>OY720636.1:134554046-139548864 GCA_963169105.1 Ceriagrion tenellum
ATTTGGCAAATTGTCTTCATTTGATTACAAAATGAAAACCCCAAAGCCATTTTGTAATCCATTCAACGATTTACGAGATATTGCAATGTTGTAAAACAAGAATTTTACAAAAGCGTCGTCGCATTTGACGGCATATCTCCGGAAATAAGGAAGATAAAAATGCATGCAATGACTTATTTTAAGGGTATGAAATTGAGAAAGATAATCAATGGATTATTACATAAAATTTAAACAATTAAATAAAGTTTATAACAAATTCAAATGTTCAAATCGATTTTTGACGATGTAGCTATGGCTTCGATTTTCCTCATTTTTTTATATGTTGTAGATACAACCCTCCTCTACAAGTTAAAAAAATTTGGTAGGGGTAATATTTCATTTAAGAAAGAAAAACATGTTTGAGTGAAGGCGTAACGCTGGTCTCCCGCCGCGGCCGGGCGGCGTCCGGCTCTTGCGCCGAACGTTCAGTAGTCGGTTCTCCAGATCTCATCAGCGCGGGCATCCGTCACTCGGGCACTTTCTTTGAAATGTTGCATAGATATGCCATTCAGCATCACCGTCGATATCTTCTTAGTGATGCAACTGATTCATCATGTTGTAGCGGTTCTTCTATTGAGCCACAGCACCGTCGGAATAGTAAATTATTCTACTTAGATAATGTACTCTCCTTCGAAGAAAAGTTATCAGTTTCGCTTGAAAGGTATAGAATGCACTCACGTCATGTTCCATACAGTCTGAAATAATATCCAAATTGAAAGGTGCGACTTTATCGCAGGTATTTCTGCTGTAACACGTAAATGGTTGTACTGTAGTCTGATCGTTACACCAATGGGCCCCTTGTACAGCATCTTGGTGAAGAAAAGAATAATTCTAAGACAAATCGGCCACAACGTCAACTTTACGCAATTTCAGATTGTATTGACATTTTAAATAAAATATAGTTTGCATGCAAGCGATGTAGTCATGCCTTCTTACTTTGGTGGTATTCTCAGCGAAAGCCTCAAGAAAGGCAGAACCCAATCACTATCAATGTAATGTCATTTGAGAGGTATACAGAATTCCTTACTCAAATACGTATTGTTTCATCTTTTTGACCAAATACGTCGATGTTTGAAACTCCTGCTTTATCTTTGAAACACTCCAAGATTTAGGTAGGACAGATAGGATTAAAAAATTTTCACTCATTTTCGTAGCGTTTAGGAACTTATCCTTCAGCTTCATAATCATTTCCTTGCCATCTTGGTGGAAGTGATCTTCTTGTTCAGGAATATCTTCTTGAATATTCACCTCCCCACCAGTAACCTTTTGAAGAGATAATCTCAAAGCAGCGGTTGCCACTTTTAATTTCTTCGCCAGATATTTGCTTGTCCTCTGCAATTTCTTTTTGTTGTTACAGGTGTTTGATCCAGGGATTTTATCGTCTTGTTCAGTTTTCACAAGCGAATTTCTTTTCCTGGAATGTACTGACATCCATTGGTTTCATCAGTCCCGCTATCTTTCATAGAACTAACTGATGACTCTGACTAAGAACCTTGAGATTTAATAGCGAATGTAGCACTGGTAGAAGGTCCTTCTGCACCATAAACCCTACTCTGGTAATCGTCATTTGTGGCGACCTCTGACTGACTTTCTGGCTCATGTTGAGAGCAACCTGGATTATTCTTTTCGGAAACATTTTCTGGCTTGTTGAATTTTTTCACACCCACTTTACATTGAACACAGAGCTTCTACCCTCTATTACAACAGGCACTGTGTCATGGTAGAAATTGTGGAACTCGCTTGTTATTGTCCATAAATTAATCGAGTGAATGTTTCTATGCAAATTCAAGGGATTGCAGTACCGCTCTTGACGAAGCTCCTAGAATAGTAAATAATCCTTACAATGACGGTTGCACACACTGAGTACAGCATCCACACCACTTCTCAATTTGATCAACTCAATTTCACGAGTAGAATAGCTGCGGAGACTCCTCAATACTGTTACACTCGAACATTTCTGGTTTAAAGCATCACCAACTGAACATATCATAATCAACCACTGCAGAACAAGAAATGTTTACTCGCACTGAAACACGCGCTCTCTAAAAATGAGACCAAGGAGAGTTTTGAAACGTCACTGACGGAGGATGGACGGCAACTGACGAATTGCTTCAAATGCGATAGTTAGTGAGGGAAAAAAAAGTCACGGTAGCTCTTCGCATGTACCGTTGTTTTTTTATCAGGGGTTAATATGTGAAGGGGTGAGGGTGGGCGACGGCTACTGGGCGCAATGGTTGTAAAAATGTTTCTCAGAACAAAATAAAGGGGTATGTGAGGAGAATGAGATAGGAGAAGAGAGGAAAGTAGAATTGGAGGTCTAACACGGGGCTAGGTTTGTCTATTGTTCTCCGAGCACGGACGCTGGTGGGCCCATGGTCGCCCCCGCTGTTAAGCATGTTGTCGCTAATCCTAAATTCTAAAGCGACGGCACTTCAGTGGGAAGCAAATAGCGAATGACATGGGTAAAGGGAATCAAAGGTTGGTATAGAGTTAAAATTGGTGAAAAGAAGATGGAAAAGGAAGCGCGCTGATGAGATCTGGAGGACCGACTACTGAACGTTCGGCGCGAGAGCCGGACGCCGCCCGGCCGCGGCGGGAGACCAGCGTTAGGCCGGCTTCATAGGTCGGCGGCAGCGGCGGAAGTGGTGGTACTCAGCCAATGAGGACACTTCTTTAGAAATCATGACGTCAGACCGATGAGCTGTGCTATGATGGCTAGAGGGGGCCGCAAATATTCAGCCTGGCTGAGGCCGGCTTCATAGGTCGGCGGCAGCGGGGATTACGATGGATTTCGCCGCGGACGGTAGCGGTGGACCCTTCATAGGTCGGCGGAGCGGCATAAAAAAAGAATGGCGAAATGCGTTGCCAGAGCTGAATTGGCGCGCACAATGCTATAGTCAGACCACGGTTCATCCTGATATCGGTTGTGTTGCCACGGTTGCGTCTCCTGTTTTATTAATCTTTTTTCCTTATTAGTGGGCTGGGAGTAGTTTAATAGACTTAGCTTGTACTATTTAGGCATAATAAACATAGGGACACAGTAGTTATAGCTTAAAGCCCTGTCCCAATTCGTTAGGCATTAGGGAGGATGCGGTTAGCTAGCTAAATATCTAGATGCCTTTCGCTAAGGGAGCTTGATTTGGGACATCCTTTGCTAGTGTTGCCGTCTACCGAGCTGGAAACGAATGAAAAACATATGAGTAATTAATAAAGGACTAAATGAAACCTGAAATAAAGACATTTTTGACGCCTCTGGCTACCTTCGGGTGCGTTGTGAGATTTGGAAAGTGAAATTACATTTTTCATCCATTTCGTTGTCTGGAGATTCGTTAGTTTTCGGGGTATGTAAGTTTGTGTAGGTGTTCTGGGATTTAAATTCGTTTTATTTAAGTGTACTAACATAAGTAAAATTTTTCTTTTGTAGTCGGGTGTTGGTTTGCGAAATTCTAGAGAATTCTTTCACAACATACAAAATACTTGCCATGTTTGCCACTTTTCAACTACTTCCTTGGGTACGAGCGGTGCGAGTTTCCTCGTACGACGCATACTGCGCTTTGCATGACGGGAAATTCAATATGGAGGCGGATTTAGGATAAACTCCATCTACCCTAAATTTCACCCCCGAGAAAGGCACCTAAATCCGCTCCCCCATGATGCCTAACGAATTGGGACACACTTCAAGATGGCGTCCTCCCTAAATCTGCCGATTTAGCTGCCTAAATGGCGAATTGGGACACAGCTTTATAAAGCTAGCCCAGCGATAGACACTAATTGCCTATTAGCACCATCTACCGGCAGCTTCTTCCCGCGGAAGTGTTTGGAATCACTCTCAGGCGGCCAGTTGTTCGTCCAGATCTCTATAGTCCGTGAACAGGAGGGTGATCGGAGTAGGGAAAAAGGGGTGGAAATGGACCCAGATGGTAAGCAAGGTATTTTGGCGGCAAGAGGTTTTCAACTTACCGATAGAGGCGCTGCAGATAGCGGCACTTCCATCATCCGAGCGTTTTCTCGTTCTTTTATGAAGTTAGCGTGGTGAAGAGCGGTTGTGAACTTGCTATTTTGGTGAATTAGACTGTGGACCGCTAGGAGTGTCGTGGACCGCTCGAAGCGATTACGGAACTTAGAATGGTCGTTGCATAACGTCGCAAACGGGACGTTACACACCACAAGTTAGGGACCCGGTCTTTCACAACGCCTAGTATTTTGGTAATATTATTACGTGCTTTTATGCGCCAGTGGCTTAATATTTCGCATTCTAACATCAGAAGTTACTTGCAATTGCTACTCTGGAAGACTGTCATTTGAGGAATTTCAGTCAAAAATGTTTATTTTTGATAAATTACCCTCTGATCCTGCCAGCCTCTCAACAACATCATGCTCTTGTTTGCACTTTAGCCTACATGTATGCGAATAACCTAAGTCGTCGAAGCACCCTAATCACCCTAATACTACTACTACTGCCTACATGTACGTTCACAAGATATTCAAGAGAGCATTGAGACAGAATAAGCAACCTCATGATCTTGTTTTTCATTTAACATCACGTGGAATGTTATGTTGGAAATAATTATGCTAACTTATTATGCCTAATCAAAGGTAAAATCATCAATTCCGTAGGAAGACACCTCGAATTAACCATCTGCCCGCCTCTATTCTCATTCATATACTATGATCATGCATCGTCGTTTTTCCACATACAATGGCATCGGGTTAAATGAAGTCAGAATGTTAAATACCACCATATATATAAAATTCTAAATTCTGATGATGTCTCTTCCGCCGTATATGGGCTACGAAATTGCCCAGGGAGGATTTCACTCCGTCCGCCTGGGGATCGGTCATAAAAATCCATAGGGAAAGAGGACGCCTCGGTAGCTTAACTGGCTAAAGCACTCGGCCGGAAATCGAGGGATCCGGGTTCGAATCCCGGTCAAGGCGAACGAATTTTTCTCTGCGGAATTTCGCCCATCTAGATAACTTGATAGGCAGTTAACTATGCGTTTGCCAAGTTCGAAAACGGCCCAAGCCTGTAACTTTGGTTTTGTCCTGAAAACGGAAAAAAAAGAGATTCGTGGGGCGCACCTGGGAGCGATTTCTCCCAGGTGCGGGTTCGAATCTCGCCTGGGTTGATTATTCACTGCCCAGGACATGGATGTTCGTGTTCGCCCAATGAGTCTATTGTAAGAGAGGACTACAGTCTTCAATTCCTCGATTGATATTATTAAAACCGCTGTCGGCTCCGTACCGCTTGCAGGGTAAACAGCTACCGAAAAAGACTGAGCTATGCCGCATTTTTATTGTTCCCCAACGGAAAAATGTGCGCAAGTCACTTTTAAGCATCGCTTGTCCGAACATTTCTTGCTAGAATTCAGTTTTGCGTAGTGCCTTGCCAGAGAAAGGCGTGAGTTTGTCATTAAGTATGGAAGCTGACGTATCTTCTTTACGTTCGAAAAAAAGAGAAGGCAACTTTTGAAGAGGAGAACCCCTAGTTTCTTGGTATTGTGAATTTCCAGTTTCAATACACTTCCGTGGATTTTTGGCTAACAGTGGTGCAATCAGTGCAAGCTTGTAACATTGTGTTAATTTTAACTTAAAAAAGATTACATAGGGTTTAATGGATCTTAGAAATGTCACGCATCTTGAGATGCATGAGAAATTTATTGAAAGTGGAAAAAAATCTGTATCATCTAAGAAACAATGCATACTGGACTAGTTAAGCAACAAATTTAATTTTAATGAGGACGTCAATGCCAAAAATATTTTAGCAAGTTTTATGCAAAAGTATCTTTTCTCAAATTATCTTCGTAAGTGGGAGCAAAGCTCACGTTATTTCCGAAGAAAGTTCGGAAGTTGGCTCCAACTGAAGTTGAAATTTTCCGGTCTTATATAAATATGTTCCCAAGATATCCGGTGAGTATCTACTGTGTGAATTGTAATGAGTTGCAGTGATATCAGTATCTCTTGCTTCAATGTGTTAATTAAAATCATTACTGTTCGAAGGTTCGACTGAGTTAGCTGAAATTGGCCGACCGAAAAAAATGTTTTAGGAATCCATCGAGAGGGCAAAGAGAAGGAAAAGAGAGGATTTTAGGGCTAGCACATCACCAGCTGAGTAAGCGTTTGCCACCTCGATGAGCTATCGAAGCAAAGGAGATGAGTCTGTCGCAAAAATAGTTAAAGTGGTGACGACAAACACTCCCTCAAGAGCGAAGCGCGTGTTATCTGAATGGAGAACAAAGGAGGCCAATCCAAACGAACTATCTCCAGAGGAAGCTCTTTCCATTATTGTTTCTGGCCATTTTACCAAAAACCACTTCTTTCTTCTTCGAATGACATCTAAAATACATGGCCAGTCCACATACCCTAGCTACAAGTCTGTATTAGAAGTCAAATATTCAGCCTACTCCGAGGACATCACTATCACAGAGGAGAAGTGTGAGGTGAGTCTGCAGTGTATCATTGAAGTTAAGTGAGAGTAAAGTTAATTCATGGATCAGTAATCGCCAAGAAAGCTGTGCTCCCTTTTGGTCATTTGTCCGAAGAGGCGATGGAGGCTAGGAATAAGGATATATCAGAAGATCACAGGAACACAACACAAAAAAATTATCCAGGATCAGTACAAACGAAGATCACTTTCGAAGACTACTTCTTACATTAGATCCAAAGATATAGTCGATTTCAGGAGTTCAGAAAAGAAAAATAGTGCAATTAAGCGTCAGATGAAAATAATTTTGCTCACTCTAGAGGAATCTAGTTAACAGCGTGATGATGAGACTGATGAAGAATTATCTGAAGAAGATTTCTAGTGTGTTTAGCTTTTCCTTGAAAATGCATAATAAAATATGGAAAGATAGTTAAATTTTTACTTTGAAAAGTCTATTTCCCAGTTAAATGTAGGTATATATATACCTACATTTAACTGGGTAATAGACTTTTCAAAGTAAAAATTTAACTATATAATTCATATAAACTAAATAACTAATTCATATAAACCCCCCGCCGATTCCAGTGGTTTCTTAGTAGTCTGGGTAGCTTGGTGGTCTGAGCATTGGACGCGAAATCCAAAGGTCCGTGGTTCGATTCCCGGTCCAGTCGAATTGTTTCTGCTTGGAATCGGCCATCATTTCATCTTCACACCACCATTGTGTTTGTAAATTTTATGTGTTCCTATCCACTTTCTTTCTACCTTTCTGTATAAACATTTATGAGTATATTTGCCGCTGAGCGGTCTGAGTGAATGGATGAACGATTGTATGGCCGGAATGGCTCATTTCCTACTTGGGTTAGCGTACCCCGAAACGTCTGTTCTATATCTCTCACCACTGTCTGTGTGCTTGAGTTATTCTTTCATTTCGCCTTCTGTGTATGTCATTCCTTCTCTGCCGGTGGGTGATATGCAGCCCGCGCGCCATCTATTGGCCGCTCTCGTGGGTCATGCCCTGGGGAGTGTTTGTTCATATAAACCCCCCGCCGATTCCAGTAGTTTCTTAGTAGTCTGGGTAGCTTGGTGGTCTGAGCATTGGACGCGTACAGTTGTTTGTTGGAGGGCTTGATATGGACCGAAGTCTCAAAGGTGTTATTATTTGTGATGGAAATGTCGACGTCGAGAAAGGTGATTTGAGAAGGAGAAGTGGCCGATGTGAAGCGAATGGATGAGAATTGATTTAGAGATTTGAGGAAGTTCGCTAGGGTATCCTCGCCGTGGGTCCATATGATGAAAATATCATCAATTAATCTAACCCAGAGCTCCGGTTGTAATTCCTGGGTGGCGAGGAAATCACTTTCAAGCTTTCCCATGAAGAGATTGGCATAAGAAGGGGCCATTCTTGTGCCCATAGCCGTTCCCTTGGCTTGAAGAAAGAAACGCCCATTAAAAGTGAAGGCGTTGCGTTTCAGAATGAATTCAACTAGCTTGATAAGGAAGTTGGTGGAGGGAATTCGAGGGTGATTTCTTCTCGAAAGGAAATGGGATATGGACTGTAGACCTTCATGGTGAGGAATCGAGGTGTACAATGAAGTAACATCCACCGTAGCCATGATGACGCTTTTGTTGGAGGGAATATTTACTGCTTTCAGGATGTCTAGGAAGTGATAGGAATCACGAAGGAAGGAAGGGAGTTTAGCAACTATAGGCTGCAGGTGATAGTCCACGAAGGCCGATATGCGCTCCGTTGGGGAATTGCAGTTGGAGATGATCGGGCGTCCGGGGACGCCTTCTATGTGTATTTTGGGAAGGAGATAGAAATATGGGGTTTTGAAGTTAGTGGGCGAGAGAATATTGATGTCGGACTTGGAGAGTCCTTCATCAGGGCCTGTTGAAATTAAGAAGTCATGTATTTCCGCTTGATACGCCGCAGTTGGATCCTCTGTGAGTGGGAGATAGGAAGAAACATCACCGTCGCATTGCTTCGCACCGCACCGCACCGCACTTCGCACCGCAGTGGTCGCATTGCTTCGGCGACATAATCCTCCCTATCTTGAACCACAACGGTTGATCCCTTATCCGCTTTACTGATGGTAATGTTGGGATTGCGGCAGAGGCGACTGAGAGATGACAATTCCTCTCTGTTAAGGTTTGGGGCAGGAGTGACCTCAGTTTCTCAATTCCCTCAATATATCAAAATTTCTGTGAGTTTTACTTTTTTTTGTGCTCTATATGTAACTGCTAGTCACTCCTGTGACCATATATATATATATATATATATATATATATATATATATATATATATATATATATATATATATATATATATATATATATATATATATACATCCCGCTATCATTTTGCCGTCCTTACACTCTGCAACATTTTGGCATCCACCAGAAATATTTATGTATATTGCTATTTTATCGCGTATGTAGAACAACCGAGTGATTTCCGCCCTTGTGTACTATTTTGTTTTGCGACAACTATTTTTTTACAGGAGATATACGTGCACCTTGAATCCGTACACACAGGTAACATTTTGGCATCCTTTCATAACCAATCATTATGGCGTCCAGAGTATATTTTTTACATTTTATCATCAATTTGGAATCCATTTTGTATATTTACTGCCACTGCGATATCATTTTGCCTTCCTGCGCTGTTGCCAAATTTATCTATCATGGAAACTTCGCTCTCGCTTGTCATTTTTGCAGTTTATAGCTGCTATTGCATTGAATGGGCGAACGTGTTGCACTTAACTATTAACTACTATTGACTAAATGTACTACAACTGCCAAACAACGATTATAATCAGCATAGGGGTAAACATTGTATCACTAGGAATATACAGGGTGGGGTAGAATGGACTTTTTTTTAAAATGACTTCCCATCTTTAATTCAATTCCTGTGGGAAGAAACAAATATATATTTGCTATTGTCTGAAAAAGGATTATTATTTGTTTGGGAAAACACATTTTTGACATGCAAAAATTGATTTTAGTACCTGGAGATAAATAATAATATTTCAAATCAGGGAGTCCATTCTGCCCCACCCTGTACTTAGCCAAGTTTTGTTGAAATCAATATCTTATTTTACTCCTCATTCATATATATCAGTTTTGTTTCGGTATGCTAAAAACACGCCTAGAGGAAAGCGAGAGAGGAAATAGACTGGCGCAGTCTAGTAGGTAGTCCGCGGTGGCCTATCACGCAGCACTGTGTCACGAAATCGATTTCCAGGAAAAAAATTGAAGATTTTCCCACTACTACAAGAAGATTCTTCCAATAAAACTAGCCGGTTTAAGGTATAAAACACGGTTTAAGCAACATGCATACAAATAATAATTTCACAAAGCACTTGGTATTCTAATACTGGGTTGTAAATCAATAAGTTTCCATCATGTCACATTCCACCAAATTCGCCCTTTTATTTCATTATATGTGGAAACGCGAAATACGTGAAGGACTCTCAAACTGTATTTATCATTATCCCAGTATTTTCGCGTTTCATGTTTACAATAGTTGTTCAATTCAATTAAAATACCATCATTTACGTGAAAATTAATCACAAAATGCAACACAAGCGGCTGAAAAAGGGGTCAATTACTCTTCATAAGTTAGAAAGGGATTAGATATTTGCTGGCATTTCTTCAATCACTAAAACACATTAAAATGTTAACATGAAATATATATGAGTCAATAGAATGCTAAATTATATTCTTTTTCCATATAAATGCAATAAAAGAGTAAGTTAAACTTCATTTAAGAAGAAGAATGCCAAAACCCTTGCTTTTTATAAAGCCAAGGACACAACGTGTTTATCGTGATGACAACGCGATGACGTGGGCCGTGAATCAGAACTTGTATAATTACGGTGGGGGCTCAAAATTTAACTTCACTTCAACAACAACTTCCATGACTGCACACAAAATATAACTATTGTAATGTTTATGGGACAGCAAAGGTAGGAAATATCTCTTCCTTGAAAAACTGTGGCTTAAAGAAGAATTTATAACCTAGGAAATTACAATTTACTCTACTATCCTTTAGTTGGTCCGAAGGAAATGCTTCTCCCTCCTTTGCTTATCAAGTAATGACTGATAAAGAATTTTGATAAAACGCTGAGAAAATATGAAAGTGGTTGTTAGTACAAAGTGGAAATATTTTCACAGCATATAGTGAAGAGCTACGTCTAAAGGAAAGCATTTTTAATGGACCTGAAAACAGGATGATAACCCTAGGCCCTGAATTTCAAAATATAATAAATAATGGGATGCTGAAAGCAGAAAAGCTTAAGAGAGGTGAGGAACAACTTTTATTTGTTGCCATACTGCAACTTAAAATGCAATAGGGTGCCAAATCTCGTTTAAAAATCCACTTCCTGCATTAGCTTACAGACGCATTGCTCAAAATCGTGGGGCGGGAGGAGATAGTCCGGGGGAAAGATTTTATGAAGGCATAAGTGTTAGTAAATATAGATACTAAGGTTCTGGTAAACTTTAACAATGGGAAACTTCTGCCGAGGCTTTAATAAAGAAGATTCAATTCCGCACAAAAGATAAAAATTGACAAAAGATAATAATTTTCGCGGTAAAGACGGTTTTTAGTTGGTATCTTTGAGTACATTTTACAGATTTCCGTTAGAAAAAAGTTTAAAAACCACTTACTTTACCCCCATTATTTGGTTCATTACCAACATTCTTTTCCTTAAAATCACAGTTGCTTGTGTATCTTTAGCTGGAAAATAGTTCGCGGATTCAGTAGCTACCGATGCCTAAACTTATGGATAGTGAAGAGTAACGCAGTTTTCGAACCTTATTGGCTGAAGAAAGATTAGAATAAATTGTACATATAAATGAGCCAAATTAGAACCATCAATTAAAGTCACCTTTCTATGAGGATAAACATTAGAAAGCAGTATCAATTAATTCGGGTTTCACTTCTGCAGAGAGGAAAATTTTTGTCAATATTCAGAATAAATACATTAGCATTGAAGGGTTTATGCAGTTTATTTATCACTACTGCAATATTATATTGCATTATCAACTACATATGCCACTTTGAGGAAAAAGCAAACACCCTTTGATTTAGAATTAAAGACTTACAATGAAATTCTCAAGATCAATGAAATGTACAAATAAAATAACTGGTCTTTGTGGATCAAAATAGTGGTACAGTTTTTTATGAGGCAGCAAAGAAACCGCAAAATTTGATTTTAAAAAATGTACTGATATATTAAAAAAATTGAGTAATACAAAAACTCTCTTTGGGTTAAACAAGTATTACGAAGCTCTGCTTAGTCTATTTTGCCTTTGAAATTTACTTTTACAATATCATTGTACATAACTAATCCAGTTTTTTATAAATGTTTTGTATAAAAACTTTAATTTTTAACCACGTTTTGTCTTTAAGGACCTCTGGATACTTTTCCTTAAGGTTATCACACTCTCTTTTTCGGGGGTATTTTGTTTTGTATGTTTTTCTTAAAATATGATGCCACAATATGTTTTTGCTCCCATCCATGGGGAGAGTATCCTTTTAGTTTTTTTCGAAGTGCAAGGGGAAACATTAGGTGATCTGGTTTCATTACCTTATTCTAGCTCGAAACTTGTGAAATAATCGCTGATTACATCGCTCATATTCCTATCATCATCATCATCTTTTTCACCTCCATCATCTTCAATAGGGATCTTATCATTTAAATTGATGTCTATTTCGTCGAGGGCCATGTCTTTGAAATTGGAAGTGTCTCCATATCGGGTTACCGCTGCTATCGCATTACTCATGGAGTTAGTTCTCGTATAAAATGAAATGAAATCTCACTCCACTTATAGAGACGCGGATTATATTACCATGAGAGCGAACGGTCAGTTTACCCTTCAATGTCTCATTATTTTATATTATCCTTCGGCAGGGAAAAGTTCAAATTTCATATTCCCACGTGTATCGAATTACTTTTTCGTGGCTGTTTTCGATACAAATGACTCGAGGCTCACACCAAGAGGACTACATACGGAAGGCCCCAGTTTTTCCCGTAGAAGCTTGATTTATATTGCCAGGCAAGTGTCTCCATATCGGGTTTCATGGCTATCGCATTACTCATGGAGTCAGTTCTCGTATTACATGAAGTGAGATCTCACTCCACTTATAGAGACGCGAATTATTTTACCATGAGAGCGAGCGGTCAGTTTACCCTTCATCGCTTCATTTTTATTTTTTTAGTTGCCTTCGAAGGGAAACATTTAAATTTCGTGTCCCACGTCTATTGCATTACTTTTTCGTGGCTGTTTTCGATAAAAATGACTCGAGATTCACACCAAGAGGACTACATACAGGAGGCCCCAATTCGTCTCGTAGAAGCTTGATTTATGTTGCCAATTTGGGCATATTTTAATTGTTTTTTTATATTTCTGCAGTGGGGCGATGAGTGCAAAGCGATACATTTATTTTCAAATTATAAAACAGGGTATTTGGACTCGCAAGGAAGGGCTTTGAAAATTTATGAATTCGATATATTATATCATCATGAATGTAAATTTTGGTTAACAGCCCTTTTCAATGTGCATTGGGTGACAGCAGATCTAGCGGTCGACTGGAGGATATTTAAATATTCGTCATTCACCCCCTCATTACCCCCCGAGAGATACCATGCGGTATTGACGTTGACGAGAACAGAAAAAAATTTTCTGGAAAATGATTCTAAAAAAAAGTATCTAACAATTTCCCTGGCGAAAATGAAGGAGGCTGATGACGCTGCTGGAGTCCGTTTTCAGGTGTTCTTTTAACGTTCCTGTGCGTTCTTTGGCGTTTTCATAGCGTTTGTCGGTGTTCAACCACGTTAATCTGTGTTTCCCTCACTGTTCTCATGCGTTCGTAAACGCTGTTCCGACGACCTAGGTCTGAAACGCTCGGAGAACGCCTTCTGAGAGTGTTTGCCTTTCTGTTCTGGAACACTCAAGAACGCTATCTGACTGGGCTGTTTTGGAACACATGAACGCCCGAGAAAACGCCTACTGAGAGTGTTTGCATTTATGTTCTGGAACACTCAAGAACGCTGTCCGACTGAGCTCTTATGGAACGCAGATGAACGCTGCCGAGAATGTTTTGAAACATGTTCGAACGCTCCAAAAGCCATGACACAGTATTACCATTTTGATTGCAAATCCATTGTGAGAATAACTACAACTCCACTAACAAATCCATTGTGAGAATAAGCTTCTAAGAAATAAAAAAGCGCACCCAATCCTCAAACATCAATATCTAATAGACATCTAATGGATATATTTTAGCGGTCCACCTTCATCTATGAATTTATTGAAAACACAGCCGTTTTCTTTCCGGTAGTCTGCGTTTTCTTTACGGTTAACTGCGTGAAAGGTCGTAAGTTCAAATCCCCTAGCCAGTAATAATTTATTCGATGTATATGCTCACTGTTATACGAAGTAATAAAATAATAAATTCAAAGGTCTTTAAGGGCACGAAGTTTTTTTTAAATATTTTATTATGGCAAATTCCCAAATTTCTAGATGAGTGCCTAACGTTCATATTACATTATGTTGACGAATGCTCTCAACACCCTAGACAGGATTTTCTGAAATGCTCGTAAGCGCTCAGAAACGCTGAAGATTGTGACTCACAGGGCGTTCACGAACACTCGAGAACGTTGCTAAACGCTTTGTAGAGTGTTTGAAAACACTCCAATGCGTTCACATTTACGCTCGAGAATACACTGGGATGGTGTTCTTAGCGCGTTCTTCGCAATTTATGAACACCTCCGTGGTTCGTTCCTAAACGCTCAGAATACGCTCTCATTTTCGCCAGGGTTAGTACATACAATTACTTCCAAATTCGGTTTTTCAAAGTGTTTGCCTCATAATAGAAAAATAGAATTATGTACGGAAAAATCATATTTAAACGAGCAGCAAATGTTGAAATAATAATCCATTCGCTGATAAAAAGTTTCCGCACCCATTCTTTCCATATCGCTTGAAATATTGATAAAAACTAAATATTTGTTTCATCTAAGAAAGACTACCATCGTTCATTACATTAATTGTTAACTAAAAGAGAAGTATTCGCATTTAACTAGTCGAGAAAATCTGCGAGTGGTTACAAGTACAAGTTTGAGAGCAAGGGTACTGTATTATACTTTTTGTCGAAAGTAGAGGTATTTTAAAGAAAGAATTAGTCGTATTCTAGCATTATTCTTGAATTTCCGCACAAAGTATTAATATAAAAAAGGTGGCTTTCCAGATACACAATCCATTGTTTTTCTACTTAATCACCTGAAAGAGTTATTCTTGCGCCAACCTGTTGCCGTCCCATGATAACAATAATTTTGTTATTGAAATTACCGTTGCGCAAGTCAACTTAATTGGCTTTGGACCAAGTAAAAACTGGAGCGGTAGCGCCGGATAACGAGAACTCCGCTACCACGCACTCCTCCGAGGGATCAAAACTCGGCAGAGTCTTGGGTGAGAGAATTGCTGAAAGCCGCGAGGCAGAGCGATGTTGCCAAGCCGAGGACGCCACTTGCTGCGCAGAGTGAACGGAGATAACCACGACCAAGTTATACGCCGCAGTCAGCGCCACTCGGCCCGGAATTATGCTGAACTAACAATATACGAAATTTGCACATACTGCCAACAATTTGGCGTCCATACTAATTTTCGGAAATGGGGTCTACATGATGTAAATAGTCGATTCCAGTCATTTTTACACGTTTGTAATCCGGCGTCCGGTATACGGCAGCCAAATTACACTCGGACGCCAGATCAAATGCAACTTGCTCATTAACGGGTGCCAAAATGATAGCAGGATTTATATATATATATATATGTATATATATATATATATATATGTATATATATATATATATGTATATATATATATATATATATATATATGTATATATATATATATATATGTATATATATATGTATATATATATATATATATATATATATATATATATATATATATATATATATATATATGTATGTATATATATATATATATATATATATATATATATTAGTATATATATATATATATATATATGTATATATATATATATGTATATATATATATATATATATATATATATATATATATATATATATATATATATATATATATATATATATATATATATATACACATATATATATATATATATATATATATATATATATATATATATATATATATATATATATACATATACATATATATATACATATATATATATACATCCCGCTATCATTTTGCCTTCCTTACACTTTGCAACATTTTGGCATCCACCAGAAATATTTATATATATTTCTATTTTATCGCGTATGTAGAACAACCGAGTGATTTCCGCCCTTGTGTACTATTTTGTTTTGCGACAACTATTTTTTTACAGGAGATATACGTGCACCTTGAATCCGTACAGACAGGTAACATTTTGGCATCCTTTCATAACCAATCATTATAGCGTCCAGAGTATATTTTTTACATTTCATCATCAATTTGGAATCCATTTTGTATATTTACTACCACTGCGATATCATTTTGCCTTCCTGCGCTGTTGCCAAATTTATCTATCATGGAAACTTCGCTCTCGCTTGTCATTTTTGCAGTTTATAGCTGCTATTGCATAAAATGGGTAAACGTGTTGCACTTAACTATTAACTACTATTGACTAATTGTCTACAACTGCCAAACAACGATTATAATCAGCATAGGGGTAAACATTGTATCACTAGGAGCATACTTAGCCAAGTTTTATTGAAATCAATATCTTTTTTGCTCCTCATTCATGTATTTCAGTTTTGTTTCGGTATGCTATAAACACGCCTAGAGGAAAGCGAGAGAGGAATTTGACTGGCGCAGTCAACTAGGTAAGTCCGCGGTGGCCTATCACGCAGCACTGTGTCACGAAATCGATTTGCAGGGAAAAGATCGAAGATTTTCCCAATACTACACGATGATTCTTTCAATAAAACTAGCCGACACGGTTTAAGCAACATGCATACAAATATTTCTCTCACAATGCACTTGGTATTCTAATAAGGATTTGTAAATCAATAAGTTTCCATCATGTCACATTCCACCAAATTCGCCGTTTTATTTCATTATGTGTGGACACGCGATATCCGTGAATGACTCTCAAACTGTTTTCGTTTCAAGTTGAGAATAGTTGTTCAATTTAATTAAAATACAATAATTTACGTGAAAAATAATAAAAAAATAAAACATAAGCGGCTGAAAAAGGGGTCAATTAATCTTCGTAAGTTAGAAAGGGATTTTATATTTGCTGGCATTACTTCTATCACTAAAACACATTAAAATGTAACCATGAAATACATGAGTCAATAGAATGCTAAATTATATTCTTTTTGCATATCAAATGCAAAAAAAAGAGTAAGTTAAACTTCATTTAAGAAGAAGAATGCCAAAACCCTTGCTTTTTATAAAGCCAAGGACACAACGTGTTTATCGTGATGACAACGCGATGACGTGGGCCGCGAATCAGAACTTGTATAATTACGGTGGGGGCTCAAAATTTAACTTCACTTTTCACAACTTCCATGACTCCACAAAAAATATAACTTTTCTAATGTTTATGGGACAGCAAAGACGGGACATATCTCTTCCTTGAAAAACTGTGGCTTAAAGAAGAATTTATAACCTAGAAAATTACAATTTACTCTACTATCCTTTAGTTGGTCCGAAGGAAATGCTTCTCCCTCCCTCCTTTGCTTATCAAGTAATGACTGATTAAGAATTTTGATAAAATGCTGAGAAAATATGAAAGTGGTTTCTAGTACTAAGTGGAAATATTTTCACAGCATATAGTGAAGAGCTACGTCTAAAGGAAAGCATTTTTACTGGACCTGAAAACAGGAAGATAACCCTAGGCCCTGAATTTCAAAATATAATAAACAATGGGATGCTGAAAGCAGAAAAGCTTAAGAGAGGTGAGGAACAACTTTTATTTGTTGCCCTATTGCCACTTAAAATGCAATAGGGTGCCAAATCTCGTTAAATCTCACTTCCTGCATTACCTTACAGACGCATTTCCACAAAATCGTGGGGCGGGAGGAGATAATCCGGGGGAAAGATTTTATAATGGCATAAGTGCTAGGCAATATAGATAGGCTCTGGTAAAATTTAACAATGGGAAACTACTGCCGAGGATTTAATAAAGAAGATTCAATTCCGCACAGTAGAAAAAAATTGACAAACGATAATTATTTTCGCGGTAAAGGCGGTTTTAAGTTGGTATCTTTGAGTACATTGTCAGATTTCCGTTAGAAAAAAGTTTAAAAACCACTTACTTTACCCCCATTATTTGGTTCTTTACCGACATCCTTTTCCTTAAAATCTCAGTTGCTGGTGTATCTTTAGCTGGAAAATTGTTCGCGGATTCAGTAGCTACCGAACTTATGGATAGTAGCCTGAACTCATTGATTGTGAAGAGTAACGCAGTTTTCAAACTTTATTGGCTGAAGTAAGATTAGGATAAATTGTACATATAATTGAGCCAAAGGTTTTAATACCATCAATTAAAGTCACCTTTCTATGAGGATAAACATTGGAAAGCAGTATCAATTAATTCGGGTTTAACTTCTGCAGAGAGGAAATTTTTTGTCAATATTCAAAATAAATACATTGGCATTGAAGGGGTTATGCAGTTTATTTCATCACTACTGCAATATTATATTGGATTATCAACTAAATATGCCACTTTGAGAAAAAAGCACACACTTTGATTTAAAATTAAAGACTTACAATATAATTCACAAGATCAATGAAATTTACAAATTAAATAACTGGTCTTGTGGATCAAAATCAGTGGTACAATTTTTTATGAGGCAGCAAAGAAACCGCAAAATTTGATTTAAAAAAATGTACTGATATATTAAAAAAATTGAGTGATACAAAAACTCTCTTTGGGTTAAACAAGTATTACAAAGGCTGCTTAGGCTATTTTGCCTTTGAAATTTACTTTTACAATATCATTGTACATAACTAATCCATCTTTTTATAAATGTTTTGTATAAAAACTTTAAGTTTTAACCAAGTTCTCTTCTTCGGGGGTATTTTGTTTTGTATGTGTTTCTTAAAACATGATGCCACAATATGTTTTTGCTCCTCTGTCCATGGGGCGAGTATCCTTTAAGTTTTTTTCGAAGTACAAGGGGAAACATTAGGTGATCTGGTTTCATTCCCTTTTTCTAGCTCGAAACTTGAGAATGAATCATCGATTACATCGCTCATATTCCTATCATCATCATCATCTTTTTCACCTCCATCATCTTCAATAGGGATCTCATCATTTTAATTAATGTATATTTCGTCGAGGGCAATGCCTTTGAAATTGGATGTGTCTCCATATCAGGACGTCCCATATCGGGTTACCGCTGCTATCGCATTACTCATGGAGTCCTCGTGGAGTTCTGGTATAAAATGAAATGAAATCTTACTCCACGTATAGAGACGCGGATTATTTTACCATGAGAGCGAACGGTCAGTTTACCCTTCAATGCCTCATTTTCTTAAAGTAACCTTAGCCAGGGAAAAGTTCAAATTTCGTATTCCCACGTGTATCGCATTACTTTTTCGTGCCTGTTTTCGATACAAATGACTCGTGATTCACACCAAGAGGAGTACATACGGGAGGCCCCAGTTCGTCCCGTAGAAGCTTGATTTATATTGCCAGGGAAATGTCTCCATATCGGGTTTCATGGCTATCGCATTACTCATGGAGGCAGTTCTCGTATTAAATGAAGTGAGATCTCACTCCACTTATAGAGACGCGAATTATTTTACCATGAGAACGTGCGGTCAGTTTACCCTTCAATGCTTCATTTTCTTAAAGTAACCTTAGCCAGGGAAACGTTTAACCCTTTCGCGCCCGAGCTTCGTGGAGGGAAATTCTTCCTCGTTACGAGTCTCTTGTAAATTTTCTTCACTCCCCTGTACGAAGCTTCCTCGCATCGACGGAAGGCAGAGGTTCCCAACCTAACCTTTTTTGGACCCAACTCAGCGGGTCGCCGATCTCTTTCCTCGGCCGCTGTCCCAGACCCTCGAAGGATTAAAAGACTCCTTCACAGCGCGAGTCCACGGTTAACTGACTGAAATTGCAATGTTTAATATAAACAAATATTTGTAGTTCGCATCGATTTTTTTACATTTAAAATGAATTTATTGTGTTTTTCTGAGCGTGCAGAAATTTTAAACGAAGTTCTAACGTTCATATTGACGGATTTTTTCCAAATGCGTACGTTAATGCCGTCTTCGATTGCTGTTCCATAACTCCGTTGATATTAACGTTAGAATTTCGTTTGAAATTTCCATGTGGTAAGCAAAAAAATATGAATTCATTGCTAAGATTGGATTTCTAAAGTAAGCAACAAATATTTTTTTGGAAAAAACACTGCAAATAAGAGTAGTTGACCGCGTGGAGAGGATAGGACGGGGTCGACCAGAGCGGCCGAGGAAGGGCCTGGGCTCGCGCTAAGCCGGATCTCGAAGGGCGACCGCGTACGTGGGTCTATTGTTTCCGCCGCGGTCACTTTCTTCCGACCTGCGCCGCATAGGAGCGGCATTCGTTGGTTAGGGTAGGAAAATTCACGCCGCATATATGCGGCATTCGTTGTTTAGGGAAGAATATTCTCGCCGCACAGGTGCGGCATTCGGCGCGAAAGGGTTAAATTTCGTGTCCCACGTCTATTGCATTACTTTTTCGTGGCTTTTTTCGATACAAATGACTCGAGATTCACACCAAGAGGACTACATACGGGAGGCTCCAATTCGTCCCTTAGAAGCTTGATTTATGTTGCCAATTTGAGCATATTTTAATTGTTTTTTTTATTTCTGCAGTGGGGCGATGAGTGCAAGGCGATCCATTTATTTTCAAATTATAAAACAGGATATTTGGACTCGCAAGGAAGAGCTTTGAAAATTTATGAATTCGATAGATTATATTATCATGAAAGTAAATTTTGGTTAACAGCCCTTTTCAATGTAAATTTGGTGACAGCAGATCTAGCGGTCGACTGGAGGATATTTAAATATTCGTCATTCACCCCCTCATTTCACCCCATGAGATACAATGCGGAATTGACGTTGACGAGAACAGAAAAAATGTTTCTGGAAAATGTTTCTAAAAAAAGTATCTAACAATTTCCCTGGCGAAAATGAAGGAGGCTGATAACGCTGCTGGAGTGCGTTTACAGGTGTTCTTTTAACGTTCCTGTACGTTCTTTGGCGTTTTCATAGTGTTTGTTGATGTTCATCCACGTTAATCTGTGTTTCCCTCACTGTTCTCATGCGTTCGTAAACGCTGTTCCGAAGACCTAGGTCTGAAACGCCCGAGAAAACGCCTACTGAGAGTGTTTGCATTTATGTTCTGGAACACTCAAGAACGCTGTCCGACTGAGCTGTCATGGAACGCAGATGAACGATGCCGACAATGTGAGTTTTGAAACATGTTGGAACGCTGCAAAAGCCATGATGCAGTATTACTATTTTGATGGCAAATCCATTGTGAGATTAACTTCAACTCCACTAACAAATTTATTTTGAGAATAACCTTCTGAGAAATAACAAAGCGCACCCAATCCTCAAACATCAATATCTAATAGACATCTAATGGATATCTTTTAGCGGTCCATCTTCATCTGTGCATTTAGTGAAAACACAGCCGTTTTCTTTCCGGTAGTCTTCAAGGGAATAAATGCATCCTTTCTATTTCTTTGTGCCAACCCACAGAGCACAAAAATCCAAATCCGTCGCTTGCGAGCCGTGAATTCCGGGTGTCTAGTTTCCCAAATGCATATTCAATATTGATAATAAATTAATAATAGCATCCATAGTGTGGTCTAACGCGGCATGAAAATTGGGTCAATCTTATTTCTTTCTCAATTCTACTTCGAAATAATGTATATTAGAAAGCCAATAATAATGTGTTATAAAGAAAAGCCGTATATGCATCCCTGACGTCAGATATGAGCTTATAAATCATCAGCCTTAGGTCATAAACGTCAGCTATGTTGAAATCGCGTACTAAGAGCAGAGCCATATCTAACGAAGCGACTACACCCTTTATAAAGCATAAATACACTTAGTCAATCCAGATATGAAATAGAGTAGTGGTAGAGTGTAAGTCTCCTGCGTGAAAGGTCTTCAGTACGAACAGTAACTTACTTTTACTTAATTTACTTACTTAACGAACTTAGCCAGTAAGAATTTATTCGATGCATATGATTACCGTTATGCGAAGTAATAAAATAATAACTTCAAAGGTCTTTAAGGGCACAAAGTTTATTTATAAAAATAATTTTATTATGACAAATTCCCAAATTCCAAGATGAGTGCCTAACGTTCATATTACATTATGTTGATGAACGATCTCATCACCCTAGACAGGATTTTCTGAAATGAACGTAAACGCTCTGAAACGCTGAAGATTGTGACTCACAGGGCGTTCACAAACACTCGAGAACGTAGCTAAACGCTCTGTAGTGTGTTTGAGATCACTCCAAGGCATTCACATTTACGCTCGAGAACACACTGGGATGGTGTTCTTAGCGTGTTCTTCGCAATTTATGAACACCTCCGTGGTTCGTTCCTAAACGCTCAGAACACGCTCTCATTTTCGCTAGGGTTAGCACATGCAATTATTTTCAAATTCGGTTTTTCAAAGTGTTTGTCTCTTCCCTAATGGGAAAATAGAAGTATATAGGGAAAAATCATATGTTAACGAGCAGCAAATGTTGAAATAATAATCCATTCGCTGATTAAAAGTTTCCGCACCCATTCTTTCCATATCGTTTGAAATACTGATAAAAACTAAATGTTTGTTTCATCTTAGAAAGACTACCATCGTTCATTGCATTAATTGTTAACTCAAAACGAAGTATTCGCATTTAACTAGTCAAGAAAATCTGCGAGTGGTTACAAGTACAAGTACAAGTTTGAGAGAAAAGGTACTGTATTATACTTTTTGTCGAAGGTAGAGGTAGTTTTAAGAAAGAATTAGTCGTATTCTAGCATTATTCTTGAATTTCCGCACCAAGTATTAATATAAAAAAAGGTGGCTTTCCAGATACACAATTCATTATTTTTCTACTTAATCACCCGAAAGAGTTATTCTTGCGCCAACCTGTTGCGGTCCCATGATAACAATAATTTTGTTATTGAAATTACCGTTGCGCGAATCCACTTAATTAGCTTTGGACCAAGTAAAAACTGGAGCGGTAGCGCCGAACGACAAGAACTCCGCTACCACGCAGTCCACCGAGGCATCAAACCTCGAAAGAGTCTTGGGTGAGAGAATTGCAGAAAGCCGCGAGGAACAGCGATGTTGCCAAACCGAGGACGCCACTTGCTGCGCAGACTGAACGGAGATAACCGCGACCAAGTTATACGCCGCAGTCAGCGCCACTGGGCCCGGAATTATGCTGAACTAACAATATACGAAATTTGTACATACTGCCAACAAATTGGCGTCCATACTAATTTTCGGAAATGGGGTCTACATGATGTAAATAGTCGATTCCAGTGATTTTTACACGTTTGTAATCCGGCGTCCGGTATACGGCAGCCAAATTACACTCGGACGCCAGATCAAATGCAACTTGCTCATTAACGGGTGCCAAAATGATAGCAGGATTTATATATATATATATATGTATGTATATATATATATATATGTATATATATATATATATATGTATATATATATATATATATGTATATATATATATATATATATATATATATATATATATATATATATATATATATATATGTATATATATATGTATATATATATATATATATATATATATATATATATATATATATATATATATATATATATATATATATATATATATATATATATATATGTATATATATATATATATATATACATATATATATATATATACATACATATATTAGATATAGATATAATATAGATATTAGACCTCATTAAGTATGCTGTACTGAAAGGAATAACTAACGTAGAAAGGACATCAAATAAAGCTATGTTGAACTTGCAGTGGTTCCACGTTCCTTTCATTTCACTGACTATAGTATTTTGATGTCGTTAATTACTGGATGAGATGTAATATGATTTGCACTACAACTGTCAGGTATCCTTACCTCATGGACCGTGAAATTCATTTCGAGAATTCCATAATATTTTTCTTTGCCTGCATGTAGTACATATACTTGAGAGTTTTAATTGGTTTGGAAGGATGATGCATTCATTTTTCGATACTTAAAGTCTAAAATAATGCTGAAACCCCCCTTGCTTGCTAACAGCAGGCACCCATTTACTCGTTAATATATATAAAGCTACAAAACTGACTGACTGACTGACTGACTGACTGACTGACTGACTGACTGACTGAGTGACTGACTCATCAAAATTCCTGGGCATTTCTAAACGAGCTAGGTGGGTGAAATTTTCAGGATAGAGTTGGAGTCATGTGTCGAGTTGGGAAAAAATCGAAAAAGTTAAAAAAGTCGATTAAACTTCGATTTATTGCAATCGAAAGCTTCACATAGGATTATATGGAAAAACGAAAAATTTCAGTGTAGACCATTTTTCTTTCGTTCATTAAAATATGAAATAATTGAGCTACAAGACTGATTCTTTCACAAATATGAGGTTGAATGTTTGAAAAACTTTATTCTTGCAATCGATTTTTTCCTATCTGCCGTAAAACTGATATTTTTAAACTTTTATTTGGGATTTTAGAAATTTTTTCACTTTCGTTGCTATGGATTTATTCCATTGTCGCCTAGCCGAGTGTCGACTCAGGTTTGGAACTAAGCTAGGCGGGCCAGTTTCAGGGGAGGGTTATATTTATGTGTTGATTTTGGGTAAAATCGGAAAAGTTAAAAAAGTCGATACGGCTTCAAGATATTGCAATCGATAGCTTTACATATATGAGTTAGGTATCCTAAATGCATGTAATTTACTCTTCTCTATGCCATTTTTCGCACTGCTAAATACTGGGTATAATTTCTTTAAATTTGTCCTGGCCTCTACCGTACCTTTGATGACCAATTTCCACCAACCAAGCTTCATGATATTGTAGTTTTCATTAAAAAATTGAGCAGTTCATGTAGAAGATTGGAAGAGAAAAAAAATTGAACATGAAAATTAGTATATTAAAAATCTCGATTCCGATCGAATATATATAGTAAAATTCTTCATGTTAGCTCTTATTAAGTATGATGTACTGAAATGAAATATCTAACGTAGAAGAACGTCTTATTAGCCGTAAAATGAAGTTATGATAATCTATCAATGGTTCCACGTTCGTTTCGGTGTACTGATTATAGTATTATGAAAAGTCGCTAATTACCGGATGACATACAATATAAGTTTGTACTAGAACTGTCTGGTATCCATACCTCATGAGGCGCGTATTTCATTTTCGAGAATTATATTTTTCTTTGCTTGCATGTAGCCCGCAGACTTGAGAGCTTTCATTTTTTTTCCTTATTTAAAGAGTATCATCGTCTAGCACTCCCCCCACCCTTGCTTGCAAATTGCAAGCACCCATATTGGCATCATTAAATGGACAGGTGCTATTGATACATTGCTGCTAAGTACTGGGTATAATTTCTTCAACTTTTTCCTAACCTCTACCGTAGGTTTGATGACCAAGTTTAACCAACCAATCTTCATGATATTTTAGTTTTCATTCTAAAGCATGTGCAATTCATGTAGAAGATTGAAAAAGAAAAATTGAACATGAAAATTTGCATATTTAAATTGTCGATTCGGATCGAAGTTCTATTATACAGTTTTCATATTAGACCTTATTAAGTATGCTGTACTGGAAGGAATATCTAACGTAGAAAGGCCATCAAATAAAGTTATGTTGAACTTGCAGTGGTTCCACGTTCCTTTCATTTCACTGACTATAGTATTTTGAAATATCGTTAATTACCGGATGAGATGTAATATGATTTGTACAAGAACTGTCAGGTGTCCATACCTCATGGACCGTGAAATTCATTTCGAGAATTCCATATTATTTTTCTTTGCCTGCATGTAGCACATATACTTGAGAGCTTTCATTGGTTATTTAAGGATCATACATTCATTTTTCGATACTTAAAGTGTAAAATAATGCACAAACCCCCCTTGCTTGCTAACAGCAAGCACCCACTTACTCGTATGTATATATATATATATATATATATATATATATATATATATATATATATATATATATATATATATATATATATATATATATATATATATATATATATATATATGATTAAAATTTTGGTTCAATTTCTGTATTCGTTGATTTTCTTTAAATTTCCCAGCCCCAAATGAGCTTATTGCAATCGGAGCAATAACTTTTATATAAACCCTGAGTAAAATAAGGGTTGTGCGACTATGTTTTGCACCATTTTAAGTTTGTAAAACTATAAAACTAATACCTGTATTGGAAATGTTGACAGCAGTGATACGGTTAAATAAACTTTCATATCCATTAGCTGGTCAAAAGTAATTAGAAAAAATGTACCTAATTTGAAATAATTTCGATAAATGGTTTAAACAGTTATTGAAGAAGAGTAATAATAATCAGAGATAAACCATACTATCTTCCAAATTATGTTGCTTAGATATAAAATATAGTCAAACATTCGCGAACATAAAAATTTTTTGGTTCCTTTCAAATTATATGTTTAATGATTTTCCAAAAATAAACAATAGTAAAAACTAGATGGATGCATGAAAACATCACATTCAGATTCAGGCACAGTCAAAATGTTTCACCCATTTCATACGCATGGGCGTAGCCAGGGAATTTGGCTGGGGGGGGCCATGGGACCACCTACCTTCCGGGGGGTACCCCCACTTCAAGAGAGGGTGCTTCTCCCCCAGAAATGTTTGAAATTGAACCTTCTCAGAACTGAAATTAAGCCTAATTGCTGATGACATTTTTGTATAATACTGAAAGGGATTGTTGTAGGCTAGAAAATGATCACACCGAGTTGGAAAATAAAATAGCTTTTATTTTCAACGAGGATTTATACATTTTCAGAGGGATCATAGTAAATTTTGGGATGGTTATCTGCTAATAAATTAAATACAACTTCAATATTAATTTAAAGTGAAAACAAAGAAAAGGAACAAAATATTTGGTTTAAAGGAATTTTCTGTTTTTTTGACAAAAATGTTCAATGATGGTAGTGCTGGGAACCCTTTCTTTAACAAGTTTTTTTTCGATGTGAAGAATGGATAGATTTGAAAATCTTGATTGCCCGGTTGTAGACCGAATCCATGACTTGATTCTTCGCATGACTGAAAAACTTCTTTCACATCCACCCGAGCTGACGGGCAGGCCGATTGCTACTTGGAGAAGTCTGTAAACATTCGGCATGATATCTTCATTTATTTCTGCTCTGACATTTTTAAGTTTGACCTCTAGTTCCTTGTTTTTTAATATATTTCTCAATACTGTAGCCTCGGCATTTAAGGAATGGGCATCAATATTCAAAATTTCTTTGTAATTATTAATGAAATCTTCAGCTTCAGTCAAGTTCAACTGAGTAAAGGCATCCGCTGCCTTTGCCAGGGGAACGGACTCAAACCTGTGCTGAAAATGTGAAATAACGTTATCCAAAACCCTGTTGTACACATTGATTTTCCAGTAATCTCGAGTGTTGGGGTTGGTGTCAGATGGTAGATCGGTCAGCTGGCTTTTTCCTACGGTAGTTTCAACATAGTAATCGCTCATTTTTGCGGGCGGCTGCTGCCTTCTTTTCTTTGAGACAGACACAGGCTCTAGCAAAATGTCGTTATTGTTCGCAAATTCTACTATCTCGGCCCATAAACCATCAAAATTATTTCTGCTCTCTGCCAAAGTAGTTTGAATGCTGGCAATAACTGAACTTGCTCTCCCGAGCGTCGCATCTGGGCCTTGCAAATACTTACTCAGCACGTTGGTCACCGATAAAACTGAATGGATTACGAAAAGATTAACAACGAATTCAGGTTGTACGATAGATCTCAACAAACCGATGGCCTCCACCATACCCCCATCTCGTGCAGCGTTGATTTCCTCCTCAAGGGCTTCCTTGATTGCGTTGAAGTTATTTTTTACAACGTTACAATTTGTGTAACGGCAGCACCATCTTGTACTACTTAAGCTCCCCATTTCTTTCCCACCCTTAATGCCTAGCTTCTTTTGGATCTCTGCTAAGATGGCATGATTACCAGGTTGTGAATAGTGCATATGGAGGGCTTCAAGAGTATTGAAGAAAATGTAAGCTGACTGGATATCGTTGCAGGAATAGACAACGGCCAAATTTACTTTGTGAGCTAAGCAGTGGATATAAATTGCCTGTGGGTGTAACTCTTTCATTTTCACCTGGAGACCTGCGTTCTTTCCTGACATTACGCTGGCACCATCGTATGATTGTCCAATCATTGGTATATCGTCCAAGCTGTATTTAGTTAAAAAATCTTGAATCATTTGGCTTAGCGACTCGGAATCTCTTGCTGTGGAACAATTTAAGAAACCGAGAAACCTTTCGATGGGCTCCAATCCTCTTACGTACCTCAAAACTACTGACAACTGTTCTTCTTTGTAACATTTGGCTTCATCAACCATCAATGAATAAAACCCACACTCCCGCACTTCCTTTACAATTTCTTGAAGAGTTAGACCGCCTGCAACTTCTATTATTTCGTTCTGAACCGTTGGGCTGCAGTAGTTAAGGCACTGCTCAAAATGTTTGACAAAAAAGTCATCATACTTCGCAAAAAGCTTACACAATTCAACAAAGTTTCCTCTATTCTGAGATTCAGAGCTCTCATCATGTCCTCTCAGTGGCATGCCTTGACAACTGAGATAGGAAATAATATCAGCTACTTCTGTCAAGTAACGTTTTTTCTCTTCAATCTCTTCTTTACTCTGATTTACGACTCTCGCGTGTACAGATGCGTTAGCCATTTGGTACCCCAGATACTTTTGATGACAATCCAAATGAGATCCTGATTTTTCGTGTTTTTCGATCGCATCTTTTAATTTTTTCCATTTGCAAAACCCCGTTTTAATAAACTTTTCGTTTTGGTCTCGCACAACCCCGGTAAAGAAAAGTCTACACACAAAGCAGTATGCTCGATCTTTTTCCACACTGTACTCCAACCACTGGTGTTTTTCATAGTAAGCGTCGGAAAATGATCGGTTTCTGTCACCAAATAGTGTTTTCGGGAAATTAATTTTCAGTTGTTTCGGTCCAGTTTCCAAAGTACCAAGATCTGTCGGTTCAGATGCTCTTTCCTCGATTACTTCCATTTTTTCATCTGCGGCTTTCGTTGAAGTTTCAAACGCTGACGGTGCAGAGGAGGGGAATGTGCGGTCGTCTCTGGGAGGATCATCATCTTGACGTTGATCATTTTTTGGAGGGGGAGAGAGAGTTTTCTTGAAAAATGATCGAATATCTGAAACTTTCTTCATCTTGCACCTAAAGAAAAACAAAATAGAAGGGAAAAATCACAAGATTGCGCGAAACATAATCAACTGCACAACACTATAGTGCTTTCCACATTTAGTTGACAGTATGGACTCTTATGCAGATTCGTTTCCCATGTTAATCTCCATAAGGGCGGGCGTGCGCTGTTATCAAATGCAGCATAAAAATTAATATTGCACTATGCACTGAATAAAAATGTGCCATAATGCATAAAGAGACGTTTCATTTAATGGTGTCAATAGTTTTTCGATAAAGTTTATAAAAAATATTTCCATAAACTTCCCCTACAAACGCGGTTCTTTTCACTCGATTGTCGGCAAACCGTTCCTCGTGCTGGATTAAAACTTTTACATAAAGGTTCCTCATACCATTTTCTTCGTAACAGTGCTCATGTTTTTTGTGGTTAATTGAGCTAAAATGTTGTTATACTGATGTAAATATCTTAAGGACAAAAAATTGAATTTTTGCAAGGTAAAAAGTAGCCGCCTGCTAACTTACGTATTTTACATTGTAGGTCCATTAATGCTGCATATGAAATGTTAATAAAAGTATAAAGTTGTTTTTAGTGCTTAAATCATATCTTTATCTCAATCGTGAAGGGAGTTACAACGTTTTTATCTTAAGAAAAATGATTACGGCGCCGTCGAGGCGCGATGTTTGCTCAGTCTGCAAGTGAAGACAGGAGGCAATTAGCAACGGCAGCATCATATATCATAGTTGGTGTTTTGTGACTTGACTAAATTGCATCGAGAGAAATAAAGAACCTTATCTGCAGGATGAAACCCTCACGTCATCCCGATTCCCTGTCACAAGACACCGGCGTCATTTCATTTGGAAACTTACCTTTTCACTCCGCGCGTTATCACGTAATCCGCAAGATGCACCGGTTTGCTGTCACTGGGAGCGCCGCGGGAACCACACTTTTAACACCACACTCACCACAGTGGTTGAAGAAAAACTGGCCAACTAGCGCCAGCACTCCAGCACAGCGCGACGTACGACGCGCGGCTTGTCTGTCAATGTAAACCAACAACAATCCTGTCGATGCTTGTTGAGGCGGGCAAGCCGGCGCGGCGGGTGGAATGGTGAGGTGAGGTGGCAAGGGAGGGGGGAAGAAACAGCCAGGCAAGCGCGCTGCCGTGCAGAGACTAGAGGTCCTACGTAGGGTAATATAGTAACTCTTCTGAAACGAGTGCCGAGCACCTCAGCTACACCGCTGGAGCCAGACGAAGCAGACGAACAAAGCAGCAGTGCCTGTCCGCGGCGCACATTTTCAAACTTCGCAGTGCTGCCCCGGCTGCTTCAGTGTAAATTGTAGCTTACCTTCGGCCAAAATATAGAACCAAAGGGACCGCACCGCCGTGCTGTGGCTCGGCCGCAGGCGCGCGGTTGCCAGCGCTGTGTGAAGCGTGGCCACCACAATTTAGATTTGTCAAATTTTTCTGGGGGGGGCCACGAGCCTTCTGGGGGGGGCCGGGCCCCCCCAGGGACCCCCCTAGCTACGCCCATGTTCATACGTAATTGTACACCTAACTCTGCGTCAGTAATTTCCTCCATTCTGACCTCTCCTTGCAAACCTCTATTGCCTCATGTACCCCACACACTGTTTCATACACGCCCTACTGTTTTTAAAACTCCTAATATCCCCTGTCCCTGATATTGCTCTCTTCCCACTACATCTCTCCAATTTTGTACTTTACCGCATTAATTCCCCTACCTCCACCAGGCTTAGCCTTTTATACTCACTTCTAAAACAGCTTTTTATTACCTTCAAAATCACTCTGCATTTTGTTAGCTTCATCCACACACATTCATTCTTTGCTCTCTTTCACAACGATTATGCATTCCTTCTTTTTCTTTCTGTAAATCTCACATGCCTTAATACGCTCTTCCTATGATTTGGCAGCAATCATAGCCTCGTACGCCTCTTTCTTTTCTATGACTGCAATTTTCACTTCTTCATTCCACCAACCATCACCTTTCGTTCTTCCTACCACTCCTTTTCCACATACACTTTCAGCACATTCCACAATCACTCCTTTTAAACACTCCCACGCATCATTCACATTCTCGTTTCTGGTATGCTCATCCCATTCTCTCTGCTTCAACGATAGAGCATCCTCAAGCATGCAACTATACCGCATCTTACCTCGCTGTCTAACAACCCTTCCTGCTCTCAACTGTTAACGCGCAACATTCTTCCTTGGTACACACTTTCTGCCCAGATTCACTTTGGAGAGTAACAAATAGTGGTCTGTTCCACATTCAGCACCCCTCATCACTCGCGTGTCCCAAACTATCTCTCTCAATCTCTCATCATACACAATAAAATCAATCATGCTTTTACAAACACTCCTTTTCCAAGTATACATATGTATTCTCTTATGTCTAAACCATGTATTCGACACAAACAATCCTTTTTCTAAGCACACACTCACCTTTATCATTCGCTCCGGGGTCACCAAAAGGCTCAACCACTCTCTCAGATGCATCTCGCCTCACACCAACCCACCCATTCATGTCACCTACTAAAATTATTCTCTCACCAGGATCAAATTCATTCAAAACCTCTCCCAGTTTTTCCCAAAACTCATCTTTCACACGGTCACTCTCTCCATCCACTGGTGCATAGCACGCCACAATCACAACTCTCCTTATACCTACTTTCACGCAAGCCCAGGGGATACTAACTCGTATTTCCTTACTAGCAACTTAGCTCTCTCATTAAGAATGAGTCCTACACCTTGACTGCCGTGTACATTATCTTCAAATCTTGCCAGACTACCACCATCTTTGGGAACAGCATCCTGCCCCTTACGCTTAGTTTCACATACACAAAAAACATCCATTCGTCTCACTTACATTTTGATCAGCAACTCATGCTCCTTTCCATACACTCTTCTCACATTCCAAGTACCGAGAGTCCAGTTCGTTTCCAGACCGTATGTTGATGGGCCAACCTTATTCAGTTTCCACCGCCCATCGTGGCTTCAGCTGTCTGAGGCAACATTTTGACATTTAGCGGTAAGTTGTAATAGAGAATGTAAGGTTACAGCAGTACCCTCACCACGTGCAGCTTTCCATGCTAACGGTTACAGCGCTCTACCGGTCAGTTTTGGCACATATTCGCCACTATGCCACAAAAGCAACCAAAACATAGTAATACCCTAGGCTCTATTCTGCTCAAGCTAGGATCCCTTCTGAAAGGACTACCTTGAGAGCCAGCATACTATTGCCCGCGACCCACCACTAGGAGGTATATCCAGTGTACTGACACACCGGTACACAACATCTTACCTAATTGCACAAAATAATATACTTGTTTAATTAATTCAACATTCTCCATCATCATACAGTTATTCTCCTTAAATTATACTTTTAATTTAGTCATATCATCCGCATGTACTATAACTCGCACGTTTACTATTCTAATTACAACACTGTACTTTCATTAAATGCATCTCTAACACATTTATCCATTAATACATTAAACAGCCATAGTGATATTACGCATTCTCGCTTTACGCCCTGTTTCATTGCAAACCAATCTCTCAGAACCCCATTAATTCTCACACCTACCTTACGTTTATCATACATTTTTATTATCATACATGAACAAGTGACATCCGTACATCGTGCGAGGCGAAGTAAATAGCACGAGAAATGGCTTCGGGGAGAATAGTTTTCTAGAATCTGTTTGTTTGTCTCTTTCCTTTATCCCCAGTTGACCCCTTTCAATGCCTGCCATGAGGAATTTGAAGTCTTAAGTCTCCAAGTCGACCTATATGCGTGCATATGTGACAATGGCTCGAACTGACAGAGCAAGGTGAATATCGTCGGAAGTAAGTAATAATGACGAAATTTCTCTCGGTGCGATTGTTCAAATGTCGCCACAGGAGTTTAGCCTCGTCATATGGTTTTCTTACCGGCTCCAATTTCCAAACCTCATTTTATCGTTACTATGCTTCATAGAAGTGGTGGCATTAGTTGTTCCAAATAGAGTCTTTTCATGAATTACCCACAGCTCACCCTTAACGTTTGTTCCCCTAATTACAGAAGGTGACGGAAAATACAAAAACAATGTAACATACAGAATAGCTATTGCTTTTCAAATTCATTTTATTTAATTTTCATTCAAGAAAATCGAATATCCAATGAAGGGGAAAAAATCAATAAATAACATATAGAATTAAGAATCAAACATTATTAGTCCACATGAGCCTTAATGTCATGAGTCATGTCAGATAAAGTCATGAGGCTCAATAATATTGGTGGGCCTGGAGGAGGAGGTGGCTGTGGTCCATCCACTTCGCTCATCAGCAGAGCGGGAGGAGTTGGCAGTGAAGCAGATGTGGTCTCCATGGGAGACGCAGTTGTCTTTGATCCTTCACAGGTGTCTTTGCAGGTGTTGAGCAATGATTCAGGAGCCGGCTGTGACTCTGGAGATGGTTGAGGTTGAAGTAGACTGGTCATAAATGGTGCTGCCAAGTTCAAGGTCATTGCTGTCAGAGAGTCTATTTTGACGGCTGATGCTGTTGATATAGGCGGCGAAGGCAAGACCCTTGACTCTGTCCCTTCTACTTCAAGTTTAACCACTTCCTCTTTTTCCTGCGTCAATTAATAAAGATCATTAATACAAAAGGCTCACAAGATGTCAATAGAAATCACTGAGCTCTACTTATTGGTAGCCCCATAAAGAAAATACCCTACTTCATGATGGTACATATACTAAAAACAATTAAAGGAGGGCATTTCTATGTAAAAAGCCAATCATTAAAATTTGATGACTTCCTTTTTTGGCCAAGAAATTAACATATATTGTACTTTCTAGCCTATTTCTATTCTCAGAATATGGCAAATGGGTAAAATTTTGTGATAATAATAATGAAGATGTGGTCTGCAAACCAGATACTATGATACAATGGGGAGTGCTGATATACTTAAGCTAATGTATCCTCTCAACCACTTTAACGCCAGGAAAAATCTACAGGGGAGAAAGAAACTGGCAGCTTCACTGGCTAGAGGATTTATATAATATCAAGGAAGTCAGATTTCGGTTGCAGTTAAAGGCAGATGGTTCTTACTTTTTTGAAATTTTCATGTTTAAAGAAAATGATTTTTCTCCCATTTTAATTCCCAGCTTTGTCCCAAAATGCTAGGCAATCAAAGGAGAAATGTTTGAAGAATTAAGGTACTCTGTTAAGATAAAGGGGCAATATTTTTTTTTTACCATCCAGACAAAAATTTTGCTTAAAACTGAGGTTTAATGAAGGTGAGTATAAAAGAATAATAAAATTCAAAAATATGGGTTAGCATAAAGAAAATGATATTCTGATTCCACTATCAGAGTGTATAGAAAGATTAGGTATAGCCATATTCATCAAACTCTTTGTATGATTCCTTTTATTGCCAACGAAAATGATTTCTACATTTTTTGGTCAGGGTGCCATGACATCGATGCCATAGGCATTGAAATGTAACGTGGCTTTAATGTGTGGAATCATAGAAATTGTTTCTTAATAAATGCTCAATCTTGTTAATCTCCTCTCAAGTTATGCCAAAATTTATCTTTACAATTGGATTGAGAATATCACTTAGGCCTTCTTTATAGAAAAAATTTTGCTTTGAGTACAAGGAAAGGCATTTCTTCAATGTCACTAACCTCCATGCCAAGTAACGTCTGGCATTTTATCCATTCCTCTTGCAGTTGAAGCACATTTTGTTCCAGCTGTACTACATACTTTATACATATGCGAAGCTTTTCTGCATATTCCCCTCGCAAGTTTTTCAAATCAACCTCATGATTCCTTGCCATTCGGCTAATGTACTCTTCATTATCACGATTTATGTTTTTTACGCATTGCTGGAGCTCTGAAAAAATTAAATAATGGCGAAAATTAATACTTTTTGCAAACAGAGTTCATATAATCTGAAGTCGCAAATGAACACTCTACTACAAATTAAGAATGGAGCGCCATGCAATAATATACTACCAGTGTAATAATGAAAAGGGCATGATTTCCTTAATCAATCTTAGGCAAAGGATCACTTATTTTTTATTGCATGCCTCAACTGAAGTTTTTCAATGAAATTGTGAGTGATTGATGACATCCTTTCTATAATTTGTGAAACCTTGGGTACAAATCGCTTCGTCTTAAAGCTAAACTCTAGCAAACAGATGTTTCAGGGATTCTAATGGTATAAATATAAACCTATATTAAAAACACATGCTAGAAGACAACACCTGCATTAAGAGTAAGTCATTTGGTTGAAGACCCAAAACCTTTGAAGGAAGGTGACTTTTTCGAAGCATAACCATAAGCAGTTTTGGGCTAAAACATTACTATATTTTATGTTTTCGAGATATCAAAAATATATAGGAAAATCTTATGAACCAGTCCACACAAATCCATCCCCTAAAAATTCCAAATGCCATGCCAAAAATGAGGATGGCTAATGGGAAATGAATATTAGTTCATTGGAACATCAAAATACTGCTATATGTTTCTATCAGTGCAGTGTATTAATTTGAACTTCTGAATATGCATTACACGTTCACTCACTACACCACATTCAATTAAAATGTAAGCCTTCCACTCCATGATACACAGACTGTGAACCATTCCCATGTCTAATGAGAACAAAATGAAGGAGCTCGGCGCAATCAACCAAATACCTGTCCGCGACGGACACTTGGAAGTTCTAACTGATAAACTGCACAGATGGAAACAGACAGCATTGGCTCAGACGGTGATTAAAAGTGGGACAAAAGAGGTAGAATCTTGTCCAAAGAGGAGGAGGATATCCTTCCTTGGTAGAATCTCTCTCAAGAAATTACAATATCTTCCAAAAGGAGAAGTCAGTGCTGCTTTCTACAATAGAAACACTCTGAGAAACATACTTGGGATAAAAAAGACAGAATAAAGACTCAAGAAAAAAGCAGAATTCATGAAGTCTGCTGCAATGAATGTAATAATATATCTCTCAGACGGATGAATTTACTTTTCAATATCACGGTTAGCGAACATGAAGACAGCTTCTGAATTAGGAAAAATGCCTCACCCTTCACAAAACATATGGTGACGCATAACCACCAGAGTGACTTTATCCCCAGAGTTATGCACCTTGCAAAGAAAGGGAGGCCCACCCCGTCACCACTTCCCTATTCCTTTCCCGTAAAATAAATTTTTATATGGAAATTGCAGTACCTTCTTTTCATATTCTCGTGATGTTAAGTTCACAAAATACATTTTAATTGATAGGGCAGAAGAAATATAACAAAGAAGCCTAAATATTGTAATCAAGAGCCAATTTCAACGCATGTTGTTACTTTGATCGCTGAACACAGATCTCCCACTCCAAAAAGAATTGTATTTACATAAACAGTCAAATATTCAGATGAGATAAGTTCTAAGGAATAAAAAGTACTCACCATCCTCTGTGTATTTGGCTTCATGGCGAGGAGCCTCTTTTGATGATTTCCCGAGACTCCATAGCCGTGACTTATTAGGGAGCTTCCCGACGGATGAAGTGGGCGTAACAGATACCTCTGATCCGGCCATATATTCATGAGGTCTGGCTGCAATATGAAACCAAAATTTATTAAAAACTTTCTTCCATGGTCAAAATGTCTGTATCATAAATCCATTTCAAACCATTTGACCACAAACAACTCAATAACCTACTACAGATTTTTGCATGTATATGAACAAAGGTTCTTCTCTTTATTATTTTTGGGTTTTCAACATATGCGTTGGGTCCTGGAGGTGACAATGTTGCTGGAGTTCCAATGGGCATCTTTTAGGTGAAGGTCACCTTTGCTGGTTGGAATACCAAAACAAATTGTCATCTGCAAGACGCTATGCATGCAGGGACAGAGATATAATGTATCCTGCAGTCAATTCAGTAGAGCCCTTATGCAAAATTGTATGCCGTATACATTGAGAATTTTAATTTTGCATAAAAGAACAAACACCATTACCAGCTGACTCTGCTGTTGAGGAAAATATAAGCAAAGAGAGCAGGAGCCAGGTTCCATTGGGAGCCTCACATCCATAGTCCCAGTCGCAGTAGTCAGAAATGAAACCCCAATCATTGCATATCTCCATGTTCAACTGTATAATTCATCAAATGGGGTTCACTAAAATTATACTTTTATTGCATGTTATGGAAAAAAGTGTCATATATATACACCATGTGCAGTGTACATACACATTTTAAACAGAACCCCACAACTATGTGTTATATAATATAAACTTTGCTACATAATATCCTCAATGCTAGAACTTTCTAAACTATATCGCTTAAGTTCTATTTGAGATTTGTATACAAACAATGGGACACGTGGGCTGCACTCATTAGTCATTTTCCCGAGGCATGCAACACTTTTTACTCCATTAAATGCACTGTACAAATAAATGGTTGGCCGCATGCATGTTACGAGTGGGGCTGACATATAGTTGAGACTTGAGATTACCACAACTCATTTGGCTGAGAAAATGTTACTGTGTCCCACTGACTCGGGTACCAAGAGTTCCATCTGCCCAATTCCTCATGATAAGAGACACTTACATGGAGCATAGTGAATAATATCTGGCACCAATGATTGGGATTTTCCCACTGTAAGCTTCAAGCATGTAGTGATCAACAAGACAGTCTCCAAAATTCAATCTCCTCTGTTTTATCAACACTTGGCCTTAAAGAAGAATAATTTAGGCCAAAGGCAAACAACAGAGCAAGGAATATCCAGCTAGAACTGGCATTTTGGTCTTTCACATGGATGGATATGTATGATGTAGAGGTAATCCTGCACCTCTCAAATTAGATGATGATCTGTGGTGATGCTTGTCTTGCCTAAGAAATAATTACTCAAACACATTAGAATGAAGATATGGTTTCAGACATTGTTCCTTGTTGTGACTTTAACAAATCTTCTACAACTGAATACACTTACCATTACCACATGTCTGTAGAAAAAATACATCAACCGATGATTACAGGCTCATCTTTCTACCTTTCTGTATAAACATTTATATGTGTGTGTATGTACATTTATAGATGAAACTTACAGGGGGGTAAAAAGACGAGAGTAAAAAGAAAGTCTTACTGAAAAACGTTTCGGGTGTTAGCCCTTCCTCAGTCACAGAGAGTTTCTCTAACAAGGGCTAACAAGTATTTGATAAGTAAAAATAAGTACCTAGTGAATGATGAAGTAATGTGAGGATTAAGTTGGCTGGAAAGGTAGAAAGATAAGTGTGATAGGATTATTGGGCAAATTTGGACTACCCCTGTCAGAAAGAGGAAGAGGTATTTAGCGTTTTGGATCAGCTGGATGAAACAATTGGTAGACTATCTGGTACTTGCGTACCAGGTACGTACAAAAATTAATCATCATCATGGCAATGCCCACCTCATCTCCCCTGTGTATTACATATTGTATATAAGTAAGCGATTGTGATGATGAAAACTACTGCCACAATTTCAACTCGTTTGATTCTTCGTTCCAACAAAGGAACGTAAGAATGACTGGATAAATGGAATCACAGTTTACACGATACGGCGATATTATACCCTCATAGATAGGCGGTGACTTAAAAACGATTATCTGTGAGGAGAAGTTGACAGTCAAAATCAATTTTGTAATCGGTTTTTTATTTATTGCTGCCAGATATCGGTAAAATTGGATGAAATGGGGAGTAGTGTAGAGACTAGCAGACTGAAATAGATCAAAGGACAGTGGAAGAAACCGGTCACACGGACAGCGACTCCTCGGCGAAATTCAAAATGAGGGACTGTATCTTTTGTAAATTTAGTAATCAATAGTAATCGACCATCGTTTTCTGCTTTCGTCCCATTTACTTGAGATACAGGCTTCGCAGCCGTGGAGTCTCCGTGTCCTAAGGGGGGAATACGTGGGAAAAATCTCAGTGAGGACCTTCCTATCCGTACGATCAGCCTGACCAGCAGGTCGGGCACAGCCGGGAAAGGTAGGTTTCCGACCTAGCCTACCCTGTAATCCCTAACGAGGGGACCCGCTCGGTATCCCCTGGAAGTGCAATGAGGCCTACACCTCTTTCCAGGTTCTCCGGGCGAGGCGACCTATTGGGACAAAACCAAGCACCACCCGGTAGTAAGAAGGAGGTTCTCAGTTACCCTCCCCTGCCGGGCGCCTCAGTTTTGCTGGTTACGGAGACTCCTTTCCCTACGTAAATACCTTTGGATATGTTTCGAATCCAAATTGGTTCTAATCGATGAACCAATGAGTCTGTGTCCTGCTGGAAGAGAAAAAAACCCCCTTAAAACGAAGAGGTTACGCTACCCAAGCGTAGAACACCAACATTAATGATGAATATTATTTTTAAGTACTTTCCTAGCTTGAAAGTCATCTACCGTAAGCTAAAAAAAAGGAAACCATTTAACATTACACCGATCCCAACAACCATGGAGGTAAATCGGGGTTAAAGTGGCATAGCTATTCTTCAAGACTCACCGACAACGTTGTTACTGTCGTTAGGCATCGGGTCTGTATCTCCAGCACCATAAATATCCGTATTATCATCACCTCCTTGAACACACTTTCTTAAAGTATTTCCCATGTTCCTTTTTAATCGAAAGATCGGAAATGAATGCGGTTGCTAAGAATAAACGTTACCAAGGGCTCACCTCCTATTGTTGTCGAATCGTTCTCTTTAGTACAAAATACCGTATCCTTTGGAGTTATAGGAATAGTATTATCTTAAGATGATATGAATATAGCAAGAATCTGAAATTGTAAGAGTTTTTTGTCGATGTCCTCGAGCATGAACTATTTGAAAGGGACGCGATGTAAAGAATGACGAAGATATGCGAGTGAATTAAGTATGGAATGAAGGGTGTGATAGAAAAAAATTTCGCTGGGTAAAATTCGACTAACTGTAACATAAGGTGGAAGATAGAGACTGTGTATTTTATCAGCTGAATGAAATAATTCGTAGACCACCTGAATCATGCGTACCAGGTAGTCTACCAAAGGTGCACAAGTTTTAATCCTCCCGAAAAACGTCCACCTCATCTCTCCTGAGTATTATGTATAAAACATAAACGATCGTGGTGAAGACGATTCCTGCGATAATTTAAAATCTGTAGATTTCTTAGTAGCAGTCAAGGAACACAAGAAATGACTGGTTAAAAATAGGTACTGTTTTTCGCGATAAGGAAATATTTTACCGCCACGGATAGGCTGTGACGTTATAACGACTGTCTGTGAAGTGGAGTAATCAGTGGAAATCATTTCTGTAGTCGTTTATTAATTGATATATTCAAGTTTTTTTTTCTATCAATTATTATTACATAAATTAGGGAGGATTATACAAGGCTGAGGACAGTTTTGGAACAGAGGTGAGTGGAAGAAGATTGTCAAACTGACAGCGATTCCACAATTAATTGCCCAAAGGAGGGACTGTATATAGAGTACAATTCAAATCTTATAGTTACAGCCAGCTGTCTGCAGAGACTATGGAATATATCGGTACCCCCTCGGAATATTTGTATATTTTACTGTGTAAACGAATGCATGCACGTTTTCATGACTGTTTCATAATTGCACCGCATAAAACGGCAAATTGTATGATTATATCCGAAAATCTAAACGGGAAATGGCACCTGCTCTAATTCCATTCATTTTTTCTACATTCCGTAATTGTTTCGTTGAAACAATAAAATGTATTATGTAATTCGCCCTTTAGTGAATAAGCTTGTGCGGAGATAAAGTCATGGAAAGTTCTTTTTTTCATATTTCACCCAAAAAATAGTATTTTATTGCGTTTACTTGCGAATATATTTGCATAAGATTGTGTTTTTAACTCAGCACTCTCGTTCGTTGCTTTAGAAGGCCAAATCTTAGTATGGGGTTTTATACCACTTTTCTTCGAACACGGCCCTTTTAATCAATCATTATAATTAAGATTACGTTATAATTTGATTGATTGTTTTGCCAAAATTTATGCTATCTTTTTACCTGCTAATCGTGATCCCAAAAATAGGCCTCAGGATTTTTACCATTGATAATACCTGTGTTTGACGTGCGCGCAATGGAGTCAGTGTATACTCAAAATCTGGTTCCTCACTCTTCGAAAAAGGGAATAGCCGGAAAGGAAATACATGCTGAATTGTTGAACACTGCCGATCATTCACACAAATACATATTCCAAATAATTCATCAAATCCCGCACTATATAATTTTCCTTACTTTCGTGCATAACGGATTGAATTTCGGCTAGTTACGCGGCTCTTCCAAGTTTTCATTCCTAATCTACACTGTTCTTTAGTATTAAGCTGAAACTTGAAATCATGAAACATTTATTATACGTGTTTTTATACCGGTGAAGTTTAATATTCTTTCAACTCAGTTTGAACGTTTTTATATTTGTTAAATTATATTTTGGACGAAAAATCTGGAAGTTTGCAAGGTACATACCGATCGCCTCCTAACATTCCTATGTTACTAAGTGAGTCCATACGTGCTGCGTATAAAATGTGGTCGAATATATTTTTGGCAGAAAGTCATAACTTTATCTCGAAACCAAAAGGAGAAACGAATGTCTGATTTTATCAAATATTTTTACAGCGTAGTGATGTCGGCCGCTTGCCATTTAGAGGAAGTTTTCCGTGGCTATTATCTTCACTCTTTTGTCGGCAATCTGTTGTTAACACTGGCCTAAATCTGGTATGTAAAGTTTTTTATATCTTATATCCCATATGGGTAAACCTTTTCATGTTTTTAGCCTGGTTTCGACGCTGTTACATTAAATTAAGAATCTTTGGGCCAAAACTTCCCATTATGTAAGGTTGGAAGCAGTCCACTACTTACTTTCGTAAAATAAGATACATGGTCCGTATATGCTGCTTATTATATTTGGATAGCACTATAAATTTATTTTGGTGAATGAATTGTCACTTGATCTCGACTACAAAGGGAAATATGAATTTTTGATGACCTCATATCGTTAGACTTTCCAAACTGGCCTAAGTTCTGCGCTGAAAACCCCCAGCACTTAAGGAGGTCGGTTTTTACCATTACATTAGTTGGCGAGGGACGGTTATTTTTTTGATGAGGAAAAGATTTTACGTGAGGGAAGAATTTTTTGCTTCAAGTGACGATATAGATACATCCAACTGACGGTCATCGCTTCGACGAAAGATCAAGATATTGATGAAATATATTTCGCGTAGTCTACTTCGGACAATTATACTTTAGATAGGAAATAAACTTTTAGGGAATTGATACACGTTAGTGCAGTGCTCTTGTAATTTACAATGTAAACATTGAATAACAAAGTTGTTGACATGGTGAACGGCTATAACTTTGCTGGAAAAGTACAGTGGCGGAAGAAATTAACGCAAAATTTTTCGCGCGCCAGAATGCGGCATTTTTTAGAACTTCTAGGAGCAGTACACACTCGAAAGACTGGCAACACTGAGGAAAACATCGTCTACCGCAAATATTTGAAATCCGCAATGGAACTCACATTTGATGGAGCGTAAAACTTAGTCATCAATCGCCTCATTTTTGAGCTTTCTTCTCATATTATTCGCACATTCAGTCGCGATGTATCGCTGTGTTTATTTCAGCATGGTTCTTACGTCGAATGATATCATTTATACAGAAAGACTGATCATAAAAAAATATTCACTATCCCACCCAATTCGGTATATATGCTGAAATCTTCATCTTCTACCACCAAGGGATATTTACTGTGGTTGACTTTCCTAGGAACTTTTTGAATGACGTGTACTGTGTCTTTTTCACCGAAATGATATAAATCGAGATTTATCCGCACCAAATGTCGATACAAAAAAGATTTAATTAAAATAAGTATAGTCTACGTGATGAAATTTTTCACGATTTTCCATTTGTAGATTGACGAAGTTCCTTAGACGGGTATTTATTAAATTCAAAACGGATATTTATTCTTGACCCAATATAAATCCGTTTTTAGTTTGTCAGAATGAGATTAAACTATGAAAACATACGTAAATATATATAATTTCAAGAAATAAAAATAAATGTGCTCGCATCGATACCGAATAATCTGGGCATATTTTCTCGATATTTCTTTCATTTTATCACAGGAAGCTTGGTGACGAGCTGTCCTCTGTTAAGCTTTATCTAGTAACTGCAGGATATATGAATAAACATTCCGAAATGTTTACCGAAATTAGGTGTAGTTATGTATAAACAACTCTATTACGTCTGACTGCATAATATCTTATATGCTTAGCTATAAATTCGCCGCACATTTAAAATTAACAGAAAAGCCTTTTAAAAGACTTCAGTTTGGAGTAAATTTTCATTAATTATAAATTATAATAAATGAAATAAATTAAAAGGTATCGGTTAATGTTTTAGCTGTCAGATGTATTTGGCTAGCTAAAGAGTGTCCGTGTTCGATTTTTAATGAACACAAATGAGTTTTTATATACGTTTTCTCATATTGGCGATATGAATGAATGTAATGTGTTGCTGCAATGACTGGCTGATAATATGCATTTTTTTAAATACAAAAGAGATAAAATTTGCCTAATAAAAATCAATTTACTTGACCAGAAATTGAATGACAAGTCAACAATGTCTCGACCAGGGGTGGGGTCACGGTTCTTTTCTTTTTATGGTCGTTATCGTCATCCAAAAGGCAAGCCGCATTGGTAGGGCAATGCTCAAGGTCCTTGGAGCGCGCTCCACTGCTATGTAGCACCCGATCTTTCTTGATGACGATCACGTTTTCGAAATCATGAGCGTACTCGAACAATATTATCATGAAGAACCATGATTGCGATTCAGGTTTGCAACCCAGTAACAACTACTGAACTTTCTTATGTTAAGGTGAATTTAAGATGATATTCCGTATCCTTGCGGTGAATTTATATGCGTCCGTATGCGTTACTGTGAACTAAGTTACTTTTGAAATGCGTGGTGGTATTGTATACGAACGTTTAAAATAACTATAAGGATAGGAAAAAGCATACTACTCTCCTGGGAATACTAACAGAAAGAAGTAGTTCTCGGATTACACCTCATCAGCCCAGACCATTCCAATCAAACGCCATTAGTTCCCCTCATGCATGGGTTTGGAGGCCAACTACCATAAGTCTGAGTTAAAGCAAAGAGCAATCTTGGAGGACTTTTGAGGATCCCTAGAGGTTCCCCTGTGTCGATACAAAGCTCCGCCAATACTAATCCATTCAAAATTGGAATGTATGAAGGCCGCATTATATTGATGTGGGAAATAGTATGCCTTTAATAAGAGTTTACTTTCCCCTTGTGTTGCGGGCGTTACCTTTTCTGCCATAATAATGTTTCGGACGCCAGTCGTTTAACTCACAGGAAAGAAGTGGTATTTGACTTCTCTTACGCCCTTTACAATATTTGACGGGTGCTTCCGATTTTTTCGAAGGGCGACGAGCCTTTTCTTTCTGTTGCAGCGAGAATTTGAAACCTGTGCCTTATTTACAACAACAAACCACCCCGGCCATCACCACCCGGAACTTGGCTAAGGTTTACTGATGACTGCTTCATGGAGACGAGCGTCGATAGACGAACAAGCAGAGCGGGCAGCGCAAGCAGAGATTTTGTTCAAAGTTTTAGCGGCCTCTCCCTAAATTCTTGGGGGAAAAAAGATCTTATTAGCCCTTAAGTATGCCTCATTTTTCTCCCAAGTGGAGGAATCGGATAGTAGGTTTGTAAAAGGCAAAAACATCCGTCGAAAAATTACCCGAAGAGGTGTTGCGCCTTCGACTTTCACCCACTGAACTTTTATTTGGTGTTTGAAAGTAAAAAAAAACTATTTCTCACTACTATCAAACGAAAATCATTAAATTTATGTCCGTTATAATAAGAACTATGTTTATTCAAATGTTTATCAATATTCATTTTTCGTCCGCAACTAGGAATACTTGCGAGTTCACAAATGTCAAAATTTTAGAAGATGGCTCAAAACAAATCATGTAACATAGACGGAGCGGGCTGCACGGAGCGCAGCGTTTATTATGAGGACAATGCGAGAAACAAACGTTTTTCGACCCCCTCAAACGAAACAACCCAAAATTAAGATGCAATGAGGAAAATCGTGGAGGAAGAATGGGAAATGAAGTCAGTAAGAGGATACCAAAATGTGGACAACTCCATGTCACAAAGACTTGGTCAGGAAATCGTGAAGGGAGGGGGATGGATTGATTATAAGGCTAATAAACATCCACATTCTTTATGTAAATACCAGCATATTTCTTGAGGATCAATTACTGTGATCATGTGCACACATAACTCAAATTTGGAGAATTACGCATACATTTTACCCTTTTCCACTTGTTCTAAATAAAGCATTATAGTGTCCCTTTTCAACATCCGTTAAAATATATTACTACTAAGAGATGAAATTTATGACCCTGTAAAAAGTCTTTTAATATCTTCATGTGGCGGCACTCACAACTTTAACTTCCATTGAAGCAGTATTATTACGACACATTTGAAGAGAAATAGATTCTTTAGGGACGTAGCAATCGTATAATCTTTGATGGTGCACATTCCTAATTTGTACTCCATTGACTACTCTGCGGATTTATGAGGAGTATACAAATAACCATCGGGAAAATATCTAATTACTACTTAGTCGCTACATGGAAAAAGATTATTTTTCGTATTTTGTCACTTTCATAGGGGGAAATACGCCATGCATTTTTGTCGGAGTATTACTTACGCGTGGGTATAAAAATGCTCCTCATAAAATTTAACTGCGTAATTTTAGCCAAACATTTTTCACTGCGAATATGTCAAAAGGTATATAAGGGATTAATTAATTTAACTTATCCTCTAAGTATTATCCTCCATCCTATAAGTTGAACTGTTGAACTACACGGCTAATATATTGTTCATAGCAAACCTAGAAAACAATGCTGGGAAAGCTTCAAAAACCGTTTTAAAGAAATTTTGAAGAGAATTCCACACTTGTTTGGTCTCTAACTCAGATAAGTTATCGGTATTAACAAGTTCTACAGATAGAAACAAACTCTAATTCATAATAAAAATAATTGCCCTCTTTACTTAATCATTTCAAAGTAATTTAAAGGTGAATGTAGCATCAGGTAAGATCACTAAATCGAGTGACTGGCACAATCAGAGATCCGGTCTGTTCCCTCCTTCATGAATAGCTTTGCACTGAGTGGTAAATTGGCAAATTAGTGTATATGAGCACCATACGACAGGCAGGCCGTAGAAATCAATTGGGGCCGAGTACCCGAGCATGGGAAGTAAACATCTCATTCGACGACCAAAGAGACCGCTCTGATTCTTTTACCAAGCCCGAATATGCGTAAAACTCACACACTCATGGTTGAGGTCAATATCCATTCCCTGGGCCTTCCGTGGATTCCTGCGAAGTTTCGGCTGCAATAAAGTCACTTCGCGTAGATAAATTCTAAAGGCACTAAAAGAGGCCACGCCAGGATTTGAACTCCAGGCATTCTTGGCCGCAGACGAACATTCTCCCTCTAGGCTACTTCATCGATCAAGAGAAATCCGCGTCCAGTGGTCTTACTATACTACGAAAAAAGGGAAATCTAATGTGCCCTTTAAAAACGGCCAAATAAAATGTTCTGGATTTTTGAAAGTAGTTTTCAGAAAGTAAATAATATTACGTTAGGAGGAATTTAGAAATTTAGGTGTTATGATGACCTGAATGCACGAGGGCGGAAACTTACGTAGGGTTTTAAGTTATTGGAAATACTTGTAAAGAAAAGTTTTCTCCACATGGAAACCATTCTATTCTACCAGATTTCCCATACTTTAACTTGAAATCCACAGGATATTACGCAAAAACGTTAATTGTAATGCATAATATTTCTTGGAAGTAGTTTGAAGCCTATTAAAACGATGTTCATCCACAGCTATTCCCTTCACGCGGAAATACGTTTTATTGTAAGTGAATTTGATCTGGAGAATAAAAAAAATTTTGCCCTACAAATAATGCTTTCATCGTATTGTTTCTTAAGTTTCAACCAAGAAATTTGTTTAAACGGTCCAAAGCTCTAAAAAAATATGGTAAGCATCTCTATATAATCAACTACGAATTCGGAACCTCGACTGGGTGCGGGTCGGAGCAAGCTCATCTCGTTTATAACTCCCAGACGATCTCGCGAACGTAAATCTTATTAGTATGACTATTTACATGACGAGTAAAATCGATGTCAATTCATAGAGAGTTTGAATATTCCCGGTTTCCATATGCTGTCTCAATGTTGTCAAGTTGTCGAAGGAAAAGCGATTTCAATTAGTTCCCGAGTACGCCGCATTCAGACGCCAATGAGTTTTGCGTTAATTTTTTCCGCCACTGTACATTAAAACGGAATTGCGCTAATAGACCTCTGAACTGAAAAACGGCATTTGTTGTCTTTTGCTAACGTGGGAATATGTCGTTGAGTATGCTTTGTTAGCTCATGAGTGGGATGAGTAATGGCCAATTCAATTATTACGTCAAAAAAGAAAGGGGGAGGGTGATTGAGAGGGATTGAGGTGGGTGCCCCTAGAGACTCGGAGGCTACACGCTAGGATTAGGCTTCTTAAAAAATTCATAACTTATGATTCAGAGCGACAGAGGATTTTTTTCACGACGCTTTACTACATCTCTGTCTCTCACAGAAGCGATAAAATAAGAGAGCTGCACTGCCGAACAGATTGGAACAAAAACTCGTTCTTTCCGCGCGCAATAAGTGACCACAGTTAAAACTGAGCTCCACTAAGTTCACTCCCATTACACACGTCACCATTTCACATCTCAAAACAACTTTACACGGCTGGTGACCTAACACCCCCTGCCAAACGCCCACGTGGCGGCTCGCGGTGTAGTATGTGGATGTAGATACCTCATGCTAAAATTCATTCCTATGTTCCTCATCCTCCTGATTTTATTCCCCTCGCCTGCCATTCAACACTGACGAATTCTTCGCGAGCCCAATATAGTCACCTCAATATACCCCTCATTACCTACACTTACAATTAGAACACCGACGCCACCCATTTTCCCTTTTGTTCGAATCCCCATCTTCCTCGAAACATTCTAACTTCGCTAATCACGCATCAGAATCAAATGTATCACCGCAGAGACTTGATAGAATTCCTTCCCTCCCACTTGCCGCCGTGAAGGATCAAGCATAACTCAACCCTCAACTTCCATGCACCAGTCGAATCATACTCGCGCCTCCTCCTCGTCTTTCGGCTGTGCAAGGCAAAAATACTTTCCGAGAAAGCCCACACTGCGAGGCTGCAGCTCGGAGACAGACATTTACTTCTCAGGATGATCATTACTTTTTCGACTTTATATCACGACCAGTTCACTTAGAAATAAGCTATAAATATTTGTACGGCACTCGAGAAAGTAAGGTTTGGGAATAAGTCGGATAGAGTTCAAACCCTCGATAAGGCTAGGTAAACCATAACTCGGAAGAGAGCAGTGTTTCATATCTTAGGTTCGAAGGCCATGTTATCCATCTTGATCAATCAAATCTTACCCTACAAGACACCTTGAGGGTACTGTTCGGCAGGGGATACTACACTGAAAACAGACTGTTTGTCGAATTTATCGGATCATTTCTGTGTGTAACAACCACCTTTCTCTTTGATATTATCTATCTTTTCCTAACTACCCTCAGGTTTAACTTGTTTTATTGGAATTGCGTAACGATGGATTGTGGAAAATTCGCCATCCAAGATAGGTTAAGAACAGTCTCCCGCTAGTTAGTGCCTGAATACGGCGAACGCAAGAGGAGGGAATCATGAAATTGCCTGTCGGGTCGGTTTGTAAAATACAGGGTCTCAATCCATTGGCTTGTACTCAATGTAGGGTGGATGTTAAAACAGACTTAAGAGTGTAACTTTAGACATTGCAGGAAAGCTTTGAATGATTCTCAGAAAAGCCTGAAGAGAAACCACTGACTTTTCGTCCTTACGTCATGACGTAATGTGAGCAGCGTAGACAACTATGTTACGATTGAACTATTTTCACATCTTTAACGACCTAACGCGGTGTATGAATTAATCTGAAGGAAACGGAAGGAAGCAAACGTCTTATGTACACTCTGTAGTCTAGTCAGTCTCTCTCCGGCCACACTTCAGATTCTTATCGCCCCCATCAATTTGAGCTACACCTTTTGGGGGACGGAGTTGCTTACTGGGGAACCACCGGACTGGGGTATTAAATAATGTCAAATTACATGTTATTTACCCAAGTAAGAGGGATAACTTAGGTATGTGACTTTCATTCTGTCATACATATATATATATATACGTACTCGTAGGTTATGTCATACCGATGACGTGTCTAAAATCATAATGCCTATTTATTAAACGATAACACGTAATGAAGATTCATTAATGGAAAGTTACTTCAGTTATTATTTACTATAGCATCGATGGGGAGTCTTTAACGATTAATGTTACATTTTGTATTAACTTTTAATTTATTAAATAAAATTGTAGGGCCTTGGCTGGATTTTATCGGTTTGATTTTCTTGGTAACGGTTTGTTTATTTACATGCGGGAGAGTTGGATTGTCGTGCTGGTACAGAGTGGACATGTTTTGTGCTGAGAAGAAATTATGACGATTTATAAAGATATTGTTTGTTCTATACTTTGATTGTTTTCCTTATTTTTATCATCCTTAGTGTCCGGTGGAGTTTGGTGGTGATTTTCTAAAATCACCTGACGCCCTGAAAATAAAAACCAAAGTAACCCCCCCCCCCTGCTCTACCATCGAGGCACTGAGATACATTTGGAGTTGTAAGGCACTGATCATAAGTTCATCCAAGTGGATAAAAATTTATACTTTGGGATGTAATGCTATTCAGATTGCACAGCGGGCCATGAGCGTGGAGTGCTTTGTGAGTAAAGATGGAATAGTCATGAAGTAGCTAAAACGTAATTCCCCGGAAAAATTTCGTTCACGGTATTTTTCGCAGATGTAAAAAAAAGCTCTAAAGCTTTACGATTTAAGTATTGTGATTTTGAAGGCTACTCCGGTTTTCCACCGGGTCAACTTCTCAATCACGGCAGTGGTGGAAAACCACAGTAGCCTTTAAAATCACAATACGCCGTTAAGCTTTAAATCAAATTCAGTATCATGTTTAAAAGAGTATTTGTAACATTCATCAAGACTAAACAATTTTGGCCACTCAATGTAGAGTAACAGTGCTACGGAGCATCGAGCCCGATCCAAAATAAAGTAATCAGAGTGCATTATGAGATCGTGTCATGACCTGGGTATAAGGACCTTGACTCCGCGCGCAAGCGATCCATATCATCCATTGACCTATTTATTGTTTGAATGTAGACACGCGTCAATTGTTGTAGCAGTGACAGAATGTATTCGAATATAGGATGCATGGAAATTTGTGCAAATAAGGTGCCTTGAAGATTCAGATTTTGGTGTTATGATATATAAAAATGTGAAAACCGATATGGATGCAAAATATCCATCTCCCGAATTTCGGCTTATTACGTTTATTCTCTCACATTTTGTTCAGAACGATTTCTAGCTCTATACCCAGATGACATACGCTCATATTATTCAATTTTATTATTTTTCGACCCATGAATCCTCGAAAGCTCACACGCCAACCCGAAAACTTGTACCGTCGCGTCTGTCAGTACCCAGTCTTCTGTTGAGATAGGCATTGACGGGTGTAGGTTCTCCCGCCAGAAAAAGGAGATTTAAAAGAAGTTAGCAACAGTAAAAATGGAAGAAATAACATAGGTATATGATAAATTATAAATTCATTTTTCGACGGTATAGCTTAGTCTGAAAATGTCAAATAATTAATACTGAAGCCTTAATGGAGGATAATAAAATCCACGGGCAATAGAGAATGGTTTATTTTTTGGCATATGACGGAGCGTCAGTGACTGAAAATGTAATTTCATAGTGATCATATAAGCTTACTTTTGAGCTTCGGTGTGTGAATGACAATACTGTACCAGTATCTCGTCAGTTAGGATAATCGAGTGTGAAATAACAATTATTATTTATATGCTACAATCGATCTACACAATTTCTAAAGTCCGACTGAACCTGAAGTTTCCAAGGTTAATGAATGCTTGTATAAAGGGTTAATTCATTCTTTAAAAAACCAGAATGAATGTTAAAAAGTTAGGTAATTCGTTAATTGGGAATCATGCTACGACTTGCGGCATCATCAGGTTCAACAATTCGTACCAAACCCAAATTCCAAATTCAGTCCAGTCCAAAATTCAGTTTGGACTGAGTTTTTGTACCTAATGATGCCGCAAGTCAGTGAAACGCATGTGTTGTACACATATTTCGGCGGAAAAGTACGAAATTGTATTCTCTAAATATGGATACTATTAACATCCACGAAGTGAAGCCTGAAACGAGTCTAGACGGTCGAGTGTATAAGGTCTGAAATTTTCAAGCGTGAATTAGGCTGATAATAAGGATTTAATAAGGTCAGATACAGCAGAAAAAACGCTTGAACGCGAGCTGTGACAACAATCGATTGTAGAATTGATGGGATCGTGGCTCATCGGAATCAAAATAAATTTCATTCAAAGCAAGTGTTCACGTTCGCTCAAGTGCTCGAATATAAAAAGTGCAATATAACTTTTAGCGCCTCTTTGCCTCCCAGAGTTTTTTTTCACGAATTGAAAGAGCATAGTATGTACAATATAGAAGTAAAGAAAAGTATTGCAAATTCGACCACAAGATTGATTTACGTAAAACGATGTAGTGCGATGTCGCGGGCGGGGTCCGGGCTGGCCCGTAATATAATTTATGTGACTCCTATTTTTGTGGCTATTTTTCTAAGTTGTTGCATATGTTGCTTCATCTACCACATTTTTATCTCATAAATGAACCACTCTTCTCGCTGATTACACATTCTCGTGTCTATCCACGTTATAGTATTGGGCTCAAATATCATCCGCGAGTCCAGAAGTTCATGTAAAAATAACGAGAGAGCTCCAACGGAAGGAAATGGACGTAGACGGGGAACAAGTAATTTAAAAACAACTCGAGAGCATTTAGATATGTAAGATTCTTTAAAATGCTACTGCACCCCTTTGAAAACGTCCCTGTGGGAGGCGGGCTAGGACCTCGCCTCTCGCGGCACATTGCTCCTTAATATCGGTCGGCCCTGGTGGCGGCGGGGTAAAGCCCTCGCCTCCTAACCCGAGGGTCGCGGGTTCGAATCCCGCCTGGGTTTATTATTCACTGCCCATGACATGGATGTTCATGTTCGGCTAATGAGTCATTTGGAAGAGAGGACTACAGTATTCAATTCGCTCGATTATTATTATTAAAACCGCTGTCGGCTCCGTACCGCTTGCAGGGTAAACAGCTACCGAAAAAGACTGAGCTATGCCGCATTTTTATTGTTCCCCAACGGAAAAAACCCAACCGCCGTTCTCTTTGCGAAAGGCCACTGGGGGTGAATGGGGTAAGCATTGTCCCCCTGCACGTGTGTGAAGTTTCTAGGAAAAAGACGATCACGGTCCTCACCCTGCGGCAAACTCTGCGCAAGTCACTTTTAAGCATCGCTTGTCCGAAAATTACTCGCTAGAATTCAGTTTTGCGTAGTGGCTTGCCAGAGAAAGACGTGAGTCTATTTTTAAGTATGGAAGCTGATGTATCTTCTTTAGGTTCGAAAAAAAGAGGAGGCAACTTTTGAAGAGGAGAACCCGTAGTTTTTTAGTATTGTGAATTTCCAGTTTCAATACACTTCCGTGGATTTTTGGCTAACAGTGGTGCAATCAGTGCAAGCTTGTAACATTGTGTTAATTTTAACTTAAAAAAGATTACATAGGGTTTAATAGATCTTAGAAATGTCACGCATCTTGAGATGCATGAGAAATTTATTGAAAGTGGAAAAAAATCTACATCATCTAAGAAACAATGCATACTGGACTAGCTAAGCAACAAATTACATTTTAATGAGGACGTCAATGCCAAAAATATTTTAAAGCTCTTTGGAAGTTCTTTCCATTATTGTTTCTGGCCGTTTTACCAAAAACCACTTCTTTCAAATTCGAATGACATCTAAAATACATGGCCATTCCATCAAACCCTAGCTACAAGTCTGTATTAGAGGTCAAATATTCAGCCTACTCCGAGGACATCACTATCACAGAGGAGAAGTGTGAGGTGAGTCTGCAGTGTATCATTGAAGTTAAGTGAGAGTAAAGTTAATTCATGGATCAGCAATCGCCAAGGGAGCTGTTCTCCCTTTTGGTCATTTATCCGAAGAGGCGATGGAGGCTAGGAATAAGGATATAAGAAGATTTAAGGAACACCACACAAAAAAATTATCCAGGATCAGCACAAAGAAAGATCTGTTTCCAAGACTACTTCTTACATTAGATCCAAAGATATCGACAATATCAGGAGTTCAGAAAAGAAAACTAGTGCAATAACCTTCAGATGTAGATAATTTTGCTTACTCTTAATTTAGAGTTCGTAGAGCATTGGCGTCGTCAGCATCAACACTTTGGGGGGGACAAAAGGGGGGTCCGGGGACAGGATTCAAATTCCAAAAATTTAGAAAAATTGTGACCTTGAAATGACGTTTGAACACTAATTTAAACCCAAAATCTTTCATTTGTACAAGCAGGTTTTCCATTTAAACAATTTGTATTTAACCTGAAAACATGTCTATAGTTCGTTTTTTGAATCATTGGGCTTGACAACAATGGAACGCCCTATACCACACGCTTGATTCCAAGTCCAATCGTTCCAAAAACAAACTATAAACATAATAAAAACTCATTATCAGGTCAGGTTTAATATGCTTTCTTTTACACACACTACTGTTATTACATACGGTCTATCACATTACAACGTAAACATTAACTTTAAAATCTTAGACTTGTTTCTCTTTACAGAACATTATAAAAATTCAAATTGACCTCTTGCTAAACGGATGTATACTGGAACTGAAACAACCCCAAAGTGGTTTATTTATTATCCTTTACGTAACCAAAATCACCTCTCCTAGTTTCACATTTTGAAATAAACAGTTTTGCAACATTTTTTGCTTCTACCTTGTCCAATATTTCTTTGTGAACGTAACAAACAGCAACATGATTCAACCTTTTTTGAGTCATGGTTGATCTTAGGTAGGTCTTCAGTTTATGCAGAGCACTAAAACTTTGCTCTGCTTCACAACTTGAAGCTGGACATACAAGCATTAGTCTCACCAGGACTTCAACATTGGAGAACAGCTCCCTGACCTCTTTCATCATAGAGGTCAACACGTCCTTGGCGTCTTTTAAATTCTTTATCTTGCATCTTTGGTGGAAAAGCTCAAGTTCTGACATCAACATTTGACCGTTGATTTCCGGATATGGCGCTAGCACATTGACATCATAACCTTCTCTTTTTAGTAGGACTTTCTCGAGATGTGTTTGTTTTTTCATACCAGCCTGTTCAAGTATACGAGTTTTGAGACCATGCACAGCCGTGTCAATGACTTCAAAATACTCCCGTCTAAAGTGTTCTTCTGTTGAAGTAAACTCGTAGCCATCAGCATTTCCCTCAGATATCTTTTTAGGCACTTTTTTTTGTCTTGGGAGTCTTAGCTCTTCTAGGCCCAACTCAGCCATGTACTTGTTTCACTCTTTGAACACAGAAGAAAACTGCTGGTTGGTTCTGAGATTTTGTAGGCCATCAACAATGTGTTTAACAGATTCACGTAACCCAGCCACTGTTTTCTTCTCGCCTTGAAAACTTTTGTTCAGTAGTTCCAAAAGTTCAACAACTTTCCTACCCATAATCAGGCCTAAGTATGTGGTCCCATCTTCAAACACACTCAACAAACCACTGGCTCCTTCGTACTTGCATTCTGTGAGTTCATTCAAAGTTTTCAAAATCAATGGATACTTGTGCAAAATTTCATTGATTTGTCCTTTCCGGTATATCCATCTTGTGGGACAAAGAGGTTTTATTTTTGCAATGTTACTGACTGGACCTTGAGCTGCATCTTCAACTATATGTTAGTATTCATCTTTAGCTTTTGTGTTCGAAAACAATACTCCTAGCTGATGAGCCCAATCCATGGCGTTTTTGACAGTTCTTGAAGTCTCACAGCTTGCTTTCATTACTAGATTGACACAGTGAGCACCACAATGAATGTAGTCAGCGAGTGGTTGTTTGTCTATTACTACTAAATGAGTTCCCTTATGGATACCACTCATGTTACCAGCTCCATCGTTATTCATCGTTCAGGTTATCACCCGAGGTGAGCCACTTGTGACAGACCGCCATATTTAGTAGCTCCTCTAAACAAGGCGAGAGAGTGTTTAAGAATCAGCTACTAAAATAGTGGCTCACTTGGCGCTGCTGAGCTTAGTAGCTGTCTATGAATACGATTTTGTTAGTTGGCGACTAGTTAGTGCGCTACTGAGCCGATAGTAGCTCACTAAGGAATCTATGAATACGGCCGTTGGGGTTTTATTAGACATAAAAGAGTGAGGTTTTACTTCTGGCCCACACTACAGAGAGACGTAGCAAAATACGTGAGGTTGCGAGGAGATATAGGGCCGATAGAAAAAAAGGGGCTGGAGAAATGAGGGCGAAGAAGGACCTGACCCCCTCCCGCCCCCCCTCTCGGGCCAATATTCGCGACAGATATCATTGGACCCCTTCCGAAGACGACATCAGGACAAATACGCATTGGTTTTCCTAGACACTAGGACGCACTGGCCGATTGATATTCCATTGCACTCTGTTAGGGCAGAAGTTTTAACTAAACAGCTCCTTTGCAATTCATTAACCATTTGGGGTGTCCAGTAATATTTCCGTGTGATAACGGCCCCCAGTTCCGTTCGAGAATATTGCAGCGTGCTTGTGAGGCCTACGGAATACAGCTTGCGCATATCGCACCTTTTCATCCCCGCGCGAAGCCCACGGAAAGGAGCATACATACGCTGAAGTATATGATCGCTATGTATTGTCGTGGCGATCAAAGAACATGGGATGAGGGTATTCCCCATTTTATGTTTACCTTAAGATCAGCCAAACAAGAGACTACTGGTTTCTCCCATGCTACTTTTAACTATGTGAGGGAGCTTGGGGGACCAAACGAGCCGTTCCGAGTTCAGAACAATTCGTAAGGCTCTCCTTTAGAAGCCACGGCCTACTGCAAAGAATTGGGAGGCCGACTATCCAGGTATTATGAAAGCGCTAAAATTAGAAGCGCTAGAAACCTCTGACCTGTACTGTAATGGTATTGTTTTATCAGATGGGACGCTGTGTAACGGGTAAGGTGCGCCTTTTCAGGCCCCACTTGTCTTGGGCTGTCGCTCAACCTCGTCAAGGGAGGTCACATTGGAGAAGAAAAGAATAGCCTTGCCGAGGAGGGGAGTCGTCAGGCAGTCGAGACTGAATTCTAGAGTGGAGCAGAGGAAGCGGACCTCGAGATTCCCGTGGAGGCAGGGACAGTGACGGTGTCTACGGGGCTTTCAGAGAATTCACACCCTTTTCTGAAAGTGTATCGAAATTTGTTTTGTGAGAAATAAATTACGTTTACGTTACAAGACCAGAGAAAAAAATCTGTCCTGAAAAAGGAAAAAAATCCTGTCCATGAGCTGAAAGTTGACTGAACTGACCCAAAGTGCCCTTACATTGCTTTTCCTTCGAAATTGAAAAGGATAGTGATAGCGTCGCCAATTGGCATTATAAAAATATATGAGCATGGTAATAAGTAAATATAAGAGTTGAAAAAGTCCTTTTAACGGCATATGTTTAAGACGCTTAAAGTCACACATCAGGGCTTCAATCTGCAAATGCACGTAATAGGTAGGTAAAAATTCATCTATATATCTACATATTATCCTGCAAGGTGCCTCCCGAGTGTGTGGTTGGGGGTTATTTATCACCAAAATGCACTATAAAGTACCATGATAAAGTTAACGAAACTACAACGATTAATATCTACATTAACTAAAAAATTGTCGAAAGGGCTTCACCAACATATACACGTCTACAGGTATGCTACGAACGCTAGAGAAAAGCATTAATATAGCAATTAGGCTCGAGGGAGCACAACGAAATGCAGTTTCACAAGTCAACAGACTGATAATGTGGTGTAACAGCGACGTCTCTCCTCCAGAGGAAAACTGACTCCTAAGCACAGAGTCAATTTTCCTTCAAATCTACAACGAATTCCAATGGGAGTGGGCTTAAAGGGATCATTAAAGGGATAGAGGAAAACTGACTACTAAGCATGGAGTCAATTTTCCTTCAAATCTGCCACGAATTCCAATGGGAGTGGGCTTAAAGGAATCATAAATGGCGGCATTTGCTTAGGATATGTCATTTGAAATCACCAGGAACGAAATTCGTCCAATTGATTTCCTTCAAAATGTGAATTTGCGCGGGATATAATTTTTTTGGTGTTTACTCATTGGTAAAAATGGGAAAGCGAATTAAGGTATTGATAGAATTGCGTGCTGCAAGTCCGCAATCATCGGATAATATGACAGCTATTCTTTTAAAGGGAATGAATTCCTGCTCGTGACGTATGAAACTGAGCTAGGATATAACCCTCACTCAGGACTTGTCCTGGGGGAAGCATACGATATGAGAAATTTGCGGACAGGCATATAGGTATTGCAGTAATTGGGATTTAAAAAAAGGAATATTAGGAAACTCTGACGATAAATTGTAGGAGGGATGCTATTTTCGTTCGTGAAACCTCAATTGGAGTATGCTGCTAGCGTATGGGACCCTTACGAGGTAGGAATATATTCATATATAGATCGAATACGGGAGTAGGGGAGCAAGATTTGTTAAAAATAGCTTCGATTGACTTAGCAGTATTACTGAATTTTTGAAGGAAATAGGGAACCTATATCTGGTCGGTGGGAAAAATATAGATTAAATCTTTTACGAAAGATTAATGTAGACTATATTTTGCCGGACGTTCAACATATTTTGCTAGAGCCAAACTATTATAGTAGAAACGATCACAGATATACAATTAAGGAAAGAGACTGCAGAACCGAAAGATTTAGAATGTCATTTTTTTCCACGCACTATATCGGGTCATAATAGTGACGATGTATCAGTTCTATGAAAATTTGACCCTCACCAGGTAGAATAGCTTTTGTACCCCTGCTAAATAACTAAACATCACATAAACAATTCACCCCAAATGAAATTTCCGGCTTGTTTTATTACCTTGTAACACTATTAATTAATCGCATTAATAATACCATTCATCAGTTGTATCATAACTAGTGTGCATGGTGTTTTTTTAGTCTGATCAGCGCTCTCCTGTTTTCTAGTCTTACCGCGATCTGTTGTCCTGCCTGATTTTGGCCTGCGCCTTTTGGCCGGGGGAGATTGAGAGGTTCTGATTTGAACTGGAATGAGTGCCGCAGTCCTGTGGTGGAATCACCCCGTGCCGCTCACCCAAGTGATGGCTTGCACGGTTTTTCGTAGATGTAAATGAAAACAGCTGCCTCCACTTGTGAATTGAATGTTTTGACTGATTACGCTGACGTCAGTTATTACGTGTAACTATCACTCGAACATTTATCTCACGAGTAATTTTCTCCTTGTTTCAATAACTATGATTTACGGCCTCAGTGTCATTGCTGATGATCTTCGAATTTTAATCATGAGAGCCTCCACGATTGCCGAGTGCACGGAAAGGTTCCTTTTTTTGAAGGTCTTTCAGTTTCATCGTCACGAGGCTTTACGTGAACATTTCCTTCTTTTCCCACCGGAGAAGTGCCAAGTCATGTGAGTGACCGGTGATAAACCTCGTGTTGTTACCCTCGGAATCCACTGCTAATGTTTAAAGGACGACTCGTTGACATATCTCAGCAATCGCCTGGGCATTATCAGATCATCGGTTTGTTCGAAGGATTATTTACAGCCCCAGAAAAAAAAAGAGTTGAGCATCCGTGAATGACCTTCGCCTTATGCCAACCAGGTGGTTCACATTGAAAACAGGGGTTTTGTTGAATGCGCGAGGATTTTCGGGCGTTGAAACCACTATCCGGCGACGGACGCTTGTGCGTCACCGCGAACTTCTTGTCGGTATCTATGGCAGAGGGGAAGGGACCCCGAATGCTGTTTTCAGCGGTGAGAGGATATTACGTAAGTTGTTCTATCCCGGGTTGGAAGTTATGTGGTAGCGTGGCCGGCCAACTACGAGTACCTATCAGATCTATCACCGGTGCCTATCATTTTTGCGATTTGGAAAATTTGCTAATGCTAAAATACATCTACATCTACATCTACGTCATACCCTGCAAGCCACCCAAAGGGTATGTGGCAGGGGGTGCTATCGCACCAGGCATGAATGAATGATATGGTAGAACACCGACATTACATTAAAACCCGCGTACCACACATGCAAAGCGCCAATTAAAAATCTAATACCCAAGAAGCATTCTATCTTCAATCGTTCCAACATGCAAGGGATACAAAGACCTACTACAGATTCAAAATATCATGCATAAATAAGAACATCAATATTTACATCATGCATAAATAAGTGAGTAGAGAACATAATGAGAAACATTTACTGCCTGCCTATTGTCAATACTCGAACTATTCATGACGACGATCACAGCTGTTATGGTCCCGAATGGTACGCGGAAAAAATGACATTTTATACCTATCGGTTCTACAATCTATCTCTCTAATTTTATTGGCGCGATCTAATCTGCCGTAGGGCAGTGGGTAATGATAAATATTGGGAGTGTAGGTATTATCTGGGAATCAAGGACTAATTATTCATCTGTATCAGGGTAATTAAGTCAATTTCTACTTGCGTTACTACAATGCGTTACTTAATGCCCCGAGTTGTATGTTGGAAAAATTACTTCCCTATGTCTGTAATAATATTATAATGCGGCCTTGAAAAGTTGATGATATTGAATATGTGCATTAATTTTGTTATACTTCTCTAAGCGTTTACTTATTTCATAAGGTTACACTTCAAACGTAAGAAGTCGAGAAGGGATCTAAAACGCAAATTTCGACGTCCATTGACAACGTAATGATTTATCACTATAACCGCCGGCATTCTCCTTTCACCTCCGACTGATAAGGGGTCATTTTGACTCCTCATATTTTACCAAAGCCTAATGGCCGTAATACAGAAAGCGAAGTTGGTGTCGTTAACAGTTTAAATAATTAATAAAGCTGGTATAGCTATGAGCTTGCAATTTATTAACAAAACAATGATTGTAACCTTTAAAGCAATGATAAGCACAATTAATATACTCGGTGAGTTCAGGCGTGACTTCGTAGAAGTTAATCATGATGCAAAGAACACTTCGTATCTTTCCACAATTTATTTTCAATCGTACAACTAGTTTCGACGCAAAAGCGTCATCCTCAGGTACCAGAATATATAAGTTGTGGAAAAATACAAAGTGTTCTTTACATAATAATCATCATTACCTAAATGGGGTTTTGGTATGGTTTTCTACAGTTGCAAGCTATTAGTGCATACTCTGACGCTAAACATTTGATAATCGGTGATAAAACTATTATGATTATCGTTTAAAAAAATAAAAACTTACTCGCGAACACAATTAAAGACTATGTCAACATGCATTTCAAGGACGTTTTCCTTATTTAACCAAACACATTATTCATGTGCGTATAGTTTTTGCACGATCCTAATATATTTGCCATTTTGTTTCTTCTGCAGCCTCCAATCCGACATGTTTTACGGGCCCGACGCTGCCGCCTCTTCTTTCTGTACTCTGTCATGTGATCCTGAGGAGTTCTTTTTTTATGTAATCTGAATGTGAAGGCTTGTCGCGTAGCTTCTCCTCTAACTTCCCGATCAATTCTCTGCGTCTTGGACCTTCAACCTGTTACTTTCCTGTACGAGGCGTGTGAATCTATCGCGACCGAATCCAGAATGTTATGAAAAGTGAGGATCATGTGTGGCCACCTTAGTGTGAAGGTAAATACTAAAGAACTAATAATACTTAGATGATTCTTTTTCGTGACCTCATTTTTTTATTAATATGAAGTTATTTTCCTGGAGCTTTTAGGTCAATTATTCATGTTTAATCTGTTCCTCTTTTGCCAACGTTTTGCATATTTATTATGCTTCATCAGGGCTTTTATGTATGTTGTAGATCTCCTGTTGAAGTCTTCCATAGTTGAGTATTCTGGAATGACAGTTTTCTTTCTTGATATTTGGGTCTTCTGCTGTATGGTCGATGATTTCAGTGTAGATGAAGTTCTTGAAATAGTCGAGCAGGGACGCAGCGAGGGGAGGGGGTTTTGGGGGTTAAACCCCCCCCTAGAGGAACTAAAAAAATTTTGTTTATAATTTTTGGTGTACATAATAAGGAATTTTTAAAAAAGTTAAGAATTGTTTAAAACACTCCTCACCTCAACACTTGGTGATAGCGAACAATGGAATGTTAATCTGAAATAACGCAGTTTGACTTTCTTCAAGTCTATTCGGCAAGTGTTTGCCGCTATAACTACGGAATGTCGGGGATTGAATGAATAGTACAGATAAGTTCGTCCACCATAGTTGCGCACCACAAGCTACTATCGGCGCAAAAAAGGTAGAACGCTGAACTTAAAGCATTTGTATGAAATTCCACCGGAGCTCCTTAGAGTCGTGTAATACATTGTTTTACTTCTTATTTATTTTACTACAAAATGCATTTATTGAAAAGTGTTTAAATGGAAACGTTTAGCTTATACGGTCGAAAGAGTGAAGAAAAACACGCGAAAAACTAGGAGAGTGGCGAAACGGTCGTCTTCTTCATCTCGTCTCGGTCAAAATATTTGATTGGTGCACTTCATTGTTTTGTTATGGAGGGAACGACATTTTCACATCAAAAATATTCTTTTAAACATAAATTTTACCCCTTATTTGATTTTTAAAATGGCCGAAAGCTTGATTTCGATTCCCGAGGTGTAGAAAAGTATATAAATATCGAAATCAAGTATGCGTTATCGAAAAAAATATGGCTAAAGTTTTTATGTAGCGAAATGTTGACATTCTTCCTCTTAATTAAAATAAACCACAAAGAAGAAAATCGTCTCGCGGCAATGCACGCTACCGTTTTGCGCAGTTGGTAATGGTGAAACTCCTGGCCGCCTATAATACAGATCGCGTCCTATAATACAATGTCCCAATGTACTATATCTTTCAAAAGTCGTGTCACGAATCGAGCTACGATAGTTCATCAACTCCGCGATAAGCCCGCCAGCTTCGCCAGTCTATGTTCTAACACTCGATACTCGGGCTATGAAAAATATTACGGTGCATTCGACTCCTCACGCGATATCAGTCTTTTTCAATCCCTTGGACGAAATGTCCTCTCATATTCCTTCCCTTGCGTTGCAATTTGTGTGTTAAATTGAAGCAATATCGGTTGTCAACGAGAATAACGACATTGAACGTATGACATGAAATCAGGGGGCCGATTTTATAACTTAACCTTCGACCGTTAGAATCATTCCCGCTGAATTTTGGGTAATACTTCGAAAACAATTGCCGGTGCCTATTTTGTAACCAAAGTTCGAACGTATTTTGCCTCACGCTCGCATCCTCGGCTTACAATACACTACAAAATATCTTTCGAAGCGGCCATTAGCGTTCGAAGGTGGGTTTGTTTTTGTTTCTTAATTGATTGTTATTTGAATAGCTATCGTCGTTTTGAATGTTTTACATACTATAAATGAAATATAACACACCATTCTTGACTTTAATTATAATTGGAGGCCTAGATTGCAGTTCATTAATGTATAGGAATAGTATTTCAATAACGCGTATTCTTTTGATTAATTATAGTATCCAATTGTCGCAACCTATCCTATTGTAGCGATTTGTTTTCACTTTTAATTGCAGTTGGAAGTTTTAAATCTCATTTCTGCAAGGACGTGGATGTCATAATTGCTGAGGATAGTGGACAGGTTCATCGTGTGATTAAGCGTCAGAGTTTATTGTGGCATACCTGTGCTTACAAATGTTACTTATGCGCTGTGATGGATTGTGTGTGTGATCGTGGTGATGTATTAACATATTAAGGTTAATAAGAGCCATGTTTCATCTATTGAGATTGTGTGTTGTGACAGGTATTTACTTACTTAAAAACTTACAATTGCGTAACAAATGTCGGAGATGACTGATAGCAGCAACTATAACGTCCTTCCATCAAATTGGTAACATGAGATTTGGATTCTATGTCAATTGAAATGTTGTTGGTGATTTAGGTTTGCTTCTGAGTGTTAAGTGTGGTTTTTTTACGTCTTCGATAAAGGATAAATGTTGAAGTGTTTTTTAATTTGAATGCAGTAACTTGTCATACCAAGAGTCACTTTGCGACAATAATAAACCCATCTACGTTTAATGCAAGTGATAACTAGTTGAAATAGACGTAGTTATTTGAATTTTTGGCCATGTCAAGGCTTATTCTTTTGTTTGAGAGTAAATTGTGTGATTGTTTTCGTCCAAGTGAAATGGTGATGATTATTTGTCAAATGAAGTTTGTTGGTTCGTTCTGGTTTGAAATGTTTTTCTGGGCTTTTTGATTTTGCCTGAACTAATGGTAGGTGGTGAATCCAAGTACATTAAAGGGATGTGTTTCTGACTATGTGACATTATCCTCAGTTAGGGCAAAGCCAAGGACAGGGGAAAATTTGTTAAACTGATTGTGCAGCACATTTAGTTCATCCCAATGTTTCTTTAAAGACCTTACATTTATTACCGTATTTACTCGTAAAAGCCGCGCACCTTTTTTTCCGGCAATGCCGGTGAAAAAATGGGGGTGCGCGGCTTACACGAATCCTCCAGATTTTCATGTAAGCCGCGCACCATTTTACCTGAAATTTCTGTCGTTAGTTTCTCTAAGGTCGATAGTTTTTCCAAAGTAAATATATCGATGTGAATTGATAAGTATGGTGTGGTAGTAAACCCGTAAGGTATTTTGAAGTAATTAGAAATAAAAATCATCGTTTATCAAAGTCTGAGCGTACAACGATACTTGAAGAAAGGCTATATAAGAAACACCACGTGACAAATCACTTAACGTGTATAGATCTACATAATATATAGTGTACTATGACATATTTTAGGACTAATATGCGTTCACTTCATTCGACTAGCTTGTGGTTTTCTCACCATTTCAAATAATTAAGTATGACTTCTGTTTTTTCTGAGGTGAAGACAATATTTCCACCATGTTGGTTGATTGTGGATTTGATCGGCCAAAATCTACGATCAACTTGACTGACGATTTTGATCACCGATCATCGCTGATTGTCGTTGGTGAAACGCAATCACCGGTCAACTCAAGAATGATCCTCGATCAAGGGCTGATCGTTGTTGGTGAAACCGGGAAAGTCTATTTAAAAAATCCGTCACAGGTCATTATTTGCAGTTTCTTCCACATTGCCTACTGGATATACAAACTTGAGAAGATATATTATTTCGTTCCAATTACTAATTGCTTGATGACAAATTGAGTGTGACCCGGACATTTTCTATATCAGTTTTCGGCTCTAAATGGTGAATTTTTTGGACTTATGGAATATTAATGTGGAAGTCGTGGAGAATGATACCAAAGAAAATATAACCTTAGATCACGGTTCAAGGAACTCTTAAGCTGCCGCCCAGGAAATGCCTTCACTTGCAATGACGGCGCTTCACTAATCCAATACTTAGCGATGTTTCTAACACCTATGCAGTTAATATGGTAGCTGACCTGACCATGCTTCCAATGACCCTTTCTTTGTTGCTCAATAATAGGTAAAAAGAACAAAGGACTCAGTCCGTTTAAAAAAATCCTTGGGTCATTATTTGTGGTTTCTTCCACATTGCCTGCTGGATATACAAACTTGGGAAGAAATATTATTTCCTTCCAAGCGAAAGTTTCACCACCCATTGAAGTTCGAGTAAGAAACATTAACTCATAACCAAGTCCCTTTTCACTATGATGATTCATGTTTAAAGGTCTATTCTGCAAAACATTGATCCAGTAAATAAATTAAGAGATTATTTTTTTATCCTTCTATCCATAATCTCTTTGCATCGTGCATGTTGTGCTGAACACCATTTACCCAATGGCGTCCTTACATGCCAACTTCAGTAAGCTAAAACATAGAAGGTAATAAAGTGCTTCGTATTTAAAAAGTGTTTACCGATTCACTCCACGATTTTTGGAACTTTTTATCCACAATAATGTGAAAGAGAAGCTTCATCCGAAATGGACATCGCATCTATTCCAGATCCAGTGTTCTCCATTCCATTATTTATTTTTTTTCTTTCCCCTCTGAGACGTACGCCTTCTATACTTGACTGCGCATTGAAGCATAAATCACAAAAACAAAATAAGATTAACTGTTGGAAGCTTAACTTTTGTAAAATTAACTCAAGAGGACCCTGTGCCACACAACTTAGTGGTGGCTTGTACGGTATTACGCAGATGTAGATGAACATTTAAGCAGAACATGATATCTATATCAAAAGAGAGCGATTAGCGGTTTCCGTCGTAGGGATTAGCGCAACGATTAGCTCAATACATAGTGAGCATAACTATACTGCGATTTCATTTACTCTGTTTATTTCACAGGGGTTACCTTACGCGAGAAAAATGAAGCCACCAGTCTTGCGCTTTGGCCATGTTCTGACTATGAAAACATTGCCTTCTTCCCATTAACTCCGTGTATTTTAGCGGTGCACTTATAATCAAATACGGGACCCAGGAGCTAATATAACAGGGAAAATTATTTATATATTTATATTAACCTTTGTACCTAGAAATAATACTTGCTTTGATTCTTCAATTCGCGACATTTCGTAGCAATAGAGAAAATAACATATGCCTACATCATCGTCTGCTACGATTCCATTGGAAACCTCCCATTTCCAAACTTACTTACAAACAAACAAACTTACAGAAAACCTCCCATTTCCAAACAATACTACATGCAAGTATCGTTGGGGAAACTCCTGTGTATAAATGACAGTTCCAAAGCTTATGTTTGTCTCCGTTTATCACACATGGACGTAATGATGTATATGTCAGGAATGCCTTAGATATCGTCTGCTACGATGTCGAATAAAACCGAATACCCACTGATCATATGTCCATTTTGCATTCCAAGTAGTTTCAATCGTCGTCATAGATTTTTTGGGGAGCAAATGTTTTTTTCTTTTTCTTCAATAGTCCTCAATCAATTACATATGCACGAAAAAATTAATATCAGAAATGCATCCAATTTCGTCTTCTCCAATACTAATTGTGAGCCTGGTCTGACGAAAAGAGGCCGAGGACAAGGGTGGCAACTAGTTAGCCATCACATTGGATCATATTTTATCACAAGTTCGTACCTGTGCATTACGGATGATAAATGTAATAATGAAATGCAGGAGCTGCCCAAAAAATGTAGTGCACTCCCTGCGAAAAGAAATCCACGGCAAATGGGCTACATTTTTTTATTATCACACCTTCAACACCAAGAAACTTTGGGAAAGACAATAATATTGGTAGCTGTTGCAAATGCAAATGCTGTTGCAAAGATGCGCAAAATTCGGCTTCAATTCTCCACGCTGGAGAGAGCTTCAAGGCTACCCCTGTGGTTTATTTACTAGGTATCTAGACAATATGGCGTCTGCGGTCACGTGACATTAACGCCATATCCACCCAATGAGCTCTAGGTTCCAAGGGAAGATTGCTAGATTTGACAAGTTCGAAAACGACCTCTGCCGTATTAGGTGTAATAATTTTTACTGAAGAAGTTATCCTTGCATTGTTTTTAACCAGGCAGTTATCTCGCATGCCCCTTACGGACAACTTCAAAGCCTCGAAAACTGTTTTATTTTCAACGTTTCGTCGAATATGGCAGCTCGGTCTAAAATGACTTTAAATACGATGACATATGCACGGAATTTGTTTCAAACGCGCAAATATGCTTCTCATAGGGATGAAATGATTCCTGATATGTGTAAAGGTTAAATAAAGGTTACCTGCCGAATAAAAACAATTATTAGTATGTGTACGACCTCTATATTTCTAGGACTTAGAAGTCTTGTACTTGGACATTGTTTATTCGTGGTGCCAGGAGTGGGGTTTAGATTTAAATATTAGTGAATGCACCAAAGTTCACTTCCTAGAAAAGTCATCACACAAATGCCATACCTATACTGTGGGTGGAGTAAACAAAATCTTCAGATACTGTAAAATATCTCGGAATTACCTAAACATCTGATATATCGTGGGGATTACAAATACAAAACATCATTAGCAGCATTAAAGAAGCTTGGTTTTGTTAAACGTATAATAGGAAGGTTCTCGGATGAAATTATAAAAGAGAGATGCTATACTTCGCTCTGGTTAGGCCACACCTCGAACACGCCGAAGGCATTTGTGACCTCTTCGGGGGTTCATTCCGTATTTTGTCGTCGGTTCCGCACCGATCGGTATAAAGCCTACAGACGGCATGGATTCCGTGCCGACAGGGAGTCCCCGTCGGAGTTCCCTCACCAACGGAGATACCCCTCCCTCCCGAGTTTTGCCGAAGCTGAGGGTCACATGGTCCGTTTCAACCGATGGAGACGAGGGAGACGATAGAACAAACAAATGACTAAATGAAACCGCCTAGTGCTCTCGTGGGTATCAACCAAAACGACATCCAGTGACAAATATTGTAATACATAGACTCAGTAATGTCGAAATTAAAGTCATTCTCACGCACAGTAATGTCGAAAGAAGGAGGATAATAAAGTTCTGTGAATTGAGTGCGTGACAATGTATATTTGTGCAATAAAAAAAGTGTTCCATATTTCAAGAACATTGCAATAAGTAGCTTATTTATGAACATGAAGTTTTCCAAAGACAAGTTAGGTGCAACGAGAACTAATGTGTTATGATTGCATGTATGTAGAAATATGATTGGTCAAGTATACCAATTTATTCATTATATTCATGAGCAAAGTAACGCGCGTGATGGAAAGCAGACAGTTTATCGCGTTGTATATATTTGGTATTTCTGGCCGCAGAAGTGGCCTCTGTGTGGAGTACAAACCTTCGGACGATGATTCGAATTAATAGTTGAATCTAATGGAACAGTATTATCAAGAATATAGAATGGCCATGTAGTCCATATTTGTGGGGTGATTATGAAATGTTCGCATTTATATGCTTTATTCGTGTGTATAGCAATGGTTATGCTGCGCGCTCGTGCCATGAAACATTCATTTAGCGTCTTCATGGAACGAAGTTGAATGTAAAAATGACTTGAATGAGTAGTATTAAAAACTATGATGAGAGAAAATGAAGTGGAGGTGCCGCTAAGTATGTCGTTGAACACTTCCTTGCTTTGCTGTTGTTGCATGTATGTCATTGTCAGTACACATATATGTTTATTAATGTCAGGAGCCCTTAAGTTTTGCTGAAGCTTGCTTCCCTCCGTAACAACCTAACTCCTAGTTATTAGCATATTACGCCGAGCAGGAACGTTTCTCGTAGTTCAAGTGGAAAATTTGTCGTTCGAATGTGTTACACTATTGGCAGTATTTATGTATTAATCCGAATTAATTGAGGCACAGTGATAATTGACAGTTCAGTTTAAAGGGTGCTTCAAGATGTTTAGTTGAGTTGACGGACTGAAGCGCAAAAAACCGCCAATAAAAGCACAGATCTCACGATATATCCTATTTTCTCCAATAATAAACTACTGTAGTGCGTATAAGTGGGTTTCATGCGTGGTTGAATAAACAAAATTAGACCATATGGGTAAAATTTCCAATTAGAGAATATATATTAATCCGCAATAATTACTGACATTTGTTGCGGAGGATTTTCTGGGAATTAATTGCACGCACTATAATAAGGTAATCCAACATGCTTCATAGGCAAAATATTGGCCTGTATATGTACTTGATAGCGCCAAATAGTAAAATATTTTGAGGAGCCAAGCGATCAATACAATGCTACACATCGGAATCCCAGTTGTTATCAGGTTTTTCTTTTAGGCCGTCACTTTCATTATCATTATTTCAACTTGTGCATTACATATTATATCTCCATTAATCCTGTGAATAAATTATATCGCTATTAAAAGCCTCAAATAAACCTATTCCAGACATAAATCTAAATGCGTTGTCGATTTGTTACGGTGTCTCTCAAGAAAACCGACTGATTACCCTGGGTACCGACAGCTTTTACGTGCCGGTACGATCTCCCGACGGAAGCTCCTCGGCACACCGATCGGTTTCATACAGAACACCACGGTTGTCGGTGTGCCGTGCCACACGACGAAAAGGCTCCCATGCCGATCGGTTCGGAGTTACAGAATGACCCCCCTGGTCAAATAGATCTGACCCAAAAAATAAATAAAATACAAAGGAAAGCAGCGCGCTTCGTTAAAAACTGCAATATGAGCGAACTAATAGTGTCTCACAACTTTAAGAGGGGTTAAGGTGGGAATCCCTAGAGACTCGGAGGCTGCACGCTAGGCTTAGGTTGCTTGATAAATTCAGAACTGACATTTTAGAGCGACATAGAGAATATTATTACGACTCCTCACTACATCTCTAGGTCTGACAAATGCGATAAAATAAGAGAGATACATTACCATTAACAGATAAGCACAAGAACTCGTTCTTTCCGCGCACAATAAGCGACCACATTAAAAACTGAGCTCCACTAAATACACTCCCATAATACACGTCATCATTTCACCTACAAAAACCAAATCCCGAACAGCTTTACACGGCTGGTAGATGTATGTAGATGAATACTACAAACGGTTGCCCCTCAGGCTGTCACATTTCACACAAACTTGGTGTTCGGAAAGCATTTGACCTCAAAGGTATTAATCTGAAATGTTCTATGGAATGATTTTAGCGTGATTATTGCCCATTTAAATTTTTTCACATTTCTGCCAAAATAGAGCGATTCAGGAATAAAGTTTTTTGGTCATATGACTACTTCTATTTATCGAAGAGCAAACAATATATATTCAGCGATAGCCAAACCTTACCTGTTGATTCTAAGGTAGCAGGAGCAATTACTACACGTTCCGCTTTTTTTTGTTTTGGACCCATAATAATGATGTTATGAAGTGATATAATTTGTGTAAACCATTAATTATTTAGAAATACTTCCCTCCATGTGCGTTAAATGAACTATGATTCCTACGCTGCAATTACAGCGCTCATAAATCGCGCTTCTTTTCTTATACGCGAAAATCGAAGATGTACGTTATTTTCAAGTAAAAATCCATTGAGGAATTTCGAGCTTAGAAATCAATGAATTTGGTCTAATTTTAAATAAAAACATCTCACCTATCCAATGACACCAAAAGTTCTACCCCTTAAAACGTTACTATCCGAGACATTTGCCAGTGAATACCAGCCATTTTATATAGGAAATGGTACGTGCATGCACTCCAGAGAGACATTATCTACAAAATGAGGTATTTCTAACACTTAGTTGTCGTAAAAAAACTAACTGTGAAGTGTATATGTTTTCTCAATTACTTTTGAAAATTAATCATATTGTCACCGCTGTAAATTCTTCGGGATCACAAAACACCTTCTGTGTTCAAAGGAGTTTTAAACGCACCGCGCGAAAAAAAATGAGTCCAGTTAAAGACTAATTTAAATATTTCCATTTAATTACTAACAATTTCTGTCATATATTACTATTATGCCACCATTAATAATACAATATTTAATTGTTGTGTCCTACAGCTGGTGAAATTAAAACTTATAATTCGAATATGGTTTCTATTATGATTAGGGAACTATCTCGGTCGGACTACCTTAACAAAATGCCTTTGGTCTCGGTCCGTCTAGTATTAGGTTCATCCACGATCGAAATTTAGGGAGTTTTCATTTAATGAACAAATTCTTTTTTTCGAAGACGTATCCTGAATCCACAAAATCCCGTTAACCATGCTGGAAACGCTAGAACTTTTTTATTAAGCATCCGCAGGGATATTTTCGGCAGATTTAGGGCATAGTTACCAATTCCATTGATGACATAAGTGCTCTGCACAACTCACTGCAAAATATATAAAATTTAAAATTTATTAGCGAATAGCTGGAGAGTAAAAATATTTGGAAAAGAAGCACGAGACCGATCGACATATTATAACCCCATTCATTTTGTATTTGACTTTGACAATTAAATATTTCATCCGAAATTGCAGTAAATGCCGATAATTACAACGTTATTGCATTCATTTCCTCAAATTATCATCAAGAGATGGTAAATGCTTATTTATACATGCATTCAACTCTAAGGATAAGGATGGGAGTCCCTAGAAACTGTGAAGCCACAGGCAAAAATAAGATTAATTTATGGCAGAGATAAGTTCAATATAGTTTATAATTTACGTTATTTTCATGTTAACTTTTTGAAAGAAAAGATTCGGTACCTAACACTACGAAATTAGCCGCGATATGATTGGCTTCCTGGGCAATAACTCGTTTTCTTTTCTTGGTATTAATTATTCCGGAATCCTACTTAATATCTGTGTTCGGAAGGCGCGAACAAAGACCTCGGGGTCACTTTACCGGGTGTCGCGACTGACTTTGGCGTTCAAAGGCCATTAATCAGTGTGCCTATAACTCCCCCCTCCCATCCCGCGTGTACCTATTGGACCGCTTTCCCGCAGGAGAGCGGAGAACAGCCCTCTCTGCCCCAGCGTGTGAGAACCAAGGTCTCAGTTAGCTTGGCCACGCCACTGTTTGCGTTGGGCGATGTTCTGATTTTTGGTCCCCAGCCTGCCTAAGAGTGCAAAGGCAGTGCAATGGCTGGGGGTGTAAAATGGGGCCCTTAGCCAGGCCAACGAGTGCGTCGGGGGCGGCTAAGGGGTTCTTTCGTGTACCAGCCGTAGTCTTCTCGACTCCCGGTCTCCAAGACCGGAAGCCATTCTCTCCGGGCCGGAAACTCGGGCCTTAGATCCCCAGGCGGGGAGGCCCCTTCGGAAAGTGGTTACGTAAGATCGGTTACCGTTGGTCGGGCCTCTCAAACGTTCCAAATCCCTGTCCCTATCACGTCGCTGACGAACCTGTGAAAGGACGTTACGAGGATGGTATTCCATTCAACACGGCCCACGGGCTGTCTTCGCTGGCTGGTACTCCTTCGGGGATCGTCCTTTCATCAAGGACACCGACTCGTCGCAATGGCAATCGGACTCTTGCAGAAGATCCCGTTCTCAAGCTCTCTCCTTTGTTATCCTTGAGTGGTCGACCTTCTTCTTCGTCTGGTGGTGATCACACGATGTTGTCCTGGCTGGAACGTGAAGATTGTAGCAATGATGCCAGTCTTAAATAGCGGATTTCGATTCCGCCCTTCGTCGTGATTGGCCCATGATTCTTTGTGGATGATTTGGCCAATCCGAAATCAGCACGGCATGAATCCAAATCGGCATTCGTGCATAAAAACCAATCCGGTAATAAAACTGAATCCATTCTTTTTCTTTTCCCCATATCAAAAGTTGATTCGCAAAACTCCTTTCATCGCGAACAATTGCGTCTGTGAGATGATCGTAGCAATGTAGACAAATGCGTTTGTGATTACTCCATCAGTTACCAAGTAATTACTTGAATAATATTATTTCATGTATCTTGTAGTAGTCTCGATACCTCCTAGGTCACGTAAAATATCGTAATATCCACCCATTTATTTATCGAGGCAGATGAAGTGTATCATTTCTGTTAGAAAACTTAGGAAAACGAAGAAATATCACGTCAGTGTCGATGCCATCTAGTCATTTCCATCAGTTTGACCTGGTGACAATAAACACTACTTTCAGCATCTCTCGTTGCAGTTCGCAAGCTATGAAGAGGGCATAGTCACATATTTACTCCTTTGTCAAAATTCACTGTTGTACATTCGTTTGCACATAGATACTTAACCGTCGCGACGGCTTAATTCTCCGGAGCCAACGCCTGGGTGGCCAACTTATTCAATTGAATGAGGAGTGGACAAGAGCAGTATATTCAGTCGACGAGAATTTTCATGACCAGAGAATTAGATTAAATCTGTGAGACCCTCACCATTGTTACCCGTCGACCGCGTGACCAAGAAGCGTAAGTAATATTTCGACTGGCGGCGAATAATATATGATTTCGAAGGCGGCATGTTCAATACACTGTTAACCCAGAATGATTGGCAAAGATTATTGGTCTTTACCCAAAACGAAACTTGATTTGGATTACACCTTTGGGTGAATAGTTGAAGCTTCAGAATGATATATGCGAGGCAACTATAAAACTAATAAATTTCAACTGAAGAGTTGTAATTTATTCCAACATTTGATATATATAATGACGCAGTTACTTTTCCCTTTGAAATAATGTGCTCATATCTCTGCCTTTCTCAGCCATGGAAAAATTGTACTAAACACATAAAAACTTCAAAATTTAAACAGAGGTATTTTACTTTTGGAATTTCCACGGCAAGGAAGTATTAATAAGAGTGAAAGTTGTTCAAATGTTATCGCGTTTTTTTATGTACGGCATCACGACCTCCAAATTTTCACAACATTGTGAAGCGCGTCAGTAAGACTTGAAAATTCTTTTCATCGGTTTCGCGTAGTGACAACAGACAAACGCTCTCTTTCCCATTGTTCAGAGCCATTCAACAGAAACGTCCCTTCAATATTTCGAAATTTGGTTTTGCCCCACTTGACTTAAGGTAAGACTCTTGCAGGTCTAACTTTGGAAGGCCTCCGAGTTATTGCGTCATTCTTCAGAAGCACGCACCTCTTGTTTGTTTCTGCGATTGAGGGGAAACAAGGTGAATGATCTCATTGCAAGCGGTCGTATTATTATTCACAACAATATTTTCGAAAATGATCTTTACTTCTGCCGACGAAGAATTCCCGTATGCTATCCCTTTATATAAATCGGCCACACTTAAAAGTGATGATATTATTGGACCAATATAATTGTCAGTCTTTACTCAACGTAAAAATATGACTTGAGAGAGAAATTGCGTTACTGACACGATGCCAAAATTATATCCTTCCAGTATGACACGAAGAAATACCGACCGAAGAGTCGGGTGACAGCGCGTAGTCCTCGTCGGTAATAATCAAGATGATTTTCGGAATTATTGTCGAAAATAGTAATACGGTCGATTACAATGAGATCATCCACAATGTTTCCAATCAACCGTAGAAACAAGTGAGAGTTTCCGAATAATGTCGCAACAACTCGGAGTTCTTCCGCGCTTTGAGCTATTGCAACCTTTTTTGAGTCAAGTGGGGCACTATTGAATCTGGAAAAAAATCAATACTGAAGAACAGTGAATGTGAATCACTTGAAATAATGAAAGAGAGAGTGTTTCTTGAAACTACGCAAAATAAATGAAAAGGACGTTACAAGTCGTACTAACTTTCTTTACAATTTCGTGCGTTCGGGGGGGTGTCATAAATGAAAAACGATGACATTCGAACAACATACACACTTATTAATCCATCTTTGTGGCGCAACTTTCAAGGGTAACAGACCATATAATAACATAATACTCTCGTGATATGCAATTTAAATTACAAATCAAAAAAGTGAAAAATATTAGATAGCATTGAAAAGGCCCTGTTATGTCTTCTTTTCCCTAACGATTACATGAGAAAAGATATCCACTTTATTTGCCAATATAAATATTGATGGTTAATACAAGATTTTACGTGAGCCAGGAAAGTATGAGATCACTAAAAGATATTTGAAATGATATTATAACAGTAATAACTTTGTATTGCGCAACAACTGATAGGATAATCACAAATGTATCTGTCTCCATTGATCATCTTTCATTCGTTATCCTCCGCGATGCAGGTAGTTTTAAAAATCAACTTTTGTTGTGGGGAAAAGAAAAAGAATGGATTCAGTTTTATTACCGGATTGGTTTTTATGCACGAATGCCGATTTGGATTCATGCCGTGCTGATTTCGGATTGGCCAAATCATCCACAAAGAATCATGGGCCAATCACGACGAAGGGCGGAATCGAAATCCGCTATTTAAGACTGGCATCATTGCTACAATCTTCACGTTCCAGCCAGGACAACATCGTGTGATCACCACCAGACGAAGAAGAAGGTCGACCACTCAAGGATAACAAAGGAGAGAGCTTGAGAACGGGATCTTCTGCAAGAGTCCGATTGCCATTGCGACGAGTCGGTGTCCTTGATGAAAGGACGATCCCCGAAGGAGTACCAGCCAGCGAAGACAGCCCGTGGGCCGTGTTGAATGGAATACCATCCTCGTAACGTCCTTTCACAGGTTCGTCAGCGACGTGATAGGGACAGGGATTTGGAACGTTTGAGAGGCCCGACCAACGGTAACCGATCTTACGTAACCACTTTCCGAAGGGGCCTCCCCGCCTGGGGATCTAAGGCCCGAGTTTCCGGCCCGGAGAGAATGGCTTCCGGTCTTGGAGACCGGGAGTCGAGAAGACTACGGCTGGTACACGAAAGAACCCCTTAGCCGCCCCCGACGCACTCGTTGGCCTGGCTAAGGGCCCCATTTTACACCCCCAGCCATTGCACTGCCTTTGCACTCTTAGGCAGGCTGGGGACCAAAAATCAGAACATCGCCCAACGCAAACAGTGGCGTGGCCAAGCTAACTGAGACCTTGGTTCTCACACGCTGGGGCAGAGAGGGCTGTTCTCCGCTCTCCTGCGGGAAAGCGGTCCAATAGGTACACGCGGGATGGGAGGGGGGAGTTATAGGCACACTGATTAATGGCCTTTGAACGCCAAAGTCAGTCGCGACACCCGGTAAAGTGACCCCGAGGTCTTTGTTCGCGCCTTCCGAACACAGATATTAAGTAGGATTCCGGAATAATTAATACCAAGAAAAGAAAACGAGTTATTGCCCAGGAAGCCAATCATATCGCGGCTAATTTCGTAGTGTTAGGTACCGAATCTTTTCTTTCAAAAAGTTAACATGAAAATAACGTAAATTATAAACTATATTGAACTTATCTCTGCCATAAATTAATCTTATTTTTGCCTATGGCTTCACAGTTTCTAGGGTTTCTTAGCCTTTTTAATACTTATACTTTAGCGTATGTTTGAAATAATCAACATACAATCGACGGCAATACGGCGTAGCTAGGTTTATTTAGGGAAATGTTAAGGCAAAATTTTTATATTTGTCAAAGTGGCATAAAAAACCGAGGGGAGATTTAAGACCAATTGCTTTGATAGTTTTCGAACTCTTTTCAAAATATTTACGATCCAAGTATTTGCAAATTAATCGAAATTTAATATATAATGTAGTGTATTTCAGAGCTTTTATGTCATATTGTTATTGCTAGGCACGTTATAATGCTCACGTACTGTCCATGTGAAGGCGTAGTACGAAGAGGTCTCGTGTTTCCAGCCACGGTAAGGTAACACCTGGGCTTCAGAATAGATCTCTGACGACCATGGCGAACAATGGCATTGATACGTCAAGACTATCAAATGACGATATTGAAAATACGCGTTTGTGCATTTAACCACCGTTGCCAGCACGCAAGTCCTTAATTATAACCGTCCAGTTTCCATGGTACGATATATATTCCAAGGATTACAAAAGTCCAAACATAAAAAAATACTAAAAATAGGTTGGACGCCTTTTATGAGCTACTGCATTTTAACCTGAAAGCATTCGATTCACGCTATCCCCATTTGAGGATGAGGAAGTAAAAAGAGCTCTTTAATCTGCGTATGAAAGGAAACTGGATCCTCGACCCAATATTCAGTCAGACGATCCCTTACTCATCTTTTCGAGTAGTATTTGTCTCGCTCGTCCATCTCGATTGAGGATTTTTATTCGATGGCTCGCACTTCCAACGGTAATACAATTTTATTCGATTTTATTTCATATTATTATTTATTATTAACCTTACCTAGAATAAAAGCATAAATGCGCTCGTTAAAAATTTTTTATGCGTTCGTATTTAATCTCACGCCTACCTCCAAGGGCTGCACCTAACACCTCTGACCTAAGACTATATTCATATTAACTCTGGAAATTCACCGATGAATTGTAATGGAGTACAAAAAGCCGATAATAACAATGGTTTTTTAAAAATATCAAATGAATATAAGTAAGATTATAAAACATTGGCGCATGCTTCAAATTTTCACAGCGGAAGATTGAGTTATATATAAGGAATCAGGTTTAAACTGCTTACCATTTCAACTTGTATGACGTGATATTATCGGTAAAGTTTAATTTTGAATACCCCGACTTATTTTCTTGCTAATAAATACATTATATATGCAATCTTGACAAAAGAAAAGCATGATTGTGGCGCTTTTGTTTAGATTGTCACATCCACTTCATGTCGCAAACAATCCATTATCAAAACTGGTATTATCGGCGTCCAACTCTTATTATGTCTACCATTTGCACAGCTTCTCGCATCCTTATTACAATCCTCTCCTGGAACAACTTCCTTAGAAATCCGCACATAATTTAAATTTATATGCTTTTTATTCGTCTCCCACCTAACTCCGTGAGCTCCGGCATGCAGGCATTAACTCTGGCAATTCACCGCTGAAGTGCAATGGAGCACAAAAAGCCAATAATACCAGAGGGTTTTTAAATATCAAATGAATATAAATAAAAGTATGAAACACTGGCGCGTGCTTCAAATTTTCACAGCGGAAGGGAGCGTAACGTCAACAATGAAAGCTCACGAAAACGTCCATCAATAGGATAGATCTTATCATGAATATATATTATTGATTCGGATTTTTGGCATTGTTGCCTAGGCTACGCGTTGTCTAAATTTCCACATTTAGATCACCCAGTCCTTGGCGCCACTTCAATTAGTCTTTTCTGTTGTTATTGTAAATTGACGTAGTTAATTGCTGTTAACGTGAGACCGTGGTGAATATTCAGTAACGATCGAGGAGACATGAATTACTTGATGCTTTGAATAACATCTTGCAATTTTTGTGATCAAAAATGTACTATGCAAATGCTAGAAAAGAATTATCTATTACAGGAATTGCGTAAGAGGTTTATGAAACGTCCATCGTGTGCCGACGACGATGTTTGCCAGACTCTGATTCTAATTTGAATCCATTAAGCCCGTTAGGCTAATATAAAGAATTTAGAATTCCTTGTTTAAACATAACTTGCTCCGTACCAGGCTACAAAACAGGGCATGTGTCTACGAGGACTCAAAATAGGACACTTGGATTGAAAAATAAGAATCTGTTCTAGGTGGCGGTAAGTGCATTCCTTTTTACCTACACTGCAATGATGGCCATTGGGAATACTCATGAAGTCACCTCGCATTATTATTAAATTTCCGCACAGCGATATTCACGACGTGCTAAGAAGTTAATTGTGCATTTGTGTAATTAAATTTAGAAATAAATATATCTGTAGACCGGACAATATTAAAAAAGAGTATAATTACGTCCCGCATGTAGTAGTATTCATTTGTTATCCACAGCATTATGATTAATTGTAAGTATAACCCATGCATATTCATGGTAATATGGTTACGGAATTCTAGAAAAGTTTTTGGCGACGAGATCACAATCCATAATATATATTCATGGATCTTATTAACTAATTTTGAGCTAACCATTAATTGGTGTGGTGTTACCACATTTTTTTACTGTCGAAACGCAAGTAAATAAAAACTTAGGGCAATAATGTGTTTTATTGTTGCCTCATATTAACGGAAAGAGGAAACTTGAGGACAAAACCCATTAATACAAATAAATGAAAGTATCAAGCAGCAGACATGAAATACGAAATGAACTTCTAATTGCGAACATTACTTATAAAGTTAAACGAATGCTACCTTCCATATCAAACTGAAGACTTGTCCTAAGACACAATTGTAACAACTCTGGCAACTCATCACTGAATTGTAATGGAACTGAGGAAAGCCAATAATACTCGTGGGTTTTTTAAAATATTGAACAAAATTACAATGATAGTTGAAAATATTTTGTGTGTTTTGCAACTTTGACGAGGGAAGGTGGAGTTAGACATTAAAACCCATATCATTTTACCTTTTATGGCGTAATATTCAGAGGAAAATTCATTATGGAACACCCCGATTTTGTCTATAGCGAATTTATACATAATACATGTAATGATTGTCATGATAAAACTTCATCGGTGCCCCTTGGTTGGGAAAGTCACTTCTCCTTCATGTCTATAACGTTCCATTAGATGTACCGGCATTATTGACAATAAACTCTCATTTCGCCTGCTATTTGAACTGACTGGCGCATCCTTATTGAGAGTGCTTAAGACAGAACGCCTTCTTCTTCGAACTACCGTTTTCCTAATACGAATATAATTCACTATGAAAAGTAAATTTAGGCTTAGTTGATGCACTGCATGAGTTTTCAATTTAATTTTCACACTCCTTTGGAATAAAAATCCTCCATCGAGATGAAAGCGCGAGAAAAATACTATTCTTATCAAAATATAAGAGTTCGATTGTATAGTAAACTTTCAGGCTTCACTTGGTGGGACAACATTGCGATGATTTTGAGTGAATGTAATATTCCACATGGTATTTAGACTTAAATATAGGTTTCGACTGAAGACCTTGATAATGACTTAAGTCGAAACCTAGGTCGGAGTTGACTGAATATGGGGTCGAGGAGCCGGTTTCCCATCTTACACGGATAAAATACTTTTTAGTCGAGCGAACTATATATTGTCTAGTAACGGTCAAGTCCTTCCCGTGCGAAAGTCATTTATTTTTTTACTTTTATTGAGCGTTTAAAAATAGTAAGGTTCTTTAACTTTACACTTTAGTGCTGACTTCATGATAAAATAATTTTTTTCCCGTTAATCTCCCATTTAAATTGATTTCCTCTGAAGTTAAACGAATATATGTCTCCATATTTCGTGTTTGTAATGGAGCGATTCAACCTATTATTTCTACGTTATTAAGAGCTTTTACTTTTCCAAGCGCCCATTTGTCGTTCTTTTGATAATTATTAAAAGTATTACGACAACACATGAATATAGCAACCCATTTTCAGGATATTAAATCTTAAATCGGTAAAAGTGATCGGTAAATCTTATCACTGATTAAAGGAGTATTACCAAAATTAAGTATTTTATCATTTTGAACGTATTTTTGTAATCCTTGGAATATATTATGTACCGTGGAAACTCAACGGTTATAATTTCAAAATTAATGACTTCCGGGCTGGCAAAGGTGTTTAAATACACGGAGTCGTATTCTTTATTAATTCGTTTTATTGTCGTAACTTTTCCATGCTATGGTTTGCAAGGGTTTTCGGCGATCTATTCTAAAGCACAGGTATCTCCCTCACCCACCTGAAAATACAAGAAAACTTCGTACTACAACTTTGCCGGGACATTATCGTGAGAATTAAGGCGTACATAGTATTTGAATTGATACAATAAGTACTCTGAAACGCACTACATAATAGTATATGAGGACCCCAGGAAGTCAATGGGGTCTAAGTAACAAAATCATTGTTTTGAGAAAACTTTAGCCAAAGTTGAAAATGTTTGGTACAACCCACTAAGTATATAAGAGGCATAACCCTAGATAGCATCTGTCAATAAAATCACTTGGATAGCTTTACCATCTAAAAGATTTACATTTTCACATCCCATTCCTGTACCTAACTTATTTCTTTTTAACGTCACTTAGACCCCTTGACTTCTGGGGTCCACATATAAAATTTGTACAAATACTTGTAGCATGAAAATTTTGTAAAGATGGACGTGAACTATCGAAGCAAATGAATTGGTCTTTATTCTCCCCTCAGTTATTTATGCCACTTTTACAAATATAAAAATTTTGTCATGAGATTTCTACAAATAAACCAAGTTACGCCGATATTTCATTCGATTCCTCAACTCATTAATAATTATATGCTAGTTATTTCAAACATGCATTCGACTCTAATTATTAATAAGGCTGGGAGTACTAAGAAACTCTGAGGCAACACGCTGAAATATGATTAATTTTTTCCCGGGACGACATCAAAATAGATTTCATTATATAAGTTTCAGGTAAAATTTATGAAGAAAACATGCAGGATCAGTTACTACGAGATTAGCTTTCGATATGATTACCTTGGTGTGCAAAGGTTCAATTACCTTTCCTAGCATTAGTTATTCCCAAGCGTGCTGACAACGGTGTTCATCAAATGCACCGACGCGTAGTTTCAATATCGTCATTTGATAGTCGCGACGTTTCAATGCCATTGTGTTCGGAGTTATATATTGAGGCCCGTGGTATCTATCACCTCAATCTGGCTGGAAACCTTATGACACTCCGTTCTATGCATTCGCAGGGACATTTTGGTGATATTAGGGCGCATTTAAAAATGTGAATCGATAGCATACGTGGTCTGTACTACACCATATCATCCTTACAATTATCGATTAATATGAATTAATTTTAGAGTGAAGATTTTGAAAAATTGTCCGTGAACTATCAAATAAATCGATCTAGTATTTGACTCCCCTTCATTTTTTTAAAATGAAACTTTGTTAAAAAAGGTATCTATTATTATTAAAATTCTCTAAATAAATCTTCTTACGCCGTTTTAGCATTTGATTCCTCAGCTCAACAGTAGGCCAGAATATTGATTTTTTTCAAATATTCCTTCGACTCTAAGGATAGGGCTGAGAGTCCTTAGAAACTCTTGAGGCAACACGATTAACTAAGATTAATATATGGCAGGATACGACATCAATTTAGCTTTTCATACACAAATTTCAGGTAAAATTTTTGAAAGAAAATATGCGGAACATAAAAGTACGAAATTAGCCATAGATATGATTAGCTCGCTTTACATTCCGATAGCGGCGCGACATTTTTTCGTTTGGGTCCACAACACACGACCAGATTTTACGAATTACAGGGGACTGTATTTTTAACAGAAATATTTTTTCATGATATTACTTTTAACAATGTATTATATATAAGCGTACCAGTGTCTCCTTCATTGCATAGTTTGTCATGGAAAATATATCGTTTAAGTGGGGCTTCAATGGAAGTAGCTATTTGAAGCCATAGTTAAGTGGTCCTGATTGAACGAGCTTACACTACAAAAAATTCAGAATTTGTAACATCAAAATATTAATAATTACCCAAAACTACAAAACTGAAGGTAGTTAAAAGCAAGAATGCCAAATAGAAACTATCGGATAGTGTAAATAATCTTGATAAATAAGCTTGATTTAGTAACGTTCCCTTAAGACAGCCAAAGCCTACTACTCAAGTCATAATTAATGGCAAATACCACAAGACATAACATCAATCAAATTTATCAACTATGAGTAAATGTATACTTATACATGCAGAGTTTAACACAATGGAAATCAATAAAACATATCCATTTATTCAATTTATAAAAATAATATTCCAATTGGTTCGTGCAGTATATCCGCATTTGAAACTTGACCACGCATTATTACGCTAACGCTTAATTTTACATTCACTCGTTGGGAATGAAGTACCCACGCGGTATTTCTCCAAGATGGCGCCAAGATGAGTGCCTAAGATTGAACATTGATATTTATATCAGGTCTCATATTACCAGTCTCTTATACGAGACCTAAGCATATTTACCCATGCATTTTCTGTGCACAAAATGTTGAATGACTGAAAAATTGAAAAATTTCAAACCAGAACGAACCAACAAACTTCATTTGACAAATAATCATCACCATTTCACTTGGGCGAAAGCAATCACACAATTTACTCTCAAACAAAAGAATAAGCCTTGACATGGCCAAAAATTCAAATAACTACGTCTATTTCAACTAGTTATCACTTGCATTAAACGTAGATGGGTTTATTATTGTCGCAAAGTGACTCTTGGTATGACAAGTTACTGCATTCAAATTAAAAAACACTTCAACATTTATCCTTTATCGAAGATGTAAAAAAACCACACTTAACACTCAGAAGCAAACCTAAATCACCAGCATCATTTCAATTGACATAGAATCCAAATCTCATGTTACACATTTGATGGAAAGACGTTATAATTGCTGCTATCAGTCATCTCCGACATTTGTTACGCAATTGTAAGTTTTTAAGTAAGTAAATACCTGTCACAACACAATATCTCAATAGATGAAACATGGCTCTTATTAACCTTAATATGTTAATACATCGCCACGATCACACACACAATCCATCACAGCGCATGAGTAACATTTGTAAGCACAGGTATGCCACAATAAACACTGCCGCTTAATCACACGATGAACCTTTCCACTATCCTCAGCAATTATGACATCCACGTCCTTGCAGAAATGAGATTTAAAACTTCCAACTGCAATTAAAAGTGAAAACAAATCGCTACAATAGGATAGGTTGCGACAATTGGCTACTATAATTAATCAAAAGAATACGCGTTATTGAAATACTATTCCAATACATTAATTAACTGCAATCTAGGCCTCCAATTATAATTACAGTCGAGAATGGTGTGTTATATTTCATTTAAAGTATGTAAAACATTCCAAACGACGATAGCTATTCAAATAACAATCAATTAAGAAACAAAAACAAACCCACCTTCGAACGCTAATGGCCGCTTCGAAAGATATTTTGTAGTGTATTGTAAGCCGAGGATGCGAGCGTGAGGCAAAATACGTTCGAACTTTGGTTACAAAATAGGCACCGGCAATTGTTTTCGAAGTATTACCCAAAATTCAGCGGGAATGATTCTAACGGTCGAAGGTTAAGTTATAAAATCGGCCCCCTGATTTCATGTCATACGTTCAATGTCGTTATTCTCGTTGACAACCGATATTGCTTCAATTTAACACAAATAGCAACGCAAGGGAAGGAATATGAGAGGACATTACGTCCAAGGGATTGAAAAAGACTGTGATATCGCGTGAGGAGTCGAATGCACCGTAATATTTTTCATAGCCCGAGTATCGAGTGTTAGAGCATAGACTGGCGAAGCTGGCGGGCTTATCGCGGAGTTGATGAACTATCGTAGCTCGATTCGTGACACGACTTTTAAAGATATAGTACCTACAACAGATGGCGTCGAGTAGCGTGGCACCTGGAAGAGTGATAGGGCGAAAGAGACAAAGTATACCCCGAGCCCTCCCACACACTCCCCCTCCGCTCGCGGTGTCTCGGCGAGGTACAGTGCACCCACACGATATACGGGGGAGCCAACCACACGCCCCTCGCAGTTTAATAAGAGAATGTATGCCTGCAAAGTGTAATCTTATCACAGTAACATTATGCTGATAGTACATTGTCAAAGAAAACAAACAAAAATCAACCACTGTTTTTCAATATTTAGGCGCGAGTTTGCGAGCCGGACTGTACTGTCGAGTGACTGGGCGAGCGTCGCTGTTGGGGACAGAGTGTGCGTGCGTAAGGCGCGGTGCCATCCTAGTCGCCACAATCTGTAGTCTTGCTTGCTATGCTCGTCTGCTCTGAGACAGGCTATAAGTTTTCTTATTTCATAGCTTGTTCCAACAGTTTTATTGATGGATATTCGGAGGTTCTTCAGGAAGAATTCTGGTGTATCAACAAAAAGTTCATCTCCAGGTAAATCAATTCTCATTTTTCATGACACGCATACATAAAGTAACTTTGTAACTAGAACCAAAATATTGAGAAGACACATTTGTGTATCCCACTCAACATGTGTAAATTTTCCAACATTCTGTGAGTTTGAGGTTGTAATTTATCACTAAGCAGCTGCTGCAAAACCACGCCAGGCAGTGCTGTCACCTTATTGAAAAACGTTTTTTCAATATTGCTCTATAATCTATATTCAAAATATACGATAGGATTTTGTGGCCATTATCTCTCTGAAGCCACTCCTAAAACTGAAATAAACAATGATTGGGGTTAATGTTAAAAACAATATTTATTGCCGTGGATTGAACGCTATAAATATACTTACGTTGGATCATGTAGAAATATCTAATCAGCAACAAATACGTGTAATTAATAATAATACCTTCTTATATACTTTTGCTTACTTGACGAATCTGCATACAGATGATCATATACGACTTTTACACTTATCTCGGCAATATCAACTTATTTTGAGGGTATTAGATGTCCTGTCAAACATGATGTTTTCTTTATGTTTTCCCTATAAAAAAATTTAAGTGAAATCGATATCGTTACACGCAAAATTGTAAATGTGTAAAAAATGAAAAAAAGAGATTCCTAATGTAGTGTTTGATGTGCCGCGGAACTCGGAGAAAATAAGAAATGGAAAGTGCGCAATCGAAAAATCCGTGCTACTAACAAATTGTGCCATACTTGTAGCGAGGGAACTATGAGTCGTAGAAATAAGCGATTTGAGGTAGGATATAAATTTTGTGCAATGAAACATTTAAAAATTGTCAGATTTTCAATTAAGTGTACTGTTTGCCAACTGTCAACTTTCCAAAGTTAAATTTATCTCCACAAAATAACCTTCACAATTTACAGTAATACCGACATCTCTGGGTCCATAACCTACCGAAATGAGACACTGAAAACTCTTTCAGGTCCTATAATTTGATCAGGTTTATTGGAAAGTAACTCCTTAAGCAAATTCACACTCAGATCTCACGTAAACTTATTTTACAACAGTGCTATAAGTTTGACATAGAAACAAAAACAAACTCTAAACCACCAGAGAGAAACAAAAGAAAAATGAAATTTAAAAAAAAATCGAGATACGCTCAATTAAGGCAGTTTGAGCGTGATCGTTCCCTAGTCATAATAGAGACCATATTAGAGTTATAGCTTTTAATTTAAGCAACTGTAGGTGACATGAATTAAATATTACATTCTAAATAGTGCTATAATATACTCGTATATGACTGAAATTCTGAGTAAAAAAATAAAAATATCCACATGGGTCTTTGATTTTTACTCATTTTTTCACGCGGTACGCTCAAAACTCCTTCACAAAGGCAGGTGTTTTGCGATTTTGAAAAATTACTCCGCACACAATATAATTTAATTTAATATAATTTTCAAAATATATGGAATTAAGCAGTCGTAACGGTTAGATCAATAAATTTATACGAACGGACAACAATGAATTTTGGAAGAGGAGAAAATAGATGACAGAGGCCTCGTGATTGCAAAAACAAAATCTATCCTATTTGAAAATCGATTTACCGTATGTTAATTGATTTTACAGTGTAAACGTATGATAAGCATCAAGATTTTCGACATATCTAATAAACTCTAAAAAACTCGAAACATCCTAGACAAGTGAAAACATCGAAATTCTTTTTCAGTATGCCGCCTTGTCTTCGAATTAAGGGTAAAGAACAAGACAGTTTAATTACTTACCAACCCTTGTTGCTGATTAAATATTTGTTCAGAATGAAAGTTAAGTGTGTTTTAGCGATCAATCTACCGTCATAAATATTTATAATTTTCAAATATATGGAATTAAGCAGTCGTAACGGTTAGATCAGTAAATTTAAACGAACGGACAACAATGAATTTTGGAAGAGGAGCTAATAGATGACAGAGGCCTCGCGATTGCTTGTGAATTGCACTGGATGATAATGGAGGGAGTTTATGTTGTAATTACATCAAACCGATAGAAAATACTAGTTTGCAGTCACATCGGCGATTTAATTCTTATATTTGCTAGTGATTCAAAGAGAACAGATCTCCATTTTATTTTCCAAAACAAAATAATAAATAGGTATCAAAAGATTTTTGCGCTACCCAGGATAGACAGAGATGACAACAATATCATAAAAATAATACTACTACAGAATTTACTTTGTCATTTATAGCAAATGATGGGTTAACTAGAGTTGCGTTTGGTTCCATTGTTACAATCGTCTTTCATTTGGAAAGATTTGTGATTAAAGGTGTTTTGAGAATCAATTTTTGGTCTAGGGTAGAAACCAAAAAGGACTCCAAAGTTTTATCCTAAATTAGTTTTTATGAACGAATGTCTATTTACATTGGATTTGTGCTGATTTCATATTGGCCGATTCTCCAACAAAAAGTGAGCCTCCAATCAAGAAGAATAGCGAAATCCAAATCCATTATAAAAGTATGAAACAGTTTCAGACGTAACTTTGTGGAAATGTTCAAAATCCATACTGGTAAGAATGAACACTCAATAGTAAATTTTCACACTGTTTTTATAGACACCGACCGTGGTTTTGACAATTTATGTCATTCTTAAGGTTGAGCTTGACCTTGAGAATGACATGAAGTGTCAAAATCATGGTCGGTGTTTATTGAAACAGTGTGATAATTTACTATCGAGTTTTCATTCTTACCGCTGTAAAAGGCCGCATTTATGGCTGCAACATTCAAATTCCAGCCTGAACACAATGGCGTGAAGAGCTCCAATAGGTAAACACAGGTGAAGGAGGTACTGGCATACTACCTGGTGGCATGTGAACGCCATAGCCAGTCGCTACAGCCGGCAAGGAGACCCTTAGGTCTTTATTCACGCCTTACGAACTAAGGTTTTCCTTGGTACTCCTTACTAACATATACTAAAAAAAACGAGCCGTGGAAAAGCACTGAATCATATCGCGGCTAATTTCAAACAATTAGGTTCCGTATCTTTTCATTCGTTGAAGTTTTACCTTAAATAAATTTGAATGGAAATCGTCCCTTCCATAAATTTGATAGTTATTGGGATTTTGAAAGAGAAGATGGATTGTGGAAAAAGTAAAATAACTGCACATAGCGTTATTTGGAGTTTCAAATGTATTCTTGGTGTAACGTGTTGCCTTAGAATATGTAGTGGTTCCCAGCATTGTCCTTAATCAGAGTCAAATGAATATATTCAAATAATAAGCCATGGGCAATTGATGAGTTGAGGAGTTGAATGCAGTAAAAGTGCAAGTAAATTTATTAGGAGAAATTTAAAGGTAACATTTATATTTCTTGTCAAAGTTCTATCAAAAGTGTAGGGGAGTTGAATACTATGTCAATTATTTTATACTTAACGCGCATCTTTTCGAAAGCATTGCGCTCCAATAACGTGGCAGTGATAATTTTATAATAGTTTAGCGCAGTGCAGTGCGCGAATGTCATTAATGCAAATTCAAACTCTGCTATAATGCTACCAAAAATGTCCCAGCTAATACTTGTTCGATTCCGACTGGTATTCCCTGAAGACCATGTTGGACTATGCCATTGAAACGTTGCGACAAGGAAATGATGAAATTAATAATACGCGTCGGTGCAGCTTAACGCCATTACGAGTCTTGAAGCTCTAAATTTCTAAATATATCCGGGAAGAATACATGGTATATAACATATACCAAGTATACAAAAATACGTCTAAATACTTACTATATAATTTATGTAGTGCGCCTTTAAGAAGTGATAACATTTTTACATACAAACACATCACGCCTTTCTCTTTTAAGGTTCATGAAGTCAAAAGAGCTTTTTCTATGGGCGTAAAATAGAAAACTGGCTCCGTGGCCCCAGATACAGTCAGCTGATCACTTTCTCATCCTTTCGATTAGGATTTTTCTCGCTATTTTCTTTCAATTTCTATTTTACTTGCCGACTCGCACTTCAAAATTCGTCAGGATATCCTCTCTGTCTGTCTGTATGTCTACAGGCCTCCCATTCTTCGGCATTAAATCTGCCACTATGATCTCATCCTTACTTTTTTTCTCTTTCCCAATTGACATATCCGCATCCTAACACGCAAGTCTCACCCTCTGGTATTGTACTCTACGTCTTTAAAAGCCCTCAAGAGGCTAAAGATTATCACCATCGCAAAATAGCTTTAATTACTCTTGAAATCAAAGAGAAATTTTTCGAATATATATATTATTAATATTTCGAATAATATATATTTACAAATGCTTAATCCTTACTAATAAGAATTTTAGGAGCCCTCAATGGTGCAAAGAATACATCCTGATCAACAGGTTGCCCCTCTCGCCTTTCAACAGCTATCGATGAACCCGTAATGAGAGATCAGTTAATAAATTACAAAGTTGCAATGAAAGTTCCCGAGGAAAACTACAGCAAAACGAAATCCAAATGAAGACAGATGCCATGCACGAATGAAGAAACTGTCTAGATACGCTAAGTCAGTAAGTTGTTAAAACTTGAAATGGCCATTGAATAAAGATTACAAGAAAAATCTAAACAGTTCAATGTATGGCTTAACCCTTTAAGGACCATAAGGATTGTAGGCCAGTTTTTATCGTTTCAATGACCAATTTACGCTAAAACTGACACGTAGATTCCAAAAATCTTTGTCCTAAATTGATATGTTCGATAGTTTTTGAGATATTGATTGGGACATATATGTCCCTATGGTCGATAACGGAATCATGTGTTAAGCGGGTTGCATACATAGGCTAAAATGTCCGTTTTAGACACTTTCCTCTTTTTGCCTGTATCGGCTTCACTGAGATAGCTGAAGCCATTAAAAGATTTTTCTCAATGGGTAGAAATTGAATTGCTTCTATGAATGCATTAGTTTTATGATAAAGCCGTTGAGTATTTCAAATAAAAATAGCTAAATTCTCATTTTTGGTAATATTCCGTTAGACGTTCCAAAGGCTAGAATCCATAACTAGTACTTTCAACCCACTTGCAGCAAAGCTAGATCCTTCATTTACGTGTACAAGAATGAGTATTCATGCCATTTTTGTGTTAAAGCAAGGAAACTCGGTCGAGCCTGCATTATTCTTTGTGCATGTGATCCGAGGAAGAATGGCGAGCAAAGATATTGTTCATTTAGCTCGTCTCTGCGCTACTTCCACTCATAACCCTTGACCTCACCACTATTCTTCGCAGCATATGGTCAATGAGGTTTTTTGAATGCATATTGTATTTTAAATTTAAAAAATATAATTACTAATGCGTATAACAAACGTTTTATTCACAACATTTTGTCAAAGATCTCTACATGAATAGATGTGAATCTATGATTATCATCAGCCATTTTTATAAATCTTATTTTCTGTAAAAATAAAGAAGAACAAGAAAATATAAACTTCATTTCAGCAGTCATGGATATATGTTATAAGCATCAACATATCTTCAAAACACCAGCAAATGTTTTAAAAAGTGATCAAAACTGAATCAACGCACATATAAATAAACTGTTATCTTTGCTTGAACATATGATATCTCTCAGAACAATTGCGGACTGTTGTGTGGCACAAGTGAGCCTAACATACTTCACAGATGTTATCAGTACGGTTCTCAATTTTTTCCTTTGCATATTCAGCACACCTCTTCCGTTTTGTGATTTTTATCAACTTGTTTTCAGCCTGAGGGGCTGGTATGGTGCTCATGCTGCTTTGGACAGGCGCTGCTGGGAGACTTCTCTTCCTATTTGTATTATTTCCAACAAGGGTTCTAGCAATGAGTTGCCTGTACAGCAGAAACGATATAGCCTTTCACTCGAGATGCTCGTCGTGATGCAGCTGCGTAAAAATGCAGTGAGCGTTGTTCACAGTAACATCGATCAGATCGAAAAATATTCGTAAGTGTACATTATCTTTGCCTTCCTGTCGACTTCAAATCTAATCATTTTCTGGTCCATGAGATCTCCCCCATAAACTTGTTATTGGCAATTACTATCTGTAGGCAAGGAGTTTGTATATTTTCTAGAATTTTTTGTTGCCTCGTAGACACAGTGATTAATTTGCTGGACATTCAGAAATTGGGCAACATTATTACGGATATGTTATCCATACACTTGACACAAGTTATATAATTTGCTGAATATTTGGCTTTCATCACGTTTCAAGTTTTTGACCTGCTTGAGATTCTTTGACATATATTTTCTGTAAAATGAGCCATTTTACATCAGTATATTTGCTATTGCTGAGATTTCAACTGCAGTAACAGCGAAATGAAGAAATTGTCCATGTAAATCTCGCAACACAAGTGTGCAAGAGGTTTAGTTAGAATGGTTACCACGCTCTCTCCAATTCCATGTTCTGTGTCAGTTTCCTTGCCTGTATACAAGACGAATTGTTATAAAAAGCCAGGCTTTGAATTGCATCTGCACCACATCTTGAAACCCCACTTCATGGGTTTACTTTTTTATATATTGATTCATGATGTTATGTCCTTTATATCGTATCATATGTTCATCTATTGACTGCTATTTGCTTGTTTTCTGTGCATTCAGGAAGCATCCATTAAAGAGATGAATCAGGGGCTTAGGGCGGCTTCTGGGAAGCATCTCGTCATTGTTTACGAAATGTAACGCACTCCTGATTACTTCAAACTCCTTTTGAGGAATTGCATTGGCAATGCATGGCACCAGCATCTCAGGATCAGAGGGCCAATAGTCTCTAAGACTTGGAACTACATGATAACCCATTACCATATTCATCCCCAATCACGTAAGGATCTCTTTTGGACGTCAGTTTGGAATGAAATCCCTCTCTCTTTTGCGTATCATTCACTTTGCTGAACAATGAGATCAACCAATTCCTCAGAACAGATTTCTTGAATACTTCATAAGGTTCCACACTCAAATAAACATCTATGTTCACCGCACTATTATCATATTCAATAGTTTTCATTTTGAAATTGCTTTCCGAGCCTTCCAGATGAAATTTATATCTGCAAGGGCCACTACCACCACCACGTTGGAGTGGTGGGGATGGTTTACGCCTATTATTTCTTCCTCACAATCTGTCCATTACTACTGTCACAATCAGAGTGACTTGTGTAGAGGATGTGAATATATTCATCGCGAAACACTGATAAAATAGGTATAATCAACCCAAGCTCTGAGTACGTCATCCTCTTCTTTTCCATGTTTAGGCATATTTTTAATTCGCTGATAAAAAGAGCAAGTAATACATATTGGTAATATACCTTAGTATCGAGAAGGATAGGATGTATTTTTTTCCAAAGCCTTTCCTTCTCTATTGAATATCATGAACTTCGTTCTCACCGCATTCTCAAGGACATATCTCGAGGAGTAGAAAAAAATTATCAGTTCCATTATCGGTCTGAAGGCAGGGAAGGATTTAAAGGGAGAAAAAAGGATATCATGGGCATTGAGTAATTTGCTTGCTTCTGCAGAGAACATTTAGGTCTGCCTTTTATTTATCCCGTGCATTCGTTACGCAGGCGAGCACGAACTACTGGCTGAATCTTCCGGACTGTGTTCATACCTTCCTTTTTACTTGGATTATGTATCTACATATCGTTGTCATTTTGAAGTTGTATTGAAGAAAGCGTTGTACTATTTACTCGCCCACTGCACCTACCATTTAAGGATCGGTAGTTGCATTTCTAATCAGCAATGGAAGTATTAAAACGATATTTCAAATCTGTTTTAGGCTAAAAATAGCTGTACTCATTGCTTATAATGACTGCTGGAAAGAATTATATTTCCCTGAACCATTGTGTAGTCGTAGAACTGTAAAACTTCCACTTTTTCACATATTTCGCTTTTTGGCCTCGTTGGTAAGATACTCATGAAAATAGTAAACAAGATAAAATGTCATCTTAAAAATTTTTAATGATAAATAGTTGTTACATTGAGAGTACTTTAATTATCAATTAAATTAGATAGATTATCTCATTACGCGTACTCTCGATAGAAATAAATTAAAAGTGTTCATTATGGGATCAAAACCTTTGCCCTGAATACAAATGGTGAGCCATAGAAATGTCCGATTTTTCCTAACAGGTTAGTATATTCTAGTTCTATATTCTTTTCTACAGGAAAATTTATTATTTTCAAACGATTTTCGGGACGAGTTACGTAATGAGCGCATAAATACCCATTCTCATGTGTTAAGACGGAGATACGAATTAGGAACGATTCTACCGACGATTAACATTATATGATTTCTGGGGAGAACTTTGGAAATCTTAAAAAAGAGAATATATTGCTTCGAATGGAAAAAATTCTATTGAAGGTTACTCCTAAATTTAATCCATATTTAATGCATGCTTTAAGAGACCCGTTATTTAATGAAAAATCCTGACCAAAATATGAGTTCTGAATAATGCCCAGTTTCCTATGTGATTTCCTTGATGTTTAATAATCCGATATCAGGGTTAGTATTTCGGGAACTGCTGTAATGCGTGCGCCCTAGGATAACCTTCGAAATAACTGGACAGTGACCGGCAGAGCGGGCATTTCTATGGCTCGCCATTTGTTTTCAAAATGCAAATTTGAAACATCACCCAACCCTTGGAAGGACATATTTGGCGCGCGGCCTTTGCCAGTTGACCAAAGACCCCGCACGGCGTCCGAGCGACCCCAGGCAGTTGCGTGAACGCTCACTAGAGGTCCGGGCGGTCGGCCGGGGGCGATCCACGATCCCTGGGAGCGACCTCTTGCATTGTACGCAAGCGTATCGGATCCGCGACCTCACAACCGCCCCTCCCCCTCCTTCCCCATCCCTTTACATTATTTCATCCCTTCCCCTCAAACCTTCCCCTCCCGCGACATCACCGCACAGGCACGGACACGCACCCCTCACGCACAACTCACAAGGAAACCCAAGACCTCGACGCACACACGTGCCGAAAGCGGCGCCAAAACTCGTTCGCAAGAACACACACACTCACAGAGGGCGCCCGCACGCAGCAGCGAGAGCGCCTGGGTGTTGCGCGCCACAGCCGCTCCGTCCGCGTCGCCCGCGACCTCTTCGCCGCCGAGTCCCGCCCGTCGCCGCCGCTTGTGCGTCCGAGGAAGTGGAGAGAGAGAAAATCCCTCGTTCCCCCGCCGCTCTCCCCTTCTCATCAACATCTTCCTACTATCCACCATCTCTCTCCCCCCCCCGCCGAACTCTTCCCCCCCGCCCGCCCCGTCCCTCCCTTCCCCACCGGAGAGATCCCAGGATAACTCCGCACTCCACCCGGAGCGGTCTTCATTTTCCTTCTTCTGGGTTGTTTCCCCTCCTCCCTCCATCCCTCTCTCTCCAACTCGAGAGGGACTTAATCCTCCGCGGTCAATGGGCCACGGCGACACCCTTTATTCTTTTATCTGGCCTCGCAAGGACGTGGTGTAAGCCCCCTCAAATTCCCAGCGCGGATTCTTCTGACGAGCATCCGTATAGCAGCCGCGGTGACATCCATTCTGATCGGAGGTGGTCCCACAGGTATTCCACTGCGGTCCCGTTAAATTTTAACGGCTTCATCCTCCGCAGTTTAGAGGTCGCAGCAACACCCATCGCTCTTTTCCATCTGGTCCTGCAAGGATGCTGTGTAGGTTCCCTCAAATTTAGAGCGTGGGTTGGTTTGACGGGCGACTGTAGAGCAGCCGCTGCAACATCCATTCTTTTCGGAGGTGTTTCCGCAGGGATTCCACAGTGGTCCTGTTTAATTTTGACTGTGGATTTGCCGATATCCGCAAGTATAAAGGACACCGCAACAATCATCCTTCTCCAAGGAGGCTCTGCAGGGATGTGAAAGTGGAGCCTTCAAATTACGTACGACGGCCGGACGTGACAGACTGTGATATTAACTCATCTCGATGGAGGCGTGAGCAGGTGGATGGAACCCTGAGAATGTTGCGCATCCGAAGACAGTTCGAAGGCGAAGGTGGGCGTGACGACAGCGACGTCAACTCTTCTCCAGCTCTGTCTCCGTGTACTGAAAACCCTGCGCACTTAGAAAAGCAACACCTAAGGTACGAGGTGTGCTAGTCAAGGGTGTGTGATTTAATCTCAGTTCGGACTCTATTTCTTCTCTCTTTGGACATTAATACCTTTTGAATCTTCGAGAAATGTGAAACGGAGTTTTAAACTCTAAATTCAAGCTTCAATTACAATTAATGAATCACAGCATACGTATGGAAAACCGCAGAACCGTTTGTAGTCATTGCGTCCCCTAATACAACATCAGCGATATATGTAAAACCATATCGATTACAAAAAAAGTTCAACTTCTCTTCAATGTTAATTCTCGCCACCAAGTTGGAAACTTAATCTAGTTCTTTGCGGTGTGGATGCGGAAGCTGCGAATAGATTTCTTCCGATGATAAAACAAATAAAGTAAAAACCAAAGGTTTTCTTGTGCAAGGTGATACATGAGTTGATGGCACAAAACTTTTCCTATCCAGACTTCTGGATACATCTCTTTCTGGGGTTTAGACGAGTATTTGTTTAAACTGATGAACTGACGGATTTGGTAGACGTGCCGACTGGAAACGTGAGGCATTGGGAAGATGCCATCGCGTACATTTATGGCTTGCATCAATTTTCAAGATTAATGGAAACCTCGTGTCTGTAACTCTCCGTTTCCTTGCATCCTCTTCGTCTCGCCTCTGCAGTTTTTGTGATCGATTTTTCGCCCCCGTACCAACTCCTGCGGGCGCGAATGCACGTGTTGCTGCACCACCTCCGGACGTGGTTGTCGGAGGCATAATTGCTCACACACACGCATCCTTCATCAAAGACCGGGAGGGTGACGTAACCGCTCGGGTAGAGTGTTAAGATCGGAGAAGTGAAGCGTCGCCTCAATTAGCGAGCTGTTTTGAGGGTTTTTGGAACCCTCGCCCCCTCCTCTTACCCCCACCCCACGACTCGATCGCACCCCCAACCCTCTAGCCATTATCCGCCTCTCCGATAATTCCACCGCCGAGGGCGCTAAAATGGACGTGGGAGGAGGGAATTATGTAATAGGTTTTTGGTGACTCAGACGGGTTACGAAGAGACTGGGTCGGGGATGTGGAGGCTAACACATTTGTCGTACTCTCTGGGCCTCGTTCATTTTTTGTGAAATTTTTCATTTTGCGATAAGGGAAAGAGATTTACTGGAAGGAACAAACGTATTGCGACATTACCATTTGGCGGGCATATATTGCTAATTGTCCTTTTCTCTCTAGGTCGTGATGAAGGGATTAAATACAATAAGTGAAATATCTGGGAGATAGGAATACATTTATCTACCAGTTTCCTTCGCTCGTGCTTCGTCGAGCATTTTAATGGACAATTTTCCGAGTGAACGACAAAACCTCTACCGCCCTACCCCAACAGGAGAAACCAGCAAGTTCAATGTTTTTATCTGGGAAGAAAGCAACGAGCCCTGACGGGAGGTCCCGGGCCGCTGAGGCGGAGCGCTGCGAGAGGCAGGCGGTGAAGGATTAAGTGATTCGTTCATCTCGCCTCTCCAAACAACGCAAACCAAGCCACAGTCGTCGCACCGAGGCTCGGCCTATATTCTCCTCTTCTACCCCGCTTCGCCCGAGTCGCCCCTCGTCGGCGACCGCCGCCCTCTCTGCGGTGGAGGAGGGAGGAATGGACTCGCGGCACTGCCCGGTCTCAAACCGGGGACCGTTCAGCATGCGCCGACGGTGCTACGGCCCTGGCCTCCCCGCCCTACTGCTGCTCCTTGGTGAGTTTATCATCTATTCTCTCTTTTTGACACTTTCCATGAATTGTTGTGAATAGTTTTCTTAAGTAATTCGTTCACATAATTTTCTAATAATTGTAAGTAATCCTATCCGGTTCTTGATCTCATAAGATTTATGAGATTACTTAGTTTAGTATTGTAGATTCTGTCTTTTTTTACGTTACACCAGATTTTGATGCAAGAATTTGGAATGCTACTGCAATCAGTATTTTTTATGCAATGCCCTGAAGAATATTTTGAAATTAATCCAAACGTCCATGGCTAGGATTACCTTGTTAAAAATTAATGACCAAATACCGCAAGAGCATATTTAAAAGAATAAGAAGTCAATGGTCGAGGAGCAAAATAGAATAATAAAAATTTCATGGTGGTTGGATATTTTAAATCCCTTGCGGGCAACCCATTATAAAGATTTTGCTTATTCTGGGTAAGCTCTCTCATGGGTTGGCACGGTGGCTTTTTATTCACCAGAGACATAAAATATTCTGAATTCAGTAAAAATATTTCACTCAAACTCTGGTGTTTCTTGCAACTGCGTTGTGTTGCATATTTGCAATACACTATCTTTAGGCCCTAAAAATCATACTGCTCCTTTCTTGCAAATTTTGGGAAAAAATTGAAAAAACTCCCGAATCTTCAAAATAATTGTGTTCGTATTCTTATTTATGAATGTATAATGGTAATAGCGTCTGTACATATCATAAAATAAGCAAGCGGCGTAAAGTAATGTTTCGCGCATGGTCTTCAGAGTAATAGTGGTTATTTAAAGCTGCGTTATGAATGGAAGCCACGAACAATCGTAAAATATTTAGTACTAATTCTAAAAGTAAATTTCCTTTAGAAATTCTTCATTTTCATGTATTGCGTGTGTGTGGATATCTCTGCGCACCGAAAATCTCCACAAGGAACTAATAAAACGGACGAAAAATATTAAATGTAATGTTTACAGAATGGAATGAAATATTAATAATATTTACACAATCTATATTCCTCAAAGTCTATTAAAAATTGATTTGTTCTTAAAGTTGAAAACTTGAATGAAAATAAGTCAATAGTTCATCCGGAGCGCGCCCTCGTGGAGAGATCCCCCTAAAAGTGGGACGCCGTTCTTGAATAATTTTTCCATTGCTTTCAGCAAGAACATATTCCAGTATATGAGCATCTATTATCATTTTTAAATATAAAGACCTATTTACTCTGCACTAATAATGGGCCTTAGAAACTACGATTTAGTGGCACAATAAAGCTTCCTTGATTTGAGACATTCAAACTCATGAGAAGAGATAATATTTCCCTGAGACATACCTGCCTTATACTTCAGTTATGCTTTGGTCATTTACTCTCTGATGTAGTTGCTAATAACTGTCTTCGGCAGGTAGTGAAAATAATTAACATGTATATGAGCACGTATTTGTTCAATGGAGATGGAAGGCCAGCATAAGGAAATGCTTTAGCAAAAGCGAAATCGAAAGCACTTTATTTTACCATTTCAATGCATTTTAATCAGATTCTTACATACTGAAATTTTAAGCATTAAAAAGAGATGTGTTTCTCTAATTTATACGCATATGTATTTGTTTCCTTTTCCCCTTCATCAAAGGGATGTTGTTATTTGAGAGTTTGGAGAATTTGATGCATTGCACAGAACAGGAATATCGACAATTTGAACGACATTTTTAACTATAGTGGCTCAGGATTCACTCAAGTATTTAGATGAGACTTATATTATTAATTTTTCATGGTCTACATTTTTAGGCCCGCTGAGAAACTTATTTAAGTCTTTTACATTATTTTGTCTAGAAGGTTATTGCGTCTCAAAGACTATGCAATATGAGTCGTTCCTATGGGACATTGGGAATCAGTAAGAAGCAAGTTTGAGTTTGTTTTAGAACCTGTTGATCCTCTAAATGGTGTCATGAAATAAGTAATGCAATGACTCGATTTTTTTTGGGCGTTTTTGCTATTTCAGGACTGATATATTTCTTGGCATTTTACGCGTGAAATTTTTCAATGTAAATTAATATACACAGATATAGCGTTTAAGCGTTAATATATACAGATAATTTTCATTGTTTGTTTCAAGAGTTTCTTTGAAAATATTCTATATATTATCATCCGGTATTCATCATGTAGAATTGCATAATAATTATCTTAAATTTGCTATGCTAATATGGTCTCAGAAGTTATGAATAACAAAGCGAATCGGTTAGTAGCCATAAGCGTGTAAATATATCTCTGGGAAAATATTTCCGTTAGCGAGATGATGCTGAAAACTTCCTCAAGGTGTAAATATTCGCTCATAGAATAAACTCAAACTTTCAAATGTGTTCCATTTAGATGGAGGTGGAGGATGGATTTTTCTGACGAAACATTAGCATTTTAATCAATCTGGAACTAAATTGAAAACCCGTGCTGAAGTTCCATCCTTCGAGGAGTGTTTTTTTCATTTTCGGAAGGATGTACCGTGAATCTTGCGTTAGACTTTTCAAAGGTATTTACCAAAGTGCTTGAAATACACTTTGGAATACTTTGGAAGTGAAATTTAATAATTATTTTGCGAAGAAATTTTACGATATCCGTATTGAACTGTTGGTACTATCATTTTCTAATTCGCAATTATACAGTTTCTCGCCTTGCACCAGCTTCCATGGTCAGTAACGCTATCTGGACGTTGCTCCGTCGGTATTTGCTATCTCACTCGCCAACTTAAAGAAACACTTCAGTGGTGTGCACACCCCCAGACGACCCCTGCGGCATTCAGTTGACCCACTACAACTCCGATATCAAAACACTGCGCGATTATTTCATCGTACCAGAAGCGTTTCCGGCCAGGTTGACACACTTATGCTCGACGCGATGTTGCCAGGCATATTACTTTGTCTTCAATTCGTCAAAAAGCGCCATTTTTTCCAGACCTTTCTGTTAATAAACGAAGATAGTCTGAGTGAAGCACCGGTTGAATCAAATTTCTATTCTACTGCTTTTATTAGGTTTTGGGAATGAGTGAAGTCTCTCGCATATGTTTCCATTGGTTTATGTAGAATTAAGCCGTAGCTGTAGATACACTTCATTGTGTCATCGCAATTCATTCCATTTAAGTAAAACCTCATATTTTTGACTGTTTTAATCAATACTCCTAAACTTTTCGTCACTTATCAAATCACTCAAATTGCATCATTCATCGTTTAATTTGACTAAATTCAAATTGAGTAGAACCGTAAAGTTTATTTACATCAATATCTATGAAAACGATTTTATGAGATTTTTCAGTTAATATAACTCCAATTACTTCTTCAAAATAATACCTATTAGTCATTAACTTTCTCCATGTCTTGCAATACTTATCTTTTGTATCAAAACTTGTTATCTATAAACCAAATTAATTTTCCTTTATGATGAATATGCATACATCTCTTCAAATTCTTCAGCATGATTCTACAGACATTAGGGTGTTTGAAATGTAGTTATAGAGCTTGAATATTCTGAATTTGAAATAAATTAATTCCAATTTTTGTCCCATGACTTCTACACTGCAATAGAATCTAAAGGTGTAGCTTAGAGAATAATTATAATTTGGCTCCATCCGATCGGCTTTTTTAATTCTAGTTCATATTTTCTGCTGTGCACAGTTTCATCTTCGATATGAAACTCTGATCACAGCTCTTTAAAGTAAGTTTCAGTTGACTCCATATCTCTTTGATCTGGAATGGAATCTCTTCGTAAAGCATGATAAAAACTCAGATTGAGAATAGAAGCTGAGTCTATAAATACCTATAAAAAAGGGTGCGCCAATTCTGTGCTATTCAGTTCAGGAATCACATGGATTTTTCATACACCTGGAAAAATCTCAAAAGAAGAGTAAATATAGAAAGTCTTTTTCCATGTGAATTGACAGCATTCTACTTATGTATAGTTTCTGATAAACGCAATTCCCGTTAATTTTTTCTTTTTGTTCCAAAAAGACCCTTTGAGGAATTTCAAATCATTCGCCAATACTAGTGGGAATATTCCCTCATAACTTGTAATCTTTGAATATATGCTCCATTTTTTATTTTTCATGGAATCATAGAGGCCATATGGGTTTAAAGAATAGACTCGCTTCGGCTTGAAAAATAATATTCATTCCAAGACATTCCCATCATATTGATTTAGTTAACATAATTCCAAAAGTGAAATTTGGAAAAATCAGGGTGCAAAGGTTTATATCTCAAGACGCCAAAGTATAGGAGATACCGCATAATTGCATCCTAATAAAATGAATACTTGAGGGTTCACGACGCATCGCCTTACTCGAAAAAAAATGTGCAAGCGTAATATTCCGTAGGTAGCTTAACGACAGAGTCCGAGCACAATTTCCGAGTTCAGGAAATATTTCCCGCAAACGAGATTAACTCGCTCAGTCGAGGCGATGAATGGAGTCACAGTGGGTTAGCCGAGCGGACACGAAAAGGCACCCGTCTTCCCTCGTAACCTCTGACCCCTCTGCCACCGAAATATAGCTCCGGCACCAAATTACGCTTCATACGGCTCCTCTTTGCACCCTCGACGCGAGTCCCGTTTCCCCACCAATACCTTTGGGCCGCGGCAATAAATATCCATTTTCTCATCACCAACCTACTGCGGGTGGCGAGGGATTGGGGCGTTGAGGGATGAAATAGGTATTTGTTTGTGATATATATGAGTTTGTGTGCGTGTGTGTGTGGGTTTATTGTGGGCGAGGGTGCTGGGCCGGCGAGGTTAGTTCGAAGTGGAGTGGAACGTGAAGTGTTTGGGGACCATCCGGAGGAGGTACATACAATAGAGCGGGAGGAGTGCCTTAGGCATGAAAATAAAATATGGATGGACGGAAGTGTACGTTCAGTAATTCTGGGCATCTAATGCAAGTTTCGGTAAATGGAATCTGGTTGCTTGAATAAATTGAAGCTCTTATCATCAAAATATGGCGAGGAATAACAATCCTCCATCTGCATCTACATACACACCATGCAAGCAAGGGTGTTTGGTAGGGGGTAACTTAACACCAACATGAAGTACCGTATAGAAATTAACTTCCACCAACATGCACCACCCGATGGATACGCTACAAATGCTATAGTAACTTCTAAATTAGTATATTATGCAACTTCTTAAACGTGATACAAGAGTCATGCAGGAAGCACGCAAAACATGGTGTTGATACTACTGGGCAGATTCAGAAACATGCATTAGGGGACATATGAATTAATCAGTTACACTACCTGTCAACTAACCTAATTCACAGTCTTGACGTAGATTTGTGGTCTCTTATCAATTGCGGGAAAAACGGCATAATATACCTCACTGTTCAACTATCTATTTCCTTTATTTTATTCTTATGATCTTATCTAACGTTGTGTGTTGGAGTTCGTTAGATATTAACAACTTTGTCCGAAAATAAATTGGTTTTGAACTGATATAAATGAGTGAGTCTAATTTTCAATAGACAGTCTGAAAGCGATTCCCATTCAAATTGTTGCAAGAGTTCAGTAACACTAACAAAACTATCATTACGGCCGTTCAGATGTCTTTCTGATCATCTCTGCATGCGTTCCAATTCTGTTTTTAAGCCTACCTTATGAGGATCCCAAACACTAGTTGCGTATTCTAAGTGGGGTCCAACAAGGGAAAAGTGGCTGATTTCTCTGACTTTGTATTCGTAATTTCCAAATACTCTTTTAACAAACACCACTTTACGATGAGTTTGACGAGATATTCTCCGAATTTGTTTGCTCCACGGGAGATCATTGATTAGTTTAACGAAGTTCTAGGTATTTTATAGATTCTACAGTCTCTAATTGGGTATGCTCTATGTAATAGGCTTAATGTTGTACGCAAAAATAATCCTTGGGCTGAATGGCAATGCAAGGGGGGAATTAAAATCACTTTACGTTAGATATAATTCCAGTTTCTTTTGAGAGATTGAGAATACTTGGTGACAATGAATAAAAATTTGTCGAATCATTGGCAGGTAGCTTGAAACTCTCAATCGCACATGTCCGTCCTTTTCGCCACTCTTACAGTCTCATGCACTTTGGGAAAGCCCGGTTGTTCCTCCGCCCAAGTACCAGTTTTCAATAAAGTTACTCCTGTTCCTGGCACATTTAGCATATCAATCTCAATTTTCTTCCCTGCGGTGAAATTTTTCTAAATAATTTTTGATTGCAAAGCAAAATAGAATTAAATCTTTAGGCTTGTATGTCAAAGAAACTCATTCATACTATATTTATACGATCTCGCTTTTATCAACTGAAGATGCCCAATTCTCGAGAGAATCTTCATAGAGTACAATGAGACACAATTGTGCCAAGTTCTTTCTGACTTGTCACCAATGCATGTTACTAACAAATTCATTAACCCCATCAATTACCTCTCGGTAGTTTAATCGGATTTTTGGCCCTGGAAATGGCCGGGAAAATAAATGTTTCCGAATGAATTCTTTATCCGTCTAAGGGAATCGGTCGAGTCAGAAAAAAATAATATTACTTTGTATGAATGTTATTATGAATTGTTTTGTATGAATTATTTAAATGAATTTGGATAACGTTACGTGTTTTTCAAGATAGAGTAGAGATAAGAAAAAATCTTGGGTATCTCAGAAAAATCTTTGAAAAATCGGGCTGTGTAATAATATCAATTAATGAAGATACATCATAGCTCTTAAATATTGAGGAATGTTGAAAGAATTTTGTGTTGATGCAAGATTGGTCCATCCTGACTAACGGCAGTTTTACGGAGCGACACGACTGTGTAATACAGCTCCTGTTTTGAGTTCTGCTCTATTTTCTTCAATTGAATGCATTGTCCGCAGGTTTATCATACATATATCCTTATAAAATATTATTCACCCAACAGTTGCCATAGAAATGCATAAGTTAAACCGGTTCACCATGTTTTCGCTCAATTGGTGGCGGATAGGAAAATTATCAGCTACTTCCTGCTCTTCATTATACAGTAAATAAATGATAATGCTCAATGGGATGGCTACCAGTTACGTGCTAAAAGAAAAGATTTTTTTTGTGGCCCACAAAATAATATAATTCGTGACTTGAAGTCTGAATTACTATGCAATACCCAGCCTTGAGTTAAAAGATTGATTACTGGCCATTATTATATTATTTTTTAATTTTATTATAGTTAGTTATTAAACTTTGGGGACGGTTTCGTGTCCCGTCATCTTGTGAGCAAATCACGAGCTCAGAAATCCCCACAGATTCAAATTAGGACGCTCCTCAATCATGACCCAAGTGAATCAAAAAATACTACGCAGGTACACTTCCAACGACACAGCCCTTACGAACCAGTAAATATTTCCCTACGCGGCTATTTTTCCGAATTTTTCCGCTGAGATGGATATTCTCATCGGGTTGAATGTATTATATTTTATGTGATCTTTCTGTGATGGTAAAATGGAAGTCCAAGATATCTATTCCAAAGAAATTACTTGGTAGACACCCTATCAAAGAATCTTCCTTAGAGGAAGAGAGCGTTTGATTTAGGATACTTTCTCATTCCGGGTGCGATTATTTAGAAATGGGAGTGTGGTAGCCATGGTTTTCTACCCGCCAATCGAATCATATAGCACACTTTAAATTGGACCAAAATGCAGCAAATATTTAGATCAATCCGTAGAGCTTTTAACTATTGGAAAAAATTCTCTGCTTGTTCATTACAATGTGGTCTTTTGGTGCCATAAATGGCAGATGCAAACACATTCGAAAGCTCTGCAAAACAATATCGAATGCTCCGCCCATTTTTATTGTGTTCATTTCAGTTCATTTTGTTTTCCGAAATCTGAATAACTTCTACTTCTATGGAAAAATTGTCTTAGAAATGATTGAACGTTTGGACCATAAAATGCCTATTCATTTTCCAGAGGGAATTGCGGCCCTCAAAGGCATGACTGCGCTTCAAAATCACGTTCTTTATTTTTTCACTATTGTTTTAAATATAGATAACGCTGGCTGTTTTGCGCTCTGTGCGTAAAGGTTCTGAATTATTATTCTCTGAACCAATGAACTGTCAAATGGTTTTGCAAATAATAAAGATATCGACGCGTCAGGCGTCCTGGAGATTCGTGCCAACGGCGGCCAAGCTCGCCGACCATCCTTCGCGGACCGTGCCTCCATTGCTATAGGCCTAGGTCAGCCATATTTGCCGTTCGAGGGTATCTAAGCGCTGATGCGTGGTACCAAGGCGGTTGAGTTGGCGGAAGATCGCTGCTGGCACGAGCGCCCAGTCTCTCTTCTTCAAATGCGTGAACAGAACGATATCCTGCAAGCAGCGTTACGATTCGAGACATCGCTACTCTCGCTGCTCTACTACTACTAAACTACGTGAAAATCCGCCTTTAAACTGAATTGGATTACATCGAATTTCGCATCGCACTGTGGCTGCGCGATGTATCGAATTATCATAGCCGGGGTCCTGCGAGATATGCGTCGAAAATGTAGACTTTCGGCTGTAATGGCGCCGCCGTGAGACGACGTCACACAATAATAAGGGTTCTCGCTAAGGCGTCGAGATGAGCAGAATAAGAACACAAAGATTGGCTTTACTGGTCTTTATTACTTTCATAGACATTCACAAACACAAAAAGACTTGCACACACACATGTATGGAAAGAGTTCAGAAGGAGAATCGTACACGGGGAGCAAGATATGAATCTACAGAGAGAGAGAGAGAGTACTAGGACCCAATAGGTCTTGCGGATCTTACCAAGGAGCGGGATTTCTTGACGTGGGATGAACGACGTGTTGACCGAGCAGAGTAACTAGCTCTCTGTAACCACCAATTGACTATCCTTGGTGCTCACAGTAGCCCTTTATATACGATTACCTATCTATTCCGTCCTCTCTGAGGGAGTGAACATTCCCGGATGGCTTCCCCTTTCACCTCCGACGAGCCGAAAAACATCCGGGATAAAGACACTTTTAACCGAACGTCGCAAACAATACATACCGTATTTCTCCGAATATAAGCCGCACCCCGTTTTTTGGGGTCTCAAACAGGGAAAAAGGTTAACACCATAGCAAAGTACAGCGTGCCATAGTGACCTCCTCTAGACCTACTGACTGAATTACTAGTTTTGAATTTTATTTTCTGATTGAGTCTTAATTTTTACTGTAAGCAAGTACTACCTACAGTATTAGACGTTACAATTTTATATCTATTTTTATATTACCTATGTAACTGTGACACAATGTTACCTAAATTATCCTTGGATATATCAATAAAATGTGCACCAATTTGACCTTATTCAGCGTTATTTCTTACTTTCCCCGTGGCTTAGGCGAGTTTAGCTGGCGTCCAAGTGAATCCAAATGGCTGGTTTGCTCAAATTCGTCATTTTTACGATTTTTTAAGAAAGTTCTCGAATTTAAGCCGCACCTCCAATATAAGCCGCACCCAAATTTTGAGGCCCCAAAATCGGGAAAAAAAAGGTCGGCTTCTATTCGGAGAAATACGGTCTTTAGAGTTGGGGACAAATCAGGAGAAATCGGAAGGTTGGGGGGCCTCTCTCTCTCTCTCTCTCTCTCTCCCTCTCTAAATCCAGCTCACAACACGGTATCGCAGTGGCACACGAACCTCGATACATGTATCGCAACATCCAGCGTAATGAGCGAGGGGGGAGGGAGATTAGAGGAGGAGGGGGAGATGTGGTGTGGGAGGGAAGGAAAGGGATGGCGAGGGGGGACGTGGCGGGCAGCGGCTGCCCGAGTGGTCATCAACGCGGGGAATGGCCAATATCCTCATTTGGGCGCCGAGTGCGAAAGAGTAAAAGCGGGCATGGGGGGATGGGGGGGGAGGCGAGAGACAGCAGAGGAGTGAGGGATGGAAGGAACGAGGCCAGACCTCTCCTCTTTTAGCCTCAACACCCCTCCGCAAGAGGGGCAAGTGTTGGTTGTCAGATGGGGGCGTGAGGGACGGCCCAAGACTGCCGTTGGGATTGGGGGGCGGTGTAGAGGGAGGAGTGGGGTGGTTAATGGACTGAGGAGGAGTGCATGCTGGGGAAATGGGATGTAGAGGGGGAGGAAGAGATCCCACCCTTCCCTCCCTCCCTCCCTCGCCCATCCTCCAGAGGCCATTCGTTCCGCAAGAACCGTGCGTGTATACTTTGTACATGCGTCGTTGTATATTCGGCCTCGCTAGGCAGCGAAAAGAAGATGCTGGCGCATTTTAGGTTATCCACTGGATGAATGACACACCACGTGCGAGGATGAAGGAAAAATTATCTCGCGATAATTTACGATATGGAATCTTTAACGATCTAATTCTGCGGGCGCTATAATTAGAAAATTCGAGTTGTTATTATACATTGATCGTATATGATGTCAGAGTATAGTCGGTATGACCTGAGGTTTTGGGAAGATTGGATGTAATGCAAATACCGTGTGACGGAATAATGATGAAGGTCAAGTGGATGGGGAACTGACCAATCGAGTAATCCTATGGCTAGCAAGGGAGTGAATATTTTTAAAAGAGGATGGGACGAACTTTCCGGATACAGCAATTGGCTTAGCAATCACTTGGATGAAATAATAGAATAAGAAATAAATGCAAGTTTACATCTGATATTGAGGAAATTATTATAATTTTGATAGATCCGATCACATAGATGAAATAAGGTTAATATGCAGTGGAAGAAATACAATTTTCCTTATATTAACCTCGGTTATTCAGTAATAGTTATAAGTTTATTTCGAGGGTTTAGGTCATATTTAAAACTTTAAGTTACCCTTTGCCGATGTTTCGTAAATTAAAACAAATGAATATCAATTGACTCCTTTCGTTTCAACCCTTGAGTTGCATGGCAGCAAACCTCCCTTCATCTCTCTTCTGAGCTTTCCGTTTCAGGTCATAATATGTTCTGCATTGTACATCTTATATAATTTGGCTCGTGTAGTCTATTCGGGGTCTTTCTCTGCAATTTGTACCCTCAATTTTCCCTTCAATTATTCTATTGACTTGAGTATCGTGCCGAAGTAAATGTCCAAAATTTTTAGCTCTCCTTTCTAAAATGATTCTTAATTTACCTCTTTTTACCTCTTGAGCTCTTTCAAAGATTTCTTCATTTGTTTTCCTTTTGGATTCTTAACTAATTCGTCAATAAAGCACCGTCCGAAACATTTGAAGAGAGAACTGCCGTTTTAAAATTGACCTAAACCCTTGAAATAAACTAGTAACTATTCTTGGAAGAAATAGACGTGAACGCTGTATTTACCCTTGCCTGAAAGCTACAATCGTGCGAAAGTAGAGTACCAGAACAGTGTACATTATTTGTCTCGATTGTAATAAATTTTCGTCACCAGAAAGAGGCTGATTGTAAACGATAAACTGAATGCACTCAATTCACAAGTATCGGTGTTGCAAAGCGATAGGGAAAATTTACAGGAAGTTCCTGACTTCTGCTTTTCACCAAACGGTCCTCCCCATCATTTCCGTCCACACCCTCTCCTTTATTACAAACTCACACCAACTACAGTCTAGGACGCTGTAAATCTCCCCCAAAACCTTCGTTGTTTCCCCCTTGCACTCTGTGGTGTGCATCAACAGAGCCGAATGAAATTCAAGCGAATACACTGAGCCATTTAGTCTTATATCATTAAGGAGTTCCAAAATGCTACACAGTAAATCGTTACGCTACCCTTGATATTCGTTTTAATCGTAAACTAGTTTACTTCCCCCGTGAAGCATATCGAATTTGACTAAATGTACGCAAAGATACCTATCATTTTCCCATAGACGTATTTTATGAAGCACAAAAGTAATTTGTTTCTTAATTTACGATTATTGGATAGTTCGTTTCTGTATAGAAAAATACAAAAAATAACGTGTTAGGTTGATCGGGTTAAGTTGTATTAAGTTGATAATAAAAAACGCAAGTTTGTGATAAGAAAAAATAAAACCTCTCAATAATATAAACAGTTTTCATAATAGTCGTATCTCCCCTTCGGGCACGCTCCCATAAATCTAATTTTCCCCTTCACGTGCGTAAGTCTGATTGATTCGTATACCTACTGATACGAATTTTTATATGACTCAGTGAATTTGTTCATAATGCCAAAGCTACAGTGCACTATTCCGGATCGTCGAGTATCCCATAGAGTATACTCCAGACTTGAAAATTACCACTGTCTAACTGCTAAGATCTTACCCGGTGGCGAGCCCGAGAAATGTACACTAATGTTATTCGCCGGGAAAGTGTTATATCATGCTTATTTAATAATTATCTTTCACCCAACTCAGTCCTAAGTACTATTCTCAAAAAGGCCTCGCTTTCGTAAAAGATACTCAACTCTCTCAATTAGTTTGTGTTGGTCCTTCGGCCTCCCTGTATATTAAAATGAGACTTGAATTCAACAATTCTGTTGGTAGTCAACGGGGCAAAAAATCAATTACCAATTGATCAACATTTTATCAAAGTTTCCTCGATTTCCAACAGTAAACGATATTCGCATGAGAAAATCAAAATCTTGTTAACATATCCTTTCGTTGGACACCGTATCTACTACCTTCATATATATTTATATATTTTTATCATTATTTTATATTTATTTATAATATGATTTATATCATTATAGAATATTTATAATATTAATACGCAAAAGCTAAAATGACTGCAATCAACTGAAATGATCTCACTCTCTTTCCTTAAGGAAATTAATGAATAGACAAATAGACCTGCTGATGGAGAGAAAAACCTTTGCATTTCGTAATAATAATTAGCGAGTGAGGCTCTTAAGAGGTAATTTATGGCAAATTCATCGATGGGGATATTTTATGGTCATAGAATATTAGATTTATGCATTTTAATTTCATGCATATTAGTTTTGTGAGCCTATACTAGCGGATGGTGAGATGTGAGTGTGGATTTGAAGTTGAATGGGGTGTATTTATAGGGAAAAGGAAGCTGACTGGAGGAATTATATGCAAGTATTTGGCCTTGAGGACTCGGTGAGTGACGGGTAAGGACAAGTCAGAAGAGGAGACTGGATAAAGAGCGTTGGGCCAGCGAGAGAGCTGGGGGAGAATACTAAGAGTTTTGGACGGTTTAAAGGGAGGAAAAGGATACTTACGGCCGTATTCACAGATCCCTTAGTGAGCTACTATCGGCTTAGTAGCTCACTAACTAGTCGCTAACTGACAATATCGTATTCATATACAGCTACTAAGCTCATCAGCGCCTAGTGTGCTACTATTCTAGTAGCTGATTCTTAAACACTCTCTCGCCTCGTTTAGAGGCGCTACTAAATATGGCGGTCTGCAACAAACGGCTTACCTTTGGTGATAACCTGAAACCATAACGGAGATTTTAGGCAAAAATACCAAACATACTGGTAGATTTGGCTTTCTCAAGTCTTGTGGATGCAACGCGTAGTATTGTTGCTGGATTAAACTCAATTTAATTATTTGCTCTTAGTCTACGACACCGTGTTGTGGTTCTCTGTTGTGCTTCATGAGTGTTTTATCGAACGAAAAAGGAAGAATTAGTGAGATGATTACTGTGGTTTCGAGCGTCGTTAGGTGGTTACCGACTCTTGTCCATCTCGTTTCATCAGTGCCTCGCCTCACAGCATTATAAAGTGAATAAATCAGTGTGTGTAAAATGATTACTTTTGAGGGTACCAATAAAATATTTTAATTATTCGGGCCTTAGTGCTGTTCATTGGTAAATTAGATGAATTTTCTACGAGCATACAGCCTATTTTTTAAGTCTCGTAAACAATTGACTAGTGCATATTAGTTGTCGTGACTATTGCATCAAGTGAGTTGCTTCAGATTAATTACACGAGCATATTACTGTTGTGTTGTCGTAGAAATATGTCTTATGTTGATATAAAGACGTACAATTGTTATCTTACTGAATTGTAATGATTTTGCTCAGGTAATAATTATTATTGCGAGTCTGTTTACATCATAGCGCTGGTATGTTTACACTGCCGTAAATTTGTACTTCTTTTTGTTTTTCTTTTGGTAACAACGTCGTTATGGTTCACACAGGGAAAAAAATTTTCTTCCAGTGCTTCAGCGGTTTATCGCATCTCATGCTATGTTTTATCTTCTAAGTGGATAAGTAAAATCAGTTCCGTTTTATTTGATGATCAGAAAGAATTCGTGAAGGGGCAAAGAGGTATTCAGATATAATAGTGACAATGTCGGCTGTACCGTGTGTATGTTCATTTTTCGTTTACAAAATGATGCTTTGTGTGTGAATGTGAGTATTGTTACATTTTCTGTGTAAATGACAGTTATTAGCCATTAACTATAGGCAAGCATTTTCCCTTTTGAGTGTTTTTATATTGACAAAACAGTGAATACCTCAAGAAAGATTTGTGTTGGTCTGAATATAACTGATGCCTTTATTTGGTGCGATTGGATGGAGTAAGTTAAACTTTGATGTGGTGAAGCTGTAGTGTGTTTAAATGATTTTATAAAGGATCTGTGCAAGCTTGTGGTATATTACTACGCGTGGCAAAAAATAAAGTTTATAACAAGCATGTATTCCTGATTTTTGTATACAATAACAATCTATGTTTATAGAAGATTTGCCGGAGTTATGATGGTAATGCTAAAAAATGGGGAAATTAGAGTATTTAACGGTAGCGCCATCGTAGCAATATTAATGCATGACATACGAATTCACGTACAATGAAGCTAGTTGCCAAGCGTTGCTTTATTGTTTTTAGGGCAGTCGCTACCTACAATTATGTACTCTCCTGCGACAATGGCACACTAAGTTATTAGCTGCTAGTAGCTCACTGGAAAGGATCTATGAATACCATTTTTTTAGTATGCGACTAAGTGCTCTTAGTAGCCGACTAAGTTAGTCGCCTTACTAGCGCCTTTTAGCTGAAATCTATGAATACGGCCGTTAGAGTTTAAGAAACATTCAATATTTGAAGAAGTTTGTGGTGGAAACGTTTGAGAATGTTTGTGGGAATGGGAATGGAGAATTTTTCAAGCATTTGGTATTCATTTCTGGGAGTATCGAAGAATATGATAAGTAAGCGAGGGATCGTAGTTTATTTAAAGTGAGATTTAAAGTGAGGCTCTCGCCCAGGAAAGGATACGACGGGGTACGGCAACCAAGAAAGCTTCAGAGATAGGGGGAGTAATATTCACCTTATCCAAGCATGCGGCAATTAATAAATCTGTATCATTTCTTCTGTTGCCGTACCAGGTGGCCGTAGAAAAATGAGCTATGTCGCTACCCTATGTATGGTGATCCTATGAGGGAAGTAATGAGGAGAGGCGATCTTTGAAGGCTAGATAACTTGATTAAATCTTCCCTCCTTCCCTATTTAGACGGGAGAAGCAAAGGATAAAATGTTCTCTAGCTCTTAAATGCCTTGGAAAAAATATAGTATGGTAGCCATACGGTGCAAAGAAGCTATAGCCTTTCAAGATTTTTGAGGACGCCGGATACCATATAGCAAATGTATCAGTAGTCTTAGTTGCAATAACTTAAATAGGGTAAGGTGTTATGCGTTTTGTGATAACTCTCCCTTTGCCACACACTCTTGAGGTGGCTCACAGGGAATTGTGTAGGTATAGATGTGTGGATGAAGATGGCCAAAGTTCCTGCCACTGCACAGTCGAGGTTGTGGGCTGCAAAACTTTAAAAATCAGATGAATCGGGAGAGTTACGTCGTTTAGTGTGGATTATCAGAAAACCTTTCTAATTGCTGCCGACGTAAGCGCTTCGAAAAGTGAGATGACTCACCTCATCCTGACATGTCATTTCGACTCGTCTCACGCGAAGTAATAGCGATTGGAGAAATTAAACACTAGCCCTGCGTGAGTGTGACTTGTGTATTTTTCGCGGAATAGTTAGGTTCCCCTTTCTCTCCCTCTCTCTCTCTCTCGTTGCCTCTCTGTCTTTCCCTCAGTCATTTCCCTTTATCCCATCTACTCCCCCCACACTCGCTTGGTTCTCTGCTATATTCTACCGGAGATGTCAACCGGATGCGACTCAATGACCTTCTTTCCTGTTTCTCAACGCTTTGGACTCTAAACTTTCGGAATACTTCTCCTTAAGTACAAATTGCAGAGGGAAGGCACAAGGGAATGGGAAAAAAGTATATGGAGAATGAAGGGGAGAAAAGTTAAATGTGCTTTGTTGGAATAACCTCATTCTTCTTTTATTGTTTCCGGGTGCGAAAAGGAATGATTTTTATACGTACCTTGGGGTTAAATAATATTCAAAACGGAAAAATAAAAAGTTGAGAGATGATTTATTTAAAAGTTAATCCAATATATTAAAAAAACAGTGGAACTTTGCCTCCTTCTGTCCCTCGTCATCCGGGTAACCGTAATGCATGAGCTGGAGTCGAAAAGTCTTTGATTTTTATTGACATTCGGGATGAAACTTTCATTTAAATTTGCTTGTCAATTGACCTCTTCTTGAATTAATTAGATGCGTACTTTTTCTTGCAATCTTAGACTCATGCGTAACAGTCAATTCCCATGAAGTTCCCATCCCAGCCCAAACCCCGTGTGAAAATTTCAGTCCGCTCCTTGCAGTTTTTAATTTAAAAAATCGGCGCTTTTCATTCACATTTTTCGTTCGAAAATTCAATCTTCCTTTAGTGAGTTCCGTATGCTAGCGAAGCAATTAGGAAATCTCTCATCAAAGCGAAGTAAAATCTCTTTTTCAGCTTATCGTCGTGGGACCAACTCAAATATTTGATTGAAACATCCTAGTCATTCAAATACGAATGCACTGTTTTTTTATGAGTTCATTAAAAAACAAGCCTATTTCATGATAAAAATGTTTAATTTTCATCTGTATCGAATGACACTTACCTCTCGTCGCTGGCCTATATTCAGCACATCAGGAGACGAATAGATGCCGCACATATCGAGTTCTCAAGGACCAAGTCACAAAGTTCGTATTCCGAGCAGCCTGGAAGTTTTCGCGTGAGTTTCCAACCAACGCGTCTGAAAGGTGGCGTAAAAACAATGGATATTTCATACTCGTTCCTTATAAATGCAGAGGAGTATGGTTACAGAGACACACGATGAAATAAAATGAAGTCACCGGAAGACCTGATCCCTAAATTTCCCATGCACCTCGCGCTAAACGAATGCTTATGCCTAGTAATACTCCTTCCAGAAATGTTCTTTTCTAACTTTCCATTACAAGAGTACCTATAGTTCATTAAACAAGATCTTCCCACCATCTCGTCCTTGTTCAGTGCTATCATTGCTGTGTTATTCACCCTTCGCATGTGGTTTCTATCTCCTCACTATTACTGGTATACCACTGGTGTATAGAGAGCATAAAATTCGACTTCCATTATGTGTCTGATGGACCGCAAGCACAACATGATGAACCTCGGTTACTGAGATTATATCACAACGCTTTCAAGTAACGAGTTATAGAAAAGCAGCCGAGCATTTATTAATTACCCGAGCGGGATTTGTATCAACACCAGGTCTTAGATAGAGACAAATAGCTCACAATGCCCACTTGAGGAGATGGTATGAGAAGCAACAGCAATATTTCACCTATAAATCTATAGCTGCATCTAAGAAATATTCGAATGAATGAAGATACTCGAGGATATGGAAAAACAAAGAAAATATATGGAACAAGCAATTTGGTTGTATAATTAAACTCAATCACATCAGATATAAGAATAAATTTGCTTTAAAGAAAGACGAATGATCACAACTCTGTGTTATTCCTGGTATAAGAAAAGCATCTTCATTTAAAAAATAGAATACTTTTCCATCAATATTTTCCCTAAAAAAGCTAGTAACGAAAGGTATTCTTTCGCTAATCAATAAATTCAATCAGACAAGTTCCTTTTGTGATGATCGTTTTTAGTCTCAAAATCGGTTGCTCTCTATTTCATTGAAAAAGCTTCGTTGAAATGAAGTTGACTTGACGGTTTCCCGCCTGTTTCCGCTTTCAATTAGTTCCTTCGATGATTCCTGTACTATTACGGTATCGGGATACAATTTTTGGTTTTCAATGGTTTGATTAGAGCTCGTGCGGTTCTATCTCCTTACTCTCTCTCCTTAATCTGATGTGTATTTATTGTTTTATAAGAGTGATAATCAATGGAATGCCCGGAGAAAATAACGCATGGAATTTCTGTGAATTATAGATTACCGGTTCATATGGGGTAAATTAGATGCGTGGTATATTTTATATCCTGTAAGTAACGTTTATAATATAATAATAGTATAGTAATAGTTTATTTCAACTTGACGTAATTATGGAGCACATGAGAAATTGTCTGTTATAATCAAACTGTTGACCTAAGTATGTATGGAATGGATTGGATATTGGGGGAGGCGATCGACTACTAAGGTCATTTGCGCCATAGGGGATATTTAAGGGAGGAAGGGTGGAAACCCGGCGTCGGCATTACCCTGTTCTTAACGAAAGGCGCCAAGGGGGGCCACGGTTTAACGTCTCATTCGACAGACGGAGTACTGTACTTGAAGTGTTCTCCACAAGACACTCAAGTATGGATCGGGTTTCCGCTGAAAAATATTCTCCTCTGCAGGGATTTGAACCCTGGCCGCCCGTCTGGTTAGCCAGTACTCTATCCACCACACCAACCCGATCCGCGTAAGTATGGATAAATGTAAGAAATAGTCTTTAATATTCAACCCCTTGACGCAGGCCTCTTATTAAGACCTGTCGAAGAAAACATTTTCCAAGTTACCACATCATGTCGTTGCAACAACGGAGGAAATCCTTCTTGCTCTGCAACATTGAGGGCAACAGATTGTTGAGGCAAAATAAATTACTTGAATCCATGTTCAAATACAACAATTAGCACCATAAATTATAAAATAAGAATTAAAAGAAAGAAACGATTCGGACGTAGTCATAATAAATTAAAATTCGTTGCACAATTTTACAATTTACTGTAAGTTTCGTCGATTTACGGCATTTTTAGGTGGAGGTTTTTGTTTCGATATTGCAGGTTTCTGTAATTCACCATACCGTAACTTGCCAAACACGAATAAGCGAATGTAATATTGTGGAAAGTACAATGAATCAATACTAGTTTATAGTTCTCTTGGTTATGAATCCATACGTGAAGAAACTTTTGTGAAGTGAAGATCACCGCAGTCGAGTTTGACAGAAATGGACTAAAGGAAAATGAAGGAATGGAAAAAGGGTTTAATGCCTCGGAATAGGAGCTCACCACTTTTCACATCGGTCGAATTTTTCTGAACCCTGCTTTATTCCATAAAAATGCCATTTTTATCTCACATGCAGCTTATCCTTATTGATAATTTTGATCTTCAACATCTATATAGTCGAGTGAATAAGATTCAAGAATTTACTTAATAAGAGCAAAACAGATTAATAAACACAAGAGACTCATTTTTTAGATGCCCGAGTCTTTTAAACGTGCTTAGTGGAACCATGTTACCGAAGCATTAAAAATCTAGATAATTTATATTGCATATCTGCAGTGGCTCTTATCTGTATACTACCGTAACAGCCATTGGCTCACTGATGTGGAAGGGATATGAGACTAGGTAGGCTAGGAGAGTATTGAAGAAGGAAGAAAAAGAAGTTGGAATAGTCTTAGTGTCCTGCTTTGATTTTTTATGGTCACTAAGCTTGCATGTAAAGAAGGAAGTCATCTAACCCAACTGATTGACAGTAAATTTCCCTAAGTTTATCAAGTCTATCAGTTAAGGAGATAAAGTTCTGGGTTTTATTCATATCATCTATGTTATTCTTACACTCGTGTGATCAGAACCTTTCATAAAGTCCATAACCTAACGCGTAGCCTGCAGTGTCCTGCGTCCTTCAAATCAGCTCTTCCATCAGGTCGTAGTTGAGTGCTGCTCTCACAGTTCACTCGCAGTAATTGTATTGTGTATACCTTATATTTGTGTATTTTTACATCATTTATTTTACCCCTCTGTGAATGGTACTCAAATTAGTAGAGTTGCCGTCATTGAAAAATATCAAAGTAAATGAATAGATTAATATGTCCCACACTAAAGAGATATTCAGATAGAATATTCTTGAAACGTCTATGAAAATCCTTTTCAACTCTATGAAATGTCACCTCCAGATCTATGTATGAAAAAAATGGACAAGATCTTGCGATTGAGATTCTTTTTCATTTACGACGAACGAAGGGTCAGATGTGAGATGGGATCAAAGCGGCCGATGGCGATGACGTTTTGGCCTTCGCGGCCGTGAGTAATCCACCACAATCCGGCCTTTCTCGCCGAGTGAATGTAAATTGACGCGTCCTAATCCGCCTCGCCTCCTCGAGGCCGACCATCTCAAGCAAACGACTGCCCACTGCACTCATATGACGCGAGCAGCGGTTAAGCGGCGGCTGCCACAAAGGATTATGACAAAGCACCGACCACATATTATGTGCATTAGTGTGACAGAAAGTAGGCTCATGCGACTTGGATAAGTCATTATGTGATATGATTTAAATGCGATGAGTAATATTAAGAGCACCAAACTATCTAAAAATATCCTGAATAAATGCATAGAAAGGTGAAGGAACTAAAACTACTGGAAGTGCTGAAGAACAAATAATTAAGGAACTAACGATAGATTCTGATCACGCGAGTTTAAGAATGACTTGGAGAATATGAATTAAATCCAGAATGGGGACAAGAGCGCGGAAAATTTTTTTTCCCACTGTCTTGCCCCCGTTCTGAAAGGATATGAATAAAACCCAGAACGGGGGCAAGATAGCGGGAAATTTTTTTACGCAGTGTGGGCCCCGTACCCCCCTCCCAGGAGCAGGAGCCTCAGAATTGGCCAAAACTCTTTTTTCATAATCTATATGTACTAGACTAACTCTTTTTGAAATTAAATTTCATGGAAATCCACAAACACGCTTAAAATATTTTTTAACATTTGAATTTTATCATGCCTGCTTCCGAGGCCCTAGAGCTGGCATGTAGCAAACATGTAATACATGCATAGGCGTGCATGTATAGTTCCATCTTATTGAATGAATTCTCACAGACAATATAACAAATGACTATTTGTTAACATTTGTTATTTTTATAGCTGAATTAATACTATTACACATATAATGCGTATCTAAGGCTAGGGCTCTACTGAGGGATCTGATTATTTTTAGCTAATCTTCAATTATTCAAGTCATGAGATGGTGCCCCTTCATACACAAAAACATGTGCCTCAATGAAGAAAAAACGTTAAAATATTTATTTAGCAAAACACTTTAGTGCGATATCCATATAAGAAAAAGATTATTTTTTTAGTTTTTTGGAAACTGACTCTGCGGGCTCAGCCCTAGAATTAGCATGTAGCAGACATGTAATAGTATATTGGTACAAAGGTAGAACCAACTCATTCAATTAAGTATTAAAAACCGTGAAATGAATAATGAATCGTTTAAATTTATTATTTTAATATAAAAAACTTCTCATGATGACCATACATATGCTCCGAAACTTAATTTTTAATTGCGTCGTTTAATTGCACTGAGTTTGGATATCTGAGAAGGAGCTGCGGTTAAAGGATGAGGAATAGTATTGAGATTGAGAGGATCATGAAAAACTATGGAATTAGTGTTCCGGTAATGGGGGGGGGGGGAATGAATGAAATCTACTTTTTCCGTTTGGCCGCTTTGAGAGAAAAGATCGGAGTCTAATTACTAAAAAGATATACAACAGGGGAGGGAATGTTGAAGGAGAGGAAGAACAGGAAAGCTATTGGTGAACTTGATAGAAGAGACTCTTAAGAGGAGAAATAGTAGAAGCCTTGAGAATAGAAGAGCAAGGTATGAATGAGTGTGTTAGAAGTGAAAGTGATATTCAGCATAAACGGGGCCTCATTGAGGGATGGAAGTCGGTTTCCTAGCCCTGGTATCATTTACTAAGCACTTTGACAGTGCTAAATCTTAAAGAGAACATCGTGATAGATATGTAGAAACGAATGTACAAAGGTGTAAGCTAAAAGCTAACTGGGTAATTATTTGGAATTGAGGCTTTTTATCACCATTTATATTTGGAAAGAAAATTTAACGGATTTCGTAAGAGCTAACAAGGTAAAAACAATCCGAAATAGGTTCAATGAATGAGCATATACGAACGAATATGTTTTACTCTATCAGGAAAAGTAATTATAGTACGCTAAGATTTAAGTGTAAAACTTCAGCGGAGTAAGACAATGTATTTCATGGAAATAATACGCTCTCGTTGTCATTAGTATTCACTACGCCAAGGAGACTCAAAGGATGCGATATGCTACGATACAAAAATTTTAACGAGGAATTAATAGTCTCTCGATCATAAATGCATAGAAGACTAAATTGAAAACAGAGAAGGCCTGTATTTTCATAGGAGATGGGAATAGTAATGCTGTCACCTGCTATCAAAAATTCTTCGGGAAATAACTATCTATCCAGAACTCAGCAAAATCAGTCACTACTGGCCTCTCTGGTTTTCTAGGCACGTACTTTAGTAAGATTTTCGTTCATGCAGCTTGCCACGCACGTATCTCTGCAAAAGACTGAAAGAAAAATCTTAAATGTCTTGCTGGGAAATGGAATTTATATTATTTTACATCCAAGTCTTTCTTTCTTAGGAAAGCGTTGTCGGAGAATACGCTTTTGTGCGTAAGAACTGTACGGATCGTAGTCATGTTAAACCACGTTTCATTCAAAATATAACAAATTCACCTGTACAAAGTCGACTCAATTTTGCAAAAATCTACGGATTTTATGAGTAGCATTGTTAAAAAAATTACAACAACGAAAGCAATATTTTTATCTATTTCGTGCATTTACAAGTATTTTAAATGTAATTAAAAACCTAAGAGTTGAATGAAGAAGAAAATAGTTACATGGAAAATATTTTCCAGCGAAATAGCAATTTGTTGAAATAAGCTAAAGAATGAAGCTTTTTTTAGAAGCTAAAGAATGCACCCCTGAAATCTAAGACGAAGAATACCGGATATGAACCTCTCCTAGTGGTTTGTCTGCTTGTTTATCCAAGGTAAGCGTATATATCTTGGTGTGTCGTGGAAGTCATTAGTATGTTCATAGAGGGCTGTATTTTCCGACAGCGACTCCCTAGACGAAGGACTTTTCGGCATCCCCCTCGTTTGTTTTCGACACTCGACTTGTTTTGTGAAATCGTAAATTTTCTGTTGATCTATAAAATTAAGACCCTATTGTGGTGTATAATTAAGGCTCCGCGGATCTAGGCACTCGGGGGCGTTATTTCCTCCTGGCGCCCTACCTACCTGATCCATGGGTAAATCTGGACATGCATTCATACCCAAATGACCAACGCGCCATTTCCTTTCGAGGTAGGCAAAGTCAAAGAGCTTCGTTATTACTATTAGGTCTAGAACAGTGGCTCTTTTTCAATAATTTCTTCCATATTGTATTGCAATATGGAAGAATTCTTGCTTACCTCTTTCACTTCTTTTACTTTACTTCATGCTCTTAATGCACACTCTCCAACTCGTAATAATGATGATATTCCTCCTCTGTAGAATTTTGCCAACCACATTCACCCATGACTTTCGCGGTCTATCTCTCTACTCTCCCATCAACTACTCTGCGCTCTTATATGAGGACCTCAGAAGTCAAGGGGAGGATATATTTGCCATTTGTTAATAAATATAATTTTTGAGCGACTTGTCTTTGTTGTTTTATTTCAGCCAATACTTGAATTTAAATGAGGACCCCAGAAGTCAAGGGGTCTAAGTAACAAAGCCATTGTTTAGAGAAAACTTAAGTCAAAGTTGAAAATATTTGGTACAACCCACTAAGTAGTTAAGAAGCATTACCCCAGATAGCAGCACCTGTCAAGAAAATCACTTGGATCCCTTTACCACCTAAAAGATTAATATTTTCACATCCCATTCCTGTACCTAACTTATTTTTTTCAAAAATGTCACTTAGACCCCTTGGCTTCTGGGGTCCACATATCTTTTCCGTTATCCGGCTGTCATCCACTCAGGTCAAATATGTTCCAGCTAGCTGAACAGGGGCACTCGGCTCTCGAATAAGTTAACTAAAAGCCTTAGAGTTGGGATACGGATTGTGAGATTGCAAAGCAAATGTGTTCACTCACTTGCCAGTAGACTTTAAAGGAAGTTTATAAATATATTATGATGAACTTTTTATGCAATTTTCGGGTCAACACGTCGTCACAGACTCATTATACAGTTCTTTGAAGCCGTTATTACATAGACGGCCAGAAATAAAATTGCTATGTTGCCAAAAAGCGCCGATTCTCTCTCTAAACTATTTCATTGAGTATCTGGTTATTAAATGCATTTTTGTCAATTTATGCTATCTTTAAGCGCGTTGCTTGCTCCATGAGATCTAAGCTTTCAGAAACTAATTTTGGTTTCCTGGTGAAAGTATTTTCAATGGAAGAAACGGGTAAATGACAATTACAATTGCTATTCATTAATTTCTAGACGGGGCACATTTCTCCTTTCCTCATCCTTATTATGCTTCGTTAGAGCTTTATATTCCTAATTATGAGTCATTTGAGTTGAATAAAAAATCAATTGGTACTTCCAAGTTTTTTTTCGATCAGAGCAGATAAAAACGAAATTTGACAGAAAACAGATTGATAACGACGAATTAGAGCTGATACCTCTGTTGGTCTTCATTAAGCAGTAATAAATAAAATAAGGCAACAATTTTATTGCAACTGTTCTGCTACTGGAACAGAAAATCAAAGCCCATCAAAGCGAATCATTCGAATCGTGCGGAAAACAGCTAGAGGCACTCCAAGCAACGGGCGATCGGTCGGCGCTGTTAGTATACTGCTGGTAGTTGTGCTTTCTTTGTAATAAGAAATATTTCACGCAAGTAAAGTAACAGTCACATTTAGATTCATGAAAGACACCATTCAGTTTAGTTCTGACAGTAAACAGCAACAGTAAAGTAACAGTCACATTTAGATTTTTGAAAGACACCATTCAGTTCTAATTCTATCTTGAACGGGTGGACATGTGCTGGCTGAATAAACCGGCTACTGCCGACAACAAATTGAAATCCAATAGACTGTTGCTAGTGACTATAACACAGCTCCACAGGGGCAGTGTAGCCGGAACAGAATAGAATACGAAAAAAATCACATTCAGCTTTCAGTTGCCACTGAACAGCGCAGAACGCAACGGCGTTGCTCTGGCACGATCATGAAACTAATCTGTTGTTTGCAATCGTTATTTGAAACAGTCGCCTAACTGAAATGGTAGCGGCTGCAGCCTTTTCACTCCGATGACACTTAATTCCATCTCTATTGAATAGTGCGAAAACTATTATTTTATTTCACAACTGAAGAAGTTGATTTCGAGTTGTCAATGCTGGCGTTGGAGGAAAAAATAGTAAATGTTAATGGACCGCAAGGGCTCGTTGGGAGCAGGAAACAATGAGTGAGAGCATGAAGAGGTGACAAATAGTTTCTGATTATAGAGCAGTGGAGTGAGTTTTAAGGGCAGTATTTCGAGATGAGCAGGTCTAGTGTGGGTACTCATTCCTCACGAAGCACGGAAATGGGCGTCGCCTGAATTGCGCTCGGTCGGAAATGGGGGCGGGTTGCTCTTCGGCAGCGGTCGGGGGATGCTGCGGGCCTCCCCCGTTGCCCTGGATACGATGATTTCACTTGCCATCCCCATTCCGCTTCCCCTCCCTCCCCCTCCCCCTCTCCCACCCCTCCCTCGCTGAGTCTCACATATTCGCTAGCTCAGCCAATACCAAGAGTGGGTTTATTCAAGCCCCTACATCACTGCGGGCGCTCTACCCCGCAATTGTTTTCGCGGCTTCAAGAAATGGGCACGAAAACGCTCGTAAAATTCTCACCGACGCCGGGGGAAATTCATTTTGCGTTCTGTTTTCTTTTGGCTTCCCAAAATTGCTCACCAACTCTAAAAGGTGTGTCCGCTGAAAAATATCTTCACCAGAACGAAAATACAATTCACAATGGGGAACTGATGCTTTAATACTTTCATTGAGATTTATTCTGCTATTGTGGCCTTTAGGGAGTTTGAGGAGATCATTTCGTCTCTGAGGGAGATTTCTCTATGTTAATCTCATTTTTAAATAAATAGCATTGCATAAGTATAAAAGGTGGGACAAGTGGGAAAAAAGATGCATAATAGGATTATGCTTCGAATAAAATATGTGGCATTTTTAAAGAATTGAAATAATTGAATACTATAGATATTTAAAGAAACTTTCATTTTGTCAACATCATTCTTCGGAAATACACTGCTACTTCCATGTTTAGATTGAAATGATATTCAATTCTTTATTCTTGATAAAGAGAACTGTGAAAATATACGGGCACTCATTTCGCGATTTTATTTTAGTTTCATCTACGAATTCACGAATATGAACAAAATAGAATTTGTTTTATTCGGCAGCATAATAAGAACAAATTATAATTATGTCATCATTTTACAATTTGGATGAATCTAACTTTCTTTTTCCGAGAAGAGTTGTGCAAATTCATTGGATATACCTTTCTCAGATGTTTTAGTACCTCAGGAAATCTGATTTGCATCCTCGTATGTGGCAAGTATCATAATGCAAGTATTATTGTACAGGCAAACAGTATCAATGAGCTGTGCTTTGTAAATTTAAATGCTTCACACAATTGTTAAAGAGAGGTTTTTGAAATGCCACAATCAAAAATCCCTATACTCCTTCTCCAGAATTATCATTGGTTAGACTTTAACATATAATGCTGCCACGATCTAATTATCGTTCTTATCAACAGATTTACCAAAATATTATAGATTGGTCAAATTTCAGAGAAAAAGAAAACATTATTGATTAAACATCATTAAGAAAAAATGAAAAATGATTTCCTCTATGGAAAGTGCCAAATTATTTCCGCGGTAAACGCACCAACTGATGCTCTGAACTACATTCGTAAATATAAGCAAATTAGCAGAGAGACGTGGCTTTGTACGGGAAGATGCGAATTTAAGAACCAGAAGAATGCGAAATTTGGCGTCCCAGGCTAGGGACTCGTTTCCGATCTCTTGAAGGTGGGCAATAAAATCGCTCGCATAAACGCTCTTAAAACGCTCATCTCACGTAGTAGTAGAGAGTTTAAATTTCATTAGACTTTCCCGCAAGCATAGCTCTTCAAAGCAAACATAAATTTCATCAGTAATTATTAGAAGGCTGTCATTTGGGGAATCAGAACCCAAAGAAACCCCAACCAAACCTTTTGAGTCCTAGGACTGTACACAAGTTTTATAGATGTAGTGTATAGGTTTCTAGCTCTGTGAAAAATTGCACATGATGATACCATGATAATAAATGATGTACCATCCTGTGCTAAGTGTTCAATATGACGTGCTAAGTACATGTACTATGTAAGGCGCACATAGAGAGGTTCGAGCTAAAAATGCCCAAACTCAGATCTCACTGAAGTTTGCAAATATTTTGCCATACGTACCATTTTTAGCCATAATTACAATTTTTTCATGCAACATAGCCAATTATAGACAGTAAAATCTGTTTAGCACATCGGCGTTAAACCAATTTGTGGTATTTCATGGGAAAATATTCGGAAAATAACCGGTCACGCTACCATATATTGGGATTTGTTAAAACAGTACTTGGCAAGTGCGACAATATAGCTGGGGAAATCAGCTATTTCTCCCCTGTTAGACCCCACTTGGAATACATTGTCAGTATTTGGGATCCATACGAAGTTTGCTTAAAAACAGTTAGATTGCATGCACTGAAGGTCGGCAAGATACGACCAAATCCATTATGCTAATCACGTTAGTTTTACTTTTGTAACAACTGGGTTGGAGACCGCTTTTAGACCGTCGATTCAAACTTAGAATTAATTTGTAATGTAAGTTTAGAACTAATTTATAGGATGACGATGCCAATAACATTTGCGAACTCCGACATTTATTACGGTAGATTAAAGCATGAGAATGATATTAAGGAAACAAATCGCAGAACGTAAAGGTTAAAAATGTCATACTTACCGCAAATCATAAGACGCTATGACAACTGCTAATGAGACTTTTAACTAGGCTTTTCGATAAGTGTAGTTTGCTAGTTGACCTGCTCCCTAATGCCAGTATCCTCATTGCTACCTGGGACCAGCGGCAGTTCATGTTTTCAGTGTACCATTACAAGTCAGTGCGCTTGTGTTGTTCTAAAAAAATTAACAGCATTCCTTTAGTGTAACGTGTATTTAAGAATTTTTGCTTCCTGACAGGGTTTTATCATATTTTTGCTGATGCATCAGTAGTTTTAGTGAAATCGACTTAATGGGGCATGGGGTAATATATGTTGGTGATAACTCATCCCATGTCCCAAACTCTTCAGATGACTCACAGGGTATTATGTAGATGTAGATGTGTAGTGAAAATTAAAAAAAAACTGCAGCTAGAAGAGGAAGTGGCTGTGCTATACGCTGAAGTGAACATGTTTTTGGGCCATGAGAGAGTATATACATTGCCAAAAATCTGGCATGGGACATATAAAGGAAGATTTTAATCTCAAATGATGATATCCGGGATTGGTGGAGTGAACGCGTGAAAGAGCTTTACGATAGCAGTAATAGACTTGTGCAATTTGATGTAGAGTATGAGAGAACAACATATGGCGATAAACCTCGGATCGGAGATACTGGTTGGCGATACAGAGAATTACGAGAGATGAAGGTCAGATAAATCGAAAGGAACAGATAACATACCGGCGGAGCGACAAAATAAATCTTTGATGAATTTATTCGTCGGATCTACGCCGATAATAATAAACACCCATAGAGACATCTTACCGAATTTCGCTAATGTTGATGTATTGTAAGCCATGAAAGGCCCAGACGAAGGTTCTCGTTCACAGCCATTGCTTAAGTTGCCAAAGAGATAATGTTGATATTGGAAACAAATTGATAATTTTTACATTTATTTCGTCAATTCTTAAGCAATAGCGAATCATGTCACAGATTAAAAGATTTAAACACTCATTTCTTTCAGTAAACCAATATTGAAAAATTCCTGTCTTGACTAGAAGATATTTGAAAGTGCACAATAAGAAACCTCTACATTCCTATGAAAGAAAAGCATACGGTTCCTGGGGTTCATGTGGCCGTCTTAACACAGCCTACAGCACAAGTGAGTACCCACAGGACAAGTTAACACGTTAGATTCATGCTCAACTTCAAGTCAATTGGTTCAATAGTTTTCGAGAAGAAGAGTGATGAGCGTAGAGACACTGCCACATTTTTATATTTATCCTAGTGTAGATATCATCTACAAGTTATAAGCCTTTAATGTTATCTTTCTTGGCCGATTCTTGTAATTAGTACGGAAATTTAGTGCTAAGAGGACATATAGTTTTAAAATTATACATTATTTTCTTCTCCGGCGGTCTTTGCATCTTCTTGCGGTTTACCAACGGGTTACACTGTAAGTTAATTCTAACAACGTTTTATGCCTCCATTATGCAGCGACATAAATAAGTTTAGACTCCCTTATATGAGTAAATGAAAATGTAGAAAACGCACGTAATGTTTGTATTTCTCCAAATTGGCATAAATGGCTAACAAAATACGCTGACGCTGAGGTAAAGAATTCCAAGCGGTGACCTTTGGTGTACGCAGGAGATTGCTATGCTTTCAGGAAAATTACTTTCATCACTTCAGTCTTCTTCCTCGGGCGAAGCCAAAAGCAGGTGTGTGTGGGGTGTATCCTGAGGAGGGCCAAAGGATCATTAAGGACAGGCGACGACGGGAGTTTATGTAGTTCGCTGAAACTTCAACTGAGGGATCACTGCCCTCGCCGTGATCTGTGCCTCTGGCACAGATCTTGTGGTGGGCAGTGACTGATTCGAAGAGCGATACGAGTTGAGGTGCTTGGAACTATACCCCTTTTATTAAAATCTGCCAATTAACTTTACATACACTTCTTTTATATCCTAAGCACAGTCTGTTAACTTTTACTGCAAGTGAAAAAGTAACCTTTGACCTTACATTTTTATAGCAATTTCAATTTAGGTTCCGATAGATAATTTTTTGCGATTAAATCGCCATTTTTGCTTTGGTTTGATTTTAATTCAAAGAAAATTGTCTAGAAGATCAGAATTTACTTCATAAGAGGCATCCAAGAAAAAATGTTTAAGTTATATCGAAGGAAAAGCTAAACTGCGTTCTTGTAAATCTTTTCATCCTCATTTACGACTGCCAAGGAGAAAAATCTGTCCACATACCTACTTACTTCGACTGAGCTGTTGATACAAAATCTTTATATAAAATAATTTGCATTTATCCAATTTTTAGTTAGGTATAGTACTCTAGTATGTTCATTGGTTGACGCAAATTCCATTTACTCTTCCTCGAGGAATCGAAGTCTCATTACATGGAGTGTAATGGAAATTATACTCAGTCATTTCTTGGATTCTGAATTCAAATAATATGAAAATAATATCATATGTACACTTATTGCTATGGTAGTTCTTGAAAAATATAATGATAATTTATCGCTCAAGACTACATAAGATTGCTATTTTCAGCAATAAATTTCTAATGTGCCACTTATTCATGTTATTGGTTCATTTTTTCTTCAAATGTTCACGGATATTGTTGGTTGAGCCGTACCTAGAGGTTCTAACAGGGAATAGAAATTGTGGTGGATGAATATGTAACGTTACATTGCTGTGGTAATAGGTGAGTGAAAAAGAAAAATATTATAAAAGAAACCTAGCGTATCTTCAATAGTATCTTTTGCAAAAAAATCTGCTCTGACGTGAAAAAAGTTCAAGTTTACTGTTTACTAATTTTTAAAATCGAGTGCACTATGGTCACGTGCCAGTATTCCATTTGCGATAAATGAAGGCTCAAAATAGCGAGTAGTTGTAGAATTTATCAATTTAAACGACTTGACCTCGATATTTCCTGCAAAATGATATCGCATTAAAAGACCTGCCTCTTAATTCTCTCCAAGGCGAAGTCAAACTATACATCTCTATCTTATTTTATGGCCTAATTTGCTCATTAAATATTTTACACACCTTAATCTATTAATTTTTCTAAATAGTTTTTGATGACCACACGCAAATGACCTTAGTTGTCAGTCGCCTCCCCAACTAATCAATCCATCCTTCCGTTCTTCACAGTACGGGGACAAGCAATTAAATATGCATGCGTACACTCAAAAAGTTGACAATCACATTCTGGAATTGGATAAAGAAAATAAGGAGGGATAAATTCATGTACTAACCATCGGCAATTAATATTGTACATAGATATGAGGGGTTCATCCTTTCAAAATTTTCCATATCCGACTTCAGTAATTTTTAACTATAGATATATTCTATAGGTAATCCTCAATATTCGTTGATGATATCTTATTTTTCGGTCTGTTTAGCAATTAGAAAAAGAAAAAATTGAATTCTCATCCACTTTTTACCCTCAATATCACTTAAACTCGGTTTTATGCGGTACGCTTTATATTATAAACGACATTGCAATTTTACATAGATATCAATACAAAAAATTCTGCCGCCGCCATAAGTATTGTATAGTAACCAATATCAACGGGTTGAATACAGGAGTTTATGCACATACTATTAAAGATTTCAACGCGTCGCTAGATGAAACGGGCTTAACCCTAATCGGTCCCACTCAAATGAGTACGCATATGACCGCGTCGAGGCATCAACGGCCCAAGATCGTCAAATTAGTTTCCGAAGACTATTTTCGCTCATTTTTACATGGACAACAACAACCATTGAGATAGTTCTACAAAGAGCAAAATGTGACTTTCCTCTTTCAAACTTAGAGTGAAATGCAGTAGCATTTATAATATCTATAAAAAACTCCTGGGTTAATGGCTTGGGGTAACTCAATTTTCTATCGGTCTTAAGCGCTAAGCTTCTGTTTTACTCTTCCTAGACGCAAATAACGAGATATTTTTATATTCCCCGGCTTACTAAACATTTTCACGGTTTTATCATCATCTTTCTCTTTGTAAAATATTGCCTAAACTTTTGGACTCTTGACAGTGGATAATGCTTGAAATTCTTTTGCCATGCAGTGCTGTATCATATCTTATTCCAAAATTACTTTTTATTTTATCTCTAAACTATTTATGTTTTTGTTTCCATGGCGCAAAGGAGCGAAGTTTCTGGGTACAAGAAGACTTAAATATTCATCCCCCTGCACGCTATACTTTGTTCACTTTCTAAGTGGATGTGAGTCATAAGAGTGAATGGGAATTATTTCCAACGGAATCAGTCGAAAATTGTAATTTTCCAGCTGCAAGTCCTTCGTTGTACAAATGAATCTCAACATTGATGATAATTTGAGTGAACTCCTTCACTTTGGTCCAGGAACCAAATGCAAACATCGCGGTATGTTTTGTTTCCAGTCAGCGAATCAATGCATGAGTCGTGGTAAAAAGTCGAAATGAATATTACCCTCTTTGGAAGTGATGTAAATCTTTTTTGAAGGACTATATACTGCAAAAGCTTATGTGCTGCAATATTTTATGAATTCCATGAATCTTATATCAATTATAAATTAAATGTAATGCTATTTTCTTTAGATTGGACAGTTTAAGGGCCAGATAATGATGACTTGCTTTTTCCTCGAAGCCAATTTTTAAATCTCATAATGATAAAATAGAAGTTTTGAGGATACATTGAGCAAATATTTATTGACGGAGCATCACTGTTAGTCATCTCGGATCGAAATGGCGTAAGACTTGAAACACTCACGGTCGTGTCGAGCTAAAGAGCGCAAATGATTTGTTGTTATTACGGTCGCCTCAGGTCAAAATCTTTGATCAGAAAAGTTCGCCGAACCTTAGATATGGAGTGAAAAGTTAGGGATCTATAAAGTGACACAAAAAGAGACTTGACAGAAAAACAAAGAAATTAGATAATATTTTTCATTTAATATCTTCAACGAATAAGTTTCTAGGATATTGTATTTGATCGTGTTATGTTTCAATTTATCCTTTGTTTGACTTATTTTATATTTCCTTTTAAAAATACACTTTTATTGTCGTTAAATTTTTTTTATGTCATATTTTACCATTCACGTTTATTGAATATTCTTAATGACTAATTTAATTTATTGTTTTACTTCATTGATTTATGATTTAGTGGAAATTATGTATCATATTGTATCTAGCGCAAAATTAGTAGGTTTCGTAATTTGAGATACTTGGGAAATAATACTCAAGTTTGGAAAAGTATAAAACTTCCTCTGTAGAAACCGTTTTCATATCGTTTCATATTCCTGTTCGGCTCTCAACGATTGCACCGTATGACGAAAACATGGTGACACTAATTTACCTTGGTACAGCTAGGTTGAGTCATTCATTATTTAAAGTCTTCAATGTATCACCCCTAATCGTCGGTAATCCCATACAGGAAACTCTAAACTGCAAAGTAACACTGTCTGATTTTTTTTTTCCTTTTAATTTTCATCCCACTAGTTTCGATATCTCATTCAAGAAGCGCGAAATTATCAAATATAATTTCCTAATTAAAAAACCTACATAATATTCCTAATTGATTCGTTAAGGGCCTTAAGTTATCTTTTATATTCATTGAGCTTCAGTTTCAACTATACGATCGGTCGTTACGGGGACGATTGACCAAAAAGCGTATTTTTGAGCAATTATACTAAAAAAACTTTTTCCCTAAATTCAAGAATTGGTCTGGAGAAAAACTCGCATGATAGAATATGTGTCTAATCTTATTTCCTTTCGTTTGGTACTTCCGTCTCGACTTCGTACTACTAGTATTTCTCATTTTATTATGGAAAAGAGAACAGACTGCAAGCGTATAAAACGAACTCTATACGTGTAATCCCTTAAAGTGAAGGAGATTTGCGGACAGACAGAGGGAGAATACTCGCATTTTATAATAATTTATTTTATTTATAATGATAAATTAAACTATATAAAAGCGTATCAGGCTCAACTTTGTGGAAGCGGTATATATATCCATTTCAAAATGTAAAAAAATTGTAATTTTCCACACAGAATTTTTAATATTTGCCGACCATTGTTTCAGCACCTAATGCCATTATCAAGGATTATCCTAGATAATGGCACTAGAAGCCACCATGGTCGGCAAAGATTAAAAATTCTGTGTGGAAAGTTACAATTGTTTTTCATTTTGAAATGGATATAAATTAAACTGTTTGGCGCACCGTCGAGGGGTGGAGATTAAAGTTGCCCATGAGATTGCGGGCGTTTGGCTATCGGGCTCCTTGTCTTTCTTCCTTTTCCCTCGATGATAGTAGTAGGGAAGCTCTTGAATCTCACCACCGAGCTTCCCGCCAGGAATGGGGTTTGAATGGCTTCGGCGACCTTTAATTCACAAAGCGGTCGAAAATCCCCCTAATTAGTGATTAATGACGCGGCCTCGCCCGGAGGCGGGAGGGAACTAACTATCAAACACTCTCTCACAATGCGACCGGATCCAACTTGCCTCCCCTCGTCCTGTCATCGTTTGACTCAACTACCGCCATCCATTCTCGCATCTCCGTCCCACGCTCACGCCGACCAAACGAATCCTCTTGCGCTCCCTCACCCACTCTGTTCCTTCTCGTGCGCGTATTACGCCCGAATCAGACCCATGTCGCGCGCAGCATCGTAGCAACGCTACAGGCATGCACTCTTCTATCGTCAAGGTCGTTCGATATAGATTGTATTCTTCTTTTGCTGCACGTTTTTGCAATGTAAACAAGTCCGCAATTAATGGGCTTTCTTAGCGTGTTCTCCATTGAGCATATCATAGATTGTTTAACGTTTTTGTTTGATTAGTCAGAGCATGTGTCTTCGAAAATACGGCTTGTGCCGCATACTCCCAGATTTCACTGGTTTTTCCATGGAAATTAATGTCCAGTAAGCACAGTAGTGGCGGCCATACGAGGGGATCGGTTCCAAAGACCCATATCAATGAAGCTACGGATGTATCGAATGGGACGACCCTGTACTGTAACTCAATATTGCCCTCAACAGGAATCGTGAAAAACAAATCAACAGCAACCGAACGAAATGATGCCCCGTTAACGGACGATGCCCCGTTAACGAACGGGCGTATCATACGAATAATGGTGCGTTTGAATGTTGGATCAATTCATATTGTGAATTCACGTCCGCTCCGTGGTAATCCGTAGATCCCAACACAGTCGTTTTGTAGTTGTAGCACTGGTATCGCGAGTATAGCAGCAGAAATGATGAATAACGAAAATGAAAAAAGACAATAATTTATGTAAAGTAAATGAAGATATTTTAATGAATAAGCATAGAAATTTGTCATTGGCTCAAAAACATTTCTGAAGCCTCGTTTAGTTTTCAAGTCAGTAATCAACCTCTATGTCACACTCTTTGTTTGCAAGTAGCAATTTATAACATTTTAGTTTTACTTCCGCTCTCTTTGAGTGAAAAAGAATGCTATTTTAAACTTAGGGCACTACTGTGCTGAATTGTTACAAATTGGAAGTAAAAATAATCATTTTCTTGGACAAGAATCCCAGCACATACTCGTAAATCTCGTACCGAGTGCCGCAATTGGTGTGGCTTCTCCAGTGTTCTCTTTCTCTGTAAATATTAGTGTCACTTAATAAAAGAATAAGATTAATTCTTGGTATCACTTGCACGGTGTCTGTGAAAACTTATTGCTCATTAAAGTCTTCATGAAGTTAGCAGTGGAAAAAGACACCCCAAGGATAAATAAAACACTTGGAAACTTTGACAGGAAATCAAGGGTCTGGGTTCAAATTCCTGTCCAGACAGACTACTTTTTTCTCTGTGATATTTTCTCATTTCTGTGAACAGAAACTTGAAAACATGAATAGTATATCGAAAAAATCACATTTATGATCCAAGATCATGATTACTGTTTCCTCAAAGCAGTATTATATTTCCATTTATCTATGGTCTATTTAAACTGCCTTCAAAAATTACGCGCGAACAACGTTTTTACATGAATATTAAATTGGCATTCATTTACACAAATGATTGCTGAATAGAGAAAAACTAGGCAGTTACACTTGCAATTGCTTCTAAAGCGAAGATTCCTTCATCGAATATCCCACGGTAAAAATATTAGCCGAAAGAACTAACCGAACAGATTAAAGAGTGAGAATTTACCAAATTCAAAGTGAATGCTATTTTATGAGCCAATTTATCAAAGTTTTTGAATCGCGTATCTTGAAAAAAATTAGCATCTCATTTGATATTCAAAGCCTTTTTGTCAAATTGTCAATAGTTTTTACTACGGAGTATTGGATATACATTCTAAGACATCAGCAAGTGAGGATATAAGCAAAATGTCGAGTAGTGAACTCGCCCGGTGATTGTCAGAAGTGGCGATACGGTAAGCGAGGCAATTAACGTCATAAACATTAGTCGCTGCAGCTTTGTCGCCATCCCCCCCTTTCCCGACCAAAAGACTTTTGCTCTCCTGATGGCCGTTGACGGTCCAATGGGGAAAAAAACTTCCTTCTCCCATTTCCACTCCTCGCAATACGCTCCCTTCAATTTACCCTGATGCCGGGAATCGCTTTTAAATTGCCTCTCATCGGAGCGGTGACGGTGTGTCTCTTCCGGCCGAGTATCAAGCAAAGAAAAATAACTCAAGAGCCCATCAGAGCACTTTAGGAGGGAGGATCGTAAAATGATATGTTATGCCCTTTTTCATCTTTCTAGAACTCTGGAATAGAAAAAATCATCATTTATTCTCATCAACAGAATCTGTCCTTTTCTCACCATATTTCCAGGAATCGTAAAATATATTACAAAATCTTAGGAATCTGTTGTTGCAGAGGAAAAAGATATTTATAAAAAATAATCATAAATATCTTGAAATCGCATTTTTCCTGTAAATAAAATGGTAAAAGAAATACATGTACATACTAGCTTGAGTCAATTTTAGAATAATTAGCACATTACTGCAAGAGTTTTGCAAGATATCTTTTTTATAAGTAGGTCTGTTCCATTCTACTCCAATGTGTTGTAAATGAGTAATATATAAAATTGGATTTGACAAATTACCTACTTTATTTGTTCCTTGCTCATAATTTTCATCCTGGGACATGTCCAGAACATTTTCTTTCATATCATATATTAGAGAGTAGCATTACTGAAGTGTATAACATTATTTGAAGAGTAATTCATTGTATGCCAAAGCTTGGGTAATCAGCGTGACGTTAGTTGTCCCCTTCTTGACGCAATGACTTGTGCCCATTCATACTTGGAAGTAGACATTTAGGTTGTGAATGGGATTTATTTCTCACGTCCAGACATTTTGAAGTCCTCAGATCTGATAATTTGAGGATTTCTATACAATGGTAAGGACATTGATATAACTATCGCGTTGTTTTTTCTCCTGTAGGCGCATTCTATTTTTTTGAGGTGAAAAGTAGAAATGAATATTTCCGAAAGTGAAGTGAAGGAAAGTGAACTGCCGAATTAATGCCTGGAATTATCTTCTGCAATAGCTTGTTTCTTAATTTTCATGAATCCTGTGAGTGACTTGTATGCAATGATTCTTTCACTACCGCTCTACATTGGCAATTGTAATGGCATCGGCTATATATGGACAAAAAACCTAATAAATTATAATTAGATTACTCTTTTAGTATACGAAAAGGATTAGCCAATACCGCATCATGATCAAACATGTATTGTGACTACTTTGAGCAAAATATCTGGTTTAAGGTGCAATACGGGTGTTCTTCTGAGTCGAATACTACATATGGGTTTGAATGCTCACGGTCGCGTCCGGTCCAAATCTTGAATTATTTGGCTCACTGGAGGTCGCGTCGGGTCAAAATCTCATTTCCAAAGAAATCGCTTAGGAGTAAAACTTTCTGGTTTCATAAAGTTACACAAAATACGAGACTAGACGAAAAAACAAATAATTATGAAAACATTTTGAACAATAAAGTTTTCGGGTCCATGTGAGCTGATGGGACCGATTGAGGGTTAAAATAAAGAGCAATCAAGGTGGTAGTCAACTTAGCTGCATGAATGTAACAGTTTCAAGGTGGACTAATTGAAAATTGTCGATATTCATGAAGAACAAAATTATAGTGACAAGTTCGCATAAACCCCCCTCTAAATTCGCCTTGAAGGAAGATGGCTTGGTGGTGTAGCTGCCTAACACACCTGATCGACAGTTGGGAGATCCGGGTTCGAATTCCGGTCAAGTCAAATGATTTTTTCATAGCGAATTTCAACCCTGGTGTATAGTGACAAGATTTAAAAAATCTTACTTTTCATCCATATAGAAGCTTAGCTGTAGGTATTCGACTACATGGCTACTAGCTGTTTGCATCGGCAACACCAGACCCCGCCAGCAAAGCAATCCCACAAGGCTGCGCAATCCCTTTGCGTTAGCCGGTCTTTCTTAGCCAACCTGAGCAAAATTTACATTCGTCGGTGAAGGCGTGTTTTCTGTTATGAAATAAATCTCACGGGCGAAGTATTGTATCCATATTTATTTCCGTTTCCTATTCATTTTATATTGATTTCAACCATCAACAATACCCACCAATGCTCACTATCTTCCTTTATTGCTCATTTCCAGTATTTTTCGCCTTTTTAACATTTCGGTGTTATTAAAGCATACACTAGCATTGTTGATTGGATTGAGCACCCACCTGGGACCAACCAATCTGTTTTCCCTCCTATCCGAGTCGTAAAATCAGGGAACCTCTCGGAGAAAATGAAGCGTCCTCGGTGGAGTGGATGAGGTCGCTTCCAGAGTGGACCCTACCTCTTCTGGATCAAAAATTCTATCGAGGGGCGGGACCAGAAAGTGAGCGTTGGTGGTACCCTATGACCTAAAAGATTTTAACCCTTTCGCATGTACGATTCAAATCTTACAAATGCAGCAGTGACGTTTCATTTTGGGAGAAAGGATCCATTTTTCAAACTTTTTAATGACATTTTAAGGCTATGTAAATATGTAACCCTTAGAACGTGTAAATTGCATTGAACGCTAATTAAAACAATTTTTTGAAATTAAAAAAAAATAGTTAAGTTGAAATAAATTTAAATATTCAATTAAGAAACAATGTAGAAAGTGTAAAACTTTATTCCCGAGTCAAATTTTCAAGTACTAGTCTAACATGTAAATTTACCCACAAGATAATACATTTTATTAATTTCTATGGATCACAAGGCAGGTTGAAACTCTACGGGAAGAATAAAAAGTAAAAATTGTTGCACAGGATAAGAAAAATCCATTCATGTTACGTAAAATGAAGTAACCACTTGGGAGTTATTAACCACCCATTAAGGAGTTGGTGAGAAAAATGCTCCGATTATAATTTTGTTTTCTCATATTCATACCTCTACCTAAACCACAATGGCCTTAGGAATAAGTAACCATTTAAAGCCCCGTCTGCGGTCGTTAAGGAAGTCATACTTCCCATCGTTCGAACAGTGAAAAAAAGAGCCAAAATCGCAATTTTTAGAGAAAAAACAAGGAGTATAAGAGAGTAGAACACAGTAATTGAAGACAAAATTCTTTTAGCCATCCTAATGGAAAGGTTATGATCCTATATCCTGAGTTTAGAAATAATTTTATAACGCAAGAATGACCTTGCTATTAATGTTACGCTTTTCTTACGAGGATTTTAGTTCGCAAAAGCGGGGAAATATGATCACCTTTAAATTGTCATTATCGGTTTTTATTGATTTTTTGGTCGGGTGTAGGCCACAGCATATATTCCTGCTAAGCTTTTTCATCGTGCGTTAAAGAACTACGAAAGAACTACGTAACTGGCCAGGCAGTAAGTTTAATGGCGTCATCCGCTGATGGTTACAAACTTGTGTGAAATTCATAATTTACATGGAGAACCTTCAAAAGTGCGTTATGACGGACAGACTGAAGCATAAGATATGTATCAATAGGTAAATAGATTGTTAAAATTATTAAAAATAAAAACAAATAAGCCGTTCACCTCATGCTGTATCATGATACACTATAGGGAGAGAGCCATTCAGTTATGTGAGTGGAAGCTTAAAAATACGGAGGTGAGGCAAGTAAGTTTATACTTCTATGCTAAAAAATTAACGTATTAATTACCGAAAAGAAAGTTAAGGATTACAGGATATTTTATCACGGAAGGATTTTGGTGGCCAATGAAGATACCAAGTTGAGTCAGGCGAGACAAGTTGTGGAGGAATATCATGATTCAGGATTTAAATCGGATTTATACTCCCACAATTTGCTCCAAGGTACCTACGGCGCATTACTGCAATTCACACCATCTAATTACCAACCTGTAATCAGATATAAGTTAAATTTGGCAATATTTGTGTAGAATATACTGAAGAGAAGAGCGATTTGGTTTTCATTCTGGATCAGCGTTGAAATTCTTAACTCAAATTATGTATTTGAGGCGTAGGAGGAACGCTACACTGTAGTACAAAAAAGTTTAAAAGAGAAATATGAAGCCATCCGCCCCACTCCATTCTGTCAGCTCTATTGGAAAACTAGGGGTATGGAACCGACGCCAAGATTTCTCCGTCCCCCTCGGATCTCATCTAGACCCACCCACTCGGCCGCCCCCTCATCTCCCACCGACGACCGACACTGCCCTCTAGCCGCCGCCCCACAAACGAAATGTCGTCCTTCGCGAATGGAGTCATAAAGCGGTTGGCCCGTCTGGACGTGCCTCTCGCAGCCTCTCCGTCCCTCGGCCATTTTTATTGCCACCCCACTCTACCCCCACCTCCCCACCCTATGCTGCATTGACGATTAGATGAGAACATCAAAAGGATATCACCGATATTTCACACCGTCGTACTATTGATCGGCATCGCTAGGATGCGGTACACCATCTAAATCGGTAAAAATATCGTCCCGAATCGAGTGATTTTCCTAAGAAGACTGATGAACTCGGCCGTAGTATAAGCACCAAATTCATATGGATATCTTGTTATTATTTAATTATTTTGCTTACAAAGTTACTTGAAAAAGCCAGTTACTGGACAAATAAATTCCAATAAAACCGTTAAACTGGGTTTCCCCACCAAGGGTGCTTGTACCCTTTGGGGGTGCGAATAAGCATTCCAGAAAGGTACGAGATAAAATTTACGTTATTTTATTGCATTGAGAGAAATTTTTGTAGTGATGAAACGTTTAACTTGCTGTAATATTTTTTCTTTCCCATAATTCATTTCTCACCTTTCCATATTAAATTGACTCCACACATTTCTGGTCACCTTCGCATATTTTCTTGAATACATTATTCCTTTGAGGGGTACTAGATATTAATTTTAGCAAAAAGAAGCGCACAACATATTCAAATAGGTTTTGGACGTAAAAGGGTTAAATACCACTTCTTTCTAGGACGGTTTTGTCTAAGTTGGACCGCGTCTTGAAAGTCACATGCATTTTAAACACCCAGTTTTTAAACAGTCTGGCGGGTGAAATAGAAGTGCTCGTGAGGCATTAAGTGGCTCTTAAAACCATCATAAATAAATTCGATATAGGAAAATCAACATTTATTCGAGGCATTGCCTACTTAGGCTCATCAAATTTGCAGCTTTTAAGATATAACGAACACCTCACTGAGACGTTCTTATCAGGTTCCCGGCAAAAATAACTGTTCGTTTTAAATTATCTGTGTTGTCATCCAATAGCCTCCGAAGTAATGAGCGTTCAAACGTATCAAATGAGCAGCATAAATTTCGTCTCAATGTAAAAGTTAAACGACGAAAAAATAACAATACTCCATCATTTGGGGAAGTCATCAAATAAAAACTTAAAAGCGAGCCTCTAATTAACTCAGCAGGAAAAACAATGAATCTCTCAGATTAGTCAAACTAAAGCTAGAACTCAACGTTTGAAGGAAGAGATCATGAACGTGAGTGGCACTTGGTGTTCCGCAGAGATGACGCTGAGGAGATAACCGAAGAGAATTTAAGAGAAAAGAAAGCTATGGAAATGTAGTTGTGAAAATGTCGATGAAGATTCAATGAGCTGAGTCTCTTACCGATGACTGAGTTCTTCAAGGAGCTGTACAAAATAGGTGATTACTAAAAACTTAGCAACGAGGGGAAACAAAAACATAGCAGTCTCATTCCAAAAATGATAGAAGGGATGGCAAATGGAAGAAAACTCACTGAATACATGAAGAAAATTGCGATGACGCCAAAATACTTATTTGAATCCCTGAAGGACAGAATTACTTAATGAACTGCAGACAATTAATCTTGGTATTGATGAGATCTAATGGTGACGACAAGTATGAAATTGTTGGTGGAAAACAATCGATACCAATTTAGAACGCGTGCGGTGAAGATCGGTGAGATTCGTCAAAGGCAGAGATCGGCGGGATACATCAGAATGATACGTCATATTAATCTTATCAACAGTACCCACTATCTGCAACAACTGGGATGGGAATCAATTTCAGACCTCCGATTAAAACTTAGACGTAATCTGTTATATAAGTTCACAATAAATTCATTTACCAGCGACGTTAATAACATCGTGCGAACTCCGTAACAAGAGGTCGTGCATGTTTTCAGTGTATACAATGTATCTCCTTCTATTTGTGTAGGTGTAAGTTCAGTATTTTTTGAAGGTATTTGCACCTGTATGCATTAGTAGTTGTGGTTTCTTTAATTTAATTAGTCAATTGTGTTATGAATGTTTGCGAAAAATTATTCTCTGCCACCCACTCTTGAAAGAGCTCGCAGAGAATTATATAGATGTAGATGCAAAAATATGGACCATCAGTATTAATATTTATTTATTATCGGAAATCGATGTTCAGAGAATATTGACTATCAAATCGATGCTCATCCCGATCGATGACCCAAAACCGAACATGCATGCGTCGCTACCACGTATACCGATAGCGGAATCGGAAGGTATGTTCCACTGCGGACGAGAGCGAGCCCGTTTCCAAGGATGTGGATTCATCTGCAGCACGCCCTCGCACCATAAGAGGGCGGTTTGCCTTTCGAAGTTCCCCATAATTTCGGAAGCAGACCGCTTTCGCCCCTTTGGAGGACATAAACCACCGTGTGCCGCTCCAGCCGCGGTTGCCGGTGAGGGTCGTGGACGGAGCGAAGCCGCACGCACCCGAGCAATGGAACAGAACATGACCCACTTTCGACTACCATTCGGTTCATTCGTCCACCTCAAACGACACGCTCTCAAAGAAACCACGGATGCAAAAAGAAAATGTAATTGGCTGGCCAGGTTGCCGGTTGCTGAATATTTCGTCATAAATTCACTGAAGTAGTTTCTTCACTCCGCGCTTCAAGGCCCCGTGTGCCGCTCCAGGTGATTAGGAAAGCATATTTACGAAGAGGAATCGTTTCATGGAAGGGACTGAAATAGTTTAGGCATATAAAGACGATGTAAAATGAGAGAATGCCAAGTGATGTACATGGCACGGAAATTCAAGGGAATCGGCCGCGAGGAATACCACGGGATCGATGGTTGAAAGGCGTGGAAGAGTGCTCAGAGAAACGGATGGAGGATTGGAGAACAGCACAAGAAGAGAATTGGTGGGAGGATAGAGGAAAGTGGAAAGCTAATATTCGAAGTAGACCCGGCCAGTGACTGGAAAATGTAATGGATGATGATGATGTGGGTCAAAGATAGCGTTCTAAAAATTTGATTTAATTAAAAACTTTGATATATTCACATAGAACGCATGAACTGATTTTCATTAATTTCAAGTATTTGAAGCCCACCGGAATGATAAATACACCTAATTTGAACATAAATTAAAAATAGGAAAACTAAATAAAGGACACTAAAAATTAACACTCATGCGTTTAACAGGCATAAAAATTAGAATAAGATGAAACATATCGCATAGAATTCTAATGATATTCACTGCTCCGACATATTTTTCAATGTGCAGAGTTTTTGGTTTTTTAGACTTGGGCTATTTTATTTTTTCATGCTCTATCTGCAATTTAATGGTCCTCAATAAAGGGAATTCATCATGAATTTGCTATTGAAGGGATACGTGATGAATGAACATATTTACTCGAGTCCTTTCCGATTTTTTTCGCACCTGTGGCAAAATTCGCAATGCCCTGGTTTGTAGTAAGCTTGCCAGTTATCACTCTTCGAAACGCTCGCATGTGCATCGAAGATTTTCGCTGCGTAAGGCATGCTCAGTGGAACGAGGTTGACCTCGTCTCTTTCAGTTCGCTGACTTGGTCGAAACCATTCATGCACGAGCCTTTGTTTTCCCTCGCCTGGGCCATATTATCTTTCCATGATGGCAGGTTTGTGTACATTCCTCGTGACCTCCACACCATTTCGCAAGGAGTTCTGCCTGTTTTATTTACCGCAATGCTGGCGCAATCCACGGGCATATTAAGCAAATATCTACCTACATTGTGGAGGAGTCTACGTGAAGTTAGAACGTCTCATTTTACAGCCTTTTCTGCCTCGAGGGTTTATTTTATCTGGGTAGGAGGGATTTTAAGTATTGCTGATGACCCAATTGAGATACGACCAATCTTGTATGTTATCCTACCAGATCCAAGCGTAAAATTTCTTACTTTCTCTCCCACGTGAAGGGAAAAGTGTTAGCCTTAATATATTAAAAAAATCGAGCGCTTACGAATGTTTAACCTGCTCTTCACCATTCGCACATTTGGGGAACTGCGGCATATTCCTAGCAATTCCATGTTTTTAGACATAAAATGTCGCTGATTTATGATTTATATATTTTTTATCTAGGATAGTACATTCAGGAAACGCCGAAATGTGTTCGTCATTTGATCGTGCCTTGCTTTCGTTTTCGTTGCGTGTCGATGATATTATCGCTCATGCTGTAGGATGGTGCTAAGGGTAACTCTTGCGTTTGCAGATGTTTGAAGCTGGAATCGATAACTTATATTTTCATAATCAATTACTTTAAATATTTGATGCCGAATTTAATCCAGTATTAAAATGTTATTTTAATGAAAAACAAAGTATTATTTAACAAAATACATCTGCTCTACGCCATAAGCCATTTGCTTAATGGCCATATGAATCCCTGATTAATATGTATATTACACATTCCTAGTGTTGCATTATTAACCATTTTATTCACGCGCGAGTACCTGTTTCTTGACTGAGTCGAGTCATTTTAATTACTTGGTGGGTTTATTTGTAAGGAAGAAAATGTTATGATTTATGACTTTTAGGTACAAATTCTGGTGGTAGATACCGACTATTTGCATCTTTTATTACCATATTCCGCACATGATATCCAAGGGTGTGTAGTCTTGTTTATTGTGTCGACTTCGTAGTTCACTTGTTTTTCGGTGGATGTCTCGGATTGAAGTGATCACGTGCACGGTATACATTCTCAGCGAACCTGTGGCGTGCAAGAGGTCGCACTAGGCGCTTGGGAAATGGCCCGTGGATGGTGACAACACTTACCAGTGTACGTGCCACTTCTCTCGTGGCGCACACTTCACATAAACGCGTCTACGGTGCGATCTCCGAGCTCGAATACAGGGAATCGGATTACAATGCCAAACCAACTGTTCAAGTTAATGTGCGGGTTTAAATGGACGACTCGACTAAGACTGAGCTGAGACATACGGACAACAAGCATTTGTTAGTGTGAGTTCATTTGAAAAAGTCCTACTTTCGCTGATGAAATTGATTTTCTGATGAAAGACAAAATTAAGGTAAGAAATATGCTAATTATTTCACGAATAAATTGTTGATGACCACATATATTCAACCATAGCGTCAGTAACACCTCGCTGTAAATACATTTGACAGTGATAATATGTAGGATGAACTTATGGATGATATTGCCGTTAAAACAACAAGGACAGAAGAAAAATATTATTCAATTGGTATAATAATTCAGAATTTTAGACATTATATTTGTTTAAAGACAGTGAGGTAAGAACAGCGTTTGAGCATGAGATAATGGTAAAAAGGCCATATTGTGATTCTTTTAAAATCACTATAAAGTGGGCTAATGATACGGTACACAGTCCATTAGTAGTTATGGAAGTGAGATGGATTAAGAATGATTGATAAAACAATGTTTAGCCCTCAGAAAAAAAGGATATTTATATTTGATTAGATAAGATACCAGTGTCTAACGACTCACAAGCATTTGTGTTCAACCTATTTCTCTGCAGTGTCCTGAGTCGGAAGATGATAAGGCTCCGGGGTGCAATCCGGACGGCACGGCGCTGCACTGAGCGTTGCATGTCATTAACAGCATAGCACTAGCCAGGATTTCAATGAAGGCGTGGTTCTAAAATGAAAATTTGAAGACCTCAAAGAGAGACTTTGATTTCGTGCGGGAAAACGAGTCAATGGGGAATACCATCAGTCAAGGAGATATAATGAATAAAGCTACGGAAGTGTCATGGGAATTAATATTACACTCAGTGCAGTATCGGTTGGCATTTACGGACGTTAAGAAGAAAAGTCTTTCATTAAGTTGCATAATTGGAGAAAGAAGTAATGTCAGGTAATTATGCAATGGGTTAGTAAACTTACTCGAAGAGAATAGCTACGTTTTCGGGCAGATGGGAAGTGCCGATAAAAATTCCGTTCTTCAGCAAGCGTCCACGTAAACACAAGCGGCGTGAAACCAGTATCGTGCCGAATCAGTTTCACGGAAAAAAAACAGAACACCCAATTTGTTGCCAAAGCCGAAGGACGATGACCGACCCGTGACGTGATTTTAAGGAGTCAAACAATAGCAAAGGGAAACCTATCCCAAGAGGTAATCTTTCGTTGCGAGAATAAGGACAGATGAACGTTGTGCCTATGAATATTAGGCCAAATTTTATCTAAGGTAAGTGCCCGGGTCCAGCGCTGCATTAAAAGTGAATTATCGTAATTGACGTTTTCAAAGTTAAAAAATGCGGTGAAAATGAGTGTACACATGGACCGTGAGACGTATTTCATCATTATACCCGAATATTTGGTCGGATAATTTTAACATCTAAAGCTGGAGGATTAGGTTGTGACTTCTTTCACTCTAGCTTCGCAGTTGAAGCATAAATCAAGGCCATTACACGGCAAAAAATACAAAAATATTAAAAATCATAACCAAAATTATCACAATTATTATTATGTTTATCATGACCAAAATATACACAATTGTACAAAAGACGTAAGAATCGGGTAAAAATTAACATTATCGCAAATACGAAAAATGTAAGGAGATTTGTAATTTTCTAGCTGGGTAAGCCATTTTTTTTACGGGTTAGAGCTAGTGCAGTGCTATGATTACGGATATCTGTGTTACTAAGTTAAGAAATTGGAATAATTTTTGAAAAAAATTATTAAAGGATGCTATAAATTATTATTTTAATAGAAGAATATCCACATAAAATGGAAATACACTCATAGTAGTCAAATCTCTTTCATGCTGAGTTTCGATGTTATGTGTAGGTTACGTTTTACCCATATAAATTTTTTGAATCGTCTTGAAGAAAGTCTTGAGATTGTTGAATATCCTTGGATATTAGATATTAAAATTGAATATTTCACGCTCTTGAATAAATGATTATATAATATAAAAAAAACTGAGGTGAATACAAAAAAGCTAAAATCCATTATCCGTCACTGGTTCCAAGCCTACAGCAATCAAATTCTCTCTCAAAGATTTCTACTTCACCCTACAAGACCAAGCAGAAAATTTTAAATTAATTTTATTCTATCTATTCATCTAATCAGTGAAGTTGAAGACAAAGGCCCGATCTCTTAATTCTCTGGAATTAATTTGAGCTACCAATTAATTTAAGTTAATGGCATTTCCTTTGGGCAGATTCTATCGAGTGGTAGACATTTTCAATGCAATCCCTCCTGGTCCATATTGCCTCAGGGACACCTCTTTCTCAAAAGTGAAGAAAAAAAGGAATGAGAGAGCATTGCGATGAGTCTGATCATCGATGGAGCGGAGAACGGGAAGAGCGGGGAATAGCTTCTGCCGTGGATTCGAAGAAGTTGAAATTAAATTAGCCGGATCATGACGAGAGAAAAGAGGGGTATGGAAATGCCTCCCTCACCTTGGATAAGGCTACACAGCCAAATCACTCCCTTTACTTCGCATTTCACAGATTGCCTTATAAAATGCTATTGAATGAAATTCGAAGAACAAATTCACACCCGATCCCCATAGTACTCATTTTAATTGGCTGCTGTGTAATTATTCCGTTGATTGAAGTGATGATACTATGAGGAAGCCAAAGCTTAAGAGTAGAACGAGGAAAATGATTAAACAGGGATCAGTTATAGAGAAATCATGACGTCAAATTTCACGATGGTGGTTGTTGAATTTTCAGAACGCGGAGTTAAAGAATACCGATGCATAAATACGCCACTAGGAATTTATGGAGCCTTACACTGGAGCCTATGCAAAAAGCAAGCAATAAGATTTCTAATTTTTTGTGAGCCCAAATCGAAGCGGTGCCCTCAAAGTTTTATTTTACATCGCCAGCAACTATTACATGATAACTATAGTAACTGATGGTTTACTTATTAGTTCAAACGGCTAAGATAATAATCTGCTTAAAACATAAATAGTCCTCATTGGCAATAGAGCATGTAGCGGTAATTAGTATAAGGCGGATAGTTAATTTATATTATTTCTGGATGAAATTAATACCAAATGCTAATGCCTTTAATTTTTGTTTTATCGACGCGCAGAACCTCAGGACCTAAGCTGAGAACGTTACGAGCTATAGATATATGTACCTTATCCAGCTGATCATTAGGATGAGAAAGCTAAAATATATGCCAACATTTTGTTTACTTAGTTATTTATGCTCGCTAAAAAAATCTCAGCCAATGCGATAAATGTTCATTTCTGTAGGGTTAATGATTGAAAATTGCTTAAAAAAGGAAAAGCTCAGATTTTTACGTCATGATAGCCACTAATAGTGATATCTGATATGCCCTTGATGCTCAGCCGGTTTCGTGTCATTCACCCTACATTTGAAGCACACCGTCAGAAGGTGTTTAGCAAACGGGCGTCGCTGACTGTCGAGGTGGAGTCTTTTCTACCTTGAAGGAATAGAAAGAGGCAGTGGCCTGTTTTTAATCGAGTCTCACCAAAACTTCCTTCCTACTACAACTCAAACTAAAAGACTGTTGAGAAGTTAAGAGGAATGAAGAGACAAATTAGAAGGCCCTACGTGCACTTCCTGAGTCTTCTTTATCGTCAAGACTTCGAACATAAAGTTAGTACAGGGCACAAATCAGAGTAGCAACTCCTGATTTCAATAAATGGACGCTTTGTTTTCATGTCATTGATCTTAAACTTATCATTTTTCCACAAATCATTCAACAAGGGTTGCATCGATACGAGCCATGGCGAGTGGTTGCTATGCCCAAAGGGTCGCCCGTCAACACTCGGTTAACACACGGAGTACGGACCTCGGGTGTCCTGAGACCCGAGAAATTCATTTTCGAAAGTAATTATTTCAATTGCTTTTTTTCATTAATTGATACTTCACGTATTCTAAGAGAATCATATTTGGAGTTCAAAATCTAAAACAAAAGTATACTTTTATTTAAATTATAGGATTCCTTAGACTGTGTAACATCCAGTGTCTTCATGGACCCGGCTCCGTACTCTGCATTGTGTAAATCTTATCACTGTCATAACGGGGCTGTTCCAAATTTAGAAAAATTACGCTCACTAAGCACGCCACTGCAACAAATTGCAATTGTTTTCCAGAGTCTAAAGGACTCAATTATCAGTTTTCTCGATGTGTCTCTGCTGTACACGTCGTTGTTTTTCTCTAGAGCAAATTGGAAAATAGTCTTTGACTCTATGTTGCCCTTGTTATTCTGCAATGGGAGTTTGAATATTTATAAGTGAATAAGAAAGTAAACAAGTTTAAACTAACTCATTGTTATTTTCAACGATATTTTCTTGTTTTCTCCAAATATCGTCCTTGAAAAAATTGTTCCATATCAATTTAAATGTGAAATTAAGCAAAACTGTGAAACAATGTGTGTGTGGAGGAGAGCAAAGAAATGTGTGGATAAGAAGGTGTGGAGGAAGCAGAGTCAACAACAACTGAGAGGATTGGGGAAACGGCAGGAAATGGACACTCATCCTGGAAATCGACTCAAATAACAACAAAAAATGTGAAAAAGCTTTTTGTCTAAATTATCATCCTTATTCTATTTTTACTTGGGTATTCATTCATTTCTTACTAGGGTAGTGAACATTGTGACTAGAAATCGGTTTTAAATGTCTGGGTCCTGGGGGACCCAGGTCCGTACTCGGAGTGCTAAAATCATATTTTCTCGTAAAACCCTAAAGACGTAGGTGAAAAAGGCCTGGTGGACTAAACCCTGCGAGAGAATACATCTAATAATTTATTGAAAGAAAATAAGAATTTGTGTTTAAGGTAGCAATGACGAGTTTATGCAAAGCATTCCGTGGCTAATTTGTGCACAGCGTAGTGGCACTTAGAATTATGTGAAAACCACTGTGTGCAGCTCAGGTCTTCTTAGACTGACTTTGGCGTCATTTCAAAACCCATTGAAACGTATAGTAAATACGGACTTTGGAGTTATGAAATGTGTAAAAAAATTAGAAAGTGGACGCACGAAGCATAACTTGAGGTTGATCATGAAAGCTCAAGGATAGTCGGCTATTGCCAACGCGTTTCCTTTTTTTCAGCTAATGGGTAAATTTTAAAAATATGTATGAACAACGAAGAAAAATGCCACTATTTCTTCACAGTTTCTCGGGAAAAAATTGACTTCTGCGTACATATAGTGTTGACCATATTGATTTAGAGTAAAGTTATCTTCTGGTTCAGACGTTTACAAATCACAAGTTATGACAAACTACATGACCTGTAATTTAATGCTTAAGCGTTATCTTCAGGTGATTCAGTTGAGTAGAGGAAAAAAATGTGTGGATAAGGTGTGGAGGAAGCAGAGTCAACAACAACTGAGAGGATTGGGGAAATGGCAGGGAATGGACCCTCATCCTGGAAATCAACTCATATCACCATTACTTGACGAGCCAATGGAAAATATTTTTACTAATTCGGTAGGATTATCGTATCTCTTACAAAACAGATGACGAAATAATGTGTATTTGACCTTTCTTATGATACCGTTGAATTCTAACTGAAGGTTTGATATGACGTAGTCAATTCCAAATCCCACCAAATGTGAGGTTCAGACTAAGATTCGTTTTTTCCACGCACGAGAAGAGACATCAGATGAAATCCATCAATAACTTGATCTAACAACAATGAAGGTGTACTAAGCAGGAAATAATTGGAAAAATGGTAAATGTAGGTAATTTCTGAGAGGAAGTTGTGAAGTATACGATGATAAGAGCGGCCGATCATCTGTCGTCAGTGAGAATATTCTCTACAAGATTGAATCCTCTTCAAGAGAAGATAGATTGATGAACTAAGCCCAGAATTATCGGGAGTTAATCTTAGTGATACGATAACGTAAATATTGGTCTTGGAATGAGGATTGCAAAAAAACCTGAGATGCTGCGGCACAGATGGGGGACTTCTACGTAGCGGGATTAAAAAAAAACTCGTTCCAAGACTCACCATAAACATAAAAATACAAGATGATTATGTGAAAAAGTAATCATAAATGTACTCTAAAGCCACTCTGAGTAAATTCCAGGATACAGTGCGTTAGAAAGCGGTATGAAATGCTCTTAGTATCTTTATTTTTCGGATATCCCTCGTTCCCTAGCAAACGCTCACCATTCGGATGTAACGATCCAAATAGCAGTTGACTACAACAATCTACTCCGTTCTCTTTCGCCAATTCGTTTTCCAACAGCTGATTTTCTTGGTTTTGGACCGTGCCAGACTCGATTTCTCCTAATGAAGATTGCTTTTTATGTTCCTCCGCATTTCTCCTCTCCCAATATGTCTATCGCGCACTCCATCTACCATTCCCACAATTCACGTGGTTAACCATCTATCAGCCAAATTTGTCATCATATTTGTACTAATTAACATCGTAGGCAAAGCAAGTTTGCTCCCACAGTAGCCAACGCGCGTTTCAGGATCTATTTTGCCCCACTATTGCCTTAAAATTTGGACAATCATTTCGGACGACCCAAAATTGAAGTCCTGTCCACGCTCCCTCTGTTCGAAGTAGGCTTGCGCTGGGAGAGGAACCTGAAGTTTGACCGCGAATCCCTCTTCTGTTCGGCAAAGGGAATTTTCAAACTGCAGCGCTTCAAAAATTGCACGAGAAAATGGCTTCGGCGTACCAATCATCCGGAGGGAAGCCTTGAAAGCGTAAGAGCAGTGGGCGCGTCAAAGGGAATACTTTGGCTCACTGAGACACTTTTCGAGCGGGATGGTAATGCGTTTCGGTGTTATGTATATTGAAAGGGGTGGGCGTGGGGTCCCCCTGGAGTCGGAAGGACGACCTCATGTGGAGTGAGGAATATTAAACCGCTCGGGCCTTGGTAAACCCGTTGGCGAGAATCGTACGATCGTAGCAGCTCAAAACATCCCGATGAAATTTCGTCCGTGAAACAACGAAAGTGCACCCGCTATGAGCCAAAGAGGCTGAAAGAAAATTAGATAGGTTGTTATGTTACTTAGGGGAGTCAATCAGTATCTGAGGCCATACATTGATGGATGACTGCATCTTCTAGGGAGGTTTCTCATTGCATTCCACATCGCAATACCTCGGTAAATTCCACGAACTTCACTCTCGCTTGAAGCTGTAGCTGGTGATATCGGTCCTATCTTCTTGATTAGTTCCGGCATCGCCTTTCACTGAAACTGCTGCCTCTCAGATTTGGGGCCTGTTCCAGTGGTATGGAAGCGTTTCGTTCCAAAGCCAGTTAAATTCCTCCATCCAGAAATATTTTCGTCGCTTGTCTCAAGCCTGCGCCCCAAAGAATGGAAGTCGAACAAGCTACCAATGGGCCTCCCCGGTATACTGACACCGTTTGCGCCAAATAAGGAGAGGCAGGAAGGTTGGTAATGGATGGATTATTTGAAGTTTGGGAGAAAAATGGAGTAAAACACAGCGTCAGCAAAAATCTACTCTTGGTGATAGTTGCCAAAGGATCATAGTAAAATGATCAGTATCTGAAATGCTCTCCACATAAGGGTGGGTCGAAAAAATCGAGTGAATAGTCAGCCCTTACATGGCTCTAAAGCTAAAGCTGCGTATTTTTATTCTCATCAACATAAAATAAAAATAACCATCATAATATACCACACACTAATTGGTAGGATGGTTGGGTAGTGTATGGGTGGAACTCTAATTTCAAATATCATTTCGTGCTGAGTTCTGATTGTGGGTTATTTCATAAAGCATATAAAATGTGCCGAAGTCTACAAAATGATTCTCTCATCAAATGCAAAGTATAACGTCACAACTATTTACAAAGTATATAGAATCATGGTCGTTCCATATTTAAAATGCGTTGATGTGACTGTTTCTAAAACGGTAGATCCCAGAGTTTTCACGAAAGTTTGAAAAATTGACATCTTATGCACGAACTGACAATGTATTGCATTGATTTTAATCACAACTTTTCCGTCACTTGGTAACGTAATCTGAATATTTTGAGCGAAAAGGTAAATTATGGTATTTTTGTCAATTTCGCGAAACATAAAGCCCATTCGCGTGAAATAAAGATCCAAGGTATGCGTTTTTTTCGAATATTTTCGTTAATTAGCTTGCAAACATGCAAATTTTTAGCCCTTTTTTGGATTTGAAACTCTAATTATCAATTTTTTCTACCGATCCTTCTCCTCATGGCACCAAAAATGCCTTAAATTTCCTGCTCACAATCAAAATATCTACCACAAACAGGATTCGTTCAAAGAGTCCGGGATGGAAAAAATATTCTAAAAAACCGATACAAAATTATAATGGACTTTTTTTGTGTTCTCAGCGGAATGGCCAACTAATGCTGTCGATGAAACCCATGTTAAAGGGCTATTGAAAGGTATTGGGAAATAAAACTTAAGTCAACTCTTCAAATAATTGCCTTGTCTCGGAAATAATGCTCTAAATTCTCCAAGCAGAATGCAAAGGTAAACACAGTGAGAACTAAATTGCTTGCTTGAAGTTTGAGTACGGTTTAAAAACTTTCAATCCTGCTTACAAAACTGTCTTAGTAGGATTTATGTCAGCTAACCTTTTATAAGACACTTTTAATGGGAAAAAAATCCTCATTCACCCATTGATATTCACGAACAAATAAAAATGGCCTGAGGGAAAATATTTACGGGATCGTTAACCAGTTTCTTTTATTGAACGAAATGTTTACTAAACGCTTGCATTTAGGTACAAAATTCTTGTTTAAAACAGCGTACACGGCCTTAACGTCTCATCAGGACAAAGACATCCGGCCTTTAGATTTCATTGTCCTCAACGATTCCGGAGTAATACGATAGCGATGAATTAATATCCTCGGGACAATGTGGAAATCCCATCAGTAAAAGCCATTAAGGTCCCATAAGAGGTCCTAAAAGGGTTTTGCTGTTCATGAAATGGTCGAAATGGGCACTAATCACCTTTCCTCCCCTCCCAGTTGTACACGTCCCTGAGCTTTCTGGCGGGAGGGTGGACGTTAACCAGACGAAATCATCCCATATGTCACTCCCCTTTGACATCTTGGCGTTCCGAATGGAATCGACCGCAGACAACAAATTTTAAGGGCTTGACACAGCGCGAACCGGGTGGATTCTTGACTGCCGGAAGTGTTTAGGCACTGCATGAAAAATAATTTATCTCAAACCCCCACTGTGGATCCTCTACGACACTTAGCCGATCTATTTTCTGACAACATCGATACCATTTTATTCAATCCAACATACCTTGGTAAATAGAGATAAAAGAACATACTTAGGTAGAAATAGTAGAATGGACGAATTAAAAATTACTATATCTTCAGCAAATAACATAAAATCTAATATTTTCCTTTGAAATTTAATTATTCGCGAGTAACACAACCTGTGTGGTTAATTATTTTAATTGATCTCCAATGCTTTAATATAAAAGTGATTAATTGAACTATAAGCTCGACTATCATGCATCAGCTACAGCTCTCGCAAAAGCGTCACCTTTTAAACCTTGCACATATTGTATCAGGGCACATCAGTCTTGCGCATCAGTCACGCAAAGGCGAGGCCGAGGAGGCCGGCTTAACCCAAACACTGCCTTTCCCCCATCACTCTCTTATTTGGGTGAACCTATCCAAAATGTGATTTTTCTATTCTTTTCATATTCGTACCATGTTTCACGCCGTTTTCCACTAAGAAAATAAGAGCAGTTTCTTTCCTTTATTTTATGCTTAAGTGTGCATAACTGGTGTTTGTTTTCCCTGGTGGATTTTGCAGAGACATTCGTTGATCTCCGTAACTCGGTCAATGGTTTTATTCCACCAATGCCAGATCCCTAAACTAGTTTTCATGATGGTCACAGTTTTGGAAAATTTTTAAAATTAGGCACGTTTATCTAAATTTCTGAGTTTTCCCATCATACAGCTGAGAAGAATCCATATCTTTTATTGGTAATGATTTGCGATGAAAGGTGCTTTAAGAAAACATTTTTGGCCTCGAGTAAAAACCAAGATTGATCCACAGTTTTCTTTCCGATTAGTTTTATGAACAAATATCTATTTGCATTCGTTATGTGCTGATTGGCCGATTAAACAAGAATAAGTGATTTGCTAATCACGAATATTGGCGGAATCGAAATCCGCTACAAAAGCCTGGCATTATCGCTGCAATCTTAAAGTTTTAGGCTGGGCACATTTGCGTGACTCGACAGAGACAAAGATCGACCACAAATAAATCATTTCAAGGACGGAGAAAGCTTAAGAAGGGATCTTCTGCGAGGGTCAGAATGCCGTTACGAGTCGGTGTCCTCGATGAGAGAACGCTGACCGAAAGGTGGATGCAGTATGCTAACGAACATCCAGCACGTGGGCCGTGTTGAGAGGAAAGACTTTCTTACGACATCTCTTCCAGCGGCGCGATAGGGGCTAGGATTTGGACATTCGACCTACAGTAGCCAACCTTACGTACCCACTTCCCGAACCTCGTATCCTCCATAAGATCTAAGGCCCGAGGTTTCGGCCAGGAGAAAATGGCTCTCGGTCTGGAGACCAGGAGTCGAGCTGAGGGTCTCACTTTTATCTCCAGCCATTGCACTGACTTTGCACTCTTAGATAGCCTGGAGATCGAAATTCATAACATCGTCCAACGCAAACAATGGTGCGGCCAAAGTTAACTGAGACCCTGGTTATCATATGCTGGGACGGAGAGAGCTGTTCTACGCTTTCCTGCGGGAAAGCGGCCCAATAGGTACATTCAGGCCTGGGAGGTATAGGCATACCACCTGCTGACAAAAGAACGCCAAAGGCTATCGAGACACTCGTATAAAAGACCCCGAGGTCTTTCTTCGTGCCTTATCGACAAAACTATTTCTTAGTACTCCTTACTAACTAATACTAAAAGAAAACGAACCATTTAAAGGCGCGTGACTCTTATTGCCGATAATTTAAAACTATGAGATCCCGCATCTTATTTTTGTCCAAGTTTTACTTGAAATTAATTATGATGGAAAACTATATATATATATGTCGTCTCTACCATAATTTGACAGTTACGGAGACTGAAATAGAAGATGGGCTGAGGAAAAAGTTAAATATTTTTACACAGTGTTGTTGAAAATTTTTAATCTTGGTTCATCGTATTGCCTCAGAATATTTAGTGGCTCCCGGTCTCCTCCTTCATCAGAGTTAAATGAATATATTCAAATAATCAGCTATGGGTGATTGAATGCAACTAAAGAGTAAATAGATTTATTAGGAGAAATTTAAAGGTGAAATTTATATTTTTTGTCAAAGTTCCAAATTAAGTGAAGGGGAGTCAAACACTATTTCCACTGATTTGCTACTTTATTTTTAGTTTTTCAAAATTTTTGCGCTCAAATACTGTGACAGATTAGTTGATAATTTTATATATGATGTAGCCTGGTGCAGTTCACATATACTAACAATACAAATGCAAAGACTGCTATATTACTACGAAAAATGTTTAGCCAAATGCATTGCACGAAGAGTACTAGGGCTTCAGGCCGCGTGAAGGTAATACCTGGGCTTCAGAATACATCCTAATAAATCATTGCAAAAGGTGCTATTGAATCGCTACGACGTTGAAAGGACTTTTGGGTGCAGTTTTATATCATTACTAGACTGGAAGCCCTAAATTCCTAAATATAACCGGTAAGTTTCCATTGTATTACATAATGTATACCATGGATTTTAAAAAAATCTAAAAAAACTCGATACATGATTTTGTTTGAGCGACTTAAATAAGTAATAACATTTTTACATGGATATATACACATTTCACTATACTCTTATGAGTTTGAAGTCAAAAGATACTTTTTTATCCACGTAACATAAAATTCAGGCAACGCGGCCTCAGATGCAGCCAACTGATCTCTTTCTCATTGTTTTGAATAGTTTTTCTCACTCTTCCATTTCGATTAAGGTTTTACTCGCCGACTCGTACTTCAACATTCTTTAGGGTACTCCATTCATGTCAGCAGGCCTCTTATTTTTTTATATTCCCGCTGCCATTATTATCTCATCCTTACGTAATTCTTTCTCTTTCTCGATTGAAATATAATCCTAACTCGTAAGACACCTTTTGCCATTATATTGTAAAGGTCATTCAATTGCCCTCAACAGTCTTCAGGGTTCTCACCGTCGCTAAAATAGTTTTCATTACTGTTAAAATGATTTAAAAATTTTTCAAATATTCTGTACACGACTTTAGTAATTATTTATTACAAAATTAATACTTACTAATAAGATTTATAGGAGCCCTAATTAGTGCAAAGAATGTATTCTGATCAACAAGTTGCTACTCTCGCCTTTCAGCAGCTATCGATGAACTCGTAACGAGAGATGAGTCCGATGATTACAACAATCAAATGAAAGTTAGTGAGGAAAACAGCAGCAAAACGAAATGCAAATGAGGAAACTTGAGTATAGATATGCAAATTCCGTAAAAGTTGGTAAATTTGGACATCGCCATTGATTAAAGATGGCAAAAAATAATACAAAGTGCATTATAAGCCGGCACTTTTCATGGATTCAATCCACAAATTAAAGGTTGTCCTAATGAATTACTATACTCCCAAATGGTCAAGGAACAGCTACCGCAAATCTAATGAAAACAATATACCAGAGAGAATCAGACTGAGTAAAATGAGTAAACTCTTACTGATGACTGTGAAAATGCTTTAATAAAAGAGAGACCAGCAGCAGTAGCATTTTGTTCAAGGATTTTGACTTGAAAATAACGTATTATCTTCATGAAATTGACACGACCAAGAAAATATGCCTGATACTCTGACCTCTAGAGACAGCTTAGGAATAATTATGCCTTTTACACAGAAGGGAGAATTTATTTCTCAGTGAAGAACGGCTTACGTGAATGATCATATTTTATAACGTCATCAATCAAACACGTAAAATAAAGAATAACTGAACGTATGCTAATGTAGCCTACAATCTTCTCCCACTTCTCAGAGTTTAATAGGTACTTTCAAAGGATTAAAATAATCAGTGAAAAAGTTGATTGACTCTAAGGAGATAAATCTTGACCAACAGCATAATCGAGAAGAAAAAATGCCTGCATACATTCGTAGAATACATGAGAACCACCACCAAAATTTATTACTTGCACCTTGGTAATATTACTTGCTCTCACTAATCACACCAAATTTTCTGCGATGAGCCATGGCAGTCATCTCAATAAACGCTCACTTGAACAAAAATATTTAGCACCTTCATTACAAAATTTAGATTGTGCCTTGAAGCCTTACAAAACGTATTCATAGAGAGATAATCTTTCAAATACTAACCTCAATTTTAGCAACCTCATTCGATATAGACAATTCTTTTTCAGACTGGTTTCCGAACAAGAATTATGATAAACTTTAATAACCATGATATTTATCGACATATTGATTGATTGATATGCCAATATTTATTATTTAGTACAACAATTTCTATTTATGCCATTCTAGGCAAATGTTGCGTAAAATACTAAATAAAATAGGGAATCGAGATTAATAAATAATAATAACTCACTAAAATAGTTTATCGAACGGGAAGCAAAACAACGACAAATTAGCGACAAACAGACAATATCTCGACTCTTGCCTTTGAATATGTATTAATAAACTACTGAGTAGATTTCAGCGCGTAAACAAGATCAAGAATTCTGTGAATGAAATTCGAGTTCCATGAGAAGCGTTTCTCCATTCATTTTGTCCAGAAATTTTTGGAAAGCGCTTCACATGGATATCAGTTTGGAAATGCATTCCCTTGTATTATCTCTCCTGTAGGTCCTACCAATATAGTGCGGCGTCAAAATGATATTATTATGTCAAACTGAAACACACCAGTTCCGAATTTATTGAAAAAATCTATGTCAAGTGTGCGGCCTCCAAGTCTCTACGTTCACCCTAAGATTCTTAGAAGTAATGTAGTCTCTTTCGCCACTCAGGCACATGTTTTGATGTCACTGACGACCATACTCCTGGGCCGTTTGGAATACCAGGTTCTTATGCGATATTTCACGATTTCTTGAAGATGGATTCTACAACATAATTCGGTAATGGTTCTTTCAATATTGATTAAAGTTTTCTATTATTTATAATTTTTTCGAAGGAAAATTTTCGATCGTCAGTTAACCCGCGTCAATACTTTGACCTTGAGACGCCTGCAGGAGCACAGGTTAAAAGCCGCAAATTCATCGTGCGTGGTCACACTTCTGAGAAATGCTGCCTTTAACTCGAATGTAATAAGTTTGATCAAAGGGCATCTGACCGGTAGAATTATTTTTTTTGCATTTAATGCAATGGGGGAAGCTCCAATGGTATATGATGCTCATTTCTCCATCCTGTCCTTCGCCGCAGGTGGTGTGGCCATCCGCGGTGCCTCAGGTCCCATCGTCGCCTCCGCCCTGCGTCTCCTCGACCTCAAAGTGCCGGAGACTGCGGAGCTGAACGATAACGTCACCCTCGAGTGCACCTTCGATCTGGGCAGTAGCGGAGCGCACTTGTACTGCGTCAAGTGGTACAAGGACGACCACGAGTTCTTCCGATTCTCGCCGGACGACCAGCCGCCGTTCAAGCTCTTCCCCGTGGACGGCGTGAACATAGATGTAAGGAGAAAAACACATTCCCTATGCCCTGATACTAGACACTCCTCTCCTAAACTCCCTCTCCCAAAAATCACCTCTCGTGTTGTCTTCAGGCTATTCCACTTACGTCGTGTCTCTCAATTGATTACCAGGATTTTTTCTAAATTCTAGCCCAGAATTCTAATGTAAAAGTTTATACCACCATTTTGAGCAGAAAAAAATACTTGAATTATCTTTCTTGGAGTCTGCTGGCACTTTGAGTATCTTTTGCAAGAAGAGGAATATAGATAATTATTTTTCCCGCAGATATAGGTACAAAACCGTGGTCCCCATGGCGCCTTTTGCTAAGAGCAGGCTAATGCCGACGCCGGGTTTCTATCCACCCTTCCTCCCTTACCTATCCCATTTGGCGCAAATGACCTTAGTTGTCGGTTACCACCCCAAAATCCAATTCAATAGAGATAAAAAATTAATTATTTATGTAATTTCTCTTTATCCGACTTTTCGCATAGATATTGATGCCTATTGAGGGCTATTTTGAAAAATTAATCTAGCATGTTATTGAACAATTATACCAGGTTAAGACAGGTAGTCCGGGATTTCGAGAAGTATGGTTAAAATGTTCGTTACAAAGTATATGCATTCATATTTTAAGACTTTGCCTAAGAGACAGTTCCACTGAATTTGCAAATCATAACACATTTGAAAACAAAACTATTCTTTTAAGAGGTCGTGACGAGGTATAATCTGAAAAAATAAATACCTCGACAATAGTCTCATGGGCATTTAAAAAAATAAGTTAAATTTTTCAAAATTGTCATAATACCTTACAGGGAATAAGGCTCATATCAACAAGTATTGAGACTTATGCTAGACAGAATGAATTGCTCTGAATCTAACGACTGGCAAGATATAAGTAATTTTAACATTTTACATTACTACTATTTTGACTGATAAAGTTATCAAATATTTGGAATCCAGAGATGATTTTTGTCAGGCTAAAGAGATAATTTGCATGATGAACAGCATAATTGCTGAGAAAATTAACTGAATAATAAATAATCCACATTTAATAATGACAATTTTCGTAAAAATTATATCTCCTACGAATCCTGTGATGTAGTTTGCAGAATCAATGAAGTTAAACATTGCAGTCACTAAATTTTCTTCCAGTTATTTGCTGGAGTAAATTTAAAATATCAATAAAATGCAAGAGTACTATTAATAACCCATTGAAATGATGCTGTTTCGTAACAACTAACAGAAAGAATCAAAGAAGCAAATTTCTTATAACCAAAACGAATAGAACGATAAAATATTTTGGCTAAATTTCGACGAATAACGAACATTCTTGCTCCCTGAATGATGCAGACTGCAATTGCAGTCTTTTTTCTCGAAATTTGTAGGAAGAATATTACGAAATATCCCGAGCGAGGCCAGAAGAGAACCATGAGACTGCCGGTTTGAGCGAATTGGTCGCCTTCCGAGTGGGTGGAAAGTGAAGGAGTTGAGGGGGTGGCTGAGTGGAATGACCGTAGATAACTCCATTAATTGTCTTTTCTCTCTTTCTCTCTCTCTCTCTCTTCCGATTGGCTTCGCGCAGAGGGAGCGGCTGTCCATGACGAGTGTGGGACTGCGGCGCCTCGCCTGGAACTCGAGCGGCTCCTATCAATGCGAAGTGTCTACGGAGGCGCCCAACTTCGAGACAGTCGTCCGGAGTGCGGAGATGGCCGTCATTGGTCAGTGGATCATGCAGCCATATGGCTCCTGCTTTCATTCACTGTCCTTACTTTTAGAGAAATCACTCAACCACTAACCCCATTTTCAGAGACATTTTCTTTAAAACAATCCTTTAAAAATAGAAACGACCCTTTTATGGAAAAAAATTCCATAAAAGAAGATATTGAGAGTAAGAAGTACGATTTTTTACCGCACTGGAAACTAAGCCAGGACTATTTATAGCGCGTAATGTTCTCATTTTAACGCTTAAATAAAGAGGCTGAGTCACGTTGAACGGCTCTCTGTAGTGACGAATAGTCGTAAAAAATATCTGACTCTCATCGGATAAAATGAAATATTCTCTTACGGACAACATACGGGTTAATAATGTGGTTCTCTCTGAATTACCAGTACCGTCATTGTCGACTTGTAGGTGACTTTTAAATAAGTAAATAAGGGTAAATCACTACAACACTATTTAATTTTTATTGTTGGTTTGAATGGAATGACCCGCCATTGTTGCAGCTAATGGAGTGAAATGAAAACGTAGGGTAATATTTAGTATATTTATTGTCGGTCAAATAAAGACGAAAAGTATATTGGTAATAATTACGTGAGTAAAACAGTTATTTCATTTTTATTATTCTTCTCTGGCACTTAAAACAATTTGGTTTTCCTGATGGCATGGCAAAGCAATTGCTAATCGAAAGAGAATCAATTAATGCGGATTAGTTCACTGAGATATTTTATATGTTTAACAAATTTCCAGCTACTGGAGCTGATAAAAGAGGAATTACTATTTGTAGTAGTATTTTTGTTTTACGTGCTTCTACGGCTAATATCGTGACGATCATACTGTCTTTCAAGTGTATACAGGGGCAAAATCACTCTCAAGAATTGAAGGACCACCCCTGCAAATTCGAGGCGAGTCCAACGATGTTAAGCTCCGGTGACAGTGAACCGGTGTTTCCATCGTGGAAACCCGTTGCCCACCCTTTCTGTCAGCTGAGCTGATTCTCACTCTAGTAGTAACTAAAATCTGAAAAAATGCAGGATGAAGGGTAGCTTAATGTGATTTCTTGGTATAAATATGCACCTAAGCGTCAGAGTCAGATTCAACGGCGGGCGCACCAGATGCGTGCCCTGAGGCCCTTGTCCTGAAGGGCCCCGCAATACCCCTACAATTCACATTTTTTTCTAATGTTACCAAGATTGGTTTCAAATTTATGTACAATTTGAATGAAGTGAACTTATACAATCGGCGGGAAAACCTGATGGTTTGTTCATATCCGCTTATTTTCATTATTTCACGCATTTTCGTTTATTTCATTTCTACGCGGCATAGGCTCCGCCCGGGTGCGCTACCCGTCATCGGAGCAAAGGAATTCTATTTGCAACTTTGTCCTACTAAAGATTATCCTGAAAAAATATGGATATAATGTATTTCTATTTTCCCGGTTTAAACTTCTTTTAAGGGGCCCACTATTTTCTTTTGTGCTCGGGGCCTCGACCGACCTTAATGCACCTTTAAGGGATGGCTGTCATTAGGGCCTTGTCCAAGACAAATATTGTAAGATATGATGGTGTTTTCCTTCATTTAAATTTACTTGAGCAGTAGGAATCTCACTGACGTACCCTGATAAAACACATATTTTTATAGTTGTGACATTACAAGGAAAGGTATTAGATCCACTCCATTCTGCGGTGGAGACTCCTTAATTCGCCCATGTTGTGGGATCCTGGACTTTCCCCTTCGATGAGTCTTCCAGGCCGAAGAAATAGGACACGGCATATCCCTTCACAGTTTCGAGGCAATCTTTCCCTTTCCAAGTGGGAAGACTCGCTCGGCGTAGAACTTGTGCGGGCGTGTTCACCCCATCATCACTCCCAATTACCTCTCCCCATCTCCCCCATCTCCCCCATCCCCTCCCATCCCCTCCCACTCCCAACGAGAAGTAAGAGGGTCGCGAGATATGAACACCTCGAGCTAATAATTCCACAGCTACATATCGTGCGAGGAGGAAAGTGGTTAGGGAACAGTTTCCCAAGGATTGCTTCAGCCACTTCGTTCACTCACGCACAAACCGCACGCACTCGCATGCACACTGCGGCCGAGAACCCCGCTGTCCCTCCGACCCCGCCTCTCTCCATCTCTCTCTCTCTCTCTCACTCACTTTTACTCTCTATGTCGATCTACACGGGGATCAGGTTGGTGTGGTGGCTAGAGTACTGGCTAACCATACGGACGGCCTGGGTTCATATCCCTGCAGAGGAGGATGTTTTTCAGAGGAAACCCGAACTCTATTTGAGTGTCTTCTGGAGGGCCTTCAAGGATAGTGCTCCGTCTGTCGGATGAGACGTTAAACCGTGGCCTCCTTGGCGCCTTTCGTTAAGAGCAGGCTAATGCCTACGCCGGGTTTCTATCCACCCTTCCTCCCTTACCTATCTCCTATGGCGCAAATGACCTTAGCTGTCGGTCGCCTCCCCAAATATCCAATCCAATCGATCTACACCCCTGGCCATGCACGTTTGGATCCCACAGTGTTCACAGCTGGGCTTTCCAACCAGAGGTGCTTGCACTCCTCCCTTAAGGGCGCGACATGGCATTCCACGGGTGTGAAAGATAACCTGTCAGTGTTTTTTGTCTATATTAAACCGTCAATGCCCATGTCTGTTTTCTCGGAATAATTATCAACTTACTGTTGTTTAGAGTTGATATTAGATCAGTCAGGACTTTTTGCTGAAGTTTGATTACGTTTTTCATTTCAGATAATAAAATATTTAGGTACGAGCATTAGCTCTTTTTATTTAAAGATACGTTTGTGTATCTAGAAGCAAAAACATAGTTGGTTATCCACTTCTCTCCCGTTGTGCAGGAGAGAGTTGTTGCTCCGGTTATCGAAACTTTGAAAAAATTTCACTCTTATTTTCTGAGGTATTCTAAGACTTCACTATTGAGATAGTCGTCCAACAAAATAATTTTATGTCTTTGGAGAGATTACAAAGCAGCTATCTGACATTAAAATATACCAATTTTTACATTTATGCGTGTCATAAATGGTGACTCTTACGAGTTTCGTAAGGTGTTCTCGGGTCAAGAGTTCTGTCCTTCAAGATACAAGAACTTTTAAAGGTCAGATTTAAGATGGGGACGTTTCCTTTTATTCTACACAATATTATTGCAACAGCTAACAGCAGACTGCTAACAGCAGACTGCTAATAGCCAAAAAGGGCTACGTGTTGAAAGAAATCTAGGGTAATGAAATGGACCGAAAGAGTCGATAAATGAAACTTACGCAGAATAGCATGAAATGTACGAAAAATCAAATTATTATAATTAAATAGCGGTTAATATAGTGATTAAATATTTAAGTTGAAACAACATAGATAGTTACCTTACAAAATGTTTTGTCGTTCTGCTTGCATGATATATTGGGTTAGAAATGTTCAATGAAGCAGTTTTACCGGTGATAAGGTACACGCTGAATAAAATTTTAACTTTTTCGTCGAACGCAGAATCAAAGACAGTCCAAAAACCACGACTTGAGTCAGGAGAGTAAATTTATCGCAATTGCTGCCTGCGGCAAAATGCATTTTCTGTGGCAGAATTCGTTTGTATTGAGCTATGAGGAGCACATTGGAATCTAGGGATACGTTTCATGGAACCTAGAGCGCGCAAGCTTTTTCATTAAGCAGGAAAGCTTTATCAGCGTAACTAGGACTTTGCCCGCCATTACACTGAATCATAAAAATATCGTAATGTTTCAGCAAATGTTAACGATTCTTTCTGCTAATTTTTGTCATTGGATAGGCAGATTAGTGTGCTGTCTATTACGATCTTGCATGTACGTGAAAGTAGTGAAGGTGGAAAATTCACAGCATCCTTCATTTAGGCTCCCATCCGCAACACAACCAACTGCCATGCATTGCAAGATGCAATTTATTTGAAACTTCAAAATTCGATAGTTAAAATCTTCTTCCTTACAATCGGCATCCTTTGATTTCGTGTTACTAACACCAAAGCCACGTGGTTATGTCGCATTTTAACGGTGCATGAATTACCGGTGCTTTCATTTCTTATACATTGATAAAAATAAATTGTATATCATCCAATCGTGTTAGCTGCAATAATATGCTTATGTCCAATATTTTTCTCCAGCTCTGTATCTGAACCATCAACCCTTTGCTTTGTGTTCATCTCCAGCTTAAATGGAAATGGAATTGGCTCTCTAAGTTTAAAAGCAAATTTCGAAGCTGGCTTGACAGTTTGAGTAACAGAGCATAACGATCTAGGCTAGTCCAGTCATTTTTTCCCTCAACATGCCTGTCGTTGTAAATGAAAAGTATTACTTAGTTATTCCACGTAGGTTTATTGACAGGACAACCTAGGTTTCGACGAAGCTCGTCATCATCAGGAAGCTCGTCGTCATCATCGTCACCTGATGATGACGAGCTTCGTCGAAACCTAGGTCGTCCTGGCAATAAACCTATGTGGAATAACTAAGTTATACTTTGCATTTACAATGTCGAGCAAATTCCACGAAGTCACGCCCAAGACAACGGAATTATGCCTGCCGTTAGTGTTTAATTATTGACATCATATGAATGTAGGTTTTGAACGTTGTTCGTGCATTGTGTGTTACACGCAAATATTCTCAAGGATTATAAGAAGATATATCAATAAAATCCATAAACGATATCTCACATCTGTATTCAGCGATCCGGATTGCACTTTAATTGCACTGCTGATCATTCATTGCATCTATCTTTCACTATTATGAATATATCAGATATCTATTCCTTTCTTCGTACAACGGTTTCAAATGATGAACCGTAAGGCAACCACATTAGTTGGTATTTTACCCTACTTTGGTGCCATCTGATAAATAGATGGTGAGATAATATCTATTATGAGTAGAAGCAAGAAAGAATATTTAGTGTAAATGTCATTATGAGAAAATGATGATTGTAACTCATCAATTAAGCTATACGTTATTTTATGTCGATATAGTACACACACTTGTGCCAAATATCTGTTTTTATCATTCCAAAGTTTATTTAATACTTCCTTTAAAAATTCAGCGATTCCTGAACTTAGTGCAAATTATTTACTTCCATAGTTTACTACAGTGGCGCTGCCTTCAGTTTAAAGCGCAGATGCTCACGCCATCTACTAAAAATATATTTTTTTTTATTAAGGCTGGCTTTAATAAATCTGTTGGGTAAACACTGATCTTGGAGGACTTTAAAAAAACATATTTCAGTCAAAACTAGGGTGTTCAACACTATTTTTCTAGGGGGGGGTCTACAGTTCTACCAACCCTGGCGTGTCACATGTGGTCAAGACAAGGGTATTCTGCGCCCTCAAAAAGTGGAAGGGACAATGTTGGTGGCGTTCATAGATCGACAGCAGAAGTAGGCGGTAATCAGATAACCCCAGATGAAACAAGATACCCCTTTATTTCTGCGGTAAAATGAATGCTGGTAAGCTACTCAACAACTTTGACTCTGCAGCGCTTTTAAGTTAGAATAAAAAGCAGCAATGTTCAGTGTAATTTGAGCGATCAATTGCATGAATTGGTAAAAAATTATTTTTGTAATTATTTAATAAGGCTTGTAACACAAGACAGCTGTATTTTCGCCTTTCAATGACTTTAAGTGAATATTCAACTTTAGTGACATTATTACTAAAGTGGTATGAGTTGAAAAAATAAATCTCCCCTCTATGTTTAAGAATTACATAATGCTTTAGAATGGAAGTTAGTGCGAATGGAATAATTTAGTTTGTATTTAAACTTACTGGACGAAGTTACATTGCTATTTCCAAGTCAGCAACACTTTTCAAGCATGCAATAAACAGTAACTATCGCATGAGAACTTCTGCCGTAGTTGACATCAAGTTGAATTTGTTACTGATTAAAAGTATTATGCATTTAATGCCTAATTTCGGCATTTTCAAGTTAACACAAGAAAAATAGTGCTTTGGTAAGGTTTAAGAAGGCTATTTTCCTATAATGCTACCTTACTTCTTCTCACATTATCATGACTTTAACTCTAAACAAATAAATAGTAGTAATAAATAGGTGTCGATAAAAAGAAACCATTACGATGAAAGAACTCCTAGCTATCCACCGCGTGGTTTTCCACTAATGAAGGGCAGCTCGCCGGCCGCGGGCACCGCCGGAAATTTCAGTCGGAATGAATATTTTGCGGCAATTCAGCGCTAGCCAGCAGCCTGATATCTTGATACTTTAGATGTGTTCATATTGGGTAATCTCTGCCACTGTGCCTCTACTTCCGAGTGATTAAGGCGACCTTTTGAGGAGGACGACTCCGTGACCTGCATGGCAAACAGAAAGCGGAGAGAGCAGAAATTTTCGGCGGCCAAGTAGCGGCCAGCGATGACAATCAATCACATTATAGCATCGATTCATAAGCCACATTGGTCAATTCTTTCGCCATCGATGGTTTTACTCCAATTTTCTTTTATTCGTTGATAGCTCGTTTAAATATTTATCGTTAGATTTCTTTCCCTGATTGAATAAATCCTCATTACCATATTGCGGAAAGATTTCACTATTAAAGAAATTCTAATGATACATATTATTATTAACTTATTGTTTGTATTTATTGTCATAGCTATGTTGTTAATGTAGGTGGCTTAACAGAGGATTTTTCGGGTTTCCCCAAGCCATCGGGTTTACCAATCCCGATCATATTATTACTCGACTGAGGCCAAAGGAAATGTTCAATCTCGCGGTCCATCGTCGATAGAACTCAAAAATGAATACAGACATTGCAATAATGCAATGGCAGCTAATTATATTTCTTAGATATATTGACGCCCTAAACAATAAGTAAAACCTATTTAATTGGGTTTTATAAACAATAAATAAATTTCAATTAACAGTAAAAAAAGATGAAACAGAAAGAGTATCAACAAACAAAAAGGCAACTTTGAGGCAGGGAAGGAGAATTGGACACAATGCGTTTAGAGTGGGAGAAAAAGAGGTGACGTGAAGAGGAAAGGTCAAGGGTAGGGTGATAGTTGAACAATGAATGTTGGCGGTAGAAAAGAGGTCGTTGGGAAGTAGGGAGATGGAATTTTGATAATTTCAACTGACTTAAATTGCGAGCAGTGCGGACAAGGATGTGGAGTAATAAACAGGAGAGAAGTAGACCAGTGAGGATGGACTCGTTCATGATAGAGGGTAGAAATTTAAGGTTAGAAGTCAGCCGGAGAATGGGGAGGTGCGAGAGGTCTAGAGACGATAAGATTACAACTTGAGAGCCATGTTGAAGGGAAGTCACACGATGACGGACTAAGACTAAGTAGAAATAAAGGTGGTTGAGTAAGTGAAGTCAGACTCGCAGTTGACCAGATGGGAAAGCAGCACTCAAGGGTGGCTACTGCGAATACAAGAAACAGATTTCAGGGAAAATGGATCGGTAATATCTTTGAGTTAGTAAAGAATACCCACTGCAGACGTAGACCTTTTTGAAATTGCCGCAATATACTCGCTATAAAGTAGTTTTTGATCAAAGGTGACAACTAAACCACGGTAGCAACATTCTTGAAGGAACATGCTCCATACCACATAGCTACTCGAGGATCTATATGGGAGTACTTGCTTCTAATTCGGAGTGTTCGAATTCCCCGGTGGAGGCAGAGATTTTCCAGGGGAACTGTATCCCAACTTTATGGCCAGGTAAATTTTCTTAAGTGCACTACTCCGTCCATCAGACTGGACGTTAAAATAAGGACTCCTTGACGTCTTTAAATGAGTAATATGTAGGTAATGCCGATATCGGGTCTCTCTCGACACCCGTCTTCCTTCTCTAACCAATCCACCTTCTCTTTCATACCGTAAGTCGTCGGTGAGGTCCTTGCATAAACAATAAATAATGGAGTTACTCGAGAGGCTGTTTGTTTTCGCTTAACGAAGTTTTTATTTACAGATAATCGACTTTATGTACTTGCAGGTGATCATTTTCTTCAATAATGCTGATTTCAGAAATTATTAGCCGTTTGCAACTATTTCCATATTTTTTGGAACTGTATTACTTTGAGCTTCAGGTGGGGACAATACAAGGTATTCAGATATTACTCCAGCTCGGCGCACTGAAGTCACAAGTCTAGAATTTGGTCGAGATATTTCATGAGATCCACCATAGCATCATCCATTTTTACTATCCCCTAAAATTGAATTGTGCCGGTAGTGTTAGATTAACCCACTCCAGTTTTGGAGTCCATTGAGATATCCTTTTAAATGGACATTTAGATATGCTGAAATCAACCGCCGTATCAGTCACGTACATTCTGTAATATCATGGACTTAACATTCGATTGGTAAAAAAATTTCATGGACTTTAGATGGATGCCATTTATATTCCTTCAATCATTCAATGGCCGTATTCCTCTTTGTTGGCGTCATAGGGTGAGTGAGCCTAGAGGAGAATTCTCTAACGCTACCCTTAGCCAAGCGATTCCCTTTGCCCCCTCTCCGTTTTCATCCCAAACGAGAGCCGTCCAATCCTTCATCCAGCCCCCCGATATCCTTTCGTTCTTCCCCCACCCTGTTACACACACACTCCCTAAACCCCGAGGGACGATGGGCCCGCCGCCTTCGTATTCCTCGAGAGGTAACATTGTTTCTTCGACGAAGGGGGTGGCGGGTGGCTGAAAAGATAGAGAGAGGGAGAGAGAGAGAGAGGGAGGAGTGTTGTTGGAGGGCGCTGTTGCCAATTCTTCAAACTTTCGCCGAACATCCCCAAACACAGCACATCGTGTTGTTTCTCCCGGGAGGTTGGGGATGGGCTGCCCTGCAAACAAATTACAGCGTTGTTGCGGATGTCCACAAAGAAGGACAGAAAGTCTTCATTTTCCCCACCCCGGTCGAGGGACGAGAGCAAATACTCCTCCTTGCCAAAGGGTCATCTCAATCATTTTCCGCAGTGGCCATGCGCAGCGCTGAGTATCTCCAGCATATCTCGTGTCGCTGACTTTAGCTCAGTTGCGCATTTAGACGAGAGAGGTGTGCAGTAGATAAAGAGAAGCTCATCTTGTGGTCTTTAAATGGCTAAGAGACTTAATGGCTGTTTGAATGCATCATATTCAGTTTAAAAGTAACCATTGTAGCGAAAGTAATTCCCAATAAAAAAATATGCTATGTATTTCTTTTAATAATAAAGTTGATAAAATGTACGTCTTACTCAACTCCTAACGAATGGAAACCGTGTATCCAGACAAACAAGAGCGTTGTGAATACCTCTTTATAAATGTATTACCTGCAATAACTTCTATAAAAAAATACTACTAAAATGCAGTACATAACGAAAATGCACTCAGTACAAATAGTCTCGTTTACGCACAAATTTCTCTCAGTCCTAGAATAAACACGTCCTAACCAGAACTTAGATAAGCCCGTATGGAGAACCAAAAGTCGTCTATTCTTATTGTTTTAATGACCTGTCATTATTATATAATTTTTTACGATAATAAGATGGTGGATAGATGATAATTTAATATTCTAGAAAAAGTTCAATGCTCAAAATTTCACTGACTGAACAGTTAAACATGAGGCATAAAATTTGCAATGGCCTACTTTTTTTTGTGGTATAATATGAAAGAAAAGAACTTACACTCATGATAATGAAGATATATTCTTCAATAAATTGCTCTAATCTATGTACGAGAGTACCAAAACTTCATTTAAAGTCGATGTGAAAATAATTCATCATAAATGTGTGTAAAAAATCTCACGAAAGAGAACTTTTTATGAACGTTGCAATAGAAATATTCAATATATGAGATACTTAAAAAATGTGTACTAAATGACAATTTTTGTTCCAAGTACATTAGAGACAAATGTTGAATTTAGAGAATTCATTCATCCTAATATTAAAAACATGATGAGTCAGTTCGCGTAGACACTGAAAATATACACATAATCTACCGTTTTCTTCGTACTGAGACGTAACCTGCCCGGAAATGGATTCTCCTGTCTGCCCACTCAAGTCCCACACGGTTGATCTTCTTTAATGCGTGTGAAAACCGCTTCCTTCGAATTTTCATTCAGGAAGGATGGCTAGTCAAGACTGACAAGTCAACTTCCAAATCGTGAGACTTACGCTTACTTTGTGGCAATATAACGTAAAAAATGCTCCAACAATCATCCCCGGCACCGGGCAATTCCTGTTTTAAAAGTCCTCACCCAGGAAATACCTAATGATCTAACGCACAAAAGGGGCACTTTTATCCCAAAAGTGGAAATAAACAATTAATTATAACCAAAGCTGAGTCTTCGTAATTACGATATTGTCAATGCCTCACGATTTTAAGTCCTTTTTGAACCAACCTTTTTATTTCGGAAGGATTTTGCCCACTGTGGTTTATTATGCGGTTTTATTGAGGTTCAAAAATTCTCTGATACTTCAACTTCTCATAACTAATAAATTCCTCGAGGGTCTGTTCTCAAATATTATTTTAGTCACGGCCACAGTCTGTATCATAAGATATTCCGTAGCTATCAATTGTAGACTTTTATAAATATGGGACCAGTTCAAATATCATTTTGACCCAATTTTATTACTTTACATTCGCTGTTTTTTGACTACTATCCTTTAAATTCTTCTAATATATTTTACTTTACCAATGGAATGACTCTTATTGAACCACGAGTATTTGATTAGCCAGGACGATACGTAGCAACCACGCTACCTAGGCTTCTTCATTCCCAGGGTAAATTTGGAAGGGCTTAGGCAAGTTAGGTGCTCCGCCCCATTGGTCGATTAAGAATCTAACTCTTAAAGGAATATGGAAAATCAGTGTAGCCACCATCCGCGGGAATAAATCCTGCAGCATAATATATGCCATGATTTGCTACGTATGAAGATATTTTCAATTCTGCTTTCAACGGCGATGTAAATGCGTTGAGAAATTTTCTTACAGTCCTGCTTGAGATGTTAGGATGGCTAGGATAATGCGATAACGCTGGTGAGGAAAGATGCGACCTGGGTTTTCTAGTGGGTTGCAAGGGATTTGTGGGGAGGGATGAATGGTATAACGGAAGAGTTGTAGGGAATGTACACAAATTGCAATGAGATTAGCCCGGAAGCGGCACGAAGTTAGTTCTGATCAGCTTCATCGTACAGGGAATGGAAGGAAGGCAAGGGGTGTTAACGAATGAGATTGAGACAGTGACTGCGGCTAGGACGGGAGGCAGAAAAGAGACAAGAGAGAGGCTCGCTTAGACGGTTGGGTGGTGCAAAGAGACGCCAAACAAGCAACATTCCTTCAAGAGACTGAAGCGCAATGGCTAGGGACCGAATACTTGCTGCTATTCTACCAGTAGAAATAAAATTTTTCTCAAAATGTGTGGAGAACGTTACCATCTTACATCGAAAAATAGATATTCTAAATATCACAAAAATAATCCCAATCAGTGATGTACCGTCAAAATTTCATAATCAACGCTGGTAAACATAAATATTAGTTCTTTTTAGGATAGAGTATTATAATTAATTATTTGATTATTAATTTGATCATTTAATTATTAATTATTTGAGCTCTTCATTCTTGGTAAATTTGAAATTCGGGTTGAGAATATGGAGCAAAACAATCTTGTAGTTTTCATACTCAAAGACTTCACAGGCTCTTTTGATATGATATCCTTTTCATTTGACGGGGTGGATATTGTTTTGCATTTACATAGAGAGAACTTTGTAAAATTACTCTGGTAACTTTATCAGCATAGGCGTTAATTTCTGAAGTTGAAAATGTAATATGCCATTTTTTTAAATGATTCTTTGCAAAAAGTGGTTGGAGTCATCCGTCTCTACGACTTAATTTTGACAGGTAGGCTACGTTTTATCATTTAAAAGTGTTATTAAGACGAAAATGATCAAGTTAAGGCACATAAGCCAATTGGTTGCCGTTAAAAATAACACTCACTTTCAGTGGAATGCCTGGTGATCTTGGTATATTTTCTAGGCAAGTAAACCGCACGCTTAATTTAGGTTAAAAAATTTTAAAAATATTAAAAAATGTTTATTTAACATGCATTAGATGTGATGTCTTTGCAGTTTTGTCACATTCCCAATGGTACAGAGTGTTATTGAAAAATAAGGTATAATTACAGTCACATATATCGCAGAAACGTCTTTATCACAACCGATATAATGTTTGATATCATGAGGTAATTTTTATAAATTACACTCATATTCCGGCTGTTACATCTATGTTCTTCTTCCTTTTCAATAGTAGTAGTCGAAACTTTGGCACCATCAGCTGCCCATTATCAATAGTTGTATAAATCAAAATAAGGAAATATATTAAGACTACCGTCTGCCCAATGTTTCTGAGTGTCGAATACATAATTAAATATTATTTTATATTGATAAGAGAGGTCAACGTATAGTTGGGCTCCGCTTCAAGCAGTAATCATTGTTGAAGAACAGTGTGATGATTTTTGTTAAAGTCAAAAATCTGTACAATATACTATTTTCGGTTGCATTCTGAATTGTGAAATTACTCATTGAAATCACAACTTTTGAGCTGAACGATAAGAGAAACATAAAATACAGACAAATGTGTTATATTGTGGAACCGTTCAATAAAGGCAATAGCAAAAAATAGCAGTTTTATATTAACAAAATATTAAGTACAATTGGTATTATAGTAAAGTAATAAGTCCTTTATTGATGAAAAACTGCTATTGTTTTGCATCTGCCATAAAAAATAGACGAAAATAATTTCAATTCATCAAATTCTACAATGTGTTATGTTTATTTCAACCCAGGTTTCGGCTCACAGAGTCATTTTCAAGGTCTTTCCATTAAAAATGACTTTATGTTGACGAAATTAGAATTGAATTTAATAAAAAATATTGTGGAGCTGAAAAAAGTGACATTATTTTCATATCGCGATTGGATTCTGCCAAGTTAAGCCTGATCATTTGATAAATATACGAGAGAAATAAATATAAACGCGTGACACAGGATAAAATTTTCACAGGCGGCCGACCCAAGCCGTACTTCATGTCCACGTCCTCGTGTGGACGTGAAGGCGTCCTCCGCTTATCCATCCCTTAGGCGCCGGCATCTCGACGCGGCATCTACGCTCGTCAGAAGATCCCTATCCCCAAAAACAACCCCTTCCTCCCACCGCTCCCTGGGGTACGCGTCTCAAGGCGGCCGTTCAAAGTCGTGAGACATGATGCTCCTACGGCCAGAGCAATTTCCGGGCCCGGAGTCGAGAGCAAGAAGAGGGTGTCGACGACGAGGGAAGCCGGGTGACCCGAGGGTTGGCTGGAGGTTGGCTGGGAGTGAGGGGACAGCCGTACGACCTGCACCCAAATATCTCGCTTACTTGCTCGAAGTAATAATGGCTACATTAAGCAGTGCCCTCCTAGCGGTGCATATTCATGGCATCTCTGGGTAACTAGTTCTACGGAAGCTAGCCAGCGACAAGAGATGTCTCTCTCGAAAGAAATATTACTTTTGCTTCTCCGCGAAAGTCTGTCATGAGGCTGCATTTCTCGGGTAATGCAGCATTCTGAGAAATTCTGACTTTAACTGCAACGCACCGCGGAATTCATCTCACTAACGAAGTCCGACATATTTTGGCTCATCCTATTTTTCATGAATAACTAGGTGACACTCTTGAATAATCAGCAGAATACACAAAATTGTATCCATATATTAAATATGGAAACTCAAGTATTCTTTCATGTGTTACAAACTATTTTCACTCCAGTATAAATATGTTTTCTCAAATTTAAAACTATGGCTTTGCATTGGAAAAGAAATTAATAAATTGTTGACTTTCGTGCGTAATTCTTCAGAGGAGAAATCAATCATGTTTCCCGGGCCTCGAACCCAAATCCTTTGGAGATAATACAATGAATAGTCTCTATATGCTTTGTTTACATGTGGGAAAAAAGAAAGAAAACTTAAAGATGAAATTTCAAGATTGAGAGAAATAATTCTACCCTTAATTTGTATTTCTACTAAGACCTAAGACCTAGTAAGAACTACTAAGACCAGAATTTGATTAGCTTCCGCTCTCTCAGCAAATGGACAATGGCTTATCGTCATTGGTGCCTAGAAACACTTTTTTCTACAGAATGCTTAAAGCTCAAAGATATATTTTCATATATTTATAAATTTTAAAAATGTATTTATGTATTTACTATATTATATATAATATTTTTTGATGCTAAACCAATTTTTAAAGTGTTTCCTTTAAAATTCTAGAGAAAGGACTCGCGTAGATGCGAGAGGGAGATCGCTGAACATTCATCATAATGCAGATAAAATATGCAGACTGTAGGTCTTAGTATCAAATATATCAGAGCTGTAAATAGTGGAAATGATAGAGCAACAATACTATCAAAATGTGAGACTCCAACTGATAGAGAACCAACGCAGTTTATGGAGATCATAAACAAAACAATTAGTTCAAAGAATTTTATCAGCCACTAAGGACAGAACATTCGACCCGTAGACAATAGAAAAACAGAGTGCACTTTAATCTCCAGACACTGAAGCTTATATCTAATAAAGATTACAAACATCATCGTTATTCTTGACAGGCTTGTTTAATGGTAGGGTGAGGTGAGCATGGCAACGAAAGCCGAGGTCTGTCCTCGAGTCAGCGTTAGCCTACGTCTAGTGAATTACTGTGACGAGACGCAGAGTTAAAAATCCCATCCGACGTAGGGAGCACTTAAGTGAGTGCCTTCCACCGAGTTATCTTGCCGATATCGGGACTGTTATTAAAAATCTCACACTTAAATTAGATTCAAACGCGATTCTATTGGAGGGACCACCAGTATTTGCTCTAAACACCGTGTTAGTAATGAACGTCTTTGTTGTGCAGATCTGATGCTCGAAACTTCTGAGGATTTAATGAATTATGGTGAAAAGGATACTTACTGTTACACTGGACACTTTATGCGCTTTGCCAATTTTATAATGAAAGAGACCTTGGTAACGACGGTTGAATCGGTACCCAAACTCTGTAATGCGCGAAAAAATATTCATTTAGTTGGACGTTTACCACTGCAATATTATTTTAGATAAAAAGAAATAGATTCACTACATGTATGAAGAGATATTATGCCAAAGCCGCCTTTATACTCATACTCCACATGTAGGAAGGAGACATCAAAGGCACTGGACTTTTATTTAGGTTTTATTTAGGTCTGGTTTAAGGACAATTGTTATGTATTTCCCTAACATCGGATTTATTCAATTCCAATCTAATTCAATTATTATACCCTACCTAATCATCTTCCTGTGATACTTCTTACTCACCTATACGTCTCATATTATCCCCGATCCACTTCTTCAACTTCTCCATATCTTGCTCCGTTCTCTAAATTAGTTTTGAACATCAGGCTTTTGTAAATCGTTCTTTTCATTAACTCCATAACATTAGCGAGAGCTTCTTGGTTACTCCTCATTTTTTTAATAAATCAATTGAAACCATTTGGTATACCGCGAATTATTTTATGAATTGGAATTTAGTACATAAGCTGCGTTGCAAAAATATACTCCGGTATCAAATGGACACAATCAGCCATGGAAATGAGTTAAAGTTGCAATTTAATTCAAAAGTAGCGAGTATGTCTTCAAACTCAGTTACAGAGTCATAAATGCTCCACAAACCCTCAATATGGCGCATAGATTACATCAACGTGATAGCTGTATATAGATTTAACGCATTTTGATGTATTCTTTCACAGAAGTTTCCTCTTATTTGATCCTATATTTTGGCTCAAGTCAACGGATAATAGAGGAGCATTCATGGACTAAATTTAATTCACTCGTTATAAGAAGTCGTGGAATGTAAATGTCAGGAGATTCTAGGGGCCAAGAATGTAGCGTGAAGCCTCGGGGTCCTAGGCTACGCATCCGTCGCAGTGGTTACTGAGCTGAAAATTCCGACTATAAAGTAGACGCTATTAGAACCTATTTTGAGCCAGAGTGGCAATACCCAGCGGAATTTATATGAAACTACACCGAGCCAGTACAAACTCTTTGGTAAAGTGTGGTTGCAAAGCCATAATATTTTCAAAATCGGGTCATTTTTTAACACATTCTATACAATAAGCCTTCAATGTACTACCCAATGGTAGCAGGATAAATTCGTTAGGGGCTGAAAGAAATCAAGAAGTCATTGGAGTCAGCACTTAGGCTGAAAAAATTAATACTTCACGTCACCGCCAGGATACGAATCTGATTCCTCTGATTGAAGAGGCATCCAAGCGGACTAACGGATTTGGGTCTCATGCAAAGGAACGTGTGGGACATCGAGAGTGGGAGGGGTAAGAAGGCGTAAGGGTTGAGAAGGAAGGGCGTTCGAAAAGGAGGTGAAGTGACGGGGTTGAGACCCTAACAGGAAGTTTAAAGCTGGATAGGCCATTGGAGAATGAGAGACCTTTAAAATTTAAGGGATAGCTCTCGCTTGAACAATGTTGGCAAGAGTCATATTAGTACAGTGCGTCGAATTCGTTTTCCCGAAAAAAGCGCCGAAATATTCTCCGAGGATTCTCATTAGGTCTCATCATTTATTCACTCCATATCCACTCCCGGCGAAGGTTCTTTGTGCCTCGTTTCGCCTCCAACATTTCATTTTTACCCGTAGTTGAAATTAGCCTAGCTTGAAACAGTCTAAATTGGCAAAAAATGTTGAAGTTCTAACCTTTTATTTTTAACCATCGACGAAGATAGGGAGCGCAACTGAGGCATACGTCTAACTTGGATAACTGAATTTAACGAGCGTTCAATATAATAAGGGCTTTGCAATTTCTTTTTCGGTGAGGCGAAAGGTATTGTCACGCTGGAAAACAAAAATAGCGCTGAAAATTTTATAACCCTATCTCGTAGCGAAGTAATTTTCTCTCATTGATTTTAAAGTTTTATGGGCTGAAAAAGTTGATTCACAAAGGGATTCTTTTACTTAGCGAAAAAATATTTTATCAGAACTGATATTCATGTCATTTTTGGAAATTGATAAGCACCTTTAAAAACGTGTTTACCTCATTAAAATTTTTATCGAAATTGCTAGGCATTTCGGGTTGAGAGTCGGCCTCTTATTATGTCTGAAGAACCGACGTAAATGTTTACTTTGGCAGTACAGGAGACATTTATGGGTTCGCCTTCTCCAACATTCTCTTATGTTCTTGACCAAACATTCTCATCATTTCCCTCTTCAAGGATCGGAAACTCAAATTCCATTTGGCATCCGTTTGCGATGAATTGCATAGCGGCTGTAAAGCAACCTCGACTGATATGAATGAATAGTCCTTCATTTCGCCTGCAGGGCTGTTTTCCGTGTCTAAATGGGACAGAATACTTAAGTCTTAAGTGCATTAAAATGAATAAAGTACTACTACCTGATTAAGGATTAACCATTTAAAAAATTAATCTCTTAGCAAACGCAGTTTCTTTAAGTTCACGCCAACATTCATCCCGTCTTAGTAATCAAAACAAGTTGGGCCCTCCAAATAATTTTAATGATCTCACGCTTTCTCCCTTCGGGTCATTTGAATATTCAACCCAATCCGCATTAATAACCTCCCAGATTAATCACTCGGGATTACTCAGTTTAACTACTGTAGAAGAGATAGAGCTCTATTAGTATGCAGCAAAAGGGGAAAAAAAACTCTGGATGATGCTCGAGAAAGAAATTGGACATGGCGAAGCGAAGAGTGAAGAGAGGGTACGGGGGGAGAGGGAGGCAGGGAGGGAGATGATGGTCGACGGGCGACGCCGTTCATTACAATTAAATGAAGGGTGAGGGAGCGAAGGAGAGCCACTTGTTACGGCGCGGGATGAAATCTTCTTCGGAAGTAAGGAGGAGGGATGAAATTAAATAAAAAAATGAATTGAACAGAGGAAAAAGGCGGGTACGGGGAGGGGAGGGAGTATGGCTAAGGGAGAAGGAGAGTCCATTCCTCAAGTCGGCGATTTGAAAGTTACGACCGGATCCTTTCTCTGTGTTGGGTTGGAGAAATCGAAATGGGGAGACGTTTGAAGAGGAAGACTTCCTGTTGGTCGGAATACTCACTAAGGAAATTTCAAAGAGTGAAAACGAGTCATTACAGTGAAGGTATTTAAATAAACAGATTTAGTGTTAAAAGATCTGTGAATAAACGGGTATATCAATAAACCTTCATAGAGATATGATAGCAGGTCTGAAGACTTTAACTAACTCTGGATTCAATATCTATTAGAGGTTGTAAAATAGGGAGAATGACGTGGCATACCCAATGCATTACCTGCTATAAAACAATTTGGCATGATAATGGTATAGGAGTAGTGGTGTGAGCTATGTCATGGTAAATATGCAAGTAATGGCTGTTAAATGGAAGTGGCATTGTTTATCCGTAACTCTGTTAGTTTTATTTCCCTCAGTTTTGTGAAAGGAATGTGGGGAAAGTTAGACGCAAATCAAAGTAGGAGACCGGCTGATGAAGTCGATTAGATTCGCGGCCGACTAGGTGTTTGTTATTCCATCATCGAAGAAATTGCAAGCTTTATTAGATTCGTTAGATAATCAGTGAGAAAAATATGGAATAAAGATAAATCATAAAATAACATGATAATGAGATGTTCTGCAACAAAGAAAGCGAGGCTGGTCTTAAAAGCTTGGTTAGAAGAAAATGGGTCTAGTAGCAGAGACATAAGGAGAATAGGGTTATCTATGAGAGAGTTTAGTAATAGAAGGGAGTTGATGCCTGGAGCCGTGGGTAAGTATATAATGGAGAGGTTGGTGTAGAGGTTGAAATGGAGTATAATGTTGTATGGGTCAGAGTAAGGATGAGGAGAATAAACTGCCCGCAATCGGGATTTGGGTTATGGAAGAGAACGGAGAAGGTTCGATGGTCGGAAAGGAAGGCAAACTGGGAAGTAGTTGGTGTGGTGAGTGAGAAAAGAAAGCCTCTAAGCTGGAAGACGTGACGAGAGGTGATGGAATGCTCAAGGACATGCGAGAGGGAAGAATTTTGGCGAAGGGAAAGAAAGAGGCTTCATGGGCGAGATGAAAAAGGGTAGGACTTACGCGCGGATGAAAAAGAAACATCAACATGGGCCTGTATTAGTAAACATTTAGCCCATTTTTACCTAAATACTTTCATTTTAAACTAAATTAATGCGTAAATCACATATTATTAATTTGTAAGATCCTTGTAGTGTCAAGGCGCAATTTTCAACTCAAAGTGAATTCGTTCAATAACAAAGTATACGATTGTGCTATCATCAGTGGTCATCAATCCAGGGTTAAGTTTTCTGTTTTTCTCTTCCCCAATACATTCTCTGCTAACCAATTAACCTCTGCGAAAATTTTAATGCAAATAGAGAAATCATTTTACAATGTTTCTTCCCAACCCTTGGTAAAATTACTTCACCAAACTCCTCTATTGTAAGACTCCGCCTCATTCAATTTGATATACCAAATTCTTCTTCAACTCCACTTTCCAATGCTCCTTATCTTCCTCACTATGCCTCTGTTGCAGTCCAAGCTTTACTGACATTTAATAGCATGTTTAAGATGCTTGATACAGCAGGTCATAGATCCCATTTGTGATAGATTGTCTTCTTCTCTAATGCTACTCTCCTCTTCATATTTTACACTTCCTCTTTCATTTTTAATCGTACTTACCTGATGACCAAATACTTCCCCCTGTAAATAGAACTCCTGATGCATGGAATATTAAATTACCAAATAAATTTAATATTGCGCTCCTTCTAGAATCCCTCAAGATTATAGCGCAGTTGAAGATTATTGAATTGGCTTAGAAACAGGAGAAAAATAAAACTTATAGATCGTATGATTTAAACGAAGGCCACCATAATTGATTGCACGATTACGTGACTCCCTTCCCCAAACGGCATTGGAGTTGTTTAAAGATTGGCTGCTATTTTAGTTGTCAACTATGCCATTATCTTGGACGCACTATAATATGCTAATATTACCAATGACTTATTGGCATAAGATTTTAAGGAATTTTGGGGTGGGGGCGATGGAGGATGAGAAAAATACCCCGCCACTCTTATACCGCCGTGGCATTGACTCTTCTTCCTCAGCTTAGAATTCCCCTCCCTCTCATACCCTCCCACCGTACGCCCATTCCCTCCCTTCCACCCTTCCCTAACCGCGCGGGTAACGAAGGGTTAATATTCCATGCAAATTAGTGTCGCCCTTATTGGCATGGCTAAGATGGGCTTTATGCGTGAGGAATGGAGAAAACCGAGTCTGGAGGAATTTGGCAAGGCGGTTGGAAGTGGTTTGAGAGGAGTGGGGAGGAGGGCGAAAGGGGGAGGAGGCGGAAGGGGTGGTTTAAGGGTTTAAGGGAAGTGAAATGGGAGCGAAGGGTCCTCCCTCTCTTAGGATGGATAGGATTACCAGAGCGGAGCAACAGAGGTCACCACTGATCAATATAGCCCGACTTCTCACTCTTCCTCGCGAGAGGGATACAATGGTTCATTTCCCTCCGCGCAATCTTCTACGTCTTCATTTGCACTGCGAATAAATATTCCCTTCTTTCTCTTTCTTTCAATTCCCATCTTGCTCTTTCTTTCAACATCGCCATTTTGCTTAACTATCGGAGTGCTTTGCATTTAACGTGATGAAGTTAGCGCACACGAACGATGTTGAACGGAACGATGAGCCTTTTGTAACCTGCCGTTCATAGTATTCGGCTGGTTAAAAGCAGTCAACGGCTGTTTTTTTCCGAATAAATTTATTGAATTCGTTCATAATTGATAATTACTGAATGACAAAATGTTTACGTTTTTAAATAATTAAATTCATTAAGATTACCAAGATAAATAATTATAATACTTAACTTCTCATAATGCATTTCTGACGCCTTTACAGAATATCAAAAAACTTGACAACGATCACAGGTGCCTTTATCGACGTTTTTTGTTGTTACAAGCGCATTGAATTAGGTCCTCTTATTTTTTTACGTGCGCAGCCTAGTGCGCAGGTTCACTAATGAATCGAATGCAAATGCACTGCCGTGTGGTGAAGTGATTAGGGTACTGTGGTAAATGGAAGGCTCCCATTATTTCCGTGGCTTCCTCTTAGACATTTTCCATTCGTGGGAAAATCTAAACTACAGATTTAATTTCTTAATTGTGAGAGAACTCAGCACCAGGGATGAATGGTGGTCAGCTAAGATTTACGGTAACTGAAGATGTGATTTACCGTCTCCAAGTCGAGTCGATCGGGGATGAATTAACCCGTTTTTTACTACCATTGCCATTTGGTCACGGATTCAATCATATTTTTAAACTGTTTTTTCAGCAATCATTTACTATATTTTTCTCAAATCTTGGCAACTTTAATTTCCAGCAATAAATACAAAAAACCCAATGAACGGAGTCCAAATGGCTAATCATATAATTATTCCAATTTTTATTTATCATTCCACAACATTTTGTTTCCTAGTATACTGCTAGGTGCTTTCAAATTTATTAAATTTAATTAAATTTTTAAATATTTCATCTGAAAAAACTGTAAAAACAAGAAACCTAATTTTTAAGACATGGAAGATATTTTCAGTTCCAAAGAAATGCAGATAAAAGTGGAGGGCACTGAAGCAATTTCGTTCGTTATTTGTACCACATGATGTGAAGCTAACAAATACAAAAATTTACTCAAAGAAGAGGAGTGAAAAAAAATTTCACGTTAACACAAAGCATGCTACATAGTCTAATTTTTAACGGAAGACTTTTAAAATGTTTCATTTATATCAAGTTCATCGTTATTGAATTAAAGGAAGTGGGGGTCGCTGACTGTACAGAGGTACTTCGCTGCGAAAGATAAGGGCAATGGCGGCTGACGGGAGTGGCCGCAGCTTGGGACTCATATCGTACAATGAAGTGTAAAGGGTATCATATCCAGTGCCTTTAAGAATGCCAGTCATTTGCGTGTTTGTTGGCGTTTATTGCGTATTGTGTTTGGCTGGAAGATTTGGGGTTGGCAGCCCTTGGAGTAGTTCGATCGGTTGGCGGCTCTGCAGGAAGGGTATTAACTAAAAGTATTGTTGCAATTTGAACATGAAGTGGTGGGGAAATATTAATAATGAGGTGGCAACGGTGAGGTTGTTGGGAAAAGGGGAGAACGCGGGGAGAGAGTGTCGAGCATGGATGCAAAATATAGTGGTGAAATTGCGTGCTAGGAAAAAGAAGTGGAGAAGGCGTGTGCGAGGCTGGTGATGTACCTGCAGGTGCAATTCTGTGTAATAGACGAGGCATTGGTGCTGCCAGGAGTCTCTACGGGGGATGGTGTATTTTTGTGTGGGGCTCCAGAGGGTCCACTGCCAGCGGGTGCCGCGTAATGATGTTGTTCCATTACCCGGGTGGAAGTTGGATTGCTGAACATTTAAATAATAACAGTTACAGGTTGGCATCCACAACAAGCATTATTAATCCCTAGAAGAGGAGAAAGAAACTGAATATTTGCGACTAGAAAATTGTATAATAGTGTCAATGCGTAGCTCTGATGTTTGTTGAGTATTTTGTCACAGATTGTATCCACATAAAAAATGCTGAGAAACTCAAAATAATATCTCAAATTTAATAAAGTTACAGAAGCGTGTGTTTTGGATCCCTCTGGGTGAGCACAAAACGCCCGGATTGCTTTGGAGAATCCATCACATGAAGACTTAAATATCATTTCATTCATATTCTTGCCACTTGGGTAAAACATCGGCCTGTGTCTGATATGAACGACAAAATGTTACCTATCTGCACTAATTTCGTAAATAGAACTTGAAAATACATAGTGTTAAGTGGGAGAACGAAACAAACAAGGGAAAAATAAAATTTTACTATCTAATTCAAATGTCTTTTTCTAGAAAAACTATTTTTAAGAAGGAAAAACTCACGAGCTATTGCATTAAAATAAAATATTAGCATCCTACTGATTTATTACTCCGAGTCATTAGACCATTGCTGTAAAAAATTAAGACAAAATGCGATAGTTCCATAGAAATAACGTCTGCTTCTATGGATAGAAATAAGTGCTCATTTAAAACTAAAATCCGAAGATTCTTGCGAAATTGTGTGGAACTTATGCATTATGCATAAAACTTTGCGATGAAAAACTTTGCAATTTTCCACAATTTATGCATGCATTAGGTGATGATGATAATGTAAAAACATCGAAACCTGGTTCGTAGTAAAATTTATATTGCGGAAAATTACAAAGTTTTACATTTATGCATGCTCATTTAAATATCTTCGTGGATCAAAGTGCTGTGGGGATCCGGAGAACTCGACAAATAATTGGAATCTCGACTCGGGCCGTTGTGTCTAAATTCCCGTAAGAAGCTTACGAGTTGAATCTCAGATTAGACTTGAATTAGGAGGTTGACTACAAACGTATAGAAGAATACAAAAAGTGAAGCTAATTTTAGCTATATAATGGAAATCGCATTGCTGAGTATCTCATGATTACTCAGACAATCATCTCGCTTACTGTTATTTCAATAATGCCCCCGAAAACAGATTCTTCGAGGGGTTAAATACACAAATGTTTTCAAGTGATACCTACCCGTGTCGTTTGGGGAGGGAGGCGAGTTTTGGGACACCAAATGGAACAGCAAAGTTCGGCGTCGGTTTCCCAAATAAATATAACAATTTGTTCCGATGTCCGCTACTGAGTACTTTCTTCGCTTCATCCGCAAACATTCGGAGGACATAGAAAGGTTGTTTCACTTCCATTTCTCTTGAAACGCTTAAGTCAGATTTCTTAGCAACACAAATAACTTTCACTTACACAGAATAGATACAAAAATCTCCATAAATACCTTCTTCAACCCAATTTATCCATACAACCGAAGAATATTGTCCCATAACCATTACAGTCTACATAGTCATGGTTTTAAACAGCTAACTTTTGACAGCTACGAAAGCTGAATGTACCAATCAAGACCAAAGTTTGGACTTAGTATTTGTTCTGTATCACACTGCCTCGCTGGAATATCCTTAATTGCTGTGACTGTTGCCACTGACAATAAACATTGGGCTCTTTTCTGCGTTTTCTGCGTCTGCATTGGGCGTCAATTGACTCATTCACGGTGAAGTACCGATTTCTCATCCATTACCAATTTACACTCGAGGCCACCGCCGATCACTAGGTATCTTTCAATGTATCACCAATATCACACGTGAAGATGCACGTATGAGAAGAAGGTCATTTTTGTGCATATTATATAAAATAATAATGTAAAACATACAAATATACCAAATTTCTTCTAGATAGAAATCTAAAACCAAAATATTTTGAGGTCTATGACTGTGATAAAAGAAATAACCTAAAGTGAACGATGAAAACCAGCCCATAAACAGTAAAACCCCTCTTAGTGACCACTCCTGTCAAGTAACCACACCTCTCAACGACTATTTTTCAGCGGAACAGTCGATGGTAGCTTAATTCAGGTTTCAATGTATGTGTAGATCAATAAGTATGCATTTAAATTTCCCAAGAGCAACTAGGTTATAAGGAAATAAATACCATCTGTATCGGTTTTAACAAAACCATCGTTTAAAAAATGTTTCTATTTTTTCCAATCATGATTCATTTGCAGAATATGATTCCAAGAAACTGAACCCTTGTCGAACCACCACCTCTCTTAACGACCATTTTTCATCGGAACCGTCGCTTTAAACAAGTTTCACAGTACTTTAAGGGATATTGCTACTATTTGGGGCAAGAAAACATTTATAAAACACTATATGAACGTACCTGAGGAAATACAATTACATAAGAAACCAATCACTAAAAGGAATATTGATTTCATGTTCTTATCTCTCATTGGCCGTTCAAACCTAGGATTGGTTGACTGCAGCCCTCCACCCTTCCCTAAATAATGCTAGTTCCTTTACCTCCTGGTATCTCCTCCTATGTACTTTTTTCTTTATTTGGTCCATGAATTTACTGTTATACCACTGAAAATGAAGCTTGTTTGAATCTATCTACCTCGCAAAAGAACAGGGTGATGGGTAAATGGGTTTAGATTCAAAGTATTTCCAAATTGAAGTATAAAAGTCTCCTACTACACTATTCTGCGTTCTGGCGTCAGAAGTGGCCTTTTCCTGATGATAGGTGCTAGGGGAGGCATTCCATGTTAAAATTGTGCGTGGTCCTTGAAATGCTCTCTACTTGCTTCCCAAAATGTGACCGCGACTTTTAAAAAAACTTTTCCATACGGGGGTTTATTGCACCATACTCAGCTAAATGGACCCAGTCGCAGCATGAAGCTAATCCTATTATTTTTTCTCGGCAGGTATCTTTATCTTAATTCTAAGGGTTTAAATCTGTCATACTATTTCATCACTTGAAGCAATTCTTAACTTCGGGTAATTATTCACTTATGCTGGATAAGGTATAAACTCTACAGAAGACAGCAACGGTATAAAACCACTAATGGAGGCATAAAGGACATTCATTAACATTCATTATAAACATACTTATCCTGTCCCAGGATGCACTTCACGATTGTCATCTATAATCCATCAAATAATCTGCTTAGATTGGCTGGGAGTTACGATGACATTTAGATATTTTTATAGATATCCCATTGTCAGTTGGAGGTTCATCCAGAGAACTTAACTTTTAATAAACATGTTTCTTTTTCTTTCTCATCTGGTAGAATACTCGCTCATTTCACTCATTAAATACTCACCAAACATTACTGAACTATAAACTTACTATGGAATATTATTTTAAACTTTAGAGCTTTGGAAGAACTTTCGAATCCCGAGTTAAAATCTCGTTTAAGTGTTTGGCATGTAAGAACAAGGGTGGTAATAAATAAATTCAAATCCTAAATAAATGCTTGTCACGATGCCTCCTAAGCACAGAATATTCATCAAATATTCATTATAAATTTTAAAAAATCCTTAAGATGAAATAGAAAATTGCAAGATTATGGTAAAATGTGTATAGATAATTTATTAAGAAAATTTTCAAATGGAAAATTATCAAAATACATATGCATTGAACACTTCCGAAGGCTTCTGGAGATAATAAATTTATGAGGAACACTGTTGAAGAAAGCTCTTATGAAAAAAGGATAAGGATAGGGGAATACATGAAACGTACAGGAACATAGAAATGAACTACTACTAGTAAGTTACAAAGAAAGCTAGGAATAGAAAATGGTAGAGAGCGTTAGTTAATTAAACTCCGCATAATGTCATTGATCGTGGTGAGCAGGAATTCACTTAGATGAGGAGAAGAGTTGCTCAACTTCCAGCTTCAAATAATTTGAATATTCCTTCGAAGTAAAATGAGGTCGGTCTATCACTTTTCATGTGCATTCTCGTTTGGATGGCTTCATTGGATTTTAATAGTCGTCACATAAGCCGAGATTCCCGCATCAATTTTAATTCTAAGCTTCTTTGGTACCCACTCCACTCCTCGTATCCCCGAAGAGAACTTGGCCAGTAGCGGGAATGTAAAAGGCACCGACTTTGGGAATACGTTCTCAGTAATGGTTCTTTTTTTACGAAACGCTCCAGCGACCAAAGTTTTCGACCTCACATTACAACTACGGCATTCTGCCGAGGAAGATTGAGGCCGTGCGCATTGGAGTGGTTTTTGGGCGCCTTGGGAGGGTCGGACAAGGGCCTTGGACCGAGCGAGGTAAGGCGGGGGGTGAGAGTGGGAGGAGGGGGGGGGGTCCCGGAGGGAACCGGAAAACCGCACTAACTTGTAGCAGCTCTGCGCACGGCCCTTCTTTCGAAAGCACTTTGTTGCATGGCGTATTCCGCGCCTTCCCTTCAGCGCGGGGGAGCAGTTGAAGCGTTATTGCGCTCTAGCATACCACTCGGTCCTTTTACGCCGAACACCCTGGAACATGCCCTCCTCAAGATATGACCCCCGCCCCTCCCCCATCCCGCCTCCTCCTCTCTTTTTGAACCTCTGAATGCCTTTTCCTTCCTCTTCTTTCTCCCTTGAGGACGAAGGGCTTTGTATACTATTCCAGGAGCAGCAGTTCTAGTCGCGCTTTTCTCGGAGAGTCGTAAAGTTAGAGCGACTATTTTTACACATGCAGTGAACACACCCGCCATTGCACATTCGTATTATTCACCTTGATATACGATATATTACCTAGGAGACGAATCGAGTTATTATTCATGCATAATAATATTGGTCAATAAAACAAACTGCTTTTGAAAGATCGAAAACAGAACGCCTTACTAACAATACGTTACCACCCATTCATGAAGCCATATGCTCTCCATCTTGATACACCTGTATGTCGCAGGAAGCAATTTTTTATCAATATCTAACTTAGACTAACAAATATCGACGGATAAAAGTTCTTTCTTTTTAACTTTGTAAAATGATATTTAATACAATTTTGATCAGCATCAACATACCCTAGCGTGTGACAGGAGTAATTGTTACACCAGACATGAAAAATGGAGGATTAAGGAAGGAAAGAGAGAAAGGCTGAAAGGACAGATAAAACATTGACAGATTTCTTCCAGTGTTTTGCTCTGTCTTGGTGATCACTAAACATGGAAAGTCGTACTTACACTAGTACGTTCGGAAATTCACCCTTACTTATTTTTTCCTAAATCTAACAGATATATTGGAAGGGGTACATTCTCAAGCACCTCAGTGCTGAATCAACCAAGTGGGTTGGTTATCTAAGAAGAGTCATAAGATATTGTGAAACTCTTACAGTGCATTATTTCCTAATTGAATGGTTTAACTTAGGATTAAAGTTAATTTATTGATAAATTTATCAAAAATTTTATAATATCATTTTGAATTATGGACAGTAAATTTATACCTAATACGAACATCGGCAATAGTAAAAATAACCCATGGGACAAATATTGCGGTACGGTAGAGCGTGAAGAGAGGAATTATAGTAAACATTATACCAAATGTGTTCTGTGCGATCAAAATTATGAAGGATTATCGAAGCAAAATGTTACGTCTACAGGCCAGCAATGAAGCACGAGAGCCTGAGTAACGCCTCTCATCCTTAATCCTTATACCCTGTTGCGCTTTCGCTCCAGTAAATGTAAAAGATAACTCCATTCCCGTCCTGCTCCTTTCCCATGCAAATAAAAAAAATACGTATAAACACACGCACGCACCTTATGTAGGTACACTCGCCTAAAACTCTCGCCCCTCTTCCGCACCACTTCCAGTGCCAACGCCATCACGTTTCCACGAAAAGTACAAACACACACGCACTCATACATACAAGCCTAAGCAACAAAAACACAGGCACCGCCCGCCCTCTCTCGGAACAAGTCGACATCCCCGGGAGAACACGCTCTCTGCGCCTTCAACTCTTTTCTTCTTCCTCTTGTTCTCTCTCCCTCTCTCTCTCCTACTCACCAAACCCCTCTTCCTTCCTTCCTCATTTCTCTCGATCTTTCTCAAGCGCCAAGCTCACATGTCCCGGGACGGATAAGACCGCTCTTATAGTGGGAAGAAGCGAGAGGGATGAGAAAGGGAACGGTGTAAGCAAGTGCGTGAGAAAGATTCCCCTGGGAGATCCCCGGAGAAGTCTCAAGAAAGAAAGGGCTGGCGAGAAAGCGTAGAAACTGGAGGGACTCTGTGTGCGTGGAGGGAGGGACGAAGGGAAGAAGGACGAGAAAAAAGGCATGTGCAAGCAGGTGAGGGGTACAGAGAGCCAAAAGTTCCCAACCCCCTTTATTCTCCACACCCATAAAAGATCAAAATATGATCTCGCACCCCATTTAGCTGTAATTTTATGAGAAATAGAAGCAAAGGTAAGCAAAACTAATGAATATTTTTGACTGCTAATAGTATAGTACAGATATGAAACGTTTGTGAGAGGAAAGGATATTAGAAATATTTGGAAGAGCCTCAAACCTATCATCACAGTCATTGGTCGTTCAATCCTATGACTGTTTGACTGCCACCCTCAATCCTTCTTTATCTAATGCCGATTTCCTTACTCCCTGGTACCTCTTCTTCTTTTACTACTCCTGGTACCTTCTTAGGTCGGTCCTCTTTATTTCATATGCTTATTCATTCCTTGTTCTTCCTCTTGGGACTTTCCCCTTTATTATCCCGTCAGTTACATTCTTAACAAATCAATTGCGCCTCAGCGTGTGTTCAATCAATCTGGTTCTTCTATTCTGTATAGTGTTCCAAACGGTTCTTTCCCCTACTCTTCTTTATATTTTTCTGAAAGCTTCATCTTTTTTAATAATGTCCCTTTATTAGATCCTTAGAATCTCGATTCTAAAGCTTCTAGTATTTTCTGGGTTGCTTTACCACTGACCCATTTCCTATCTATCGTGTGCCATACTCCACTAATCCTGGTTTAGAGTCTACATATCATTGAATAAATATTTTCAGCGATGATAGTGAGTGAGGACCATAATGCATTTAACGTTTCAATTGCTAGCCGTATATTCCTTTATTGCAATAGAGGCTGTAAACTGAAAATAAGATACAAAATACTCTCTTGAGTGTAATTTAAAATGCAAGTTACATTTCGTGTGTCGAGAGAAGATATCGGTACCTCTCAATAATTCCACGTCTTAAAAAAATGGGCTTTTATCCTATGTTGGTCACTACATATTGCTGTCTCCATTTCCATAGGATGTTTGGCACATTAAAGAAGGTGCTACTAGAAACTTTCAAGCGCCCGAAAAAAACAAATGTTTTCTAAGAAGCTTAGTTATTGCTTTTATATGATCTTCCATTCCTTCTTCAATAACGTCCATTTACATCCCCTAACCTCGAATTAATCGATCAATTCCCTGACTTTTCCTCCCAATTTTATTTATAAGTCTCCGTTACTCTTTACCACATCACTTACTCCTTCGTTTGTATATCTTTCTGCACATCAATTTGCAATTGAGACTGCAAACTCCTCTCACGCTCCTATCATATTTTCTATTTCAATGCTAACGCTCACTTCAATTCTCATTCCGCATTCAAGCCAACCTTCATCTCATTCACAGCCACAATTTTAACTCTTCGGTCGAATGAATCTTTACCACAGGTAATGCGTAATTCAGTCAAACTGCCTTCTAACTCCTAAGATTTAGGTTCTTGAAAAAAGTTTACGTTCAAGCAAAATATGTATCACCAAACGCCCGAGGTAAATCATGATCAAAAATTGCATTGCAAGTCATAATTTACATTTTATTTTCGTTTGCAATGCTCTTTTCAATGAAAAAGAGTCTTGAAAGAAGAGATTGAGAGAACATAGGCTATTGCCTGCAAATTATTTCAAATCGCATATTATTTTGCAGGCAGTGAAACTTTAAGTACTCAGCGATCAATTCGAGATAAATTACTTATAAAAAGAAAAATTCACCATTAGTTACCATACAACATAATTTGCTCGTATATTTGCCTTTTTTACTCATTTTAAATAATTGTAATACTCACTTAAGGTTAAATGAAAAGGCTGTTCACTACTTGGTCTTTGGCATTCATTTCAGAAGACGTTTACTTCTATTCAGAAAAAGACATTAAAATTTTCCCCATTAAGCTGCAGATTTGTGATAATTTTACCCCTACCAAGAGCCAAGTTTTCAATTCTATAAGGGGAGGGACAATGAAATATTCCGATGAATTCTTCAAAGGTAATTCATTTTTTTCCCAGAAAAATGTTGATTTTTTTACAGCACTTAATACATTCGTATTCATTAGTCTCCTTTTTATTTGTGCATTACAATGCATCATAAAAATTATTTTAAAATAGCAAAACTGATTCACTAAATTCTTTATAAACAATTAAAAACTCACATTTTTGCATAATCAATGAGGTTAATTAAGCAAAGGATCAAGTTTAATTCTAAATATCACACTTCTCCGAGTCTGATTCTATGTTAAACATTCAACTGAAATTATTTCATGGAAACTTAAGTGTGAGAGGTAGAGGTAGGCTGAGAAAGTTGTGGTTGAATGTGGTTGAGGAAATTCTTAGGAGGAGGAATATTAGGAGTCTTAAAAACAGGAGGGCGTGTATGAAACAGTGTATGGGGGTAAATGAAGCAGAAGAGGTTTGCAAGGATAGGTCAATATGGAGGAAATTATTGAAGCAGAGTTAGGTGTACAATTATGTATTAATGAGTAAAACATTTTGACTGTGCCTACCCCGAAAGGGAACGGCGTGATGGGAATGTATGTACGTATGTATGTAACTTATATCTGCTGAGCATATTTTATCAATGATGAATGTTTTTGGCACAATAAAAAGTTCTTATTTATCAAAGTAATCAGAAACAACGATATCTTCAAGAAGTATTTGACTGCTTAAGGGACAGGAAACCAGTGCGGGCACCACATTTGATGGCATAGGTAATTCTGAATTTTAAAGCTAATTTTCCCTGGCATTTTTTTAAGAAATGAATCATCCTCCATACATATCCTCCCGATGAAAACTACTCTTAGCCGATTTAATTGAGATTAGGATGACTCTCATTACTATATATTCAAAGTTGACGTCAAATTAATTCCTTACAAGGTTGAGTAGTTTTAGTAATTTTGAAAGTAGTTTAGACTTCAAAAATCCTGGTCTGCTTCTTTTTCCGGGAAACCAAAATTCAAAGCACTGATATTCACTTGTAAACACGAAGCCCGTATTTTAGCTACAAGTGGAAGCAGAAATGTTTTGCAAAAAACTCATGGTACTATAGTAAATTATATTCTAATGCTGCGAAATCCAAATGCCGGAGGACAAATTGTCAATACGTGTTAAATTAGTAAGGAGAGTATGTAGGTGGTATAGTCTGATAATGTAGCACAATACATTAATAATGGACGGTATGGGCAGACTGAAACGAAAAAGTGAGAGGGCAAGTTGTCCAAAAATAACCTCGCAACACAAAAAGCATTTCCGGGTGAATTCGAGGGATATTTCGACGGAAATTCTCCAAACATTCGAATCATTGCATGAAATATGGATTAGAAATTTTTACTTTGAATCCGAAAATCCGAAAAAACGGGTTAATTCGCGCAATGGAGTAACACTTCTTCTAGAGGGTGTTAGAAGATACGATAATCACAGCAACTTAGAGGGGCAGAGGCAATAACATTACATCTTTACCCAGGGTCCCCCTCCCTCCTCTTGCCCCAACAAAACACTACACCCCATAATGAGTCAAGATAAAATGTGCTGAACTTTCCCACTGACTGAATTTATTTTTGCATTGACAGATTTTGAGAAATCTAGCAACAAGTCAATTTTTAAGTTGTTAATAAAGATAAACTGTTGATGGTTCAGAACAATTATCCCCATGACTCATGTTATGCGGGATATATAACTTAGATATAACCCAAGATGTCCGAACGCAAAAGAACTCGTTGAATCCATTTCTCATAATTTCAAAATATGATGTGCATAAAAAAACAATAATATTCAGTAATTGGGGTACGTCCCATCACCCAGTTCTTTCTTCAAAATCCCCCAGCCCGAAACTTTTCAACTGTTCGAATTTGGATTTTCAAGTGACTAATTTCCAGAGAAAGCAGACAAGTCATTTAGTGAACGACAATTTTACCTGTTTTTTTCCTCTTCTTATAATCCGTATTAACAACAAAGAAAATATACAACATTTGGTTATTGTGAAAGCATTTGAATTGTTGACCTCGGAAAATCGCATTTAGATAAGCCTGAAATATATCAAAGGCTATGGAGGCTGAAACCATAGGTTACGTGGGATACTTTTACGGTGCTTGAACGGACTCGCCCATCTCCCAGGCCCCCTAGTCCACGGGGCCTACCGCATTGCAGGCGCTGAGGACCAATCTGCTAAGCCCCTGGACAGGGGAAAGGAGAGATACTGAATCTACAACAATCCGACAATGGCGTGGTACTGATCGAGGCTGCGGTCGGCGACTGACGATTTCTCCGGATAGCCCAGTCTGAGACAAGGCTCGTGCCCCGCTAAGTTTGTCTCTAATGTGTGACAGGTCTCACCAATGCTCAAGAACCTTTGCATTCCCAGGGGCACACGGGAGACGCCCGATGGGATGAACGGACAGCGAAGGAGGAAGGATTCGAGAAAAAGTCGAATGAAAAAGAGAGCGAGACGCTGGAGGTGGAAATTGAGGTGAAGAGAAGTGCAGGGGAGGGGGTGGGTGAGTTGAGTGTGAGTAATGAGGATGGAAAAAGGGAGGCTTCCGGATCCGAGAGGGGAGTGAGGGGAGGGGAAAGCAGTGGGTTAATTTCGAGGGGAAGCAGAAAGATGAATAGAGGAAGAGCGGGAGTGGAAGAGAGGGGGATAATTAAGGGAGAGAGAGGAGTGAGCAGGGAGATGTATGAATGAGAATTTTCATTAGCACACCCTCACGCTAACATCGTCCTCCCAACTCCTTCCGAAGTGTACGCCGCCGAGCGCGCGAATTTAGCACACCCCTTTTCGTGGGTCCCTGCGCAAACTTTCCACAGCATCATTTTTGATGGACTGGTAGCCCTGGACTCGTGTTAGAGCAGTGGTATGAAGAAGGAGCACGTCAAATTGCTTTCCCAATTCACTCGTACGTTGTATTGACTTTTTTATTTCAGCTTGGAGGATTCATAAGTAATTTACAAGATAGAGCCATGAAAAGTCGCAATAAATGTTTAAACCTCCGCGCATCCTTATAACATTGCTTAGAGATCAATACACAGAGTTAAGAGAGTTGTTGCATGGATGTGCAAGTAATATTCCTGCGTTTGAAATGGAAAATCTGGCAAATTGTCAACAATTGCGACGGGTGTACTTAGAGATACATTTTCCTAAACCCACCCTGGAATATTATTTGTTATGATGAGTCTCAATTTTTCTATTTATCAGCCTCGTATCTCTTGATTAGTAAATTAAATGCTATTACCGAGCTAAAAAGAGCATAATTATGCAGAAACAAGTGCAAAAAACTGAAAAAGGTTTATAAAATACCAATTTAATACCAACTGACAAGTTTTGCTATGGATTTATATTAAGTCATATATGTTATTAATATAATGCCAATCGCATATTGCGGTTTTTTTGATAAGTTTTCCATCATATTTTGGAGAAAGGAAGCGATCACTGAGCAAAATCCTGCTCCTTTGTTCACGTGTTCAACTTCTCTTGAAAAACATGAAGGTTAAAAAGAAGGGTGTGGTTGTGTTTTGAGGGAGAATAAGGGAAAAGTGTAGAAAGAGGGAAAGTTTTTCGGAATTTACTGTTGAGACGTATAATGGATTGAACGGAATAGGAGTAGAATATGCCGACTCAAGAAAAGAGAACTATTATTAATTAGATGTCTTAAATTAGGGGCAACTCAACTTCAACAAAATTAATAAAAAAATAATTAGATAAACGATTAAACAATTTTGATTCCATGTTTGGTCGAAGAAATTGGTTACATATAAAAGAAGTTATTACTCGGATCTTTAGACGGAAGCGCTGACTCTTTTTTTTCTCATAACTCATTTTTCTGTGTTGAAGCAGACTTGTTAAATAGACCATTCGAATACCATGAGAGTAATAACAGTTAGAACTATGTGCTATAAAACCATAAGATTATTTTTATTTTTCAATTTATTTTAGTAGTATACCACGATAAATAGTATTGGTAGTCACTTCCAAACAATTTCTTAATTACAAGATGTTTTTAGAACCAAGATTTAAAATTGACCTACTGTTTTTGATTTATCGTAAAAATATTTCTTTTTAAACGTTTCGGGTATGATGAACCAAGCAAATGATTAATGACTACACGTGCAAAGGGCACCATGTGCGAAAGAAAATTTGATTCAATCATCAGAAATAATTAAAATGTACAAAAGGGTGTGCTACTTTTCCATATCGTCGGGTACAAATATATTCTTCAATTTTATTACCTAATTACATATAACCGTGTGGCAACTCAGGTACCTCCCGTTGCGAAGCACTGTTTGAAAGAATTCAGACAAAAATCCTCACTGTAGAGGCAAGAACGCATTGTTAGCAGATTAAATATCTTTAGCTGTTTACATTTTTTACATTTTAAATTCTGTTTTAAAAAATTTAGAAAAAATTCACCCTGTTGAGTCATGAACTTATTGATAGTAGATTAAATATCTTTAGCTGTTTAAATTTTGCTCATCTATTTCAACTTGTAGGTTTTCTCGATTGGATACTGCCATGGCCACTCTTCAACAGTCCTAGCAAACCAGGATTTGACTGGCATACTATCGGGAGATTCGCGAGAACGGGCTGTAATTTTTAGTAGATGGTAGATGTCATACCATTCATCATTAAGCAGTAAAGAGAGCTAATGAATCACAGATATCTGGGAAAAATGATGACGGGTACACCTTCTGGATCGCGTTTTAGCCGTCCGTGGTGCTGAATGTTCACCAAACGACGAATCACAAAGCGCGCGAACAACCGCCGTGCATTTTCGTGTTTGACACGTCTCGTCGCCGATGATCTATCCCGACATTTTGAAAATCGGGCGAGCGGAACAAAGGCCCAAAGGTGAAAGGGTCACAGTAACAGATATTGAGGGCGGCAGGCGAGCGGTTGAGCGATGTCATGGAGCGTTGGACAGGGGAGGAATCTCGGCAGGTTGCTGGCATAAATCCAACACCATTGTGTATTACGCCGGGATCAAAAGTTGTTTTGACATTGGCCACAAGAGAAGGCACAATGAGTGCTCAGCTTTTGGAGCACTGTGAAGGGTTTTAAGAACCAAAAATGATGTCGAAAAGGATATTTCAGTCGGAGAATATGAATTCCGGGGAGGGAGGAGGAAAAGAAATGGAAAATTGTGTTAGAAAACGGGCTGAAGCATTAAAGGGAAGGGAGTAGAAATGAAGCATCGCCTTAATGATGTAAATCCCAGAATAAGATAGTGCCCATCTTTCTCTCCATGAGTTTTCGCTATGAAAATCTGAATAGTGTCCTTTTAGCGACTATCGACCCGTATCATCATTATGAAAAAAGGACAGGGATAATTTTCGATTCTGCTGGTATGAGTGATTTGTGCCCGGGCTGCAAATGTGGCTTAGATATATATCTCCCTGCTCAAGAACGATTCTGCATTCAAAGTAGTAGAGTGCACACCTTTCTTAGCTTCTCTGCATGCTATTATTAATTTAGGAGTTTCGCTATAAGATATGTTTATGTCATCTGGAGTCGGATAATCTAAAGCGTTGTGTTCTTTCATATGTCTTTGCAGGGAGTTTGCAAATGATATCAACTTCATCACTGTCGCGTCATTTTGTCTGAATAAAATAGACAAAAATGTGAATACAATACAAGCTAATACTGGTGTATTTATGGAAAAAATGTTTCAGTGTCAATGTAGGTTATTCGGAATATTCCAAATTGTTCACAGCCAATTACGAGCCTCTAACGGCATGTTCATATTTCCGTGAAACAACTTATTTGGCAAATTACACTTGCTTTTTTATTACCACAGTATATTATGTGCAGTTCTTCCGGGAAGTAAAATTTGAAAGAGTATGAATAGAGAGAGAGAGAGACAGAGAAACAAGACAAAGCAGTTATGACTGTGCTGGTGAGAGGGAAGAATAAAGACCTTCCTCCCGGGAGAGTTTTATTTCTCCGACCTGCAAATAAGAGAAAAGTAGTTAAAGTTACTGCGTTGGCTATATTACTTAATTTCCATTCCGAACGATCTCGGTTTGAATTCTGGCAGCTATTGAGGTATTTCACTAGATGAAATCTGATCCTTACTAGGGAACTTGGTGGGAAGCATTTCAAGTACAGCACACCGATCGTCAAATGGGATCGTTAAATTGTGAACCATGTTGAAAGTAGGTTGATCACTATAGCCTGTCCACCCTCTCTCCATTCTATTCTTTCTCCATCCTACGTAATACGACGACTGACTTAGGAGCACGATTGACACCGGGTTTTGGTCGCTACCCCAAATAATCAGCATAATGAGATTAGAAAATACTATTAGGGCAAGCGTGGATGAATTCTTTGAAAGATATCTTTTTTTCAAATAGCTTTTGTGCATTTATCGAGTTCTCTCTTGTACAAATGCTAAAATGAGTTTAGGTGTGTCATAAATTGGTGACTAATAGATGAATTACTTTTTTATAATTACAATGTCATGTGCTTCCTCAGTGGGGACTTACACTAAACGTAGGCTAATTTCAACTATGCTAATGGATGTATGGAATTCGGGAAATGCTCCGTGGTCTGTTCATTTTTTCTCCATTCCATACATTGGTAAAAGAAACTGCAAAAACCTTCAAGCAAAAATATGCTAAGAGAAATTATTCATTTTTCAGGTTTTTTACGAACCAAACATATATTAGCATTGAAATTCCGCAACATAAGTTATTTTTAAAGTTTTCTGAATACCAAAACAGCACATTGGCGGGTAAAACGGATAAATAACATAATTATTTTACAAACAAACGCCAGGATTCAATCCACTCTTCCTCCTTTACCAGTTCCCTATGACGCAAATGACCTTAGCTGTTGGTCACCTCTCCAAAATCCAATTTAGTTCCGAAGAAAAGGGATCTCTAGAATATGGAAAGGCGGAATTTAGGAACAAATACAGTGTTGATGTTTTACAAAGAACGAGGAGAAACACGGAGATAAAAGAATAATTGCTGATCATCACGTTGCATTGGCTGTCACAATTATCCTTTCGAATGATACAACTGTTCTGGCGACGGAATCGGCAGCATTTATCGGTCCTCAAGTGACCCTATATGCCACATACAGAACATATGTGACGCAGCATTAAAGAAACTAGGTTTTGTGAAACGTATAAAAGGAAGGTCCTCGGATGAAAAAGTGAAAGAGAGATGTTACTTCGCTCTGGTTAGGCCACATCTGGAATACGTCGTGAGCATTTGGGACCCTGATCATAAAGATTTCACCAAAAATATCAATAAAATACAAAGGAAAGCAGCGCATTCCGTAAAACACTGCTACGAGTGTATGTGTAGAGTCTCACAACTTTTAGAGGGATTAAGGTGGGTGCCCCTAGAGATTCGGAGGCTAAACGCTAGGCTTAGGTTGCTTAATAAATTCAGAACTGATATTTTTCAGAGCGATACAGAGAATATTATCATGACTCGTTACTACATCTCTAGGTCTGACGGATGCGATAAAATAAGAGAGATACACTGCCGACAAGATAGGTACAAAAACTCGTTCTTTCCGCGAACAATAAGCGACCACAATAAAAATTGAGCTCCGCTAAATACACTCCTATAATACATGTCACCATTTCATCTCCCAAAAACCTACATCCTTACACGGCTGGTGACCATACACCCCCTGCCACACGCCCATGCTACGGCTCGCGGGATATTATGTAGATGTATATGAATTTTAACCTCACAGACTCGGTTTACTTCTATTGGATATTGAAACACATATAACATGTCCTATTAAATTCTACAGGCAGTAATTGCGACGCATTGTATTTTTCAATTCTGCGCTGGCGGTACGAGCGAGGCCCACGAGAGGGCCATGTATCGGGGGGCGAGAGCGCTTTGAGACGTTCCTTCGCACCGAAGCAAAGTGTTCCCTCCGAAGACCTGACCTTCTTCTGCAGCTCCCTTTGCCAAGATGACGGCAATGGCGCCGTGGGAAAGGAGGACGGGGATAGAAACAGAGGGAGAGAAAGAGAGAGAGGAGTACGTGTGGAGAATGATGCTTGAACAGAGAGAGAGAGAGAGAGAGAGAGAGAGAGAGAGAGAGAGAGAGAGAGAGAGAGAGAGAGAGAGAGAGAGAGAGAGAGAGAGAGAGAGAGGCCGTCGTCATGACAATGCCGCCGTTGGGAAGCGGGGGGAGTGGGAGGGTGGGAAGGGGGTGGGGGTGCGCGCGTATAAGGGTGGAAATAATGGCAACATCGCCGAGTGTTCTCTCTGTCCGTCCGATATACGTTTTCACGTGCATAATTAATGACTCAATAAGAGTTGAAGGGGGTCGGAGTGTCTGGGGGGTGGCGGAAAGGGAGGAGGGATGAAAAGGGGAGACGTGGGGGAGGGAAAAGGGGTGGAGAGTGACGAGAGGGGTTTGTGTGAGCAGGTCGAAGGAGGGCGCTCCGGAACAACACGGCGCCCCGGCTGCACTCTTGTCGATTATTAAGGCAGTTTGAGCGAGGCATCATTTCATACAGAACTCAATAAATTTGATCTCATTTTTAAGAAAAATATCACATCATCTTTCCAAAAATAGCAAAAATTTCTTTTCACTTGCCGTAAGGTTTGTCGAGATATTTTCCGACGAACGTCAGCCATTTTACAAGTGAAATTTAACTGGCGTGCACTTCAAAGAGACTTTATTTAAAATATGGGAAATTTTTAACACTTAGATCTCGTCAGAAATTTACCGGTTGTCACCTTGCATATTTTCTCGACAATTTTAAGAATATATCAATTACTCACCGCTGTGATTAGCAAAGAATCGCAAAACAATACATTCTAATATGAAGGTTTTGTTCCCCGTGCGGCTACAAAACATGTGTCTAATTAGACTTATGCTTACATGTTTAGTTGTTTACCACAAATTTCAGTCACATGAAACAATATTTTTTTGCCATTTATATAAAAAATATTTACTTCATGCTTCTTAAAGCTGCGGGATTAAAAAATTGAAATTCGAATATGATCTCTCCATTATGACTTGGGAAAAAATCCCGCTCCAACAACAAACCGTTAACAGAGAGGGGGTGGGGATAGTGCGGGTCCGAATATGTGCGCTGAGTATTGGTGACGAGGGCGAGGGGAGGGAAATGGAAGCCGTGGGGTGGTTGCAGTGTCGGGGGGATGCAGTGGTTAGATAATAGGGAAAAGCTGAAAAGGACATGGGATGAGTGAGGGAGGGGAATGGCGGGTGGGTAACGTTTGGCGGGAGAACTAATATGCGCCGAGGCAATGAGGAGAGGGAAGCGCTCGGCGATTTTTTCGCCCAAATAGGGGTCGGTGTGTCGGAGAAGTGGTTGGGGACTGCAGGGTTTGTGGACCTTCCTCCCCTTCCCTTTCTTACCCTCATTCGTCAAAAGAGGCGCGACGTGGAGTGAGGAGGCTGGGGGGAGGGGGGAGAGAGGAGCGGCATTGTTGCGGTTGTCATGGGAACCGTGCTTACAGTCTCCGGGCGGCGCGATACTGAAATCAATTTATGAGGCTGCCATAGCCTTGCCGCCTATCCTCCCGATCGTAATTGGAGGCCATTCTGCAGCTGGGATGCATTCCATCGAGCGAAGAAGTGATCACGACTTTGGAGAGGCACGGAGTTAAAATGTTTTCAACGTGGCGCGTAGGTACCGGAGAAAACTAAGGGGAAATTCACGCGAAGTTATGAATTAAGTCCGAAGTACCTTGAAATATGACATCAAAACTCGAACTAATGCATCCTTCTGGCAGAAAATATATTATTCTCTTAATATTTTTGGTTTTAACACTGGTGCAATTGTAAATATCTTTACTTATGATAAATCTATACTTTTTTAATTTTGTTATATTTTTTTAATCACCTATAAGTCAAATTATAATTCATCTAAAAATCAGTGAAAAGGAATAAATGCATTTATTTCAAAACATATTTCCCTTTTTGATGACATCATACAGCCAGAACAATGTTCATGTTGACTTTGTGGTATTTTATTACTAATTTAATGAAAATTTTGCAACATCACATGAAAGGAAAACATATGCAAACCATACCACTGCATATCATAAAAGAACCACATACGTCTGAAATTGATGATCACGTTTTGAAACCCGTGTCTTGTTTTAAGTGTATTTATGTGCTGTGGTAAATGTTACCATTAAGTTATGTATGTGCAAAATAAAAAAATAGCTTAGATAAGTGTCTACAAAACATAAAATTCTATAAATAATTGAAATATTAAAGATGAAGGTGATTTTTTTCATCCGCTTAGACTCATGACTTCAGAACCGCTTGTTTTTTCTTGCAGCAGGAAAACGTTTGTTACTTTCCATCCCTTTTAAACCTTAAGTGCTATATCCATTACAGTTATTTCCCTGTTAAATGTGAAAAATATCTGTAGGAAAAAAAACTTCCATTTATTGCAACACGTATTTTATTTTTCCCTTTTTCAGCTTGAGAGATATTTCATTGTCTGTATAGTATTGTTAAGGGGGATGATGTACATACAATGCCTGGTCGTACTTTCTTACCTTGCGCACCAAGGCTTTAGCGCTGAGGATTGAAACAGGTGCAATTGGCTAACGTATCTATTTTTAAAATTTATTTTTTACATTAATATATCTTTATATCTAATACCTTTATGTAAATTCCCTGGAAAAAAGTGGTCGGTCAACATTCCATTGCAATGAGGACTCACTGGTTTTTCATTTGAGTTTGTTGGAGATAAAAATTAATTACTTCAAAACAAAAGAAACCCTGACAGAAAAATGGAAATGAAAATGATATAAAGAGATCGATTTCCAGATTTTAATCAAGAGGAGTTTGCCGTTATGGTAATACTGCTGATGTACTGAACGGGTGGGTGTCGAGACGAGAATAATGTTGAGGGATAGATTGTTCTACTCAATATCATTTTACGTTTATACGGCTGTTTCGATAAGTTTTTGATTTATTGTAATAAGACGTAACATTTTATCAGTAATAGTCTACCTTATTAACAAATTTGTCACTAGGAAAATGGCTATTACGCATATTTTTGTCCATAACAAGCAAGGCAGCTTTGCTGCTTAATTTTCAATGATTTCGAGAAGAATGATTACATCATTGATTACTGTCATGTAATTGAAAATTAAACAAACAGTAAGAGAAGTAATGACATGACATTACTTACTGAATGATAAGAGAAGAGAAAGGAGATGATAAAAAATAAACATATGAAGTACATGGTGTCTTTTATGTGCGAAATAAGATCCTCATTGATATTACTTTCGGAAATTGATGAATGAACATTAGTCTTTCTAAGGTCATTTCTACCTTATTTTACAAGTATGAGTTCGCGCACCACGGACGTGAAGTCAAACATATAAGACGAGACGCCAGCAGTCCATGAAAAAATCCAAGAAAATTTGGGAGAGTTTTATTCGCATGGGGTTAGATCACTTGCGAGAATGTAATAAGAAAAGACTCGTGCTGAATAGCTGAATCACTCCACGTAGCAACTCAAACATACTGTTTCAATGCTAGCGACATCTCTCTTTCTTAATCGAAACTCTCAATTTTGGCACGGATTTTTTAAGGGATTTTGAAGCTCAGCCACATGAAATAAATTGGAAACACAAATAAAGACTACTAACCAAGGAAATTAGGTTTTCAGCGAAAAGTGAGTGTGTGTGTCCGCTAAATATATGGATGATAACAGGTAATGCGGTACGTACCAGCAGGTATGAAAAATATTAGGAAAAAATCAGTGGAAAGTATAACTTGCGAAGACAGACATAAGAATCAAGAATCACAACTTATAGAGGAAGATTTGGGGAAGAAAAAATGAAGTCGGTAAGTATCGATTACATTGGATTTTTGGGAGACGACCAACAGCTAAGACCATTTGCATCATAGGGGATAGATAAGGGAGGAAGGGTGGATAGAAACCCGACGTCGATTTTAGGCTACTCTTAACGAAAGGCGCCATTGGGACCGCGGTCTAACGTCTCATCCGACAGACAGAGTACTGTACTTAAGGTACCCTCCACAAGACACTCAAATAGGGATCGGATTTCCTTAGAATAACATCCTCCTCCCGTATATCATGAGAATATAGATAACAGGAGACAAAAATGCCAAAATCAACAAAGTAAATTATAGTCTAATAGTTAATTTTTAAATATTAAAGAACTAGCTGCGTATTAACAGATTTTCACTGCGAAGTATAAAATTTAGACAATGGAAATAACCCGATGTTATTGGTGTCTGATAAATGTCCTTGTCATAAATCCATAACAATGAAAGAAGTTAATGTTGAAAACTATTAAATATTGATTCTGGGTCAATATATCCCATAGGTACTAACAATTCTACTTTAATTATGCTAAAGTAAAATGATTTTATTAAAAATTAGTAATTTGGAAATCGAAGCTTTAATTTCCAAATTATAAATAAAAAGGAATTTGCGCCGTGTGGCAACAATTGTCCAATTTATTTAGAGAAATTTCTCAGCACTGGTGTCTCCAAAACAAACAAAACCCTCAAAGCTGGAAAAAATTTTAGCAATTGGATATTTAAATTTCTCGTTGAATAGTTCAACGGATAGATGTGGCGAGTTTTTGCCACTCTATGAAAATAATTGGTAAGAAACAAAGCTTTTGACGAGTTTTAAAAATATTTGAATTTAAATGTGGTTTTAACCAATATTTTATATGAAAAAGTAAACAAGTTTCCTCAATCTTTCTCTCCATTTTAAGTGTATAAAGCGGGCTTGTTAAAAATGATATTTCCTTGATGTCTTTCCTTTTTAAAATTTTTCCACCTACACTCACTTTTTGGCTCATTAATCTTACTACTAGGAAATGATCGCCCCTAAGAACGCATTTTGAACTAATGGCATCTCATCATCGCTTTCGTTTGTTTCATTAGTGTACTAATCTTTTAGATCTTATAATTTTTTAGGGTTCCTCATTTTCGTTCAATTTTGTCAAACATTCTAGTCAAAAGAGAAATAAACCAGAGTGCTACTCTAAGTAACTTTTGCATGCTTGCTTGAGAAATCTGCATTGTGTATTTATTAATTTAACTTCCTCTACTCCCCGAAATAAAAAAGTTTCGATTTTGTTTCGCTGTCATTTTATCTCAAAGGAGATTGCATATCATAGGATCTATTACATAATAATTTCCATAATATAAATTTAATATTCATTCTAATTATGGGCAGAAATAAACTTCATCAGTAAACTTCATCTTTTGATGGGTACTTTAGGATCTCTAAGAAAAATATGTGCTGGAGACGTTGACCCACCAATTTTAGGATTTTTAACATAAATTTCCGAAGCAGATCATTTCCAATGCAGCCCCATTGCATTAACTGAATAATTTCATATATTTTTCTTCAGAGCCCGTTGGTTTGATAAATTAATTAATAGGATTATATCTCATTAATTCTTCAGGAAATGTTATCCAACAAAAGTAGCGAACTCCTTGTGACTTATATCCTTTGAATTAAATAGACAACATGGGACGAAATAATAAGAGAGGAACAGTAAGACAAGGTTGCTACTCTGATGGGTAAAATACAACTCGGTTACCATTTAAACTTTGAGATGTTTTGCTATCAACATGCAAGGAAACGCTCGGTTGTGGGAAATAGTCCTAAGAAATAGAAAAACATTGAGCAGAAGACACAGTGAATGCATGTTCTTAGAATGAGAGAGTGAACGCTTTCCAAGAAAGACCTGGGAAGGGCGTGGCTTGTCACCGCCTTCTAAATTTCTTTGCGCAGAATATTAATGGAGGAGGATTACATGTGCCAGATACGTTTCTGAGACGGCTGGAGCCTAAAGTAGGATCTAAGTGGTAGTTGTTAAACTTAATCTTAAAGAATACACGCGGAATGAAGGAACCAGTGGAATAGAACATGTTCTAGAACAGACCACGTTTGTCTCTCATCTTACAACGTCGGGCTTGATGGAACTGTTTATGAACTGCCTCGTGCTTTCCGTCAATGGATCTTCCTTCTAGACGTTAAACTCAATTTCTTGTGGTTTGCAAGTTCATCCAGTGGAATGCCCACTTACTCGGCTAAATATTACGTTAAAAGCCTTTGAAAATGACCCAAATGCGTTGAAAACGGTCGGGATTTGGCGCTAAAAGACAGCGAAATGGTTATCAGTTTAATATTTTTACATTAAATTACATTTTCTTACGTTTTTGAACAGTTAATTATTTGTGTGCATTTGTGTTGATTCAAAGCAATTGATTATGCAAAAAAAACTTTTTCCGCTTGGCATATGTTCTCATGCAACTTTTTACCTGTCGGTATTCATCTTTGTATTTATATAAAATTCACTTAATTTCTGAAGAAAATGAAAATTTTTACATACTCTCAGATTTCTTGAAGCATAATGCAGTCATGTGGGTAGAAGTTTTGGTTTATTTAATATTAACCAAGGCTATATGTTAAATAATCTCTTCACACCTACGCTCAGATAGCAATTTACCGATGGGATAAGGTGTAACGAAGAATTAAACTTTACTCTACCAGTGTGACAAACCCTTTACAAATGACAGGCCGAACGTGAAATATGACTAGCTAGGCTCTTGTGGTTGCAAGCAAGATTGCAACAAATTACCATAACGGCAACGGTTATAGGAGAACGACCTATAAAAGAAATCAGTCCCAGAAACTATGTAAGATTGCAGTTGCCATTAATTGTTGTTTTTTAAAACACCTCCCTTAAGACTTGACGTTACTTGCTGAACTGCTGGAAGAAAAACGAAACTGTTTTTATTTCAAAGGAAAAAGCCTGGTACATTCAAAAATAACAACTAATTATATGATTAAAGACGAAGACACTTGCACACCTGGGCAACAGCGGGTGGTCCCCAATTGAGATTAACGTAGCATAATTACACACATATATTAAATTTCTCTTTCATACACAACAACATACATTTTACTGGCGTACCTACCCTCCCTAACATGCGCCATTGAAAAATATCAAAATTTGCCAAGTCGATATAAATTTTTTATTTAATGTACGTGCATACAATCGATTACCTTTCCAACTAAATAAAATATGTCACGTAAGTGAGCTAGAGTGGGAAGGAGCCAATTTTCTTGGAAACTCCTAGTAAGTGTAGGACAAAGCTCTTGTATGGCATAAATAAAATCATCTAAATTTGATGGACATTAAACAAGTTGGCAGAAGGGTTGCGTGGGACTCAATATGACTACACTAATAAGATTTATAGTTGCGCAACTAGTTGCGTGAAGACAATTCCCTAGCCATCTTCTAGTCCAGGCTTTTCAGCTAGCTTTATTCAGGATCTATTTCCAAAGAATTTTGCTTTTTATGCCAACGGTAATTTCATGCACAGTTAAAACTTTTTAGATTCCGGTCTAATTGTTTTTTAGAGAAATGTTCGTTTAAAATCAGACGGGAGTTATTGAGCTTGAGGAGAGAAATGAGGGAGCGTTTCTGTTGGGCGTCGGTGAGTGTCATAGAGTGCAAGATGGACTTCTTCCCCCAGCCACTCCCCTCTGACAGACACGGATTTCTACTTACGCGACCCGGCTAAAAATAACAGATTTATTCGTCCACTTCCTTTTCCCCACAGCTAGCCCTTCGACGCCTTTTTCAGCGAAGTAGCCTCCTACATTCTCGTTTATGAAACGCGTAAGGTGGCTTGGTGCACAAATACTTAAAAAATCGTGATATGCAGTATTTTTAAATAGCAGCAATATAAAGAGAATAATACTGACTGTAGTTAGGGCATCACTGAAGACGGGGCTACACATTCATAAGGCGGAGTTTATATAGGTCATTATGATAGATAGCAAAAGATGAGGCAATTCTAAAAAGTTATTTTCAATAGGCAGTTGAGATAAAACAAATATATATCTGATAAAAATGTAATTGAATCAAAGGAATTCATTTTCTTCTCGTAGTTTTTGACAATTCAATGCTTTGAGAACTGGACGAAATTTTTAGGGAAAATAAATCAACTATGCCGCATCACAGACTCTCAGGTACTCCCTAACCTTCGTTCAACTATTTGAAGCATGTTTAGTCAGAGATGGCCGCCCTTTTAATTATTTACCGAGCAATCTTTCATTGCCTTCATAGATGATTATCACTTATTTCCTTTACACACTCATATCGTAATATTCACATATTATTTGACGAATTTTAACTCTATTTTTCTACGAACGGTGCTTGTGTATGGATTTTCTTTCTCACTGTACACAGAGGTATTGATGGTGGCATTTTGCGATTGCCTTGCACAGAAAAATACTTAAATTCGAGTGCATGGAACACAGAGCAACCACAAGGGCGTAGATTTCTCACCATTGAGCCAGCAATATCGGAGCAAAAGAACTTATAGCCTTACTGTTTCCCTGGCAAGAATTTACACCGGCATTTACTCACTGGATTTACCTCGTATACCACATGACTTGATGAGGACTGCTATGAACCATATAAATCTGCCGCCGTGGGTTTGACGGACAAACAGAGGGATCATCGGTCGATTTCTCACCGAGGGAACCATTTACGCGTCGACCCTCCAACTCAAACCCTTGACGTGTATTGCTCCATATTTCTCAAAATGAGTTACCTAATAGGAACATTATATTAAGCTAAGTTTCCAACCAAGTATTCCATTCCAGGCTCTTCAGGTCTATACCTCATGGTTATGAGTCATAAGACGATGCTGGAGGCAGCTATTGAACTATCAGCAACGAAATACCTGACCCGGTGGAAATCTCGTGTGCACTTCACTTAAAATTTACAAAGTTAAGTCTTAGTTAACTAGTAAAGTTAGGCCCACCATCTATTCCTCCCGTTAAAATTTTTATGTCCTAAAAGCTCTCTTTTGTATATCAAACTAGCTGTACCCGGCATGCGTTGCAATGCCTTTTTCTGGGTTCTAAATCGGAGCCCTAAAAGAATTTGAGACCTAGTCCAATGAATTCCTCGTACCTACACAGGAATTCGTAGCATACAAATGATGGCATGAGTTTCCATTCCATGCCTACGTTGCGGTTTCCAAGTAAATAAAATATTCTATTGTTAAAGTGCGTAGTGCAAAGATTCAAGATTTTAAAGCTTAAAAATCCAATTGTAAACGGGTTTGAGCAATGCGTACTCTATCGGCTCCCAATCTTGATTCTCTTTGCCCTTCTGTTTCGTTCGAGTGGACTTGAGCAGTGCGTAAATGATTGGCTCCCAATCTTAATTCTCGTTGCTCTTCTGTTTCATTTGAGCGGGCTTGAGCAGTGCGTAATCGATCGGTTTCCAATCTTGATTCTCGTTGCTCGTCTGTTTCTGAAACTCGTAATGCCTTTTCCTTTCGTGCTTCAGTTGTAGATCGACCAATCGATTTTCGTTTGGGGGGTTTAACTCTCACATGTGACAACTGTCTTATATATTTATTTTTAACCTGTAAATAATAATAAAATAATATAGTAATAATAAATATCCAAACAGGGCCGGCCCATGAAAAAGCGGGTCCTTGTGCAGAAGGGAGGCGAGCAGGGGAAAAATTAGGTTAGGATTATTAGCTTACCCATCGGGCGTTGTTGCGCGAAAAGTATTCTAAAGATTAAGAGGGCCTTGGGGGGGGGGGAGGGCGATATTTAAAAACTTTTTATACCTAAACCTTCGCAAGAGTGTACTCAACAACTTCTTAAAATTTCTTGGCGATCGGATGAACAGTGTAGTAATGCATACTGGACACACAGACATACATTCGTTTTTATATAGATAGAAGATAGAAGATTGTAGCTGAAATTCACTACCCCTCGTTGAATTTTCCTTCTTCGTGTTTCTTTCAAATTAATTGCGCCTCAGGAGATTGCCAATATATTTGGTATTGTCTTCTTGACGGTGGCCGGACGGTAACGGTTCTCCATTTGGCTTTCTTCTCTCACTTCCTTCCTTTGGCTCTCTTCTCCGCTGCGCACCTCTTGTTTTTAATATTTTTCGTCCATTTCATCTTCAGTATTCACCTCTAGAACCAAGATAAGAGCCTCTTACTATCTTTAAGAAATATTCTCCTATGTTCCAGCTTTTAAATGGCTTATGTTCCTGAGACACACCAATATAACTTCACACCACGCAAATATTTTAACGTTCTGCTTCACTAATGACAACGCTAATATATTTGGACGCAACAACAGTTCCATATGAATGCTACATTGGCTAGAGCAATTCCTTTCCTGATGCTCGTAGAAATATTTCTCGCCTATGTCGTGCAGGTTGCAAGATAGGTGAAGGATACCACTTGTTGAAGCACCTCTCCTTTCGTAGAATTAATTGTCTGCCCTGTCTTAAACTCTCCACTTCCTCCAACCACACCTTTCGTTTTGTGCCCAATTATTTACATCACTTGTTGTTTGTTTGTTCTTTTACTTCCCGATCTTTCGAAGTCAGAGATATCTGTGGTCTCCCAGGGTGTCTGCACAAACTGCGATGCCTCCGGCGGAACGAAATCAACATCATAAATTCTTCTCCATTTTCATCAGTCCCTTTGATTATCATTTCCTTGGCTTTGTTGACTCGTTTTTACAGGTATTTATGACAGAAAAAATGACGGTTTTAGGCTGCATTATTTCAATTTAATTTCTTTGTATCAGATTGTCTTTTTCCTCATTCTTCGTTCTCACTGTAATAATTATATTTATAGTTTGTAATTATAATTCTGTTATTTCAGTCAATTCTCGTTCTTCCAAGCATTTTGAATATTTTATTCCATTTCACGCAGTCAAAGATGTTACCAGAGTCAATTGATACAACGAATATTGTTTTTATTTATTAAAAAAACAGAATAAACTTTTTTCCCTTAGCGAAACACGAAATTACCTATACGATTCCACTAACCTTCGGGTGGCCAGGTGAGGAATTTAATCCACCACCAGCGGAGTAAAATAAAAACCCGTTTGACATTTTAAAATTCGTACTTGACCCGCAATATCTTTTTGGTGAGAATTTATGATCGAAGTAAGACCTCTCTGGTTTCTCTCATCTTCCGGAGGCTGCTCAAGATGTTTCCTTTAATTATCCCTGCTATCGTTGAAGTCATTATTCATGTAAGCGGAGCAGAGGCTTCCGAAGTAGTTTGAAGGACTGCATCCGATATTTTCAGGTTCAAATGCGTGCATCAGCATTTTTATGTCAACCATTTCTTCTCTGTCACAAGGGTTCAAGTTATGTTTGAAATTTGACTTAGTATTCAAATTCTTTGAAAGTGTGGCCATTAAACATCAAAATATTTTGATCCTTGAAGGAAATCTAATTTTTTTGCCGCATTTATATACATGTTTATCGGTTTACAGCGCTCTATGGCGTCTTCCGATTCCCAATATCCATTTTTTCTGGCCAGTCTCCGGGTCTATCTTCAAGGCCTCTCTCTCTCTCCCTCTCTCTCTGTCCCTCGCACTCTCTCTATCTTTCATTCTCATCCACCTCTCCCTTGGTATTCTACTTTTCTTTTTCCCAAAAGGGGTCAGCAACGAGAGTTATATTGGTAGCCTCTCATTTTCCATTTGTGAGACGTATCCATACCATTCTGTTGCTCTCTTATTTCTTCCATAATATCATGCGGAGATGTTCATAATTTCTTCAATTCTGTTTCTGACATTATCCCGTCGAGATATTTCTTTGACTCTTTACCAAAACTCCATCTCTCCCGCTGTTAGACTTCTTTCTGATTTTTCTGTTAATGGCCAGGCTCCACTTCATTATGTTACCATGGGCTTGATTATGGTTTTGTGTATCGATTGCTTGTTTTTATTGGAAATATTTGTATCCGATAGAATAATGTCAAGCAATGGTATGACCGTTCTGCCCTGTGTGCATCGTTCTGGAACCGCTTTATCTAGCGTTCCCTCTTGTGATATTTATAATCCTAGGCACTTACATTCCTCCAAGTGCGGTATTTTTTCTAGCGGATTTCCGTCGCACAAATTCAAGCACTCCTTCTCCAAGTTCTCCTTTCACCGCAAGCAGTCGTCCAATCCGTGGAGGAGAGCGCATTGCCAAGCACAGCACTCGCCAACCGCAGCGTCCCGCTCCCGCCCCCGCCCCCCTTGCCACCCCCTGCTTCCAAATGGTCGCGCTCTCTCCCAAGAGCCTACTCCCCCACTCAAGCTTTCACTCATCGCTCCCGCAGCCCCTCCCCACCCCCACCGACCCTCCTCCGTCTTCCCTCCCCTTCAATTATTTATCCCTCCTCCTCCCTTCACTCCCATTCCTCCCCACCTTCCACCCTTCACTCTCTTCCCTCATCACTTATTTCACATCGACTCCCCACTCCCGCCAACTTAACCTCTCCTTTTCCCTTCGCCATCGAATGCTGTACGTGATTCCACACTCGATCCATTCAAGAATCGATCCTCTTTTCTCATACGATCGATTTATTTCGATGAGGGTTAAGGCAAAACAATGGCGAATATTGCCCGTTGACTTGCCGTGTTCATTCTACGAAACGTGTGAAAACCTACTGTGTTATTCAAATTTAAACATGTACAAAAGGCTATGCGAAGGTGCGTAAGATTCAGTCGCTAGGCGTAGATGAAAGAGCATGCAATTTTCAGAGTAAATGTATCACTTGGGAAACTGCTTAGTCTAAGCTCCATCGGGTTCACCAAAAATGCTGAATAAAAAGAAATCTTTGAAATTTAGATGCTATAAATTGTTTACCAGAATTATATATATCCCATATTTCATTAAAATATAAAAACAAACAAACTTTTTCACTTCATACATTACTTTTTGGCTATTTCACCAACATTTTAGCTTGATTCTTTTGGGTTTTCTACGAGAATATTATCATTAACCCGATGATTTAATATGATCCCAGTCTCAAGATCCAAATCTACACGGATTAACTTGGTGGTGACAGTGCCTGTTCTACAATCGGATCCAACGTAGACAAGTGATTCGGTTGGATAGCGGTCGCACCATCCCTGTTTTCACAAAAGCCCAGTAATGTGAGTACGCATGCAATTGAACTCTCAACTGCAACTAGGGTCTTGGAAACGGGATCTGCCTAGTGTCTTCAATTTGCTTTCACAACACTGCCGATTTCAAACTCCAAAAACACACAGACGTCATGAAACTGACGAAGAACGTCTATGGGTACTCTGAAGCTGACGCTTTATTATTTCCGAATCAGAGATCACATCCTATATCGACTTGTCTCTTCAACATTGACGTAACTCATCAAACTCAATCCGTGCCGTCAGCATTCAAACAATTTCCATTTACTTTCATCACTTGCGCACTTTTAGAAGGTCAACATACTCCGCTCTAGTTTTGAGTTTCCGTTGCTCCCGGAATTCTCTGTTCCGATGTTGAAATTCTCATTGTCTCAGTTGTTCATCTCCTCTGTATTTACCTTTTTATTTTTTAGATACGAAGCAATTCCCCTGAGTTGCATAATTTTTTAAAAATTCCTCACCACTTGAATCTCACAAAATTTTGCCCTTAACAAATATAGCTTTACTTCGTGGTTTTTTTTGCTTCTAAAGAACTACGCAGGCCCTTTGAACCCACTCGCAAACTCAACGTGTGATTTTAAATCGAGATACGCTCTCTAAATAATGCACTTTTGTACTCTAACTTAGCGAATGCCTTCTTAGAGAGGGATGCAATCATAAATTCCAAGGTGATTTACATTTTGTTTATTTCAATCCTTCTCTTTACAGATCCTTGTAGACTTATGAGAGGTCTCAAAGAAGCATTTTATATACGCTAATTTGCTTCGACGCTGCTGATTGTTATGGGCATGACGAACTGCAAGATGTTTCACTTCAAAAGTTTTGGCATACTCTGTCGCTTAATTTTGGGTACCCTTCAGAAAATGAATTGGAAGTCCTCTGCTCTCCTACTCATTCTCTTAAGCGTATAATTTTTACAAAATAGAATGCATTTGGTAGGTGCTCGCTAATAAATTACCGAATCATTGCGTTTTCATGGTCGCACTCGAATGAGATGGTATCAGTTCTCGTGGCATATTAAAAATGCGTATAAAAAAAGATATAAAGCCCCCTATGCATAGGCTCAAATTTTCAAACCCTCGATCAATTTTGAGTCAGATTTGTAGAATATATCTGTCTCCAAGCATCACAGCATACTGAATCGTTTAAATGTATCTCATTATTTTTCACCCTGATAATGATAAGATAATATACCTCTAGTTTTCTCTCCCCTTTTTCAATATTACTCTAGTAATTTATCTCTATATATAATTGAGGATATATTCAGCTTATTATAAATACTATAGTATAAAACTTTATCGAATAAGTATAAAACACTATCGAATAGTAAGAATCATAATGTCAATAATTTTATATTTTTGATGCATAAAAATTTTCTAGCTGTTGTTCTCAGTCAGTAATTGACTAAACTTACGTATTTCAGCCGTCCACTTGACTACTCTTTTTCACGCGGTTACCCGTAAAAGCCATTGCTAGAGTATTTTGTGATTTTATTAAGTACAAAGAGTTGAAGAAAATTATTCAAAGTTTGTGCAAACAAAAGTTTGAAAAATACATTTCTGTTACGATGCGTGTAATAACTACCTTTATTTTATTATCCTGCCACTTTGGAGCAAATAGAAGTACCTTATCTTTTAGAAAACTGCACCAGCTTTTTTTTGAAATATCTGGAAGTGCCGTGTATCAAGTGGTTTTCATTTTACTAAGATCAGGAGCATGAGATATTTACCCTTACGAGACCAAATTATTATAAATCAATTAATTTACGCAGAATGATTTCCCTCGTGAACTCCCGGATACGTAAAATTGTATTTTTCCATTCTTGTCTCGCAAATGGGCAATTAATTAAATTTGTAACGCGGTATCATCTTATTGGATTTGTTATAGTGGAATGAAAACATTTCTTTTTTTTTAAACAATTCATTTTTGCATGCAGGAACTAGTCTTTTGCAGTAAGACACCGATCACAGATTCATGGCTCGTGGGAGAAGCCGTGGCTTTCTTTCCGGCCCTTTGTACGTACATTCCTCTTCCAAGGCGTCTCTTTGCTCATTCACCCCTCCCTGCCAAGCCTATGCGAAACTTCCTCGACTCCCCCTTCCACTCCCGAGAATATCAAATCCCCCGCCCTTCTACCATTCGGATTTACTCTCTCACTCCTCTCTCTTTCTCTCTCTCCCTCTCACCGTTTCGTTTATTCACGAGTTCCTTTCGGCCTGTTCAGATTCCGTCAAATCCTCTCCCTCAACCCTCAACTCCCCCAACCCCTCTGACTACTCCTCCTCACTCCAGCCTCTCTCCCAATCGGCCCTTATGGTCGCCCTTCGCATCGCGTTGGGGTGCAAGCGAGGGAGTGTAATGCAGAGCGCGGAATGGCTGGGGTCCGCCTTTCGGGGGGCACGGAGGGAGTTGAGCCCACGCGCCATTAGCCCCGCCTAATTGCTTCGTCCAGTCGGGATTAGCGGTGAGGCCGTCGCATCCGGGGCGATGATAAGGGGAGTGTCACGAGCTATTAAGCGACGTTTCCCCCACGGAAGCCCTTCTCTTCTGAATTTGGGAACCCTGATTAATTTCACCATTCGGACGTGTTTCTTTTTATTTTTACAATTTTGAAGTGCCAAATCGGCCCCACAACCTAAGTACGGATTTAAGCCTGAACTAGGATCATTTGTGACAAATCCTCCAGGTGTAAGAGTCATGCGATTAAAAGGAAATAATTAGCCCATCGCTAAAACATAAGGAAACTATGGCAATCAAATAAGCGCTCACCTACAGGTAACTCAAAAGTCAGGAGTTGATCTTTTGGGGACAGCTGTCCTTGGAACTTTTCTCGTGATTCTTCGCTGAAAACTAGGTGGTTTCTTTTGGTTTCTTCAAACGCCTACACACAGCAATGCATAAATTGTCCCGGTCGCGATGAATCTAACATGTATTTCTACTACTCCGCAACCATAATTTGTATGGCTTAAAAAAATCACATTTTCTTGTGTTTAGCTATAAACAATTAGGTGAAAATGTCATCATGTGTTTTCTACACGTGGTCAGGTATTTTCCGAAATATATTTTTTTATAGATTTTTTCAAGGAGAGTGTCTAAGAGTGGCTTGCCATCAAGCTTAACAATTTAGATTTGCCTTTACGCTGCGTCCCAATCTTTCCTTCCATTCAATATAAAGATATGAGGTTTCCTCCGCTGCTCTATAGATGAGGTTTACTCAAAACAGACTTATGTAAGGTTTTAAAATTAGAGGTTTGGTGAGGAAAATTGGCCTCCGGATAATTGGGAAACCATATTAAATGGATCAATCTTTTTATGGAGTATTTATATGACAGCTTGCTGAATGATTCTTGACTCTATTCACTAAGTAAGCGGTTATTCTGAATCAGATTCCATGCTCAAATTTTACTGCTGAGTCACTTTCACAACCTGCGGTCACCCTCTGAAAAAACGTTTTTACGGAAAGATGTATTTTATGCAGTAAGATCTCCGTGTAGATGCACTATTTCCACTAAGGAAATTACGGGAAATTGTTTTGGACATACCTGATGCAATACATGGGGGGAGTGAAGAGAAATATGAAACAACTCCTTTACGTCCCTAAAATCGGCTCAATAGAAAATTTATCTGTCTTGCGTCCCCTCGTGAACCACTCAAATGGTAAACGGTGTCTTTTAGGTATTCTGTCAATTGACAACAATGTCTTGCTAATCAGGGTTTCGGTTTCATAACCTTTATGACTGAAAAGTACACTTTTTTTAAGCCGAAAATGTTTATTCAAAGTGAAAAATAAATTTAGCTGCCTGTGTCAAAGCAGAAAGAAAGGTCAAGAAACTTTCTACTTGATAGGAAATTAATAATAAGAAATAATAAAAAGTGCCAATACAATTAAAGGCCATTAGACTCTAAATTTGACTTTTATTCTGGAGCAACCCGCGTGTGGCTTCAAGTTCAATTCGACTCCGTGTGGATGGTCGCCCAAATGAGGAAATGCATGTACAGCATTCTTATCTCCTTTGATTTAATTGGCAACTCGGATTATTCTTTAATTTAACATAAAGGAAAGATTCATTTCTCTCGCTATAATATGTAGTAACCATTGTGCTCTCATACACACAAACCACCTAATCCTCTACGTTAGCTCATTAATGGAATATAAATTCTCAAAGCGTTAAAAAATTACGCCACTTAATTAGTCAAGATAACACATCTAGAATACGAGGTGCTTCCCTGGTACTTGAGTGATAGAATATGTTTAACTAGAACATATTGGAGACAGTAAAATCAGATTGTGCAATCATGATATTTTTCAATGCAGAAATGCCTGATTCGCTGGAGAACGAAATGGTAAATGTTTTTATGCAGAATAATAAACCAGTGATTGTAATTGCTCACTCTTTAGCTGGCGTTCTTTGCTAAGTACTTCTTTTCTCCTTCCCCAGCTCCGCCGAGGATTGACCCGATCGTCGAAGGCTTCCAGTCAACCTACTCCGTCGGTGACACCGTCTCCGGGAACTGCACTTCGTCTAAGTCCAACCCAGTGTCCACCTTGGTGTGGTATATCAACGGCCAACAGGTAAACAGAAAAACGATATCAAGTCACCCCGCTCTCCAGGGAGTAAAATATATCAAATCATCTGTCTTCGACGCCTATAAAGGCAAGGGATATATTCTTCAACATCACATGAAATAAAAACTCATACCCAGATCACAAAATGAGGACCCAAATAATATTGACAGCACGCAGACCAATGAATTTCTCTTAGTTCATCCATAACGAATCGGCGAGTCTCAGTAATTTCTTCACCTTAGTGCAAAACTCAGAAACACACCAATTTGAGTATTCTTTGACCCTACATTATAGACATAATTTTTTCTATCACTGAAAGTAAAACAGTTCTACTCCTGTTAACGAAGGCTTAAAGACGCAACCAGACGTATTTTGTTACGCAGCGTTGGTGTTACCTTTCTTTGTTCTCCAACAATTCCTCTCAACATTCTGATGTATTACTTTTAATCAACTGCCTTATATTAGTCAAGTTTTAGCTTAAGGATAAAGGAATCAAATCTCTCCTTTAAGTCCTTTTGCTTTTATGCTTCTGCCAGAGCTTCATGAAAATCAGATGAAAAATAGAGACTGACCAAGGAAAGTTGATGCACAAATGGGTGCAAATAGGCATGCCGTGTTTGATCGTCAGAGTGAATTGCTAAATTCTTTACTTTTGAAATATGAAGTTTACAACACGTATCAAAGTGTCGCGCCGATTGAAACAAAACATTAGAATGAAATTAAGCCTGAAATGTGAAAACTGGAGTCATAATGTCTTTTAATTAAAGAAAAAATTAAGTAACTATTCTTGAAACTTATTAATTACACCATGTATGGTGGTTTCCACCGAAAAAAACATATTTTCATAAATAATGAGTGTTCGTATAATTTATTTTTTCGGTTTACTTCAAACATTATTAAAATATTCATTCAATGACTCACGATTACCGCTTCAGCCATCCTAGCCCATTTAGCCACAAGTTAACATTTCAAAGGAAAACCTAAATAGGTGCTACGGAGGCAAACACAATAGTAAAAAGGTTGAAGCAAAAAAGTAAAATACCTTATCAGCTATCAGTTAGAAAAGGAGTAGTTTTTTCCTGAAACTATTATGGCAAAACATTGTACATCAGAAAAAAGTGGATGTTGTTGGAGCACTAATCGTAGGTATTGAATGCACATTCAATAACTTTTTAAGCAACAAAAAAACTCTTGGAGAGCACTTCACTAAAATACATTTCTTTATAACTTTTAAAGAACGATACATGTTGTGTCGTAGATGACGCAAGAATTATATTTTTTTAATATTATCACAATGGAAGTATCGTCATGACTTTGGTTTACGGCGGAGTATTCGAAATTTAAGCAGTAATCGTAAGTAAGTACGCGTTTTTAACTCGGCATGATACCTTGATAGTTTAGAATACTTCGAGTTCTACCTGTGTTGCAGCATAATAGTTGACCACCGCATCGCCGGCATTCCAGTCGGCATGATCAAGTCCGAGACGGTCGGCATCGTCAAGTCCACTAATATGCTGCAATGCGGGAAAAACCCAAAATATTCTTAATCACATGAAAACCGTGGAAGCCTTCATAACAACATGATACCATGATATTAGCTAGTAACCATTATAATTATATATTTCCATCATTTTTTGGAGAAAATCTCTACATATTTCATCGAATTATTTCGACATAAATGCCAAGTGCTTTGAGGCTACGAGTTGAAATAGCATTGAATTGCCGGGAAATAGAATCGGTAATTTCCAATTTTGCTATGCTTACATTTATAAATATGATTAAGTACACGAAATTGAAGGTACACGGAAATTTGCAAACAATTAAAAATCGGACCGACCACCTCGAAGCAGATTCACCCCGTAACCATTAAGGCGGCAAGGGTTAAAGGCCTCCAATAGAATGGCCGGAACTAAGTTGTGGAAAGTTGCTTACACTAGGTACCTGTTTCTCGCACATTTGAAGATTGAGTTTTCATCGGAGCTTTTATTTCTATTTCGTCGCAGGCGGATCGGTTCTCGCTCGTCTACTACGCGCCGTGGCCCGACCAGCTGGGCCTCATGACCTCACGCCTGGGCCTGCACTTCCGCGTCGAGGCCACCCACTTCAGGGAGGCCCCCGCATCCTCCTCCCACCCGGGGGCCAAGCGGGTGCTGGAACTGCGGTGCCTCGCCACCTTCCGGGGTCGGCCGAGGCAGAGCGCGGTGCGGGCCATCCTCTACGCCCCTCCGTCGCTCGAGGACCAGCGGCCCGCCAAACACGAGGGCGTCCGGGGCGCCTCGCCACCGACGCAATCTCCAGGTGGGTTAACCGACCGCTTTCAATTCCCAAACGTGAGTGCGAACATCCAGCCAATGTGACGGATCGGAGGTCGTGAGGGCGTGGAACTGGTGGATTATTATGTGAAAACCATGTTTTATTTTCTATGCTAGCCTTATGTAAAAAATAGCAAGTTCCGTCTTTTTGCCGATGATGCAGTAGTGTATGAGGAAATTAGAAATGAAGAGGACAGTCACTCTTTAGCTAAGGATTTAGATGCGATTGATGATTGGTGCGATAGTTGGCAGCTAGAATTAAATTTAAAGAAATGCGCAATAATGAACTTATGGAAAAAGAATGGCTATCCCCGGAATAATTATAGTATCAAAGAAAAGAAAATATCTAACTAAGAATCTATTAAATACTTAGGCGTCACCATCACTGAAGACATGTCATGGGGGAAACACATCAGGGAAATAACCAGTGTAGCAAATCGTAGATTAGGATTCATAAAAAGGGTTCTAGGCAAATGCGATGAGATAGTACGAGAAAAAAGCAATTTTACACTTGTCAGGCCTCAGGTTTGTTAAAGGCCGTTATGATAACTGTATAAGTGTTACGAGTTTAATAGAAGAACTAGGATGGGAATTACTATCAGAATGCAGATTAAAATTTAGGTTAAACCTTTTACGTAAATTCGAAACCGATTTGTTCACAGATGACGTTAGATATATGTTAAGAACCCCTGCGTATTATGCTGGGTTTGATCAGATTAACAAGATTAGAGATAGAGATTGTCGTATCGATAGATTTAAAATGTCATTTTTCCCGCGTACCATAAGAGAGAACAATAGGCAGCGTAGCAAAGGGTAGGTGAAATATAGTTAGAGTAGTCTGTAGTGAATGATGCATGTAATAACAACAAATAATCCCTTTCTTATCATGTAGATACTAACCATCTAGCTGCATGTGACCCTATTATCTAGCATGTCTCCATTAAATATCCTAGTTGTATGTCAATAGTGCATGTTTGGTGATCTTCACCCCCTGCCACACACCATCGTGGTGGCTCGCAGGGTATTACGTAGATGTAGACATAGATGTATGTGAAAATAACCACGATAAACGTCGGACTGGACCGGTTGACGAACCACGATCCTTTGTCTTGGAGCGTGGCTTGTTACCATAAATTCGATGGTTTTGGGCTTAACTTCGTGAAAATCATTATGAAATCAATAATGAAAATGACACAGTAATTTTTCACGGGTATTTTTATTTGAACAACCGGCTTCGTTGCATAGGCAACATCTTCAGGTGTTGCCTAAGCAACGAGATTCAGAAACAGGATATGAGCAATGTTGTTTTCCAACCTGAAGATGTTGCCTACGCAACGAAACCTGTCGTACAAATAAAAATACCTGTGAAAGGTTACTAAGTCATTTTCATTATTGATTTCACTTGGCTTGTTATCCGTTCCAGACCAAAACTTTCTCGTGGTTCTTTCTATGCAAATAATCGCCATTTTTGCGGCAGGTGTGAAGATCTTTGCTGGCATTATGTATTAAAATTAACATCCACGGCAAATAAACGGATGGAGTCAGATTGACTAATTTTAAGTCATCAGAATGATAGAAGAGGATACCTCTAAAACTACTGTGTGGTATTTTTTCATTTTGTCACGATAAAAAAATCAAACTTTTTAATTTCACTTACATCTACTTGTACAAACGGTTTCGAAACAGAGTGACGTAGCTCTGCCATGAATCCGTCCCAACATATTTATCAGGGATTGCAAAGTTGCAATTTTCATCGTGACACCAGAGTGATGATTCTCCACGTTATACCTCAAGTTACTCATTAAGTTAATGTGAAAGGACATTGCTCATATCCTGTTTCTGAATATTTGTAATTTTCACAGTAGTTTATTTTGCTGTCGGCCGGTTTCAAGAACGATATCCGCAGGTCCAGGAAGCCGCCTGAGAATGTCGCTGTTTATCTGCATTGGAGACCATAATAGCAATTGCAAAGTTATTATTGATTCAGTCATAATATATTATCTATCACTAAATTACTCCAAGAAATGTAGAGTGTATCTTCTGTTTCATGCATAAAACACTATTTTAATGCGGGCATTTGATTTACTATTTTAATTCTAATTCATAACACACTATTTTAAGTCAACATCGACGCTTCAGGCTCTACGGGCGAAATATTACCACAAGGATTGTATGTATTTCAAGGAATAATAGAATTCCAATATTGTGGAAAGAAAATATTACTAAGCATTAGAGTAGCTGGCGAACTATTGAAATTATCGCTCAAAATATTCTTAATGCCAAGGATGGCACCTGAAGCAGGAGTTAAGGTTTGCTTCTCTACAACTTTACGAGTCAAGATAAAAACTGGATTACACCATTTGCTTGCATTGTAGAAGATATTTTAAGTTTAGTGATGACGAAACTTAGCTATCATAGAACAAAATGATGGCACAGTTTCAGTGTTATTAATTTCTTTAGACCCTCAATAAATAAGTGAGCCATTTTTCACCGCATAAAAAATTGATATAATGTAAAAACCTTTGGGCGAAAAAAAATTAGTTTTATGGCCAAAGTTATGTCCGAAGAGTCCGGAGAAGTTATGGCCGAAATATTTTTGCTCATTGTTAATTTATGTGAACCCTTTAAATTTAATTTATACAAATTGCAATGAATATCATATCTTACATCCGATTAAACATATCTATCGCTATATTATCAAACTCCTCAAAGAAGACATTGAACTGTTCCACCGGGAAATTAAATGTAACTGTGTGTGTTTAGTATTGGCGCCAGAAATTAATTCTCTTCTTTTTTGATTTCTGTTTCTGTGTGTTGTCGGCGGTGGAGCTGTATATCCTCCCCCTCTCTTTCCCTCCTTCGCCCTTGGATTGTACGAAGTCAGGGCGAGCACCCCTCTCTCTATCTCTTTCCTGAACCACAGCCGGCAGCGGACCTCGCTCTCTTCTCTCAACCGCTGCTCATCTCGCCTGCATGCTTTTGCCAGGCCTTACTTGCACGCCTTCGCTGTCAGCCTTCGTCTGCATGCTCTTGCACGCCTCTGCCACCACGCCACACCTCCACGCCTTCTCTGCCACACCGCTGCATGCTTTTGCCACGCCTTCGCTGCCACACCGCTGCTAATCTCTTCTACCTCTTCTATCTGCCCCTGCACGCCGCTTCCGCCTTCACCTTGTTGTAGTACCGTAAATGGTGGTCCTTCGGCCCCCGCATGAATTATCTTTTGTTACATTTATTGTATTTGTGAATTTTGAGAATATATTTGTTTGTGTTTGAATGATCATGCTTATTGTCATTTTCGTGTGGAATTACGCCACAGTGTAAATAAAAGTTACATGAAATTCTGTTGAGAATATTTAAAGTTTTTTTTTAATTGAATGGTGAATTATTACCTGTTTAAACTTTCTATGACAAAGTTTCGTATGGGTTTAAGTTCATCACACATTTGATTTTTGCTGATACCCTTGCCTTGAAGTTTAAATATGATCTCTTTTTATCTGATAATAAGATTATCAGTTAAAGATTTTTATCAGCTACCCACAGTCCTTGTACTCACTTCTTTCAATTCCTTCGCGAGTTTTCAATCACCATTTTTCCAACTGATTGCTGCCGTTAAAACTGAAATATTTTCCTCAAGAATGGATGTAAGTTGATAAATAAATATTCACTAAATATTAAGGAATATTTACTGGAAATAAACTAAGGTTTTATAAAAGAATATCTAACGTAGTGGATCCTTTCTTTCCAGCAATTTTTATATTCACCGGTAAATATACCTACTTTATAGCTAACACGATTATACTGGAAAAAGAGCATAAGTCTTGGTAATGCCAGCAAACTTCAAAGTTAACTCTGGTATACTGAAAAAAGAGCATGACTTTTGACTGTGCTAGCAACTAGTACTATCCCATTACATCAAGACTTTCGTTAAGGATGTGATAGATTTTAAGTTTTACCTAACGTAAAAAGTATGTTATGTAAACCGAATCATTTAATGGGATGTTGCATGCAAGGTCATATACCCAATTATCGATAAGTCACGTTATTGTCGTAATACATTGGGCACCATATCCACTTTCTGCTATTAAGTTTTATGGAAATAATACTTTAGTAAAATATTGGGGCGACTGATTCAGCATTTACTGCCGCTGATAAAATTAATTTGATTTTCATTTCAGGTGCTGCCTTCTTTGCAGTCCTTGTCATATCGATATTTATTAGCAGAACATTATCGATTGAGATCAGTGAAATATTATCTAGTTCACATGTGAATTATTCCTGACATTGATTATGTGAAGAAATGGGAAAAGTAAATTGTATTTTTACTGAGTGGTGTTGCAAAATGTTTTAGATAAGTTAAACTTTGGACGCAATTGAGGAAGGCCACTTCAAAATATGACATTCGTTCTAAATTTAACATGGACATTCTTGCGATGTCATGGCAGAGAGCCATTCGTCATTTTTGTTGAAGAGAAAAAAATGATTCTCTTGGTGATTTCCCCATACTCCTCGTGAAGAGATCAAAGTGTGGATAGATCCCTTTCAGAATAATTAAAAAGTTTGCTCAAGAACGCTCGATGCTTACCAATCTGAAGGAAAATGCCCTCGGCTCCACAACCTTCCTCTGTCGATGCTCAATGAATACGAGAGGTGATCAACGCTAGGTGAAAAATGTGCATTAGTATTGGGGTTTGCATGCTCGTTTACTGGGGACGGAAAACATAGTAGTGGATTGGAGAGTTCTTGAAGAGTGGATTGTGATAGTCATTGCCTGCTGTCGTCCTGGTCCAATTAGGGGTGGGACACACGCTTCGAAAGGACTGACCCGGGGCTCAACCACCCCTGGATGACCCAATTGATGGCACCATTCGCCGAGCCAGCATGTTGGTCCGAGGCTGAACAACTTCGGACGCCGTCTCTCAAGTAAGGGATGAGCATCTCCCACGAGAGAGGCGTTGTCTTATTTTCTGGACGACTTGGTGAGATTGGAAGTTTTTCCGAAGGTCATATCAAATTGGTGGGTGCTGGGCCTGCAAAAGTGCTGACGCCTGAACGCGGGTCGATTTATCAGATATTTTTCCAAAGAAAAGAGAGTTTGATGTGGGTTGTCTTACGTCTTTGCGATTGACCGAGTGACTCCCGGCGAGGGACAGACGTGATATTCGTCGCTGTAACGGGATGGGAGACACTCGCGATTGAGCTACTTTACTTGATCGTTTAAAACTCTATTGAAGCCAAAAAGGCAAAGCAATTTTTCTGCTGTCTGAAAAATGTAAGGTGAGAACATGGGATGTCACTTTATTTACTCATATCCAATGTCTATGTCTATTGCCAGGAAGAAGGTTAAACTATATCAAAAGTCTTGAAGATCACAGTACTCTAGCTAAAAAAAACTGAGTTATCAGAGAAAAGCATCTGCTGGAATATCTATGTGGATTTTTTCAGCAACTTATTAACTACCACGACTCTTTCACTTTAATTTACCTATCAATAAAAACCCATCATTTCATAGAAATTGAATTAATTTCAAATTCATATTTTGCACACACTTATATTGAATACCGTCAGCCAGAAATTTTTATTACACGGCTTCAACAAAACGTAAGTTTTATAATGGGCTATGGAAATATCTAAGGGAGATAAATTGTTTAAGTTATAATTTTTCAATGAATATTCTTGTAAATTACCTTTTTCAAACTGTTTAAAATCCCCTTTTTTAAATGGTGGAATTGCATTTTGATATTTTCATCTAGTTCATTTCAAATCATTAATAAAATTTAGCAATGTTAGCAAAACACACTTTCTAAAATATTGACTAAGATCTTTGGGAATATATGTAAATATCTGTACAAAAGAGGCGATAACACAGAACAAAGTTTTTCATCAATATTCCATTTTATTTTACTGAAAACTTCATGAATTTGATATTGGATATAACAAAACATATTTTGATTTTGGAATGACGCGATCAAATTTCTAAAGTCCTATCAAGAGACATAGGGTTGACAAGTTAATCGTCCAGTTGTGAAACTAGCTCGTTAATATTCTTCAAGATTAAGTTTTCCTTGGGCACCCGTTTGACCCCTGGTGTCATGAAATAGTGCCGTGTGTAGTTTTCATCTGGACCGCCGTGAGTCTAAATAATGTAATTAAATATTTATTTCTCCTAGTTAAGTCATTAATTGCTCTAGCAGTTCTGAGGATATGAACTTCCTCAGAGGTGTGGGTATAACTAATCATAGTCCATATATTTGACCATATTCAGTGAAATCCTTCGCAATATTTCCTTTATATGGTTACTCTGTCCGTGGCTAATGGGAAATCAGCAGTTGCGGAGGACTGATGCATTGGAAATTACCAACTCTGATAACTCTTGCCGCTTATTTAATTACTGTCCAGATGCCATTTATATGCTCACAGCAAGAATAATGCTGCAGGAGAAGGAACCATTGCTTTCTCGTTGTTCAGGCACGAAATATATTTAAGGATTTCACACGAGATCTCCGACACATACGAATAATACCGGGGCAATATACTTTAGTTGAAAGCAATTAAATTATAGATTTAATGAAACGATAACTATGTAAATGAGCTATTATTAATCCTCCGCAAATATTATAACTTGTACAATTCGGCTACAAAACGAATTTGTAATTTCGCCGAATAAAAAATCGTGGACGATCTTGTTAAGGAAAAAAATCATAAAATTCCTGTGCTCATATGTAATAACTACCCAAAAAGCATTCAATAAGGAATTATTGTTTCCTAAATTGCTTAACTATTTCGCAAATTGGTTCCTATCTCGAGCTGCTGTTGTTTTTTTCCTGCTTTCCGAATATTTAAAAACGAAATTAACACTCGGTGCTTAATAACAATGCATTCTCACATGCTGCTCCAGACGAGAATAGCTCTAATTCTCAGCGACATGTTGTTCGATGGAAAAACTTTTTTTCCGCTTCACTTCCATTGCTGGGGTGACAAATTCTCACATTTGTTTTCGAGCTGAGAAAATATCCCTCAGTAGATATGTGATTCAATTACAACTTCAATGGCAAAACCCCAAGGAAAAAATACCTAATATTGTTAATAGTTCTGTTGCAGAAGTCCACCAGGTGAGAGATTCCATCGCTCTGGAGTCTCAACCGATGTCTCTGTCCCGATGTCACCCATGAAATCTCTCATTCGATGGACTTCCCGAATTTTTTTTACTTTGCCTTTATTTCATTCGCTTGGTCCCTTGCGCAATGAATATGAAACGCAAAGCCTCCACAATAAGAGCAATCTCTTTCCCGTTACGAACTCTTATTTTATCATAATCACTTTTTTGGAGATGTAGATCCATAGTAAACTGGTCACTATTTACCTCTTTTGCCAATTTTTTGCATACTTATCAATGCTTCTTCAGGACTCAGAAGATTGCTCCTCCTTAAATTTTTATTGCAACATATTAAAAAATCATAAGGAACGCTAAATGAGCTCTGTAGAAGCATACATAAATTACGACATGTTAGTGAAAGAGGAATGAAGTAAACAACTATTTTGGACCTATGTCTCCATAAAATTAACTATGACAAGAGTTTTTATTTTCCCCGAGTAATATGAAAATTATATGGAGGAAATTTCAACTTTAGGAGAAGGAGGATTAATGGGTGTTTGAGCTCTCCTTCACATTTTTCTGCCCACGTTCCTCTCCCACTTCCCACGATAAAAATATTTCTCTTTTCCTAAAATTCACCTTTCAATGTTGAAGAAAATGTAATAATTGTAAAAGCAATACAAATAAATGGTTTGAATGTAGTTTTCTTTAATATCTTGGAAGATAGCAATTAACACCGGTAGCCATTTAGCCAGAGAAAATGAAAGGTAAGTGGAAAGTTACTTTTTGTGTCTATAGTATTTTTGTACCTATATGGTCAAAGAGCATCCTCATACTAATCGATTAAATTCACTTCCGCGATCAAATTCCCCCAAAAGACCACTCAAACATTTAAGTTTGGTATCCATGCACCCTTTTCTTACTATATAGTATTACTGTGTACGTAATTTTCCGTAGTTCCTCAATTATTGTTGGTATTTCTAATTACGTCCAGTATCTTTTTTAATAAGAAGGCTCAGAGAATGAAAACAATTATTAGAGTCAGCTTCATTAGATATGGTATCTGTGTATCAAACTTTACCTCTACGCCTGTTTGCCACAATGCCTTACACCTTAAATAGGAAACTTACAAAAACTTCAACCCTATATGAAAAGATCCATGAGTCAAAATCTAATTTGTTCATGTTATTCTGTTGAGTAATTATTTTTAATGGAGAAAAATAGCTCGTCCATTCTTTTTAAAATTACATCTCGAGGTTCATGGATAAAACTAGTAGGGTTGTTCAAATGTCAGTACGAGTTGGATGAAAGGAAAGCAGATATTAAGGGATTTGTGTCCTAATGCGCTCTAGTCAGTATATAAATGCATGCACCAAAGACGTTCTCAAGGCAACATTGAGTACAGGTGTGTTTACTCGTTTCCCTGGAATGCATACTGAGTTCGCATAAAATATTTTATTGTGAAAGTAACTCTTCCAAATTAGAATCCATCGCCTCATCTAGGAGCTTATTCATATGATACGACTTGCGTATCCCTTGTTTTTCAACTATCCTCTTCAGTACCGAATCAAAATGCACCTACCACTCTTACTTATACGAACGTTGCGCTTTTTTCCTCTTGCTTTTAGATGTGTGTATACAGGTTTTACCAACACCTATTAAAATATCTTATTTGTCCCTTCTTGCAAAATTTGTATAAATTTGTATACTCTCCACTGCAAGACTTTAAACCATAGATAAATAAAGGTAATTCAGACGAGATATTTTGTCTTCCGCAAAAACAATCGATCCCACATTTGAATTTTATTTAAAAATTAGCTAGTTGCATAAAGCATTTAACTAAAAGATGTGGATTGTCGTGCTTAGAGAGCATTTGAAAGAATGCTGGCACAGACACTTGGTGGAAGCTCTAAATATCCATCTTCAACAAAGAAAAAAAAATTAAAAAACTCTGGTACACTACCACGTTTTTATTTATCAACCGAACATTATTTCGGCAGCTTTTGCCGTCATTAGGATATGGTAAAATATGAAAATTGTGGCGAAAAAGATATTTTTATAACTGAAACTCTCAGGATCAAACTAAATAAACATATACGTTGCTTATAATTGGCTTTATTGTTTGATCCCGTCCGCTCAACAAGCCTTCACAATCATAGATTGTGTTGCGATTGAGTTTAAAATTACTACGGCGAGTTTGTATATTGCGTTATAATAAGTTCAAGTTAGTACATTTGAAAAAAAATCTTTTTTTTATAAAGTACGCAAAATGCACGATGTGGATGGTTGAGTGAAACTATCTGCTTGCAACAATAGTCAGGTTTATGTTTCTAATGTAAAATTATGATCTTTGAGATGAAAATAATGAATAGAATTTGCAGATGCAGTTTCATGGTACCATGTTTTGTGCTTCAATGTTCACCATTCACTGGACGTACAACATTTCACTTGATTTACGCGCACCCTACGAAGCGTTCGTTCCCTTTGCCATTCTATCGTCATAGATATAAACCGTCGGGGGAAGGACACTCAAAAAACACTTGGCTCCTCGTTGGCCAGGTCGATGCGAATCGAGTGGCTACTCCAACTGCCTCGTGACCCCGTTAGAGAGGAATTACCCTCGGAAGCACTCCACTGAGCTAGAAAAATATACAACTTTATGGTGCCTCATATTCATATTACTATTCCCACTGGTTCTTCTTTGAATACTTCAGACTCACTTCTGCAGGACAATCTCCGTGCACCGCCGTCATTGAAACCCACAACTGACTCATTTGCATTTTGAATTCACAAACATTGCAAAGAAACTCCACAGTTAGTGCTATGCGCAGAAAAATGATGAAGTGCAAAATTTGACTCATTCTTTTTCCTGGAATTTAGTTAAAAAAGAAGAATATGAAAGTGAAAACGTAAACGTGGATAAAATGTTACGGATAGTCAAACTAAGGAACTTGGCGTTCGAATAACGCAAAAGTGGAAGTAACATGGTATATTTTTCAATTTGCTTCAATTCTCAATCAAATTTTCAATTTTAGTTTATCATCATCTTAAGTTGAACATCATACGTGCATTCAGAGTAACTATAGTGTTTGACAAGACATTGTTGTCATTAAGTTGCAAAAAACGTGAAAAATGCCCTAGTTTAAGGTTGAATTTGAAGAAGGATATTTGAAATCGGGAAACAACGGATGGGGGTAAGATCCATTGCTCAATATTTTCTCCGGTGGCATTTTTTGCGGTGAACATTTCTCCAGTAATTATGCTTTTTATCATGCAAATAAGCTCAACTTGAATTTATAAGTAAAGTCAGTCACGGTAGAGATAATATTATGTAAACACTGGCATAAAATTAGCATTTATTAACTCTCAATGAGAAATGTAATCGAAAAAGGGACACCCCATAGCGGCATAGTTATGTCAACGAGGTATATTGTGCTCAGCTGTAGGAATTAGATGCAACTTGGTTTGGCAATGATTTAATACGGTGTAAAAAATATTTCTATTATCATTCAAATCATACATTTTTACCACAAGTATAGCTATCCTATTTGTTGTCATTCTTTAATAATCGAATAAGACTGGCTTATTCTCTTGGACATCTTTTAGCATAAACTGTGATATTCATTACTTTATTCAGGACCTTAATAAATTATTTTTCTCTTGGCTTTCTCTCCTCCCTCTGATGCCAATAATACCTTTGAATAAAAAATACATGTAATATAGCAATTTTCAGTCCCGTCAATGCAAGATTCCCATAACGATGCTTGAGGGAATCGTTGAGCCTATAATTCTGGTAAAAACTGGATATAATATTACGTCTACAGTAAAAAGACGTATCAGGTAAAAGGGATGAGAGTAAATAATATGTAGATAAACAATGGTAGCATTTTGCAAAACAGTGATGCAAACGAAAAAACAGTACAAAAGGAAATTTTGTGAAAGGAGCACTCTAGTACTCACGCAAAGACGGCAGTAAAAATATTCCAAAATGATTGTTATCTAAATAAACCTGCTAGTTACATAGATTACCTCCTTGAGAGTGAAACTTGAGATGGAAAAATTGCATTAAAATAAATAATTTTAATTTCAGCTCAAGTAATAAGCGGAAGGCAACGGTAGTGGTAGACAAAGATTCAAATTCTTGCTTGTAGTGACGGAAAATTTCAACCAGAGTCAGGTTTCCAACATTTAAGTTATCCATTCGGTATGTAACAGCATCAATTCATAATATGGTACGTTTTTCTTGCAATTACTAGAGAATGGAACGGGGTTCGTTCTTGCCTGCATTTTCCATGATGGATTAAATTGTTGACAGCAATATAACGCTTCTGCGCGAGCTACGAATTCAAATGAATTTGAATGTATAACATCACTGCTATACATTCACGTCATCTACGCTATGAATCCTAAGAGAAGTTTGACTCATGATGCAGCCCTGAAAGACATATTCATTCTGCACGATACAGGACAAAAAAATGGTTCTTGGTGGAAAATAAATCATCATAGTAATAATCTATCCAGAAAGGAACAAGAAAATAAACGAACCATTGAATAATAAGGTAAATACGTTGATATCAGCTTAGTTGTTGATGAGAGATTTTTTTAAAAACAGGAAGCATAAAATATGTAAAGTGATATCAATTTGATTTGACAAAGATTTGTATTTATTTTTTGAACGCTATAAGGAGAAAATCAGATATTGCCTATCAGTTAATGGATGGATGCCAAAGAAAATAAATAAAGACTTCTTTATATGCATTTTTTGAACCTGGAAATTCAAATCGTCAGCTGGCAAGGGGAAACCGCAGGCTCATGTGATGACCACTCCTCCCTCCCGCCTCCCCCAAACGCTCCACGCGCGATAACCACGTTTGCGGCGAAAAGACCCTTCCCTCAACCCCCCTCCCTCCCCAATCCATTCACCAATCTGAACGCTAAAATTTCCGCCGTTCACACGTCAATTTACGACCAATAAAGCCATTAGTCTGGGACGCAATCGTGAATTTTGGCGCTCCATCTTTCTCCCATCCTACTCCCTTCTCTCTCTCTCTCTTGAAGCTCCTTAGACCCTCCCCGAGAACGATATTTAAGGGAACAAAGTGGAGGAGACGCCGCCTCCTCTCCAAACCTCCTTTTCCCTCCACCCTCAAGGACTCTCATCGAAAACCCTGGCCTTCCCCCCTACCCCACTCCGTCAACCACTCCCCACAACCATGCTCCCGCTCCCACATCCCCGAATACCGTTCCGGCCCCGATGTCGCGTTCTCCATCCAAGACTGGGATGAGAGTGAATTAATTCCCCTTGCGAAATCATCTCCAGAAGGAGCCCGAAGATTGATCGCGCGGAAAATCAAGGGATACAATTCAAAAACCTTTAATGAAGACGACGTGCAATTTCCAAAATCTTTCTCGTGTTCTACCTTGTCAACGTTGAATATAACAAATACTGTGGCATGATCCCTAACCACATATTTTTCTCACGAGTTTTCACATAGTAAAGAACGCCATGTAGGTGTAATTTTTATTTAAGTATGAGAAATTTACTTGATATTTCTTTTCCGCACAGTATGCAATGACTTCTCACTAAAATGTGAAAATTGCAATTTAGTAGTAACATTAAGTCGTCACCTATTGTAATAAAAATAAGATGGGGTGCCTGCCAATGCTCACAACAAATATCATTGGCGAGAGTATTTTTCTGAGCTTACTAATGAGGTGAATATTTTATAGGTTTAAAGGTTCTCCCTAAAGTGAAATTCATTTTCTAATTTAGAACTAAAACTTAAGTGCTCATATTTTATTCGTCAAAGCCCAGATGTTACAAAGTGAGAACTGCCATCATGGACTTCTAAATGGTATAAAATTCATAATGCCAGCTGGAAAAAATGGAGGGAAGAGGCTAGAGTTTCAAAGATTTTTATTTTAAGTTTATGGAAACAGAAAATTTAAGACATTGCTTTTATGGGTCAGTTGGTGCAGTACATAATCATATCCTGACATTGGACTCAGCAGAAAAGGAGTTTATGCTGTGTTTTAGGGTCGTTTTCCACAAGGATTTGATGGATCAATTGTCATTAGAGGTTATATCGGCCCAATAAACAAACCACGAACTCCTGAAAATAGTATTTTTGGTTTTTATGCTAACGGTATAGGTTTATAGCCCCCGAACAGTTATATCAAACCTTAAATAAGGGAGATAGAAAGAAACAAGCCCAAGTTTTCATAAAAATATTTATATAACCTCCTTTTACGTCAAAAGTAATCGTTTTTTCTTCTCTTGTAGCAGTCAATAGACGAGAGTAGCGCGGTTTTTATATCAGGCCAAAGTTATGCCAAAGTTGAAAAGAAAAAATGATATTTTGCATTCCTTGCTTCTGTTTAATTGATTGGATATAATCTCCCGGGCGACATTCTTGCCGGAGCCTCGCCTGCTCATCTTTCCCGGTCGATGCTCCACTTCATTCCCTCTCTATTTCGCTTCTCACACCAGTCGTCAGTCCTGCGGCCCAATTCTAGGCCGAGAGAGCACTAAAGTAAATGGTTTTATGATCCAATCGACTGCGACAATAGCGCGATTCTGCCGAAAGATGGATGGCCGATGAGGTTAAAGGGTGCTTGGCGATGTGGCGAACTCACTCCATGGACTCGAATCACTCCCCCCACCCCCTTCTAACGTTCAACTAATTCCCACCGTCTCCAAAACCTGACCTATCTTAGGAGTTTGCCTTGGAGCATGATAATTACACTCACTTTTCGCGCGATCCTGGCACTAGATGGAAAGAAGGTCGCCCCTGCATGAAGTTTCTCATTTCCCGCCATTACTTTTTCAAGTCTTCACATTTAAATGCGCACAATAGCCTTTTAAATCCTGAAAAATCTGCAATAAATTACATATTTATCATGCTATCGATTAAAAAGATGATTCACCGATACAAAATAAAACAAGCAATCTCAAAGTTCCTAAATTTTCCGAGAAATCAAAATTAAGTTTGAGACGTGAAAGCATAAAAGCATATTCTCTTTCGTTAAAGTATCATGATCGAAAAAGAAATGACAATTTTTATACCAACCCTATTCGAGCAATCGGTATGCTTGTGCATGAAATAAAATTAAATAATGATACTATCGTCAAACATCAGGTATAGATACTGATAGTATTAATTATTTGACAATCACTGTAGGAGGAATTTGAAACGCAATATTTATGCATCTGGCGAAATTTGAATGAGCTAAAGAAATCATGATTCTTGCAGATTCTTTCCTTATTTATCTTTCAACTTTTTAATGGTAACTATTACATGAGAGATATAAACTTTTGTATTAACCAATGTTAGGACTGAACGACCAATGATGATGAACCTTAACAATAATTAATCAGTCACTGATGACACATTGAGAACCTAAATTCAAGCATCCGGAAAAACTCTGCTATGGCTGATATTTATATCATAAAGAAAAAACTATGCCAATTAAACAGATCAAACTTCTGAACAAAATCCGGGATCGACAGGGTAGGTGGATGGAGGATGTAATAAGGGGCGATGGGTTGCTCGAGAATGTGATAAAGGAATGGATGTTGGGCAAGCGGGGAAAGGGAATTGGCTTCATGGTCATAATGAAGAAAGGTAGATCGTATGCCTTGGCGAAAAAGGTAATACTAGAGTTAGTCTACTGAAATTGTAAAAAAAACTGTGAGGAGATTCTCTGACTTTTATCAAAAACTACCTTTGGTAAAATACTTAAATTATAGGTGGTGTAAATGTAGCAAGAGCCTGAAAGATGGCGTACAGTGGGTCGATTGCAGAAGATAATTGCTTTCTCATCATGAAAACTGAAATAAAGCTCTTGAGATGGTGTCGTACAGCTCTACAGAGACGCTTATTTACCATTTGCTCATTCCGACAAACGCTCTTTAATTTGAGATTAACCTGTATTGTCTTCATCAAAGACACTATTCGTGATTATTCTTGAAGTGCTGGAAGTCCAGCTTGAACGGTTTTTTGAACGGCGTCTTTGCTGTAAAAGTCCATAAATAAATTTCTAATTATACTCTGATCTTTTGAATAGTTTCAAGCACTTAACGGTTAAGTTTATATCTTGGACTATAGTGTAAGATTTGTTGAATGGCGGCATAGTCAATACGCATGTCGATAGATATATCGAAGTACCGAGTTTACAAAATACGTGTTATGACAGATTGCGCAAATATCTGAAACTGACATCACTGAAAATATAACTGATATTTTTCCTCAACTATGAAAGTATGTTGATTACTAGCTCCATATGATATAATTACATCAATTATCTTGGTGAAAATATCCAGCACTCTTTATTAAAAAGAATTACAACTACCTCCCTCTTACTGACATTTTGCAGGTTGTATACATTCAAAAATCTACTAACTACTGCATGCACTTGATATGAAATTGCAGAGGAACCAAAGAGTTCGATTAGATTTGTCATTTTCCGTTCAAACGCACTGAACATTTTTTTATTCTGGCAAAATTCAACATTGTTCGTTTCCGTAGATCCGTTATTTGAAAACTACTCATCAATTTACCCCTTAAAAGCACCGGATACAAGGAATTAAAACGGTATATCGCACATCGGTCAAATGAATTGGAAGAGTGCCGCTGGTGACGTCCGGCAATAAAAATTCCCCGCTTCTCTTGCATTCCTATCTGCGTGGATCCCAAAGTCCAGCCTGAACGGTTTCGGGCGCGGAACGGGGCCAAAAAGTCCAACCCGGCCGCCAAATGCGCACGTCAGTAATTCGCCGAATCCCAAGGGCGTTCAAATATTGAAGCGGGCGTTCTCGCCTCTTTTGTCGGCGGATCAGAATCCTTCCAACCGCTGCGCCGATGTCATCGAATTATTTTTTTTGTGCGGGGAAGGGGTGGGCTCGGGGCGTAAAGCGTGTCCGGGGGAGGGGTTAGAAAAAGAGGTAGAGAGAGGGGAAATGAAGAACAGGAGGCGTTTTGTCTGACGGCCAGGGACACGGCTGGCTCCGTGTCGCCCATGCTTAGGACATTCCAGTTGGCGAAACAAGCCAGCGGGCACAAATAGGAAAAGTCGAGTTTTAATTGGGAGACAATCGCGACTTTACACGCACTCTGCATGCGCTGCACTTCGCTGATGTTTATTTGTTTGTTCTTTACGCTCCGCGTAATCCTGAGGGCAGGATGCAAATGGTTTCGCCTCTCATTCTGCTTTGGACCAGGAGTTATTTGTTATCCAAGCCGACGGACCCTTGAACAACAAATTTATACGTGCATGGGGGACACTGGATATACGACTGTGTGGCGGATTTGAACGAGTGGTTAATTCGTCCGCGAGGAAAAGAGCATCCACGGAGGTTTCGGAGGTCCAGGGGGGTCGCGGAGGAGATTGTAAGTAATAAAAGTAAGTAATCCCCTCTTCTTCTCAGTTTTCTAAAGCCCCATATACCCATTACACCTTACATTAACTCATAATGAAAAAATGAGCATCCAGAGACAAATATCTGAATATTCATTACAAAGTTTACTGAAATATTCGAGATTTTTAACAAAATGGCAATAAGACATAACACACCCATGTTAACAACCAATATAAAACTATACACTACTAACAGCAGATATAGTTTAAATGAAAGAAAAATTTTATTGCCTCGGGGACCACTCCGCCAAGGGAAAGTGTTGTATTAGGAATTATCAAAGCCAAAAAGACAGAACGTCGAATCAGTGATCATAAGCATTGGCCTCGCAATGAAATGATATGTTAAACTGGCAATTAGATTTTTCTGGGGAATGTTTGACATACTGAATCAATAAAAATATGTGTTGTTTCGTGAAATTAAAGGATATTAATGATATGCACGGATGGAATCCACTGAAATAATAATAGCAAGATGCTGTCAAGAAATGCTTTTAATCCGGTCCGATAGGCTTCACAAAATTTCCGGAACTAATGCCCGAGGTATGCGATTCGCTTCAAACAATCAAACATATTGAAATCGTTCAAATTACGATGATTGTAATGTCACATAAGTGATTATTTTATTATATAAATATATAAATTTTGTATTTATAGATTTTTTTTTCTTATTAATCCAGTCTGATATATTAGCAGTAGTGATAATGTTTTCCCTCCTAAATAGACCCAGTCAAAATGATGACATGCAATTACTCCGGGTAGTTGTGCTCTTATGACTATATATAAACATCGGAAAATAATTGGAAATCACTTATTAAATTTGTGCAAGTTAAGTGTTAAGTAAGTTATAAGTGACCCACGAAATCACCGGCCTATATAGTTAACATTACTTTCATGCAAGATCCTAGAACATATTGTCGTTAGAAATATTATGACATTCCTGGATGATGGTAACGTCTTGCATAGCAGTCAGCACGGCTTCCGTAAGGGCAGGTCATGCGAAACACAGATTGCACTCTTCCTTCATGAAAATCTAATGTTAGTTGAATCGAATAAGCAAATCGACGGGATATTCCTTGATTCTTAAGAAAGTATTAGACAAGGTTCCTCACAAAAAAACTCACCAAAAATTGCAATCATGTGGAGTTAATAAAAAAAATAGTGAACTGGATAAGTGACTTTCTCCGTGATCGAAAATAAAAATTAGTTATTGATGGTTTTAGCTCTGGTATGGTTGAAGTCACATCCGGTGTTCCTCAAGGAGGTGTGATTGGCCCTCTTTTATTTATTATTTATATTAATAATCTTAGTTCTAGAGTTAGGAGTAAATTAAGATCATTTACAGTTTTCAAATCCAGTTATCTACCGTGGAATGAACGAAGACGCGGACTTTGAAGCTCTGTCATCGCACCTTAACAACGTTCATTCGTGGTGCCAGGAGTGGGGGTTAGAATTAAATATCAGCAAATGCACCACAGTCCACTTCCTGCGAAAGTCATCACAAAAATGCCATACCTCTACTGTTGGAGGAGTTAACATAAAATCTTCAGAGACAGTGAAATATTTTGGAATTACCTTAACAACTGATATATCGTGGGGTTTACACATACAAAACATATATGGCGCAGCATAAAAGAAACTAGGTTTTGTTTCACGTATAATAGGAAAGTCCTCGGATAAAAAAGTAAAAGAGAGATGCTACTTCGCTCTGGTTAGGCCACACCTCGAATATACCGCGAGTATTTGGGACCCTGGTCAAATAGATTTAACCAAAAAAAATAATAAAAAACAGCGGAAAGCAGCGTGTTTCGTTAAAACTGCTACGAGCGTACATATAGTGTCTCACAACTTTTAGAGGGATTAACGTGGGAGCCCCTAGAGACTTGGAGGCTATACGCTAGGCTTAGGTTGCTTGATAAATTCAGAACTGATATTTTTAGAGCCACACAGAGAATATTATCATGACTCCTCACTACATCTCTAGGTCTGACAGATGCGATAAAATAAGAGAGATACTCTGCCAAACAGATAGGTAGAAAAACTCGTCCTTTCCGCGCACAATATATGAACACAATAAAAATTGAGCTCCACTAAATACACTCCTTTAATAGATGTCACAAATTCATCTCCCAAAAACTTGCATCTTTACACGGCTGGCGACCTAACACCCCCTGCCACACGCCCATGCGGTGGTTCGCAGGGTATTATATAGATGTAGATGTAAGTTAACTCACGAGTTATTAAAAAAATTGAAATATTACAAATAAATGATTCACATTCGCTGTTGTTTGGAATCACAATTTGTCAACATTTATTTATGCACAGATTTTTTCATTCGTTCTTTTTTCACATGTCTCATAGCTAAGCGTCAATGAAAGGGATAAGAGGAAGCACTTCAGAGTAATTTATTGAGGAAATTATACCCGAAACCCTCTGATACAGAATGCTTATTCTCGAAAGGGAGGTATTATAGGAAATTTCCGGTGGCAAATATAATTCATAGCGAACAGTCATTGAAATAGCAGAACTCTTTGCGATTTGAGTCGTAGTTTGGATGCAGAGTTACAGATAAAATTTTAAGTTCCGATAACAAATAATCTCTCCATTATTCTCAATCATCGGAGCATTAAAACCTTGTAACTTCGTCGTGCGATTGAAAGAAGAAAGATGTTCATTAACTTGTAAATCCCGTCGCGTCTCCATTTCCCAGAAGACTGGTTACAACAGAATTAGAAAGAAAGCGTCACCGGAAAATTCAGACAGGAAAGTTCACCCTGATCACCGTATTGAAATATCTTGTCAAGCACGAGATGATCCAATGCTCCGCGCTCATCCCCATGCTTTGCATCGGGACAAACACTCTCTTAAGTCCCTCACGAATTTGCCTCGCCGCACCCGCCTACGACCCACCCACACCCGCTATCTCGTCCTGAATTTCATCCCCGCATTATACCCTGTCCCACGCCCCTCGAAGTCAACAGAGCCCTAACCCCCGCCCCTTAATCCCCGTTACTCCAATTCCTTCTTGCTTCGCACAGGGTTTTTCCCTCCCGGCCTCACTCCCAACGCCCCCTTTTCCTTTCTCCCTCCCTCTAAATCTAATTTACTTAAAAAGAATCCCCCTTAAGCTTTTGTTTTGCTCTTTCGCTCCCAGTCAGAAACCGTGAGCTTCTCCACCCCTTTTTCGCCCTAGTTTTAACTCCCTTTTCACCCCTCAACCCTCGAGAGAAAAAAAATGAACAAAACCGAGCCAGAAAAAAACCAACCCCTTTAGCTCACACCCCTTAGAAGAAAAAAAATACCGTCTCCGCCGTCGACCAGCAGTGGCATTGGAAGGGGCGTCGAGATGGGGGAAGGGGGGAGCGTGCTCGCATGTTGCTGGTTTTCCGCCGTCCGCAGAAAATCAACCAAAGGGGGAGGGAGAAGAGGGTAGGGTGGAGTGTTGGTTGTGGGGAGGTGGTGGTGTTGGTTCCGGGGGCCGCCAGTAGGGGATGCGGCGGTTAGATGAAAGAGGGAGGGAAGTGAGAGGTGGAGGGTTTGGGGAGGAAGAGCGGAGGAAGGAAGAGTCGCGGCCGTAAGAGGAGCAAAGGGAGGGGAAGAGAGAGAGGTCCGGGGAGGGAAATACACGACCGGAATACATATGCGTGTCGGGAATAGAGAAAAGCGGGCTTGCTTCCTTTGGGTTTTCACTCTCATTCATATGCAAATCAAGGTTAAGGCAAACGGCGTCGTCCCCCTACTTCTCCAGGACGCCGTCAGATGGGGTGGGGAGAGGAGGGCGAAGAGCTGCTGCTCTTTTTCCCGCCACGACGCTAGAGGCGCCACGCTCGCATGGGGCCTCTTTTTCATCTCCCCCTCTCCATATTCCATATCCTTCCCCAATCATTCCATCTCGCTCTCCTATCCCATCGTCTCTTCCCTTCCTTCCTTCTCCTTAACTTCCTCTACCTCCGCCCATCTCTCTTCATCTCTCTCCCATTTCTCTCTTCCTTCTCCTTTTCCGAAGGCGAGGGATGTGCAAGAGGCGCTTTCCTTCCATTTCCCACCTCCCTTTCGGCTGCAATCCCTCCTTTCCTCCCCCTTGAGCTCCCGCTCCCTCCCCACCCTCCATGGAGGTTTCTTAAAAGGACTTCTGGAAAACTTTTCTTCCATAAATACCGCACGAGTTCCCAGAGAGGATGAGGAGGCTAACGGAGAAACAAAAGGTACATTTTTTTCTAGAAAGGGAGAACTCGGAGGTTGATTCAAAGGGCTTGGGAGAAAGAAAGAGGAAGGGCAAAGGTGGGGAATAGAGGGATGTAGTGAATGAGGATTCTTCGGAGGGCATTTGGAGTCACAAGGGCGCCTTTGTAGCAGCAGCTGTTTTTCACCATCTCATTCGAGCCAGCATATTGCCCAAATTTTTACCCGTTTTGCATTCCATCCTTCACTTTTTTCAACAAAAGAGAATATTTGTACACTTCGTATGTCCTTCGTTAATAATTTCCTGCATGGCTAAGAATAAATTATGGGAAAACAAATGCATCGCATATCAGACGAGCGATTGTTACGTTTTTTATAAATAAATTGCTTTATAAGCTTAATAAGCTTCATCAGCGCGGGTGTATTTGTCTGTGTCTTCAGACCGAGAGCTATAGAAAAAATATTGTTGGATTATTTGGAACCAAAGTTTAAATTAAAGCAGTACTTTTACTCCTTATATTATCATCTTCAACCTTGGTTGCATCGTAACGTATTGCAATTAGGTGCAATATAGTTTACATATGGCCCAAACACAAAAAGGTTTTACACCATAACGCCAGAGAAAATCTACTCTAAAGAAGGCTGTTCTATAAACTAGAAAGAATAAAATTTTGGATTTTAAAATTTAAATTTAAAAATTTTGATTTTATTTGGATTCTATCAACCAATCTGTAATATTTCAACCTTCAGTAATTTTTCACTCTTTTTTAAAGACCTAGTACATGACAGAGCCAAGAGGACTTAAACTTAGTTATGAAATGAAAAGAACATTCACTAAGTCTAACTAAGATTTTAATACCAACCCAGTTTAAACTAATATTTTGAATTTGTGAAACGCTTTCACTTTATTACTAATGCCATTCCACCGGACCACGCCTCAAAACGTCAAGCTTTATTAAAACTTACTGATTGCATCTTGGGAAGCCCTAAACGTGAAATAATTTACATTAACTTTTCTTACGATATAATTAAATATACACTGGAAAATCCGATAAATAATTTGCTGTAGTATGCGAGGATTCTTTTGCGCTTCACAGTGCACTTCAGCGGGGTAGGATGAAATAGACGCTTCGTTACAAAGGCCATTAATTTAACTTGAAGTACTGGATGGCATTGTGGCGCTAATGCACCGCAGAAGCTTGAATAGTCCACCTACCTCTCTGTAATTACCTAAGGTAAAAAGATGTTGAAAGAAAGTTCATCACCATCCAAATTAACTGCTTCGATAGTCAAAATTGATCTACAATTACGTAACTGTACCTCCCTATTAATCATCGCGGAGCCAACGGAGAACTAATTTAGTCGAGAGATAAAAATTTCAACATAGCGTGTTTTGGAACTTGGTTCTACTATAGAGATGATTTGTGCGTTGGTTATCATTGAAATTTTGTGGTTAAATACCTATTATTTCATTTTGGGGTCAACTAATGAATCCTGACTCCATCAATTTATTGAACTATGTCCCTGTAATTTTGAGTTTCAATTGAATTTTTGTTCGTGAGATTATTTAAATACGTAATAACGGTTGGATAATTCTGTTGGTGTCATTTTAAGAATACAATTATAAGGCTTTGATAGATTGTAAGAAGAAATAATTACATTTTAATACACTAGGTTGGCTTTAATCCAAAATCCATAATCGTGTAATTTCGTTCGCAGATTATAAAGGGCAATAAAATATTTATGACATGATATTCTCGACATGAGCGTTAAAATAGAGAGATGGTCGCCCAAATAACAGGCGAATAATATAATTATAGCTTCAATCGATCAAAAGTCCATGACGACTTTGTTAAAATATGATAATACAAATAGTTTCTCTAGCATGACTATAGTGAAATACATTCTAATGAAATGTCGTCAACTGGCTTGTATTTTCATTTCTTTCTTAGTTCACCAACCGTGGTGGCTTCATTAGCTTTATTGCGATACAGTGTATTGAATGTATGTGATAACCCACCCACTGCCGCATATCTATAAGGTAGCTTGCATGATACAATATGTATGCACATTATGTAGATGTAGATTTTCTAAGTCACGCAATTTAAATATAATATAATCTTGAATACGCTGACCCCATCAATATTTTTTTTCTGGAAAGGTCGAGGGCCATCCATCCTATTCACGAAATATCTTAGTCATCGTGTAGTTTAAAATCGTATGCATGTCGCAACGAATAGAAAAAATTGCTATAGCTAACGGAATGGCCAAATAAAGATAATGGATGAGGATCGAATAGCTAGACAGGTATATAAGAGAGGAGAGTGAACGGTGGGAGAAAAGAGGTTGACCGGAAAAATCATGAAAAACCATGGTGAATGTGACAGAGGAGAATCAATAGAGTAGGGATATTAAAGAGTCTTAATTATGGGAGAGCGTGTATAAAGCAATGCATTAGTGACAGGGAAGCGACAGTGGCTTTTTAAGGATAGGGCATCAGGGGGGAAAATATTAGGAAGCCAGTTTGCTCAGGCTATCAGCAACAATTAACTTCTTTGACTTCGTCCACCTCGAAAGGGCATGGCGTGATGGATATGTATGTGATGCTCTAATAGAAATGCCTAATGCCAGAGTCACGACGAGATATCGAACACTACCTTTGTTTTCCTTCTCCTTTCGATGAGCTAAGGTTGTCTTTCTGAGATGAAGTCAGGCAGTAGCTAGGAGGAATGGAATTGGAGGCATTCGCAGTCAATCCAACCCCGAAATCACTTAAAGGGGGCTTCTGCTCTTCCCCATCCACCCCCTCTTAGTTCCTCATCCCTCGCTAAAAAACCTCACATTCCGCCACCACTACCACCACCAGGGCCTCATTCTTCCGATCCCTCCGTGTCACCATTGTCAGACGCTGATTGAGCCCCGTTGACTTAAATCCTCGAACGTTGCATTGACAGAGCAAATGAACCCCGTGCCCAAAGATTTCTGAGGGTATGGGTGGAGGCGGGGCAAAAAAAGGATATGAGGTTTATTCAAGAAGTCAATGACGAGAAGAGGGAGAGAGGAATGAGATGGAGGGGGGTGGATTGAGGATTGAGGGAGAGAGGACGATGCAGAGGGAGAAGGAAGAGAGGGAAGGGGGAAGGGAGAGAGCGGAATCGGAAGAATGAGATGTAGAGGAGAAGAGAGAGAGAGAGGTAGGGAGGTTGAGGAGAGTGATTGAGAGGTGGCAGGAAGCGGGGAGCATGTGAAAGGAAACTGAATGGTAAGGGAACAAGAAAGGAGAGGCACTTTAACGAAGACAATTAGTGTTCGCCGATCACGGTTGACTGCATGTCGAATATTTTCCTCATTATAACACATACATCTAACAGTAAAAGGAGGAATGTAAGGTAAATTGGTAGAAAAGGGCGACGTTGATGAAGCTTTGGTTTACGATGAATAAAGACAGTTAGCACAACGAGCTGGGGAATGTAATAACTTCTAGCACTGACGCATGCGTAGCTGCAACTAAACTGCTTCGTTTACAACTTATACTGAAGTTGCAAATGAATACCCAAATTACTTTGCACGTGGTTTTATTCACTTAAGCACTAATTAATGAGATTTTAGCCGTAGTGGCAATGAGAATTACCATCCAAATACTTGAAGTATTATTATGGTTCTTTAAAGCACTTACACATTTTTCTCTTTGCCAATTCCAAATTATCTCACTCATTTCTCTTCATCCGTATTCTAAGACTAGTATCTTTAACTAAGAGTAATACTGCTAAAGTTTTCTTATCCTCCTTACATGGGCAAAGCATCCTCCAAAGAAACAAATTGAAAAAAAAATCCTTTGCATATAAGGCCACAATATTTGGGTTTTTTTCGTGCTGGAGAAAAATTTAAAGAAAATTGTTCATCTTCATCACATAGGTAGAGCGAGCTTTAAAAGGTGAAATTGAAAGTGAAATATGCACATTTTTAAATTATATCTGTATTTTGTAATATTAGGAAAAGGGAAAAGTGGTTGATTTAATTTTCGATTTCCTCTGATATTTATGATATCCTAAATATTTTCGCGTATGAGCCTTTAGTTTTGAATGAACAACCACGTAGTTTGTTTTTTCCTACAGTTGTCTTTTTTTAAATTAATATTTTCTTATATTTTATGCATAGTTCAGATTGTTCTTTCACATAAATAATAATGCTTTATGATCTGTGGTTGATCGCGGTTCTGTCATGCCACAAATGAGGTATAAATGGCTGATGAAAATGCAGTACTTCTAGAATTGCGTATTAGAAACTCGCGAAGAGAAAATCGGCCGGGAAACGCAATTACTGCATTACGTTGGGTTCTCGAGACAATTTGGTAAATGAAAAACGCATTCACAGGGGGATCTGCATATCTTCGGAGATTCCCCCTTTAGGTAAACTGTAGGCACACCCACCTAGTTACCTTGCCGCTGCATTTGACCGTCTAACATGCAGTGTGTTTCCGGAGTCCTTTTTACCGGACAAGAAATAGCGTGGGTAGGTATTCGCTCCAACGGTCGCTGTAAGTCTAGCGTTAAATTCGTCGCGCGTCATATTTGCAATTCATAGAGTCGATTATTTAGTGTTTTGACAGAGCGGGTCGCTTGGCGACCGTGGTGTTCTCCTCCCAGCCCCGCTCGCCTCCTCGCCTCTCCCCTCCCCCTCGCGCCGACGCCAACGGTTTCAATTACGTGGCGACAGCATTGCGACGAGTCGGATTAATTGGCTGCAGAGCGGCGACGCGGCGATACTCTCCTTCCCAATCAACAGCCACCATTACACGGGGATCGTCATAATTGCACACAGCTTTCAAATGTAAACGTGCTCGCACCTCCACGTCCCTTCCCCTCCTACCGAGAACGTGTCATTAATTGGCCGACAAGAATCCGGGAATTCCCGGTGGCATAATCAGCCGGACAGCCTACAGCTACGGTGGATACGTCGAATGGGCAGAAGCCATCTTTCTCTCGGTGTGCATCTCGAATTTTTGACGTTGAGTGCGCCTGTAGGTTTTCGACTGTAAGAGTGCAAGTTTAAAATGGTTTAGGGCCTCATTAGCAATACGGCTATCCACGCCTTGAACGGCTATTAAAAGCTGAGAGGGCCACAGAAACATTAGCTGATGCACTAGGTTTAAGGAGGGGGGAGTCCTTTGGCCCTTTATCTGGAATTCAGTCGAATTTATTGGCTGTTATATGTCGTTACATTTCTTTGAATCCTATGAATACGCCCATTTTTTCCTGTATTTTTAATGAGGTACACAATTTAAAAACATTGTATTTCATATACTGCCCACATATGAGGCATATTATGTCTATCTATATGGCTACCATGATCTGTCTGTTTGTAACCCCGGTTGGGACGCTACGATCGAGTTCCCTTAAGACATACACATAAAGCTGATTTTTCAAAACGTGAATTTGATAGAAGACATGCTTCAATGGAATGGACGCCATTCTTTTACATAAAGTGGGGTTATTTTCCAAGGAGGGTGTGTTATTTTACATTTAACTGCTAAATACCCTTCCCGCGGACTACAACCTTGACGTGGTGGAAGGGCTTGTGCGTTCCAATGATCCCTAGAGCTGGACTGGCAGGATCAATTTAAATTGCTCCCGGTAATACCACACATTCCAGATAGGTCGAAGGTTAGGAGCCAGACCAAAGGTAGTCCAGTGATGGTCACACGTGAAAAACACTTTTGGGAAGTGGGGGTGGGAGTCCCTCCCCACGATTTTACTACCCTGAAAAATTAATGGCAATCAAATAGAAATGAATCCTAGCAACTACGGGACGCCGGTCACCAGAGCGGGTGTCGGGCCTGGCAGCGGGGAATGCAAGGCCCCCGAGGTCGTCATCTCACGAAATCCTTGCACGACAGATCAATCACAGGATACAAGGACCAAGGAAGATAAGAAGAAAAAGAAGAGGAGAACGAAAGCACCGATAAAAATAGGGACTTGGAACGTTAGGATCATGATGAGGGCAGCGAAGCTGGAAAATATTGAACGGGAAATAGGTAGAGGGAACGTAGATGCCTTGGGGCTGTGCGAGGTGAGATGGAAGTACAGCGGGGACTTCTGGAGTGATAGTTACCGGGCAATCCATAGTGGTGGTTTGGAGAGTCAACGTGGGGTAGCTATAGTACTGAACGCAAAATTGGGAATGAGGGTAGTAAATATTGAGCAGGTGAGCGACAGGATACTAGTGGTAGAAATAAAATCACGCCCTAAAAATTTTGTTTTGGTTCATGTGTACATGCCTACAAGCAATCATAGGGAGGAAGAGGTGAATGAGGGGTATGAACAGATAGAGATGATAATCAGAGAATTCCCGGGCGGAAAAAATCTAATAGTAATGGGCGATTGGAATGCAGTAGTGGGGGAAGGAAGAAACGAGTATGAAGTGAGAGGGTTTGGATTAGGCACAAGAAATTTGCGCGGAGAGAATGCAGTAGAATTTTGTAGGAGATATAAATTAGTAGAAACAAACACTTGGTTTAAACACCATCGCAAAAAAGGTACACATGGAAAATGCCGAGAGACACTGGAAAATATCAAATTGACTACATCATGGCTAGGCAAAGATTCAGGAACAGTGTGAAGAACTCGCGGAGCTATCGGGGGGCTGATGCAGACTCGGATCATAATTTAGTAATGATGAATTGTGAGGTTAGATTCAAAAAGCTTGCTAAGAGTAGGAGGATGAAGAGGTGGAACTTGGAAGCGTTGAAAGGGGAAAAATGGAAGTAATACCAAGAGATAGAGGATGAGAACATAGAAGAAGCCAAAGAAGCAGGAACAATCGAGGAAAAGTGGGGGAATATAAAAACAAGCATTGTTAGAGCGACCGAGGAAACAATGGGAGCAGCGGAGATGGGGAGGGTAAAGAAGCAGTGGGTTACGGAAGAAATGATTAGAAAAATGGAGGAGAGAAGAAATTGGAAAAACGTCAACACAGACATAGGTAAGGAAAAATACAAAGAGCTAAATAATCAACTATGGCGAATAACCAATCGGGTGAAGGAAAATTGGTGGAAAAGACAATATGAGGAAATGGAGAAATTGCAAAAAAAGGGTGAGTAATACGCTAGAGTAGAATTGCTATCGGTAGGTAAGCTACGGGAAACGGTACGAAATGTAAAGGACAAGAGAGGTAGAATATTAATCGAGCAGGAAGATATTCAAGAAAAATGGCGTGAATATATGGAGGAGCTATATAACAGCGATAGTAGACCAACTAATTTAGTTATAGAGGAGGAAGGAAGCGTAGACGAAGATAGACTTGGGCCAATGATTCTTGACAGTTAAATAGAGAAAGAATTGAAAGATTTTAAGGTAAGAAAAGCTGTAGGAGAGGACAACATACCTTCAGAGCTGCTAAAGAGTTTAGGAAATAAAGGTAGGCAAGCTTTTTCGAACTTATGCGTAGGATCTAAGAGGAAGGAGTATTGCCAGAGGACTTTATGAAAACAGTATAGATTCCTATCCCAAAAAAGAAGAATGCATCAGAATGCGAGAACTATAGATCAATCAGTTTCATTTCACATGCAGCCAAAGTTTTACTTCGAATAATTAATAGAAGGTTGGAGATAAGGCCAATAACTACTTAGGCGATGACCAGTTTGGGTTCCGAAAGGAAAGGTCAACTCGAGATGCAATTGCGGTGATAGGGAGACTTGTAGAAAGAAGCATTGAGTATAATCAGGACATTTTTTCCTTGCTTCATTGAATTTGAAAAGCTTTTTACAGGGTAAATTGGAATAAACTAACGGAAATACTCGGGAAATCGGGAATAGATTGGCGAGACAGGAGACTAATCCGAAATTTATGCATGGCGCAAAGGACGCAGGTGAGGGGGGCAGATGGTAAATCGGGGTGGGCAACTATAGGTCGCAGGGTAAGGCAAGGGTGTCCGTTGTCACCTTTTCTTTTCAACATTTATGCTGAGGAAATGCTTAGACAGGAATGGGAAGAATTTGAGGTCGGAATCAAAGCAGGAGGGCATTGGATGAAGTCAGATTCGCATCCTTATTAATTAGTTGCCGGCTACCAAAAGGGTACAGACGCGTATTGGAGATAAAAAACGCGAAATATGCTTTGGAGTTCACACTCTGAGAACACGAAATAAAAACTTTAGTATCACCTTAGGGTCATTCCATATCAATTCAACCAGAGGTGTTTTGGGGCTCGGCTCAGATTTCACTGAAAATCATTATTTTTGTGCATCTACTCCTTTAATGACAACATACAAAATTTAAGGTTGAAAATTCGAAGGGTTCTTGTATTAGGGCTTTTCAAAAAAGGGTGTCATGCCCATTTTGGCCCTCGTGGTTTGCGCCTATTCTTGTGCACCCATATTTGGGTTTTAAATTTAAAAAATTCTCACTCTCTGAAAATTGCTATACAAGTTAATTTGTACTTGGGCTTTCACTACGTACCTTAAAACATCTTGTCTTTTTTAGTTTTTGAGTTATTGGCATTTAAATTGTGGATCTTTTTGCCCGCGAAACTACAAAATTTATTTTTCAGGAGTTCATTATCGACATAGACTCATCATTAAAACGTTATTAAGGCTATATTCCTTATGTTTAAAAACAGGACCATCAACAATAAGAAATTGGGCAGTATCAAGATATTTATTAAGAAGTTATGGCAGTATAAACAGGGCTCTAGCTTTAAAAAATCCATTATTTCACCAATTTCACCACTGGCAGATTCACCATGGGGGAAATTGGCACCGAACCATGGGTGCACAAGAATAGGCGCAATCCGCGAGGGCCAAAATTGGGCATGGCACCCTTTTTTCGAAAGGCACTAATACAGAAACCCTTAGGATTTTCAACCTTAAATTTTGCATGTGGGCATTATATAAGTAGAGGTACCAATACCTATTTATTTAGTCAAATCCAAGTTGGTGACCATACAAAATGTATGGAATTTGGTTGAATTCACATGGAATGACCCCTTATGCTTATTCATTTTGCATCTTTTAGGTAAATAGCTTGAATGAAATTGTCAAATATTGAGTTACTAATAATTTTAATAGAAACAATTTTATTGAAGGTTAAAAATATTTTAGAAGTCATAAAAGGAGAAACGATGAGCTCATTTAATAACTTTATAGTGCCCTCATGTGTCTAGTGGACCCCAGTACTTTTTTCTTCGCAAGTACTTGAGTAAAACGCAAAGTATAGGCATCTCCTACCTATGTCAATTCCCATTCACAGTTTAAGAAAAGATTCATGTGTATGGTGCCATGCTTCACAGGCTATATGCTACGTTAGTAGATAGTAGCATTGATCAAGGAAACGCTGGACCCCGATGCGTAGATGATGGAACATTAGCGTCAGTAAACAAAATTTGATTTCGTCAATTTCGAAGATGTTTTCCAAAACCTCATAACAAACATGTATTTTTGCTATCAAATTTTAAACAAAAATATTTTAGTATTATGATATTTCAATGGGTCTGTAGTAAAGATATTTGGTATATTTACTAGATAAAGAAAAGGGTCGAAATAAAAAATAAACTCTCATGAGCCCGCAGGACCCATGCTCTGTGCATTTAATTTTTCTCCTAGGAAGTGTGCATATCTAGGGATAATAACACGTTATATGCTTTAAAATTGCCTAAACATGAGACAACTGTAAGTTTTGAAATAATTAAAAGAGGAAGAAACTATCACAAGATCATTAGAGCAGGATGCTAAATATGAGAACGAATCGAGGGGCAAATGATCGAGGTGCAGATGACAAAGGCCTTCAAATTTTGTGAGAGAACATTATGTAGAAAAACAATGAAGGGTAAACGAAAATAAATCTGCCAAATCACTTTGCAGTTGGGAAGAACTTATCAGAAGTTTTTGTGAAATAACCAGTTGCATCATAATTCAAATTTTGACCAGCCATAATTATTCTCTATTTTTAATTGAGGTACAGTATTGCAGAAATAGTTTTTCGCAATGTGGAAACGCATAGTTTATCAAAGGCGGCAGTGAAAACGAACGAAAGACGTTCGCGGAAATAACTAGGAATTCGAGAAGGAGAAACAGTAACATCACCTCACATCCAAAATGATGAAAGCGATGAAAAGAGTAAAGAATGTTATCTGTTCCTAATTCCTTTGCTAGCTTTCTGGAGCTAAATTTTGGACCTAGGTTTGCTGCAAGTTTTATAAAAAATGTTAAATTCAAATGCACTCGGTGGAGAATTAGATTTGTCACCATATTCCTCGCGACATTCAAAGAATAATATGAGGACTTTTAATGCGTACCTACTATGACAATTATTCTACCGAGTATTTTTTTGCTGCGGCAAAAAATATAGGGAATGCAAAGATTGGAGGTACATGACAGAGAAATTAATGCTAACAGTGGCGATGCTAACAGTGACGAAAAAATTGAGATAGCAGGTGAGAAGGATGTTGCATCAAAGGAATTAAATGTAGAAAAATTAAACAAGAATTAACATGAGAAAATGAAATATTTATGGACTTTAAGTGAAGGAAAACCACCGGTAGGCAGGAAACAGTGTAAAGAAGCAATATTTGTATTACTGATTTTGTTGGATGGATAATTTATTGGGCTTAATAGTATGTACAATAGCATCTATAATAATTCCAAATCCAAGATGAAAGAAATAGGATGAGTAGTTGAGAGTGTTTTAGCTCAGCCATCCAAAATAGTGGGAGGTAGGAGGTAGGCTTTAAATAAAATGCATTGAAAATCCTCGTCTGTAGCGCAGCGGCGTACTGCAGCAAAGCTTATACCCCGAATATGAAACACTTCAGAGGATTGGAGGCGTTTAACATGTGATCATGGAAAAGTATGAAAAAACAAACCTCGAGTGGAAATGAGTATGAATACTGAGATACAAGTTAAGGCTTGGAAGAAAGAAAATTTGTTGAGGTAATTCAGAGAAGACAATACAGCTTAACGGAGGAATTATGAAAGGGGCACAAGATACCAAAGACCGCTTTGGAAGAACAGACGCTATGAAAGAGAGAATATGGGGGAAACTGAGGAATTGGGATAAAAAAGAATAGAAAGATGCAGGAGAAAAATAAGTATATCGATTGTAATGAAGATAAGTAAAAAGGATGTTAAATTAAACAGTTCAATTCAGTAAATATGATGCGCCATCGTAGATGGAATGACCAAATCCAACAATGACAAAGTTACAGCCATCAATACCAATAATAGCTGTGATATTATTGGTCAACAATTAGAGATAAACTATATTTGAAATTAATGGCTGGTAGGGAAGTGAAATAAAAAAATAACGGAAAGAATGGAGTTGGTGATAAAAATTAAAGGATATCCATTGTGCCATAAAATAAGGCGGAGTGAAAAATCAAATTGATGGATGTTCGGTGGATTTCAATAAAGCACCTGACATGAGTCCTCGCAAAAAATTATCATGATTATTAATTTATTTAAATAATATATTAATATAAAAATATTATATTATATTAATGTAAAAATTGTATGGAATTAGCGAAACAATGCAGAGTCGAATTCGTGGCTTTCTGACTAATTGAAAACAAAAAATAGGATTCAATAGCTCTAGTTGTGACATGGTTAGTATGAAATCCAGCATACCACATGAAATCGTGACCAGTCACCCATTTTTCTTAATTTCAATAAATGATAATATTCCTAAAATTATAAGCAAAATTAAACTGTTCGTCAATGGTGCGGTTCTCTGCCGACAAATTTTCCTCATATTTAGGAATCCTTCGGTCGGAAGTATTCTCATCTCTCAACTCAACCTCAACAATGTTAATTTTGGGAAATAATGGTGATAAATTCGTACCAACATAATGGGGCGAGTAAATACAGAGGAAACGGATGTACTGAAACACGTCTCAATAGCCTAATCGTCAGACTTGGGGTGAAGAAAACACATTAGAAACATTGACTGTGCTGCATTTAACTAGGGTTTGTTCTTGGTGACTAGTTCAAGGTTTCTCGCATAAGAAAATGGAATGAGAAACGCTATTTTTCTCTGGTGAAGCCACATCTTGAATGCATCGCGAGAATCTGGGAGCCTGCACTGAATGACTTATTTTCATGGAATATATGCAACATAATGGAATTGAACACGCTTCGTTCAAAGTAGCTGGAGCGGTCAGAGAGTGCGTGACGCATGAGATGATGGATGGATTTAACCGGCCGTCGCCATGGACCCGGAAGCTAATCATCAGGCTATATTTTCTGTTTCAATTTCATTATTATGTAATATGATTATGTAACAATATCAACCCCCCACACTTCATATATTCTCCTGATAGAAGTGACTGCACGCGAAAGATAAACAGCCGAACAGATAATCAGTACTATAAGCCCTCATTCTCATGGACCCTTCGAGACTAGAACAGAAATAGGAGACTCCAAAGTTCTTTCTTCATATGATGTTCATTGACTTACCCTCACTCTCCTGAATTCTTTTCCCGATATGGCGGTGCACCACTTTTTAAAATTCCCGAAGCAACGGTCTTAAATCAAATTTTGGAGTATCAATACATCATAAAACCAAATGTTAAGTAGGTACTAAAATAATTTTATAGGGTTAAAAAACATCCCGGAATTATGGGGGAAATTGCAGCGCCATTAAAACGGGTGGCCACGTTGAAAACTCACTGTGACGTTGCAAGGCTGTGCGGCATTTCGGACTGTGTTGTGTACAGGTGTTAACCACGTCTACACATTCTAAAACTGCTCGTTTAACGGCATCTTCCGTTTCAACTTTTAGTAAGGTCCTTATCATAATCAAGGAAACGATATCCTTAGATCATCATTATGGGTCGTTCAATCCGAAGATTGATTGACTGAAGTCCTCCAACCTTTCCTACATAATACTAGTTATCTTACCTCCTGGTATCTCCTTCTGTGTACTTTCCTCATTATTTGGTCAATGAACTTATTCCTGGGTCTTCCTCTGGGAACTTTTCCCTCAGTTTTTACTTTTAATGATGTTATTTACATTTCATATTGTCTCAGGGTGTATCCAATCCATCTGGTTCTTCTTTTCTGTACAGTTCATCATTTCTTATTTTGTCCGTCCATTTTATCTTTAGCATCCTCCTCCAGCACCAGGCTTTGAAAGCTTCTAATCTGTTTGGCCAGCTTTTCCAATGGTCCCTGCTTCCGATCCAGGCTATGATTACTACATATTTTCTGTTTCAATTTCATTATCTGGTTCACATTATAGCAGCACATTATAGGAGAGTGGTCTTCCACACGAATATTCTCATAGATCCTTTTCATTCATCCTTATGTATCGTGTAAGTTTATTTATTATTCATAACACTATATTTTTTCGACCAATTGTTTTATAAATTTTGAGAGTAATAATGTAATGACCCGATTAAAACCTGCTTGAAATTCGCGATTACTTAGAGTATTATCACATGATGACCAAAAGTATTTTTTTCAGCATACAACATGCAATATTGATATTATTTTAGCCAACTCGAGGTAAAATAAGTCCAATAGTTGTGAGATTACGTCTGCAGAAGGCAATCTTATGCTTTTTGCAGGGGTCCGCTGCGCTCTCCACGTATTTAATGATTTGCAAAGTTTTTAGGCAGCGATGCAGTGGAAATAGGAGTCATTCATGCTTTGGGAGACTTATCTGTTGGGTGTGCAACAAAAGGGAGAAACTAAAGAATAGTCGTCGCGGCGTAGGTTTTAAACTTTTCGTTTCTTGTGCGAGTGGGAGCAGAGAAACTCCAACTAAGGTTCATTGGTAGACACCGGACACTTTATAAATAGAGGAATTGTGCTCGTTATGCGGCAACTTGGAGTTGTACGGATAGCAATAACATTGTTGTAGCTTTTTGGGCCTCAGCAAAGTATTATAAAGCAATTTAAGCAAACGTGGTTTAGTGCGGCATGCACTCAGCGACCGCATTATTGTTCAATATCGTGAGGCAGATAGCAGGAGAGAAGGAAAAGAATAAGAGTAGAAGATAAACCGCACAAAGTAACCGGCGATGAAACAGGAAAAAAACTTGGCTTTGCCTCATTATGTGGTGTATTAACGCGCATTTCATACTTATATTGGAGTAGATAAACTGTTGACCTTTTAATTATATGTCGCACTACAAAACATGAAATACTATGAAAAAAAAGGAACCGATACGCGGAGGATAATTTCGGAAGAATCAGCAAGCAAAATGTACGTGAGTGCGGTCATCGAAATATTTTCCAAGTCTGTGAAAACAATTGATGCGAAATCCGGAGACTATCTTGGAAACGGCGATGCGTAGACATTTTTAAGGAGGCTTACAGTTATGTTCAACCAACGATACACTGATATAGGATGACTACCCTGAGGACGCCGATAATTGGTTTGAGCGGCGCAAGATGAGAAGCCGCCAATCGACTCATTTAAACATCCTCCTGATGGTGTGATAACGAAAAAAATATTTATCATACAAAAAATATTAAATGCTTTCTATAAATTAGCTGACCTAATTAAAATAAAACTAAGGGTAAAAAAGTCTTTTTAGATGTTATAACTTTGAGGTACATAGAAGGAGCAATTTTTCATGCAATGAAAATATTTTTTGTGATTTCACTTACCTGGCCTTTTTTATTCATCGATAATAGATATATATCTGAATTTAACAAATTCTTAATTATTTGTTTAAGACAAATCATTGGGTTCTCTTCCCCGTCAAACTGATACCTCAATGGGGATGCATCCTAATAACCACCGATTGTCTCTTGCATTTTACAATTTTTATAGGTAAATTATCTATTTTTATATACTATGCTAATTCCCATCCCCTCTATACCCCAATGCTAATTCTCAATACGTGTAAGAACGTACAGATTATAACGTACTCACATTCTAGTTCTGGAAATGTTGACCTGCATTTTCGACGCGTTCTTGCCTGTTGAGTGTTTTGTTTTACTACAGTGTGGCATGTTCTCGTTTTGCGGATGTTTTGTTCATGTCATGATATATTTTCAATAGTTTCATGCAGTATTCTAAGTATATTTTAGTATATTAAACAGGGTGCATTGTTTGTTGGTGTTTGTTGGTGCGCGCTGCGAAATTCTGACCGCGGCAACGCCCGCGCGGTTAATTATCTAAGTTTAACAATACGTAATAATCTCGAACACACGAGAAATTTCCAGAAGAATAAAAAGAGGTTGCAGCGAGTAACTTTAAAAGCAGGGGCTGACGAGCCGATGGGTTTTTATTGTTTAGATGACTTGCAGCGAGTAACCACACTGGGCTAGGAATTAGACGGGGGCATTGTGTCGACCGCCTGCGATGAGTAACCACCATAATCCGAATATTGGGGGACGATTATGAACGGAAAGTTTTTTTACTGAGTGTTTTTTGGGAGTTAATAGTGAGGGGGGAACAGCATCGACGGTCGCGTAAGTAGGCATGGACCACGTGGTATCGCCACGACGCACGAGGTGCTGGGTAGTACAGCAGTGAAGGTCCGGACGCGTCGGAGGAGAGGAGGCGCATGCATGGAGCCTTGCACTTGGATTTCACCACAAGCAGGTTTTCTGGTTGTAAATATGTTTGGTGGACTGATTATTTTAACCTGAAAGACTGAGACTTGTGGTTTTTCACATTTCTTGAGGGGTATCATTTCATGTGAATTTCTGTGTTGTGTGGAGGTGATGGGCATAGTGTGCCGCAGGGTAGTTAATAAATGTTGATATCTGATACTAAGGGTATCTGGTTAAGGATTATGTTTAAGGATAAGGATCTGTTAAGTATATGGGCTAAGGGTGCTCTGTTTGGGTGATTTAGAGTGTTTTTTGTGGTGTATGGTAAAATTATGAGAAGTGAAATAGGGAGCAGGTTTCATTGTTAATCGTACCATGGTATTTACCATATAATGCCATAAATTGATATATGGGAGATAGTGTCAAGCAAAAGAGTACGAGTATCTCCATTTTTTTTCATTACATGATGGTTTGTGATATTGCTTCTAACAGTTCAGTTTGAGTAAACAATAGGTTGGCATTGATTTTAAAAAGAATTCTGCGGAAATATATATTTTAAAGTTCATTTCAAAAGCAAATGATCCTAATCACGCAAAAAGGCTCACGAAAACCATTATCAAAGAAGCAACCATTAAGGTGTGTAAGAGGTTTTTCTCGGCAAAAGGGTTTCTCGGGGGATATTTTTATAAATTTGATAAAAGAAACAACGGTGGACTTGATTAACATCCGCACGATAAACTTGCCTCGTGAATGGCCAATAAAATTGACAAAAAAGAATGCCCTAAACACTGACGCGTGGGTTTCAAACTTTTTCTGCGAGGGCTAAAAAATGAAACAGAAATGGAAGACAACTTCTCGAATACATGAATACATCATCTACGGATATAATTATTGGCCAAAAACAACGTTAAACAGAAATAATATTGCTTTATTGGTAATAAAACAAGATGTTTATATTTTTGATGGGGTGAACCAATGAAAATATGTCTCTAATATATGGAAAGGCGTGTTCCAAAGCCGAGTTGGGACATATTCAATTTCGATATACGGCCAAAAGTACTGCTGAGTTTTAAATGTGCTGTTTACATTTGAAAATATCATCAAAATGTAAAACTATATGGTTGATGTGATAAAATTTATTAATGATGTGTAAAGAAGAGCACTTTTGCGTTCAATTTTAATTGCGCATATAATTTAGTCCCGCCGGGATCTGGATCATTCAGTTTTGCAAAAACTGAATTAAGAAATTATACAAAAATTAATATTCAATGATTATCATTTTACGGCCGTTTGTTGTATACAACGTGCAAAGAGATAAAATAATCAATTCATAACTCTGTATTGGTGGCCACATTTGCAAATTGCATTAAGAATATCAAATTCGGGAATCATTAAAATACATTTTCCAGGTAGGGTTTATTGAGTTATGGGAATTATACACATATAAAGAAAATCTTTTTTAAAGCGTCCCTTAAAATAACAATGCATTGAAATTGGAGAATAAAACTAATTTTGGCATTTAAAATATTGGGTTATTGCGTAAGAAATATAATCGATAATTTTTGAAAACTTTCTACATGCAGCAGCACACATCTACAAATATTTTGGTTTGCTATTTCAAGACTTCTAAAAGCATATTTTAAGAATCACTGCCATCATTCGATTCCATCACATCAGCAGTAAGACAGCATTCCTAGTATGCCGGTCCAAAAAGAGAAATGGAAATGACTTTTTTTACGGACTCACCAAATCAAAGAGAGCACAGCCCGATGCCTGATCTATCTTACGTTCGAGTTCTGTTCGAAAAATGACCGAAATATTTATGAAAAATTAATTTTATTGTACTTGTAACATTTTGGTCCTTATATCCTCCAAATTAATCTCCTTATCTACAGATACACTAATGCCAGCAGTGGTTGCATTTCACCATAGTGTCCTTAGATGCTTCTCTGAGTATATCCTGCGCTTCCCGAGCCGAATTCTCTTGAATGTATTCAATCATAGCACAACGACGTCCTTAGAGCTTTGATTTTAATTTGAGAAGATAAAGAAAGTGATTCAGAGCCAGATCAGGTAAGAAGGCTGATGGAAAAAAGTAATCTAATGTTTTTGCACAAAAGTCTCTTTGACAAAATGTCTCCAAAGTCAATTTGACAAGGAAAATTCGGGGTGGAGGAAGATTGCCCTGCTCGGCTCTTCCCCTCACCTGAATTAGCCTGTCTTTCCCTCCCCTTACCTGTCACCACCCCTCCATTACATTGTTGCTACTCCCGTTCCTTCCATGTTCTAGTCACCTTCCAGTCCCCTTTCATTACTTTGTTGCAACTTTTCCCTCTGTTCAGTCAGCCAGGCCCAGGATCATTAACCTCCCTGATCATTCTGTTACTTTGTTGCTTCTAACCCCCCCTCCCTGCGCCTTCCCAGCTCTAGGCGCTTTCCAGTCCCCTATCATCATAACTTTGTTTCAACCTTCCACCTGCCCCATCAGCCAGGCCCAGCATTATTAACCTTCCCAGTCCCCCCTCTCACAACCTCCCCTCTCCTACCCTCATTGGAGCAGTGCATTCTCTCTGCGACTGAGGAAGGGCTAACACCCGAAACGTCTCTAAGTAAGACTTTCTTTTTTACTCTCGTCTTTTTACCCCCCTGTAAGTTTCTTCTATAATTGTATATACATCCTATCCACTTTCTTTCTACCTTTCTGTATAAACATTTATGTGAGTATTTGCCGCTGAGCGGTCTGAGTGAATGAACAAACGATATTCTGCATGAAATTATATGAATAACATCTGTGAGTATAATATCAAAGGGGTATTTATTGCAATGACGTGTAAAGTTGATTTTCAGGCTAAGGAGGACCATAATGGAATGTTAAAATGTGGCTACCAAAATTCGTTCGAATAATTCAAATTTTAATTTCCACAATTTCATCATGCCCAACAAATAAAATTTTGGAGCCACTTCATCGCTACCCTTTCATTTAATTTTGTTGTAACATTAATGAGACCTTTGCGACTGAGGGATCGCATTCACTTTTGAATACTTAATAGCCCCTCATATGTCACGTCTTCATTTTATTCCATATTCTTGCAATCTACAGTCTAAATTTCGACTTATACACTCTTGATATTATTTCCATTCATGCAAGCTCATAAACAGCTTACTCCGACCCTTAAATTACCTCAGATGATATGAAATATTGCAGCATGTGACTAAACACACTATTTGAAAGTGAAGTAACGGAATAAATGTACACAACCTCTGAAAACACATTGCAGGAATCTATAAATACTATATAATTCATGTTGGGCCGTTTTTATGCTTACTTTTTAAAGGCTTTTTCTTTTAAGGTTAAAGAAACTCGCAGAAATTAACTAATGCACAGAACTCCACTGGTTCCGAAAATTAAGGGGCCATTATACGGATGCGCACATGTTCCGCTTATATTAGGTTTCTGCGAAATAATGGTCACACATGGCGGTCAAACACACATGAAAATTAAGCGAACGAAATTTTACTCACTATTTCCGTTGCGATATCTATTAGGATCGCCATCATTTTGGGTGGGCTCAGCGCAGCCAGCCAGCTAGTGTCTCCCCGTCCCCCACTGCCGGCACCCCGTTCATATATCGGTCCGAAGGGCGCAGATACCACAATCGGCCCGGCGGAGGGAGCGGAAGGAGAACGCAGGATACGAATAAGTTATCCACCCGTCGCCAGTAACCAGGACATTCGGATAGTTTATAGGATTAGGAAACGAGGGATGGAAGAGATGTGGGGGGAGGCGAGGAAGCGCGACCAATAACACATTGCGCAGAAAAATCCTCGCAAAACTGGAATGCTACAGCCATTTCGTCATTGAAATATGAAATTTTTGAGATTTATTACAAGTTTCCAGCGCGAAAGGACAAAATGCCATTTTATTTACAATCTGGATGCTTATGAAATAATATGTATTTCATTAAGGGGAAAATATCACTTTTCTTCCTTAAGTAAACACGAGAGAAATATTATTTTTATATCTAATGTAAATGGCATTTTCATGAAAAACTCTTTTTCAGGAAGTAAAACGTTCCAAAAAATGGATTTAAATATAATTATTTTTTATTATTATTAATTTATTGAGTAATTGGCTAAAAACTGCGGAAATTGAAATAATAATCCGGTAATTACATGGATATGGTGCTGTAGTAGGCGTCTATGGCTTTAAAAAGGTGTTTATTAAAAATAAATTCATGGAATAATTGGAATTTTCCGTGTCTTAATTTTGGTTTTCAATGGCCAACGCTCTCCAGTTGAGTAAGCTGGATTATTAAAACCACTTGATAATAGTTGGGATCCAAAGTTTGCTCTGACTGACACGGTTGCGGTAGAAAGTCCTTAAGTGAACACATTTTCAAGAGCGACGGTGGAAAGGCTTGGAGCAACTCCATCAAACGAAGGAGAGATGTATACGACGATAAATAAGTAACAGTTTGTTTTTGGATGACTGTAAGAATAAAACTGGCAATCGTTGTTGTGGTGTGAGGATAAATGATGTCAAGAGTGCTTGCCTTTGAAATAATTTAAAGAAATAAATGCTGCAGACTAAGAACGATTAGTTTTGTTATATTTTTTCACTGCCCAAGACAACGGTTTTTAATAGAAGTGATGTCACCTAGTCAAAATAAATGGGTGAACTGCTTTGAAATAAATCAATCAGTGTCCGGAAAGATATAAAGTGACAGTTTCTTGTATGAAATATAGACAAATATTGTGCTATCCACTTAATTGAATGGGCATTACAATACCGGTAATTATTCATAGGTAATGCATGATGAAATAACAGCATAAACATTTGAATGAAATTATAACGTTTATACCTACTTTAAAAAAAATACAAGAATACTTTTCTCACATCTGGAGCTTTGGTGCATCACGGGCTATGAAAACACATAAAAACCTACTGGGTGACCCAAAGAGTCAACAGTGACAGCAAACGTACTAATGTTTGGCGTTTGTGGCACAAGCAGCTGAATACTGCTTTTCTTCCATTAGAATCTCAGAAAATATATTTATTCATAATCTCGCGAAGAGGGTCATGGGAAAACACACATGTAGATGAGGAACGGAGGCTGCTGGAGAAAATAAGGAGGTACAATAAAGCCTGAAGCTGGTGAGGATTTGCTTTTGAGATTTGACCCAGGGGAAAATGTTTGGCAAACAGGGAATGGAAAGAAGACATGTAGGGAATACACATAAATGAAAGATAATAATATTATTGTAAACTTGAGTTGAATTATAAATCTCCCCAAGTCGTAACCAGAAAATAACCTCTTATTATAGACATAAATTGGAGACTAGTAATACTGAATGAAGATGTTGCCCGTAATAATACGTTCGTAACCTATTTGTTCGAAGACATTATTTTTCTCACAGAGAGTTTATTTACACTTCGGTCTAGGTAAGGAAAAATGCGTTTAAATTTATGATTTAAAGTTGGAACTTATAGGGCATCCGCACAGACTGTGGAGGATTATTTTCCTTTTGCTAGGGCTACATACAGTTTTTTAGTGTAAAAAAAAGCTCATTCAGCCGGGCTGATTTCCGTTATAACAATTTTGCTGCACATTTACGCGCGGCGACCGAGCTGCGATGCTTATAAAAGCTGATAATAACCTCGGCCCAAGTTAGCGGTGGGCGATGAAGGGAATAGCCCAGTATTGAGGGCCCGCGGCTGCAGATAGTTGAGACAAGTCATGTTCCCGCCGATGGATGGTCATTGGCCAAACGCAACGTGATCGGCTGCCAGATTGAGAGCATTACACGGCCGACGTGCAGCGTGTGTGAGAGCGCAGCCAGTTTTCATGCTCGGTTGATCTACACCTTCGGCTATATAACGCGATTATACGATCACAGGCCATATGTAACATCTAATATTCCTTTATCGGAAAATTTCTCGTAACCTCTGTCATTAATATTCGCCCGAACAAATTTCACGGCATCATGGAGATGGAGCAGTTTGCAGTAAAATTGGTCCTGTGGCGAGCCATTGTGTTATTCATGAAAACAACTCACCTCATAACAAAGCGCATTGCGATGGAAATTTTCCACGCGAACAGCTGATGGAAAATTGCCACTCTCGAAAAGTCTATTCGCATCAAGGAATTAGCACCATGCTTGTAAATTTTAAAGGGACCACATGCTTTCACCGATGTGGATTCTTGAATTCCTCATCACTCCTTGATTACGGTGTTTACTGGGGCTAGTGTCAGCGAGTTTAGTTATTTGCTGGCTGGATGAGTGCCCAAGTTTTTTAAAAAATGTTTCCATTTGTTTTAATTTGGAACTCTTTGTCTTTGTCATATCATCTGAGAACTTTCTCGACAATCGTTTATCAAAGAAATTATTTTTGCTAAGTCACTGGCCGTCTCGTTGCAGTAACACTTCTGCAAAAAATCTCCAGAGTAAAGAGTAAATTTTAAATATTTTTCCTACCACTTGAATCATTTTTTGCGACACCAAAAAATTAAAGGCAGATGGATTCAATGGTTTTCATTTCCCTCTCACCACGAGCAGAGCATTACGAAATTAAAGGGATCCAAAGATCTACACATTGAATAAAATTCCCCTAAATTAATTATCCAAGTCTTAATTTTTCCAGCTCTTTACTCTATGCTTCATTGTTGAAGGTGGAAAGCCCGCTACAACACGGCGCGGTGCAGAGGTGTCCGGGTCGCGTTAAAGATGGACGAAAGTCCGAATCTTGTCCATATATAATGCAAATAGATGCAAAAAGTTTTGTGACAAGCTTGTTTCATCTTGCTGATTGGTGACGGAAAATGAGTCAATTGAGAGGATGACTGGGAGAAAAAATTAAAATATCTGAGAATATATGTATTGCGTAAAATATGATCGTTTACAAGAATTACTCACTAAATTTACTGGAGTCAATCAGAAAATCCACGAGCTAAAGCTTTCAAGATATCACAATAGGATATTATTTTACAGCAGAGATTATTTTTTCAATGTGTTGACAGGAGAAACATTTTGAAATTAAAGAAGACAAGTAAAATAATGAATCATTACTAGCTTTTTCTGTTAAAAATATATATTACCCTTTTGCAGATATTACAATTTTTGAGGATTTCGACCAGAAAATCAATGATAGACTTCCTTCAAAGGAAAATGGAACCTTGGACTTGTCTTTCCCCCTGTTTTTTTCAATACGCGTTTTTTGCACGTGAGCGTCCCAAAATTTTAGCCTCTCTAGCTGCTGATGCGTCTGGCCCATGTCGTCTGCCCTCTCTTGGTTTCATTGCAGTGGCAAAGGATATCTGTACTGGACCAGTAGGTAATTTCATTGAGGAACTCGATAATCCTTCTTTTAACGAAAAGTGACATCATAAAGTTCTTTATTTTTTCCTACTCTTTCTTTTAAATGTTGTGAAAAAGGTTCTTAAAAAGGGGTATTATTTTGACAAGAGTACGAGTTAAATTATTGAGCTTTGACATTTTTAACTTACAGACTTAAATTCTAAAGTGCTTGGAAGATGTACGCAAACAATATCAGGACAATCGCCCATTTCATATCACAAAGTCATATACTTTGGTACGAAGATGTAATTGGTTAGGATGCCAACCCTAAACGTTTTTTCATACTCACTGAAATGACGAGCTTTTTTTAAAGAATTCTTGAGGTCACGCATTGTCTTCTCATCTCCATAAAAGTTAAAGTAATCCTCCAGAGATATTTTAAAATGGGATTTCATGGTGAAAGTTTATTCCTTTCCACCATTCTATCATGAATTGGCCTCCGAGTGAGTCTTGATATCCTAGGTAGAAGTTAAAGAATAAAAATCACCTGACATGGTGCTCTGTGCGCCAAATATGTTGAAATTTTAAGACGCAAGTGGAAAATTTTCGAATTTAGGGATTGTTACCTAATGTTTGTCTGTGTTAAAAAAAGAGTAAAAAATCAACTCCATTGTTACGCATATCACTATAATGTCGAGGCAATGATAAATCAATAGATCACAAAATTTTGACATCAAGCGTTGATGCGCTTGAAAAATACCGGGGGACGCGGTTAGATAACCAAAAAGATAACACAAAGATGAGGCAGAAGATGAGAAAGAGTTTCAGAAACTTGCGCTTCCTCTTAGGGACGGATGTAGAGTCACAAGTTTGATTATGAGATTTTCAAGTGTGATGTTAGATTGAAAAGGTATATTTAAAGTGGAGAAGGGGTGCAAAACAATTTAGATGGATTGGAAAGAGAGAATACCTGAAGTTGATGGACAGGATTATTCATATAAAAGAGGAAGTGGGAGCGCATAAGGAGAGAGACGAGTATAAAAATAGAAATTAGTAGAGAAAAGAATGATATAAAAGGAAAAACGTGAAGAATTCAGAAGCCCTGGATTACAAAAGAAATGGTTAAAAGAATGGAGGAGAGAAATGAAATAACTTTATCACCAAACTAGGTAAGAGGATGCATTATTTATCACTAAAACTAAAGGATAAAGAGAAAAATAAAAATAAAAGAAAATAGATCTAAATTATCTACGATGAAGAATGCGAGGCGAATCCTAAGAGTAGAAAGTCAGACTCAAGAGGAAGAAGAGCAATTTAATTACTTGGGTAGTGCTTTAGAAAAACACGGGTAGAGTAGCAGACACGCCAGAAGCAGAACTACGCTAGCATAAGAACCGTTCAGCCATGAGTGAAGGCAGGATGACGGGGAACCTGGGTTAGCGTTGGATGGGGCAGAAACTGGACCCTGGGATATGAAGTTCAGAATAGACTGCGGGCGTTCGAGATGTAGATGCTTAGGATGATGGAGTCGGTGCTGTGGACGGTAAGGATAGAAAACGCGAAAGTGCTTGTAATGGCGTGTGGAGAGAACGTTACTTAAGAAAACCGGCAGAAGGTAGGGAAGGTAGTTAGATCAGATAACGAAAGGGAAAAGGAGCTGAAGGTCATGATAGAGGACAGGATGTTGGGTCAGAGGGATGGAGGTTAATCGGATTTACGGACAGGCTTAGGAAGAATAGAAAATTTACTGAGAGGAAGAAAGCAGTTGTCTGGGTAGATATAGGTCGGCGTCTGTTAAGTCGACAGGGACATCATTCTCTGACAGTCAAACCTAACTTTAACATAAACCTAGGAGTATATTAGCCTATTTGTTAAAATCATATTGTTTCATAGTCAATTTGCAGAAAAAACTGCTATGGTCTTAGCTCCTCAAACTAGCATTGAACTTAGATTTCCTCCATTTTTAAGAATGCCATTTGTTGTCGAAGCAATCATATGGCGTGACATAGGTTTGTCATACAATACCATAGGGTTGGTTTTCATAGGGTATAATACGATAAGTTTCCCACAGAATGAAGACATTTTTTAGGTTTTCAACCAATCCATAGGAAAAAGTAAGCAATAATGTAGAAGTTAAATACGGGCAAGTTAGAACCCTGAAATGCTATCTTACCTATAAATCTCTTAATAGTGTTTCGTGGCGGTCCCGGGCAATGCATATTTCAACTCAATTGTAGTATTTCAACAAGAGAATTTCAACGGTTTAATTGTGCAAAATTGCACTTTAAGGAATTTATAAAAAAAGGCCCAACGAAATGCTACCGTTCCATAACATAGTGGTTCAAATGTAGTTCTTCTACGGTATCTTGATAAGTTATAACTACTGATTGTGAGTTCTAGGCATGTATTTTAAGGATTGGTATTCAAATCTGTCGTGGTACATTAGTCGTACTTCGAAAGTGGTCATAGCGAAATGCATTTCTATTAAAAATGGTCTATGGTTCCATGTGTAGTAAATGCTAAGAAAATATTGGCACAAAAATTTACAAAGACCTATTGCAAGTTTTTAAGGACAACCCAAAATTTTAAAAATCCTAGAGGAAAGTTAGGGTCTCGCTTTTGCGTCTGAGAACCTACGTTTGGTACTTGAAGAGAATTTATGTGAGAATATAGCATTATTATATATAATGACCATTTTCCATGGTTTGCCATGCCATTTTTTTACTCATATATACGTAATAATTTGTTTTATTTACAGAATAATCATATCTAATACGGTATCTAATCATAATATAATTTATTAAAAATCTGTAATGATGGCAGCTTCCGAAAACGAAATAAATGCCGCTTGTTTATAATTGGTAATGAAATCACCCAGAGAAACCATATATCTATTTTAGGAGAAAGTATTAAGTTTACTCACAGACATCAGTATTTTCCAACCGTTCCACGTCAATTGGTATCTTCAAAATTCTCAGCAAAGACAATAAATACCAATATAAATCCTCTCTTCAAATTTAATAAACGACGAGAGAATACTGTCGTGATATCAGTAGAACGTCCTTGCCTAAATTCTTCCTTTTTCCGTGCTGGATTCAGCATTAGAATGTGGGAATACGTATCATAAGCCATGTTTGGGAGTTGGGGCAGAAAGATGAGACACGGCAGAAGAATGGATAGAGGAGCCTGGCGTAGCGTGTTGAAGAGCACAAGAGGTATTCTTTCGCTGAAATGGAAAACGACTCCGTTGTCAGAAAGGATTTGGAGAGACGATCGGCAGCGAAGGTAGGAAGCGGAGGGGACTGAGGGGGCGGGTGGGAGGCGGAGGGGCGGGGAGGGGCTCCTCCACGCTCCAGCGACTAACCCCCCATCCCCTTGCGATCTCCCCTCTCTCCTACCCTCGTTTCGTGACGCACTCGGGAAAATTTGTGGACTGGGGGAGGAGAGGACGGGTGGAAGGAATGGAAAGAGGGAAGATGAAAGAAAAAAGTGAATACACGGATGTTGAACGCCGGAATTAAGCAATAAATGAATAAAGTAAGAGGGTGAGAGAGATGGTATGTAAAAGGATGGATGGGGACTGTAAGTCGCAGACCATACCATACATGATCCAGGTACAAGTTCGAAAGTACTCGCTAGCATGATGGCTTTCTAGTGTCATGTTATGTAAAACCAACCTGATGGCTAACAATCAAAATCTCGATCATATCAACTGAGCTACTAGACTTCATAACTGATGCAGTACTAATTTGTGCTTAAGGCTTTCGCAGCGCTTTAGTGCAGGGATATCCATGGTTTCTGGGTTTCGCTGCGTGTCGTTATCTAGACGATGACGTTACGTGGCCAATGCTGGCCACATCTTCAGATCAGGTTCTGAAATTTGATCTAAAGCTGCTCTGAAGATCCTTCTGACAGATCAGCTTCAGCTTCAAAACCTGATCCAGCATTGGCCACGAAACGTCATCGTCTAGATAATGACACGCAGCGAAACCCGGAAACCATGGATATCCTTGCAGTACTAATTTGCTTCTAGCTCCCAGTAGCACCAATAACATCAGCTTTTATAGATGCTGGGCGCTCTTCACTTTCTGAGATCAGAGCCATCCATAGCTCCTTTGCGCCATTAGTAATAATCGAACTACGAAACCAACGATAAATATAAACGTTCCAACGTCTGTTTTGGTCACCTGCTATAATTGATTGGTTAATTTGAGGAGTTGGTGGACATGCTTAAAACCATTTTGTTTCTAATTCTTTGCACAATAACAACTGTGCTACAATGTAGACTTGAGGCCTGAACATCTAGTTCGCATAAACCCACCTCGAAATTCGCCTTGAAGGAAGATGGCTTGGTTGTGTAACTGGCTAACACTCCTGACAGGCAATTGGGAGATCCGGGTTTGAATCCCGGTCAAGTCAAATGATTTTTTCATAGCGAATTTCAACGCTAGTGTATTACCTATCGTATTGGAATCCGTCCTTAATATATGCTAAAATAATGTATAATATCTAGTGGTACTGGCTGGTAGACTACGTCTTGTGCTGGATCACGTATCGTGTGAAACGGACAAAAGAAGATGATTGTGGTGGACAAGGCCGAATAAATGACATCGATTTGAACTGCAGACATTGAACCAGTTCCACCACCATCACCATCGTGATGAATAGATTGCATCAATTATCGATCAGTAATTTTCGCGTTTTTTATGATTTTCTTTTATTATTCATTTCCTCTGCCTCAAGGCAATGTTTGTAACTGACGAGAGCTGAGCCAGCTCCGGGTTCAAATGCATTGTAATTTTCTTCTCGTGACTTTGAGTGCATCAGGGAAATTCAGTGTTTGATAAATACAAATCATAAAAATGAAACGTGCCGCATAAATTTGCTATATTATGCCAATAAGAACGGGCTATTCTCAAGTGGACCACTGACACTCTTGAGAAGGGACGATCAATAAAGAAGCCATAGCAATGGGTTTTGTAGGTCATTACTTAGGAAGCGACTGTAACAACGAAATACGAAATAAATTGATCCTTCGAAAAGGAGAGTATGTCGATCGCAGAAATAATTTTATTGCTCAGCTTTGATTTGATAAAATTTGAGAAAATCGCCAGTGGAAAGTCTATGGAACACGAAAATGTGGAAACCAAGGAGCATAAAGCAAGGACTCTCAGGTACGATGGCTAATATTTCCCATCCATCACATCTGCTGCTATTATTGTATTTCTGCTGTTGTATATGTTTTTATAGGCTTCTCAGATGCTTCCTGCGTGAAGGCTACTGCAACGGGAGTCCAAAATAGCTCTTGTAAGAATATACACGCAGTAGTTTTCCTTCTCCATGTATTGAATAGTTTAATTGTTCAGATTAAAGGCTTAAAGTAAGTCTTACAGGGAATACGAAGATTCCTTTCTGGCTCTTTGGACTTCGTAATTCTAACATATGATTAAAGGAAGTGCAATGTCGAAAATTACGAAGAAGACAAAGCAAGTTGACCAACAGTTACGAGCCTTGATCCATTCGTTGTTTATAATTTGAATTAGGTACGTTTTAAGAATTGATTCCATTAAAAAAACAGAACGTAACCAATACCCTAAATTTAGTTATCCAATATTACGTGGGAAAGCAAAGAAAGCGCCTAAACTGTGGTACTCGGATCATGGCTGTAAATGTCCTACTAGTTTCTTTTACTCAGCTCCAAACTGAATACCATTTCTTTCTTTCTTTATTGTTTCATCCAAACACCCTTAGCCTCCTTATCCTCAAACTCTTAGGAGTTTCACGAAACACGCTTATCCATGAGTTCCTAAGTGTAGCAATCTACACTAGCCATTAGCAATGAGCATTCTCGCTCCTTGCACAGATTGGTTTTTTTCTTTCTCGTCCACTGCAAGGTGCGAGTTTAAAGTTTTGCCCCTGTTCCTCTTTTTTCAGTATCACTCGGTGTCTCTGGTGAAGCACTTTTCTCGGCCAATCTTGGAGGTAATGCACCACAGAGTCTGCACTTTAATGCGATATTCATTAGAAGCTGTTTTGTGCTCGTAATGACTTTAGCCATCATGTAACACTTAGACCACATGCAATTACATATTGAACTCTCGTACGTGTATTATTCTCACACGTTTGTAAGCCATATGTGCAGGAGTATCTATCATCTTTCCGAAAAAATGTTCTGGCGGAATTTGCCTTAGCTTGGTGAAATTGGTCGCCAAGTGAAATTTTATTGTTTGTAACAGTTTATATAGCACCTTAAAGTGAACAGCTGATACATGCGCACATTATATTTGGAGAAGTGCAGAAAAGGAAGATAATTCTTCTGCTGAAATATATCGTATACAACTGAGTCTCACGAGGGAGCCACGAGTGGCAATCGGAGCAAAATAGTGAAACGTCTTGAGTTGAGAGAGAATGCCAACGCGGGATAAATATATATTTTTATCGTACACACCTTTAGATTTTCCTTTATTTATTCTGTACTGTCACTATCGTAGAGTTCTTTAACATTAAAATGAAATCTCATGTAACTATAAATGACACTAGATGGATTAGACGCACACTGATACAAAATTGGCTTTGTGAATATTGTAATTGAAGATAAATAGATGAAAAGTCCCCAGAGAAAGACCCAGGAAGAAGTTCACGGACCAAGTAAAGAGGGAAGTACATAGGAAGAGACACCAGGAGGTAAGGGTACTACCATGAGATAGGGAAGGTTGTAGGTCTGCAGTCAACCAATCTTCGGATTGAACGACCGATGATATAGCTATAGATAAGGGAAGAAATTTTGGTTGGTGGTTAAAGCATAGTAAATCTCCTAAGTTATACATTTCAGTGGTACCATACCTTGTTGCTGGGCATCCCCCATGCTATTTGTTTGAGGTAGTGATTAGGTGCTGATTTCTGCGGCTCTTTTTCTGCATTGTGATTATAGTAATCGAAAATTAAAATATAGCGTGCATTTTATTTATGTAAACTCCGAACCCACGTCTAAGACAGTGATGTTTCGAGATCACCTGAATCCAGAAGACATAAGATCCCGGTCGTCCAGATTCTACGGAAGACGTGTACCTTTTACAGGGTTCCTGCGCACCCCTCATCGGAATTGGGAAGAGATTGGGTGTCTGGATGCAAAAGAGAGTATTTCCTCTGAAGAAGCTGATAAAAAAGCGACACAATGTAAAGGAATTGGGGTGAGTTTCACCGACACATTTCCAGTGAGTTGCCACCTTGATACTACCAGGAATGCTAGTGACAAGATCTGCAACTCGCAATATGAGACACTTCGAAAATACTTTAAAATCCCTTGTGTTCCTTCGGCGTTTCGACTCTCCATCGTGCTCGGCCGAGCCATGTTCCGTACTATTTTCCCTACTCCCACTCGTGAGTTGCGTGGTACTGAGACTAAGTGATATGTGATAGCTGCCAGCGGGTTTTCTTTGAAGGTATGCAATGTTCTACCACCGCCAAAAACATTCCCGGCAGAATTAACAGGGCCAGTATTTATTCCACCCTCGAGGGCTGTATCTAAATTCGTGAAATTGTAGTGTTTCAGTTTTATAAGTACTTAGAGGCGCAGTCCATTGAGCAGCATATTTAATACATAGAGCAAGTATTACATAGCAAGTAATTTCACTCGACTTATAAATGAAATTGATATCTTTTTTGAAAAGTGATCATTACTTTTAACTGTTTCCTTTTGGGCTGAAGTAAAAACTGCTACGAGCGAATGTATAGCGTTTCTCAGGTTTTATAGATTTTTGATCTTAAATCATTTATACTTTAAAATTATTAAAGATTTTGGCGAATTTCTAAAATTGCAGATTTGTGCATTGCGGGTGACTCCGTAAAAGTGAAACTCCGTGGCTAGTCCCGGATAGCTTAAAATTTGTCAAAGATTTTGGCATTTATTTCGACGAAGATTTTTGACGACGTTTGTTGATTCAGTCTGGTGTCTCAATAGTCCAGATTGCTACCTAGTAAGTTTTGACAGGTTTTCAAAATGTATCAAGAAAGAGAAGAAATTGACGAGAGAGGAGATCTATAGTAAGAATTTGGAAATGTAGCAGCACCAATAATAAGAATGACAGATAAGTTGTATGTATAAGAACTACATTTTTGGCTGTATTTTGATAAATATTTTACATGTTACATCTTGGTTAAATATCTCCTGGAAAGGAACTACGGTGCAAGTGGCACTGTGAGGATAAATTTAATACCTTTATACTGCCATTAATGTCCTCAATCTAACCGGAAAACATGAAGCGAATATCTTTTAAAGCCTAACCTTCCGTGAGAGACGACATTATCATAGTGAAACGGGTAGACACTGCATCCGTTTCAGTAAATGCGTCATGTTACTGCATTTCTCCGAATTTTGGTGTTAGCAGATTCTCCAAATGAGAGAAAAAGAGAATCTTTGTGCCAACACCAATTTTTTTTTAACAATACATTTATAGAGGGCACAGATTGAATGAACTGAATGTTAAAGGAATCCTTTTATCGTTTATGCATTAGGAGAAATAAAATCCTGTTGGATTAACTCTACTTGGATGCTTGATAGTGTAATACACAACAAATGGATGGTTAGTATAATACACAATGAATTACACAATGGTTGTTTTTCATGAAATAGTCAGATAGAGTTATAACCCAGCTGGAGTTCCAATGGGGACATGAGTAGACATATTTAGAGAGATTCAAGGTTCCCCCAAAATCTGTGAACCGTGTACTTGCATCCAGAGGCGTTGAAACTGAAGCAAAGTGAATAAACCCATTAGAAGATAGCATGTTGATATTTTATTGAATACATTTGATTGCAATCGATCAATCTTTGGTGTCTGATAAAATAACGTAGGATGGGTAAAACCACCTCATAAAATTCACGACCCAGCTTCGACGAATTATGCCAGTAGGACAAAAAAGGAGCGCTCGAAATGTTACATAGGGTTATGCATTAGCTGCTTCATACTACGTCATGCAAGGCGTTGATAGCATTAAGGAGAAGAAGCGATTTTTTTAATTCTTACTTTGGAGATTCATCTTTTGAGTACTTTTTCATCAGTAAGACATTAACGGTTTACATGGATAGGCAGGTGAACCAATTTCAAAGCCAATGCTGTACTACTGAATCACGAGCTCCGATAAATGTATTATCAACAATGATTTATTCGAAGTTTCACTTGAATATAAAGAGAAATTAAAAGTACTTGAGAGAGTATCTAGTGAAACACATTTCAGGATGACGTTAACAGCATGCCGAGTCTGTGAAAAACATAATGGAAGGAAAAGTTTATGGGAAGATGAGAAGTGGACGTTTGGAATGTAGTTAATTGGAGCACATACACAAAATTGACTAAATATTGTGCGATAGTGATAAGATGAGAGCATAATTAAACGTAAAGAATATATTCGTAAATTATTTGCATTATTACTCGCAATTAATACGATGCTCCTCTTCCTTTCCGGCCGAACAATAAAGAAAATGAGAAGAACATACTGCTACTTGAACTAATTTGTTAGCTATTTGGTTTTATTGAGGACCCCAAGTCATTTCTTCATCTTACATGTACTTGAGCTGGGTTCTTAGCCGTAAGTTGGTGTGCAAATCGTGATCGCATGAATTTTCAATTGAATTTAATTTCTGTGGAGTTGTAGATAGTTTAATCACTTCTCAAATTCCAGTTAGGCTTTCAACAGGACATACTATATCTATCAACGACTCTTCATGGATCACTATTCCAAACAGTCCTCTCCAATCAACTCTCCTCCGAGTCCAATGCCGACTTCAAATGAATATTTTCCTCTTCTTGCAATAGTTTAGAATGCCTACAGTCCTCTACTCACCAGACTCACCAGTAATAAATGCCAGCGCAGCCGTATTGGCCACTACTTCATTGAAATCTTTCTTCATAGCAAATAAACACATCTCTTGCCCAATCACACTCTCTATTTAAATTTCAGAGTACACGCAAGAAACTTTTGCATCCGATCGATCAAGGCAATCACTTATTGCGGTCTAAATTCACGACCGAAATTCACGACCGGAATTCACGGGCTCGTTTGCATCTACCTCAAAAATCTGCCGTTCTTCTTTCACGAGGTGCTTTGATCTACGTTTGGTAGCATAAGTTTATGCTACTATAAAATTTAAGACTGCAAAATTTTCCACTTTTTCAGCTTCACCTGACAAAAATTTATTCTTTCAGTGAAGTCCACATTAAGCTAACGGTATACATGGATTCATTTTACACGCTTTTAATACCCTCTTCATTTTTATTTGCAATACGGGTAATTAAGGTCATTCAACAGCACCACAAAATTCCTCGTTTAAACGGCATATAATATATAAAGAACTCTATAATGGTTACTGTGGTTCTCCAGTTATTGTTGGCAGATTGTTTCTCTCAAATAAATAGCTGCATCACGTTTCTCGATCAGACTTACACTTGTTACTGAGCTTATAATTAGGCAACAATCACTCTATCTATGTATGCGTACATAACAATAATAACTGTTTACTTTGTGATGCCTTATTATTATTTGGAACGACCCTGCCTTCGAAATTCAACGTAATCTTCGGGTAATGACTACAAAGCATCCATAAATATATCACATACACATAATATATAGAGTCAGGTAGGGGCGGAGAATCCTTCCACCCTCCTCACCCTTCCCACCTTACTGACCCTGCCTGGTGGTCAATATACATCGATGGATTTTGTATGGCCATTACCTAAAGATGACATTGACAATCAAGTGCCAGTTCGTTTCAAAGACATGTGGAATTAAAAAGTTACCAGTTATCATTATTTTGTCAACAAGTTCCACATAGTTACGTCTAAAACTACCAATTATAATGAGTTTGTGTACGTTAACATTATCTTGATACTTCAAATTTCAGGTTTTCCAGCCCTAGTTGACAAGAAATATATTATTTTTAATCCTCAATGAACAGCATGTATAGCATTAGTAACGTAAGAGTAAGAAAGATACACAATCTTTCTGAAATTAACAAATTTCTATTCTCCAATCGCATTCCATTTAATGATTATAGCAAAAACAAATGAAGGCAAAGATACACCCCTCAAACATCCAATTCTCTTACCTACTCTACCCCCTATCCATTCCTTTTCCCTGTTCCATTACGATTACCTCACAATGTGTTGCTGTAATACCGAGATGAGATTCAAGTAATCGGATTCTTTTAAAAGACGTTCTGAGCGAATCGCATCGGTAAAGGCATCAAATTTACATCGTCATCATTGTCGCCTCACAATCTGCCTCTTAGGAAACGACTCAATTCATTCTATCATCGCAATGTACATAGTAAACATTTGATAGGGTGGAGTCAGAATATACAGCAACCATAAAGGAGAGTGGAGATTACTCTTCAGAGGGTAGTCAAATGTTGTTTTCAAATACCCCGTCTTCATTCTCGCCTTGTCACGAGATCTTCCTCAAAAATCGATTTGATATTTCAATTCCTCAGTAAAAATGTTTAATATCTGGAAGGGTCGAGTAGCTTTGGACTTTTTCCATGTGCATTTTAAGGATTACTTTTGACCTTGTCTTCTTTGGAGACGTCGTAATGCCCTCCGACAAAATTAACTAAACAGTCATAAGTTCAATAAAATGTTTAGCATTTGGCTGATACGATTCGGTGACACTTTTCCCTGCATTTATGTCGAGTGCTGGTTTTTGTGTCCACATTGAGATCGCGTTTTTCACACCATCATTCTTATCTCTCTGTGTGTGCAGACGAAAATTGATTTAAAAAATAAATTCCTTCGGAAATATGTTCGATATATGATGGAATCGATTTGGTATCGCCCTGTCCCACGGAAACATGGAGGGATGCTTCACTTGTTTCGACTCTTTTGGGGGGCGGCTAACGTGTTCCAGCAGATGGGGAGCAGTAGTGCAACGGTGGAAATAAGTGAGGGTGGTGTGGAGCGAAGGGGGTTGGAGGGATGAGGCCGGATGGAGGGGTGGAATGGATGGAAGAGGGTTTCGCTTCCCAGGGAGGGAGGGAGGGAGGGAAGGCGGGCGAGGGGAATGGAGCCTTTTAATGGAAGTCGCGAGGAGCGGAGGTGAGCCGGAGAGTGCGAGAATGACTGCGAAATTGACAATCAGTCGGAGGACGAGCGCGCGAATTGGAATTGCAAACGATAAAGAGGGAATGAGAGTGAGAGAGAGATGGAGAGAGTAGACCGAGGGAGGTTATGACGGCAAGAAAATGGACACGAGTGTGTTGGTTCATGTGAGTGTGTGGCGGTCTGCTTTAGCACTGACTGAGAGACCCTCCAACTATGTGTGTGTGTGTTCCCAGCCACCCGCCGGGTAGGGTGGGGTGTGGGGTCGACGCCCAAATGGTGGCCGGTGGCGGAAATGCGTATTAGGAATTGAGAGAGTGCTGTCAGCAATCCATTTGGGGCGAATATGGGCCATGGGACTGAGTGGTGGACCGGCCGGCGGTGGTGACGTAGTGGCGGTCGGAGAAGGCAGAAGTTTTTACGCTTCCCTCGCGCGCCCCCTCCCCACGGGGAAGGGAGGGTGGGGGGAGGAGAAAGACGAGGGAAATGGCGGCGGGGGGGGGGGAGGGAGGGTCAGCAATACTGAGTAAATTTTGGCCGAGAGAGTAGAGCGCGGCGTCCAGTTAGATTGGAATCCGGGTACGAATTAACAGCGGGAAATACCAACCCTTACCTACGAGTTCATGCCAAGAAATGTTATTTTCCCACTGGAATGAGGCAGGATGATCATACTTCAGTGATACGCGCAGTGCAGAGGATTCTATATGCTTACAGTGATTATAGCTGTCGCTTAATTTCCGAACTGTTTACCATAGCCTCCTGAGATAAAATTTCGATGTTGTTTACAGCAGGAAATTACACTTTCACGGGGTTTTTAGTATTGGTATAGCAATACTGCACCATGCGACAGTTCTCCACTCAAACATGGCAATATCCTGCTACATTTTCAGCTTTCCGTGCTAATTTTTCGCAATTGTTCATAGTTATGTAGATGCTTTGTTATTAGAGGCATATGATAATATCATATATTTCGAGAAATGGATAGATATGTAATCAAATTTAACACATCAATAGTAATTGTCCTATAAAATAAAACATCACATATATTTGTAACACTAATTAAATTAAATAATATAACTGAGCATAGTCTGAGGAAAGAAAATTTTCTTTAACAGGTATATCCTTGCATTATAGTAATACGACACTAATTCTTAAATATTGACTCTGGAAACTAGTATTTAAACCATTTTTTACGTATGCAATATGGCATAAATTTTCGACATAGTTTATTATGGTGAAAATCTACTGTAGGATAAAATTTGCAGTTAGTTCCAATGCCATACACTTAATGAATGAATGGTATCATCTGTCAAGCTCTTACGCGATTGAGTTTATTTATATAAATATATAATTTTTATATCTCTTCTGCGGGTTGTTGCTACGAAAAAACTCAGTAGAAAGAACTCCTGAGTAATGAATCAACTCAGTAAAAAAGCAGTCTTTCAAATTTGAGGTCGATATACCTTAGATTATTCTTATTGGCCAAATTCCACGCTAAGATGTCGACACCTGCTGATAATAAGATGATGAAAGACTGACCAGGAGCCTGAAGATTTCCACGAGAAAAAAATCCGCCAGGACCGGGAATGGAAGCATGGAACTTAGGTTCAATGACAATTACTTAGATCCAATGCGCAGACCACCAAAAGTAATTTTGATGCACTCTTGATCCTAGGTACTCCAAGTGATTGTTGAGAAAAACTAAAAATGTGGAGAAAAAACTCAAGATCTGACTACGATACATAGACGACACCTTTATCATCTAGACACATTGCCGAAGGAATCTATGAGACTTTAATCACTACCTCAATGACTTGTAAAAGCTCACCCAACCCACAATGAATATTGAAAAAAGAAAGTCTCACTTACATTCTTACACATCCGGGTCAAGAATAAATATTATGGAACCCTGGGCCGATCAGAGAAAGACTTCTTCAATTTTCCATGCCATTTCTCACCTGGTCCATCCGGTTGAGTGGCAAGACGAATTATTTCCCTGTGAAACGAAAATTATAATTAGTATATCCATGTACGATTGAAAAGAGTAATTCCATGACAATGAATGGTTATGACAATGCGACTCTCTCCTGAAATTCTTAAAACCACAGTAAAAGAAGACAGCGGCACTCATCGGAAAATGTGAGCAGAACATATTAAGACGTCACCACTCATAAGAAAGCTTTCTTTCCATAGATAATAGGGTTGACAGATAGGATAGATAACGTTCTCAACCAAGCCGAAGTTAAGAAAACTTTCAGTTCACGTATACAAATGTTAGGATACGTGAAGCACCGAACACCACCTCGAATTTAGGGAGTTAACCAAATGCCTTGTAGAACTTGGGGAAGGAAATATAACTGGCAGATAGGATGCTTGGTGAAAAGATGAATTGATGAACATTAACGGGCTTTCGACTGGAGAAAAAGACAAAGTCGGCACTCGCGGAACATGAAGCCTTGGGATATGCGATCGACTTCAAAAGCGCAAGAACCATCGCCAAGGTAATTTGACTAATAAATAATGACCTAATGACCAATCGGCGAGGTCATCGATGTCATAAAGAATAAACACCATTTCAAAAGAGATTGTGGTCTCAAAATTAGCCACTCTTGTAACTCAGTCAACCATAAAAATGTTCCAACTCCCGCTTCTTGTCGTACCTGCCCCCTTCTATGTCCATAAACTTAAATTATCCTTTTCAGATAATTGCTAAAATCAGGAAAACGCTGCCGATGAGGACTCACATCTCCTTGAAGTTAAGACCTGCAGGGACCACAAAACGCTGGGACTCACCCTCAGCAATAAGCGGTATCCACCCGGACAGTTTTACATCTCATGATTCTCTACTTCTTCGTAGTGTTTTCCTACCAACTTGCTTTTCTTTCAACTTTCCTTAGGACTTATTTGCTACTGATTATCTCCGTCCATTAGATTTTCACTATTCTTTAATTACTTCACATCTCCATTGCATCCAGTCTCTTATGTTCCGTATTTGTTCGTGCTTCACTGCTATAGAAAAGCATTCTTCAAATATTAATATTTCCAGTGAATTTCCTACTTACTAGGTTTGAGTCGCTAACTGTCTTCTTGCTCCCAATCGAATGGTTGCTTTACTTTATGCTGCACACAAAGTCTTCCTAGGTTCTTTCTTCACTGATGATGCGGCCTTCTAAGTAATAAAGTTCTCCCAATTCCGTAAGTTTTTACAGTCCAAGTTTGACACATAATTTGTCTTCTTGATTTATTCCACAAATCATCATTCTTCCTCGATAATACCATCGAATTCTAACCCAAAATTCGGTTATATTTAAGCTAAACTTCAGGTTATATTGCTTCATAGGTTTGTTCCTAGAGTTTAGCATTCTTGGAAAAGCTTCCCTCTTCTCTGCAATACTTACTAGGTCATCTGCAATGCCTATGATCCATCCAATGCCTTTTTATATCCATCCACAGGCTCTCCTATTTTTTTATATTTCCATTTTTGCATTTAAAACTCAATCAGTTCGTACATTGAAGATCATGGCTAACTAAGAATTCTTGTGGTACTCCTTTCCCCGCTTCATTTTTCTCCGTGTGAACGGAAAATTTCATGGCTGTCATCTGTTCTTTATATTGTCTTCATATTTTCTACGGTACTATTTCTTGGACAATGAAGTAAATATAAGGGGGGACCTTAGAACCCTATCCTCCAAGGTAATTCTGAGGGCTAAAAAGCACCTTTTTCTCGCTCAAGTACTTTAAAGTAGCATAAAATCCTCACACTAATATGGAGTATCATTTTCCAGTTTTATCCATAAGGCCTTCATCCTATTTTGTGCAATTATTTATTGCTTCTCAATATAAAGTATTTCTAGTAACTCTTTTCATCTCTTTATTTCATATTCTGTTTCCATAAAAATCTCATTCTCTAAAATCCAAATTACATTGACTTAAATTGACGTTCTTTTAAGTAACATCTTACAGTCCTGTAAGCAGCTTTAGATTTTATCTAAAAAAAGAGGTTACCTTCCACCTTGTATTGTAACAACTTCCAGGGTATTATAACAGAAACAACAAGTGTATTTTTCCATAGAACACTTTAATGAGTATAACGCGTTACTGCTCACAGAACCATATCATCAGGTACAAGACGTCGTACTCATTAAAATATCCTGCGGAAAAGTGCAATTGTTCTTTCTGTAATAATATGACAAACGTCCACGATCTCTCGCCTGAATTTATTGAAATCACTCCCGGGTTATTTCGTACGTATTTTTTGGAATATACTTATTTGTTAAAGGTATTTATCTCTCTGGAATTTTGTGTCTGAGCAACCGTGGATAGTTTTAGTGTTCACGACGTCCTCATCCCCACCTGAGTCACAACTTTACTACAGGAATGCTCATCAATTCTTTCATCTAAAAATTTACACCAACATACTACCCTTCGAGCCGCAGCATAAGCTTACGGCAGGGGGTGTTAGGACACAAGCCGTGAACAGATGAAAAAAGAGGTTTTCGGGGGTGGTGTATTATGGGAGGGTTTTTTTAGTGGAGCTCCAGTTTTTTATATTCATTAATTGTTCATGGAAAACGTTAATTTTTGTACCTATGTGTTTGGCAATGCATCTCTCTTATTTTCTCGGATATATAGGATCTAGAGATGTAGTGAGGCGTCAAAGTTATATTCTTAGTATCGCACTGAAATACGCCTGTTCTGAGTTTCTCAAGTAAACGAAGCCTAGCGTGTAGCCTCGAAGTCTGAATCAAGTTCACAAGAGAAGGAAATGTCTGGGTGTATTTGATTTAAAAACTCATTACAATTAGCTAGCTAACGATCGTGCCTGTCCATAATACACTTATGTCGTCTATATATCTAATCAGTACACAATGGAATTTAATAAATAATTACCGGAACTAAATAGATAGTTTTCTAGGTTATCCAAAAGTATTCTGCCAAAATTGGGGAAATTGGTGAACCCATGGCAAGGCTGTCTGTTTTATGATAAAATTTATTGTTAAAACTAAAATAATTTTGTGCCAGAACAACTGTTAGGATGGAGGACATTTCTTTATTAAAGTTATCTGCGAACCCAGATTTTTCAATAGTTTAGTGACTATATCTACAGTTTTGCAGGGTGGTACGTTAGTGAATAAATATTTTATATCAAAAGACACCAGCCTAGACCCAGCCTAGGGGACAACTTTGTTTTTGATTGTATATGTATTGAAACCCGGGTCATGTTTTTGTGTGGTTTTTGTAGTTTAGTAAAAGTTACCATTAAATATGACTATGGAAACATACCACCGAGTTAACAAAGATACTGTTTTATTTATAGGATATAATTTATCAATAATATATGATTGATCATTTGTTGGAATATCGAATAAAATATAACATTTTATATAGAATACTCCTTTGTCAGAAAAAGTACTTGAACAAGTGTGATCAATATCAATTACACTTTGGATAAAGTAATGGGAAAATCCGTCAGCCATAAAAGATAGAGTTTCATCGTTACAAAGGTTATCCAATAATTTACCAATGGATTTTTTTGTACTGGAACAGAACAAATTATTTATGATTTTCCATACTGTTCTACTGCTTCTTTTGCCCGAATCTTTAATCTGTCTTCCAAATGTCGATACTCGCACCATGGTAGCTCAGGCAGCATTTTACTTGATTTCTAAATCTTAGTTTCACTTATATGTCGTTTTATTTGCAATATTTCCCGATTATATAATTCACGCGTGCTTGTAAGTTAAACAAGTTTGGATTTGCCAGAACTTTGAAGGCGATGCGACATTGATTTTCACGACTGTAGTTATTGCAGCACAGAAAAAACCACCATTAACGAGATAGCATTGAATTCTTGGTTAAAGTCAAAATTGACGCCGTCGCCATTCGTGAACTGTCCTGTTTTCCCTTCCGACGCCGCCGCCTTTCAGCGAGAACACAACCCGCAATTCGGCTTCCCCATTCCAGCCGTCGTCGCGTCGTGCCAATGGAGGGTGGGGAGGGAGCGTCGAGACGGGACGCACCACACTCCCCATTCACACGACTCCCTAGGGTGAGCGCGTGCCCCTAGGGGAACAGTTTCACCACGCAGGCCTCCCTCCGGCCATCAAAGCCCTCCTCTTCCCCTCTCCCTTGAATTCAACCCCTCTTTTCGAAGTAACAAGGCGGCTAGGGAAGACACGTCAGACACTCTGGAGCCGAAAGGGTGCTTAGTGGATGAGGACGGGGAGCCAGGGTTCCCGCCCTGACCCTGGATAACTAGTATTGATGTCCCTTCCCATTCTCCCGCCACCCTTTTACGTCTGCTTGCCTCTGTGGCCGGAGCCCTTGTCATTGACTCTTACTTGCACGTGTCCGGGAGGTGTCGCCGTAACAGGAAGTGATTCGGCCGGGCTATCATGCCTTAGTTTTAGGGAATATTTAACTAAGAGTGTGTAATTAAGGATTATCTTCTCTTCCATTGCTGATAAGGTCTGTAGGAGTAAAACATTTACTTAAGCCCATTTATCGTGGCTATCCAACGTATCAAATGTGTTAATTTCATGTTAAGTACCAAAAGGACGCAATATTCAACACAGGAGTATGCTAATCGTTTAAGGAATAACAAATTTGTGATTCACCACCCTATGATTGATTCACTGACCGATACGTTAATGTTCAATTCTGAAAGATCCAATTAAGAACACATAATCACTTATAAACTTGATGGGTGCGCAATTTCATCGGGATGATTGCACGAACGAATGTTAACTCACACCAACCGTTGACAACTTAAACGAATATCCCACACCTTCTCCTACTCGACATTTATCTCATTTATACCCAAAAACTAAGTTTAATTCCACCATGATAGCCCATAAATTGTACGTAATAGAAGGAACCTCTTAAAAAATTACCATTTAGAAATGTAGGCAGTATTAAAGCAAATAACGATTAAGAATAAAAAAACTGGTACCTTCTGATAATAAAACAGTTTACATCTAATATATACTTTCCAAATCAATTTGACAACAAATATTTTATTTGAACATATTTAAAGGATCCACAAGTCAGAAGTACAACTTGAGGAGCTCGTAGAAAGAGTTTTTATATCAAATTCGTGGAAGAAAAAACATCAGAATAAAGGAGTCGAGAGAAAATATTTTGACCAACTCTTGGTCGTCAGCCAATCAAACGCTCAGCTGTCCGCACACTTTTATTCCAATATCTATCTCTTCTTAAGTCTCTCTACCATTTTCTCTAAAGCGGGTGATAACATATAGCCATGCCCAATCCTAAAGTCTAATATTTCATACCCTAAATCCTCGTCAATCATCCAGATATGAGTCTTCTGACCACGGAATAGTTTCCTATCTCGTCAATCTATAGTAATTTTCGTTTATTGTTTCAACATTTTCACCAAATTTACTCTGCCAAATGCTTTTTGAAATAAAATAATCAAGTGGAAGTGTCCTGATGGTATTTTAGGTTCCCTTTCATACATGTTCTCACCACACTATCGTATTCCGAGTCGGCCTCCCCAGCTTGAATCCAAACTAATCAACGTTAACCACTAGTAAGAAACACTTAATGCAACGCCACACTTTATATTTTCTCAATCGATTTCAACGCCCAATGCGTCATTTTTAAGGTATATAATCCATTAACCTTGAATTTACTACACTATACTTGAATATTATGCTTTGTGCCAATGTACATATTCTATGTACCTCGAAAATGACGAGTCAAACGTTGAAATACACCGGATAATAAAAGATGTGGCATTGTACTAAGTACTTCTTAATTATGGATAACATTATGAAATTCCTCATAGTGACACCTCACTATACTCACCATCAATACAAATTAATCAACGCCTAAGCAGCAATTTGCTGAATGTTCGAACTTTTTATTTATTATTTTTAGTAAAACTCTTGCAGGGTGTGTATTAAATCATTCATTCAATTTCAGGTACTTTCGCTATGGAAGCTTTGCGTGAAATACAAATGAAGACTTATCTTAAGAGAGAAAAAAGTACAGTGATTTTCTATGAAAAAGAAAGCTTTGCTGGTACTATCAGTGTATCGCCCAGAATCAGAGCAAGTATACTAATTTAATGACCTGGGTGGTGTTTTAAGTAAAACAGGTATGCCTCATAACAAGGTAATGGGAAGGAGAACTGCGCTATAGAAGGATGTGATAATAAATACGAGAAAATAATGACAAAGACCTTTTGAAAGAATGTGAGGAGGCAGAAAAAATGTTTCCTAAGCATTTTAAAGTGGTACAGCGCGGGAAACTAGGCTCTCATGAAGAAAGGCGAGAATAGGCTTTTGGGATGTGAGAGTAGAGAATAATTCAGAGAGCGTGACGAAGAGTAGACGAATAAGATAACCTCTAGGGTAGACACATAGCAATTGCTCTGCATGACGGATAAGGAGAGCAAGTACCCGAAGAAATCTTAAGAAGGTAGAGTTGAGGGGTTTGAGGATATAATGAGAGAGGTTTGCTGAAGGCTTTAAACTACGTCATTTGGATGCGCAAGTAAATATTTTATCTTTCCAATAACATTTTTTCAGGTACTTGGCAGTTAATTCATTAAAATTCAATTTGCATATTAAAATGAAACACAATATTTCATAGACTTTGGCTCAATCTTTTTAAAAATAAATAAAAATTGAACATGACTCATGGATTCAAACTTCTCCACCTCTAGAAAACCATCTCATTGACATCAGTGGAACCAACGCATCGGGGAACTGGGGAATAGAGAACGAGGAAGGGAGAGCTCGGGGAAAGCAAATAGTCCCCCATCTTGCCCGCTTCTCCTTGGGGATTTTCCCCGCTTCCGTGTCGACTCTTTCGAGAAGGACCCTCGGAACAGCGAGGGAAAGAGAAATGACACGAGGACTGCAGAGGTGGAGGAGTCCTGGGAAAAGATAGCAAAGGATATGCCGTGGAGCATGAGGAGAATTCAAGAGGGGGAGGGATGATACCGCGAAGTAGGGGAAAACTAGTTGAAGAGTTTATTTTTTGGAGGAGAGGGGGTAGACAGAAATGGTGGGGGAATGGAATGAGGGAGTGGGAGGGTGTAGGAAGAATTTGAGAGGGGGACTGGTGCGGAAGCATCCCCCGGGAGCCTAGTTTCATGGATTGAGAGGGTTTGGAAGAGCTGTCTCCGCCCTCATAGGGAGGAAAACCCTAGGCTCCCCGGATGAAAAGGGTAAGAAGAATAGGCGAGGGGGGAGCGATGGCAATAAGGCGGGAAAGGAAGCGATAGAGAGGAAGTTGAGCAGTACAGAGACTAGACATGCGGTTACAGACGAGAAGGTTGAATGTGAATTATAAGTGTGGAGTGAGAAAATCATCGGATACTTGCGCGGATCAATGGAAAAGCGAAGTGGAGAGCATCTGAGTACCTCAAAATATGACAATAAAGCAGGATACTTAAGACCAAAGGTCGAGACAAACAGAATGAGAAACACCACCTTCGGAGAAACAGTATCTGATAAACATTCTAAAGAAGAATTGATACCACAAGGACATGGTCCTGAATAGGATCGCGAGGAAAGAAAAAAAAACTCCAGGAAAAACCACCCGACGAAGCCAAAAATCCCAAACATGTAGCCTACGCCACAATTCCTTGCGTGGGTAGGACCACGGATAAAATTATCGGACTGTAAACAAATTATGACGTGGTAACTTAATTTTGAATAATAATAATGAGAGAGGTTTGCTGAAGGCTTTAAACTACGTCATTTAGATGAGCAAGTAAATAGTTTACCTTTCCGATAATATTTGTGGAAGTACTTGGCAGTTAATTCATTAAAACTCAATTTTCATATTAAAATGAAACAATATTTCATAGACTTTGGCTCAATCTTTTTAAAAATAAATAAAAATTGAACATGGCTCATGGATTCAAACTTTTTTTTGAATCCATGAGTCATATTTGTGTGTTTGAATGTGAATTATACGTGTGGAGTCCAATAACCCTCCATTGCGCAGCTATGTGGATCTATCAAATTTCCACATTTTGATAGATCCGCATAACTGCGTAAGAACGACGGATGATATACTGCCAAGACCCAAAGACAGGATCTCTCCTCACTCATACGAGGGTGTCAACAATATTGACTGCAGCTGTGGCATGGCATTCATCGGGCAGATGGAAAGAGCTGTAAGGTTCCGACTGTAGGAACATGAACTGACGATGAAGAATAAGAAATTCCGTCTTCCCGCTGTGGCGGAACACGTCCATTCCGAGCCGGGACACTCAGTTAACTCGGAGGAGGCCACCGCTATCGCCAAATAATCTCGATACTTCCTAAGAATTATTCCGGATGCTATAGAGATTTCAAAGCACTGAAGAATTTTAACCGGGAGGACTGATGTCACCTCCACAACTCATGGAAGAGACTATTTAAACTAACGGACGAATCAAAAAATGGGGTAAAATTGGCTCCAAAAAGGGAAAGGTCGCCAGCCAATCAGGAGCAGACAACAACAAACAAGAGTTCATTTAAGCTGTCCACTTCTCGGGATCAGCACTTAGACCTGAACACGCCGGTAAGAATACAGGCGAAACTGTTGTTGTAAATAAAACAACTTGTTGAAACACAAAAAATCCCTATCATCAGAGAACCGCGGATTCCTTCTCAGCAAAATGATAAGCAATGAAATGAACTAAAAAAAATTCAATAATGATACACGTAATTCAATAACCCTCCATTAAGATTATCCTGATACGCTATTAGTTATAAATTTTCAGTATGACGGGACTGTCCATGGTATGACCTTCACGGACTCATCCGCAAATGAACGAACCAACGTAGAAGTACCAAATTTGACAGAGAAAAAATCATGCACCTTGACCGGAACCCTGTGCCGTTTATTCCTACAAAAATTTACAAGAGAGGAGGACGCCTCGGTAGCTTAACTGGAATCCGGATTCGAGATCTGGTCTTTGTCCATTTTCCGCGGATTTTCGATATAAATAAGTCTTAAACCTCGAAAGAAGAAAATAAAAGGGCAAGTCATTCGAGGAACACAAAAGAAAAAATCCCAAGAATGTGAAAGGGAAGGAGGGGAGTGAAGAACTAATGTGATATTACAGAATAATCAAGAAATAGAGAAAAGCAGTAGACTGCAAATAAACATACATAGATTTGGAAGAGACGTGGGATTATTGTCGGTAGATACTGGATCGGAAGATCGTGGTTGAGTCACCAATCTTGAATCCTAGTAGCTGCGCACAGTCGTCCCAAATCGAGAAAAGCTGGCCAAAATTTATACCGCTCTTACATGTGCTTACTATCTAGATATAATGATGCATCATTATTGTTCTTGGTCCGCTTACATCGATTTAAAGTTATTTTTGTTGTATCTTTGATATTATTATTTTTAGAAGGCCAATTATTTAAACAATTAAGTGTTTCAAATTGAAATGGAATATAAATGGTCATTCTACATTTTGATAGATCCGCATGAAATGAATTCGAAGTTATTTATTTTGAACCTCAGATTTTTATTGTTTTTAACTCATAAATTGTTTGAAAAATTTGTCTTTGACCTTTGGAAATAGATAAGTAATATATGTAATATCTGTTCCAATACATAAGCAACCCACAGAAACTTTCATTAAAGTTATATTACTGCATATTTGATGGTTTTAATTTTTTTAATAATAAAATTCTATGAACAATTAATAAACATGGTAAAGGTTTCTGTTATCTGGGATGTACCAAGAAACTCGAGAATATACTACCATCTGTCCATTCTCTTTGCTCTCATTTCTGAATGTATATTGGGAGTGTCCGGAACTACCATCGAAACCATACTTGAAGATACGGGAGAATTGAAGCTCGTCACCTCTCTCCTTCAGTTATGACATGCTAGATGTAATTATTTTGGCCGGATTTTCTAGGAGAGATTGCAGACTCACATACCACTTCTAATCGGTGATGATTATATTGTCAGGATAGGCTACTTTCTCATCTTCTAGCAAAGACTTATAGGGAGAATAAATTGAAACACCATGAACTTTTGAAGCATTTCTAATTAACAAATACTGGTATTTCGTAAGATATCCAGACACAATCATGAAAAGTGGTCCTTCAGGCGATATTTCACTTTGTTTGATCTCCTTAGTCCTCCAATTCGGTAAAACTTTCCGCGCTTTAGCAGGCGTAGTTGTTGTCGCCTCTTTTATTAGCTTAGAAGATGACTCAATCTATTTTCTGCGGTAGCTCATGGATGTAGTGTTGGCTAACTCAGCTGGCGATATACTAGCTCAAAGTGTCTCCGTTTTCCTCCTCGTTGCCCTTTCACTTGACCCTTCAAATTGTTGTTTGGGTCGACCGATTTCAGCTAACTCTGCCGAACAACAAAGAAGTAATATATTATTGAGTTTATGCGAAATATTCCATACGAACATAGTTTACGTTGCAATTAATCACCGGATGTGCTGGTAAGATATTTATACACACTTGAGGGAAAGTTAAATTTAAGCTGCAGCCAACTTTTGGACTAAGTTCTGAAAACACTCTCACACCTTGGACGTTGTTATATGACATTTGGGAAACATACATTTCCTCATAAAACTTGTGAAAGTATTTTTGGCGTTCATATCTCCGTTAAAATTTAAAATTTTAACCAAGTAATCCAGCACATGGTTTTTTCTTGAAGGTTATATATTCTCCTCGTTCGTTCGTTCGTTCGTTAAATTTTTCATGCAGCTCACGGTGCGTAAGGTTTCTCATTTCCATTGATCACTTAATGCGATCTCTTTCTGGCTGAAACCTGATGCACAAATCAAACTAATAGATACAGATTATCAGCCAAGGTTGCAAAACTTACGGAGCAGCACTTAAAATAGGTCGCACTATACCCCGAGGATGACAATTGTATCCTGCCACATGTTGTTAGCTGTACACGATGTAGGTTGTACACACTTCCTCGGAGCTTAAACTCAAAGCAACTCTCATCATACTAATCAACTCCCGCACAAGAGTTTTTCATGCAAGGAACTAATTAAAAATGAATTCTTGCGAGCAGATTCACACAGTTGATACCTAAAAGAAGCTAACTGTGATAAAGCTTCCGTCGAGGAGGGCCTTAGTCCCCCTTACTATAATTCCAAGAAATGTTGCACAAGTGCAGTGACAAAATTCACTCCCGGTGGTCGAAGTGCAGTTCACTCCTGTACCGGAGACGTGTTTGGGCTTTCCTTGTTGAAGGGTGGGTGGCATGGCGCTAGCCATTTCGGCAGCAATTTTCCTTTCGGACCGCGCGAAGGCTACAAGGGTACTTACGAACAAGTGTGGAATGAGAGGCCTTTGAGGAGTTTGCTTTCCTGATTGATGCCGATGAAAGAGTAGCCTGGCTATATATGGAACTTTTCAATCCAGAAATGCTTGAAATTTCTATTTGCATAGCATACAGGTTACACTATATTCGCCACCATTGCCGTTCTCAAGATTGTTTCTAACGGATATCGATCCTTGCTGCGAGTATTTTAATGGAGCCAGATTGACATACGCTGGGATAATTGGAGATCTTCTAATGCACGGAACGGGAGAATTATCTATCATAAAGATAGTCCAATACTGAAAACGAAGAAACGCCGACAACATCTCGGGAGCCTAGCTATAACTATTCCTCAGTATATATCACGCGCTGGCCCAGCCGACGCACAGCCGCGGCGGGGCACTGCACCGCAAAACTGAAATCTATCTGGATGTCATATTCACAAACAATTGCAAGATTTTTCTTTTGCTGTACACTTTACAGACTAAATTATTTTAATCCATGTCAAAGTTTCTGGGGAGCACGGCGGTGAGAAAACAATAATTCTATTTTCATTTAAAAATACATGTAAAAATTGCATAATGTTTACCTCTTACCCCCCATACCTCGGACAAATTCATATCTTTAATTATTTCTCATCTCTGGTTCTAATCTCTGGAATTCCTTACCATTATCCATAAAAAATCCTTCCTCGCTGTCTGTTTTTAAGGAAAAACTGTTTAATCATTACCATAAGCAGTATTTATGCCAATAATAGAAATATGTATCCTGTTATAGATTTATGTTTCCAAAGTGATCGGAGGAATTATTGTTTGGTTGTTATCTCTTTGTGATTGATATTATATTTTCCATTGCTATATAGTATATTTTCCAATGTTTTTAGTGTTAACGATCTCAAACTAAGAATTTTTGTTTTTCATCACTGTGAGATGTTGGCCAGGTGTATATATTTTTGTGTTGTTTTTTCGCTCAAAGCAGAATTTATATGTATTTTCTATTTTCTGCTCTCATGGGGAAACCCAGAGCATAATTAAACGTGTTATATTTCTTTTCTTTTAAAGTTTAAATATTTTTATTAATTTTTAAAAAATCTTGAAGTGAAACAAATCATTAGTAATGGTGTATAAAAATACTTATTTACGAACATTAATTTCCTTAAAGAACATATGTTGTCCGAACACTATAATTTCGAAGGTAAACTTCTTTAAAATTTACGGAGTTCGTGCGACTGACGCTCTTGCCCCGAATGACCCATCTTTGATGGGTTCCACAGACTACTATGAGCAGCGCAATGGCAAAGGTAGTAGCCTATATTGTAGACCATATAGCGTAGAATACGAATAATACTTTCCGAACTTTCCCGAAGAAAGTTGAAAAAATTACTTTTGGCCAGCTTTTTTCGATTTGGGACCATTGTGCGGCGGCGGTTTTTCTTTAGAGCTCCTATCTCGCCTGGGAGTGGTACACAATGCATTTGAAGAGTGCTCGTAGGCCGCAGGCAGAGTAAAAACTGTGGGTTTCGTATCGCATCGCATAAAGATGCCTCGTATTAATGCTGCAAATTTGGAGGAAATCGGAAAAATTGGCCAATATTTGAAGCATGTTTTTTTCAATCGGGAGTGGAAACTTAACATGGTAACTTTCCATTAGTTGCCAAATGCGTCGCAGAATATTTCCCAGGGTTATCGCTAATTCAAAATTAGCGACGGCTTAAAGTTAAATAACTTTCGTGAATATAATCCCATCATTATTATTTTTAAAAGGACCGAGTTCACGCTGTTGCAAAAAAATTCGCAGTTAATTTATGGAGTTGAAAACGTGTTCTTTAAATATTTTATTATATGGCGGGCAATGTTTTTCGTTAATCTGTTATTTGGATTGCTAAATATTTTAATTATTTACAGACATACGTCCACTAATTCATACGAGACATTCTATTAAGCTTTTATATGAATTACGATGGAAAAAAATATGCGTCATTTACGTCACCTAAAACAAAATCCCAGTTTCTTTTATGTGGCAAAGTATGGCGGTGTGCGCTGACAGCTGGACAGTCTTGAAAGATGCGCAGATGAAACACTCTATGCACCATGACCATTGAAAACTATACCTGTAAAAATGGACATAGCTAGGAGTAAGTGAATCTACTGGCTCTCGGTAGGCTCTTCGTGTGTGTTGTTGTTGTATGTTGGTTCTCGGTACTCGTGATGTTCTGGGGGTCAGTCTTCCCTGCGTTGAATCAGTATATTGAAGAAGGGCATGCTTTTGCCTTGTTCCATCTCCATGCCAAATTTTAAGTTCGGGTTCCGGCCATAATTATGGTTCATAAATTCCTGCAGTGTTTCGGTTCCATGGGGGCCGACAATAAATGGCCATCACTGCGCTTGAAATTCTTCCCACGATAGAGGTGGTGTGCGGCCGTCAGCACGAGGCGGAATAGGCTAACCATCTTTTCGTTGAAATGGCCTTCCAGGAGTTGAATGACTTATGAATAACGGGATGAAATCAAAGCTGACCAAGATACTGTCTGTTGTCTGTTGGAGCCAGGTGGATTTTATGCATTCTTTTTACAAGTGTACCACCTTGACGTGTCCACTTTGACAAAAATTCGGAAGTCACCGAACTGATAGGCAGAGCCAACGGGTACCAACTGACGAAGAGGGTAATGGAATCCGTCAAGAAAAAAACTAATTTCCACCACTCAAGATACGGACTAAGTCAAGCTTGGAAACATAATATCATTAAAATAAATACTTGGAGGGAAAATATGTGCAGCTTCTCCTAAAAAATAAGTCTCCTCTCGAAAGAAAATCAACGACATCACGGCCAAAAATTCTTGGCACATAAAACAGAAATATTGAAGTCAGTGGCTACAATCACACAGAATACGATGGCAGAGTTAGTCGTTGAAACGGAGGTACCTCAAACACTGACCCAGTTGGAAATTATTCATTTTATTCACCGGGCAATCACAGACACCTTCGTGACCTATGTTGCTCATTTATGAAATGACCAACGGACCAGCCTGTGAACGACTGATGACTAGGGGAGAAAGGACAAGGAGATGGGGAGGAGGCGGAGAGTAACGAGAAAAAGTGTTTCTTAATGTGATTCAGGGATGTAATAGTAAGGAGAGACTTCTTCAGTGGTTCTTCGAGGGGAGTTGAAGGGTGGAATGCTATGTCAAAAGAGGAGAAATGAGCAGAAAATAGACGAGGAATCTGGGGAAATACGGGGGATGAATGGTTGGCGTTCTTTTGGGGTCGATTTAGGATGAAGAAAGAAATCGATGAAGCGGGCTCCGGAGCGGAGGCGGCTAGCAAAGGAAAGGAAACCAGAGAAAGAGAGAGAGATTTTGGAACTTGCAGAAGAAAGGATTTATCGAGGAGGGAGCCGTTTTCTTGGAACAGTAGACGTGAAACCCAGCGATCTCGAAATTCTCCTCTCTGCCCTCTGCCCTTCCGCCAGCCTCTCCCTCTGTATTTCTCCAACTCTAGTCATTCCTCTTTGCATGAGTATACATATATACATATCACCCTAAATTTCCCTTCTTAGAAGTATTCTCCCTCCTCTTAACATCATTTCCTGCCCTTATCTTATTTGTTGGCACATATTTTTATTTTCGAGCACTTGTATGATATATGGTCCGTTTCATGTCCCTCTGTGTGGCTCGGTTGGAGTGATATCGAAGAGAATCCCAAAACAATAACGTTCATTCCGGAAATTTATGTTTTTTGCTGATGGAGGGCAAGAGTGGATGGAGAGTAAATATTTCGAGGTGCTATCACTGTTCTGAAATAACGGCGGTCATATGTAAATCGGATATTAAAGTTCAGGGTTTTGGTAATGCTATAAGGTCACAATAACTTTGAGGTATCTACTAGAACCGCACGTACTGCTAAAACTGCTCTGTACGGCTAAAACATGGTGGTATCGTACACTTTCAATAATATATGGAATTATAATCAATGTTTCAGAAATAAGCGAATGATTTCACGGTAAAAATTTTATATCTTTGTCATAAAACGCAGCGATTGATATCAAGAGAAAAATTCCCCACTTGCATAACGTAACACTCTTTACTCAGCAAGTACACTTTACTCTTGCAATCACACTTTACTCTGAGACCCCTATTAGAATGACATACTGCATACTCATTACTATAGCCACTATGGGCTAGATGTATCGATAAAACTTTGCAATTATCCAGTTTTGTATTCCATGATTTAACAGTTAGCGGCTGAATTACATTTTTGTTCATAACACATAATTAGCAAATTTTATTTTTACTCAGTTTCTCGAGGTTGTAAAATTGGATAATAGTGTGCGTATCATAAAATTACGTGCAAGCCAAACGAATGCAGTAATATTTTGTATTTTAAATGTCTGTTTACCGTGATCTGTTAGATGCTAGTATCCCTGACTCATTAAGACGCCTGTCTCGCATAATCTGTAGCTAGTATCCCGATTCTCTTCAACATCAAGGTTGTGAAAGATCTAAATTAGCTAGAACTGTCCACTAAGAGACTCAGAAGATAAATTTTCAATTATAAAAATTCATCAGAAGCCACCTAATAATGTCAACACAAAGATGAATTGCTAAGCTGTTAGAAAAAATTCAAAGTAATACTATTATCCTACAACCGAATGCCAACATTTGCGAGGCAATTGTTATCCGTTTTTATAATTTCTTGCATTTAAAGTATATAGCAAATCGTAATTTAATTAGTTTAAAAACCGTCAAACTGCACTCCATTGCATTGCAAAAATTCATAAAAAGCACCTAACGATTTTTTTTGTTCAAAGTAGTATTTCTCCTAATAAAGTACTTGATTAGGTGCTTGAGTTTCGTGTACATAGACAAATATAATGAGGCAACAGGCAAAATAGGCAAATAAACCCCATATGCCATTTAAACAGGCAATGAAATATTACGTAGGGTTTTTAGTTCATCAGGAATATCAACAACTTCCACCAAAATCAGCCTGATACGGTAGCATTTGAAAATAATGAGCTTTAGATGCATATTCTTGAAACAATATGTTTAAAAATAATGGTGGGTATGTTCAAGAATAACTCTCAAATAACTTGACCAATTAACTTGAGAATTTTGCATGAGTGTATTTTATACACCGGGACGGATATAGGCTGTTATAATTTCCTCATTACTCTTAGGGCCCTGGAACGGGAACCTGATAATTATCTCCATAAGAAAATCATTGGAATCACCGCAGAGGTGTTTACTTCAACTTCATGGCTAAAATAGACTTTGAGAGGTCATTCATTCAACGTTTTTAGTAAATGACTTCACGCTCCTTCCCTTGGATCCAAATTCTTCATTCATCCTTATATTTCCTCACGATTTCTCTTATATTTACCAGCCCTCAAGTTTTTAAACATTTTCATCCCTTTGGTTTAATAAGTTCTTATTTTGACTCACCTCATTACGTATTCTAAGTGCTCCATGCTTAGCTCTTTCCTGTAATCCGACCCATTCACTCCTACCTCCATATAGCTGAACAAGAGGCTGCAAATAGCAGCTCAAAATTAGTTAAAGAAAATAGCGTGAAGCGTGCTGAGCTTATTTGCTAGGACACGAGATATAAGAATAGTTCGCATTGACGAGGAGGATGTAACTTAATTTCTAATGAAAAATATAATGATAAATAAGGTTCCATCAAGATTATAAAAAAGTAACAGTTAATTGGTTTGAAGAATGATCAAATTTTCGCAATTTCCGGGGCTTTACAGTAATTTATATAGACACTTAAGGTATCAAAACCAGTCGCAAAATTGAAACTATTTTGAGAATAAAATTTCTAGATCTTTGCAAATTGGTCTAGATTAATCACTATGGAAACATAGCCGCAGACCTGCCTGGATACTACATCAGTTTTAGGCAAGATTCTAGTGGTAGTGATACCTCGTCTAATGATCCAAATATTGTTTGAAACTATATTTATGACCCACGTACTACATAGTGAAGAAATATGGCCTTAAGGTTTCGTCAAATGTTTCATGCTGTAGAGGTAGGCTGCTTCATTGACATTAAAAGAAACCTCATCCGAGTCAATGTATCCTTCTTTTTTAGCAACCTCTGACATGTCTCCAAAGGCAACGCTTAGCCCTTCCATCGAGACGTACTGCTTTGTTTCCAAGGGCACATGTTCACCCTTCAGATCCGTCTCGTTTGAGTTGCGTGTTCCCTTGGACTCCATTACAAGGGTTTGGGCGGCTATTATTCAGGTGGAGGAGCAGTTATCGGCCACAATGTTCCCCAGGGTTCTCGGGCGGTTTTCCATCCCGCCTATCAGCCGGCCAAGGCAACCACAAGCATCTCACCTTACAAAGATCGCATCGTGCGGTGATAGCAACTGCATTCCCTGGCTGAGCCAACTCATCACATTGAGATTACGCTTGTGAAAATCACGTCCAAGAATAAGACGTTGCAAAAAAAACAACCGACTGCTCGCTGAAACCGAAGTTTCATTCCTGAATTATGCCACAGATTTGAAGAGCTCAATCTATTCATTACAAAGGCAGAATGTTTGTTTTTTTGTGGATATACTATAGTATTCAATCTACATATCCAAGTAAGTTCCGTAATAAATGATTTTTACCTCGTCAACTTATACCAAAAACGAAGAGCATCATAAATTTAAAGTATTTTTATAAACGCAAAAAATGATAGTTCATTCTTTTATAAGACAGATTGCCAAGCTCCCAATTGCCAATTGCCAAACCAATTGCTCACCAAAGCTTTAAATTAGAGTTCCATTTCAAACTACTGATAAAGTTAGGCTATGACAAGGAGTTTAGTACTGAATAAGATGGAATCATATTTAGGATACGCAAATATGTCATGACCTTCATTGCACGCATTCAATTTACAGTGAGAAACACCAAAGTGGTATTACATACAAAAAAGCCAAATTGAGGTCAGGTGGCCATTAAATTACACTTTTAAGCTGATTGAGCTCATTTACTATGTGCATAACTCGGAAAATCCGAGATTTATAGGGAATCTATAGTATCAGAGTTTAGTCAACAATTACTGCTATATAAAACCACTTTAATTTATGGTATCACTACAGGTAGGAGGTAATGTTTAGTCAAATTACGTTTTAGGTTGACAACATTCATGGAAAAAAATAACGAGGATAGAATGGTTACAAAAGGTTTTGGAGAATTGAGCACAAAAATCACATCAACAACCAGCCAAAGTTCATAGAGCTTTCAAAAACCGACGGAACAGGTGCAATTCCATGTGCACAGTTCTTTAAATAGACGTGAAAGAGATTAATACTTCAAAAGTAAAATAAATTACTTTGCAGTCTTTCACGAATAAATTATTTATAAATTCCAATCAGAGTATTAGCCGCATACCAGGGTTATATTTAGGTCGTATATTTTGGTGCTTGAATGTATGATAAATGTTGAAGTGAATTTTAGGTTAGGAGAGAACAGATAGATTTAACTAATTGCTCAAGAAGGAAAATTTTAATTGCCTCTAGGTTCACGTATGATGAATACAATTTCCGATTGAAAATTGACCTCAAAAAATATATTAATGAAGGAAATTCATAGAATAAATATATTTATTCAATATTCTACAATTTTTCCGATAAATCAACTGCATCGTAATGGAATCATTTCATTGCTAATGTATCATTCCATTTTTATTCATACACCCCAGTGCTAAAAACTAAGCCGCCCTATTAAGTTGAGTACCCATTTTTTCTATTACAATTCACCACCAAGCCAATTTTTTGGACCTCCGGTAAAATTATTCTTTTCTCGCGATTGCTGTAGCATGTTCACTTGCCATCCGAGAAGGATCAATTCTGGAAAAGTAAATGCTCCAATCAAAGCTTATGAACGAATGGGGCGCGAATTAAATTTCAACTTGGATCGTTTCATTTACAGTGAAGAGACGTAGAAAAGTGAAATCGTAATCATTGCTTGAATTCAATTTCCACGGCAATGCTTTCCACTGCGCGAGGAGAATTTAAGGGTTAGCAGAGCTGAGTGGCATTCAGTTGATTGAAATGGAAGTCGTGGTCTTTTAAATCTGTTCTATTAGAGTAGCGTTTTGTATAGCTGAACTGAATTGCTGAAATTGAACGTAGTACATCTACTTCGGTCACCCAGTAGCTTTCTTTCATATTTCAAGCCATGAATATGTTTCAGCAAGATCATAAAGTAGAGAAATAATCGGTACTTCATACTGTAGTATGCTTGCAATACTTCATTCTTGGTGTACGTGTGGTAATGACAGCATTAATTTTTATGATTTACAAAAATTATATTATATACGAAACTATTAATTAACATGAAAAACTCTTTTAATCATGAAAAATAAGGCGTTAAGTAGAGATTTGTCCCCTGAGTAAAACATTAACGTGGCTTGCAGGATAAATTATGGAAATGCATTCACATTAGTGCTAGTTGCAATGTAAAGTCTGTTTTGGTTATTAACCATAGCTATCGATTAAATAATTTTGAAGAACTGCACAAATAAAAAGACATTGTCCTTCCATGAGGAATGCCTTGGGAAAAATATTTTATCTACATGCACACTGCCCTGTGGGCCACCGCATGATCGTGTGAAAAGGGGTGTTAGGACACCAGTCGAGTAAAGACGTAAGGGATTAGGTTTTTAAAAATGAAATGGTGACGTGAATTATGAGAGTGTATTGAGTTGGAGTATGTTTTTATTGTGGTCATTTATACTTTGCGGAAATAACCAATTTGTTTAACGCTTCTGTCAGACCTAAAGACGTAATGAGGCGTCATGATAAATTATCTGACTCACTCTGAAACACACCAGTTCTGAATTTTCCAAGCAAACTAAGCCTAGTGTTAAGCCTCCGAGGCTCTAGGGCAGGGGTGGGGAACCTTTTGGCGATTGAGTGCCAAAGTTTATGAAATAAAAGTATACTCGCTCGACTCGCGTGCCAACTCATCCAGTGACATAGAGGTATCCCTTAGCGCCCTCATAGCTCCGCGTTTGGGCACGCGTGCCATAGGTTCGCCACACACGCTCTAGGGGCTGCCACCAAAAGCCTGTAAATGATGTGAAACACTATGTGTTCGCTCGTAGCAGTTTTTATTGAAGCGCGCAGCTTTTATTTGAATTTTATTAATTTTTGTGGTTAAATATTAATGACCCGGGGACCAAATGCTCGCGGCGTATTCGAGGTGTGGTTAGCCATAGCGAAGTATCACCTTTCTTTTACTTTTTCATCCGAAGACCTTCCTATTATACGCTTAACAAATTCTAGTTTCTTTAGTGTTAAGCCACATATGTGTTGTGTGTTATCCACGATATAAATGAAGTTAAGGTACTTCCAAGGTATTTGACTTTTTCTGAGGGCTTTATGTTTTCTCCACCAACAGTGAAGATATAGAATTTGTGTGGTGACATTTGCTATAGTGTACTGTGGTGCATTTATTAGCCAGGTTGATTTAATTAGCCACCACTCCTGGCACCACGAATGAAGTTGTTAAGGCCCGATGACAGAACTTCTAAGTCCACGTCTTCGTTTATTTCACGGTAGATGACGGAGGAAATGGTTGAGAAGTGTCGGAAAGAAGATATTGGAGTAAGCATAGGTGGATGAAAAATAAGAACAATTAGATTTGCAGATGATATAATATTATTTTCAGAAAGTGAAGATGATTTGAATAAAATGCTTGATCACTTAGCAATAACAAAGGTGGAATATGAACTTGAATTCAATAAAAAGAAAACTAAAGTAATGAAAGTGGGGGTAAAGCAAGAGTTGAATATTTATGTGGAAGGGGAACATCTGGAGCAGGTGGGAACTGAAGTGACGGAGGATTGGAAGAGTGAAATGGAGATAAGAACAAACAATGGAATCTAGCTAAAGCACTCGGCCGCAAATCGGGGGGTCCGGGTTCAAATCCCGGTCAAGGCGGATGATTTTTCCTCTGTGGAAATTTGCACATGGGTAAGGAGGTAATTAGGAAGACAAAGGCTATACTAATCAGTAAAATGGAGCTGGAACTGAAGAAAAGAATCGTCAAGTGTTTTGTTTGGAGTGTATTTTTGTATGGTGGGGAATTATGGACGATGACAGAAAAGGATAGAAAAAGGATAGAGAAGAGTTAAGGTTAGAAGGTTAAGAAATGAGGATTTGGAGGAAAGTGCTAAACATCAAGTGGTCTGATAGAGTTAGGAATGAAGAGGTGTTGGAGAGAATAAAAGAAGGAAGAAAGCTCTTAAAGACCATTGAAGATAGGAAGAAGAGCTGGATGGGACAAGTACTGAGAAAGAAATGTTTGTTACGAGATGTACTGGAAGGAATGGTGGGTGGAAACCGCAAAAGAAAAGAAAAGAAAGGAAAGAAAGGAAGAAAGAAAGAAAGAAAAGAAAGATGATTGATGGCCTGAAGGATGGAGAGAGTTACAGAGAACTGAAGAGGAGAGCAGAGGACAGAGAGAGATGGAGGCACCAACGACCTGCGAAAGCAGACGACTAATGATGATAAGATGACTGTATCGTCTGCAAATAACCTTAATTTACTGATATTTCGAGAACTTCGATCACTGAGAAAGTCTTTTACTCAATTTACTGTTTATTTATAAACTCATCTATTAACTAAAAATTTAAAATTCATACATGATTTTTTGTTAGGAGCCTTTTCAAAGCTATAGTGAAATCAAGGCATGCCGCGTTGACTTGCTTTGTCGATTCACCTGAATTTAGGATGCCATGAAGGAAAAGTGCAAGCTATTTTTCGTAGGACCTGCCCTTACGGAAGCTATATTGACTGCTATGTAGTAAATTACGATTATCCTGGAATGTCATTATATTACTCACGACAATGTCTTCTAGGATCTTGCATAAAAGCGATGTTAACGAAATGGGGTGGCAATTTCCTGGGTCATTTCTCTTTTCTTTTTTCAATATTTGTGCGACCTTGGCTGTTATCCAGTCTTGGGGCTCCTTGCCTTCGGATAATGATTTGCTAAATACAATTTCTAAGAATGGTGCAATATGTGGCACAAACTCCTTGAGTACGCGTGCAGGTATTCCTTCTGGACCTGGGGACTAGTTACTTTTAATCGAACGCAGTTGTTTAGTTATTTCATCACATTGATTGTAATGTCAGCCACCAGCTTGTGAAAGTCAGGAATTTCTATATTGTGTCATCTATGGTGAATAAACTTTCGAAGTAGTAGTTTAGTAGTTTGACTTTGTCGATACTGTTAATGACCACTTTGCTGTTTTTGTCAAATAAAAACTACTGTCAAAGATTCGCTCCGGAGCTCTCTCGAGTAAGGCCAGAATGACTTCGGATTTTCATCTAATAATTCACCAAGGATTTTTTTCTTGAAGTTCCTTAGAATAGTGCGTATTATTACCTTCGTTTTTTACCGTTGAGTAACGTATGTTTAGCCGTATAGCCGTAAGCTCCTTTGTTTTGTTGTCTGACAATAGAATTTTTATGGGTGATATAAATGTCTCCTAAGTTCCGCCTTACTTCGTGGTTAAACCAGCGACGGTATTTACTCTCCCGTTTCAATTTGTGTGGAATACATACACTGATTTATTTACGTAATAGTTCCATGATATATCTCCATGATACTTTTACGTCTTGTATTGTGGCGACATATATTTGGTGGATCAAGCTTCTAACGTATCTGAAAATTTTATAGAATAGCATTTTTCAAATAAATAGACTTTGCGTTTAGGTTTTACAGTGGATTCTACTGTAGTTTTCTAAGTAGTAAATATTTAATAATGATCACTAATGCCTTCGAGGATATCGACGTGTTGAATCATTACAGGGTGACCTACAGCTGAAATATTTAATATTTTATTACCTCTTGTAGATTCGTTATCTAAGTGTGAAAGTGTGTTGAGTAAAGCCTCAATAATAATCTGCCTCCTTAACCTTGTTTCTACGCTATTGGTTGCCTTATTTCTACCAGAAGGTTGAAATCTCCACCGATAGTTATTACGCTTTTGTTACAATTCGAGGTAAAAGACGTTAATTGAGTTTCTAATTTGTGCAAAACGTCTATTTTGGAATTTGGTGGTATGTAAAATATAAACATATATGTATAATTATTTTGTTTTGTTGTTTAATAGTATACCAAACACTATTTTGCTGTCGTCTAATGTGCCTGCAGCACTATTCAAATGCGATTTAACACTAGAACGCCCAGGCGGGTCATTTTGACCCAAACGTGATTTTAAATTCATTTTTTTATTTCATTTTGAATGAAATCAGGATTTCCTCTCGTGACTTTTATTTATTTTAACATGGCTTTATATCCAAAAGTTTTCAGCTTCCTGGAGTAATCCGTACATTAGTTTTTTTAGAATTTACCTAGAACGCCCATACGGGTCATTTTGATCCAGATATGTATTTGCACTTTGTATCATCACCAAAACTTCTTTTTTATTAGTGTTTAATAGTTATTCTGCTGCATATGTTGTCCATCTCACTTTGTCCTATCTTCTTCATTCGATTACCTTCCATGCCTGGATCACATTTCAAAAATGTTCTCATATTCCTTCCTTCCACTTCGTATATCCACCCTTCCCATTTTTCGTCCGGTCGATTCATGGCGTATTTAGTAATTAATTTGTTGGCAGTGCACAGTGAACCTTATTACTATTTTAGAGTGCAGAGAATACAATATTACTCCTTACTGACATATGGACTATTATCAGATTATCAGATTTACACATGTGCATCACTGCAATAATAAGAATCCCAAAGTTAGTTACTAGGTAGATTTTCGGGAAAATTCCTACTTCGACCGAAAAATAATATTTTGAACTTAGTTATTGCAACCAAACTTTGAAAAATAATAGATATATATTAAATAATGTGGAAAGTCTTCGTAGTATGTTGAGCTATGACACAATAAGCAAGAAAAATGAAATAAAATAGAAAAAACGATAAATTGACACAAATGTTGTAAGTTTATATATCAATAAATCATCGATATTGTCAAAGTTATGAAAGTTATAAAGTGAAATAACCGATGAATGTGAAGAGAAAGAGTGACAGTTTGTAGTAAAAACTGTAAAAATATAAACTTAATAGCGCAAAGTGAGGATTAATTTCATTAATTACAGTGGGTCAAATTGACCCGCTTTGGGCGTTGAATGATGTTGAAAAGTCCGGGCGTCCTAGTGTTAACTGCTATGAATATTCCGCCGCCAGTTTAATCCGGTCTATCAAGTCTATACATTTTACATCCAGTTGAAGAAACTTCGTTTTCGCTAATATCCTCTGTAAGCCAGCTCTCAGTTCCAATTACTATATCTGCGTTTTCAAATATATGCTCAACTTCGGCATGTTTGTTTTTTTTACGATACGGAAATTTACTATTGCTAAACTTATATAGCATTTAGCTTGATACAAGTTGGTTCGCTGTTTTATGTGACTCTTTGTGTTATCTTTTTGATGTTTTCTTAATCCACGGAGAAGCGAGTTTTTCTTTGAAGTTACGCAGTCATCTTGAGTGCACGTGTTGGAATTATCATCGCTATGTAAGTAACATTTGTGCTTCCTCAAAGTTTTTTCGGTAATGCAGGTCTACGCTACAAGATTGTACTTGGAAGTTGTTATCGGGTCTATGCTTTCGGATCCCACTTAATGACCTAATCTCTTGCCTAAAACGTACCTCCAGTGCTCGAAATACTACGAGCCACCATTACTGCCGCCCGGGTGGAGTAATGCACCCGCGATCGGTTAAAGGGAGCCCAGAACGATCCGAGCACCGACCAAAAATCCACGAATTCTGCTCCTAAGCTGATACATAATTCCCACAACCTCCTGTTCAGGCAGTCAATCCTGCTTCAAACATGGTGACCGCGGTCAGTCCGCAGAACCATGTTTGCCGCAAGTCGACACCATTTGTCGTCCGGACGTGTTGCACCTTCAATTTTCAATCCCTAAAGGAATATAAAATCTCTTCAGCTCCATGCTTGGAGGTATCATTGGTGCCGACATGGGCCACCTCTCGCAGGCTAGATTATAGAGCTAATGTACGATTCTAATACATGTATGCAGGAGTAATACATTTCACTCACTTTTATGATTTTCACATAACTTAGAAGCTTGGAATCTTGAACGTGGATTAAGAATCATGGCCTACGGTTCATATATATGAGGTTTGGTGGTAATAGTGGAAATTTTGTGGGTTCACTATGATAATTATGAAAGAATATTGAGCAGAAATAGGCAAAAATATTGGCGAAATAAATATTTCTTTATGTACATTGTTTTTGGTGAGGCAGGCGGAGATATTATCTATGTGATATGTGTGTTTTATAAAATGCACATATCAGAAGGCCCCGGCGCTATGTTTCATTTAATGAACGTTCTGGAAACTTGTCTGTCATCTATTGGTTCACATCTGAATTGTTATGCCAAGAAAGAAGAAACCGAATCATTCGTACGTACGCGCAGCATTTTACATATTATATGATGCACAGGAGAATGCCAGAAGCCAACCAACCGCTCCCTTTCCACATGATCCGTGTGCTGATTACATTCCCTCTCCCCTCAATAGTTGGGTTATTTCTTTCGCGCAATAGCTGCGTCTCTTCGCTGAATAATTAAAGGCTGAGAGGGATGAAAGTGAGGAGATGAGGATCGAGGGGGGAGGACGTGGCTACAGTTTTGAGGTGAACTGTGAGTGTGGTAAACATATATTGCATAAATAAGGAATCAGACGGAACCATACGCCGCAATTACACGAAGAAGCAGCGAAGTCATAGTAAACGTACATGGGGATCGGGGTGATGAGATTCTTGGGCCTGATTCCATAATCTCACATTAAATATTCTCTCTAAATAGGCAACCAATTCCAATACGCTGTCCCTTCGAAAAAGAGTAAGTACCTCAGATTAGGAGGGTATTCATGTGCTTTCTTTACACAATTTCTCCTCACATCAACTTACCGAAAGTATGATATAATAGCTATAGGAAATCCAAACTCTCAGTCACTATCAAGTTAGTGCGCAGACCACTTCATTTTGAAATTAATGTTAAGAATTTAAAATATTGGGCCTTAAGAGTACATTCTTCATATCCGACTTCGGTTTGTATCCCGGGAGTGATGGAGCTTGATCAAAGGAAACCTGATCACTAATTGAATATTATTTGGGGAAGAAGTGTTTGTCTGGGGAAACAAATTTCCCAGTGTGGAAAAGTGTTTTCCTCTCGACGCTACATGGCAGCGATACCAGACAAAGTCGGGATAAGCATTAAAGGAGACAAAGTCCAATGGGAAAGGGGGAACCCGAGAAGAGTTATCGGAAAATTTTGATACATGGAATAAGAAATTAGTAAGTTTAATCAACGTGAGTTGGATGCTCAAGTAACGGGCGATTTTGAAAGGGTGGTCTTCGTTTGGTTTGGCTATGCGGAGAGAATCGGTAGAATCAGGCTCTTGGGTGGATAATATTGTATATAAGTGATAGATTTACCAACGCGCAAAAATATTACAAGTATGCTCTGGCTACTATCCAATGTATTAACTTATTATTCTCTGATTGGCAACTCAGGCGACTTCTTTAACCTACTTACCTGAACACACTAGTGTGAGAGGGGCCGTAGGCAACATACCTTATGCGCACATATGCGCTGAACGAAAGTGTTTACCGACATATTATGCGGAATCAAGTTCGTCATGAGTTGCGAAGGACACTAAGCTACGGTTAGACCCTTATCACGTCGTAGATTGTTTCGTGGGCCAATAAGATGTTGTAATGTGTACATCATATAAACGCTCAGGAATTTTATTTACTTTTTCATGCGATAAATTATCAGTTATTTCTCCTCACAGAATTTAACTCAATGCATAATTTGGTTATCTGAAGATAGCTTGCTGTAACTGTCCTCTGCTCATACACTCTCTCTCTTACTCCTCACAGCCAACCGCTTCATTCTTACAGTTTCTCTAAGGTTCCTTCATCATTTTCCTTATGTGCCCTAACTTTGGTTTTCCTCTGTCATTTTTCTTAGTAATTTCTTTTACCTTTATTGTTTCCAATTATTTATTGTCTCAAAAAATTTACCCAACATGATTGTCTCTTTTTCATTGCAGAGTTTTCAGTATATTTATTTTCCTCGATATTTATTTAGGAGTAACTTTTCAGCAAACTTCTGAGGATGACTTGGTATATTTTACGTTCTTGAGTCTTGAAGAGCAGGGCATGGAGAGAACACATGGAGAGGCTATTGGATCAATCTTGGAAAAACACTCAATAAGATTTTAACTGAGATAGGTCGGAATATAAATCCAAACTTTTTTTACTGTTCCAAATTAAGATTTTTTAAAATGAGCTTGGGAGTATTATTACCCAAATCGAAAGTTTAGTTCAATAGTTTGCCTGCTTTATAGTTTATGACATAATATCCTCATTTCAAAAATAACTCCACGATGATGATGAATAGTCCTTCATTGATATCGTAGAATACAAGATTATTTTAATTATTTACACCCAATTAAACTCAATTGGTAAATCTTTCGGATATGATATGAGCTTAATCAACAAAAATGAGTCCCCAAATTGTCTCCGTCTCTGAGTATTTAAGTACTTTGTAGCATTTTAATTATCTTTAAAATTAGGAAATTAATGAAAAATTGCCATTTTCTTTGAAAGAGTATTTATGATAGTTGGGCTGGTGTGGGCTAGATATTTCCTTACCCATGGTAGTACACTAATGAATTTGGGGCGATACTTATTGACACCAGAATCCTGGGCGAGTGGGAGAGGGTTGTGAGGATTTGCTCCCGCATCCTGAAGGAAGAGCACTCGCGGTCGGAGGGGCTGTCTCGGGAGAGGGGCGAAAGTTGCTGATGAAGCGGTTAAGCGGGGGCAGGCGGGGCGTGGGTGATGGCGACGGGAGTGGGGAGTGGGGTTGAGGATGGGGGGCGAAAGATGGAAAACCTGGGTCGCCCGGGTCATTTGGAGCTTTGGGAGAGAGGGAGCCGTCGCCCGGAGCCAGCGGGGACTTTATGTATTATTTACTTCGGTCCCTAAATTATTGAGGAGGAGTTTTTCCGCGGTGCGGTTTTCGTCAGTTTTATGCTCGCTCCCGGAGGCCATCCCGGGGCGAAGGAATAGATGAGCTAAGATCCGGGGAAGAAGCAGGCGAGAAGAAGCCAACCGGAGGCGGCACCCTAACGTGCCAATCCCGACTGCTCGAGCTCACGCTCCCTCGCAAAGCGATAAGACCGCCAAGTAAATCTTGCTTCTCTAAAGATATCGATGATGCTCGACTAGGCTCACTCTGTCACAGCAATGACGGTGAAAATCTGGGCGAACCACCAGGACTCGCCAAAGAAAAATTTAACTTCAAATTGATATCAATCACCATCAAATTCTATCCTCAAAATGGTATACATCTCGCAAAACAAGCACTCTCAACTGAAGAAAGTCTTATAGACTTATTAATATTTATTTCCCCTGGGTTTTCCCATTTTCATTCCCAGTTACTCACTCTATAATTTGTAGAATAAAGAACACCTTTTCTGGTACTTTGATTCTCTGAAATGAAAATTGGCGTAATAGCATAAGATAATATAGGTCAAACTGTAATGCATGGACTTAGCCTGTTTTACTGGACTGTTTTATTCGCCTCAATAGTTGCATGTATACTTCCAACAAATGTACCAGTATTTAATCGACAAGTATTTTCAAGCTCCACTTGTACCGAAACATTAGTATTCATGTAATATTTTCGGTCAACCACTTTTTTCCTCAACATTTAAAGAACAAAGAGGATAACTAACGCAAATCTGACCTTATTAGTCCGATAATTCCGTAAGCTGGAATAATTAAATGCCAGTAAAGTAGAAAAATACGAAAAAATCATAATGAATATTCATTTTTAATCGACATGTCTTGCTGAGTAATCTGTGAATTGCCGCGAGAGATTTTTTTCTAATCATAAGAATGGTGGACTACTGACATTTGCTCCGATCACCTTAAGCCTCGAGACTATCAGCGGGATTTTAAAATGGCTGAGTCCTCCTGTTTGACGAAAATTGATTGAGGGTGATGTTTCAATAAGTACTAAAAATATGGGAGCTCCTGAACGGGTACGGTATTGAGGTAGATGGTACGATTGCTTTCCAGGATTAGCAATTTGCTTCAATGTAAAAACAAGGTTTACGTATTGGTCGCCTGAATTCATAAATGCATTTGTTCTAATTATTTCGCAAAGTATATTCTTGATATTAGTATTTATACATGACTGTGTTTCGTAACAGAGATGATATATACTTCTAGATTAATTATTGAAATCAGAGGATGAGAGAAAAATAAGCTATTAAGCAGAAACTTTTAAATTGTTTATTATGCTAATTACATTCTTTATTCATATTAAATCCTTTTAATAACATTGTAATTCGTTTTTGAACCAGACTTTTCAACAATATCTCGACTGAGTTACTCTTTTGAAGGTAATTAATTGTTTAAAATCCATAACTTAACGAATATGCGATTTGTTTTAGTTTACGCAAATGAGTCTGGAGTGATTTTCCATCCTATTGTGCCAATACAATATTATCAAGGAATGTGAGACAATGGGTGAAATCTAATAGCACATAATAATTTTCTGAAGCCTCATGACAAATAATTGGATTTTCCTTAACCCCTCCTCCGCTTCAGATAATCTGTTGCTGCATTCAATGTGTTAAACTACATTATGATGTTTTGTTGTTTGATGTTTGATGTTTTAAACTACAGTAGACGTGCTCATTGTATGGTTCTGTCTCTCGAAAAATCTTAGTTAATAGTAAAAAAAGCACCTAATCATTTAAAATCAGTGCTTTGGTTCTCTTTCTCTCTCTCTTCTTGCTCTCAGCTTCGGAATATTGGAATATATATGAAAGTTTTTTCATAGTTAAGCAGTAATGTTGAGCCAAAATCTTTAAAAAAAGTATTTTCAAAAAAATCTTACATAAAAATTCTCCCTTTCAATACACAGTAACTGAAAATATTTTCTTAATAATGGAAGAGTTTAGAAAAAAGATCCAGATAGTGTCACAATTTTTAAACACCGTATACGGACGACCGATTCATAGCACGAATTTACACAATGACTGTCGAACTGTTAATGATTGAATACCAATCTGTACTTTTTGAAAGCGAGGAAGAGAAAAGTTATTTTTCCAAAGAATGATAATTAATACCCACCAATAAATCATCAATATACGCGTGCTCACCACAAGGTCGATAAGTTATAAAGTAAGCGTGAAAACAGTGTCATAGGCTCAGTCAGAATTGTCGCTGCAATAGAAGGGCACGCTTGAATTGTGCGACCCTAGGTTGAATTTAAATCGAGACGTGGCTTTTATATAGGTGAGGAAGCGTCTATATTGCCTCCCCAGAACAGGAGAGAATATTCTAGAAGTTATGGAGAAATATTAGAAAAAATATTCGCAGGCTCTGAGACCCAAACATGGGCTGCCCGCTTGCGAGGCGAGCGCGGATCCACCGGCCCACGCTGCAGGTGTAGTGGCAATATTCCGCATATCGCCGCACTAATCATCTTCAAATTCACAAAGCACCTACATAAATTAGGCATCCAGGTTTCAATTTTGGGTATGAGTACCCAGAAATTTAATTTGGGAGCTCTAGGGCTGCAGCATTATAGCTCCGGCTCCATCTGACATAGTAAATACTTAATTCTCTTTCCATTATTTAAAATGTAATTAATTTAATTAATAATTGGTAAATCCGGCAGTAAAAGATGCATTAATTTGGTTAAATTTTATAGATTTCTGAAATAATGTTTTTATGGATAAGTCCTTGTTGCTTAAAATACAAATTTTTAGTGTTTTAATATTATAATTCTAGAATTAACAGCTTTGCCGTTAATTCTAGCACTATTTCATGACGCATTATTATCATTTGTCTGTTTCCCGAAGAAATTAAACTGTTATACACCAGATGGAAGTGCAATTCAAGAAACGGTTGAGTAATGGTGCTTTCAAAATTGTTGCCTTCGATTTCATCGATTTCTAACGGTATCCGGTTTTACCGAAACAGGTGAAAACAATTACCGGTATTTTTTCTTATCCCTACTGTAGAGAAGTACACTGTGGCTAAAATTCAATCATTCTATGGTATTTTCGGTTATAAAAAAGTTTCCTTAAAAAAAAGGACGCTGAGATGCAAATGGATTAGCAAGCAGTTCAGAAATCTTTACTTAATTTCGTTAAAAATAATCAATGAAAGGGCCTCTTCATTGGTTCTGTGTTCTCATGAGGGTAACAATTTCCAAACTTTGGGCCTATTATTAGATTCTTTACCTTTGAAGTTACACAAAATATGTGCACAAAATAACGATGCTACTTTTAGGTTCTTTCATGTGCGGGCAGACACCGCAGCCTTTGGTGTTTTGGATATGACCCATTTCATAAGTATCGGAATCAATTTTGGTTGTGCGTCCAATGCTGTGATCCCCAAATTCCATCCCATTTACGTTAACCAATGCCGCCTCTACAGAGAGAGTGCAAGCATCAGGTGCATCTCTTTACGGAGAGCTTCATGGGATTTTCACGCTAGTTTCCAAACAACGCGGTGGCTCATGAAGCCCCTAGTTGTGGTGAGTTGATTGGCAATAGAGTTATCAAACACTCCAGAACACGATTGAATATCTCAGCCTAAGGCATCTCCTTTGACTCTGGTACTCCCATTTTCCTTCTATGAAACCTATTGTAAGCATAAGAGCTATATAATTTTTCTCTTGGTAACATGGACCATTTAGCTATGATTTAGCAATTAGTGTATACAAAATAATATGAGGCATATATTTATCTCTTGTTTCAGATCCCAAGCCCATAATGTAACGGCTCCGTTGCCTTTAGATGCAAATTAGAATTTTGAATATCTCTCGCAGCACTGCTGAACCGTGCTTCGTCTCGTTACGTATGGTGTTGTGAGAACGGTAGTTGAAGCTTACACTACGATAAATTTAGCCGCGCAAATATGTGTTGTGCATTGAAACATCGGACGAAACACTGTCCAGTAGATATAATTTCTCTTACATGCTTGCTTAAACATAATGAATGGCGTCGTCATAATCGAGATTACATCGTATCAACATCAGCTCCATATAAAGCCATGCCTCTAATTTTATTTGGGGGTAGTGATCTTCTTCATTGCCTCACAAAATATATATTACTTGATATTGAATCCCTTTTAAGCCATTCGTAAGTTTTGGCTTCCTTCATACCGATCAATAATCCTTTTCCCCTCTTCCGGCTTCAATACTTAGCTAAAATTGGCGTGGCTGAAGCTATTTTCAACTCGTCGATGCATCTCTAAATATCCTTTACCAAATTTTAGTTCCTCTTTTTTTCTACTACATACCCCATTTGCTGTACTTTGCATCTTCCATATTGTACTCTCATCTTAAAAGCCTAAGGTTTTCTACGCTCCACGCTTTGGTTTAACTTCTCGTTCAGTAAACATTCCAATAATCAAATCAGTCGTCAATTAAATTTCTTCTACAAACATACTCGTAGGTTTTAAATAAATTCCGGCGACATCAGGACAAGCTACGGAATTATTTTAACGAAGTCACCCGCATCTCCTATTAAGTACGAGTTCGTTAGTAAATCATTGACCTTGATCGGAACTCTATCTGGGATCTCACGACTTTGCATCAGGTGCTTTAAATAATTTCTCAATAAAGGTTAATGCCTTGATAGTTAAACTTGACAAAGCTTTCATCGCGAAAGAAAAGTATCCCAGTTTGAGTGCCGGGAAAGATGAGTGTATTTTCCTCTGTGGATCTCATACTAACGTTTAAAAGTTAAATATTGCACTATTATTTTCAACCAATGGAATATTTTTGCAAGAGAAGAAACTAAAAGTTTTATGTTTTGTAAGTGATAGAAGGAACCAAATCTCATCTATGCTTGAAGTAAAAGAATAGGCAAAAATGCGAAAAAATAGGCTACCCTTTTCTGCATCCTTTAATAAAATTTTAGTCGAAACCTGAACTCAGGACGGTTTTTCATTTAACTTCACGAGTTTTGCTAATAGGTCAATAGAATAAATGGGAAGAGGATAAAAATACGGTTGAAACGCAAGACACTCATTGATAGACGGAAGTGAAAAAATCCAGCAGACGCGGGATTAAAAAGTGAAATGGTTACAGACGCATTGAATGGGCACAAAAACTCTAAAAAAAAACCACCAACATACCGTGTTCTTTCCACCAATTTGACTGAATACAAGCGCATGTTTTATGAATAAAACATGATAACTAACGTGGCTGAGAATAACAATTTTCGTCCAACTATGCATTGTGGGTTAAATTAGAAACTTCTCTGAATTTCATTTGCAAAAGCAGAGGTCAGGGGTCAGGTAGCATAAGCTCGGTTGAAAAATAAATTACAGGTTTGCAAATAAAAGGATGAAATTTACTGCTGTGAGACCACGATTAAAAGATTTTTGGGTAAGAGAAAATTATTTCAACCAACATTCAGATGGTGATTTTGTCATAATCATTTTCAACTTTGCTCCCTGATATTTAATCCATCAATGCCAGCATTTTGCAATATTTATTCGTGAAATTGAATTTTGCCGTTTTTAAGCGTAATGCCGTCCTTTCGAAAATTTTCAATTACATGAGGACAGTAATGAGGCATGCGATAATAATAAATTTCAATATTCTTTTAATTACGTTGACGAATGATTGACGTCACGATTGAAGGGGTATTTAGCGGAATGAAAAAAAGTATAATTCCGAGGGAGGAATGTTTGATTCGCCATCTCTCAGATACTTTGACATGTCTTCTCATCCTCGTTCGCAAAACTTGGGCTTACTGCAGCGGGGCCCCTCCATCCTCCTCTGAGGCAGCGACAGTTCCCGCTCGTTCCTGTAGTGAAAACTTTGACTTCAACCCCTCCCCCGGCCCGGCCCCCTCTACCTCCGCATATCCATCTCAACCCCCTTGACGCCCACGCTGAAGTTTCCCCGCGCTGAGCCGAAGTAAAGTGAAGACGGAGGATTAATTTCATTCAACTCAAGGACGAGCGACGGTAAGGCATTCAATTATTCCCTCTGAACACTTTCAACCATCATCGCGGCAACATTCGTCCATTTTTTTGTTTAAAATGCTCAATTAGAACTTAGTGAGTGAGGTAACTTGGAAGCCATTGACTGTGAGCTAAATGGCAATCAGAAGCTAATCTTTGGACCGCCTCTCCACTAATTTGAATCGGTTGAACTGGGACGACTTTGGCTACAATGCCTCTAAATTAATTTTGGGCTTCGAAGGACTCCCTTGGGGGAATTTGTTCCATTGGTTCAAATAATCCCCGATCTGGCCTCAGTCTCCAACCACACTTAAGCCGTTTGCTAAGCCGAATTCACTGAAGTATAGAAAGGACTATAAATTGGATAATGGAGAATTTACAAGACAAAATATTTCGACAAACATCTTTAGTTTTGCGTCTGATTTGTAAAAATTTTATCTACCTTCACTTTATTTCATAATGACAATGGATTGCTAATTTTGATAGGAAACACAGGTATAAGATCAATATAGTACATTTAAACTAAAAAAAATTACAGAAATATTAAATGTACATATCTGTTTTTGTAAACGATAATTTGTTGATTTCAGATAAAGACCTTTATTTTTTCAAATATTTATAATTCTTTGCTTACCCGTTTTAGAGTAACATGAGTGAAATTTATTTGAAATTATCTACGCGTGACCTAAATTTTGCGGAAACGAATCGAAGTGCAATGCAGCCTTGGCACACACTACGTTAGAACTTTTCACTTATTCACTATTGAAATATCCTGGCCGGTGCTCTAAAATTATTCTCATTAGCTCATTCTATCACACTCGAACACGATGCAAATATGGCCAAACTATAATTGAAATTTTGACATGGCTAATAGTCTAAAACATGAAACCAAAAAACATGTATGTTGCCTGAATTATTCCCTCACATAATGTTCAGGGATAATAAAAATGCAGAAACGAATACATATATGGAGGTTCATTACTAACAGTTTACTGTTGATAATTAGCTCTGATACATCTGATTGAATAAGGCTTGTGCGAAACGATTCTTCCTCCAATGTTTGGTGTAGTACAAGGCTATTGACCGAAACATTTATACCAAGCATTATCTTGAAACTGAAATAATTAACAGACACGGCATGTACATCAACTCATGAAGGCGATGCTTTTGCAATGTATCTCGAGCTATCCTACTAATATTATAAATGTGAAAGTTTGTATATTTGTATGTTTGTATGTTTGTTACTCAATCACACAAAAACTACTTGACCGATTGAGTTGAAATTTGGCATGTAGATAGAAAATATATCTGTGGGTTATATAGGCTATATTGAAAAGCCCTCAGTGTCCCTCAAGGCCCGCCTCTGGTGGTCCATGCTAATCATTGGGTTCGGTGCAGTGGTTTTATTTTTTGCTTTTCAAAAGTACATTCACTCAAGATAGAGGGATGGATTTTTTTATCGGATGGCTGAATAAATAAAAATTCTAATTTTTTCAATCAATTTTCTATTAAGTTTCGTATTCGTGTGAAAGTCATGTTTTTAGCTGAAAAATTTCACATTTTCCATTAAATCAACAATACCATATTTCCTTTGCAACCAAAGATTTGATCTTCAAAAGATATTTACGCCACTAGCATGTAAATAACATGTTTTCCTGCAGGCACATGATATCACGTTGAAAGTAAATCTGTATCAGAAGGGCCCAGAGTCCCAAGGGCCCCATGATGGATTGCTTAGGTGGGCAATCGACAAATTCAATGGTCTATCACAGGTCTTATCTATATGTTTATATGTATATAAATTTTATATGTATATAAAATGTTTGTTCGTCTTCTATTCGTTCCAATACCATTCATCAGATTGCGATTAAACTTTAGTGAGTTGTTGTGCGCGTTCCCGCAATGGTTTCTGAATTATTAAATCCATTGTATAATTTAGATAAGCGTGAGTCGCTTCATCAAATGAGTTTTGGCATGCAAGCTTCTCAAGCAAACGAGGAACGACAAGCAAGCAACAAAGCAGATCGTTTACGAGTTGCTCAATCACCTCAATCAGAATCATATCAGTAAGACATAATTTGTGTTAAAAAGTACGTATTTTATTTGTTCCTGAAATAAGATTTGGTGCAGTGGTCTCTTTGTTAGCATTATTATTTAATACTAGCGCTCAATTTTCGTATTCGCGTCGCTATTTCCTATAATTGGATTTTTAAGATTTAAAATCTTGAATTTTTGCACTACTTCAACAATAGAATAGTTTATTCATTTGGAAACTACAGCGTAGGCATCTTATGGAAACTCATGCCATCATTGGTACATTACGGATTCTTGAGTAGGTACGAGGAATTCAATGGACTAGGTCTCAAATAAAATCTTTTAGGGACCGATTTTGAACCCAAAAAATGCTTTGCAAAGCAGTGAACGCAACAGTGTGAAGAAACACATGGACTCCATTGCAAATTGGCGAAAATGAATATTCCCATTCAACATATGAGAATTATATGGAGTAAAAGAACAATAACTACGTAAGAACATATGGGAACTAATTGTAGCCGTATATGAGGAATAAAACGGCCGGTATTGGGCTAATATTTAAATATCTGCATTTCAATATCCAAATATATGATACCGATCGATATTTGTGGATAAGTGTTGAAATTTAAGCATGCCATTAAGTGTCATGTAAAACAACATTTATGGAAAACTATTTCTTGAAAGCACACGTTTAGCTCAATTATTCCCGCTGCATGTATTATTTATCGGCAGTGCAACATGTCCTGAAATGTGGATCCTATATGGCTAATGTACATCCAAATATATCTATTAAGACTCTCATATACGGGAATTCACTTTGAAGGCAATTAATTCAAATTTTGAAGACAAATACAGTTAATTCATAACTATATTTTCAAAAATATATTTAAATAAATTCTGAGTTTTATTTCTTCCTGACTTTCTCATTAATAACCGTGTACTCTGCAGATAGTGCATTCTCGTTTAACGGGCCACAGCCATTCAATCCTCATAACATCTAAATTATGAATGGATTCCAGTCCATTCGATCTGTGGCCACTATATTTTTCTACTATATATACATTATGAACGCAAAATTATATTTAATTCTAAAAATATATTTAAATAAATCAGTTCCCTAGTACATAATAAAACATTTTCCACATCTAGAAAAAAGACTGCATTTGCGCCTTCCTATAATCACTGCTGTGCGTTATATGGTGTGCAGCAGTCAATACATAACCTATCATTACATTTTATATCTGCCCCTTTTATTTTCCAAAGGTAAAGTAAGGCGGATGATTTTTTCTCTGTGGAAATTCGCAGATTTGTGCATTGCGGGTGACTCCGTAAAAGTGGAACTCCGTGGCTAGTCCCGGATAGCTTGAAATTTGTAGAATCTGAGGAATTATTTTCTCACGATGAATTTGCTTTGATCATTCCGGTTTCATTGCCTGTAGGTATAGGTGGATATCCCACAGATTTCTGTGTATCCTTGAACGTCTTCTATTAAGTCCGCACAAACTCTCCATTGAAACACCAGCTGAGTTTTATCTCTTGCTGACTTTCTCATTAATAACCGTGTACTCTGCAGATAGTGCATTCACCTTTAATGGGCTACAGCCATTCAATCCTCATAACATCTAAAGTATAAATGAATTCCAGTCCATTCGATCTTTGGCCCCTATAATTTCAAAGTATCTCCATAAAAACATAGAATCGTTAAAAAAATCTCTTTTTCTTGAAGAGAGTATGTCAGTTCCAGATATGGGATTACTTTCGTGACATAACCGAACTGCAGAAACGAGTGCATTGCCTACCCACTTCCTTACGAGCATGTGGTCTTTCACGGATCTTTTACAGATTCTCGCTTCTACTTGGGTAATTCCTTAGAGGATTTTAGAGAGTAGTGTTTAGGTAATCTAGTTTCCCTAGTTGTACCAGTTAATTCATAATTCTTTGCCCAAAAATATTTTACCTAGATGTAACTTGTAAAATATTTATCATCATAGAAGCGAAACGACAGTTCCTACTTTTGCAGTTCATCTAGCATTCCTAGCATAGATACTGCTTCCTTTCAAAATTTTTGCCGTAACTTTTCAATCTCCTAGGAATATTTCCTAAATAAATGTCAGAATTTCTAGGTTACCTGGCCTTCGATGAACCAAACTTTATATCAAAATCTTATGGGTTTCCCTTGAATGAGTTGCGTACATCCAATCCTCCCAAAATATAAGAAAATTGACTTATCAAGACTCAAGCACTGTTCTTTGAACATTTCGCGAAATGATTTTTTTCCCATGACCGCAATATGGCATATTTTTCACATTTTGTCCGAAGTATCAACGACAGTATTGTCTCATCAGTGAATAAATCTATTTTTTTTCAAAAGCCTGTCTCGCCTCATTGCAAAATAAGCGAGGTGATTTTTCATGTAACTTGCTGCGAATCGTTACTTTATTATGGACGGTGTTGAAACTATTAAGGAAAAGAATTGTAACGAACACTTTCACTTCCTCAGGTGTTATATTTATACAAACATTATATTTATACGTTTACAGAACTGGGCATTTTTTCGGTTTCACCTCTAAATAAGAGGTGACTTCTTCGCCAAAAAATGTAACAAATGTGGTTGGGGACACTTTACTAAAGGATGAGCAATCAAGGTTAGGAGAAATTGCCTCATGTACAGAAATGTATTCATCACTATCCCAAATGGTCACTTTTTCTTTTATATGAGGTCTCTTATGTGGTTAACGACTGCTTTTAGGCTCATCTCTTGCTTGGATATTATTAGGTTTTTCTTGAGGCACACTACTGGCTGTATATTCACCATATCGATAAAATATGTGGCTCGGCCGAGGCCTGGAGGCCGAAAAATTACGAAAAAAGACTGTGTTTTCAAAGTGTCCCATGTCGCAAATAAGTCGCTAGTCATCAGCTACCTTAAGATTTTCCTGGTGGCTAACTCCCACTCCTCTTTTAGTCACTGTTTCTCCTGCTCTTTAGAGGAAAAACTCACTCTTACATCCATACCTCAATGTCTTGTTGAGGGTGTGCGTTGGAAGCCGGAAATCGGCTATGTCGACCTCCATAAGACAGGAACAACCAGGAGCATAGGTCATAGGGTTACGGCGAACACGATTGAACTTGAGATATTTTCAGGGCGCACAAGAAATAAATGTGCATTGTATTCAATGCATCCAAATATTTATCCGTTATGAATACGCAAGTGCGCAAAAAATGCAGTAGAAATACCAAAGCTCAAGAAGTTTCCGCGTAAACGCTCCCGGCATAAAAATAGCATAGGAATCGCCTAGCAATACCTTACAACAACACGAAAATGTTACTTAGAATAACTTCCTAATGCATGAGCCTATAACCAAAAAATCTTTTTACTATACCTATAACCAAAATTCATAGATGCATATATTTAGATTCGAAATCCCTTGAAAAAATCTAAAAGGTAATGAACAGCCTATGAAAGCTAAATATTCAATATTGTAAAGTGAATTCATATACATTTATGTAAAGTTAAAAAAATTCAGTAAAAATATGTGGAGTCACAGAAATTCAAATTTTATTAAACGCTACAAACTGATACCCAAATGGTTCCGCTAGGCGTTAATGGGTTCTCTACCTGATATAGATTATCTAACATTCTCTACCTGATGTAGAGTCGAGGAAAGTACACGGTCAGAGAGAAGCACGAGGTATTTTACATTACAATGGATGTGTGAATCACAAAAGTTTCGAAAGTGTTACTTAAAATTATTAAAGATACTAAAATTACTGACGTTTCATGTCGTAATCGATACGTATTTCCTTCCATCTAATGTTCATCCAATCGCTTTACCTATTGCAGCTTGTATTAATGTTGCCATAATTATTCTAACGACGTCTTCTCTAAATTATCCAAATTTTTTAACCTTCTCCTTCGTCACATGAATGATGGTAAATAGAGACATTGAGAGACAAGATTCGTGACTCCAACGCAGCTGGGACTCTGCAATCGGTCGTGAGCGAATCACAGGGAAGTGAGTTCTCGATCACAAGTGCAGCGTTGTGAGAAGGAGAGGAGAGTCCCGGGAGGAAGAGGGAGGGATTGGAAGTCTCCTTCCACCCATTTCTCTAGCTGCAGATGTCGAAGAGCGTTAATTCTGCCGCAACTTAGGACGGTCTATGAAAACCTCTCCCTTGCTCTCAATCAACCTATGGGCGCAAATGAGAGCGGGGCGTTCCGAAAGATCGATGGATGCGCCGCCAGGTGACTCAGTCTGTGATTAGCCCAAATTCCGGGAGCCATTGCTTCAGCCCAAGTGCCTCGACTACTTCGCGCGTCCTAATTTTCTCACCCTCTCAATATTCACCCTTCCAGTCTCCTTGCGATCTCGAATGCGGCCAAAGGAGACGAATGTCGCGTTAAAAAAATAACGTCAGCGCTGACTTGCGGCCAAATTTGAATGCCATGTTGACACAGGTGGAGTTTGAATTCAAACTTAACTGAAGACTAATTAACAAAGGGTATATTGTTATAAAGAGAAAATACCGTCAAGAGCAGCATTCGTGCTTTGAACTTTTGGCTAGAAAAAACTGAAAAGTTTGGAATCAGCTTATACAAGCAGTTTCAAATTTTTATTGCTTTGCGTATCCCTAAGCTACCCATTTACAAAAAAATATAATTTTTTTAGCCACCCCTACCATTTATTTTATTATATTTAATGAAGTTTGCCCGCTTAGTATTGATCACTAAGGACGTGCCCCCGAGGTCACGCGTACTACAGGTTTGGAAGTGGTTGCGTGATATAGCGACCCTAAGCGCCTTACTAAGTGTCATATTAAATTGAGAATGACTATGAATATTCTCTAAAATCCTATAATTGTTATTAAAAAATTGGTTTTTAATGGTCACAGAATAACCAAAATGGTTGAGTTTGAACCGATCAAGATCTTTTCAATCACATTATTACGTGGTACAAACACAAATGGTTAGATTTTGGTGTGCTTGAAGCATTTGTAAAAAATCTCAGACAACCTTCCCGGTGGGGTTTATCTCGACGGGTATTCATTGTTGAATATCCCGATAATGGACGCTATAGACAACATTTTATACACTTAATTTACCTACCACAGTAGTTGAAACCCATCAAAATCTACATATTTCTAATATCATATCAAAATCTTTCTATATTGACATGTTACTCATGAGTTACACGATCGTTATTTCCAGGGTTCAAACACACTCCCTCTGGGAAGCTAATCAAACGATGATGAGGAGGAATCTAAGTCGTTGAAGCCATTCATATCGCCTGGGACACAACAAAATTGCCACGATCATAACTGTGAAACTCAACATACTCATAGTTATTGATTTCCTCGATTAATTTGTTTATTTAGTCAGTTATTAAATTTCCATTAATTAGAGGTCACAAGAAATGATACTACAAGGGCAAGAATGATAGAGAATGAAATTATGAAAGTTATGACAAAGAAATATGATGGTTTTTATCTACAATAATTTTTGCCATAAACGCAAGGTCGAATCACGGCTGGCTAAGATTTGATTTTTACTTCATTTGGTTGTTATTTCCCCAGTTCCCCCAGATTTACCAAAGTCATCTTGCAGACGGGTATTGCACATGTAGTAGGGGAATATGCTGTGGTTATTAATGTAAGACCTTCTTACCTCATTTAATTTTGAATTTATGCTTATTTTGTTCTAGATTACTATATATTCTAGTACAACTGTAGGAGATCTATGATGTTAGTCAATACATCTTAAATTCAGTTACGCAAAATTCACAATACCTTCTGTGTTTACATAACCGAGACAGTAGGCTGTGGAAAAGTGACATCGTGTGCATTTAAACTTTGATATCGAGTTTTTCTCTTTGAAATAAGTTATTGTTTGCGTTGTAAGGAAACCTTCAGATGGAGATTATGTTCTCTGCTGCGGGTGCAGTACCACCTTGAACTATGGTTGTACTGGTCTATGCGTTTCTTCTTATCGCGCTATGTCAAAGAAGAATGAGGAATAATGGAGGAGCCCTACCTATCTCAACGAAATGAAAGTCACACCTGAGATTAATATCCAGGAGGCGCCATCACTTCATGGCTCAAACTGAGAGATGAAGATAGTGGTAATCTAGCAAGGATGTAAGATGATGTGACATTACAAACACTGTATCCTTTTTGTGTACGCAATACGATGACTTACATGAGCAACTTAATCTAATCAAAGAATTAAAGGGTGTTGTTTCTGCCCTACAACGTGAACTGCAAGAAAATGATGGAGTTATTGGAAATCTTCTGGACAAAGTTAATGATCTTGAACAGCCTCGATTAAGAAAAGTCAAAGACATTATTGATATACTACCTGAATATCGAGACTGTTCCGATGTTGCTTGCGATATAGCTTTGGGTATTGAGAACTTTACTAAGAACGACATTGATGATTGCTTTGTTGTACCCAGAAAAATGATAATGGAATGAAAAAATATTTTTAAAATGTATGTCTTCATCAATGCAAGATAAAAGGTTATCAAAAAGAAAACATCTCAGAAACGAGAAATTTAATGTTAATAAGGGGAAAAGACTTTACATGGAAGAATCATTAACCAATTACCATAGAAACTTGTTTTGGAAAACTAAAGGACGGAGCCAAAAAAAAGTTTCCAATACGTTTGGGTAAATCATGGAAATATATTGGCTAAGAAAAATCCAAATACTCCAGCAATAAAAATTAAACAAGCAAAATTAACAAAGATATATTTGTCTTAAGATAAAACCTGAAAATGAAAGTTGTTAACTATATTTATGAATCTGGTGTTAAATATTGTGAATTTGAAAGTGTTAATGAGTTAAATATTAATGACAGAGGGTACTTTTTATGTGAAAATAAACATAAGATCAATGCTCAAGCATTGGAATGAATTCTTAATTATATTCAACCACATTAATTACAACCATAATACCTCAGTAATTATGTTAACTGATGTCGACATAAAAGATGGTGAAATCGAATTTTACAATATCGCTGGTTATAAATATAATCCTTTGAGACAATATAGAAGAGGTGAAGGCATTGGGATTCTTATAAAAGACTCATTAGGTTTTTCGCAAATTTATCAAGACTTCAAATCTTTTGAGTTTATTCTGAGTAAATCACATATATCTAACTATGATGTTTATTTTATGGGTATTTACCTACCACCAAATCTAAGTCAATTGACTTTATAAATAAATTAGATGAAGCCCTTAACTTTTCTTCCCTGACCATACGAAATACTGTTTTTATACTAGGTGATATAAATATTGATTTTAAAGGGACAAGTTCCTTGATCTCTGAGTATATGGATACTTTGAGTTTTCAAGCTTTTACAGTTGTAATCAAAGGATATAATAGGGAAGAGTTTTGGACTAGTTTCTCAAGAAATCCTCCATAGATTATACACTTTTCAGGAGTAACACAAAATTAGTCAATGGTTTCATTGTTAGATCAAGACTGATCATTATGTCACAGGTGTTTCAATTAATCTTCAACTTTGTAATGACCTCCTCTTAAATGAAGTGTGAAGGTGCCCAAAGAACTACTGTTGGTAAAAAGAAAATACATTATTTGTTACTAGAAGAAGATATAGGCAACATTCTAGCCGGAAAAGAACCAAGTAAACGGCTTCTTTTGATAAATGGTTACTTTAATACATTATACTTTCAGGCTACCTAAGTTTGCAATAAATTAAATTTTAGCTTTAAGAAATTATGGATGTCAAATAGACTATGTGACATGATTGGTGATAGAGGTAATTTATTAAACACTTTCAAGAGATTCCCCTCAAATAGTTTACATAGAAAGAAATATGCTCATTGTAGAAATCTCACAAACAATGAAATTAGAAAATATAAAAATCATCATACTATTATAGGAGACTAAAATATATCACTAACAATCCCAAAAAGTTGCGGGTGAAAATTAAAAATTTCTACAAGTAAACCAACTGGTCATCAAAAATCTTAATAAAAATTTTTAATAACATATGTTGTTCTGAATATACGCTAGCAAATAGTTTCTTGGAAAATTCACGTCACAAACGGATAAAATTAATTACAATTGCTGTGTTAAACTATTATCTGGGCCCGATGTATGTACACTTGATAGAATTTATATTCCCGAAGCCACTACCAAGGAAGTGAGGGGGATACTATCAAATCTATAAATAGAGGGCCCAGATTATGATAAAATTAGACAGAGAGATCTGAAAGACTCTAATTTTAATGTAAATATCTTGACTAACTTCATTAACTTTAGTCTTAGGGAAGGGTTCGGACCAGAAGATCTGAAAATTGCAACCATTTAAACTGTTTTTATGGTGGAAGTAAAACTAACCTCAATAACTATAGGTCAATCTCAATATTAAGTTCAATTGACAAAATGTTTAAAAATATGTTTATAATCATCTTTTACGATTCTTGATTGAAAAAAAATACTGTCTGAGCATCAATATGATTTCTTGAATCAATAGCATCGACAAAGCCAACTTATTAAACCAGTGCTTTGAAAATGTATACTCTATGAAAGACGAAATACAAAATATAGGCATTCGTGACTTTAACGATCCGATGGCAAGCATAAAAATTCAACGTGATGGAATAACTAGAAAACTACGTCCGATTAAAAGCAACAGGCCCCCAGGTGCAGGAGGAATACCTGCATGCGTGATCAAGGAGCAAGCGCCGTAGATTGCACCATTCTTAGATATTATATTTAGCAAATGACTATCCGATAGCGAAGTGCCCCAAGACTGGAAAATAACCAAGGTCACACTAATATTTATAAAAGAATTCAGACAGGATCCAGAAAATTATTGTCTTATATCGTTATCATGGTTTTAATGCAAAATCCTTGAAGACATTGTTGTAAGAAATGTCATGAAATTCCTGGATAATTTAATAGGTCATTAACAGTTATAAATTTGGTCATTAATATTTACAGGTATTAAGAACTTAGGTCATTAATATTTATTCTAATGACCTAAGTTCTCGAGTTAGCAGTAAATTAAGATAATTTTCGGACAATACAGTTATCCATCGTGAAATAAGCAAAGACGCGGATGTAGAAGCTCTCTCACCGGACCTTAACAACATTCATTCGTGGCGCCCGGAGTTGGGGTTAGAATCAAATATTAGTAACTGCACAACAGTTAACTTTCTGCGATGGTTATCACACAAATGCCATAACTATATTGTGGATGGAGTAAGAAGTTAGTGGAATTTTAGAAGTAACAGAAGATACAATAAAATATCTTGGAATTACCTTAACTTCTACTACTCTTCTACTAACTTCTTACTCCATCCACAATATAGGTATGGTATTTGTTAGAAGTTAAGGTTTTTCCAAGATATTTTACTGTACCTTCAGATTCACTGAAATATCCAAATATTACCTAACTTCTGACATATCGTAGGGAACACATATACAAAAATATGCGATAATTCATTAAAGAAACTAGGTTTTGTAAAGCGTATAATAGGAAGGTCCTTGGATGAAAAAGTAAAAGAGAGGTGCTACTACGCTCTGGTTAGGCCACACCTCAAATACGCGGCAAGCATTTGAGATCCTTGTCATAAAGATTCAACCAAAAAATATATAAAAATCAAAGAAAAGCATCACGTTTCGTTCCTATCCACACTCCATGATGACCAATCTATAGAGCAGACATCTGGTAAACCACAAATGATTTTGTAGTACGATAAAACCAAAGGAGGAGCTGACACAGTAGATCAACTCTGTTCCACATACACCTGTGCTCGAGATGGTAGTTAGCAGTCTTCTATTCACTGGTAAATGTGGTTGGGGTAAATTTTCAGGTGTTTTTCTTTGACGTCAAAAAAAATGCCTCAACTAAAAGAAGAATATTTTTGAAACAACTGTCACTTCAGCTTATGCAGGATTGCCTTCTTGTGAGGGTTACTATTCAGTCTCTTCTAAGAGATATTCGATTGTTTCTAAAGAATCACTTACATATTGAAAACAAACTGCGAAAAAACGAACCTTTACGATAAAAGAAGACTCTGTGTATCATGCGGTAGGGCTAAAAATATGTACACAACCATCATATGCTCCCAGCGCTACAGTTTCGTTTGCAGAAGCCATGCGCCAATGGTAGTGAAATGCCGGGACAGTGATACAACTGAGTGAGAGGCATCCGAATGAATGTGAGGAAATAGATTTTGCGTATTCATCTCAATATTTTTCTGAAAATAGGATTAATATTTTTCTGGATAATAAGACCATTGCTGTGTGAAAAAAATGAATGTAAACTGATTAGGTTTACACACAACTTAATACACGAGTTATTTTCTCGAAAGTTTCAAGCTTTTCATAAATGCAAGATTATGTCATTTTTAAGATAACATAGCCATATTGAGCACCTAAAATAAAAATTTTGTATAAAAAGTAAGTTGTATATGCATTTTATTAAGTTTTGTGTCAATTTCTATCCTCAATCCTAAGTCAGTAGTATGTTCAAAATGGTTTGGGGAAAAATTGGATAGCTTGCGTGATACTTATTTTTAATTGTTGTTATAAATACGCATAACCCCAAAATAATTCCGATTTCATTCTGTCAATCTGTTGTAAATTGTAATGTTTAGGTGCATATTTTGCAAAAGGAGAAATAATATCTACCTACATACATAGAATTTAGTCTGGTTAGTTTTGAAGTAATATTTTCAAATGTTTAAGCGTGATTTATTCGACTGGTCATCAAAAGTATTTAAATTAATAAACGAGTTCAATCGATTTACAAAGCTTAAAATATTGTGCGATTGCCATAAGTTATAAATTCCTGGAAATTATCTGATTTTAAGAAGATGTTTGCAAGATTTTACTGGCGCTCAGTGCGCTAGCGCGGCTGCTCGTGTTTCACCAGGGGGCGCAACCGCTCAAGGGTTAAAAGGGATTTTATTTTACTTGTATATTGCATACATGTATCATCTCCGCCTAAAAACACTAGCTGTTATAAAATTTAGTACATATGTATTTGTGCTTGCTGATTACATACATGTTAGTGTGTGGCTGAATTCTCCCTCAAAATACTTTTGTTTGTGGCCTTTGGGTACATCTCATTTGGTCGGACCACATCTCTGCAGATGGAGTCACCTGGATCGAGCAATCAGCATATGTTAGTTGCTGGGAATTTTCCTATTGATTCTTCATCCTTCTCCACTCCCAAGCCTAGAGTGCAGTGCGACTCCATAAATATTTACTATTCATATATTGTGAGAGGCATGCTGTCTGATGCTCTGTTCTCGGCCGAAATTCAACCTCAGAAAAATGATCTCACAACATATAAGAGATTTTTCAGCCATAAAGTGCTTAGGCAAAGTGTCAGCGCCAGCCTACGCCAGCGGGCGCGACTGCTCGAGGGTTAAAGGTATTGGATAAGGTCATGAAATCATTGAAGGCGTTATCTGGTGTTCGTTTTTTAGTCATCTGATACATGCGTTTTCTTCCTATTCTTCTAGTGATCCCTGCATGATCGATGAAACTCGATCTATTGACCTCTGGGGATTGATAAACCACACCTCTCGAGTGTCGTAATTTTGCTTTATTATACCTATAGTTATATCATTTTGACTCCTCTAATCGGTTGCTCAGATTATATTTTTATGCAGCGTGAGATTCAGCGTGAGATGCAGCGTGAGACTTCATAACCCTTATACTTGATTCTGTATCTGGATCTCTTAATATTGCCGAAGACGAGATGGTGGATTGAGTGCATTTTCTTCTTCGAACGACTGACGTAATTATCTCCTCACAGGGATTCTTCGCCAGGTTTGAAGCCAAATTTCAGGTCACATGGTACACGAAGCTCTATCACTAAGAAGACGTAGGGGCTCCACGGATCTGCTCTGTCGTCTCATGAACCCAAAGATCTTCATACCATGAAGAACAGTAGCAAGTGCTTGTCTCAATCACGTTGAATCTCCAAAGCCACGTAGGACAGGAGTCTTCTCATTGTCCTGTTCATGAGCTTGACCATTCCATCGAATTGGGGATTCGGTGGCATCATTTGTGTTTTTTTTGTATCCCCATAAGTTGGCAAATTCTTCAAAAGACAGCAGACTCAAATTTCCCACCTTCATCTTAGTAGAGTTCCTGGGGAGAACCACAACGGAGGAATAATTTGCAACGATTTTCTTTATTCGTCATGAGCTTTCCTAAGCCCTGAGATGCATATAAGTAGTAACACCTGCTAGAAGATACACTGAATTACACATTGCTCTATCCTTATACTGAAATAAAATAGGAGTGTAAAACACACTCATTATGTGCAGAGAGTGCATGACTCGTGGTGACAAGCGTTGTATCATTTTAACAAAATCTGTCAAAAATAAATGCGTGTTTTCATTGGTCACGAATATCAAAAACTTATACCGGCCCGATACAATTATATTTATCTGAAACTTTTTTAGAGTATTTTTTCCGCTGTTAATTCACTGCTTATTCTCTTCGCTCTCTGTGCATTTTCCCCTTGAATTTATTCCCAAAAGCTTGTCCCTCGAACAATACGTCTCTCGTATCCGTGTGTGAGTCGCAATTGTTTTCCTTTTTCTCCTGGACGAAACTCGCGCATCAGAACCGCAAACAGCCTGCATTAATGCAAATACACTATACCATGGAAATTAATTAACAATGTCCACATCCATAACGAAGAGGAGGGATTGCAAGCCGAGATCTTTGCTAGTAGTCAGTAGTTTAAAATTCAACGACCTATTTCTTGTCGTGTAGCTCTGTATGGGTGGTTCACGCATGCAGCATGGCAGTATATTATAAGCCTTTGAAATTAACAGATTGGCAGATAAAAATTCTGATGCCAAAATAACTCAGCCCTGCTCCATATCAGTTAGTATTGACCGTCATAAATTAAATTTTATGGCATGTGTAAGATTATTTGTTCAACGCAAAAATATTTAAGTGCAACAAAAAATACATAAAAGGAAACAGCATAGGCCTCAGAGAGTACATTTCAGGGTATCCGTTTACTGTTGTAAAGTGATAGAATTATATGCTCTGTAAGAAATTAGACGATAAAGTGTCGCAGTAGCTACGTTTTAAGTGATCCACTAAATTCAATTAAAATTTTATTTAATACCTATTGATTTTCTAATGTAAAAGATTAGTAATAAAAAGAATTAGTAAAATAACTCCTGTCACATTATTCAAATTATTTTTTCGATAGAGTAAATCATTAATATTCATCTACGCGTGAACGACCTTCGTTCTTTTCTTTGGTGCGTATGAAATTTAAGAATTTTTAATTTGAACTTTTCGGGTTCTTTCCGCATTTCAGCATTTTAAAAGATGACCATTTCGGCAGCATTCCAGTTGATATTATCAGGTCCTAACGAACCTAACTTCTCTTCCTGGATGTCCTCGTCATTAGGAAATCTTCACTAGTTGGTTGCCAAATGCATTAAATAGATATATCGCTATGGAGCGATTTCATTTTAATCCATCGGCCACGTACTTGCCACTGGTAATATAGTGCTTCATTTTTTCGGCAAATTGATAATCGGAGATCAAAAGTTAATATAACTTGACTACAGGTTACGAGCTTGGTTATAAATATAGTGGAATGTATGCATTTAAACCCGCGCAGCCTAATTAATACTGACCGAATTAATGCCACAAAAGGTCTCTCACAATTTATGTGTCTCCAATAACGCGGAGCGCTAATGGAGAGGACATTTTAAGCCCCACACGGCCGTTATTCTATCCGCATCGCCGAAAACATATTTAGTGGAGCTCAGCTCCGCTCATTTTCCGCTCTCGCGGGGATTCTGTCAATTTAGCCCGTTCGTATGGAAGACTGGCTCTCAAGCGGTGGAAATGCGAAGGGATGCGGGTGGCGCCGTAGGTTGAGGGAGGCGCAAGAGGGTGCGGCCCCGAAGATGAGATTGAACCATCGAGATAGATGGAGATGGTTGATGGCGTGGCCATCTTCTGCCATTTTCGTCATTTCCCTAAACCTTCAACTCAACCGTTCTGGCTAATGTAGGAATGTTACACACGTGGTAGTTTTTAGCCAGCGTCGGTGAACGCGAAATGAGTCCTCTTATTAATCCCCTGAATTCACCATAAAAGTTGATGCGGCAACTTGCATAAAAGTGAATATTACGCCACTTTTAGCTAAAATAGTTGTTCTGTATTCGGGAATAGAATACTCTAATGACTTGTTTTCAGACGAGGTGTAACTCAGCTTTTGAGTGGTGAATTTACAGTGATGGTGAGGGAATAAGAATAACCAATCTTATGTCAGTACTTTGTAATAGGCCATTCACTTGACAGAATAAGAAAAATGTTCATAATGCGGGTGTCACTTTATATGCTTATTTTACGTACAAAGACATGTGAATCTCGACATAATATGCATGGTCCTTGTAGCCGGGTGTGCATAAAATGACGCCAATACTGTGAAAACGAGTGTAACTTCTTGACCGGCGATCCCATGCGAGGGTGGAACAGGCACACCTGCTTTACAGATTCGAGGGTAAACCACGATAAGTGTCCCCCGCAGGCTTCTTCGTCAATTCATGACAGGTTCAGGAGTTGTGAAGAGTAACTAATATGCGTGGTGGCAGTGAAGTTGGACATGACATTGGGAGAGTGAGTGAGAGAAAGGGAAATAGAAGAGGAATGTCCCCGAATTTACGTCGGAAGCAAATGATATCGGTTAAATTGCTTCATCCTTTTTCTCAATTTTGTAATTTTTCTCTCATTATCTGTTCATATTGCCAGCCAATATGCCTCAGAATGCATGGAATCTGTTAAAAAAATTAAACCATAAGAGTCAAAGGGACACTTGGGCCCATTAGAAGTAAGTTTCTCAGTTGCGTAATTGAAATACAGGATAAGACGATGCAAATTGAGATACAACAATGGAGGTAGTATATATTAATATAAAAAGTCATTTAAAAACAGTTGAAAAGATATGTGTGAATAAAAAAAAGATGTGCTACAATTATTTGGTTGCATTGCAATGCTGACTAAGTAGAAAGCAGATCTCAAGGAAATACTGAATAAGACTGACAACTCTTTGCAGGAATAAAACTAAAATATTAATAGTAAGATTACAAAAATTTAGTTTGTGGAAAAATCAAGACGATCAAGTTACCGTGAAAATAGTACAACTGCACCATGCGTAGGTGATATAATTTTGCAAGTAGTATCTCAAGTGATGGAACGGTGAATGAAATATGTGAGTAGGAAACAAAAAGCAAAGACGGCAATTTACTTGAAGTATTTTTACAGCCATAAATCAAATCTTGCATGGAATAGCAATGTCAAATTTTAGTACGCTCTTTTGTGGTATTGGAGATTGTAGCTTGCTGTTGTCAGATGGTACCTCTCGGACAAAAACAGCTTCAGAGCAAAGAAAATTTTGAAGCTATGAAAATAATGCGCTATAGACGAATGATGAAAACCCAGAGGAGAGAGGGATTCTCCAATGTGTATTTCCCCATACGAGTGGAAGAGTAGCACAATGGAAATCATTTTAAGAAATAGTGACTTATTGGGGACACTCTCGAGCACATTAGCGTCGTGAGTAGAAACAATGGAAGGAGTACAGAACGGGGAGATCATCGATCAAGACCAGAGGATGGAATACATCTGACAAGACACGAGTGACGTCAAAAGAAAATGTTAGGTAACTGGGATCAAAACGCTTAGCTTAGAGAAGAGCGAAGTGGGGAGCAGCAGCAAATAAATCTTTGTATTGATGAATGCTGATGATTATGTGTGCCATGTATTACTGCTTTTAGACAAAAATAATTGGAAAGTTGTGAACTATATAATAGCATATTACATATATAAATCCTATAATAAATTCAGCCTTCTGTACATGTAAGCCGCTTGGTAGTAGCATTTCTCTGTTGAGTTCCATGAATATTATGCGATGTCAATGAAATTTCACTGCAGTGAGAGATGACATTTCAAGTGTGATGGCACACGCAAGCATGAGTATTTTGAGATAAAAAATTAAGATCGCTATGCAAAGTCGAAATTTTAATATCCCTCATACAAAAGTTGGACACGAGGGAGACGTGTGCTCAGATTTCAATAGGAAGCAAAAGATAACGATCAACATCGCCAAATCCACTTTTAAAAATGTTCTATAATCCTCTTTCTCCTACCCTACTCCCGTTTTAGTCCTCTTTTTAAACCTGTCTCGACAAAGAATCCATTCCTGCTGGCATCTAATCTCCAAAGGTAAAATTATATAGCAAATGGCATCTTCGGAAGCAATATATAGGTGTGAAAATCGTGGTCGAATGTGGTCAACCTGGCGAGGGTACCACATGAAAGTAGTCCCGTAAGGTGATGCAAAATGCAGATTTTGGTGAATTATCTTGCATTTCTTCGAGTTCATCTATTGCTACGATACAGTATTAGCAGTGTGTCACATCATAATCTACAAACAACAATGTATCAGTGTTTGGACTATTCAATTTAAACTATCATAATAAAAGGACATTATATCGCTATATTTACGCATATGGAAAAATATCTCTCGACCAAATTCCTATTTATTTGGTGGTCTACTGTGACATACAGTATCACAAAGACGTGTGAAACAAACATTATATCGTCGTGCCAAAAACCACTATCACCCGGTTGGAAACCCGAGAGCTTATACATTCTAAGTATTCGCCTGGAAAGCCTTAAATCTTACAAAACATTATATGCTTCAATTTTATCAAGTGCATTCAAATGGAAGCATAAATTTATATCATCTTTTAACCTCTTTCAATCACTGCTTCACAACATAAACGTACTGCTCTAACATATTTAAAGTTCACAATATACACTCTATTGCATGTGTAACAGACAAAAACGTATATTTTATGCTTAAATACCGCAAATGATTACCAAATGCCACGAAAGATTGAAGATAAAAGATGAGCTCACTCCATAGGTGGTCGAAACTGTTGCAGCGGGGATAATGGTAATAGAAATTAATTTCCAAAGTTATGTCCGTTCTGTTCATCATTATAAAAATAACAGGAAGCTAATCACAATAGTTATACGAGGTTTTAATGAAATACTATATAAAATCTATTGTATGTAATACAAACGAATGTTATAATCACAATTTAACGCAATTTGTGCACTGACAATATAGAAATATGTTTAATCCTAGCTGAAAATGCGATGTATTTCTATTGACTGAACTAATCAGAGCGGCAAATTGTTTTAAATATTTTTATTAATCCTATTTCGCACATATTTAGGGCTCGATTGGAAATATACCATGTAAATATAGAAATTTATTCATTACTCTTCAAAGCCAACATAGCCTACGCTATTAAAGGTTATGGTTACCAATGTCACTATACCTCGGCGACATTATAATAATTTATGGGACGGTGTGGAAGAGGTATCTCTACTTTTTCGAGCATTGGCATTGATATACAGTGTCATCAGCGAAGAAAAGGAACGATGCAAACTGACCTTTATTGTGAGGTTATCATTTGATCCTTATTTTTTCTTCATATTTTATTCACAATTTATCCAATTGTAATACAATTTCTACCAGGATATTTTCGCGTATTTTCGCACGGTTGGAAGCACAATGTGAAGAACCGAAGGAGTTTTTTAGAAATGTAGGGTCACGGGTGCTTCGATCACGGAACAAACTAGAAAAGCCACCATCACACCTGCTAACTGGAAAATGGCTCGTGGCTTGGCAATGTCACTTTTTTTTGCCTCGGCTGCATTTCTATGAATGTGTGGTGAAAAAGCAACGGTTCTACGATTCCTGTATCCTATGCTGCTTTCAGCCGGGTTGAAAAGGATAGAATAAGTTAATTATCATTCCACTAATCTTAAAAATTTTTCACTCTTCATAAATTTAACTGACTTAATCTTTGGCATCGGAAAGTGTTGAATATAATACGATGAAATTATCTCGTCCATTCATACCCGAGAAAGTTTTATGTCAGGTTTAAATTGCTCTTTTCAGGTATTTCCTTCGCGTGTTTGGTTTTTTTGACAACAGTTTCTCCCCTCTTCCTGGGGGCGTCTTCAGGTCCGTTGGACATTTTGTAATTCAAAATTACAAAATGTTCAACGGACCTGAAGACGTCCCCAGGAAGAGGGGAGAAACTGTTGTCAAAAAAGCCAAACACGCGAAGGAAATACCTGAAAAGATCAATATAAACAATTATAAGAGTCGCGGAAGCCTTTAAAGAAATTTTATGTGAGGTTGTTCAAATAGTCCTAGTGTTGTTTTTGAGTGATTAATGTCATTCGAGTGCCTAGTAACTTCTGATAATCTATAAATAGTTTTTTTTATTCATTACGTGTAAGAAGAGAGTCATTTTCTTTCATGTAAGTATTTTCTCATGCCTTTTCTTATATTTACCAAGAAAAGAATATTCAGCATAAATTCTTATGCATAATTCTTGAAAAGAATTTGCACAAAATACTCACTTCATAGGCTTTCCTACGTATTTTTCGAAGTTAGCTATTCATACTTTTACATTCTGTAAGAAGAAGTACTTGATTTTGAGAAAAATTCGGAAATGAATTAGTAACCAATGTATAGCTCGGTCAATTACTGATTTTACGGAGACACTATAGCTATAATTAAATTCTGCGGTGTATGAATTAATGGCTTTACGGAAAAGAATCTTCGTTTTCTGACGCTCGAAGTTGGCGGCCAATCCTGTATCTGGCGTTATTAAGGCGGAAGGCAGGGAGAGGGTATCTATGGGATGAGGAGTGCGATAGAGCCCCCGGGATACGCCTGGGTGCCTGGGTTTGAGAGGTGCAGAGGGTAGGAGGAGGGCGAACTTCGCGAGGAAGTGGTGGGAGAAGGGCGGGGGAGGGGATTTCGAAGAGGAAGGGGGACGAGGAATTTTCATGCCAATCGTTATCTGCCGAGGAGAGAGGAAGAGAGAGAGAAAGAGGAAATAAAATTTTCCCCGTATCTCATTTGACATTCCATCCCTTTCACTAATGTTGATTAAATTATTGTTCCATGCAAATGGAGGAAATAGCGAATTGATAAGGGAGAGGATGAAGGGATGAGCGGCAGTGTGGGGGAGCGAGTGAAAGCGTCTACATATGTATTCGCCGCAAGGGTGGGCTGCAGGGGGTGTTTGCTCACCCACCATAGAATACGTAGGGGGAAAGAATAAGTAATCGAGAAGGGAATTGGATGGAAGATGTTTTGAAAAGCAGTGTAGCGATCCGTTGATTCTGTTGCCATCAATGCCTAAAAGCACAATTCCTCACCGCTCTTCGATGGTGTCTCTTCTTTCATTCGGCCACCAATTGAATCGTGAGGCTGGGTGTGAGTCAATATTTCATACAAGTCAAGTTTAATCAAGTTTCCATCAACTGAGGGGTTAATTCAACTGACAATATTCGTTAAGAACTAATTACTTATCGCAGAGTACTCTGATCTGCTTGCGCTGCTGAGCTGATCCTTCACTCGTTACAGTTCCATAGTGACATTAGTCGGCTAGTTATCTCTCATGACGAATTTCCAAGAAAAGCAAACTGTAAGCCATGATAAGCCAACTGGCTGATGACTCAATTGATTAAACATAGGCGAGGAAACGAGTGGCTTGAATGTGCGATTGCCATCCATCGGGTAGCATTGCTCAACGTTTGTCTCGTTGGACTTCTTATAATATGAGAACATTGTTTTCGCCATGGAAGACACTTCTAAAATATTTTACATTGTTGTATAGGACCCAGATATTGCTTGGAAATTTGTAGCAATTGCCAGTTGTTAAGCCGTGGTGAAGAATGGTGTTGTCGGTGAAAAAGATCAGATTCCTCCGAGCGATTAAGGTTTCCACAGACTAGACGAGTTTATAATTAATAAGGATGCAGAACAAAAGATACCAATAATAATACTAGGAAGTTACCGGTTCTTTTAACAATTACATATCTCATTCTTCAGCTGATTCCACCACCTGAAGACGAGTTCTACTGTTGCCATGGAGTTAATATTCAAACACATAAAGATGAAGGATCCTATCTATTTTTAAAATCTATTGAGAGTGGCCTAATTAAATACAAATGATAGATAATTTATATGTAATTAATTATTTAATATTACCTTTAAACTGAGATATCAGGCCTTGTGCCGTGACTTTTTCGCTCACTAACACCTATAATCTGGTTAGGAAAAACCCACCCAAGATTATGTTCCTTAGGTGACATTCCAAACTCGATGAGAATGTCAATTTCATGCGAGGGCTGACGGGCAAAGTGAAGGAGCTTGTGAAACTCAATCCGCTCGAGGATAACTGACACCAGCGATGCAGGTCGGGTTACATTCATGGAGACGGGGGCAACTAGTACTAAGGGGCCGTTCAAGTATTGCACAAGACGATTTATGCCATTTTTGACCCCACCAATTGAAGAAAATGTAAAATATTGAAGAAAATGTAAGATATTCCCAACCCCCCTTCCCTCTCAGTCTGACGTAAGACGTTAGATACGATAGTCTTACGTAAGACGGACTCTTTGCTCGCTTTGGTTGAGCATGGAGGATATGTAGCTAGCCAGTCAGGCGACAGTATAGGAGCATTGGTGTAGAGGTGAGATTACAGAAAATACGCCATTAACGAGCGAATGCTCCATGTCACAACTATATTTCATTCGGAAACGGTATAATATTTCAAGACGGACAAAAATCTTACGTAAATTGGTTCCAGACCCCCTGCCCCTCTGCATAAGACAATGCAAAATGATCCATACCCGCCTATCCCAAAAAACGTCTCACTAAAAACTTGAATCTATGGCAACTCCACCCTCGATGAGATGTATGTACATATTTTATTTGAATACCGCAAAAGTATAAATGATTATTATTATCAAAGTTATTTAAAACCATGTATAAAATTTTTAATCAAGTTTTACTCGGATCATATACAACCATATAACGGCACCAAATCAATATTTTTGGGAAAGGGGTTGGTGTGGTGGCTAGAGTTCTGACTTACTCTCCTGGTGATTCGGGTTCTAAGGTCCTGGCAGTACTTAGTGCACATTTTTCAGAGGAAATCTGATCCCCACTTGGCAGCTTTGTGGGGAGCATTTCGAGTAAAATACTTCTTCCGTCCAATGAGACTGTAAATTGTGGCTTAAATGACGGCTTTCGTTGAGTGTAGGTTAATACCGACGCAGAGTTTCTATTCACACATTATTCTCAGAAATAGCCTACCTTTACAAACCAGCCATTCTATGCTAAATGGCGCAAAAGGCCTCACTTGTTCTGCCCCCTCATTGGACTTCAGAAGTAACCCCACATTTAAGATCCTCCGAAGTAAGTGTCAACGGACTTCTGAGTAGTTTTTATTGACCAAATATTGTTAGTCAGTTTGAGTATATCAGCTGTTATCTTCAAAATATTCTAATAGAGTGTTTTTAGACGATAAAAAGACTCAGTTGGAAAGGAGGTGTGATAAGCTTGGACGCGTACGGTCCACAAGGTATGCCATACATTTGAATTTTGGAAAGAACAATCTACCTGGTGAACGCATCACTTTTGCATTGTAATTTGGGTTTCCAGATAGTTGTCCTTGTCGGTAATTTATCCCATCTAAGCCAGAAAAGTACAAAAGGAAGATATTTTAAGGCAAACGATTCTTCCGCAGGGTATCCTCGTCAAGGCATTCCATATTTGGGTAAAGTAAACGGGGCATCCAAATTTAGGTTAAAGAATCATACAGGCAAGTTGGTAGTCCCTATCATGGGAGCAGATGTAATGCAACTCTGGATATTTCTTTTTTAAGCCCTTCAGCTGGGTCAGAAATTGAAAAATAATGGATTAACAATGGTGGGAGCCATGCAAAAAAATTAAACTGGGGAATTTTTCATTTCGAACAGCCAATTTTAACTTCAAGGCGATCAATGGCCGCAGCGGCGCCGAGAATCCATTTGGGTAATAAAATTCAGGAATTAACATGAGGCACATTCTATGAACCTTAAAGAATGCGTTACAGGAAAAGCAGCCCGAACTATCCTGAGCATTTACTTGGCTTGCTCAAACAACGTCATTCTGGAAGGATCAAATTTGAATTAGCATAAACATCAATTGAGCGCTAAATAAACGCCAGCACAATAAGTGGTAAATCTTTCTTCAGCCATTTTTGTGTCAAATGAGTTACAGGGAAACTCAATAGCAATAAGTGAAGTCCGATAAGCGAAAAATTAAGAGAGAATTTTTCTGAGCAATCATTTTGCAACGAAGTCCCCTCAATTCAGCTTAGCATACACTGTCCCGAAAGCCAAATAAAAACTCATGTCTAAATGTATCAAGTGTTTACTGTTCACGGTATCCGAATTACGGATAATTTTCTTGATGTCGACAATATACGTTTACCGTGCAAGGCAGTGATAACTAAACAAAATAAAATAAGAACTGTAGGCGATTTGTTTACGTTAACTTTCCAATGAACAATTCAAAGTCGAATTAAAGAAGTTGCAATAATTTTCAAAAGCTAATCTATCACTATTCTTTGTATTCAACGATTGCAAGTTTCCCCAAAGCCAACAGAAATTTGTGGAAAAAGTGAAGAGAAAAGACGAAAATTTGATGACCTTCGTTGATTTGAAACAATTTTTATTTTTGAACAGTAACACGCATAAGAAAAGAATACGACACTTTCACTTCAAGATTCGAGATCCTTGAATTTGCGATAATCTTCGCAGGATCGGTCATTCCTGTTCCCCACTGATTCTAGAATTTATTTGACGGTAGGCTTAATACTGTGGAAACAAAAATCCATTTGGGGGCGGAATAAGAACGAGGAGAGCGCATCCAATCCAAGTGGACGGATACCCGCCACGAACTTTCACCTCGCCTCTTTGCTTCTTGCTCCTTATATCCATCTCTCTCTCTAGACATCTCTCTCAACTCATCTCTTTCTCTCCTTGAGAACGAAAAATGAACACTCGCATACAAAATCCTCATAAAAGACCTGTATTTTCCATACCAGGTAAATTGGTACCAGGTTTTGATCGTAGTAAATTTGCATATTTTTTTAGGTTGAATCCCCGGTGATTTGCCATAACCATACAAAAAAGTCTTGTTTTGTATTTCTCAACTTTTTAAAGCTAGACTATCTTCCCCGTCAAACATTACGGAATTTCAATTTAATACAAACAAATATGCCTATTATTTTCTTATAGACATATTATTAAATAAGGAAAATTTGTAAGTTTCTTCATTTTTTATCCATAGACTGTAAAGTTTCAGTATAGAATATGAAATTCCCTTGAGTACAAAGTTTTTATAATATTTGAATCTCCTGCTTGGTCATGTGTCTACCAGTCGAATTTTCTGTGACTCGAACATCTGTCGAAGACTTTAAGACCAGTATTTCTTAGATTTTCGTTGAGTTTAGTCAGCCATCATTTTCAGCCTACAATGTAAAACCCCGAGCCGTCTTTAATCCCATTTCATCATCCCAGGATGTTCTAGCGAATAGCAGGTTCCATCTACTGTCGTTTTCTCCATCCATTTCCCTGCCTCGCCTGTTCTTTGGTCTCTCTGTATCACTTTCTGTTCAAATCATCTATCAGTTTCAGCCCTCTCCTTCCTCTTATCTTCTCACTATTCAATAGTCCTTCGAGAGCTCTAGTAATATTACCCTTCCCTCTTAATACATTTCCCGATTCAATTTTTTTTCTATTTCTTGTGGTGTTTATTTCTTGTGGGTTTGAAATTGGAATTAAGTTTATTTTTTCATTAAGGATAATAGCATAACACCACTGCATGTTTGATAGTCTGTCATCCAGCTGTATTCATTGTTTACATCTGGAAAAAGTGATTTACTCAGAAAAATATTCTTAACGGTAAAACTTTTGGCTACTGTTTGACAATCCTCATTGATTCGTTATAGGCATTATAGATGATGGAAGTGGTATGACGCCGTCAAACTTTTTCTGAGCGCCAAAATATTTTCCATGATACTTTCCCCTGTACATTCATTATATTTCTTTTGGTATCACGGAGGAATGGCCCTATTAGCGGTTAAGAAGCAATATCTACCGAGTGATGAAGATTCTAGGAAAGTAAAAACTCTTATAACTTACGTTAGTTACTTGGAGATTTTGATTCTACTCCATTTTCTGGGAATACGAATTATTATATATCTTAAAATAATAAAAATGTAGGCATTAAAATGCAAATTCCAAGTGAGTTATTGAAGGAAATTTTCGTAAAATTGCAATAGTAGCGATTGTAAGTGCTGATGTAAATTTGGGGGAAAGAGATGCCAGACCGCGCAACAGCATCAATTATTGACCACCATAATTTTCTTAGGTAGGTAGAAAGAAAAGAAAGCAATTATAGAGCGTAAGGGCCCTTTTCATATACCTCAATGGTTGTGGGCCCTTATTGCCTGGATGTATACGGAAGATTCTCCGGGTCAACAATACTGTCGGCCATCAAGGGAAAGGCTCATCAAAAACTCGCACTTTGGAGCAAGTTAACGAATGTTTTTTTTTAACATTTTAGCAAATGCAACAGTAAACGTAATTTTGACGAAAGAATCAAAATATTTGTTATATTATCTTTCATTTGGCGTTCTTCTCGACTTTGTGTGACCAGTATTTCTAAAGCAAAGACGCAAAGAAAATATCTTGTTTGAAAATGACCTCTTGGAAAACCAATTTGGATTTAGGTAGATCAAAGTACCTAAGATGGCCATACCCTGGCCTGATAGCAATGGTTGAGAGAACAATGCATTTCACAAACCACCGTATGTGGCGTTTGTGGACTTGAAGAAAGCCTTCGACAATGTTGAGTGGAACAAGCTTTCCGGGCTGTTCAAAAAACTTGGAGTGGGTTACAGCGACAGAAGAACGATCCATATATTCTACAGGAAGCAAGTCGTCACAATACGAATGAGAGACAAAAGTCAGATAGAAGCTAAAATAAACAAATAAGAAAGACAAGGATGCAAACACCTTTCACCAGACTTGTTCAAAATATCCTTGGAGGTAGCAATTAGAGAAGCATAAGAAATTGAGTCTGGATTAACGGAGAAATACATATATGCTCCGCTTCTCAGACAAGATCGCAGTCATAGTAGACAATTATAATGGTTTTAAATGGTAATTAAACGCAATGGAACAAGTTATCCAAGAATGGAACATGAAAATAAATATGATGAAGGGTAGAAAAAAGAGGAAGACAGAAGCTGAATGCAGAAGTCACATTAAGACGAGAGAAGCTAGAGTAAGTGGATTCCTTCACCTACCTCGGAAGTACCATCACGTGGGAAGAAAGATGTACAACTGACATAAGGCAAAGAATGGTTGAAGCTGAGAAATCGTTCATGGTGATGAGCTACTGCTTTGTTCGAACAATAGGAATACGAACGAAGTAAAAGAATGTGAAAGCATTCGTGTGGAGCGTGTCACTCAACGTATCGTAACCATGTACCATTTGAATAATAACCAGAAAAGTCTGGATGCTTTCAAAACGTGTTGCTGGAGGAAGACCTTGAGGATAAAATGAACGGACAGTGGAAGATATGGTGGAGTGTGCTGAAGAGTAGAAGAGGGAAAGAGCCATGTGGAAACCATACAGAAAATAAGAACCAGATGGATTGGACACACTCTGAGGCACAATGGGTTTGTGAAGGACATAACTAAAGGAGAAATTGAGGGAACAGTCCTCAGAGGAAGTCCCAGGAATAAGTTCATGGACCAAATTAAGAGAAAAGTATACATGAAGAGCTAAGAGCAAATAAGGCACCTAGCATTGGAAAAGGATTTGTGGAGGGCTGCAGTCAACCAATCTTAGGAATGAACGACCAACGATGATAATGGAAAGAAAATTAGACTTTAAGCGAATAACATGAACTCAATACGTTTATTTCCTAATAAAAAAGATATTTTGGACTGAAATACAGACAAAAACAGAGAAGGCTTTTTGTATCAGTAATTTTCGTCCGCCGACAAGGAACATAAATACGTTCATGTTGACTCTTCGCATTAAGATTTGCATCAAGGTAGACGGTGCAAACGAAGTCGACCTGGTCGATATCCTTATACTTCTATACACAGAGTGTAGATTTAACTCATATACGAGCAGAAATGTGGATCATTTCAATTACGGCCGATGCTATAATTACTTCCTAATCGTAACTTTCATAAGAACTCAAATTGCTACGTAAATATCCAACTACACCACTGAATAGTCTCGTCTCACTCTGAAGTTCATGCACAATTACATACTACTAGACCATTAACAAAATACTAAAGAAGTGATCAATACCATATTCAGATATAATTACAAAGCAAAAAATTATCTAAAGGCGTAAGTAATTAACTGAAGTTCCCACCTGAAAAAGTAAGTTACCATGATGAGTGAGCTTACTTAAAAATTACTTTATAAAGGTCTATTGGTAATTTTACACTGTATAAATCTGTGACTTGGATTTGATCGTATTGAGTAAAAATAATTAGTTTGTAACGCATCTTCACACAAAATTGCCAGCCACTGCAGGAGCAAGGAGTCAATAATGTTAAAGAGGGGGTTAAGGGGACGGACAGGGAAGCGGAAAAAGAGGAATTGCTTGCCAAGGGTGTATTCTAATTACACGCACTTTTTTCTTATAGCAATTACTGACGCATTAGTTGTAAGAATTTGTGCATCTATAAGCTTAGGAGTATAATTCACTCATATTTTTTTGACTCATTCAGTTCTAGAGATATTATGCGGGGTCCAAATTGCATCTACAGTGTCATGCGGAAACCTTCCTGATCCGAATTCTTCACGTAATCTAAGCCTACCGTATAACCTTCCGTGTATCTGTCGACTCCCAGCCTGATCAGCTGAGCCATGCACTCCATTTGTTCATATCCGATTTGAGCCGAGTGTGAAACTTTTATTGATTTATTGTAATTCCTCAAATAAAATCTTTCAGTGCACGGTTACAAAAAATTTATGCCAGAAGCAAGGATGAATTTTTGCGATATATGGCTTAGTATAGCTTTGATTTTTAATTATACTATGTCCTGGACTATATTCATGAGCCTGTGAGAATATCAGCGCATGACTGACTTACCCCAGCTCAGCCAAGTTAAGAAAGTTAGCGAAATACGTAGGAATTATTTAGAATTCCATGATTGTTAACTTACTCCCTCATGTCATGCTAGTGCATTTTCAATTTTTGTCCATTGAACGAGGACACAAATAGTAGAGAATTTTTAAAAATATTCTCTTGCCCACCGATCCTGCTCTAGTTTTTTCTTATGCTCTGCGACTCCCACTTCTGCAAAGCCCTTCTTTAACTTGGTACTAGAAATACAGATAACTATATGAGACTCATTGGCTAATTTTACAGAGAAAATGGCAGTATTTTGCCAAAACCAGAATTGTGTTCATCTCTTCAATTAAACGTTGAGGGGATTAATAAGTTATTTCATTATTACTAAGCCCTTTATTATGCCACGTGATCCAAATAAATGGCGTCTTTTATTCCATTTACAGCGTTGCTCAACTTACCGTTTAATTAGGCAAAGTGATGTGCCAATGTCATGGTTAAATTCAGTTAAAGTAGCTCTCGATCAAGGACAACGATATGTACGCACTCTCTTACAATTTTTATGCCCCTAGTAGATATCGGGCACAAAACACCACGTGGTACTTACATCACAGCAGTTGAATTATAAAAAGAAGAAAATTCTGCGCGCATATAGATCTCAATTTTGCACACCTGCGGCGTATTTTGCGTTGATGTTCTGCAGCTAATTCCACTCTCGTCGAGTAGATACTCCTTGCAAATGGCTGCCAAGATACTGGGAGCACAGTGCTGCGGCGTCGGCAAGAACTAAAGGCAAGGAAGCAGTGCCTCCGGAGCAAGTATTAGTTATGTAATTGCATCGCCGTCGACAAGCACCCTCCCGCGGCACCAACAGGAGGTAGCAAAGGGGCTGCAACGGAGACTTTTGTGCTCCAGGATAATTAGGAGCGGCAATGCTCCCTCATTCGCGAGTAAATGGAGCGGAATCACCTAATTACTTCTGCGCCGGCTAAAAACAAATGCTGGGCGATGAAAAGAGAGATGTCTAAGCCTTTTCCTGCTGGATCAAAGCCCTCAGAACACTGACACTCATCCACGCTTGCCCACAACGCCAGCCCGCTCTCAAAGCAAATAAATCCACCCTTTTCAGAAGAGAAATACCTAAGTACCCAAAGTAAAAACCCAAATGTTGCGTTGGCTGCATTTTGAAGTGAGCACTTTTAATACAGTGTTTTAAGACCAGTTGTCAATCAGATGGATCAAGATGAAATGCACGTGTCTAAAATGAACCGGAAAGATGAGAAGCACGGTCTTAGATTTGAATATTTCACATGGCAATTATAAGCAGTTTAGACGAAAAAATTTCAACTGACCACATGCGTGAAATACCTCTTACGTTTTAATTGATATTTAATTACACATTGTTCTACAAATAATATATTTTGACATCAAATCAGTAGAGTTTGCCATGAGTTAGGTCATTGTTATATAATGAATGTACACCTATGTTTTGATGGATAAAATTTGCAAAAGCACTGTCATGTGATTAGAACATTAACTCGCATTCATGTCTGCTCACAAATTGGCAATATACTGCATGTAAAAAATATTTTCTACCTACCTACAAGAACAGCGTAAATAATCCTGTAGAGGATACAAAAACTTAATATATTAGCTACCAAGTATTTGGAAAAGAGAAAAATAGTAGCGAATTTTTAAACAAAAAACTGATCAGCGAATTCTTCAATGAGCTATTTAGGTAGCATTATGGATCCAAAAATGGGTTTTTGAAACCTTGGCCCAGTTTTGTGACTGTGGTTAAGCACTTGCTATGCTCATTTACTGAAGCATTTTGTCCGACCGAAATTAACACTACTCTCGTTATCTGATAATCGGGCTACTGTAGGCACTCGACATAAGGTAGACTTTCAGCTAACATCGCAATAAACTCTAATTCGCTTGAAGATTAACGTAATCAATAGTACTATAACTAGGCTTCAGTAATGCAAGTATTTTTTCCAATGGCTCCTTCCACCCCCCAAAGTAAAAATGAGAATCCTCACATCATCAAAAAATTTTACCCTAACCTATAAAACAATATCCGGAGCGCGCAGTCAATGATTGTTAGAGAGTTGTCGTGTACTGCAGCAATGTTGGAAGAATATGAAATTGTCAGAGAGTATAATAGCATTAAGTTTAAAATACATGAATGGCTTGAGTTAGTGGTAGAATTAAAAATAAATGTAAAATGTGTTGAACAAGATAGACGCTACTCTAGGTTAAAATATAATTTTTTGAGGGAAAAAGGGTGATAATTGGGCAATACTGTCGAAATGTTCTTTAAAACACAAAATCAGCTACCCAGACGTAGGTAACAAAACGCATGCAAGTGAATCTATTTCAGAAGTGAATGAGGAGTCTTTCCTTTGAGCCACAGAACATCACAACAAAAATAGAAAGCGGATTTTTATCGTTGCGATAAGCATCAAATACCAATTTTCATTAAAATTAGGTACCAATACAAATACGGATCGGTCAGAAATAAACGATAAAAACGACAAATATAAAATCGCCGTTCATTAGATTATTTTAGGCTCTTTAGCCTTGTGCCTTATCGCGGAATATGGATGAAACAAATTTTTTGGATGCAGTGAACTGATTTTCATATTTGAATAAGAAAATGACTTAACAGCAATATGATTGAGCTAAAGCTATGGTACACAATATGCGCGATTACAAAATTTTCTGCTGTTACATTTTACATTTAAATCTGCAATAAAATTATATAACGAGATTAGCATTTGAAAAGAAGCCCCTTTAAATCATTCCGTTCATTGGCGCCCGGAAATCTGGGTAACTCAGTTTGCGGACGCTTTTAGGCTTGCATTTTGTGCCAGCGAGAAATACTTATCACGATGTCGTTTCTCGGAAATTTCCAAGCAAAATTCATGCGATTATTTCCATGTGACTTGTAAAGACCGGACATAGCTACCGAAATGACAAAGTCACAGAGGGCTCAAAACTTCCCATCTTTTAAATCATAACAATTCTAATTCTCGTGGCGATTTTGGAGGATGGGATTTCTGTGCAATAATTGGTTTCCAATGATACGCGATTGAAATTCAGATTTAAATAGAAAAAAAAACAAAAATCAATTGAATCCGCGATGGGATGCGTTCATAACATTTCATTTCACTCATTGTATCAGGCGAGTCAATGAAAGAAATGGGAATTGCAGTAGAGGCACTATCTTCAAATTTAATTTATTGCGAAGATTATGAAGAAATGAAAGGCATTTCACAAATAAAATATGGTGCAAATGCGATACATATCACGCAATGCTTAGTATTTTTTGACGAATTGGGTGTTTTTCAATAGAATTTAATTATCACATGGTGGTATTATCTGCAATTCAATTATCGCAAATCCTCAATGAAAATGTATACGCTTGATACATATGAAAAATATTTGTGGTTTAACATACTGCTGACATTAATCAAAATCCGCCGAAATTAGACTGATGTGATCACAACAATTTTTTTAAATTTTCACAGAGTAAAAGTAACAACAATTGCTTGTTTTTGGTCAGGTGCATGTTGAATAGGGCTAGGGCTACGATTGAAAGGGATAAAGAAAAGGGAAGTATTTTTCGCTCTCAAGTGTCGCATTCCACAACGCCACCTGGAAACCTCAACACTTTTATTCAATATCGTTCGTAGTCTCCGCTCGAATAAGCAGTCTCATCCCCGATGCCATGGGCGAATCCTATCTTTCGTCATCTGGCAGTTAAAAATAAAATCTTCCAATCGCCAACGAAATCCCCTCTCCTGCTCTCGCGAAACCTTAAACCCATCGCCCGCGCAGAGATGAGTGAGGATGGGAATCTGGTATATACCATCCTTCATTCCCTTCCACCCACCCGCGATCCCCACACCCCCAAACCCACGCTTCGGCTCCAGAGGAAGATGAATGCACATAAAGGCCGGCCCATTCATTACTTTCCAATCTCTCTCGCTCTCATTTTTCCTCTCTCTCTCTCTCTCCTCTTGAATCCACCGCAGACACTCAAACCCCTCGCATCCAATTTGATGCGCGGAAAATGAAACAAAGATACCCTGCCTGGCTTATGTGCAGCATGGGAAACTTTCAACTTTATTTTCAGTATTCGGCTTCTCAAAGCTAACTCGTTCTTTTTTTCAGCTCCTTTATTTCCTGCATTCGCTACCCTCAACATCTTCTCAAACTGTGCAAATGAAAGCAGTGATAAAACAGTAGGAGCATGATTATGATACAAGGGAAGAAATACTTGCAAATTCGACAATTTCCCATGTAATTTGATTTGTGCTTGCTATAGTTCAATCAACTCATCTCTGTTAAGGGGTACTAGTCAATGGGGTAAGGGGTTCTAGTAAGGGGACTAGTAGTTGACCAAAAATGTGATCAAACCAACGGCTTCATGATTCAAGCTGAATACAGAGCGACTTATATACCAATATGCTTATTAAATAGGAACTGCTACCTTAGCGGAATCCACCAAAGATACCATTCCTTCAAATCCTCCCGTGAGACTCCAACTTCTCGGAAAATAATAAATACATGTTTTGTTCTTTTGTTAATAGAAGTGAACAAACGATTTAAGCATGGAACCTTACAAAGAAAGAACACAAAATTGTCAATATAAAGTAACGTTTAATCAATATGATGCATGAAAGAAAGCGAATTGCCTCTGTCATGCTTTTAAGTCACGCTACGCAGTTTACGCAAAATTTTAAGCTAAGTGAAATCATTATCGGGTGGTACGAGAGGAAAAACAATAACCAAGGTTAAGTATAAAACAGGTAGGATATAATGTGACCAAAAAGATATTCAAGTCAGGTAGAGATAATGAGTAAAAGGGGTATTTGACTCCAAAATAACACCAGTGTACCTGGACCAATGTAGAGGACGACAGAGCTATACAAATGGAAAACTAACATCATAGATAGTCAATAGCGAAGCAGAGAAGGCACTGCGAGTGATGAAACCAAGAAAAGCTATGGAAGTAGATGACATACCATCATAGTTACTGCAGAATGTAGGCAATAGATGCGGACAATCTCTTTTCAAACTCATCCGTACGGTCTACGAGGAAGGAGTATGGCCAGATGAATTCTCTATATAACAGTCCTGATTTCTATCCAGAAGAAAAGGTAAGCATCTAGATGCCAGTATTTTAGAACATTTATATTAATTTATAACTCAGCAGAGGTTTAACTCATAATAATTAATGAAATTTTGGAAGGTCGTGTGAATTCGTGTTTGGGCGATGATCAGTTTGGGTATCGAAAAGGGAGGGCAATTCGGGACATGATTGCGGTGATGAGAACACTTAAACAAATACAAAGTATAGCCAGGATGTTTTTGCCTGTCCATATGATTTTTACCTTTTTTGGTACTTATCAGAGTAAAAGAAGATGAACTAATACTGACACTGATGAAAATAGGAAAGGATTGATGGAATTGGGGACACATCCGAAACTTAAATGGCTCAAAGGGCACAGGCGAGGTTGGCTGGCTGTGAGTCAGGGCGGAGTGTGGGCTGAGCAGGGCTGACCGTTGTCGATTCTGCTTTTTAATATCTAATAGTAAGCAGGAGACAGGAGATGGCAAGAAAACAATGGGAGTAGCTAGGTGTGGAAATCAAAGTAGAAGGTTAGTTAATAAATTAACTATAATAGCTATATAATAACTATTATAAATATGAACACTATATTAGGTTAGTTGAGCCTTTAGGTCCGCATATAAACAAGCGCTGGTTAGTTTATAATTAAAGAGATTGCAAACTTTGATTGATACATTAGAAAGGCAGAGCAGAAATTTGGAATGTTGATAAATCTCAATAAAAATATAGCAATGAAACCTCCTAAGGCAATGAAAGCGAAGCTGGTTATAAGATTAGATGGACATAAAGTAAAGCAAGTTGAACAATTTAACTAGTTCGGCTGTGCGTTAGAAAAAATGGGCATAGTAGCAAATACATTAGAGGAGAATCGCATTAGCAAACGAAGCATTGAACAATGGGTGGGATCTAATGACGGGGATGTCGGGTAATGATACAATGAAGAGGGTGGCAAAGAGTTTGAAATGAAGTGTAGTGTTGTATGGGGTAGAAACGAATACTTTGAGAAAAGACGAAGGTAATATGCTTCGGGCTTTTGATAGGTGGAGTAGAATATAAAAAGTGCGGTAGAGCAGCAAAGGAAACTTCTGGATGAGATTAGGAAGAGATATAATAGGTGGCTGGAAGAGGTTTCGGGTGGCGAAGTGGTTGCTGAAGTCCATGATGAGGGAAGGTTGAGCAAACGGAGAACGGGAAGAAAGGGAAGAGATTCAATGATTGGCATTAAAATAGGATAGAACTTAATTGAGATAAAAAAGAAACGTAATGCGTTTTTAAGAACTGCATTTGTAAAACTCCAGAGGACTTATGCTGACTTCCGCTTAAACTTGCCGTTTCCGGTAGGTTACTCAACAATAACATTAGAATTAGAGAATGGTTACTTTCAATAACATTTCTTTTTAACGCAAGACAGAAAAATAATAGTAGCCATATACAACATGTAACAGATAAAGCATAGCCAGCGTAATATGACATCCAATTTCTTTTATAATGAAATTCAACTTTGAATAGGTACTGTTGGAAGGAATGAAGAAGTTTGAAATTTATTCCATACGGTGTGACATGTGTATTTCCTTAATGCTTCAAACTTTAGTTGATTTCCGTCAGTTAGTAATACTCATATTAACGATGTGGAGCTAGCAATGTGACAGGTCATTTTTTTCTTAATAAAGAATGAACTGAACGATAACACTTCCAAAAGCTTATAGAGGACTAATCAAAATACCGATGCTTCCTTCTCTCGATTATTAGACCTAAAAAACGGTAGTGCATCAGGGCAGATACACCTACCCAATATAATTGGGTTATACAGGCACGTTTTACGCAATTATTTGTGTTCTGAAAAAATTTATCCCTATTCAATGCAGGCTTAGAAAACATTTTGAATCTCAATATCTCTTCAATCGTATCCTTATCATCCAAGCGAGAGAGAAAGTTGAATTTAAGAGAATATTTAAGGTTGTCGTCGAATCAGTTGGAATATTTTGTCCATAGAACGTTCAGTAACTATCTTTCTCCATTTAATCTGTTTTTTCCTATGCTTCTACACCAAGGCATTGAACTATGAGCGACCGTCCGTGCCATCGTCCAAAAACTAAGGATATTAGCGGAAACGTCGCACCGTTGCTAACCACTACGAAGGACGCCATTATTTTCTCATTATTTTTAACACACGCACTTATATTTCCTCAAGCAAAATGCGCGTTTTCGGTAGCAGATAATATCACCAATAGCGGGAGTCCTTCACGAAAGAAGTTTTAACGAGCTGATTAAGCGGCGGGAATTTTCAGAGACACGAGGATCATTAATATATATTATCTCTTAGAAGTGAATTTCACCTTAAAGGGCGCGAGGAAACACTCCTCGTTACTCACTAGTTATATACGGCCTAAGTAGAGCCCAAAAGTTGCTTCATGTGTTTGACAGTCATCCCTTGAGATGAAATCCTGCGCTCGGAATCTGTCGCCCTTTGGGTTACATGGAGGAAGCTTCGCTAGCATCCAAGTAAGGCTAAGTAGAGTTTTTTTTTAAGGGTGACGCATCCCTAAGCCGGCGTCGACACTGCAGTAATTTGGTGATCTCTCGTCTGTGCTTCATCTACATCCAGAAGCCACTCGCTTACCATCTTCCGGAAGAAGAGAATATATTCACCTGGGAAAAAAGAGCGAGAGCGGCAGCGAAAGAAATATATCTTTAAAGGTTTAAGGTATGAGAAATCGAATGTTATATAAAATGATAGAATGCAGAGGTGGATGGTATAGAGGGTATCATTGCATTCAATCGATGTAATCAAAAGACGGCACGATAGTATCTTTTAATGCGTAACGGAAACAAAGAGAACGGTATCTATCATACATACAAATATTTTGACGAGTTAGGATTCTTCCGAGAATTTAGTTATAAGAGAGACGCTAATAGATGGCCTTCGATTTGCCATAACATTTCATGTAGAGCTCTATTGGATCCTAAACTGCAACTGAAAACGGCTTAGGACTTCGAATGTGAATGGGGTTGAAAGACATGTATGAGGCTAATAGTAAAGAACAAATAATGCAAAATATTTTCTGATTTTAATTTTATGCTATTTCCATCCATTGCTTCCAAAATACTTCAAAATATACCTTTACTAAATGATCTTAATTTTTTTATATATTTGGAAGCGTCAGTCCAAATACCTAATGCGCTTTCGGCCGCTCTAGTTTCCCATATCAATAACAAAGATCGAGAGAAACGAAATGAATTTCAATAAATTTCGCTTAAATACAACAGTGCTTAGAAATTGTCAAAGTATCGATATTTTTAGAGTATGCATATACGTACAATCATAAAAAAATGGATCACTATGGCCTCCTGGACCCAATTCATCTTAGACCACTTCAGCGCTCTTGTTCGTCGAAACTAAGCAAGTAGAGCATTTATCATTCAAAACTAGGGAAGATTTTTCTAGAAATCGTCACCATGTACTTGACTGTCAAACTGTATTCCATTCCGCACCATTTTTTAATTTCACATTTGGGGCTAACAAATAATTTGACAACACGAAGCAAATTTCCCTTGATTTCTCCTACAAAATATTTTCGTAATCTATGCAAGTGATTCATTATTATGAAAATGGCTGAAGAACCTGCAGAAACATACTAAAGGTTTGGCAAAAGAGCGATGAAGAAAATAAAATGGATAAGTATATGACTCTAAACTAAAATTAAAATATTATTTAGCTATTCATTTTTGATGAATAAATATATGCTGCAATGGTAAACAATACATTGTATCTAAATGTAAAAGATTTCTTTGTTCACAACATTTTTAATGAAGCAGAAGGTGTTGTTACGAGAGCAGTTTCCCTTATGATACGTACATTTTGAAAAATACCTTCAACCGTCCCGTTTGTCAGTTAGTAGAGTACGTTTTTGGGAGCTGGCTCGCCATCTATTAGATTACATATGAACTATTGAGACTAGCAACTGATAACACGTACATATGCGTAGCCTTTTATTCTACATCTATAGAATCCATTTACTCGGCTGCTACTATCTTCAAGGTTCTTGCCATGAACACATTCGTGGTTCCTACACTAATTTATACACATGTTTCCCTGAAATGGATCGCTGACGTGTTAAAAAGCATAAAACTTGATCTTCATTGACTTTTTCGTACTCCATTATAAATATATTTACTCTGTCACTTTTACAGACCACAGAATTATACAAACACTTCACCACGACCCGTGTTTCGATGGCACTATTGTTAAGGCATTCGCTAAATCAAAACCTTTTATGCCATACAAGTCGTCCAATACTTAAAAAATAAGCTAATTCATTGTAATGATAAGGTAGACTTTTTGTGCTGAAGGGGTATTCATGAACTCTCGTGTGACGACAGGGTCTTCGTAGGACGGATATCGAGAAGTTTCCGCACGAGGACAGGAGAACACCTCAGTGCTTTTATGAGCAATCACGACGAAAAGAGCAACTTTGCTCAACATCTTTTAGCCTATAACCACAGCAGTGATTTTATAGTGAATGTTCGGCATTTAACAGGTATTCAACTTGAGCCAATTGCTTTAGAACAGCTCAAAATTTTGAAAAGATGTTGTGACTCAGATTCTAATCTTGTCAATAAATTTTTACTTCCTACCAATTCCCCTATTCTATCGGCCATTATATAACCTTCCCCTTCTCCCACTGCGATGTACAATCCTACCTGTGTGGCACAGGTGGAAACACTTTCGTCACCAATACTGAAGGCTGTCATTTCTGAGCCACTTTGCCGACTCCACAACCATAACTCAAACGCAGCTTAGATACCTATTCGATGGGCGTCGTATAGGCTGCGAAAGCTGCCCTGCCGCTCCCGAGTCTTTTGTCATTATGACGGCAATGAAACCTCATGAACTTCGTGAACAAGGAATGAACTCCGTGGATGTTATAAATTTAACCAAAAAATCATAAAAATAGTTCAAGATTCCTCCTAGGCAAGCTTCCTCTAGTGGGCATGGTATTGAATGCTGGGCCACAAGTAATGTCAAAGGCAGAAAAAAGGAGATGCTAACGATAACTGACAGATAAAATGGGGTTTTCAAAGGTCCAAAGGGGTTCTGTTTGTTTTATTGCTATTGGTTTTGAATAGCGTTTAGAGGCAATTATTTTCATACGGTAAACTAATATAAACTTTGTGTCACAATGCTTGTTAGCAAAAATATTTTAGAGCGATGTTCACCTCTATATTGTCTATCAATTCAATTCCATCGGGTAGTCGTCTCAGCTGTTGTATGTCCAACAGTGCAATCAATCTACCTCTAATTTCGTCGGTTACCGACCTTTCCCTTAGCTGAATGATTGAAAACACCCTATGTTTATCTATACTGAGGATGAAGCAAATCAGATTCACTGAAATAATTATAGAACCATCCCAATGACAATTTGATACAGTATTAGTTCAATTCGACTAATGCGAATAGTATCACAATCGTATTGTAAGGCCGCAGCTTAGTACCTACATGCTCTTTTCCGACACAGCCATGCAAGAAGAGCCACACCTTCATAAAAAAAAACCGAAACGACTTCTACGAAGCCTTACCTATTTCATGTCCGCACTCCCCGGACGAACTCAAGAACTTTTGACATTGTTCCTAGACCTCGTCTCAGTCCTCACCATGATGTAATCAGCTTGATATCTCCCCGTTTCACCATTTTTTTCCCGTGGGTATCTCTTCCTGAGATGATGAGATTTACCTGCCCGTAAATGACTTGTTTCTGGATCGATTGCGAATTTATTCTCTGTACTTTATTGCTGACTGCATTGCAAACTCCTTAGTCATTGTAAATGATTTCAAGTATAAATAGAAAACGGTTGCATAGAGAAACAAAGTACTAGGGGTAAAGAAAGAACGTGATGAGTGAGGATGCTCAATCTATAATAATACCGCCCACAATTGAGCATCAATCCTTCTCTTGTACAAATAAAAAGGGTTTCAATGGGTGATTTAAGAATGAAAGCATATGAGAATGGAGTCCCGAACCAAAGCAAAATCTCAAGTACCAGTGTAAACAAAGAAAGAAAGAAAACATGTAAACAGATATATAAAGCCAAGGAGAAGTGGGCGGAAAAGCGAAACATTAGGCGGCTTCCGGTCTCTGGTCGACGGATACAATGCAAGGAAGTCTTCGAGTAAGAAGAGGAAGTAGGGAGGGGAAGGAGGTTAGGGGGGAAGGCAAGGGAAGGAAGGAAGGGGATGAAGAGGGGGGAAAGGGTTCGAGGGGTTCAGGGAGGGAATGTGTGAAGAGGGGAGGCTATCTGGTACCTACGTGGGGGTGGGTGAGTCGGGACGTTTCGAGCGTTGTGGGAGATGAGAATTGATTCCAGGAGATTACTTATTCTGAAATATTTTTAGAGATCAAAAGCAAATTACAAACATTAAAAGGACTGCGAGTAGAATCATATGAACGCATTTAAATATTATGGCTTTATAAGAAAGTGAAAAATCCTCCTAATACTTCAAAATAATCAATATTACTACGTCAACGTAAAGCTTCCGAATTTGATGAGTAAATTATTTTTTTCTTTCGGTGAAAATTTGCTAATTTGGTTCAGTTGCTTATTCCTTCACTGTGCAACCGATATTTGTCAGTGCAGCTATGGAAGTTTCAACATCCGTTTCCTTCTCTGCTCACGAAAAAAACTCTAAAGATTCTCCTCTCGCGTCACTTAGGATGACTAACATAACATATTTTTAAACAAGATATATCTTAAGAAATTACGCTTATAATACGAAATCAAGCTAGTGAGATTAACTTTGAAGGATACAAAGCGTGGAAGAAATGACGACGGTTGAAAGAATGGCATCACACGCAGCAGTGAGAATGAAAATATGTAATTTACTTAGCGGAAATTTGCCAGAAGACCTATTACTAGACTGATAGCTTGGTAAATATGACATAGTAACATAGTCTTTTGCAACAGCTTGAACATATACAATACCAGATCATTTAACGACAAATATTGGATAGGAAATATAATTAGGAGTGCACGTTAATCTGAATGGATAAAGTTTAACCATTAGGTAAACTTATATAGCGATTCCTGTAAAAGTTATCGAATAACAAAATATTCTGCAAAACCTATTTGAAGTAAAACTTCAAACTAATCCCCTGCGTACTCCACATTTACATATACCGAATTGCTGGTTACATAAAAAAAACAGAAGTATGTTCAAAGTCACAGCTGAAGAAATATGGATTGCTCGGTATTGGATTGCTCGGAGAAAAACAGCATTAGTCGTGGCAGCAGTTTTTTGTATCGAGCAAGGAAAAATAAAAACCTAGTTATATTAGGGTATGTTTCTTGAACCATGGAAAAGATACAAGATTTCATTAGCCTATTCTTGAAACTACCTCCATTTTTTAACTATGCCGATTTTTATACTTTTTTCCCCGAGACAGAAATAAAAATAACTAGGCAGTTACTATAGAACTACACAGGAGGAATAAATGTTTTTTCATTACGATCAGTACAGTTTTTTTATTACTACTCCAATGATTATTAATACGATGCATAAACATTGTTTTACAAACTCACCTCAGAAAAAATGCTAGTAACTATACACTATAGAAATTATTCTACTCATAACTGTGGAGGCTCGGTTTGTTACTTAAGTTACGGTTTCGGTACATCATTGATGACTTTGCGGGCAAAAGCCCTCTATACCTATGATTGTAAAAAGAGTATAGCATATTTAACTGGTAGTTTTAGACTGTGAGAGAAAAGAATAGAATGAGCAAGGACAGCCAATGAAGAAGGAATGGAAACCCAAGTTTATCAGTTGGTCGTGCATGCTTTCTGCATTGACCATCGATTTTTCAGAATTCTATCACATTTTCCGCATTGGCTAATTCTACTCTGCTACTTCCATTTGCGCAAAGGTTCGGCAGATATTTTCTTCAATACTAAAGGAGGCCGTAATTTCTATGGATTTCAAACATTTAAATAGTAGCATTAAGCAGGAGGTAAATATGGTATTATTTACAACTGAGAAGCTTTTCTTTCCACTGACCTCTCCATGTTTTCCGGGATTTCTCGCGCGTCAGTTGTTTGTGGGACAACAGTCTTTCTTTCCTGCCAGCGAAACTGTTGTCCCACAAACAACTGACGCGCAAGAAATCCCGGAAAACATGGAGAGATCAACATTCCAGCGCCGCGGAAACCTGAGAACCAACAACTTTTCTTTATATTGATTTAACTTCTAAGTGATAAACCAAATATACAATCACAAAGTTTTTACCATTTGTCCCGCGTCATACGTTGAAAATACTTCTTCGAGGGCTTATTTGTGAATTTATTAAAAATTTTGCCATGAACGATTTTGAGTTATTTATTTAGAAAACATAAGAACTGAACTTATTTAAATTTCGAGCGCGACTTGCACGCCAAAGCTTCTTCATCCTTATTTTGCCCAGAGCTCAGAGCAGTGACATCTTCATAAAAAATATTTCGTCTTCAGGCAAGTATCTTGAAAAGTATTCCGATAAGTGTTGATAATTATGAATAAAATCCAAGATGAGATCTTTTTCATTTAAATCCCGTTTGCCCACTCTGGCTGATGTTCACTTTCAGAAGTCTTCAAACGGAGATCCAATTTGAGGAATATTATACCTCCTGAATGTATAGGGCGAAATGCTATCACGTCATATGAAGGCTGCATCTTCTTCGAAGGATTTTATAGTAGTTTCTAGTTGCCGTTCACATCGTAGTATTCCGGCCTATTCCATTATCTTCACGAAGCCTGTCCTCTTCTCCTCACCCAAAGCTGTGGCATTTGATACCGGACCGATCTGGGCCTGATCTGGGCCATCAGTGCCATTAGCTTAGACTGTTTCCTCTCAACAGTGGGGTCGAGTAGTTTTGGTCACTTTCGGAGCCAAGTTATCGTGATAAAACTAAAAGTTCCCTAATTTATTATCATTGGGTTTACAATCCTCAGAGTGTAAGACTCCAGCCCTCTACCACTTCCTATTTAACGCTAGTTCCCTTACTCCCTGGAAGTTCTACCCATTTCCTTTCCTCCTTATTTTGTTGATGAAGCTATTCATTAGTCTTTCTCTGGGAAAATATTCTTCCATTGCTCCTTGCTTTACTTTTCAAAAACCCACTGCGCCTCAGGTTGTGCTCAATATATGCGTTTCTTTTACAAATAGTGTTCCATATGTTCCTTTCCAAGTCTACTCTTCTGAATACTTCTTCAATACCTATTTTATGTCATTTTTTTTCTTTAGCATACTCCTCCGACACCAGTTTTCGAATATTTCCAGCATTTTTTTATTTGTATTTGCACGGAAATTTTTCCAGGTTACTTTTGGCAGCAAGTAGAAAATTACCGTCGTTTCGTTCGAGGAAATTCGGATAATTACAATTTCAACATTTTCCTGCCGTCACTTGGGTCTCAAACCTGCGACCCTCGGGCTGGGTATCGAACGCTATACGAAGACGTCGAATCGATAAGGACAAATTTATTATATTTCATCTTTCGCTCGAATCACTTCAAGGATACTCATTCGAGGATCTCTTCGAGTGAGGGGTTGAACTCTATGCGGGTTGAAGGTGATCGAGGAAGGGTGAAGCCGACGTCGGACAAAGTGGGACTGGCTGGAGGGGGAGGAATGGTGCGTCCGTTGGGGAATACGTGGGAGTCTACACCGAACTGGGGTCTCTCGGATGAATGTGATAGAGGCTGGTGGAGTGTATTTTAAGGAAGGGGTGATGGTAGAGGGGAGTCGGGAGGGAGGGGAGTACTACCCCCCACTCCCTCAATCTCTTTCTCTCCGCGCATGTGCGTATAAATGTCTCCGGAGCAGCCAGAGGAGGAGGAAGGGGAACAGGGGGAGATTTTGGTGCGAGGGGTGTGGAGGGAAATTGCAGGGAGGGGCGTGAGGGGGGTTGATGTGAGAGAGATGGAGGGAGGGTTGATGGGAGGGAAATGAGGGTGAGGGGGTGAGAAGTAGGGTAGGGGAGGCGGGGGGGTTCATCTCTCCCGAGGGAGGGGGGTGTTGGAAGCTGCGAGTCGTCCGGAAAGGCCTCAGTAGTCAGTCGAAGGCGGGAACGTGTGGTACTCGGTTCAATCGGTCGGAAGCAGCGCGCGGCGTACCTCGCACCGACACGAGCGGCTGGGGGCGAGCGTCCGACGGCCGGAGTCGCGGACGATCACGGAACGATATAGGGCGACGTCGAATCACGTCCGAAACTCACCCTCTTCCGCGGTACCCCCTGCCCTCCTCCGCCGCTCATTCGTCCGGCAACCGAAATTTGAATATATATACACACCACACGCACGAACACATAAACGCCTACACTCGCACTCGTGAACACATGCGTGCGTGAAGTGAGAGCTGGTGGTCGACGCTCCGATGACGGGTCATTCGCCGCGGCAGCGGGCCGGATAATTCCGCCACGCGTCGGTTCCATGTGCGAGCGATCTTTTTAGTGGGGATCGCGAGTCTTGGATCGGACTTTTTGTTGGGATCCGCGAAGCGCTGTACGCCATCATCCGGAGAACTGTTTCCCGCTTCAATCTGTTGGCTGTTCTTGTCTTACCTTAAAACCGGAAAGCTGTGTCTTTAGAAATTAGGAAGGTTGAAAATCAGTGTTCTACATTAATTAATTCAATACAGATATTTACCCCATCGTGGTATATGAGGTAAAAATTCGTGGAATTGATGTAAACACTTTCACGTGTGGGGAATTGGGGATTTACTTGATAATATAATTAAAATATATATTGAAAATCATTGAACTTAATGATCTCTTGCCACGTCATCATCATTTTTAGCTCTTCCTAGGGATTTAATCTATTCTCTAAAAAATTCAACAAGTTGAAAGTATCATAAATTGTTGATCTGTATTTGATGCTGATCAGACAAATAACCCAGTTTCTTCCCGGAAAGCAATCATACAATTTCAGTTTTTTCACGAAAACTTAGTACTTATGGTGGGGGTTACACAGTGGCGCAAAATTGTTTTTATTTACCAAGCGATCCTATTCCCAAACCTCCGCTATCAATCCAATTTCCAACCAATAAGGACCCACTTAGCTTAACATCTTGCAGGAGAAAGGGAAGTAAAAGAGACTTCGGAAAAGTTAAACAATAGGCTCTTAGTGCAACGAAATTCCGGTTATATGAGCAATAGATTTACACAAGAAAAGCCAGCTGTCGAAAGACGGTAACACAACAACCTGGCTGTCGCTGAACAAGAGTCAACGCCCATTTCTTGTGCCAAGGTGATATGACTGGGAGTGCACTTGTTTCACTCGACAAGTGTCCCTTCATCATTCTGAAGGGAGCACCATCACTGAGTCCCTTAGTGTAAAAGGACCAATCATCTAGCTGAAGTTATTCACTGCTGAAGCAGAAGAGGAAGGATAACTACTTCAGCCTCTAAGAACGTTCTCTGGATTGACCGAGAGATGGAAGACGTGGATGACCGCATGAACCAAGTCGGGGGCGCCATCCAGGGCCCCCGCTGCACCCAGCGTCGTAGCCGAAACCGGACAGCTGGGTGTCGGGCCGCGGTGGCTGGGCGCGTCCTCGCCGCGCTTCTCTTCTTCAGCGCTAGTGGTGAGTCGACTTAAGAGTATCTTTCTTACAGCCGCGAAATACCTCGCCCGCCGCATCTACTTCGAGGAACCTGGGCGTGGACGCTGAATCTCCCGCCGATTATGGATTCGTCGCGATTCCCAGTTAATGAGTGGCAATTCAAATCAGACGATTCTTCGTTCGCTTTTACCGTTAGATTGCCCTAAATTCAATGCTTTGGGCTTTGGAGAGCATGACGCAAATATATTGAAAGGAAGGACTTTAATGACCAGTTTGATCAGTTCCAACAAAATACGATTCGGTCTCCAGTTAGTTTTATTGGTTCATTCTAAAAAACTGAATACTTTCCAAGCAAGAACATTGATTTGATACGTAAATTCACTTCGAATTGAATTTTATTTAGTTCCGTTTTTTCTACAATAAGCAATACCTCCTATTTTAAATGTATGAGCTAATTAGTTATCTGATGAGTTAATTAAGAGTCATTTAATATCAGATATCCACAGATAGACTAATTCTCTGGAGCTGTGATTTCGCTAGAGAGAGAATTTTTCCTTGTCATTTTTAAGATTTCTCATTATAGATATAGTTGCATGAGAAAGTGACAACGACCAAAAGATATCATTTTGCCTCATTTCTACACAATTCTTCTGGTACCTTTACCTATTGGTAATCTTTTATGGTAACTTAATAATAATTAGAAAACTTTACCCGAATGAAGCCAATTAAATTTTGCCTATAATTTTCAGCAAAATTAAAATTTTCCAAAGTTTGAATATACATAAATGCTCGGAAAAAAATAAGAGAAAATATAATTTTCCTTTCACATCGCATGACATCAAAAGGAGGCACTGCAATTTTTATATTCTTTATTATAATAAAATATTTTGTCATATTTTATCAAAATAAATATTTACACCCTAAATAAATAAAAAATTTAATTGAAATCAAAAAGAGAATGCAATTATGTCGAAACTAATTGCGTAGGGACACTTGGTTGGCTCTATGTTTGCAGGCTCGAAAGCCATTGGTTTAATTAGAGCGTTGTTAAATTATTTAAGGCGAAGGTTTCCGTTTCTATTTGTGCAAATCTGTTTATGTATTCAAATTATTTAGCCATAGCATATGATTTTACAATGTTTTAATGACTTTGGTATGAACAATACATAATGTCTGAATTTAAAATTCTATTACACATACAAAATGTGCTTGAGATTTTATGCCGACGCAATGAAGCTCTGATTAAAAAATGTCAAAACCATTTTTTTCCATGAAACTTCAGTCCGTGTACGTGCAGTGAGACTGACTAATTTTAATTTTTAAAAAATCAGATTTTTTTTCTCTGACAGAAAAGAGGTCACATTTATAAATGATTCCGATATAAAATTTTCTTAAAAAATTCACACAATGGATGATAAAAATTCATCATCTTCGCCCTTGCCGGTCACGCTGCTCGCCTTGATCTCTTCGTTTAAAGGGACGTGTTTTGCACCCGCTTCGTGTTTCTACCTCGCTGTCAAAAGTTTCTTCTTCCCCGGAGGATCAGCGCGGAGACGGCTAGCTCGTGTTTCAGCGGAATTTTATTCCAGAAGCTTGCGTTCCGTGCATTTCCATTTAAAAAATTAACCCTCGTGATCCAGTTCTGACATATTCCTGCATATCTATAGGGTTCCAAAGTCACCTCGTATCCACCACTCGCTCCCTATCCACGTGTCTCCTGGCGACGGATTAAAAACACGTTGATATACGGACGGACGGACGGCCCCCCACCGCCCTTTGCACCCCCACCATTCCAATCCCTTCTTCACATGCATCACCTCGCTCATCCCAATCCACTCCTCTCTTTCTCTCTCTCTCTCTTCCTCTCTCCCTCTCTCTCCGGAGACCCGAGGAAGCGCGACAATTCATGGCCATGTGTTGCTGCTCCATCGCGTCTCTGCACAAACCACCCCTTGAAAGCTACCTCGCTCTCGCGGTCCATCAATGCCAGATTCACTCCGAAATGCATGCATTCTACCAACACGCGGTATCCTAATCCACAGTTTCACGTCTTCAGATCACTATTCACACAGGGAAGACCCCGTTTCTGGAGTGAAATGTTCGATACTGAAGCATAATATTCGAAAGTATTAAATATAAAATGACACCATTCATGTTTAAGGTGAAGAGATAATATCTTGAAAAATAGCCAGCTTGTTAATTGAATATAGTGCGTCAAGTATATTTTCGAGAGTATCTTTCTATAGCACTAAATGATAACTAAGTTCTTGATTACAGATTACCAAGAATCAAACTGATTGGGAAAAGATGTTGTGAAGAAATGAATTTCTCGTATATGTGACTATTTCTTTCATTGGTACTCTAAATAAATTTTCGTCATATTTTTCTGACATTAGTTACTTTGATTAGGTCAACCATGCGTGGGCAATTGCTTGCTGAGTTGCACTATGCCAATACTATAATCAAAGTATTTGATTAATAATATTCTATCTTTCTTTTTAATTCTGGGTTTCTGGGTTTAAACCGACGATTTTGTGTGATAGAATTCCAAAAAGATTAAAAGCCCTCTTTCCGGTCGTTACAATTATTTTCTCTAAAAAATACTTCTATCACTGGGTAAATTCTATGAAGAATTCTAAGAAATGTTTACTGCGCCGAAAACTCTTGAGAACGTTTTCAGTCCAAGGTTGACCTACGAATAACAACTGCTGAGTTGTTGCTGCTGATAAGATGCTGCTCCAAAATATTTGACATAAGCAAATTTTACCATAGGTAGAATATCAAAAACAATGATAAAGATATTAAAAATGATATGTTAGTAATATTTACCTATTTTCATACAACTGTGATGAGATCCGTAGTGACTTTCTAAACACCTTCCTTGTTTTGAAAAAAATTATCGCCTAAAATTTCTTGGATTGCTCGTCGGAAAGTAAATTACGAGATATGAAACAGTATGATATGTGCCTCCTGATGAACTCTTTATGCATGGAGAGTAGGCTCACGGCAATGACGGCTTTGCAGGGATAGAAATGCTGAAACGCAATCCACTCCTTATAGCCTTATATGCTTTTGTACCAATGTGATTATAGCAGTTGAATAGGGACAGGATTCCAAATTCCAAACAAATTAAGAGATATGACCTAAGATTTTATAAAATTTCAAGCCAATATTGTTGAATATTTTAGTTTCAGGCGCATTATCATAGACATTTCCTTCATAGGCCGTGGAAAGGCTGTGGAGCATGTTATCCCTTGAGGTCAGCCACATATGATTTGTACATACATGATACCAACGAAAACAATTTCTGAAAAGTTTGGAAAATGTCAAGAAGCAATTTAAAATTTCTTTTAGTTTTTCCCGGAAATTAAAAAAATCGTTCCAAATAATGTAATCAAACTCTCAATCCATTGGTATTCTGCAATTTTCCCTCCGCCTGCAAAATTAATTTAACGTTAAAATTCGTAGCAGTGATATACAGCCTGAATAAACAATTTTTACGGATAAGGCATATAGGAAGAATGCTAAAGCAATCAAGTATGATCTGATTAGAGCCATCCGTCACTTTACCACTTACTTGCCAAATTTCTAATCTACAAAGGATCAATTAAGAATATCATAACATTTGCAACCGGAATAAATTCGGTGAGAAGATCATGTATAAGAAATAATGAATAGGGTAACATTTTAGCAACTAATTTTTCAGCTAATAAATTAAATTTTTGAAAGATAGCACGACGTGTTCTTCTATTTTCAAGAGATTAGGCTTCAAGCCTGCTGTCAGCATTTTTCATCTTTTATCATGCGGTTTGTTAGGCCAAAGTCAGGAGACTGTAATGATTTTTTTTTATTACTAGAAGATTTTTAAGATTAGCCTTACGATGACTGGAGAAGTAAATAGGAAAAACTGTGGAGATATAGACGGAAAACTAAGAGATACATGACATTTTTGGTAATTAGTTTATTATCAGATGAAGTTCTCATGAGTTTCAGTAAGCTTTTGAAGCGAGTAAATGGATGTAATGGAGTAAATTAAATTTCCACCGACGGTTAAACGTTGAGTGAATAGAGAAGAGGTAAGGCAGCACTTTGGGTGAGATTAAGAGCGGAATCTGCGCTGAACTGAAGGGAAAAATTCAGTGGAACCTGTATTAAACTCCAACCCATAAAATTTTAGCCGTATGAGTAGGTACAGGCTGGATGTAGGTTAAACTTACACTGGTTATATGGGAAAAATATTCCTGAAAAATCGGCTGCTAACAGAGGCGAACGCGCAAGAGAAATGGCCGCCGAGGCAGGTTTCACTGTAACTTTAACACAGCAGCGCCCGCAAACAAAACAGGGGATTCATAAATGGCAATCAAGGATCAGACCTGAGCAATCGAGAAGTCATAGTGTTCATTAGACCAGAGATGCATCATTAGAATAAGAGAAACGGAATTATTTGAATTTTTCACGAATATTCTTTCGCATCAAATGTTATCAACCTTTCGATGGATCATAATTTTTCTTTTGTATTATAAATAAATATTCATATTAAAGTTGCATGCTCAGTTGAAGTGCCTCTAAAATGCTATCACCCATACTTGTACACTTTATAATCCAATAAAGCTCTCTCACTTTAGAAATTGTTTTGAGTTTTCGAAGATACTTGAGAGAAAGAAGGTTGTTCAGCTGACTTATATTTTTAACAGTGCTTACGAAAGACAAAATAATATTGCATCAAAGCTGTGAATTTTTCTATAATATCATTCGTGCACATCTGCTATAACTTCCGGGATGAGGACTACATTTGCGACTCCTTTTTGCAAGGATGAATGCTTTAACATCCATAACAATTTTAAATGAGCAAATGAACACGTGACAACTCCCTTTATCATAGATATTTTAACTAAATTTTTAATAGTACTAGAGTATCATATGAGTTTATGTAACACTCAACAGTTTCTTCTGAAAATTCTATCAATGCATTATTTTCAGTGATTTTGCAAGCTGTTCGCAGGCACTCCACTCTAATTGTCAGCAAATGTGTACGGTGAAAATATTACGACAATGTCAATAATAAATTAAATGCCCCCTAAAAAAAGTATGTGATAATCACTAGCCATCGTTCCATAGGATTTCAGAAATGGACGGATAGCTCTAATGTGTGGTACTTAATAAATATTACTTTCTAATAATTAATTATTCAATTCCACCGAGCAAATCTGTATTGAGTAAATACTGGAGAAACGGGAAGAGGAAATGAAATCGCTAAAATCGGAGAATGAACTAACTAAAACGAGTTTAGAGAAACGTAAGAGCAACAAATATTATGTACGATAAATTTCTCAATTAAATTAGTTAGCATATCATATGAGTGTCATTAATCATATTAACAGTATATAAAATCCTCTTTCAGCAAAAAAGCAGCTCATATTTTTCATTATTAATTGATAGCTTTTTTATAATTGTCTAGATGGCTTTTGCAGCTGAATGCCGATGTAGTTTAACTAGAGGCACCCAACGGTAATTTATTTGTAAATTGGGGCAAAGATTTTGGAGGCAGAAGATTTTGAAATGTCAGCGTTTGTCCATTGGGCACGTCGTGGAACGTGTCACAACTCGAGGGTGCAAAATAATATTCGAAATCGAAATGAATAGTGGCGCGGTCTATGGGGAACACTTTCACTGTTGAAAAATTTTCTTGAAAATCAGGGGAATCTGGAGGAAATAAATTAAAGCCTGGTTAATCCAATTTCTCGCCAAAAGACTCCGATAAATTGATAAGAGTCCTCCTAACCTTATTTCTTTGAGTCTGTTTGCTGTACACGACAGGAAAAATGGCTTTTCTCAGAGACGACTTTCAGTGATTAAAAAAGCAAAAGTATGTTTGTGAAAGCTATTACTCCTTTTCATTTTATTCCTATGATTCAAATAAAAACTGATTTCCATCGATATTCAAAATCGATAGGGGGCTATGTGGTTAATAGAGAGAGAAAGATGGATTAATATATTGTTCTCATCGCTCATCCATAAATAGACCATTGTGGCAAAGGTTTATATTGAATTTACATCCTGAGTTCTTTTTTTTACAATTTGACGGTCTAAACTGTCTCACTTTGACGGTCTACGGAGAGTACTCTTTATAATATGTGCCCGAATTGGATTTCTACGCGTTTGCAAATGTAAATCATATGGATCAATGATCCAATTCTTTAAAAAAAGATAATTGAAAAACTATAAAAATATAATTGAATACAAATAGCTCGCTTCATTCCAACGACTCCACTCGAAGATGATTGAGTTTTACAGTATGAGGCATTTCTTCCCTGATGTTAACGTCATTTTCGTTTCAATATTGTTGTCTTTTACGTGGGAACTGATAAGGATAGAGCTGACATCAAAACGTTTCCTAAAATAAAATGTAATGCTATTTAATAACATATACTATTATCTCTATCGTCTCAGGCTTAACTTTGTGGAAGTTCATTTAATCGTAAATGAAAAATGAAAAACTTTGTAATATTCCACCAATTTATTTTACGGTACAACTAGTTTCGTCGCAGCGGCGACCAGAACCTGAAGGTATCGCCGCTAAGACAAAACTAGTTGTACCGTAAAATAAATTGGTAGAATATTACAAAGTTTTTCATTTTTCATTTACGATAACATATACTTTTAATTGTATTCATTGACGTGTGACTTATGTCTTGCTTTTGTGGATGTTGAAAATTCTTTTAACCTCTGAAAGAGAGTTCTAACAATAAAACATACTCAAAATTCTCAAATAAATAGGCGAGGAAATAATTTTTCCGTTAATAACAGAAAATTATTTGAATTTTGAACGGTAATGTAGATAATACTAAGCGAAATTTTCAAATCAAATTGTTACAAAAACGCACCTTATGCTGCGTCTTAGTGGAATTCAACGCTCTGTGAAAGAAAAATAAATGTCTTGAATCAATTCTCTTTAATTAGTATAGTTTAATACTAGCAATACTGGTAGAATGTATTCATAACTAATTATTAATTCATGCCAACAAACGAAGCCTCTTTTACCTATTTTTCAACTATTCACTTTAATTTCTAATTTTCACAGATTCCCTCATTCCCTCGAGGGATACTCTCTGATTCCAACTGCCATTCAGATTATTCAATCAATAATATTTTTACATGGAGAAAACGGGCAATATTGTGATGGCAAAAACTGAGAGGTTAAGAAACAGATTTCTGGATAAGAACGATACCCATCTTTATGACTCAATTAACCTCTGATACCATTTTATGAGTAGAAAGAGTCAATTATGGATGTATACATATTAAAATTAGTTAAACAGCGCAGAAGTTACTGGCATATTACACTAACTGAAAATCACTTGATTCATCTAAAAAGCCTTTAAAACTAATATCATTGTGTTTGAACAGATCATTTATGGTCACAAGTTTTAAACAATAATAATGTTGCTCTTTATAAGGGAGCCGAAATAGAAGATGATTAACAATCTGATTTTTAAAATCTATTTTATTCATTTGCAACTTACCTACGACCTAAGTCATTTGACAAGCAATTTATTTTCTTATTATTAACGACTATGAAACTCTCAAAGTAAATAAAAAAAACAATGAAAAAGAGTAGAAAATTTATGAGCAGTCATAGTTATGAGAATTAGACACTGCAATAGTGCACTCTTTTTACTTTTCCCACAACCGATTTCAACATTTGCACATTATTTCCAAGAGGCGATCTATGCACAATGTATAGGTGCGTCTCATAATTTTGCAATGATTGGGAGGTGGAGTGGATGAAGAAAGAAGCAAGAGATGGGAAGACGGGAGCAAAGAGAGGGATCAGGATCAGAGTCTTGGAAAAGTGATTAAGGAGGGGGAGGAACTTGCACATAGAAATTGCCAATTGCTCACTGGCGCAGCCATATTTTGAAAAATTTCCCCGCGCAGTTTTGAAAACGTTCTTAATGAAAAAATGATTGAAACTATATGTCAAAAATGCATGATATTTTATCCAAAATCATAAGACATCTATCAAATGATCAAGTGTATGGCAAACTTTGGTTAGTTGTCAGCAAGAATTAGGGCTTTCGATTGTTCCGTAATTCTCACAACTATTGGGCATGTTAGCCAAATATAAAAAGTTAGAATGAGGTTTAATTAAGTTGTACAAACATGTAACACTTTTTTCATTGTCATTGAAACAATCTTCTTAGTTGAAAAGCAAGAAAAATGTTGGACTTCCTTAAGCCACGGATAATTTCTGCCAAGTTTTCTCGCCACACTCTTAGACTTGTGGAGATAATAAAGATACTAGTTGAAATAAAGTACTATTACCATAGCAAATTTCAGCATTGAGACTCGAACAAATGTCTGCAAATGAGCACAGACTTAAGTACAAGCAAAGAACTGTCCCAGTAACGATGCGAATATATTAGCTAAATAATACCTTGAACGCAATTGATAATTACCTTATATGCACCATAGGCATGATAAACGCAAATTTAAACAATAAACTTCAAATAAAACCTCATCATTGGATACATGGGCAAAATTAACAGTGAAAAATAATTTTCTCTCAGGTGTGTGACCATGAGTGGATGACTCCGCAAAATTTATTACGGGGCCAGTTCCAAAGATATTTTAGTAGATCCGTAGGTTATCTATTCTAGCCATCATCATCATTTTTACGCTACAAAAATATAACTCATGCATGCCACATTTAAGATCGTAAATGATACTGTAGAGGAATTTCTCATGACTATTATGCTAAATTATATTTTTGAATTTTGGCAATATTATATTCTACTCCACATTATTTTCCGCAATAAACTAAAACTATTGAGTTAGATATTTGCCTTTAGTCTTAAGTCATTTCTTCGGATCACTAAGGGAAACATGTTGTTTATTATTTTTTTCAGAATCCGCTTTAGTGATTTTGCGAAGATAAGTGATATACTCTAAAGATCTTTCTCACAATTAGTTTCCTCGCGTTAAACATGCACGACAATACCTTTGAACTGGGTCAGCTATTGACCTCGAGAGAAAATTATCGAAATTAAATCTATCAGAGCATTTACCGTGAGATTTTTTTTATTTCTGAATGAAAACAGATTTAACTCTCTATTTCCAAATGTTGATACACCATGCCTCAGAGCTCAGTGTCTAAATTGCCTTTGGATAAAATTTTAATCTTTGGCATAATAATAGAGCTTGCTTTACCAGAGGGAAAATTTATATGAAAATGCATTTGAAGCCACGACGACACCTATAAAAATATTTGTACTCATATAAAAATACAAGAAATATAGATTTTTGTGCGTGTGTTTGTATACACGTGGACGTGAAAACGAGCGTAAGAATTCGTTCAACATTCAACGGTCGCGCTCTGGAGAGAGCCGGGTTTTGAGAGACAACAATGGATTTGTGCCGCATTCAGTTTCTCGATTTTTGACGCTTCTGACGCACGAACGCTTGTGTGCCTACCCTATCAACCAGACTGTAGCACAGACACACGCCCCACGGCACAAATATCTTTAGATATGCGGCAAAAATTTTCGCGGTGAGCATATTCGGCACAAATTTTACAGGTGTGACGCGGCTTGTCATAGCAATCGCTGCAAAAATATAACTCATGCATGCCATATTTAAGATCGTAAATGGTACTGTAGAGGAATTTCTCATGACTATTATGCTAAATTATATTTTTGAATATTGAAATCAAAATAAAACCAGTCTAATATATTTAAACTTTCGAGGTATTAACTTAAAAATGGAAATAACCATTTGATACGCATTCGATTTTAGCAGTGGCCGTCTGGTAAGGATATTGTTTGTACTCATCAAAATTCATTTTAAATAGGAAGTATTTTGCACCCAGGATCTAATAATTTAATACACTTGTCGAAGAAATCACAAGAAAAATGAGTTTTCCCTAAATCATGACCTTAAAATAAAAGAAACAGGTTAATGATATGAGATATATACAAAAACTCTAATTGATGGATGAAGGTCACTTTCAATGCGCGGGAATCATGAATGTTTGTTTTCAGCATCCCGCGAGGATGTCACTGCATTACTTTTTTCGCCTAACCCGAACGAGGGAAACCTTCGGTGCGACTCTCTTACTATCCGTGTTTTTTATGCATCGAGTCTTCCCAATTCGACACGCAAAGTATAATAAAACCGCACGTTGGACAATTGAGAAGGGGGAAGGAAAACAATTTACCAGAATTCACCATCCTTCGCCAAATTTTTTTGAAGCCGAAAAGTAGATAAAAAACAACTCATTTCTCTTAAATATTTACTTAGGATGGATTAAAAGACACAATTTTTGTTTAAAAATAAATTTAACGTGTCACCAGCAATTCCATCCATGGCCAAGGCAAGTTTTTTACGGGTCAAAAGTGTAATTATACTATGTGTTTTTAAAATCATTATTGAATTCAACGATACGATTTTATGCATGCTGTGTGCAGTGAGATATTTAGTCCTTAAATACGTATAATGTAAAATGGCCCTAATGGAAGGTTGATGAGAGGACTGGAGGTAGAGTCGAGAGAAATCTGGCGTCGGCTTGAGCCTACTAAGCCAAAAAAGTGCCTGTTTAACGTCTCATTCGTCGGACGGAGTACTGTACATGAAGGTCGGACAATACTCACTCTAGGCACTCGCTGTATATAAAGGTCTATTAAACGATGCTAATGTCAACATTGACTAATTAAGAGCAAAGATTAGAGCATATAACTTGGAACCAAATATGTGACTCAGGCCGTTTTCCAATCAGTAGGGTGCACCCTATGTACTCGCGCCCTTATGCCCTATCCTGCACTTCACGCACTTTTCTGCTCTTAAGGTAGCCAGCGCCAAGGTCTCACAGTGTCCTATGTTGGAACTATATCGAAACCGCCTCGGCCCGTAAATTGGTCTGCGTACTTCTTCCGCAGGCCGATGAATTAATTGTATTTTCCTTTCTTCTGTCCCTATTATATCAGAAGAACATCCATTAGTCACTCAGAGTTGTAATTTATCGCAAGACATCGCATTGGTAATTCGCATTATTCACGAAATACCATCCGCGAAAGAACAATAGGAAAATGAAGTAGTCAATTTTCATCGCTGCCCTTGAGAATCGCAATACGTATATTCCGATGAAACAATTTGAAGGTAAATAACACAATAGCTTCCACTAAACCATATTATCAGGAAAATCTTGATAAATTAGAGACAATGTCATTAAATTTGGATCATTAAATAGAATATACACCAGACATCGTCCGACATTGGAACGAAAGATCACGTGCTTGGAATACATCTCAATAGTTAACCTAATAAACTGGCTAAGAAATTTAGCTACTCAGTATCGATATTCATGACCAAATAATTATTGAGATAGCGTTAATACAGCTTTCATTCCCCTCTTACAACTTACCCATTGAAGCCATGCTTCCTCACATTTTTGGTTTTCATTAAAGATAAAACTGTTTGCTAGTGCACATTTTAATGGCATGGAATATAAAATAATCATAAAATGGAGAGTGAACCGTCAATAGTTACAAATAAAATTACTTTCAGAAGACATTGCGACTGATCTTCCTTTCCTTTCCAACATAGTGCGTCTTTACCGCTGGCTTCTTAGGGCGCAAAAGGGCGCATCGTCTTACACTTACCGTCCATGTGCTCTCAAAATACTCGACTCACCAATTCACACGTGATTGGTCGGTGGTCGTAATCGGATGTAATCACAATCTTGACCATGTTTGTTAAGTTCAAAAAATCGAACCAAATTCGGACTGCTTAAAATTTAAACGTGTAAAGGGGTATAGTAGCATTTGATTTGATTGGATTTTTGGGGAGGTGACCGACGGCTAAGGTCATTAGAGCCATAGGGGATAGGTAAGGGAGGAAGGGTGTATAGAAACCCGGCATCGGCATTAGCCTGCTATTAACGAAAGGCGCCAAGGGGATCACGGTTTAACGTCTCATCCGACAGACTGAGTATTGTACTTGAAGTGCCCTTCACAAGACACTGAAGTAGGGATCCTGTATCCTCTGAAAAACATCCTCCTCTGTAGGGATTTGAACCCTGGCTCCCCGTAATGTTAGCCAGTACTCAAGCACCCCACAAATCCGATCCCCTAGTTGCATTCGATCTCGGAATTGAATTCGATTATCAGTACTGGAGAGAGAAATAAGTCGATATTATTTTACTTCCACTTCTTAAATTATTATTAGGCAAATAATTTGATATTGATGTGAGAACAATATGGCGCAGTTTCTTTGCTTTAAGTAGAGCAGAAAATGTTCCGACAGCGTCACTCCACATTGAAATTACCTTATAAAAGCAAGCGACACTTCGATGAGTAAGCACGCATTTTCATAGCAGTAGGGGTCGATAGTGGTGGTGATCTACTGAGTTTGCTACTTGCAAGGAAAATAGGCTGATTTCAATTTGGTCTTCAAGTTGCATATCAATTCTGCGATACAATCGCATCAATTTCGGTGGAATCTTGGTCACATGACAGTTAACGGAGATTTAAAATATGAAAAACGAATAACTTAGCAGGAGGAGGACTTATTGTTGCTTATATAAATATTTATTTATACTTAAAAATATTTTAAATGCTTAAGAACCCCTTAGGTTTGATATATGACTCTTCTCTTAATTGATATTAGTAATTATTGTCACAATTGATACTCCTGATTCGACGTAATAATCCATAGTAATTGTAATTCATACAAATTTATTAGCCCACGTATGCCAATGGGACTTAAACAGCGATATACAAACGCCATTGTTACCAAATTTGGATGATTTTCGAAATGACCATATTTATTGCTAACTTTCGTCATCTTTTTACATGGAAAAAGCTGGAAGTTATGTGTAAGCAGAAAGATGCCCTGACAGGGGCGATACGATTCGAGATATCACTACACTTGCTACATCCATAGATGTCAACTTCTATGTGTAAACCTGCCTATACAAACAGTCTACGCGATATCAAATTCTATTCCGATTTGTCCCGACTTTGGCTGCGAGAGTTAGGCGTTAATTTCAATACTGATTTCAGTGCTGGCCTAAATTTTGTGTTAACTGCTTTTACAAGGCATGATTTACAGTGCTGTTACAGTGTGTTCAGTTCGATTTTCAGTTCTAAAACAATCATCACGTAAAATTAGCCTTAAGGCTGGTTTACGTATAGCTTAGGCTAGCTCTAAATTCAGTACTAAAATCAGCGCCAAACACTCGTAATCAAGTTCGAGACTAAAATCGAATCCGACGCTTCGGATCCCATGTTTACACGACGCGGATTTCAGTGCGCAGTGGCGCTGTCTGGGTATTTGCTAAACTATGCAATGAAAATTAACTGCGCCATATTGTTCCGGCATCTGCATTTTATTTTTCACGGTACATTCAGGACCAGAAACACAGTTTTGCTCATATCTAGAGCACATTTACGATTACAACTCACAAATAACTCGCAAGATCCGGGGGATCGGGTTGGTGTGGTAGCTAGAGTAATTGCTAACCATACGGGGGGCCAGGGTTCAAATCCCTGCAGAGGTTGTTTTTCCCTGCTGTTTTTTAAAGGGAACCCGATCCCTACTTGAATGTCTTGTGGAGTGGAGGGCACTTCAAGTACAGTACTCCGTCTGTTGGATGAGACGTTAAACCGTGGTCCCCTTGGCGCCTTTCGTTTAGAGCAGGCTAATGTTGACGCCGGGTTTCTATCCACCCTTCCTCCCCCACCTATCCCCTAGGGCGCAAATGACCTTAGCCGTCGGTCACCTCCTCAAATATCCAGTCCAATCCAATCGGAAGATCAGTCGATAGATTCCAGCGGCGCCAGCGGCATTCCCTTGAAACATTCGACTCACCTGCTAGCCTCTGATTAGTCGTTGAATCCAAAAGTTTGATGGAAAATGAGTATCGTACTTCTTTTTCTTTTCAGTACTGATTTAAGAATTTGATTCCGTAATCGGACGCAATCATACTCTTTGCGCTTAGTGATTTTAAGCATGCGGAGTTAAGTTCGATTTTTTAGTACTGAAACAAAGATCGTGTGAAATGGCCGTAAGATGTCCATTTGAACTGGTTCGCAAGCCCTGTTAGTGGTAACAAAGTGACGAGGGAGAGGAATGTGGAGAGAGAAGAGAATAGGGAGGGAGAGAAGAAGGAAAGGACTCTTTTGAAGGGTGGAAGGGCTTTAGTCGAGGGCAAACAAGGGAGACTGGCTCCTCTCCTTGATGACAATGGGCCTCTTCTGCGGCGCGCCCTCACTCAGTCATCTCCTAAACCTCACACACACACAAAAAAAGCCCCTCCACCTCCGCAAAAATACGAAAATATCTCCCCGCTCTTTCCTTTTCCGCTGTTTTTTCCCATTCCGCACACTCCTCAATCCCCTTTCATTTCCCCCCCTTCCCCCAACCCCCGAATCCACTCGGAGCGCCCCCTTGCAGTGCTCGCGCGAGTTGGCCCCTTCAAAGACCCCTTCTCATCCTCCCTTCCCGACCACCCAACTCACTCACTCAGACAACCCTCGTTCAAACTCTCTCCTACGCTTTCCCTTTCTTGCCACTCCCCCTTCCTTCCCCCCCCCTAAACCTCCTGGCGTCGCCTCAACAGCCACTCCTCTCAGAGCCGCTTCGTTAGGTGCTCGCTCCGTGTTCGCGAGCTTAACAGCCATCTCAACTCATTCGAGGAGGTTTAAATCGTCAAATGAACGTTGTAATTGTTTTCGCATTCGTTTCACCCGGGGAAAAATTGTCTGTCGTCAACTTTTGTGAACAGGACCCAATCCTTATGTGTATATTTTTTTATGCTGAAAGTCGCTCTTGAAATCAGCTTATTTCAGGATTAATAACCATTTGAGAATCAGCAAACTCTCATTTCATTCATGAATCAAAAAGCACCACAGAAATTTACTGGTCACCGAAATACTTCGACGAATGAACATTTAGCTATCGGAGAATCATTTAGCAATCTGATATACTCAATTCGTAAATTTAGAAAAAATGCATACATAATAGCTGAGGAAACCCTTGAAAGGTTTACAGAAATTAAAAGAGTGATGACTATGCCTACCTGCGGCGCTCATGTTAGAAAAAGTGATCACTCTTACATTTCACGCTAAGTTTTACTTCGTAGATCATTTCTTCGGGCACAATTTTGAGGCTCAGAGTACAATTCCAGCCAAAGATAAGCAGCAAATGTCTGAGAAGGCAAAAATACAAGTGATTGGCTTTAGAATATGCTCTAACAGAGGTTCCTTTAACGGTTACTACAGACACAGAGCGATGAATTTTTGAGAGAATACATCATTCTTACCCTCTGATTTGCCCAACACGGCGATGCAAGGACGCATGCAGAAGGTTAATGTGAATAAAACTCGCTTCATTGGGTGCAGGAGTGTGGGAGATCAATTCACGGTTTGTGGATCAACCTAGAAAAAAATCATTCGTCTTGTCAATATTCCCATGAACATTTTCTCCATTTCGAGTCCAAGGATTTGTTCGCAGAGAAGTAATTAAATTTTGGACGCCGATAATCGGTCATTATCCGCGAAGTTATACAATAAGGCTGAAAATGACTAATTCAGAATTATCCATTAAGAAAAAGGCAGTTATGCAGTGAGGAAAAAAATGAACTGACTGGTTAGCAGATGCAAAGCAGGTGGTCGAAGATGAGCTACAAAAGAGGAACGGAAAAATGTGAAAGCGCTATACTCGGACCCAAATGAGGACGGAGGTTTACTCCTCGGCACCAATTCTTTATGACCCTTGCGTTGAAGTGGATTTTTTTGCAAAGATGCGATCCATTTATGAGCAGGGTCGAGACGAACCGAGAGCTGAGAACTTCATCCCACAAAAAAAACAATGTAAAGCATCCCTACAATCTTCAGATGCGGAAATAGTTTTTCTAAAAACACTCATTTGAAAAAAAATAAATAAACATTTTAAAGGCAGGTGAGCGATAAGTTAGTAGAGTTGAAAAGAGTGTTAACAATAAATGGAACATGGGCTAAATATTCCGCATATAAGCCATATTATGAATCCTTTGTAGAAAGCGTAAATATTTTCATATATAATGACTCCATTGAATTTCAGTTAATTCAGAAATGTTTGTGATAATAATGGACGCACAAGACGTGTAAGGTGTTCAAAAAATGCTAGGAATTAACTTTAGATTCTCAATGCAAGAAAAACTCTACTACTTACACCTTACTCTTGTTAGTTCTTCCCAAAATTGGATTTTTCTGCCCAATAAATGATCAATTCTCAATGTGCTTCCTGCCATTCGCATCGGCAAAAGATATACAAAAACAAAAATTTCATGTAATAGAAAAGTTTTGATTAAAATGTGGTGAAAAAATTCTCCCTCAAATAGGTAATCAAACAGGGAGCCTTTAAAATATGCGCCTCAAGTTACTTTCACAGGGTCTTTAACAATTCTAAGTTATAATCCCAATGCATTGTAATTATTTAAATAGTCAAAATAGTTGATGCTTGATTTATACACAAACGCCAATTCTCAACAAGCCCAATCGTTGATGAAGTTCTCTACTTGAAAGCATAATGGAAAGTCATTTCTTATATTTTACGTTGGTGCCATAGGAAATGCAAAATAACTCGCAGCTTGGGTTTTGATAAGCTGCCCAAAAGCACTGCCCTATTTGAATCAAGGGCTCTCCGATTCGGAGCCGGACGCTGAACCCGATGGACCACTCCGCCTTGCCCATATATACCACTAATAAATTGGACCCTTTGGGATTTTCCTTGCCAGTGGATCCGTTTTGGCAACAGACCAACTTGTTCTTTGAGAAAGGAATTGATCATCTCTCTAATCCGATTTTCAGGGTTTCTTGAAACGTTTCCTCGAAACCCAGCCATGCATTACTGGAGATAAATATATTTTTTTTGGGTTTTCATACACTTCAAAATAAAATTTTTAACGACTGCATGTTGTAAGGTGTAATAACATCCGTTAGTCAAGGTCGGTTTCCAGGAAAGAGAAGCCGAGCGCGATACAAACACGCCACGAAAGGCCTCAAAGGTCGTCAAAGAGTCCCTTATTTCACTTATTCGCAGAAATAAATTCACTAATTAGCCTTATTCTGTACGAGCATGACACAATCTAACCTCGGAATATCCGTGAATTTGACGTTCTGCCCCAAAGAATCGCAACTTTTGAATAGCTCTATGTGAAATTTTTGTGGCATGAAGTCCGAGTTTTGTCAATGCACAGACTCGGAAATCCCGCTGCCGTAAGGAATAACCCTATAGAAAGAGCATTAAGGGATTACATTTCACGAGATAAAACGTTGTTAACCTACAGGTAACATTAATGTTGTCTAATTTATTATGATGCCCGTAATTGACAAAACTTTGTCCTCACAGCCATAAAAGTTCAAATCGGATAATCCCATAGCCGAGACTGGTTGAGGCTTTGAAATCACATCCACGGATATTCCGAGATTCGATCGAGGTGCTCGACCGCACTATTATCAATCATCTAATATAGATTTTTTCAGTACACTAGAGTGCCAATATAACAGTCTGGAGTAGCATATTATTCGAGTATGTTTGTGGTTTTGTTGAAAATGACGCATATCTAAGTTTCGGACTTGTAAGGTCTATCATTGGACCTATGCTAAATTCATTAGTGGTGCCAGAAGTAAATTGTGTGTGGTGCTAGAAATAAATTTTAGTAAATTCACTAAAGTACACTTATTGCAAAAATCGTCAAACCAATACCATATCTAAACTGAGAATGGATTAAACACGAAATCTTCAGATAAAGTGAACTATGTTGGAATTACCTTTACTTCAGACCTATTGTGGGGTGCACACATGCAAAACATATGCAGCACGGCCCTATAGAAACTTGGAGTCATCAAGCCCATAGTAGGAAGTTACTTGGATGATATAGTGTAATAGACGTGCTACTTTACTCTGGTTAGGCAACATTTCTAAAATATAGCGACTTCTTTGGACCATCGACAGAAATATTCAAGCCAATTTAAAAAAAAATACCAAGGAAAGCTGTACGCTTCAATAAAATCAGCGACAAGAAAATACTACTTGGCACGCGGCTTTTAGAGGGATTTAGACAGGAGCAGCTAAAGGCTCGGAGGCTACACACTAGACTTACTTTGCTTGAGAAATTCAGAACAGGTGTGTTTCAGAGCAACACAGTGAGTATCATGTTGACCCTACATCACATCTCTAGGTTTGAGAGGCAAGAGTTGTATTTTGCCGAACAGATAGTTACAAAAATCTGTCCATTTTTTGCACAAAAAGTGCCAATAATAAATACAGTTCAACCAAAAGCACTCCCAAAATCCTTATCTTTACACCTTTACATGGCTAGTATTCTAACATTCCATGCCACACGCCCATATGATGGCTCACAGGGTAATATTTAGTGGTAGACGTCCACACGCTCGCAGGGTAAAATCAAGATATCAAAGTCTACAACATAAATAGTGATTTAAATAGTTATTTGTGAATTATTACATTTTATATATAAAATATCGGGCGAAACAAAATGATGGGCTTGAAGTTGTAGGAAGAATACGGCTCTTAATTAATATAACCTGTACTTAAGCTCCACTCTGGTATATCGAAGGTATGATTGATGTGTTGAATTGATTATTAAGACAAAAAGTAGCGTAGCTATGCGAGGACATGATTGTCATTTTTGTTTAAAGATTATAAAGGATTAAAAGCTGATTTAAGTTTCAATAAATTATTTAAAAAATCTTTATAACCATTTCAATTCTAACTGAACAGCAACTTACGCTGTGGGCTTTATTATTTGGTTGATAGCCACTGAAAGAGATGGTCGCGTACCGGCTGAGAAATCCTGCTAATGACTGGAAATCCTAACTGGAATGATATGATTATTAAAGAAGAGCCAAAATATTGTACTTACAACACACTTTTCCACTTTTTCATTCAGGCAGGAGAGTTGCAGAGAATACTTTTCCGTTGTTAAATCGGAATGAAGGCTCCATATTTTCTCCTCCCACTGCGTCCATAATTAGATCTGCAATGAACGTAATAAAGTGCATTAACGTAGCCGGATATACACCTAAACATTGAAGTACAGCTCTTATAATCGGGACTAAAAGACCGGTACTATAGCAGTTATATGAACGATAATCAACCATAATTTAGACACCTTTCAATGGTGATAAAGAAGCGACTTCTAGGGTACAAAATGAGAAATGCAAAAAAATATGGACTAGAAAGGAGCAACTGAATGTAAGATGTTGAGGAAAATTTTGTTAATCAAGGCATTCCTAAAAATTCACGACAGAAATAGTAAATTTTTGGCAGGTTTCAGAGTTTACTTGAATGCCGCGAAAAGAAAAAAGAAATACTACCTTTCGTATGTAAGAATTTTATTTTGCTATCTCTTTTTTATTTAGGTACTAATTTGGGAAAAAGCCTTCCCAAGTAAGGATAAAGCACGATTAATTGCGTTTTTCCAGGTTGATTTTCACGGAAAGGTCACTTGAAATATTTTGAGTAGGCTTTAATCAGTTTTATCCGTCCAATTTTTAAGGTCAGAAATTAAGTTTCAATATACAAACTCATTGTGCTTAGTGCTCCATTAATTTATAAATTTCAGTAATTTGAAGTGATTCTCTAAGTGGCGCATGTTGTGAGAAACATTTTTGAAGCGTTTTACTTGCCTTATATAATCGACATCGACATAAAATCAATAAGCGTAACCATAACAATTCATGAGGCCGACGGTTGTCTCGGTGGTCATCATTTTTAAACATAAAATATCTATCAACAAGTGGAATCACCATGTTCTACGCCCAATTTTAAAAATTACTTTATGGTTCTGTAAATATGCTCATATCTACTTCATTAAGAAGAAATGGTAATTAGATTATCCAAAGTTGAAACTTTGTAGAACGCAAACAACAAGTAATTAACCATGACACCATAAATATCGATTTGCATAAGTGATGATAACGAGATAATAGTATTACTCTCAAAGGCCATATTTCCTGTAAAAGGATTAGTAACAAACAGGTTAATACTGCCAAAATTTGATTAAGCACCTAATTGGTTTTGAATGTCAATTCCGTTTCATCACATTTTTATTGTGAGTGTCGATTACTGGCAATTAAAATTTTAAGGCGTCAGCTAATCTCATATGGATTATGCTATCTCCAGACAGGGATAATGAGATTCTATATTTCATAAGTTTTTACATTTGCGTAAAAATATTATCCGCGAGGATAAAATAGTTACAGTTGGAAAAAACTGAAACAGGAAAATAGACAACTGCAGCCCAATAATAATTTTTCTTTACTAAGGGTGAGATTCCTTGCAATTAAAACGCATTCTCATCAAGAGGTAGTAATAAGCCCTGGGGTCCTTCTACCATCTGGTATTTAAATTGTAGCTGGAGATTAGTGAACTCACTTAACCGGAGGCTCCATCAATTACTATGTGATTATCACGGAGAGTGAGGTTATTTTTAAGGGTTTCAATTACCTCACAATTGACAAAAAAAATGGTAGGAAAGGATGGTTACGGATGATGAGTTTTTAGTCTCAAATTTTCCCAAGGAGGGAATAAATATAGCGTCTAGTTCATTTTACAAGGGATTAGTGGGATACCAGCATTTCTTTTTCAGTCCTATGTTTCAGACATTAATTTTAACTTTGGGAGTATCATTTCTATGGAAAGCCTTTGCGTAATCTTACTTGTGCAAACAGTGTGAAAGAATCACTAAGGTCTTAACTTCGTCTTGAATTTCTCCAAGTAGTTGCCAATGTTTTTCCAATGAGTTCTTATGTTTCACGATATATCATCCTTATTACATCCTAGATGTAGGTCTTGAGTAACCTTGAAATGATCTAATCCATCACAAGACCTGAAATATGCATAGATTCATTTTCGAGAGAACTATTAATGGTATCGTAATCTAAGCCCTTTTGAAAAATGCAGGCAAATTTACAAGGCGCTATATGTGATTCGTTGCTATCAAATTTGCACACGTTGTATATAACGGACTGCATATACCTTCAGGACGTAATTACCTTCGATGAATGTACAAATAGAAGTCTAATGCAAGCCATTAGTACTTGTGTATCTATGACTTATGGGGAATGCCGAGACAATGCTATGAACGCTGTACGATAATAGTATGATTTACCCACTGTAACAGAGTTTAATAACACAGCTGACAGAAATATCTGAGACTTAATATTAGTTGTGCTTCACTCCCTATGTTTTCGAGGTAAACACCGAAAATAAATAAATTTAATCTTTATGAATTCTCGCAGCGTCTACTACTCATGTGTCTCGCTTTACCGGATAATTGAAAATTATGCAGAAGCGTGCTTTATGTATTATCAAGTTGCTAAAAGTTTTTTAAACGGCGATTAGAGTGCGAAAATGGCAGCGCGAGTAAATGCAACCCAGAGCATGAAATTTTATGCCCTTCCTCTGTTTCACAGCTGCGAAGATAAAGCGACTTACGCCACGGTCAATGGAACGAAAACTCTTCACGCGCGAGTTCAGTTCGCGAGAGGACCATAACCGTGGCACGTTTGCAAGAGGAGACTGTTTCGAAGCGCCGTGCTGCGCATACATACCGGCTGACGATGGCATGGATACGCCGAAACTTGCAGAACTCAACAAACCACGTATGGAAATTACACTACGTTAGAGCAAAAGTGCGGGAGTAATCCCACAAGCAGCCTCATTCCGACCTGGCATTAAAGATTTAATCATCACCATTTTCTCGAGACGAGCGCCGAAAAAGCTCTCGGGGAAGAGCGACCCATTTTAGTGGGATAGCAGCGGTGGCTCAATCGGCTAGGCGTTGCAGTGGAGTCTCTTGCTCATGGCGCGACTTGCACTTAAAAATCAATTTTTTAAATATCAATTTTGAATCGGAACAATTATTCTTGAATTGAATGCAATTACGAAAAATGTTATGTTTGCATATAATTTGCAGGAAATCGCATGTCGTAATCAGTGCTTGTCTAACAATTTTTCCTCAAAGATTGAAATATTACAATCGCGTTGGGAATTGAATGAGTATTACGGAAAATATACTCTCGAATGGGTAAAATGCTAGATAATTTCTTAGCATTAAAAAGGAAATAGCAAAATTATCGAAGCCACCTGCGAAGTAAGACACACCTTGTAACGTAATATTCCTGTATCCAAGGCGACTGGTCCCACAGACATTTAGAGTGAATACAGCTTTTTCAACGAGGACCATTTTTAGATATGAGCAAATGAGGTCACCAGCCATTTGATGGCCGCCGGGTTCAAAACTGTTATTAAGAAACAATGAATGACGCAAATGACACGAATAATAAATTCTGACGCATCTTTTCCTATGTTGGTCAATATTTGATTTCAGATATCGATCACAGAAGAAATGGTGCAAAAAACCTAAGGAACTGTGGATCAATATTTTATGATGACTGAAGCATTAGCTGTGACATCCCGAGAACCCAGGCTTGAATCCTAGTATTGGTGGAGATTATTTATTATGATTATATTCCCCTGCCTTGTAGAGAGCTATTCAAGAGCAAAAGTCGATCCATCGGAAGTGATGCCCCTTTGGGACCCTTTGAAATGAAAGTGCAAATGCTAACACTTGGCATCTTTCTACCCATTCTCATGACACTCCCACCCACCTGTTCTAATGGCACAAATGAACATACCTATTCGTTAGTCGAATGCCCAAAGAACCAGTTAGACTATCAAATTGAGTGGGTTATCACGATAAAGGTAAATAAGACATGGCCCCATTTTTTTCAATTATATTTGAAGGATAATTTCATTAATATAGTATGAAAAAAATGAGAAGACCTAGCAGCATCTGTATATGAAAGAGAAACTGAATGGAGAAGTCACAATAAGAGCAGAGATTTCAGACCTAGTAGACCCCCTTCCTTTGTCTTGGAAGCACCAACACGGGACCGAAGAAGAACGGAATGAATAGAAGAATAGCCCAAGCTAATAGCTAATAAAGAGTTCATGGTGTAAAGATTACTTACGTGTCAAGACAATAGAGCTGCAAACAGGAAATGGTTGATAAAAACATTCGTAATAGCACAAAATGGATTGGAGACATGAGTCAATTGAAAAGCAGACCAGGAAAGATTAGCTATATTCGATACATGGTCTCGGAGGTTGATTTTGAAGATCAAATGGCCCGATGAATTAAGAAATGAAGTATTTCATAGAAGAGTAGAAGTGAAAAAGACCAAATGAACACCATAGAGGAAAGAGGAAACTGATGAATTGGGCACACCGTGATGTATGATGGGTTTGTTAAGAATATGAAGTATGGAAAAGAGAGGGAAAAGTACCAAGATATTAGGTACATAAACATTGACCTAATGAGGAGTAAAGTAAGCAAAATGAACAACCAAGTTGCAACATAATTAGTCTTAGATAGGTTAGGATGAACGGCTGTAGTCAACCAATCTTCAGCACCATCCATTCATCGCCGAGTCACCGAGCCGTACGGTTGTGCCGCTGCTCGTGCTTAGTGCGTCATGTCCATTTGTGGAACTTGTGGCCTCCAAGTTAAGCTTGGAAATTCCCCCCAATGTAATGTTTGATAGATTTTACATAATCCATCCCACAAAAATCTCACTAAGGAAGATGTAAGGAGGCTCGAGGGCCTACAGAAACCCTGGTCCTGTGAACTATGCCTTGGAGAGGAGAGAGGATTTCGACGAAATGACACACCAATTAGAAGACTTGGCATCACCTGCCCCGTCGGAATAGACTGCAGCACGCAAGCAGAAGAAGAATCGGAGGGCAGCCCCGTTACAGTGATTCACTCGGAAAAATGCTTGGATCGTTTTATATAAGTGATCTAATTTATCCACAAATAACTTAAGCCGACTTAAGCCGACGCCTCTGTAATCAAAAACAGCTCCCCACTCCCAGACAATTTAAAATCCTTCTCTGTCCTGCTAATTATATCTCATGTAAATGCTCAATCGCTTCTCGCTCACATTGAAGATTTTTGATTGTGTTATTGTACTAACCTTGAGCATGCTATCGGTGTGAGTGAGACGCGCCTTAAACCATCAGTCAAATCACAGTTTGTTGCGCTTCCAGACTAAGTATTTTACAGGAATGACAGAGAAAATCCGAGGAGGGGGAGTTGGAATATATGCGCATTCCTCACTAAGAGTTAAATGTGTTGGCGGTTCGGTTAATGTTAACGATGCCAAACCGGAGTATATTGCCATCGAAGTCAGTGGCACAGATTATAAAATGATGATAGCGGTGGTATAGAACCCACCAAATTCAATTATTCTGTCCAACTTGGAGATATTTTTGGCTAACAAGGTTCCAATGTATGATAATGCGGTAGTAATGGGTGATTTCAATATAAATATTGCAAAAAGGAGTGTATACGGTGGCCTTTTTTTAATGTCATACAAGATAGTGACCTTAGTATTGTGCCGACATCTCATACTTGCCACACTAAGTTTACTAGTATCATTCTGGATCTATTCTGTGTTGATGAACTCAAAAAAGTGTTTTCTTGTGAGGAAACGTCTGACCCTCCAATCTCATGTCATGATCAGGTTTACATTACCTTCATGGTAACAGCCCCTGCTCATACCGAAAATGGTTACAGAGATTTTAGGTCATTCAGTTATGAGAGATTTTCTAACGATCTCGGCAAATAAATTGGTGTGCTCTCGGTTCACTTGATTAAATTGATGAAAAAGTGGAGATATTAGATTTTTTGCTCCTCAACACCCTCGATATTCATGCTCCTATAAAGACTGTGCGTATTACCCATCCTCCAAAACCATGGTTTACAACAGAAGGCAAAAATCAAAGAAAGAAATGGGGCTCGGGCTTTGCTTGGACGCTTCGAGGACCCGGCTGTATACACAATACAAAGAACTGGAAAAACGAGTTAAAGGCATGATTCGCAGGGCCAAAAGAGAAGATATTAAAAATTCCATCGGAATACAGACAAATACTAAAGCAATGTGGAAAATTATTCGTGATCTTGGTATAACACAGCCAAAACATTATAATGCTATCAATATTTATTTAGATATACTTAACCATTATTTCTCAATATAGCAATTAGCAACGTCTCAGAAAGCCATAATACAACCGATTTCTCTGGAAACCGGTTTTACTTCTCTCACATTCCTCCCTCTTCAGTTACAAGAGCATGCAATGATATCACCACAAATGCAAAATGCCATGACAAAATAAATATTTCCATAATAGAAATGGCTCTGCCAGTCATACATCCTGTGCTTCTAAATATTTTTGATGCATCCCATTAAACAGAGCAATATCCCACGACATGGAAACATTCTACAATGCGCCCAATCCCGAAATGCTCTGAGCCTACCAAACCATCCGACTACAAACCATCAGCGCTTTTGCTAAGATTCTTGATTGAGTTGTATTCGAACAACTAATTAAATTTATAATCGATAACCATATACTAAATGCATGACAATCTGGCTTCCAAATGGGAAACACTACCCAAACAGCACTATTGAACATCACCGAAGATATAAGAGGAGCAATGGAAATACGAGAGGCTACAGTTCTGGTATTATTTGATTTCTCAAAAGCCTTCGATATGGTTGATCAAGAGCTGCTCCTTCATAAACTGAACAAATATAACATTTTAAGGAGTTCAGTAGAGTTGGGTTCGATCTTACCTCAGAAAACGTACCCAAAATATGGTTGGACCTAATAATACATATTCTAATGGGATAAATAATCCCAGAGGCGTAGTTTAGGGTTCAGTCCTTAGCCCTCTTCTTTTCTCACTAGTCATAAATGATCTTTCTGAAGTCATAATACACTGTAATGCCATATTTACGCTGATGACTTCCAGATATATTGTCACTCGTCAATATTTTATTTAACATCTACAATCACATTGATCAATGAAGATATCGAACGAGTAGCATTATGGGCGCAGAAAACCCATCTTCAATTAAACGAGTGTAAAACCAACTCAATTATGATTGGGCAAAGTCACCTGTTTGCCCAAATATTTCGTCTTTATCCACCATTCAAATGGGAAGCTATACCATACCATACGAAGAAACGATAAAAAATACTTGGTATAACATTTGACAAAAATCTCAGTTGGAAGCAACAAGTACAAAATACTAAACAGAAAACCCAAGGTATATTATATCAACTATATACATCAAAGAATATTGTACCCCCTAAAGTACGCACCACCCTCGTACAATCACTAATTTTCTCACACCTGGATGACTGCTCTTCACTGCTGTCAAATCTCGATGAAGAAAACAAAAACAAACTGCAAGTGACTATGAACTCTACAATACGCTTTAGTTTTGACCTTAAAAAATGGGATCGGATAAGTAGCTCGTATACCCACTTAAAGTGGGTCAAATATAAACAACGTCACCTGTATCACCTCACTTGCCTTACTTTTAAACTACTATCCTCCGGTAACCCAGCTTGTCTGTTCGAAGGATTCACTTGGAAATTAAATATTAATTCAATATATACCAGAAATCACTATGTTGACATCCATATCCCCAAGCACAGAACTCCTCACCTCAATGAATCTCTTATGGTAACAGCTGCCAGAATATGGAATACATTACGATTAGAAATAAGAAACAAACAATAAATACATGTATTCAAATCAAAAGTTTATAAGTTACTTTAAAATGATGCATGGCAGTTCCCTGTATAACTGATGACGCTGCTCTATTGATTTACGTGAAGTGGAAAAGAATGTATATACTTAATTTTGTTCTTGGCAATATTTTCGAACTGTGCTCCCTGTTATGGCTATGAATGTAAAAATATGTACCGAACAAGGATGTTTTCAACATTTCTGATATGTATATACATTGTGAAACTGAAATCCGACGAATTAACACTTAATGGGATTTAAATGCATATTTATTTAGTAATTATTATTTTATTTCTTTTTTTTTCAATTATTTTATAATTTTCTTATTTTTGTACAATCCATGTAAAATATCATCATGGGCCAAAAAGGCCCACGATAATAAATGAATGGCATTGAATCTTAGGATTGAACAACGAGAGTTAGAAGGTTAGTTCCGATGTTTTTTTCAATGCAAATTGTTCATTGTGGGAGAGTCCCATCATTCCATTCTCGATAGCGCATATGTTTTCTCATAAATCCCATTTTATTTCATTTTGATTTCCAAACCCGCTGAACAGGGCTTTAAACCTCGCCGAAAACGCCCTTTTAGCTCTAGATTCCGTCACTGACTTAGAGAAATCTTCTCTTCCATTCTCCGCCCAAGGCAACAACGCCGACGATGGCACAGTGGAAAATGCATGACTTCACGAAGATGGTCACTGTGACGTTATGGCACGCATTTAGGAATATTTTAATGCTCTTTTATAGAGATGAAAAATTCCCATTGATGGTAAGGGCAAATATTTTTATGAAATAACGTCGCACGCCATAGCGATCGCTAGATTTTCCAAAAATTTACATATCTTTAGCGGTCGAAAGATTTATCCAGAAAAAAGGGAAAAGTTATAATGCTAAATAATAACCTCTATTACAGAGGCGTGCGCAAACATATTTCCGCTGAATTGCAAAGAAGAGTGGTAGAATAAAAGCGCGTGTCTGCAAAAGCATTTTTGACCAAGGTATACAGTCTTTATGATGCGTTATATTGCATATTATGCTCATCAAAGTGCGTTTTATAAACTGAGATAAAATTGAACAGAATATCCTGGCTAGTTTTATTGTAATTCTGTCTTAAAAGTGAAGATTTTCAAATGGGCGCTCACGGAGATCGCTTAGAGTATAGCAGATAAAAAGTCAGTAACATACATACCCATCACGCCATTCCCTTTCGGGGCAGACACAGTCAAAATGTTTCACTCGTAAATACATAATTGTACACCTAACTCTGCTTCAATAATTTCCTCCATACTGGCCTATCCTTGCAAACCTCTTTTGCCTCATTTACCCCTACACGCTACTACATACACGCCCTCCTGTTTTTAAAACTCCTAATATTCCTCCTCATAAGAATTTCCTCTACCACATTCAACCACAACTTTCTTGGCCTACCTCTACCACTAACACCATTCATTCTACTCTCATATATCCGTTTCGTTATTCAACTCTCATTCATTCTCTCAACATGGCCAAACCAACGAATCACACACCTTTCACACACGTCCATTACTGGAGCATTTAACACACATTCATTCATGACCCACTCATTCCTGACCCTATCCATCCTACTTTTGCCGCAAATACTCCTCAGATAACTCATACCCACCGCGTTTAGTCTACTCTTATGTCTATCCTGACATACCTATGTTTCACTATCATATAGCAAAGTGGGAAGAAGTACACTTTTGTACACGACAATTTTCGCTTCCTTAGACAAGCACTCATTCCTTGATATGCTCCACCCGCTACATACCACTTTTCTTCCAGCATTCGCACGTCTCTTTATCTCCTTATCTATTCTTTCATCTTTCGAATACATCTTACCTAAGTACACAAAATCATCCACCTGTTCAATTACTTCACCATTCGCTCTCATACAGTTATTCTCCCCACTCTCCTTATCAAAAACTACTACTTTAGTCTTGCTCGCATTTACCTTCAATTCCATTCTCTCCGTTGATTCACAAAACTTATCTAGGAGCTTCTGTAATCCCTGTTGACTGTCTGAGATCAAAACAGCATCATCTGCATGTAGAAGAACTCGCAAGTTAACATTTCCAATCAAAACACCGTGGTTTTCACTACATGCGTCTCTAACACATTTATCCATAAATACATTAAACAGCCATGGAGACATTACGCATCCTTGCTTTACATCACAATTTATTACAAACAAATCACTCAGAGCCCCGTTTACTCTTACACTTGCTTTACTATTGTCATACATCGCCATCATAACATTCAATAACTGCCCATTCACTCCATAGTCTCTCAAAACCTTCCACAACTTCTTTCTGTTTAATCTGTCATATGCCTTCTCTAAATCGACAAACGCACAGTACACTTTCTTTCGGACACTCATACATTTTTCTATCACTTGCTGAAGTGCAAAAAGCAGGTCACTACATCCTCTCCCAGGCATAAACCTACACTGCACACTCCATATTCTGTCGGAAATAATATTCCTTACTCTTTCGATTAATATTTTACTGAACACTTTTCCCGGGATACTCAACAAACTAATGGCCCGATAATTATTACATTCAGTCTTTCCTCCCTTCCCTTTGTACAAAGGAACGATGATAGCATTCTTCCAATCCGCTGGAACAACAGAAGCCTGTAAGCATAAATTGTATAGTTCTCGCAGCCTACAAAATAGTAATTTACACCCACACTTTAACATGTCACTGGATATCCCATCTATGCCTGCAGCCTTCCCATTTTTCAATATTCTCACAACCGTTGTAACCTCCTTCTCACTGATATCCTTTTCCATCATCACATTCTCACATACAACTTCACAAGGCTCATCCTCAACGCCTGCGATATTATTGTACAATTCTTCAAAATACTCCCTCCAGCAGTCCCTGATATTGCTCTCGTCCCACATGATCTCTCCACTTTTGTTCTTTACCGCATTCATTCTTCTACCTTCATCAATCTTAGCCCTTTTTACTCACTTCAAAAACAGCTTTTTATTACCTTTTAAATCACTCTGCACTTTGTTAGCTTCATCCTCACGCATTATTTTTTTGCTCTCTTTGACATCAATTTTGCATTAATACTTTTCTTTCGGTAAATCTCACATGCCTTAGTACGCTCTTCCTCAGATTTGGCAGCAATTATATTCTTGTACGCCTTTTTCTTTTCTCTGACTGCAATTTTCACTTCTTCATTCCACCAAGCATTACCTTTCATTCTTCCTACCACTCCTTTTCCACATACACTTTCAGCACATTCCACAATCACTCCTTTTAAATACTCCCACGCATCATTTACATCCTCGTTTCTGATATTCTCATCCCATTCTCTCTACTTAAACGATAGAGCATCCTCAAGCATGCAACCATACCGCATTCTTACCTCGCTGTCTAGCAACCTTTCCAGTTTTACTCCCAACTGCTTACGCGCAACATTCTTCCTTGGTACCTACTTTCTGCCCAGATTCACTTTGGAGAGTACCAAATAGTGGTTTGTTCCGCATTCAGCACCCCTCATCACTCGCGTGTCCCACACTAACACACTCAATCTCTCATCATACACAATAAAATAAATCATGCTTTTACAATCGCCCCTTTGCCAAGTATACATATGTATTCTCTTATATTTAAACCATGTATTCGACACAAACAATCCTTTTTCCAATCACACACTCACAAAGTTTTCACCATCATCATTCACTCGGGGTCACCAAAAGGCCCAACCACTCTCTCATATGCATCCCGCCTCACAACAACCCACCCATTCATGTCAACTAGTAAAATTATTCTCTCACCAGGATCACATTCATTCAAAACCTCTCAGTTTTTCCCAAAACTCCTCTTTTACACAGTCTCTCTCTCCATCCACTGGTGTATAGCACAACACAATCACAACTCTCCTAATGCCTACTTCCATGCGAACCCAGAGCAAGCTAGGGGATACTAACTCGTACTTCCTTACTAGCAACTTTGCTCTCTCATTAAGAATGAGTCCTACACCTTGACTGCCGTGTACATTATCTTCAACTCCTGACCACAATGCCAGACTACCAACATCTAATGTAACAGCATCCCGCCCCTTACGCTTAGTTTCACATACACACAAAACATCCATTCGTCTCACTTTCATTCCATTCAGCAACTCATGCTCCTTTCCATACACTCCTCTCACATTCCAAGTACCGAGAGTCCAGTTCGTTTCCAGTCCGTATCTTGATGGGCCAACCTTATTCAGCTTCCGCCGCCCATCGTGGCTTCGGCTGTCTGAGGCAACATTTTGACGTTTAGCAGTAAGTTGTAATCGAGTATGCAAGGTTACCAGCCTTCGCAGTACCCGCACCACGTGTAGCTTTCCCTGCGAACGGTTACGGCGCTCTTCCGGTCAGTTTTGACACATTTTCGCCAGTATGCCACAAGAGAAACCAAAGCATAGTAATACCCTAGGCCCGCTTTCCCTATTCTGCTCAACGTAGGATCCTTTCTGAATGGACTACCTTGAGAGCCAGCATACTGTTGCCTGCGACCCACCACTAGGAGGTATATGCGGTGTACTGACACACCGGGTTGCTAAAACGTCAAAACCAGTTTGAACGAGAAAAAATGTATTTACGATTTTCATTTGAACTTTTATAAGCAGCGAAAAGTCCTGAAAAAATTATAAAAAATAAAATTTTGTATCTTACCCCCTTTTCTTTTTTTGGGTTATTGGCGAATTACTATCGTAATTGAAGTTAAGATGCGGCAAGTCTGTTTAAATGACACCACAGAGATACACTGCAGAACAGATAGGTACAAAAACTCGTTCTTTCCGCGAACAATAAGCGACCACAGTAAAAACTGAGCTCCACTAAATACACTCCTATAATACATGTCACCATTTCATCTCCAAAAAACTTACACCTTTACACGGCTGGTGACCTAACACCCCTTGCCACACGCCCATGCGGCGGTTCGCGGGGTACTGTGTGGATGTAGATGTAGATGCTTTGCATTGCACAAAATTTGCATTGCACAAAATTTGCATTGCAAAAAATATATAGATAGGTCTATCAATAGCACAATGCGGTATCTTACTTTACATCAACCATCAATGCACATATAAATTCTCACAACCAGTATTAAAATAGCAAAGCCACACTACCCTGTCAACCGTCTGGTGTGATTGAAGGGGCGAAAGGGAGTGGGGTGGGTGGAGGGAACCAGGACCGTTCACTTTTCCTCCGTCCAGACTCTGTTCACTTCAATTCTCGCGCAAGAGTACCTTTTTGCCCCCACAACCCCTCCTCCCCACCACTTCCCCCGACTCCCTTTCCGCCCCCCTCCCAATGTGTACGCCGGAGATTAAAGCTCCTCCACCCGTCCCTCCTTAGCCCCCCTTCTCGAGGATGTAACGGGTGGAAAAACTTCCATTGTGAACTTTCTGAAGGGGGTAATAGAATCCGGAGAGCCGTTTAAATGAATTTTCCACACCGGTCTCCTCTTTAGCGATCCCCTATTTAGCGGAGGAGGAGAAGGAAGGGGATGTTGGGAACGTTTCATTTTATCCTTATTTTTTGCTACTTTTCAAATGGGGACGCTGGGCGTTCATATGGTTCGCAGCCCTTTAGGGGTTGGAGCTCTTGCGTATCCCAGGTTGTCTGCCCTCCCGCCGAATACCCTCTCGATTGTTTCAACACCATATCGGGGAGGGTGAAACACAAAAGAGTGTCGCTTGCAATGGGCCGCGAGATGGCTCTGTCGGAGAGCGAGACGATGTCGACCCCTCCGATGTAGTTTCGGGAATTGAGGAGAAAGTGTGGGGGGTGGTAAGGGGGTGTGCCTCTGAAGGGGTGCAATGCAATAAGGGGTTAAGCTTCAAACGGCAGCAAGAGTTTCGCCCCTGTCGATTTCACGTTCCAGCTCGGTTGCGGCAATTCTCCGAGAGGAGAGCCAGTCGAAATTCGCTCGTGAGACGAACCGCGAGTCCCAGAAACGTCAAGGTTTGCCGACAGCAAGTAGTAGTTCACAGTGCACAAAAATAAAAATTGACATTTTTAAAATACAAGTCGGAACTCAGGTACAGCTTTAGCAACAGCGCAAAAGACGACTTTTCCGGTGGAAAAATCAGTAATATCATCATCATCATCACAATTTAAGTTCCAATTTCATAATTCAGTTTCAACAATATCTCATAGAATTAATTCATCAAAGTGAGCAAAGTTATAATCAATAGATTGAAAATGCCACCATATCATACTAAAAATCCCTACTTGCTGAAGAAATTATACGCAATATGTACGTACCAATAATAACCAGCGTTATACGTAGGGTAACATGGAATTGCTGTGCAACGAAAATCCCTCTTGATAGTCGAATTACATTTATCTTGGTGCATCTCATTGGATATGGAGTAATCAAACCCAACGCATCTATTTTTAAAATAAATTTTCTGGCCCTATTCCAGTGTTCCTATGAATTTAACAAGCGAGTGTAGCTGGACCATAACTATCCCTTTAATATATCAATGACCTCACAGACTTGAATTACTAGACGAGATTTTCTGCTGGTGATGATTTTGTACGGCACTTCCAATTCTATTGGTAACTCTTTTACTTTGCTGGATGGTTTTGATTAGCTCAGTCAATTGGTCAGAAAATGACATAAGGCCACTGGACGAGTAACTACTGCGTTAATTTTAATTTGTGAGCATCAAGAGGAACAAGATTATAACGGTCGTAATGCGCATCAACACAGGGTGTCCATTTATGTTTGGGACACTATGTAGATCTTGTTGGAAACCATAGTGTAGGAAAACATACCAAATGAGGAATTAAATCATACTCATTGTAATACATTACATTCATTTTTAATAAGAAATATATTTTTATATCCTAGTTTTTGGGATTACCATGCAAAGTATCAACTTAAATGACCCATCACATTTAAGTGATATGTCTAAAATTATGATTACAGTGCGCGCTTAAGTGTAGACTACATTTTATATGTCTTTATTGCATAGCCATTGATTCGCATCAATAGTTTGTCAGTTACTTTTTAACTTTTGGACTTTCCACATCAAATAATTCATTTCGTTTCGGAACTTAATTAAGAGCAGATCATTTGATCACAGAGCAGAATCACATAAATGAATGATCTCGGGTGATCATACTCTCAAAAGAAAAAAAAATTATCGGTGAAACGTATTCTTCGATCCAAAAAGCTTGAATGGTGCCCATTGTTTTCCGATTCATGATTAGAGTTTCCAGTTATAACTCTTGTCAGTCATCCTGTTCAAGGGCTGTGACAGCAGAAATTATTTAAAAGCATGTAATAAGTTTCGACTAAGCTATTATTCTGAGACAAAAGAACTTTTCTGGAAGCAGCTTAGTGATTTGCTTTGTGAGCTGTGTCTGAATTGTGTATTCTCCTTACATTGTTACCATTTTGCTGTGAAATTTAAGGAAAAGTTTAAGTTGAACCCCTATTAAACCCATTAAATGTATTTTAACTGCTTTAGGGCATAAAAGTTTTTATAAGTACTCGGCATCCAAATTTTTCATACGCTGAAACAGCTTATAGATACATTTGTGTCAACGAAATTTCGATCTATTTCTATTGAAAACACTTCCACTAGGGTGATACGTAAAATTAAGGAATACTGAGAAACATTTCTTCTTTTCACGGAGATAATTTCAGTGTTATGCATTGAGGGTTTTCTTCTCATTATTTCCACTTTCCAGTTGCTCCCATGCTCTTCCGTCAAATTTAGCTTAATGAATAAATTTGTGTATTGCAGGAGTGACTGAAGTCTGATGTAAGCACCTCGAATTTGCTGCAGATATTTCGCGGGAGTTCATTCTTTCCTCCTTAAATTAAATTTTCTGGATGATGAAAGCGAAGGAATTTCTGGGTGTAACCAAGTTATTGCCTATTGGCGAATGATTTGAGAGGGCCGTTATTAAATTCCTTTCTTTGACATGATGACGCGTAGCGTTTGAATATGCAGAGCATAAAAAGGGAACGGGAAACGAAGAAATTAGGAGCTGCGCCAATAAGCTCCAAATGGATACGCAAGTGGAAACTTCGTGTTCCGAGATATAGTTATTTAATTTCAGAACCATAAGTAATAACCTTAATGACTGAGAACTTTCAGTCAGAATATTAACACCCCTCTCGTTTGGTATACGTGTACGTTGGTCCTTCTAAAGCCCTTGACACGACTTTTCTTAAATATGCTTGTTAATTTGGAAGAGCTGTTCACGCAAAAAGCTGTCCTTGACTGGCTTTCATCGATGAATGACAGCATGCAATTTCCTCATTTCTGTCGTGGTTATCTCCTCTTGAGGTGAGTAAACCTCCGTTTTATTCACTATGGCTTGCCTCAAAACGTTCTAAAGACCAAATTAAACTAGCTAAAATTAGGCAGTTGATCATATTTCCATTTTTGTTCCCTCGAACAAAACAAGAGAGCCATCAAAATTATAATTTGAAAGAAAACGGTAGCATTTGCGAATCCTCAAAACGAAAGGAATGGGCAGTTATCTAAACTCAAAATCCGGCCATCATGTAGGAGAGAAGCATACAGAAAAAAAGATTATTGCTGTAGAAAATGAAAAGGTAAAAAGTTAGGTGAGTTGAAATAAGAGATAAAGAGTAGACGGAGAGATTAGTTTGACAATGGAAAAGCCGCGTGGCTGCAGTCTATCAGATTAGATCCGTTCTAGAGGACAGCAACACTTATGATGAGTACCATCAAAATTGACTAACAAAAGGCTATTGTGAAATAACCCTCATCCTATTGTTGCATTCATAGATAATTTTTATGTGCAAGCTGAACGCAGTGGAAATAGTGGAAAACATGTTTTAATGTATGAAAAAATATGTTTTTCCTTTAATACATTTATAATTATTAATAAATCCCGCTAAGTGTTTTGTCTCAAAATTTTACCCATATTTGTTCATTTAAAATGAAATAAATAATTTTTCTATCCAATTTAAGGATATATTTGAGACAACTATATAATTAAGTGAATGATGAGGCTAATAAAGTGTCCCCAACTGTTATTACGAAAATACGTTTTAGTGAGACAGTGAAACATAGGTAATGGAATTATTGTTGACTAATTTCCATAATATACATTTATTTCAGCTGTATGGTCATGCTATAGAGTCAAGTTTTCACTTACGTACTTGCTACTTAAGCTAAAACTCTTCAGACAATATTAAAGGAAAATTTTTCTAAATTAAAATTCACACTGACTACGCCCTTGAAATCCAAGAAGTCTATCTCAGTAACATAGTATATATTTGCAATTTATGCAAATTGCATTCAATGTGACCACTCTCAGAAAGTCTAATGCTTTGAATAAACCAATGAAGGGCAGCGTTAATCATGCATTCATGACTCTAAACATCGCTACCTAAAATCTGTTGCCACGCAGGATTTTTAATACTTTGGGTAGTCAATATTGATGTGTAGTGCTGTACTGCGGGGAGGCTGATTGCTTTTGAAACTTGATAAGAGCTCATTTGTAGTTTCATCAAGTTTACTTTCCAAAAATAGCAACAACAGTATGAGAACCAGACATACTCAGAAAGCGAACTGCCTCGACTCCACATAAGGCTAAAGTTATGCTAACATTTTCGACTTTAGGAGGGCCTGAATTTACTCCTCTCGGCCCTCTAAATAATTTAGTCGGTAAACTCTCCCTCTCTTCCTCAACAACTTCGTTTTCTTTTCGCCACCACGGCGTACCTCCACTGCTGAGGTGTGCTCATGGAGTTTCCGACCCCTTGGGAGCGGTTAGGGGCGGAGGTGGATTCGCTGCGTCCGCAAAACTCCTCAATAATTTCCGCATAGAACTGCAGACGACTGACTTCTACTTTCACGGAAGGAGCGGTGTGCTAAGTCCGTGAATAACCAACATGAATTATTAATGACTATGTATCACTAAAGTTAAAAGCAGCACTATTTTAAAGGGAAACAAATAATATGCCTTCATACATACGGGAACAGACGTTAGGCGGTTTAATAGAGATCGAGTCCGAGTTGAGTGAAGGATTTGAGGACTATTTTGATTTGATTGAGGATCAGAGGTTATGTCAAACCTGTGACGCGAGAGTCAGAGAACCAGACCTTTCTGCAAAATCTTACGAGTGTGGCAAAATATCAATGAAAAATATCATTTGCTGAAAAAGGAACAAAAAACCTAATCCCAATAATGCGCACCAAGATCATAAACTAAAATTTTAACAGCTTTCCAAGGGTCTTCTTCAACTGATAATTGAGCCTTCACAAATAGCTAGATGAACTTACGAGTTGAGTATGCAATGCCAAAAACTACTAGCAATCGTTAAAGCCACTTGTTAAACTCACTCATGATCATGAGTGATTGCTGCAGACAATTCAAAAGCATCATAACTTAAGCGAAGTTATTCGTTACGTACCATTGCGTGAGAAATACATGAAAAACAGCATTAACTCTGTTTCCTCTCAGCTAGTGATTATGTGAAGTTGGATAGCTTTGAAACCAAGGCGAAATAAGCTCGCCCACAACCTAGCTGATGCGCCTGCTTTAACGCCTGCATATTCCGGCTTGATAGTATTTCGAATGATTTCCACAGGTTCTGGCGAAATATCGAGGATGTTCGTCATATAATAACAGAAACAACAATTGCACTTATACACAGGATATTTTAATGAGTAACTCGTTAAAATATCCTGTGGAGAAGTTCAATTGATGTTTCTGTTATAATTTGATAGCATTGTTTACAGTTACTTTTTTCTGACAAACCAAACTGTCGGGATTTTAGTGGGCAATTTTGTTTGAAGTAGTTTTGGCTTTTCATGTCCTGCTTCAAAGCCCACAGACAGTTCAAATCCCTTCTCCAATCCACTCATAATTACAAGTCCACCATTATTACCAAGTACAGGAGAAGAAAATTCCAGGTTTCGGCCACTTTTATAGGATAATAGGAATTTCTATACCCACTTCAGCATAGCGTTTGGAGATATTCCACAATGTCCTAGTTTGGCACATCATTTTGCTTTGCGTACCCCTTCAGGATTGGAGGCATGATTTGATGGCGAAAATTTCAGCGGAAGAAAGAACGGAACATCTGCAGAAACTCGCAGGGTATTTTTTATTTCGTCAACTTCTCACCACAGCCACTAAGAATCTTCCATCTCTCCCCTGTATTCCGAAGTTTCGCATACCTTCCCTCCTTAGGAAAAACTCCTGGCTTTTGAAGGTGAGCATCGTGTAGACTAATGCACAGAGCCGTAGGATGGGGTTTTTCACTACTGCCCCACCTCACCCCACTGGTCACGAAAGGGCTTGGCATGGGTAAGGGACTAGCGACTCAAAAGAGTAAGAGGTGGGTGAGGATATAGGAGGACAGGCACGAAGACAGGATCTCCCACCGCGGAGCTTTCGCAATAATTTCCCGTCCGCGGTTGGCTGGTACATTTCCACGCACGCAGGCGGTGCGACTGCCTCACCGACAGGTCTGAAAGCTTTCCATCTTCTCATCTCCGTAGCGGAGGCAAAAATATCGCCCGTCTCAAAACTTGCCGGTGGACTAACTTCGAACTTTGCTCATCTTACGCGATCCTCCGTCTTATGCCATCAAAGACGTTCGCCTCCAACCTCACTCCACCCATCCCCACGAAACCCACCTCCTCCTCTGCCCGACGCCCTCGTGGGAAATTAATTATTACTCAGTGCCTGCATTTCTTCTGCGTCGTTCTTTCCTCCAGGCGTAAGTCCCATTCCCCCCCCTTTCCCTTAGCTTGTGGCCGCGCTTGAAAATCACTTGCTTCTCCGAAGCAACGCCTTACCACTCGCTCTCTGCCTGCTTTCCTTGCCTTTCCCGATTCCCAATTTCGGCTCTTGAGCTGAGCCGAGCGCTTATTTCCCTCCGGATTTTCTCGCAGGTGTCCGCGGGGCTGTGACGCGCCAAGGAATTAAATTATTTCCCCGCATAACATTGCGGGAGGATAAGCGGCTGGGTGAGCCCTTGGAGGTTTCACTCTCGAGTCAAGAGTGTTTCTACTCTCGCTCAAAAATGGAGTTTCTGCGCCCGAAAGGTTAATTGCTGTTTTCCTTCCGTGATCATGTGTTTCAATGATGCAGAGATTAATGAGTTTTATGCACAATTTTTTATTTTGATATTTGGATATATTTCTATAACTTTTATTTACATCCTTGAAAGATATTTAAGCACAATGCTGATACTTGCTAAATAAGAAGATCTGATGAAGAATATTTGAACATTAAATTGGAAATAAAATACTTATCGCTGCTGAATTTGAATACAGAGGAACATAGTAAAATTAAAACCAATATCTATTTCAGCTAAGCACACTATTTCCTGTTAAATGACTAATTTCTCTAAACGAAACCGTTATTATTGCTCCAATCCAAAGATAACTTTCTAACCACATATTCATTCCATACAAACCCATCCATTGAATCCTGCACAATTGGACCCTTGCAATTCTTTATTCCAGTACTCCTATTTATTTGACATATTTAAAATGAAATTTTACAAATCTCTTCATCCACGCACTGTGCATTTCTTGATTTTCCTCGTAGATACTTCCCGTCCCTTAATTCCCCGATTATGTTTTAATCAAATGCATTATGTCTCAGAGTGTGCCCTATCCAATTGACTCAATTTCCCCGGACTTACTGCGCAGCAAAGTCAACTATCTTCTTCGGGTCTTCTCTGCACCCCTCCATTCCCCATTTAATTATTCCATTTTCTCTTAATTATTGGTCTCCATCTTCAGGTTCCGAAAGCTTCTATTCTTTTTTGTCTGCTTCTCCTAAGGTCAAAGCCTCTGGTCCTTGGAATGTCGTACCCCGAGCTAAGGCTTTTCATGTATAAGCTCCCTTGTTTCTAACTGCATCCCTTTTCAGCACATTTTTGGTCTCCTCATTGTGTAAGCTTCATTAGATTGAGCTATTCTACTCTTAATATCCTTCACGTTTCTTTCCTCCTGAATGATGATTCTTCCGTCGGGGGCGAACGATTCAACTTATTCTGGTTTCCCTAAAAAGTTTCTCTTCCTCTTACCTAGATTTTGGTTCTCTGTCTATTCATTTCTATATTATGCTCTAAAAGTACTTGTTATAAAGCATCTAATGAGCCATTTAGATCTTCTCCATTTTTATGTGAGATAGTGGTGTCATTTGCAAATCGAATCATACTAATTTCATTCACATTCACCTAAATAGCTTCGCTTCATTTTTCCTCCATTCCTTTCGTTGCAACTTCCAAATACATATTGAAATATTCTGGTGAGAGACCGTGTGATTAGTTTCACTACTTTATTAATTTGAACTTTCTACTTTTCTTCCTTTTTTCGTACAGTGTAGCAACTTGGGTTTTATGGAGTTGATGGATTTTCCCTCTGCTAAAGTAATCTATTCCCAGGTTTCGGAATGATTTGAACGTCTTCTTACATTTGACGCCAAGGAAAGCCTTATCCATGTCTGCGGGTGCAACACACATTGGTTTTTTCGAATTAATAATTTTTCACCTGTTGTCCCACGGCAGGGAATAACCTATTTTTTCCTGTCCTATGATTTATCTTGATTTTTTGCATGGTTCTCTTAGATTTGTCTCCATTTTCTTCAGCTTTTATAACGTGCTAGGGCTTTAGATGCAGGTGATGGTAAGCTCAGTGTAGTCTTTTTCTCACGGCCTTTATCTCTTTTGATATTACATCTATTACACTTTTCTCAAAGTTCTTTGATAGTTTCCCGCTGTCATATATTTTGTGATCCAATATATGACTCACTTGTATGTATCGCCGAAGTTGTAAAATATTTACCCGTTGATTTTTTTCACTCCTCACCTTTTGACATTCTTCAAGTGTCTTACTGCTCTATCAGAGTCACATCTCGTTTCGTATGGGGTACGATAATCCCATACTACCTCATCCTCGTTTTCAATCAAATTTTCTTCCAAAGGCTTCCTGTTGCTTAGTTCTTCTATATATTTGAACCTTCTGTCTCCTAGATCGTTACTAACTTACTGGATCTTTTCTTTTATGTATACGTTAAATTCTTCGCCGCAGCTTTCAAAAAAGTTTTTTTAATACTTTCATTATTTCACGATGTATCTGATTCTTTGCGTAGTTTCATCTACGATTATAATTTTTTCTTCATTTTTTGATGAGGCCAGTTATCTTTACAATGAGAAACAAAACGTAAATACAAAACGAAGAGAGAACAGTTTTACACAATCAAAATACTAAAATATTTCTGCTATCCGTAATATATTCAACTAGTATTTTGCTCTTACTGCTTTTCTGCCCTTCATTCAATTTACATCTATAACCAACTGACTATGGCCGCATAGTCACAATTCCACGCGTGCAATAAAATTTCTATTTAAATGCTCAAGGCAGTGGCTATATTATTTTCGCATGTATGCTAACGCAATTTACTGGAAAACAATAAATGCATTTCTAAGTACCTTCACAGATCTGACAGGAGGAGGCATTTCCTCGATTGCAAAGCGTTAAACTTTACAATAAAATTTTGCACAAAGGGTTTTTTTTCAAGAGTCGGTTTCTAGCCAGATAACTTTTTGTCAAAATCATTGTCTCACATTTTAGATTTACAACCATACCATAAGTTTTGGTATTCCATATTAGATGCTTTCAACACAAATAATACGTATATAACTCATCGGAAAAATCAAAACCACAAAGTCGAACTCATGACAGGCAAGTTAGCTAATAAATTTGAAGCAAGCCAAAAATAATTTTAAAATATCTTTTAATGGATTTCAAGGGTCATTTGATGAATCCTAGAAAATACCTTTGACTCACCTCACACGAATTCGATCACGTTAATGGCAAACCGTGGTGATTCATGAGAGAAAGACTGTCACGGCTTTGGAAGGCAGAAAATATATCCGAATTCGGAGTGATTGATCGAGCCAGGCACTGGTTCATGGACCAGACAAATGGCATCATCACACAGGTAGTGACAATAAACGCTGAACGCTCCGCTAGCCAAGGGGAAATATTTCATCGAACGAGGAATGATGAACGAGCTAAAGGGGCCGGGGGATTCGGGCGGAGGTCACACGGCCACACCCCCAAACACCGGGGGGGGGGGGGGTGGGAGGAAGGAAAACACGAGTCACCTGCCCGTGCGGGAATAAAAATACAACGACACCACTCGAGGCGTTTTAATTACAGCTGTGCTGGTATAAAAATGTGAGATTCTCTGCATCTTACTCATTCTGTTCAGAGTTAAATAGCTATAAGCCTAAGCATTTTAAAGTAAACTGAGAACTAACGGATTTACATTTCATAGGGTACCTATATGTCCTAGGCATAGAAACTCAACGTAGTACTATAAATTTATTCCAGTTCGTCCCATTATATTTACCGACAATAATACGCCTAATATTTTAAAGCTGAAAGGCAATGGGTTGGTGCATTAATTTTGCTTTGTTTACGTTTTCTGAAAATTGCGCTGCTATGAAAAATTGATTAAATAAACAAGTCAGTGGTCCAAAAAATTGATTAATTAAACCAAAATGGAGTGCTGATTTAATAGTGAGGCTTATCCTACTCCTGTACTGAGAAGTGTAAGTGCACAGATGGCTCCATCACTATTATGCAGGGAATATATTAATGTTATCTAAAAGCTGAATGAGATAGGCCAATGAGTACCCAAAGTAAAGTTGGGAAAATATTATCGTTCATGATAAACGCAAATCACGGGCAATATGTTCTTTTATCAGAATTTTCATGCGAGAAATATTTCCCGTGTATGATAACTGCCAGGGACGTAAATGATTTTTTAAACAAATTACAATAAAGCGTTTTACTTCTTAATGCATACTCTGAATCTTTACAGTGTTGCAGCAATCTTGCGTGAGTTCAATCTATTTAAATTATTTTTGTGAAAAATATGAAGGAGCGATGTATTATGTTAGCGGGAGTTGATAGAGGATTTGCTATCTCTGCGTGTATCAAAAAGATGAGCAAAACTATAGAGATCCTTTATTTTCCACGATACCGCCACCTCAACGATATACATTGACGAGCGCGTCTCACAGGGGAAGGGAGGGAGAGAGAGATAGAGATAGAGAGAGTGAGATGGGGACAGGAAGAGCGCGACCCTCAGAAGAGAGGAGATAATGACACCCACGCACGTCTAGAGACGGAGGCGAAGGAAAATGGACGAATAATTATATTTCATCGCCGGCACTTTAAAAATTTGCATGCTCTCTGCGGGAGAGGGAGTGACAGCGGCGTAAAGTGTATAAGCAGCGGCGTGGGATGCGCGCCCGGGGGGAAGGGGGGGGGAGGCCGAGGACGCGAGTGAGTGGCGGGAGAGGAAGGGAATGCGAAGGAGGGCGTGTGGCCCTTTAGCACGGAAAGAGCTCTTGGAAGCGGGAGAGGTTAAAGAGGAGGGAGATGAACGAGTGGGAGGGATGAGATGAGAGACGCGAAAGTGAGGCGGTGGAGGAAGGAAGAGGGAGGAGGGCGCAGAGGACGGAGGGGAGAAGGAAGTTGGTCTTTTTATGCGAAGGAAGACATGAATCATTCATCCGTAAGGTAGGAAATTGCGTTTGCGACGAATTTATCCCAAAGGAGCCGGGAGCTTCGTGAGCAGAGGGAGCAGGGGCGTCGGAAGGAGTTGTGCCAGGGATGATGGGGTTGGGAGAATAATAAGCGGAGACGAAGAGCGCGGATGAATGTATCTTAGGTCAGGGCAGGAAAGACGAGGAAAGAAGATGAGAATGGGTGAAGAATTTGGGCACGAAAGAGGATGAGTGAAGAAAGAGGGAAGCTTCGGAGATGCGGTGGAGAGAAGGAGACAAATGAAGAGGAGGAGGCGACTTCCCTTCGGCCGCTGGAGAGGGAGCACCGACAGAAGATGACGCGTTTCCCAGTAATATAAGAAAAATCTAATAGTTTTCAAAAGAAAGGGAGGAGAAGTTAGAATATATAAAAGTTGAATGGGCGTTTCATTAAGAATTTATTTCATAAAATTCGTCTACATAATGCTCAGAGTTTTTCGTCGTTTCCAGAGAAGAGTGAATAAATTTAATTATTGGTTAAAAAGGTCAGTTGTCACTTAAGGTCTAACTGGGCAATTTTATCGTCTGCGGAGAAATATAAGATACAATTTGTAATTCATGAAAATGGATTGACTTGAAAAACTGGCATATTTCATTATAGCAATTACCTCTGAGCAACCACCGTCAGTCAATCGTAAATCTGCATACCTCGAAAGTGGTGAATAATAATATTCTATGGATGTAAAAATGAATGGTTTACGTTACGTTCTGAGTTATTTTTCGACAAAGGCAAAACCAAAGTTTCCTTGAGCTCCGAGCTATCCATAAATTTTTATGCTGCTTTTGTACTTGTACTGATTTGTACTGATTGAATGTCATCAATCTGAGGAAAGGATACATCCAGAAGTCAATAGTGTAATAGCAAACATTGGTTTGGAGGAGGTGTTTATTATTTAAAGTACTGCCATCTAAATATGTACAATATAACAAATTTAAATATATTTTGTCCGTGTAACTGACAACCAACTGGCATGTGTGTCATTTGCACATCTCTTGTGTTTCATACTTTTGTGTATTCTCGTGTTTTAAGCAAATGTTATGCCTTCACCTGACTAAATCATAGTAGTATTACAACACTTGGCTTTTAGATTCTCCTACTTCTGGTGCATTATCGCACAACCGAACCCAATATCTTATTCTCACGGTAACCAAATCATTCATACCATGAGCAGGATTCAAATCATCAACGAACAGATTCGCTGGGCTGTCTTGTTTTCACTTACTAGCCAGTAGGCATGATTTTAAGTAGCAGCAGTAGTTGAAAAGTGATTGAATGGCTCATTTTCTTAGTCACCTAAAATGCATGGAAATATTTGCAAATCAAATATTATTGGAATAGAAAAAATTAATTGCGGTAAACCCAAAATATTTCACCTGAAAATTTCTCGACAGGTAGAGAAGACGCTATTGTGATAGAATACCGTTGGCATTTACAAAAGACCACCTCGTCGGAAGATTGGATCGCTGGGGGTGATAAGGAAAATTGTTTCTCGCAGCCAAGCTGTTTTTATGATTAGGAAGGAAACAATTTGCTACCTGGGAGAGAAACACGAAGACAGACCGATCAATTCTGAGAAATGGTACTGTTTGTTGAAAACCTAAGGTGGAATTCGGGAAATACATGGAAAAGAAGGGAAGTGAAATATGGGACCATGAAACTGATATTGCAATGATATTTGAGACTTAGGCTTTTACTCCTCCTTTGAATCCATTGCTTCCACGCTTGCATCAATTTGCTGATGCCAAAAATTCATCAAGCAAATTTATATTTTAGCCTCCAAAATTATCCAATTTAGTTTATTGTATGACGAATAAAATTTGAACATTTCTTACGCCTGCTTGATATAGGGAGAGATTCTCCAGCGACGCGTAACCGACTTCATCGGTGGCGATATGCAATTCCAGAATTCCACTGACAGCACTCAATGTGTGATTGCCCATGTGGAATGAAACGGTTGGCTTATTCTTCATTTCTCATTCACAGCATCGTCGGGAGGGCTGGGAGAGCAGTCGAATGTCCCAGTTGGACGTAAAACTACCCACAAAAATATATAAGTACCTCATTGCCAGATTAATATTCCAATTGTCAAAGACTCAAATAAAATCTAATTATACAATGCCTCTTCCCACTTTGCTATAACAATCGGAATGCTGACAAAAATGAAATCGTAGGTTATAAAACTCATTGGATCAGGAAATGGTAGTACCGAAGTAGATAGAATGAGGAATACAGATACAAAAGAAGACTCAATCCATCGAACAGATAAGTTGAAGAATTTATAGAAAAATGGAAAGAAAATGTAAAATGAATAGCAAGGACAAAAATCCCCAAGAAAGTCATGAATTATAAGTCATATGAAAAGAATTGAAAGATCAAGGGTCAGATGTTGAAAATGAAACCCGGGCTAATCCTGGAAGGAAGATGAATATTTCTATAAATTATTATGTAAGCAGCACGCTTCGAGAATTGAAAATTGCCTATTTGCTTGTCATCAATGTAATTTAATCAAAGCTTATAGTGAGCTCAAGGATTTGAGGATTAATAGACGATGTACCACCGAGACTTTAGCGGGGAAAATACCCTTATTTGAGAGGCACATTGCAGTGAATCGTGAAACTTCTTCAGTTAGCATTATACAACTTCCAATCGAGTGGGTGTCGATAAAGTGTGCATCTCTGACTTCATCTAGTCATTACAGCTAGCAAGTTAATGCATCTACTTCACTTGCAGTTAGCATCTAAAAACCATTGATTCACGTAAATTGAGTCAGAATACGTTGTTAGACTGAGTATGATGTTATTTGCCAGCTCAGGTCAACGCATACTTCACCTTTTTAACCCACAGTTGTTCACCGAGAAGTGAATGTGCCAATCCTACGAGATACACCAGAGATTTTAAACGTCTTCAGTTAATCATTTTCCTTCGTTTCTCTGCCACTCTATATACTACTCTACTCGTGTCCTATAGCTACACTTAAGAAAACAATGAAAGAATACCAGCACGTAAGTAGATGACCTCTAGTTGTCGCAAAATTATTTCTTTCAGCCGAAACGGTGTTTCGTTGATGGATTTAAGTTACCATGCCTTTACTACGTCGGAATAACAACTAAAGGTTTTCAAAATAGTGATTCCAAGAGCTTGCGACAGGGTTTCTCTACAGTCACGGCCTCAATAAAATCTTCGCGAAAGGCCATTAAGCGCGCTGCATTGTATTGCCAGGCAGAGCGAGAAATGTGTAGCGACTATCATTGCTGAGAAAATCTGTAAAATGCATCGACATTTTAATGGCTGTCCATCCATCGGTTGCAATGGAGGAAGGCTTTGATATGGTAGCGTGCAAGAGGCTAGACCGAATTGCCATGGGCCGCAATTTCCACTCTACAAATGCGCCGTCCACTACACCTGGACGTGAGTCATTACCGCGCAGAAAAAGGGAAGAATATTCTCGGATAAAGGTTCCAAGACTCCCCATGGAAAGATTTTCTTTTGAGTTCCAGTTTTACTAGGTTTATACGACCTGTTTATGGGTCAGCACGTTCTTCGGATTCGTAAAGGTAATACGGAGCTCAAGTTTCTCTAGTCCTCACGCCTCCTACGACGGGGGATACAAATGAGGGAAATCTTAAAGTAGTTTAGAATCGGCCTGAGTCATTCAAAGCACTTTTATTACTATGATAGAAGCTCGAGTTACTTCAATACCGATAGAGACAGCAGTAGTAGTAGTCCTGATGAAGAGCTACCTTCAACATGGTACATTAACGGCATTAAGGAAAGGTGGAAATACAGAATAATTTTAATAAATGGGCAAAGGAAACAAAAGAACCCACTGTTGAAAGTGACCAACTTGTGACTGAAGGCAGAAAGAGGTCCAAAGTTGTGCCAATGCCACAAAATGATGCCCACAAGTCTTAAAGTTTGGATCGGAATTTCATAAAATAATCTCTACAAGAACTCAAACATTGCCCATCCTTGTAAGAAGCTATGATTTAATTCAACATGCCGTGTTCAACCCAACCGTGGCTAATCTACAAGAAACTAAACATATCGGAATGAGCTATAAACAAGCCAGGACGTATGGGCAAACTTCACTTTGAATGAAAAACTGTGAGTCTAAGATTCTATATTTTTTACCTATCCAGCTATGATACGCTGTGTTATGCTTTTCTGTACCTATTTAGACACGACCCAGGTTATGTTGATCAATACCATCTTTAGGCGGCGTTGAACGTCGATACTCGGGTTGCTTCTAAATTAAATAATGTGGAATTGCAGAGTTACAATTTCTATTCTAACAGAATACCATTCCACAAATTAAGCCTGAAACAACTAACTTCGTATTACTCAAACACCTCCAGCACACGATCACTCTACACTGTAAGTCAGAGTTTGATGTGAACGATTAAGTGTTCTTTAAATGAGACAAACCCCGAATCAGATTACGAGGGTGTTTTTGGGCTAATATTGTCAAGGCTGATTACTTGGTACCTACCTAATTAGCACCAAACACTCTCCATTAAACAGCTACCCTGATTCCTAGTTCATTAGCCCAGGTTAATGACTTTTTGATGCCAGGTAGGAGAAGACATGGATTACATTCGTAAATACGGCAAACTAACTTTGAATCAATAAAATGTGCTTAAGTTGTGGTATTCAATGAATTTCCTACCGTTACTGCTAGAGATACGGGAATGATAGTGCATTAGATATTTATTTAGGCATTTATAAGAGGGTAATGTGCATTTTACTTTGATAATAGCAATATGGATAAATTTATGCAAATTGCAGTAGTTGTTCAAGTACTGTGGTGAATTGAGGTTGGTCTTTGATTACTTGACGATACCCTATGCGCAATGCGGAATGAGTTTCGAGAATGCTGAATTAGTGAAACTTTAGATAGGTTAAATTTGGGAAAAGTGGTCGAACCTGACACAAGTTATTAGATGAAATAAATAAAAGAGTTTCTTACAGGTCCACTTCTCTATCACTACCTACTATCACACATCACAATGCTGCCTAGAAACGGAAATGACGCCTGGGGGTGAGTTGGTCCTGTATGCTTGGCTCTTAGCATGGGAAGCCAAACCTTTGGCCCCTCTCACCCTTCCACACTCATTATTTTGTGCGACCCAGCCCTCCCGCCCTCCGGAGCTTTCCTCGGCGACGCAATTTACAGCACGTGCACCACACGCACCCTTTTCCCAATCGGGACTCCAGATCCCTCTTTGTCGCAGCTTCCACCCAAACCATCAACCATCCCTCCTCTGCACGTCCACTCCCTCCCACCCTTCGTCCCACCCACCACGCCCCCCTTCACCTCGTTCCTCCATGGACACCCAACGCGTATTACGTGGGAGCGCATGAATGATGGCTGGGTAGAGTCGATTGTAAGGGTATCAGGATTGATGGCGTGCGAGCATGGTGGGTCCATCGAAGGACGAAGCGAGGAGCTGAATAAAGGAGATAGATGGAGCGGAGAAGACGGGAAAAGAGAAAAGAAGGTTATGAAGTGAATTGGATACGTGATATAACCATGTAGGTGCAAGGTGACGTCCGTGTTTATTAACACATGTTATGTCCTCACATTCACTCAAGATGGGCGTTGATGAGTGAGAATAGAATATAACAATATTTATCATCTTCACTAGAGTGCAATGAATCAGAATCTTTGTACTTAATTGTCACGAATATAAATGCGCTGCTTTGCTCAGAAAAAGTTTTCTTAATTCCATAAAAAATAAAAAATTTTTTTCGTCAAAAAATCACAAAGTCAACATCACTGCGTACTAGTGAGCGAGAGTTAGCCAGTGGCTATTATTGGATTTGCAATAGGCTTGTGCGCCAGACATCTCCCCTTCAACCTTGAGAAAACTGAATAATAAACATAGTTTACGCTTGAGCTTATTCCTTGGCAACGTCTATAAAGAAGGCTATGTATCACTGAATTCTCTGAACAGGGGAAAAATTACCTTGTAGCTTTCATCGCGTGAGCGGATTTTTGTGAAACCGTTTGAGAACTCTTCAACCTTTATAGTTACCCTTTCTGAAATACTTAAACCCCATCGACCCGTCATATACTCATGTCCCTAGGTCGGAAGGCCTTAAAGATAGGTTACATTAAGTTTCACTGGCTTTAAAACCGAGAGAGAATTCTAAAGGAACTGCTTGGTAGAGGGCAATTAATTGCAGTTGATGATCAATTCCGACCAAAAATACCGACATATTCAAAACAACAGGAGAAAAAATAAACAGACCGAAGCGAAGATCACATCTCATCCCTTTTTTGGTTAACCTTCTTCCAACGGCTCTTTCCTGCCCACGAATACACCATTATTGCCACTTTCTTGAACGGAACACTAAAAGTTTGAATAAACACTTAAAGCTTGGAAACACTAAGATGATTGAAGCGATGACAAATGCAAAATATAGCTGGGTCTATTTTGAAAACTGTAGAATTAGTGTCCACTAGGTAGGACTTTCAGAAAAAAATGCCTACCCTTTCCTGAATTGTTTTGGTCACAACCAACTTTAGCCTTACTCCAGAATGAGCAAAATATACCCTAAGTGCTCTACTGCAAAAATTACCAAACCCATGAGACTTGGAGTCGTATTTCAATCCATTCAATTGTAATTTAAAGTGAATGATCTATCACATAAAATATAGCATGCCACTCATATAAGCATGATATGATAGTATGCAATTATGTGCGCAATAGTTATGTACCACATGTTAGGCAATATATTCTTACCAATATAAAAATTCCACTAAGTAGTCGTCCATAAGCGCATGCCTACTATAGTCTCCGCTTCATGTTCCCATGGAGTTAGGATTGTATTCAACCTCGAAGTTTGAAGTACGTAATACTTAGATTTACGCTCCTAGCCAGGTTCTAAATTACTCATTGTTTCATCAATGAACAACGATTTTTAGACATTGTTAAGTCCGCGATATATTTTGAGTAGTGGAGTTAGTTCGTGTTAATTCAAATTAATTCAGAAAAATATGCTGCACCAATAGATAAACTTTAATTACTACAATTAACTTTGCACCGCACATAGTTCACCCATCTACTTTAACGATCAGTTCCACTCAAGTACCAACCAAATCTAATAGGAGATCGGTTATATAATGGCTATTTTAAATTTACAGTTTCATAACGTGGTTTTTGCTTTCGTGTGATATTGATTTAGAGTATAGATTGTGCAAATTATAATAGGCTACTGGACGGTATCGTCATTTCTTGTAGAAGGTATCAACGTCTAAATAGGAAATGGATACATTTGGAAACAGATATTAAACAAAAAACAATTCCTAGGCGTTCTTTCATAGAGGCCAGATTTGACTCTCCTAGAAACCTGGATTTAAAATAATACTGAAATTTTCTTCAAATATCACTTACCTAATGATCAGGCGTAACAATCTCCATCGCTTCATCATGTACTGATTAGTTTCTATCGCAGCAAATCCGACTTCTCGAAGCGATGATACACTTGGACTTGAATTTCAGATATCAGTTCGAAAGGAAAGCGTAATTATTTCTCAGTATAATCACCGTGACGAGATGAAATGAAGAAATAGCTAGACGTTGTTTAGTTATTTGGGGAGAGGGGTAAAAAGAGCCTCCCGGATCTTTCGAGAGCGGACGACACGGAAATAATACTCGCTCTCTGGACAGAATCGAAGTTGTTGTTGAAGAGAGGAGCGTGATAGATGGAACAGAGTAGAGTTCCATGAGTGACGCCGAGCGGAAGGATGCCGATCCGTTCCACCAGCCTTGTCCCTTCATCTGGGACTTATGATTGCAATGGACCATTTGGTGTCTCTTCCTGAATATTAGCTGCTCCCAACCATTCCTATGCACTTCACTACTAAACATAATTCATGCATATTCTTGCACTCCTAAATAATAAGAACATTATCTATTTGAAGAATAATAATCTATTTAAGAATAAAATTAAATGGTGGCCAAAATATCTTAAATATTTCTTATTAGTAAAAAATTGAAGCATAATGGAAAAAATTGCATGAGCCATACCAAAAGGTAACTTAAATGTAAAAAATAACTGAACTGTTATCTCGTCGCCCTGGTTAGGTAGTCCTGCCTGTATTTGCTACTTAGCTACAGCAGACGTCCTGTAGTGGCATGGTCAACTTTAGATGAAGCAATTCCCCAATCCTCTATGGAATATTTCCCTATATAAGTTTCCCTCATTGGGTGAGTTTTATCTTAATTGGCCGGGACCGTAGCGGGTGACTTCAAAGAGCAATGCATATTATGGGGGGCGCGTAAACTCAGTTGGACCAATCAGAAGATCACGCGGCCAAGAGTCCTGGATCCCACGTGGAGTACCCTAATTCGAATCCCTGAAGATCCTCTCGTGATCTGTTCCCTGAGAGGGGAATTATTCCCCTCTCCCCGTCCCCGTTCCTGTTGCCCTCTTCCTCACGGAGGTCAGAAAACACTGGGAAACCGGCCAGCATTCCTGGAGGAAAATGGTGACCAATGTTCACCGACAAGTTCAATACGAGCGAATCAGCCGTTGACCCAATTTGGTTGAGCAATCCGGTGGTTGAATCAGTCCGGGTGCCCAACACGTTCTTTGCAATTGTTGATATTTGCGGAACTAGTGTTCTGATTACAATTTCTGACATGTGTTACCAACTAAATGGGTAACTCAACCATGGTTAGATGTTCAACTACATTCGGCGCTGATTGATGTTTCCATTACCTAATGTAACAAGCGCCAGGCCAAACTGGTGCTATATGAGTGCAGTAGCAACAGGGTATTGGAGAGTTGCGATTCTTAGCCTAAGGTACAACCACTCAATGGGTACGTGCTTGGCATGTGGTGAGTGTACGAATGATAATATATGGTGGACTAAAGATTATAATAGCTGTTATGATATAGGTTACATGAAGAGTAATCAATTATATGAAGAGTGTCATTATAATGTAAGGAAGTATATCTCCCTCATAAATTCCTGGCGCAGACCTATTTGGCCCGGAGGGGAGGTAAAAGTGGACGATGTGAAAGTAAAGGACGGAGGAGAAAAGAGGGAGACAGTGAGAGTGAGCTAGGCAGGAAAACCAAACTACTTTGCGGAAAAAGAATGAGGCACTCACACGCAAAGGTGAGTGGTTAAAATCACCCATTGGTATGACTTCATGTGGGACTCTACATTGAGGTCTTATTATAAGACGAGTCGAACAGGGATAGCAAATAGTGGTGAGTTATCCAACTTTTCGAAACGCTTGTGTTGGCAGCAGGTAAAAAGGCTTTCTTACTTACCCCTCTCACTTAACAATCTTCCTCCCCAGTTTCTCAGTATTTACGAAATTTCAATAACCCTCGTCTCAAACTCGTCCACTGCGCCGCGCCAGGAACTTTTGCTTGCACTATATTATAGGACGCTGGCTATTGAGTATACAAATCAAAGAACGTGAGGCCGCCCCATCGTATAAAGGTCTATCATGATGGATTTTCAATGGTGCGTGGTTACATTGATACTGAGAGCTTCGACGTTTTCTAAGTCATCGCCAAAACATTTACTATTCGTGTTAGGTCTGGAAACATTCTAGATGGGTTTGAAATGAATTTTAAACACTTGCAGATACAGAGAGGATGAGCGTTGGGGTCAAGGTGATCGGATGCGATTGCTGTTCCCTCTAAAAGAAAATCGTTTTACTAAATGTGAGACGTTAGTGTAGATCGAAAGAAAGACGCATTTAAACTGCTAGTACCAAGTTTGTATCGTCGTCCTTGGGCTACAGGTTGGCTCTTGGGCCTCAACTGTCGTCATATACTCCACTTTGGAATAGCGAGTTGATTGATAATGATCAGAGCGCTGGACAGATTGAGGAGGCCCGGTTTCTAAATGGGTCTACCGTCTTCTTTGACAACCACTCTGAAGGTGGATAAGCGTTTTTTGTTAAAGCACAGGGCTGTGTAAAAATTTTTCGTACGTGTGCGTTTTAGCTGTACCTACGTTTAAAAGAGAAAACGTTGCATTTATCTATACGGGTTCTTTACATTCCAGCGATATCTTAATACGTAGCCTCACTGCACATGAAATATACTTCGCAATAATCAGATTTCATTTGTACATATTCTCTGTTAAACGTGTATTGATACCTTTCTTATTGTTTTTATGGCTGATAAAAAATATTAAAGAGCCACACCGAGTCGTATAGTCGAAAAAATTATATTCAATCATAATTTCGTCTAAATTTTGAGTATCGTGCCTAAAGTTGGAGTCACACCATGTTTTAATTGAGAAAACCAATTGTAATATATTTTTTGTGTTGTATTTCCGTTACTGCCTGTATGGTGAGTTTGAACGCAATAGCAAATGCACCTAAGTATTACGTGGTCCAAGCATTATTTACGTATAATAAAAAATAAATCGTTAAAATGTGCTGTATGACTCACGATTACAGCTCCAGCCAATTTAATGAAAGGCTCTCCAGGGTCCTCGATTTTTACTGTCTATTCCTCGGAAGAGTACTTCTGCGGTTAAAGCGCTCCCTGCACGGCACTAGAGTAGAGATCGGCACTCCAAAGGAAATGTTTCGCATGGATTTTGATATTTGGATTAGGTCCATCGAGATGGGTAGTCAGTGCAGCGGCCATTACGCCAACGCTCTCGGACATCTTCCTCGGCGTCAAGAGACGTACATTCATTAGGGTTTGATGGGTTTTAAATTTATCCACCTACAGGGAAGTTTGGTACGAGGAAGAGCAGCGCCTAGTTCATAGCTATTTGGCATTCACGAGCGTGATGGTGCTGGGCAAATACGAATTCAAGTAGCTTTTCAAGTTTCTGTCAGCAAGCACTTTTTAAAAGAAATAATTAATGGAATTGTTACCAGAGAAGGGTTTAACGGTAACCATGCAAAGAGATCTATCATGTACTGTAAGGAACTCAATGTCGAGGAGTGACGGATATTGATGGAGTAACGGTGTCTACTGGACACGAAATAATTTGTTCTTTATTATTGTAATTACGGATAGCAAATATTAAGGAATTAGACCGAGTTCAATAGTTGAAAACATGTTTCAAAAGAAGTTCGTCTCAAACTCGAATACAGCTCCGAAATACTGTATAATTGTATTTATGTAGGTAGCAGAAAGTATGGTGAGTCTTTGACGAAGAATACCAGCACATCCTTTATAAAATCCATCCACGTGACTTTGCTGGGGATACTTTCTGCACAGCTCCTCGTCTTAGCGCCATGCACTATTGACTTCTTATCAATCAATGCATCGTATTTCACCTTTGAAGCCGAAAGAATACGCCAAATGAGCTCTTATTCATAATATGTTCGTCTCCAAGACGAACTGTGGGCCGGGTAGGGTATACATTCTCATCCTATCTCCTCTAGTCATCCATGCTGCTGTCTGAAAGTCGCCTTTTGACACGTATTACTTAGGTATTTAGACTAATAAACGTGGAATAGGAGTGGTTTCAGCGGAACTACAAGCACTGCCTTGCAAGTCATTTGTTGATTACCAGAAACGTCACTCACAAATCAATCGCTTTTAACTGAATTATACAGAAAGTATTTTGTCATCGGGGGAAACCCCTAAATTTTAAAGTTGCTATGTATTCATGATTTTCTGAATTTCAATGTACGCTCTGTGCATTGGAATTGGCCTTGCAATAGTTGAACATGGTACAATGACTAAAAGTTTTGGCTCAAATTCATCCACAAAATCGTCGTTTAGATATATTTTACGAAAAATTCTCCCAGTTTTGATGAGCGTTGGTAGAGCATTTAAAGGTCATATATGTCTCAGCCTTATATTTCATATCATTTGATGAAACGTGTTCCATTACACACCATTCACGATAAAATGTTTTTTTCGTTCAGCATCAAATTTTTCGAATCGAGTTAATATCCTTCCAAATGATACAGTAATTTAGGCCTCATTAGACTTCACCGACTTCATACATAAGCGAACTACTTGTAATATTCTTTTTTTGTTCTGACCCCTCAAGAATGCGTCAAGAGTGGCGTGATAATGATGGTCTATCAATTATTTAAATAGCCGTTACATAAGTAAAAAGCTTTTTAATATTAAAAGTTCACGTCAAAGCCTCAATTCCGATGTGAATCATATAGGACAAAATCTAGAATCAATGACGTGAGAAGCAAAATTGAAATAAAACCACGAATGTATTCGTCAATCGCGGTGTCATGATTACCAGGCAAGGGCTAAACAGTTGCACGTCCACCACAGATACGAAAAGGGAAATTAAATTCCTTTCTATTTAGACATACATGCAAACATAAATATAGTTTCTCGATTAGTATGTAAAATGTGACTACTCTTGGGTTCAAAAGAATATGACTATAAAGTTTAGCTCACCCGAAATTCAAACATCTCTTGTTATTCAGCGTCATCTTCCCTCAGTGGTGTAGGCTTCATTCCCCTCAGGATGACGCATCGCTCTGTCCGCTGCTTAGAAACACTCTCTCACAAAAGGTAAGGAAACCGTTCACTCACTTGGTACTTCATTTCACCTTTAAAGAAGAGAGGGACGACTTGAAGTAACACTGTAGATTCGTGATTCGTGGGGAGCCCGGCATCAGAGGTCTCCATCGGGTGTACTCAGTGACGCTAACTGCGGTAACGTCATTGTAATAGTAGTTACTTCTCTACCGAAGTCGAGCGTCGCGTCATTTTCACTGCCGCTGCGTATCCACCATGGTTTGAGTACAGTTCCCACCACAGTTTCTGGCGTATACCTGCGTGGCTTGGAGGAGGGAGGAGGAAGAATACGGGGTAAAGAGAAAGAACTTCAGAGAGAGGGAGACGGGGAAGCCATACTGCTTCGTGAAATAGGCCCGAGGGACACTTACACGAGCCTAGCGGTTAAAGTTAACCATCGCTATGACTTTACGGGAGGCGAGTTAAATTCGGACGACAGTAAGAGGTGAGTCAGCTTTACCACTCGGAAAACTTTTGTTGGCTGCAGTTAGAAAGGTTTTCTGACGGACCCTCCACACGAAACAACCATACTCCCCTGTTTCGCGGTATTTTTTGAGCCTTGTTTTTAATGTTCCAAAATCGCCGACCACCAGGCTAAGAACTTTGCGATAGCTCTAAGCCCGAGTCCGGCCGAGTACCAGTGTGGTCCCGAACTGGCCGGTTGGATGCCCGTGGATTTTAAGTTACGATATGGAGGCCCGTGTTTCTTGAACGGTGGTGCAAAAACTAACTACCTAACTCAATCCACCAACATTTGCCCGTGTTCGCTCAGTTGAGGACTGAGCCCTGCTCGTCGCGACGAATTACCACCGCAATTCAAATTGTCGGCATAGACATCCGACCCCTCCCATCATGTAGCCTTATGTAAGGCATATGAAACCCGATGAGTCTCGCGAAAATGAGTGGGTGTTATACATCATGAAATAATAAAGGGAACTATTACTCAAAAAATCAAGTTTACTTTCGACTCGGGTTTAAATATTGATAAAAGATCGGAGGATGATGTATTAACATAGAAATACAGGTAGAATCTAAATTTTATTTTGTAGATAATTGTACGGTAAAAATTTCATGAATAAGGTAAAGCTTTAAATTCTTCAAGAATAATTCACAAATTTAGTTTTTCATCCGAATAATAATTGACGATCAGTTTTATAGTTTTATATTCAACCGCTACGCAAAAATTTGAGTTTATCCATCATTTATACCTTTCGGCGCCTTTAAATAAGTACATCAACTCGATTTATTGAGTAAGGTCAATGTCTTGGTTTGCTAAGGCTTACATACAGGCATTAATACATTTTAATTGCTTAGTTTTTTATAATAATTTACTTTTAGGACAGCGTTCAGATGAGGGATTATAAAACGTCGAATCAAATAAAAATATGGCAGTGATCCGATGGTATTCAGTTCATTCCGTGTATTACTACTCTAACATAGATTAGGTCATGCATAGGATAAAACGAACCAATATCTTCAACGTAATTTATGTACCGCATATTATTCAAATGTTGCTTCAAAGAATGTGCCCGAAGGAGAAATTTGAATAAAGTGGGTTCATCATGACGTTCTATAGTAATGCAGTTTTTAAAATAGTATGTAATTTCATGCTTTGCGCACTGTTTTTCTCGAAGTAAGTTACAGAGTTCTCTTCATTAATATGGAATTTTTCTCCTTTTCTCTGAACTCGGGAATATTTTGCCTGTAGCATTTGATTCCAAGTTCTACCCGCAATACCCTTTATAAAATCATTCCAAACATTGCGGTGGCCCTCTTATGGTTCTGGGTCAAATGACTGACCTGGCCTCATTACAGCGGACTCGAGGCGAAAAAGCTACATTAATTTTGCAAACGTGCATGTTCTGTTTGATGAGAGACCGCTGCCAATTTAGGACGGCTAGTCATGCTAACTTTGTTTTTTCACGGAAACGTAGAGCTCATTGCGACGAAAAACAATATTTAGCTATAACTGCCATTTCTCAGCACTGCATAATTTTCTGCATCTGTACGTGTAGCACTAAAAAAAAGTCGGCTTTAACGCTTGGCGCTTTTTGCCTTTGCTCTCAAGCGTGAAGGAATACAATGTCTCTCGGCATGAGAGGTTTTGCTGCGGAATATACGGATATGGTAGCCAGATGATTTTCCTGTCCAGTCTGACTAAAGATACCATCGCAACGACTATTATCCTGGGGATTTGGGTTTGGAAAGTTAATTTTCCTGAGGATAAGAACTTTTTGTGTTTCATCACTTTAGGAACTTTTGACTTCATTGCAACCATATGATGCATTTTGATCAATGCATTAAACATAACAAATAACGAGCAAAGGATAATATTGTGCCACTGAATTTCTGTGCGTCTGTTTCTTCAGAAACTAGTACAAAACATTCTTTCCAGTTCAGGCAACTACTTAGTATTTCTTCCTCAAGTTTCAAACCCGGTTAATTAAATTTTTAACCATTGTCACGAGTGATGCTTGATCACCTTACCTGAAACGCTCGGGTGAAAATGGGCTATTTTATTCACATCTTTTTCCGATTCACCAGCAATTTAAAAAATATTATACATAATTCTTGAGCTTAACAGTTAGGAATATAACGTGCATTTTGACAGAATACTATCCTACATTTAGTCTAAATTTGTATCTTCTCTACTGATATACTAGCTATATTCACATGCGACCTAAGGTGCTACAATTGCAAGTAAAGGAGTCAATAAATTTCCCAGGCTATTCCCAGGCCAAGCTTCCCCCTTCCCAGGTATAAATTCCCAGGCTGATACAAATATGTGCAGACATCAGAAGTGCAGAATAAATAAGCAAGAAATTTGATTATTATTAAACATCTTTGATAAGTGGCTGAAAAAATCTGGGAATGATACATTGTAATAAGCTGATAGTATAAAATTCGCTACGGTAGAAAATTTGACTCGTAGCCAATGTTCTGCATGCGTTAAACTTTGCATTACTGCTTGGACTACACATTAACTTAAGCATTGCTGATAACCCCATTGCTCAGAACTCACATTGCTTATGTACGGTAACTTAAATGCTCCGGAATAGGTTTGAAACTTTATAAGGTCCAATCTTAATTTTTCTGTGTTTTCCACAAACATTTTAACAAAAACAATAGCATATTTCAAATATAGCATGACCGTCATTGAAAACAGTTGGTGACTTGTTACATTTTCTCCGCCTTACTTTTGCCACACTCCTCACGTTATTGCTCAGTATTATACTTCAAAGTTCTCCAGTGTTTCCATTATAGTCCTCCACTCTCACGTTTCACCTTCAATCACTTTATATATTTGCATATTTTCCTTTTTTCATCAAAAGTAAATTTTATTCCTTATTTTTCCCGTTGCTTTCCAATGCCTCGACCCATCCTTCCCACCAAATAATCTTCTGGACTATTCCTCTTATAATCACGGGCAATAATTTATTTTTAAAGGTCTTGTCGAAATTACTTTCACTGAAAATTCCACCGAGAAGTAAGACTCCACTATGGAAGCGATAAGCTTGCGGGTGTGAATTTAAGGCTTCACCGACGCACTTCTCGTTCACATTAGGATGGCCCTCTCGCCATATGGCACTATGATTGGTAGGGGGCGTTGCGGGGCGGGCGGCAATGAAAGCCTGCGGGAATAAAGTGTGATCTATGGATTCGGAAATGTGGATGAATGAAAGTGGGGGGAGGTTGAGGAGCAGGTGGAGGGGAAATGGGGTGAAAAAGAGCGTTGGGGTGGAGAGGGTGATGGAGGGGAGGATTCGGATGGGGGATGAGGTGAAATGGTCGTCGTGGGTTGATTGGAATGGAATGGGCCACGGAGGTATTGAATGGGGTGAAGGGGCGTCGGGGTGGAAAAGGCGAGGCATCGTGGGGATGGGGGAATTGATGGGGACGCAAGGACTTGTGCGGTGATGAGGCTAGTTGTGAGGGGAGAGACTAAGACGGACAGAGAAAGGGGGAGAAGAAGCTTACCATAACGGATGGGAAGCTTCCTAAGCAGGTACACTGTTGCCATTTCGCTATTTAAATAATGCTCGCTGCTCAGAAATTAAATTGAAGTCTGTGACAAGAACTTTGCTAATGAGTAGATTCACCTCTCACCACCATTTGACGAAGTATTTACTTCTCTGCGCATCTTTGTCTGTAAGAGATGTACGAGGAAACGTAAACGACTTCCTTCTTTGAAGCAGTAATGTTTACATATTTCATACATTTCTTCAACGACATAGCTGATGGTAAATGATTTATCACTTTTTCTCCTCATTACTTTTGCCACACTCCACGTGTCATAGTAGTTTAATCTGCTTCCAATCTGCTTCTTCTGTTTTACATTACTTCTCCACTCTTACATTTCTCATTTAATCATATAATCCCATGGTGTTTATTCCCCGTTATATCTTAAAGTACCCTATCTTCCTTTTTTTCCGTTCATGTCTAAACCCCTACTCCATCTTACCTAACGGTCTTCCATTCTTGTCTCCCTATTCATATCCTATACTAATTTCATTCCTCACTTTTTCAGAACAAATGTAATATGTGTGGTTACATATCTGTCATATGATACATTCTTAACATTGAATTTAGATCTAAATGGTCACACGGGAATTTTAACATCTTTCGGAGTAGAGAGGTCAACGATGTTCCAGCCTTGCAAATCTAAGGCATGGATTAAAAACCATCTTCTGAATGAATTTTTATCTTCCGGAAGACAACAGTTGTAGACTAGGCGCTTTCATATAACTTGCAGGTTTGGAGCGCGTGAAACACATTTTTTGTAACTGAACAAAAGAGGCCCTTATAAATAATGTTTCAAAAATATGTTGAAAATAACAATCACTTCGATCAATCAATAATATTTGTATCATAATATACAATATTTTTCAAGGGACGATAGGAGGCTAAAGGCTTACTTATTTGAAGCAATACCCTGACAAGCTACGCGCATCTGAGAACAAGTCAATAGTCGAGAGGGAGTTTTTCAGAGTAAAAACTGTTTGAGATTAAAGGATGTGGCAAGTGAAATGGGATGGTCCGAGATGAGCGGAGAGGAATAGGGGAAGAGAAGGGAAGTGGAATTTTTCGAGGGAAAACGGGCCGGGCGAAGGGTGGCAAGATGCGTGACCGGAAGCCCTGGGTGATTGGGATTCGAATGGCCCAGGGGTGAATACTGGCCCTGAGGGAGGTCCGCTCGGAAACAGGGGAGGCACGGGGGGAGGAAAAAGGTTTCGAGACATGGGCGTTATTACCACGCATCGAAATGGTGATATTTTGTCCATCCCTCTCCGTCTACTAGGAGCAAAACCTCCACTTTGCAAGTTGACGCAAAATGGCAATTGTTGGCGTGCAGTTAATGTTCATAGGATGTAAATAACACCTCGTTTGTCATAAATTGCCATTGTGGGGCTCGATGGTTTAGAATATACCATAAAAACTGATGCAAATCCACAAAAATAGTCACTTTTACGTCTGTTTTATGGATTTTAATGGCGTTACATGGCATATCACCAGCGATATAGAATTATGTAAGTATATTTTTTGGCATTAACTCTGAGTAGCGGTCTTTACTTGTGTTACAGTTCTAATATAAATATAAATTTTATATCATGAGTAACCTCAATCAAATCTCCAAAGAAATCTAAACGGCAAAACTTGGCTATAAGGAAATATGTAATATTTACAAGGACTCTTTTTGCGCGTACTTCCGCGTTTCTTGAGGCCTTTTGTGTTAAGTATTCCTCTTATCAAACGAAATTTATAATTCTTAAACAGCTGTTGTTAGTGACGCGTTGGGAAATTTGCTATCAGAAACGAAGATTTAGAGAATTCTATTCGAAGTAACTCATCCATCCATAGAGAAACTATCAATGCTAAGGACTGTTAAGATGGAGCCAAAGTTGTTTTAAATGGCTGCGGGAAAACTGCTTCACTGTTACAAATTTTTTCTCATCCATGAATTCGGATAAGTTTAGTGTTTCATGAATAAATCCACAGTAAAACTTCACAGCCCAAATTATTTGTCATGATATGGTCTGAATAAAGCATGTACGGCTTAATTGATGGTGTGGGCAAACAAACAAAAATATAATTCACGCAAAACTCACATCAAGACGGGAGTAAATCTATTTGCGATACCAATATTTTGATCTTATGTTAGATGAATTGTACGAATTTGCAAATAATGTAATTTGTAAATAATGATTTACAAAGAATTTGCAAGTCATTAAGTATAAATTAAAGGAATAAATTAAATTAGGGGCTGTGAGAAATTCTAAGGCGTTGTAAATAACTTGGATGCGCGCAATATTACACTCCCAATTTTCAATTGATGACCTTCAATGAAGGACCCGGGTATCGATGTTACACATCACCTTCAGCTTGCATATATCGCCTGAATCCATGAATCTAAGGCACCGATGTTATCTCCATGGATCGCCGTCAGAAGCAAACCTATGTATTTGACGGCTAGGGCAACACGTAAACATGGAAATAGAAAGGGGTTGTCGGCAAATGGAACACGATCACCAAATCTTGTTGCATCTCTCCATCTCTATTAATGCCTAGCTTTCAATAAATAAACTTTCAATGCCTAGTGGAGTAAATTTTCCATGTTATACAAGACGCTATAAGTTCTCTTTTTTCTTGACCAGTTCAGAGTATCCTCGGTAGCTGATGACCGATTTTTAATTCCAATATACATTCAATGGTCTATTTAGCCATACAGGCTGTGATAAATGCTGTTTACTGATTTTATGAAAACATGCTTCTCATTCCGTACGTTACCCTACTGTTAGATTCAGAACACTTCTTACGATCCTACTCTATCCTATACTCTTTCTAGAATGCCAAATCTTTCGATTAGTCTTCATTTCTCACAATTTTCTTTTGCAGCATTCATCATACCTGATAACTACAATGCCAATTACAATGAACCGCCTTTTTGCTCACATTATGTCCTAAATGTGCTAATATTTATGACACAATTTCATCCTTTCACTTTAGGAAGATTGTGTTGGCCAGTCGATTTTGTTAATCCAAGTGCTGTCTATTCTAGAGCTAGAAACATATAGCTCTTACAGAAACCGGCGTAATTTTTTCTGCGTAGCGTTTAATCAGATGCGTGATTGATTCAGCGGCTGATAGTTTTTAGCTGTCGTATTCCTCCAACTCAGGGCGGATGTCGCGTATACATTGGAACTACATCGAAGCTCTTGCCTTCGAGCGAGAATAGAGGAGATAGAATATTGCGGCCGGAGGCTGAGGAGGGGAAATCAGGAGGAAGATAAGACGACACCGACCAACGGTGTTGTGAATTTTTTTTTTCTTTTGAGCGGGAGGTGGTTGGGTTGGGTGGAGGGGAGGGGCGTCCCTTGGTGGAGAGGAGGAGGATGAGGAGATGAGTTTGAGGGCACTGAGGAGGCGTGGCGAAGGGAGGTCTCGAGGGAGCGTCGGATGAAATGAAGCGGTGGACGGGCGGGTGAGCTCGGAGGCGACCCCTATATGACCCGGCCAGCCAGGCCCTTCCGAAACATAAATTCGACGCTTTTCTGCGAGAGACTTTCATTACTTAAAACGGATTCCATTTCCTCGAGCCACGCTCCCAACTCTCCCTTTCCGCCATTTTTCCCTGCTTTACCTCATCCTTTGTACACATCCTCGCGTCCCTGGTGTTCTAAAATGCATCGAGCAGCGACGTGCGAACCGTTACTGAGTCCGAAAATCCCGCGGAATGGTTACGGGTATTCAAGAGGAAGGAAATGGCAGAGAAGGACGGCGTTTCATCCATGGGGTAGAACTGTGCAGGACAAGTGAGAGAGAGAGACCAGAAGAATTGCAAAAATTTCAGGGATTCATTTTATCTCCGGCATATACTTACTCTTTTCAAGTTTAAGTAATGCATAAATCTCTAACTTAATTTTAATTTAGACCGGGATAAAGGCCTTCTTACCTTCCTTTCGAATTTTCACGGTTTTTCAATGTTCTAATATTTTCACTTTTGAAATGTGTGTTAAAAATGTCATTTCTACTCTGACACGCGTCCGCTTTCAACATAAGAACATCCAACGCAATTATGACTATGTGGCCCGTGTTAGTAGGGATTGATATAGTATTTTTTAAAAAAATATAGTTGCTAAAGGAGTTGATTTCTTAAATTTTCATGTTCTCTCGTCATGAAGTGACACCGACGGGTTGTACAAGCAATATAACATTCTATCTAGATTAGGACCATTATCGCAAGGTCATATATTTTATATTAATAATTTAAAAGGATAAAATAAATTAATGTGCGTCTACATCTACATTTGTCCTGGCAAGCCACCTCAACAACTTTTCACTTATCTTTCTAATCATATCGACCTTATGAGGATCTCAAATACTGGTAGCGTATTCCAAGTGAGGTATTATAAGGGAGAAGTAGGTGATTTCTCTGTCTTTATCGTTTTATTCTCCAAGTACCCATTTAAGAAATCCAAATTTAATAATATAATAAAATATAATTTAAAATTTAAAATAATTTTAACAAATCCAAATTTAAGATAAGATAGACCATTTCTTTCACAAATATATTTTACCAATTTTATTGCCTCTAATTGGGTATTTAGTACAAAATTGCCGTACTGACGGGAGTATTATTTCCTTTGACATAAGTTCCTTACAACGCATTTTAAAAAACTGAATTCTAGCTGCCACGCATCCCACTGGGCGAGGCCTGTAGTACAAGCATACAAATATTGGTTTGTATTTAAGGCATTCAACTAATCACCATGCAGATTCAATGAAATTCTTTCTTCACAATGAGAGAGCATGGTTTTAGACAGAAAAGATACCTGGGCAAGAGCACTTCAACGAAATCATATTCATAGTATGTAGAGTAAACCGGGGTGAATCCAGTACAGTTTTTTTTTTAAAGTACCCATAGGTCTCCTGTCCTAAACTGCCTTTTTTCAATTGAATTATTATTATGGAATTCTGATCTAAAACATTTTTCGTTTGTATGTAAGCAATCCAGCCACTATAAGCACAGAAAAAAGGGTAAAATTTATACCATCTTCATCCCGCGAAGTTGGTTGATGATGATATAAAACCCAACATTGTGCTTCTACTTCAACTTCACCCCATCAGTTTCATCCTCAAATTCCTTCTGCAAATCTGTGCACTTGGGAAACACCTTTCCAACCCTTTGAGTATATTAAATTTTCCATAATAAGTCTTTGGCCATTTCTCAAAACTTTTGCAATTTCCATTGGGACATTTTGTGGCGATTGGCTCGATTGCCTCCTCAAGGTTTTCTGGAGGATAATCATTCATGCTACGGTTATAGACGTGATTTGAGCATTTTTTTTCTATTTCTAGCAATGATTACCTGATGGGTCAGGTAGATAAGCCAATTAAAAAGCCGTTTGAGAGCAGTTTGTGACCACGGAATATTGATACCTTTGTCTATTTTCTCTTTAATGATCTGTTTAATGACTTGCATTTAATAAACGCACTGATATATATTAAGACGAGAAACAAAAATATCCCTATAGCCTTTTCATTAACGAGTTTACAAAATTGTGAAAATTTTATCCCTTTTAAAAATTAGGAGGATCTGCCACCCCTTGGTCTCTCTCCAAAAATCACCTAGATCTATATCGTGGTCCTCCAGGTTTTCTACATAAGTCCGCGGTATCCAGAAAAATAGTAATAACTCAAACGAAGAAAACAAGAAGTAAAAATAAAACTTCACCCTAAGCCATATACGCACTGATTATTGCACCTTACACCGCTTATGAACCTGTTAGAGAATATAAAATTGCAAAATATATATTTACATTTTGTCGACTGATAATTGCCATAAAATATTTTTGAGCAAGGCATTGTAATTGATCTGCAATGTTATGAAATAAAACGGTATAACAGCTGAGGTTTTGCAATGTGGTAGTCATAACACTTAAGACAAAGATAATGTAACTAACTGGAGGGGAAACTCAGAATCGTAGTTCACAGCCTGGTAATGCCAACAACTTCCCAGTACATGGACTTACCGTCGTCATCTACCGCCCACTTCCTTTAGTCCGCGATTACCTTCCAGATTTAAAATTTTCCTGTTGGAATCATTTTCATCCCGGTTCACGGTATCACGAACGCAACATCGCATAAAGTTACAAAGCTTGGAGTAAGTGCTGGAATGGAATTTCACCACAACATCACGAATTCTTTGAAATCCTCTCCTTTATTAATCCTCCTTCTTTGAAGGACCGCAATGTTGAAAATTTTCTTTATAACGATAATCTAAAAATATGTTTAGATCCCTTGGATCTTACATTTTGCTATAAGAATTTAGAAGCCTGGTAGCGTGGTGGTCAGCATTGCGGAATTAGTCAGGCAAGTCAAACGTCCAATGCTCGATCCCAGGTCTAGGCCAACATATTTCAGAAGAATTTGGTTCACTTTGACATGTTTGCAAAAGAAATAAATTCAATTTTTTACATAAAATTATAGGTTCGAGAGCTTCATGTGAGCTATTTAAATCATTATAATAATGCTAAGATAATACGGTATCTAAAGATAAAATATTTTATTGAATTAGCCCGTATGATGATACTGTATACATCTATTATAAAATGCATTATTGAAATAGCTAAAATTTAATCAGTTAATGAATAATGAATTAGATATCATGTGAATTGGCAGCAACAAAAGAGGAAGTAATTGATAAGCCATTTCGTAGATTATTCATTGATGAACTATTGACATTTCTTTCCCATAATGAAAAATATTTTGATCGCAAGAAAAAGATATCAAATACACTCGTGGCCTAATTTGTATCTAAAGGCATATTTAAAAGAACTATTAAAAGCTTTCACTCTACTAAATGACTTACTTACTACACTTATCATAAGCTTTCACTCTACTAAATGTACTAATTGCCAAACTATCGACTAACCCCTGTGCATCGGATCTGCTCGAAGAAATGCGTCAGGTGATATTTTATAACACTCATTCTAAAGCTCTAGTGTACAAACGGCTCATTAAAATGGTCGAAGGAACAGGATAGCATAAAGTCTCATATTTGAGTAGAACCAAATGCTTTGATAATTACTTCAAGTTCTAACCCGGTTTTACAAAACAACACACTCCTGTTTAGGAAACTTAATAGGACCTTACATAGTCCACAAGGTGTGGTGTATTATTTAACTCTAGTTTCACATGCCAGAACATGTTTTAAAAGCTTGCATTTATAACCTAAATTGAATCAGCATAGGATCCCTCGCTTAAATCCGATATCCAAATTACTTCCTAATTTTATGATACTATGCATCCTTAAAATGTTTGGGCGATGAACGATCGCCTGATTTAACTCTACTTGAATATGCTCTACCACTTTTGAAGTGCATTCGGCCGTAAGTTTTGCAAGTTCGGATGTTTAATCTCTTCAGCACCAAACAACTGCGGTGGAATCGCACTGATCCAATGTGGTCTTTACGCGTCACAGAGAACTGGAACATCTGCGCCATCACCCTTAAATTCATCGCTCAAAAGGTTGAATGGTAGAGGGAGAGAGAGAGAGAGAGAGAGAGAGAGAGAGAGAGAGAGAGAGAGAGACGAGGGTGTTTTAACGCTGCTGCAGGAAAATTCGATTCCACGTGGAACTCAGGGAGAACAGTATTTTTATTTGCTTTCATCCGAAAAGCGGCGCGCGCGGTTTGTGAAACTCTGGGAACAAATCAGTTTACCGTCCAGGCATTGTCAATTCGGAGAAGAAAAAAATAACCAAACGCTCGTATCGCCGTGCTTGGCTGCCAGGGGAGAGAGAGGGAAAAAACAAGAGAAGGGCTGTAATGCGCCAGTTTTAACTGCAGTTTACGGCCAGGGGTTATATTTCCATTCTTGCGCAAAAGTTTATTACGAATCGACGTGGACGCGGAGTGGTAAATTTTTCCTCAACCACTCCCCCCGCCACACTGTCCCCAGCAAATTCATTCAGCTCCCTTCCCCTCGTGCTTTTTTTTTGTTTTTATGTCACGTGTGCTCATCGCGACCTTTTTGTCAATTTTTTTCAAATGTCATCGCTCATGGTCTACTTTCATGCGCCTCCATCGACGGCTTAATTGTAAAAAAGTTATTACAGTCCAAATTCATATAAAATAACGAAAAATTAGCATAATTTAGTTCCAGTGATGGTGTTGGGTATTATTGAAACATATCTCAGTGATGGACATAGTGGTGAAGTCCCGATAAGGTCAGAACTTTGATTAATGGTTCAAATTAGAGGCAAGACCACACAATGGTGGCATTACTAGCAATTTCTCGTACTGTGATAAATACAATTAATGAATGCCCTGATATTTGTGAGTAGAATAAGTTTAAAGCCCACCATGCTGCGAGAAAGACCTTTCCAAGAAGAGAAAGAAATGACCTTCCAAAGTTTTGATAGCGTGGCCATTTGGATTGCTCATATATGAATTGATTTCCAGCGCATCCACCGCAACCTATTTGCTCACGACGCATTAGAGTGTAAATTATCAAAAATGCAGTTTCTAATTTCTAAAATCTCGTTCGGATTGAGAATATTGGTATTATTAATACAATTTTTCGCCATAGGAAACATAGTGGAATGGCGCTTTAAACCGAATATTGCAGAAGATTTGTCACAAACTAGCATCTACATAGTTTTTTTCTCAAAAAATAAATAAAAAAATAGGAACAATGGAAAATCAAAGGCCAGAGTGAAATGAAGGTAGCTTTTCAACACGTGAACCCATGACCTTGAAATATTTGAAAGTTCTTGTCGCCTGTGAAATATTTCTGACGCAAAGAGACAGAGACATAGTTATAAACAGTGGGAAACCTATAAAAAAATGTTTCGACATAAGTGGGGAAGGTTTAGCAGTCCTGGTGCATACATTATTGACAATAGACAATGATATCACTGATATTTTGTTACGCACTAAAGGACTAAAGAATGCTTAGAATGTTTTTAGTCATCTAACAGTAAAAGAACGAAAGCTAGATTTGGCTAAGTAGCTGTTAAAACTATGCCTTCTTTGGTGTGTAATACCTTCAATGCTCTATTAGAACATGAAGTTTTGAAAATCCACTTAATTAAATAACTTCAGAGCATTCATTATTTGCTATCTGAACAAAATCCTCAACTGCCAATATTTAATTCTGGAGAACTGTTTGAATTTCACATTTTTCCGTAAAACATTTTCATGGATTCTCATCGATTTTCTCGAAGTTGATTATGAATGAATTCTCATCTTAGAACAATATTATAAATTAGCCATGGGTATTTATGGACTCGAAACTAGTCTATCGAACGAAGCCCATTGATAATCGTTACATATTTAGTTCTTCCACCAAAAAATTATAGCATGGTACCACATTTGGCGATTTTTAAAAAATTTGCAACCGTTTAAATATTGAATTTAGGAAGCAATGGATTAAATTATAATGATATTGTCATCCAAATAAATCCAATGCACAATACCCCGGAAACCTTAAGTTTTTCAATTCTCGCGATCATTTTCAGACTACTCAATATGAAGTACAAGTGTGTGGATTTAGGGTTAGTCTGAATCAATATATACTTAAAGCCCGAAGAATCAAGAGAACTTGGTTATATTACCGCTTGTAAATGTGAGATAAAAGGAAAACACTACTTACGGGGTAAGATTAGTTTCTTGTACATTTAAATAAGTAAATAGCCATATTATTTCATATTATAAATGCAATACTTAAGAAGTCTCTCCTCCAGATAAAAAGAGAATCGGTCATGTATTTTCTTTGCAGCTTTCTCGAGTTCTTCAATTATTAGGTTAAAATAATGTTTCAATTCCTATTAACTTTTAGTTCTTTGGCAGAACTTAAGTGTTTTATTAGCTCTCAAGTGAATTAGTTGAGACCTTTCCGGGTACAGCATTTCTTAAAAGCAATAAAATGTCTATGAAAGTCGTATTTCAATTTCGAAGTCTTAAGGTGACTGAATATAAATTAATCACGAAACACTGTAGACTAGCGAGTGGACGAATGCGTCCTGCAAATGAGCTTTTGTGTCATGTCGCCAATTTGTATAGCCTTTCTTATGGTAAAACAGAGTGCGGTTCTTGTGTACACGGACCACAGAAAGGTTGAGCGTCATGGGAAGGAAATTACACGCAGTTTTTAAGTGGAAAAGAGAGATTTCTTTGCAATGATTTCCGGCAATAAAAAAGTGAAAAAATACAAACGACATCACCGGTTGCTCAAGCTTTGTTGTTTGTTTGATTGGCTGAAAGCAGTCCTTCATCCCATCCTGTCTAATGCCAGTTCCTGTACTCCACAGTAGTTCTTTTTTTGTGCTTCCATCTTTCTTTGGTCTTTATACTTATCCTTTAGCCTTCCTATTAGGACTTTCCCACTATTGAGGCTTCAATTCATTCTTTCACTAACCTATTGTGTATCAGGGTCTAGTGACCAGTCCATGTGTTTCTTCTTTCCTGATGAACGCTCCATATGGTCTTTTCCTCTTCTACTCTTCTTCACAATTCCTCTTTTATTTATTTTATCCGTCGATTACATCATTTGCACCCTCCTCCTACACGATGTATCAATAGATCCTATTTTTGTCACTTCTCTTTTTCCAGTATCCCATGTTCCCGCCCCATGAAGCGCCTCGTTCTCCTAGAGAATTTTTACACTTTTTTTCCTTGTTTGTAGTCCCATTGTCTTTGTGACCATTCCGGTCACCTTCTCATCATCAGCGCTTTCTTAACTTGGGATATTCTACACCTAATTTCCGCTGTAGTTCCTCTGGCGAAGGAATCCACTAGCTCTAATTTTTCTCCTCTAAGGGTCACTCCTGCAATCAGATTCTCTCTTCCGCAAGCTAAGATCTCGTTTACGTATTTATTTTGGCAAAACTTTGTAATAACTTGGTCCATTACATTCAGTGATCTTTGAATGGCTTTATCTTTATTTTAATGCTATCTTAGAATGGTTATAATTTTACGTAAGATAGTCTTGAACTCCTTTACGCAGGGCAATGGAAGTAGATCCAGACTTAACCACCTCTAAACGTCAAACGTCAAATGTCTATTGAACATTTGCTCTTCTCCAGATTGAACGACATTAATAGTTTGAAGATGAGGATGTTTCACGATGTAATGCTTCTCAAATCTCTTGTTGAACAAAACCAGGCAAATGAAGAACTGACTGCTTTTTTTGGTGTATTTCCTATGAACTCTATAGAAGGTCTCAGCTCTACCGAGCAAAATGGAACTTTTGAAACTTAAAGACAATTTCAGAAAGAAACGGTAATGAAAGCGTTTATTGTGTATTTTTGAGTAATTTACAAGGAAATAGTGGAAACGGCCATTCAAAGTGGACTAAAAATCTGAAAGTGCCACAAGAATTTCTTAGCGCACAAGTAATTCTGACAGCATCATCACACACCGAAAGTTTTCAAAATAGTTCAAAACATGGTCCATTGTATTCAGTAATTTTTGAATGCTATTGTATTTATTCAATGCAATCTAATAATACCTAGTATAAGTTGCATAAAATTCTCATGAAGAAAGTTTTATAAAAAAAATTACAATAGCTTATAACTATTTGAGCCGTGTTATTGATGGTGCCTTGCGGTAATTGCCTGTTTCTCTTTCTAGTATAGTTATGATTCTGTTCCTCAAAATCTTCCTTCCAATTGTCAAAATCTCACCAATCCATTTAAAAAATCTTAGCTCCAAAAAGGTGTAATGGTGAATTTAGAACTTCTTTGTATAAAATAAATGCCATGCTTTGAATTCACTAAGAAAATTCTTTTTCTGCCTCTAGGTATTGTCTCGGGTGATTCCGGGAACGGAGGCGGGCTGCGACTTATTGCCCTGAGTGTGCCCGACATGGCAGAATATGGCGAGTCTGCTTCACTGGAGTGCAGATTCGATTTGGGGACAACTGGAGCCAACCTATACTCTGTCAAGTGGTACAAGGACGATCACGAGTTCTTTCGATACACTCCGGACGACAGGCCGCCGCACACACAGCTTTTCCCTGTGCAAGGAATCAACTTAGACGTAAGTAATTTTTAAGCAATTCGTGAACAATTTTTTTTGTGATCGCAAAATCTGTAGTAAGATAAACTGTTTCTATCTATGAAATTATTTTTAATCTGGTAATCACTACGAGAGACAAGATGAGGCAAATTTCACTAAGCTTTGCTCGGCGATAACCCATTTTTTATCAATTTTGTCGCTATAAATTGCGAAAACTTCAACAAAGAATGTTTTAATAGTTTTGGTAATTTGGGTAGACTAAAAACTTCTAAGATAATTTACGTTATTGAGGATAGGTGGAAAATTAACATGGAAAATGGCGAAAGAGTTGAGGGAAACGGAGTCAGAATTAGTCCGCTAATAATGAAACATGACCGCCGTTATACGTTCCCATCGATATGCAAAGCTCTACAATTGAAGCGCCATTTACGAAACACCCAAGTATGGATCTGAAATTCATTAAAAATCACCGCTGAGGCCTGAGTTGGAACCCGGACCTATAGAATGGTATGCCAGTCGTATAGCTACCGCATCGGCCTGATTTCCTTTCCTATTAAGCTCGATCACTTTCATATAAGCATCAAATCCAAGTGAGGCATCACTCTTTTCGCTAGGAGATTCACCAATGTATAAGAAAGGAAAATGTGAAAGTGGAAGACTATGTACAACTCGGCTAGAACTATGGTAACCATGCAGATCATTTTTATATCAAGCCATTGATCTCACTTGGCTACTGTCAAAGAGTTGAAAGAAATTCTTGTTGTCCATCTCTGATGAAAATAATTACACCCAACTTGCAGCTACAAGAAATGTGTAAATACTCTCGAACTACTGAAATAAATGCCCAGCTGTAGCTTTTTACATGCGATCTTAAATGAGCTAAATGGGAATGGACATCAGGGATTTTTTGAGTTGTTGGATTAACTTAATGGTGCCAGACAAATTTAGTGCACATTATTGCATATAATTCCGAGGTCTGCAATCTCAAATTTAAATTATGCCCAAGCAATTATAGAGGTCGAGAGGAGCTACCTTTCAAAACTTCATAGAGGAAATTGACTTGGTGTGGTGGACAGTTCACTGACTTCCTATCCTGAGTTTATATTCCGAATGTGGTGGAAAATTTTATCCGAAATCCCGCTCTCAAACTGAATATCACATCGAGAGCACTTCAAGGGTACTGTTCCTTCCCTCTTTAATAACACAGTGGTCCCTTAGCCGCCTTACAATTTGAGCAGCATTCACCGACGCCGGTTTTATTTCCATCCTTCCTCCATTCTCTTAACCATCCTGTCCATACCAACCAAGTCATCTATTGCTCAGTGACACTGGTGACTTCAGTTGCAAGTCGTACGCCTGAATAAATATCTCACATAGCGGTGTCAGTATTAGATATTTATCAATTTGGAGAAAAACTATGTTGATTCACAATTTGTGCATGCAATTTGGATTATACCAACATCGTGAAGCTAAGGAATTGGGATAAATTCCGTACCTTCGTACAAATAAGTTAAATAAACCTGAATTTCACGGTGGATTGACTGTGGATCACACTTCGAAATGAGGCCGTCAGGCATAGCCAAGAACAGTTTCACGTAGTAACAAACTTTTGGCATTGTGTCATTTCAGCACACTCTCTGTTCATTGACCTTGTTTCCACGAGTGCATGCTAGGACTTCAAGCGTTGGTGAAGTTTTTTTTTCCCTTGTCGATCAATCTTCACTCTGGTCCTCGACTTCCTGTCTTCCCATTTTGGAAGACCTTATGAGCACTGAATTCATTAAAAATATCATGCAGCCTCTAAATGTGAACTGACGTTAATTTAGGTAAGGTTTGTTAGCGGCCGACGAGTGAGATCGTTTAAGTCACAAAATATAAGCAGGAAGAATTCTAAAGAGAGAATTACTTTAGGAAACGGATGTGAGTTGAGGGAAAACCTGACATTTGTAAGTATTATTTGCTGACTCTCATAGAAATGTGCCAAGTGCACCAGTGTTCAACGTTCCATCGGCCCATCGGAATACGAACTGAGTCACCCCATATGAAAACGATCGATAAAAAGGATTGCAATTTCCACGGATGGAACTATTTTCAACGAAAGTTTTCGGGAAAACTCCATCTGACTGCAGCATTGACTGGGCCATATGTCTATGCAAAACATATGTGTGTTCCATATTTACGTGGAAGCGACTATTTAATCGAGAAAAAAAGCCCCTTGAACTTGAAATGCATTTTTATTCGTCTTTAACTACATGGCATCTCTGCCAGTAAGAAAACGCCTATTTGAAAGGAAAAAATATTGAATACTTTAGAATATGAAAACTATTTACAGTTTAAAAAATTATGTATATCCTATAAAATTAATACCTTTCTGTCAAATATTTACCCTTTCGATTATGTATATATTTTAAATAAATTTATCAAGGTTCTATGCTCAGAGTTATGGCTGACAAAGTTGATTTTCCATTAGAGAGATAGGGCGTTTAGTTCATTTTTATCCCTTTGTGTTATCCTTTAAACGGAACTAAGAATGAGGGCTCTGGCTTCACATTGCTATGAAGTGTGTTGAGATCACCATGCTAACTTAGTTCCGCCTGGAGTTACCCTGTGCGTTAAGATTACTTGCATTCTCTAAACTCATTGGTTTATTCACAAAATTGAATTTCAAAAATTGAATGACTTCATTAAAACAAGGTTGAAATCCGAAAACCCGCTAGGATATCATAACGCACCCAGCGGTCTCCTTTGAACACCATGACATATTTAACAAATACACAATGTTAAAAATACATGCTGGACTTGCCGCAAAAATTGTATTTTAAAGCTACAGAAAGTAGAGATGCGTAAAGAATGAGAGGTTGGCTTCCAATCTAATAACAAGCTCTTTGTTTTCTCTTTCAGGAAGCTGAGTCAGGCGTTTCTCACGTCACACTCCGGCAGTTGTCGTTTGACAGTTCTGGAAATTATCGCTGCGAGGTATCCACGGAAGCTCCAGATTTTAAGACCGTCTTGAGGAGCAAGCACATGACAGTGTGGGGTAAGAACAAAGACCTCTGACGTAAAAACAAGTGTAGTATTTTTTATTCAAACTAAGGAAACTTACGAGGCGATATTTTGCAAATTTTTTGCGATCATTCATGCGAATTCCCAAGCTAAACTTATTATGCAACTTGAATAAGCGAAGGGTATATTTTAATTACGGTTAAATAACTGTTCTCTAAGGCATGTGTTAACAATGCGTATGTCAATTCTACAATAGGATAATTTTATTCAGATTTTTTTCAAAACTGTGTTGTAAATTTGGGGTCAAATGGACCAAATAAGCAGAAGAAACGGATTAAAACTTTGAGCTAACGACACGCAAATACGGTATTTTAGCTACAATTTAGCATCAGTTTTTATTACTAGCCCAAAATTCTAGACTAAACTATAATAAAATATAAGCCAGAACGATGTTTCCGAAGTAACAAACGGAAAACCTAAGTATAACTGATACCGAATGCCAAAAAAATATCTCACCATTCCAGCCACGCTACTGTAAGATGGGTAAATATCTATCGGGCAACTTAAGGCTTTACTCTCTTGAAGAAATCATAATGCAATTCGGGAAGAAACTTAGGTCTAAGAGTCACTTCACGGATTTTCTATTGTTTGAGTGAGTTTCCAGAAAATCCACCCTGTTGAGTTTCTCCTGAAAGGTGGCTGAACACTTAAAAAAAATGTACTTCTATGATTTCCTTCTGAGATGATAACACCCTCATATACCTCTCTCCATCTTACCTTCTGCTATCTAAAAAGAATAAATATCAAGATTACCTGTACTCTGTAAATTGTAACACAATTATACATTGATGTTTATGCAATATAGGAAAATAAGCATGATGTTCAAGAACGGAATAAAACGTGGATATGTATGATTTATTCTTAAATCTCATTCACGAATTCAAAGCAAAACGTGTGATAACGGTGTTCTGGGAATTTAGTTTTGTGAACTGGGCTTTTAAATGTTATCCTCATTGTGCTCAGGTTGGTGCCGTACAACTGTACCTCGAATGACCATGCCATTACAATAAGATAAGAGGTGGAATCAGAAACGTTTCACTCGGGGATGTATGAAGTTGGATGCATTTATCTACTTGAAGAATATTATTATGACCCCCATAAATTTTGATAACAATGGCGGACTGCTTAACTCCGATTTATTTGAATTTTATATTGAAACCGTATAATTTTAGGGAAATTTTTATGATTAAATTATTGATTATAAATTACAATTTGTGAAATAGACTTGGTAACATATCCAAATATCTTTTGAATATAGCATCATTTAGAAACCTGATGGCTACATACATTTTGTTCTCTTTAAATTACGAGTAAGGAAAAATGTATTCTTGACTAATCAATTCGCTAAGCTTATTCTAATCAGCTTACATTTCTTCGATTGCGATTAGTAATGAACGATCACATTTATCACCTCGTGCTTAAACCCTCCCCTGCAAGCATCAAGATGTAGAAAGCGTCTTAATATTTACTTTCAGCACCACCGAGAAACGACCCTGCAGTGGAAGGTGTGAAGCCGTCCTACGCCGTGGGTGAAGATGTTATCGGAAACTGCACATCATCAAGCTCCTATCCTGCAGCTAAACTTCTTTGGTTTCTTAACGGAAAAACGGTGAGTCCTAAAGAAAACACCTACCCAGTATCATCGAAAGTGAAAGTGTTTAATGGTTTAGAGTGCTTATCCGAATGTAAGCATCGCTTAAACCCTAAGGGCAAGTGAAAACAGAAATGAGAGAGATTGGACTGTTTCAAAAAACGTTTTGGCAATTACGAGAACAAAAAATTAAAAAATGAGTAATCATTTTCCGAATATTGATAAATTTGGTACAGTTTATAAGCCAGTTTTTTATTTTGGCAATATATCAAGCAAAGAATCGGCTTTAATTATGTCTGATTAGACGCCTTAACAGCAGGCTAAGTATCCCTTTCGCAAACTAAGTGTACCTGTAAGACAGATGTTAGTAAATTGCATCAGATCTTGGTTAGTTTACATGATCGTAATCTAGGGGAGTGCGTATTAACCTCGGTATCCATATTAAATAAATATTTTACCCGAGGTAATGAGTTAGGGCCTAAGTGGATTATTTCCTATCGCGGAAAAGTTTACCTGTAAATGAATAAAATTCCCTCTGCTAATCGCCTCTACTTTAGATGTGGATTAATCAAAGCAGCTTTTCGAATAAATGTACGAAAATAAGAACTGTGAACTTTTTGGTGAAAAGGTTAGGAAAACGCAAATTTATGCTTTATTTATTTAATATTTATGCTCGCTCTTGACAGATTTCCGATCTTTTTTATGACTACAAGCTTAAACCCTCGGTATAAACTTTGAAAATACAGGAATAGATATGTGATTACAGCCATGATATCTATACCTAGAAACACACTTTCCTCTGCTGCGTTGAACAATCAGTTCTGAGTTGGGAAAAGTGCATTAAGTGTAATGCGACCGCTTTGATAGGAAAAACCTCTGACAATCAGGAGAAAAGTATTGAAAACTTTCATAAGGCTATGCTACACTATCAAGTGAAGTATCAAAGTACAACGTGTGAATTGTGAAGGTTGAAACAATTTTCATAGCCTCACACTTAGAAGAATGTACACAAAAAACTTAAGATTAAAAAAATCTTCGGACACGTGTTACCCTGGAACCCAGAACTTTTTTTTACTCTAATATATATTAAAGCAATTAGTCTACAAACACGTTCTATTCCAAATTTATTCTCCAGTAATCTGAAAATAAACGTCATTCTTGACACGCGTTTACAATGCTAAGAAACATTCGACTCGTAGGAAGCGATGACTGCAAAAGTTGCTCGACGTAATCGTTGCCAGGGTAGAAAATTTAAATAATATGACATATTAAAATGGAGAATATCAGCCAGTCTCACTGGGTTACGAATAAAGGTTACCCAATATGGAGGCTGAGTGCATAATCGATAATGATCCAAAAGTAAGGTGAAATCACTGAATGAGAATCTCATTCTTTTAGAGCCCAATCAAAGGGAGGGTTGAGAGAAAACAGGCGCTACTCATTCACGGAAATTTATTTAAAAAAAAAAGCTTTGCAACAACAATATTTTTCCAAAGAATGCTTGACGATGTTACTGCACAGTTCTTTCCACGCGTAATTTTATTTTCTACCACCATCGTTTCGTTGTAGCGTAGCTCTACCATAATAACGTTATCTCTATAACGGAACTACGGTCGTAAACAAATTAAATGTGACAAAATCTGGGTTGAAACTTTGTCAAACATTTTTACGGCATTATATGAGATCACTCTGCGTAACTTGGGGAACCAATCCGAATTTTGTAATTGTTGCCGCGCTCGTGGAGATTCACGATGGTCTCTTGTTTCTCTTTTTCCTCTTGGATAGGTAAACGGGTCCTCCGTCGTCCACTACGCGCCGTGGTCGGACGACAATGGCCTGCAGACGACGCGGCTGGGCATCCGGTTCACCGCCGAGGCGCACCACTTCCGGGAGCTCTCGCCCTCCTCCTCCCCACCCTCGTCCGTCACCCGGCGGGTGCTCGAGCTGCGGTGCAGCGCCACCGTGCAGCGGCAAACGCGGCACCGCGTCGTCCGCTCCAGGCTCACAGAGCCCGTCTCCCTGTCCACGCAGAAGCTTGCGGCCCACGACAGCAACAAGGGGAATGCGGCGTCCTTCGCCGGTGAGTAATTCCTATTCGGTTGCCTCCCGCAATCCAATGCCTTATTGACCTCGAGGACGGCGGGGAAAAGTCCTTCCTTCCCAGCCCAAGGGTCGCGAGTTCAAAGTCCACTTAGTATGATAATTATCTTCTAGGGCATGTTTGTATTATCTTGTATAAGCGCCTATATAATAAACGGGTTGTAATTTGCCCCTTAGAGAAATTATTAACGCTATAAGTAAGTTAAGGAGTAGTTGGCAACGTTAGGTACACAATAAATTATGATACCGGATACCCTTTCTTCTTACATCTGACTGATGTATGAAGCCCGTTGAAAGGACCAAATGGGTTGCTAACTTTCTTCTTATTTCTTACAGATGACCTTTTTTTTTGCTCCATATCTGAAGATGTTTTCTCCAAAAAATATTATCCAATTCTCTCGTCTGCTACTACATCACGGTCTATTGCCCTAATTGACATTTTACGTTCTCTCAATTATGGAGGAATAACTATCAATTTGTCTTAGCATTGTCGGCTAATTGTGAGCCGGCAAAGTAAAAATCATATGCGGAGTTGCAGGCTAGAATTAAAAACTCGACTTCTTTCCTTACATTTAGAGTAATTTTAAATAAAACGAGTGGTTATTTTTACACCATTCTAATATTTATAATACCCAAATGAAGTCAATAATACGTAGAAATTCACTCAAACCTTTCTTTTTTAGACGAATTTGAAACAAATAAGATTTAGAAGCTGTAATTATTCTATTTTCTATCAAGTGTATTTAAAATAGTGCTTTACTCCCAAATATTCAAATAATCGTTTCCCTTAGGCAAAGAAACATTTATTTTATGATATTATTTTAAAATTGAGACAGAGATACGCTTGGGCATATATTAAGATACTCGTTTGGCTATTACATGATATGAGCTTTATTTTGCTTAATAAGTGACACTCATGTATTTGAAATGAAATGCTGAGATAGTTCTTTCCATTTATTCCAAATTTATGTATCACAGTAGATTTTCAGGAATATGCATATTGTGTATAAACTTCAGGACTGTAATCTTGAAACAAAGAGTCGTGAATGCCTCAAGCTATTACTGCTTCCGTGGCTCTTGGTACCCCAGGTGGTACTTTGCCTCGCCAACACATCGCCTCCAGATGCCCCGATCTGTTGCATCTGCTTTTCTTCTCCCCAGGCTTCTCAAGTCTCTTCCAACCTGGTCCCGCCATCGTAGTTTGGGTCTTTCTGGTAGTCTTCTACCCTCAGGACTGTTCGTTAAAATGTTGGTCGTTATGGAAGTGTCTCCTTTCCTCAGAATATGGCCGGACCATTGCATTATTCTGCTTCGCCTCTCGGCCAAAATATCTGGGTCCACACACCGCTTCCTCAGTTCCCTGTTGTGCTTAACCCTTCATTCTCCATTTTCAAAGGATGGCCCATAAATTTTCCTTAATATTTTGTTTAAAAAAAAACTAATAATCTTTTTTCTGTCCGTTTACTTAATACCGAATTTTCAGAACCTTAGAGTAAAACTGGTCTTATAATAGTTCTTACAATAGCCTCAAACTATAAAAAATGAAAACTTTTTCTCTATTTCCACAGTTTCCAAGGGATGGCTATCCGCAACGTGCGCCTGGTCTGCAGCGTTCCTCTACTTGTCTCTCCGCGGAGTCCTGTCCTCGTCCATCGTTGCACTGAAGCTGCCAAGGTCGTGACGGGACCTCTGCACAACATCGCCCTGACTATGAAACCAAACTGATAATTTAAAAAAGTGTGGTTTTTTGTGTGTTTAAAACCGTCATCGTTTACAAATGTTAATAATAAAAAAATATCAATCAATATCCTGATATGTGCGTTCGTAGTGAACTGTTTTGGAAAGAAGTTGGTGACGAGAGGGTTTACCGAAAAGGCATTAATTTAGCGTTTTTGCTAGACCAGTCGAAGTCAACGCTTCCCTGCAACTCTTTTTGTGCGCCTTGCTGCGAATGTCGTGGGAGTGGTTCCCAGTTCCTGCACGACAATGAGTGGTTTTGGAGCAAAATAATAGAAATGGAAATTTGTGCACCTAACTGGAGATCGAAAATAATTCGTGTGGTAAGGAATAACTAACAGTTCATCTTGACTTAAGGCAACTGGGGGTTAAAGATTCGTGTGAAAAGAGTGGTGTTGCAAGGACCATGGCATTTTTCACGTGTAATATCAACTGTCGGCAGCTGAGACGCTTCCGGTTGGTTGTTGGTAATCTCCGGTGACAGTGTCAAAAGAGAACTACAGAAAACTTTAAACCGTTTGTAACGCGAGTAAAGTGAACGTTGCGGATTCGCGTAAACGCAAGGATCACGGGAGTTGTTGTAGAAAACGATTGCTCAAAGGTTTCGAAACTTCTCGTGAGAAGCCACGGGAGCAGGTTCTCGCTGGGAGAGGGACAAAATACTTTTCCTCGGAAAAATATTTCTTGGTGTTACGTCATACATCCTGCCAAGGCATGGTGCTACCTTCTTATCCGTAGCAATCTAGTTATTTGTATTTCTATTGAAATGTTGCATTCTACGTCGTCGTCAAAAGATGACTTAAAACATCTATAGGAAGCAATGCGGCAAAGGAACTGTCAACGGCAAATCTAACGCAATCCTATTTATTTATGTCACAAAAAATAGTATGCAGCAAGAAAACAGTTATTTCATGATTAATCAATGTAAAAATAATCACTTGGTACAATTCCTCACTTGCTTTCATTAACCGAATCAATTCACGTTTTTCTTATCATCACTTGCATAACGAGTTTGCTTCCTTGACAATGATACAATAAATATCGAAATCTATCTGAGGAGTAGTTTGATCATGACTTGCGTGGATAATTTCCTCACAGTAATATTTGATTAAATATCAATTAAATTACCGAGAGGGAGTAATCAATTGTTCCAATTAATTTAATTGCTACTGACTTATTGAAGAGAAATTCGGCACTATAGAGCGATGAGCAGGTGCGGAAGGAAATATGCAGTAAGTACCGGAAATCATCAAAATTCTAAGTAGCTTGACTAAAAAATTAAGAAGTAATCGAATTTCTCACTCTGTCTAAATTAAAATTTTTACTAAATTGGATTACGGATGCAAGTAGCAACCGTCTTCAACGTTTGTGACGTATCCTAATTCTTGTGTTTTTTTCGTGAATTTCATCGCTGTAATGAAAATTACATATCATTATTAAATCCAGCAAGTGAAAGCTTTGATAATGAACATTCAAGATGCCGTTGACAGTTGACCGGATTTTTAGCTAGTGATGTTTTTTCGCATTTACATGTTTTTGAGTTTGCCTTCTGAAAAACAAATAAAGCGGAAATTTTATTCGTGTGCTTTGAAGAATTTTCCTCGCATTTTAATGCCACAGATGGAGGCGGCTTAAAAACGAATTTAACCGTAGTGAATGGGATCTGTCATCCAAGCTTGTAGACCGCGTACGTGTCAACGCAGAATTTTACGAAAACCCGAAAGGGGTATTTATTTATGCGTCGGAACCGCATGGAGATATCATGGAAGGGTTACTGAAGTTATAGAGGAGCTTTACATTTTATCGACATGTATGGAGACCATAATGGCCGGGAAAAAATTTAATAAACCCAAAATTACTATTGCATTCATGATATAGGTAAAAAAAAAGTATTGTGGTCTCATCGTATCATAATCTACATGAAAAAAGCCTAAAACACATTTCATAAACTAGGTATCAGAAAAAATAAATTTAATCTTGGGTTTAATCAAAAATTGGGTTTCCTGATACACTTGAAATGAGAAATGAAACACGATAATTTAGATATTTTTATAAAATCTGTTTAACAATGAAGATACTGCAGCTTGCATGAAAATTTCTGCTCCTAACATTTGCTAGTTTTAATGTTGTCTCCATGCGGATTTAAAAGATGCTTCCGGGAATCGACGACTGACGACTTTTTTTAAAACATGTTTGGGATAATAGTTCATGCGCCACAGATATATTTATAGCCCACAAAAGGCATCAATACTTTTGACTTAGGAACCAGTTAACAGATAAAGGATAAATAACATAATTGAGCGCAATTCAAGAATGACGAATGGATCCCCTCATCAATAGATTTCCTAAGTGATGGTTAAACATGATGATCAATTCACATTGATATGATGAAGAAATGAAGAATATAATTTTAAATTTTCAAAAAAATATAGATACTTATCCATGTGTGTGTGAATAAAATTTCATTTAATGTGATACTTTTTCAATAAAATTTACGGTTGAGTAATGTTTTTGTAAATAATGTGTAAAAATTTCTCTTCTTGATGGATATGTTTATGTGTACCAATGAAATAAATGGAAACCAAAAAGGAGAATTATATTTAATTAATGAAACCGCCAAAAACTTTACCCTGATGATCTAGAATAGTAATTCTGGTAGTTGTGGCATAATATCACCTTAATTTCGGGATATTAATTATAAGATTTTCTATCAACACCTTTACAATGAAATTCCTTGCCAAGATTGATCATTGCAAAGATTCATGATGGCAAGAAGTTTAATCCATCCATGATGTATTTAAAAAAATGATAATCATAGATTTGGAGGAACTACGTTAAGAGGAAAGAGTGCTGAATCAGCTACTCGAGGCTTGCTACCGCAATACATGGTTAAATAAATAGATGAAAATTTTTAGCTTAAATATTTTCACTTATGTGTGTATTTCCAGATGTGTAACGTCATTCGTCTTAAAGGGGACTCAAACCCAAATCAAAATATATAAATAACAGAATATGACACGTGATAGCCAGTTTCAAAGTTCACAATCTTACCATGATCGAAGAAATGGGCCAAAATATTCAGCTGAAAATTATTACTCACATGAGCATTATCCCGGGAGAAAAATTATTTGTCTTGGTGGGGACTCAAATTCGAATCAGTGTATATAAATTTTAGAATATGATACGAGTCATTCAATTCGGAAAATGACAGTATCACCAGAGGTTTCAATAGCATCCAAAGGGATCTGAGAACCGCAATGGTCCATGGATTAATGTTCTCGGAGGCAAAACCTTTCCTTGCAGGGGATCAGCGGAAGGATACTGCAGGCCTCCGTCGGAGAAGCGAATGCTCAAAGACAGCGACAGGTGAGAAGAGGAAAAACTTTTTCGGGGGCAAGAATAAGTAGTGGAGGCACGCGCCGAGAACACATCTCTCTCCCTCCCGTCTGACTAGACTTGCCGCCAGCCGGGGAAAAACAAGGACAGATAGTGGTCGACCCTTATCCCGCACCGCCACTACTCCCCTCGTCTTCCAGACCTTGACGCGGCGTGAGAAATTCCGCGGCGAGGAAAGTGGCTTTAGGGATTGATGAGAGGGCTGGCTGGCTGTTTCCCAAGTCGATTTAAGGGCTAGTGGAGAGAATAAGGAGCGGCTGGAGTTTGGATTGGAGTTGGTGGAGGTTCGACGCCCCAGAAAATGAATGCTTTTACATTGACGCCTGGATTCGATTCTCTATCGATCAGAAAAAGCAGTGAAATGGTCGCGCTCTTCACAAACTATAAAGTACAGCGTTCAACATAACTCGTGAAAGACATAAAAGCAGAATCCTACGTTATTGTGGGAATTAGTTCAATGAAAGTAATTGCAAGAGATTGCAATTGATGTGTTTGGAGAGGACTTACTTAAAACCTATATGATATTTCGAGAGACGTTCAACTGTAAGGTATATAAAACCGTAAGCTGTCAAAGGAAAACAAAGAATAATTATATATTAATGCAATTTCCAGATTATCCTAATTTTCACGTTCTGGTTATCGCCCATAATCTTTTGCAAGGACTGTAGATTACTTTTAAAGTAACTAGGATTGGGTGAAGTAACACATATGACACTGGGCTAAGAATTATGCATTCCATTTGTAACATTCAAATCTAGAATGTTTCTACCCACATTGACATGCGAGCGACATTTGCCATTTGATTTTGAAACGAACACCCTCTTGCAAAAATAGATGAAGAGTGCTGTCGTTTAAATCTATCCCCGGTACTGATTTTTCAGATATACTCTCGCCCTGTTTTGCGACTAAGAATGAATAATTCCTTGTTACACAATATTTAAGCTGCATACATTTTAAGTACACGTGATAAATTACAAAGTATTTTACTTTATTTTACTTACCAACATAAAAGTCTTTTTCGAAGTGTAGTCTGTCCTAGTCAAGTTCATTGTGGATATTTTTTTTATTACATCGACATCGACTTTTGGTTTGCAGATCTTGTAGCATTGTTATAAGTAAAAGGAAGAGGGCAAGGTGGACATACACAAATATGCAAAAGTGTCTCCGCACGAGTGTAATCAACTGTAACGCACTTATAAACAACACAATAAATAATTAAAATGTTTTAGCTCCGAAACTTTCACCTTATTCCTAGGAAATCCCTATTTGGCCCCGTTCATTCATATTTAAAAAAAACAATAAAAACCTCTCACACAGTATCCATACACATTTAATTGGCCTAGATTGAAAATAAAACTATACACAATGTGCTTAACTTCCCGATGACTTTAAAACTTTTTGCAGCATTCACTCTTCACAATCACCCTTTTTTAAAAATTATCACCATATGTCGTTCAACCCTATGATTGGTTGACAGCAGCCCTCCACCCTTACCTATGTAATACTGGTTCATTTACCTCCTGGTATCTCTTTCTATTCACTTTCCTCTTTTTTGGTCCATCAACTTATTCCTGAGTCTTCCTCTGGGGACATCTCCATCTACTTTATCTTCAAATATGTTCTTCACCAACCAATTATGCCTCAGGGCGTGTTTAATCCATCTGGTTCTTCTTTTCTGTATGGTGTCCCATATGGTCCTTTCCTCTTTTAATCTTTTGTACACTCATAATTTCTTACTTCATCCGTCATTTTATCTTCAACATTCTCCTCCAGCACCAGGTTTTGAAGGTTTCTAGTCTTATCTGGTCAGCTTTTCCATTGGTCCATCCTAAATCAAAAGTGGTATTCCGAGAGGTTGTCTGCAAATTTCCTTTCCATTCTTCCATTTCCATTCTTTCCTTTTCATTATTCGAGCGAGTATTTTTGATGCAAATAACATTAGACTCAAGGTTTGGTGCTCATCACATTTCTCAGTGCTTGTCTTCTTCGGTATTGCACGCTCACTTCATCATGTGTGCATGCATCACCACGCTCCTCTGGAAGTCCTCTGGAACTGTTCTGATTTGGTAGCTATTTCTGATTATCTCGTACAGGTAATCCCTGGCTTTACTTTCGAATACTTTGATGATTTCTCCATTGATATTGTCTTCTCCTGGTGCTTTGTTTTTCTTGAGGTCTTCAACTGCTCTATCGAATTCACTCCTCAGCATGAATGGGTTCCGATCTTCCTCGTCGACCTCGCTTTCATTATTCATTAGGCATTTTACCAGCGGTGTCGGCCATTGGTAGAGCGTTCGTTGTATTGCTTCCATCTATTTTCAATATCTTCATCCTCTTTCCAATATATTCCCTTTTATATCACTTATGTTGTTGCTTCTTGTTTTCCTTTCTCTGAAGTGTTTCTTCACTGGCTTTAATGCTACTTCCGTGCTTCCCTCCTTCATGTTTTCGTTAACTTCCTTGCAGCAGCTCTTTATCTAATCCTCCATAGCCTTCTTGTGTTCTCGATTTATTAGATTCATTAGTTTCTTGTAGAGGGATCGCACTGGGATAGCTCCTGCACTGCTTCACTTGGATCTTGTATCTAACTCTGACAAGTAGGCTGTCTATTTGGTATCTGGAAATATCAACTGGCAATTTTCATGTGTAGCTCCTACCCCAGTGGGGCTCCAACTTATTCACAGAATCTATAAAAAATACGCTGTTGAGAGAAATAAGTTTGAGATTTTACTAAAACTTTTAGTATGGTAAATGTACGAAAAAACGTTTTTATTGTTTAAATAATACATATCAATCTCTAGTGAAGGACTATAAATAACATAAACTCCCATATTTTACGAACAGTCTAGTAGAGCATTCAGCTGGAAAAATTGGGGACAAATTCAAGTGCAGACCTTCTCCATTGGATGAGAAAAATATGAACGTCTGGTATGGTGTTTTTGCCTCCTGCAGGACCAATCATATTTGAATCATATTTGTTTTTTCTCAAACCAGAAGACGCCAAGAAAACCATTCTCTAATCTCCATGAACCCTAATCTGTTTTTTTTTCCCTCCCCGATCTTCTCTTTGAGAGCAAGAATGGTACAAGTCTTCTTTTGGGGAAATGGTGCCTAATGTCGAAGAAATAAATTAAATCCAAATTTCTGCTTTCTAGTGATAAAATACCATAAGTAGACATATATTACTCATGGGCAAAACAGAATACCAGAAAGGGAATAAACCCACACTTCCCCAAGGGCACCTTTCTCTTTCGCTACTAAAACACGGTCGGGCCAAGCTGAGCGATCACTCAACATTCCACAGAGACGACCTTTCGAGTCGGAGAGACGCGTGCGCACGGCTTCTCCATAGAGGGGCCTTTGGCTGCTTCGATGGGGAAAAATAAAACTCTTTACGACCCGGCTCTTAACTTTTAGGATTAGCGGTGAACATTTCTTCCCTGGAGGGGTAGGATGATGTTCTAGGGGCGTCGGAGGATCAGTTACTACGTTGAGGGTTCGGAAGTACTATAAAGGAATGGCGTTGCTGCGTGTAAAGGGAAAGATTTAATGTCAGGAACCTAGTAACATCAGGGTGACAGAGATAGTGAACGGCTACAATTCGCTGGACTGAAACAATCAAAATATTTTTAGCCAAGAGCCCTTCTAGAGATCCGTTTGGAATCTTTCACTTGGTCGGAAAAATAGTTTCTATAACGCTCAAAATAATTCTAGGTAAGATCCCATGAAGCTTTTAAGCTAACAGAAATAAACTAAGATATACATATTTCTGTTGACTTTTGTAATCGATAAAGCATTGTTTGTTCAATTCAATAATAAATCGAACTCTTGTACGCCTCTGTATTCTCCTGCGCCAGAAGTCGACGGGTAGGGGATTCATGGAGACGAACCATGAAAACAGGAGTGCAGTGGATTAAGAATGGAAAGGGACGGAATAAGATTTGACTGCTCATATGCATTATATTGTGTTTTGGCTGTAAACAGTGAAATGGGTACAGAAATTAGTTAATTGATGCTCCTTAATACTAGTATTCTTATCTGCCACCGAGTACTAACAGCAGAATCTGCATGATTACGATGCAATTTTTGTATCTCTGTGCATTTGCGTAGTTATAAGAGAACATTATTACAAATTTTAATATTGGTAGCATTCTTCTAGTGCAACGAATATTTTTGAAATATCGCAAACTGAAAAATATAGGATGTTTTTGTGAATGCAGCGATAGTCGTATTCACAGTGACTTCTTTGAGGCATAGTACAATGCATGCTGGTGATAACTCACCCCCTACCGCACACCTTTGATGTGGCTTGCAGAGTATTATGTGGATGTAGATGCAGATGGAGAAAAATCCCTTGTTGAATCTATTTTTTATATTATATGCATATTGCCATTTCTGGCTACCTAAAAATACAGCAAGATGAACTTGTCTTTTGGACATTTTTAAAAATTTAGGTGGTTTTTCCATCTTGGGCACATCGGAATCTTAGATTTGCCTGAACAATGGTCTGTATTGATGTTTACAAAATTACGTTATCGATTTAGAAAATTACAAAATCTATGTGAGATCGATAACCTTTTCCAAGGCATGTGAATTTATTTATATCTTTTTTTCGCAAAAATGTGTTCGTGACTTTAAATTCATATTAAGTTATGAATTCTCGTCGTTGGGTTTCATTTTTATTTTGAAAATCCTCTATATATTTCAATCAATCCTGAGATAGGTACTTTCCCAATTCTAGCATTCTGATCTCCTATTAAGGGTATGTAACCTATTTCATCCTTTCTCGCATAAGTTTTCAGTCTCAAATTTTTTCCGTCTTCAAGAGCACAGATATTTATTACCGTTATATGATAATTATCAAAATTCATCCCAAGAAACAATTCTTTCATTAACCAAATTTTTCTCTCGAATATTGTTTTTCCATCTTCATTATATTTACACAGCTAAACTTTAACGTACTCGTTTTCTTTTTTCCAACACACTGCTTGCCTACCTCATAAAGCATAACATAATCCTTTAATTCTTTAGTAACTTTGAATTTTATTTTGTTTCTGTTGTCGCGGCTATAGTTATATTATAATCCTTGAGTATGTCACTGACTTCTTTTTGAATGTTTCCTTGACCAAGTAAGTTTCATGAAGCAAAATGCAATTCCCAATTGTTAATCCTAAACTCCAGTCCTTTTTCTCGCCAAGTTGTTTATCTAGAAATCCAGTTTTTACGAGACTTCCGAAACACTTGAGTTTTTTAGTTGGGTAGGTTACTGGCCATCCGCAAAACATCCTACCCGGAGGACTAGGTGTTTTATTTTGGGATTTCTCCTTTATACAACTTGATCCAATTTTAGGGCGCCAGATACTCATCCCTTGCTCTCCACATTCAGTACTACCCAGGGTTCACAACAAGTACGTATGTAGTTGGATTTTCTGGCATTTTCTATTTGAGACGGTCAACATTTTCAGGGGTTTTTAGATTCGTACCCTCAACCCTATTGAGACCGTTTACCAGAATTACATCCCACTTTCGGAAAATTACCAGTAAATGCACAGATTAACTTTGCCAGCTTTCTGTAAAAAAGATCAGGCTTTTAATGCATTGTATTTTTATAAACTACCGTTTGACATTTCAACTTTAAATCCTGCCTTAACTACCCATTCCCTACTATTTACGTCAGAAAATTTGTGATATAACTGATCAAGTTAATCATCAATTGCGATTTGTTAAAAGAGTACCCGGAAAGAGCGACAGTAAAATCAGATAAAGCAGCTACCGATCCATCCTCAATTGTAATACCGTGACAGCATCTGTTGTCTATTTTGACGTAATCTTTAATTGAATTCCAAGTCACTCCGTTTTCTGACGACGTCAATAATATTTTACAAAATCTGACCTACCACAGTAGGTTAGATCGGAAGATTGAAAAAATATATATAAAGAGATTAAACTGATTTAAAAATATCATGTTTCTCGTGATTGATAAGATACCATAATGGCTGTCAATGAGTTATTAAAGTTGGTTAGTTGGCAGCTTGTGTTGCTAACTTGTACATTTTCCATGATTCTTGTTTATTAATCCACACCGTAGAACTAATACCACGTATTGCATGTTTCCTGCAAGACTTTTGTATCCTCACGCATTTATACAGCAGGAAAATACATTTATGTGTTTCTGTAGCATTCTTAGTATACCTTCAGTGTGTGTGCGTGTTGGTGACAGTTCACCTTTTGACAAGTATTTGCAGATTTTTGCTAATATTGTAACAGTCACTTTCAATTTTTTTATAAGAATAAATAGAAGTGCATGATGGTGATAACTCACCCTCTGCCTCTCACCTTAGAGAAAGCTTGCAGGGTACTAAGTAAAAGTCGAAATTTTAAAACGTAGTATATTTTTGTCTCAACGTCCGAGAGAAGAGATATTTCGCAGATAGTAATTAGCAATGACGGGGCATAAGAATTTTGAGCAGAATCGGTCACTTGGAAGTGAAATTCTGTGAAAGTTAAAGGGGAGAGTGAAAGTGATCTTGACTCAAGGACGTCTCTCTTTCTCACACTCGTTTATGGGAAACACCGAAAGGGATTTCCCTCCGGCTCATCCCGGCGACCCTCAACTTCCGCAGCACCGAAGCCTGTCCGCTCCTTCAATCATCTTTAGGGATAGCCTCGAGTTACTTGGCTTTCGCCCTTCCCTCTATCATCCACCCTAATCCCAGAGAACAACTCTGGAAAAGTATAGGGAGGATAAAGAAATAAAAGGACGAAAAATGCGTCTTGACTGTCAGAATAATGCTCAAAAAAAAAGCACACGACCCATCATTCTCCGTAATTGGAAACAAAACTGCGCCCGAAGCGGTCGGTTTCGGCCACTTCTTTTATGTATTTTTTTATTAATGAAAACGATATAGAAATGGTCCTTCCAGGTCTCCTTTTTATTATATCTCTGAGCGAAAGTGTTTGTCTTTTTTCGTTCATTTCCTCTTTTCGTTCCGATTCCCATCCTCTCGCTCCGCCACTAAACCGCCTCTTTTTATTTCCTGCAGGAACCACGGAAAAAGGCCCATTTTTAACGCGCTTCGTTTCCACATCGCCTTCCCTCCTCGACCACGCCCTCCCGACCCACACGAGACCTTGCAGTTTCGGGAAGTTGCTCGTTATTGCCCCATTAAGAGGCTGAAAATGATTTTGGGAGCACTTTCACAGATTGGGACGGACCAATAGGAAGGGGTCGCGTCGAAATGCTATCATTGGCCAGATGCGATTAGATTCGGCGCGCGCGAGAGGATTACAGAGAGGGGGAAAGTTATGTTTTTTTGCGATGCGTGCGGTTTAAAAACGCGTGCGTTTCTCTCAACAAGGGAACATTTCATTAAGCTCTGATTAATTTTTCGGCTACATAACTCTCCATGTATTTTCGGCCATTTATTCAATAACTGTGGAGAGGAAATGAAACGGAAATGGACCGCAGGCGCTTGCATACGTTTATATGGTTTGTACTCACGTAATGTCCCTCGGAAAACCGTGGAGAGCTTTCTCTGCTGGTTTTATAAAACCAGAATTACGAAACCTCACTCTTTTCTGGGACTTTAGGAAACTGCTTTATGTTTTCTCGAGCCACTTCTCCATTTAACTAGACTTGAGATTATGAAAATGACCATGAAATACTCATAAAAGTACAGAAGAATTGAAAATAAAGTTTTCAGCCAAAGAAAAGAGTTCCCATTTACTAACACTTAGCCATACTGATAGAAAATATATGTCAAATGTAACTAAAAATTAGATTTCCGCATCATTTTTGTAAAGAATCAAAAGTAATTAGAAGGTTAAATATGGCATTGAATTTAACCATGCAAAAAATCTGCTGCCTCTAAATTCCTTGAATAATGTTCAATTGACTCCGAAATTACGTTTAAATTATTGATTTTCTATATTTATATGTTCATAGTGATTACAAAATAGTTTCATATTTCATTTTTCTCTATTTCAATAGGTATGACTGAAAATTTTCTCGACCGAAGTCTCCTTTCTACCAGGAATACAATCCAAAGGTTTCAGTTTTGTCTCGAGCAAAGGCTCATTCTGACTTCATGGACGAATTTCTCTGATAAAAATGGCTCAATAGAGTCTCAGTTGTTTGCGCAAATGAAAACTAACATAATTTGGCATCAACTTCTGCCATAGTGCTCGTCGGGCGTACATTTTCCCGTGAGTCACGTAAAAGGCCATCGCTAAATTTTATCTTATTTTACCAGTACTAAAAACTGCATTTTGTGGCTAAAAATCGGCTATCATTAACGTTTTTCCACCTTACAAATGAATGAAAAGTCATATGCATGAAGAGTAAGAAATAAGCCATGAAATAATATACCAATCCCGGAATATGAACTCGGATATCCAAGTAGCCGGTCATATGTGTTATATGTGTTATATGTCATATGTGTTAGCCCGTTACACCACTACTCAACCCTAATTCAAGGCCAATTTCGACGGGGTTACTGGCCAACTGGGATTGCGTATCCGAGTATTGTTGTATTGCCGCCGACAGTAGCTTAGTAAGAATGACCATGTCTTCTTCGTTACGATGAAGACTTAAATAAAAATTATTAAAAATCCTTGGTGGTGTAACTAACTATCAAAGAGCAACATAGTCATTCAAAATAAGTAGACCATGCTGTGCCACCGGCCAATCATCTCATAGCAGTATACCAACATCTGGAAATAGTCGATTGGGTTGAAATGTTGGCTAGCATGAGAACTAGCCTATTATCTTGTGGGCTGAGGTCTGATCCCCCGGCATGAGTTGTGATTTTTAGTTTAGTCTCGATCCCCACTTGTAGTGCAGTGGGAAGAGCACTTCGAGGGCAGTGCCCCTGTTAGGTTTGGAACCGTGGGCTTATTGGCTCTTGTCATGAAGATCAGATTAATGCTCTCTGCCACACACCCTTTAGGTGGCTTTTAGAGTATTATGTAGACGAGTGCTCTGGCACAGTCTCTCATCACCCTTTCTCACATTCCCACCTCAGTGGCGCAAATGACCACTGCTGTTGTTCTCCTTCACATAGAGCGAACGTGAAAAAGTATGAATAGCCAACTCGTATGCCATGCGGAATCCGTTTCGCCGCGTCCAATAACCTCATGAAAACGCAGGTTATATAATTTTTTGTTAACATAAAAAAGCAAAGTTTTCCTTTGGCCTGTCCGCGCAAACATTATCTTCCCATAACTAAATACACGCACTCACTTAATATCATTCACTTGCAGTCTTTTTTCTTTTTAATGATAAAATTAGAAATACTGGATGTATAAATTAGAAACGAACGAAGGAAAGAGAATGTAACTAAAGTTCATAATATTTAACTCAAATATCGTTTTACTATTGAAAGTCATGGAATTTGGGGAAGATATATAGGCAAAATCCCTCAAAATTACGCGTTTTTTGTAAACCCTTTTCTTATCGACCAACAGTATTGCTGAAGCCGAGTCTTATAAAAATTTAGAGAAGTTATGAGCCCGAAAATAATCAATTGGGAATTGGATAATTTTTCTAGCACATTTTGTGCTCAAGTGTTTTTACACTATATTTTTTCACTCTAATACATTATAGTCCAAAATCAGGAGTCAAGAAACTTATAAATTTTGTGCATTATAAAATGCATCTGAAAAGAAATGATTGGTTGTTATCTTTCCATAAAATTTTCTCATTTTTATCATACTTGACGGGATTATACTAGTACATATATACTTGTAGAAATATAACCTATAGCATTCTTCAAAATATACTTCTATTGGCCATTCTCAAGGTTAAAATCAAATTTTGAACGAAAATTTTGCTGACAATGGAAAACGTGTACACCATAATATTTTACCCCACCCAACATTGAACATTTTCGCAGTTTCACCTTTTAGAGTTAGAATTTGAGGAAAAATATGCTTTTGTTTGACCATAAAATAAACTGGGAACACTGGCACATTTGCATTGCAAATAAAATTTTCAGTGTATGAACGCTGCCATTTTTTCCCCATCTGCAAAAGTGATAAGGTCTCATATATGTATAAGGTTTTTATGGGGAAAAACTCATGTAATGAGATGAGTTACTATATTTTACATCAATCGGGTTGTCATAATTTCTCTAATAAGTATGTATTTTTGGGTTTCCTTATTTTTTACTGAATTAAAGAAAACAATATCTCAGAATCATCCACACTAAAAACATGTGACAGTGAAGATGATACCAATCTATTGTTTAAATTTATTTTGCCTTGGTACTATAAAGTTGGCCCTGGAACATTGTCTTAGTTATTATTAGATGATCCGCCCGTTAAGGTTTTAATGGAAGTTTACTAGTGAGTTTTTGAATTTAAAATTGGATGGATTTTCACAAGAGCAGGGCCCTGCCCACCAATAGTTTATAATCTAAAAATATGCCATTTCACCTAACTACCTTTCCACCTTCATTCCATTCACAAAACCATTTCTATTGCTGGCAAATTTTATCAGTGTGAGGAATGTTGCACTTACTCATTGTGCCAACGTCCAGTTCAGTCTTAAACGCATATGTAGCGAAATACACCCTCAAATAGCTGATTTAATCGGCCTACAGCGACATCGATATCACGAAAGAAATCCAAAATTTTTACGATACTGTACAGTTATTCATTTTGTCGTGTTTCGAAATTTGCTAATGCCATGACTTTTACAATAAATACCAAAGAAGTCAGCTCCAACAAGTACCAAAAAAGTGATGCAAATAATACACAAGGCTTTGGTAAACCTCGTTTTGAAAAACTGATCGAAGTATGAGGAGCCTTTTGATGAAATTTCATGGTGTGAGGAAGGGAATACCTATTTTTTGCGAATATTTGTTATCTATTCTTTATTGGTAACTGGAGTAATTTCCTTAATGCATTGCCCTTCCTTATAACAAAATGGCAATCAACTAGTCCCCACGGAATGATTGCCAACTCTCCTCCAAAAGGCGAACAAACATCGTCAACGATAGCCTCTTGCTCTCTTACTCACCTTCGCCTTCGCTTCCAACCTCCTGTTTTCCCTCCGCCCTCCTTCCTACCAGCCAGTCCCTTCGGAACGCCTTGCCGCAAAAAGTATTGCATTCTTGCAACCTTACTTTTCCTTCAGCTACCACCAAACTCGTATTTCTGCTGGAAAATTAACATATGCGAGCATTGAAACGTCTTTACTGACCGTACTTTTACCAGAAAATTAACTTCTTTAAATTTTGAGTTGAATTGCAAATACTAAACCCCCAAATTTTACCATACTGCCCCGTTTGTCAAAAAACTAATTATTGGAAGAACTTAACCTATTTGCATCAAACTTTATTTTCAGAACTCTTTACAGTTGCACGTTAGTAAAAATGTTAAAAAGTGTTAATGCTCCCCATTTAGTCCTACCGCTGAAGTTTCTTCCAAGTACGAGAGTGATATAAGGATTTATTTACATGCACCTCTTTATTTATTTCAACCAAAAATTCAACTGTTCACCATCTTTTTTAAAGATATCCAAGGCATTGAAAATATGTGATAGTTTGAGGCACAACTTGAAGAGACTTGCTTGATGATCCAGAAGCTTGTCGTTCAACCAAATATGTATTTATTTAGCCAGTTTCGTTTCAGTTTTAAGTCTTCCAGCGGACATTTCGGAAAGACACAGTGAAAACACTGCATTTCAAGCGCCTAGCAATGCTGAAAATCAAGCACATATCAGATATTTGGTAGATGACGATATAGGGTATCTAATTAGTTTGATTTGTACTGTGGACACTGCTGTCAAAAACCATCATCAACGGTCAACTTAAAAAAGTGATTTTAGAATGTAGAGTTCCATAGTAGGGTATCCGGATACTTATTAAACATCTCAGGTACTACATTCGTGAGACGCTTACGCCATTTGATTTTTGCATGCACCAAGAGGATGAACTTTGCCATGAAAGAACTTTCGACTTGACCGGAAATCAAACTTGGATTTTACAATCGCCGAGTAAGTGGAAACTGCAACTGTAATACGGGTTCCGATTACAATCAAGGCAAACGACTTTTTCACGGTAGATTTAACCTCCTTGGTCTTCTCCCCTTTGAGCGTGCCAGCATCTGTTCAATGAAAAATTTGGAAAACTGCTCAGGTATCAAAAAACTTAACGAAAGCTGTCACACAAATGAAGTAGCAACAGTAATTCGTAAAATAAGAAAAAAAGAGATTTTAAAATGAAGGGGAGAATGTCCGAAAATGAGCCCGGGAGTCCGTCGCGTAGGCGTCTGTGAGATGGTGAGAGGGAAGTGTCGCGCAGGAGAGTGGAGAGGGAAGAGGGTCGGGAGGGATGGGGGTGGGTGAGGTACGGGGGAGCCGTAATGGCCAACAAATGAACATCACGTGATAAGTGGGCCTGAGGGAGCGGCGGGTGGCTTACGTAGGGTATGCCGTGGGGTGAGTTCGTATGTGTGTGATAGAGGGGAAGGGGGGGGGCGCTGGGAAAGAAATGGTTTGTTGTCCGGGGGTTTGGTAAGGGAGGCAGGGGGCAGAGAGGGGGAATGTAATGGATGAGGGGCGGCTGAGGGTTTGGTATGCCAGCAGGGTGCAAGCCGCCGAGGGAGGGGGAGGGGTGAGTCCTGAGAGCCAGGGGTGGATAAATGGATGTCGAGATGAGTTGGAGGAGAGCGGTGCTCACATCCCCATGCCTGGTGGGTGGTGAACGAACTCGTACACTGTGTTACAGCGAGATGAACTATAACCAAGGGATTTGGTGATATTCTAAATTCCGTATCGTGTTCAGATATAACTTTTGAGTCGCCGAAGACAGAGCATACCATACGAAGTGTATTCACATTGAATAGAGTCATCTCGCATGTTACCTTTCGATGTCTATATCATTAGTTGTTCTATTTTAAGATTTGTTGCCTCGGTCCTCCACTCCACTCTGTCTCTCAATAAGTTCTTCCTACCCTTGAGTTCCACCTAAGCCCAATTAGTAATATAACCTATATCTATACATTGCCCTGCAAGCCACCACAAGGGTGATTGGCAACTTATCACCAACACGGGCTAAAGTGAAAAAAAATACTTTCACCAACAAGCACCACAATTTCGGTGTGATACAAATCCTACAGAACTACTAGAATAATCGAAAATGTAACTATGTAAACGTGATACAAGTGTCATGCAGGGAATAAGCAAAATATGCCGTTATCAAAGAAACCTAGACTATTTGACTGTGTAATTATTTGAATAGCTATGCTTCCTTTGAGTCATGGTTTATTTTAGTTAATTTTCTTGCAATTTATGTTGATTAAAATAAATATCACTTCGCCTGGAATTAAATCTCAGCCAAATTGTAGCTTTTAATTATACACCACGGTGAGATATTTGCGTACCCTATTGTGCATGCATTGCAAAATGAATGATTTCCAAGCTTTTGGAATTCATCATTTTCTTTATTTGCCAGTGCGATAATCCGGAACTTTCTTCCCTAAAATCGAAGAATTATTATGTATTTGGCGATGTAGGTGGAACAATTAAGACATTTTTATGGGAAAGGGGTCAATGGAAACCTATCCAATCTCGTAGTCTCAACTTTTGTGCTGTCGTCTGGTCTTCACTTATATGGCGGTCACTTTTTATTTTTGAATTTATGAACCTCCTTTCAAAGGGTTGACAAGTGGATTTCATTTTTCACGCGGCTGTGAAAACGTGAAGACATGTGAAAAGGCGGTTCTGATTGCTTAGCATAGAAGAACTGTAGAATCATTACCCACTGCCGTAGATTCCATTGAATATATAGGCAGATTAATAATAGCGAAATTCAATATACTGTGTAATTCAAATGTACGCGTTGTAAATACTTATCTTTAGTCATTTGATCCTAAGATTGGTTTATAACAGCCCTCAAATCTACCCTGTCCTCTGTTGACCCGTTTTTTCCTTCGTACATCTTTTGTTTTATGCCCTGTGTTGGTTGGCTTACGTGCTCATCCCTCGTTCTTCCTCGAGAACCTCTTATTGCTATTTCCACTTCTGTTATATTCCTGACATAATGGATGAGTCTCAAAGCGTGGCAGATTCATTAGGACCCTTTCTTCCTGTTAGCGCTCCGTATGGCTATCTCCTCTCCTATTCCCCTATGCACTTTCTCGTTTGTGATCTTTCCGTCCACTCGGTCCACATCACCTGCCTCCCGTTCCAAATTTAAATATACTCTATGATCATTGAGTTGTGCAACAATGAATTGCAAGGCATGAGAAGTAGCGCATTTGTAAGTAACTCAGCATCGAAAGACTATGCGTCATTGTGCCACATTGCATAGACAAGAGGATCAGTGCCACGGTTCGATAATCGAGAATAGTCGTATATCGTTTTGCGATTTCTCGCATCCCCCCAGGACGGAAATATGGGTGGTTAGGCGTCGACATTTCTTTGTACTAACATACTCGCTAACTCCCTCGTAGTTTCATTTTTATTAAAGCACTATTGTTTCACTTCCGCGGCGGGGAGATATGGTTTGTGAGCTCGTGCCCGCGTGTGCATACACATTCTGTGCCACTCCCCAACTCCACATTAAAACGTTTACATGACGCTTGCGGTGGTGGAAACGGCTGGCGCCTGCCCCCCTCTCACTTCTTTCACTCGCACGCAGGTCTCGCGGAAAACAAATGAATGAATGTGTTGCGCGTAAAATATTCGCCTAGGAAAATCACGACGACCAGATGTCTCCATTGTTTCCTTTTTTTTGGAAATGCGGCTGGGACAGATCAGAAAAATCGGATGAATAAAAAAATTACCGCTGGTGTTAAATTTCTGACAGCTGAAATTTAACGGAAAAATTTGGTTTATACTAAAGATACCCTACTCTTGAGGGTAGGAGTTCCGTTGAGTTGAACACAGAGCAAAATTCAAGTCTCGCCTCCAATTCTTGTAGACACTAGCATAGAAAGCGCGCTTGCGTTTGACAATTGAGGCTGTCAAATCTATTGTTGAACTTATGTCCCTGAAGAAGTTTTCTCCAAGACTTCCTACCACCTTCCGCTTTATCTTCCAATCATTATCTCAATACGTTCATTCCGGTCTATGGGGTACGAATTTATGAAAAATTGACAGAATGAATAGGGTTGATTTTGAACTTTTTTGAATTACTTTGAAGGCGGCCACGCTTAGGAGTGCAATGATGACTTAAATAATGAAAATTTCCATGAATTCATCCGACTTAGCCGGGGTTCAAAACCGGATTTCTCCTTTACATATCCGTTTGTCCAACACCCTTTCCGCTTTCATGCCCTAGAGCTACCCTCCGCTCCCCATTACCTATTCCAGCCACCTATATTACCTCCGCTTAGTCTCATCCAGAACTTTCCTCTCCTCATCAACAATATAAAACATACATATTTGTCATCGCATTTTCCATTCAATGCAACTTATCTATCCTTGTTTTCACTAACATCTCGAAAGCTAGCAACCTACTCTCATGCCCATTTCTCCGAGTCCATGTTTCTACCACTGCAACGCTAGACTCTATATTAAACTCATCACCAGCCTATTCTTCAAATCCTTACCCATGCCACCCGTCATCAGCCCCCTATTATTTCTGCATTCTTCATGCTCATGATAGTGCAATTATCCTCCTAAAGTCGTTGTTACTCGACTTATTTTCTTCTAAATTAGGTACAACCCAAATAATTGAACTGATCTACTGCCTCAGCTTTTGCCCTCCGACTTTTATTACCTGGATCACTTTCTTTGTCCAAGAAAATCTCATGACTTTTGTTTTCTTGTGATTTAGCTTTATTTCACATTTCCAGTCCAGCATTTCAAACTTATTCATTTAGGTTACAATCCCTTTGTTGACCCACTGACCAACGCTGGGTTGACCGCAAACTTTACTGACTTCATATCGAGCGAGTCTTTTCCCTTCAAAAGCCTGTGTCCTTCCCCCGAATCTAACCTCAGTTTTACAGGCATGCCTTTTTTGCCAGATTTTGTCATTCGACTGGGGTGTTTTTCCCCTGGTCGCTGGCCCTCCAATAAATGGATCGTAGAACGATCTACGCAGTCTAAAGGGAGGAAAGGGCGGTGGTGAGGCAACGGCACTCGCGAGGCAACACGAGAATACGAGGAGGAAGGGAAGGATGAAGATGAACGCGCACCGGGAGCATCACGTCCTAAAACCTACATTTCTCCCGTCCCCCGACTCACCACCGCCCTCGCACCCGTACACCAGCGACTCAGAGGCCCCGCCGCCACCCCCTCCGGCTGCGTCAAACAAGGGAACCCAGCGCTAGAGCGCTGCCTTACTTCGGGAATGCTTTAATGATGTTTAACTTGGAAGGCTCTGCCTTCAAATCCCGCTCCCTCCCTCCCGGATCTAAGCCTTCCTTCGAACCCCCTCTCCCAACCTTCCTTATCCTAACACCCACGTTCCGGAACTAGCCGTGCACGACGCTGGAATACCCCTACTCCAAGCCTGTCCTATCCCCACTCATAGAGACGGGGTTTGGGAATGGGGTGGGCGTCCCTCTCTCAAGTGGGAAAGTTGGTTGGTGAAGCGAGCGCCTAGCTAGGGAGCGGAAGCTAGGGTAATGGGAATGGATGCAGACCTGAAAGACCGACGCGCCGGCCGAAAGGAGAAGCCGGCATTGTCGGACGTAACGCAGAAAAAATTTTTAACAGGCTTGAAAAAATGCTTCTTTGCGAGCTAGCACTATGTTTGAAAGGTTGGTCAACTCTCATAACGTTTAGCTACATAGTTAGCATTGTATCCGGGAGTAGCAATTAAATGGTGGGTGTGGTACAAGGCATGCGAGAACAGTTAGTTCAAAAATTTGATATTTGATTCCATTATTGAATTAATGAACATGAACTGTGCATCGCAATACATGGGAATCAGGATTTTTGAAGCAAAGGAAATGAAAGTTAAAAAAAAGTTTTTGGATTCAAAATATTTTTGTCAAATTTCTGCATTTAGTTCACATAAAAAAACAATTTCACTCATGGAAATATCACATAAGTACGATATGTTAATTCATTTTCTCAGATACAGAATCATCTGGTTTGAAATTCGGCCAAATTTCACCTCAAATAATGACATTAACACAATTAAATTGCCTAACAAGTATTTTCCCCTTTATTTTAACGAACTGTAGTGGTCAGTTTTCCGTGGTAAATACGATCAATTTTAAGTGCGGCTTTACGGTTGAATACATTAATTTGATCAAGTGATGAAGTTAACTCATCGCTCTGTCGATAACTTCAAAATATTTACATACTGGTCCATCGTTAATTTTTTTTAGTTCCACAAATTTTAGTTGAGTTTTATTTAGCTGGGTGTATTCTACACATCTAACTATATACATTTATGTAAGAGTACAGGATTTCATCAAATTCTAGGATAATTGATATTGGAATTAAGAAACTAGTTTCTAGAATTTCAATTAAAGTTTTTTAATAGTTCTCACAAATATTTTTCACGAGACCTGTAAAAGGGATAGCAAACTTCTCTCCTAAAACAAAAAAGCTGAATAAAAGTATGCGTAAAACTCTCTTTATCTCCTCATAGACCATCAATAAATCTTTCTTTCGCTCGTGAGTTTAGGTGTGTTTGCAGTTGGTCTATGACATTTCGGCGCAGTCACTTTAGCATGTACGTCTGTGCGCCGGCCGTTTCGACGTGAGACTGTTTGAATATTACGGCCGACTCAGTGATCCTGTGTATTCGTGCGTTATAAATCCCTAAACTTTGGTTTGAATGATTATTTTCGAATTTTATGTTCAGTATTTATATTTGTATCCTCTCTACTGTTGACCTTGAGCGTGAGTTGTGGAAATCATTAGAGCTTGTTCTCCCTCTCATTTTTAACTCCAATATTTTAAATATTCGAAATATAAGGTCATATTATTTTAAAATTCCAACTGTTCTCTATCCTTTGCTATAAGTAAAAAATTCCTGGATGGTAATTTCACAGCATATGAGCGCGTCATCAGCAAGAATTCTAACTGTTATAATGATCTTTTCTACAGTAGTTTGTAGGAAGTCTTATATAAATAATAGTGTCGTCAGAAACTATAAATTTGTTTTATATATATATATATATATATATATTTTATATATATTTATATGTATAAAAAAAGGGTTTGGAATACATATAAAAAATAACACTCATTTTCATTGAACAGACCGGAGGCGATTCCCATTTCAGTTTTCTCAAAAGGTGAGTAATACTAACGACATTGCTCTTATGGCCTTTAACGTATAATACCTGATTCGCTGCTCACGATCTAACTCGGTTTTCCTGCCTAACCACTCATGCTTCATAAGAGTCCCAAATATCTTATAGTATCTTAGTGTGGTCTAGCTAGGGCGTTGATGATTTCTCGTTCCCTACTTTCACCCTATGTAATATGTATTCCTACCCTTGCTATATACACTATCGTTGCTACTTCAGGTTAGTAACTTTTCAATGACGACAGCAACAAATCTCCTCGCATTCAATATCCCGAATAATAATTTTTGAATTTTTTCTCTGCATCTTTAGAATAATTTATCAGCATTTTTACTTTTATTCATTATTGTAAGAATTTGGTGTCTGATGCCTGGTTTCAGCTTGTATTATTCCTTTGACAACTATTCCGAAACAAGCAATTACACAGGAAAGCATAGTCTATTCAAATATTATCATAAAAGCATGTGACTAGTCGAGGTGCTACGCATAGCATCGCAGTGTCGAGTCATGCGCAATATTCAACTGGTATTGCACCGTAACGGCTGTCGCCGAAAAGTTACGGGGCTGAAATAGCCGACGCTGACGTGATCGCGCCGAACATCCAATTTTCGATCGCAAAAGTTAAAACCCATAAATTAATGAATTCCTATCATAAGAGAGTGCAAACCTATCTAGAGAATCTATTTTTCCTAAAATCTCAATAGTATGAGGAAATCCTTGGAAGTTTTATAAAAGATATTACAGCTATATTGGTTGTTCAATGCATGAAGGCGTAGTTTGACTATTGAACGAGGGAATTGATCTTTTTTCTATATTAATTTATTTTTACGTAATGAGAAACCGCTCCTTTATCTTACCTCCTAGATGGATGCTTCAAGTGAGTCAGCCCTCAGGATTCCCCTACTCATCCTGATACTAATCAATCTCATAATGCTGTGATGTTTGCCCTCGCGTACAAACTCCCTTCGGTTTGCGTCGTCCACGGTCGAAGTGGGCTGGGGTCGAGCCCGGGGCCAGCAATGGCGATGACGATGAGCCACCACTCGCCTCCGACTCGGCTGGCTCTCGCGTTCAATTTTGAAGACTTAACGCTTCAAGGGATAAGAGCAGCGGAGCGAATTCACTCCCCCTCCTCTCTCCGCAATGAAGCGACGGAGAGAGAGAGGGAGGCAGAAGCCCTGTATTAGTATTCCCGGGAGCGTGCCCGAGTTAGAAAACGGGTCAATCCCAGGAAAATTAAACTTCCCAAGGTACAGAATTATGCCAGAGAATACAATTATCACTCCGAAGTCCACTTTGCATATTACGCCGGGTAACCACTTGTGAAATTAAAAAGTTGAAGGAAAGCGGTTGAAAAGGTTTGGTGAGTATTACAAAGCAATTAGAAAAGTATACGTCTGCCATCATCAGCGCTGGTGCTCCTGTCTAAAGACGCATAATGCTTTTTTTTGATAATTTTGATAATTTAATTTCTTTAATTTTGATTTATTATCAAAATGAAGGAGTTCCACAGAGTAACGCTGGAGACAGTGTCTTATATTAAAACGCATAATGCTATTGGATTATGACAATCGGTAAAAAAAGGAACTCTAAACGTGGAGTGAACGCAGACATTTTCAATTGCACTTCATGCTAATCACTCATAATTATCGAGTGATAAAACTGCTAAATTTTGAAAGGTGATATCTAGAGTGAAATATGAGAGGGAGGATCTCACATATCCTATCAAGATCATTGCATATTGAGGTCCAAATAATGAACAAACAAATCCAGAAAATAGGTAATGAAATAGAAAAGGGTATGTAGATAAATAACGAAAATTAGATTGATTTTCTGACATAATAATGAGTATAGAATATATGCTAAATGTACTGAAAATGGAGTGGGAGAGCAACATTATTTTATCTAATTCATGCAAAGGAGCTGCCGTCTTATGATTTACTCAAGACGAGCCGGAATACATTGAAGTACTATTGGGTGAATCGCCGCGCCGCCACGGTCTATAGTAGGGAATGTCAGTAAACCTCCAATAAATGGAGAGAATCGAGAAAAATGAGACGAGGGAGGAAAGAGGGAAATTGTATGTAAACAATTTCTTTTGTAAGTATAACGCTGATCTTTTGATGTATTAATTGCGCATATGTCGAAGGAATTGTCATGCCAATAAATTCAGCTTTGATTCGCCCTTTTATGCCACTTTTATCAGTTCTAGAGATATTACACTGGTTCAAAAAAATTATCACCGCGTCATTCTGAATGTTATTCAAACTGAATTAGTTAAGTAATCTAAGCATATCGTGTAGCCTGCGATTCTCTAACTGCCCCAACCTAGCCTTATTGTTAGCTGTGTAACACCGTCTATTCACTTGTGGCAGTTTTAAACGAACCACACAATTTTCTATGTATTTTATACACTCGGGGAAATAAAGCTCTCTCTGCAGCGTCCAAAATTCATCAAAGATCATATGCCTAACATACTGCTTGGCTCAATAAACGGAGGTATTTCTATTTAGCCCAGTGAAGTGAAGAAAAATGTGCAATATATGGGGAAAATAATCTTATCCCTCAACGAAAACGTCATAATTCCCAAGACTTTGTGAGTTGTAGTTACATTTCAAGAAAGGCTTAAAATGTATGGGTTTTACTGCGATAAAATGATATTTGGTTTAATAAAAATATTTGAATACATGTTATACATAAATCACTAGTAAGTAATGAAATCTCCTAATAGTGATATAGGTACCATGGAGATGCCGATAAAGAGGTCATTTTAATGCTCACTATATAAGTGACAAAGTAGAGGTGTTTTAAATTCAATATTGATATTACTGCATCTGCCAAATTCTATGCTCTTCAATGATTGATTTTGAATAGGTCTGCTGGATGCCTGACGCAAAATGTCTGTGTCGGCAGCTTTCGAGTACCCACGTATACTACGATAATGATAAGCCTTAGACAATAACTTGGACGAGCAGTGAATTCAAAGGTCGATCCACACAGTAAGAGGAACATTTACCATCCAAGGTTGGTGCAATCTATTTCCCACGCATTTCACATTCCGGGACGCTTTCCTCCTGAACCTGATTTTTATCGTGGGTCTCCATCTTCGCCCGAATATAATTTTCCCGGCCAAGGGCGAGCGTGGAGTGACCCAGCCGTGCTGGCGGCAGCCAGTGCGGGGCTCGGAGACTATTTAGCACCGTCGCGTGTCAGTGGCACGAGTTCTGAATTGCCTACTAACGCCTCTCGCGGCCGTTTCATTCATATTTCACACATATGCGTATGTATATACATATATGTATTTCTATAGGGAAAGGGCCGGTGCATAAATAATACGATAAAAAAATGTGTTGGAGGGTATGTACTCGTGGTGGGCACAATGTTCGTATCGCCCTGCTCTCCCTCGCACCGTACACACATTCGCCCGTTACCCACACGGACTGTTTCCCGCGCGCGGCTTCGTCCCGCCATCACTCACCCCCGCCCGCCTCCCTTCCCCTCCCCCCCCAGATACTCCTCCACCTCTTCTCCAAGCAACACCATCTTGCCCGGAAATATAAGAAGCCCGGGAAAACATAAAGGATCCCATCGTCCCGGCGTTTCTCTCCTCCCCCTCCCGCGAGCACAATAACTTCTCCCCACAGCATCCCCTTCTGGAGCCTGCCCCCCTCCCTCTCGATCACTTGATACTCGCATCCTATTCTCTCTCTCTTTTCCGACTTGCTCCGCCATACTCCCCTCGTCTCTTCCCCCCCTTTCCCTCACGTCCCTCTCCACACACTCAATCATTTCTCGTCTTCGAGGGCTTTCTAATCGATGTCGATTCGAGCGGAGCTGGAATTTGACTGACGGGAAGTTTAACCTCTTGTACGGCGTTCCCGCGAGGAAATTAAAATATGCATCCATGGGCTCAGTGCTTGAAACCGCTCCGAATGGTTCCGAGCAGTTAACTAAGAAGTCATGGGGTACAAACACGGACGGCTGGGTATTTCTACATCTACATCTACATAATACCCCGCGAGCCTCCGCATGTGCATGTGGCAGGTAGTGTAGGGTCACCAGCCGTGTAAAGGTGTAAGTTTTTTGGAGATGAAATGGTAACATGAATTATAGGAGTGTACTAATGTAAGTGGAGCTCAATTTTTTTTGTGGTCCCTTATTGTTTGCGGAAAGAACGAGTCTTTGTACCTATCAGTTCGGCAGTTTATCTCTCTCATTTTATCGAATCTGTCAGACCTAGAGATTTAGTGAGGAGTCATGATAATATTATCTATGTCGCTCTGAAAAATACCTATCAGTTCTTAATTTATCAAGCAACCCAAACCTAGTTTGTAGCCTCCGAGTCTCTAGGGGCTCCCACCTTAATCCCTTTAAAAGTTGTGAGACACTATATGTACGCTCGTAGCAGTTTTTAACAAAGCGCGCTGCTTTTCTTTGTATTTTATTAACTTTTTTGGTTAAATCTATTTGACTAGGGTCCCAAATGCTCACTGCGTATTCGAGGTGTGGCCTAACCAGAGCGAAGTAGCATCTCTCTTTGATTTTTTCATCCGAGGACCTTCCTATTATATGTTTAACAAAACCTAGTTTCTTTAATGCTTCTGATTTCTTTGATGCTAATGGATTCTGGTGTGTTTTATTCCCACGAATAAATGACTTAAGTACAAAATATATGTTGTTTATTGTAGTTCTCATTAAAATACTCAGCTCTGTTTACAATGTACCCGCGAGATTAAACACGTCCGGTTGGGCTGCGATAAATTAATACGAGTGATCTGAATGTATCGAATTCTCCAACCCTTCGTGGTTGTATCCCGTGACTCTTTTGTTCCGTGCTCGGAATCATTCCGAGTATTTCAAACACAACTTCCTATCTGCAGGGACAAATTTCGTGTGAACCTTGTATCTCTCGTCGTTTGTGCAATGATTATATGTGAATTTTTGTAATTTTTTTTAGGTTTTGACTAATGCGTGAGTAATTGAACTTACATTAACATAAGAAGCGTTTTGTATTATGCATGCAGGTGATAATTCACTCCCTGCCACACAATCTTGAGGTGGCTTGAATGGTGTTATAGAAATGTAGATCATTATATATTTGGCTTCATTATACTGGAGGTGAGTGAAATCAGGAAAAAATAAAGGATGAGCCATTTATGTGCTAGCGGCCATGGAAGGTTCCTTTAAAAATTGATGAAGTTCGCAGTGATTGGCTCAGGAGGACACGGGGTTCGTCAAATGTTGCAAACAAAAAGTGCAAGGGAAAAAACCCACAATTTTTGGTTCCATCCATCGGACTGAATGCATCACATGAAACGCTTTTCACGCACAAAGTGCTCAAGCCGCAATCCGAATATAACTGTTATCACCGAAATGCGGGGTTTCGAAAACGGATACGAAATACATAATAACAATAGTTTTACGACGGTAGATTATTGTTTGATGTATGTGATTCTCAAAATAAAAGGGAGCATCATGTTAATTTATTCGAGCTGCTGCTTCTCTCAAATTTTGCTAATGATAATTCTTATTACTGAACGTCATTGTTTTCGAGAAAGCAAAACATCCTTTTTCTGGTTCTTCATGCATCAGTGAATGACTTGTGTCGTACACTGTAGACATGAAATTCTACAAAATCATGATACATTTAGTATAGCTGCTGTGAAGGCTATTAGATTAGTGATTTTTATTTATTAAATTTTGGAACCTGCTCTTCTGGTGATACATTTTCTCATATTTATTCAGTTTGATACTCCCTACGTATTTTATAGAGCCCAGCGACTTCGTAATCTATATTCAGTTTTTATTGCTAACATATAGTGCCCTCAATTTTTTCACTAGTCGAAAAAAGAAGTTTTCCTCATGCAGAAAATATATATCTGGCACTGTGTGCACATAGGAGTCCATTTTGTCGATTTTCTGCAGGCACGATAATATGGAAGATGAAATTTTAACTCCATTCTAGAGTCACAAATTCCACATTTTCAATTATCTTGCCAACTTAATTATAAATGAATGGTATTGGATAATGGAGAATCAATGTTTTAAAAAGAGCATAAAGAGGGATGACATGCCGAATGTGACATCATAATGCCGTATTAATATGGGAAGAGAGCTTCACATTCTCGGAAACGATTTCACCCCATTTTCAAGATGGTATTGAAATTTTTCAATTATATCCGAGGGTTTTGCCTCTCACTGTGGACATAAAATAACTTCACAATAGCATCAGGTCAATAAGGTAGCATTTTAAAGAATATAAAGCAGCCCAATATCTTCAAGTTGACAAAATAATCTTTGTAAAAATGTTATACAGTGCATATCACCCTTGTGTACATAGTACTTATGGCAAAATAACTTGAAGCCAAGAGATAGTGTTCCTATGTCACTAAATAGAACTAATTGCAACATATTATTTTAACTTAAATACATCCACATAAAGCTTAAACATTTCCTCATGATGGAAGACATGGTATCGTGTGTGCCATCGGGAGATAATATCACACCATTTTGTTTATCAATAATGTCACTTCAATTACATGATACGATGCGCAAAATATGAGCCATAAGAAATCATTTAATAATATCATGGGAAGCACGATTCATTTTATTGCTGTCGCAAACGAATCTATCGCTATTAACTGTCGCTTTCTCCGTGGTAATTTATATCTATGTCGAACCAAAAGTTCACTTGGAAAGGAAATGATTGCAATCAATAAAAACAGTAAAACCTATGCCACTTATAAATACCATATATACCTGTTTTTTCCTCAGGAAAACGTGCAACTGTGATTGTTTAATTGGTAATACATTATTATTTAGCCCAGCAAAAACATCATGGTACCCTGATTGCCTCCGTAGAGAATTTGCCGCTCAAGGAAGTCAAAACAGCAGCTCGAAGCCTCTTCCACATTAAGCGCTGACATCGCTTAAACTCTCACCTCCCTCTTCCTCCCCAACCACTAATTTCTCCGACGCGTCAACCCTCCGAAAAATTCTCCTTCACGCCTACGACCTCTCTCCCTCCCTCTCCCGCCTCTCCTCCCGTCACACCTCTCCCGGTCCCCTACTCTCCTTCTTGCATATCCACCTCTTAAGCCACCGCCACATCTCCCCACCCCCTTCCTCCCGCCTTAAAGCCACATTCCACCCTTCGGCGTCCCTTTCCTACGCTTCAGCCTCTCTCAATCCCTGCTCGCATTCCTCCCCCACTCCCAAAGCAGCCTCACTCTCCTCCCCCTCAGCTTCCCTCCCCGAGGGAAAAATCGTCCACATTTGCCTCATTGCCGCCTCCAAGGCAGCCAGTCCTTCGCTGCTACCCTCACCCTCCTTCCTTCACTCCGCTCTCGACTGCCGCTTCCCCGCTGCTCCCCGCCACTCCCCGATCCCGCTGTTCAATCGCCCCTTCTCAGCCTTGCGTCGACTAATCCCCGCTACTTCCTGTCTCCAATCCTTCCTTCCTTCATCCTCTCTACTCCTGCTAGTTCCCTTCAATCTTACTTCCGCGTTCATAACGACCGAAGGGGGAGGATGGGATCTGGTTGGCGTGAGGAAAGCTGGGGCGCTTAACTCACTTCCCGCTTCCCGAGTGCCCGCGTTGAAATCCCGACAATAGGAGAAAATTCCAGTGTGATACCGATTATAACATGGGCGTTGTGCGGCGATTACTTCAAAGTGTTACACTTCTTTAAAGAATAAAACTTTGTAAATTTTAGCACAATTTTATTCTGTTTCGACGTTGAAGCTTCATCATAAGAGTTCAAATCTATGACTGGTTAGAAAATGTTGAATTGATCACTGTATCCTTCGTCATGTGGTTGCATAATAACTTTCACCATATGTTCATACTCACCTAACGAATTGCTCTCGTCACTATTAATACCTGGCTATCAGTTTTTACACATATTTATAGAGACGTTGATAGTGATTATGAAGCATATCAATAACCACTCCATCGGTTTTATCAGTTTTAGGTTTACATTTGATGTATGTCATTCGGCAGGAAACAACGACAACCAAAATGAATGGCATAAACCTGAAAATACTCAACTGGTCTTATCGACGCCGAGGTAGACGACAAAGGAACAATTTCCTACGACGTTTTTTCTAAGTGAGTATAAACTTCTAATTGCTAAAATTTTTAAGTTTATCTGAAAATGCTGGCCCATAACCAATAAAACACCTAGACAAGTAATATAAATAGATTCGAACTCCGATGATAATGGTGTAGTATTAAAACAGTACATAAGTACAAAAGCAGTGTGGAATATTTCTGCGTTTTATTTTTAAATTATGTCACAGTTCCACAAAGTTACTTCGCCCAATAATTGCATGCTAAATTTCACCTGTCAGGAGGGAAATCAAGCTTTAGACCCATTGGAACCTCCCACTTGACCTTTGGCCTATGGCGAGGCAAGGTTTCTATCTATTCATTCCCTATACAGCAGAATCAAACCTTAGGGAACCAATCACCTCAGATTACCATCCAAACCAATCATATTTTCACCCAAAAACATGGGAGCGACACCGAAAATGTAATTTGCATAGTATTTGTACGTGCCAGATTTTATGAAGGCCTAAAAACCGATTTTGTTTAATTAGTAAAACTAAATCTCAGATGTTATTACACTGGTGCAGATTCCGAGGAACCTTTTAGCCTATAACTCTTAGTAAATACCTACTGAATGATATAGTATATGCAACAAATGAGAAAAATGGTAGGATTAGTCTGTATTCCTGAAAATAAATTAGAATTTTTGTTAGATACATAGTATCCCTGACAGGAAAACTAATTAGCTTTCGCAATCATTGAGCTGCATAATTACTCTCCTCCAATTCAATTGAAATAATGGCCCTGCCATGTGTTCTATGGTAAATATTCGTTGCTGATCAAAATTAATTGATGAAGATAATGAAAACCATCAAATTTCTGTTGCTGAAGGCTAACTATACGCTCCGCGTTTGCTTGAGCATCAAAATGGAAATTTCTAAAACTGATCTTCTAAAATGAGAGCAGATCAGGTATCTAGTAAATTATCTCCTTCCAGAATTACTAAAATCCTGAGTTTAAATTGACCTATTCCTCCACGAAAAATGATATTTAAGGAAAATTTATTAAAATCCTCCGTTTTTTATGCAGCCGTGAGCTTTTTCGAAGCATCTCTTGTACTCGTACTCTCGACCTTGCGAGGTACGTCCGAACCTTTCAAGCACCAAACGCACAGACCAACCAAACGGCTATAACTGATATCATCCAGTCGCTTGATAACTGAACATTTTATGATCTACACTCTAAAAATGCATTATCACACTCTATATATTTTGATGTTCACCGAAGTTTAAATTTGCGCATGGCAAAAAAAGTTATTTTATCTTTTGATAGTCACTTAACTGCTAATAGACGACAGGAGTTCCACTATGAATTGCTCATATTAGACATAAAGGCTACTGCTACATTATGGCGACGAAATAAGGAGATGGAGCCGATATGAGGATTTTAACGGGATCTACTGGCGGATCGCCCATAAGAGGGAAAGCGGAACTAAATGCCAGAAATTAGGACGGTAGGATATGCAATTTACAAAAATCTTCCAATCACCTGGTAGAACACCCAAAGGAAATTAGTGAAAAATAGAAATACACTAAGTTACACCTAATGTTATTCCACTTCATCTATATGTTTACTGCAGGTTTATTTTATTTAGAAAAAGAGAAGTGCATGAAATACGAGTAACTTGCACTGTCAATGATGCCGAGGAAGCTTTGAATGGAACGGCATGGACGCGAGAATAAAATAGAAAAAAAACAAGCTTCTTAGAGCAGCGATGAAGAACACTATCTGTACTCATCACATCGAGCTCTTCAACTCAAATAGCAACGTATAACTCATGCGCACGGCAGCCTTTATTGTAAGCGTATTTCCATCTTCACCAACTCCACCCATATCATCCCAAACGAAAGCCGCTACTTCCGCGCACTTCCCCCAGCGGGCGTCTCAATCGGCTCCTCGAGAGTCACAAGGGATCGAGTCCTGAAGAAGGGTTTTACCATCCCTCCTCCTGCAAGATTCTTGGGAAGGGGGGTTTGCTTGGAGCCCTAAAGGGAAGGGAGGGCCTTTCAATAGTGTAGGGAGGGTTTGGGATCTCGAAGCCCCCCCCCCCGAGAAGGGGGTAGGTGCCACTAGAGACGGGGATTACCATGGAAGCGATACGTGGGCGGTGGTGGCTGGCGGCATTGCAGTCAAGGGACGCCGTTCAAGTGCCCGGGCCTTCGAAAATGCAATATTGCAAAGGGAGAAGAGAGAGAGGGGATGGCGGGGTGAATGGTGCGGATTCCAAGCGGCAATAAAGGCGTTGCCTACTCCGCCCACTTCGGATCTCCACGGCGAAGATCGCTCGAGCCAAGCTTAAACCTCCACCCCCATCCCCTTACGGATCCGGCAGGGCCCACAGATCGCCGCCGCCACCCCTGGCTTACCTCCTTGCACGCGGGGTTGGCAATACGTATATCCTCCTCCTGAGGATAGCCTCGGTCACACCAACCCCCAAACCGAACACCCCCAACGAGACTCCTTCCAGTGGCAATGTCTTCCCAGCCCATATAACTCCCCTCTTTTATGTCTCCTGAACACGAGCGTTTCGAATCGTCACGTGAAAATGGGAAAAGGCAAACACATTCTGAACCAACTCCCTCATCCAGAGTATTCTATGTAGGGGTAAACAAAAAACAACTGGCTTGACAGTCGTTCTGCCTCCTACCACTTTTGTTCAACGATCCAAATTCTGTCACTAGATATTCAAGACATGAATTTACATCTAAGAGTGTGACTACAAAAGTCATTTGTTACAATCATCGCTATCCAGTGCTTCACATATTACAATGGCTGGGACATTGTTTCAAGAGAAATCTGAAATAAGCATAAGAACTTCAGTTTTCCTAATTTGTTTAACATGGGCATAGTGTTTGAGAACAAAGCATTATCTATAGTTTCTTTAGTATTAGCTGTGCCAGCAAGTTGCTAATTTGGTGGTATCAACGTATAATCAAAGTTTCTCGGAAAGAACTTTTAGACATATAAGAGGAAGATACTTTGCGTTCCGTTTTTCCTAAGAGCGTATTGAATTGCAATCAGGGAAAATTTTGGATTATACATGATTGATGAACTCTGGTTTATCGAGTTCCGATGGCAAGGGACTTCTCCCATTTCATTCCCAGACTCTCTCAGAAAGGGCCAACAGAAATTGGGACGAACAGGAGAATAACCTCTCAGAATGCGAGCCGAGCTCAATCATGATTATTCTCGAGCATGCTATCCTTGGTATTTCGGATCTATAAGCCGCGTTTACATGATGCATGAACCTGCGCAAGCAGATGCATGCACACATTCACCATTGAAATTGCATCCTGCTAACACCAAAAATTCCTAAAATCCATGAATGCTTCGATATAAAATAGCCTGTCCTCATTGGAGCATTTGTTCACGCATCTGTCCAGCCACGTACGTACTTGCACCTAGATTTTCTTCAGAATACAAAACTTGCATGTCCTAAGAATATTTGGCAATGCAACGAACAAAACACTGAAGTATGCAAAAAACAAATAGTTTATCATGGTGTATAATAGATTACGTACGCAGTTAACTTTAATCACATATCTATTAAAATGAACTCTGGTTTATCGAGCTTCGATGACAAGGGACTTCTCCTATTTCGTTCCGAGCCTCTCTCAGACAGGGCCAACAGCAATTGGGACAAACGGGAGAATAACCTCTCAAAATGAGAGCCGAGCATCATTATGGTTATTATCGAGTATTACCAGACCTTTCCATTGCGGCGTAACTTTTTACACACATGATAGACAAATCTAATGTGGAATTTCATGAAAATTTTAACAAAACAGCTAAAATAGTTTAGCAGATGTATATCCTCTGCCGTTAGCTTCTGTTTCTCCTAAAACTAAAGGGGCTCTCAGTCATGACATTTTGATTAATTCACAGAAATACACTAATAAGCGTCAGTTATCTCTTCATTTGCCTCTTCCACCCAAATGACCCCCCCCCTCCTCATTTCCCTCGCTTTCCACACGCCTAGCTCTGAGCTCGTACCATTTCCACTTGACCTGCGCCGAAAATCCCGCATTCGATTCCTCGTGCTCGCGAGAATTCGGTCCGCTCATTACAAGCAAACATTCTAAGGGTTTGCATCACTCGCCTACATGTCTTGCAATGGTTGAATTGCATTAATTAAGGGATAAAATCGTGCTGTTTCTCTGATGATTGAGGTTGTGCGATACCTAGAATACCGGCTTCCTGCTCCGAGGGCCACAGTTTGAATCTTGGCAGTGGCGAAGATTTTTTAATTAAATCCCGATTCATTCTTTGATATTGAGCATATGTGGTGAATACAGTTATTTCAGATATAAAATTGTAATAGTGTCGCTAAGATGGATAAAGTTACTACAGTTGACTTCAACCGAGCGTTTGCAATAGATATTTAGTCCAAATGGGATTTAAGGTGGTGGGGTGTACCGATTCAAGCGAAACTTTGCATACGTTTTCTCATGAGTCATATCTATTGATTCAATTGTAAAAATGCTTCCAAATGATGATTTTTTTGTCGAGACAATTTATATTGACCCGTAGCCTCAAGGCTAATGACATATATTTTACAATATTTCAACTGAAAATTTACAGATTTTCTTCTAAATGCAAAATTATATATCTATTGTTATTATAAATGCTGCTAAAATATCTATCATAATATAGCTAATATCTATGTCTAATATATATATATGCAAAAATACTAGGCAAGCCTAGACCAACATTCGAAAAAAGAACATATTTTTGAACATATGATATCGAATAAATTTCAAATAACGCGCCAAAAACTCAGATCGTACCTGAGACTTTAACTAAGGAAAAAATTAAAAATTTACTCATAGCTTGTATCATTTCGATTGCACTGAATTTATGGTGAGCTTCAACGCATAAACAGAGCCTCTCGAGTGAAAAGTGGTCCGCAAATGCTTTCCAGCTTACTTAAAAATTTATTGAAATGCGCACTCAATGAGTCACGATTGCCACTCGAGCCACCTTCAGAGACGACTGCTCACATGCTGAACGCACGGAGCCCGCGCCGAGAAGGCTTCCCGTGGAATGAGGGGGCATGTTGAGGTGGGGGGTGGACGAGGGAGGCACGGCAGAGGAGGTGGGGAGGGTGCGGGCCCGACCGCCTGCCCTGCCGCGCCGGCCCCGGGGGGATTAAGGCAAGCACGCATTCACCCGGGCAAGTTTGACATCTTCTTCCGCTGCCAGAATCGACCCGCTGCACACGTGACAGACTGCGAGCATCTCTCGATGTGTACACGCAGCCAGGTCGCGGTTTATCGCGTAGTTAATATCACGCGCTCGCAGATTTCAGTGTGCACGACTCCAAAGAGCACTGAGAGTGGATTCTCCCCTTTAAGATATGATCATCATTTAAAAGAATGACACTTTTTGCCATAATTATTCCGAAGCAAGTTTAATTGTACCGTGAATAAAAGACCCTTGAGATGTTTTATATCGGCTCATATAGCAATCGGCGACAAAATAAAATCAATGGCATTCAACAAGGTGTAATGGAAAGAAGTCGTTTATAAACTTGTAGTTTTCCAAAGAACGCAATTAATGAACTATACGTTTTGATTTTAAAAGCCGTCAAAATATATCTGTATCTGTACCAGAGTCTGTAGCTGAGACAAAACAAGTAGTTCCTACGTTAATGGGACATTATTACGGAAATGGAGATTCATCCACTAATCATGCTTAATAGTGATTAAAAAGGATACAGTTTAGCTCCCCCAAAAGTTGTGTGTGTACTTTGGCTAGGCCAGAACCATGACCCATAAAGTGACATGTAATAAGAAGGCCATATGATTGATCTGTCGGGAATAACTGTTGATGGAACTCTTTTGGTTACAACTGTCTAAAAAGCTTCGAAATCTTCTTCTTTCGTTACCTGCTTTCACACAATAATTAAGCATTTGCTAATGCCGCGGTCAACCCGGCTCGTGTTTCAACTACCAGTCAGTCAAACTAATACCACGCAGTTGCTGTATTTCACGGGTTTCCAGAGATATAAATATAGATTAAAGGAGATTTTAGTTGTTCTTGTAAGTAAAAATGTAGGAAAGGTTTAGTTGAGTGTGAGAAATGACGGGTAAACTCAAGGAGGTCTTAGATACAACGAATATAAATATAATTGGGTATGGGTATTAGATTTGGATGAAGGTAAAGTTGAAGCTACAGTACAAGGTCACCGATACTGGATTCTCGTTCCCAGTCATCCATAATCACCGATCTTCTTTGGTGTAGAAGCTTGTCCATTACCTTCCCACTCTATCATAGACAGGCTCACCAAGGCTTCATGCTGCCAAGACAAACTTGAATAAAATACTGGCGACGAAAATTGTTTCAATCAAAAATCATCTGTGCATTGCAGGGTTTGCTTACAACTGGAAATCGGAGAGACATTCATCATGATCCTATATTTTATTGCCTTTTCATGAATCACAATAAAGATACAATGAAATTTAGGGCCAATTTTGGCACTACCTGCAGCGGTGAACAGAAGTTACGGCGTCTGGGACAACAATCAATCCACAATTTGCAATCCTTGATAAGGTCGTCTGCCAAGGGTAACAATCTTAAAGACGCCGAGAATATATGGGAAGATGGGAACTCATACTTATTAGCAATCAACAGCATTACCGCGCCGAGCATTTCATCTCATGGTACCAAATCCTGACAAATAGCGGAAACAGCCACCCGAGCAATTATGTCGGCGTCAGTATCCATATCAGCGGTTGAATTGCGCATATACATGCAAGATATAAATATTTTATGGTCTATGTTATCTCAGAAGGAATGCACCTGTGGGTTCTTGATCAGGCAAACCTATCACTCTCAGTAAAATATTGATAATGTGGAGGCGTCGCACAAATTGGTTATAAAAATTTGATTTTTTAACGGTTGTTAATTTTCGATTTCAGTGTAGTAATTAGCTAGAACTTATGCAGAAATGAGCAAATACAGGTATTTTTTAGCTCCTTTTAATACCTAAGCTCTATAAGTGTTAAGCTTTTTTAAATAAATAGGCAACTATTTTGAATACATTGACGTAAAAAAAGTCTTGAAATATTGATGATACGCTCCGTAATTCCTTCAATAAACTTTCTCTCGAATATTTACCGAGATTCTCTCATCATGTACTCTTTTCACCAACGAAAAGTGAAGCGTAACTCGTACCGCAGGCATCTCGCATCTTGCTCCATCGCCATTACTATCTTCATTTTGATAAACTGTTGGGTAATATAAAGGATACTAACCCTCTCTTCATACACATACTCTCGAGAACAAAGACGGTGCATCTGGGAGGTGAGTAAAGGTGTTTTCAAGCTGCGAAGAAGCTAAACGATGAATTCTGGGTCGTTTTTTTCCGTATGGAAATATTTTTGCAAGAAATTTCGGCTGAGAGGCAAAGTAATTGCCCTTTCTTCTTTGAGATGACGCGAATAACATTTTCCGATGGGGACCAGGGTCAAAGGCACCTACGAGTCCTTTGTGCCCGAGCCTTGATTCCTGGATCTCGGGAACCGCGAAATAAGGACTGAGGCAAAGAGTGGCGAAAGGCGTGGGGGAAGGAAGGGAACGCGGAGAGAAAGAGAGGAGGAATGATTGGAAACTTTTAATAAGGAAACCATCACTTTGACAAGGACGTTAAAAAGCAGTCCGAAATAAATAAGCTGGAATTCAATGCGCAGCCACCCAACCGCCACGGGGAGCAAGAACAAAGTCTTTTGAAGTGCCACGGTCTTCTCCGAGATCTCGTCGGCCTCCTCCTCACCATCCAGCCGAAGCGTTCAACGCCCCCAACAATCAGAACACCCGTCCGCTCATCTCATCTCCACCTTCCGACTCCCCATCCCACAATTCCATTCCCATTCTCGGATACATCTCCCCTCACTTCGATTCAGCGTCTCTTTGTCACTAAACGCGCGTTGTGAAGGGGGAGGGGAATGGATGAAGCACTGGTTGGGGGTAGGGGAAGCGAAGAATGAGGGGTCGAAAACGGGAGCTGAAAAGACCCGCACAAACGGCTGCATTCATGTTCGTCCTGCCCCACTCCTTCCCTCCGTCAGACCTCTGCAAGAAGGAGGCACAATTCCAATCTTGGGTCGCTGCCGGAGGATCGCATCGGCCGGCCCTCACAGCGGTTGCCAAAGCCGAGGTTTCACCAAATACAAAGGGGCTGCACAAAATTTAAGATATTTCCTTCTCCGTTGCCTCGATTTTCGCACTAATGCATCGTTTTTCATACTATTGTACATACGCTCGATGGTAGACTGAAATCGATGTGTCAATGCACGTCCGGAAAGTGGTAATTCGGAGTTATTTACGCTGCCACTTAACAATGATAACGGGCTGAAGTCGCGAGCATAAACCATGAAAAATTAATAGCGATGATAATAAAAGTTAATTTTTAAAGAGAAGCGGATGATGCTACTTTGATGAATAAGAAAACGAAAGGAGTCTTTATCTTGTAAGAGCATTTCGAAAGACTCAAAACGACACAGGAATATGGGGAATCCTTCTTTCGTTCGCTTGCTCTTCTCTTATTCCTCGTGATTTCCTGGTGAGAGGAGCACTGAGTTACGATAGCAATGTGAATACACGTAGGGTGCTATGATGGCATTTAGTGAGATAATTAGTGTAGACAAGTTATCAAACTGATCATTGACGCGCATATTGAGATAGTCTTTACTTCTAGGCTCCCGAATTGTCAACATTCGAGTTTTCCCTTCTTAGCTCCAATGTCAAACAATAATCCCTACTCTCCCGTGTTGACGTCTCACATTGCGACCCTACATTCAATGAAGAGATATATGTTTAAGGTGGTTGGAGCGATTTGTGTTTTAGTGCAGATTTGCGATAAACTTTGTATATATGTCGTCATTAGTAACCTAATACACTAAAGGGCAAAAAAGTTGGATCCAATCGATTTGAGGGCTTGACAGTTCAATGCTATTTTAACACGTTCATGGCACGTGGGATATTGTTCGCAATAACTCAACTAAATTTGTAAATATTCTCTTCCAAATGCAAAATAATGCATGTATTTCAATTATATTGGTTGCCAACGAGCAACAAAGTGTCATATTGAGTCCAATATACGAAAACACATTTTTTAGTATAATTTCGTCAAAATTTCAACAACCTCGTCGACGTTTCTAGTCAAAGTCTCATCAAAATTCTTTGGTTAATTACTAAAAAATATCAAAATGCGCATACAATGACTGGCTGGTACCGCTTCAGTCAATTAAAGTTAAATTAGATGTCCATTGACAAAGCATTCTGGCATCTGTGCGTTTGCAATAGCAAGGACTTACCAATACGATTGAGCAGGTTATTGGCTCATTTTCAGGAGGTGTGACCGCACGCTGAGGAACTTTGTACCTTATAGGTTTGATGGGTACGTATCATTATCTTTGAGATTTATACCAAATAGTTGGTTGAGGGAATTTAATTTGCTGATTGAAAGAGGGAAATCCTGTGCCATCATTTGCCGCTCCTCTGATCAAAAAGGACTAAGGTGTCCGCGGTTTAATGTCTTATCTGACAGACGGACAAATACCATCGCAGAATTCTCCTCATATCACCCACCTAGGGATCGATGCATCCGTTGAAAAATCTCTGTTCCTGCCAGAACTCAATCCTATGCCCTTGGAGTGAAAACCCAGCATTTTAAGCCTTAAGATTTTTGACCTCTGTCCTCCCAATCGCTGTAGCGCTGATGGGCTGACGCGAATAATTTTGCTATATCACGACGCTATCTATTAATTACTCATTTGCATGAGAATGTTCTATATGCATGCTGAAATGCTGAAATAAGCATGAGTTTACTTTGGGAAAATTTTTTAAATATTAATTATTGGTAGATATCATTAATTTACACCCGCTAATGCGTACGCTGCTCCATGCTATCTAAAGGCAAGCAAAAAAATAACAGAGGTGAGCAATATAGTGGATATTCTGGTTGCCAGATAACAGTTCGATAATGTCACGGCCTATCTATCTAACTCAATAGTATTAAGACGGTACCCTTCCCTTCCATCTGGAATATCCGGTTTCAGGCTTCGAAAGCGGTAGAGAATCCTTGGTGACTCCCACACCAGCCTATCTTCCCTTGGTTTACTGGCGCTCATGACATCAGTTATGGGATCGTATCTCCGCACAGTCAGCCGAGAAGCACCACTGAATCCTCCGCGTCCAACGCCATCCACCTCCACCCTCTTTTTTCTTAACCTCCTCCAAGACCTCAAAACCATTCGCAACCCCTCCCATCTTGCTTCCCCGCCCTTCAAAGTTTCTCACTTCCATTGTCTTTCTCTGACTCACGCTTGTGGGGTTGGGAGGCAAAAGGACAGAGGGGAGGCAAAAAACCAAGGAAATGAAATGAGAGAAAACCTTTGACCTGCACCCTTTCTTGTCTCCGCACCCTTCGTGCCGTTAGCTTTTAGGCGTCGCGCACAGGACTAGATAAATAAAAAAAACAAACGACAGATATTTTCTTTTAAAAAGAGGTGTCGTGAGAAGGGAGATGGAATGATACCTCAACGACCCACTATCCTTCAAAAAATAAAAAAAATGAAGGCGAAATAAATATAGCACCCCCGCCCCTCGTATTCGTATTCTTTCCTTTCCCCTCGTCACTCTCACCCCCTGCCACTCTCCACAACCACCCTCCTCAGCATTCCACCCTTCGATCCACCCCCTTTGTGGCGGCGACTCACAGGATCCCCACCCACGCCGCCCAAGGAATACAAAGGGAGAATTGGCTTTTATGGGAATTTCAATTTGCCGTCTTTTTCGGAGCGGCCCGTGAAACTTTCGTCCCACTCTGTCCCAGGATGGGGGGGGGGGTGAGGGGGCTCAGAAGGAGAAAACGGGGGCGGAGGGGGTGGGTGAGAGAGAGGTAACGAGGGTGAGTGGGGGAGAATAGGAAAAAGGATGAGGGAAAGGTCTTTCCCTGCCTGAAGGGGTTTGGAAAAGGGGCCGAAGAGCCAAGAAGAGAGGGAAGGGTGTGAGAAGAGGGGGGTAGTGGGAGGAAAGACTGATGGGGTGGTGGGGTGCAAAAGAGGATTTCATTAGCAAATGAGAATATCATCGAGGCATAATGGCCTTAGCGACGTAATGGGAACACTCGGAGAGCAGCGGTGTCCCTAGAAGTACAGAGATATCGAACCCAGGCCACAGCCACTGAGAGTCGCTCCTAATCGAGATTGTTTTAAAAATATAGCAGTGGTGATTCAGTACTATGATCGAGTACCATATAAAACTTATTTCTTTAAAATGCCGAATGAATCTTGAATAAAATTCAAATGCCCCTTTCAAACATAAAAGTAGCCACTAGCGGTTAAAACCATCATTATTTTCACCGATTAATTGAATTTTGGCCAAAATTGCAGGAATGCAGCTGTAACCAGAATTTTTGCTTCATATCATTTGTTCACTCGTAAGGGAAAATGTATTCCTTATTAAATGATCTTTATTTAGACTGTAAACAGTATGGCATCTCCTTTCATGTTCTGTTTTCCATGCTTGGCCTAAAAGGAATATTTTTGGTGATTATTTGAAACCTCTCCATAAGCCGATACTTACTCGAATTGAAATTAAAGGTTATTAAATACGTTTTTGTTTGCAAGAGTTTGATGGTACATGAATGGAGAAACATATAAAAAGCAATTATATCCACGTCTCTATTATCTTACCTCGCCCTCAAATCCCATAATAATAGTCTCACGGTTTCTTTGTCCCTATTGCTTCTGGAGTGGTAATATACTTTATCTCTCTTCTTCAATTAGCTGATGCAATTAGCTCATTCAAGGCCTTCAGAGAGTATATGTATGTCGAATAAGAGTTAATCTAAGGCTTATGGAGATGGGATATATTTCATATACAGAATATTTAATACACCTCATTGGTTACATATTCCTATGCTCTCCATTTATTATTCTTCTAGGAACACTTCAAACTAATGTAGTCACAATGCTGTAAACTTAGATTTTATCGATTCAGTTGATCAAAATTATAAACTCAGTGAGTTTAAGCGTGATTTCGTAGAAATTAATCATGATTTAACAAACACTTTGTATTTTTCCACAATTCATTTTCAGAGTAAAGTGAGGAAAAATACTAAGTGTTCTTTTCATCATGACCGAAATTATCTATTTTCCAGCGTTGAAGAAAATTTCACACAGTTATATATTCACAAGTAGATAATTACTTATTAAAAAATTACCAAGATTATTTGTTTCAGTAGGCCTCGTAAAACATTATAACGGAAAAAATATAGAGGCATACAATATAACCTCAAAGATGTATTTCACTTATGTTGGCTACTCTAAAGGTAGAGATTCAATCTTAGACTTTGATACTTCTATCGTGCAGCTCTTACGTGTTTCCACAGACTTTTTATTCGATAACTATTAATAAACTATTGACCTGTCGGCCCCGGTGGCGGCGGGGTAAAGTCCTCGCTTGCTAACCCGAGGGTCCCTTCTGGGTAGAATATTATCCGCCCAGGACATGGATTTTTGTGTTCGTCTGATGTTCCAGTTATTCCGCTGATATAAATTGGCCGTGGGTGCTGTATTCGGGGTATTTAAAATAATTAAGATACTGTAAGGTACTGTCACATTCTAAACTCTCACTGGGTGACAAATTGGCAATGTTATTAAGCAAACACTGTATAACATATATTAAAAATAATTGAATCAGTTCTGCCAATGTCGCTGAAGCCAATAAATGAAATATATTTAAGAAGGGCACTTTGATAATTTTACCGGGAGCTCTTTCACTGAAATATGTACAAAAAGATACTCCTTAAAGATTAAAAATACAAGTTGCGAATAAAGATAGCAAAACTCTTGAAATTTGGATGTGCAGATTTCTGTCTGGTCAAAAGTATCTCTGATCTATTTAACCTACCAACTTATTTCCCTAACGTCCTTAACTTTTTATGATATACATGTTTCATAAAAAAGATGTCTACCAGAGAATTTGTGTAAATGATGACACCAACAATACATTCTGCAGTCAAATGCGTCCAGGATATTGTCAAATCTCTTGTTTCTTGAAGGCCCACCTTATGTGAATAATTTACCACCAATAGATAAAAAATACACTTCATACAATCGAGCAGCCCGACATTTCCTCTTGCTCTATATCACAATGAAAGATGTCTTCCACGGCAGTAAGGCGCATGGTACATTAATGCATCGCCAATCCTCGTGTTAAGGTTACATATTCAATTTATTGCTTTCACGACAGAAAGAGGAGGAACCTCACATCTACTTAATGGCACCTCAGCTGCCGTTCGCCGCTCCAAATAATCAGGCAACTGATTCATGGTCGAGTGGATCAAAATACCAATTGAAATAGCAGAAGTGAGAGGGCACATATTTCAAGTGGTGGAAGTATTCTATAAAGTTACGCTTGAGATTTTCAGCTGACATGAGAAATGTTTATGGCCTACCGAGATTTTTTTTCTTTTCTACACGAATTCCCAAGTTGTGCGGTTAGTATCGCAAAGGCTTGATGCTCAGGAAAGTGCAAGTCATAGGTGAAGCCTTAAAAAAGAAAGGGAGAAATATATTTTAACTCAGAACTCATTTATAATTCGTTGTCTCGGGCGTGACTTCATGGAATCGACTTAGCATAATGAAAAGAAAAGAAAACTTTGTAATTCCACATAAATATTTAATGTACGACCTAAGTTTCGACGTGGCACGTCATCATCTGGTACAATTGCATAGAAGGTGGAGAATATATAGTCACACGCAAAATGATTTTAAAACAAAATTCCCAATAACACAACGGTCTGAGGTGTGAGTTAAGGGGTGGAATTCCCAGGGGCGGAGTTTGGCCAAGGAGGTGGGGAATGGACTCCTCCTTGGTCAAACTCCGCTCCTGGGAATTCCGCCCCTTAACCCACACCTCAGACCGTTGCGTTGCTTGCATATAGTCATATAGTCAGTAGTCTGCCAACCTCTCTCATTTTCTTAGTAGCGTGCCTCACGTCTCTGGCTTCTCTGTCGTACTTAATGTAGCCTAGGACATGACACTTTTTTAACCTTTTTGTTAGCTTTTAACTTTGACATGATGGGGTACTTGCTGTTTTATAATCCTTTGCAATCTATCAAGTCTTCATTGAAAGGAGTTCAACGTTTTACTGTAAATTACAATGAAAGCCGTAATTCTCATTCCTCATTTTTATACCATATATGGAGACGCCCCTGGTCGGGGGCCAAAACAGTTTTTTATCGCATACCTTTCATGTCTGATAGGAATAACCTTATGTTTTTTTTTTACTATGTATTGTAGGTGTTGTGCTCTGCTCTGCTAGCATCGGTACGGCATGGTTCACTCCCAGCGGAGTCTAAACTCTTAACGCCAACAGCGGGGCAACGACTGATCGCACGATACGGATCCAACGACTATTGGGCATCCAGTGGACCACCTAGATCCCGCATGTTATATTAAATGAATTTTACTATGTATTTTAATTTCGATGACTATGTAATGTTGCTATCCATTGACTGCTATTATGATTCTACATGCTCTGAAACTCTGTATAGAGCCCTGGGGCGGGGGAAGAAGGGGCCACTTGGCCTCATTCGCCCCAGGATAAATAAAGCCTAGTCAAGTCAAGTCAAGTCATTGTTGATGTTGCCCTCTTTCTGTATAAAACATATTTAGGATAGCTCTAGGCTGGTTTTTTTTCGAGCAAAAATAAATAATTATGTATCCGAATCTTACCATTAGGGCCCGTGAAATTCAAATCGCCCGTATTATGTGCAGTCAAGAGTGAGAATAGAAAATGCCCGGAAGACAAGTAAGAGTGATTTAAGTACACAAGAAAAATATGCGTCGTTATTTGAAGTCTACCAATAAGAAATGTCTTAAGCCATATATGGAAGCTTAATGTGTAAACAAGGGGGATCGGGTTGGTGTGGTTGCTAGTGTACTTACCTACCACACGGGCGGCAAGGGTTCAAATCCCTGCAGAGGCGGATGTTTTTCAGAGGAAACCCGATCCCTGCTTGAGTGTCTTGCGGAGGGAACTTCAAGTAGAGTACTCCGTCTGTTGGATGAGACGTTCAGCCATGGTCCCCTTGGTGCCTTTCGTTAAGAGCAGGCTAATGCCGACGCCGGGTTTCTATCCACCCATCCTCCCCTGCCTATCCCCTATGGCGCATATGGCCTTAGCCGTCGGTCGCCTCCCCAAATAACCAATCCAATTTATGTGTAAACAATATGAGAAAATTAATAAATATTACATATAGGTTGAATCTTATTTCGCAAAGTAAATAGCCATCCTTCAAAAAAGGTTCATTACTTTTGGTTGAAAAACTAACACTCGATACCTTGCCAAAATTAATGCATGGATCAATAGTCCCATAAAACAATCTTGCTAAATTTTGCATGAATGCGAAAATTATTCAATGAAAGGTCCTGGGTCTATAGACCTCTTAAGCCTTCACCTCTATTTATCACCAAAAAGACGATTTTGCAACAGCAAGTGTAGAAATACTCTTAAAATTACTCTTTCGCCGGTTCCTGTTGAAGATTATAATGTGGTTCATAGATATACATTCATAAACTCAGCCTATGGTACTAAAAGCGGCATGAATGAAGGGCACTTAGAGAGTGAGACTACAATTTCAAATTGAATGTTGGGTACAAATTGAACGAACAGAATATTTGAATGGTTTGATAGACGAAAAAATGTATCAGCATTTAATGAGTGAGATAAATTTGAGCATATCTCGTATATAAGCATGAGCTACCGATAGCATGTCAGCAACGGGAAGATTAACATATGCCTCTATTGTTCTCGTTGGCCACTCACTTATGACTTTATATGTAGTCACACTACAGAAAAGCCTTTCTTTTAGTTGCACTCTTCTTTGCTTCGAAATTTATCATCCTAGCTGTAAAAATTCCAGTTCAAAGAGATTTTGGAGATATGTTCATAGGGGCGTCGTAGTGGGCAATCAATTCAAGGAACTCTTTCCACTTCTATTTTAAATAAATTACTAGATTTAAATGAAGGACTCCACGAGGTAATAGTATCATAAAAGCAATCATAATGACAAAACCTCAATTGAAATATGGCAGTTTGTGAGGATGGTTCAAAAGCTGAGGTGTATACGTGGTGAATAAAAATATTTTATCTCGGTGACTTGATGAATTTGGCAGTAGGTGGACGGGAGATTTCTTGGAAAGTAGCTAAACCAATTAAGCAAGATTTTTACGAAATATTCCCGCAAAAACGGTCTCTGCTTTGCATATTCTGACGTAACGCTCAGGTATTCTTCACATTTCAAAATAAATTGACTTCAAAGTGTCGTTTCTCGTAGTTACACTCATTGCCCTCTTCCCTCCGTGGCATCTTCGCAATCTAGGAAAATATGCAAGCATAGATTTTGGTGTGATTTATTTTTATCAGTGAAGCTTTAGAATCTTTACTTTTACTTGAACATATATTGGATGTAATGATAATAAGAAGGTCTGTATTCATACAGAAAGAGAAGTATCAAGGCGGTATATGGTGGAATATCAACATAAAGAAGACAGAACGTACAATTTCCCGATGTTAAAAATTTTAAATCCTTAGAGAAAATATATGATTTCTATCTTCATTACTCACATTTATGATCGAGTGAAACATTATCAGTGGAATGGAAAAATCATAAACTCTGATTTTGCACATTAGTGAGGTTCATGATGGTCTCTTATCATCGAAACGTCAGAGTAACTGAGAGTCTTTTTTAACTGCTCAGCCATTTTTACGAAGCATTGGCTTTATTTGTCGGGAAGTGTGTGATTTTGACTTGAGGTTTTAATGAGTTTCACATGTTTGATTGGGCTAAATCTTGTCACCAAACTTAAATCTACTTCCCAATAACGTAGAGCTTTAAACTTTTTCTCACTCTCCCGCTTCATGAGGCATTGCAATAAACCATAAATACTGACAATTTTGTTAGTAACCAATTAAGTGTATACATTCGTGAGATGAACGAATAACTACGGCATAATTTTCATCCACGAAGAAGTTGTTCTCTTCAATTGTTGCTCTGGCACACAAACTGATCCATTCCTAGATCTGTGCAGTTGTTCAAACAATGGTTAATCTGATTTGGCGTCACCGTCACAAAAAACAATAAACAAACATTAGCATTGGATGCATTACAAAAACTACATGTATTACCAATGGAGATAGACTTTATTTACAAGTATTTAAAAATTAATGTACCACATATTTAAAACAGAATTAATTAGGAAAAAATTCAGCTACATCCCAGCTCTGCGGGTAGCTAAAAAGAAACGTCATGGACTTAAAAATTCTGAATATCTAAGCGATATTATAAGGGATCAAAACTTCACTGATAAAATATAAGGTCGGACAAATTCCAAGAGTTGAATAATTACGACGACCTATGTTCAGCTAGTGGCAGCATTCTATTTTCAGGCTTTCCTTTTAAACATATTTTTGCATAAAAGAGCATTTTTCTAATTCTCTGTGTATTTGGAACTGGAAGTATAATTTTACAGCCCATATATATTCTACACGCGTTTTTTAGTCAGAAAGGAAAGGAAACGATCCAAATGGGAGAATAAGATCTTAGGAGCAACCATGCGAAGTGTGATGCCACCTCTATGAAACATGTGGAGCAACCATGTGAAATATGATACATCGGTGTGCTTAATGTCAAAACTCCTTTCTGCCATAGCAGCATACAATATCATTTCCATACAGCATATCTTTTTTAAGATCTGTTTAATAATTTATTATTCCAATTATATTGTTTTGAAAATATTGCCTATTAACAGCTCGGTTCGAGGATAATTAGGTTAAAAATTCATTATTGATTTTATTAATACATGAACTTCACAATAAATTCCTGGGCAACATGGGTCTTAATCCGTACTTATCAGCAGTCAACATAACGGATGACAGGGTTTATGAAGATTGTTTTTGTTTGCACTTACGCTAATTCAGTAATATTTAATTAATATTTTCTCTGGGAACATGTTCATTTTTACCGGTTGGAGAAATTAATTATCAGTTATCTTGCTCGCGTAATACTTATTTTTATAAACAAATACATATTAGAATTCCATATAATAAAATCAACAGTCCTGAATTGTAATAAGAAAGGCACTTGATGTTCTCTATAAAATCTCAGAAAATCTAATCAATTTCCTTCATTGATTATTTTGAGATTAAGCAAACATTGAATCGACATTTTCGACCAAATTTTTTAGGGTTAGAAATAGGCAAAAAATTATAATTTAAAAAAATTATTCCATATTTGGTCCTCTTACTCTATATTAGCTCATGGTATGATTTCAAAGAATGATCTGGAAATTTAAAAAGGAAAGGATTAGCTAAATAATTAGTCGCAAAGTTATGAAAATACATTTTTTATTCTCTATTCTTAATGATTCTCCTCTATTTAATCCCTTGTCAGGCGATCAAAGTTATTGCAACTGGGAGGTAAAGAGAGAGAAGCAACAATCTACTGCTTCTCTCACTTTACCTACCATCTTCCACTATTATCATGAGGATGTGAACCGAGGCTGATGGCAATGCCTTTCATGTTGCATTATCATACCTAACTACCCTATACTCCAAATACCCTCGAGACGCTACGATCTGCGAATGTACCTTATGTTTTTCAGAGTAACTATTTGGTACTTTATTTCTCATGAGCATAGCGTGGTAAACCTCGTGATGTCCAAAACAAAAGTTTAATTGAACCTGACTGAAAGGGTTAATAGGACGCTCTGATTGTCGACTCATATAACTGTCTTCACGGGAGTTGAACAAGATAGATAAGTCGATTTGATGAGCTGGGAGGGATACAAGGAGGTGGATAATAGGTGATAAAGACAACAGACACACCTTACACGGGGTTTTGGGAGCGGAATTTTGCAGAAAAAAGAAGGAAAAGCGGGAAAATGTGTAATATTGGAAAAAGCAATTACTCAAATTATTAGATGTTATTAATAGATTTTATCATTTGTCATTTATTATTTGTTGTTATTAATATTTATTAATATTATTAATTTATCATCTATTGTTGACATAGTTACATCTGTTTATTAGAGTGTTTAGGTGTGTCATCTGTATCAACATGCTAGTTCTGTTTAATAAAATCTTTGGCATCGGGAGTGAGTATTTAATCAGGAAAGAATCATACCTGCAAGCAAATTTCAACAGGTTAAGAGCCCAGTAGAGTGAGTGATGAAAAGATTAAACATCTTGAGAGCGTAAAACGAGAAAGAAAAGAAAATCCTATTCGTTGAGCTTGTCTTGGAATAGTGTGTGCCGGCCATCTTGTGCCAACCGCTCATTTCGAAGTTCGGGAAAAAGGAGCAATATGGAAAAGGAGAGATATAAGATTTCGTTATTGGATGGAAAGAATTAAAATGATTGGAAGTTCCACATGGAAGTATTTTTAGATGAAAGAGAAGTGCTAGAGCATGTTGAAAAAGACTTAAAAACACTAATTGAGGTTGTTGCTGCAGACACTGGAGATACCGCATCCCAGAAGAAAAGGTGCAAAAAATTATGCGTGATGATAAAAAGTGCAAAAGCTAGGTTATTTAGAGGATTACAGATGACCAAGTGAAAATTTTTAAGGGCAAGAAATCGGCGTATGAGGTCTGGAAAGCACTGGAAGAAAGATTTTAAAGGACGACAGTCACTAGCCGCATCAATCTTGCGAAGGAACTTTAAAAAATGGTGTATCAGCCATCCCAAGAAATATTTGAAGAGTGTTGTTTAAAATTTGATCGAGCAATAAGGGATCTGAAGCAGTGTGGTGATAGCATTGACTATGAAGGCACTGTAATTCATTTTCTATTAATCATGCCCGCTGAGTATGATACCGTGAAAACAGCCCTACGTACAATGACAACTAAAGAGCTATCCATGGACTTTGTCAGACAGCAGATTGAAGAGTATGAAGCTAAAAAGAGAGCAAAGAAGAGCAAGGGGTCTCCAATGGTACCCACAGTCTTTACTGGGTTCCAGAGATGTCATCATGGTGTCGGTAGACCATTCCAACCGCGACCGACCTGCCAAAACTGCGGGAGAACGAATCATCTCATTTCTGGATGTTTTATGCCGGGAGGAGGAGCACATCGAGGCGGACCGAGCAGTTGGAGAAATCGAGGAGGACCTCGAGGTGGCCGCAGCAGCAACGAAGCACAACAGCAGCAGACAAAAAACCGGGAACGAGGAGGAAGCTATGTTTTCCATGGAGGCAGAAGTGTGAGAGGAAGAGGACGAGAATAAGCTCACCAAACCGCCGTTGAAGACGAAGTTGAAGGTGAGATACCGGTATATAGCTATCACATCAGGGTAAAATCAAATTTGTAATAAAAGAATTAAGTAAAAATAGTGAGAGTAAAAGTGCTGAATGGTTATTAGATTCTGGTGCATCATATCATCTGATTAAGTATAATACAAGAACATTCAATGTAAGGGAGTTATCAAGTCCGGTAAAAATTCATATTGCTAAAAGCGAAGAATTCATCTTGGCGAGGAAAATTGGTGATATAGTAGGATTTACAGAAGTTGAAGGTAAAATGTAACCCTTGAATTCAAAAGTGTCTTAATGGTTGATGATTTGAAGTATAATCTGATATCAATTGCAAAGTTAGAAGATGGTGGCTGTGACATGTCAATTAAAAATGGTATTTTTAATATTTTCTGTTACGATGTAACAGTTGGATTAGGTAAGAGAGATGGAAGTTTGTAGATCAGGCTATAGAATATATGATCCAGAAAATCAGTGTCATTTGGTAAAAACTGATGAATTGTGGCATCAAAGGATGGGTCACATCAGTTATGATAGTTTGAAAAAGTTGCAAAACTGTGTTGATGGTATTAATATACAAACTGTAGAAAATAAGACGTGTGATGTATGCATTGAAAGCAGACAAGTGATAGTACTTCATAGAAATGCCAGGAAAAAGACAAGTAGACCGTTAGAAAGAACACATAGTGATGTTTTTGGCCCAATGAGTCCAACAGGATATAATGGTACTAGATACTTGCTTACATCTGTGGATGATTTCACTTATTTTACTGTTGCTTTTGGTTTAAAGAATAAAAACGAAGTCAGCAAATATATAAAAGATTATGAAGCAATGGTTACAGCTAGATTTTCTGTTAAGATCTGTCAATTTAGATGTGATAATGGGGGTAAATATGTCAATGATGAAGTTATAACGTTCTTCAAAGAGAAAGGTATTCAATGGGAGCTAACAATTCCACACACACCTGAAGTTAACGGGGTAGCAGAAAGAATGAATAGGTCTTTACAAGACAAGGCAAGATGCATGCTCAGGAGTTCTAGTTTAAGTAAAAGTTTTTGGATTGAGGCTTCATTAACAGCTGTGTATTTGAGTAACAGGAGTCCAACTAAGGCACTTGAGGGCAACAAGGTTCCTGCTGAACTTGGTAATTGATAAGGTAATCAAAATATTTAAAATGGATATGTCAAAACCAAAATTCACCCCACTGGCACCTAGGCCATTTCAAGATTTCCAAGAGGAAACTGTTCGAAACAAATCATATCGAGAACTTATTGGTTGTTTAATATACGCCTTTTAGCTACTCGACCTAATCTCTGTGCAGCAGTTAATTTGTTTAGCCAAAATCAAAGCAAACCAACAAAAGCAATGTGGGAAGGCCTATAAAGAGTGTTAAGATATCTCCTTGGGACTAAAAAATGGGGACTTTGGTTTAAAGGGAGATGTAAAACAACCTTACTCGGATTTGCAGATGCAGATCATGCCAATAAAGCAGACATAAAATCAGTTTCTGGCTATCTATTCAAAATTCATGGAGACCCAGTGATTTGGTCATCCAGAAAGCAAAAATCTATTGCTCTGTCTTCTACAGAAGCAGAATTTATTGCTCTTGCATCAGCAGCGGCTGAATTTCTTTGGTTGGACCAACAAAACCAAAAAAAATGTTGCAATAAATGAACATTGAGATTAATGAACCTGTCATTATATTTGAAGACAATAAGTCCTGTATATTTTCATTAACAAACTGGGATCAGAAACGTCTTAAGCATGATGATATAAAATATGATTTTGTAAGGGATTTAGTCAGACAGAAAATACTGTCAGTTAATTACATTCCTTCTGAGTGCCAAACTGCTGACATCTTTACAAAAGATTGCCCTATGAATCCTTTATACGTCAGAGAGAAGAGTTGGGCATGTGGGTGAATTGTAAATGAAAGGAAATTGATAAGTTAATCGAATAATATGGAGTAATTGAGGAGTGTTGGAAAAAGCAATTACTCAAATTATTAGATGTTATTAATAGATTTTCTTATTTGTCATTTATTATTTGTTGTTATTAATATTAATTAAGATTATGTATTTACCATCTATTGTTGACATAGCTAAATCTGATTATTAGAGTGTTCAGGTATGTCATCTGTATCAACATGCTAGTTCTGTTTAATAAAACCTTTGGCATCGAGTGTATTTAATCTGGAAAGAACCATACCTGCAAGCACATTTCAACAATAAGGTCATGTATGTAAATAGGATATGAATATCTGAGTGAAATTGCGTACGATAAAAAATTGAAGGCTATGACGAATGCAGGGGAAGGTTAATATAGTAAAACGGGGGTGAGTGGTATGAGGAACAAGCATCTTGCAGAGAGTTCTCGTTTTCTTCCAGATGCAGACGGTATCTCATACTTTTAGAGAGGGTTATGATTAGCTCTTTTCCACTAAACTTGGAAAACTTCCCCGAGTGGTATTCTTTGATTATGATTCCGCAACGATTGAACTGAAGTCCATAATTATGGAACACCTTTTGTGCTCACGAGTAAGCATCTGTATTGAGAGATCGGTTGCACCTAAGTAAACTGAGTTAAAGTTTAGTATTAAATCAGAGATCAAAATATAATTTTTACTTATTTCTCTTTGTGGACTGTAATTTATTTTAAAATTGAATTGGGTTCTTCAGAGTGTGTGTGAAGTATGGAGAGTGGCCTTAATTTTTCTTTTATAATGACCCCAGTGACCTTGTTCATCAAGGATCCCACCTAGGTAAGTCGATACAGAATACGTTTTTCCTCTTGTTACCAATTTAGAATTAGTTGGACAATTTTGCGGTACATTATTGAAGTAAAAACAAAAACATGCCTATGTATATACATTATCAATTAATTTTCAGTATGCATACGAGCTAAACGTATTGGAAAAGCAAAGCGAAAGAAGCTAACCTCTTTCATTGAAATAAACAATGCGGAGTATCGCTCACCCAGGAATTGAGGCGTGAAAAAACATGCAGAATAGTAAAATTTGGCTCTTAACTGTTGGCTGTCAATAATCCAAAGACTGGTTTCCTGCATCTTCACACTACTCTAGTCCATAATCTCCTTCGTTGGGCTTGTTTCATTTGTCTTCCCATTTATTTTTCCTCCACGTACTATTTTCAAGAGGCTTTCATGTTCATTAATATGCTTTTTTTATTTGCAATGCTGTGATAAACTAGGTCTTTCCTTCCATGGTAATTTTTAATCAGTGATTCCCTCAATGCATTTGAACTATACTTAGCAAAATGTCTACTCCCTAATATGATGACTGAGAATTTTCATTGCTTTCAACCTCCCTTGTTTTTCTGTAGCTAACTTTCAAGCTCCCCAACCAATATGGAGGACATTAAAAATAAAATATATTTAAAAATTAAACAACTGTGGAAAAATTAGTGGTGATATTTTACTTGGTGGAAGAATTTAGCACGTTAAGGTTATGATTAGACCAGCGGGATAGGCGGGGCTAAAACGGTCGAAGTTTCAGGGATGTGAGAACATTGTAGTTGGCGAGATCGGATGCGTCAATGCAAAGGACGAAAACGGTTGTAAACAGACGCACCACGACACCCTAGAACACAACAAAGCCTCACCTCCTCATTCCAACCCACCCGCAGTCCTTTGGTGCGGTTTCCGCTGGACAGAAGTAGAATGAGATGCCTAGCGGTGCCACTTTGTCGCTCGTGCAGCGATGGAAATCGCGCAAACGGTTGAATTGCACGGCGGAAACAGTCCGCGCGGCGGGAGAAAGAGTCTGCGTCGGCGGTGAGGGGACGGATACCGAGGAGAGGGGGGGAAGCGGTAAGGAACTCCTGGAATTATGTGGGCTCGGTCAAACATTGCCGCGTGGGGCGAGTGCTTCCGCTGGCTCGCAGACACTCTCCGAACCCAGCGCGCCCAGCCATTTAAAAGTGTACGCGGGAGTTCGCTCCGCATAAAATTTTCCCACGGCACCTCATCTTGCCTCGGCATACTTACCCATACTTTCACACAGAACTACGCGCTTTGTGCAGAGTTCGCTCGCTTATTATTGGAGTCCCAGTCCATTACTTGATCGAGTCAAATTAAAATTTCCAGAGTTTAAGAGGAAGTTTATACATCCACACATGTTCTGATCTATCCAATTAACCAGCAGAGAGAGAAAAATACTCATTTACATGCTAAATTACATTGGAAAATCAATGTTTATTGGTGACCAAGGAAAAAGGTAGTTAAATTTTCTCACAGCCGTCACTGTGTTCCTCAAAATTTGAATACATGAAGGCTAGATTCTTCCGATTGGGAAATAAAAAAATATTAGAGAACATCGTTGCTTGCAAATAGTTGATTCAGATTAATCGAGTTGATCATTAACTTTCAAAAGTTTAGTCTTAGTCAGGTATTAAATAAATTCATTTCATAGTAACTGACATTGGTATCGGAAATAAAGAAATTGGAATGAGTACTCAGAAGTACATGTAAGATTTTTATGTGTCAAAAATCAGGGTCATGCAGCATTTCCTTCCAGACATATGCAGACACGAGAGTGCCAACACCTGTCGCAGCCACCTATGTTGAACCGCGTCCAACTTCTAACTTAGATGATCGAGTGTAAACTAATGACCCAGCAATACCTCTGTGCACACTTTTGATTGAAAAATTTGGTACTACAAAAAAGCTTAGTTTCTACATGAATTGAACATTTTATTCTAAAAAAGCGTTACTACCTGTGAATATAATTCAACCCTCTACCGAAACGCCTTTGTTTGTTTTGACAAAGATGACATATGAAATATTGTCATTTTTCTGGTCGTAGTATTGTACAAAGAACTTATATGTGATGTTCTTAAATACATCAGTTAACCTCCAATTACTTTACACATTATAATGCAACCATAAACACTATTTTAAGTAATTGAAAATGAATTGGACCTGGAGCCTTAACGAGAATAACGAGCCGAAAATATGGAATTACGACTGATCACGGTTATAAATAGCAAAAAGGGGAAATTTCACGCTGTTTTTACACTCAAAAACTTTAATTTTCCATCCGACTATATTTCTAAATAATATTTAAACAATAAAAATACAAATCTCACGAGTAACTATAGAAATATATCTCTTATTATCTAAAATTGACTAAGTTTCTGGACATCGAGACTAGGAACGGTGTAATCTTAGAGTGAGAAATCCCATTGAGGAAAAAACATTCACCTTGACGAGGACTCGAACTAGGATCCCTTGATTACGCATGAAATAATGGGATCCGGGCTCGGGTGCCGGTTAATGCAAACAATTACTTCTCTATGTAATTTCGCACATGAACTAAAATTCCAAAACCCTGCGATGCAAGTCAATGGAAGATGATCCCACATCCAAAACGGCATACGATACACTTGAATGGTTCCTATCCACATTAATAACTATATATATATATATTTTGAGATTCCATTTAGCTCTACTAATTAGGAAAAGAATAAACTTTTGCTCATAAAATGGAAGCAAATTTTTACGGGTACTGGACATCATAAAAAATTAGCTCGTTACGCAATAACCTTAAAATTGTTTACGGAGTTGTCTCCAAACTCTTTCTTCAGGGAACACATTCTCAGCGGTTCTGTCCAACTTCAAACTTCATTCTTCATCAGAGGCTTAATTTTGGAACAAAAGAGCTCTTGAAAACTTTTTTTGATTTAAAGGAAATTCCGTGTTTGTTGATTCAACTAGAAGGTGCTTAATCTTCATTCGTCATGGTAACTCGAGGCCATTGAAAAAATTTTCAAGTCATATTTTTCTATCTTTCCCCCAATTTACTGCAGGAGAGATGGTGTGCGGTAATGAAACGTATTCGTGGAGAGCGTTTCCTCTTCCATTGCTGTCCTGCTTACTCTTGGACAGGAGTCTAGTCCAGCGATGTCATGCACGGTCGCATGATTTCGCTATCCCGTGTTCGTTCGCCACCCACTTCGTTATTCAGTTCATTATGAGTGCGGCGCGCGGGGGCTAATGGTATAACACGGGTGGTCGGGCGGTTTGTTTTCCCGGCTAAGGGGAATCATTTTGAAGGAAGCACTCGTCGCAAAACTCCTCGTGAGCTCCTATCTGGCAATCCCATTCGGCTGACACGGGAGCGTCGACCGAAAACCCGGGAGGATATCCGGAATGTACACCATGAGAGGCGAGAGAGGGGGAGGTCCGAGTTCTCTCCTTTCTTTTGCTTTATTTTTGCAAGAGTGGCAGCCGTCATGACATTTCATTCCCTTCTGTCCAGTTCCACGAACTGAGAGAGGAGCGCGAGCAGAGTTTCCAAAAACAAAAAAAAAAGATTCTGGGGTGCATTAGTCGAAAAAGTGGTCTCCTGCTATAAATATTCCGACGGGAGAGGCTATGGCGATACGGATCTGTGGAAGAGGGAAGGGTAAACCTAATGAAAAATAACGGCCGATATTTTCGGGCCAGTGGACTGACCGAGCAGATTCCGCGGCACGTCGATACGCCCTTGCAAGGACGCTGGTGTATTTTGCATCCATGATTTAATGCCACCCGCATTCCACACCCCGCCCGCTCCTCGCTCGCTTACTTCCGCTCCCTCCTCTCCCCAACCGTCAACATATAGGCTTCACCCTCCTCTTTAAAAAAATCACATTTTCCTACCCCTCCCCCGGAGACCACAAGTATTTTATCAACCTGCGTGATTGGCGATGGAAATGGCCCACCAGGTAGCCGCGGAAAAAGAGTCAGCAGCAGGCAAAATTTGGAAAAATAAAATATAGCGAGGCTTAAATTTATCGGTCCTCCCACTCAAAGCCTTTATTAATGCGCGTGGAGTGTCAACACTTTGCCCAGGTTTCAATTTCTGCAAAGAATTACTTTGAAAGACCTTTGAGCCCGTCTGGCGCCGATGCCCTGAAAAATAATGGGTCCATGTCAAGGCCAGAGACTACATATTTGGCGCAGCTGGCATCCAGCGAATTCATATTTTAATTCAGGCGAAGAGTATTTTCACGGCTATAAGGAATGACTTTTTATAAAATTAGTTTTTTAAAAAATTCCTCTCCTCGATCGCTCATGAAATTAGATGCTTCAAATTTTTTGCATTCATGGAAAAGTATACGTAACCAAATTTAGAAGAAAGAATCACTAGATAGCATCCGACATATTAGACTTCCACTATAAATACATCATGTATATATCTAAATGCAAGGGAAGCATATTTATTTCAATAAAGTTTTACTATAATTATAAATGTTAAAATTGGCATTCATAAACTTTTTTCTACCTACTGAAAAGTTTTGCTACGTATGGGTTACAAATTACTGTAAACAAATATAAATATACCGATCATTAAAAATATATATTCACTGTGTACATATATAATATTCCTTAAGGCGCGGGACTTTTATGATATCCTTAACTCTAATTACTTTTTACATTTGCATTTTCAATCTCACGCAGGTTTTTATGAGAACGCCTAGTATTTTTTTGGACCTAAATTTTTTTCAAAAAGGCGAGAAGTGATCATAAAGTGAACATGGAGACCTATCAAAGCCTTGCATTACGCAAGTTTTCCTCTCGGCTTTTTTATGATAATACAAAAAAGCTTAAAGATAATATGAAACCTTATGAAAAATTATTTCAATCATTGGTTGGTACACATTTCCTTTCTAAATGTGATGATAAAAATAGTCTGAAATCTTTGGGAGATGTATCAGTTGGAAAAACTCGTCAATCTGCCAATTCTTTTCATTCAAGCGTAGGTAACATCACCGTAATCCAATCAATCAATGAGCACGCAAGTATAATAAATACACTCGTAAATTTCCATAAAATCATTTTGATTTGACGATGCAAAAACTAATTAATGCAACGTTGACCATTTTAGTCAGTAAGACAATGCAATATAAAAAGTCCATTGACATTGGTTTTGCATTATTTCATCCTTAATTCTACCAGATCTCAGTGCTACGCAAAAAAGAATAATTATATGCTAGATCCCCATCACTGAGCAATAATAAGGAAAATCATTGGTGTTCATTTTTGGGAAAAATATAAAAGCGTTATAAAATCATCTACCATTCACCGAGGAGAAATTTAAATAGCTATCCATTTTCCTACCATGATATGTCACCATTTGGCAAGCTACATTTCATTTAAATCTAATTGTAAGTTTATCTTTCATCCTAAAGCTCTATTTTTCCGCCTCCACGCCTGCACACTAATCACTTGTATCGACCGGAACGGGATAAAGGACTATTTATTATCCGATCTGGCATTACGTCCGAAAACTTTGGCAGAAAATGTGGAAAAAGGAACCTTTTATTTGAATTACGAACCCCTCCTCCATATATACTCCTACACGTTCCACTGAAACACTCGGCTCCTGGACGGAATGGGGACCTTCAGTAACTGGAATGCTTTTTGTTGAACTTATGAGGCAGCTTAAATTTGAACCGAGTAATTAAAAGGCTCAAAAAAGACCGTGTATTAGATATGAAAATATAAATATTGGCCAGACAGGAGCAATTGTTCAATATATATATACATCTCTATTGTGCCACCTCAAGAGCATGGAAATAAATTTTAACCAAATATACACTGAATAGCATGTTAATATAACTCACAAGACCTAAGTTCTTGTTTACGTTCATTTAAGGGTAAAATAATTATTTTCGTGGTCCATTCAAGGTGTTTTGATAAGTAAAGTAGGTTTGTGAGTGATACAGATGCCTACGGACTGCTAGCTATGGAAATTTAGAGATGCATTCTGTAAATCGAACAGATGAAAATGTTTTCTTTGAACGATAAAATTAGCAATATGAATTAAAACAGGTTAAACTTCAGTGGGCGCTCCACGTTTCCTATTAGTAAATTCTCCAACCTCTTGGCATCTTCTCGACTCTGGGCCAATAAACCAAGTCACACGTTCTTTCCTCGAAGGGTGGGTAAATTTTTTACTCTGTTTCCTTTTTTGCATCCATTCAGCGCCTTAAATATCACTTAATGATGAAGCGTGACTAGCTCGGAGTCACATGTTCGTCTCGCTTCTTGACGCATCTGACTTAACTAAAATTTTCAATGGTCAGGCCAGTTGCAAGTTGGATAAATTCCTTCGGCGCCTCTATTGGGCCCACAACATTGCTTAAGCACTGGCTATAGTTAGTCAGCACCTTTATTCCGGACACATGGGAATAATTAGTACTCTGTATTTAAATTTGTGATGGAACAAAGTGTCTTTTAATTTAGTTCCACGGGAGACTACAAGAATTTATTTCAGCCCTCATAACCCGGTTTACATGTGAACCCAGAGGCGTATAAAATAACTTCTTTGGTAGCTTTGTGGCATTCTATTTAATAAATAATTTTTTATATTTATCACAACACCAAATCAAATATTCGACAACTAAAACCGCGACCACTGCCTAGAATCAACGTTTCCCAGCACCTACTTAGTAATGTTCATACCTATGCATTCACTGTCAATATTTTACATTTTAGTAACCGTCAACGCAAGCTAAATGCTCTAGAACTACTCGAAATTTGAAAATGACTTCGTGCCCCTGACTCATGGGTCTTCAATGATTGTCAGATCTCTTCCCTCCGTCCGTATGGATGCCATTCAATGGTCATAATTTCAACTTCCTTTGATAACAATTTATTTCTTTTATTCTGCTCTTCTTACCCCTCAATATATAAGAGAGCTTCTGTAATAGCTACAGCAAATGTTTTTAGCGCACAGCTACATGGTAAGGAGGGAGGTAGAAGTGAAGGAGGGGAAGAAAAATGAGGACAAGAAAGAGAGACAATGGAATAGAGGATGTGAGGTAGAGGAACCAAGCTACTTAGCAAAATAATTATGAACGCAAGGATATTCGGCAAATGGTTAGAAGTCACCCATCTCTGCAATTGGAGTAGCCACTCACTATTTGGATCTCATTTTGAGAAGTATCAAAACAAGTAGGCACGAATTTGTGAGTTATCCCCATTGTGGAAGCACCTGTATTGGTAGCTATTAGAATCGCATTACGCTAGATAATCATCGTTCTTCGATTCACGCTACTCAGAAAACTGAGCATTTCATGTCCAACAATTGTCCATTGGGCAACGCCGTAAACTTTTGCTCGAGCTATATTTGCATTCATCTGATGTTGATGCTTACTCATCGAAACCCGGGTTGTGATTTTATAGCATTATTAGTGGTGCTGCAAACATTACTATTAAATACTCGGTCATATCCTTCAAATCGGTGAAAATGATTACACATCACGACAGTTTCAGGGGAATTTATTATAAAATCGTATCACTTCCCTCAACTTTTACCTTGCCCTCACTCCTTTCAGTAGTGCATTTCCCATGTCATTCTCATTACGGTGTACGTAACGGAGTCACAGACTATTGAACACTTTGGAGCGGTCGTTGTTCGTGCTGCCCGTCACCCCCTACTGCCACGTGAACCAAAGCCTCCTCTCGTCTCCGTATTGCCATATGGATCCGAGCTGATGCCGCTCATTCGGCAGGGTGGCGATGAGAAACGAACGAAGGTGAAACGGAAAGAAAGGGCAGGCAGGAGGAAGGCGAGGGGAGTGGGCTGGCGTCCCCACGTGCCGCCATTGGCAGCTTGATGGGCTGGGCGATGCATCTTGATGGATGCGGCTGGAACTTTTTGTATCTCATCCCTTCGAATTACACAACCGAGAGACAAGGAGAACTCGCCGAACGAGTTTACGTTTACATTTCTTCATTCAAGCTCGTATTTCACGAAATTGCGAAATTCGACAGATGAAAAAACTATCGCTTAGACCGGACACGATCCTGGATACCTCGATTTCCAATCGAGTCCCTCAACCAGTTAAACTGTTAAGCAACCAAAGTATCTTCCTCCCCAGTGGAATTTGAAGACAAAGACAATTACTCCATGCAATCTATACTGGTTAAAGCACTCGGCTTAAAAGTGAGGCACCAGGGTTTGAGTCCCGGTCAAGGTGAATAATTTTTTACCCGTGGAATTTCACGCTAGTGTGCACTTTTAGGTGATTCTCTAACCATGATTAGTCCCAGTATTCTCTAATTTGCTTGCATTTCACTCCTCCAATCCGACTGATAAATATTATCTCCGCATGAAACTTTTCTAAACTAAACAACATTAAAAACTTCAAAAGACATTTTTCCCTCTAATTTAAAATCCGCCGCGTGAAAAATAAAACTTAAATTTTAATTTTCAGGCGAATTCATTTCACTACAACCGGTGTCAACATCTTAGCATAATTTTTAACAGCATCGCGTTTTATAGCGGGTAGTGTTCTTTTTGTTGAGAACTATTTGAGAACAGAAGTTTTAGGATGAGTTCGTTGTGAAATCGAGGGACCAAGTTTGGTGAGCATCGTACGACCTAAATAACTGATGGATGATAGAGAAAGACTGATAATGAACATAACATGAAATCTCGCCTCGGTGAGGTGTCGTTTCATGTCCAGTTACTTGGAGCAAGATCTTTCATTATTTAGGGTCGTTTTATCTTGGATATTTATCTATAACCTCTAAATATAGAAATAACTCTTTATCTTATTTAAGTATACAAAGATTATGTATTGAAAATTGATAAACTAGATGCATAATTTCAGAAAAAGGATTTCGATAATTATTTTTTAATAATTGAATATCTAATTTAATTATTATTTGTTCTACTCTTTACTTACTACACCTAGTTTCTTTAAGACTTAAATACTTAGTATTTAGCTGGTCTGAAAAATTAAAATTCTTCTTAGAGTAAATTACATTAAAACTGGAAAAGTCCCATAATCTAAAATGGCTTAAAATTACATCCCGCATACCTATTATAGTTCCCAATTATGTATATCCTATCGAAAAAATCGTATCAGCAATCCATATTTTTCGTCGCTCTGTTCCTTACTTTTAGAGTTAAATGATGGGGGAGTCAGTCCAATATATTAAATTTTCAGCTGGATTAAAAGGAACAGGAAAAATATGAAAAAAATTAGGGTGCGAAATCGAATTCAGAGTCGAAATCCAATAAAATATAGCCCTCCATTCAAAGGGATATATCCGAAACGATTTCAAAAGCATTTTCGCGAGGTTGTTTGTGTTTTTAGCTTCAAGGAAAGTGGTTTCATATCCTTTAGCAAAAAGACACTGAGCCATATATATTGCTTTTCGAAAGTACTCGCGGAACAATCGTAGAATGAAAAAAACCGGTGGGCATTCAATTAACCGACCACATGGCTGTGCCTGCGCACGAGAGGCCCGTGAATGGAGGCTCTGCCAACGAAGCCGTGATTCCAATCCATCATCAACGCCTTCCTTTCTCTCGCTCTTGCCATTCATTTATATTGTATGCTATAAGTTTTCGTCAGAACTTCCCTACACCTACAATTTTATTAACATAGAAGATATAACAATGAACCGTGTCATTCTTTTGCTAACACCTTAACAATTATGATTGTCAAACGCTTTGAATGCATGTGAATTTGATCTAAATCCTTTACTTTACTTTACTTAATATTTTTCTGGATAGAGTGTGAGCGAAATAAAGAGCTGAAAATGATTAGCAATTTATCAGCTGCCCCACAAATTGATCTTTTTTGTTTAGTTTTTTTTCATATTCATAGTTGTAATTCTATCTAGCAAATAATTCCACTGCATGAAATATCGTCATATTTCTCTAAGTTTGTGTAGGGTCATATATACATCATTTTATATTAGCACAAAAATATTGAATAATTATCGGTTAATAATTCTTGATTAAGTATAATACCACATTGAATGTTATGACAGTTCAGTGCTAGTATGATAACTTTCTACTATCGTATAGCCGTCAATAGAATTAGCAATTGAACAGTCAGTTTCGAGATAAGTCGGTTTAACTTCGATTTATAGGTACTTTAACAAAGAACGCAAGGGGAAAGCAAAAATGTATTCAGTCCAAGTAAGTTAAAGAATGGATAATAATAGATTGTGGGAGAAAGGATGAGTATGAAGAACTGAAGAGGGTCGCGATAGCGTGTTGACTTCCCTTTGATGGGTTCACAATGCAAGGGTTTGTATTCTGAGTGGCGGGGACATTTTAGTTAAGATATCCATCCTTACTCGACTATATTTACTATATTCGACCCTTTTGAGTGCATTAGTCCGTACAGTGGATGGGAAGTAAAAATATGAGCCCTATGGTTCATTTGGGTTTGATTAATGATAAAAATAGGAGTCTATATTAAGCGCTACTCTCTAATTATTCTTTGCCAACCTTTCTATTTATCCTCCATGGTACAAATGTTGACAAATTTCAGCCGCTCTCACTAAAATTTGAAATTTTTTCAATATAAACAGACCAAGTTCATTCAGCTGGCACAGAATATCAATTTCACCTTTAAGTAATTTTAAATTTGAAGGTCGATATTTTATCGCGTGTAAAATGCTAATTGCAGGTCGTCGGCTCATGAACGCTTGGATACGTGCTAATACTCGAATTGAAAAATAATGAGGCTTCAGAAGTTTGCTTGGAGACTGAGTATACCTGACTCTACAAATAAGATTAAAAAAATAACTGGTCAAAGTAAAACAACGATGCGAAAAAAGGAGGAACATTGAAAATTTGGATATAACCTCATCAGACCAGGCTTGACCCCACCGCCTCGCCGCGATGACCTCGTCAACTGACTCACGAGGTTAGAAACAATCTCTGCCGGTTTGAATAAAGCAAAGAGGAGCCAGATATTTTATTTCGTATGGATTAGTGCAGTAATTTATAAAGCAGCTCGGCCTTTTTCAAACTTACTTTCATGACATAATGAAATTCTAAGCATCAACCTCTCTCTTCCATGCTTCCCAGCCAAAATTCTTTTTCTATCTGGTACCACATCGTAGTGAATGAAAAGCACGGTATTTTTAGCAAATTTAAAATTTAAAAAAGCTTTCCAGTGCAGCATGTGAGAGAGTGATGGAGAATTTACAGTGAAGCACATACACGCGTATTGAGGATTTAGAGTGAAACTTGGGCAATCAAAGTTTGTCATTATCAGAGTAAGAGCTAAATATCCAGCGCGATTGGAAATCTATTTTCACTCACGAGGTCAGATGGGATTAAGTTTCAGATGAGTGTATTTTCTTTTCATTTCCGAGCTGTAATTCCGAGTAAAAATAAATAACTTTTCCTGGAAAGCTTTCAATAGCGAACATTTCATTTTCGATATTTCATTTTCATTGTTGTAATACCGTATTGCGATTGCGTATTCCTCATCTGCCTTCCCAGCTAGTTTAAGTGGAAATTGCGAGTGAACAGGCACAAATAAGTGATAGTTTTATTTAATATTCATGCACAAATTTAGAAACAACCGCAATTGTCTATTTTATACTTGCTAGGTGCATTTGAAGTAATTCAAATAATTACGAAGCAGCGTGGACTGTAATTAAATCATATCAATACCATGCAATATAAAAAACACGTATTTCTGTATGTTTTTTGCTTACATTTTGAATTCCTTGCCGAAAACCCAAATCATAATAATTTTTTCATCAAAACGAAAAATTTTTAATAGAGTTCATAATTTGTATTACGTATACCTCATGTAAAGTCATTCCCATCGTATATACCGATGTACTATAGTGAAGCATGGTTCAAGAATTTTCAAAAACTACCTTGATATGTTATTAAAATGAGCCCGCAATGACTAATGATTAGCGCTTTAACCTCCTTGACAACCTGCCTTTCGAATTGGTAGAGCGATTTATCAGTCGAATGTCAAGAAGAATCATTGGCATCAGACACGTATGGAGCTGAAGGAGGGCGCTGTACCCGTGGTGAGCGAGCAGTTAGAGTAATGGAATGACAGAGTGCACAGGGAAGAGAATGGAAACTGCTACCGTCTATGAAGAGTGGCTAAGAAGTTGGGTGTTAAGGTTGATAGGGCGGTAAATCACAGATGTGTATATTTTTATAATTTTTCAAGAATACCGAAATAATATTTAAGCAATACATGCCTCTGGTGAGCAGCTTTGTATCCTTTGGAACTCATGATACAAAAAGTAATGTAAATAATACAAGCATTATATTTTTTAAGTTTTACTCTCCCAAGTTAAGCATGTACTAGATCCACCTACATCCTTGAAAGCCACCTCAAGGGTGTTTGGCGGGGTACACGAGTTTTCGGCGCAAAGTTTGAAAATAGAACACATTAGAATTGAAACTCGTTGCTTCCGAATGTTGGACTCGGCGTGACACCTTGATAATTGTTAACACCAGTAACAATGATATGAAATTTATTGCTACGCAGTTAGTAGAAAATAAATACCAAAGTAATCGAAACATTAAGAAAGACATGTCTTGCGCCCTAAGAATACGATCTAAAATAGCATTACTTGTGAGATGACAAAATCATACGATGCAATTTGACGACATTTTTCTCTTGACATCCACAATGTACTAAAGTAGGACAACTTTTAGGTTTCATGGAAATCGGCTCATAATCAGTTCATTCAAAATCGTTTCAGCCAACTTAAAGTGATTGGTTGGTGCCTAAAACATCAAAACTCAATGGAGTATGCAGGACCGTAAACACACATGACCTAAGGTGAAGCGAGAAGAGGGGTCCCTGGGAAGGATTTAATGTCAAGAAAGTGTAGCTAATTAGTCACAAAACATCGTATTATTAGTGGCTGTTAGCTCAGATTTAACGGTAATCAAAGGCGACCGCTGGAGACGTAGGCCAGTGATAGCCCTTAAATTATGCCAACTGTGACAGAGGATTCGGCGTCAAGAATGAAGTTGAATTTCTCCTCCATTTATTTTATAACCACCTTGGTTGGAACAACTAGTTTTTCTCTATTTTGTTTTCACGCCGGTTATTTTTCCGCTTGGACTTCCCTCTTTCTCCCACTACGGTCTTCCTTTTCATTAGCGTTTTATTTTGAGCGTACCTACCGTGGGAAGAGGGGTGCTCTACAAAAAAATTTGATTGGGCGAAGGGAGTCAAGAACATAAGCATATATAGTGTGTGCTTATCTCTTCATCCTAAAGGGTTGTGCCAACTATTCGAACGCAAAGATAACGCTTAACCTCGCGATTTTTTCTCTGATATATCGATAATTACTTCCACTGACATGAGTTTCTCTGAGATGCCAAAATAAAGCATTTATATTTTTTAACTTTACGTGCTCCACATCTCTTCAACTGCAAAGGAATTGACCTATCACACTCACGTTAATGCCTACTGTCAGAGTCCATTATCGAGTTGAAGGATACAAAGTCGATGGCAGTGACGTAATCATCGCCATACGTTGATAATATAGGCGCTGCCATCGACCGAATTTGTTCAAGATATCTAGTTTTCGAAAATTAAAGGAAATAGCAAGGAGAAATATTTAAATACATGAGGTTTATTCATGGGCACTGGAATAGTTTGGGACTATGGGTACAACACGGGACGATCAGGCCAATCTGAGTCTGCTGGTCTCGAGAGTACAAGGTCCCATCTGTCGGGGACAAGTCACGCCATCTGACCAGCCTCCTCTCCTTTATCTATCTCCCGCCCATTATTTCTTACTATTATTTATTTCATTCTTCCGTTGACTTCTCCTCTCTATTGATTGTCCGAATTGTCTTTTTTGATACTGAATAGTGTGGAACTAAGACCCGTCCCACACTATTCGTAAACCAGCTCAATACTTTGTATGCTAGCAGGAACTAAATACTGAGGACTAAACTTAATATGATTGGTACCGTCTTAGAGGGTTTCTCTCGAGACTGAATTTAAATGGCGGAGAAACGGTATTTTTATACACATCTGAAATAATGTCAAGAAAAATATTATAGTGTATAGTACTGTAAAAATACATAAACAATGACTGAATGTTACGGATAAAACAGCAGTGTGAACATTTTTGTCTAGCATTTACTTCGTAATTCGTGTGTAATGTCCTTACACAATGGACCAACGCGGGAAAAAACCCCGGAGGCCTGAATCTCCTTTTATTTCGGACTAGAATTATTACATATTGCCAAGAGGAGATGCTGCTGATTTCTAAAAGAAAGGATCGCGCAGCATCTTTAAAGTCAAACGTGATTATTTGAAGGCTATCAAATCCTACTGGAAGCCAGTAGCAAAGTAGTACCACATAAAATATGAAACCAAGTTGCTCAGTCAGTATTACAGGTATTAGGCTTGCTAGCCAGTATGCTGTGTCACACGACACTGAAAATCTATCGTGCTAGTGGGTTCCTGGAAACTTATATGAAAGCGTTTCAGGCGTATTTTCGAGGAACTATTATATATCCGTGATTGTAAGAATAGAATAACTCAGTAGTATTCTCTACAATTTTTAATGAAAACCAACCATGGTTTTGCTCATCGCTTATTCTCTTATTTGTCCAAACTTGCAGCTGGATCAATTATCGTGTGATACACAGACTATAAGGTTCCTTGATCGTACGGTGGGAGAGACAGCTGGAGATATGATGAGTTTGAGGTGATAAGGTGTTGCTCAGAGCAGTGGTGTCAGACAAGTGACACGATGCGCCGTGACGCGGGAGCAGATCGCTCGAAGTTATAGAGCTTGTGGTAAGTAGGAAAGGGAAATGAAGGTCACCTAAAGAATGGAAGGACATTACACCCTCGTGGAACACTTGGGAAAAAATTTACAAAATACGTTGAGTGAGCTGTAGTCAGCCATTGGCAATGATCGCATCCATTCATGCTTCGCCAAATCAATTGCTAACTCACGGAGGAGCTACCAAACGATTCCAAGAAAGAATAAAAGTGTCCAAATGGATACGCTGGAATCCCTGATTGGTCGATTTCTGCTCAGTCATTAAAACAATGACTTTGTCATAAAAAGCAAGTACAATGACTGCAATCGGAACTATAACAGTTTGAAGATATTTTAAACGAAGATTCTCTGCCACCGGTCGATTTAAAGACATTTGATAAACTACCATGCCCTGATTGTTTAGCAATGATAGCAATAACCACTATATACTTCAATGAGGTGGTAATAAATGTAGTAAAAATCTAATACCCGTTTGCATCAAAAATAATTTATTACAATAAAGAAACTTAGTGCATTTTGGTGGTTTCAGCTATCACTACAAGTCGCGGTGAAGTAATGCATAAAGCCATGAGTTTCAGAGGTTTCAGGCAGTATATAAGAAACAAAAGGAAATTTCTTTACGTGAAGATTGTTAGAACTTGGAACCATATTATTTTTTACCAACATACAATGGAAAATCAATTCTCGAATGAGCCAATTTTAAATTACACTTTTCATAAAAAAATACCTATAATATTTACCCCTACTTAGCACTGGCTATGATGATATCTACAGATAAATGAGCTTCAAATATTGGTTATTTAGGGTATAATCTGTTAATTACTTTTCAATATTTACAGCGTAGTGGTTATAAATTGCCAAAAACTGAAGAGAAGCTTTTTCATACAACTGTATAAAATGTAATATGAGCTTTCATGGGCACTGAACGAAAAAAATCAGCTTTTTATTGTTTGTATGTAGCTCTGGCAACAAACTTGTTACTCGCTTTTACCTCCTCCTTCAGATATCCAATCTATTGCAGGAGAGGTTAGATTCGCAGCGCACCGAGGCCAAGTCTGAGGAAGAACAAAGATTTGGGCAGAGGGAGGAGAAGGGGTTAGGTGTCGGGACGTCAAGAGAGGAAGCATAAGGGCCTCCAGAAGATGGTGGAGGGGAGGGGGGGAGGGAGCAGTCTAGGCACGAAAGACGCGGAAGGGAGTGGCGGAGAGAGGGATGAAGGTGGGAGGGAGGAGGGAGGTTCGGAGGGCGCGCATGCGATGGGCAAGTGGGTGGATGAATGGCGGAGGTGCGCTGGGCTGAGTGATTGGGAGAGCGATCGCGAGGTTAAAAGACTTGAGGTGCTGAGCTCCGGCGAATTTACTTTGCCCGCTCCACCGGAAGAGCTGAAGGAGTTGAGGTGAGTGGTGAGTAAACCAAACCGACGCGCCGGCTCGAATCCCCCCCGGCCGCCCCACCGCCCTTCCCCCGCCGACATTCCTCCTCCTCTAGCCGGGCCTCGGAAATCTCGGGCACTCCCCCACACCCCCAACACCACCAGGCCGCTATCCTTCACTACCTCCACTACACGCTCCATCCCCCCTCCCCCCGCGAATAGCATCCACCTGAATGTATCCCATCTTCTTCCCTCCCTCCCTAGCCCATCTTCTCTCTCTCTCTCTCTACTCCCCTCCTTTACCTCGCCAATCCTTAACGGTCCGATGAACGCGTAACCATCTCGACGTTTTTAACTCACTGCTGTCTACTCCCGGTAGCACATCGGTGTATGTTCGCGTGCAACCAAGCGAGGGAACGGTGGGTTACTCTGCATTAGCTCGCTCTTTACCCTGCGAATCATCCGCCTCCCGACGAGGCCCTCGCCACTCCGTGTATATACTCCACTCTACTCCTTATCCCCAACCATTCTCCCCTTTAAGGTGGTTCAGTCGCAAATTCAAGTAACCATCATCATCATATTACTAATAGGAAAAATTATATCTGTCTGGCGTTTAAAAAAATATCACCACAATAACCAATGAATTTAAAAGTAAACTATGGAATTGGATTTGATAAACAATTGAAAAAGAGCCATTTTATTGACTGCATTCTGTTGCCTTTTTCAATGAATATGCAAGCACAACGTCCAACTGATAGCACTTTGCACATACTGCAAACTCTGTCAAATGAAATTTCAACAAACCAAACCTCCTACAGTAACATAGAGTGACATCTTGCCTTTCAACTTTTCCAAGCTATTTTAACCAAAACCTACTGCTCCTACATAGAAAATTCAAAATCTATGGGCTTACATAAGAACTAAAATAATTTGCATTTAGAGTATGTTTAGGTGAGAGTCCGCTCGGTTGTCGCCCAGATGTCGGCCAAAAACTCTTTTACGGTAATAAAACTACGGCCATTTCTCGCTAGTTTTTATCGACGTGCTTAGTTTTTTTTTTAAGTATATGAATGCCTTTATTTGCATTAAAAAAACTTGGTCCTTCTAAGCCATAAGGCTTGTCAGAAGGTTCCATTATTGTATTACATAGTGGCATATTACAAGTATAACATTTAATAGTCTAAATAAAAATTACCCTACTGGTATATTGCTTACATTATATTTATATTACATTATAATTTTAATTTCATAAAAATAATTCAATGACAATAACATAACATTTAAATTTATAAGGAATATTGAAACCAAAATAGGAAAAATTATTATTACTTATAAATATCAGGTTGTTATAAGCTATTACATATTCACAATTTCGCTAATTAACCATTGTTTCACTTTTGTTTTAATTTCGACCACGGATTTTAGATTATGCAGAGTCTTAGGCATACATTTAAAGGTATGAGGTACAACATACTTTAGCAACCTTTTACCATACGTATTCTTGTAATAATACGTTTCTAACAAAGGACTGTTACGTTTATCCATACAATTTGTATTGTTACATGGTATTTTATGCTCTTTTTTGAAATAGTTCTCTATAATAATAAGCCATTTAAACATTTTATCCACAGTTAATATATTATATTTAGTACACAAGGATTTTAGGTCAGTATTGCAACAATGCTTGGAACCATCCGTATCAATTAATTTCAATATTCTCTTTTGGTTCTTGACAATTGTGTTTAACAGAGTATTTGATGCCATTCCCCAGACTGTGATTCCATATCTTAATATAATCTCAACCATTGCAGAATAAATCATTAATTTTATACTAATAGGTACAATATCTCTTAACATAAATATTTGATAAGCTACAATTCGAATTCGAATTTCGTTGTTTAAAGTTGAAAAGAGTCAGTTAAATTACTGAGCTAAAACTTACAAACATCTGAGTTGGGTGTTCTACAGAATGAATACCATGACGCAGAAAAGAATGAAAGGGTATATTGTCTAATCTAATAATACATACGAATATAAACTTTTCTGTTGTTCTGTAAAGACTAATACAGTTAGCTATAGCAGGTGGTTATATTGACCGCTCATTGAAAGCACTTGAATGTATCCATTAGAACTGATAACCAGACCAATTTATATTAATCAAATAGAAATTAAATAGCTCATCCAGTATTTTCCATATGTGCACCTTTCCATCAATTTCATAAAGATAAAACTAGTAGTAGAGGTTGTGTTTGGTGTAGTGAATCTAATGTAATCTAACAAAGAATGCCCAGAATGCAGAGGTTTCCATTCTGAGTGAACAGGCTCTTTATAGGAGAGAGTGTCGGAGAAATCCCGATACCTACTTGGGTACCATGGGAATAGTATTTCTAGGGTAGTACTTCCAGTCTGTCGAGTGGGGAATTTAACTCTGGACCACGTGACGTTGCTCGCTGAGACTCGGATAACACCGGCGCTGGGTTTACGTCCACCGTTCACATGTTCCCTAAAGTAATCATTGCCATACCTTTCATCAATAGCGGAAATTACCCGTTGTCGGGGGCCTATTCAAAGTATCAAAACAGCCATACATATTAATGGTACATGAGGTTTGACGTAAAAACAAGAACTGATAGGGAAAAATGCGAATTTATCCTTTTGCTCATTATAAATGACATGATAAAGTCTAGTTTGATGACGATTTCATCATCGTTTCATGAAATGATTTCAAGTTTATTAAATGAAGACCTAGATTTCAAAATAGCATGTCATCATCACGAAAGCTTTTAATGTTTGACAAAGCATGAATGATAAGAAAAGTTGGAGAGGAAGGGGTGTAAAAGGGATGAGAAGGGAGGGTGGGTTAATAAATGTATGTGGTATAACTAAGTTGCCCTTTTTATTTGTAATGATAAGCAAATTCCACCAAGTCACGCCTGAGACAACGGAGAGTTTTGATTATTATTGAAGTCTTCATAAAATTGATTCAAATATCAAATAGTTACAGTAAAGGCCTTTATAATTCACTGAATTGGCCAGCATATTTAATCTTTTGAGAAATCTCGTGACACTGTAGTTATTGAAGCACGTATGATATGTCAATATGATCTCTCATTGACACCTCTCTCGGTACCTATGGTTGGATGAAAAAAATGTCAATAGAAATAACATTTTCTATCAACCTGCATTAAAAATATTTCACTATTACATTTACACTTTGGAGTAGGCAACCATCAAATGAGGAGTTGTCGAGGATTGAGATGGTCTGGTCAAGAAAGGATTATTTTTTAAAATGGAGTAAGAGTGGAGTAAAATCTAGTGGCTAGATTGGCCTCAATTATTGTTACAAAGGTGACCACTAGGTGGTTTATTGTCCCATCTGAAGGCCACAATACAGCACATTAAGTGCTTCCCGCTATTTATCAAAGCAGGAATTCTGGGGCTACCTACAAAACTAACCACCCCTATCGCTAAAAATCATTACCAAACTCTGAGTGTAGGAGAAAAAGAACTGCTGATCGAGTTAACAAGAATCTTTTTCATTCTTGGCAACCATCACCTTAGACCAATAGTGACCGTGAATGGTTTTTAAGAAAACTCCATTGAAAATATGGCATTATAATCGTAATTTTGCTCAAGCAGTCTCGAGGTAGCCCTCCTGGAATAATTCTGGCACTGGATTAATCGAAAAACTACCATAAAGGTCTCGAATAAAAAAATGAAAAATCATTATTTTGCTCTAACTGGATTTATTCTGTCTAAGCCACTTGTGCATCGAACCCAGCACATAGTTTACTCAAAGAGCTAATCAGAAGGTAGAGGAAATTCTAATCCTCAGTTTAAAATACCTGCTGCTAAGATCGAGCAGAAAGTATGTCGTAATGAATGAAATGGTCGTCTTGGATGCCAAAAAAGGACTGAGAAATTAATTGTAAGGTAAAGAATGTTCAATATATATCCTCTGAAAACGATGAGGCAGGCTCTTACAAATTCGCTAAAATAATTAATTCAATATTTAATATAGTTCATATATAGTTCATAGTATAGTATGTTCAGTACTAAAAATTGAGAAGGTTGAATTAATACATATCGGAAAATTGAAATGACTAGCTTAGAGTTTAAACTTTACTCACATGTTTTCGTGAAAGAAATTAATCCTTCACTATTCACACACATACTTGAAATTAATAGGAGCATTTACTATCGTTTTTGAGGAATACAACGCGCTTGAAGTTGCCGGAAAACTTTAGGCCACCCAAATTTTAGTTAAGTTAGGGGTATGCTATTATGTTTCCCATCCCATAAAAATACAACAGTTGTATAAAATAAATGATTGAAACGTTTAGAGACACCTACCTGCAGTTTTAAAGGTAGATCAATAGCTCTTAACCCAGAGGGAGAGCAGAGCAAGTGCTAATTTTTTGGCGTATGTTAAACTCTCAGTCTAATTCTGACTCCTCATTCCTTTTCTGAATTCATCCCCTTCTTGATGTCTGGCAGTCACTTCCATATAAAACCCCTGCCACTCACCCTTGCGGCAGATTTTAAGGGTGCAGCTGAATCCATTTTTTCCTTCTCTCTCTCTCACACATCCCGTATCTGTTGCTATTTACCTCCGGAGTAGAATCTTCGAATATCGTCTCGCCAGGAATGAGGTCCTATGCGGCGTAAAGTAGCATGTGAGAGGCTCCCGCAGGCTCGCTGTCATCCATGGCACGCTATTTCTCGCCAAATCATGGCGTAACTCGATCTTTGAAACCTCTCGCATTACCAAGAGTGGTGGTTCCGCAGCGTGCCCCATTGCCTACACAACCAAGTATGTAGGACATAAAATTCAATATGTACCCATATCTCTGAGTGTCTCTGAGATTTTGAATTCCCAATGATTATCCTCTAGAGGTGATTTAGTAAATTGAACGTAGTTTTGCCAAAAACTAAGTATTTCATATAATAACATGAGCTGCTGTGATTTCTTTAACGTACCAAGCTAGTCTGTAGTCAAGCAAAGGGAAAACGTTAATTTGAAATTTAGGTTTTACATTCATGTTTTTCATAAATTGTCAATTTTGGTATTATTTATATTTATTGTTTTTGTATCTAATTAAATCATTAATTGTACTAGATAATTGATGACCTTCAGAAGGTGAGGGAGAAAAGTCCTATAGACACATTGGATGAAAATTGTCATAACTATTTTATTAAATTATTAGAAGGGGAATAATGACAAAAAATAAGCACCTTCCCTCCCTGAAATATATAGAGTTGGTAACCTCTGCCAAAATTACGAAATAATGACCATTTCCAAGCAAAATTTAATTAAAACATATCATGATTAGCATGAAAGACAGAACTCCGGAGAAAATTGTAGGAGTTCGAAACATTTCCTAAGGTGCCAGCGAAGTATAATATTTGGGAGACAGTGCGCTCAGTCATATCTAGGATGGAAAATAACCAACATCCGACGTCCAACTGAGCCAAATATTGAATTCGGCTGCTGTTAATCGCTGAGCTTGTTAGAAGACAGTGTAAATTTTCGAAGCGTATTATAATGACGATAGAACACAGACATGTCGGGATACTAGCCTATATTTAACAAAATACAGCGAAAGCTCCTGATCAAACGTTCTCTATGTCAATTCGGGCCAACGTCTGCTGTGGCGATATCGCAAGTTTAAATATATTTCCATGAACAGGCATCAAATTGTCCTTCACAATTAGACGTCGAAGGTGGACGAGCACTTCAGTAAACGATCGGATAGGTATCCTTTCGCTCGTTATTACACTTGAAACTCCATTAAAATTAAAGAGCTCCTTCCAACAAGCTCGGGGCAAAGTGACTGAATTCGAAAGAACCAGAATCATCGCCAAGGTCTAAAGATTGGAACCATGTCTGTCACTAAGCTTTAGCCAAAATAGTTTGTTTATATAGTATGTGATGTGATCTTATTTTTGTAAATTAAATATGAATCTAACACACGCGTTTAATGAGCGCTGTAGCTTCAATGATAATTTTTTAGACAAATCTTGATTAACTATATCAGTGTAATAAAAATGTGGCATTATTAGCATGAATACTAATTGTTTCTTTCAGGATGAAGGAATGACGTATTTTAAGTCCTGGACCTAGTGACTTATGAACAGTTTTGCAAACCTTATTGACATGAGAATACCTAGACTAATTTTGGACAGTCAATATCCCTAGATTTTGAACGGCATAAAAATATGGTATAGGGTCAACGTTTATACTTATTGGTGGAAGTTCATTTGCCTGAGTGAGAGCAAGAATCCTTGTGTATCCAATTACAATGGCTTGTAACTTGTTTAGATTTATTTTTAAAAGAGTTGTTTTGCTCCAAGTGTTAAGTCGAGCCAGATCTTTGTTGTTGCACTTTATTTTGTCACATAAACAATCAACAGTTGAATGTAAATGCATCTGTAGATCTTAAGCGTATATATGATACTTGCAATTTTTTAGTGCAGATGGGCAATTGTTGATATGTAGAGAGAATAACAGAGAACCGAATATAGAACCTTGAGGGACACCGCGTGATACTTCGGCCCATCGGGAGGATGTTTCATTGGTAACGATTTTCTGTTTCCGACCTGAAAGGTAGGACACGATCCCGTTGTTTGCGGACAAGGAAAATCCCATGCCTCGTATTTTTTTCTGCCAGGATATCTTTGACTATTAAATCAGAGCCTTTGCTGAAGTCAAGTAAAACGAGCACTGACAACTCTTTTCTGTCCATTGATTTTCTAGTATCAACGGTTATTTTTATTAGTACGGTAGTTGTATGGTGCCTATGGTAAAAACCCGATTGATATTGGTCGAGAATACTATTTAACTTCAGAAAATCCATTATTTGATCATATTCAAGTTTTTCGAATGCTTTTTAAAGGATTGGTAGAAAAGAAATCGGGCGAAATTCTTTCTCTTTGGAGGAAGCAGTTTTCTTTGGGATAGGTTTGACCAGAGAACCCTTCCATTGACTGGGAAAATGTTGTTGAGAAAGAATGAGTTGAAAATGTTGGTAATAAAAAGTGAGATCATAGGGAGAATTTTTTTGGCATAATCTATAAGGATTCCGTCAGAGCTTTGAACTTGATTCGTTAAAACAAATAGTACACTTGTAGTTGGAATATCAGGGAAAATTTTATTTTTTGGGAAATTGTTTCTACAAGGATCTGTTGTTGAGTGATAAGTTAGTAATGTTTGATATTTTGTATCTTGTGAGACATGATTTGGTGGCTGTGAGAATTTAATTTTTGAGTCATCAAGAGAGATGTCAGGTAGTAGTGTATAGTCTTTAGTTTTCCCTATGCCAATTGAGTAGAGTTTGTTCCTAAGAGCCGAGGGTGATCCTTTGGATGCAGCAGCAGAGTGGAAGAACTTCATTTTTGCATTTCTTATGAGCTGTTCCATTTTATTTCTAAGAGTTTCACATTTTCAAAAGGTAGTGGTATCATTGGATGTTTTAAACAATCTAAAGGCTGAGTCGCGCTCAGCCATTGGTTGTTTGATATCATTATTTAACCATAGTGCATTTGACTTTGATACACGAATTACTTTTCCCGGGGCATATTTGTCTAAAAGGGCATTCAAGATTTTAACTTTGTCGTCTAATTTTTCTGTGAACTCAATTAAGGACCACGGTAGTGTTTTTGCTTCGTTTATTAATTCTTTATCGTTTATCCCGCTAACGTTACGTCGGCGAATAAACTTCTGCTGGAATTTAAATATTTTAACCGAATATATAAGGTATAGAAGTCATGAGACGAGATACTAAGTACTGGTATTTGACCGTGTGAGATTACCTTTTTCCTTTTTGGATGTAATGGCTAAATCAATCCACGTTGAGGAAGTCAGGGTGGTATAAGTTGATGATAATTGGAGATATCATACCATTAAACAATAAATAAACACACAACATTGAATCGATTTTTCATTGCAAACAGTCATTTATAACTTCATGGCGATCAATTGCCGCTCCGGCAGCAAGAATCCGTTTGCTTTACGAAATTTAGGAATGCGTATGAGGGTTAAATTAAATATCCACGTAGTTAGAAACCAGTATGTCAAGGATGAGACAATTTTCATTAAAAACCTAGACCTTCGATCAGAATTGCAATGCCCTACCCTCGGGACTAACTCATCGGGTTAGCAGGTAAATTCTATTTGACACGAGAGGTGTAATGATGAAGACATCTCATCGGAGAAATCACATAATTCACATCATTTATCTGTCTGGTTAAAATTCCTGAACTATTAAGAGTCACTGGAGCAGTCATTGTGAGTCATTGGGTGCATAATTTCTTAACTCTCCATGGAAGTGGAAAAAGAAATCTAGGATTAGACTGTTTATAACATGGAAATTACCATACATGTTATAACCTGAATGACACCAAAATGTATTTTATAATTTCTTGTTCATTAAAACCTTGTTGTGACTGGGGCTTCAAAAGGTAAGCGAAAATTAAGTGCAAATATGTGCTTTCTACTTGTAATGACACCGTGAAATTTGTTGGTAAGCTTTATAATAGTATGAAACGTGTTTTTTCGTCTATAAGGGGAAAAATCTGCACATGAAGAATCAAATTACTTTGAAATACATAAATCTAGTGCGATAAGGCTTCTTTTTACAATAGCACTAATTATAAAAAAAAAAAAATTGGTAACATGCAAATTTTTCACCTTCATCCCAGCTTTAACCTCATAAGTACATGTGTGCAAATTTTCACGAAAATCTATGCATCGACGAAATTTGCTCAAACCATGTTATTGTTTCTGAATTGCCATTGCATCATATTAGATTGTGGATAAATCGAAAATCTCGATTCAAACACAATTATGCCATTTCATGACATTAATGGTTTGACTTAGAATAATAACACCATCTGCATGTCTGCTTGTGAGGAAGTTCCCCGAGAAAGAGTAATTATTCATCTTGTATTAGAATGCATCAATGTATGTGCATCATAATGTATTACTACTTACTTCCAAGAAAAAGTATTAGTTCTCCTCCAATCGTTTGCAAGACTATTTACTCGTGTTTAAATGAAAACGAAGTGATTATGGCTGTGATAGAGTAAAGTTGCAACAAAGTGAAGTTTTATTCGATGGTCTGAATGCTACACTTAGTTTCATGTAGTCAAATGTTATACATGTAACGTGAGTGGGATTTGCTCGAAGATTGAAGGCCGCTCACCAACAGGCCTAATGATTCATGAACAAAGCCACGGCATGATTTTACTTTAATATGGTCTTAATTTTGGTTACCTGGGTAAATAAATCCCTTCTTCTTTTCTTAATGTGATCTAAAATAACCGAGAACTCCGTCCTGTTTGTGAACTCTAAAAAGGCAATACAAATTCTTGAAGCTACATCAAGCTCAGTAAACGCCGGCAAGTTATTTCGGTTAGTCACTCACGCGGATACATTTATTTACTTCGACAGCGTATTTACGCGAGGATTCAAATGGAGGTATCACGCAGCAAAAAATTTCGAGATGACATGAAGAGAGTTTTGGCTGAGAAATAAGGACCGGCGAGGACAAAACGGGCGCTGGCGTCGCCGCCTCGGGGCGGAATTTGATTTTCAGTCTCAGTTTCCATTGCCTGTCACCTCCAGAGGGCCTCTCGCCCCGCGAAACGCACGCTCGCGCATTTCTGCGAGCACCAAGCACCACCATTAGCAAGCACCCCTCTATTCCTCCTCCATGATCCACTCTCTTCCTCCCACCCCCCGCCATTACCAGTGAGAGTGAGCCAGCGAGTGTATATCCTCTTCCACTCCTTTGCCACTGCATGACGTCACTGGCAGCGACGGCAGCCGAGCTCTTTGCCTTCCCCGAGGCCGGAGGTGGGAGTGGGGGGAGGGGTAGGGCCAAGAGAGACGGTTTTCCGGAGTTGGAAACGACCTGTGAGTGAAGTTAGTCGGGTTTTGAATCAGGCAGAGAAAAATATAATACGGCAAAAAAATGAGAGCGACTAACGTCACCTTTCTCACTAAAGCCATCACATAACCTAAAATGTTAGCATGGCCATACGAATTTTAATAGTATTTGTTTTACGCTCAGATTTTAATTTGTTAAAACCTCCTCGGAAAAGAACAGAATAATCACGTGTGGAGTTGAAAGCATTTTCATTAAAGCAGATATTTAAAGCGGTGGTGAAGAAAGATGGTTAGTGAAGAAACCTTTAAAATAATTGATTTTTAAGTATGAAATTTTTAGATTTTGAATTACACCTCAAAACTGCTTGCAACAGTTGCAATATAGTTCCTGAAAATGATCCAATTAAGAAATCAAGATAATAAATTACATTACTCAGAGCTTAAAGTAACGTTGTTTCTTCAAGGATCACATAGCCTCAGACTTTTATGATGGATATGATTTATCTTCTAAAAATTGAAGTTAAGAGAAATTGAAAAAAAGGACATGCGTAAAAAGTTCATTTTGGACAGAAATTATTATTACTTCTTAGTTTATTATCAACAAACACTAATTTTTACATTTAACGAAAAAGGTTAATCTTTCCTATGAAAAAACAAAAAGAGAAGCGGTAAAGGTAATTCAACACCGTTAATTACGCTATGTCAATATAAGACATCAACAAATAGTAAATGTTTATGGTTTAATTTTACAAGTTTGACGTACAGGTTACTTTCACTAGTCTTGGGATAGGTGCTAAGGTTTGCCTAGCTAGTGATTTGTTTTGAAGACTAGATAAATGGGTGCTGGCTTGATAAACTTAACTCGGGAGAATTTACGCATAAAAAAGTAGATAAATGGCTGATGGATAAATTTATATTCCTTCAGTTGATCCAATAACAAATTTTAGAATTTAAATGGCATCGTAAAATGAATGGCAGAATGAATTATCACAGAACCAATGCTTCAATTCCAACTAATACAATTTTTAAAAATTATAAATTTGATATCAATATCTCAGGATTGATATGGCTTATTTGCCAAAAATGAAATATACCCGCAGTAGTGTTCTAAAGTACAACACCATATAAAATATCTGCGGAACTAAAGTATTTCAAATATCTATAAATTTAAATCTGAGAAATTATTTCGCATGAATCAAATTGATTGACATTATTCGATACACACCATAATGAAACCGCAAGATGTATCCATGCACCAATAGTTTCTGACTAGAAGGGTATATGAGACCCGGGAGATGGCAGGCCTAAAGGAAATCCCTGTAACGTAATTTCATGGTAAACATGACATTCAGAATGCCTCTGGAGGTATGGTCCGGGATTTTGGTTGGGTTTGCGTCGAAAAGGATTTAAAGGGATTTCTTAAGGTTGCAAAGAGAAGCCTGATGATAAAGGAATAAGAGGAAAAAATTATGTGAAGAGAGATGAAAATGGAAAGCGATGTAAGCTTAAGACGTGCGCAGAAAAAAAGATAAAGTAAGAACACCGAATGGAACATAAGTAACGGATGAAAATCTGGGAAAAAGATGAAAATGAATATATAAATGAGAAATAAAGGTTAATTGACGTGTGCCAATCAGGGGAGTGGATTTGAGCGTAAACTAAAATGTTATTGATGTTAGGAAAGGGGAAAACAAAGAACTGAGCCCGAGGGATAATAAGACTTTATGAATGTTAAGAAATAAAAATATTTTGGAATAAGATGGAATGTACTTCAGGGAACGAGAAAAGTATCACAGCAAGATAAATTTAGTTTTCATTAAAATTCAGTATTAATAAAAGAAACATCATGGCATTGTAGGTACACTTTGGATGGATATTAAGTATTAAATGCGAAATTTTAAAGTCGCAGACTAACTGATTCCTATATATTTCCTATTATGACCTGAAGATGACGTTGACTGTTGAAACGCGGGTCGTTCCAAGTTAATACGTGAAAAAAGATCCTCCAAAACAAGTATAAAATTGTGTTCTTTAAGATACTTAGGTCGAATTAGCGAGCAAATTGTCAAAGTTTTCCCGCCAGAGGAATATCGTGTGTCATTTAGACCCCCAAGTAACTTAAAAACCTTATTTGTCAAGTCTAAAGATCCGTTGAATCTGAAGAAAAGAAGTGGCATTTTTGCGTTAAAAGTGTGAGAACTGCCAAGGTGTGTAAGTTGGGCAATTTTCCCACCATTTTTGGTAAAAGTCCAAGAACATCAGCTAGTATGTTTTAACAATTGTGAACTTAAGAGTTATTTTGCAAAGAATCTTTTAAACCATGACCACCAAAGGGATTTTAGTCTCAATATTTAATGTTTTTCAACCCATAGGCGTGAGATTCACTCATAGGAGCAGTTGGAAATTTTAAAGACATTGCATGACCCTGAATGAAAGATGTTAAATTTTGCAAATATAAAAAATGAAAAATAGGGGAATAACTACTTAGGTGAAAGATACGAAAGAGAAAGACTTTTAAAGGATTTAGATGGATGTGCAAAAGAATCGATGTGAGAAGAGAGGGAATTCAATGGAGAGGAGAGGTGGAAGAAAAGAAAACGTTTAGTGATCGAAAGTCTGGTATTAGGCAGGTGGGGTAAAGTGAAAGAACGGGTGGGGCGGGATGGAACTTTGAAATTGATAAAGCAGAGCAATTGAGGGCAGTCAATAGTGGAATTTAGAATATTATAAATAAATTTTAAGACTGCTTTGAGTCTATGGGTGGAGAGATTATGGATGTACAGTTAAAAAATAGAATAGCCTTGGTGGACATATTACGACGCTGTGGTCATCTATACTTAACTATTTTAGCAAAGAAATTGCTGACGCAATCCAGCGATTAAAGATTAGTTTGAGAAGAGAAATGAGTATTTGTACCCGTTCTCACTTCCCATCTACACAGCCGCCTCCCGGTTTGCCCTCCCCCTCCACCAAGCATCCCGCCAATCACTTCTCCTGACCGCCAACCCGCATGCACACCATCCTAATCGCTCAACGCCCCTACCTTCACCCCCAATAATGTTGTATATAAGGCATTTTAAACCCGGTAAAAACTCCTGAAGATGACGCTAAGGTGTTGAAACCTGGGTCGTGTGTTTTTTAAGTATGTAGTATTGTAAATGTTAGCATTAAATTTTCTGAAACAGTTGTTTAATTTTCTCTCAAAAATGAGCACATCTACGACAGCTTGCAGGAAAACATGTAAATGTAATGAGCTGGATTTGAAAATTTCCACTATTTCGAGATCAATCATGATTTTTCTGTCTATCACATACTATCCTATCTTATCAAAACGGTGTTTTATATTTATCAATTTTCCTGTCAATAAAATAGACTACAAAGATACTGATACTAATATTTCAATTTATGGAGACTGCTCCGTGATTTTAAAATTAGCATGAATATTATATGTGAGATGTCTACACATTAAGCATAAATAACCCTCGGCATTTATGGCATATTTGATAATGAAGCAGGTTTCCAAGAGTAGTCATTATTAAGCATAAAACATTGCTATCATGATATATTTCCTTGATATTCTATTCCTTGTCTTCACTTTAAGGTAACCTGTTTAAATAAATCATTTGATAATGTTTGACTGCTTATCAGGAGGATATTAAGAAAACGCAAACCTGAATTTTCACGTAAGCGAGAGAAAAATTATTTCAATGTAGTGGTTTTTACGACAATTCACTCAAAATCGGAAATATGAGTAAGTGTTTCATTATTCAATAAATTAAATATTTTTGTGGTAACGTTTACATTTATATAAGGATAAAATACAAAAGAACCTTCATCAACATGAACTAAATCATGAATAAAAATTAATCATAGTCAAAAGAAGAAATATGTTTAGCGGAATGTGTATACTAAACGCACATTAGAATATGTATTAACGATGATACCGTAGGGCGGTATGTAAACGTAGCCCATAATATCCACGGGGTAGAAAGCCATATATATATTTATGCTTAAACTTAGATATTGGGTCCTTTTGCATTAGCCAAATGATGATAGCCTATAACGATATAAGATAATGATACTTCATATACTTCAACGTGTAGATATGCATCCAAACTAACAGCGCCATATTCAACGGTTTGTCAATATGACCTCTGATACGAAAACAAGACGTTGGAGTGGTGACATGCATCGAGTCACCGTAGTTTGGACCACACTAGGGAAATAGTTTTTTCTTTTTCGAAGTGCTTTTCCCGATGAATCAATATTTCCTCCTTCAGTGTCGTATACTCCTTACCACTCACCCGACCCTCCGGGAGATCTGGAGAGGACTCCCGCATCCAAGCAGCTCACTGCGTGAACCCACCCTACCACCATCACTCTTTAAAAATCGGAGGGGGAAGGGGTGGAAATAGAGTGCGGGTTTGGAAAGATGGAGGTGGAAGGGGAGGGAAAGGTCCCCCCACCAACCTCCTCACGGCCCTCCCATCCTTTTCACCCCACATCTTCCACGGCGTGGGGCTTATTAAAACTTTATCTCAATTATCGGCGGCCGCCCCTCTTCCCTCCTTATCATCCTCCCGTTGCCATGACAGCGATTAAGGGTGAAAGTGAAAAGGAGCGAAAGAATGGGGGGGGAGGAGGTCGAGGGTGGAGTCGGGCTGGGCTGAGGGTGAAGTCTGGGCGAAAAACGTGACGGAAGATTATTTTCTGCGGGCGAAATGAGTTAGGAGAGAATATTGGGTAAGGAAAAGGCGTCAGGCTATTACGCCGAGAAAGCCGAGGGTTTTCTCGCGCGTAGGAGCGGAAGTAAAAAGTTTTTCCGGCAGTTCTGCAGAGGGGGTGTGGAGAAGGAGTGTGAGGAGGCGTTGGGGTGGGTTGGCGAGGAAAACTGGAAAAAGCAATCGGTCAAACGCACCAATTATGAAGTCCCTCGTCTGCGGGACAGGAAAGTAACAAATGAGGAATTTTAGAAGATCTTTCCCCTCTCCCTTTGAACCGAATTTGTTAGGTGTTTCATTTTGAAAGCTACTTTTGACGGGTTATCGGGAACCCACGTCCCCAGATTTTCTCCCAATAATTCCTCTGTTTCCCCTTCCCTTCAAATTGACTCTTTCCTGTTAAAGAGCAGACCCATGTCACTACTTAAGCATAATGTTCTTGATTCTGCTTGAGGAATTTTATTTGCGAATTCACACTTACATTTATTCGCGTATTAAATACGTAAAATATGAACAAGGCTTAAATAGCTCATTGAGGTAAACGCTTTCGATTTTAGGGTTCATAAAATTATTTTTTATGCCTGTGAATTAAAAGGGCTAAAACCATTGCCAATAAGTATGAGGAAAGGTAATTATTTGAAATTAAATAGAAATTGAAAATATTTAGAAAATATGCTCTGCAGCTATTTTTCTTCCACTCTCCTTAAACGTCAACGCATTTGAAAACTAAGTTTTAAATCATTGAACTTTTAAATGAATTGCTTATTATGAATTGAAATTTTCAATTCAAAGTATTTAACTTTACTAATAATTGGGAAGATTTATGGTTTCAGGAAAGCATGGTAATTGCATTCAAAGTGATAGGTAGAACATGATAATAGTAACGACGTTGATATTGTAGTAAAAGTTGACATGGGAAATATTTGGTAAGAAAGGCGAAATTTGGGAATGTATGAAAATAGATGTTGAAGAAGAAAACGTAAGTATTAAACTTCTGCCACAAATTTGTAAAAGTTACGGATACTTGAGAATGAAATTGGTGAAAATTTTATAATATCAATGATAAGTTTATATTTGTCATGAAACACTACCTGCAGAGCTAAGCCATTAAATTCAACCAAATGAAATATTTTTAAATATCTTCTTCTGCTCGTTTTATCACAGTCCAACTTGATATATAGTCAAAAAGTAGGCAATGCAAATGAAAAAACTATCTTGGTCTTGTATGGAGATTTATGGTGATAAGTCAGCATTAATGCAATAGGTTAAATTTCTAATACTTTAAGCAGCTGCAAAATTTAGAGAAAATTAAAATTCATAAAACATCTTCTCACATTTATATACATAGATTGTCAGCATATAATCACTATTTACAATTATCATTAAGTATAAGAAAATATTAAACAAAATATTAAGTCAATCAACACTGGTAACTTATCCCTTTAATTTCCCATTTTTTCATATTATATAATTATATTGTGCACTTTTCCCCATAAATTAAACCCTTTTCACTGAATGCGGAATCAAGTAAGATACTACCCACATTAATATAATACTTGGAATGTAAAGGAAATAACTTTGATAACAGAATAAGTAAAAAATTGTAGTACTCTCAGCAAGTTTCCAATAAATGGCAAGCGCCAGTAACAAAATATTCTATAGTGAAAAGAAATAACTCTACATACAGAATTATCATTAGATTACGCTTTGATGCCTTGCCTGAAATAGCATATAAATGAAAAATATGTGGCAAATTTATCGACTCCGCTGAATATTTTCTTATATAGATGTATAAATTGTCACAATAAGAAAGTACATCGTATCAGCTTCGAAAAGAACAGAAATACAGTCGTCAATCCACAAAAGAATATCCTATCGATCGCAGTTGGATGATTTTCATTTCAACCTTTATTGCACTGTAAATAATGACGCCTTGATAAGAAATTATCTTGAGAGTAAGATGTTTAGGGATATCCTGACATCCTCATAACAATCCATTCAGTGCACTCACGTAAATTACAATATGCCAAGGGTCGCACGAATATCCTTCTTAAGAACATCGACAGGGCATTTTTAGAGGCCAATACGCATAAATTAAAATTCTTTTTGATAACTGTTTATTAGATGTTACCATTGAAGAACCAGCATGCAGAAATTCAATGTGGTTAAATGGTTGGAACGAATAGAGACGTAACAATATTAATAAGTATAAAAGTCACTCTATAGCTTTGTGGAACCTCAATCAAATGTTGGTTTCGACATTACGTTTCTCGACAGTGGGATATCAAATAATTGTTACCATTTTTGAAGTTATTAACAAAAGCAATTTTTTAACTAAAATAGATTCCTTCCAGTTGAATTCCAAGAAGAAAGCATTAGAGCCACTTTTACGATAATCTGAGGTGTGGTACTTATGGCATTTATGCATCACTGGTGCCCACTGAAAGAAGCAAGCCTCAGTTACAACAATGATCCCACTGACACGAAAAGGTATAGGAAGGTTCTGGATTTATACATGTAAGTTATTATTAGTCATGTGGGTTTGTGTCCCAAGTGTTATTCATAATAATATACTTTTTAATGAGAGAAACGATTTTTAAAAAATAAAACTTATCTTTGGAGAGGTGCTAAAATTTTCGTGGTGGCTGTTGTGAAGACTTAATGTTAAGTGAGATAGAGAGGTAGCTTTGCTAGGGAGGAAGGAGTTAATCGTTCATTCAAAAAGTCGTAAGCATCGCTCAGGGAATATTGAGATGAGTACATATGTTTGTATTCAGTGCAGGTAGAATGGAAACTCATGCTTGAACAGGAAGATAGGTGAACTCTTGAAGGGCTCTCGTTGAGCTCCGGGAATCGGATGCACTCACCGCTGCTGCGACCTCGCCCGGCCGAGCACATCCCCCTTGATGCGCCCAACCGCACCCACTCCAACGCATTTAACTTTCCAAGCGACCCGCTGACCCATCAAAGAGATTAGTGGAGGGATGTTAGCGAGCGTCCTCCATTTCAAAAATTCTCGCATCATTTGTAGAAATATTTTTTTAAATATCACTTCAGAGAAAGGAAAAAACTTCAGAACGTGCTCATTTAAAAGAGTCTACGGTAATCCTCTTGTAGCAGGTTCGTTAAAAAATATCTACCGTAATCGGTGTATATCGAAGAAAGATGAGGATATTTTTCACTTTTCCCTCTCTTGCAAGTCTTTACCATTGTAGTAGGGTTTCTTTTGCAAAAGGGTATTTATAAACGAGTACTTATTCGTTTCTGAATAAAGCCGAGTTCTCAGTCTACTACGCTTGCAGAAGAAATACAGGAAATGTACACTTCTCATTGTCGAAATATATTCACAAGCTTGAAATCTCTGAGTAAAATAATGGTGTATAACAGCCTCCTGAGCACACATTGCACATCATTGAGGAGTTCTTAAATTTTGAATTCAGAATCATTCGCAGATATTTTCGGTAATGACGTTCTCTTTGTACGTAAACCAAAATCTTGGCCTAACTCTGTCTGTAACGTCATTTGAGTAACGATTGTTGATTTAATTCTCAGGCTGATGATATTTTCTCTTGTGTTGAAGCATTTGCTATTTCAATTGCTGCAGTACTCCCAAAATACTCTCCTGGGTATTATTTGGTTTAATGAACTCATATTTTTGTTCATGGAAATGACTTAGTTAAAAAATCGCTTGATACGATTATTTTCCACGGAAAGTAAGCTTTGGTGAGCTAAGTTCTGTTTTCAAACCCCTATAATAGCAGATTTGTTAATTGATATTTATATTGATTACTTCAGCCTGATTCCTTTCATCATCATTTCGAATCACCCTGCGGAAAAACTTTGTGACTCTGGCACACCGAAATCAATGTCTATTGTTTTCATCTACAATAAACCCGAAATACAGATGAGTAGAAAAAGAAAGGAACATAAAAACACGATATAGAAAAGAAGAACCAGATGTAATGATCGCACTCTAAGGCACAACGGGTTTATGAAGAATGTAATTGATGGTAAAATAGGAAGGAAACGTCCCCATAGGAAGACCCAGGAATAAGCTCATGACCGAATAAGGAATAAAGTACACAGGAGAAGCTACCATGAAGGAAGTGACCCATTATTGAATAAAAAGGATGGAGGACTGCAATCGATTAATTAAAGGGTTGCACGACCAATGAACCCTCCTGTAAACCAACTCTCGCATGCGTTGAGATGCATCCAATAATATAGCCAAGAACATGATCTAGAGAACAGAAGATTGCGTGTCTGAATCACAATATAGATGATTTCTTAAAAATGCTTCCGATAAGAGTTTCTTTGTTTTACGACATTAATATTATACACAGGACCGTTTTCACTGAGTGATATCCCTTAATCAGACAGGATACAATATTAAAAATGTACCTTTCATGTATGGCTAGCTCGCTCACTCGATTCGTTTGAAAAATGAAAATCGTGTGACCTGGTTTGCATCGGTCAACCTTGAGATGATTAATAAGAGATCCAAAATCTTCTACAGACAGATTTGAAGCTCAATTTTTTGACGCTGAGGTAACATCGATTTCCTCGGTTTAGAGTGTTTCTCACAATACAGGTGAATTCTCATAGTCAGATGGCTTACCAATTTTCCCGAAAAATGACGTTGGTCTCATCGTCGTACCGTTCAAAGTACTGAAAAATACGTCAGAAGGAAAGATCGTAAAAGTAAGCATAAGAACTACTGAGAACAGCAATGACTTTTGGCCTCGGTATAGCGAACGCAAACATTTTTCCACATATTTTGTTACTATGCCATCAAAACCTATTGCAACCAGTTATTGATATTGAAATAATTTTTTATGTTGTTAAGTACGTTCTTGGTCATTAATTTCAATTTCCATTCATACTGGATTAAGAAATTGGAGTTTAAATAGCCAATTGTGTGACAGGCCTGATTGATGGAAGCATGCACTGTGAATCACAGTACAATGTAAATTACCTTTATAAGCATGCGTGATTGCTATTTACGGTTAAAAATTAAAATTCTAGGACTATGAATGTACCAATTATAATATTACATCTTGTTTTCATTGTGTGTATTACGTCAGTTCGTAAAACAGTAGACGTATCAATTTCCACCATATTTTACGAATTTGAAGTGTCATGCGCGACCTTAAAATGAAGTGCGCTATTTAAAAAAATACTATTTCTATTGTCAACACGCTATAACGAATGACTTACCCGTAATTGGATGTCGAAAAACTTAATCTCTAAACTTGAGATAGTTAAGGCATGGAATTTGACTATAACGCCATATAAGACTTCGATACCTGAGAATTCCTTTTTTCGACCCATTGTAAAGGTATGTGCGATGAACGAAAGCCATATTTGAAGTTGTATCCAGTATTCTAGTTTTTCCAGTATCTTTACGGAGAACAAGTGCAATAGAAGGGGTTTAGAGAAGTTATATTTTTAAATGGGGTCAAGGGGTCATGGAGAGGTAATATCTTTTGAGGGATGACCTGAAACTGGGTCTCACATGACCTCAGGGGAATTGCTGAGGGGGTAGGCCTAGCCACCCTGAGGACGCTATTCTCAAGACCGTCCGTGAAGCAGTGCTGAAGAGAGAGCCAACACTGCAGCGTGGTGAAGAACCACGCCCTGTACGAGGTGGCCCTGCTTTAACCGAACACGGCGGATCTAGGCCGGGTGTCCGACATTCACTCCTGGTGATGGGCATCAGCATCACCAGTACTAGCACGGGGCTGAAGGCAATCGGCTGGAAGGGCTCGTAATAAAGATCAACTGGCGGAGCTGAAAGGTGGCGGAAGGGCAGATGATCTGCGAGGGTAGGCAGGACTCTTAAGCCGCAGAGAAAGCAATCTGCCTAGGGGAAGAACACCCCACAATAAAAATACCTGGTCCTTCAGGTTGGGGGTTTGGCGTGAGGCTAACCCCTTCACCCAGTAAAAACATATTGTTACGAAACCAAAATCAAGCCTCGAAACGGGACGGGACCAACAGACACGACCCAAACATAGATGACGGCAAACGATTAGGATAAGGTGGAAATAGCGGCACTACAGGAGATAAGGTGGAAAGGAAACGGCATGATAAAAAAAAGAGATTACTCAATTGTTTACAGTGGTAACACTACAAATACCGTTGGGTCTGCTTTTGCGGTACGCAAAAACATCGTCAATCATGTGAAAAATTTTAACCCAGTAAATGAGCGGCTATGTACCATCGGAGTCCAATACAAATTCTTCCCAATTCCATTTATCTGTGCACATGCTCCTACGGAAGAAGCAGATGAAGAAGCCAAGGAAAGCTTCAATGACAAGATGGAGAAAATATACGATAGGAAAACATGCCACGATGTTAAAATAATATTAGGAGACATGAATGCTGAAGTAGGGTAAGAAGTAATATACAGGCCAACGATTGGACGGGAAAGTTTGCACAAGGAATCTAATAACAATGGCACTAGGATGATAGACTTTGCAGTGAGTAAAAGTGTGACAGTGGCAAGCACATATTTCCCTCAAAAAATATTCATGAAGCGACCTGGTGTTCTCCTGACGGGGTCACCAAAAGTCAGATAGACCATGTGCTTATTGATACCAGGCATGGCACAGACATTACAGATGTAAAGAGCCTTAGAGGTGCTGACGTTGATTCTGACCATTTTATGGTGGGAATAAAATGCCAACAAAGGACATAAGGATCAGAAGGCAAGTAAATCCAAGGATGAAGAAGTGAGGACCTGGAAGTTAGAGATGCTTTTGCCCAGAATATGGAAAAATTTCTGAAAAGCCAGGGAGGACATGGTTATGATGACATTGAGGGAGAATGGGAAATTATTAAATCAGCAATACAGAAAATAGCATACACTCGGTTTCTCACACCACAAAAAAGATCAGGCTGGTTTGATGAGGAATGTAAAACGGCCATTGAAAAGAGGAATGCTGCCAGAAAGAAAATGCTGCAGTGACGGACTCGGGCATCAACCCGAGAATTTGTGAGAGCCATAACAGCAGCTTCCCATGTATGTAGGTGCAAAAAGAGAGTATGGGAAAACGCAAAGGTGGGAAAAATTGAAGAAATGGCAGCTGAAAGGAAAACTCGAGAGATGTATAGCAAGATAAAAGATGAAAAGATAGGGTTTCAGGCAGGAGTGTTCATGATTAAGGATAAAGAGGGTAATTTGACTGGAGATGAACGGAGAGTGCTGGATAGGTGGGCAGAGTACTTTGAAGACTTGCTAAATCGACCAGGAGTAGAGGAAGCTGAAGACATAGGAAATATCTGCCAAGCACAAGAGGAGGTCGAAATACCACCACCTAGCAGACTTGAGACTGAACAAGCGATCAGAATAACGAAGAACAATAAAGCTCCAGGGGATGACCTAATAACAGCTGAGTTACTCAAGCATGGAGGGGATAGACTCCAGCAGGAAGTACACAATATCATTGTAAGAGTGTGGCTAGAAGAGAATATGCCCAAAGAATGGTCGTTTCGCACTCATATGCTCAATCCACAAAAAAGGCACAAAGCTAGAATGTGCTAATTACCGGGATATATCACTACTAAACGTCACATACAATGTGCTCACAAAGATCATAGCACGAAGGCTGGAAACATGGGCAGAAAACATATTAGGAGATTATCAGTGTGGTTTCCGACCAGGAAGATCCACTACTGATAACATTTTTGCAATAAGGAATATTATGAAAAAATGTTATGAATACAATATGTACCAGTGTACCAGATCTTCATTGACTATAAACAGGCATACGACAACATTGGACGATCATTCCTATATGATTCTCTTCTTACACTAAGGATACCGAACAAACTCATTCGACTTGTTAAGATGACGCTAACAGGAATAAAGATATTGGGAAGTTTGTCAAATGTCCCCGCTTCAACCTGACATTGGAAAGAGTTCTACGGAAGATTGAGATGAACCCTGGTGGAACATTATTAAACAGGACAGTACAGTATCTGGCATATGCTGATGACGTGGATTTAATCAGCAGGAACGAGCGGTGACTGAGAGAAGCTTTTCAGCAAATTAATGAAGAAGCAGAAAGGGCCGGCCTCGTCTTAAATGAGAAAAAAACTAAGGTTATGGTCATGAAAAGGACTGGAAATGAGCCTCCAGCACATTTCGCAGTAGGTGGATACTAATTTGAGAGAGTGCCTACCTTTAAATATTTAGGTTCATTGATGTCAGAAAATAGTGATAACAGCCTGAAAATCAAAGAAAGAGTGAATGCGGGGAATAAGGCCTACTTTGGCCTCCAGCGTCTATTTATGTCACGCATATTGAGTCGGAAAACGAAAGAAAGATTATATCGAACAGTTCTTCGACCCGTGGTCCTATATGCCTGCGAAACCTGGGTCATGAAAAGCCGGGATGAGCTGCTGCTCAACTCGTGGGATGGGAAGATCCTACGAAGAATCTACGGACAAATTAACGAAAACAACGTTTCGCGTATCCGCACCAATGCCGAGCTATATAGACTATATGATAAACCTAGTCTGGTATGTGAATTCAAGGGTGCCAGACTGAGGTGGCCTGGTCATCTAGAAAGAATGCCTGAAAATAGGGCAGTGCATAGAACGTTCAGCCAGAGGCCAGAGGGTAGAATACTTCCGGGGCGACAGCACAAAAGGTGACTGGATGATGTGGAAGAGAACCTGCAGAAAATGGGTGTAAGGAGATGGTGACCTCTTGCTTTGGAGCGAGAGACCTGGAGAGGAATGATTGAGGAGGCACGGGCTCTTTTAGGGCTGTAATGCCAGTGGGTAATGTAAGTATATTTTTAAATAAAAAGTTAAAAATAATGCTGTATTGTAAAATGGACGGCTCACTTATTGAGTAATACTCTAATAACCAGTTGTATCAGAAGACTCCAGGGAGTGGGGACCAACAAAGATAGCTTTACAATATATATTTCTCATGGAATGAATATAAATGTAGGAGTTCTGTTTTATATTTAAGTCGTTAGGGAGACATTAAGTGATTCTTGTAGTTAGCTCTTAGCTTTTGCACCTATTTTCAGAAAATCTCATCAAGATATAAAAATTACTCACCTAGCTATTTTCAAACACATATTAACTTAAAAAGAAATAAATAAAGCTGTAGATACGTAGAAGGTGAGACAACCTAATTGAAATAAGCTCATCCTAGAACTAGAATGCAACCTACACAAATATTATACGTTTTGTTCCCGTGACATTTCTCCATGACTTTGCACTTACGGCGAGAGGAATGTATTGACACTTTACACGAGTCTAATTGAACCCTTTGAGGTAAGTTCCTATTCTGCCTGTACGTTTCGGAGAGCTCCTCAGAAAGATTACGTTAAAACTGATGACGCTGCACTTTTTTACCAGTACACTCCTGGTAAAAAATCCATGCATTGATGGCAGCCAAGTCTAGAATATTATAGTATACGTGTACTGGCCAACGACGAGTGCATGCTCGAACAGAATAAAGTCGGGCCATATGGTCAACTGCATCCATCCCAGGCTTAGTATGGTTGTAGTACTCAATAGTTCACGTAACTTTTTTCATTATTTGACATAGTGATGCTTGGATGGCTGGTACTTAATAATACTACGTTCTTTCCTACTTTACCCTGATAGACAGAGTGGCATCACCATTTTTTTTTTAAATGAATGGATCGCTCAACTTCATTACTACGTGCTCGCCTAGATTTACATCGGGAGGTCTGTCAGTTTTACCCAAGTAGGGAATAGCATTGCACATGTACTTACTCTTTGAGTCCACAAGCATCCAGAACATGATGCCAAATTTATCGGGTTTATTTGGCATATATTGCGTAAAAGGGCACTTGCACTTAGAGGGGAATAACTGTTCATCTACGGTTATATTGGACCCTGGTTTATACAGATTCTGGCAGTTTTCGATGAAAGGGTTCCTCACATCAGAAATCAGGGCAAACTTACAGGTTTCAAGACGCATAGCTCTCTCCCCTCTCATATCAAACCTAAGGAATTGCATTATTTCGCGGAAACGATCCCGAGACATGACCTTTGAAAAGAAAGGTGGTACCCAGTGAGTAGACCAGAGACTGTCAATTTTTAGATGTCTAGCTCCATACGCCCCCCGTGCATAAAGAATACCTATGAAAGCAAGCAATTCGTCATGAGAGACGGACCAGCTACTATGACTGCATATGAGTTCATAGCTGTATGTGTTTCAACATGTCATTTGTTATAAGCAACATCCACGCCGATTGAGCACTGTCTTCGTCTATATTGCGCTCAGCGTACGGTATGGGACCAGGAACTTCCCTCAATAAGTTCTGAGACTCTCTTCGTCCTACATTTTCTTTGCCTGGTTCAAAAATAAACCATTTTGTACTATCATTAGCACATAAGGAGCTGCCAACCTGTATGGAGCAAAGCGCAGCACGCCCGGGATCAGCATCTCGGCAACGCACTTGACCAAGAGAGAGAACGACTGCATTCGCGTTGGCTACTGAAGACACTTGAGCAGGTTGTGCGCCAGCCTGACCGCGTCCTCGTTCTCCTCGATCATGGCCTCTTCCACGATTACCTCGGACTGCCCGGCGACGACCACCTTGGCCACTTCGGGGAGGTTCAGTGATGACATCTTGCGTATCGTCATCCTCAGCTTTCAGTAGGCCAGTAGCAGTAGGCCTGGTCTCAAATTTTTCCCAGCACCACCGTCTCCTGTACATTATACGTACATGATATTCAATTCTCTAAAGGTAATATTTTTTAAGTCAAATGTAATACACTTACTAGCGGGATCGCCATTCTCAATATTGACGCTCTCATCTGAACTGCTTTCAGTTTTGCCGCCCTTCGTCCGATTTTCAATAAAATCGTCGTCGCCCGACACGAAATCTGAGTCCTCTTCAATTTCGGATAGCGATTCGCTAAGGTCTTGAAGTTCCTGAATGATATCAGCGGCCTCTTGAGCCGTGTAACGCTCCTAACGCAAAATAGGCGGCATATCGGATCCGCAACGGGTCGTTCTTTGCTTGTAACAGAGCTATTACCGACTGCTGAGTGAGGGAGGAAGGAACACTACGCCGCCACACGGCAGTAGTGAGATATTCCCTGCAAGTTTGTACAAGTATCCCGAACATATTTCCAGACACACCGGCACCCCTCCCCTTCCGACTGTGCGTCCTTCGCCCTTCCCCAAAATGACAAACGCTTCTTGATACTTTGTACCTTAATCAGAGTTGGAAGTATATATAAATTTTGATGTGGAATATCAAATTTCCAAGAGGGGTCAAAATGACCCCTTCCGCCAGAAACGGTGTATCATCGAACAGAAAGATACAGTGACCAAACGAGGATAAAACTTCCTCTAAGAGGACAAAGTATCATTTCACGAAAATTCATAAAAAGCCAACCCGTAGTTTTGAAAAACAAACATGAAAAATATTAAGTGAAAATGAAAAGGGTTAATTTTGACCCCTGCTGCGGTTCTAGTGTTAGTTTTTATAACCACTCCGTTTCTATTTTTGTTAACCTATTTGATTTTGTGCTTCTATAAGGAGTTAAGATTGCTTTATGTCTGGCTAAACTCTGAAAGTGCACAGCAACATGACAAATATTTGTCGAGGTATGAGAGTCCCTTTGCCTCAACGAAATTTTAGGTTTCGTGTTTTTGTACATGTGGTCTAAAATGCATAATTATCTATCAAATGACATCTAACATAACACTTTTCTCAACGAAGAAATGTTAATTTAAACAAATATGTAAAATATGTCACACCATCATATGATATTTCTAGCAATCTTTATTTCTAGCAACCTGCTAATTTATAATTTATTTAAATACTGTACTTATCTATTTATCTAATTCATGTTAACTCTGAAAAAAGCAATCTACAGCTGCGTTTGTTGAAGTTAGCATAACACACAGCCATTTCCTCATAGGCTATCTAACCTTCCCTGAAATTCAAACACAAAACGTATATTCTTGATGCATGGAAGAATAAAATATTACTATGATGCCCTTACGCAGTTGTGATCTCCAAGTGTTTTGTTCGGCCCTCGACCTCAGATTGTACAGGATAGAGTCAGTTTTGGTTAGAGCATTACCTTCCCTTTCATTAGCCAGTTTTTGAATACCAATGGCGTTAGTCATTCTTCAATAGAATCTTCAATCCATCTCCCGAGGGAGTATTCCAGGTACGGCGATAGACTCTCCGATGGAACGTTAAAAATTTTAGTCCCAGTTGTGTAAGTTTTCTCACATGGACTCCGGGCTTATCTCCGCCTATTATCGATTATTATAAATATAACACTTTTTTAATTATTTGGTAAATGCTGTATCATTTATGGCGCAAAACCTTTCATTTATATTAGAAAAAATGTAGAAAAGTTGTAAAAATAATTGCGGCACGTATTTGATATTTTTGTAAAAATCTTTGACAGAGCACACAAGCTACACACTGTTAAAGATCTATGAAGATACATGCATTAGGGATTCATCATATCAAAATTAAGGCTTCCTGGGGCGCATACACATTAAATATCTAACGAAAAATGCCTGATATTTTTGCAAAATATCCCGAAGGGTATAATGGATAGTGCCTTATAATTGGATTGGAGATAGATTTTATAATATTACGGCTTAGCTCATCGGACTTCATAAGGAGTGATACTTCAGCCTTAGGTATTATAACGTCAGTTATCATCATCTTTTCCTAATAAATAAACAATCGATATAATAGTAAAATGACGCATTCCAGAAGAACTAATACCATTAAACTAAGGAATGATACGTAATAGAATTTTGGAAGCAGAATAAAAAAGAGCGGTTCACAGCGAGGGAATATGGCATTTGAATGAATGAGAGATTGAGCGAGGAGGGGGGAGGGAAGGGCTTTGAGTGGATCAGCGGGGAATGTTTAATGTGGATGCAGACGGGTAAGAGGGTTCGGAATGAAGAATCGTGGTCCCCAGCACCCTTTCCCCCCTTACGACGGAGGACCGCCGGTGTGTGGTGGACCGATGTTTGCGGGTGTGTTGCCACGGAGACGGTGAAGGGAGGAGAGTTAGTTTAAGGGTCGGCGGGTGGGTGGCGGGTGGGAGAGCTGAGGAATGTAGTCAGAATGGTGCGGGCGTTCGTCATTTCTGGTGGGTCGTTCTCATTAGCTTGATTAAAAGCGAGGCCTCTTCATAAAAACGGAGGAGGAGAGCCCGAAATGTTTATGGGCAACGCGGTCACCGAAGCAATAAAAGGGGGAGGCTGTGCAAATTGATTGAGGGACAACTTCCTTCCTCCCTCCGATCCGGCATGTGTCAGTTCCATTAATCTCAAAACATTTGAGTTTGGGAGAGAGACACGAAAAAAATATCAAATATTTGCCATCGGAGAAAAAGTTAGGGCCTGATACACACTGGAAATACGTGGCCTTGGAAATTTTGCAAGGGGATCATAAAGCTAAATGAGAAAATAGAGAGGGAAAATCTGCCAAATATGTTCATTAGATATTCAATTTAACAGTCCAGGTAACTTGAGCATATGAGCGGACTCGACGTTTACAAGAGGTTTATTTACTCATACTCAACACTATAGAGAAGTGTAAGTAAATCGGACGCTGCTTAACAGGAGAATACAAGAAGGAATAAATTATAAAGAAATAATCAGCTTGATAAAAGAGTGATGAAGGAACTACATCAAAGGAAAAAATTCAAATAATTGCACTAAATAGATTACAAATGCAGCAATAGGCAAATAACTTAGATATTCCTCCAGTTAGAAATAACTGCTGCATTCTTGCTTCTGCTTCAATAATTTATATTTAAGAGTATTTAATTAGTTGGTAAATTGTAAGATAATGTTGACCAAAGAATTGCATAGCATTTGTCGCAACTGATAACTCCGAGAGACCAAATCGTTTACATGCATATAGGGAAATGTAGTTCGAATCTCAAAATAAGCAGACCAGGAAAAAAGAATAGAAGCTTGCAAACAAGACACTTGCATCCAATATACCACTTAATCCACTGTGAAAAGCAGCAAAGCCTTGGTACTCCGTCGAGCACTTCCTAATAAAACTTTTCACTGTGGACAAAATAATTAGAAATTAGTAAATGACGGAGTAAGCTAACGGTCTTCTTTTCAAAGTGGGCGTCCAGAAGCTGAAAGTTCATACAAAAGGTTGAAACACCATTGTTTTTTGCGATAGACTCATCATCATATCATCTGGCAAAACATCTCACCAGCATCTTGGCTCCGTACGTGGGAACAAGTAAACACCACAAAAAGAACTCGGCAGAATTCGTCAGAAAGTTAGAAAATTTCCACCAGGCTCCTACAGACATGATGTCCAGTTTTGATGTCATGTCCTTATTCACACGCGTTCCATTGAACGAAACCTTTCAGTTTCTGGAAGTTCTGTTTGGCCAGAAGACCGTCAGCTTATTCTATCATGTACTAACTTCTACGTATTTGGTCCACAATGAAATATTTTATGAGGAAGTTTATGTGGTTGCAATGGGATCACCACTCTCACCTATTATCGTTAATTTCCATGTGGAATTTTTTTAGATAAAAGCCCGTTCACTAAAACCAAAGCACTTTTTTGGCGACGAGGATGATGCATTTATTGTTTGGCCTCATGAACCCGCCACCTATTAGACTTCCTTAAACACATGACCGACCAGCGTTCGAGTATCCAATTCACAATCGAAGTGGAGAAAAATAACAGCTTTCCCTTTCTCGACATTTTAGTCCAACGGAAGAGAGAAAATACTATGGGACAACGTCCGAATCGAAAACATACCCACACTGACTTAAACCTGAATGGACAAAGCCACCACCACCCGTTCCAACAGAGAGCAGTAATTTCTACCCTCACTCATCGTGCAAAACCTATCGCCGATGTGGAAAGCGTCCGTAGATGTTCTAATTTAGATGTGACATCTAAATTAGAACATCTACGGACATCTAAATTAGAACATCTACAGAACATCTAAGAACTACATCTACGGATTCAGATGGGACATCTAAATTAGAACATCTACGGACAACTTTCCGCCAGAATGGACATTCAGAGAGAGAGAGAGGGAGAGAGAGCTCTTGGCCTTGAAAAAAGTCTCCGTCGATCGTGAGAAATACCGCATTCTTAGTCCTGTTGTTCCGGAAGTGACCACCATAGAAAAACCTATAGCAAGAGCTTACATTCTCTACCTTTCCACTCTCGCGGGGAAAATATCAAGGATTCTGAAAAAACTTATCATACAAATTAATCATAAGCCATTAAAAAATTTACGAGCACACTGCCGAGTAAAAGACGAACTCGGTCTTACGTCGTCGGGAGTATACCAAATTCCATGCCAATGTGGAAAAATATACATTGATGAAACAGGCCGACCGATTAAAACGAGATTGAAACAACACAGGAGATGGTATAACCTAAAAAAGCCTAAAGGATGACCATCTCATCTCCTTTAGTGATGTGAAACTCATATGCAAGGCCAATGGTTACTGAGAAAGGCTATTTAAGGAAGCCATAGAAATACATCTTCAGCCCAACAACTCAAATCGGGATTTGGGGTACTCTATAAATCAAGGGTTGTTTTCCGTTGTTTTCAAAGATATTAACGGAAAGAACTAACAACACCGGCCAATCAGACGTTCCTAATTTTCTTCTCTCAGTATCCCCACGTTCCCTCTTCTACAGACTTCCCTCAGTATTCAATTCCACTGCATCAAAAAATGTCCTTGCTTTACCCTATCTCCTCAACTTACTGTTTCAACACGACCGTAATGTAAACCCATTTCTTAAATTTAGAGACTTTATTTGTTAACATTTAGTTTTACTTTGTTTTTATTTATTTTACATATTATTAGAGGCAATTTAAAAGGCTTTGGTTATTTGGCGCTGTAATAAATAGAAAAGTAATTTGAAAGCATGTATGGTCATAATAGTTCATTTCAGAGCATAGTAGAGTCATTGTAATCTTTGGTGTCAATCTGCAGATTGTAGAAAGGGAAAACAGATGAAAATCTCATGTGTAGGGGGATCACCCTTGGGCCAAATTCATATCCATCTGTCTGTCTATGGAAAACAGGTTTTCGTCATCTCCGCATAAACTTACCTGTGGACGAGTGGGCGGTCGCAGCCACGGGAAAGATTTTAAGCTCTGGTGGTCTTTTAAAGCGTTTGGGGTCACAGTAAACGGTCATCAGAGGTCAGGTGCGTTGCAAGTAGTCGTGAGTGGGAAACGGGGTGGTGCGAAGCGGGGTTGAGGATGAATGGAGGTGAGGCATGAGGGAGGAAGGAGGGGTCGGAAAGATTAACATGCATAATGAGCGCGGGAGTGGCACAAGCGGGTAATCCAATTAGGGCGACTCCCTTTCCATTGCCTCGCGAGAAGCTGCGGCGAGCGTGATACTCCAGCGATATGGATTCGTGGGAGAGTGCGGGGTTGGGAAAAAAAGAAGGCCGTAAAAGAAAAGAGGGGGCAGTCAGGTCTAGAAATTAATTGCCGAGATTAAATTTGACGTCGAATAAAGGCAGACAGAATGGATTCGTAATTCGGTTAATTTATATTGGCTCCTTGGCCTGAGTGATTAACAGCGAGTAGTCTCCAGTATAATTGAGGCATTAGAAACCTTCTGGGCAGTCTTCTACAGATGGAAAGGTAAACAAATGGTTGAGTGCTCATTTATGAAAATCGATGGTAGAAATTAAAGTTACTCACTGTGGGAATCGTAAAGGTGAAATCTATCTTATTGAACCGTTCGGTCTTGTGTTTATCAATACCATAATTTAATAAGCATCGCAATTAAATCTATGAATTGAAGAGATGTTGTAGCAATTAAAATGGTAAATAGTTAAAGATGAGGTGTTTCCTAAGTGACAATAATATTTCCATCATGAATAATTTTTTTTTGCCAACCATCACTACTGCTGAAACTTAAGGAGACATTATACCGTTATGATACTTATTGGTGCTACGCATAAACATGATAATAATATAAAATACAATGCAAATAAACCCTGAATTCTGGCTTTAGGCAGTGTAATTGCTATCCTTTGTTTATAAGCCATTTAGGTGTAAATATTTCGATGATAATACTTAACAAAATGTAGCATCCGTGAATGAAAATCAAGCGACCACACGGTTCACTTTGCAAGCGAGGGTTATTGTAAGATCTTCTAATCTTAATAATCAAAATTAAGGATTTTTCGGTTTTATTTTGAGGTTTTTTAGGATTGTCATGGGTTATGCATTGAAATTTCAAATTACTATCAATCCATAATTTCTTCCCGGTAATTATCATTAGTCATCTACCGGTGAGGGCAGTTTGAGAAATTCAGTGGAATTTAATGGAAGCCTCTCTTAAAGTATAATATTCATTTCTTCATCGCGTACGTCTCATCTGTCCTTCCTCATTCCATTTATAAAATTTATTTTCTTTCTTCCTCTTCCCTGCTCACTCAACATTTTCCCCTCAACTACATCCATAAGTAATCCTTCGCCTTTCATTACCCCTCCAGACTCTTCCTTTGCCTTCCCCTCATCTCATCTAAGAGTTTGACCAGACTATGCCCTTGCAAGTCTGTGTTCCTTACCATCCTGCACACTCTATCCTCTTCCACTCTCACATCTTGAAATCATGCGATCTTTTCTCGTCTTATATCTTCAGGGTCCACATGTCTACTCCATGCAACGATATGTTCCATGTAGATTAATTATAAAATATACAATGTGCCGATGGAAAGTTTATTGTCATTATATAACTTATGAAGGATTAAAACATTAACAAATAATGACAGAGATTCCGGAGATGAAGTTGAGTTTGTGAGAGTCCTCCTTGAGACTATGGCCACACATACACACACACTTTGGACACTCTACTGAGGCCACAAAAACTATTAGAAAATATCAAGTTATCAAGTAATTTCTTCTGACTGAACATGGACTACAAATGGCCTCCAAAATGGAAGCAGGGCAAAGAATTGTTTGGTTCTCTACTGGCGTATAATATTGATGAAGTCTTTGCTGGTTTTTCACCTGGTAAAGTATTATTTGGCCAACATTTGGATGGATAACACCACCATCCTTCTCAGGGCTTTGCATATAACATTTACTGAGAAATACAATTGAGGTTGCCATCGAACGCTGGATAACGAATGATTCACCTGATTAAAAATCCGTTAAGACTTCATTAATGAATGTAAGGCTCATAAAAAAATCTTTCTGCATGCGTTTACTCATTTTTTAGGTAGAACTGTGATATGCTTTTGGATATGTCTAATTCAACTCTTCCGATATTACATAGAAGTTTAAACGTGCTAAAAGAGTAAAGTTCAATGATTTTTACTTATTAAATGTGTGTAGCAAGTTAAAAGCATAATTAGCACAATTCAATGCCGGGGGGGCCGTGGGCATTTTGACCCCTGGCTATTGCTTTCCCGTTAAATAGGATTTTTGCCATAATAAAATGGAGTTTTATTGTCTTTCGTCAAAATATTGCCTGCATACTTTATTCTTAGATTTTTAAATAAATAATTAAAAATTTTAATTAGCACCCAATATAAGAATGTATATGCACTTACGATTAGTTTTTATGGAATCTGAATTAGTGTTCAATACAGTTGTTTTACTTTTGGGCAAGGATTGATTGCAATGGCCTTTCGGCATTTTCATAGTAAAGCAATTTGAATACAATTTGGGTAAATGTAATCTACCAATAGCAAGGCAAGCTGAGAATAATGATTAATACAATAAACGTCGTTAAATAAATTCTAGTATCTAGCCATTGTTTGACTAAGCGCCATTATATACTCGTTCTGAGTCTCACAACCACTCTACGTAGCACCTATGACAGTTGGTTGTCGGAGGATCGTAAAGTGAGATGGCTAGCAAACAAAATCTCCATAAAGATGATCTCATTGAAATTGTTACTGAATTACCTAAGAACGAATCAAATGTAGGTAAACTGAATATTATTGCTTGTTCGGATTCAAATCAATACTTTATTCGTAATTGTCTATCTTCTGGAAATTCTGGCTCGTAAGATGAGAAAGTAGCCTCTCAATAGAAAGCAATTACTTCAGATAAGTCCTATCATTACATTTTCGCATAAATTTACATGATCATTTCATGTAAATGCTCTTGTTTATAGTACATATTTTACTATGCCACAACTGACGAAGACCAACTGAGGAAAATGTGCCAACGTCCTCCAAGAGGTCAAGGTTGCTCCATCCAGTGAGCTTGTGTACTAGCCTCATGTGTGTTTCAGATAGCCACTACTCATCAAAATAAAAGGAACATTTTGCCACTTAAAAATTCAGCACTCCATTCTCGCAGCTAGGAGACCAGTAAACAACGACATCAGGGGCAAGATCCGAGGAGGAAGTGGCAAATCGTAAAGCTGTGACTCAATGTTGCACCGAATAAACGCTGAGGCTAGGAGGCAGAAAGAGGATAATTGGACTTTTACGCTAGATGAACTAATACCTCTCTACATATGAGATGATCTTAAGACTGAGGGTGACTAAGGATAAAATGCTCCAGTAATAGGACTGGGGAATAGCATTCTTTGTGAGTACAAAGTGCCGAAGCAGGTTTCCCCAGTATCAAGCGTTACATAAGGTTTGATATTTGATGAACACAATCAGAGTGGCTACAAAAGGAGTAATGTTTATTAGATTCAGAGGTGTGGTATAATTTTAGTGAGAACCTCTTATCCTGCTTCAAATTTAGAGAATATACGTAGGTTGACGAGCAGTTGTTTCCAATGAAAGTCTAATTTCATACAAAGACTCGCAAAGGAGCTAAGACAGCAGCACTATATTACAAAATATATCGCTACTAAGGACACACCAGATGAAATAAATACCATATCCGTATGAAAAAAGACACAAATATCAATTGAAAACCAAATATAAGGGGAACAGAGCTTGCAAAAAGTTTTACGCGGACCAGATATTTACTTACAGGAGGTAAATAGGAAAAACTGAGAGAAAATACAGGTGTGTCTTTCGTAATGGTGAAAGGAATTTGATCCCATTTACGCACTAATTGCATAGTTGAGCACAAAATTACCTTGGTACCTATATAAGTATACTTTTAATGTCATTTTTGTATGCATGATATATACAAAATATCTCAAAAATCGTATCTAAAATTTCTACCTGGCCATAAGTGGAAGCGGCAAATTATAATATATGACTGTAGATAAAGGCATTACCATGACAAAAACAAAAATTCATCCGAGAAAAGAAATTTAATTGATAAAAGGTACTTCGAAACAATTCACATATTATTTCAATAAAAAACCTCAAAATAATCTTTGGTAAACAAATTATTTCTTAGGGGTCAGTATGGTCCCTATCGGTACTGATAGGTATGTAGTTAAGTCCGATACGTCTAGTATTAGGTAACAAAGTTGCTTTAGGAACGAGTGCTGTCTGGGAATAAAGCGCCGCTATCGTGATAAGAGTATGTTTCAGGAATAGGATAAAATGAGTCCCCCATACTTCAATCGTTTTATATTTGCTGTGAAAATATGAACAATGAAAAGTTTTCGAAAAATTACTAGACGTTATAGGCAAATTAATGAGTCAATAGTTTATGTACTGAAATGGATTAGTTTTAATGGATATAACTAAAAGACATCATATTAAATAATTTTTTATTTAAAGTCTGTGGTATTTTTCCCCTTGCACTCTCAATGGCATAAAATACACTGCTCTCAGCAGGTTCCTGAGGTATAGATAATTGTAGTAAATGCCCAAAATTATATTTCTAGTAGTTCCACTTCGTACATTAAAAATAATATCAGTACGGCGGCTTCAGGAATTCGAAAAAGATAAGACAATTCTAAAGAAAACATATGATCCTTTTCATCCAACGAAAAACTCAATGATGAAGTTTTAGACCCGAGCTAACGCTACTATCATTTTATCTCAGGCGACTCTTACGTTGCTTGTGAACAAATTTTTTGACCTTCCCGATTGGCCTAGGGATTACGTGTAAATAGTAAAGTGACCGTGTAACGTCTGAGCTGTGCTAATGTAAAAGAAGAGGGAGAATTATACTTTTAATTCACATAATTCATTAACATGGAACCATAATTCTCCCGATATTAAATTGAACCCTTTTGAAACACTGATTCAGATGATGTTCCCGTTTGATGAATGAAATTATAGGAAATGGGAAGATAGAATAAGAAACAACATGAGATAAGGAAATTGTACAAATAATGCATTCATTAGTTAAATGCATATCAATAGAAGAAATGACTTTTCTCCCCAATATATCTAATATCAAGCTGCATTGCTTTGTTCATCGCACATCGATGTCTTGTACCAATACATTCTACGCACTACGCACATTCTGTCAGCCTCTTTCAGTCAGGGGCAAAAGCACTCTAGCAGCTATGAGAAGCACCACTCTGAATTCGAACCAAGCCAACAAAAACTCTAAGACGCCTCTTCAATTTCCCCTTCTTTCTAATTTCACCGTATGCTTAACTCTTATTTATCGCCACCTTTAACATATCCACCACTAAATGTAGCGATTATATCAACCTCTCAATTATATATGATGCATTGACCAGCTCTACCTATATCCTCCATTTAATTAAAATTCTGGCTAAAAACGGTAAAGCATTTTCTTCTTTGTGTGACATTTCACCCATCCCAGTTTTTTATTATTCATCTTTCCCATTTTAATTCCACTCAATATGTACTCACCACATATTTTCAAGGTTGAATTCAAGGCTTCTTACACCAATATTTCCTAGAATATGGTACTTAGCACTAGATTTCTCCCTACATCCATATTCAAGGTGGTTAAAGCGATTGTTGAATATGTGCAGAGTTGCGTGAAATTTTGAATGAGTGTGCTTATAAGTAATATGTGATAGATAAACTCTAAAAGCATTGCTTGTTATCGATTTGGTTTCTTGGTAATTTGATACTATTTTAACGAGTACTCTTTTTGCAATGGACATATGTTTCGATGACAAATTCACAGAGTTTCTCCAAAACCCGAAAATATGTGTTTCATATTATGATTTAGGTTCCTAATAACTGACAAGGCATGACGCCGAAAAAAACACGTATTTACTTGCGATTTTAACTGAAATTTCGAATTCTATGCCGTTAGGTCGAGTCATAACAATTCTTTAATTGGGATAATGCCATGCCTCCTGTTTGGTTATTCTAAACGATTAAATATATGTTATGGCACAGATAGTGAATAAATAGTATAGTTCAAGACTTTTTCGACTCACAGAAAACAATACTTACATATGCACTCAATGACTAACGCTTAGTGCTCCAACTAGCTCAAGGTCTCTGTCATTGGAATTTTTCTAAGGGGAAACTTCTCCTCATCTTATGCCATCCTGTTCCTTATGTCATTGGAACTGGGCCCAATTTGATCCAATTTACTACCCGCGTTCTAAACGGGTCCACCTACTCGACCACGCTTCGATGAGATTTTCAACGAGAGACAATTTGCAGGGTCAGCGAAATGAAGTCTACTTGATAAGAGTTAAAAGGAATGGGCGGGAATGGACGGCAAGGAGGTTGAAATTTGCGGGTTGACGACGGAGGGTCCGGAGGCGAATAGCAAGGGGAATGTGGTGCGGGGTGAAAAGAGGTCCAGGAAACCGCAAAGGGAAAGGGTAAGCAAGTTTCCGGATACGGAAGTGCAACCGTTTCCCTGTTGCGTCAGGAATGGCCTGCATTGGGGGACTTCACTCTTCCTGAAGACGACGCAGTGAAAGAGAGGGAGGGAAGGTAGGAAACACGAGGGAATGAGATGAGAGAATGGTGCTGGGAAAAGGAGAATGAATGGGCGAGGGTCTAAGGGTTGGGGAGGCTGGCGGCGCCGGAATTAGTCTGAGATGCGAGGCGCTGGAAGTGGGGGATGGTCGTTGGGAAAGCCCTCTGGGGCCGTATATTCCTTGATGGCCCCGAAAGTGCAGACTGCGGAGACGGCACGAATGGGACAATGGTCACCGCAGCGTCCCATGAATTGCGATGTTTCCGGAGCGCGTGAGTTTGTCTGCTTCCGAGGCTTTTCACTAGCAAGGACCACCTTGCGAGCAGACTGGGGTTAAAGAAGTGCTGCGATCAAGTTATGCTGCACAAACGAGGAGACTTTTGAAGTATCACAATGCAATCAGCAGGAAAAAATGAAGTGGAGTCAGGTCAGTTATAAAAATAATCGAGTCACCCCAGTCAAAAATTCTCCTCTGAGAAAGGTTTTCGCAACCAGCCACTTGTGCATTAATGACATTGATGCCGGGGGTTTCTCAGTTTATTACCCCACTGAATTAAGGGCTACTAAGGATTGAAAAACTTCAAACAAAAGCGGTATCATATTAATTTCTATTATAGAAAATTAATGTTATTATTTTTTGCTTCTAAATCTTACCTTTAACATGAGTTACCATCAAATTTCCCGTTCTACGCCCCAGTTTACCGTAGTGTCTTTGAGTTTATAATGACTGAGCAGGATAGAATGTGCTTGTGATAACCCTAATCATGGTTACACAAATTCTCATTGGCATCTATCAAAAGTAACACCATAGAGTAAATTAATGCTTAGTCTATGGTAACACAAATCACAATGACAAAACCATATAATGTATCATTGAATAGTAAGAGGCATAGTATATTAATCCTTTTGAATCATGAGTCAGCAGCTCTCTTTCTCTTGACAGAATACTACAAATAGTATTGAAAATAACGAAACGGAACGTTTTTAGCGGGAAATATTGTTTGACTCTTAGTGCTACTCATCTGATATTTATGGCCTATATAGTTGACTTTCATCCAATTACTTTTGGAGGACTCCGTTCATCAATCAATGATTGTTTCACCCTAGAAAGGTCGGTGGCTAATAAAAACATTTAGAAATGGAAGTTGATGGTAGCTGAAAAGATTAACAGGAAGAATATCCATTGTAATGGGATGAGGAGGAAAAATGAAGTATTATTTGCTGACCTTCCCAGTTATAAGGAACTGTAGCAAATTACTTATTTTGGCATGTGAGGCCAGACTTTCCCGAGTAAAGCTGTCCAAATAAGGTATATTTGCGGGGCAATTAGAAATTAAGTGAATATACTGAGGATAATGACCTCAAATACCTGTTTTCCACCTAAAGCCAGTCAGACTTACAATTCTCAACCAGTTCAGTCAAATTCTTTAAGAAAATGTCATTTCCAGCGTCTTTAGTCTTTCTTTTTCCTCGTTCCGAGTAATTTGTGAGGCCAAGAGCGTTGCTACCTTATGCCGCCCTCGGTACCCGAAATGGATCACGGCATTCCCGGCGTCACGATTCCCATTCGCCCCCTTGCACCCCTGCTCAGCCACCGCAAAGTACGCCCTTAAATAAGGATCCTTACGGTCCTTACCGCTGGCCGCTGCTTTTCAGACGGGCCTCCTTCACTGCGGAATGGGACGGCGTCATTATGATCCTAGATTTACGGCGAATAAAATGTCGGAATTGGTTGGGAATCGTGGTAAAATGGGACGCAGGCCTCGAAGCATTCCCATTCTCCGTGCTGCGAATGTCACAGTAACGTAAGCCCTATCTTTTTGCCCTCTCCCGACGTGGAAAGCCCCAAATTCTCATGCATTTTAATGCCTTATGACTTAAAATCTTCACGGTGTCTGCTTATTGGAACATGATCCGACTTCCTCAAAATTCTATTCAAGTGGTCTGCTTGAATGGGTACAAAATTACTCTCATTAAGTATATTCAATGTAGACCCTAATATTTTAGAGATTTGCGATGAAGCGAAGAAGATAGGTGGGCGATCTTGGCCCATGATTCACGGTAACGCCTCTCTCAATAACAGCTGGTGCTAATTGCAGAATTTTTTAAGGTAATTTTTATATTTACCAACGGCCATTCATTTCATCCGTTTACTTATCCGATCCATCATCAGTTTACTGGCTCTACGAAAGTTCAGATGAGGTGAAAATCAGCTTATGCCTCCGTGTTCCATTGATTTAACTGAAACCGGCTTCAAGTTGTTTTGTAACTTGATAAAGTCCTATATTTGACGTTACTAAGTTGGATTATTTAAAAAAAAAACAAGTAATTTATCACTATGGAAAATGGGAAAAAATGAGTGTGGCCCAATATTTGCTTCTTTATTACCTAAACCTTAAGTAAAAAATGGAACATTGGGGAAGTGGGTGTGATGAAAATCAGCATCTGGTTTATCATTGGATAATTTAACGTTAAAAAAGCATGATTATAGTGGCAGGTCTCTCAGGGGAAGAAATAATGATAGGCGTCCTAACAAATTAACTGTGCAACAATTTTACAAAATGGCTCTAAATAAACTATATCCGAACTTTTGCACGTAACTTCAAATCATTTATGTAATTTGAGGCTACTACCATGAAAACCATTCATTGTAAAAAATTACATGAAATTTGCTTTGAAATCAAAGAAAAAAGAACGCTGGAAGTTTGCGTCGCTTGAAAAGGGCATTCACGGCATCTGCTCTTTACACTTCTTTTCACATAGGATTACTTATCGATATAAACTAAGCTTACTTCAGGCATTTTAAATGCTGAGAAAATGAGAAGAGATGCTGTATTTTTGAAGAATACCGTAATCAACCAACCTAACTCAAACTAGAATTAATTAAGGTAGTTTGAGCGAAATATCATTTTACCTAAAAATCAAAGAATTTGGTCTCATTTTAAGGAAAAATATCTCATTCCTCTAATAGCACCAAAAATTCAACCCCTCATTACATTACTTTCGGAGATATTTGCCAAAAAATACCAGCCCTTTTACATGAGAAATGGTACGTGTATGCACTCCAGGGAGACATAATTTTAAAAACGAGAAATTTCTAGCCCTCAGATGTCGTAATAAATATAATAGAGTGTAGTTTGTATGTTTTCTCAACTATTTTTGAAAATTAATCATATTGTCACCGCATTAGGTTCTTGGGTATCACAAAAAACCTTCCGATATGAAGGAGTTACAAACGCACCGCGTAAAAAAATGAGTCAAGTTATAGACTTATTTCGATATTTTCATTTAATTACTTGCCATTTCTGTCATAAAAAACTATATAATTACTCCATTAATAATGCAATATTTGATTCATGTGTCCTACAGCTGGTGAAATTAAAACGTGTAATTCGAATATGGTCTCTATTATGACTAGGGAGCTATCTTTTTCGGACTACCTTAAATGAAAGACTTGCATATTGCCGTCCATTTTATGCTAATTGACAGTCGTATGAGATTTAGTGAAGACTGATGAACTATTACAACATTAGACTCATTTCACACTCATTAACAATTGAATAATGGAGCCCAAAATGTGGTAGAGTGAGGTATTTTGAGATAAAGTCATTGTTGTCTCAGGGTTTAAATAATAGAAAAAGGGAGAATATCAACTTGTAATATATTTTAGGACAAAATTGCATTATGCGCATGTAAAGGGAAGATTATCTAAAATTAAGATTCTACATAACGCTGATATATTACTTAAAATACAGGTGGTATATTGGATTGAATATAATACCTCACATTGCATGTCCGCAACAAATTGACATTTGCAAGATCATTATCATAACTTTGTCAAAATTAAAGTGTTCCTGATTTTTATTCTCCATTTCATGGGTAAAATCATATTTAAGAGCGAATGAGTAGGTGTTTGTGTTGAGAGAGCGTGGCTTTCACATGATATTAGTGAATAAAATTAATTAATCAAAGGAATGGGAGAGAATATGCTACTTGTGTCCCCTACGCTTCCCTTGAGATGCGTGGTACCACGGAAATGAAGTTGTTCAGGCATCAGAGTCCCGTGAAAATACTTTATTAAACCCTGGTCCATTAACTGAACGGGAAACCCCTACCACACAGCAGTTTATTACATGGAACGTCTTTAAGTTTTTACCGTTCTTGGTTCTGCATGACCATAACAAATATCACTTCACTGATCATAGAAACCTCTAATGAAGAATGATGATAAAACTTTCCTGACAGGTTACAGCTTTCACCAATTATTTCCTTATTATCATAAATTTAGACAAACACACGCATTGAAAAGTGAAAAACTAGCCTTGAGTTTGCAGGCGTGAGAGCTACTCCACCACCACTGTGGTCCATACATTCGGAAAAAAAACGTGATGAAATTTCAAAACACCTAGTTTAATTTGTCTATTCTATTACAGAAACACAATATGAGTGAAATTAATTTTGTAATAAACTTATCATTCAAGTATTCAGATGAATTGTAAGTTGGCATTATTGTTTAAATGCACGTTATGAGTCATCTTGATATAATCAGCGGACAATGGCACCTAAACTTTATTGTTTTTATCTGAATGAAATGAAACACTACAGTTAGTCAAACATATACGTTAATAATGAATAAATTATTTTTAAAAAGTCAGTAAGAATAGAATAAAATGCTTCGTATCTAGTTTGGGGACAGGCTAATAACGCTAAGCTTAATAATTGACGTACATTAATTGCTAAGAAAATGAGCAAACCTTACACTTCTAGAAGTACGGCGACCAGTCCTAAACGCACGACTGGAATCACTTAAGCGGAAACTCACTGCTTCACTGTACGCCCAGTTGGTACCTGAAATTAAACGACTGGGCGAACGTGACTGGAAATTTTATGCCCGGCCTCGGGCTGCAGAGGAGAAGTTTGTGTAACTTACTACATTTGTTGTTCCAGACGGCGAGATGGGGAGAGTTCCTCAACTTAGATTGAATTCAATTTCACAGGGTGCTTAAAAACTTACGACTTTAAACTAATCCCTTTTGGGAGTGGACCTTAAATAAAAATTTCCTGATCGAAAACAGTGTAATAACCATTCCACTACGGGAGGAGTACATACTTTTATATGAGCCAGCTGGTTAATGATTGTCTAGCAACATTTATGCTTCCTTACGTTTTATTTAATTTTGAACGTCATAGATATAGTCATTTTACCAGATAGTTGAATTGTTTTAAGGAAATTAAATTAAAGTATTTAAAAATGAAACTATATTGTTCACTGCATTCGATCCTTTTTTTCATTCCTCTCTGATTTCACTATCAATAACATGAGTAGAATTTTTACAAAAGCACTTGATTAGATCATCTGATGAGTACATTTCTAATCTCGAATTGAATAATGTGGTATTTACGTTGTCACCAAAGTGTAACATTTACAGTTGTCCTCAAAATGTGGCAATATATATTTTCCTATTTTATATCATATTAATTCAAGGTTTTACTCCTTATAAAACATCCCTTGGGATAGTATTTGATCCACCGCCTTATCAACATTTCCTTATCCACCGCAGATTTTAACCAGGAACTTATTATAATCAGAAATATTGCCCGTAATAGTAGGTATGACGACCTTTTAATATCCAAGATTTTAAATAATAAGTTAAAACGTCTTGCATCTACAACTTCCAGCTCCTTGCTACCCGTCCAACCGAGACGCAAATTAAAATGGTTTAAAATTCACTTTATAGGACCGATGTCATATTCTATTTCAAATACTACCCCGAGGGATGTTTTTAATGCATGTTTTTGTACAAATAATAACCTGGGACGATTGTTAATGAATTCAAAAGATGTAATTGAATCTGGTTTTAAAAGGGGTGTATATAAACTTGTATATCATGATTGTATGGGGTTCTATATTGATGAAACGGAGAGAAGCTTCCAGTTAAGAGCCAAGGAACATCAGGCATGTTTTAAAAACAAAAAAGACAACTCATTGACCTGCGCCCGACACATGCTGGAGTTGGGGCACCGAAGAGACTTAAAACCTGAAATATTGTACTGTGTCGAAAAGGGATGAAAGATGGACGCATACGAACAGCGGTCAATTGTCCTTGCAAGTGAATCTAAATGGCTGCTAAATGACATCACCTTCTCCAACCCATCCCCCCTATTACGCATCACACTACCCCCCCTCCACCCTCCACGCTTTCCACTTACCTCTTTCCCCTAAAAATTCTGAACTATATATACTGGCTGTATAGAAATTATTTGTACCTAAAGATGACTTAACAGCCGAAACCGGTCGTCTGTCAATAAAAGTCTGTGGAAGTCACAAAGTGTGTCAGTTGTTATTAATCAATAACATTACATGCATTTTGGTGACGGATGACGAGACAAGATTTATCTGTCACTTGCCGAGAGAGAGAAAATATTCCCAAATGCTCCGAATTGCAGTTCAAGTCAGTGCCGAAATATAAAAAGAAGGAAACAAAGAGCCTGTGGACACTTCCCCCTGGTACTAGCGGAGAGTCCAAGATGAAATCGTATCTACCTTATATAATGCGTACATGTTAGCAGCAAAGTTGACAGAAATACTTATCTCAAATATCATAAAAAGCCAGCAGAGGAAGCTAAGGACGAGACCTACGAGTCCAAGGTCGTAGATATTGTTTCCATAATATTGTCATTAAAACAATGCTTGGTTTTCATTACATTGATTGCCAAATCAGTAGATTAGATTAAATCACACTGTACAAAATATTTATGTCACTTTTGTAATAAATTACGCGTGTTACTTCCTCCGTGAAGACGCCACTAACATATTTTGATATGCATTGCTCAATGATGGAATTGGGATATTTACTCGTCTCTAATGTTTTCAGCGAAATGTTTCATTAGCTCATTTTGAATAGATATGACTTTATTTTTTTTAGTTTTCTTTTAAGTATTATTCTTACTCTTTGTGAATGCAGCTATTTTTATGTGTTTTAAATTAAAGCGAATTGCCCCTGGATGTTTTATCGGTAGGTGCTCGTCTGGCAACAGGAAACTATTTGCACATTCCCTTACCTTTCTGTGATATCAGCCCCATTTTTTGGAGCTTTGACTCTCATTTTTCTTGTTTTGTTTAACGACACCAAAGTACCTTCTATGGCAACAAGCATATACTCTCGTGTACTCTCTCACGTAGGGCATATAATTTAAAGCAGAATGAGCACTGAATGCCTGTTGTGTAATCACTCCTTTGTTAGGGATCCTGGAGGCGGCTTGCGCGGTATTTTGATGAAGTAGATTTACAAGAGATGAGTTTTACAGACCTATAGTCCTGGGATTATTTTTTTCATTAACGTTACATTCATTCTACAATTTCCTGATAGCCGTCGGTTTTTTGAGCCTCGGTGAAAAAACAATTAACCACGTTTGGAAAGCTCGAAATCATCTTGGGGAAGCTTGCGGCATTATACCTCTACAGGCCACCGTTAATCCACCCCTCTTCCTCACCATGCTTGGGAAGACAGTGATACTCTGGAATATTTTGACTCGTCTTTGAGGCAATTCCACATGTCCTTATCTTAACTAATATATACCAGCTCAAAATTATTCCCAAATTTGCAAGCAGTGAAATCATTTTAGGTAATAAATGAATTGGTTTTCCATTGGGATGTGGATCGTGGAACAGTAATCATCATATTTAAAACATGGCTTCAGTGATTCACTCCTTCCCGATAGATAGTTTTCTGATATTTAAAACTTACTTTCAAATCTTAAACAAAACTTAACTTCAAACTTAATTTTCCTTGGAAAATTAAAAATTAATGAATTAGATAGACAATACGGGATGGGATGTATTCCTCGTGGCAAATATGAGCCGCTACATGCATTTTACTCTTATTCATACAATAACGCATCAAAAATACATATAATGAATCATACGCGATTAGAAAACGTCACCATGTGATGAAAATCATTGAGAATTTGACGATTCGGAGACAGAGATGGACTGATGCGTGAGACAGAGTCTGAAAGGAAAGACACGTCAGCCTATGAAATGAAGGTAGCTTCCAATATTATAATTTTTTACCCCATGACACCAAAATATTACAATAAAGAGTAATACCACTGATTGAGTAATGTTACTCTCCGTTAGTAAGTTAGTAATAGTCAATTGGAGCTAGTTTGCACGTCTTCATAGGTTTTACACACGAATTGGCGTCATCAATGGACAAACAAATCGAGGCTCTCATCGACAGTGTAAGTCTTTGGTCAGCGCGAAGAGTAGAAAAAAATTCATGATTTTCAATACTAATGAGTACTATATTTTCATCAGAGTATTACGGGGTACTTCATGAAATCGGAACATCGGAAAATAGTTGAAAGATGGTAAAGGGTGACACTGGCGTATGCTGGAATCGCTGGAATAAAATGGTATTAACTGGAAATTCAATGAACTTTGGCTATTCGGGCTATTTATAAATTTATTAACTCTAGGTATTATATAAATGCAATATTATGCCGAGAACTTTCATTTCCTGCAACAAGTACATGCTCATAGATAAAAAATATAATAGACCACTAAAAGATTTAATACAGGTATCCGTGAGAAAAATTCGGCCTGGACTGGGAATCGAACCACAGACCTTCGGTCTCCCGGACCAATGCGCAGACCACTACACTATCTAGGCTTCCTAATTACCATCGCTAGTTTGATGGATTCAAGACAACTAGATCTAAGGTGGATAAATGTTTCTCGGGTTTTCCACTGGGTGAGCAGGTCCATGGGGCCCAACGTTTGGGAGAATGACTTGTCCTCCATCATCAGGGTGTCAGCTTCCGAAGCTGACACCCTGATGATGGAGGACAAGTCATTCTCCCAAACGTTGGGCCCCATGGACCTGCTCACTCGGTGGAAAACCCGAGAAACATTTATCCATCAGATACGCCGGGAAACCTGAAAGTAGATCTAAGGTCCTTGCGGTCCATCAAAAATGGCAACGCAAAGGTGAAGAAAGGCTTCAAAGAAGCCACCACAAAGGGACAGTATCCTTCACCAGCACTTATGCCGTGCTTAGCCATTTGAAAATATTTAAACATAACAGGTGAATTTTTTGAAGATATTGCCATGAAAAAACTAGTTGTCTTGTATCCAGCAAAATTGCCATACGTATTAATATTAAATAGTGAGGATGGAGGAAGAGCTCAGGAATCTCCCGCCAGTCTGCTTGCAACTTGAAAATATTCCCGTTAACTAATGATGCTGTAGCTTGGCTGTGGGGGAAGCGCTACTTGTCTAAAATTAGATTTTTGCTAAGCTTAGCGTATGTGTTGCTATAAGTGATATTAATGGGAGAATAATTGTTTCATACCGATTTGTATTTTTTAGACTGTCAAAAGCTATTTGAAAAAGTGGCCTAATGGCACATGACACATATTTCAATATGAATATCACTCACTTTCGTCAGTCTTACTTGGTGGTATTCCATCATTAAAAAAATTTTAAGATGTCAACTTTTACTAAAACCACTCGATTTATTACACAACGACCCAGGTTTTGATGTGCATTCACATCATCTTCAGGTCCTGAAGATGATGTGAATGCACATCGAAACCTGGGTCGTTGTTTAATAAATCGAGTGGTTTTAGTAAAAGTTGACATCTTAAAATTTTTTTATTTCAATATGATTCGAATATATATTTACATATTTTCTTCTGAATATGAAATAAGTCATTTCTATATATTTAAATTTTTGTTAACATATGTCAAAGTCTTACTCAGAATCAAAGTACAGTATCGTCTAAACTCAAAATACCGAGCAGAAAACAGTTATAACATACTTTAATGAAGAATTAATATTATAAACATGATTCTTGTATCATTTCCATTACATCCTATATGTAGAGTTTCGACGCATAATTAGATGCTCCTCAGTGAAACAAGTTCTAAGTTTCTTATTGACCGGGTTGAAACGTCATAAAAATGTTCACGCAATAGCACAATTACACCGCTCTAGCCGTCTAAAGCTTCTCAAGACCGTCCTCAACCAACTTTTGCTAATCCCTCTATTTTCCCACAATTACAAGTTCTTGGGAGAATGTTAGTGTATCTTTTTACACAACACTACTCTTTATACCACTCTACATGACAAGCAATTATAGACATTTTCAATAGACATTCAATCGAACGGTTTTTAAAAGCTGCTTTCATTCCCTCATCTTTCTTCTTAGTTCCCTGTAAATTTTTCTTCAATTGTGAAAAGGGTCTAACCTTAGTGAGTATACATATTAGCACTAATTTCACTAATAGCTCATACTTCTGCCATTAGTTTAATAGTTAATGATTTCCTTCGTTCAGGAAACTGAATAAGATCAACACGGTGAGACTAATGAAGAAATTAGAGGCATTAGGCGTTGTCAAATGCTAATATATTTAGGAATTCGGATATGGTTTTCCTCGTACGGAGCAGCCAAATATTCTTTCGCAGACGTTTTAGCGAATTTATTTTAAGACTGCTTTGCCACGTAAAGAAAATCTGTTTGCCCAGGTCTATACAATCAGGAGTAATATTTATCATAAGAGCCGTAACATTACCATAGTTGCTTTTTACATAGTTATTTCGAAAGTGGAATAAACGTGGATATTTCGAGTACCAGGTAATCACCATGTCGTGTACGATGTTCTATCACTAACACTAGAACGGCGTTCACTTATTGTAAATACGCGTTGACAAAAGCAGATAATTAAATATTTGTCTTGGTTTGTTGGCAATTAAAATCAATTTTAACTCGTTGCACTCCGGAACTTGACATATAAATTGAAATAACATGATGACACGTACAGATTTTCTCTTAAAAACAAAAATATACGTTTCATATTGTTTTAATGGCTCGTAATAGATGTAATAGTAAAATGCCGAATATAAAACACGTAGGTACTTACGAACAATTATAGCTTAAATTTCGAATTTTGCGTCATCAGCCCAAGTCATAACAATGCATTGAGAAACATTCTAAAAAGGTTATTCTTGCATCGTTTATGTTACATGTACGGCAATTTTTTACATTTTAGTCAATTTACTGCATTGGATATTTGGGGAGGCTAAGGTCATTTGCACCATAGGGGACAGGTAAGGGAGGAAGGGTGGATAGGAAACCCGACGTCTGCATTAGCCTGCTCTTAACGAAAGGCGCCAAGGGGACCAAGGTTTAACGTCTCATCCGATAGACGGAGTACTACACTTAGCGCCCTCCACAAGGCACTCATGTGGGATCGGGTTTCCTCTGAAAAACATCCTCCTCTGCAGGGATTTAAACCATGGCCGCCCGTATAGTTAGCCAGTACTCTAGCCACCACACCAACCCGATCCTCGTAAATTTACTTACGTGGAGTGTAGCCCAAGAGTTTTTTTCCGACTTACTGGAAAAGTTAATAAAATATGCATCCATTGACTCACGATTAGGGCTTCAAGCACCTAAAAGGGTGGGGGGCGGGGGAAATATTCATCAGAGCGATGTCAGGCAGGAGGAGAGCACACGGGGCTTTTGAAGAGGCAGAGTGGGCAGACAACCCCTTCTCAAAGGTGGTGCAAGACAGCGGAGAAGGCGGGGGAGGTTGCCTAGAGAGGAGGGAGAGCGGTTAGCGCGGCGCGGGAGCTCGCACTTGAGTCGGGAATTCGTCGAGGAGCATTGGGTGTTGATGGCGGAGTTGGGGTGGAGTTGTCTTGGAGAGGAATCGCGAGTGGGTTGAGCTGCCGCGGAGGAGGGTAATCGAATTAAAGGGAAAAGCCTCGACGGCAATTAAGGAAGGCACTGCCTTCGCGGAGCAAGATTGGTAGGGAGCGACTCACGCGGGGAGGAGTTAATCCAAACTCAAGAGACGCGATGGAGGCTAATTTGAAGATTTTTTTGCCAAATAATTGAGCCAAAATTTGGATACCTTCCCAGGCACTTCTTCACATGGGTAACCAAAAATTACGAAACGTGACTTAATTGAGAAATCATTCATATAACTAAGCTATTTCTTTGCACTAAATATTTGTATAATTCTGACTATTGATTGACAATCTAACAAAGGTGAAAACTAGTTATTTCATGCCCTCAGTTTATGCAGCCTCTCTATTCTCTCTTTCATGATTGAAGATAGGATAGGTCGTATTTTTGCAATAAATTTACGAAAATTTAGAACCTCAAAACTTTTCTTACTTCTTGGAGCTCTTATAATTTGAGATTACGAAGTAACAAATATTTACGATTATTATTAGTATTACTGACTAAGAGTGTTACAGTTTGGCATTTAGCTAATAGGCTGTAATAATAAATAAAAGGCGTCCAATTAATGAAGACTCATAACAAAATTACGATAAAGGATTTATACCAGCTATACCAAATCCACCGTTTATTTACGGTAGCTTTTGGCTTATACAAGCTGAATCTCTTTCACCTCTGACCCTCCTTTCATTGGCATTTTTTCAAGCAGTTGGTGGCTATGCTTAGTTTTTTACAATAGCCTGCATAAACTTCTCGTATGATTGAACCTTTTGCTAGATTTTATACTGTGGATAAATTTTAACATTCCCATTCCCTATAGAAAGCTAATATTATAATTGGTGAGCGCCTGGGTATAGCACAGAATTTATTTGTAATCAGTAATCTGAGGCTGCAAATGTGAGGCAATTTAGAGCGCTCTCGATTTATTAGGTCTGAGAGTCAATTTAAAAGGATAAAATGCGACCATAGATCTTTCCTATACCAGTAACATACAGTTGTGTCCTTTTGCCATTCCCTTATCTTTGCTGATATAATAACAAGAAAAGGCGATTGGGAGATTTCGATTAATCCTCGAATTCGATATTTATTACCGCACAGTTGGGTTAATTACTCGCACATTCGAGTGACCTCAGGTAAAAATTTGATTTGTAAAGAAGCATGCAAAACTATGGAAAATTACTTCTCACATTTGTAGCTAATGAGTTATGATGCCATTTTCTCGGGTTATTATACAGTTCTTTAAGAAGTAAGTGTTGTGCTCATGACTGTATCAAATGTGAAAATGTTCATTATATTATAATAAAGGATAAATTTGAAGAAAGAAAGAGGAAAGAATGTTTAAAGTAGGCAAAATTTCGGGAAAATGTTAGACTAAAAGTATTTAATATAGGCCTTAACGAGGGCTATGGTGATTGACCATATTTATTTGCTATAAATTTAACGATTAAAAAAACTGGAATAAACAATCGTTTCGATTAGTGCAATAAAATATTTGGCTACACTTTTCTTCCGGTATGTTTCCCCTGGGGAAGTGAAATTCTACATAAATAATACACATTACATATTCAAATATTTTTTAAAATGACGATTTGATCTAGGGTTTTCCATATGTTTGAGCTGTCTATTATATACGTTCACTTTGAGGCCAAGAAAATTTACCTTTCCCTAATTGTAGTAACGTCATGTGTACTTTTAAGGCAACTGGTAGATATTTCATTCACATGGGGTCACTATTATAAAGAGAAAGTTCGTAAAAAGTCAAGTGAAACTGGGAGGTAACCGTGAAAAATGTGTATTTTAAGGTAAAAAATTAAAAAAATTCCCATAAAAAGTCAAACTAATGCTCTTTCTGAAATGTATAATGTTTTGAGTGTATGTACTAAAATTGTTCGAACACAGTAATCTTATGCCTAACTGACTTTTCATAGATATAATTTCGCTGTCCATTTTTAGTTAATATGCATATTTTTTGTATGTATGTATGCATATGCATAGTTAATATGCATATTTGTTTATATACATTTTCCACTAAGTGATAGTTGCTACAGTATCTTTCGTAATATCGGATTCATTTTGCTAAAAATTCAAATCGGCTTTGATGCTCTATTCAATGATAGTGCGTTGACTGGCAATCGCTCTTGAAGTGTTAGAAAAATTCACCTTGAGAGGTTTAACCTAGGTTTATATGCTCTAAAAATTTCGGTAACTCCTTGATTTTGCACTATTTTGGCATTTTTTAGGCTTTAATGAATAAAATACGTCGAATTCACCGAGGAATATGTTACAAGTTGTTTGGAAATTAGGTACCCTACTTGTTTGACCAAGTGGTTTCAGCGGCAAATCGTCATTTGCGCCAAGTGAAGAGGGCCAGGGTATGTATTTCAGGGTTAAGGGGATTGATTTGTAATTATTTCATTTCATCTACAGACGACTGAGCATTGCATTAGATTAAATGCTACATACCCTTAATGAGTGATAACTTTTAGTACGTTTCCCCTTATTTTTGAACGCAAAACTTTTAGACAAGAGTTTTCAAGAGTTTTTCAGTTTAAATAGACCATGAAATGAGGTTGATTCCTTAAGGCGACGCCTGAATAAATGGCATATTTAACGAGGCGAAATACTTTTCTAAGCTAATGCTGCAAGTTTCGTGTAATGAAATACTCTAAGAAATGCTGGGTCCGTACACATTAGATGAAATAGGAATTTACAGAGGTTAGTTTTCTGTTTCAGTTACACCCTAGGTATTTATACTTCACACACCTTTAAAGATATCATTAATTCCACATTTTGTTATTCTCCTCAAAAGACTCACTCTTACCGTAAAAATAGGATACATACCTTTGATCTTTGACACGTTCAACGATAACATTGAGCATAAATGGGTAGACATATTTAGTATGGTTGGTAAGAAAATTTAGCACCCTAGTAGAATGAAATACACCTTGGATCCATTCTCGCTCATTTTCTGGATGAGAGGCATATTGAATCAAAGTAAAACACAATTCAATCTTATTCTTAACTTAAATCTTGATATTGTTTACAACATTGCAAAACACATGCACAAAAAAACTTCAACTTCAAATATTGCTTTAACAAAACTTTATGTTAATTAAACATTACATATTCCTTAAATCCTTATTGTGGCTTCAAGGTCTAAGCTCTTCAGATTATTCATACGTGTTTGAATAAAAAATTGTTGGATTTTTCAATTCTATTGCAGAGTAGTATTCCTTTGTATGGATCGAAAGAATTGGCGAAAGAGATTTTTTCTAAAATAAACGGTATTGTGGTATTGTTTAAGTTACGCCTGTAGCACGTTATTACCTAGAATCACCTAGAATCCCGCCCATACTCAATGAGAAAACATTAAAATGCCTGACACATGTAATACTGCTGCTGCTAGTAGTTCTGAGGTAGTAGTTTTGATCCTCCAATTATTTGCCATCAATTTCGTTATATTACTCTGGGCATAATATAGTCAACCAATACTTCTGGAACTAAAAGATTGTTTTCGTATTTCAAGGTGAGGTGTTCTAGAAAAACCGGAAAATAAAAACACAAAGAATACCAAACTGGACATTCATCATTTTTTGCGATTCAGTCCCATTACAGGTTGTCTAAAGTCCTTCGTTCTTCCCAGCCCACCGCTAACTTCCATATGATCATGTAGCTTATTTGAAGGTGTCATATTGTGTTTCAGTTGGGCTATTTCATTTAACGATAGTTCATTCGAGCATATGCTAGCACATGTGCTCGTGAGTACATGGTGTGAGAATAGTCTAAGTGTGTGCCGCAATGGTGCTGCCGGCCACGGGTTAGGAGACCATTTGAGTAAACTTCGAAAGTTCCTCCGTACTCCGAGAAAATTTTTAGCATACGCTGAGAATCTTCCGACAGTTACATGCTACAATGAAATCCTGAATTACACTTGGGAACTTTAAAAGATCAGTAAGTCATAATTTTTAAGACCATGAAACTAATTGTGTTCTTTTCCAATTTTCATGCAGTTCCACTCATAAGAATCCAACAAAGACCAAAATATACTAAAACTTAGGAAATATACGGCACGACTCATCCGATCCGTGCCAATAGCAAAATGTAACATTACTGCTTGTGATATATTAAAAATTCCATATCCAAAATAACTACAGCCATTATGCAACGGTAGTAGGGTTTCTATAATATGGAACGGGAACATTATGGCAATATGAAGAAAATTTGCCGAGATTTCGCTATGGGTGTATTCTGAGCATCTGCTCAGCAAGTGCTTCCTAGCGTATGTAGCTAGAAAGATTAGAGCATGTGTAACAAGGTACTGCAGTGTGCATAGCATTATCCATTCCAATAAGGAAGCATACACTTAGTACCTATTAAAGAGATATACATTTTTAACTTGATCTTGATTCTTGATATCCTTAACTTCCAATTAAAAATGAATGCTGTTGTTTAAAATGCTAAGCTCGGATACTGGCGTTGTATCTATTCGCCACTCTTAGCAGCCATTATTTTTCATCTCGTTATAGTAGCCGCACTTCATGAATGACATTAAGCGCATTTTTGGTTGGCTAGGTTGTAGAATATGGCATTAATTGGTGTTTTTATAGACCGTAAAAATAATAAAAGACAATTTTCCCAATGAGTCACGACTAAAGCTGTCAACTTCTGGAAATTGGTCTCTTAATAATTAAAAATGTATCGACCTTATCGTACCATGAGCATCTGCGTGGTAATTGTAACTCTATAAATAAATAAATAAATTGTTCTGGGCACATGCTGAAAAAATACTGCCAAGCAAATACTATGGGAAATAACCGTGGTTTTTCTTACTTGAGAAAGAAAAGTTTTAACTTCTTATATGACATGGATATCAGGTAATTGCAGCAAACTTTTTTAGACTGAAATATTGATAATTGACATCAATATGGCATTAGCGTGTTAGCATATTGTCATGGTAGTCACATCAATAAAATAGGTTTCATAGCTTTATTTATAGGGAGTAACAAGATGTTGATAGCTATTTCACAATCACACGAAGCAATTTCACCTAACATTAATTAATGACTGAGTATAGTAAATTGATAAAAAACATTTAATGAAGCATGTAAACAATGATGATAAGCTATAGCTAGATGACAAATACAACTGTTGATTCCAGCAATTACCATGTTTTCATCACAGGGATCGCAGATAAGTCCGCGAATTTGCGAATTCGACTGTTGAACAATTGAATTTGATCTGATCTAAGATCTCACAAAGTGCTAAGTTTTATACAAATGCCTAACATTAATGACCTATGTCTCATCGTAGCTCAGCATGCATTATTATAATCAATTGGACCTGCGCTCAGTAACTTCGCTTAACACATTCTCCGCCATCAATGTGGAAAAGTGCTGTTGATGTTCTCTGAGAACTTTCCAGGCAAAAGCTGCATGAATTATCAAGTACCAAGTGTATGGTCCGTGTATATCCTCTGCACATGTGCCAGCTATATCATCAGCAGGGTCTCGTGCCGTGTTCTTAAAATGCCTTGCCGGAATATTTTCGGCATAACTCAATGCGCTTACAGCAAAAACGTAGCACATTTTAAGCGCATCATGTTTTTGGTAGGTACTTTTCCCTCAGAATTTCCGGTGAGGATATCCCTTTCATAATGTTTCTTACAACTTTGTGTTTTCTCCAATGGTCACCTTCGATATTCTCGTATTCCTCAGATCCTTGTCCCCCCAACACCGATAATAATGGTTTCTTCTTCTTCTATGATTCTGTTCACTTTCATATTCCTATTCTTACCAATCGACTTAATCTTTGCATCAAACTCAAGCACTAAGTAACGAAAGCCTCTTATCTCTTAAGTCCAAGCTTTACATTGATTCAGGTCCTTGAATAATAGAGCATAACACTCCACTCGAATATTTATTATAATCAATAGGATCTGCGCTCAGTAACTACGCTTAACACATCCTCCGCCATCAATGTGGGAAAGCGCTGTTGATATTCTCTGAGAACTATCCCGGAAAAAGCTACGTGAATTATCAACTACCAATTATATAGTCCGCGTATATCCTCTGCAAATACCTAGTATTTTTCTTATACCTGAAAACATTCGTGCGAGCTGAAAGTTTGAGGATAAAGATTAAGCATGTCATTTTTAAGCGAGAGAGTCAGAGGAGATCCAGCAATGCCAAAAATTTACTTAATCAAGGATTAAAAGCTGATTTCAATTCTTTTAGACTCCTATTGCAAATATTTTTGTCTTTTGGAATCGCTGGGATCACTGAAAAATATCTACACTTGTCTATCATTTGACAATAGATAGAAATTTACCCCGTGGGCTGGATAAGTGCACTTCCATATCAACCAAAAATATAAAAAGTAGCAGAACGGCAAGTGGATGCTTTGCACTCATATGAGCTGCACTAATCTTTCAAATAACTGAGTGCACTGGAATTACCACAACTGGCGATCCATTTGAATCTATTAAATTCGTGAACCCAGAAGCTTAATAAGTACCAACGAGCTTAGTACAGCCAAGATCTTATCAGGAGGCGCTTCTTATACTCCTAATAGTTGTTTATATTTATTTTATATATCAGTTTGAGAGGTTTGTCACGTTTTTTTGCTGTTTTGTTTTGATGCATGCATAATACTTGATACGCAAACACATATTTATATGCTAAGTGAGCATCCATGTCTGAAAGAATTCGAAAAGTGCAACTTCGATTTAAGTACCTACACAGAATTACAAATGTACAAATGTATAATCTATGAGTATTATGGTCGCGGTAGACAATTAGACCATGGCCCATAGATTAAAAAAACAGGAATAATATATATCTTACTCATTATCCAAGCGGAGGAATTTCCAAATACCAGCTATGCATGCAGTTCTTGCATAGCTGTGTTACATATAGGGTAGCTTTTTTCAATCCAAGTTGAAAAATACAATCCAAAAATCTAATTTAAAAACGTTAAAACTTAAACTCGTTTTACGAATTAAGTATTATTACTTTTATTTTATTTATCCTGGGCTAGATGGTACAGAACCGTCCCCTCTTCCCCCAACCCAGTTTACATACACCGACACCCATGTCCTGGGTAGATAATATTATACCCAGGTGAGACTCGAAACCGCGACCCTCGGGTTAGCAGGCGAGGTCTTTACCCCGCCGCCACCGGGGCCGCCCGAATTTATTATTATTTACCCTGTTAAAGTATGAAAATATTCTATTTGATTAGTGGCAGTGATGATAATGCATTCGTTTGCTTAATTTCTTCATATGAGGACAAAGAAGTTTTACTTTATATGATTAACCAATGCGTCGATTAGCTCACCTGTTTCCGTCTGTTCTTCTGGTCGTTTTGGTCTCAATTATAGATCTCTTGGATAATTAACCGCGAGATGATGCGTCAAGCTAGACTTCCGGCCCCATGTGGTCGCCCTCCTTTGAGCGAAGAGCCAACCGCGAACGGCTGAGCGGCTCTGGAGACTGCACCCCAGGCGAGTGAGCAGCGCCAACAATTCAACCTCTTCGAGGAGCACCGCTCTAAGGGAAGACAGAATTATAATGTGGAGAGAAAGAGAGATGTGGAAGGAGAATGAGTCTCTTCTGAACATAAATGAGTTTTGATACCAGAAAGCAACTGAATAGGCTTTCTAAGTGCATAAAATTACACCTATCGTATATTTACTAGCTTTCATCTACTCCTTGAATCACATGCCAAAAAAGCTTCAGATTTCATCATAAAGATCTTTATGTATTTTATATATTAAGTCAAATAAGAGTGAATTGAATGGTGCAAGAGGTAGAGGTAGGCCGAGAAAGTTGTGATTGGATGTGGTTGAGGAAATTCTTCTGAGGAATATTAGGAGTCTTAAAAACATAAGGGAGTGTATGAAGCGGCGTATGAGGGTAAATAAGGCAGAGGTTTGCAAGGATAGGTCAGTATTAAGGAAATTATTGAAGCAGTGTTAGGTGCACAATTATGTAATTTTGAATGAAACTTTGTGAATGGGCCTACCTCAGAAGGGAATGGCGTGATTAGTATGTATGTACGTATGTGCGAAGACCCTCGATATAACTCGGTTAACAGTCGTTAATAGAAATACAACACCGATAACACTGGTCGGCATGAAAATCCTCCCACGAGGGTGAAAGGGTGTACCGGATGGATTTCGAGACGCTGATTACGAATATCTCATCAAGAAAGTTCCAGCACGTAAGGTTTTTTTTGGCAGGGTGCTGTATCCATAAATGACAGAAAAATCGTATTTTTGGTATTTAATATGTGTTTTCCGTGTTTGAAGTGCATGATTCTCAATTTTTATCTATAATATATTTCTATCTATTATAATCTATTGACTTATACCACAGTAACCAAAGTGAAACTGTTAATGTGGCATTGTCTGTAAGGTATCCTATGATATAATTTTTCACTTATAAAATCTCTAATTCTAAAAAAATCTATCTTAAGTCTCATTGTAAAAGGTAATAAATGTTAATTTCTGCGAATAAGTCGCTCAGATGTTTTATCTTCTTATCTTCTCCATTATCTGCACTTAGGCGCTCATCTTTTTTTGCAATGATTTGCAGCAATTGATTTTCTCACAATGGAGCAATAGGTGGGGTTTATGTCATCCGAAGTGAATGTTAAGTATTTTTTAACAATTATTAGCCTATTCCGAGAGTTTCGACCAAATATTAAATGCTAGTTTTCCTTTCCCAACATTTAGGAATAAAATTTATTCCATCTTCAGAGCTAGAATGTTTACACACAGGACATGAAGATCATTCATAATAATATCCATTTGTTTAAACCAATTATCAATCAAGCGTATTCTCGGAAAATTTGCCTCTGAAATTGACATTCACAAACTTTACTTCACAGGACACATTTCATTGGCCTCACTCACTCGGCAAGCGATTCATATGTGAAATGGTGTCATTTTTAAAGAGTGAGGTCACATAAATATGTGTTCTTTGGAATTTAAATATTGAGAAGATACAATTAATTAAAGGAAAATTACCAATTATATTCATTACAAAGAACTGAGGAGATAGATAAAGTGAAAACTGTGAAACAGAAGAGATATGTTTCTTGGACACATCCTAAGGCATACATTTTTATGCATTTCGTGAAATTAGGCAAAAAATCCAGAGAATAATTCAGTTTTCCCAAAACATTTGTCATAAATAAGTGTGTTGAGCAATCTTGTACAACATTTTGCTATAGTAATTGTAAGTAAAATAATTTTTGAACAAAGTAATACAACGTAAGCCTTATTGGCTTTGAGGGACACCGCAGCAACAAAATATTTCGAATTATTTGGCTACAGTGTTGAGGGGAAGTACCTATACTTTTGATGAAGTTTGAATTATCTAATTGAAAATAAATCTAAATGGTCCAAACAGGTGAGGGTGCGCTAAATCCTTTATGTGGATGGTCATCTGGACGGTCAAAGTGCATGCATTGGATTCTATTTTCCCATTCTTCTTCTAACAGCTTGGAGTTTAGTTTAACTTTAATTCAGTTAAAGTGTCAATAAAATGGGCAGAGTTATCCAAGATTTTTAATGCAAGAGAAATATATTGGGTGTTCAAAATGTTTGAATAGGGGATACAAAACTAGAATGCAGAGGTATGTTGAGTAGAGGAGTCAAGTTGAATCTCATCCCATCCGTGAATATTGAGGACATTCGTGAGTGCGGACGGTGGTTCGTTGGAGGGGTGTCAGGTGGTTACCTCCGAGCCCATGTCGCCTCCTCGAAGTGTCCATCACCATCTCATCTTCTTGCGCCCCTCCTTCGGTCGAATGACAAGAGAGGGCCTCAATGCCTCCCCCACCACCATCCCCTAAAGGACATTTCTCATCCTTTTGACAGCAGGCCCTTCTCTGCGGTCCACCCCTTCACCTTTTCCAAAAACTACCCCCTCGCTCCAACCTTCTCCACGAAGCCTTCAACTTCACCCCAGCCATGTCCTGCCAGCCTTATTTTAATATCAAGTCCCACAAACGCAGACGGGTACTGTTCCCTTGCAACGTTTCTCCACAAATACATTATACTATCTCCTCCATGCGTTAAGCCGGGGAGGTAAACATCATCACGAAGCTCTCCACAAAAGGGGTAGTCATGACTGACATGTATTTATTGCGTTTGTCGATGGCTCAGCTGCTAGTTACGAGGACTGCCGGGGCATTGAGCGTCAAGACAAACCTAGTGGGACGGCATGTATATCGATCCGCAGCTAATAAAACTATGAACATGAAACAGTGTGTGGTGAATATACTTTCAAGAAATTGAAGAGCGATAGATTATGGAAGCAATTTTTCAAATTGTCTTCATACGCTTTTAAATTGCTCAAGTAGTTGTATCTAAAAGTCACTCATGGACTACTTATATTACTTTGAATACGAAAGTGTCATAAATAATTAACTTGTACCAATTAATATCGCTTAACTTCTGATGAGTTCAAGATGAATGAAAGCACGAGAGAAACATAAGTCATACTTTGAGAGAAAATCCCTCGGAAGAGATATTCAGAGATTATTTTACTAGAAAAGTACTAAATAAGGATAAAGGAGATTGATGTAGAAGCCAAAAAAGTTATGCTGAATCATGCAAATTTTAATTCTCCAACTAAACACTAAAATATGGCATGCGCTAGGATATATTTTGAACTAACGGGTCGTGATTAAATTCAATGCTTTATTTTGACGTAGACAAAGTGAGGGCCATTGTGTCCAGGCCCCGCTCACTTTTCCCTATATTTTAATGTATTTATAAAAATTGGCTTTAGAGAATTATGCTCATTTTTATAAAAAATAATAATGAATTCATTTATTCTTCAGGTTGAACAACTTATCGCAGTTGTCACCTTAGTTGCCTGACCACGCAAACTTGCTATTGATTTTCAAACATTTTCACCCCTATCCTACTAATTCTCATCATCGACCCCTATGCCTTCCAATGAAAAAATATATCCTGACTACTACTCTAGCTTTCAATGGAACTGCCATAGTTGCAGTTTTCCCGTAGAATATAATATCCTCTCCATGAGCAGGCTGGTAGCCGGTTTGATTTTACTTATATCGAATGATTAAATTTTGGCAATCAAATATTTTCACTCTCCATTGCGCTGATTGATTTTTCTGATATAAATCCCTCGCAACGGTTTCTAATAGTTAAAATAGAGTAATTTTAATGGTAATCATGTTGATTGTAACTCAAACGCCACCATGGCAGGTAAGTTAATATCATGTGAGCTCATCGAAGCATCTAGATAATGTGAACGAGCTGGTAAACCTTTCACGAATTTCTTGACACCATATAAGTATTTTATACAAATGATAATCAAGTATAACCGTATTTATCTCCATGAACGTTTGAATTTGAAAAGTAAACCTTGGAAAAAAAATTTGGCTGATCGGTGATACTAATTATCTCAAACAATAGTAGTTGGCACGATAGAATCTGATAAACTTTCAAATATTTTTGATCGGAATTGACGTAGTACCCGTTTTTCTAGTTAAAAGCAAATTTTTTTCTAAAATGTGTTCTGGAAAACAGTGATCACCAGTTCTGAAATGGCACAATGGCGATTAAATTGAGATGACCTGCTTTCTGCTGTCTTACCCGCTTGATTAACAAATATCAAATGCAAATAGACCTACCTTGTAGTAACTATGCTTGTAAAAGAGTTTCTTTGATGTGTTCCTCTATTAACGAAGCATTTTCCTGAGGGAAATTGCATTTACGCTGTATATTGAGATGGGAGAGGAGCCTATATTCTCAATGATTGCTGAAGGGCAGAGCGGCGGAATCAAATCAAACTGCAATAAGTGCCTACAACGGGACGTCAAAGTTTGTACGATAGTGCATCTGTGCTCAAACGAAACACACACTTCCAAAGTGGCCTGTGAACTCGAGAAAAAGTTTTTTTTTCACTCCTCAAAAACCTATGTTTCAGCTCCCGAGGGGAAACAGTGGACAACTGAGGAATAGCGGCCAGCAAGTTCAGATGGTAGTAATAAAATAAGTGGTGAAAATGCTCTGACAACATCCTAGTGATGCTGTCAAAAATTAGCGTACAGTAGTAAAAAAATAAAATGAACATTAATTTACCTGCGATGTAATTGATGCTAAAGGAAAGAATACAACATATCCGACTTCACACAGTTTATCTGCTCTTTAAAATCTGAAGAGTGTATGCGATGGATAACTCGCAATATAATATGAGAACCATCAACACTCAATACTTGGAATTTCTTTATTAAATGATAACTTCAAAAACTTACTGGATAGTACGTAGCTCAATGCTTTATTTAGGGTGACTGAAAAAAATCAAAGAATCGGGTTTCTAGGTTTAGGAAGCTAAAATTTAAAGCTGTTGGCTAAAAGTTAAAATTATTACAAGAAATCGATTTATTTGTTTATCATTGACCAAAAAACTGTCACACACTTTAATGCACTGAAAACCAAATAGTTGCTTATCCAACGAAGTGGATACTACAATAATAATCTCATCGTGAAAACAAATCTCTATCTGTGTTTGCACTTGATCTATGGCTGCAAAGCCGCGAGAATGTATACCGAATACTTTAAGGATATTATAGAATTTGTAGAGAAATGTTTTATTATCCGATGTAGTTCAAGTGGTAGTTCTAAGTAGAAAGTTACCCTTTATTAAATATTCATGGGCAGTTACTTATAGATGAAAATGAAAATTTCTTTAAGACCAGAGACGTTCATTACACCAAACATATGCCCGCAATATAATAGGAAACCCTCTCATTACAATTGGTTGTGGAAATTTCTCAAAGAAAATATTTCTATGGACCTAAAGAAATAAAATTCTCGTTGTACAATAATCAATCAATTAAGAAATATTGCACTATCTATAGTCAATGTAACAAAAAAGATTTCGTCTCATTAAGTAGAAATAAATACCTTTTTTATTCTTAAAACATTTGCATTGTATTTTAAACAAGAAAATCAACCCTCCCGTTTGTGAGGACTAGATCGAAGAGTGCATTATTCGAGTGAAACTTCCAACTTGAAAGATCACATCCGAAAGCACTTAATTCTGGTGAATGAAGCCATCTGCCAAAAGAGTGACGTGGCATCTTGGAACGCCAATTACGAGCCGAATACCAGAGCCAAGATCTGTTGCAATGCGATTATAACACGGTTGGTTCACAAACTGAAACCAGACGGGCGGGTAGAAATTTATGATCCAGTCGGTCATTGATCAGCAGTCGGAGCATTGACGGATGGTCCAGGGTATTCTTTCGTGCTTCTTTTGTCAGCGGAGGAGGAAAACTGATTTGGGAGGATGGAATTCCAGTGAGGGAGGGGAAGGGAAGGACGAGGGAGGGAAGAGGTCGGGGTAGAGGATGACGTGGGGGAGTGACGGCTAGCGAAAGAAGCGAAGAAAACAGCGACGTATGAGCTGGTGATGGAGATTCTGGGGCATTGCAAAACACCGTCCGAGTGACTTCCGTTACATTGACTGCAAATACTATATACATTAAATATAAAATGGCCAAGATAAAGCGATCAATTTATAAAAACGTCCAATACCACTTGAAAAAGGGGAATATGACTGAATAAAGTATCACTGAGGCCTGTATTTACATCACTAGATCGTGAAAGAGGTTTTTAACTTTTCATTAAACTCTTAGCCAATTCACAAATTGAAACTGCGCCTTCATCTTGGGCAGCCTCCGATGCAATATAAATTTCCATAATAAGTCTCAACATAAGTTTAGCTGCAACGAGAAAGTGATATAAAAGGTAAAAAGAAGAAAAGCAAGGATTTTTCAACTGTTTGAGAAAATCAGAATTTTATTCCCTGTTATCTTTCCCCATGAAAATGGATTTATTTGAGTTTTTGGCTCCATAACTGTCAGTTGTTCACTTTTAAATGATGGATTAAATTCAAATTTTCTTGGAAACTTCGATGTTTGCAAGGAAAAAGTATGGCCTGCTTCCTTTATGAGTTTGCTTAAAGAGGAATTTAAGAATTACAATGAGGTTAATATCGGATGTTTATTTCTTCTCACCCTCTTCTTATTAAGTTAATTTATCCTGCACGTGGTAATTCTTGGACTCCTGACAACAATTTCAATTATTCTTTTTCTGGCAGAATTCCTACGAGCACCGTATTTTAGCACCGCTCATACTCACAAATTTGAGGAAGCCCACCACAAGAAAATGAGGACAGTTATAGTAAAACAAATGGTTGAGTTCGGTTAAAAGAACTGGAAGGTTTACGTTTGAACCGAATTGATTTCTAAGTAAATGATGGAATGTGTAAAGCTTCATTTGAGTACAAAAAAGAATAAGGTGATATCACGCTAATTATTCATTTTTGAAACATTTTTTTCGTGATTCAGACGTTTAAACACGTGAAACAAACACTGAATGCGCATTGTATTTCCACTGTATTAAAAATGGAATAATTGATAAAATCCAGCATCGCAGAAGGAATAAACATCCGAACAGACCAAGACAAGTCTCTCGAGACATGTCCCATAGGGAACGGACAAGTGTTTGACCATTTTTTGTAAAACTTCCTTTTTCAATGCATTGTTATTTATTTATGCTATTACTGAGGTAATATAACTCACCTTCTACGAAAATCTCAGAGTTTTGAGTTTTTAATGGAAAATTAGTGGAAAATAAAGGTATATTTTCTCGAGGTTAAAAAAACCTTTCCATGTGGCATCCTACGATATGTTCACTGCGATGACTTAAATCGAACGCTCGTCAACGGCAGTGACTCTGTTTACAACCATATGGGAAAAGGGAATGCAGGCAGTGGTATTTAGTGTTGTAAAAGAAGAATAAATTGCAAGAGGATCGGTGGAGTCAACGACGCAGAAGTCTTATACAGAGCGTAGGAGAAGAGATGTTTCATCCAAACCCTGAGAACCAGCAAAGGTAATCTTGGGTATTGACTTGGGTAAGCCTTAAGGACAAATTTTATCATCCGATTAAGGACAAAAAATTATCCGATTTTCCATGCTTCCAAATAAAGCTATAGAAGACACAAAAACGTAATGGTAAAATAAAAACTATAAGAGAAAAATTATATATTAAAAATTGAAATAATAAAAGGAACAAAATTGCAGTATTAAAAATGTAAAGAATTAAAGGAATTAAATTAAAAGAATTTGCCCAGGATGGAATACATGAAAACAGCTGAGGTCAAATATCAAGGATATTTAAATGATTATATTTACAAGAATAAGTCGTGGAAGCCTGCTATAAATCAATACTTAGATAACTGCTGCAGCTGCTCATGATAAAAATGTGATGCAGCACATTGTTTATCGATACGTAATAAATTTTACAATGCTACATGGAAATCCAGATCTGGAGCAGCACTGACTAGCAAAGCTCTTCTCATGCTTTGGCGATTTGGGAAGGGAGGCTGAGGTGGAGGGGGTGTCCGAGAGGAAGGGAGGGAGAAAGGGAGAGAGGAGTGTACGGTGAGGCATGCGTGCTCATTCTCCCGGCCACTTTGCCGGTCGAGGCTTTCCCAAAAGGATGGAGCAAGATTGATGATTCTCACTCTATTTCCAAGGGGCTTCTTTGGACCCTCAGGGCGGAACCGTGGGGGAGGGGCCTTGAGACCCTTATGCACGGGAGAATAGAAGGGGACGGCTGATTCGAAGCTTCCGATGAGGAGTTAAGGGAGAGAGAGGGATTGAACCCTGGCAATATCCTGACCAGAGTAAGGAATGGGGAATGTGGTGTGGGTGGAGTGAGAATGAATGGCGATTTGTAGAGTACAGGAAAGAGGAGGATTCGATATTTATAGCAAATCAATAAAATCCAGCGTCATATTTAATGGCAATAAGAAGAGTACTTCTGTTCATAAACAGTGAAAAATGACACTCGCCAAAGGCATCAAAGATGGACAATTTTCTGTAGGAAAATGCAGGCACCTTCGGAATAAAATCTTTCTTAAAATTCAATTTCAATTGGTCGGTAGAAGTGAAATAAGTACATCTTAATTTTTCATTTTAAGCTTCTTCTATTTACAAAGAAAATGGTTCCAGGCTTGACTTTGTGGAAGTAATTCATAGTAACTTAAATAAAACTTTGTATACTCCACTATAGGTTTAATAACACGACCCGGGTTTCGACACTTCGTGTCATCTTCAGGTGCAAATACAACATCTGTCACTCTATATATACAGGTTCGTGGTAGGGAAGGAGAAGGAATCTGGGGGAAGAGAGGTGAGGGGGTGTGGGAGGCGGGCGTGGGGGGGGGGGGGAATGCTTGGAGGTGGGAAAGGATTAGGGGGTGGAGAGGAGAAAAAAAAGTTTGTGTTTTGGGAAAGTCAACTACAATTTACACTGTGGAAGGTATGGTTTGGATATATGGTGAGAAGCTATGATCACATTTACAAAGTAAACAAAGTTTATCAGTTCACTTGAGTTATCCGGGTTTTTAAGGGGGTGGAGAATATGGGAGAGTGGAAGGGGAGCACTTGTTCGTTAGCTGGGGGATGGTTTGTGTTTTGGGAAATGTTGCTACAATGTTCACTGCGGGAGGTCTGGCTTGGGTGTATAGTGAGGAGTCACTTCACCTTTACAAACTACATAGAATTCTTTTGTTCACTTGCCCTTGAGTCCGCGTTTCCAGGGGGATGGAGAATATGGGAGAGTGGTAGGGGAGCACTTGTTCGTTAGCTAAGGGGTAGTTATTTAACGAATGTTGGACAATTTCTAGCGACTCTAGGGTGTCTTGTCTTCTTTCGTCTTTTTCTAAGTGGAGGATTTTTGGCGCAATACTGCTTTGGTGGTTGTTGACACTGAGATGGTTTGCGAACATGGAATCCTGTTTTGATTTCTCATGGCACTTTTTGTATTCACTCACTCTAGTTTCCACACTTCTCCCTGTCTTGCCGATGTATTTAGTCGGGCAGCTGTCACATTGTAAGGCATACACTCTGCTTCTTCTAGTTCCGGGGAAGTTGTCTTTGGCATTAAACAGAAGTTTTTTAATTGTTGTCGGGGCGTAGTAGGCTGGCGTATATTTGTTGATTGGGAAGGAGAATGTCACTAAATAAGAGATTTTCCCTAAAAATGCAATTTACACCACTTTCTTGAGGGTTCTTCTTGGCGAAGTGATGACACCATTGAAACAGCTAGTTTAGTTTGGGATTTTTGCAGCAGTCTATTGACTAGCTCGGTTTGATAGCCGTTTTTTCTGCGATGTATTTTATGACGTCTAGTTCTTTCTCAAAGTCTGTTTTTTCTAATGGCACTTCTATCAATCTGTTTATCAACGCATGGAGTGCAGCTGCCTTATGTTGGGATGGATGGCATGAATATGCTGGGATAACTTCGTCGGTTGTGGTGGGTTTTCGGTAAATTGCGAAGCTGTGTTTGCCTTTTGACAGTTTGATAGTTAAGTCGAGATAGTTGATTGATTGGTTTATGCTGGTTTCCATGATCATGGTCTCCAACGCTAATTATAATTAGCAGGAAAAGTTAATCACCATCCAATGTATTACTACAAAACTAATTGAGTGGATTTTGTCTGCGTAACAACGGTACGTTCTTAGAAAAACCTATTTTCCTTTCCAATCATATCAAGGAATTTATTTTTTTAACAAAACTAAAAGTCCAAATCGTTCATATTTCATAATGAACCTAAATATTGATGGGAATAAAGTTTTTGGCAAAAAGTCATCCGTGTGAGGCGTTTAACGCAATGGTGTTTGGACAAATGTTTTTGTAACTCACTTCGCTGTCTCTTTCAGTGATATCCTGTGATGCTTTATTCCTTGCATTAAACACATCGCTATAATATACACACACAATCATGCCATGTAAGGTAGGTGATAAAGGTTACCGACAAAATTTTATCCTTATTCATAAACAATATTGGTTTCTAACCCATAGATACTCATGAATAAAATATATCTCTTTTGGTCTCGACATAGATACTTTATGCATTAAAAGATGAATTAGGTTTTATGACTAAAATATTGCGCTCTTACTCCTAAGGCTAACATTGGATATGAATTTCATCGTTTTGGTCAAAACATTGACCTCTTATACTCAATTTTCAATGGAGCTATCGTTCTGGTTGTCCCTGTTTATTTTCATCACTCAGCCCATCTCTGTGCTTTTGCAGCTATTTCCCCTCTGCTGCTTCTGTATACCTTGAAATTGGAAAAAAAATTCCCACTAGCATTCAAGAAGCGATGAGTTAGCAGAGGTTTTTCTCCTTAAAGAAAATTGAAAATGTGACGGATAAGCAACTCAGTGAACCGAGTGGATTCTCCAAGGACCACATTGCTTTTCTACGAGGAAACAGGTTTTTTTCAAGAATTTCACTAGACTAGACACTTTAAACTTAACGAAATTTTATGCAGATAGAAGATAAAAATAGCCTTGCATCAACAGCTAGTAAAGTACACTGGTATATCCTTCTTTTAGTGCTTTCGGTAACATTTCTAACTCTCATTAACTTTTTATTTATTAGTTATTATTATTTTCTCTCTGTATGAAACTTTGTGGTTCAAAAAATTAAGAATATATTAATAAGAGAAGGTAGCCCAAAAAGTTCCAGTATTAAAACATTAATTTGAAACGTACAACGAAAATCATTTATTTTAACGGCAGGTAATTTTTTGGACCCTCGTGATAGCGTCATGAAGTTCATTACCATTAACATTCTAGTAATACAAAAATGCACAAGAACTTCCGTAGACAAGTATATGAAGTGTAGCGGTTTGATTTATCGCTAAATGCTTTGTAAAAGAATGGATGGAACCGGTGATTAAACGATGATTTTGGCCCTCCACTCCAGTCAAAAACCTGTTTCTTTCAAGCCGTGTGAACAGATCTAATGAATTTATATTAAATATACCATTCAAAAGTGTTTCATGGTTGATATGTAAACATTCATAGCATATAACTCTTTCGTAGAAAAATTTTCGATGGTCTAATAATAACCATCGGAAAGAAAACCATATATGACATTAGAGGTATATTTTTAAGAAATATTAGACCAATTGTATCAGGTAGCATAAAATAAAATTAAAGAAAAATACAGCAAACTAGGAGATATCCTGCTTTCGGTCTAGAAAGAGTGCAATGCCTGCTTACTACTTCAATTAATTACACATTACCTTAGGTGGTGACCGGCGGGCGTAGTCACGAATATATTGTAACTTTGACGGGTGGTGGGCATCGCATTTGTCACCGGTGTGATACTTCCCACTATATAATTATGTCCTACATAAGGAAAAAATACTAGCATAGAGAGTCCACAAAAAGAAAGCGTTTGCTTCTACTGGAACTATTTTGGATATATTACTTCATACACAAATTTGTGGTATGAGAAAATTACTCTTTAGGAAAAGGCAGGATGATAATTGGCATATTGTATGCGAATAAAGAAATAAATAATGGAATGATGCCAATTATAATTCCAAAAAAGTTTTAGGCTTAGTTTTTGTTGAAAATATTAGACAAATTCACTAATTGGTACAAAAAACTAATATTCCCTTTGTTCTATTGCTTTCAATTACATTGTGCGGAAAGCATTAGAAAGAGTTTTCTGCAACCGAAATTTGAAAGCTTGAAGAAATTTTGTTTTAAAGCATTATATTAAAAAATAAGATTTGGAGTAAATATAAGGTATTCATTTTGAATTTTAAAAAACTTGATTTAGAATTTACTCTCCTAGAGGTAACAAAACAAGATGATAATCATGAAGCCAAAGTAAATTGCCAACTTTCTCTCAATTTCATTTTCAATGCTTTCTTTCCTCTACTGGGATTTAAATTTGCCACTGATAGCAAAGCACAGTTCATAATATCAATTGAATTTTCAAAAGAACCAATTATATTAATGAATATCAAAAAGTCTCTAAAAAGTTGAAAAAAGTCGTATGAAACCGTGCAATGTGAGTTTTTGTAAAATATATATAATATATTAAAGTGTATTCTCTCCATACGTTTGATTTTTATTATGCCACTATGTCAGAGGTCACTTTATTCCCATCCGAAATTATTAACATTTAGTAACTTAAACGTAGAAGAATTTCTAAAGCCTTTGTTTTACACATTGAATAGATGTGGGCCTTTTAACGTACAAATGTAAGTGCATTTAACAATTTTAATTTTGCTCAAGGCCATGCAACACATCATATAAATACTACAGCATTAATGGAACCAACAAGTTGTAACTTTGCCACCATGAGTTATATTTGCACATCCAATCGTGCAGTAATACTTGAATTCATCTTAATTCATAATTATAAGGTGTCCCTAAATGTGTATAAAAATATCTCCTAATTGCCTTGAATTTCTGGACGGGTACATGATTTAAAGATTTCAATGTTTTTATTCCGCATCGTTTTAGTTGATTGGGATTGTTATTGGAAATACAAACCCTCAGTTGGTTCTCATGAGCTTCATTGGCCTTCGTAGCCACGCATAAATACTACAAAAAAGTACGCTAAAATAATGGCAAAATTCATATGATTAAATCTTGCAGGTATTATTGCGCAATAAAATGTTGCCCAAATGAAGATGCCCATCTATATGAAAGTATACCACTGCTTTTTCTGTTAGCACCACGAGGATTGAACAGATGTTACTGCCGAGGAAAATGCTTCCTCTTCTACTTGCCTTCTTCCATGTTTAGGTATAATGCCTATTCCGGCTTCATCGTCGTAGTCTCGGTCTCCCAATATTTATTATTCCGATAGGTTATTACGTTAAAACTATCCCGAGGGATACACTCAACATACTTTTTCCATCTCTCTTTATTATTTATTGCTGTTCTTTACTGGTACTAAAAATGCATAGACTTTAAAGTAACTGTAAAAAAAATCAGGAGCATATGAGGAAATTTGAATCTTCTCATGAATTTTTCATAACATATTTTTTAGAAGTAGCCAATATCGGTAAATAACACTTCATTAATTTACATCAATAGGCTTCAACTGGCGAAATTAAAGGATATTAGCAAAGGTTGCTCGAGAATGTTCTGGGAAAATGAAAATTTTCACTACTTATTTGAACACACATGACCTATAAAATTTAAATTAACGCTGTTCTATTTACAATGACATATGTCACGACGGAATAGATGGGATATGCTGCTATTTTTCTGTGTGTCATTTTACGGGAGAGATATATTAAAACATGGGCTGACTTTAGGATAAAAAGCTTAGAATTATACAGAATATCATGTAATGAATAAACAAAACAGGGAAAGGGGGTCCTCTACACGTTATACATTACTTTAATAAGTATCATTTGTAACTCATCCTAAATTTATTGGCCTTTATGTTGGATATCTATTTAGCAACATTGTTCAAACTTAACAAAAGTATATTGAACATTTTTTCTCAGTCAAAATATTTGAAAAAATATTATACCTCGTTAGTTGTGGATGAAATCGGTTAGTTTTTTGTTTCCTTGTCTAATTTGAAACGCTTTTTGTAGTTATGATAAAACATAACACATATCATTTGTTTTCGCAGAGCTGGTGTGTTTTTTTTTTAAATTAGTGCCTCTTATACAGATGTGGCCGAACAGAAGTGAGGAAACATCTCTCTTCAAATTTTCTGATAGTGGCACTATTTAACGGTAGCTTAATGAAGAATATTCAATGCTCAAAGCATTATTGTGCTCACTTTCGTGGAATTCAATGTTTTATGGACAAATTAATCTCTTCGTGTGTCCTAAGTGCAAGGCATGTTAGTCCGATAATGATTTGAGGTAAAATTCTCTACCGCACATCCCCAGAAAGCCCTCCCACCTTCTCCAATATCCACCCACTTCTCATCTCCGGGGTCCCTACTCCCGCCCCCGGCCACAGCATCGGTCCGCCGCGGGCAGCTGGGCCAGCCGCCCACCGCGAGTCCACCGCAGCCCAGCGACCACTTCCCCTCGCCCACGTCCGTGAGATCCGACCGCCCAGGCAAACCCTCCCGCCCTTCCTCCGACACTTTTGCTCGACCACCGGACAACAGGGGCGAGCAAAAAGGCAAATTGTATGGGGAGGCCGCAAACTTCCCGCATGAACGACTGTCCTACTTCAACGCGATCATTTTAGGATTAAGATAGAGAACTCCAATATCATTGTCTTTCTACTTCTGAAGTTTGGCTCTCTAATGTTCTTTATACTTCATCACCCTCCTTGGGTGAGGATTAGCTAAAAAAATCCATGCTTTGCTCCTTAGAGACGATTTTAAAGGATATAACGATATTCACAGATCTTTGAGTAAACATGGCGAAAAAAGTAAAAGCAAAATCAATTAATTTGCCAAAAGAATACATGGCGGGAGTGATTCAAATTGTTGGACTCAAGAGTAGCTACTTCAATCCAAAGGTTATCTTCAATCTTCAAATACAATCCATCCCACACATTTATCCCAAATTGCATTAGTTTCTTCATTGTCTTTTTCCCATTTGCCTGTGAAGGGACCTCATCCGTAGTTTTTTTTCCGTAATCCACCTTATACTTTTGTTCAGTATATATTATTTTAATGAAATGATGGAGTCAAATGATACGCATACTTGTATATGTGCAGCCCCTCATTCCTCAAACTGTGCATCATTTTAATCTTTGCATTAGTCTACCACATATTTTTAACGGTTTTATAGTTTTATTTTTTAATTTAACAATGCAAAACTAATACAATTTCTTGAGTGCCCTTTCCATTGCTGTGATGACTAATTCAACATAAGAGTACCGAACGTTGAACTTGTACACCTCACTAAACCTACTTAATTAGATTATGTCTCTTGACAGATACTATTCATGGCATGATATTCCTTTTTGAGTGCTAGTTTATTGCTACAAGGAATCAGCTTATTTTTTAAGCCTCCCTCTCAATACTTTCCTTTTCGGTATTCTTTCATTGCATATTTGTAATGCTTATACTACACTCATGCATTGCGTAATGCACGCTTTCATGTTCTTTAAACTCCCCTTAGCAGTCTCTTACACTTCATTTATCCACGGATCTAACAGCCTATATCCATCCCATTCTACCACTCACTTCAATATCTTGACTATACTTCGTTGTTCCATCCTCATACTTCCTCGCAATATGGTTGAAGCTATAGCGAGCAATAAGAAACACTCTTGATCTGGACGTAAAATACATTAATGTATTTTATGTATTTTTCATAAAATACATGAAAGGAATATCTGATGAAAACAAATTCATCATTCTTTTTATTGCCGAACCTTTCACGTAGTTTAATGCAAAGATAGTGTCCAACAGTGACAAAAGGTTTCAGAAAATCGTTGCGAAATTCTGTTTAACGCCACCAAATATGATGTAAAATAAATGAACATGGAGAATGATAAAATTCAGGTTAGGATAAAACAGAAAATATTTGATCTTCGAGAAAATGAAGAAATTCTGCTAAGCAAAACAGTCAGTTGATTAAAATTCGATATTTGGAGAAATAGTAATAAAAAAACATATTGGACGGGATTTTTTAAAGGTTCAAAAAACCTTAGGATGCATAATTGCATTCTAGTATACGAAAGAAAGATACAAGAGACCCAATTGGAAGAAATGGTTAGTACTTCAAAAAGAATATAACAATAAGTATGCTTTCTTAAGTACTCCACTCTATGATACTTCCTTGTCGGGGCCGAATCTGAGAGATTAATATGCTCAATCAATATGCTGAATATTATATGTTAATCTTAAAATGTCATTCAATTTTCCCATAAGAGACGGGGTTTTAGATCACCGTTATTGGATTTTTTACCTTCATTAATTTGTTACCGATGCTAAATATGTCGAATCACAGGTTCAAAGAGCAGCGGTGAAGTATATTAATCGCCACTGAAAAAAATACCGCATCCACAGAAACGGTGTGGAAGGGGAATGAAAATATATTCTTGTGGATAGTTTTGTGTTCATAAAAAAATAAAAACTACGTGAGTTGGAGGTATCGCAGTGACAGCAAGATTTAATCCCCAATCAGTGATGTAGGATCATGTAGACCCCAAGATTTTTCTGTTAAAAATATTGTATTGAAAATTTCATCGTACTGCTCAATTTTCCGTAGTCTCCTACTTTGAGCCTCTATATCGGTTCAAAATGTTTTACCCCGAAAGGTTTATGAATTTCTTTGTAAGTAAGTTTTTACCCGAAGCAACAACGAGAGTAACAAACAATTCTCGCTTCTAAACCCAACGTGGTAACAAGTCTTTAGCGATTTCGACCCTAGATGAACTACAGTGCTGCACCATAGATAAAGTCTAGTGCTCCACGTAGCCTCAAAACATCTGTTTGATCAGGGTGTTACTTAAAATTGGCATTTTGGGACGCACAAATTACACTATAATTATAATTTCTTGTTCATTTTACCAATATACCTCCCATAATGGGCAGTATAGACACCTTAGCGATAGATTACATGCATGCATACCAATCACGCCGTTCCCTTCCGAGGTAGGCACAGTCACAAAGTTTCATTCATCAATACATATCTGTACACCTAACTGAATGATTTCCTCTATACTGACTTATCCTTGCAAACCTCTTTTGCCTCATTTACCCCCATACACTGCTTCATACACGCCCTCCTGTTTTTAAGACTCGCTGACTGGAGATAAAACATATTGCGATAGCATTTGACTCCTCTATAATGGTATGGGATTTCTCTCAAGTCACCAGCTCCTTAAAACTTCAAACTTTTGCCGTGCACCTTGGAGATGAGCAATCCACATTTTCGACAAATTCCTCGGGAAATTACTCCCAAATACTAACTATATGAGCCACCATGTACTAAGAGTTAGAAAAAAGTGTTCATCAACTCTAGAAGCTTTCTTTTAATAATGCAGAAAAAGAAACATAATTATTTTAAGGGAGCAACAGGAAGTAATTTCAGAGTGTCGTGAAATTGTTCAGCTATGCTGAATAAATTGAGATAATATCCCCTGACAAGATTCCAAAAAGTTTGGCCTGATGTACGCAAACGCAAGAAGGTAGTTGAAACCAAATTTGAATATATTGGAAATAGTGAAATAATCGAAAAACTTTTTTACCAGAGTTTTGTACCCAAAAGGTTAAACATTAGAATTTGAAGACAGATTTTTATTGATTTACAGCTGAGCCTCTTATGAAGGAAATTTATCGAGGTTTTTCTTAACTGCATAATTTTGAAAGGAAAAATCATATGAATTCGTATGGTAGTACTTCCGTAATTTTATTCAGATCAACGGAAACATTTTATTGTAAAAATCTTTGAAAACTATTTCCACTGTTTCGAGGAATACTGACCCAACGCGATAATTTGTGTACGCATTTGAGAGTGACCAATTATGGATCAAAATGAGTTTCTATTTTTTTTAACCTTTTAAGAACACTGACGACCTACGTACGTACCTACAAAGTAAAATTATGACGTTATGCACCAATTTACAGCCTTAAACAGTCTTCTAACAAATATCTTTTCCTATTCATGGTCGCCGGTCGATGAAAAAATTCATAATGACCATTATAATGTATTTTGGCTATCGGGAAAAAAGGCGGTATAACCAAATATTATATTCGGTGAAATAAGTTTCGACTATGTCTCTACCGATTAAGAAAATACACTGAACTTACCTTGAGAAAAACCCACCTGAATTGGGAATAAAACAAGAGACCTTACTACGAATTTCTTTGCCAATTTAGAAAGAAACAAAAATATCATAATGTGTGCCTATTCACGACATAGGAGATGATACATGATTTATTCTCGCTGATAGTGGCTTTATAAATGCCCATATTCCCTGACGATTGCTATTCTTGGTCGAACGTGGGGGTGAACATCTTCATTCATCGATTCCCATTAGTCCTTCAAAATTTCCCTGGAAATAAGCAAGACTGGGTAGCATGATGGTGCACACATGTGCTGCGTCAAAGGTCCGCGGTTAGATTCCCACTCAAGGTTGGATTTATCCTTAGACAATTACCGACTCACTAACCAGTTTCATCAGTCGTCAAACTACGCTTACCATCTTCAGGACAAAATTCTCTGCTCAAGCAAATGATATAATAATTCATCCCATTTTTTCACCCAAGCCAAAATTTTCAGGAAGGCATTATGGTTTGATTGCATAAACTCTTCAATGAACCCAGTATTTCTAAGTTGTTAAACAAAAATAAAAATAGACGCCAGTATAACTTACTTAGTTGAAGAAATTGGAACCTTCAGAGGAAATATGCCACTCAAATTGACGGCATTGGCATTTTATGGCAGAATTTTAATATTAATGGCACTTTGATGTATAGATAGCATTCGTTTGCCCTGAACCTCATCTCAAGGATAGCAGGAGAGGACTTTACTCTACTACCACCAGGGCCAACACAATCGACCCTAGGTAATCATACACCATCATGAAAATAGGCGGATCTTTTTTGTGGACCATGAAGTTTGACATAAACGGCCGATTCTAAATATAAAAATAATACTGCCTCACATACTTAGAACAATTACATGAAACTTGTTTATTCTGAGAACGGAGAAAGGGAAAAATTACAAAAATATCACCGAGCCAATGCAAGAAAGCCGGATTGAAACTGCCATTCCAACCCTTAAATTGCGCATCTCCGCTCATCCAAAACTCAGGTGTCCTGTTCGGTCTCTTTCGTTCCGGGAGAAGAAGCGGTTTTTTTTTACCATTTCTTCTCCAGAGCGGGAGAATGACCCGTGAGACGGCAGTGCGAACCGAGTGGCCAACGAGTGGGCGTGGAATCGTGGAAGGGGGAGAGTGTGAGAATGGAAGAAGCGAAATGGACGTACGCCGCGTTGTCAAGTTGGAGGGGAGAAGGGTGGAGAACCAAGAGGAAAAGAATATAAACGGTATCGGGGCAAGCCGCACACACTGCTGGTTTGGCTGCTCCTCCTCCGACTTCTCCGACACACCCCTTCGACGCCTCCCTGGCTCCTCTCCCCTTCCGGTTTCCCCTGAAAACTATCTCCCAGGCAACCTCTCACAAAACAGCGGCATTCATTTCAACTTTTAACGGCCGCCGAGTCCGACGAGGGGACTTTGTCCATTAAGGTCGTGATATAGTGCCGCGGGGCAGGGAGCGAACGGGGCTGCTGCACGGGCGACGGAGCGGGAATCTTTTGCACTCCACCCTCTCCCAATTCCCATTCCCTCGGTCTTGTTTGACTCGGATTGGCGTGGTGGTAGCTCTTGCCACAGGAAGGTTTCGGATTAGCTTATTTTTTCAGCACGCACTCTTTTCTTTCCGTGAGCTGGGAAAAAATGTTCGCTGGAAATACCGAAAACTTCAAGTCGAAAAAGATGAATAAAAACTTATATTTCAGTCCCTCGTCGTTTTACGATCCTACCAATAAGGATTTGGAGTCGTCGCCCTCGGACTGAGAAAGAGTCGCATCTTATTGTTGCAGAATACATCACATCGAGTCCATCCCATTCCCGTTTGCGTGGTTTGTTTGCATTGACCGTTAAGAATCTTGAAAGCTTATTTGTCAACAATTCCCTATCACTACTTGTACAGAGGGTGTAGGCACATGCTAAAGACTTCATTAAATTAATCAAAGGAACGATAGATACACCAACACGATTATTTCATACCTGATATGTACTGATGCATACAAAAAATCCCGTACTAGCTCAGTCCATGACTCCGTCATACTAGTTTTCAGTAAACTTGAAATCTTTTGCGTTGCTTGATTAAGTTATGAAGCCTATTTTATGACGATACAACATTATTATATATACTGTGGCAATCCCAATATTTACTTTAGCCATGAAAAAATTACTATTTACAAGGAATACATGGATCAACAAATTAAAAGAATATGCACTGAAGCATTTCAAGTGTATTTCAATCATGTAACAGGCTGGATAAATGTTTAGTTGATATAGCAAAATAAAGCATTCCTAAATGATTTCGAAAGAAATCAGTAAGAAGTTTGTCCTGATCATCTCTTAATGGGCCAACCGTATAGAGCTTCCGCTGTCCATCGACTGACCGAGGCTGGCAATGATCGCTATCAACATGCCACAAGGTGGAGTACAATATGGAAATTTGCAAGCTTCCGCTGTACCTGCGCTATGTGCAGCTTTCCCCTGTAATGGTTGCAGGTCTCTGCGGTTCATATTTGAACATTTTCGCCAGTATACTGCAAAGAAAACTAAAGCCAAGTAATACGCTAAGCCCTTTTTAACTGTTCTCTCGGGTAAGGATCCCTCCTGAGAACACTATCAAAAAAGCTAGCCTAGTGTGGCCAGAAATCCGCCACTAAAAGTTTATGAAATCTTATCATTCACTGAGACACAACTTAGGGGGAATAGAATCTAAAGGGAAACCATGAGCCTTAAGAATAGAAAAGCGTGAAATTATGTTTAAGACTGAGAAAAGCGGATAATTGCAAGAATATGGCATTTTGGAGAAAGTAAGTTAAAGAATGCCATGAATTATTAAGTTCTTTGTCTTAGCCCATCCCTTAGGAGAACGAATGACGTGACGGGTTAGAACATAGTATGACATTCCCTTCCGCCGAAATGTAATATATTTAAACTGCAGAGAATATAAAGTTTGTTAGTCTCACCTGGCAATTATGTCGAAAAAGTCCTCTGAACTGTACGAGGGGCCATCGTATTTCATGCAAATGAGAAAAAAAAGACCAAGACGAAGTGGCACTTATGAGTAAAAAAAATAAAATTTCCAACTTCCACTCGTCATCCATTAATTCAGCGATTACTTTTTCAGAAATGGCGCTCGAAGGAGAGTGACGGGAACAATCAATTTATATCTTCCAACTACCTCGAAAAATTCATCAATGAAAACGGATATTCCCCCAGAGTAGATGAGATACCGGAAGAAAGTCTGCAGTCCTATGGCCACACAAAATAAATGAGAATATAACCTTTGAAAACGAAAAATAAAATGCACCTCTTTAAGCCATGAGTAAAGGATGAATTAATTGACTAGAAGAGCAAAATTATTAAGGAAATGCATGAATAAGGCCCGTGAAAGGGATAATAGTTAATTTGAGAAATTTATCTGGAAATGGAGCTGGCAGAATGGGGAGTGGAGATATAATCGCACTTTTGAGAGAGGGAAAATGAACCAAGTTTGCTTTCGTATCATCTGATGGAGAGTAATATGAAGCTATCTCTTTAATCTCTTCAGGTATGATACGAGCGATGTTTATTTTTTAAATCAAGAGCTTTTTCAGCCTGGGACTGGTTTAGACTACCCCTGAGTTGAGTTTTTCTTCGGGTCTGAAAGGGACTTCACTTAAAAAACCGAAAAACTTCTATTTTTTCGTTTAAAAATTGTTTCACTGCTATTTGAGTAATGAAAATTAGAATAATAATTTTCACTTATAACTTTTCACCGTCAGGAGAGAGTAAAAATTTCCAAAGAAAAGTCATTAAATAAAACTTGATAATTGCTCACACGCAAATACTCGACCTGTGTGGAATATTTTTGAAAGATTGCTTGGTAAAAGGTCATCCGTAATCCCTTTGTGTTATTCTGAAAATACGAACCGTAGCATTGTAGAGCGTTAAGATTCAACATTTTCCCAATTAAGTCGCCCTGCATCACAAATACACTTTTGTTGGTACACGTTTGTAATTTATTATTATTCTAAATGTTAGTATTTCTTTCCTGTTCGTGAACTCTCATTTTTCATATTTACCATTCATAGTACATCATTCAGTGAATATTTTCCGCTCTAAAAATATTTTCTTCGACGCCATAATTTTACAATTCGTAAATCAGAGGGGGATCGGGTTAGTGTGGTGGCTAGAGTACTGGCTAACCATATGGACGGCCAGGTTTCAAATCCCTGCAGAGGACGATGTTTTTCAGAGGAAACCTGATCCCTACTTTAAGTGCCTTGTGGAGTGCGCTTAAGTACAGTACTCAGTCTGTCGGATGAGATGATAAGCCGTGGTCTCCTTGGCGCCTTTCGTTAAGAACAGGATAATGCCGACGCCGGGTTTCTATCCACCCTTCCTCCCTTACCTATGCCCCATGGGGCAAATGACTTTAACTGTCGGTCGCATCCCCCAATATCCAATCCAAATCCGTAAATCAGATAAGTAAGTGAATCACTGATGGATATGGATGGATGGATGGATGGATTTAATGCATTCTTTAAAAATATGTTTAATGCATTCTTTAAAAATGAGTTTAAATGAGACAAAATGACACTTAGAGCGAAGATTCAAGAAGTCGCACAATACCTCTTGATAGAAGCCCTGGCGACGAAATAATTATTCAAGGAAGAGAGGAAACGCCCACCTGAAGGGATACAATGGAAACAAGTAACCCTGTGAGGTAGGATAGACATATTTCCCCACAGCTCAAACGATTAAATCCTGAACTTATGAATGTTATGAGTTGGCAAGATTCTCAAGGCTGTATTTTCTAAACTCTCAGCCCAGAATCAGTGGAGCCCGCTCGTCAATTACGCAGTCCACGGAATCTCACGTAACCAACACCAAATATGTAGGCCTGGCTCATAATAAATAAGTATAGACATGAGGTAAATTTACATAGTATGAAATTAAAATCGCAATTTAGTGAGCACAGAAAAATGTGGTCCTTCATTAATGAGTGTACTGTGGCTTTTTTCCCAAACGTGAATAGTTAAAAAACGTAGTATTAAAAAACTCGCAACCAAAAATGTAGTGGTGAAAAGCATCGTTTTAAATTTGAAATAGGCAGAATATTCAATTTTAGTGCATTAGACGGGTCTCTTATAAAAAATGCAGCATGTACTGGATGGGTTTAGAAAAAGTGCCAATTTTATCTCACGGAGCTCATGAAATACTAGAATCAAGGAGCGTATTAATGCAGCCAATTTTGGTCTACTGAGTGAGGCTAAAGCTCTGGTTTTCTCGCATTTATGGTTAATTTTGTCTAACACAGCTTTTACGCTCTCTAAAAATTATTGCTTGACCTAATTCAAAGAAACCTCATGTAGATGACAGATTTTTATTGTCCTCCCTCGACCTTTGCATAAAGTTATGCACTGTTATAGAAATGATAGTAAAATACAATTTAAATTCTCAAAAATAAGCGTAACTTAATACGCCGGAATAATCGCCGTAAATCACAGGGTAAAATTCTTTGAAAGGCTCAACTATTGATTTCGTTATCTTCTGCATATAAAGGCAATTTTCTAAATTTTTGATTTTTCATCATCTTTATTGGCAGGAAAATATACACAAGTGTCTAGTAGATTAAAATCCTATATGAAATCCGAAAAATATTGTGAAAATATGTTTTTATTTTTTTTAATCATGAAAATGCTCAAACATATATATAAAGGAGGGATAACATTTTATTATAAAATATTTTAAATTAATTACTATAAAATTTATACTATATTTTTTGATTGACCGTTAGAATCATAGAAGGAATCACACAAAAGTTTTATACATCTTAGCTTCGACAGGATATAAAAGAAAGGGTCGAGGGCCCATAGTTTTCCAAATATCCCATTCACTAGTAATATATTACTACCTTATGAAAACCATTGAATTCGTTGAGGTTACTCTTCGGTTTGTTTAAAATTATTAGCATATCAGCACTTCCTTACATACATATCACTCAAAATATAGGCTTTGGATTTGGATTTGGGTTTTTTAGAAAAAATGTTTTCTTTCAGGTATTATATAGGTTCCTTCTGTTAGCTAACATTTGAGTTGTTGGTTCTGTTATCAAAAGTTTTTAAGCCTATTTCGTGAATATAAGTTTATTTTTACTCGTAGATTGAAGCAGAGGCTTTGAAAAGAATTTATGCCCAAGGCACATATGTCTCTGTCTGATTGCTGAATATAATGGACATAAAGAATTATTTGTTAAGTTAAATGTTGCACCCGGCTCTATCTCTTAGGTTTGTTAATGATATGTAGCCAATAATTTTCTTTATTACTGATTAAGGAATTGTTTGTGCCAGGTGACCATTTGAAATTCAGTGACTAGATTCCTATTACTATGAACAGCTAAGAGATATGCATGGTAACATAATGGGAACTAAATGGCTTATAAATAGATATGAATGGCAAAAAAAGGAGATCATAAAGTGACATTGATCTGTATGGTCGGAAATTTGTTGGAACAACTTTCAAATCTACCCAAATCATCATAAAAATATTTTATCCCAAAAACTTTGTAACTTTTCACACAGTATTATTACACCAACCTTAGCTTCGACAAACTTATGCCATTATCAAGTTTTTCTATGGTAAGTTATACGCATATAAAAGGTATTACCTATACCTTCACTTTGACAATGGCCTAAGTGTGATTAAATGTAGGTTGGTGTAATAAAAGTGTGCGGAAATATTCAAAGTATTTTTACTGTGGGAAAATGTTAACAAAAATTTATTTCGATAAGGTATAGCCTGATACGTTAAAATTCACGAATTTATTTGATAGGTATACTATTTCTAAATATATTAATCCTCAGACGATACAGCAATAAAATTGCGGTTCACCGATAGTGAGAAACATGTATCACAAAATACAGAACTAAAAGACTTAGAGTCTCATGTCATTGAGAAGAAAGATCACGAAAAAACCATCGCATCCACTATCCGCTATCCCGTGCCTTACTCAGCTGCGATTACCACTATTACTCAGCTAATTAGTGCCGCATTTGTTGTCCACGATCAATTTCACCCCTTGTGGAACGATTACGAATGCACACTGACGGTGAAATATAACTGATGTTCGCGCTAGAAAAAAAAACAGGTAAAACATTATGATCGCCCATTTCCTCGGGAAAGTCAAGGAGATAGGATAACGTGGGATCCACGCGACACAACAGCGACGTGACTGAGGAATTGGAGACCGAAGACTGTCGCACTGAGAAGATGCGGAAGTGTCATTCTACAGTTGGTGGACGGGTCATTCGTTGAGGATTTATAAAAACTGCGAAAGGAAAAGGAAAGGTCACAGTGCTCCTTCCATATTTAGGATCGGTTGCATTGGGGGTGTTTCCGATAGTACACGCTGTGATTAACCTCAACGAAGTCTCGGGCATCAGTTGGAAGGAAATAAAAATGAAATAACTGATACATTCTCGGCGCACTTAATGGAGGAATTCTTCTCGGGTTCTCCACCGGGTGACACTCACCATACGTTTCGATTTTCGACTCGTTCGTCGCTGTCGAGGGCTGCTGTCGTTCCAAGATTTTATCTTCCTTTCATGCCGCTGAGTATGGTACCTCGGGAGGTGAGCATCTGTGACCAAGTCACATTGTTCAATTCCATTTGTTTTGAATGTATCATTTCCATAATTGGTTGAAGTTTTCTTCTCCATCGAAATTTGGCCGTATTCTTTTTCGAGAATATACCAGTACCTTCGCGATCCTGGTTTTCTCAAATCAAGGAGAGTGATTTTTGAACAAAAAATTCGGAAAAGGTTGAATATATTGCTATCCGTAGTCTGTAGTACCGTTTGTGTTCCTTCAGTTTTGTTCTACCATGCGCACTGTTTCCCTGAGGAAGGATTTGCCGGATTTTTTATGGGATACAGTAGATGCCGGGTGCTTTACGTCCAATGCTATGCCCTCACTGGCTTACCTCTCAGTTTGTTCAAATAGTTCACCCATACAGGGATGTGTGACTCATTGAAACGAACAAAATTGCTGCTGCCTAAATTGAGACAAGAATAATATCTTAAAATAATTTCAATATACTCTTTACATTCTATTTCGTGCTTAAGCTATAACCATTGGCATATTTATCCTAAGCACAACACCAAATATTTTATATGCACATCATATCTGGCCTTAAGATTGTTTCTGCCACTTGCTGATGATTGTCCAGCCGGATTTTCTAGTAGATAACGGGACCCGGCCGTTTCAAAGATACCACTTATGCAAACACATATATTATCAAATGGGCAGGCAGTAGTGATCAAAAGCGTTTACGAGACACCAAATAAAATCAGACGCTGTGTCTACCCATGCTTAGTTCGCAGGTGTTATCACACGCAATTATTTGTCTTCTTTTACATATCGATTCATCTTAAAAATTGTTGATTCAAACTTCTGAAATCAGTTACAAGTGATGGCACTGTTTCTATTTTATTTAGTTGGCTGACAGAAAATACAGAGAGTGGTGAATGGTACAACAGGTTTAGCTTTGCTATTCTCACCTAGTATTCTTTTCAAATCTTTGCTTGTTTAATTTTTACACGACAATTTATGCTGTAGATTGTCGTTCCTAAAGTTGTACGAACAAAGTAGAATCCATTCATTCCGACAACTAGGAGACAAAACTAATTTCAAAAAGACGCTAAATGGTCCACAGGTTTGCAGATAATTTCACGGGCTATGAGCAAGTGTTGGGATTATCCTCATATTGGCAACAAATAAGGGACCAGGATACCTCCAAAAAGGCAACTCCACAGCCAAGATTTGATCAAAAACATTCAAAATATAAGACTGACAACTTGATGCCCATTGCCTGAGCGTAATCGAAGTTGAAATCGGCGCTAAATCAGTGATGATAAAAGTTGTATAAGTTTCCAACATTTTATTTATTTAATTGACGACAATAAGTAGCTTTCACGATATGATCGTCAACGTACAGTACCGCATGATTTTGCATTAGCGTGTAAAATTAGTTTGAACTGGAATAAATCAATTCGTGGGAATCAACCATTTTGGAACAAATTCCTCAGCCAGTATTATTATCATAGCCCATTGAGCCATTTCCTTAACCATTGCCTTAGGCAGTAGTGAAAGTGTTAGGCATTGCCATAGCCTTAACCATTACCATTGCAATGGTTTAAACCCAACCTCTCCGATCCCCTTTTCCTTCCCTAATGACTAATACTGCTATCTCATCTGTGGCCAATTCTTACCCAAGTATATCCATTACTCATTCCCTTTCGCATTGCGCTTTCCTCTACCCGGCCCCTTACACCTCCCTCGCAAGTCCTCTCCAGGTAACCACGCCCACTTTCCCTTGGCCTCACTTCCCCGGGCGCAGCAAAAGGGGACGGAAAACTTCTCAGTCGACCGCCCTGGGTACTCTGGTTATCCCGGCAGCCCTTTCCCTTTCATTTCCTCCGTTTGCAAGAGGAGGGCGACCATGAAGGGTGGAAACAAGGGTGCGCCTCGGGGGCAGAGAGATGCAAAAAAGGAGACACCGCGTGGGAGTGCCCCCTCACCCCTTCCTCTTCTCTCCCCCGCCCCGGTCTATGAAAAATTCATGAGCAGTAATGGGAACTCGAAATGTCATCCGTATCCCACCCGTCAGGAAATGCATTCTTATAATGCGCTCTCTAACCACATGTCGCAGTTATATTCGCCACCACCATCGCCGCGTCTCCTGGACTCCTCCTACACTCTCGTCCCCACCTCCTGTTCCGTCTGGCTGGTATACCTTCGTACCACAGGGACCCCTAACATCCCTACCCTCCCTCTCTATCTCTTTATTCTCACACCCAATATTGTCTGCCATATTATCTGTGGAACTACTAAAAATGCCAGTTTAAAAACTTCATTCAGGGTACACGAATATAAGAAAGCAGAGGAGGAAAATATATTTACATGATAGACAAGAAAAAGCACATAGACCGATGAAAAATCCTAATTACACAATAAGGAATTCCTCCAAGTTATTGTTGAGGAGGAATCAAAGGAACGTAAGTAACGACTACTGAGTGCAGCAGCGACAATGATGGAACTTCTGCGGAAGCAATACGAGATGAGTCCATCGTGCGGAAGGACTTCCGTCAAACACTGAATATAAAAAAAACAGGGGAGCCACAGGCATAGATTGCTTTCATTCTAAACTTCCAATGCATAAGGAGATCATATTAAAAATGAAACCTTCAATTAGCATATGCTGGATAAGGAATGAATTGATTGCTTTATCCAGAACTTCTAATGCATAGGGGCATTACATTTGAGGATAACACATGGTTCCACGTAACTTGCACAGGACAATAGAAAAGGCCAGGCAACGTACTTTGAAAATAGCAAAAATATTTCTTGGTTCAAAATTGAAAAGGGGAGAAATAAAGAGGAACATAGAGGTATTAGTCTCCTACATAAAAATCGTGAAATATGCAATCAAATTGTGTATGAAAAGTATGCCGGCCCCGGTGGTGGCGGGGTAAAGTCCTCACCTGCTTAACCGAGGGTCGCAGGTTTGAGTCCCGCCTGGGTGGGTTTTTCACCACCCAGGGCATGGGTGTATGTCAAGTTCTGTTGGTCCAATCCCTGGAAAACTTGATGACAGGCTCAGCAGCCTATCGGGATTCCGGGGATATACGGGCCAACAGAATCGTCCGGCAGCAAACAAATAAAATCTGGAAACCAACACGAAATATCAAAAAACCTTGAGATGACCATGCTAGTTAAATTTCAATAAAACGAAAGCAATTAGAATTAGAACCACTCTTCGTCATAGGTTATGAAAAAAACAAAAAATGTGCAAAAGGAAACATGTTAAAGATACTTACAAAACTAATAAAACTACCTTATCATAGGAAAACCGCACAGCATTCAAACTAATAAAATTTCTATCATTATTGATTCATGAGTTAAATTATTGTCAGAAATATTTTTTAATCAAATCCCAAATTTAAATAAATTAACTTTTACTAACTGTAGATTTTAACAAATTCTAGATGAGGGATTTAGAATGTCGACTGCATCATTTGATTTATTATAACATACCCTTTCAGGAAAATTTTACCAAAATATAGCCCTAAGATTAAAACTCAGCATGGGAAATTCGTGAGTTTTTTCAAACATCTATTCGTCAATGGCAGCCTTATTACTCCTAATAGAGATATAAATTGCGAATCATCTCACTAACTCTACCAGATGAGTAGCAATGATGTTAATAATCTTATGGAAACTCACAAATGTATCTGTAGATGTTTTTAATGAGAAGCTTATCGCAAACGCTAAGAATAGTAAAGCCTAATCATACCATCAACTACAGGCAATTATACAGGAGTAAAATGCTGTGGAGTGCAGACAACTGAGGATTAATGTGGTTCATTGCTATTCCACCGTTTTTGTGTGCGCTACACGAGATTCAAAACCCGTTTTTCGAGCTTTACGTAAATTTTTTCTCGAAAGGAGAGCATTGAGAATTACCCTATACGTGCTCTAGGGAAAAGTTCCTTTTACTCATTCATTAAAATTTACACAATTACAAATTACCAAGATACAATTTCCAACAAATATCCTCTGGCAGTATCAGCGCTGCTCATCGCCAATAGAATAACGCAGTAAGGTTCATTAGGCATTCCCAGAACACATGTAAATTAGTAAACTTGGGGTGAATGGAACTTGGAGAGGAATTAAGTTAGACGACTGAGAGAGCTAGTGAATTTGTTACTCAATTTTCGCTTCTCTTGATGTGCATCATCATGCTTGAGAGATTGCACGTGCCCATGAAACATGCCCACCTACCTCATCCGCTGAGTGTCCAACACGATTAATGGCAAAAGCTCTTGGTTCTATCATTCGCCTTTTTAAATACAATTTTGTGCTATGAATTGGGAAGATTTACTGAGTAATATTTAAAATAATATGCCGTAAACAATTAAGCATGTTTTTTTGGCAATAAGGATCGGTTCATCAACATTATGGCAAACTTCCTGGTAACTTCCAGGTATTGATTCGCACCTGACAAATCCTATGTTCGCTTCACGCTTATCAAACGTATTTCATCCGCTGGATTGTTACCCGATGGAGAAACGCTGGTATACTTATTTCCGAGCGAAAATGAATTTCGAAGCGAGCGTTTTGATCAGCGCATGTAAATCTGAACAAAAGAACTCCTATATTCGCAAGGTTTGGCAAGATTCTTTTATGGATATAAGTGTGTATTTCGAAGTGTTGTATTTTTGCTGCCGTTTATTAAGAAACTAATTCACGGTTGCATCTGAAGCATTTACTTGGCGAAGATTGTCTCAAGCGCGAGCTTCATCTCAACTCTTGTTTCATAGTCGTAAAGTAAGGTTCCTCAAGATATTTTAATAAGGCGAGGTTCAATAAATAGATACCACTATGCTGTTAGTACTCAAGTACTACCGTCTGTATCATATTTCCCAAATATTTTCAATGTCTTCGTTAAGATTTAGTCAGAATACACCATCTTAAATCGAATCTTAATTAACCTTTGGTGAATCACGTTTATTTAAACTTAATGCACCATGAGTTTTCCACTCATAAAATATTCTAAATAATTTTGAATTGGTAGTGTTGTAAGCCAGGAGACGTAAGAAATTTTAATGGATACATAATTTCAAAAATTACTTCGATTGATGCCACTAATTTCTCTCAGACTGGTCACATCACCAATAACTAGGATTATTGAATAAGAATTACACGAGTAATAATGTTCTTCATCCAAAATAACATTTTATATATGCCAGATGATAGTGACCGGCATCTTGAAAATTGGATTATCCTTCAAATGAGAGTTTTTTTGGCTGGAGGAAGCAGCAGGTAAGCTTTTTCTGAGGGTATGAGAGGGTATGTAACGACTTAAAATCGGTGGATAATCACTTTTATTACATTTCTCAGGTGAATGAGTCATCCGCCGGATAAAATTGCCTTATCCAGAAATGGATCAATCAGCCCTTAATTAAGAAAATGTGAATTTAAACGCAATGTGACAAGGAGCAAAAAAATTCATAACATACATAACATAACATAATGATTCATAACATAACATAATGACAAAAAATGTCATTAATGAGCCGTTGGCTCAACTGAGAATAAAATAAAGCAGAAAAAAAAACTTCTACGAACAGGTTGCGGAGGACAATGACAGCATATAGGATTATAACGTGATCTTGTGTATTATATGATACAGCATCACGTGCCCATTTTCTGTCCACCATTTCCATCAGTATTTGAATATTTCTCTATTTTTCTCAATTCTATATTTCATTTCGAAGGGAGTTTCGAAGGGAACTCATGGTGCTTTGAGTATAAATAATAATTCTCTATTTTTCTCCATTCTATATTTCATTTCGATGCTATTACACAGGCTAAAATGATACCTACTAATTGATCTAATATATTGCTATTAATAACCTACTGCGTACTCACATCTCCTTCAAGAACGCAATTACAATATTATCATTGTGTAGATAATATACATTATAAAATACAACAAAACCTGTATGTAAGAATATGAAGTACTTATTATCCAAAAGTGTCCAAATGACGACAAATTGCATATATAATTCAAGTATGAGAATTTGTGATTCATAATAGACAGACATAACAGACATAAATAACAGACATTAACAGTAACATAACCACATAATGAAAGCAAAAGTGTTTTTAATAAAACCACACATGCAGTCGGTCTGTGCTTCCTGAATAATGGATCTTGTATTCGGATTTACTACTATTAAGCCATGACGTTCAAACTGCATTATTAGGTGAAGTAGCCTAGTCTATTTTATTGTTGTCTACTTAAAAGAGGAAGAAGAGTAATTCTTCTTAAATAACTCCCACTGCACTCGCCAAAATATTTATCCGCCTTCGTTCTCAAATTATACTCTCGTTCATCATCTTTTTCAGTATGTTATTTGAATTATCATTTTCATATTATCATTCATATTTTTCACGCAGTTGGCTATGATTTTGGAAACTTGGGTATTTGAGGCTTTTCTCAAATTCTTCCTCTTCTGCTTCACATAAAAGGATTACTTCAACCAACCCCCGCCGTCCGAATTCAAAGGAAAGAGTTATGCTTCGAAAAATGCGACACGAGCCTACTCCGACCACGCCTTAATTTATTTTTTTCCGACCCGGAATCTCAACCCCTGTTCTCCGTCTTGCGTTTCTCGATAAATAATCCTCCGCGCACCTCGTAACCGCAACGTTGACTCCCACAGGCCCTCTGCATCCACGTCACTCCCTCCGCCACGTTCAGCTAACCACTCCCCCATCCCCACAACTTGTCCCTCAACCCTCTCTCCCGTCCGTCCCCTCCGCACCACGCCAACGGATACACCCACGCACCCGCGTGGCAATTAACATGCCGTTTCGGCCTCCGCCTCCCCAAACGTCGGCACAATTAAAGTGACCATCTCCTGACTCGGGCGGGTTTATGTCCTGGAATTTGAGGGAGAGCTGCGGCGCTTGACGGGGAAGGAGGCTGAGCAAATTTGTGGAATGGGAAGGAGAACAAGGTGAAGCAAACAGCAGAAGATCGGAAGCAAAAGGTGGAAAAGCCAAGGTATGGCAAAGGTTTCCACGGAAAGGACGGTTACATGGAGAGTTCAGGTGTCCTTTTTGGAAAGAGAAGAGTTTTAGTACAAAATGAAACGATGTGTTTACAATAACCGCAAGTTTGCAGGAATAATCAATTAAACGGCACTCCCATCGAAATTAAATTCTGTATGCATATCTAGCCCTCACTCCTAAAATCTCATTTTGATAGAGATCCCGATCATATTCATTATTTATAATAGAAATAAATGAACGTAGACAGACGTGCCAGCTACAAATATGGCAATGAAATTTGCTTGTACCTGTAATGAATACTCATTCCTTTGGAGGATATAATCGAACGCCATAATCTTCATTTTACGCTTAGTTTTCTTGGTAACTTCCAAAATTGACACAGGAATTAGAAAGCCTAAATAGGGCAGAAAGATCGAAGGCTTTCCCGGCGTATGGTATCGAGGAAGTCAATGCGGGTTTTCCACCGGGTCAGGTTGTCCATGTCTGCCGACGTTTCGATGACCGAGTTGCTCATCGTCTTCAGGGCTTCAGGGCAAATGCCCTGAAGACGATGAGCAACTCGGTCATCGAAACGTCGGCAGACATGGACAACCTGACCCGGTGGAAAACCCGCATTGACTTCCCCTAAATAGGGCAGTTTTCTGCAAATTAGCCCAAAATGCCAAATTTCCGTGGTCTGATTGCTGTTCTGGGCCGATTTTTTCTCTTGGCAATTTTTATGAATTAGAGCCAAATGTATCCTTTAAAAAACAAGGTGCGTTCATTTTCCTATTTATCCAAGACCGGCTACAAGAAAAATTTTAAAAGTACTCTTGAATGGGCGAACATCTTTCTGTCAGTTGAGTATGGATAAGTCCCAGACTCAACGTAACATAGCACCATAGGCCCAACTATTGACCTTTTTGAACGAACCACGAACTGCTTCTCTCAGGAGTAAACGAATGCAAAAAGGGAAGGAAAAGGAAACGGTGGGAAAAGAATCCCTGTAATGTGAATTCTGTGTCATAATGTGACGGTAAGGAGGGTGAGGTAGGGCAAGGGAAATAGGGAGAAAGGAGAGGAGAAAAGGAATATGAGGGAAAGACAGCAGAGATGAGTTGAGCGAATGCTTGAGAAGATGGGGAAAGTGGACGCCCGAGGCAAACCACTCCCGCGGTGGCGAAGAGCTCTAATAGAATAAGCGTTGATGTGGAGGGGCGAGGAATCCAAGACTGACGGATGGGAACTAGCTACTGAATCACACCATGAAAGAGAAAATTAGCAGCTAAATCTCGAAAGGTAACCAGCTTATCTCCGAGGAGTAAGAAAGTTAAACACAATTCGAAACATTGGGTGCGATTTGTATAATTTTTTCCATTTCTAACTGGGAAAGAGTTATTATTCCTTTCGTGAGAAAATTTGATCTAATGTATATATTCCAAGAGTAATCTTAATAACAGTATTTAAAAAAATTCTAGCATTTGGGAAAACGGCTAATTAACACATTGCACAGCGAACTGGGTAAACGTTATTGCGAGCTGTACTTCCTCAAACAATATACACGCTGTTGTAAAAAAGAAGTCATTTTGGACCAGAAAATAGGCTGTAGTTCCTCGCATTAAATCTTCCTTTCCATTTTTCAGAAGTAGACCGAGGTCTTACGTATTGGTTTACAGTGTCTTACTAATATGATTTGAATTTTCCTTTGCAGTCTTTATCGAACAAATTGCTTATATTGTTTCCAATTCAATTGATGCAATTGCATTGACTTGGAAGATGAAAGTCAGCTCTTCAAATATAAAAACATAATTGCTATGGGTTATAGAATAATTACATTCTTTAGTATCCCTTTGAACGATTTTAAAATTTTGAAATATTTAAAGCAATTTCTTGGACTACATATCAGCTCATTAACACCTCCTTTGTCAGGACTTTTTTGCATGGCTTTAATGGTATATCTTTCAGATTTCTTAAAGGAAATGCATAACAAAATATGTGTAACATATGAGAAAGTTAAAACATTAGTAAATACGACCTTTAGGTAAACATGAATGGAATTTGAAGATGATAATTTAAATGAGATAATCCTAAAACATGTAATAGTTTGGAATAGGCGTGTTACAATAAGGCATATCTAAGAAAAATTGATTATCAGAGATAAAAGCGTGGCTGCTTAGTGAATTCCATGCACGATTTCAAATACAAACACGACTAATATCTCCCTTATCATGTTCTTACCTTCGTACTCCCTGGATCATTCCCTCTTCGAACAATGGTTAATGATATTTATTTTTTACTGTCGCCAACCCCAACGGTGGAAGATATGTACCAGTTACCAATACATATATCTATATTAAAATAATACAATATTTATAGTTTATCAGATACATCCATCCTTAAAAGAAATGTACCTTTTAAAGCTACGTTATATTGAAATTCAGAGAATATCCCCAAGTATCCCCACATTTTCAGAGCCCAATTTACCTCAAGTACTTTTTTGCCTCAGAATACGATCTACACTTCTTCATCCCGTTCACGAATCCTCTTTCTTCATCTCCCACGTTTGCCCAACATCCTTCCTTTCATCACAGCCTTGAGACACTCATCGCACAACGTCCCAGGAAATACTTCTGGTCTACTGCTAAACGCTTCCTTCACTGATACTATCCTCTCCCTTGTGTCTTGGCTGCTATTCCCATTTTCTTCCAGCGTACCACCCAGGTAATTTAAATGCTCCACTTGCTCCAGTTTGTGCCTTCCTACATTTATGAACAGCCTCGCTTTCATTGTCCGGTAAAATCTCGGTACCTTCATTCTGATTATATTACCTCCTTTCCGTATACCACGCACTGCTTTTCCAATGCATCTACTAACGATTTCATTCCTCCGAAGATCAACTGCTCAAATGATAAAACAAAAATGTTAGTGAGCTCAATCTCCACCATTGTGGAGATGTGAAGGAGATAAGAGGTTCAACTCCATACAATACCACTCTTCAAAAAGAAATTACCCCTTCAAAAAAATCTTACTTTCCTTTCGTCCTGGCGCAGGAAATAAAATAGACAGAGAGCATAAGAAGGAGGACACGAGAAGCGTTACTGGGAGGAAGTGTAGAAGACGAAATGATGCGACTGAGGAAGCTTTGGTAAGAAAAGAGGTGCGCGCGCCAGAGAAGAGATAAAATATGGCACGGAGACTGAGTGGAACGTTTGTCTTTCTCTTATTCTTTTTTTTTTGAGAAAGATACAGAGAAAGAGGAGATGGAAAAAGCTCGGGCTCTTAAAAAGTCTTCTTGCGGAAAGCTCCGCTCACTTTTTTCCTACTTCCGTCTTTGGCCACCAGGGTACTCTCAACAGAGCGAGGGCAGGAACAACTGGAACTTGGGAGGGGGAAAGAGTTTTCGGTCGTGGGGAAGCGAAAAAGAGAGAGGAAAATATGTGGAAAAAAACAATAAAAAACGACCAAAGAGGTAAAATAACGTGGAGAGCGCGGGGAGGATAGGAGGGAGATTCGAAAGCCGTCATTTTCATAGTGGCGGCATCTCTTGCCTTCCGCCTCTTCTTGAGAAAGAGGTCGGGGAGGGGCAGTGCTCCATCCGGGGTGTGTCGGTCTTCCACAGCTTGCGTGCGGGGGAGGATACGGTTGGGTGTCAGTATGTTTGGAGGAGGAGTGTGGAGGAAAGGTTGGTGCGAAACTGAAATGGCAAGGGAAGGGGATTCGGTGCAGGGGAGGAGAGGAAACAGGTGACCTGACTCCATCATAGCTTTCCCTAGAGTCTCTCTGTAACCAAAGTATCGGCAATAACACTAATGAAATTTTAATATCGATACTTTAGATAATTTCAAAGAGATGATTCTACACATAATATTAAATTAATTTAACCACAACATTAAAATGGCAAATGGTGTTGCTATTTACCACACTTTTTCTGAAATGGCAAAACATTTCTGAAGCGATCATTTTACAGCGTGAAGAATAAAGTAAAAAATAAATATTAACATTCACTTAACTACCCAGATATTCGGCCGCAGAAATGGAACATAATCTGAGATTTTAGACCTGATGGAGTGGAAACGGACATGACTGCAGTAGGAAAAAATTAGTAACTTCCACAGTGATAATGTTTAATATGACCGGTTTCACTTTTTACATTATCATAAATTTTGAAAGGTGGTTAGCAAAATGTTTTCGGTTTCAAATGGAAGAAACTACGGAGGGAAATATCCCAGCTCAGGGCATCTATGTTGTAGAAATACCGAAGAAAAATCATGGATGGAAAAATATGGCCATGACCCCAAAAACTGCGGATATTTCTTGACTTGAAAATACAGGCTCAAATCATTTAGCAGAACATCTTGCTTCATACGAGGTTTTGCTATTGATGATGTCCTCCAAAATATCCATTAAGAGCTAAAATCCAATCTTTAAATTACTTATTTTCTTTAAACCTGTAGCATATGCAACACAATCTTTGAACGTCGTTATTTTAAAAATGTTGGTATTCCTCCAGACGAGAAAAATTGAACGCGAGGAAAACTTATAGAATACGTTCTCCTAAAAATTCATCACAAGAGGTTAAATAGATAGAAAATATATTTGCTATTATTTATCTTTTAACTTTTGTTGGTGATTGGGAAATAATATCAAAGAGCCCGACCAGTTTCTATGACATATCCCATTTTATTTCAAAAGCATCCTAAGATATACTGCTAAATTAGACTAGATGTTGGTGGAGGTACTGCTATGAGTCCCTAAGGGACTTATGGCACTTCTACCAAATTGGTCCATTTTACCAGCTATCCTATCTGTGGTTATTCGAAGAGCTCGAGTGCTTTGCTAAAGGCAAGTAGGTCCCCTGCAGGGATTTTCCCAACTTCATTGGGCTCCAAAAATGGAGAGCCCAAATACCTATTCCGAGTTTTAATTGTGGCTGTGCATTTGCAGAGAATATGGGAATGGGTTTCACCCACTTCCTCGCAACACCTGCATGTGGGAGAATCTGTTATCTTCAGAAGATGGAGATGTCTTATCACTTGATTATGTCCAGTGAGAAGTCCTATCACCGTTCGTATTTCACTCCTATTTAAAAGAAGAGGCCTCCTTGCAAGGCTAGACCGTGATCCCTTTAGTTAGTTTGGCTTGCCGTAGCTTCGATGTTGTTCGTCATAACTCCGAGTGCTGAGTTAGTTACCATGATCTAATCTCCATCTTCCCTACTGATAGCGAAATGGGTATCATTGGTTCAGGGCCAATCGGATTGTTGCTGGATCCTGCTTTTGCTAATTCATCGGCCTTCTTGATTCCGGCTATGCCTATATGTTCGAGTAACCAGAAAAGTGGTACTTGGCCGCATTAACCTATCGTATTGAGTACTTCTCGACACTCCTACAGCAACTGTTATTTAAACCATTAAGAAGTGAGGGCTTTTTAGGGGACTTGACTATCGGTGCGTATGTGGATTCTTATGTGATCTGTCGTTCAGTCCACGTTCTTCAACTAAATAATCACAAATCATAAGGCCAGATACCTCTCCTTGAAATTCTGTTGTGTGTAGCTGGTTTTTTGCTGTAAATTCCCTCTCCTGCTCTTTCTACCTTCCTGGAGCCTTACGTGTACCATACGTAGGCTCCTGTATGAAGTTCTTTCCCTTCCTCTTTGGCTGACTGTTCCTTTTTTGGAAGGTGGATCATGAAAAGTTGGAGTGACCAGAAATAATTTGCTACTTTGGGTCGGATCCCATCTTAGCGATGGGGTTGGATATTCTGTGCTCCGTCCACATTTGTCTGTGACCGGTGAAATTTCCCATGTAGTTCCAATGTCTTAAATATTTAAGACGATAAGCCGCTATCCTTGCCTGAGTTTCTACTTCCACCTAGAGTGACGCAAAGCTCCGCTTGATATCTAGAAAATCCTTCAAGTCATATAACCAATGCTCCAGCACACTCGTTATCCTACAAACTAGATTTTGGAGTGCTTCTTAACAGATTTTTCCTTTTGATATGCAAGTTGGTACGGGTGCAAGTGATGTTCTTCTAAGGTACCATCCCTTATATACCTGATAACTATCTTTTTCTAATGCTTTTAGTAAGAACATTAGGCTGATTACTCTAAAAGATTTACCCTCAGTGTAGTCTGTCATTCTAGGCTTAGGTATGGAAATAACTTTGGTGATCTTAAAGGCCTTAGGATTATATCCAGAAGCCAGGTTGGAGCAAAAATTTCTAAAGATATGAAGTAGCAATATATCCTTTCTCTCTTGTAAAAATGAAGGAAAGACTCCTTCTTCCGCAAGTTAGAGGTTAACTCCATCCCCAGGATTGATGGGAACCCTCCTCATTTGCCTTTCCTCTATCTGTTCGAAACCTGAAACGTAGGACTCCAGCATTAGCTTTAGTGCTTTCTTGTTAGAAGACGTGAAGTTTCCCGAGGGAAGCCACAGAGATACCACTCCAGTTTCAGGATCTTATGAATCATAAAGTCATATTCTACATTGGAAAAGATTCTATATTTCCACAAAAGCTCTTTCAAGATTGCCTCTTTGAGCGCTAGATGATCGCTTTGTTCTTTGCTTCCTTATAAGTTTCCCAATCCTAAGGTTTTGCGGTCGTCTTTGCTTTGTTGGAGAGTCTTCTGATCTCTCTGCGAAGTTCCTTAGTCTCTTCTCCCCACCATGGTAAACTTCTTCCCTCGTTCCTGGTCGTGATGAGGCAGCCAGGTTAATAGAATGAGATTAGGCACTCCTGTAGAACTTCCTTGGCTGCACCTATTTCATCCAACATCCTTTATTTGTTTGGAGGTGCCTTGGATAGGGCCCTTTTTAGCTTCTTTCAATATAGCTTCCAGTGTAGAACTTCCTAGGCTGCACCTATTTCATCCAACATCCTTTATTTGTTTGGAGGTGCCTTGGATAGGGCCCTTTTTAGCTTCTTTCAATATAGCTTCCAGGTTGTGGCTTTTGGGTTCCTATATGTTTCTAGTTATGTGAATACAATGTGTCGGTTATGTGATAATGCTGTCTCCCCCGATACTCTTCAACCATCGATTCTGAGAAACAAAGTACTGGTGTAGTGTGTATCCTTCTTTACGCTATTAGCGAAGGTAGGTTCTTAGCAATTTTTAGTTGAGCATCTGTACCTCAGCGGACATAAGATATTCTATGAGCGCTTTTCCTCAATCGTTAGTGTCTGCGCTCCCCCCACGGTTTGGTATGAAGTGAAATCACATCCAACCAGAAGGTCTCAGTTTTTACCTTTGAAGTGAATCACTAGTCTCTCTAGCTTAGTACGTGGCGGCGGGTCTAGTACGTCATAAGGCATGTAGAAGCAGCAGATAACCACCCTCTTCCCATTCTCACCTCCCCAAAGATTCCTGAAAACTATCGATCTGATCCATGGTGGTATATTCAGATAAATGCATATTATTTAACCCATCTACATAGATACAAGTTCTAGGCCTTTCATCAGTGGTTCGTCATCAGAATAGTTTACCCATTGTTACGTTCAGCCCTCTGGCTAAACTCTGGAAGGGCCAGGGTTCTTGAATCAGAGCAATTTTAACCTTATATCCCTAAAGGATCCATGGAAGGTCACCTGAGGTTGCTTTGTTGCGTTGAAGGTTGGTTTTAAACATGGGAACGCCAGCTACGGTTGTGACTTACCCCATTTCCATGTTATTTTCGTCAGCTTCCACCTCAAAGGAGGATTTTGCGGTTTATCGCCCCCACCAGCCTTACTTTAAATAGTCAATCTAATCTGTTCATGCCCAGAAACACATAGGAGTCCGGCCAGGAGATATAGTTCACCCACTCCCAGGACGAACCGCGCACCATGGGCGGCCTCGCATCTTTCATATATTCTCCTCAGCACCGTTTTCTTTCCAGCATCAGCCCTACGGATTTTCTCCATGATAGTTTTGGCATACCACATAGCGGGTTCAGGTACCCACATCATCAATCTCTTTCTCTTGATTAGTTGATCCAAATCCACTGCCGGGAGGGTTGGACTTCCTTCGATCCCAATCTTCTCGGCGGCATCAACTAGCCATGTTGCTGAACACTGACTGCAACAAGCAACCTTCAACGCTCAACTTCAACGCTTCAACGCAACGATTAGTTTCTCCATCTGGTGCCCTCAAACTTGACCAGGACGTTTCTGGCCCTCTGGGGCCTTCACCAGCTGTTTTTACAGATCACAGTGCCAATTAATGCGACTGTAACCTCCGGATATCCCATTGGCACTATAGACAACTTAATGAGGTCTTAAGTTTCCTTAGAATTGAAGGCCCGGGCACAGTCTTTGCCACTTTTCTGTCTTGTTCTTCGTGTGTTGGCGTCACCCCTAGGGTCCACCCCATATTATCTGGTGCAGTAGTGGAAGTTGCTGCAGGCTCCTCTCCTTGCTTGGAATCCCTGCTGGGAGCATTTTCCCCCGTAGTTCTTTCTCCAGCATGTGAGAGGGCAGATCCACCCTCTCTTTCCACCGCTCTCTCCGCTTTCATCCTCTTTTTCTTCCCTCTTCCCCTTCCTGCGCCCCTGACCTTGGGAGTAATGGATAAGTTTCTCGTTTATGAGGTAATGCTCCCTAGTGTGATAAAAGAGGCATTAGAATCCGTTTCTTCTCCCTTGGGAGACTTTGGTTCATCTTTCAGGGTGGACTTGGAATCATCTGAGGGAAGGTCTTCCTCTTCCCTCTTGCAGAGGGATTAAAGGGCAACCAAGGGGTTTGGGGTTCCTCGAAAAATCCCTCAACGTCATAGGTAAGAAGCTGGAGAGTCATTCTTCAGGAGCATCACCTGGGCTTTCCGAGTGTGCGCTCCATAGTGCCCTCCGAAGGGATTTTGTTGTTAAGTTCCATTAAGGTCCCATGAGTAACTAGTGAAATCAATGGTCCGCCCACTAAAAGCCTCACATGCATAGATAAGGCTAAATAACATCGGAAGTTACCCTATATCCTGAATGTCTCTGTTAGCGACTTTTTACCCTCCGCCCAGCAGATGCGGTCACCTTTATCAAAGAGGAGCACCATGGTGAGGGGATCATTTTGAGTCAGGTCTAGATCCATCAAGTTCAGCAAAAACCAGGAGCACCTCGTGGAGGATGTGGCACTTCATCAAGCATGGCAGTCTTAAAAGGCAGTGAGCATAGATACCATTGCATACCCTTTACCACATCCATGGGATCACTTGACACTCACCCCCATGATTTCCTGCTAGCCATCATAATTTCTATTTTGTGGTCGTGTCATTAAGAGAAAAAATAAGACTTAGCAATTAGCATTTAATTCAGAATTTTATGAACATGCCATTTAACAAAACATGAGAATTAGTAGTTCTCCAATTGTTCGTCAATGGCGAATTTAACAATATCATATTTTACCCTAAATAATTGCGCAGTTAAGAGTTAATTTTGCAGCAAACAACATGCTCGTTCAATGGCGTTAAAAGAAGGGAATCATGTGAACCAAGATCCCATAGTGGTAAATGTTGTTTAAATCATACGATCGTAAAAACATTAACCATTAGTCATTTCTGTCTAAGCTACATCAGTATACTTCAACTGCCTTACTGTCTAGGGTAGGCTTTTGAAAAGCGAAATTTTACATTTATCGTCGGTTTTCTTCGATCATCCATCAATGTCCACCATCTACACGTTCCTTCCGATGCTCGTTCTATGCTGCCGACCTTCGCCTCTCATTCATAGCCTCTCTTCTCTCCTTCATCCGCGAAAAGTCCCGAGAGTGCGACTCAGAAGGAGAGGAAGGCGAGGGAGGTCCCCGCTGGAATGACTTGGCCGAGACGCGACTTCAATTTCCATTTTACGTGCGCAGAAAACTTGCCTCTGCTCCAGCTTCCCTCTCTCAATCCCGCCCGCCCTCAACCTTACCACCCCCCTGGCTGCCCTAGGCTGCCCCCTCTTTCTTCTCTGCCTCCTACGCTGGCGACGAAAATCCCCTGCAGCTCTTCCCCTCAGGGCAGCACCGTCCGACAGAAACCCTATCCACCCACCCCAACTCGCGCCATCTCCTTTTCCTCCAGCTCCCACCCCTTTCCTCTTCCAAGCTCCGTTCCCCCCACTTCTCATACGTCAGCGGCAAGACCACCCCTGCCTCCTCCCACTCACCTCTTCCCCCCTCCATCCTTATCCAGCGAACAATCTCCTGTCGCCACTCCTATCCCTCCCCCGCACGCACACTGCTGCTTAATCCTTTAAGATGCCTATCCCCCTCTTTTCCTCCTTTCCCTCGACTCTTTCCACCCCTCCTATCTTTTTTCTCTCCTTAAACATTTCCCTTTTCCTCCTATACCCACGGCTGCTCTGGCTGAACAAGTAGCATGCAGTTTTCCCTTCATTTCCGCGATAAAAGGCAACGCAAAACTCATTGTTAGCAACAAAATTAAAAGGAGTGTTTGAAAAAAGATAAATAACATGTATTACTACTTATATTTGCACACGAATAAACCTAGAGTATATATGGCAATGTAAAATTGTTCAATCCAAATAATTTATCAAGGAAAAATTGCACGAAAGGTCGACCGTAACCAGAAATTTTCTACGGCCAATTGAAATAAAACAAATGTTCCTCATTCCATAGAAAAAAAATCCGCCGTCCGATTTGATTTTTCATGAAACAATATATTTATTTATATATTGAATACTACACGGGTACAACGCTACCAAAGTTCGGGTTAGATATTATTTATGGACACAATGAAGAAGCAGTCCGTTTTAAGTTTTAGCTCCGGCAAACATTTCACGAAGTACGGATGGATGGCAGTTCATTCTTATAAGTAAATTTTATGCAACCGATTATATCGGAATATACTTTTGTCACACTGTTACAGACCATGTTACATAAATATTGAAGCTCAACGTACTCAATTATATTTAGTTATCAATACTCTGGCCCTTTTTTACAATTTTGAATTTGCACAAATTAAGCAGGCACCTCAAAACCCTTAGCCATATCCAATTCATTATTTAATTCAAAACATGTACTAGAAATATACTTCTTGCATAAAAAAAGAGTAAACGTATGTATTCAGGATATAGTTTCTTTAATTATTAGATTTTGGTAATATTCCCCTTTGATTTAGATAATATTCCCTTCCATTCACATTTAATGTTAGGTGTTATTAACACCTAACATTAAATGTGAGCCATTCTATTGATAATCCCTGATTATCAACTTCTCTCAAGACATGGTAAATTATACGTCTTCTTTCTCAAAAAACTGCGAGTCTCCCTCATTTCTTCGATCACCCTTGTGCCTTTACCTTCGCGAGTTCCGCCTTTTTGCCGTTTGCTACTCCCGAAACGATTGACTTGCGGAGACACTCGGGTCGTCTCGCGGGAACTTTTACTTGAGGGGGGATGTAGATAAAGCGGATTGACTCGTCCTGAGACACCTGCCCGCCCTGGTCGGTGGAATTGAAGAAGAGGGGTGCGAGGCTGGGGAGGGGATATCGCCTTCCCGAATTTAACCCCTACGGGCCTGCATGAATAAACATTTGACTGTTCATAATTTATCTCACTCATCCCCTGCAACCCACTTTCATTTTTCAACTCTCTCCACTACACGCCCTTCGTCTTGGAGGATCATACGTGTCTCCGATTTGTTATGAATTACATAAATAGTGCGCCACCCCCACAGCTACTTTTTTAGAAGATTTTGTCCCTCGTTTCTCAAAGTATTGCTTGTATCATTAGCCTCGGAGTCTAAGGTTACAAGCGGGGGATATAAACGTGGAACGCTCCGCGTTTAAATCTTTTTGGAATTAAAAATACTTAAGTTTGGTTTTAGCATGGTTTCCATAGAGAAGTTTCGTCCCGATTTAGCGGGTAAAATTTCACGTTGATATTTTTCTGAGAGCAAATACAAACTACCGCTCAGTAGAAAGAGGCAGATAAGGACAATCTGTTTCTGTTTCATAGAAAAAGTTTTTGATGGCTTTTAATAGAACAAGAGGCTGTTTCGATGGAATCATTTACTTGACTTAGATGCTCAAGTGGCACTTTGCTTTTGCACTTATTATATAAAAATGCCTCAAGAACTGGAAAAATCATCTTATCACCATGTTACGTATGCCAATATTTACGTTTATTTCATATTTCAATTATAAAAATATACGTGGTAGACGACTTTCCCCTCCGTGCATACAATACCTATTCGATATGCATGAGTGCCATGACAGGCTTTCCATGGAAACAGGAACGCCCGCCTAGCCAACTTGCTCAAGGTTAAGAATTTGAATCGGCGCCAATGCCTATGGGGACCCAAATATCACCGATGCGGCAAATTGGTCCTTGGCCGTAGGGAACTATCGCATGTGGGCGATAGGAGTCGCTATGGAGGTCAAAATAGGAAGACCAAATAGGTATATAAGGAATAAAAACGACTCATGCATCGTGCGCAATGCTCAGTTCAAGTAACCCCACGTGAATTTATCTATTAAAAAATATTTCCTGGATATTTTTCTGAATTCGTGCTTTCAACTATTATATCACCATATCCTTAGCCAAACAACTATAAATAAGGAAAACTATCATCATAATTTTGGAGAATAAAAATCTTATGTACACACTCTGGTATCCCTGTAAAAGCCTATTACGTACGCTAAAAAATCTAATTACTAAATTGCAATCATTGCTGCAAGTACTGCTTTAGATTATTACAATTTGATGTCAATTACCCTGCGTTTTTGGCATGAAATCTATTTGGGGGGAAATGTTGAGTATATCTGAAACAGTTTTTGGGTTACGGTTGAACCATTTGCAGAATAGCTGAGGATGATAGTGTAAAGCCCAAGAAAACAACTATGTGACTAAACTAAAAAATTATTATTTCCATTATTTCTGCTTACTAGGTCACAGTGGGAAACTACTGATTTAAATTTTAAATAATTTTGAAACTAACTGAGAAAATGTAAGGCAGTTGGTGCTGCTTAAAAATTTCAATGAAGATCTCATTGAAAAAATAAGGGCGATCAAGACAAAGAAAGTACATTTCAACTGGACAAAATATTGGACAGCTTTCATCATCATCATCATTGGCAGACTGCTGTTTATCAGGTCCTCAGTAGCCTCTCCTCCAGATAACTCTGTCTTGTGCCTTCCTCTTCACCCTCGCGTAGCATGTCTCCTCTTTTAAATCATCCGTCATTTTCTTTCTTCTTCTTCCGCGTTTACGCTTTCCTTCCACCATCCCTTCTAATACCTCCTTCATCAAACAATCTCTTCTTAATATATGCCCCAGCCAGTTTTGATTCCTTGTTTTAATTGTCGTTATCAGTCCTCTATCTTCCCCCACTCTTGTCAAATCATTCTTCATTTCTCACTCTGCCCAACTAATATTCAACATTATTCTCCAGAGCCACATCTTCTATGCCTCAATCCGTTTTATATCCTTTTTTCAAAGCCGCCCATGTCCCACAACCATACAGTAATACGCTCCACACATAACACTTTGCCAACCTTTTCGTAAGCTTCATATCCATTTTGCTACACAAAAACTTTTTCCTTTTTGATAAAAACGTCTTTGGTCATTTCAATTCAACCATTAATCTCCTTGTCACATTTCCAGTTCTGTGTAATTTCCGTCCCTAGATACTTACATCTTGTCACTTGTCCCAGTCTTTCCCCTTCCATGGTAACTCTTATCTCTTTTTCTGTACCTACTTTCAACACTTTAGTCTTATTTTTCTTTACCGTTAGTCCATATTCTTTATTTATGCTATTGAGGTGTTCAAGCATGATCTTTAGTTCTTCCTCACTTTCTGCAAACAATATCATGTCGTCGGCAAACCTGAGGCACACAATCTTCCTTCCTCCGATTGCAACCTCTTTATCATTCATCCAACATATCCGTACCATATATTCGACGTATATAATAAAACTTAGTATTTAATAGGAAGCTTTAGGTTACCCCAAATATTCTAAGCCTATGTGGGGTTAACCAAGACTTTTATGTAAGGGAACATAACAAAATATTTCAGTTATAAATGGTACTATACACAATTTTTATTTTTTTATAATTTGCTTTCAGACAAACAATGTCATGAACATTTGCAAATAGTATTTCGATATCATCATGTTAAATACGCGAATTTTAGCCAGCTTTATGTGAGAATTAACCTTTTTTTCCATTTCAACCACTCCTGGAAGCAGATTAAAGATTTTGGGCCAAATCAATAAAACTTCCCTAAAATAAATTAAAATGTGGCCTGAGGGGTTGAACATCGAATTGAAAGCCACTTATGATGCCAGGGTGATGTGAAATTCAACTGCCTACTACGCAAAAATAATTTTAACACTTTATATACATAAAAATACCGTATGGGTGGTACTTGTAAAGTGCGGATAAGTGAAATTGTGTGATCAAATCTAATTTTTAAGGTAACCGTTCTTATAATTCCCTTTTGTTATACCACAATAGGTTAAATGGTGCACTAGTATACGCCACCCCAACAAACCAATCCAAAACTTAATTTTCCGCCAGACAGTGCAAAATATATCGGATTAAAATAAGATTCTGGGCATTTATTGCGTAAGAAGTAGAAATTGGTTTGACTTTGCCTCAAAGGTGATGCTAAACCATCGATATGCACGTTCCACGTACGCATAATCTAAAATCACTCCCAGGTATTCAAGGTTGGTAACACGATCAATGTCAATGCATTTTTCACAGTTGCTAAGATTACAGTCATTCGCGTGATACATCAAGTTCCAGTATACATTATTTCTTTTACATAAGTCATGTATTAAATACTTTGTCTTATCATTTTGCTGCAATATATTATAATAAAACCATTTACCATTTTCAAGTCAATGTCTAATTTTCTTTTGAAATTTTCCCATGAGGTATCTTCACCACATAAAGCTAATTCGTCGGCAGAAGAAGCTAAATTCAGATTTAATCAGCAGTTATATAAATGATTTATATACACTCGAAAAAGTACAGGGCCCAGCACAGTACCTTGCAGAACACCTGTCTTAATAATTTTGTCTTCACTAAAACTATTCCCCACCCGAACACATTGACTACGCGCCTTTAATTTACTTCTAAACCAATTCAGGACTGTGACCCTAATTCCTGCGTTATATATTAAACCATGGACAATGTCATGATTTAAGGAATCTAATGCCTTTTTGATGTCAATGAACAAGCTGGATTTGCGTTTATTTAGGTTACTTGCACTGTATATGCTGCGCATATGATTTGTAAGCGCTTCTTTAGCACTGTTTCTACTTCTAAATCCTAATCATCTAGGACGAAGGAAATCAATATTATGGAAGAATTTTAACTTTTCTTAACTAGTTTTTCAAGAATTATTCAAAATACTGGTAGTAATGATATCATTCTATAATTCTCCAGCTTTTCTTTGTCACCTTCATTGTACACTATGATTGACTATCGCTTTCTTTAACTCTAAAGTGAACTCACCAGTCGATTACCTGAGATTATATTCATGGGTTAATAATACTGGTGTTAAAAAGGCATTCAACTCTTTCACCAGACATCCACTGGTGCCATCTACTCGAGTGGATATGTTGGTTTAGAGCGTCTTGGTTACTGAGGAGATTTCGTTCACTGACACAGGTTAAAGGAAAATCGATTGCTAAATATTGTTATTGGGACAAGGATAGTCAAATCCACCTGAATTTAAAGCAGTTTTTCTGCCATATCAAACACTGAAATAAAATAATCATTCAATCCCGTAGCTATTTCAGAAGGATTCGTGATTTTCTCTCCCGCAAGGTTAAGCACAATTGGTTTACCGATTTTTGACATTTTTCCAGTGATTTCTATCACCAACTTCCATTGGACTTTATCATTTCCATTTTATCTTTCAAATTTTTGTTAATTATAATTACTTATGCGAGTTTTAAAATCTGGCAAAACTATGATTAAAGTAGATTGAAGAGCGAACCTATTATTCTCGTCGATTGATTGATAAGGCAACGACAGCCTTGGGTGCTCACCAAGTTTTTGAAAAATTCAGTCTCACTTTTGGTATTTAGTATTTTTATGTCACGAACAATAACGAGATTTTTTCCAGTACTAGGTACTAATGATTCTAGTTCTTCTAGGAACGTGAGTACTGGATTATTTGGTCTCTGTTTATGCTTAACAGGTCAAATTCAACTCCCATATCTAAGAGTAAAGTAAACTCAATCTACAGAAACTATTGAAGCATCACAGTTACCACAGTGGAGTTAAGACTTCACATAGACTAGAAAACTGGCAGCTCAATTCCATTTTTTAGTTCCTCATGAATTCCATATTCCAAATTTGATTCCTTATGCAATTATTTATAAATTCCATATAATAATATTTTGAATTTATCAAGGGCTTAGCTTGATGATGATCTGGGAATCCAATACAGAATCTTAATATTCTTCCTTGACGGCAATGAATAGAAGAATTACAGGTCAGACATGTTAGCCACTACCGACGATTACTTGGCCATTAGAGCTGCCCCAGATGATAGAGGTGTTGCACACTTTACACCACAAAAAGGCACACCTGGATATTTCCCGCCCTTTAAAACTGAAAAAAATATTTCGGTACTGTAAACGTTAAATCAAAGCTTGCAGCCGGATGATGTGCGAAGGTTATCAGTTTGAATCCCTTACATTGAAATATTTTTGGGGTGTTTGAGTATGGGATGCAAACACAGTCTCTCCATACTAAATGCCAAACTCACCTTCCCGGTAATGCACCCTGTTATGATTATTCAATGAAATGGCGACCGAGGGACTTCCAAAATTAAAAATCAACCCTCGACCAGTCAATGCGGAAGTTGCGATATTTTATGACTTTATTCCATAGAACAAGAAACTTCTCCCTCTTCTTAAATGTTCTCATTCGTGATTTCATCCCTCCAACAGATTTTGAGCATATGCACCAGAGAACAATAGCACCATAGCTCAAATGCATCGATCCATTTTTTCCCTTCCATTTTAAATGTACATGTCTCTTTTCCATATGCAAATATGCTCCAGATAAATGTTTTTATGAGCTATTTTCAAAACCTCCTGTCTATATTGTTCGACGTAAACTGCATTGCGGTTGAAGGCTGACTTATCCTGGTTGATACTGCAAATTAGGTCTCATAACCCTTATTCCGATTCATGGCGGAATTTTGAGTTTTTAGATTTGCTTAAAAAATATAATTTATAAGAAGAGATTTTGAAATAGGTCGGTGGTCTATAACTATGTAAGAGTGTGCTAATAAATGGTGAGAGGAAACATCGCTATAAGCCATTTCTTTTATATAATTAAGTATCTCTCAAAAATATAACGCTGACTGATACCTGGTGCCGCTGTGGCGCTGAGAAATTGCATGGTGTTTGGATGCGTCTGTTTATTTAAAATTTAAGTAAAGGAACATTAAAGCCATTTAAAAAATTGTTTAATTAATATTGATAAAAATAATTTCTTATATTAACTTTCTATCGTTATCTTATTTAATCGATACCTTTATGATGGTACGCTTGTAATTCATTTTAAATATTTTTGTAGAAGGAAACATAGTTTTATAAGATGTTATTATTAAATATTACCTTTTAATTATTAGTACTTGTAACTACTTCAAGATAGCATGCATAACAAGCAATTGTTTGTTTATATTATGATTTCAAATTACTCTGCTCTACTCTAAAAAGCCGTTCGCTGGGAAGTAATTTCATATTTCGCCGAAAGTGACTCCGAAATCGTTTTGATAATTAACTCTATCTTTGCAAATGATGAAGGCGGAGGAGTAAAAGTGGGAAGGGAAAGGGGATGAACGTCTTGGACCCTTGTAGGGGACCTTGACTGATGTCTCCTGGTTGAGAGAAAGAAGCGAAACTGTATATGAGACGAGAATAATTGCAGCAATTTCATTCCTAAAATTTTGCACTACATTGAGAAGGGTAGGAAGACGGAAGTATGGGATGAATTGGAGATTAGGAGGAACCAGAAGGATAAACACCTGATAAATTAATAAATAGCTGAATGGCACCTGTTAATTTTCTGCTGAAGCTTCGGTAGTCTTGCATAGACATTTCCAACATTGTAGCTATTAGACCTTCCAGAAAGGCCTTACTTTTGCCATGCATAGCAGTTTGCTGTTTTATTTTACGGCATTTCAAATATATCAATGTAAAAGAGCGCTGGGGGATGGAATTGGTCCCGAAAGTTACTGTGTCTCAAAGAATTTAAGCGGACTTATAACTGATTAAGTGACTTCCGTATTCTGTAGTTTTTCACCAAAATACTTGAGAGTATTGCACCAGAACAACCACCTTTTGAACTATTCAAGCAAGTGGTAAACTATCATGGATTACATTGCTTCAGAAATTCTTTGCTCTGCAGGAACTTTTTTCAGCGCAAATTTATTTTTTTATAGGGATCATTTCTGATCTAAACGATGCCAATGTGGATTATAAGCTTCGGCAAAATAAGGCAGACTGGAGAATGCAGCGATGAAGAAGAGCTAAATGGCTTCCGTTTAGGGAGTGGGAGTAATATTTCTTATGATAAAGAAGAAATTTTAAATGCTCATTCTGATCATGAGGATATTATCAGATCGGAAGAGTTAGGAGAAACAGAGTAGGAACAAAGCAATGAAAAGATTTCGAGTGCATGACATTCAAAACGTATAGATAAAAGTTGTGTTACTGCATTGAATCTCGGTTATTCGGTGGAACACTCGCCCATAATATGGAGGGACATGCAGTGGATAAGGTGGTCCTTATCAGCAGGACAATTGAACGAGGAGCCGATCGATTCCTACAGCCTATTTATCGATATAAAAATTCTAGTTGAAATTGCTGTCTTCTGTTCTCTACAAACTGCTGACATACCCATCAAATACTAAGTCACTGCTTAAAAATATTCTTTGATACTTGGTGTTTGATGATAAAGAGACTAGGTAGAAAAAAAGGAAGCCAGGAAAAAAGGAAACCAGATAATCCATACAGCGCATTTGGAATGTCAAAAATTTGAACTTGAGTAAGTGTTATCTCCCTAATGAGTGCATCCTTGTCGAAGAGCAGTTAGTTAAGGTCAGTAACCGTTATCAATTTTGGATATATGTCCTCAAAGACAGGAACGTACGGAATGAAGGTATTTTTGGGCAAACAATTCTTCCATAGATTATCCTCAATTAGGCATTCCATATATTGGTGAGTTAAACGGAAAGAGTACTTTCCAATTTTTGATAAAGAATCCCAAAGGAATATGGTGGTACTTATCATGGGAGCAAATGTATTGTAACTTGGGAAAGTAAGAAGTAACTTGGAAAAGTAAGAAAGTAAGAAAATATGCAATCGGACAACCAAATTTTGAGGAGAGAATCAATTTAATTCGTATTGAATTAGTTGAATAACTTAAACTGGTTATTTAAATCATTTAGGAGGTAAAAACTACCACAGGAAAAATATCAATCAAGGTTATCAGGGCATCAAATTTGATAAACTTGCGGGTAACCATAAGTCAATCTTAAAAAGTTTTAAAGAATAAGGATTAATGTTTTGGAATAAGTAAGCGCACTTCTTCAGAAAGAATGCTTTCTGTATGCTCGTATAGTCCCCACCCGCTAATTATAAGTCAGTAGACATTAGCCAGAGGACATTACAAAGGAAGAAGAGAAGTTCGATAGTAGTATCGCTGAAGATGGTGGAGGCTGCTCATAATGTTGATAACCGTGTACATGACCTTGTGGAAGGCCCGAGAAAACTTCACGAACAGCTTACACCGGGTATATCGTCCTTCAAGCGCCAAGGGGGTTTTATGTCCTATCCGACAGATGAAGACGGAAAAATTAATGAAGTGTTCTCCACATACATCCTATGCAAATATCGGCGTTACACGAACAAAAATCGTCTCTACCAAAATTGAACATCGGGCCAACCAGACGGGAAGCCAGTAATCTATCCACCAAGTAAACTTGACTCCTTGGAGACATTCCAATCCAATGGGCTCCAATCGGGCTTTGAATTATGTAACAGTTGTTACATAAACCAATTCCTTGCTTTTTAAAACTAAGATGCACGTTAGAAAATTCTTCCCACCCACTAGGTATTAAACCCAGAAACCCACTTCTTGTAAATACGTATTAAGATTCTTTAACTGATTGGAGAGAGAACCGAATATTTCCTTGCTGATTTCTACGGTTTTTCACTCATGAGTCAAACTCTCTCCATCTCTGCCAATGTTTCAATGTATTAGCCGTCCATATTCAACGAGGCAGTCATAACCTGGTGAGATAAAGAGATTTTGACCCGGTGGAAAACTCAAACAGCCTTCGCTTTATATTTAACTACTTCATTTTTTGATTTCCTCAATTTCCGTGAAATCCGTGGCAATTCCCTAATCTCGGTGTTTAATACTTTTTCTTTTTCAACGCCTTCTCTGAGGAGTGCAACATGTAGTTCCCGTCTCGCCGGGCGCTTCCCCTATCTCAAAATACTTCGCCTCCACTCAAGGAAGACTACGGAGTACGAGGCCGTCTGGCCGACAGTGCGACGCCAGCGAACGGGGTAAACGGTGTCGGCGAAGGCTTGATTCGTTCAGTCGAAGACGAAATTCGTCGTCTTTTCGGATGAGGGAAGCGAAGGTACCGGGCGGAAGAAGGGCCGGGGGGTCGCGAGGGCCCCTTTTAAGCGCCCCAACCCATTTTCCAGGCGGCCCGCGCGAGCGCCGCTACAATCACACGTAATTATTCCAATTAAGCCTCCGTCTCACGGCGCCCGTATATATATCTACCCCACCCCAGCCCACATCTCCGGGAATCCTCCGCCTCACCCGCACACCAAGCCATCCCCTCAGGGGCCACCCGACCCTCCGCTTTCAAAACACGCAGCGAGTAAATTTCGTCGTGAGGCAGAGCTGGGAAGGTGAAGGAGTCTCCCTCCCGCCCACGCTCCTTAATTAACTCAAATCACGAACTCTACCTGCCTCCCCACCCACCCCCTTCTTTGCCTTCCCCACTATCTCCCTTACGGATCCCCATCAGGGCCACAACCCCTTGAGCCTCCGTTTTCCATTTTAACACACGTGACCTTCTGATGGGGGAGGAAAGGCTCGGGTTGGCTTGGTGGGGCAAGACTCGTTTTTCAACCCCGAGAAACTGGGTTTGAATCCCGAAATACTATTAGTGGCGGCTATTATCGGCGAGACCTCGATCTTTTCTTGTAAATCAAATGAGGATCACTTTGAGTGTAACACTTCATCCATTAGTATGGACGAGCAATTACGTGACCCTATGGTGACGTGGACACTTTAGCAACTTAGCTTATTTTTTCTCTAATTGTTTCCCAATTACCGCAACAAAAATCTCCATTGCCATGTCAATCTCCACTACCATGTTTTAGGTGGTTCCGCCTGAAAATGACTTCTTATTATTTCATTGAGATCCTGCCAAATTCACAAAAACCTACTTACAGAAACAAACAGAAAAAAATCCCTTTATACACTACTTTTCTCGTGGAGGGAACATTACATAGTGTTAAGACTAAGAATAAGCCATAGACTGGGATAAACATAAGGAAAATAGCATAATTGAAATACCATTACAGCAGAACTTTATCAGAAGAGGAAACTACTGAGATACCGAATGAAAAAATGGGAATCTTACGGCCTAATTTTGTCAGTTTTCAAGAGTCACTACTGAACTAAAGTGAAAAAGGGGTAATCCCATGCAAATGGCGCTACAGGTGGCCCTGATGGCTAAAATAATTTTTCATTAAAAATAAATTCGTGGAGTAATGTACACATGTGTTCATAATTGTGGTATTAAAAGGTAATGTATTGCATCGACAATGGTAGAGAAATGCGGACTCATGTATTTTGTTGTGTGAATTTTTGTATGTGGAATTTTGTCAGATATATATCCCTCCATGTGGAGCTCGAACCCCTTGGCCCTTGGGTTAGTAATTGAGAAATTCACACAACTACCACTCGTGGTTGGCTTTCGCCGTGAGGGGTTCAATGCTTAAATCTAGTTTACCTTTGTATTTCTTACATTCTCCAGGTATTTTTTCCCTCGGGAACCCAACCACGTATTTTTAATGATAAAATCAGCCCAAGGTCTCCTCTTCCGAACAATATTTATTGCTCTGTCGGAAAAGTGGAGACAAGAGCGTTTATTCTAATCAATGAAGAGAGCAAGGAAATTGGAAGTGACAACATGGTCTACTTAGGAGCCCAATTTAACAAATGGTACTTCTCCGTTCTATCATCTAATCATATGGAATTTTGCCACCAATGTCAAATATTGGAAGACGCTTACGTACCCCTACACCACAAATGACATACTTACTTCTTGGTATACTCTTATATAGTATTCTGCTATCGACCTCTTGTTTTATTAATCCAATTAAATATCAAGTATAGGTCCGAGTTAGTGATTCAAATAATCATTCTTCGCCAACGTTTCGGAATTTAACAATTTTCATCTTCAGGGCTACATACAAAGAAAAAATGTGAGGCTACAACAATACAAATCTTACACATTAACGACCATATAATTTACAACAGATAATTTACAAAAGATAATTACCTCAGAATTTCTATGTAAGGTACAGAATCATTAACAATGCATATTGAGGTAAACCATGACCATAGCAGGTCGATTTCAAATTTAAGTATGTTCCAAAGACTAGGACAATAAAATTTTGGTGAATGTTGCTATATATTTATTTATTTTTATTTATTTATCTTCACTTACCCGAATACAGCACAATGGGCCAATTTAGGTCGGGTGGATAACAGGAACAAAGGACGAGACACAAACACCCACGTCCTGGGCAGATAATATTCTACGCAGGCGGGACCCGAACCCACGATCCTCTTGTTTGCAGGCGAGGACTTTACCCCGCCGCCACCGGGGCCGACAAATACCGTTGTATTACGGAAATATCATATTTTACTGTCAAACTTCATATAAATGATACTTTGACGATCTATAAAAACTATCGGTGGTTTTGAAATCTATTTTTAAAAGTAGCTCATATTTGTATTGAAATTATACTGAAATCTGCACCGTGTACACAACTCTTACATCTAGTCGTATATAGAGAGAACATTTATAAGGAAAAACCATGATTGCAATGTCCAGGAGCTAAACTTTTAAAATTAACATTTGTATTTTTATTGAAGGTTGCTTAATAAGCACAAGAAATGTATCAACTTGTTCAAATAAAGGTACATGGATCACTGCATATTCCAAACTATAGGTCGGTTTTCTAGCGAGGAAAGGATTCACCACGCTTGATTCTATGAATCGTGAAAAATTGCCTTGCCACGGCAGGAGAGACAGATATATTTCCTGTGCAGTCTATATCCTTTCAGAAAAATATATTTCGTAAATACACACTCCGTTTTGTTGAAGGCTGATGCAATGAAAGGGTTTCCTCACCTAATTATACGAGAAAAAGATCGGGGACTTATAAACGGAGATTTACCACCAAGATATTAAGAAATGTAACAGCATAACAATTTACGCCAGCAGCTTTCACCCTTGTTACCGTGAAGTTATGTCTATTAAAAACACACAAAATACTATCTTGGATTTAAGAAATGTCCTGTCAAGGGGATTGAAACAGTACTAAAACTAAATATCTGAAGCGAATACATCCATTTGGTGAAATTAGAGCTAAGATTTCCCTGATAGCTCAAACTGTCATCGATTGGAAGGTTAATGGCCGCAGAAGTCACTTCACGTAACGCGAAGCTTAGAGGACTGAGATTAGCTCCGAGATCAACGAACTTTCCTTTGCATTTTGACTTTTCATACGCACTAGTGAGGTTTCATGGAAAAAATTCTTTTTCATTTATGAAAAAAATTAACTTAAGTCCATCTGAGATGGGGAAACAAATTCTCCAGGGTTTACTGTCATAAAAAATAATTTTTTGCAGCATTCAATAAGCAGTAGAGCAAACAAGGTACTTGCTTTTTGTAGCATCGACATCTCCTGAATTAAGAAATAACACCTAAACTTGTGTAAAAAAATAAAAAACAATTATTCGAATAAAATTTTTATTCAAATTCGAATAAAATAAGAAAAGACTGAAAAAATAGATATTGATACGAAATTGGTACGTTTTCCGTATCTACGTGAACGCTAATTTTATGAAACAAAATGTTATGCCTCGAACTACTTCGAAGAACAGTGGAGTTGGTCGCCAGGTTACTTGAACAGAATCATACTCAAGTGATCACACAATTTTTGAAGCACTGAGCCAAAAATTATCAACCATAATTGCAGTTCACTTTGAAAGGGGTAGCCATGGTGAACTAAATGGTTAGAGCATCGGCGCGATATTCATGTCTCTAACCTTATTATCCTAGCCAATTAAATGATTTTAGTCGCTGTGAAAGTCACAAATTACAGGGAACTGGGACAAATCACGGTACACTATCTTTACGGAGTCAACCACTGGTGCTTATATTTTCGAAAATAGAATTTGGTCTTTGTTTTAGGCTTTAAAGGTAAACATGAGATAGACTGCCAAACGTAAGATGCACAACCAAAGCCATCTTCAACGCGAATGCCTTACGTTCACTCAGAACTTTAATTGGCAAATATAAAATAATTCACCCTTAAACATATTTCGGTAATTAGCATGTGACAGTTATGCATGCCATTACATTCATTCCGTTCGCGATTAGATAAAATATTGCTCAATAAACAATTTAGTACCCCAGATATACACAAAAATTCGGCAAAATGGAATGAAAATAAAAATCACAATTTTTCCGAAATAAAAATCATGACATGTTTATTATTATTCATCCGTTCATTTGAATAATTAATCTTTATTGAGGAAATTATGAAAAGTTAAGGTTGATGAATAGATCGTCCGTCAAGAACTTTGCCATGAGCATGTTTTAAAAAATACATCCTATGACAAAATTCAATTCCGCTCAAATTTTATCAATCACCCGTAGCGTAACAGTTGTGGCAGAGGACGTATAGTCTGAAGTTATGGAAGAATTGAAATCCCGTCAATATCAAAATGTGATTACGATGAGACGTGTGGAAAACTCCCACTACTTTAAGTTGCCAAAATATCTTTGAAATTGGCTTTTGTGACTGAAGAATAGTTTGTATGGTGTACTAAGCACAGCTGTAACTTAACAAATAATTCTGCAACAGAAAAAAAATCTTTTGTTCATGTATTGTTCAATTAAAAGACAGTTCCAGAAATTAAAAAAAAGAATTGGGGTGGAATGGAAGAATTACGTACTTTGCTACACTTAGCTGATTACAGCATTCTGGCCATGAAGGAAAAAGATACTGTTTAAAATGCTGAACTATATGGATAATCTCAGATTGAATGAGACTGAAAAGATTGTTATACATTAAACAAATCTTATAGCTTCTAGAAGACAAACTGAAGACAGGATATCAAGCTAAATGAAGCAAAACGTAGCTTGAGCAGCAAAAATCTGAGAAAAATTTGAAGACTTATCTCCTCAGAGATAGGATTATAAGTGATATCAGAAGCATGAATGTTTTATGTAAGCAAAATATGCATAGATGGAATTTTATCAGTGGAAGAATCACTGTATATTTAGTAAAATCAGTATGATTAAAGAAACTCTTTATTGAAAATACGCTAGGGGTATTCTCTCTCATGGTATTAAGTTTTCTACGATAAAAGCATCAAAACTAAGGGATTAAAAGCAATGAAAATGACGCATTACTGAGAAAAGATAGTGGACAATCGGATGGAAAAAATTCAATAGTTAAATTCTACGAAGGGTTATAAAGAAAAAGTCTTAGTAAAAACTTAGCATTGCAAGTACATATATGGAGACAGTACAGTGTAAAAAAAGATTCCAACACACTGGACACCTTTTTTGGTACAACTACCTCTTGATAAAACCAATATAGATGGAAAACTAGAAGGAAAGAATTTATAAGCAAGACTAAGGTAGAAATAGACGAAGGAATTCACGCGGGAAGTTAATCTTAAGTATCATCATTGGATAACAATTAGCAGACAAGATCAGACAAGACAAATAGATAGCTTCTTAGGCGCCTGACAAAATGTTCTCACAAACTATGTTGTTAGACATGGTAATGCTGGAGTTTGAAGGTTCTCTCTTGCAACATGTACAATTATCACAAAAGCAATAGTGGTATGAGATACACATAAGACAATCTGTAGCGATTCAGATATCCAAGAAAAATATTTGAACTATGAACTTAAAAAGCAAAAAGTTATAAGAATTTGCTGTAAATACAGTAAAAGACTTGCTGTATTTAATAAAACTGGTTAACGAGTTCCATATTACAGTTGAGCTGACTACAAATGACTGGCGATATTTTGCGGTACTATGAGCGGGGAAAAACAGGTTCGCGGGTACTGTGCAATAGCTTGAGGAGATATAATGAAATTTAGGATTCCTTTAAATGTACAGTGTCTACGATGAACTCCATAAATAAGACCGATAACTGAACCAGGTGGATAAATTCAGAGATCACACATTCATCCTCACATACTACCTGTCCGCCATATCACAGAGAAATTAGTAGTCCAACTGTTTTGTTTCCGCAAATTTGGCCGTGAGCAGTACCTTCCCGCTCCGGAAAAGTTAAAGGGTGATGAGAGGCCTGGGAAAAGGAGCAGAGAAGGAAGGGACGGGAGGGAGAGACCCTTTTTCTGAGGGACTCGACGAAAGAGGTGTGTGGTACGAGGGGAGAGGGCAAGGCGACGAACTTTTCCCTTTCTCTCTCTCACGCGGTCCTCTATCGTCCCGACCTCTTACATATATACACTCTCCCTCTCTCTGTCTCTTGCGTCTGAAGATAGCGAATGGGAAGAGCACCACTTTCCCATTCCTCTCCACGAGAAATTAGCCGCCACGCCCACATCTCTTTCACACACGCATCAGGGCTCGCTCGTAGCGACGCGGAAAGTAACAAAAGTCCGGAGGAAGAATCGAGTTACCGCCCTCTAATTGCCGCTTCCCGCACCCTTTCTGTGGAAGGAAGGTCTGGGGAGGAAAATACACAGAAGGGAAGCAAGGAGGGAGGAATAAAGCCAGATAGATAAGAGGGGAAGGAAGGGGTGATAATGGGGCGAAGGAGAGACAGTAGAGGAGAGGGTGGGGATATTTTTTCCCTCGTGGCTGGGTCGTAGGAAGCCGATGTGAAAGGGGTGGGTGGATAAGATCTCGGGCTACTTCTTCAACCCTCTTACCCAGCCCTCCATCTTACCCTGAACCCCCACCGCACCTTCCGCTCTATCATTATCTCTAGTATTTCTCAAAGTGGCGTCGGAGACCACAATACCACCTTCTCTTTCTCTCTCTCTCTCTGACGGAGCTCGCGATAATTCGAAACAAGACGGGGGAGAGGAATCCATTGCAGCGGGATGCCTTTATCTCTCCATCTCATTTTTTCCCGTTCACCACCCTCCCTCTCAGCCCCGATACGTCCAGTACTATCCCACGCCGTCCCCCGTTCGCCGGGCGTCATTTCTCAAAAACCCTTTCCCTTCGGTAGCCCTTCCTCCTAAGCCGTCCTCCCTTCCGCGGCGGCGTGGCCCATTATCCCCTGCCCGCCCTCCATCAAACAACTCCTCTTTCCCGCTGGGGTGTCGAGGTCCCGAGCCCAAACCACGTAAGACAGGAGTGATGGCGTATGGCGCCCGGGGTACGAGATATATTATGATTCACTGCGGGAGGATTAGTGGCAAATTAGTTCAAAATTCATGTGAAAATATTCTCGCGTTGGTCCGTACAGCACTTCTACTGGGCCTCGTTATCTTTGATGCCGGCGTAATCACAGAAAATGACGGAGTAAAAATAGTAGCTGAACTTTTTCAGTGCTGTGCAAGTTCTCTGCGCTACTTTCACGGAAATACGACTTACGTTACAACTGAAAAAAGTAGGGAATTGAAATATACACTAATAGGATGACAATTAATGAAATATTTCTTTCTGTTTCATTCGGATATGTGAAGCGAAAACCGATAAAACTAGATATTTTAACCAGATTTAAAACTTTATCAGGCCATTAAATAGACTTACTGGCTCTATAAAACATTAAAGCTCTCTCTACTCTTAGAGGGGATCTTTGAACATGTTATTCATGGTATATTTCTGATATTTATTCCAAATTGATTTCTTTTTTTAACATATACGTTTAGAAATAGCCACACCTATTGGTTGTGTAGTATATATTACCAATATGAAAGCTTCACAGCTTTTGCGGCCATTTGCCGAATGCTAAATTCCACGCCATTGCTAATCTTCTTTCCTCAGCACCGTCGTATTGCATTTTGGACGACATCTACTTATTCCTCGGTCATGATTTCTTTCTTTCCTGTTCAAATTATCATCCCTTCCTTCTCAGGAGTTACCTATTTCCTTCCATTCTTTCTCTACTACATCAAATATTCACAGGTCTGTCTACTATCCGTTTTTCCCCGACAATCTTGCAGTCTTATTAATGAAGTTAATGAATAAATGCAGTCTTGTTAATGACCTCACATTTGGTTCGCAATTATAACTGATGTCAATCACCTGTTGAGGTAACCTATATCATGTCATAAACGATGATTTGATTACATCATTACCTTCTCCAGTCTGTGTTCCCCTCCTCCCGCTCTCCCGCACTTTTCCTTGATACACTAACCTTCCCAAGTTTGGGTATGTCCTTCCTCCTACCCTCCCCTTACTTTCAACCAATCCTATGGTTTTCTTGCCCCAACATCTCTCCTTCACCTTTTACTATCCACCATTGGTGCGTATATATCGCCAGAGGAAAAAATAAATGATACCTCGATAATGACATAACTTTTCGAAACCCAGTTAGTATGATAAACCAGCGTGTAAAGTACAAAGCTAAATTTAAAGTCATATTTAACTTGTAAATTAGTATTCTAACCTACTTAGTAGAATTTCAACTACTCCATCAATAAATCAAAAGAATGAATTATAGTTTTCGGTAAACATCTGGAAAAGAACGCATATTAACGATAAATTTATGATGGGCAAACAACCACTCATTTAAGTAAAGCAAAAAACACCAAATTCTAATTCTTTTGGTACTGACGTGTGAGAGTTAGTGGCTGACTGAAAATAGTCCTTAGTCCATCACTACTTCTCATGCCAGGGACCAACCTTCAGCCATACAAAAATCACCCATTGAAGTATTTTGTACTTTTGCTTTGCGTGTAATACAGATATTTGTTACTTCATGGATTTCACAAAGAATTGAATTTAGATTTTCTTGGCAAAGGCGCATTTCAAATTTCTTCAGGAATGAAGGTATTCTTTCTTCTCGACCTTAAAGCCTAAATCGCTATGGAAATCGTTAGATATTCTACAACATGTTTCGTATCCTCTCCTTAAGATATGCAAGAAGATCATCGAAGTAATGCAATGGTAAAAAATATTTTACAGTCCGCGGCAAGAAATTCCTTTCAGTTTTACTCCACAGCCACCCTACCCGATATCCCCTCCTGCGCGCCCTCAAATGCTTCTCCCGCTGGTCCTTGCCTCAAAGCACTCTCCTGGCACCTGAATCGCTTCTCAAATTCCAGTCTCGAATGCATCAGGGGTGGGTAAAGGGTACCGAATTTCGATCCACACGACGACCTCCTCTACCCCTGGTCAAGCTCACTGAGGGAGTGACTCAAAAGAAGACCTTTTGAGCGGACCGCAGGGAACGGAGGGGGGATGGGAAGGTGTTGAATTCATCCCGCGAGGCGTCGCTGCCGGAAGTGGAAAGCGTGTGAGAAGAGAGGCACTTCACTTGCCTCTTTAAGGGCTCTTACTTACCTGCGAGAGGGTGTGTGTGTGACAGAGTGTGAGTTCAGAATAACGGTGTGCGTGCGGGACTTAGTACTTTTGTGCGCTCGGTGGGGCAACGTGGTCTGACGAGATGGGCACGAGAAGGCGTAGGGGGTGCGGGGAGGTGCAGCGTGTGGCTGCAAGTGCGGTCGGAACTAGGAGACTAGGAAAGCTAGGGTTTGAAGAAGAAACCGGAGAATTCCTTTGGAGAAGGACTCGACACCCTCTGAGAGGCCAGAGGTGGTTTCTCTCTGCTGTTCCCCGCTAGATGACGTGTGGAGGAACTTGGATTCAAGAAGCCACTCACGTTCCCTGGGTGCAATCTAACCTCCCTACCGCTATCTCTAAGCCTCCTCTACACCACGAGAGGTCTTTGAGCATTCCTAACCGGTGCCAAAGGATACACCTGTATTCTCAGAGCTTCCCAAGTTGTAGCTACGCGTATCTGTAAACCCTTTCAGTCACTATTCCATCGCCTCCGGTAGAGCCTTACGCAGTATATGAGGTGGACTATGGCTCCTTTGTGAGAGAAGCCTCAAAAATACTTTAAAAATTCAAAATTTCTCAATCATGGGGAGAATTGAGTATTTTAAGTTGGAGTAAATTCAATTTTAAGAATAATATTCCAATAACTGCTAATATATAAAGAAATAGAAGGCAAAATCTGCTATAAAAATTAAATAAAAGGTGAGGGACGAAAAATCATGCTCCGTGATATTTCCAGCCAATTCCTAATAAAATATTCAAAATACTCGCAATTTTAATATTTTTTTCTGAAATGTATTATCCTGTCAAAGATCAGCAGAGAAAAATAAAATTTTTTAAAGAGATTATGTAAAAAATGAAATGTTTTAAGGAAATGTGAGCTATTTCGAGATTGGAGAGGGCTAGACTAGGGAACTGACTAGATATAGTAGAAAAGTGGTTTAAAAAATTGGAGCGTAATTTCACTCTTAATCTTTGCAAGTGTATTGTATGAGATGGTTAAGATGGTGGCATAATAAATAAGGAAGGTAGGGTGAGAGTATTAGCATTTGTAGATGACATATGATTTGGGGTTATACGGAGGAGGAAGCTCAGGTACGATTGGATGCGTGGATGGAGAAGACCGGGATGAACAGAATGAAGTGAAGTGAAGAAAAGGGTAAGTTCATAACCATAGCGAGAAACAAAAGGAGGTGAACAACTTAACTCATCAATGTAGGTGAATATATAAAGAAGGTAAAGAGTTTGTCAATGAAGAAGATAAATGTCTAAGAAGTGTCATAGAAGAATTGATAGGAAAATATTTTAAAGGGGGAAACAAGCAGAAGAATTACTGAAAAGTGACAGAAACTTAGTCCGTACCAAAGATGTATCACAAAAGAGTAAATATATTATGTATAGGGCATACTATATCCACATTCTGGCAGGGAAATGGTTGAAGGACAGAGGTAAGTGGCAAGACTAGTGAGCAAAGCAGACCCGACTAGCTACTAGAGGTAATGAATGATTTAGAAGAGAATCAATCACGGAATCCGTAAAAAATAATCTTACTTACTATGGAATTAATGGTAGAATATAGTCCTTGAGTATATGATAGATTATGAACACTATTCTCCATAAAGGGTCACGAAAACCTACATCATCTAATTTTATTTCAATTATAATACTGAGTGGGTTACCGATATCCTATATTTATGTACTTGGTGCTCAAATTTTTATTTAAAAAAATATATATGTAACAATTTAAGGCAATTAAATAGCAAAAATAGGCAAAAAATTATAATTTAACATATCATTCATTAAAGTTAGTATTCATGGACGGTATATCTGACTTAGTGAAGGAACTTCCCATTTATAGCAAATTTGAGAAAAATGGGGTTTGTTACTGTTTAAACCGTTTACCTATTTTAGACTACCAATTCATTTCCCACTCGGCAACCGTTCACTATTATAATTGAATTGAAAATCACCAAAAGGCACAACCATTCTCTGAGGTTCATTCCCACTAAAATCAATCCTGACGCTCTGGTCACCTAGTGATATTACTTTCTCGCCAGGGTCGTATTAACTCAGTACTCCTCTCAGTTTCCCCCATTACTCATCTTCCGAACAATTACTTTCTTCTTCAACTGGTGTGTAACATACCACAACCACGGTTCTTTGAATAACTTCTTTCATACGAAACTAAGGCAATGTGTCGTATACCACCTCCTAACTGGCAGCCTAACTTCATTGAGAATCAAGCCAACACCTTTACAGACATGAGTATTATCTGCAACTCATAATCACAATTCTGACCCACTGTCATCAGTCGTAACAACATCGTGCCCCTTCCACTTTTTCACAATATGTCTACTTGTCTTCTTTTTATTGCAATCGGCAACTTTTTCTCTTTTCTCTTGGGTAGGTAATCGAAGAAGTACTGTGAAATGAAAGTTTTTATTATTAAATCACCATTGATGTTTAATTTGCAGAAAACTACATGTGGGCCATAATATACGGTTACTTTGTTCGGAGTTTGGTCATGGAGGTATTAATACTAAAAGTTGGTTTATAGATCTACGAGTGTTGCCCAAAATGTATTGCCCACATATTTTCCTCAAAACGTTCGTCAAGTTCTATTGCCTTCCTGTAGTAATTTACTAGGTCATGTCGGTATCAATATTTGTTCTGATTATGGGGTTACGTTTCCACTAGTCATCTCTTTGCTTTCAAAACTATATATGTAGAAAAGCTTCTAGTGTCTTTATTTAATTTGGATAAGGAAAAAAGAGAAATTAAGACGGACATCCTTAAGCATCTAGGGTTTGTGCCAGACTGGTACATATTTGCGAGCGTAATATTGCAGTCTGTCCTTTGTAGATTAGACAAAATTGGTCAGGGCCCTCAGCTGTAAGATACGGTAGCGTTGTGACAACCTGGTAAGATATTTCGATGAATGACGATTCTCCTCGCGTTGACCGTTTCATAACACTAATTTATGTCACTAGAAAGTTTTGAAAAAGAATATGGGGCACTCGTTTAGGGAACCCTATCATATTCCTTGAGAAAATAAAGATGCCTTTAAATAGCAGTATCGTCGGTCACAGTAGAACAAAATATGAATCTGGTGATAATGTTTTTTTCAAGTAATAGGTAACGTCATATGAAATATTTTGGTTGTAAAATATTAAAGTTTCCCAGAAAAAGTCTCTGTACAATTGTCGGAAACAGCGGAAAGTTTTCATAAGCAAAAGAAATGAGTTGAGATATTTTTTGATTTTGAGAGAAAAAGCTTTAGTTTGTTAGGAACAAATAGCTCACAAAACGTTCATTTTCATACAATTTCATGCTGTTTATGAAAACATATCCAACAAGAGTAATAATACAACGAACATAAAAATTATTTAGTAGTGATTATACTTATTTAAAGCTTGAGTAGCAACAGTTATTAGCGATAAGCATGCTTAGTCATTAAAACTGTACGTATAGGATAATTGTTTTGTTAAAGCGCAGGTATTGCCTTTTTCCTTTTACAAAAACAAACATATTTTATACTTAGTCTGAAGGAAACCAACATATTTTTACTAGGCGCTCTAAACATGTTTCATAAAACATAATGTATACCCCAGCAGTGACTTAACTCTGACCCAGCGGAGCCATTTTGTACATAGGACGAGAAATTATGATTGTTACGCCTCTATAGTTCTTGGATTGTGAATAAGATAGCCTGTCTGAATCAGTTGATAGTTAAAGCCGAGGAAAGTGAGGAAACAATATGAGTAGGGTTGGAAGACAAGAAGCTCTCAAAATAGTTATATAATTCAATACTATTGTCAAATCAATTGTCATATTGAGAGCTTGTGGGCCTAAATATGCATGTAGGGAAATACCTCAGACAAAGATGATGAGGTACTTGCCTGTAACATAATTTATACCAAGATACTCACGTATATTAATTTTTTCAGTAACTCTCATACTAAATACTTCATTTATTAAGTAGTTTGGAGAAATCTGTCAATTATATGAGTGTCAATCTAGTGCTATCCATTAATTGTATCATTAAAATAAAAGAAAAAATTGAATGATGATTAAGAGCTGCTTCCAACGATTAGAAACCGTCAAATAATAAATAACAGAATCTCAATAAAAATAGTCTTCAATGCGAAAAAACGTCCACCATTGAGCTTTACTAAGACTATGGAAATAATCTCGTACGGAATGTTTTAAAATACCTACGTATGAAAGCTATTCTCTGATTCATATTATATCCAATAATCGGCTTTAGTTTTCAACTTTAATACATATAATGACAAAAAAAGGCAAAACTTTACATCTCTTCATATGTTCATGGGGACACCTAACGGACAGGGCAATGCAAAAATCCTGACCTCCCTATCGTATGAAGACTTTTTTTGAGGTTAGGGAGACAAAATGACTCACCTTCCGGAGAAACGATCAATTGAGAAAGAGAGGGTCGAGGTGGGAGGGAGGGCGATGGTGGAGGAGTGTTTTTGTTCGTAATGGGCGAAAAACGGCGTCGGTTGAGTTTACATTAATGCAAACGCCGGCAGAAAAGGAAGCACTCTCGGGCGCACACACACTTGGGATGTTTTTTTATTCCTGCGCAGCGAGGGTGGCTAGGGGCGGCATGGGTCCCCCAGGGGGATTTGCAGAAACCCCAGGGAGGATTACAAGTGAGTGCAGTGGAAGAGTTAACGGGCGGGGGAGGCGGGTATTTGGGACAGAGTGTACAGTAGGTTGAGGGGAGTGTGGTGAGGAAACGGGGGGCCAGCAAGCCCTTACTCAAATCCCTCACGAGAATCGGATGAATGGGAGAGCTGAGAGGAAAAAAATATTCACAATTATAAAGAGTAGTATTGCTCGCCTTTGTCGCTCACAAAGAACGGACATCTCGCAGAGTTTTGCTACACATTCTCTCCCGAACAAACCACGCTGGGATCTACGGTCGGTTTGCATGAGCGCGCGAGGCGAAGGGAAAAAGTGGGATTTGAAGGCAAGAGAAGAGGGCGAGGAGGCGAAAAAAAGATTAAAAAAGGAAATATCGCCCCATTGTTAGCGCTTCGGGGCAAGCCGTTGCGGGCAGGGGTGAGTGGGTGGGGGAAGAATGGGGGCGGTAAGGAGGGTGCCTGCACTGTCGTCTTTGTTGTGGAGTTAGGACTGGAAGGAAGTGAAAATTAAGTGCCGAACAAACGGCGCAAAATGGGATATAATGGCATTCTTGTTCTCAAAGAGGAAAAATAGCGGAACAAAGGGATTCCGAGGACAGAGGAGTAGGTGGGAATATAAGTGTGGAGGGCGGAGAGATGGTTTTGAGTGAAGAGAATGTGGAGTTTGTGGAATGGAGCATTCAAACATAGCCATTCGGTATAAGCATGTCATCGTTTCCTCTTAACAACGGGAAGCGCGGACAGAACAGTGTTTCCACCTCATTGCTCTTCCCGTGTTCCCCTCAGTCATTCTTTTATGTCACCCCGATAATTCTCAAAACAAACCTCTATGGCTTTTACCCTTTCATATCCTCAGTCTACCATCCATATTTCTTCATTTTGAGCTCAATCATGCCTCATGCTAATGAAGAGCATCAATTAGCCTGTTTCCCATGGCTTGCCAAAAATAAAGGACTCAACCTCAATCTGTTTGCCCATCTTCACAGTTGCAGAAAAACATTCTCCTCCATTGTGTCTTGCTTTCCTTTCTCCGTTCGATTTTTTTATATTTTCTACTCCATATCTTTCTTTTCTCTTCAAAAAAACTTAAACCTCAAGTCATTTTTATCCGCAGACCGCCACGCCACCAACACCAACGTAACATCTCTCAAGCTTAATTGTCCTTCCTTTTGCCGCATAACACGCTCTTTTGCTCCTTAATTTTCGAGTTTGCTGCAACAGGGGAAGTGCTTTTAATAAAAAAAGAATTCTTCATAAAAGAAACGCAACCCTTCGCTATCAACACCTTTCTAATGAAATCTTGCTTTCTTCAGAAAAAAAGACGTGAATGGTTTAATATGAGCCTTCTGTTTTCGGCAAGAAACGCAACGATATTCATAGGCATAAAACGAGGCTCATGATGTCAATTGCTCTGTTGCACTTCTATATTTACATAATCTAACTTTTGCGATAGTGAATTTAGTAGTAAGTCACGGTCCTTTTCATGAATGGATTAAACGCGATCTACCGAGTCCAAAGGATACAAACTTATGCTCTTTGATAAAACGATATGAATATGTACCATAAAGCTGTAATATTAGAATTTGATGGCAAGTGATAACGGGTTAACACCTGAAATTATATCAACAAATTAAAGTTATTGGTAAGAATTCATAGCTTTTGACATATCTGAACAAGTTCAATGCCAGACATTCACAAAATGAATATCTAACACATCTGATTTTAAGCAGAAATTCAAGGCCAAGAGTGTCAATGTCTTGGTATGGTAAATTCAAAACTGTATATAAATTTCATGAAAATTAAATTTAACGATACACCATAACAATTGCTTAAAATATTTTTGAAAGTAATTTACCAGGTTCAAATGATATTATTCTTCATTATACAAATATCATAAAGATGCACATCAGGTAATTTATTGCAAAATCGCCGAATATCCAATAAAAATTTTAAAAAAATTAACCTAACATGGTGTGATTTAGAACTTCGACTTCGATGCTCACGAATATATATATATATATATATATATACATATATATATATATATATTTGATCACAGAGAACGAAAACATTTCAATCTCCTGATGACGCTCATCGTACAACGAAGAAAACACTATGTTAGAAATGAATAATACGCCACTATTTACGAAATTTTTTTATTGATAATAGAATCAATGAGGATCTTTAGATCAAAAAGGCTTTACTTTTTTGGCAAAATTTGGCATTGTATTAAAAGTATGCATATGGAGCCTGCTTCAGTTTCTGAGATATTTTAATGAAAATTTGAAATATTCACCTGGAATTGAAAGGAAATCTCTTTATTCCTCGTAGAGGCGATAAAAAGAGAATTTTTTGGGGCATTCTTCCGGCAAATATCGCTTCACAAGGCTGGATAGATAAAGATCAACGATGATCGAGAAAAAAGGTGAACGAATGGAACGAATTGCTGGACAGCTACGAGGAAACGGGGGTGAGTGAAAAATGAGACGCGCTTGAGGGGAGGGTTGGGTGATCAGGGGGTGGGAGTGGAGGTGAGGGATAGTTTCATGGGGAGGATGTGTGGGGTGGGAGGGGAAGCAAGGTTGGGTGGGAAGCAAGGTTGGGTGGGAGGCAGGTTGTTTCGCCGCCTGAGGAATGATGTTAGATTTGTGCCCCGAGAACTTGTCTGTGGTAAATGTCGGCTGAGCCCCCATAGTTCCGCGATCACTTCCCGGGAGGCAGCTCATTCATGAGCAGCCGCCACTGCCTCCCCCATTGCCCCCCTCCCCGTCGCCTCACCTCCCTCACGGCCTGGCCAACTCCTCTTGCTGGCTGCTCTCTGCCCGTCGGACGAACCGGAAAACCGAACCATCCATCTTCGACGTTTCGGGGCGTCCCTCTGCCCTCCCTCCCTCCGCGGAAAGATTTACGAACTTCCTCCCTTTCGGTGGTGAAGAGAGTGCAAAGGGTCGGAGATCAATGGGACTTCGTAATGCTCTCCGCCGGACCAAGGACGAAGGATGGGACGAAAGGAGAACCCCGAAAAGGGGCCTCTCGCTAAAATGCTAACCAATACACGCGATTATTTTCGCTGCGTAATGGAGGGTGATGCTGCCCCCGTGGAACTTTTATTGGCAGCTGCACACGAATGCCCTGACCTGCCCGCCCCGGGCGGACTTTCGGCTCGAAAAACGGCAAGAGGAAGACGGGCTCCCGCATTCATTCCCCTCCGACAACGCTCGCTCGGGAAGCACTGAAAAGTTTTGACCTCCAATTCTTCCTTCATGAATAAGCATCAAGTGGTCTTGATGTTTTTGTTGCTCCGAGAAAATGCAATGAAAAGAGAAAAAACTATCCGCTGAATAAGATAAGCATTGAATACCGATGAAGTAACGAAGGAGGACGGATTTTTTATCCCCTCGATAATAAATAACTTTTTGTTTTGTGCCATAAAGGTCAACGCCTATTAAAAAAATGTGTTCTTTAGTGCAAATATTTACATACTTTTTTGAATGACTGTCAATACTTAGTACCGAATAAATTTTTTCCCTGACTCCTTTTGCCATTTAATGAAAAGAATATCTTTTTAGTTGTAAGTATGACTTCGCGATTTTTATCCTTTATTTTTCTGTAATATATCATCAAACAGTCATACACCGTATAAAAAAGGCAAAAAGCAGACTTCCAAAATATGTAGGCCTTTAAATAGCACCTTTCACTATCGTATACCTATATCAAAATAATTTATTGTTATATCGCTACAGTATTTTAAAACACCTTTTTTAAACTGCAGTTTAACTGCTGACGGATTCCATATACAGCACTTAAACTTTTCAATAGGTACAAGAAATAAGATAGAAACTAATTGAACTATTGAGATGAAATGGAAAATAAATAATCAATTCACGAGCAGAGTACCTATCCGAGAAGAACACCATTAGACACCCGATACTCTCCTATGTAGTTATAATTTACAGTAATTGGATATGAAAGATAAATGAATATTTTTAAGTGATTCAAAGTAATTAATGAAAACGTATTAGGAACATAACGAAATTTTGATTGGCTCCTAATATGAAACATGCAATAGTTGGAAAACCTCTTTTGATCGACAACAACCCGAGATATTCATTTCTCTCTGAAAAAAATTTCTGCTGAAAAAGTCACAATCTAAACTTTATCAACACAAATTCTTTGCACCTTATGCGTATTTAAGTAGTAACAGGGTAATAAGCAAAAGAGATGGAATATATAATGGAATTACCTGAGAATAGAAAGAATAGATGGAAATCGATGCATTTACTACCCTCTTAAAAGAATCTTTCACGTTAAGAATCGAAAAAATTTATCCTAATGTCAAATTTATTTTGAAGCTATTTTGTACGCAATTATTTGAGATAAGTACCATCATTATGATCATGTCCAAAGTAATATACTGGGTGGGTAGATTATATTTTGCAAGCATATAAATTAATTTAACAGAATGCCCTGGAATTCAAGGTACATCGATGTAACGATTAATTTTTTTACCATCAATTGCCGAATCAACAATTTGTTCGACGAAAATGATGGCTAGTGTCTAAAGAGCATCTATAGTTTTCTTCCGGTGTGCATCCATGATAAGAACTAAGTATACCGTTCTTCCGTGGTCATGCTAGTTGTCGAATACTTCTTTCATGATCACGTGCGCGTGACCTTGATACCGGGATTTACAGTGAAATATCACGGAGGAAAAAGGGCTCGCGGACACACGTGGTTGGCTGACAAGAGAGGAGAGAAGCTTAACCCGGGGTCAAAAGCCACGGAGAGTCTTTGGGGAAACTAATACTACCCTCCCTGCCAGCCGCCGAGCACAAAAGGCGTCCTTTCCTTCGTCCTTTCTTTACCCTGGGACATCCTTAAACCCTTCCCCTTTGGGAGGCCTGAGACGTTAACCGATGGCTACAATACCGCCACAATAAAGTCCATTGTCCGGGCTGCCCGTTTTAACCTTATTTCTCTGTCTCAAACTACGGGCCCTTCTCAGTTGACACTCCCAAACCTGCAACCTTCCCTCCGTCTAATCTCTTTCGGCAATTTGCCACGTTGCCTTCTCACGATCCAAGTCACGTATTCCATGTCCATTGATTCTACCGACCTCTTGCAAGACTGACGAGCCGAATCGAGTATTTTTCCGTAAATTTATCAACGCATTTCCAGGCTGATTCGCAGAATTCAAGGATTTCAAGTGCATAGCATAATGTTTACTGCGAAAAAACTTGAACTGATGATGTAACTATCTCTCAAGGCAAGCCTTCAGGAAGAAATCTTTCTTCTAAATTGTTTTTTTATTACATTTTTAGACTTGCAACCTGTATTTTCATCGGGTGAAAATACATACAATAGTGTCACTGTTTTATTCCCAGTCTGAAAAGTACGCGAATGTCATTAGCTCAGTTGGGTGAGAAAACCAATTTACTGTTACATACATGCAATACTACTTGGTGTCATCTTCTTGAGATTCCTTCCATCATCTTCCATCCAAATCTAATCACTTTTTCGCGTAAATTTCATTGCATCATAAAAGTTTCACTATTCGGCAACCTTCAAATACCCATTTTCTTAATATGTCCAAAAAAGGAAACACGACACTTGTACATGTATTTCGCCATTCACTGCAGAATCCATTCCTCATTCTTTCGTGATCCACTCATTCATCATTAATATTCAAACTCAAACCGTAGCAGGAGAAGATGCACATTGTGTTTCCATTTCACTTTGCTTCGGCATTTGTTTAAATCGTTAAGTACGTAATAAAAGTTTTGACATTCCCGTCCCAGTTCTGCTAATAGGACCTTTTTTGTACATTCACAATTGTCGTATTTTTCCTACGCTTATCCTATAATACACCACTTCTTAATGATTTGATAAAACCTGAACATTTTACTTATATTCTATTACTAACTTTATATCATTAAGGTATTTACTTAATTTCCAATTAAATTGACCGATTTAGTAGCATTACTAAATAATAGTTTTTCTGAGTAATCAAAGCATATAGTACCGTATTGCTGACTAAATTTTTTTCAAGGATCGATAGAATCGATTTGAAAACGTATGCCTGATATTAAACTGCATTGCAAAAACCTGATTTATTTAGCAATTTACACAGCATTTCAACAATTTTTGACACGATTTTCTAAATGAATCCGCGCAGGATTCTTTGAACAGTCTACATTCTGTCTCTTATCGAAGTCGGAATACCCGTGAAGAACTCCAGAAAACATCCACCATCCATTTTTCATACGTCCATCGCAGTCATTTTCCACACTTCACTTCCCTTCTCTGTCCCAGTCAACCTGATACTTCTACGAAATTCTCATTCTTACTTCCATTATGGTCCATTCTACGGGAGCTTTACCAGATCCCCTCTGTTGCGGGCATGGCTCGTCCCAGCGTCGGAATTAGAAACATTTATCAACGCCAAGGGGTCAAGAAGCGAAAGAAAACCCCGAAACTCAACGTGGGCCTCCGTGGATTAGTCTGTACGAGCAGTTCGATGAAGACTGCTCTCCGGATTGGAGTCCAATGAAAGTGGCGATCGAAATGCTTGAGGAAGCGGTTAATGTGGGCGGATGTACTCAGCAAGTGAAACGGGGAGAGCAAATAATCATATAAGCTATCAGTGGACAAAACTTTGCCAGGAACTTTGTAAACTGCCGTCTGTTTGATGTGTCTATCCCTTCATCTAGCACAAAAATAGGCTCTTCATATTTTGTTATACTAGCATTAAATCAAGGTTCATAAAAAATGCCGAAAATAGATGTTATTCATGCACTAATGTCTCCCAGACTCACAAATAATAGCAAATATACATCGCGGGCTGCAAAAGTTTCCCTCATCATATTTCAACAGCGAAAATTCCCACCTTGACCTTTTCTCCTCATCTCCCTCCGTCACTTAATCGCTTAATCTGTTAATGTTTTGTTACAATTTAATTTTTAGCTCTAGCTTCTATTTGTTATTTAGGTGTTATAATATCCAATTTTAAAGGCCTTGTTGATACTTTTGGTATTATAATAAAAATTAATAAAATATAATAAATAAATATTCGATAATCAAAAGTGTATTTCAAATGTTTTATCAAAAAAAGACCGTCTGTTATAAATTCGGAATACCTCTTTCCCGGAATCACGAAGCCAAAGTTACTTTTAAACCAATTGCGATTTACATGTTTTCTTCAAAGAGGTGATGGTTTTCATATCCCCTATAGCACCTCACGCTGCCGCTGTATGCACTTGGATAGACAGTGCTGTCGCCGTTGTATTCCGATGTTCTTCAGCGAAAACTTGATTGGCCGTGAAATAATTTAAAGAAGGAATTGAGTTTGACCGCTCAGCTACTCATTTTAGTCCATACTTTACCGAAAGGTTAGTTGGACACTCATAATATCCATTGAGGTGGAAATGGAAATCAAATGCAAGGCTGCAATACTCATACACCTATTTCACTCGCTTCATCTCTGGAAGCTTAATGTCTTAATGTCACTCATGCCAACGTTATTAGCAACGAATGGATTGCTACTCAGATGCTTCAGCTCCTACACGATGTAATTAGATGCGATGGTATTTTTTAGCCATGTCGAGACGCATAAAAACCCTGATTATATCTCAATCTCCCTATCCCAAGGCTTTCAATGTCAGCTAAACGTAGTCTATGCTAAAAGATAACGATAACTATTTATTTTACCTTCAAAGCATTTATCACTAAAAATACTCCATAAACAGCCTTTAAGTATTTTTTTAGATAAGAAGTGCCTGGGATATTACATCTGTCCCAAGAAATATTAATTTTCATAACAGATAAATGGTCGCACAACAAAAGGAAGTGATTGCCTCTCCATGTATCCAAATTGAAAATCTATTTTTCTTTAACTAATAATTTTGATAAATATTTTATAACAAATTAAATAAAAATATTTTTACCTTTCTCATTATATGGTTTCTTAATAAAAGTAGAAATTTGAGCTGATTATTTCTGGCATGAAATTCTCACAAAAGACGACGAAAATGAGAAGCTCAATTTTGGATGAGATGGAACTTCTCTTAGGGATTAGCCTTCTCAGAATTCATAAAATTTCAATTTAATCCAAAGTATATAATACACGATCAACGATCACGTCAAAAGCAGAGTGAGACACTAATATCCGTTTTCGGATTCAAAACACGTCAAAGTTGTTACTCTTTCCCCTCATCTTAACGCTTTTCTTATTTCTCTCCATTATTAATGAATAAAAGTAATAAAATGCGTGGCTATGCTGATAAAATGTGTGGCTATTGGGAGTATTAGAGGGTAAACCCATTGAGTCACTTTGACCAAAAAACACATAAAACACATGTGGGAATTAAGAGAAGATAGAGACAGAAAATAAGGGGAAAAATTTGGAGACAAAGGTAGCTATAAGGTTTGACGTCAGGCTTACTAATAGAGGATTATCACTAAGTTGAGACTAGTTAAAGTCATCATTTGATTGTATACTAAACGTGAAAATCTGTCCGTTTTATATAATCTAATCAGGGTATCTTATGGTAACATATGAAATATTCAATAATTAATGCATTTTTTTTAAGTATTTGCAGTTATGAAATTATTTTCATTTTTTTATTTTTGGTAAAATTACATCAATTACACTTTTATTCTGGTATTCTAAATTACCATTATAATAATTCAAATGTCGGGAAAATGTAAAAATGAGCAATGTGATCAATTTAATTGACAATTGATTGGTCATTGCTAAATAATGTTTCTTATGGCATGAATAATTGATAATGTGAATACAATATTAAGAAACATGAGGGAAAAGTACGAGACTGGTTTAATCCGTCATGATACATATTTATATGCAATTTAGAATAAAGACAGTCACATAAATAATTTATGTGTTGTACATGTGCAGTTTGGAGTAGTTTTATGCTCAAAAATGGTTCACGAAAACAATCACAGATCCTCCAAAGGCGGATGAGAGGCTGGTTTCTCAGTTGGGAAGACGAAAATTTTAATGTGTGCAAGGGAGAGGATGGCTCGGATATGAGAAAATGTGGTGTCGCGGTGGGCAAAAAGAGCTGTGCAGGAGTATGAACAGCAAATGTGAGGAATCATAAAAGGAGCGAATGGAGACTCCTTATGGAGGAGAGAGGAGAAAAAGAAAATGGAGCCAAGGGGGCAGGGAGAATGGGATGGGAAGTAAAAGCAGAGGAAAAGAAGGAAGGAAGAAGTTGAAGGAAGCTAAAAGTAGGAAGGAGCGCGGTAAGAGGGATCCAGCAGGTCGGCAGAAATACGACGATAAATAAATAGGGGAAAGGAGACGTGCCGGCGAAGATGAGGTGAGTTAGAAGTAATGCGAAAGTCAGCAGAGAGTGAGGAAAGGTGAAGAAGAGAAGGAGTGAGCCTGGGAATGGGAGTGGTGATGAGCTCTGAGGATGGATTGCCGGGCGAGGAATGTGCGGCAAAGCAAGAGATACGTTCATTTGAAAGAGGCGAGCGGAAAACACAATTAGCTGCGATAAATTTCATTTGAATTCCGTTGGTGCATGCTTTGAATACGCAGCCTTGACACCATGCTATTTTCTGCGCCATGGCCTTTTCATTTCCTCTAGGGAGAAAATTCAGGTCTCAAAAATAGTCATACACAGAATTTCAGGGTTTTATGATCACATAAAAATATAAATTGCACACAATAATTTACGACGAGAACGTATACAAATGGTCGCAAGTGTACTAGCATTTTTCCTGTTGGATTGGTAATAAGAGCTTGATGAAAATGCAAGATCAAATGACAAGAGATCCAATGATGGCATATATAAAATCCAAATACATGGATTCTCTCACCTGCGGCGTAATTGTTTTGGATAATGGTTGTGTGATACCAAATCGGACTGAGCTCTTATGACTGTAACCCTTAGTATATTATATTTTACTATGTGGTCTATCTATTAATTTGGAGAGGAATTAAATAACCATTCTCTAAGCAGGAATTATGAGGGTTTCCCTTGGTACAATTCAGAAGTATATGTTTGGCTTTCTTACTCGTTCATGAATGGAGCGCCATTCTAATCCATCGAATTTCTCAACTTCTCTTCCTTATTCTTTTTTCCTTGCAATTTTTTCTTTAAGAAATCATATGAGAACTTTTCCACTTCATCTTCTGTTAAGTAATTTTTTTAACTAGTCCAAAATTTTATCCAGATTATTATATTAAACTAACAAGAATTCATGATACATCATCTTCACGATTATCTTCTCATAATAAAAAGAAATAAAACATTAAGACAATGGTACATGCAATTCTTAAGTGAATACCAGGTCACATAAGTGACCTGGTATTCACTTATTCCGGGAAGTTGAATAAACCAGTTCTTTGCCATGATTAGAAATTCATAGGCAATGCATTCCTTAGATGTTTAAAATGTCATACGCAATCTAATTTGCATTTTAATGGCAAGCAATGAATTTCTAGGTGCTATAAATTGACAAATAATACATTCGTAAGTAGGACTCATAGTTAGCACGGAGGCCTGCACCATATGTATCGTATGTATCCCAAAGTGGCGTTCACATAATGAATGAGCCGATATAAAATTGTAGCACCATTAAATTTGAATTATCATAAGCAAATGACCAGAGGCGTTAGATCTAAGATAAGGCAACTTCCCACTTATAAGTTACTTTTATTTCTTTTGCCAACTTATTAACAACTGGTATTTTTTAACTAATGGTGCTAGAAATCCTCCAGAGGTGGACCTGAGACTGATCGATCAAAGTGAGGAAATTCAAGTGAATTAACCAAAAATAACTATATTTGTCGGCTTCAATTAACCAATCACGCATTGTCCATATGAATTGAATTTCAAATGTCACATGACGAAGACCATAGCAGGTGGTGATACGTCAAAAACGAAAAGATAGCGACGGTTTTATTTGTGCAAAACATTATTTATATTGAAGCGCTATTTTATAAATCGTTAACAGTATATTCTTACTCAGAAATACATTTGTGTCTTTGACCATTCCATTACTCGAAAAAGAGTATGAGAGAGAAGAGAAGAGATTTTTGCGGAATGACTAATGATTTTGAAGTTTCAAACCCATGACAAGTTCTTAAATGTTTAAATATAATAACATTTATCGCTAAAATAACTATTGTAAATATTGACTACCATTTTGGAAAATTTAATTATTAGGTGACTAGTAGTTTAAGTCATAATTTTATTGGGATATATGATCCAAAGACAGGTTCATAGGAACAATATCTTCCTATTTCAAAGGCATTTATACACTGAAAACAGGGAATTAGAAAATATTCGCAAAGGAAACTTAAATTTGATATGAACAACAGTTCTTGTCGTTTCTACGAAGTTAGAAGAGTATTTGCACTCACATTTTATAGGAAACCCATGAGAGAATCTTATATGCTGCGTCATTTTGAAGTGGTCACCATTCTATTAAATGATCAACGTATGTGTTCCTGAATCAGTTGTGGTTGCCAAAAGATCCTACAAACCCGATGATTCTCTTATTTGAGTCTCTCTACAATGACCTAATTTCCGAGGTCCTCGACATTCCCCGACCAAATGAAGCAAGGAAGCACATTACGTTCTTGATAACTCGTCTTCTGTCAGAATAGAAATTGTAGAGGGTGCTGTACTCAGCGTGAGTAGTAGAATAAGTAATTATATTATGCTTACGTGAGAATGAAACTAGATGTAGAAATTCTTGTTTTCCACTAAAGATGTACTTTCATTATCTTTTTTTCTGGTGTACTGTCAGCAATCCAGTTCAAGAAAAATAATTCACGCAAAACTCTTCTTGGCAGTACTTTGAAGAGTTCTCTGAACTAAGCACGTAGCTGTTCATCTTCCAGAATGTTGACTCAATGGATAAGTTTCCAGTCTACTTCAATGAAATTCACACCTGGATTAAGTCCTTTAATTTTGCCCAGGAATTTACAAAACTTTGTAGGTTTTACTTAGAGTATTCATTGTACAATCGGTTTCGTCGGATAGTCGAAATCATCAGGTACATTATACAGGACCCACCGTCAAATATATTCAAAGACGGTGGGTGGGGAGAAGGGGAAATGTTTGGGAGAATTAGGCAAAAAGGGGGGCAGAGGTTAGGATGAGAATGGGAAAAATTACTCAAAGTAAAACTTACAAAGTTTAGTCGATTCCTGAGTAAGGAAAAGTTTTATAAAGTTAAGGCTGAAACTATTTATTTAGTTTGATTTTTTAATGAATAACCGGGAGCAATTCATTTCTCTTTGAAACCTCACATTAGCAACTTACTCTTCAAGTATAGTCTCTGAAATGTAAAATATCAGTGCTTTCGTATATTTTATATACAAATTGCCTGAAATTGCAGCAATAAAATAGTGATGTTGAGACCAAAAGATGCTGAAAGATTTTACACTATAAATACAATTATTTAAAATTAGACATGCATAAACCTAACAAGTGCACACTTATGGGGTAATCACTAGCCCAAATTAATACCATTTAATGCCAGCAACTAAGGCCAAATAGACACTGCAAGTAAAATCAGCAGAATCGAAACTGAAATCGGACATAAAAATGGAACCATTTCTTGTGTGGGGATCCATTTAAAATCTAAGTCTTTGGGAACAACATTTTAGGCCACAATTTCCCACAAATTTTGACAAAAGTGCCCAAATTAGGACGAGCAACCAAATAAATGGGAGTGAGATAACGGGGAAGAGAGAAAAATTGTTAAAATGGAGATATGTGAATTGAGACAGGAGCAAGCAGGGGTGGACGTTAAAGTTTTCTTGAGAAAGAGAAACGGAGAGGGAAAATGAGAGGTCCAAAAAGGTGTTGGTTGGTTCCAAGAGGAGGAAGTGGAGGAGAACAACGGGGAGATTAGGTGACATGACGCATTCTCAGAGGGGGAAGGGGAAGAGAAGGGAAACGCTCACAAGGGCTCTTTTTTGCAAAGGAGCAAGGAAGGGAGGGGAATGGGGGATTGAGGGGGTTAGAGAGAGGAGGGAGGATGGGAGGTAATAGAGGCGCAGAAATAGAGAAAGAGTGATGACCCAAAGATGTGGAGGGAGGGAGGAGGAGGAGGAGGAGGCGAAGGCATGGAGAGAGAAAATGGGGGTGGATGGAGTCTGGCGCACCCTAAGAAGTGGACGAGTTTCGGGGGTTCTGTGGTGCGAATAATGCCGTCCAGGACACGAAAGTGGGTGGCAGAGGCGGTAGATACATATATATATATGTATGTATGTGTACATATAGAGTTGGTGGCGGGGAGGGGATATCAGTGGATTTGGCCAGTGGTCCAGGGACGCGGAAGAGGCGTTTGGAACAAGGTGAAGAGTGGACGCCCCGCTCTCAAAGCCACCCTTGCTCCCCCTCCCCCTATCCTTTTCAAAGGATATCGAGTTTGGGGACACCGGAATAAAAGTGATTGCGGGTGGTGGAGGGAGAAGGGGTGCAGGAGCCCGTGAAAAGAGGGAGAGATTTGAAGCGAATAAAAGGGCGGATGTAGAATTGGTAGGTTGGTGGAGGGGTTGCGGAGAGGAAGACGTGTAAGGGGTGGGTGGATATTCGGGGTGGGTTTACAGGGGCAACGAGTGCTGAGGTTGCCGGAAACGGTTGCTTCTCACGAGGGAAGGGAGGTGACGGACGTGATGGGTTGGGAAGTAAGGCTGGAAAAACCGTCGATCGAACAGGGATGAGCTTTCTTTCTTTCGGCTCAGGATGACAGGTGAAGAATGTGGTGGCATGAAACTGATACATAGATACCAAGTAACTCTTTCACTTTGCTCTTAAGACAACGTATGTATAACCCCTTGAAACATCTTTAGCTTAGAAAATTATGCATGATCAAGAGACCGAGACATAAGATGTTTATTTTTTTAAATTACACACTAAAATACTAGAACTAAACCCATTAATATTGAATTTTCATCACAAAAACGTCGTAAATGACCAAGGGTAGTTTGATGTTTATTTCCACTCTTTGTGAGAACATTATGGGCACTGTAAAGATTTAGGTGGGTCTTCATTATGTGAGGTAGGGAAGTTTTGGAAAGATTGGTGGAAGTAAGGTTACTAGAATCGAGAGGGATGACGCATTAGGGGATTCGTTTAAGAAAATGGTCACCTAGGAATCATAAGGACACGATTTAGAGGTGGAGGATTTAAAACAACACTTAATACGGAAAGTATTTTGATAACGTCGGGAAGATATGGATAGGTGTAAATTAAATAGGAAAACCTCAGGGGAATTCGAGTATTTGTGGACCATTGAGATAACATATTCAAATTTTCTCAGCAGCATAAGAGAGTTATATTTTGGGTACGAATCTTTCCCTCAGCCGTTTGTTTCCCATTTACTCTTTCACAAATTTTCAATCAAAGTTCTGTGATGCGTCTAGTGACTTGTTCACTTAAAAAAAAAACGTTAGAAAATAAAGCAGAAAAACGGACAAAGAAATGTAGCTGTATATGTTGTAATAATGATAGAGGCGATGGAGAAGTACTTATTGCAGTGAGAGTGAAGCTAGGCTGTGAGGTAGGCAGAAATGAAAAGGAGCAAAAATAGTGATGTTAATCGTTTAAAATCTCAACTCTAGTAATAACGTGAATAATAACGAATATTCTGAAATTTTCCCCAAGTAAATACTAGTATGGTTTTAAAACAGAAAGTAGGAAACAATACTGGTTATGATACTACTCCTTCAAAGATAAAATGTATTCATTACCTTAGTTGGTATAGAAAATATTAGCCGTTGGAAGAAAACTCTCAACACCTCATGGCAAAAATGTATCATCTTACAGAAACATACAAGAGTAATTCAGAATGTCCTTAAAAATGCAACAGCTGGTATCAAGATTGGAGAAAGCAACAAACAGGAAGACGTATGAAAAGGAGTGAGCTAGGATTGAAATTTATCACCGATATTTTTCAACGCGCATATTCAGGAAGCTCTATGCAGGACAAGGGATGTCACTTTCGGCGTGAAGAATCATAATGAGAGGATAGACATGATTTGGATTGCCAATCATATGGCTGCTGCAGCGGGAAGTGGACATGGCCAGACAATAATGGCCAGGAGTAAAGTCTTCATCAATCAAACTAGGCAATAAACTAAAAATGACTACAAAATCAAGTCCAATAAGAAGGAGAAAAAATTTATAATGTACAGTAGAGAAGATAAACAATTTAGTGAGATTTAGGGGACGAAAATTTTGAATAAGTAACGAAATTACAGTACTAAGGCAGCTGAAAACAACTACCGGACGAAACAGAAAAGAGATAAAATGAGGAACGCCCAGGTAAAGATAACATTCATAAGACCATATAACTTCTCCGCGCTAATAGCATTAGCGTGAACACAAGAAAAAGTTACTATAGGCATATTCTTGGAATGTGGTACCATTCGGAGTTGAAGGAGAATAAAAAAGAAAGACTTGATACAGTGAACCGATATAGTGGCCAAGATCGACTGGTTGGTCATTTTCTGAGACCAATAATTTTTAAACACCATTTGGAAGGAATGGTTGAAGGTAAAACCACGGGGGAAGGAGCAGGTATTAGAAAATGAATTAAATACTGGAAGATTTCAAGACCTGCAGATATGCAAACGTGAAACGAATGACTCAAGGCAGAAAAAGTGGACAAACTGCCAAGCCAGAGATGGATTGCTAATGACAAAGAAGAACTATAGACCGTGAAACTGAAAAACTTCTGGCATTTATATTTTAAGGGGCCCAGGGCTTTAAATATTCAGGGCCCACCGATAAAATCTTATAAAATTTTCAATGAACTGTCCAAACATCCAGCTATATGTGTAAAGGCGATATCTGACGAGGACAGCAACCAAATTGCAGTATACAAAATTTCACTCGAAGTAAAACCCAACTGACGAGATTGGCACTGAAAGAGTGGATGTCGTTACATCTATTAAAAAGTGATTTTAATCAAAACTAAGGTTAACTTTTGCCTTTGTGGATGAACAGCTGGTAGTAGGCATTTTTACAGATCCTGAAGAGCTGAAGAAAAACAAGTGTCTGAATTTTCATTTCCATTCGTAATAAAAATCGATTGGTTAAGTGTAAGAAGCCACCAAGAGGGACTTCGCAGTTTTCATACGTTGCTGTTTAACAGCATTTTCTTGGCAGTTTTCGTTTGTTTACAGTTAGTCTGGTACTGTCAAAACCTTAAGTATATGTAAATTTTCATTTCATACAGGAAAATGACTAGGATACCTAAAAATGCATCACAATCATTTTATATTTCGTAGGTTTGTTTCTGGCATCGATATCTTGATATGCTGCGGAATGGGACAATCTTTTTATCTCCAAAATATTTAGGGCCCAGCGATAAAATCATATAAAATTCTCAATAAACTGTCCAAACATCCAGCTGTTATAGGAAGTGGTATGGGGCCTGTTCTTTTCATTACCGCATGTGCACGGAGAACAACAAAGTAGAGGCGTAGGACTAATACCTCAAATTAATCAAATAACGGCGAAACTAGCCACAAAGTGACCTTAATAGTGTAAAACACTGATATTCACACAACTTTATGACTTAAATGTATTTTCCAAGACATAAAGTTTGCTAAAAGTTTGATAAAAGTAGGTAAATTAAATTTTGAGGAGATAAAATAACGGTTTAGTAGACGAAGAGATCTGCCAAAAGCGTTTTAAGGTTTAAGAGTGTGTTATCTAAGATGTTCATTAGCAATATTTTACTCTGGTTAGTTAAATTATAACAAAAATCATTACTGCTAATGATATGGTTTAACAACATGATGCTATTTGGTTGTGCTTGTAGTTTAATAAAAATCATAAATGCAGCCATAATTAGTTTCTTAAAAGAGAAAAAGAACCTCAACTTAAAAAGGTCTGTGTCTGATGCTGATGAAAAGCAGTTCATTACATTGAGATTACAAAAATGCCAATGTTAGCGGTGATAGTTGCCATTTGCTTGGACCATGTAGGTTATATTTTCCTCAAAAGGTACTCTGCTGATCAAGTACTCTTTTTTCGTACATGAGTTGGAGAACAGATGGTTAACTCAAAATTTAAGTGGTATTAAAGTTGTTTGGTAATTAAAATTGTGGTATTTATTATGTTGTGGTCGAGCAACAAAGTACATTCAAATTTAAACAAAATATAGTCTATAAGTTATACATATGTTCAAAAAATTAATCTAACTCCGTTTCTATTGCCACTATTTAAAAATAATACAGCTAAATGTGCTATGCAAAAACATATACCTACTAACTACTTTTTCCCAAAATTCTGATGATTTGACTTTCATTTTAAGAACAAAAATTTCAACATAATTAAGTCACTTTATGTTGTAAAAATTTTGCATCATATCATATTTATCCTTTTTGGGGAATCTCTCTATTTCATTTGTAGCACACAGTTATTAGGTACTGAAACAAATAAGATCCAAATGCCACACTGTACGCCGTTCACTTCTGAGGTATCCCGACCGACGAAGGACGAAGCGGAGTACGGTGGGTGTTGGAGGGCGGTAGGAGGGAGGAGAGTGTACAGGTTTTGGGAGTTGCCGGCCTCGGTGGTGGTGAAGGAAGGAATGGCTGTTGAAGGGGGTTCAAGGGGCCCTTATACAAGTGATAATTGCATAAGCTCCGGTGAATAATCAGGACAAGCGCTGGCGATACACCCCTTTCTCGGCGGTTGCGCGGCAAAATTAAGTTCCGCTCCCTTACCACAAGACCTCCCTGAACCTTTCGTCGTGTTTTGCCTCAGAAACAGCCCCTCGTACAACCCCCAAATGTCCTCCCCTGATTCACGCTCAGCCCTTCCTGTAATCCAGCCCAGACTTCGCTTTCCCTTCGTTCTGTCTTGGTGTCCCAAACCTCGTCCTATATTATTTCTTGGATTTGTTCATCTACCTATTCCACATTTGCATACCCACTTTAGTGGATGAGTGCTTCAGTTTCGCGGTCTCAAACAATTCTGGATAACTTATTTCCTCCTTGTATTGAGAATGGTGGATATATCCCAAGGCCAGAGAACTGTTTTAAATGAACGGTGAATTATACTCTGAGCTTTATGCATATTTAACAGCATTTTTATTCTTACTGCGCAGGTACTAAATTAGTTTAGCACCTGCGCAGAAATTTGATTATGAACTGAAATGTAATAAAGGAATTTAAAGGCACTCAGCATATGAAACAGGTATCTAGAAGATTTTCTTTACTGACACAAAATGTGTATTTCTATCTTTTCTGATAAATAAGAAGAAAACGACTCACATTTGAAAGTTATAGCCGTGTTTATAAAGAAAATTATACTGTTTAAATACATAATTGGATAATCTATAAATAAATTATGACACATCATAAATAAATATAAATTTGTTTTTTATGTAACATTGACAAGTAAATACCGAAAAGAGAGAAAATACGAAAGTTGACTATGATCACGGCGAAATTGTGGATAATAACAATGAATTTTGCTCATTTGATACCAGTAAAGGCACCATTTGATAAAAAAATATGTTGGTACGAAAATGATTGCAAAATTATATTTTTATCAAATGCAATAATGTCATGATCATAGTCATCCCGGCGATAAAATTCACCACGTTTAACGGTGACTGATAGACTTAGTGAGAAAGTAAACTCAAAATATAAGTAATTATGAACCCGTTTGTGAGAATGAAACAATAAAGACTGCTACAAATAATTTTTTATATATTTATGCAGTTCATAAGGTCAATCACTTTCCAGAAAGCTCGATTGGTAGTTTGATTAGAAATATATTTCAAGTAAAACGCTGGAAACTAAGCACATATTGTGTAACAGGAAAAGCACCACAAGAATGAATGATCCCCTGTTCCTTTCTTACTACGCAGACTCGAAACCGCCCAACAGTGGTTTTCCTTCGTTGAATTTCATTTTCCCTTTCCCCTCGTTAGGGTCGAAATGAAGACTAAATCCACACATCCTTGTGGTGGCAGGTAGGGTTTGACGCAGATATACAACCCTTCCGTTCCAGCTCCTGCCTCTCCTCTCCTGCCACTCTGACGTCCCCTAATTCACTCTTTACTCGGCCTTTTCCCCTTTCCAGCGAAAGCTCCCCTCAACCGCCTTGTTGTTTCAGATTCCTCCTAACTCCACCCCGCACATAGTCTTATACTATCTCCTCGAAATCTCATACCACCCCTTAAATGGACTCTACACTCTTCCTATCCTTCGCCAGACAAATTGATATTCTTCACCTTGAAACCGCAGCCAAAACCTCTCAGGTCCTTGATTGAATTTCATGGCAAACGAGTGATTAAACTCTTCTCTAAAATTCTATTAGTGGAGCATCTCTTACGGGTCCATATTTTAACCCCCTCTGCCTCATTTTCCTCGCCAACCTTACCTTACCTTGATTTACTTAATTATATTCAACATTTTTTTCATTAAATGCTCAGTACATTGTAATGACAGACATAATTACATGAAAATGAGTTAATTTAAGTATTCTCTCTTTCAATTTCTAACACTGTAACGCATATTTATCATGTTGACAGTATCAGGCACTCTTATGAAAGATTTTGGCGAAATTAAGTCCCTTCTTGACACCACTGCAATAACAGGTAGAGAACTGAAAAATAATAGTCTTTTAAATATAAAACAATAAAAATCCCTAAGAAAACGGATTTTAATGTAATATACATAACTTTAATATAGTTCACAGTTTAAAAAGAAATTTAATTTGACAATCTTCTTAAAATACAGAGCTAATTTTCTGAAGCAACGAATAGTTATAAAACAATTTAGGTTTAGTTTTAACAAAACTAGGAATTTAATTCAAAATTAGGTATATTTAAGTCCCCCATCCTTCTCAATCTCATTTTTTTGTTTTTGATCATCAAATAATATTTCTTTATTCCATGACTGTTCTTATTATGTGCTTTCCACATTATAATCTACTTATTCCCTGGCCCAATTTCTATCCACTGGTCCCTATATCCATTCACTTTCCTCGTTTATAACTGATTATCATTTTTTATTATAAAAATTTTAGGTACAGATAAAACAAGCAATAGGAAATATACTTCTTGAAATAACCATGAAATAGTTTAGAGAGTTCTATTGTGATAATTAAATAATAATTCCTTTGGACAAAAATAATTGCTCATTAATTTCCAGTAAACCAGGAGAGAGAACTAAAACAACGAAATATCGATACAAAATTTGAAATTCCTTACCTTTTTCTCTAAGAGAAAAATAAAGGTGTAAAAAAAGGCTTTAGTGAATTTTTTGAGGTGGAACATGAAGATATGTAAATTCTGTATTCTTAAGATGAGTTTCATGTCATGAGTAGTGATTGCAGTTGTATTTCAGTGACGGCAGTACTAGGGGGAACAAAGGATACAAGAATATTGTCAACGTCCATAATCATGAAGAAGATCACGGCATATTAGCAGATTTGGATGAGGGTATGATCATCCATGGAGAGGCTCAAATTCGTGAGATGTGTAGGTGGGAGAGTTTAGTAACTTGCAGCTAAAACCAGCTTCTAGTATTCCAAAATTAATTTAGAATTATGCAATTGGATTAACGTAAACCCAAGTAGGAAAACTTTGAGGAAATAAATACCTTGTCATACAGACCAATTGAAAAAAGTGAGAAATTCCTGGAGAAACGACAAAAATGGTAGTGTAACTTGAGTTCCTAGCACTAGAAAATTGGGTTATAAGAACTTATCAAGCAGTCAAGTCTCATATTAAGGCGATCATCTTTTTTAAAAAATTATGTATCACAGAAGTATATGGTTGGAGTAAGGAGAGGCAAGACCTTAAATTACAACTTCAAACTTTTTATAGCATTTATGAATGCAAAGCTTTGGTTGAAAAGGAAAATGATAACAAGTGTAAAAAATCAAAAAGTCAATCATAAGCTTTCAGCTCACATATAGCATTTTTACCAGAATCACGATGGCCAAATACATTTGATATTTTGAAATTGGTTTTTCATTCACAATTCTCGCACAGTGCGCAGGGGGTGTTGCAGTAAAAATTCTTAGTTTTCAACAGCACTCAGTTATCTCCGCCGTCAAATTGTCTTAATAGACAATGGATATGGCTTAAGTGAGATCTATTATCGCTAATATTTCTGGTCGTCTACGCTGATCGTAAAACTGAGTAAGGACCACCCGGGAAAATCAGCGATAGGAAAATTCAGCCTTGGCATGTATCATCGGATTTACGATAATGGCGCAAAAGTACTTAACAGATCCAATGGCCACAGAAACCGTTAGCAATTTCAACCACGACAGTGATTACGCACTGAGTTTGGCATAAAAACCTGCGCTCCGTAATATTAAGGAGGAATGGAAAAAAATTGGCACCTGACCATCAGATGTCACTTGACCCAAATCATACATGGGCGCTGAATTTCCCTGCCCTGGAGTTATTCCTCCTAGCCTTCATAGCCCTGAAGACGATGGTGAAGGTAGTTTATGAAAAGCCTGCAAACCAATATCTCAACTCGTGGAAGACGATCGGTATTATGAGGGAATAAACCAAATCCTAGAGGTCTTATTCTTGTTCCTCATAGCCGTAGGTGTTTGGAGAAAATTATCGATACAATTACTATAAAGTTTATAGGGGGCATGCCGAGATTTGACTTGAAAAGTTGTCAAAACTTGCACACTTTTTTACTACATGTCTGGAGTTATGAGGACCTAATTTCGTTAGAGGATGAACAAACATAGAGTGAAGCCCCTTAAATGTATGCAACATTTGCTCTCTTGGGAACTGGATTGCATAACGACCAGGATATCATCAGCTCACAACGACTGTGGTATGTCATGTCCTGGAACGACATCGAATGGAAGTCATCGACTATTACAGAACTGATGATTATGTTTTTAATGGTGGAGAAATGGCTAGAAATAGATATTTCTCAATGAAAAATATATTTTTTTCAGCGTTATCATAATTCCTACGTCAACAGACGAAAAGTTTATTCTACAAAAATTGACAGATACAACATGCTTATTTAAAATGTTATTCAATCATTAAAGATATAGCCTCATCTTGTGATAATCTTGCGAAATTGAATCATAAAACCATTGCTATTACCTATGTAATATTTACCTAAAATATGCAATTGAATGTATGTATTAGAGGGTAAAGTACTAAACTAAAAGAGAGGTATTAATAGTTCAAAACAATGCTTGTTAAAACTTCAAAATTGTAATTTGCTTTGCATGATATATTGTGAGAATATACTTAAAGATGTAGTGTGTACGTTGAAGATGATTGAAAAGTGAGATTAAGATGATTGCGGGAAATGTTTTAGGATTGGAGGAGGAGATTGGTAAGAAGTTTCATGAGTATTAAGGATTATCGAAGAGGGGATGGGGAAGAACAAACAAAATTTTAAAGTCCGGTGATGACGTTTGTGGAGTGTGAGTGGAAGTTAGGCTATGTGGCAAACGGACAAAAATAACTGCATACTTATTATTAAAGTCCATTAAATAATTAGGAACAGGGGTTTCCAAACATTCTCTGATGGAACATTTTCAAATGCTGAAATTTTAATGTAAATCTTTGTTATTTTTTATCATACGCACTGAAAAAAATTCCATTAAGCATGGGTTTTTTTTCATATGCTAAATGGTTATTAATGCAATGCATGCGTTACACCTAATAACACGCTTGAGAGCGTGCGCTCATAAAAAAACGCACGCTCAATAGCATCTCTTTTACCTTCACTTTTAAAGGCATCTTACCAACGCGATATTTGGCAGCAGAAACGTCGCAATACTAGATATTTTTTTAGAACAGTTATCACATATCAAAATTATCACCCCCTTACGGTAAAAAATAGCGTGTGCAACTCGTACAGTATAGCTGTGAAAAGCACATTGCCTGGCAAAAAAATTTAAGGAAAAGATACACTTTTGAAAGTAATCAATGAGTAATACAAACTTATCCAATTGTTTTTGCACAGTCATATTAAACAATACCGCACATAGTTTTATAGCCCAATATATAATAGTTACTCGTAATTGTTGCGCTATTTTGAAAGCTGAAGAGTTTCAAAATGATCACTTCTTTCTGACCGACGATTGAATAACCTACTGAAATCGTTCGAAAATAATGAAAGTATTTTGAGCGAATACATTGTCAAAAACATCCAATGAAATATGATTGGAAGCTTAAATGCCTCTGTTCTGTCACCCATCGATGCTGAACTAAGAAATTCAATGACTATGTTTTAAGAAAAGACAATACTTGAACAATGGCTTCAAGTTTTTCTTTTTCTCAAATAAATTGTCCAAGGAAATATTTCGTTAAATTAGTATTCCCGAGTATCGTGTGACTGAACTTGTGAAAACTGAAGCTAAATTTATTATATTAATTAAGCCAGTTAAATAAGTTAAATCCAGGAATATCTCATTTTCATGCTTCTAGAGACATTAAATCTTCTATTAATTCTAACTAATTAAATCTTTCTAAATTCTGAATCGCCAACTAAAGAATAGACTAATCTTTTTGTGTAAGCATTCCAAATATTGAGTTCTATCAAGTGCTGAGAAGACTCCGGCATAGAGAGAGAGAGATGGAGAGTTAGAGAGAGAGAGAGAGAGAGGAGGGACATTGAGAAGACTATTCGTCCCTCCTCTCTATAGCCTTGCTGAGTGCACATCGGGAAAAGAATGACCTCTCCCCCACAATTAAGTTACGCGACGGTTTATGGTTCTCAAATTGCGTCCGGCGGCTGCGACGGAGTGAGAGGGACACGCCCAGTCGTCTTGGAAGACGCTCAAGTGCTTTTGCTCCTCGCTCCCGTCGGGCCGGAGGAATGCCGAAGCGGTTGCCAAGACGAAAGGGGTGGTGTGGGAGGATGGGTGAGTGATTGCGTCGGCGAGGTCTGGCCGGGGGACCGGGGAAGACGAAGGGGGGGAGGCGTAAGGTGGAGGGCGCGCACGCTCCCGGATTGGTTCCCGTGGCGAAGCGCGTTGGCGAAGTTCACTGGCAGGAGGCGAGATGAATGCGAGAGAAGCGGAACGAATACCGCCCGCTGGAAATTGCTGATTGATCAAAGCGTCCCGAACACAAATGCTAGAGTTGGACGCATGGATCTCTCCAAATTAGGGCTCCCAAAACCTTGTGCTAAAGTTTTACTCAAATCTGACTTTGATCGAAACGTCTTCTTTGACATGGAGTTGAAGGGTCTAATTTTCTAATCTAAGGGCTCTATAACAACGGTCTTTGTTGATAGTGTTCATCAACTTTTTTATTTCTATCTTTCTGGTTGTCCTTATATTTGTAATTGGTCAATGTAAGGCGTAGTTGAAAACATCGAGTGTTTTTTGCAAAAATTTCAAACGAGGAAGAAAAAAAAGCTAGGGTATTTACACCTCTATAGAAGTTCCAAACATTTAACTTGGAGGGCGAGCGTTTGTGTGACTAAATTTACGAGTCATTAACGTCGGGATGAACGTTAACACGTTAATTTTGATACTTACAAATGGTTACCTTGATGACTGCAATATATCTGCATTTTCTTATACTGTTATTGTCGATGTAGAATTTTTTAATGAAAAAAAGACCAGCTTTGGTATTTTTCAGAGTAAGGGCTGAATTTTTGGCATAACACTTTAAAATCAATGTTATCCAAAAATTGGGTTAAAACATTCTGAGAGTCCATAGTGCGCAATATATTTCAGAAGAGAATGCCAAGTGAACTGAATGGAATGAGAGACTAGTTAGCAAAAAACCTTCAAGAATATAGCTTTAACAATTGGAATTCAAGAAATAAGGATAGCTGATGCAATTTAAATCACGAGCAACAATCATATTACAAACAACTTTCTAATACTCCACTCCGACGAAATCCATCACTAAGTGTGTGTATGCGATGCATTTAAGGGGAAAAGGTGATCTCATATGTGATAGAGAAAACCGGGGCAACACTATTTCTGACCAGTGAATGTTCAGATATTTCATTTGAATTTTGAAACATCCATTAAGATAAACCAGAAGGTATTTGCCTCTCATTTTTCATTAGGTTCTTAAATATGATTTAACAGAATGAATAATAAAATTTACTGTGAAAAATAATTCTAAACCAGGCTGAACACTACAGAAAGACAAAAAAGGCGAGTTTCTCAAATTCACGATTTTGAGGACCGATTTGAAAGCGAGAACAAGTAAGTAAAATACACGATTTGAAGTTGTCGGTGGAAAGACGTTTACTGTTACTTATATTGCAACTACGTCAAATATGCAAAAAAAACGTCTCTCAAGGGAAAAAGAAAATTAATCCAGTCACTAGTTAATCCGTCTCACGTACCTCTTTCTGTAGTGAAAAATGATTCTCTCGCACAATTAACATGTGCTTTATTTTCTACATGTCGTCCTTTTTTGATTTATTTCGACTTAAAAGCCTAATATACTAAATTAATACAAAATTTGCTTCGCTCAGAATCCAAAATATCTGCCGCCACATTAGCGTGTGGCAGGAGGTAGTAGGTCACCAGCCGTGTAAAGATGTAAGTTATTAGGAGGTGTATTGGTAAATATGGTGGTTGATAAGGAGAAATGCACCATCACATGCAAATGACCCCTCCTTATCACGAGATATAGGTACGTAAAACTAATTATGGTTGAAAAGTAACATTAGTCTCCTAATTAATAATAGCATCATTAAGTTTGTTCAGAAACATGAGGTTTGTTGGCATTATGCAATATTTTTTATCATGCAATTCATGCTAACAACTGCAATTATCATTAACTATGACAAATAGATGCCGAATAATTTGCTCATTGCTCAAGCAAGGTAACGTGTTAAATTTTCCTATCATTATGAGTAACATAATAATGCGAAACATAAAATTAATAATATCGCTGACAACGATTAAAGTGTCATCAATCTCAGAAACTCGACCAAGTTCAGAGTATACTGACCTCCATTTATCCTGAGCTGCGGAGGATATGCTCTAAAAAAGTATACTGTGCCATTTTTTACTCCGTATATTAAAAGCTTACTTCGTTGGACTTCGTTTTACGTACGCTATTAAATGTGGCAAACTCCAAAATCACCACAACGGATGCGAAGCGGCGGCACACAGTTTCCTACATATCTGCGGTCATAGATTCTCCACCTTTATATAGCGTGGTCTGAGAAATTTCATGGTTCGCGGCTGCTGTTGTCACGGCACTGCTTGTCAACAGAGCCGTCGTGTGCGTGAGAGCGGAATTCAGGGCGGGGCGAAACCACCATCCCTTCCACGTCCGTCCCAGCAGTTCACGCGTGACGCTCCCTCGGCTCCTCACGCTCCCCTAGGCAATCACCCGCGTGGAAGTGCAAATTTGAATATTGCCGCTCACATACAAAGCCTAAACCATCACCTAGAATCGACAAAACTTTAAAACACGTACCGGTGAAATTTCTCGGTCTAAATATTTCGAAAGCTCAAAAAGAATGGCCGGTTTTACACGGTCTGACGGCTAATGTCAATACCTGATCCATTGGAATCAGCAAATTTAGTTTTTGAGCTACCTTTCCGCTACATTAATGCTCAGAAGGTTGAATAGATGTCTTTATAACCCTTTGAATCATAGTTCACAACACTTGTCAATTCTAACTTCAGTCCAGGATTGATTTCTTATAGGACTTCATGATGGACGTGTCAACTTTATGAATTATTATAACAAGATCGTGAAACAAATTATGGCTGAAGAAAAAGAAAAGAAGGAAAAAGGGAAATAAATCATAGCTTTTTAAAAACTAGTCCAAATCAATCACCCTGAAGCTATTTTTCAAAAATGACACATTTTATAAGTTTGTCTTATATTGAAATATATTCATAAGAGTTCTCGAGAAATATTAATCTGTAGTTGAAATTATACCAGCTAAGAATTCTGATTCTAAAAGTAAGGCAAAAACCTGTATCAAATTCCAATTAATCTGTGGCCTTTACCTTTACCTAGAGCCATTATTAAATTAACCTGTTGAAACTGCAATAAAAAAGAGAAAAACAAAGCGTTAAAAGTAAATAATGTCATTAAGGTAGTGCGAGCGAGATAGTTCCCTAGTGATAATGGAGACCATATTTGAATTATACGCTTTACTTTCACCAGCCTGAGACACACGAATTAAATATTGCATTATTAATAGTGCGACAATATAGTTTTACATGACAGAAATTGTAAGTGATCAAATGAAAATATTGAAATAAGTCTTTAACTTGACTTGGTTTTTTCACGCGGTACGTTTGAAACTCCATCAAAACGGAAGGTATGTTGTGATCCCGAAGAATTCACCGCGGTGATATAGTATGGTAAGCTTGGTCTTTGGTCATTGCTCTTTGTTGACATACTTACTTTCAAAAAATTAGTTGATAAAACACACAAACTACACACTGTTGATTTTTTGACGATATCTAGGTGTTAAAAACAGTAAAATTATGGGGAAGGGGGCGTTTAGATATTAGTATAGTCATTAATGCCATACCCGTACCTGTCACACGGGTTTAGCTCCCAGCATTGTCGATAACTACTTCAACCATCATTTCGATGAGATTCTTCTTCTATATCCCTTAAGAGACTTTTGATGAATCATAGCAATAATCTGAAATTCTATCCATTATAATCATATTGCCTAATAAACTTAGCAGGAAAGATCTTGTGAGTTTTAAAATATAGTGTTTAAAAATATATGAGCCCGCTCAAAATAACAACTGGACTGTCCGCAGTCTATTAAATCTTTTACATGGGCTCCCTCTCGTGGCTTGTGAATGATCGAAACCTGCCATAGCTACGTTCACAACTCCTCATGTACCCAATCAAACTTGATCAAATCTTCTTTCAATGGTGCTGATGGACACAATGTTACACTGAGGGAGAGAATTATCACCCTGCAAACGGCATATCAGTGGTTACACCGTCGTAATCTATTACAGGACGGAATTTATCGAGGAAAATACGTCATTATGCCCTAGTTCCCAAGAAGAACAACTAAAATACGAAAGCAAAAAAACCCCCTTTTTATTTTTTGTGCCAACAAATAACTACGAAGAGGTCGGTTTTCATTAAACGCGAACGATGCGCCACAAGTGAGCTACGGAACGACGCGACGAATGGGAGGACATCTCTAGGGAGAGTCGAGAGAGATCGGAGAGGCAAGGTGGGCGGGTGTATGGGGTCCTGAAGAGCTTGTGCGAAGAAATGTGACTCAGGACGCAGGAGGGAAAGAATCTAAAAAGGTGAGGGAAGGGGGGGGGGGAAGGGAAAGGAGGAATAGGTTGCTTGTTGCGTGGGTTCGTTGAACGTGGGCGAATGTGTGCTTGTTTGTGTGTGTGTGTGTGTGGGTCGGTCGGATGGTAATTTTAAAGGATCTCCCGAGACGAGGAGACGGCAGTCAAAAGGAGTAAAAGGGTACCGTGAGAGAGACAAAGAAATGAATAAGAGTCGAGAGAGATCATAAGACGGAGATTAGAGAGATGGTACCTAAGTAAGGGGAAAAATTGGACTGGTGGAAGGAGGAGATTCGTCAATGCTTTAAGGGAGCCGCTTACTGCCAATTTCACTACCCTTAAAGGTATACCCTCTCCACTTTTGTCGTCCCCATCGTGATGTTAAAAAGTACAGCATGACCCGACGAAGCACGGCTTATTATCACCTTCAACAAGTTAAACACTCGTTTGTGCTCCCCATCTTTAGAATGAACGAGCGTGCTCATTCACTTGCCAAAGTCGCTCGGCGTAGTTTTAGTAGTCTAAAAGGGACATTGGCTACATGGCTGAGGACAAAGGAGAACATTTTACATCATAAACTTAGAAACATTTCAGCTTAAGGAGATAAACATGATGCGCATTTCCTTCAATGAATTTTTTACGTCAAGCATAAATGAGGATGGCACGACTCACGGCTGTGGTGAAACATGAACGCAGAAAAATCATTAAGAATTTAGAGTTAGTTTTTTACGACATAGAAATGAGTGAAGAAACTCTAACAGGTACCATTTTATGGTAAGTTTCATAAATCTTTCGTCACATAAACAGTACCTTTTAAAACTATTTACAAGACTAAGAAAGTTTGACCAACATATGATACCGCTTTTTTCATATGCTAATCAACGACGAGACCAGGATCGTTAAAGTATTTTCATAAAGTGTTGCGAAACACTACAATAGCGGTTCGTATAGATCAGTTGCCGATGCTCGAAACACGTTGGCTATCCTGGGCTTTCTCTGGCGGCTATGAGAATTTACTGGCATTTTTCACAATATCCGTGAGGAATTGCGCCTGGTTAAGTTGGACCGCTTTCTGGAAGTGCTCTTGTCCGCTCTTGGTGAAGACAGACTTACACCTAGAAGCAAGCAACCTTGAGTAATATATAGGGTGGAAAGAAGAGACTATGGAACGGAGTAAAAGTGGAAGTGTGGTGAAAAAAGTAGTATGTAATGGAGTGCAAAAGTAAGTGACTAAGCGAGTGGATGCACTGGAAGGTAAAATAAAGAAGAGCGGATTACAAGGGAAAACAATCCCCTAGCTCGGTAGAACGCGGCAAGGGATAGTGCCAAAGCCTGGACTCAACGAGCTTTAGAGCCAATCGCGCAACACATACTGATGTTTTAAGCAAACTGTATTTAACCGGTGTCCTTACTGGGTAAAGAAATTGATTAACATCAGAGTGGTTCTCAAAATATACTCAGTACACCCTTACTTTAGTGACTGGTGTATTATCTAGTATAAGAGTAACCTCTTCACCTTTTTACTGTTGATGTAGCGGTTAAGATTTTATATGATCTACCATTGTATCGTTGTTTTCGTAGGTATTTTGATCAATGGTCCAGACCCTGGGTGCAATGCCGATCCTGCCATTGCTATCCTCTTAGATCTATTTCATTCTAAGGAAAGAGAAATGGAAAACCGCCTAGAAAAATAATTTTGACTTGATAGGTTCAGAAGAATTTTCGTAAGCAACGTTTTTATACTTGTAAATACCAGTAGCCCACCTGTAGAACGACAATACCAATTTTACAAATAAAATAAAAAACAATTTATCCACACGTTGTACTTTAATTGACAGCAAAAGACATTGGAATTAGATACAGATGTAAACATTTGTTATGAAAAACTTGTTTTTTTTCAGCATACCATGCAGTAGAATCAATTGAATATACAGTTTTGACCTTGAAGATCAGCGAAACGGGCGCAGTATTGAGCACATATTCTTTGCGCACCGTGCCCCTGATTTTTTAACGTTGATATTTTGGATAAATTTGGATGAAGATAAACCTTGGAAAGACAAAGGTGATGCCAGTAAACTGTGAAAATTATACGAGTATGAAAATAAATGAAGGTGTAATAGGAAAAGTGAAAAGATACCGATACCTAGGGACGATGGTGACAGACGACTGGAGAAGTATTGCAGAAATAAAAGCAAGGTTAGCAATGGCAAAAGAGGCCTTCAGCCAGAAAAAAACCTTGCTATGCTATGAAAGCCTGGATCTGGAGCTGAGAAAGGGGCTAGCTAAGTGTTGCTCATGAAGCGTTTTCATGTATGGATGTGAAGCGTGGACATTAGGTAAGAGGGAAAGGAATAGAATAGAAACTTATGAAATGTGGGTGTGGAGAAGAATGGGAAAAGTAAGATAGGTACATAAGATGAGAAATGAAGATATTTTGAGCAAAGTAAAAGAAGTATTGCTCCTAAAGGAAATAAGGGAAAAGAAAGGAAACTAGTTGGGCCATGTGATGAGAGGGAAAAGTATTATAACTGTGGCACTTGAGGGTTCAATTGAAGGAAAGTAAAAGAGAGGAAGGAGAAGAATTATATTGGTGGATCAGGTGAAGAACAACGGCTATGATGAAGCAAAGAAGGAAGCTCGGGAGAGAAGCGGATGGAGACAGCAGTGGTGTTCGTGACCTGCCAGCAGGCAGAACACCAGACGATGATGATGATTTTGGAAAATAAGTGGGCGTGTTTCATTCGCTGATACGGCACTCAAAATGTCTAATTAATTGGATTAATTATTCAAAAGAACTTAGCGGATGGTATTTATATAGTGGATAGATGGAGCATCTTACCCGGGCGGAAACTCGAGAAGATTTCACATCAATTTTTTGCCGGGAGAAAAGATAATCTCCTTAAATTCGCCAAAATAATATCAATTTATCCACACAAACTTGAGAAGAAATTGGTTTTAACCATCCAATAAAAGTGATATTTGTAATGGAGACAGAAAAATTAAAAGAAATCACCAGGAATGAAAGAACAGCGATGAAAAAGTGACCTAGGAAGTGGGCAAGTTGACTCGAGATGAAGAAAAAGGAAGCGACCACCCATGGAGACCTTAGAGGGTAATTTTTCTTCTCTCTAGCCTCGTAGGAAATGATGGCGCCAAGAAAACTACCGTTACCTTCATTATCCAACCTCCACATCCTATAAAAAAGATCTTTTCATCAAAATCGCTATATCCGAAGAGCCAACGGAAGAAAAAAACTTCCCCACAGCCGCAACGATATGACTAACTAATTAAATTACTAATCCGCAAACTTATCAGATTTCACATCTCAAAGATGAGATCTTGCACTTATTTTAATCGCTTTCAAAACCTCCTTCATTACACATAAGTTTCTTCACAATCCTGCTCGTCCAATGCGCGACATTTTAAAGTGACATTTTTTCCACTCATATCGCTGATATGAGCGGTATATTGCAATTTCCATTGCCCAAATATTTTTATATTTACGTTAACTCTTTTGAAATGGGTCTTTGGCTGCTAAAAAGTAGAAATCTTTGCAAAATATGCACGACAGGGTCAAAATATAAGTAATATTTACGTTAACTGTTTTGAAATGGGTCTTTGGTTAGGTAAAAAGTAGGAAGGTTTGCAGAATATGCACGACAGGGTCAAAATATTAATCATGAGGACCGTTTGCTATAAAAGATTACTTGTTTCTTCAGTTACTCAGCCACGACGCGAGAGACAGTGGTGAGTATCAGGTGACTTTGCACTACTACGTTGACAAAATTTATCCCTTTTTGGAAGGGGAGAGCCATCTATTTTAACTATTGGTACTAAAAAATTTTATTCATAAGTTTTAAGTTGTGAGCAAAGCGCCCAATGAGCTTTTTCCTGGGTATAGGTCCCAGAAGTATATGTGGATACTCCACTCGGTGGGGTACCACGTCGTCGAGAACTTATTAGTACTATTTTTGGAAAAACGAAATCCTACTTGAACTGAAATTGAAGAATAATGCTCGTTAATTTTGGACTAACGAGGATTAAGTTTCCTGGCAAGGAAATTTTATAGGATTAGCTAAAATATCTTATCCAACTTTCACGATATGAAATGAATTTTCCGAAATGTGGTATGGAAAGTAAGAATTTGCAAAATGAGAGGTTTTTACCCGTATCTATTCAACATTGGAAGTAGGTAGTTCTAAATTACGGAAATATTACAGCTAATTCACTTACCTCAGTATGACGCGAAACTTGAAAATCAAAAAATGAGATTTACTACTTCAAAAATCAATCGACAAAAGATGAAACGCTCTTCTATAGTACATATAATTGCTCTTGCAGCGCTAAATTTACGGTAAATCTGCAAATAATCTTAATGTACAGCTTACTCAAGAAATTAGGTCATTTATATAAACAATGAATAATAGAAGGCAGATAACTCCTCACACGATTGTGAAAAATTTAAAGTGGAAAAATCATTCGCCTGGAGCGAGAATCGAACCCAGATCCCTCGATTTGGCGCCAAATGCTATAACCAATAAAGCTCCTCAAGCATCTCATGGGGGCTTTGAGGAGCAAGTTGTCCGCTCCTAATTGGTTACATTTGTGTGATCACTAGCCGGTGACTGTTGAAGTTACTACGTGGCTAGTTCCGTGGTTCTTTGAAAAAGAAAACGCTTTCTTGAGGAACACCGGATGTAAATCCGACCATATCAGAGCTAGAATCATCAATAACTTATTTTTGTTTTCGATCACTGAGAAAGTACCTTATCTAGTTTACTATTTATATTAACTTCGAATGATTGCAGCTTATATAAATGAGTTTTTTGCGAGGAATCATACCAAATGCTTTCATGAAATCAAGGAATATCGCGTCGACTTGCTTTTTCGATTCACCTGATTTTAGGATATCATGAAGGAAGGCGCAAGCTGTGTTTTGCAAGGTCTTCCCTTCTGTAAACTACGTCAAATAACTTGCAAAAAGCTTCGATGGTCCAGGAATTTCATAATATTGATAGCAGCAATGTGTTTAAGGATCTTGCATGAAAGTGATGTGAACGATATGGCCTGTAATTTCCTGGGTCATTTTTCTTTTATTCTCTAAATATCTGTGTGACGTTGGCTATTTTCCAGTCTTGGGGCACCTTGCCTTCGATTAATGTTTTACTAAATATAATTTTTAAGATTGTTGCAATCTGTGCCGCTACCTGCTTGAACATGCGTGCAGGTATTCCTTCTAGACCTGGGAACTTGTTACATTTAACCAAACGTAGTTTAGTAAGTTGGCTTTGTTGATGCTGTTGGTGACTACTTTCCGGTTAGTGTCCAATGAATACTCTACTCCTTACGATTCATCCTGGAGCCCTCTCGGTAAGACCAGAATGACTTGGGGTTTTCATCTAGTAATTCAGCCAGGATTTCTTTCTTGAAGTTTCGTAAATTGCATTATATTCTTTGTTTCTGAGCGTTGAGCAACGAATATTTCTCTCGCCGCAAGTTCCATTGTTTTGTTACCTAACTTAATAGAATTTTTACATCGGTTGTGTCATTGCCTTTGTCTTCTGAGCTCTTCCTTTACTTTATGGCAATGCCAATGAGGTTCTTTACTCTCCCGTTTGAATTTGTGTGGAATACAGACATCGATTCCTACATAGTACTTTCAAAAATATCTCCATGATACTTCTGCTCTTTCATCTTTTATTTTAGCAACATATTTCGTAAATAAAGCTTCTTATGTCTCACCTAATTTTATGTGATTGCATATTTCAAATAAGTAGACTTGATGTCAAGGTTTCACAGTGGAATTTTATCTAGTTTTTAAAATCATATAATTATTATTACAGTCATTAGTTATTAAATTTCTTACGCCTTCGAGAATATCGATTTGTTTAATCATGATAGGGTTACTAACATAAAAAAATTTAGTATTTTTTTAACTTTCATAGGTTCATTACCAACTTGAGTGAGAGGTTTGGATTCACACACACATACACAATAATAGTGCTTAAAATGCCGATAGATATGGACTAGAAATCACCTAAATACAGCCACAATCAATATTCCACTCAACACTATGCGTAGGGACTTCTAGGCACTTGAAAAGCACTGAGGTTCAGTGATTCTCACACCCTCCTCTAAGACAAAGTTGTAGTCCTCGAGATGTGGACCAGGATCATATGCCCGAAAATTTTCGACGGGAGGGCTAGGAAGGGTCAACCCTCCATGAAAAATATCGAGATTTACCTTAAACTGCCGACGAGTCCGACGAATTAAAGTAAAGAAAACTTTGTTTGTGGTCTATCAGGTATAAATTCGTGGAAGTTTATAATATCCCTACCGAAAAAATACATCTTTTGCTACACCACAGATTTTATTTTAAGGGGTCAAACTTGCGGCATCATCAGGTACAACATATATGAATTTTATGACAGATATATATAAACCAAGACAGATGGATTGGGGGAAAGAGGGTGCTGGGCTAGGTAAGGGAACCAGTAACCAGAGATTTTTCTGAAATTTTTATAGTTGGAATGCAAATATTTAAGCGTGAATCGATAATTTAAAATAAGTTTCCTCAGTACAACCTTCGTTGAAGAAAAAATATATCTGTTTATAGAAAACCTAAAAACCTCCGATCTGTACCGGCATCACCCCTGTTTACCGTATTTTAGGAGTTTCTAGCGAATCAACGATATCATGCCAGGAAAAATATCTTTGCCCGTGTCCCTCCATATAATTGATTCCGTTGCATAGTTTTTTTCAAATTCTCGACAAAATCAAAACATTGTTGCCTTCGACGAATGCAATCAGTATTGTGAGTAAAATGCTTAAACCTGTTGGACACAAGCCTTTTAGTCTTGTGTATTAAGAAATAACGAAGTGCACAATAATATTAAAAAAATAAGATTAATGAATTAGTTACTTTTATCAATAAATATAGGAAACCATTTACGTTAATTTTGTCTATTTGACGAATTTAAAAATTTTTATATTGATTTACCACAACTATTTATTGAAATATGTGGCTGATGGATAGACATTATAGCTCAGTTGAAATGCTTCTTGTATCACGTGTAACTTTGAAGAACAATGGCAAGAGTTAAATGGTTTTTGGAAATATTCCATCTTTAATGCCTTTAATCTTTTGCCTCATCGTTCAAAGAGGAACCTCACTAGAGAACGCAGCAAGAAAAGGATATGAATAAAGATGAGTAATATATTACTTGACTCCTGTGGAAGCTAGACTGATTAGAATAATCACGCAAAGGAGAGAGGAGTGTGCCCCGGCTGAGAGGGAAATGTTTAAATTGGGTGTATGCTATGACGCATAGGTAACGGAAGAAGGGGGACCGAGCATTTTCAATTTCCTTCCTAAGATGTAGGCCTCTTCTCCACCCCCCTCCGCTCAACTCCCCTTCTGCTCCCACTATCCCCACCCCTATACCATCCTTATCTTTCTCTTTTCCACCCTCTCATCCACGCCGCGTTTTATATCTCCTCTGTCAAGTCCAACCTCCCACCTACTCATCCCCCCCCTACAGCGACGGCCCACAGAACCGCCGCCCCCCCTGGGGTGTCCCTCGGCCGATTTTAATAAGAAAAGTTTCGCAAAGAGTGGCAACGTGGAATTGAGGGCGGTGCGGGGAGGGTGTCGCACGACGCCGCGGGGGGTTGGCTTTGGAAGGAAGAGAGATGTGAGCGGGAGAAGATTGGGGAGGAGATCGGGGAGGGGGAGTGGGAGAGAGGTGGGTGTAGAAGAGGAGAGGTGGAGAGGGTTGGAATTAATTGCGGGAGGGAGAAGAGCGGAGGCGATGGCTTGGAGGAGCACAGGAAGGGTTAGTTGAGCTGCTGCACTGCAAGGTAATATTCAACGCATGTAAATATTATTTTATTTTCATGGAAGTATGGTCGAAGAATAATTACTCTATTTATCAAGACCCAAAGTTTTACTCTCTCATTAATATAACCTCAAAGCCAAATCAAAACTTAATTATATATATATTACGAAGCGATTCGGCCAACTCAGGTTTACGTTTTAGTTTCTAAATTTCGACACAAAAGTATCTGTACAGGTAAAAATATTATACAAATCATATTTTTACGTTACCCCTGAGAGAGTTCCTAGTAAAACTAAACAATACAATCTTTATTCCGTTTTGATGTATTAATTTTTTATAATAATTGTTTTGAATTCTTTCGTGTTTATAAAAAATCCAAATAAAATTTAAGCTGTGTTGTATTTTATCAAATATATTAATTATGCTTAACCTGGCAATGTCCAATTTTTAAACTACAATTGTTTCAAGTTTCGTTATTTGTACCATTTATTCACATAGTACTTTTGATAGGTTAGGTTCAAAATGAATTACTTTTGTCAGCTTTAAACTAAACGTGAGCCTGTTTTACATCGCCGAATCTAAAAACCAGAAACATTATATTATGAGGTCATAAAAAATCATCTGGATGTGTAAATAATGTGTTATTACTTCTTTTCCATCATCCATCCTGAATCACCCATAGAAATATATTACAAAGAGGGTACTTAGAGTAAATTACTGGCGACACTCCCATAAACTTGGGTTTGAAACCATCCATTGGTATAATACAATTTTTTGGAAAATAATCTTACAGTCACGTAAACACGTTACTGATTGTACCCTGGAGCTATGGAAGGTCATTTCAGAAAAAATATTAGTTCATATTCTCGAAGATTTTGACATACTTTCCAAAGAAGTGGTGCTGTATCACATTCATGTATCTCTAGAGCCGTGAATATGAGCCTATGAAAGAGGTTTGTGTAACTTGGTGAGGTTCCTTCAGTAGTTTCCACTTTAGGTCTATATAGGACTCCAAGCGCTTCTGAAAATGCAAACTTAAATATTTTTAATTCCCTGATAAACCACGTTGACACTTCATATGACTTATAACTGCCATTATTTGACTGAAATACCAGTCGATCATTATGCCAGCTTTAGGTGTGACATTGTGAAGTGAATGAGAAGTAAAAGAGAACACAAAATAAAATATTTGCTTCTCTGAATTACATCAACCAAAATTTCCGAGAAACAATGTTTACTTAACACCATATACTCTATTCATTTGTCAATGGCATTGCAAATACCTCAGTGTAGCCGTATTAGTGCTGGACAATATACAATCACGTATCAAAGGCTTAATTCGAGATACATTGGCGATACAGGGGTTGACTATTTATAAGAAGTTTCATTGCTGCAGAGATGGGCAGAGAAAGGCTCGTTTGGGGTCAGGTAGAAATAGAGTGAAGGAGGATGGCCGATTGTGAATTCGCGGAATCCACGGACGCGATGAGTGAGAGTGACTTTGGTGGCTTGGAAAAAGATTGCGGGATTGCTCCTTGCCCTGGATCGCGCCAATTCCCCTGGCGCCGGGGAAGTGGCGACAGAGAGAAAATATCAGGAGAACGAAAGAAAAGGAGGGCACTGACTCCTCGTCAGAAGGACGGTTGAATCCCCCCAGGGGGTGCTGAGAGCGAGAGTGGAGCGGCAAAAGACTTTTCAAAAAAGGCTCCCATCTCATTTTTTATTTCAATCTTTTATTCTGCCTTTAATTTTCTCCTCACATATATATTTGCCGTGCTCTCCAAGGAATTGAGAGCAACACAATATTTCTTTTTTTGACTCGAGAGGCTGTGAGGTTGCTACGGAGTGAGGGAGTGGCCCAAAGAAAAAAGGAAGAAGCTTCGGTTGAGGAGTTTGCACGGGGTTGAAAGGAGGGGAGAGCAGGAAGTTCCCCCCGCGATGAAAGTAAGGGTCTTTGAAATTGGTTTGCTTTGAGGTGAGTAAAAAAGAAACGAATGTTAATGCACCTGTTGTGTGTAAATATTTTGCAGAAAAAATAAATAATACATTTTTATATTTTCTCACAGAGAACTGCGTGGAGCATGTGGATTGGGAGTGTCTCCGTAAGAGGCAGAAGGCTCAAATTAGTGGCTGTAGATTTTTCATTTTATTTTACAAACAACGCTTGGGAGGATTGTCCGAAGTCAGTCGATTGCTTTTTTTAATATTTGAGTTTCGAAACCAGGTGAGTAGACAAATGGCATTTAATGCTTTTGAATCGACCCCCTCGGTTACCACCTGAGGGAGTCCGAACGTCAGATATATGTTGACCGACGAGGAAAAATAAATGAATCAAGAAAGAGCTTCATCTCTCCTTATGGATACATTTTTCTCTATCAATGAGACATCCGAAACACGGGAGTAACGGTTACTCATGCACATTTTAAAGAGAAAAAAAGGAGTAAGGCATAAAACCTCATTTCGTAGAGTAAAGTATTTCTCACTATTATCTAAGAAAAAGTTATCCCAATAAAGATTTTTAATTGAATTTATTATCACCAGTAAAAAAATTAATATATTACTTAATATTAAAAATTATTTAATAAAAAATAATTACTTATATATTAAAAATTAATACAATTTACTGGTTCATATTTTAAACTTGTGATACACCGTCAGATGTACCAATATTTTTAGAGACTTAAAAGAAGTGAAAAGGTTGCTTCCAAATGTAAGACACTTTATCCAGCATAATCCTGAGAAAATATTTAATATCCTTCATATTATATTGCGTAACATATACAAATAATTAAATAAATAAATATCACCAGTAAAACGGAAATATACCTCGACGCCGCACACTAAGTCGGCTATTGCAAAAGACTATGAAATCACACAGAGTTACCTATTATTTCAGAAAGAAGAGAGAAACACTTATAAGATTTCAATAATTCAAATGCATACATTATGCAATAGCTTTTGTTATTCATATTTGATCATGCTTATTTCGTTATTCATATTCATATTCATCGTTTTCGGCTGTACAACGCATGTGATGCCATAATGAGATTATTTACGAATCGTCAAATGGACAAGGAAACGTGAAATTTCTTAAAAGATTTTAATATTTAATCTTAAATCCAAATTCATGATACATGTAAAGAATTTCTTGCGACATAAATTAGTAGACAGGCGTTTAACGAGGACCAATTATCACTTCAGAAACTAACTAAACGGTGTCTGGTAAAGTGAAGAAAGTCACCGAGCAGTTGAAATGCTTAACGGAATTTTTCAAACCGCATCTTTAACTGGGAGGGGTCATTATTTCTAAGTCAATAATTTCGTACTTCAAATTCGTTGAATCAGGAAGTACATAATTACTGCTCAAAATAACTTCCATAGGTCGATTAATATGTAGTTTAATAGCGGTAATAGCTTTGCTTGGGCACACTGATTGACGGACTCAGGTTAAATTCAGGTCATGCCGCGTGACACGTGAAGCAAAGAAAAGCCAGGCCAAATATTTGGGTGCCACATTAATTAATACTATCACTCGTGGCTAATGGAAGAGAACTTGATACACTGCTCTAATGAGTGGATAGTTTACATGTCGTGGTGCTGAATTGACTCCATCCTCACTTATGTTCACAATCCTCTGGTTAAACACGAAGCTATGCCCATTACCATTAAGATATAATTCTTTATTCATCAAAATATTAGCCTTTGTAGCGGCAATAATTAAGGGTTATCTTTTTCCTCTCAAATATTCTATATTAGTCTATTTTTAAAGGCAAAGAATATTGAATTAATCATGTTTGGGTATACAGCCTTCATTACACCCAGTATTCAGGATGATGGCAAATTTCGACATTAAAGCAGTTGAATGTAAAATTAGGATCTTGAAAATTGAAAAGTTCTAATATAAATGGATATATATTTATCTATTCGTGCTGATTTTTCTAAAACACTGATTAAAAACAGGGAGCGCATAAGCATTAGATATTTTTCATCCAGGTCAAAGATCAACAGAATTATGAAATGACAATATTCTTCGGATTAGCAGAATAATGAGAGATTTGTAAAGTCCATTAAGTATGAGTAATCACTTAAAGATCCAATAAAGATATTTGTAATAAAATTCAACAGTGTTCTAGTCGGATAGGACCGATATCTGCATATTTACAGGATGTATTTTGAAATAGAATTCTCTAATTTAATCGCATTTTTAGTCGCATTTATACAAATACATATCTCCATGAACTCCAATATCCAAAAACTCACAATGTCTTTGCATTACAATAATTTGAGTTTTTTATCAACTAAAATTACGAGAAGATAAGAATAATTATAATTATAATAATATAAAGTTAGATTGCTGCTTCTTAAAATATGTCTAAATGGACTGAAATTCAATATGACGTTAATCAATATTAAAATGCCAAAAAGGAAATTGAATATTCCATGCTCCCACTTGATTGAGTTCGAGAATATTAAATTTGATATTTGCCTAACTTATTTACTCACTCGACCAGCATTTCCAGATTTTTATTCCAATGCGAGAATAAAACAATAAATGACAAGCAATTTTATGCCCATGGTAAAGTGAATTAATTCAGCCGTTATTCGTTTTTTTTCTACACTGTCGCAGGGAAAATGTTCATTTTTAAAAATGGCTCGTAAAATTGTGATCCAGATTATATTTTGTGATCCGTATTACAAATTATACGCCCATTTCAACTAGCAACTAGAACAGTTGAATTGACTTTTTTACCCTAGGGAAATTCTATTCATTTAATTGCTCATACATTAATTCTAGTCTTTTGAAGCATATGATTTGTAATAACATCTGATAATAATAATAATGCCTATATCAAGCAACTTGAACCGAGCTATATGAAAATAATACTCTAAAAACGTGTAAAGATCATTGCAAGTTGATTTAACCTAAATATGCCACATGTTCTTATATACAACTTTGGCAATTGCATTTTACAAACTGGTGGTTCTCAAACAAAAACATTTTGCAACGATAGAATTAAAAACAAATTCGCAATGTGAAGTTTTTCATCACTTACTACTGGCCGATGAAGGAGAACTTCGGTCGTTATCTCTGAGGGTGTAACTATTTAACATTTTTACCCTAGCAATATATGCTTACCTTCTTATTACCTGTGTCATCATTACCGAGAATATTTATAAAAGGCAATTTCAATTTTTAGTATTATCACATGGTATTTCAAAAAGTGCTTTGAAATCGAAACTCGAGTTCTTCCGTTGGCGTAGTGTCTCAGATTAATAACAAATAATTTTAACATTTAACTTCTAAAAAATGTTCTCAGCGTTTCATTTTTCTAAATGAATGCAGAGACACACGTTAAGTTTATATCCAAGTCATGAAATTCCGTACATTCTAATGAAAATAGCATAGATATAAAATATATGCACCACTTTATTAAAACTTAACACCCACATAATATTAGTCATGATATGTGAGACATCAATTTATGCTTACCTTCTTGTTATGATTGTTTTGAATTATATGTAATTCATGAACTTACATATACCTGGTAAGTGCTGAATTTGATATTCTTAAATACAACGAACGACTTGATAAAAGCTTTATATTCTTTCCTTTCTTTCCATTAAAAAGATTTTTTTTAATTGGCTACAAATTTGTGGGAGAGTTTACTCTTTAATCTAGCAGTTTGACGGTTTCATTCCCTTGAGCACCAGAGGAACGAAAATATTATAGGATTAAATATGCTCGGTTTTAACAAAGATTTTCATCTAGTAACAAGTCTGAGTTAATAAACAGAAACTAGATATTTATTCCTGTGAGGCAGAAGCCTAGATAATATTCAAACAACAGTCGAAAATTTACTATTGTGGGTGAACTTCTGGTTGTCTCAAATGAATCGTTTGAAGGAGTTATCCACAGTCGCAGTAAATACATTTTGGCATTTGCTTAATGCAAAAAAACTTGGTATCTGGGAAAAAGAAATTAAGTGGTTTTTATTAAAGGGTTTAGGGAAAATGGATGGTAAATACAAACGATGTAATGAGGGACCACCTGGTTTGCATGAAATGTTCTTGTCAAATATAAATTGAAGCGTTATTTAAGGACCGGCAATTATTAGGAACTGAAAATAGTTGAAAGAAGAAAATATTGTGGTATGGGAAAATTAAGAATAGGTGGTGAATTATGACAAGGTTCAGGTTCTTGGAAATAATGGGAATTCGAGAAGTTTTGTTGAGATGAGAGGAAAGCATTATTAACTAAAATTTCTTTTGAAGTAACTAAAAAGATACAAATAATTTCCAGCACATAAAGGAATTTTATATGCAGGAAATTTGGAGCACTAGCCTGCGAAATGATTTTCCATATTTTAATTAATAGCCTCAAACTATTTAATTGCAAGGTCCAATAGTGTTTCATTCATTTGGCAGGAACCTTGGCATCAAATCGGGATCCACTCGCAGTTTCAATTCTGTGCCCATAAAGGGAGCGCCGCTAGCCGTCATTTGCATTCACAGCGCAATGGGATCACGGCGCTCATTCTCTCTGGGGCTCAGCATTATGAGCGAAGGAATTAAGCTGTCGCGGGATCCGGGAAACCCTAAGCCCTTTCTCACTCTCTCTCCCCCGCGTCCCCTCCACTCAAACATCCGAGCCTCTTTGTTATCCAATTACCGCTCGCGGCAAATATCCTTGTTGTAACTCATTTGCATAATATGACTTCGGAGCCTATGCTTATGTCATAAAAAGGCCGAACAAACTTCTATTCAATGAAATCTTACACAACGTCTGCTTTCACATTTAGGCATGTATATTATTTCACATGATTATGAAACAAAATTAATTGTCTTGAAGTAACAATATTGTTCATCGATTAATAAAAAATTAAGAACTTTACTTAAAAACTCGCAACGCGTATCAATCGTCCATTACAAAGGTCTCAGTTGTGTATCAGATACGAAATATTCCGATATCACAAATTCGTTCATATTCTACGCTAGTCTACCAAAGGAATACTCAATGTGTAAATCACTTAAATCGGAATGATAGAGCCATACTTATGTGCAGGATTCCAATTCATATCCCTTCACTGTGATTATGAAATCATGCAATAAGTACAATTACTTAAGGGAATGATAATAGGACGTCATTACTCAATAATTTGCTCACAATATTTTCTAAAAATGTGGCAATGTTAAATGGCCTCAATTTTAACAGATCTATATTTCTTTTATACAAGCCATGAAATTAACTTTGCTTAATCAGCTCTATATTTGTTTATATGAGGATGAAAAATGAGCTTTCCGAGCAAATTTTATATTTTTGCTGCTGATTAACTGATGGAAAGTTGTTACATAAAAGAAAAAATGAGTTCGGAATTGAAGATTATCTGCATAAGTTCTTACCGACTCTCAATAGGAGAGATAAAAGAAGGAAAGAATGTAGTAGTTCTACCAATACAAAAGTGAATCTAAATTCTTACTTAGTATACCAATTTTTTTACCTGATGGAAATAGACCGTTTTAACGGCTCATTAATTTATTCAATACAAGGCTAGAGAAAAGAAACAAGTACGTGCTGCTCACCGTGAAGCAGCACGCGGTTGATAGAGTTGGGGCACTCACCACGGCCCGGAAAAATCTCCTGAAGAGGAGTAAGGCCATGAGGGAGAACTCAACCTTTCTCCTTCACCCGTCCCGTCTCTTTCGACCACCTCAGTCTGTCATCAAATCTCCGCCACCCGTCCATGAGGTAGAACGTTTCTGGATATCTATGAAACGTCGAAGCCATTCAACAGAGACACTCCCGCCATAGGCCTCTTTAAAACGCTTTGCGACTGCCACCTAAATGAAGTGAATGAACCTCTTTCAGTCACAGAGAGTGACGTAAAGAAGGCCTTCTCTGGCAAGAAGAATTTCTTGGTTCCTGGAATGGATGCCGTGAATAACTTCTGGTGGAAGAAGTTCACTTCCACCCACCGACATCTCGCCAGGATCTTCACGTCCTTTCTCTCGGGTAGAGAAGAAATTCCAGCGTGACTGACTGAGGGACACACGGTTTTAAAACCTAAGAAGGGAGACTTGTCCAATCCTAAGAACTACCGCCCTATAACCTGCCTCAACGCTATATACAGGGCGTTCACCTCCATCTTGAGCGACCTTATCCTTCACCAGGTTCAGCCGGTTTGGGAGGAGGTGTACGAGCAGAGGGGTTCAAAGCGTGGAATCGCGGGATGTAAGGACAACCTGCTTATTGATAGATGCATATTCCAGGATGCCATCCAGCGTAAGCACAACCTATCAATGGCCTGGGTGAACTACAGAAAGGCTTTTGACACCACTTCACATGAGCTAATTGTAGCCATGTTGAAGTTGATGAAAGTCCATCCATCGGTATTGTCCTGCATCCAACGCCTGATACCACTCTGGAGAATGCGCTTCGCCCTGACGGCAGGAATGTGGTCCGCCTCGATAGAGTTGGTATCATACCACCGTGGCGTTTTTCAAGGCGATAGCTTGAACCCCTTGCTGTTCTGCATTTCCCTCCTACATCTTTCGCTAAGGCTGCGACAAGGGAAAGGATACATGTGTGGTGTGCCAGGTGACAGGAAGCATAAGGTCACACATTTATTTTATATGGATAACCTGAAGCTCTACGCTTCCAACCCAAAAGACCTTCGCGTGGCCCTGGACACCGTACTGGAGTACAATGAGGATATAGGGATGGAGTTCGGATTGGACTAGTGCTCATCCATCCACCTGACGAGAGGAAGATTTTCGGAGAAAAAGGCAGACGTGCACCTCGTTGACGGGAGCGTTATTGGCCACCTCGAGGGCAATGACAGCTATGAATATCTCGGCTTCCCCCAAATCCGAATGCAGGAGGTTGCAGCAGTGAAGGAGACACTCACCGCCAAATACAGACAGACTATCAGGAAAATCTGGAGTTCTGAGCTGTTTTGCAAGATTAAGGTTCTTGCCACGAACATTTTCGCGGTTTCCACACTGCTTTTCACCTTTGGATGCATGAAATGGAACGTCAACGAGTTGCAGAACCTCGATAGGGGGACGAGGAAGATGATGACCAACAACAGAAGTCTTCATCCTAAATCTTCCGTCGCCAGACTGTATCTCCCTCGCAGTGTAGGTGGTAGAGGTCTGTTGAGCCTGGAATGTCTCCACAACAGAGTTGTCCTTGGAACAGCATGCCGAGTGCTCAAAAGCAGAGATCCCCTGCTCAGTCTTGCAAGAGATCACGAAGGTGCCGGAGTAGGTGCGTTTCTCTTCCAGGCCGCCAAGAGGGCAGCGGACGAAACTGGTATGGACTTTGACCCGAAATCATACGGTAGCTACGACGATAAGTCCGTCTTGTCGTTGAAGGCAGACGTCCTTAAGCTCGAAATTAAAAAGGCCGAGCAGAACGGTTTGCTCAAGGCACATACCGATAAGCCCATGCATGGATGTTTCTATTGAAACAATAAGAAGCATGGGCTATCGAAGGAGCTGACGTTTGCCTTCCGACGCTCCGCTGGTCTTAAGTCAGAGACCGAGGGTTTCGTCCTCGCATGCCAGGATGGTGTCATAAACAGACTCGTGTACCGCCGCATTGTGTTCAAGACGGAGGTTGCAGACACGAGATTCAGAGCGTGCCGAGCCCAGCCGGAGACATTGAGCCACCTTCTCTCCGGCTGTAGCAATTACGCCAAGTCAGCGTACATTGCTAGGCACAATGCGGCCCTGCGATTGTTATATTTCCATCTTCGACACCATTTTGGCGTAGACGATACTCGTGCTGCCGTATGACCCTGGAGATATTGAGTCCGTCGTGGGTAACGATAAATGCACCATCTGGTGAAATTACTCCTTTTCTACCACCAGGCAATTGGAGGCGACCAAGCCTGATATCGTTCACCTAGATCACCTCTCACGCTCCATGTTCGTGATAGAGTTTTCGGCCCCGGCTAACACGAACATAGTTGCAAAGGAGGCGGAGAAATGGACGAAATATCAAGACCTGCTTTTTGAGTTTCGACAAATATACCTAGGACACTCTGTTAAACTGGTAGTCCACATCATAGGTGTGCTAGGAGGAGTTAAAGGCTTGCTGCTGGACGGCATCAAGTGCATTCCGTCCTGCGTGGCACAGGCGGAGTCACTTGCAGCTCGCATGCAGAAGACCGTTATACTTGGGTCCCTCCGTTTACTCCGTACGCACGACCCAACTGCAGCGTAGCCACCAATCCGATGGGCGTCGAACGTGGCAGCGAGAACTGCCAAACCCCTCCCGAGTCCTCAGCCATTATGACGGCAATGAAACCAGATGCTTGCCGAGGACTCGGAGCGGGAACGTTACCAAAGTAACGATACAAATAATAATAACAATAAGCTCCGTGTCCCAAAGAAGAAACCATATATTTTTAAAGCCAAGTTCATAGCCTCCGAGCCCAATTCATAGCCTTCAATTCTGTGCTGATAGTTACCTAGTCTCTAGAAAAAATTATGTCACATCCTTTGTTCGCAGTACACAATTTTTAATGAAACACGTGGAAATCATTTAAAATTAAATTCAACAATTGATTTTTTTCTATGCACGGTCCCAGCTGCTCACGGAGTAATCTAGATGAGACCTTACCGGAGAAAAGTAGCATCTATCATTCGTTTACTTTTAACTACTACAATCCATGTGGGAAAACACTACCCATGCTGTAGCCGCAATATTTAGCATTTATCAAGCACAACAAGAGTCGATCCTTTGGTTTCCTTTATTCCTCCTTACCTTTTCCTAACTTTTGAGCTGTATTTCGGTGACGATATTGTCCTCCCAGCCCAGCAAACGTCAGAAACAGCACCCTCTGAAACATTAGCAGATCTCCAACACAAATAGAGATATTTTCTGTAAGAGTTAAATGTTCATAGAAAAAATGGTTCATGTCTTCCGGAGGTGCTGCTACTACAATAATAGTGAGGAAAATTGTCAGACCAGCAGAAATTGTTCTGGAGGCCTACCTAAAGTTTTTCCCTCATTTGAATGTCATCTTCATCCTTCGTTCTTCAATAATGCTTCTTTCCTGATTAATGGTAGCATAGAAAACTTAGAGCCTAGAAGAGTGTTGCAGAAAAATTGGTATATATTTCAGAATGATAAATTGCCTAGAATAAGCTCTCCACGGTGCAATAAAACGTCCCATTTTGCATAACCCTCTCAGGTGGCTGAGAAAGGGATTAGATTGGGTGGGGGATAGGTAAAAGAATCCCCGTTGGTGTCTTACATTAAGGTCGTGCATGGTATCGAGAAAAACTGGGCACATTTCCGCTGTGTAAAATTAGCGGATGTGGAATATATTTCTGGGACGCATCCAAAGAAAACCAAGTTGACTCCGATAATACAAAATCTGATTCCTTCGATCGATCTAGCATGTTTTTATGATCTTTAATTGTACGATAAAGACATCTCCCAACAATTCTTCATCACGTTACTTCGAGAGTAACATCTCGCGTAGCTTGAGGATCACAAATGCTTCGTTTATAAGCCTATATCACTTGAGTCAGCTAAAAAAAATCATTACAGCATTTCCGTGAAACAAATCTTCCGCTAAAAATAGGAGAGTATTCATATTTATCTACGAAACTTGAAGAAAAAGTAAATTGCTAATTTAAAGTTAAACGTATAAACGCTAAAAGGCAAGGGAAACTTAGGGTGGTCTCAACGTGAAGACTCTTGGACGTAACAGACGGAAAAGTTGACACCCTTAAAAATTTGATTTTAAACATCTCTAAGAAGTGTACTATGAAAATAGTATTGTCATTACAGAAACGGTAAAATTATGCATCGAGTTAGAATATTAAAACCATTAAGCTCGATTAAAATGAACATGACCCCAGGTCCATACGTGCAATAGGGTGGATCAAAGATAATAATTTTTGTATACAGCCAAAATGCCAAGCCTATTAGTGATTGCAATTCAGTATAAATACATCAGCTGAAATGCCAACTAAATGGCTGAATATACCATAATTCTGTATCATGCTTGAATTTGGAAGAATTTCGTCGAAATTTGTGAATATGCTAATACAGCTTCCAAATGCCAAATTTTCAGCAAAGATGGGATAATCACAATGGATCATCAAGATTGTTGAATGAATTGTTAGTAAAAACTGTAAAAGAAATATTTGCATCCAGGGTGGTCGTGAGGTGGAGGGGGTATGCGTAAAAGTGACACAAATGAACGATTTCCTAGTTGGTCTCATGCATAACTATATTTTAAATGGTTCCCATACCTATGTTTGCGAGAGACTTGGAGTATCAACATGTGCGTGTATTTCATCTATGCGGTGCGTATCAGAAATGGTTACCGTTGACCTTTTGGAGGCAAGATGTGTGGGTCTTTAAATATTGCAAATGTTCGACTTTTAGTGAATTCATGACTAAAGACACTGAAATTAAATGCTAATATGATGTATTCGAGCATCATAAACGAATAAATATTGTATTAACATTTTGCAAACAAATATTCCATCTTATCCTGAACCTTACGAGGTTTTTGGAGAACTGATTGAGTCACTAAAACACATGTCTGTCAGCATGTAATTCCTCCTCATCCCCTCTTCCTTCCCCCTTCCTTTCTTTTACTTATCGCCTACCCATAATATGGCTGATGTCCTTACACCAGGTGGCACCCGTGCAAGAAACGGCTCCCTGGGCACGATGTGGACATATGCACGCTTTGTATTTTTGATCGCCAGTATACATTTTTGGAGAGCACTTCCTTCTATAAATCCATTAGATATATTTAATTAAAAATATATTTCTACGAAAAATTCATAATTAATAGATGATGAAATTTTCAGACAATTTTCATGTTTTAAGACTTGGTACATTTTTTTCTACCTGACCTTCCAGGAGATTCGAATGTTTGCGTCTTGAGAGAGCCGTAACGGCACCCCACGGGAGTGATAATCAGAACAAAAGTATTATGATATTGTAAAGGCATTAATGCCTTTAATGCTGCTCCTAGAATACATTGGAAACATTCTTACAATATTAGTTTACTAAAACAGAAATAGTGTAATTAAATTAAATCCTTATAGTTATGAATCGTTTTAGAATGTGTAGAAGATTGTGTAATTTACGCTAAGCCTTGATACATGGACCGGGGTCTGGCTGCTCGATTCAGCATAAGTTTCATGGTTGGAATGCAAAAGAATCATATAATGTTGTATATGCTCACAGCATTGTGTGATTTCAAAAGTACATGGGGAAACAGAAAGAGGGCAATGTGAATCAGGAGAGAAGGAAGAGAGAAGCCATTGCGTGAGATGGGCAAGGAAAGTGGTTTGGTGAAATGTAACTGAAGCATGGGATTAGAATAGGATTCCAAATTCGAGAGGATGATACGATTTCCTTCGACAAAAGAATTCCAGTGGGACGAATAAAAGGGTCCAGGCGGAAGGAGGAGACGGCGACGGTAAATTGGCGAGAAAACAGGCAGAACACGGCATTGAGTTCCGAGCTGACCTAGCATCTCGTGGCAACCCAGAAGCAAATGAAGCCGGGGTCTGAGGATTCTGCTGAAACGAGAAGGGCAAGAGTAAGGCTGAGTAAGTGCGTTAGCGTTGGTAGGGCTGAGCTGTTACCTTGGACCAGCGTAAATGCTCGGCAAGTGCAATGTCCTATCTTGATTGAAGCAGAAAAAGATATTTTAAGCTGATATGGATTTCGTGCATGGTAAGAATTTTTATTTCCTCTTTCAAATTTAATGGAAATACTTTAAAAGTAGAAATGCTGGGAATAAAACTGGAAAACATGAAACAGAATATTATAGAAATATACAAGAAAGAATCGGGAAGGTACAAACCTAGAAAGGACCATTGGAAAAGCAGACCAGAAAAGAAGCCTTAAAAACTGGGTTCGGAGGTTGACTTTGAAGATCAAATGGACGGATGGAATAAGAAATGATGGAGATTACGTACGAGTAGAAGAGGAAATGACTATATAGGAACGTGAGAAGAAACTGAAGGATTGGACAAACCCTAAGGTACAACGGATTTTTTAAGGACTTTTTAAGGAAAAATAGAGGAATAAATTCTAAACTGCAGGTGGAGGAATTAAAACATTGAAAAATAACGATAAATGTACTTAAGAATAGCTAATATGGGCTAACAAAATCACCATTGCATTGGAAGGATAGAGGGTTGCAGTCAGCTAAGTATTAGATTTAACGATTGCAGATGATGTGATGGCAAGGAATAAATAAATCAATGCTGAAGGCAGTCCAAGGAAAATGTAAAGTTTGCGAGGTAAATGACGGTAATTTCGATGGATAAACATATTACGGGCTGAAGAATATGAATATATACTTCGGTTAAAAATTTCTGATGGTTTTTTATGATAATGCGGAATGATTTTGCTGACGACAATTGATATTTGTCTTTGAGTAGGTACGTGCTCTATTGGATCGTATTGCATAGCTTCATCTTTGCATGAAAGTATTTTCCTAATTCACCATTGGAGCTGGTGAACCTCTAAAATACAGCCGTTAGTGGTCTATATCATTCAGTAAATTGTGGTCTTTACTATTCTATAAATGGGAAATTAAACACACCATTAGCATAAAACCATAATGAGTTTTTTGATGCAGTCGTAGATGAAGTTTTAATGCGTAATTTTATTGCTCTATGTTTTGTCATCGGCACAGTCAGGTAAATTGGTGCTTTGCACCTTACACTGATCTACCATTCTCTTTAAATATTAGGGCAAATCATTGAAAGACAGCTATTCGTCATCTCGCGAAAAGTAATCGCAAGGAAAGAAAGCTCTGCTAGAAAGGAAGAAGTTCCCGGAACTCAATACAGGCTCATTCCTACTCAGAATCCCTCCAACCCTCACAAAGATAACTTAATAAGCTTATCCTAAGCCTTAGCCTGGGAGAACTTTCAGGTCTCCATCAAAGGAGTAAGAGCTAACCTACCTACCTGCAAGGCTCGCCTCGGAGTATGAAAATTTCACAACGGAGGCGGATCATCTTGGCCGGCCTTTTGGAAGGTCCTAACCCGTAACTTTCCCCCAAAGAACTGCACTATATACGTGGAGGATATGATGAGAAAAGCGTGTTCGGCGGACGTAAAGGCCTGGAGGGGAGGATTGTGGAGGATGAGGAGGTGAAAGGGAGTAAGGGAAAGGGGTGGAATGGTGCGAGGGAGAGTCGGGGAAGATGAAGCGATGCGGAAGGGTTTTCGGTTGAGTACGAGTGGCGGGGGAGTAAGTATGAGAGGGAGGAGGGTGCTGCAGGATGAGCAAGTCCGACCCAGTTGGACTTGAGTGAAAAAGGGACTGGAACTGGTATCCCATCGCGGCAACACATCTGCCGCCCCCGCTTTGGTCCTTTAACCGTCTCCAACCCCCCTCGTTCCCCAATCTCCTCGGTTAGTAACATACAAAGTTTCACCGACCCCCTCATCCTGCTCTACAAAAATCCCGAACCATTCTTTTAAATCATTCGCCCACTTCATTTTCCACTCATCTCCGCTCGCGCCACACCCCATCAACCCCCAGCCTTTACGTCCTTCGCCTCCTCAATCTCCTCATCCAGCCCCACCGATTCCTTGCGCGCCCGACCACACCCCCTTTTCGGAAAATTCGCCGAAAGATGACCCACCCACCCCAAGAAAGACGCTTCTTCCCTGATCCCTCTCTCTTCCCCAAATGCCGATCTCCGACCTCCTCCAGCAGGAAAAAAATGCAAGCGTTCTCTAACGAAAGGAACTTCTTTTACAACGATCGCTCTACTAGATGTGACCCAGAAAGTACGAGTTCTCTCATCTCTAATTCAGGTTTGGAAGCTATTTCAAATAGCACCCTAAACAGTGGAAAGGGCGTACAAATCTATTTTGAGATAATACATGGACCTTAGAAATCACCAAATCAATGAAGGAAATGAGAACAACTGCGACGTCTATCAACCCGATTTTTACTCGAAACGTATAATCGTTCAGCAACATATTTTTTATCTCGTTCTCAATCATTTTCATTGGACCTATGATTCGTTAAAAGAATTGATGTTCTTTATTTCTGCGATTTTTGTTGCCGGTACGCGGGGTTTGTCAACAGAGGAGAGGAAAAGGAATGTTGAGATCGTTGCTAGATTGGATCCGCAGCGGACCCCTTCAAGAAAGTATCTCTTTATTGTAAATAAAACTAAAAACCTAAAAAAAGGATTGCAGAATTTACTGAAAATGGTTCGACGTTACATGACTGATTACGTTTTCAAGTTTGCATTTTAGGTTGGTTTGCGTAACATTCCATATTCTACCAGGTAAAATCATGAAAAAGTCACTTTTCCCGTATAATAAACTCACAAAATATCAATTTCATAGCAAAATTATATTTGTTGTAGTGATAACTACTCTTTACTGATGAACCATTAGAGAACCCAGAGGATGCTGCTCAAAATATCTTTTCATTTAATTTCCAAGCTAATTTGAACGGTCATGCGGAATAATTTTTCCTGCTATTCTTTTAACAAAAAAAGAGTTAAAGTATTTTATTTATTACCTCAGTAAATGTACACAGTTAAGATAAAACCGTGGCATTGCCTGAAGCAATAAAAATTGAGGAACTCTACTGCAAAATATTTGTTCAAAATGCTTAATCTATTTGAAGGAATTTTCACTGATTTCATCAGTAAGTGGAAGAGATTTTTAATTCAAACAAAAGCTCTATACGAACACTATGAAGGGTAAAAACAATTTCTCCTGAATTTTACCCTTAATTTTTTAAACTCCTTAAATTTTTGTTAACACTGATGAATTGAATTTCACAGCTAAGACAGTGTCGCTTCTCTGAATCCACATTTCTGTTCCACGTAAAATTTCGCACCTTATCAAATTCTTTATCGATCTCTTCTTTCTATCCTATTTTAAGTCCTAGTCCTTGGCTTCCATTTACTTCTTAAAAATTTATTCAAATGCGCAATTCTGCTCCTGAAATCCTTGTTACTATGACTGTTTTCTTCCGGAGAAACACCCAAGAAATGCTCTACTTGCTTCAGTATTTGTTTTTCTGTTTTTATAGACCAGCCCCGCTTCCTTTGTCCTGGAAATAGGATAATGTGCACCAAAAGCAAAGGCGGGTGGTGTTGGGTGCACAAGCGGAGCGAGGGAAACCATTCCCATAGGTGGCGCTATTCACAACTTAACCAAACAAGTTGCGCATATTGTTCGTTATCATTGGTGTGTGGAAATTTTACATGTATAAAGATACATGCATGTGTGCAAATATTTTTCATTATAAATCTATACGTCCGAAATAAGCCAATAAGCCCGCCCGGGAAAAATTTCCTTTTCATAGCCATTTCTCAGATTGACAAGAGAAAATACTATTGTTGCAATGAAAAGAAAAGTTGATAATTTTTCATTAATAACATAATCGTTATAATAAAAACGATGAGTATAACAAAATCAATGGCATGTATTGATTGAAACTGGTTTTATCCTGCCATCTGATAGAGAAAATTTGAACTATGTCGTGATTGCAAGTTATTAAAAAAGTGCAAAAAGTAACCTCATCACTAAATCCAAATTTTTTCTTATAGTGTGCAGTTATGAAAAAACGCACACAGTGCATGACTGGGCAATTAGCATACGGAAAACCCTCACGCTTTATGAAAGATTCACAACATATCTTATGGCAAAAATAATTACTTTAGCTTCCTCCACATTAATCTTCATTCCTTATTTTACGATATGAGTTTGTAATGCACCTACTAAGTTCTGTAATCCATACTGATGTACGTATGGCGTGTCGTAATATATGGGATAACGGTTGAGTGCATAATCTCCAGTAAACCAGAGGTGATTGAAATGATTTCCTGCATATTACATTACATCGCTTGCCGCGAGTCCCCTCGCCGCACCAATGACTTTCCTCCCGCGCCACCCGCCCACTCTCGGGGCAATCGGTGGCGAATGGCGTGGGGAAAGTGAGCTTCGGAGACCGATTTCGCGGGACTGCGGCTCGTGATTGGGGACAGAGAGGCACTCGGTAACAAACACGGACGCCTCTGCTGGGAAGCGAGCGAGGGTGCGGGAGGAACGGGGGCAGGGTAATGAAAAAGGTACGAGGGCGTAAAAAGAGGAGCGGGACATTTGGGGTCGACGCCTCCTTCCCCTTATTCTCGTTCCCCTCATCGTCCCGTGACCGCCACATCGCTTCGACGGAACCCTTTCTGCCCGACGACCACGGCGCAGGAATACCTAGGCGACGGGGGAAATAAGGGTTCGAGGGTTTAGTGAGAGGAGGATTCCAGCAGAAAGGGGTTGGGTGTTTGGGATTCATTCGCATTCATTGCCGCCCCTGCCGTTCTCATCGGTCGGCGGGTGGATGCGGCTCTCTTCCCCGCCGGCACGTTTGCTTCGCTCGCTCGTTTCAGCCACTCGGCTGGAAGCCACCGGAATGAGAAGGACGATTGGCAGGGGGTGAAGGGGCCCGTTTGGGGATGGATTAAACTGGATGAGTAGCGGTGAAGCTCGAGGAGGAGAGAGTGAGGGAGACAAAAGGGTGAAAGTTATGGTGGGATGGTTTTTTTTTATTTTCCTCTTAGGAAAAAGAGGGTGGTGAAGGAGAACTGCGGACACAGAGGACGGATATCTGAATGGGTACCATTATACCCGGGATGAAAGTAGTCAGTGTTTCTCCGAAAGGATCCTCTGCTCGGGAAAAGGAATTGCTTCCTTCAATTCATTTGATACAGCATAAAATATAAATGCATTGCCTCTCGTTTCCATTTTCATATTTACAAGTTGTGGAACAATAGAAAGCCAGATTAGCTAGCAAGTTAAAAATGGCATATAATTTTGAGGTATAAGTAAAAAATGTTGAGTGTATGTAGGTTCACTAGGAGGTGAAAGTTACATATTTTCCTCAACAAACTACAAAATCAGTACGGGAGAGTTTCATGTCAGCAATTCGCTAAATGGAGACGTAAATTATCTGAAAAACTGCATCTAATAACTTTAATTACTCCATGGTTAGATGCAACTGTTTACGGGATAGTAAACTCACTCATCTTGGTTTACAAAGCATGTAGTTGGTGGAATAAGTATTTAAGTGCTTATTAGATCATCAAAAATAACGTATGATATCATTATTCTTGACCCATCAAAAATATTTCGTTGCCTATAAAATTCAATGAAATCTTAGCTTTGAGCAGACAATTTTCACGGTTGATATGGCAAAACTGTCTAATGCATCTTCGATTTCTAAGCATCTTTACGAGCTTTACAGCAAACAAAAAAATCTATTTTCTATGGAGCTCCTTCTTCCATACAATTTTTATGAATGGTATTCAAGACGTAAGTCTTACGTCTTTTTTGCCTAAGTTTGCTAGTTAGAGTATTAGAGAGACTTGTGGAACCTAGGCAGTTCAATCCTAAAATTGGTTGACTGCAGCCTTCCATCTTCCTTCATCTAATGCTAGTTTTCTTCCTCCCTGATCAATAATTTCTTATGCTTTTTTTCTCTTCATTGGTCTATGCGCCTCTTTTACCTCTATTTTTCTTCAATTTTACTCTTCATAAACCGATTCTCCATAGAAGTATGTCTAATTCGTTCTTTTCTGTTCCTCCTGTCCATTGAATTATAAAAAATGCTGTGACTACGTATTCGTCTGCTAAGATGAGCATGAAAACGTTTGGAATTAATATCTTTCTGTTTTGTGGATAAGAATATTTAATATCAGTACTTTTAATCGAGTGGAATATACCTTTCTGTTGACAGCTTTTGAGCCATAGAACTTTCTTCTTCTTGAAGAGGGAGAAATTTATTGGTATACATCCTTATACCACACCCAATCAAAAAATATCCATTTACTATGCACTTAACATGCATCTATTTCGTAAGAAACGCATCGCATTTAACGCCCGATCATTCTTTTTCATTGAAACTCCTAATATAAAGATTAAATCTAAGGAAACGAACACTTCATGATACATAACCTCCTCCGAGGCTTATCATTTTATTTTTTAATTATAAAATTATAAACTTATTTGCTGCTAAGTTGACCAAAGTATATATAACTGTGATAAAGAGGCTTAGCCAATTTAAAGCATTTGATATAGAACATTTAAGATAAAAAATGACTGATCGGTGTTGATGTTATGATTTTTTTATTTAATACTTTAACTAAGTAGATGTTGTAAAGATAAATAGCAGAGGTTTTGTAGAATAAATATCATTGACGCATAAATGAAACAACAATACACCTCCCTATTAGTAGGGATGCTAATGAATAAATAGAAATTAAAAGCAAACTTTATGTAAGCATAGTCTACATCGGGTATTAATTTTCGTCCTACTATATAATATTTCTAACATGAATACATGAATTTGATACCGAAAGCAAAAGAACTAATACGCCTTATTAGACTTTTTCACTATATGTGTGCTAATTTGACGGATATGGACGTCTCTCGAAGAAGAAGCCAGCCAGCCATTAGTTTTATGAAGGTAGATGTCGATGGCAAATACTGACAGGGGAAAATCTGATCCAGGCACAGTGGAAAGTTGGTAGAAGGAAGGCAATGGAGCAATGTTTAGTCCGTGGGATGGAAGCAGATATGAGATTCTGGTAGCTTCTAAAAGACAGTCTCTTGCGTATCATTTCCGTGAGAGGCCTCATTCCTTTTAACACTTGGGCAATAAGTAAGTGGAGTCGATACGTTGGTAAAGGGGTCTCGAGCCGTGAAATGGTCGCCCTAAGACTGCCTTCTTCTCTCTCGCTTCCAGATGTTCACTTTCTTCAAGATATCCTTCCAGGATGGAGAGAAAAGGAGGTTAAGATTCTCATTTTTTGTGATTTCTTCAGACTGCAGCATTGCTTGATGTAATTTTATTTCTCAATTCAAAACTTTAGCCGGTAAAATCTACAAATCGTGTTAGGAAGGCGTTTAAGTTTCAAGTTTTTCAATTTGTCATTCAGTAAGCTTGGGACTTGTGGGTCATCAAAGCTGGTCATGATCATGGCTGCCGGAAAATTCTCCTGTCGAGTCCGAGGAACCGCAGCTCTATTTCTGGCCGGTCAATGGACTGTTTCCAATACCTACTAATATTTTCATGGGGAAACTTTTCGCTCGAGAGAATGACATTAGAAGTTCTAAAAAGGAAACTTTCTCGAGTCAGTTAATTCAAAAATATGGACGGCTGAATTAAATAAAAGACACAATGGTGGAATTTAGCGGGCACTAGTAACAAAACTGGAAGAAAAACGTACCTGATGACTTCAGGTGTAACCATCAGTCATTCAAAGTGCATTTCCAAAGTGACGTCTTTTTCATAACCTTGACTTTATCTATGAAACACTCTAAACGGGACAGCAAAGAACTATTACCATGAGAAATATATATTTAAAAAGATTAATTCAATGTAAGCTGACATCTTAAATATGAAATGGATACGCAAAATGTGGCAAAATGAAAAACAACTGTCAGATGATCACTGAATTCAATTATTCCTCAATCTTGGGAATTTTGGATAATCTTATGATTAATTTTTTCTGTGCTTCAATGGTAACGTATTGAGCAAAAGAAGGATCAGATATGAAAAAATTATTATAAGTATTTCATGTATACTATTATACATGCATAATATTTATATATAAATATTTTGCCTTCAAACAAGGAAAGTGGATATTTTATCTCAGCAAAACTTACTACAACTTAAAGCTGTTAAGCTAAAGATATAAAGCTAGCAGATACTGTTTTGTTAAAGACAAGTTCAACTGACTCAACTAACAGGCAGATGAATTCAAATCATGCCTTGTTTTCTCTATCCATCAAGCACTTTTTCCTGTTAGCACTACCTTCTATTTTGGCATCTGACGTTCTCTAATATCACCATATTTTTTTAAGAGTCGGCTCTCACGGTGAAGTGGCGGATGCCATAAAACGGGCAGAGGCAGGGGACGGGAAAGTAGATTGGGTGCTCTTGAGGAAGGGAGGGCTTTAGGATGAAAGAGTCGTAGGGAGATCCCATCTCCGTGACGACCTCTCTAATGCTCTCCAGAGCTGATCTACATGCTGAGGTTTAGACAAGAGATTTACTCTTTACGGAAGATCAAGAATTTACAAAAATTTAGTCAAAATTATGAACCAAATAGTCAGTTGGATGATTTTGTCTCTAATAAATGCATGGCTACGTATATTTTTTCCCGAAAATATATTTTAATGAGACTTTAAAACTCTACCCAGCTGTATTCAATCATAAAGGTTTTCCAAAAAACTCAATCATTTTAATTCCATACCTTTGCACGATAAACTTAAAGTAGTAATCCACTATTCTCAAGAAACTAAACCTAAGTGGGAAATTCAGGATTATAAATTCCCATGCAATAAATAATCGAGAGGGTTAATAAAACCTGATTGAATAAGCATTTGCATTTTATTCCTTTTATACTCCATTACAATAGAAAATCTGGAATTACTTATGATCATAAATCCACTTTACACTCACCAACATGAACGATGAACATTTGACGGAAACAGGAAGAAACACTACAAAATAAAACCAAGAATTAATACTGACGGCTTTATTGCTTTATTTTTGGATGAGTAGAAGATCTCATTGCATAAAAGCTTAAGAGGTTTCATCGACGTTTTATACAATATATCTATAAAAGGGGAAGATTTTTTGAGGATCAAAAATATTGTGTATGCTAGGCATGAACGAATAAAATTATAATTGCCAGAAGTAAATAGCCCTGAAGGTGATGGAAAATATTCCGTTAGAATTTCAGCGGCGTAGAAGAACCTTACCCGGTCGGAAGTCCAAAAAGTATTTTTTATAAATTATTCACAAATATATAACAACATTCATCAGAAAGTACGGTGAAGCCAACTTCGCGACAACTAATATTTGATATTATACATGTTGCTGAGGTTAGAGCCTTGTTTATAGGGAGGGACCAACTTTGAGATTATTAATATCGTATGAGTCAGTCTTTCGTGTCTTAAAAAAGCGAAGACATCAATATTTCAGTACTTTTTCTGGGACAATTTTAAATTTTTGCGATGTTAGTTGGTATTCTCATATTCTGACGAGAAGAATAGGTCATAGAAAAAGGATGTCAGATGGTGGAAGAAACATTTCCTCGCTTGGCATCCTAATCTCTTTCCCGCTCACTCCATCTTTCTCCCACGACACCTTTGATAGTATAGGGGGGTTAGGAGGGTGGGGGACAAGACAGCTACCATTGGATGAAAAGGAGAGGGGCATGATGGAAAGAGTGGCTGGGAGGGGAAGAGATTCCTCGTCCATTTCCCATTCGCCCATTTGATCCGCGGCTACGTGCCGGGAATATTTGAGCGGCGGCTCCGTAGAAGGCTCCTAAGGAGGTCGCGAAGATGACGACACGCGAGGAGGAGGGGTGAAGGAGAATGAGAAACAGTCAGTCCTTGGGGTTATGGAGGGGGGCAGAAGCAAGAAGCAAGAGGGTGCGGGGAATTCGGGAGGAGGCGGGTGGAAGGGACATTGACAATATGCGTGCATGGGAGAAAGAGGGGAAGTGAAAGAAGCTCAATAAGCTTTGAGTTGGAGATAGAAATATTTGCCAAATCTTTGCTGCTTGAAAATTGTGAACTCAAATTATTCGGTCTTCGAATAACACCACCAAAAGTCTTTAGTCCTAATTATATGGGGATTAGCAAGGCTATGACAAAATATACATTCAATTTAATTCACTATGCAGATTTGTTTTACTCATTGTTGAATTTCTACTCTTTCATCTCGCTTTGATACCTACGATGCTCGTGGTAATAAGTAAGAGGAAAGTTGAAAAGGAAACTAGGAAACAAAGGAAGCAAAGTAGGAAGCAAAATAGGAAACTTTACGATCGGAATTTAAAACTCCATGGATTCCGTAAATTTAAAATATACAATATAAAAATACACAGTATCCGAGTTAGCCTCATCTCTACTACGTCAAAAACAAGTGTAAGATGAAGATAAATAAATGGAGAGAGGAATGGAGATATTTATATGTGCAGCACACACCTGTGTAAAATATTCAACTCTATGGCCGTGAGAGAAACTTTGTAGCGCAATGTGAAAAGAGAAATGAAGAGGAATTCAAGATTGAGACTTCAAGAAAGGTGGCAAAGGCTTAAAGGACACGAGGAAGAGCATGTTCGAGGAAGTATGGTGAGTTCGATGGCCAAAGCAAAAGGAGAAGATGGAAGAGGATTTTCTCCCATTCTGCTGAGCAAAGGGATTATTCTCCCCACTCCCAAACAAAAAATGCCCCTCCCACTTCTCCACATTTCCTTTATCCGTAAAAACTCCTTCCGTCCAAAACATGGGACCTACTCCTTGCTTCCTCTGCATATAATTCCTGTCGTCTCCCCTTTTCCATTCAAGGGCTGGTTCATATTCCCCGACCCCGGAATGTGAAGAGAAAACCGAGTTGACATGTCACGGGTGTCTGTGTGCGTCCCTGCGCGCGTCTCCTCGCATTTGTGTACACAAACCGGAAGAGGGCAACGGGATGTCTGTCCTTGACGTCGCCATTCATCTCCATTGTGACGGTGATGAAGCGAAGACGAATTCCTCGGCTTTGGCCGCTGTTACGGCGCTATCCGTGGCTCATCCAGATGACGTAGGACGACGGGACGTCACCATGGTGACCTCCGTCGCGCCGGGGAGAAGCCAGCTGACAGCCGAGGAATTGTCGTCAAACTATAATGACCGGGCCGGCGTCTTTGTATGTTCTTACGCTACTATATTGGCGATAGAGTGGTTCGATTTAATTTTCACATATCATTATTTGGTCCTTGAACAAAGCTCAGAATTGCATGCATTTGAATTTCATTTGTAGGGTAATAGATTTAGTGTTTAAACAACGATTCTAAGTTACCACCTTTAGAATGAAAGGGAATAACATGTATATTGATTGTTGACGTTAACTAGAGCTCGTAAACAGCCCAAGTGGTATATAATACGAGTGCATAGGTAACGTTGAAATAGATAAAAAGAATTTATTTAATTTTATGAGGCTGTTTACATTCAGCACAACATTCAACATTGAATATGACCACATTTATGTGGCCCAAGTGAAAGAGTGCGAATTTATTTTTCACAATAATACGATTTCTTATGTAGTACAAAGCAGTATACGCAAAATGAAAATTTAAGAATATAATTTGTTCCTCTATGTAAATATATAATTATCAATTCTTTATAAAAACTGGATGTAGTACTTTACTAGTAACCTAGGCCATGTAAAAATAGAACAGAACCTTTCTAGCTTACAATGGGCAAGCACAGCAAGTAGTAAAGTTAATGCCGGGGGCATCATGATCCAATAACTAGCTTTAAAATTATAACAAGAGCTTAAGCTTTGTAGGCAAAAACTCATCGATAGATAGAATATAACTTAATTATATTAAGGCAACTATTTGTCCAACTTTCCATAAAACACAGAAAATATTTCTTTAGATTTGTTAAATTTACGGTGTTTAAATTTAATTTTAATCAGTGTACTTCAACTGAGAATTTTACTTTCACGTAGCAAGAGTTTGCACAATTAAATTACTTTATCTAGAAAAATATTTTAAAATCCGCATGATTCTTCTGTTGTAAAGTTGCTTGAACATCTTTTCCTTCTGCTCCTATTATGGACCACATCCCGAGCAGCAAAAATAAAGTTTCCCCGCACATCTTGGTAAATGAGCTAACGAAACATCAATTTAGCTAGAGTTTTCAGAGGATGAGGCCAGGAAAACTGACCGATTCACGTCGGAAACGGAAAAGTTTTCAGAAACTTAATGATTTCAAGCAACTTCAATTTTTAACCGGCAAGTGTAGTAAGCTGAAGCATGAACAAACGTAGCTAACAAGAGACTTGTCGGAAATGTCGATACAATAAGTGACTGGTGAACGAGAAAAACCGTAAAAACTAACCTGGATTTCAAGATGAAAGATCAGGGACAGCCATTCACTTAAAAAGTTTCTTTGCAGAGTTCCTTGAGTACAGATGCACCGGTAGCTGAAAGAAGGAAGAAAAGTAATATAATAGCTTATATCTTTCTCACTAAAAAAATTACTGTAGAAAACTAGCCCTAATGCTCAAAGATGGTAGAAGTTTTAAACAAATCTTACTGCTATTTGTGCGATTAAATATCATTTGTACCTTATTTTTACTGCTAAGGCGTAAAAGTTAAACGAAGTAATAGGAGGATTTTTCGTAGGTACTGATAAAATAATAATTAAATACATATTTCTATTCTATGAAATTCGAATTCTTCTCATTTTTTAAATTTCTATTCTTCACGTTCTGTGCAGATAAACGCAAAAAAGAGAAAAAATTAGTGAACAAACATACATGAATTTAACCAATATGAAGAAGTTCCAGAAATAAACGCTTGCCCTCCAAAAGAAGAGAAACGTACATATTGGAATCGTTTTAAGGCTAGCTTAAAAATATTTTGCACAAATGGTGTACCTATGACGTAAGCCATTCTCTTTCTGCATTATGTTACTCATGGACTTGAGTCATGTCATACTCAAGCTCGATGATATTCGCACATCAGTCCAACAGAGAGGTAATATACTTCAAATATTTTCTTTTTTCCTTTCTTTTCTGTGGGGAGGGGATTACTTTTCAAATGTTTCTTACGAATTGATACTTTTTCTCTTTTTCAGTGCTGAAAATTGAAACATATATTCCCATATATCTCTCATTTTATGTGCTAAGGAATTTGATGAGATTTTTTTAAAGTACAACGTTGTGATGCATTGCGGCATTCGGGTGGATGGTTGAGAGTGGGAAATTATGCTTGAAACAATTTGATTACACACCGTTCAATTTTATATCACCCTTTTCCAATTTGTCCAAAAAGATATTATTAAAGAATAATGAAAGTTCCGTACGGCCGAAGCCACGATGGGTGGCGGAAGTTATATTAGGCTGCTCCGTCGTAAACGGCCATGGCTATTTGAATAGGACCAGTGGCATTTGGAATGGTTGAGGAGGGTATAGAAAATATCATGGATCTTATGAATGAAATGCAATTGGCATGAGTGGATATTTTATGTGAATGTAAAACCAAACGTTAGGGCCGGGATGAAATTTCACTTGATAACGGTGGGGGTGTCATAATGATCATTAGAGTCAAGATCAACAGCTACATCTAAATAATACCCTGCGAGTCGCCGTATGGGCGTGTGGTAGGGGGTGTTAGGTCACCAGCCGTGTAAGGATGTAAGTTTTTGGGAGATGGAATTGTGACATGTATTATAGGAGTGCATTTAGTGCAGTCAGTCATTTAGTCAATTTTTATTGTGATCTTTTATCGTGCGCGGAAAGAACGAGTTTTTGTACCTATCTGTTTGGCAGTTTATCTCTGTTATTTTGTCGCATCTGTCAGACCTAGAGATGTAGTGAGGAGTAATGATAATATTCTCTGTGTTGCTCTGAAAAAATATCAGATCTGAATTTCTCAAGCAACCTAAGCCTAGTGTGCAGCCTCCGAGTCTCTAATGGCTCCCACCTTAATTCCTGTAAAAATTGTGAGACACTATATGTACTCTTGTAGCAGTTTGAATGAAACGCGCTGCTTTCCTTTGTATTTTATTAATTATTTTGGTTAAGCCTTTATGACCAGGGTCCAAAATGCTCGCGGAGTATTCGAAGTGTGCCCTTAGGAGAGCGAAAAGGCATCTTACTTTTACTTTTTCATCCGAGGACCTTCCTATTATACGTTAGGCAAAACCTTGTTTTTTTATTGCTGTGCCACATATGTTTTGTATGTGCAATCCCCACGATATATCAGAAGTTAAAGTAATTCCAAAATATTTTGCTGTATCTGAAGATTTTATGTTAACTCCACTCACAGTATAGGTATGGTATTGTGCGATGACTTTCGCAGGATGTGAACTGTGGTGCATTAGCTGATATTTAATTCTAACCCCCACTCCTGGCACCACGAATGAACGCTGTTAAGGTCCGATGACAGAGCTTCAAAGTCCGCGCCTTCGTACATTTCATGGTAGATAGCTGTATCGTCTGCAGATAATCTTATTTTACTCCTAACTCTAGAACTTAGATTATTTATATCAATAATAAATAAAAGAGGGCCAATCACACCTCCTTGAGGGACACCGGATGTGACTTCAACCATATCAGAGCTAAAACCATCAATAACTACTCTTTCTTTTCGATCACTTAGAAATTCCCTTAAACAATTCACTATTTTTCTATTAACTCCGCATGATTGCAATTTATATATGATTTTTTTGTGAGGAACCTTGTCGAATGCCTTCTTGAAATCAAGGAATATCGCTTCGACTTGCTTAATTGATTTACCTGATTTTAGGACATCATGAAGGAAGAGCTTAAGCTGTGTTTCGCAGGACCTGGCCATATGGAAACCGTGCTGACTGCTATGTAAGAAGTTACGATTATCCAGGAATGTCATAATATTGTTAATGACTATGTGTTCTAGGATCTTGCATTAAAGTGTTTCAGTGATATAGGCCGGTAATTTCCTGAGTCACTTTTATTTCCTTTTTTGAATATCGGAGTGACGTTGGCTATTTCTAGGCTTCGAGCACCTTGCCTTCGGATAATGATTTGCTAAGTACAAGTTCCAAGAATGGCCTAAAGTGTACTCGGAAGCAGATTTGAAGTGTACTCGGGAGCAATTTTGTAAGCTTGATCCAAAGTGAGGTAGCTGAGTTACTAGTTATGAGTCACGATCTAGTGTCCTTTATACTGGTTATCTGGGTCCATACAGAATCAGGTCTTCGATAATTATAAAGAGATGCATTTTATGTTACAGTGAAAGGAGAGTGGGGTGAGAAAGGAGAGCGAGTGAGGAGAGTGAAAAGTGGGAAAGCGGAAGTGCAAGTGAGGTTTTGAATGAATGTGACCCTGAATAAGGACTAGAAAATAAGAACGGCTGGGTCGGTTTGAGACCTAATGCATCGGGAAAAGTTGTTTGGCCAGCTTGTGTGATTGACGACAGTGAATTCTTATCTAGATTATGTTTAGAAAAAAAATTATTCATCTCAAATATTTTACTCAAACGTAAGATAACCCCTATTTTACCTTTACTATGAGATATCTATTGGAACATTTTTGATACTATTGTGTATACTGAGAGATTGGCAGCGTTATTTACGGATACATGAGTGACGGGAGGACTTAATATGGGTCAGACATAAATGTAGTGGTCTACAAAATGGATGACGGTAAAAAGTGGATACCAGGAAATAGTGGTGTTCGTGAGAAAATGAGTAATCAAAAAAGTAGATATTGGAGAGGTAGTGAACCATCGAGGTGAGAATATGGCGGGGATGCACGCTTGAGGATGTGCTTTCCTGTACGCATAAGTAATTAGAACAATTATCATCTTCGGTCTATCAATCAGCAATTGACTGCAATACTCCACCCTCCCCTATCTAATACTAGTTATTACCTCCTGACATCTCGTCTTATGTACTTTCTTCTTTATTTGGACCATGAACTTATTCCTGGGTCTTCCTCTGGGGACTTATTCCTATATTTTACCATTAATTACGTTGTTCATGAGCTCATTGTGCCTTAGGTAGTGTCCAATCTATCTAAGTATTCTTTTCTCTATTTTGTTCTATATAGTTCTATCTTCTTCTACTCGTCTTCACACTTCATCATTTCTTATTTTGTTTTTCCATTTTATCTTCAGCATCCTCCTCCAGCACCAGGTGTCGAACGCTTCTAGTCTTTTCTGGTCAGATTTTCCAATGGTCCATATTTCCGATCCATAGAGTGCCACGCTTCACACAAATAATTTCAAATACTTTTTCTTGGTTTGTTGTCCTATCTTCATTGAGCACAATAGTTTTCTTTCTCCCAAGTATGCTTTCTTAGCTTGAACTAAGCTATGCTTGATTTTCGTTGTACATCTTTCATACCACGTCTAGATACTTCTGAGATAGAAGGAATCTACTTGCTCAAATTTCTCTCTTCTCAGTGTGACTTCTGCATTCGGCTAGTTTCTTTCGCATACTAGGATTTCAGTCTTCGTCTCATTTATTTTCATGCTGTATTTATGGAGAATTTAGTCCGTTTCCTTTAGTGACCCTCGCTTTATTTTTTATAACTCTGAGTGCATTCCTCATGCTAATGATAAAAGTAGACTAATTAAAATAGTGATTATGTTATTATATACGTTTAAGCTTTTTTATCATTGACAAAATGCATAACCTATAATAAAAAAGAAAGAGTATCTATTTATAGCCACGATAAAGATATTGACATTGGAAAGTAGCAATTCAGATGTATATAAAATGAGCCCGTACTTGAAGTGGTTTTTTAACTGTAATGGATGGGAGGAAAGACAGGGATTAAATGAAGAGAAAAGTCTGGAATATTGTGGACTAGATTTCAAATAATATGCGATTAAATTGGAAAGACTGCATATTATACGATTACGGTGTAACATTTGTGATTCAGAAATGTGTCGGGTTATTTAAATGTTGCTGGTGGGTTAAAATCATTTCTAACTTCGTGAACCAGTGCTCTCTCTCTATTTTATATTTTACAATTTACTCCATACAATAATACTCATATTAGTCTCTTGTATCATACACTGCGTAGATAATGGGTTTATTTTCTCCAACGTATTGAAAGAAATATTTTGTGGACTAGATTTCAAATAATATGCGATTAAATTGGAAAGATAGCATATTATACGATTAGGGTGTAACATTTGTGATTCAGAAATGTGTCGGGTTATTTAAATGGTGCTGGGTTAAAATCATTTCTAACTTCGAGAACCAGGGCTCTCTCTCCATTTTATATTTACAATTACTCCACACAATGATACTCATATTAGTCTTTTTTATCATACACTGCGTAGATAATGGGTTTATTTTCTCCAACGTATTGAAAGAAATATTTTGTGGACTAGATTTCAAATAATATGCGATTAAATTGGAAAGATAGCATATTATACGATTAGGGTGTAACATTTGTGATTCAGAAATGTGTCGGGTTATTTAAATGGTGCTGGTGGGTTAAAATAATTTCTAACTTCGAGAACCAGGGCTCTCTCTCCATTTTATATTTACAATTACTCCACACAATGATACTCATATTAGTCTTTTGTATCATACACTGCGTAGATAATGGGTTTATTTTCTCAAACGTATTGAAAGACCAGTATTGCTTTTCACTGATAAAAATGGTGAAAAACATTTAAAAAATTGATGACTTATTGATTGCTTATAAGTCTCTATTCTGGGGACGACACATGAGCATTTGAACATCAAAACTTTCAGTTACTTTGAGTTTTTAGTGTTGATCTGAGTACCAGTAACACGGTAGCTATTGCATTAATAGTGCTGCAACTTGTATAGCATTTGAAGTATCTGCAGATGAAATCATGTTCAACAAATTGATGCTAACAACCGAGTTTTTCCCCAGTCGATTCCCAAGGACGAGGCTAACAATAGATGAATCTATATTTTCTTTAGAAATGAGAAAGTTTGAGGATTCACTGAAGATAGATTCCAATAGATGAGGGTTCCACGACAATAGAAAGGTACAGAGAAAAGATTCGTTCGAACTGCTGGAAAAATTCTCCAGGGAAAAGTTCCTTACGCGGAGGGAGCCGTAACTGCATTCAACCATCTTTCCTGCGTTCACGCAATACTACCACCGCTACTACCTCATTCTTTCCCAGCTCATCCTTTAACTCCACCAACACTTCCTTCCCATCGTGGTAGGTACGCATTAGTCTCGGAAACCGAGCCACCCACCTCTCCTTTCTTAGCATCCCTCTCTACCCTGACAAAGTGCGATCATCCACGCGATAGCACCATTCCTCCCTTCAGGATCCACCAATTCCCTTCGTTTCCTGCTTCTCTGTCTTTGCTTTCTTCTCGCGATAGATTATAAAAAGCTTCGACTGATACTGATATCTCAACATGAAACTAATATTTATCTAGTCATTTGGGAAACTGATTGTGCTAGCTATCAAGAAGCAGAGTTAATGATTATCTGTTATTCAAAGCTTGATTCCCAAAAGGAAATGGAAACAGGAACGATATTTGAATGAGTGATGGACAGGCCGAGTATGAACCACGCAGTGATCATTTGAGATTCTGAGCAGAAATGTTTTGATTCGTTAAGTGGATAGCTGTGCGCTTCGTAGAATAATTATATGGAGATATAGCGTGTCAGGGTGCTTAAGGGATTGAATTAAGATCCTCTGGAGACTCGGAAGCTTCACGCTAGTCACTTGTTCACTCGAAAACTTCGAAGAATGTGAGTTTCAGATTGATTCGGAGGATATCCTCTGGAGATCTGGAGAGAGGATATCCTCTGGAGATAAGATCCTCTGGAGACTCGGAAGCTTCACGCTAGTCACTTGTTCACTCGAAAACTTCGAAGAATGTGAGTTTCAGATTGATTCGGAGGATATCATTGAGCCTTAATTAAACTACATATAAGATGCGATAGCAGTTACAAAGCTTCCCATCTTCAAATTATTTATTGGCATTCTTGACTATTTTCGTGGCTGGCGTTCTTACATCCACTGCAGCGGCTCGCTGGTGAACGTAGAGCTTTAGATTGCTGATCAGAGATTCAGGCCAAAATTGAGCAAGGCGTTTTAACGTTAAGCAGCATATCTTAACCCCATGAACATTGTTCAATTAACAATTCGCTTTTAGTGACTCAAAGATATTTGCTTGTCAACTTGTATCCAGAGATGTGGAGTCAACGAAAATCCTATGTGATAATCATACCAGTTTAAGTTAAATCATGTTTACCCTTGACAAGAATTATTACGTTCACGAAACGTGAAATAAATCTTAAGTTTGGATCCCATATACTTTAATTTTCAAATGAAGAGAACAACAGTTTAATATTTGAAAGCTATCGGAGCAACGCTTTTTTCACTCTTTTTGTACCTTCTTGAACTGAAAATGACAGATCATTACCGCTTTTCGCAGCTGACGTTTTAGGGTGTCTATGCAAATTAGCTTTTGAACGAGACCGAGACGAGAACAAAACAATACGAGTAGGTGCAGCTGCAGAAAACTTTCAAAGAGAAAATTGTGTTTTGCCATTGTTTTTGCATCTTTCTCCCTAAGCTCATCAAATTAGATTAGTGTGAAAATTGCTTGCGGAGTGAATTTTTAGAAAAATGGCCAGAGAGAGAACACGTAAATTGAATAAACTTCATTCAACAGTGGAACCACCACTAATATGACGGGAATACAGGTGGCGTATGAAGCCCATTGCTTACCATGTCGAACTGACCAAGCACTCAACTAAAACTCAGAAAGCCTCTCCCCTCCTATTCATTTTCCCTGCCTCGTATCCCTCATCGGCACCGGCTGAATCGTTCCCTCCTTTAAATCCATCCGTGGCCTTGCCCCTCGCACTCCGCCAAAACTCACCCAGACCCGCTCAATAAGCTCACACCTTCCCATCATGCAATTCTCTCTTCCCCGCTTCAACTCCCCCAAATTATCGGTACATTCCACTCAATCTCCGTCCGATGGCGGGTAGATGACGGCAGATGTGCACCGATAACGACATCGTCTCTCATTCGAACCGCATGAATCACCGAACTGTCAATGTTCCAGGGTGAGTTTCGGGTGAAACCAGAGAGAGTTTACCCCCCTTACGTGCAACATGTCATAACGCCTACCGAACTTTGAATGAAGAAGCAGCAGAAATTGTTTCCCACACCTTCAACCAACAAATCTTGGAAAACAAAGATAACTATCTAGACGAAACACGAAACATTCGTTGAAATGTGTTAAATTAAAGCAACTTAGATAGAAATTTCAGCCATTCTGCTAAGCATTATTTTGAAAAATAAAAGTGATTAAAAATTGAAAGTTGTTAGCTTGTTAGTTATAAAATCTTATACATGCATAATCTTCCTTTAATTTAATTTCTTTCCGTCAGTTATCAAGCGTTCCAAGTTAAGACGAAGGTCCAAGGCAAATATGAAATACATAGGTTCAAAAAAATATTTCCATTTTATTTTGAAGATTTCCTAAATCCGCTCTAAGCTTTTAGCTCACCCCAAAAATCTTCTCATATCATACCCCTGGCTTGCATTTATCCACCATGACTGGTGATACCCTACCAGTAGTCCCCACCTGAACACCTGAGAATCCACCTGGAGGCCCAGTTAACCGGGAGGAAGCCCATAATGTCTAATGTTGGTGAATGCAAGGCTGCATCTTCTTGGTAATCTAATACAGTGGGGGTCAAAACAAATAGAGCCACCTCCTAGTGGTAACTAGAATAATCCCAGTTGCTCCCCTCCTGCCGTGAATATAGCCCTAGGTCATTTTCTATCAGACAAACACCAGAATAGCATCTAACGCCGTCTGCAGTCAGGGAGAAGTATGCAAAAACCTGCCTGGAGAGAAATCATACTGCGAGGCTCGATTTTCATGAATCACAATTATAGATTCGGTTTGGATGACACCTATTATGATGAACCTACTCTCATTGTCTCGTTCTTGTCTCGGTCTCGCTCAGATGCTTATTTATATCGACGCACCACAATGTTTATGTTATCTCTCATACTAGAGCATAATACGGACGAAACCCATCGGTAAGACTAAACGTCATCAAATACTTCAAATCTACATCTAAATTTACATAATACCCTGCAAGCCGCCGCATGGGCGTGTGGCAGGGGATGTTAGGACCCCATCCGTGCAAAGATGTAAGATTTTGGGAGGTGAAAGGGTGACATGTATTATGGGAGTGTATTTAGTGGAGCTCAATTTTTACTGTGGTCGCTTATTGTGCGCGGAAAGAACGAGATTTTGTACCGATCTGTTCGTCAATGTGTCACTCTTATTTTATCACTTCTGTCAGACCTAGAGATTAAGTATGGCGTTATGATTATATTCTCTGTGTGTCGCAATGAAACATATCAGTTCTGAATTTATCTAGCAGCCTAAGCCTAGCAAGTAGCCTCCGAACCTCTAGGGTCCCCCACCTTAATCCCTCTAAAAGTTGTGAGACACTATTTGATCACTCGTAGCAGTTTTTAACGAAGCGTGCGGATTTTATTTGAATTTCATCAATATTTTTGGTTAAATATTTATTTCCAAATCTGAAAAGGTGGGATTTAAATCTAAAAATTCACCAGAGACTTGAATATGTGTAACGAAATCGCCTCCAGAATGCAGTACATTTATCAAAACAATACAAGATGACACCTGAGAACTGCGGTTGACCTCGCTGAACGTGTTTGCGTATGGATTGACGGATTTCCTTCCAAGTCAAGAACCCATTTTTATCATCAATTTACCTAAGGCAAGCATTTTCGAACACATCAGTTGTAAAAGTGATGGCTCTGTGCCGAACAACTTGTTAGTCACGTTGCTAAGAACCGAATGTGTCAAAAGTGAACATGTCTGAGAGACTGGTTTTTGCAAAAATGCACCAAGACAGGGATGAATCTTGGTGGTGCAATGATCTTTGGTCAGGTGTATACAAGTAAAATAAGTTTGCTTGCGACTAGAAAGTGTATGTGAAAAATCTACTTAACCAGCAAAACAATCCAAAGAACACCGTTAAAACTCTTAGACATGTGATGGCCAAGTTATGATCTTGGATCGTTTCTCTCGGTACTGTGTGGGTCAAATACGCCGAATCAATGGCATATAATGAATGCTGAGATGTACAACGGCATGTTAAAACATGCTTTGCTACCATGTGCAGTGGAAGAGATACTAATCAAATGTAGATTCATTCAAGAAAATGATCCGAAGCATACCGCCAAAGTTGTGAAACAGCTTCTTTAGAAGAAAAAAGTTACATTCCTTGCTTGGCCACTACATTTCCCGGATCTAAACCTCATTAACAACCAATGTGACATAGATGACATGAAAATTTTTCTTGATAAACTGTGGGAAAAAATCAAAAAGGCTTGGTGCTTGAAGAAGAGTATAGACATTCAATACAATCCTTGAGTAGATAATATAAGGGCGTTTTTTTAAATAAGTATTTTTATACAGAGTAAGACAGTAATCGTCTCCGGATTCATTTAGTGGAAGTGAGTAATATCCATGATAAAAACAACTCTGTTTCAATCCTCACATATTTATTATTAATACGACCCGGGTTTCAGCTACTTCGTACCATCATCAAGACTTGATGATGGCACAAAGTTGCTGAAACCCGGTTCGTATTTATAATAAATTTTTGAGGATTGAAACAAAGTTGTTATTATCATTTTTATTATATCAAATTTTTATTTTATCTAATTTATTATAAATACGAACCGGGTTTCAGCAACTTCGTGCCATCATCAAGTCTTGATGATGGTACGAAGTAGCTGAAACCCGGTTCGTATTTATAATAAATTTTTGAGGATTGAAACAAAGTTGTTATTATCATGGAGAGTTATATGGCATTAGAGTAATAAAAAATACTTATTTTGTTTGAATGTCAGAAATTTTTGGGCCAGGAGATATGACCTAAGTTAGCATTTTGTTGCTTTATTGACAAATGCGGATGTTTATTTTCGTTGACACGGTCCACACCTGTCAATAAAACCTTTTAGCAATGAAAAATGTAATTTTCATGATAAATTAAATGTTCTACACGCATCGTCTTTCCCTCTTTCAATAGTATGATTAGGTGGCTCTATTTATTTGACCGCCACTATATGGTTGCATCCAGTTAACAAATTGACTTACCAAACCTTTAATACACCACAGGTTATATAAGTGACACAACCCGGGTTCCAATGAATGAGTGTTATCATCAGGTGATATTTTAGGATGAACATATCTCTGTACATAGTTATTTACAGCCAGTAGGTTACAGGGAGGGGGAGAAAAAGGAGGGAAGGAAGTATTGAATAGCATGATGATTTGTGGAAGGGAGAGAATGGGATGGGATAGTTGTTCAAGGGCCATGGGTGGGATAATTACGTGGAGGGGAGAGGGGAAGTTCGGTGAAAGATAATGGGAAAGGGAGAATACTGTTTCAAAGTTGGGGAGGAGGTAGAGAACAAAAAATCATTGATAAGGGTTACTTCAGGTTCAAACATCTCATTAAAACCTCTAATTACTCACGAGATTTAAGCTCTCGTCTATTGCCAGACAAAAATAAATGATCAGCAGTGAAGTCACCCTTCTGGTCAAGAACTATAAAATCCTTTGCCCAATCATCTTAATTTTTTTCGTTCAGAAAGGCTTTAAATATTCTTCGGTCCTGAGAAAATAGTTTCTGCCTGTCCGACCTATACTCATTTTTAGTCCCCAAACTTGATACAATATATCCCACTTTTAGACAATGGGTCCATATGGTTTTTTCAGTTCAAAAAAAGGTATTTTTGTAAACTGGAACGTTTGGTAATGAATATAAAGCAAAAGTTATGTAAATAGAGACGCTAGCCATGGAATGCCAACAGGTAACTTAAGACATTGTTCCATTTAGGTATCCAGTTGCATTGCACATCGCCGGACTACTGCCGATTTAGTAAATTCTACTCACGCCTATAGCTGTGGTAGTTGATACTGAACAAGTTTTCATTATCTGCACGATCAGCACAGACTGCTGTCTCTCAGCAGTGTAGCCGAACTGTTTTGGTAGCATATTGGAAGTAGAAAATTCTCCTTGTATAGGTCCAGGTGTTTTTCTGCGGAATATTACTTTTGAAATACCGTATGGACAAGTGGTTACTAACGCATCCTTATGGGAACCGTGAAAAAAATTGCTTGCTGGGTATTGAGTGAATCGGTATGTTTTCAAATTCAACTGGTTATTTAATACAGACATGTATAAGCCAGGTTACATCGGTTGGTTTCCAGCATTCTATTACCAAATATTATATGAATTCTCACAATATGTCATTAAAGTTATACAAGATTCAAGATAATACATAATAAAGATCAGTTAAATATAATAAACAAATAGCATGATCAAAGTAATTTGGCAAAGCATTCAATATGTCTTGACCAAAAAAGTGACTTTAATGCTGATAATGTAATGGTCTGGAAATAGACGGGAGCTTAAATCTCGTGAGCAATTAGAAGTTTTAAAGAGAATTTTTGACACTGAGATCACCCTTATCAATGATTATTTGTTCCCTAATCCTCCCAAACTTTTACACAGTTGCGTTTCTTTTCCACTCTCCTTCACCAAATCTTCCATCACCCCTCCACGTAATTATCCAACCCATGACTCTTGAACAACTACCCCCTCCCGTCCTCATCCTTCCTCGAATGCTCCATAATACTCACTTCCCCTTCTTTTTCTCCCACTCCCTCCACCCTACCGGCTGTAAAGAACTATGTTAAGATATATGTTCATCCTAAAACGTCACCTATTGATGACGATCATTCGGTGGAATCTGGGTCATGTCTCTTTTATAACCTGTGGTGTAGTAGAGGTTTTGTAAAAAAATTCATCAACTTAATACCACCATATTAGATTAACAGGAAGATGTAGCCTTGCATTCACATTAAAGAAGTCACGTTTTCCCTCACAGGAAACTGATTTTGGGGACTTCGGATTGGGACTACTGGTTGGGGGTCATCAACCAGGGTGGATAAATGTAGGATAGGCATGAAAAGAGAGGATTTTAGGGATGAGCAAGAAGCTGAAGAATTCATGATCCTCGTGGTCAGCGAGATCAAGTGAGTGGGGGTTAACCTAAGGATTGTAGATGACGCAATCATTCTAAGGAAGAATAGAGCCGAAGAGTGAAGATAGTAGGGGAGTGTGAGGCAGCTGAAAGAAGAGACTATAGACATTGTGTAAGTAAGGGTCCAACGTATAGCTATACAGAAGAAGTAGAAGAGTATTAGGGATGGAGTGAGAGGTGAAAGAGTGAATCAAGTAGAAAATTTGGGGCTGAGAAATCGAAACGCCAAAGAAGAAATACTTGCATAGTTTCGCATTGAGAAGAGTATGGTTGAAGCAAACACTCTCAATAAGCATTAGCGTAGACGATGAGCTTAAAGAGTACTAGGGGATGAGAAATGTACTAAATCGACTACATTCTTGTCAGAGTTAGATAAAAGAGCCAACTTAAGCATTACCAATTCTATCCTGGTGCTAATACATATATCTACAAGAGCCTTGTTATCATTAAGAGCCGTTTTTCATATAAAACATAAAAAATATAAAACATACATGAAAAGATAAAGAAGTGTTGGTGGAAAAGGATAACAGAAAACGATTCACCTCAATTGTTGACAGGAAACTAGACAATGCAGGAGAAACGGGCACCGAAGGAAACGAGATGGGTTGAAGAGGAAAATAACATTAGCAGCAAAAGATACACCGGGAAGTGAGACAGCTGACACGAAGCAGGCATAAATTTGGATGAAAGTATGGAAACTTGAACAAGTAAGAAAAATTCACAAGTACTCTAGCCATACAAAAATGCCAGGAGGCTAGGTGGAATGCTGCTGACAAAGACATAGTTTTGAGTGATAAAAACGTCAGACAGAAACTTCAAGGATGTGAAAGTTTACATACAGACTAAGGATGAAGACCCAGTAAATAGATGGAAGCAATCCAAAGAAGAACTCTACCATGGGCGAAGGCCGCTGAGAAACGGTAACGAGGTGAACCAGGGTGATACAGACATGAAGTCGCGATATTCCTCGATTTCAAGAAGGCATTTGACAAGGTTCCTCACAAAAATCTCATATATAAACTGAAATCATGCGGAGCTAATAGAAAAATAGTGAATTGGATAAGTGACTTTCTCAGTGATCGAAATAAAAGTAGTTATTGATGGTTTTAGCTCTGATATGGTCTAAATCACATCCGGTGTTCCTCAGGGAAGTATGATCGGCTCTCTTTTATTCATTATTTATATAAATGACCTAAGTTCTAGAGTTAGCAGTAAATTAAGATTGTTTGCAGGCGATACAGTTATCTACGCGTGAAATAAACGAAGACGCTAACTTTGAAGCTATGTCATCGAACCTTAACAACGTTTATTCGTGAAGCCAGGAGTTGGGATTAGAATTGAATATCAGCAAATGCACCACAATCCACTTCTTGCGAAAGTCATCACAAAAATGCCATATCTATACAGTGAGTGGAGTAAACAAAGTCTTCAGATACAGTAAAATATCTTGGAACTACCTAAAAATCTGATATATCGTGGGAATTACACGTACAAAACATATGTGGCGCAGCATTACAGAAACTAGGTTTTGATAAACGTATAATAGGAAGGTCCTCGGATGGAAAAGTCAAAGAGAGATGCTACTTTGCTCTGGTTAGGCCACACCTTGAATAGGTACGCCACGAGCATTTGGGACCCTGGTCAAATAGATTTCACCAAAAAATAAATAAAATACAAAGAAAAGCAGCGCGCTTCGTTAAAAACTGCTACGAGGGTATATATTGTGTCTCACAACTTTTAGAGGGATTAAGGTGGGAGACCCTAGAGACTCGGAGGCTACACGCTAGGCATAGTTTGCTTGAGAAATTCAGAAATGATATTTTTCAGAGCGACATAGAGAATATTATCAGGGCTCCTCACTACATCTCTAGGTCTGACAGACGCGATAAAACAAGAGAGATACACTGCCGAACAGATAGGTACAAGATGTCGTTCTTCTTGCAAGCAATAAACAATCACAATAAAAATTAAGCTCCACTAAATACACTCCTATAATTCATGTCACCATTTCATCTCCAAAAAACTTACAACCTTACACGACTGGTGACCTAACACTCCCTGCCACACGCCTATGCGGCGGCTTGCGGGGTATTATGTAGATGCAGTCAATTAGAAAAAGTAGAGAAATATCTTAAGAATGATAAAACACTCATTGCAGACAAATTAACGGAGATACAACCTAGAGGCTTAGAAATAAAGCTAAGGCCAACTTGTCAGAAAGATGGGACGTCTAACCAGAACTGCTGAGAATACACTTGGAAGATGCCATAAGAGGAACACCATGAATGGAATTGAACGGAAATAAGATAAATGGATAAGAAAATACAGCGCATCACAGAATTCATCGTAGTCAATTCAGATAATCGCGATGATCTCTCCAGATCACTGTACATAATGGACCAAGTTCTTCAGAAAAATGACATTTAAAAAAATTAGAAGGCCAAATTCCTCGTTAGCGTAAGAGTGAAGGAAAATATGGAAGTCACTCTTAAGGGAGATAATTTAGAGCAAGCATATTCCTCCGCCTACCTTATAAGTACCATAACATGGAACGGAAGAAGCACAACGAAAATTGAGCGTCAGATTGTCCAAGATAAGAAAGCGCTCGCGATGAAAAGACAGATTGGAACACTAAGAAAAAGGCTACACAAAGGGAAAACATACCCGTGGAGCAAGGTCAATCAATGATTGGAAACTTAGGCCATTGGAAAAGTAGATTAAACCGGTTTACAATGTTTCAAAACATGGTGGTGGAGGAGGACGTGGAAGATAAAACCAGGTGATAAAATAAGAAACTGAGAAGCAAAAGGCAGAGAAAAAGAGAAGAGGACCACGTAGAGCACTGGACAGAAAAGGATTGAGCACATTTTGAGGGAAAAAGGGTTGGTGAAGACTATAATTTAATAAAATCTGGAGGAAAACTTCTTATGAGAAAGGACAAGATTAATAACTAGGTCAAATAACTGCGAATGACAAGCTATCAGCAAGTAAGGGAACTTGTATTGGATAGTTAAGGATAGAGTTAACTAACCATAGGCTTGAATGACGAATGACTGAAAACTCGGGTAGTAAATAGTATTTTTCAATTATTTCTGTAATCCACAGGATGATTTAATAGAATAACAATCGATTTTGTGCTGTGCTGGGTAATTTACCCAAAAAATAATTTGGTACATTTCAATTACACTCTTTAGATAAAAATTAATTATAAACAAGCAAAAATTTTTTGTTTCCCAAAATTAATGAAGAGCATTTATCAGTAGATTTTAACTACTTTCTAATTAATTGCAAAGCCTTGGATATAAACAACTTTTATCTTTAGGAGAGCTTAAAATTTTTATGCCTTGGAGTTTTATTCTTCTATTTCACTAAAAAAAGTTAATTTTAATTGTTGAATTTGAAAATTACTCAGAAAAAATCCCACATTCGTTGCTCCGAAGAGATTATCTAGTTATGCCGGGCTCACTTCTTCACCTAAACTTATACTGAAGAAAGAAAACCATTCTTAAAAGGAATCGTATTGCGGTGCGACTCGTCAGTAATAACAATCCAGCCGGCAGGTCTCAAGCATGTTGGCAGATTAATAGAATCCTTCGAAAGACCCTAAAAAATTGTCCAATACATCCAAATTCAATTATCTAAAAGAGCCAATCAAGTATTGCATCCATATCAATCATGATTTAACCGATATTGAAATATTTATCACTTATTACTCAAATAAAAAATTAGGAATTATTCATAGTTCCGATTTTCAATGTCCAATGACTGTTTTAATGGCAATTCAGGCCACCCTCCAACCTCTATTTAGGGCAGTAAGATTTCGTAAAACCCATTCTTTCCCCTGCTAATCTTGCGTAAGTTTTCATAAAATTTTTAAATAATTTACGTAGCTTAACCAACTAATTGGTGATCGATGCTTTTTACAATTTCAACTATTCTTAAAGTATGGATTCAATTCGAGGTGTGCGGCAATGGCAATGGTTTGGCCATCTTACACCAAGAATCTTTCCTGCGTCTACCAGTAAGAACGAAAATCAACCCATGCTACAAAAGAGAGACTCTTATAGACGGTTATTTACAATTAAATTGGAAACTAGGAAGAATATTAGGTGGGAAACGATTCTGTGGGAGACCTGAGTTATGAATGTATTTTATGCAACGTATGAAACGATTACTTTAGAAGCAGGTTAAAAGTAAAATTACAGATGCAGATGTAGAATCCCCTCATAGTCATTTTCCACTTCCATCCTAGTCAACATATCTGGTCCTCGGGTGTAACTCCTCCGCTGGTCCGGACCTTTGATAATGTAGCCCTTAGCCGTCACGAACGCGGCATTGAACCTGACTGTCATTTTAAGGGTTGAGCCCATAGAGTCACGTCCATACCCTAAGCTGCTCATCATCCCAGGAAAGAGATTGGAGCCCTCATTTTCTAAGTTACTCAGACGATGATTTCGCCGGGTTATTTCCGAATCTTACTCTCTTTTATTTGTCACATGCCCAGGGCTGCTACTCAAAATGTGCCTTCCTCCTCCTGCCACCCTGTCCATCTTATGTCTCAGGGCTCAGAATATTTCCAAATACTCACACCTGTACCCATTGTTATCCCAAACCACATCTCACACTCAAGGGAACCTCTATCTGTTAAACCTAATCTTACATATATATGAAACTTTTTAAATCTTCCTACCGTTATGCACTATCCTCTTCCCATTACTATATGTTCGCCAATTCACAGTTAATAATGAAATGAGCTTGCATAGAGCACTTAAAATGACTAAGACAGATTGTGTGACTTCATCGAGGAGTTGAGTAAGATTTATCAGCTGTTTAGTTAGGCCACTGGCATCAAGGGTTTTGGTTTTATTTGCACTACTGAGGCCATATGTAGGGAGATGGGTCGGTATGATATATATTTGATAGGAAGGGGAGTTGTGTTGGAGAGATACCCAGCGTAGATTCATAAGAAATGGTGCCAAGAAGTCAAGTGGTAAACTTCCCATTCAATGGACGGACACATTTGAAGTTTCCCCGACCTAGAGCCCAAGAATCGATGCTGACGTTTCCCCTTAAAGCTTTTTACAACAGCCTCTGAATGTCTAGCATAGTTTTCTGAAAAACATACCTAGTTAGTACATTGATAAAAATAACCTGAGAACCCACAGAAAGACTAATGACACAATTGATTTTGTTTTTCTTTCATACATGAAGGTGGCTGCGTAGATTATTGTACGGCAAGTGTAATGACTGTGATATTCCTTCTTTATTCTACAATGCAAATAAAATGGCGAAGTCATTAAATATGGCCGAACGGCAGTCCATATTTACATTTCTTTCCGTATCGTTTGAATTGCAGTCGAGATGCATGGTGAGAACGAATGCTGCTTAGGTATCCATAGTGCATTAGGGATATTTTCGTCACATTTGATCTGTGTACTAACATTAAGTCATATACCGGGTATTAACTAATGGACGTTCCCGCAATTCGTTACATAATATCATACCAGTTAAAATTTTAATGAACAATTACGTAGACGTTAGATTATTATAGCTAAGCCACAAGTTCTTACGACAGAACTGAGATTCGATCAAAACCCTTGAAACATTTTACGTACATCTTCGTTACACTGCTCACAGGATATGACTACTTGCAAGATAATTGTAGCTTAAGGGGTAAAAGAATTACTCTAGGAGGATCACAAGTTGTAAACTTATTTGTTTGAAGCAGCACCAAATTTTTTCTCTCAATTCAACACATATCCGATTTTTGTTTGTATAAAACTAAGAAATAATATATTTTTTGTTTACAACATAGAAGAGCGAAAATAATTGACGCGCCAATGCGACAAAACATTTTCGAGGATGGGAGAGCGTTTTCGCGCAGCGGGTCACTCCCGTGAGCATTGCGCAGCACAGTGAAGCATTGGAAATCTTTTGTTGGCCGTTTATTTTGGCAGAAAAGAGATTTGATTTGGCTTTCACGGACGGGCGAGGGGAATTGGGTAAATACGCCCTCTTTTCAGACAAAAACAAAGCAGATGACGGCAGGGAACAAAATACACACGCACACGTATAAACACATGCACGAAGGACAAATATTGCATTTCAACGGCTTCACTTCTCTCCAACCAGCTCAAACCCAACTAACGCCACTCATGCAAATTGTAATACCAGTAAAAAAAATATTTCACTTAACCCCTTTTATGTCAGAGCGAGCGGAAATCAGCCTCCACCTTCCACAATTCTGCGCAGGCGCGTGGTATAACTCCCTATTTTTCAGTGTGATCATGACACCAATTTTTATTTGAAAGAGGCGGGCACAAAGGGAACGAGGGAGATACGGAAGGGGAGTCACATTTTTATAGTTTTTACGCAAAACGGCAAACATGCACGAGCGCAAAAATTCGATTCTCAAAAGAATGGCTCTATTCGGTGAAAGCTCCCGTTTCATTCCATTCCCTGGAGTCCAAACTCGAATAGAGCGATCAAAAAATGTGAGTCTTGTTATTCCCAAACATGAATCGTGGATGGATTTTATGAAATTTTTGTAAAACATAACAAATATCCAGATATGCCTTAAACTCAGAAATAGTATTTACCTTTTTCTGCCCTATGATTCCATACCTCCGGATAAATGTATCGCAGTTGAAGGAAGACTATAGGGAGGTGAAAGTCAAATTATCAAATATATTTTAGAACCAAGTCCACGAAAGCTGACGTGGGAGAAAGTGTTGGACTAAGGAAAAGAAATATTAGGTTCAATATCAGCAGAAATGTGTTCTGATGCACATACTTGGTGCATAGTCATTTAAGATCGTATGCAAAACATTCAAAATTACCAATTAGTGAATGGACTCTTGAGAGTAGGTACAAATACGTAAAAGCAAATATACAGCTCAGTTCGCTAATTTCATTTAGCAACCTTTAAATTTGAGGGAGCTGTAGCTTATGGAAGGAAAACTATTGTAACATTGGTAATGTAGAAGAAGAAAAATTGACTCTGGTGCGGAAAAAATATAGAAAATTATGCCACAATGTCATATTATCATTATTCTCTTATTAATATTTACAGCTATCAACTAGAAGCAGTGTGAGATACGGAAAGAAATAAGTAACAAATTTCCCACTGAACTTTCACTTATAAATATTCAAAACTTCCGTTAACTACTTCATGGTAGATACGCTTTCATATGACTGGTGACGTATTTATTTTAAAATGAAATACTGGTGTCCGTCAAAAGAAAAGAAGCAAAACTGGTTTGAATTCGATAAAAAATGGCAACTCATAGGGGCTGGTTACCTCTCTATGTTACGTTTGCATTGTTGACTCAGAACAGTATGAATACAATGTAAATGAAGGGGAGAATCATATGAACAAAAAGGGGTGGTGGAAAGTGCGCATTTCGAGCTAAGTGAAAACGGCTGCTGTTCGCCAACCCTCGTGCTCCGATGACGGAGAAAAGACAGATGGCCTGATCCCGTGTTGATTAGTTGAGATTTTTTTAAGCCGCCCAGCTAGCTAACAGCTCTTCTCGCACACACATTCACGTCCACTGCCCTCCCACAATTCCGACTACAGTGAAAGCTTACAGATGAGCAATTCGTAAAATAAATAACTGTGACGCGCAAAGTAAATGAATGATCATGAAAAAGTGCCGTAAACACATCCACGAAGAGTTTAAAAAAAGTTTTTTATTATATTGACTGTTATTTTCAGTTTCATTCATGGAATTAAACTAGTAGGTATATTTGCTATTTTGCCAGCCTATTTCCACTCATGTTAAAATCTTCTAGTCAGGGTCATGCAACGTCTTTAAAATTTCCAGCTGCTCAAGTGAGTCAAGCACACGTCTATGGGTTGCAAAACTTAAAATATCAAGATTAAAACCAATGTGGTGGTCATGGTTTAAAAAGTGTTTTGCGAAATTTCCCTTAAGTTCACAATTATAAAATGAATATTTGTACCCGTCCTCATCTCCCATCCTCACAGCCGCTTCCCGAATTGCCCTTCCCCCTCCCCCGCTAAACTCTCGGCCAATCACTGCTCCTCATCAACACGTATCCACACCACCCTAATCACTCACCTCCACCCCCCTCCTACCAAGCATATATATAAGACTTTGTAAACCCGGTAAAAGCACCTGAAGATGACGCTTAAGCGTTGAAACCCGGGTCGTGTGTGTTTTTAAGTATGTGGTTTTGTAAACGTTACCATTAAACCCTCTGAAAAAATGGAATACCACTAAGTTACCAAGGAACTTGTATTATTTATTTGTTAAACCTTTGAATTAAATGCATTGTCCAAGAAATCAATCTGCTATCGGAAGTAAAATTAGTTATCATCGACGTGGCACTATAACAAAATTTCTTCACAAGACTTCTCACCATCTCAAAGATCAGCATATCACTGACTGGTTTTTTAATGTCTAACCAGAGGACATAATTTTTAACATGTTGTAAACATTGGGAGTAAAATTAATATCTACGTTCATAGCCGTTACGCCATTCCCTTTCTTGGCAATAAAATTCAACATTGTCGTTAGCCCAAGGCTACTGGCTCCCGTTTCATAAATTCCTCCATAGCACTCTATCCTAGCAAACAGCATCTGCTTCTCTTGGACTCATGCACAGTTTCATACAAACTCTCCCATTCTAGGTTTTCTCCCAGCTCTACCTCTTCCCCTCACACTATTGATCCTTCTATCATATATCTGTTTGGTTATTCAATTTCTCATTTTCTCGACAAGGCAAACCAAGGAATCACACTCTTTTCATATATGTCCATTGCAGAAGCGACCAATCCTCATTTTTTCTTTGCTCACTTATTTCCAACCGCCCTGCCGGGGACATAATTCTGGGAATCAGTCCTGCATATTTTTGTGTCATAATTATCTATCTAAACACACTCGTTATCAGTCGAAGGAGCTGGGAGAACGAATGTGGAAGAATTATTAGAAAGTTGAGGGAATTAGCCAGACCCTATCAAGTACCAATTACTAGTGCCAGTATTACGGTGAATACTGAGGCACCAGAATAAGAAGAAATTGCACTTTAAATCACGTTAATATGTTAGGCACTAGAGCGATTGGTCCGAGAAAAAAGAAGAAACCATAAAATAACAGAACGAGAGAATCAGAGGCTACACCATCCGAGGGGTGGCCGACTGAAGAAAAAAAGAGAAAAAAATAACTAATGGGATGATTGATGGGATGATAGAAGTGGACTTGGAGGGAGAAGTAGAAGATGGAAGCCGGGAGAGGAAGCTTTTGGGTCAAATATGATACGAAGACTCAAGAAATTAGACTTTTATGTAAATTTAAAACCAATTTATTTTTCGACGCAGTTATCAATATCTTACGAACTCCAACATACAGCAGTAGATCAGATCATGAGAATAAAATTAGGGAAATAAATTGTAGAACAGATAGGATTAAAATATCGTTTTTCCCGCGATCGATAAGAGACCATAATAGCTGGTTTAAGACTTTGAAGTAGGTTAGTGGACAGGTATTGAATCCGATTAATTCATATACTCCCTGATGCATGCTTCTAAATCTGCCGAGTAGTGCAAACAACATGTACCTTGCATGACTCTTGTGTCACGTTTACATGGTTACATCAAAGATTAGTTTTGTAGTTTATGTAGCATTTGTTGCATACCCACCTTGTGGGGTATGTTGGCGAAAGCTAATTACTTCACTCTAGTTCATGTTGGTGATATACAATCCCATGCCAAACACCCATGTGGTGGCTTGCGGGGTAATAAGTAATCGTAGATAAAAGCCGTGCAAAAGTTGTTACTCTGATTATCTAATCTAGATGAAGCTGAATGCGAGAGCAATTGTGTATTCATTGGTTTAACTAAATAAATTCAATCACTTGGAATTTGCATTACCTGTGGTTAGAAAACATTCAATGAGCAAAACTAATCGCATGAACTCTCGTCATATGTACGACTAATAAAGATTGGCTTATTTATCCCTTCATTGGGCGCTGGAGTAAGCGGTGAGAGACTGTTGGAAAGAGTCTAGAATGCAAAACTCACCTCGGCCAAAATTATATATCTCTTTTTTTGTATCCATTCTAATTTTCCAACGGAAACTTCTCCGGAACTTCGTTTTTCTGTGCGTTCATCCCATAACATACCATATATTAACATCAGGAGGAGAGAAAATTTGTACACTGCAATTGTCGCTTCCCAGGGAAAATGCTCATTTCTATAAGTGATCCAAATACCTCCTATGACTTTCCCACCGGAATTCACCACCTTAAAACTCCTCATTTATCTTTCCATGTTTCGAAAACGTTGAGACAGGGTAGATAAAATCGTCTACTTGTTCAGTAACTTCATCGTTTTTTCTCATTCCTCTCCTTTCTGAGCAAAATTTGCGGGGTTAAAAAGCCTTGAGACTGCTCCATTCAAATCTACGGGGAGACCAAAAAGAGGGGTCGTGGCTACTCACAGGGGGCGATGTGCGGCCTCGAAAACGTCGGGTATTGTCGCGGTGTCACTCGAGTGAGAAGCAAGTGGGTTTCGAGGGGGGAGATGTTAGTTGTGGGAATGGGAATTGCCATCCCCTCCACACCTTTGGCCGACAGCATCAAAGCGTCCGTCTCTCCTTTGCGATCCCCATTATTTGTCATCGGCGACCCATGAAATAGCTACTGCATGCAGAAGAATTGTACGCTCTGGAAAAGGGAGTATTTCTTCACTCAACCTTGATCTCTCGATCAGAAAAGAACCTCATAAACACTCCCCTCTTCACGGAGTATCGCTTCATTCACCCTTCCCACCTTTCCATTTTCCCCTTCATCCCTTCCAATTCTCCGCATTTTTTCCGAAGTCCCCGTTTCCTGAACAACGAAGCCGCCTCGTGCTTTTCCTTTGACTTCCCTTCGTCGCGTCGTCTCTTTTATATCGCGCGAATGGATACCAACACCGTTGAAGCTCTCTCTCTCTCTCTGTCTCTCTTTATCTCTCCCTCTCCATTCCATATTGTTTACTTTTTGCTTCTTGGAGCGCTTTGACTAATACGAGGAGGATCGCAAAATAGTGGACGGAGCAAGGCCTGTCTCATTTAAATAATCCATGTGAGAGCGAATCCTCCGACCGAATCCTTCCTCTCATTTATATTCATGTTATCATTCCCCTCACTCATTCCGCTACGTAGGAATCTGCTGTCGATATACATTAGCATTAAATTAGTCATCGATTTTCACCATGAAATGCGCACGATTCCGCTTCCAGCAGAGGATACCATTCAAACAAATTTACCTCTCTGAACGGAGAGGTTTCCAGTTAATACATCGAATGTCATTGTAAATCAGGTCCAGAAATATTGATTTGATTTCATCATCTGTCTCGCACTGCAAAATAAATATAAATATATTACAACAAATATGTTAACTTTATTTTAATAAGCTAGTTATTCGAATAAAATCATTTAAATTGTCGATTGGTAATTTATTTTGCAATGTTATTGCTGGTAATAATTAAGAAATGAATTAGTAACTACAGAGGAATCGTATACGAGGAATATAAAGCTTGGAGTACAAAGAAGTCTTCAGTTAACATATCACCCGAGTAAAGCCGCGAACAAAATAACTATATTAGCTTTTCTAAGCACCAGATTGCGTCGTTCGCCTCATTCATGCAATACAATTTGAACATTCTAGCTCATTTCTTATTTACGACTGATGAATCGCGGATAGTACTGAAAAAAACCAACGATGGTCGATGAGCAATCATTAATAAGAATGATAATTTTCCAACAATGTAATGGAACCTATCTGACGAGTATTTTGTAGCGCATTATGTACCAGAACAGTTGTACCGACTTAATTTAACCAGTATTTTTGACTATTATTTCCATTTATCATTTGCAAATAAAAACAAATCTGACTTAATTAGTCCGGCATTTCTGTAAACAAGAACCAGTACATTATATAACCACGTGAAAATCATCACATTTTATTTTATATAACATGAGTGTTACACTGATACATTAATATATTCAGTTTCCATTTTTAGCACAGAATAATATTTGGAGATTCAGGAATATAATTTGGAAACTCACACGCGATGCAGCATAATGATGATGACTCCACTTTATAATTAGTTTATTTATTTTTACTCGTTCGATTTATGCAAAGCGCAACTTATTTAGAAATAATTTCTGAAGTCAGTTAAATTTCATCCTTATTAAAATATGATTTAGTTCTTTCCCGGCGTATTATGCTGGTGAAATCTTCTCGGGTTTTCCACCGGGTCAGGTCATTGTGGGCCGACGTTTCGATAGCTACCACCGCCATCGTCCTCAGGGCATGTCAGTATCGAGAAAGGTGCCTCCTTATATGCCTGGCCGTTTTCGCGCCAAAAAGGTCAGGGCATACTGACATGCCCTGAGGACGATGGCGGTGGTAGCTATCGAAACGTCGGCCCACAACGACCTGACCCGGTGGAAAACCCGAGAAGATTTCATCCTTATTCTTTTCATCAAATGTATTGAAAGTTTGTAATGCACATTCATATAACCAAGTACCATTTGCTACAGATTTTAATGTTCCACAAAATATGTAAGTAATTTAATTATTAATATAAAATATAATGAAAAGTTGCCAAAAGGTTTTTACATAACCATTTTATATTTATTTACATCACTGTTTTCATAAATTACACATTACCATCGTTCAACTATTCTCTCTTAGCTGTTGAACGATTGGACACCAAAAGGCAATGCTGTTTAGGTACCGGTACGTTCAATGCCAGTACATTCGGTAGTACAAAACTAGTAATAGTAATCCTTTTCTAGTAATAATGGGAATTGCGAACTAGAAAGAGTATATTATCCGGTAAATAAAAAACAACTACATTATATAGTTAAGGTGCCTTCCTCTTCAGATACACGCGTATTATTTACTTTTGAGAAATCTCGTCTCATTATTTCATTCCAAGTTGCCCCCAATACCTACCTTCTAACCATGATTCAGTTATTCCCACTGTTTATTCCTCGCTATCTCTTTTCCGCCCTTCTTATGCCTCAGCCTCTTTTGTTCCGTCCAATGCCAATTCATTTGCGGGATCCCTGCTACTTTCTCGCAGCCCCCTCCCGCAACTCCAAACCATCCGCCGCCATTCCTGCCCTTTACTTCTCGAGTCCTTTGCGACCGTCTCCTTCCTCACCAAGAGAATTTTCACAATCGCTCGTCTTCGCTTCCATATACATCGCTCTCGATCCCCTTTCGGTACACATTGGGTGAGCGCGGAAAATACAAAACCATGCCAGCAGGAAAGACGAGTCGAGCTTGTTTTTACTGCTTTCGGAATGAGAAGTTTATTTCGCTGTGTTACCCCGCAATATTTAGAACCGATTCAATATTTATTTATTCCCTTCATTCATATTCCGGCCCCTTTTTCAAGCTAGACATCGAACTGTGTATCTGTCGTACTTTTTTTCTCGTTTCAAACTCTTGCGGACGAGAGATCGATAAGAGACAGGTAAATACTGCTCCCCATTCCACCAGTTTTATTTTTAGCAACGGTCTGTATCGAAAGGAAAGGATAAACTTCGATTTATATTCAGACCGAACTTTACAAATGACTATTGTTTCTCCATTGAATTTCTCAGCAGGAGTTTTATATCCGAAGCTGAAAGACAGCAATACTATCGTAGTTCTCCATGCACTTCAAGCGATGGTTTTCCAAATGAGGTGCCACCGGGTGTCAGTGTAGGAATACCACTGAACACAATATTTGGACGATGTAACATTTTCAAACTCTTATATATATATATATATAAATATATATATATATATATATTAATCAAATCAAAATAAAATCTTATATATCTATTGGGTATAGTTCCAACCAAGAAAATTTCGACTTTTAAGAAATATTCTGCTTCAAACGGTTTCACAAACGGTTCAAACGACATTCTGTTTCTTTTTACTCTCTTTTGTTTTTTTATTAAAAAGACGAGAGTAAAATGAAACAGAATGTCGTTTGAACCGTTTGTGAAACCGTTTGAAGCAGAATATTTCTTAAAAGTCGAAATTTTCTTGGTTGGAACTATACCCAATAGATATCTCGCGTTAGGCGTAAATGGTGTCAGGTTGTTGTTGTGTAACAAAACTTATACCTTTCCTTCGAAATACGTTTTAAGCATACTTTTCCAATATACATGTAGAATGTATTTTATGATCTTCCAACAATTTTTAAAAAATTAGTTATGAAATTAATCGTTATGCCACCGGATTTTGAAGTTTTTGAGTAATATAATTATGTTTTCTCTACTGTTCTTCCGAACTAGTAAAATAGGCATATCTCCACAGCCCCTATGTGATATTTGACTTCACTTGGCATAAGATAATGCCGGGTGAGACGCCTAAACGGTACAGATGCCCTGTATAGCATAGCTCCTGAGAAAAATGCTAAATTGCTGTAAAAGTACGAGCATTCAGTTAGTTGGTCATCAAACGGCTCGTTGTCTAAGTGTCGTATGTTGAAAAATGTATCATTAGCTGTTATTATACCATTTCATAAGGACCAAATTTTTTTCCTCTATTACAAGTCAGTCAATTTAGTTTAAGGCTGAATCTTCTTAATACGGCAGGATATATGGATGCAATAGTTATGTCTTTGTGGCAAGTAATTGGTTACTAGCTTAACTACTATGAACGTAATTCTTGGCCTATTTGTAGCACAACCATCTGCAAGGTAATACCTCCTTTACCAAAATGATCGACATCCCCTATACATTGGGAGAGATACCACACATGAAAAATTCTGAGAGGGCTACCCTGCAAAGTTTCGCTGCTATAAAAATGACTATAAGAAATTTCATTCCTACGGAGATTTTGGATCTTTTTGACTACTTGCAATATCTACAATCTCCAGAATAGTGAAAAGAGACAACATCAAACTACATTCAAACCAGTGACCAATATCAATTGGTCGTATGAGCAAAAGACGCTCATTTGAGTCTTTTGCTCGTACAACTAGAGCGAAGGAATAAGAGATTTATATTGACCGACCCAGATAATAGAAAATATCATCATGAAAGCGTTTCACTATGCCGAAGGACAATATTTACACCCCTCCACAAATGTTTAGGGATTTTCGAAAGAATGAAGACTTTGCTGATGGCCTAACACCTTGCTGTATGGTGTTAATGAACTAAAAATCCTTCCCAATCAGTACAGAATTTTTTGAGTAATTTTTGAATTATTTAAGAATATTGCTTTTAACATATAGCTTTTTCAGTTTTTGAATTGCTGGTTTCTCTCTCTCTTTCTTCAATAAGTACCGGTAACTACCAAATACTGGAGACCTGCGAGCCAAGGCCGAACGTCCCATCACAACCACTGACACAATGCAGCTAAGTGCTTCTCGTTATGCTATCTTCATTGCTATCTTGCTTGTAATTATGTAATCAATTAAAATGCCCAAAAAATAACTTTCTATATTGACAATGCGCTGTAAAAGAAACTGGGTCGATGGAAGAGGAGAGGTACTCTCTCATTCAATCCAAGATAAATGAACTCAAGTCAAGGCCATCGCCGTGCATTGTCGCATATCGAAAGCACCCATAAAAGTCCTAATAGGAATACCCTCAGATGGACTCGGCAGTGCATAATAAATGGATACTATTCGACATTTATTTTAGGAATTTGAAATGATAATGATTTTCACCGTGAAGAAGTTGAGAGGAGGAAATGCTCCAGAAAACAATACAAGCAATAAACGCTTGCGTTTGCTTTCATAGCACGTAAAAGGCTGCATATTATCATTAAGTGAAAATAAATCAACAAAGATATGAGCGCTATGACCCTAATGATGTCATTGGGAACTTCATTGACGAACAGTGCCATTTACTCCTACCAAAAATTTTAAACGTAAAAAAACTCAATGCTCATTTGGAATGATTATTTTCACTCCATGTTTTCTAGACCCTCCTTCAAGCTATAGAGCCAGTGAATAATTCAATGTTCAGGTAGATTATCACACCAAAAGAATGTCATTTAGAACAGAAATCAAGAAAAAAAATGCTTTGCTACGCCAGCCTTACTAATGGCATTGTTGTTCTTATATTTTCTTCTCATACAGAAAACTCCATGTTATTAAATAAATCTCAAATGATGTAACCTTTACTACACGGATACAACTTTTTTAAATCAGAATATATAGTTGATTCAATAGTTTATGCGTGAAGCCGCACACGATCATTACGTTCCAATTCGCTCTTCATTGATTCCTAAGCTTAAATGTCGCTTCTAATAACTGAAAGAAAAATCTAAAATTCTTCAGTGATAGTCTGAACCAGATAAAATTATGAATTTTGGGTATCTGTGGAATGTGGAATGGGTTTATATAAACTGAAAACCCATTAAACAAGCATAAAATTTAACTACCACTCTGTTAAACAGTAAACGCATAACATTCACTTCTAGTAAAAAGTTATGGTTACCTAGATTAACTGTATTATAAAATTACATCAACCATTAACTCAGCCTAAGAAGACTGATAACTCAGTCAAGAGTATCTTTTGATGGTCATTCTTAAATTTGCTTCAGGTCGATTGCAAACGCGAGTCTACAATTCTCTATCGTGAGTAGATAGTAAAGATTAAGTGAAAATAACAACAAGAATATCATATTTTGCCCACTTCACTATGCAGTATTACACGTTTGAAAATTTTAGGGAGCGCATATTGTCGGAAAAATTACAATAAAGTTTTCAACGGGTTCATTTAATTGGCATTCACACGGAGAAAACATTTTTATTTTAATTCCCTGAGCAATTCCTTCCATTATTCCCTTTTGCAATCAACATCATACAAACAGAGAAAAGATAAATCAATTAAAACGCTGTCGTCCAAGTGTAAAGCCCATTTCATCCTTTGGTGCACCAATCACCCCTTTTTCCATGTGGACATGCAATGGTCAGCCTCCCTTATATTTTCAATAATTCCCGTTTGATGCCCTCCATTACGATCGAGGTATATGTGTCGCAGCACTAAGGAATGATCTCAGTTCATGGAATTGATTTGCATCGGTAGTCGACTCCAATGGGATGTCTAGCCATGGGAGTTAACCATTGAACAAACGTTGTTGCTCGCTCCCTTTCAATTATGGTAATGGAATAAGATACCAGCAATTTAAATGTGTTATCAGTCTCTCGCCATGTCTTGACTGCTGCCTACGCAGAGCGATTTGTGATGCAGTGCTTCCGAAGTACCTCGTACGGTAATCGTGTAATTGTGGTACTGAATTACAAATATTGCGGTATGACAGGTAGAAGTACTGCAGTATAATAGATTTCGCTCAATGGGTGACTACGCCTTGTACACAGCGTGCAGTGATTATTTTTTTGTATTTACTATAGCAAAAAATTTTATGAGGGGAAAACAGATAATTTCAAAGTACATATGGCTTTTCAAGTAGTGCACCTAATTTTATGTGCAAGTCGGTCAAAATATTATGGTGGACTACGCGAAGGGTACCTCATTTTATGTGAAAACTGATGTACTACTAAGTTACCCCAAATACAACTAGCAGTTTCCATAATATTTGGATCAGAGTCATTTGAATTGGTTTTAAATAAAATATTTTCCTAAATGTTTATCAAAAATAATATTTTCTTGATTTATGCATTGCAGACTTTCTTTAATTAAGACCATGCAAGGTCTAGAGAGTTTATATCATAAATAATAAAAACAAAGTATCGGTAATATAATTCAACAGAGGAAATAAACTGAGTCAAAGACCTAGAGTGTTTCTTCAGTCAAATAAGGTGTACATGTAAAGTGCCCTTCATCCTCCCGTATAGAGTTTAAAATTATGTAGAATATGGAAATGTTGAACCCATTTTGGAATTAGTATTCAAGCAACTAGCTAGTAATTAGGAATTAGTATTCAAGCATTCTACGAATTAGTATTCAAGCAACTAGCAAGTAATTAGCAAGTAACTATCAGTAAAGAAATGTAGACAAAATAAAAGAGTTCCCACACGTCTGACAGTGCATAGAAGATGCCATCTTTGTTGGAGACTGGGATGAGTGCTTGAGGATGGGCTAGGACTCGACTCAGAGTGGGGAGGCATTGAATCCCAAGTTGCGTGAGTTTACATCGCCGGTTGGGAAAACTTTGTAATGAACACCTGCGTGGAATTAAAAACTTTGTTTTATTTCTATATCCGCGAGATGCATTTCAAAATGTTGGTCCGTAAATATGAAATACAACTTGAGGATTTAACTAAAATTCTTATTTATATTCGCACCCTGAAATTAAATGAAAAAATAATAGATTTAATCCTACTAATTACTACTGAGTTAATAAATCTCAGCAGAATGCATAAATTGGTACCTACAGAGATCTTGGAGCTACACTTTTCTTAATGTGAAAATAACAAAATACATGCCGGAAAACTTAAATAGGCCAAAACGTTTTCTTAGTAAATATAATATTCAGTCCAAAAAATTATATTTGCTATCAAAGTACAGAAAAACATACTAACTTGCCCTAAATTCTGAGGGAAAATGTTCTAAAAAGTTATATGATTAGACTAATTCAAGAATTCCTTTTGCCTAAAGTTCGAAGATTTTCAATCACCACCATCATTCCTAAATATGTAATATAGGTTACAAAACTGCAAAACACCAGCATGGATTGTTCACCACTATCCACTATTACATACTTCTAATACGCAGGCAGAATATATACTATAGAACGTCTTAAATATGTGGATATATTAAAAAATATGCATTCTTATTTCTAATTCTAGTTTATGGGAACACAATACCCCAGAAGAAGCGACCATTCAGTAAAAGAATCGGTGCGTTTTTTTATGCAACACACAGCGTCAGTTATAATCATGGGTATATTTTGGCCTGATATGGACGGCTGAGGCTGACTTCAACAATCATCAGCATAAAGCGGCAATGGGTTCATGTTGCGTTTACAAATTGTCTAGCACTTCAGCAAGGGACCTAAGAAGTAATTACTAAATATGGTGTGATAAGTCATTAATCTTGGTTTCACCTGCCTCCCTGGAACCACCTACGTCTTGATAAATACTGATTTTAATAGAGTATTGTGTTGTTGCACTTCTTAATATTATAAGTCGTTAATGTCGCTTTAGTGATATTGTCCAGATTAACTCACATTTTTTAAATGATTAAGCTATTATTTTTCCAAATTAGCCTATCATTAAATGATATAGTAATAGCAATCCAGATTAATGCTCATTCAAACTGCATTACTCATATATCTACAAAGAAATATTAAAATTTTCACGTTAAAAATATCTATTGATATATTTTTCATTCTACTTCATACTTAATTTCTGATATAGTTTCGTTAAAGTAAAAAAATTGCAGGAATCGTCCAACCACCAGGCGTTAATTGACTTAAATTTTTGTGTGGGGGGTGCAAGTAACTGTAGCACCCGATATTTTATAGAACCTTCCGCAAAAGGCATTCATACTGTTCATATAAAGACAATTTCTGCTGCCACTGTCTGTACGTAGCCAAGCTCTTAATATGAGAATACTGCCACTTAGTTTTTATAAATAAAATTTTCAAAATTTGATATGTTAAGGTATCTGTGAATTTATTTTATTTCCAATCATAATGCCAGTAAGAAATAATAGACATTTTTTAAATTGAAATCAAACATAAAAAGAAAAAATAATGGAACAGTTGCTATCAATATAATATAATTTGCTAAAAATGTTCTCGGGTGAAAGCAAAAGACCAGGATAAAAGAGCTTGAACAAGTATTCAGGGTGTAAATTAAAGCACTCTGAACAGTGAGCATTCAATAAGCGCATGGACAATCTCATAGATGAAATATTGTCAGGAATTGTGACAAGGAAAATATCAGCAATATGGAATGGGAAATCAATAAAACTAAAGTGATGTATTTAGCTGTAGATAGGGGAGAAATACCGTGAATGGAAAATACCATTTGAACAGCAGAATGCAAGAAATCAAGCATTTAATATTTCTTTTATATTTATTTATTTATCATTTTACGACGTTCTACTTCTTCGGAATCCCTAATCCCATGTCTCCCGATCATTCCACAGATATTCATGTATTTCTCTTTCTGTCATTTCTTTCTGTATCCCTTGTATCCAGCTTTTCCTCGGTCTGTCTCTCCGCCGTCTTCCTTCCAGGTTCCACAGCAACATTTGTTTGGGAAGTCTTTCATTTCCTGTTCGTTGCACGAGCCCATACCACCTCAATTGTTGTGTTTGTATTTCATCTAGTATAGTATCATTGACATTCATAATCTCTCTGATCCTTTCATTCCTTATTCTTTCTTTTTTTGATTTTTTGGCCGCTCTTCGCCAGAAGTCCATTTCAGTGGTCAATAATAATTTTTCTGATTTTTCGGTTAGCGGCCATACTTCACAGCTGTAGGTTACTATGGTATTATAAATTCTCTTTTTATTTTCATTGGATATTGTCTGGTCCCAAAATAAGCTATTCAATAGTGTTACTGCCTTTTTATCTTTATTATATATATCCCTAATGGCTGCCTATATTGTTTATTTTTTGCAATTTGCAACCCTAAGAATTTATATTCTTCAGTATCCAATTGGTTGCCCACCTTCTAAAATAAGATCCTGTTGCCTTCCTTCCATACACATATATATTTTGTCAACACTGATATCCAGACCCCAGTTTTGGTATTCTTCTAATAATTTTCTGGTCATATATTCTAAATCTTCATAATCTTGGGAATAGAATAACTTGCTCGACTTCATAGCTTAAGGTGGATATGGTACTTTCTTTCAAAGGTATTCCCATGGAGTTGCATTTCCTAACCCAGCCCTTAAGCACTTGATCTGAATATATTTTTAAATGTGTTGGGGAAATACAGCATCCCTGTATTGGACCTTTAATCATTTTAAATCCCTGGGAGAAGTCGTTTCCCATTTTGATCTTGGCTGCACAATTTTGTATAAATGTTTGATGGCTATTATTAAGTATGGGCTTATGTTAGATCTTCCCAAGGCCTTCCACAGTTTAATTTGAGGGACTGTATCGTATTCAATATGGTGCCTCAAATTAATTAAATTATACCATATCGTATATTTCATTTTATTATTTTACCAATTTAAAACGTGGGAAACCCGCAGAACAATGAGTTGCTCCGTAATTTAACGACTGCAAATGAGTGTTTTATGAGTTGCATTCAGGAACAGACATATATTATTGACAATTTACATTCTTTTATAAAAACTAAAATCTCTATTCTTTCCGCTTTTTAAAATGATCATAACAGAAGCGAATGTGCATTGAACAGCTAACAGAGGAAGTTTCATCAATATTTTCCGGGTTATGAAGAAAACACCATTTTTCTCTTTTCAAAGTTTCAAATTTAGCACTGCCACGGCACGGGTAGTTGTGGATCGATTGATTTCAAATTAAGTATTCTTAATTTTTGCATCAAAATAAAAGATTAAATCCTCAAGGACAATACGATCGAAAAAACTGTTAAAAGTCACAAAATTTTGGCTCAACTTGTCCAGTATCGCTACCAATGATTATGTGGCCGATGAGGGTAATAACTATGTATGACGAAATCCAATTATGGGATTTAATTTTTTTATTCAAAATAAGAAATAAATACCAACGATTCGAAGAGTCAATAAATATAGGGTGCTGGATTGCAATTTTAATATGAGGAAGTAAAACAAAAATTCTGGTGACAGAGATAGATGACTGGAGAAGCTACGGAACGAAGAGATCCAACAGAGTGAGAAATGAAGGAATAATGAAAATGGTAAATAAAATACGACGCATGAATTTAATACATTTCTAAGTTTTCTGCAACGTAATTTTGAGTGCACATAAAAAACACTAAATGCAGCAGAAAAGTCCGTAATGGTTCATAGTAATAATATATATCGCTGCGCAAGTCTGTATACAAATACACGACGTAATTTACGACTTGCTAAAGAAACAACTTACATAGTTAGGGTACTGAATCCACAATATCGGCCAGATGGCCAGAAAAAGCATTTTAAATGCATCCCTCCGAAATCTTATAATATGATAGGCCCAAATTAATTATTTGGACAGTTGGAGTAAATCAAGCAATGGGAAAGTTAATTTGGAAGAATAAAGAATGATGCAATACAAAAGCTGAGTACGAGAAAATGATGACAGAGGTGAGCACCGGCGGTATATATTTATGTTTGTGTCGTAATTTCGTCACTGATTAATCTTCCAAAATAATCCCAACGCAAATTCCTCGCGTGATTGTACGCCAAGCCACTTTAATTCTACGTCTGTACGACGAAACATGATGCCATATCCAAATTTGGCAGCCAACTTTTTATTTACGCGGTGCCGAAGCCGATTCCGCGAAGGCTATTTATTGGACTTCGTCACCATCACTCCAGTATTTCAATCAGCACGTGACCCGAGCGGGTATCTCTAACTCTATCCAGAGTTCCAAGGGAGTGTTTGTCATGCAAAAATTCGTTGCATCGCCGTCAGCCACAGGTCTACCCTCACTCCAAATTATTCCGCATGTATACACATTTCGCATGTCTCCAACGATACACGGGTTTACTTTGTGGAATTTTGAGTTCATATTGGTGTGTAGTTAAATACACATAACAACTTCTATGCTCGTATATTGGTAATTACACAACATTGATTCCAACACTTTCGTTTTAATATCAAGAAGATAATGTGATATAATATGATATTCTCGATAATGACACGACGTCTTTTAAATACGAAACCCACGTCACTGGTGCCACACCTAACACTATGAGAGCACTCTTGTAGTTGTGGGTGGTTTAACTTCACCCTATTTTTCAGAGTTTCACATCTACGAGTTAGAAGTATCCAAGTAAGATGTCGATTCAATTACATCGTGGGAAAATCTTTTGATCAAGCATTCACGTCTACTGCTTTGAAGACAATAAGTTTAAAGTTAATTTCACAAGTTTTGAGTATAAATTTCCAAATATTTCCACCTTTAGTCAAAGAATGTTTCTCGTACCGACCTAGTTCCAAATGTTTAACCTCGCAAAGAAAAACCTATAAGTCCTACAGGTGACTTTAGCCCTACGGACGTCGCAAGTCACTTTTCATTTGTTTCATTGGCTGTGCGCTAAAGTCACCGTAATTGTATAAGCGAGAGAAGTAATTGAATATGCAATATTTTTGCTCAGGATTATGATTATTTATTCGCATTTAACAACATAATCATCAGTTCATATCAAGACTATTTAACGCATTGAAAAATAAAATTGGAGTGAACATATTTCCGTAATTCATCGACAGATCACCATGCAATACTTTGCCCCGAAGATACTCCAAAATATTACGTTGTTATGCCGTATGTAGTATTTTATGATAGATCAAATTAATTCAATATTATATCTTGACAAGCATAATTATTTAATTCTGTAATGCGTGCGACCGCATATTTGGGGATGGCAGCATTCGTTTAAATTATGGGACGTGTGGTATCACTGAAAATATACCTAGTCGATATTACTATCGACAAGTCGTCAGAACGTTCCGCGGTAAAGGAATAGGCAATTTTTTTATACAATTGTCGAGGAATCGGTATGGGAGTTTTGAGGAAAACTGACGCGCATTAACAATGACATGAACGAGTTTACACTTGCTCAGGGAGACTGAACAATTAAAGCTCGGGGTGAACAAGGACCTTCTTTATGTAGAATCCGCGTGGTTTGGACGTGTTTTAAGGGGCTCTCTACAAAGAACCCAAGAGTTTGGACGTATTTTTGTTCAATCTTGAGAATCTACGTAGTGGTGACACCTCCGGGGATTCCTTCTGAGAGAATCCAAGACTTTAATAATTTCGGGACTGCTTCGAAAGGGCAAATCAACAACCAGAATCCGGGGGGCCACCAACAGGGACTACTTCGGTCGACGACCAGCGCAGCGTGGACCACGACTAGGCATCAACCGTATACTGAGTGTGTGAGATAGCGATTACTTGTATTAATTAAAAGTATCTATAGTCCGCCAATCTGACAGGGAATGAATAATTAATTGAGTGTCATAATTTTAAAATATGTTAGTTATTGAAAGTCATTGATCATTTTTGAGCGTGCACGCATCAAGTCATATAAGATTTTAATTTTTGTTACGTGTAAGGTCAAAAAGGTTGATTAAATTAAATAAAATAAAAGGTTAAAAGGAGACTAAATTTTTATGTATTTATTCTTATGGCATGTTATTAGCAACAAAATATCTTGGAATTTGAGTGTATGTGTTTTATTTGTACTGCCACTGAACTTATTTTGATGTAACTAACGCGGTCGAGGTATCTCCGGGGGCAACTTATCAGCGTTCACGTCATCGAGAGAGCTTACTATCATGCACCGAAAAAAAAAGTTACAATACTATCCATCTTGAGTACTTTCTTTACTACGCGCAGCAGAGTAAAAAGTTTTCTTCCATTTTTGGCCCGTGATACGTCTTCGCACCAGGTCTTTTAAGGTAAATTTTGAATCTGATATACCATTTATCACATATCCATGAATTTTTATGCATGGGGAAATTTAGCACGATTCTTTAACCAGAAAGTTGGAAAGAGAAACTCTTGAAATATAGTGTAAGCTTCTTATGAATACTAAATGTGTATTGGATCACTTCCGACATTGTACTTATAACTTGCAGACTGGTAGTTCTGAGAAACAGATCCAAGGTTGTCATTCTAGGAACCAGTAAATCTACGAATGAGGTGGTAAGCCTCACACGTAGAACTACATCGTTATCCGATAAAAGTCATTATGAGATACATCACTGGGCGGATTGTGGTCCAGCTTTTGAATCCTCCTCATGCCTATTATTATCATATTTATGTAATATTATTCTATTGTTAAATACACGAGGTCGTTGATACTGGTCAGGGTTTGTTACCTAGAAACTAATGTGGACGTTACCAAGTTTATAAAATTTCTTTCTCCAATATGAACACTTTTTTCGTCAAAAAAAGAAATGACACAGTAAGAAGACTTTGTAAACGGAGAAGTAATTGGCTTGCATCATCAGAGCTTACCTCTCCTCGTACCGCCTTTCCTTATACAAATTCCACTCCTAAGTCCCTCTTTCCTTCTCTCTATCATTTCTTTCCTTCTCCTTTATTTCTCCTCATCTCTTGAATTTACGCCTCCCTGTTCTTTTTACGGAAAAAATTCCACTTTGCTCCGGCCTCCCACAATCGTGACCTCACTGCTCGCCAATTTCGCACTCAGGATCATTTCGTCTAGTTGCAGCTGCTCCGGGTCCCGACGTCTAAAGAGGTGGGGAAAGTTTAGACTCGAAGTGGAAGTAAAGGAACCCTTGCTGGGAAATCCCGATTGCTCCCTCTTCCTTCTTTTGGTTGCGGAAGACGAAAAAAGGCAGAGAATATACTGCAGAACGTGAAGGTTTCCTTTGCTTGGAAAGCATGAGCTGCGGGCCGGAGAGTGAAAGGAAGAGGGTTCATCATAAGAAACCGTGTCAGGTTGGATGAAATAGTGCAAGAATATACCTGCCGAGCATAGCGAGAAATGTGGTGATCAACTTCTTGCACTCATTGATTTAATTGTGGAAGTACTCAGATACTACTGAACTTAAACTTAGGAAAAACAAAAATTATTTTCCTGATTTTTTATGATGAGACTTCAGTATAGAGCATTCTATAAATAGTTGACAGTATGTGTCTCTCGGATTTTGGATGTGATCAGGACGGTGGAGGGTATTTTGCTGGAGCAGGTGATGACAGGCAACGGGTTTCTCAAGGCCGTGATAGGCGGGAGGACTTTAGGCTAGCGGTGAATGGGAACAAAGGGAGTAGCTTTAGTGAACGAATAGAGGAGGGGTATGGCGTACGTGGAGCTGAACAAGGAGGGAGAGAGAGACTAGATAAATTTTTAAGATGAGAGAGGTTGCTCGGACGAAAATCTTTATTTCTGCTAACGTTTTGATGTACAAGTCGTTCATCGTCATCAGGGGATGCCGCCGATGCCAACGTTAGACAACTTGTACATCGATACGTCAGAAGAAATGGAGAGTTTGATCCGATGGGAAACCCGGACAACCTTTAATATCACAGTGCGCCGGGAAAGCCTTAGGTCTCTCTTTTAAGATAAGGTTTTTAAAAAAATAACAAATTTCGTACTCGAGTAGAAAATCGATTGTGATGTGTTGTCTTTACATACCTGTGCTCACTGGTGAAATGATATGATCTCATCTTCGAAAAAATTCATTTGACCCGAGGCAGAAACGGTTCAGTCATGACGATTCAGTCATAACGATTCAGTCAACAGTCGTAGTAGAGGGGAGAAAGATTTGAGAATCGTGTCAAAAGCACTCTCTGGTGATTATTTTTTAAATTTTTTTCAGTATAGACCAATTTTATAGTTCCTATTACTCTGTATCGATAGACAGATAGGAAGTGTGCAGAAGAACAGCATAGGAAATAAAAATATGAAGCACTCTCCGCATGGAAAATTGCGCATTAATTTAGTACACTTGAGATACGATAAAGGTGTTATGCACATAATTGAAATGAATACGACTTCTCAAGTATTAGATCGAGAAAAAAATACAAATTCCATATGCAGCGGCGAGTTAAACAATGTGCACCCGGAAAAAAGGAGTAAGGGTGAGATGGAGGGCCGCACTTGTTAGATGGCAAATGATGATGAGGAAGGCCTAATTTACGTATCTTGTTCTTGGTAATAATTTAGAAATTCAACACGACCTCATCCTTCCAGAAATAACAGGTGAAGGATGGCACCTTGCTCCAGGCTAGATTTTATCAAAGAACTAACTGATCTTATCCATATTTTCTTGCAAAATGTATGTGCAATATCTCTCCTCTGATGCATCAAATACGATGTGAGAAATTCCTTTGGCCACTGGATTTCATAAATTCGCTCTCTTATGACTACACTTCGTGTGCCATTTGTGAATGGTTCTCTGATGTAATAAAATACCAACGAGATCGATTTTATAAAGCTTTAACTTAATTATTGACACGTCAACATTTTTTTTCATAAATAAGGTGAAATTTCTAATCTTGCATTTAAATCCAATGAGACTAAACAAATATAACCATAAATCAAATATCGGACTTTAGCCCGAAGACAAAATGTCATTCATAGTTACGGTACCTTTTAAACTCCATACCCCGAAACTTTCATTGGATTATTATGTTCCATTATTTTTATAAATAAGTTATGCACTGATATGCCGGCGCAATAATGAGTACAAGGTCAAATAAAGCACTGGGGGAGTTCCAAAGATACCCTTCATACAAGCTATACGAATCTATTGCTTTTGGAATCACGATGATTTGCAGCAAATTGTGTGACGTTTCACATCAGTACGACGGAGATTTCTCAAGTAAGCAATGTAAAAATGACTCCGTTAATTGTGGCACGAGCCTTTTCCTCATCCATTCCTTTCACAAGACGCTAATGCACAATAAAAAAATAATGAAGAATACTGTTAGGAATATAAATTTTTTCTATAATTTTTTATCATAAAATACTACCATAATACAAAAAAATATATCAATGTAAATGTAATGATCCCTAAAATATAGAATTTTTCCTTAGAATGTTTTCGTATAGTACGACCAAAAGCCGTCGCGGAAAGAAAAAGAAAATAGTTCAGCAACATGAAATTGCGGGTTTCCCTCATTAAAAAAGTATTGTCTCATCTATAAGACAGCGTTACTCCTGCTGAAAACTAGAGCTGAAGCAAATATAGAGTACCGTTTCAAAAATTTTAAGAATGTCATACTGACTCAAGTCATTAATTTTCCGTCATGTTGCTAGACTCATAAATTTCACTTCTTTCAATTGTTTCTATAAAGCCATGAAGTCTCACACGAAAAGCGCATCGAAAATAGTTACGAATAGAGATGCGGGTAGAACGACGGTATTGTATGAATACCAATGAGATAGTGCTAGTCAAAAAAAGCAGTACTCTCAGGAGGGTGTTTACGATTTGTCTAGAAATATTGGTTGGGATCATGCGGGCGAAAACACATTCCAAGGAAATAGGGAAAAGGACTTCAATTTCCGGCAGGCAATGGCCAAGAAACGACGCGCAGGGAAGTCGATCGGAAAAGAACTTCAGTATCAAGCGGCGGCGAGCTATAGCGATGTACCAAACTAGATTCATATCTGGGATGTGTGCATGCATACATTCGTACATACTAGTCCCCTCGGGTGAAACGGCTTTCGTCTGCAGTCCTAAATTTACCCCCGCACATTTCTGGTCGCCTCCGATGTAACTTTTCGGATCAATGGCCACGGAGAAGTACAACATTCCACCAAGTTTTTAATAAAACCATTTCGGGTTACGTGACAGGCGAATTGGAAGAAACGTATCTTGTCAAGAGTAAATTTAAAACCACAACAATACGGTATGTTGCATCGAGCATAATTTATTATACAGGGTATCGGGCGTTGTTCAGTACACGGAATGTAAATAGTATTATTTAAAAAATCGAATGGAAATATATGATATTTAATTTAATATAATAATATATTTATATATTTTGTTATCAATAAAAAATCTAACTACTACTTTCTTAAATAAGTTATACACGAAAATAAAAATATACGAGATTGATGGTCCATTTTGTTTCATTGCACCTAATTTTCGTGAATAAAAGCGTTTTAATTCAATGGTCTGCTCTAGGCTAAGCTATAAAGAAAATAGAAGCAGAAAATGAGCAGATATGAAATTTAGTTTCTCTTATCTTGGTAACATGGAAAGTGTTTTTGTAACCGTATCTACTGAGAATCTCTTCTTTTAATTTCATTTCATTTTGTTCCATACCTCTCAAAGTACTACATAATTGTATGCACTTTGGATCGATTTTCGATGAATCAATGAATATTTATAATAGCCGTGATTTTTTACACGTGAAATAGAGGAAAATCTTATAAAAGTATTATATTCATATGAATATAGTTCTCAGTTAATGAAGAACTGACGAGAAAAACCCCCATGTTAGTAAGACACTTCCATACTAAACTCTTGGTTTCACTATCAGAGTTGATTACATAACAGCACGTAATAACCTCGCTGCTATAATAGCTTAATAATAGCTCATAATAATACCTAAATTGCTCATCACCATTGAATCTCCGTGTAAAACTTGAATCTCCTACGCAAGAAATGCACGGCGGTGCATTTCTTGCGTAGGTCGTTCAACTATCCCCATGTATATGTTGTGGATGGTGTTAGCATAAATGCGACAGATGAAGTGAAATACCTGGGAGTTACGATAACTTCGAACCTATCTTGGGGGACACATATAAGAAATATTTGTGGCAGAGCCCTGAAGAAGTTAGGATTTGTCAAGCGTGTTGTGGGAAGATTATCGGATGATAAAGTGAAAGAGAGGTGTTATTTCGCACTCGTCCGGCCACACCTTGAATATGCAGCGAGCATATGGGATCCGGCGGAGAAAGACCTAGTCCATGAACTTGATAAAATACAAAGGAAAGCTGCGCGATTCGTGAAAAACTGCTACGGCCGTACAGAAAGCGTTACACAGATTTTGAAAGATTTAGGGTGGGAGCCGCTAGAGACTCGGAGGCTACGCGCTAGGCTTTGATTGCTTGAGCAATTGAGAATGAATATCTTTCAGAGCGACACGGAGAACATCATATTAGAACCACATTATATTTCCAGGTCCGACAGAATTGATAAGTTAAGGGAGATATTTTGCCGAACCGATAAGTATGGGAATTCGTTTTTCCCCCGAACAATTAAGGACTTTAATAAATTAGGCTAGACTAGGCGGAACTTTGATTTTTTTTTGTTGACGGCTGGTGTCCTAACTCCCCCCGCCACACGCCTTTTGAGGCGGCTTGCGGGGTAGTATGTAGATGTAGATGTAGATGTAATTGGGTATTTTTGAGCAAACTGAGCGCTCGGTTTCCGTTGGATAAACTATTTCTGAGTATTTTTGATTAATATCGAATGTCAATATTAATTAGTATATTACGCAATATTTGCGGTAATTGATACAGAAAGAACGATGTGTTAAATAATTAATTTGGGCGTATTCATTAATTATATGACAAAAAAATGTCATTATTGTCAGAGTTGATCACAGTTTTTGTTCTGAAACCAGCCTGTGGCGCATTGCCTGGAGCAACTGAGTTTTATGTTAAATGATGTTAGTAGCCTAAAGCTTTGTACTCTTATGCATACGTTTTGATGGCTTTGAAGAACTGCTCTGAATTGTGTAGCCCTGGTGCTAAACCTTGTTGTTTAAGAGAGTATAAATTGAGATGATGGCCATGGCTTGTCGCCGAAAATATACTATGAATAGCTGGTACACGTAATATTACCAAGATGCGAGTAATTTATTTTGGTGGTAGCTCTCATGTAGTCTGCTGACACGAGCAGGCATTTGTTCTACTCGATCACGCTCCTGGACGATATTTATATCCTGAGTGTTGATCAACTTTTACATAGATAATATTCTGTGCAAGAGTATTTGAATAAAGGGTAATTTAATGTAGTAAACTGGGGAACTAAAGGAAATCTATTATTGGTTATAAGATATTTAATTTAATAAGATTATATAATATGGAGTTAATTGTGATGTGCATATAAAGTGATATGATATTTGTTGGTATTTTTATTGTATATACCTAAAATGACGTGCCTTATATCATGTGCATTAATTGTATCCTGATCTTTGGGCAAATAAATTTGTATTGTATTGTATTGTATTGTATTAATTCTTTGAAAGTAGGTAATTATAATAATCTGAGAATGCTAAAACATTTGGACATATTCCATTTGATTTAAAGAGCAGATTCTATGAAATCAGCCTAGGGGCTTAGATGCTAAACATTTAGTTATTTTTTTATTTTTTTAAGTTGTATATAAAATAGAATAAAAAATTATAATTCGCATAAGCCATTATTTTAATCATAACTAAATCTTCCCTTCAACGTAATAGGCACCATTATTCCTGTGCTGCTTTTAGAACTTTCGCAAATCGGAAACCTTTCCTTGATCGTGTAAAGTCAATGGCGATAATGCATTATTTTAAAATCAAAACCCTTGCATAAAAACCTATTACTGTACAACTGTATTTTATCAATGTATATTGACTGTCATAATGTTGGGCCAGCTCATTTGCTTATCAAATTTTCTTTGGTATTTTGGTTTAATACGATTTGCGGTAGCTGTTCCTCGGCCATGCTGGGATTATTATTTTTCATTTGGCCTACCGCAGCTTTGTAGGTTAATAAAAATTGCATCCATGAATAGTACAGGCATATATTGAACTGCTTAGATTATTTTTGGTTATCTTTACTCAATGGTGATAAAGAGTTTTACCAACTTTCATTGACTTCGTATATCTATATACATGTGTCTTCATTTAGGTTTCGTTTTTCTTTTTTTTCCCTCGGTAAACTTATTTCCATAGTTATAATTAACAAACTTATCTCACATTATGTGCTCAGCGATAGCTGCTAAACGGCCATAGATGAAATTAGTGAATGTATTATATGCACTATTTGTAGGAGCTATATGTATTATATGCACTATTTAGGACTACTTAAATCTTATTAGAAGCTTACAAGACACTGAAATGGACTTTTGGCGGAGGTCGGCTGAGCAGATAAGAGAAATCTTGGAGGTAGAAAAGGGTGTAGTGGAGACTCTTGAAAAAAGAAGATTACGATGATAGGGACACGTCCAAAGAATTGGGGATGAAAGAATACCAATAGCTGCTCAAAAATGGGTTCCGGAAGGCAGAAGGAGAAGTGGAAGTCATGGTGGGATGTCATGGTGGGATGGAGTGAGGGAGGAAATGGATAGGAGGGGGTTAGATATGGAAGATGTATTTGATAGAGACTGGTAGAGAGTAGGGTTTAGGTGATGGACCTGATGAGTGGACCCTATTTATGGATAGATAAACGTGTTTGGTTTGGGGAGGGAAACTGCTGTACAGTGGAATATCCCTAATAATAATTAAATTAGAAGCATAAGGTTTACAAAGAGTGACAGCTTAATGTGTATACTGGATATTGGAAAAATATGAAATTGACTTTACTGAACTGAACTGAAAGCTATTTTGGTGAAGGGGAACATTTTTAAACCTGCTGAGGGCAAATTGAATACATACACAATACTATGGCAGAAAATGACGACTACAAGTTAGAATGCGGATATTTTTATCAGCAATGAGAAAGAACTGAGGACGATATCATAATGGTGGATTGGTTGTCAAAAAATGAAACCCCTGCAAACTTAAATGGGATATTGGGATTGAAGATTGAATTGACTTGAAGAATTGCCAGGATTAAAGGATTGAATAAGTGCCAGTATTTTAGGAAAACCTTGATCGAAAGAGAAGTTTTGTAAAAAATGTGCATGAACTGCAAAAGTAGCCGAAATAGTACATAACCCCCTTCGCTTTTTGTGGAACTTAGATTAAACAAGAAAAATATTTTTATTAAATCATTAAATTATATCTATTTATATAAATTAAAATCTTAAATTTAAAAAAGAATTTTACCTTAATATTTATCTAAATTGTATATATCTCTCCACCTTCTATTTCAAAATTCCAGTAACTATCAATATAACGCAAATTATAGTTTTCCATTAAAATTAATTTCAGGTGAAACTGCGACAAAAGATACCTGCAAGATATGCACACAAATGTATTTGGTTCTATTGCTACAATCATCATTTTTCCGATTTTCGATGAAAGGTGTTTTAAAAATCATTTTTTTGGTCTGGAATAAATAACAAAAATAACTCCTTATTTTATTTCATGTTCGTTTTTATGAAAGAATGTCAATTTGGATTCGTTCCATGCTAATTTCGGATTGGTCGATTCATCAAAAATATGTGATTCGCCAAGCATGAAGAATGGCGTGATGGAAACCTACTATAAAAGCCAGCATTTTAGCTGTACCCTTCAAGCTCCAGCAAGGACAGAGAAGAGTGAATTGAGATTTCTGCATGTATTAAATGTTATTAGCTTACGATCTTCGATTAGCAATATTGATTTTTTTAACCAATTTCGCACAAACTCTATTGGAGTTGCATGTATAAGTACAATAATTAGTGGGCGAATGATAATTTAGATAAATGAATTGAAATTCTTGAATAAATCTGTATTTAGAAAATGCAGTATATTACCACTCTTTCTGATTTTTGAATGATTTGAACGTGTTTATGTCATTATCAAGTGACATGAACTTGTGCCTTGATGATGATGCAAAGATTTCGAAATCGGTCCGGTAAACAAAAAATGTGGAATTGCACTGTTTTCCAGACAGGTTTGTATCGTAAACTTCTATATTGTGACGCCTCAATCGATCAATACAGTATATAAATTAAAGCCACATTTTTCAGCTGAATCGTGACAAGAAGAGTAAAGTTGTTTTCTATTATTTTTAAGAGCCAAAATTCTCTAATTCACCATGGATATGCATAAAGGGGATGAAGTTGAAATGAATATACCAAAATGTCACCAAATAAAATGGAATAAACAAATATTTTGGCTAGAAAAAAAGAGGTAATGGTTGCATTTCTCAGTTAGCATCAAGATTCAATTTATCATGTGCATGAGGACGTTCCTTTGAATTAGAATGTTTGAGAAATGATTTTTACAAATTTCAGTACACACGTCGGTCGAAAAACTATTCTTAGCAAACATTTATGATACATAAGACCAATTTCACAAGCTTAGTTCTTGTCACAAGGAATGAACGAGCGATACCCAAACGCAGATTTGTGAAAGACAAAGAAAGTCCCGAGTTTGCTTCAATACAGCGCTCCAAGCTTATTTTTATTAATCTGACCCATGCGTCATACGCATTATCCGGTGAAAAGTGAAAGTCCTTGACATGTGCGACATGCAAGAGAGTTTTCGGAGCGAGAGACAGAGAGAAGGGAAGAGTGGGAGAGAGAATAATGCGAGAATGACAAAGGAGAAAAAAATGCCGCCACAAAGAACAATCGGGCGTATGCGGGAGGCACTCGCACGCCGAAATTTATTTTTAATTCAGGCATCGAGTGGAGAAATTTCAGCCATACACACGCGAGTACTATTACAGAAAACCAATCAGGTCGGCAGAATTACGTTGCTCAACTCTCAGATGTGGCACTTGCCACGCCTTTTCGCAATCGTGATTTCGCGTAGTGATTATTGTCCGCTGGTCAAACTCAATAGACTTGAAATCAACATTATTAGCAAGCTTCTGAGATAATATTTTGTATTATTCAATCAAATGGAGAACCATCTGACTGGCCACACTCAAAAGCAGGGCGAATTTCGTGCTTTCACCATCGTGTGTACCTCTGCCTCTTCATGAATTCGATAAATTCAAAGTGAGCATGTAAGCGGAGTAGAGAGGGGTAGGAATAGAATTGACTATTTGTATATCTTGGCTAGACAATTATGTAAAACTCTGAAATCGGCTGTATTGTGAGTTCATCTGTGGAAAAATCCACAGAGTTCTTCTTTCTATTTCAACACCTAACATCTATAGATAGTAGCTACGAATATTTTTTTGACCTATCTCCACAAGTATTTTGGTCATTCCATTTTTTAGATTTTTCCTTTCGTATAAACAAATTTATGGCTAATTTTTGGTCTGGTATATTCAATGTTCTGAAACAAAGACTTTGTACATCGAAGAAGTTTGAAATTCTCAACCAAGAAAATTTATTATCTCCTATATTATTTCTACTGTATAGATACCTTTTTTTCAACTTATACGCAACCAAACTCTACAAATGAGGTACCAAAATGCACAGAATTTATCAGAGAACATGCGACGGCATATCTTACTTCCTAAATATTGCTATTGTTTCCTAAAATTGGTTTTAAAAAATGGCCCTTGATATTTCTCTTAGGGGATGAGGCGATCCGCCATCTTGACGTCACGCACTTGCTCCATGGTGCAGAGCAAACCTTTATTTTAGGATATTTAATTGATACCAATTTAGTTTCAGATACATATTATTATATTTTTTTGCAATATAACGCGCTTTCAACATTATATTTTTTGCAATATAACGCGCTTTCAACATAAAATAATTGTATTCGGCGGAGACTTCAGGCAGGTGTTGACCGTGGTAAGGCACGGAAACCGTACCACTATTGTAGAGAGTAACGTGAAGAGATCACCTTTGTGGTCTCATATTCAAACCAGAATATTAACTAAAAATATGAGAGCTCATGAAGATCCACAATTCAGTGCTTGGCTCATAAAATTAGGGAACGGAACGCTGCAAAACCAAATCGACATTTCATGTGATGCTATCGAAATTCCAAAGCGATGCTACGTCCCTGAGTCCGATTTTGTCCGTGAGTTTTTCCATCCTGATGTAATTAACGAGGAAAATGTTAATAATTACTTAGATCGAACAATTTTGTGCCCGAAAAATGAGGATTGTGATGCCATTAACAACCATGTTGTCGAAAAGGTTGTTCACGGAGCGTGTAAAACTTATTTCAGTCATGATTCTATTCAGAGTGATAACAGCGACCCCAGTCTGTACCCAGATGAATTTCTCCATAGTATTACTCATTCCGGCCTACCCCCTCACAAATTAGTGCTTAAGGAAAATACAACCGTTATGCTTATCAGAAATTTAAATGCTAAAGCTGGACTTCTTAACGGCACCAGAATGGTGATAACAAAATTGGGAGACTTTACAATTACCGCGAAAATAATCGATTCCGGCAAGATTGTCCTCATCCCAAGAATACAGTTAACGCCGTCGGATCCCACCATGCCTTTTCATTTGACTCGCAGACAATTTCCTATTAAGGTTTCCTATGCGATGACTATTAACAAGGCTCAGGGTCAGACTTTGCAAAGAGCTGGCTTACCCTGACCCTGTATTCTCTCATGGCCAACTTTATGTAGCATTCTCTAGGGTAAGATCTTTTCAAAATATTTTTGTAAATATTAAGGAAAACGCTAAACAAGTATTAACAGAGGATAGTGTAATTACTTCCAATGTTGTGTTTAAAGAGGTCCTCTGACCTCAACTTGTACATGAACATTCCAATTAAATTTGTACATAAGACCCTGCCTTTTTTTTCTACATTTTAAAATTAGAAACGCGCCTATCCCTCTGTGGACCTGCATTGAAAAGAGCGGGGGAAGCCCGCTGGGAGCGGGCGCATCACGCTCGTACTTTCCAATTAGTCTTGTATTCACACATTTGAATGGAATTCGTGTTATATTTTCTGAAACTATATTACCCAATTTTTTGCGAAGGAGCGGAGATCTTCCTATGACTTACAGTTGAAGGAGAAATACGTCTGAAAGAGACCCAAGTTTTTCCATGGAAGATTATTTGTGCAAGATAAGTCGGTTTAAAGCCTGGCTTGAAGGAAAAAATATGTGTATGAGACGTCACCTATGGCGTGGGGGTTAGGGAGGGGAAGAGGACAGAAGTAAATTGTATTTTAACGATATGTATCATGTTAGTCTCCATTTCATTTCGTTATGATCACCAATATTTGTTGGAACGCTGGAATTCTTGAAATAGAGTCCGGGGTCAATGCAATGCTCTCCAATTCGTCAAAGAAACTCGCCTGATCTTTATCAGGGATCTAGATGGATGACAAAATTGTGGATTGCACCAGCGGCGACAGAGACGGAGGGCTGAGATTCAGCATGCCAGTACTACGATCCTCCAATGCAAACTCCTAAGTATCCACTACAATTTTTCTTCCCTCTTATGCTCTATAACCTATACCTAAACTTATCTGCTTCATATCAGCAGTTCAAAAAAGTACCCTTATCAGCTGTTCCAACCCTCGACGAGTCAACCCTGATCAATATTTGTGCCAGCGCAATACTTTCTTCAGACAGCCTGATTTCTCGCTTACATTTCGTATTTTATCTTTGATTCTGGATTTAAAATCATGCAAACAGATGCCCTTCTCTGGATTTTTAATGTTTAGGCTTTTTCAGCATTGTAAAATATGGCTGTCGATTATTAATGATAATGGTTGACACAGCAATTTTCGTGCGACATACTCATTTAACACCTGAAATTGAAGCAGATTCTGCAAATTGAAAGCACTCTCAGTGATAATAAATAATTTCCTCTCTTGTTCAAATTTAAATCTGTCACTTTTATTTTATTACGATAGGTTTCAAATATGAAAAAAATAGTAAAAGATATCGCCCATCGCCACTAGCAAAAAATCTTTTTTTCTACTCCTTGAATATGTCGTTTGCTCCTGGTTCAGTTATTACAAGTTCAAGGGGAGAATAGCGTTAATTCATTAAAGTATGAGCATACACAACAGAGCCTAGGTGTCTATCACTAAAGTATGCCAGAGCTAAAACGAATAAGCACTTCTTAAACATACTTTCAGATAATGATCTTAAATTATAGCCCATAATGAAGAATGAATGAAATGTATGAATTATAGAAGCAGTGAATACCCTCTGAAATAATATACGTTTTCAGCGACAAGAATTGAATTTATAAGCTCTTTTAAAATGCTCACACTAAACCAAGTGCCCGCAGTCTGATTCCTATGTCTTGATTGATGCATTTGGATCAATAGAGGTAATAACTCTTGGGTGAATAAGGACACTCAGTGATTCAGGAGGCACAACCTGGGATGGCTTATGATATTTTTGAAATGTCTATTATATAGCAAAAAACATATTGCAGCCATATATCCTTCCTTCATAGATGTATTGAAAAAGTTTCAAGCTCATTTGGCACGGAAATCATCACTTTTCGTTTTCGCAGTTTATGCAACGAAGGGAAATTACTAATCTGCTCTTGAGAGTTTTGAGAGGGGGTTTTTAGTGTACCTATACTGACAGCTCTCTTCTCAACATTGACCGTTTAGTGAGTGGATCACGCTTGGCGGTGAATGTTGTACCATGGACTTATATCAAATACTCCCTCTAAATAACACGCATACCACAGCAAAGTTTCACCACGGTAGCTCACCGAACAGGTTTTCGGCGGCATCCACATCGGCGTGATTCTCTTTAAAGTGAAAAGAAGAGAAAAGTGTATGTTTTAAGTGTCGCTCCATTTTTAATTAAAAAGCAAAGAATCTCTGTCCGTCCGCTAAGTCCTTTCCTATAACGAAGTGAAGAGTGAATTTTATTCGCGGGAAGACTTTTTTATTTTGCATAATTAATTATTTGCATAATTTTAAATTATAAATACTTGGCGTACAAATTCGAGAAAAAATAAATATAATAAAAAATCCTATTGTTTAGAGAATATTTCGTTTTTATTCGGATTTGTTAAAAATTTGGGGAAAAAAGCGATTGTAAAACTGCTCAGAAGTCCGCGTTTTTGGTCAGCCGGCTCTTCTACGACCGAAAGTGATGTTGGAACCGAATCTCACGTGAATGAGTAGGGAAAATATGAGAAAATACTAGGAAAGTTAAATACTGCATAAATGAATATATTGAGAACTAATATAAATCGGAAATGATTGGTAACTTTTATGATAAGGGAAGCTTTTTCGAGAATATCATGGTTTTTTAGATGGAGACACAATTGATTTGGATATGAATTATAAAACAAGCACTTTTAAGATGGAATTCTAATGGTGTACAGTGACCTACATGTAATTTCTTGCGACTCGGGGTTGTACGCTGGAGACTTGAAATTATGAATGTATAAAAACTATATAATAGGAAACCTCTATAAAACTGAATAATAGGAAGTTCGTGCCGTCAGCTTTCCAAAATGCATACGGTTTATTCACAATTCAACATTTTGGAATACCCGAAGAGGAGATTCGATTATTATTATAACAGTTTCTACTCATAGAAATTATATATTATTTCAGACTAAAAAGATTAATATCCAAGAATCACAAATTGCGAAGCTTATAAATTTTTTGCATTTTAAAATACACCTATACGGGATGGAGAGGTATCTGTCCGTACAAATAATCAAACTCCGTCATGCTTGACGGGGGTTTTTAAGTGTACCTATCAAATACATTCTACGATTGGAATTTAGCTCCTGTCCTATTTAACCATTGTTCACAGTTTCACCTAATGAGTAAATTTTATTTATCGGCAAATTGAAGGCATAAGCCAAATGCAGTAATGAGTAATTGTTTGCCGTGCAACTAATATTGTTTTGTAGGCTTGAATATAAACCGACTATCATCACGTAAAAAGTTTATTGAAATCTACTCCAATTCCGGATCGAGTAGTATTACCATTCATTCATATGAAGACTCATTTGTCAGCTGCCGTTTCAGAAGTCTCTTTGATTTGCATTTAATTTGTAAGCTATCTAATATTTCCAGACACATTTTCCCATATCAGTGTTCTCATTTTCAAGTACCCCAAAACCTATAATCTATTTAGCACTTTGGATACGAATCTTAAAATGCCGCTTCTTATTCTTAACAAATGGACAATTTTATGCAGTCTCGAGTTGGAAATCCAAATTTTGATCCAAATCCAAATCCAGAATATTATTTTCATTAGAGCTCTATGTATTCTAATATTTACATATGACATTTTTCACATATATTTACGAAAGTTAATATGATACGTAAGTTTTGGATTAAACGTCAGTATGAGGAAGACCTAAGTACAGTAAGTAATTATCTTCAGTCCCGCCGTTCTCGCCGTATATACGTGTCATATCTCAGTCATAAGGGATATATTGAAGTAAATATGATTTTTTTTGCCAAAGCCAAAAAGATTATACCAGGCTAACGAATGATACGCACCAACTCTGTAGAATACTAAACGGCCTCCTGCAAAATGCAATACATAATAGACACAACAAAATAGTAAAACGGTAATGCAAATATACTTCACAAGCACTGAAGAGGTTATTTAATAAAACATGCACCGTTTGCAATGTATAGCCTCTAAAATTTCATATCCCATTTTTGCGTTATAATAACATAGAGAAGAGGCATCTTCAACCAAGCCTTCCAAAAAGAAACCCGAAAAGAAAAGTAGGGAACCGGTTAATTCCCCCAAATAATATTTACCTAAAATTTCATTGTTTTTAATACGAAATTGGAAACTAACAATTCTATCAAAGGAAAATCGCCATGGATATAGAATAATTTGAATAGCCAAACCATTCTGGTTCCGGCGTTTTAAATTCATTTCAATTATGATCAATGTCACTAAATTCCATGAAAATTTATTGAAACTTCTCTTTCACATCCTCAGCAGCGAGATTTTTCGTATCGCTTTGATGGAAAAATACAGGGAAAAATGTTAATGGAAAAAATATGAGTCCATGTGAGCGAACACTTTTTATTTCAATGATATAAAGCAAATAATGAGTGCTATTCAATCATTCGAATTATCGGATCCAACAAAAATGTTTATAATTGGATTATAATTTGTTTCCCAAGCAATTCAACATTTTTGTGGGTATATTTATGTTTGGAAGTGTTAGGCACGTATCACATCACTCCGTTTTAAAGGAAATATAATAAATTTAAAGGAAATCACTCTCGTGCAGAATACTGTTGATAAAATCAAATCCTGCTGAAAATATAAAAATACAAGGATGGCTTTCATAAACAAATATGGTCTGTTTAAAAAATGTTAAACTTAAGCCAAGTTTCCATATTTCAACATTTTTGCGTGATTAAAGTGATAAGTGTACATTACTCTTCTATTATTAACACCTATTGAGATGGCTAGCAGTTTTGAAAGAACGTAAATATCTTTCCAATTATTTGTCGTCCCTGCTATGAGCATGAACCTTTAAAAATGATTACTTGTGCAATTTTAGCTAGACAGGCCAAATTTGTCCCAACCAACTCTCCTAAGTCTCCAACTGTATCACAAAAACATCCCCTGGAATTAATTTGTTTCATATGAGTTATAAGAAATGTAGTTGGCATCATCAATGAGATTTATTGCTTCTTCTAAAAGTCATTTCCACCCAAACGCCATTGGGGCCGCGCAATTTACTTTTTAAACTAATTGTGGAGAACAATTTTTTTATATAAGTGGATCCGACTAGACATCTAATGGCCTCCACCCAACCAATGGCCCCGCAATACCTCCGCCATACCAGGAAGGACATCGTATTATAAAGCACCAAAACCATTCATTTACGATCACCAAAACTAAGTGACCAATGAGTAAACAGGAAGAATTCCATCAATTTGATGACACCAGGGGTCTATTAAATCCCCTGTGAGTGCGAAAAATTCTTTTGGGAAGAGACTGGCCGTACAATAACACTATACAAAAGGAGGTAAAAAGGTATTTCCGATTGGCACAACCACCGCAGTAAGCATCGGAATAATACAGCATTAACGAGGACCATGCCATGCTATGAGAAAAGGGTGAACTACTTAACAGCACGATTGCTAATTGGATCGTCTTATATAGGAGGGCATCGAAGTCCACCTATAATAAATAAAATTCAATCGTGACACTGGTTCTCATTTGAGTGGTTCCTGGATGCCTGTCATTTAATCCATAAAAAATATCAGGGAAGGCGAGAAATCAAACAAACGACAGAACTAATCAAATGACACCTTACCCCAAGTTATGGGATATAAATATTGCTAATTTGAGAGTGCGGAGTTCTAAACGACTGAAGATGAAGTTCGTTCTTCGAAAACGTTGAGAGATATGGAGCCGCATATTCGGTTGAACGCCCGCGATACCTTTATTCACCAGATGAGATAAGGATATTTGAATTATTAATTGCATTTATGCCACATTTAGTTACAATAATCCCATTTTGAAGGACTAATTTCCACTCGTCTCCTGACATGTGGTCTCTTCTTCTGTCACTAACTTATTTTGGGCCTAAAATTTTAAAACGGTCAATCATAATGACAGGAAGTTATTACGATAATTAATGAGGATTAAACTTTCTCTACATAATTAAATCGTATACGGTAAATTTTCCATCCCATTTACTCCATTGTAAAATTAATCCATCTAGCTTCGTTGATCAGTCACTGGTGATTTTATATCAGGCCTTTAACTATACATAATTCACGTGAATAGGAGAAAAACAAGACAATTACGGAATCTATGAGTCCTTAATGATTTATGTCCGACTTCAGTGTAATGAACTACAATGAACTCCATGCTGAAATATGGACGTATATGCTATCTACTCAGTCGATTTATCCTGATTTTAAGGATGATACCTGCGAGCTACCGTAAAACTAAACATCAAAAGAGTTAATGAAGGCAAAAAAGTTACCAAAGGTAAAAAAGGGAGAAAAATGAAATGCAGCAATAAAAAAGTAGGCTCGGATAATAATAGAGGAAATGAAGTGGTTTAAAATATAGATAAGCTAGCTGGATACTCGGGCAGACTGATTGATATTTTTCCGTGCACTTTGATTCGGACCGAGAAGAAAGCCCGTGTCTCTTAACTATGGCAGACCCAAAACTGAAAGTAGGTCTTGCTCAGCTATGATGAGCAATTGTCTACATATTTAATGCACGCTTTTTTCCAACACTTTGTTTGAGCCTGTCAAAATGTATGGCAATAGGGGGGATAAAGGAGGTGTAAGGACCAAAATCTAAAAAAGGCAGTTCCTAGCTCTCTTTGCAGCTCGAGATAAAAGTTAGTATTTGATTATTTTAAAAAATAAGGAGCATTAGATTCGCCGTCCTGAAAACGAAAATAAATGTACGATGAGTTGGCATTTTATGGAGATAAGATTAATTCTCTTGAATAGAAAGATGATAAGTGAATATTTATTCATTCATGCAGGAAGCCCAGTGGAGTGAGAGCTTAGAAAATTTTCAATTTGCAGAAAGGTGGGCGGTACATTTTTTAACAGCATTGGAACAGCATGATTTTCACTTATAGGTGAATGAGTAACTCCCTTCGTAATGAGAGAGAACACAGTTGCCAACACACTAAGAATACTTGCTGATGAGGTATGCCAGTTTTCTTAACTCAAAAACTTCATAATCCTGAACTTCATGTTGTGAAAACTTCATATATAGAGGTGGCAATGAAGCAAAGAAAGTAGATTTTGGAACTTTGAGACGATTATAAAAACATACTACGAATAACATGAAAAACTTGCGGACCAACAAAATGTGGTGAAAAACATTGGCAAAAAGAGGAGCCAAAGTTATAACTCCAATTTATACGCTGTAAAGAAAATGCTTAGCATCGTGAAAATTAACCAGAATATTCCAAGCTTCCATAAATACTACGTAGAGTCATCGGTCACATAGCGTTTGCTTTGTTTTATTTGAAACTGATAGTTAAAATTCATTCTTTTTCTTCTTCCCTCCACATGCTTAAGCATACTTTTAGCATTGTAAGACTGAAATTATGTTTTTGCTATCATAATTTCTTCTCGAGTGTATGTTGACATACAATATGGTACAAAAAGATTCTTTATTTTATATGGTACTTCTCCCCAAAGTGCACTTGTAAAATATATTAATTAGCCAATTTCATTATGTCAAGTATTGTCAATTATGACCAAGATTGTTGCTAATAGTCTTAAATTTTAAAAACGTATTTCTTGCAATATTCTACCACTACAAATCACAGATTAGGTATTTTTTTGGTGAAGGCATTACATAATTCACCTGAGCCTAATTTTCACTCCTGGCATAATATTAATGCACGGGCCCTGTTTATCTTTCGCCCATTAGTCTTTCTTGGCATATATTGCCTTACATTGATGTAAAAAGGACTTCCAATAAATGCGTATGATCTCCTCAACCTGCTGATTAACGGTCGTAACGTTGGGAATGTATACCTCTAACATCGAGCTTTGGCTAATAAGCCTCAGTTAACATATCGGCGTCTTAATATTCTATTTCCATGCACCCACTCCGCAAACTAATATGTTTCACCGATATAGTAAAAATCACACTAGGCAAAGTCAAAAGAAGATGATGGATTTTGTCACCAAATAATTCATAAAATTATTTATTTTTATACAATTCATTATATTTGATTTTCTCCAGGTAAAAATACTTAAATACTGCCTCCAATAACCTCCATTAATAATTCTTCCAAATGAACAGTTGTTTGTTCGGAATATCTTGGGCAACTGAAACTTCCGGAGGGCCGCAGTAAATAACTCCTTTTATCTCCCATTTTAAGGGTTTTACAGTGATTTCATTGCACGCTTTTATGGAATCTCTGCCATGGTGGAAAAATGGCAAATAGTGAAGAGATATAAAGCCATGCCTCGAGAGTTGAAACACAGATTTCAACCTTTTTCATCCAAAAGGGAAAATAAAATAAAAAAGTGATCGCAGGTTCTTCTCGAAATGAGCTCCGGCCCAACTTTTAATTACAATGAGTGCGGCTAGAAAGGCATTGGTAGGAGGAAGATTTGTCGGAGTGAAGAGAGAAGCATTAAGGGAAAATAGTCCAGAGGGGAAAAGAGGAAAATAATAAGATCCGGGAAACGGATGATGAATAGAAAAGGCGATCTTAAGACGAGGCGTTCGGCAGGTTAGAGGGGATGAAAGTGAATGGCCGGGAGAGGCTCTTTTTGGCAGGTAGTGGAGTGGGGCGGGGATTGGAATGGAGAGATAAAGAGGAAAGATAACATGAAGGAGAGAGTAGGGGTTGGGGTGTAGTGAAGGGTGGCAGGCGGGGCTGCCGCTCCCTGAGTCGGGAATGCGCTTGGGCTGTGGGAAGTAGTGCGGTTAAAAACTTCTGTGACCGAGCCGAGAGAATAAAGTATCTGATGGAGGAACTAAGAGACTAGGAAGCTGCACGTAGTACTAATACTTAAAATGCTCAAATCGACTAATTTTCAGTGTAACACAGGGGAGATTAATTAAACAACACAATAAACTACATCATAATTTGCTAGGGAGGTGCTTATAAAAATTCCCTCAATCCGCTACTAATTCTCCAAAAATCAATAGTAAGACAGATTGCCAGAAAATGTCAATACGAGCCGTCCTTCATATTTGTGGATATACAGTTACTTCCCCTACGCCATCTCTATATTTATAAGGTACTGAAAATATTCTACCTAAGAAGTGATGATAAACCTAAGGTCGAAACCCATGTATGCAAATTAAGATCTACAGCAATGCATAGTTTTCCCAAGTCAAATTTGACGTTATTCCAGCGAACATTTCTCTACATAGGGCCAAAATTATTTTATACATTGTCAGATGATATACGAGATACAATTATTTTATCATCATTTCTTTACAGGGTTAAAAGATGGCTATTCGATACAGAAAATTCTGATATGTTTTTTTGTCAATATTAACTGTTAACAATCATTAGAATGTTTGCACGACAGATTGAAATTTAAAATTGTTTTCCTTTTCATGTAATACCTATGTTACATATTTTGTCTCAGTATATTTCATTTCGAGTTTATTCTTACTGATAAATTGTTTTTCTGAGGTACCTCAAATACAGACAAAGCCTAAAGGGATCCATAATTTATCCTTTGTTATGCATTATAGTTGTGTTTGTACAGTCGATTTAATGGATAAATAAATTTATTATTATTATTATTATTATTTATCTCAGTGACTTTAAAAACCGATGAAATGAGAGGTAAAGAATGTCTATAAGGTCGTATTAAACCTCCTCTTCCTAACGCTCAATTAGCTATCTTAAAATCACAGCGAGTTAAAATTATTTGCTGAAACTATGATTACTTTTCGTCTTTTACCTCGTAGATACCTTGTCCCAGGTTTCTCCAATCTTAAGACGAGGCCGAGTCTCTGGTATCCTAATAATCCCTGCCATGCACCTTATTGGCTACTCATGGGGATTCATGTGGATGCAGATAGAGGAAAAGGAAATATTGCTCGGCTATTCACTGAGGTGGCAAACAATAAAGGTAACCTGCGCCGTAAGGTACGCCGTGTATGGGATGGTCAGAGTAGGATTTTACCAGCAGTAGAGGAAGGATGGAGCTAATCCAAGATCAAGCAGCGGATCAGCCTAATATTATGGACTACAATGTAAAATTGCCACGTCCCATTCACTGAAAATCACTAGTATAGAATTCTTACCTGTGAACTCTTGTAACAATTGGGATCCCGTAACCTCAATCGGGAATCAAACCCTGGCCCTTCGTTCGAGAATCCTGTCTTCCAGCAGCCTAATGCCCTGGAGTGGAGAGAAAAGAGGGGGTTAAGAGTCTGGAGGAGATCGGGAAGAGTTGCACGGAGGGCTGTAAAATGGATGTTGGGATGAGATATAAATGGAATAATGGAGCGAGGGTGAGCAGTAAGTGGAGTAGGGGCGGATCTAGTGCCGAAATAAAAAGTCTGAAATGAGAAAGCGGTGAGGGAAGGGACGGGAGAAGGCAGGAATTGAGGTGATGGGGAGGAAAGGGGGGATGAAAGAGTGGAAGTAAGAAACGCCAAAATGAGAAAAGTTGCCGCGAGGATCGTGCGGGATACGGTGGGCTGGGAGGGGGTTTAGAGTGAGCGGGGGGTGGAGGGGATTGAGATTGGCGAGGGCTAGAGAGGGAGGGGTTGGGGAGGAGGTGGAGGAGTGTTGAGAGTAAAGAGGGTTTCCACGGGGGGTCTGAGTGGGAAGGGGAGGATAAAGTGAAGCTTATCCGGAAGGTATAAAAAGGTGGTCTACTCGATGAGTACCATGGGAGGATGGCGTTCGACTGTGCCTGCTCTCGAGGACGCTCAGCTCGAGAAGCCTAAGGTGTGCGGGTAGGTGGGTGCGTCGGCGAGCGGTGATTGTCATCCTGAGCGGGTTGAGCACGCCGAGTGATTTGCGGAGTGATTGCAGAGCTGGAGGAGATTGAGGTTTCCCCACTCCGAGGGATGGTGAGGATTGGAAAAGAGAGATTGTAGCGATCGCACACGGCCAGAGAGGACAAGTTGGTTGACTACAGACCGCCACCCTTCCCTATCTAATGATAGTAATTCTTTCTATGTACTTTCTTCTTTAATTAGTCCATGAACTTATTCCTGAGTCTTTCTTTGGGGTCTTTTCCTTCAATTTTACCTTCAATTATAATCTCCACAAATCCATCGTGCCTCAGAGTTTGTCCAATCAATCTGGTTTTTATATTCTGTGTAGTGCGTCATATAGTTCTTTCCTCTTTGACTCTTTTGTAAATTTCTTAATTTCTCATTTTTACGTCCATTTATCCGTCCATTTGTCCGTAAGGATCATTCTCTAGCACCAGGTTTCGAACGCTTCCAGTCTGATCTCGTCTACTTGTCCAATTGTCCATGCTTCGGAGTACCACGCTACACACGTGGCACGAGGGAATGATCGAAGGTATAAAATACATGCATAGGTATAAGAAAGAGATATGGAAATTAAGTAGATCAACAAATAAGGGTCCTATCAAACAGTACTGTCCAATCACGTCGGGTATCTCTTCTGCTTATACTAGCCTTGTACTTGACCAAGAACTATTTGTTATGAATTGTCGAGGATTACTTTCATGTGGTTAAAATGGATTTGGAGACCTTAAAACCAGTAAATGACTTTCAATTTTAGAAAAGATCGTAAATGTAGGTATTACATTTAACGGAGCAAAAGTCAAATAAGAAGAACCATGGTGAGCATGAACCAAATATTAGGGAGAAACATAGAGCTTGGTAAGTGGCAATTAATGTTTCTCTGCAGGGTGATAGGATAATCAAAAGCGCGGCTTCCATTCCATTGGGGGACAGCGAATGTGGGTGAAGGAGGAAATGAAGAGTGGCTCCGAACAAGAGGTCAAGGGGTATGTGGGGTTTATGTCTGAGGGAAGGATGAGAGGATTTTGGGAAAAGAGGACCACAATGGATAAGAAAGATGAAACTTGATAAGGGGTATTGATGGCCGAAGAGATTATTTTGAAAGGTAAGCTTTTGGATGAATGCGGGATTGCTGAAGAGGCTGATCGTAACTAAGACTCCTATCCAATCAATGAACCTTGAGGATCCAATTGAGGGAGTTAACCGAGAAGTGCGCAGTACTTCCGTGTAGAACCCTAATTCGGCTCCTAAAATTCATGGATCCAAAGAAAAACTCTGTCTCCGACTTTACTTGGACGTATAGAGCAGGTATTGCCATAATAAGATTTTTGGAATTATCGTTCCATAAAGCAAAAATTCTTATCACAATTCGCTAATATGTGCCCTGCTAACTCCTTGAGATTATTGTATTTCCTATAAGTTTTATCTACTCAAAAATATAACCCTGTTGTCTAAAACCCCTCAGTAAAAATTTTCATATTACGCGGAAAGATGATCAAAAGACTGTTTCTAAGGCTGGCAGCATTCAAGTCAGGAGTTTAATGGACGTCAATAGTCTTTGAAGTTATTTCCAGTTAATAAACGCAGAGTTCATGCTGATCTTCTATTCCTTTGTTATCTTATAAATAATAATCTATTTTTCCCATTCTTACTCGAGAAAATAAACCTACGTACCCAAGTTATAAACGCAAGAACTAAACGATTTCTCTCTATTTCTCATCACAGTAAAAATTATGGAAAAAACATTGCCACGAATAGAGTCATGAGAAAAGCAGAATTAGAGTCATGAGAACAACAAATAAAAATATTTCTTTAGGTTTCTTCAGCCACTCAAAGATTAACTCTAAATTACAGTTGAAAATGAAAGTGGAGTGATCCTCATAAACTAAAAAAGTCTTCTCTAATATTAAACCCATGGGTCAGCGCAATAAATACATTTTTAAGTGTATGGTTATTAATGTCATGTGTTGTACTTCATACACTACATCAGATTTTATGTTACTTTTCTTCAATTCTTTACCAAACTTGTAATTTTTATTAATATTATCCTTTCATATATCTATTCTCTTCCATAATTGGTGTGTGAGGTTTTATGGTATTGGTAAATTTTGTTTCTAATGATGTAAAAATTAGTGTTCTGCTATGCATTTTGGCAGTTCATTAAATAAGACAATTATTACTATTAATTTAATTGTTTCTCTGTATATTTCTTTCGGGCCAAATCGGTATAGCGGAGCTCATGCTGTACTTTTTCAGCTATTTTATTTTACACTATATCTCCTAGGTATAGACAAACTATATGTGGTATGTATTATGGCTCTTTTTGCAATCTAATCTATATTCTACTTTTCAATACGATATTTACTACGTTACTGTGAAGATTTTTTGCTATTTCTCCGGCTGAAGATGTGACTACATTATTGATACTTTTCCTGGTTCCACCGCTCTTAAATTTCATTTTTTAGCTGTATGTACTTTTGAACCATTTCCTTATACTTCTTTCCTAAATTTTTGGAACTTTGAACTAATAATGCTCTTAAGTAGGTTATTGTTTTAACTCATTAGTACTATATCTGATCTGTTATCAGCAATTGTTCCATCTGTGATAGTTGATATGTCCTATCATTATTACTATATTGGACTCTCGTCAATTTTTTACTTAGGGTTGATGGCTTTTGAGTGGAGATTTATGGAATCTATGTCTAGTGGCTTGAAAATTTTAGAGTGACTGGTGTTAGTACTTAGAAAAAATTTTAGAAAAGAAGCTTAATTTCTCCTGCAAAACCTTACTTTGACATCTTACCTTAGCACATTTTCCTGAATTTTCAAATACAAACGCATACATATACCGTTCATATACAAACACAGACCGTTCTCATTGATCATTCAATATGCATTCCAACCAAGCAGCTATAATGGCAGAGGCTACATACTGGCTGCAGTAATTGAATACCTATCTGTGTTTTTTATATGCAGCTCCATCAAAATATAACGCTAAGTTGGAACAAAATATGCTAAAAATAGTGACTCTGTAAGTGTTTGGAATGGGTAAATTAGGAGTGCTATATCCCTCAAGTGTGAAGATTTATTAATCTCACGGATTATAACAAGAGTCCGCTTTGTAATATTCAATCACTTGTAATGCATCGTGACAAACGACGCATGGTGGTTCATGCATGTCGGTCGGCGCTCAATGCTAGAAATACGTTAACTATCCTCTGTAGTCTTCCGCGACTCCGTAAAGTTGTGGATATGATTATGCCAATGATGCTCAGCGAGTTCTGTCTAATACAATCAGAGCACTTAGTTTGCCTCGAAAATCGAACCTTCAAATGCAACCTTTGCTGAATTGAAGAAAGTATATTGTTAAGCGTAAGAATTTGTTAAATATATTAATTAAATTTGAGATTAATAGCACAAATTTCTGAACGCATTACATAGTTTCAAACGCAAATCATGATTAAGAAAAGAAGTAAAGATGTTACAGAATATGAGCATGGGTTCAAATGAAGTAAGAAATATTATCCTTATTGATGGCTTTATTCAAACTTTTTACTAAAATAAATGCTACTCAATTGGTCTCAGATTACTTTTAATTGTGCTTATGGGTTCAAAAATTGCATCGTTTAAGATTTGTTAAACCTCCGTTGATGTGACCGTGAACGTACAAAGGAACAACGGTAAATCTGCAAGGACAGGTGTCCTGAGCGGATCCAACAGTTAATAGCCCTTTCTCCGCGTTACCATAGCATTTTCTACCCTAAACATCATGAAGCAATGCCTCCCCTGCGAGCTGTATTCAAATCATTATCATCCACTCACTTCGTCCCAGCCTCCCCACCCGCCACCTGCAAAATTCCGATCTCTACAGCCTCGACTTTATACCTAGCGCTATCTTTAACGATTACCCCACTTACGCCCCGTGCGAACGACGGAGCCCCTTTACCCTTTAAGTGCCCCTCTGCTCCTCCTCTTACCCAGCCCTGTTGATCGCTCCATTCCAATTTCCTGAATTCTTGCCGTCAGACCCCCACCATTCCCCTCCTTCCCCCGCTCATTCCCATCCTCCCATATAACGTCGAGCTCTTCCCTTCCCATCGTTCGAGAATGCAAAACGTCGATGCTCGATACCGATTCGATTAGTCACAAAAATTGATGAATCTCAATCATTTTGTTTTTTTTGATGGCATAAGTTAAAAAAATGGATTATACGAGATCAACCATTCCCTTTCCGACCGGGTCGGACGGCGATGAGGTTCTTTGAGTTACTCTTTTGATATGTAAAAGCAAAGCTCCGTAACATTAAATATCGTGACCAATACACATCAAAGGCTGAATCTAATGGCTTTAGGTACAGCTGAGTGTCTCACTTTTAGCTAACAACGTTTCTACGTCGTTAGAGGAGGTATCTTCAAGCTGAAGATCTGAAAGAGAGTTGTAAAATAAAAGCAACACATGCAGCAATACCTGAAGCCATTGAACCAGTTGTTTAAGTCCCTAGTCTAGTTAAACTGCTTTAGTTAAATATCTAAGACTGTCATGCATACGATCCATATATCTATATCTCTCTGCCTTCTAGGAATCAGATTAAACTATTATAGTTCATGGTCACCGAGGATAAGTGTTTCCTTCTTTACTTTCTGTTAGTTTCTTAGGATTTGATGGGCAATTAAGGATTATTGAGTCATTTAGTAAAGGCAGGTTGGTATTTTAGAGGAAAATCTCCTTATTAGGAGGCATATGCGGTGTTCTGACACACCGGGTCATTGCTTCTTCGGTTTGGCCATGTTGAGAGAATGGATGAGAGTCGAATAACAAAACAAATATATAAGAGTGAAATGAATGGTGCAAGAGGGAGAGGTGGGCCTAGGAAGGTATGGTTGAATGTGGTTGAGGAAATTCTAAAGGGGAGGAATATTAGGAGTCTTAAAAACAGGGGGGCGTGTATGAAACAGTGTATGAGGGTAAATGAGGCAAAAGATGTTAGCAAGGATAGGTCTGTATGGAGGAAATTATTGAACCAGAGTTAGGTGTAGAAATATGTATTTATGAGTGAAACTTTGTGACTGTGCCTACCCCGGAAGAAAACAGTGTGATTGGTATGTATGTATGTATCTCTGTAGATGAAGTGTAGAGAGAATCTCCGTTATTATTATTCTGTTCTTAAGGTGGTTTGAGCAATTTTTGTTGATTCACAGAGATTTACCTTAAACTTTGCGAACGTGTTCTCATCAGTGATATCTAAAGACAAAAGTGAGAAAAAACAACATCATATTCATTTTTTTCTCGGCATACCCAATGAAGGGAACACTTCCACTGAGCTCTCAAGTAATTATGCCATAGGTTCCCAATATTATGAATTATAGCTACAATCCGGACTTATAACGAGGGCCTCAGAACAAGAACCAGGTAGGAGCAGAAACCAATCCAACCCAGTCCCAAAATCGTCAAGAAAATATTTTTACACCTTAGTCAGGACCCTTTTTCTTATAATTATGGTAACTAACATTGTGGGTTTAGCGTTAAATTCATTCAAATGAGTGCGAATGAAAAGCCAAAGCGATGTAGCTGGTCAATAAAGGTTAGAGGTTAGATTCATTAGTCTCAATGATGGCTGGGTGGGGCTCAATGATGGCTGGCCAGTCTCAAATAAAAAGAATATATAAAGCTTTGGAGGCTGGCAAAGAGTGGATGGAGAACACGGTAATATCAGTAAGGAAGTTGAATGAATAGCCTAAATAGTAAAGTTTTTCAACAGCAGCAACAACCAAAGTCATTAAAAATTTGAAACCGTTTCTTTTAGCCATCCCATTTCCAAGTGGATTCGTTTCTCCATGTAGGTGGGAAAGTACTGAAGGTAAGGACTGAATAATTCATAAAAGAACCTGTAATGGATGATCTGGTGAGGGACATGCCTATATAAATGATGCGTGCTAAGCAAAATTGACTACGTTAAGAGAAATGATGAATAAACTTAATGGTTGAAGGCTTAACTTTGTGGAATGTATCTACTGACATCGCTAGAAAGAGAGAACTCTTAGTATTTTCCACACTTAAGACTTTAATTTCCAACCCAGGTTTCGACTGCCTTGCAATCATTTTCAAGGTACATATACATGGCATGCGACTTAATATATAGATCTGGGGAGGGGGGGGGAAGAAGTGGTTGATTGACGTCAGAGACGTGCGTCACGGTCAGTGGGAGGTGGTGGGGGTAAAAGGAGATGTTTCATCAGCCTTTGCTAAACATTTAATCAAAGAGGACCATATAAGTGACTTTTCGCCGGAAGTGCTACCCGTTGAGAAGAAAGGAGCCAAATTGGACTACTTGGAACATTTTGAAATTTTAAGTGCTGCCAAGAACATAAGTGAGAATCTCTTAAATGAATGTGTTTTTCCCTCCCACTCTCCCCTATTATCCATACCTTTCCCCCCACCACCTCCCACTGACCGTGACGCACGTCTCTAACGTCAATCAACCACTTCTTCCCCCCCCCCTCCCCAGATCTATATATTAAGTCGCATGCCATGTATATGTACCTTGAAAATGATTGCAAGGCAGTCGAAACCTGGGTCGGAAATTAAAGTCTTAAGTGTGGAAAATACTAAGAGTTCTCTCTTTCTAGCGATGTCTGAAATGATGAAAGTCGAATAAAGAAAAATGTTCACGTCAAACCAGTGTGGATTGTGGAAGAGACAGGAGAAGGACAACTTCTAAGGAGTCTTAAAGAGAAGAGAACGTGTATGAAGAAATACATGAAGGCAAAAGAAGTAAAGTAAGCATACAGGTAGATAAGGATTGGGGAGCTTGGAAAAATTTAATATGATAGGATCAGTTTTCCAATTTTCGGATAAATAATGATTTAATTAAACGTAAAACTTTTCACGAATCTTCAGAGTTCACCTCTAGTAAACACATGAAGGATAATATCCTAAAAAGAGACGTTATTCATAACATTTCCAAAATTTAAAGGTGTATAAAATAAGTGTGAATATTTATTTCTTCATAAATATTTTCATAAGAGTTCATGTTATTTGCATCCAAGCCTTCTTTTAAGGTAGATGATGCAACAGTGGAAATATGCATTAGAACATGAGAAAAAAGTAGAATTAGTCCATAGATTGAAAAACGGACACTGACTGTTAAGAGAGTTCCATAATAACATTGGTAAGGAAAGGAGAAAAGGCGACCCCATATCAGAAATCAAGGGCACTCATGATGATGATTAATTATGACTGGACTCGTGAACGCAATTCAGATCAATTCTCGAGCCTCTGAAATATGCATGAAATTTTATTGATGCCTTCATTTAGTCACATATAATTTACCATGTCGAAATCAATGCAAACCGATTCAAAACTCAAACATTTCCCGGGTAATACAATGATAGTTTGAGACCGGATCGTTTCCATGATCATCATATCATGTGACATTTGTAAATTGATTAACTCATTTAGTTATCCCTCTTCATCATAATAAAGATACTGATTAAGTGATACGGAAACATTTTCTAATGTAAAAATGGTTTCAGGTTCCACTTTCAGTAAAAATTTAACTGAAAAACAAGAGAAAATTTGTAAACAAAATTTATCCACACTATAATATACCAGGCTAGGCGATCTCCCTTGGGATTAAGCCGTGACGATTTTCTGGGTGGTTCAAGTCCAAACGCTACGAGGCGCGGGAGTCGTACATTTTACATTCTTTAGTTTACTTGATACAACGTCATTGCGTCTTTATGGCAGTCAGTTTAACCAATACGGCGATATAGTCATACTAGTAAGTACAATGCTTAATAGCAGCACAATTTGGAATCGGCTTTAACTGAATTTTTATGACTCTTAAAGTGAACATTCTAAAATGGTCGGAGCCGGGAGGATTGCTTTTTTCTAAAATAATTGGTATTTTAAAATCATCTTTTGGATTCCTTTAGGATCCAACGCCTAATCAAATTTAAAAATGCAGAAATTTATCAATGGTAACTAAGAGAATGATTTCATAATTTTGTGTTTTGAAGCTTGTTCTTAGTTACAAGGCAATAAAGTGAGTTACCTTTATTGCAGAAGTTAGAATCGTCATAACGTATCTACTTAAGCATAGCACATTATTAGAATATTGAATGTAATAAACTCTTAAACTAATATTGATTAATACGAAGTGACGCTCTACCAATAAATTTCTACTTCGTAACGTGGATTTCACATACTTTTTTATCCAACCGTACATACCATACATGCCATAGCCTGTATTCGCATTGCTATACTTATTAAAATATGTTTTCATCCCCATAAAATGATATCATCTACAAAAATTCGCCTAATTATGATTCGCATAATGCAATCCCGTAAAGAAATGCATTCGATTAAAGGACGGCATTTCATTTTGTTAATTTGTATTGTTGCTATTGGTTATTTATAAGTTTACATAAAAATTCTGAAACAGCCGAATTTAGAGCTAATAAACTATGATTTATTTCCCTAAAGCAAACGAATAGTCTGAGGGACGTCAAATCTTTGTTCTATGGATCAAATCTCTCTATAGGATGAAGATGACACCTTTATTTTTAATGTTGATATCGGACAAATGGCTATGGATTTACATAAAAAATGTTGAGCTATCAGTATTGCAACTTTCGTTGGATTACATGGATGTATAATTTCTTCAGAATTCTGAAGATAAATACGGCATGGCTACTGTCAGGAAAATGGCAAATTGTTAGCCTTTATCCTCATTCTAGTTGATGCTTTTGTTCTACTTGTAATTAACATTGCTTTATTATTGACGCATCTGACAAATGTGCCGTTAATCTGATCAGTAAATGTCTAATGATCTGTAAATGTACTGTGCGTGGTGATCTGTATGGCATTGCGAATGAAATGAATGACTGATAACTTTCAACGGTTAAAATATCCATATATTGTTCCCATATTTGCTCTAGTTTTTCCGTATTTATTCAAAATAGTATGGGCAAAAATACTTTCAGCATTTAATATCATTTTTTCGTATGTTTCTTCATTACAATGTTTTTCATCTGTAAGCACTATCAACACAATGTATAGAACATTATTAAGGGCTCATTATCATAATCCTATCGGTCTAGCTTCCTATTATCCTCATTGTCCAGATGAACACGTTTTGTAGGTTTTCCCTCCTATTTTGCTAACTTCACATTTGTATCTTATCATTGCATCTCCCAATTTCTTGTATCTTGCAAAATCTTCATTTGACTAATCATTTCGTCAGGCATCTCTGATTTTTTTCTTCATTGTGGACCATTGTCAGACTGATGTCATTCGACTATTACAATTCCACTATTATTATTCCACTCTTTACATTGCATTTTAAAACCTTCTTCTGTAGATCAGAATGACAAATTCCAGTTTCAAAGCCTGTTTTGCACAGGTATGACAACGTTTTATCTCTTAGGTACGATTTCCATACTACGCTACGAGTATCATTCGACCTCCTTTCTGTAGTCATCTTGGCTTTCTTGGTAATCCTGAGATTATTTCTGTCTAGATTCTATTCCATCGTTGCAGTTTCAATCCAGAACAGAAATTGTTCACCATTTATTGTTTCGCCTGATGCAAATTGCTTCGTTTACAAATATATATTCCAGTGCCACTCAACTTTAACAAAAATACTTTCACTATTCTTTCAATATGCAGCATGTCCACAAATATGAACTGTTCTAATAATATTCAGCATTCCTTTTGTGCCCTTACTTGTAAACTATCACCCAGCACCCAGTAGTAATACTCAGTTTCTGAATGTATTAATTTATTTATCGATTCCTGAGCAACCCTTATTATTCTTGAAGTCTCTCAAACTACTTCCTTTTGAGCATGTGATATTACTCAGCCAACATCAACCCATTTTTCTGATTTTAAGTTTTTACCAGCGGATAAGTAGGTAAAGTATATATGGTTCTAATCCTAATTTCTAGTACCGGCCATTTGATCCCTCTTAAAATCGTCATATCGTTCCACTCGTCTAATTTTGTCATTATTTCTATCGTCTTCCTTCATCTTCCACGCCTCCCTAGTGATCTCCCCTTTTCAACATTCCCTCTCTTTCCATAACGTCCCCCATCCATCTCATCTGCCACCTTTGAGCCTCCACTACAAGCTTTCTATCCTCTACAGCCATATTCAATACCTTTTCGTTCGTTGTTCTCGCCCTTTAGCTCATTTTTCCTCACAACCTCCAACGTTCTCCACACCCGCATCTCAAACGCCTCGTGTCAACGTATATACAGAGCCACGTTCCATACTAGAGTTTTCATCAGACTTTTCTTAACGTCTCCACTCAGACCTTTCCTTGTGATTTCTTTCCCCCTAGAAAATGCTCACTTAACCATTGCGAATAGACATTTTTTACACGTACCACTAAACTCCTTCTCCTTCAAAATACAGCAAACTTATGATCTGTAACATTTGCTGTATTTTGAGCCCTCCCACCCTTTAATTCAACCCTGCCTTTTACATTACGGAGAATTACTTACAACAATTACCAACAACACTTTCGTCATCTTATCGTTATCAAATAGACCTTCATATTTATTCCTTATCAAAGTTTACTCTCTCTCTCTCCCTCTCTTCTATCACTTTTCCTTTAAATCTCTGGTTTCTGATCCAAATGTGATGGCATGTTTCTGTCCTAAAGTGTTAATACTACATCAGGAGAGAACATGAATTGTAGGCTAGATACGATATGACTTTACATATGCTACTTTTTGTTAACAGGGGTTGGCCAAAATCTCAAACTTCAAACCATATTTTTTTAATGAGAGCCTTTTAGAGTCGTTGGATATAAGTGTCAAATTAAATTTTCATGTTTGTCAATTCAATGACTGGTTCATTTTTACACTATTTTCCCTAGAAATATCCCCAAAGAATTTTCTAGCCAAAAATTAATTTGAAAGTAAGTTTTTTTTACAATATATAGCTAAAATCTTATCTATTCGCTTAAGTGCAATAACTTTGATTATTCAGTGTATTTAGGAATAATAGGAATTCCACTGCGTTAGTAAAAGTCAAGTTCAGAAATCTTTGAAGTTTTCATTCACAAGTGAAATGGAATGCCTTTTCCCGGCCAGCAATCGTAATTTATACTCGGAAAATGTAAAAATCATATGAAATAATTACGGAAAGCCAAATTGCAAACATTTGTGCTCTAATCCAAACGCTTTGCAGCACTAAGATGCCCCGTTTATTTACGAAGATTTGTTACCACGGAAGATTCACATCAATAAAATAATTTATCTATACACCATGTTATATATTTTAAATAAAATTACTAAATTTATGTATAGTAACCAAGGTTTTAACGGCTCATCGTCATTTCCCAGGACATTATATCGTAGATTTCTCATTTCACCGTCATCTTTACCTTAACATGGCTGTGAACCGTTGAAACATTGGCCGGTAGCTATACACTTGTCTGAGTTATTATCATCTAAAGATATTTTTAAGATTTTCCTAATGCTTTGATTCTTACGATGTTTATCAACATACTCATATATACATCTAGTTATTTCTCTTGGTCTCGACCGTCTATAAATAGGATGGCAGTCACGGTTAAGATTGCCAGTAAGTACGTAGTCCTCTCCGGCGTACCATTTAATTTCTCGTCCTGCATCCTCCACTCTATTCACCTTTACTCCTTCCCTCTAGTCTCCTCACTCACACATCTCTTCTCTCCCCTCCCGTCCTCCTCAATGTCTTCCCCATTCCACTCAAGTGACTTTACTTACACACGACCCCTGCCTCACGAGCACCGTGTATACAAATGCGGTCTCAGAGTCTCCAATTTCAGCATTGAATATTTCTGGTTCGGTAATGGCCCCGATATCAAGATTCCGAGATGACTCGATCGAAAAGAGAGAGCAAGTTTCTCCACCGGAGATTGCGCTCCGTAAAGAATTTCCTACCCTGTTGGGGGTTGCGGGTGGGTATGTCAGTACCGTGATGGGGGGAGAGAGGGTGGAGATTGAAAAAAATGAAGAAAAGAGGCCGCCTGAGGGCGGAAAATTTTTCGCTCAGGACGGATAAGAAAATCACTTCATTTTTTTTCTTCTTTGGAGGTTGAAATAGGAAATGTCGCATATACCCCTTGTTAACGCTGCGCTTTCTACGCAGTCCATACCTGTACGCGCATGGATTTTCAGTTCCGTCGCAGCTTTTGCTGTCACAAAGCATACATTTATGCTATTCACGTAGCGAACTTACTATGGATAAGGATCGTCATTATTACCACCGGCTTCCGGGAGCGTTCCAGCGAGGACTATTAATCAGAACTCTTATATTATTTTAGGGTGAAAAAAAATTTCGGAACTGTACTCTCTTTGATAGGTACGTAGAACAAATTCCTTATATTGATCATTAAATTTTATGGGAGAAGATCTTTATCTAACATAGCAAATTTTATCTCAGTACGTATTTTCCCTCCCTTTTCCGCTTTCTCACCATCCTCCACTTTATCATGGCTTTAGCAACCATTCGCCCCCTACAACCTTCTGAAAGCAGGCACCTACTCTGCCTCCTCCTGGTATCATCGGAGAGTTTATTTTCCCCATTCACCATACCAACCAATTTCTCGCTTGCCTTCCTTTTAGACCTCTGAACTTTCAATATTATCCTTCGAACCAACATCAGCCGAACTCTGCAGTCTAATCTCTTCTTCAATTGTTGCCAACATTTGAGCTCCATACGCCAATACAATTTATATTTTACTCATCAGGAGCCTCTTCTTGACATCCTAACCCAAAGTCACCGTAATCCTCTCGCTCGCTAGCGCTATTCTCTTTCTAGATGCCTTTCTAAAATGCCACTTTTCCTCCAAAGACCTAACCATGTAATTAAATTTGTTACAGTTTGCACACCCCTACTTAAAGGAAAATTCTCGCTGTTGGTTCCAGAAAATCAAATTAATTTAATAATGGATTTATACGAGTAGTTTTAGAAAGATAAATTTATTAATTTTAATGACATTACCGCTATAGCTTCATTCTGAAGATGCCTAACTTCTGCTTTTTTGACCTGTTTGTTGAGAATAGTACATGGCAACTTATCAGGAATACCAACTAGACCAATTTAAAGCTTACATTTGGTGCAGAACATTGATCAAATGAACCTCTCAGGTTAGGGACCAGTCTTTGTCTTTCGAGACATATTTCCAGATTGAAAACAGATGACAGATTTTGGTGGAAGCTATGTAAGTAATGCATCAATTCACAGTTTTCCAAGTTTTTATGAAAGAATTCAACTCCTTCGAACAAACTAAATATCGTGATTTAACTATTCTACTATATCACAATGGTATATATGTAAATTGTAGAAACTCTCATCGTCGGCTAATAGCTGTTTAACCTTTCAAGTCCAAATCACAACTCAAAGTCATGATGAAAAATAATATATTAATTTCATAGGGCCGAAATGACGTATACAAGACTTGCGGCTCTACTGGCTGAAAAAACATCAATTGCCAAAGATTTTACAACATGTTGGAAGCGTTTTTCTGCTTTCGTATTCAGTGATAGCATCCTAAATTGATTCATGACTATTAACTTCTCAACTGGATGTTTGCTACTGCAAATCTGCGTACTCTACCTAAATAAAACTGTTTGTAATGCTCATTTAAATTTAAAAGATTAATTTGGTTAATGCGTCGAGAAGACATGATGAAGGTAGCATGTAAATATTTTTACAGTCATCGCTCATTTAATTATGAGATTGGTTGATAGCAGCCATCCATTTTTCCCGATCTGATGACTGTTTCCTTACTATATGGTAGTTTTTATGCACTATCCTCTACATTTGGTATATACTGTTATCCATAAACCTTCCTCATGGGACTTCATCCTCAAATTTCTCTTCACTACGACTCAATGACCTATCGTACCTCATAATGTGCCCAATAGATCCTATTCTTCTTTTCTACGTGGTGCTCCATATGGTAATTTTCTTGTCTTTGTACCTCTTCGATTCATATAACTCTTTCCATTTGAACTTCAGTATCCTCCTTCAACACCAGATTTTAAATACTTCTGTAGTTTCTCATCTGCTATATACCATTGCCCATGTGTCTGGCCTATCGAGGGCGGCGGTATACACAATTGTTTAAGCATACTTTTCCCTCATTTTTAGCCTTATTTTCTTGAACTCAGCAGTGATTTAATCATAATGAAAGCTTTATAATCCAGGACTATGATATATTTTATGTCTGATGCTCATCTTCCGTCCCTCTTGCTTGCGCACTTCTTTCGCCGAAAATTTCTTCTTCAAGCTTGGCTCTTCATCATATTACTGCATCAAAGGAGATTTTTTACCTGTCTGTAATCATTATACCATCGTTTTTTACTTGCCTGATAGCCATCGCTAAAGAAATCATGACGATGTATAGTATCTGAACTGATGGGGTAGATTCTCTAATAAATGGTTTGATTCTGTCTTATTCTTCTAATTGCAGATGCCCACTAGCCCTTTGGCAGTTCTCCTTCGGCGTTTTGGTTGTCCAGCCAGAAAGCCGTGAACTTTCATCCCGGCTGAAGCTATGACAGTTGGTACCTAACGATCCACTTCATCTTTGTCATTGGCGTCTTATATTATGCCTTAACTACGAAAGCACAACATATCACGTTATACTTCATTTTTTACTCACTGCAAGATTACTCCGTTTTGCAAGCCATTACTTGCTAAGAGTAGGAATATCCACCTCGTGGCAAGTAACTCTTAACTCTCATCCATTATCCAATCAATTCCGTTATAACCAAAATACAAACGATTTCTTAGACACTAAAATACTTCAGGTATAGACTGCTTCTGCCAATAGCTTGTCAATATACTCTCGAAACGAGAAGCTTTCACTTGGTGGAAGGATGTCATAATGAACCAGATAAAATTTGTGACCTCCACAATTTATCAAGACTTACGACCGGTATCGGCTGACTAGCCATCTTCAGATTAAGGTGGCCTGAAAATGGCTTGACAGCCGAAACCAGTCATAAGTTTAAGCTGTGGGAGTCACAAATTTTATCTTGTTCATAAAGTTGAAAATTTACCTATTTGAGTTGAAACCAATTTAAAGCTATCCATTGATTATTAGTTACCCCCTGCTGTGAGTCAATTCATCTATAAAGAAACTTGTGAAATATATCGCAATTAATTTTCACACGAATTAAATTGTCTGTAGTAAATTATAGATGATTTAATAACTTTCAAGCTTCAAATTTTGACTACTACCATTATCTGAATAAGATACAGTATTCTTTAAAATCTCTGGGGCGGATCAATGCTTGCGGGGTTTGAAGCATTGCTGGAAGAAAATAATTCCATTTTAATGGTTCAAAATGTTTTAAGTGGAAACAGAAAGTGGTAACATATATTAGTAATTCTTTGCAGCAGTCTTTGTTGGTCCTACAAGCATAATATGCAGAAATACAGTTCTGACAACTTTTAGTCTACTACGCAAATGCAGTTAAAAGTAGCAAGTATTAAAGTTATGAGCAGTAATGCCATCTTTTTGTGAAGGTAACCTCAATGCAGCGGTTCTTAGAGGCTATGCTTGTGATTTGGTGATTGAGTGTCCGGAAATTAATAAATTATTTAATTTATTAATTAAAGGTTAAGGTCATTTTACACTTTCGTCTAATATTATTGGGACTCATCACTGATGAGAACCTTTATTCGTATTCGAATCAATGGATCAATTATGAGCTCTCAATAATAGATCCAGATTTCTCCTCAAACATTAACAACCAACAGATAAACTGAACTGTGAGAAACAAGAACTCCTGGGTTTTTTAAAAGGGACTCATCTCTTACGAGGAATGTTATTCTGATTCATTTATTGTAATAAATTAAAATATATTACGTCAAAGAATCACATTTATCCTCCACAATTGACGACCGGTAGATATGAACCACATTTATGCAAAAGAGACAATTGTCCATGTGACAAAGCGTGCTTTACACTGTGTATCGCATTTAGTTAACTTTCGAATATTTTCCACATCTGCCGTAATACCTAGATATATTATTATTTTGTACATGACTGTCCAAATCACTGTTCTCATTGATATTAACCACAAACATGAACATTTTGAATCAGCTCATGCATTTCCAAGAATTTCTCAGGCTCTTCTCTCCAACCGAAATATCGGAGACCCCTGATTTCCCAATCGACGGAGCATCTCGGCGGTCACGGTCCAGTGGATTGAGTGGAGGGGGATTTCGGGAGCGGGTGCGGAGAAGGGAAAGAAAAGGGTTAGAGAGGGAGAGTATTAGGGCGTGGCCTACTATCTCCCGCCTCCCCCTTAATCCCACTGAATGCCTAACATATCTGATCATCCCCATCTTGGACGGGAGAGTCAATCGAGGACGAAGGGCGAAGCGATTGAGAGGGGAGGGGCGAGGGGATGACGGGTTCAAGCACCAGAGAACCCACGTGGAAGAAGTGCGAGCAAAACCCAGGGATTTTGGATGAGAAAAAATTTGGTAAATATAATTAAACGCAAAAAATGGAAAACTGGATATAAATAGCGCTACTAGTGAAATAACAGATAGTATTCCGCGCACTTAATGCAATATGCTTACAAGTTTTATCCGGAGTCTCAGTCCAAATCTCAGCCCTAAGGGTAGGAGAATGTCTCGGAAACCAAAAAGAATTTGTGAATCGCACCAATAATATATTAAGGGCTAACAGATAGTTATATTAGAGGCATATATGAAATGTTTACGCATTAGAAGAATTTGTATATTTCATACGCATGTTTAATGATCGCATCTTTCCTCGTGTTTTTTTAAATGTTATTAAGTGTTAAAGTGTTATCACTTGGCAAGTGCCTTACGTACTATTTGGTCGAAATAAATGCACTATAAATTGCTAGTTTGAATCGGTGAAGAGCAGTAGTTGAAAGATACATGGTGTCCAAGACACTATTTTTATTTGATAATACAGCATATGAAAATAGAGTCACCATATAAGCCATGCATATGCATCTATTTCTGTAAACGATATATCGAGAATAACTGCTTCCTATAGCCAACTATCACATTTATATTAGAAAAATGAAATATGCCTCAGACATGCCACAAGGTTTTCTTTCACTGCTCCAGTATGGAATCTACACCCACGTATTGCTCAGCTCGTCGCCGAATGATTTCAACAAAGGACGCCAGAACACCATGCATTAAAACTGCTCAGTAACTGGAAATGAGAGTCTAATGAAAAGTTATAAATGTACATATAAATTAGCTAACTATGATGTTATGTTGGTTCCGTGACTGGCGCCAGATAAGAAGTTATTCGCTTGATCAATACTATATGCTGTTGCTTCACAGTCTTTATGGTATGTTGCCAGAATTATGCCATTATCAAGTTTAGACAAGTTAAATAGAAACACCTCTTAACGACCACTCCTATCAAGTGACCAACCCTCACAACGGTCATTTTTCAGAATTTTCCAGGAGCAACTATATTATGACGTAATAAGCGCCACCTGTATAAGTTTTAACAAACCATCGCATCAAGAGATTTTTTTTCTTTTTTCAAATAAGCCTCCCGTTTATTTGCATAATATGTACTCCCAGACACTTGACCCCAACCAAACGTCCACCACTATGAACGACAATTTTTCAGTAGAATCGTTGGTGGTCGCTTAATACAGGTTTCGCTGTACCTAATATTCAAGGCAACGAATCGGCACTTTGAAAAAAAATTATAAAAATAGTTGAAGACAATGGATTGCAAGCTAAACTGGGCCTTACCTACAGACTCAGCCAACTCTAAGCTTATCACTTTGTAGTAAATCACTCGTATTTTATTTCAAACTTTCCTATTTTGTTTTCCAATGTATAGTTTCCACAGCAACTGCCTGTTACCGATTTTGGACTTCATGCATCTTTGTTCCTGAGGAAGGATGCAATTTATATTACCTATTTAAGAAAAAATCAGAAAGGTAAAATACCTTCGCCGAGGTATTAGCAAGTAGGGAGAATGAGGTTTTTCATATTTGTTTAAGGATAACAACTCCTCTGATTCTGCAGCCGTCAAAGTGACTTTTCAGAACTTTGGAAAAAAAACTTAAAATGAAATTTACGATACAAAAATACTCATGACGAATTATTTAGTTGCCAGAAGCAACCAAGACTGCAGCTATTAACCAAGGGCATCCTCTGAGCTCTCAACAGGATAGGGCGATAACAATACAACGGCAGGAGCACAACTGAAATCTTTTTGGCATTTTTGGCATTTGGCATGCCAAACATTCCATAATTTTCCCTTTGGAGTTTCCTATGGATGCTTTAGGCCATGGGTTGTGCCTCATAACTTTGTCTATTCTTCGTCACAGGCTTTTCAACTCTATCATCCCTTTTTCTGCTGTGCAAGGAACTTCTTGATAAGATATGCGCTCCAAGGATAACATTCTCAAACTTTGCAGGAAACATTTCCTTGATCTCAACGTTGCTCGCAGTTGATAGTTGGTTTTTGTCCATTTTTGATTCTTCTTGTCCAAGACATTCTGAAGATAGCTCCAGGTTAATCCTTAACTTTTTCCCAACGTTAGTAACTCTAGCTTTATCGCTTATGCCGGGGTGTTGAGTCATCTATTAATAATTTTGATAATAAGAGAAATAAATATTACAAAATTGAGGCATGTCTTAAAGGAATGGTAATCAATACCCTCATCGCATAGCATTTGACAACCACCCGCCAGACCTTATGTTCCACGGAATGTGCCATTTACATAGGTACGGATTATGTAATTAATTTTCTCCGTGCACTGATATAATTTCTTTTTCAAACACATACAATTGACTTATTTCTTTACTGAGACACAGTATTAATGATCAAGGATGGATGGGTAACTACAACTCCATATTCAATCTCGTCTCTGTTTTGTTCTTAATTTTTCAATGCATTTACAAATTCATTTTAGAGAGTATAAATCTTTCGACTGCCTTATCGGGTTATTTGCTAAGTTCCAGAACTGTATTTTATCCTCTAATGATGACATCAAAATCACTGTTTAAAAATTCAATGAATAGAAGGTTAATGTTAATGTTTTTATTTGTTTCGTTTTGCTGCCAGGCTTATTGGGTTCCTATCCAGGCATATAATGTTACTTCCTGGGGTAAAATAATTTCCGCTAATACACCGTATTTTAATTTTTGCAAAACTGAAAATCATTTATCTTACGTATTTAGCTTCACGTCTAGAGACTATGCCGCAACAATTAATGAAATATTTTGGAATTTTGAGACGTCATGTTACCGATTTAGAGAGTTACAATCTACAGGAGTTTTATCGGATGAGCTGATGGCGCAGATCATACACGAGTATCAATGCTGAGTGCTGGTACTGACAAAGGTATTGTGAGAAATTTTGTCACTGCCGAAAAGCATTAATGTATCGCATTTCATCATCCACGGATTAGTGAAAATAAGAGATTTTCTTTGCCATTTTTATCAAAACATCGTCACTCACTAACTTTCCTTTGTAAGCTTTTATTGGAAAATTTTCTTCAGGTATTCTTCTCATCTAATAACTTCTTCGTTTGAATCCAGACATCTATTCCAATATTCCTAATGGGATTGCCTTTTGTCAGAAATCTTTTGTAATGAGGTCTTGCTTTTCACTACAATTGCTTTTATCGACATTTTTGCGGTAAGTCAGTATTTTTTCTCTGCGTAGTGCTTTGGCGATGCTTATTTAAATTTTTTCGAATAGGAAAACCGATATACACTGTCTTTCTTTGTCAGATATTATAACATTCCTCTCGGCATCATGTAACATCTTTCCGATTGTCAAATGTAAATACGGTGTTTTTCCTGCTACACCATTACTTTTCTGCCATTTCCAATCGGCTTTTCTCATTTCTGTTTTTTTATGGTATCTTTTGTCATTTTGAGTTTGTTTGTTCAGACCTTTGACTTTTTGCTCTCACATTATCCCCAATGTATTTTACAAATCTTCTATAATAATTCATGAATAAATTAGATTTATTAAATAAACCATAATGACAAGTTGTAGGAAGAGTAAACGCCAATGAAGAAAAAATTTCAAAACTTTGGGAGATAAGTTCTAAGAATTTCAACGACACCGACATTTTAAGAACAAACTAAAAACTGGATGGCTATCTGTAAAACTAAGTTTCTTTCAGGAAGATTATTGTGGCTAGTCAATTTGTATTTCTTCCAGTTAAGTTGAGGAAAATTGTGTGTTATAACTATCATTTATTAGCTATTCGAGCCGTTAGTGATGGTTTTGAGGGTATTGTGGACAATAGACTCCACGTGAGTGAAATTAAATTTCACCTACTCAGACCAAGAGGTTTTGAATGAAAAATAAATTCTAACCTGTAAATTTTAAAAGAAGTTATTCTACCAATATTGGCAGTTATTAAGAAGTAAAATAGTTCGAGATGTGGATAGTGTTGACGAGGTTGAATTATTAGATCTACTCAGGGCATGATGAGAGGGATATTTCATAGACAAAAATATTTGGGATAAGTATAATGGCTAAATTCTATCATGATTAAGGAATTAGTAAGGGCTAAGGAGTATCGTAGGCTTTTGGCAGGCTTAAATTTTTCAGTTACTTTGTGAGGTCAAGGGACATTCGACCCTACCACGAGAGAATGAGACTAATTTTTCTATGGCTGTAAAATCTTGCACGCAATGTTCATTTCATTGATCAATGTTTGCTGCGATAAGAGATTTCAAGATTTTATTATAAGATTTAACAATGACATTGGGAAATATGAAAGAGCAAGAGGTGAAAGATCTAGAAAAACGAGGAGAAAATAATTGTTCAAGATTAACTGCATAAAATAAACATAGAGATACTACTTCTATGAACACAAACCCAAAAATTATTGAAAATTCTATTAGATACATAAGTGTGCTCTCTAAAAGTACTGAAGGGTCGGAGAAATGCCTGGTAGGTCTCAGTACTCAATGGAGGGAGCACCCCTTATCTCCACTTCACGTGGCTGAGCGCGGGCAATACACAGCCAACTGAGATCGGACATGTGGCAAACGAGATAGGAAAGCGAGTGAATACTGGGATAAGTATTCGCCTCCACCGCAGATTGGAGCACCCAATATCCTGGAGGGGTGAAATCCCTCCCTAAAGTGGAAGAGCCAGACAAGTGGCCAACGGCATAGAATGCAAAGGGCAACAGAGAAACCGCCGCAATAAAGATCCCGTGGATATTTCTAGTTCCATGGGAATGGAAATAATTAGGCATGTATTCTTCTGAGATTACTATTCTGGAGGAAAAGTACCCATATTGGTATCTCCGTTTGGGAAATATCCCAAGTGACATATGGCCCTTTAATGATAAGGCTGTGATCAAAATCCAATAAAAATCTAGTCTGTGAATGAAACCAAAAACTTATGAACAAGTACGTGGGATATATGAACAAGGAATAGGAAGTTAAAACTAGATAAATTACAGAGAGAAATAGGCAAGAATAAAATCGATACTATTGCACTGAGCGGAGCTGGAAGGGAAGGAGAATGGGTGATGCCTTCAGATAGCTTTAGGATGCTGATTAAAGGAAAAGTCTACAGGAATAGATGAGAGTAACTAGATGGTAGCTGTGAGGTTAAAAAGTGAACCATTAAAGACCCTTATCATTCAAGTGTACGTATCCACGTCAGAAGCAGATAGAGAGGAGAATGAAGTAGTCTATGAGCCGGTTTATGAGAAGAATAGTAAGGAAAAAGTGAGAGCTGTGATAATAGGAGATAGGAACAGTTTTGCTGGAAGGGGCCGAAGAGGTATCGCATTAAAAGACTATTATTTGGGTAACATTGACAAATACGTAGAGAGATTGATAGCACTCTGTGACAAGAACAACCTTATGGTGGCAAACACTTGATTTATGAATCGCGAAAAGAGACTATTCACATGGTAAAGTCCATGGAATACATAAAGTTACCATACACATTTTATTCTAGTCCATCAAAGATTATAGAACTGCTTTAATAATACAAAGATCCTTCCAGATGCTGATGCCAACTCGGCCCGACCTATTGATCCGAGAAAGCTGAAAGATGTGAAAGAGATTATAACAGTATTTTAGAAATGGGATGAGAGAAAGTTAGAATATGAAGAGACGGCCTTCACGGCAACTTTGGAGGAGAAGTTGCAAGTTTTAAATTATAAAATGTGCACCAAGAAAGACTGGAATGATACGATGAATATTATTATAGGAGCTCTGGCACAAGAGGTGGGGATAGTTAGAGATAGCAGGATTAAGAAAGGAAATGTGATTATACAGGCTATGGGAGAAGGAAGTTCAGGATGTTAAACAGTGCACTAAAGAAGGAGACGGATAAAGCTCGAGAGGACCAAATGAAGGAACTATCAATCAAAGGAGGAACTGGAGAAGGTAGGGAAATTGAAAGAGTTTCCACAGATTTACTATTATGAGTACAACCGGTTTTGGCAAATACGCCATCGTCAGGTACACTGCCGAAATCCGTTGTACTCATAATAATAAATCTATGGAAGATACAAAGTTTGGTTTACTACACTTCCAACTTTTCTCTAGGTGAAGACTTCAACATTTGAATCATATATCATTTTGAATCATATCAATCGGAAGAGTTGTTTAATAACGCGATGCACCAAACTGAGAGTGAACCACGAAAGATTAGTAAAAAGGGAATTAATGATAAGGAAATGAAACTATCAGCAGATATGGAAGAGATGAAGGTTATAAGGAAACGGTACATAGAATAATCATACTGTGCGAATGAAAAAAACGGAAGAAAGAACTAGAAAATGAAGAATCTGATTATGAGGAGGTGCAAGAGTGAAAGATGTAGTAAAGAGAGCAACAGCGGACCTGAGGAACGAGAAGGGAGTAGGATGAGATGGAATTCCTGTAGAGGAGCAGCAGGCCTTCGGGAAAGAGCAATTAGAAAATTCGCCGATATAATCAATAAAATATATGAAACAGTGGAATGGCAAGATGACTTCTAAAAGACAATAATGGTATATTTGCCAAATAATACTGATACTTACCTCTCTAATGAATTTTGAACGATCAGCTCAATGTCTATGAAACAAAGGTAATGATCTGAACCATAAAGAGCAAAATTGATAGAAATATAAAAGGAAACTTGTGAGGAGACCAGCTTGGATTCCGAAGAGGAACAAGAAACACAATTTAGATATGTAATTCTGACAGAAAAGATGCTGGAAGTAAACAAGGAGATGTGTATCTGCTTTATTAACTATGAGTAGTCATCTCATCGGATGAAATGGGAAGTGCTAATCAAGATCCTAAAAGGAATTGGAATAGAGTGGAAAGATGGAGGGATAGTAAAACCATTCCTCCTGGATCAAAGAGTAGCAGTGCGAATCGAAGAGGATGAGACTGATGAGATAACTCTAGGAAGAGAAGCGAGACAGGGACATCTTTTCAACATTTACAGAAACAAAATAACAGAGTAAGATTTGAAAGTTATCGGCAGGAAAATGGTTGGAGGAAATAAATTAAAGACTAACAAATATTCAGATGATCATGGTGTGACAGCAGTGGGGAGAGGAACTACAAGGGTTGGTACAAGAGATAAAGACAAAAGAGGAATATGGAAGGAAAATTAATTTTGACGAATGGAGGGTAGAGAGAATCTCAAAAGAGGGCCATGAAGTGAAAATCAAGTTGGAAAGCGAGCAAGTGAGGTTATTTAAGTACCTCCTTGAAAAGAATACTACACCTGGAATGGGTACTGTACACAAGAAATTAACAGTAGGATTGCTCAGGGAAAAATAGCATTCATACAAGGTTGGGAGCTCCTGACAGCTAGGAGTATCAACATGAATTTTTAAAAATATTAACAAGTTTTTTATATGGAGTATATTTTCTAAAGGATTGGACACGTGGACAATGAGGAAAAGGGAAAGAAACCTTGAAAGCTTTGAGACATGGCTATGGCAAAGGTGGAGAAGGTACGATTGAAGTATTAGGTTAAAAAAAGAGGAAGTACTGAGAAGAATTGGAGAGGATCTAACTACATTGAAAAGTTTGAAGAGGAGAAAGGCTAATTGCATTGATCACATTTTTTGCAGAAAGTCGTAATAAAAGAACAGATTATCGGAATAAAAGGAAGATGATGGAAAAGTTTGAGAAAAGAAAAGTGATGAGAGAAGGGACGTACAGAGCAATGAAGAACCTCACCCAAATCAGTAATATCTGCAGTTTCATTAAAACCTGAGACAGATGTATAAAAACGAAGAAGAAGGTATGTTTTCAAGGTTGATCGGTAGATATTTGTTTAAATTTTGGCACGATTCATGGCATGTGTCTTCAAAAATTGACTACCTCTCAAATTATATCATGGAAATCTGATATTGATACATTGGTATAATCGCTGATTTTTTTGATCGAGATTGATGTAATCTTTTGTCTTGTATTAATTATTCCGTTATTTGACAAAAGTCTTTTGCGAGGTCTCTAAAGCTTCACTCTCCATCAGCTTCAGTAATTTCCACCCGCTCATTTCGACCAGCCTTCTTATCCCACTTCCTGCACTTTTTTCCTCCCTTTTAGAAAACCCACTAACTTTCCTACTTCTCACCCTCATTCTTCTCCTAAGGGAGAGTGAAAGGGATACGAAGCAAAGTGGACGGAAGTTCTTCTTCACTATCCATGAGGGACCCGCTTTATGGCCAGCAAGAAAGAAGCAGGCTGAAAATTGAGGTGGAAGAAGAAAGTAATGTTGAATGGTGGACTTTGTTTCGAGGTCTCCAAAGGTTTTGTTTCACAGGAGGATGGAGTTGTAAGTCCATCCGAAAGGTAGGGTCGAATTCATTCATTGACTACTGCAAGTTTGCATTGGATTCTTAAAAATCCTACTTGTTCTCAAAAGAGCTCTTTTCTCTTACCAATATTATTTTGTTACAGAGTAGCAGTGATGCGAGTACACATTGAAAGAAATGGAAATATGTCATTTCAGACGTATGGCTATCTAAAAATAGATATAAGGACACAAGCTCCTACAAATATTTTAATGGTGGTCCCTTGAATTGCGTTTAAGGCAAAGATGCGATTTTTTACGTATCATATGGCGTACAGATCTTTAAAGTGTATTTCCAGTAAAATGGAAGGGAAAACTTGCTTTGTGAAGAGTCAAAAGAAATACTATCGTTCGCTATTCGATTGCATTCAATTTTACTGTACCAAATCTTTCGGTGTATATATGTGTTTAAATATACTTACGTACGCTACAATATTCTGTAAATAATTCAAATAATATAAAATATTAAACACAATGCTTTGAGTGTGAGTTTTCCTACGAAAAAGCAAATGAGAAGTGTCCATTCTTTGTGAGTGATTCTTAAAACTTTATGAATACCAAACGCTCAAATATTCAGAAATGCAATACTTCATTTTTATTCTTTTGCGGGAAATCATGGTCACTAAAGGAAATAACCACGCATATTTAACTATATCAATTTGATTCACCATCACGTCGCATTTGGGACATCATCAAGCATAATCTGTGAACACCGAAGTGACGAAACTGAGCGTAAAATATATCGTTTTGCGAGAGTTCTCATTGCAAATAATAGGAGAAAACTCGAATCGAATCAAAGAATGTACAAGTGGCCTTGAATTTTGACAGAATAGCTACATCATTATATATTATAGCAATGTGGCGTTAAATAGCACAGCCCCAGTAATAGCCACTCACTTGGCTTGTCGGATACATGCGCTTGTGGGTATACACAGGGAATGAGATAAATGGAGTAAAAGATGAGTATAAAATGAAGCAAGTGAAATTGTAGGAGGACTATGAGATGATAAAAATGGTGGAGGAGGATTTAAAAGAGGATGACAGAGAGAAATAAGAATGCTTAAAGGAAGAATTGAGAAAAAAAAGAATTGGATCGGTGGAAGGTGAGGAGAGTGGTTTTGAGAATAGTAGGACTGAAGAGAGATAATTTATTGACTGTTTTGGTGAAAAGAGATGTCGCAGAATGGCATGGATAGGGAATACAAAGATACAGAAGATGATGAAAAAGTAAGTAACTTGAATAATTATGGAGAAAATGAATCCAGAGATAAATATCTATAAACACTATCGTTCGCGATTCGATTGACTTCCTGTTTTTATTGTACCATATATTTTGGTGTTTAAAACAGTTTCAATGAATGTACGCAACAATAATCTGTAAAAAATTATCAAGTAATATAAAATGTTAAACATAATGCTTTGAGTTTAAGTTTTTCTATGAGGAAGTATGATTAAGAGGTTTATTTCCGTAAGATTTTGGGCACCGTGCGGTATATCAAGGCGCTTTAAATCATACTTTAGAATGGAGCTCATTAACTTGATTTATTATGTGATACTGTGATCTCAAAAAGGTTAATACTTTTTATCAGCTCTGTCTTTATACATGGAAATCCACGAATTTTAAGCCTTGCTCGTTATGCCTCTACACAAGGGTGGACCTTCTTCCTTGAAATAAAAAAATGAGTGCTCTACAACAACTACACATTTTTTCGGACATTATACTAGTCACATTGATTTCAAAGGTTTGAATCCAGTCACTGAACCTACGGACCATCGTTTTTATATACTGCACCGCCAATGTATCATCGTCCTTTTTTTATATACACGCCGTCCAAAGGTTTATTATAACGTGAATATCAACTTTGTGAAATAAATACGGGCCACCAGAAACGTACGGGATGCCAAAAAAGATATCAAATGAATTTTTCATGCATCAATCAATTTCCTGTGCTCTGATTTGTGCTGTGTACACGGATTGTGAGGAAGAAATCTAAAAAGCAGCAAAAAGTCTCTTCCGCTTGGTACAATAAGCAACGTAGAGAAGGTTTGTCAACCTTAGCAAGCACACCTCCGGCCTGCACAAGGGATTCATAAGCAGACCCAAATTTGATTTCCGTTCATAGCGAGTCATTTCATCTCAGCTAGGCATATATATTTTTTACATTAAACAACGCAATGAAAATGGCTCCTCTTCCTAGGAGAACCGGGAAACTCAATGAGGCAGGGCGAGTGTAGGAAAATCTACTGATTTAGAGATGGTAATGGCTTTGATCTGAGAATTTCTAAAGTTGAAACCAAAACTTTTAACACTAGAACCGACGAGGGGTCATTTTGACCCCTGAGGTTGTATACGTTTCATTGTCACTCTTAGAATTTTTGAGATAGGGTCATCGTATGTATATGACTTTAAATCGATTTTCATACCTAATTGGATGCCAATTAGGTAAAAGATAAGTATTGTTATTTATCTGAGGTACAGGCCCTCAACCCCTCGGACAGCCAAGGGGTCAAAATGACCCAACATTTTTGTACATCGTTTTCTTGTTTGCTGTTCATGGTGTCTGCTTCGTTGTACATAAAATGGTATGCACCGCTTCCTCTTCCCTTTTTACCTCTTCTTCCCTTGGTTCCCGAAGATGATAGCTGGCAGCCGGACTGGCATCAGCTTGTCTAGACCGCCGATTGCATGTTATCGAATTTTGTCTCCCAAATTTTTTCCCTTGCCTTATCCTGTCTCTCACAAAGTATCAAATGCCGTTTCTCGGTTCTTTCCCCGGTTTTATTTTGTATACTTCCTGGCTACAGACTAATGCATTCAGCGACGCACATGCAAGCTGTTGAGCCGTGTCCTCCTTACAAATTATACCCTTACCTTGTGTACTCATTTACAAAATATCAAAATGTGGTTTCCCTTCTCTATCCCAGGTTGTCTGGGATTGGCAGTACACAGTCAATGCTCCCGCGCGCAGATGGCCAGTCCACATATTTTTCAATATTTTAGATTTGGCCGCAATAAATGCATTTACTGTGTACAGAAAAGTAACGGGTGAATATCTGCGGCGAAGAGAATCAATCAGAAAATTAGCGGAGGAGCTACTCAACAAATACCTTCCTACTGAGGAAACATCAGAATACGATGATGGAGAAGGTGAAGAAAAACGGGAAGAGAATAGTCAGGGTCGCGCCCGTAGAAAATGCCAGATTGGAAAGTGTAAAGGTAATAAAGCTTCCGACAAATGTAAATCATGCAAAAAATTTGTTTGTGGATCCTGCTGTCGCAAGATAAGCAAAACATGTTTGGTCTGAATATTGATGTGCTCTACAATTGTGTTTACTAATAATTTTATGAAAAAAGTCCTTAAAAATTTTTATACAAGTTTATAAACGATAAAAATATTATTGCTAATTATAACTTATACAATTTTTAATTATTTTGCCGCATTTATGTACCCATATGTGATTTATGTACAAAATTGTTTTAAAAACCGTATGTGCACGTGATCATAATTTAGTTTAACTTGCTAAAATGACAATAATAATATTACAAATTAATCGTTCTAAGTAGTATTAGATAAAAAATTGACATGTATTTCTTTTTTAGGATACAGCAATTTATTTTCTAATTAAAATGAAGAGGGTTCAAAATGACCCCTTAGCGGTCGGAGGGGTGGTAAAACCTACGGCGGTTCTAGTATTAAGCACCCCAAAGATACTTTTTAGACACTTTTTTTTAGATTTTTGTAACATCAACTTCAAAAAATGTTCATTAATGTATAAACCAAAAGTCTTCAATGGGGTTGGGATGTTGCTTATTTTATTTATTCTTGAAGCCTTTGATTTACAAGGTGATAAAATTAAAAAAAACCGACTCCCTCTAATGTAGTCATTCCTAATCCTGTCAGCTCTGGTAACCCCACTCATCTAACTCAGTATGCGCATTTCACTCTCTCATCTGTACTCTTAGTAGCCCAAAACTCAGCTCTATAGAGTAACACCGGTCTAATGATGGTCTTGTATATCTGGCCCTTCAACCTAGGTGGCATCCTTCTGTCACAGGTCACACCTGTCACTGACCTCCATTTGTACCAGGCTGCAGATACCCTGACCTTAATTTCTAGGTTAAGGCCTCCATTATCTTCTATTACAGTACCCAGGTATCTGAAAGAGTCCTTCTTAGCCACAGGTGTTCCCGAGATGTTAACTGAGTAGGCTTGCTTTTTGCCATCAAACTCTCATACCATATACTTCGTCTTGGTTCTACTCACATTTAGCCCGAACTTGAGCAGTTTCTGAACCCAGGCATTCAGTCTTGCTAGTGCATCCACCTTTGATTCTGCAATAAGTACAATGTCATCCGCAATTAACATGCACCATGGTGCTTCATCCTGTATATCAGCTGTTATGGCATTAAGGACCAAATTGAATAGGTAAGGGCTCAGTGCCGATCCCTGGTGTAAACCAACCTGTACTTGAAAGGACCCTGTCTCCCCTGCCACTGATTTTACTCTTGTACTAATTCCATTATACAAATCCTTTATTATTTCGATGTAACTGACAGGGATATTCTTTTTATGCAGGTCCCACCACAGGACCTTACGTGGTATTCTGTCATAGGCCTTTTCTAGGTCGATAAATATCATATGCAGATCTTCTCTCTCTCATTCGCTCTCCTATACTTTTCCACAAGCGATTTAACCCAAAAGATAGCATCCGTGGTTGATTTACCTGGCATAAATCCAAACTGGTTGTCAGAGATAGTAGACTCCCCTCTTATTCTCATCTTTATGATCTTCTCCCACAATTTCATTGCATGGCTCATTAGCCCCTATAATTACCACAGTCCTGTATATCACCCTTATTCTTAAATATTGGCACCAGATAGCTCTCTCTCAACTCATCTGGCATTTTCTTTTCCTCCAAGATCTTTGTAAACAACTCTGATGCCCAGTCAACCACTGCACCACTAGTATGCTTCCAAACTTCAACGGGTACATCATCTGGACCCACTGATTTTCCCCTCTTCATCCGGTTTAACGCTTCTTTTACTCCTTCTCACAATGTTTTAGAAAAAAGGTTAGATTTACTAAAAAACATCACAAGGGTTTGGGGGAACCCTTGTGATGTTTTTTATTAAACCTAAGCTTTAGTACAAGGTCTCTATATCTATTCTGCCATTCTCCTCATTCAATAAGATTACTACTACTACTACTAGTAGAGAATACTACTACAAAATACTGCAAAATACCTTCTCCATCGGTCTTAGATTCCTCCGTCCTTTACTAGGACCCTTTCATTTTCATCTTTGATACATTTCACATGACTTATATCTTCACACTCTTTTCCCCTAAGCTTCGCTAATTTATAGCTCATCTTCTGGCCCTCTCTGGATTCCAGTTTTTCATATAACCCTTCACATGCCCGCATCTTGGCCTGCGCTACTGCTCTTTTGGCCTCCCTCTTGGTGCCCCTTTATATTTCCTTATCCTCATCCTATTTTGTTTCCTGCAATCTTTTAAATGCAACTTTCTTAGTTCTAATAGCATCCTGTACCTCCTCCTTCCATCACCATGTTTCCTTCTTATGTGGCCTCCTACTTTAGTTTTCCCCAATATGGCTTCTCCCTGTCTTCTGATAAATTTTTCCTTTTCATTCCGACTTTCATTTACACTTTTCCAAGTGAAGCTTTCTATTTTATCTTCCAACTTTTTCCTAAAATCTCTTGCTTTGTCCATTGCTTGTTCATCCATACATTCATTAATTATCCACCACTTGGTCTTTGTCATGTAGTTAGTGCCCTTCTTCCTCTTAAAATTAATAATAAATATTTCTATAACAAATATTCTATGCTGACTAGTAAGGGTCTCACCAGGTATAAATTTGCAATCTTTAATATACTTTAACTTCCCTCTCCTACACAACCCATAGTCTATCTGGATATTAGATTGGCCACTTTTATATGTGACTAGATGCTGAGGCTTCTTTTTAAAGATGGTACTTACTATTTCAAGGTCGTATGCTGCTGCAAACTGTAACAGTGCTCCTCCATCTTCATTTTTTCACCCATACCCCGTCCCCCATGCACCCTATCAAAACCTTCCCGGTTCTTTCCCACATGACCATTGAAATCTCCTCCAGTGAGGATTCCTTCTTCCTCCGGAATGCTCTGCAGAACTTCATCTAACTTCTCCCACCAAATTTCCTTAGTCTCAACATCTAACCCAGCTTGCGGTGCATATACACTATGTTCAAGACCTCTCCCTCCAAGACTAGTTTCATAGTAATAATTCTGTCTGTTACTCTTTTTACCTCAACTATGCTATTTCTTAGTTCATTCTCCACAATGATACATACCCCATTCCGCTTGTTATCAACACAAAAATAAAGCATCTTATATCCCCAACCTATATCCCTAGACTTACTCCCCTTCCACTTCGTTTCTTGTACGCATGCTATATTGATATTACGCTTCTTCAGTGTGTCAGCGAGTTCCACTGTCTGCCACCACTGCTTGAGCTTGCTTCTTTAGCCACATCCGCCCAGGTAAATGTGGTAAACCTTTCCCATTTTTTAACAGATACCGGGTGTTGTACCTGCTTGTCGCTTAAGGGGTACGCCCTAGCTGAACCATAACTCCTTTGCTGAAAATCCATAGTTTAGTTTTGGCAACAGTTTTTCTGGCCGGCTGCCCACCAGACACCAACCTCCCCTTATTCCATCTGGGCTCAGGAACCAGTATGAGCAGGGAACAGTAGTAGCCCTACTAACCCGGGCTGTGAATGCCGTCGTTGAGAAGTTATGATACCAAATGTGTCTAAATCTTGAAAGAAAATTAAATTCAAAGGGCACTCTCCATTCACCTTTATATCAGATTCTTATTGTAGTTTCTTGAATGTGCAAAACTCAATATAACTGTCCTCTAATTTGTTCTTCCTTACGTTACCTTCGCGAAGTGTAGAAAAGTAGAGGCACTTTCCAGGGCCTCATCTACTCCCATACAGTGCGGTGCAGTGTTGATGGGTTGGAGAAAATCGAGACAGATATAGAGGGACAAAATATTATGGACGAGAGCCTTCAAAGTGGCATATAAATGGAGGAAGTGTGTGCCTAGGATTCAGTGAGGGTGAAAGAAGTTGGAGGTTTATGGGAATGGGCCAAGGGGAGATGAAATGACGTGCGTTGTGGTCGAGAAAAAAATCTTCTCGCTCTTTGGACTGAATGGTTAGTGTGTATGAGAAAAATCGTGACTCCAAGAAAGAAAAGAGAAGCACGGGAGAGGAAAGTAGAAGACGCTAAAAATGCGGAAAAGTAGATAGCAGTACAGCAATTAGAAACAAACATTAGCGGGGAAACCTTATTTCAGCCATTAACACCTTCCACATTTATATCTTGGATTAACTTTTTCTGTTTAATAGTATTTCTTCTCGAATCAAGAATTGACCTTCTCGCTTAACATAATGATTGATAAATCATTTCATAATTCCAAACTACGTCACTCAAGGAAGCCAAATTTATCTTTCTTACTCCATGAAACGTTAGCTATTGATGAACGTTAGAGAACAATAGCGACAACATTGCTTAGAGCGTCCATGCGACTTAATTCATATCAATTAACCAGCATTCTCATATTTAAACCTTTTGTAAGGCCTTAACCACTGAGATGGATTTTATATACATTTATTACATGAAGCTTTCTGCATTAACAAATGGAAAATATACTTAAAAAAATTCTCAGCCGTAATTTTGTGAAAAATTTGAACGTCAAGTATTGTTAAATAATACACCACTCTCCTTCCCTCACCTTTACTCATCACCGATTATGGTTTTGTCGCCACGTACAAATTATCAAGGTGAAATGTAAGAGTTGAATAATATGTGTTGTATTATTTAGCATTGTTTTGGGATTATATGGCTTAAGGCTTAGTGATTTTAATGCTATATTTTTTTAAGTAACGAGAGGAATAGAGAAAGAGAATCAGAAAATGCATAAGTTTTAGCATTAAATGCCAGTAAACATGCAACTAATGAATGTTAATAGACAAACTTACATATTCTCTTGTATCTATGGCATTATTGCTGGCAATAAGTAATATAAAAGGTAGGGCTTATAAAACAATTAACTTTATGATAAATTAAAAATAAGTGTTTAGTAAGTAATTGCCGCAAAATCAATCAAGTATAATCGATCACATGTTGTGCGTTATTACAGCACGATATTTTTTAAAAGAAAGAAAAGCACCATAATTGATACTATTTCCGCCTCTAGTTATCAGTATTAGCTCTGTCTCACACACTAAGTGTCGACTGCCTAGTGCTGGCCATCTTTAAAGATGATGACGTGAGAGCAAATAAAACTCATTTTTTAGGAGAAAAATAATCTTAAGCTAATGTTAACCCTGATTAAAAACGTGGTTTCAACGAGTATATCATGATGTTGATGGCAGAATGTACTTGAAAGGATTTTAAAGGAGAGTTTCCTTGGAGGATATTGAGGGCCGAAGAAAGTTTCGCCGTCCATTGCCTTAAGAGTGACCATGGCTTGGGCAGGGACGGAGGTGACCTCAAGGGTCTCGGGTTTAAATGGGATTGGATTTCTGAGAAAGTTCTGAAGCCTCTACGAGGGTAGTCCATCTAGTTTTCCGGCGCTCAGGGTGGAGAGTGGGTGGGGGTGGCTGGTTCGGAGGAAGGGAGGGGGGACAGGGTGGGCGTACTTCCGGGCTGCCCCAAGCGGTGATGGTGAAAGCCTGAAAAGTGAGTTTTATTGGATGGGGATTCCTAAAGGTGGATTCGGAGCCTGAAAGTGAATGGGTCTTGAGGCCTCAGACAACTTGGTAATAAGAATTGATGACTTTCGTCGTGTTTGGAGACGTGTATTTCCTATTTGGTTTTGCCTGTAATGGGAATTGATTAGATATTTTTCCTTAGAATTTTCCCTCTCCGCTCAATCGCACAACCACCACGCCGGGAAAACCATGGGCCAATTGCCATCTACAATGTAAAAGCTATCTGCTTCTTTACATTCACAAAGTAATTCGAAGAATACATTGAACACATGACTTCGGTAGATAGAAATTAATAGAGAATGAAGTTTAAGCTCGCGTGTAATTCGGATATAAAAGCCTTTGAAGTAAGAGTTTGCAAAAACTATTGAGTCCTAACTATATTGGGTAAAGTGTGAGGTGTTCTCACTGGATAGTGTTCATCATTTCTTTAATTGAAACCTTTACCACAAAGGCCATTAATTTTTTACGATTCTTCCTTATTTATGAATATATTAGCAAAACCTTAAGTACGAAAATAATTTTATGGAGATAGCTTGTAGCATCGATTGGCTGATAATTAAGAAAAAATCTTTTGTTTATCCTATCTCTCAGGCTAATGAGTTTCGGTATCAAAAGAAGCACATGATGCTTTTGGTGATTAAAAAAAACATTTTGAGTACATTGTAAGCAGCACTCACGAGCAACGATTATTTTAGATTGCATAAGAAGCATTCGATAGTACATCCAGTTCTCACACAACTCGCACTTTCTAAGGAAAAACAATAGAAAAATATGTTACTGGTTAGGCAACTCTGTGTTTACCTCTACTTTTCTTTTCTTTCTTTAACTTTCAATTCTCAGAGCTGTATGCAGTAATAATTAAACTTTCACATTTTTTGAGGATTTTTGTCTTCGTTGTTAACGTACACCATGCGCATTATTCTCCCTCTTCACAAATCTTTTGTGTCTCATTGAAAACAGTCAGCAGCTCAAAAAAATGAAATTGGTGTTTTGCAATTAATCATATAAACCAATCCTTTTCATTTGTTTAATTTGACCTTTGCACTTTAATGCTTACTGTTTAAATATGAGAGTGGAATCTTTTTCTACGGCCTTTAGGGCATTCAATTGAATGTTTTCTTTGATGTAATGGCATAAATCGTTATCGCATGGTCTTGAATATACCCCTCCATATTAATGTATTTTTAAAAGGGTCCGCCAAAGCGTAAAATGATATTTATATGTAAAATCAAATGATATTTATTTGACTATAATAATTTATCTTGAAAAGGTCGAATTTTGCAATATCGACCAGTTTGAAAAATACCAATTCAAACGCAGGATTTAAGGGCTAGTTTTTTCCTATTTATAAATGAATTAATTTGTGCGACAATGTAAGGGGCTGAGATAATAATTTTGATATGTGTATGGAATCTAAAGGAAAGGTTTTGGCTATATATCTATCTAAAATTAAAAATAATAAAACAATCTATCAACGTACAGGTTATGTCATGTTGGATTCCAGAGTATAAAGTCATTATTTTTCTTGTTCTAATTTTGGTTGCTCAACAAGCCAGGGTCTAGCAAGACATAATACAGCATTCAATGCAATCCGCATAAACACTATACGTATGATGCATTATTTTAGCTAACAAAGACACAACAGCTCGCCTTCATATTTTCATAGCTATTACCTGTCAGTAAATGAAATACTTTTATTTAGTAAAATGACAAAAAAGTAATCTTAAGTCATCTTAATTCCTAATACTATACTTAAACACGACCTGCAAGTTCAAAAAAACTTCATAATAGTATAGGTATTCAAATGTAGCATAAATGGGAATGAGTCAAAGTTGCGATCTTGACATTCCTTTGCTAGCATGTAGGCGGACGATGACATTGCTTTGACGGATATATTATTTCATCCGCAAGTAAGAAATGGTCACGATTATAGCTTAACGTTGTAAACTGTACCGATAGAATTTGAAATGTTAAGTTAAATTTTTCTTGAAAAACGGAAAATTTATCTATTTTCACGGTACCTCTGGGCATGAACCTTCTCCATTATATAGATTTTTTAAATTAAGGTAATCCCGAATCATTATTCGTATAACTTACACCAAAGCCTCAAAAGCTAGAACCAAAGCCTTTACATATGATTCAATAAACGGTATAAATTACTAACATCAGTTAAAAGTCAGTAAAAACAAAGGTATTCAACAATGTGCACTAATGCAAACGTAAGAGGTTGCTGGAAGACAAATGGTCAAGATATGCGTAAGTTAGAGCAAGGGAGGCTGATAATGAAGGTTAGCTGTGGGATAGAGATCATTGGGATTGGAGAAATGAAATTTGGTTGTATGTAGCGGAATGACAAAATGAGTAGTGAAGACTAGAATGAGGAGTGAGAAACGTGAAAAAAGATGATTACAACTAAACGACCAGTACAATGCAGTGTAGGAATTTTTGTCCCGAAGTTAGCCGGGGATTGGGAGGTGTAATATGTAAATATACTAGGGTTTTACCAAGTGAGAAAGGCCTAAGGGAGAAGTCAAGGTCTTAGACGCCATGACGGATTATGGAATAAAATAAATTATGGCGTTGGCTGAGTTATTTAAGTTTATAATTGGAGACAGTTGATCAGATGGGAAAGCAGTACTCTTGGTTGGGTAGTGCAAATCCAAGGTGCACAGCTTGAAAGGAATATGGGTCCGTAATTTTAATGAGCCATAAAACAATCCAGCATGGGCACAGCCCTTTCTAATACAGATACAATACGCTCACTGAACATATTCGCCGCGTCGACTGAGAATAAATGTTCACTCCGTCGTTAGGACTAAATGTTAGAACAAAACTAAAAGTAAAATATGCGCGTCTAAAAATCAAATACTTTGGGCTTTACACAAATTGCTGTATTCAGTTCATACATTTTTTCCGTAGCGCAATTCATTAGCCCAGCCAAAGGAAGATACTGGTACACATATGAAGTCTAAGAAAATAGGGTTAAAGAAGATTCAATTTACGAAACCCACATGCTTAAATACAATACTGGAATATGATGATACAGAGAAAATCAATTTGAAGAATCAATTTCTCACCTCCTTTTTTTCCTACATCAATTTCATTCTAAGTGTTCTTAGTGGACCAAGTGGTCCAAGAACAATAAACATTTCTTTATCTTTATCTTTAAGTGGAAAATAAAACGAGAGGTTTTTGTTGCATCTGAAGGAAACCTAACTCCTTCGTGTCATTGAGGAGGAGGAAACAAGATCCAAGCGCACTTAAGAGTAAGAGTAAGCACTAAGTTCGTCATTATGCAGGCATTTGGGTAGGATGGATAAAATAGAGAAATAGTTATAGGCAACTGGAGAGGGTAATTGGTAGTCATAATTGTTATGTACACATTAGGAGAAGTATGGAAGGAAGGAAGCGATAGAAGACAGGGTGATATGGAAGGCGTGACCTACGGTGCCGACGAGAAAATAGCTAATATTATGAGTGGCCGTTATTCCTCATGAATGTTTCATCGCGGTGTAAGTTAGAAGGAAAGTTGTTCCGGGAGGGAGAGGGTTGCTATGAGAGAACGGGGCCGTGGGCGGATTGAGGGTGGAAAATGTCTGAGTTGTCGGAGGAGCTGTTGCCAAGAGGGGAGCCTACCGCGGAGTCTGTCGAAGAGCCGTAAATGACTACGGTAGATGTACATGGGAAAGGTGGGTGAAGTTCTTTTTATATTGTGATGCGGAAGGAACTTGACGTTTGAGGTCACTGATCGTGAGCGACGAAGATGCTAGCTACTTGCAAGTGTGTGATGCGTTCAACTTTTTTATTAATATCCGACGACGGCATTTTGGTCCACGCTTTTACTCTGATAGTGATGCCTACATACCAGGCGGCAAGCGAAATCCCTATCTTTTCATATTTGACTAACTCCCACCCTCAAGCTGCCGGCTCTGCCTAACTCTGCGCTTGCCCGCTCCTAAGCTTTGTTTACGCCTTAAGGCTCTGTTTTCCTGCCAACGCTGCCCCGGGCGGCTGAGAGATGATGATTTCTGAGTGCATTTACTGTCATACGATTAAACTGTTATTGTGGCCACGGGGCGCACACAACAAGTGGACGGTGGTCGAGGATATAAAAAACTACATCATCGACGTTAGCGTTTGACCATCTAAACCCATTTTTAGTTGACAGAATTTTGGAAGACACAATAAGGAGACTGGCAAGGAAGAAATACTTCTGTTTTATAACTTTGTCATCTGAAGTGCCAAGAACACGACGAGATGAGCAGTGGTGAACCAAATTTTGACCGAAACCTGGAGACGCGGTTTCGCATGTATTCCTCTCACACTCGTTATATTGTTACTAGTACATAAGGAAAATCAAAATTTTTGCCACCTCAGTCAGCACTGAAAAACTTATGGCGCATATAGGTGCAACGCATGGCATCCACGACGAGGTGGCAACAACAAACAGTCGTCCAGTTGGCTCCACTATTGACGCGCTGTTTCATAAGCATCCTTAGACTGTTCAGCCGCAAATCTAAGCTCAAAATTAGTTGCTACTGCGCAATAGCATGTTACTCGGCTCTTATTATTTGCCCGATGAATATTCCTTTTGACTGTAATGAGGCTATAATTGACTTAATAAGGTTGAGAAACAGTACATATTTTAAACATATACGAAACACATTTTTCTTGACAATCAGAGAACCTACTAAAATATTTGTTCTAAGAACTAATTTATTCTACGTTGCACGCTGTAAAAAAATAATCGTGGCTGTTACATATCGGATATTGAATCCACACTAGAAGGAGATGAAGATAAGAGTATCGCGATCTTCTATTTGAAGCAACGTATGTTGGCTGGCGCATACTTGTGATTACGGCTGTGTTGTTGAACCTGCGGCTCTGAAACCTGTCCAACATGAATGACTACATGACGGAGGTGGTAGATACCGGAGAGACCTATCTCATCGATAACATCTGCGGCATAAAGATGGAGCTTGTTAGGCCCTACGTTAACCTAGCGGTTGCGGCTGCTGAAACCATAAGCTATTTTCCTCTAGCGTTAAATCGGGGCAACATCCACTGGAACTCAGTCTGAGCCACTTGATAGTCAAGCCTTTAAGTACCAAAGCTGTAAAGAGAAAGTGCCGCCTGTACCACACCCATTCCAGAGGACGTTACCAACAACGACTAGCTAAAGTACTAGAAGGAGAGGTTCCTTCATTATCTGTGGCTGGCAACGGCGGCGCGGAAATATAGTTATTGTGCGTAGGCTTGTTTGATAGGCAATTTTTACCATCGACTTTTGATGGCTAAAATTAATCAATGGACTAAAATATCAATGATGGGAATCAAAAATCGATGATCTTCTTTTGTATATGATCGTCGATTGTCGTTAATATGTGCGCTGCGTCGTCCGTAAGGAGGACGGCGGGTACGTGCCAATTTTTTTATTTTCCGGTCAGTTGAAAGAACCTTAATTGAAAGACCTTGGACTGGACAGTTTTATGAACCGTTTTGTCAATTAAACATCAACACTCGATCAAAAATTGACTTCTTTGGTAAAATCAACGATCAATTAATATTCGACAATCGATTGAGCATCGAAAATCCATAAACCTTTAGTAATCGATCAGTCAGTGCCAATCTATTTTCCGACTACTACTGAGAAAAAGTATTCGGTGCCCGCCATTGAAGTTGAAAGTGACTATCGCATGATGGTTCCGATCGTTTGCCGAATTAATCGAAACATCAAGCAAGCCTATCTGCAAGTTCCGACCACCAGCAAGCCTAGTTAATGCATGTTCAATGTTGCAAGACGTTTTTGACCGCCAAAGAAAACGGCAAGTATCTTTTGTGTCGGAAAATATTTTATTTATGATAAGTTCATTGTATAGAGGTTTTATTAGTCATCGGCGCGCTTCAGCCCTAGTAACAATATGTCCATGTTCACTGCGCACCAAAGAGTATTTCTTTGTTTACGCTTCGGATTTATTGTAAGTATCGCCGCGATTACAAATCACTGCAAGTTATATTTGCAACAGTTTGCAAGCAAAAATATTTATATTTATAAACTTTTTCTTGATTATGAAAACGCTTGAAACATAATTTAGATACAATACTTCGTGATTGTAATTTATGCATAAACACGACTATTTGTCAGCTTATGCCCTCGGCACCCATTTCTAGCTCAGACCAGTTGAGCTGCCTATGAGTCCACTTTCACTGCAATTCTGAAGTAAATCACCTGAAGCGCTCTCCACATTGCTTACCAGAGGGAATCTGGACTCAAAAGAAAACGAATCCGCCAATGCAAGGTTTCCTCTGACCAGTCGAGATAGAAAGACAATACCACATCAACCACCACACTGACTCGCTCCTTGAAATAAAAAGGGAGCTCTTGAAACATTTTTTACTAATCATGAGCTTTACTAACGGTCAGAAATGTATAGCTAAATGTAGTTATAGCGGAATATCATTTCACATAAAATTTTATGAATTTTATCTCATTAAAAATCAAGCTTTAAAGTTTTGACCATAATAACAAAATATTACCTAAGTGCCACCCAACTTTTCACGAAATATGCCAAAAATAATAGTAATATTCCATATAAGAACGAATTCAAGAGAGAAAACGCTAAAAAATGTGCGATTTCTAACGTGCAGATCATTATAATGTTATTATGTTAAATAGAGTAGTTATTACGACTTTTCGACAATTATTGTAAAAAAATTTATAGCTAAATATAGTCAATTTTACAGAGTCGTACAAAAATCTTCGGTTGGTGGAAAAAAATGAGTCAAGTTTAAAACTAATAATGCGTAAATTTATTTATTCAAAGAGAATTTTAGTGATAATAAAATAAAGATTTTCATTTATAATATTGACATATTTTATTTATGCCTCTTAAAATTACTAACATGTTTAATACAACTTGAGCGTGGTCTCAGTATGGGGTAGAGAAAGATCTCGCTCAAGCTAACTAAAAACTTGAATGGGTCCTAATAGGTAGGTGGGCGCTGTGGCATCCCAGACTCCTTGAAGTTGTCTCCCTCTACTCCCCATATCTGCTTCGCTTGGAAAGAGGAGACGGGGTTAGGAATGCTGGTAGGTTAACGTTAATGACGGATCAGAAATTGAAGCGCAAAAGGAGGGAAGGGGGTGGGAGAAGGGGCTTAGACAGCGGAGAGACGAGAAGATGGGAGGAAGTGAAGCAAAGCCCCTTCATGAGAAGAATGTGGATGAGATGTTGGATGGTTTCACCAGAAGAGTTGAAAGGAAGGGAGGTTGAAGGAGCGCATCCGAGAGAGAATCAATAAGTGTTGGTTCATGCTTGGGTGCCTCCACCACTGTGCCAATGAAAGCTGTCAAAAATAGCGCTGTGGAGCACTCCTTGTACCGTAGGTTCGATTACAAAAGTATTTCATCCTAGCACACTCGCTCGTTGGTCCTGGATGGGAGAGATGAAAGTAAGAAGCATAATAGTAACACTACCTCTACAGATGAGAATCTCACTCCCTACTTGCCATATTTTTTTACCAAATAAAAATTGCCCAATTTGTTGCTTAATGTTATACTAAAATCGATCAGTATTATAACAGTAAATTTAATATCTCATGGTTTAATTAGTTGGATGATTATTTATAAATTTAATTGTTCAAAGTAACTTAAGCCGTTAAAATGAACTTAGGATACAATTGGTACGGAGGCTTCCGCGGTTATTTAATGACCGTATTCTGTCCGGGTTTTTGCCGCGTCGATCCATTTTTGGGGGACAACAGTTTCGCCTGCCTTCCAGCTGGCTTCATCAGATCCTAAATGAAATGCAGATCATCTTTTTTATTAACGGTGTTAGTCAGGTGCACGCTCATTGGCCGGATGGGAGTTCGAAAACGATTGTTGGAAGAGCCGTTTAAACGTTGATGCTAGCGGATAGCCGTCTTCTCTGTTAAAGTTCCCTCTGTTCTTCGCTATTTTGATAGCTCCCCTTATTAGCCGAGGGAAGTACTTGTTTTCTCTGGCGATGATCTTACACCCGTTAAAATGAATTATATGGCCAGGTTCCGAAAATGCGTGCTCTGTGACTGCGGAAAGGCGAAAATTTTTCTTTTCGGTTGCTCTTAGATGTTCTTCCAACCTGCATTTCAGGGATCTAGATGTTTGACCGATGTACGATTTTCCACAGCTGCATGTTATTTCGTACACTCCTTCGTAAATATCCGATGGGAGACGATCTTTTTCATTTCGAAGGAGGCCAGAGGTCTTCTTGTCGCTCCGGAATCTGGTTATGACGCCGTGCTTGGCGAGATCTCTTGCTATTTTTTGTGAAGTCCCGGCTACGTAAGGTAAAATAGCGTAGGCCTTAGCCTTCCGTTTTTCATCCATAGAAGTATGCATGGAAGCGTTACGTTTACCCGTTTTCATCACGTGATATTTTGTTAATCATTCTTCGGCTGTAGCCATTCATTTGCAGCGTTGTCAGGAGGTGTTGTTTTTCTCTCGTGAGTGAATCTGCGTCAGAGATGGAATGTGCTCTGTGGAAAAGAGTGCGAATAACTGATGCTTTTTGGCCGGGATGATGGTGGGATTTGGCATTTAAATATCGGTCGGTATGGGTTTTCTTCCAATAAACTGAATGCCCTAAACTGCCATCCGCCTTCTTGGATACATGAACATCCAAGAAAGGAAGGTTGTTGTTATCATCCAATTCCATTGTAAATTGAATGGATGTATTCTGGCTGTTTAGGTGCAGAAGGAAGTTTCGCAGTTCCTCCATGCCATGAGGCCATATAACGAAAGTGTCATCGACGTATCGAACAAAGAGTTTGAGCTTCTTGTCGTAAGTATCTAGAGCTTTCCTTTCAAATTCCTCCATGTAAAGGTCTGCAATGACTGGAGAAAGGGGGGAACCCATTGCTGCTCCTTCACACTGCTCATATAATTTCCCATTCCACGAAAAGTAACAGTTCTTGAGACAAAATTCCACCAATTTCAACCTGATGAAGCCAGCTGGAAGGCAGGCGAAACTGTTGTCCCCCAAAAATGGATTGACGCGGCAAAAACCCGGACAGAATACGAACTTAGGATACATTTTCCATGATATTACTTTTACCTTTTTGGGTAAAATAGGTTACAAATTTTGAGATGCCAAGAGTAAAATTGCATATTTTAGTATAAACACTTCAATTATGCAAATTTTCTGCTCAATTGGTTCAGTAGTTTTGAAGGAGAAACGTAACAGATGCTCACTGTAAGGCACTACTAAATTTTTATATATTGGTATTGATAACTATGATGTATCTACGCGAAAAATTTCATAATAAGTGGCTCACTACTTCTCTCAATTGGAATACATAGAGAAAGAATTAATTTGAGGACGTAGAGCACAGTTGAAATCCAATCATCAATCTTGAGCTATTGAACTATACTCTGGTTAGATGTAAGTCATGAAAGACTAGAGCAAAAATTACCATTCCCAGCCATTACTCAGGTTGTCAAGGAAATACGCTATTGCTGAATCTGATAAAAAATTGCTAGGTTTGTAATTTATAAATTTAAGTAAAAAGGATTGATATAACTACTGGTTTTAAGATAATAATATTTATTTTTTTTCTGTCACCCGGTAGTGTAAGTTTCAAATCTGTAAATTGATTTAAAGTAATTCAAAAATGCAAAAAGTAAACTTCTGCTCTCACTTCAATGCTTTCCTCTTGGGAGTAAAACATATGTTTCCGTTTTGTGGGTGCTTGTGCCTTTCCTATATAACCTTTAGCTAAATGTAGCATATTTTCTAGAATAATGCAAAATTTCAGGTTGGTCGATTCAGAATTTTTGAGGAGAAGAGTGACGAGCATACAGACGCCACAGTATTTATATTTAATGGAAAATATGATTGGGATTATGAGGTAAGTGTTGCCTTTTTCAAGCAATAAATCAAGTTTTGCAATTTTGCACCACGTGGCGAAGATATGGTACTTTCATGAAATACGCTGCAGTTTATGTTGCTAAAATATCTTGTCATTAAACCGTGGGAGAGATGCAGTTTGTATTTCTCTTATAAAATCATCTCCGAGACGACGATTCTGTGAATGAAATTATGAAAATGCCCAAAATAAAAATTTATGTTGATTCCTTTGTCTGCAAGTTACTTATTTTTCCTTACAAAAGCGGAGACTAATTTGGTGAAGGAGAATAATTTCTATTTTAAAGAAATGAATCCTTAAAACCGTTACATTTTCCCATGCATAAAAAATTAAAATTTTAAATGTTTTGAGTTGTGCAAGTAGCTGTCATTTACATGTAATTATAAATTGCTTTTATTACCAAAATAGTACGGTGGACCCCGCCGCTGCGGTATTCTCTCCAAAGAAAATGTATTTTTACAATTATCAAGCTTGTAAAAACCTACACTATCTCGAAGACTAACGTGTAATAAGAGTTCTTATCAAATTGATTTTCAAATACACTATGTTATTGATGTTCACTCCATCGACATCTTCGAGCTTTCGAACGACAAACTTCATCTTGAAGTTGGACTTCCACAGACTTCACCTTGATGTTGAAAGCTCATATTGGCAACGCAAAACGCACACAAAAATCCTGATAGATGCAAATAGATGCCCGGCTACTGCTCGGATTAACCTTTCCCTCTGTCATATTGAAGACCACATGGACTGGAAACTTCAGTCTGGAGATTGAAAGGCATCAACTCATCTCCGCTGATGAGATTAATCCGCAGAAGGAACACCTACCTGCGTTTACGCAAGCTATTGCGGATCTTGGCGTCGATAAAGTTTAAGCAAAGACGGTACACTCAGAGTCGTGAAACTGCTTAAAACCTGTACCCCGTTGATGATCCGGATCAGCGTAATCGCCGCATCAACTCGGAGCTTTTAAAAGCCCGTAGGAATTCCACGAAGAGTCATCTCATTCAGAAATTCCTGTTAATTTTGACGTTCTCATGCTTTCGCAGGAGTGCGCCCGCTGTTTTATTTTTTAATGCCACAGAAAGTCGCAGAGTTCACTGCTGTCGCGGAGGGTAGGTGTAAGGTGTACGCTGCCGTGTGGATGAAGCACACTCTCTACGCAGTAGCTTAGATAGCTTCGTTCTGATTAAATCTCGTTCAGTTACGCTACCCTGTTATTTTCCTTTTTTGTATCCTACCTTGCTCCTCTTCCTTCATTCACCCCCATACAGTTATCGTGAGTTCGAACCACGTTCGAGGGTATGGTCGGAATTAATTTTGCGAGAACTACAAAACCTGTTCAAAGGTTGTTCCTTTGGGCTCCAGCCGTAATATTTTCCCCCAATCTCTTCTGTATGCTATCGAAGGATTCCTCGCCAACTCACTCGCCCTGGCGCCCGCCTTCCTGAATGCATGACCCGAGCAACCCGTCCGGGAAATGTCACATAATCAGTGATTCATTGATTAACTTTCCCATCCATCTCTGTCAACTTAATGACACACAGAAGCATAACCTGAGTGTCTATTTATAATATTTCCAATAATATATTTTACGTCTGCCAAACCACTGACATTCTGTGATATCGTAGTATCGTAGTAAAGAAAACAGTTGGTTTAATAATAGAGAGAAAGAGCGTCATTACAGCACACTCCACTTGCATTCCTACAACACCCTCAGTTAGGTGTGGCCTATATCTAATAACTTCAGGCTTAACTTTGTGGAACCTCTCCATATTTAACGGAAATTAAAATACACTTTGTATAGGTTCACTCGATGGGTTTATTAAGAACGACCATGGTTTCGTCACATAATGACATCTTCAGGTCCTGGACCTGGGTCAAGGACCTGAAGATGTCATTATGTGACGAAACCATGGTCTTTCTCAATAAACCCATCTAGTGAACCTATACAAAGTGTATTTTAATTTCCGTTAAATATTTGTTGCCTACTGTTTTCCCAGCAGCAACAATGGCGGTCAGAGCAACATCTTAAGATGTTGAAAAAAATGCAAGGACGGATAAGTCGAGAATGATAGGAGACACAGACAAATAGTTGTCATTTGCCTAGGGATTTTTACCAGCTCACGGTGGAGTGTTTCTCTTGGCAAAAATTTCATTGTTCTGATCGCCATAGTTTTCAGCACTACATTTAACTGTAGGGAAAGCGATGGAGTCGGGTTCATTCTCTTTGGCAATGCAGTCACATTATTTTTATTTCCTCTCTTCTGACCTATCCCCACCGCAGTGTCATGAATTAATGGGACATGAGTAGTGACATCGATCTCATGAACCAATTTTCATCACCGGGTAAAGGTGTGGACCAATTGGCATGTTTAAAAAGCGCCTTTGTGTCGTGACCTATTCGTCTCCCGGCTTGGCAACTTAAGATCAATCTTGAGTGTTTTGCTCCTGCATCACTATGCACGGCTTGCATTTGGCTAGATCCGTTCGTAGACAGTCGAGTAGAATTTAATACAAGTTCGAATTTGGTCGCTGAAAGTTTTGCCCGCATGGCTTCTTATAGAATGAGTAATTTCCCACACCAGATAATTATTTTGCTAATTATAAATAGCTATTCTTTTAAAAACATATTTTTTATCCATTTAACTTAGATGCAAACCGTTATTTTGATTAATGATTGATTTTTATTGTGTTTCATCGGGAATAAGAGCAATTAAATAAGTGATGTTAGTATTGATGATGTGAATCCTCTTTCCAATGAATCTAAAGGTTTTTAAATTGAATCCAATATTTAAAACTTGGTCCATGTGGTGACAAAAACTACCATTTCTCAATACAAATGCAGATAATTTATAATTAAACCAGCACAAGCTAAATGAAGGAGGGGAGTAGGATTATCCGTCTCTAAAGGCAGACGTTATATCGAAAAAAACTATGCACCTGCAGGGTTTCTCCAGGTTTATTCTTCTTTCTTAGTCTAATTAATCTTTTCTAAGAAGAGGTGGGTTTGCACAAAAGACAAGCTCCATTTATGGATTATAAATCATTGGATGAGGGCGTGGTACCCAGCTTTGACTGAGTGGCTAAAAATCATTTTCGTCTCTTGAAGCTCACGAGAGGCTTCGTTTTATTTTAGAAGGGTGAAATCTGAACGCCTTCTTCTCCATCCCCCATCACATAAAGGGATATTCATAAACCATAAGTGGTGGAATCGGATGGTACAGGGAAACCAAAACTCCGGGAGGAAAGGCTTAAGACCCATTGTCACTTTAGAAATTGTACAACTACTGCCTCAGATGTAGCACTGCCGGCAGCGGTTGACGCAAAGTTTAATTGTGTTAAAACCTGGGGAATAAAACGTAGCATTAAGGCCCTCCAATGTGAGAAATGTTCTCTGCACAGGAAAAGTGCTTCCCCAATGGATTGCATTTTGTGAACGACAACATAGGAATTATCCTGATCGATGATTACAATTTCACTTTTAGTTATTATGACACAATAATAGAGACAAGTATAAGTTTGAGTAAGTGATAAACTTCATTTGTTAATGGCGCCTCTAAACTCCATTATGACCGATTGAATTTAAATTGAAAGATATATGCATAACGCATCAGTGTCTGTCAAAAACGATCATAGCAAAAAATAACATGGGAATGTAGGTATGCATAAAAATTTATCAAAGGTCAATTGGCTCGAGCTGATGCTGTAACGATCAGAACCTCTGACGTAATGAATACTATTCATATGGAATTTGCTTAATGTTTTGATTTATCTGTGAGTAAACATCTTGGCCTATCAACCTAACCTAATCGAGGTAATATGCTGATTTAATTATGGAAGCCGCGAGTTCAGCCAAAAAAATTAAAATAAACTTAGTATCACATGACTATATAAAAGATGGGAATGACTACCAAACTGGACTACAGGGTTGCTCAATACCTAAATTTTCCTTAAATTATCAGTTCATTTTTTAAAGATTGATATGATTTGTATATAAATTAGCAAAATAGAAATTTCCTACAAAATACACACATTTCGATATTAGCATTACTTTTGTTTACTACTCCTTTAGCACGCCCTTAATGGTAAATGAAATTTCAGTCCGCCTGTGGTTCACCTTTCAATCTATAGCCATCCAATCTTCTTTTTACGTCTGTATTTCAATACACTATGGCGCGTAAATTTTGAAATCTAGGAGGCTAGATTTCCTTGGAAGAAAAACTCGCAAATTATTGAAGTGATAAAATCAAAAATTAAAATATTTCCACCATTATGCCTAGTTGCATAGGATAATAACCGCTTTCCATCTTGTTAAATCTATGCTTGACTAGAAAATATATTCATACAAACGTGAAAATCCAATGACTGACTGACTGGACAACGAATCTCAGAAACAACTAAATGTAGTGTTGTGAAATTCTTCCTTACTTTTTCCTTTATTTTTCCATTTTTCCTCAAATGGCATACAATTTTTCCAATAATGATTGACAGAAAAAGGCCGGATGGACTTTTGATGAATAAATATAAAACCCTAATTTAACTGACTTAGTGACTGATCAAGAATGGTTTAATTATAAGGATTTTAATACAACAATTTATACATGCACAATGAAATCCTACGAGAAAATCAGTAGGCAGCAGCTGGTATTGGTAAAAAAGCGTTTAGATAAATTTTTCACCAATTAAATTTAAATTTTACATTTTTCAGGAACAATATATTATATTTTTATCGAACCAAATCATATCCATATTCAAAAACTTCATTTGAAAATAAACTCTGACACCAGAATAAAATATTATTTAAAGAATCATTCAGTTCCAAAAACTTGTTAACATAGAGCAACTATAAATAATTTGCAAAAGTGAATACAAATAAAACAAAATATGTATGTTAGAAACTTTCATGTCGTAGTACTCGGGATTTAATAGTTTATGTGGTAATTTGGAAGATAAAGATGCTGAAACTATGACTGGAATAGAATTTTCTTCACCTCTCATCTTCAAACACCGAATACCTAACGCTCTATGCACTGCCTCCATGTTATGCTCGATCAATTTATACTCTTTTTATGATGCACCTAAAAACTTCAGTTCAAAGGTGTCACATTTATTTGTCTTATGGGGAATCAAATCTTAATATTTAGGCAAAAAAGGCCTAGCCTAAAATTAGATCATTATGAATGCATCAGTGGATACATGCACAGCTCTCACAAACTCTTTAGATGACGGAGAGGCAGAATTTACACCAAAGGGAAGTCAAATAAGGAAGACGATCCAGCTATTCCTCAGTTGTCAATTTTGTATACCCCGCAAGCTTTTGATAAGGTTGTAGGTCTCAAGACTTTCAGAGTGCCTGGTTTTTTTTATTCAGTTTTATGACCTGATGTTAGATGTAATATAATACGGTTTTCAGACACTCTCAAAGTTTTCGAGAGTTTGAAGAACCGTTTGAGATTTACTTTTTTCAAGGTTAAACTGTCCTCTGAAACATTGACGTGGACTAAAGGGAGGAAATATATGCAAAATCCGAAGAAGAAGCCCTTTCAGTTTCGTCCAAAATTCTTCTCCTTCCTCTGTTCCCTCGGCAAACCACCGTGTACACGCCTTCCTTTCAAAAAAGAGTCGCCGCCTACCGGTAGAAATGAAATGAAAAAGAGAGGAGATCCAACGCCTTCAAATTTACGGTCCCCGGAACCCCGAGTAGAGAATCGAGTCATAAAAAGCCGTCCCGGGCGCCATAAATCTGGAAGGAGCCACTCCATTTCCTGGAGGGGGCGTATCTGACTTGCAAGTAAGTCCTTTGCAGGCGTTATGGAAGGAGAGAAAAGAGACGGGTTGAGGGGACGGAGCGATTGGGGGCTAGGGATACGATGGGGATATGGGGAGGACGAGTTTCCGCCCACATACGGACACAGGTGGTACTCCACGGACACGCATCCTTATTCTCGCACTTTCTACCATATTACATATTTTTCTCATCAATTCTTGCGATGACCCATGTGAGGATGGCCAATGAAAAGTCAGATTGAGCACCAATGAAATATCACCCTCTTTGATCCATTTTTCTCCAGCATTTAATCCGAAGAAATGATATGGATAACAGGTCGAGACCTATGAAACGTAGGAGAAAAATAAAACAGAATATGAAGTTTAGATTTACCCTTTACCAGGTGCTATTCGGCCATTCAAAGTACTACAGCTAATGGCTGACTGAGTGGAAAATCAGACAGAAAAACTGCACTAGAATTTAAATGCCAAGATTATAAATTCAAATATTATTAAGATTAATCCTACTCCGGCCAGTAAGTGAGGCAGACCCGGTCAAATGTTGTATCAAGAATAAAAGGCAGAAACATGAATATGGATATTTTTTTAAATCCCCGTTGGACTTGTTTGATTAAACATGTTTGAAACCGTCTAGTGGACCCTAATGAGAAAAGATTCCCTGCTTTTCATGTTTTTCATTTCCTTTGCTTGAGAGGTGAGGAAAACACGCGAAAACTCTGCCGAAAAGAACTGGGGAGATGCCATAGATAGGTTTCGATAATAATCAGGAAGAAGCCAACATGCTACACCAAATAGTAAGAAGGTCATCATTACATCAACAAATAAGTGAATGATTGAATAAACTATTTATTGCATAAATAAATAAATTCGGTAATCATATTCGAAAAATAAGTACCAGCTCAAGTTTCCCCTGTTTTGGAGCACGCTGCTGGCCGCTTAAAAGGAGGCAGTCTGTAACGCAGCCATTCACTGAGTCATTTCAACCCCTCCTATTCCAAAATTTGTTAGGCGTAATAACTCATTTTGCAATTTTTTGCATTGCACCGTATTTGGATAGTTAGCCATCCCCAATTATTTCTCAAGTTTGCATCCGTTGCCTGAATACTGGAGAATAATAATCAAATAAAGCTACTCGTAAGTTCGAGTTTTATGCTTCCCAAATATTTCTGATTATATATTACCTTTATCAGAGTAGGGCAAACGATTCTTTGGATGGAAAATCAATTTCAGTAATAAATATCCGAACCCGCAGTAACATATTTGGGTGCTATATCAACTCACTGATATTGGTAGGAGATTTTTTTGTGGGGAAAACAATTAGAATTTGGGCTCCTCCTCGGGAATTTAAAATAATTGGTCAAACTTATTTCCAGCCTTTCAATAAATACGCTGTATTAGACCTTAATAAATATACAACAACTACTACCAAGTCTTGAGTAAAGTTCTAAAGGCATTATAAATTATGTAAAAATAATCTTAAGGTCAGCTAGTTTTCTTTGTTCTATTTGGACTTCTAGTTCTCGGACGGTCCATATGTTCAGAGGTTACATCTCGATCGGTCCTGTCCTGGAAATGGCCAAGAATATAGACTTTCACTCTCGCTCCAAATGAGCGTCCAAGGGTGTCGAGGGCAAGCGTCGGGTGACAGCCGAGGGGAAAAGGCTTCGTCACCTCTTGCCCTTCGTCCTCTTTCCCTCGCTATCCTTATCGGCTTGTGACTCGGGAATCCGTAAAGTTTTCCGAGTCAAGAGACAAGAGAAGGCAAAGAAGTTTTCTGAGGGTAACAGCAACAGGGTTTGGTGGAGAGGGAAGAAAAGTGGAAGAGAGAGATGTAAAAGGAGGAGCTGTCCAGCGAGAAATTGCCGTATCCATCCTACGGCCTTCCGCAACTCCGGAGATCACACAGGAGGTGATACATTTTCCAGACGAGTAATTCGCAGGGGAGCATTTAAATACGCCCTAAATTGTTTTCTCCACACAGTGAAGCTTCACATTTCTGAACGCATATTTCTGTGATTGCATAGATTGGTTAACGAATGACAAATTTAATTCTAAAGTATCTTGAAATAGTGAACAGGTGCGATTTTACCGCATTTTCCGTTTTATAGATATATAATTCAAAATTTCAAGCAAAACCGATTAACGTGGACAAAATATTGCTGTTTTTAATAAAACTAATACAATATTTGGGGTGTCTCCATGACGTAATAAGACTTTTTGGTTTAAGCCTTTTTTCAACAAAAACTATCAAACTAAACGGTTTATGTAAAACTCGCCTATTAAAAAAAACCACCTGTAGGTGGAATCGAACCAACGACCTTTTGGATTACCCAACCAAACCGCTAAGCTGTTCAGACTTAAGGCGATTCTAAGTGGGTTTGAAATCACAAGTTCTGGCCCCTTCAGTAAGATAATATGGACTTCCAAGATGCCACTGACCACAAAAACAAATTCTATTGCATTACTTATTAAGTCATCAGCAGCGTGTGAATATGTTTCATGTGAAGCACCTTCACTATTAACGTTTTGGTGACCACATGTGACACGGTGTTTATGTTTCTAAATGCCTTCAGAATGCACCTCATACCTCAGGTCATCTTCTAGTGCCACGATACGTATATGTCATTATTGTATAGTCCTCTCCCTCTGCGGAATCAAAACTTTTCACGCATAATGTCCTACTGGAGATGAAATGGAACTTGCCCGTTCCTACAGCTACAGAGAAACGATTGAAGCTCTTCCCAAGAGATGAGGTCTTCTCTGCCGTTAAATATTAATTCATTGTTTTTACGAGGACCCATTTGACAGACATTATAGAAAATGAAGTACCAGCCAGTATTAACAATGATGACATGGACTAACATCACTAATCAGGGATTCAATGACATCACCTCGTATTTTAGTAAATACCATGTCGCAGACTGAAATGATGGATGTGCGAATTTCATGAAGAACCGTATTTGCAAGCGTATAATAGTCGGCGTGCCATCCATTTGCCAACCATGGCATAAATTCCTTAATCTATCCTTTCCAATCTGCCGGTGATTTATTATCATCGTTAAAATATTGCCGCTCGACCTCGGAATTAATGATCGACCTGCACCTTAGCCTTGATATCGCCCTTTCACTTGCCTCCGCTCCTCTGGGTCTCAGCTCTTACCCTTTATCTCATCTTCCCATCTCTCACGTCCTCCCCACTACCGTCCGCCTCCTCCCCTAACAATCACAAACGCTCCCTTCCTTCCGTCCATTTCGCCCCACCATCATCATCATCATCATCATTTCCCTCAACCACTTCGCAATTTGGCTGCTTTGGATTCGCGATCTCAGGTAGTCGCACTCCTCGCTCTTACCGCTCTCGCTTTTCCGGACACAAACTGCATTCAATTACGTATCTTTCTCATTATTTGTCTCTTTATCTGTAAAATGACGACGAGGTTTCACCATCGAACCTTAAACTCAAGAAACCTTGCGTTATAGGTGTTTTCCTTACTGGAAACACCTCGGGTGAAAAGCCAGTTCTTCCCCACGCCTATGGGAGAAACCGTGCTCTTCCCTACGCCTATGGAGCTTAGCCCGTTCCTACAGCTACAAAGAAACGATGGAAGCCCTTCCCAAGAGATGAGGTCTTTTCTGCCGTTAAACAAGACAAGAAATAAAAACTTTCAATCTATCTTCCGTCATAATACTGAGTGCTTTCTTCGCGTAAAACACAATTCTTCAACGTAAACAGTGAATATTTTTAAAAATTTAGTTCCAGAAAGAGAAATTTTTAACTTAAATTTCGTTGAGTGGCACCAATGCATTGAGACTTTCCATCAATTAATTAGTATATGATAGAAAAAAATCAAAAGCTCATGACCCTTATATCCCCCGATATTAAAACAGCGTACCTTAGCCATCATCTATAGCAAAAGGCCATTATCGCATGATTAGCTTGCTGCATCTCTCGTCCACATTGTTTCAGCAAATCGTGACATTATTTTAAAATTTCTTGTTGAACATCAATTTTGGCTTTATGTGTTCTATTCTTAGTTTTCCAAAGTTACTCACCACTCTTCATTGCCGTAAAAATAGTTAATAAAAATAATTTGAAAATATAGTTTCCAAGCCTGTCTCCAGAACGAACTTCTCTATTCATTAGACTGAACGCCTTCTTTGCTTGAGTTATTTTTCTCAATGTATATCTTCCCAGAGTTTTCCTTCATAAGCGATCCTACACATCGAATATCAAATTGTAACAAAATCATAACATCCCTCTTCACGCGACACTAACCTAATAGAATCGTGTCACTTGGTGTTATCGCTCCGAACGACAGGTTGAGACATGCAGCGGTGAGCCGAACAGCGAGTTGAATGCGCAAATGTCAACTTTGTAGCAGGATGTAACAACCGCGCGCCCGCCCAATCTTATTTTCTCAGATAACTTGTTTTCTTTTCCCGATTCAGTGGGTCACGTAACCAAAACTTCATACAAATTATGATTGAATGGAACTGACGAACACCTACATACATAATAATAAAACAAATACTTACTATGTATTGAAAAATCTTTTATTTAAAACTGACGAAATTATATTAGCCGAAGGGAGGTCGCCAGCCCTGCACGCCGGATTACTGGACGTGTCGGATTACCGCAAGGCCGGATTACAGAGATTATACTGTATTGACATGCATTCGTGAACGCGATGTTCATGATCAAAACAGGCTGAGTTAATAAACAGGCATAACAGCTCAGCCTGCTCTCACCAGGTGACCATATTCCTCTAACTTTCACTTAAACCATTTGTTTCATTACTATCTTTAACTTAGAGCCAAATAGTGACTTGTGATGCGTAATGCATGACTTGAGGCGATTATGAGTGGATTTAAAATTAGATGTTTTAGCCCCTATAGTAAGAGAATAATAACTTCTAAGAAACCACTGACATTAGCAATATATCCTATTGCATTCCTTAAGCCGTGATTATCAGTGGATTAAGATTTTTCATATGATCCACCTTCATAATTAACGTTTTGGTGACCACTTGTGATGCTACGTTTAAGTTTCTAAATAACGTACACACTAAGCCTGCTCTGACCATGAACGCTGAAAAGAGATGATTATATTTGTTTCCCCAAACCATCCTCGAGAAGAATTTTGCAGATATTTACAAAGTAGTCATAATCAATGCAATTTAAGAATATATTTATTGTCATAGGCTGCATATTTAACTGTTTTATGCAACTTACGGTGTATTTCACCGGTGGTACTCTCCACTTAGCTTTAAAGTAGATGTCGGGATTCCAGTACATAATGTATGACTCTATGCGTTTTAGCCGGGATTCAAACATAATGCCCAAGTACGGTTCTCAACTCAGGCAACCCAATCTTACTTTGAGTAATCAAGAACTAGCAGGTTGCCCGAGTTTACTTCATTCGGTATAAGTTAACCGTTAATAGCACATTCATACCTATTCATGCACAAGGACCCACAGAAAAACTGGAGTATTCTTGTTGATTAAAAACAACATTTGTACTATCCACTCATTTTTTATATACTGTGACCGATTGTGACGAGTGTACACATAATCCAAAAGTAGCACAGATAGAAATATCTGCACTACTTGAGAGAGATGTGAGCATAGGTCGAAACCGGTCGTAGTTAATAAACAAATGCGGAAAAGGGCTAAGATTTTTCTAATCGATATTCTCACAAACATCGAAAAGTTTAGTTCACCATCAATCATCTTTACAGTAGTACTCTATCAGCATTCTTGCTGTTCGGTTGGTTATATTGTGAAGGCAACCGACAGAGAGTGTCATGCTGATGCACACCTTTGAGATGGGTCGATTGAGTTGGCAAAGTAAGGATTGCCTGTGTGGTGGAGAAGAGGCGGACAGAAAGCCGGCGTCGGCATTTTCCTGATTATCACGAAAGGCGCCTAATATCCGTCATATATTTCAACCTGATCCCGCGGGATGTGAAGTCAGTATTCTAACAACCACCATACGAACCAGATCCTTTCGATTTATTCGCAGACGTTCAGCCTTCAAACCTTCAAACATCCAGTCACGCCTTTCCATCAATTCTGAAAGCTCTCTGCCAACCACCTTCGCAGCACTCTCTCTCTCTTCCCGTTCTCACGGCACTCTCTCCAGACGTTCAGCCGACACCTTACATCGAAGCCCCTTAGCCAACTTCGCTCCCCCCCCCCTCCCATGTATCCATGCTGTCGATCCGGCACTGTTCTCTCCGCCTTGACGCACATCTCTCAAAAGCCTTCATCTCAGTTCCTTTTGTTTAGTTTCCAGGCACTTGAGGTGTGTCAACTTCGCAGCAAGGCTTCGATTTTCTCGGATCTCCTCCTCTCCCTCTCTTTATTTTGCTCAGATCCAACTTCCTCTTGCTTTTGCCGGCCGCTCAACCGAGCCCTCCCCCACCCTCTCGCCTTCCCTATGACACAACCACCCCACACCCACCCACGCCCAACAACTATTTCTCTCGCGCCTCCTCCTCAACTCTTCAAACTCTCCCGCCAAGTCTCACACAGTACAATCCCTTCACCGCTTTTGCAATGTGATCCTGAAATGGATTGATTGCGAGAAAACGCAATCGTGATGAAGTTTCGTTTTCAATCCTAAATTCCGAGGCGTTAAGCTATCACTTGTAAAACTTACATGATCGTTTAAGAATGAAATAGGATTGAAGGGCTTTACTGCACTATTTTCGAAGGAGTAGGATTAAAAGCAATTAAGAAAGATAATGATGTAATGAGGTAGTAAAAATTGATAAGTGAGAAGAATCTATTCTCGTCCAGGTCACACCTTTTCTCTGCCTCGATCCACATACTCTTGATCGGTTTATAAAGTTCGCGCGATGCCGCTTCGTTTAGTTATGTAAATATCCATGGTTAGCAGAAAGAAAAAGTGCAAGTACAAATGAGTCGTTGAACTATTGGTGATTGTTAGAAATCAAACATTAGAGAGCCCATATTTAATTATACTTTGTGTCTAAATTTATTATCTCTAAATTTGCGTTTAGAAAGATATTGAAATTGTAATAGTCGTCATAATATGATTGTATATTAAAATGTATTCCCTTATGAATTCATGTTTCATTCATGTAACATCTCCAATTAACAATTAACATGTAACATTAAGTTTACCATATCCCACAACAAAAGCCCGTACATTTTCTACCCTTTTCTCGGCTACCAACAATATAAACTATTTATCATTGCGGATTTTATATCCTATTAGGTAGTATGAGTGACTAATGTAGGTACATATGATTATCCAATACTTTTATAATCTAAGTAATGGTATTGACCGATGGCAAATACTATAATTAATTAAGAAATGAAGGTTTTCTAGAACTTATAATGAACATGGAACGATTCCAATCATTATTATTTGTATTCATTGGTACATGACATCACTTTCAAGTTAGATCGGTGAAAATTGGATTAAATTTTACTGCACTGTGAAAGATTACCAAACAATTAAATCCATTTCAGCATGTGATTAGCAGTGGAATTTGAAGTGAAGATGGAAATAATACGGATTATATGTTTTGGCAGTTAGATCCTGCATGAACTGGATATTCTCTCGTCAACTGGAGAGCCAGGAGGATGAAGCGATTAAGGTGAATTGCAAAGGTCATGTCGCCATTTGCATATAAATTTGAAGTGGATATATTTACATCGTCGTGATGTTGAGATTTGAGTTAATCGCCTTTAGCAACTGAAATATGAAGTGAGGACCGCTGTAAAGAGAAATCAAAAGAAAATTCTGTAAATGAACGTCGCCAGCGAGCATCGTCAACTTTTTCTCGAATAACAGCAGGGAAATGTTGACATTACTTTACAGCACAAGCTTTTCCAACGAGAATCAGCGAAAAACCTCCGGGCTTTTAGATGTAAAGAATTACTCGCTGGAAATGAAGGACCATGTTTCCTTGATTTTTTCATTTCGAATAAGCTTGTTTTCCTAAGTTTAACGGTGACCAATTCAGCCTTACATCAGCAATTGGATGTTTTGTTTGAACGTATTACCTAAAATAATTTGTATTTGACGTAAATCTGACATGATCAATTTTACACTCACCCTGAAAAATTACATGCTTATTTTTGACTGTTTTGTACATAGGAACATATTTATCTCCGTTGTTAAAAATAAAAATATACGCATTTCATGCAATGGAGAGGGGGAGCAAAATAATCTCACTTTTAGAGTTTCAATAATCCAACACTTTTAAACGTTAACACTAGAGACAACTATGAACTCCAGTTCACTTTTGCTTCAAACGTAATCAAATATAAATGAGTTGCTCCAAAATAAGACGAAGATAATCAAAATAGTTGTGACTTATTTTTAATCGCATACATAGCAAATGAACGTTCTTAAATTTATGTAAAAACTATATAATAACCCGAATATGTATGTGAAGCTTCGTAGTGCTTAACCAATTTATTCCTAAAATGGCCTAGCTTTAATTGGTTGGAGAATATTTTTCTCACCAAAGTACTGACAAAAAGGTGTAAACGTAAATACACGAAAAACGTGATTAATTAATTTCAGACTATTAAAATGGCAATTTTTAATGCATTACGAGAGCAGCAAAATACCCGAATAGATGCTTTGATAAAATGAGTAGGTAGCAAGAGATTTTTATTGCTGTTATACTATTAATGCAAAGATTTATTTTTAAAATGCTGAAAATTCCATTATTTTACCTCGCAAATAGACGTGGGTTGACGTTAAATGTTTCAACTACCTCAAGTTTTAATTTCAAGGAGCAATGCTCTGTAAACAATTGGAGAGCCCACGCTACGGAATTTTTTAAAGTAGGTGACACTAACCTCAAAGAGGGACTTCGGTAATGTAATCTCAGCAGGAGGCAATTCATCATGAACGAGGGAGAAAATGTCCCCAAATACAGTGTATGCCGCTCGTGACTAGGAAACAAAATTCCTTACAAATTAAAAATAGATCTGATAATCGACTTAAGAGAGGGTAAATAACCTTTCCTAAGCAAAGTAATCCATCAATTTGAATGCATGTCATATCATAAAGTAAATCTGTGTGATTTATTCACTCAACTGTTATTCTTGATTAGAATCGAATCTCATAATCAAAGGAGCTCAGTACATTGAGACCAGTTTACTGCTTTTTAGTTCTTTATATTCATCAGAATTTTGTATTCCAATTGTAAATATATATCCATTTCTCTTTATTGAGGCTATATGCCTCGGCCGAAATGACCTTTCAGGGCTATATTCTGTCGAAAAGCATGGAGAGATCATCGTCTTCCCCTTCTTTCCTCGCACTGAATAACATCTCCCCTAATGACAGAGTGGACGAAGCGTTGCAAGAGCTCACGAGGGTGCTCACAATGTTATTATTGTACGCAATATACACTAATATTACGGTCCTATTTGTAGTCGAATAATTTCTATTGAGAATAAAAGCAAAGTTCCTCGACTACTAATGCCGCAAACGTCTGCGGATCGCTAGATTTTTGAAACATATACATCTACATCTACATAGAGCTCTGCGAGCCGCCGCACTGGCCTGTGGCAGGGGGTATTAGGACACCTGCCATGTAAAGATGTAAGGAATCAGGTCAGCAATGTTTCTCTCTTATTTTATCGCTTCTGTCAGACCTAGAGAAGTAGTGAGGCGTCATGGTAATATTCTGTGTGTCCATCTGAAACACATCAGTTCTGAATTTCTCGAGCAAGCAAAGTCAAGCGTGTACTCCGAGTCTCTATACGTTTCTTCCGCTGGTGAAATAATTATGCAAAAATCAGCAGGCAAAAATTTGCAACATTTATGCTGAAAATTAATTCTCACTTCAGAGGTCTACGCATATAGTTTTTATTTAAGTAGCAAAGCAGAGTGGTAAAATAAAGGCACGAAGACATCACCGGAAGCGTTTTTGGCCGCGGTATACAACCTTCTTACTGCCATTTAGTTTTCAATGCATACCCAGTAGCTCGGAGGACCTACTGGCTCAGAGTTATTTGAAATTTTTAAATAGAACTGAGATCTTTTTTCTCTTTTGCGCGGAGAGTAATAAAACTATCGTAGTAAAACGCCTAAGTAATGCTGTGCGTAAAGGGACTAACATGATTAAATGCATGAATATATGAAAAAATAATAAAAAACGGAGGAATTGATGATTGATGGTTTGGAGAAACGGAGGAATGTGGAGCACCTGAGGTTTCTTTCATTCTTGGTGTGAATCATAAGACGATGTGTTACTTTCCCGTTGTCATTTCCCCTGGATTGCTTCGGAGACCGCGTCGCAGTACAACCCAGCAGCCAACCGCCTCACCGTCTCCTCTCCCAACTGCGGATTCCCTTCGCCCCCTTTCACACCCGTCTCTTATGTCCCTTCCCCAGACTCAGTCATCAGGCTCCGCTCCACCTTTTTTTCTCGTAGTCTTGTTACGCACGTCTTCTCCTTCTGCCCGTCACACCTTCCCTCTCTGCGATGCCTCCCTCTCTCACTCACAACTCCCCCTCTTCCTCTCCTATCTTCCCACCTCCCAACTCGTTATCTTCACCTCTTCGTCCTCTTCCGAAATCCCTCCACTCGCCCCTCCTCCACAGCCAGCCGCGTTCCGATTCGACGCACGACCTCCCCATTCCGGGGGTTGCGGTTGTCGTACGCCCAATTTGCTGTCTCCACCCTGCAACCTCTTTGCTCCTTCGCTTCCCTGGTGGACTCGGCAAGCGCTCTGCTTCGTCCCTGCCCTTTTTCTCCCATCTATTATTCCATATCTACATCTACACTCACATAATACCCTGTGAGACACCTCAAGGGCTTGTGGAAATGGGTGCGTTATCACCAAAATGCATTACACTACATTAATTTAGGTAAGTACTGTTTACTTTTTCTCATTTAAGCAAAAACTTATCACTTGATGTCTTGAAAATTTCTTTTAATCCTTCATTAATAGTAAAATAGTCATATCACCAACTAGTCTCTTTACTTCGTGACCATAAAACAAACATCTGCCACATGGCAACCAACACCAATAACTTCATTAAATAAACATCTGCCACATGGCAACCAACATCAATAACTTCTATATCTAACAAGTATAACTACCGATGCATCAGTCAGAGAAATCAGCAACTTCTCCAGTTTCCAGTATTTCGGATCCTCATGAGGTAGGCTTAGAAGCTTTCAGATAAATTTGGCAAGATACGTAAAAGCCCGCTATGATTATATTTTTGGTGTTGCTGATCTGTTGCAACATTTAGGAATTAAATCGCTCGCAGACCGTCAAATAAAAATTAGACGTATTCTCTTCGGTAAACATAAAATCAATTTATTTTCCGACGACGCTATTAATATCTTCCAAACCCCTACATACTACGGTAGATCACGTTTTGAGAATATAATTAGGAATTAGGCTGCAGAACAGGCGGGTTTGGAATGCCGTTTTTCCCGAAATTGATTAGATACTAGTTATTAATAAGACTATGAAATAGATGGGTCGACTGGTGGTGTAGCTGTCTAGTTGATTTGCTCCTTAAAAATCTGTAACGTAGTATTCACACCATGGCTCTATTATTTTCTTTAGCAGCTGCAATATGTATTAATGCAAATTGTATCTATATCATTCTTAATATTTATTACCTGTTGGTGGAATACAGAGGCATATAAGGGTTGCACCGCAAACATGCACTGCCTCCTCTTTGCGCCAGGGAGCAGATGAAAATACAGACATTGGAGAGTGAGTCAAATGACCAGAACTTCACTACCTATCGAAAAACCTAGTTAAGAGCCTCATTTACAGCTTTTACGGTCTCTTCTCGTCCACGGGAGAAATGACATTTCCAACTTGTCCGTTTCCAGTCCATTTTATCCATTATATCATATTTTTTTAATCTACCAAAGTGTGTCCGAGTTTATAAGATATCAATGATTTCGTCAAAAATAAATAAATTAATTATGTTATAGATTCTTCTTTCCGGAGAGCTGCTGTGGGAGAGATGGGTGTGGTACGCGTGTGGACACTTGGCACAAGATGAACGATAAATGCAGCACGAGTGTTAATGAGATTTTGTTGAGCTGGTGCTTAAAAAAACTTTCTTAAAACTGAATTACTATATATGGCCGTTTCAGTTTTACTTATAAATCATAAAAAATATTCACAAGAAGCTTCTTCGTAAAAAAATTTTTTTATAATTTTTTCATTGTCATTTTTAAATAACTTACATTATAACTTCCGAATCAAATAGAAAAATTACAGATCGCGTGTTGTCAAAAATATTGCTTGGCACACAAAAATATTTTATGACACAGATTTGATCAAATTACACACGAAATTTCGGTAAGATTCACTGCTTTTAGGTTTCTGTCTCGGAGAGCAGTTTTCAGAATAAGCCCTCATATTGAGAATAGAGCTTTCGAAGTTAGCTTACTGGTGCGGAGAAGAGCGTTATTGGCTCAATTTTTTATCGACCGATCCCAAACGAAGTTTTTAGAAATGGACGGAATATAAACTGAGATAAAATGAGTACGTAATGTTACTGGGTATTTAGTTTGGACACAGTCATCGAAGCGATTATTTCATTTTGGAACATCTAACGTTCTTGTTCAGTTCTTGGTCGTTATCTCCTCTTTTAAATGGTAACTGACTCCATTCCACTCTGAAACGCTCGAAAGATATATATCCATAGAGCCCGAACGGTCAATTTGAAGAGAAGAGCGGAAACGCATCAGGACCTGATGCGAGCAAAGCCCCGACATTTGCTCCGCTTAAACGTCCACTCCGTACCGCAGTTTACGTTGCGAGTTGAAAGTTACCGAATTTTCCTTGTCATTTTTAAGCATGGCAGTTTCAGGTTGGTATTGTTTTGAATGAGCGTGAGGAGGAGAACAGGGAGAAAAACGGTTTTACTCTGATATGCTAGTCATCTGTCAAGTGGTATACGTCAGGGCCCGTCTCCAAACATATGAAATAGGCACGTATGACTATTTTATTATGGTACTACGTCATTTAAGACTTATAATCCAACTTGATTTCAATGGCTTCCTAGATAAAATTAATACTTCAATAAATAAAAAAACTCTCTCATTGAAATTGATGAATCAATTTTAGTGGGTAGTCATACCTCAATTTTCAGTGAAAATCCATTGCATCTCACGAAAACAGTCATCATGGACAGCATAACTGATCGGAACTTAAACTTTCTCGGCTTTTATAGTCACTTTCTTATGAATATTTTATGGCCCCTCCTAATTTTCCCCAGAATATTTTTCCAATGACGTAAAACTAGTAGTCAATCAAAGCTTCGCAGTCTAAATGCAGTAACTATCACTTTATATAACAAACTTTTTCATTGCACTAATAAACAAGTTTAAACAAAAATTTGAGTCATGAGGCATTTGGATTTCGTAGCATTACCCTTGTAAAGAAAGAAAAACATGTCGAAGAAAAGAGAAAAAAACGGATGTTAAAAGATTACTTCCAAAATTCGATAGAGATTTTAGTAACTGGCTCTATTTATGTAGAGAAGGGCGAGGAAGCCTGTGATTTTATTGAAATATCCTTTGTTTTACTTATAAGGTTGCTCTCTTACGTAATTTACAAAGCCTCTGTAGCTCAGTTTTACTCATTTGGCGATCGGACTCGTGCGGAGGGTAGAGTGTAAGCTTTCAATACTTAAGGCCCAGGATTGAGAATAATGTAATATTTTGTACCTCTACTTGAATTCTCCCTACCGTACTTTGCCCATCAGATGAGATGTTAAAATGTTTTCCCTTGGAGCCGCCCGTAAAAAGATAACCTCCAAAATATAACTAATGCCGATTGAGGCCCCTCGACCCTTTCTTCTCATCATGAATAATTATCCTTCCTTGACCAATCACTAAACGTTGGCCCTCTCAAATTAAACGCTCAATTGTTGAGTTCATCTGTCAATATCCACCAAAAACATATTATAAAGATTATATTTGTTGGATGAGGAGTTGGGCTGAAAAAAGTATTAATATGTGATTAAGTGTAATTGGTGGATTGACAAAATTTCCAAAGATATATTTTTAAAGGCGATATTTAGACTTGAGGATGTCTCTTTGCCCAAGTAAGTATGCTAATTTTCATTATTAAATATTCCATATGTTTTTCTAATCAAAATTCCATAAAAATATTCCACTATCTATATACAACTTATTTGGATAAGCTGTGGCCGTAGATGGCTAAGTTGTACATACCATTGCATAGCTACATTTTTAGCCAATTTTAGCCAACACTCATTTGCAAATCGTACTTCGAAAATGAAACTGCAGATAACAAGTAATTTTACAGTAAATGTACACATACGACAATAAAAATATTCAAATTACAAAATTTTGCAAGCTTTTTGGAATTCATTCAAAGTACACATGGTAGTTTTTATTATTCTAATGGGTTCCGATGAGCTTAATCACTTTATGTTGTTTCGCATAAACAGCGTTTCATTAGAAGGATATTCAGATTGACCTTAATGAGGAGAATTAATGAGATGAAACGCGAAAATAGAGTGATGCATTAATGTATTTCTTGAAAAATCTGTAGAATAACCCTGAATAGTTACTCCAAAACAGCTCATAAAATATTCACCAAATAAAGATGATAATTCTACTAAGCTAATTAATTATGTTTCTCAGGCACGTGTATATGAACATGGGATATTTTAAGTTATATGAAAATGAGTAGGAAAATTAGCTAAATGGTGCATACCATATCTAACGAATGCATTTAATGAGATAAAAACGTTCATTAAAGAGTAGTTCAGACTAAATTATACAATAATCTTACGCATAACTACAATGAGATTTGATAAAATAATTACTTTAAGCTTAAAATTCAGAAATATTCACCTTTTTCTGACACGAAATAAATTTATTCTCTCCTCACAACGTTGCATTTCAACGTGGAATTTTGCAAGTTTAAAGCTGGACGATTAATGCATGCGCCATCTGTTTTCCTTGGCACCAAAAAAACCTTTATCCTTCGGGGAATGCAAGCTTGACAAAACTGGGAATGAATTCAACCCGTCTTCGCTCCTTAAGGAGTGCTTGCGCCTCTCTCTCTCTCTGCGATAGTTTGAACTTTCAACTTCTTAACGCTAACATTTAATAAAATAACAAAAAAGAGTGTTTAGTCACCCAGCTAGCCTCCAAAATATGGGGAGTGAAACTTTGTCTCCGGCCCGCCCCCCCTCGGCCGTATCACAGGGTTGAAAACTTCTTGCGAGGATACAATGCATAAATGTTTTGACGAGAAAGCGCACCCAGCAATGTGGAAGCGGGGAAGAGCGGGGGAGGAGAAGGTAGAAGCTCCTAGTCACAAATTTATGTGGGGTGGAGGTGAGGAGTCTCTGTGAAGAGGAAGGGGTGTGCGGGAGTGGGGTTGGCCTGGGTTGGATTGGGAGGAGGGGGATGGATGGAACCGCAAGATGAGTCGTCGTCCAGCGCTCCAGAATCTCGTTCGTTGCGAGGGACAAGTTTCACGCTCAAGACTCGGAAGATTTCTTCGCCAAAAATCCACCTCCTCTGTCGAAAACTTTCTTGAGATTACTGAGAGAGGAAATGACTCGAATTAAAGCAACATCCTAGGATGAAGAAATTTGTTTCGATTTAGTTTTGTTAGGTAACATCAAAATATAATTTAAGCATAGATTAGGGCTTTTAACAGAAATTAGTAACTAGACACTAAATTTTGCTTACCGAAAAAATCCCAGACGGTAAGCTTTCATCAACACAATTTGATGTGCGTTATCGGAGGACAATGAACATTATAAAACAGACGAAAGAAAGTAATACCCTTGCAGTAACTATGTTGAAAATTTGATGGAAATATACCACGGATGCACTGTTGTCCATGGTAATGACTCCAGTAATATAAAGTATGCATGGTAAAGTTCGGTCATTTTGGTAAAGGGAAAGTGGGAAAGGGAAACTAAATTTACTTCCTTAATCACAGCAAGCACCACATCAAAACAAATATCACCTTCAACGGAATAGCTTATCTTTCTCTTCATTAAAGAAATAAACATTTTCTTGAAAGAAAATGAGTACAATTCTCTACATTTTTCTGTATCGATAACTTTTTTCGAGCTTTTGTCGCAAAAAATCCCTAATTTGAGGTGTTATTGAAATTATTGACAGTTGACCAGTTTAATAAAACCTGAACATTAGAATACGATACTTATACAGTTTACTTAATTTTCTCATCGGGTCAGGATGGCTGTTGTTCCCAACGTTTCGAAGGCTATCTCTACCATCATCCTTACGATTGAAGACGATAGCATAGACAAGTGTCGAATCGTTAGCAACAGTAGTCTTCCTGGTCAGGTAAAAGACTCAAAAAAATTTTTCAGTATTGTTCCATAGAAAAATTATAAATCCTTTATGCAATAGTAATTGATATTAAGACATAAACAAAAAAAATACGTCAAAATTAATGAAAACATTGTTCATTCTTTAATCTACTTCTTATTTTAATAGATCAAGTGCTACACATTAGCTGATGTCTCTATATTCTATTGGCCTACTTTAAATCTGTGGTTTACTAAAATTACCAGAAAAAAATTCGAAGGCTTCCGCTGAGTCGTTGTAACGGCAGAGAAGATTTTTTTGGGATCACTTCTGCTTGACTCTATTTTCGCGAACAACAGTTTTGGTAGAATTACAGTTTCCTTCTACAAGTCTGAAGTGAGAATGCTAGTGTTCAGGTTCGCATATTATGGGACCAGTTAAGCCGGGCGCGCTTCCATTGACTTTTCTTCCTTTCTTCGTGAAAACCCTCTTCCAAGTATTGGCGAAGGTGTAACCACATTATCTCTTTTCCGTCGTATTCACAATGCTGATGGGCTCATGATGAATTAGGGAAGTAGCGGTTCTCTTTGGCAATAAATTTTGCCTTCTAAATAGAGGCAAAATGGAACTACATGGAAGAGATGCCCCGCTGTTCTATTTTGAAGCCTTCATTAAGAAAAATGTTCCGTGATTGAAAAAAAGCATGGATATTGAGATAAGTGTGTCTCATTTTTTAGATTTGATCTCATCAAATCGCCCGTAAAATGACCTCCGTATATGTTTTTAAAAATACGAAATAAGTGACGCGGATGATGTGCGCCCTCGAAAATTCTCATTGTGCATGTTCCTAATCCAATGAAACAAGACCGCGACTACCGAATGCACCAGCGCTAACTATAGCTCCGCAATTTGTCACTCGAGCCTCCTATGTGACGACAATGCGATCGTTCCGCTGTCTCATCTTCAGCGCGTCTCATCAATTAATCCCTCTTGCCTCTTTTCTCCCCTTTAGAACGCTTTGAACGGGTGGACGCATTGAAGCACGGGAGTGCGCGAAACACGAATCCCGTTGCCGCTCTCAAAGGAGCTCAGGAATCCAAAAGGTACACACGCTTGGCCGGGCTTGTTTTACAGCTACTCAAGCTCAGCTACACCATACTTGTCATCAAATCACATCGGCTCACACGCATGTGACGTAAAACTCGTAAACTTCCAAAACAATTGTGCCTTTCTCGAACAATACCACAAAAGGAAAACGGCGGAGGAAGAGACTCAAGTTGCATGACGCAGGATCAAAGTCATAGAGAATAGGAAGCGTGCGTAAAATTAAGTTACCTGCCAACGAATTTTAGCTGTACATGATGCCTCACGTCCAATTAAAATAACCAAGATATAAATGCCACAGTAAAAGGAAGTGTTCACTGGAAAATGAAGGCATACACGTCAAACTCTTTGCTTAGATTTTTTTCAGTACCAGCTCAAGAATTATAAGTAAATAACATTGCCGAGGATATGATTCATTGCATTCGTAGTTATAAGCACCGAACTGAAATAGTAGACAATTTATACCAAATGAGTTCAATGCATCACCAAGTCCTTAGAGTATGAAAGAGTTCCATCCAACTTTCTTCATAACTCGTACCTACATCTCACCTGGAACCCTGTACACGGGTGTGTTGCCCAGTAAACATTAGCGATTTAGGGAATAACATTTGCTATTAATTGATGAAGTCTTCTCGGGTCTTCCACCAGGTTATGTGTTTCTATGATAATATTATTTTGGGATAAGAGATATACCAACCGACGAGAAGACCAGAGCAATTTACTTTAGGAGCATTACTTTGGCCACAGCACTTTCCGGGAGAAAAACAAATCCTACATATTTCATAAACATCTATTAAGAAAATATCTAGCTGTTTTGGTCTGTTGAATTACATATTAACAATCGATTGCACTGACTGCTTTCGATCTATGAGAGCTCAGTTGTCTTCCTGTCTGCGGTTGCATTCATCAATCGGGTTATTCACAGAAATATATATTATTTCTTTGCCTCGTAATGCGCAGGGCTGGCTATATTGATATTACAATTGAATTCTATCAATTTCAACTAAACAGAAAATTTCAGAAGTCAGTTTCATTTACTGACGACTCAAAAACAGCCTGTTTGAATTTCAGCGCAAACAAATTAAATTTTTGTGCATGAAGACCGTCAATTCTATGTATTTTATCTGTGTCTACCGTAGTATTTTTCCAAGCATTAACTCCAAAATAATCAAGACCGATGACCATTCTATCGAACAATTAACTACATGAATTTTTTCTAAGTAGCTTGGCTTTAATGACATTTATATGGCCTTATGTTCATTGAACACAATTTATAATTAGGCTTGCTGGCTTTTTCCCTACTCCAGGCGTTCAGACCTTAATTTCTAATACCAAGTATTTCATTTTCAATTATGGAAAGAGTCAAAAAAGTTTAAACGAAAACAGTCATTTTAGAAAGATAACTATCCGATAAACTTCTTAAGCCCACTAGATAATGAATAAATTAGCAAATACAGTAAATTCTGCATTAATCGGCCACCAAGGGACCAGTATGATGATGGCTACTAAACTGTTGCAGATAATTGCTATAGAGAGGGAAAATGTACATTGCTTATATGCAAGAGAAATTCTTTACGTTCCAGAAACTATTAGTCACTTGGTGAGGTGACCACTTAAGGCCGGTGGCCGCGGTGGCCGGTTTCACTCTATAAATTTACTGAACAAGCGGGGAGGGGGGTGTGCTTGATCCTAACACGACACATTCCCATTCCTCTACCTAAAACTGTCAATGCTTAACAAAAGACTTATTCGATAAAATGTCACTTAGCACTATTTTCAAATGTAAATTAGCATTAATGTTACCTGAATATACATGCAACTTTTGAAGAGTGTAATTTTGCTTTTCTATAAACTGTAAATTATGTTTTAACATCCAGATAGTTCTTTTTGATGATATCTTAATTTTTTATTGTATTTTACCCTTCTCAATTTTTTTCGATGAATGATTATTTTATTTTTCTCATCTGCCAGCGTTTTGTTTTTTATTATTGATTTTTCATTTTTATTATGGTGAAATGCCAACGAAATATACGTTTTTTAGTTTAACTTAACAGGGAATCATCTTATATTTATTGTCAAAGATATATGTTAATGTGTTTGTACCAATTTATGTGCTCATGCATACAAAATTAAAATGCAAACCTGAATTGGTTGAATTCTTCAATCTTATTCACCGTCTAGCCTTCTAGGATTAGACCTGTTGCCTTCTTCTGGCTTCACATTTGTAGCCTCGATCTATCAACACCTCTTCTCCCTAAAGACCTATGCTTTTACAATTTTTTTGGATCATTTTTGTAGGCATGCGCTCAGCATGTTTCAGCAATTCGCGTGAAATGCTCAATAACACACGAAATTAATTTTTGATATTGCCCTGATGAAGCAGTAGTAAAAATGCAAAAATTTGGCAGGTGACAAGAAATAAAGTAAATATTCTTTCATTTAAACACGAGAAGAAAAACAGTTATGATCATTTTATTAATCAACCCCAAAAAAGCTTTCCTGAAGAGAAATCCATCGGAACTCATGAACTCGTTAAAAACTGCTGCGAACGAACATATAGTGTTACACAAGTGTTAGAGGGATTAAGGTGGGAGCCTCTAGAGACCCGGAGGCTGCACGCTAGGCTTAGGCTGCTTGAGATATTCAACAGTGGGTTTCAGAGCGACTCAGAGAATATTATCATGACGCCTCACTGCATTTCTAGGTCTAGCATTTGCGATAAAATGAGAGAGTTACTCTGCCGAACAGATAGGTACAAAAACTCGTTCTTTCCGCGCACAATAAGCGACCAGGATAAAAACTGAGCTCCTCAAAATACACTCCCATAGGACATGTAACCATTTCACCTCCAAAACTTTTATATCTTTACACGGTTGATGGCCTACCACCCCCTGCCACGCGCCCATGCGGCGGTTCGCGGGGTAGTATGTAGATGTAGATGAAGAGGGGACTCCCGCTTTGGAGAAATCAGAGACCTGTTACCAAATGACAAATCATCGTTACCTGGGCTCAAATGTCGGCTTGGACAGCAAAGGTGCTTGCTATGCCAATTACTGTCTTTGGAATCACTTGTTTGTGTTTCATCTCCCTCTTCCATTTCTTTCCACCTCTCCCCTCCTCCCGCTCTCCCAGTCACCGAATTCTTCCCCTCATCCCTGGTACTCTTACTTGTCCTCGACTTCCTTTCGAACATAACTAACACATTCCCCGATTTCGCCCATCCCTCTCTCACCTTCTCTCTCCGTATCGCCCCACTCTATCCAAAACACCATCGCATCCGAGCGCCGGCCTTAATTAACGCCCCAAAATTCGCAATGTCCTCATTAATTTCTCCCTGCTCAGACGGCCGAAACACCTCCCCTGCCAGCATCAGCTCCCTCCCTCCAACCTCCCCTTTCCAAGTGTCTTTGCAATTCCCTATTGCTGTCTCGCCCTTTATTTTCATCCCTCGCCGCGAGCATTTCCATTTTCATAACACCGTTCATTTTTTTTTCGGCTCTCGCACAAGGGGAAAATTTTTCTTTTCTGCTCCGAATCGATGCTCGGATGATCGGGAGACCGGGATGGCTCAGTGGTGGCTTGTTGGACGTTCTATTCGAGGAAAAAGTTTAAAAATACATTGATAAAAAAATAATCCGATATTTCTGACACAATGCAACGGAATTTTTTTGTGTGCTACCGAAACTATCCGATCCATTGCTGATTGCCAGCGGTTTCAACGATTGGCACTAATAGCGCAGCTTGACAAGATCATTATCCACAGCCATAGTATCTTTCGAGAGTGAGGTTCACGGAATCGGCATGAGTAATGCAATGTGGAAGGCAGGAATGGTAAACCACCGCAACTGGTTTCTCTGGTTAGCCTAAGGTGTAGTCTTGCATTCAACAATACGTGACATGATGAGATTTCAGTAACATGTTCTGGAAGTAAAATTTACCCTCCTTGGATTAACAGGTGAAAACTACTGAGAGGGAAACATCAGTCATGTGATGGAAATTTTCTGAGGGTGGTAAAACTGACTGCTAAGCCAATCAGCTCATCATAGTCCTAGAAATGTGAATAAATAAATGTAATACCTCGATGACAGAATGTAATCGATACAAACTGTCAAAAGCTGTTTAGTCTTCTGTCTTCTTTATTTTAATGCTTGTTCTATAAGTGGCCACTCTCATATTTTTTATGAATATTACGATTAAATAGAGGATATTCTTGGTAAATACATATTTGGCAGCAGAAAAAAATGAAATTTCACTGCATGAAATACATGGATTTGAGAATAAATAAAATGTGCGTGCAAAACGGAATGAACTAAATTTTCAATAATATATTCGCTGATTATATACATTACACATTTGTGCCACGGTAAGCTGAATTTTTTCCAATTCCGTTATTAAAAAAACGTCGCGTTTAATTAAAAGGATTAATTTTAGCGTTGAAGGGCATCCGTAAAAAATAAAAGCTGTCAAATTATTTCCTTTTACACGAGTATATCTAAAGTGCTGAACATTAAGTTTAATAGAGAAAAGAAGAATACGAGGAAGATTTTAAATAAGAATTATTCATACTGATGAAATAATAAATTGTATCCTTGGGAAATACTTTTTTTATATCCTCTATTTACGCAGTTACGGCTAAATTTTATGTAAGTTAACTTTGATGACGAGTCATCGAAATAGCAACGAGGATTCTTGGAGGATTCACAGGAAATTTACATCTTAGACCCAACGCTGACCACGAGTGAATGGGCACAGTATGCGACATAGTTAATTATATCTCGATAGATTATTTCCAATCAGACGTTAAAGTGCGCAAACCGTTGCATTAAGGGCTTTGAATGCTGAAAAAAAGGAAATCATGGGAGCTTACGTACTTTACCATTCTAACAGATTATACATATACAGAGTTTATTATCGATACACCTCGTGGAATCAGTTATCCCTCACTCGATCTCGTATGTAATAAATAAAGTTATGAGCTCCATTGGTTAATGTTTTTGCACACAATTACTCCCAATGGGCATTTGCCAAAAATCAACTCTCCCATATCATTTAAGATTTAACAGATAGAGATTTGAAATTGCACTGCGTAGTTGATCAGTTTAGAAGTGTGCCAAAGTAAAAGTTAACTGTCCCAAAACTTATCAAGATTAAAATGACGAAAGTAGGTATCAGTATTGACCAATGACGGGACGTATATTTTTAAAAATTGAAGGGAATACAAGATAGGTATTTGGCCTGATATCCTGACGTTGTAGGATAAATACAAGCACTGTTATTATTTACGCAACACCCTGTATTTTAGGAGTAAGTATCTTTTAATTTCACAAATTTGTTACACTAAATTGCATTCATTAGGGAACCATAATGAAATTAGCTTAGCCAAAGTATTTCACAAAATTTATGCAACAAAAGTTTTGCAAAAAACTCCTTAATTCTCCTTAATTCAGTTTACGTTTTTCATTGAAAAAGATGGAGTCAAAAAATGAGACAAGCTGTTTGGCCCAGACTTCGGAGTCTTGAGTTTGAAAATAATTCTATGAAAAATTTGAATCCTTAGAAAGGTATTTTCATCTTTTGGGATATATGCATATCTTGTATGTCAATCTCCGTTTTCATTCACTATTTATGAGTACTATATTCTAAAACAACCCATCTGTCTATTTATGGGATTGGTCTTTATTGACAAAGAAGTTATTTTTCTGTCTGTAATTTGACTTAAAAATACACAAGATGTTTACGTGACTGAAGTCATAAGATGCAACAAATTTGGAACACTCCGGGCGTAAAATGCTGAGCCAAACATACTGTGGAAATCATTAGTTGCATTGATAGTAAAACATAATGGGTTTGTTAAAATAAAATAAAAGATCGTAACGTGAATTTATAATCTTGATAACACTAAAAATATACTACAGAAAATCTTATTACTACCTCATTCAACCAAATCAATACCTGTTATTTTAATTTGAATATTGGAGTAACGAACCTGAGAATAGTACTTGATATTTTTGATAGAAAACTGTGATCATTAATAAATAATTAATAAAGCATTTCCATTATGTGATAACTGTAATTTTTTGATTCACATAGCATTGAAGTGCTTGGTTAATTGTGTCTGACCAAATTTAACTTTGTAACCAACTTACGTCTCAGCTGAGGACACGTGGTGAGTTGAACAATGACCAGAATATTCTAGAAGCCGGAAACACAAGAAGAGGGAGAGCGTCTCCCAGAAAGTTCTAGAACAATAACAATCGGGAAGCAATCGACTATTTAAGCGAACGCGATCACGTAGAGTGGCTCTTAGTCGGTGGCTCTTAGTCGGAGTCTCTTAGTTGGTGTCTTTCTCTCTTTCTGTGTCGGTCTGTAATACCCGAGTTCTGCATATTGCTATACGATAACTAGCAAAGAATAAGTATATTTATCAATGTGTGATAACCGAGTAATAAGTATGAAATCGTTTCAGGCTTTACTTGGTGGAAATGCGATATATCCATGATAAAATATAACATAACAATAGTAATATCCACACTTTAAAGTTTGGATATTACTATTGTTGTGTTATATTTAATCATCGAGTAATAAGTGTTTCAATAATTTTTTGCTACGTGCGGGTCGACATCCGGAGGGACTAGTAGCAGCCAGAAAATAGCCGAGAGCAGCAGAGATCGGGGAAATCTGTAGGAACAGGCCCTGGGTGCGGCTCTGTAAGGATTTTCGACGCTCACTATTTATGAAACTGGGTGTAAGGCATTTGGAGGGGCCTATTGTCCCGAATTGTATTTATTTATTATGTGTGTATGTTTCGCCCACGAGTGTCTAGTTTTCTATGTGTTTTTTTATGTGCAAGTGTTCTATTTGTGTGTGCTCAGCGTACTCAAGGGTATTTATTTATAATATTGGAGAGGGTATATGTGATACAAGTGAATTTTCATGTGTTTTTGGGAAATAGATTGATTTCATGTAACATATGCAGTCAGGGCAAGTATTTAAAATGTCTCTTGTCTAACAAACAGAGTGTTGTTATTGAGAGTAGAAAAGCAACCCAAGTTTCCCATAGCTAAAGTGAGCGGAAGGAGGTTAATCGACTAAGGTTAGTTGATAGAACTAATAATTGTTTCATTTCGCGGACGACGCGGAATCTTAAATATAAAATTTAATAGTAACACCCATAGTTAATACCGCTAAATAAATTTAAACGGACTTGAGTGTTACAACTTTGCCATAGAATCATCTAACTTCCATCGTACGAATTCCTTCCTGCTCAACGAGTTCAATAAGGGCAAAGATGTTTCTATAACTTACAGTAAATATACATCAGATATCTCAGCATTTCTATTAGTATTTTAGGTGGAAGACAGAGAAAACGGGAATGGGGCTGCAGAAATACAACTCGCAGAAAAGTAGAACAAAGCTATTTCAGAGGTTTAGGATCTTTTATTATTCTTCCTATGGATTGATTTTGAATTCTGGTAATCTGTAGTTGCATCATAAAGTGTATCATCAATGTAAAGTCTACAGAATTTTAAGGAAATTGGAAATGCGATATAGTCTCTTCTGAATATAAAGGGAGGATTTCGATCGAAAATAAGGCTATTCAATTCGTCCTTTTCCTTCCAAATTTTCCAATTGGAGACTGAAATAGACAGTAATACAAATTTCTAGAGGAATTTAAGCACTTTCAGACGCTACCGGGCTAGAGGAGAAAATAACGCCCCTGAAATACACCGAGCCAATAAAAGCTGGCTAAAATTTCTTAAATCACGGGAAGTGTTAATGTCATTTTTCTCTTGCGCGGGCGCGTTAACAAATTTCAATCCTCTTTAATGAAATTAATGTCACTGAAGGAGTATTAACATTCTAAGAATTAAGGTAGTGAGGTCAATAGGGGTTAAAGAACGCTTAAATAGAGAATTAGTCTCCTAGGTACCTCGCAAAAAGACGGTCGTTCAAACTGAGAAATGAACGTCAGACATACGTTTGAGGATATGGTTTTCCACAGAACATTATCACGAGAAATCACATGATCAATCATAATGAGCAAACAAATGAAGTAAATAACCCATGCTACACGTTATAGACCCGTGAATATGCGCTGCGAAATGATCTACAGACGATTCCAACTTATTGTAAATGTAGTGGCAATATAACTATCTATGATATCAGTTTTCAAACGTAGACGTAGCAAAATTGGAGGGGTATGTTACAAGAAATGATGACATTGTTATAAGCTTGTTAAATATATTCAGATTTATATCATTTAATAAATCAACCCCAGAGATGATGAGGTCAAATCGATTAACTTATTATACAACGAACAAACATTAGGGTAGAGTGCACAAAATAAATAGCCATTGACCACAAAAAGATGATGAATCATCTACATCGTTGTCTCTACTATTTAAATATTCCATAAAAAAGTCTTATTTTACCTCAGATTATTAAAAATGAAAAGAAGCAACCATAAAAGCCCAACTTTGAATCTAATGATTCCTCGTTTTAGTAGTAGACGAACCTTTCACACCAAAAGCCATTTTACGTGCTTACTTTGATATTCAATCCACAATTGTCGGTGAGAAGTTGCGATTGGATCGATAAAACTGAGAATCGTGGGGAAGCCCAAGCAATTTGTTTGCGAAGAAACGATCGAGAGACAAAACGCGCAGGCGGAAGGAGTGTTTCAGATTGGAGCGGAAAAATAGAGACCCCGGGATTGCGTATGAGATTCGATGATTGGGATGGGCGTACACATTGGAAAGGATGGGAGGCAATGGTAGCCGAGCTGCTTGCTGCGAGAGAGAAGGGAGAGATTGGGTGGGGCAAAGAAAGGAAAGGCGAAGGGTATACGCCACTACCCTGGGGGAAAAAGTTCCTTGCCTCGTCTCTCACGAGCACTTCAAGGAGGCGAGGCAGGAATTAATTGGATTGCAGGCGAATAAATGAATGGAAGGGAAATACTACAGGAGGCTGTGATGTTCGCCAAGGAGGAAGGAAGGCCAGAGGGAAAGGAGGGAAGTCTCTCTCCTCGGGTTGGAAACGATCGGGAAGGAGGATTGAGTCCAGATACACCGTCTGCCACGAAGGTGAGACTTACGATAGGAAGTTTGCTTGTCACCGCAAGAGTCAAAACGAGAGCAAAATCCCACTTTAGAACAAAAGTGCATTTTTAAAAATACCTTCACCTCTGGTAACAAATGAATTAAAATAATAACACCGAAATATAGTCTTGAAAAATATTCACCCCCTTGACACAAAGCAGGTAAGATAAGAAAAGGATCGACTGTTTGAAATATACATAAATAATGCTTTTTTCCCATCTCAGCGGTTAATGGTTTCATTTACGGAAAATTTCCACTTTTCGTCCGCATTGTTTGCAGTAAATCCATTACAACACAAAACATTAGAAAGAAATATTGAGCCCAGCCTGCAAAAGTTGCAGGAGTTTAAAGAAAAATAGGGATTGGTAACAGTTCCATGAGGAAGTCTTAGGGTGGAAATGCGTTCACCTGAAAAAGCGGATTATGAGACAAAAAGCGATCAGGGCCTTAAGACTTCTTATTGAGCAGAAAAGAGTTGAGGACAGCATTGGATCAATTATGGGATTAATAAATATAGAACGAATGAAACTTTAACCTAAATTGGTTCATCTGCCTTGCTGACTTCACAATTAAAGGTAATTTTTGCGATAAAATCGGGGTTTTGGCAAAAGTGCTATTCGTATACTGGATCTGAAAGTCCTGCATAAAATATTTCACTCTCCAGTGCTTTTTCCATCCTTTGGGCAAACGTAATTTTATAATAATTTGTATACCAAAAATATATAATTTTCTACAATTATCCAAACACATGACACGTTTTCATGTAATTATCTTCAAGAAATGGGCTTTTTTGCAAACTTGGGACCAAGAAAAACAAAACTTGGGATTGGGGACGATTTTTTGTCCAGGGAATTAATTCTGCGGAGGTAGAGAGAAGCATTGTGGATGAAGCGAGTTAAATGGTGCAGGAAATGTTTGCTGGAGTAAAGGAGAGGTACACCGATGGAATAATGGGAGAAATATCACGCAACAGATTAGGCTTGTGCTATGACAAATTGTATCTGTCCATTTCTGGTGAAATAAGTTCATTGATTTCGATGGCTGCCAAAGATCCTCGAATAGGGTGGTAGGAACGATCTATTGTGTCGTTGATCTATTACTACCGATAAGCGTCAATTATCGCAGCGGTATATCTTGATTGGCAGTTTGGCTTGCCTTCCAAGAATACTTTCCATTGGCTCAGGCATAATTGAGAAGGGCAAGGGTCAAAGATCAAGAAGAGCATAGTAAAATCAAACAACACAACAGTGACCTAATCCTCCGCCATAAACCCATTTTAAAGAGGTATGATGCAGAGGCATATAAACCAGATTTCACCTATTTTAATGAGGCTAATATGTAATGAATTTAATAATTATTAATTTTCATATATTAACCTTCTTGGTTTAAAATGTGGGTGTGGAGAAGGATGGAGAAGTAAGGTGGACGGAGAGGAAGACTAACGAGGAAGTTTTGAAATGGTGAGCGAGGAGAGGAAACTTTTGAATTAAATCCAAGATAGGCAGGGTAGATAGGTGAATAATGTAATAAAGGGCTATGGATTGCAAGAGTGATAAGAGTGTGATTCAGGGAAGGGTGTTGTGCAAGCGGGGAAGGGAAGAAAAGGAGATACTCTGAAGTTCAACAAAACCTACCTTTACCAGTAAATACTAAAATGATTATAACCCTTTTTCTCATGATTCTTGGCACTGGACACTGCTGAAAAATATGTCGAAATTAACAAAATTTTATGGTTCGGAGTGTGGAGCAGGACTGGAGTCATCAGTAACATGGATGTACCATACCACGATACAGACGACTGACGGATGGGCGAGCGACTCAACATACGAGATAATTATTGTGGACTCATCGATCATTCCCTTCGGTGATTCTCATCATCTTATCGACATCGGTGATTCAAATTGACTCATCGACATCGATGATTAGCTTCAATTAATCGCTTAAAGCATTTGATGACATTCATCCTCATTGTTGCGATTAATCTCATCGCGATGACTGAAGTTAAAGTCAATGATTTCGATTAATCAGCTCATTGAGCTAGCCTGCTAAAGAGTGGGGATGTGGATAGGGGCTAGTGAAAATTGAACAACATGAACCTTGAACTTTCTTGAACCTTGAAGCTCTCTGTAAGCTGTAATGCAAACGTCTGATACGTGATCTTGGGCTCTCGCATAAGATCTTAGTGATGAGTGACGTTATAGACTTAATTATAAGGCCACAAGTTACAGTTTCAGGCTTCACTTTGAGGAACAGCGACACGTGAAAAGGGAACTCGCTTTGTACTTTCCGCACAATTCTATTCTCTCCGACCATGGTTTCGACAAAGTTATGTCATTATCAAGGTAATAATAATAAACCTTGATAATGACATAACTCTGTCGAAACCATGGTCGAAGAGAATAGAATTGTGTGGAAAGTACAAAGTGAGTTCTCTTTTCAAATTATAAGGCCACTTATCACCAGCGGCTTGCCTTCAACTGCGTGGTTCAAAGTTTATCTCATACATCACAGAAAGTAACTCCTCATCATTTGCAATTCATTTTGAAAAAAATCGTTTTTAAAAATTCATTTAAACAAATACATATGTATGCAAATACTGTTTGCATTAATTTGAGTAAAATACATATAATAACAGCCTAATATTTGTTTCTAATAAAAATATGTAATAGTTGTATTAATATTGAAAATATTCGGATGATTCCGAGAAGAAAAATTACGTAAAATATTGAATTTCACAGTGAAGCATTAGGTTTTGAAAAAATAAAAACTATCCGTTCTTTTGAGCTTAGCTATATAACGTTTTACAGAGTTTTTAAATACTTTATATTGTAAAGTATATGAAAAATATACATATCGTTAAAAGCTTAATTTTTTACTTTAATTACTCATTGAAAAATGAAGCCTAAAGATTTTACTCTCTGCACGCAGTAATCTGGTTATTTTCCGCGTTGATAAATTGCTTGAGAAACAATATGTCAATGTCTTAAGCAGGAAGGCGAACGCCACAGAAAAGACGTCGAAAAACCAAATTTACATCTTTTGCTTGCTAAAGCAGTTTGCCTTGCTTAATCCGCGGCCTTTCTCGGGGATTAACAAAAAATAAGAGTTGACGAAAAGCTAATTACCCTTAGGATTAAATCTCTACTGAAAGGGTTAATCCTTAAGGAATTATTTGTTGGCATATACTCGCGTGAATCGGTATGAATAATTATTGGTTTCAGAATATTTGTTTCAGAAATTGGTTTCAGAATATTATTATGTACGTATATCAGAAAAACTATATTGCAAATAAATAAAATTTTTACTAACAGTATTATTTTTATACATCTTTAAACGTGAATTCCTACTTTCTTGCTCTTCACCGTAATGACACAGTCTTAAAAGAAATATTTTAAAGCATGGTATATTAGTGGTAGTCTCGGTTTTTGTACTTTGAAAACTCTAGTGGAGAAAATATCGTAGTTAAAAAAAACTTTTGTTGTGCAAGAATAAAAATGCGGTGGCATTATTAGAATAAGGGGAAATGCTCAATGTGTTCCTTGATGGTGATTCAAATAACTACTTGAATATTTATGAATACTTATATCTATGATTATAATTCAATTGTTCGAACTCCTTTTGGAAGAAAAAGGTCAATTTATCACGGACTATGAGGATGCAGTAGTTAATTCTGAAAACTTTTTATGGAAATAAATAAAGCCACAATGACTCGGGAAACTGTTAAATTAATTGTTCTGGGCATGCTTACCGTTTGCTTCTTTCAAATTTAGGTCTATAATTGCAGATATATCATAATTTACGAGAGATATTAGCATGGAAATGTCAATTTTAATTTGCGGCAAAAAGAAATTTATGACTAATTTTCTTTTTATCCCTTAGTTGGTTTCAATGCAAAGGAAATTATTTTGAACCAACATACCGCTGCATAAAATACGGTTGCAGCGTAGCTCAAAAGATGAAATTGAAATATATCTAACGGAAATACTAAAACATGTTTTTTTGTATGTAAGCTCCATACAACGCTTCCGTTCGTTGTACTTTGTCCCCATTATGAAACCTATGAATGTCTCTTCCTCTGAATGCCGGATATAAAATGAAACGCTTTTAAGGGGAGCATCCAGATCGCGAGCGCACGGATGCATACTTTATCGGTAATGTATATCTCTTTTGTTTTTGATTTCAAAAACAGGACGACGGCGAAACGGTCTTGCCGTCACGAGATTGGTGGGAGGCGGGAGGAAGAGGGGGCGTCGTACAGCGGACTGTGGTGGAGAGAGAAGAAAAAGAGCAGGAAAGGGAAAAAATAAAAAGAACTTGAAAAGAGGGAGAAATGTCAGGGAAGAAAGGGAGGGGGGAGCATTCGGACAAGTTGGAACAAAGAGATGTCATTGTCTTTTCGATCGGGTTGGCGCTCAACGACGCGCCCGCTGCCTTTTCTCTCTTCCCGATGCCACATCTCTTCTTCCCCGAGGCGTTTTGTGGCCCGACGAGATGGCGATTTTGATGCGAGGTTGGTCATTCTTCAAGGGAGGATCTTTCTCTCTCTCTCTCTCCTATTTTCCACCGATGGATACACTCTTTCCGCTCCTTTCCCCCAACCCTCCCGCTCCACTTTATCACTCACGCCTCCTGTCCCCAACCCCAACCCAGGACGAGCGACCGCTATCGCCCTTTATTCCAATCCATTCGCCGCGAGCGAGCGAATAAGGACCGCGAACCTCCAGAGCTACCACGGCATACAGTCTCCCTTGCTTCCTCCTCATTCGTTCATCCTCCGGTCGCCCGAAAGGCTGCCCTTTAGTTTTGTCCGCGATCCGTACAAAACTCTCTCAGCATCACACTTCCGATTCACATTTGTACTTTCCCCCTATAATCCCAAAGTGGGATAGTGGAAGACCGCATCCTTATGTTCTATAAAAACACCTGCTTTTAAGCAACTTTTCATCGCCTTTCGAATACACCCGTGATCTTGCCTTCACTCTGATATTTTTCACATCCTTTTTAGGTTGTTTTTCAGTTCCAGTCCTGATTTTCCTACACATTAGGCTTCTTGATGTAATGTATCATGACTTCTCAAGTAAATCACCCCAAAGGTAAAATTTAGCAGAGGAAACGTCATTCGCTTTGCCCAGAACTCGAACCCCTGATCCTCCAATGTTGCGCCGGGTATTAGTCAATTAATTAACTAAAGCGTCCTAAAGTATCCACATAGGAGTTGACGCCCCAATATCTTGGCCGGCGACAGCGTTTGGCGTTATATCGGAGAATTCGATTTATGATAAGTCGAATAGTAATTCTTTTACTCCGAGGAATTTTGTGTTCAATTTCGGGTTACTTCGTTGGAAAAATATTGTGGGTGGTCCCAGTTTTCTCAAAATTAGCCATATTTTTCATTTCCATTGATTCATCTGCTTGCTAAAAGCAAGTAAACGAGCAATATACGTCAATAGGATCATAATTCTTACCCTTACCATTTGATTTCAACAAAACCACCTGGTTAAAACAAAAATATCATCAAGAGTTTAATATGCTGGTGAGAGTGTTATCTGAAGAATACAACAACAAAAACGATGTCAGTTAATGATGTCAGTAACGTCAAAACTGATCCATCCTTTTTATTTCTTGCCCCACACAAGTTTACCGATGGGCGTCCCTTTTCTCTGACCTAGTGGTCTACTAAGTGTGCTTTAGTCACTCACCATAAAATTATCTTACATTCGTCCTTTCTCCTTGAATCCCAAAGGTTGGCGGTGGAATACTGTACTTCTAAGCCCCAGAATCAATTTAAATTATATCTCACCTTATCCAAAATCTGCACCTTACAACACCTTGACTTTTCTTACTCAGTTTTCAATTTGTTTCTTAAATTCTCGTCTAGTCTCTACATAAATTCTGGTTTTCATCCCAAAAGCGTCTTTAGTTATGGCAAAACATTTGTATCTTACGATGTGTAAATGGGTCTTCATAGGTTAATGTCGACGCATTTTCTTCTTTTCCAATAATTATGGCCTACATTAACATAACGCTTATTGTTCCCTCGTAAGACTTGAATTTCTCTGACCAGAAATTCTTTTTAACTCTATAAAAAGTCTATTAGAGAGTTTCATTTTTACTTTCCTCTTTACTTTATTAGAACGGCTAACATAACCCTCTCTCCTTAGTCTAACCGATGCAACTCTTACCAATCGTTTACCATATAGACTAATCTTCCTCTTCGACTCAATTCCACAAGCTTATAACATCCATATCCAATATCAAGCGTAAAAGGCTCGTTTTTACAGTACAAATACCACTTGAAATTGTGCTGGGGCGTGGAAAAAACAATTAAGACATCATCCAAATATATGTTTCTTACCTCCATATTTCTCAAAGTCAATATAGTTTCAAAGAGAGAAAAACATAGTCCATACTCTTTGTTTGTTTGAGAAGGAAAACCAATTTTTTCTATTAATATTTAACATATTTTTATATTACGCGATAGAGATTTAGAAAAAAATGGTCAGTGAGAAGGTTTTGCGAAGGATATATGCCATTAGCGGGATTTTTCCAACAATGTATGTGGTTTTAAAAATAATATCGAATACCTTAGACAATACTTTATGATCATACACAAGAGCGCTTGTGTTAAGCGCAAGTTTTCAGGGGACAAAATCAGATACTATAATTTGCTTTCTAAAAACTGAGTTTGCGTTCAATTCCTCTTTATTAAATATAGACCAACATATGGTGATAATTTTGACAATTTTTTCAGTAAAAATAAAATTGATTAATTAATTCCTCAAAGAGAAAAACTCCCTATGAGTTATTGTGGCCATCATCGCGGCTATGTGTAACAGCTAAGCAACCGTAAAGGGAAACATGCTACAGTGTCGACTAGCAGAATCAGGAAAGTATTTTTAAGTACGCTACCGGTATAGCGTGTGTATTGTGCTAAGCACACGTTTTTAGGCGCCAGAAGTAGCTATTTTAATTCTTTTTTTAACTGAGTTTGCGTTTAATTCCAATTTAAGGATGACACATACCTTATCATGAGTTAGTTAAGACTTGATAGTTTGATAATTTCAATTATATTATTGATCTCTCTAAGGAGAAACTTGATACTCATGTCGCCATGCCTCTTTTGGGAGGGCAGAGGCATAAGTGCTTGAAGTGCATAACTCTTTTTTGATCTGCTCTACATCACACCATCATTGCGAAATTGATTTGCTATACATGTGGGTGCATTGCAGTAGAAATGTTGTACTGCCTATGAATGCCTGATTATGTTTTTCCCCTCGAAAGGATATTTCAGGAACTTTAAAAGGCAACTCAGGAGTTTCTAGGGCCTCCATTGGATCTCATGGGGTTCATCTTAATTCTCCATTATGACAAGCTCTCGAATTGAAATAACTTTTGACAGGCCAGTTAGAACTTATATATTGACCTTCAAATACTATTCTTGAGTGCCCTTTGTATTTAGTCTAAACTTTCAATGATCACAGCTCATGGAGTTCTCAGTACCAAAGGATAAATACGTAGGAATACTCATATGAGTCAAAATATATGAGAATTTCACAATGGTTGACCTTATACTATTTATTATTTTGGATAGTTTAGCATATTCAAAATGAAATATCTTGCCCTACGAATTAAACTACTTTCCCGAACAGCCATCTACGAGGCAGATTAAGCAAAATTCTTTCTTTCTTTGAAGATGTGATCGGCAAAACTCTATTCAAGGCAGTGACATCCTTTTGGGATGATTTCTTTATAAGATATCCATGATTAATAATCATGGATTATTTTTAATTGCTGCTTCAATGCATATTCTAAAGAGAGCTGCGTGATCGAATATCGGTTAATTTCTCTGTCACAGCTGACAGAGCCTCACGATCACAAATAATAATATGAAAGGCATGTGTTATAAATCCATTATAGCTACATAAAATTTGTAATTTTTTTGCTATTTCTTCTGAAAAAATTAATGATAACCCCCGGTTCTGAAATGTGAAAATTTAGGAATTCAACCCAATTTAGATATCATATTTTTAAGTTGAATGGTCGATCAAAATTTGAAAAACCTACATATAATACTCAAAATGAAAGAATAAACTATTAAATGGGTAGATGAGATTTTCAAGCATCAAAAGTCTGAAACTATTGCTAGAGATCTGACTAGGCTGGCGCAATGTTAGGGGCAAATTTTCATTGACAGTTCCTCCGATGAATGAATTAATGTTTTTTTATATCCACAATATCGATGCCGCTCTTGGTGAGGACGGAATCCATATTCACACCTTATCATGTCAGGACTAAATTAATTTTAATGATGGGTTGACTAATATGTCGGTGTTAATTAAAAAGAATAACGCCAGTGAATATTTGCACTTCTACTCCATATTCTACCCTACTTCTACCTATGAAGTTCATGTTTGTAAAATCAGCGGCTTTAACTTCTTGTTAATATGTGCAGCTGGATTATGAAATATCAGTTCCAGCAAAATTGATAAAAAAAAGCGAATATGGCACGACATTGCTAGTTATGTGGTTGGTGGAGACTTATTCAACGTTCTCTCGTATTTTTGTCCTTGTTCCATCATTTTTATCGTGATTTTTTATACATCTAGTGAATCATTTTTCTTTGACTTTCATCTTGCTTGTGTCCACACCTCCCAGCAAACAAAATTCATCGTGAAGGAGAATAACATGGAAGATTGTCGAAGAGCAATGAGGGGGAGAGATCAAACGGGTGCGACGCCGCCAAGTTTCTCCCGTCGCGCCCGGCGTTCCTGCGCAGGCGCATTTTTCACGTGCTTTCCGATTGTTCCTGCCGCTGGGCGGCTCCAACCACATCGCATTTTGCAAATAAAAAAGTGCTTTGTAGCCGCTCTGGAGATTATTTCTGGCAGAAAATTTGACGACGAATATTCACCCACTCTCTCACGCACCCTCTGTTTTTGTGCTTACATTGCAGCCATGGAGAAAATTATTCGACTTTTTCTCCATTTTAAATTACACCTTTGCTGTACATATTTCGTAATTTATACACCAGAACTTCGCACCCTTGATTACTCAAAGGCACAAATTATTTGGTGCATATATTTTGAACTTCAGGTAAGTAGAAAGAAAATAATAAATCAAGTCCTCTAACATATCGTTGCTTTAGTAAAAATATAAGTGAGCAGGTGATAACTTTCAGCTGGTTTTATACAAAAGAAAGCTTAGCTTGGGGTTGTATTTAAAATTTAAAAATCGTAAGCAATGAGGGAGTAGTACATTATACAAAGCATATGAAGCGATTTCCCTTAAACTATGAGAATTCCATGCCTGAAGTATGGTGTCCTGTAATAGTCAAATGTGACAGGCGAAACATGCATGCAAACATTTTGTAATCACAATTAGCCGTTTTGTAATGCTTTTATTAACAGCAAGTACAGCAGGCGAGCATAAATTAAAATTTAGTAAGCAGTATTTAAGCAAAGTTAAGGCCTGTACGCAGTAGTTTGGATTATTTATAGTGCATTCCGTGAATTTCCCTACGCCTGTTTCCCTGAAATTTCAAATGAAGTTTGCAAAAATTACTGTTCTGCCCTAAATTCCTAGGAATAAAGACAAGCTTAGGTACCCGCATGGTGAAGTATTTCATGATTAGATCCATGTAATATTTGAATACCTAATGGAAACGCTGAAGCATTCATCGTAAAGATAAACTCAATTAATAAAAGGTTAACTTTAATAATAAAAGCCGTTAAACTCAATAAGAACTTGTACGAATATGTCATACTAAGTCGAATAATAAAATGAAATGGTTGGCTCTATCGAATGACAAATGGGTTAAAACACATATGCAACGCTCGACTTCAAAGCTCTCACATTGAGTAAGACCAAATAGCTCAACACAGATCATTTCGTTTTAAGAGACCGTTCCCACCCACAAGAGATAAAAACACAAGATTTGTACAACCCTCAAAGTCAGAGGTTAATATTTATATCTGATCAAATGCTTACGTGAATAATTGAAAATCAAAATCATTAATAAATTTCCTGCGAATTTGAACAATTTTCCCTTATCATTTCAATTTATGGTAATTTTGTTAAACCTTTTCAAGATTAAGCTATGGCGTGGAATATTTGCAATTTTTACTTTTTACGCATTGCATTGAACTACTTCTGCGTAAGTTGGCGCAGTTCAGGTACCTAGAAAAGTTAATAAAAATGTTAGAAAAGACAATGAGATAATGAAGCATTTTGAATAGCCCAGCAATGATGGAATTTTTTTTCCAGGAATTCTATGTCTGGCCGAATTTTCATTTTAAAATGTCTGTATGTTAGCTAAATAGTTGGTAGGCTACGTATTATGATAGCAACCAATTTATAATTTAAGTGAAATTCACCATAAAAGATAATTTTCTTTTCACGTCGCTTTCCTACGTCGAGCGTTGATTTTTTCAAATGACTTTCATTAATTCATAAATTTATTTTATCTCACCACATATTTTCACCATACGTAGATTACATCATCTTCAACATGAAATACATATGAAAAAATGTACGATCGACGCAGGAAAGCGACATGATTCTATTTGGAATCACAGGACCGGAAAGGGTTTTAAAAAATCGCCGTTTTGACCAATTTTTCCGATCAAAGAGGTGATTTTTTGCTTCGCATGTCGTCAAATCTATACCTAACAATCTTTTTCTCCAAATTAATCAATATTTGATAGGTTCACTTTCCGCATACTGCAACAAAAAATGACCAAAATTGATAGCTTATAGGTAAACTTTGACATTCTCTGACCTACTAGTATCCTGTGGAGATAACCGTATAATGTTTTATTTATTTATAAAATACTTTAATATAAATAATAAATATTTAAAAAATATATATATTTAAAAAAATTACAAATAAGACCTTTTCTCTCAAATTGGGCATAACTAAATATATATGTCAATCTGGAAATAAAAATGTTCCTTCCTTCAATGTGACGCTGCCACTTTTCAGTTAAGCTGGATGAATTTTTGTCTCTCACGCAGTCAAATATTTTCAAGATACTCAGTAATCAAAATGTTAACTCTGGATGAAGGCCGTAGTTTCACATGCCGATGGTCTAACAGCGGTCGTATGTTTCGTGCAAGGCACTAATGAAGATAACTCATGCATGCACAGAGATGATTAAGTGTGATGCGTTATTCATTGAGAAAGGATGTAGTTAAAGTGTCAACAGTGAGAAGTTCATTAGCGCCTAAAAATAGAGAAACACTCAATCAAAAAGGCAAATCCGAATGCGTAATATCGACGCGATCAGGTGGATCGATCACCAAGTCCCTAGGTCATTAGCAAAATTTTCCCTCTGGGGAGGATGCCCCGAATTGGTTAAAGTAGCAACATTTAAATACAGCTCATCTGATAATGGCCATCACTAAGAGAACAAAAAAACATGTAAATGTAAAAATTAATGCATAAATAGTAAGCATTAAGAAGCGAAAATTGAATGTTTTTTATTCTAAAAAATTTAAATTCTAATAATCGGTAATTCGGAATCAGCTGCTTAAAGAACTATTATACTCAATACCTTCTAAAAATATAGAGAAGCTGGAGTCGGGTCTTCTTTCAAGCTATTTTTTCCCTTTGTTATTAACGATATAAAACTTTGAGATCATTGTTCGTTAGAACAACATCAAGATGTGCCGTCGAACATTAAGTCAATTTTTTTAAGTACTGAAAATATTTTCCTTAGGCTGTGAAAACGACATTTGGTAGATAGGTATTTATCTTCATAATAGTTTATTATCTTTAACCAAACCACCAGGTTCAATTCGCAAAAAAACACGTCAGTGTACTCACTTTTTTGAATGTAATTTGTACTTTTTAATTAACTATTGAAAGATTACTTGATTTTTTAAGATTTTTTAATTTGTGTTGCGAACGATTTTAGTCTATCAATACGTAGGAAAACAATTTCTTCAGGCACCATGCTGATTAAGCAATTACTTAAATGACTAATATCGAAAATAATACAGACAGCCGGAACAGTTATTCACCAATCCAAAATTAAGTTCAACATACCATCAACTTTGTGATATGTAAGTAATCACGTCGGTCTGAAAAAAGTTATAGTTACTGCGAATATTTGAGTTAAGAGGAAAAGTCTTATAAACAATCTTTGAAAAATTTCTCAGTGATAAAAAAACAACTTATGGAATGAAAAAAATATAAGATAATGCATAAGCTAACTTCTCGTTTTATTTCGACCCTCACTTTGCTCACCATAAATTAACGAATAAGTATTCAGGTACGCCAGCTATGTTACATCGTTGTGAAAACATTTGAGTACTTGTTAACTTATCGATGTTAAAATATAACTTCCTTGCCTAGGCTTGATTATAAGACTTTAAATTGTTTTGTTTTACCAAATGTTTTGAAGATTTATTTTCAGATAAACCTTACCTCATACTGCATTTGGTAGCAGATTTTCTTTAACGATTTAAGTAAATCAACTGTAATTGTCGCCAACTAATTCAAATTTCTAAATATATTCAATTTTTAGTTGGGTTCTAAACTCCTACTAAAATCTGAGTCAATATCTTCGGATTTGCATGCAATAGTTCACGAGTCTACCTTTAACTGAACGAAAGTTAAATTCTTAAATTATATAACTGAAAGTTATACTCTTGGTTGAGTAAATCCTAGCGCATTCATATCCTGTTTACATAGGTCTTTTAAATTCCAAAGGCGATGGCCATAAAATATTTGAAATCAAAATGCTCCATTTTCGTACGCAATATGTGATGTAACGCACGCATTACGATCCCTGGATTCAAATTCAACTAGTTTCCTCTCAACTGTTGATTCCTCAGAATATTTTCCAACGCTTTATGCTAATATAAATGCCTTTCTACAGTCTCCCGATAACCCTTGATTTGTTATTCATTTCTCCGTTGCTCCCAATGGAATTGTTTCGCTCATTTCCCTAACTTGTACCTCAGCATTAGTTCATAAAGAACTTAAGACCTTCTTTGATAAAGCATTTCACATTCCTTACCAAAAACTGTGTTAGAAAATGGTTTGAAAAATTTGAAAACATCCTAATGTGGCCAAAATATACATTCTAAGAATATATTCCCACCAATAGATTTTACGCAAAAAATTTATAACTTTTGAAATGAGTTATTAAACTCTCAGTGACACTCATATGATGTTCATATCACCAAAAATAATCAAAATAACTGTAAAAGACCTTCGCTGTATGATTTATTGCATATAATAATAAAATTATACAATACGACAACAAATGTGTTTTACTTTCAAAATTATTCAGTAAAATTATCATCATCAACTTCCTTCATAAATATTCTTTTGAAAGTCAATAAAAATCCGTCTTCAAAGCCTTATATTCAACTTTTTACTCAACAATACACTGAGAAAATATAAAAGTTTCCTGTATTTTTCTACTATTTACAGTATATATTTGCACTTGCTTTCATCCTACCTTCTTCCTTCGGGTAAATTCGGTCTTTATTCTTGGCGTACCGCCAGGGGCTGATATCTCGATTTCCTCAAGAGACCTAGGCTTTTTCATGCCTTATTCCGAAATCGCTTGATCTCTCTCTCTCTCTCTCTATAATGATTGTTTGTCTGATTCCGTAACAAAGGGGAGTCTAATTTTTGGTAAAAAGATAACCTTTTTTAAAAAATTACACTACACGTTTGTTTCCTAAATGGTGACTCGTTTGGATAGTAAATGGGAGTTATTTTATATTAACTCCAAGTTACACGTTAGAAAATAGAATTTCAGCAGAGCAGATAATTTTAGAGGATTCCTATACTATGATCAAGGAATAAATTGATACTCTCGCCATGATATTTTTTCCAATGAGCGCATCAACCAGTGTGTTTTGATGAAAAGTCGAAATAATTGTAACGGAAAGTCAGCTAGGAAATGCAAAATTCCGAACTTTAAGTAGGATAATCTGCTGTAATAGCTTGCTTGTTTGTACCCATGGATTTCGCGAGTGCCAAAGTCTTTCGTGTGGTCTCAAAATTGGACATTATCGGCAATTTATGGGCAAAACTACAATTAGTTTGTAATTATATCATGAATTACGCATTACAAAATGACAAATTTATTCACGACTCGTGATGATCAAACATATGCTTTAAAGCTACGGTGAGCAAAAGACTAGGATTTAGGCGAAAACTAGCATCTGTCGCAGGTAGAAATCGCAAAAGACTTCAAGGTCTCACTTTCAAATAAATCGCGGAAAATTTTGATACAAAAATCTGAATCAATTAAGTAACAGAAATTAAGAGACTAGATGAAAAAAGCGTACAATAACACTTTCAAAGAAAAAGACAACGGGTCTAGACAACCTTATGCGACCGATTAAGGGCTGAAAAAACTATTAACTAGCCATAAAAATTGCAAATACTGAAAAAGGGCGGGTAATCCTCAGAGGTAAAGCTTGGGTCCAATAGTTCTGCAAGATTTACCCCATGTCGAATGCCATCGCGACCCAAGAACCCTAGCATATCCGGACTTGGAACTGGCATCATGATTATTGAGAAAATCAATCCGTTTATCATATAATCTGAGCGAAAAAAACTTTACCAGACATATTGAAGTGTATGGATGGAGCTGAAAAATTCATAGGATCATTATTACTAGAGCAAGTGGTAGAAAACTATTGTGATAATAGAGAAAGATGTTATAATTTGGGAAACAAGGATTGGGTATGAAAGAGTGAACATGTGGAGCATATAAGTGCTGGTGAGATCGTTGAGGTTGACATATTTAAACGAAAATGTGTTCAAATTAAAAAAAAACTGCAGAAATGTCTCGGTAGTATTACGGCTTTTCTATCATTACATCGAGTTTTTAAATGCCTTAAATTAATTACAGAGCCCACTTTCATAGGACATATTTTGCACATTAAATTGCTTCGTCTCCGCATTATGTGCGGTACTTCAATAATATGTATTTTCTTTGACTGCTGCAAATCATCCAGAGCTATCACTTTCCTTCGGGAAATAACCCTTGTCTCTGTATCACCAAAGGACTACCGGAGTTTATTGTGCACATTGCTGAATACATTCGACTGCTATCATTGCTTCACTGTCAGAGTTGACTTCAGTTAGCAACTACAATCTGATGATCCCCCATCCATTTCCTCACCACGGCGACAGCCCCAGGTACGCCCTCTACTCTTGTTCATTGCCAGCCCCTTCACTCCCTCCACAACCCCCCCTCCACCCGTCATCATACGCCACGTGAATAATTCAAGGGCCGACTTCGGATAGGGCAAGGAAGGAAAAAACATAACTTGACGGGGTATGGGGTAGTAAGAAGAGAGTCAGGAGGTTGTATAAGATTTGCAAGTGTAATTGTTTCAGCGGAAGTAATGTATATGCTAATCGACATTCCGTGTCCGAAGCGCTGCTGGGAAATTGTGGAGATTCGAGGGGCCTTCGCATGAGTCACGCCAGCGCTTGCCATCGTCAGCCACCAAACCATTCCACGCCGTATTTCTTCCCTCTTACCAAGACAAACACCCACTTCTATTAAGAAAACACCGTTCCGCCTCCCACTGAAACTCGAGTCAAAATGCTCCACGATGAAAAAATGATGAAATATAGCCACGCGCATCCATTTGATACTTATGTGGCGATAAAATTATTCCTGGTATTTTATTACATTGGATAGGTTTTTAAACCTCGGTGAGACGGATATTAATTATTTACTATGTTATTACTCGTTAAAATCCTATTAAGATGTGTAAAATATTCGTATAACTGTTTCTAATTCATATCAGACATATTTAATTGATATTTATTATAATATCGACAAAGCTTACGTATTAAGCAACTACTACGAAAGTGAATACGCCATATAAGACAGTACATATTTCAGATAATCCAGTTAATTGTCGAAGGATGGCTGACATAATTATTTAGCGTGATTAAATAACTAAACAACTGTGTTCGATCAAAACTAACAAGTCGCTCGGTCCAGAAGGAATATCTGCTCGTGTGCTCTAAGGATTAGCACTACAGATTGTACAATTCCAAGCAATCATATTTATGAATTGATTATCCGAAGGCAAGGTACTCTGTGATGGGAAAATTGCCAATATCACACCAATGTTTAAAAAATGAAACAGAAATGACCTAGATGATACCGGCCTGTGACGTTAACATCAATTTTATGCACAATTTTCGAAAACAATATTGTAAGCAGTATTATGAAATGCCTGGGCAATTAAAACTTCTTCTAAGATAAGATAAGTACGGCTTCCAAAACGGTAGATCTAGGGAAATACAGCTTGACAAACTATAATCAGAAGAACCGGTGAAAACAAATTGACGCGATATTTCTCGATTTTAAGAAAATCATTGATGTTGCTGTTAAAACCCTATTGATCAAATAATAATCATGTGCGGTAAACAAAAATGCAGCAATTGGATACGCAATTATCTCGATGATCTCAAGCAAAAAGTAGTTACTGAGGGCATAAACTCTGTCAGAGAAAGAGTAACATCCAGTATCCCACGAGGGAGCCTAATCGGTACCCTTTCATTTATTATTTATATATATATGACCTCAATTCTCGATTTTGCAGTAAACTTGGTTGGTTATAAAATTACGCGGTCATCTACTGCAAAATCAGTGAGGGTACAGACTTAAAACCTCTATCATCGGGTCTTAACAGGATTAACTCGAAATGTCAGGAATGGGTGCTTGAAATAAATCTCAGTAAATCGACTGCAGTGCTCTTCTTGCGGAAGTCAGCACACAAATGCCATATCGACATTGTAGGTGCAGTAAACCTCAAGTCTTCAGAAGAAATCATATTCCTACGAATTGCCTTAATATTTGGCCTTTCGCGGACAATACACAAATCATAAACGGTACAGCCTTAAAATTACCAGTAATTATCAATTGTATATTAGGAAAGCACTTCGATGAAAAAGTGAGGGTTCTCCTTCGCTCTGGTCTGGCCTCCTCCATTACTTCTCGATCATTTGGGACTTTGCACAGAAAAATTGAAACTGCTATATAAATAAAATGCAAAGAATATTCGCTTTAACTGCTGCAAGAAAAAAATGCGTGGTTTCACAGCTTTTAGAGGGATTAGGTTGGAAGCCAGTAGAGACTCGGAGGCTGCACGCTAGGCTAAGATTGCTTGAGAAACTCTGGAAAGGTGTTCCAGTGAGACACAGAGAATATCATTATGATGCCACACTATATCTTTTGGTCCGATATAAGTAGTAAAATAAGAAAAATGGCCGTACAGACAGGTACAAACACGTTTACATGGCTGGAGCCCTTACATCTCTTGCCACATGTCAATGCAGCAGTTCGCAAGAGAGCATGTAGATGGATATGTCATTCAATTTAATCATGGGAGACTTTTGAAGAATATATAATCTGTCAATCACATTAACAGATAAGTTATTCGACGAAAATTGAATATCACTCACAGAAGTTATTAAAGAACACTGTTAAATGTAAAGTATAATTTTTCATGGAGATTAATTTTATTTCTTCGGGGCTGAATTCATGCATACATAATTTGCAAACTCATCTGCTTGTATTGTTCAAATATATCATAATATCTGTAGTTGGGCTAAAGGACGCCACTGAACGTAAATATCAATGGTAAGAGGTATCTTGTAGATTTGCTGTTGAAAATTAATTATTTAGGAATTATGAAACGTATGTTGAAATTATGAAATGTATGCAACGTATGTTGAAAAAAGTATTTTACTTGCTACAAGTTTTATGTGTTACACCAATTTTGCTTTTAATTTTACGCTTTTTATAGCTGAGAAGGAAATAAATATAGGTCAAGGTTAAAGACTCCTGTACCAAGACATTTCGCAATACCTACGTAATTATATTATTACAGCAAACATATCTGGAGCAGTTAATCGTTCTAACAGTTCGATTTTGGAGTAAACTGACTTAGCGCTTCGGTCCGTGAATATTTGGTAGATATGCCTTCTTGTACTTACTTCGACAGCCTTAGCTAATTCAACTTCATTCTACCACTGACGTAGATTTTCGATCCCAAAAATTATAATCATATTTCTATTTAAACGTGCGTGGATGGAACTGGTGGAATTTTTGTAAAACCTGCAGAGAGGACGAGCTAAAGCCAAAGAACAGAAAATAAAAATGGACAGAATATTCTAATGCTCAACCCTGTTATCGTGAGGCCCGTCGGAAAAGACGCTGGAGTGATCCTTGAGGACAAATATTAGACAGTATAACTCCCCATTCCCGCTACTGCGGTAGCATCTTCTTATGATTTGTAAAGCCACATTTTGATTGTACCCTCGGCGTTATCGTAGCAGCCTAAGGGTAATTTATGTGCACTGAATCATATTATGAAACTATAGTATGATCCAAAGCTGAAATCCGAACAGTAATTTTTCTCAATCCATATTTTTAGCAAAACATTTTTAATTTTATCGTAAAAGATGAATAGGGTATTCAAAGAAAAAATGTACCCTCTGGAACTATATTTCAATAGCTCGCAGCAAGGTAATTTTTGAGGCTTGGTTCATGTACAAAGCCAAATAAAATCAACTGGGTGTGGGTAAAACCATGTAACCTTTCATGAATGATTCATGATAAAAAAGAAAGCATTAGTGAAACATACTTTTTAAGCTTTTTCATACAATTACAAAGCAAGTAATAAAATATTTATAGTGTCAATTTCTGTTGCATATCAGAGGTGATATGCACTAGGACACAGATCGTATAGTAATAACTAATAATTATTAGGTTATTAGGATCATCTTCCCCGTTACAACAATGTTACATACCTCTCAACTTTACAATCTTCTTAGATAAAATCTACATATATTTATTGAATACTTGATCTCTTTTAACCGGAAACATAATTTGGAGAGGTTTTACTGCGTTACCCTAAGTCTTAAATTTTACACGCAAAAGGTATTCCCTTCAGCTATTATGCAAAAATATAATCAAAATTTCACCTTCCTCTTTATAGATTTTAGGTTTCAAAGGCATTCTGTAGTGATTCTGCTTGATGTTTTATCATTTTTTTCAACTGCTTGAAATAATTAATGCCTGGGCGACGATTCTAAAATTATTACGGAAATTTCAGTGCTGCAGTAATCACTCCTGGGTAATATGAAGAAATTGAAATAACTGTCTGATATGACCAACACGATGTCACACTATAATGGTTACTTTTAATCGAAAAATGCTTGAGAATTCAATAAATTCAGTAACAAACTTCAGCAGCAAGAGTAAAAATTAGATCAATAATTATTTGGTTACTAGGACTATTGTCTCAGTAACATGAATTTTACCAATTGGTCGTTATTTTTCATTCTTTGAATCACATGCTTAACCAATGCCTTAGATTTCCTCATTATTATATAGTTAGCTATTTTACAATATCTTCCATGTAGTTTTATACAAACTTCGCCTTTCTATGCATAATATGGCATTATTACTTTTCTTCTTATAACAGCGAAAAATGCTGTTGTATTCTTTCTTTTTCTTATTTTTTTTAAGTCAAGTGCAGAGTGCTTAAATTCTACTGATTAAGTCTTAATAACTTAATAAAATAACGTTTTCAAGGCTTTTTAAATTTTATCCCTGTAAAGAAGATGGAACATATCGTGAATAATGAACTGATGAATTATTTTTCAAAAAAATATGGGAAGTAAAGAAATACGAATAAATTGACGTAAGCCTTTGAATATAACGATGAAATGTCATTGATTATCACAAGATGGGTGACAGAAGGCATGATCGAGTATGCAATAGAGCTTTGAAATTACTGAATGCGATCGCTGATGGAATAAGAGATAATCGATAAGATGGAGAAAAAGTGCCTAGTATGTCATACACCACAAAGTATACTGAATTCCTAGATTTTTTTAAAGTATTTGAGGGAATTTGGCTAATGGATTTTACTAATGGCTGCTACTACCTTCCTACGGCAGTCCTTTCAAGCAGCTCAACATGTTAAATTACTTACCAATTGATTCCATTTTTCTACTTCATTGGTCCTAAGATTTTTTGAAAATAGTGCCACGCACATCACTTTGAAAGAGAGGAAATATTTCCTATTTAAAGATTAGGCAGAAAAAAATACTTTTTATAACATAATTGCTAACGCCTACCCAAAACTCCCGGCCACTGTTCATGGTAAACAGTGCCAGGAGGGCGAACACATGATCAGGGCATACACCAGTGATATAAGATGCTTCCATTTTTCCGCTCAAAAATTCATTTATTCCATTAAAAGGACTCTGCGTGTATTTTGGCCATCACGGAAGCATTAAAGGCCGTAATGTCATTAAACGACCAAACAAGGAAAAAGGAAGTATCATACACCCCACACGGTCCGGTCCCCTTCTCGCTACTTCCTATTTCAGCATGAGTCACGGGGACCTCCCGCTGCGTGAACGAATTGAAAGAACGCCCAGTGGAAGAGAAATGAATTTGAAGCAGAGGATAGACGGTTAAAACCCTGCAGTTAAAACCACGCCGAGGAGATTATTTAAATTTTTTATGCGGTGGTGTATGAGGGGGGGGGTTTAAAGAGGAAGAACTAGAAGGCACCGGGGGAGGGGGGTAAGCGGCGAGTGATTGGGCGAGAGCGTACCCTGGGGTGACTGGAGGAGGGGGTGTATTCAATTTCAAACATTGTTGGTAACAGGTAATAAAATTTCACACAGGAGTATATCCGTCGAATTAATGTGCACATTGTGGAAGGAATGACATGGTGCGAAAGAGAGTTGAGGGGAGGATAACCCGCGGGAAATATGAGGAAAGGAGAGAGAGACGGGGGTGAGGGAAGAGGAGGTTGAGGGGCAATTCGGCGGGATGGGTGGCGAAGGAGATCGCTGGAAGGAAAAGAATTGACCGTGAGTGGGAAGAGAGAGAGAGAGCAAGAGAAAGGGGTAAAGGATAGAGTTGTTTTCGGCGTGAGAACATCACTTCATTACTTCGCGCCCTCATTCGATGAAGCGTTTACTTATTCATGACACCGGTATCATCTAGGGACGTGGGGGAGAAATGAGGGGGAGAGACAAACTCCGCAAAGGTTTGGCCTCCAATACACCATCTCCTCCTCCCTCGCACCCTGTGTGTCCCCCATTCCGAACCCTTTCTCCCGCCGCCCCATGATGCATCGCTCGCCCTCTCTCATCCACCAGAATTCAATCGGATTTACAACCAGAATCCTACGAATCCAGGGTCCCTCTTACTCCTCACGGTCCCACCCACCCTCTCCTCCTCCCAGCCACCACCTCCCCCTCTGTTTAACAGACCGGCTTCCTAAATGACTTCTCCAATTTCCCCAACCCAGAGCGGATTCACAAATCATCAAACCCGCACCCTGGGGCCACCCGACGCCCTCGCTACCAATTTCCAGCCCTTGCAAGGGGCAACGTGCCTTTCACGTCATTGCGACGACTCCCTAAATTCTTCTCACCATTTTCTTCATAATTTTCATTTCGATTTTTTCGACTGTAACATTTACATGGGACATGGTGATGAAAATAACTTTTAGAAGCAACTTCACAAGAGATTCTCCATATTTCCTAACCGTTTCTTTCTTTCTCCAAATTCACTCAATTTTTAACACTCTAGAATCCAAAATAAATTAAATCGTTGCGGATCAGAACATAGACATGCACATAATTTCTTTCAGAGGTATTGCTTACGCCAAAGTTCCCCAATTTGGACGCCTTCACTAAAAATTATACTTAAGCCAGCGCCAGATTTCTCTCCACTCATCAATTAGTCATATTTAAACCAACTCACATATGCTGTCTGGCGCAAATGTCCTCAGGTGATAGTCATCTCACTAAAATACCATACAATTCCCTCTTGATTCCCTATTTCTCTTTCTCAAACATAATTCCAAGCAACTTGATAAATACCTCCTCAGCCTATTTTGTGGCGATTGGAAAAATATTCATTTATATCCATTGTGAGGCATTAGGTATGGTTCTTCGAGAGCGGGAAAAAGGAAAATAGTAACACTTTTACTTGCTCCCTATCTATAAAAGAAACGTTTACTTGTACAACAGAGTAGTCAATGCTCAACCAATTTAAAATACCAATGCCTGCATCTATTATTCATCGCGTAAGCCAATGTTACGTTGCGGGGCGAAGAGAAATATAGATCACTAGCCACGAGAAGGAAAGATGAGGTAAGACGTAATCTCAAACAAAGAGGGATAAGAAGATATTTATGCTACATTGTCCATGTCTATTCGTCCGCATACTATTACTTCGCGCAAGAAATGCATATTTAATGTTTTTCTTCTTTGAAGTAGATTTTGAAGTTGACAAGTTTATCCTATAATAGAAAGGGATTTCGCTGAAATCAGCTGTACAAATTTGTCTCGATTAAAGCTCAACAAAACCTGACATAATCAGCAAACGCACAAAATAATGCGTATTTTATATAGTAAATATACAGGATATTTGGTTCTTTAGAATTCATTTTCCATTGGTGACATTTTTTTATGAGCCTATTTACTAAATGGCATACGAAAACGGGCAATCACTCGTAGATTTAAAATAACAGGCTTCTGAAACAAGCACCCAGTGAGTTTGAAAGAGCCGGGGTCAACATTCAACGCCACATAAGAAGCAAAATAACATGTAATAGAAATTATCAATAAGGTAACATTTCATTTTTAAGTTCACAGGGAAATGGCATGCCAGGTAAAACTTTCTATTTAGAGGCTTATTCCCAGTATGGTAATGGCTTCTCGGACCCTTCTTGGCTGACGGCTTCGACTACTTCAACGAGTTGATATTCACAATAGGTCGTTAGTAGCAACAATTGCATTAATTACTCCAAATATGGAATGTCATATTTGTCTATGAAAGTGAGAGTAGCTCTCCGGTTGAAGCACTGATTGATCAATTTTATTTAACCTTTACCGAAAATTTTCTAATGAACAGCTACTTCTATAATTTGGTTAATGATGTGATAGTATGTGATTAATTCGGAGTATGACTACATTTGGTGAAATTGCCCTGAGATATCCATTGATCCATCTTATCAAAAGTCTGTCTGCAGCGCGTTTTTTGCTACATAATGATTTCGGCATCATTCTCCTGGCAAAATTCTCCCACGTTCAGCCATGAAAATAAAAACTTATCTCTGACATTCATAGCTAATCAGTCCATTAATGACAGACATCTATTTAGGTACACGTTGGACCCCGACTGCTTCACCGCGGGGCTTTAGGACCGGATTTGGATCAACATCCATTTAAAAAAATGAAAACGAAAAAAAGCGTTCCACAAGATCATATTGTCTGCTTTCACGATTAAGTTTTTAATTTAATGGCGCAATAATTTAATTTAAATTAATAATAAAATTTATTCTCAATATAATTACAAGTATAGTTCTGCTAAGCCTATGGCTTGTCAGCAGGTGCTGTTATTAATCAACAAATATATTCACAGCATTTATCTGTCAAACACATTTAAAAATCACTAAAAACCTAAAAATATAATAAAATCATATAAATTACTCAAGGACGCAATAAAATCATTCATTCAAATAGCAAAAGTACAAACGATTTTTAAAAATGAAACAAGTGTATACAAGAGTAAACAAAAGTACGAATTTTTGAAAAGCAAAACATATCATGTATCCATCATAAATCATTTAAAATATCGAAGAAAAACATAAAAAGTAATTGAACCTCATAAATATTCACAAAACAAAATTTAAACTTAACTGTTAAATCATAACTACCACAGTATATGTACAATTTTTCATAATAAACAAGTGAACGACACTGATTAGTTAAATATATTTTAATTTTAGACAATGGATAGTTTAATAGAAGATAATTATATGATTCATGCTCTAAAGCTTTAAAATTCTAAAAACTTTTATCTTATTTTAGTCTAACCACACGATTCATATTTGTTGTAGATTCCCTTCTTTAAAATCGAACATTGGTCAATCTGTGGTCTATGGCATCTTAAATCCAAGAAAACCAACGTTATCAGCACTATGTCATACCATCGGAAGCTGACCAAATTCAGTTGAAATTACAGAGTATCAAAATTGTAAGGAAATTCTTGATGATTGTTAAAAAAAAATAATCATTTTCAATCAAATTATAAAGAACAAAGTTCCCACATTTTTGGTGATGATTGTATATATTTGAGGTTAAAAATCCACATTTATTAGAAATTTCAGCGGTATTTTTAACAAAAGTAATACCGTGATAGCTTATAAATGTACTTTTAACAACTTTTTCATACGTACATGAAAAAGAAATGAGAAAAACGCATTGATCACTAACCTTCAATTTAGGTCAATAATTAATTTTCTCGAAATTATAACGACGCTAGATGAAATAAATTAAAATTTATCCTTATTTGCTAAAGAACTGTCACATTACAAAGCCATATCTGCGATATTTAGTTTAGTATTATGCTTTGTTTCTTGAGATATTTGGACAATCTGGTATTTCATACAGAGATCGGAGATAAAATAGTATAAACTGTTAGGATAAAATATCGCATTTCATTCTTCAAAATACGAATATTGTTTTTTTTATGAATAATGTTATATTTATCAGATTTTTTTCTGATTATCAAACTACGGTAAACTCATGAACCTAAGCTTACCGTAATTGAAACTTAAATACGACATGATCATGAAAATAACATTGCCCTAGAGTTTTTCTGTGCCCCTCTTGTTGAAGTCAATTCATGGAAATGATCAACATGATACATAATGTTGTCAATCAGCTGAAATTTTACAACACTGCAAAATATTAAGGAATACGATTTTGTTTAAGTTTAAATCATGTCAATATGTTTATTAATTTTTGTGGCCTGATTTCAATAAAAGTAAAAATCTATGAATTCAATGAAGCCCCTCAAATATAACGAGTCGTTCTTAAAAGAGGAGCAACTTAATTCAGCCTAGGCAAATGGACATTGCTGCAAAATTATATTGAAAGACATTATTTCAAAATTATTTTAATAATAGACGATGGTGCTTTTTGAAATTCAAGGAGTAGAAAAAAAGATAAAGTGCAGCGTAGAGTTAGAATAATTCTCTCAGTGTGACATTGCAAAATTCACATGCTATCCAGTCGTTGATGACAAATTTAAGAGTCTCCGGCAAAAAATATCCTGCTGACGTAGAAATTAGAAGAAGTTCTTTGATTATTAATTCCGTTGTAAACAATGCCTTTTCTGCGCAATGTCGAACAAATAAACAAATTTAGTTAATTCGAATAGTGAAACTAAATACGATTTTGGAGAGAAAAACCAAAATTGCATGCAAAAATAAAGGGAATGCTAAGATTTAATTCACGACTTAAAATTTAATATCAGTCATCGATACTAAAACCTTAAGAACCAATATATTAATTCATAGCATAATACGGCAATTGAAGGTTAGATTACTATGTCGGCCCAAATCCGATGCTCATCTCTTCAGATGGGAGTAAAAATTGATGGGTGACAACTCGATGGATGGTCAACCTGGCAGTTTTTGAGACCTTGTGCTGCTCGAATGCAATGCGTTTCTGTGGATATTGCTGCTGGCATTCCGCAGATATCACGTGATATGATTGAGTTAACTTACGTCACATGGAAAATTATGACATGCTTCACATCGGTCTTTTAATAAATGAGATATTTTTGTTAAAGCCGTTTAAGATTTCAAGTTAGAGCTCCAATTTTGCTTGGTACTTTTCCTCAAAACTATGATATCATTGACGTAACTAAAACAGTATGTAAGTTTAAGTTTAGCGTATCAGGCGATATTTTGTGAAAATGGGGTACAGATACCATGATTTTTTTATAAAATCTACCAAGTTTTCGATCTGAACTATGTAATTTTCAAGGTACAATATATACGTAATGCAAGGTTATATATATGCTTTTGTGAAGGGTTGGGATAGGAAAGGGAGGACATGGTGTGGATGCAATGACGTAAAGGAATAGAAAAGTGACGTTGTCAGAGGGGAGGAGGGGTGAAGGTTGGTAAGTTACAGGCTGGAATGATGTAAAGGTAGAGAAAAGTGGCGCGAACAGAGGGGAGGAGAGGTGAGGGTTTGTTTGGAACAAGTTTTCACACAATGGATGAGTCAAGTAACAAAGATAACAACGGCGATGAATGCTCAGGATAAAAATAATCATTAACAATGGGTATATTTTTGTTTTTACATGCTTACATAATTTAGAACTGCTCCATAAAATCCAGTTTTTTCCCTTTATATTGATCGTGTAGAACGGTAGCTTTAAATTTACTGTGTAGGTTATTATCTATGAAGTATTTTGCAAAATTTGACATGGAGTCCCCTTTGTGCCAGCATTGTATATGTTCATTTATCCGGGTGTCGATTGCCCGTCCACTTTCTTGCTTAATAATCTTCACGTATCAATTAACTTAAGTAGAACCTTCTCTAATATTTTACAAAAATATATATTCTTCTGTCGTTTGATCTCTATTTATGCAAAATAAAATTCGCATTTTTTTTTTCATTACAAAGAAGTATTCACTTAATAAACGCATAAATAAACAAATACGTCAAAGGCCTCTCATAAATTTAAGTAATATTACCTGGCTACTCTTGCAGTAGGTTATTTTTCGATTTCGAAGAATGAGCTCTCTAAATCCTCATTTAGACCTTCACATCATATTATAAACACATTTCCCGAAAATAAAGATGATTGAAATCAATTTCGCCTGATGTCCGCTCAAGTAAATTATTATTTGTTTAGATTAGAAGATGAATTTAAGTTTCAATTTTTGACAACTTCACGTCAAGTGCAGAATTTTTCCCAATCATCGCATTAGTTAGATCATTTTTCTAGTAATTGCAAGAAAACGCTCCTTTAATTTGGACTACGTTGCTTTCTTTTTGACAAATATTTAAATTTTCCTTTATTTGAACACTTCCTGCAGTATTCTCTTTGGGTCTTCAACGACATGATCTCCTTCTAAACCTCGATCAACTCCATAACGTAAGTAGAACAGTTTTTCAAGAGCAGTGACAATTTACGGTCATGAACGAAATAACTTCCAATAAGTACATGCAAGCATGAGTCTTAATACCTGTCAAAATGCTTTTTTCAATGAACATGATATGCTTAACATAAATATTCCTTACAAAGTAGCTAGTTTCATACTCTTATATCATATATTGCCTCCAAATTTTCCAAATTCCAAGAATACGAAAAAAGCAAATTTATTTGAAAAATGCAAATGACTTTTCTGTTTCTTTACGTTTATATTGCATGGCCAGCAGTTTCCAGACAGTCTATTCAATGCTGCAGGGCTATTGAAAGAACGATACTCAATGATTTAGATATACACCATTTCCCCGTGGAATTAATGACCGGAGTCCAATAAGCCAGGGATCCCTCCAAAAACCCTGCATCGCCTTGACAAGTGTGCGAAGACTACTCCCAAAGTCCTGATGCCACTCTTCTAACGGCATAATGTCCGGCAAAAATAAGGGTTCAGTGGAGTAGAAGGCGCCCTCCCGTCCATCGTAGTCCGTCAAGCCTCGTCTCCTTTTCCCCAGCCTCCTCGCACCCTGCAAACTCTTCTTCCCCGAACCGACCCTTTCACTTCCCTCCGCTTCGTCTCCACTGGATGCCTCCGACTAAATGAATTCCTCAGGGCATTCCCATGGCCCAGGACTAATCCATCTTTCACTTTTGCCAAGAAAGAAGTAGGAGGTAGTGGCGAGGAGGGGGATGGACTGGAGTGAGATGGAGAGAGAAAAGAATGGAAGAATGTGGGACGATGGGGATAGAGGAGGGAACTCATCTTAGTGCGACCTTCTCTTCGTTTCGCTCCCGCTTAGTCTTATCCTTCGCCCGCCATCGCATTTTTTTCTTTGTCTCTGGCATCTCTCTCCATTCCTCTTTCTCTTTCAGTACATTTTCATCTGAAAGCCGTTTTCCTTTGATAGAGTAATGGACCACGGACAAGGAAAGAAAGATGGGATTCGAAGTATTAGATCCTAGAAAGGATCTCTTCTCCGAGGTTTGAGTAACTACCGTAAATAAAGCAGGATTGAAGACTAATCAGCCTCGCAGGAGAAGAAGAGCATACACGATGGTTCTAATTAAAAAAAAGAGGTACACCAATTACTTGGCTTGACACAATTTAAACAAGATTCCCGTAACTCATCTGTACCGAACGAAACTGATGTTTATCCCAAAAAATCTTAAAAACGAAAGGGATATGGATGCCAAAGTACCACTTTTTTATAATCCGATCAATAAGTTCAATGCATCCCTGATAGCATCAGGTTGCAGCGTATTTAATCAAATTTTGCATTTTTTGCTTTATATTTTACCTAATAATGGAAATACCGTCACCATCAATCGCAAGGAAATTCTTCAAACGTTGCATGAGTAGATAAAAATTTAGGTCTTTCGCGTGCACGTGCTCGAAATTATGAAATGATTTAACCCCATTTTGAGCATTCATGAATCAATATCTAGTAAGATAACCTCTATAACTACTCCTGTAATTTTTCACCATGTAATATATGTAGACCCTCATTTTTTCAAATAGGGAATAGACAAGTATAATTTTCAGACCATTATAAGCAAAATGGAGTGCACCCATAAAAATTCAACTGGAATAAATGTGATTAGACTGCTAATTAATGATAAATTTTGGTGGTTTATAAAACTAAAATTCTTAGTCAATAATTTTTATATTTTTAAAACATTTGTACGCTCTATAGTGCCTTGAAGCTCTGAACAGTCACAAAACACAATAATGAGAATAAAATTCCCCAGAATATCTGACGCACAAACAAGATGTAGTAGTATTCTTCTTTCATTAAACAATTGAGCCTGCAGGAAAGTTGGCGACAAAGATTGCCGCATATTTTTGAGATACGGGAGCGTATTTTACTTTCAAATAAACAAAGCATTTATGGCAGTCTTATTGATCAAGATCTATACATAAGTAAATCTAATAAAAATCGAATAAAAACGCCACCATTACCTGCATTAAAATGCCCAAAACGCCACGGCTGTTCATTCAAAACTTGCATTCGTTTTGCATTGCATTTAGCATACTACTATGACTTTTGCCATCATTTTACAACGCATTTACTCTATACCAGTAGCCACTCTTTGTTTGTTTATGAATCAGAATATTTTTAAATCGAATACTTTTTTCTCATGTTTCATAATTTTTCAAAGAATTTTCAGCCAAGTTTCACCTCCATTTGCTATCTTTCCTTCCTTCCTTTTATGTTCTCCCTCCCTTCATTCTCCTCTATGGCCTGCCGGGACCTCAATCCCTTTCGCGACCCACCTCTCTTTTATTCCTTTCTCCTCTATTTCGCCTCGCTTCATTTATTCCCGCTCTTTCCTCTTTCCGACGAAATCTCGAACCATCCTCCGCCGCCCCCCGCGTTGACTCCTCTTCCACCTGTGCCTCCAAACCCCCTCTTCACCCTCACCGACAAACGCTCTATTTATTTTCCTTCGACCATCTTTCACCTCATCTTCCCCCTCCTTCCCCGCGGAAACTGGGCACAGGGAGTGGGGTCGCCATACAACCTCCGCCCAGTCTCGGCAAACAAAAGAAGGCAGACTCTGCGCTGTCTCAACGTCCCTCTCTTTCACTCCTCTCATCCTCCCAATTCCTTCTCATGCCCTGGACCAACCTCCCACTCCGTCTTTCCCCCGACCTCAGCACCACCACGGGGCGACTATCCAACAATCCATCTGTTATCTCTGCCCCAACACGGCCGCAGCGTCCACCGTCGCTCCGAGGCCATCCTCTCCCCAGAGCGTTCCCCGTCCAATTCCCTCATCCTCCTACCACCGTACATCCTACAGCCCTGCATCCCACGCCCTCCCATCCCTCGTTCTCTCACTGTGGGCTTCTCGCTCTCATCCTCCTTTTCCTTTGCTCTTTCAAAAACTTTCAATTCTTTCTCGGACCGGCTCGTTTTCTCCTCTTTCCTTGTTCCCATCGTCTCTCCTCTTCCGTCTTCCTCTCCGTGTTTCCCTCCCAACGCCCCTCCCCTCAGTCCATCTGGTTGGTTTCCTCGCATCTCGGACAAGGAAGAGGAAGAAAGAAAGTCGGATCGGAGAGAAGAGAGGAGGGGTCGTTGGCCGGGTCGTCCAGGCCTTGGGGCGGGAGGGTTGACTTTTGGGGAAATGGCTCAGATCGTTAGTCTTGAGGTATTGCTGAATGGAACCATTGATGCGAAGGACACAAGTTTTGGTCTTCTCAAATCACGGATGGATTCATCGATGGCTATTCACACTCTCAATTACTTTAAAATGTAACTAATGGGAGGAAAATTATGAGAAATATAGATATGAAAACAGGATTAGAAGAGAACTGTCATAGAGCGGGTTCCTTATTCATTTTTTTAGTTATAGAGGATTGTGAACGGATAACAAAAATATTTATCAAAAATGTTTCTAGTGATTGGAACCCTATCAAAGCATAATAGTTATCGAAATGCTAGTCACATTGGATAATTGATCTTATAGAGGATAAAATATTACGCTGATTTCAAAACAAAAAAGTAGCATTTTAGTGGACTAGCTAACAATGGCGAGCGATTCGCCGTCATCACTGACCATTGACTTCCACCACGTTAATTTTTTTTCAATCCCATTTTTGTACGCTTTTCTAAGAGATCTTGCTTCCATACAACAGTCTATCTCAAAACGTTCCCTTCGTCTACCTTTCACATTACTTTACACAACATTACTTAAGGATCGTAAGTCGAGGCCACCGCCAATATATCATAAACTCCTGAAAAGTTGGTTAATGCTAGAACTTCCTGAAGACTATTACTCAAGGGAAGCTAATAACTTTGTAGAAAGTCCCCACAAAAGAGAGGCAACAGGATGTCGACACGTAATATAATAAAGCAAGATATATTATTCGGTGATAAAAAAATTTTTTTGCCATCATAAAAGTTTTGAGAAGTTTTTTTCCTCCTTTTATTCTGTACGGAGCAAAAGTAGTAAGGAAGGGAAGAGAGCTTAACGTCCCCAAAATATACCAAATTCGTAAAAGCATTGTTAGTAATCAAATCCTTACTTTTGCGAGAGGTAAATAAATTTCACATTCCTATTGAATTTAGTAACCTTTCGATATAAATATTATTAAGACAAATATATAGAATTTGCGGTGATTTTCAACATGTGTTCATGATTGCTAAAAAATACATATTTTCGTGCTTTAAAATAGCTTACCAGTGTGTTTAAATCTTAAATGAAATACACATGTATCGATTAAATTATAAGGCAATATTCATAAGAATTATGGTCATGACAGGCAATACGTATATGAAATTCAGGAGAGCAAATTATTTTCCATCACATTTCATATGACAATCATTCATTCGCAAAGATTGCAATTTAATCGCTTCGGAATGCCCATTGTAATTCTATCACTGCTTAATTCAGCTTTAAGCTTCATTTTATTTTATCGCCCGGGGGTAATATTGTTGTAAGATATACCTTTGATGCTAACGTCTAATATATTATAACGTCTCAACGCTTCTAACAGCGCCCGTGACACAGCTATATTATCGGCTTCACAGTCTCATATAACTACACGTGATTATTTTATTCTGTTATTGTTTAATGAGATCTAAAAATTGCTTTCCAGAATAAGCAGAGATGCGTCTTGAAATATTAATTTCTTAGCTCTCCTTTGAAGCAGAGCTTATTCTATTTTGCATGCGAAAGAGGTGTCAACAATTTATAATTTCACTATATCTCAACGTTTTCACCAATGGTTTCATTTTTTTTGCCTGTTTGCTATGGAAACTCCTCGGAAGCTCGGCCTCGATCACCTAGAAGGAACACTATCGATATCACCCGAGTTCACTTTATTAGGGGTCCCCAAGTACACTTATCACATCTACATCTACATAATACCCTACAAGCCACCGCATGGGAGTGTGGCAGGGGGTGTTAGATCACCAGCCGTGTAAAAATGTAAGTTTATGGGAGGAGAAATGGTGACGTGTATTATGGGAGTGTATTTAGCGGAGCTCAGTTTTCATTGTGGTCGCTAATTGTGCGTGGTAAGAACGAGTTTTTATGCCTATTTGTTCGCCCTCTTTTATACCTATGATTCAAAACTAAAAGGCTTGCCAATTTTCCCATCAGATAAAGCATTTTACACAATATTTATGACAAGTCATCTTTCCGAGTTTCGTTTCAGGAAAATATTGGGAAAAAGACAGTTACTTTAGTCATTCCGCAGGTACAATAAATAGTGGGTTAGCTCATGATGGTCGAGTAAATCAGTGTACTTAATGGAAATTAATCTCTCTTAATGAGTGCAGCGAGATAAATAACTAAATAGCCATTGCTAATGGTGATATTGCTAATTCTAGCCCAGTTCACTTAGATAATTTTTTGTCACTCGTTCCCTGTAAAATATATGCTAAATCAAACTGGAGGCTTAAAAACAACATATTAAGTTTATAAATAACACAATTCAAGCTATGCAAACCTCTCGCCGAAATGTTCTACAATTTAAGCTGGAATTTGACGAAACTTTTTTTGCAGTGTGTCAATTACTACTAGTCTTTTTATATGATCTGTTGCTGCGGAAAGGTTTCTAAATTTTTTTAACTATCGTCATACTACCTGAAGGTGAACTATGGCTGAGGTAAACCCGTGAGAATCTAATCTGGTGTAGTTCTCGCCGCACAATTCAAGCTTCTGAAATCAAACATGCAATACTGAATACATGCATTAACGATTTTCATTTCTACAATGGCAAATACTTTAAGCAGGCTGAGAGGAAATAAATTGCATGAATTAACACTTACCTCTAAAAACACACATTTACACCATCTTACTCAGATATTTACCGAGTTAATGCAATATTTAAAGTTTGTGATATATATCTCTTCTTAGTCACAAAATGTGTATACTTGAATGAAATATTTCACCTCAAATTTTAATAATATTACACGATTAGCTCACCTATTTTTAAATGATGGTGAAATGTTCTACATGTTATACATTCCATTAGTAATAAAAATTTAAGCAACAATTTAGACGTCTCTGGAAAATTGCTGAAATTACAATGATGACAATTGCCACAAACTTCGTCGTTGTTACATGATTTAGAATAAATGGCTCCAGCAGGGATAACTTGTTCGAGAAATCAAGATCTTATGACCGTATAAGGCAAAAAAAAACCTCGACTGGAAAAAATTCGGCGACGCAAAACAATCTCAAACTTAGGAAAAGGAAATTTTCATGAGTTCTGGGTAAAAGAGCTACGCTTAACGTCACAAATCTGAAATGGTCCAGAGGTACCGCATTATTAGCCCCAGAATTAACTTAGATATTTATGACTCGAAAAAAATCAAATAGACTTTATAAAACTAGGCTCAAATAAACTAAACATATGGTGTCATTCGTCAATGTCTAAATCAAAGTAGGTGTATGAGAAGGGTTTCCTTCGAATGCATTAATTATAACCACGTCATAAAAATTACATTGCAAACCCCAAAATTTTGACCTTAGAAAAGATTCTGAAAAATTATTAGGATTTTATACCACTCGATCTCTCAATTGTTTAGATACTTTCCCTATGCATCAGACGCAATCTCAAAGTTCACAAAGGCAAATATTAAATTAGCAAAATTAAATGAGTCTCCAATAGCCGTAAAAAATGGTACCACTCGTCAAACATGCAACCACACAACACTTACTGAGTTGGGTTGCGGGAATGGGGATTCCACAGCAGGGACCAACCACGGCCTCTCTACCAGAATACCCTCCTGTGATGGTTTACGGGAATGTTACTTCCTCGCCAGTGACCACCGCAGACCACACACACACAACCCAGTTGGGATCCTTTTCGAGGGCTAATGGGACCCTGATAAGGATGCCTGGGTTATAACCTGAGATCCTTCATAGGGCTAATGGGATCCTACTAAGGATGCCTGGTCATTACCACAATCATACTCACAAGCACTCAAACCACTCACTCACACACACAGACGGGCCCAAATTCTGGGAGAAATCGCTCAAAAAGAGCGTGGTGAAATATAAACACAAAGACAAACGAGGGTGAGCGTCGGATACGCGTATTTCGGCTACAAGCTGGCCCTCTTCAGCAAGCTGAGGAGAAAAGCACTTGCAACACGAGGTTGTAAGTGAACAAAAGGGGAGGACAGCCTGGAATAAATACTGAAGGGAAAAAAGGGGGGAGGGAGAAGGGGAACCAATGACCAATGGGTGTTGAAGAGAGTAAAACGCATAGCGGAGAAGGGGGGAGGGTGGTGAAGAGAAGTGTAGGGCGGGGTGGATGGAGGAAGAGAGAAAGGGGGGTGGCGAGTGAAAGCAAGTGGCTGTTGTAATAGGGGAGGGGGGGAATCAAACTGACAGTTGAATCAGGGGAGGGGGGTGAGGAAATAACAAAGGAAAACTACTCCTAGGAAAAATTTTGCTATCTTGAGAGGCCGTAGAGCTCAATTTCCCTTGATTTAAATGTAAAATTCTTTATTTGATAATTCAGCTCTTGTTAAAAGCTGCCTGAGGGTGAAGTGCTTCCTGGACCTGGAACATGATTAAAGAGATTTGGATTTCGTAGTTGTGCACTTCTTCATTGATACAACTTTCATACAAACACTCGTTCAAGATTACATGTGTCTCACAGAAGAGATAAAACGAGAGATGATTTAACGCCAAAAAAGCAATCAAACGATTCTATTCGCCCGTAGTCACTGGGGAATAGATAATTATTTAATACGGTCAGTCAGGAAAAATCTTCGTATTTCAAAACGGAGGTCGAATTTAACAATTTAAGGTGAGTACTTAATTTGAAGTTAGTTTTCGTGTCCGGATGCAGCTCCCTTCCATCAGCTGAGTAAAGCTAACTCTTAATCCCATCCTACCAATATTCCATCACGAAAATAATAAAGTTTGGACAAGGATAGAGAAACCTCAACGAATAACTTGCGCTTACATTTGAGGCAAAGGATTACGCAGCAGAGAGAATCAAAACGCAGCATATTGGGACCCAGGACCAAAAAATAAATTCTGTTCGGAAACAAATAACCCCAGGGATGAGGCCGTATTTTCCCCCACCAATAGCGGGCAACCTCCGGCCCCAACCTCGGCCGAGAATAAAAAATCCTAAACAACGGAACAGCAGTTGCTGTGTCGGGTGCCGAGTCTGATAAAAGAAAAAGGGACGAACAATTGCTAAGCAAACAAGTGAGTATCTAACGGAGTTTCCCAATCCTACGAAAATGCGTGGCAATGGAGAATAAGAGAGAGTGGGAATAAGAGAGGGAACCATGTTGCTAAGTGATAAGGTACATGAAAGAAGGGAAGGGATGGAAGTTGGAGTGAGAGATAAAATATAGAATAGGGAGTAGGGTGGGAGAAGGAAGAGAAACTCAGGATGAACCAACAAGAGTGCAGACGACGAAACAAAATTGAAACTATACATTAAGAGAGGAGATTCGGAAAAGTGACAAACGTGATTCAAGTGCGTGCGAGAGATGAGGTTCACAAAGGAATGAATGAGAGGGTGTGAAGGGCAAACTGGAGGAACGGGATGCTGGTTAGGGGATGAGGGGTAATGCGGGTGCTAGGACTGGAAGGGGGATTGAAGAGCGATGGGTGAGGAATCGAAAGGAAAGCAAAACGAGAGTCGGATTTAAGAGAGGACCAGCTGCCCTATTCTAACCATTTGTGAAATAACATTCCCTCACTGCTCCCATGGTTCAGTATACCCGCTCATATTCACCTCAGGATTCCCTGTCATAGGCATTACCATGAATTTGATTTTTTTTCATAAAACTTGGTGGAAATATTTTTCTAGGTAAGTTAGTACATGACCATGCAAACAAACATGTAACGTTAAACAAACGCCCTGTAATATGACATGGTTTTTCTAATATGTATATGTATACGGAAGTAGCTACAGTTGAAGCAAGGGAATTTTAAATGTCAAAATAACGCAAAGAAAAACAATTTACCAATATCCCATGATATTGTTTGCAAAAAAAAACATGCATTGAATCATATTGCATCATATTCGTATTCCAGCCGTTTTTCACTCCAGGAAGCAGAGTAAAAGATTTTGAGAATATCATGACACTTAAAAAAAATTATCCAGCCAACAAAACGTTTACCGAGCAATTAGGACAAATATGAATGGAAAGTGAGTTCCTACAATAGCAACAGATACGCACTGAGCGATGCCTATTTCCCAATAAAATACACTGCAAAGGTATAGTGGACCACCACCAGCTGAAATAGCTAATGCTTAAGACTATTGCATCTTTTGGCGTGAACCTCTACATACATCCTACATCTACATACTACCATGCAAGCTGCCGAATGGTTGTGTGCCAGGAAAGTTGGGACACCAGCCGTGAAAAGGTACAAAGGAGGTTTTGGGAGGTGAAATAGTGATGTGTATAATGAGTTTTGAGTGGAGCTCTGGTTTTATTATAATCACTTACTGCATGGAAAGAACGAATTTTTGTACCTATCTCTTTGGCAACGTGTTACTCTTATTTTATCGCATCTATCAGACGAAGGGATAGGATGGCGTCAAAATTATATTTTTTTGATACCTTGAAACACACCTTTTCTAAAATTCTCAAGTAAACTAAGTGTAACGCGCAGTCTCCGAGTCTCTAGTGGTTCCCAATTTAATTCCTCTAAGAGCTAGAAAACACTATGTTCGCTCGTAGCAGTTTCAAGGAAGTTCGCAGCTTTCCTTTGTTATATATTTATATCTTTGGTAAAATCTATGTGTCTAAGGTCCCAAATTCTCTCTGCAATTTCGAAGTGTGGCCTTGACTCAGCGGAATAGCACTTTTATACATTTTCATCCGAGAACCTTTCTATTATTCACTCGATATATCCTAATTTCTTTAATACTAAGCTGCATATGTTTTGTATGTGAGTGCTGCACGATATATCTGAAGCATCTGAAGTTAGGGTAATTTCAAAGTATTTGACTTTTTCTGAGGACTTAATGGTTACTTCATCCAAAGTATAGACATGACGTTGGTATGATGACTTCTGCAAGAAGTATACTGTTGTGCATTTGATAAGATTTATTTAGATCCCCTAATCTTGGCACCTAGAATGAATGTTGTTTAGGTCCGATGATAGAACTTTCTAAAGAGTCTACATTTTTGCTAATATCCCGGTAGATGACCGTGTCGTCTATATACAATCTTAGTTTACTACTAACTCGAGACCTGGGGTCATTTATATAAATATTAAAAAAGAGAGAACCGATTACGCCTTGCGGAACACCGGATGTGACCAACACAATAATCATATCAGGGCTAATATCGTTAATAATTCATTTTTTTGCAATCACGTATAATAGCTATTTCAGCCATTGGCCCAGAAAGTCAGAACTATCAAAATTATGTACTCTGTCATCTTTACTAACGTCACGATCTCACATTCGAATTTGAGTGGAATATGTTAATCGATTCATTTTCGTAATATTTTCAAAAAATATCTCCATGAAAATTAGGTCTTCTCGTCTTTTGCAATAGTTACAAATTTCATGAATGAAGCTTCTCAAGTGTCACCAAATTTGACGAAATTAAATTTTTTAAACAAGGAGGCTTTACCTTCTAAATATGCCAAGTAGGTCCCACCTAAACCATGTTTTACATATTCCCTGTTTGACTCTAGGGTCATGTTTACATAGTTACATTATAGATTAGTGTAGTAATTTCTGTAGCATTTTTACCCATAGTGTGGTGCCTGTTGATGAAAGTTAACTTCTTCACTCTAGTTCATGCTGGTGATAAGTCAACGCTTACCAAATGTTATTGTGGTGGATTGCAGAGCAATATGTAGATGTAGATAGAAAGTGTATTGACTAAGGCCTCGCATATATCACGCTTCCTTGAACTTGTTTCTAAGCTACTTGTTTTCCAATTGTTATCTGGGAGGTTGATATTTTCATCGATGATTATCACAATTTTGTTATTTCTCGAGGTAAATTATGATAATCGAGTTTCCAATTGATATAGCTCCTCTAATTTGGGAATCCTGTGGTCTATAAAATCAACAAATGTGTATATTTCTTTTATTTTTGTGTTTTATAATACCACAAATGGTCTCTATTTCATTGTTGTCTTATACATGTGCGGTTTTATTCAAATTCATCATCAACTGTTAGAATATTCCGCCGCCAGTCCTATCATGTCGATCACTTCTATAGATTTTATATCCTTTTGGAAAAACATTGCTATCACTTATCTCCTCTGCAAGCCAGCTCTCTTATCCAATTACTATATAAGCGTTTTTAAACATATTCTGAACTTAGTAACGTTTGTTCTTTGCGCTACGGAAATTAACTATTACTTAATTTACATCGTATTTAGCTTGATGCATATTGGTTCCCTCTTTTCCGTGATTCTGTGTGTTATCTGATGTGATATTCACCGGATAACTGAGATTTTTGTTTTTGTTTGAAGAAAAACTTTGATTGGATATTTGAGGAGACGACCGACGGCTATGGTCATTTGCGCCATAGGGGATAGGTAATGGAGGAAGGGTGGATGGAAACCCGGCGTCGGCATTAGCCAGCTCTTAACGAAAGGCGACAAGGGTACCACGTTTTAACGGTCTAGTCCGACCGTAACGTCTCATCCGACAGACAAAGTACTCCACTTGAAGTGCCCTCCACAAGACACTCAAGTAGGGATCGAGTTTCCTCTGAAAAACATCCTCCCCTGCAGGGATTTTAACCCTGGCCGCCCGTGTGGTAGGCGAGTACTCTAGCCACCACACCAACCCGATCCCCCCCCCCAAAAAATAAATAATCTTTGAAGTTGCTCCGTTTTCTTGAGAGCTGTTTTGGAATTATTTTCGCTATGTAAGTTACATTTATTTATTTGAGCTTCCGCTAATATTTTTCAACAGTGCAAGTCTACGCTACACTGATTTTTCTCGGAGGCTTTCTCGGAAGCGAGCAAGAATTTTTGAACCCTATTTATGACCTACTCTCTTCCCTAAAAAAATACCTACTGTGCTCGCCACCATTTTTTATGAATATTGTTGCCATAGCAAAACTTATTTGTGGGTGACTGAAAAAATCTCAAAGCCAATAGATTTTGAAACTTCAAAATTATTGTGTCATTCTACAAGCAACAGGGAAAGCAAGAAACTAATAGTTGGTCCAACTTTAAGTGCGATAATTCAGTGATAAAAATTGCTGCATAGACTCTACCCACTCCTTTTCTCAAACTTCAGTTTTTCATGCAAGGTTTAACTCTTTTTAACGCCGTGCAACACACCTGTCTTTTCCAAAATTCTTTACGGGAAGGGTTATGGATATTCTAATTCCCAAGACTGGGGAAAATCTAATCTTGATAGTGCTATGCCTGCAAATATATCGGAATATTGTTCATGGAAGTTAAGTTGAATGTGTACAGTTTTTTATCCCTTGATTGCATTTTTTGAAAAATGAAACGTTTGTTGGAAACCGTCGTCAAATAAATTGTCTCCTTCTCTCAGTGGGTCGTATTTCTTTGTAACAAACGCTGGATTCCATCAACCATCTTAGCACAACAATATATGCTACTTCGAAAAATATTTCTTTGGATAACGATGCCATAAATTTTGAACAGCAGTACACTGCATGGATATTCTTCATTGGACCTGTCATGATATTTAAGAGCCCCTTTTGTGCAAGTGTGGCAAGAAATGAGGATGGATAGAAGCATAAATGATGGATGGATGATGAAACGAATGAACAATTAATGATAACGATGTATGAAAATAGAAATAAATAACACTAATATGTAAATTATGGACGGAAGAGAGACCTTTAGCAAACTAATTTTCGAAATGTGATCATGCTACCAGTGTAATGACCACTTCAGACATTCTTACAGTTAATCATCAACTCAAACATTTCTCTTGTCACTGAATATAAATCTCATGTTTTGATGCTCAAAAAATCTTTTACTGTGACTTTATTTTACCGCTTCATGTTTACGAACTCGATCTTGCTCAGAAAGTCCGGTGGTATGCGGATGCGCTGCATTTCTGGTGCGGTATTCCTCGTCGAATTTTTCCGCGGACGACTGAAAAGGACGTCAATTTAGTATACACCCTTCCTCTCGCCCCCATTCGCCATTCCTCTCTCTCTTCCTCTCTCTATCACTCTCAACTCGACGCTTCGCGCCCTGCAATCGGAAGGGAATCTCTTGACAAGTGACGACCGACATTTTCCCGCTTTTCGCTAGTCAATTTTTTTTGCCTCTCCATTCCGGACGTTTCGCTCGCATCGGGCAGGAAGTCCGTCTGGCGGTGATGAGCGGGCCGGAAATGGGCTCAAATGAAGGGCGGGCCACCGCTCCTGACCCAGAGAGCGAGTCGACATTCCCCCGGTCGTTTAGGCCGATCGCGATCGAAAAAATATGCTTGCTAGGCGAGTTTTTCAATGCGCCTCGGCCACTGGCCCACATCTCGGTGAACTTGGGCACTCGTTCTGGCGTCACACTCAAGCTGCTGACTATGCGGAATAAGTCCATTACAGCGCGATTCAGTGATGTGCTTAACTTTCTCAAAACCCACCACATAACCTTCATGTTTTTTTTTCTTTTTGGGGAATGCTGTTCTGTTTCCTCAATAAAAAATTGAGATATCCAAAAATGCCTATGCCTATGCTCTAAGCCTATTACATAGCCATTCATTTGCAAAAGCCATTGACAATGAAAGCATATCACTGAATTCATATTTCAGTATATTCCGTTCATTTTGCTTTTGTGTACATCTAGAATCTAATATTACCATTAAAGAATGGAAAAAGGCCACTGCTAGATCAATTACTTTTCAATAAAGAAAAATGAAACTATAATCTGTAACAGAATTACATTTGAAGACCATTTAATGTAGTTTGAGCGAGATTATAGTTTCCCAGTGAATATGGAGATTATATTCAAATTATACGTCATAATTTCAGGAGCTGTCTGAATCATGAAATAATTCTTGAAATATCAATGGCATAACATTTTTTTTACATAACTGAAATTCTAAGTTATTAAATAAAAATATGTATATAAATCTTTAACATGACTCATTTTCTTTTTTTTACGAAATCTAGGTGTTAGAAGTTACTCATTTTTTTCAAATAAGGTCACATAATCACAATGAGAATATCGAACAATAAAAGACTTAAATAGGAACTACTAAAACTCTTATGGCTGGCCGGTGGCAGCTAAACAATCGAGGAGCTACTGTGCTACTTTGTGGCGTTCGCATAACCGCGATATATATCACTGTGTAGGATTTAGCCATATTTTAGAGAAGAAACATGTTTTACTTAATTTAACCTAGTTCTCTTGCAATTTTACACTGTTTCTCGCGGAAAAAATACGTGATATTTGCCGAGATCCCCCCTCTCCCCTACGCGAGATAGAGTGAGATCGGCTCGACCCCCTCCCCCCCTAAAAGCCTCATGTAATTAATGGACCCCTTAGGAAATACTTGGATATTGAGTCGTATATCAATGACTTTGCTCATAAATTGACTAATATCTGCCCTAGTTTAAGCACCAGCTCCTTCAACCATGTTTTCGATCGCATGGGATCAGAGATTTTGAGCATATTATTTTCATTTATTTCAATTTCCGTCACTGCATTCGGTTGAGTGCTTCTCTAAAGGGCTTATTGATTCAGCTCCCAAAGGCATCACAGCTCCAATGAAATATTTGCGACTGCACTTGAAATATCCCAACAAAATAAACAACAAAGGGAAGATTCACGTAGTATTCGAGATACTTTGACTAAAGAGAAACCCATCCTCTACCTTCCTACATGATATCTTGTAATAAGGCAAACAAAAAAAATTTGGAGGATGATTTTTAGATTTTGAGAAAGTATTTAAATGGGCTATAATTGAAAACAAACGGTTACATTAAAACTATGAGGGGAAACGAAAGAATAATAAATCAGATTCGTGTTTTGGTGACTGGCCGCAAACATAAAGTAGTTACTATCGGGCATTTCCAAAATGTTTTATGACATCCAGCGTCCCACAAGGAACCGAAATAAGCCCTTTATTTTATCATGGGAAACATTTGTGACGCTGCATAGTAAAATTTAGGATTCATCGAACAAATTATACGGTGGCTATCTGTTGAAAAGAGAAAAACTATACTGTTTTGCCTTGGTTAGACTACTTCGAAAGTACACGCTGGGCATTTGGAACCCGACACAAAAATATTTAATTCGTGGAAGCAAATACTAAGAACATGCGCATCAGTTGTACGTTAGCGCGCCAACTAAAAGTGTTACGTAGCTGATGGACGGATGGATGTATGAAGCCCACTCAAGACTCTGAAACTTACTCGCCGGGCTTAGAGTACTTAAACACTCTCATCAGGTGAGTGTCAGTACGACATGGGCGATATTATTTCAATCCCACGCCATATGTCTAGAACTAACAGGTGAGAGTGAATAAGAGAGAAGCAAAGCCAAACTGATAAGTAAAAAACTTTCATCTTTCCACAAAACATTAATGATTTTTGAAAAAATCAGCAAGACACTGATATACCAAATACCGTTAATATACAACACACCTCTGTTATCTCCTCCCAGAGGGTGCCGTAATACCCCTTGCCTAAAGGCTCTGCGTACGAAAACTCAAACGGGATACGATTAGTTCATAGAAAATATTTCCTCAGTAAAAATATAACTGAGAAACAGAGAAAGGTGAGTAGAAGAGATTTAAAACCATCAAAAATAGTACTGAATAAGAAACAAAATCATTATCAGGCTTTTAAAATCTACCATGAGTAAGAGGGTTGCTGAACAATTAATTTTTTCAAATTGCTTAGACAAATATATTGTTTTTTCTTTAATAAATTAAATTGAGATTTTGGAAATATTTAGTAAAATTAATTGATGAGGCATTCGCCCACATTCCATGCCAAACCAATAGTATCGTCCTTACCACCTTGTTTTTGTTCCCTGATGACACTAGTGGATCCATCAATCATGAGTGAGAAATGAGTGTAAAAGAATTCCAAATCACAGTTAAGACTCGAGAAATTTCCTCATCACATGCATGAGAGTACTTGTTAATATTTCTTCTGAATCATTAATTTCCTAATAACCGCCGAATAAAATATATTTTTCACGCTCTAGAATGTCAATAAATTCGTTCCCGCTATGCCTATGTCGTTACCCTTTGTAGCAGAAAGTTGAACTTTGTTAAGATTAAAGTTACAGTTGATGACAGGCCCATGATGCTGACTTTAATAAGGTCTTCCATACAGCCCAGCGTACATAGCACACACCTTTTACTTTAGTTACCCTGATACATTGATTTATAGCCACACTTCTATTCTCTAGGTTCCTAATATTTCCACTCCAAAAGGTTTCCTCAAAAAACTCGTATCATGACTCATTCCTCGCACTCTAGTTTCGGTTTCACTCTACACTCTAGTTTCGGTTTCATTACTCCACTCGCATCATTACCTCGGCATGGTCAAGCAAATGAAGCGCACCCCTTCCAATATGTCCATTACTGGAGCATCCAACCCACATTCTCTCAGAACCCACTCATCTCTAACTTGCTTAGCAATAGAGGTTCTAATGAATTCGAACGGCTAGAAGGGAAGTGACAAGGTTTCCTGGGAAGATATTCCTTTACCAGTGACTCATTGTCGGACAAGTGAGAATTGTGATATAAATCTAAAATCGCAACCTGATATTCTGATTTCGGAAAAAAATTGTCTGCTCAAATAACAAAAACACAGCTGCCACGATATCGGGTTTCCCTACGTAACAGGAGACTTTCGAGGGGAGAGAAAGTCATGATTAACACTCCTTAGCAATTCCCAAAGTATTTGTCGGAGGTCACGCTCGCGGTTGCCAGCCTTGTTCTTGTTGCCTCTTTGTATAATGAAGGAGGAATATCTTTTGTGTGGTGATATCAGGCGGGAAACAGAAGTGCGATATCTCGTGTTGCTTTTTATTTAGTATGTTATAGACTAGAATGAACAAATTGTTCTACCAATCAGTTTGAAGCGAAGTTTAATAATTTTTTTATTTCTAAAATGGTTGTGGGATACTCCACTACTGCTTCCGATGTCTGCTTATAGTAATATCATCCCCTATTTCATCATAAGCCACGAAGTTTTAATCTTAAGAAACAAACCTTTTCTATGTTTCTTGGAGACAATTGCATTATAATTACTATTAGTTTATAGCCGAAGTTCTTCATCTTAGATAACAGGCAGGTAGGCAGATAGGCAGGTAAATAGCCTTCCTCAAAGCAAATAGCATTTGAACAACAGTAACAAGAGTATCTAATTACAATGCACTCAAAACGGAAAATTCTACATGTTATCGTATCTGCTGAATCGATGCAAGTCTCTTGGTAAACTGCCAAATCCAATCATTGTTCTTTTTTTGGTGGAATGATCCTTTAGTAATTGCGAATGTAAAGTGATTACATCTGAAGTATAGGGACAGTATTTCAGAAAGATAAAAGCGCAAATGAAAACTTATATCATACTTTTACATATTTTTATTCATTTTCAACAGAAACTGTGCCTCTCTAACGTCGTTTCTGATATTTTACTTCCGGTACAACTGAGCACATTCATTGCTAAAAGAAACTGCGCCTTTGAAAAAGTAGGTCATCGCATCGAAGTGTTATGTAAAAGATATAGTTGCAAAATTATATTAAACATGATTAAAAATCCGTAAATCCGACATAGGCCAAGATTCATCGAAAGTGTGCGGAGGGAATGAAATAAAAGGTGGGATAAGTCATAACGAACGATGTTTCTGGCACACTTAAATTCTGCTCAACCTTTCGTTCAATTTACTACCGTAGCTTTCAATATTCAAATCTAATTGTTCTAATATTTATCACATTACTACAAATACATCCAATTTAAAATATTTTGTGCATTCTTAAGAATACAAAGGATCTATTTTTCCCTGATTTTACATTAATTGTTAAGTCTTCTTTTGTTTATTTATTTGTGGAGGTATGAATGCTTAGAAATTTTAATAAAACATTTTTAAAAATTTAAGAAGAAAATTAAAGACTGAGTGCAGTGTGATGGACATGAAACCAGTAGAATTGACTTCACCAAGTCATGATTTTCTATTATGTACCAGACTATGATTTTTAGAGTGACCAGAGAGAGAGTACGTGAGAGTATGTCACAGAATGTTCTAAGTTGAAACGTGAGTTGACAAATTTCAGTGGTACGCAAGACACCCGGGGCTGACTGTACTCTCTGGAACAGTTCAACATGCAAAAATATTTATTGTTTTAATGCCATGTCAAATTTGCGGTTTTTTTGGGCTTGCAAATTGGCTCACGACACTTTCTTCAAAACAAAACATCTACGATCCTGAATAAGCTGTTTTAGGAGCATATGAAGGGTATCAAAAACTTTTTGTGTCTCCCGGTTTTTTTCTGGTGTCAGGGATAAAATTTACCCCATGATAAGGTTGTCAAAAAAGATTCTCAGAGATGACGTATGCAAATTTGAAAAGGGTGTGAAAGACAGGAACAAGAGAGAGAGAGAGAGAGGTCCTTTTGATGAACTGAAATGGCGGAGTAATGGAATGAGATGAAGAAAGAATTGAGATAAATAAAATGGGCTTTCCCGAGAAATACTTGGGAGTTCCTGCTCGATAAAACGAAATGTCCTTCTGTGTTAAGGTATGATGCATTAAGAGACTAAAAATATACTTATTCCTCTTAGTGCGTCCTTGTTTATTAGTTGTAAATTAGCTTACGTCATTTCAGTTTAAAAGTATTCATTTGTGCTGGTTAAATGAGTTTTAATAAATAACATTATTTTTATCAACTTTCTTGCATCAAAACGATGCGCCATATTTGTTCTCTGGTGCGCCTGGTTATACTGACACTCAAGCAGAATACGACATTAGTCCATAATTCAATAACTTGACCAGTATAGTCCTCTGCCTACAAGGGCCCTCCTATCCCGACACATTCTTTTAGTAAACAGGAAAGAATATCATAGAAATTACAAAAACAAACATATAATAGACATTTACGACAAATATGAAGATGGATCCTGAAAAAGTCGAAGTCTTTTTGACATAAAGAGTGTCGTAATGGCGGCCAATTTTCACAGATCTTCTTTAATTTGATGATTTCAGTCCACGGTTAATTATTTATTTGTGCGCTCATTCAAAGTGTTATGAATAACTAATATTATTAATTTTTATCGCACTTCAGCTGCACCAACGTATTAGTACATACAAACCAATGACGGATTTGCTTCAATTGGTCCTTATATCATAACTCAGGTTTTATTCTTTTTTTATGGGACACCTTGTTCCAGGGAAATCAATAAAAATATTCAGCTTTACCTGAATTCACGTAGTACTTACTGAATTGCGAATTTGAATATGTATGTATCATTATATGTAATGTTGCTTATTATTGAGCCAATTTTACTTTCAATCACGTTCATAGTGCGCAATTAAACTATTTTCATTCTCTGAGAGATTCATACTCGAATTTTTATTTCCAACTTCGATAATAACAAACCTATGAAAAATTTAACCTTGACCAATAGATTTTATTTGTTGAATTAAAATACGAAGAACAAAAAAGTTAAACCGCCGTATAGAGCTATGAAGGATCCTTAGAATGTGACATTCAAAATGCACTTATTACGTAGAAGTCACTAACCGCGCATGAAGAGCTGTGGGTGAAAATAATTCTGGTTAAAATATTGGTGTAACTTTGTTATAAGTATCATTTATATTAGAAGTCATAATTAGTGCGTCTCTTGGGTATTAGTAAGTTCCTATTCAAACAATGCCTATGATGAGATTGCCGAGTAAGTTATTAGGCAAAATACGAGGAACAGTTGGTGTAAATCTCCCTCTTACGATACCACGACGCACAGTGGGAGTAATCTAAACACAACATTCAGCCCGAATAAACGGTCCCGTGGTATAACAAAAAGTGCATTTCGTGAACACACTCAATTAGCGGCACAAAGTGATTGGGTGGAAGGAGGGCCAAGAATGGCTTACCACCAGAATCTAGCCGATGCCTCAGGTAAAAAGGTGATGATGGCCACCGAAGCTGAACTAACCTTTCATAGGTCTAAATGTTAACGCGAAATACCAGGTTTAGATCCTTGAATTCATCCGAAAAAGAGAACTCGGGCTATCGCACCACGTAAAAGAGAATGCATTCTCATTTCAAGCAACTGTTATGGCACTTTTGGCGGTCCTTTTTACTATACAGTTACAAATTCGCCATGAGTAAGTTCATGGCTCTGTAGCGTTAGATGATACTCGCCGCGTCACTATATTCCCATCAGCTGGCACGAGTCTGGCTGGAAAAAAATCGAGTTAATTTCGTTGCAGACTCTCTCGGTGGATTTTCGTTCCAAAAGGCTTCAGTAAACCTCGTGATTTAAGTTAAATACGATTCTCTTTTGTCCTTATTATCTATTTTTCTACCCAAATGCAGAAAATTGGTGTAAAATAGAGTTCGCCAGTTTGACATTTAAAAAAAGTAAATATCCCTCTACTTCATTTAAAATTACAACATATCAAAGCCTAAGGTCTGTTCATTGAAATTATTTAACTTTTTGTTCCATCAATGTTTTAAAAAGCTTCCGAAAACATTTCATTTTGGAGATTTTAAGTGAAAACTTCTTTCCACCTTTTTTACATATTTTGTTAAAGCCCTTGCATATCGTTAATGCATAAGATCTATGAAACAGGACTTCACCTATCTTATGCACCAATGAAGTAGAGTCACCATGAGAAATTTAAACTTCTAGACTGAAAAAAATCCACTTTTGGAATTTTGGTTAGCTTCTTTTATTCCAGCCCACTGTGCGATAGTCGCAACTACAAGTGCGACCTCCCAAACATGTTTTGGGAACTAATAAGGAGCATAGAACATGCCTCTCATGTCATGTCAATTGTCTCGCGTTCCATAGCGAAGTCCGATATAGTCGTAGCTGTGCTTCTCGGAAGTTATGCCAGCAAATTCTTTCGAAAACAATGTATCAGGTTACATTATACGAGTCACGTTGTATATCTCACTTGTCTGGGTCACGAATAAAGGAGCATTTTCCCAGGAAACCTTGACACTACCCTACTAGTCGTTTGAATTCATCTGCTCATCCGGTGCTACGAAGGTTAGAATTGAGTCGGTCTAGAAAAAATGGGGATAGGATTCTCCACTAATAGACATATAGGAATGGGTGCGCTTCATTTTTTTGGCCTTGGCAAGGTAATTAATTACCGTAGAATATTAAAACCGAAACTTAAGAATACAGCGAAAGATGCGAGAGAATATGTTTCGGAGGAGAGCTAAAGAACAGCATGATATTCTGCTATACTGACTGGATTCACTTTTTCACAATATCGTCCAGAAGTAATTTATGTAACGTACTCTTGCATGTGTTTTAATCCAAAAGCTATCTCAATGGTCGTAAAAAGTTGAAGTGATATAGAAATAGGAGTACCAGAGAAAAAAAGTACCCTTCCAACTTACACCAATGATGGCGAACCTTTTCATTTTGATGTGTTAAAAATCGTGAAGAAAAATCTAGCCTCACTCGGGTGTCATGTCACGCCCAGAAATACTTAACGATAACAAACTTAGCGATATTTACAGCATTGGTAAAAAATGGGTTATGTTTTGTCATATTTATTTAGAAATTAAGTAAAAACAAAAATTATTCATATTACATAATTAACTTTGCTGCTGACTATCTTCTACAAATTCTTCAATTGATTTTCATACACATCCAGCCTACAAAGCGCTCCTAACTTTATGTTGTAGTTAGTTTGTGTTACAATATTGTTTAACGCTGCAAATAAGACCATACAATTGTATTTGAGATAAATTTAGTGATGAAATACATCGTATATTTTTTCTGGCTTAAATGTCTTGTAATCGGTATAGATTTTGATTGTCTTTCATAACGGTTTAGTGGCATGGAAATATATTAAATATATACCTCCCCATCATCCTCAATTTATGAAAGAGATTGCTTGCTGTTTTTTTCAAATTGTTTATTTTTCTCCCTCCTTTTGTCATTTCATCACATCTTGTTCAAAATGAGCTGTTGCCTCTGTTCGTAATGCCAAATATCTCAGCCATAAACTTTGAAAGTAACGGCTACTGTTACAACCAATTCCTAAATTATTTAATGCATATTTTATTGCCTGAATCGCGTAACATCTTTTCAAGCAGAGATTTAGTCTCTTCAACCACTTCCTTTCTTCTTTCCTAAGAGAAAGTGTAATTCTGATTGCAAGATTAGTCGACATATTGTTTAATATAATAAGGCGGTTATAACAAAAACAAGTTCACTCTAAAATGTTCAGATATATTTTTATCATGAATTGATATCTCAGCATGTGATGACTGCTCATAGGCGATGACCGTAGGTAAATAATGATAGGAACCCAATATGTCTTGGCATGTCACCTTTAACTCGCGTCATACATTTGCTATCACTGACCTAGATGTTAATTTTTCATTGCCAAAGTTGCCTTTAATATCTCTGAAGTTCAAAAGCATCGTAATAAATACAGCAGTAAAAATGTTCACTCAGAATATTATTCGAACTTTGAAACCTACGGACTGGAGTTAATGAAATTTCACTAAGCATTTCACTAACATTAAACAAAAGCATAGTTTAATCATTGCGAATAATCATAATAAAAAACTGTCTGTGAAGAATTTTATTCCAACACAATTGGATATCCACCCCTGGAATGAGTACTCATTAAAGCAACACATATTTACAGACAACCCGGTGGTAACCTACCCTGGTGAAGTAACACCGAAGCGCGTGGGCCTTCCACAGCTAAAACCTGAATCATTAGTCTTTCACGTCACTTGGTCGATCACTCAGATGAAGCCTCTTGAATTCGTCGCTCCTTGCACGAGGAGGCGGCGAATAAGTTTTTGCCTCAGTCGGCTTCTTGTTGTATCTCCTTTCAAATGTCCAGAAACCTTCTGAGTGTCTTCGGTGCTTCCCTGTTTTTCCGCTATAACCTCACTTAGTCGGATCGTTTTCAGCTGATTCTAATTCAATAATTATAGGCCAATCTCCATAGTAAGTTCAGTTGACAAAGTCTTGGAAAAATATATTTAAAATCATCTTTTACGGTTCTTGAATGTTAAAAAGATGCTGTCTGAGCATCAGTAGTGGTCTTTTTATTCAAAGGGCACTAATTATGCTCATTTATACATTTTAAAGCAATGGAAATTAAAGTTAGAAAAAATTTTCTCTAATAGCGCTTTACATCGATTTACAAAAAGATCTGACACCCTAGATGTCGATATTATTATAAGTTAATTGGAGAGGATTGGTGTAAGAAGTCATATCTTATTATGGTTCAAGAGTTATCTATGCAAAACAAATATTAGAATAAAAATAAACAATACTAATGGTGACACAGAGATTATAAGGAATGGGGTTCCTCAAGGCTCCATTCTGGGACCTCTCCTGTTTTTTATATACATAAATGATATCAATTTGGCTGTTAAACATAGTAAAATTATAATATACGCTAATGACATTGTGTTAATAAGTACAAATAAAAATTGTGAAATAAATCATAAAATGATCCAAACAGACTTTAACAGGTTAAATAAATGGGCGCATGATAATAATTTAATCATAAATAGAGGAAAAACATAATTTATGCTTGTATCCTCAAAGGATAATATTAGGAAAGCGGTAAAGATAAAACTCCATTCCCACAGTTGCATTCACGACAATAACATTAATTTTGATGATATCTGCAATTGCCCAGTACTGGACCAGGTAGAAAAATATAATTATCTTGGTGTATAACAGATGATAATTCCAAATTTCCACGCCATAGTGACAAAATAAATAAAAAAATAAGAATTTTAGCCTATCAAATATTTATGCTCAAAGATATTGTACCTGCAAACATAAAATTAATAATTTATTTTGCAATGGTTGAGAGTATATTGAGATTTGGAATCACCGTTTGGAGAATTGCGTCTAAAACACCGTTTAACAGAATAATTAGAAACCAAAAGGGAAAATTGAGATTAATTGGTGTGGATCGATACTAATACTGTAGTAATATTTACCTAAAATCACTCCATGCAAAATATAGTGTTAAAAATGTAGATAAATTTCTAATGTGGTTAATCATAGTGGAAAACTATTTTTGTAAAGAGTTTAAAATGTCTTGTAACAATACGCATTGTATGCTTAAACGAAATACTCCTATGTTGAAAATGTATGATTATTATAATTTAAAACCAAACGCATTACAAAAACTTGATATCGAAGAATACGACTATCCGGTCACATAGGCTATTAATAGCAATTTATTGCATGAAATTCACGAAAAAAGAATGCCGAATTCTGATAATCTCCTAACTATCGGAACACAAAAATGGGAATTACATACTAATAATCGTGTTCGTTTCAAAGTTACATGAAAATGTGGTATACTTAGCCCTTTAAACTTTTTTTAACAAAAATATTCTTTTATCACCGTCAGCAATACTATTTTCACTTCTATCAAACACACCCCAGTACTTTACACTCTCCGCCTGCTCAAAATACCACCCTGATAAAGGAACCTCCAATTCCTTTGGGGACATTTGGGACTTTCATAAGACTAATAATCTAAGACTCTTTCAACTGTTAATTCTCTATATAATGTACTTACTAAATTATTGTGGTGCATCAATGCATTTACCTCACATAACAAATGCTATTAAGAATCCGCTGAGAAAATTTGAATATGGCGTTAACCAGTGTAACCAGTCAACCAGTAGCACCCTCTATTTGGTAATGGAAGATTCACAAGTGCAAAATGTGCGGCATCATCCAACCATCAACCATTCAACCACCCTGATTGGGTGGTCAATAATTTTGCACCGTCCATCATTCTTTTACGCATGGGAATCACATTAAGGTCATATGCAAGGTATCAAACTACGTATTCATGTCTATAGCTCCCGATTCTCCAACCATACATACCTTTTTCACTGTGTTTATTTTGTAATGTATGTAATCTAAAAACTATTAGCAGAATATTAGCGCATTTGCACGATAAATAGAAAAGAACTGCATTTTCTCTCTAAAACTGGAAGATAATAATGGGAAGTCTACCTGTTGTATGCCATTGTGAAAAGCACCCACTTCCCACCACATCACCATTAACAAAATATCACCCTATTTTTCATGGTCTCTCTCCACCCACTCCCTAGTCCCTCAAACCCTTTGCCCACCGTACCCGACAGTTCCTCTTCCACACCACAGGGGCACCCCAATAACACTGCCACGTAGCCCTCCCTATCCCCCCCCACCGCCCCATAACCCGTCGCGTCATCTCCAATACCCGTCCCACATCAACCCCCTGCCTTCTTCCTTCCTCCCGGGTTTTACGTCTCCCGGAGCTCATTTCACCGTCTCCGCTCCGGTCTCGGGATGGGTAATGGAGTCTCATTTCCGGAATTGTGGGTAATTCGACTCGTCTGAGGAGATCGGCAGGCCGAGGGGCGGTTGGGGCGTGAGGATACGGATGGGGAGGAAGTTGGCGGAATAAAAAAAGAAGAGGGATGGGGAAGAGGGAGAAAGAGAGAGAGAGAGGGGGGTACGCGGAAGAGTGAGAAGGCTGAAGACGAAAATGGCAATCTTAACCCTCTCTCTCTCAATCTCTCCATATTCACGGCGTCAACGGAGCAAGGAAAAGGAAGCAGTGGGATGAGGGATAATGTACGGGAAGGATGGAAGGGTAAGCGACGTTTGGTGCCGGGTGGAGAGGGCAGAAGATGTAGAAGAGAGAGGAAATGTGGATCAAAAGAAGGGAGATCGCTTATGGCGGGGAGGAGGCGTTATGCGTTAATAATAGTCTCTCGTTCGGATGTTGAAAGAGGGACTTTAATGTTCCGGCCGTCCTTTTCTTTAGTAATGGAAGTGAATGCATGTCTGATTCCTCAAGCTGAGCTCGTGAATGGCCGTAATCCGTTGAATACTCGATGCTTGCCATTAAAGCATAAAAACAGCTGCTACCTGTGTACATTTTTTTATGCCGTCTTCGGAACACAAATCTAAAAGACGCCAAAATTTTCCTAGAATTTTTATTCATACGCCTTAAGAAAGGCTAAAAGAAAAATAACGTCTTAGAAATTAATTAAAAGCTGCTATGGCATGCATCGTAGACTGAAGATTCAGTTAGAAAGTATTTCATTTGTCAAAATGCTCCGAATCGATCTTTAGTAAAATAATTTTTTTGTGAGAAATTTCACAGAGGAAAAAAATCATTTGAATTAATCGGGACTCGATCTCTCCCGATATATCGCGCAGGATTCCTCGATATCCCCCGAGACGTTTCCCTAGATATGGCTTGGAGTATTTTGGCCAATTATGCTACTAAGGCGCCCTGGTCTCCCATGGTATTTGTTAGTCTACATATTTAGCTAGCGGCAATTCCCATGCATCCTCAACATTTGCATTTCATTGCCCTGAATTCCATATTTTAATAAGGTATTCAAAAATATTTTCCTATAAAAAATGTAAGTTGTTTTTAAAATACTAAAAGTTATCGGCATAGAATTGCTTGATAATAAGAGAGTCAATGTTCCAGTGCCAGCCTCTTACACGTAGGCCGTCTCATCCGCTGACAAAATGCTATTGTGTGTACTTGAATATACAACTCTAAGAAGAAATTTGCGTCAATAGACTAGGTTTCATTTTTATGTGTATTCAACTTCATTGGCAATACTCAGAAAAACATAATATCTATATAAGTATAAGGATAAACTGGATTCAAAGCGATGGTGACACTGCCAGATATATTTTGTAAAGATCATTCTGATGTTACCAAACTTTCTCTGTAAAGCATACTGTATAAAAAAGAAATATATTATCAGTGTAAAGCAATACCCTGATTTGCATTGTCAATGGAATTTTTCATATTTATGCTAAGAAAATATTTACCCAGTACGACCTTAGCAGTCCGTGATTCGTAAGACTATAATACGAGAATACAATGGCACATTCTCAGATTTCATTATCAGAGTCGTCTAACTTTCCTTAAACACGCATTTTTTCTAGTTAGTACTTAGTAGCTATGGCTCATCTTCTAATTCCTCCTCAGTTTACAGATATATTTAACTCAATGAATCTCATTTATCTGTAAACCTTTTTTTGTAACAGTATTCATTATCTTATTTGCAATAAGAAAACTTAAAATCAACTTCTTATGGTTCAATGAGGGAACAAAGCTAGACATTTTCCCGGGATTTGTGATAATTACTATAAAAAAAGGTTAAGTCTGTTTGTAAAAGTTCTTGATTTGAAGTCTAAATGTCCCTTCAACATTGAATATAAATCTTTTCCCTCCTGAACATTGTTTTTACTTTTTTCCTGATCTCAGAAATCGATATTTTTTTCAGTTTTAAAATTCCCTTGAAGTAATGTGAATGACATACGTCGGCAAAAGAGTAAATTTCCATGAGAAAGAGTTGACGAGATAATAATTAGCTTTGATTAAAACCGTAAACTATATAAATGAGTGATCATAATATTTTGGTCAAACAATTACAAATGATAGAATTCATTACCGATTGCAGTGGGAAATACTGCTGATGCATCTTCTTCATTTGCTTGCTGCTGTGAATTCACTCAATTTTTGTTTTAACTAGCATCCTAATTATTCAGTTAATTTAAAAAACTCATGGATCATGCACCAAAGCAGAACTTTTATACTCATCAACCTTCACTGTAGCATACTTCGGTCGCAAAATGATCTTTCAAATTGTGACTAGATATACCTCGAACAATATTTTCCTACGCCATGGATGTGTATGGGTTACCATCAGTTTGAAAATTATTACGGAATTAAATTTCCACAATAATCACCTATACCGTATTTAAAATTAAAATATGAACCGGTCAATGTAATTTACATTTTGCTCATTACCTTTCCGCTGGAATAAAATTCGTTATGATAAACTGACGTGTTTCGTATTCCAAAAAATGTGCAATGAATTAAATAATTCTTTCCACTTCGAAGTTGAGTACCATGCCAAATATGTTAACGCAATAAATTAGACGATGACTCTAGTGCTTCTAAAAATTTGTATGGCTTCATATTCAACTCAATGATAATAAGGGTACTACAAAATTTAAATGACATATTTGTCTTAGAAAACCATTTATAGAATTATCGCATCACAGCGTAGAACTTCGACCCGTTGAATTCTACCATTGTTCTTAAGGAAAGCGGATTTTCACTGAAGGTGCCTTACCAAGTATGCGTAAAAAAGAGCATACTTATTGGTCGTATCGAGGATTGTGGTGTTTTTAGTTTTGGTAATACAATTTTGATCCTCCAAAAACTCTCTCTCTCTCCAAATATATACATAACATATGAAGAAGTATTTGCCATATAGCCGAGCAACTACAAAACAACTTGGAATGAATTAGAAAAATAAAATTAATTTGATCTCCTTTTAGAGCAAATTCGATCCGGGCGGCTTAAGTTTAGTGTAAGGGTGAAAGATTACACATATAATGTGCTTTGCAAATTCTTTTTATAGTTCCAAATAATAATTATATTTTGAAATGGATGTTTTAAATTGAATTGTGAGGGTTTCTAATAATCAGATATCATAGCTAAATTCTAATTTCATTTTCACTAACGCTAATTATGACAAACATTTCTATCATTAGTATCAAATGACACAGTAAACATGCCATCCTACATCTGGCAGAAAACGCTTAAATACGGGCACATTTCCACTCTTAAAATTGGCATAAATGATACACTGTCGAGATTGATATGGATAAATTGTTCCCAAATAGTGATTCAATTCAATTTGGCGACTTTTTACAATGCATTAAATCATTTTCATGTTGTTTAATCCGTTTTATCGAATTTTTAAAATTATTTTTATTTTGTTTCCCAACAAACCTCCATAACACAGGTTATCATATTATCTGCAGGGTCTGATAAGAGCCATTTTTTTATTTAGGACACAAACGGCGTAATTGTAAAAGTCGCACTTGTATGAAGACATTTCTTGTCAATTAAAGGTATACTCTTCTCAACTTATCCGCATGAGTGAAACTTCTCCCCTCATTTCAACAAGTTATGAAATACTCCAGGCACACCAAGCTAAATATAAATCTCCTTTTTGCCGTTCTTGCTCCCGTGCTTTGATGCCCTCGTTTAAACCTTAACCGTTTACTGCTTCTCTCGCCACTAATGAGCGCGCTTCCGGGGAGAGCGGAGCCTCTGGAATATAAAATCCATTTTTCAGCTCTTTTACCAGAATGAAAAATATTCTCGAGACCTCGTATTTCATATTTCAAATTGTTTAGGGAGGGTTTCTAAGAAATTCTGATCTTTACTTCCGATCTCAATCGTACAAGCCAATGCGCAGAAATCAGAGCATACTCATTAGGGATTATTACTAGGAGAAATAAACAACTTGCAAGGAACATTTATTAGAACTCGTTTCTCCTAGATAACTACCCTTACACTTTTATGACCATCAATATAATTTTTTAATTATATTGTTACTCCCTCACTTCGGAAACTTTTAAATTTTGATTACTCAAGGATAAGCAACAAAAAATGAAAATTTTCACCTTAAACAGTGAAGAATTTCATTTATTCTTCTAATATCATCCATAGATTTAGATCGAATAGCATTTAATTTCAAAGTAATCATTTTTATGGGTTAAAAACTTTGTTTTTTACTATTACTTCGTCGAAAAAAATGCTTTTATGTAAGGTATTTTACAGTGAATTAATATCGGATTAGCTCAAAAGCTTCTGAAAATTTTGAACCAAAAGATTTAAAAACATGTATAACTTCTTTTTATTAACAAAGTGCGCTTAAAAAATGTTCGTCAACTTTTTAGTAGTTTCAGATATCCCTCAGGGCCATTGATTAGACACACTGTTTAAAGTCCTGCTCTTACTCACTCAATGCAATAGGCGTTGATGCTATCATAAAAGATATATATGCTCAATGCAGCACAATAAAACAAGAATTTCCATGGTTTAACCACCCTTGATACATTAGCTCTTGTGGAAGAATGAGTATAACATTTTTGGCTGACTGCCTAATAAAACTGGTAGTTTTTCCGTACTCGAATGATAAATTAGGATTTAACGTGAAAAAATCAAGCAACTACTAAAATCCTTAAGTACACTTTAAAAAATCAAATCTAATAACAAGCCAACAGGACCAATGCCAAGCAACCACTCACGAAAAATCCATATGAAGAATGAGTGGTAAATGTTCTCACAAGGACGAAAAGTCAACTTAGAGAAAATTAACAACTTTACGGTAGCACATGTATCGTTGCCTGCAATCTCAATCAGGACTGCCCTACAGAACAATGTCAGGTTATTCTTGAAGGAATTTAGGAGGAAATGGAAGGTTATTCTTGGGAAAGTCGAAGAGGAGTTAAAGAGCTCAGAATGTTTAGGATTCATATGCCTGGGAAGGAAGGGAATATTTAGATGGTACTCATATAGGTGTGGTGGCATCCATAAATTGGAACTTAGGGATTGATTTATGTCTCTTCCAGTTTGATGCAGAATGTTGGCCCCCGAGCCACGCTTTTAGCCGTTGTAGCGCTGTGATTCCCCATGAACCGACGAAGCGAATATAAACGAGCAGTGCTACCGGGAGAGAAAGGCGCGGGCAAAGGTGTGGCTTGAGGCGGATCAGAATGCACATCAGAAATCGCAACATGAGGTCACTCCAAGAGAATGACACGAACGCCTTTTGGTCACTGACAGTATTGATGTCATTTGCCCGGTTGTGGTTAACGCTCATCTAGGATTTCACCTCGGGAAACCCTTGAAAAATTCCGCCAAGGGAGAAACGGAACGATCTCACACACTTCCAAAATTATAAAGAAATATTTTGACAACACAAAGTCGTAGAACAGCAACATATCCTATCCGTAGCAGTTCAATGACGTTTCTCGCCAACATAATAGGGGTATAACCGACCAGACCAGGTACTTCTAAGCGACAGGTGATATTCGATTTTTAGGCCGGGAGAGAGGACAAGAGAATGGATAATAAGAAAAGGTGAAGAATATCGTTACTTCTTTCCAAACACCTTTTTATAATCAAATTGGAAATCATTCAGCTTGGATATTCCCTCCAGTTTCGCTAGAGACTCCCTTTGAGCTGTATAGCAGAGGAAATACTCATGGAGAATTCCAAAACACTCAGAGCGTGAGAGCAAATAGAAGTATATCCAAATAATCTAAGCATTCTCTCAAGAAACATTTACATGAGCTTAAAAAAGACGATCTATGCCGACCTAATTCAGAGATTACTGTTAGAAACCCATCAGTTAAATATCATTTATAAGCTGGATAACATGTAAATAAGAACTCCATAAGCCACCACCAAGCACTTCTATAAAATAAATCAATGTGTGCCCAGTCGCCGTAAAATTATACAGGATGGGCGTCATTCGAGATTCGCAGTTTATTGGTCAGATATGAGCTACAGGATATATTCAGAACGCATTGAGAAGACGCTGAAGCAGTTTAATTCCTTTATTAAAATTTATACGTAGAGAATAATACGCATCAAAACAACAAAGGGAGCTCATTCATTAATTTATGCATGAGATTTTTATTTAAATAAATGAAAAATCTTAGGCATCTAGACACCTAGAATCTGAGCGTATTTTCTGGCCATCTCTTGTCCTATTTCCTCCTCTCTTATTCACTTCCATTTTCACGGTCTGAGGTGGTCACGCAAACCGTGTACTCCGCACTTGCAGAAGTTTTCAAGGAAATAAGTGGACTTAGAAGCTGCATCCATGGGGGTTCCAACCCGAGGCACACGAAGATATACTTCAGAATTCTCCCCTCGTGATCTGGACGACTGCCAGAGGGTAGCCTCAGGGGTGCGGTCAGGGTAAATGTAGTAGGTGTTGTTCGGAATGCAGGAGAGCATTGAGAGGGTGGTAGGGCGAGGAAAGGGAGGCGTGGCATAAGAGGGGATACGGGGTTGCAGGAGGAGGGAGGAAATGAGGGAAGGGTCAGCATCCGACCGCTGCAGACGCGGTCTTTGTGGTTAGCTCGCTGGATTTATGGCACACAACGGGCGACGGTTAGAGGGATCCAATTGCTGGAACCACACCTTGTCCTACACACCTCGTCCTCGCCAGAAAGCCACACAACCCGGCGAGAACGCGCTAAGACACACAAAACACTTCTTCCCCCGCCAGAAAGAATGGGACCTGCGGCAACTCTTGGCTGAACCCAGCCAGAGGATTCGCCACCGTCACCAGAGAGTGATAGTGGTTACCTCGACAACACGTTGAATAGTTCCCGAGGATGTTGTGAGTAGACGTAAACGTAAGGCATATGTCAACAAGTAGACACGAGATTTCAGAATAAAAATCGGAGATTTTTAGTTTGTCTTTGCGAAATTCAGTTGATTCAATGAAGAAGCACTTCGTAACATCCTGAATTGATAATAACAATAAATTAAAGAATATTGCAAATTGCCAGGAGACACAAGGAAATTAGACAACTATGCAAATATTTCAAATTTCCAGAAGATCATCAGCGGAAAGCTCAAGTTACCAGGATGGAGCAGTTGGTTACCTGGATGACCTAAATGCATGCATAGAGAACTCATTTCATAAAAATCCTTCGCTTCTATTTTTTTAAAGTATTCTACCAGTAAAGGTAGATTTTATCGAATGTCAGAGAATCTCCTCCCAGTTTTTAACATATTCAGAAGCCTATTTCCCTCTATTATATCTTTCTTCGCCTCTGCAAACGATCTATCCTTCTTCATCCCGTCCATGAAACCTATTCTCTTTATTCCCCTACCCAGCTTGCCCAACATCCTTCCACCTATCACACTCTTCAGCAACTCATCACCCTTCATTGCATCCTTCAGCCATTTAGTTGCTCACTTCATCTATTATGATGATAACAGTTGCTGTCGAAATCTTAGTAGATAATTAAAGAGTTTGGAAAATACAATGTAATGAATTCTTGAGCAAAAGTGAAAAGTGTTGGATCTTGAGCCTCTAAAATGTTAACACTGCTATAACTATTTGCATCAATATATATGAACGCTATGAAATACAACGTTCATTCATGGTGCAAGGAGTGAGGGATGGAGTTGAATCTTAGTCAAGAACAATGCAGTGTTTTGATCTTAGTTTATGCATCATAGTACACTTCTTGAGGAAGTCATCACACCAACTCTATGTCTACATTGTGGGTGGATTATACATAGAGTCCTCAGAAGAAGGTCAAATACCGTGGGATTACCTTTACTTCAGAAAATCGAGGATAATACACTTAAAAAACATTTTTGGTATGGCACAAAAGAAACTAGGATTTATGAAGCGTATAATAAGAAGGTCCTCGGATAAGAAGATAAGAGAGATGTGCAACTTTGCTCTGGTTAGGCCACTCTTCGAATACGCCGCAAGCATTTGGGACCCTGGATAGAAAGATATAACCAATTATGTAACTTTAATGCATAGAAAAGCTGTGCGCTTCGTTAAAAACTGCTATGAGTGAACATATAGTGTTTCAAAGGGTTTTTGATGTATTAGGTAGGGAGTCGCTAGAGACTAAAAGGCTGCGCGCTAGACTTAGTTTGCTTGAGAAATTCAGAACAGGTGTGTTTCATGGCGACACAGAGAATATCATTTCCCCTGCCACATGACCCCTCAAGGTGCGACAGATGCGATTAAAGAAGAGAGATACATTGCCGAACAGATAGGTACAGAAATTCGTTCTTTCTACGAAAAATAAGTAGTTATAATTAAACCGGAGCTCCATACAACACACTCTCATAGTACACTTCACCATTTCACCTCCCAAAACCTCATCCATTATACCTTTACACGGCTGGTGTCCTAAAAATCCTGCCACACTCCCATGCGGCGGCTCGCTGGGTAGTATGTAGATGTAAATTAAAGCACTTCTCTTTTGATTGAGGTGAAATACTTTGATTGATTTCCGCTTAAAGAAATGTTTTTACGCTCAAAATTATAGAATGTGATAATCTAAATGATTACGATCTCTCAAATTGTTCTCTACTGAACTCGAGCGTTATTGGATTGGGTTTTAAAGGGAGAATAAGAGCTGAAAAGTTTTATTTCTCTCACGACAGATCCCATAGAAGAAAGGGGGTATCTACCCTTGCCCTTATGTCTCTTCCCTCTCTCTAAATTTCACAAAAGAAATGAGAATGAGTATTATTATCAGGACACCATAATAATGATTATTATATTACTGTAGACCAATCTCCTATCTGTTGGCCATTGTTAGGAAATGATAATAACATCGGAAATTATTAAAGACATGTTTATATGCTGATTTCAGTAAGGGATGGATCTGTTAATTGTTAAGAGACAAAAGACGCGGAACTAGGGAGACGGCCCACAGTACTGCTTCCCCTTCTTCTATTCGCCACACTTAGCCTTTCAACATGATATAGGTACATCACTACATGATGTTCATGACAAGTGCATCTTTACTTTGCGCATGACCGGCTAAGTAGTTTTTTTGCACCAGGATTCTCAGAGCGCTGTCATATACCAAACACGTTTAACTGAAATCGCCTCCTCCCACGCTTGGATCAACTGAGGGATTGATTGGGTCGGCTAATGAAGCAACTAATGGAAAATTTCTAGAGCAGGCTATCAAAAAGAGCGAGTCGCCGTGACTAATGGGTTATCTTTTTATATACTGCACTGTTTCTGCGCACAATTTTCCATCAGTTGTCTGCATTTGATTTCACTGAATCTAGAAGGGCAGACTATGCTGATTGGAGTAAAAAAGTTCTTTGCACAATTATTTGTGAAGATCTTTTTGGTTTATCCCACGTGGTCTTAAACTATTAGTGGTGTTTTAAGAGTGAATAAAATCCATATTCAAAATAACAATAAAAATGCAGAAATACCGATAAAAGTGGTTTTAACAATAAATGTGTATCCTCCTTCAACATTTAATGCGTCCTGGTTGGGTTGAGAGTGCAAATCAAAGGAAATCACTCTGATGGGAGCTCATATGGAGAGGAAGTAAGCCCCAAGGGGCGACCTTCTCGCATGTTATTCTGTCAGCAAACCCAATCGTAAGGAGTACAAGACACGGCTGCACACTTTGTGGCGTGAGATTCATCCTCAACACCATCAAAAACCGAGTAGAAAGTGCATGATTACACTCACTACCGAGCGGAGTGGAGATTTCTCAAGCGGAGAATAGCCCAAGCTAAGAGGGCGTTCGTGGGAAAAAGACAACTGCTGTTCTTTAAGACGATAGGACTACAAACCAGGAAATACTTGTAAAAATATTCCTGAGGAGCGTAGCACTCTATGGATCGGAAGCATTAACCATTGGAAAAGCTGACCAGAAAAGACTAGAAGTCTTCGAAACCTTGTGCTAGAGGGGACCGCTGAAAACCAAATGGACGGTAAAATTAAGGAAAGATGAAGTGTACAGAGGAGAAGAGGAGGAGAAAACCATATTGTACACAATTTAAAAAAGGAAGAACTAGATGGATTGGACACACACTGAGACGCAATGCATTTGTGAAGAATATAATTGAAGGAAAAATGGAGGGAAAAACCCCCAGAGGAAGACCAAGGAATAAGTTCATCGACCAAATAAAGAGGAAAATACATCGGAAGAGATACCAGGAGGTAAAGCAACTAGCATTAGAGAAGGAAGGGTGGAGGGCAGCAGTCAACCAATCTTAGGATTGTACGACCAATAATGACACACACTACCTGAGAAAAACGGAAACACTTCACCTATCATAATTCAGACCGATACACTATCAGAGAGGGAGTCGTAAGTTCGAAAAGCGACGTTTTTCCTCAAACTCAATGATGTCTTTGCTCATGCACGATTTAAGCTACCGTATACCGGGGTAAAGTCCAACTCCGAGATCCATTTTAATCACGCAGCTGTCTATATATACGGCCGTAATGCTAAAGGCAGGGGATGCTTCCTTCACTGATAGCCGAGGCCAAACAAAATCATCAAGTCAAACTCAAAGTCATTATTATGGGAACTTTGTCGATAAAGCCACTCGGACACCGATGGCTCACCATCCTAAGGGTCCGGCACGAAATCTTTGTTTTGGTAGAATATTTTCAACGGAATTCCAATTCCTGCTACATATAAAGTTAGGATCTCTTCTCCACTAGTATTTTGTACTCCGTCGCATAAGGTATAAATAATCTTACGCTTTGGTGTCTAACGTTACTAGCAGTGTAATATTCACGGTGAGTGTCAATCCACCTCTTCTCCACCTCCCAGTCTTTGGCATACCATCCACCTGCATTTTAAGGCGCAAATTGCCTTTTTTTAGTTTCCTTTCAAGAAAGATCAGTCAATTAACATCAAAAAGTCATAATTTGCTTCTGCTATGCTCTACGGGAAAATTTTCCTGGTAGTCAAAGAGTAACGTTGCAGTAAGCACCCATGATTTGCTACAAACTACATCGGTATATGAAAAAAAGTTTTTTTCCTAATTACATTCTACCACAACGAGCTCCAGTAGATTAGTAAACATGATATCGGGAACATCTGCCGGAATTATGACCTCGGCGAAGAATAAATCACCTTGTTATTTTCCCAAAGATTCTTAGGTAATTAGAGTGAGATATCATTTCAACAATAATTCAATGAATTTGGTCTAATGCAACGAAAAATATATCTCCTTTGCAAAGAAACCAAAATATTGGCCACTCACCACAATATGTGATTCGAAATATTTGTCAACAAATACCAGCAATTTTACATTGAGAAGGGTAAGTTTTCTAGCGTGGCTTAGAGGGTAGGGATAGTTTAAGAAATGAAGAATTTCAACTCCTAGACTTCGTCAGAAATTCAACTGTAAATTCTTCAATGTTTTTTTCCATTATTCTAAAAATAAATCAATTGCCTACCTCAGAAATATTTACAGAATCGCAAAGTATTTCTGATGTAAAAGCAATTTCCCCAAACGGCGTGCAAAAATGAATCAAATTAATATAAATCCATATTTCCCTCTTCTTACTATACATCTGAGGAATTAACACTAGAACGCCCAGGCGGATCATTTTGACCCAAACGTGATTTTAAATTCATTTTTTTATTTCATTTTCAATGAGAGCAGGATTTCCTCCCGTGACTTTTATTTATTTTAACATGCCTTTAAGTCTAAAAATTTTCACCTTCCTGGAGTAATCCGTCCATTAGTTATTTTAGAATTTACCTAGAACGCCCATACGGGTCATTTTGACCCAGATATGTATTTGCACTTTGTATCATCACCTACGCTTCTTTTTTATTAGTGTTTATTAGTTATTCTGCTGCACATGTTGTCCGTCCCACTTCGTCCTATCTTCAACTCCAACTCCAACACTGAGGCCAGTGCCATAAAAAAATTGTATACACATGTGCCAAATGCATTAACAAAAAACAGTAACATTATTATTATTATTATTATTATTATTATGTTTTTTACTTCTGTAACTTTCCCCTCCGAGTCCCCGGCTAACATCGGGTTTCGTTGCCGTCATAATGGCCGAGAACTCGAGAGGGGGGGTGCAGAGTTCGTAGCCGCTTCCGATTAACCCATCGGATCAGTGGCTACGCTGCGTTCGGGTCGTGCGCACGGAGCAGACGGAGCGACCCCAACAGGACGGCCTTCTGCATGCGGGCTGAAAGTGATTCCGCCTGTGCCACGCAAGCAGGAATACACTTGATGCTCTGTATCAGCGAGCCCTTGATTCCACCGAGCACACCTATGACTAGGACTACTAGTTTTACAGAGTGTCCCGGGTACATCTGCCGAAGTTCGAACAGCAGGTCTTGATATTTCGTCCGTTTTTCCGCCTCTTTCGCGTCCAAGTTCGTATCGGCCGGAGCCGAAAACTCGATTACGAACATGGAACGAGATTGGCGGTCGAGGAGAACGATGTCAGGCTTGTTCGCCTCCAACTGCCTGGTGGTGGGGAATGAGTAATTCCACCAGATTTTTATTTTGTCGTTCTCCACGACGGACTCAATATCTCCAGGGGCATAGGGCAGCATATAAACTTCGTCGATGCCGTAATGATGTCGAAGGTGGAAATACAACACCCGCAGAGCTGCGTTGTGCCGAGCTAAATACGCTGACTGCGCGTAATAACTGCATCCGGAGAGAAGGTGACTCAAAGTCTCCGGCTTGGCTCGGCACGCTCTGCATCTCATGTCCGTCACCTCCGCCTTGAATATCATTCGGCGGTACACGAGAGTGTTGATGACACCATCCTGGCACGCGAGAACGAAACCCTCTGTTTCGGACCTGAGACCCGCGGAACGAAGGAAGGCAAACGTCAGCTCCTTCGATAGCCCATGTTTTTCCATGTTTCGGTAGAAACCTCCATGCATGGGCTTATCGGTGTGTGTCTTGAGCAAGGTCTTCTGTTCAGCCTTTTTCACCTCGAGCTTTATGACGTCTGCCCTCAGTGACACGATTGACGTGCCACTGTCGTAACCGTCGGATGACAGGTCAAAGTCCAGACCGATTTCGTCCGCTGCCCTCTTCGCCACCTGGAAGAGGAACGCCCCCACCCCGGCACCTTCGTGCTCCCTTACGAGAGTGAGCAGGGGGTCCATGCTGTTGAAAACACGGCAAACTGTACCCAAAACAACTCTGTTATGTAGACACTCCAGGCTCAACATACCTCTACCGCCTACACTGCGAGGCAGATACAATCTGGCGACGGAAGATTTTGGATGAAGACTTCTATAGATGGTCAGCATCTTCCTCGTTCCCCGGTCGAGGTTTTGCAACTCGTTGACATTCCATTTCATGCATCCGAAGGTGTACAGCAGTGTCGGAACCGCGAACATGTTCGTGGCAAGAACCTTGTTCTTGCTAGACAGCTCAGAACTCCAGATTTTTCTGAGAGTCTGTCTGTACTTGGCGGTGAGTCTTTCCTTCACTGCTGCTACCTCCTGCATTCGACGCTGGGGGACGCCGAGGTATTCGTAGCATTCGTCATCTTGCAGATGACGAACGACGTTCCCGTCAACGAGTTGCGAGTCTTCCTTGTCCTCCGATATTCTTCCTTTCGCCAGGTGGATGGATGCACACTTGTCCAATCCGAATTCCATCCCTATAGCCTCACTGTATTGATGTACGGTGTCCAGTGCAACGCGCAGTTCTTTGGCGTTGGAAGCATACAGTTTAAGGTCATCCATGTAAAACAAATGGGTGACCTTGTGCTTCCTGTCACCAGGAACGCCGCACATGTATCCTCGGCCTCGCCTCAGCTTGAAGGAGAGGGGGAGGAGGGAAATACAGAACAGGAGGGGGCTCAAGCTGTCGCCTTGAAAAACGCCACGATGGTATGTTACCAACTCAGTGGAGACGGTCCGTTGGCCCGATGTCAAGACGAAGCGCGTTCTCCAGAGTGGTAACAGGCGTTGGATGCAGGACACCACCTCTGGGTGGACTTTCATCAACTTCAGCACGGCGATGAGAAGCTCATGCGAAGTGGTGTCGAAAGCCTTGCGATAGTCCACCCATGCCATTGATAGGTTTCGCTTATGTCGGGCGGCATCCTGACATATGCACCTGTCAATGAGCAGGTTGTCCTTGCATCCCGCGATTCCTCGTTTGCACCCCCTTTGCTCGTACACCTCCTCCCACACAGGCTGGATCTGCCGGAGGATAAGGTCGCTCAAGATCGTGGTGAACGCCTTGTATACAGTGTTTAGACAGGTTATAGGGCGATAGTTCTTCGGATTGGACAAGTCTCCCTTTTTCGGAATGAGAACCGTGCGTCCCTCAGTCAGCCAAGGTGGAAATGGTTCTCTACCTGTGATGAGGGACGTGAAGATTCTGGCCAGATGTTTGTGGGTAGAAGTGAACTTCTTCCACCAGAAGCTATTCACGGCATCCATTCCTGGAGCCGCGAAATTCTTCTTGCCAGACAAAGCGTGCTTCACGTCACTTTCCGTGACTGAAAGGGGTCCATCCACATTGTGTAGGTGGCGGTCGCAGAACTCTTTAAAGAGTGCGATGGCCGGAGTGTCTCCATTGAATGGCCTCGTCGTTATTATTATTATTATTATTATAAACCATAAACAATGCAATGTATTTTTATTCCTGATACATCCGATTTACACATGTGCATTACTGCAATAATAAGAATCCCAAAGTTAGTTACTATTAATTTTAGGGAAAATTCTTACTTCGACCGAAAAATAATATTTTGAACTTATTTATTGCAACCAAACTTTGAAAAATAATAGATATGTATTACATAATCTGAAAAGTCTTCGTAGTATATTGAGTTATGACATAATAAGCAAGAAAAATGAAATAAAATTGAAAAAAAAACGATAAATTGACACAAATGTCGTAAGTTTATATATCAATAAATCATCGATATTGTCGAAGTTATGAAAGTTATAAAGTGAAATAATCGATGAATGTGAAGAGAAAGAGTGACAATTTGTAGTAAAAACTGTAAAAGTGAAAACTTAACAGTGCAGAGTAAGGAATAATTTCATTAATTACAGTGGGTCAAAATGACCCGCTTTGGGCGTTCAATGATGTTGAAAAGCCCGGGCGTCCTAGTGTTAAGCCTGATACGACCGTCTTTTGCCCATGCGTTTCCGTTTCTTCATCTCTCACTATAACTGCAAAATTGTTTTGATATTCTCTCTTCATCCATTGTTTCTAAGTATTCTCTTCTTCTATTTGTGTATTCTCGTATCGTTTGATTGATATTTTTCGCTCGGAGTACTTGCCTTATACATGTATTTCGTATCCTGTCTGATCTGATCGGAGCGGATCTATAAATAGCCAGATAATCTTAAAATTTCAATTATGATGTTTTCAATCCCTTGGTTTTCTGTAAATTGAATCGTGTCAATCTGATGTTTGGGATTTTGTAAGAGTTCATTTCTTGCTACCATATATTTCAAAGAGAATTGCCATCTTTTTATAAAATTTCAAAGATGTCTTTCTCCTTTCCTAATTTAAAAAAAATTGATATCTTGTAAAATGTTGTTGATGGTGTCAATTTTATAGAGGAAATCTACGCTGAAGTGGTTCCGAGAAATTTGATGGATGTGACTTCTTCTACTGCTAGATTATTCTAAATTATTTTTGACCTTACTATTTCATCGCCTTCGAATGCCATTACTTTGGTTTAATCGGTCGCGATCTGGAAGTATCACTTGCCGTTTTGAGGAGTTCAATAGCGGCTTTTTGGAGTAGGTCTTCATTTAAAACTCGTCATCGTCAGCAAAGAGTAGCGTTGGTACATTTTATAGGCTATTAAGACTACATGAGCAGCAAATGGTTCTTCTTTTTCATAGCTACAATAGATCGTCAATATGAAGATAGGCGACAGGCTACATGCATCCTCATCTCAATCCTGAATTAACCAAAGAATTACCCGTTCACTGTCGGCTATGGTAAATTGTGATCGGTAATTTTCATTTGTTGTCATTTGTTATACTTCAATAACATGTGATAAAATTTCTCTTTGTTTTAAAATTCTGCATAGCAGACTCCTCTCAAATCTTTGGAATACTTTTGAATAGTCTACAAATAAATGTTTCTTCATTACATTCTCGGTGTTTCTCAATAATGTTCTTGACTACAAATGTAGAGTGGAGCTATAAGCTATGCTTTACTCCTGTCCTTATCATTTTATTTACCCATGTCATAAGAACCTTTCATTTTAGTTTTATTGGCTTTTATCCTTATCCGATTGCATTTGTTGTTTATAGTTCTACCCATCCTGTCAGAGACTATTTTGAAGTTTTGTAAGTATGTTGGTTTTTCATCTAATCAGATGACCAGCCTGATTCAGTAATTTTTATCGGGACCGGGAACGAAGCTTCTAAGGCTACTCGACCCACCCTACAGTCAACCGCAGGTGGACGATATTTTCCCCCCATTATTATTCAAATATTTACTTCGTGGTTCTTACAGCGGATGGAATAAAAATAAAATAAGAATAATGTATCTATTATGACTGAGGAAAATTTTCACTTAAATTGCCCACCTACGACTCACCAGTTTCGATGTGACATCATCAATGGCTTCCAATCGATTGCGAACACTAGCGATGGTGTAGTAACATCGGAACCGGTCAGTCAAATTAAAATAGCGTGAAAAGTTTCAAAGCGATTTACTCTTCAAGCCCAGCGGCTGCTTTCGGGTGAATATCCAAGATGTAGGTGTCACAAATGACGCGGTCGCTTTCCAGTGACGATAGCGCTAGGGGAGTGGGGCGAGCAGAAGGGGATGAGGAAGAGAACGGTTGGGGGCCGGAGGGGGGAACGAAAAACCCTTTAGGGCTTAAAGTCGTGTTCCATGGGACGAGTTTGAGCGGGCGGTCTTTACGGTTGGCTTGATTCGATCACAGGTTTGTCGAGAGGCTCCGCTTTTTGCCACTTCCCTCGCGCCGTCGCGCCCCTCAAAGTCCTCTCTCTTCTTTTCGTCCTCCATTCGGGCTCACGCTCATTTGGCTCTCAGTCCGTCGCCTCTGCAGTCCATCTCCTCTGTCCACCCGAACGCCCGCTGCGGGTGGAGGGAGAGCAGAAAAGACAGACGCTGCACGGGACAGACCCACGCAACACTCGGCCGCTTCTGTGCGACCGCAAAAGGAAGGACAAAAAAATTCGCCAGTATGTTTTGTCCGGCAGTTGAAACGAACGCCGATTGCAAAAAGAAAAAATTGACCTCACAGTGCGCAGCGGGCGGGATGAAACAAGGGATGCGCTGTGGGACACAACAAAAGAGCCCGGAAAGGGCCTCCCGGAGGTGTTCAGTTGGGGATTAATAATTCCGCCCACGGGTCAGTGCGAGAGATCGAAGATTTTGCGGACGGAAATTGAAACGCGGTGAGGCCGATGAGTGAAACAAAGGTATCAAAATGTTTTTTATTCCTTACATCCGATGCCAGAGGTGTCGGTCGCAGTGACAGATGCAAACTGCTATTTTTGGATGGGTCAGTTTTTGAAATCCAATGCTATAACCGAGATGTCATTTTTATCTCGAAAGACTAATATCGAAATTATTTTAATGCATCACATCCTGGAATTGCCGAATATTTCTTATGATATACTCCTGGATAACACTACTTGGCGAAATTGAGGCTTGTAAAATAATCCAAATTACTAAATATGAACATTGTAGAATACCTCCCCTTCTAACCATTACTGAAAGAAAATAGATGCAGGCACATGATGATAGCACAGCGCCTGGTATTATCACAAAGAGAAACCTCGTCTCTCTTTCCTGGGACTAGCAACATGAATATGATATTCGTGTGATTTGAACGAGCGCTAAAACTTTCCCTTGCTAATTCTAAGATTGCAGTTATTCTCTTACTTAACTCTTTTATATGAATCTACCTAATTTTTCACGTTTTTTGCTGGTTTTCGTATTAACTCTGGACCGCCCGGACTTATTTACCCCCTAGAACGCCCGTGGGCGTCATTTTGACTCCACCGTAAAGGAGGTCATCTTTTTTCTAATGATAATGCAATCTAACCTATCTGATCTGAATTGAATCATTTTAAACACACCTCTGCTTCTTTCTTATTATATCGTACACTATTCCGTAAATTAAGGACCACCATTGTTAATTAAATTTTTTAAACCAAGCTAAACCGACTATTTTCTCAAATACCGACCGTGTTCTTCGTGTAATCTACATCTACATAATACCCTACGAGCCGCCGCATGGACGTGTGTTAGGGTGTGTTAGGACACCAGTCATGTAAAAATCAAACATGTATATTAATAGATTCCTTATGCATATATTGGCCGTATTCATAGATTCCTTAGTGAGCTACTATCGGCTTAGTAGCGCACTAACTAGTCGCCAACTAACAAAATCGTATTCATAGACTGCTACTAAGCTCAGCAGCGCCAAGCGTGCCACTATTTTAGTAGCTGATTCTTAAACACTCTCTCGCCTTGCTTAGAGGCGCTACTAAATATGGCGGTCTGTCACAAGTGGCTCACTTTGAGTGATAACCTGAAGCCATAAGGGAAGTTTTAGGCGAAAATACCAAAGATACTGGTGAAATTGCTTTTCTCAATACTGGCGGATGCAACGTGTAGTACTGTTGCTGGATCAAACTGAGCATTTTAATTATATTTTCTTAGTCTACGACACCATTTTGTGGTACTCCGTAGTGCTTCAAGAGTGTTTTATTCAACGAAAAAGGAAGAGTTAGTGAGATAATTACCGTGGTTTCGAGCGTCGTAAGGTGGTTATCATCTCTTCATCTCGTTTCATCAGTGCTACGCCTCACAGCTTTATAAATTGCATAAATCATTGTGTGTATTGACTGTATATTAGGGTAACAATTGCATTTTAAAATTCTTATGGCCTTAGTACTGTTTATTTAAGGTTTTAGATGAATACTCTACAAGAATACAGCCCGTTTTAAAGAATGTGTCCAGGAGGAAGCCTCATCAACAATTTACAAGTGCATATTAGTTTTCGTGACTACTGCATCAAGTGAGGTACTTCAAAGTAATTAACTCGAGCACATAACAATTTTGTTGTCGTAGAAATATATCTTACCTTGATATAAAGACGTAAAATTGTTTTCTCAATGAATTATAATGATTTTTCACAGGTTTGTGAGTCTGTTTGCATCATAGCGCTGGTCTGTTTACATTCTGCCGTAAATTTCTATTTCGTTTTGCTTTTGTTTTGGTAGCAAAACGTTGTTATGGTTCACAGAGTGAAAAACTTCTTCCAATGCTTCAGCAGTATATCGCATCATATTTTATGTTTTATCTTCTAAGTGGATAGGTGAAATCAGTTTCGTTTTATTTAATGCTCAGAAATGATTCGTCAAGGGACAAATAGGTATTCAGATAAAATAGTGACAATGTCCGCTGTACCGTGTGCATGTTCGTTTTTCGTTTACAAAATGATGGTTAGTGTGTGAATGTAAGTACTGTTACATTTTCTCTGTAAATACCAGTTATTATCTATTAACTAAATGCAAACATTTTCTATTTTGAGTGTTTTTATTTTGATGGAACGGTAGATACCTCAAGAAAGTCTTGTTCTTGTTTGAATAAAACTGATACCTTAATTTGGTGCGATAGGATGGAGTTAGTTCAACTTTGATGTAGTGAAGCTCCAGTGTGTCCAAATGATTTTATGAACGATCTGTGCTAGTTTGTGGTGTATTACTACGTGTGGCAAAAAATAAAGTTTATGACAAGCATGTATTCCCGATTTTTCTATACAATAACAATCAAATTTTATAGAAGATTTGTCAGAATTATGATGGTAATGCTAAAATATGGAGATATTAGAGTATTTAACGATGGCCTCATTGTAATAATATTGATATATGACATACAAATTCACGTACAATGAAGCCAGTGGCAGTGTTGTCAAGCGTTGCTTCATTGTTTCTAGGGCAGTCGCTACCAACAATTATGTACTCCGCTACGATAGTAGCATACTTGGTTAGTAGCTCCTAGTAGCTCACTCGAAAGGATCAATAAATATCATTTTTTAGTATGCAACTAAGTGCTCTTAGTAGCTAAGTTAGTCGCCTTCTAGCGCCGTTTAGCTGAAATATATGAATACGGCCGGTAAGGTTTTGGGAGTTGAAATGATACCGTGTATTATGTGGGTGTATAGAGTGGAACTCATTTTTCATTATTGTCTCTTATGGTGCGTAGAAAGAACAAGTTTTTGTACCTAACTGTTCGACAACGAATCTCTCTTATTTTATCACTTCTGTCAGACCTAGAAATGTAGTGTGGCGTCATGATTATACGATATTCTCTATGTTGCTCCGAAACGCGTATTTCTCAAGCAAGCTACGCCTAGCGTGCATCCTCCGAGTCTCCAGGGGCTGCCAATTGTCGGAATATGAAGTTGATGTACTCCAACGGTGGGCAATCCACTGCTTGAGCACCTGGAAAGTAAGAGGAGCAAAAGTCTCTCCTTGATAGGCTGACTCACCACCTCTTTACAATCCGATTTCCTCCCTATTCCACATGTGTCGCCCCTCATATAGTGTTTCACCTCACGACAGGGAGCCGTGAAGACATAAGGCGGATAGAGGAGTAGCAAGATGGGATGTGTAGTGCTAATGAGGCAGTTTGGTGTCTCATAATGATAATCTTAAATAGAAAATACTCCTCCACAACAATGTATAACATTCTATAACACTCGGGAGAGTAACATCTGTATGACGGAGACAATTTGATGCCTCTCCGGTGTTCTAAATAAAGCTGTAATAAAGTTAAACAATTTGAAACTTAGTGGTCTCCAATTTTTACACAGCGCATATTACCAGAATTAAGGAGGAGTCATGAGAGGAAACGGCTCAGGCAATGAAACAAAATATCGGAGCTATTTTTTCGGGCGTATGAGTCGAAATGACGCCTGCGGAGGCTCTGATGTTGAATCTTCCTCAGTACACTCACAGTCAGGTATTATAATTGTATCCATTGAGGCCTCCTTACACAAAGGCAAACGCAATCCCAAGGCGAACGATCCAGCACTCAACAAATTGAACGGCCCGCGCGAGCTTCGAGCGAACGGTTGACGACGAGGTGCCTCACTCGAGAAAGCTCAGTGCTGTCTCATGAGGGTACATCTATATCAACGAAGTACCGTAAAACCCATTACAAAGGTGAGTGACTCAGGGTGATTCCACACCAGGCATATAGTATTCATCCCAGATCAAATAGAATTCCGCATTTTTCCTCGGCTCTAGGTCACTGACTTCACGAACTTACCGGCCGTTTTGCTTGAAATTTGGCAACTAAGGACATTGGCGGGCTCGAAATTCCGGTGAATCCTACAACACTTCGCTGAGCGCGATGTGATCATTAGTAATCAGTTAGATGCTTATGGGAGTATGTGTTTTCGTGCAACTCGGCTTTACACAATTATTTTAACCTCTGCTTCGCTTGGACTTCTCTAATCTTTGACCTTTACTACTCCTGGATTACCCCTTCGGGTCCTTTATTGACCTCTCCCCATTGCTGGACTTTACTTTCCCGTTTTCGACCTTGGACATTCCGCATGGGACTTTTTCAAACCTTACACCTCCTGGAAAACCCCCTGCGGAATTTATCAACAAAAACTTGTTGGTGGATAGCGGATACACTTCTAACTCGGTAAATCCGCCACAGAAAGAGGATTTTAGGCAAAGGAAAGGCATTTTGGTGAACTTCAGGAATTGCAGAGTTATGAATGGCTGATAACCAGTTGAAGAAGAATGTCTTATTTTACCGTGGCGCTGGACGATGTTGAAGAAAACGAAAGTTACGGACATTTCATGTTTCTTGATCAGCGTTAATAATAATAATTTTTTAAATTAACAGTAAGTTTTTAAATATTGGCTGTTCGTTATAAACTGAGTTAAAGTCGTATTTTCCTGCAATTGCTACTAATTTCCATTTATCATTCGTGCAAAAACGAATAAAACTGTGGATTTATAATGTAAATATGTTAAGGGAGACTGAAGGAGAATATTTTCATTTATATTACCACCTGAGAGAGGACGAAGAGCAATTTTGCCAGGCCTTCCGAATGAATTTTGAATGTTTTGATGAGCTCTTAAACATAATCAAGGACGATATTAAGGAGATGAACACAAGCTACAGGAGGTGTATTCATCCTTTGTAACGCGTTAGTGTAGCTTTAAGGTTAGTCTCACCACTCATTGGATATATACCGCACCTGCAATAGGTTCAAATAAATTGAGATTATTTCTCCGTAAGGACATTATCAGCCGCTAAAAAATCACACACATTCCTATGACTTTTACAAATTTTTATATGCCCTGCTACCACCAAGAAGGCATTAGGTGCAGATTCCCGTGGAGATAAGTTGATGCTGCTGATACCATGAGGGAATACCGTTTCAACATATTTAATTTATTTTATCAAAGAGCATTGAGTTATAGGCAAAACGTTATAACTGAAATTATTGGCAGAACTCTATTGGTGTTTAGTATAAATAACATAAACACATACCAATCACGCCGTTCCCTTTCGAAGTAGGCACAGTCACAAAGTTTCACTCATAAATACATATTTGTACACTTAACTCTGCTTCAATAATTTCCTCCATACAGACCTATCCTTGCAAACTTCTTTTGCCTCATTTACCCCTACACGCTGCTACATACACGCCCTCCTGTTTTTTAAACTCCTAATATTCCTCCTCCTAAGAATTTCCTCAACCACATTCAATCACAACTTTCTCGGCCTACCTCTACCTCTCGCACCATTCATTTCACTCTTATATATCTGTTTCGTTATTCAACTCTCATCCATTCTCTCAACATGGCCAAACCAGCGAAGCACTCTCCTTTCATATATGTCCACTTCTGGAGCATCTAACCCACATTCATTTATTACCCACTTATTCCTGACCCTATTCATCCTACTTTTTCCGCAAACACTCCATACCACAGCGTTTAGTCTACCCTTATGTCTATACTGACATATCCATGTTTCATTACCATATAACAAAGTGGGGAGAAGGACACTTTTGTACACGGCGAGTTTCGCTTCCTTAGATAGGCACTCATTCCTTGATATGGTGTACATGGTGAAGGGTGAAGATCACCAAACATACACCATTGACATGCAACTAGGATATTTAATGGAGACATGCTAGATAATAGGGTCACACCCTTGAGGTGGCTTGCAGGGTAATATATAGAAGTAGGTAATGAGCAGATGAATAGATCCATCGATATTCTGGAAAAGTAACCACCAGCATCCTCAAGGAGGACCAACTGTCTTTCCCCGTTATACCACCCCTGTCAATATCTGAATAAATCTGAATAGCATGAATAGAATTGTTAACATGTCCTTACTGAAGTCCCGTTAAATATTTTTCCGTAACTGTTTAACTCACACAGAGGTCCCAAGGTGAAATGGTCAACACTAAGGACTCTAAATCCAGCATTCCTGGTTTATATCTCGGAGGGACCTAATTCTTTCTCAACACGAAAAAGAATTTTTAATTATTTTGCCGTTTCGCGTATCATATAGGCAGGATAATAGCTAACATAGCTGTTCACAGATGACGTTAGATATATATTGGGAACCCCTGCGTATTGTGCTGGGTTTTATCAGATTAGCAAGATTGGAGATATAGAGTGTCGTACCGATGGATTTAAAATGTCATTTTTCCCGCGTGCCATTGGGGCGAGAAGTGGGCGGCGTGGCAGAGGGATGGGTAGGTGAAGTGTAGTTGGCGTGGTCTGTGGTGAATGATGCATGTAATGGCAACCAGTGGTCCCTTTCTTATAATGTGGATACTGGCCATCTAGCTGCCTGTGATCCTATTATCTAGCATGTCTCCATTAAATATCCTAGCTGCATGTCAATAGTGCATGTTTGGTGATCTTCACCCCCTGCCACACGCCCTCGTGGTGACTCGCAGGGTATTACGTAAATGTAGATTTTTTTAATAATAATAATTTTTTTTAATTCTCAATATAATTATAAGTATAGTCCTGCTAAGCCCATGGCTTGTCAGCAGGTGCTGTTATTAATTAACAAATATATTCACAGCATTGATCTGTCAAAAACATTTAAAAATTGCTAAAAACCTAAAATATAGAATAATTATATAAATTACTCAAAGACACAATAAAATCATTAATTCAAATAGCAAAAGTAAAAACATTTTTTTAAATGAAACAAATGTATACAAGAGTAAACAAAAGTATGAAATTTTTTTTAAATCAAAACACAACATTTATCCATCATAAATCATTTAAAATATCGACTAAAAACATAAAAAGTAATTGAAACACATTATTATTCACAAAACGCAATTTAAACTTTACTCATAAAACACAACCACCTCAGTATATGTACAATTTTTCATAATAAACAAGTGAACAACATTGATTAGTTTAAGAAATTTTAAAATTATAAATGAAACAGATTTAACAGAATACCATATCAAGTCAACTGCATTACTTTTGATACAATAACCATTGTTTCACTGCTTTCTTTAATGATGACATTTTGTCAGTTTCTCGAACTGGCTGTGGCAATTTATTGAATATCTTAGGAACAATGCACCTTAATAAGCTCTTACCGTGGTTGTTGTAGTATTTTGGAACAATATTTTTCAATACAGCGGAGACAAATATCATGATTTACATTTCTTTGTATTTTGAACTTGTTTTGAAAGAAATTGTCACATATTATGACGTACTGAAAAAGTTCAGTTATAGGTAATAAACCTAGTTTAATATATATGTTTGATACATTGGATTCAGTTACATCCAGACAGGATACTATTTTATTTTGAATTTTAATTACCTTATTCAAAAAACTTCGGTACGTTGTACCCCAGATTGTTAGTCCATATCGCATGATAGCTTCGGCTAAACCTTGGTAAAGCAATTTTTTCACCTCAGTTGGTAACACATATTTCAAGAGTGATAGTTGAAAGAGAATGCATCGAAGCTTTCCACACAAATAATTCAAATGTAATCTAAAGTTTATTTTTCGTCTAAAATTATACCTTAATATTTAAAATGATTAACCTGAGAAATTACAAAACATGAATGTAAGCGACAGCTATTGCTTATTTTGCAGCCCTGAGCGGAATGCAAACATAAGTGGGAGTGAAGAGTTAGATTTATGTCTTCTTTTTTCTTTTACACTAAGGAATTGCAAGGTAACAGTTTATTTATCATTAATGATTAATTTATAAATATGGCACCATCTTTGGATGGCAAAAAAGTCATACTTAAGTTTCTGCCTAGCCATCTCGAAGGACCTACTGGTCGAAAGTAAAGCAATGTCGTCTGCATACGTATATATTTTACATCTATTAATATGGTAAGGTATATCATTTATGTATATTAAAAATAAAATTGGTCCTAAAATGGATCCCTGTGAAACTCCAGTTTCTATAGATTTTATAGTGCTATGATGATCAAACAGTGCGACCTGAGAACTAATTTCCGGTCGCTGAGGTAGGATCTAAGCCAGGAAAGCGGAATTCCACGTATTCCTGAGCGTTCCAGCTTTTTCAAAAGGATGTTTATATCGATTGTATCGAAGGGTTTTTGGTAATCAATAAACACAGCTAATGCGGAATGGTTCTTGTTTAGACATGTTCTTTTCCATATACTCCTCTCACATTCCAAGTACCGATAGTCCAGTTCGTATCGCAAAGTCCGTATCATGATGGGCCAACCTTATTCAGCTTCCGCCGCCCATCGTGGCTTCGGCCATCCGAGGCTACTTTGTGACTCTTATGAGTAAGTTGTAATACAGTATGCAAGTTTTCCAGCCTTTGCAGTATCCGCACCACGTGCACCTTTCCCTACTAACGGTTACGGTGCTCTACCGATCATTTTTGGCACATTTTTGCCAGTATGTCACAAGAGAAACCAAATCATAGTAATACCCTAGGCCCGCTTTCACTATTCTCTCAAGCTCGAATCCCTTCTGAAAGCACTACCTTGGAAGCCAGCATACCGTTGCCCGCGACCCACCAGTAGGAAGTACATGCGGGGTACTGACACAACGGGTCAGTAAATAGAGGAATATTTACAATATATTCAATAAATGTTCTTAAAAAAATAAAGCCAAGCAAGTCATATTGGTAAAAAACACAAGAGAGATTTAATGTACGTACACAATTGAAAGAAATCATTTAAAGATTTCCTACCCAAGTGTTTTTGTTAGGAGGGTAGTTACTATAGAATGAACACTACAGGGTAGTACTACAACTACAGGGTACTCCCCCTCTTAAGTGTGGAATAGAGCGGAGGTGAACTCACCTATTCAGCTAACCCTCGGGATGTTTCAGGAAGTATTTGAGGAGAGCTCCTTTGATGGTGGGCTAATTTATGCTCAGCAAGTGCATGTATTTAAGTTTACGCACCAGCACTTTTCTTTGAGGGGAGAATTATTTGACTGTCTTCGATAAGCTGAGAGGCATAAAATCAATAACATCCTATGGTGTAGTGTCACTGTTCTTAAGGAAAGATGCGTTCGAGGGCTCAGGGGTAGCTATATTTCCTGTCCTGCGATAGCTTTTGGTAGATATTGAGTCCTCACTCACTGCTGCTTCCGATGTCGGTGAAGCACAATCTTGATACTTTTGAGCTAAATTTTCTTCATATTCGTTCAAGAACTTGTCAGTTTTATCTTGTCTTTCATCTACTGCGACATTTGATTCTGTTTTTGCATACTCCATGAGCGCTTTTATAAAACACGTTCGACTAATTCAAGGCCAATGTCGATAGGTTTGTTACCAGCTCTGCTAAGGTTTGTTACCAAGGATCTTCACTGACCTCAGGTGCTTGTTATAACTATGGCTTAACCCCTTCCATTTTTCTTTCGCTCAAACTCCTGTGAAAAATATATAGTCAAAGGATTCTTAACATTCTTAGCTCATTTTGTCAGAGGAATTGAGTGATTTTTAAGATTAAAATTCAGAATACATCAAATTGGGCTTAGAGTTACACAATTTTACAGATTTCTCACCACTTGAGATCATTTTAACACTATTGGCAATAGCTATTCAACTGAGAGACGTATAGTCACTGAGTTGTGTTCCGCTGCGTGGCCAAGACTGCAGCCTATATATCTTCCCTTGGCCCACAAAAGAAATATGGGATGAAAATGTTGCAACATTTCATGAAATCATATTAATTATCTAACATTTAATCAATTGATTTTCTAACAAAAGAATCAAGTAAATAGAACGGAAACATTTTTATCGAATTACTCATGGTACGACTGAACAAGATGTATCTCCATCAGTTGTCCGCCAAATTACCTCCCCTGGAGAATGAAGATGATACATAGTATGGAGGGAATCGAAATCACTTGAGCAAGATGATGCGTTAGGATTAATTCCTAACCTGTTCTGGTGTTTGTTCTTCAAAAAATTAATAGACGCCATTATTTTCAGGAAATAAAGTTGCTAAATAAGTTGCGATAATTGAAGACATGCCTAGATTAAATACAAGTGTGATTGAATGACCACAAAGGAATTCATTTAAACGGGTCGATCATGAAATTCTTATTAATAATTATATGTAAACTATGATAAATCATAATAATTATCTTCGATAGTCATAACACAATGTATGCGATGCATGAATGACAAAGATATACAATATTAAAGTGCCTGAAGCCTAATGCTTCTTTTTACTGATCATTACATTGTTATGTCCAGTATACGAAGATTTTAGGTTTCAGGCTGTCGACCCAATGACACAAGTATTGTTTGCTAATTAATGAGCCATACCTACCTTTATATTTTGCCTTTAATACTCCCTTCTTCCTGGATGAGAGAGAAGGGAGTATCATTTATGGTAAGCGCTGAGTTCATGTGAGTAGTTCAAGGAACCTAAGAATCACATAAATCCCAGAAAAATATACAGGCTGTCCCTTTCAAACCTACCGCATTTCAAAAGCGAAAGAAAAAAAACTACAGTAGGTATGATAATGAAATTGCACCATATGCTAGAGAATCTTAAAGAATTTATATTCCCGCATCAGACGTGCCAACTATTGTCGCCAGAGAGCAGCATGATGGCATGAAGTGAAAATGGCGACTCCACAGCAGCGTGCGCAAGCATTAGTGTGGTTTCCCTTTCAAATCTCCCACATGTTAAAGGTCCAGGGAAAAAAACTACAGTAGATATGGTAATGAAATTGCACCATATGCTACAGCTTCTCAAAGAGTTTATTTAATAATCATCAGTATACCTCTATATTTAAACCCTTTGTAACACGAAGAATATCGAGTGTGTATTCAATTTCTTGCCATGTTCTTCGTAACATATCCTCTGTCACTGCTGAAATCGCTTAAGTGATACGACGTCTTACGTGTTTTCACATCAGGGGAATTACATCCATACAACCTACGATAATTCCTTTGCACAGTAGTCGGCGATTTTGTTTCTGCAAACCACTACTGCTTGCGCGCGCTGCTGTGGAGTCGCCATTTTCACTTCATGCCATCATGCTGCACTCTGGCGACAATAGTTGGCACGTCTGACGCGGGAATATAAATTCTTTAAGATTCTCTAGCATATGGTGCAATTTCATTATCATATCTACTGTAGTTTTTTTTCTTCAGGCCTTTAAAATGTGGGAGGTTTGAAAGGAACACCCTGTCTTATAAATAGTGGTAAGTTAGTTTACATATCATACCTGAAATTCCAATCTTTGAGTATATTTCATACCACTTCTTCTGTGGAGATCGTGAATTTTTGTATCCCTCTAAATTTATATTGTAGAGAACTTCATGCTCTCTCACAATTTCAATGAGCTTCTCTGTTGCTTCTGATCCATGTCAAGCTGACTTCGACCACAAAATACAACGCTAAGTCCAAAACTGCCATAAATGTTTCCCTACCCGCTCGCGAACCACGTGAACAACTCGTCGATCAGTTCGTGTGCCTGCGCATCTGATGTTTTGCATGTTCAGTTGAAGTAGATTCAGTTGAAGTTGATCAGAGTCGTATACTAGCAGGAGGACTGGGAAGGACAGGGAATAACATTAGTTACGTGTAAGTCTAAAAGGGCTGTTACATAACATATATATCTATATGTATAAAGCAAATTCGGGTTAGTTACATCATTTATAACTCAAGAACGGCTGTACCGATTTTATTGATCTTTAATTTTTTTGGATTTTTATCCGCCCCGAATAGCAGAATTAAAACATTGGAAAAATTCACGAAAAAAAAATTTATTTAGAAATTTATGAAGAAAATTCATTTTCTCATACATTTTGTATGGAACGGCTTTTTTTATGATATCTCGAGAACTGATTGACTGATTTCGATGAATTTTTTTCTGTTCGTCTCGGCCTCGAGAAGTTTCCTCGCGCATTGTAAAAGTAATAAAATCACAAAAAATTTAAATTCGTATACAAAGCCATCTCTGACACATGGCCGAAACAAAACACGGACAAAAGTGAACATGGTGTTGTATGCTGGTTACGGTAATGCCAGTAGATGGCGTTGTGTGCATTGCCCTTTGACAGCTGATTTAGTTGCGCGGTCCTTTCTTTGCATACCATTGAGCTAGCTGTGCAGACGTGTGCCGCAATTTATCAGCATTTTTTTTTCGAGTTTTTACCGATTTTCATTCACATATGATTTCAAATTTTTCTGGCGTACTGTATTAATGATGTTCTCTCGGGCTTCACATCAGGTTACAGTGTTTAACTGCCAATGTTTCTGTGGCTCAGTCCACCACAGTCTTCAGGGCACAAACTGACATTTTTTTAAAATACCAGAAAATTAATTTTTTCGTTGTTTACTAAACGTAGCTGTTTACGCCGATTGTTGTTTTCGTTCTCTTTCATTAAGTAAGCTGAGGATAGGCTTCCAGGTGGAACTCAAGGCAAAACCGGTGTCGCGATTGATGTTGTAGCTCTCCAATTTAATCTCTATAGCCTCTTTGGTGAGTCTATCCCAATATCTAGATGTTCGAAGTGAAAGTGATGGTCATTTGTAAGGCTATGTTCCGCTACCGTCGATTTTTCCGGATGGAAGAGCCTAATACAGCTCCGGTGCTCCTTTACTCTCTTCTCAATTGTGCGGCCAGTTTCTCCAATGTACACTTTACCGCACCCACACGGGATGCGGTAGACTCCTGGTGTTTTTAAACCAAGTGGGTCTTTAACACTCACGAGCTGGCTACGTATTTTCCTCGGCGGTAAGTGGATTGTGCGAATATTGTGCCTGTTCAGTATCCTAGATATTTTTCCGATACCGATGAAATATACGGGATGCAGGCATTTGCAATCGGTTTCTTACGATCACCAACAGTCTGTTCAGGAATCAGGAATGAACTGTGGGCAGGTCTTCGCGTAGACACTCCGTGGCAATCGCAGTTTGTTTTCAGAGCCCGTTGAGTTGCTCCCTCACTGTAGCCATTTTGGCGGAAAGTCCTCGGGCTTTCGGGCGGTCCTCGGGCGGAAAGGCCTCGGGTGAAGCCGGAGAGAACTTCATATACATTCATTTTCATTCAGTTTTCGACCTTTTTTGCATTTGAATTCGATTCAATTAATTCTCTTCAAACGTTGCTAGAAGGATGCCGAACGGCTCATTCAGCGTTGAAATTGCCGTTTAACCTTCAAACGACTGAAAAACCGACATACAACATTGCGAAACACTCAGCAATGGCCAAATTTTTGGTAGCAAGTAGAATCATCATATGGAATGAATGTACAATGGCGCACAAACGCGCATTGGATGCACTCAATCGAACTATGAAAGATCTGCGCAATGACTCAAGATGTTTTGGAGGCGCAATTATTCTACTGTCTGGTGATTTCCGCCAAACACTACCAGTCATTCCAAGATCGACCTCTGCCGATGAAATTAACGCTTGCCTCAAATCATCAACTCAGTAGCGCTATGTGAAGAAACTTCAGCTGACGGCAAACATGTGAGTGGCATTGCTAAGCGATCCATCTGCCAAATATTTCTCCAAGCAATCGCTGACTATTGGTAATGATCGTGTTTCTGTCGACGAATCGAACGGATTGATTTCGTTTCCGCCGAATTTTTGCAATTTCGTCTCAACGAAGAACAAGCTCATCAACAAAGTGTTCCCGAACATTATTGCTAACCACAAAAATCACAATTGGTTGAGTGAACGATCAATTTTTGCGGCAAAGAACAAAGATGTGGATCACTTAAACTTCACAATTCAAAATCAAATTGTTGGTCCACAGCATTCCTTCAAATCTATTGACTGTGTAACAAACGAAGACGAATCAACCAACTATCCAACTGAATTTTTAAACTCGTTGGATCTGCCTGGCTTGCCACCGCACTATTCACAACGGAAGGTTGGCTCGGTACTCATCATGCGTCGAAATCTGAACCAACAAAAACTATGTAACGGAACGCATTTGGCGGTGAGAAAACTCATAGGTAATGTGATTCACGCGACGATAATCAAAGGGCAGTTTAAAGGTGAGGAAGTTCTCATTCCGAGAATTCCGATGATCCCGACCGATATGCCATTCGAGTTTCAACAAATTCAATTTCCGATTCGTCTTGCATTCACCATGACGATTAACAAATCACTAGGCCAATCCTTGAGTGTTTGTGGCCTGAATCTAGAAACAATGTTTCTCTCACGGTCAATTGTACGTAGCATGTTCACGTGTCGGCAAACCTTCCGCATTGTTAGTTCTCGAACCTGACAACAAAACGAAAAATGTCGTATATCAAAAGGTGCTTCAATGAAGGGAATCGACCCGAGTACAACCCATCTAACAAATAGTTTAACAGAAAGTAGTGCAACGATCCTACGCGATCATTTCGATTCGCTTCAATAAAGCAAATGTTTGCTGCCCGGTGAATTACATTCATTTCAATGTAATTAAAATACTTTACATTTTGATTTTTGTACATTGATAGAACTTAATTCAGTTTGATTATTCATTTTATCTGAATAAACAACTGAATTTAACTCAGATAATAAGTAAACACAACATTTTATATAATCGTTCGTTCAGTAGGGGTTCAGTTCGTAAGAGAGATTCAATTATTCGTTCTTACAACTATATTTTTGTGTGTAAAAGTATATACTCTATGTTTAAACACTTCACAATTTCCAAAGGTTGTAAAGGGCAAGCATTCATTTTTTATTGTTTTATATAACATTGATTAATATGAAAATATGGGGACTGCAGTGAAAATGTGGGGAACCTACGGATACGTCTTTATATGTGTTGTATGGACCTCGACCATCATGAGAATAGGTGTCCATTCTCTGCAAATCCTCATTTCTCTCGTAGCTAATTTTTCGCCCTTTCCTCCTCCTGGCGGAGATTATGATGCGTTGCTGCACGAGCCATCCTCCCTCCGTTTCACGTCGGTGATTTGAGCACCACGCCGCACCGAAATGCGCGGATTACGCCCCTTCACTTTACGTCCAACTCTGCTTCGTTGCCAGTTCTGATGCATGAACACGGCCTCCTCGCCGCGAATTCGGTCCAATCACTGTTCCACTCGCACACACTTCTGACTAAAATTCAGCCAGCACCATCTATGATCCCTGTGGAGATCTTTCCCTCACTTCTCAGAATCTGCTACACCATTTTCGGAGGCCTCACAGGTCACTAATTTGTATATTTATGCACACAGTTTTTCAATTGAATGAAAATACTGATTAGTAACATTTATTCTAAAAATAATTGACTTCCTTTTATATCATCGTTTCTGTTGAAGTATTCCTAGCTATTATTTGAAAAAGAAACAGACTAGCTAGTAAATATTTTGCACATAATCCCGTACCACGTGCCAAACACGTATAAAAACACACTTCACTCACGTAAAGTAAATTATTATATTCATAAACTTATCCAACCTTTACATGGCTAATATAAAATGTGAGTTGAAATAGATAATGATTATTTGAATGACAAGAAACCAAACTGCTATAGCCTCCATGGGTTTTACGCTATTTCATTCAGTCACATTAGAACCTGGCCTTCCACTTGGATGGATAATTGAGGACATTCTAAGGTTTCATATAAAGTCTGTATCGAGTGTTCATATTTAGCTCTCTTTGTAGTGACACCAAACTGATTGACACATTATTCTGATTATCAGAAAACGTAAAGAGAATATTTTGTTAATAGTACAAATTTTTCAATTCTTACCGGAGATAAACATATTCTGGGACTTGATTTAAATTTCATTTACTAAAAATCTCAAATATATAAGGCTCATATTAGAAGTGAAGAATTCAGCATATAATTTTCAACTTTTTGGAAACATCTTCCACTAGTTGAACAGCTCAACGCAAAGAAGTTTGCATTATTGGAGAAAATCAGTTATTTAAAGTGAAAAATGTGAATTTTTTATAGTATCAGTGTGCCGCGACTTCATTTTTAAGGACAAGTGATGCTGATGGTGCGCCTCAGTACGAAGACATATTACCAATCATAAACCAACGCAAATAATGAAAGAGAGATAATTTATGGTTAGAAATTGAGTAAAAATGATGTCCCAAATAGCACTAATGTATGCATGATGATTTCAATTAAAACTGTTTCTGCAACTAACTCATCTACAAGCACGAGTACATATAAAAAATTAAAAAAATATTTAGTTTTTCTGGAGGAGCTCTTTCATTTGCATCAAACTCGGCTATTCTTGATCCAGGAGCTTGTCCATCTTTTTAAGTCCTTTCCTAATTTCCTCTAATCTTATATCATCGTCGTAATCCTTGGTGCTGCGCCGCCAGCTTTAGGGCAGGTGAGGGAAGGAAAAATTTTAGTAGACTGTGTGGATGAGGGGTGGAAGACGGCCAGGGGTGGGGGATGGTCAGGGGTGGGGATGCATTTAGAAGGGAGGGACTTGAGCGAAGGAGTGAGGAGAAAGAAGGAGTGAAATTGCTAAAGGACAGATGTTAACGGCTCTCTTTAAATCTCATCAAAGGATTACATCGGCCCAGTTCATCCTGGGCCCTATAATCGAATTTCAAGGACCATTGAACGCCGAGAGGAGATTACAAAGGCCAATGCGTTACCGTGGGAAATAGAGCATTAAGAGGCCAATTATGAGAACTCCATGCTCAGTGGGGAGATGGCAAGTTAGCGCAGACGCACAAGTTATGCTGTGACTTCTATGGCATTTTAGAGTCCGCCGTCGGATCAGTGACGCAGCGCATGACTATCACTGAGGGCATCCCGGTCACGAGAAAATGACCACGTAGGATGAGAAACTTTACGCCTAACAGCTTATAGGCGACGATTATGACCAAGTAACATGTTTCATGGGCTATTATGCAGCACATTGAATGACAGAAGGTATGAACAATCGTCAGACAAGATGTAAACTCCACGAACTCCATGTATATTAAAATGTATCCATAGTTGTGCATTATGCTGAAACAAATTGAAAGGACCCTCACATTCGTTATTATAAGAGACTGACTACTGAAGTCATAAAGGTCAAAAAGGATATAAGGGAGACCGACACATAGTATTGGTGCTCCAATTGCAGTGCTCTCCACACGGGGAAAAATATCGTCAACACGTGAAGTCCGGACCCAAAACGTATTGGCTGGAGGACAGTACTCTGGATAGGTGCCTATCTTGATCCTATATAAAACTAAGCTGTTGTATGCGCAGCATTTTAAGTAAAAGAACTTGTAGCATAAATCTTATACACTGTATACGTGTTAGATTAAGATTGATAATATATATCCATAGCAGAATATTTTTATGATTTGGTATTACACGGAATAATCAAATGATGGGATGGTAGTACATTTATGGCTGATGCCCACTGTATGAAATATGGTGTATATATCAAAACCACAACTACACCGCTTATTTATCTAACTTGTATTGTTTTATTATTTACATCGCTCATGGAAAGGATCAGCCTGCCACCTGGACGATTAAGAAAAACACCTCTATCCCTTGTGAAGATATTCGCCTGCTTCTATCCCTGGAGTAGTTCCCCTGGGTGAGATGTTACAATTTTTGCAAGCATTGAAAAATTCAAACTTACGTAAAAGATTTTAAAATCACCAATTTCATCTGAAATAGCTAAATGAGATGAAACTCCTGTAGCACAACAAGCCTCTTATACTAATTCTGTACCTATTCAGCATTTTTATTTGACTGTTTTGGAATATATTTCCTCATAAGATTTTGTCGGATATAAATTAGCTAAGATTCATTGAAAAAGGTTTTACCATTCAAAATTTTAATATAAATACCAAAATTTTGCTATTGTAAAAAGTTTAAACCATAAACAGTCTCCAAATTCAGGTTTATATGGCCTTTAAAGCCAAAATTAAAATAAAAGTCAAGTGCGCACAATCGAATTCTAAAAATGTTACTCCATAAATTTTGGAATCTCAACGTTTTACTCCAAATTAGACCCTTTGTCCTCCTGCACTAACTTGTGAGTCCGATACTTTATCCATTATATAATTTTACTTATTTCTCAAGTAAAATAAAATAATAACTTTTAAAATAAGCTCAGTAACCCTTTCTTCGCTGGAATACATTCTCTGCGCCCCATTACCGTTTCCCCTCGTCCCAAAAACTCATTTCCTTGCCAATTCCATTCACCTTATGCTCTCGCTCGACCTATTAAAATTCGCTTTTCAGTATCGCAGACCTCGATTCACCATAATGAGCTTCATTACTACCTTGCTCTTTGCGTATCAGATTATAATTTTGTCCTGTAAGAGATGCGCCATGGTCATTTAAATAATTCTTTTCAATATAATCTCAATTTAAGTAAAATATCACTGACACATTAATAGAAAACTGTAGTTTTTCTGCTCCAGAAGTTCACGGAGGGTCGTTAAACATTTTTTAGTCAGTAGAAAGGTGACGGTTGACAAGGCCCAGGAGAGGAGTGGTGTGAGGTTGCTGGTGCATGGAAGACACGTCCCATTAATTGAAGGACTATGTGTGAAAGTGGGCCAAATCCATCAAAGTGAGCTTTAAGGTAAACGCATGCAAAGTTCCGTTCACATCTTTTGTAAATCAGCTGTACTCAGGGCTCAGGATATTTCTGTCATGTAGGGGCAAATATTTGAAACTTACAATTAGTCTCCACTTGCACAAAAAGATAAATCCCAAGCCATTCAATGTAATTGCTAGTTAAGAAACGGAAATAAAAAGAATATGACTCTCCTTGAGCCCTCCATTGTGTCACCTTTTTTTTGTAACTGACAGATAAGGGGTATTCAAAGAGAATAGGCGAGTAATTAGCGAGTAACAGGCGAGTTACAAAATCATTGTGGGAATTAGGGTGGGAACCTCTATCCAATCGAAGGGAGAAATATAGGTTAAATCTTTTACGAAAGTTTTATGTTGACTATTTTTTGCCAGACGTAGAAAATATTTTGCTAGAGCCCAACTTTTATAGTAGGAACGATCACAGGAATAAGATTAAGGAAATAGACTGCAGAACCGATAGATTTAAGATGTCTTTTTTCCACGTAAAATAAGGGACCATAATAGTTGTGATAGATCAGTTCTAGGATACTGACTAGGTTAAATAGGTTTTTTCAGTAGTTCTAATTATCTTAACATGAATTTTAGATACTAACCTTGCATGCAATCTCCGGCATGATATACTCCTGCATGTCTTAGTACCTTATAGTGCTATTTATTTGTCACATTAATAATACTAACCAGTAGTTATATCTGGAGTAGAATGCTGCATGGTAGCATGTTCTTCTTCGTATCACCCTCCTAGTTTGTGGTGTGAGTGCGTACCTTTGCCCTGACTGCTTTGGCCTGGGACTTGCATTCGGGGGAACTCGCGCGATTCTGATTGAACTGGGATGAGTGCTGCGTGCCTAGTATGGAATCACCCCGTGCCTCACACCCTAGTGGTGGCTTGCAGAGTATTTCGTAGATATAGATGTAATAATAATGAATAGTTGATCACACATTCAAACTCAGATAAAAATCGTACGTGGACAAAGACTCATTTCGTCAAAAGTGAATATAATGCCATACATATCTTCAGCGTGTGATGAGTTCTTCAGCATTTCAAATTGGCTGAGAATTGAAAAAATTTCTCTAAGCAAGCAGTACTTTAGTCAGTGCAGAGAATGCTTAAATGAACATATTTTTGAGAAAACCAGCAATGAGGCGATTATTCCCCTCGAAAAAATTAAACTCAGAGAGCTGAACATGCATGATAAATGTTCGCAGCATTAAGCATTATATTACTTATAAGATTAATGAAGCACAAACTGACGAATCGACACTAATGTACTCAAAAGAAATGAATGTTCTTGTCAAGGACATATTGAACTCCAGACTACAGACTATTCGTAACCTATCAAACTAAAAAATACATTCTCATCCCACGGGTATTATGTTTCAAATGGAAGAATAAATATATCACCCACATTGAAATAATCACTCGAAAGAAACAATAATCGCGAAGATAGCTTGACTTTACATATGTATCAAGTCTATAGTGGGCATAATGTCATGTGATGTACAACAAAAGTAGCTCCCATAATATAGACCTTAATGATGGTCTTGCTGAAGACTTAAAAATATTTGACGGTAGACTTAAAGATTAGGTGAGTGATTCTCCTTCTTCAGTACGAAATTGAAATACAAACACCCGTAGAAATGCTTACGCTCCGACAGTGGAAGTAGAAAAAATGCTAACGTACTCAGGAAAACACTGCGTTTATCATTTCAAAATGGTGGACCAAAGAATTTTAGGCTCCACTGCCAAAACAAAAGCAATAGCATCCATGAATGGGTGCTTGCTTTCTAATCATGGGACCCGAATTTAGCAGAATCGCCATAAAATTAAAAAAAAACAGTCTTCAAAGGAAAGTTTCTCGGAGGAAACACCAGCCAGAACTTTATAGAAGAAAAGTTTGAAATTGTTAAAGTATGTCACCTGCTGATTACAATATTTGCACTATTTCCATTATGACTGAGAATATAAAAGTAACAAAGGCCCCTAACTCGGCACTTGAGGCAAAAGCTAAAGAAGCCAAAGCTATGAACTCTAGTATGGATATTACTCCAAGCTTTGGTTTAAATACTTTGATTTCGTTCACTGAGTTCTGCCTGCTCAAAATGTATCTTTAATATCTCATATTTTAAACTTATTGGACTGCGAGACTTCGCCCGAGTCCAGCACTCAGCGTTTGGCGAGCGGCCACAATGACCGTATTCCATCCAATATCCCGTATCCAATGCCAGACATCGTAAAGGCTATAACTACAGAAAAAAGGAGATTCATCTAAATATTAACCCTGCACGTAAAAACGTGACCTCTAAAAACAATACCAGTTCCTTATTTTGCTGCTATCATATGTACTTCACTAATTGGAGTGGAGGTAGTGATATTTGTAACTAAATTGATTAACGTATAAATACCACTCGAAAGACTTGTTTGATAAATGTGTGTGTGTGTGTGTGTATATATATATATATATATATATATATATGGAGGCTGTAAAATTATAACATGGAGGCTGTAAAATTATACGTGGTTGATGTTTAAAAATCCAGGGTACATCAATGGTATTTGTTTAGAAAGCGTTGTTTCAAAGAAAGCTGAAAACCTCTAAAAGACATTCTCAGATATTCTCGGCAAATAATGAAGTCAAAAATCTTTGCAATTCATCTGACATTCTCTGATTACGATGCTGCGAAGGATGAGGTAGCAAAGGATGTCTTCAGAGAGAAATCAATAACCCAATTCGACGAATAGCGGTTCTTTGTGGCATTAGGGAGGCTTAACTACACTGAGGAATGTTTTTTTAGTTAGACTCTAAAATTACTTCTCTCCATTATTAGTTTTAGGGAAACAATGGAGATTTTCATATGCCTCTGCTCTTTTATGTGTCACCGCAACTGAGAAACTTTTCTTTTTAGACGTTACGTAATGCCAGAGAATATTTCCTCAATGGACTAATATGAGGTATGCCTTTGGAGAGATAATTTTGCTGCCCTCCAATTGGGATGCTATTCAACTAAAGAATTACAACAATCAAAAAGTTAGGATGCTTTTTACTTGAAACCAAACCTCTAGGGTAACGATTTTAAACAAAAATATAACAGCCACCAAAAACTTCTGACATCAATGGCTGAGAAATTTGTCAATCATAATTTGTCGATAACTCAAGAAACTAAAACATTGAATTTATTACTTTCTTAATTAAAACCTGTTCTAGATTCCAAAATGCTCAAATACACTTTCTTAGCTCAGGGTATTTGGGATTTTAGTTTCTATAAACTTTTGTCTGAGTAAAGTAAGCCTTTAATTGGTTTAATTCTCATTGATACTTACAGAATCATTCAATATAAATCTCTCTGACGGCAGGGGCACGCGGAAGAATGAGGGAGGATGGACGATGTAGGATCAAGGAGAGGCGAGAGGGATGGTGTTGTGGGCCGACCCCTTTGAGGAGGCAGGAGCGGGGAGAGTGAATGGGGGATGGTAGGAGGCAGTGGGGGGGGGAGGGGCGGTATGAAGGTTGCCGTCCGGTCCGCTTGTCCTCAGACAATGAGCGTCTGTTTGCGCGGCGTAATTGGGATGGGTGTTCTCTGGTTTCGCGGGACACTGCGTGAATCGTCGCCATTGAGCCTAAGGGGAAGAGGAAACCGAGGGGACAGGGTGGAGAGTGGATGGGGAGGGAGGAAATAATCGGAAGCCGAGGTAAACAGGCAAAATCGCAACCTCTCGTCAAATGCGCGGACCGCACGCCGAAAATTTTATGGCAAGACTGCATCAAACGAGCCATTGCCAGCAATGAGTTCGAGTTCGGAGAGAAATACAACCCTCTTCGTGCATTCCAATTTCAGATGATAGAATTAAAAATGATTTTACATCACTGCAGTAAAGGTAAAATTTATGAATGATTGCTGCTTTATTTCAATTGATTGAACTCTTGCTGAAAAGAGTATGCGAGTATGCATGAATAACAACAAAATGAATTTATAATGTATGCAATGTTAATAGGCCAATTGATTTGAAAACTTTAATTTGCTTCACTTAAAGTCCTCCTGTGATTATATTGCAGTGAAAAATAATTTAAATAACCAGGAAAGGTCTACATTTTCTATGGACACTTTTATCACCAATGAACGTGATGTACTAGTCTACTGCTAATAATGGCAACACCGATATAATTCATAATTGGTCTCGAATATTGTGGAACATCAATTCCTTCACCACTATTTCAGAATTTATCCCCTTCTCCATGAGCTACGGTGTACTGTGTAATTTAATGGAGAAAAGCATTATTCACTTATGATAATGAGATTTTCAATATTCCTGTGACAGGCAGTCATTAATGACTGAACCTCAATAGCAAAGTGCGGTTGCCAATTAAATTGTATACGGTGCTTCTATGTAAATGGATAGTACATTGATTGAATGCGACCCTGGAAGTATCCTTTGAAAGCGTTGAAGAAATATCCATCATCTTTTCCGAGTGGAAATTTACGCTAAATGTTGAATAGGTTTCAAATTTCGCCATGAGATATATCTCATGCGTCATTAATCAAATAATGTGCGGATTGAGTTCGTGTTTTCTTCCTGCTTCATGATATTTTGTATGGTAAAATTACCAATCAGAAACCAGCTAGTTTGTCCTCTTGAAGACCCCATATAATCTACACTTGCCACTTCACCTTGTTTCGATTATAATTAGCGTTCTCTGAATGCTCGCTACTCATAAAATATACTGCTGTGCATTATAAGTTTTCAGTAAATAATTCCGTCAGTGAAGAAATAGGAAGGCTTTGACTAAAGTAGCCACTCCAAAATGCGGGAAAATTATAAAGAGTTAATGTTTCCATTTAGTTCATAAGAATAAGGTTTGTAGCAAACGCTGAAATTTAAAATCTCCCCATTCAAATTAATTTTCAATAACGGCTATCATTTTTACCTTTAAATATTAAATTTGGCACAACCTCCATATGAACTCTCAATGACCTCGCTATTTTTGTGGATGGTTCAAATGTTGGAGTAAATTAACGGACGTATCGAGCAAGTTAACGAAACAAAGTAACAGCAGTATTCTACCAATTTATATTTTTACCTCGCTTTTGATATAAAATTCGAGTAAACTGTTGCAATTTTGAGGTAACAACGGAAAATAAATTGTTGCAATTTTTATGTAACAATATTCATACTGTGGGAATACGATCACAAAAATTATTAAAATATAAAATATATCGAATTAAAAGACCCGAAACAAACACAGCTCTTACCTTCTTCTTTAAGATTCGTATTGAAAATGATAATATTTTCAAAGAGATTACAAAGCCTTTCATACAGCAAGATGATATTATAAAGGCAAATAGCCAGCGGCAAGAGAAATTATTTTGTATACTGTATTCAAGGATTTTCTCGTATTTTCATCTACTGAGATCATTTTCATAAAGTAATTCAATATCCAACGATCAAAATTAAATATAAACCCAACAAATGTCCATTTATTAGGGATGCTAAGCACAATTTTTCTATAAAATTATGCACCATTTTTGATAATTTTAACTACCTATCTATACAATTTTTACGAAAAAACATAAATATTACGTTTGAATGGTTACAGGTAACCAACACTATTTCTTCTTCAAGACTGCATTGTTTGCTTGATGACACTACAGTGAAAACAATATTGGGAAAACAGATCCTTATTTTTTGTCTTTGTCTGTTCTTTGATATCGGTGCATTCATGAAACACTTCCACCACTCGACAAATGTGTAAATAGCGTTGTACATTTAAACTCATTAAAAGGGTATATAGAGCTGTACATAAAATACAGCGCTCACAGTTCGGATGCACTTCACATATTTATTCACATAACAGGTCAGTATTTATGAACTATGAAAATATATCTGAAAGCTTTGCAGAGATTAATCATTAAATAGGAAAAATTAGCAGTGAAACCACAGTGCACAAAATGGCTTAAAGATTTGCAGCGAAATTCCAGGTTGGTATTTGCCGAAAGAATTTGCCGCAGGGAAGGTACAATCGGAATGAAGACGACATGCAACATCAAAATCTCTTTTTGTATCAGCATCACGACTGATACGAATGAGTTGGTTCCTAGCCAACTGCCATTAATAGAGATGTATTATTGATCCACAATATCAGAGGCAGGAGGAACATGATAATTGATTATTCGTTCTTTCTTAGTAAGAAAGTTAACCTTAAATAGTTTACTTCTAAATTTTGAAGCACAATTTTGAATTACAGAGGACATAATATTATAAATTGAAATCAAATTACAGCTAATATCATTGACTATGAAATTTTCTCTAGAATAGCATTCGTTTCCCTTGACTTAATCAATAATCATTTAAAGTTTTTCTTAATTGTTTTGAGTTGACTAAGAATGTTGAAATGATATGCCTTCTGAGATCACCAATAGTTAGTGAACTATTGGTGAACCATTGAAATACTTCTTCATCAACCATTTTGAGCTATAATTAAATCTTACTTTGCTAACTGGATTTTGTAAGGCCAGACGCTTTAAAGAAATGTTTCGGCTGAATAGGTAAAACAATAATATTATTAGAAAACTCATGGGTTGCGAAAGCTTTAGATGATTAGGAGGATATTATTTTGGCACTGCTCTATCTACATTCCTAAATATGACAAACAGATATATGTTATAATATATTCTTCCCTCGTACAGTAGCAGAGCAAAAAAGCGAGGCACGAATCTGCCAGAGTTCACCTTAGCTATTGGTTCCGATCTTTGCAACTTCTTTCGATTGCTTTCCCATAATCGTTCTACTATCCGTGGGTTGAATCGAAATTATCCTCGCATCACGCCCTTGCAGTTTCTCTCAGGGAAGTGTGAATATCTAATATTTAAAAGGCTACGCGTACGTATACGTCAGTTACTAGTCGTAGTATCATACGTGCGCCAATAGATATAAACACGCTCATACACGCTCTCTACCGCTTGATCTATGACGTGGGCATATGCATTTTTCAAAATACTCATATCTCAAAGGGAACTGATTCGTCTCGGCTCCGCCTGCTCCATCAGAATTATTACATACAAAGAAATATTCCATATCTAGAGAAATGTATTGTAAACCATAGCTACATGGCAGTTTTGCCAATATTTTAGCCTACTTATATCGGTTTTTCAACCGCAGTAGAGAGAAAAGATTTATATATTCAGACCGGTCTTAGTTGTTTCAACTATTTTGGCATACCGAGGTATTTTGAGAAAAAGGTTTTACCTGCTGAGGGGAGGAGTTACAGGTATATATGGGAAGGGGACGAAAGGTAGGTTAACGGGAAGAGTTAGATGCCGTGATATGGGTGAACGAGGGGCGGAGAGACAAGGGGGACGAATGCGGAAGCATCCAAGCGGGCAGAGCGCCCCACCTTGGTGCATCACAGCGACGGAGATCCCGGGATCGTCGGCGCATCCATCGCATTTGTGCCCGCGAGGGCAAACTGATTCGACACGGCTTGCCAGGCGCATTGATAAGCACATACCTTCCTCCTCCTCCCCCTTCCTCCCCCCTAGCCGTCCCCACCTCGCTCCATAGCGTCACGTGATGGTTGCCCCGAAGGAGGGGAATAGAAAGGGACGCAGACAGGAGAGATGAGGAGGACACAGAGTGAGAGAAACAAGAACAAAATGGAAAGTGCACGTCGGTGCAGTGTCCGTGTCCGCTTCCTGCGCCCCGGGCCGAGGGTTAACTGTCCGGGACGGGAGGGATGGGAGTGGCGGGGAATCATCGCAGCGGGCTTTCATGCTGGGGGCCTAATTGCGCGCCGGCGTCCATCCCCAACGGAGGATAATCGAGAGAGGCCCGAACAGCGAGGCCGTTGGAAGCGAGCAGCAAGGGATCCAGGTAAAAGACTAAAACTTTATAATACCGGGTCCCGTGAATACTCGACGAGGTCGACTTAATCACGAAAGTATTCCCTCTAACTCGAGGTACTGCATCACAGAAAATCTGACGAAAATATGTTGATTGCATACCCTGATGGAAAAATGAAGGAAACGTTCACTAAGTCTAAATTTTATCCAACAATTATAAATGAGGGAAACGTGTTCCGGCTGTATTTTGAGCTAGAATAATAGCTGTAGATAGCATTATTTGTGAAAAACATCTGGCCTTTAAAGCACAATAACTATTACTCGTTGGTATCGATGAGGTAATCCTAGGTGGACCATTATTAATCGCTTGTTTTGAAGTGAAGTTTCTCCCATGGTCACCTTTAATGGAATTTGAAGCTGGGTCATCAAAATTTAATAAAGTATGATGTTTCTTATCACACTTCTTACAAGTAGAGGAAGAGCACTTGTGATTAGGTGAATATTTGTCCAAGCAATTAAAGCATCAATTTAGTTGCATAACTAACATTCTACGTTTATGCACTTCCATCTGCAAAAACTCCGGGCATTTGTGCAAACGATGTGCACTCCTGCAGTGTACACACTTAACGTTAACAGATACAAATGAATGTTGTAATTTGACATAAGGTTTAGAACTTGAATTATTTCCATAGAATGACTTATCAGCAGTAGCACTGATACTCTCCAAAGCCTTGCACTTTTTTTCTAAAAAGTCTAACACTATCTTCAAGGTGGGCATCGTTACTGTTTGTGAAAGCAATTCCCATTCCTTTCTGGATTCTTGATCAATATTATCCAAAATTATTTGATTAAGTAACACTTCAAACAATGGTACATCAATTTTCAGTGTATCAATGGCATTAACATTAGACTGGACATGATTTATTTAAGTTCCTCAGCGAACCAGCGTTATTTTTGCTAACGGTTGGGATGTAGAGTAATTGTTTTATGTGAGTAGAAACTATCAACCTCTTATCATGATATCTGTTTCTTATCAAATTCCACGCGACCTCAAAATTGTCGTTAGTGACGTGTAAATTTTGAATAAGCTCGTGAGGTTCTCCTTCAACAGATGACAATAAATAATGGTACTTTTACACTGGCGATAGTTTACGGTTATCACAAATTAAAGCTTCGAACGCATCTTTAAAGTGCAACCACTCATTGAACTGTCCTTTAAACTTAGGTAAACCAATCGTTGGAAGTTTAACATGACCATTAGAATTGTTATCAGCTGAACGAATTGCAGCTGAATGATTTGAATTGACGTCACTTCTAGACTCAAGTAATTTCAAGCAGAGCGCCTGAACTGAAAAAACTGCTCTTCAAACGCTTCCCGTTCTGGTGTATGATCTTCATTACTAACCTCACATTCTAATTCTTCTTGAATTGCAATGAAATTCTGATAGAGTTCTGGCAATTTATCTTGTCCTACTTTTAACTCGAATATACTTTGTGAAGCTACATCGAAATTATTAACGAAATTTTGTAGTCTCGTTAGACTTGCCTTAATTGTCCCTCTCTTTTTAATTAACAAATGTTTTCCCTTAAATCCATTTTATTAGCACATTGCAAGCATGAATTAAGGAAAGGTATTAGGTATAAGAATGGGTTTATCTGACCTTTGACATGAAAGTGAATATGGACCAATCAAACGCCGTTCAGTCGTCCATGGAGCAGCAGATGACAGGAACTCCGACCGTAGTGTAGAAGATATAAATCCGACTGGAGACGTAGGTGATATAATTCTGGTAGTAGTTGTAGAAAATTAATCCGGCAGTTGAAGTAGAGGATGTTTATCTGGGCCAGAAAGCAAGTCAGGTGTTGGAGATTATCTTGTAGTAGACGTCGGGGATGGTGATCCGGCAATAGAAGGACCAAAATGTTCCGGCTGTTATTGCTATAACATGAAACCTGTATATTAATTGAATATTAGCAAAATTAGAAGAGTGATCGTTTCGATTCTAATGAAGTGGACTGTATTTCCTTAGGTCTTAATGATCTCTTTATCTTATCTTGACCGTCTTTGTCTTACAAAAAAGATTGATTAGTATCAACAACTCAACAATAAAAAACGTGTCATTAGTAACGTGAAAGAAGAACGACGAAACTTGTGAAATGATGTCAGGCGCGAACACGTAGCATACAAATTTTGAAGTGAAAATACAACCCCGTGAATTTATTCAGCAGATCTCCTAGGCAAACTATGAGAAGGGGAACCATGTTATTACTGAAACGGGAATAACACTTGAGCGACTTGGTACCAGCGAGGCATGTTTGTATTTTATGACTGTGTTAAATGATTTGTCCTTACTATTTTACTCGCTTATATTTTAAGAATATAGAAAAAATTACATTTTTCGTCATTGCACTTGCTGATACTTTTATGTCATCATACTTATCTTTGAAAATGGGCGATAAATAGCATGGCCAAAGTATGACATTCAAATAAAACAATGTTAAATTCCAATATTTCATTCCAATTCAATTTTAAATGAAGTTTTTAACCGTTGTTTTTCTTTCTAATACCAATTAATATTATAAAGTAAATTATGCAATTGATAGTATATGCCGAACAATTCTTCTCTCAGTCCCAAAATAAAATATAAATAGGTATTAGCCTTCAAATTAAAGGGTCAAGTGGTTACTTTACAGAAAATTAAGTGAGATTTTTACTTTATGTCCAAAAATACCACCCTAAATGAATAGTTAATTAGAGTAGCTGAAATGGAAATAACCAAATAAGAAAAGTTTTGATTACATTTAGAGAGATATGATAATGAGGGATTACAAAATAATGTGGAAATATAAAGTAAGAGGCAGAAGACTCCAGGGACGTCCACCAAAAGGGACGCCAAAAACTAGAACTATAGGATAAGACTTTATGCCTAAAACATGCAGTAAGAAGAAGAAAACCATGTATTGAGCACAAGGAAAGTTTTGAACTAGCAGTATGCAGCAAAAAATTATACTAAGGTCATAATAATGTGAGTCCATAGAGACTGCATTACATATAGCCCATCCCAAGTAATTAAGCAAAAAGCATTTTGTCTTTTTCGATTTTTAAAGCTGATACGTGTTGCAAGGGAGCTTGAAAAAATAAACATTTAAAAATTCATTCTTCAAGCAAATTGAACAAAAATTTTAAATACAGGAATATTTTTCGATTTGAGTATGTTAACGAATCATTTTCAACAAAAAATTTTCACATTTACAAATAACCTTAAGCTGTATTAATAATTTGCAAACTGTCAATTTCTAAAATATGGAGTAGAGTCTATTCAAGCAGAAAAAAATGTGTAAAATTTCATAACTTAGCTCGCAAAGACACTGATACTCAAATTATGTTTAATATACAATATAGTACACTCCAAACGCCATATCACGCGATACGTAGACGATTTACTAATGCCCAGCTATGCACTGACACTGCTTATAACCTCTGGCTGCAGTATAAATTGCATATTAAAAATAATATAACACTACAAAGTCACCCCTAGATTTTTAGAAGGGGAGAGCTCGTTTTAGCATCGGAAGAAACAATAAAATGAACAAGCACAAGAAAAAATGTAGTTAATGCTAGGATACCCGGACTTTTCAACATCATTCAACGCCAAAAGTGAGTCATCTAGAACCACAGAAATTAATTAAATAATTCCTCACTTTCCACCATTAAGTTTATATTTTACAATTTTTCTACAAACTATCATCCTTTTTCTTCATGTACATCGATATTTTTGCTTTATAACATTAAAAATTTTGACAATATCGATGATTTTTTATACTTATATGAACTTACGGCATTTCCATCAATTTATCGTCTTTTCCTTTTCATTTTATTTTTTCCTAAAATGACATAGCTCAATATACTACGAAGACATTTTAAGTTATTTTGTATATATTACGATTTTTAAAGTTTGGTTGCAATAAATAAGCTCAAAATATAATTTTATGGTCGATGTAGGAATTTTCCCGAAAACCAAAAGCAAATAACTGAGGGATTCTGATTGTTGTAATGAAGCTTATTTACAAACTTGATATACTGTACATCAAATACATTGTATTGTGTATTGTTTATAATAAAAACTATATTTATACTGTCTCTTGTTAAGTCATTTAGCGCATATGCATGATTGTATATCACAATGGTATTGATTGCTGCCAGGTCTAGAATGTCATGGAAACTATGAATAAGCCACTTCCTTGAAAACGCTTTGACTGCTTTACTGCATCGCTTTTTTGCGCACAGAGTCCACCCCATACTTCATTGTATTATGGTGCGACGCACGGTGGGGATTTTTTTCTCAGAATTAGATATACGAGCACTGTAGTGAAAAGAACTCAATAGTAGGACATATTACCCCCAATATCCTTGAAAAATAGTCAATGTAACATCGTAAGATTTCAGTAACCTTGTGGAATACAGTTTTTTCTGAGAGATCGGTACTTATCATCTACAGAAATTTACTGTTCCGACTAAACAAGTGAATTAATCTTTGAGCAAATTTGCCAATTTTAGAGATAAAGGAGTGATGTAGTCACATTTCTACCATAGTATAAAAATGCAGTATTTGACGCATACTACAGAGTCTGGAATTCGTTGTCTATTTAGACGGTTATCCTCGGACATATCGTCCTCATCCTCTACATATATGAGGTAGGACTCTTCTCTGACAAATGATTTGTTCTACCGAAATTAAACATATTATAACCAAATTTTAAAAAGTATGAATGTACGAATGAAAATAACAAACATCTTTTTGCCAAATAGTAAGCTCATCTTTAGATACACTCTTTTTTGTGTCTTGACCGCATTCATTGTCACTTTCTGAAGAATCATTAGTTCTTCGAGTGTTTAAAATCTCTGCTCATCGACGGAACTGTCAATTAAAAACTATCCACCATCTGACTCATTCTCCTGAATCATTGGCTGCCCAGCAAGGATTTCTTCAGATCATAATGAGCGACTCTGAGATATGTTTGAATACAAAGAACTTCAACATCACGATCATCATAAACTCAACATTATAGCTTCAAACTTTATGGGACAGAGCAGAGGAAGACTGAAGTTGTACTTTCCACTTGTTATTCGGATGGAAAAGGTAGAACTGGAGACAAAAAAGTAAGCGTAGTCCATGCGTCAGTAAGGAGCAATACTGTATTCTCTGTACTCTAAAATAGTAATAAGATACACTGTACCCTGCCGACAAATTTCTAAATATGCCATGAATCGGCCAGACGGAAAATGAAAAGGGAGGAAGATACTAAATGGAAGGAAGACAAATGAGAATATCTGTGAAAGGTGATCCAGTAATGGAAGGTAACCGATGATAGAACGACATGGGTCGGCAAACATGCGCAGCAGAATGACAAATAATTACAAATTTAATAAAAGTTTTGGTGATAATACAAATTGCAAATACATTCTGGGTCATAATGACTCGTAAGGGCGTTCAAGGTAAATTCTATCGTAAAAAAACCAAATTAATGGATTATTCCTGGAAAATGAATTTTTTTACATAAACGCAGGTTAAAATAAATGCAAGTAACGAGAGGAAATCCTTCTCTCATTTTAAATGAATGTAAAAATATTTAAAATCACGTTTCAGTCAAAATAACCCGCCTGGTCTAATGTAGAGGATGAGTTTTCTCATCCTCTAGACTAAACTAATATAGTCTTGTCTTGATAAGTTATGCAATTATTGAAAGATTTTACTTATAATCTTCCCTTGAAATTTCCATTAAGATTCATCGCATATTTCCATTCCAAGGCATTCTGTACATTTTCACTAAGTTGACTCCAAGAGGAATGTTATGTATTTCATGGTTATGTTCAGTGTTATATTTTATGCAAATCTGTGAACTTAGAAGTCAACTCATGTTTTCTGGGTTTAATTTTTATTATTATAGTATAAACGTTGGTCTTTAATTTGCGGAATCAATTCATATTGGAAGAAACACAACCCTGTGATATCACTATCAATCAAATTTCGCTTCCAACGGGTTTCAACGCCTGCATTTCATTTTCAAGGGATGACAGCAAAGACATATACTTAGGGTAGTTTAAGTTTAGCGTTAACAATTTGGTAGCCCTAGTTAATTTTAGCAGATCACCGTTTGAGCAGATAGTGTAGCAATACTGAAAAAGACATATGTGCCTTACATTTTGCTATAATGGAAATAATAAGTTGATTAAATCAAAGTTACAATGGCGTATGCCAGCATACGGTATTATTAGTAGTAATTAAACGAAAAAATTGATGGATTACAACCCTCCGTTCTACCTGACCCCATTCTAACTGCTTGAAACTCTACTTTTTCATATTTCGCATGCCTGTATCCAATTTTTGTCCCTCTTGGGGCTTTCCCTTCTTTCGCCATTTCTATTACGTTCCAAGGAAACTCATAACGTATAAAACCGTAAACCTGGGGCTTGCCTTACTATTAACTTTTAATAAGGCTCTCACTTTTTCTACCTTTCCGTTTAATACATCATTTCCAATTTGAACAGTCCATTTGATTCTCTGCGTTCGGCTACAGCACAGAGTTTCGAAGTCTTCTATCTTATTCTGTTCTAGCTTAAAATATTTTACATCCCTGTGGCATAGAACACAGCACTCCTCAAAATGCTTTCATGTTCCTCTTCCTTCTTGGTGACTCAATTTCCCTCACATTTACCCACTATTTTCAGTTATTTTAATTACGCACGAAGCATTAATCATGTGCATAAAATGCAATAGAACAAACTTAGATGTGATAATAGGGGGCCATAAGATGAGAGCATTCGCGAATTTTGAGTTATTCTCGGTTATTTTGCTCATAAATGAGCGTGACTCAAATCCCGTGTAATATTCGTTTACAAAGAATACCTAGCAAGATGAAAAAAATTGTCAAATTAATACACAGACTCTTCCACTCGCTCTTCTCACGAAAACTATTATAGAAATATATACACATAAGGCAAGGGCTAAAAAGTATATCTCTGTGAAAAGTGGCTGGTATGCAAACCACCAAATTGGTTTTTTTACCTCACACATTCTATGGAATCAAAGAACGGATGAAGCATGAATACATTACATTAGCAAATCGCTTGCGTCGAGTGCTAAGCCAGAGAAAAATGAAGGTATATGCGTATGAGGCTAAAAATAATGTTTCATTTGAAAATTTCACATTAGACGATGCTCTATGCACAAGCGTTCGAGTCGATAACTTGCATTATTTTGGAAGAAATCGCTCTCATTGCGCGGGAAGCATGATCGCACCGAAAGGTAGAGAGCCAAGTTCAGGCTCAATCCTTGGTGCGATGTCCTTTTGTCACAGAAGGGCTAATTGCTCTTATTTACTCAAGGACATAATAATTTTCTAAGAAAAAATACCCATTTGAGTGTTTTAAGTTACACCCTTGGTTAGTTAACGTAACTAGAGCATGCTTCCACCTCAACGTCTATATATTGGCCTGGTCACCATACTAAGTTATATTGTATCTTCTTTCCTTTTTTATTTTAACTATTTTTGTGTTGAGAAAAATAAACACTGGTTCAATATTCTGAAAGACCTATTTCTTTTCCCCGCCCTTGGGAAGATATCTTCTTCATAGTTTACCGTTGTTACTTAAACCGATCGTCGCGACTGATCGGCTCTCGCCACCACAGTTGATTCCAGCGGCAATAATAAATTCTCACCATGTACCGTCTTGAAACTACTTCCACCACCGAACGACACACAGCCATACCACTTGAATGTTATATGTAAACATTGGTTATTTCATTAGTGCTAAGTTCGTGATGAGCTTTCAAGCATCTCTCCCGAGACAAACATTAGTTACAATGGTTTTAATCTTGCCTGACTACAGAGTGAACGCAAAATCCATTTCTATGATAAAATTTGAGCCAAAGTAACTATTGCAATGTAAAGCTCTCGGATTTTCCAACCAGGTGATGGTAGATTGTGGTACCGACGTTTCGATGGTGTAGTCTGCTTTCGTCCTCTAGGTGAATCGAAGGAATAATGGTAGACTACACCATCGAAACGCCACTACCATAAACTACTATCACCCGATTGGAAACTTAAGAGCTTTACATTCTAAAAATTCGCCGGAAAAGTCTAAACTCTTACAAAGTAACTATTGGCCATTTTGTGAGGTATGCTTGAAATATTTTCACGAACTTAACACACACAAAATCACCAGTGTGTACGTTAATTGTTTTTTTTTATTTACGAAAATACCTCTTGCATATAGTTTGTAAAATAAGTTAATTAAAATTAAAAAAAAACATTCGTGATAAAAAACAATGCTCGTTAACATAAAAAATACTTCCGCGACAAGGAGCGCTGTCGGCAAAGTGGCCGTTGACACGTGACAGTCTTTTCAAATAAAACTGGCTGCTGAAACGTTAGGTGAGTGAGTTATCTGTGAGTCAAAAAAACTGTCTCTTATAGCAGCTTAAATACTTGCATGTGCTTTTTGCCGAGGGTGCGCCCATTGTAAGGCGAGCTCTGTATCTCGCTCTGAATACTAATGGAGTGCATAGGTGCGAAAGCGGCCATAATTCAACTGAAAAACGTGTACATCACTGCATTCTCGGGGCGGATGTTGGTGCTGCCATTGAATGGGTGATCATTTCGTGAGGAAGCAGTTAGAAGAAGGTGGGAAAATTTCACCGACGTATCCTAAAGCCACACGACATGCAACATTAGTCATATTTCTACGAGAGCTTCCGCGGTGGTCATATGACTCAAGGGTTTTCGGACTCCTTCCACGTTTTTTCATCCTTTAGAGCAACCATTGTGGTAGATGGAGAGGGAATTACGTTATGATACTGCAGTATGACAAATAGAATAACAACCCTATTGGCTATTAATGCATTTTCCTTACGTAGCTTTGACTAGCATGATGGAATGGACGAAATAGCTTATGTATAGCAAGTATATCCACCATCTGTTTGACATTTAAGGCAGGTAACTCCTGAAAAATATATTGGTTATTCATTGCAATGGATTTTATTTAACTTTACCATAGTTTCCACCGGGAATGCGAATTACATTTTATTTAAATACATAAAAAAATATATGTGAGGAGATTGCATATAAAAGACGTAGTTGCATACTTATTTCAAAAAAGTTTCTTAACCTTTTCACAGCGTATCTGGTTTTCAACTAGCGTTCTTAGAAAATGTCATTTTACAATGAAAAAATGAAAATCATATTCGTATTATTTTCTTCCTATTCGTATTCTTCATGCGTTCACTTGGTTTAATTATACCGCACCAGAGACCCCCGATGCCACGTTCAAATTCGGGACGTAGCACAAGAGACTTAGGGCGTCAGTCGCGGCCAAAGAAAAAGTTTTTTCAGTGTCGTGGACTAAAGTCAACCAGCGCGGCGAAGCATAAATGTTTGCAGATCGACTTTTGTCGACTATCGCGGTGAAAGGGTTAAGTTATCGATGAAAAACATGGCAAAAGTGCAAAATCAGTAAGTCACCATGAAATCACTAAAGGAAAAGCGGGGTTAGAGAAGATGGCGGACAGGATACGCCCACGTTAAAACTTCTGGCACAGGTCATAGTATTAAGCGCCCTCTCCGTCTATCTGAATGGAGCAGCAGTTTCGCCGACATTCCAGTCGTCATCTTCGTCACCTAAATTTACCGAGTAAAATGCTGGAAAAATTGCTGTCCTCAACGATGAAAAAATGTAGTATGAATCCGTATATCCTCAATTCAAGCTGCCTCAGAAAACGGAATATTATACATCGATGTAAAAATAATTCAAACACCTTATCCATAGGTCATACAAATACCGCGTAACGAAAAGATGCCACCATTGAGGAGATAATGAGAATTAGTTTCACCCTCGGGTCATTCACAAACATAACACTGGATAGAAAAACCACCAATACCCTGATCAGAGTTCCTCCATTTTTTCCATCCCCTCTCTCCCTGGCTACCTCTTATTCGTATCTATCTCTATCTCTCTCCCATTGCAGACGGTTGGACAACCTCTGCCGCAATCCCAGCGGTGGATTTCGGTGTAACATGCAGATGTAGAAGTGCCGAACCGCAAAACCGCGCAACACTCGAACGGAGGAACAACGAGAGTGTCGGAGGGAGATTTGAGGGAGAGAGTCCGCCCCGTGCCACCCTGACCCGATCGCTGGCTGGCTGAAGCCTAATCCTGAACGGCAACGGCGCCGGCCCCTAATCCCGTATTAATCCAGATGACGCCCGCGATGACATTTTGGAAGCGAATCGGTCGCCCTGAAACAAATCTTCTATCAATTAAGGACTTCACACAGGGGCGAAATTGATTTTCGCTTTGGGCAATCCAAATAATCCTCGTCTCCTCCGCCCTTACAGCCACCTCGTTTAACCGCCCCGCAAGTAATTGTCTCGACCATTTGATCGTGGTGCGGTCCACATAATAGGCAAACCGCGTTCTGTTGCCGCTACGGACGATGGTGCTGATGTCAAACGGAAAATCTAGGGATGGCAATCGCGTTGATTTATGGCATTTCATGAACAAGAAAGCAATAGGTGTGTTATGATCAACATATAAGCTCAAAATGATGTTCGGAATCCAACAAAATTAAGCAAGTATCTACCTGAAGACTAGTTTCTACCCCTTTGGCTGCAGACTATATAACCTTGTCAATTGCCAGCTCGCACTATATTCAAAGCCAAAAGTTAATAAACGTACACGGAAGAGAGTGTGCCTCGACCAATATTGCCAGATAAAGTAAAGTTCTCCGAAATAGGTCAACGTCTTCTCTGGTATTCACCGATTTTTTGAAACATTATAAATATTAACTACAATTTATATAATATTCCTTTAAATAACAAGGTAAAAACATGAATTTGGGTGAGAAATTGTAAAATTTGTTGTTTAGAGACCGATTTCTGTATTATGTTTCAGTATTACCTCAGAGAAAAATAAATCTACAATTATGGAAGTGAAATATTCATTTCATTGCTTATACTGTACACGTAAATTCAAAAGAATAAATTAAATTCACCTGTTAAAAAGGTCCGCAAATTGTCCATAAGTCCGTAAATTACTTATCAGTAGAATAAAGAATATTAATTATACAGTCATTATTTGAAAGATTTTTTGTTCAATGCATGCGGTGAAAATTCATCGGTCAAGATTTCTGTATAAATTTTGATGCTTTTTAAAATCTTACTTCCGTCACCTGGCAATAATTGCAGTCCTATCTTCGTCCTAGCCATCTGAATGTTATTCTAGGGAATGTTTCATTCTTAGTAGACTGTAGAATACATGTTCACGAGAAGCATAATTAAACCTCCCATCATCTCATTTGCCTACACCTCATGACAAAAAACTTAACAATTCGAAATCTATACCCAGGTTTAGCCAATGTTTGATTTTTTAAAAATTAGTTGAGCTCGATATCTAGTTGTAGTATTAGGGTGATTAGGGTGCTTCGACGACTAAGGTCATTCGCACCACGTCAACCTAACACCACCATGTCAAGTTATTTAAAATAAATAATTAAATAGACAAATAAAAGCAACACAACTCACATTAAAATGGGCGTGAGATAAAACACCAAATAATGGTTGGTCACAAACAGTTAAAAAGCCCAGACTCTTTTAAAAATGACATTATCCAACAGACACAATCAGGATCGTCTCCTAGGACGTGTCCTAGGTCTCCCTTGATGTTCAGCCGGATGCGCAGAGCACGGTACCTATCACAGCTCGATATCTATTTCATTTATAATTCCGAGGAATAAAATCAAATCATTATGCTCCAGCTTAAGATATTTTTAGCAGAATATTACATAAATCCTTAGTACTGAATTTGAGTTGCTGACGACGTAAACAAATATGATTTCTCATTATTTCGCTAAAATGCCTTCATGTCGAATAAATGAACTTTGAAATCAAATGGAAATGCATGGTAAGGAAACGAAGGTAATGAGCTAAATTTCTCAAACAGAAGGAAGCAGGATATTGATATCATAGAAATGTTGTGTGCATATTCAGCGGATAAAAAACTTATTTAGTATCCTGATTCTCAACTCCATTGATAACTAGGTTAAACACACGGCATTAAAAATCTCTGAACGGCCCGGCGGAAGAAACTATCTAGGCTGTAACAAGCAACCCGTACTGAATTGCCTGCTATGGGTGAGTCCACGAGTGCGCGATGCCCCACAATTTTAATGGCCTCCGTCTGGATATCAATGGACGCGGGACCAGGTTCGATCGATCTGACGACTGAATGCGTTTATAAATTGATCGTACATTTTGTAAGTAACTTTGGCGACATTGACGCAAGGTTCCGGTCTAGAGTACCCGTCCCTCGCCCCACCACCAGCAACCAGAACGTCCTTCCCACCCCTCTTCCACACCTCCGCAGGAGCTCGCCGCTCCTTCCCCCGAACAGCCGCATCCACCGACCGCACCCAGCAACTCCACCCGATTTCTCCACCCAAGCGAACCCAACGCAACACCACTCTTTACACCCCTCTTCACTTACCCTAACCATCCTTCGTCCATGACCTCCGCGGGGCACACATATTCCTCCGCTGGTTCACTTCGGCCCCGGTGCGTCATCAGTTTCCCATCCAATTAGGAAGGCGCGAAGAAGAGGAAGCGGGTTTTTGTCACGAGAATGACTCTCCGAGAGAGAGAGAGAGGGAGAAAAGAGACGGGTTATATCCAAAGTCGGAAGCGAGGTGCGAGGGATAGGGCGAGCGACGAGAAAGGCGAAATTGTTGGAGGAAGGGCGCAGAATAAGGAAGATAAAACGCTGAGAGGATGGAAAGAGAGGCTGAGGAATGGTGAGCGGTACGAGAGGAGAATGGAAAGACGGACGTATCGCATCTTGAAGGGAAGGGAGAAGAGGAGAAAGGTCTGTTGAGACGGCGTGTGGCTGCGAAAAAGGCGCGGGGCAAACGGGGGTGGGGCGGAGGGGTGGGTGTTTCGCGTAGCATTTCCTGGAGGCAAGGGTAGGATGGGATGAGAGGGCAGAAATGATGGATCGCGGGAGGAGATTGGAAGGGAATGGATGAGTTGTGAGAGGGAGACACGCCGGAGGCCGGAAAGGGGTTTGGGGGTTGGGAATCAAGGGGTCGAAGTCGGAGAGATTGGGTGGGTGGGGTGAGGATCGGACAGAAATGGGGAGGGGAATCAGAAGCTGGTGGAGAGAGAAATAACGCGAAAATAAAACTTCATAAGTGGAAACAACCTTGTTCGCCACATCTGGGAACTTGCTGTGCCAATAGTACGAAATTATTATGGAATTTCATTGGCCAAACAACACTACAAGAAGTTTGAAAAGAAGTGAAAATTATTCTTCATTTTTTTCCCATTTTATTGAGGAAATTGGACAAACTGATTTATTTATCGATATCATATCACTACAAACCTTTAGCAAAGTAAAGAAAAATAATGAAATAAAAACGGCTTTCATTAACTTGGTAAGACGACGAAGCAAACTACACGATTTTAAGTACTTCATGCGTGTCCTGAGCGGTCGACTTAGAAAAGTTTCGCGAAGATTTCTGCAGGCAGTCTCACGTTTAACTTCATATGCAAGACTTTTATTGAGTAAGCTTAGAGATGTTTTGCAAAAACTTCAACTTAACAAAAAGCGCTTTATCAACAAAATTACGCAATAACGCTTATTTTTGGGTGAATTTTCATTAAGCCACATATTCGCCAAAAATAAGCTGTGATACTTATTAGTTTTCAACTACGCTATATCGCTGTTGCCATAAATGCATCTGATTAATTACACAAACTAAGTTTTTACCCCTTCAAGTTACCTTATCTATCATCATAATCAACCTCAAATCCAGGTCTTTGTACAAAATGATCGTGTAAGTGCAAATTGGCCAACTTCGTCATCAGTGAATTGTCTCTACCAATCTTTTACCATGCAAAAATACTTTCACTTGCTCTAATTTTCCTCATTATGCAAAGAAGCATAAATAAACACTGACGTAGACTTGACTACAAGGCTAATCAATCTTTTTTGAAATCTACAAAAGAAATCTGATCCCGAACATTGTAGCCTCGATAATGACACAATTTTTGTAATACATAGTCCTAGAAGATAGCTTAGCGGCAGCAGGAATAAAACCAGTGAGGAAGACTCAGAGGAAAGAAAAATATTCTTTCATTACGTTCGGTATGTTAATCAAAGTTTCAATAGCCTTGTAGTATTTATTTCCAAGTAGATTTAAAGACTATATTGTGATGGCTCGAGCTAGGGTTGGTCGAGCGTTGGTCCGAGGTGTTTGTGTAATTGAGTGAATTTTCCTGGTGGAACGGTGTTTCCGAGTGAGTGTCAAGGTGAATCCTGACCGGTGTGGTGTCCTCCGTTAACTAGGGCTACCTAGGGGCCCACTTTATACCCGGTCTGCATACAGTAACCCCCTCTCACCATAAACCCTCCTTCGACGGGTGACTACCCCTCCCGAGGGATATAAAAAGCCCTGGTGAATGTGCTTCGGAAGGAGAAAGATTGCCGGAAGTCCCTCGAGGTGCATGATAGCCATCGCCCTCCCGAATAAACGAGGCTTATGCTGGTGGAGGACGGGATAGCAAAGAAAGTTCTGGAGGAGCAGAGACTGGAGCGGACGAGTGACGGCCGTGTTCTTCGCCGACGCGGGAGAAGATTGTTTCCTGGTGCCGCGGTTGTGGGGATCCGAGCAGTGAATCCATTGACGGCTTCAACAATTCCTGCATCGACAGAAATCTGTAAGAACGTCGCTGTTTGCGACCCGTCCACCGTCCTGATTACCCAGATAAACTCTCACTTCCCCAGTCACGAGATCTGAATCTCTTTTCCCTTTGCTCCCGTGCATCTTGCCCTCACAAAACTTCAGACCAAGTGTTGAAAGAATTAGACAGTGAACCATTGGTGCTCCAGAAACTTTAATCAAGGGCAAATATGAACTTTTGCCCAAAGTCATTTTCTTTTTCTTTGTAAATTGTATCATCTTTTGGAAGGGGGAAAAGTATCTTGCATTCACCTTTTTGTTTTGTTGCTTGATGTATGTATTTCACGTTGTTCATCTTCATTTGAATCGTCAAGTGTTATCATACATTCATCCTCATCCTCATCAGGGTATTATTTTTGTGTAATTTGTACGACATCATGCATTGCGAAATATATTTTGGTGGATTCAAATAGACCAATAGCTCGATCATTCCCTCGCTCGGAACGGCTGGTGTTCCCCTCCTCCTACCACGTATGCGACGTTCGTGTTCCGTCACAATATAGTCAGTTCAATTAACGCTTTTCGTTGTCTCAGTCATACGTCGGGTGAAATACGACGCCACTTATTCATTATTCCGTCGCCTTGATATGTTTGTTTCAGCACTGATGCTTTCGCTATATCCCTTTGTTAAGTTACCCAACATATTCAAAGTATAGAGTAACACAATAGTAGTTCAATTTTAACAAAAAATCAACAATGCCTCGAAATAGTGTACATTGGTTCCGTCCATGCTTCAACTCGTTTTAAACTGTATATGTGCATTGAATGGTGAGTTCACATCTACTCTTCGTAGTAACGCTTTCCTTCGTTAGTCTTGGGAATTTAATCCGTATGAAGCCGTACGCTCCTAACAAAAAAGCGGAAGCACTTCCTGTAGTTACAAATTCTAAATTAATTTTGTTGAAGCAGCAGATTTGAACCACAGTGTCTTCCTATATTCGCAGTGCTCTTCCATTGTGGCGCGCAATGGACATCGTATCCTGCAGTAGTCTCAATTAGCCGCCGCCACGCCTACTGAACCCCACGTTCTCCCTACCGCCGCTCCCGTCTTTTACTCCTCAGTGTGAGGACGGGGCGCGGCACGGGCCAAAGGGTCGTCCGGCCAGAAGAGGGGAGGGGGCTGCTCTCTGTGGATAGGGGAGGTGTGATCAAGAGATTTTCTGTCCCACAAAGGAATCGCCGCGCCGTTCTCCTCGAGGTCCCACACCCTCGTGACGTGCGCCAAGGGACAATCGCATGTCCCTCCGCGTGTCCCCGTTCCCAGGCAACGCCTGGAGTACACAACGCGGCCTCCCCAGACACCCGTTCACTCTTTCCTCTTTCCGCCCGATTCAACGGTCAAAGACGTGCAGCGCTCCTTCCCACCCGGCTAACGCACGCATCAAACTATGGAATGAGAATGGCAGCCACTTGTGCTTGCAAGCGCATTTATGTGACGGGGAAACACGCAACTGTTGTGGATGTGCGGACGGATCAATTGCTACTGGTGTTGTCCGGTCACTGACACAGGATAGCAAACACTCAGGAGATCACAGGTGCATGGTGCGTGATCACAGATTCGTATGCTAATTGTATATTTATCAAGAAAATAATTCGTAAGTAATGAATTCATTTGATCTCACCAAATGGCTAATTAATTATTAATATAGCGTTCAATCTTCGTCTAGATTAAATCTTTATAAATTCGTGCACTGGCCTGGAAACCACAACTCAAATGTACTTCAGAGAGCGTAAGTTTACCGTACATTGATAAAAATGAGGAAGAGCTATTTTTTTATCGATCAACTTTATTATTTAATATTTAAATAAGGAGTATTGGAAGACAATGTTTAATACGTGAACTTCACTTGTCAATGCTCCGCTTAAATGTCTCTGGCAGGTGCATTTAGGATGCTGAACCTCGGCTCTCTGCAGCAACCTGGAATTCTAGCTTTTCATATAATTGTTATTGCCAGGCAAGTATCATTTGCGACCTTTGTCAACCTCAAATATTCGTCTGACATGTGAAATTTAATGAAAGACCGCCAAAGTCGTATACTTAAATAAATAAGCTCTCTAAATTACATACCGTTTTTAAGGTCTCCCATTTTACCAATTTCAACGCTCACCCGTCATTTTCTGGGGGTTTTAAATTACACACCGAGGCAACTTCTTATTGGTTGAAGGTAAGAAAGAGGGGAGGATAGGTTAGTTATCGAGCATGAGCAGGAGGAACAAGGTGAAAACAGGAAACTGTTCAGGGTGAAGAGTATAAAAACGGAAAATTAACAGAAAATCTGCCTTTGGGTGGGATACATATGTGAAAAAGAGGTAACTGATTTCTTGGCATGGATAAACTTATCGATTTCACTATTAATACCTTCTCATAGGGCATAATCTCAAAATTTTCTCAAAAGTTGACTTTTTTGATCACATATAAATCATAACCATTGAAATAAGACACAGGGTTGTTGCATTTTAATGACTAACAAATAATGGTTATATGCCATCGTCAATGACAATTTCAAACGATTTTTTATGATGCAAAGACCATTTTTCTCTTGCTTTGAAACATTTTTCTATCGGTCGCACATGAAAGCAACCACAATCATGAGTTCCATATCATGAGGTTCACAATCTACCACAATATATAAATACGTTCTATTAAACTGATTACCACTTGTCCAATGTTTACCTGGCTATAAACACAAATTTACCAAGTTGTACCTTTCCCGCCTCCGATAAAAATTTCCATCTATTACAAAAAAAATACCTTTCTTACATTCGACTAACTGTGAATAAGGAATCGCGCTGCATGTCGTAAGATCTCACACTGGCGTAATGACAAGAGAATGCTCAACTCGGCCAGGGTTACGCGTCAAAAACGCGTGTAGAATTACTAGGTGAAGTCACTAAGATACTTGTATATGTCCACAGTGTGAACTCCAAAATAAATGTAACTCGCCTGAGTACCATGTTTCTCGATTATCATTCACCCTACATCGAATATGTCCTCAAGGAAATGAGACGGTTTCATAGGTGTTTCTTTAAATTTCAGTAAATGAAATAAGAATCAGCTAAAGCATTTTAAAAACTTTTTTGCATTTTTTTCTTATTTAGTGAGCAAGATAACAGGGTAACCAGAAAAACAATCTTATGTTGTAATTTGAAATGTTGTTGTAATGTTGAAAATTTAGTCAACTGCCATATTTTTTAAAATGCATGGATAATAAAATTCATTTTATGTTAAACAACTGCATGAATCGTTTATTTCATTTCGTTTTAATCGTTTCTGAATATAAATTTATAAAAAAAACTAATACATTTTTTCATTTTTTTCTCTCTTCAACTTTCTTCTAACTCTTACAAGCCAGGGACTTAAAATCACTATCGATTCAATCTTAAACTACTCCGAAATTTTTCAATGGTTGTAATCCAGGAAAATTTCTATAAATGCTGTACAAGTTATCAAACCATTGTAACGCAGCTACTTCACACATTTCATGGCAATATCAATTATTTAAACAACAGAAGCTCTGCCAAAGTCATATGGGTCGACGACCGCGGGAGGCTCATTTACGAGATGGTATTATTAAATTATATTTGTGCGCAGGCGTGTAATAATTGAACTGGTAAACAAAATCATACACACAAACAAATAGCTACCAAGCAATGTAAACATAACCAAAAGTAGCTAAAAAAAACGTTGGCAATAAATACCAGGTATCTACTGGGAAGATAAAAGGGGATTTTTGCGACTCAATACAAGTAGGAGATAGTAAACGGATAGATTGGAGCAGAGGATCCAGATTTGAGCAGGAGATAGAGATCAGATTCAGTCAATGAGGAGGTAGTGTCAGTATTCAGTATATTAGTGTGACAAAAACCAGCTAAGAAGCAGATTGGTGAGTGTGAATCCCAACATTCCTTAACAACCGAAAGGAAATTGCGGAGATAGGCTGAGCGGACATGAACCGGGACCCTGAGGTTCACCCTGAGGGCGATGGCTGACTACGCCTTTGAAACGTTACTACGGCAAACTACCATCACCCGGTTGCAAACCCGAGAGCTTTACTTTCTTTTTCACGAACCAGGACCATTCGCCAGGAGAGCGGTGACCATAGCATCGACATAATGGATGTAACGTAATGCATGCGGTCATTTGGACAATCATATATCCATGAAACTTAGTAAAAAAAAGAATATCATTTTTGAAGTGGAAAGGTGATAAATATTGAAAAAGATGATCGCATGTATATTCTCACCAATTGATACTCTAATACAGATACTGACAACTTGCTAATGAGCATTAATAAGGGTGATTTATCTTCCTCCGGATATATCTTCAAGGCATTTGATTATTGGACTTTTATCTTATTCGTAACGAAGGGAAAGGGTTTTCTTAATGTGTTTTGTGGAATAAACTTGCTTCTTAAAGGGTATTAATGTCTCCAAGAAATTTATATCCGAACACCCGAGGTAAGTTTTATGGTGTCCACAACACGTCAATCAATACCCGTCAGTGTCAGAAGTCAATGAATACTGATGATCTACTAGTTTTCTAATTTCTTAATGCTGTATTTAAATAAAACTGCCATTTATGTTATCAAGAAACATAAGCTAAAATTAATAAATATTAATGTATACACTATTAAGAAGAAAAGTGAGTACACAGCTGCATAGTATAATTACTTAATAGTTAATTTATATGGTTGATAATATTTTTGATAAATTGAAAAAGTCCAAAGCATTAACACTTCAATATAGAATCTTTCTTATGCAAACATGAACAAGCAGCGATATTACCATCCTAATGAGCTGGAAATATTGAAGCATATTTCCCGCGTCTGACTAGTTCATAATTCTACATAATTGTTATATAATTTATTTGTGACTCGTACGCTCAACTCTTTGATAAGCAATTCTGGAATGCAGGTTCTGTGCTCAGAGAGATATTTTTTTCTAATTCAGGGAGTACCTACTCCTGCAGGATAAAACCCAATCCGAAGGCATTTTTCCAACTCATTCGCCAGTGCATATTTGGTTTTTTTTTTCGCTGGATGAGCATCGAATAATTGAGCGCAGTCGCGTACGCGGCGTGCGCAGGGATACGTGGGAAATGGGATTTCCTCGACGTTTTTCGGAAACGGGAATGTCACGGAGCAACCGCGGCGTTCAAGGGCAATGAAGACCGGGAGTCAGCTCTTTCCAATGTGTAGAGCGCTGCCGCCCCAGGCAGTCGTGCTCAGATTTCGCAATTCATAGAGCGAAAGGAGGAGTGTAGGGGGAGAAGGAGGAGGGTAAGGGGTGTGGGAGTAAAGGTGGATAGAGAGAGAGACAGGCCTGCTCACGTACCACAGGGGGTGGTCCGGACGCGCCCTGGACCACGGCCGTTCTCGCAAATGAAGCGATTTGGACGCGTCGACGCGGAGACGAGTGGATCGCACCCGAAGACCAACGGTAGTCTCACGATCAGAAATCCACCGCCATCCGCCTATTTAACGACTACAAGAGACCCTAGCCTTCCGCCGGTCCCCTGAAACCCACCACCAAGGGATGGAAAAAGGAGCGAAGGCGAGACGGGTTGAAAGGGCAAGATCATGAGAAGGAACGGAGTCGGGTTCGTACGTGACATTTGGACTCACTGGACCGACCGACCGATGCGGAAAGGGGCGCGAGAGTGCATCTCGAATTCTCGCGTGAAGAGAAGAACTCATTCCGAGAGGAAAATTGCCATCCGGTCCTAAAATATCCCGAAGGGTTTTGAAATAAGAAGTGCGAGACAGTCGCCTTGGTTTTCAGTGGAACCGAAAACGGTCTCCCCGTCACTCTCGTCTCTCGCAAACCCTAAATCTTCTCTCATTTCCGAAGTAGGAGCAAGATAGTACAGGAACTATGCGATGGAGAGAGCGTTGAAAACCGCTTAAAAGTTTGGACATCTACTGAAAAAGACGCTCATTGTGGTGGCGTATATATCTTAAAATTGCCACTGCCTCAGGTACTGAGGCACACCTAACGTAGGATGGCGGCTAGTTCTCCAGCCAATTGTACACATCCCAAGATTTACAGTTCAGTCCGAGAAATAAAATGATGGGTTAAGAAGGCTTTTTGATGCTTCTTCTATTCTAGTATTTAAACCAGTTTTGTATTTCTCAAGTACAATTTATGGGGACTATATAAGTGCAGATAGACTTAGCTGTACAGAAAAATAGTTTAAACTTTCATCCAAGACTTTCATAATTCACATATGCACAGCGGACTCGATTATGTGTTACAGAAATTAAATAATAAAATAATAATGTAACGAAAATTTTTTAGCTCCGCAGTTTATATTCATGTAATGGTACTATGATACGAATTCGAGAAAGAAAGATAAACACGAGATCTGTTCGGCAGCCTTAACATACTTCCTGTTAGTATGCACATATGGAGCTGTAGTCCTGATGCTTACCTGTCGCTCAATCAACATGATTTATTCTAAGCATGAAGGACTAAGTAATGGAAATACTTACCAAGAATGGGCTAGATACTTCCAAATAAACGGCAAAGTTTGAACAGTAGCTATTTCCTCTTAGGAGTTAAATATTTTTTGAAAAATAGTTTTTCTCTATTAATGGGGGGCGAAGTGGATTGAAAATGTACAAATGGTATCCATTTTTACAATGAAATCATCAATTAAGAATTAAGAAGAACTAATGGTAACTTTTCAAGTATACAAATATTTAAAAAATCTTACATACTTAGAAATAATTTAGACTTTGCAGGAAGGAATATCTATCCCATTCTGGTATTAAAAAGTATATAAGTCCGTATTCAATATTTTCTAAATAAATTTTGTAATAACTATATTTTAACAATTACACCAATTTTTGGTACTGTATTGTAGAAGATTAGCCGGTGGGCATAAATGTAACATGATGTTTGTCTAATTATTTGTAGTTAATGGTGCTTAAAAACTCCCAAGATAACGCAAAGCGTAGAGAAAGAAACCTTGCTCATTTAAAGGAGGACAGTAATCACAGCTGAATGCATTCTCCCACCATTCTCATCCTCCACCCTGAGAACTCCGCGCATAACCCTTAACCAACCAAGTACCCAAATCAATTAAGCAACTAATAATAAGAGTAGGTAAACAAAAAATTGTTTAACCAGCAACGAAGCAAACTTCATAATAGCCCTCCAGCACTCAGCACTTGCGTAAATACTTCGTAATGCACCTTTGCTATTAGTTTCATGAAACGTGGGTGCTCAGAAACCAGCGTTATTCCCCTCCCCGAGCTCCACAGGCCATCCTCTTCAATCCACTTCCACTGGTGCACTCTCTCTCTCTCTCTCTCTCTCTCCCTCTCTCTCCCCCACCCACGACTACCCACGGAGCACCACTCACTGCGAGCAGCTCAATGTAACTCGGCTCGCCAATATTCCCGGCGACCCGCTTTCTGCTTCGTTTATTGCTCTGAAATGGGCGACTCCAGTGTGTGTTTTTTTTCTGCATGTCCTCTTGCGTGCGTGTGAGTAAGTGGAGTATGAGTGCGCCATTGTCTCATGCCAACACTTTTTTCGGGACCCAAAGAGGAGCGGGAGTCCATGCGGGGGGAAATAATGAAAAAAAAGGAATAAAACAAAATGGTCGGGAAAGAGCACGGGACGGGAAGAGCATTATAAAGTAAATCCGAGGGCAGACGCTTTCGGCGAAGAGAGAGGTTTTTATGGGGCGTGCCGAAAATGAATAAGGAATAAATTGAGTTTGGGATCGCTGGATTTCGTAATGGTCTTTTAATGAATTTGCCGCGGGAATGGAAAAAGAGCGAGTGGATGGCAAAAGAGGGGAAGACCGAGAGTGTTTGAGGAGAGTTGTGAGTAGCGAGAGAGAGGGCGAGAGAGGCAGAGAAAGAGAGCCACAATGGCACGGGTATTTTCTTTGTACTCGTCGGAAACGGGATTTTCGTAATTTCTCGCTTGAGCAACAGAAATTCGTGGTATTGCACTCAGCATCCGTGTCGCTTTGATGCAATCAAGAATATATTTTCATTGTTGAAAAATTTGCGAAAGGGCTACAGGGGAGAAATTTTATTAATCGCTTTGTTACACGGCATAATACCACTTAAGCACTGTATGATGGAAATGATTGCATTTCTAGACCGAGGGCGTACAGCATTTTCGGCCTTCTATCACGATTCAGAGAAATTCATCAAATAAGTACATCGCGAGACGAAGAAGTTAATAATCCGAAGTGTTTTATGAAATTACTTGCCATTTTCTGTACTACCAAAAACTAAGCTTTGAATGTAGTTCCTAGATAGTTTTTGTTATTTCAATTGAAATAATCATTTCGAAATTTGCAAGCAGAAAGATTCTATGGATATTGATACTATAAATTATGTATTCATAAATTTAAATGCATTCGTACCGTGTAGTGGGCGCTTGTTGCTGCAATTATAACTTAAAGGTAATGATAAAAATTAATAATTGCGATAACTATTACACCCAACAAATGTTTTTTATGAAAAATTACGACCATTCAACTGATATTAAAAAAGTAACCCTTTTTTGCTGCCTCTGTCACTAGTACTGTTCAGAATCTTTTCTCCAAATAAGATGTCCATATATACTCTTCCACATTTCTTCGAAGTAATATCCTTCGTAATACAGCCTCAGCCAACCATTAAAAAATTTACAACAAGCTCTTTATAGTTCGTCTAAACGTATTTCAATGACACACTCCGGAAATATGAGCCGGGAGACTACGTTTTTTTCATTTCACCCCTTCTATTCCTGGTTAGTGGACTCTAATCTCTCTCTCTTTCTATCACTCCCCCTTTCATTTTTCAACGGCACGGAACATTTTTCACATATCTAAATCCAAAATGGCATGTAACTAACGGTACCTTTATGAATTTCTGTCATGACAAAACTTTTACGTAGGCTAAAAATAATTTTTATATGATACTTGCCAACCACAGGAATTACTTACTTATGCACCGTTTACACGCTTGCTTCCTTGTATACCAACAATCTTTTATTGGCAAAACGGCTTTACAATGTCTGGCTCTTACTGCACTGTGGATTTCTAATTCCAGAGCTTTGATCTCTTGTGTAGACTTTTTATGTAAAAGCCCACTTTATAATTATATAATTACCCACAAGATTAAAGCAAGCCTCAAAAGAAACAAAGGAGAGATAATGTCGAAAGATATCCAAATAGACAAAAAATACATTCTCTGGTACTTTCACGGGACTGCGTGCGACGAGGAAAATAAAATTGCTGGATTTATCTCGCTTCTCAAAATTAAATTAAGGAAAATACAAGGAAGCGGTGAGACATCTTAAAGACACTTGTCAGCAGTGTGACATCTCTAGAAGTGTAACAGTGGAGAGGATGTCACTGAGGACCTTTTCCAGGATATTTTAAAGTAAGTTAGGCAATATGTTGAGATAATCATTACAATGTTGAAAAAGGATCAATCACAAGTATATAAAAATCTTTATACCTAATAGACAAAAATATTTGTTTTTCATACAGTAAAGACCAAATAAAATTTAACTTGTCAGTAATACTTAACTAACTCAATGTTTGCCAAATCATCTGTTTGGAGCAAATATAACTGAACAATCAATTATTCATTTTGTAGCTAAAGTTAAATTACAGTAATACTTTAACACATTATAGTGCTCCATGCAGCATACACAGTTTTATTGAAAAAGTAACAATAAATTTTAGATGCGATTTGTCTTAAGTCCTCGGTCCCCTAACTCTTATATATTTTTTTCACCTTACTGATGTTCGGAGAAACATAAATGCTCGCGTTAAACAAAAACAATTCAGCAGTGAACAACTTTGTTAGAATAACTTATCGTATACTACACGAAGAACTTCCATGGTGAGGAGAAATGGTAGTCCATTAGAGGTAGTGGAATAATTCAGGAATACTCGGGGTAAAATTGAATATTCGTTGCACATAAGTGACAGCCGCAGTAGTATGTAATCTTCTACGAGCTAGTATGGGAAGAGGGATTTTTCTGATCCTTACTTTCAGAATACCACATCCTTTTGGCCTTCTTTGTAGCAAGGTGCAAGTGTTGGTTATTTGGAAGGAGTTCCCTTGGTACATTAAAAATAAATAGGAGATTGGCAGCCTTCGATTCCTCATCCCGAAACAACTCCCTGCAGGCTCTCCTCCCTTCACACAAGCCCTTGTGAAGCAGATTCTGCCTTAAAACCCCTCTCTCGCCAAAGCGAAGTTAAACTTTGCTTCCCCACCACATACATTGGCGTATTTATATCTAATCCACTACTCGTAGTCACACGCCAATCCCTTTTCCCCACAGTCTTGAGGATTTCAGGGATATTTTACGTCGAATTATTTCTTTCTAAAAAGCATTCCGACATAAGTGGAGTTTATAATTGCTCTCTTCTTCGTGATTTGGTCATTTCAAAACTAATGATGGACGTCTTAAGACGTCATTTCTCCTTATCCTCTCGACTTAAAGCCTCACTTCTCCTCATCCTCTCAACTCTCTCCAAAGACTAGCATCTAAATGCTATACATTTGATTTGTATAGGATTACCTCATTTATTAGGATGCAAAATATACAATAACTTGGCATAATTTTAACTATCTATCACCTGTTGTAGAGAGATTAAAATATTATATATTGATAGTACCCAAGAAAGATACTATCAAAAAAAGGCTTCAAAGCGAAAACTATTGTCAAATTTCCCACGGCAGTATTTTTTTCATTTATCTTTTTAGAAGAAATCAAACTAGATAATAGTCGCAATTTATCGAGAACAGTATAGGCTCCTCTAGACATTGTTCTGTCTTTTTAGTCACCCTTAGAAAATACTTATAGCCTACATCTTTATTTGGTGTTCTGGACATATGTTAAGTCAACGGGCGAATAGAGTGAAGTCTTAGAGTAGCGCTTACATATAAATTACATATAACCCATAACGGCGTATTTACCCGTCTATTTGGTATTACTGCATTAGCTGATTTTTCAGAATTTTGCTACAAAGTACTTGAAATAGTCCATAGAGAAAATTCTCGGTTCAGCCCCATTTAGGTGTTTCATTTACTTCCCATTAACCGTGATTTTGTCTCTCGTCATAAAGAAAAGATATGAAATTAAGGGTGGTGAAATATTAATTTCAGCATGATTTGGGAATTATTTCTAATTTGTTGGATTTTTCTGAACATTTGCAAGCCAAAAGGAGTTCAAACGAAACCTTCAACGAAATGTCAGCCAAGCCAGCATTATTTCGAGCATTCCGGAAAGATGCGGCGTTGTTTCTAGCTATTTCTCTTTTCCCCGATTTTTCCGATAAAATAGCTATATTTTAAGAATTTTTCCAACTTTTCCCCAAAGTATAGACTCCACATATGCGTTTTTCCTTCTACGCTTACAGAAAGGTTCGTGATCATAAGTTTAGGAACCGCCTACACTAGAAGTCCGTATCCTCATAGGTCACTTTTCCCTAGGACGCTTAGTTCGGATTCAAACCACAGATCTTTGTGTATTCAGCCTAGCAATATACCCGCTACTCTCGTCCCTCAATGTCACAGTGAATGAATACATTAAATAACTGGAAAATAGCAGCAACCACCAGAGGATCTTATCCATTAAGTCTCTGCCGACCCAAAGAAATACCAAAGAGATAACATATAAATATTGCACTATGAAAATACGAATCAATGTTGGAATTTTCGGGCAAAAACATTGAAAATAAATGTAGTTGAGTGTGCTTCACAGATATTGGAGGAATTAAATACGCAGGAAATGAATTTACCACTGCGTGGATAGTTTCGTTTTCTTTGTCTATGGAGGAATGTGAGCAGATTTACTCATTGTTTAAAAGGGTAATATTGATTAGCATTAATACGAAAGTTAAATTTGAACATGAAGCTGAAGTTATAGATGATCCAGGTTTATTGGAAAATGAAACGAAGAGAAAAAATTTCTGATCTTGGGCCTTGTTTGTCATGTCTCGACACGGTCGAAATCTGTGGGTATAACGTCAAGATCGCGGATAACTCCCAAATTTTGAACTGCCTTTCGTGGTGCATTGCAATTCAAATTTATTTCAATTTCGTATTGGTAAAAATTTCATCACTCTCGAGGCTCGAGAATTCCGAGACCATACTAAATAAACCCTGAGGAGAAAAGGAGAGGGATCAGAATACGGAAACAACACTATGGATCTGGGGTCTCAGAAAGGTAGATTAAGAACGAATAAGCAGATGATAAAAAACTTACCACTGGCCTCAGTTTCTTAATTTTGCAAATGCTCCGATGAAAAATTCCACGCCCCTCCGTGCGTAGACGTTCAGTCACATTTCGTCTCTCGCTGATGAGGCTGGAGAAAAATGCCTTCATTGCGTCCGTTTCCCGTACAATTCCTCGTGGGCGGCTGCTGAAATTAGAAGGGGTTCTCAATGGATGAGTTGAAACAGAGGGATGATTAGGAATATTTTTTTTTCAGGAGAGGAAAGTGATGAGAGAGGGTTGGAGTAAGAAGGTGAAAAACCGAGAAAGGAGGGAAGATTTGCTCAACAAACGTCGAGGTGCTGGAAACTAAAGATACGCTATGGAATCAGGTGGGAGTTGGCAGTGGGTGAAGGGGAGAGTGGATCTCATTTCGCCTTGCCATTTTTTAAAGGATATTACCACCCCACCCCATATCCTTCCAAAAAACCGCAAAAACCGAGACAGCAAGCGAGCCGTTTGAGAAATTAGTCCCTTACGGTACTCAACGGAGAAAGGAGCCTCGGCGAGAGAGATAAAAATGAATTTTTGATACTTGGCCATTAATTCAATTCTCCCTAAATTATTTCATCACGCTTAATCTATCGCGTCGAGGAAGCGTGCGCGGCACGGACGAAGAAAAAAAAATGATGCGGAGAAGCGCGCGGCTCATCCGTTCATAAATGATGGCCTTGCCCGCCGGCGTGCCGTTGCTTTCGGAGAGGGGGGGGGGACTAATTTGCGAGCACGCGGCTGGCCGCAACTCTTGGGCGCGCGGAGGGATACAATCCCCGTCGCCGCGGAAAAAGAATGGAAGTTGGAGTGCTGCGGGGAGGGAGGGGAAAGAGTTGGCACGGGGAGGGAATTTTAAGGATTTTATTCATTCCGCCGCGAAATCAGTGGCGCAGAGTAAAATCCGCAATTCAAATGTACTCGTGCGTTGGTGGGTGGGCGGGAGTTGAGAGCCCCAAAGCAAATGAACTCATTATCAAATCACGGAAACAAAAGCAGAATTTTTCCGATCTCGTGCGTGGTTGGTAAAAAAAAACACGTATTTATCCCTCTCGTTTCCAGAAGTATTTTGTTTTCATTGTACGTTCCGGCCAGAACTTAACGCAAACCTTGTCGTTTGCCTTCGTGAAAACTCACACGACCATGCTTTTTGATGTGTTATGTGGCATGGCTTATTGGGTATAGGACAGGTGGAGACTTAAATCACTTTGGTGAGAGCTGTTTATTTGAGAATAATACTACGCCTAACATATTAATTTTGCAGGATTTGTAAACCTGTGAAAAATGTTACGTATTTGGTCAGCTCTTTGTTTTACGTAATGATTTAATTAAATTAGTTGAGTTAATACGATGGAGATAAAATCCTACACGAGAGACGACTGATGCTTTCGGAATTTATACGTTTTTAGCTTTTGTTTCCATTTTTAATGGCACTTTCAACCTGATAATGAAGAGAACTTTAACTTGAAGATGTACTTTGACAGGAGGATAAAACAGCCGTCATTTCTCCATAGAAAACGTGAGAAAGTACAGACAGCCCTACGGCGTTAAGTACAAAATGCTGCAGAAGACTTATCAGATTACATAAAACACCGTGTTATTTTGTGGATTGAGATAAAGGACTTTTGCACTCAAAAAGGCCTTCTGAGTGTTTACATGGATTTTTTAATCAAAAGTCTTCAACTGTAACATGCCGTATGGTTCCATCAATAACTACATATTTAGTAATGCCTAGGTGCGTGAGTAAGAGCAGGCATTTAATGTAACGAGTCCTTGGTAATATATTTTTTTTCTTCTTTCAGTGATAACCTGTTCATTGAAACATCAAGTGAATTAAAACCAGATCAGCTTAAATGGAGAAAATGGTTGGAGGAAAACCTTACAAACCAATCCAAAATTGTCTTGACGCCAAGTTGCCACGGATAACTGTGCATTTGCGATGTTGTGGGAGAGGATTAGTGCCAAAAGGAATGTCAAATGAAGCAATGATCATCCCAAATATTAGTGCCGGTTTGCTCCATCAGAGAAACTCAGCAAGGTCAATTTGTACTGCTATTCAAGCGATTCGTCTCGGATGGTGATCAGCGAATTTGTAAGTGAGCACTAAGCAAGCAGTAGGCGGTGTATTTAAACCACGTTATCCTATTCCAAGAAGGTTAGAGGATAGTACGTACAGATCAAAATACGAAGGAACAATTATTGATATTACTTGTGCATGAAGGGTTAAGCTGAATTCAGGCATAACCCACATCAGCATCAAAATCAGTGTTAATTATCAGGAGAGAAGCTGCTTATCAACGAAAAAAACTTAGGGCTTTGCTTAGTATTTACGAAATTTTCGCATGAATTACTATGATGCATCATTAACTTGAGTAATCAATGCAAATATACCCAAGCAAAAAATCGAGTATTATGAAGTATTACTAATATGAAGAAAAACAGGAATAATGTAAAACAAAGGTCTAAAATAGGTTTAACGTATAATTGTATATACCTTCGCCACTGAATTCTCTTAATTCCATCGCACGTCTATAAAAGCACGTTACGGGATGTTAGGATTTTATTATTAGAAAATATCAGATAATGGGAATTTCGGCTAAAAATTAATTATTTTAGCTATGCGCTTGCTGTGAATAAAAAGTTTGAAATATCCATCCACTCCAATTTTGGATCTACCTTTCATCGCACAGAGGGTTTTGATAACGCAAATTGAGCTTTCATGCCATAAATATAACCATTTTTTAAAGATTTTTTTCTTTAATATCTTTTTTAAAAAGAGATGTTTCTATTCAACTGCATGAGGTGAATTAAATACTTGCTAAATTTACGCTTTCATAGCATAATGACTATAAGTTTAGATATCATTGCATAATATCAATGCCGACATTTTCCCACATTTATTCCTCTGAGAGGATAATCTTGAAATTTTATTGTGCCATATTTAATGGAACAAAGAAGAAAATAAGCAATACTTGGCCTTCAATAATAGGAAATGGGTATTCCTCTCAGTTCGATGAGAAATCATTCCAGATTGAAATGATAGAGGTCTTCCGATTTAATATCTTTATAGATTTTGTTGGAACTCGTTGTTTTGGAGATAAAATAAATTCTAGTAGAATAGAACAGGTACCAATTGATCAGAATTCTGATTTCTACTCCGGACCCTGAGAGAAATCCTGCCAGCCAACAATCATTTCGACGGACGTCGTCCCGAAGCAGACGCTTATCTTTCGGGTTTGCATCCGATAGGGAAAAGCGCCCATCTCTGAGAACATGGACTCCTATTTCATCGGAAAGCGAATGCAAATTTTTGGCAGACTCAGTCACCTAGCAAATCACTACCCGACCATTCCGCGGCGGAATGGCAATGAAGTGCACCAAGTGAGTGAACAGAGGGGAAAAAAACAGAGCCGCAGGCAGCAATGAGCCAGGACGGATGGGTGTGGTCTGGAATCGGGGGAGACGAGGCTATGCGGGAGAGTTCAGGCGAGGCCTGCCAAGAAATTCAGCCACACTGGGGTGAGGGGAAGAGGAAGAGAGGCCTCATTCGAAACCGTGAAAATGGAGCGAGTGAGATTCAGAGAGGATCGTGAAGAACACGCTAAGGGAAGGACCCTTTATAGAGTAGAGAATGCATTCGAGAGATGGCTTACGTCGCTTTAAACGGTGCCGCTGTTTTTGGATAATACGCAGCACCTCGGAGAACCAGACTCTTAAATTACTCCCAACGTTTTCAAAGAAAAATGGGACACGTAACAGGTTAGGAAACAAATAATGCCATGGCTTGGAATCTGTAAATTTTCGACTCTTTTTGCTGGTGAATTCAGGACAAATTTATCGCATCGAAATGTGCCGTTGTAATGCGTGTTTGTAATATTGTGAATATCGGAAAAGTGGACTTAAATGTTTTAATTAGCTAATGTCGATTGTGTTTTGGAATAAAATACAAACGAGAATGAGTAAATAAGGTAAGTCATCCTGGATTAATTACTTTATTTCAACATGGGTCTAACAATCATTGAAAACACATAAATATGGCGATATACCTGCTTTTGTAGTCATGGAGATCCATAAGTGCAATCAGAGCTAGATTGTGTTTTCCCACATCTAAATTCACTTCATGGCTCGTGATAGCAAAAAACAAGTCCCTTGAATTTCCCATTTGGCTTGATAGTATAATGCATTCATAAAAGAAATAAGGTGAAAGAATATTCAAACATTACGCTATATTGTTTTTTAAGTTAGAAATAGATAATAAATTATATTATATGCTAACTCATGTGGAATAGTATCCGAATGGGGGCGAATCCAATATTAAAATCAAATCGCCAAAAAAATAAATTGGGTTATTATTGGAACTTTCATCCCTGAGAGCTGACCACTGCTCTGACCGCTGGCAAATATTAATACTGCGTATAATTTATCGTACATTGGCTCGACCTTTGGCGAAGTGCTATTTTAAATTAGATTATGCCTTCAATGTTACGAATCGTTTCTAGAAACGCTGCATATTTTTAAAATGCTATCGTAGTTTCGTATTTTGATACACGGACTTTCAGGGAAGTCACACAAATATATTTGTGTACGATTGGCTGGGGAAGAAAGCATGTAGACACAAACCGGAAATTGTTACTGAATGTGATAAGACCAAGATCCAAACACTGGGGACCATAAAACTATGGCTGGAGTTTCACCCTTGCGAGTCAGTATTTCTGTCAGTCAGTCAGCCTCTATTCTGTCACACACCCGTGTGTGACAGAATAGAGGCTGTGGAGAGAAAATTGATGGAAAGGGTCGACCCAATTATAAGGCTGAGGTTCATGACCGCTGACTAGCAGCAGCAAAATGAATGCAAGAGTTCGCCGCAACACCTCGCCTCAATCAATACATGGCGTAAAAGAAAAACCAAGTACAAAGATATCACACAATCACACTGGTGAAACTTTAGTTACAAAAAGCCGCTTCGGCTTCATTTCCAGTGATACCTTTCAGTACTAAATCGCTTTAACGGGAACTTTCATTATTCTCCACTGAATGATCAGTTCAGATGGTAACTTTTTCTTTACAGAAACTCCTCCAGATCCACATTTATTTCTCTATTCTATTCTATCTGGAAATTGATAATCTTACATCTTAATCAGATTTTCAGGTGGAACAAGGTGGGCAAGCAATCATAGAAAAGCCGTTTCCCTCATTTAATGAAACTTTTTTTTTCTAAGGTAGCAGAATGAATTCTTAGTTGCAGAATGAATGATTTGGGTGTGTCAATCTCACGGCTTCAAATTTGGGATCTCGAGTGGTAGCCATACGGCCTTTTTTTTCTATTGCTTGGGCCCATAGGGATCCTAACGGCGATCTAAAGCTCCTCGGTATCCAAGAAGTATATGATCCATTCGTTGCTTTAGGACAGCAAAACAAAAATTCCTCTCACTTTTATGTCAAAGTTATTCACATGTAGCTAAAAAGCTACAATCAGAAATGTAGGCAGCATTTTGTAGGTTATATTGCATAACTGATAAATTTAAACAATTTTTTATGTCTTTATGGAGGCTTCCGCGGTTTTCTTGTAGATTAAAATTTTTCGGGTTTTCCCCACCGTGCAGCATTTTAATGGACTACCGTCTCGTCGGCATCCCAGTTGGCATGATCAGGTCCTAATGTTCAGGAGAGTTGTCGGCCGCTATATGAAATGTCCGTTGGGAAGCAATGCAGAGCGCTCTGATTGGCTGAGGAGTCGGACGGTCTTGGATTTTTGAAAATCCGTTTAAAATGACAGGAGAGCAGAGAGCCATCTCCCCTGTTAGAGTAATTATTTTTAAGGAAGTACTTATTTTCCTTGGCGATGATTTTACTTTGTTTAAAATGTATTTCGTGGTCGAGTGCTGGCCATTTTTATATGATTATAGGCCTGCTCCAGTACACGGCAAGGGTCAGCGAATACCTCAGGAACGCTCTCAAATATACTCAGGATCCCAGGATCAAACACGCCAGTTTCACTTTTAATTTTGGTCATATTTTGACCTACGTTTTTAAAGATTACGTGAAAAACTCCTTTTGATATTGAGAGGCTTGAATAAAACTGATTTTATAATACATCTAAGGTGTAGAAAGGCCTCTTGGGATTCCATCCGGGTTGGAAGGTCCATGACCGACGTTTCGGCTGCTTACTCTGCAGCCGTCCTCAGGGAAGTGAAATTCCGGAGGTTGGAAGTGTCCCTTTATATATAGTGTTAGGGAAGGGCAGGTGCGATGCTGTTTTCTCGCGCTTTCCTCTGATTGGTTCGCGTTGCCTCTATGGACTTCAGTACTGGTTTCCAAGTGTTGCTGAGGTGGAAACCGCTGTCTCTGTTGAGTTTTTTCTTCTCTAGTCGGATTTCTACGGCTTCTTTCACCAAACGGTCCCAATAGCCTTTGGGTAGCCAATGCATTCTATTCACCGGGAAAACCTGAAATCTTTCATACATCTAAGGCATTATGAAAGTAAACTCTGACATCAAATACTTGCCAATTTTATTAAAGGCGTGGACGAACATTATTTAAATTTTGCAAAAAATACCTCGAATTCAACTGATTAAGCTCTTGATTACCCTGAATATAGGGTGGTGACTATTTTTTTTCTATATTTTTTATCGGAGGCATACGAGCAGAAGGGAGTCGTACAGACTGCGGGAGATTAAATTGAACTCATTGCTGTTCTCGTATCCTTTTAACATCTCACCTTAGCGTGATTTTGTGGTTAAAATTACTCGATTACTTTTAAGAATGGTACTTGGCGTGGGAGAATACTTCAGCGCAGGATCCCTTCCGACTTTAACATAAAAGTTTTCAAACTAAGAAGAAACAAATAGGAGAAAACATTTGTAATCCCAGAGTTACTTATTCTTATGACAACTCAGGCAATATGTTGAGTCCAATTAACGATATCACTAATGGTATGGTGATGAGTGGGATTATATCTCCCTAACTTCTCACAAAATTTAGGTTGGAGAGAACATCTTAACACATAGAAATGGACAAAGGAGATTGGGTGAGATTTGAGACAAAAGATTGAAAATTGAAACTACGAAAACTCCCGAGAGAACCGTAAAATGCTACACAAGGTGCAGTTTAGACCAAGAAAACCTCTCAAGTATATTTTAGTACAGAAATCAAGCTTTATATAGCCAATTTCGTATCATATATGTTGAACCTACTCTTCGCTAGCAACCATTTTGCTTTAAAATTAACTCTCCTAGGGTACCCGCGAAAATTCACAAGGGGAGGAAAATATTAAATATAATACATAGAATATAAATAAATTCGAGTTGCTGCTCAAAGAGCAGATATTGACTGAAAATCAGATTATTCTCATAGTTAAATGCAATGTAGACAATAGGTTATTTTTTAGATTAATTTTTATGTGGTATAGAGACGTCTATTTATGACGACATATTTATACATTATTTTTGACATGCACGTATAGGTGCATATCATGATGCAAATATGTTGGCACAAATAGACGTTTCTATACCACTCCAACGTCAACATCACTCCAACACCTGTAACCTCTGTATACTTCGTTTCGTGAAGTATGCATAACATAAGTTCTATATAGGGATACGTTTAAAGATGGACCCTGCTCAATTTCACCACGCCTGCTTTATCTGCTTATTACCTGATTAGAATCAATGGGACATAATTCACAATCTTGAAATATTTGAAAAATTCCCATCACTGTCAACAATTTGAGTTCCTGGGAATAATAGACGTCAACGGTCAATGATAAGTCCTTCAATCATGCATGGTACTACTAGAATGTTTCAGATTTAGTGAACAGGTTTTAGCATCTTATTTGGTAAAACTTAAACATGATGTGTTGACAGCATATCTCTTCCAACCTTTTCATCTTAAGAGTAAAACATATATATATTTAATTGCAAAATATTTGACCAAACTTCAATGATAGTATACTTTACTTGATGGACCTCCTGGACGTATGAATCATGTTTAGAGATTATGATGAAAATCATCTCATTGAAGTCATGACGGTAAGTCTCAAATAGACTATACAACCTCAGCTTAAATGCAAAACAATTGCTCATTATAAGCACCTTTTAGACAACTATTGATGAAACAAAAGCTAGATGAACGATTTAGAATCTAAAAAGCAATATAGAAGTAGATAAAAAGTGTTTTAAAAATAAAATGAAAGGATTAAATGTAGTATTTTGATTTCCGTCCGGTGATGCAAATTTCTACTCACATACCTGACCACAAGTAGCAAAAGAAAGTAAAGGAAAAAACAACTACGATATATTTAATGCTTAACTTATTGAAGTAAATGTTAAAGCTAATGGCGTTTGAATTACTGTATAAACACCAGAGTGACTAATATACCTTAGGATGTACTGATTCATGGCCTGCACTACAGTATAATTTCAAAGTCAATACTTAAATGTCTGTTATCTAAATCTAATTAAAAACTGGAAGTTAAAAAAAACAAACATGCTTAGTATGCATAAAAATAGATAATGGAGAATCGCAAGCCGGATGTATAAGTGCTACTTCAATGAAACGTGCGTGCATTCGTCGGAATCTAAAAGTTAACTACTGACCCATTCGGAGTTTTCATTGAAGACAAGAACTACCAAATGTCTGGAAAAGTTGCAGAATGTATCTGAAGCAGTAGCATTCCTGCAACGTGAAAAGCTTTCGACTTTGTTAATACTTGCTCTGGAACGGCTTACTGACCTGAAACGTTGTGCATAAAGACCTGCTATAAAAATTTTTACTTATGATGCGTTCAAATCTCATTATGTGTAATATTCACTTTTAAATATGGATATTTTCAATTCTTTTATTATACTTAAACAATAGTAATTTCAACTTTCTCGGGCTTCAACAATTGATTTTCATCATGTCTGCCGGCCCTTTGAAGGAAGGCTTCCCTGCCATTTTTTGGGCTGAAGATGCCGGTCCCCTTCGAATGTCTGAAAATTATTTTCTTTCTATCAAGCTAGGTCACTGCTGATTGATTCATTCGTCTGTATTTTCACCGCCAATTTAAAAGAGAGATTTCGTTTGGCTTAGATATGGGTTGCCAGGTGGATTCCTATGGCTTGACCAAGACGAAAACCACAACCAAAGCTGAACGTTAAAGATCAATCTGAAAACCATGGAAATCACTTACGATGTTGAAATCAACGGTTGATATTATAAACTATACAAGTGCATACTGGGGAACGGTGGACCTCAGCACATTTATACACGGCACTAAAACAAAAAAAAAACAAAATATTGGCAGCTCAGTGCCATTCTAATACCTTTCCATGTTTTTAAAAAACCATCGTTGTTAATGGCGCCTTCATTTACATGCTAGATACAACATAAAGACAATAATAAATATGATCTGGGGTCCCCTGAACTCCAGTATCTAGTTCATGGAACTTTTAGAGGCATTGTGTAAAAATTGAGTGCTGATGGTATGCTAATTTTTTACTACTACTGCATTCAACATTGTGTTTTTAAGTATATTTAAATTGTTGAAAAATGTTAATTGAAATTGTAATCATAGTAGTATATTTTGTGATAATAAGGACTTCTTGTGATGAGCCCCTTTCCAGTTTTGCTATCAGTGTAAATGTTTTATTGTGGAAAATTTACGTAAAATGGCCGCAGTTAAACAGTATTGTTCAAAAGTGTTCTGGTAAAAAATTTCAATTAAATCCAATTAAATCCACGGAAAACCCAAGAGACCAAGTATACAACCTAAACAGATCGTGAAATCTTGTCCTGAAAATATCGGGTAATAGAAATGAACCAATGAACGACCTGACTTGATAACCGATGACCTGACTTGAAAGGAAAAGTACGTAAGTACGCGACATCCCAGGCGGATTGGCATCACCAGAACTGATGATGAAAGTCTTTCTCAAAACGTCAGTAGATATGCAAAATATCATCCGAAGATTTCTAAGTGTACCTCTCTGTATCACCGTGAAAGCATGGAATATCATGGGCATATTTTAATATTTAATAAATTTATGCGGGAAATTTAATTAACGAGCCAACCTTCTCTGAGGTACACAATCTATGAACACAATTCTGTGAAAGTGTACTAAAAAGTTAAACATTAACTATATACAGGGACGATCCCTGGGGTTAGGGGTTACATCCCCCCAAAAAAGTTTGGGTTTTACAAAACAATTGTAACAACTAGACGTATTTATCAAATACAACATTAAACACTCCAATCACTGATCTGAAAAGTATAATAGTTATTATTATGTCCATTATTATGTAGATATAATGATGTAACAGTTTTATAGTTTTTTTAGGATGACTAAAAATTGCCAATTAATCCCCCCCTAAATAAATTCCTGGGATCGCCCCTGACTGTATAACAATTACTTTTAACCTGATCGATTCAACAAGATGGGTTTTATGAGTAAGCAAGGACCAATAAGACCAATGACGTATGTAAATCGTACATTCAGGTCGGAAATACAGCTTTTTCCCTTAAGTCAACCAAGGTTTAGCTCTTTAACGAGCGGTAGTACCGGAAAAATATATCCGTCAAAACTGCAACTTAACGTTTATGGGACTAAAACCTCTTACCATTAGTCAGAATCCCAATTCTCCTTATACTTGGAACATGAGCGTTCATGTAGACATCTATAATTCAATATACTCACTAAGACACCTCATCCAAAGACAATTCAAGGAATATCCCCCAATCACCATGTAAAAACTTATGAAGTTTGTAATTATTTTAACTTTACCATTTAAAAAGCTGTCCATTTCAATAATATTACCAAATAAATCAGATACTACCTTTGCTTCCCATTATAAATACTTTTCTTTTCTGAAATTCACCAGTGTCTCTATTTCCGAGGAAATAACTTCAATCACCACGTGAGGATGCAAAGCAATATATACGTAAAAATTCAAGAGACTCTTCAGCTATTATGTTAAAACAACGATTGCATGGCCAAAAAGGATTTTTTTCTTTGAATGCGGTGAAAGGTATTATAACAAAATTCACTCCGAGGTCATTCCGAGCGGATCGTGGAAAAAGTACCATAATCAGTAATACACCGCAACAAAAATTAAATTGCATCCATGTTCACCGGACAAAATCATCAGCAGAGTAGTTTAAATTACTGTGGTAAGCGATAATTTGTGCTATATTGGTATACATTTTTGATAATTAAGGTAAAGGAATTTAAAGCATTCTGGAAAATCTAAAATGAGAAAACTAATATTAGAGAATTATTCCTCTACCTACTCTCTCATTCCTCGCCGATAAATTAACCTATATTTTAAATATCACCATTGTATATTACTTTCAAAAACCATAGTCAATCGCTAGAGAACAAAATTGACATTAGTTACTCTTACAAATCCTGATTTACATGAAAGCTCTGTTTTCGATCCATTAACTGCATTTCAATGAAGACAAATGTTTGTACGCTTTCTAATTTGATAGTATACCAATGATTCCAGGCCCATTAAATAATCTGCTTCATCTTTATCTATCATTTTCTCTAAAGTTTTATTTCACTTTCCAACGAGAATAATTATTTACGCGTAGAACTGACGAAATTTTATGAGAGATCCCATGAAGACATGTGCGACACGTTTGAAAGATTTTACGAAGTCGGCCGTGACGGCATTGGATTGAGGGAGAGATCGATCCAGTAGAGCACGTCGTCGAAATCTCCGTCGCTCATTAAATATGCTCCGCTTTCCCTTTTGCAAATTGGGCGTGTGAGTCCCGGATGCGTCTCCTTCCCCAGCGCCACTTTAATTTTTCCCGAATCGCTCCATCGACTCAACCGTCTACGCTATTTGATTTTATTCTCGAAATAGAAATAGGAAGCACGGTGCTCGTCAGGCGCAAAAAAAGATAAGATTCTGGAGGTATAGGCCCAGGGAATTAAACTGAAAAAAACTAGAGAGGGTTTGCTGGTCTGAAAGTATAGAACCAGGTATAGCCAGGAACACTCGTGGCAGGGGTGGAAAGGCAACGCCCACATTGACCGAAGCATCAGTCTCTGTAGGCGCGCTGAAGAAAAGAAACAGCGAGAGAGCAAAACAATACAGAAATCTTAATTGCTTTCGCAATGGCATAAACTAACATATTCCGATTCATATATTTGTTAGTACTAATTATATTTAAAAATTTACATAAATTTTTATATTACATCCTGACGGATGAAATTGCTGAGTATGCAATGTTCCCTTTCAAAATAAGGAGGAATTTAAGACTTACATGGCGTTTTTAAGGTTGTTCGGTATTGATAAGAATTTGATGAACATTCATTTTTCGATTTACCCCAAAAAATGGGTGAATGCCAGTTATGGTATACTTTGTGATGGGTTTATTAATGCCGAACCGAATAAAACCGATTCTTTAGCAATAGTTAAAATGGTTGCTTCGCGGAATATCGAAGCCGGTAGCTCAAAGCATCTCTCCTCAACCAAAGGACATTGCAAATAGTCACTGACTGTTTAGACGTGCTTGGGTGTTTTTGCTACGACACCAATGCTTCACTCTCATTAACGCTCCTATCAAATCGTGGATATTCGGCCGTAGTTGAAGTCACTAAGGTTCAAAAACTAATATACTGGATTTTTGACCGCGCGACAAATCACGATGAGAGCTACTCCGGTGCGCTATAACCCATCTACAACATTTTAACGTCACGCATACGGTTGGATGAGGAGAACCGCGGTATGAGGCAAACATTTCTTCCAACGGAAGAAAGAGTGGACGTCCATTCGAAGCAAGGTAGACACGGTAGGGAACAAAAATACTGCCTGCAGCGATCCTTCACCCTCTCCTTTTACTTAAAAAAATAAGGCCTCGCAGAAGACGTCATTATCGGAAATCGAAGGCAGAGATCCTTCCACCACATCCTTCTTCCGTGGCTCAAGCCACACCCTTTGCCGAAAACCATCGAATCTATGAATACAAAGGAAAAAAATCAGGCGGCAAGATACGAGAGATGAGAGTTGGGGAGAGAAAATAATGGAAATCACATGATGTATGTGGGAACCTGGCAAGGAAAAACAATGGACGCGGAAATATTGAATTATACACGGGAGGAGGATCGAGAAACAAGAGAGATTAGCCGACGGGAAGATGTCAAGGGAGTTCGGCTTGCGGGCAAAGGGAGAGGAAAATGAAAGTAAACAGAGCAGATATATCGGAAGAAGTATCGAAATGCTTCCGAAGAGACATTGAAAGATGGCTGTGGGAAGAGGAAATTGGAATTTGGAGCTGTGGGACCCAGCCAGGAAAGGTGATAGAAAGGTGAGGATCAGGAACCAAGGGGAATATGGCAGACTTATAGTGGCTATTTTGCCCCTGTTGCGAATTTCCCTACCATTGGTAAGAAAAATACCAAATAATATTGACTTATGTGATTGTTTTTTACATAAATGATTCCATGTTGATTTTATTGCGTGGCGACTTTGTATTTCTTCATTGTGCTGACACTAAACAACTAACAGTACTTCTCGCAATCAGCAGCAAACATTTGAACTTATTACTGCTTTGAGAATATGAGAACTTTCATGTAACTTCATAGCCTGACGGCACTCACAGTTTTCTTTCAAGACTCAAAACAACACAATGGCCATTGACCATTCACCATCAAAGTTTCAACTTACTGAGTGAGATGATGAAGTTGGTATCCGTTAAATTGAATCCAATTTTTCATTCCAAACCAACATTCGGAATTATTTTCTAAAACATGGTAATTTAATTAGTATGATCAAAGAGTATTATCTTATGCTTTTTCTCTTCAAGAATGGTTTATCATTCATTTTTTCAACGCATAATTATAGCTAATATACTCAATCGGCACACAAGGTGATTTTACCAATGAAGCAAGAGAAGTAGTAAAATGTTGTTTTTTTTTTAATATTTCAAATCAAACACTGGAAATCATCAAAAAGGCAGATTCTACGTAAACAGCTCGGCTTATTATTTTTGCTTCCAAAATGCAGTTGTTCTTTGTACGCATATATATATATATTTATGTTTCTAAAGGATGTTCATTAAAATTAATATGAAACACAACCAGTCAACTTCATTATTCTCCAAAATAGCAAACGTGTCGTACTTTTTTACTTACAAATGTCGCGTGCTGCCTCCGATATTTTCTAAATGCCTCCGATAAAATTGCTATAATTAGGACTGAATATTCTCGATTAAATAACAAAATAATATTCGAGATAGTGGATTACAAAATAGGTGAAGGTAAATTATGCCGAAAAACCTTCCAAAAGCTTAAGCTTATAAATTCAATCGTCTTGAAGAATCGGGTGTCTCCAATTACTTGAATGCACTGGATATGATTTTCTGACTGAAAAACATTTCATTATTGTCCTGAAAATGATGGCAGTGTCAGCCTTTTTAACGTCGGCAACAGCCACACAACTGACTCGGAGGATAGTTGGTGAAGAATTAACATTCATCATACGCCAGGAAAACACCAACTCTTTCATCTATTCATTACGTGCACACTTTAGGCTAAAATTGCCAATTTATTTGCAATATCCTTTTGCGTGTACCACCCGTTTCCAATGCTATCGCTGCTGGAGTGAATTTCCTCCCAGAAAGCAGTTCGTCGAGGGGAGAGTAATTGAAACACGGGGCTTGGATTTGATGAAGATATGGAGAACGATACAATAAATAAGAAGAATGGGAAGATATTTGCCGTTTAGGAAATATTTTTGCCTCATCTTGGGGCACTTGAACGCACGAGGAAACTTTTAGTAAGGAATACCATTCGCTCACAGGCTTGCGGTGAAATTTGAAATTCACAGATAGAGTCTGGTCCTTACCGAATGGCACCATTATTTTTGGTCAAAGGTAACCGTTCTTCAAGCTTTATCAAGGCCATTAATTACAGTAGTAATAGAATGGATATACATTTGTAATTAAATTTAAATTTACAACTTTTCTCAAATGACTTAGTACAAATAGCGAGATTTTAGACGAGGGCGCCAAAGAAGTAACAATTCAACCTCCCGGCTGAAGCGCGAATGACATCTCTTAAAGTGCTCTCCAAATAAAAGCTCACAAGGGATCGCGATTCCACCGCTAACGAAATCTCTGCCACTGACGGGATTAAAAAAGAGTGCACGAGGTAGGGATCTAATACTTTAGCCACCTAAACAATCAAAATTAACATTTTTGGCGATTAAAGAACATAGTGAGAACAGTAAAAAAATAAACAGTTAATTGCAGAAGAGTTTAATCTACTTCTTTATATACGCCCTCATTCGCACGCCCTCAGCTGCCGTGCCTGCCTCAGCTACCGTGCTCACACGACGTCCTCAGCTGCAAGTCAGTTTGATTAGATAGGTAAAGAGAGGGAAAATTAAGAAGCTGGGCTTTCATGTAGTTTTTCGTGTTGCATCATGCACTGCAGCAGGCATCTTCCGGTCTGAAGTGACTCTTGCTGCAACGTCGGGGAGACTATGAAGTGTGACATAAGACAACGCGGGAAACGACGAAGAAATCCAGCGCTTTTATTTCGACCATTCCACCGGAGCTTCTACCATGAGGAGAAAGAAATTGTAGGTGTTTTATTGGAAAAATGTTACAGATTATCAAGAAGGTGACAAGATAACTTGTATTTAGGAGCTAACAAATCCAGTCCAATTTGTTAATTTTCTGCCAAAATATAAAAGTTCCATGTGAAAGGAGATACAAATATACAGTAGAGACAGGGTCAAAGTATCGACTATCTACTAGCCACACGTGGAAAGCAATGGCTTCATACGATGTTTACACACGCATCTGTTTTTCAAGAACATGGTGCTGACTAACATTCCTATTACTTCTACTGACGAAAAGTACAAAGGTATATATTTACAAAGTAATCTAAGTATTTAACTGTAAACGCCAATGTAATTTGATTCTGAATCAATGTCCTATTTACGTACAAAATTCAAGGAAGCACAATGCCAGGTTTTGGTACATGGATAAATTAAACTGTCATAAAGTTAAATCTCTTACCCATTTCTTGAACTTTCAATGTTTTTTCACTATCCTTCAGTACATGTTTTAATACTTATTGACTATTTTCAACGAAGCGTGCACCCTTATGCGATTAAATCGCAAAAATACGAGAACGAATTAATTAGACTGACCATTTCTTTAGACATGAAAAAACACCCAAAAAAAACTACCACTGCTTCGATGGAAAACGTGCTCGAAGAGTTAAATTAAGTCACATGGAGGAGAGAAAAACAGTAAACTAGATAAATTTTTAATATTTGTGGAGATTCTATAAGGAGAAAAAGAGTATAGCGAGTGATTGAATTTGAAGGACAAAAGGAGAGATGAGAAATAAATTTGAGGGAAAAGTGAATGCAGTTTATAGCGAGATCCCGCATGAAACGCGAATGGATTGCTGGCTACGGCCCACTATCATTATTTCCCTCCGTCATACACTCACCATCTTAATTGTGTGAAGTTCAGAGTGGAAAAAGCGTTCATCGTGCCTGGAATTCGAACCCAGACCCCAGGATTACGTGCCGAGTGCTCAAGCCAATTTAGCTACCGAGGCATCCTCTTCCACTGTGAATTTCTCTGATTAGAGCTCTCAGCGCAAAATAGTGGGGTTTGGATTTGAATTCCAGTCCAGACGAATGATTTTTCCGCAGGCCTTTTATCACTCATTCTCCCCTTTTTCACCACCTGGATATGTTAACAGAGTTATGCGATATCTAAATTGATTGGTAAAACTCTCATGGGTTTCGTGGAATCCAGTCAGCATATTTCCTCTATTCTACGAGAGGATCAGAAGCATGCCTTATCGTTGTGAACTATGAGATATTAAAGGTCTCGTTTAACCATAAAAATTGTATTATGCTGCACCATCACTTTCAGCAGAATCTTACGGCTTACCTCTGAAAAGAGCACTTGGGCACCTTCTGTTAACTCTTTGCACGCTAAATAAAGAATGAATAAAGTCCACATTCAGGAAATCTCTGAGTGCGTGAGATGAGGGACTAGATGATTCATGGCTTATGAAATAAAAAAGAAGACAAATTACCAGACAGCTTTAAGTCGTTCATATTCTGAGCCAAGCGTCAAGTCGTGTCCGCCGAAGCCGAATATACCATTGCGTCAAAATTACCGCGATACCATGATTTACAGTGCTATTAACATTATCATGAACTCACGGTAATTGCGAGACGATTGGAGATATATTTTACTGGACTGTAGGAAAAAAAACATTCAGATTATGGAAAATATATATTTTAAGGAATCAAATAGTCTCCAAGAAATCACGTAAAATGAAAAAAACTTCTCATTTATACTTTTATTTTCTATTTCTACAGCGGGAGAAATTAGATGCTACAGTGATGGGCATTTATCAGCATACCAAATAAGCATGTTGTTATTATGTCATTTATTGTTCAATTACTTTTTGTCACTTATCAAACAAGCGATGAGAAGTTTAGTAAGTAGATAAAATTCTCAATAGAAGAAATATTCACAAATACTTTCCTTTGTATGAAAAACAACTTTACGAGTAGAAGATTTAAGCAACATGAGAAACAGCGAAAAAAATTCGGAAGGTTGAACTAGACGGTCATATCAAAGATATTAGTTTCCGTGAAATTTCTCATATACGCCAGAAAAAACAACGCTGACGTTTTTACTTTCACTGTCCCCACTCTAGCCGCTACTGGTACATTATCATGAAAACTACGGAAGAGCGTTGAAACTGGTTGGCCCTGAAATATTATAAGCAAGGAAGAGTTACGTCAAGTTTATTTACTAAAGCACTCTCGACGCTATCAGCGGGTGCATGTTTAATACCTCCGGAGATGAGAAATAATGGAGAGGGAGCAAAACTGTACCTACCATTTACTGTTGGCTCATGGGTGCTCCAACAAGGAGCGTCGCAAGAGAAAACTTGTCTCCCCTCATCCTTCATGGCGGCCAATTCTGAGGAATTTCATTATTTTCAAATACGAGAGCGATGAGGGAAGAAATCCGGGGGGGACTGAGCGTCGTTAGCTACTCTCTTGTGTGGCACAGGTTTATCATTCCGCATACCTTTTGTGTCGTTGCTATGAGCGATAAAAGAAAATTCTCGTGCAGTTAGGGGCGGGGAAGGTGAGGGGGGACAGAAAATGGTCTCCCCAGGCCTAGTTCCGGGGATAATTTCGACGAGGTACGAGTGGGAGGACGGGCTTGCTTTCCCTGTATCAAAGGCACTTTCCTATACCTAGTGGGCGTCTCATTCATCGCAAAGGAGAAGCGAGACGTCCCCATTCCTTAGGCGTCCTGTCTTCAAAATAAAAAAATCACCAAGGAAACGGTGCGTCCTCTCTTCAATTTATCAAGGAGAGCATCTTTTGCGTATTCGACGATGGATAACAGTTCTCTTCTCTTGGGTGCGCAGGAATTTTGCGTGAAAATGTTTAGTTTTCTTTTTTAATATTATATTTAACCCTACTCCTCCCCCTCTCCTTTACATCTCTCATCCTCTCCACTCTGCCCCCTGGTGGTGGTGTTGGTAAGGACAGGATGAAAGGGCTTTTTGCCGGAGAATGGAAAACATTTCATCGTCATCCAGTTCGAAAATTGAGTCTGTCATTCGCCCCACTCTCTCCTCGGAGTGATCACTCCACAGCATTCCCCCCGCCCCCACCCCCCGCATTAACCCCTCCTCTCCCTCCCCTCCTCGCCTCTCCGTCCCCTACCACCACCCCATTCCACTAACTCTCTCTCGCTTCAGCCTCCTTTTATCCCTCGAAAATTTGTATCCTCGCGCTCTCCAGTCTCCCTATTAAATAATATCACCTCCATGACATTCAGCATTTATTAAGGCTTTCAGAAACGATTAGACTATCTACATCACTGTATAGTGGCACAAAAAATGCCACTCACTCTAATAAAAAGTCCCCCCCTCCCCCCCGGGAAAATGGAACATAGAGGTCTGCCGCCGCTCTCTGAATCAATTAGACATAGCTACCCTCGTCAAAGATATTGATAAATTTTTATTACTGCCTTAAAAATAACCTAAACACATGGATGCCACATATATTTCAAGTTACTTCCCTATAGATACTGAAACGTCATTTACAAGTAAAAAAAACACCAACAAGCAGGTTAAATGTGTTGATGCCCACAATTTTGAGTAAGTTATACAGTTCAAATACTTTTAGTAATAATGTTGTCGTGCCCCTGACAGTCCTCACGGTTCGGTGCACGATCAAGTAAGGGGTCACGTAGGATTTTTCCATCATACGAGTCACCTTCAAAGAGAACCAATGTAAGAGGGTGCCTTTTTATTTATAGAGAGACATTACGGACTTCCTGAGATACGCATTCCCCTGTGTTTTCTAATAGTGGCACGATAATATTATGCAAGAATAGCGAAATATTTAAAATAGCGATAAAATAAATCTATTTTTTATTAAAGTTTGTATACAGGGAATGAGACTCTTACATCAAAGATAATATCTTAAAAGACAAAGATAAGAATATACCACTCAACAATTCACACTGTCATTTTTTACAATTCAGGAACATGAATAATTAACAATATGGATGAAAGAAAACTTAGTATATTTGAAAACAAATGCACTTCTATTTATGCTGGTTTGAAGTAATTTCACCTCAACGTTTCCCTCGCGTTGCAGCGACCTTCTACAGGAGCAAAGATTGTTGCCGTTACTTATTCATCTTATACATCAGACAGTAGCGAAGGTTGGATCTCGTATTTAATCGGTTGTATTTACAACGTTTGCTTTCTTCTGCTTCTCTTGTCTTCATCACGAGTGGTCACGACGGAGTTGGATGCGTCAAGTTTTCCGGCGATGGGGCTTTTCCAGGAATGGGTGATTTGTAAGTCATCGTCTAAATATCTAACATAAGATCCATTCAAAATCCATTAAAACTCGCAAATCAAACGAGGTAGGTAGAATTCCATACTTGCCAACACCTTTACTCTCTCAAACTGTATTTTGTGTCCGAATTCTGACACGAAGTTTTTGGCAATGACCGATTTTCGGCATTGCTTGTTTCTCACGTCTCACCATCGTCTTCGAATACTGGTTCCAATTGGATGGCAGGTTTTCCTCACGTAACTGCCAATCGGGCGAAGTCCGCAAAGGAATCAACCCAATTAACGTGGGAAGATAAGTCCTTGATGGTCAAGTATCCAAACGCGCGACTCCTCGTGGTACCCGATGGAAACGGAACCATTTACGCTTTCCGCGAATGACGGAGGTCGCTGAGCTCCGACGTACCAACCCACCCTTGTAGACGGAACGGCAAAAACTCGCCTCTTTCCTTGTTTGTTTAAGGGAGGCACGAGTGATTGTTGCTAACGAGCGTGGGTTCAATCCTCGGCAAAGGAGGTTTGGAGCTGCATTTATCAACGAAGCAGAATTAGGGTTTCTGATACCAAAAAAAATCCAGGTTTCGGTTTATTACGCGGTCACTCTAATTCTGACCTGGTTTTAAAACTTTACCCTACCCAAAAACCTCTCTCTCTATCCATTACCCTATGGTTCAGAGCCAGTCCTTTTGACAATGGACGATCTCACGGGATTAAACGCATGACTTAGGTGCCCGGACATTCGTCCAGCGTAACTATCCTTCCTATTACTACTACTACGTAGCTGCCACCGCAGGTGCAAGATATCTCATACACTCACATACACTTTCGTCTGCAAGAGGCGTTGTTTGTCTTTCGAGGGCGTAATTTATTCGTTTAAAGTTCTCCACGGTACCAACATATGTTGTGATGTTTTGCTTTTTTGTTTTGCAGGAGAAATTTGCCGAGACCAATCGTGACGAAGACAAACGAAGCAGCGGGACGTGAATGTAGTCAGCACTACTGAAAACAAAAGAGATCCAACCTGCTCAACTCTCCGATTCATACGACGACGATGTAATAGCAACAATGAATTCACTCTTAAAGACCGTCACTGCAACGAGAGTGAAACGTTGAGGTTGAAATCCTCCCAGCAGAGCATAAATCATCCAAAGTCATTTAATCATCTTTAGACAGCTGAGAAAGCTGTCTGAAGATGACAATATGGCTTTTGAAAAAAAACTTTAGGCAGGATATTGTCAATAGTAGCTTCATAAGTAGAATTACACGGAGCTATGGACAATTATTTATTGAAAATCGATTTATTTCATCACGAATCTTACTCCTCAATATTTTACCCGTTCAGAGAGATCTTGGTAGAAAAAAATGTAAAATTACTAGGTGAAAAGTAAATACATTGATGATAACTACCAAACAGAGAGGTAGAATACAATTTGATGTCAAAAAATGACAAGAGAATGATAATGTATAATGGTAAATAGCATCAAAATTTATATTTCAAAATCAGGTATTTAGAAAACTAATCCAATAAATTATTTAAAAAATCTTTTCTGGCTTGTTAATGGAAATTTCATGTCGTTACTACAGCATGGAAAAAGTTCACGAAAGGTTTCTCAGGTGGTGCGACTCACCAGTTTATAAGGCTATAAATAAATTTTATAAAAGAAAATGTAGACTTCATATGTTTCTCAAGTCTTTCAAACAAGTTTAAAAGTATAACTGGATTAAATTTAACTCGATGATCATTTTGTCCACTTACATTTATACACTGGGCACTCCGGTGACACATGCCGTTTATGTCAATCAACTGTCGTTACAGTTTTCATGGATGCCAATGAGTGGAAATCATAAATGAGGTAGAGGTAACTCTCCTGTCACTGATTTAAAAAATCCAAGTCAAACTCAAGTCAACAATTCTAATAAAAGATAATATAACGGGACATATATCATTTTCTCTTTGTATCAATCCAAATTAATCAATATTGATGGTGATGAATGGTAATTTGAGGTTTTGAAACAAAAAAATACCCTAAAATAAATCTTTTTTCGAAGAAAAGTAAAAACGGGTAACTTTCTAAACCTTACCTCCCTGGGGATTTAAGGATTCGTAAAGCTTCAGAGGCAGCGGAACATGGGAACGGGACCCACTTTTTTAGATAGTAAAAATGACAGGCACTATAAAAGAAGAAAGTTATACTTAAACGATAACTTTAAATCTAATTTATCAACCAAATTAATGGTAGAAGTTCTTTCTCCTTGCATACCGAAAAAAATGTTAATCTGAGTACTCATTCACCTGCAGAGGTAGTGGTTTTTCATTATGCTGGTATTTAAAAAATTCATGATATCAAAAGTTGGCTTACAAATTATGTTGCAAATGATTGAAGTACCTTCACTTATAAAAAAATATAACAAGGCACATAATTTTGGCAGCGACTAAATTAAATGACTATAGTGCCATAGTAAACTAATCAGCTCTAGTAAAATTAAATAGCCAAGACATGTAGAAATAAGTTACATATGATGGGATGCCAAAATTTGATGGAAAATTGGGCAAGTTTTTTTAAAAAGCTACATTAAAATAAGAGGATATTACTATAGAAAATGGGTAGGCATTAAAATATGAGAGAGAAAATGTTTAAAATTGTGTACATTTTAAAACCTATAAATACATAAGTCGGAGGACGGCCATCAAAACTGTATAAGGAATAAATGATATAGTTGTTAGAGGGCGGAGATGTTTGTTGGCATATATTATTATTACTATAACTTAATCAGCTTAAAAATGGTACACACCATTAGTGTCGTCACACAATATACTCATGCATTCAAACATGCATATAGCTATAACAATTATATATACATACACATTTCAATCTTAAATTTCACTGAGATTACATTTATATTACGCTTCAATTGAATAAAGAGGATACCTTATCATCCGATTTCTGAACCTCTCCCTAAATTGAATAGTATTTTCTGCTCAAGTTATATACTCTGACATACAACTTATGAAAGGATTTATAATGTAATGACAATCTGCAATAAACAACAGACAAATTATCTCTGCACCTTGTGTTTTGATTGTGCATAGTAGATCTGCAGGCAAAAGTCTCCAGATTGTCCTTCACATAGAGAAGTGCTCAAAATACATATGAGTCGTACACCTTCATAATTCCAAGTTGGGTAAAAAGAGGTTTACAGTGGTCAAGTGAGTGGGCAATAGCAATAATTCTGTTATCATTTTTGTAGCAATAAAATTTACTCAACCAAAGTAGCATGCCTCTAATGTTTAACCCCATAGTTTATATTCCTATTAAAAGATGCAAAGTAGACTGCCCTGAGATACTGAGTAGCAATCAGTGATTTTAGCTTTCTTATCGTGTATATTGCCTTGCTTAACTTGTTAGAGATCCAACTGATGTGCCAATCCCTTTCTAATTTCAAAGTCCTAGTAATTTAAAGCCATCAGTTTCATTATTATTTATATTGAGACTGCTTGTTATTTTTTTAGTTTTGTCAATAAATAGCTCGAGATCATTATTGTTGAACCAATCCAGAGTCTTCCCGTGAGAATTCTCACATTGCACAACTACATCGCTTAAGTTATTGCGCTTTTGTACAAGGATTGTGTCGTCAGTACAGAGAACACACTGTGATGCCATATTAAAAGGTAAATCATTAATCATTATGATAAATAAAATGGGTCTAAGGACAGAGAACTGTGAAACTCCATATTTTAATATACGAGTCACAAACCTGTTACCATTCGATTCCACCAACTGTTTCCTATCAGTTAAATATTACCAATTAGTTTTAATTCTATATCTTTAAACCCATAATACTCTAGTTTATTAAGCAAGATGGAATGCTCAACACAGTGAAACGCGTTACTGAGGTCGTATAGAGTCATTGAGATTGAATGCCTATCCTCAAAAGCATTGGCAATATAATTCACAATATTTTCTACAGCCATAATAGTGGCTTTTCCAGAACAAAAACCAAATTGGAAACTTGAAAACAAGTTGCTAACTTAGAAAAATTTACAGATTTGATTTTAAATCACAGTTTCAAACATCTTCCCCAATATTGGTACAATGAAGATTGGTCTGTAGTATATGAGGTTATCTTTATCTCCTTTTTCATGAATCAGAACACTTTTAGAGTATTTTAAAGGATTTGGGAACACACTTATTTGTAGACCACAGTTAAAAGAGTGCAGTCAAGGGCTCAGCAATGACTTCTCTCATATGATAATTATCGAGATATCTCCACAGTAACATTTTTTCATGTTCATTACTGTTATAATAATATCACGTTGAGTAATTTTATCAATTTAAAACTCAACTTATGAGGGGGGAAGATTTTTAATGAATGTTTCAATGCTATCAGGATTTATGGTTACAGTAGACAAAATTGCCTCAACAGATTCAACAAAGTAATCATTTGCCTCGTCAGAAGTAGACGGGAAAGTTGAGTTATATTGAGTATGGCCCACTTTGCAATGAATTACCTTCCATATAGCCTTATATATAAATATAAATTGCCTATAAATACGCTTAGTAAAGGAGCACTCCAAATACTATATTAAATACGGTTGGTGAACTGATAAAATTGTTAAAATGGTCACTATTCAGACCCTTGGGGTAAAACACTAGCCTAATAATCAATTCCTATCAAAATTTCGGCTGAAACATCAATAATAGACAATATTTAGCACAAGCATCGAGAGAGTCCATATTAAAGTAAACAGATTAAACTTAAATTACATTTCTATGGTAATTGCTATATTTTAGGCATAGTTTAGTATTTCGATTATAACGATATTATTCTTAGTTGATTACATAGTAAATTAATGATTACCATGATGCTATTATTCAATTAAAGCTGTATAGTTGTGATTATTTTTCGATATTGCAGTCATAAATCTAAAATGTATGTAAGCATGGAGCACTTCTTCCTCTTTAAGAGACATGTCCTTAAAATCGTAGTAATGGGATATGCCCATTGCGCGTACAAAGAATTAACGTTACGTAAGGTCCCATTGTGATGGCCGCTAAACGACTCTACCCGCCACCTAAACTTTCCCTCGCTATACGAAAGAGCTAAACTCCGTGCCGCCTAAATATTCCATGAAATTAGCGACAGTGCAAAATTAATCTGTAGTCATCCAAATCCCCTTTATATGGGCGGACTCGCCGGATCACTGGAGCATATATCATCGTAACCACTTAAAAATAGGATTCTAAAGTCGATCCTGGAAAAGGAGACCATGAATTCAGAAATATGCAGAAGATGAAAGCTACCGCAATTCTTCGGGGAGACAGATTACGAGAGTACGGACTGTGACAGATTTCAATGAAGCATATTCTTCTCCACAGTTCGGTAAAAATTATTCAATTTTTTCTTGCATTGTCAGTTTTTGTTACAACTCCTCGGAGCGTCAAATAAGAAAGCTCCGGATCATTGCACAGAAAAATCAAGTCAAAGAAACTCTTCAAAATTTTGGGACTGGGTTTTGTTGAATCTGTCACTGGAAAATGAAATTAAGGGTTACTGTTTGGCTGGAAATCGTAAGTAGGCCTAAATATTTTATGAACTCGTATTGCAAGAAAAATTACCTAGCAAAACGAAGGGCCAGAAAAAGCTTAACAATTAACTTATTACACTGTAAAAATTTCATCCAATTCTCGGTAGCACTATTCAGTCATCTGTACTTACCCTATCTAATGAGTTAGGATTACTTCTCTATGTTTACGAATCAGCTATTTTCAGCCAAAATAGTGTTTTATTATCAAATGCCAGGTATCTCGGGTAAAGAAACTTACTAATTGAATTACTTTCATCATCTTCAACATGTCGTTACCGTGAGACAAAGTGTAATAGCGGCGAATAGTAAAATAGTAAAAGCTATCATCAGAGTAAACCTATGAAGATCCGAGATATTTCCAACTCTCCTTCCAGGCTCAGTAACCGCTAATGGGTTTCTCAAAGTTCAGTGTGTGGGTGCAGATCACTCAGTATAGACACAAATGACTTGCTTCAAAGTTGGTCTTACCCGCTTACACTACAGTCATGCGATTATCCGGAATTCTTCTCCATGAATTCATTCCACTGAGCAGTTAGCAGAAGAGCAAAAGCGGTTAAGATATTAGACAAAAGAGAAAATTAAAAAGATAATACCATAATTAAATACCGAGCATTTTTATGACAGCCAAAGAAAATGTAGATCAAAATTCTCAATGAACCTATAGATTGTGTCTCATTTACCAAACTTTGCTTGTTGAAGCTAGGCACTGATTAATTGCGCGCGGAGTAATTTTCTGAATAATTAACTGTCGTCGTAAAAAAGTTTTTATTGTTGGCTGTCCAAAGAGACTTCACCCAAAAAAGAACGAGGGACTATGCAGCCCAAATTTTGAGGTTTCCACAACACAAAAATTAAAACACATACCGTTGTTTTCCTCTATTTCATGAACTTGGTACTTGAGAGTATTCATTAAACACATACGGTGGGGTTTGCGTTTAGGTTCTCGCATTTCTGCGCTACGATGCTCTGTTGGCGGCGTTCAGTATGGCGAGCATTATTCGCTCCGCATCGGATTCTCTGAAAAATTGATGAAGTTGGTGTAGTGGTGTAGTGTTGCATGGGGCATAAATGTGGACCCTCAGAAAGGAGGACAAGAATAGGCTGCAGGCATTTGAGATGTGGGTATGGAGAAGAATGGAAAACGTGAAGTGAACGGAGAGGAAGACTAAAGAAGAAGTGCTTGAGGTGGTGGGTGAGGACAGGAAACTTCGGAATGAAATTCAAGATCTGCAGAATAGGTTGCTGGAGGATGCAATAATGGCTGGAGGATGGCGATGGGTTGCTGAAGAATGTGATAGAGGGAAGGAGGTTGGGCAAGCAGTTAAGAAGGAAGAAGAAGAATAGGTTTCATGGACAGGATGAAGAAGGGTAGATCGTATGCTGAGACGAAAAAGGATATACTAGAGCAAGATAGGCACTTGAATGTGGAGAAAACCGGGAGGAGATTCTTTGACATTCAATAAAACCTACCTTAGCCGGTAGAATACTGAAAAAAATGCAGTGGCGAGATCTAGCGGCTGTTTAACAATGGATATGAGTCTCAAAATTTATTAGGTATTTTTAGATGACCTATATAATCATAGTAAGACTTCATAACCCCTAAGCTTTGCTCTCCGTAGCACGATACTGACGAGTCACCATTGATTTTTTATCCATTTCATTGGTATGATCTCCTAGTTATGTACTAATTCAGTATCATGCAGTTATTTTTCATTTTGCGATACTTTATCAAAAAATATGCCTTAACGAGCATTGGCCATTGCTATTGAATTCTTCCGCCCTTTCAGAGCCATTTTTTCCCGCATAGCCACCACATATCCGATACGCTAAAATGAAACGGTACAAGAAATTATGTGATGGCGTATCGGAGTGGTTGATGTGTGAAGCGTAACTCACGCTACGTTTCAGCACAAAGGGTGCTAGTGACACACCTCATGCTGGTCCATGAGCAATGACAAAGCTGTGTGGCAGGGGATGTCCAAACATCAGCCATGAAATGGGAGAGGACATAGGAAAAAGGCATGGAGGGGGGAGTGAGCGAAGGTGAGAGGTTTGGTGATGGATTTATACCTCAGTCTGTTTCTGATTCGGCCAACAAGGGAGATGGAAAAACAAAACTATCAGCTTAACAGCATATTTTCCAGTCGCATTTTACTGTTTTAAATACGAATTGCGAGGGGTTAAATGATATACTTCATGTATACCATATGAAAGTTGAGAATTCAACATATCCCGCCAAACGTTTGTCTTTTGTGTATCCTCTGAATCTTTTTCGGCTTCCCACGCAGTCCCTACATATATGCCTCGATTTCTTTCTAAACGAGTGAATTTCCCTAGAATAGAATCTTATCTTCAAATTGAGATACGAACACAAACATTACAATTTGCCACCATTTGCTGATTTACCACTGAAAATTGCAATATATGTCTTTCTTATCCTAAAATTCCACCAATTCATGCCTGAGACTTCACTTTTGGTGCAAATAAACTTTTTTTGTACAGCGTTCAACACATTCAGATGGGCTAAGAGACCTTACTATCATGCACCTGATGATCTATCTCTCAAAAGTAGCTCCGCTAATGAGGAAAAGGTTTTTTCGCACCATGCGTATTCTGCTGGTGCGGTAAAGCTCCAGAAGTAAATTTATCTGACTCTCCAGTATCTGCCATGCATTGCAGAGTGGAATTGAGATGTATTAGAGCCATTCCCAATCACGTAACGCCGTTTAAACTCTTGACTGGTACACCAGTTACTATCAGATGCTTTTCAATTTAGTTTTTGTATTGCATAAAGATAAAACTGGAATAATTATGTTGGTTTTAAAGGTTAGTTAATTTTCGACGTCGCAACGTGAGAACGGGCTTCCCTATACTTTAACGATGCTAGAAATACGCTCAAATAACGTATTTCAATTTTAAGGCATGCTAAATGTAATTAGAGCCTTAATACGTTTATGTAAGTTGTCCTCGTGAGTCTCAGATTAGCAAAGAGGAGATGCATGGAATATCCGAGTAACGTCTTTAGAGGAGAATTTTAATTTATTATGACGACCACTTGTTGCCTGATTTAGATTTTCCTAGTCAAAGGCTGGGTTAATATTTGTTAACTGAGCTTCAACGCGATTGGATTTTACTCTAACTCTTGACAGGTATCTTCGGAAAAAAAGGAAAGGGTTGACGGATCGATGCAGAGAAGGGGAAAGTTAGAGATGGCTGCAGGAAAACCTTGGCTGGCGGAAGTGACGATGGGGTGAGATGGGGATGGGATGGTGAGAGGTAGGTATATGACACTCGGCGATTTTAAAAGTGCCCCGCGGGGGGCATTGGCGTACGAGGGGAAGGGGTCGAAAAAGGATATGAGGAGAGTGAGATGGGATGGGGGATAAGAGTGGTGAGGTTTTGGATATGTTTTGGTGGTAGGGACGCATGTGAGTTGGCTGGCAAGGGTACGCGGAAAAGGGTGTTGAGAAAGGAAGAGGAGGGCGAGGGCTGGATGTGATGTGGGAATCATTGCGGAGGAGGGTGTGTAATGTATGAAAACCCGCAGGGCTCGAGGGGTGGGAGATAAAGGGGAGGGATGGACTGAGAGAGAGAGAGGAGGGAGTGTTCTGTGCGGGGGTGTTGATTTCCCAGAGGAAGACTTCCGCTTCCCCCTCTTTCAAACCGCACCACACCTCCACTCTCCTCTGAAGAAATCATCCCTCTCTAAATCCACAAACAAGGCTCGGTTCAGCCACATCCGACACTTGCCCATCGCAGAACGTCCCTGCCGAGTTATCTGATATCCGCAGACAGTCCACCGCAAAACCACTTTTCAACGCAGTACCGTCCTACACCTTCATCCCTCTCTTTTCCCCCTTCGCAATCTCAAATCATACCATTGCATTGAAAACCCTCATACTCGCACTTATTTTCTATCTTCTCGTATTCTGCTTTGGGTTTCGGGTTTCATAACACCAGGCTAGAAGTGGCATGAACACTGTTGCATAGACGGTTTTTCTAGTAGTTTCTGCTTGAGTTATCAATGCGCTACTGATAGATTAACTATATCGATCAGTATTTACAGCATTGACTTTAAGCCGCTGATTATCTTTGTATTACTGTCCACCGCATCCCTATCTATTCTTAATGAAATCACGTGATAAGAATATTTGTAGGTTTATGACAAAAACTCATTTTACGGAACTTGCTTTAGGTAAAGCAATACGTATGCGAGGCGGCGGTCTACATAATGCAAATATTTTAATAAGGCTGACATTAATAACTTCTATTTGGCTATATATATTTTAGGTTTTGCCCATAGCATTCAAATTAGTTTCATTCCTCAGAAATATTTCGGTCTTAAAAGGAATGCAGAAAAACAAACACCTTCCAGTGTTGATGACCAAGTTTCAACTTGATAGAGATATCAGTAGCATAAATTGAGGAGTAAAAAGTGTAAATGAGACCTATAATGACATGGCAGATCAGGATCGTAAGCGATTTCCAACAAATTTAGAACACCTCACGGATATTAACTCCTCGAAAATTTTCACTTTCCAATGAACTCATGCCCTAGAAATAGGAGTTTACTAAGTGGGTTAAATTTGGTACTTTCATGTAGGACTTCAAAGTTGAAAAGGAAATTTCAGTTGCTGTAATCCTAGTTAATAGACTAAGCATTATATTTCAACTTTTTTCCAATTCCCTAATTCCGATCCACTTAAACAGACCAACAAAATCGAAGAATATCCTTAATAACTGTTCACAAAGTGATATTTCATGACGTACTGTTTTCAATTGAATCAGCAATAGTATATTAATTTACTATATGTATAATAATATATTTTATGAAGTTCATTCGTAGATATATCATACTCTCCGGAATAGCACCATTTTTTTAAATTTGTCCAATTACTGATTCATGTTATGAAGAACAATGCGTTTAAATTCGAGGAACATCGTTCGCAATCAATTCTTTTCACACAAATTTACGTCCTATAATCGCATAGACTTTTTAACGACAATTTATTTCAAGTCGTTTTTTAGCCAGATAAAATTAAAAATAATTCATACCAAATGAGAAGTATTTGTAAATATTGTAAAGTTGATCCAGAAAGTTTAAAAAAGGTGCTAAAAATTATCAATGACACTCCAATTTTACTTAAAGAGGTTTCATCACGATTGTAAGTCAAAAAATACTAAAGTCCACAGTTTCATATAACTTATCTATTAAATCCTGATTTCGATGAAAATATGCCTTACTGATAGGAGACAAAGATCAATGTACAAAATATGCAAATTATTCTTCTTCTTCTCAACCCTAAGGTTGATGGGCATTCAAATTCCTTCTTTCCAAAGCTAGTCTCTTTAAATCACTGTATCTTCTCCCCTCTATGGTCTCTTCCAGGTATTCTTTCCTTGGTCTACCTCTTCCAGCACGGCCCACTACCACTCCTTCCATTTAAGTAGTCATCCACTCTGAGTGACGTAGAAGGTGTCCAATCATTGCGTTTCTTTTTCTACAAATAGAATTAACAAACGTTTGTCCTTCCCCAATCCTTTGTAATACTTCCAGGTTGGTAATCCACTCTGTCCAAGATATTTTTAAAAGACTTCTCCAGCACCACATTTCAAAGGACTCCAGCTTTTTTCTCTCCTCTTTCCTCAGAGTCCATTTTCTGAGCCATAGGTGCACACACTCCAAACATACGTTTTAATAAAAGATCTTAGGCTTTTTCGGCGAATACTATAGATAAATATTTCTCGGGTTTGGCACCGGGTAAGGCTGTTTAAGGCCAACGTTTCGATGAGAAACTCACTCATCGTCATCAGGGCTAAGACTGACTGAGTCAGTCTTAGCCCTGATGACGATGAGTGAGTTTCTCATCGAAACGTTGGCCTTAAACAGCCTTACCCGGTGTCAAACCCGAGAAATATTTATCTATACGTTTTAATAAATTCTTTCCGGGTAGACAGAGAAACATTTTTTGGTGTCAAAAGAGTTTTCTTTTTGATAAATGCTTGTTTTGCTTGTGACACCCTTCTCATCACATCCGCTGTGCATCTACCATCAGATGTGATACAGCTACCCAGATATTTAAAAGTAGTAACTTGCAGTAGTTTTTCTCCATCTAGATATACCTCAGCTTCCTCTAGTCCATCTCTAGTGCATTTCATTATTTGAGTTTTCTTTTTATTTTCATGTCCCAATTGTTTTTAAAAATTTGGTTAATTTCGTGTAATGTATCCTGTAGCTCATTGTCACTATTCACTAAAAGTGCTATGTCTTCCGCAAATCTGATGGTTGTGTAGAGGTTAACATTTACATATGCAAATTGTACTACGAATAAATTATTGATGAACACCTTATGCCAACTCTCGTAGTAGCTGACTGCAGGGCATTTGTATTAAATTATCACATTTTTATTTTGATTAAGTCAAAAATTTTCTAATAAAAAAGAGAGTAGTATTCGTATCATTATTTTTATCCAATTTCTCCGGAGGTTTTCTTTCTTACAATTCTCTACAAAAATGACATACATATTACAGAAAATATGCAATTTTCTCCGTATTTCTCCAGTTTCCTATCTAAAACTATGCTATTGAAGTTCAATACGCGAGAAAAGTAATTTGGAAAGTTCATATCAGATATTAGATGTGCTCTTCCATGATTAGCATTGATATGGACGAAATGGCATTGAAGTCATTTTACATTGGAACTATCTGGATAAATGAATCGATTATTTTGCAGTCCCTGCAGTGGTTTCCTAATATTTTATGGTCTCTATGATGCCTCCGGAGCGCTTCCGAATGAAATGAACCGTCTTAGAGATGGTGTGTTTATTCTGCCGGCAGGATTCACTCCCCTTACGCCACAGCCTCCCTTTGAACCACATCCTTTTCTTCCCTCATTGTTTTCTTATTCTTCGTTAAATTTGGGTTTCTCCTCTCGGCGAGCGAGCGATTCTCGCCTAAGCCGTCCCAAACGCTCTCTCACTCATCCAAAAGACCTTTTCCCCTCCCCTCTTCTCCGACGTCTCCAAATTAACTTCGTAATTAAGTCCATCATTTCCACGTGGATAACGAAACTCTCCGCTTCTCTCTTAATGGAAGGCTTATTTCAATTCAAATTATCCCACACCTTCCTCGCTTGTCGTTTTTCATTGGCCAAACTACATACATATTTCCTTCCAATTTGTATGCGATTCGATTTCAATTTTTTCAAAGCGGCATTTCCTTCCAGAAATTTCAATGAATGTTTAGAATTCCATTTTTCTTATCAATTGCTGAATATAATACCGAGTGATTTTACATAATACTGAATATAAATGCACTTTAAATACATAACACGTAACAAATTGGGGATAATTTAAACTTTTCTTGAAGTTAGAGCGCCAATGATAGAAGACAGAGCATCACATTTTCCACGGGTAGATAGTACGCTTAAAATATAAATGCCAATACAACCAAAATTGCGCAAAATGCAATGATATGGTATTACAAAAATCGTAAGCGTTTTTTTTATTACTTCATACTCATCAACCAAAATCGAAGGGACTCTGTAACTCAATGTAAAATATTCTCACTGCCATCCTGGCGAATAATTTAGTTACTAAAATTACGCTGTAGAACGATATTATAGTTATAAACCTGAGTTTATCAGGCTATACACAATTTAATAAGGTCATTTTACATTAATGAAGCGATATAATTTTCACCGAGAGCTATTCTGAATATGGATTTTTTTCTATTGCATGTTAAGGTTAGAAGTCAAAAAAGTCAAACTCTTGTGAATAGAATAAAACTTTTAACCATATCTTATTCAAAAGGCACAGAAGGAAAAGCCATCAAAATAATATAGCATACAATAGCTTTATATGATGGTAGGTATAAAGAAATGAAAGGCTTTTTTACATATCATTCCTCTATTTTTTATATAAACGAAGGGGAAAGCTACTGATGAGTCTACATAGAGCCCGATGCAACGTCAATTACACTGACTATTTTGAGTATTCATCGCATTTTTACAAATTCCATTTTCTTTAACTTTTGACCCAATGAGGTATTCTACTCTACTCAATCTGATATGGACCATCGCGTTATGAAACAGCATTAAATAATCAATATTGGTGTGTCTGTATTAATCCCAATACGTGTTTCGTTCTAATAGTCCCGTTTAGATCCCGTTTCTATGAACCAAAGGTGAGTGTTCTATCAACAGCAATACTAAACGTGGGAAATTTTCCCTGCGACATGAATTGGACTTATATATGCCTTGTTCAAACTACCAACTTACGTGGGATAATGTGGCAGGCAAGTAAATGCATGTCCAGACAGTGGTAACGCGCAGCGCTGCCACTCAATAGTGGTCAGCGCTGGTGTTGAGAGCGAAAAACGGAAATGATGAATGACAATAATTTAAAAAACAAAGGTAATAGTGAAGTAGATGGTTCTACTGTGATGAATAAGCAAAAAAGGTTTCATTTTCCCGCAAAACCATTTCGAAATACTCAAAATGCCACAAGGATGTGAGATATTTCCATATTTCGTTCGATTCCTCCTTACTCCAACACACTGAGACCTTACCGTGATGGCCGGAGTCATCGCCACCATTACCAACAGAGAGCAGTCATGTCACCGCACGTACTCGGGAGTATAATTGTCGCTCACAAAGATAGCCTATATATCTTATTTCAATGGCGAATAAAACAGAAAAGGCACAGAAGGAATAGGATCTTCCTCTTATATCTTCCTTTACTTAAGAATGTAAAATATAAATGCCATGTTTCTCCTTTTAGCATTAAATAACATAAAATATAAATAAAATACAAACACTGACACTCTAACCCAGACTTTTATGTATATAAAGTGGCAAAATTGATGTCATTGGCGTCAGTCACATTGGTAACGATGTCAATATTAGTCCTCAAAACTTCGGCACCCGATTAGAAACCCGAGAAAAACTTAATAATGCCGTTCGCTAGGAAAACATCAGTTCCTTCTTTGTACTTCACTTGTTCGTAGAGATTCCCGGCCAGGGCAGCATCGAGTTAGATGGCAATGTGCATGTGTCAAGGTTGCTACAGTGGTACGTTTAATGGTAGCCCGGCACTTGAACCACTACGTTCACGTGAATAACTTTTTTTTAAACTTGAAAGGTATCAATGGTAGTTTGATAGGTGGTTAATGTATTTCACCAAGGAACAAATGGATTTCATTTCATTAAAAAAAATATCTCATATTTCTAAAAATATCTTCCACTCACTACACTAATTTTAGAGGTATTTGCCAAAAAGACCCACCCATTTTACATGGGCAATGGTGTATCACTTCAGAGAGACTTTAATTTTTTTTTAAATTAAGATTTTAAAACATCGTAGTCTCGCCAGTCATTTAACAGGGGGTCCTTGTATGTTTTATCGACTATTTTAAAATTAAATCAATTAATTACTGCAGACCTTCAATTCTCAGAACTCAGAACAGAACAGAATTTCAAAAATATCCTTTTCTTATCCATTTCATTTCAAAAATATCCTTTTTTTCTAATTATAAAAAAGCCTAAAGTGAAAAAATAGTCAAATGTATGACTTATACATGCACATTTAATTCATTAATGGGAATTTCAGTCACATAAAACAATACTTTTGCGCCATTAATATCAAAATATTTACTTCATGCTTCTTAAAGCTGCTGAATGATGAAATGAAATACAAATATGGTTTGAATTATGAGTAGGAAAAATTCTCCCTCAAACTTTCTTACTAGTAGATGCGGAAATAGTAGTTGGGATTTCGGATGGCGGAGAGTGGGTAGATTGAATGAGCACGCAAAGAGACGGGAATTCCGATGTTTCGTGGAGCGTATAGGACGACTGAATGACAATAAGATCTTGACCGAACGCTCCGAACTCTTTTAACGCCCTAAGATTATTCTTTGGTAGGTAATAGCAAAGTGGATTACGTGATCCACGGCTTCGATGTAAAATTTATAGTTAGAATATTCTGGGTGCAGAAAAAATTAAAGAGAGGAAATCGCATGGTTTTCTGTTGCTTCACGTGAAGACAAGCATATAGTTATGGTAAAAGTATAAAGCAAGGGACAAAAATAAAAAGTTACTAACAAGTGAAAAACAAAAACTTTAAAAACTTTATCTTGGATATTATGCAGATGATCATTAACGACTTCTTACTCCTGATTTCTAACTCAATTACGGTACGCAAAAGATACGTATCCTGATTTATTTTCTGTGACTGAAGAATAAGTCTTAACAATTAATCCACAAAATTTCTGGCAATTTATTACCAATTTAAATTTATACTTGTACAATTAACAGTATTCAGGAAATGTGTAATGGAGATATTGCCAACCACTTCGTATTGTTCCAGGTAGCATAAAGAATGTGAAGTAAGGTAGTGTCAACTATTGGGGTGTTTTGAAACCACTGAACGAACGTCTTCTAGAAACATTTTCTTCCTCCATAAGACAACTTCTTTATCCCAGTAATCTATAACATGTCTCCAGAACACTCCTAGAAATTTGAGTACGTGACTTAAAACTGTAAATTTAGAATATCCTTCACTGTTCATAATTTGAATGAAGTATCTCAACATTGGAAGTGCCTCCGTCATGACAAAGTGGTGGCCACCTATAATAACAACATTTTCATTCCATTATTTTGTTATATTTATACTCACAACCCCAAAAACAGCACAACTAAGCCTTCTTCATCGGTTTTTTTAACATCAACAAGATACGATCACACACAACCATGTCCTGGGCAGAAAGTATTCTACCCAGGCGGGACTCGAACCTGCGACCCTCGGGTTAGCAGGCGAGGACTTTACCCCACCGCCACCGGGGCCGGCAATATCACCAGAATATCGCCAGAAGTACCGGAATTTGAGACTTAATCATAAATACTGACAGAAGTCATTTTGACCCCTTAGAAATGTTTAGTTTTATAATGAAATATTAAAAAATTGAAATAATATGAAAATGGTTTCGAAAACTATCGTTCATTTATGATTATAAATTATTCATTCATTAAATTCTTTTACGTATTGATATAAAATGTATTCAATAGTTTTCGAAGGATAAAGGCTTATATTAGTGTACTATAATTTGCCATTTCTAGATGTGGGTTGTGGCACATGACAAATATGACGCATACAAAGCATACGTGGCGCAGCATTAAAAAACCAGGTTTTGTTAAACGTATAATAGGAAGGTCCTCCGATGAAAAAAATCAAACTAGAGATGCTACTTCGCTCTAGTAAGGACACACTCCGAATACGCTGCGAGCATTTGGGGCCACTTTTCATAAAGATTTAACGAAAATATTAATAATGCACTAAAAAAAGCAGCACGCTTCATTAAAAATTGCTACAAGTGTTTATATAGGGTCTCAAAACTTTTAGAGGGATTAAGGTGGGAACCCCTAGAGACTCGAAGGCTACACACTACGCTTAAGTTACTTGAGAAATTCAGAACTGATATTTTTCAGAGCGACACAGAGAATATTATCATGACTCCTCACTACATCTCTAGGTCTGACAGATGGGACAAAATAGGAGAGATAAACTGCCGAACATATAGGTACAAAATCTCATTTTTTCCGCAAACAATAAGTGACCACAATAAATATTAAGCTCCGCTAAACCCACTCCTATTATACACGTCACCAATTCATCACCCTCAAACTTACATCTTAACACGGCTGGTGACCTAACACCCCCCTGTCACACGCCCATGCGGCGGCTCGCAGTGTATGATGTAGATGTAGATGACGATACGGACCACTGTCCCAGGTCCAAGTCCTCTTGCGAAGTCGGACGGGTCTTCGTGCAGCGAATAATTCTTGAGTATTAACATTTGGTGGCCAAATTGCTTCTATAATTTCAACAAAAAACAAGAAAAACCATTCTATAATAACATAGCTTGAATAATACAGGTGAGAGATCCCTCAGGTTCTTCTATTAATTAATCACCCCGTCAGACTGCGCTATGTTGTGGGGTCTGTACAACTCAATTTAAATTCCTAAAATGATAATTGCTGCTCAAATATGCCGATCCCACTGAACATTTTCCGTCAAATGTTCATGAACTTAGCAAAACATGCAATTATTCGAGTGCATACGTACTACTTCGATAAAAACTCTAAGGCAGTGCCTGAAAGCGCGAGTAGCTCGATTGTCTACATTTTAAATTCGTCTGATGAACTGTTAGGTATGCAGTTTTGGTAGGAACAATGGAGCTACATAGTGTGATATAATGGTCCTACTGCGCAGTCGATAAAATCGTAAATGCAGCCGTCAGGGCGTGAAGCAGAACGGATACCAGTCAGAAATTTCAAAAATACTTATACCTAATGGAAAAGCTTTCAGGACGGGAAATTAAATGTTAAGAAAATATGCGTTTTTATAAATATGTGATGCGTCTTGTTTCTGCTTAGGCTAGAGATGGAGCACGGGAAACATAGGATATATCCTACCAACCCATTTAATCAATATCCTTCGATCTTACTCATTTTTCCGTTTTGGTCTTCTCAGGTGATAAAAGTATAGGTCCTTCGCGTTATAATAAGTACTTCATTAACATTCGGTATCGATGCCTTAGTATAAACCGGGATGAATTTCTGTCTATTGGTAGAAATTATTATAATTCTCATTCCCACCTCACCAATCCTTTCCCATCGTCATTCATGGAAATGCTCAACCTCGTAAGAAACGACAGAAATGTAGTTTGACCCGATGGAGAATCCGATGGACGATCTTCACGAATGTATTACCCGTAGCCGCCTCCTTCCGCTCTATTAGATTCCGCTGGATTTCATCCGCATACATTTGTTTATTCATTCTCGTTGCAGAAATTAAGAAGATGGACGTGCCCTTCTAAACGATAGGTAGAGCCGATTTAGAGGTGTGACGTCTGAAAAGAATGATCACGTATTTATCTGATTATGCGTTGGAACTCCCATAACAGGTAGTAATGCTGATGAATTAAGAAATAAATTTAAATTTCATCCCTTGATAAATGTACGTTAGGACCAAGTTTTAGACGCGGCATCCAAAATTTTAGTCCGATTTATGTGGAAATGAGATATTTTTTTATTATTGAATTTGGATTGGCGTCTTGGTATTACTTATAAATGACTATAACAGTAAAATATGAATTAATGAAAGTTTTGAAGTAGATATGTACCTATGCAATCAAGTTATTACAAAATATGTAATGTGATATTAGGCAACGCGTAAAAACCGTATTGATAGTCAAAAATCCAAATTAGTTGAATACTGTTTTTGTAACTTTCATATTCAGATTTTACTTTATGGGAACGCGTGTATAAAGTTTCTCGCACATCTCTCCATAATTCACCTCAACAACCTCAATCAATCTTTTACGGACGCATATGAACCAGTATGTCACTCAGTTGCTTTATATAGGTATAACTCTAGCGCTGAAGGTAGTTGAAATATGTCAGACTTGTTTGCTGTCATATACTTCTGTACCCTCTCATCTGAAGGCCGGCGCGTCATGAAAATGAAGTCATGTAGGAGAGGGGGAGGGGGAGAGAGAGGTCAAACGCCGAGAAAAAGAAATGGTTTGGCAGCAACATCTTAAATCTTTGTCATCTGCACAAGATAACATTCCTCCTCAACTTTGCAGAGAAAATAATATTTTACCCTCATTATTTTCTTTCACCCTCCCGTACTTCACATATTCATTAAGCTTGTGATGGCTAAAAATCAGCAATGAAAAGAGTCCCAAGTGTGGCCTAGTGACATCCTTATTTTTAAAATGGAAGAAGGGATACCAGATTTATGGCCGCAAGACTCACGTATTTCGCCTCCATTTTTCAAACGCCGGGAACAAATTACGCCGTAAAAGTCAGCGAGTCATTCATCGGAACATTATGTCCACATGAAATGTGGCATCTTTCATTGCTGGGTCATATACTTCCATAAGAACTATAAGACGCCATCGTAACCACAATGTGGCAATAAAAGAGCGACAACTATGAAACACGAGATTTAAACTCAGTCGGAAAACCAGTCATTTTATTATTTCTCGCTGATATGGGAGAATTAGGGACAACCGTGAACGTTCTTTGGTCACAAGAAAGCCATCGCTTTTCCTCAATTACTTCTATTATGCTAAAATATACGAATAAAATCTAATTATCAATTTGCTTGCGCTCATACTAGCTCAATATAACTAATGGTTCCCACCAATTACGTATCCCCTTAAACAAGAAACCCACACCACAGTCGGAGTTTAGGTCTAGGATTAACATTTATGTATTTTTTAAAATAGTTTACTGACTTTAAAATATGGTAATTTAATGTTTATTAACTGTGTGTGTGGAAACTTTGTTGATAAATAAAGTGAGGTCCATTGTCCAGTGAGGAATTAAACTTTTTTCCCTTTCATATCTGTCTCGTTATTTGTAAAACGAACCTCGAATGAATCCCAAAGGAGAAAGCGCCAGATTGCAAGGTGATAGAACAATTAGTTTATTTCTCACGCAGCTAAATAATTACTGAAAATAAATTAGAAATGGCTCAGAAAAAATTGAATAAACTTGCATGACTCTGAAATGGGTAGATCTTTATTTGGAAATTAAGGCCAGTTCATGAAGTCTGCTAGTTTGGAGGACGACCAGTCGTTGGTTAGTTGATCTTCAAAGGGATTTCAAGTTTTAGAAAATGCATGAGAGGGGCAGTTCAGTAAGTACGTAATGAAGATAATTCATAAGGAAAGGTACGGTGGACGGAAAAGGAAGATAAATAAAGGAATGTGAGGTATAGTGACAGTGAACTCAATGATGAAATCAATGGGAGACAGGGTAGATGGCTGGAAGGCGTGATGAAGGGCGACGGGTCGCTCGAAGTCGTGATAGAGGGAAGTATGTTGAGCAATTAGGGAAGGGAATGAAAGAGAAAAGGATTTTAGAGATGGGAAGTAGAAGGACTTAACGTAGGCTGACTGAAGAAAGGAATACGTGAAGTAGTTAGAGCCCTACGACTTTAAATAACAGAGAGGATTTTCCATCGCTATCTGTGAAACCTATATTTAACCGGGAGAGTACCTAAATAAGTGACCCATCCTACTTCTACCAAAAGTACTTCTGAAATACTCCATATTTATTTTTAACATAGCCAGGCTTTGCTGCTATATAACAAAGTTAGAAGAGGAGCATTTTCACATTTTTCGATTTCATTCATGCAAACTTCGGTCAAGCAAGTTAAGCCACCTTTAAAATTCTGAATTAGAAAATGTACACGACATTAATTTTGGTTTCTGTTGATTTGAATTACTTGTCAAAATGTTTAACTCTCTAGTACTATCCATGGTTAAAAACTTTTTCATCCTCAGAGGTCTTTTCTAACCACATTTTAAAAATTTTTCTAAGTACAGATAACCATTTTTTACCATCTGTGGTGAGAAAAATGCAAACGAGTAAAAACAATTTTCCTACGATTGCCACATCCATTTCAGCACGAAGTCTCGGGCGAGGACTGGCATGAGTTCATCTTGCCCTGGATCTCCCACCCCCCCCGTGCCCGAGTCTATTCGTGGGAAGGTAGAAAATGGACTTGAACCACCGAACTACTTTCCCACCCCTCTGCCATACTCCGCTCCCTCCCTTTTTCACGAGTTCCAAGTTCCCTTACGACCCTCTTCCCCCTCCCGCTACCGGCCGCAACCACTTTCCACTTCCCTCTCCCAACCCATCCCCCCATCCCTCCCCTCAAAGCCGAAGTCCCTCGGAACTACTTCGCTACCCCAAATTCTTTCGCTCCCTTCCCTCCTCCCAATTCCAGACTCCCCCTTCTCTTCCCTTTTCTCCCTTCACTACCCCCACCCACCTACCCATCCCTTCCCATACCCCTCTCTCCGCACTCAGGGTATGGGTGAGGCGGGGTGGGTTGAAAAGTAGGCTGGGACCCCCTGCAGGACTGGACTCTTCCTCGGCACTAATCACCCCAGTGGTCTTCGAATTAAAAAATGTACAGAAACAATGAGGTCGGGAGCGGTGAGGGAGTAGGAGGGAGACGGAGTGAAAATTGCTCGGGACCGAGTGGCGAGGGGCGGGGGGGGAAGTTAGGGGGGGAGGGAAGGAGGAGACGGGGAGGGAAGGGAAAGAATTGGGAAGAGGGTCGACTGGGCGACGAACGAATGGCCATAGAAGGGAAATTCGAAGGAGAGACGCAAAAGTGAAAAAAGGTGCAAACGATTGAAGGGAATGTGGGTTAAGGCAAAATGGTCACCATGCCAAAGAAATTCAGAGCATCATAAAAACGATGTAAAAAAGCAGGAATGAAAATACATTCATAGCAACATCTAACTTTTGAGTACCCACTTATATATTTTTAAATAGAGGATAATAAAGGATATTAAGATTTAGAAGCCTTGATTAAAAAAATAACGTTGAAACATTCACAAAGAATTGTGCCATGAGCTGTGGACTATATTTTAATAACTTTCTCCAAACTGCCCTATCCTTATATATCTTTTTTGCGTCTGTTACCCTTCAATTAGCATGTATAAAGTAACGTCTGAGAGTTACTGAAAGAAAATAGATATGCAAAGATAGGGCAGTATTGAGGTTTTAATCTTAACGTTTAATAAAATGCAATCCATATGGTGTCTTTAAAGACCAAATTCAAAAGCATGTGTAATTTAAGTCAACATTTAGTTGGTCGTAGGTAAGTATTCACTATACCTCTGCATTTGCGATGTACCTGGAAAAACCTGATGTAACTTTCAGCTTCAGAAGGAACTTAACATTGCGCAAATTGTTTGAATGTGGATATAACTCAATGCTACTGAAAATATCCGTTTAAATGGCGCAGCGTATTCAGAATACGAAATGTATGTCGATCAAGAGGAAGATATTAGCACAGTTCCATTCTACAACTTATGTTGCTGAATAAAAAATTCTAACAACTATTACTAAGTTGGCTGTGAAGTGCCCGAGTTTCCCCTTGCTAGAGTTTTATTTCCATCGGTCGGGACAAGGTTGTATGGATGGAGTTCGCGTCTCCCGTTGTTTCCCCCAGGAGAAAGATGAAGACCGGGAAGAGAGTGGAAACAGAGAGACAGAGGAAGTAACTAATTGTAAAGGGAAGGAAAGAGTGGAGGGGATGGAAAGAGGAGGAGGAGAAAAGAGAAATGATATGGGTGAGAGGAAAAGAGGAGTGAAGGAGAGGAAAGAGGGAGGAAAGGCAGTTGACTACATTCTCCCATTACTCCTGGCCCTCGTCTTTTATTTTTACGACCTCGACAAAACCCCGTCCACATTGTTGTGTTTCTTTGTTACCCTAATTTTCGTGGCCATCCCTCAGTTTTATATGCGGTCGTTTGTGCCTCGGATGGCCGGCCGTTTTTCTCCGCAAAACGCCTCCCCAGCCGAGCCGTGCGCATTCCCCCCCCCCCCACCCTCCCCAATACTCTCATTCCCACCCCACCCCACTGGCCTCCGTACTACAGCGTCTCACACTCCTCGGCCATATTCCATCCCAGTTTCTACTGCGTAGCTCCCATAGGCTAGGGCTCCTCTTCTTCCACCCCACCCTTCCTTCTCGGCTTAAAAACCTCACCTCCCACCCCCTCTTCATTCCCTCCTCCTTCCACAGGGTGCCAAACCACCCCCCACCCCACTGTGGCCCCCTTTGCTCATTTGCAACATCATCCCCGTTGCTCTCACTGCTTGCCATCCGCCTTTTGCCACTTTTTTCACTCATTTTTTCCCTCATCTACGCAGAAACTCTCCACCTTTTCTTGCTCTCATAGAAGATTGATATGGGGTATCACATACTCGGTGTCATTTGGTAGGCGTATTCTTTAACATTTAATTAAACGTTTACTATTTGAAGTTTCTTTTATTATAAAATATGTTTGAGTTAAATATGTATGTCCTGACATGTTAAGAGACTAGCTGTCTCAATGTTATAGTTAAAAGTTGACCTTGTTCACTGATAAATGATAATCCACTCTTAAGCACGAATGCGGCGGGTGCTTCACGTGGAATGCCCCTTACCCCATTTAGAAACTTCATCTCTTTCCCTCTTTCTACTGTATTCTTCCCAATTTCTCTCTCTCTCCTCCCCCTCCCCATCGTCCCTTCAAAATTTAATTTCAGTCCCCAAGACCCAGGCCACATGTATGTATTAAGCTACATTCCCGGAAAGAGAAAACTCTTTTTATTCTCATAAAAATATACGCTCAAGGAAAATCACTACCGTTGGCGTCACATGCAAATCTTTGCAATTTTTCTCACTTTAAACCTCAACTTTAAGCCGCTCATTCTTAAGAACGAAATATGGTAGACTTGATTAATATGTCAGCTTGAGATTGTTATCATTAATACAGGCGCTTTAGAATATTGACTTTTTTAAACTAGTGTAATTTAGTTTTTTAAAGTAAGGCTCTGAATTTTACTATCTAATGATAAATTTACAAGGTAACTATCGTAACTGGCACTAATGACCTTTTTTCACTATGATAATTTTCCTTGCGGTCTTTTTATTTATTAACTTCTCACCGTAACCTTTATATCCCACAACATATTAACGTATACGGCGATTGTTTCCATTAAATTTATGAAAGAGCCTGTTTTAGAATTGTCTGAGCAACATTAACGAAGTGCAATTTACTTGATAATTTAATGATCCAAATACTTTTATATTAAATGAAAGAATGGAAGGAGATCAACGCAATGAAAAGTACTGAGATTCATTTACTTACCCTCTTGTTTTCTTCGACGAAAACTGAAGTTTACATCATGAAAAGTGTATTTAAATAGGGTATGATCATAAAAATATTGCTGGAAGTAGGAGAACGCCACATCACTTGAGAAGAGGTCACTTTGAATGGGAACTTTTTCTCCCATTCGTACATTTCTCATTCAGCAATAAAATTCTTCATTCTTTATCGAATCTAATGGAGCCCTAAGAGCATTCATTTATTCGAATTACATTTTCAGCAATGATTATCAGTAAACTCCTTTATCGGATAAAATTGAAAATATCACGATTAAAATTTTCAGATACGAAACACTTTTTTTCCAAAGAGTGATATCCGTTCCACCAACAGCCTAAAGCGGTGTGCAGAGAGCAAATAACATCCATACATATTCCAGCATGTTTATTCAAGCTACTGGAATGGCCCGGTCATCCCGCTTTGAGCGATATTTTTAGCAGACACTACCGCTTGATTCCGCGAAATCTGCTCTGCAACTTCCAACCCACGCCTCCCACTCCTCCGCTTCTGTCTGCTCGCCAACTCTGTGCAAAGTTTTCCCATTCTATCGTAAAGCTTCCGCCTCTAGAAATCTTTTCTACTGTCACGAGAGCTACCTCGTAACCACTCACTGTCCCCAACACTGTCTCCCCTGAGGTCTCTAAATTTTCTTCCTGTCCCCATCCTCTTTTGCGATCTCCTCGCTGCGCCCCTTCTCTCATCTTTATTATGCCCCTGATAATCTCGCGATTTTTCTAAAATAAGGAGATACCCCTTCAAGAGTACTTTTTCAGAAAGTGGTAAATAAAATCTCCGGTACAAAATTTTCATCAATGTTGCATTATAATATGGAACCAATTGGTTGATATTGATCATGTCTATAAAAATATTTGTTTTAAATTGAAAAAATATTGCAACTCACAAAAGGTACCCATGGAATCATGTCTCCTTTAAGATATAACTGTATTTATTCTTCTTATAGCTTTAAAATGTATTACATGTGCGGCCATTTTTTTACTAGAAGTATGACATGTGTGTAAAATTTAATTTAATGTTGTGACAAACGTGAACCCATTTTGGTGAAAGCATTTTTTCTCTTTTCCTATCAGCGAAGCTATACTAAAAACAAAAATTCAGACTCAGATTAACCCAAGGCTATACTTATGTAGCAACTAACTTTAATTAACTAAGTTGCGAAGAAATAATTATTTTTGGTATTGTCACTATTATTTCTCGGAAATAATTAATCATCTTTTTAGCATTAGTAACCAACATACAAAATAAATCTGCTGGTAATATCCACGAGGTTCTCTTCATATAGAATAATCACAGTTTGGTAAAAACACGAGAAATTCCCCGTTAACTCAATCGATATTTAAGTTCTTAAATCAACCATCTTATGTACCATGATAACTAAAAATCTGTGAACCTTTATCAGTTGAATCCACCAGATAATACAAGAAAAATAAAAATATGTACTTATCAGTAAATAAATTCTTGCCTAAGAAAACTAATTTAATAATAATGGAATTAATTTAAAAAGATCACGTTTTATTCTTCTACTTCATGTTGCTCCTGTCCTTAATATATCTAAATTTTAACTTTCTGGATAAAATTAATAAGAAAACTGCACTATTGTTTTAAGAATTGCTGTATCAGGATTTGAAAAAAAAAAACAACGTTTCTTTTCCTTGCTGAATTCTTTGTCAAGATATCATAAAACAGTTTTTTGCATTTGTACAGTTTTGAGGAGGAAACAGACACATTTCTTCAGTCCTGACGAGGTATGCAGGTGAGTAGAAAGGTTGGTTTTTAAAATCTGGCGCGGGTAACCCGAAAAGAAGTGTATCACGAATATGTACCGCAAAAGTCCCAACTAAGCGAATTTAAAAGTAAAAACATTTGGCACAAATATTCATTAAATGGATTGATTAGCATCTATTTAAAGAAATAAACTATGTATTTGCTTAAATTTTGTTGTATGACCTGAAAAAAACCCTTGATTACAACCACGATTAACGGTAATTTCATGCTCTAGGGAAGATTATGGATCATCGGGGACCTCTTTTATGTGCTATGATCTTGTGCTCTTCTCAACATTAGCCTTTCACCATACCTATTGGCACCGCACAATGTGATCTTTAGTCATTCTAAATGATCGAAATGAACGTACAGAGAACCATAGGGTGCACAAAAATGAAATAGAACCCGGCTTTGATTCAAACATAAAATCGATAACTTTTGAACATTTCTAGCCTATTGATGCTACAACGTTAATATTTTTATTAAGAATTTTAAATAGTAAGCCGCCAAGTTTGCTATCACGTCTCGAAACCTGGACTCTTTTACTTTACTGCTTCTTAGCTTCAATCGAATGATAATGAAATAAAGAAAAACAATGCCTGTATAACAAAGTAGGGGAGATTTATATTAATGTACCCGGCATCCCGCTGGTATTGAACGACTTAGCGATGAATAGCTCTAAAAAGGATGAGGCTTTGTGAATAAAACCACTGAAACCGATTCCAACAAAAATTCGTTGAGGAATTATTCACTGATTAGCTAATGTACTCACCACTGGCCAAACTGCATTGATATATTTTTTACCCCAGTTCCAAAGTGCACTCAATTCAACATTTTTTTATCGTGGACCCTCTCATTCGGGAAGTAATAAAACTGTTTCGTGCCCTCTCTCCCACTTTCACGTCGATACTTCTTCCCTCACCTGCCGTCCCTTATTCCTCTCAATATTCTTCCGATCCTTAATTCATCCTCCTGCCCCTATCTCCAAAAACCTGATGGACGAGATGCATTTTAGACTTCTCTCCCACGTGCTACCGGCCAACTTAAACTGGCAGCCTAACGATACACGACCCCCGGCCGTCCCCTTCCACATTTGCAAACACAACAGTTCAAACAGCCTCATTTTTCAAAAGAAAAATGAGTTTCCCAACGGCGAGCGCCTCTGTTCGAACGAAACCACTTCACGGCTCATAAAAACTGTACGGTTCAATGTGCGATGAGAGGGATCCTTTTTTTATAAGCGTGGGTTGAATGGAAGGGAATAGAGTTGTTCGGATGTTTTTTTGTGCGGCAAGGCGATGGAGGGCGCATTAAGGAACGCGAGAAAGATCGTCCCGAGGGCGGCCATTGAGGAATCAATCCAATCATAACATCTCTTACCCACTTCATTCCTTTTTCCACCTTTGGCCAACTCTCTCGAAACTCCATCAGAAATCTAGGATATGCATAAGTGCACAACAGATCATCAATACAATGTTGAAATGGCCACGAGAAAAAACCAGGCCTGGGTGGGAAATCTCACCAAGCGACCTCTGACTTGCCGAACCAACACGCCTAGAGATCTTTTTTTCTCACGACAATTTTGAAGGATACTAAGAGAACTAGTTTTTGAGGACTTGTGGTCCATAGAATAACGCAATGGAAAGAGGACTTCAAAGATGACAACGGTTCATGCGGCCGCATTCTTTAACGGCACTGGAACAAGCATTTGCCTTTTTTAGCAACGTCTAAAGGTATTTGTGCCCGTCAAAAATTTGGCGATGAAACACATTAAAACTACCTCGCAAAGAAATCAGCCTGATAACTAATTTCGTTGTATCCGCCAAATAGGAATATTTATTAAAAATTTGTTGTATATACTACATTATTGATGCCTTTTCAAATGTAGTGCAAAATACATTAGTCACATGTACTTCATTCAAGATAGATTTAAATCAGCATCCACTGAAATGGGAGTGCTGGCGGAATAGCTCTATATTTTATTTACAGCGATAAACTCAAATGCGTGGATGAAAATAAATCGGAGCTGCATTTGGGAAACTCGTATTTATTAAAAATTCAAACTTCAGTGAAACTTCTCTCGCACTGGACACACTGAACTGCATCACTGTGTCTTTATGTCAATTATAAATGCGCCTGCTCTAATGTACGAATAACTCTCTCTAAAGATCCCTGCGTACACCTGCGTCGGCATGGGAGCGGAGGGTAGTAGTAATGGAAAGGATGAAGGAAAAAGACGGAGAGGAAGAGAGGGAGCTCACGAGAGAGAGAGAGTGAGAGGTAGGAGAACCAAACTCCGCCCCGAAGTAAGCTATAATACCAAGCTTCTAGGCAAATTGTTAAAAATCACCCATCGCCGTGATTATACTGGTGACCCCATCTTGAGGTCTCATTGAGAGACGAGTCTAAACGGGGTAGCAGGAAGTTGTTAGCCATTCAAATTCTCAAAGTGCTGGGGTCGGCAGAAACTAGAGCGGCTCCTCTCTGTAGAATCTACCTTCCCCGTATTGCAGGACTCAAGGAATTTTGCGAGAGCTACACTAGCTTGTAGAAAAAAAACTGAAAACTCTCGGATCAGGATGCGTTGTTATCTTCTCTTTTGGCTCCATGATGTTAAAGACGTTTCATGTCTAGAATGAGTATTACTCAAAATACCCTTGTTGTTTTTTCATTTACAGGGAAGATTATTATGATGGAAGATTGCGTTTGCATTTTTCATTAACCTGTGCATTATAAAGGCGAACAGGAAGGGAAATAAAATTGTTTGCATATCACTCGGAGTAAGGATTGTACGGGAGATAATGTTTCAAATACAGATAAATTGATTGACATGTTATAGTTCATAATGATTCATAGAAACTGCAACAACTGCACTGTTAAAAGTTCTGGGTTCTTTAGAGATAAGCAAACTCTACATTTAGGTGTGGTTTTAATTTGTGTTTCAGTTTCCAGGTAACAAAATGACACATGGTTATAAGAATGCTTCGCTGACTTCATACGTCTCAAAGATAAATACATATTCTTTTGTTTCGGATTGGATAGTTCACTTTTTTGCTAAAAGTTATCTTTGGTTATTTAATGAGAAAATACTTTGTAGATGATTTCTCACAAAGATCTTCGGCGGCAGATTAATCACTGTTAAAGCAACGTAAGAACCCGTGAATTCATTTCTTCGATCTCCTCAGCGTAAAATGATACACATGGTGATTAATGAGGTGAGTGGATTTAAAAATGTTAGCCATATTTGTTCCTTATTTCAGGAAACTGTAATTGAGGCACTCATTTTTAATAAGGTTTTATGCTCTCTCACTGAGACAAAAGGGAGCAGTGGGTTCATTTCAGTAGTATCAGATTTTTACGGATAGATTTTCTTGAATAATTAATGTAAATGACATTTATTCTGTTTTCAACGCAACAAACATTATGACTACCCACTACTATAGCCATGGGTGGAAAAATATTTTTTACAATGGCTAACTAGTTTTTACATATTCATAACTCACGTATAGCAGCCGCTTACGTTAAAAATATCATCTATCACTGGTTCACTAACTTCAAACATGGCTGCGCTCGGCTTGGATATAAATGGGTGATCGTCCAATTCATCATGGATGCAGTTTGGCCACCCTACGGTGAATTGTAAATAAAAGAGGAAGTTGAACAAGGAAGGATGTCTAAACATGCATGTGCAAGCAGAAAAGCACAGCAAGTGCAGAGTGGCCTTAGCCGTTGATGCACGGTCGACTGAAAACCACATACCACCACACCACCAATCCACCACACAACAATCAAATTAGAAGCAGACAATGTGTTGCTGGAGGCTTAACATAATTAGCTAGTACCAAACTATTACGGAAGATATTATCACTAGCATTAGATTTAGGAAACAGCAAAATCAATAGATTTCAAGCTTAATTTTTTCATGCACAATAAGAGAACAAAATAATTGTAAGAGATCAGATACATAAAACTCTGACTTTCGCTAGGTAGAGTAGACGTTATACCTGTGTTTTATGACACACCATCGTAATTAAAAACTAACCCACCTTAAAATATGCATGGTGTTTCTTCTTCCCTGATTTCATACCTTGTAGTGTCATTTATTAATAGCTTTAATGATACTAATTATTAGTTTTCCCTTAACAAGTGTACTGCATGTTAGCATGTTTGTCAACGTAAGGCTTACTTAGCCTCAGGTTTCACGGCGCGTTGCTCTCCTGACTGCTTTTTGGAGTGTGCCTATCCGCCGGGGGATTGTGCAAGGTCTTGATTTGGACTGGAACGAAAGCTGCATGCCTGGTGTGGAATCTCACTGTGGCACGCACCCTAAAGCCTTACATGGCTCTTCGTATATGTAGAATACCTACCAATTGTCATCTTTGTTAAGTAGAATATTAGTTCCAGATGATAAGCATGCCTATCTCACAGCCTAAAAATCCTGGAGTTACTTCGAGGTCGTTTAAAAAGAGCCATATTTGGAAAAAATCCTTAAAAGAGAAATTACAAATGCAAATAATAATGTCGGGTATAACTGATCATTGAAAATGATCAATCCGAAATACTGCTGAGTGAACAATCAATACCACTTTTAACAGTGAACAATCAAGAAATGACCACATACATGACTACACAACCTAAGTGGCGATGGCCATGTGAAGAGACGAAAAATAATCTAGCGAGGTGAACGCAGTCGGGCTTCGCTCGTCTCTCTCCACGGATCAGCGGCAAAATTTATGTTTCGAGAGGATAATTAATGCCTCCGCGTGGAATAAAAAAAATTCCTGACATATTCCGAGGGACTTATATACATGCCGGAGCGGTGGCCTTTGGAGAGAGGCCTCGTTACTGCAATGAGTGTCACCACGCCTCCACGGGGAAAGGAATTTTAAAGAGGCGAGCGGCGGGCGTCTTTAAAGGCATGCGCGGAGTGTTTCACGCTCCGTGGGGCTCATTTCCGAGTTTCCTCGCGGTATCAGTGGCACCGACGCACTTAATACCCTAGTGGTATGAGACACTTGCCTTCAAACATTTTTTGTCCCTTCTTTTGAGGTGATAAAAAAGTAGGAGCACGAGCACCCATTACAAATTCCATCTCAGTATATTTATATAAATCTGCTGCTCCGTTGAATTTTCGCTTACGCGTGTGCCTACAGGAATATTATTTAGGCACTTGCATTTGAATTCTTTTCTTTGTAAAAATAAAACGATAAAAATGAATTGAGCCATCTCATGCATGTAAACACACCCAGCACCTACTCATGTAGGCTTCATGCGAAGTATTTCTTACATTATATAAATAAAAAAATGTGCTATGAAATCTTTGATCATGAAAATGCAACTCTACCTATGGGCAATACAGTGGTTCTGTTTTGGGACCTCATTAGCTATCCATTGGCATTAACTATGACCAATAAATGAATGTAGCCATCAATACATCTATGACCACTTAAAAATTTCCATATCAACCTATTAGTTACTCATCTAAGTAAAATTAAAGAAAATGCTTAATGAAAATCACATTATTTAATATTTTAGTATTTAAAGCACCTAAAAGAAATAATTCAAAGATATTTGTTCCCCCTTTTGGTACCTAATAGTTACTCACTTGCTTTTAGAGTACAGACCGCAAAAATAGATGCCAAACACGTAATATTGATCTGAAAAGAGATTACGCTAAAGCGATAACTGGGAGAAAAATACTCTTAAAAGTAATAATATCGCCTAACGTTGAATATGAACCCGTATTCTTCAATTATAATAACCTGATGGGAGATCAGTATACTTCATTCTAGCACTGAGAATACTCTCTTACCCCTGGAAGAATATTTAACTCTAAAATAAAAAAGCGGAAATATTCTCAGGTGTAGAATATTACATTGAGCCAAACAAGTTTCATACCCCGACCTTTTGATGGCGTTTCTTCCGACAAACAACAATAGGAAAATAAATCTTCCACAAGAATCTTGCTTTAATGTAAGTCTTGTCAAGTACATCTTAGGGAGAGGTACCGATGATGTGGGTGCGGTTTAGTTTCGTTTTCCACGATTCCTTCCCTTCCAAGAAACGTATATACAAGAAATAACCGATGACAATTGCCTTCTTAAGAAATAGTTGGGTGCTGCTCCATGCACTGAAACTCGGGTCGGTCAATGAAAACAAATGTGGAGCTTATTACCCAGTGAGTTTATCTCAACATAAAGGTGTATCATTTTCACTAAGTGACTCCTGATACCGCTTTGAATTCTTCAATAATGAGATATTCCTCATTTTTTCCTAATTTTATTGAAACAAAACGCTACATTATGAATTTATGAGGTAGTACTCAAATAGATATAATATAATTTCTCTTAAAATAAATATTGAAAGGAAAGAATTGTAAGCAAAATTTTGAAGTGAATCACACTTGTCCTTTAAAGACGAGAGAGAGAGATTATATGGTACAGGTAAAATATAGCAAAACATTTGTGTAAATTTCTCGGGCTCGCCACCGGGTAAGATATTCATAGGCAGCCGACGTTTTGGGTTCCGACTCGTTATCCAATGGGTAACGCAATGGGTAACGAGTCGGAACCCAAAACGTCGGCTGCCTATGAATATCTTACCCGGTGGCGAGCCCGAGAAATTTACACAAATGTTATTCGCCGGGAAAGTGTTAAATCATATATAGCAAAGCACTTTTTCGAGTCAACGCTTCTGGAAGCATTTGCATCTAAAATGAAAGCTCAACGAGAAATTGAACTTTCCTCGACGAAGTTTCCATTTCTTAGTTTGCAATTCCAATAGTTGAAGTAATCTCTTGAACTATAAACTACCCGATGCATTGAATCAATCTTTTCATCGATTAAAATTGTATACCTGCCCAAACAATTTCCGCATATCTTTAGCGACGTTTATTACAAAGTCACCCATGGAATTACTCCAACACAAACACCGAAATGCAATATTTTGAGGAGAGGCTGCCCTAATACATAACAAAGTTAATTTGACTCTCCACTTACATATTTAAAGATCTCACGATCAAAAGAAAGGCTCTTCTTTGGAAAGTGAAACAAATATGTAGAACTAGTGACCCGTGTAATTCGAGCAGCTGGTGAGTTGCGCAGGCAGTGGCCCCTGGTCCGGTGTGTTAGATATCACCGAATGGATATGAAGGGGGAGGGCGACGCGAGCGAGCGGCAAGCAAGGGGATTCCCCCCGAGCGATAAGGGATGGAGGTGAGACGAGGATGGAGAGCGTGTGGGGGGGGATGGAGGAGGGACGTGCGATGGGAGGGGAGGAATGGGCGAAATGGTAGCGGGCGGGGAGGTGATGGGGAAGGCTATTGGCCGCTGGGAGTGCGAGAGGTGCAGGGAGGGTAAGAGAGGGGGGGGTTGAGAGGGAGAACGAAGAGGACCCGTGGAAGAGTTTGACGAAAATTCCATTAGCGTAGCGAATTCTGGGAAATAAGGAGGATCTGACAGGAATGAGGATAGGACCAAGGTTTTTGGGATGGGAGGGTAACCCTGAATGAAAGAGTAAAGGGATGGTGAGGACACGGTATCCTGGGACAGGGGAACTGAGAGAAAGAGGTAAGACAGGCGTGGAGGAAGGACGGAGGGACCTAGATCAACGGTGGATTCAAGTGGGAATAAAAAGGGACCGAATACTTCCATGGCGTTTCAGTCGAAATCCATTTTTAAGTCACAATTTTCGCGGGTTCCTCCACGTCATCGATAGAAGACTGCGGTTTTTCTATCCATCCTGATCGCATAGGTCTAAATTTGGAGTGGGAAGGGGTGCTAGTGGTCCCAACATCAAGTTTATTGAAGGAAAAACTCCTCTGAATGCAACGAACTCGGAAATACAAATATTATGGGCACATTTTTTTGTTACCCTGCTTAATTTATCTCAATGAAATCATTATATTAAAGTGATTAAATAAGATATTTAAGAGAGATTAGATAATAGAGATTATAAATAATAATTCTGCGATCACTTATCGTTTTCCAAAGGCTTTAAAGTCTTTCTATCTACTCGGACCCCCGGTAATTTCTGTCTCCCGAATCAAAAAGCTATAATTTTGCCTACGCTAGCTGGTATTCTCAGATTAGAGACACGAATGCTCTCTTTCTTGCGTAAACGGGTCCAATCCCCTTATGGCTAACATTAGTCGTGCGCATCTCTGTGTAGAGACGTACGCGTTGACTTCTATTTATGTTAATAAGAAATTAATTTTCTTAGAAAGGCGAGCCGTAAAGTGCATTTTTTAATAATTTTTCAAATGAGTTGGAAAATACTCTTGGATTAAATTTCACTCAATTATGTCTGTTCATCCGGAAGAAATCGCAATTTATGTAGTAATATAAATGATGCAAGAGTCAAACCTTAAAAATTTCGCTTCAGTTAAAATTGTGTTTTGCCTTGGTTTTACGTTGCGAAATTCGAAATTTAATCGAAATTCATTTGTAAATACATGTTTTTTCTTCGGCATCATATCTTTACATTTCCTAGCCACTATTTTAATAATATGATATGAATTATTTTGCGAATAGGAAAAAATCTGAACGAACATAATCGACTTATTTCAAATTGTGTCAGAAGGCTACACTTCAAAATGGCCTGAAATTGCCAAGAAACCAAATCATTAACATGCAATTTTTTCACTGTTATGTACACAAATAACTAATAAGTACAGGGCATGCAAAGGTTTACACAAATATATCATATACCTGGAAAAAAATCACTCCAACCATCTAAAAATATTAATTTTAAAACTTAAAAGAAGATAAAGAAACAAATATCGTACCTAGGCGTCCCAAGGTGTGTCAGTACACCGTAGAAACCTAGATGTGGGTCGCGAGCAGCGGTACGCTGGCTCTCAAGGTAAGCCTAGTAGAAGGGATACAAGCCTGAGTAGAAGACAAAGCGGGACTAGGGTATTACAAGGCTTTGGTTCCTCTTGCGTAATACCGGCGAAAATGTGCCAACTCTGACTAGTAGAGCGCCATAACCGTGCTGCGAGTGGTGAGTTACTTCGAAGGCTGGTAACCTTGCAATAAACAAAACAAACCGTAACACAAAGGCTCAATGAATATATTTAATGGTAACAGTGATTTCAGTCCCTAATAGATAGTCAATCACAGAAGATGTAATTTTGCTCGACACTTTACAACTATTACAGATTTAAGAGCTGCTACGCAAATTATTGCAGAGTCAGCATGGACCTCGATTTGTCTACAAATATTTCATATGTAAGTGCAAGCAATTTCTGCAGATATTTTCAGTCTACGTTGTAAAGTAACCGAGATACTTAGCTATTAAGCGCAGCCCACTACATATATGCTTCTAGTTATATTTTTCCACTTCTTGACATCACCAGTTATATGATAAAATTGCAAAATAACTATTGTAAAAGCTGCATAGCTAAAGAAAAATCGTTGACATGAATTAACAGTCAAATTTTATTTTACACCCGACGCGCGAGTGCCATTTAATGACACATCTAGGTTCCTCAAAGGAAACAACCTCAATCTTCACTGACTCCCCCAAAGTTTCACGGGACCACTTACACCGACGCAGCACTACGCGTGACATTTTTGCAGGAGTCCTCGAGTGAATTGATTTCTTGCAAGACGGCGAAGGTTTTCAAGCACTCAAACGACAGACAGCAAGAAGATGGGGATGCGAATGCTGAGCGTGAAACGAAATGGAGACAAAGACGGTCCACAAACGGAACGTGGCTTAACGGCGATGCTAAATGGATTGAAGAGTCAACGAAAAAAAAGATAATTTCATGGAAAATATAAAGAAAGCATGGTTGATTTTTCTAACGCCATAAACGTCTCAATTTTTAATTTAGAATAGTTTCCTTTTATAATAAAGTTAAAAATAAATTTTTATACAAAGGCTGCAATGCTCAACGATTACGAAGGTTTCGTGATCAGAATGGCCAAATCAATATTTTTGCAGGTACATATTTTTAAAGCAAGTCAAGAAAATTTTTCTCGAATAAGATGTTTGCTCTAGGTTTTTCATCTAATCCTGGTCAAGTTGGCCACGCGAGTTTAGTAGAGGAACTGAAATAAGTTTGAAGAAGAGGAAAAACTGAACTGACTTAGAGGCACTGTATCAGTTCAACTGTAAAGACGTTTACTTTGATTTGTCTTCCAAATTTGCTCTATCTAACGGAGGTTTGGGCAATTATGTCCTAAGTTGCGCCAATAAAATTATGCAATGATGTCCCAACAAAAACCAACACCTGTGTTAGTACATTGTTACTGGTAAAATGGCTCATTTTTCTAAAAATTGATAGCCTTCGATGATTTTATTATATGAACCTACCGGCCCATAAATTGTATAAAATGTATCAGTGACTTGAAAGCGTATCCCAGAAAGTCAGTAGTTTCATTAAAATTTTATTTTCTTTTCCAGCCTTCAGAAAAATTAAATTCATTAATTTTTTAGAACATATGGCAGTACTATGTCATGCAACCTTGCGAAACGATTTTTATAAGTCAAAACTAAGAAAAAAAACTGCATCAAATTTATTAACAGATACATCGCTAGAATAAATAGTAGAATTTTAGCCAGATGTCCCAGCTTAAGCAAACCTGAGCTGCTACACAGGAATTTGATAGCATACTGTTTCAATAACAAACGCCAAATAAATTTCATGATATCTAGTATGTATTAATAGTAATGGTGTACTTGTCAGTCGTGTTTTGACCGCGACAGTCCGACACAAAGTGTCGCCACTTCCAACGTGCCACTCAAAATCTCTTCTCATCGGGAAAAAGAATGCCACAGGGCCCTCGGCGAAGGGAATACATTTGCAACCAACACTCAATCCGTTCCTTCAAGTGTAAGCTTTTATTCAAAAGAGAAAGCTGCCGAGCGTTTGAGACCAAAATGCTGTTGAGGGTGGCGATACCGCACAATGATACGTCGGCAAGTAAAGGGGTAATACCTTAGTGCAGAAAACAGAAAAGAAAAGAGAATGAAAGGGAATTCCTAGGGAAATGTAGTAAATCGGGAAAAGGCAGAGATATTTTGATAAAGTAAAAATAGATATGTACGACACGTTTACCCGAGGATGTGACCCAAGAAATACAAATTCTAAAACTTAAGGTATTGGGGGGGGTTTCTCAGATATCGGTAAAACCACTCATGATTCCCACGCTTATCAAGTTCTTTGTTTTCTCAACTTAACGCTATCAGTGTATACTGATAAAAATAAATGCCATCATTATTAGCGAAAAGCAGAACTCTGTACTTTTTATCACAAGGATAACTCAAAATATAATTATTTTATGAACTATAATTGTGAAAGTAAGCTGAAAAGAAAGAAAAGATTCATCAAGAACATTTGTAAATATGTCTTCCGTTTAATCGTGAAAATGCCAACGGTATGACCTCAATTATGATTAAAAATCTGATGTCGACAATGTTTAAAGCCAGGCCTTCCCTAACCTGATGAATTGAGCTAATTCCGTTCGCACTTCATAGTCTTTTTTCTCAATTACCGTTACGGCCGGTTCCGTCACATGAAGACGTCATCTGGTTTGAAAGCATTATTTAAATGACTGCGTGTACCTTTCTAATAAGAAATCCTTTCAATTCCCCTCATTGTATCCTAAAATGTGGGTTAATCAGCCTCAATTTATTTGTACGATTTCATAGCTCTACAATTAGTTAGGGATCCAATAGAGTAGAAGGGGTAAATTTCCCCTCACCCCAGGAGGTTGAGCAAGCAAAAGGAAAAACAATCGGCCTGATTGTTGATTTAAGTGTAACAACTATTAAATGGGATTTATAGGCTGAAACTAAACATTTTCATTGCTCCAGCGTGTATGAACTGTGTTCTTCAGTCGGGCATTTCATGTTGGGCTCCGGAAAATGCCCAAGACAGCATGCAGAGGAGAGGAGATAAGTCACATCTCGGGATTTGTAAATTCCACGTTTCTGTAAACAATGCCTCTATCGAAGTGGGTTCCCGCTTCCACTAAAGAGGAAGGGATCTTCTGTCGGTCCCTATGTTCTCAAAAGCCTCCCCTGACCACCATAAGAAGTCTTCCCTTATTGAGTGCTCGGGTTAATACTCGGCATTTATTTTGAATGTACCAGCTAATTACGAGCGTTTTACAGCGAAATCAGTATTATTTGCTCATTGCAGGGCACGCACATAGACCCATTTCTTTAATTTGCGACTTTATTATTCTCTGTGACGTCTTCATTGGCTGCTCGATTAATCATTTTTACTTCATCGAATAGAGTGCGTTGTAGATTATACCACAGTTAACAGAAGTGCAAACAATTTCTAAATACGATCAATACCGTTTGGAAAATAGAATCACGCGACCGAAAAATCCAAGATGCTGGCCCTTGCATAAGTCATAAGTTCATTGAAAAATTATTTACTCTTCGTTTCAAAGTTTAATCAGTGTATTTCAACAGAGCTGTTATCTGGTACGGACTCTTACCGTGAACTTTGTTTTCTGAGGTTTAACAGAGTAACTGTAGGTAAGAAAGGACATAAAAGTCATTATATTCATATCTTTGATACCTGTAGTCTATTCGTTTTCCTCTTCCGGATGAAACAACAAAATGTTACTTTTCGGCGCAATTATTTTCTCGTACTGAGCTTGAAATTACGTGGTTCTCCATGGGATAGTGAGAGAAACATCCGTCAGTTATCAAAAAATAAAATAGACGCATCATGCTGCCTTATTATTTGGATTTTAAGTAAATTTCAGTGAAAATTGAAGTCAAGATATTGTATTTCATTTGAAGTAGTGCTGAAGTATGCGTCTAAGGCTTTGATGGATTGTTCATTAATAACATTTTCGCGCCATATTTGTCAGTTTTAAAGCCATCATTTTGGATTTCAATGGCCAATGTGTTCCATCAGCGAAAGCAGAATTTTTACAGTCATTTGAAAAAGTTTGAATTTAATGTGTTTTGCCGCGGACAATCAAATGCCTGTGCCCAATGATTTATTGTAGGATTTTGTTTCAGTTGACACGTCTCTTAAAATCTGTCGCATCCAACTACACTCACGGATCCTTGCATTGAGACTCTTCAACCAAGACGGATTTGAAACCTTAATGGGATAGTTACATCATAACTAAATGCATTTTATTTCAAAATTCCATCGATTTGATTATTGTTTCACTGGAATGCCGATAATTTTCTCGTAAAGGGAAAGAAATTCAAGAAAAGTTCTTTGTTTTCTTAGCAAATAGGGAGATACACAAATGCACTCCTCCAATACTTCATAAATTTCACCCCACCCACCCTGTTGATTAGATTGGATATTTGGGGAGGCAACCGACACTTAGGTCATTTGCACCATAGGGAATAGGTAAGGGAGGAAGGGTGGATAGAAACTTTGTGCCAGCATTAGCCTCCTCTAAACGATAGGTGCCAAGGGGACCACGGTTTAACGTATCACCCGACAGACGAAGTACTGTTCTTGAAGTGCCCTCCACAAGACACTCAAGTAGGGATCGGGTTTCCTCTGAAAAACAACCTCCTCTGCAGGGATTTGAACCCTAGCCGTCCGTTAGTAAGTACTCTAGCCACCACACCAATCCGATCCCCACGCGACCTGTGTCCGCCCCTTTTTCCGAAACTACCACAGTGAAGACTCGGGTACTATCGTCGTGTCAGCCCCACAATACTGCTTAAATTGTGCATACATCTTTCGTCGCATAACCATTTAACTTTTGAGCATCCAATGGCAAATATGAATTTTCCTTGAAACTTGCTCTACATCCCAATTCTTTCTATGATTACAGCAGCAAATGCTCATTATTGAAATGAATTTGCGAAATTCCACAGAGAGAAAAATCATCCGCCTTGACCGGGATCACGGTTAAGGCGGATGATTATTTCTCTGTGGAATTTCGCACATTTCTGCATTGCGGGTGACTCCGTAAAAGTAAAACTCAGTGGATAGTCCTGGATAGCTTAAAACCTGAAATTAATTTGTTCAACCTATTTTTGTTCCTCTGCCCAACCAAAATTACCTCTACTACAACGCCGGTAACACTACCTCTTTCCCATGCCTCGCTAACTATCCACATTTTTCAGTGCTCTGTTAGGGATCCATGAAAGGGTGAACGATAACTATACACTATATGGAATACTTTATTTTCCTTAGTTGTCGACTGGTGGGAGATTCGGTTAGAAATATTACCTAGCCACACCTACGTAATTATTGCACGGATGTCCAGTTTGAGAGTTGAATCACCCAGAAAGGAAAGTTTAGAGTTTAAGTTACCTAAGTTTTGGTCTTTCGTAAACATTTATGCATAACAGCCTCATCTTAAGTTGCAGAATATACTGAACTGCTCTCTTCTTAGCTATTAACATTTAGTGCAAATTAAAGTACTTTGTATCACATGGAAATGATTATTTTTCAATTACTTGAAAAGTAAAGATACTTTTAATCAAGTTTTGTCATGCGTTTACGTCACGTAGAGCTGTCCTTTTATTTTCTTCTATTGTTAGCATGAAGAATATGAGCGAAAAATAGTTGATGGTGATTCCATTTCCCAGTATTTTTGAAGAAAACGAAAGAATTACACAGTTGTCTTTGTTATCCATTTCAGGTATTTTATAATATTAATTCTCTGTGGTATTTTTGAATTGCCTATGGAATTATTGCAGTGCCTATTCCCCGTGATTTATTAGACAAATAGAAAATATATCCGCAAAATATGAATATTTAACGATGAAGGAGCGAATTATAGTGTCTCACATATATGTTTATAAAGGGGATTGAATAAAAGTATTTGCCTTAGTTCTAATGCATTTTGCGAAGACCAGAATTATGAACTCATTTGAGAGCCATATGGCTGCTTCTGTATCTCAGAGCATATTAAAGATGTGATTGATTCCGAATCGTGACCTAGTTTTCACGCCTTTGACCGGGAATTAGGCTATGGAAATTATTGGTTTTCCATTTTCAAAGCGACTCGCATCTTTACCGAGTTATACTCCGGTGATTGATTACATTATCGGTGTCATTTTCTCAGAGGGACTAAAAGGAGCTTCATCGCACATAGAAAACGATGGAAAGACTTCTATACGTCCTTTGCAGTCACAAACGTCAATCATAGAGATTAGACTTCTGTTTTTTGGAGTTAAACTCCCCTTAAGTCTGCTCTATGATGAATTGGTAACTTAAATTATCCTTTTAAAACTTACTTACGTCTTATTTACGTCATTTTACTTATAAAACTAAAGTTATTTTCATGATTAAACGTTATAAATAGAGTATCAATTGCTCATAAGATGTCAATATATGCTTGGAGTTTAAGAGTTATGTATCATCAAGTTGTCGTTCGTAGTTCAAATAGCATCTATTAAAAAATATTTTTGAACTCTTACATGGCGTCAGGAACCATGATTATCTATGAGATAAGGACAGATACGACAATTCAATAGCTGGAACACACTTTATTAAGTGTGCAGCACTTAGAATTCTCAAGTTGCTGAGATTCTCTAATGGTATTTCCAATAACAAAATGTGATATTTATCACATCATATTAAAAATTTGAACTCTAGAACTATTTATAGCATCTTAAAATTTAAAATATCTATGCATAGTCACCATTAAAAAGCACACATTATCGCATTGTAGGATATCTCATTGTCACAATAACCTGCAGATACTTCTTTAAAGTGAATTGATGTTATTCAAAAGCCATTATCATACGATCAGAATACAATAGACTTCGTGGTTAACAAAAAAGAATAGAGAGATGACTTACAAAACAATCGAATTGATACACAGACTTTCCATTAATAGACTCTCGACATTATGATAATTATTGTCGAGCCTACGGGGTCACGTCATCAATTAAAATATTTTGATATCTAAAGATGAATTATACAGGATAAAATTAGGGCAAAATACTACGCAAATATTACAGCAGGAAATGAAAACGAGATGTGGAGGTTGCGAATATAACAAATTAAGCGCCATAGATATCATAGGAAAGAAATATAATGATAATTTTTAGTTCAGTTTGCGTCGCATATATGTTGGAAAATTACGTGAGAAATAAAACTCCGATTGCTCAAAATGATTTAACTCATTAATGCTATAAATTTTCCTTACAGATATACATTTAGTTTACTAGCAACTGCGTTGATTGGTACTGTGGGATGTTTCACCTTTGATCTTTAAATATTAAGTTAATACCACGATGAGTTCCTTTGGAAACTTTGATCTTGATATCAGTTCATTTTATTTAACTCGTTTATTGATTCCTATTCATTTTTCCCAGGTATTTTAGTTTAAACTTGTGAAATTCTACAGAAAATTATAAAGATATGGATAACTAAGAAACATCCTGTTTGTTTCATCGAATTGCAACATTTTTTCATTCAACTGACGTAGATGTGTTTAAATTTGGATGTTCAGGACTAGAAAAATAATTAATCCTTAAGACTTCATTCCTGTCAATAGCACTGATTTGTGAAGACACGTGATGATCATCATCTTACTTCATGTAAAACAGCTAATTAATAGATAGTTTAGATTATAATTCGTTCATTATAAAAAAATTGGTAATCATATACCCTTTCGATTCACTGTGAAGCTGTTCAAAAATTTTCTTTTGCACAATAATAAGCATCACTTGGTTTCTGAATGTAGCATATGAGTCTATTCGTTTATTATTAAGTCCTAAAAGTAACGTAATGTTATTAAAGACTACCAGAATACGTAAAATAACTAATTTCTAACGATTAGACAGGGTTTATTATATCAAATACTCAACCGTGGTTACGGGATGAAAGTTAATGGAAATTAAAGTGAAATGAACCAAGGCAAGAGGACAGAAAATTTGTACTCAATTGTAACAACTGCCACAAAAATATTCCTTGCCGAGAAAGAAGTTACATTGCGATGAATTGCCCCAGCAATAAGTGACCCTTTAACTCAGCAGTAACTATTTATTTTCCGATTGAAACAGTTTGCTCATCAAAAATAACCTTCGCAGAACGGATAGCTGGTTAATGGATGGCCTTGTTTTTCTAACACACCATAACATTCAGACTGCATTTATACTTCGGCAAGCGTTCAGCTCCATTCGGGCATTGGAGTGTCCCCCGTTGTTTATGCAACAAAAGGAACCAGCAGTCTCTGTGCGGATTAAAGAAGAGACAGGGGATACATCCTCTCGAATGGGCCGAGCATGGCTCTTTTGACCTCTCCCGATTCGCGAGAATCAAAGGACTCTTCTCTCGTTCCCTCTGCTCCGCCCCTCTCGTCCTCCCGATTAACGACTCGAACCGGCACTGAGCAAGCAATAACTCCGCGGGGAACAGGCGGAAATGCAAGTGTGGGAGCCGGCATCCAGTCTTTTCCTGTACCTTTTCCTATCTCTTCCTCTCTCTCTCTGTCTGTCTCCCTCTCTCACTCGTTTGTCTCGCGTGATAACTCCCTACCACGTTACCAGCACAGCCCCTGAAAAATCTCTGCTCTCTCCCATCGCTTCCCCCTCCAGGGCACAAAAGCAAGTAATCCCGTGGCCGTCAGCCATTATGTCCCCCCTCCGAAAAACAACACCGGGGTATGAATGGCAATTAAACACCTTCTCATCCCATGTTTTATTTATTTTTTTGTTTGGCCAGCTACCTTTCTCTCCCTCTCTCCATCCTACCTCTCCATCTCTCCAACACACACAAACACACACACTCAACTCTCCCTCTGCTAAAAAAACATAGGAAACCCTCCACATCCCCTTCTCATCCTGTTCACCCCCTTTAATTTCCCTGATTTCCTCTTTTTATTTTCGACACCCGGATTCAACCCCCGGTGGTGTTTCGCACTTCCTCCACACTGCGGTTCTTCCGACATTCACCCGCCCCCCTTTCTGTACGCCGACGGGAAAAAATTGAACAGCGGAACGCGCATAAAAACCAAAAGAAAAATTACGAAAAAAAATGACGCTAACGTGTCCCTCTCCCAGCGAAGCAGACGTGGAGAGAGGGTGGGTTGGAAGGGAGAGATGGAGGGGCATTGGTCGTGGGTATGGGAGAGGATTTGGGGTAGAGGAAGGGGCAGTGAAACACGGTGATGGTATGGAAAAAAATACGCAAAAAAAAATAAAATAGCAGGAAGAGGGACACATACATGTGGGTGTAGAGTGTGGGTCGAAGTTGGTCCCGTACACGAGAGCGTCGGTGCCGGGAGGGAAATGATTCGTTATTCAAATGCAGATTCCATGTTCCATCGGTGACCGCTGACAATGGGGCGACTGGATGAACGACGGGGCGCCGGGAATGGACCCCCGTCTCTCATCCCGTCGCCGTCGTCATAGCGACCACGCACGCGCGACCACAAAACACTCTCGCGATTAACACGCGGCGACCCGCGTGCGTGACAGAGGCACGCACGCAGAATCACACGCAAGTATTGGGGACCGGCACGCGGAAGGCACGCCCCGGGCACAAACATGGCGTCCATGCGAGCGTTCCGGAGTCCGGCGGGAGCAGATTGATGGGCGGAAAGTTTTCCGCGCGATATCAAAACGAAGGCGTTTTTCTTTTTTTGTACTCTTGCATTTGATCCCTCTCTTTCTCTTGTGGCTATTTTTTATTCATACTCGGACGTAAAATGGACGCGATTTTTTTATTTCATTTTTTAACTTGGTGAGGCGTACTGAAGAAGGGACTCCATCAAATCCCAGTGTGGTCACTCTTCCCGTTGGAGTGGGACAGGCAGCGATGAAGGGAATCGCTTGCTCTCTTGTCGTCGTCTAACTAGGACTAACTTTTAGGGGAAGGCAGGGGAAGAGTGTTCGTCAGAAAAAATAGTGGATACGGCAATGATGATAATTTGCAGTAAACCTCGTGAAAGCATGAATTTCACTTGAAAAAACATTCCCTGTCACACGAAGGAACTCATCGACTGAAGATAGTGGAAGCCGCGCTATACCTACTTCTGAATGCATACTATCATGCGTTAACCTCTCAATTCAATGTCTGACTACTGAATTCATCACTCTTTTCGTCCAGTTCTAAGACCCATGGAAGTATCCCCGAGTTGTCTATAAAAGTATCTACAGCGGGGCACTTTTAAAACTTGGTGATGATTGTCTCAGCGGCATAAATCCTTAGAAAATGAGGTGTATGGCACGCTGGTTTATGATTTACCTTAATAATGTTTGATGTGCAGTCAAAACCTGGGTCGGTAATAAAACTTTAAAGTGTGGAATTTGCTAAGATATTTTATTCGTCATGTTAAACCCTTTGAGTGCGGCATGACGTGGTAACGCGTCATAGTATTTTTACGCTCGTGCTGATGACGTGAAATCACGTCATGGGTGCCGTGAGAGTTCTAGGCCTAGTGAAAGTTCCCGAGTGAAAGCCGAAACACTCACGGTGCCCTTGACGTGATATCACGTCCTCAGCACCAGCGTATAAAAACCATGACGTGATATCACGTCATTCTCCACACTCAAGGGGTTAACGATTTACTTTACAATAGGCACGAATACGTAAAAAAGATTATTGTACTTAATCCTCATTGTAAATTTGTCTAGGTAGGACCTGGCTGTTCCCGAGTTTCAATTTTAAGGATGATTCGACTGTTTCTTTTAAACATTATGAAGGTTAACATAGTATTGAGATCTAACGAATCAAAATTTTTTAAAACAAATTTCAATTGCACGGCATGTATTTAATACTTCGTTGTTAAGTATTGCAGAATTATGGGATGGGACTCCGTTACATATGGAAAAATAATTATTATCTGATTGCTGTTCTTATTTAGAATATACACCAGAAATTTGTAGGCATAACTTAGAATGACTGTGGTTGTCTTTTTTACTCCACTTGACTTCGCGTGTATTAAAAATGACGCTTCACACATTAATTTTGTTGCACTCATAAGCCACTCGATAAAAAATTCTCCATAGCATCACTCAGGTCTCAAGCAATTGCAATTATGAGCGAGGGAAATTGGCCATGTATTAATAGTAGAAGAGAAAATTGAGCTCTCATGGCCAATATAAGGCATTTATTTAATTGCAAGTGAATGAATACATGTTTTCATGCGGTCATACTTTTCTAGAATATGACTGCCGTCGACGCAAACGAGGATGGCCTTGAATTTTGAAGTCCATGCATAAATATCCATGCAGCTTTTTGACATCATCAATGGTCGTTCAATCCTAAGATTGGTTGACTGCAGCCCTTCACCCTTCCCTATCTAATGCTAGTTTGCTTACTTCCTGGTAGCTCTTCACATGAATTTTCCGCTTTTTGGCAGAGTGTAAGAAATAACGAAAGATACACATTAAATTAACGAGAGTGAATTATTTCCTCATAATAGACAGACACCAAATTCACACCGTTTCAACAACTTCCGATCAATAAAACTCTTCTTGTTCTCCTGAGTCCATAGTGTTGGAAGTCTACAATGATGTGTATGCCGCCATCAACATGGATAAAGTGAAAAAAACATTATATGCTTAGAGACACTGTACGTGAATACCACTATTGCAAAACTTTTCCGTTATTTTGCAAAATTTCCTACAATTTTTAGGGATATACATAGTGGAACACGTACGCCAACTTTTACAGCAAAATTCAAGGAGATAAAGGTTCATTGTGGGAACCCCCAGCTGGACGAAAAAACGGTCCAAATTTTTAATTTCTCTAAAGGCATATTACCGCACACTCGGGTTATTCTCCTCCCCGGAGGGCAGAAGGAATTTTAATTATCCGTCTCGCATGCAAATTGGTAAAACATATGTGGCTTATTCATACAATATTTGACAGGTTTTTCAGTCGCTATTATATGGGCACAAGTAGACTGATCGTTCAGCTTTAGCAGTGAATTAAAAATATAAACAGAATGTTTTAAAATTCAATAAATAAGATAATAATATTTCCATGGAAATTATAATTTTATTTACTACCTAAATTTTAAGACTATTCATGTCACTGTTTGAACACATATCTTTGGAATTGGAAAAATATCGTAATTACAAAAAAAACGTTTCTTTTACAAACTTGAACAATAGAAATCGGAATCGGTAGTCAGCTGCACGTCGCTATGCTATTCCTCACAAATACTTTTACAAGTTGCATTATATAGCATTTATAGAAAATTAGCACTTGGAAACACTTCCACAAAATTCCACACATTTTTTGTAAAATCCAAAGCATTTTCTTAAACTTTTCCTCACATTCAGAGTGTATGCTTTTATAGTTTTTGACACGGCCCTTCTCGTAAGGAGAGTGCAAGGTACCATGCAGATGCGTCGACAGTTATGTTTGGAAAAACTGTCGCCCGAAACAAAATAGGATTATAGATCAAGAGATAAACCTGAGAAATAGGCTTTTGCAAAATTCAGCAATTGTCAATTGTCAAAAATCAGCATTTTATGTCAAAATACGGACTTTTGATAGAACTCGAAAGAGTAAATGCGTTAGCAAAAAAAGAATTTCAATGAATAAACTTTTCACCTTCAGGTGTCAATTTGTGGAAGTATTTAATATAAGAATCCATATTCAAAATATGTTTCGTACTTTTCTACAAAAACTTTGGAAATTGATTTGGATATTGTGGATAACTCTAACTTGTTGGATTCTGTGGATACTTCTTACTTGCTGGAAATTATGGATACTTTCAACATGGGCCCCACATGAGCCGAAAGTCACTAGAGACCGGGAAACGGGAGAATAACATTAACCGCAACCGTGACATTCAACTGTTTTGGCTATCAACTCTTCCACTAGGCCTCTAGGTTGAGCAAAATGATGCAGTGGACACCGCAGAGATCAAGAGTGCTGAAGATAGAGGCAACAATGTGACGCAAATACATAAACCTCCGCGGTCAACATAAGAGATGACAAAAGAGTGAAGGGTATCAAACTTTCGCAACCCTCCCATGTAAAATAGAACGATATTAACAGCAGTCATCTCTTTGCTTCTGAAGATGATCTACATCTACATACTACCCTGCGAACCACCGCAGGGGAATGTGACAGGGGGTGTTAGGACACCAGTTGCGTAATGATGTAAGAGATAAGGTATTGTGGTGTGAAATTGTGACTCGTAATATGGGAGTATATTTAGTGGAGCTCAGTTTTTATTGTGGACGCTTATTGCTCACGGAAAGAAAGAGTTTATGTCCCTATCTGTTTGGCAATGTGTCTCTCTCATATTTTTTCGCTTCTGTTAGACCTAGAAATGTAGTGAGGCGTCATGATAATATTCTCTATTTCGCTCTGAAATGATCGCTGCAATACTCAAGACAACTATGCTTCGATTACAGCAAGAGTCGGGAGTGACATAAACGTGTTTTGGAAAATTTGTTACTTTCCCTGAGAATAACATGGGTAAAGTTTTTTCTGGTATCATAGCGGGTTAAATATTCGGCTGTGTCCGACGGACGTTACGATGAAATACCATTCCGTGAAAAATCACATGTACGGAGTTTCATCGTTCCGGAAGTGACCTTCAAAGAAAAAACCCTTGCCAGAGATACTCATTTCCACATTTCTAACACCACGGGGAAAATCTCAAGAATTCTGGAAAAACATAACAACCAAGTTATTCAAAAGCTACTGAAAATATTTCGCGGTAATCTTTTCCGAGTAAAAAATAAATTGGGACTCGAGACGCAGGGAGTTTACCTTCCGAGTGCCGGAAAAATCCATCCATTGGAGAGACATACCAAAAAAAGTATCACGAATAAAGGAGCACAAGAGATAAGTGGGACTTCCATCCGAAACATCCGCTGCGGCGGAGTATATCGTAACGGAAAACCATCTTATCTCTTTTGGTGAGTACCAGTTCGTGAGCACGGCCAATAGTTATTGAGGGAATACAGTTGAACGTATCCATCATTATCCATCTCCACTCTAAATACACAATTACTCTAATATCACAATACTCCACTCTAGGTACACGATTAGTGAAGGGTGGAAACCTCTATTATTTATAAATAATTACCGAAGGACAGAAAAACAATGGCCAATAACGAAACGGAACACGACGCTATGTAAAGGAGAACTGATGAGAACCAGGCTTCATTCCCCTGATAATTACACAAGATTATTCCACCAAAATCATGGTAGCATAAAAAAACCATCCGTTGTGAAATCCAAGAATACTTTGCACAGCACAAAAATGTATTTTATATTCTCGAAAGCGTAGGATCATTTGAGCGTTTACGCCTGGGTATAGTGGACGATCCCTTGCGATGGAAGTTGTACTGAGCGATGTTATTTATAAACTTTTTCCCAAAGAGCCAGAGGAATTTCTCCGAGGTGAAAAAGAGAGCTCCAGCTACCCAAAAATAATCCGATTCTAACTGTAAGTTCAGTTCTAAAGCTAGTCACCGCAGCTGCAAGTAATGATTTTATTTTGAAACTGCTATAAGAAATATAAAAACACTCATCATTTACTTGGACTTTATGAATATGTTTTCATCAGTCCAAGACTAGATATGTCCTAAGATCACAAGGTCCAGGAAGATCACAACGAATTAAAGAAAACCATCATAACATGGCAGGGGACCCTCGAAGACCACGCCAAGCTCCTCGAGAAGGTAAACAATACGATTTCTAGCCTAAATGCAAGGTTAGAAACCCTAGCCTGTGAAAGTGTGTCGCTAAAAAATCGGCTAATCAGCCTGGAAGAACAGCTGAATACGGTGGAACAGTCCTTGCTGCGAAACGTAGTCGAGATTCATGGTGTGCCCCTGAGTGATGAAGAAAACCTGGAAGATATCGTGTGTAAAACGAGTGCTTCGCTTGGTTTTAAAATTCAAACTAGTGACATCAACAACTGCTACAGACCCAAATATCGCCCAAATAGCACTGGTGAAACTAGAATCCCCCCGATAATTGTATCATTTCTACGCCCCTCCCTGGCGTCCGGCCTTGTGAACGCCCGCCGAATCAAACGCGACTTCACCACTAGTGAAATAGATTTGAGTGATATTCCCTGTCGTCGTGTCTACATTAATGAATCTCTGACTCCTTTAAACAGGAAACGTTACGCAAAAGCTAGACAACTTAAACTTGAAAATAAAATTAAATACCTTTGGATTCGGGATGGCAAAATATTTATTCGAAAATGTGATGGCGGTGATCGAATCACTATTCAAAGTGATGAAGTGCTTGAAAAACTTAGATAGGATAATGCGGGTACATCTCCTCGGATAACTCCCGTTCCGATTCATACTGCGAATATCTGTCACGTAAACTGCCAATCACTTTTATGCCACTTCGACGAATTTAAATATCATTTTTCCTCCATGTTTTATGATGTAATTTGCCTCTCAGAAACGTGGCTAAAACCCGAAATACCTGACGCAATGGTAAAGTTGCCAGAACACAACCTACTCCGATTGGATAGACTTGGTAAAAACGGAGGTGGTGTCGGGATCTACGTCCATCAACGTCTTCAAGGAAACATCGTGCAAACATCGTCCCCTTTCTACTCATCCAAGCCTGAATTCATCTTTGTGGAAGTGAGCGGACTCTGTGCGTCCAAACTCTTGCTGTGTTCCATTTATCGCCCACCAAAATGTAGCCTACTAGCTGATTTTGAGTCTGTTTTTTCTACACTACATATCACATATAATAACTTAGTTATAATTGGCGACTTCAATATTGATATGAATCGTGACTATTATGATAGCCTCTATCTTAAGAACCTTCTCTTTAGCTACAACCTTCATCTGGTTCCATCTCAATCCACTCACCATACTGCCTCCAGTCACACCCTCATCGATCTTTGTGTCGTTGATGAACCTGAGAAAGTTGTGAGCATGAATCAGTACCCTGTTCCTTTTCTATCCTCTCACGATCTTGTGCACATTGCCTATAAATTTATCGCACATCGTCGCCCCCCCGTGTCCCTTCGCATTCGTGACTTGAAAGGACTCGTACCCTCTGACTACCAGTCTGACCTACTCACGAAGGACTGGAGTACAACCTTTTCTGCTGGTACCATTGATAATAAACTTGATGCGTTTAATCTTAACCTATTGAGTTGCATTAACTCTCATGCGCCCATACGAACTCGCCTCTACAAGCGACCTCCGTCGCCCTGGTTAACTGATGAAATTAAAACTCATATCAACGCGAGAAACAAATTTCGACTTACCTTCATTCGCACCAGACAAAATTGGGCCTTCTCAAAATATAAATCTCTTAGGAATAAGGTCAAATCGCTCATTTACGACGCCAAACGCTCGTATTACGCTTCTGCCCTTTCTTCTCTTAAGGATTCAAACAGTGTCTGGCGACAGCTGCGAACTCTTGGTCTAATACGGCAACGCGACGCAATAGATAATTGCAACTTCTCGTTGGACCAGTTTAATGTACACTTCACTGGCAGTCTGGCCGGAAACAACACCCATTTTTCTAGTAACTTAGCTCGTTTAGACCCTGTTATGCCTTTTAATAACAATAACTTTTATTTTAAAAATATCTCATTAGAGTCACTACAAAAAGCTCTTCGCAGCTCTAAATCCAGCTCTGTGGGTGTTGATAATATCTCCATAGACTTCATTATTAAAGCTGGAGACGTATTACTCCCATTCATTCTCGACATCTTTAATCATTCCTTTCTCACATCAGTCTTCCCATCTACTTGGAAAAAATCAATAGTTGTACCTATAAAAAAATCTAAAAATCCTAAGACCATTAACGACTATCGCCCTATATCATTATTATGTGCTCTCTCAAAAGTTCTTGAGAGAATAGTACACCAGCAAGTTCTCGACTACCTCAACAGTCAAAATAAACTGGATCCCTATCAATCGGGATTCAGGAAGAGCTTCAGTACGCAATCTGCTCTCATCAAAGTTACCGACGACATCCGTCTTGCTATTGACCAGTCGAAGGTAACAATACTTGTCCTGTTCGACTTCAGTAAGGCCTTCGACAGAGTTGACCATGCCTGCCTTCTCAGTAAAATGAAGCTGCTCGACTTCTCCTCTTCTGCTCTTAACTGGTTTCTCTCGTATTTGACTGGGCGGCAACAGGCAGTTCGGGACTCTCAGGGTAATCTATCTTCCTGGCAACCTACCGTGAAAGTGTCCCCCAGGGATCCGTCCTTGGTCCCCTGTTGTTTGCTATCTACATATTAGATCTCCCTAAAGTAATTAAAAATTGTAAGTATATGCTATATGCGGACGACTTGCAAATTTATTATCACTGTCATCTGCAAGACCTAAATGAAGGGATCGCTCAAATTAACAGGGACGTTGACGCCGTGGCAAACTGGGCCAAAGCGAACTTTCTTACCCTAAACTGTGAGAAAACCAAAGCAATCATTATTGGTACAGCGAGGATTATAAATAAAATAAATTTCGGTGAAGTCCCCAATGTCATTCTAGACAACCTTGCTGTTCCATATTCCAACGTCGTTCGGAACCTGGGAATATTAATGAACACGAACCTCACTTGGCACGACCATGTACTACAAATTTCAAATAGAATCAACAGCACAGTCTATCGACTTAAACTTTTCAAGCACCTACTACCTTTTCACACTAAAAAGTTACTTATCACCACACTCGCTTTTCCGCACTTTGACTATTGCTCATTAGTCTTCAGTGACCTGACTAATGAACAAAAAGAGACTCCAGCGGTTGCAGAACTCCTGCATTCGATTCATTTTTAATATTCGCCGTGCCGAGCACATCACTCCATATAGAGCACAACTAGCCTGGCTCAATATAGAAAACAGACGCCAATACATGCTCTGCACATTTCTTTACGTGCTATTTTCCCGGAGAGAACCTCGGTACATTTACGACCTATGTAGTAGACCTCCACTATCTCGGAGCATGTCTACCAGGAGTGACCCTGCCAATCTGTACTGCCCCGCGCATCGTACCTCAAAATATCACCTATCTTTTGTAGTCAGCGCCACGGCAACATGGAACTCTCTACCGTACCATATAAAATACAGTCAGACTCTCTCTACCTTTAAATCCAAAACATATCATTACCTGCTTGCAAAGTAATTCCAAACTTGGTACTTTGGACTTCTCACGGTTGATATCTAATAAGTTTGTCTTACATGTTTTACTCTCTTTGTGGTACTTAATGCTTGGTTTATTGTACATTGTCTTTGGTTCCGAACCTTTTACTTTTTACCATGGATTTCTCACTGATAAACATTGAATGAGTTTTTCTCACACCTTCTTCACTCTCTGTGGTTCTTAAATGCTTATTTTGTTGTATATCGTTTTTTATGCTTATATTGTTGTATATTGTATATTGTGAGAGCTGAAAATCCCATTGTTTTTGATAATTTTTTTTTATAATTGTTTTTGATAACTTTTGTTTTAGATAACTTTTGTAATGCTCTTAGGGGTGATGTACCCAGAGCAAATAAAGCATTCTTATTCTTATTCTAATTTTGGCACGTCAGGATATGGCCATTCTCCCCTCAAAACTTTTGCAAAAAAGTTAAAAGGTCCGAGGATTTTTAAGAAATTGATTCCCGCTTGGACACGGGATTGACCATTTATTTTTCATACAAATAAGACGATATTTAAAAAATATATACCCTAAGATAAGGGAGAGAGTCGTCCGCCTCGTTTCTATGTGGATTTGTAGTTATTTTTTTCAATTTTATCGACCGAATGCTAATGAAATCCTATGTATCTGAATAATATTTTCCAGAATACTTCAAAATACTTTTAAACAGTATAACAACAGTTGAGGTCATTTCAGGTAAAAAAAATCTAACCTAAATGCATTGAAAATTTTTCGAAAGTTATCTTTCACGTTCGAAGGCATGATTTGACCGATATGAACTAATGGCAGAGCGGAGCAATGCAGACAAAGGAGTCTGCAAATTCGGCCTTTCTCACGCGAGTGTTTTTTCACACAAAAAACTTTTATTGCATCTCATAAGGCCAACTATAGAGAGGCATCTACTTTAAAGAGCAATTGAATTGCGGCGCGTCGAAGGAAGAAATTAAGGCGCTTGTGAAGTTTGGCATAATAAGATTTTTCGTCTGAAAATTATTTTAAAATCTAACAATAATAATTGGACCTACGGAGGGACTAAATTATTATATAATATTGAGAACTCTCCGCAAAAGTGCCAATTGGAACAGAGCAGCATACCTTAGCATATACGAACGAGGTAGCATGGAAGGAAATGTGCTGGCAAAATGTTTTTCTACCTGCCGGCTGGTAGAATTCCAGTAGCAGTACGGGTGAACAACAGACACTGCCGAATGTTTTGTTCAAAGCTCATGAATTATTTCATGATAAGTAATCAAAAACGTTTATAAAAATGGTTATTTAAACTTTTCATCACAGAGTGACTATTATCTAGACAATATGCATTCTTGACTTCGTTACTGCAAAGTCAAAAAGCTCGACAAAAATGCCATTTTCGAAGTTCTTTTGTTTTTTGCGCACATTAACTTTGCTCTAAACTTTTTTAAAGTACACTACCCAATGAGAGAGGTCAGTAATGAATAGAAGGTATTCCAATTGCTGTTTTGCAAAGGGATTGGCGCATTTGAGTGAATGGATATTACCAAATCTTTTCAGACCCCCCAGACCCCTAATAATATTTGCATTAATTTACTATGATATTCAGAGATAAATTCCTGTGTTGATCAATATTAATACTGTATATGCAGCGCAAAGGATATTTAGTCCAAAATGGGCAAAACTGAAGAACAATATTTGGCAGGTTAGGAAAATGAATAGTTTTCATCACGAACAAGAATAAAGAGCTGGATGGTATAGATTTCTCTGATAAAATTAATGGAACAAAGAATTTTATAAAATTAGTCACATGAAAGAGCAATAATCACTTATCCATGGAAATTGAATAGTGCCAGGCGATATATGGTGTAAGAGCACGTTGTAATGACTAAGGACTCATGTTGTACTGTTAATAAAATGGAGGGTACGATATTAGTACTTAGTCATTACACTTTAATAAGGTATGGGTTAATTTAATTTGCCAATGAAAATCCATTATTAATTCCACTTTACAATACATACCTACAACTTTATTTATCGTAATAATTGCCCGAATATTGCATTTACGCCAATATATAGCGGCGGAAAGAACACAAGCTTTTGCTATCAATAGTTGTATTTCAGACGCAAACACAGGTATAATACTACTTAACAATTGTCATACAGGAATTTTATGATATAGTTTGCATTTCAGCGGAAACTATTGTTTTGACAATAGGTACATGTTTGATGGAAATTTGATTCATGAAACAACTGAAGGTTAGCTCAGCGTAGCTCTAACACCTCTTACCCACGGGGTACGTAATTGCATAAGCTGATATACGTACGAACGTGCAATTAAAATTTCATCTTGTAAAGCGGGAAATTGCAAGAATTCATGCGCAAACGCATGAGCTCGAGATGGCAAAATAGCGCCTGCTCCCACTTCAATTGTTATTGCACGCCAGAATGGAAATAAAAAAATGCAGTTAAAAATCGTGCAAGGCCGTGCCCCGTGTAAAACGGGCTTAACAACGGATATGAAATCACTCAGTCGCCGCAAATACTAATCCGGTCTCCGGTGGTAATCGAGTTTTGTAATTATCCGGAACAAAAGCACTTGACTTTTGAATGTCAAAATATGTGGTTGGATCCATATTTATGAGTAATACAACATGCGATGAAAGCAAAAAACGGCCGAGGCTAAAACAACATGTTTTTAATGCCATACATTCACCATATTAACGCTATTGCTTCATTCGTCCCGCGAAAACGGCGTGTGCCATCCCTCGCCATCATACTCCATCATTATCATCGCCGTCGGTTGGACCCGTTGTACGGACGATCCACGTTCATTTTCCAGACTAATCTTTTATGGGAAGGCAATCGGATGCATTGGGAGGGGAGCTGGGATGGCTAATGGGCATTTCCTGCCTCATCTCCACTTCACATGATTTTCCTGCACCCACCTCCAGACCTCCTTCTTAAAAGTAAATAAACCCCCTTCGTGGAGTTTTTATTGCCCAGGCTTTTTCTCTCTTTCCTTCCCACTCGGGAGAAGGAGCATTCATTATTCATCCCGTCATTCCGCGCCTTCCTTCCCAACGCGCCACCACGGGCTCATTCCCCTCGGCCCCCACTCTCTCGTCATCCATCTTTCTTCGTCTCTTCTCTCCCACTCCCTTCCTTTTCGCCTTCTTGCTCCGTCAAATATCATCTCCCATCTGCTAATTGCCCCCTCCCCCCTGTCTTACCTAACAGCAACACTCAACGGACGATTCGCATGCATCATTTACCTCGAAATGACCGCTTAGAAGAGTATTAAACTCGCCGAGTCAAGCTTAAAGGAGAACCCTTTGCCTTTGTGTTCAATGTTTTTCCTTGTTCGAACTAAACAAATAAAGGAGTGTAGGCATTCATTTTTCTTTGAATTGGGAAATAGCAGATTAAGATTATTTGCTTCCCTGATTGCTTGATTTTGTTCCCATGTAGTAGATTTAGTGTATCAAGCTCATAGAGGAAAGATTGAAAATGAACAGTTCCGGATTCTGGATTAAATATTGTTTTCATTCGAATCCGATTATGTTTTAGCACCTGCAATCATATTCTTTAAATTAGTCAGCAGCAGAATATGGTATTTCCGCCATGAGAAATTAAATTTATTACTGTAGAAAACTTATCAAATTTCAATTATTCCACAAGGTAATCCATCTATCTCATTAAAATTTGTAGGATTTACTTCGCGGAAAATCATAACAAATGTGAAAAAAATATTTTACATTTCCACAACATTTTATAAGTATTCTGGGGTTCATTCTGCGGCTGTGGTCATTGTCAAAGCAACACAAAATGGAGGGGTTGTCTTGAAACTGAGGGATATGCGTTGAAACCGCAGACGACCTAATAAATTGAGTGGAAATAAAATGCATTCCCATTTAACCATCTCATATTCTCGAATTACATGTATTTTGAGTTAACCCATTAGCGACAAAGAATTTTTTTCTCTCAAAATTCAGTTACTTTTTTCTTGGGCACCAGAATCGACCCAGCAGTCAGAGAAAAATATTGGAAAAATTCCTGAATTAATTTGTTAATAATAAAAGGGTGAGTCAATAACGACCCCCATCAACATGGCCGTGAACCCCATCAACATGGATAAATATCATAAATGGTAGATGGTAGCCAAAATTATCACAATAAGAATAATTATTGGTGACACATTTATATAAAAACTTTAGAAAGTGTTTATTTATGAAATAAAGTTAAATAATCAGTGTTCTTTAAAAGTCACAATTATTAATATTTTTAAATTGGCGAAAAATGTGTACTTTCTTGCTATTAATGAAACTTATACCAATATTGCTATAGGAGAATTCCCTTTAATTTATTTTTCTCTATGATTAACACAAAAATTGTTTATACAATCATATTATTCAAATTTTCACAAGGAATATAAAAATATCCGCCAAATTTCATATTTTTGTGTGGTAGGCCTAAAACCAATGCTCATGAACAGGCACATTAGATATACGGCACAGCTTTACAGTTTTTCTTCTGCACACCGCCCATCAAGGCCTAACCTGCCCTATAGCAATTAAATGCCCTTCATGGTGAAGACTTAAGGCCTGGGAAATAGGAGCACCGCTACCAATGTTGCGAGGTGCAATACCGTACTTTTCGAGGATACTGCGAACGATGGGCCTTTGTAATATGACAGCGTCAATTGTTCCTCCTAAGTTACGTGCCAGAACCCATACGTTGCTCATACACATCAAATATCCAAAATATGATAGGAAAATACCATTTTCCCCCCGAATCCCTATGCGGTAGTTGCTGACAAAATTATCCATAAGGTCAACTCAACCCATATTCTTATTGTATTCAGCGATGAGTTTCGGCTGAGGTATCGCAATTTCTTTCTTGTAATTTAGGGAATACCTTATAGCCTCTTGGCGAGGCTGGACACCATAGTAGTTTGACAGCATATTTACCACATTAATGTCATTTCAAGTCACTGCTATTATCTTTGATTTTTGGTCCACCATGGCCTCATACGCGCATCTATGTTGCTTGAGCATAACTGCCTTACCAGACAAGGGGCAGGATTTCATACGGTTTGCTCTGAGTTTGACTTTTACACCTCTAACTGTTAGAGAATCAACGAGTTTGACACTCGTACAAAAGTTATCAAAGTAGAAGTGAAATAGTACCCCTGACTACGCTTTAATAACATCATCACAGAAGCCCATAACAACTAATTCTTAAATTCTCTAGAGTCTTCTTCACCTGATTCACAGTTTGTTTCTTGACTCTTATCACGTGAAGAACATATGAAAACATCAGTTGTGTACCCAGCAACATCAGGGGATCGGGTTGGTGTGGTGGCTAGAGTACTCGCCTACCACATGGGCGGTCAGGGTTCAATTCCCTGCAGAGGCGGATGTTTTTCAGAGGAACTCGATCCCTACTTGAGTGTCTTGTGGAGGGCACTTCAAGTACAGTACTCCGTCTGTCGGATGAGACGTTAAGCCGTAGTCCCCTTGGCACCTTTTGTTAAGAGCAGGCTAATGCCGACGCCGGGTTTCTATCCACCCTCCCTAACCTATCCCCTATGGCGAAATTGACCTCAGCCGTCGGTCGCCTCCCCAAATATCCAATCCAATCCCAGCGACATCATCTGGGCTCATACTTTCAAGTACCTCGAGTATTTCGGCAACGGTGAGATTTACGACCCTTAGGTGTAAAATAAAATGGAACATAACACTTATTGATTGAAAAGAAATGCAATACAAATAATAAAACCAAAAAAAAACTCCTATTTCTCGATGACACATCAACAAAAGTAAGTCCTCTTAATTATAAAGAAATGCTGTTCAAAAACTCCATAAACTATTAATTTTGGCGCTTAACCCTCCAGCAGGCGCGCCCAATTCTTTAACACTAGCGGGCGCGCGTGGCACTCAGTGCAACACTTGGTTTTCCGCTTATATTAATTACAAAAACTGGAATTAAGAAGCATACATTCCTTTCCTTGTTTTGTGAATAGAATTTTGCATTATTTATGCATACGATACATATTTTACGAACATTTTTACCATTTAAAACATTTGTTATTATAATTTTTACTATAAGAAATGCCAAAATCTTAATTATTAGTTAAGAATATTAGTTTGTATCACTTAAAGCTTTATCACGTCATTTATATAATTTTTGTACGAAGTTCCTGTTTCATAGTGCTTTTGGTAGGAAAAGTTATTCCGCTTCCAATATTTGATTATCGTTTTTATGTTCGTTGCACGGCCACACAATACGCACTTCTCGCGATTTAAATTCGCTTTCTTGTCTGTTGGATTACGTGTTCTATATAATATATGGTCCTGCAATATCCACAAATCTATAAAACTAATGGCCACCTTCTCAGAATTCTGGATACAGAATACAAACTGCACATTTGGTTATACGTGTCAACACCTGTTTTCGTTGCATAGTAATCTAATTTTTTACATGGTTTATTTGATCCTTCATCTGTAATCCCCTCATCATGCATTGTTGAAAGCAACAACACCGCTTTATTCTTCTTTGTAACATATGAAAGAAGGGTAATGACTTTCTGAAACCCGTACAGAGATAACCCATCAGCAGCAGCAGATGGCTGTAATGTTTTTGTAATGAGGTTCTTGTCAAGCAAATAACTAGTATACCAGTTATATATGGTATGTTACGGTTAACTTCCTCTATTGCTCTTACAAGCCACTTGACAACGCCTACTGCTGAGTTCGACCATATGGACCATTCATCTGCTTCACGCAATACACTTTGAGATTACTGGTGAAGAATGTTTTGGCATCACTCGTTGCCTTACGGGATAAACTATAAGTTTAATCCCGTATTTTGCCGGTTTACTCGGCATATATTGAATTAAATTGCAACAGTCTCTAAATTGTTACAGAATTTCATCAATTGTGACAAATTCAAATATATTATAGCTTTTTGACAACATCCTATGGAATAGTCCATCATAATTCAGATTGCTGCTAATTGATGTTTGTTCTCACAACTCCATACTTTACCTATCGTCAAATCTTACTGAGAGCAAAATACACAAAAATCGCTTGTAACTTATAGAAGCCCTTAGAATTTGCATTCTTGATACATCTGCTCTCCACAATTTCTAAAGCATTTGAATGATGACGTTTTTTTATCCCAATTAGAAAAAGTATACTCAACACAGCCAAACATTCTGTTCTTGTTGTTACTGCAAAATCCCTATCCCTTGAATAGTGGACATCAGCAAATTTAGTTTGATTATATATATATATATATATATATATATATATATATAATTATGTTTGTCTGCATCACAATTCCATAAAAAATGTGTACATATATATATATATATATATATATATATATATATATATATATATATATATTTTAGAAAAGCCGCAGCCTCATCAGGTGTATTTCTTGCAAAGTTTTGTCCCTGGGAGTAATTTTATGATGTTTATACGTTAGATCTTTGTAACACCGGAAAAAGAAGTTTTTTTCCACTTGCAAGATTTATCAACTTTTCCAAAAAATGATTTTTCTGACCATCAATATCACAATTTTCAGTTTGTATATTAGGTTCTACCTTGTCACTATAATACAAAGTTTCATCGGAGTCTCTGCCGTGATCACCAAGGGGAATATTTTCCTCCTAATCTGTATCGTCACTTTCCTCAATGCCAACTTCCTGTTTCTCGTCTGACTGCTCTTGAAGTACCCTCAGATAGTCTAGCTCGGTAAAGAATCTTCGTACCCTATGCAGTATGATAAATTCCTTCAGAATTATTCAGATAATTGAACAACCATAAAGTAAAAGGACAACAAAATATGCAATGGAAATTATTCCTAAAAATGTAGTCAAATCACAGGCCTTGCGTTAGAGAGAATGCCACTGGTCAATTCCCAAAGGGTTTTCTATCCGTATACAGCTGCTTTTACATACCGAAGGTTCAGCTGCTAGCTCAACCTGATTCGGAGGACAAATGTTGCAAATTCTTATGTTCCTACCAACTCAAATCACACTACATCGTAGGGAAAATAACAATGTTGATCAATAAGTGCCACTATGGGATCGAGTTTCATCACCAGGCGCGCGTTGCACAGAGTGCAACAAAGACGACCAGTTCAGCTACTAATTCGTTTTATTACGAAATACGTGAATCTTTTAGCTAAAATTACGAGCCGTAATATTTACAGAGATACAGAGAAGGAATAATTTATGCATTTGGGTCAATGACATTCCACTATTGATGACGTGACAACAAAACGGCAAAACACTTTGTTGCACTTTGTGCCACTGCGCGCCCGCTGGAGTGGTCGCGTGGCGTCTGTGAGATGCCAGTATGAATAACATGTCGGTTTTTGTTAAAAACATAGGTTGATGATCTTTGGATTTTGTATACCTTTCAAGTATTATATTTGATTTTATCAGACAATATTCGATTTTTGCTATGCTATATTGTGTTTTCTCCTATGTTATATGTTCCTTCTTGGCGTCTCCTGGACGCACCACGACCTATTCTGTAATTTTGTATCCATCTCCTTCCAATTCGGTTGCAAGGGGTTTTTCAGTTACCAGAATGATTACATTGTCATCTTATTTCTAATATTCATAATGACGCTAGTACATATAGCTCTGACAGAAATAAACCAGAGATAATTGAATTTTATAATCTAACAAAGTCAGGTGTTGATACTGTCGACCAGCTCTGCGGCTCATACGATGTATCGAGAAAAAAGTAGATGTCAAATGGTGGTTTTTTATAGCATGATGAAAATTCCTGGAATAAATGCTCGAATAATTTTCCGTAGCGATGAAAGTCCACTATCAAATTTTCGTAGTGGATTCTTGATATCATTAGTCCGAGAATTAACGATGGATTAATTACAGACCCGGAAAAAGTGCTCTTCTCTGCCTCGAGAATCAAGGCTAAAAATTGAAGATATATGTCCTAGCACATCTACCGTCAGGCAAACAGATAAATAAATTACCACTGTATAAGAGAAAGATGTATCGATGTGGGCGTAGTAAAAATAGACACACCAAGTTCAAATGTAAGATATGTTCAAGTTATATTTGTTTAGAACACGCTAACATGGTGTGCTTTGACTGCTAATCTCTTGAATTTTTAGAAACCTTGTTAAAAATGATAAAAACAGGTTTATAATAAATAAAAATTAAATAAATGCAGTATTTTGTCATGTCACGTAAATTCCGAAGAGTAGTTACATTAAAAAATCCTGCTGAAATATCAGGCGTCTATCCTAAGGCTTAAAAAACTCACTGGCGTCTATGAGACGCAGTGCGACCTATCCCGTAACTATTCGTCGCGCGCCCTCCATAGGGTTAAAGCTATGAAAGTATGGAGGAGAGGGTAGAGACGTCGAAGGCAATACATAGTTGCCCAAAGCGACTGGCTTGTAGACAACAATGTTTCAATCCCATACTAACTTCGTTCGATCAATGAGACATTTTAAACAAACGACTCACTAACGACCCGCTGGTCGCCAATGGGTTGACACAGAGCTTCTGTAGGTCTTTATTTTTTTCCATCAAGTCTGTATCATAGAGATATGAGCACTTGGTAAAATAAACTGCCAAGTACTCATCTGATTTCCAACCCTTCCAGGAGAGCCATATTACGTAATAAAATGGGTAGTGTAAAGCAGAGATGCATATTTTTCCAAATCAACTGAAACAATTGAATGCCATGTGACTTCCAAGAATCCAATAGCTTTTAACAGCTCTTTTATTCTCTAACATTTCCCATTACATCAGCAGCACAATGTGTCAAACCGCATGTATGCACGCCAAATTGTATAGCATCCAATAAATTGCCTGAAAATTTTGGTCAAGGATTAGTCGAGCTTACTATTATCTAAACTGAATTGAAACGCTGCCAATTAAAGCTATTTATATTTCAACAGTTCGGCGTATTTTTTCTCCAATGCTTAAATTCATAGCCATTCAGTGGTTTCATAGCCCGGTAATTGGTTCCATCTTCAGCCAATTACGTGACTAAAAGGACTAAACAGATTATGATCCCGAAACGATGAATGCGACGCAATTTCGCTCTCCATTGACCACTCCATCCTCCCAGATCCCAGATAAGTGCCTCGAATTAAAAAATCTTTCCTCTGCAGAAAAACTTCCTCCTCTCGTTTCCCACACAAAACACCAGCACCATCCCTCCTCTCCTACCCTCCCTTCCTTCCGCACCGTTTTCCGACAGACTAACTGGAGACCCTTGACCGCAGTCAACATTAAGGGCCGCTCCCCACTCTCGACGACCACGACTGCTTCTGCCGCTGCTGCTTGTGTTCCTTTGAATAACGCCACCGTGCCCACTTCACAAATCTGTCTTTTGTATGCGTTTCAACCTCCCCCTCTCTCTCTCTCTCTTTCTCTCCACCACCCACTTGCCCTCTCCTACATCATCCTCAGCCCTGAACCCATCTCGCCCCGTTAACAAAACTCTCACCGACCCCTCGATGATACTTCCAGTTACCCACCAATTCTACCACTCCCTCTTAGACCATGGACCCGCAAAGGGAGGCCCTCAACGAAAAAAATAGGACCACCACTGCTCTCCAAACCAAGGTAACTCAACTTTCTGTTTCTCTGGTCCTCATCTCTTCCTTTCTCGACCGACTTCTCCTCGGCTTCCCCCAAATAATCTACCAATGTCACTTGCGCCTTCCTACCGTCCTACTCCAACAACTGTGGGCATACGTTTATAATTAACTATCATATTTCACGATTTTTGGTCAAAATTATTTTATATTTCAATTTCAAAATTTTACAAAACTTTTTGGCGTCTTCAGGAATTCAAAATTAGCCGATTTTGACAACTAAACAATGCAAATGTTGCTTTTATTTACTCTCTGAGCAAGGAAGAATTTTTTACTATACTGTTACTACATTAACTTTCGTATTTAGTTCATTTTTCGGTAATTGGCGATTATGTAAAGGATTAAACAAGCACACTTTTTAATTTATTTTATATCCAATATTTGACGATAGTAATAATAATCTCTGTTCAACTAAACGCAGGCACTAACCGCAAGTGTCTCAAGATTATCAGATGGTTCATTTGCATTTGATGTGAATACACAGATTAAGCCTGCTTGCGATAATGTGGACTTCAATATGTGCTTCGACTCGACACATCAAACGTCAAACCGGAAACCATTAGATTCATAAAAAGTATATAAGCTTAAGAGAAGAAATAATAGCAGTATCCTTAATGTTTGAAAGTCAAAACATGACAAATCAACGCCATTGTAGCTTACCTGACTGCAGGTGCACTCAAAATGAGAAAAAAGATACCTTTGGCATGGTTGCTGTCGCCAGTTAATAGTTGTGCAGTACATGCAAGCGAGGGCATTTTGGCGATGGCAATAGCAGCTTAAATTGCGAAAATGATATTTGCTTGTCGTCCGAGAAGTTAACAATTATGACGAGCGCTAGAGAGATGCGAGAGGACACTCCCTCAAGAACAGGAAGGTTGCAGAAGCCGGTTGAACAGAGTTTAAAAGTAGTTATTATTACCCTGTAAAGTTCTAGGTGCAAGGGATGAGAATTATTGTCCAGGATACCTGGCCTCCACATAGGACAACAGACAGAAGAAGCTCGAGGGTATCCCGATAAGCATCCCAGCTGTCTTTGAATCCAAATATCCTGACATGTGTATCTTATAGTCCGAAATGGACATTTGTAAGTAGATTTAAGGGTATTTTGGTGATTCAAGGGTATTTATTTCACTTGTTAAGTGCAATATTGGTACTTTGAGACATAACCTGTTTGAGAGAGAAGTTATTTGTGCTAAATGGCTTGTTAGGGCATTACCTTTATAATTGTTTTGTTGAAACTAATAGTAAAGATTGATAATTTGGGATTTTCCAGGAATAAGTTTATTTGAAATTGGTTAATTGTGAATCTTTTCTTCTAAAATTTGTGCAAGGGCATTGTATTATTCTTAGTATTGAATTGTTATAAAAGGCATTTTATGTGAATTTCTCATAATTTATCACCGACTAGCTAGGGAATAGTAAGGGAGGTTTAACAGTATCATCATAATATTGCCTCTTTGGTGTCCAACGTGTAAATACTAAATATAAATAGAAAGAAGAAAAAGCCTTCATTACCTTATATTATGAAGACTGACTTGAAGCCCGAGATATACACATATAGAAGGATTATTTTGTAAAAATTTGGCGCCCAACGGGGGGCCAAAGATATATAGAAGAATCACTTTTTGTTACAAAGTTTTGCATAATATTACTCCCAACTTTAAGGCAAACATGACCCAAACATTACTCCTTCATTTGAAAGATTGGTGACGCTTGCTGTTAAATGCTTATTAAAATAGGTCTAGTAATACAAAATCTAATCAGAAGTATTTTAATATTTCGGTATTCAAGACTGGCAATTTTTATTAATGATGAATATAAAGTAGCCTGTTCCAGATAGATACCTATTTATTCACACTAATAAATAATTTACAATTTTATTTCACTAAGAATAATATGAAGGTCTACATATCTTAAACTTCCACAAGTATAATCTTTACATGGCTTTCAAGCAGCAGTGGGTTTTGCCAAAATATATCTACCACTCCTCTGCAAAAACAGAAACCACGCACCTACTCAATTCATTGCGAGTAAAGTTGTTTGATAATTTCACCATGGAAGGAAACATTGATCGCATATACATTGAATAAAAGTCTTAAATTTTATTCCAAACATTTTTGAAGTTACGTCACATTGGCATATATCTATCGTATAATCCCAATTTTAAAGGAGCATATCCTAGTCAAGTTGAACTATTTCAAATGCGTAGATAAGACCTATTGATATGAATTCTTAATATTTTAATTAAAGATATAGAATATAAACATTCCAAACTAGATACCAAGAGTATATAACAGTTCTACATAATCAGGCATGATATAGTGATCCGTACTTTCCTCTTCTGCACGATTTTGTGTAAAAGTGCGAAAATGTTGCATTTCATAATAAATGATAGCTTCATTTATGCACTGCCTCGTTGACCTTTATGTACCACCTCTTTATTTATGTACCACCTTGAAATTTGGAGAAAAAAACTGTTACTATTCGAAAAAAATTCCAAAATACTTTCGATAAAATTGTTGCACAGTGAATGTGTGACAAATCAAAGAGGTTAATCAGCTTCCAAACATACACGAAGTTAGCCTGAGATACCAACGGTAATTCGATATTTATTAATACTTTAATGGCTTCAGTAAAATCTAATGTGAATTGAATTCTATCGGAAGCTTCAGTTATGATTACTCAACCGTCACCGACCAAAATTCCTGGAAAAGGAGTTTTGACAGGATTCAGCGATATAGGGTGAAAGAGCGGGTGGGGAGGGTGAAAATTTAGCCTCTAGAATTTCCGAGGAGAAAGGGTTTTACTTTTTGCAAATTCGATCGGCCGATACGTCTCTTTGCTAACGTGACACACTAGAGTGAGAAAAATAAATACGATATTAAAGTTGATAAAACCACTGAAAACATATTTTTCATCATATGGCATTAAACATATTGTATTCCAAGGTATTATCATTTATTACTGAATAGATCTAATGTAGTACTGAAACCCGTAAAATGTTATATTCCCACGAGTATGATACCATTGCTTGATTTAATTATTTCCTATTAAATATCGTGATTAATAGTTATGGAAATTGTCTGAGTAACCAAATAAATCGAAAGAAATACAAAATTTCAAGATATATATTTTTGTATTTTTATAATCAATTTAGGCAATAAAAGATGCCTGATCTAATGTGCAGGTCATCACAACTATTAATTGAAAAAGTTCTGGACCCCTCATTATAACATAAGGGAATCTTATTTACTCTTGCAATAGACATAATTACGGATAGAGTCAAAGGTGTATGAAGTAAATGCCATCGTATAAAATAAAAGCCAACTAATTCCTTCGACAAGAATATTATCAAAAGCCATGTTGCATATACAGTTGAATTAATATTTTATTTAGCTGTATTTTATAAGTACCAAACAAAAAGAGAGAGTAATTAATGTACACAAATATATGATCCAACTCACCGAAATCGATCCAAATCCAGTGATTCTGAATATTAGGCAACGAGAGGGCGTTTCTACTGTGATTGACACTGCTGGCGAGGATATGGTCAAGAAAATCCTTCGGTATATGAAAAACAAGTAAAAATAGCCTTGATGAATACCACAACGATATATTCACACGGCCCCATTAGGGCAGTGTCAGATTCAACAAATATTTATCTAGCCCTTGAAAAAATGTTGCTACTGCAACTCTCGGACTGTGAGGCGGGGCCTGATGGAATAAAAAGAAGACGAGAGTAGGGTAGGAATGTCAAATTGAGGGATGGATAATGGTCTCCGTGTTAGTGATTCACCTCAAGTGGTGGGCAAGTTGAGTCATTTTTTGAAAGGAATGGAAGGAGGGAGACTATAACGCAGTGGGATGTCCAGGATTGGAGTGTGGAAGAGGGAGAAGTTATAGTTAGCCAAGTTAAATTTATCTTGGCGGAGAAAAATTTCTAAATGTTCCCAAGGCATCCATTTTCCTACTTTTGCATTCGATGTGGAGAAGTACTGAATTGAAATCACTCCAGTGCCCAGCCTCGATTAGATGTTTTCCAAAAACAAATGCAAGAGCGATTCTACTTCCTTCGGTACGTGTAGAGGCAAGAAAGAGCAGACGATTCAATTTGGGAAAAATGTCTATCCACCACAATAAAAAAGGCTCTGGTAATGTCTCTTAGCATTCTTTAAAGAAATAGCTGACAGTCAATATTGCTTTTAACTTCCCCACTCACAAAGGGATTATTCTTTTACTTCTATGATAAAAAGAATGCAACAAGATTGGAGAGATACCTTTTAAGAAGAAGCTCAAAAAATTGGAAGATATTGTAACTTAATTTTACAAAGTTTAAAAAGCGTAGTTCAACTTGATATATACTGAACACGACAAAGTTCGAATTTTGTTCCTATTGAATTGGATTAACGAAAAGAAAATAATCCAATTACGGCATCGAACTCAGCATACACTCGACGCCAGATGAGCGCTTTGATGGGAAAACTCAACGCCTTGAGGAAGTTCAAAGGCGGAGAAGAAAAAAAGAATGTGTTAGGATATTTGTGCGCGATTACCCGTTCGCTTTGGCGGAAAAGCGAGCGGTGGAGTTCTTCGCTCGGGAATTTCCGATATCCACGGAACGGCGGCGTCTGATTCGCCTCGGGCGACGACCCGCACCTCTGCGACTCGTCCCACTACTCCTCCGACAGATAATTTCCACTTTCCCCCGTTCCTTCTCTTCTTTTTTTTCCAGCCGTTCAAACTCTTAATTCATTACCCACTCTTCTCCATCTTCGCCGTCGATTCCACCACGTTCGCTCCATTTCACTCAGGAGCGGAGACCCACATCTCGATTCGAATCCCTTTTGCCTACACCCCACCACCATTCACTCTTTTCCCATCAAAAGACTGTGAACGAAGATAACGAGGAATAATGATTATCCTTCTTTCCACTTTCCCTTTACAACCTTCCTTTGTCTCTGCCGCGATCCTCTGGACTCTCTTCCTGCTGCCGGGAAGGTGAAAAACGGGAGAGATGAAAGGTCGACGAATGATGAGGATTGAGTTGACTTCATCTTTCATTCTGCTCCAATTATTTCTTTCCCTCATATGCTGCTTATATATCTTCCTAATGAGGTGAACACCTACTCGAATCAATGATGTGTAAGAAAAGGAACGCCTTCACTCTGAATTTACGTTTAAATGGGGATGTGTTCTCTACACAATATGAAATAGATAACGAATTATTTCTACGTGGAAAGAAAATATCAAAAGGAATTTCTGATTTTTCTTAGCTCAATTAAGTTCTCCGTGCAGTCAACACAAAAATTATTGTAATTTCAAACATTTGACGTAGGAATTGTTTCTAGAACTGCTACCAGCCATGAACTATATACATAAAAGGATGAAACATAAATACAGTTGAGTTTGGTCAGAAAAAGTTTCTTTAGATTTGCTGTCATGCATGCTCCTCTTTTGCTTAATACTGTTATATATCAGGCAAGTTATACTTAACTAGCTGTAAGCTATCAGAAATCGGAGATCACACCAATGGAGTGGCACTCAAGAACGAAAGGGGCATTAGAGATTGTGTATCAGTTTCATATTCATGTACATGGTAAGTCGTCACTAAATAAAAAAATATGATTTTCATTGTTTTTAGGAGAGGTTTGTATAAGATCAGACACTGATGATAATATGTATTTCCAATTAAAAGCTCCACGAAATGAGTTTACGCGCTAACAGTGGCGCTGTAATTTCAAAATTCATCTTCGATTGATGAAACAATTAAGCTACGTAAAACGGTAATTTTTCAGGCTTTATCAATCCCATGTCTTTCCTGCACCGTTAGATAAGTTTTTCTTTACCTTTATTACCTGATCTGAGTGTAAGGCAGAAAAATCATGGTACCAAAGTTAAGCAATCCTAATGCTTTGAAGATTTTAAATGGAAGGCTCGTATAACTAAAAAGTTGATAACTCCTCTACTCTGCAAATAAGCTATAAAATTGAATGAAGAAAATAACATGGTAACTTGCTGCGTCTCTCTGTGATCTACAAAGGCGTAAATACAAGTGCAAATAGGCGCAAATACAGGCTGTCATGGAGTGATTTTGTTAAGCCAAAGGAATTTAGCGGTTGCTTGCTGCATGATATATATGACTCTTAAATTGACGCACGTGTTCATATATGAAACGCTCCAACTATCAATTCGAAAAAAATTGCATTCATATTTTTCATTTTTCTGACTCACAAATCTCGTCTGAGGCTTTAAAAAGGAATTATGAAAAAAAAATTCGAACTACTGCCCAGAACTACACCTAACTTTCATTTATCATTACCCGCATTTCGACCTCGGAATTGCGGCGTAGATCCACTGCTCAGGTCTCAAAACACACCATTCGAGAGTCTCCTTCCGAGTGAGATCAAGACACGGACGCATATGCACAAGAGAGACGATAAGCGATCCCTCTCGTGGTGGAGTGTGGTTATTTTTTTCCTTTCCATTCGAAGAAGCTCGACGTGACTAAACTGAGATCCTGGGCAGAAGCGGTGAAAGGTGGAGTTGAGAAGAGGGGAGGGCGTGGGGGATCTGTGTGTACGGAGAACCAGACGAACAAATAAGCCGCGGATGGGATTCCGGCGTGGGATGAGGAAAGAGGATTGTCGGCAAGGATAGCGGGGGCACGGGGTACGTGGGGGGGGGGGGGGGGGGGCGGAGTGTTGGCGGTGTGCGAGAGGCAAAAGCGTGGCGGCAGGTGGGGGGTGAGGGGGATTTGCGCTTAGCGGGGGGTGGAGGGGGGGGGTCAGAGGAGGGGTAGAGGACAAGGAAGGAGGTGTTGTTGGGAATGGAGAGGAGGCGAGTCAAAGGGGGAGTCTCCCGCGTTCAGAGCAGCAACTTCCAACTTGGGTGGTATGCTTCCCTGCGGACTAGAGAAAGGGAGCAGTAACTTGAAAGTTCTCGCGTGCGGTCCAAGGGACATACAGGCGCAAGAAGAAGTGAGGGGCGGGGGAAGTGGGCGGAGGGGAAGTGAATTGGGAGGCCGAGGGTGGGGGGTAAGGATTCCAGAAAATTGGAGGTGTGGAATATCCAGGATATTCGGGGGAAGGAGGTGAAGCGTACGGAAATGGGGACTGCAGCTGTGGGGGGGGGGGGGTTGGTGGGTAGAAAATAATCACGAGAAAATCGAGACACAGTAAGGAAGGAAACTAAGCGACACAATAAAAGGAAGCTACCTCAGCGAGGAGTGCGTGGCACAAAGACCTCAAGCTTGAACAACTAAATGACTGAAGCCAATATTTAACACTAGATTGCGTGGTAAAGTGATGCTAGAAAAAACCTAATGATTTACCTAGGATTCCTCAAGTTTGCAAGAAAAACGAACGCATTATGCCAAGCTACTTTAAAAATTACTACCTAGCAGTTACGCTAACTGTAATTTAAAGCCCTCATGAGATGTGTGATAGCATAACCTCAATACATCTTGCTCACAATGTTTTACATCTTGTTTTATTTAGACCTTTTTTAACTTGACGTAAAAGTTTCAGACACGACGCAAATATTTCCAGAAATAAATCACATTGATAGATGTGACCAGCGGCAAATGCCTATCAACAGTCAAAACCTCATCTTATCGCCAACTATCATTTTTCCCTCCGAACAACTTTTATAGATCAAAGGCGGTACTTCACTAATATTTAAAAACATTTGGAGAGAACCTAATGCTAATTAGCCTTAAAGTGAGATTAACACCAAAAAATACCTTTAGAATAGCTCTACGACTCCAAATTTCCATTTGAGGTTGTTGGAAATAGATGTCTTGAAGTTATGCACAAGATAAATCACCACTGAACTTAACTACTAGCAAGAATTACACACAAAATCACAGAAAAATATTGCCACCACTACGCAGTTCTCTTACGGATAATACTACTCCACAAAAGGAACACATGCCAGAGCCAACACCGCAAAACCTGGACAACCTTCGGCACGACTGGCTTTCCACTACTGACCCCGATCAACGAAAGCGAGTGTTAAGCACACGCTCACTGTAACTCGCTGCGCTCACGGCCAAGGACACCCTCGAGGTTTACCACTGCTACTCTCTCACACCACGTCTCTTAATTACGCATTCAAATAACATTTCCATTGTGAGATGTCGATTACTGACGGTCCGAGGCGATGTTATTTGCTGAATGAATAAAGACTATCCGAAGTCGAATATATACACCATTTAGGCGAAGGTTGAACCTTTATGACATGATTTAGATTTTTCACGCAACGGACTACTGAGTCGATCTTTGTTCTCGCGATTGACGCCAGCAGAAAATATCCTTGCGAGAATACCATATTATTACATAAACAGACCCTCCTTAGAGAGTGAAACGATTGCGTTGCTCAATACCAGGAAAATCGTTCACTATGACAGCCAGCTCAATGACGTTTAATACGAATAATACGTAGATTTATGATTCTCTTAATAACACAGAGAGAGCTAGTTGACTATTTCTGAGGTTCCGAGGCACTACTATTTGTTCGGATGCATAAAGTAATCCTCAGTCAAATATACCCTTTTTACGAAAGTTGAACTTTGTCGTAGACCTCTTTTCCTGCTACATAAATCATGAATTTCGATTTATTTCCTTCCAGCCGATAAGTTCCAGCATACGCCTCATTAGTATATGCAACTCATATCCCCCTGCTCTTTCAATAGACGTTTTAATAGTGTTCTGTATTACCTTAAATACGCCTTGCGTCTTATTTTTTATATCTAAACTCTACCATAAAAATGTGACAAAATGAAGTATAATCCACAAGGGGGTCAAGATGTAATTAAATTTGAAGTTAAGCAATCTATTTTGTTAGCTTTCAAAGGGTTTCTTTTAATTGCAGATTCCATAACTCTTGAGTATATTTTTCTGAGCTGACAAGAAAATTACATATTCAAAACAGATTCAGAATAGTTTCACGCAAATGGAAAAGTGGGAACAGTTGTGTGGCAACACTCACAAAAGGAAAATGTTTGGTGGAAGAGAAAGGGTGCCGTTCACAAAGGAAGGTGTTGTGTGTACCGGTATGTGAATGCGTCCGAAAAAAACATTCCCCGCTGCGGATCGACAGGCGTTTGCAGAACCGGAAGGAAAGGGAGAGTTGCAAAATGTGAGGGAAATAGAGAGAGAGAGATAGGTAGAGAGAGAGGGAGAAGATTGTGAGCGTTGTACACCGAAAAGGAGTCCGAAAGGAAGGAATGGGGTGGATTGGGGTGTAGGGGTTGCACGAGGGGGAGGGGGAATCTGCAAGAGGGGAGTCGGGCCGTGAGAAGGGATTTTGGTTATACGCCTCCACTGGCGTTGGACTGGGAAGAGGCAAAAGGGACTGCAGAGGGAGAAGGAAGAGAAATGAGGGGATAAGGGAATGATCGGCGTCCCTCACGATGGGAGAGCCGGGGAAATTGGATTCCTCGAACGGCGGCGAGCGAGGGGCGGGCGAGGCGCGTGATCGCGGAACACACTCGATGCACAAGCGGCGGATGAACCGTGCTCCGACGGGGGAAGAAGGAAGGGCAGCGGCGTCGACCAATGGGTTACTTCCTTGACCATGCTACTCACATATTGTATGTTCTGACAAATTCCTGGCATAATGTTGTGGACGAGTTTGAGACACGGACAAGCCAACACTAGGGTATGTGACACGAGTGATTCCACACCAGGCATGCAGCACTCGTCCTAGTAAATATCATAACCTCGCTCAATCCCAGGCTGCTCGGCGCAGGACAAAAGAAGTCAGGATAACAATGCGTGATCAAGCCAGAAGCTAGTAGAGTACAAATTAGACAAACATGCTAACATTCAGTACACTAGTCCAGATAAAATACTGATTATTATTAATAATGCGATTGATAAATTCTACTACGAGGTACCAAATCATGCAGAAAGCTAAATCATGCCGGAAATATTAGGCAGAGTGAGTTAATTATTACTATGGTTTACTTACAAGGCAGAAGAGCAAAGTCCACCTGTGAGGGTCAGAATTGATTAGAACTGATCCATCGCAAATACTATGATCCCTTGTTAATTATTACTATGATTTACTTACAAGACAGAAGAGCAAAGTCTACCTGTGAGGGTCAGAATTGATTAGAACTGATCCATCACAAATACTATGATCCCTTGTTGTTCGTGGAAAAAGTTAAATTCTGAATCTATCGGCTTGGCATTGTATTTACATAATCTTATGCCTATGATCGTCTCTACCGTAATTGTTTGGCTCTGGAAAAATACTTTGAACTTCAGGCAAAAAATAGTCTGCATCAAACTTTTGTAAAAGTTGTAACCGATATTTTTCCCTTTGTTCAGTTAGAGGTTTCCAGTCTAATTCCTTCAAGAATTCAGTATACTGATTATGTTTATCGCAACTGCTATTAACAAATCTTGCCGCTTTCCGCTGTATTCTAACTATTTCTGAAACTAGTCCTACTTTGGAAGGGACCCATATGCTAACGTCGTTCTTCAAGCGAGGCCTTGAGAGAGAAAAATAACATTGCTCCTACCTTTTCTTTCTCGTCACATTTTCCTACTATACTTTTAATAAGTCCTTATTCACGATCAGCCTATCAACAAATTTACCAATATGCTACTTCACTCTGGTTAGGCCACACCTCAAATACGCCGTGAGAATTTGGGACTCTAGTCAAATAGATTTAACCAAAAAAATTAATAAAATACAAAGGAAAGCAACGCGCTCCCACACTCAGGACTTGACCCCAGGGAAAGTCCTGTGTGAGGGAGGCAACTGAATACTTAACTGACTCTACATTTAATAATTCCGCTTGATTAATTGAGCACGCTTCTTATAGCGAGTTATTCTTTTTCCAAAAATTCATAACAACGCACTTTTAAAATTTAATTCTAAACGCGAATTAATGCACTATCCTTTTGTTGCATCTAAGACATTCTTTGTGCAATTACTTCAAATTGTTTCTACTCACCCTGCATGTAAATGCGTCGTGCTTTTGTCGCGTATTTTTTTGAATCCCCCACACAATCTCTCTCGTTCCCTCTCTTTCTCTACATCCTTTCGTTCACCCCCCACTTTTACCTCCCCTAGACCTAGAGATGTAGTGAAGAGTTATGATAATATTATTTATGTCGCCCTGAAAAATATCAGTCCTTAATTTATCAAGTAAACTAAGCCTAGCGTGTAGCCTCTGAGTCTCTCGGGCTCCCACCTTATATCCCTCTAGAAGTTGCGAGACACTATATATTTGCTCGTAGCAGTTTTTCACTTGGAAACGTCTTTAAAACTTGAACGACAATAGGGTACTCGAGCGTAAACGACTAAGTTTAGTTCACAGAGTGATATTTTCCAGTTTGAAGGTATTTGATAATTGACTTAATTGAAAAGAATGTGGAACAGTTTAACAAAGTTTATGGCTGAAATATGAGCCTGACATTCAGGCCTTGAACTTGTACTTGCGCCCATTTCCTCCAAAAGTAACTTTCGATTTCTATGTTATATAACACAGACTTTACACAGAAACAAAAAAATGATTAATCAAGTCGACAAAAACTGTCCTTGTATAGTTATTTCTGAGGAAAAAGCAAAAATAAGTAATGAAATTTCAGATGTCGGATTATTCTCACTAAAATCACAAGGACGCGCACCTTGGCAAAAGCGGCTAATAAGTCATTCTGCAGTCATAGCCATTACTGCAGAAATGCATAAAAATGAGTCAGTCCGACGTTGAGCCCAAATTTATCCTCCACCTCCACACCCTGTTACCTGCTATGAGCTGTCAAATGGCTGATTCCATTACATATCTACATTCTTTGCACTTGCTTTCCTTCATAAAACGCTCACGCAGCACTCATTTCTAATCCGCCCTCCGCGAGTAAACAGCCACGCAAATTATCACATAAGATGACGACAGACGTTAAGATATCGAGAAAACGGAGGCATATTAAACTGAGATTCGGTTAAAGAAGAAGTTCTTAGGTACCACACTTACTTCATTTGATATGATACCAGAAAATAACAATAAAAAAGCATGTAAAACAAGCGATCGTCGGGTGATTTCGAAGGCCAATAGGAAATAAATTGAGCCACCATCGTGGAATAGATAAATTTCTAATAATAATCACTTCCTTGTTGAGCAATAATGAAGCTGGTTTTTATAGAGCATATTAAAAATTTCCATTAAATAATTAGCAATGATGAGAGTCGATAATCTTTCGTCGAATGGATCTTCAGACTTCCGCTGTTTCCCCCACCTTTCCCTCCAGTGTCTCCCCTCTTACACCAGTCCGAGATCACAAACCGACCTCTGCCCGGATAGCTCAAAGCCCTTCTTCTGATAACAGGGAAGCACTGGCACGTGAATTTGAAATTACCCTGCGAGTGATTTGAATCCTTTTGCTCTCAAGCAGAATTCAATCAAACCAATTCTTTCCAAATCAGCGGCGTATTTTGGCACGGTTTCGGAAAAATTTCGTCCACCCTACAGAGTAACTAGTCCAGCGACCTAATCTGACATAAATAATCCACTGTCAGGATTTGATAACCCCCAGGAAATCAGTTAACTCCTACTTCAATGAGGAGTTTCTGTGTGGAAACGGAAAATATACCGTGTGATTTTTATACAAAAACAAGGTGCTCAGAGCTGAGGTTTGAGACCAATATCAACTGAGGAACGTAATTCCCTAAGGGTAATTACTTCTCTTTGTACAAAAAAAAATTGAACCGGTACTATGGCGTTCTAAAAGTCAAAGAAGTTGTTGAAAATAAATACTCCACTAAAAAAAAGAGGAACTTTATCCACTGCTAGCGAGAGACTCAAATGGAATAACAGAGATTCCTTTGTAATTTAGCATCCGAACGCTTCTTGATTACCCTGAAGAATAAATTCTTTCTTCGACTACAGTCGTGAACTCAAGTGTTTCAATAAAAAAAATGGGAATGTTCATTTATTCAAATTACGCTCAAAGCGCAACTCAACTTTTTGTCAGGACAAATGAATTTTATATTTCAATATCATTCGTTTCATTTTTTGAATTTATTCTAAAGCTACCATTGTGGTATTTGTAACATAATATAGCAAGTAATTTTTTTTATCTTTTCACTCCAAACTTGTAAGGTTCTAATAAAAAGTAAAAAAGAATGTGAGTTTGCACGTAAATGGGCAGTGAGGGTAATATAACGCAGTTACGCGTTCAAAGCCATTATTTTAAGAAAAATGATTATTTGAGAAGATGCATGGTGATATCAAATATTTTCGAAGTTGATCCAAGACGCCTTTGTTGGCGACTCCAGAAGTATTTCTACAGTTTTAATAACTAGAACCAGTCATGAATAACAATGATAGATCTAGCTATAGTCTTTATAAAACGAATGTTCACTTTACACACTGGGTGATTAGTAGTAACACTTGGAGACATAATTCACCTTCTCCGTGAAGCTGAAGTCAGCTTTGATATATGAACAAATTCTGAATCTTGACTGCAGAAATTACGCACTTCCGTTAGAACTCAAGTCAGAGGCTTCACGGGGATAGAGACTGCTCTTACATGGAACGTCAGGATGTAAATGAACAGTGAAGACAGATGAGTACCAATAGAAGTTGGGTAATACAATCAAGCACCTTGAATATTTCACCGATTACAGCTTAGGTACATTATTTCCCATCTTTATTACTGTGGTCTAAGAAGGACACTGATTGAAGATCATCTTATAACATGGTTTATTTTTAAATTCTATAAAAACAAACTGAAATTTGATGCTCGCTGATATTTACGGGAATTTTTTATAAATTTATGTAATTTCTACGTCAACTCGTCGTCCAATGCATCTCACAAACGTACACTAAATTTTGCATGTGCTGTGTTTCTAAGGGATCTATGTAAAATGCATTGAGTTTTGTCAACTGTCGACTTTTTCGAACTTCATTTATTGATGTACCTACAACAAACTTTTTGTAATTGGTGTCTTCTTTGATTCAGGCCTAATTTCAATTCTAAATGATGATCCTCCATTTTTCAAATAAGAGCCGCGTGTGCGTAAATGAATTTTTCATGCATTCTTAATGCATATTCGTCGATAATTATGGATGAGCTTTTTCCAGTTTTTCTTTGGAACGTCATTTAGAAGCTGGGCTGTTATTTAAGATACGGTCAAGCGAAATAGTATCTTCTCCCTTTTGTTTATTAGCCATTGGTAGACAAAAATACATTTCTGAGTGATATTATCTTTGCTTAGGTATTGTTAAACGGACCCTGTCACACAAATTATTGTATCTGGCTATTTTAAAGGGATCCATCTGGGCGTTCAGGCTCACCAAGATTATTTATTTGGCTGAAATGCACGAGTTCAACGAAAGACTGCCCCATTTCATATTTCTCCATGCCCTGAGAACACTTCAGTATGAAGTCCCTCGTACAAGAAGATATAAAGCCCTCACTTTTGCTGCTTCCTTTTCTCTCTCCGTCCTAATCCTTACAGTGCCCTAATTATCCACATGCACGGGAAAATGACCTCAGGAAGGGTTGTGGAAGGTGGGGTGAGATGCAGCTCCCACTGCCACCTTCGTCGCTATGGGCTTTTTCACTGAGTGGAGATCCCAAATTTCCTTACATCTCGCCTCCTGAAACTCACATGCGGTCGTGAACCTGCCGCATCGTGAAGAGAGCGGAAAATTGAAATGGGAAAGCTCTCGTGGAGTAGGAACAACACGGAACCAACGTTGGAGCAGATGAATGATTTTCAGCGAAGATTTCAAGGGGCTTATTTTTTAAAGTTAATTTCTCCATTATGTGGAGGAAGATTTGGATGGCGAAGATAGTCCTCTTTGGAGTGAAAATTAAAAAATAAGGTCTCATTTGATATCCAACTAATTTCCACCAAATTAGACAGAGTTAATTAGCAGTCTCCCTACGAGTGAGAGAGGAAAAATTACTTCATAACAGGTCCAAGCATTAAGAAGGAGAAAAAAAATGCAAACGGAGCATTGTTAAAAAATTATCTATTAAGAATGAGGTAAATTATGTAGCTTCAGAGAATATCATGTTAGTTACCCGAAGTGGAATGGTTTTCAAGTGATGTAGCAACTACATTAATCTGCATTAAGGAATGAAAGAACAATGCATGGCTGTAGCTTAATTTATATCAATCAAACTTGTAATGGTCCCAGAAAACCAAGAAAATAAATATTTTGAGAAATAGATGTGCACAAATAATGTAAGGAGTAGAAGAGACAATGGTGCTGAAATTTGGCGCTAACCAATCCACAAAATAGTACTTGATGATATGATAACTCTGTTAGCATTAATAAGTAATATCAGCAGTTTTAAATGGTTAAAGGTCTCAAAGAAGTAATCGGAAGTTATTTGGGAAAAAGGCCAGACTTTGAGCAAATCTGATCCCAAAATTAGTTAGAACACTTGTTAAATTATTAGGTAATTAAAATGGATGTCTCCACAATACTCGAACTAGTATTTAGATCTAAAACGACTCAATATATTTTTAATTGTTTCGTAATATTGGTACACTAGTATCCCTCATCGGCTGAAGCGCATTCATGTAAAACACTCGTAAAAGGGACCCGCCAACATATATCCTATTCCAAAAGATGTTCCTTTAGGATGTTGTTAAGCAATTTCTAAATAGTTTCAAGACATTTCAGATAATTTTCCGTGTAATTTAGTCAAGAAATAAAGGAATGAAAGTTTCCTAGTCTACAATGGAAAAAATAATGCACAGGGGGCATGGCCATTAGAATCCACCGTTTCCCTCTGGTGAATATTGATTGAATCGTTAAATCCTTCCACTTTTCCTTCCATTGGATGCTTTATGTATAGGTATATGGTTATACGGTGATTGATACGTTTCTGCAATTTCACCAATAACAATTTGGTCTATTGTTCATGAATGAGCAAGGGTATATTTGGCATGTTAACCGAATATAAGTAATAATATTAGAGAGAAGAGTTGAATTGAAGTAATAATAGAGAGAAAAGTTGAATAACTGATTTGGACGAAGTTGTTTAAAATTTTACAGGAACATAAGGAAACACATTTTTATTATTAGAATTTTTATGATATTTTGTTGTTTATGACTGATGAGAAGTTGCATGACTTTTGTCAAAGCATATTTACGCTGGATTATAAAAACTCGTAATGAACAGTTCATATACTCATCTTCTCGATTACATAAGTTTTTCAATTAAAATTTTAAAATGAGAATTTATTTGAAAATAGTCCTTCAATAGTTAGGGAATTATTTTTTATCGTGAACACATTTATATAAAGGTATAAAGTCGGTTTCCATGAATTCTGAGATTGTAATATGATCAGTAGTCCCTTATAAATCAAAATATTACATAAAATGGTCAAGAAAATGTGTGTACTGTCAATTGAGAGTTCCATTTAGCATGATTTCTTTCCTCAGAAATATATTATAGATCCATTAGAAACGCAGCACGTGCAAAATCTAGCGTACGTTTGGGTGATACAATGTACTACGAGTTGACGTAGAAATTACATTAATTTATAGGATAGATCCCGTAAATATCTGCGAGCTCTAAATTTCAGTTTGCTTTTATAAAATTTAAAGTTAATCCGAAGTATATGATGATCTTCAATCAGTATCATTCTAATAAAGATTGGAAATAATGTACCTAAGCTGTAATTGGTGAAATATTCAAGGTGCTTAATTGCATTACCCAACTGCTATTCGTACTCATCTGCCTTCACTGTTCATTAGCATTCTGACGTTCCTTGTAAGAGCAGTCTCTATCCCCGTGAATCCTCTGACTTGAGTTCTAACGGGAGAGCGTAATTCCTGTAGTCAAGGTCCAGAATTTATTCATATATCAAATCTGATTTCAGCTTCATGGAGACGGTGAATTATGTCTCTAAGTGTAAAATCTAAGTACTAATCATCCAGTGTGTAAAGTAAACATTCGTTTTCAAAAGAAATCAGGTTTAGTTTCACGAGTTTCTCCTTGAAAACATATACTCATCCCATTTGGGTAGTTTAAAAGAAGTACGGATGGATTTTTCATGCATATTATTTTAATTCATAATCTTTTTCCTCTTCTGATTTCACGCACACGCTGATATACGTATCCTCACGAAAAAATGACTGTCACCAATGAAAAAAGGAAAAGCAAAGAAAAGAGAGAAAACTATGGCTGTGAATAAATTACGATAAGAAAATGTACAAATATCTTGAGACCAGAGTAAGAAAAAACGTTGGGCTGAAAGAATAGAAGGAACATAAAAAGGCGAGGCCAGCGTAACATAAGGAGAAAGAGATGAAAAAACCGCTTGGGTTGGAAGAAGCCAGAAGAAGAAAAAAGACGAGGTGTGAAGGAAAGGAACAGGTGCAAGAAACGCACTCTTCGCCCGGCGAGGATGGAAAAAGAAAAATATCCACAAAAACTCGGATATATATGTATACATGCCGGCGCGGATGTGTAGTTATATATTTTACTCATGTACGAGGGACGAGGGAGTGGAGAACAAAGCAGAAATAAGCCCCACCGTGCTGGAAAAAGCATGGAAATACAAGGGGCGAGAGGTTGATGGGAGGAAATGGGGGAGGCATCGCAAGTGGGCTAAGTAAAGGTGGGGGTGGGGGTGGAAAGAGGGCGGGAGGGGGGGAAGGAGGACTCGAGTGGAGGGGATGTCGGTTTGGTTGTCGAGGCCCGAGTGAGAGGGAGGTGTTAAAAAGAGCAGGAGAAGGGGGAGGGGGCGAGTGAGCGGCGAAAGTGGGCCGGGTGCGGTGCAAGAGAGAGAAGAGAGGACGGAAACGGATTAAAGTCTGGATGGGAAGAGGCACTGAAGGAGCGAACAAGAGAGAGAATGAAATGAGAAAGGAAGGAGGAAAAACTGAAATAGAGAGGAAAAAAAGGGGAAAGGACGATTTTGGGACATCGGCTACTGAACTTTCAGAGTACTGCAAAACATGGGAGTATGAAAAGATATTAAACTATTCCAGATGCTTCTCACACTTCGATGCGCTTCGAGAATTGGGGTGACTCACAACTGCCTGCCATCCCGTTTTGACTCACCTCACAATGAGGCCTCCAAATTGGGTCTCCCAATGCAGTCACGGCGATGACTGATTTTAATATCTTTCATGAGGTGAAGTATACACAGCATTGCAGTTTCAATTGACTAAGAAAAGATTACTCGGATTTCATACCGGGTAACATTGTTGAAATTAATCGTTTTGACGGTAGACTCAGCCATTGTACCCTTGGCGAATTTTTATCACGACGGCTAAAACTGCCGCTGATAGATTTCAACAATATAATTCGATATAAAACCCTAGAAATCCTCCCTCTACTTTCATAATAGTCTTGCGATCTAACTTATTTTGAGAAATAGTAAGGTCTCGCAGTCTCATTCTCACTCTCTCTTTGCCTCCCTCCCATCCCCTCTGTCCTTTCCCTCCATTTTAACCTTTTCTTTCCTTCTTGGAGAACTTATCTTGTCAACGCTGGTCTGTGCTTTTACGGAAGCTATAGGTAGGTATGTGCACCTAGGTGTTTGAACGGTGGGATGAAGAGTGTCATTTTGGACGAGTGAAGAAAGAAAAGCGTAGGAGAGTGGGTAGCGGAGTACTCCCCCCGGGCAAGGGGGTTGGGATGGGAGGAGCATGATAAGAGGCTGAATCTCGAAATATGTGACGTCGAGGAACAAGCTATTGAAGAAGGATGCGATGACCTCAAAGTCCTTTGGAATATACGTTGGATACTATCTGATTAGATTTCGCTAAGAATGTTTTCCTTGCCATGCATTTATTTAGTTCCACATAAATAATTTTATAAAGAGATGTGAAAGGGTTTTCAATTCGAAACGATTGATTATGACTCTCAGAAGTTAGGAGGGTCTCCTTAGTTGCAGTTGCCAAGAAATAGATTTTCAAAAAGTCGGGCAGTGAAGATAAAGCTAAATTAGATCGAAGATTGAACAATCCATGTGACTATGTCGTAGATTTCAATTTTGACTATGGAGTAAGCAATAAGATAGGTGAACAGTAATCTCTCGTGGAATGTGATTCAGTCGTTGGTAATTGGTCAATCGCCGAAGTTTCATTTATGAGACTAAGGCCCGTCTCGGTTCTTCAGCTTATATATTTTCTCGGCATGGAAACAGGAGTGAACACTACATTTGATCGATTATGCTCACGCCGGCCAAATGACAGTCTGATATAATACGTGAAACCCAAACTCCCATAAAAGTCAACAGAATATAATACTCACATTTGACGGTAATGCTACGTTTTCCAGCGGTTAAATTCAAGTAAGACAAATAAAATCGGGTGAAAAGTAAAACAATGTTCCCCCTAATGATATCGTCTAGAGAATTGGAAAAATGAACATTTTTAAAATTACGAGTAAAGAAAAATTTGTAGATCCCAAGAGGGTGAGAGCTATTTGCAAAATGATTGATGCGAAATATAATAAACATCATCCTTGTTATTGTACATTTTTTCCACCTGAATTGATATTCACAAAAGGTAAGTAAAAGTGCCACTGTATATTTAGGATATTGAGGCTGGTGACTTACAGCCCAAAGGGGGTGCATTTACATTTTGATACGTAGGTGAGGTACTCATTCCTGATCCACAGATGAAAATTTTGCTGGATATCAAACACCACGATTTTCAATACTTGGATGTTCACTGAAATTATATTTCTTTACTCAGAGAGACCGATCAGGAATCAGACCCTCAGGGTTTAATTCTTGAGAAGTTAGACGACCGGAACGCTTGTACAGGAAGTTGAGATGAGGACTTGGAAAATACAAAAATATCATAGTAAAACATTTATAGCAAAGTATGCAGGATTCTACTTTTATTCTTTCCCTGAGTCTGGCTCTTATCGGGTGCAACAATAGATAATTTTTTTTTTAAAGCTTTCCATTTATCAAAAAGAGACCAGAGATAGATAAAAAGCACCCTTTCTCCTCCATATTCACATTTTTCGGTAAATCCCTTAAGATTCGAAAAAGAAATCATTGGGGAAGAGATATGAGCACTCAGGAATTGAACCGCACGGAGCAATGCGGCCGATCGCACGTTCGGCGGATCCTTAATTAAAGTCGGAGCGGAGGAAAAGCTGGGGAAGTCAAAGGAGGGATGATGCGGATGGCAAGGGGGGAAAAAAGGAGGCGAGATGAAATGAGAAGGGGTGTGTTTCCTTTGCCCCTGTCGAGAAGGGGGCGAGAGGGGCGGAGAAACAATGGGGGCTGCGGGTGGAAGGGGGTGGGAGGAGGTCTGTGGTGTTACGCCGAATTGGAGCGGCCGTAATGGAAATAGGAAATCATTTGGTTGCTTGGCCTTTGGGCTGGAATTTGGCAGGCGTGGGATGGAGTGGGGGCAGAAATATGAGATTATAGTTAATGAAGAAACAAGGCTTCGTATTCTTCGCATTCCCACACTGAAAAAGTGTGAAATCGAAAAATTCAAATGGTCGCCTCCAGTTTTATCGCGAGGGAGAAATAGTGCAAATATTCCTCATGTGAATTCCATAGAAGCAAAGATAAGAATAAGGTTATGTATATGTTATCAGACTGTAAATAAGGTATTTATAGCACAATAGCTGGCATACAACTGAGGCTAGGACCCAGGGAAATGATTAAATGGCTGCAATGATGAAGTACACGGCTATCTTTTGCTGAAGTAATATCATCATGATCCCTATGGCTTCCCTAGGAAGTTCAATATCTTATCGTAAAATCAGCAACAAGGCCTTGAATAAAAATATCTTTTAAAGGAAAGCGAATGCATCCTCGAGAGCAAAATCGATCCAAAGCGTTCGTAGCGGCGACTTGACATTTTTACGATAGTGAAAATTTAAACAATTTTTTTTAATGAATACATAGGGGATTTAAAATTTTGTTTTACATATCTGGTATTCGATGAGTGCTTGATCTTCTCCCTGCCTCATGCCCTCATATTCTCCTCAATTAGACACACTGTGTGACTCACAAAACAAATGTCATCGTCATGAAAATTCAACCGACCATCCGACAATGCGAGGAAGTCATGGCTGCACGAAACGCCACGGGGTGAACCTTTTGCACCCTAGTTATGCACATCACGTGCATTCACTCTACTGAATATAGGTGGGTGGGGCCTTTGGACAGTCAGTCCATCCTAAACACTGAAAATTAATGCACACATCGCCCGGGCACCCGAAACATTTCCCATTTCTCCCACACAAAACGCTCTGCCAGGATTATAACTCCGCGCATAAGCAGCATTCAAGTGGCAGAGCCCGACGCACTCGGATTAATTACTGCTACACCACTCAACAGCAATCCCACTCGCCGCTCGCACCGGCAGCTTCGTTTCCCTCACTACGTTCACCCCAAGACCCTTTTAGCCTCTCTCGATGTGCGATCCATTCGCTCACTCTGTGCCTCCTCGCCGAGGGCTCCTCCTCGCGGCCTTTCCCTCGCCTGCTGCAGTCGAAAACCACGACCCAATTCCACCGTCGCCCGCACTTCGTCCGCCTTTATCAGTGGAACTCCACTCACAATGCCCGCTGGCCGCTTCAAGCGCTTAGATTTCCGCTTTCCCAATTTCCCGCTTCGCTTTTCAACTAAATCTTTTCCTTACGTTGGGCACTGGTCCGTAGACAAAGACGCGTCAAAAGCCATTCCGGCAAGGAAAACACCAGCTACCACCCGAGTCAAATATCTTATTCTCCATTTAAAAAAGTGGGATCTTCTGGGGAGCCACATCTTTTTATGAATTGAAGGGTAATTTTAAACATTAGACTGCAGATACAACGAGGTTAACTACTTCTCTCACTCATTAAGTCGAAGTGGTTCTTCTAAGGAGTGGGGAATTCTACATTAGCCCCTGTTCGTATGTTATGCAGCGAAATGTTTTGACCTGTTTTGGTCGTAGTCCAGTTACTCGAGATTTCTTGGGGAAGCAGTTGACTGGGTTATCACCATTGCATTGCATAGTATTTACTTTTCGACTACCAATTGACTCACCTACAGTCGCATTTTACTGAGAATATAATGTAATTCATTGAATGGCTTTTCTTCCAGATTAAAAGTCGGGAAATGCTCACAAAACTGAGAGGAGTTCATGCGCAATGGAATAATAAAAACGTGTAGTTTTCCTAAACAAATAAATGGAAAATGAGCTAAAGATGATGTTTCAACATTGAAACCCGAGTCGGAATAAATTTTGCTTTTAGAACAACTGCATGGGTTATAATTTTATGATTTTCTACCACTATCTCCTTCGATTAGTTATAATGAGTCTGAGCGAAGTCAGTAAAAATATTTATTAGTTTTTCTCGGATGGCTTCTCTTCAATAAAGGAAGCACCGATTTATCTTTTTAGGGTTTACTCCTTAGAAAAGTATTTTATTTGCATTTAGGGTATGAAATAATGACTTTTTTCATTAAAATCAAACCAAAATAAAATGAAAAAATTAATTGAAATCATACAGTAATAGTGGCTTAAAAGTGATTAAGTTCATGGCTAATAAGTGTTCAAGATCATTCATATGGAGATCAACTAGAGGAAACCTCCATCTACATTTTTTGATGAAATAAAATTCTTTTAGCTAAATAGCAGCACTAAAAATTGCAGCGGCAACTCAGAATGAGAATTAAACAACTATACGTACTTTATTATTTATTCAAAGCAGTTTTTGCAGGTTTTGCAAGTAACAGCAGGTTTTAAGAAAACGGATCAAAAGGTCTCCGTAAGCTCTATTACCGTGGGTATCTTCAGCACTTGAACGAAGACATTTGATGTAGACGATAAGGGGCGCTAAGCGTATTGTAAATGTCTCTATTGAAAATTACGCGAACGAAGCAACTGTTATTCGGAGAATACGAAGCATATGGGTATGGTTTCCACCGTATGGGATTCTTAGTAGTCTAATTATAGCAATGTTATGCATAATAAGATAGAGAATAGGGTCGGCCCAATTGGCAATAAGATTTAAATATGAGCAACACGAGGCTACGAGTGGAGACAGGATTGTCGTCTATCAGACGAAGTGTCTCTCGATACTATCCACCTGAGACTGACATTTTTATGACTCCATGAGGTGCAAGCCTACCGTTATTCATCCAGCAGAGCCCATATGACTAGGGAGACGATAACATCAACGCTACTCTTCGCTTACGATAGAGGTAATGTTCAGAATCTTGACTACTGCTTTATGTCTAACTCCGCACATCCGCATATCCCGCTTCTCCACCGGTGTAGAATCCCAAATGAGAGAGCAGATTTAAAATGAGCCTTTCTTACCTCATGATAACTGCCAACAAAAAGGAGTTTGCGTAAACATAAATCATGTATGCAGAGGAATCCGTCTCAGTATTTTGCTTTGGGTAATGACTAATTTTACTAAAATATTAGACAGTTTAGATGGCATTTAACTCTCATTCAAAGTTTTATACAACATTCAAAAACGAATTTCCCGCCTTTGAGGTCTAATTCTTTCTCTTTCGGTTCAGAATGCCTCCTTTTCCTCCCCAACCTGACTAAAATGCCCAAACTTTTTCACCCTCTTCCGCTATTGCCCGGCGGTTTTTCTCAGACAATGGTATAATGTATTCCATTGCCAATAATAACATGGTTCATCTATCTCTCGACGCCCCTAATTTCCTCCATAAACACGCTTTCCTCCAAGAACAGTCCTAAACTATTTCCTCGTTCATCTTCCCTTCGATCCATCGTATTTCCTTCACCCTTCTCCGAACCCACATCCCGAGGGCCTTGAACCCATTCGTATTCGCTCTTACCAAAATATTTATTCTTGCTTGTAAACCAGAACTTAGCCTTTTCAACGTTCTCATTATTATCGTAATTACCTTCATGACAGTAATTCCTCTCCAGTAGCCCTTCAATTTCTAACCATTCCTGTAATTTGCCAGGACCCAGCTCGATTTGTCCTGTGATCTTCTTCCTGAAACCTTCAGCAGAAAATTAATTTCACATGAAATTGACTGCCCCTCTATGGATCATACGAAATACAAGCTATTGCAAAGCAGTATTAATTATAAAATGGTTTGGTAATCCTTATAAAGGGTACGGCTAGAATAGTGACTACTTCTACATCTACATATACATAATACCCAGCGAGCCACCGAATGGGCGTGAGGCAGGGGGCGTTAGGTCACCAGCCGTGTAAAGGTGTAATGTTTTTGGAGATGAAATGGTGAAATTATTATATGAATGTATTTAGTGGAGCTCAATTTTTATTGCGGTCGCTTATTGTTCGCGGAAAGAACGAGTTATTGAACCTATATGTTCGGCAGTGTATTCCTCTTTATCGCATCTGTCAGACCTAGCGATGTAGTGAGGAGTCATGATAATACTCTTATGACGCTCTGAAAAATATCAGTTCTTAACTTATCAAGAAAACTAAGCCTAGCGTGTAGCCTCCGAGTTTCTAGGGGCTCCCACCTTATATACCTCTAGAAGTTGCGAGGCACTATATGTTCGCTCGTAGCAGTTTTTAACGTAGCGCGCTGCTTTCCTTTATATTTTATTATTTTTTTTGGTTAAATCTATTTGACCAGGGTCCCAAATACTCACGGCATATTCGAGGTGTGGCCTAACCATAGCGAAGTAGCATATATCTTTGACTTTTTCATCCGAGGACCTTCCTCTTATACGTTTAACTTAACCTAGTTTTCTTTAATGCTGCGCCACATATGTTCGGTAAGTGTAATCCCCACGATATATCAGCTGTTAAGGTAATTCCAAGATATTTTACTGTATCTGAAGATTTTATGTTTATTCCATCCACATTATAGGCATGGAGTTTTTGTGATGACTTTCGCAAGAAGTGAACTGTGGTGAAAATACTGATATTTAATTCTAATCCCCACTCCTGGTATCACGAATGAACATAGTTAAGGTCCGATGGCTTCAAAGTCCTCGTCTTCGCCCATTTTACGGTAGATAACAGTATCTTCTGCAAATAATCTTAATTTACTGCTAACTCGGGAGCTTAGGTCATAAATATAAATAATTAATAAAAGAGGGTCGATCACACTTCCTTGAGGAACACCGGATGTGACTTCGACCATATCAGTGCTAAAACCATCAATAACTTCTTATTGTTTTAGGTCACTGAGAAAGTCACTAATCCAATTCACTATTTTTCTATTAACTCCGCATGATTGCAATTTATATACGAGTTTTTTCAAACTAAAAGTTTTAACAATCGAGTTCACTCTACGTTCTAGGATGGAGAAGTACATCCTCCATTTTTCCATCATGACTCTTGTTGCCATCCCAGTAGTCAACACCCGGATATCCGATTGTAATATTTTACCTCCGGAAAACTTATTCGGTAGGAATTCCATCAGGTCATCATATTAACTTGTCTAAATCTGTATCTTTGGGGGGGAATAACGAGGTGGTTTCATATTATCTTTCGTATGGCAATGATCTACCAGATTCCGTGAATCTCACTCTCGCCCTCAGCTGCGGTAGCTGATACCAGGCCGATTCTGTACATCTGGTGGATCTGGTAAAACTGGTGCCTCTCATCGGGGTAACTGCCTTGTTAGGTTCTTTAGTGTTTAAGAGCGTAGGACAGTTTACTCCTACGGCTAGAAGTTAATTGCTCTCGCCAGGATTCTAACCAAGGCCATTATTCGCAAAGTTATCTACTCGATTATGGACTCCCTACACGTAAGCAACCTGTGTTCTCAAAGAATATGCAGAGCGCATACCTGTGTTCAACAGAGGCTAGGAGTTAAACAGGTGAATATCCAGAGATAAGTTTTTTCCTACCTTCAACTTTTTCTCACAACATTAGCGCATTTGTCTCAATCTACTGTTCTAAAAGAATTTAAGAGTTTGCGGGAGATACCATACAAGAACACCACAAATAGGTTATAAGAATATTTAGTGAAGACGGTCGGCAATTCGTCTTTTAACAGCAGAGTATTTGTTTCTGGGTCTTATATTTTTACAGATAGTTTCTCTGTTAGTCACATTGGGATGAAAGATGACTCATTTGTTGTTAAATATTATTAAACGAACACCGAGGGAAATATATCTTAATTTAAATAGCTAAAATACTTTTTTAAATTTATTACAACGGCAGTTCTTCTCACCGACTAAATGAAGATATCCTCGTTTGAAATAACGGAATGAAAATATTAAAAGTTGATTTCGAATGTACTTTAGTTTAAAACTTCGGAGGTATCAAAGTAGTGGAATAAATTGGATAGATGAAGGAGGAGGATATTTTGGATGAATATGAAGGAAGACAGAATTATTGGTCGCCGAGGGATATTTTAAAAAGAATTAGTTTTTCTTGCTGATATCACAGATCGATAAAAACCTTCTTTGCAGTGAATGAGAAAAGACATATCTTTCCCTGTTCAACACCCCTGTATTGAAAACTTAGAAGCCAGAAGATTTTGTGAATTTTTGAGATACGAACGCAGGTCTTCAGTAAGTAAAAAAGCTGAGTAAATAAATTTTTCTAATATTTTAAAAAATATGACAAATTAGGAAAGAGTATAAAGTTTTATTTTATTCTAACAGTAGCACTTAAACAATAGACCACTTACGGAATGCAGACCTTGAGTAAGTAAAAATGAAAAATTAGTATGATTAACTAAAATATTTTAAATGTTATGTTGAAAATGGAAGAAACAAAACATGTAATTTAATTCAAGCAGTAGCATTAATTAATATATCATTGATTTCTTATTAGGAGAAATAAGTCCGTTTCTAGTCGTCTCCCAGGAGCAATGGCTTGAACATGCGCTTGGTTGTCCAATCTCGTAGGTAAAGCTCCTTAAGGGAGAATATCTTGCATACACGGATTTTTGCATCAGTTCAAACACGCAAGAGACAGAGATCACAAGATAGAGAGAGAGAGAGAGAGGGACATGGAGCAGTGGAGGTGAGCTGGAAAGGGAAGATGACGACACTGCCTGGTTCACTCTATCAGTTTCCAGAGCGCCACCCAACTTGTCTCCCGTCCCAGCTCTCTTATTTTTTACCTCCAAACCACGGCGCTCGCATTAAGCCCAGACTACTTCCCCTCACCCCCTTCCACTCCTCCGATCCCCATTCTCCCCATGTAGACCACCCCCGAGGGGCGCACGGAAAGAAAAAAAAACGAGTAATCGAACGCAATCGGACGCATCGGAACATATTCGAGGCCTCGCACGGGGTTCTCCGTTCGACACAAGAGGCTGGGTTGAAACAAGAGTGGGACGATTGCAGGAAGCGATGAGAGAGGGAAATGATGAAAAAATTTAATCAGGAGGGGGTTTGAGACAAAGAGAAAGATGGGAAAGATCCAGCATTGCCCTCCAAATGCTTCTCCCATTTATTCCATTTTTCTTCTCTCGTTCTATTTTTCCTCTTTCAGCGAAGTATGGACCGGAGAGGGGCGGAGGAGGAGCGGGACCAGCAAAACACACAATGCCCAGGGAAGGAAGAAGGGAGAGATACGAAAAGAGAAGAGAGGAGAGGAGGGTAAAATGGGGAGGAATGACAAATAAGGTAAATAAACCCATCTGGAGACATATGTAGTCCTTGTGAAATAAAGAAAAAAAAACGAAACAAGAAAAAGAAATAAATAGGACTCCTGGTTTTCTTAATTTTTTTCCTTCTCTCTCCTCCTCCCGAGAAGATCCTTCAACCTCGCAAATGTATTTTTAATGACGGAAGGGAAGTCCTGCTTCTTCTCCTCCTTTTGCGTTCGTTTTTTTCCCCCACTCGGGGGCAGAAGAGAGAGAGAGAGAGGAAAGCGTGGATGTCTGCCCGAGAGAGAGAGAGATGGAAGGAAGAGAATGGGTCGGAAGAAAAAACAAAAGATCAGCGGAAAAGAAAGAAGCGCACGACAAGGGTGAAAATGGTGGAGCGGTGGAAAGAGTGGGGGGATAAAGAATCATGGGCAACGGAAGGCTCGAGGGGGTGGTTGTGGGGGAAGGGAGAGGGGTTGACGGGGGTATACAGGGGGAGGAGGGACCTAGGGGGTGGATGGGAAAGGGGTTGGAAACTGTGAGCCCTCCCGCCGATGCCCATCCGAGGCAGGTAGACAACGGGAGGTGAACACACAATCGAGAGGACGAACGTGGAGAAAAAAGAAATAAGAGACCATAATGCGCTGTAAATGAGCAAGAGAAAACAAGTATAGCGTCCGTCCGCCTATCGCAGTAGTTATAAATGTGCACGGTACGCACTGTTCCCGCCCGCAGCAAAATTGCATTCTCCGTCGACGTCCGAGTTGGTACACAAGGAAGAAAGAGTCATATTGTAGTCGCCTCGTCGTCGCGAGTTCCAAGGACGGAGAGGGAGGCTGCTCTGAAATTTCTACCGAGCAGCGAGAAAAATTACCGGGGATATGATTGTTTTACCCCGCATAGAACCATGTATACTTCAATTAACATGCATATAGGTCCCCGAATTATCATTCTAGAACACGTTTCAGTTAGAGCCGTTGGTAATACGGACCAAAAAATTGTTCAAAACCAGAGACCATAGCATCAGTGAAGGAATTATTAGATGGAGGCACAAGGGAGGGAGAATTCAATATTAACTCATTACAGATGTAATGTACCAGGAGAGAACATCATTTACCATATGCGCTCTCGTTATATGATCTATAAATTGCAATAAATATTAAAGTAATGCAATTGCGGGAAAAGCACAAATGGACATAGTAGCCGGGACGCTGTTGGCAATTATTTAAGGCTTAAATAACTGAGGTGTTTTAAGAGACTAACTACGCCAAAAATATTAAAAATTAAGGTTGAAACTGAGGTATTTTGTTAAGTTGAAAAAAATACATACCCTCGGTTGAATTGAAATAGCTTTACTTTTGGCAACGGCAATCACATCGAAATATAGATATCCTTACATGAGGATAACAATCCACATTTGTACAACGTAACGGTAATAATATTTTTCTCAAATTATACCAAAAAATTATCATTCCAAATTAATCAATGTCTTAGCAATAGGCATGATAATCTTTCCGGAATAAATTACTGGAAAAAGAAAGCCTGTGGACCAATTAAGTTTCGTAAGACCATTTCATTTTGCTCAAACCACAGTGTGCGCAAAATCAATTGCTCTTTTTAAATTAAATAGGTTGGCTGACTGTGATTAAATAGACTGATTAAATAGACTGACTGTGAGAGGAAGAAAGGAAGCGCCCGAAGTTTTCGCGCCCCAGTGTGACCAAGTGTGACCCTGTGTGCAACTTCAAAGCACCGTGGCCAATACCCTTCCTCCCTAGAGCATGCACACTGTAGAGAACTCATGGGTTATCTTTACAATGTATTGTTAGTGGGGCCAGCGGAAGCTGACATATAGGAACCAGTTGATGTCTATACTCTCGCACCTTGAAAATAGCTATGTATTAATGACTGGTACCATAAAAAGTATAATTTTAAAGACAAAATCATGATATCTTTAGGTATTTAATTGACCGGAAAAGTTTAGGAAAACTGTTTATCTTTTCATAAATATGTATTAACAAAGTGTGCAAAGGATATATGACTAATACATTTGTCGAAGGCTCTCTTTGATCTTCTATTTTGTGATTTTTTGTGTTTGCCTGAGTTATTTAAAAATATATAACTGGAAAAATTCCAGTCATTTGATTGACAAATGATGTAATACGAAGTCACTCGCACTTGTGTATACACGAAGGGTTTAAATTCACAATGAAAAAATGACTGGTTCGTATCCTGGTCAAGGCAAATTATTTTCTCGTGGCGAATTTTGATCCTTGATATAAAACTAGCACTTCAATAATTAATATTTTTTATTATAAATGGTAATTTTCATCAGCAGTTGAGGTTAGTACATACCTTGATATCATGATTGACGGGAATTTTATCTTAGCGGCGAATTGAAATTTTATTAAATTGCTAATACTATGTATCCTTAGTTTTCGTAAGCTTATTATTAGCGAAACTAAGTACCGTTTATTTGGAGTGATTTATTTTATGGCATAAGGGATGAAGATCAGGTAGAAGGAGGTTTGTAAGTTGTCGCACAATCCCAAGGTTCATGTCGATTAATCTCGAGGAGGTAATAAATATGAATACTTGCGAGTAGCTTAGCAATTTAATATAAATTAGGCTTGTATAAAGTTGAAAAGTGTTCTTAAAACAAGCATATAAATATTTTATAAATGATAATTGTCCCCATACCTGAATAGTAAGAATTTAAATTTGTTTAATACTAAATCAATCACTGAAACTTGATTCGATATTGAGTATTTGTCGCCATTCCTCAGCTCGGAAAGCAGTAAACTTAGCTCACAACGGCAGACTTTCTCCATTTCCTAGAAAGTCAGGCTAGTCAATTAAAATATAAAAAAAAGCCGCAAGAGAACTAATAAACAATGAAAATTTTGTTCTCGGTATTAATTTTTAAGTAGTACATACCAATTGCATGATTATTATTTCCCTACATTAAGTGCAATTTTTTAAATTATGATTAGGTTCATTGCTAGTTCATTGCATAGTTCATAGATAAGTTCATTGCATTTAATTTCAGTACCATCTTCAGCCGCGGATCCGCTTGCAGAGTAGTTGGGCAAATAGTTGTGCTTTTACGACGAAGAGAACCAAAGTGAATAGTTGATTTAACTATCGTATGAATGAAAATTGTCTCAGTGCTTGGAGTTCATACAACAGACATTTTAGTGTAATCAAAAATATCCCCGTCTCCAATTAACCTAATTCTGGCAATTTTCTGAAAATTGCTTGCTAGTGATTGGTGTCTCTATACAACCTTACACTCTCTGCCTAGCCTAATTTCATCTAAAATTTTCTCTTCCTTCCTCTTTCGCACTCTTTATACGTCCATCCATCTCTCTCGTCACTTAGTCCTCCCTACACAATGTTCTTCAAACGCATCTCAAACGAATCCAATGTTGTCATATCCTCTCATCGTATTGGCTAATTTTCCAAGTCATTATACGCTATTATCCGTGCTACAGTTTTCACAAACATTTTTCTTGACTTTTCCATAGAGCTCTCCATGAATCCTTTATTTTAGATAGCAATAGCAATGATAGAGGATTTTTTACATCGGCCCCCTCCAATATCCTCCTCCAATACCTCCAATAATCCTTCAATATCAGTTTTTCTATACACGCCATAATTACGTAATTGGCGCCTATTTTCTCCACTTTATGACCACCCACCCTTATATTTAAAGCCGATTTTTTCTGAAAAACCACATTACCGTCGACTTCTGAGCCAAGCACCCAAACTTGTTTTTCATCGCTCATTTTAATATTTTTCTCTGCGCCTTACCACGGGAGTCTATTGACGCCAGTATAGCTTACTCATGAATTTTTACCCAAAACTCATTTCAGATTAAATATAGCTGATGGAGGAATATTTAAACATTGATTTGTGGGCATATGAATTTTTATTAAAGGCAAAAATATTTTTATTAGTAAAATATGCCCAAGTACATCCTCTTAAAAAAAAGAATAATTACACTGTAGTTCACCCCTCTCCTTCAGAAGTACCAGCAATTCTCATTCAGATATTTTAATAATCTTTTTAAGTTGCATATCCACATAATTGACCTCAGATTTGAAATTTATTTTAGTTTGAAAAATGCCATTTCAACGTGGGTGATATAGACATTATTGGTAGCCTTCACTAACGTCACGCGACAGGGGGTTGTTCTGGGGACACTTTCTCTGGCTTCTGTATTGCATCCATTCCTTCAGTGCTTCCTCTGCTCCCACTCTCATTTGATCTTAATTTCACTGAAGAATATATGGAACACAAAATATATATTTAGGGAATGAATTCTAAGAACCTATCCTCTTTCTTTTCAGTAAATGCCGTCAAAAATGTTGAAAACGTTTTTTTAATTAATATTACTGTTTTCCAATTTAACTACGTCGTCCAATTTAACTACCGCATACATTCCCATTAAAGTAACATAATGGAAATTTATAATTATGAACTTTAATGACAGTCGCTAGTAAATGTAAATGTAAATCACACGTCAGTAGACGCTCTTCCAACAAATCTTCATCCTAAATACGTATATAATATATAATTCTTTGATGAAATATAAACATTTATGCTGAGGCAATTTTTTTTGCTTTTTTATAATTTTGAACATAATTCTATTATTGTAGTTTAAATGCGTGATATATTTTAACGATAGAAAAATATGAAAAACTTAATAGTGTCACTAAAACTTTTCTGGGTTTATTAAAAAACTCGTATCCGACTCCAACTACTTTGATTGCAGGTAGCATTGAACACTCCCAGCAGTCGGATTGGTCAAGTAGACTGACGGAAAACATTTACTCCATTGCTAAACAGCTAAGACACGAGCTGTGAAATTTACACCTCAGTGCATAATTTATATTCCATTGCCAAAGTTGCACAAAACATAGGGACTTAAAAATTTAATGATACTTGAGTGAAATAATTATATCGGAGTTAAATCTTGGACGAGAGCTACGTGCATCTTTGCGTCACATGTGATATTACGAATTTTCTCGGAAATATTACTAAAAATAGCCAGCATAGCAAGACCCAATTTTTTATTTAATCTCAACTTTTCCTGCATAGCATAAAAAATTGTGCAGACAAGGGAATGCTACACCCGCTATTCCTTGCACATATAGCGCTAAGAAACAGTGAAATTGAGATTGAGAAGGACGATCACTTTGAAAAATACCGTTTAAGGTAGTGCGAGCGAGATATTTTCCTAGTCATAATAGTGACTATATTATGATATAATTTTAGAATTAAAGCAGTTTTGAGGGTATTTGGTACTTGGTAATATTTGGTAATATTTCTGGAGCAAATTCTGTTTTTGTTACTAATTTTTTCGATAAAGAACTAAAATTACGTATTTTAGGCTTTATCTCGACTTATTACCGAAGATACCAATCGCAATTTCAATATTACAATTTCAAGTTAGCCAAATATAATTTGGCCTTAATCTCGACTTCAGGTACGGTACCCCTGAATTTGAATGATGAAATATCAACTGTAAAGACCAGACGAACCATCTAGCAATTGTAAACATATTCTTGCCAGAAAATAAATCTGCCCATGAGACGCTAGAATTGGCACCGACATTAAATTTCTTGGGTTGGTCTGACTCTCCACAAGTTGGAAAGCCATCACGAAGTTGGGGTGAGCTTCTTACGGCTAGACAATGAAATAAAAGAGAGAAAATCTCCAAAAGCCGTAAACAATTGGCACCCTTCGTCAACAAATACCAAATTTACTGTGTTGGTATGCTGGGAAAACCACAGCAGAGACCAACCACAGCCTCTCAACCAAGAATACCCCCCTGTGTTGGTTTACGGGAATATTACTTCCTCGCAAGGGACCAAACACAGACGCACACACACAACCAAATAGGATCCTTTGCAAGGGCTAATGGAACCCGTAATGGGACGGATACAGATTATATGAAATTACTGCTTACTGTTCATTTTGTTATAATAATGAGTATCTTAACCAGACTTATTTAAAAATTTCATTTTATGTCATCTTCCTTATAACAAACTATCTACTTTTGTGAATTTAGTACAGAAATTTTGGAAATTAGCCTTTTGATGAGTCCCAGGTGAAGCACTACACATTTCATTTCAGTTTATCTAATACATTTCCATAATTGAAAGGATGAGCTATCTGAAATTGATTTGGAGTAAGTATTTTTGAAATCGTTACCAACTTTGCTTGGACCAAGGGAAGCTCTTTTATGAAATGGTAGTAGGATACTGAAATGGCTGGCGAGATAGAGGGCACATATGAAATGAAGGTTTAACTCATGTAGGATAGTTGTAATGATTCGTAGGAAACGCACTATGCTTTGCATTTTGGTTTATCTAATGAATTTCCATAATTGAAAGTAGAAACTAGATGAAATTGATTAGGAGTAAGTACTAGAGTAAAACGATTTTCAGGTGCATTTCAGCATGTGAGTAGAGGGTTAATTATAAAAAGGAAACCCTACGGGCTCGCGGTAGCAATGGAGCAAACAACTTATTTCAGAAAAAGTTTTGTGCATTCCGGTTTACTTGATGCAGGGAAAAATTTGCGTCAAGGACAAGGTATCTGAAATTGATGAAGAGCAAAGTTTCCTCTTCCACTTCAATCGTTTTAAATGGGTTTCCTTTTTCCTCTTCCTCTTCAAAGCCTCTTCAATCGTTTTAAATGGGTTTCCAAAATAATTCCATGGATTACTTAGCGCAATAATCTTTCACTCAAGTCTACGTTTCTCATTACACCCTAATATGATTAACGGCCGTAAATTCACATTAGGTATGCGCCATTAAATTTGCAAGGTATTTTAAGTATATATATTATTGACGATATTATACGGGTTTAATTCATTTCTTTGAACGAAAGAGTGGCTATAGCCATACATAATCATAATCGAAATCAAGGCCAGAATTTCAATTCATTGCACATGCAGTCATATTTTTCGAAAGAAATGCGTAGGCATGTTAATTAGACATGAAAAAGGTCCTCTCTTTCTAATAACAGCATGTCAAATACAATTTACGTATGTGCAAATTAAAAACACTTCAGTCACCGTCGAGATTCACAGCTGCCTTACTGTTCATAAGTTTAAGAAACTGCGTACCTATTATATTCTTCATAGACGTCGACTCCTTCGTATTTTTTGTACTTTGCATTTACTGGGGAAAAATTGAACGTCTACACGCTTAAAAATGTACACAATCAAATATCATCATGAATGCTCAAACCTTATATGTGATCATGTGATTGCACGGTTTGTTTACAAATGACTCCAATGCAACGTTGCCACACTAAATCCTACGGTTGGCGGTTTTCTGCAGGATACGCTTTCACGACAAAAAGTTTTTAAAATATTTTATGACTATTACCGTGGTAACCTACAGCATTTATTTTTTAATGATCAATAAATCATGCTAAATACACTCACTTAGTTTTTTTACAATATCTAATTGCAAGAAATTCTTCTTATTAAATAAATTCTTCCTCTGTAGTGAACGGCTCCTATCTATCCTATCTATGTAAATCTGCTTGTATTTTCAGACAAATTGCATCAAAATAGTCTGGTAAGAGATCAAAATTATGATACCATTGAAAATATGAGAGCATTTTCTTTAAAATAAGGTAAAATTCATTAAAACCTAAGCAAAGTGATTTTTTGCTCAAACTACCTTAAAGTTTATTCCCATAATTATTTACGGGGCGTTCAATAATACCTACCACAGGTTGCAGCGTCAAAATTACTCAGCTCTAGCTAGCGCATGCTGGTTGGAGCATGTCAAGGTCACGTGCAAATTGTTTTCACTCTAAGCCTTAGTAACACTGGGAGCAACACTGGGAGCAACAGCATGTTGAACGCAACAATGTCCGAGGATTCCAAGAAACTGCTTAATTTGAAGCACCATATGTGATCAAACTCCTCCATAGAAAGAAGAAGTGGCGGAAGAAATCTGTGAGCTCTTCTAGGCTCAATTTGGACATTTATTGCTTTCAGAATATACAAGGTGGGTGGGGCGGTGGGGAGAGGGTCCACAAAGAACGACCCTCACACAGGTCAACCAGTTACAGCATTGACTTTCCATAAGGCCAAAAACATTGAAGATATTGTTTTGGCCGACAAATGGTTGAAGGTATCCTATCCGGCAGGTGAAATTTACGTTTTTGTAAGTACATTTTGGAACATCATACATAAGCAATCAGCTTGACTTAAGCCAGTGCAAGGTGAGGTTCGCGAATGCTGATACCGTTTCAGAAAGATACCTAACTTAAGATGTTTCAAGAGAACTTGGAACTGCTTGTTGAGAACCTGGCATTTTTTCCCTACTTGGCGTCTGGCAATGGGACGTGGGTCTATCATTGTGATTATGGAGCCTAATCAAGATCCTGAGTTTAAAATGAAGCTTGGGTGAGGAAAACTCGATCCAAGTTTGCTGCTCCTGCTCGACAATGCGGCGGTGTACATGTCAGAGAAAGCAGATACTATCCGAGACTTTGGCTTCCTACAGCCTAGCCATCCACTCTACAGTCCAGACTGGCTCCCTCTGATTATTTTCTCTTCCGAAATTTGAATAAATTTCTCTTAGGCCAGAGTTTTTCATGTGATGAAGACGTCAAAGCAGATGTGAAGATGTAGTTTGATAAACAGTCGAAGGAATGTTGTCTCAACGAAAAAATGCCTTTACAATTTAAAAGGTCAAACTCTATTGAACTTCAAGGATATTGAGAAGAAAAATAAAAATAGTTTAATGATTCTCTGTTATCCTTTTCCTACCCAGATAGATAAATTGCTGAACGCCACTCGAATATGGTGGATAGCAGGGAACATAGGAATGAGCATTTTCCGCTAGCATCCGTCTTGAGAAGAACAAGGCACAAAAATCATGAGGATTTTCCTTTCAGAGAAACTCGAGAGCTCAAAACAAACAGTCACGAAAGTACAACACGTATTGCAAGCAGATCATTTTTTCCGAAGTTAGCAGCCTGATCCTTTTCTCAAACAAATTCCGAGATGTGAAAATTTCGTGAAATTGAAATTCTATGGCAATTCATGGCAAACTTGTATCCGCATTGCAAATAAGTGGAGTTGAAAAAAGCTCATGGGGAAGCAGAAAAGTGAATGGGCGTTATATTTCACCGATAATAAGGAGGAAGAGGTTTAAAAAGCGCCAAATGCATTATTCTATTGGCATCTTACTACAAAACATCTCTCTTTATATAGTGAGCAATTTGGGTCGTTGTTTAAATATAAATGTTCCCTATTTTAAAGTTAAATCTACGACTCCTATAAAATAAGTCGGTAGGTCGTCAATTTGGTTCCACTGAGTGCATTGAAGGCATTCAATGAAGCAGGGAATGTCTCGCAGTAAAAATATCAATAACATGAAGGAAATGACGAATTGGACTGGATATTTGTGGAGGCGACCGTGAGCTAAGGTCATTTGCGCCATAGGGGATAGGTAAGGGAGGAAGGGTGGATAGAAACCCAGCGTCGGCATTAGCCTACTCTTAACGAAAGGTCCAAGGGGACCACGGCTTAACGTCTCATCCCACAGATGGAGTACTTTACTTGGAATTTGAACCCTGGTCGTCCGTGTGGTAGGCAAGTACTCTAGCCACCACCCCAACCCGATCCCCCAAGGAAATGAAATAAACAAAATTAATTTCCTCCTCTCTCGACATGAGCGTTGAATTACATTACTCATATTCATGGATATCTCGATGGTTCGTCGGATGATTGTGCATTATTGATGCTTCGCCGTAGCCTGAGCACTCCGTGCATAATCTAAGCAATCCTTCGCTTCCTATCTCTCACATCCATCCTATGTTGACTGACGGCGTTAGGACTGTCATTGTCACCACTAACTGCCGCACGCCGCTACAAGGCCAATGGAAAGCCATAGATTCTGACGTCAACGTGTTTATACATGCATGTGCACGTGGCCGCTAACCAACCATTAAAATGCAAGTTCAGCCGATAGTATTGAGAACACATTGTGACCCTCCAATGGAAATTCCCTGCAGTGGAGCAACGGTAGTATAAATCCTATTTACCATTTTCTATTTAAAAATTGGTAATGGGATTAAAAATGACCAAAGAGGAGTATTTTTGGGGCTAAAGAGTGGGTAATTGTGTCAGAAAAGTTATTCTTTAATCTGAGAAAATTTTGCTTGGCTTCTTGCCGGAATATCATCCTATTAATAGTCCAATAGTAATTTATAGGCAATGTGTTTTCATTTCCCAGCTGATGATGGGTGTTTAACATTATCTTCATGAGATTATAAGAAGTTTTCGTAAGAATTATAAAAACAAAAGGATTGCCGCAAAAAGGCATTATTACTTTAGCCGTCCAATAAGAGACTGATAAAATTAGCATTAATACATCAAAATTTAATAGAATTAATGTTAACTATAAAATTTTAAACGTATAAACTTCAGAACTAAAATGAAAATTCAATAGCGCTGCAAAGGTGATAAAGATCGAAGATATAAATCAATTGTATAACACTGTGCAAATTAAGGGACCAAATTTGGTCAATCACTCCGGGATCAAATACAAATACAGTGCAAAAACCTCATCGTGCATAACTTTTAATCATATTTTATCACTCCGATTCAGAGGGTAAAAACGTTACAAAGAGCAAAAGAAGACATGTACGTTATTGAAATGGAAAAATGTATGTTTGAAATCAAGTTTTGACATAAACACAAAATTATCCGTTGAAACCGCGCAATCGTCAACAAAATTAAATGTATATGATTGATGGTAATAGATTCAATCATCGCATATCATTTTGAGGATGACATTTAAATTAGGTAAAATTTCATTCCTTTACTCTCCTTGTGTGTTCTCCCAAAGAGTCATGAGTATCCCAATATATGGTTGCGATCAAGAGCACTGTTCCCTATAATTCACCCGACCTCGGGAACAGAGGTGTTCTCCATTGTTTCCTGCATGAGATTGTGTGTTTGAAGTAATGAAATTTTATCCCTTTTACTCCTATTGCTTATGTTAATAGTTAATGCACTGCAGTACATTTTGTAAATAAGAAAACCACACCAACGCTAAATCTGTAAAATGGAGAACACTAATATACCTAAAGGAGTTAGATGAATTAAAATACCTGCGAATCCCATTGACCTCAATTTTTAAGTCGAGGGAACGCACATGAGACATAGTTGGCGCTTCATCATAGAAACTGGGATAAATCGAGCGAATAGTAAGAGGTTTGATGAATAGTGAAAGAGAAGTACCCGTTTCCACTTCTTAGGACACATCTAGAATACGTAACGAAGAGTGTTATGCCATATTCCCCTCACAACAAAATTAAATGCACGAGGCAAATAAAATAAAAAGAAAATCCTTTAGCTCCGCTTATTAAATAACACTACAAATGAAGACGATACATCATAAAGTAGGAGGAAGGTTCAGGTTTGGAACCGTTGGAGACTCAGAAACTACACGCCTGGCTCAGATTACTTTGAAAATCCGAGCATGCGAGTTTCAGTACGACACGGAGTATATAATTTGAACCCCGGACTACATCACTGAAAATGATTTATTCAAGTAGACTTTCGGTAATGGCGCTTCAGCCAAAATTCGTCCTTGGCCTCGTCTATTCTCGACTTCCAGGCGCCTTCTGCAAGCCAGCCTTCTCCAGTAATAAACCAAAGAAGTTCCATCGCATGATTGGTAATATTGTTTTCCACCCTACTTTGGATTTCCCAAGAAGTTTTTCTCCAAATCTCTATACTTAGGGCTTTCTTCGATACCTTTTGTCTTAGGCAACTACAGGACATCTCCTCACAACATAAATCTGAGCGATTTATCAGTAGCTTTTCACTATTTTGTATGTTTTACGGAAGAACCTCCTCTTGAATATTTCGCCTGAGATCACCCTTAGTATTGTTAAAAATTCCTTTTATTTAATTCTACAGCTCATGATCTACCAACCCCCTCATATATTTACAAGACTGCCAACTGCATTTCTAGTCATAAAGTGAATTTGGGTACAATTTTTAAAATCGTCTCAATAATATCTTTTAATTTTTTCATAATTGGGGCGCAAGTTTCTGGACGGTGGTAGAATACAATATTTAATTTGGAGGGACACATAGGTCAGCAAGGACAAATACATGATAGAGACCTGGAACGTGAGATTGTTACGGGTTAGCAGGATCCGGAGATTGTGAATATGAACATGAAGAGGCTGGGGCTAGATTTACCGGGGGTCAGCTATATCCAGTGGACGGGGGCAGACGACCACTGGAGCGACGGATATCAAGTAATATATTCGGGAGATGACTAGAACATCTCAGGTCTAGACATTACTCAAAAGAAAGAATGGGACGGAAGCGTGAAGTCAGTCCGGCAATGAAGCGAGAGGATTCTCGTCTGTAATCCTCCCATAATGCCCCACTTCTTCACGAGTAAAATTCTAAAATATGGTGCTTGAAGGAGAATGAACCGTATTTTATTAATTATAGATCAAATATGCTCATAATAGCATATCTTGACACAGCTATGGACGATTATTAATTTCAAAGTTACCATGTAATGGCAAGCACTGCACAGGCAAAAGAGGAGGTTTTTGATGAGAGGGGAATCAATTCCTTAAATTTACGTAAAAACAATTGGAAAACTTCAAAACCTTGAAATAATAAAGCATGGGCTAATGAAAATATCTATTTCTCAATAAGCCCTGTACAAATCGGGCAATAAATCCAGTAGAAAAATTGCTGTACATAATAAATTTGAGAGGTGGATATAGAGAATACTAGGTGTTTGGTCATTTATTTCTGCTATCGGAAACTGAGATGTGAGGTAATATGGCATATGAGGACAGGTATGAAGTGGATAATTGCGTCGGAATAAGCATGGTCTGATCGAAATACGTCTAAAAGACCACAGTTTTATGTCGTATCCGACGGACAGATGTATATGCCTGCATGGTCTCAGCAAGGCATTAAAGTTGGGATCGGGATACCGATTGAAATACAACTGCTGGAACTTGAACCCGAGCCTTTCTTGTGGGAATCAAGTTGCTACTCTAGCCATTACACGAATATCATCCTGATAAAACAAAATTATCTGGGTAGGGTGGCTTAGTTTTGAGGTTTCATGCGTCATAAAAGAAAACAAAATACGTTTAAAGATATCGTGCGCAGTCTATAGAGGTTAATTGAGTTCATGTAGTAAATAAATTGGGCGTTATGGCCGTGAAAATTAGAATGATTTTGGATTAACGGGGAAGAGGCGAGCAGGAATTAAAGATTTTTGGCGGTATAGGGAGAGATTTTTTGTGTTGAGGAAAGGAGACTCAAGAGCTTGGGTATATTTCAGAAAGGAATATTTATTAAAACATACTAAGAATTTTTGTTGGTACTGAAAATAAATATGCATTAGCTATATTTTGATTAAGTAATTTAACTTTTAAAAATTTACGGCTTAGCGCATGCTGCTGGCGCTGTCATATTGAGGAGTATTTCACCAATTTTGCGTATGCGCTAGACAACATCTGGAGAAAATGAGGCGCTTGATGTAAGGTGATTCTTACCGACCGTACATAATTCATGCCTACCTAAAAAATAGGAGCGGGACCAAATTCCATTTTATGTCCCTTTCCTGACGTAACACCCTTTTCCTATTCTTACTCTTTTTGTGACTCGCATGATAGCACTCCCTTCCTTGCTGCAATCGCAGAATGGTATACATGCAGAGACGCCACAACATAGGCTCTTTGTGACTAAATTCCATGGATAGCTATGGATGATAGCTACAACGCTTTGAAATATTAAACAGCGAGATAAATATAACCTAAAAACTGCGATGCTTTAAATGGGCACGCATTGGATACCAGCGATATAAAAGGTGCACATTTTTTGACTGATCAATGACTTCATATCACATATTTATTTCTATTGAGCATAACATTCGACATTTTCATCGTCTCTTTTGAAAAATGTATAGAGAGCCAAATAAAAGAAATTTCAAGCAATTCTACTCTTATCCACTTTGACTGATGACGATCGACAAAACGTTTGTGACTTTTACTAATTATTTACAAGTTACCGACCGGTTTCGGCTGTCGAACCATAGTCAGGTGTCCTGAGGATGGTTTGACATCCGAATACAGTCGGTTACTTGCAAATAAATTGAGTAAGTCACAACCGTTTCGTCGATAATTATGACAGCCTTCCACCAAGTGAAGGCTTTGGCTTTCGATATTACTACTCGATGTATTCTTTTCAGTAGTTCCCACCCGGCGCACAGTTGTCGGAGATCGAAAAATACCGGATAAAATTCCAAACTGGCTTTATTTGAGATAAAGACATGATATTTGGCACATATACTGAAAAATGATTACTGATTATGGAATTGCAAGCGATTTTTCTTAGGCCTTTGCCGTTATTTAAGTACGGATTAAACATGACCTAATTTTTAAGGAAATGCCCGTTTTCATTTTTCGCTGATAATCTATAAAGTTACACTGATTGTGATGTAGTAGAGAGATTTAAATGTGATTAAAACATTACCATCTATTAACATGTTTTTATTCCTGTATTATGTATAATTTTCAGAGATGTTTGTTGATATTTGTGCCCCATTACGTCACAAAATAGCAGAGAATATTTTCAGGTAAACGTTTTCATAATGCAGCCATTATCTTTGTATTAAGCAATATTTACACAGATATATTTCATCAGTGAATTAAGTGAACATCTAAACATTATATCATTAAGTGAATATTTAAACATTTTTAAAAATTCAGGAAAAAGGTTTGCGACGGAGACGAACAAGATTTTTTGTTCGCACGTCGCGGCTCGGCTCCGCGCAGCGAGGCCTGGAAATGTTGACTCCTGGGAATATTGAAATATTTTGACACATAAAAGTGGCCACTCTGTTTCATACCCTTTAATAGTTTCAAGGCCGTGTGATGTTTTAGGTGTAGCACGTGATAAAAATTCTATATTTCAGTGTATCGTCACAGAAAGTGCAGCAAATGATTTTCCAAAAACTTATTTTATGAAACCAGAAAAAAGTTACTCACACCCAGTGGTGGAAGAGTCACCCTCATTTTGGGCAATGAAAAAGCCACCCCTGCCGATATGAGAAGAAGAATAAACAATATTGCTGAGCGGAGAGATTCATAATGTAATTTTTCGGGGATGATGAGGGACTCTATATTTGCGATACATCTTCTCTATGAAATTTCCACTTTCACTGGATACACTACAATCGTTGCAAAAATTATGTAGACTCGAGTTTGGACACTGATTAAAAATAAGCCGGGGAACCCACATGAGTGCAAGTTACACTAAGTTTTGGCTTGTGTTATTTTACGTTTAACTGTGGTTGCCAATTATTTTTACATTACAGTCTCGATTTTTTATTCCTGTGAGAACAAAAAAAGTGCCGGTTTTTTGCCGTTTTCGAACGGAGCGCTCTCTTTGACATTTAATAGTGAATAAACTTGAAATTTAATCGTAATGAACCTGCATTATAGTGTGGGAAAAACATATTTAAATGTATCTTCAAACGTTCAATTCTTTCTATTGTGCCATAAAAAAGTCATTAACAAGTTTATGAAACAACTTATTATTGGTTATGAAAAGTAGTTGAAGCAAGATCTTGGTCTTGTTTTGAAGCTCTTTTCAGCAGTATCTAATGACAATTACCACCGTAAACTCACATTGTGATATCAATTTTTAACGAATTAATAAACAATCGAGTATTTTACCGGGCTCAAGCCAGCGGTAAGTCGACCGTTTTCGCGAGAGGGGTGGTGAAAGTTTGAGCGCAGTTGCAATTTATGGGTTGCGGACCGAACCCGTTACTCATACGCTCCTTCTGTGCATTGCCTCGAAGGGCGAAAACAATCGCTGCACGCGCTCTTTCAATGAATTTTATTTTAGACAGCAATTGCGCTCTTTTTAGTACCCAACCATTTTCCATCACCTTTTACCCATTAGGGCCTTTTCTCGATGCACAGAGTTTCTTCAATGCGCTCAAAGAGATTCCACTATAATACAGGTTCATTACGATTAAACTTCAAGTTTCTTCACTATTAAACGTCAAAGAGAGCGCTCCGTTCGAAAACGGCAAAAAACCGGCACTTTTTTTGTTCTCACAGGAATAAAAATCGAGACTGTAATGTAAAAATAATCGGCAACCACAGTTAAACGTAAAATAAAACAAGCTAAGATTTGGTGTAACTTGCATTCATTTGGGTACCACGGCTCATTGTTAATCAGTGTCCAAACTCGAGTCTACATGATTTTTGCACCGACACTAGGATCAATATTTGTGATTGATAACTACTCACTTTTTGCAGCACAATCCCCCTAATCCATTTGGTTCATTTTTGGTAAAAAAAATCCGTATATTTTACTCCAATATTATTTGCAACCCCTAATTCGTATAGTTTACACAAAGTTAACTATTATGAATTGCCAAGAAAACTTCATTCACTAAAATTTGAAATCTTTAACAGTTTTAATAATAATTTTTGCCATCTTAATCCGTCCGTTGCATCTAAGAATGCTTGTCTACGCAGTTTTCCTCAAGGGTCTAGTTAAGACGTGCAATGTACTTCTGACTTTAGCTTGAACCGAATTTAAAACTTATGAGCAATTGTATTCTGCCAATATACAAATGAGGTTGCAGCTATTATAATAATTGTAATACAATTACCCCAACATAGATTGTTATGCTATGCTGAAAACCGAATTGCTATGCTCATTTGCATATCAAAGAGCCCCTGTATATCCTGTGGCCACTCTGACAGTAGCACAGCAACATCGGCTTACAATAGAGCTCGGTACACTATGATGTTACCATATGATAACGGTAAATCCACATACATAGCACTAAGGCTTGAAGAGTGCACATATCTATATTCGTGATGTTAAATCTGTGTCGATGGATACCTGAATGACCTGTTTGAATGCATAGAAATTAACATTCCGAATACTTACTTTATTTAAAACTTTGATTACTTAACAATTAAATTAAATTTACCAGTCAAATACAATTTTCTTGAAATACCTATCCATCTTCTGCAAACATTTTGCTAATTTACATGAAACCGTCAACTTGTTCAATTAACCCATCATTTACCCTCGACATACAATCATTCTTTCTACTCTTACTAAGAAACATGATTTTGGTCTTTTACGCATTTATCTTACTATCCCGTTTACTTTTTGCTCTACGGAAGTTACTCCGTAAATCAAGTGGGTACTAAAGTATCAGCAATGCATCTTTGACCTACAATAGACCTCGCTCATTTATATCTCAAACCATTGTCAGGAACTATCCACGTTGTCCTTAAACCCATATTCCGCACCTTTATCCTCGAAAACATTGAAATGCCACCGTTTAGTAATATTCCTTAAAGTTCTTTTTTCATTCCAAACCATCACTCACGACCGCATTGACAATCTTACTTTACAGATATCATACGTCACCTTCACTAACTGCTAATTTACTCCATAGTCTTTCAAAGTCTTTGACAGGCTATTTACCCTATCATATACCTCCTCAATGTCAGAAACATAGAGTATAATTTATTTTACGCATACTGAACTCTATTACTTGCTGCAGTGCAAAGAGCTAATTTCATTATCCCTCCTAGACATAAACTTATACAAAAAACACCAGATTCTATCATTAGCAACGAAAATTAAATTCAACCATTGAGTAACAAAAGCTTATGATGTCGAAGATAAGTGCTCGACCTATTTTTTGAGTTGAGCTAGAGCCGGATAGTAATGATTTTATATATAAGCTGCAATACAGAGGATAGCTAATCGATTTCACTGCAAAATATTAGTCACGAGGTTACCATTGATGAAAATTAAACTGATTTTCTTATTTTAATAATATTGCATCGAAATGGACAATCAGTGGAAGCTCTACTATTTCCTTTCGTTTTCTATCACTATTTATCCTAGCCTGTTAAAAGAATAATAACTTATTTTATAACGACACGCAAAAAACATACTTTCCGTTCACATCCTGCAGTCAGAACTTTGTGATGAGCGTCCCGAGGTGTTACCTTAAAACTGACCTTCAGTTCTCATTAATATCCGAAATGGGGAAAAAAACTCCGCTGAAGTTTTCCCAATCAGCAGGGGCGAGTAAGCGGAGCACAGCTTGTCATGCTCCCGGTGGGCAAAAGGGAAAAAACTTCGCGAGAAGTAAATCCGAAGATCGTAAAAATAAAATAAGACGGCTCCGCGAAAATGAAGCGAAAATTCCGAGCAAAGCAAAGTCAGCAAGCAAATTAAGCGCGCGCCATAGTTTTGGAGGGAAAAATCTCAAGTTGGGAGAGGCGGGGGAGTGAAGCATTTCCTCGTTCTTTCCTCTCCCCTTTCTTCCGCTCGCTTCTCCGACTCTCCCCCACCCACCACCTCCTTCCGCCACCACGCCCCCTCCCTTCTTTCCCTTCGCGTTCTCTCACCCCTCACCCCGCCCCCGCCGTAAATGAAAATACAGGCCCGGAAATTTCCCCGCAACCCCTCATCGCCATCACCACCTCAAGTGAGCCTCTGCGTCGGCGATGGCGACCCAGTCCACCTGCTACAACTACCATCGGGGACTCCGTCATGGCTCAAAAGTTTTCGCTTCTCCACGATCCATTCACCAACTAACCCCGTTTCCCCTCCGCCCTCCTGGACCTCCGCACCGAAAATTCTTCCACCCTCCTCCTTCCACACCACGACCTACCTACACCGCTCTAAATGCACACACACATACGGAATACCCACTTCCCTCGCTTGGCTCACCTCCTTCTCCTCTTCCTCCAGCCCATCCCTCCCAAGAGAGAGGGAGAAAGTTCCACTAACCATTCCTCTCCCCGCATCCCGCCCCCTTAGCGTCTTGTGAGGAACGGACGTCACATTGGTTTCCTCCCCTCTCTCTCCTTCGAAGTTAAAGGAGGAGGAAGGGGCGGGTCCTCTTTCGGAGGGCCCCTTAAGAACTTCTCATTAGCACCGTCTTCTAAAGCAATTATCTCTTTCCCTCAACCATCCCCTTCTCCCCCTGATGGCTTCCTTCGGACCCACTCCCTTCCACCGATATTTCTCCGTTCGCCTCAACCGCTCATCCACACCGCCATTCCCTCCTCACGCTCTTTCCCTCATTCGCTTCCTTCCCCTCCACACTGCCCTCAGCCCCATCGTTTTTTTACCAGGCCGCGCTCATTCGTTGCTTTGAAAAAAACTTCCGCCACGTATTTCTCCCAACATTCCATCCTCTAAATTCCTCTACCAATAACTTGCAAACTTTATGTAGTGATCAAATCCGATAAACTTGATAGCAGCGCCTATGAAAATTTGTAGGAATAATCTGGTGTGCCATTCCAAAGCTAATTGTGTTCCACTAAAGTTTTCTGGCCAGTAATTTGGTTATCATGGTGGTTAAACTGTTAGCATTTTATTTCGAGGGACTGAGTTCAGAACCAGGCATCAGCAGGCATATATTTATTGAAATCTCAAACCTAAGGACCTATATGACAGAAACCTCCAGGTGTAGGGCAACGTCCGACGGATAGGACGTCAAACCGTGAGTCCCTTGGTGGTAAGCTACGACGTGTTTTTCTTAGCTATTACTCCATACTTCGTACAAAGCTTCTAAACTAAGATTAAGTAGGTATCTCACTCTATTTATACTTTTTGGATTCGTTTGGTTGGGTAGAAAGTAAAATATCACTTTGGTGATCATATTGAAGGCAGCAACTCAATTCTACAATGATTACACAGTCAACATAGCATTAACAGGCTAACTATTTTTCTATGTTCAAACCTGAGGTTCTTTTCTGTTAACCGTTTGGAAATTTATGACATATAGTCATATCTACTACTTGAAGAGGAATAGTTAACTTAATAATTGTACGTTGACAGCGACTTTACATCTTCGTTTACTAATTGCTTTTCAAATGCGGGGGCGTCAGTTTAATTGAATTATTCAGCATCCATTCGGAGAAAATTGTATGAGATGCAAGGGGAAAGAAAAGAGTTGGTATTATTTACTTACAAATTTACTTCAGTAATGGATAGTCTCTGAAACAAGAATAAATCATCATTAAAAATTCCCAAAGTAACCCCAAACAAATCATTTATTTCACAGCAAAGGTAAACTACGGGGGAGTGGAGGATGGCAATGAAAAACTTTAAAAAGAACGTCAAAATACAGACCCCTAGGCACGGAAGAGAGGAAGGAAACTATTGCCAAAGTTTGGATCCTTTCCATTGCTCCCTGAGCCGCCTGAAGAAACCCTTGTTCTCATGTTCCGTCCATGTACACATGGTGGACCAATTTACTTCCCCTGAGTTTACAGCCTATTGCTCAGCACCAAATACCTTAGAATCAGCAGAATGAAAGGAGACTTTCCTGAAATAATGGAGGACAAACATGCTTGCCCACGGGTGTACTCTGTGATGCACCTTTTAATATATCTTTTTATCCTGGAAAAATATAATTTTCAACGTAACAAGAAGAAGCTTAGAATTTAAAGTTATGGAAAAGTCTTAAGAATGTAATCTCTCTTACCCAATACATTTTGATCGTTAGTCAGTTATTTTTCAGTTTGATATTTATTTTTCTGAGTACCTGTGGTTACGGCACTGGCAACAAGGTCCCTGTTTATGGGTGCTTGGAATAAAAATTTTCACTCGCAAATACTCTGAAAAATATAATAGCCTTGAGGAATGTGGAAAAGGTTTAATGTTTTTACGTTTTCTTCAAGTCCAAAATGACAGAAAATCTTCAGTGATGCGCCATACAAAACACTTGAAATGGTGTTAGTCACGGAGTGTTTCCAAACAAGTCATGAACTAACATGGCGTGGACAGTGTACATGTGCAATACAGAGACTATTCCCAAAAAAATGTTGGTGAGCTAATACGTAAAACGAGCGAACAAAGAGTAATAGCTATATTAAAAAAATCCTAATTCCATACAGCTATATATAGCTTATAGCTGTATGGAATAATAATTTTTAGAAAACGTACGAAGGATAGGGTTAGGACTGCCTTGGTAAGATAGTTACGTGGGCTCATTTACGTACGTGGGTTACTCTAGTGAGGGACATAAATGATGGACATAAATGAACGAAATGTCTTTAGTTAGTTTGGTGAAGTTGAAAGAATGGATCGATGTTGAAACGAATAGCTAATTAGATTTATGATAGCAGGTTGATTGGTGTGGGAAGAATGGGTAAACCGAGGTGAATATTGTGGAAGAGGCTCTTAATAGAAGCAAAAATAGTCTTAAGAATAGGATAATGTACTTGAAGCAATTAATGAAGGTAATAGTAGAAAAAAAGGTATTTAAGGAGTGAAAATATTTGCAAAAATTAGAAAAGTAGAGCACAGGTCTAACACCTATACCTAAGCTCTTTTAAAGTGCCAATTCCTCAAGGGAATGGCGAAAAATATACGCGTATACGAATGGAGTAATTTACTCAAGCATAACCCCAAAGATTTAATAAAACGCAAAAGATGACAATCCGCATATGTTACTTTCTAAATGCATTTTAGTGAAAACCTATAGCTTAAGACGAAGCTATGTGGCAAAGTTAAGAACAACTCGTCGACTGGATACTGATCTCTCAGTCTAGAAGACATAACCTGTCCTCAATAAACCTCCTCGATGACACCTTTCACCTGTTCTCTTGTGCATAAAAAGTGATCTGCTCAAATGCAATCTCATGAACTGGTCCACCTTCACCGCAGAGGATCCACTTCGACCGATTCAAAACAAATTTGTGCTAAATTTCACCTTTTATGTAAATTAAACTAAAAAAACCTGCTTTCGCAGGTGCCGTGCATTACCTAGTGAAAACTAGTATTAAAGTACAAAACATGACATTATTAAACAACAATATCTTTAAATAATATATTTTCTAGCCATAAAAGTCAACTTTATTACCTTTTCAATTGAACTATAACATTTTAAATTGAATTATTGCAGTGATGTGTTGCCAATAACTGAATCAGTGAGGTAGTAATGTTATTTTAATGATATATCCGGGAGTTTTTGCTTCACATGCACAGTTTTTCGCGAAAATCGAATTTGTATTACCTAGAAAAAATTACATTTTCCCCAAGTTTTTCCCATTCTTACATTTGACACCTCACGGATTCATGCTAATTTTACGAAAAAAAAATATGAAGTAGAAAGGTTACAATTGCGGTTCTAATCAGATCTAGGACAATTTTGAGTCAAAACTTTATCAGAATCAAAATGAAATGACAATTATGCCATTATACGGTTGAATCACCTTAAGGTGGATGGAGTGATTTTCGTTTATGTACACAGTAGCGTGAAACATTCATACCTATACATAGGTATCTCTATAGATAAATGTTAGAAAAATTGCATGTTACCGATTGGGTTTCTTGACATATATAAAATTATTTTAATACGTAGCCTTATGGCAATTGACATATATTTCATATTAATCCGATGACATATGTACAGATTTAATTATAAACGGGAAGACATATTTTATATCATAATTGTAGTCCATAATAAATACAAAGCTATCATACCGAGCAAATAAACATATTTATACGATTTTTACTTAAATTTCGAATTCCGTGACATAAGCGCGAGTTGAGTTACAGCAATTTTTAAGGTAGTCCGAGTGAGATAGTTCCCTAGTCATAATAGAGACCATATTTGAATCATAAGTTTTAATTTCACCAGCTGTAGGACACATGAATGAAATATAACATTATAAATGGTGCAATAATATAGTTTTATATGACAGATATGGTAAGTAATTAAATGAAAATATGTAAATAAGTCTTATACTTGACTAATTTTTTTGCGCGATGCGTTTGAAACTCCTTCAAAGGTTTTTTACGATACCCGAGAACCTATTGCGGTGACAATATGATTAATTTTCAAAAATAGTTGAGAAAACATACAAACTACACACTGTTAGTTTTTACGACATCTAAGTGTTATACATTCCTCATTTTGTAAATAATGTCTCTCTGGACTGCATGCACGTACCATTTCCCATGTAAAATGGCTGATATATTTTGGAAAATATCTCCGAAAGTAATATGGTAAGGGGCCAAATTTTTGATGCCATTAGAAGGGTGAGATATTTTTCTTTAAAATGAGACCAAATTCATTGGTTTCTAGGTAAAATGATAGTTCGCTCAAACTACCTTAATTTTGAAAAAAATTTGTAATGTCAATATTGCCTCACACATAACACATGAATTTCCACTGTAAAAATAGACATAATTAGAGAAGTGCGGTCCAAGAACTATTTTTTGACTTACTTGAAAAGTTATTAAAAATGTACCCTCAACGACTCCCGAATAGCGCTCCTACCACCCTTAAGACACGGAGGTGGTGCAGTCGGGACTCCGAGGACACGCGAGCAGGTTGAGAGACGGAAGGCGGAGGCGCAAGGGGTCGCGTGGAGTGCGTGATGGGTCCGTGGTGGGGCTGGAGGGGGTCGGTTTGGCGAGAGGTGGGAGGGCATCGTGCTGGCTGGGGGTAGGGCAAACGCCGCCTCGGCGGAAGGGTGCGGGAGTCAGGAAGCTCTGGAGGGATATATGGTGAGGGTTGAGATTGCGTACCCCCGGCAAAGCGGATCAGAACATGGAAATTCACTTAAAACACGGCGCGGGGGAGTTGCAGTTTATCCGCTCCTCTTCCCCTCTTCGCCGTTCCTTTCCTCACTCTTACATCCCGTCTCAACGTCGGCCACTCCGCCTACCACTCACCGCATCCCTTCCCTTGATACTTATCTGGTGTCTGCCTGCCTCCGAACTACTTCCCTTACGACCAAAGTTTTGCGTGAATTGCAATGAAATATCACAGCAGGGCCATGATTACCTATTATAATCCCAATGTGTGTGAGCCATACTTTCATTGTTTTATGCGGGTCATGGGAAAGATGAAAACATGTATCTTAAAAACTAAAACGAAGAATATATTTGCAATTGAACAAATTTGTTGAATCAGTCATATAGTTAAGCTTTAGGAAAAAAGGGCGCTAACAAGAAGAGTTGTCACGTTAAAGTACAAATAGCTTTTAGTAACTTCAACGCTAAAATAGTTCACAGATAAGATGTGTTTATTTCCTGAATCGAATGATTTCCGAGCGAAACTCACATCAGTCTTAAGGACATCTTTAGAAAAAGCTATGATTCATTCTCTTTTCTGCCATCTTATAAACTTCATAATTTACTTAATTTATCAATTAATGAAGCATGATTTACGAATTTACCCTTACGATAATCGAGCATTTTAGCATAGTGCTACCAAAAAACTAAATGAAGAAATCTGTATTTGTCATTCAAATCATGAGAATTTTTGAAAATCAAGTCGCTCAAAAGTAAATGCTTAATCATTGGTTCTAAACAACTTTTAAACAAACTTAACAAAGTTATTCCTAAAATTGGTGTAGAAGCTGTTGAACCTGAGAGGTATCTAAATTTAGAGTTTAGGAAACTTCACTAATGAAACCTTCACGTCGAAGACACATGAGGCTCAGATCTCAAATAACTGTAACACAACATTTACATAAAACAAAGTAAAAAATTTACGTATTTGGTTTCACTATCAATACGAAAAAAAATTATATGATTTTTTCATTTCACATTCAAATACCACTCACGGGTGATATTTGATTTCATCAGTAAAATGTAAAATAAATTAGAGGCCTTATTAGATGCTGTTGTAAGGTTAATGCAGCAATACATGGCCAAGATACTCCATGCTATCTTTTCTTGAAGAGGTTAAAATTCAAGAATAGAAGTTCTCTCTATTCCAGGGTTAAAATATTTATCTATTGATTGGCCTGGCTACTAATATGAAAGGATTGTCGAAACTTTCAGAAATTCTGTTTCTAGAACACAAAGGAGCTTCAAAATTCCAAAATGTTATACTAATTATTATCACCTTTCACCTATTAGTACGGCCATTTTTAAACATTTCGTAATGATATTTCTCACCATAACTTTTTTATCAATCAGTATGTTCTTGCTCCTATTGCTGAAATCTATGCTTTGCATTTTTATAGCCATTTGCTAATGCGATGTTTTCCAAGCTGCAATATATGAATCTAGATCTGTTTTAGAAGAAACAATAGCTTCCGCTGTAGGTATGTCAATGGAATGTTGTTTTGTTAATATTTTACTGATAATAAAACTGCTCCAAAGGGCTTTTAGTCCAAGAACAATAGAACTATTATTATCTAAGAAACATTTTTCATGCTCTCTCAATGGCGCTACACAAGGTAGAGGGTCACAAAAGTTGTACTTTCTTACAACCTTTTAGTAGAGAAAACCACATGATATTCGTGGTGTCAATCGAGGGCGGTCTTAAGGTTAAAATCCGAAAATGGCATCTTTGGTATGTCCATAAATATGTGTTACGTGATTGTCCATGGACCTTTGGGAAATCATATACCTTACATATGTAATGATGGAAATGGCTAATGATACTTCAACCTCAAACTCATCACTTCCGTGAAATTAAAGGAAAGGCTTCATCACGAATACATGCCCAGAATTATTGGCTGCAGCGGGACTCGAACAGTGAAAGTCCAATCGAACTTCATTGGGCTTTCACGTCAGCGTGTCGGTCAAAAGGGGAAAGACTTAGCTACTTGCCAGTATTTCCTTGTTTCTCTAGTCACAAAGCTCTGTACAAATAGTTAGCAAGTGGTTAAATGCTCACTTACTTCTACAGTCGCTCACATTAATAACACAGAATATTTTTTGGAAGACTTTGTTTGCCACGTATCGATTACTTATCGGTTAAATTCGAAAATGACATGGAAAAATAGCAGTCAAATCGAAAAATAGAAAAAAACCCTATTGTTTTAAAAAAATATCAAAGAAATACATGCACCAAAAAACGCTTTTGAGCAATATGAATCATGGAGAAGACTTAAAGATTGAAGAGAGAAGTGGCAGAATCACATCTTCCCGAAGTTTTCCTCTAGTTCAAGAGCGAGACAGCCGTCTCTAGAAGACAACAAGCAAAAGTGATCACAGGAAGCCCTACCACCAAATCCTAACAACTCATTTGTTTGAAATAAAAGACTTATTGTCTCTATCAAGCTGGTTCGTCATAAGCCTTGTAAATGAGATACTACAAAACGATACGAATGACGAAAAACTTTCTACATCACCTTCCATTTTTTGAATTTGTAAGGTAGTTTCAGCGTGATATAGAAACTGCTTAAAAACGTGAAAACTGCTCAGCGGCATAAAATAGAAACTGCTTTTCATGAAATATGGTACGGGTATGCATTCCGGAGGAATTTTATTTTTAAAATAAGAAATTTCTAATCCCTTGATCTCGTCAGAAATTTAACAATAATCTTATTACTTCTCAACTACCTTAAATGATAAATTAAGTACTCCCCGCGGTGACTTTTATATAATAGCAAAAAGTCTTATCTTTGGAAGGCATTTTCCAGATACAACGAGAAAGTAATGAGTCAAAGACTTATGCTTGCAGATTTATTTCATTACCTTCTAAGAATTTTAATCCTGTAAACATTGTTTCTGCGCATTAAATATGATCATTACTTCATGATTCTTACACCCGCTGAATTAAAAAACATGAAAGCAAAAGATAGCCTCTATTACGACTTGGAGAAAAACTCTCTCTAGTTACTTTAAGGAAATAAGGAGGTCAAAAGAGCATGTATTCCTTTTAAATGCAAAGGTAGGTCACAGTTTACTAGTCGTGTCCTAAACTTATATTTCTGTGAAGCAGATACCGTTATATAATGTAAAATGCAACGGTTCGATGGTTGGAGTGTCTATACGACAAAAGACTTTCCTCTTCCCTCTACACTCTATAATTGTCCCGTGTTCCGGTTGATTTTTCCTCAAAAACGTCTGTTTACACTTTTAAAGAGTTCCTCCATTTAAGTTCCTTTTTTGACGGTACCCCATTTCATCCCATTGTGTTCCACGATGTGTCCGGGTGCTTTGGATCTTTTTTTGCGTCCGTCATTCCACACGACATTTCATTCCTCTATTCTTTCGCAAACGTTTATCGTTTCAGCTGTCCGTATTCCATTTGATATCCTCCGGCACTGCCTAAGTCTACAAATATTTCGTGATTTACTTTTTTTAGCGTTTCATTTCTGTGTTCATTAAATGTCGCACTTAAATTCCATGATATGTTGGCGCGATGTTCCTGCTTAGAAGAGTATTGCATGCTTGTTATAGTTCACATAGTCATTTTTTTTATAAAAATATTTTCTGTGAGGCTCTCTGGTCAAGGCGGGAAGCATATTGCATCCACTGTGTAGAATTTTCCATCATTAAAATTTTCCTGCTATTATAAATTCAGATTGTGATACTACATTTCCAATAAAAACATTTAATATGGCTTATCTATACAAAAAATCCAAAAGTGAATATACTGGCAAAATTACTTGGAATAGAGACAAGATTAAAGCAGTAGCCTAAATAAGTTGTGGAGCAATATTGGTCCAGGGGCAGTGAGGCAATAAACACCAGCTTGAACTAACTCATAAGTAGAACACTCATTAGTCAATGGTCTTCAGGCAATAAGCAGTAACAATTTGAAAATCACAGGGTGAAAGATAATAGCCACCTGAGTAAGAGATAATGTATGCAGCAAAAAATATTTTTTGTTCAAAACCACAATCATCAAATTATAAGTTGCCGTAGAGGTGTACAATGCAAAATGTTGTGTATAAGCTATTCAAAATTATTAAAAGGCCAAAGGTAACTTTATAAGCCTACTTTTATAGATATCTAGCCCTGAAGGTATATGCAACGCTTATCCTCCACTATTTTAGAAACCTATGAAAACTCTTGGTTAAATGTAACTGGTATTCACCGAGGAAAACAGCTCCGTTAGAACAAACTGAGTGAATAAATTCTTGTTTATTTTTACCACCCCATAGTTAACATCGTCCCAGAGGCGAAGTTTCCTTATTCCGATTTCATTACCTCTAGTGTACATACATTCGAGGCTCAGCATGCTTTCCTGTACTTTCTACTCGGGCCACGAACAATTCCTTCCGAACTTCCAGAGTAGTTAACATTTAACTAAACCAACGTCTTCGCCTCCTCGGCTGGCATCCCCCGACAAACTTCGGAGCGCGACTGTCTTTTGCTCGTTCCCTGAAGTCGTTTCAAAGTATGTGTGTGTTTGTGTGTGGTATACGGGGGAACATTTGGAGAGGACGCGTGCACCTTTAAACGGCTTCCTTAAAGCTTCGGGAAGACGCGTTGTGCGACTCAAATCCAGACATTCCCACCGCGAGTCGTCGCAGAAAGAGATTCCTTTAGCCTCCAAATTGCTGCGTATCAATCCACGGCCGTCTACGACACCATTCGAACTCGGACACGGCGTTGAGATAACTTATAAGAGAGGAAAGCGGAATCAGAGCGCCGACGGCATTTTTTCTTATCTAGCACTAAATTGGAACTGTTAACGTATAGTTATAACAGTATAGGATTTATACAATGAGTAAAAGCGCGAACAATTTTCTCAAATTTCTTCCACTTTCTACCATCCTTGTTTTCTTGTAAACATGAACGATAAAATCTAGTAAGGAGCAGAACGAAAATGAAATGACCAACAAAAGGGCTTAGTCATTTGTTTACTTAGAGAAGCACTAGGCAACTGAGTTCAACTGAGCTATCAGTCATAGAAGGATGGCATGAAGTGAAATGTACACCTTGGAGTACGGTTTGAAAAGGAAGTTGGCCTAACCATCAGCTTCTTCTTCACAAAAAGAGTCCAGGGGTCCCCAGATAAACTCACTACCAGAGGGACGGTGCTCTGTACTTGAAACCGCATATAACATGCAAACAGTATAGTGAGTGGACATCGGGGTTCCTCAGAAAATTCTACGTCACAACCATGATTGAAACTCAGGCATTGTAGCAACTACACTGCACAGTGAGCTAAATACCCAATCTCAGAGGGAAAAATAATTTGCTATATTTTAGTGCATAACGTACAACGCATCATTTTATCAGACAATCTCCCTATGAAATATAAAATCAATGCTGTTTTCATAAATAATTGTCAGCTAGGAACACCATAATAACTAAACATCCATATTTTTTTAATTAAAAGATGGCCCATGCCCCGCATTCAAGTTGGCTTTGCATTGCCAACCTACTTAGTAAGAAAACAGAATATACCTACTTTTCCAAACTTTCCCATTGTATATGATATAAACACAGCATATTTTCCTGTATTCTCGGTCCCTGTAATGTCAGTCCCCGTTTTCCTTATTTCAAAATGTTAAGGATCTTTTTTTTGCAGTGGGGATTTAAGAAATTACCTGGGATTATGGAAGAATCTGATCATGAAATACCTTCCTGTTACGGATACGGGACGCAAAAGCTTGGTTTATTGATTTCCTTTGATGGCGAAAGAAAAACCAAATCCAACAAAATTCAATCTGTATCAAGAGGCCAGGAAATAAAATTCTCCTGGAAACAATAATACTCAGTGAACTACTTAAGAAGGTTAGAGGGTGTGTGCAAAATTGAGAAAAGTAAAAAATTAAAATGATTAGTAATAGAGTGATTTACTTAGCACCTGGCATAAAATAAAAAAAATTTACACATAAATTTATTTTTAGAGGGGATTTGAGCCATGACTGTTTTTTTTTTAATGTATGATACCCATTCATAATCAGATATTACGGAGCACTCACTGCCCACGAGCCCATCCTGTTCACTTTATCGAAACAAGTCTGGCTCTTCGAAAAATTCCATAACTTCAGCAGGTCACTCGTTTTTCTTAGTTTTAATTTGAAGAAGAAATGACTGAATCTAAAAACAACTACACCAAAGAAAACATATGGAGTGCATCTTCAATATTTGGTATGCGAGATAATCTTATATCATGTCTAGCGCCATATTTAAAAAAAGATTTTCTTCATGCTTCCTCTGACTGCTGCCCGATGGGAAGAATTGCCAATTACTCTGGCGCCGTCTTTGAAGACTCGAAATACACTAAAAAGTATGAGGTTCCAGGAATACAAATTTAGAGATATTTTAACTTAATCAATGCCATACCTATATTACGTGCACTCACCCCGTCCGGTTCATAAGGTGACAACTTCTAATCATCACATTGTTTTTATCACCTTCATCCGACTTTTACATAAAAGTTTTAGTGATCAATTATTTACTACTATACTCCTTTGTAAAATGTTTTTTTCGTAGATGGTGACCACTCCTACGTAATGGCGGTAACGTCTTCCGCGCCATTGCTACCGGGCCCGTTGCGAAGGCTCACTGATCACTCCCTCCAGCGATCACACAACCCCACATGGTGGTGTAGCAATGTGCATTTGAAGTGGCTATTGAATCTGAACTCCACGATTGAGAACATCAACATAAGCTCAAGAGCTCTGATTGCAGCACTTTTCAGCACAGCAGAGGTGGGTAACTATTCCTTTAGAAAAATGCATAGAGCCATCCCGGAGGTTATTAAAAAGTATGTAACATAAGTATCACACTAAAAACAAACGTGAATTTTGTTTATTCTTAGCTTATTTACCATCAAATTAATGACTGCCTGGCACTAAATGCTAAAACAGAGCAATTTCAGGAGAAGAAGCAAAAAATTGGAACAATTTTCACAGAGATCACAGAGAAAAATATTTTTTAGAACTTTTTAAAAACTGTCGCATACCTTTGGCCCAACGCAGAATCAAACCAGAAAAAAATTGGGGAAACTAACTTTAAAATTACCATTTAGGGTCACTTATATTTAAAGATTGTTCCCGAATATCGATTGTAAAAAAAAGCCTAACCTTGTGGTTCAAACACCGATATTCCGTTCGCTGTTTTACCACGTGACTCCTTAGTTATGAGCTCGGAATCATTTCGAGCGGTATCATACAAAACCCCGCAACACATGACTATTCTTCTTTCATCGATCCATTTACTCTTGCTGCATCTGAATTCGCGCGCTCGTTAGATTCAATTCTTTCGAGCTAACCGGAGTTTAGCTGCATGATGCCAAACAGTAGGGCACTAATGTAATCGTTAAGTGGTGTGCATGTTCGCCTGAGACGTCTAATTGTGACGTACTGCCTGATATCTGTTCGTGGGTATGCGCGCACTACTTATTGCGATATCTCCGCTGCAGATGACGTCCTGCATTAACTCGTTTAACGTTAGATCACGCAATTTTGCTGCCCCTTGTTGATCAGTTCTCATATATTGGGAACTTAAGCTCCATTCTCATTTTACTCCGCATTATGTCCACCTTCTTTAAAGCGTAGTGTGTGAATGGCGAAGAAATTGTTCGCGCCACCCGACAAATATTTTTGAGAAGTTTCATTCATGACGGCCGCTTACTTGGCTACTTTAATTAATTTTAAGCTGCCACGCTTAAATATGTGAATTGCTTATATTAGACATAAATTCGCCGCGACAGGAATTTATTTGCTCATGATAACAATCGGCATGCTCTATTCACAGATTGGCTGATAGCGTACGCAGGTGACCACAACGTACATTATTCTCTGAGGTATTGCTTGACAAAATGTTTCATCAAACCATTGCTAAAAAAATGTATTCTCAAAATGGTATTGTAAATTTTATTTTGATGATGTAGGAATACCATTATTGCATTGAATAAATAATTTTTATCATTAATTTTGAGTCCACCGATAATTTTTATGGGAATTTGCAAGCAATGGACGAAAAAGTGAGTAAGAAAGTGGGTCCATAACAATAGGATTTTCTTCTTCTAATCCAACCCGCACTTGCATAGTTTACAGCAGAGAGAGAAAGAGGCTTTCGAATAGTAGTGGAATATGGGATGAGGTCACCAAGATCATAACCTCGCATTGATGCCCAATCCCTTCCGGCGGTATCCAGATCTATCGTTCTACTCCAACTAATTTCGCCACAAGGAGTTTTCAAACCTAAGTAGTCTTTTTATTCATTAGTTGCATATTTTTGACTATTCCTCTTTTTTAGGGAAATCACGGAAAAGGTGCAGTGGGCGACACCTATGATATAAGCATTTAAGAGAACAAATTGACTTGGCGTAAAGGTGAGCTTTATACTAATCCATGGATTATGAGGGAACCCTCTTTCGCCGTTTCACTATCCTTCTCAAAATAGTACCATACAAAGTAATCCTATTGTCTGAGAAAATTTTGCTGACTGGTATCAGATTCATCTTGGCAGATCGAATGGACCAATCAGCGAAGAGCAACGGGGAGGCAACCATCAGCGAAGAGTGCGCGCTGACATCCCAGAGAAAGCCATATAAATACCGGCGTCTTCGAAGGACTCTCCACTTCAGCCTAGCCTGAGGACACCTACGGCGTAGTAGGTGAAACATAGCCATCGACAATCATGCCTACATGGACGAAACCCGAAAAACAGCCTAACTGCCACCGATCATCTGAAAAACGGGTTGTATGAAACGGTTCCGCCCGCTTAATTTCAGCCAAGCGACATTCTACTACTGATCATCTCATCTAATTCTCAAAGGGGGAGGAGAGCGGCTAGAAGGGGAAATAATTGCTTTGGTGTGTGGAGTGCAGAGTCCCAGAATAGTTGGCACTGCGGGGAGTGCATAAGTTAGCAGGGGGGGTGGGTCGGAGAGAGATTGGGGTGAGAGAAATAGGAATGCAAGAGACAGTTGAAGATCGCGCCGCTGGAAGTTCTACCCGAAAGAGAGACGACTTGGCTCTCCCGCATCGTACCTCCCTAACTCCCCATTCCTCTCTCCTCTCTCCACACGACGCCGTCCTATCTCACTCGGCTAACCTCCCGTGGGACCTCCAGCGGGGGAAGACTGTCGACAGATAAGGAGCTCAACGGCGGAAGACACGGGGGAACATTGCTACACGCCCCCGCTCCCCTCAAATGTCTAACACCTCTTCCTCCCCATCTCTCTCTCTCTTTTATGTTAGACTCACCGTCCTCCCACAACCCTCCCACCTCTCTCCCTCCCTCCCCCATGCTCAAATTCACGCGCCCCACACTCGGCGGATTCCCAGCAATACAAGGAAAGTACCTACCTCCTCCTCCCACAACGGGCTCCTAGTTTGTCTTTTCACACAAGCACCGCTGCCACCACCTCCACACGTACACACAAATACATGTGAACTGAAAAAACCCTCGTTCCCTACGCCCCACCACTCAACCGACCTTCTTCTTCCTCCTTCCCCTCTCACAACTCATGCAATTCCCTCTCGTGCTCTGAGCTACGACGAACTCAAACCATTCTCCCTCACCCCCCCCTTTTCCGCCCCCTCCCGAGAGCAATCCTTAACACCCACCGCCCTCCCCAAACAGATCTCCCTCTCCTCGACCCGCACGGTACACACAACTCAAACAACACTCGCCGAAGCACGATGGGCAGGGGTGGGGGAGGGTAGCGGAATGGCGTGCAAGCGACCTCTCCACGCGTGTACGAGGAATCGGGACCTCGCAGCGTTGAGTTCAATGAAAATAAACTCTGGTATTTCAGGGAAATGTATCTTTAACAGAGAACACTGTAATTTTCCGGTAACACGTTTTGACCGTCCACTATGGTGATATCGGAAGGCTGTCATATATACAGCTCTCGCAAAATTTCCTGGTACTGAGCATTGGATGATTTTGGCACATAGGCTACTGAACTTTCATAGCTCAACGAAATCGGGGAGGAAGGTTATTAATGCCCTGTTTTCACCTCGCTCTTCTTCACTCATGTTAGAAAATGCTGGGTATCCGGAGTGTGTTCCAGGAGGGAAATAATAGTCTAGGTTATAAATAGCTTACTAAAGGCCGATAGGGTTGCAGTCTACTCGAAACTTCCGTTGTGGAATCTCTACCCAGTAAAAGTATGAAGAGCGTTCGTCGCTTATTGATATAGGCGAAACTATCGATTCCATTACGATATCTGACCCACTTTGCCGGCTTATTGGAGTCAGCCAACCGTGGTTAGAAACCAAACCACAGATGGCGCTAACTAATATTTCCATGGCCAAATGTAAACAGCTTCATGCCTAATCAGCGTAGAGGAAATCAGGCATAAGTTTGCAGTCCTTCTAACTGCTGCGAACACAAGCGCTTCGAGAATTGGGATCGTTCAAGGACGGATTTTCGTGAAACTTTCACACGTGTATATATTAGCATAATGTATAGTTAAAAGCGATAAAATTTTATTTCAACAATTTGGTTTCTTGGCAGTTTAATGCTATTATAACACTTAGTAATGATCATATTTCTCCCAACTCGAAAACATACGATTCATAGTATCATTTAGGGAAGGAATCAAATATCAAGGTATCATGCCGAAATAATAACAAGTATTTAAATATGATAAATTGTAAATTCAAGTCATGACATTGATTCAATAGAGATTAAAATTTTTGAGTTTAATTATTGCATCATTTATATTGCAACATGTACGGTTATTTCCAACGTATAAATAAATGTACTTTTGCGAGGTGTGGTCCAAGAGTTTTTTCAACCTTTTCATACGTTAGGAAAATGTGCACTCATTGACTAACGACAAGCGCACCAGCCACCTTAAGCTGGGTTCATGTATACGATAAAGTTGCGGCGATGGCAAAACATTTAGCCTATCTCGAGTAGGCCGAGGGGGCTATTATCCCACTATCCGCCCGCCTCTTCGACCTCGACCTCAACCCGCTCGCGGTTGGCTGGACGCTTTACGCATATCCGTCGTCGCGCCGTGTTCCGTCCATGTGAACTTAGCTTAAAACATGGACGAACGCAACAGTGGACCATTGGGCGGGTAGCCCTCCGCTTGACGCCTCAAATGAAACTCCATTCAAGTCTGACCTCAATTAAAACACACGCAACCTCCCATCACCTTTGCGCTTCTTTGGCTTTCTCCGGGATGTGTTCGCGTGGTGAATGAAAATACCGTGAAAAAAGCAATATGACCCATTTTTTAACCATAAACTTCCTAATGAGACCTGGATTGACAATAATCAACTCACCGATGAAGTAAAAAAGTATCAAGAATCACGTATAGCACTAAGGTGGCTGTACCGATTTTTTTATTCATATAAATTCGCGTGAAACTTTGCGTACGTGTTCTCATTAGTGCTATCAATAGATATAGGTAAGAAATATTGCATTATACTGTTTAAGTTTGTGACGATAAAATGCTATTTCTACTCGTAGCCATAACGAATATAACATATATTTCATTATAACTCGATTAATTTTGCATTTAATCTTTTTAACCACGAAATAAAACTTTTCTTCTTAATATAATTTTTACTAACGAGAATCAAAGTGCCACGGTTAGTCTAATACTCGGATAAAAAACACATTTCAATAAAAGTTTGCTGAAATATCTGAAATTACGCCGAAAATTCCACTCACTGCCCATTTTAAGAAGAAAATGTCAAATATAATTCTTCTATAATTTGGAGTACAGCCAGTGTGATGCTTTCCAGCACATAACCAAAGAAACTAAAATGGAATATTGTTCAAGAACTTTTTTGGCATATTTAAAAATTATTGAAATGTGCACTCAATATCTCAAGATGTCTACAGCCACCTTAGTGTAAAATCTGATGACAGACAACTGTGATTAATACTTCGTAAACGTGGGAGTTCAGGGTGTGGAGGGTGAAACGGGAAGAGAATAAGAGGAAGGTGCGTTTCCTTCAAAAGTTTGATTTTTCTACGCAGACCTGGAGAAGCCAAAGCTTTGCATGTGAGTTTTAGTGTTGCATAGTCACTGCATGTTTATTATCTGGTAATATGTACCACCGCTACACCAAGAGTTAACAGTTTTTGGGAAAACGACTCATTGAGTCCCAAAGTCATTCGCTAAACAGCTGCGATTTGGTTTTGTTAAATTGAGCAGAGTAAGAAACACCTAGGTACTATGAAACTTGAAAAATTAGTTGAAGAAGGATTGGGTTGAATTTTGGGGAGGCGGCCGGCAGCTGAAGTCATTTGACCCGTAGGGGACAGGTAAGTGAGGAAGGGTGGATAGAAACCCGGCGTCGGCATTAGCCTGCTCTTAACGAAAGGCACCAAGGGGAACACGGTTTAAAGTCTCATCCGATAGACGGAGTACTGCACTTGGAGTGCCCTCCACAAGACACTCAAGTAGGAATCGAGTTTCCTCTGAAGAATATCCACCTCTGCAGGGATTGGAACCCTGGCCGCTCATATGTTAGCCAGTACTCTGGCCACCGCACCAACCCGATCCCCAGTTGTACAAGGGATAGCCTGGATAAATTTATCGGAGAAGGCACTTGACACGAGTTTTGGAGTTCTAAGTCCGAATTCTTACCACTTCTACCATATCACTTTTTCTCTGCAAAGCTATTAAGATATAAAGATAGTTTGGGCAAGGCATGCTCTTCTACCGCGATACGTGTTTCACTCTATGTTCCAATTTTCATCAACCACCCTACCTTCTACTGCTGCCCCAGTAACAAGAGGCCATATTCAGTAATGACTCGGCCATTACTCGGAAATTCCGTGGATATTACGCCATTTTCGGCCTCCGATAAATTTCATCTTGCGAATGCCCCTAACTAAAATTTTTAAGCCTCTGACGCTAAAATTTTGTCACTGTCGAGGCTCAGGAATTCAGTAGCCTTACCAAATACCCGCATTATCTGAAGCGTTGGTTAGAGTGAAATACCTCATCATAACACGCCTGACCATATGTCGTGCGCTACCATATTCTAGTGTTCCATATGGCCGTATTTTCTTGATTGCAGCCCTCTACGGCTGTCTCCTAGTTCAGTGTTCAGCCTTAAAACTGTTATCCCGTTAGAATTATGGTTCTCGATGAAATTGCAGGGGAGAGATGTGGGTTTCGACCTTTAACTAGGAAGAGACAAGCTAGGGAACTTGACTGGGGAAACTGGGAATTTGAGCACCGACATTATGAAGGATGTGACGTCATATAGTCTTCATATAGCCCAAGTTTTCAATGATAAAATCGGCACTTATGGTGCGTGTGACGTCCATGCTTCGTTATTTTTGAGTGGGGGAAACTTCAATAATTTCCCAAATAACGCCGTTGGTGTTTAACTGTTTAATCAACCCGGATTGCCATCCGAAGTGGTTGCTTGCACGGGGATTTGCAATCGCAGATAATCACGCAAGCCTTCATTTTTGTTCTATGATTTACCTTATCGCCCTTTTTGTTATCTCCTTCCCTGATTTCCCCTCTAGCAGGCCTCGCTCGCTGTTTTCCTTCTTGAGGAGTTGTAGCAGGTAAATTCCACTGTTCTCTTTGTTTTCATGCCGTATTTACATTTTTCAAGCCCTTATCGCTGGTTCTTTGGTATACTTTTGGATTTTACTCCAATTTAACTCCGATTTTTTAATGTAAAAACTTGAACTAATCTTTTTTAATATTCATCACCAAGCTTTGTTCAATAAATACCCAGCCAATATCCCCAGCTATTCAAACTTGCAGCAGAAATATCGGTACTGGTTAGTATCAATATTAATGGGATAAACTGATAAGCAAGAAACTCAATTAAGGAGGAGAATAAACAGAAGTTCAGAGACATGAGAAATAAAATGAATAGAGAGATGAAATAAGCAAGATAAAAATATTATGAAGGTCAATGCTTAGAAATAGAGATAAACCTGTTTGAAGGAAGGAATACAAATGGCTACAAATAATGAAGTCATTTTGTGGGATATATAATATAATAATAAATATAAATAAATTTGGGGGGGCATTGAAAGAGAAGAAGCAATACCAATAGATGACATAGGTGAACCGATATTGAGAGAGGAATTCGATCTAGCAATAAAAAGCCCGAAAAATAACAAGTCCTCTGGTATAGACGGCATTCCAACTGAACTCCTCAAGGCAGGAGAAACACTGATGAAGTACAGGCTCTATAAATTTGATATATGAACGAAGAAAACTCCCTGCCCATTTAAAAACTAATATCATAATACCTTTACCAAAAACATATGAGACATTAAAATGCGAACAATATAGAACGATAAGTTTAGTGTCGCACACAGCAAAAATAATGACAAATATTATCCTCTGTCGCATAGAATGACAAGGTGAAGATATGCTTGCTGAAGATCAATTTGGCTTCAGAAAAAATGGAGGTACACGAGAGGTAATATTGGCGTTAAGATTGATCATAGATAAAAGATTGGAGTGGAATAGAAAAACATACATTGCATTTCTAGATATGGAGAAACCCTTCGATAATGTGAAACGGGACAAAATGTTTGAGGTCCTCATGAAAGCTGGAGATGACGACAGAGATAGGAGATTCATATAGAATTAGTATAAGAGCAAAAAATGCTATTCTGGAGGGAGAAAAAGAACAAGTAGTTGCTAAAATACGTAAGGAGGTGAGACAAGGATGCGCATGATCACCAGTGATATTTTATATGTATATTAAAGAGATCCTGAAAGAAGTCCGGAAAAGAACGCAAACGGGTGTGAGAATACATGGAGAAAGAATAGACATGTTAAGATTTGCAGATGATACTGTTGTCTTAGCCGAAAGGAAAGAAGACCTACAAATAATAATTGATAAGATTAATAACATAATAGAAAGAGGATACTAAATTAAAATCAATGCTACCAAAATATAGATTATGGTATGTGATAGGGGGGGACAAGTGAAGGCGCAGATTGTGGTCGATAATAAGCATATTGGTCAAGTTTATTCCTCTGTGTACTTAGGAAGTAGAATAACAAGAGATAGTCGAAGTAGAGAAAAAATAAAGAGTAGAATAAATAAAGACAAAAGTACTTTCAATAAAAGAATTAAGCTGTTTACGTCCCGATGTAACAGCTTGCAAATAAGGAAGAGGCTCCTTAAAACATATGTATGGAGTGTAATGTTCTACGAGTGTAAAAAATGGACTCTAGGTGTAGATGAGAAGAGAAGAAACAACTCGTTTGAACTTTGTTGCTAGGAACGCATGCTAAGAATCGGATGGGCTGACAAGGTGACAAATGAAGAAGTTCTCCAAAGAGTAGATGAAAGACGCAGCCTGGAGAAAACCTTAGTCCAGAGACAAGTAGAGCTTATTGGACACCTACTGAGACACGAAAAGCTCCTGAAGTTGATGATTGAGGGAAAAGTTTAAGGAATTTAGGACAGATGGTGAAGGAAGTGGGATGTAAAACCTATGCCAAAATGAAGAGGAAGGCAGATGCAGGTGGGGAATGGCGAGTTTCTGCAAATCAATCTACAGATTGAAGCCGCTTCCGATTGAAACTAATTTAATTAGTTCCAATCGGAAGCGGGTTGGAATCCATTAGATTTTCATGAACGCAGGGCTATATCTGCTTACACTATTACTTTCTTCATTTCAGCATGCGTCCTACCTCTTATTATTCATTTCACAAGGTCTATTTTCTCCCCACCCCTTCTCCGCTTTCACAACAATCTTCCCTATATTACAAAATGCAGCACACTCCCCCTTATGCTAGATCCTCATTTAACTTTCAACTTATTCTGCATCCTTGTAATACCCTCCAGAAGTTTCCTCTCTTCACCCACCATACCAAGCACTCACTAGCTCTTCCTACATTCCATCATCCATTCTTCCTTCATCCACATTCGCTACAAAATTTCAAACCCCTGCAGAATTTTTTAGTCCTCTTTTCCCCATTATATATTGACTCTCCCCACTCTATATTGACTTTACATCCAATATTTTATATGCACCCTATGATAAAGTGATCGTCATCAGATCCCCATTATTGGGGAATTCTTCTTTCGTAGCATGATTCTCTTTCTAACATCTCTACCACTGCGTCCAATTTTATTCTGAAATAGGTACGGCTTATGTAATTTATTTGCTTTCCTTGTAATGGAGAACGACTTGGGAGTCGCTCTTCGGCTGATTCAGTCTCTTCACAACTTGCAACGATATGCTTTGTAAAAGTGAAAAAGATAATGAGGGATAGTAAGGGTACGTAAGTATAATTCTAGGGTATAAACTGCGGTAAAGAGGAAAAGTAATGAGAGCAGGTTGATAAAATTATGGATGCGGGTCATGGAGTGAGATCAGCGGGAGATGAATGGGAAAATTTGAAAAAAGCCAGAGTAACGGTGGTGGCATCATAATTGCAACTGTAATTATGAAACCACGGATCACGAAGAAGTTGATGACGAAGAGAGAAAAAATTGAACAGCGTAAACTTGAAAGCGTGACTTGAAGCGTAAAAATAACGGGATCTTAACATCAGACTTAAAGATCAACCCCGTAGAGAAATTAAAAAAGAATGAGCAGATGCACCATATTGGATAGTAAAGAAAATAATCAACGGTAGCATTGGAAGGGAATTGAAACGGTAACAGGCAAGACAAGTTAATTAATCGAAGAACTAAATTTGGTCCAGGAGAGGTGGAATGAGTATATTGAAGATCTTTTTGGCAAAGAAATCAAGCCCCAGATGGTAAGAATAGAAAAGTAAGAGAATATCGATCGGGATGGCATCGAAATTATTCTTACCAGCGAAATCAAATGGGTATTTAAAGAATAAACTTAATTGTTGAAGGCGTAACTTTGTGGAATGACTCTACCGACATGACTAAAAAGAGAGAACTCTTAGTATTTTCCACACTTAAAACTTTAATTCCCGACCCAGGTTTCGACTGCCTTGCAATCATTTTCAAGATTTTCAACCAAGAAACAACACAACGATATGCTTTGTAACCGTGGAAAATACTAAGAGTTCTCTCTTTTTAGTCATGTCGGTATTTAAAGACATAAAAAAGGCAGTAGGAATAGATAACATTTCTGCAGAGTTTCTAAAGAGTATGGGGAAGAACAGGAGAATCTTTTGCCCTCATTTGTAGGATTTATGATGATAGTAAGCAGTCAGAGTATCTCATGAGACCAAAATAAATATTTATATTTAATAAGAGAAAGGCAAAAATCTGCGAATTGCATGAAAAAATTAACTTAATGACCCATGAGGCTGAAGTAGTTCGCAAGAGTTAAATGTAGACGACTACAGAGCAAGGCTAGTGAGCGCCTGGGTAACGACCCTTTAGGATTTAGGAATGGGACGAGAACGCGGGATAAAATAGGAGTGATGAGAACGCTCTTGGAAAAAACCTAGAATACGGGCAAGATATTTTTACCTACTTAGTGGATATCAAGAGGACGTTAGATATGGTGGACTGGACGGAATGATTAGCAGCGCTGAAAAAATCGGGAGTCCATTAGAGAGACAGAATTGTCTTTGGAAATTTCAATATGAATCCTATTCCACAGGTTAGGCTGTCGATGGTAAATCGGAATGAGGTATGATAGAACAGCATTCGGCGCAGAGGTGCCACATTGCCGTTGCTATTTAAGGTGCGTTGAGCAGAAATAATAAGGGAAGCGTAGAATGAGATGGAGGTAGGCATAAAGGTAGGTGGAGATCTAATAAAGTCACTGAGATTTGCTGATGATCAAGGATATTGTTAGTCAGTCGATGGAATACAGTCAAAATTTAATGCGTTAGAGGTACCACTCAATAGAAGTGGGATAAAGAAAAGTCATATGAAGAAGGAAGTGATAAGATTTCATAGAAGTAAGAAGGGGGAGTCAATATCGAGGATGGAAGGGTATAAAGTAAAGCATGTTGGGTGGTTTATAAATTAAAGCTCCGTCTAATAATGATGGGTAGCGGAAGCGGACTTTGGTTCAACAGTGATAGAGGCAAAATTTAGGAGTTCACCCAACATCACTTCTCTTATATGCACAAAACACCAGAATATGAGAGTTAATGACCTTGGCAAGGAAGAAGTAGCCCCTAATGCTGCGTGCACTGTGCGTGCGAGGCAATGGAGTCCTCTTCCGGACGAGGCAATGTAGAGACCAAGCAGTTTGGTTACGGGCTCTTAGTGCATGTAGCATTGATGGCATTCTCAGGGTTCGGATGTGCGAAAACGTCTCTTTCCCTCTGATATCCAGCCAGAAAGTTAGTTTCTACTCGTTGAAGTACGCTCTGACTCCCCATTAAGAAGTGAATTTAGTATCTACATCTACGAAATGCCGTGCAAGCCATCACTAGGGTGTGTGGCACGGGATGATTCCACACCAGGCATGCAGCACTCATCCCAGTCCAATCAGAACCGCGCGTGTTCCCCAGAATGCCACCATGCAGCATACTACTCAAGATATAACTGCTGGTAAGTAGTTAGGTATCTTCGATTTAAGACGAACAGTCACAAAAAATATTACAATTACAATAAAAATGAAATAATTGGAGACTTTATAAAACACAAAATGATTTGATTATTTACATATTTTTCTGTTACGATGCTTTCAGCCGTTTGATTTCAATCGTTAAGGGAAGGGACCGAAAACTGAGGTCGATGAGTCCGATGAAAATGGGTAAGGAAAAAATTACTGTAAGAACATAAAAAATGTTGAGGACAATTCTGAGTCTGACTGCAATTCTCAACAAAAAACCTGATTCATAATTTTATGTCACACGAATTACTCCACTTAAGGTACCAACATTATGACTTCAAATGTAAGGAAAATTCCCCTGAAATATCTCCATTTCATCTTCGTATAAGGCAGAATAAATTCACAAAATTTGCTTTGCCTCTGTCTGTAACCAAACGCGAGTAATCAAAATAGCTGTCATCCCGAAGCGGCGCACCCTCACTCAGTCAGCGAGCACCTAAGTGAACTCAAAGGCTAGTTATAAAGAGTTCAAAGCGATCGAAAGGTCGCATTTCGATTCAACTCCCATCATAGAACTCGCAAACCATATATCCCGCTTTTCTCTTGTTTCCTCGCTCTCTCACAAACTCTCTCCTCTCCCATCCACCAACTCCTCGCATCGCGAGTATATTTCTAATTATTTATCAGCAGCCACACAATCTTAGCGTCGACTTAAAGTTGTCGGAGCGATTTTTATTCATGTACTGATTTGCGTTTAACCTTTCATCACTGTACTTATTAGGAAAATGTAGAGATAAAAGTCTAAAACATGGAAGTCAACGGAATTAGTTTCTTGGCAATTGAATACCACATTAATCACATCTTATCTGAATTAACAAAAATACACGAAATGCAAATATAATGATTGAAATAAAAGATCAAACGAGTGCATGAATCATAAAGGGAAGACATCAGGAAAATTAACCCGCAAACAGGGAAACAAGGTTAACATAGCATTTGGTAAAATGTACGTACAAATTTACCAAGAGACCTGGCAGTCAACGAATGACATTGTGTCATTCAAACGACTGCAGAGAGAATTATAATGGACAGCTCTGCAAGGTCGCAGGATATTTCTCGTACACACGCTGATTTAACGGAACTTAAAGTGGCAAATATGTGGAACGCGCACGGGAAGGCGCGGAGGAGGGACGGATGTGGCTAGACTGTGACGGTGGGTGGACTTTGTGCGGTGTTCCTTTGCAGCTCTCCTGCGAACTTTGTCCTAAACTTTCAAAATGAATTCGGGAGAACTCATTTTGTCCCTCGGTCCAATTCCCCTGAAATCAATCCAAATCTTCCAAAATTTTTCCGAGCTGAAGTTATTTTGTCACGTTGCAGCTAACAGGAGAAATAAAATAATAGCTTTCGTAAAGAATGAACATAAATTGACAAAATAAGTTCTATATGTACGGTACCTCTCTGCACTTATCGGCGTCAAATTCATAATGTTTTGACGCTCTCATTATTCTGGGGAACAAACTTCAAATGTCATAGAATAAAGGGTAGATGTGGCCTTATATAAGGAAAAAATTAATTGTGTTTACAGAACAAAAAAAGACTTTATAACCAAGCCACAACATAGTAACAGGTAAATGATATTAACGAAAAAGAACAAAGAATAGAATTAGAAATTTTGGCAGTAAAAACGCATGACCCCGAAAGTCACCCGCTATGAATAGCAAAACCTTACTTAGAATTCACTGAGAAAATCACTAATGCATGGTCACCATATTAATCACCATATTTGAACACCGTGCACCAACCGTTTCCTCGTATGCACCAAGTTTGTGTTGACTATGGCATATGGGGAAATATTTTACAGAATATCAACCATTCCCTCCAGGAATTTTCCCTTAAGGGATTGATCTTGTGTAAAATATTTCATAAAATTAGAACTAAAATGTCTTTCGCGACTCTTTCGAGCTATATTTCTGCTGTGGAAGATGGTGTGACAATCGAAATAAAAACTGAGCAAAAATATATAACTTCGTCAGGTGAAGATCACAATGAAATGCAGCTACTCACTCAACCGGGTCAACTGTCCAGTGTACTCGCGTTCACAAGGCTTTCTCTGTCCGTCCACCGCAAAGTTTGCCCGCGCACTGAACTCGCCGCGAGAGAAGCACTCATAGCTTGGGGTAAGTGGGGGAGAAGTCGGTCTGAGGAGGCACGTGGATGAAAAGCAACGCTCTCGGCGTCAAGTGGACTTTACAAACGCCAAGTGACCTGGAGGGCCGGTGGGCGTCCGGTGCATCGGACGCGACGCATCACGGCCGTCCACCCGGAGCTCATTCAACAGTCAACCCTCGTCGTTGGGAGATTCGTCGAAAAACGAGGCGATAACTTCAGTCTGAGAACATTGAGGAGGCCCCGACTTGAGGTTGTTGGAGCAAGTCTTGTTTATGCACACATTCGCGTGAAACTAGGTGTTCTCATTAACAGCATCTAAAGATATTTTTCATTACAATTTAAGTACAATAACATGTAATCGTGAGGTTTTTGGACTGTTCTTATTCTAAACCCCCAATTTTGGCACATCTTTTCACTTCTTCTTCAATGGATTACCCGCCAACGGATCCCTCCCAAATCCCTCATGTCGTCTCCTTCTTGTTTTGTCCCAAAATCCTACCCTCTTCCTTTTCAACATACCCTTATCAACATTCCCTCTCCTTTCAATGCGCCCTCCAACCATCCCATCTACATTCTCCGGACCTCTACCTTCTCTTCTTCTCCTCTTCTACCATATTCATTACCTCATCGTTCGTCTTCCTTGACACCCAGCTCACTCTGCTCATCCCTCTTTTAACTTAGATCACAAATGCCTCAAGTCTACGTATATCCTCCCTCCGCAACGGCCTAGTCTCCGACCCATACAGCGCCATGCTTCGCATTTTTGCGAGTTTTCACCTGCCTTTTATATCCGCTTAAATGTCTCCACTCCAACTCCCCTCATCAATTCCATGTGTGAATGTTGCTCTTCAGCGCAATTATGCATCTTTATTGCAACAAATTCTTTCAAATTTATATTAAGGAGCCAAGCCGATTCCAATATTTTAAAAAATGTCAGTATAATTTCATTTAAATATTGGGCACCGCACGGAAAACTCTATTTATAACATCCTGTAACTGAGAAACGAAATAAATATATAATAATTTTATCATTTGCATTGATGGAGTTAGTCATAGTTCAACCGCAGTAAGTAGTGAATTCTACAACATAACAAGATGCGTCGAAATAGACGGTGGTTCTATTTTATTTTTTTTACTTTTATTTATTTTTTTATTTATTGACTCACATAAAAATAATTAAAGTGAGCACTCAGTGATCCACGATTACCGCGCCAGACGCCTAAAACATTTACAAATGGGATGAATTCGTATGATGGCGTTCTCACCAGTATCGCTACAATGAAGCTTAAAATAGGGGGTCGGGAAGGGAAACTGGCGTAGGGTAAGGCCTTTAAAGTTCTCTAGGGATAGCAAGAGGGGATGGGGGATGAATTTCGGGAAAAAGGGGAGAGTAATATTTGTCGCCAGGGAGTGATTGCCAGAGGCCCGGAGGTATATGGAGTAGAAAAAAATTTAATGTATACAGAAGAGGTGCGGAATGGATAGTGTAAGAGTGTAAGTTGGGCAGAGGTTGAGGGAGCTCTGAAGTGGAGGGAAGGGTAAGCAGGAAAATGGAATGTGGGGAGGAGGTCGCTTCGGGACTTGTGTGTAGCGAGGGAAATGTGTCGAGAGTAAGGTGAAGAAAATCTGAAAAAACGTTACCAGGAGAGATACTACAAGGACCAGTCACGGCATTACCGTAGCAGAATCTATCATAAATAATAGCAAAATTTCACAGAGTATTATCATATTTCTTAACCAAAGTTCACACTCGGATCCCTCAAAATCGCGCCACGTGCTTTAGCCAGTTAAGCCATCGAAACGCCCTAAACCTTTTGGATGTTTGTGGTATTAAACGGAACAAGGTTTTAGATGGGCTAAAAACAAGACAGACTACTATTGAATAATTTTTCCTCAGTGAAACTTAGCACTCTGAAGAGTGTGACATAAGTCTATGACACGGGGTTGTTTACCCATAATCAAGGCCATGGTACGAAGGCTTTGTTTGCTTTAGTTGTGTTGACCTTTATCAATCTATGAAGCCAATGCATGAGTGTATGAAGCTACTAATATTTTGACTTCCGCAGGCACGTGAAATATGAAAGATGAAGTAATCTCTATTTCACCGAGGAAAAAGTAATTTCGAAATTTTTTAAAAATATTTCCTTACGCCTAATCTGAGTGAAGAAGAAAATGCCATGATAAGATTGTTAGTATTTTCATTGCTTCTAAAAAATTGGCATCAAAGTAACTCATGAGGTACAGAATTGCAAAAGCATTTCTGCGGTAAATATTACCGAACCGTTAATCTTGCCCGTTTAGTAAGCATACTACCATATTACCCAGACCACAGTCTAAATGAAGTAAACGTTTAGCTTAACGGGCATAATACTTTATTTACACCAAACAATGAAACAGAAATAATGAACGCCATTTCTCCGCAGGCTGCGTTATGGGAATGTAAAAAAATGAATAATGGAAATCAGGAGTAGAAATTATATACGTTTGCGTTTGTCAGGGTTCTTATCTTATCGTGAAACTCCCATGGGAAAAACAACTTTTAAAACGATTACATAAAGAAAATGTCCAGAATACTTCCTTAAATTTTGTCCATCCAGTGGATTCAGTGACAAATTAGAATCATATTTTCAGTATCAGTCCCAAACATTTACTACTCGGCTTTATCCTAAACTTATAATTTGTGTATAACAATCAAAAATCTTATAATTCTCGCCCCAGAGCCTCAAAGCTAAGACTCGAGATTTGGAGCTGGTAAAAAAAGAAACTCTAAAAGGAGGGAAGTAAAGGAATATAATGGAAAAGGAGAAACAAAATGAAAATCGTCGCGTGATTGCTTATGAAGGAGTACGGAGAGGAAAGCCATTTCCACATGTAGGTACCCGCAAGGATTTCACTCTCACTCCAAATTCGTCAAGTTCTCTTTCCGTGTCGATGGCGTATTTAAGACTGAGTTAAAAGGCGCGCAAGAAATGAGCGAGAACGGCAAACTTGTTTACGCCAGCACGATGAAGCAGAAACATAGGAGGATATACTAGATACCATCGCATGTGTTGGGAGATTGAGGTGGCGAAAGTGATGAAAGATGCACGGCAATAAAATTTCGGATGGAGACTCGTCTGCGCTGCGATGGGTGTGAAGATGTGAGGGAGAGTTGTGCGGGTGTAGAGCAAGTACGACGGGTGGGATGTGTGAGAATGGGAGCTGGGGGATGCGGGGAGCGGGGTGCGGGAGTGACAGGACGGGTGACAGAGAGACAGAAAGGGGGAAGTAGGCGTCAGAGACATGCGCTGGGAATGAGAGCTATCGCGATACGTCGAGTATGCTTGAGATATCACGCTGCGAAATCAATCACCTGTGCTTTACCATATTTCTGCTAAGGGGGATCCTCAAAGACATGTTTTTCAGAAGGCAATGATCTTGAGGTCGGACAAGCTGTCTTTGGGGCTCAAGATAACGCAGGAATTCCTTCGTCATTTTTTTTCAAATTTCTGAGGAATACGCACGCACTTGCAATGTTCCCTAGCCTGAATTTCACTCATATTTTTTTGTTCTTTTTCTAAGGTGTTGTGTCTTTCTGTAAGTACTGCTATGTAATTTTTAGTTATTTTCTGATGATATAAATTTTCTACGAAATGAAGGAGGTAGTTCACGGCCTTCTACTTAATTCAACTTTATAATATGGCCAAGGATTGTGAAACTTTTATCGCTTAACGTAGCCTCAAGACATTTGACAAAAATGACGAAAAAAGCATAAAGATAGGTAACTTACTACCATAATGGCTCCTAACAACAAACAATGTGTCAGGCGCCAAGAATAGTATTATTAAACAGAACAGCTAAATGCAATTTCGTCTAAACTTGGAATGCCGCAAAGAAAAATCTTGTCATTTCCTGCTTTAATTTAAAGAAATTTTTAAAATACAACTCCAGGATCACTTCTATTACTACCTATAAGGTCATTTTCAACAAATAAACAAATGCACTTATGTGGTCCAAGAATTTTTTTCGATTTATTAAAGAAATTGTTAAAACATACAATCAACGCCGCCCGATTGCTGCACCAGTCACATTTATGGAATAAAGTGCAATATTCACTAAATATTATTGGATATGCAATACAGTACGACGCCACACGATGCACACGAGAGGCTAATGCGCAACAGTGATGAAGAATATTGCGATATTCAAAGTACTGAAAAATAGGGGCGGGAGTTTCGTTTAGTGCGGAGGGCCAGTCAGAAATCCATTTCGATTGCGGCCAGTACAAGCGCTTTGAGAAGTTGAAGTCGCTTCGAGAAAAACTCACTACAATCTGACGTTCCGTTTCGAATCATTTCACTTCGAGACTTCAAGACAGGGTTTCAGGTAATGTCATAGCAATGGGTGATTTTATCCACTCTTCCGTCGAACTTATCCACTCTACCAACGAACAGCAAAATATTACCTTTTCCTGCAATTTTCTCGCAAAAGGAACTTGAAATAACATTATATTCGATAGTAGAAGGGAAGAGACACGGGGAAAATAGCATTTTTCCAAACAATAATAGTACAAATTTTGCGGAAAACTGTTAATGAGATGTGACAATAGCCCGGAAGTTGATTGAAAATAAAAAATGCCTTAATCCGCCTTATTTTATAGTTATTATTTGCTGATTACTGATGTCAAATTAGCGATAATTCATATTTAAGAGTCTCGTGATTTTTTAGCAAAGTTGTTTAGTTCTCTGCCTTACTCACTCTCTCTCTCTCTCGTTACCTCCTCTCCTGCCCCCCCTCCTCTCACTTCACATCTCCACTTGTACCTCCGTTCTTTCCCGCTCAGGTCCGCTCCAGGAAGTTTTGCGGGAGCAATACGACTGACAGGAGGTTCTGGGAAATGAAATGGCGCTATCTGAGGACTATTGGAACGGAATAGTAGGAGAGAGAGAGAGAGAGACAAGGGATGGAATGTATTGTGAGATCCGCAGCCCTCCGCTTTCCCCGCCACTCCGCCCCTTCTCCCGTTGTGTGCTGCCCCCGCCCCCCCGGTGACTGGGTGGGGTGTGTGAGGAGTGTGTGATTGTTCCTTTGAGGCCAGCACACAGGACGCGCGGTGTGTAGAGCAATGGAAGCTGGAGAGGCGATGACTATGACGACACTGGGGGACAGTTGTCATCTGACGAGGGTGTGAGGGGAGCGCGTTGAATGTGGGAATGGGAGAGAGGGAATGAGAAGGAATGGGGAGAGCTTGCGCTCTTGGAGGAGGGGAGAGCGAACTGGAATGAAACGCGAGATCAAAACAATGGCCCTTGGGGATGATGGCAGATGATGAGGAAAGAATGCGAAGGGGACTGCAGGGCGATGGAATTTTGGTGAGTCGATCCCGTTGTCCTCCGTCACAAAAAGGCGCGTTGAAACGGCGAGTGAATGGGGGAGGAAGCGTGATGAAAGCATTGTGTCTGAAATATCAATTGCCCTGCACGTCCACCGTAGGTGGAAATTGAAGAGTTATCAAGGACACTCCGTAGGTTCAATTAGTAGTGTCAACAAGTTAAAATTCGCAAGTGATAACGTCACAATGTTGGTATTCACTTATATCATTTGACTTTACCTATGTTTTTCGGGTATCAGATAAATATATCCCAAGCAAAATAAAACAAGAGAGCAGCGAACCAAGATGGTGCGATGTGGAATTGAGATAATTGTTAAGACGATAGAGACATGCCTATTCAAAATGAAAATAGCCCCGTGCATGCTTATGACCGTGAGTCAATAATTGAAAAATATAATTGTACAACGCCACTGCAAAGGAAGCGTTTCAGAATACATCCATGGATCATAATCGCTGAAAAATTGTATAGCAGAGACAACTAAAAAGTATTTTGGCCATACATAAGGGAAGTTCATGGCAGAAGATCAATATTAAATATACTGAGAAAGAATAAAGGTGATGTTTTAACAAAAGTTCGGAGAAAGCTAATTTATTAAACTCATACTTTCAAAGCGTGTTCGCCAAGTCATCCCAGAATGCAGTCGTGGCAGTAGAGGATCCTCACCGGCTAAAAATGCCACCTGTACTGTACTGTATTACATCTACATCTACTTAATACTCCGCGAGCCGCCGCTTGTGAGTGTGGCAGGGGGTGTTAGGTCACCAGACGTGTAAAGATGTAAGTTTTTTTGAGATGAAATGGTGACATGTATTATAGGAGTGTATTTAGTGGAGCTCAGTTTTTATTGTGGTCGCTTATTGTACGAGGAAATAAAAAGTTTTTGCACCTATCTGTTCGGCAGTGTTTCTCTCTTATTTTATTGCATCTGTCAGGCCTAGAGTTGTAGTGAGGAGTCATGATAATATTCTCTATGTCGTTCTGAAAAATATCAGTTCTGAATCTATTAAGCAACCTAAGTCTATCTTGTAGCCTCCGAGTCTCTTGGGACCCTCACCTTAAACCCTCAAAAAATTGTGAGACACAATATGTACGCTCGTAGCAGTTTTTAACGAAGCGCGCTGCTTTCCTTTGTATTTCATTAATTTTTTTGGTTAAATCTATTTTACCAGGGTCCCAAATGCTCGCGGCGTATTCGAGATGTAGTCTAACCAGAGTTAAGTAGCATCTCTATTTGACTTTTTCATCTGAGGACCTTCCAAATATACGTTTAACAAAACCTAGATTTTTTTTATTCTGTGCCGCAAATGTTTTGTATGTGAAATCCCCAGGATATATCAGATGTAAAAGTAACTCCAAGATATTTTACTGTATCTGAAGATTTTATGGTTACTCCACCGATAATTTAAGAACCTAATTGGCAATATTTTCCCATAAAATATTAGTCTCTGGTGAGGATAACCTTCCGGTAGATGAAATGTTTCTTGCGTATCAAAAAGAGTTTGGTAAACTGCCCTTAAGGAATTTTTCAATCTAAAATCTGACGACCTGAGCGACGACGTAATTTCCTGGATAAGCGAATTCCTGCGCGATCGAGTGCTAAGGGTTGTATCAGGTGGCTCCTTCTCTAATGAGGTTAAAGTTGCTATCCACAGGGGAGTGTCATTGGTCCACTTCCGTTCCATTAGAATATTTACGATATCGGTGACTAGTTGATTATTTACAGACGATGCAGCAATGCACAGAAAACAGTCTAGCAATATCTATAAGGAAGCGCTAATGAAGGACCTCAAGGTATTTCAAACGTGGTGCAATGCGTGGCAGCTCAAATTATATCATAAAAAATGTGTTGGAAAAAACTTCTGGCAAAGGAAAAAAAGTTTTCTCATTATAGCAATTGCATACATCATAACCAACTGGGAAATTTAGAATCCGCTACTCAGCTTAGCTTGGCGAACTTATTCTCTCTCGTGGGGCAAACATATTCTGGAAATAACCGGTCAAGCTAATCGTAAATTGCGATTTGTTAAATAAGCACTGGGCAATTGCGACGATAAATTAAAAGAAATAAGCTATTTCTCCCTTAATAGAACTAACTTGAAAAACGCTGCCAGTATTTGAGATCCTTATGAGGTAGGCCAAAAAACCGAGTTGGAACGCGTGCAGGATACGTAGATGACCTTCATGATAGCTTCGTTACTGTTTTTGACCTTTGGGGAAAACCGGACTGGGAATCACTATCAGATCATCGGTTAAAAATTCAACTTTACTTTAACGTACATTCTAAACCAATATATTTTTAACTACGTTATTAAGGTCTTACAAACTCCAACATGCTACGGTAAATCAGATCATGAGAACAAAATTAGATTATTAGGCTAAGGAGTAAATAGACTGCAATGTATAAAATACCGTTTTTCCCGCGATCAATAAAAGGCTATAATGGCTGTTAATGGGACTTTGAAGTAGGTTAGTTGACAAGCAGTGTAGCTGATTATTTGCTCCGAAATACTAATTTCTTATACTGTAAAGTAGTACTAACATCACGTTTTGCATGATCCCTGCATGGCTCTTGCATATCGTTCACCCAGTTGCTCAACGTCTTAACACAAATAGATTCTCTTGCATTGGTGTATGATGTAGTTCACATTGGTGAAATTCACTGGTATGTATACATTATAGTACATGTTAGTGATAACCCACCCACTGCCACTTACCAAGGAGGGTAACATTTAGGGTAACCTTTCAGGGTAACATTTAGACATCTGGTTACAAGCATTTCCGTTGGTTGGTTAGCGTGTCAGCCTGTTGTGCCTAAGGGCAGTGAAAATTAAAGTTGGAATTTAGAGCAAAAAGTGGCTGAAACATATGACTGGTTGTCGTGATACCGGCAGAAATAGTGCGTCACTCATTTGTGTGATTTTCCTTATGAATACAAAGTAAATATTACCTGATAGCATATTTTCTTAGGATGAGAATTTGAAAATGAAATGAATCAAAGTTTTCCAAAACAGCAGGTAATGCATGAATAATTGAGTGATTTATATGCAATGACAATTGTTTTATTCGCTCTGTGTACTGCAAGAAAAAATGTAGATAGATAAGAGAAAATATAGATAGTATTTTCGGCGTTCATTTTATGCAAAAACAGCAGAGGCTACGCGGAATCGTCAAATTTTTGCCTTATCATTGAAAAAAGCGGAAAATCCCTAGATGTATTTACGTAAAAGACATACCTAAAAGGTATAGCAGTTGGCATAAAAATTGATTTTAGAATAAGAACCCATGTATGCCTTTATTCTATTATATAGGCCGCTTCTCATTTGTTTATTGGTGGTTTCCCGTAATAGTTGACGTTTGATCACAATATTTCCTCGATATAATTATGTATCAGCAAAATGATCCCAGGAAAAACGAAACTTCCCCCAACAGTGAATAATAATAAAGAGTTTGGTCAATATGACCGAATTTGGAAATGAATGATTTGGAGCTAGAATAATGAGAATCTTAAAAGGTTCAATTGTAAGCATGAGGATACTATGTATTCAGAATAAGAGAGCTATGATGCTCTTCTCGAATTAACGAGATAGTTATTTTTCGTGAAATACTTGGACATCATTACGCTAGAATTATTAAAATGGTACTGATTGCATATAAAGCCAGTTCTTTATGCATCTCCAAATGCAATAATACCCATCTCTAACTGAATGAACCATGCTAGGGTCTCACTTTTTTCACCAATCAAATAACGAAAACGCTTTTCGTGGGTCTGACTAAATTTGTTATTGGCTATGATCGTGGGTCTTTTACGTAAATACATCTAGGGATTTACCGCTTTTTTTCAATGGTAAGGCGTAAATTAAAAAGTAAAAAGTGATTCCGCGTAAAAATTATTACGACCATAAAACAATTTTAGAAGTCTGTGCTGGTATTGTAATAAATTTTTATAAACTACTGGTCATTTTTTCCACCGAGGATAAACACGTTAATCGGTGAATGGTGAGAACACTTTATGGTTGAGGGAAGGCGGGGAGAGACTCGATATCTACAACGAGGAACAAATAATTTCATTCATTAAAGCTCTTCACATGGCAACCAAGTAGGCAAAAGGCTTCCAATAAAATTTCAAAGTATTCCACAGATACTCTAGCAAATGCTCTTAATAGGTATAGCCAACAAGACGGTCACCACAGGTTCAATCACGACAAAAACGCCATGAAATTTGCTGTGAAATTACTCGCGTTGAACTTCTATGAAAGACGGCTCTTAACTTATCAAGAAAAAATTCAGGAATATTTTCGTGGATGAAAAAACTCTTTATATTCTTCAGCGTATATCGAGATATAGGCAGGTGATTCAGCAAGGCCACCACATGAGAATAGCCCGTCCGTGGCGCTAGAACGTTTTCTGCAAGCCGATAAACGCTGTTAAATGGGATCCTGGATGTCAAGGGACGAGTTGATGGAGTTCTTGAGTGAACATCGATTGGAGAATCTCACGGCGTGTACGCGCGGGTGGAACACAGGAGGACGCATTCAGCCGCCACCGCTGTGTCCTCTTCTTCCATCATTCCTGGAACCACTTCGCAAACGCAAATACACAATCGACTTCAACCCTTGCCCCGCAACTCATCCACACCACACCTGCGAAACACACCAAAGCGACCAAGAAGAGTCGCTACACGCCCGCCCCGGTGCGACAAAGTCCGGAACTTCCATCCTGGAGGGAAACAATTACCGGCGCCTATCCGATTGGGACGGTTTTATCCGAGGATGTATCGGCGGTGGGGAAGCCTAAACCATCGCCATTCTCAACTGCATTGCTACGCCGCCGGTCTATCCCCGTTGCGGCGGTCCTGGGAAGAGATAGCGAGCACGAAAGAAAGGAAGCGCGGGCGGTGGTGGTGTTGTGCAGGAACGCGGACACGTGCTCCATGTACGTGTATCGCCCTCGTTCACTCTCTCTTCATGTTCTCCTTGGCAACCGCGGCTGCCGCGCCCCGCCCCCTTTTTCGATACCACCACCCGGTCTTGCTCTCACCTCTTCCATCTCACTTCGTTTCTTTTCTCACCCGCTTACACGCCGCCGCCGGGGAGCAGAGCCGACTAGGCTCGGGATGTGGCACACGTGTCTGGCATTTAAGGTAGTTTGAGCAAAAAATCATTTGACTTAGAATTCAATGAATTTGGTCTCCTTTTAAAGAGAAATATCTCACCTATCCAATGACATAAAAAATTCTACCCCTTACCACATTACTTTCGGAGATATTTTCCAAAATATACCAGTCAATTTACATGGGAAATGGTACGTTTATGCACTCCAGAGAGACATTATTTACAAAATGAGGAATTTCTAATACTTAGATGTCGTAAAAAAACCAACCACATGTAGTTTGTCTCTTTTCTCAACTATATTTGCAAATTAATCATGTTGTCACCGCAGTAGGTTCTTGGATATCAAAAAAACCTTCCGTTTCGAAGGAGTTTCAAACGCACCGCGCGAAAGAAATGAGTCAAGTTAAAAACTTATTTAGATATTTTCATTTAAATACTTCCAATTTCTGTCATATAAAACTATATTATTGTACCATTAATAATGCAATATTTATTAATGTGTCCTGCAGCTGGTGAAATGGAAACACATAATTCGAATATGGTCTCAATTATGGCTAGGGAACTATCTCGCTCGGACTACCTTAAGGTTTTTACACCGCATAAAAGATGTATTTATTTTTTTTACATTCTGAGTACCTACTAAAAGTAATTGACTTCTCTATAATATGAACAGCTAAATATTACCCTTCCCTGCAATTTTCTCGCAAAAGGAACTTGAAATTAGATCATGTTTGATAGAAAAAGGGGAGCAACACGGGGAAAATAGCCTTTTTCCAAACAATTATAATACTATTCTGGCGGAAAACTGTTTACGAAAAGCGAGAACAGCCCCCGGAAATTGATTGAAAATAAAAATTTTTATGGTCATTATTGGCTGATTACTGATGTCAAATTAGCGATAGTTCGTGTCAAAATATCGTAATTCAGCGATGTAATTTCTACATTGCGAATGTCATTAGCAAATCCAGGATTATTTAAACCAATATAGCAATGCTGTGGAATAAACCATTTGTTTCGGCTCACACAGTAGCGGAGGATTCCTCTTCAGTAGACCGCTGAAAAACTCCACCGCAGATGGATGGTAATCCAGCCAAGTATTCGGGCTATTGTGACGCCAATGGAATCAGCGAGCGGCGGGTGAATGTGTGTGTTTGTCTGTCTCTCTTATGTGCGCTCAAAAAGAAGCCGCGAATCGATGTCACTGTGCAGGTGGGGTTCGTTGAACCGTGAGCGCAGTGCGCAGCCAGAATGCGCCCGCTCTCTGAAGAGGAGTGAGTGATTCACGCCCAAGGACTTGAGAGCGGAAAATCGAGGGAGCGTTTATTATCCCAGTCTCTTGTCTGTTGCGCTTGACAGTCTCTCAAAGATGGAGAAAAAAAACGAAAGCGCGAACATCATGCATCATAAGCATATAGGTTCTGCGTTCCGCCTCTCTGTGGTAGTGAAATTTCAAAGAGAATAATCACGTGCTATTTATCCTAAACTCAAGCATTTATACGACCCACCACCGCAGTGTCCTGTAGTTAGTAAAGCGATCGGTCTATCGATGCTACAGTACGGTATCCTTTGAAGGATATTGATTGTAAAGCATTTAGTTGAACGTCTATGGCCACATCGATAGTATATGATGAAACTTATTTGTCTGTGGATAGATTATGCGTGGAATTCACTTTCAATACGGCGTGGTCTCCAGCGGTTCAACATCCAATGCGCGAGAACAAACTTTGGGATTCGTCGCGATGGATTCATCGCTAAAACACCATATTTACGATTTGGTAACTTCTCTATTCCTTCTAGTTCTACATTGACCCCTCGATTTAAAAATCAAACATCAACGGTGTTGTCAAATACCGATATAAATCCACCGCAGAGAATGCTGCCAAACTTCTACGCAAAAAGAGGACACTTATGAATTAAGGACTTATTAGGAAGATTGCAAAATTATAACCAAATTTCAAAGAAGAAAAACTTAAATATTTCGCTGCATAAGTTTTAAATATGAGCCACATTGAAAAGGTATGTGTTTTGCAAGAAATATGCTTTGAGTTTTTAACGTATGCTATATTTTTCATTAAAAGCACAGGAATATTATTCACTGTCACCTTTTATGCTAAACAAGGATTAACGTTGGTACGGAGGCATCCGCGGTGATTTATTGAGGTCAGTTCATTCCGGTTTTTCCCGCGTTGATTCATGTTAAGGGACAACAGTTTCACTAACGTTACAGCTACCGTCGTCAGGTCCTGAAACTGTTGTCCGTTAACATGAATCAACGCGGAAAAAAACCGTTTAAACTAACCTCAAGGATTAACGTTTTTAATTAATTATTATATGTTCAGATACATCAATGATAAAATCAACCAAAACTGTGAGATTTTCAATTATTCATACACTCGTGACTAAGAAAACGGAAGTATATTTTGCAAAAATAATTGGAGATGACCAATAATGTATAAAAACAAATTTATTCTGAAAATTTAGCCGAAATTGGGGATGATATGAGTATATTCGATCTTTTTGCTCGTTTTTACATGGAACTACCCTGATGGAAAATAGGAAACCACTGGGAAAAAAATCCCTACTTTGAGTCGGACTGACTCTTCGTACTTGCAGTGAATATGACCAAACGCAATCAAATTTACGGAGTTCTACAGTACACTGACCTCATGCATTAAGATAGGGGCAAGTTGTTGTTTATGCAAGGGAATAGGTAATATAATGGGATTGACGTACGAAAACATAGATCTGATTACAGCCTCGACGTAAATTAGTTCTTGCCATGGCGCAAAGAATAAATAAGTCGAAGCTGAGCACATATTTGGAAACGCAGATATAGTAATTGGAACAGAGAGCCGGCTTTCATTATAGCTTACAGAATTTTATAGGCGGTAGCTAAGTTTTTCCAACAAGGTATAAAATCTATAGACGAGATCGATAGGATGGAACTGGCATCGCAGTACTCTCAGTAATTAAATCACACTTGAATAATGCCGAACTCATATAATTGACGCGCCACGTCGGCAATGAAAGAGAAATATACATTACTCAACGCTCATAAGCTACGTAAATAATGCGTACTACTCTACAAAACTTTAAGCAGAAATCCTAGGTGATTAACTCGATGAAAACTCAAAGTCAGTCGGGTCCAAAAGAGACTCAACAGTTGCTGTAGTCCTCATTAGACTGACGTTTGTGTCCAACAAAAATGCACTGCAACTATGGTCTTCATTTGAAGAAAAAGGCAATAACCAAGAGTATTAACAAAGAAAACTTATTAAACCACCACTTGGAAGAAGTGTATACAAAGGATGACAGGTATATAATTCAGCCATTCATGTCAGCGATGAGTCGATAGGATTGCAATATCCACCTCTGATGAAAACTGACAAGTCCCCAGATCCAAAAGTAATATCTGCAAGTGTGATCAAATAGTTGACGCCACAGATCTCACTATTTCTTGAAATCATATTTAGTAAATCATACTCCAAAGGCAAGGTACCAAGGAGTTTAAAATTGTCAAAATCACAGCAATATTTAACAAAAGAAACAGACATGACCCGGAATTTACTGACCATTATCGTAAATATCAATTTTATAAAATAGTCTCAAAAACATCGCCGTTAGAAATATTATGACATTCCTGGACCATCGAAACTTCTTGCACTGCAGTTAACATAGCTACCGGAAGGGAAGATCCTGCGTAACACAGCTATCACTCTTCCTTCAAGACGTACAACTATCAGATGAATCGAAAGAGCAGGTGGATGCGATATTCCTTGATTTCAAGAACGCAAATCTTTTTGCTCAGGGTTCCAAATGCTTGTGGCATATACGAAGGTCTAAAAGTATATCAATAGGCTTTTGGCACAGGAGTATTATGCAATATACTCTCATAACAACAAAATTGAATCAAATGTTGTAATTTCATAAACATTTTCTATACAAAAAGAAATAGTGGATGACAGGAAGGATAAAATCAAAAGAATAATCTCCCACGTAAAAGAAAGAAAATGTCGACTCAACTTCTCCGCCAAAGTCTTCTATACTTTGCCAGTTATGCGTTCACACGGAAATGATATTCCCCATTCTGAGTCCGAAACATGACTACAGCATCATTATTTGATCAACACCGTCGGTCAACGGTGATGTTTCCTTGTATCCAGACATTGTTGTTAATATCTTCGTGTAATATCTCCCGTCAACAAGTATTTGGCAATAATGGCCCTATGGAGATGCAGCTTCGACATTGAAGCTGATCAGTTGGCACATGCACATCGCAAGTTATTAAACATTCTCAGAGGTCAATTTTCCATTATTATTGAAAATTTTCAGTTCCATGAATTGACCACTTTTAAAATTGTGTTTTTCTTTCTTTTTTGTATTTTGATCTAATATAGAAAGGAGCGCAATTAAAACGCGCTGACAATAAAAATAATTGAAGTTAATCAGGGAAAACAAATTGCAATTAATCATTCAAGCCATTTAAATAATTGAATGTTTCTTTAAAAAAATAATTTTGTTATTCAGCAGATCTCTAATTAATTAAGTATATTTAATTAACAGAATTTTGAATTTTATGAGGATGGAAAACCTCTAATTGTGTTTTAAAGCAGACGTGATTATTCGTTTTCATATTCTATTGTTATTATCGGTTGTACTTCAACTTTATGAGCAATAAAACTGGATAAAAATATGAAATGATCGATATGTTGCCTAATATTGGTTTAGATTGACTCCTGAATTGACTTTATCTACTTTAACACTGCATTAACATCCTTAGATGATTTATTTCAAATCAGATCAATATAACTCCCAGGAAAGTTTCCGAAAACCATTTGTTGCATGCAGTCTATGCTCCTTTATGCATGGTATCAATATGTGACTGGCAGATGCTATAGTTAAGAAACGGTTGCACTAACTAATTTTAATCAAAAATATTGAACTCTTTTTAGAAAGCCGAGTAATGTTTTACGATGGTCGATAAAAAATTGATTTAATTGTCACTTCATTATAGTTACTAGTCAATTCAATTGAACTCATGCGACTGGAATGAACTCAGAGGACATTTTAGCTCACGAAATGATAAGGATATTTTGACATTCAGGTCCCACCACGCTTCTTTCGAAGTTTCTTTTGGCAAACATGCATTTATAAAAATAGGATGCCCCTTTACTCAACGTAGATGAAGGCTAGAAACACGCAACCAATGAGTTATACCTTCTTAAAGACACCTCATGTACCGTGAGTCGTGGCTACCAAAAGCCGTGGCTAGTCGCCCTATCCTATATTTTGACCTGAAATTCATTTCCAGCACTCTTTACTGAAGGTATTCTGACTTCTTTTTTTCTCTCCCCTTTAAAAGCACCCACCTCTACAAAAAACCATATCCTCTAATTATCCCTTATTTCTGCACATATACTGAAGTTTATTAAGAATTTGTTCATTTTTATTTTTTTCATCAAAATTTTTTAGCTTCCCGATAGCATTGGTCCAGCATCACTATTCCTGAAAATACTTTGTCCACTTATTTTTTCTTTTAAATATACTTTTTTTCCAAATTCAGTCCTTCTTTTAAATAATTAGCAACCTATCTCCGTTTTCCATTTTACTTCCCATTCTTTGCAATCAATTATATTTTTTCTAGTCAATGTATATTTACACCTTACCTCTTATGCGTAAGCAGTGAAAGAACGTTATCGAAGCTTGAGATCTACTTCAACGGGGTAGGTTTTAACCCCAACTACTGGAAAAAACAAGCCAATTTACGGTAAATGACCGTTTTCTTACCGGTGAAGTAAGTCCTTACAAAGAGGTCATAAGATATTAAAAGCTTCACATTTTTTGGTGTCAAAGCAATGCAGGACGCATATGGAGGGAGTTCAGTTTATGCACCAGGATGCAAAGATATTTTACTAAAATGCCTTATTACACATGTACTTGGTACATGGCCATTATATGCACTATTTAATCATTTGCTGGTGGAAGGGGAACAACCAATTCAATATTCCCCATCTCATCCCATAACTGAAGTGATCTCATCAAAAGCAGTATTATCATTTCAAAAAGACGTGTTCTTTATGATAATGCCAATACTTCCGAGGGACGCTGAGCCATTCTTGCACACGGAAATATCAGTACTATTATGATGAACACATTGTTTCGAAATTGCATTACAGCTTTACATAAAATTACTTCACACCAGGGTTGAATTTCGCCATGAAAAAATCATTTGACTTGATCGGGATTCAAACCCAGATCTCCCAATTGCCGGTCAGGTGTGTTAGCCTGTTACATTTTTTCATGGAGAATTTCAACTCATTTTCTTGGTGAATATGCACCCGTATGAGTGACTTCGTACCATATCATTTATTAATGCAATGATTAGAAATTTAAAATTACTTCAGTTATGGGATGAGATTGGGAATGTACCACTGGTAGCCACCTCAAGCGGTAGACTTCCACTATGTACAAATAATCGCAATTATCATGTTTTATAATGAGGTAAACATCACTGATACCACCGGCTAACATCTCCTTTGAATCAATCTATAATAGGGTATTATCTCTTGGAGAATTATGAATGAAAAGTATTAACAAATTTTATGTGATTATTTATAGAAAAGCTGGTTTTTCAACGCACAATTTCACCTAATGTGTGCAATTTTCGGTTAAGGGCACAAAAATTCCTTTTTCAATACTTGATGAGCCCTTTTCGGACGTCCAAACACAAGTAATGGAAAAGACTCTCTCAGCCAAAGCTCCATGTAGACAATCGTGGGAGGACCAAGGGGATTATAATTTCCTCCGTGGCCTGCATACTTGACTTCAAACGTATTCATTTTACTTCACTTGGCAACTGCTCATCTTGTCTGCGAGAGCATTATTCTAAACTGCGAGGTACAAGATGGGGAGACGTTGAGAGATGATGTTAGCACATTGTATTACGGCGGAAATATGCCATTCTGCCTTGTTTACGTGCTTTCTATTCCGCGTCTCCGGAGAGAGCACAACCACTCAGATACTCTTGCTATCTTGTCGAGATGAGTTTCCCTTTCTCTATTAATTACAATACTGACCTCGTTGCGGCAGCGTGCTATAATTAAAGCTCCCTATCTCGTTCCATTCATGGAATGCTTCAAGTATCAGAAGTATTACCCCTGTGCTCGGCCGTAAGCGATGATGGAGCATATCTCGCCATGATGAATATCCTTGATTCATTAGCATAATAGATCTAAAAATATTAATGTACACAATTTCTGTGCATTTAAGGTGAAATTAAGGAGAGCAAGATATGCAAAAACGATGAAAAGCACGTCGGCTGCCCTTGAAAGCCTTACAAGTATACACGACGCCTGTTCGATGTAGCGTATTCCAAATTAAAAAAGGTGAAACACTAGACTTGATCAGGAGATGCCAGGATTTTTACCACTACACTAATGTTTGTATAAAAACAAAGCAGGTGACTTTCTGTGGAAAAGAAACTTTTTGGCGAATTTTTGCACGCATTCCCGTTCATAATATATTGTAAAACTAAATTCAAAGGAAACACGTCTTTAAGAACCTCAAGTAATTATATTTAAAACGAGATAAATAAGAATCCAACACTGGAGTGCCCGTCCGTCTCTCAATTTCATTTAACAATCTCAATATTCAACATGGGGACTCTCAAAACAGTGGAAATTACTTCACCTGAGGTTAGTTACGCCACAGTTGTTTGACTCTAGATTTAATGTTCCTCCAACTGACATTCAAGGTCACGGATGATTATCGTCCCCCATAATCAGGCAGCGCGGCAGTAGGCATGAATATTTAATAATTGGACTCTCCTGGTGACACAAAAAAATAGGTGTACTTCACAACTGCCATAACTCTCTCACGGGGTAAATCACAAAATTTTAGTTTTTTAAGTATGTGTTTTCCCAGTAAATATCTATTTATTCTGTAATTCATAAATATAAAATGAACCCCTCAACTGAGAAAATGAAGTATAAAGATGACTAACTACGTGCGTGTAGAAATTGTTTCATTTTTTACCCTTACAAACTTAAACTTTCTACTGTAGCTACAGAATGCAAAGCTTTCTAGTTTCTGTTTATTTCAAAAACGTAAAGCATCTGCCCATCAAAGATAATGTGATTTCTCAAATTAAAATAGAAACATTTAACAGCAATATTTCTACTGTGCTCTGTAAATAAATGTATTAAGGCCCCCAGCTTCATATAATTTTGATATAGAGTATAGATGCATTGGAAAAATATGAAGAAATATGAATTATAAGTAATTATGAAGCATTAATATTTCCAGATTATTAGTTACATGAAACCACATTATTATAACGTATAATTAATATAAAAAGATTATTTTTACTGTCCAAAAACCCTAGCTGAGAAAATGAATTTACTTCAGATGCTTGAATACTTAGAAAACGTTCTGCACCGTGATAAAAAAATGGCCGTTAAATGTTAACCAGAAAAAATAAAAATGAAATAATAGTTGCTTGAACTGTTGAAACATAAGGCTATCGACTATGAAAATACAACATTTTTTTATAAATAGTCATGCCACCAACTTGAAATTCTAGGTATCATCTAATCCGGTGGTGATTGTTTTCTATGTGATTTCAGTGATGTGTTAACGTTAGTCAATGCCAATGTTTTCACTACCTCACAGAAAAATAATTTCCTTGTACAGCATGATTTTATAACCAATCCACCGATTTTTTGCTAAAGAAATTCGACCTCGAAAATTGGGCACCTTAAGCGTGCTACTTACCTGCAGAATACTCAACACATCACCGGTGCTAATCGTTCCATTCATTATCCCTGTATTCTTTGCCACTCCTAGGCATGTACCTATTTCATTTACTGCCATACTGCATTTAAATTTGGTTTACCGGAATTTGAGGCTTATTATCTCTTTTAATGACTTGATTCGAAAAACATCACTGTTTTGCGCAACACACCTACTTTGAATTATTTAGCCCTAAAACAGCTCCTTATTTATTCGTTGTTTCGATTACAGTTACAATGGCATTTTTGTGGCTTTTTCGATTATATTGTGGTGGGATTTGAATTTCATACCTGATATACTTCATTATTTATAAATAATTTTACATTTTTTCATAAAATTATTTTTAATGGAAAAGAATTTTGGATTAAATTTTAATCTGAAATGAACATTGGAAAAAATGCAAACGTAAAATTAAAAGGAAACAGAGCCCATCTGTAGCGTTCGTAACCAACGTCGCTCATTCATTGTCCGTACTTCATAATCTTAAATTTCTGCCTGTAATTTCATCATAGAGCAGAATTATGCTAAGAACTGATGTAACCTATAGTTTCTTCAAAGTATTTCAGCTAATTTTCAGTGCTTTGAGTGAGTTGGAAACTTTCAAAATGGCTCATGTGCACCAGAACTATCCTATTGACTGTGTGGTACTGAAGTTGCTATCGCTTAAATTCAAAGCAGATATCCTTTGCGGATTCTGTAGCAGTAAAATAAAAGAATCATGTTAAGAATGAAACTACTTGGTTTTTTTCCACCAATATATTTAACCATACATCAACCGGTTTCGGCCTTTTCAGGCCATTATCAAGATTACAGAATAAAAATACCCAAAAGACAGCACAGCTTATAAACTAAATCTCAAGGAGAGGGGAAGTGGTTGAAATAAGGGGGTGTGGAAGGGGGGGAATGAGAGGTGATTGAGCAAACTGCAAGGGAAGGAACAAACAGATGGTGACGCCAGGTTCAAGGACTACGGGGATGGAGGTGAGGGTACGGGCACAGAGAATAAGGGTGAGGCGGTTGAAGGGATTATGTCATTAAGTAGTCTCTCCCCGTGCACTCTGTGATAATATAGGATTTCAAATTTTTCCAGGAAGTCCAACTTCTTCCCCCTTTCACAAACATGCAACAGCCTCTGGTCAAAGTTGGATCTATGACCTTCATCAATCAAATGTTCTGCAAAACTTGACTTCCTGTCACCATTGACACTGGATTTAAAATGCTCTCCCATTCTTATCTTCAACCTTCGTCCAGTTTGACCTACATAAAAACAGTTACATTCAGGAGTATCACACTTTAGCAAATATACCCCACTTTTATCATTTACGTCAATTTCGTCCTTAGACGAAAGACGAGACGATGTTAGACAATAGATTCTCATAGTGAAGCTGGAAGGAAAGCCGACGGACTCAGTGATAGTGCAGGTGTACATGCCCACGTATAGCCATACGGAAGAAGAAATAGAATAAGTGTACAAGCAAATTGGAGAGGTCCTCAAAATAGTGAAGGGAAAAGGTAACCTCATCGTCATGGGGGACTGGAAAGTAGTCATAGGAGAGGGAAAAGAGGGAAATAGCGTTGAATATTTCGGACTGGGCAAAAGAAATGCCAAGGGAGAAAGGATGGCAGAGTTCTGCAATGAGAAGAATATGGTAGTATTAACACTCTCTTTTAGCGCCATCCGCCAATAAGGTACACATGGAAGATTTCAGGTGATATTGCCAGATAGCAAATAGACTACATACTTGTCAGAGTGCAATTCGAGAACCAAGTCAAGCAGTGCAAGAGCTATCCCGGTGCAGATATAAACAATGATCACAACCTAGTATCCATGGACAGCCACCTTCGATACGAGAAAACCGAGAAGATAAAACACGAATCAAATATGACTCGAAAATACTGGCCAAAGAAGGAGATGGAGAGATATTCTCCGCAGTCGTTGACGGGAAACTAGAGAATGAGGATTAACTGGGCATCGAAGAAAATTGAATGAGCTGAAGACAACAATCGCATAAGTAGAAGATGAGCAACTGCTGAGTAAGACAGCCAGCACGAAGAAGCCATGAATAACGACGGAAATTAGAAAACTAATAGCAGAAAGAAGAAAATATAGGAACCCCATAAATGAAGAAGAGGTAAACCTCTACAAGAAGCTAAGGAACCGAGTCAATAGAGAATGTAAGAAGGCTAGGGAGGATTGGATCGAAAGCTGCTGCGAGGAAGTCAATGAAAACATGAAGAAGGGCAACGCCGAAACAGCATACAAGCTAGTAAGGATACACTTAGGAGATAGGAAAATGAGAAGCAACAACATCTGATATGCAAACGGGAGCATATTGATAGAGGATGAGGACATTGGGAACAGATGCTACACAGAAGCAATACATCGAATAACTCCAACAAGGGCCGACGCCGCTGGAAGAAAACCTAGTGAATGATGAGAGCGAGGTTGATGAGGAAGATCGGGGCCCACTCATTCTGAGGAGTGAATTCGATAGAGCAGAAGAAGACCTCTAGAAAAACAAAACGTCTGGAGAGGACAACTTAAATAGAGAAATGACCAAAGCGCTCGGAAGTAAAGCCAAGAATAACTTGTACGTGATAATCAGAAACAGCTACACTTCCAGAGAACTTTCTAAGGAGCGTAATGATTGTGATACCGAAGAAGACGAGGACTGAGAGATGTGAGGAGCACCGAATTTTGAGTCTAGAGTCACATGCATAAAAAATACTCACACGAATAATAGGCCAAAGAATGGAAAGGAAAATTGAAGAAAACCTCTCGGGAAACCAGTTTGGATTAAGGAAGAACAGGGGTAGGGAGGCCTGAGAGTCATCGTGGAGAAAAAAATACATGTGAACAAACCATTGTACCAAACCATTCAAGGACTTGGATAAAGCCTTCGATAACGTTGAGTGGAACAAGATGTTCAGTCTGCAGGAAAAATTCGGAATGGATTACGACGACAGAAGGATTATCTATCAATTATACAGGAAGCAAGTCATCACAATGCGATTGAGAGATGAAAGCCAGGTATAAGCTAAAGTTAACAAAGGAGTAAGTCAAGGATGCCACGTCTCACCAGAACTGTTCAGCATGTACTTGGAGAAGGCCATACGAAAAGCGCATGAAGCTAGACTGAGCGAAATAAAGATAAACGGAGAAGACATAAACATGCTTCGCTTCGAAGATGATAACGCAGTCATGGCTGGAAATCACGATCTTCTTCAAAGGCCAATAAACATCATGAACAAAGTTCTCCAAGAATACAACATGAAAATAAGAAAGACGAAGACTAAAATTCTAGTATGCGGAAGAGAGAAGATGAATAAGGAAGTCACCCTGAGAGGAGTGCAATTAGAGTAAGTGGATTTCTTCACCTATCTCGAAAGTACCATCATGTGGGACGGAAGAAGCACAACGGACATCAAGCGGAGAATAGCCCAAGCTATAACGGCGTTCGTGCGAAAAAGACAACTTCTGTGCTCAAAGAAGATAGGACTACAAACAAGGAAACAGTATGTGAAAACCTTCGTGTGAAGCGTAGCACTCTATGGATCGGAAGCATGGGCAATTGGAAAAGCTGACAAGAATTGACTAGAAGTCTTCAAAACCTGGTGCTGTAGGAGGAAGCTGAAGGTAAAAGGGACGGACAAAATAAGAAATATATACGTTTGTGTACGTTTTATTCACCTCGAAAATGGCACTTTGTGTCGAAACCATGGTTGTTTGTCAATAAATGTTTAGTGTGAAATTTTTGCCAACTGTTTATTGCAGTATGGAGATTTAATTTCTTATTTTATTCGTCGATTTGATCTTTGGTAGTCATCTCAAACACCGGGTTTCGTATCTACCAGCAAGAGGCTTCAAATCCTAAGGTTTTGGATTCCTGGTAGTATTGGAGGCTTTTAGTGAATATATCTGTCCCAACATGAGCTTTTCGTGAGGGCACTGTATGAAAAGTACTCAGTTCATTAAGTGGGGCGAGTTTGGATTACTTGATGCCCTTCGAAATTGTGAGTACATCACTATACAAGGTCTTTCATCACTTCTCCACCTTCCTTCCATTTAATCCAAACCGTACCAATCGGCCCAACAATTTTAATAACCAATTTTTTGGCTGGTATAATGGCACAAATTAACCCAACAATCGGTCACCTTCTCAAGGACTGGTAAAGCATTATTTTTCATCACAAGTGAAAGGTATACGAGACATACTCAACGGAAAAACCATTTTTCTTTCAAAGAACCATCAGTCCTCGCACGAAGTTAGATAGTCCATGTAATGGCGTTGGTTAGCATTACGACAGGAATTAATCTTGGCTAGCGAAGCAAAGACAGCACCTTAATTGGCTTTTCAACTGTAGTAGTTTTAATAACATGCACACTTTTTATTTCGAGAGGCTGTCGATAAATTCTTTAAAGATTAATTAATATAAATCTGCTATCAATTATTTATAATCCTCGCAAAATCCTCTATTTTTGTCGAAAAACTGTAGGTAGAACTGCCGTTAGATATGCAAATCAACGATGAACTTTCCCTCTGGGTAAGGTGGCGCCCCTATTGACCGACGAGGGAAACGACTTCTTTAAGGGAACATGCCAGGGTGGCAAGTTTCCAGACCTTATCTTCCCTTGGGAGAAGCAGAGTCGACGCAGCGCGAAATCGGTTGCATGGAAACCTAACTTCGGTGAGTCGGGAGAGGCGAGCAGTTGGGTGTGTGGCGGAATACGAAGAGGAAAAGAAAGTGCGAGGGGCAAGAGGAGTAAAGGAGAGTGGGAAGCGGAAGGTAGAGGAGGAAGAAAGAAGGGGAGTGAGGCGGCGTAGGCAAGGAGGTGGGAAGGGAGAGTGTGTGTGATATTGAGCTGACTCTGGCTCACCGGCTAAATTGAAACTATATATCAGGACTTAGACCCCCGTGGGGCGTGCCAGTGGGGGGTATGACGAGAACAGAGAAGGAAGGGGGGACGTGGAGAATGCCCGCGGGGGTGGAGGGATGTGGGGGTGGGTCGGCGTCAGAACTGGGGTTGAAGGTGGAGTATCAAACAGCGTGGTGGAGGGGGCCGGACTGTCGAGGATTTGGTGCAAGAATATCAGTGGGGCTCGGAGGCGTAATATTGTTTTGCCTCATAGGCGAGATATTACTGTCGTGGCAATGGACGAGGTATCGCGAGATGATGAGATGATATTTCTTGAGACATTCTTCTGTGGTCAAATTACATGCGTACATACATACATATGTACCACTAAAGACATTCTCTTTCGGGATGGGAAAAGTAAAAGAATTCAGGGATTGCTGTCAGCCCTTAAAACTGGCTCATATTTAACAATTTACCCCGTTGTTCCCCAATCGTGCAATCCTCTTTATCTTCTTTGACTTAGATATATTGATTGCTTCATATACGCTCTTCTATTATTAAGGCTTCCAATATTACTCCTTTTTTGAGTGTTTTCCATCACAATAGCCCTTTCATGATCAAATGAGTCTGCTAAAATCCAGTCCTTAATGAAAGTAATGCAAATTTCCACTTAGATCTAAGTAGAAATTTGCATTATTTTCATTCTTTATGATAGAATCCTTCCACCACATCAAGCCTGAAACTTCTCTTTTTATATAAACTTCCTGATATTTCCTCCTACCACTCCCCAAAATTCTTCTTCTAACAGGGACGAAACCGACTTGCATTCATTGCATAGTGTACATCTCATGGTATCAGCCATCCCAAACGCAACAGAAACCGGTAGAGTTGAACTTAATAGCATATGGGAAAGACAAATTTGTATTCTTCTTTCAACTGCGAAAAAAATCCACCAGGTGAGATCTTCATCCTATGATTCTACCCATTCTCTGTCGATGACCGAATCAATAAAGCACACTCCTTTCATATTTGTATATTACTGGAGCATTCAATCCATATTTTTTCATCACTCACTCATTTCTAACCCTCTCTTTCTCAAATAAAAGTCACTCTATCATCAGATTACTCCATGACTTTTGCATTCTACCACCTCTTCTCACACTTACTATCATATATCTGTTTATAATTTCACTCTCATTAAATTTTTCACGTGGCTAAACCAAGGAAGCAAACTACTTTAATACATCTATTTAATACGCCAATTTATCATATTATTATTGCTGAATTTTCAACGTAGACGTAGCATTGCTTTTGACTGAGCATAGTAAATCAAAGAACAATTTGCTGGACTTCATACGCCAGCATCATGCCAAAAAACAGCGAGGCATTGCAATGGACCTTGGTGCACTTAAAAACTGACTACGGTAGGCAACCAGTTCCTTATAAAATTAAATAAAGACACCTATAGGAAGTTCAATTAAATTTATCGAGAAGTTATTATTTAATTTCATGAAATACCCTCTTGTTTAGATTTACGTGTCATACGAGATTTAATTTTCCCACTTTTTTGAAAAAATCAAATATATAAATACACTGATTTCCATTGTATCAGAGAAATCAATGTCCAATTTATTATTCCCTTTAGTTACAGGATATTTTATTTTACCATTGATAAGGAATTAGGTGCATTACGAATAATGATTTGTTATTTCGTTTGTTTTCAATGATTTAACTGAAATTAACTATTTCTGCAAGCACTTGGAACCTGGACAGATTGGCTTTCCTGAAGTGCAATGAAAGCATAACTTAGATAAAATTATCATCAGTATAAAACTTTTTGAGCGAGCGCAGTAAGCTCAACGCAACTGTAGTTAAAACTAAGGGGGCTTCAAGAAAGGAAATGCTATGAAAATGGTACTTTAAATCGTATCTTGCTTGGTCAAAACTTAAAGTGCAATAGGCTGGGGAAATAGCATCACAATCTCAAATAAGGAACCAATTTTTGGAATTTTCTATGAAGTACGTACAAATAATTAAGCTTTGGAAACATGCATTGCAAAAACCAATATCGAAGTATAACACATACTTATTCTCTGATCTTATTCAGTAAGAATTTCATTTTTCTACTCATCATAAATTTCTGTTTGGTTTTATAGATGGTTTCCCTTCTTTTTAGCAAACAGTCATGTGCAACTTAGCTGAAAGACAAGTTAAGGCAAAGAGATTAGTATATGGACGATGTGGGTTTCATCAGTCGTGGTCTTATAGCAAAACAAAAATTTATCCTGGCATGCAGTGGAAGTTAAAAAGAGAAGAAATAAGAATGAAGTGGGAAAGGTTTAGGGTGAACGATATAGTCCAAATTACCGTGGTTGATTATATTCTTTTTACCCCCACTAAAAGGGTCAACAAGAGGTGCTCCAAGACGAGAATGTATTTTTTGTCGTTTATTCCGCCTACAACTCTCAGTTATGCCAAAATACAAGAGAATGCTGACCGAATTTACTTATTCGCACGAAGCATGCCCAATATTCCAGCACGATTGAAGCCTCGTGACCAGCTCGTGATTTAGGACTCTTATTAAGGGGCAAGCTTTGAGAAATATTTGCGCCAAATCTAAGATTTCAGATCTGCTGATTTCAAGTAGGTACTCTAAAATTTTGATGATATTATTTTGAGATGGATTTGATAATATTTTTTGTAAACATTTTAAACTTAGGTATCAGAGTAAGCGTGACAATTATTCGGAAAGTCTTGAGTAGAGGTAAAAAATGGAAACAGGCTGATGGACAGCGGACATATCGAACAAAAGTACGTATAAAAAGAATTTGAATGAGTTGGAAAAGTAAAAATCGGAGAGATAAGAGCAGCGGTGAAAACTTAAGAAGAAAATCGTGGAAGAAGAATAAAGAGCAATGATTAAGATCGAGGACTAATTATTATGGAAAAAGTCAGTATAAATATCCATGGAAAGACACCATGTAGTCAACTACGAATCAGGCATTCCTCTGGATTGTTATGATGTCTTCATTTAAGACACGAAGAATGAAATGACATAATAAAAACTTAGAATACGAGACAAAAAGGCGAACAAAAGTTGGAAAATAAGAATTCAAAAGAATAGAATATTTTCACAGTACCTCTATTTAAAGAAGAGATAGGGAAAGTCTTAATTTTCCCAAAACATAACCTGGTAAATATTGTGCAGAAGAGCGTCATTTTTCTCCATATCCACGTCTCCAAGGCCTCAATCCGTTTTACATCCATTTTCAAAGCCGTCCATGTCTCACAATCATACAGTAAGACACTCCAAACATGACACTTTGCTAACCTTCTCCTAAGCCCAATATCCATTTAGCTACACACCAACGTTTTCTGTTTTATAAAAGCGTCCCTGGCCATTGCAATTCTGCCTTAAATCCCCTTGTCACATTTCCAATCCTGTGTAATCTCCGGCCCTAGATACTTATATATTGTCACTTGTCCCATTCTTTCATCTCCCATGGTAACTCTTATCTCTTCTATATCTTTCAATATTAAATAATTATAATAGCTCAACTTCCGATAATTTCCGATATTATTAGATTAGAAGTTAAATAACCATGTGATTCATATTTTATATAATTATATATAATCTGCCTTGCATAAAAAATATCGATATCTACAAGGGGAAAAAATATTTTCATAGTATCTCTACAATTATAATCCAAGAGGAAAATGAAAACCGATATGGGAAACCGGTAAATAAAAAAGCGGAATTTCATATCAGAAACGCTCATCATTCCTACTATCTCAATTTGAGTTAGAACCTATGCCACTTAAAATTCTTAAGACTAAACCACAAAAAAGAGTAAAATTTGAACTAATATTTGATTTGTTTTCGGAATGACGAACTTCGATGGACAGCATTACGTAGAAGAATGGATGAACGTAGTTCCCGATACTGGAAATGATTTCTTTTGGTAAAAAAGACACGGGAAAGCTAATTGTGATATGGGTGAGAAGGGGTAGACAATAAAACCAAAAAAGTGCAATACCACCGAAAGTATGTTTCTCAAGTAGGCATCGACTAGCATCTTAGGGGTATAGGATGACATTGGAATAAGCTAAGATATGGATGCAAAGCACAGAGGTTTTAATGGCGTGAAGGAAAGTAAAAATGTATATTGTTGCAAAAAAATGAAGTGATGAGAAAAAAGTGAGGTCTTTTTTACTATCAACCATGCCCATGGTTTAACATAAACACCTGGTGACAGAAAAGAGTGAGCTCTAAATAGAGCATCTTGCCGTTGATAATAATAATTACATTTTAATTACCTCAGAAGTATCATCGCATGGAGTGGAAGTTGCACGGAGGAAGTAGGAAGCAGAATCATTTAAAGAAAAACAGCCATCAGTAAAGCTAAGCAACCTCTAAAAACCACATAAAATTTGCAAAATGCTCTATCAGGAGTGTACTGCTCAAAGGAGTAGAAAATGTGTAGGTATATGTAGAGGGATTAAAAAGGTGACTACGGTGAAGAATGGAAAGGCTAATATAGAGTGGTAAAGTGAGAAATGAGTAAATGATTGAAAGAATGATTAAAAATACTTTATGAAAACAGAAATGAAGAGGAATCCGCACTGTTTGGGAACATTTTGAGAAATTCAGCCTTCAAAAAAGAATATTGGAATGAAATATTGGGGAAAAGAGTCAGAGGAGGAATAGCATGCTTACGGACGCGATCACGGATAGAAGTTAAGACTTACTGTCGGATAATATCTTAAATATACTGATTAAAATTATATAGTGGTGTAGAGTAAGCACAAAATAACAATGATACAGATGTAAATAGGCAAACAAACAAACTACCAAACGAAAGTAAGCATCACATTAAACTACCATGATGATGAAATTCATAAACGCATGAGGCCCAAGGTATGGTAGAGTTTATATTAAATTTGTAGTTGAAAAGTAAATATCGGAATATTGCATAGATTTATCATAGCTACTTTCATTATTAAATTAATACCTTCTGTTATAGAAATACTAAATTTAATGTATCAACTAGAGCATTTCACAAGGATGAGTAACATAGTTGTTGCACTTACCGGGCAACAATTTTCTATTGTCGGCCATCTTTTCAGATTTGATGAATATCTTGGTTACCGCAACGGTCGCAACAGGCTGACTGATATCAATGAAAAATTTATCTGGAACAGCATCTAAAAACGCACTTTTTCGACAAAAGTATTGGATCGATTGGAATTGATTAATGAAATAATGGTAAAATGTGCAGTGCAAGAGGATTTAAATGGTTTATATCAATTAAAATGGAGAATTTATTTTTTTTTAATTGGTAACTTCGACCAACTGCTGATTGCAAATATATGTGTTTGTAAGAGGTTCCAACATTTTTGGCAGTTAATAAATCTCATCGGATTCTTATACTTCCAAATTTATAGCCCACAAAACTAAATATATGTCCAGTAATAAATCGTGCCAAATAAATTAGAATTGACTGTTACAAAATATATTTAAAATTTATATCAGTCGATGTTGGCGGGCGATTCAAATTTTTCTTGGTACTTAATAACATTGCCTACAAAGATGATATAACATCTGACAAATTTTTTTCTCGGCATCGCCCGGAACCGATAAACACCATTAATAGAAATTACAGTTTAACAGGAAAAATGGTAAAATACTCATAAATTTTCTACTTTTATTGAAAAATATTGAAATTTAACTATTGGTATTAATAAAAAGACAAAATCTAAATATTTTCCAAATATGAATCCATTTTGCAAAATAAAATCAATGCAATAGTTGCAGGTGTAGAGAGCTCTAAAGCTTATTATAAATTATATTATAATATTATATATACTTATTATAAATGTAGTCGACTGCTTGGAATCTAGTAGCTTTCATTAGCTTTAATACACTTTACATATTAAAATATGTGTGCTATAGAGCAGTTGGTTGTAATTCTGATACGTGATGTGCTCTAACCTACTGGCTTGCTAACTTGTTTGCTCTTATAGTATCGCAAAAAAACCACAGGCACAGACTTAATTTTTCTCGCCATGTCTCTATTTCGCATATACAGGGCCCACTGTGAAAAGGTTGCCCTGGGAAAATGTTAAGAAGATCTGCCTAAAGGAGATAGTTTATCATATCTTGAGCAAAACACTCATAAGATATCTGCACCAAAAAGTTTTAGTCCCTGTATTCTTTTCTTTATGTCTAACTCCCGATAATGCACTCTATTTCAATACTTCATCTCACCTTGAGATCCCCAAAACTGGACTTTAGATGCGTATTACGTTGATTTTATAATTTTTTTAGCATTACGAAGCAATGTTTTTCATGTCCTTGTTTTCTATTAATATAAATAAAAATTATGTTCTATAAAAAATCATTGTGACATCTACCACATTTAGTGCCGTTCATTCTTCAATTTAGAGATAAATTTATTGCCTATTGGGTAAATAAAGTTAATAAATGTATCACAATGCTCAGTTATAAAAAGCCAGAACTTAAACTTCAAATTAAAACTAATGCGAATTTCGTCTCATAACTGCACATAAGGTAGGCGGGTTAAAATGATTCGCACACATCAAACAATTAATCACCATGAACTGCACTATCCGTTCATGAATTAAAACTTTATTTGATTGTAAAAATTCAAAGAGGTTAATCCGGACATTGCACTTTATGTCACCATACAGTTTTACATTCCAACAGGTCACCTCGTAGTGTATCCAGGGAGGTTTATTAACCAACGCCACGGCCTTGGTGCGAGCACCGTTGTGCAATGAGGGTCACAGTGGCCTATTTTGGCATTAACGATGCCATCGAGCGCGGACCCAAAGAGATTTTGAGTTCCGTCATTCACTTCAACTTGGAGGAGGTACGCGTCCAAACGCCATCTGGATCGGGATTACGGTTATCCTTTTGCGCCGTTGTACCGCATCTGACTGAGGTTACTGCATTTGAATTTGACTGTCCGGACAGAATGTTGAGGAAATTCTGTGTGAGCAAAAGGATGGACCTTAGACCCGAGCTCAGATTGTGCCGGGCACCCGTCAAACGTTCTGGCCTACATTACTCTACGGAGTCATTGGAACGGGAGGCTTTTGAGATATAACTGAGCAGTGCAGGTATTTTTTAGACTAAAGAGAATGCCAAATAGCGTGCCAACGTTTGTAGAATAGCTCTGATTTTCACCTCCCGGGTCGTCATTGTAGCGTACATATTTCACAAATGAGAGAAATATTTTGCGGTAACAGAAAGTTAGAGATGTATCAAAATTAGTGACAATAAACAGAGAGTAAGCAATAAAGAAAACAACTCAAGTTCAAAATAAGAGAATGTTAGTTTAGCACCGCCGTTTATTTCCCATAGTAAAATAATATAATAAAAGAACGAACCAGCACTCATTGTAAACTATAATTTTATTGAAAATAGGATTACTAAGCCATCAAAGTTAGTGAGTTTTTATTTTGTACGCAGTTAATCTGACTCTGCCTGCATAATGTTTCGAGTCACAAGACACGGTCTAAATAAATTAAAAGTCAATCATTGTATTGCATTGTAATAAATATAGTAAACATCTTTAAAAACGTTAATGCTAAAATTTTATAGTAAAAGCTAAAGTTACACCATAATATTGTTAAATGCAGGACTGATGAATGGAAATATATGTAGGTTCTGAAAGTTGCCATTAAACTATCTACTAAAATTCTGTTTTGGTCTTCATTAAGAAAATATGGTCTGAAATGGGAAAGATGTCAGAGCTTTGTCTCAAGAGGCTGAGCTGCCCTGGAGACAACATTTATGTCAAACTCCGAATCGTCTGCTGGAGGTGAATTCTTTTCCTGTTGGTAGATCCGTGAATTACGAATGGGAGTAAAAATTCCTCAGCCGTTAATGTAATGCGTGTTGATCCAATTTGGTTCCCAAGGAGATGCCTCAATTAATGGAGCCAAAGTTGTTCTTAAACTTTTGGTCACCCTCAAAGATCAAATGATGAAGAGTTATATTGAGTAATAGTGTCCCAGTAGGCCTGCTCCATTTTAGCTTACAATTAATTGTACAACAAGGTATACACAGTGATTGAAAATAAATCTGACTTTAAATTATCATTAAAGCAGGATCAGATATCGTACTTTATTGTAAATATTCGTAAATTTTACTTTGAATCAGAACCGCACACGTTTCCCCGGATGCTAGGTGCAGGTCAAAAGCAGTCAGGGCAACGGTACGCAGTCAAACCAGAAACTAGGATTTTATTTGTACTTCATCGTAAATTAGGATTTGTTAAAAGAATACTAGGAAAATGTGGCGTGTAAGTAAATGAGCGATGCTAGGAGTTTTCGGGGTGTCATTCGAAATTCAGACAAAACTATAGGTATTGAATTATGTTGTTTTTCAAATATTGGACTATACGTGACATTCATATCTTTAATATACAATTAAAATATTAAGATGTATCATTTCACGTTTCGATATAGAATATCTGTACGTACGTAAACGAACTGTTACAAAATACATCTTATATGCCATATTGATGAACGGTAAACTTGCATTGAATAGTAAAAAAAAATACAAATCGGCTTGATGAAATGAAATTTTTGTCACTTTCTTTTGAAGGTACTACTGAAGAGTACACATCCAAAGTTTCTTGCAAATCTGCACAAAAACAAATATATTTCCAAATACAATAACGTATTTTAGCGAAAGCTTTCCTTAGTCATAGTAGATAACATGTTTTTTTTATTTCGGAAGCTTTATGAAGCTTCATTTTGAAAAATAGTTTAAAGAACATATAAGGTACACTTGGTCCAATTTCTCACAACATATAAAAGAGACATTTTTTAAATAAGATTGCGCTAAGTACGTACCGGCAGCACTTCCGATGTAAAAGGCTGGTAATTTTCGGCAAATATCTTGAGCAGTAGTGAGTTACAGGTTGATATTTTGGAAATTTAGGAAAATAGAAATTCGTTGCCTTAAACAGAGGCCAATTTAATTTAACCCTATTTGAAATGATATCTCGCTCGTACTGCCTCAAGTTATTTCCTTTTTAATAAAATATCCCTATCAATGCTCATGACGGTGATTTGATCAAAGCAAGCCCGGCGGGGACGACAGCAAGCAAGCAGAGCGAGGCGAATGTGTAAGTAGGCAAGGGGAAACTCGCAATTGGAATGGCTCTCTTCGATCCCCCAACCTCCCGCCTCATCCCTTCAATCGTCCACACCTCTACGCCCTCCTCGCCAGATACGCCGCATCGCCCAATTCAATTCAATCGCACCATTCAGTCCGGAGACACCGCCACCGACACCACACCCTCCCCGCCTTTTCATTCCAAAGCTCCCGCCCGCTACCCCCTCCCGCCCTGCCTCAGTAACTGATCCTTGTCCCCCCCCGTACCTTAACCCCTCCTGCTCCCTTTTGTTCCCTCATCTTGCGAAATAGTGACGGAGGGGGGATAATGGGGGGAATCCCCCCATCTGAGCCTAGCTTTCGGGTGAATAAGGGGGGCGCAGTGCGGGGTAACAAGCAGTCCGCACCCACACAGCGGTCCTCCCGCCCTCTCACGCAACCCCGAGGAGGCAGGAGCAGCCGTAGCGGAGACGGCGTTTGCTCTCATTGTCCACGGACGTTTCGAGATGATATGCGCAACTAGGGTTTCGCAGGGGACGACGGGAGACGGCAGCGCGAGTGCACCACACACATACACACGCTCGCAGACGACGATGGAGGGATGGAGTGGGTGAGATCTATATGAGGTTTCTCTCTCTGCTGCTCTGTATTCGCTTCTCCTTCCATGCGAACGCACACGAGACCTCTCCTCACGGCTAAGGTCTTCCCTTCTCCAGCATCTCTTCCCGCCTCGCCCTCGCTTCCTCCCGCGTCAGTTGACCCGCCTCCCCGGCAACGCGAGATTCCGTCACCACCACCAAGCACTTGCTGTGGTGACCGGTGTTTGAAGCTGTATCGAGAGTCGCCATCTTTGTTCTCCCCGATGCGTCCTGGTGCTTATGGGCTGGCGAACTTATTTTGCAATTTTACGATAATATCCATCGATAACTCACTTGAAATCAGAATGCATTTACTTCTAGAAAATTAATTCTTCATAGATATACTATTTGTCAATTTAAGTTAATAATAATACATATATTCCCAGCAAAAAACTATTTGAAAATTGAGTGATGTGACTCGAATATCATTGGTGTATTTTCTCTCTCTTTTACAAGGACTACATTGTTTTCATCTCTTTTTTTTGGATTTGCTTGTTTCTTTCAATATTTTTAAACAGTCATTGACATAATTAAAGCCAAGGGGAACTATATCTTGGAAGTGTAACCTTTCACTTTTGCTAACGTTGATAACTTTCTATCTCCCTCATCCATCCATTGTCATCTTGCTGGAAATGCCTTTGTTTTGGCTTTCGTATTAAATGGCATTGTAGGAAGTTCAAAGGGTCAATCAAATCATATCGGTAAGTTAAAGGTTACACCTCTGAGACATTGTTTCTCCAGGCTATTATGAGCTATTCCTAATGACTGTGCTAAAATATTCAAAGATCAAAGAGGAAAATGCTTTTAGGAGAAAAGATGAAAACTACACAGCCCATGTGGCCAAAGCTACGAACACTCGCTTCACAACAAAGACCGAGGAAAGACTCAAGAATGGCTGACCGAATAATAACCGCCCGAAGTACTAACCAACGAGAATTGACTGACCCTTGGAGCTTATAAGAGTGCCGCTTCATAGGGAAGACGAAAGGATGTCTTTGACAAGGTGACAACACGTAGTTAGGTTGGACTGAAATGTATGGACGTCAACGAAAAAGAAAATGAAAGTTACGCATCCGAGATATAACGATTATGATAAATAGCGCCAAGTATATATGTTCAAGATTTGCTTATCCGAAATTATCGATATAGGGTAGATTATCTTGCTTTACATCATCTAATACAAAATCTTTGTGTGTAGCGAGGCACTCTATGGATCGAAAGCATGGACCATCTGACCAGAAAATTCTGACCAAAAAAGAATAGAAGCCTTCGAAATCTGGTTCTGGAGGAGGATGCTGAAAATAAAATGACGGACAAAATAAGAAATGATGAAGTATACAGAAGAGTAGAAGAGGAAAGGACGATATGGAACGCCGTACTGAAAAGAGCGAGATGGATTGGACACGTTCTGAGACACAAGAGGTTTGTGAAGAACATAATTGAAGGTGAAATGGAGGGAAAAGTTCCCTGAGGAAGACCCTGGAATCAGTTCATAGACCACACAAAGAGGAAAGTACATAGGAAGAGATACCAGGAGGTAAAAGAACTAGCATTAGATAGGGAAGGGTGGAGGGCTGCAGCCAACCAATCTTTGGATCGAACGACCAATTATGATGAATGCTTTCTCCCCTCCATTCTATCCAAAGCCAAGTAAGGAAAGAACCAGAAGAGGCGATATGGTGATTTATTTGACAGTCGACAATACGGTTTGATGACGCCATGCCGTCTATACCTACATCTTTGTCCCCCACTATTGAGGTAAACGGAGAGGACACGACGTCAAAAACTGAAGCCTGACAACCGAAATAACAGCCACATAGTTTAACTCTGCTCTCTCCAGACATTCCAATCAAAAGCACGACGAAATGGACGAATAAGCGAATGTAAAGCAAGAATATCAACCATTTATCTGTTATTTATTGCTAGAAATTCTTAAAACATATATTGGCTGCCTTTATCAATGGATTTTTTTCGATTTTACTATATTTCTCATCCGAAATACGGATTGTTATTTATTGAAATAAAAATAACGGTATATGTTATAAATATAGGATTAATAGCATAAAAGAAAGTGCATGCAAATTTCAAATTATTAATCAATGGAAAACATAGTCAAATTGCAAAATTAGTGCGTTGAATTAGGGTTGACGAAGATGACGGACTGTCTTCAGCTTCTAGCATTGGCCAGCATAGCAAGCGCCCATTTCTTCTACCTCAATCCCCACCCACCTTCCCCGGCTGCCTAGGAACGTGGCGTCGAATGCAATCCGCGCTCTTTTCTCAAATGAAAAACCCACATCACTGCAATGCTCAATCTCTCTAGAACTTCTAAAGATTAGAAAAATACAGAAAACGATAGTCCTTGACTGCTGCCAACAACCGAGGCCATTGGGAAAGATAAGTGTCGTAAAAACATCGTAATTTATATAAAACATCACAAATGATGACATAAATTGGCTCACATTTGCTTAAATGGTTGGAAATACATTTGATTCTGTGGAAATGTGTTATTTCACTATCCTCCTCATTTACTGAATAGAACATGTTTTGATTGTGCTGTCCATATTTTCCAAATCTAGACCAAGCATGACAAAAAGGCAGCCCGTGGGGCCGCATTCGACCTTATGGAAGCCTGCGAGTTCAACATAGTCAACATAAATTTCATTTCACTTTCTTAAGCCGTACTTATGCGTATGCATAAAATTTGTTGCTGCTGTATCAAAGCCAACATTGCCGTTTCAAATTTCGTTTTTTGTTCTTTTTTCTTACTACTTCCTCAATTTATATTTATGAATCATGGTAGTCACTAATCCATTATCATTAACCATTGGGAAATTCATTCAATCTTTAATTTTTGGGAAATTTTATGTTTCAAAATTGTAAAATTAATTATTTTTATACAATGACTAAAAAATTGTCATTCTTGCCTCTAATGGCGCCATAAACGTAACTCAAATGACCCTCAGGGGACCATCAGTTTGATCGTCTCTGACCTAGAGCTTTGTGCAATACCTGGGGCGTACACCAAACCAAAATGGGAGGGTAATAATGGGAGGGTCGAGGAAAATAATAACATCTTGATGTGTAAAGATCGTTCTAGATAACAACGCATTAACAACACGAACTGAATCCAATGAGTAAACATTAAAAATGAGTCAAAAGGTATTTCGCAGATGTGAAGTACCGTTTGGGGAAGTGAATCACGAACCCAAGTGTCCGTGATGAAGTCCTCAGTTTAAGCCTTACTATCGCGAGAAACATTTTTGATTTTCATGAAATAATTTATAGCTTTGTACATTCCACACTTTTTGATTTTTACCGACTGGTTTTGACGTACAATGTCATTTTCAAGGTCAAATACATAGACATACCTTGTCATTTTCTTGAAAATGACATTCTACGTCGATACCATGGTCGGTAAAAATAAAATAGTGTGGAATGTACAAAGCGATAAATTATTTCTTTTGTCACATTTCCGCAATTTTTAGCCTGGAACTGTAACTTATATTTTGCCTTTCATTTCTTTAAGAGGCTAAATCTTAGATAACAACTGTACATTTATCTTGCACTGACTCGACACACCTATCCCTCAAGGCAAAGGTTTCCCCTTCTCTAGATCTCTCGTATCCTTGGCATTGCTGCCCTAGCCTGTTCGCCAGCCCTCCAAGAAATACCCCCCCCCCCATTTTCACCCTCCCAATTCCACCTCCCACGCGTACAATACCGTCCCCACCAACCCAGCCTACCCGTCGTGGCTGCCAGGCAAAGCATTCCGAATGTACGCATGTTGAGAGAGCCATATCTGTAAAGCTAATAGCGCAGAATGACGAAGAAGTTAACTTCATATCATCCCTAATACCGATGTTTCACGGCATTCTATCGCTTTTTTGAAACATAATGCCACTAAAATAAGTTTCTTTATTCAAAACCTGCTAAAAAGTGTCAGGAGGTGAAATTTCTCAAATACGCGCTGCGCGAAAAACACGCTTTCAATATAAGGCTTTTAATATACGTAGTCGATGATATATCGGAGAGTTGAATGGAGTGAATGAATTGCATTTTGAATCAATGCATACACTCTGAAAATGAAATAAACGTACGAAAATCATGCTCACTTTCAACAGCTGGACTCCATACATCCATGCGGTATTATTACAAGATTTTTCCAGTATAGTGTACAATGTAGGATTAAAAATTAAAATTAATTAAGGTATCTCGAACAATTTCTGTTGATATCAGCCTGGTATTCAATTACATTAATCTAGCATCGCAATGTTACAATAACAATGTAGTTTTAATCCTAGCCGTGCCGTAAACAGGAATACGATATTGAGTCAAGTATTTTATCTCATAAAGTGAGATGGTACGTACTCTAATTAATGCTTTTTAAGTATTACACTAGCAAACATCAGTCAGTTGAGGCAGACATTCATTTCTAATAGCTGTTAGAATGCAGGAATATCATTTATAATGAGTTTTATCACATAAACTGGCCTCAAAACGATGAAACAAGGCCATAGCTGTAGATTTACCCTCAAAATTTTCATTTTTTACGCTTCAACATATCAAGTTTTCAAAAGGACGTTACTTCATTAAATGTGTCGAAAGTATTTGCAACATTTTTTCCCAAATTTAAATTCATGATAAAATTTTAGTTAAAAATGTTTAAAACATACGATCCGAGTTTGATCTGCAACCTTCCCTGGTTTCTGTGGCCGGGATCCATGTTTTCACATCCCGAGAGTAAACAAAAGGCATTGACGTTCCATTCTCCCCTCATTAAGTATTCCACTCGTTTACGCCATTCCGACTTCCCCTAGTCAGACTCCCATCTCGCTCGCTCCTTCCATTTTCGTTAATTAATCCATCTTATCTTAATCTTCCTCGAACTCTGGAGTTTGTTGATGCGGTGAGATAACGGTAGTGGCTTTCCGGAGGTTATCCCGTGTTTGATTTCCGAATGGAAATGACTGCGATGCTTCCTGCGAAGAAAGGAATCCGACCGCAGTCAGTCATCCTCCTTTGAACGGGGCGTCATTAAAATTGCCTGCTCACAATGAAATAAAATAAAAATTAAGACGTGGGGTCGGTAAACCGCAGTTTCTCCCGTTTCCATTAAAATCCAACCAATCCAATTCATACTCACCTCTTCATTTATGAATATTTCCATTTAGCTGGCAGAGTTTGATTATGTAATGTGCCTTGAAGGAATTTTATTTGCAAGCCTTGAGGCTCTTGCCATCAATACACATTGGAAAAAATGGGAAAGTTTTTCTTCACTATAGGATTCGTTAATCACATTTCCAATTCAGATTTCAAATAACATGCCAATAAAATTAACTTAACACAAAACTAACGCACTCCTGATTGACAATTGTTTAATTTGCCACTGAAATTAGAGAACTGAATAGCCTGAATATTGCAGTTTTATATCAGGTTAGAACGAGTGATTAGTAACAAATTATATAGTCGGGTAATTCATTGAAAAAGTTTCTGCGCTCAACCGGAGCTGAAAAAACGTAACTGAAGTGAAAAAATTGATCAAACTAATTAGAGCGGAACCTAGTGCCACTATAACCAGAAGGGTGACACGAACGCAAAGAAATGGCAAAGACGATTCGTCAACATTTCATGGTACGATGAGGAAGAGAGAATGAAAGGAAAGTACACAACAATGGGCTTTGAATAACAAGCTCTTTCACAGAAAATAATTGGAAAGAAACCAAACATTTTTTTTTACAAAAAAGACATTGAGGGATATATTCACTTCCTCTCAATGAAAACTAGTACCATGTGCCCCAATAAAATTGTTTTTCTTGCCTTTGGCACGCCGAAAGCATTTTGGTGAATGCAAACCCAATGCGTATAAGCTTTGTAGAACTGCCAATAAAGAAGACGATCTTGAGCAACGATTCTTAATATGCTGACTTTTTACCGGTTCACTGCAGCGAGTGTAGTACGTTGGTAAATGTTATTTTTAGCGACCGCTCAACAAAGTTAAACCAATATACATTGCACCCAGGCTCGTTGAACGACTTCATTTTATATATTTCTCTTCTGTCTGTCTTCAGCTAAAGATCGAAGCGACAGAACAGTAAGGGAGTTCAGAGAGAAGGAGAGAGTAATAAAAGTATAGGTAAAAGGAAACCAACGACCATGTCGATATAATTGACGTACATGCGCAGTTGAATAAGGCGTTTGGTAAGAATCAGCTGGATCTCGGTAAGTTATCTACAGGCGTGATTAACTGTCGGTAATACGAGACTTACCCGAAAAGTAGTGCCCCACATTTTTTTCTCAAAAACTATTTTTCCTAAAGAATGAAATTTACACATTTGAAAGAATGGCGTTTTATCTACTCACTCTTTATTTTCACATGACTCTCTTCAGGTTCAATTGCCTTACTCGAGTGATTTGCTACAGCGTATATGCCCTGTCGGTATCAGTCCCCGAACTGGTTATAGACCCAGGTTTACACTCCACAAATCACCTCTTCGTCATCCAAAGAAGCAATCTAGCCTAAGTGCTAATATTCAAAATGGCTGAGCGAAGAAGAGAAATTGCTGAGGAATTTCCATTCTTTCACGTCTTTAGTATATAACATACTGTGCTAGCCTGATCTTGCCCTCAGTCCGCAGAAGAGTCCACAAAATTGGCCAAGGCACTCAGATGTAAGGTACGGTTGCGTTGCGATAACCTGATGAGGCTTTGCGACCAATGGAGATGACCGTTTGAGCGCACAAATGTCTGTTATTAGGGAATTAAAAGAATGCGCCGCATTACTTTTTGGCCAGCCCTCGTGATTATAATTTATTTATAGCTAGCATCTTGCGCCTATTACAAGGTATTGATAAAAGAGGAGAGCACTCTTTTCCCCATACTGATGGTAAAACTACCGAAGTGGAATTCGAACCAACGAACTTAACGTTGGCAGGCAAGGACGTCTCCGCCTCTATGATTTGCTTTGTTAAAAACACAGTCTAAGAAATTGAAGAAAAAGGCTCAGTAATCGTAAACATATCATTATAAAAGTAACTCTTGGATTCCTCGAGAGAATAGACGATGATAGACGATACGGGATAATTTTCCATGCGCTTAAAATACTTACAACTTCCGTCACAATTTTTTAATCATTGAGACCTCTGTCTCTGGAAGTACTCGAATGGTATCTAAATATACCTGAACTTGAGGATTACTTTTAGCACACTAAGCACACTTTCAATACCATTGGTAGGATTGGATTGGATATTTGCGGAGGTGACTGACAACTAAGGTCATTTGCGCCATATGGGAATAGGCAAGGGAGGAACCCAGCTTCACCATTATCCTGCTCTTAGCGAGAAGCGACTCAGTTTAATGTCATATCCGACAGATTTTGAAATACCCTCCACAGTGGCACAGGCACTGAAGTAGGTATCGGGTGTCCTCAGAAAAATATCCTTCTCTGCAGGGTTTCAACTCTCCGTCATAACGACCGAATTTAACTGGCTCGGGAAAAACTTTCAGTGAAATGGCTTCTTTATAAGTATAACTTAGTGACTAACCGGGTAAAACCACTTCGTCAAATACCCTAAATATAAGATATGGTGAGTAGACATTTATTTAATGAGTAAAACTACGAATATGCCGTTAGATATTTAATGTGACACATAATACATAGGACCGATTTGCCGTTTTCATTTGAATTATTTGGATAACATTAATTGCCGTTTGGTTTCCATTTATTTACCTTTTAGATGTCAATTCAGTTGGCTTTTCTTTTTATTTTGTTTTCATTTCAAAACAAAATCGTTCAAAAGTAAAGTTAGAGGGATCCTGTTGGATTTGCTACAGCTAATTAACAGAAGCTGCTCAGTCGCTGTCCTTAAATGAATGGATGATTAATTAAAAGTGCAGCATAACATTTTTAATTGAGGTAGCGTTCGACCTCGAGTAATTGTCTTGAAAATATGTCAGCCATTGGATCGCTTTGAAGCTGAACATAGCCACAGCAACGCAAAGCAGGGTATTAAATAGAGTGATGTGTTTTCTCGGTGAATCTATGTTCGCGAGAGTACTTTTATTTATTTTCCCATTCATTTCACATCAGTCTAAGCCGCAGCGTGGCGTGGCCGGGTTTAGCTAGTATGCTATAATTAAGGTAACGAAACTACGACTAATAGTACAGTAGCAAGAGCCTGCAAAAATTTTTAGATAGGAAACTTTCACTAATGCGATTTATTATAGGTATGCTATCAATACTACAGAAACCATTTGTATTAATGAGTGTTCAACTGCATTAACGTACCGAGTTACAAGATTTATGCAAAGAGTATCAAAAACCTGTGGCAAGTAATACATTGCAGATTAAGAAGAAATCATCATGGACCAAATCAAACGGTTTTCGAGAACACTTGTCAAATGACCTACTTTTAAGTCACACCAGCTGATATTATAGTCTCTCATCGATCACGAGAAAAATGACATTTAAAATTTGTCTTTTCTGAAGTTAATTTCCCAAATTTTTCGTTACCTGATTTACCGCAGTATGTCGACATTTAGTGAAGACTCATCTCGTGAAAAGCGCATTTGAGTGTCGTGTGGAGAGAGGCGGATGCAGGGAGGGCACTCAATGGAGTCTCAAACGCCGCCCTCGGCATTCCTCCCCCACCCTCCAAGCCATTCGTCCTCCTCGCCATCCTAATTACCGTCAGAGACTACCGGGATCACGGCGCCATGAGACTTCTCCCTCTTGACAACCACCTTCCTCCGCCTTTTGTGTCCGATGACAATGACGGTGGTAACGGCGGAATGTGCCCATATCGCCGTGCGCTGGGTTCACCGTTCATGGCGGCACACAGTGAACACCTTTCTCCGCCCGCCGACGGACTTTTCTGCCATTCGACCGACGAAAAAGTCATCGGTACGTGAAAACGGATTTTTATCACTTTTTTCAAATGCCCCCACACTGTCGCTGCTGCTGTTCCGCCTCGTCCATCGTACCGAGGTTGCTGCTCAGAATACTCATCCTATGCCAACCACTCTTCCACGCCTACGTATACAACCTACCCCGTGAGCTTCCACATGGACGTGTGGCAGGGGGTGTTCAAACACAAGTCGCGTAGAATAAAAGGAAATGGTAATAGAGAGGTGAAAGGGAGAAATGTATTTTGGGCATGTTTTTAGCGAAGCTCAGATTTTTTAGGTCACATATTGTGCGGAGAAAGAACGAATTCTTACGAACTATCTTTTGAGCAATGTATCTCTCGAGCTTTAACACTGTTATTGGAGCTAGATATGTAGTACGGCGTGCAAAATGGTGTTCTCTGCGTCACATTAAAACACGCCTATTCTAAATTTCTCAAGCAAACTAAACGGAGCGTGTAGTCTCCGCGTCTCGTACGGCTCCCGACCTAATTCTTTTAAAAGCTATGAAATGTTCGTTGTCGGTAGTTGATTGTAACGAAGCTCAAAGCTTTTCTTTGCGTGAAATTCTTTTTTCGGATTAAATCTCTCTGTCCAGAGTTTCAAATACTGGCGACGTTTTCTTAGTGTAGCCCAACCTGAGAAAAGCAGCATTATTATTTCATTTTTTTTATTTGAGAACCTTTCACGTATGAGAAATTCAATTTTTCTACACCTGGGGTTGGATGCTAGTGAGCACCCGCGTCCATTCGAGCTCACATACGATTCTTGTTTGATCAGTCATCTGGGAAGAGTACCGGCAACTGAGGTCACTTATCCCAATCAGAATGCTTAGGCTGGCTGTTAATAAAAGCAGTACACTCGGCATAATTGGAGGATGGAGAGTAACCCGGCTTGACTTTGGTCTACTCTCAAAAGAAGACCCAAAAGAAGGTGCCTGTATTTGTAATTCTCCCATTAGCCAGCATTCTTCATCTCTCTAAACGGTGGAAGGCAAGCTTCGTATTAAATGCGCTCCACCTGAAACAAAAATATGAATCAGGACTCCACTGAAATTTTCCTACATATCTGGTGATCACACCGAAACACTGAGCATAGGAAGCCAACTAAGTTAAAACCGAATAAACCCGATCTTCCATACGTCGAGCGTCGAAACCCGGGTGGAATAAAAAATTTAGTGTTATCATTACCATCATATGATTGCTCGACCGAAGATTATGAATGTCATTATTATATTTCATCTTTTCGAATTCAATCATAGGGAAGATCGGGTTAATTCGGTGTTAACTTAGCTGGCTTCCTATGCGAAATTTTTCTGTATGATCACCAGATATGAAGGACATTTTTAGTCGAGTTCTGATTCACTTTGTTATTCCACATATCTTTATTTTCTACGACCCGGGTTTCGAAGTTTGACGTCATCTTCAGGTCCTGACGATAGCGTCGAGCGTCGAAACCCGGGTTGTAGTAAATAAAGATATTTGGAATAAAAAAGTTAAGTGTTATCATTACATTGTTAACAAATTCCAAAATGTTACGCCTGGTACTACCAATTATAATCCTATGACTGGTTCACTAAAGCCCTCCAAACTCTTCTATTCATGGCTACTTCCCTTACTGCCAGGTAGTTTTTCTGCTCTAATTTTCTCTTTAATTGGTCTATGCAGTCATACATTGGCCTACCTTTTTGGACCTTTCCCTCTATTCCTCCTTCAATTATATGCTTCACAAATCCCTTGTGCCTCAGAGTGTGCCCAACTAATTGGTCATTCTTTTCTGTATACTACAGAACTATCCTCTTCAACTTTTCCTATCCTATTCCACTTTTCTGCGAGCATCTTATCTTATTCATTCTTCCATTTGATCTTCAGCAGCCTCCAAGAGCACAAGGTATCGTCTTCTCCAAAATTATTTTTTTTTCTGCCCATCTAAATATGAAATTAGAGCACAAGATTTCGTGTTCTCCAAATTGTTTTTTTTCTGCCCATCTTAATATGTATGCTCCCGAGGCATAGAATGTCATGATCCAGAGAAATGTTTTCTCAGGCCGTTTCTTAATTCACAGTTCTATCCTCTTCGATGGTAGTATTTGCCTTTTTATTTTGAATGTTTTCTTAGCTTGGAATACTCTGTGAATGACAACCGTTGTACCTTTTTCTTCCAACAAGATCGGTAGACATTGAGCTTGGCCTAAGATATCTCCTTGTAGCTGCTATCAGCATCTATCTTTCTGGTACTGGTATTTTGGTATATGTCCGGTTTACTTAGTGTAGAGCTTGATATATTTCATTCAGAATTTCATTCAGAAAGAGTATACATTTCCTTATTCACTACCGTAGCTCATTTAGTATCTTCCAGTGAGGCGATATGGGCAACTTTAGGTTTATGGCTACATAGGCACATTTTGCAAGCCGTTAAACAGTTGAATTTAATGATATTAACTTATCGGCACACTTGTTGATTCCAGCTTGATTTCTGTATCAGCTGAACTATTTTGACAAACTCAAAATAAGAATTTAATACCGGTCATCGCATTTTAATTGATTGTACCATGCTTTCTCTAATTGACCGAAATTCAAAATACAGCTAAAACTACTGATTCATCAATTAGACACTCGGAACAGAAACCTAAACTCTGAATCCTAACACTATGTCATACCCATATTTTTCCATAGAAATACTTATTTTTAAAGCCTCGAGAACTCGCTTCGTCGTTGTAATTATGGTCGATATTGAAAGAGCCATATTACCACTTATTTCAATAGTTCAATGTAGCAAGTGTTCAAAAAAGAACTCCCTAGTTTTAAAATTCATTCAATTGAATATGAACTTATGGCTACAACTAATACATTTCATGAAAGGTGGCATGATGAATTATTTTTACTCCTCGTACATTTCGATGTGGAATCCGGTTGTTGCTCTATAGAAGTCGATATTTGACTTCTATTCATAAATTAGTTTACGTAAAAGGTGCGGCTAATGCAACAGCAGCTACAATTATCTCACTAAGATGGGCAATATCACGTATTTTTTCCGAACATACTTAGTTGTTAACACGTCCCGAAAAAAAAGTCCAAATGCATTAGGTTCGAGCTTTTAGGTGGTCGTGCAATAGGACCAACCCCTTCCTATCCATTTTCCAGGAAAACGAGCGTACAACTCCGCACAAACACCATTACCGTAGTGAGACGAAGCACTATCAAGCTGGAATGACACTTGTCAATCTCCACCTCAATGTCGTCTAACTGATGAAACATATGGATCCAACGTTTTTTGGTAAATATCACGACACTTAATTGTGCTGCTAGCTAAATAAAAGATACAACAATTCTTCTGTTGATTGGGCTTCCAGGATTAGGCATTGCATCGAGAATAGAAATAGAAGCATGACGGCAGTGCTGCGTGGTTAATTAGGAAATCACTCTTACATGGTCAATTACATCGACCAATTTGCTACCAACCTACGGGAATTAAAGTTAACTGTCATTGCTACAACGAAGAAGAAATATGAGGATTCTATTTCCACTAATATCTTCATTGTTGATTTTCAAAGCTCGGAAGCTCTCTTTCGGAGACTCGTTGCATATAAGTCATCGTCTATTTATTCTTTTCCACACGTTGAAAACTATTCAAGTGAAATATGTATGCTTACTAAAATGATTCATGTAGCTCATAATCTTGCTGCTCCATTTCCAACGGCTAAGAATACACGTATGCATCTAAAAAGAATCACCGAACAGTTACCAACGCTTTCGTAGAAAATGCAAAAAAAGGGGTGAGTCAGATACTGAAACACATTTAGACAGGCAATCCATTATATCCGAGCAACTAGTATGAATGATCAACTGACATTTGAAAAGGGCCTCAATCTCACTCATGCTCTGACAGCAATTGAAAGCAGAGAGCTTTTGAAATCATAGGAACAAAATGAATGGAATAGGTTGGAGAGCAACGCATGTTAATTGTACGTTAACCTGTTGAACAGTTCAGATAAAATTAATTATAATGGCATATGCTATCGATCAAAATAAATCCTATATCAATGGTGGCATAATTTGCAAAACAGTTCAATGGTAAGTAATCTTATATTGGTTTTAATTTATCTAAAACAAAATTTCATGGGGAAATGTCAATTAGTTTACATTGCATCAAGAGGTTAGCAAATTGAATTATTGGACAAAAAGTCGCATAAAGGGGTGGCTGGGATGGTTTATCTCGAGACGGGTGCCGCTGTGTGCACCCAACGAATTCTTGAGCTGAAGACTGTTCGAGCGCTTTACTCCTGCAACCAACCCGAATGCCATTTTTATTCCGATAGCGGAGCTGGAGCCGAGACGAGAGATGCCGCCCCCTCGAGGCCTCTCCTCTTACATCTCTGAAGGCAAGCGGCCACAGAAAAATGTTCTCGGAGGTAAGTTGCTCCCAAGACGAGTTTCAGCGAGGAGGTGGCGAGGGGGGAGGGCAGGGACGGGAACAGGAGGACGTCCCGCCAGGACCCGCGAAAGAGGGAACAGGGGAGTGAGGTGGAGAACATTTCTCGGGGAAGAAGAAAAGGAAAAGGAACTACCCCCGCCGAACCAGGAGAGCGAGAGGGAGCGTTCAAAGGCCTAAATCACGGTCTTGAGATATCGAAGTTTTGCCCTCAACCCTCATGCCCTGCCCCTCCCTCCCCCGCCACTCTCACGCTCGCTTATCCAAAGCGAAGTATCACGGTGTGCTCGTGTAGGGAACACGATAGTCGCACGGCCAGGAATTCGGCACGGGCTGTATATTTCCCCTCCACATCTTTCCTTTCGCAAGTTTCTCTCTTTTTCTTCTCGAGGGATGCGGAGTGAGAAATAGCGGGAAGGAGGTCGGGCGAGTGGTTGAGCATTAAATATGGTCCCATTGTGCGTTTGAGATGAAGAAGCCCTCTTGGGGGAAGCCAGCTCGCGTGGGGATGATTTTTTTCTTCGAGTTATTATTTTTCTCATTTTTTTTCGTCCCTTACTTCTCTCCCTTCGTCTTTCTCTTTCTTTCCCTACTCTCTTCCTCCCTTCTCCTTCCTCGCTCTCACCATTTAGCCTTCTCTCCAGACACACGCAGGAAGCTCCCCTCTCTCACACGACCTCCCTTTATTAATGGAAGCCCATTTCATCTTCTCTACGATTTCATCACTGCAAATGGACTCGCCAACTTCTCATCCTCATACAGTTCCCCTTTTCCTTGAACCAAGTAGCCGGGTCCAGTCCAACTCTTCGCTTTAAGCTTCACCTAAATTCAAACACTCCACCCCCACCCCACCATTTTCCTCCTTCTTCATCTTTGCCTCATCCTTGCTTTCCCTCGTCCACCTCACCTCGCGTCTTTTCACCCCGCCATCTCCTTGGCCTATTGCTATCTCTGTTTTCTCTTAGCCCTCTCGTTATTTCCTTTCATCACTGCCAAATTTTCATCCAGATGTGGCTTAAAGCCTGGGTCACCACTCAGAATGCTGTTTTGGAGACAGAAGGGGTGCAAAGGTAAAATGCCACCACTGTAAAGCTAGATTCAACAATTACAGGCGAAATTTGATGGAGCAGTAGCTGAATACGGATATCGTACGGTCCACTTAATTAACTTCGTGCAACAAGCTTTACAGCTGTCGCACAGTCATCAACATGTACATTTTTTGTGAGTATGAGTGTTGTACGAAGATAGTAAAGTTGGCAGTACAATTTCAGCCTTTGGTCTTTCAAGGTTTTACTGAATTTATAAGTACATAATATACATCAAAGTAGATAGTAATGAGATTTTTTAGGAATAAATGCTTGGTATTTTGTTTACTAAAAAGCTTCAAAAGAGGCTGTGGAGACGAATTGAGATGAGGCAGGCGCTGAAAAGAAGGAAAACGACGGTAAAAGAATTTTCTTGGGCCACGCCTGGCACCCTTCCTCCTCCAGCTTCCTTCATGTTTCCTCTTGCCTCCATTTCATTCTCGCGCTTTCAATAGTGTACCAACCCTGGGGAATTTCAAAAGGCTTAATTTATTTCTACCTTTAAAAATATTTCAGGCTTATTTGCGATGATTACGGCCTTGATTCTCGCTGCGGACGTGAAAGATAGAGAAAGAAAGATGAAAACCATCCCCTTACTTACTAAAAAAAAACATTCCACCCCCGCCCACTGCACTGCTTTTGAATTTGAGAGGAGTTGCTTTTCCACCCCACCACGCCACACCTATTCTCTCAAGCTTTAGATGCAAACGAAACGTTGCGTTCCTTTACTTTCTATTTGCGCGTATTTGAGCTATTTATCCGAATAAAAATTAGCGGTAAGCATTTCTGGAGCAAAACTTTGGCACTTCAAGGCTTACATAAACCAGGCACAGCTTGCAACCAATGAATGTTTGAAATTTAGTGGAATATTCGTTGTTAATGTAGCACAACAATCAGAAAATGGGCTAACAGAAGGACAATTTGGGCTGTGATTGAACTTTTATAGCTATTCAATTCTTATCACTCTTTAAAATTTAGATTCTTATTTGTCTTAATAATGACAAAGTATGTCAAATTGAGGCAAATTCACCTTTTTTTAATATGTTTACGATATCTGTTCAATAAAGATTTTCGATAAAATGGAGAACACTAATAATAGAAAATCATCTTAAGATTTTGGTAACCATAAAACGGTCAAAGTAACTCTCGCAGGACAAAAGAGGAAATAAAAACATCGAAAAATTAAGTAAAATCTCTCGTAATCCAACATGCTAGTTGTATCGTACCAATTTTTTGTGAGAAAATAATGTTTGATGATCATCAAAATCAGGAAGTAAATAGCCACGAAAATAATTCGCATCGAACATGATGAAATGCGCATCTTTTAAACAAAGTCTTCAATATTTGTGTTTTAAGCATTCATATTTGAAAAAAGTATATATACCTAAATAACTAACTTCATGTAATAATTGTTACAAATAAATCCCTGATGCTAAAACAAATTTAAATTATGGCAAGTTAATTAATTTGTTCAATTATTTCGTCAATAATTTAATTCCGAAAGAGGTAAAATATTCTGTATATGAATTTTTTGGATCTGCACAATCTTGAAAATAAAACAATGTAGATTAAATAATAAATCAAATAATATTTGAAAAATTCCTGGCGTTCAATCAGATTTTTCGTAGTAAAATGGATTTATTTTCGGTAAATATGATTTTTCTTCGGGACAACGCATAATAATAATAGGAAACCCGAGAAATGACTTTAATGAATGCTAAATTAATTTCTACAGAGAGATCTTCGTTTCTCCGTATGCCTGCAGGGAATTATCATCCTTATATTTCGTTTTTCTCCTGCGAAAATTAACATTCTCTAGATGACTTCTTCATTCATCATGCATAAGATACGTACTATTTTTGCCACATGCTCTGTCCCTAATTATCAAGATGTGAAAGATCAAGAGAGAACACATTATTTTAAATTCACAAATCCAGAAATTCTTTCTGTGCTCCCAATAATGCTATTTTTACGCATATCCTGTCCTCTACCCAAATATCACATCATTCTTTTACGGGAATATTTCACTTTTTTACATTAGTGAAGTAGAAAGTATGTTAGAATCTATATCTACAAATATTGTTTAAAATGAACGAAAAGAATCGAGATTAATATAATACATACAAAACATATGCGGCGCAGCATTAAAGAAACTAGATTTTGTTAAACATAAAATAGGAAGGTCCTCGGATGAAAAAATCAAAGAGAGATGCTATTTTGCTCTGGTTAGGCCACACCCCGAATACGCCGTAAGCATTTTGGGACCTGGTCAAATAGATTTAACCAAAAAAATCAATGAAATACAAAGGAAAGCAGAGCGCTTCGTTAAAAACTGCTATGAGCGTACACATAGTGTCTCAAAACTTTTAGAGGGATTAAGGTGGGAGCCCCTTGAGACTCGGAGGCTACCGGCTAAGCTTAGGTTGCTTGAGAAATTCAGAACTGACATTTTTCAGAGTGACACAGAGAATATTATCATGACTCCTCACTACACCTCTAGGTCTGACAGATGCGATAAATAAGGGAGATACACAGCCAAACAGATAGGTACAAAAACTCGTTCTTTCCGCGAACAATAAGCAACCACAATAAAAATTGAGCTCTACTACATACACTTTAATTCATGTCACTATTTCATCTCCAAAAATCTTACACCTTTACACGGCTGGTGTCCGTCTGGTAACACCCCGTGACACACGCCCATGCGGCAGCTCGCGGGGTATTATATAGATTTAGAAATTAAAGCATAAAATTAAAAATGTCATTCAAAGAAAAAACTCAGGAATCAAAGAAATGCGCACCCAACGTAAGTAGGCAATATGGTTAATCATTCGAAATCATCCACAACATCTTATACATTTCTTTATATTTCTTCCATGCATTTAACATTCATTCAAGTTATGTTAAATTCGATAAAGGGCAAAAACAATATGCAAGAACGTTTAAGTATTGACGTTACAGAATATCTGGCGGGACATTTACCTATACTTTATCTTGCTATATTCATTTTTCGTCGTACGTTTCCTGAAATAACATTCATTACATCAAAGCAAGTGATTTTGATACATCAAGAGCAATTTGTGCCATCACATAAGTGCGAGGCAACAGGACATTATCATACTTTAGTCTAATATTTGTTGATAATATCCTTACTTTTTACAGGCTATAAATATTTTCGCTGAGGCGCTATAGAAAATCGGAATATGCATTACTTAAGGCATGGAAAATGCGTTAACTTCATTTTCATTTTACTTAGTACATGTAGGTCACGTACCTATGGCAACGCAATCAATGAAGAACTCTAAAATGCTGACTCAAAGTAGTAAAAATAACATATTTATCCTGAACATTAATTGACACTCGATGAGTTCATCAGTAAGTGTATACTTTGAGGATGTAAGATAATTAGTCAACAAAAAAAGAAATAAAAGCGCTATGCTTGGATGTACAGCTAAAATGTGTTGAATAGAATAATCTATAAAATAGCAGCTTAAAAATTTTTCTATAAAAATGTCTATTTTCATCGTCAAATACCAAACAACATCATGAGTGCAATAAATAAAATAATACACAGATTGTTACATTTTTAGGGTGGATTTTTGATCCAAACAAGTTACCTTTCAGTCGAAAATATTTTAAAGGTAAACTAAGGCTATCGCCATTAGTTCTGTTAAAAGAAATTGACGTAAAATGAGAGACGTATGAGAAGACACATCTATTTCCATCTCGGTCAAATAATTGCACAGTCATTTTTACCTAGGATAATTGATCCCGAAATTCCCTTGATCTTATAGAGTGAACTGTTTTCGACATTCTAATGGCCTAATTTGAAAAAGCTGGTTACGCCTCGCACCAACTACATTTTCTTTCATTTTTCCAATGCAACCGACTTTAATAAATAACTCCCAACTAGAAAGACTCTTGTTTTGATATATCAAGTGCATTAAAATATTTTATAATTTAGGTCAAATTTACTGAAATATATTTACGCTGAAAACTAGAGGTCTTCTTAATGCACGAAGGCAAATTCCACTGCGCAGTTTTCTTGACCCATTTCTTATATGAGATAATTCTATAGTTCCAGATTATGTTCTTTCAGAAAGATATTAATATTTAAAAAAAAACTTTGCAATTTGAGCATAGGTAACTACCTAATCGAGTTGGTGGTAGGACTGTTAGGTGACCCGATGAGAAGCACTACCACCCACACGGCAGGCAGCCTACTACGCGACGTCTCAAATGCCCTATGCCACTGTGGCTGGATCGCACGCGTACATGGAAGCCGCGCGAGGAGGCGGAAACAGAGACGGAACGCCCACTTCTGCAAGGATATGCCGACAAGAGCGAGCTAAGTGACGACAGGGCTGCGGAAGCGGAGAGAGCGAGGCATGTATAATATAGTATTACCGTCGAAAGGAAAGGATTATATTCCACCATTAAGAGTATGGGGATGGAAGGGTTACCATTAATTTTTATTGGACGATTTGCCTTGTTACATCAAACTGGGTTTTAATTTAAGACGTATATGTTTCCTTTAATGCAAGTTATCAGCTATTTATTTGGTTGAATATTCACTCCTAACGGTGTGAATAGATCAGAAGCCACACCAAAACCTCACCCTCTATGCCTCTCAGAAGTGCTCGGCTTGTAGCTGATCCAAGTCACTGATAAGGACACACAGGAGATGCACGTGGGGAAAATGTTCTAAGGGAATACAGATATTTTTGCCCATATTGCGACGTAACGCTGTGTGTTTCACCATGCTTGAGAACTTGTCAATCAAAGAAATCAATGTAGAGTCTAGCTTTGAATTGGATTTGGACAAAATTTTTATATTAATACATTATTGGTTTATAGAATAGCCAAAAACTAAATATGTATTTGTTAAAATTCTTACTCAAATGGATGTTAAAAATGAATTTCTCCTACCCTACATATGGGTATTAACGAAATAAGTATTAATATTGGAAGAAAACAAGTAGTTTAAACAACACTTGTTTCTTCATCATGTATTTTGTATTATGAATATTAATGTATGGTAAAAAGATTTACCATATTCAGATTTCTGTTTTACCAGGTGGTAAAAACAGAAATCTAAACATGAATTAAAGAATATAACATTAATTATACATTTTCTAAGTATACGTATTACATATTTATTGCTCATGCATGCGTGTGACATTAAAAGATGGAAAACTTAGAGTAAGACCAAATATTTGAGGGAATCGTTAGAAAAGGAAGGACGAAGTGAGCTCTACAAATTTATAGGCCAAAGGTGAAAGGGTTATATTATAAAACCCTCCTGTGGTCTGCCATGGATAGTGAAAATTTTATACAAAATGATCTGAATACACAACTGACGTTTTAGCGAGTATTATTAGTTTTACCATGAATTTTGTGAGTTTTTTCATGGAAAATACAAATATGAAAAACATTTTAGCTGTAATTGAAATGATTTTTTGAGGGAACACTTATCTATGAACCTACTTTGATTTTCATACAAACTCATTTTTTGTGTGAATAAAATTACCTTTGAACGTCCTTTATTTTCTTTTTTGAGCTAACCTTTATATGCGTCATGTCTGTTATATCCAATTTATCTCCACCCCGTCCATTGTAAAAGCTCAGTTAGGAATTTAAACATACGTACTAACAATTGGTTACCTACTTTCAGAAGTCTTTTGTTGAGGTGTGTATGACGTATTTGAGGCAACATCATGGGTAGAAAGCAGCAGAAGTCATTTCCATTTAATATTTTTTGATCTAATGTTATTTGGTAATATTTGAAGTTACAGGTGAATCGTTATATGACTAATAAATAATGGACTCGTGTAAATTTCTCGGGCTCGCCACCGGGTAAGATATTCATAGGCAGCCGACGTTTCGGGTTCCGACTCGTTACCCATTCTCAAGGCTACTTAAAATATGGGTAACGAGTCGGAACCCGAAACGTCGGCTGCCTATGAATATCTTACCCGGTGGCGAGCCCGAGAAATTTACACAAATTTAATTCTCCGGGAAAGTGTAAAATCATACAAAATATTGGACTGTTATGCTGTAAATACAAGAAATCCTTCCACAACCTGCTCCTGGAAAATTTTGGAATAGATTACAACGACAGAAGAGTATTCTGCCAACTACACAAGAAGCAAGTCTTCAAAATGGAAACAAGAGCCGGAACAAAAATAGATGCTGAAATTGGCAAAGGAATGAGACAAGGATGCGACCTCTCAACAGCACTGTTCAACAAATACTTGGAGGAGGCAATTACAGAAGCCCAAGAAATTTCACTGAATGGTATCAAGATAATAACGGAGAAGAAATAAACATGTTCAGCTTCTCAGACGAAATCACCCATATCTCTACTTTTTAGTGATAACAAATGAATGGACATTTTTTGGTTATGGAGAACTGGGAATATCTCATCGATGTCTTAAAATAAGCGTACGTTAACGTTTGAGTAAAGAACATGACAGCTAGCGACAAAAGGGTTTGGCGATATGTAAGCCATATTTAATGAAAATTCTTTTACATTAGGATGAGAGGTGAGAGAAATAGGACTTTTCAAGCTATAGTAACAGTGGAAACTACTGGCCGGCACTGGAAAAGGTATTCAGCCTGGTCACTTTTAGGGTTTTCTCCGGATTGATCAATTAGTTTTATTGCAGAGACAGGCCTAGAAACCGCTACTAATGGTAGTAAAGTTAGTATGAAAGGTTTTATAATAGGAATTAAGCATTTTTCTCAAAATCAAGGGAGAAAAGTTCATAAAGATCGTTCGTTTGGTAAAAATTCAACCAGAAATATAAGTAAAACTCGTGCTACTTTTTTAACATAGATATGCACGGCGGTCAATCGTTACATGATTAATACATATTTCACCATAATACCGTAAGTAGGAGAAATACTTTGACAATATTTACTGGAAAATGATGTTTGGGCTGCAGGAAATATTTTTAATAAATGAGGACAAAAGAATAATTTATCAACTATATAATAAGTAAGTCGTCACCAAAGTAAATGAGAGACGGAATACAAATAGATACTAAAATCGAATCAAAGCGAAAAACGAAGGAATGGCTCAAGGAAGAAACCTTTCACCAGCACTGTTTAACATTTTCTTGGTGGAGTCAATATGGTAGGCACAAGAAATGGGACTGAAGGGAGTTAAGATTAATGGAGGAAAAATAAACATGCTCCTTTTCGCAATCAATATCGCAGTCATAGCTGGAAATCGCGATGATATTCAAAGGTCAATAAGCGCAATGGGCAAAGTTCTCCAAAAATACAAAATGAAAATAATTATGACAAAGACAAACATCCTAGTACGCGGAAGTGAAAAAATCTGAATGTAAAGAGATACGAGTAAATTCGTAAATTCCAAAAAAATCTTTAATAACTTTCCGCATCTGGTTTCATCCATTAAGGCATCGTTAGGAACATTAAAATGTTACAACCTCAGAGGAAATTTATATAAATGCAACTCATGCGGGTGGGGGTAGGTTAGTTAGGAGGAAGAATGCGGGAGAAGACGTGAGGAGGAGAGGACGGTCACGTTTAGGATTGGGAAGTGGTGCTGAGTGGTAGTGGATCACCTCAGGTGATGGCCAGGTTTAGTCGTGGGGAATGAATGGAACTGGAAGGAGTGGTGAAAACCGCAGAGGGAGATCGAGAAACGGTGAATTGGGATGGAAAGAAGTATTCGTTTCGTCTTGAGAACCTCTAATTGCTCCACGATTCCATTTTTCTGCCCTTACAATTTAGAGGGGTGTTCAATTAAAATTACTCTAGAAACCTGCGTCAATGAGGTGTCGGGCGATTTTTTTTTCAGCTGTGAAAGTAAGAAGTATCCACCGGACGTTGAAAAATTTTATACCTGATAATTCTCTAACGGCTTAAACAGGTTGGGCAAAGTTATTAAAGAGTTCTGTGGAATTTATAATGTTATGCCGAATAATATTTCTATAGTTGTATGGTGTAAAAAAAAGCCACCGTCGAGAGTCAGGTAATTTTCCGCCATATCCGGTAATGACTGTGATTACTAATTGGCTGCATTTCAGTCAAGTGCGCAATATAAATGAATAACAGGGATTAGTAAAACCAAATACTAGAGTGGATTACTCAAAAAGGGGGTTGGTTTTAAACGTTTATCTCTGCGATTTTTTCGTTTTAGTCGGAAATAGGTTTTACAGGAATATGAACTCAAATATTCTTCAAATAACAGTCTAGAAACATAGCTTTCTGTTGGGTCACAGTGCATCAGAAGCACATTTACAACTCGTGGTGCACGTGGTGTCATTTCTAACACAAAATTCAAAGTCTTAACCAAGTTTAAATGGCAGTAGGCTAGGTACAAAAGATGAACGGAGAGAAATAAGGGGTTAGAGAAGCTTAAATGATAACTCAAACGCTCCGGAATGAAGCCGCGGACGAATAGATATAGGTCGATTCGTGAAGCCTAATTAAAAAAAGATACGTTGCACCCTAGGCTACTGGGATTATATTGGATTTCTATCAATGCAACGCGTCGAATAAATAAACATTGACGTCAATTATGGCGTCGCCTGTTGATTTTTTAACACAACCTAAAGCAATGTGAAGGAGAAAATAATGAATCGTATTTTCCATGGAAATTCATTGAAGTGGTATTCTACTTTAGTAAGAATTAAATAATTCTCTTATTCAACTAATTGTAAGGCCTGAAATAAAAATATAAATCCAACCAGGAATCCCCACGAACCCTTGATATGCAAGAGTACAGCGTTCATACCAACATGTTCGCTTCTTCAGCATTTGAGTTCAATGCCTATATAAGGTTCGACATCTCATTACTTTTCCTCTTTCCCCTTATTTTCATCGAATATCATTTGATGTTTACAAAGATATAGATGGTAGATAACGTACTTGTATTATTGATCGGATTGACATATGATAACTCCATGAACACTAAGCCGAGAGAGAAACGATAATGATCAACTAGGGATACTAGGGATGAAGAACAAATGTGAAGGATTCTGAAATCACGGATATGATACGAATCAAGCAGTTAGCAAGAAAAAATTTTGTAGTGACCTATAGCAGCCTAATTTAAAGAAGTCTTGCAAATGAAGATGATCTTATATATTGAAGCTCACGGCCTTAAATATCTCACAAATTTCTGGTTTCTTTTCAGAAAACTGTGCATTTCTTTTCATTAGTAAGTAACTTTGCAAGTGTATACTTTTACTAGTACTGCAAATTTTATTTGCTCACTGCAGCATAAGAGGGTGGTGGCATTAGAAATAGTTCCCGGCGAATAGAAAATGTTCATCACAATGAGTGAAATAAAATAAGATTTGCCTTTATCTCTCAATTTATTGGTAAACCCCTGACTGGTTTCAATTATCATTTTAATGACAAAATTTTAGCAAGAGTTTTTTGAACGAACTTGAATCATGGTACAATCAATTCTCTACCTAGTACCTGTCCAACTCAACGAAATGTTCAGTTACGTCAACCTTCAGCATAGACATCCTAATGGCCACTTCCGTAGACTCCCTCCCCACTACGTTTTTTCCAATTAATTATAAAAATACGAAACTAAAATATTTGTGTAGTCACTTTAAAAATGAAAAGCGAGTGATAAACCGGCCAGGGGTTTAGCAATAAACAGTGTCGAAGATACAGAGTTTTTTTCACTCTTAAAGATAAACTCCAAATTCCACAAAGTAGGCTCGCATGCAATTGGAAGGATAGGAAACGGTCGAGATGAGTAGGCAAGAGGGGATAAGGTCCAGAGAAGGTGACGATGGAGCAAAGTTGATGGACAGTAGTCAATAGATCGGATATCGGGAAGTTGTCTCGGAAACGGTCGGTTTGAGTCGCATTTGATGAATGTCAGCTTAACTTCCGACTGAACGGCTCCTTTACCCTGAAGGCCTTTTAATCGATTGCGTTCGACTAGCTGTGGATGAGCGATACCTTGGTCCGGAGAACATGATTTGCGAGAAGCGCTGGATACCGCGAAAGGATGGAACGCTTTTGTGATCACGTCAAGGTGCACACACATATATCCACCGTGTCCCCAGGATTCCAAAGGATGAGCGATTACCCGGAAGCGGTGGAGTGATGTTCCTCCCACGAGTCCATCATCACAAAAGAAGAGACGAAGCGGCGAATCTCCATTTTTCTCCCGGAGCCGCTCACATTGGTCGCAATTGAGCTGCCTGACCCACGAGTGCAGGCAATTTAAAGTAACACAGCTTTCACACCTTCTCTGTTGCCTGTTCTCCATTGTCATTCCGTGATTCTTGAAAAGATTTGCATCTCTCCCAATATTTTTCCCACTTGAAACTTAAAAGGATATATGAGATTTGGTAAACACATATCTCTCATTTACTCTCGGAATTTTTCTGCCCAGAATACTATAGCGGTAAACAGATGTTTAATAGAAGAAGACAGAAGCAAGAAAGCAAGATAATAATGTCCTTTAGAAGAATATTGGAAATTTTTTCCCGAACTTAGCACTTTGTTCATCTGATTTACAGTATTTTTCCATTGATTAATAACTTTACAGAAATAGAATCCCGAATCAGATGAAGAGCAGTGGAAATCATTGAGATATTGATATAAATTATAATGGGAACTAATTATACATCCACATATTACCCTCCAAGCCACCTCAAGGACATCATCTCCCAAAACCTTTTCCTTTACACGACTGGTGTCCTACCACCCCCTGCCGTACATCCATGCGGCGGCTAACAGAGTAGCATATAGATATGCATGTATACCTAAGGGTGTGTGGCAGTTAGTATCCACCAATATGCGCTATGGTGCGCCGGTAAATTTTACAATATCATGGCTCAAGCCCTTGGGAATAAATCAAACACCAGCATAACTTAAATGACATGGCAACAATGCCATGTGCAAGAGCTGACTTTGAGTATTTCCCAATTTTTTAGGGTAAAGAATTTGCGGAATTCTATTTCTTAAAAGGGTTAATGATCAGTAATTGCGCTAGTTAGTAAGTTCTTCTCATAAAAAGATGTATTTTAAGCAGAGGTATTTTAAGAGAGATAGTTTTAAATAATGCATATGGAGTAAAGAGCATGAAATAATAGGAAATTTAGACATATCGGATAGAATAATCATACTCACTATTTCATGTTATCCAAATTACGTGGTATGAAGTCGCCGGTATGGCTATACTGTGCATTTGGTAAATGATACAGGAATGAATAAAATGGCCAAATCTTTTAATAAAATGGTACATTAATCTATACAGTCCCAATTACCAGTGGTTAGCAATGCATCTCGTTCGAAAATTCAACTTTAACGTAAAAATCTTAAAATCTTTGCAAGAAAGCGTTCTTACGATTTTAATCATGTTGAACGAAATTCTTTTCTTGAATGACGACTGTATCCGGTGTAAATGAGACTTGCTATATATCGATAGCATGCACAATTATGCGTTTAAATATGCTTCTTTTTTAACTCTTCAAACATGTGTCTTCTCTTTTAAAACGTTAATAATGACAATGCAAAGGCAAAAGAAATAAATACAGATGCTCACCACAGAAAATATTTCGCAATAATATAGTAATACGGTTGTCAAGGAGAATATTAACTTAATGATTTCATAATGATGTGGCACATCCTTATTAAGAAGCGTGGATAAAAAACTTTAAAACATATTTTCACCGTGCTTTTTAATAACATGAAAAAAATGAAATAAGGAAAGGATTCTGCAATTTACCTCCGTAAAGAATGAGGAAAATTGCGAAGCATTTATGTGCAAAACATCTCTGAAGTTTGGAATAAGTAAGAGATGATAATTGAGGAATATTTTTATCATAAAAAATAGATGTGACGCTGACTGAAATCATATAAATAAAAAAATTCAAAATTTTATTGGCAATGGAAAAATACCAGTATAGAAAACTTTGAAGTAATCCTTCCTCTTCTTCTCTTTGATTTAGTCCCAAATGTTAGATTATAATAATTCAATGGACAAAATGGAGTTATTTGTAATAATTAAATCATTTGAAGCATATATCACGAAAACAATCACATTCATTTGTTTTGAAATGCACGTCTTTAAAGGCGCAATATGGTAAAATGCATGTTACAAAAATGAAAATATTTTGTATCCCTGGAAATGGTTTTTACAACTTCTTTGATGAAATAAATGGAGCTATTATCATCCTTTATCCTTTCCAAATGATGTTTTTTCAGGAAAATATAAAGGCTTATGAGTAGTTGAAAAGACTATTGTTATGCAAATCATATCATTATCCCAGGTTGAAAGATGGAACTCTAGATCCTCAGGACTGTTGTGCACGATTAAATTATTTATTTCTTTACCATGCTGATTTAAGTTTTGAGCCTGCATAAACTGACAAATTAATGTGAAATTTATTGGTTTTTGTAGTTTTTTATTCTTCACCAACAGAAAAGAATCAGAGCAATGACGTTCAATTACCATTTCCTTTCATGCTATATTTATTTATGCAAAAATATATTTTACCAACTATTACATGTTTTTGGAGTTATAAAATTCGTTTTGCACTGTAGTTTTCTTATAATATACATAACACTTTAGTTTCCAATTTTCGTGAACACTATACCCTACTTTGAAACATAATGAAACATGGCATCGTATAACAAGTGACCACTTGCTCATAATCGAAATCTTGCTTATAAAAGAAATACTTGTACTGTAACTCAGCTACAAGGCACTTTTATCAATGTAACTTTCACACATGTAGTAAGAATAAATGGCTTTGGAGAAGAATGTGACAATAACTCGAAGCACTGCGTATGAATTTAGAAAGTTCGTTAATGAAGAAGATCTTTGGAGGAAGAGAAAGAATTTCTGCAGAATGGGATTACGCACTCCGTTGCAGCTCCTTAACTTAATAGACCTGCCTTGTGACACACAAATCTTTTCTTTTTCGCTCCCATTGTCCCGCTTTAATTGAAAATTTGCGCCCTTCATCTTCTGTTTTCCTCCATTATTTTGAGAGGAATCTAAGAACTCAATATGTTTTTCAAACACATTTCCCCGTGGGGATTAATTAAAATCCACAGCTCGAGTGAATTTAATGTAGTGGTACTTAAAGATCATGTTTAAGTAAATTGGGTTTTGAAAACAGAACACAAGAATGGGGAAAATAATCAGTTTGTCGTTTAACATACAAATCTTTCTCCGCGAGCTTTAACATACGCAATATTAAAAAAAATATTGCCACTACAGAACAATATAACACGTTATGTAAAAAATGTATGCCTTACAATAGGATGAGTCATGACGTAAAAAGAATAGTAGAAATATTAGCATTTTATCAACTACGTATGAAAAATGGAGTCAAGAATCCACTTGAAGGATGAGAAAAATGACATAACCAGAGCTTTGAAGTATTAAAAATCTTCCTAAGAAAATTGAATCATGGCAGAAACGCTGAAGGAATCTAGTAATTGAGCAATACATGACGTAAGTGGTTTACTTATATATATATTCTTGGAAAATCAATCTCAAAGGCTTAGGAAAATGAACGACTAAACTCACTACATAAGAAAATGTGAAAACAAATGTATATAACCATTGAAGAATCTCCCTTCTGGCTTTAATGTATAAAATCCTATCTAAAACTTTCCAAATAAGACTTAGTCCGTTGTTGACAAACAAATTGGAAATAATATTATATTTCAAAACAACAATGTGAAACAGAAACACAAATAAAAGAACAACAAAATAGTTCTTGACTATCTGAAAAAACCTATGACTTATTAGATCGAGTCTCCCGATGTAACTTCTTAAAAGTATTTGGAGTTGATTCAGAAATAATCAGATTACCCAAGAAAACACACACTGATACAAGGTCAAATGTGGAGTTCCTGGAAGTGATCTTGGAGGAATTCAATATTTAGACATGTAGTAAAATACATGGACATTTCCCGATTCATTTTAAGTGCAGATATCCTAGAAATGATAATTAGAGAGTAAAAGAGGAATATCAAAGGAAGGGAACTGGTCACAAGGTCGTCAGGATGCAATAGCGTTTTGCGGATCTAGTTTAAATTGGTTGTCCTTTTCAGATAACGATGCAATATCCTCTGAAAATAGGTAGAATGCACGTGAACAAATTACCATCTTGACGGAAATAACGGAGAAAGTTCGATTTCAAATGTCTTTTTAGAAGAATAAAGTCATGTTAACAATAGGAAACGCAGCTGAAGTGTTTTGAGCGGTATGGGGAAGAATCGATGATGTTGAGTTATACAATTTTCTTGGTGAAATAACCTAAGTCAAGTGGCTATAAATAGAAGCAAACAAAGCAAAGGGCAAAGTAAATGGAAATATCATACCGACAGACTTTTGATACAGATACCAGAAATTCTCTACACGAAAACAAAATTTAGACAAAGTAAAGAAGCTATAAATTCTCTACGTCAATGATTGCATGATCTCTATGAGAGCTAGGTAAAGAGAAGAGATATAGAAGACGGAAGGAAAAATTCAGAGAAAAATCCCGGCACCATTAAAAAGAGAGATAGGCTAGTTTAAGAACTTGATAAAAATGACATCTTAAAGGATGAAGAATGTAAAGAAAATCGTCCATTTTATGTTAATAAGAGTCAAAATGGCAACCAGTGGGCAAAAGAAATAAATATAGATATGATTTATATGAGGATATTGGAAGACATTAGATAAGGTCATATTAAATTAAGGAAATTCATATGGTACTTCAGGCATCTCCGAAAGATGGAAACAACGGAAGGAATGACAGCCTGAACAAGAGAGGAGAAGAAATAAAAGCGAAGGAGTAAAATATCAATGGGGAACATGAAAAGGATAGGATAACAATGAAAACAAAACAACGCATTTGGCTGTTCTAAAATAAATAAAATTCTTCATTCCAGAGCTTGATAGCCATGTCATCAATTTTACGAGTTGGAAAATTATAGGAAATTAACCTGAAATGCATTTAGTGAGAAAACTTATTTCATACATATAAGTTCATACTTATATTTCATACTTATAAGTTCATCTTACGTTGAAAATTGTATTAAAGGTACAAACGCTTTCAACTCGCATAAGTTAGTCCTGAGTGTACCCAACCATCTACCTATTTATCTTTACAAAACTTTTTTATTAATTTTATTTAGACACAAGGAAATATTGCGATTATTCTTTCAGAAAAATATCTCCCGACAGATATATGCCGTAATGGGCTATCGTCCCCATGCAACCCGACACTTCGCTGCTGGGCTCCTTTTGTTCCGAACTTTTAAATGTTATGATGACAAGTTAATGCAATTAAATGTCTCCGCGCACTATTTCGGACGGGAGGAAAGAGAATTTCGGCAAAATTAATAAGCGTGCAATTTCTCGGGAATGGGTGGAGCAGTATCCCCGAAAACGGCCACTAATAATCTGACACATATTTCACGCGGGACACCCTCCATCCCAGTACCCTGCCCTTATATGCCCTCTCCCGTTCCCTCTTCACCCCTTTCCTTCGTTTTCCCTCCCTTAAACCGCAGTTTTGGTGCTTTTATTTCTCCCACCCTGACCTGGATTCTAAAGTCTCTCCCTCGACCACTAAGGACCGGGAGACCTCGCCTTCATGCACCCTTCCCCTTCTTCCTCTTCTTCTAGTCATCCCGTTTCCCCCTCCCACTCCTCCTCCTCCTCCTCCCCCTACTCCCGCTAAAATTCCCAAATCGCTTCCTCTCCTCTCGTTCCGCTCCCTGTGCCCCCCCCCTGGGAAGAGGGAGGGTCTTGAAGCGACTAGAATCGTAGTTGTCGTACCCCCAAACCCCATGCTTTCTACCCCTCCAACTTACCCTGTCTCCCACACGCCGCCCTTAACCCTCTCTCTCTCCACTCCTCGCGAACAAAAATGAATAGGATTAGGGAAAGGATCCCGACAAGGATAATCAGCGAGGGTCTTCCAACCCTAATGGGAACGGCACCAGCAGGTCTTTGTCCCCTTGTCTCTCACCTCCCCTCCCCCGCCCCCTTGATTCCTTTAAAACCATCTCAAGCCGTCTTCTCTCCTTCCCCTCGTCCACCTTTTCCACACTTCTCAGCCCGACTCCTTTCCGACTATCGCACAAAAGGTGGATTTAGGGGGGGAGACAGGAGGGGGAGCTGGGGAGTTTGTTCCACCGTTGTGTTCCGGCTCCTCCTTCTCTCCGTGTGTCGGGTTGCGAAGAACGAGGAGGCTGCCTCGAGGGAAATGGGACGCTGATAAGGAGAGCGAGGAGGAGGTGAGCGAGTGAAAAATGATTTAGAGCGGAATGGGGTTGAAATAAGCAGAGCGATCAAAATGCGAAGTACCGAATCTTATTTTCCCCCGTTGCCCTTTTTCAACCGCTCGTTTTAACGGCCTTGGATTTCATTCAGGAACATTCCCGTACACATTGTTCTACATAGCAAAGAATTTTGTCCTTATTTGGTAAATAGGTGAACCTTCGTCACCTAATGTATACGGCGAAGGGATATCTCGTTTACTCATGAAACTCACCTTGAGCTCTTTTGTTCGGCACCCGAGCTAGAAATGTTTCCGTGCTCAGTTCTGAGATTTGATAGAATATAGATGAATAAAAATGGCACGGAGTTGTAGCAAGCATGAAATAATTTGACGAAGCCGAACTAGTAAACTTAAAAAGCGTGATAAATATGCGCCTGTTAAAATTATTCATTGATGCACTTAAATTCGATTTATTAACGAGGAATGATTGGAAGTACAGTCAGGAAACAAACAGCAATCAACTGATAGTAACAGCAAATACGTTGAAAGTGGATAATTGCATTAACATTGTTTTCTATGTCTATATAAAAATTAGTCACTCTAACTCAAAGTTATAAGTACGAGGCTGATGTGATATGATTAAAATACATTTTATTTAATCCCTGACTACGAAATTTCATAGAAAGAAAATATCCTAATTTTGCCCTCCAAATAAAATCACGGGTTGACCATAAAATTATTCCCTATTCGGAGTAAAACATTTGAGAGTATAGAACCTGATGGAATGATTATTATTAGAAGGTACGATGTTGTCATTCCACCAATATTAGTGGCAGTATTCCAGATTTCTATCTAAATTTGGATACTGGATGGACAGGACTGAAAATAGATGTTTGAAAAAACATTTTGGCATTTATTTCTATTTATCATTTTTGAGGAAATAAAAGGAAGTCTCCGAGAGAGCCATTGAGCAGCCGTTAAATCAAAGAACCTAAAGGACTTTTCTACATCTTGGAAGAAACGGGACGGCCACCTTGATGTTATGTGGACCACCACCACACACCTGGATGGTATGTGAAGTTTCCTCACCATTCATACAATACTCTTCCCCATTCAAGGTCTTTCCACACAATCTCCACTTTTCGGCCGCTCTGCGCAGACCAAAATGCAGGCAGGAGAAAAACGCGCGGCCAAGCTTGAAAGTAGGAGAATGTTGCATTGGCGAACATGAGTCTCATGTAAGCCGCACAGAGAAATGTCTGATTCAAAATTATCCAAAAACACTTAACCCACATTTTTCCTACGATTAGTTGGTAACTTCCATCCCAATGTCATCTACCTAAGTGGTTACGCTGCATAGTTTATCGTCTACTACTTTTCAATAATCTATAAACTCTCCAATATACTATATCTGTTTCTAATAATATTTCAAATTTGACCAAAATTATAGCGACATACTCTAGGTGAGGTATCTCGAGAGAACATTAACAACGCTCTTAAACCTATTCTCCAAACTTGTCGATCTCCTAAATTTACCATTATTCATTTATATAACCCACTTTACGATTAGTTTCTCTGCAGATTGTCAATAAAGATTTCTTATGTGTGTCCCTTACGTCGCATAAAATGGAAGAAATCAAACACGAATCGAACGAATGGAAGAAAATTTGAGCAGCTCACTGTCTTTAATTATTAATTCACCATCTCCAACTTTTGGGCCTGAGTCTAAACCAAGTTGAGGAAGAGGAGAGCGGCCCTTTTAAACTTTTTAGGCATCTCACACTTCACGAATTAACGTCTTCAAGTAAAAATATACAAAACCTATCACTATCCAGCAAGCTAACTCTTACATCGAGCTTGTCTTTCTTTGTTCAATGGGAATATATATAGTTACTGTAACTGTATAAAATATGATGAAAGTACGATGAAAACCCGTTCTAAGTAGTCACCACCAGAATCACTAGTTAATAGGCACTTAAACTTGTCACAAGTTGTTAATAGGCACTTAAATAAGTCACTTGGGAGGTGACCGTTAAAGGGAGGGAAAATTTACATTGCTTACAGGTATATATACGCGAAATTCACTCCGTTCGTGACAAAATCGGTCGCCTTGTGAGGTGATCACTTAAGAGAGGTGACTAAGGAGATAGGTTTTACTGTGCGAGCATTCATTTAATTTCATTGTCCACACCAAAAAATGAGCATCCACTTGATTCACCACCATAATATCTAAGAATGAAGGCCGACATTCATTTTATAATATTTGATATTTTAAAAACCTCTGTACACGAAAATCTGCGGATTTCGATTTCTCTGTGCGAACCAAATCGAATCTACTTTGAGGACTTCATTTACCTCATAGACTACCACAACGGCCTTATCTCCTTTTAATGCCTCTGTCTCTCGTATTTATTCAGGAATGAAATTCTTATCCTTTTTTACCCTTAATGTGCTCGTTTTTAATGTCCCGAGTAATATGGATAAGCCCTTTCATCGGGGAATGTCCCCATGTCTCCTTCAGCAACCTTCCCCTCCAACCGTAAGACCTTTTGGCCCTTTTTGGTCCCATTTCACTGATGGGCTAGCTAAACCACCGACCGTCTTTCTTCTCTGCCTCTGGACTTGGACTCCTCCTCCTTCCCGCCGCTTAATCCTCTACTCGAGTCTCCATAATCTCCTCTACATGTATTCCTCTCCTTTCTCCTCTGTTCTTGTCCACAGCCTCTGGCTTTCAAGTGCTTCTTCATCTCCATGCCAACGGAAGAGTGGACTATGGAAGAATATTAAGTCTCTTGGTACGGTATTATTAGACCAGCGGACAGGATGACTTGAGCTTCGGCACCGCCATCTTAAACTTCATCTTATTCAGACAACTTTTAGAATTTGATCCTCATTCGCTCAAGATAAGATGAAACCTATGCATGCATGAACGAGCCTTTTTTCAGGAATATTAAAAAATAAAGGGTATTGGAATATATAAATTATACCATTGAACTGTATTGCAGTTTCTTTTTGGTATTTATGAAACATAAGTCAAGATCACTTTGTGCGCTCCACACTTTTTATCGACAACTCTGAACGGTTTCAGTGGGCAGGTAATACAAAGAGTGAAGCATCCTAAGATTTGTTCCTTAAGTAATGGATTACAATCATGATTTCTGATGAGTTTATGATAGAGAGCAAATAAGGTAAATTTATGGTTCTGCAGTGGGAAAAAGTATGGTAGGTACGACGATTGGTGGTTCCAATTAGAGTTGGAAAAAGAAAAATAAACTCTTTACCAAGCGATCTTAAAAAATATTCCGGATTATATTTATTCAACTTAAAATATTAGCCTAAAGCACCAATTTCTGTAAAACATGGGCAAATTACTGATCAGGACTTACCTTCTTTAAATCCATTAGGCATAACCGCTATTTGAATATTTTTCACTGCACCCTATCTAATATGTATGCTAATTTATTTTATTCAAAAAACATATTTACATTAAACTTTTTGGAAGAGTAGCTACGCGTTAAAATACGATCAAATCCTTGCCATCTTTTATATATTTTTCATACAAAGAATATTGTTTTCATTGATCTCAATGGTTTCAGGCTTAACTACGGAAGCTCATTATGAATAATGAAAAAGGAAGCTTGCTTTTATTCAGAAAATTTATTTTTGAGGTACGACTAGTTTCGACGCAGGTAAATCATCTTCAGGTTTATTTTTTTCATTATTCATTGTTTTTTTATTTATACCGTGCGAACATGAAAATCTAATGTCATCGAATTAAAATTCCAAAACTTCATGTCCGTTCTAGCTTGAAAGTAATTATTTTGACTTTGAAAATATATAAGGCAAATAAAAGGTTGTTGAGTGAAGTCAAAAAGTAATCCATACGACAGTAAAGGTAATATTAAATGACAATAAAAGGTGATTGAGTGACATCACTACTACGGCTAAACAATCACTAGAATAAGGAAAAATTAATAGCAGAACGAAGAGATTTAGTATATCACTTTTCCTCTTGCAATCAGGAACATAGTTCGAAAAAAAATCAGTTTTCTATTTTCACTAGGTACTTTTCTACTTTGGTTATCTTGATACTTTTATGCTACAATTTGTTTTAGTAATTGACAAAACCTTCCGATACGATAAAATTAATATTTATTTCAAATATCCATACCCGAATGAAAGAGTGTTCCACATGATTTTGTTTTTAGAAGTAATTTGTTGTACCAGAAGTGATTTGGCAAACCAAATCACTTCTTTAACCCGTCAATCTACCAATCATACCAAAATCTGTTATCTGCAGGAATTGCATGCTTAGCAACGTAATATTGCACTGGTTTATGGTCAAGGCAAGATTTGCTAAACGGAATGATTAGTCACCTGGGAGGTGTTCAGAGTTCAATCAAGCATTGAACACGAGGTGTGAAATTACCCCGTAGCATATATCCTGGAGATGGTTCGCACTCTATTCCATAGATGTTAATTAAAAATAAATTTACGTATGATTTTATCGATAAAACGTAATGGGGAAAAATATTAATCGACTTCCAAAAAGTTACTTTAATATTTGCAGAAGCTCTTCGAAATTGAACTTCATTAATTTTCTGTGAATTGTATATTTCAACTAGCTACCTTAGGTTATTAGTCACGGTGAAAATATGTTGATATAATTCCCAGTTCAATAAAACAACTAGCTAGTCCGTCAAAGACATTCAATGCATTCATTCATCTTTTAATGATAGTTTTGTCGAGGACATAAAGGCATGCGTTGAATATAGTGCCTGATTATATTGTCTCGACATTGTCTGAAAATTAATTTTTGTACGGATGTCATTTGTTGCGCGGTTGCATTGTGTGTACTGAACGGAGTAAATGAACGTCCAAGCATATAAAATTACAATTTTCGAAGCTCGGGCAATCCTGAAAGCAGATGGACTTTACTATTTGACATGTTTATTTGTGGATTCATGAATATATATCCCCGCTAAATCTCAAATTTTCTCCGCTTCGTGTTTTTCTCCAGTTGTACACTCCAGCCTAAATTACATTTGAGCTCCATTTTTTGCTTTTCCTCTCCCGTCACTCCATTCCTTCGAAGAGAAACTTTATATCCGTGCGCTTTACTGCCCTCGGTTTAAGACCTCAACAGAATTCCTTGTTTGCAGACGTTTCATGACATCCCAGATGTGCCTGCAATCAAGGTTTTTCGCATTGCTCTTTTGGTTACTTATGTTAACCCGAGATGAAAGAAATTAATTCTGGTAAAGAATCTTCTTCATGTTACAAAGAGTGCGCCCAAAATGAGAGACGCTCTCGTCTGTCCAAATGGGGAAGATATTATGAAAATACGAACGCAGACGGTGTCACATGGTGGAAGGTTGACGTTGTAATAAGACATACTTTATCATTTTTTAAATTTATTTCAGAATTGTGTAACCTCTTACGGCTATTATACCATCATTAGGTACACCATGGAGTATATTTGACGATGGGTTTACAACCAAAACCAGTTGTACATTTTGTAATAATTTTTTAATGTAACAAAGTTTTTTCTAAAGAATAAATGGAAATGAACACAACTGGATATATAACATAAGGTCCTCACTCCCTCCATTTTCCTATTTTGAAAAAAAGATGAAGAGGAATCTAGTGAATCATATTTTTAAACAGGAAAAAAATGCTAAAATGTAAGGGATTTCAGCTCCGCAAGAATTTTCAATGGGTCAATAATAAAAAAGAATGATGTCTGTCCAGAGAGATAATGCCTGTAAGGCTGCCATACACGCACAGACGGGGTGGGGATCTTGGGGGTCATGACCCTCCCACAATCTTTGACGATGTTTTGTGTCATATGAAGTCGTGTGCAAATTTTTTGTTAAGTTGATTGCATTTCACCGTTTCTTATTCAGTTAAAAGTTATGCCGCAAAAGCAATTATTTATTTAAGAGAAATATCGTAATATTTTATCCCTTTTCTTCACAATCATGACAACAGTGAATGATACAACCAAATGGCGGAAAAATATACGCGACGTGAAACCATATGCTCAGCATTCACAGAATAGATCATTCCATGCAAAGTGGTAAAGGCCCACCCTTTGATCATCTCAGAGTTATATGATATTTTAATCTTGAAATTCACTTATTTAAAACGAGGTTGCGTAAATGTTTATCATACAATGGTGAAATATTTCTGAGATAAAGCAGAATGTGACCTCGCGCAAATTAAATAAAATTTTAGCACTTTTCACACACATCCTCTTTGAGAAATCCTTTCTCTGATTGGTGAAAAATACTTCTCACATGCTCTTATGGCGACCTCTTCCATATAAAATGACACCCGAAAATACTTCTCAAGCAGCCTATTCATACTGTGTTTAACAAACTGTAATATATTTTTGACATATCCAGATTTGTCTGCCATATAAAGATGTTGGTAACCTTTCTCTAACAGGCGCAACGTTAAGCAGCAGCGTACCATGGGTGTATCAGAATACACGGGCTTAATAGAAGGCCGAAGTTCCCAGAGGTTGAAGAAAGGTTGCCCAAGAAGTAGCATGGACAAGGCTAGTTTTGAGTGGGTCATGAAAAATATGGGTTGGACACCACAGTAATGGACAAATATGAAAGGAGTAGAGATAGTTGGTTTGCTATCGAGAGATTTGGTGAGTTTTAAATAATGAAATAGGTACATAAAAAGTGTATAGTTTGAGAGAAAGTGTTGGATCGCGAAATTCATGGGTGAATATGGTATGAAGCTCCAAGAGAGGAGGAGTATTTGGAGAATGAAAAATAGTAGGCCGTTTATGAAACAAACTATGATGCTATGTGAAACGAGTCACTGGGAGAAATCGTTCGCTGAAACCTATGACCTACTATGACGACTATTATGTTCACCCTAACTAACATCAGTTAAAAAGTAAAATCTTAATTAAATAGGCTCGTCACTATTAAATTACCACTAGATAAGTTCGATGCTGCAATCTTCACCATATTAATCTAGAGATCAAACATCTTCCATCAACAAGATATTAAAAATACGTAACCATTAGTCCATTACACTTTGCATGCTTTCTGAACAAATGTTGCATATCTGAATTTCATTTTTTGTAAATTCTACATAAACAATATTTAACTACAGTTTTTTACTTCAATTACAATTGAATGTTGTAATTTTTGAATAAAAATGTTTTTCATTTAAGTCATTTAAATATTTCATGAATTAATACCAGAAACCATTACTGTCATCTAGCATATTTGCAAAATTTATAAAACAAAGTATGTTTACAATGTAAATAGCATTTACTTTACCATGTAAGAGAAAATTCACACCCGACACTATCTAGGGCACTAGCAGTGTACTACTTAGATATGGACCATGTGAATCTCACAATATACTATGACTATTATTCATGGAAGTAATAAAATACGACACGTTAACGGCAGACCTGATGATACAAGAATTCTCAAGTACCATGGATAAATGAAATACCGTGTACCAAGTACTGCAAAGTAACAAGTACGGTGAATAATAATGTTAAGTGAAAAAATCCGTCACTCAGGTAACATTTCCGGTAAGAATTCAATGTCGTCTTCTCCAGTCATCATTCTCCATATTCTCTATCAACTCAATGACTGGAGTCCCAATATACCTTCTTCTATATTATCCACCGTTAATAGAAGAAGAACAACAAAGAACTCGGTATTTTGGTTATTAAAGGCCAATAGCAGAAATTGTTCCTTTTCCTATTCAAACCGGTGAATAAATTCCGTTTAAAAGAAAACGAAAAATATAAACTGCGATAGAATTGATAGCAGATTTTCAATTCCGCATCTATATCATACCGAAAATAATCGTATAGTATTCCACGCTATACCATAAACATCCAAGAGGCTTTGGTATGGAAGAACTAAACCAACCTCTACTCATAGCGATAGCGATCAGTTTAGAAGTACCTAACTTTTTTATAAAAATGTAGTCACTAATTTTTACGTTTTTCATTAATTATCTTAATACAAAAAAATATATTCACAAAATATCACAAATCATAAATAAGCGAAATAATTTATTTGTTGTTATTTCTATTTCAATAATGATAACTCAATGAAGAGAGCTACACGATTTTGTTACCTAGATATAATTCCAAACACCACAGAAATTTTCAATCTTCCACAGAAAGTCTGGAGCGCTTATTTTTTCCAGGTCAACGTATGCTGCATGAATATTTGGAAATTTTCCATTCCTCCCTTAAAAAAACACCCACACACGAGCAATAAACGTTTCGGAGCATAAACTAAAGTAACAAGTGCCCTCTTTAAAAATACTGAGTACCCTGTTAAAGCAATTTAATATTTATGTCTTGATATTTTTGAGCTATTTATTTTCGACTATACTGAATTCACTTGTAGACCATAATTTTTATGTTCAAAGGTCTTTGCACAAATATAATCGACGACTTATCTCAAAAAACGTTACTTCAGTTCCGCTTACCAATACGAAAGCCACAAAAATATTTGACATCAGGTCGGTCCCTTTTCAGTTTCCTCATTGAACGCTCAGTAGATTTCGAGAGCAGCAGCTGGCCTCGGTACGAGGTAAAATACTCTCCCTTCTCTCCACTTTGCAAAGAAAGATTCTAGAAAGGAAATGGTCAATCTGCAAAACATCCGCACGATTTTTTTCTCCTCCCACTTTCCCGATAAAAGCCATTTCCTTCCCCGCAACTCCCTGGCTCCCTGCAGCCATCCTCCTTCCTGGAGACCTTCACCACGAATCCCCGCTGAGCAACCTTCCTCTCTTCCCTCGCTTCCTCCCTTACCGACTTCTCCCCAGACTCCAGCGACTTTGAAAAAAGGAGCCTTTACCTTACCTGTCCAGCTTGCGGCTGGGTAAAGCCATAGGGTTTGTTTTCCTTATTTTTTTCGCGGATCACATGTTCCGAACTGGTCAACCAGCGGGAGAGATGGCTCCTTCCTTTTTCGACGCTGTTTCATCCCCTCCTCAAGCACTCCCACCCCACCCATCTCCTCTCCTACCCCCTCCCCGCCACCTACACTCAACCGCACCGCCTGAGGCCGAGGTAAAAGCATTGGACTCCAGTGGCGCCTGAGAGGATTGGTGGAGACATTTCCACCCCGAAGGGAGCGAGGGTCAGAAGTGGTTACGAGAAAATGGGTTACCAGGTGTTCTATTCATCCTCTTTACTGGAATAGAGGGTGGTCTTACTTTGGAATGTTAACAGAAGCTTTAGTACTCTCACAAAAACACTTCCATGAAGCAGACAAATGTTTTGGAAGAGATGCGCACGAAAAATTCCGTAAATGACTCCTGTTCGATCAGACAACCGGCTTGATAAAACGAATATCTTAAATGGAAAAATTAACATTGGCTACTCATGGCAAAAATTTTTACCGTAACAACAAATCTATCCCAAGCAATGCATGCGGGCAAAATGCATTCAATTTTTGGTTGAGTATTCGAATAACATACTTAAAAACTACATTTCTTGTACGAAAAATAGGAACAAGGATGACACCGCATGCCCTTATTTTGGCAGTAAAAGGACGTAGGTACTTCTATAAGCAATTATATGTCATTGAGAATTTTCGGTCGAGCCATCAAATACTGTTTCGTCTCTTTATGTTTACATCAATAGCTATCTCCAGAGAACTGAGACTAATAAATCTAGCGAAGCGTAAATGTAAATAATGAAGGGTTGTCCTAGCGAAGGCATGATAGAAAACGCGAGGAGGTAAATAGTTGGGGGCCCTTATTTTACTCGAGCATACTCATTTTTACTCTGACGACTTATGCCCTTAGACTATCGTGTCAAATTACTCATTAGAATAATATATTTCTAGAAGTCAATTTTTCCAGGTGATGCAGGATGCACTTTTCACGGAGTGGGTGATTTCTGCAATCCTTTGATAATGGCAGAGGACTTAGAGGACTCCGAAACGTAGTTGTAAAGTTTTTTATTAAAAAAAAAGAAATATATGCCCCTATACCAAAAATAAATTATTTCCGTGGCAATTTTAAACAAAGAGGAAACTTTGAGTGACATGACGATCTACGAGACAAAGTATTTTATGTTGAATTCTGTACCACCATTCACCCCCAAAAAACCACAGAAAAGCCTCCACCAACCAGCTAGTTTGCTTCCAGGAATTCGCAAAAATCTGCTCCTTTTTAATACTGTGGATCATGGTCGCGATACCGGATGCGTTTGAATGGTGGCATGAATGCGAGCCGGACGTTTGCACAGCAGCCGACCGAACTTAACACCATGCCCCGCCGCCTATGGAAATCTCTTTTCCCCTTTTCAGCAACAGCGAAGCCGGCGACTGCAGGTGGCAAAGGAAGTCCCTTTCCCCACCTCGATACCTCGTGTTTCCATTCTTTTGTGAGACGGAACCCGGAAGAAAAAACAAACGAGGCACCACGAGCGCAAAACGACGCAAAAAAATAATGGACGAATTCCCGGCACGCAATAATATATTCTAGGGGAGACCCGTGGTCCGCGGCGAAGGTTTACGCTGCTCTTTTTGTATGCTAGCCCTTTTTTTTTCTTCCAACCGTACAATTTTGTTCCCACTCCGAACGGATAGGTAACCCTTCGTACTCCTCCTCATAGTCCCCCCTCCATCTCTCTCTCACACACGCACTCCCTCGCGCGGCGAAACCTGTAAACTCGACCGGACGATCGTAGTGAGTTAAAGCGAGGGAAAAGGATGGAATGGGAGCGAACAAGTGAGCGGCGGGCGGCGAGCGAGGTGGGGAGGTGGGGGAAACAACGGCCATTTTGGTGGGGTCGGAGTCATTTATCACGCCCCCAACAAAACAAAACTGCCCTTTTTTAAACATCGGCTTCCTATTTCACTCCCTTCTTTTTTTACTTTCGCGCGGTTGCAAATACAATTTTTTCTTAAATTTCTGGATGAGGGAAATGGAGGGTGGCAGAGAGGGAGGGATTTGTGGTGGATGCACCGTACTTGTTCATTTGCACGAATGACGAGCAGTGCAAATGCTATTCAAATATGAATTCCTTTGGGATTCGCCTCAACCGTGGTAACGGGGACCTAAGGTGGGGTACGGCAAAAAATCAGGGATGGGGGAGATATCAGCTCCAATCCCCCTGAGATGGGGAGGGAGTGGCTGGAATGAGATAAAAATATCCCTCGCGGCGAAATATTTTGGATAATAGCATCGAGGGACGCATAAACGCATCGCACGGGGTTAAATGAACTTCACCAGTGATTTCAGACGCGTCCTCCATTCATCCCCTGGTGTGGACCACGCGGCGGAAAAAAAAGTTATAAATGATAACAATCTGATACTCCCTCGGTACGCTTCGCGACGTTTGTTTTGTTGGCGTTTCCAAAAACGGTGTCGCTCTACGTTTTTCTGTTTCGCACAAACAATGGAAATTATCTCCAATAAAATTTCTATGATAGGTCGCAAATGTCAAGCTGGGAAAAAACATTCCACAAAGCCTGAGTTGTGTTTAGATTGCGAAAGCGGAAAAGGTATTTGTTTTTCTATTCAAATGCCGCAGGAACACGTATATTTGGTTTAATTGCAATGACTGTAAAGATAGTTAGGTCTAAAATAAGCTATGAAAGATTTTAATTTTTAAAAACCACGCAACATTTACCCAGTACATTCCGATTGAATTGTTCAGAGCAGCTTTTCAAATATTTTGTCGAAAAACTTTGCCCATAAACCAGACTATACGTTATATTAGAAAGCTACAACATTTTCTGAGTTTAATATGCAAAGGGAATTTAATGGAAATATATCTATTTAAGTATCAGAGGATGAGCTTATCCCAAATATCAGATGAGAAACCTTGGAGAAACACAGGGCTAGATTTAAAATGTAAAGTTAAGCATATATTATCTAACCAACAACAATAAAACTAAATGACCGCAAATATAAAAAAGTATGACAAATCTGTCCTGAATGTGGGTATAAGCATAATGGTACTAGTCTTTCCAAAATATACGTAATCCATAACGTACATATATATATGAAAATTTCCCCCATAAGTTAATGCATGACACATATAGCGTCTATAAAATAACTTAAATAAAATATCGTGTTCAGCAAAAACAATACTAAGAAAAACAATATTAAGAAAGGCTTTTTGATTTTGGGTCGTTGCTTTCACTACGATGCAATTAAAATATTTTTATCGAGAATTTTATTGAACACAATATCACTTATGAGTCGATCTAAGATATCATCTGTGCATCGAAAAAATAAAATTATACCTTGGAAGCAATAAAAATTAAAACCAACCTAAGAAATGGAAAGTACGCTGAGCAGTGGAAGTAAGGAAGTCCGTGTAATTTACACTAACATGTAGTATGAACCAACGGATTTTGTTGAACACACTAATATCAATAATTCATTTGATACAATGCCATTAGGGCCTTTCTTAGAAACGTCTTTCCTCCAAATTTCAACAGTCGGGCTCGAGTACTTGATCCTAAAAGGCGAAATCATCCGTCTCTATATTTTTTTTCTCCTGGAATAATAGTAGACCACAAAGTTAGTTTCACTGGTCGAAATACAGTAATTGATGCTCGTAAATTGTAGGTTATCGAGAGAGTGTGTATAAATTCTCATTAGTACCTACGTTACTATGAAGTTCATTTCATGGTAACATTTTAAGATACTTAGAGGTTTAAAATGTTACTATCAAAGTCATTTGTTCTTTACCTCTTCTACGAGTAATTGGTATTAATAGCTCTTAGTGGTCCAAATTACTCGTACAGTGTATAATGGCCTGGACCAAATTACACGGGCATGCAATAAGGAGTCGATTTTTGGATAAAAATACGAATAGCAAGTTAACAAAAGGGTATATATTGGAAAATAAACAAAAGGTACTTCAGGGACACATAAGAAGCAGAACACTCAGGAACTTAATCAACATCGATCAATGGTATTACTCATAATACATTGCCAAATAAATTAAAAATTGAATATAAGTGGCGGCGGGGTAGAGTCCTCGCCTGCTAGCCCGAGGGTCGCGGTTTCGTATCCCACCTGGGTAGATTATTCACTGCCTAGGACATGGATGGACATGAAATGAGTTAATTGAGTACTGTAATAGCACTGAATTCGCTTCATAAATAAAAGTTATTATAATTTTTATAAATAAATTGTTTATAAAAGTTCAAACAAAGTAATTGTTTTAAAATAAATTAAACTGAAGAAGAAACAAAAACAACGGAACATGCTTGTTTGCAAGCATTCTTATTGCAGAGCAAAAGTTTGGCTTTGAGGTCCTTACTGGACCACTAGTTAGATCGAATTACACAACCTCGGTCCAAATTGCTCGGAAGTAAAATTTTTATAGATATATTTTTAAATACTAAGATTATTAGTTTATATTTTTTGAAGCATTCCGCCGGTAATGGTAGGTTTTTCGAATGTCTAAAAATCCTTTTCTGGCCCTCTACACTGTCAGGGACCCATCTCCATCTAGTGTATCCTTTTTCGCCTCAGCATACGATCTACCCCTCTTCATCCCGTCCATGAAACCTATTCTCTCTCTTCCCCTTCTCCCTTTGCCCAACATCCTTCCCGCTATCATTCTCTTGAGCAACCCATCGCCCATTATTTCATCCTCCTTCCACCTACTCTGTCGAGCTCGTTTTTCAATTATAAGTTTCCTTTCCTCGCTCACCATCTTAAGCACTTACTCTTTATTCTTCCTTTCCATCCACCTCACCTTCTCCATCCTTCTCCACACTCACATCTCAAATGCCTGCAGCCAATTCTCGGTTCCTTTTTGAGGATCCAAATTTCTGCCCCGTACAATACTATAATCCTCATAAAGCTCTCCGCCAGCCTCTTCTTCACATCCTTACCCAAGGTCTCTATCATCAGCTCCCTTCTATAACTAAATGCCTCCTTAGCTGGTGCTCTTTTTCTTAGCTAGTTTCTCTTCCGTTGGTTTTTTCTTGAGGGCATATACACCTGAATCGATGCGAAATTAGTAGGACGTCCTTTAATTTCTACCACTAGTATCTTGACGTACAATTCTTCAATTCTTCTTATTTACAATACTCATCCCCAATTTTGCGTTCAATACTATAGCTACCCCATGTTGACTCTTAACCCCAACACTATAGATTACCATGTAACTATCTCGCCGTTAATCCTCGCGGTCCTTCCATCTCACCTCGCAAAGTCCCAATGCATGTTTCCTCTAACTGTTTCTCGTTTAATATTTTCCATTTTCCCAACTCTCATCATTGCCCTAACTTTCCCTATTTTACTATCCTCTTGGGTCAATCCATATCAAGTGGTCCAAGTTGGTAGCTCGACCATTTTAGAAAAAATTCATTTTTTGAGGGCAGATAGCCTTATGTTTCGACAGCTCAAAACAAGTTATATTTTATTTTTAGTTTCCATGGCAACCAAATGGCGGCCATTTTTCAATCTCGATGCAGAGCTTTTTTAGCATTTGCACGCTTTGACATTAACTTCTGTTACTCTGCTACCATCGGTTATAGGAAAATGAAATAAATTTTTATGCAATACGCATGCATGGAACTACAACTCTGTGTATGTCATAACGTGGCATTGATATTTCTTTGTGATTATTTTAACAGCCAAACTTTTAAGTAAAAAACGTAAGATTCCGTATATTTCGGAATTTTTTTGGGAAAGAAGAAATTCTCTTCGACCCTTAAAAATTACTCATAATATACAGTGACATTAGATCTCTATATTAAAATAATTTTAAGTCAGAAGCTTGCATATTTTTATTTTTACAGAGCCGACAAATTTAAAAAAAAAAACTTTTTAAAATTTTTCAATATTCCAAGTTCAATATCTCTGGTGGGCAGTTGTTTAAACTTTGAAAATTACAGAAAATAAAGAACTATACATAAATTAACTATGGTATAAAACTTGACTTGGAGACTTTTCTAGTTACGCAGATATAGGTGTGTGAAAAAAGCAAAAATTCAGCATTTGCGAAATGATGTAAATGCATTTATCATGCCCATTATTACACATCTTAAGGCTTGAAATAATACTTTTTTAGAATTTAGATGATTGAAAAAAAGAAATTTAATATAATAATATGGTGTATAGAAAAATAGTCCATAGTTAAACTTTCCACAAAATTGTTGACACTTGGGTAGCAATTGGATGGTACTTAAAAATAATTCACCAAATATATCGAAGAAAATTGATAGAAATATTAGGTCAGTTATTGATACAACAATAGTATTCATCACCTTACTTGTTTTACAGCATTGTAATTTATCGGTACATTGAAACTGAATATGAAAATATAACACTTAGTTTCCTTTGATATTTCTGTGGGTCTCAGCTTTCTCAGCACATTCGTAATTGGGATCCATTATCAGTGGTCACTTTATATTCAGTTTCAATGTACCGATAAATTACAATGCTGTTAAACAAGTAAGGTGATGAATACTATTATTGTATCAATAACTGACCTAATATTTCTTTCAGTTTTCTTCGATATATTTGGTGAATTATTTTTAAGTACCATACAATTGGTACCCAAGTGTCAACAATTTTGTGGAGAGTTTAACTATGGACTATTTTTCTATACACCATATTATTATATTAAATTTCTTTTTTTCAATCTTCTAAATTCTAAAAAAGTATTATTTCAAGCCTTAAGATGTGTAATAATGGGCATGATAAATGCATTTACATCATTTCGCAAATGCTGAATTTTTGCTTTTTTCACACACCTATATCTGCGTAACTAGAAAAGTCTCCAAGTCAAGTTTTATACCATAGTTAATTTATGTATAGTTCTTTATTTTCTGTAATTTTCAAAGTTTAAACAACTGCCCACCAGAGATATTGAACTTGGAATATTGAAAAATTTTAAAAAGTTTTTTTTTTAAATTTGTCGGCTCTGTAAAAATAAAAATATGCAAGCTTCTGACTTAAAATTATTTTAATATAGAGATCTAATGTCACTGTATATTATGAGTAATTTTTAAGGGTCGAAGAGAATTTCTTCTTTCCCAAAAAAATTCCGAAATATACGGAATCTTACGTTTTTTACTTAAAAGTTTGGCTGTTAAAATAATCACAAAGAAATATCAATGCCACGTTATGACATACACAGAGTTGTAGTTCCATGCATGCGTATTGCATAAAAATTTATTTCATTTTCCTATAACCGATGGTAGCAGAGTAACAGAAGTTAATGTCAAAGCGTGCAAATGCTAAAAAAGCTCTGCATCGAGATTGAAAAATGGCCGCCATTTGGTTGCCATGGAAACTAAAAATAAAATATAACTTGTTTTGAGCTGTCGAAACATAAGGCTATCTGCCCTCAAAAAATGAATTTTTTCTAAAATGGTCGAGCTACCAACTTGGACCACTTGATATGGATTGACCCTCTTATCTTTCGAGGTCCTATTATCCTGTGATGAGTCTGATTTGAAAGGTTTTCACGAGATGGCGACCTCGGGGGCCTTGCCTCCACCGATGCCGGGCCCGACACCCGCCTCAGTGGGAGGCATCCCGTAGTTGCCAGGATTCATTTCTCTTTGAGTGACATTCATTTTCCTGAGTAGTAAAATAGTTAGAAGAGACTCCCACCCCCACTTCCCAACAGTGTTTTTCATGTGACTCTTTTCACGGGACTACCTTTCGTCTACCTTCTACCCTTCGACCAATCTGGCATAGGTGGCCCTACTGGGAGCAGTATTCGTTGCTTCCGCCAGTCCAGCTCTTGGGATCATTGAAACGCGTAAGCCTTTCCACCACATCAAAGTTGTAGTCCGCGGGAGAGGGTTACGATTATCAACAATGGTGAAATACAAGCGTATCAGTGTCATCTTCATTGGTACAGTTGCTAGGAAAATATATCGTCACAAGATATATCGTCCTGGTAGAGCATTAATGGAGTTAGCTATGTACAGTGGAAGTTGGATGGTCCAAATTCCTCGGATTTCCCTATCACCGCTATAGACATTTTATTAGACTTCTCATAAATCTAAGTCTAAACAACGAGTAAGGTTGAGATTAACTCAAATCAGAATTCAATTGCCTTCTTGAAAAATGTTTCATTTTCTTCCACCCATATTACCTCGTTCATCAGCTACGATGTAACTTATGTTCTTCATAACTCATTTAAAGCTTGAGCAGTGCAATAATTTCATCTAATGAACTATCTCTGGGTTAAAAAAAGGGGTTGGAATAATTTTATAAGTGGTCCCGAGAAATTTAGAAAAAAAATTGATAATTCAACTGCAATCTGTTAACATTTACCAGGACAGGAAGATTTCTTCCTAGACAAGTAATTTGATTATCATTAGCGAGCATCACATATGCAATAAAATTAAACAGTTTTGTGACACCTAATCCAGTGCACACTAAAATTTCTTTTCCGCTGGTCAAGGCTGCCGTACAAATGAAACTGCTCTTTTTTCTCAAGCGGAATGAACAGTTTTACGCTATAATTGACGATGCATTACTCAGAAAAATCCCTCCGGGAGTCACCTGCAGCGTTCATAAGATGAAAACGAGTAAGTGATTTGAGAGACAGCAATGAGGTTTGGGTTTTTTCGAGTATCGGGAGACAAAAATTCACTGTAGCATAATGTCGTGCCAAACTCTCATGCAGTTTGCTCGATGAAAAAAATTAATATTGTAATTGTATTCCTTGCATTCCTTTAAATTGCTCTACAAATAGATTTTCCGGCTATGAAATCGCTACCGAAAAGTTACCTAATGATATCAGTGCATGTGCCTTAGTTACTTAATATTTACCAAAGTTATTGCAATACAAAATGTTTGTAGGAATAATTACATTAAAATCTTTTCCATATGATAATTCGTTTATTTACAGGCCCAATGATTAAACAAAGACAATAATATATCTACTGTACAACAGAGAAAAAATCATTCTCCATGACCGGTACTCGACCCTGGATCATTAATATCTCGCATTTTGCCAGATAAGCTACAGAGCCATTTTTATCCAGTGTAAACTGCTGAGGGCTTTAAAGTAACAAGGTGCTAAGACTGCCAGACAAACAATGGTGCTATGTATTTAAAGTGTATGCATTGCGCCGACATCTGCGACGTTAAAGCTAAACTTTAAAACCTGATGGTTTTAAGTGTCCGCTCTTTATACAGACTTCGTGGACCTCGGAACTTGCTAAGTCCACCTCGGGTGACTCGGTAAAGGTAATACCATGGCTTAAACTGGTATCCTCAAAATATGTCAACAACACAACCTAATCGATTATCTTTATTCAGGACGTCGACTAAGTATTTCAACCTTTTATACATACATGCTTGCTCAGAAATCGCAATTTTTCAGAGATGAATGCAATTTATTATTCGTAGACCAATCTATTCACCCATAACTAACGAAAAGTACTCCAATATTTTCTTCAGGGCTGAGGTCCATTTTTTTACGCCACGGTCACATATATCATAAGCTAAACTCACCCCTAAACTTTTGGACCTTAGCGGAGTAAAAAAGAAACTGACCAATTAATCGAGGATGTTGGTGGACTCTAGCAACCTTTGGTGACTGTAACAACTCCGAATAATTTAGAGTATCGATCAGTATACTAGATCATACATAGCATCACCATGAGCAGATTTCACAGAAAGTATTTTTATGAGCTTCCTTTATTTTAAATTCAGGCCTGTCTTACTCGATCTGAATGTTTTTTTTTTCTCAATAGTTTTCCTTTCTCTCAGAATTTAGGAATCAGAAAAATCAGGAGTTAGGAATCTCTAGCTTGCGGTAAATTTAAAAAATATAATTAGTGCAGATGGATGTATGCCTATTTTTTGCAAGTTCATTACACATAATTAGCCACTTTGATTGGGCATGAGGTTTTCCCGGAGTCATTGCTTCCACCATCTTAAAGTCCAATTGCAATTCATTTACCGTTCAGTAGAAACATACCTTAAATATGTTTTCAATGGAATATGTATCGTTTTCAGACAATAATGTATGCAAAAAGTTTCAGGTGACGTTAAAATGGGTTCGGACTGGATATCCAGGCAGGTAATATATTGGCCGGGTAACCCTAAGTTTGCGGGTTTAGACTCCGCATAGGGAATTAAGATAACTCAGCTGAAATCTGTAGGTGAGATGGTGAGTATCCTTAGCCTTAGCAATAAAAGTACTTATATACCAAGTCCACCGCACATTTAAAGCAGTAGACAAACTTCCGACATATCTATACCAAACCAAGCGCGCGTCCTAAAAATATATTATCACATGGTCATGTGATGCGGAAAAGCAGAACACAAGCTTCAAAGAAGCAAGAGAATAGGATACTGGAATTGAAGACGAATGAGGAAAAATTATGAAGTGTTTCGACGAATTAATTTGCCTCTGAATGTTTACCAGGCATTAAGATGCTCTGGAAATAGAGGTCCCTATGTCGACTTCAAAATATCATGTTACAAAAGAGCCATTGTTGCTAAATCAAATCACTATAAAGCAGATTACTAAGGCTTTCTCTCAAATCTCCTGTTAGGACTGACAATCTAACGTACAATCATAGTTCAAATTGATGCTTGCGAAAATCATGCCATTTGTTTGGAATCTTGGCAGAAATCATTTTTTACGCATAGTTTGTCTATTTTTTATAAAGTTGACCAGGAGACAGTGCCCTATACGGAGCTTAGAAAAAATACAGAATAACAAATAAGGCTGTAAAATAATTTAAATATTAGGCTGCAACGTTTGGGGAGGGGACATGTGTGGCTGTGACCGAACCGGATGTGGAGAGTAGAGTCAACGTGCACTAAAAGATTTTAAAATTGATGCGGGTGCGGGCGGAGGGTGAGCTGGGGTGAGAGAGGTGTGGGGAAACACAATGGGAGGGAAAGGATGGAGGCCTGGCGAAAAGTGTTACCGCTCGGGATCGCACTTAATTATCCGACCGCAAACGAATCCATTATTCATTCCATCGTGCAAATCCCTAACTTCACCCCCCCACCCCACCCTCCTCCTCCCCATCGAACATTCCCCCCTCCCCTAGAAACCACCCCCACTCTCTCCACATTTACACTACCTCAACCGCCCACCATAATACTCTGAGAGCTCGTACAACAGGAGTGGGGACTGCATATGAGACATGGAACACGGAAGAGGACCAGTCATCAAATGCCGCCGTGTCTGTCCCATTCCCCGACCCCCCATCAACGCGCACTCCACCCGTGGGAGGCGGGGATGATAGATTCAGCGCGCGGGTACCCACCAGCGGTGACGAAGGAAATATCTCCGCCATTCTGTAGCGGCGAGAGTGTGAGCAAGAACGCATGACTTTAATCTTCCAATTTTTTTACGTCGCATCACAATTTGGGTCGAGCCCATGCGATGGAATAGGCTGACGTCACCCTACGCCATTAGCCAGGACATGCATCTGATCATTAATGTCACCGAACGGAAATAATATATATCTTGATCTTCCTGCCCTGTCTCCGGTGTGCAGAGAGCTCATAAGTTTTTGCCGAGATGGCATGAGAAATGACAGCAACTTTTCACAATGTAAAAAATCCTCGAACAAATTTATCAAGTAATACGCAAAGGATTCAGATACCATGTGTTACTAAAAAAAGACATTCACCATACTCTCATTGCACTCCGTCAGTTCAGTGGAAAAATTACCGACCACATGTCCTAGTCTACGAAGTAGCACTTTGTCATAAAGAATATCCTTATTTTTTCCATAAAATATATCACTAAATGGAATAGTTAACTCTTTTCCAGATTCACCTGAAAAGGTATTCCGTTATATTTTCCTTCGAACAGTTTTTATTCACTTAAATTTTATGAATTTCATTTCCTTTTCCTTTTATTTTAGAGAAGTACTTATAGAAATTTGTGTTTGCTGAGCAGAATCAAGGTTTTTTCAAATTCGTGGGTGTTCGACCGTATGCGGGTACTACGTATTATAAAGTTCAATAAATGCAAAAGAGCACTCAACATATTATGCATCAAATTAGTATTTTAAAAATATGAGTCAGTAAATCATATCCCTCGCTGATCCAATTTTTCGAGTACAATCAGCTGGGAAGACAAAAACATACATGCATGTTCTGTACAGAATTCTAAAAGCCAAATATAATCAGCAACATATATAGATATCTCACTAAATGTAGCCGCAACATTATTGAAGTCACCATACAAGAATATTACAAAATATTGTCATTGTCCTTAAGGTCCGTGTGAGATCTGGTAATTTCCCGGCATACTGTATGTCAAAACTCTTCTCGGTAATAGACAGGGTTACATGTTCCACAATCGGCAACGTTCCGATATTCAACTCGGTCATTGGAACGCTGAAAATTTTGGAACATGTAATATGATGCAGAACTCGAGAGGAAATCCTTCATTGCACTTTATGATAATATTTATTATTTTATAAGATATATAAGACATAAACCTTTTTGATTTTAAATGACAACTGAAATGTATTTCTGCCATCAGTGGATTATTAAGTGCTGGTAAAAAGAGAAATATTTACTTACTAATGATAAGTCTGCTTCTTGAAAAAGTAGCCTCACAAATGTTCCTGAATGATGAAGTTTGGAGAAGATATCTACCAAATATTCACTTTTTTGTCTGGATGAAACTGGAAACATTTGAATTCATATACAAACGGTAAGTTATGGGAAGTTATTGTCCTTAAGCACACACAGAAAGCGTACAGCTCATACCATTATAGAAGTGGGAATGGTTATTTATCAACATCCTTCATAGCTATTGTTTTTCTAGGGTCTATAAACGGTACTCGGAGAAAAATAAATCTCCTTTAAGTTTTCCTGGACCAAAACCTCTAGCCTCATTTCGCTAAATGATCTTCTCTGTATTTTACCATTTTTTTCGAAATGAATAGCCCCATTTTAGGTACTCTTATGCTCATAGTTACCAACTTAATACCTCCTCATTAATTGCCCGCTGAAGTTCATAGCCTAGTAAGCATGGACTCAGGTTAAGAGACCGGCCCTTAAATACAAAACCATCTGAATGATTAATGCTCCCAGAGACAAAATATCATACTTTAATCTGGCACATTTTTCTGGGTCAAAAGTATACTTCATCTTAGCTGTGGACCACGAAGCCTGTGGACGTTTAGTATGTGCTTATGGTACATTAATAGATTTTTTAAACGCGTAATTTTACTGTAGCAAACAACTTCGACTCAAATTTTCCTAATATAAAGGTAAAATTTACTGTAAGCATATGATTAATCGCAATAGAAGATTAGTAAAGCACCGTTTTGAATTAAAAATACAAACCGATGATATTCACTGCAGTTAAAACATCTCCACTATTCTGTTGAAATTTAAATTGAGTGATCCTCCCTGATGCACCATAGTCTATTATTTTCATCATTTTCATCTAATTTCTGCCTAAAAATGAACTTATTGATAACAGCCATCCTAGCATGAGATAGATCTTATAAAATTTTACTTTGCCAAGCCAACGAAAGTATGTTTGCATCTGGTCTCACATCTCATTCAAAATCATTTGAGCATATAGCCACTGCACATCATTTCAATAATTTTGGCATAATCATAAGGAATTGTACCTTATAGTTCTGGAGATACAAAAATCTGCCTATTATTCTCGAGATGTTTAATAAAAAATTAAGCCATAGAATTTGCTACAGCTAAGCGCTCCAAGGAGGAAGTTCTGACGAGGATGTGTTCTGCAGCAAAAAATTTGCGTATTGAATGTAGTGGTGTGAAATGCGCAAATTTTTTAAAACATTTACAAAAACACTGCTTAAAATAATTGGTTAAGGATGTAATATGAGCGTACTTTTGAAAAATATAAGTCAAGAGAAAAAATATATATTGATATCGTGACCGATGAGTTCAACTAGAAAGTTTAATATCACATTATCACTATAACGAACCAATGCCATGTTTACTGCATGCTTCTGAAAACTGCTTAAATTTTAAAATAGAGCCTGAAATGCGGATGAATAAAAATCTCTCTCGAACAGCCTCAAAGGAAATTGAATCGGGTTGATATTCGGTCGCTGAAGCGATTATGCGTTGGGGCATCGTCGCTGAAAAATTAAACGAATAATGAATAATAAAACCGAATCTGTATGTCAATTGCGGTTCATAGATTGAGTACGAATGATTGAGTGTAATTCAAAGGCTAATTTAACAAGCAAACAAAATGAACACATTCACTTAAGTAATTTAGTGAGTGAATTAAATTACGAAAACCGATTTCCCGATCGCCCTTTAATTATATTACTGTCAAACATTCCAGCACTACCTACACGTAATGCCAATATTGCAATTTTTGGGTAGAGAGAGAAACCAATAATTTACCACATTGTTACCATGGAAATCCTTGATGACATATTTTTGGGTCATATGGTTTGAGTGCTTTTCAGATAAAATAATTTTCCCCTAAAATTTAATAATCATTCCAATAGTTATAAAATGATCCGGTAACATCATTGTATCACAATAAAGTTCAATATTCTCTCATTTATAACGAGGCATTGTACTATGGCTTGGATTCATTTAATGGTAATAATAATATAACGCTTAAGTTAATATAATTTCGTCATAAAATTCACGACATTAATGCAAAATAATTTTTGTCGATGTAAAATAGCTGTGGACCTGACGATCATTTAGCTTAAAAAATAATGAAACTTAAGAATTTAAAAATAATAATATTTGGTGGATATGAATATTAACGTCCCAATGGTTTAAATTTCTAATGAAAGATTTTAATTTGCACAGTGGTATTTCAGTATCTGAAACTATCGAGCATGGCATTCGGTTAAAGCATCTAAGATTATATGCTCACTCATTAAGCAATCCGATACCAATGGAAAACGACAGATATCTTTTCCTATTTTATTAATGATATCCAATCCGAGAGATAAATTCACTTAGATTCAGCGGGATCCAAAAGCGTTTTTAATTTTGATTTTTCGGTTATCAGGAGTAATTTGCATTCGTTATCCTGGCCGCGGAAGTCATTAGCTTGTTGAGTTCTTTAAAAAAAGACCTCCCAGCTAAAAAATTCCTTAGAGGCTGCTGTGTAGAACGTAAGGAATTCTACAGACATTTGACTTTTCTGATCGGATCTGACGGATCTATACGGAACATGAGAGCCTGCAGAGTCTGCAGAGCAAAACAACTCCTTACAAGTTTTTCTGTAGAACCTCAGCAACTCTACGAACATATGTTAGGTTTCCGTTGACCCAGTTCCTTTTATAAGGACCCATATGGAGAGTCGTAGGGAATTCCACAGAACGTCCTAAGGTATTCTGCAGAACGTTGTAGGGAATTCCGTGAAATGGCGTGTCAACTCTAAGGAACTTCTAGAGAACTTTTTAATAAATTCTGTAGAAGTACTTACATGGAAACCATACAGAATTTTTTAGCAGGGCTGATATTATGTACTCGTGCAGATATCAATTAATCCATTTTTAAATAGTTGATACGTCTACGTCTAAGTAATACCCTGCGAGCCACCACGAGGGTGTGTGGCAGGGGGTAAAGATCATCAAGCATGCTCTATTGACATGCAAGTAGGATATTTAATGGAGACATGCTAGATAATTGGGTCACATGCAGCTAGATAGTTAGTATCTACATAATAAGAAAGGGATTGCTGATTGCTATTATATGCATCACGCACTACAGACTACTCAAGCTATATTTCACCTACCTATCCCTTTGCTACGCTGCCTATTGTTCTCTCTTATGTTACGCGGGAAAAATGACATTTTAAATCTATTGGTACGACAATCTATCTCTCTAATCTTGTTAATCTGATGAAACCTAGCATAATACGCTGGTATTCTTAATATATATCTAACGTTCTCTATAAACAAATCGGTTTCAAGTTTACTTAAAAGGCTTAACCTAAATTTTAACCTGCGTTCCGAAATAAATTCCCATCCTAGTTCTCCTATTAAACTCGTAACACTTATACAATTATCATAACGGCCTTTAACAAATCATTACTTGATAAATTGATACTGACTTAAATAAATTGATACTGACATTGTATTTAGTTCTTAGAGGCGAAAAATGAATTCCATTAGAGTGAGTATATTTTTCCTTCATTTGGCTCAAACAATTTCAAAATAACAGTGTTTCTAAGAAAAACAAAAATTGCAGCACATCTTCAACAACGAACGGGAACAGAGACTATGGTCAAAAATTTTCCCAAGTTGGGGGTATTTTTGAAGTAGTTTTCAGAAATTGTTTTGGGAAATTTGATTTATTCCAAAACAACTTATCCGTCGGTAAAAAATTTAACTGAGAGAATTGCGAATGTGTAAAATATATGAACCTTGGAGGGATAAATGTATAATGAAATAGACTAGAGTCAAATAATGATTATTCTCAAAATTCGCGAGTATTAAAAACACAGGGACATCCAACTTAGCAATGGAATTGATAAAGTGTACGCATTACTCTAGATAATATTTCATTTCGTTTCCGTAGCGGACAAAAATCCTGGTTTCCTATTCAAGAGGCCCGAGAGAGTCGTAGAATTATAATTCAAAATTAGCCCTTTCGCTGCTATGAACGTATCTGCTACGTTCACCCGGTAGACTGCGGCAAACGTAGCTGCTACGTTTGCCGTGGTCATCCCTCTCCACATTTCCAGACTTTCTCTTTTTCCTGGGATTGCATTCTCCTTAGGCTAATGGTATTTCGAGCCCGTTCCAAGAATTGCATTATCCTCAGGCTAAGGGTATTTCAAGCCCTTTCCAAGGATTTTAGTTGCTAATGATAAACAGGTGTTCGTAACTGGATTTTCCGAGCGATAACTCGGCCTGAGAATTTTAGGTTCTCCCTTATGTGATCAGTCAGTAAAGGGTCATAATGGCGAGTGGAAGTATGTCTCGTGACAGCAAGAGGAGAAGGCTTTTTCAAGAAGACGTTCTCGATATGTTATTTGCATCAGATAGTGAAAATGAAAATTTTGCTGATAAATTTACTAGTTCATCTGAAGAAAGTGATGACACGGAAAGTGATTCGGATAGTGGCCTTATCCCAACTCCTGTGGAAGTTGGCTCAACAACATCGAACCTTTGGTGCAGCACCCGTGGTTTCACCCCGCAGAGTTTTGAGTTTGATGACTCCACAGCTGGCATTCAGAAAAATAGCGGCATTGATAAGAACAGTAGTGAGTGTGATTTTTTTGAACTTTTTTTTGATACATGTTTGATGGCTCATATTGTCAGAGAGACAAACAGGTATAGCAGAGTTATCATGAATGATTCAGTGCTATCGCCAAAATCTCGACTTCATGCTTGGGAGAATGTAAATATTGAGGAATTGTATGTTTTTTTGTGAATGTGTTTGCTTATGCCACACATAAGAAAACATTCTATTCAGGACTATTGGGCCAAAGATCCTCTAATTAGAACATCTATTTTTGGAAAATATATGTCGCGTGATCGTTTTCTCTTGATTTTACGTTGCCTGCATTTTGAAGATAACAGTATGCCTGATGTGAATGATCCACTGTGGAAAATCAACCATGTTTTATCCTATGTAAACACTAAATTTAGTCATGTTTTTAGGCCATTTCGCAAGTTGGTTATTGACGAATCTCTGGTGCTATTCAAAGGGCGATTAGGGTTCAAACAGTACATTCCTTCAAAAAGACATTGATTCGGAATAAAAATATTTGTTCTGTGTGACTGTAAGACAGGAATTGTTTTAGATATGATTGTTTACACCGGAATGAAAACTAAGATAAAACGAGACAGTGAATTGGGAGTGTCTGGTGAGGTCGTCAAAACTTTGATGGAAAAATATTTCACAAAAGGACATGTTTTGTATACGGACAATTATTATACCAGTCCAAAACTTTGTCATTTCCTTTTTGAAAGAGGAACTGGCTCTTGTGGTACAGTGAGGGCAAATAGAAAAAAATATGCCAATATTTACCCAAAAGATGTCAAAGGGTGAAATCGAGAAGAAATGCAATGGTAGTGTTTTAGCAATGAAGTGGCACGATAAAAGGGATGTATGTGTTTTGTCCACAATACACGAGGAAAAATTGGTAGATAGTGGCAAAAGATGTTTCAAAACAAATGAGAAAATACTGAAACCTGATGCCGTTGTTGACTATACAACAAATATGAGGTTAGTGGATAAATCTGATATGATGGTGGGTTCCGTGGAATGTGTCAGAAAGACTTTGAAATGGTATAAAAAATTGTTTTTTCATCTTGTAGATATTAGTATGTTAAATGCGTATTATTTGTACAAGGTAAACACTGGGAAAAAAATCCCAATGAGAAAATTTATAACTATTGTTCTGCGGCAGTTATTAGGAAAATACGGCGCTAAGCCGAATTCTAAGTCAAGAGGCCGAGCAAGTTTGAACTGCATCGACAGGCTGACAGCAAGGCATTTTTGTGAAAAAATTCCGGAAACTGAAAATAGAAAGCATGCACAAAGACCATGTTTTGTGTGCAAACATACAACACGTAGAAAGGGTGTCAGAAATGACACGCGATTTTGGTGCCGTGATTGAGACAAAGCGTTATGTTTTGATGGTTGCTTTATAGATTATCATACTCTAAAAATATTTTAAATGTTAAAATATCTAGATGACAGTAAAAGAATTAAATAAAAAGCATGGTCTTGTTATTTATGAATCTGAAAACTCGTCGTCAACCTCCCTTAGACATTGGCGAAAAAAATATTTGATGACCCTTCACTTTTCGGCCGCACAGGAAGAGGCAAGTTTCCGAAATACGACCGCAGCGAAAGGGTTAGTAGTGAATTATTAATTTCTTTAGCAGACGTTATAATTTGGCTGCACGGATAGAATTTTTGCGGCTAATGTTTCGATTGTGCGATGTTGGTCAGTGCTTCGATATTGAATCGAAATATCTCGAATCGGACTTCGTTCAATTGCATGTCCAGCAGATAGTCTGATAGAATATGAACATGATTTGAATGCTATTTAACAATGGAATCTTTCTTGTAAATAGCCTTTAGTTAAATGATTATTAGGTTAAAACATTTCTATGCTTTTCTATATTATTGGGAAAAACGGTGTCAAAATTACGTGAAGTGGTAAGTGGTAAGTCAGCTGTTAAAAAGTCAGAGAGGTAAAATAATTCAAAATCACATTGATAGTTCATTCATAGTGAATAGAAATAAGGCACCTTTCAGAAAAAGTTTTCGAGGAAATTATTAAAAGTCTAGTTATTTGAGGAAAGTTTTATATGGACGAATTATGGTATAATTTCTAAAAGGCTACATGCAACAATCGGTTTCGACAACAATCACAATTATAAACCAACAAGCTTCCATATTTTTGCATCAATGTCAATATTATCATCATGGTCATAAATATTAAAAAAGACACACAAGTATGATATGGTATCACGTGTCCCAAGGGTATCAAAGAAGTCTGGAAAACATCAAATAAGTTTATCCTTAGAAGAAATAAGGATGTGAAAATAGATAGGGAGGAAATAAAATTCTGTCCACAGTATTGTAGTGCGTCGCTACGCTTTTGCATGGAGCATCTAAGACGCACGAGAAGATATGACTCTGATAGGTAAAACTTAAAATCAATAGATTTGAAACATAATGTTGCTGTTAAACACGATGTTGTGTTTAGAACCTATTGATTCTAAGTTTTACCTATCAGAGTCCTTTTATCGTCATTGTAGGTAAAGAGTATGTGGTAAAATGATATTCTCCGTATCACCCTAACAGACCTCGTGTGATCTGAATTTTTCAGTTGTTCCAAGATAATAGCGGTTGAAACAGAAGGCGTGAGAAGAGGATCACAGGTGATAAAATAGCGTTTTCAGTCACCCAGGTGCTTTTATGTTAAAGATGGAAATAAAACTTATGAAGAATGAGATTAATGGGAAATACTATACAGACATGAAGAAACAATTGCAATGCCATGAAATTTCAATATGGACAAATACAAAAGACCTCTATGTTCTAATCTGTATGGACACAGTAATGTAATACAACATTCATTATGGCTAACATATAATAGCAAAATGATTTGCTTTATGGGAATTCAACATCCCAAGATCATCATTACTGCTATCAGTTACCGAATAAAAATGATGCCCAAACTATGTTCAATTAATCCACAGTGAAGTGTTTAAATTCCAGCGTTTCTTTTACATAGTGATATTATAATTATTTCCTTTTCATGAGATTCATTATTCCCAGTCATATTAATTAAAACTTCATAATTCATGCCATAACAGTAGACTAAATACATTCGTTTACCAATGGAAAAGGTTAAATGGTTTGCCGTGATGCCTGAATTACTTTTTCCTAAATCCGACTACTGGCCTTCTGATCATGGACCCACTTGCGGATTTTCTTTGAGGAAATTTCAATTAAATTCTACATACAACGTATAATACATATACGTATAACTCTGGACCTTTCCGCGTCCATCATTAAGGATAATCCTCCACTGTTAACGAGTTTTTTCCTCTTCCGTTCTCTTTTGATTTTTATTTTGAAAATACTATTCCTCCTCCTTGACCCAGAATAATGACCCTAAGCCACTAGTTCATTCTCATAAATACTTGTATCACAAGTATATAGAAGGACAGAAGTAATAACAGATGAAAAATCAGGAAAATTGTTTCTTTAAGATTTTTTCTGTTTCCCGAGTAAACTGGAGTAAGTAGACAAGTTATTTTTGCAAAAATCACCTACAAATAATCAATAGCCTTGATCGGGACTTGAACCATTATCACTATAAATTGAGGGCGTGCAGAAGCTAAGCTAAGGCGCCTTCCTCCACTGTGGATGGTTTTGGGGTTTAAAGTAATAAGGTTTTCAAGACTGCGAAACATTAACTGTATAGAGCTGTCCAAAGCGTGCGCTAGGCACCAAAAACCTACGAGGCTATAGCCAAACTTTGAACTATTAGAGGTTTTCTCTTTTTGCTGAAATATGAGGATACCGGGGATAATATTAAGAGAGCCGGCTTCGAGTTCCGATTAAGGTGATTGCTCCTCTGCTTAATTCCGCAATATTGCGGGATACACCGTAAAGGTTATGCCATGGGTAGTCCCTGCGATATCCAAATGTTTCAAGTCATTTTTTTACCGAAGTAAGAGTAAAAATATATGTGGAATGTCTATGGCAACTGGCATTGTCACTTAAAAGGTACTGAGATGTGGAACGGGCAATCTTTCGAATGAAGTAGGGATGAAGTGGCGAATGAGACTTTAAGGGAGAGGAACGAGAGAAGGAGACAGCAAGGTCTGTGGTGTTCTGTAAGAAGGGAAGAGGATACTTTGAAAGAAGTGGGGAGGGAAGAGGCGATTCGGATGCCGAGTTTTTTTATGAGGGAGAAGATGTAAAAAATGACGGTAGATGGAGCAGCGCGAAAAAAAGTGAGAAACGCATCAATCACGTCCCATCTTCCTCGTCCTTCTCCTTTTCGTCCTTCGCACGCAGCAACGATGTTCCCTCACCCTCCACCCACCCTACCCCCTGTATCCACCCCTCAACCCCGCCCATAGCTCTTCCCCCACCTCTGCCATCCATATAAACAGCCTTAAACCATCGAGAACCCTTTTCTCTTTAGTCTGCTACCGCGTCATCTCTCTCCGAGCCCTTTCTCGGCCCGATCCTCTCAAACCCACGGGAATACCAAACCCACTTCAAACCGTCTGAACGGCCTTGGAAGGAAATTCCTCCTCGCCTCTGCCTTTGGGCTCTTCTTTTGTACCTCCACGAGCAGCGGGACATCGATATCTAACCACAGTCTCGCTTGACTTTCCTCAGTTTCGCGTAATCCAGGATTTTGAAAAACAAATCTTTGCTACCATATTCGAGTCGACAAAAAATTAACTTCAGCACTAATCCCAAATGGCTAAAAGATCTCGAGTAAATCACGATTACGGCAAGGATAAAATAGCTTACTCATTTACATTACAATCTCCATTCCAAATAATAGGATGGAATAGGAAATGAAGAAGTTTACAAAGTAGCAACACAGGATAACCAGTTGAAACACTCTGAGGCACTAATGATTTGTGAAGAATATTACTGAAGGAAACATAAGGAGAAAATCCCAATGGGAAGCCCGTAGGATCCATCAAATAACAACGAGAGCACTTAAAAAGAACTACCACGGATTAAGAGAAATTGTATCATACAAGGAAGGACGGGGGATTACAGTCAAGCAATCCTAAAATTTAACGACCATTGATGATTTCGAATAAACTTAGACTGATACTCATTTTTCTCAAACAAATTTTCAACCAATGGGAAGCTTGGTGGGCGTAGTTTGAACTTATCAAGTAATTAGCCCAACAGCTTGGAACAAACTTACAAGAGTGTGTTGCTTCTTTCCCTGTGCTGTCTTTCCAGCCTTGGATTTATAGTTACCACCACAACACTCTTACCACTTGGACGCTTCTCGATGGTATTACTGTAACAAGAAAATAAATGCTACGCTGAGTTTTAATAGTTTGGTCTAAGATTAATTTTGAACAAAGATACTAAAAAATTATTATTTTTGCGGCAGTTTCTTCGCCGATGTCACTTTGAGAACGGCCATCCCCTCAACCAACCACTAACCACCACCAACCACCAGCACCAAAAATGGTGGCTCCGCACCCTGCATCTCCGGTGGATGCAATGTGAAAACAATGGAAATAATGCCTTCCCGTGTAGTTAAAGGACGCATTTACAAATAAGCTTGCGCGGTCTTCGCAAGGTGCGTTTATTTATTCTTTCGCTGTCACCTCGAGCCAATTGGGGCTTCTGCGGGTACCCACTGGCCAGGTACTGTCGCGCTCCGTTTACTCCATTTACGCTACGCCCCAGCATCCCACCATCTTCGTATTCTCGGTCTTCCAGTTGGTCTTATTCCTGCTGGTCTTCAAAGTCCTCTATCCTTTCAATCGTGTATCCTGCTCACTTCGCAATGCGTGACCAGCCTATGGGTTTTTTAGGGAATACTACTGCTACATCATAGTCTTCGTAGTGATTTCTTATGTCCATGTTGTGTTTGATTGTGAAAATACACTTTTCGTCAATGGGGCCAAAGAATATTCTCATGTTTTTCTTTTCAAATATAATTTGTCTTCCTTCTTACCTCTGGTTCAATATCCATGTATTTGCACCAAAAAAAGCACTGGGTAAAAAACTGAGTATTAGGATCGTAATGCACGGATACAAACAAGTTAGATCAATCCAATTGGCTATTTTAGCATCATTGCTATTTTTGCTCAACATTAAAACCAATGAGTATTTTAATTGTTCCTATTTCTCAAAACTTTGCTCATCTATAGTTATTGTATCTGATTTTTGGTTCACTTTTCTTGTAAAATGCTTGCCTTTTGCGTTTGCATCATTCATTTTCAATCCCACATTTTTCATTTTCTGAAGTAAGGAGACTGCTTTCGTGAGGAGAGCAACACCATCTGCAGATGCGAGTGTATGGGTTATAATTTTTCCTACTTTTATCCCTAGGTTAGTCAGTCTTGCATTATGCAAACGATGAACAAACTAAACTAAAATATTGCCACTACCTGATGGATTTACTAAACTTTATGAAAATAATTCAATGTGAAAAATTATGTAAATTACATTTATAAATGTCTTCAATGAGTAACATTTATGTGTGGTTTATTTCATACCTTATGTAATCACGTGTCATATCTTATTACTTTTTCACTGATGTCTAATGTTACACGATACCGCACATGGAGTCTCATGGAAACATACACCGCATAATATGTCATGACGCAGCATGGGGATGCTCTCGGTCGTGCATGGAAGGAAGGTTTCTCTAGAAAGAAGAATGGACGACGGGGCGCTGGCAGCCTCGGCGACGCTCGTGGAGAAAGCAAAGGAGGACAAGGAAGCAGGAGATGATCCAGAACTGGGCGGGAGGGACGGAGTGAGAGTGGGGATTGAGTAGAGGAAGTGGAAAGTAAAGGAATGAAGAATTGGGTGGGAAGAGCTCTCTTTTCACTCAAAAGAGAGGAGGGCGATGTTGAATGTGAAAAAAATTGAATAGCGTAAGAGAGGGGGAAAAAAACAGGTCCGTTTTCGAGGAAATGGCATGAGAATATGTAGGCGGAAAATAGACGGACGATGATCATGCGAAAGATTTCCTCTCATGCAAGCAGAGGAGGAAGTGAGTCGACACACGAGAATGCATGCTACTGCTTACGTTCTGTGTATCCACCCGGAGTTGCAATACTTACCCGGAGAGGAGGTCCATTTAAAATAAAAAATAAATATTTCCCAAACATGCCCATCGAACGAAAAACATCGCTTGAATCAAAATCTCTACGCTTTAGAGAAGGCGCACCGAACTATAAGAGAGTGCGCATAAAATATCAGCGCTTAGTAGAGATTACCATCTCGGAAAATAGAATTTCGGGTATAAATGAGGGTATGAGGGACTGGAAGCTCGAAGGGTAACCATTTTGTCTATTGTGAATTGATAGAGGAGGGTGATGAACAAGAGCATCGCAAAAGGTGGTGGTTTAACCCTAGACGGGGTAACAAGAGATTTGAAATGATCCATCGATATAACATCTCCACCGGTAGGCAACCAGATAAAATAAAATTAAAAGAATAGAAGAAGAATAGAATAGAAGAACAACAGAGTATATCATTGACTATCGGGAAACTGATAATTACCAACATTTTTTTTACCAATATAATCAAAGTGTGACTTGATAACTTCGAAAATTAGAGATAATCACCAGTAGTACAAAAGAAGCAGACATTTAAATCCTCTCTCTCACAATTCAAGCATGAGCTCATGATATAGCTTTCTTTTGGAACAGAAAACATTCTGTTAACCACTTGCTAATTCATGTGAATGATACTTTTATTGTGCTTCAACAATTACCATGAGTCTACAGAATATGGTGACTTTTCTAATAATATGTTGATTTGTTAAATAATCCTTCTATGACGTAGAACAATAAAAAGGGGTTATTGTTTCTGTAAAGAACCGAAAAACTTCGTCAAAGTCGAAAAAACACCAAGATAGTAAACCTTTTTACCGATTTTCTCCAGTACAGAGCAGTCATCATCATTATCTATATATTTGCCTCTATTCAATGCAAGAACAAAAATAAAATCGTCATTATTGTCACTTATTTTTATCGAAGGAACCATAAATTCACTAACTTTATCGAAAGCCATGCAGTTCTGACGCGCTTTTTGCCATAAAAAATCCTAGCAACTAACGACTCGATGTGAAACGACTAATTCCAAGATGCGTGAGGAGTATCTGAGGGATAGGGTAAAATCCAATTATACTGGCAGCTCATAACTCGTGGAGCAGTGTTCACTATCAAGCTTTAAGTGGGATTCATCCTCGCGGTCGAGGACGCGAAGTCTCAGACGAAATCATATTCTGTTTTTTCTCCTCCTTCCTTCCAACAAGAACCTCTAATTTTCCCTCTGTTCTCATTTTCAATTACGCCCTATGGGCGCTGATTGCAATAGGGTGTCATGACAGCTGAACCAGATCACGTTCTGCCTCTCACTACGAATGTATATGAGAGACAAAAACCAACAGTACTGTGTTCAGACGTAAGAATACCACACAATATCTCCGAAATGAAGTATAAAAAAGGCGGATAGAATTTTCCGCTGTTTAGTAAAAATTTTAAATCTAAAACGAGTAAATTGATGAACTGGAAAGCATGTAACTTCAAAGGATAGACAGTTGAGCAGAAGAAATGGAGTTTGCGGTACAAAAATAATTGAGAAAAAAGATAATTACGACAAAAATGAGAAAAATATTGAGTGAAAAACGGCGAAAATATTGTTAATTCTTTATAGGGTGACGATTCAATGCTAACTGAAGGTTAGAAGAGAGGAATGAAATAGAAGCAGTGAATAGAATCTTCTCCAGTAAAAAGTAAGGCAAATGGATGAGAAGTGCTTCTGGAAATAGTATCTTATTGCTGAGTAAATTAGGAAAATATTATTTTCTAGCCTACAGGCACAGAAAAAAAGGCGTGTGATTTTTTTATATATATTCAGTTTACCCATTGATTGCATTCCTTTCTCACCACAGTCCGTTAAATAGCAAATTCATACAGAAGATATCACAAATCCGAGTCTGAGAGTATGACAACTGAAATTAAAAATTTAACTCGGTCAATAATGACCCGTCAGTTTTCCCGATAGCTTCGGATAAACTATTGCGCCTCAGTTATTCACATTGTGTTTCAGTAAAAGTTAATTAACCGAGCTGACAAGATGTAATCTTGAGAGCTACCTCTACGGAAACTGAGGTCTAAGACTACATTTTAAAAAATCATGCATATGTAGCATTATGCCATTCTCGCTCACAGGAATACACTTTTAATGCACTACCACCTATTTAAAAACTTATTAAAAAGTTATTGACCCGAGAGATTGTTCGTAGTTTATTCTATTGGTGTATGTTGCTTCTGAGCCAAATCTGGATTCTCTAATACTGTCAATCTTACTGTGATTATGAGCACCAAGTCCAATAATACGAGGCTTAAAAAAACACCCCATAAAAAATAAATGTCAAAATGTACCAAATTTCCCAGAAAATTTCTACCTATTTAGAACTGTGATATACTTTTAATACTTAAATCTTTCTTATACTTTTCTCAATAACATAGACGGAATTTTTTATTCGTTTCCATTAATAGTATTGGTTGATAAGGCAAAGACAGTGGAAGCAGGAGTATTCATTTATGTAAGGCTTTTATGATAAAAGTTTATAATGATGGGTGGCAATACACTTGGATGAGCCCCATCATCTATCTTGGTACCTGAGGCAAAGTTGGTACATATCAATTTGGGTCTACATTATTGGCACAACAGGGTGCATTTTGTAATGTATTACAGGTAATAAATTAAAAGTTAGATAAAAGTAGGCCTCTTTTATATTTTCTCCTGTTTATTGGCTGCATTATTGAATTTTTAATTCCATAAATTGCTATATCCGTTCTTCCACATAATAGAATTTGCTGAAGAAATGCATGTTACAAAGAGCGTAACGGCTCGGAAGAACGAGCTTGAAACGCGGAAGTGGCTGGGGAAGTGGCCGCATATGACACCATCCGACGTTGCTTCGTGAAAATGATTGATAGGAGGAGTTATTTACGCCTCCCCGGATACAGGAACACTAAAGTTAATGTGCCTCATCTCCCACTTCCCCACTCCCTGCTCCTAACGACAAATCCCTCACTCCTCAAGGGGACGTCCTTTCTTCGCCAAATGGTTGCTGAAGGTATCAACGTTTGCGTGAAAACGGCTTTACCGCTGCATTTAGAGGGATTTTCTTCGTGCTGAGCAGTAAAACCTTAATGATTTCATTAGAAAAGGAAGCACTGAAGATATTTTCAATTTTACTAGCACCAGCTACGAAAACACATGGAAAATGACTTTTTTTAAATCCCATTGAACCGCGAATGGAACCATGGGTCTTTCGCTAGTCAGGACAATGAGTAGACCACCACGTAACCCACGCTCAATAAATCAATGTTTATGGCAATTTTGTAAGGACTAAAGCAAACTTGATGTTGAATTCCCACGGTTGATCAAGAATAGCACTTGTAAGGGAATTTGACCTTCATAGAAAGCTCTATGCGTGAGGATATATCCTGTAACATTAAGTTCATATTCCCTTAGGAATGTGATCCTTGATTAACGCTAGGGGTAGAACAATTAGTTCTCTCAAACCCATTCAATTTGCAAAGGGAATTAAGAAGCCTAGTCAGTATGGTGGTAAGTCAAAAATGGTTCATGGAGTGAATTTTTGTCTAAAAGCAATGGCAAGGAAGTAAATATCCCAAAATGCCCGTAAATAAAAAAGACCCTGGGTTTGAAAACACTGAAAAAACTACAGCCTTGTAGCCTTAAGATGCCAAGGGCACCTGTCTGACAAGGGCACAGGCTGTCTGCACAAATGATATGTTATACCTAGCAGAGCTGAGCCTTGGTCGAAAGAGGAATAAAAATATTAACATTAACTTCATAATTGAAAAACACTCCGCAGAAAGTTTATTTAACACGAATTACCTTTCCACAAATATTTAAACACTGCGATACAAATAATCACTTGTTCAATAAAAAAATATTATTTTTTCTTCACAGACAAAAAGGAGGTACACATTTAGCTCACATTAGCAAATCCGAGCATGTATCGGTGCTCCCAGTTACGTTGGGAGCCCACTTCAACCGTTTTCGCAGTTCCTAATCCCCGTATCATCTTCTAGCCCGCAGACTACCACAATCAAGAAATGTCTCCAGCAAGAGAATTTCTATCCCTCCAACAATTGTTTCTTTTTTCTATACTTCTTATCTCCCCAAGGTGATTACCACCAAAGTTGTCTTATCCGTTGCCGGGTGCAGCGGTGAAATGCGGCTTAGTCTCGGCTCGCGATGAAATTTCGGGATGGAGATTGCATCTTTGTGGAGGGTGGAGGGAGCGAGAGGAGTACCCACCCCTTACATTGGATTATCACCCCCAAGGGGATGGAACGAGAATCTGGATGGGAGGGGATGTCGAGGGTATTAGTGGGGAAGGGGCGAGTGGAAACGATTTTTTCTAGGGTTGGTACGGGAAGATAGAATTACAGCCGGTATGGAATGGAAGGAGTAGGCGTTGGCGGGGACAGTAAGTAGGAGGGTTGTAGCAAGAGGAGCAAGGAAGACCCAGTATTCTTCATATCGCAAAATGGGTTCATATCGGATGAAGGCTGAATGAGGACGTCAATTATGCGGACCTTGCTTTTCGGTGAAAATGGGACGTAGTGGAGAGGACGGGGAGGGTGGGAAACGAGGGGGAAAATGAGGAGAAGCAAGGAACGACGGGAACGAGATTATGGGACGAGGAAAAAATATTATCGAAGAAAAATTTAGAGTTTTTACAATTGATGAAGTGGGTTACATGTAAATTTAATGGTGGCGCGTTCTTCGCAATGATGCAAAAAAACATGCCTCGAACACTCTTCTCCGGTGGTAGTGGCTTAAAAATGCATTACCCCAGGCACTGAAGTTCTCAAATCTTTGTTCGGATATCATAGCTTCAAGGGGGACTAGTTCAGCCACCACAGTGCAATAAGGAGCTCATGTTCTACTTTATATTTGCATGGTATTATTATGCAATTACTATGCTTTTGACGGATTATATTTTTTATGTCAAATGTCTATACGAATCTCAAATAAAGGGAAATATATGATTGATCAATGACAACTGATTGATAAAAATGTCTGAATAGTAAAGAACTTTCCATTAGAACCAATTCAGTCTCTCTACGAGTTCAACTCCTTGAGAACTAATTCACCACGATGATAATCTACAGCGAAGAATAATAGAATCTAAAATATGCAGAGGAGGTGCTGAGCCAGTCAGCGATGCAGCGTTTTGACAGCACTTTGCAACATGTACCAGAAAGAAGCAGTCATATAAGTCCAAGCGATAGAAATAAATGAAATATGAGCGAATGGGGAAGAAGTTAACATGTATCGTTTAAAAGCTGAAATGGCAATAATAGTAGAATAACTAGATAATATGCAAGCATCCTTGGAATCAATATATAGTATGCTGGAAAGATATATCATGAAGGTTGATGAAATAAAACTGTAATCCAAACATATGTCAGTGAGAAACTGAAATCAGGTGTTGCACAACATGGTTCGGTGCTTGAACAAATTGAATCCCTTCTCCCAATGGAAGGGGCATAATATAGGACGAAAATAGTTCAACCGCCGTTAGGCTCAGAGACATGGGCAATAGGAATGCTGGAAAGGAAGGCAATATAACTGGCTTTCAAAACTAATTGCAGAAGGGGGACAGTAAATTTTAAATTGTCGGATGAGATCAGAAGCAAGAAATTTTACCGACGTATAGCACATTTTTGAATTAATTATAAATCCCAATTTCCGCTGGAATCAAAGAAATTATGACTTCTATTCATGTATTTCAGTCGCTCAGGTGACCATGGACAGGGAGAGTTAAAATATCTTTGTAATTAAACCAATTTTATTTTTTCCTCAATTTTCAAGAAACAAATTTGCTCTCATTACAAATTTCGCCTTTCACCATGTAAGACCTTCAACATTTGAAGTTATAATTTCGTTGCAGTCATCCAAGTTCCCTGTTGTTATTCACCAGGTTATTCAGAAATCACGCTTAGGAGTCAACTTCCTATACTTCTATTGAAAATTTCGATTAATCTTTTATTTTAATTTACTTTTCGATTGTTATCTTCTTCAGTTATAAAAAGAGAGGAAAAACCACAAAGCGCTAGGCGAAAGATGGGCACACTTTGAGGCACAGAAAATTCATAAGAGGAAGAGTAGTAAATTTGAGGTAAACCTTCACGAGCAATACCGAAGGATAGATGTATTGGCTGGCTATGAAATGGATATGGAACTCAAGACCTCCAAGAATGTAAAAGAACAAGGAGACAGGATATAATGGAGGCCTGCAGTCATGCAATCTGACTAAAAGTATTGAATCACTGATTTTGATTGCGGGTCTCATTCATATTCTCTCCCAATTTCCAAAACGTCTACCGTAGTTCTAGGAGTGTCAAATTTTACGGCTTATTGACTCTCATAACAAAGCATAGGAGGAAATTTTAAACTCCGTTCTATTATTTCCTCATTAAAATTCACATACCACGGCAACTGTCAGAGAAGGAGCTTGAGTCGTACGTGTTAGCCCTCAATAAATTCCTCCCTTATAGTAAAAACGATGAAAGGTTCGTAAAAATGCGAAAGACTGATTTTCATCTCGTGGATAAATTTTTATTAAGTTATTAAAATTTGAAAACAATTCAAAATAAAACAAAAATATGAAAATTGTCAAAATATTTCTCCTTCGATTTCTCCTATGCCGTTTTCCAAATGCTTGGAAAGCAGATTTCAAATCCAAATTTTGGCTCACCGAATCACCACCGAACTCTACTGGCAACTCTCCCCTCGGCTTTGCCAAAGCCTTCATATCATTATCACCATCTGATATACCTATTCCAATACCATCCTACCATCATGACATTACGCGACAAATTGCCATATTATGACAATTATATTGACAATGTACACCAAGAGCTTGCTCTTAGACTTAAGCGCTGCTACTTACCTCATATTTTTAAATCATTCAACGTGATTTTTGATCAAAATAAATCATGTAGTATCACCATAGCAACAGTTATGGACCTTTACATGAGTTAATTAAGTGTTGAGTCTCTAATGATGTGTAAAAGGTCGCTGAATAATTCGTCGGAAGATCACAGATCGCTAGTTCACGAAGTTATTTGTTTCAAAGTGAATTAATATGGACGTTTTAATCTTTCCCCCTTTATTTTTAAGACATCTGCTCAAATAATGCTGCCATTTAACAGCTCACTTACTTGCCAAGAAAACAACTCAATATTAAGATAAAATACTTCATGACAACTACACTTTGAATATGAATGACTATACATCGTACAGTTATGCTGTGTATCGTCAGGGCTATACATGGTAAAGTAATGCTATTATGTATAATATATTTCTACACTTGAACTACCTGATTTAATTCAGCGTCACCACCTAATTCCATTAGTTTTCTTTGTAAGTCGGTTTTATCTATGCTTATTTTTCCCAAGTGTTACTTAACATTTGACGGTAAAATAAGGATACATTCCCCATAATTATATTCAGCTATATTTTTCCACTTTTGACAGGAGGCTAAATGAATTTTATAGTACAAAAATTGTTACAGAAATCAAAACAGAAAAATTGCTATTCCTCGTTAAACTTATTGCCTGAACGAAAAGAAAAAGATAAGTCAAACTTAGCAGAGAAACTTGCAGCACAAACTTTACGAGAGCCATCGTGACGCTTTACTCTTGATGGAACCCTTAAAATATACGTCACCGGCTGAGTAATACACTCAATTAACCCCAAGGTGCCCAAACATCTTTTTCAGGAGAGAAAAAAATCATGACTTTCGTTCTGTCGGTATTTTACATTTTTGAACCGCACAGAAGAAAACACGATTAGGGAGTCCCAAATTCCAAGTTTTTACTAAAAATTTACAAACTAAATTTAACCAGAATATCATGATATCTCACATGGCACTAAATGGCTCTGGAGGATCTCTGAAATTGACAACACATCGCCATGCGACAGCTTTGATCGCACGTTCAATATCTTGCTCTGATAAATTCCTGAAAAGTGCACACAATTAAATTACAGATAAAATCGGAAGCCATTTCTGCAAATGAAATATAACAGTGACACTTTGAGGAAATGTTGGATTCCATCAGAGATGAACTAAAAAACGATATGAGTTTCAAAAGGCAAATTACGATGACAGCCAACCCAACCGAGTTTTTGACTCACAGAATGCTTTTGGGTTATATCTGCACGATTGCCACATCTGAATACGCGCTCATATTTATATGAAGGAATAGATTAGTAAATTCGATAGATTTTATTAATATCGCTTGATGGTAACTGTAAATCTGTCCCCAGAAATTAGAAAATAAAATAATTTTGAAGTCGAAATTACAATCATTTAGCCAATCAATTTTCTTAAATATATTGACTATCATTCATAGTTCAGCTTAATTAATTCACAGATCAAATAACCTCGAGCCAAATACTACCAAAATATACTAAATTTATTATCAGCACCGATTATAGGCTTAAAATGGAATAATTTTGTTCTCTAATAAACTTCAAAAAATTATATAACCATTAGAATGTACTCAGATAAATATCGTTTAGTCAAAGCCATGTTTCATGCAGTTCCACCATTGGCAGTTACACCTCAAAACGCTCTTCAAAACGAATAAAATCTATTTCCACCAACATCAAATATCAACACCAATGCATGCTACCTTCTCTTCTTTATAAATTCCAACCAATTTCCGTTATGCTCGGCTGTTTTATAATGTTCACTGAAACTGGTTGTTTGATTAATATATTTGTAAGGCATTAGGTTCAAGGGGATATTTTCTATTGCTGTTGAAACTTTTCCCGGGAAAGCCAATGGTTGCGTTGGACCACTATGAAGAACTAAGTACTTTAGTACGAAATATCACATGATTTTTAAGGCTAGAATATTATTTTACTGTCTAATACATTGTTAATTTGTTTGGTTGTGAATTCCAAAGCCACATATCACAGGTGAGAGAGGAAACTTTTTCTTAGTCCTAAAGTTTTCAAAAATATTTGCATATAGAAGCATGACAGACCACTTTACCCGCATTGAATTATTTGATAAAAAATTCATCTGCTTGATAACATTAATCCTAAACGAAACCCTTTCTCTCATTAATTGTGAAATGGACCAGGGAAAAAACAACACAGCCCATCTTATATTCTCGGCACGCCTAATAACTTTTAAATCGGTCATTATCGTGCGAGTTGATAATTGCAGGGGTAAATAAGAAAAAGAACCATAAATATCCAACTTCGATCGATGCATTGCATGAGTTGATGAACAAAAACTAAAACTACTTTCGTTTTCAAACGAACCGATGAGTTTCCAATTACCTATGCCAATGCCCTATACATGAAACCACTAAAAGTATTCAGAAATAATCGTCATGTCTTAGAATGTAAATGAAATGAATCAATGGTGATATTTCAAGACAGGTTTTAATCACTGAGTTCGTATTTAGCTTTTTTAATATCTGCATAATAAAATGCAACGGCCAAAAGAAGAATTTTCATTACCACTGATAAAAACTTAAAAATAATACAGTCAAAAATTAAGGATTGTTTTGAGAAAGTGAGTGACGGACTGCTTTCCATGAAAATATGTTCTGCTGATAGCACATTACTGTCTCTATATTTCAGGATATTTAGTAACTATATTTAGCCGAATAACTAGGTGAACCCCTAATTATTGTCAGTGGTGGCTTATACTCTTCGCTAATTACCGAGAGGATGCAGATTTTACTCAAAGATAACCCAAAGTTGTCTGAGTTTGTACGTGCCAAACACAACTTCCTTGGACGGTAGAGAGAAAAATGAAACCTCCTCTACATCGAATGAGTAAACCTCATTAACTTGACTGCTGTTTGACTCACCAATTTAACATTAGCTCAATCAGAAAATCATGCTGAGCCTCGGGTTAGCGACCAATTTCTCCCTTCATTTCTGTTTTTCTTTTTTAAGCTTGCTTCGTGCTCACAGTCCTAATTCCCATTTTTTATCGAATACTATGCAACAAAACTGAAAAGTAGAAGAATATGAGTATAATCCTACCAAATTCGTCTGGTCACAACTCAATTCTTAGACTCCAGTTATACAAAAATATAATGTGAATATTTCAAAAGAATATACAAGAAGCTCGTTTAGATATCATTTCCTCTTTTCAGCGTGCATTGGGCGATGACGGTGAAATTGAAATCAGATGTTTAAGAATGAAAAATGTATTGTGAAAACTCAAACAGATAAAAAAGAACTACCCATCAAAGCGTGATGAGGTGAATTGAGTGGGAAATAATTGGTTTCCAAAAATGCAGATCCATTTTTCGGGACATAAAAAACCTACAACTAAAGTGAGGAAGAGGAATGAATAAGTCACTCAAGAAGATGACGCAGATAGAAAAAGGAATGGAATAAAAGATGAGGACAAGGGATGCGATAAGGAGAGGAGTACGAGTGGGGAGATTATTACGGCAGCCAAGAGGCAGAAAGAAGAAAGCGAGAAGCATCTCGTCCGTTAAAAGGAAATAAATGATAGAGAAAGCAGAGGTAGAGAACGAGAAATCGAGTGACTTGGATTCCGAGGCTTGAGGAAAAAAGGAGAGAAGAGATTCTTTGACGTGCAGATATAAAAAAAGGCGAGTGCACTGGAGCGGATGAAGCTTTTAAGAGTCATTACGGACAAAATCAGCGGCAGGAATGAGCTGAGTGGTGAAGTGGGATGAGGTTGGAAGGGAAGAGGGCGAAGGGGGGGATGTGGGTGGTGTTTGATAGGAGGGGAGAGCGTACGGAATGAGGGGCGGGAGGAGGAAAGGTTTCCGCGGAGAGACAAGTGGAGGAAGATTGGTTGTGGAGGAGCTCTGATTTTTTCATGCATTAGGGACTGTTTTAGAGACGCAGTTAAGCGAGCTGAAGCGAAGGAAAATCGAAATGATTTTCATCCGTGGGATCAAATGCAAACAATTTAAACTTGATCCTGAACTAGCACAGCAGAGAGCGTATATTTTTTAAGCTTATAGTCTAACTGCGTTTTCATCTGAATTTATCACGTGATATTCTAACTAAGCGGGTTAGGAGCAATTTTTTAAAATAAACTAATAGTTCTAGCCTATGAGAAATGGAAGCAAGAGAAAATAAAAAAATGGAGATGTTTATTGGATCACACAATTGGGTGAAATTCACAGCGGAAAAATCATTCGCCTGGACTGAGAATCGAATTCAGATCCCTTGATTTGCGAAATCGAGGAGTCTGGGTTTGATTCTCAGTCCAGGCTAATGATTTTTCCAATGTGAATTTCACTCAATTATATAATCACTAGCAGGTGACTCCGTTAACGCTACTGCGAGGCTTATTCCGTAGTTTTTTGAAAATATGTAGTGGAATTTTTATCTGCAGGACTCCCGTTTCTGCACATCTATCACTATAATTGTCCATTACATAAAATTTACCCGCAGTCTGAGACAACGGATTTCACATTTTTCATAAGTGGTCACCATTTAGGCGAAAATAAATGATTTCTATATGAATGTGAAATCTGATTCTCACTCCATGGTCACACATGCTTCATTGAGTTTGTCATGAACTATAAAGTGGAATTACGGTGGAAATGGCATATAGAGATATAAGGGTTTTACAACAGCAGTCAGTTAACTACCATAAACACGTCGATGCATATATCTGTAGATTTATCATGATAAACACAGAAATAGTGCATCGGGATTGAAGGCAAGTAATGCACAGTGATTACCAGTTTTATGAGCATATATTGAGCTAGAGGTAAATAACTGCAAATGAAAGGGAATAAAATAGCGTAAACTACTCGGTTATTTCTCCAGCTCGATACTACAGGGTCTAGAAAAATTATGCCAATGCCAATGGGATCGGAAAGTCAGGTTCTCCTGGTCTCGTATGTTGGTGAATAAATATTTCGTCACCCAATTTACGTTAAGATAACTCCGAGGCATTTTTTTAGAAAACAAAGGTAAGAAATATTCGTTCAATACGTACAGATAAAGCTATAAAATGATAAGGAAGCCCTTATAAAGTATTGCGTGTTAAAAGTGATGGCTTCAGACTGAATTTTGTGGAATAACTTCATGGTTATATATTGAAACACTTTGTAATTTCAACATGAATTCATGTGAAATTTACAAATTGTTTCAATATAAAACCATCACGTGTTAATAAAATCATTTTCACTAGACCCCCATTAATTTATTGATATAAGTTGTAGTCAATTATATTCTCCGTGCAATGTACAAGTGCTTATGCACGGAGTTGAATACAAATCATCAAAATGACTTTAAATTACCTCTATTATGAAAATATTTGTAGTAACCAGAGTTTGTAACAACCGAATTTCCGCTAATTAATTAAGATAGCCGTTAATTAGGATTTGTTAAAATGGTAAGTGGCAATTGTGACGATAACTTTTAGAAGATGTAGCTACTTCTCGCGCGTCAGATCCCACTTGGAACTCGTTTAAAGGGCTTATAAGCCTTATCAAGTATACTTCAAAGTGAGTTAAAGTGCCTGCAGCAAAGATCGGAAAGATAGGCTTAAGGTCTTTATGATAATTCCGTTAGTTTTAATAGCCTTCTGGCACAACAAATAGGATGAAAATCGCTCTCACACTGTCGATTAATATTTTGACTGAATCTTTTATTCCAGTACCCAGCCAATCTATTGTCAGATGACGTTAATAACATAATGCGAAACTCGACATTCAACGGTTGATTGGATGACGAGAATAAAACTGCGTTGAGTGCAGTTTTGAAATGTTATTTTTCCCATGGTCGATAAGTGACCATTATAGTTGCCAATGCAACTATAATGCAACAATAACTAGGCAAGGCAATAGTTAAAATAGATAATTTGTTTATTTGCTCCCCTGTGCCTGATTCTGTAACTGCAAAGTAGTATGAACAGCACGTTCTACATGCTTCCCGTGTGAATTTGGAATCTCCATGTATTTATGTAGTTGCAAATTACATTCATGCACATAGTTGTGGCAACATAGGTAGAATACCTATAAGGTGGAGCATGTTGTTTAAATATCACTTCCCAAATGGTATTTGCGAGTTTTTGTTAACGCATTAATAGTCGCAGTTTCTTTAAACTTATTAGGCTTCATTGTGGTACATGTAGGTGATAACTCACTTACTACCACACACTTTTGATGTTGTTTACAGGGTATTACGTGGATAAATATGGATAGCGTCTACTATTTTATCTTAGGCGTGTTTTCATCGATGGAAATGCTTTTCTTTTCAGAAAATAAGTTAAAGACCTTCATGGCAAAATGATGTGAGTAAAGTGGGACCCTGAACTCTGCACCACGGGGACGACCTGCCACACTCCGGAGCGGACGGGAGAAAACATCGGCTTCCGCTCCACTAGGCTATGGCCGCAAGATACTGTAATACATCCGCTCCAATAAGTCAGACAAAACGCCTGTAGGCATATTGCGATATTAGTCGCCTAGGTTATTGATGATAGAGGCGACAAGATTCAATTCACTCTGATAATAAGGGTCAAAAGCGAAGAATCATGTATGTTTTTATCATATATCATTTGATAATAAAACTTATGATGTAATACAATATTCGACATCATGATATTTTTAATAGGCGATATGTAATTCTATATAATTCACGTTTGCTCGGTTTCATCAGCACTGGATAAACACTTTGAAATAAGGTTTGGCCAAGAAAACCCTGTCGTAGCATTTTTGGGAGGCGGTAAAAACATATCATATGTAGGTACACAATAAATTGACACTGCTGAAGATGGTTATATTTTATGTTTTCCGAAATTATTATTTTTTTTTTGAAATATTTTATGCTGTTTGTTTGTAGAAAAAGGTCTTGTATATTTCTAAAAGAAATGTGATGTAAAAAACATTACTGTGTCAGTAGTCTTAAATAGACAGTAGTATTATAATTCTCAGAATTTTATATACTGCAAGCCACCGCATGGCCATGTACAAGGGTTTATATATAAAAGTTATAGATAGGTGCATTATTGAAGTGCATCTTGGAATAACTTTCAGTGGAGCTCAGTTTAAACTAAGGCCACTAACTGTGCGTGGAAGTAAAAAAAAATTTTCCCATCTTTTATCGCACCTGCCAGATCAAGAGAAGGAGTGTGGCATCAATGTAATATTCTCTATGTCACATTGAAACACATCTGTTCTCAATTTTTCAAAAAAAGTAAGCCTAGCGCGTCGCCTTTGAGGCGCTCTAGTGACTCCAAAAAATCCCCCTAAAAGGTGTGAAACAACCTTTACTCTCTCGTAGGTTCGAACGAAACGCGCAGATTTTCTTTGTATTTTATTTAATTTTCGCGTAATTAGGTTTTTTTACTAAAAACGTTCCCAAGCCCCAATGGCTCGCGGCATGTTCGAGTTGTGGCCTAACTCGAGCAAAGTAGTACTACTCTTTCACTTTTTCTTCCGAGGACCTTCCTACTACACGCTTAATAAAATCTGTCATTTGCTGCGCCATAAATGTTTTAATCTGTGTTTGAAATTCCTTGAAATGGCTGATGACAGGGTAAATCCCAGGTATTTGACTTCATTTGATGACTTTATGTTTACTCCACCCACAGTTTAGATATGGCGTTGGTGTGATAAATCCCCAACGCAGTGTACTGCAATGCATTAGCTAAGGTTTTGTTCAATCTCTTACTCCTGGCACCCGGAGTGAACATTCTTTACTTCCGATAATAGAACATCTTTGTCCACATCTACGCTATATTCACGGTGTACAACTGAATTTATTCTATCATGGTGAATGACTCATAAATGGTTACTACCACAGGGTACATTATTTAATTAGTGATGGTTACTCTAGTGACGCCTAGAGTCATAGAATACTTCGAAGCCACTTAATAGAAAACAAAGGGAGAAAATATTCCTTCAAAACATGCTGAGAAAAGCTATACAATAAAAAGGATGCATTTATAAAATATTACACGTTAATAAAATCGTTTTCAATAGATCTCCATTAATTTATTGATATAAGTTGTTGATGATTATATTCTCCGAGAAGTGTACAAGTGCTAATACACGGACTTGAATACAAATCATCAGGATAACAAAACAACTTTAAATTACTTCTATGATTACATTATTTGTAGTAACTAGAGTTGGTAAAAAAAAGTGTTGGTTATACAATGCGGAAAATTATTTAATCCCCAGTACGAGGGTAAAATATTTCGGATTATAGATGATAGCACCTGTATTCCATAATTTGTGACATTTCCTCCTGTTCTGGATTGAGTTTATCACCAATAACATAATAATGTAAAATTTATTATAATATGTGTGTTGAAGTCAGATAATTAAATAGTTTGACAACTAAACCAAGTATAATTGAAAAATATAAGACTTTAAATATGTATCTGAATCATCAGCTTTTAAGGGAAGTATACTAATGCAACTGAGTCCCCCTGAGAAACTGGGGCGCGATCATAGTTCTTCATAGCGCGTGCAGTGGTCTTATGGTTTTTTCATATAATTGTACTTTATAAAGCAAAAACGTAATCATCATTCTTTAAATTTTGTCGGTACTTCAAATTACTAGTTTAATGGGATATAGAGCATTCGAAGGAGGAAAAATTTGAACACTACCCTTTCCGAGTGGTTAGTGTTTCGGATAACTTCGAACATCACAAACGATTGACCCGAGTTCCAGCCGGCGAACTGACTAATCAATGATTTCGCCTATTTTAATAAACTACTTAAAGTATTTTTTCCATTTTTTATCTAAACATACCTTCCAATTAACAATTACTTCACACTAATAGATTTTCTCTTCGAAAACAAATCCAAAAGCCTATTCTACGTGATTGTTCCATTAGGTTTCGAAGAGAAATTGAGGTGACGATGAACTATTGTGAGCCTGTAAAGGCCTTTGACTAAATGTTTGTCGAAAATGTATATTGTGTATATCAAGTTAATGAAAAGTGACACTGTTCATATTTACATAATTTTCTGATGTCCGCTCCAGCAAATTGAAATAATGAGCGTAGCAACCATTGACAATGATTCAATTATCTCTTTCTGAGTGCGCTCTTTGTAGTTCTGCCGTCATATTTCTCATATAACTTTCGCTTTCAATGACAAAGGAAAAGACAATTCCGACATTCAAACTCAGACATGGGCTCACTAAAAGCACCCTTAACTAGTTTAAACTTTATTCAATCGTAATCCCAATTGATTGTGAGTCTATTTCTGATAATTAAATTATTATTACCTTAATTGAGAGTTTGCTATGATGAATCTATCGGAATCACTTACTCACTCTTCTTGAATAAAGGAAATATAGCTTATATTCATTAAAGCAGTGATAGGTTTTAAATGGACAAAACAATCCGCTTTCCAGGGAACGTTAAAGGACTGGGACTTCTGCGGCTATCACTCGCAAAGGATTAGTTCTGATCTTATCCTCTGCCCTCAACTCCGTCATCTGTAATCACCACATCAGCTGCTTCTTCAAATCCGTCGTATTTTTTCTGAAGGTTTTCTGCTCGTGATTTCTCATCTTGCAGACTTCCCCACTTTTTCCACTGATTTCAACATTGACACATTGGGAGAGGTTACGCGTTCAAAGGACTCCTAAATCTGGATTAGATGAAGGCAATAAGAATTGCTCCTGCTGGACCGACCGTTTCACCTTATCTTCGAAACGCGAGACAACCACCGCAAGGCAGACGGCAAGACATCGGACTTGACTGCTATACTTAGTCACTGCACCTGGCCTTAAGAGATCAATACATATTTATCAAACATTAAGGCTTTGGTAAAGTCAAATACAACTGCATTGACTTCTTTCCTCAAGTCAAAGTATCTGACACATTATAGCAAATACCATGTACATATGATTCAGATCGAAAGACCCTTGACCCAACATAATCTTTCGCAAAAACCATATTGGTTCTATAAATATCAAGCTGCTGCTAGTAGTCACGCAAATATTCTGCGACAGGTATCTTGTTTCTTTCACATGCTACAAAAGTGACACTTTGGCCGATATTTACAACCCAGCATTTATTCCCTCCCTTGAAATTTTGAACTATATACGCCTTACTCTAGCCATCTTGAATAAAAGGTGAACTATATAAGGTGACGTTAAAGGAGATTCTCAAATGTGGTGTGATCGCCATTTATTTTATTTCATCTAAGTTTCAACTTTTATATTCAGTGTCTTTATTTTAGTCAACTCTTTTCAAGGTATCGCCATCACTAATTCAAGTGAACTTTGGGATGCATATTTTCACGCGTTGAGTTTTGGTTTTTCAACCGTCCATAACTGTCAAGACAACACCATTCCTCCGTTGATGCAGAAGTGTATTTCCGGGTATTTTTTGGTGAAAACGCTTGGATACAAATTTGAGTTCGTTTGTATCACTCATACGTTTTCCTGGTCGATTTTTCAACTTCTCAAACACTTATAAAGCTCAGTAGTATTATTTTAGGCAAGAATTTATGTTAGGTGGGTTATTTCAAAATTCAATTCTTTTGTGACGGTTTTATTCTAATTTAAATAGATAGATCTAGAAATAGCCATTGAATTAGCCCTCGAATATTCCTATTGAATTTTTTAAGCTCGCCTAATATTCAAGGTCTCGATAAGACATTTAAAATCTAGAGAGCGAATGAAGTGTTGTCGGAGCGCAACCACTACAGTCGCAACTGTTTTCGAAGGACAAGTATTCCTAATTACCGCTACAAACATAAATTAAGTTTAGTGATCGTGTCGCAGCCGCTTTCTAGCTGTTCTGCGCAGCAGCAAATAACAGCTAAAGCTGAATCTTTCGTCTTCTACTCTGTTACAGTTTCACTGCACGCGCGGCTGTGTTGCGGTTATAAGCAACAATTTGTTGGATTTTAACCTGCTAAACGCGGTTGTTGGTTTATTTAGCCATCTGATGTCCACCCATCCTTGCACATATCTAACGATCGATGAAGTATCTTTCGTGAATATGAATGCAATTGGTACTTCAATTCAAGTGAAATATTTGTCATTATTGAAAGAATGCAAAACTCTCCGAAATTTTCTAAGCCTGTCACCCTACTCTGATCCATAGCCCATTGTCTGGTGTGTCTCTAGCTGTTTCCCGCAACACGGTATCTCATGGAACTGTTTTGATTGGAAAATAGTTGTCATGAAACAATTTTTTTCCTTTTAGTACCACCACAACCTATGTACCATTGGAATTATTGATCAATAAGTCATTTTTGAAACATAATTCCAATTATATTGCTATATTAGCCTTGAAAGCCACTATCGCTTCTACTAATTTAATGGAATTTTCCAGCTTGCTGGTTAGACTACTAGAGGTTCCCTAAAAAAATCTACTCCTTATCTTTGATATTCAGTATTCCATCTATTTGCTCTGCTGATAGCTCACTGCCACCCTCTTTGTAGATAAGAGACTCACCTCAAGGAACCTTAAGGAGTAATCCTGCTAGATGATGGTCTGGACAGCACCAATAAGTATCTGCCCGAAAACTGGCATTGCGTGGCGTAGACACGTGGAATCTGAGAAAAATTGAAAGAGAAAGCAGACTTCTTAAGGTAATAGTTTTGATCGTTTAGGAAAATGTTCAAAAAGGATAAAAAATGTTTTTCGTTGCCACCAAATTCTGCGTCCAACCACAAGCCTTTCATTTCCGGATATTATTAGTTTTAGTTCAGCGCTTTATAAGCTCTTTATTAGAGCCCCTTGATGCGCGAATCAAACTAAAATAGAATGTCAGAAACAATGAATATTTATGATAAATTATCTGAATAGCTATTAGTTGTGAAATATATAAAATATACCTTAATAAAAATGTTCACCACGATTTTTGAGCATGAAATTTTTCCACACAATATACTCTGGAAAGTCCTGGACCAAAGACGAATACATATTTGCAAATATAAGCGGTTCCATGTTGATACATATATCACACATTGTTTCAAAACAAAACCAATTAATTATTATTATAAATTTGATTCACTCCTTGTAAAATTTTATACCGAATAAGACATTAATTAATAAACTTGAAAGCATTCATGTAAGAAATGTCTAAAATCCTGCCTCATATGAATGCAAAATTTGTCACATTAACTTCGTGAAAACTTAAGGCCACAGGTTTTACGTTCTCAATGGTTTATCGTTCTCAATTAGCCTTCATAATAATTATTACTCATTTGCAAATTTAAGAATGTTTTTATTTATCAACCAGCGGTATTATTTATAGTTGCTTGCAGATCCGGGTGGTTGGTAAATTACAAACATAATTTTTTATTTGTAAAACATTTTAAAAATAAAAACTTTTTTCTTTAAAAAGTCTGTTACTACCGTACTTAATTCTAATAAATCATTCGTGATATGTTGCGAGACATTAATGCCTTGAGACTCAAATCTACCTTTGATTTTGTTGTAAGTGCCTATATTGTTGTGAAAACGTTTTACCAAAACGGTACAAACATTCAAAAAGACAAACACCACGAGTACTAGTATAAGGCATAAATCGTATACTTCCCAAAAGATAGGTGGAAGCTATAAAATACACTGTCATACCTCAATAATTATAAGAGAAAAAGGAAAATATATACCAGACTAAAACACTAAAACTCTTACAAATATAGCAAAAACCAAAACAAACTAAAAGTTAAGCAAATTATAGAAGATTAAATAAGATAATTCAAGATAGTAGTCATGAGCACCTGCTGTATGGTACAAGCTTCTTTAGCATTCATGTACTACATATGCTTTTGTTCGCAAGGTTAAATCCTGAATTTATCACTAAAAACAAGTAAGAATTATATAATTATACTAAGAAAATTTTTGCATTAAAATGATAGTTCACACTATTCGAGACAATTTACGATTCTGATAAAATCGTAAGCAAATTCGTAAATACACTTACAAATTAGGCAGCATATTTATTATGCGGGATTTGGTAAAAATGGATTCTGGATTAACTATTGAAATGTTAATGAACCATGCAATTGCACCTCGGAATTATCCTTAACTGTATCGTAATGCTCTCTAAACTCGGGTTTCCATTTCGAATCGAGTCTCAAAGATACACTCATTGGCTCACACATTGGCTCCCAGAAGAACATTAATTTAAGTATGTAAATATTAATTTAAGTAGTTGTTACTGAAAATTGAGCTGTTTCGCATTGCCATTAATCCTTGTAGCCAATGTTATTATGTTGCATGTTATAATGAGATGGATACGGGAGTCACTCTCATGATATTTGGAATTCCCTTAAATACACCAAGGCTTACTAAAAACTTGAAAACTAGGTATATTCTCTCGGAATTTATCGTTTATATTGTTCCTATGTTCATACATTTGTGAGAGCTCACGTTTTATTCATAATATAATAAATTGAACTCAAGTCTTGACTCCCATCTTATCAGTCTCTGTTTTCCTGTACTCTGAGAGACATCCAAAATATTTTAATACGAACCTTCACGGCCATTACAGCGTGAAATCTGTCTAACTGAAATTTTGTTATTGAATTTTGGTAATTTCGCATAGTTAATAATTATACTTTCAAGTCTGTTTACATTATAGCTCTGGTCTATGCACGTTTTTTCGTGAATTTCTATTTTTCGTTTTTGTTTCAATAACAGCGATGTTATGGTTCACGCAGTGTAAGACAATTTTCCCCCAGTGCTTCAACAGTTTGTAGCACCTTATACTGTGTTTTTTTCTCAATAGTGAAAGGATTTGTGAAGGGAAAATAGGTACCTATTCATATTAAACAGTGACCATGTTAGCTGTACCTTGTGCATATTCATTTTTCCTTACAAATTAATGGTTAGTCTGTGAAGTTGAGATATGTTACTTTTCCTGCGTAAATGACAGTTATTAGCCATTAACTAAATGCTAAAATTTTCCCCTTTGAGTTTTTTTATTTAGGACACTTCATCTCATAACTAGAAATAGCAAAATCATACAAAAAACAATAAATAACCAAAACAAATTGAAATAAATTGGTAGACCACAGATTATGCTGATAAATATATGTGATCAGGCCACCATTATTGTCAAATGATGCGTTCTAAATTTCCATTTTTAAATGTAGGAATAAATGACTGCGTGAAAAACTCTTATCTTTATTCCTTAGCAATATTCCCATTATCATTGTAATTTTTACACCTCATTGCATTGCCTATGGTGATAATCGTTACTTCGATTCTCAATTAGCCCATCAAACATTCGGCCACTTTCACTGCAATGCGCTGTGATGAGGTCACGAATGTAATAGCCGATGAAATCAAGGTTTAGGCGTCTGAAATCATAGCTTTTGAAAGTGGATATCGATTCGATTGTCTAGTGAGCCGTGGCGTTGACACAAGTGGAATAGTAAAGGCGCTCTTTGTTGACGCCGTTTTCGTAGCCGCTACAGCAAACAACTTTTCATGGTCAACATGGCAAGATCGAACTGAGAAATTGGACTACTCGACTCTCGAGAGAATGGACTTCAAAAGAACCATACTACATACATCCTGCAAGTGGAAAATAATCAAAATCAATTGAATGGATAATTTACCAGTAGCAATTATTATTTACACGCCTGCACTACATTTCGGCTGCAGATCTATGGAATAAGAATAATGATATTTGGAACAGTTCTTTTATACTTCATGTTTTCATTTCTTTTTTTCAAGTATCTGGTAGCATTAACATCTATAACTAGAGACAAGCGGAAAGAAACTGCAAAAATAAGTAGTAGGAAGAGATCAAGTTTTACTTATCGGGTTCAGATGGAATTTTAATGTAAAAATAATGGAAGGTGCAACTATGCATTCTCATCCCTTCCTTTTTTAATTACCGTAGATCAACGGCATTTGTTAGACATGAGTTTGGAACCTTAGGAATAACACAAAGGATTTTTTTTCATTATATCCAAGGGAAACTTTTCAACAAGTCGATTCGTACCTCCCGACCCGTTGGCCTCCGAAGCGTGTATAATCATTACCATATTGAATGCTTATCAGATCAAGAAAGTTGACTAATTAAGGTGTTCTCTTTGGATAAAATTTTGAAATCAGATTCCAGGGCATGAATCTGTATGGATCGCAATTAGTTCCTTTTAAAGTTTTGCATTCATCTTGCGATTCAAGTCGATGGAACGGTCTTAATTAGCATGGGGAACTTTGCGAGGGGCACTACAAAGAAAGCCAACGGATTGTCCTGACTCAGCTTCACAAAGTTAGGTCAAAAACAGAAAGGCCATCGATGAAACAATGGCATTAACGGCTCGTGCCCAAAAAAGACATTCAAGATTTAAAAATGCTACCAGTATTGGTAAAGTTTTGTTGCCAATATTAACTAAGGATTCTTTCTAGACTGTTAAATTACTACATTGATAATTTGGATTATTTTACATCCCAATATTTATCGATTAAGAGCTAAAATTCATCAGCGGATAGAATACTCATTTAAATTTGGAGTTATTGGCTCTCGTACTAGTAACGAAATATGTAAAAATCAACTAGAAAAACGATGACAATGTTTTTCATTTAACATTGATTATAAATAAAGTTCATGAGCATACCTGAATTTTCAAAAACCTCCAGAAGCTGAATGTTTATAGATAAATCGGGGACTATTTGATAAATACAAATAATTGATTAGCTCTACTATTAATTTACTACGTACTATCTCACTCATGTAGCTATCTTAAGTAAACTAGAGTGAAGAAATAAATAGATTATTCAGGTCTCAACGATCAATATCTGACCATTAATTGCAGAAAATTCAGCAATAAAGTAAAATTCAACTTATTGAAAAATAAAAGCCAAGCTTCCTCGAGATAAATTATCTTACACTTAACTAGCCGTAAACCTGGCTTCATATATTTCACGTTTCAGAAAAAAACTAAAGAAACAATAATGAAGACAAAGGAAAGATCAGTACGTAACTGATCAAAAATACTCGTTTCAATCTCATAGAAATTTGTGCAGTTAATGAAAAGTAGGTTTGCAGCTAGGGAAGCAGGATCAGGTGATAATAACTTTCTCTACAGTCAGTTTTCTCCTTACTCTATTGTCTCTTTCCTTATCTCAGATAGCAAAATTAGATTTTTATCAAGTAAGTCTTGAAGGTAATGCTCCCAGATGATAACCCTTTAATCATGACCGTGAATCTCTCTAAAGGATTAAGAATTCATTATCCATAGCGTTCTGCCCCAGGAAAACCTATTAACACGTGGCTCCCGAAAATCGAATAACCTACCTTGCCTTAATAACAAGGGTGAGTAAAAAAATAAATTGGGCCGAAAAAACTTTTCTTGGTGAAAAAATTAACGAACGGTGAATCAACACACGTTTAGGTTTATTTTCAAACGAAATTCCGCAATCATGCGTTCAATTAATTATTCAGTCATTTCATTGCAATATAAACAAATTTTTAAAGAAATATATTATTTATTAAGGTCATACATACCTTATTTCTAAATTAATGAATACTCAATATTCAATTGTATGATAAACCACTGAGTATAAAATCATATCCTGTTGCATTATTGATAAGGGACCTGGGTGAAGCTATCTTATATACTTAAACCGTATTTTTAAATCATTTTCTTGAAAAAATTCAGTCGTCACAGGGAAAAAAAACAAGTTTTGACAAATAACAGGGAATGTATTAACTAACCATTTAAGTAATCTATAAAGTCAATCGCCTTTCAAAAACCTGTATTTAGTTTTCTATGTTCTCCAATCATATGGTTTTTTCACCAAGGAATAAGCTTCACACTTTATCCATTTCCACATCTCTATGTCATTCATATATTAGCTTCTGTTGCTCCTTTTGCATGATCTCATGCGATAATAAAATAATATATAGTATTTTATAGACAACTTTTGCTACAGTTGTCATGGTCAAAAACACTGCCTTAAGCTTTTTCACTTTTAAATGTAATCCCTTACCCACCATAAAAAAACTTTATTCCTATCATCCCTGCCACCAAGAAACTCAACCCCTCTTCCGTACAACTTTACTCACTCGCAATCTATAACAACCTGCTTTGTTACTCTCGACTACCGAAGAACTATGAAAGGCACAAAGATTCTCTCATGTGAATGCTTTGAATATTAAAGCTTTTTCGGGTTTGTTGTTGCATTATTTTTTTAAGTTTCAATATACGCCGTCTTCGCCGCCGTCACATTTTATATTAACACTCGCCACTTCTTCCAGTTTGTCTCTCGTTTTCAGGTTCGTGGCGGAGATGACATCTGCTAATCAGTCTCTCCAGTTTAAGACAAGTCTCATGATTTGAGAGAACAATCTACTCCTCTAATATCCCCAGCCTCTTGCTTGCACTGATCATTCCACCATGTGCGGCCTTCAATGGGGTCGCCAACATTGGGCATTACATAATAACCGACGTTCGTTCGGTGGCTTACCATCAGCCTGCAATCACGTATCTCCCCTTAAGTCGTCTATTGGGATGTTTCTTTCGTATTTTATCTCCCATGTGAACCAGTAGTGGCAAATCCACACACTAAGGCACGGTTTTTCCATCAATTGACAAAGCTGCTGAGAATTGTTTCGGATAAGAATATCTTGGAAACAAAAACCATTAAGCCAATGAATTTGACCTTGTTATAAAGAAAGAGATCTAATCAGAATTACAACAAAATTTAGCATTTGCAGTAATTTGCGAAATTTTTATGAAATGGTAAAAGCTATAGGAAGTGTACTGGTTTGCATTTAAGTGGGATTTAATATATAAAAATAAAGAATTTATTACGCTATTATCTACTAACAAAGGTCACAGCACGTATTTTGCATGCTATCTCAGCATTTTTCTCATTTATAAACCAACTAACCACCGTAGTAATTTTCACAAAATTTCTGAAAAAACTGTTTGAAGGCCGTTTTCGCCGTGCATTAAATGACTTAGGTGCATTTTAAGTTCCTAAGAATTTCAGACAAATAGTTATGACGTAAGTAAAAATAAAATATTTACTGGGACCGGGACTCAAATCCGGATAATTCAATATCGCGCCGAGTCCTACAATTTATCAAGCTACCGAGGCTTCCTTATCCCCCCTTTGAATGTTTCATTTTTTTCATTATTGTTTTATAGATGTTTCTCCCAGTCTTCCACTTAGTTATAAATAACTTCAAGTTCAATCTTTAAAATAAATAATGAGGAAAGGTTAATTTTTGTTATTTTAATCAGATAGAGGACATTTTTTCCATTACTACACAGAATTGATAAAATTTTATGTATATGCTATAATGGAGGAACCACTTCAAATTTCTGACTTATTTTTAACGTTTAACCACCAGCGTTGATACCCACTCCAGTTCCACTATCTCCCTTCCTTCCATCCTTTCAGATGCGTGAGTGAAATTCCTCCGGAGCATCCGTCTCCCAGGCTTAAAACACACACGCCCTCTCGCTACACGATTTGCAAACACTCCTCCAGCTCACTCATCTCGCCACACGCGTGCGTGCGGCCTTTATTCGGGCAAACAAACGCCGCGCTCAAACTTGGATCTCTTCTCTCCCCCTTCTCCTTTCTTCTATCTCCGCCCTAAAACTCCCAGATTCCCACTCTCCCCTTTCCTCCCCCCTCCTTCCCCACCCACATCCCCCTTGCCAAACCCACACCTTTAACTTTACCTTTGCTTTATCCGAGGTGCTCTTCTCACCTTCCTTCAGGCTTTCGCTCAGCCAACAGCGCGAGACCCCCACCGCTACTCTTCCAGCCACCGTATCCTCCTCCTCCCTAAAACCCTATCACATCCCTTCAAACTTTCAACTTAAACACGACTCTCGCTTTCTCACGCTCCTCTTTGCGCAAGCGGAAAGCGCGCACGCACGCACGAGGCGTGTTATACGCATTACCCACGCGCTCAACCTCTGAGACGCAGGCTTCTTCTTATCCTTTCCTTCCCACTCTCGAGATTTGCCCGCATCCGGCTTTCAACATGAAGAACTCTCACAAGAATCCCTCCCTCCCCATCCCCACCAAACACGCCCTCTTGCTCATATTCTCAACCCTTTCGAGCGTGTGTTTATCTTTAGGCGTTCATTTTAATGTTTTATCTAGCTGGTTACCCGACCTTTGTACATTAGGAGAATCAATGTTGGTAAACAGGCCAATAATTCCAATGTTTCCTCAACAGAACTTTAAAAAGTCTTCACGCCAACTTCAAGTCACAATTACTAACCACTACTAAGAACATCAACCTTCCGCGTAAAAATATAAATATTTATATAGCAAGAGTAAACCTTCTCAATGCGATCTTAAAAATCGAGAAAATTTCCAAAAGCGCAATAGTATTCGCCAAATGAGTTTTAACACCAACTTTTTCCACGAATAGTTGTGCACACGACGACGGTAAAAGAAATAGAAATTCATGTACTTAATAAAGTCAGTTGTACCGGAATATTCTGCAATATTTCATGTAGCATGTTTAGAACGTAGTAGTTATTAATATTTGAGATGAAATAATGGCAGTTACTACAAATTGTGTCGACAAACGTGTCCTCGAAACGCTTTAGAAACAGAAGAAAGAAATAAGAGCAAATAATTTTTCTGCTTCGATATCATCACTATTTTTTTCCTGATTACTTTTCATCCAAGTTTTACATTGTCTCCATTTTCAGTATATTTATAAAGTCATTCATCATCCTGTATCTGCATTTAGCAGAATGTTGTACTGTTTCTTTCAATCATATGCGACGATTTTCACGTTTTCTCACACTTTCTGATATTCAATGTACACCTTCGCCTTTGCACCTGATAGCATTATTTCCTGGTTCAGCTGATAACTTACATATCAAAGAGCTCATTTGTTTCATTTCTCCTGCTTCTAAAATGTCTATAGAATTTGCGGATGCAGAATTCAAGAAATTTTAACGTTGACTCCAATTTAACTAAAGTATTAATTTTCAATGTGAAAAATAATACTTTGCAAACATCAGCTACATGGCTCGCAGCAATCAATTCTATGCCATAGCGTACGAAGCAGGAACCGACTACCTGTTTAATCAAGTGCCTGGTGTATTAACACCCGCAAAAACTCGCCCCTTCGGTGGCCTACAAATCGATTCGTCTATAAAGACGCATCATTAGTTTAAAGTTAATTCTCGCTATCATTAATTTCAGATTATACACATAAGAGTCTCTTATATGTAGCGATATCTATATTTTTATATATTCTGTATGTAATTACTTTTTGCAGTGAGTTCTAAACATTTTGCTTGGACATTTTAGCACTGGCCCCGCACAAAATAATCATAATTCATAATTAGCATTGGCATTAAAGAGAGGCTGAAACTCATTCCATTTATACAATCCTGATTCTATGTACAAAGTAATTAACCATGTGTGCCCTAATTGCCCCAACAAGAAATTAAAATAATTGCTTCATATTTTATGGCCTAAATTATACTGGTCAGGTGCCAGGGTATCAATTGAATTACTTACGAAACCTCGTTTCTCTCAAAAAATAAAAATAAAAACGTACTATTCATTGGCGAAAAATTCTATAAAGTAATATCACAACATATAACTTTAAATATAAGGGTTTTTTGTTAAATATAAGCCTGAAAAGACTCGTGTTTGCTTTAATCAATTTTGCAGCTATCTATTCGACTTTATATTTTTTAATGGAGGTTAAAAGGCGTTTCAATGTGGATAAATACTTTTGATTTTATTTTCCTAAGTTCGCAATTTCGGCAGCAAATATTGCGGGCCTGCCTCAAGAACGTACTGCTGCGAGAATTCCTTTGAGAGTTTTAATTCATTCACCAGAGTGAACTTGAATTGCCATGATCTGTCGTTTACAAGCCTCGACTGTAATTGAAGTGAATATGAGAGCAAATTTAATTGCTTCTCAGCAGCGAATATTTTGCATCCTCTACGGGAGGAAATCTCTCCACTCCCCCGCAAATAAAGTTTTTTATTAAGTGTTTTTATTACATGCACTCGAATAAATGCAGTTCCTTGAACCAAACTGAGGGCCAAAATTTCGGACGTATTCATATTTATGCTATGCAATCGTAGGAATTCCTCACCACAAACATTTAATCAGGAAAAAATTTTCAAATTATAGGGAGAACTTTTAATCAGACTAAAACCCCTCATTAAAAAGCTTCGAAACTGTATCTTAAATGTTATAAAGTAAAAATTTAATTCGTAGGAAAAGTGCATATAGTTTCCTTCGAAGATCATAACTGACAAATATAAACGGCAGATTGTATGTTAAATATATAGGTATACAGTAAGTTAACTCCTTACTTTTCTAGTGTTTTTCCCGAATTTCTCCGTATCTAAAGCCAGTTATTACTATTTCACATTTCGTAAACTGTGTATGACGTATTATTTCAAATCTTGAGTACTCAAATCTCAACCTCTGTGGAAATATTCAAATAAGTAATATTACCTACATAATCTTATGATTTTTACTGCGATTTGCATACATTTTTGCTGCGATATAGTCTTGAGGGCTTTTTTGGATTAATGAGGAGTCATATTAAGTGGTACGGAGAACAAAATAGCCGGATTAGGTGCAATAAGACCGAGACTAGGTGTCAAAATAGTCAAAATTTAAACGAGCAATAGAATTAGCCAAATATATATCATCTTGCGTTGAAGAAAACGGTAAATACGACTCAGGTGATAGTCATTCATAAAGGAGAATCGGGATATTTTCAAAATAAAAAAACTAAATTCTGATCTTCTGAATCGGCGCACTACAATAATGCAATCTCCCACTTTCAATAGAGCATATGAAAAAAAGAAATATGCTCGCATAATTTCATGTAATTTCAAGATTGATCATTTTTGGGAATTCATCAGCTGGACAAGATGGCGTTTTACTTTACTCCAAAGAGTTTATTTCACATCTAAATACTACCGTGCGAGTCGCCACAGAGGCGTATGGTAGGAGGTGTTAGGACTTCATCCATGAAAGAGGAGGGGCATAAAGAAAAGGAGGAGAGATGAATCGTAGACAGAAATGAATAGTATGTTAACAATCAATATTTTGTTTCTCTCGCTAATTTTATTAAAGTTATTAATGGTGCGTGGCAGGAAGTAATGTTAGTCATTATACTAGCAGCATGCCTCTCTTATATTTCCACTTAATGAGCGGGATTGAAATAAAATCTTCTCTGATGTACTAGAAATGGCCTAATATTAATTTTTCAATTAATTTAAGCCCAGTGAATAGCCCACAACCGTTTCCAATCCAGCCCCTTCATTACCAGTGCAGCACTCAGTACCATTTAAGTAGTCTTTAACGAAGTGTGCGGCTTTCCTCCGAATTTTATTCAATTCGCGAATTTAATATTTATTGCAGAACCAAAAATACTCTTTTACTTTACTGATATATTTGAAATGAGATATACAGAGAGATTAGAAGCATTTCTTCCTCACTTATTCATCGGAAGACCTTCCTACTATTCATTTCCTTGACCTAGCTTCCATATTGCTGCTAGCTTCCATATTTGTGTCCGATCAACTTTTTCATTTATGAAAATTTACACTACCAAAATATCCCGAATAAAATCGGTACGATTTCACAATGGAATCAAATAACTAAAAATATGTTCCTGCAAGACAATTGATAACTAACTCACCACAGGGAGTACCAAAATCAAAATACTTTTTCAACTCTCTTTGTTTTACTAAGACTTCATATTGGAGAACGATACCAAAATAATTTTTATTAGTAATGGACGCTGAGCGAACTTGAGTAATTTATAATATTAAAATATTTTAAACATTATTTATAACAAAAAATAATTTCATAATTTTGCCAAACTCCAACGCAAGGCTGTCCATATCAGGGCATACATATCTCTCATTATTTCTTCATATTTTATTAGTTCATTGTTACTGACAGTTTGACCGGGAAATGATCTGTATCACCTCATTTTTCCCTTTCGTATTCTCATAGGCAAGAACTGTTCTCCGCGGATATAGAAGTATACTTAAAGATGGTTACATATTTAAGCATCCACTAAAGAATACTATTCACACAAAAGAGACAATTAATTTGTACTGAAAATTCATGGCATATCTTTAATTATTCCCTCGTGTTCCTCATTGGTGAGAAATTCTTTCCGTGGATGAAGAACTATCCTTAAAGATATTGACGTGTTTACTAATCCAAAAAAGAACTCAATTGATACAAAAGTCTCTCTCTTAACATGTGCAATGTTGTATAGTTCAATATTTTTAGACGAAGTCAACTAATATGAACTAAAATCACTACTTCCTTCAACAAACCCAGCTCGGTCAAGAATAGCCAAGAAGTTTTTTCTTTTAAAGGTTGATTTCAACACCAAGAGATTTTTACGTGCAAAGGTATCCGATACGGGGTGGGTAAGGTTCTCTAGGTAGAGTTCCAGCAAGTCTACGGTGAGAATATGATTCACCAGTCTCTTCGCTCAATACATGAGTTATTGCCTCATAATTGATCATTCATGCATGCAGTCTAAATCGCCAAAGATATAAAGAAAGCGATGGCCCGCCTGCACATGATATCCAGCTTTCAGGGCATCGCCTGTGTTATGGTGACATTTTTTCCCTCTCTCTCTCCCTTCCTCTAAGAAGAGCGCATCAAAAACAGAATTTTTCAACGGATCACTCAGAGGGGCGGTAGATGGGCGAGACTAAATGTTTTAATGCTCGTCTCGAAGGGCTGCGGGGAAGAGAAAGAGAGAGAAAAAAGAAGGTAATCATCCTCTTAATCTATCAACGCCTCTTCCTTACTGCCATCGACACCTTCGCCCCTCTCCTTTGTTCAGGAGGGGAGAAGAGGAAAGATGACGACGGAGAAGGATAGCCGTCCATCCGTGTTTCCCCGTCACAAACCCTCCCCCCTTCAGCCCCCCCTTTCGTTGTGGCCCACCTTCCCCACCCCTTGTGGACGGATCGACATCAAAAACTCATTTGCGACCGGGACCATTTCTCCCATTTCCACTTTTCCTCCCGACTCCCCTCTCCCCCATTCCCCGTCCTCCCATTATTCCTCGCCTACATCCAGCTCAGCGTCCGCAGCCTCCGGGAACCTCACCCGCAACCACCACCCGCGCCCCCTTGTCACTTTTCCCCTCTCCCCACTTTCCTCCTTCCCATTAACACCTCCCACGCTACAGATCCCTACCCACTCCCTCCAATTCTCACTCCCCATCCCTCCGCTGTGGTTCGTGACTCATCCCCCTCTGTTCCCCCGTGGTTTACACGATGAAATCTTTCAAGTTAAGGGCTTACATGCTACTTACTACATAGCATCTTATTATGAGTCATCTGTAGTGCGACAAAAAAATATTTTACCTATATTTCATCGAGTATTTGTTATTACCTTCATGTTGTTTTTTACAGTTTTAAGAACCTTTTCTAAAATTATGAATTAATTATATGATACTAGTTATGCAACTCATCGTTTGTATGACTTCGATGTTCTGAAGTGAAGCTCTCCGGCAGTTGTCTGATGCCTCTTCCTACCAGCCCGTCCAAAAGGATCCCAACCCCACATTTTTGCAAAACATCACCTCTTTCCTCAAGGAAAAAGGTCCCAATAAAGGTATCTCTTCCCATGATATCTCTCTTCTCACCCCCCCACACCCTCGCACCCCCAATTTCTACATTCTTCCCAAAATCCATAAGACTCACAACTCTGGTCGCCCAATAGTTTCCTCTTATAACTCTGTCACCGAACGCATCTCCGCTTTCGTTGACTACTACTTACAACCTTTTGTTCTCTCTCTCCCTTCTCACATCAAAGATACTTATCACTTTCTTGAACGCCTCCACTCTACCCCACTCCCCTCAGACTGTGATATCTTAATGGCCACCATAGATGTCACCTCTCTCTACACGTCTATTCCTCACTCTGAAGGACTTTCCGCCATTCGTCTTTTTCTTAGCCAGCTGCCTGTTTCTCACGCCCCTAGTTCTGATTTTCTCCTTGACCTTTCCAACTTTATACTTACTAATAATGCTTTCTCCTTCAACAACAAGTTCTACATCCAAACTAAAGGCTGTGCCATGGGTAGTCCTTTCAGCCCCTCCTATGCTAACCTCTTCTTGGGTGCCTTAGAGCAATCTTTTCTCTCGTCTTGCTCTCCTAAACCTCTTCTCTGGCTTCGTTACATTGACTATATTTTTCTTCTGTGGCCACATGGCCTTGATTCCCTTGACTCTTTCATCTCCTCCCTAAACTCCTCCTCCTCTGTTTCCTTCACTTCTAACATCTCTGCCTCCAAAATTACCTTTTTGGATGTAGACATCTCCCTCAGTAACCTTAAATTCCACACTTCTGTCCATATCAAGCCCACCAACAAGCAACAATATCTCCATTTTAATAGCTGCCACCCCTCTCATACTAAACGATCCCTCCCCTTTTCCCTCTCTATCCGTGGTCACCGAATCTGCAACAACCCCGAATCCCTTGACCTTTTTCTCTCTAATCTCCACCAATCCCTCCTTCGCAGAGGCTACCCTGAGCGTCTTCTTCAGAAAAAAATCCTACAACGACCCTCTTCTTCTAAATCTCTCTCTTTCAATAAGTTTCCTCATGATCAAATCTCCCTCTGTACCACTTATTTCCCTGGAGTTCACTCCATCCGTCGCATAATCAAAAACCTATACCCCATCCTCTCTGACAACCTTACCACTTCCAAAATTTCCCCCCGCTGTCCTTCTCTCACCTTTAGACGCCCCCCCAACCTCTCCACCCTCTTTAAAATTACTAAACCTCTTTCCAAATCTATCTCCAGCACTACTGAATCCCTTCCGACGCCTTGCAATCGCCCTCGTTGCAAAACTTGCGGCATCCTTCTCACCCAGCCTCTGCCCGATAAACTCCTTGCCGTTCATCTTCCTTCCGTCCCCTCACTCTCTTACGTTTCCCATAATGTTGTTTATATCCTCCTTTGCCAATTATGCCCTAGTTTTTACATCGGTTTGACTACCACTCCTCTTAATATCCGCATGAATGGCCACCGCTCTAGTTGCAATGAACCACCTTCTATTTCTGTTTCCCTCCCTATCGCCACCCACGTTTCTTCCCACAACTCCACCTTTAATAATATTTTTAAGGTTGGTATTCTCGCCTCCCTTCCCCCTTCCTCCTCCCCACTCCAAATCAAAGATCTTGAATCCTCTTGCATTTATTTTTTTCAGGCTTTCTCTCCGCCAGGACTCAATAAATCCCACTAACTTCTTCTTTCACCTCTGCCCATACTACTTCTTCCTTTCGAATTTCTTCCACTTTCCGCTTCCCGCCTTCCCGCCCCCACCTCTCCTCTCCCTCCCCCTCCTCCCCTTCCTCTGTCCCTCCCCTCCCTCCTTTCCTTCCACCTCAGTCCTCCCTTCCTTCTCAGTCTTCTACGCTCTTGCGAACAAGGTGCTAGAGGCACCGAAATATTAAGAAACTCTGTAAGTGTGTTCATTTTTTTGTTTTTCTGTGTTTAGCGTCTGCCTTTCTCTGGCAAACTGTTTATATATATATTTTTTTTTGCAGGTTGATTACGACTGTCGTCGTTTTCTTGCACTCAGCTTCCATTTCTCTCTGTCATAGCACACATCTTTTCTAAATCCACTTGTTCCCATTGCTCTCTGTATTAGCTGTCTCCAATTCGCTCTTGGCCTTTCTCTTTTCAGTTTTTCTGGAGGTCTCCATTTCAATATCTTCTTGGGCTATCTGGTTTCATCCAGCCTATTAATATGGCCAAACCAGATTAGTTGTAATTTTAGATATTGAGACATTAATTTGAAATTAAGATATATTTTTAATCACGCGTTATATTTCTAGACGTAATTGTAGAAACAAAAAGTGTATATATTTCCGAAGTAAGAGGAGCAAAAAATCTACTCTCGTATTTTTGTTGAATAAAGGTAAAAAACAGGGCTTCAAACCCTGAACAAACATGTCGATTTCGGCCTCTCCATCATGATTCATTTTCACTGTAAGACACTTCCATTTCAAAACTCACATAGTTCAAAATTGCCCGTCCCGTCCCATTTTGAGCTAATATCCTGGACATATACCATTATACTTCATTGTTGACTGTGCCTAATCGTTGTTCAAAATGTTTTTGCTGCCTAGTTACCCGTGAAATAAATAATAAATACTTTATTTCTCTTCGATATCCATGGACATGATACTTATTTCAAAGCACAAAAATCTGCTTGAAATATGAAGCAAGGGGGCATTGTCTGATGATGTCAATAACTAAACATTTTGCAATCTACTGCATAAATTTTACCCTCAAAACTTCAAAAGCGTTTTCATTTTAACACATACCCACTCGATTTTTCTCATATTTTAAAATTTTGTAGCTGAATACACTGTTACGATATATCGCTAAAACTTTGCGATGTTATATGCATTTTGCTATGTAAAATAATTTTTATCCAATAACATGTTTGCTTTTTGCCTCGAGTTTCTGCGGTCCTGCGGCGAATCCTCGGCATGCTGGGCGGGGGAGATGGTGATTTCATATCAAAGAGCAATCAAAGACTACTCGTGCATTATTTGCATTGCGGAAACTGATTTAGAGATAAAATAAATTATTATTAGAAAATATTAAATTGCTAAAATTCTTATGCAGCGATTTCTCTATCATAACAAAATGTATTGTTGTTCTTTCGATGCTGCCATTGTATATAATCCACCGTTGCGTCCTTTAGCACACAAGTGCTTGTTCTCTGACTTAAGTACCATATGCCCGGAGATACCGAGAAAAAACGTTCATTTGCGAGAAGATCAGTATTTTTACTTCAACACCCAGGAAACGAAACCACAACTTGCAAAACTATTGGACATTGCCAGAAATGTATTAAAACACATTAAATCCTACAAATTAGGTAAAAATCATTGCAATTTCCTTGCCTTTAACTTTTCCTCTGCTTTTTCAATGCTATAAATATTCATTGCCAGACGGCACTCTGGTGCTACCTTTGCTGGTTCATAATTAGTTGCGAGCTCATAGTCCGACGGTATTACTACACCAAATATATCTAAACCTCACGCGACGTGGTAAATTTCGTTACCATTTCACATTACTGAATAAGTAACTGGTGTTCTAAATCATTATGTGATACATGACTAAAAAGGACTTTGATTGCGATTATGAATCATCCTATGTGGTTCGGTGAGTTCCACTTTTAGTGGAGAATATTGGCCCTTTAAAGATCGCTTTTGCCAAAATTGCTCTGCGTATACTAACCTCTAAGATACGGAAGTAATCATCTCCATCACCAATCTAAATTTTAGTAAGCTATTTCGGAGTATCTCACACTGAGAGACTCCCAGATGCCTGGTAAGAGTAACGCATTAGACGTTGTTAATTTTCCCGTTTCCATCGACACCACCCTACCTCCAGCATAACGCCGATTTTTCCAGTCAAAGAACATCCATTAGAGCCCACACTGTCAGCATAATGTGGAATGCCATTACATTAACTGTAAAAAAGGAATACAATAATAGCAGGGTGAAGGAGTTTCCCAAATTTAAATTTATTTAAACTGGTGATACTTTCGTGATTGCCCTGTTCTCAAAGGATTTATAATTATTTTATTCATGCATGCAAATTTTGGAAAACTGGTGAGACCAAAACTGTGTCCAGATCTGGTGTTATAAAAATAGTATCTTGTCAATCATTCTGGGATTTCAGGATAAGTATCACCGATATTTAGTGTTTTAATTAACGATTGCCTTCAGAACGTCAGGAGAGCGATTTTGTTGATTTATCCGCTGTAGTGTATGATTTGTCAGTACATTACAAGAGGCACGTACAAACATTTATTTCTGGCGTATCATCCTCTACACTTCTCCCTGTGGAGTTTCATTTCAAAGAATACTTACATATTTAATGAAAATCATAATTAATGAACAACATAACACTGAGGGAAAGAGAGCAGAGAAAGATTATGTTTCAAAAATTACTAAGTCTTAAATGGTATTTCGTTCTGTAGATAATTCAGTATTAGCTAAGATCGCGTAAAGCTAAATCAGAGATATGCAGCCAGAACTTGCACCCAAGACTATGCATCTCTAGGCTTTCTATAAATCTCCGCGTATCCTTGAAAGCACGGAAGCAGAGGTAAAAAAACAGCTGGCACTTTAAACTTACGTTACGCCTTCAACAATTCCAATTTAATTGGGAAAAAATTTAAATTATTCGTATTAACTTCAAAACCTCAGACCTAGCTAGCATAACAAAACCTTTTTATCAAACATAACGAGTCTCCTAAAGCTAAAAATAGGTTTCTTTCCAGCTCCATCTCCAGAAAAATTAGGGAGCTACTTCATAAAGATTCCCTTAAGGAAAATAAAGTTTATTTTAATTGCAGTTTAGGCAAGTATGCATTTCAGACAAAAAGTTTCACTGGCAAGGATGAGCCCCACTCACTTAGTTTCAAATTGAAACTATTTGGATGTGTCCCCGACGTTGGGAAACAAGGGTGTAGTGAACCAAGACTCTCGTTCAAGTAAAAGCCTTTCATCACTTAAAACCGGCCGGTGAGTTATCAGGGGGGAAAATAGAAAAAGGATTATAAAAAGCAGAAGACTCAGCGCTGGGACGAGGGATGCCCGCGACGACGATGGAGGGTGGAAGTGGAGGAGAGTGTGGAGAATAGTTGAGCGGTGAAGATGAATTATCCGATGCGGTCGCAAGCAAAGGGGTTGACGGGACGGGAGGAGAGCAAGCCATCCGCCGCCGGGGAAGGTTCCCTAGCAACGCCACCCACCTCTTCCCCCGGACGGTGCTCTTCCGAGTCCCCACTCCACACTCCCCCATTCTCCCGCTCGTCAACGCCCACCGAGGCCAAGAGTCGTCACCCGAGCGAGAGGAATGCTCTTCTCTCCAGGAAAACCGCCGCAAGCGGGCGGTCTACGACAGTTTTGGAAAAGGAAGGAGAGCTAGTTTGAAGTTGGAAGGGCGAGTTTTGTGGGAGATAGAGGTGGAGAGGGAGGTTTGGAAGCAACGCATGGCCATGGCGCTCCGTCCGGGCGACAGAAACGGGGTCATCCTAACCCCTCTAATCCTAACCAGGCAGTCAAGCAAAATCGACGCCAATGTAAAGAATCGGATGCACTCCTTCCATTTATGATCGCAAACGAAAAGGTGTAGGAATCGCAAAATCTAATTGCACGCGCCATCGGAGAGCTTCCAGACGGACAGGAGCTGTAGCCAAATATCCAAACCCTCTTGACGTAAGCATACTCGAGCGTGACACGGTGGAGACGTGGAGCAGGCTTGTAAAACTGATGACCAAGTGGATCTCATTTACTCTTCCAGCGTCACTCATAACAATCAATCGGAGTCAATTAATAAAAATAATTGCAGGATAATTTTATTTCTTCAACTAAGAAACTTAGAATGTTATAATGGCCACCTATTTCCATGATTGCTAAGTAAGGAAGTAGTTTGACGAAGAAAAAAAAACGAAGTTTTAAACGGCAGCGTAGAGAAATAACAACGAATTCATCAAATATCACCGGATAAGAAACCGATACGAAATTTTAGTCGGTTCACGTAACCTTAGTGCGGGCCGCCTGATTGGCATTGCTGTCGCAGAGGAAGCAGCAAAGCCCGCCCGGAAAGTCTACTACCTTGGTATGTGCTTCGGCTGTGGATAGATGCTCTGAACTATCGCCATCGTTATTTGGACGACCTTTGGCCCGCTTCGGGAAAGAGATGAATCACATTTAAAGGTCATCCTCACAAGATCAAGCGCACAAGGTCAACCGCTCAAGGGCAACCCCTCTAGGTCATCTTCGCGCTGCCAAAGCATATTTTGTCTCCACGTAGCACTCATTTCGTCCACGGCTAGAGAGAAGGAAGCCTGAGAGAGGGAACACTGGATTTTAAATGCCCTCAGCGAGGAGAAAGGGAAGAAACCATTGGTTCATATGTCCACAAATATTCTGTCGATATCGTGATCTACTAAGTTAGAGCCAAAGAGTTATGCGAAATAAGCACAAGCCGTGGTCGGATATTCTAGACGAACTAGGCCTAGGCATACTAGGTAGTTAGGTGCTGTTGACGTAGGCAATCACCTCCAAGCCCGCAAAGCAAGGACGTTCAGTTTCTTTCTTTGTACTCTGGCTTAAATAAGATGCTTCGAGCCGCCCGGCTCCATATGCGGATATGCCTCGGATGTGTAATGGAGAGAAAAGAAAGCAAAGTTACCTATCAAGCGAAGTAATTTACCTGCCACGTCAATAATTAAAATGTGTTGCCACCCGTAGGTGACTCAGCTCTCACGGTCGCGCGTGTGCTTCTCAAATATGCCTTGTCTTATCGCAGCAGGTATTACAGACAAGGCCAACATTTGCCAGTAGTATGCCCAACATGAATAGGGAGACATACCACATGCAATGAGGGAAAATTAATCGTGCAGTTTCTTAAAGCGACGATTAAAAAAATCCTCAATTTCCATCAACTTATTACTCGTCGGAAAAACTTCATATGGTACGCTTTGCGAAAAAAGTTACATTTTTGTGCCTTGGATGAGAGTTTTAACTGAACTTGCAATATGTTCTCTTAATATAATACTGAGAAGTCGAGTGGAAATATATGTCAGCATTAGGTTGAAGCAATTACCTAAAATCTGGACATAAAAATATTAGACCAATCTATGCAAAAGTTAGAATAACATCCCATTCCAGAAAGCCCCTCAATTTTACGTAAACTGAAAATAAGCATTGATGATGTAATTACTTATTATCAATGGATTAACGTTCAAAACTTCCGAAAGTAATTCTTTCAAATGCCATCATTAAAAATATAGTAATGGAACACGGGATGGAACGGGACTCAGAGTTGAATTGGATTAAAACGTTTTATTTATATAATTCTTAGCATCTGAAACTAGCAGAGAGAGCCAAATAACTTCAGTTAAAGGTAAGCTAGGTAAGAAAACAATCATGATTCCATTTGGAAGATGAATAAGTTTTTTTAATGTTCAGGCGGTTGATAATGTAACGTATGATGGATCTCTAACCAGAGTAAATAAATAAATGCAAGGCATAAACCTTAAAACCTGGGTGCACTAAAAGTAAATATGCTGAATTTTTATGATGCTCTTAATTTTATTTGGTGGTTTTTTGGTACTCGGTGATAATTTCTAATCCATCTGGTGCTCGTGAGGCAGTGATGGGATGCTATGCCGTTCGGCGTAATCAGTCAAAATGTATCAAAAATAATAACCCCGGAGGTTTCACATAATCACGCGGGAATAACTGAAACAGCGAATCTAATTTAAAAGGAAATAATACCATGTGTATTTAACGTGAATATTTTCAGCCAGCGTAAAGCGAAGGCTGGGAGTCGTGTAATAGGTTTCTGAAGGATCGATGCAACCCTTTTCTAGACGATGTGTATTTCGCCTTTTTATTCATATTTTTTCGCCAAACATATTTCCACACCACTTTTCTCCATCTACAGGGTAGAATGAAAAAATGGCGTAGAATTAAGACAACTACAGACTCAAAGGTAATAATAACATTGGCATTCATTTGTATTTCTTCCAGCTTCCAGCATTAAAAGTTTCCGATCCAAAAAGGGAAGAAACCACAGCATTTTTAAAATAATAAGCGTGGAATCCTTACAGTGGAAAGCAATCTTTATAAAATTGAATCAAGATTCATCGGTGCCTGAGGAGACGAATAATGTAGGCACCCATGAGTAAATATAGTTGGGAGGACGCCTAGAGCATTGGAGATGCATCGTTCTAGATTTTGATCAGTTAACTTGATGTGTGCAAGCTTCAAGGAAAACTTCAGGTTTCCTAGGAGAATGTTATGTATAGTAACACAACCTCTACCATTAATGGGGGTAAAGAGGAACGGTCACGCTACCAATGAAAATGTAGTTACTTTTGAATTCAAACTGAGTCCTATGTTGAGCCCATAACGATGAGATAAAGTGGATAATAATTTCACATACTCTAAACTTAGGAGTTGGAAAAGATTTACAGAAAGTATGTATCAGAAAATAAATGCTATTTTCACGAAAAATAAATACTTCAAAAAACTCGTTTTTCAGTCTCTTTTTAACTGATACTTGATTTACCACATATCTTCCATAATATGTGATTGAAAAGTCTCCTCAGAACACCCACGTCACAGTTTTCAAGGTGATGTAACGATTATTCCTTCTCCATGATTTACGTAGAAATTTTGCTACCATTTCTAAATTACTGAGAAACTAAAAATAGATTACCAAAATATAGGTAACATGGAGTGGGAACCTTATTTATCGAGCGTATATATAAGAAAAAACACGAAGACAAATTCAGAGGAGCAGAAGAGGAGAAGTCCATGCGGATCGCGACATAGCTAAAATGAAAATATGAGGAGTTGACAAACCCTGCGGCCCATTACGGATTAATTAGTTCACCATAATAAGGAAAACATGTTGGAAGATCCCTTGAGGAAAATAACGTAAATGTTTTCTGGAAAAATAAGGATGGATAAAGGAATCCCCAAGATGTACATGAAACTTAGCAGTGGATAGTAAAGGCTGAATAGAGTTCTGAGGATATCAAAAATAATGATTCGTATTATCTTATCTTATCATATTACTTTTCTTATCTAATACAAGTATGCGAGCTATTTATCGATGTGTTTTAGGATCTTTTCTCGGAAACGTCACTGTTTTGATAATATAATGGAATAAATTGAATTCGGACGAGAAAATGAAATTGAGAAAAGTCTCATACTTAGGAAAATTCATTTTATAATTTAAAAAATTACTTCGATAAACCGATTGTTTACGTGAGCCTAATAGGTAATTAAGATGGCAACGAGTAAAATAATAAAAGTAAACATAAGCTAATGAAAACATTTGGCACTTAGGCGGATGTGTGTGAAATTCTCTCGGGTTAAATATTTGGCCGACGTCGAAGCTTCGACTGAATACTCTTCCGTCATAATTTGAGCAACCATGAATTATATTTCATCATAATCCATTTTTTTCCATGATGATGGCGGACGAGTATTCTGTTGAAACGTTGGCTGCAGCCAATTATTTAACCCGTTGTGAAGCCCGAGAAACATTAACACACAAAGCAGATATAAAAGAAAACAGAGCAACGCAAATTGTTGGTTAAAAATGGGAAAGACGTATTGATGGATGTAAATATGTAAGTATGAAAGATGCATGTAAATACGTTCATTGAAAGTTGTCATCCAGCTGTTTAAAACGTTTCCATAACGTCATTTAAAAAAAAATGGAATTTAAGCTTTACCAGGCAATCTCGGGAATAGTCACATGGAGAACGTCTTTCTTACGTACCTCGAAAGCAGCAGGTAATATTTCTTTCGGTGAATGTACAACATTGTTTTATTATATACGTATCATATACATACGTATTTCACACTTATTGTTATAGGCAAATTTTAAGCTATCTGGGACTAGCCACGGAGTTCCACTTTTACGGAGTCACCCGCAATGCAAAAATGTGCCAAATTCCACAAAGAAAAAATCATCAGATGATTTTTTCTTTGGCTATATATATTATTAGAGGCTTGTAAATTTTCTTATACGTTATGGGAGTTGTTCAAATACGGCATTTAAATGAGGCAAAGTATTTATAATATATAATTATAAGTGCTAGGTACTGCGGTAGGATCGAAAAAAATGTAAACTCAACAAAAGAAACCATAAACATGTATTTAATGTGCATTAATGGGCTCTGCGATATCAAAGCTCTTCTGAAATCAACATAAATCTGATTTTTAAACAAACAATAATAATTCTTTAAAGAAACTTGGACTTGTCTGAAGGGTTGTGCAATAAAAATTGATTAATACCGGATTTATAAAATCATTATTACAGCTTAATTTACTGCAGGTGAAAAATATGGCCACGGAATTCACATTCCAAGAATAGCCAAAATCAGATTCAACCAAAAGTTTGCTCAGATGTAATATGCAAATGTATCAGTTCCCTGAAATATAATTTTCCGCTGTAGGTATTCGTAAGACTCATGGCCAAACGTTTAAATTGGCTGTTATTTTCTTTCTAGCAGCAGTATTTATGCGCACCATTGGGTACGTAGCATTTTCCAGTCTTAAGGTGAAGCGGGTTATAAGTTCTACTAACACCAGAAACACCTCGCCACACAATGAGCACAGCTTGGAAAGAAGTATTAAGTAATTTCTACGCCGTAATTATAATGATACAGCAATGAATTACGACAATGATGAAGATAAGTGAGTCTGCGTTACTATTGATTTAACTGATAACTCAGAATATACCAATGTTACATTACAATAGAATTTGTTATCCCTAATTGTTTTTGTTTGCTTGTAATGCAGCATTTATTATGGTTTCTTTTTTAATTTACATTTTTTCGATCCAAGCACAGTACATAGTACTTATAATAATATATTATAAATATATTGCACCTTTTAAATGCCGTATTTATACAACTCCCATAACGTATATAAATAAGTTCATGATTATTTAGCCGTCCTTTCCGATGTGTTTAGACTTTCGAAAGATATAGGTCAAATGCTGAATTCTCGATCGTTGGCTATCTGCTAAACCCACGCAGAAGCAAAAATAGATTGATACACCTATTATGATTTGCGCTGCTTTTCTTACTACTCCAAAATAGTTTCCAAATCAGTCACAAAACTATAAAAAATTATAACAATTCAGACCGAAAACTGCAGCATGCACATTCCTCTACAGTCTGTGTCACTAGTCAGCACAGCAATCAGAAATGCCAGCCCCATTTCTACCATCAATCAGTCTTTCCTTACATCGTAAGCCCGTTCCTAATGGCACAAATGTCTCTAGTTTAGAACCACTGACCTATAACATTCACGTCGTTCAGCAAAGAGAATCTACAGTTCATAATTCTCAATTAATTTTAGAATATGGCGAATTCAGCAAGCATATTAGTACGTATTACTTTTTATTAAAAACACCTGCGGAGAGTAACTCTTTCATGTATAATATAAATAGAAATATTCTAAATCCAATCTCGATATAATGTCAATATACCGGAAAATGCTTGGAAAAACTTTAACAGCGATCCAAGAACCATATAAACAGAATATTTATGTCTCGTTATTAAGATTGAAAATAAAAAATGGCTAATAAGTAAAAAAGAAAATTTTTACTTCCCTCCTATGTCATATGATGGTTGAAACACGTGTTATGCCTGAAAACCAATTATTTAAAAGTGAGCAAGTGGAAATATATCATACAAATAGAAGTTAATGATATTGAAATGACATTGAAAATATCTTTTACAATTGTGCTTCATACGTTCTCATTTAGCTAATAGCCATTCTATTTTGAAATATTCATGATAAAACGTTTAATGTAAGCACTCAAATTAAAAAACCAACTGGAATTCATCATGTTCAAGCAACAAGTTATTCCCAATCAGAGAGTATCAAAATGATGGCGAAATAAAACACTGGGTTTGAAAACCAGGTAATGGGTGTATATAAGGTGAACAGTGGTGGAATCCAAAACTGGAATGAAATTCAATCGAGTCCTTGGGACAATCATAAACGCTACTTATAAAATTTAATTAAATGAAATTCAATCAATTGCGTGAAGAAGACTTTTTGCTTGTTCCTATATATACTTTTCTGTAAGTCTTTTAATGTAAAGCCCTTCTGAGTGAACTAGACTCAATGCAGTTCTTGACATGATACCTTCTATAAAATAGTTTAAATTGCCAACAACAACTTTTGCAGGCTAATTTACCCAATGTTACTCCCACAAGAAAAATATTAACTTCATCGCAAAGAGTCTTATCAATACTAAATTCTTACCGCTCAAGATATTGGGTTTAAAATTTACAATCTGTCGTTTAAAAGACTAATGTAATTTATTCTTCTACTTATTTAGCTTATGCATGCGTTTTTGTCGAAAATTACGTTCGTAGCTATTTTGCTACTATAGCTGTACTATAGATGTAGCTACTGTAGCTATAATTTTGAAAGACCTTTAAAAATAAGATAATACGATTTCTTTGGCAAGACCACCGGAGGAGCGTTGGCTGTTATTGGTTACTAATACCCGCTGCATATTATGCTTGTGTTGGGTAATCATTGATCATTGCAATTAAAAACATTTTTTGTATCCAGAAAGAACTTTTCTTGTGTTTAAAGTTTTTTAACTAAATAGAACTTTTTATGCCAAAAATTAATGATTCTGGTATTGCATTCCGTTGTTGGTTAAGTTGATGAACACAATAAATATAATATCCCATTAGAATTTTTTTACATGCATACATACTAATCACGCCGTTCCCTTCCGAGGTAGGCATAGTCACAAAGTTTCACTCATAAATACATATTTGTACACCTAACTCTACTTCAATAATTTCCTTCATACTGATCTATTCTTGCAAACCTCTCTTGCCTCATTTACCCCCATACACTGCTTCATACACGCCCCCGTTTTTAAGACTCCTAATATTCCTCCCCCTTAGAATTTCCTCAACCACATTCAACCACACCTTCCTCGGCCCACCTCTCCCTCTCGCGCCAGTCATTTCACTCTTATATATCTGTTTTGTTATTCGACTCTCATCCATTCTCTCAACATGGCCAAAGGAACGAAGCACACTCCTTTCATATATGTCCATTACTAGAGCATCTAACCCACATTCATTTATTGCGCACCCATTCCTGACACTATTCATCCTACTTTTGCCGCAAACACTCCTCAGGTAACTCATATCCACGGCGTTTAGTCTGATATACCCTGACATACCCATGTGTCACTACCATAAAAATTAGACGGCTAATTTTCATTTTAATGGTTATTTTTTAGATGAGATCGTCAAAGAAGTGGAATAGATTGGCATTCCATCCGAAACTAAACAGAGGACTGATAAAACTTAAATGCAAATAAAAAAATACGCTATTAGGAATGAAGGCAATACGAAGCGATCCGCGACTGAAGTGAAGATTTTTTCTAGGGTTCACTTATAAGGGCATCGGGAAAAAGCGACAGTAAACTAAGGAAATTTGCTAGTAAGTTCAGGTTATATGGTGCTTGATTTCTCTTGAAGTAGGCCACAACATTAAGTAGGAGCATTACCAGCTAATGAGAGCCAGTTTTACCAGCTATATAGATTGCTGTAATCCGTTTTTTATGGAAGCTATCTAAGTTTTTAGAGAATTTTTAAGTGAAATGACAGAATCTAATTCATGGCCTTAGAGGACTCTATTACGCAAAACTAAGCAAAAGTCAAGAAAGAAAGAACGTAAACAATAGCAAATTATATGTTACTTACTCATTGTAGCGGCAGAAAGTATCCAATCAAGCAATTGGGACCTGAAGATGAAAGAGACCTAGGCCTTAAAAAACTTATTTGGTAGAAAACCCGTAAATAATTCACATTAATTATGAATTCACTGTGGTAAATACCGAATCCAAAGTCAATATTTTTATAGGTCTTTAGAGAAATTTGGGCTTGTTTGCGTAAGAAAATTCAAATAGGAATCACTATGAGGTTCTTTAAGCCGATCTTCATACGAAGATGTTAAAAAGGTAAATGGAAAACTAGAATCAGGTGTCTACATAAGTATTATGAAGCATTTTGCATCTCATCGACAATTTTTTTACGTGATCCTATCCAAGTAAGGGCGTTTAAGAAATTGCAACTCAGTGAATAATAATGAACCGATAGGCTGTTGTTTTCAGCTGAGAATTTTGAGTAGCAAGAAGAAGAATGGCTCTCCTTGCTGTTTTTTCATTCGTTACCAAAAGGAGCGCGCCCTCCTGACTATCTCACATTCAGAAGAGAAGTGAGTGATTCAGAAAATAAATTGGTGCCACTCGATCTTCATTCAGCGAAGTTAAATTTGTGCCTCCCTATCGTTGGGAAGGATCTTCCAATTTCACCGCACAGAGGATCGTAGACCCGCAAAGTCCTGGTGACCTTTGCCCAAGTTTATGCGCCCAATCATTCGGGGGATAAGAGGCACTCTTCAGAGAGCGCATGCAGTGCGGGACTCTATGGCTCGGACGGAGGTCACACAGGCGGCATTATTCCATCGCATTTGCCGAATATAACTTCGGAATGAAGTATCTTCGGTGACCGCGGGACGACGTCACGTTTTCACGAGATGGAAGGAATCTGGACATAAAAAAAGGAATGGGATGGGGACGAAGGCAAGCTTAGCACAAGGCTGATGTCCCGTAACTCTTATTGCCAGGGGGGAAACGCTTACACGGGATCTGAAGGGATACTTACTTTTCCCTTCAAACGACGAGTCCGTCTTGTATGCCGGCCAGCCGTGGTACCAAGACATTCGTCGTCTCGAGTCCTATTTCATGAGTGGGGATCAAGCGGATGTCTGCCTTCTGGCTCTTTCGTAACAACCGAGAGACACGGATGCCTGAAATGGGGGAGAATGGCCAACTCTTGAGAATAACCTCGGGTTTAGTGACCATGGAAGATTTAACCCTCTTGTAAAGGAATTTTACCTCAGTTATTCCAACAAAATTACAGTGTGGCAACACACTATCCCAGGCATGGATTAGAATAGTAACTGCCTCCTCTTCCTTAAGCACTTATCAGACCCACTCCACTGAGATCTTTTGAAAATTGCCCGATTTGAGCAAACATGTGCATTAGTAGAAATAAGTATTGAAATATTTGGCCATTAATCGAAACAACCTTCCATGTTTAAATTATCCCTTTGTTCAACTTTCTACTGAGCAACCTAGGGTCACACAGAGGTCTTATGTCTTTCTAACATATTTTAAGTGTAGTTATTTCGTTAATTTTTATCGATATTTTCAATATTAATTTTTAAAATGTGTTATTTTGTTTCTGCTCTGAACTAATTGGTTATAAGCAAATATTTGCACATGTCTTCTTCCCATTCTTTCATACAGAGTTTGAGTGTAACAAAGTCAACAAATAAATCATAGAAAATGTCATCATAAATAATACTAATCCAAGTACATCACTTTAAAAAATGAAATTTACCATCAAGTATCTCCCCCGATAAATATAGAACTCCTTAAAATACTTTTATGGTGTTTCACGGCATAAGAGATGACAGCAAAGCATTATGGAAATTTTAACTATCGAACCAGTACCTTTTATTTCCTGGATTTGGTGAGTGCAAGTTGCAACCTGGCAATGTCATTAGTTGTCAAGAGACCATTACCAAAGAGTATTATATTTAATTTTAATTCTTATCATGATTATGTCCCATGATGTGAAGTTTCAAGGAAAGAAATTTATATTTTCGAAAGGTCAAAACATGTCCTTTCCCATCAGACCATTTGACCATTAGACTACATTTTGATTATCTTCAGCTTCTCGGGTTTTTTATTAATAAATATTAGGGTTTTAGAATTTTCTCATTCGAATATCCTATTCATATAACTACGATGAAGGGTACTTCCTTCAGGACCATGATGACAACCAGCCAATGAAGGTTTTCATGATCCGTGGGGTGAGAACTTACCAAGTACTGGGCCCGCCAATACTTGTGAACCATATATACTGACAAGGGGACGTTACCTTCTTCGTGACCTTCGAGAGAAAGCCTTTACTCGTCGTGTTACCTAGTTAATACGGTGGAACTACTCCATGGTAAATATTTAATAACCGGTCATAGTCATAGCATTACTACAATTTTCGATTTATGCAAATCATTTGCAAGGTGATGGTGTAAAAGTGTCAAAAAAGGGGTGAAGTAAACATTTTTCTGGAGATAATAGATAAATGTTAACCTATTTTTACCCTTAAAATTAACCCGACAACGATGACGTTGCAGCTGACACGCCTTCACTTTGAAGCCCAAGCCGATGTTTACTACTATTGGTTCTTCGTGTTTTAAGAGAAAGTTGCGAGTAGTGTATTTGATCGCCGAGTTACTTTATCGTCATTAACACTTTGTACTGATGGTTCATTTTAAAAGCAAATTAAATAAGCCTCTCGTGGCAGAGAAGTAAAAACCTGACTTGGGGTTTGATCGCCAGGTGATCGGTTCAATTAATGTTAAAGGAGTGCCCATCATGGTAATCGGAACATTTTAAAATTCCCCATTTTCTGGTCGATTGACTAGGCCAATTAAAACCCTCGCGGTACTCCCTCTCGACCCAGCGACCTCGCCCTCACCTCCCTCCCCCCCTCCTAGCCCTCTCCTCCCTGCCTCCGTACACCCTCTCATTCCAAGCACTCTCGCTTGTATTTACCACCGTAAATAGCTGGAACTATTTCACTGGAGCACTAAAGGCCTGCTACTGTGGCAATTAATTCGGGAGTTTAACCAAAGCCTATTCGTTGAATCATTGAAAGTTTCGGACTTAGTGCAGAAATAAATTTTAAGGTGCTTCTATTTCCTTGGAGCCATGGAGCGCATTTATATATATATATATATATATATATATATATATATATATATATATATATATATATATATATATATATATATATATATATATATATATATTTTAGGGATATATTAGCTTCTTCATAGAAATATTAGTAGTGAGTTGAGAAGTTTCTAAATCACGGAATCATGAAAATAAAACTGTGCCATTTGTTATGCAGGATCCGATGCCTCTAGTTGCCATTACCACAAAAGTAAGAAATCATACATACGAGTAAAAATGGTATTGATATGCTGTATTCAAACATTTTCAAATTAGCATGATTTAACTTCAAACTTAAACGCAAACATACATCAATATTAATCCTTTAAATCAGTTTTGAGGGGAAATTGAAGAATTAAAAATAACTTTGGCAACATGACGGTGGAGCAGCATCCAGGTGTGAAGTCAGAGCTTATCCAGGATGTTTTTTTTAATCGGATCGAACGAGTTCAGTATAAAGGGGGTGACACTAATATTGAAACTAAAAGTAAGAAGTCAATTTGTGATTCCCTTTGCTAAAAAGGGTGGTTGCAGCCTCAAAAATGGTACTGTTAAAGTCCCCGCCGATGATTGCTACCGGCTAGAATACTGAATTTTTGTACCTTGTGAATCATGTCGAGCTTTTTCTCCGGAGGAATGTAATCCGACCAGATCAGTAGGGGCCCAAGTGAAGTGCCCACAACGGCGCATGTTAGTACCAAATCTCGCGTCGTCGGTGGTTTTATGCTAACTAGATTTTGGGTCGTGCTGGATTAGGTTTGCCCACCCCGCCGAGCCAATTGGACTATCCATTTAATGGAAATGGAAATGTTGATGGGGTTGAGGTCCGCTCGCACAACTTGTACGACACTGCTGCGCTCCAATCGTGGCTGCATGAAATATTATGTGACTATGACATCGGAGTTAAATGACTTTAAATGTAAGGTTTCCTTTCAAATTCACCTGCTAGACACCAGTGTGTCCCGATTGCAATAAAAGCAATATTTTTATCTGGAAAGAAGTTGAGATATTGTTTATACAAGCAATTTCTAATTGTCCTGCTGCCCCTGGCTATACTTTCGAGTTAATTGCCGTCATTTACAACAACTCCCATAGATTTCACGAGGTCACTTTCCAGATTTTCAACCACGTTCTCAACTCAACTTCCTTTCAGTTCTAGGGGAAAGTCCACAAACAGTCCGAATACGTAGCCCTAGGAACTTCCATGTTTCCAGCTAAGTTACCTGGGTATCATGACATAATACCGTTTTCGGATAATAAAAAATAATTTGAACAATAAAGACAGCGGCTTTGGTATCAGTAGGAGGGTAAAACCATTGTATGGTGTTACAGACACATTTCGCCTTTTCAAACAATTTGATATGGTCACTAGTGTATTTTATATCAAGAGGCGCATGCACTATGAATCACCTCAGATCATCTTCATAAAACTGTTTTATTTGGTTTTAATGCTAGCATAAATGGTATTATTCCCAAATTGACGGTTCTGTCACTTTTATGCGGAAATTAGCTTACATCGCTGACTTCGATCAAAGTCACATTGCATCTACATAATTGCAGGTATAAAATATAAAAGAAGAATTTTTCGATCCAGCCAATAGTATGCCAATTTGTAACTATAAATAAAGTCCCATTAAGCCATCACCATTGGCAAAGACATTGTATTTAGGTTTATCGACATCAAAGCTCTAGATTGGTTAAATCCATTTGTCAAAGAGGCATAGTGGCTACAGGGAGAGACAATTAGGACAAAGGACTTTGCCAAGGTGAATGCCGTGGAGATGGATGCTCTAAGTCTAATTGACATAGGGCAGCAATTAACACCATTACAAATAATGAACGAGCTTTCGCAGAGCCATTACCATCTATCACAGTGGCCACTGGTTGGATAAGTGGACCAAAATCGACGGGTAACCATACAACCATGCTTATGCATTCTAATAGGTCGATTGTGGTTTCCATATTCAGAGGGATGACACGAATACATTGCTTGAATGAGAAGCAACCAACAAGGAAGTTGCTTTTGTAAAGAGACGGGAATTATCCTCCTCCTTCGCAGAAATCTTTTCAAATTTCCCGTTTTATCACCAATTAATAGTCATATAGAATGAAAGTAATACACGTGTCCACTTCGATAAAATTTTTTACTCGACCTAGGTTTCGATGTACTACATCATTATCAGGTGATTATGGACCTGATAATGATGTAGTACATCGAAACCTAGGTCGAGTCAAAAATTTTATCGAAGTGGATACGTTCATTACTTGCATTCTTTATGATGGAATCCTTCCACCACATCAAGCCTGAAACTTATTTTTTTATACCAATTAATAGGCTTGATTTTTTTTAAATTATCCATTGAGACGGCATTGATTTGTATGTCCATCTAATTTGTAATTTTTTCGATAATTATTTATTGAAAATGTGAATTTTCTTAAGCTATAAAATGTGTTCTCCTTTTCGCGGCCAATATTAGAAACTTCATACTTCGTACGAACACGTACGATTAGCAGTGCTATCATCAGAACGAATAATGAATATTCGAGATGAGTCGACCATACATAAGTACGCAGAAAACAGATTTATCTCTAATTAATCTCAGTTAAGCAGTCGCGCAGATGAGAATTGTAAAATAGTGGTTACTTAGAGGAATAAAAGATATCGTAACCTGCATAAAATGTTATACTTTATCAGAAAAACTATAAATTATCTAGCCTCGAAGATGTATACTAAAGTATTAGTTAAGAATATAGTTACTAGCATTTCTTTCCCTATTCAAAGTTTTCATTTTGATGTAAGACAAAACAAACACAAAAGGAACTTGGAATGAAAGCTATTGACATTTACTTACCATATAAATATGTAAAAATTAAATTCATAATTTCACCTTAAACCACTTTTTCTCTAAAGCACTGCAATAGTGCAACTTCGGTAGGTATAACTTTTCCACCATACACTCTGGTGCAGAGTTGCAAGAAGTGCTGGTGTACCTCTGCACAAAAAAGACTATAATTTTATAAAATTTACCTTTCAGTTTAGATAGATTGGAATGGAAATTAAAAACATCATCTAGATCCCCAATCAGCCTATGATATGTCCTTTCTATCTTAGAGTACGATCATTTCTTCATCCTGTCCACAAAACCTATTACCTTTCTTTCCCAACCCTACTTTCCCAACATCCTTGAACCCTTTATTACGCCTTTGAACAACCTATCGACCCACATTACCAACCTCTGAGTTACCTCTGATCTCATTCAGAAGTTTCTATTTACTCACCCGCATTCCCCAATCCTTTCTCGCTTGACTTCTTTTCTGTCCTCTGCGACTTTTCCATCCTCCTTCACTTATTCATTTCGAAATCATGTAGCCTATTCTCGCTCTAACTTCTCTAAGTCCACGTTTCTGAGTCCCTTACAGCACTGTATTACATATCAAACTGATCACCAGCCTCCTCTTTAAATCGTTTACCGAGGTAAAAGCCGTTGAACTAATGAAATTTAAGGAGAGGGATATTCAGGATGCGGCCCATGAAGAGAGGGAGGCAGTATTGTAAAGGGAGGAGATACTTTTGGAGATTGCAACTTAGAAATCCGCCGAGCTGCAAAATATTTCGCAAAGGAGCTATGAAGAGGTTGATGGGAGAATATTCGTACTGGATTGCGGGGCCCTGGAAGGAAAGCAGCGTCGCTTGAGCGACAGCTCATCGGAGAGGATGGGGTTTTGTATCGAATTCTATTATCACGATTCCAAAACTCTTCGAAGTCTGGAGTCCCAGGAATAAATTTTAAAAAGATAAAATATTACTATATGGCGCATGTTAAACTGGTTTTAGTAGTTTCACAATCAATATGTAGATAACTATGGCACCACGTTACTTGATTGATGAAACTCGTAAGACAGAAAGCTCCTAAAAAGTACACTGCTCGCTAAGATAATTCACACGTGACGCCGCATTCCTGATTGAAAATTTACTTTTATTATTAGTTTATTATTTTTATTATTAATAATTTATTACTTAATTTACTTATGCACCCTTGAAGCTGTTTGCAAATGTTTGATCCTGACGTGACTATGAGCTCAAATTTGTAAATTATTTCAATACGGGTAAAATTGGCAGACAAATGGAAAACCTGGGAAAGTAATGAACAGCGGGCGAGTTCTTCCACAAAGAGGATGGTCTTTGGTTGGTATTAGTTCCAATGTCTTCAGGACGACCTTGTGAAGTTTTGTCTTGTTTATTATTAAGCACAATCTTGGTGATTTGCACTAACTCTCTCCAGCAGAACCAAGGTCATTCAATATAGTAACAGGAGTGGAATTTATATGTGTTTTTAGTAAAATAAATCGAGCATGGTTTGATCCCCGGCGTAAAAAAAAAAGTTTTTTTCCTACAGCAATTTTCAAGAAGACTGCTTTTCCTGTAGCAATACGTGCTGAGGGTACGAAAGCGCAAATGGTAGAGCCGTGAGGTGAGAAAAGAGCAGCAGAAGGGGGTGTCAGAAGGGAGAGGAAGGAGTAGAGGGGAGTGAGTAAGGGAGCGGTAGAGTGCGGGGGAAGGGAGGTCGGGTGTGGGTGAGAAGGGCAGATGGCAGGATAGCGTGGTCCTGATTCCCAGCCAGCATCTGCCGATGGCTCCAACGCGTGCGAGAACTGCTTACTCGGCAGCATAAATCAGTTGGCGTGGGGGTTTTAGAGGGAGGGGGGAGAGGGGGAGGCTGGGTGGCCTCTATAGTCCAGAGAATAAGGTGAGTAGTCCCCCTTTCTACTCACTTTCTTTTCCTCGTCCTCTACCTCCGCCACGTCCAATTTCATCCCTCTATCTTTTATTATACGTTATCCTTCTGCCCTCCCTATTTTCTCTCGCAGGTGTTTTCTACGAACCTTCGCTTCCTCACAAAAGAGGGCCCATCTATAACAAAAAAAAAACATTACTATCTCAGAGTATACCAGCCGTAAGGTACGAGAAAGGTCGAGTTCAGTTCTGGAACGTTCATTGTTGTGGTTGTTGCGTCATAGGTTCACCTCACGATTTTACTGAAAAAAGATATATTTTTCAGCATTAGTAAACTCCATGTGCTAAATGCAGATGCTTGCGTTCCAGTCACATAACATGAATGTATACTTAATTAGAATTATAAAAGAGCCGCATTTATGAGTTTAAGGATATAGAATATTTTGCCGAGACGTTTTAATCTCATGAAGGTCTAATTTTTCATATATACGGAAATATAAGCATAAGCACAAATGCTTTGTGGAAAGCTATAATTTTCGTATTAATTATTAACTGCGTTCATTGGCCTTAACGTAAGACTTAATGATGACTACGCAGTTATTAAATGTCGTTTTCCCCAGTAGTTTCACAAACTCAGTATTTAATCGTGTTTAATCTTGCGGCTTCATGCGTTAAACATATTTTAGTAATAATGGTTGAGAAGTTGGCATCACTTACTTATATATTCTTATATCTATAACTTAACCAAAGAGGCGATAGAGATAAGGTTGGAGAGGAAGAATTTCAACCGGGATACTGGCTACACGATCAGCAACTCTTGGAATAGAATTCTGAGAAGAATTCAGAACGCCAGAGCTAAGTCCCCGCTGGTCAACGGTCCTCCACCACAACAATCGGGGCTCGACCAATCCCGCCACGCCTAGCGCCAAATTAAACGATCTTTTCACGCTCGCATCAAGAGCCTTGAGAATGGGTAACGAGTCGGGACCCGAAACGTCGGCTGCCTATGAATTTCTTACCCGGTGGCGAGCCCGAGAAATTTTCACAAAAGAAAATCATTGAATTATTTAACGTGATCACGTCAGATAAATTAGTCACAAGTTGTGTATTTTCTCCCACTTCCACTTTTCTCGCATTCTCTCCATCAAAATTTCTGGTAGAGATGATGGCTTAGAGATCTTTACCTATACATTGTTTCATTGAAGTTTTGTGGGAAAAGTTACTATTTAAAAGAAATACTTCAATCTGTTTTCTTTCCGAAACTAAGATTCCAGTGAAAGAACTTTTTTATTGAGACCTATTAGTTATTTCTTTAAACCTGCGGGTAAGTATCCATGTGCAATACACTCTTAAACTTTTCCCTTTACCATTTACCACCTTACGGAAGGAATATACAGCCAGGTGCATTCACGAGCAGGAAATTGAAGTTAAAGTGGTACTTTATAGAATATCTCCCGACAACTATGAATTCAAATCAAATGCGAGTTAAACATATTAAAACTGATAATAAAGATATTGATTTTTATAAATAGTGGATTTGTTTTAGCATAAAAATTTTATTTTAGCATAAAAATTTAGCATAAATATACAAGGCAAGATCTTACAAGGAAAATGAGAAAAAAAGGAATCTTTCTTGTAAAAAGGTATCACTTGAATGCAATTTACTCGCTTGATATCCTGATCACTGATCATTTGGCCTAGAGTTGCTCAATTTGCGGAGGCGTTTCTTATAAGGAAGACAGTAGAGAGCTCAATAGAATACTGCTTGGATCGAGGAATTTGGTTAGGATTTCGTCCTCTCAACTGGATAGTAGTCCAAAAAAGCTTTACAAAAAGCTGATGAGATAACCATGGGCTTCAAAATCAGGTGGTGAGTGCAAGCAATGTAATTTAAACGGATGAATATAACGATGAAGTATTTAGAAGAGTCGATCCATGAGCAAAGCTATGAAATTGGAGGAAGGATCGAACGAAAAAAAATACATTCCTATCAAAGTTCGTAACATAAAGAGCAAAGTTCAATTAAATTTACACGCCATCAACAACTAATAGAAGCTATTGCATAAAATGACCAGAAAAAATAAAAATGTATGTCATTTGACAGTGGAGAAAACAACGTCAGCTACCCATTTTCCTTGGCTTCCAGTGGTTTTCAGTGAAATTTTTGCTCAAAATAAATAGATATGCTGTATAGACGTTCGAATCTTTGGTTGTATGTCATCTTGAATAAAGATGTGTTATCCTTTTGTGAATTAATTTTAATTTTCAGCCTCTTTATGCGCTATTCAATTTTGCCTCGGTACTTCTCATGACCTCTGCATTTAGGCTGGGGAGATGACCGGTTTTTCCCATCGATGGTCGATGACAAAATGCATCGCAATAGTTCGATTTCGGTGACTGTCATCGACCATCGACGTCGACTTACCTGTGTTACATCGCCCACCCGCCCATCTCCATGCATGCTCTACCGCCAGCGGCGGCCGCTTTGGTGTTTCCTCAGTCGTCTCTCCCTTCATATTCTATAGTGCAGAGTGCAGGCGCAGTGCCTAACTAACATCTGCCTCTCGGCAGCGGTGTACAGTCCAGAAGAGGAATATTTCAGCTTATTTCCCACGGTCAATCTCCCCACGATACTGTTCTTTTTTATCCTAGGCTAGTGCTTTGACTGATTTTGCAATTGAGAAAAAGTTCAGTTCATTGCAATGCTTTCATGTCGTCGGTTGCCATTAATTATCGAATCGGATGTGCACCCTTAATTATTGAACTAGGTGTGTACCGTTGTTGGTGATTTTTGATGATCGAATGCTGCTGATGGCAAAGGTGCTCGGCGCGGAATGACTCGTTTAGCCGTTTGGTGCAGCCATCAATTAAAAATTGAATTGGATCAAACTAAATAGAGATGGACTAGACGAAGGAGTTCCTCAATCGCGGAATTGAGAAATGGAATGAATTATCTCAAGAAATATTCAATTCCTCATTTAACTCTTTTAAAATATTCAAACGGAAGAGTAAAAATTACTTAAAATAATTTTTTGTTCTATTTGTGCATAATAACTCAGTATATATTTATTCATGCGCACTCCGTGTATTGCATTGTTCGTGTATAGATATATATTTAGGGTAACTCAAAAATATTATTATCACCTTTAGTATAGCGCCTTGTAATAACTGCTAATTAAATTGAATAATGAGGTACTACACAGGAGATTACCAGGTTCGTATTTAGTTATTATGAACCCCGCATATTTCATTCGTGACCGTCAATTGTTGCGCGTAGCCAATAGTCCCTAAGGAGGTAAGAGGGAAAAGAGGGGAGTTAGTCTATAGTTACTACACTATTACACTAAGGACGCCCAATGTGATTGCCTAAAAAATGGACATCGGAAGGTGGCTGCATCTTATGAATTGAGGCCTTCAGATTCTCATTTCTCATCTTAGAACACGTTTTCTATCATCAGTTCTCTCCTCTTCATCTTACTCCTAATTTTTATTCCTCTAATATCTCTTACATCTCTAATATCGCCTTCCTTACACCACTTCCTAAACGCTCTATACGCGCTATGCATGCGGGTGTAGAGAAAACTTTTGAGGGTGCAGTGAAAGAATAGGAGAAGGGAGGCTAAGTAATTGAAAGAAGAGCTAGTTATTTAGAAGCGTATGTTACTCGAGAATTGCATAGAAAGTTGGGGAAACTGGATGAATCAGGTAAAGGGCGGAATGCTCGCTGAAGCCCTATTATGCTAGATTTTAAAATTCATGTCAAAAGCAGGAAAGAATTAAAGACTTCGAAGAAGAGAAAATAATATGGAATCAAGAGAGGCAGTACGTATACGGAGGCGAAGAATGAACCGTGTCAGGTAGTGGGATTCCTAAATTAATTGAAAGATTTCATGATGCAACCTTACCTCCGTCTAAAATATTCTCATTTGGTAAACTGAATAACTGCGGTAGTTTCCCATTCAAGGTGTTGAAATAAGTACACATAAAAGCACATCAGCGCATTTTAACGCACGCAAACAACGCTAAATAGAACGATGTGCGTTATCGAAATGTTTATTAACCAGCAGGGAGGTAGTTTTTTTTAGGGTGTACAATGATCACAGACGAATATTCTGTGTGAAGTTTTTGAATTATTTCGAGATAAGTGCATAAAAATGTAAGCTGCTTATCAAAGAGTAAGTAAAAGCCTCACAATATGAACTTTTGATGCCTATACTGAAAATCAATATATTTAACAGTGATCACGTATTCCATTATCGACGTTCTTTTGTTGTTTTGCGCTCATAAACTATGCTCTCAATCTCTTTTGAAATGCGCTACCCAGGATGGAAAATCTGTAACTATTAAAAGGTAAGTATAATGCTGTTTTACGAAGAGATTGGCGTTCTGGAGCAAATTGAAAGCACCCAATGACGCTATTGGTGCAAATAGGGTATCGTCGAAACTTTTTCCACGGGTCATGGACTTAAAGTAGTTTGGGCTTTGGGGTCACTTCTTCAGAAGTTCTGAAAACATCTTTAAAGTACATTATATGCACTGATATAAAAAACCGGGCTTCTTCGCTAGTTTCCCTCTAATTCAGCCTTGAATGTGGAGAATTTTGCATGGGTTCTTTCAGAGATTCCACCGTTTACAGCAGAAAAACGTAAATTTAAACGAATACATCTATATTCTAGTTTTCAAATTAAAATTAATCATAAGATGAAATGTGTCCAAAGAAATTAAATTAGAATAAAATTATGGAGTCTCACCTCCTATTTCTTAACTTAATTAGGTAGTAATTGTCACACCTGAAGTCAAAATGTGGTAGCTTAATATGAACAGCGCTACAGACGGCTAATAAGGCTGGAAAAACATGGTGATTAAGGTAGTCCGAGCGAGATAGTTCCCAAGTCATAATTGAGACCATATTCGAATTATACGTTTTGATTTCACTAGCTGTAGGACACATCAACTAAATATTGCATTATTAATGGTGCAACAATATAGTTTTATATGACAGAAATTGTAAGTATTCAAATGAAAATATCCAAATAAATCTTTAACTTGACTCATTTTTTTCGCGTGGTGCGTTTGAAACTCCTTCCTCGCGGGGGTTTCTTGTGATACCCAAGAACCTACTGCGGTGACAATATGATTAGTTTTCAAATATAGCTAAGAAAACACACAAAATACACGCTGTTGGTTTTTTTACGACATCTAAGAGCTAGAAATACCTCATTTTGTAAATAACGTCTCCCTAGAGTGCATACACGTACCATCTCCCATATAAAAGCACTAGTATTTTCTGGCAAATATCTCGGAAAGTAATGTGGTAAGGGGTTAAATTTTTGATGTTATTAGAAGTATGATATATTTTTCTTTAAAATGACGCCAAATTCATTGATTTATAAGTAAAATGATATTTTTCTCGATCTATTTAAAAGTGGAATAATCTGCATATTTTGTACCTCGATTTTAATTTTTAATAGGTAGTCCATTTCACCAGAAAAATTTGTATTTTTTGAACCACATGAATTAAAATATATATACAATCTAACATGGTTTTTGGCTCAAGCGTTCCGGCCTGAGCCATCTCAAGACTGAAGAAGTGTTGCTTTCAAACTCTCAACCACTCCACTCTCCCTTCATCGGCCAACCCTGGGTTCAGCTGCGAGGGTTTGCTAAACGAAGAGAGGTGGAGATAGAATGGAGCCCAATTTTTTCCCTCGCCCTTCAAGACCTCGAGGCCCGCGTGTAGGGAACGGGCTTAAAAAAACGCGAAACTCATCGTTTGGGTTACCCTTGAAGATGGCGGGCGCGTGCCTGCGGGTGACTAATAGCCGGAACGTGCAGAGTGTTTTTGGCGAGTGGATTGGGGGGGAGGGGTGAAAGGGGCGTGGGGAGTGGGAGGGGTCGCGCCGAATTTGATGGGTGCGACGGGATAAGTGCTGAATTACCAAAATGGGGGAAATGTGTCACCGGAGTTTTATTAAATACGCTCCTTCATTCGCAAAAAGGAGACTTATTTTTTTGTACCGCTGCCTGAAGCGCTGCGGTATAAAATATTCCCCGCTGTGCGATCGTCCCTGATAGAAAAACGATCACCCACATGCTAATTCTAACATATCTTCACCAAAGTCGTACCTCTGCAAGGTCCTTCGGTGAAAGTATAAGGTCAATAGCCGTAAAAAGGAACCACGATGAGACAAAAACTGTCATGAAGGCAAATTTATGGGGCGGAATCTGTTTTGGTGAATTAGTTTTTATGGTGTTGTAGCAAACTGCGTGAAAGAATAGTTAAAGTTGAATATATTTCTAACGAGAGTCCTCACTCTCATGTACTTTTACTGCTTACTTTCATTCCCGTGTGATACTGAGCCAGAAGTATTCTCCATTGTGACGAAGTTGTTTCTGCCTCAATTACAATATATTTTGACGGCTTTTGGACATCTACTAGAGGCTCCTGTTGATGGATAGCGATTGCCAAAGTCTGCCATAGTGATTGTTAATTAGCCCTAATTATAAGTCAAAGGCAAATCCACAAAGTCTAAAGTTTGCAGATTATCTATGGTACCAATTGTACCAGTGTACAAATGTACTTAAGGTATTGCTATGTTAAAAAAAATAATTCACTGAGTAGCGACGGAACCTTAACTTCCGACATTTCCATTCCTCAGATCCTAATAATGGGCGATAGAGTTTTTGTGATGGCTGGAGTACTGGATTCCCATTTAATGGGCATGTGATCCAAACGCCGAAGAGGATAAGATTTTGAGATGAGAGGAATAAAAGTCCTGTTTGGGTGATTTGTGGAGAGCAGTATAAGAACTAGTCATCCGAGCGTTGCATGGGATGTAGAATCCTGAGCACTATCATTAAGAGTGCCGATTTGCGTTTTTTCTCAAACCTTCCGCTCAAACCTTCCGCTCATTACCAATCTCAGCTGCGCCAATATATTTCACAAGGTTTTAACATGGCTTGTTTAAGGCATTTGCAATCCGAAACACGTGTTAGATGACGCAGAGCAGTCGAGGCAGTTTAGATCCTGCGGTGGATCTCGTCACCTCTTCGCAAAATTAAGCTCTTTCCATATTCGTCTTCATATAGAGTAAGATTAGGAGACCACTTGCTGGCTAACCTTGCCTTCTGCCATAGCATCATTGTTTTCAATTTGACGTGAATGAGTTCCAGAGCAAGGGCGGAATTCGGCACCACTGGATTAAAAGAGAATACACTGAAGCGTTGACGCTAATTTTCGTACTCGCGGAAAACGGCTTGATAGAGCCGACAGGTTTCGATTTTCCAGCTCCAACCTGTGAACCACTTTTGCAGTTCGTCACGATATGAATCAAGTAACTGCACACCATAGTTTGAAAATTTTCGATTTGATAACAAGTTCACCAAAATCTATAAAACATAAAAGACTTTAAGGGAATATTTTATGCGTGAGGAGGAAGACAATATGGATGAAGCGGATAACACAGCAGATGGAGGAAAAATAAGTTTCCACTCAAAGAGAGGTGGATGAAACAGAGCTGGTTTCCTTTGCCTGTGACCCCAGATCAGGCTTGTAAACAATGAAAAGCTAGGAAATTATATAGGGAAATCATTTGATCGAATGCAACAAATGTGCTTAGTGGGAAGAGCCACTAGAATATTTGTGTCATTGATCCTACGGGACCATATGGTAGTTTTTAATGGAAGAGCACACTGTAAACAGTACAGTAGTAACAACATGAGGGAAAGCAGATCAAAAGAAAGGAGGATAAGAGGGTATGTAATATTTTAATAGGTAATGAGGTAGATCGCATTCAAATGCTGCTGTATTTCAGGCTGTATATACGTGGAACTGAATGATGAATAAATTTGCATGAGCTCTTTTTCCTTAAAATGTACAAAGCTCAACAGCCCATCTTAAAAAAAAAAATCTTTAAATTCTGTAATCACAAAGAGCTGCTTAAACTTAAATTGGTTATTAAAACTTATGGACTATGCAAGGGGGATTTTCTGTTTATTACACTACTCTCTAATGATATTTTCCCACATAGAATTAATACGTTATTTCACTACCATCTGTTCCGTTCGGCATACAGGAATTTGTACTGATTAGGCCGCCCATGTTTCCTCCACCCTGTGCATTGTATTCCTCCCTCGTATTAACCTGCGTCCTGCACCGTATTCCCTCGGCCGGGAAACGTGCACGCATGTGCCCGATATCCCAGCCGACCCTCCCACGCCCAACGGCGGCCTCTGGCCTTTTTACGACCCTCAACGACCTCCAACTCCCTCTTCCCTCAACTACGCGAAGCAAGAAACTCATTAACCTTCATGCATACAAATTGTTGCGAAGCAGTTCCTCCGCCTCCCCTCCCCTGGAAACCTTTACTCCTTGTACCCTGCCCTCCCTGGGACGCAACTACAACCTCCCCACGCCAATCTTGCTCTCGAACCCACCCTCACCCCTAACAAACCACCCTCCACCCTTAAAAAACCCCTCCATGCCGCCCTTTCTCCCCATCCCCCCCATGCCCTCCCCGATGGCAATCTCATGAAAATAAACTAGCAAGCTCCCTGATCATGAACTTAACTTCCGAGCTTGGACTTCTTTAAGACTTTTATCTTATTTTCCCATCCCCTCCTCACATAGCCTCCCAGCTAACGCTTTTATCCCACCTTTCTCTGTTATTTTCTTCTTTTTACTCGATCATTTCTCAAAAAGCTCTACTTCTCTCTCCATCTCCTCCCTCCTTTATCTTCATTACTTCCCTCGGCTTAAACATATAAGTTGGCACTAAAAAAATAACTACCAGCGCGCGCACAATCACTTTTATTGTTGCGTAGATAGGAAGGAGATGAGAGTAAAGATTAAAACAAGGAGTGGGGCAGTATATATGGAGTGAGTCTCCTATCAGAGAGCATGGAAATGAACGGGCCTGAGTGGCGTGGCGGGGTTGTAAGTTGGGGCTTTGGTTTTAGATTCGGACGCTCACGGGCGACTTCACGAACGTAGTCGCGCATTCTAACAGGGGCGAATATCTCTTCATAGAGTTTTTAAAGGAACCTCCGCCGTAAAGATGTTCTCAGAGAGATTAGGCAATCAACCAGGAATGTGGAGAGGGATTTTGCGTCTCCATCACATTACATTACCCTTTGACTCCGACGTTTCAATGGATCACGACAGTCGAAGGGCGCCCGAAATTCAGGATTTGACGTGGAAAAGACGGTTGACGCCAACCAATATTTAAATCGTAATCACATTCACTCTCATTCAAGTACTTGTATTGAAAAAATAGCACAAAGCACAATTACAAAGACAAATTTTAAGCTCAATTTAATTAAGAGATTAATAAAACATTCACGTTAATTTATATTTTATGCCATTTAAGACGGAAAATAAATTAGTTATGCTGTCAATGAAGGTTATTTCCAATCTCATTATTAGTATTATGTTATTAGTATTATGAAGTCCCATTTATAATTAAAAAGAGGAATAATGGCGTTTCATTGGTGCGTAATATCTTGGGACTTTTCTCGGCTTCTAATGAAATGTTTGAGGGTTCAAATGCGGAATTTTTTCCACCTCCACAGGTAAATTTCTTTCAGCAATTCTATGGGAACAAAGTATTTGGGTCAATCCTAACAGAGCTAGGAAACAAGTAGGATAATCCTCACTATTCATTAGAGTATCTTTCCTGGATTGTAGATAGCCAGGCTTGAGTGAGATTGACACTTACTTATCCTTCAAACTGAGCTCTAAGCTTTTCTTTCCAAAGAAATTGGAGTCTAAGCAAAGGTAAGTCATATTCAAGGGCGTGCAGGCCTTCAAAAGGCCTGCATTATTGAATAGTAAATATTGTACCAAAAGCTTTTAAATTTTTTACAAAATAATTGAATTTCTTGCTAAATGAATAGGCTTACTGAAGCTAAATTTGAATATGTGTGCATCAACATTATTAATATATTCATAAAATGGTTAGAAATTTGAAAATTAATTAATATTTTTCAATTTGAGTTGTCGTGAATTCAAAATCGTGGTGAAAATCACAGCCTTCCTCATTGTATTTATTCATTTGCTGTTCGTACAAAATTGAGCCAAAAAAACTATAAATAAAAGTGATGGATAGATTAATCAGTAATTGTGCATTGCATTAATCTGACCCGCCGATTCTCATATTTCTCTTCATCTGGCTATTTGGGAAAATTACCTAGGTAATGATTTTCCTAATTTTTCTCACGGTTTACTTCCCCTGTTGCTTCTTCTGCATTTTTAATCACCAAAGGATACCAGATCCCATATTTCTGGTTGAAAGAAATTTTTGGGTTCCGATCTATATATTAGCCAGCTTCCTCAAGCAGCGAATTGTAATGGTAGTAATAGAGGGGATGATATCATTGAAAGTATTTTATGTTCGATATACGACCGTTCAAAAAAACTCCAGATTTTGAACTCATATAATCGTAAACATCTCCGGAAAAAAAATTATTTTATGAGTAAATCTCCAGCTGCATAACTTAAAAAGTGTTCTCATGCAATGAGATTCATAAAGATGTGACAATTTCAAGAAGATCCCTCAGTTATAACTCATTAAGTACCCTGATAAGCTATAACAGCAATCATTTCGCAAAGGCAAGAGTCGTAAAAATAAACTCAGTTGCTTATTGGCCCGCACAAGGCACTCACAAGTGGTTTTAGCGCAAACAATAAAGCATTTTCCCGACGATGTAGTCATTAAACTCAATTTATCTAAAATATTCTCCATCGCCGAGTGAAGGCTACACGGTCTTATGAAAGAAATAAAGAGCCCCTGTGCCCGTTTCAGATTGAAGCTGGAGATCATTAACTCGGAATGCTGTTTCCTACCACATAGGTGCTGCAATCGCCTTTTATTAACTGCTCCTCACCCAGGACTGCCCGGGGTTAGCATCTTCAATAACAAGCCGGAGCAAGGTGGGCAACGTAAAATCCTCTCTCACCTAAGCCCGAGTATAGCTCAGGCTCCCGTATTTCACTACATGTTTCGAATTGTATAATTTTTGTATTATAGCAAAAATATACATTTAGACCAATGTTGAGTACAGTGAGACCTGTATTAAGCGGCCATCACCGTTCCCATGAAATAATAGCCACTTGAGGAGGTAAGGGCTAAAGGGAAGAAAAATTGCATTTCATTGATGGAAAAACTATTTCTTCCATTTCTGAAATAATCGGCCCTTTAAGGGAGGTGGGTGCTTGAAGAGGGGTGACCGCTTAAGGGAGGTGGCCCCGGAGGCACTGTCTTAATTTCCTTGATTTACAAATTCATGCTCAGTAAAATGAAAAATACAAATAATTTCATTGATTTCATCGTAATATTTTGAATTTTTTAAAAATATTTTAAAATTCTGGTCCTCTGGAAAATGACCAGCTAATAGGCCAGGGACTGGAAGTATTAAGGGAGCTGCATGCATCGCCCGAAAACGGACTTATGGTTATGGCCTCAGCCGCAGACAGAGGAATATCTTCGCATTCTCCTCCATTCCCTGCCCTCGGCAACAGCGCTGCTGAAGTCACAAATGAAGTCTGGTCTGCTTTTCTGATGATTCGAGGTAAAGAGTGCCATGCTACACACAAATGCTTTCACTTATTGTTTTTTAGTTTGTAGAAATCTTGACTATAGAGAGCTGATGTCTTTTTTACCCATGATCGCCTTTTTAGCTTGAGCTATTCTTTGCATAAATATTAATGTACTCCTTATGTCTCACGTCATGGTGCGTTCGAAGTAGATGAAGGAGTCCACTTGCAATTATTTCTCTCCTCTCAGTGAGGCTTCTGTATTCAGTTTATTTACTCCATATCCGAGTTTTTTGTCTTATAAGCCTTCTGCTTTCTTTTTCTTTCTCTTTGTTTAGTCCAATTTATTTTTATGTTGCGCTCTTGGATTACTTGGTCCGTTGCGTTCAGAGACCCTTGAAAATTTCGCGATTTCCTTATATGATCGTCTGCAAAGCAGAGCATGTTGACTTCTTCTCCGTTGATTTTTGTTCCGTTCAGTCCCATTTCTTGTGCTTCTCTTATAGCTTCCTCCAAGTACATGTTCAACAGTGCTGGTGAGAGGTTGCATCCTTGTCTTACGCCTTCGTCAATTTTATCCTCTATCTGACTTCCAACTCTCACTCGCATTTTGACGAATCGCTCATAGATGGTAGATTATATTTCTGTCGTCGTAACCCATTCCGAGCTTTTCCAGTAGTCCGAACATCTTGCTCCCCTCATCATTGTCGAAGGCTATCTCCAGGTACACGGATGAGAAATACAATGGCTAGTTCACATATTTTTTCTCTACCAGTACTTTTCGGTAAAGTGTGGTCTTCCTGGCTCATTTCTTCTTCCTAAATCAGAACTGTTTTCCCAGAGGTTATCTCCAATTTTCCTTTCAATCCTCCAGCTTATTACTCGTGTAAGTATTTTTTATGCATGAGACACTAGACTCAAGGTTTGGTGCTCCTTTCATCTCTCAGTCCTCATCTTCTTTAGCATCTCAATATACTCATTTGAAAGTCCTCCGGTAGTCTTCCGCTTTGGTAATTGTGTATGATTATGGCGTACAGGTTTTCCTTAGCTTTGCTTTCGAGTGCTTTGATAATCTCTCCCTTGATATTATCTGCTCAAAGAGACGTGTTTCTTCTTGAAAACTTTTTACTGTTCTATCAAAAACAGTTCTAACTTGGATATTCGTTGCGGAATTCAAATTTAAGTGAATAGCATTTATAGACACATATTTTTAGCTCTTCATAATACCTAGATGTATGCTTGCCACCGTTAAAATAAGGAGAAATATTTTATCGAAAATTTAAAATAAATAAAATTTTTTATAATATCTAAAAATCTTTGAAATAGAAAATCTTTCAATAGTAAATATTAATATATACCATCAACTTGTATCCAAATGAATGCAAGAAGGCATTTGATTACGCGTTAAAATAACATAAAATTGTTGAGAAATGAACCCGTTAACTCGCAACTTATTCACTTTTATCTGCGTATACTACTAATAAGAACAAATATGTAAAGTTTCACGTAAATTTAAAAAAATGTTCCAACTATCTTAATAAAACAGCTAAAAAGGACTAAATTTTCGTAGGAATACTGTTTGGTACCCTAACGAAAGATATGGAACTAGGGATAGGGCCTTTCAAGCGAGTATGCGAAGTCCTGGAGTGTAATCACATAGTGGTAAGTGCGTTGAGGAAATGAGTGGAGAAGTTGAGAGATAGTTACAGGTGCCAGGCGATATGTTAAAATCGAGATGGTAGGGGTAATACTACCACCGAGGCAAACCTTACAAGCTATGTGTTGTAAAGAGTTAGGGCTGGTTTTTTCGATATGGGAGGAATGGTATACAATACGTTGGGTTTCAGTGTTGGATAAAAGTACTAAATTTATGAGTTTCCTGAGCTACCCTAATGGTCTACTTATACCATCTAATGTTACAAAATTAAAATAATAATTTAGAAATATGAATTATTTAAATAATTATTAATTGTATTTAAATTAAATGTCAACTTTTACATGAATAATTACAATAATTTTCATGGTCCAAAATGTAAAGATAAAATACCGAAGGTTTCAAATATACAAAAATCTAAGGCATCATCTTAAGTTTCTAAATCTGCGTACAGAGTAGATTATGACAAAGAAATACACTTCATAATTATAAAAAAAACTACATAACTTTCTATCTGGAAAATAATCAACTCAACCAAATCAAGGAAACCAACACCAACAAAGTTACATGGAACAATCTAGGAAATGTTTTATGCATTTTGATAGATTACTGACTATGGATGGTAAATACAGATTTACATAACTGCTACATTTTGTGATACAGTGCAAAACAGTTTCGATTTGTGGCCAAACAAAGAGTTGCAAGTAGAGCAACGAACTCGTGCTGAAGTACTACTATACCCAGGGAGTCGGCAACGAGTATGTTTGTATTCCTTATTAGGAATTTCCGGCAGATGAACCGATCCCTTGTTTCGCAGTTCGTCCGGTGGATGAGGTTACACAGCATTATATCTGCCAGGAACAGTGCCTTCTTCTTCTTCATATGTCGTCATTATCAGTTGATGAATGAGAATGAAGCAACGCATATGCTAAATACTTGTACCCACAAATGTTTGCATCTCTAATGGGGTTGTCCCTAATACTGTTCCTTTTTCAACCACTATCCGCTCATTTGTACAGCATGAAAAAATTTCAAAAAGTCAATCTAAATAACTGGAGAAATATTCAATGGGTGACTTCTAAATTGTACTCTGGTGAGGGACTTCAAATGTTGGTGCTCGTGGTATTGAATTGAATTGAAGAGTATGCCTGAAATTCTCTCTTCTTTGTACTTGTGGTATAGGTCTAGCCTGCTACTGTCTAGCTTGAGCAGTCATATTTACATTCGTGTTTTTCGTGGCACGGGTAACTCGAGGTGCAGTAATGGGCAGTGGTGCAGTATCGGCCTTTCTCCGTTTCTGCATAAGTGCAGCAGGCACATCCGTATCTGAGTCCTCTGATGTGACTAAAGGAGTTTGTATTCGAATGTTCCAACGCAAAGTTCGGTGAATTTGTATTCTGGATGCAATAGCACCCTGCTGTGATGTAGAGGAAGGCTTGTGTCCTTGGTGTGTATACTGGGCATGATCAAATCTGAAATAATAACGGCGGTGTAAAATATTGCAACCATTTCAATTGTACTGCTTATATTTTACTTTGGTACGTGCTTGCCAGAAAACAAAATGTACATATACATGTGCCACCCTCATGATCGTGAGGGCCAGGTCGTAAAGGAATGCATAGGACTAAAAGTCTGTGAAAATACCTTGTCTGGGTTGATCTAATCCTTGGCTTGAGAATAATTATGATTTTAAATTCTGTAGGCCTAGGTATAACATTTATAATGTATAGAGATTGGACTTTAGGTTTCACTGTGCCGATGGGCTAGCCTTGAGTAGGCTACACCCCAAGCCTGGAAAAGGGTAAGCCTATTGCCTTGGCTTCAGTAGGCATATGCCAAGGGCCTTGTAGAAATATATAACTAAGGATGAGTCGAATCCAAATGTCGATTCTCGATTCCACCGATTCTCAGGATTAGAATCGGTATCGAGAATCGATCGCCTATAGTCGATTTCGATTCCAGATAGATAATTATTCAAATAACATTTCATTTATCACATTATATTTGTCTCCGTAATTTTGGGCATATGCTATCAATTTGTACTCTTTATTTACCTCAATAAGCTGAGGATATATTTGCCATTTGTTAATAAATATACTGTTTGAGCGATTAAATTGTCTTTTTTATTTTATTTCAGCCAACACTTGAATTTAAATAATAGTCGTACGCTACTGGTATATCGATATCCCACCTGTTATTAGGAATAAGAATTGGAATCGGAATCAAGAATCGGGAATCGATTTGAAAGAATCGGAATCGAAATAAAGTGGAATCGACTTATCCCTATATAGAACCTTAGTGGGATTGCCCTGAAAATAACTTCAAGATAAGGTATACGTTCCGACAATTACTTAACACTAGTATCAACTGAGAGAAATGAGTTTCGACCATCTTCATCTCCAGTTTCATCATTAGATAAATTGAAATTATCGCTTTCAATAGGTCTTGGATTGGTTAATAGAATACGGTCATCATCATTGTCGTCTTACAGTTCTTCAAGCTCCGAATCAAATAAAAGGTCAGCTATACCGGTGTCAATGATACGACCTATAAAGAGAAAAGTAGTAGTACACGGTGAAAGACCTAATGTATTGTATACCAGACAGCTGTAATTACATAAAGATCACGGAGAAAAGTTTTTAGAACTCAATGTGATGCGATATTTTATTAGCTAATTTAAATACTAGAATTCAGAATATCGTAATATTATATTGTTTTGCAATAAATTTTAGCAGTTATTTAATCAATTAAAATGCAAATTCTTCATTCTTACGTTTTGCATTTGAAGCCATGTTTGCAGAGTTAATATCTATGCCACGCGACGGGCGATTTCTGTGAATCAAGCTTCTTAATGATGCTGCCACTTATCAGCAAGGGCTAAACTAGAGGTGCTGCAAATATTTTGCGTTGTTGAGCGGGAAAAATTCAAACGTCTGCGTGTTGTATACAATACGCCAGGACCGAGGAGGTTAAACCGCATATAATAGATGAATAAACCTGACAGTAAACAATCTCAAATCAAACACAACCCCATTTTAGTTATTAGCATTCCTAGAAAATTTTGATACCATCTTTTGAAACAAAGACTCAACTTCCTCGTGACACATTAGCCATTTTTTAACAGCTGAAGCAAACCCCGATTCTGTGTCTTTCTTTGTCACATCCTTTGGCAGAGTACGAAAAATGGTAATTTATTAAATTCATTATATGGTTGATTGATTGATTGATTCATTATATGAGTAATTGATTTAATTCATTATATGGTTGAAATTACAAGTAAACTTTATACTTTTACAGTTTTGGCGAGATCTTGGCGAGATCTTTTGGCGAGAGAGTTGAAAATTCCACATTAAAAAAATGAAATTTATAACAATATTTATAATATAGAGTACATTCGCTCACCATTTTCCTTGTAAAACGGCTTATGACTTTAGGTCTTCGTTAAGCGCCCAACATTTAGGCATTTTTTGAATGATAAGATATTTTTCTTTTAACAAGGCCAAATTCTTCGAATTCTATATAAAGTGATTTTTCACTGAAGCAGCCTTATATAAAAAGGGTAAAATATGCTTAGTCTCCGTCACGCACTTTTCCATTTCTCTTCCACTCTACTAAAACTCTACTCGAGTAGTACTTGAGCCAACTCAACAACTAATTTTACATCTGCGAGTCTTCATACATAAAATTCACCCAACTTATTTCCAAATTCATATTAAAATTATGATATTTATCCTTTACAGAATTTTAAAAATAAACAGTGACTTATCATAAAATAAAAATAATAAACATCCTTCTAAGCTAATTTTGCGAGTGAAATGATTTCAAATATACAAATACCACAAACGGCAAGTCTTCCTTCTCAGCAGTGCTTCTCATCTCGTGGTGAACCCGTCGATCATCTTCTACTTCTGTTAACTTCTCCTCGTCTATCTACTATGGACCACAGGTAGTCCTTATTGTTCTTTCGTTCATTATGCTCGTTGTCTTTTATTCTACGACTTTTTCCGAATATTTTTCTTTCCCGTTCCTTAAACAGTGTTTTATAATCTTAACTAATACAAAAGTAGAAGCGTAAAGGGAAATTGAGAGGACCCAAGGCCGTAAAACATCGATTGTATTCTTCCTTCGATACAGTTCTTTGCAACGTAAACCAATCCGCAACGGATGTTCTTATTTCCGTGTATTCTCCATTAGCCTACCAGAGGTCGTTCAACGATTTCGTTGATTTAGCAGTGCATTTGAATTCGAAGAGACGACTTGCGCCGAATATCCGCACAATTCCTCAGGTGTGTTATGGCAGTGAATGCTCAGTAAGCACATTAACTCTTTGACTGTGCCATGACGTGATATCACGTCATGGTTGCTTTCACGCTGGGGCTGAATACGTTATATCACGTCATGGGTACCATGAGAGTGCCAGCTTTCACTTGGGAGCCTAGTGAAAGCTGGAACACTCACGGAACCCTTGACGTGATATAACGTCATCAGCACCAGCGTAAGGACAACCATGACGTGACATCACGTCATGCCGCACTAAAAGGGTTAATGGCGGCCGTGTGGTGAAAATGGTTGCGACGACCCATACCGATAGAGCTACGGATATATCGAATCAAACGACCCAGGGTTTAGGAGCTTAGGCGGTTGGTGCAGCAAGTGCTCGGGGCTCAGTGGGTGGAGAGGGCGAGGCGGGGAGACTTGGAAGCGAGGGACGGACGCGCCGGCCCTTACTCTCCCTCGCGGCCGACAGACTCGTTCGGGGGATGAGCACACGTTGATGGGTGACGTGTGCCCTCCCACCCTCACGTGAGGGGGATGAGGAGAGCAGGAGATGAAGGACGGGTGGAGTTTGTGTGTGTGAGTGGAGCGGGCAGTTTTTGAAAACGACGAGAGGGAGCATGGGGGGGGAGGGTGGCGAGGAGACTAATTGGCCTTCCGGCATATCACCCGCCGGCTCCCGCCCGGACCTAATTACCCACTCCGCGAAGCAAAGGGGGAGGGGTGAATGAGGGGGAAATGGGACCCCGAGAGCAGTGAAAGGGTTAAGGGTGGGGCCAATGTTTAAAGGGGAAGTGGGAGGGAAGGAAGGGGAAGTGGGTGGGAGTGGAGGTCGGAGAGTTAGGGAAAGGCCCTGTGTGTGTGTAAGGAAATAAGAAAGGAAGGGAAAGGGTTGGTTTGGGGATCCAGGCGATAAAAGGAGCAAAGGGTGAGTAAGGAGAGAGAGGGGGAGGAGAAGGGGTTGAAACGATGGCATTAGCGTGAGGGAGGGAGCGGACCCGGTAAAATTTCTCGCTTACAGGGGCGCAGTGGTGGTGAAGGATGAAATAAATTGAGATCATGGACCGTGTCGGACACACTTTCACGGAGGGGAAAGAAACAAGTGTGCATGTAACAGAAAATGGACTGCATGGTGGGCTGGCGTTGCTGTAAATACGAGCCGAGGATGGACGTGATGGGAGGGGGGATGGATGGAGAAAAATGGAGGGTGCCCAAGATGGAAAAGTCCCATTTTCACGAGGTGAGCTAATTAATTTCCCACGGATAATTACACCATATTTGTATTTGTAATGGCTGGTAAACACTGTGCGAGGGATAAGTACACGAAAAGAGAAGCATTAGAATGAAGTATTACAGAAGCAAGGTACCCAATAACACTTGATGTTTGCTATCACACACGAACTCTGCTATCTCTGCAAGTTTCACTTCCACACCTAGTTTCTAACTCGCTTCTTTTATATTAATCATTATTTCGTTAGCTACACGGTTCCATTACCCCTGAAAACCCTCGAAACAACTGTGATACAGTTGAGAAAAATATATTACATTGTTTAAACTTTAAATTATAATTTGAAAGATATGTACCAACCGTCGAAAACTTAAAGTTTATTACTGGATTCTATAGAGTCCAACATGGACCTCTTTTGTCTGATCAAATTTCAATATAAGTTAACTCATGCACCAACTGTATACACAGTCATTTTCCACATAATTATTATATTAGTATATGTTCAATTTTTTTAAAAGTTGGCAAATGCATTGAAATAAAAAAACTCACACCAAATAAAATAATTTCAAGCATTTAAACAGGCCGGGTAAAATAAATAAAATATCTTGAAATTAGTTTCCTTTGAAATTTCCTTTGATATATAGCAGAATCCTCATGAGTTTCGACAACTTGGATTTTCTTATTATTGAGTGCCTTGTACGCTTTTAGATCGTTTGACTGCATGTTTGTCGTATTTACCAAATGGTAATTAGTATCTCGCAATTAATTTCTCAGGTAGAGTTCAATAATGTCTGCCGATAGTTATGAAATCGGACATAGCCTATGGTAAGAGTCCACGAGACTTGAAATACGAGACCCTTTTCTGTTAACCTCTTTTCCAAGTTAGCGCGTAATTCGTTTATATGGGACTTAATAACCTAGGAAGACCTCATCACCATCATCAATGTTCATCAATCCTCGGGTGAGTTTAATGCAGCCTTCTGCTATTGACCCACCCTTTTTAATGTCTTCATGTTTCTTCACATTAATTTCTGCTCTTATCGCTTCGTGTATTTCATCCCGGGTCTTCTTTTGCTAATCCTCTCTCCTAATTTCCCCCATTATGACCTCCACGCAACTCTTTTTTTTTTCAAAATGTGGGCATTAAACTCGTTTTTTCCCATACTGAAATGTTTTCGCTGGACTGCCTTCACCCGTTACCGGTCGAGCTTACAATTTACGATCGCTGTAAATTATCCTTACGTGAACGTTTACGATCCACCCGGATAACCATATTTAAAATTATGATCTATAAATGTTCCTTGTATTAAAATGTGAAAGTCTATCTTTTTCTCTTTAGATGATTCAGTCAAACAAATCCACCTCTTTTTCGCAGAGTAGTTAGCTTATACTCTACATCACTACCATCGATATTTACACAATACCAAGACGCCAATGGGCAAGGCTCATAAAAATGCCAAACATCTCGTAATAATCAGCTATCACGAGATGGTATCACTTTGTCCCTACGGTTTAGCTTCGTTGTTTATCCAACAGAATAACAATTACATTTACCGTGGGTTTGCTGATTTTTAAAATTTAAAATGTAGCTTCCTAACATATGGAGAACATTTTTATGATAATACCAATGCGTTTTTTTTTGCTCGGCGTTGACTTTTTCGTCTGCTAGATATGTCAAAGTTTTGATATTTTTCGCACATTGTAGGGGATATTGCATTTTTATTTCAGTCTTTCATACCTCTTTTAAAGTGATTAACGTTATAACCTAAGGGATAGGGTAAGGTATTATGAATATTTTTGACAAAACTTACATCTTTTGTAAAATTTAGCTTTAATTTTACAGCCTCCTAAGTGTCACTTAGGTGTACAGCATTGTTAGGCTACACCCTAAATATAGCATTTGGCAAAGATTTTAAACATAAATTTTTCTATTATTTTGTGCGGCCATGTAAATATGCGTTGAATTTAGCATAATATTTAAAACTCACAGTTTATTATTAAGTATGATTCACTTGGCAAGGAGAATCACGCCAGATAGAGGGCAATGGTTGTATCGTGCTCTGCATTTTGGTTGAAAAAAGAATCGCGTTCGGTCATAGGAGTCGACTGCGGAGCCATTTGTAAGGAACTACCGCATTTTGACTCCAAATACGGCTTTGATTTTCTAATAACTTTTACAAATAGGGATTATGATTCCTATATTATACTTTTATCAAATTTTCCAAGGATTTCCGCTTCATATAAAAAGTTTTGATTAAAATCTTATGCTATCATATTTAAATTGAAGTTTCTCCACTATAACCTGAGCGATGCTTAGTGAGCATTCTCCTTAAGATTCCATGTTCAAATTTTCACTTTAAAGGGTGAATTACAGTTTTAAAAAGAATAGCGCGGAAACTTTTTATTTTTTAAAACTCAACTTATAAAGCGCACGTCGTAGATACTATCTATATTTAAGTCTTCATAATTTCCGGAATAAGTGAACTGAAACAAGAGCTTCCTTAATTGTGGAAATTAACTCAGCAATTGGACACCTACAAAGTAACCGGCGACCAACTTGAACGTCTTAAAATTATTTTTCCATGCCACCAAATATTTCTGATAAAGTAACCAATAGAAAAAGTACCACATTGAAAGTATTTTCACTCCACTCTTGTCGAATCGACTGTGATAAGCATTCCTTAGAAAATAATATTTCCATTCACGGGGAAAAGCTTTGACCATATTGTTTGCGTCTATATTTCAGGAAAAATTCATGTCGAAGTCTTACCTACTTCACTCTCTGAGTTTCAAAATCAAAGGATAAACTTCAATCTTAAAAAATCAAATTATTTCATTCAATTATTTATTCCATAGTCAGCAAACGAAATGACACGAGTAAGCTGAATTGTGAACGCATGACCCGCTCCTATTTCTCTGAAAAAGCTCTGTCGCATCGATCTAGTATCTCTCTCTAACGAGTCTTTTATACTTTGCTTTTGATTGGCAGTAATAACGATGGACTATGAATTAGCCAATGCAGGGCCCTATCAGCAAATGTTTTGGCATAATGTCGATTCCCAAACCCATACGGACTTCGTAAATTAAAAGCACAGGTAAAGACAAATTTAGTTCAACTAATTTTTTTATGAAAAAGCCTGAAAATCTCACGTCTTAGACCCATAAATATAACTGATAAATTTCAACTACCAACAGAAAAACCTCTATTGATTGATTACACCTAATAAATACTTGAGTGGAGTGTTGGAACCAAAAACTCATTTGAAAAACGTATCCATGTTGCATTATTTTAATCATCTAATATGGCTGCATTTCTTAGTTATACATTTTATTGTTAGTTATATATTTCGTAGTTATACATTTGGCCTTTTGTGTGATGCTAAAATTAGAAAGGTTTAATGTATATAATTATTCTATAGTCTCCATGATAAAATCATATAAAGGTTTTGAAGTTTAAGAAGTTCTTTAAATCCCAAATTTTGAAAGATGGCAAGAAAAAAAGTGACCCACTCATGGGAATACAGAGCAACAAATTTTCTGAGTAAAGATTTTATCCACTCAAATAATGCAATTCTTATTACTCAAGGTACATTAAGGGTATGTGGAATAAATCAAGAACTTTATTTCGAAAAAAATATTTCTTAAGGTCTGTGTCCAAAGTTGAGATATTTCCGGGAAATGGGTATCCTCAAATGTTTAGTTCGCGCTATCGTCTTAGGAAGCCCTCAATTTCTTTCGAGTCAAAAAATAAATCACTCATTACGACGCATGCATACGTTTATATCTACATAAAAAATGTCTGCATAAACCCACATCACAAAGGTTTCGAAATGAAGGTATCCATACTTTCATGCTGCAGGTGCTGGCCTCTGAGGTTTTTTTAAGCGCGAATGAAATCTTTTAACGGGATTCTCAGAAATCGGAAAGCAGAGCGTAATGCAGCCTCCTCGGCGATATGATAGCGAGGTTGTGTAAGCTGAGCGCTAAGGGCCGACTAGGCCATCTGGCTTCAGCTCCGGACATTTCCGTATCCTGCTTATGGATCTCGTTATGCGTATCCAAGGAGGTGCTATCCAGCGCTAACATTAATCATCCGTATCATCGCTGCCGCAGAGCCGCCATTACTCTCATCACCCCGACCTTCAACCACCCTCACCCACCCTTCAACTCACTCCCACCCCAATCCAAGCCCCTTTCATCCCCCCAAGCGATCTCATTACCCCCCGTCGTCCATTTAGTAGAGCAGAGCGGAATCACTTTTTGAAACGATAACGCGACTAATCCAGGCTAACCGCAGCTGGAAACCACTTGTGACGTCATTAAGCATCATAACTGCGCGACCATAAAAACCGTTAATATCCATTTCGTGTGCGGTAGGCATTAAGTTTAAAATTATAAAACATTATTCCGCTCCGTTTGGTAGCCCGATGGGAAATAGATAAAGTAACACTCAGACCACCAGAATTCCATTTCTACGTAAATGCTCAATGCTCTAAGAGGAAGCAAAGACTTATCCGTTACATCCTTATGGGCATCCAGAGAAAACATGTGCACTTATTTGTATAGAGAGGAAAAATGGCATTTGATGTTGTCACGCTTACCGCTTTCTCTCTCCAGGTTCTTTACATAATAATTATTGTTTAATCAAATTAATTTATGCGTAATATTAAATTTACATGCCAAGAATATTTTTTAGTTTAATTTAATTAAGCCGTCATGCTGACAAAGTTTCACGGATTTTAGGTTGATTATAAATGATTTAACGCTGAATGCACACTAAATCAGCATACGATGCCGAGGGGATTTGCAGCTTTCCTCACCCAGGGAAATGAAATCGTCAATATTATACCACTAAAACTTTCTTTTTTGGAGGGCTTAATGTTTTTTTATCTTTCATCGATAAATTTTGAACAAAATTGTTGGTACTCTTGACTTATTGCCATTATGTTCCGTGCGTGATAAAGATTCATGAATAGTTTCCATTTATGTAAATATATTTCCGTTAAACGTTTAAACAGTACGTATTCTTCAAATTAAGTAATAAAGTAGCAGTGGTAGATACTACATTATTTGCCGCCACCGTCAAATTTACTCATTACAACAAAAAGTCTCGTAGAATGCATGCACATTGGAAAAACAAAGGAAAACACAAGAGGACATTGACAATAGTTATCCCTTTCCACACTAGCCCACACGATCGGGTGGGTTCGGTGGTTTTAACATATTCCAACTCAATTCTCCGCGCCAACTCGTGAAGCCAACTCAATTCTCCGCGCAATACTGCAGCCACCATGCGATATCCGCAAGTCACGCTTTTCAATATCTAGATACAAAAAAATACTAGAAGACCACTGAAAATCGTGAAATTACAAGAAAAAAACTCAGGGTGGAAGGTACTATTTATCTAAATTTCGGAATTTCCCGTTTTTTTATCTGATATACTTTACGTCACTTAATACGAAGCAAAATACAGAGTTAGGGACGAACGAAATAGTAAACGTTTGGTAGATTTATACATCATATTTTGCCTATGTAGAACAATTAAGCTAGCATTCAAGATTTCCAAAAAGTGTAGTTAAGTTGTTTGTACGAAAGTAATTAGTACATGTAAGTTACTCGGGAAAATTTCCCCCGAAGATATGATCGTCTTTTTTGCGCTTGACCTTATTCCGGAGGGAATCTTTCCTGACCCGGGAGTTTTTTTTTCAACGAGCTTCCGGAATTGCATTTGCGTGCGATTGATGGAAAATGCATCTGGACTGATATATTTCCCGTCACATCGGGGTAGCAGAGCTTCAGTAGAGGCGTGAGGAGATCGGGGAGACCTCACGTGTTGAACGCATCTAAATCCAGCTCACGAAATATTGGGAGCCACGCCACGCGAGGTGTCGCAAAATTAGGCCCAGGAAATAGGCGAAGATCTGCCAAGTGAACCATTTTCTTGGAAAAAACTATTTTAGCCTCAATTCCATACAATTTGCTAAGAAAAACTCTTACGGCCTTCCCAATCCAGCAATTTTAAGCGATGAAGATTTTATGGACAATTCTTATTCACTATTAAGAAGTAACAATGCTTCTTAATCAGGGGCAGTTTGTGGAAACTCAGTGATTTTTGGAGCACCATATTCACATTCTTAAAATTTCTTTTAATTATGACCATCAGGATCCTCCCAAATTTTATTTACTTTCTTTATTATGCTTGCCACCCCGTCCTTCCCTAGGGAATGGGTTGGTTGAGGAGGCTAGGGTATTGGCATTTCACCCAGAGAGCCCGTGTTTTAAATCTAGTGGCCTCCTTTATGGCTTGGCTTTAGTAGTTAAACGGTCTTAAAGTAAATAATTTTCAAAAAAAGGTCAAAGTTCAAGGTCAATATATATAAGCCATGAGTCAATAACTTTGAGACGCAGCTGTAATTATACTCCGAGTGGTGCAGTTTAAGATCCAGGTTACAAACCCATGGTGCACAACCAAATTGTTTCATTACAGTCTATTTTATATCTCAAATCATTACCTGAAATTGCTCTATATAGTGCACTTGGAAGACTTGGGAACAGTGAGCTACCTCCCTTATTATAATGTATTTCTGCTTGTTTTAAAGCTCCGCATTTTATATCATAGATGGCAGCATTAAGCTTTATGTTAAACCCGAAAAATCACATAGCTAAAGCAGCCATTATGAACAAGCAGAGTGGTCTTGAAAATAAAATCCTTCTACATCAAGTTTTTTCATTTTTTAGCGAATAAAAAGTAGACATAACATTAGACAGATATTGCAGAAATTAAGATGCTGTTATTTCTATTGGGCGAAAATTGGGCCCTCCTAGATTGTTGAAAACAAATATAATTGAGTACTTTCACTTCTAATTTCTTAGCTTTTACTCTAACTATAATACCATTGGAATCAAAGCAAGTAGTAAGATTTACGGGAAAATGTCAGGCTTATGGGTGGCTTGGTTGTCTTACTGGGTAAACATTTCTGAAAAACGCATCTTGCCACAGCAAAGTAACTCCCAGGAATGGCATTGCCTGCCATTATCATTTATGATAACGATAAGCAAGTCCTGTGCGATTAAAGTTTCAGCCCTCTAAAAAATAAATACTTGTCTCCTTGTTGCATCTCCGCGATAATCTCTTTCACCCCTCCGCTCATGTTTCCCAGTTTCCCACATTGCTGCAAACTGAAGTCGACGAAGCTTACAGCGGAACCCGTTACGACTGTTCGGTGAGTCACCAAACCCACGCGACAGCATAGCTCGCGAGGGTGCCATCTTTTTTCTCCTCCAAACACGATAATCTGTGAATGATATAGTTGCCAAGAACATGCGAAACCCTCTAAGGAGGAGTGAGAACTGTGAGCGCAGGCAAGAGGGAGAATGTTGGGAGCAAAATGCTTCCTAGCTGGAAACTGTTCATTCAACAACACAACAGCAGGTATATAACTTCCATCTTTGTAAAGTAAAAGAGTAATTTTGTATTCGTACCTACAGCAATATTCTGTATATTATAACTAAAATGCGTATTTGAAGGCTCTTAACGTAGGAGCATGATAAAATACTCACCAGCTGCAGTCGCCTCACAAGGCGCGGCCGTCTCGGCATAACAGTTTTTTTATCCACTCTTCATTGGCCTTTATGAATGTCTTCATTATTATTTGGTTCTGTAGCCTCCCATACTTCCCGTTTTATCATTTTTCCATGGGTTCTGTTTATATAATTCATTCGCGAATGAGGCGTCAGTCAAAATCAATGACTGCCTTATATCCGTTCTCTCATTCCCCGTTCGCAATTTGAAATTTGCTTTAATCGACCTTTTCAAGAAACTCTCTTTTTCTCCTGTCTTTATTTTTACGTATCTGTTTATCATTAATCGCCGCTTGATGCAATCGTTCTCTGGTTTGTTTAGCAATTAGCGTTCTCCCAATAGGTAATTTCTTATTCATTTTTATCTTTTCGTATCACATGCATCTATAGATAGCCACTAGATTGGGTAACTGTTAAAAACCTGCCCCTACACAGCAGTTCCAATAGCTCACCCGCTCCTTACACCTTTCTTTGACAATTTTATGACTTGGGATCTTGCTCTGAAATCAAGCTTTTTCAATTTTCAATTTCGCAAAAATTGTTTTAAAAATAAATCCACCTGGATTGAAAATCTAAACGTAGACCTTTGGCTTGACAAACCACTATGTGCCACAGGCTGTCAGATTCTTAAGGCATTATTTTAGAGGATTAAATGGAGACAAATGTTCAGTCCAGATGGTCGATCAAGAACTGAGGTTCAAGTGGAGTAATATATTTATTGAAGGTTAACTTTCCAACAATTTCCAGTATCCTGGTCCGTCACCTGCAGAAATATTACCACGATTGTATATTAATCATAGAAATATCCGTAACCAATCAAAAAGTGAAAAACAGCATAATATTGTTTCTTAATAAAATTAAGCTTTGGATCGAAATATTTGATTATGTGAGCAGAAATTGGTTTCTGTTGGTGATATGTACGTGATATGACAGTAAGAATCGTTTCTAACTTACAGTTACTCCTGCAAAAGTTGATGTTTAGATAATTTTTCAGCTGGTGAAGTACATTCACTCAGTTAAGTTTGGTGTTAGTGTTCAATTTTCATAACTTGATACAAAATAGTTCTGCGATGATATGAATCACAGTTCGCAAGTGTCTGATTTGTTATTTCCAGTGAAATATTACATATCAATACCTCAAACATGGGTTATGTGATTTTTTGCTTTACAGGAAGTTTAATACTAACGGGTAAAAACTAAATTCACGCTCACACAAAGAGCGCAATGGGCGAGTGGTCGCGGGTTTGCATCTTTCGTTACGATAATGGAAAAGGAAAGCGGATTAAAGAAAGGACGCGGTAAGAAAGATAAAGGTGTTATGGGTACGGGCAGAGAGTGAGAGAGAGAGAGAGACAGAGTAAAGAAGAGAGAAAGATGGTGTCCGGGTGAGTGATGATGGCACCGCAGAAGAGCACCAAAGGGAAGGGGAGGCGGGAGGACAGAGGGAGTGCCGTGGGTGCTTGCGAGAGGGTTGCGGCGCTTGTGCGTGGACCCTGAGATGGAGAAAGGGAAGCTTTGGGAGAAGGATATAGCGGGGGTAAGGGAGGGGCAGTAGCAGGAGGATAATATGAGGAAGCGCGGGCCATGGGAGTGACGTGGTTATCAATCTGGAAGGGCAGAGAGAGAGAGAGAGGGAACACCCTCTGGCGGGCGAAAGGGGGAGTTGGATGGGGAGGAGGGAGAGGAAGGGGGGGCAGGGGGTGGGGAGAAGCTCATGGAAGGAGAGGAGGGATCAATCTGGAACAATGGATGTTGGGAGGATAGATTGAATGGCGGAATAGTTGGTCCATGCAGGACGGAAGAACAGTGGATGAAAGTTGCAGTGCAATGTCGAGGAAGTGCGCAAATCGTCTAAAAGAAGAAATTCAGGAAGAATTGATTGAATGAAGAATTGGAATGGAACACATCGGACGAGAGAGCGACGAAATGGAAGAGAAACGTTTGCGAACGCACAATCGTCATTATTGAAAAGTTACTCAAACCTGCACGTGGAAATCAATGTATAAAGAAGGTTTGGCAGCAAATATAGTGACAATTCGTTCAATTTATGTTGAATAAAGTCAACATATACAATAAAAATAGTTAATAACATCTAAAACTATATTTTCAGTGTTAAAAATAGTTTTTTTAATATTTTAAACGTTGATTTATTCAAATGAAGGTAGAATACACGGCCAATACGAGAATAATCTCATTAGTATGCTGAGAACAATACTTATAGCGCCCTAACACTCTAAGACGTGAAGGGATAATTGGCAATTTATTATTATTGGCAAGGATATTTTGGCAATATTAAAAAGACAGTAACGATAAGATACTTAAACTTTTTTCTGTATAAAACGGGCAATTTTTTTCAACAACACGCGTATTCATATCTCGCTAAGTACCTGAAATAGGTAACTGGATACATGTGTATATGGGAGGTAGAGTCTAGAAAGACAGAAGATATGGGCTTTAATCAGAGCTGGAAAGGAAAATATGACGACGACAATGGAGCTCTGCAGAGACAGGTAGTGAGAAAGGGAGAGAGAAAGAATATGGGAATACGGCGGGAAAAGCAGGAGAGGATGGGAGAGAGAAAAAGGGAGGGTGGGAGAAAGAGGTCGCAACGATAACAAGGGGAGTGCCGTGGAGGTGCTCGCCGGCGTAGAAACTAATAAAGAAGAGGGGAAGGAGTAAAAGGCAAAGGCGGCTGAAGGAGAGGAATATATAAACATTTTTTTTTAAATTGCCTGCGCAAATTAAAAAGGCTTTTAAACTTGAAGTGAGGGCTCCCGGCTTCGAAACCACATTATAGTGAGAAAGAGAGAGGGAGGAGATTGGTAAAAAATTCATATAACAGCTCCAGAAGCTCTTCCAAAAAAATCATGGTTTTGAAAACTTTAAGATTGCGTGAAATTTGCTTTCGAAGAGCTTGCTCTGAGCAAGTAACGTAAACAATGCTTCCCTCACGACGTGGGTTCAGTGAGCACGATGTATCGTCCGAATCTTTTCCATGGAAAAATAATAAAGTGCCGCACAATGAATATAATACCGACTAATTCTGTCATAATATCCTTATTTTATTATTTTCTTCGGGATGCTTTTAATTTGCAAGGAAAATATATTGAGTGCAGCACATATGAGGAATCTAAAAAAATGACTTGATTTTCTTTTTCGTTGATGTGTAAGACCCTACGAAGGATGAGATAGCTTTTTTGAAGAAGTAATATCTAGAATTTTCATAGAAATTGGTTTTGTTTTAAAGCGTACAGATAATTACAATTTGCAATAATGATTTTGCAATAATAATGATCACAACAAATATATTTATATTTCTTGAGTGGCATTTAAAGTTAAATAACGGATGAGAAATATTTCAAAATTGAAATTAAATATGGAAGTATCGGCAATTATATTTGTTTCCAGTGAATGAGGTTAGAGGTGCATTCTAGGATGGGATAATGGTAGAAAGAAATATATGGTATGCAGTCAGAATGTCGTTAGATGACTGGGATGGGTGTGAAAGAGATCAGTAAAACAGGAAGTAACACTCAATATAGGATCAAGAATAATGTGGCAGGTATTTTTCTAAACTTTAAAAAAAAATAATGGTCAGAGTGACCAAACTACTCCTTTTCAAATTCTTTCTGTGGTAAATATGAACAACATAAACAGGCGAAAGTAACCTCTCTGAATCTACGTTAGTGCAAAGCCGCAAGTTGTTTCAAAACAACACACGAAAACTACAATGTTTGGTGCCTCTTCACAAGGGCCATGCATGGCGATTTCATCCGTTTTAGATAAAACTCAAATATCTTCTAATTCACATTCGCAAACTTAAAAAGTTTTTGAGAGGCCCTGTCATCGCCAGTCAAAGGCAAAGAACTTAGTTAAATGAATCAAATATCGATGAAGTTGCTGCCCCAGTAAGAGGATTGCAATTTTTCCTTGACTGAGAGATATTTCTTGTCAAACTAAGATTGACATCACGGCCGGCATGAGAGGTTGCACACAAAAAAGGACTCAGGGAACGTCCTATGGGGTATTTCTGAGGATGATAGTCGGGATTTCAGTGACAATTTTCCAAAATAGATTTTTTATGGGATGGCAATCATGTGATATACATCTAATTGGGACGTAACATATTTGAGATTCCACTTAGAGAATTTCAGTGATGAAATTATTGCTACATGTTAAAAATTGCAAAAGCTAACTACCAAAATAAAATTTCTCTGTACCTTGGATGGAAACACAACCTAAGAATACATAAAGGCCAGAAAACACGTTTTCAGGGAGGGGGGGAAAAACCTTTTCAACATCTAAGCATGGCCTCTTGAAATGGGAATTTTTCTTATTGAGTGGTAGGTGAATGCTATGATCACGATATAATTATAACAGGTTAGCCTGTCCCTTAAAAACATCTCATGCGGTACGCATGAATGAGTGGACAAATATTTGATGAACACGACAGTGCTGAAATAGAATCAGCCAACAATGTCATCAAAGGACAATTCCGAGAAAAGGGAACTCGGCTGATGGCCTTCCAATAACAGCAAAAGATATGACGGTAAATTGAGTAATATTTCAAAAGACGCGTTCAGCAGACCATTCTGCTTGCCAGGTCATAGTTCTTGGGAAGACACCCTTCTTGGGTGTGTGGGCTGAATGAGCGAGATAAAAAAGCCAATAGAAGAACAGAGGGATTTGATAGGGGAAAAAAGATCAGACCATGTCTAACTCTCACAAATTTTAGAGTTCGGGACATTGATCCGACATTCCGTGATAAATATTTTTGGCTCATTTTTGCGAAAATAGAAGTTTTCTGTTGTTTTAGGTTCTCTCTTTTAACAATATTCCGAATTAATTAGTAACTTAAATTAAAATTTGTATACTCCACTATAGGTTTAATAACACGACCGGGGTTTCGACACTTCGTGTCATCTTCAGGTGAACTGAACATCACCTGAAGAAGACACGAATTGTCGAAACCCGGGTCGTGTTATTAAACCTACTTTCTGAATTAATTAATTACAAGTTCAGTTGGCATAGGTTTTGTTACGTTTATATTTTTGTCATCATGGAATGACATAACGCGGTTTAATAATAAATACATTATGGTTAAATTAGCATAAAATGCGCATTACGGTTGCGTACTTTTTTTTAGCAGAAGAAAATTACGTGACCATTTAGTCAGAGGGAGTTGAAAAAGAACTGGGGGCATGGTAAGGCAAAAATAGTTGGCAAAAGGTTTCTCGCGGGAATGCAATGTGGGCAAAGTTTCAAAGACCAAGCTCGACATTAAAGGGAAATATAAGTATAAATGTTCTAATATATATAATTTAGCTAAGAGACTCAACTAAGGTCCAGAAAAATAACCAATATATTACGTTTATCATTATATGCCGTCGAAAGAACATACGTAAAAAGCGATAGAGAATATTATTTTAATTTCACAGGTTTGTTTAGATTCAAATCATAAAAATATGGGTTTCTATTATTGGGAAAACGTTAAAAACAGCTGGTTTCAGAGGAAGGTCAAAAAAATAAAAAAAATAAATGAAATATCATGCCTGTAGTAAATATAGAGCTCGAATGCGGGGGCTGGGAAAGAAAGTTCAAGCTTGAAAAAATCATTGGAAAACACAGTCCAAGATACTCAACGCGCTACGATTACTTATCTGTCAATAAATTAAGCAAGAGATATGCACAAATGGGTAACTGTGTCGTAAGAATTTCATATTATGGTGTATAAGTATATTTTATCACGGCAGACAATTATAGTAGCCACGGTCATGAAGAAAGTCAAAAGTGCACGACGCGCAAATAGTGAAAAACGATCATTTTTAGCGTTTCAATATCAATACTTTTCTTGAACTTCGAAAAAAATAATCCACCCGACACAAAAATGTTGTCTCGCAGCAGTTGTTCTTGTGTATCCTTGCAGTCCCCGGACATATAATTGGTGACGTATTTAGACTAATGGAAAGAGAAAGAGGCAGTGGCAGAGGTTGAGGTAACTCTTTGAATCAATAGCCTCTCCTTTTACATCCTTTATCAATATAATGCTGAGTCAAAAAAACACGACGCGCAAATAGAGAAAAACGATCTATTTTAGCGTTTCAATTTCAATTTTTCTTGAACTTCGTAAAAAGAATCCACTCGTCACAAAAATGTTGTCTCGCAGCAGTTATTCTTGTGTATCCATGTAGTCTCCGGTAATTGGTGACGTATATAGACTAATCGAAAGAGAAAGAGGCAGTGGAAAAGTTGAGGTAACGCTTTGAATCAATAGCCTCTCCTTTTACATCCTTTATCAACATAATGATTATTAGACAGTTGAAAATTTATAATGTCAAGGAAAATTCTTTATTCAAATCCCAAGTTTACAAATGTATTCAAAGTTGTTATAAAATTACCATTAAAATACTCTTGGCTAGAGAGCCAGAAAAAAGATTTTTGAGCAGCAAAGAACTAAGGTGTTTAGGTTCTGTACGACTAACACAGAAGAATTGGGACAAAATTAAACATACATAATCAATCAAGAAGACATCTATAGGACCTTGAAAAGAAGTATTTGAAGACCTAGAAATTCCCCGTGATTTTGTGAACGTATAACAAAACTTGAGCTTTCCCGTCAGTCGAGAGGATGAAATAAAGGAAGCAGTGGAAGTTCCAATGGAATGAAGTTTCCTCTTAGAACTTTCTAAGCAAGCATTGGCTGAAATAGATGGATCTAGAGAAAAAGAGGCGTTTTGTTTTTTTGCCAATTTCCAGTGCATTGCCTTTCAGATGCCAAATTATCCACAGAAGTTACCTAATGACGTAATTAAGATCCTTGCTCGCTGCAAGAGGCATTTAGACCTTAATAGTAAAAAAAATATTTGAAGATCTTGAAAATCCCCGTCATTTTTTGCAGGTATAACGAAGCTAGGACTACATATGTATATTTGGTTGGATGTTTCTAAAATCTTAAGGCAGAACTTTATTTTGTGGCTCCAGCCACTGCCGCCTGGAACTTACGGAGAAAGCACACGACTACTGTCTTAAGCAGATGGGTACTGCTAATCAAAGCTCAGTATTTTTATATATGTGATAGTTAACGTAACCGCAAGTACCATGGACTCAGATGTTATAATTAAAGGTGCAGAATCAGTTTCGAGTTAGTTAATGACATAAGAGAAAACGAAAAACACCATTATGGTTGTAGACACCACCGAAGGATGAATACTGACCAAATATGTAATTTGATGCCGGCTAGCAATAGCTGAGTAAAATTTACCATTGGCAAAGGCGATTTATTTTGGATGAAAAGAGTGCAGGCAGTGATTAGGATACAAGCCCTGGAAAGGGAAGGGACGACACCTAGCGTCTGGGCTCCATTTCCATCATGTATGTCTCTTTCACACGCACACGTCGATATTTCCCCAAATTTCTCCTATCGAGACAAAATTTGGAATGATTTTCAGTAAAAATGGCTAGAAAATGTCTTATTTCCACACTGTGAAAAGTTTACGAAACCCTGATCCGTGTCGCACATTTCCTCATTGCATACTTATATTTGGTTGGATGATTAAGAAATCTGAAGTCGGAACTGTATGCTATGGCTTCTGCCACTGCCAACTATCTTTCAGTCATTAAAATTAGTACATTTACCCATCAAGACTATGATGTAGTGAAAAATGACATTAATATTTGGAATAAATGGACATATGTTTATGAACACCGCAAGCTGCAAACAAATTTGCGAAATATCAAAAGACAAAAAACAATTGCAGGTTCCTACTGATGAGGCATGTGATGACAGAATTGTCCTTTCGATAAAATAAAATACTTGGAATTAGTTAAAACGTTTTATCGGCTAATGTTGAAATCATGTCATGACCAAATTCTTTCACTTATAATTTTATGCCAATCAGGTCTGTGCCGGTGAGCATCCTGATTAAGTAGCTTGAATATTTTCCAACATTTTCAGCAAATTAAAAGTAACTTTCAACTTTTTAGAATCAAGCAAATGGCTATTCAAGATTTAAATGTTTAAGCATAATCTATTAACCTTTAGAATACAGACAATAGCTTCATTTGATAACAATTTTATAATTGCTCATTCATTCCTTTCAAGTATTGTACACGGTCGAATTTTCTGATTATGAAGAAGAGAAGCTCCATAGTTAAATTTTTGGATAATATGACTTTTAACTGGTTGTTTTAAACAGGTAACTTACTAAATAGAAATTTATTTAGATTCCTTAGGGAAAAATCTGAAATTATTTGTCTAAAGCTATCTCCAAACTTTTAATTGTACATTTTATTCTCCCTGAGGAACAAATATGAAAACATGTTCCTAAAAGGAAAACATGATAAACAAATGATAAAATATGCACATTTGAGCTAAAATTTCTGTGTCATTAATGGACCCTTTGGATTTTTGTCCTGTCTTGATAAAATGCAGGCTACCATAGAGATTGGCTACTGTTCATTGCGCTCCCAAATGTTTTCTTGCAGCATAAAAAAGTCTGATAGACTATAGCACTATATGATACAATGATACATTAATGGAAGGATGAGCTTATAAATAGCTCCAAAAATATTTATGTTGAATATGAATCTAAATGTGAAGACAATTACCGTTCATTAAATTTCAAAAATTATATCTCAATTTCTCCATTAAAAGGAATATACTTGACCATCATTTCGACATGGATACTTAAGGATAGCACATAGAATAATCTCAAAGCAAAATACTGCCCCTTAATGAAGATAAAAACAGAATTTTATAAGCCATCATATAGTATATATTACCGTGTAATGTTCTCATTACGTAAGATTTTTATCTGCCAAAGAGTGATATTAAATAGAGTGAAACCTGCCTCCGGAGCCACCTCTCTCAAGCAGTCGCCTCTCGAAGCGACCGATTTTTTTCGAAAACAGATGAAATTCCATTCCCATAAAATCAATATAAATTATTTCTCCTTTCGGCGGTCACCTCTTCATGCGGCCATCTATACATGGATCTGACAAAGGCCCCGTAATTCAGGTTTCACCGTAGTTATAGTGAGATTAATGTTCTCGGCTTCTGAGCGTTAGCCTTATTCAAGATGTTTATGCACATGGTAAAAACCGTAGGACCTGATGAAACCGACTAGAATTCTAGCGAAACAGACGTCCACAAAAATGATTCAACGCGGGGAGAACCAGAAAAATATCGACAGAGGTAAAAAAGGATTTCTTATTTTCATTCAAATGTCATTTTTAGAAATGCTAATCATTAATTTTATCTCTATCGGAATAATTCTTACGCACTCACCATAAACTTTTATCTCCTTCGAGAGCGGCCAATATTTTATGCATTTTGCAACTGATACTATATTTTCTCATTTTTTAAGGCTTCTATCATTTGACAGTAATATACCGTTTATTGCAGACTCAACTAGAGCATCAGATTTCGTTTTAAACCGAGAAGAAACATCTTTATTTTTTTAAAGAACGATAAATTCAGAAATTGGGACAAATTATTCCAAACAAATCTTGATATAATCATGTTTACTTCTAAAAACTGCTTTAGAAAAGCGCATTGCGCTGATGAACAGGTTTTTGTTCAGCTTCAAGGAGAAACACTAGGCGGAACGCACAAGCAAAATATATAGTGAAAATTTTAATTGGGAAAGCTCTAAGACCTTCCCTGTGAAGCGGAACTTCCAAGAAAAATATAAAATAGTGAATACACCAAATGGTAAAAGCTGGATGAAATTATGTCAAGAGAGTTGGACCGAAAGAAAACAACGCTTTTGTTCAAATACATTAGCACTTTCTTGTCAACCCCACCCATCCACTACTCACTTTGACAATTGAAGCTTCACACACCATGATTATTTTGGGTTCAAATATAAATTAACAACGATCGAATCTTATTGTATAATAGGACGAAGACAGTTACGTAAAAACCACGTTTGGTATCAAAAGAGCTTGGACGATACAATTTACTAACATATTTAATGGACATGTGTATGAGTATCATGGTAATGATTTATGATGATGAATATTGATAAAAAATTAGTATGGCAATTATTTCCACAAAATTACACGAAAAACTTTCATATTTATGAGAATAAAGCTTTCATGCTAGAGTTTCATGCTATTAGCAGGATTAATTCGGTTCATAAATCATCATTGAAGCGGAAAACCACACAATTTGCTTCTGGCGGTTCAACCTTGCTGAGGTTTAATTTCAAGAATTTTCAACACCCCATAATCTTATTTGTTCCACAAATTCAAATTTTATTATAAGAGATTAAAGAAGAGAAGTAAAAACCGAGAACAAAGACACTATTCCAATACCTTCCCATGTTTTCAATGCCAAGATAATTATTTATGAGCGATTTCTAGCAATTTTGCTGCATATGACGAATGAAATTTTCAGTTATTAAGAATGAAGAAATTACTGTACGTGGACGTTTCCGCTTTCCAAATAGAATTTAACGAACATGTACTTAATATACCGTTCCAAAATTTTGTGTAGCTAGTAACTCATAGTTTTATTTCTAATTTGATGGAAACAGCCCTTAAAGCAAAGCCATCTATTCTCATAGTTTCTTCTTGTTCTTTCTTTCTGAAGACAGTGGGCCATAAGGATCCTCAAGGGGTTAAACTCTCCGAAGCCATATATTCATAATCCTCGCATCGGGATTTTTTCCAAAACTGGTTTAGTCTTTCTATCTCGAGTGTTTTGTCGCAGCAATTCAGTATATGGAGAGTTAAATATGCCTCAGATCGTAACCCGAAGAAAAACTGCAAAATGAATTTAGAGCGGTCATAAGTCTATCAATTGAAAAAGTGCTTCGTACTCTTATACCTCGGTATTTCTCATATTCTAAGGGGATTCTAACATGTTACTTGAACCACCGACGACGTCTTATTCTTGCCAGCGGAAAACGAATAAAGTACACTGCTGTTTGTAGGAGCGAGACGCCGTCCTCTTAAAAGGGAAAGTTAACTGATCTCCGAAAAAAGTGAGATTTATATTTCACGTGATTTATGAGATTGGTATGAATGGGCATTAGGTGGCGATGGCTTCAAAGGGGATTATCGATGATGGAAGGAGCATGGAAGAAGCAGTATCAGACGAAGAACGATGATAAAGAGAGGAGCGTGTATTTTGTACCAACAATTACTTAGAAGTTGATACCGCTCAAGGAGGTGCTGTCTTACAGAGAATAGCTACAGAAATAAAACTTTTGCAATCCTTTGATTCCGATGATTACTACGATAACATGCTTTCACGCCAGTAACTCACGTCGAAGAAATTACACCATATGTGAATAACTTAAGGGATGTCTCCATTGCCTTCAACCTGAAGTCCCTTCTTAAAAACCAGACAGGTCAACAATTAGACACTGAATTTCCTCGCAGCGTAATTATCTAGCTTACTGACCTATAAAAACGATGAAAGGCCGGGTAATGTCAGTTTCACCCAGATTCGACAGTGAGTTTTAGTCTCCCCCTGGACTTCGAGGTCATTGAGCTGAAAAGCGTCAGGTAATAAACCAACGGGTTTTTCATGAAAATGTATTACAGAAGTAAGCAATTTGGATGAATCGAGGTTCGCCAACTAAAATGAGAATGTTGATTTAATTCCGTTTTTATAAACTTTTTTATTTCAGCTTTTATCAATCTTTACAAATTAAGAAAAAACCTATTTTCAGTCATATGATCGTTGACGACGCTGCGTCGTATCCTAAGAGGTAAAGCAATACCGTTGTCGGAAAGAAATCTGATCGATTGGGTGGATAGAGACGTTAGCAACCAGCAATTTGGAAAATGTTTTCAAATGCAGCGAACGAGGCGCCATGAGGAAATACCAAATATAAGGTTTCCTATAAATGATATCACTAGATAGATTGAATTTATGTTCAAACAAAAAGAGTCTCCGTGCAAACTGTATCGCAGCACCAGACTAAATGTATCCAAGGCATTGTCTACCTCTGTTGCTGGAGGTGATTTGCATACCTAAGTATGAGCGCAGCGAACATTTTCATCTGGCGAAAGTGGCCCATCTTACAAATACAGTCTTTTTTTTAATTCCAACAGTCCACTCCAATTCCTCAGTTTTACGAGATCTACATTTCGTTAAGGTCAAGCTAACGTTTTTTAGCTGATAATGACTACTTTATTGAAACGGCAAATCCTTGGTCTGAATGCCACTTTGATGGAATCTGATTTGATTTAAATCGAGACAGAGATTCAAAAAGGATAAAAATGGTGCAATGAGCACAAAGTATATAGGGAGGATTTAAGTTGCAAGATGTAAGGGGAAACAAGTGAAGGAGAATTTTGCACTTCTTTCCCATCACGATATTGTAACCGTCCAGAAGCGCTTCACATTTGACGATTCGGCAGTTTAAGAATGCATATTAAGAGTTCAAGAGTGCATATTTATGAGTTAAAGTATCTTCATGAAAGGTGTTTTAAAGGCATAAATTTGATCCCAGACCGTTGTTTAAATACCTCGGAAGAACGTTTTTAGTTCCACTGTTAAAATATTATTTATAGTAAAATAGCTCATTATTATGCATCATTAAGCGACAAAAACAGGCAATTTCTATCAAGTGAAAAAATAGGATGAGAAATGAGAAGTCACTCTCCCATGAATGTTAAAAGCTATTGTTTTATTTCTTCTTTTCATCACTTCCGATGAGAATCAACGGGCATTTCTGATATTTAAAAATATTTTTGAGGAATTATCTTGATATTTTGTTGCTTTATTATGGTTTTCAATTGATAACCCACGCCATCAGAGGCAGATTCATTTTAAAAGCCTAATGAATAAAGATGTGTAATTTAAGTTAGTTTGAGCGAAATATCATTCAACTTAGAATTCAATGGATTTGCTCTCATTTAAAAGATAAATATCTCATCCTTCTAATGACACCAAAAATTTAACACCTTACCACATTACTTTCGGAGATATTTGCCGAAATATACTAGCCTTTTTGCACGGGGAATGGTACCTGTATGCACTCATAAGAGACATTATTTACAAAATGAGGAATTTCTAACACTTAGATGTCGTTAAAAAAACTAACAGCGTGTATTTTGAATGTTTTCTCAATTATTTTTTAAAAATTAATCATACTGTCACCGCAGTTAATTCTTCGGATCACAATAAACCCTCCGCTTTGATGGAATTTCAAACGCACCGCGCTAAAAAAATGAGTTAAGTTAAAGACTTATTTAAATATTTTCATTTAATTACTTACAATTTATGTCACATAACACTATATTAATTCACCATTAATAATGCAATATTTAATTGATGTGTCTTGCAGATGGTGAAATTAAAATGTATAATTCGAATATGGTCTCTATTATGACCTTTCTAGCTCGAACTACCTTAATAACTTTGTTTTGACCCTCTTAGTGAAGCCAGAGCCAACCAAACCCGCTGGCGCTCGGATTGCCGCGGAGAGAGATGCGAAATGGGGAGGGAATTGGGGACGTGGAGGAGTGAAGCTCGCGCGAAGAAGAAGGTGAAGAAGAGGAAAGTAAGGGAAGAGTCGAGGAAAGGTGGATCGGACGAAGGGAGGCAGCCGGAGAGACGATGGGAGGGCAAGGAGAGATAAATAACACGCAGTCTGCGGGAGGAAGTATAAAAATCCGAGGACGTCTCCGCCCCTGAGCGCCTTATTTATCTCGCGGTAATGGCCGTGGGTTTACGGGGATGGAGAGGGAAGGAAAGGGCCCCTCTTCTACGCGAGAAAGAGAGAGAGAGAAAATGGAAAGGGATGGTTTTCGAGGGAGGATTTGGTCCTTGGTCTCGGCTATAACGCGGCAATTTGGAAGAGACACGAGGAAGGATAGAGTTGGTTCTGGTGTTGAGGGAGGTGATGCAGTATTCTTCACCCGTGTCGGAAAGTAAATATCCCACCGGGTGACGAAGACACTGAGGGGGTGATTACGTGGTGATTGATGCCCGAGGGATAAGCGAACAACTGAATGTTCTGCTGCGAGGGCTCTCTCAAATTGTTTTCCAGATTCGAGGATTAATTCAAACTAGAATCAATTAAAAGATCAAAGAAGACAACCAGAGATTAAAATTGTAGCATAAAAAAATTTTCTTCCCGTAATGTGACCAAATACAGTACTGTGTACAGTAAAATCAACCTATTAACAGGGACCTGAATCCCAGTAAGTAAGAAGTTAATTTATAGGACTATTTTTAGCAGTGATAGATGCAATATTAAGCAAATAAAATTGCCGGTTGTATAATTTACCCGCCGAAGAAATTTTATTAGTAAATATGGTAGCTCAGCTTTTCATATGGAAACGTGGGACTTCAGGCCATATGCCTAGCATAAATCATACACTCTCAGAAATGGATTCCAGATATTACCATTTTGGCTGTCCTACCACTACGAAAATTATGATAAATAATTTACTCTCTCCATTAATTAACTACACATATAAACATTCCATTCTGAACAACAAATAAATGCATGGCTCACAGTAGGTTAACGCAGGACAATGGGAAATCTTTACATTGAAACTTTTCTGTGTTCCATTTCAGGGCTACCATCACTCTGGCTCAAGACTTTTATGATTGCTTCTTTCCACCTCATTTTTCTCATAAAGGATGTAACCGTTTTATTTTATTTTGTTCAATATTGTTTTTCCAGCATTCAGCTGTCTATCTAACGGCTCAATTTTAATGAACGCAATTTAATGTTATACGCCATGTGGAAAGTGCAATCATATGGTAGTTCCTTTCTTCATTATTTCAGCTCTGAAAAAGGGCAGTCTGATTTATTTTTGTGAAAGATCTGAATTTGCCTCGGAATACGTTTACGATAAGGAATTTACGGCTATCCTATCGCAACGGTGTTCATTTGAACCTCCGCCACCCGCACCATCCTCCCTTGGAAAACCCGTGTACTCTCCATCCGCCCTCATGTATTATTGAATCACCCTGGAGACGATGTCATAGGTCTTCGAAATCAGAACGTCATGTCGGTGTAGGCAAGATTAATACCCAATTCGAAATCCAATAACTCTTTACCCTATTCTTCGTCTTACTTATCGCACAAAAAATAGGAAGCTGCTCCATTTTGAAGTCGCTAAAACATTCAATCTTTTCATCGTTCATCGTGAACGTAATTCTTAGTCGCTGAAATAAAAAGTAAGCCCTCGGGGCGCAATCATACAACTCAAAGTCAATTTAAATTTCGGACGTTTACTGTAATAAAAAAAATTCGGTAAAAACCGAGCTGATCAACCCATTGTCTTTTGGTTCATATTTTTTCTGGAATTCATGTTGTAGCAGAAGTTATTTTTTCAGCACCTTAAATTGAAAGAATTATACATGCCCATGCATAAGGCTGAATTTAAATTTGGAAGTTTGCCGTTGTCTCTATTATTCCCACCGAAATTCTATAAACGGTGCAGCCATTAATGATGAATCTAGGTTTGGAAACATAAGAACTTTCATTTTAGCTCTGTGAAAATTTTAAGAATTAAATTTTGGTCTACAAGAGCGCTCTAAGCAGAAAAACTTGAGATTAGATACTTAAATGGTAAGGTAGATTGCTTGGGGCAAAGACAAGTTAGTTCTTATGTCTGCACGCTTATTTATACTTAAGCCATAAATCTATATTTTTAAGCAATATTAGACCATGTAATGCAAGTAAAATTGTACTACCTACATAATTTAACATGTTGAGGTAAATTGTCTGGGGATAGGATGCAATCAATAAAAGTATTGGATTTCTAAATATTTCTCTGTTTATAAAGAAAGGAGCTAATCGTGTATGAACTTATTTGTCTTAGACGAAAATGCACTAAACTGCTTAAGTGGCATCATGTCAGCATCAGCTCCTTTGCCACCTTCGTGATTTTAGTGATAAAATGACCTTGACCCGACATCGCACCTTTCCACGGGATCCGTGCATTTGTCATAGATAGGGTTGGTTCAACACAACGTCAATCTCTTTAATTCCGACAACTCGCATGCTCTTGCACTTATCCAAGCGAACAAACTTTAGAAAGCGGATGATCACCCGAGGCTTTTGTGCCTCGCTAATTCGAATGGAGTGGGATAATGCACTCACGAAAACGGCGCGACGAGAATGTCAGTAGCGAAAGCAAAGAACAAATTAAGGAAACGAGATTCCAAACATGTTTGCGCTACCGAGCATCCTCCTTGCTGAAATTTCTCGGCTGCGCTCACTTCCCTGGATACTGAGGTCATGTTTGAAAAAGGCCTCCCAGGAACAGAACAGAAATAAACACACACCGAAGTGAAGTTATGAGCCTGCATATTTCAAAAGTCTTCTCTCTACCTCCCACTAGCCCTATCCGCGAGCCCCTGCATATAATGTCTTCCTTTTCATTTAAGCCTTTGTCGTTTCAAAATGGGATGTGCCATTCATTCTGAGACACAACCTCCGGCCTTTACCCTTACCATCCGCCACGTTGCGCCAAGTTACATTTCTCCCCTCGGGTGATAACATATATACATATATCCATAGCTCCTCTTCCTCGCTTCAACCATCTCTTCCTGCCGTACGCGTGCGATCTCTTTCCTCTATTCTCTCTCGCTACTCGCCAACACAAAATTTCCACGGTGAACACTCTCAATAAGACCCTTCACTACATTTCCGTGACATAGTGACAAACTTCTTGTACACGTGTATGAACACCTTAGTGGTCCAGAACTAGCGTTTTCAAATGTACGAAAGCTTTTTAGGCGATAATTTGTGGAAAATTTTATCTCAAAATTTGAAGGAAATAAAAATCATTTTCAATTTTAATTTTTTGTTCAAAAGACTGTTATTGCCATCTGAAGAGAAGTAGCGAGTACCAATTAAATGTTAAAGCCTGGGTAATGTTTTGTTTTGGTAAAAACGGTCGAAATTTAAAAGACAGAGTAAGAAATAACATAAAAATTTCATTAATAGGGACAAAAAATCTTTATATTTGAAACATTTATAAGACATTAATCATTTGAGCAACTATGATGCTGCCATTTTCACTGTACTGAATAAGGGGCTTAGTTTGATTTATTAGAGCAACTTGAAAGTCTTGAAAACTTGCCTAGTATTTATAAAGATGTTCATTTTTTCCACTCAATCCCCTCTTTGCTGTAAAGCCTCCCCTCCTTTCCTTTGACTCGCTGAAAATCATTGTCTACCGGTTCTCTTCTTTCTCTCGTTCCCTCTCCTTAGTTAGTTGCTGCACTTTGCCTCAAATAATCCCCCCCCTACCTGTAGGTCACCTCTGGTATTATGGAATTTACCAAGAATGGTAGTCTGGTAGTATGGTATGTGGCAAGGGGGAAGTTGGACTACCTAGAAAATTTTTAAATTCTGACATATTACAATGTGCACGGCGATAATCTACTCAATGACATAATACCTTCAGCCACTTCACCCTTGTTCTCTGTGCCAGTACGCCCCACCTCCATCGCCGTAGTCCTTGAGCCTGGCGACACCACCTGTTCGTTTCTTCCCCTGCAGTTTTGCCCAATCGCCTCTCATTCCCCCCCTTATTTCAGCCACCTCCCTCTCCTTGAGATCTGTTATATAAACTGTTCTGTCTCTTAATATTTTACTCTGTAATCTTCATAATGGCCTGAAAAGGCCGAAACCGGTCGATTTGTATTTTTAATACATTGGTGGAAAAAACTAAGTGTTTCCATTTTCAAGATGAATAATAATTTCCACAAAGTGAACTCGCCAACCATTGATTTTATATGTACCAAGAACTTTAGCCCTTTATTACGGTTCTCCTAACTTCGATACACTTGAATGTAGTATAACTCCACAGCTTGACTGGCTGAAGCACTCAACGCGATAATGAAGGGTCAGAGTTTTATTCCCGTTCAAAAAGAATGACTTATTTCGACTGAATCTGAAACCAGTAATTTGCGTAAATTGTATTGTAAGTAAATTGCGAAAAGAACCAGTAAAATTGCAATAAAAAAAGTAAAGAAGAAACCACTTGCGGGTGGCTTCTTAAAGATTACACCGTGGCAACTCCTGGTAGCCTCAAAATATGTCTACAGAAACGATTATTGCTTGGCCTTGTATGCCATGGCCGCAGAAAAGGTCTGTTGAGATACGCCAAAAAAAACTGACGTTTCAGTCCACTGTTTGATACCAATCAAAAATAAGTAATGACATCTTAAATAAGCTTACAGCTGTTGGGTCGGTCCATGACAAAAAGTCTCAATGAATGCGAATTAAAAGCCTCTTGCTGGAAAGAACATTTACGTAGTCACCAAATATGGTCATTTAAGTCACTGAGGATCAGATGAGACGGCTTTGGACAAGTTGACGCAGTGCACTATACAATGGCTACTTAATAAAACCCGCCAATGAATTCGTGTATAAAGGTCAGTCATGACTTCACGTGACAGTCGCTCCTAAATTTTTTTAGCCGAGATCATTGACCAAATAAAAAGTTTGGCCTATTTCCGAAATTGATCCAACAAATTAATTTCAAATTCCAGTTATCAATACCTAATGTCACCTGGGCAGAAAAAAAATATTTTACCTAGTGTTCGTAAACAATAATGGATGGAAAAAGCGGACGAAAGAGGTACTAATGCCAAGACACACTGAATTGGCTTCATGTGTAGTGTGAAAAGTCCCAAACTGATGAAACTGTCAAATTGCGGCCCATTGCAAAATAGCTATTGAACAAAATTAGGTAGATATGAAAAACATGCTATTGATTTCCAAGGATGCTATGAAAATATTTTGCTTTATAAATTCAATTTCATCGAGTAAATTTTCTGCTAATTTATGAGTTACTTTTAAAAACCACATTCTTAAAATATGGTATAATAAACCATGCCATTTCATTCGATTAAGTTTATTCATTATGATAAATATATATATCATTCAAAATATTCCAAGTCAAGGGTTAGTTAATTAGTAATGTTCCATAAATCCTTTGCTGCATTCTATTATAAATTTTGAAGCTATTGAGGAGGCGAACAAGCAAACAAGAGTAAATTATAAGGAAATTGAGTCATTTAAAAGCAATGAGGGTGAAATTATAAAGTGAAATTCCAAACTTTTAATAGACATTTGTGAGAAACGCTCCAGTTACAAAATGAATGAGTTCATATGACAAAAGAGTCAATAGAGGTAAATAAAATATATCGATTTTTCAGAAAGTTTACGATGAAATCAATTAACGGTGAAATGATAGAGATTTTAAAGTTTAACACCAGTTATTAACTTGAATACGGAGTTAACCATAGCATTTGATGTGCTTAGGAATGTGTAGAAGGAGTAATGACTGAGTCACTATCTTGATACCAAATACAAGCAGCAGCACCGATGCTTGAAAAATAACAGTTGACGCAATAAAAGAGTAGATAAATGGGGGATCACCTATGCAAATATAAAGGGGTAGTTTTCACGGTCTCACTTTGAGAAATATGTGCATTGAGTTGCTCTCAATAAAATAATAGGTAGGTTGAAAGTGAAAGCATACATGACATAAAAATAATTAAAATTCAATAGAGGAATTTTATATCCAGGAAATAATCCTTATAGTTCCAAGCACTGTTTTGTTTTGATTTTGCAACACCTTTTCAACCTAGCTATCAATTTGAAACTATGAAGTATTCTTTTGGAATAATATATTGAGTTAAAATAAAAGTCCTCGGTCTATATATAGTTTATTATTGCTTGAGTAATCTCCATTAGCACATCTATTTCCTCTTGGATATCATGGGTGCCATTTATTTGGTTGATAACATAGAATGGGCATCTGTTGTGAGAGATAAATCCCATTAACTCCAGGAGAATCTAGTTACCTGCCTTTGAAATATGAAAATTAAAGCTGGAAGAAAAAGAAACAAATGAAAAACATCATGGAGGATTCATGTAACCTCTCTCTGGTCCACAGTACGTATACCATCAACCGAGGCAAGAAGGCTGTTTGAGAAGCACACTAACAAAAGAATTGAATTCAAATGGCTGAAAACCTAAGTCATCGGCCAGGGGACATTTAGAGATATCAGTTAATTTATTTGACTAAATACCTCAAAACAAGCTATTGAGGAGGCGAACAAGCAAACAAGAGTAAATTATAAGGAAATTGAGTCATTTAAAAGCAATGAGGTTGAAATTATAAAGTGAAATTCCAAACTTTTAATAGATATTTGTGAGAAACGCTCCAGTTACAAACCTAACTGAGATGGCTATTACTAATAATTATTGCCGATAATTGAAAACTTGGAACGCTACGATGGAAATAAGAGTAGGTTGGGCAAATATATATCTCCGCTGAATCTACATATTACCGAAAGAGGAGCAAAATGAAGAAATTGACACTCATTCAAAGAGTAGGAGTAAGAGTGCTAGGATCTTTAAATATTGCAGTTCATATGGTGAACCAAATTAATAGGTATGTCAGAAAGAGAATAACTAAGTTAACGCAGGGAAATTGGCTTTGGATGAGAAGAGATGGAGAATTGAAGTTTATTAACCTTCGGATTGAGAGTCTTTTGAAAGAGCGGAGGACTGAATCAATTTTTCTGGTCGAAAGAGATCCCCAGAGAATTTCCATAATCCCGCCTCAGCCAATCGGAAACGGAATTCCGTATTCCTCGCATTTGAAAGGATAATCAGGTCAATATGACTGAATCTTAGGCATGCGAAACGATCCCGAGGCCTCTCCCATCACCTAAAAAAGCAAGTATTAATCTTCTACTAGAAATTTACAGAGCTCCTATACCCTATTGCAACCTTTTTCTTATGAACGCAATTGAAAGCACTTGGTTAACGTTTAGTAATACGCAATTTGATAAAATAACAACTATTTTCAGCTCCTAATTTTAGGAAATTTTATGAGATAACTAGAGCTCAATGTTCACTGAAAATATCGCCGAACAATTCTCAATCGGATTTACTTTCACATCACCATTATAGATGCATTGGCTAGCCGTCAAATGTTAATGGAATAAAATGAAAATTATGCCTACTATATATATATGTATATATATATATAGTATAGCCCTAATCTCTCATTTTGAGACTTGCTGAAACTAGCTGGGACGATATTCAAACTAGAGTAGGGCCGAGGTAATGCCCTCTATGCTAGCCACAAGTAATACGTATTTGAACAAGAATTTAGTAAGAGCTACACTGCTGGAGAAACCGTTGTCATCAATCAGCATACGTGATGAACACCGAAGAATGCAAACCTCATCAGGTATAAAAACATTACTGATGCGTGTATCCGAGGTGGCACCCACCCCGCCCCTTTTTCTTACACTAATGTCTATATTGAAATGCCCAGTTTCCTACGGTATTGAATTCATGTAGCATTCTACACCTTTTGCTTATAAACGTTCTGTAACTTGCAATAATAGTTTTTCTGCGTTTTATAAAACTTTACATGTGGTATTTGCTGGAGGATATTCTATAGATACCTACAATAAGGTCCCAGTAATACCTTATGGTTTCCTATTTCTATTACATCCGCAGTTCCTTATTCAATCCTCATAGTCGAGTCTCAGTGATACTTAAGACATATTTAGTCATTTAACTTTAGTGCCAATTTCAATTAAACATACTCAATCTCAGCTATTTCTTCTCTCCCAATCTTTACAAAAAATTCCAATGATAGTGTATTCAAAATTCATTCATTATATGCTCATCAGGAGTAATCTGTTGCTTTCACTCCTAATTAATTCACAGCATACAAAGTTGTAGCTAGTTCATAATGCTGGTCCACCCTTTTTCTCCAAAAAAGCTTAAAATTTACCTGTTTCACGCCAATATTTAACTTTTCTTATTCTTTGCTTTTTTCAAACTTTTCCGTGCAATGGAAATGCCCGCCAGTTGCTCCCACCGTCAAAATGAGAGTGGATCAAAGATAAGCTGAATTAATGCATGGTAAATGCTCCAAAATGAAATATACCAAGGAGGGGGGCGGACAAAATTGATTGGCACTGTAATTGAATTTCGCACTTTACCTTAATGGAAAATTGGCCTCTACTGTTTTGACATTAATCAATTAAAACTTAAAAAAAAATAATAGCATTTTTTTCAAAAGATTGCATCGCCATCATTTAAGTTTTTCATCCGGTGTAATATATTCCTTATAAAAATTCAGTGAAAGTTAAATGGTAATTTTTTCAAGCCCCAAAACCCTTACAGATCCATTTCATCGTAATACTACTCTCACATTTATTCCGATGGTAATGGAAGAACCGTAGTTTCCTCTTCTCCACCGCATCACCACTTTCCTAGTCCATCTTATATTTCCTTCATCTTTCGTACCCTTTCATCTTACAGTTCCACCTTTAATCATTTTGAATTCCATATCGACTGATGAATTGATGCTTTTTCCCTCTATTTGGACCGAAAAATTCTGAAAGAAGATGATTAGCGGAATGGTAGATAGCAATATCTCTTCCTTTACTCTTCTCCATCTACACTTGGTGGTTCAGTGAGCGTATTTACTTCCCACCTCTTCCTTTTTGCGACTATTTTTCTTGTCTTAAGGTATCCTTCGTCGACTACCCGTAAAGCTTAAGGAGGTAGACTGAGAATCCCTGGCCGTAATCTCAGCAGACAAAATGAAGATATTTATTGAACTATCCATCTTTTTGAGGATGTCTGGCTGCAATTTATATTTTCCCATTGCTCCGGAGATGCTCTATCTTCCACTTCTCGCCTCTTAATCCTATCCCAATCTCCCCTCGCAGTTAGCCTTCCTTTCCTCATTCCCTCCATTCAACTTCAAGCGTGTAACCACCAGTAGATTGATCTCTTATATCCTGATTCCCCCTGATCACAATAAAGACTTGTATAATATCAGCTACAAAAGTACATTTGGGTTGAAGCGGAATTGTTTCCTTTTGTATGAATTTAACTTCCGTGAATGTAACATTTTTCTACAAGATACTCTAGCTATGATTAAAATGTAAATAATACAAGAGTTTTGTCTCAGAAAAGGAAAGATTCAAGATTTTTCAATTCCCACGCATGATTTCAAAATGTGGTATAATAATATCCTGCCTCTAACCTGAGAGAAATAAAATAATATTGCAAACCTTAAAATTAAAGTAGTTCATTGCCATTTAAGTAAAATATTTCACCACTATTTCACCACATTTACTGTTGGGAATGTATAAAATTAATTCTTTGGTAAAAATCATCCTAATTTTTCCCAAATTATGCCGGTATCAAAACCAGTGTAGATTTTGGCGTCTTCCTCCTCAGTCGCCTTCTCAATGGCATGTATCTCCTGCTGTACACGGCCTCTCTTCCTCCCATCTCTCTAATTCCACCTTGCTCTCTCTTCTTCTTACTCCTTTTGACCCTCCGGCTTGGCGTTTCCAAGGCGCCCACATTCGGATGAAAGATAAAGACACGAGGGATGGATCTGTCCCTGGCTCTGCCAACGGGCGGGGGTCGCAGACTCCAAGAGTGTTGCTAGGGAGGGAGGAGGGATGGGTGTGGAATTCGGAGGAAGAGGAAGAGGCAGGCTTGAAGACACCAGTGCTGCGTAATAGGGACCCCGCACATCAATCTTGCTTTGTCTAAATCCCGAAAAAGCGCCTCCCGACCATTTCGCAGCACCACCCTGCCTTCATCCTCCTCTCTCCTCTCCTAACACGCCTCACTTCCCCTCTCCTCCCTCTCCTTCCCTCCCCTATTGCATCACAAACCCCATCAACCCTCCCCTCGCACCCTCCTTTCTTCCCTTCTTCCTCCCTTCCCCCTTTCAACCCTCATCCGTTCGTCCTAAGCACCCCCTCATCGCACACCCCACACTCCCAACCCGATTTATCACATAACATCCTCCTGCAATTCTATCCCCGGCCCTAATTGAGTGAAAAAATTTCCAAATTTTCCATCTACTCTTCCTATCTCAGAGCAAAATCTTCCGCTGACACCAATAAATGAGTTGAATTTTCATCGAACATTTTTCCAATCGACGGTTCTGAGTGCATTTAATACGATTCTGTTCAATAGTTTATCATTGCTCAAGAATAATCAACAAAATTTCATTTAAGGTAATTCAGGTCCAAGTACCATTTCACAAATTTATTTATCCATGCTTAGGGAAAGGTCTGTTAGAGCATTTTATTTTTAATAATAGTATGTTACTACTCTTAGCTTTAAGTCTATTTCGCAGATTAGTTAGTGATAATGGTACTTTCTGAGGAATTCGTTGTTAGGCAATCCATAAGTTATGTTGATTTTGTATCTTTTATTTTAACGCACGGGCATACCTAATTCAATCTACACATGTCTTACAGTTGTTATATTTAAAATCTCTTATTCTTTGAAATGTGCTCGACTCCCTTGAACTGTTTAGCAAGCATGATACTTAATCAAATGCCTGAAATTTAAAAGTAGGCGTGGGATGTCATTATTCACAAGCTACATAAAAAAATGGGCACATGCAAGGTGTGTGACTCATAAAATTAGTTATTTTTAAATGCGAAAAACTATTCTATCAATCCTTGGAACTCGAGAAAACTTTTAAAGATCCAACCCTTCGCCCCACTATGCCCCTCTAACACATTATAACGTTGTGTGATGACTCTGCCTAACAACAAACTTATCAACTTCTATGCCATGGGTCTTCCGAGGTCACATACTGGCTAAAAAAATGTAAACAAAATGTGAGGGAAAAAAGTCGTTGAGAGAACCCTTTTTCCGTGACAATTTATAACCTACAGATACGACATCTAAAGGGACTCTTGAGATGTCAGTTATCATTATCTCACAATCAAAATTGTGCCATTCCTATAACGGTAGGCTCAACCATATAGTGCTGCCTTCTCTTTCAACCATACTGTGAGGAATGATTCCATTTTTGTCACAATGGTATCTCAGGCTCAACATGAAAAGAGGATACAATTGGTTTAATTAATTATGATCGTGTATAAGTGAATAGCGGCTAAATGCATCGTGCTTGGAAAGAAAGATTGAATCAACTCACGAATGAAAATATTTCAGTATAGCAGAAATACGGTTGGGTTACTTCGGTTTTGGAAATAAATTTAAATGATGTCATTCATTCTTGATTTTGATCCCCTTCTTATATTGGCTCTCGATCGGTTCTCTTGGGCTTCATTTGAAAGTCATTTTAATTGGCTAAGAAAGAAAAATGACAAAGTATCGGTAGAATGGACAAACAAAGCAGTTCGTTATGTAGAGCGCACTGGAAAGTAGCAGCTGTGTAACGTGAAGGCAGTTAGAATACCTCAAATGATGTATGTGTGATGTTGGTACTATAATGGAATTTAACGAATAATTAGCTTAAAAAATACATGTCTTTATTAAAAATGACTTCAAGTACAATCAAGTCACAAGTCTATCTTAAGCTTCCAACGATATCCAATGGTAAGAATCCAATGATTTATGTCAATATTTTGTGCTAAAAGACAGGAGGTGGGGCCTTCTGTCAGAACTGACAATTTGGGAAACATTTTTCCGGCAAGTATATTCAGAAATTTTATTCCCCATCCATCATTTATTTTTTTGGATTTTCCTATATCAGTCGTTCCGTTATCTGTGCTCCGGAAAGAAACATATCACTACGTATTTTCCTTTGAAAAAAAATGAGCTTCTCTGAAACCTCACACGTAATGCGAAGGGATAAAGTTTCTTTTTGGAAGAAAGATAGACTGCGTCAGACACAAGCGAGATGACACGTGCGCGTCAAAAGTGAAATCAAATGCCAGAGTGAAAGGTTTGATCATAATGTGGCGCGAGCATCCATCACACACTGCTTCAAAAGAAGTCACATGTAAATGCTGAATGAATAAAAACGAAAGGAATCCTTAGCATACTGAATAATGGATGCATCAATGTTACCTAGTGGAAACATTTACTTTGAATAAAATATTATACAATATTACCCACACCTGATCTTTGAAGAGTATTGTATATCTTGCTCAAATTTGGAAAATCATAGGCTACGGACTAGATTCAGCTAAATGACCATAATACCCTACAAGCCGCCGTTATGAAAGTTCATAGATTAATAATTAAAAACCATGTTTACTATAATAAAAATATTATACTGACTACACAGCCAGGACAACTGCCTCATATGACATCTTGAAATTCCAGCTCTTAAGTAGAATAGCACACTTTTGTCATCGAAATATTGTTTACAACTGTGCATTGAAGACAAAGAAGTCCCATCCGCTGAGTAAATGCATTTTTTCCATTCATCTGCTTTAAAATTTTCTAACTATTCGTGAACGCGACACATTTTGTGCTAATTCATTAGGTTCATCGGGTTATATTACAACTTGCTAAAATCTCATGGTCGGAGAAATGGAATAATAAACCTATCCACAATATTGACGGTACTATATCTGCTCGATAAATTTGTAATCTCACCTAAGAAAGCAGTGCATCATTAGGGTATTTATGGTATGAAACGTTGTGCAACACAAAAATTATCATTAAAAAAAAACATATTTTTCTCCTATTTACTGGTAACTTGGAATGATATTTCTTTCTCTGATTAGTTTTCATAATTAACCCTTTGAAGTTTCGTAGCATAATTAAATGGAAAAATAACTACAGTTCTCTTAAAATCCGTGAAAGGGGACAAGGGAAGAGAAAGAAGAAGGCTAAAACTAATAGATGAGGTAAAAAGAGGAGGATGAAAAGAGATATGGAACAGGTGAGAGAACGAAACGGACGGGTACAATGAAGTTGGATGGATGCTGCTATTAGACAGAACATCTAATAATGATGATGAAAATCATGGCGTCATATTTGGTAACTTTAACAATAAAATTAGCGCGAAAAAATTTTTACACAAGAAGTGACTGCTCAGAAGTGCAGAAATGAAGTCACAACATTGGTTGTCAATGGAATTGATTAACACGATATTAACGTCATGTATCTCGTTGCTCCCTTAGGGGCATCGCCACACCGACGTCCCCTGGCTCTTATTTTTTAGTCCCAGCTTCTCCAGCCTCCCTTTCACTCCTTCGCTGGTTTTCCTTTCTCTTACCCCCTGCCTTATTTAGACTCTGTCTTTCCCTCTTCCCCTCACACCATTTCCGCCTCGCATCAAAGGATTATCCGGGATGAACGTTCGCGCCGGAGAAGGCAGCAAAGGGATGATATCTTCATTCCCCACACTTCTTGTTCCAATGTATCACCGCTCCCCTCCTCCAGCTTCTTTTCACCGGTCCGACCGATACAATCAGTGAAATCGTCTAAGCATATGCTGCTTCAGACGATGAAATAAGATATCCCATTAGTGCAAAAGCATTAGGCAATCCCTAATTAGCCTCCGATGGCATCGATAAAGAGTACCCACCACTTGTTTGAGCTTCATAGTTTCAGGGTTAGAAAAAGTTATGTAACAATTTTTTTCTGAAATTTTTTCATTTAATTTAAAATTTAATTTTAAAAAGCATTTTTCGTCTTAATTGTGACCCTTTTCACTACACTTTTTATACACTAATTACGATCTTTCCCATCATAGCGTTATCGCACCACCAAACCATCAGCGTAAAATTATCAATCCCGTGAAAATTAATTTCTAATTATAAATAATGGTTGCGTTTGCCATTTTATGCATCATAATCTTAAAGGTCTCGGATTTTTGTGGGATAAACACGAGGAATTTCTCTACAAAGAAATATTGGTAAAATTATTTTAGAAAAACGAAGTCATCTCTTTTCTGATAAAGCCGAGAGCTAAAATGGCCAGTGCTTCTCATCAGGTAGTTACCAAAATTGAGATCGCGATCCCTGCTGACAGATATTACCTTTGTTTTCATTTTATCTATATTAACCTACTCACTACCATAATACAAACAATTTACTATTTTGAATAACTATAATCAGAGATGATTTTGACTTTACGAGAGCATTGATACCCACTAGACGTTTTTAGCCAATAAAACTGAAAGGTTTTTCCCTGAATCCGCCTTTGAAGCAGTAAGTGAGTGAAAATCAAGTCCCTATCCTTTCTGTTCTTTCTTACCAATTTCAGATTTTATAGCTAAACCACCGTATTCTTCACTTTTCTATTTATTCATAGGATATCAATACATCTCCTACCAATATACCTATGTCTCATTGAAATTACCCGAATGATAATTATTTGCCTCCGCTATAAATAATCGTGAAATGACGACCAAAGCTCGAATTTAAAAATCTCAGAGCACTTGAAATCAATTTGACTTTAGACTTAGATGGATTTGACTCACAAGGGCGCTTTAAGAGATCATCGTGTTTTGACTAATAAAACTACTATTTTTCTCGTTTTCAAGTACTCCAAATTTTCTCCCCCTATGACTGTCAACCCATATTTTACTCATTCTTAGCCAATCAACGTGCGGCCGCCCGCCTTTCACATCATGAAGCAACCCACAGATTCAACACCGCCGACAAAAGACATTCCACAGAACAAAAGACTATCTCTCGATACTTTTCGTATTTGTTTTTTCCTTTCACTGCACACCCTTAACCCCCGTTATCAGTCACTTCATTCCCCTATCCTTCCTTCCACTTCTCCGTCCTTCTCGAATGCTCGCAATTTGTACTTAAAGCGCTCTCATTGTCGCAACGTCGGGGGTGAAAGGGGAAAGAGGCCCGAGTGGAGAATGTGCCTTTGCAAGTAAGAGGGCAGGGATTCTTCACCCCTTTTGCTCGAGAGACGCCGGTCGAGGAGCGGCAACCAACACGTTCATAGACATGTTTCCATTCCCCGCGGAGTACTCACTCAGAAATTTCGCCAGGGCTGTTCGTCATGCAGTTACGAACGAATATTTATCTTGAAAACCATTTTGACGGAGGTCTTTAATTTTGATGCGAAGCAAGAACTTATTTATGTGAACGATGCGGATATAATTGAACTAATCGCTCAAACTGTCAATGTAAAAAGTCCCGGCACTGTAGTCTTAGTATTTTAAAAACTATATGTCCCTCTGGGAATCTATTTTAAAGCTTTTAGCCTAGCATATTTTTGTCAATCTTAAATAAATTCACAAACAATTTATGCGCAATTCAAGGTTTGAATGAGGGTATTTCTAGGGTTGCTGTAGTCAGACAAAGATGACATGTAGACTGCATTGGAATTTCACTGATTTGTGTATATTTTATCCTTTACTACTGCTTTAACCTATGTTGACCTTTATAGCGCCAAAATGAATCTTTCACTATTTTTGCTAAAACCACGCTTTGTACAAAAAAGTTTTTTTTTCCTTTGTTTTTTCGCAAAACAAAGGAATATTTTTCTAAAAATTTAGCACTATACAAGGCCAATGAAATGTTTGATTATTATACGCAATAAAATAAATATCCAAGCGTTGTAAGAATGGAATGGGACGCTAATAGTACTCAAGAGATTTTATAGTGCATTTATAAGTGTCTGTGTCCATTATCGTAATACAAAGCAGATAAATAAAATATCAGGAATTACAGGAATAATGTACCAGGGGACTATGTTACATATAATGGAATGTGTTCAACAGGAAAATCGCATACGCTTCTCCTATATGCCCCATTTGGATTCTTGTTACGATAACAATATTCAAAAAGCCCTTTGCGTCTTTTTTGCTGAGATAAAATTTTGTCTCCATAAAATAAGCTAGCATATTGAAAGTCAGCTATTGATTTTTACAGTAAATAAGTCGACAAAATTTAGTCCGGGAGTTTTTCGATCGCAGTTATTGCACTTTGGAACGGGGAACAAATTTAAATATCAGCTTCTGACAGCATGACGACATGGGGAGACAATGTATAGTAATGTGTTTTATTTTAAAAAGACTCTATGCACAAAAATTGAATTGAACAAAATATAAAACGTGTCTGATTCCAGAGTTCTGAAATTCCAATCATTCCAGACTAAAACAAAGCTGAGAGTTGCTTAAGTCTAATAGTAATTTATAGGAAGAAAAATAGCCACATTTGCGCTGGATATGGCATTCATTTGCATTCGGCATGCGAGAAACTCAGGTTTCCATGGGTATCCCCTTTTTTAATAATTTTTGGTATTAATGAAAATAAATCGAGCCTTTGAGCACTTGGCTCCTTATTCTTCAAAGATTAATTACTGTCTCCCCATGTCCTCTGAGAAAAGACAAAAAATATTTTATGCCCTATGGTGTTTCCGTGTACACGAAGCCCGCAATCTACCATTGGAAATTGTATTTTTAATTTAAAATGATAGTAATTTTAAATTTCTTTTGAGATCCTAAAACTTATGTAAAATATCGATGATTTGAGAAGACTTTTTTGCAACTAGTCCTAGCTATAATAGGGTTTGAAAGCAGTCTTAAATAACGCTTAATGTCTACATTTATGTAAAATTAGGCATTTCTGAAGTATATTTCGAGGCAGCAAAGAATTTTCAAGAATTCGTTTTACAATGGGAGTTGACGAAAATATGACAGCTGTATATCTACTACACACCTGATTTTAAATGAAAGGAGTAACTTAGAATTGTTTCGTTGAAAACTGTTTAAAAATAGTTTAGGCTCTCATAATGACGTTTTTTTAGTTCATTAAGACGTGGCAAAGAGCCATTTTAAGAGAGCGTTTTACTCCGCCAGCTTTATAATACAAGCATTTCCTCCCAGAATAATTACGGTATCCTGCACGTAGTATTTTTCTCAACGGGGCTGTTCCGTGGGCTTTCGTATACTTTCCTCCATAAATCACGCCCGAGCAAATCATATAAAACCCTTCTCTGCGGATGTCTCGCACAACCGTTCGCCGCCCTCGGCAAAGGAAGCCATTCTCTTTCGCGAACTACCCCTCAATTGCCGCCCCAACTCCAAACCCTTTCCCCCGCCTCAACGCCGACAGCTAGCTATCCGGGCCCACTCAAGCGAGTGCGTACGATTTTCGCATTGGAGGCATAAAAGGCATTTATTTCCCCGCACGCCACGGGCTGGACTATGAGTTAAGGCCCGTCCGTTTAGGTGAAGGGGTGGTTTGCGGGAGAGAGATCATTCTGGGGGAGGGCAAAGCCGAGCCCACCGTTCACGCCCTCCCTCATCAGTCTCACTCAAAAGCTTTTAAAAAGAGAGACCGCAGAAGAGTGTCGCCAAATTTCGGGGCGGCTGAGACGAACTATCATTTATTTCGAGAATCCTCCTCTGTCTCCCCTCTCTGTCTTACTCCGTCTCTCTTCTACACAAGCACGTGCAATTTCCGGGGGCGAAAAACGCTCAGGGCAGCAAGTAATCACTCTTTAGTTCTATTTTTCTTCTAGCCAAACTGCTTCCCCGTCCATCCATCCATCAGAGTCCTTCCCACGACCATTACTCATTTGGTGCAAAAAAAAGATAATAAATATAAATAGCAAAAAGTCACTCACTATAAGATATAATTTTCCGAAAATATTCACATGGATATATTAATCCTGAGAAATATGTGTAGTGTATATTACGGTAATAATTCCAAAATTTGGATCAAGTAATTACTCATAAATATTGGATTAAAAAACCAAGTTCCACAGAACAATGTGCAGATGTGAATCTTTCTCCGTTGACTTACATTCGTATTTACCAGAAACTATGGATCTACAAAGATCATATACCATTGTCAACCCAAAAACGTATTCATAATGATGCATTCACCCCTCGGAAAATCTGAGTGCACTTCGTAGGCGAAGATGACATGTAATTTAAGAAGAAAGAAGGCGACCATTAACTGAGTTCTTTGGACGTAATTTATTATTATTAATCATTCTAATAGTTGACGTGCATCAATGACTTCAATCGTTTGATAATATAGATAATATAGCCATTACGATGATATTATCTCAACTACAAATTTGGGTTTCGTAAATATCGTCAGATATTCGGTTGAGAGCCTTGGTGGATTAATCATATCGTCACCAGGTGTCACACCGAGGATATAATTAATCAGATAATATAATAAAAAAATTAGTAATAAATTTTGGTACTGATTGGGGGAAGAACAACAAAGGGAAGAGGAAGTCTGATTTCACTTTAATTCTCTGGTACCTGGCCAATATTTTCCTTCTCACTCATTCCCTTCATCCAAGATGCAGAGCGCTGCTCTTGAGATGCTCTCTACACATCATCGAGGCTGCAAAATTGAGAAGCCAACGCTCACGTAAATACACACAACCTGTCCCTTTACGCCAAAAGATACCCGTTAGTTTATTTTCCGAGAGCTAAGAAACAGCAAATCTTCCAAGGCAATTTTTGGCTGTCGTACTTTACTCAGTCCATCATAATTATTAGATGCGACGGCCCACAGTCCTCATTTTAGATCAAACAAAAGGTAAGACAATAACTAAGATGGTATACGATCTAAAGTATTTATATTACATCATAGCCAAATAATTTGAAATTAAAAATGCTGAAAAGTCAATTTAACTAAGAAAGAAAACAAATTTATAAGGCAGTATATATCAATGAATTGTTCACGTCAGTAATACATTAGGAATTCAACATTCATACAAAATGGGAGACCCAATGAGTAATTCTCGTTAATGGCTAATAATATGATTGGGGGGCACTGAGACTAAGAGAATATTTTGAAAAGATTAAATATAAAAACGGGACAGTCAAATGGAGAATTGATAATGCTTCACAATGACACAATTGTCGTTTCTCATTGTGAAGCTGTAACCAGAGATAAGATGCCAGGCCGTTTATGAACCCTTCCCAATGGAATGATTCATCATTACTAATTTTTTTTCAAATATTTATTCAATTTTTTTAAATTATAATTATGAAGGTAGTCCATTTCCTTACTTGCTGAACTGATACCACACACTGGCTATCGCTAGGTAACTTCGGCTTCAGGCTAATGAAACTACGTATACGTCACCAGAAAAAAGGAAAAATGTCCATCTGTCAATGAAAGTTAGCAACCTCCAACAGCATGCAACTATTAAAAACTCTTGATCCGTCTGCAATCCGTCCACACATCTAATTTTATCTTCGAATTTATACTGATCTAAATATCTTTTTCAATTTTTTACAACGCAAATATGCTTCTGCCAAGGTTTATTCACTTATTTCAATTTTTACGAACTACTCAATCCATTCAATGCATTTGCATAATTTCAATGCGATTTCGCAGTGACTAAGGAAATATTTCATGCCGATATGATCTAGAAAGAGAGGAATTAAAAATTATACAATAGACATTTTAAAAATTTTCAAATCCAAATTTATGATGGACTAGATGAACTATGCAAAATTTTCAAACACGAGCTAAAATACGGTAAAAAACAATTATTGCGCGGACCGCATTCACCACTCGATGCTCTAACTCATTGGTTATTGCCTATTTACTAATTAATACGATTTTATCCGATGTTGATTAAAGAATTATCATTAAAATTTTGAATATTGTTTATATATTCTCTCGTTCTCTTAGAAAAGTACCACATCCCAAAATTCAAGTAAATTATCCTTCACTCAATAACGTGACGCATTCCAAAGCTTGGTGGTACCATTAAATTTCTCTGAGCCTCCAGTTACTTCTAATTAGAAGAGTGAGCATTTAATGTTTCTCACAGCTTCTCTTGAGTCTCAAATTTCTCGCTGGCTTAATTTAAGCGCTCTTTCTCCGAAAAAAGCCTAATGCGCTCGACGACTCCACGGGTTTTCAGCGTCTTGGCGGGTTGGCGTAAAAACATCTTCAAATAAACGCGGGCGAAATACTCTTCCTTCTCTTTCTGTCACACTCCCGTTCCTCGTGAAATGGAGAATCCTTCTCCTTCCACGATCCTTGAGACTCCCGTACCCTAGCTCCCAATCGCACTCTCCTTCCCCTCTCATTCCACCACCCGCTGTCCCCCCTGTCCCTCAACAGTCCCTTGCCTCCACATCTCTTCGAAACCCTCGGGACAATGCAACGCGCCTCGAAATTTGTTGAAGGAGACCCGTTCCAGGGAATGCGCCCGAATAGTCTAGCGGTGACTGATAAATGTTGCGAAGACTATCCGGAGCTAAATATTTCGTCGAGACAAATAGAGAAGGGATAAGAGCCGAGGTAATATTTTAAGAAACTCACCTAATTCGGCGCAGTAAAGTGCAATAGCTTTGTAAGAAGTCCAATAAGAGGCCATTCATAGTTTTTTCCAACTGATTCCTAAGAAACGGAGCCGGGCGTTTCCATTCTCAAATGACTGATAAGGAGGGCGTAAATTAAAGACAGCCTACATAGCGTAGTAACAAAAAATAGTGAAACTCAAAGATATTCCGTAAGTATAAAAATATTGAGCTTCATAAATATTCCATTCTTGTACAAAAAATATAAAAAATAATTAAAAGATTTCATTGGGTAAATAGTATAATTGCAAATCATAAACCATTAAACTTGTGCAAAAATAAATAATGTATGCAAAAGCATCTCATAGCAATATTTTTATCCTAATTATAAATAAAACTATTGAGGGAAATGTCAAATCATACCTTGTGGTGACCAGAATCGACATTACATGTAGGGTGAGTACACACCTATGCTTAAGAAAAAATAATTAGTTTATAAATACAGTCACAATTGTCCTTTTTACACGATCCTTTTAGCTAAATTCCGTGAGTGAGAAGTTTGAATATCATAAGTCGAGCAGTGACATTTGAATGTGAGCAACGCAACGTAACGGTAGAAAATTCTTTTAGGATGAATTTGTAAACACTTATCCAGAACGTTATATCCTTTCGAGATTAAATAAATGTATTATTTCCTTCAGCCCTCGAAAACTACCGCCCTTTTAAAAACTCCCTCCTAAATGGTTTGTTCTCACAAGACAATTTCGTTTGCCTTGCACTCATGCTTTGCCTCATTCAGGTCCTACTATTCTAAAGAATGTTCCTAAGTATAGTCTCTTATACCACATCCACCAATTATCTAGTCTCCTCATCCTCTCAGTGTGTTTCCTCTACCTTTGCATGCACCTGATTAGCTATTCAACTATCTCCCATTCCCTCGACTGTGGCAAAAAACGAAGAACACTTCATTTACATATGTCCATTACAGGAGCAACTAACTATTATTCTTACGTCACCCATGAGTTTCTAACCCTGTTAATGCTATTTTCCCCACAACCGCTTCTCAGGCCCCCCTTCACCACTACATTTGTGCGATTTTTATGTCACTCATCTCATAATAACTCACGATTCTGAAGCTCAAAACCAACTTATAATTACCATTCACCACGGATCCCCGTATGTAATACAGCGTGAAGAACGACACATAAATGATCTTACTCTTTATCCAGCCACCACAAATTCTTTATTTTACCTAAAAAGCGGAAGGTATCAGCTTTAACTAATGAGCTTAAAAAAGAAATCTCTATTCCCTAGAGACATAGCCTGTTAGCATATGTGATCGATCCATTAATTCCCTAAAGACTTAGGAGCGATCCAGTCAATCAAGGCAGATTAGTCTTTGCCAGAAAACGCAAGTTTTGTGCAATAGCTATTTAATAGATAAGAAATTGATTCGGATAAAAGGATAATGCGATGATAAAACTAGTTAAATAAGGCTATAATTTCAAGGGTTAGGAAAATAAATAAAGGATAGGCTTGCTCGGAAAGAGTCTTCCAGGGTACCAGTCTACGGTGGAACCCGAGCACCTCGAGTTTATACCAAACATACCAATATACAGAGTATTTTCTAACCAGCCAGTGCCACTGATACACTTCACTTGTCTATCCGACTTCTTATTAATAACTTACTCATAAGAAAACAAAACTTTGGAATTTACACTGATAATCGAGCACCGTATACACTGATATACGAGCACCGTATTTTCGAGGATAAGTCTATTCGAATATACGTCGACGTTCTTTTAGGAGCGGATAAATTGACTAAAATCCGAGTCTCGAGGACAAGTCGAGGAAACAATTGTTTGCTTACTTGTATCCTGATTGAAAATAAAACGATCCGTCAAGATCGCAATGATGAATACTCAAATATAAGCACCAAATATTTAAATAAGAAAGACCAAATTACAATATTTTTCTCTTGTATCTTCAGCTTCTACAAAATCGCCCTTCTATATGTCTTCAGCATCCTTGGATGTGATCATCTGCGTTAACACGTAGTGAGGTGGTTACGCCGCCACCAACGTCTTGTTATCTCTTACGGGTGTCATCTCTTCTACATCATCTGCCATAACTGTCGTGGCCTTAGAGTTGACAGTAGGACAGTTATTAACGCTCGAAGTTGCCGGATGAGTAAAGTCCTCAATCGCGTGTTAGACACACCCTAGTCGACCTAAATCGCATAACCATGTAGTCTCGTCCTTAACATCAATCAAATTTCATGGTACAACTTCATTTGAGAATTTTATCAGACTGATGGGAAAATGTAGTAAGAAAATGCACATTCACTCACTGCTGCTATTTTTTCAATAACTAAATCGCTACCTTGGACCCACTATATTGAATTTCTGTCGTATGATTTGCCTTACTCATGAATTCTCCTGGAGTAAGAGATAAATCCCAGATAGGTTTCATCTCATTGACCGTGCACTTACGATATTGCACGCGATATCTGAAAAATATAATATTCAAAACCATCGTATCAGTTAATAGCACTGCTGATATCTAGATAATTTAAGCTCACTGGGTCAATCAATCTCTTGTATTTCTGATACTGATTACCACATGTATAACCCTGATTACCACATGATGTCAGTCACTGTTTCCAATCTCCAAATGAATACCTTCCATTAAAAGCACGATCTATTGGTGATATCGCCCGAACTTGGTGGCAAACCTGGTGGTGCTGAGGGAAAAAACACATTGGCGTTGACATATCGTTTTTCCTCTGAGATATATGATGTGCGCCTGTAGATTATAATGTGTCCGTGATATGAAGTATTAATCCCAGCGTTTTTTTGTACAATTCGAGTGATTTTTGGACAATGAGATATCCTAATATCCGTCTAAAAGGATAGATTAACTGATGTTAGTTAAGTAGAAGAAGGTTTTATCAGTGAATATCAGTAAAAAACAAGAAGAAACTACTAAGAAACAAGAAGTGATTATTTGAAAATTTTGGTGACATGTATTTTGATTGTCGGCCTATTTTTCAACGACGATTCACCGTAGATGATGTACCATTAGAGTAGATGGTAATGGATATGTGAATACTTGCCGGAATAGATATTTCCAAATATTCAAGCCTAAAACATACGTATAAAACAGGATTCAGGAAGCAAGTGGCAAGTCATAACTGACTCACTAAGCTAAGTGTGCGGGATTTATTAGAAGGTAAATAGGCGGAGTGGTTCTTAATTTTGTGAAGAGATGTTTTAGTACCTTCTCATAATTGAGTTTCATATTCTGAAATTTTCATTTTTTTCCTTAAAGTTTTTTTGCACCAACATGTCGTTAAAATAGGCTAAATATCGATCAATGTACTTACGGATTTATTAACTGAATTGGGTGAATGAACAGATTTTTTTTATCACTGAAAGATAATAGTTTATGCTTCATTGATTTAGATACTACGATACATCAGTGTCTTGTCAAAATCTTTGCTTGACAATCTTTGTGTGTCTCAATCTTCGCAAATCTACCACTATTCTACTCCAATCATTTTATTTCAGCCTTTAAATGTATTCTAAACGTGGAGTATGGAAAAAATATATTTAATACACCCTTCCGATATATTAATTTCAAAAATTCACCATCATTAATTTGAAAGATATAGAAAATTTGAGATTACGCTTTAGTAAAATTGGACCAACATTCTCAGCTGCACGCTTTTATTTAATTCAGTACCTTGTTTGCATCCTTCGAAATTTTTCTGAACCTTAAAGTCACGTGTTGCCTTTAATTTGACATCCTTGGCAAAGAATGGAAATCTTTTTGAATGTACCTCCATCTAGGGATATTTGGGTCATTGAAATGATACGTAAAATATCAATATCAAGCAAAATATCTCTCAAAATCATCCAGAACCACAGATTTCCAAGTCAGAACTGAGACATTTCCTTGTAGAAGGTTACATGACTAAATTTATAAACTTCTAAAGTTCTACGCATCAAGGATTTGAAAAAAAAAATAGGTAAAAAGCGGAAAAACCCTGCGCATATCCATTGAAATCGATGGGTTGAAATGAGTGAGTTTTTTTTTTCTTGCTGGAAAAGCGGGAAGTAACAAGAGGGGGAGGTAGAGGAGTGGAAAGAGGTAAAGGAAGAAAAGGGGCACCTTTGGAGTCCTAAGGTCACGCTGATATATCTTGGAGTGCCTCCCAAGTAGTTCCATCCGGATAATTTAGAGAACGACCCAGAGAACGCGGAGTCGGGAAAGGGGATTGGGCGGGGGGGGCGGTGAGGTGACACGATGGGTTGGGTTCGTCGTATAGCGAGGAGATAAGTCGCATAGTGAGTGTTGGGGAAGGGTGGTTGAGTGGGGCAGGGTGGAGGGAGGGTAAGGGGATGAAGATACAAGGGAGGAGGGGAGGGAAGTACACGGGAGAAAGAGGTCGAGATTGAAGAAATGGAGAGAGAGGGAGAGAGAATCTCGAGGAGGCTTAAGGGGTAAAGGGGTTTGGATGGGACTTAAAGAAGGACAGGGGCTCGCAGACAGCCTAGGATGGAAGATGCAAGGAGTGGGAGGGAGAGTGAAAAATTGCCCCTAGCAACGAGCAGTGCCTCAATCCCTATTATTGCCGCTCTAAGAGCTCAGTCGCGACCTCGGTCGTTCTCACCCAAAGCTCCCCTCCTTCATCCCTTTGTCCCAATTCCTCCTCTTCGTCCCATCGAAATGATTCCAGGTCTCCTTCAAATCATTCGCTACTCTTCCCGCGAACTTTCCCCCACCCCATATCCTGTATCGCGCACCTCATCACTTCCACCGACCACGGCTCGACACTTCAGCAAACCCTCATCCATCACCCACCTTCCCTCGCTCCATACCGCTACTCTCTGAATGCCAACGAGGAAAAAATATGCGCTCTTTTTTGACGGATGTCGAAACTTTAAGTATGAAAAGGAGATGAGAGAGATAGATCTCAAATGCCTACGACTCCATTATATAACTAAGCAATTTGTATGGGTGGAAACATGCAGTCACCATTGGACTTGCGAGAATTCACACCGAAGAATACGAAGAATTCACACAACAGCAGATCTGATTTAACATTTGTTACTTTTAGAGTTAATAAAATTATAGTATATTGAAAATGAAAGATACAACACCAAAATATGATACATTCACTTCGCTACTCGTCATGAATACTGAAAAGATTGGTAAATTGTAAACATTTTCTCCGGTTTTGAATAAGGTATGCGGGTGACTAACAATCATTGGATTTTCGAGTAATTTTTGCTTACATGTAAGCCACCGTAATGAAAGACTATTGCAATTTCTGTTGCAAAATGTAGAAAACCCTTATTATTATTAACAGATAATAATACTAAGGTGCAAATCATCAAGTGTGGTGAATCAAAGACAGATAATGATGACTCATTATCGAAGCTTCCTTTCCTTTTTCACAAATTTTGAAGAGGAATGACTAGTTAATATCAGTTCCTCACATTTTACACTCATACATACGTTTTGCGATAACATAATTTAAAAAGCCATGAATAAAAATGTTGACTTTGAACATGTTTTTGCATGCAACGGCCACGGGTCGTTACCCGTCCATTTCTTTATTTGTGTCCTCTGTATCCCCCCCACTTGTAAGAACCAGCGTAAGCTCTACGGTTTGAAGGGGACTCGTGTAAGTGCTTGTGGTGACTGTCTGCTGCCAGCTGGTTGGAGCGCCACGAGAGAGGGTCGACCTGAGGAAGCTGGCAGACATCACCATGAAACGACGTAAATAAACAAGACCCACGACGCGATTGTTAATGGAACTTGAGACGCGCCATTTCTTACCTCCGGAATAAAAGCGTCTTCATTGAGCTACGCTTGCTTATTCACTTTCGTTCACCAAATGCTAAAAGGCTGAATGTGTGGGAATGAGCCGGTTTGCACCAGTCAAGTTCACAGGAGTGCATAGTGACCCCCACCCCAATTCCCCACCTCAGTGCACTATACCTCTCCCCTTTCTGGGACATAAAGTGGCCAGCACCAGCACGGTAAAAAAACACAGGGAGAGATAATTGTGCGTGCGAAGGACACAAACATCGTACGGAGATACCGATGTTAATCGATGAGATCCTACTAGAGCAGAGAAGCACTACCCTGCGAATGAATCCAGTGCAAGAAGGGCAAATTTAGCGGGGCGAAAGTGGTCCGAGACGTCGAGAGCCAACAACACCTCATCATTCCGCAAGTGGTCTAAGCCTGCGTGCATCCACATTTTCATCATCGAGTCACACGAATCGTCGCGACGTGTGTCAGAGATCGTTGCTGGGAAACCCCCACTGGAGCCCTGGCCGCTGGAGAAGTAGAATTCCTTTCAGAGCTGGCAAAAGGAGCCAAAGGACCGGGCCGCGAGCCCAGAAGCCACACACTGATCCCGTACACCATTCATCAACTATCATCTATGCATCGCCACACATCAAGTATGCCCTTGCCCCGAACTTAAGCCAGCCTCAACCTGCTCCGCTACTCTCACCCTTCCAACACTCCCCCTTTTGTCGCCTGAGTCGTAAGCTACGCTATAACCACGAAAGACGACCAGAGCAGCCGTCCCTCGCCAGCTCTCCTAAGAGACTTGACTAATACCAGGAGGAGATACTGAAGTATCTATGTCCATTTGTGTCCACTCAAGTAATTTAACAACTTTATCTATTTTAATCAGTGGATACCAATCATTGGTATATCTTTTGTCCTTGTCATTACTCTTTTGTAATCATGCTTGTTATGTTTTCTCATCTCCATCTTTTCATCCAATACTTTCACCCCCATTTTAATAATAAATCGAATAATCGAATATTACATGTCGAATATTTGAATACCTGTGATTTCTGGCTACTTAAGGGTTCTGCATTCTTCGTTCGTATCTTATCTTTCATTGAATTTTGAAATACGATATGCTGAATGGCCATTAAAGTGTGTAGTTCCCCAATCCAAGGAGAGTTTCACTGCTTTCTTTCGACGGGAATAGAGACCATCCGACCAAACTACCTCTTTCCTAAACGTCTCTGAGTTCCCAAAACAACTCGTGAAAAAAATGATGTCTCGTCGGCATCCCCAAAATCAACGCGGGGAGCACGGAACGTTGCAGACTTAAAGAGATTATAGAAGCCACAAGAAATTGTTGCTAATCCTGATTATAAAATTACGTTTAAATACGGTTCGTCAATCAATAGAAACTACAAGTGCCAAGCGCTTACGTCTATTCAAAAGAAATTTATTTTTATTTTCATAACACAGCCCACTAAATGCATGCACAATGTTGCAAAAAAATAAGTATCCATTTATTATAAAATAAATATATAGATTATCCTAACTCTAAGGGTAGGTATTTTAGTGTCCTAATCTTTTAAGATTTCTTCGAAAAGAAACTTCTTTTGTGCCTTGCAGTTTTTCAAGCTAGCGCAGGAAATGGTATCAAAATTAATTTCACTTTTGTGCCTTCAGTTTTTCCAGAAAAAGCAACAGGCAATTAACGATGGTTAAGACAAACAGTGATGCACACATTCAATTACATATGATCATATCTGGAAAAATAATATTTCATTGACTTCAGCTAAATAACTCATGACAAACGAATTGAAAACACATACCCGTTCAGTTCTATTGCCATCCGCCGTAAGTAAGAAATATTATTAACTCAATAAAGAAATATTATTAACTCAATAAAGATAAATGGCGTATTTTCTCGATAATAAGGGTGGAGGGTGGATGCGCGAGATGGCGGAGAGACTTGACAGCACGTGACAGTACTTGGCAAAGATTGCTGCACGAAATGAATATAGGATCTTTCCTAACAACCACAATTTCTATGACCACGAGGTTCTATAAATATGAATTCTAAATTAACCTCGTTTACAGATTTTAGCGTGCTCTATCAAAGTTCTCTTAGGTAATGCATTTTCATTTTTGTTTACCAATTACCCATTTGAAAAATGAAATGACCATGATTCTTGTATTTCTTCCTCTTTTATTTTAAATTACCATCATTCAATGAAGAGTCTCGATGCTGCCACCATAAAATGCATAAAAGGTTAATAAGTTCTACCATGTGAACATGTAATATCACATTCAATGACTTTTAACTCTCTAAAATTTCTGGAAGAAAAATTGAGATTTTTTTCCGTATTTCTTTAGGACATTCTCTAAACGCTTTTGTTCGTCTACGCTCCTCTCTGTTTTATGTCACCAGCTCAACGTCAAGAAATAGGTAATGCTTGAATGATCCCCGATGCGTAATTTGACGCTCTCAGATGGCGGAGAGACTTAACAGGATGTGAAAGTGCTTGGCAAAGGTCGCTGCACGAAAGGAATATGGAATCACAATCACAAATGGAAGCTCGCATTCCTGGAAATGATTACACGAGAGAAGTTTGTAATAATAGTCATTAAAATTCATTGTTTGCCGAAAAAAGTCTAAGAACTAACGGTGTTTGTTACGAAAAAACGAAGATTAAAATCCCGCTTAAGTTCCATTAATGAATTAGACTATTAAAAGAGTATTAATTTGCCTTATCTCCGTACTAAATTCATGTAAGAAGAATAATCTGTTGCGTTTATGAATTATTAATGTAGAATTGTAAGCACGAGAATACTTGAGGTTCGTTATGAGTAAGCGAATCATTCATTTAATTTATCAAAAAGGTCTCCATCTCCATATTCTCCATAAATTTGAGTAAGATTAAATTATTTCATGCATTTAAGGTCTCGCCTTTAACCTTTATACATGAAGTTTTAATTAAATTAATCAGTTAAAAAGGGAGCTATTTAAGTAGGAATATGGAAGCGATTGCTATTTGTGGTGAATCTAAGTGTTTCTATAAGCGATACCTTTCATAGATACTTATGTAAGGTGATGGCGTCATCGTGGCTGAAGAAACCATTTTGACGAGACTTTTCCAAATATGTATTTTTAAAACTTGCCTAAATATGAATCGGTATTATACAAGTAATCGGAAAACATAAATTACGCACCGTAACTTGCGAAATCAATTTTGTTTTCTTAATAACTGAGTCCAAGCTCGTTCTAATTGAGCTCAAAATCGTTTTAAATTAATCAAGGTAAAGAACTCTGTAAAATTCCAATAGTTTGATGGAATTTTACAAAAGTTTTCTTTACTTTATTCCAATATAAGTCAATTACACCAAGTTACGCCGAATAATATTAATTTAACCTATATATATTTCTTGAGAGTAATATTTCCGTCTTTATACTGAGTAAATTAATTGTGTTTGATTGAAATAGAACAATAACAGCCTTAAACAATCTATGGTAGCAGCAATTAAGCATTCAGGTTAAAAAGATTAGTGTGAACCTATACAACCTTTTTCTACTCTTACCCACTTAACTGACCCAACTTGGCTTAATATTTAAATGTCGCTTGGGTATCAAACTTGAGTCTCATTGGGTTACATAAAGGTTAAAATAGAGCATTATTTCCTATGGTAGTAATGTTTACACGAAAACAATTGCAGAACTAACTAATTATTAGCGATGAATATTAAGTGAAATTGAAGATTAATGAAGACCAAAGGAATGATAGAATCAGCAATGAAGTATTACAACTAAGAGTTGAAGAGATAAGATGCATGAGGAAAGCTTTCTCAATACATTTTAAGAGTGGAAACAGCCTCTAAAATTCGTAAATGCATAAGAAGAGTTATCGTGAACCGCGCAAATCATGAAGGACGTCCAAACGAAAACTTGTGACATTTCTCCCACTTTAAATGCCGGGACTCATGTATGTTGATTTAGCAGTAATGGTGACCGAACTTCCTTTGACCCGGACGAGCAAAATTTTTAATATAACCATATATTGGCAATAATTATATGCTGAGGTCTTTGATTTATAGCACCGTAAAACTGAAATCATTCCGTGAATTTAATTTAGAAAAAAATGTCTAATATTCCATCAATGAAAAATAAGAAGCAAATGTGCCAAATCAATCCATGCTTCATTTCCCTTGCTTGACGGTAGATCGCCCACGTCAGATAGCATCTGCTCTCGCGATATCTCCCGAGATAAAAGAAACAAGAGGGTCGCAGCGTATCTCAATCCTTGTACCGGCCGTTCAAACAGCGGAGTCAATTCTTCGTCTTCTCGGTCCTCCGAGGACGCCTGTTTCGTTGCCGCCGTCTGATAAGCGGAGGCGCTGGCAGCGAATTCTTGCTCTTTGCACAGATACATCACTCCACTGGCCTCTCTTCCTTCCTCCATCTCCTTTGGCTCCCAGCCAAATCGCTACCGTGAAAATAAAATACTGATGAAATCAAGCGTGAAAGAAAACAGGAATTGGGAACGTTGAAAAACCGCCCGCTTTCCTATCCAATAAGAAAATAATGGGAACTCCGGGGTGACATCTATGACGGAGATAAAGAAATAATAGGATGAAAGATGCTCTCACTTGAGCATTTATGGGATGAGTATCTGATTAATGGATACATCATTTTATCGTAAACACTGGACCAGTTGCGTTCCCTCTTAAATCAGAGACAGAAATAGAGATTAAACTAAAGCCACCACATTATTTTGTTAAGATTATTTTCAGTCAATTTATATTGCTAACCAAAATGTGTGCCGTCTCTATACTATACAAAAACCTCAATAGTAAAGTCTATATTACATGGATGGTAGAAAATTCGATATTTTCTTGCGGAGGGCTTTTCAAGTGCAATGTCTGTCGGATAAGACGTTATAATGCGGTTCCCTTGCCACCTTTCGTTAAGAGCAGGCTAATGCCGACAGCGGTTTTCTCAACACTCTTCCTCCCTTACCGATCCCCTATGGCACAAATGACCTTAGTTGTAGGTCGCCTCCCCAAATCTCCTCCGCCGAATAATCATATTAGCTCGCGAACTAACTGAAAAATGTAACAGCGACGGTATTCATCGAATTTTATTTTACCAATTCACCGTTATTTCATTCAATCTCACTTTTATTTCAAATAATTAGTTTTTTACGTTTTTTTCATGCAAAAACTTCTATTTTTTCATTCCATGCTTTTCATTCAACTCAGATAGGACGTTTAATTCCGCAAGCATTAATATCATAGCATAAGCTAAATTTTCTCAACTATGAGACCTGATTTTTCCAAGCAAGTAAATTACCTATTTCTTTAGGTACTCAACTAAATGACCAAATGCCGCTCGATCATCATTGGCTGAATATTGGCACTTCATTCTGATTGAATAGGCTCGCATTGTTGGTAAACGTCTTTTTCTTTAGTTCTGGTCTCGACTACATCGTGAAAGAGAGTTAAAAATAATTAATCGCATCATATGGAGAGTCACATGAGCTGAAGTGAATCGTAATGAGCAATCAGCGACATAGCGATGGAAACACATTTTTCCCCCAAGTAGAAAAAAGGACCATAAGCAAAATAGCCATTTGTTGCTCGTTCCAAGTAGGTGTTCATCAAAAATCTAACAATGAACCTTAGCACTGGGTGGATAGTTAGTACTCCTGTGGCCTTCATTGCCACAGATCCAGTGATAGGTGCTGTGTAGAGCAGTAATCCGAGGTGAGGGAACAAAGGATGCATTAATATGTGATCACGTGTACTTAAAAGCAGTCAGATCGTCTGCTGAACGCGGTCAGAAGTCGTTGCGAAGGAAGCAATGCATTTTGGTTTCTTTAGAAGTGAGCTAATTAACCAGAGAATAATTCCGTAGAGCTATTAAGTGCACCCGCTATTCGTTGAATGGAAATTTTTGAGATATCTCAGACTAAGAGTGGTCACTTATGAAGATATTTGTTTTTCCCACCCTCGTCCATGCCCGTACGTCCACTCTGATGTTCCCGGAAAACATTTCATCCCTACCTCGAGAATTACCTTTCACGTTTCTCAGATAATTCCTCGTTCCGTTGGGCACCTCTAGGTGGAAGACCAACACTACCAGCAGAATTCTCAGGCAGACTCTCTCTTTTTCACAGAAAGGATTTGCTGAACTACATATGATCAAGTAATATCAATGGAAGTATTTATCCCTTTGAGATAAGTTTGAGAAGACATTCCTACTTGCATATGCTCTCAAAGTCACGTTTCACGAACACATTCAAGTCATCTATACTATATTTTTGTTTTTAAAATATTTTTATATACTTATCCACCCTTATCCATCTAAAAGAAATTTTTACTCTTCATTTATCCCGCATAGATTCCTACCTCTTTACATGCATGCATTTCAGCGCCCCCTATCTTACTTATCTCTATTATGTCTCAGTCTCAAGAAAATAAATGTCGTCAGATTCTGTTTTTACAATAAAAATAAAAACGCAATGCTAGTTCTTAATGTTTTATTTTAGAAGTAAGCACAATGTATGCTGTCTTTCTATTCATACACCGAAAAAACGCTGTCCGTAGTCTGTCCGTACGGCTACTATCCTTGGCGTGATATGGGTGGAACCTTGACCTTGAATGGGGTTTAAAAAAGTTTCCATCACACCCCTTAATCCACTACTCTATCTTTTGAGTTTGTCAGAGTGCATTGACTCTTCATGATACGTCATGGTCTACAGATCCTTGTAGACTTTTGCGATAGTATTGAGGATATCATACAATGCTTTTGGCATCATCCCTATTCCTCTTCATCAATATTATGAATTTTCATCATGTTGTTCACTCAGAATCTTCGATGTGTCATCAAGGAAGTCAAAAGTGACCAAGCAAAAATTGTATGGGCTATCTCAGAAAAATAGTAGCCACGAGACAACGTGGCTGGAAAAAAAACTTGCCAAATAGTTGCATTAATCTGTTTATAGATGTCACTAAGTGCATATAGATTTGAATTTTTCCAAAATAGGCATGCAACCAAGTAATACTTAATTGGATCACTTGATATGATATGTAACTTAGACAAAAAATATTATATCTCACATATTTGAATGAAAAGAATCATTTTTGAAAAAAATCATCAATAATTGGTGTTTTTCATCCTATCAATGGAGCAAGCTAATTTTTGAAAACGCTAGCTGATAAGTTGCTAATGATCAAGCCATTTATTTTTCGCCAAAAGTATTTTAAATGGATTTCTTCCAATGAATTGTAATTTACTAATTTTTGAATTTCCCATTTGGTTGGGAAAACAAATGTAATATGTATTCTCGCAAGAAGCTGTTGAAATCAGTTTCTGCAAATTGAAAGCTCATGATAATGGATTTTTGGAGGTAAGAAATGAATAAGTTGAGTGAACTTTGAAAATACTTTGAAGATACCATCCTCACTCGACAAGACTAAACCATTTAATGGGGAAGTACAAATACTGGTTCTTTAAAGGGGAAACTCTCAAAATGGGCCACTTCAAATTGAGGTTGGCGTGTCTTTAAAATACACTGTGGTGTGCCAGAAACTACAAACTGTATAAACTGGAAGTAGTTATATTATTCGCGATTATTATAGACGGAGGAGTGAAAAGGGAGAACAATGATGATGTGATAAGCCCAGATGCAGGCGAAACTAATGGAGTTTCCATTGTGACCCGCCACTCAGAGTTTGTACTACAGGCAAAGCATTAGGGGTACATACAAACGTGAACCTCAAGTTCAGAGAGTTTCAAGTACCCATAAATTAAGATCTCTAATAATAATACCCATTATAAGTACATTGACTAGTCGTTGAAATAAAGTTATACCAGATACATTCTTATGCCCTTTTTAGGGAGTTAAATAAAAAATGTGAAAATAAAAGATGCCAGTATCATGGGTAAAGCCCTTGTTAGGATTGCAATTTTCGGTAATATTAACCATTTGGCCAATCTTTAAGATATTTTACTGGAATATTTCGCCATCTAAATCAGTAGCTCTAATAATAAAATGCGAACGGTCATTCCTAATCGAATAAAATGTTCCTCATACATTTTCTGGCCAACAAGGTTTCTGTGGGACAATTTTTGTCATAGTGGAGGATTTTAATATTACATCTGTTAAAAAGAGTGAGTATAGAGGTTTGATCATACACAAGGTAACAACCTGAATGTTTAGCCAGCGTCTCATTCTAACCATGAGAAGTCCATAAGTACTACGATGTATTTTATCATTCTCGACCAAATCAGAGAGTGTAATCCTGTGGAAAATCTTACCTTCCATACTCTTTGATCAGGTTTGCACTCGAATCAAATCTATTTTACTTTAGCTTCAAGGTGGCAGCCCCTCTCCTCATTCCAAAAATGGTCATCTTTTGTGACTTTAAATAATTCAACAATCATAAATTCTCTTTTAATCATTGCAAAGTAAACTGATGTCTCATCGACGAACTTGGTACAACCCAAAAAGCGGTGGTGTTAAAAGAATGCTTCTCATGACCGTCGAGGCAATTCTCCGCAGAGGACAATTCGCGTTCAAGAATGACTTTTAACATAAATAAACACAACGATCATAGGCATAAATTTGGCTTCGACTAAAGATGCGATCATTTAGTCCAAAGTTAACAAGTTAGTTGTATATTTTTTCGCTCAGTTCACTATACAATCATACTAAGCGAGTAAATTTTGAGATTGGAAAAAAGTTTTTTTCAATTTCATCTGAGTCATTGTGTGGGAGACTAGTAAATAATTTGTAAGGACTTGAAATTGCCACTGACCAATTTCAGCAGTAGCTTAACACGAGGAGCGTTATATGCTTATGCATAAGTCGGAACAATCTAATTTGTAGATCAGTGCGTACCTATATAAGTGAACTGTAGCCCATGTGTATGGTGTGTATGTGAATGTGTAATGTGCAATTTTTCATACTAAACATAGGCATATTCGCAGTAAGTTTGGTGTGGGTGCGAGTCTTCTGTGTTTCATTTTCCTTTCATCCTCTCCTAATTGATTTTTTTGTCTTTCTGTTACATAACTAAGAACATACACAGAGGTCGGGAGGTTGATGATGTTAAACGATACATTATCACCATTATAATTCGACTCACGCTTTTCTCAGACTCAGGAGCCGGAAATATTTATTAGTCCTTGGTATAATAATGTTAACTCATTAAAATAATTGGGGTCATCCTGTAGCAAGGAATCTTTCTACGACCTGTTACGTATCTAAAATACCGGTAATTGCATTTACATAGCTTAACATTTTTAGCGCAAAATTTTCTTAATATGTATCAATTATTTGAGAACTATAGTGGCTTGTAGTCTTTAAGATACGTTGAAATTGGCAGGAGAAAAAATCGGTCTCGGCCGAGAATGAAATCACCGACTTCTGATTTGCCGAAATGCTAGCCAAAATTGGTACAAAAGAGTTCTGGAGAGCATTGTAGTCTGCACATTGGTTCGGCAAACCAAAGGTCAGTGCTTTTATTCCCGGCCCAGGCCGATTTTTTCCCGTAGCAATATTGACTGAAGCAGTTACTTTTGTAGTGGCCAACAAATAACGCCAACGATAACTTTATGTTATCGTTTTTATCTTTAAGTTCACGAAGTTTTTACTCCTAACGTTTATTCTGTATGTTTATCAAACTTCAATGGAAAGCTGTATTAATTATGATCATAGTTTTGTTTGTTTTATTAATAACCACTATATCAGGTAGTTTGATACTATTGTATCAAAAATGACGCTAGAGAGGCAACTTTCAGATATCGTGATTAGTTCCACATTAATCAGTGGGAGCATTTATAGCCACACTTTACCCATGAGATTTAATTGGGGTAACAGGAACTAGTATTTTCTGAGTATTTGATAAATATTATCTAATTGGAAACTTTTTTTGGATGATCGACTCAGAAATAAGTGAGCTCAAATATTACACTGAATACAAAATGTATGATATTTGGACATGGTTTCGTAATACGATCCTTTTGAGTTTGACTTGAAATATTAGGCTTACAATATGTCAATCGCTGATAATTATTTCAGATAGCAACCCAGTATTTTTTACAAAGACAGTTTTAAATAACTGTATATAATTATCCACCTATTTAATGAAATTTTGAGACTACTTTTTCCTTCGAGCGTCCACTAATTTAAAAAATTCATTTACTCCCACGGTGTCTAGAGTCTGATGAAAATACAAGCATATAAATTCTGTAAATAATAAGTTTTCAGGGTTTCATGGAAAATCCGCTCGCTCATGACCTTGAGAGTATATCTGCATTTAGTAACAAGCATCAGCCTTCATCGTGGTGCCTTTATATCCTGATATTTCGAGAAAGGAAACATCCCAAATTTCATTTTTTTGCTTTACCTTGGCAAATTATTTTTTTTCTCTCAAATACACAAGTACCTTTTTTTTGCTTTCACATCTGTCATATTTGTCACCCTTTTATCTGTCATATCCTTTATCCGTTAAAAAGTTTTATATTCATGAAAAATATATCCACCAGGTTTTCGAATAACTTTATGTTATCATTTTTACGCTCTCCCTATAAAGGAATGCTTGCCTTTCAGACTCAATTTACCGGAATGTTAGTATTTAACTGAGTCCTAGTTGAGCTTGAGTGCTCACAGTCAGCATTACCAAATCACAAGCAAAAATTAAATATAATCATTTCTGTAAACTATATTATATAGTCTGACGTTGTGACGGTGATTGTATGAATTTTTATTTCAGCAGATCTACAGTTCTAATTCTTTGATAATTATTCGATTTAGTCTGGCCTTTTTATGAATGTATTAATGAATAGAATAGTCAAAGCACGTAGGTACAAATTCTTTCGAAATGTATTAAACATCCTTAATTGATAACTGGAGCATAATTTTTCCCATAAATATTTAAACAAATTATATATATTCACGTCGATTCATGTTAAATTTTCAATTTGGTATCGACGGTGCAAATGAGCTAAAATTGGATATAATTTTAGGATGTAGGTGTACCCACTTTACTGGATAGTGTATTAAATATTGCATTCAGTTATAGTTAAAGGTTTAGACTACTGGCTTTCATTAGTGTTCCCAAAAGCCTTGGAATTATGTTGTATCTAATCTCGTGGAAGGACAATGCAACTCTTCTTTTAAGGTTTAAATGCAACCCATTAATATTAGGAGTGCTAAATTCGGCACATGCTTTTTCAAAGAGCCATCATTTTATTTATTAATTCATAATATGAAGAATTAGGATTGATCAAATATAATAGAAACCTGTTTAAAAACTTTAAACTTTTATCGTGTTGTTTTTATTTCCTTCATTACTCAATGAAAAAAACAAATAATTCTATTTAAAAAGTAAAAATTTTTCACCTAAAAAGTGTCTATTTGAGCTAAACTCTTGAGCTACTAGATAAAATTTTTCGAAAAATGATTTTTTGGTAGGGCCAATGATTCAGGGCTAGATTTGCATAATTTTTCTCTTCAAATATGCTAAATGTTTACTTTACTTATACCTAATCTAATAAGTTCCTAAAATTCTTTTGAATTTCCGTGAATGAATAGTTTGAAAAATATAAAGGGAAACAATTTCCTCTGCGCCTGGATGACTCTCACACAGGAGTGGATCTCATTGAGCATCACCATAGAAGAGGAAGAGAAGGGTGGAATTACGGGCAAAAAGCAGCGAGAATAATGAAACGATCAAGTACGGGTGGAAATCCAAAGCCAGTCTTGGCTCCGCCCTCGGTTCTTTCCCTTCTCGCTTGACGAAAGCCTTAAGACGACGAGTGCTGCGTAAAAATCTCGCTTCTCCCAAGGGAGGGGCAGGGAGGGCAAGCTCCTTTCACCGTTGCTGCTTGAGCACTACTCCTGCGCCAAGCTTTTTCTTCGCGCCATCCCCCGGGGACGAACCGAAGACGTTACGCTCACAATGCCTCACCAAAGGGAAGGCTCCTTTCGCTCTGAACTCTTTGGACCCTTCAAAGAAACAGTGAGAGACGAATTCTCTGAAGCGCACTCCAAGATTCCCATGCTAAAGGCATAGAAGTAATACGTATGGGGCGATGTATGTTGAATTAGACAACATTCCTGAAACTTTCGAAATTTTTTCCGGACGACGAACTCATCGCTTTCAGATGAGATAGCAAGATAATGATTTTAGAGGAATTTTGGAGGAAAGATTCTTTGTTGAAACTTCTGTGGCTCACTTTGGCAAAGACGAAAGTAGCATTTCGGGCTTTTTTTCCTTGCAACGCAGGTCGACTCACAGCGTTTTGTGACTCCTCATTCCTACACGATATACCATTCATTTTTTGGCACAAAAATATGTTACGTGGTTTTCTTTAATTTCTAATAAAACACTTCATAAAAAGACAAAAATTATTTCAATGGAGGATTTTCAAATGTATCTCTTCATTAGTACGTATAATATGTAAAACAAAATATATTTTTTTAGTGAACACCAAATATTTATTAGGAAAAGCATTAAGGTAATTTTCGCGCGTGTGAATGTTTTCTAAATTTTATTTCTATTTCAAATGAATCGCCAAAATCAGCTCAGTATAAATCATTTGCCTTGATATTTGAACCCCGTCTTCTCGATATTTTGCTGAGTGCATATTAAGCCAATCATTTCACTTATCTCTACTCTGAATTCTACTGGGTATCCTCAAAATTAGATTAAGGAAATTTTTAATTCAAAAGAAAAATATACCTTAAGAAATCTTCCGAAAAACAAGAAAATTTCTCCTTTCATTTAATGAATAGGATGTATAGTCATTGCACAGTAAGAAAACATCCAACTCAGACACTTACAGTCAAGAAATTTAATGTAAAAGTAGCTATTACTTCATCTCTCAAAGCAATTTTAACTTTTCTTTAATTATTATGATGAATATTGAGGGTATTATTCATATTATCCTTGGCTTTCTCATTTCATTCTTGAATGAAATCAACATTACTAAGCTCATTCGGCGAAGCAGACTTAATTTGGGGTGTAATTATTTTTTTTAGCATCATTGCCGCAGATATCGATGATATATAATACATGTTGACTCTCGTAACTATTTTTAGGCTACTGATAAATTTATGGTGGTTTCTTTTTCTTCAAAAAGAGTATTATATAAGTAGCCTATTGAACAAAGTTCAATGTAAGAATGGAAAAAATGTATTACGAGGTGGACTTTGCAGTAGCATCAACGTCCCCAGCACTGCTTTTCTTAAAGTTCTAAACGGTATTGAGGATTTTACGGGAGGTGTCCCGTCACAGCTTTCTAAATTTCCTTGGCGCAAGTCCTTGCTATGAACTCCAATGGCAAATGGCATTCAATTTTGGCTTTTTTTAAAGGATATTTATTATCTTCACGCAGTAAGAATTGAACTTCACGTGGAAATATATTCTCTTTAACTATACGGGACGAAACAGGAAAACTTAATTAGCAATGTCAAGCAAATTTCAAAAGTAATTTTTGCTAATAGCTTCCAATAAAAATCAATGATTTAATGCCAACATAGTTCTTGAGACCGAGAGAACTGCTAAGAGAGATAATATAATTTGCGGACGCCTGATCAGATTAACATAATTTTCTTTTGGGTCATTTTCAATATCACGGTCTAAAATAATGTTATTCTTTATCTTATGATAGAGAACGTTATCTAGTTTTTCTTCTGATACTGTGGTAGAGGGAAATTCTGCATTTGTCTTTTACCGCCCCCCTCGAGTGACTGAGATTAATCATTGTCAATGGAAGTGAAGAACACACTATTGGTGACAATATGGGCAATTTAATGTTTAAACAATGCTTACAATTTAGCTCAATTAATCTAGCATAATTTAGAATCCATCGTCATATTTTTTGGGTACAAATATATCTGATTCTACCAGTAGTGGTCTATTTAAAGGAATAGATAAATGTTACTTTACGCAAATTTTGGGTTCCCTGACCAGAAAGATGAGTGGATACGTTGAAATCTGTCAAGATGATAAAAGATGAGGAGTGTTAAGACTCGTTTTTTTAAATGGGTACATCCCACAGGAATTTCACGTGGCTGCTTGATGCATATCACCGGTGAGTAAATTGTCGTAAAATTAAAGAAAATGGCTTGTTTTCAATTAATAAAACGATCAATATCGATATGATTTTTGCCTTTTCTTATGACGCAAGAGGAAGATTTGAGAAGTCAGAACTACGCATCAAAAGGACTGAATTGATTGCAAAAGCTAACAACAAACTTGGATGGTGGGCTCTTGGAAGAAATAAATTAAAAATTAAGAAAATAAAAATTTGTAACGAGAAGACAAAGGTGAAACAACTGTACAATACGGAGATGAGGAGAACTCTCGCGAGAAAATATGTGGAAGAGTGGACAAACTAGCGTCATCATTCCGCTTCAGTCAGGGGGAGTGAATTATTCCATCGCCCCTTTTTTCCCGTGTAAACACTATCGAGGCCAAGAGGGAGGGGGGAGGGGAAAGAGGGCTCCTTGTGTATCGGTGAGTCGGCTCGCTCCATTCCAAGCGTCATTCACCTCTCAGTCATCTCCCCCTCTCACCCCCCACCCCACTTGCAGTCCCTCCGACTCATTTCACCCCAGTTTCACCCCCATCTCCCTCGTCGCACTCTCCGCGTCCGAGTCATCAAAGCTTTCATCACAGGAAGTGCCCGGGAAACGCGGTCGACGATGGATCGGAGCAAGTGGAGAGATCGAGAAGTGAGCAAATCGGAAGGAATAAACAGACAGTGGGAGGAAGGTAGATTAACAGCGGTTATTGGCCGCACACAAATAGTTCCCACACTCTCATCTATCCGCCATCTTCTGACGCTCTCGGAATTGAGAGAAACTGATTTAATGAAGAGATTGGACGATGAGAAGTAAGCCAAACGAGAAGCATTGATGAATCTCACAGCACACATTTACCGATATTACGTCGTAGAGTGATTGCCTTTACATTACATCAATGATTATTGTAGCATTGATTCCAGAGAACCACTTTGATTGCAAGGTAAATTGCACAGTCTTTCCCTTGGGTTTTTTTAACGATTATAAGAATAAAGGAATTATTTAATTTGTCTTGGAGGATAGAAAGAAGTTTTAAATAAGTTTAATAAGAAATTTCTCTAATATATACTGATAATATATTCGATCAATGATAGATATTTTAGTCATTGTCCATGTTTTATGACTCACTCCTAACGCTTAATTTACCTGATCTATATTTCTCTTATCTAAGAAAATCTATAAATAAACTCTTTAAACCACTAATATATTCTACAATTGAAAAATGAAACCGTAACATCACATTAATATAGGAATTTCATTCTCTATGCCCCTATCCATCGATGAATACACCTAGTTTTGTTTCATGATCTCTGATAATCTAATTTTGCAAGCCTAACTGATTAAGTTCACTTGTCTAATTTTCTATTAATGTATCATTCAATAAGTAATATGATAGAATCGATCCTGACTGATAAATAATTTACCAAACGATTCAATATTCAATATCTTATGAAGAAAACTTAATTGCATATTGCCTCCATTTTTCGATGGTTTTCCCGCCTCTCTCTCTCTTCACCTTTGCAAAATCAACTCTCAAACGTCAAATCCGATCTATCATTCTCTATTTCCCTTGAAATGGTCCAAACCCTCACGCCTCCAACAACATCCTGAATCCACCCGTATAACGTCACATCTGATTCAACGCTAACGAAGAAGGCTGATTCGATTTTACATCATTCCCTCCAACAGCAGAATATCTTCGCTAAGCAAAGGATCTCGGTGGTTGCAGTAAGAGTACCAGATGTAGAGAGCAGGGCTATCAACGAGTTAGAGCCTTTCGCACAACCCAAAGTTCCAATTATTAAAATGCCATCAAACTCACCCAACTGCAAAGACAATTCTAGTTAGTAAATTAACTCCCCTGCCCGAATAATCATTTTGCACCAGAACTTAAGGAAAGGCAGCCGTTTACTTTTCAAGGACAAATAATCGCTCTTTTTTGGAGCATCGGAATATTTTATGCAACTCACAGGGAGACAACGGTTTTTCTCAAATCAGTTGAATCTTAAAACGAGCAAATAAGAACAGGGCAGTACCAGGGATCCTAGGGCTTAGGTTTTCGGTAAATAGGAAGGGACTTCTTTGAGAGATACTTTTGACTTCGTACGGGGAGTCATGTCAATATTCTAGCACATCACAAACTTGATTAACATAATATTTATCTCTTACTGTAAATCTGGATTCATAAACACTGCAATTACTTCGGTTATCATTGGAATGGCAATTCAATTCTCTATAAAATTATTATTAGCTACCCAATCCTTCAATCTGATTGATCATCACAATAAATATGCATATAATTCTTTAAGCAATAAACTTTAAAGTTTCTAAAGCTTCTATCATTTATATATCACCATTGTGTCAAAGAATTTGATGCGTTGATTATTAATGAGGAGAAACAGACCAGGGTGCTCAAAAAAATGTATTTAAGATGAAACATCATTCTCAACTTCTTTCACTTACAAGCTTGCACGATTTTGAGTAATTTGCTTTTTATTATTTCCGAGATCCATCACGCTAGGCTGCTTTTTCTCGACGTTTTGCCCTTTTTCGTGAAGGCGTCGTAAGGTGGCAACTTTTCCCTACGGTGCCTCCAGGAAGAGAGGAAAAATTTGTGATAAAGCAGCCAAACGTGATGAGTCCCGGAAGTTATGAAAAACAATTTCATGAGGACCTGTGTTATATTTAGATTGGTCTTCCCATGTGGTGTAAGAGAGACCCAAGAAAACGACTATTAAGAAAAGCAAAGAAGAGTTACGTATTGCAGGAAGAGTAAGGTACCATTGGGTATTCATTGATATAACTGCGAGAAGCATATCGGGACAATACCAAGGGAATAAGAGCATTTTTCATTTAATCATGGAATGTGGCGTAGGCTAAGACGTAGAAAATATATGGTAATTTTTACGGTGCATTAGAGTAAGGTAACATAAAGAGATAGAAATGAGCCCATGAAAAACCACTATTTATATGAGTCAGTGATTTCCATTTCACAATAAAGCATGAGTAAAACGAAGGAGATAGGGATATTGAGGATGGGATAGTTTACTGGCACTCTACCCTGGGGTCGCGAATTAAAATCCTTTCAGTATTGAAGATTTTTCCACACAATCCAGCCAAAAATGTAGAAAATTGTGAGGAGAGTCGGTATTCAAGTCTGTCGCAAAAACAGCGATGTTGATATTACAACGAGAAAAAATCGGCTTGGATCGGGGATTTAACCCCGAACCTTTGACTTTCCGGAACAATGCGCAAACCACTACTCTACCCAAGGTTGCAAATTCCAGAGGCAAATTAGGCAAATTCCCATGGCAATTCCTTAATATTTTGTTCTATCCAAAATTGGCATTGTTAACGTAGTGGTCTGCGCATTGGAACCTTTTTGCAAAGGTCCTTGGTTTGATTCCCGATTCAAGCTATTTTTATCGTGGTTATTTCAACGTATAATAGGAGTACATTAAGAATTGGCTCAACAAATCCCGGTTAGCGTTATCTATTAATTGATGTATTCTTAACCTTAATTTGAGGTGAACCAAGAGTTTGGTTTTGTTTCTGTACCAATAGAAGAGAGTCGCTAAATTAACGTGAATGCACGTACAATACAATGAGTAGCCTTAATCTTATGAGATAGGGGAGCGTGAAACATCCAGACACTATAAAACCAGAGTAAAGTGTAGTGCTCCAACCGTCCGATGTGACTTCAAGCTGTGGACCTCTTGGCGTCTTCCGTTTATAGAAGACTAATGGCGGCGTGAGAGTGGTGCAAGATCTCTTCCTTATATTTACCTGTTATCTTTACCACACCAAACAACCAAAAAGTCCAAAGTGCACTCCTGACATAAGTTACCGATTACCTCCCCAAGCAACCAACTAAAAGAGTAACATCTACAAGCTCTATTTCATGTTACTCCGCACTCTACGATAAGAATTCATTATCAGTAATCTCGGCGCTAAATACAACAAACAAAAGTCTTTTTACATAACCTTCCGGATGATATGAGTTTTCTTTAAGGAAAAGAGTACCTAGAAAATAGTTGTGTTTTGTGATATTTCTCACGTTTCACCATTTTCTTACTCAAATTTTAACCCGGTGGTCATAAACGGCAATTATTTACGATTGAATTCTGTCTGCTAGGTGTTTTAAGTTCCCGCCCCGCAGAATTTGAATCAATTGAAAATATAGCTGTTATAAGTGACTGAAGTGAAATCCTATCATTGCGAATTATTAGATCCTCTTTAAGAAGAGAGGGGTCTTCAGTCCTAATACCCAAAAATGTCATAATTATCACCATTTCCGTTGACCTTTCCCAATGCATGAAAGCGTTCGTCCCTCTCTGATAATCATGTATACCAGCATAAATATGTAGTTCATTGCGTGGCCACGAATGGTGTATCCAACAGGTTTCCAACTGGCACATACTAATTCCGGCACAACCATGCCATTCAAAATGATCGAGAGCCGTACCTCCTCCAAACAGCATCTGATTCCGGGAGCCGTGTTTGCGGGGTGGGTAAGCTTTTAGCTTCTAAGTGTGCACAACCAACCGGATAAAATCCGGCGGGGTGTTTGGCCTCCACGCAATTCCTGGGTTTGTTTGGGAAAGGCCAACGGCCGCGGCAAGAGATTTCACGTTCCGAAGCTGAAGCCCACCAAGTCCACAGCCAGGTGATATGAGAGTAAAAAAAAAACCACCACAAAACCACGGGACTAAAACGAAAACGCGACAGGGATTGCGCTCCAGTTCCTTCCTCTGAATTCTTTCTCCCACCCCTGTCATTCAACTCTAAGTGAGTACAATGCGAAAAACCCTGGTTTACAATGCCATCCCAATCGATCATCAATTTACGTCGGTTCAATGTCAAAATACGATTTCTCGCGCTTGTCCGTCCCTATGATGAGCAACATAAGCATGATGTGGAACATAAGTCACCATCATTGAACGACGCCAAAGAAAACCTAACGCTAAATGAACATTACCAGAACATCACCTGGTAACAAGAACAAAATAATTCAACAAATAGCATTACACTTTTATTAAACTATGAGAGACTTTGTAAAAACTTTGGCCGAAAACTATGTTTTGTTCTAAACTAAACAAAACTGTTCAGAGAGATTAAACAGTATCTAAAATAACATTTTGAAATGAAATTAGCGCATATAAGCCAATTTGAATCCGATTTTATTTTTCTTTTAGCGATTTGATGTGAACAATAGTGAGCAGAATGTAAATAGCGTACGTCAATACTTAAGACTTTGGGTTTACAAAAGTACACGTTTCACTCTTCATGAATACGTCATGCTTTCCCTATAGTTACTTAACGTGATTTCAAGTGCCAGAGTCTATTGCAGTGGCTCATTTGTTGAAGCAAATAACTATCTGCTGGTATGCAAAAACCTGATCATATTCTAGTATGTTAAGCTTTTTATGGAAATGATATAGTTGTAATTTCCAATAAAATTGAATTTTTATTGATCTTTAGCGTGGATGCTACATTTTACCAATATTTAAAGAAAACAGAGTTTCACGTGACAAACAGTCAAATTTCAACCCTCTGTGACTGAAAAGAGCAACGTGACTCGTCGAAGGGAGAGCAGAAATCGTTGTTGAACGAGGCGTTCCATCAAAATGTCACAACGCATCCACCTCACGTCTTCCTCGAAAAAAAAGGACAGGAGAGTGATGAAGCACGAGTGATGAAAAATCTCCCCAAGACTCGGATTATGATCGGGTGGAATCCAAGTGAAGAGAGAGAGAGAGAGAGAGCGCGCGGAGGGGTTGTGCCATAAATCCTTCGGCTAACTAGTCGAAAGTGCGCACGGCCCGTCACACGGGAAATGAGGGAGCGACCGTAAACAGAGTTTGGCGACATTGATGTCCGAGTCTCGGACAGTGGACAGGGTCTCCTGCGTCCACGCTCCGAATACAAACATTTGTTTTTGAGCATTATCCTGTTTATGCACCGGCGAGTGCATCCTGAACCGGCCAGGCTTCAAACATCAACGACGAGGTGAATCCCGTTGTAGTGGTTCAACTCTTTCGTCTATCCAGCTTTCCCTGGTAATTGTCATTTCATTTTCACGGGAAAACCAGCGCCCCTGACGGTAAGGTGAAGCGACGGATCGATGCCAACCAGAGGAGTGAGTAGTGCTAGAAAGCTAGTTAAAATTTAATCTTTACAATTTATAAAACGAGAATTACTAACAATTAAGTTTGGGGGGGAAGGATCAGCAGAGTGTGAGAGAGGATTAGCACTTCTGGCTTCCTCTTAGCGATACGCATGCTCGCATTTCTTGTACAGTTATTACATTAGTCCTCAGTTTAATGGCGGTTGCCAATCCTTTTTTGCACTTTCCTCGAAATAATTGAACAGTTCATACAGTTTTGCCTCTCAGACGAGACTGTATACGGTCGCCCTAGAGGTAGAAGATTTTTTTCCTCCTAATTAAAGTACTTTAATAAGCTTTAATACATAAAAGGTTTAAACTCCAAAATTTTTAAAATTATCCCAAAATCTATGAAAGTAAAAGCAAAATTAGGTAACCCAAAAAATCGGGGATTGGATTGGCCTGGCTGGTGGGTTTCTCGTCCTAAGGACTCGATAGTCGAATCCTTTTAGTTGTCGATATTGCTCATCAAAATCCCGGTCGCAACTTAAATGTCTTGTACAGAGAAATACAAGATCAGTGCTGAGTCTTTGGTGGCAAATATTAGACGTATAAGTTGATACATTTAGCCATGAGTAGGCCAATGGCAACGCAGGGTCTCTCTTCATCCTTCCTCCTCGAATCTTCAAGCAACCTATCCCTTGACAAACTGCCAATCAATCCTTAATTATGCATATGCCTGTAGCTATTGCTTGCCCTAAAAGTATGGTGTATCTTCAACGATTTAACTTTGCGGATTTTAGAATTTAATGGGAAATTAAAAATCCTGGAAAAATCAAACGCTGCTTTCTCTGTAACAACACCCGACCGGCTTCAAAACTTACATGTTACAAACGAGAGGATAGTGCAATCTTTTATGTGGCTGGTTTGTACTAGATATCACATCCTCAGTCTTCCTAGTTGATACTTCTTATTCCCAAAACTTGATAGAAATGCGAGCTCGCTATGGAAAAGAATTCTACTATCCTCTTTAAAAATGGCACAGAATTTTTTTAACCGGTCGGGGGTAGGCATCAATAACCCAGAGTGGAAGTAATACGGTTTACCTAATTCTATATTTATGAATATCATTAAATTTTAAAAACAAAAATTGTTAGGATGTATTTATGGTTTTATTGATCTGTGATGTATGATAATTATAGCATGATCATTGCATGTAATTTGGCGAACCATTCATCTTATGCTACCACTGGAAACTCAGATATAAAATGTATGCATTTTCAGACAAAACACAGTAATAATATATGGCTAACTAGAACCATAAAACTCACAGAGTTTCACCTTTCCTCTCCTTTCTTTAGTTAAGGACTGAGAACTTGCAATCACATATCGTTGAAAGGCAGTCCATGCTAGAGTTCACCATAGTTATGCTGATAAAATGTTGAGAATTTTTTGATGTTTCACTACGTTATTGTTTGTTTAACGACAATCACTTTGCCTGCATTTCAGCAGACTTCTTCAGGTCGAAAGGCTGATGCCAGTAATCTTTATATTGGACCGTTTTTCCGCACCTGAATGGCTGGCGACCTTCCACTTTTGGTCACCAATTTTTCCCCGTTGTTGTGACTTGTCCGTTTGTATGAATGACTTCTTCCAAGTTGACTGAATGTCTCGACTCGGAATGGATGTGTTCCGCCACAGCGGAGAGATGTAATTGATAATTCTTCATCCCCCGTCCGTGATATATATGAAGACATAATTCCTCAATAAGTGGTATGATGCAGGGAGACCCGCTTAAATTGAATACATTTTATATCCCAATCGAAGCTCACTAATATGTTTTCCAAGGGTACCTAGATTATCTGTGAAAGTATATGTTGAGAAGAAAAGTTTCTGAATATCGTGACTTGTTGTGAAACGGTAAAATCCGAAATGTTTTACTTAAAGCCATGTGGAGAAACTTGAAGGGAAAACACTCTCGTCAGTCTCGGCTATTTCGAGCTGTCTCTTAGTTTAAATTCTACGAATGCTAGGCAATATTTTACCAGCTGCATGCGCAACGATAGCAGCATATAAAGGAAATAATGAGATCTCGGGAGATAAATGAGGTGAAGGCATGGCATTGCGCATGAAGATAGGTTAAAGTTAGTCAGGCAGGGCGAATGCCTGGGAATTGGGTCGGAATAAGAAGAGTAAAGGGCGAAGAAATGAGGAGAGATGAGAATGGAGGCGAAGAGGAAGAGAAAGAGGGAGAGGAAGAAGAATGAGAGGAAGTGGGAAAAAGGCTGCGTCGGTGAGTTTGGCAGTGTGGCCTGCGGCTGGCCCGACGAGGATTTTTCCCTCTTTCATCGCTTTAAGAGACTGTTTGTCAGCTGAGCGGGGAGGAAGGGAAGAAAGTTGGCGGAGCGGCAAGAGAAAGCAGAGCGTGGTTGGATGTGGGTGGGGTTTGCGGGAGCGGGGTGCGTGCAGCGGAAAGACGGGAGAAGGGAATGGGGGATGCGGAAGGGGAGGGCGGAGGGGAGGGAACCCGTTGCCCAGACAACCAACCGGAGGCAGATGTGGGTAGCGGTGGGTTGGTGGCTGATGCCCCCCCACACACCGAAGAGTGAGTTGGGGGGTGGAAAAGAGGCCATCCAGATGCCTCCCTTCGGAGAGCAAACACAACCGCGAGTAATATAACCCGTGAAATGGAGAGTGGTTTCTAGAGCTCAGATAGAGAGACACGTCGCCTTCATCTCTGTGCGAATGCACGCCGGCGTTCACCGAATAGGACCATCCAGAGAGTGAGATCGCTGTTTCGTCGTCTTTCACACAAATATGGCGATGTGCTGGAAACCAGAGAAATACTGTTCTTCCCTCATGACAATATTATCCGAGCATTGTGGGAAAACAGAAAAAATTGTTTCACTTCTTATTGCCATATTCCAGCTTAACACTAGAACCGTGGCAGGGGTCAAAATGACCCCTTTTCATTTTCACTTAATATTTTTCATGCTTATTTTTCAAAACTACGGGTTGTCTTTTTATGAATTTTCATGAAATGATACTCTGTCCTCTTACAGGAAGTTTTATGCTCGTTTGGCCACTGTATCGGTTTCTGTGCGATGATACACCGTTTCTGGCGGAAGAGGTCATTTTGACACCTCTTGGAAACTTAATATTCCACAGCAAAATTTGTATATACTTCCAACTCTGATTATCGTACAAAGTAGCAATAAGCGTCTATCATTTCGGGGAAGGGCGTAGGATGCAGAGCCGGAAGGGGAGGGTTGCCGGTGTGTCTGGAAATCTGTTCGGGAGACTTGTACAAACTTGCAGGGAATATCTCACTACTGCCGTGTGGCGGCGTAGTGTTCCTTCCTCCCTCGCTCAGCAGTCGGTACTTGGCTGCCATCAATGCATGGATTTTTTACCAGGAGTGTACTGGTAAAAAAGTGCAGCGTCATCAATTTTTATGTAATCTTTCTGACGAGCTCTCCGAAACGAACAGGCAGAGTAGAAACTTACCTCAAAGGGTTCAATTACACTCATGTAAAGTGCCAATACATTCCTCTCGTCGTAAGTGCCAAGTCATGGAGAAATGTCACGACAACAAAACGTGTAATATGTGTGTAGGCTGCAGAAATTTTGTATGTGGCACTTTTACAAGTGAAACTAAGGTGTTTTACCTTTCCTGTATCACAGTGGAGCAATTATTTTGACATTTTATTAGGAAAACTAATTATTGCCTTACTTACCCTGAAACAAAATTTGGTTAAAATGTAACTTTTTCTTGTGATTTGTATCCTTAATCAGTTCCTGTACTACAGTGTTCCCTTCATTTTTTGGAAATAAAATAACATATTTCTCAGTGTTAAATCTTGTTTTTATGACAAAATGCTGTAACTATAATTAACCCAAGAAAAGAAAATTCATTTGAGAAAAAGAGCAAAAATCTTAGTACTTTTGAGTAATGCTGATTTCCAACCTGACCAAGCGCTGTAAAATAAGGCAAAGGCAGCCCTTAAGCCTAAATCTAACAATACCTAAATAGAGGTACTAAAAAACCTTGCAAAAGAGTAAAAAAATAGTTAAAATAAGTAGGGGTCAAAATGACCCCCTCCGCCGGAAACGGTATACGAAAAAGTCCACTGTTCTAGTGTTAAAACTCAAAAAAATTAAATAATCTCACAATTCACTCAGCTTTTCTATTTCTCAGTGTGTATTTGGACCTCCTATGTATTATTTTCAGCTATTTCTCATTGCCGTTGCCATTTCAACGTAATCCCTCGAGTGACCTCGCAATATGCTAAATGTCTATATCTACAGAGGTAGCGATAATTTCCATGAGTGAGTAAATATTTAAGTACTTAAGAATTCAGTTAAAATTAGAGTCTACTGAAAAATTCTTCGTTAATTAGCTTAAGGTAATTTGAGCGATATTTTTCTCTAGTCATAAGGGAGACCATATTTGAATTTAATCTTTTTTACTTCACCAGCCGTAAGATGCATTGAGTAAATACTGCCATGTTAAAGGCGTGATAGTGTGGTTTTATGTGACTTAAATTCTCAGTATTTAAAGAGAAACGTCTACTAATGTGCTAAAAAATGACTAATTGCTTCACGCCCTGCAGTAATAAAAAAACCTGTACAGCAGGTTTATTTTGCGATTTCAAAAAAAATACTGCGCTGAGCAATCATTTTTTTGTCTGAATAAATGTATAAAAACAAGCTATAAAATTTTTGACCAGATCTAAACGTTGGAGATTTTTCATTATTCCCTCACATTTGCATAGGCGTACCAAGTACCACTGAAAACAACTTCTACTTCTTCGCAAATATCACAAATAGCAGAGCTGAGGTGGAACTAGAGGTAAGTAGCTGAAATTTTGCTATACTTAGAAAATAAAGAATTTCCTTTAAAATGAGACCTAATTTATTGAATTGGAGGTAAAATGATTTCTCGCTCAAAATTTCGAAGCAAACCGCGTTTATCATTCCGTTTTAGTATCCGAGTATCTAAGAGATGCTGAAATATTCGAATTCATGATCGAGCTGAAGTTTTTAGAACAAAGTTTGCATAAAATCACTTATAAAAATAAATAATTCCGAAGTGAAAACAGGAAAAATTCGCAAATTATCCTTGAATCGGCCAAAAATAAACATTTCCGCGGACGTCCTTTCGGTAATCCTTCGGGCGGACCTGTAGCGGAATCTTGTACACCCTCGGCTTTTTCTTCTTTTGAGATGCGTCAGTGCGAGTTTGACACACTGGCAGCCACCACACTGAAGACCATCTTCAGATGATATAAATGATATACTTAAACTTTCAACAAAATGTTGGAATAAAGTTTTCATTTCCAGTATAGTTCATAAAATATCATTTGAATGAAATTTTGGTGATATAAAATGTTAGTGATATCACTGATGATACTGATACCACCATCGGATCAATTTTTATCCGAAAAGCTATGAGCATCATTTAGAAACTGACATACAGAATAATGGGTTCGATGAACCCAGTACTATATATGTTCCAGTTTTCTGGTGATATTGGGAAGAGATGGCGATGTCTAGCAAAATAGGTACAGCCTGGCGCCGAGTAGCAGTCGCATTATTTACAAACTACCTGAATAGGAAAAAATATAAAACAAAGCATCATAACTCATAAGGCAATAATTAAGAGGAAAACGCATTGTAATAAATGAGAGATATCATTCTCAACCTTTTTTTTATTTACCTTTGTCGGTGAGCATAGTTAGAAAATTCCTTGCGATCTATTGAGCTGAGAGCTCTAACAACTGTGGGACGTGGAATTGATTTTATAGGCAGGGAAATTCCCGCCCACGACCCCGCTAGAAGGTTAATACTGCTTCAAGTGTCTTCTTAGATTCATTAACTTGATTCGCTCTCGATAGACGGAAAGCTTATCGGCATTTTGTTGAATAAAATTCGACCAATCAGATGAAAGCGCGTCAACTTCCTTCTTCCATTTTTGTTTCCGTGCCAAAGCGGATGAGAACCAAACTAGTTGCTTTAAATATTACTGCTGGCTCTCTTCTCCACCCCCACTCCCGCTTCTGGCCAGACCCATCAGCATACCTGAGCCGGAGACGGCGTCTCCGGAGTTCCCAGCCCATTTCTGCCACTAATCCTGGCTGTCCAGATCCCGTACCTACGCGATTGCGCTTCTCTAGAGAGGGTGAACAGAAATTTTCAAGCATTAATCCCTAGAGAGAGAATAGAAACCATGAAAGAAGACGAGACGTAAATGAGCTGAAACTCTAATGAACCCACTCCACCTTCTGTACTCAACATGCCTGAACCTGATTCTGGTCTTCTTGCCGCTCCTGTCTCCCAGCCTTTTACCGTCTACCCTGGCCTGTCGACGACCATCTCGCCTCCAGCTGCCACCACTGGACCTTCAACTGCCACTCCCGGGCCAGCCCCAGCCATCCAATCACCATCTGTTCTTCCGACCTTAAGAGTCCCAGCCCACTACCTCAACTTCCAGCTCGATGAGCACATCGCTTTCTCTAACCTGTTCTAACGAAATCAACCCGATTTTATCCAGCCTGGCATCTGAGCCCATCTGGAAATAAGGTAAAAAGAGCATGAAATCCACTCCCCTGTTCTCTCTAACACCTATCAGTAACCGATATTCTTTAATTTCCGGACCATCTATTCCTCTTGCTTCCTCCGCTCCGGAGCCTTCAACAAACTAATCCCAACTACCACGGTCAGAAACCATAATGAATACCGAAACTTCCCTTATAGAAAAATACCATTTATTAAAATTACCGATCATACTGATTGGATCAATATTCATAAATTCCTACTAAAATTCTGCCAATTTCTTCCATTTGTAACTCCACCAGACTCATCACAGCTAACAGAAAATGCCAAACTATAATTGATTTAGCAAACTCCCAAAAATGCCTTGCCGAGATGTTAGTTCTTTTCACTTCTTACTTCATTCCAGCTATCAGACGTAAGGAATTTGCCCACAGCTGGACTTTTCTCTCTGTTGCCATGGAAGATATTATGGAGGAGCTGTTTTGCACGAAGCCAACAGACACCAAACGAGCTGCTAATATCCTCCGAGTCAATCCATAACAGACCAGAACCTGCTTTGAAGTTTCCGAGCCTTCAGCAAATCAAGACCAAGTCCTTCAGATCATTTCACTAGAGGGTCTCTAAGTTATCGTTGATATGTTATAACCACCCAACGACCCCGTTCAGTGCCACAAATACCAAGCTTCTAGTCATACACATAATAACTGTTATCTTACGCCTAATTGTGTCAAATGTGTCCGAAATCATCGTTCTTTAGAATGCCCCGTCCCTAAATAAGTATAGCCAAAATGTTACCTCTGTAGTTGTGAGCACCCCGCCAGTTACAAAGGATGCCCTTAACACTGGGAAGCCAAATAGCAGAAAATAGCGCGCAGCGACGCGATCAACGAGGCGGTACCAGCTTCGCCTCCAATGACTCTTAGCAGCACCCTTTCCGAAGCCGTTTCTTCCCCTTCCGCCTTCCTCGATCTTCCCGCCAGCCATCCTTGTTTCTCGGCCAAACCCATCCCCCGATTCAACCAAACTAGTCACGTGAATTTGAACCATGTTTCCCAAACTTACGTCACTGTCCACAATTTAGGAGAAGAAACTGTTTATTCTACAGCAGTTAATTCTAATCTTCGTATAATCTTCGATTTATCCGTACTCCTATGTAACAACATATGCCAGGCTAGCGGGTACAAGTCTCCTTCCAATAAAAATGTCCATCTACATACAAACTGCCTCCACCGTTCGCTCTTGTATGAGTCTTTCTTCTCTGGCATGCAAGTATTTCTAATGTCAGTTTGTAATTTTAACAAATTCAAAATTATAAATGCATGTTCAAAAAGCAAGAAAAGAAAAAAAATGATAATTCCTTATGCTTATGATAAATAGTGATTATGAAATTCAGAAATGTGTTTGTCCTGGGTGAATTGTTGTTCTATGCTCACTTTTAACGAGCAAGTTTCTCTTCATATAAACCTTACACCACACAACTAGACATTTTCTCACCAACAAAACGTGCAGTTTATGTCATTGAACAGGTTGGGGTGACCATTGTATACCGAGGCGTTGCCATTAGTGTGCGCCTTCGGCGCAGTGCAGAAAGACCATCAGCTTAGAAATGACACATTTTTAAATTACTCCAAGATTTCATTCTGCATAAGTCCAAGCGCGTTAAGACTACCCCAATGCTACGTACTCTCGGTCGTTCCTTCGCTAATGGCAAGAAGCTTAGATTGTTAGAAAACGCGATAAAAAGGCAGAAATACAAAATAGAATCGGTAGAGGAGAGGGACTTGCGAACAATGAGGTGTACCTTGTGAATTTTCTGCTCCTGTCTAAGCGGCGAATAACGCTTGAAAAGAAGAAACAATTTAACTGTCACAGCTAAGTTTTTATCATCGAAACTCTTTAATTTCATAATTAATTTTCCATGCTCCTCAGGGTTTTAACCTCAAGAATATATACTATTTTTCTTCTCAAATTTTCAATTTCGTTTTCTGAGTCACTCAAGACTTTGCCACGTAAGCGTTTGGTCACGTTTTACTCCGAAAAACTAATTAGCTTTGCCTACTTATCGTCACTGTACGAATAACCTATTTTCTCTTATATACCTTTTAGCTCCTAAAATCTAAATATCTACAAAAATGGGATGAAATGAACAGTAAACATTTTTTCTTAAGTTATTAATGGTTCATGCCGTCAACTCATAGATTAATTTACTAAAAATACCTTACCCCATTAACACAAATGAAAAAAATAACTTGGTATTCTTCCACTGATTTATTTTCTTGGTACAATATGTTTAGGCACAACGGTGTCATCATCTTATACACCAAAGCAAACATCACATCAGTCAAAAGAAAACAAATCAGTGGAAGGAAACCAAATTACATTTTCATGTATAAACATACACAAAATTGAGACTGTAACGATGGAAACCTTACTCCATTACCATTCGCTTTTCATTGCTGGCATACATGTCTGCGTAAATATGACTTTATATACTAAATTGCATTTTGAGACATTTGATAGCAGTTTCATTTTTCCTATACATATTAATTGATTGGTAATGAGAAAAACAGTTAAATAGAAGGAATCTTTATTGACATACCCTGTCATAGTTTGGACGAGAGCGTTTTACAGAAATTTATAACTTCAGTACCATGAAACTTTGGCGACCAATTTTGGAGAAAAAATTTTTCCTAGGGACTACATTTATTATCAAATTATATTTATAGAACTATATTTAGAGAATTTATTGTACTAGGCGAAAACACATTGATTTATAAACACTCATCTGGCTGGTTTATAACTGTAACAAGAAAACTTTAAAAGTATTTCTATAAAAGAAAATCACTAACAATGCATGTTTCCGAGCTATAACTATCTAGTTGACTACTCACAGGCTGTTACCAAAGGACAAATAAATTACATGATAATATTTAACGATAGAAATACGGTGCAATTCCAAAGATATTTATTTACCAGACAATACAACCAATGGAGATTTCATCCAGCATGGATTTAGGATCGAAGTTTTTATCACAAGGAATATATTTCTTCAAGAATTCTAGAACTAACAAACTTTATCTGGTGTTTTCAATCTTAGCTAATTAATTTCACCGAATACGAACTATTTTCCCAAATTCATCCTCCAATGTTAGTATACTAGTAGAACTCTGATGCAATTTTGAGAGTCAATTATTAAAGTAACTGGTCTATAGCACTTTGGCCAACTATTGCTCTAAATACCACGCGTGTCTCACAACGTACTTTAATCTTCTATCTCTTTGAGCTTTATGGAGCCAGGCTCACTTTATGGAGAAAATGGGATTCCGCCTTCGCCTAACTCCTTTAGAGGAATTGCGGAATTTTAGTTTTACTCCAGCAAAATCATCTTAATAGAAAATTTTCGGCATCCAGCTAACAGGCCATTCAAAACGTTCGCACCCACTTTCTGAGGGCTTTCAGTGAAAACTAAAGGCATAATATCTCCCCTTGAAGCCTCCTATACCTTTCCTACTCCCTCACCCTCCATCTTGGTGACGGAAGGTTGTGGGAGGAAGGAAAAATAAAACGCCGGGGGAAAGAAGAGGGGTTAAAAGAGGGAGGTGGAGGCGGGGGCGGGGGGGGGGAGGACGGGGGGTTTCAGGACGGAGGACGGCGGAGTGAATCCCCGTTGAAACAGTTATGAGTTTACTTTAGGAATTGAAAGCAAACAAAGGAAGACCCTTTAGAGGCTCCATCTCGCGTTAGATTCCTACCCACTAATATCTTGACCTCATTCCGAGAGAGTATTTGTTGGACCTAAGTAGTCTTTCCCACCACATTCCCCTCGCACAGAAAACTCCCCCCTTCTCCCGCTCACCTTCAAACTTTACCCATACTACTTCCCACGCCTCTCCCATCCCCCATCTGCCATCCACTGACAAGCTCTCCTGACGAACTGGAACCTGATGTGGGAGACTGACAGCTGGATGCGGAGGCATTCGGTCTGCCAAGTGGTGAAAGGTGTGGGAAAGAATGGCGTGCGAATGGTTGGAGGGCCGTAGAAGCGGGACTTGGGCGCTGGTTCGGATTTCACTGAATGGAGGGAGCAGGTAACTTGAAATTTTATGAGTGTAGGAATCCTCGAAGAACAAAACGAAAAATTCATTGATGCCACCGGGTTTCCTTGGGCGTCCACCTCACCATGTTAATTTACCACTTTGCGGCGTGTTCTCATGAAGTCTCGCAACAACGTTGTCATTTTTATTTTGGGAAAAGTTTGAGGGTATAAGGATAATATTTTTACGGTAATGGTCTTGGTGGTGCTCATATTATTTGTTTCATTAGCAGAAATAGTTCCATATATTCTGAAGTAATTAAGCAATAAATTATCAATTATTCACATTAATGAAAAATAAACATTTTCAGTACATATTCCTCCTTGTCATACCCTTCTTATTTCTATCATCAGTTGTGATCCATTAGTCAATACAAAAATGATTCTCTAGTCTTTAACATATTTTTCTCCCATTATATGTCCAAAAAGGTATTATTTTGCAAATAAACAGACCTTTACTCTCATTACTGCCATCATTCTCCCTTACCTGGGAGTCTTTGAAATATTTTGGGAAGGTTTTGCTACGTCTTGTATTATCGTCAAGAAACCATAGAGTACTCATCCTGATTTATGAATTTTTTCATAAATTTATATCTTCTCCGTTATTTTGCTTTATCTATATATTATTTGTATCCTAGGAATTATAATTACTATTCCTAATACACACCCTTATTCATGAAACTCCCATTCTAGAAATAATATAAATAATGTGTAAAATACAGGGTGTTTCAGGAGGAAAGTTCGAAACTTCTAGAGGAGGTAGGGGAGGTGATTTTAAGCACTTTTTATCATATCAACATGGGGTCGCAACTCCTTAGTTACCGAGCTATGGCAACGTAAAAAATTTTTCAGAACTATTCTGCAATCACAATGAAAACACCGAATCTCAACAAATAGTATCGATTGAGGATCTTTGAAACTTTTCACAGTGATGCATAAGATATGTATTGTTCTTGTTCTGCTATCATCAATGCTAACGGTATGTTATTTTCAATATGGCTCTCGAATAAACGTTGAAGTTTAATTCCTCAAAAACAAATAATGTACGACAGCGCTCTTAATTTCAGAGATTCCAAAAAATGTGTAAGAATAAAACTTTTAGAAAATTTATTACTCCATATAATTATTTTTAGATTTTTTTCAAATATTTATTACCAAGCTGTCATATGGTATTATTGGTTTAAAACAAATGCGATAGAATAATACCCACATTTTAGTTGAAACTCCTAATATGGCAACTTTTCAGTGTTTTTTATTGGAAAAAAATTAACGAAACATACCTTGTAATTGTGAAAATTTTACAAGTCCATCATTACAATGCAGAGTTTTGACTGACTTCCGGCTGTCTTGAAAGTGACCGAGGTGGTTTGTAATAGTATTCATGAGACGCATTATCTTCATATTTAACTGAAAATACCTTATAAAAAAATTTCCAGGTATTCCAATTTTTCGACTTTTGTCCAGCATTTGAGTTTGAAAACTCCACTGTGCGACGCGATGTGCGTCACAGGGCGCGATGAGCCTTGCTTTTTAAACCGTTCGAGGAAATTTTTAGTAGATTATTATCGGAAAAACTTTTAATGAGGGATTTTAAATATACTCTACTGGGATATAATGGGTAAAAATCACTGATTTTTAAAAGATTTTATCAAGTTCACGGTGGCTATAGTAAATTCTGAAGTTTCCGCACCTCAACTCCTCATCGGATGGCAGCCGGTCCTCACCGCACTTAAATACCCTTTTGTGAAGGGTGGGCCAGTTGGGGCAGGATTTTTTTTCTCAAACTGTACTAGAGACTTCATTCTTTAATTTGTTGTTAATGTTCTTATCTTGTATTACTTCAACCATAAGGTTTTTCTTCACTTTCTGCCAAAAACACGCGAAAAACAGTGTATTTTTATTATTTAATAAAAAGATGTAAAAACGATATGCGATAAAAAATTTATTTCTCAAACCCTTATTTAAAATACACACTTTTATATAAGATGTCAGAGAAATTCAAGCAAGGTCGTATAACGCGTCAAGGGCGAAAAACATTTAACAGTTTTCACGAAAAAAGGTAGACAGAAATTTTGACAATTTTTTCTAAACTTTAAAGATTTCTGCTGACGTCAAAAAACACTTTGAGCTGATATTATTTTAGGCTATTGTAGTTTGGATATTATGCTGTCATAAACTGCAAGTGCTTCATTTAAAATAAAAAGAGAAAAAAATCATTTTTGGCCGGCTTTTTTCGATTTCCGCCCACTGTGTGTCGGTTCTAATACACTTCTACCAACGTTCCTGTCACTTTTTAAACACGAATGCCAGGCCATCCTCCTCAAACTCCTTCCAACGCGCCTCCGCAGCTTTGATGACCTCGTCATCGGTCTTGAATTTCCATCCCCTGAGCAGAAACTTGACTTCGAGGAACAGCCATCGCAAGTCGCAAGGGGCCAAATCTAGACTGTATGGAGGGTGGAGTAAGATTGCAATGAGCGAGCATTCAATAAATCCACTAAAATGTGGGTGACGTGGGGCCGCGCATTGTCATGATGCAGTTGCTCTGGTGTGAGCAGGCGCGGCACCCATCTGCAAGACACGCGTGGCATGGCCAGATCATGGTGGAAAATCGAAAATGTGCTACCAACTTAAATTTAAAGACATTCGGCGAGCTTCCGAACGGTAATTCGTTGTTCTTAGCGGACGATAGCTCCAGCTGTATTCTTTACAACATCGGTTCCGAGACGTTGAAGGGCGCCCCTCACTCGGCTCGTCGGCAATTCTCTCTCTACCCTCCTCGAGCACATTATACCGGTTGTAGGTCACCTGGTACATAACATCTTCACCATACGCCGTAGTTAATAATTTTTAAGCGCCTTTTTGGTTCTTCCCGAGTTTCACTAAGCATTTCACATAAGAATATTGCTCTAACTTATTATCCATGTTGAACATGGTAGGCGAACATCTAACACACATTATGCGAATCGTAACATACGTCCACTTACTGTACCGATCGACTTGAAACTAGTCGTTATTGATGGCTAAAAAATGGGCTACACGATGGTATGCAGCATTACTACCCTTCGTAAAATATTTCCCTCAAGGTCATTATTAGTATTACTTTTAGAAGAGCCCTCGTGTATTTCAAGTATTTTCTTTGAGATGGATAAAATTTATTAGCCGTAAACAAGTAGTTCTCACAAATCAGACTAAATCTCAGTTGGTATTGAATGCGTTTTTGATTATTTTTTTTTAAGCTAGACATTCATTTGTATTTATCCTTCTGCTAACATGAAGAAATAATTAAAATAACTGACAAGTTTACTTCACTGATGTAGGTTTCACGTAGTAAGTCTTTGTATTGCTATTAAGAAAACAATCAAGAATGATTGTTGTAGGAACTTAAGGTAGTGCAAGAGAGATCAATTATCATTCCCAAATCATAGTAGAGACTATATTCCATTTATACGTTTGAATTTCACCAACTGCGAGACACAGAATTAAATATTGCATAATAAATGGTGCAACACAATAGTTTTACATGACAGAAATTGTAAGCAATTGCATGAAAATATCTAAATCAGTCTTAAACCCTACTCATTTTTTCACGCGATACGTTTGAAACCCCATCAAAACGGAATGTGAATCCGAAGAATTTACTGCGGCGACAATAAGATTTAATAGTTGATAAAACACGCAAACTACTCACAGTTAATGTTTTGACGAGATCTAAGTGTTGGAAATGCCTAATTTTTAACAGAAGATCTCTCTGGAGTGCATACACGTACCATTTCCCATAAAAATCGGCTTTTATTTTTTTGGAAAATAACTCAGAATGTAGTACGATAGGGTGTTGATTTTTTTCAATGGAAGGGTGATATATTTTTCTTTAAAATGAAACCAAAATTATTGATTTCTAGCTAAATTGATATTTCGCTCAAAATATCTTAGTGAAAACGTAATTCGGAAAAAAGCCTCGGGAAAAATTGTAAATTTCAATTATTTTTTATCAATGATGAAAAGAAATTTACCCTGAATATTCAAGACTAGTAATAAGGTTTGGAAAAACTCACGTCAAGGTATTCCTAGAACTACGCTCCACACATACCTATAAATTAGTGACCACCAGTTGCTTTCACATAAAGTTTATTTTACTTTAACATAAGATAATTTAGTATGCGTCTAATAAATTTCGGTACTTTTAAACTATCTATCAAAAAATTTCTTTACTATGGTGCGAATATTTTTCCTAAACATATCCCATGGTATGCTTATGCTTGGTATTCTTAATTCGAGATGAAATACCTGGGACAAGCCATTTAAATAACAAGGCTAAATGTCTCCTATATGTGACGAGGTGTATGCATACACCACTGCACCATCAACAGCCTCGCCGACTACTTTTCTCCATAAATATTCATCAGATTAAATGAGTCCGTGCTAGGTCGTGGAATCGTAAATTTCACGAAACTTACGGCAATATCCACTTAGATTCATAAATTGTGTCACGGTATACGGGAGCTAAAAAAATAACTAAACACGTAAATTAAGTTTTTGGAATGATTCGACCAGCGAACGATCATTAATCTTCCTGCGAGTTAATTTTTTTTCGGAAATACGGCCAGGAATCTCCATAACTCCTCGTTAACTGCATTAAACTTTCCATCATTCCCGATAATTCATTTCCATTTACCTGAATTAACTGCCATAAATAACCGCATCTTCTCCATGAAGTTCAAAAAACCGCCTCTTCACTTTTTGAGGGGGCTTTATTTTGGGGTCATTTAACGAAGTCAACAGAGAGGATAAATAATTCAATAGGCCAAAAGTCATCGAATCAATTGAACCAATTTCAGTCCATCTTTATTGAGGCTACTTTTCCTCAATTTTATCCGAAAGAGAATGTGTCTGGCCGCAGTAAACACAGACTGCTCCGTAATAACCCTAACAAGAGACTGTAATTGGTACCTCAACCGTCTAGTCTCTTCAATAAACTAAGGAGAGTTTAGTGCCAATTTTACTGCCATGTCGTTTGTAGTTGATTAAGCAGCATTAACAAGTATCAAAGTATCTGAAATTGAACCTAATCCTAATTTTAATATTTTAAATTTTGTTCCATTGCTATTTTATTTGGAGTCCTGATGTTGCCTCGTACTTTTAATATTTATACGGATTCTCGGTTAACAAATTCAAAAGTAGTCGACACAGCAGGAGAAAAGTTTCAGTTCATTACACGGTAAATATCCATTGGAAAAATAAATTTTCCACAAGGCATTTTCTGTTTTTATTAAACCTGAAAAATGAAGTCGAGAACGCAAAAGGCTTCAAATCTAATGGTTTATTTTCATTAAATGAAAAGTTTTAATATTAAAATTTTAAGGATCAGGGAGGTGTATATCAACAGAGGAAATAATTATTACATATAATTAATAAGTTAATAGTTAGTTAGATACTTCTACCGTACCTTATATTTCATTGCAATCATATTACTTGCTTCTTTCGGGTTGTAATCATTGAAGGTAGGTATATTTTATTTACAAAAATGGGTTTAGCACCTTAGGATTGGACTTAATTCCACGTCCGTTGGAGTGGTCTATTCAATCACTACTTCCTCGCTGCGATCACAGGACATGTGTGTCAAATTAAGTTTTTTATTGGACACCTCACAGACAAAATTGATCTTTACACCATATACTATGATAAAAACAGGTTATTCTCTTGCGACAAAGAATAACAGGTTTCCAAGTTAAGTTATTTATTTTGGAAGTTAAAATGAAACTAATAAACGGTGACTGAAGTTTCTATTTTCTTATTTAATTAGTAACAAAATCACTGGTTAAATAAGTAATTATTTAAGTTGAAATTATAGGGATACCTCCGCAATGAAATAAATTTCAAGCTGTCAGTTACATATATTGTGTTTCCTTTTAGCCTAGCGTCAAAAAACAAATATCTTATCTGAATATTAAAGCCTTGTACTGCATAATACTCCAGTTTAACATAATACGGCTTAGTCTCTTCCTGTTCACTCTTGATGCTCTTCCCATCTGCTTGACTGTATTAATGGATTTTGCTTGAGGAGTCGACGTGTAGTCATGATAGTTTTCATTCGTTATTTTTTCTCATAAATCCGTCTGTAACTTGAACTCTATAATCACCAAGTACCATTACCGCATAATTTTGTGGATATTTTTACCTATGAATTATGATTTTACGTCACTGGGATTGTGCTTTGCATTCCCAAATTTTAGTCTATTCTGATCATTTGCGTGGGTCTGACAGATATTAATTTTGCATCATCGGTCTCATTTTCATTATTAGATAACATTTTCTATCTCATGAACGGTGGTTTTCTACATAGGTAATCCATTAATTTCTACTATAAGCCTCTGTTATGTGCACCAAAATAAAAATGTTTCGTTCTACACCTGTTTATATACTACTGAAGTAAAAAGTAACTATAATCTTTAGAAAATTTCTAAACAATTTGGACGTTACCCTGACTTAAAAATGTGCAACCACAACGATACCTTTGAATTTATCAATTTTTTATCAACCTTTGCATTTATCAATTTTGATCTTTCATAATTCAAGGATAAAGAATGTGCTAATGTTAAATTATTCAATGGAAGAGGAGATCATTGAGAGGAAAAGTGAAATAAAAGATTTGGGAATTATTTTTGACTGTAAAATGACTTTTGTAAATCATATATTGAATATTACCGAGTCTGCTTGTAAGCTGCAGGGTTTTCTATACCGTATGTCAAAGTATTTCAGGAATGAATATGTGCTAAATTTACTGTATTTTTCTCTTGTAAGGAGCAAAGTAGAATACTGCTCTGTAATTTGAAATACTCATGCAAAAAAGTACAGTGAAATTATTGAGATAATTCAAAAAAGGTTTTTAAGATATATGTATTATATACGGTACCACGTTTATTTCATCATGGAGAACCATATAAAATACGAGGACTTATTGAAAATGATTAATTTCCATAAATTATCTGTTCGGAGAATATTGAATGATCTTATATTTTTACATCATTGTGTAAACAAAGGAGAATGTGGCACGTTGTTGAATCGATTAAATTTTCATGTTCCATCGAGAAAAGGTAGAAATATGATGGCATTTTTTGTAATGAATGTTAATAGTGAATACTGAAAACATTCTCCTATAAACAGATTGTGTATTACATATAACAAATATTGTAACGACCTTAATGTGTATCAAGATATAAATAAATTTTTTAAAGAGGCATTTTCAAAAATAGTGAAGTAATGTTGTCGATATGTAGACTAAATAATGTATTTATGTATTCAACCATTTGACTGTATTGATCAGGTACGACCAATGTTAATAATATTTGTATTTTTTTGTTCAAGTATTCATTGTTTACCCTGCAATTATATTCACATGTTGGGTAAACATTTAAAAAAATAAATAAATAAAATAGATAAATTTTAAAGATTTATCATAAACTAAGCACACAAAACTTCGTAAAATAAAAAAGGTGGGTGATATAACGCCTTCTTAATATGCACTCATGTGCTACAGCAAAGGTGATGATGAAGAGATAATAGTTCATCAGTTCACAGTCTCCTGTTATAAAAATATAAAATAATGGAAAGGCCCTTTCATTGAAGATCACTGACGAAAATTCCATCGTAGGCTGAAAGCCGATGAATATTCGGGACGTTAGAGGATCGTCTAATGGGCGTCCGTCCGTCCCAATCACGGCTGCTCTGCGGTGCGAGAACGAGAGGGAGGCGACACCGTTTGACAAAACTGAGAGCGGCCCAGAAGAGAGGAATATTTATTTCATCCACTTTCTCCTACTCCTGCGGAGAGGTGCGGCCATCACCCAGACTCTTCCTACGTATCACCGACAAAATCCTCGTCCCTTTCTGCCCACGGATATCTTCTCCCCACCGCTCAGCCCTATTCCTTCAAATTCCCATCTCCTCGGGTCCCCTGTCCTAGCGCGGGTGGGCGTCCGAAGTCGCCCGGACTCCCGATGCATTATTAACCGAGCCCCCCCCTTTCGTCTGTCGCGAACAATTGGCCTCCAGAGCGCTTCCCCGGCCGGCGATAAAAGCAACGTGACAGGTCCACGCCCCACACTGTCCCACACATCTCCTTTTTCCCGAGCCCCGGCCCGTAAAACCCATAAATTCTGCATCGACTAATTATTCCCTCTTCGCATCCTTACTGATGGGACTTCGTTCATTAGGCGCCAATTTTTTTCCTGGCCTTGATTCCCAAGCCTTTTCCCTAGGACGGTGTTATCCGTGGACGTTCCAAGTGAATTGCTCTTTCAGGAAAGCAGGATTTCCTAGGGTCCCCTGCGCTAAATCCTTAGGAAACACATTAAAAGGTTTTTTTTACCCGGCTTCCGAAGACACTAAGTTTCAGAGACGCACTGGAGCTATCAAATGAAGTTTATGATTTTCGCAGGTATCGTTATCCTTCCAAAAAATTTGAGGCAAAATCCTACTTCTTTAGCATTTAATTATACACATCTTTCTTTCATGTAACATTTTCCCAAAAGAGAAATCTTATCCAATCAAGAGCAGGCTGGTAACGGCAATAGAAGCTCTAGATCAACGTTCATGTCGTATTTTTATAGTGTTTTATTAAATGTTTCATCCCCACCTACAAAACTGCAACGATCCATCAATACATGCATGTGTAGTACCAGCGCTGCCAAACTAATGGCCATTCTAAAACTGAAAACTGACTTCAAAATTATTAAAATTAGGCTAATTAATATATAATTAAAATTTTCATCACAAAAAAGGTACGTTATAAATCGTATTTTGACGGTAACTTACAAAAGTTTCATTAATCGATATCGGAACTCAGACATTAGTTTAATACATAGAAAACTTTTCTCATGAGATTCAAACTGTTAGCAAAGTTTTAAATCCACTTGGAGGAATGCTTATCCGTCAAAAAGATGCTAATTTCAATTTTGTTGACAGATTTGGTTACTTCTGGTTAATTCTGCTAATTCTACGTGAAAAAATAAATTGCTCATCAAGGTTTAAGCTGAGTTAAGTTCACACAAAAACATTAGAACGAGGAAGATAAAAGATAATTCGAAATGCTGCTCACATTAATTTCTCCGAAATTAAGCTTAATTTAAATCTGCCCGAGACATTGGCAGTTTTGAAGTACTTTTTCGTTAAGTCTATCAACTCGTCACTGAAGACTTGTCTAATTATCCAGCCCAAATTTTTGGGCTCCATACAAATCCTATAATATTTGACGTTCAAGAAAATACGATTCCTCCATCGGCTCCCTCTAATTAAAGGTAACATTGTCTTCATCTCCGTTCTCAAAATTTTTTAACAGCTGGCTCTCGCATTTGGAAATCCATTCTCATCCGCCGAGTGAATCCTTTCGAAGGCCAATTAGAAGCTTCGTCTTCCTTTTTCCTCCTTCCCTCACTCCTTCGCCACCACCCCTCTTGCCAATTCCAGTCTGAACCACAACCCAAATCCCCTCTCCTCCCTAACAACTAACAATCCACTGCCTTTTCCCCCGAGCACCTCATCGCCAGCAATACTTTTCTCGCGCGCTAATTTCATTCGTCGCCTACTGCGGCAGAACCCGTAAATTCGCCCGACTGCGTTCCCTGTGAGTAATCACCAGAATGATGACACGGAGGAAAAACTTGTATAATCCACACAACTTCTGCCTCACTTTGTCTGAGGCGGCCTGAGGACTCCCCGGTATGGTTGGCGAATGGGAGGGGGGTAACTTTCTGGGGATGGCCCTTGGGGGGTAGTGGGATGAAGGGTGCGATACAGGAAGGGTTGGAGGGTTACTGAGGCTTGGGGATGGTTAGGGATGGGAAAGGGTTATTTCAGACGTGGAAAGTAGAAGAGGAAAGCGTACGAGAAAAGCAGAGAACGAGAGAGTCGCGCAGACTAGGATGGGTGGATGGGATAACTAAGATAATTTCGCGCGGGGCCAGCGCTCAAAGAGAGATGCGATGATGCGGAGTTCTGACGCCAGAGTGTGCGCGGATGAGGGGTTTCTCTGAGGGTTATAAGAGAGGGTGGGAATATGGAGTCCGGCTGGTGATATAAGGGTTGGGAATCTGAGGGGATACCATTGGAGCGTACGAAAGGGTATGTGCAGGTTAGGGATGCGAAAGAGGAGAGTGGATGAAGAAGGAGGAGGATGGCCGGAGGGGTGATTAGGAGTAGATATCCCAGGGTTCGTTGAGAGGGTACAATGGTTGTGCACAAGAATATTTCGCATGGGGAAGACATAGGGATATATCAATTATCACGGTCGCAATCACGAGTATAAACGTGCGTTGCACCCATAGCTCCTGAAATTCCATATTTTTGGCACATCTTATGTACAATTCCTTATATTCTTCTGTTTTCACTCTGCTTTGATAATTTTGCACCTTTTTCTCTAGTTATTTTATTTTCCGCAGTGCATATTGCCAATAATATTGATATTTATTTACTTTTTCTCCAAAAAGAACAAAATATTGATATTTTAAATGTTATTTTTCCCTCTTTTTTCCACCGATACATTATCATGTAAACTGCGATGCGAAAGTTAGAATTGGCGACCTGGAACCTTAGCTAAATTAGAAAATCTTAGACCGAAAGTCAATTACCTCGTATTAAGTAATCAATTAGCTGGTCTCTTTCACCCAGATTTCTCAAACTGCTCATATACCTATTATGTAAATTTTTAAGGGTGCTAGTTTGCTAGCTAGCATTAATAAGCCAGAACTGTAAACCGAGAGGGCTTAAACACGAAAATTTTGAGTCTGGAAGCAATCTTCGGACTAACGGAAGTGGGTGTTAGTCATCGGCGGTTGGATCATGTCCCAGACAATTTTTGACATTACCAGACAGTTTTATCTTCATCATCATTGTTATTATGTTATTACTACAGCATTGCTAAATCTCAGCTATTTTTCCGTCATGGTTCATAATATCGCCGGGTAAGTATTTTTGTTGTCAAGAAACTTCTTCAGAGCAATAACCCTTTGAGAAAACGCAAGTTTTTTAACAACTTTTTATTCTCCAAAATGTCTACATGGTGCAGTTAGAGGGTTGAGTATAAAACACAGACATATTTTACTTATAACTTGTTTTCCTCATCCCAGTTTGTTGTTTTAAATACCACGGACGTACGAAATAAAATAAATTTTAACACATCAGATCACACTTTTTTGAAATTATGAACTGATAACATTAACACAAAATAAAGATGACAATTTAATTTTCACAGTTTTTTTACACCTACATAGATTTGGACGAACTTATGCCATTATCAAGGTGCATAGGTAAAATTTTGCGAGCCTTTATATTCTTAAGCAAATCACTCCAAACGGGGAGAGCAATTCAATGTAGAATTAAAGTGCACCAGAGGGCCACCGGAAAGAAGAGATTCAGCCTCTTCGCAGTTGCAGAGCATGCGTGGTTCGAGCCAGGACATCAGATTGCCTGTGATCAAGTGAGAGTATTCTCAAGGGAAAATCGTTATTTTCCCAGGCTGATCAGAGAAGCAGTAGAACTGGTTAAATAGCCATCAAATTTCAATCGAGAGGATGGATACCCACTTGCCTCAACCTGGGAGAGAGTGGTCGGACCACAGCGAGGAGCGGGCAATGGAGACACATTTTAAATCTATGTGCAGCAGATGAACATAATGGTCAACTGAACTAGCAACGAAATACATAACAACGGGAAATAAATAATAACAATAATTACAAAATGTCCAACGGACCTGAAGACGCCCCCAGGAAGAGGGGAGAAACTGTAGTCAGAAAAACTAAATACGCGACGAGAATACCTTAAAATAGCAATATTGACAAGTATATGATTCGCGGAAGCCTTGAAAGAAATTTAAATCGCTCCAGGTTTAAATAAAGAACGTTTTGCATCGCTGAAATAAATGCGATTGCTATACTGTGAGGCATGTGACATGAATGTGATTTTCAGTATCAATCAACGAAAATATAAAGTGGACGCACAATAATGGTCATTCAGAGTTCTAATCTAACAAATGAAATATTTTTTTAACGTAAAATGCCTCATTCATTGAACCCTCGTCGTGGGACATATGAAGTAGAGGTCATGAAAAAATGAAAAAATTCGGAGCATATTTCCCTGAAAACATTCGCTCAATCTGTTCCCTCCCCATATCACTCTTTAAGATTCTCTGGCCATACCCTGATTTGTGCACAACGGGTTGTAAGAGAGGCACACGGGAGGAATATCGACAAAAAAATATCGACTTTAGCGAAGTAGGGATTTGGATGGGTAATCGTTAAATCCCACATTCAATTTGAGTTGCAGTTTTCAGTCCTAAAACGATATCCGCAGCCATCGGCGCTACAGCTTAATTAGGGTCATTTAATTTTCTTAACTTCCACCATTTTTATTATAATAATCCTCTTGAAAATAAAAAATATATTCCCCGGTCGCTGCATGAGTCGTTCGCCAGAAGGTTGAGCCTCATGCGCCCGAGAGTTGGTCTTTCGGAGATTTGCATAAATTCGTCAACGAAGCCCAAATGTTTTGGTTTGTTTTTTTTCGGTTTTTACGGTGGATTATGGAAAACGGTCGTGTTTTAAGAGTTATTCTCGAGAAGCGGTCATTATATTCCTAGCCGGTGAGGCTGAATTTTTGACGGAAAGTAAGGACTTCAAAGTTTTTGCTGTTGCAAGCGTTGATGTATACATATGCAAATGTAAACTCACGCTAGCTAGTTTGAATCTTGAAACAAAAATCCTTTGCACTAGATTGTAGTTGAATGCCATGAACCTCGATGCTTGGCAGGCATTGAGTTCCAAGCCATGAAGCAACACACACTAGTAGTAAGGAGCACGTATTCCACAGAGGAAACATCATTTGCTGAGCACGGGACTTGTACCCTAAATCTTATCAGGTAATGCTACCGAGGTTCCTCCTGCCCTCTGGAAATTTGAGGTCACCATATCCGGGTTCCATTCCCGGTCAAAGAAGGTGATTTATCCTCTGCAGAGTGTTTGAACCTATGTGTATTGGCGGATGACATAGTAATGAATACAATGATGAGGGAGGTGCAAGACATGCTCTGAAACTCCTTCCCAAAAATATTGGAAAGTGTAAAACTATTATTTCTGTCATAGTATATTCCACCAAATCGTGCATATAAATTTGAAGTGAAATAAACTGAATGAGTAATTTCAAAATGTCCAAGGATACAACTCATTTTATATTTTGGTGTAATCATATGGTTAGTATATTTTAATATTTAAAATCGATTTAAAAATTTATTGATTGCTTAACAATGACCCACTTCCCACTGAAATTAAATCGTTTATGACGATTTTTCAGCTATGGATGATGAAACTTATTTCAACCATAATAGAAATCGACTCAAGGATATTAAGAGGGTAAGGTATTCGAAAAACTTAGACATTAGCATATCAGCTTCTTAACTCTTATTTGGTGATAATCGTGATAATTATAAATTATACTTAAAAATAACTTACAATCTAACTGAAAAATGAAGGTCACTGAGAAGAAAAACAACGAACTGGACTCAGGAAGTATTGTTAGATATGAAAAGAACGTATATACGGCGGAAAGTGTAACAGTAGGTAAAATTACCCCAATTCTGAAATATTAAAAGGGTGAAGGGACTGCGAAGGAGGGAAAAGTGGCGCGTAATTAAATATTTTGTAAATAGTGATAACTTTTGATTTTTATTTATCCAACCTTCATCTCTCCCTCTCATTCCTTTTGAAATTACGGCTCCGGGGACATTTTGTCTATTATTGCAATAAGTATTTTCATAAGCAACTAAGTGAAGTATATACATACGAAGGTGGAAAAGAACAATAAATCAGCTATTAAACATATAGGAGAGACCTATAGGAGAGACCTTTTATTGAGGTATTAAACACATTATAAATTCATGATAATTTTTCTCACCTATACCTAGTGCGTTTGACTATACCTCCGAAAATACTACAAAGAGATAAGATAATCCAATGCAACAGAAACAAATTGTTAGTGGAAGGTCACGATGCAAACTCAAGTTTGCATTCGATTACTAGTGAAGTATCGCTAATATGAGCTCAACTTTGGATAAATGATTGTTTTATTCTACCCGCGTTTAGTTGCTTCGGTCGTCAAAAAGCAGCTAAAACGTACGGAATAACCATGACCACCAAAGCAAGTTAATCTAAAGCACAGATTTAATACAAGTGTCTTAACGTTTTAACGTTTATATAATAATGAATATGGTCATATTTATGATTTGTTTCAAGTTATCACTGACAATTGTACTAAGGTCATTGGTAAATTTTCCTTTCTCTAAAATTTGTTTTTTTTTCAACAACCAGGTTATATACCAAGAGATTTCCTAACTAGGTTATTTATTAGCATTTTACGTCTGATGCAAAACACGGTATTTGGAGCTACAAAAAAATTTGTATGACGGTAAATTTTTAGAGAGTGAATACCAGAATGATCTTACATAATCAACTAAAAGGAAATTGTCAAAGGTTAGTCCTATGAATATTTTGGAGTCGAATTTACTCAGTATCTTTCTTCGTATAAAAATAATCGGGAGATATCCAAAAAGTAAATGGAAAGTTTATATTTATTCATTGACAACTGAGAAAATGCGAGGAGAACTTTAAGGAGTTTGCTTCCAATATTTCGCCGCCTATAAATTACATAAATGTTGGATGGTGTTGTTTTGGAGTAATTTTCTTCATTATAATTTAAAGTGGTGATATTTATTGAGTAATTTTATAGTCCCTATGATGAAGGAGTGCAGCGTCCCATTTTCATGAGTAGAATGATAGTTTGTAACCATATTGCATGCGATATCTTCTCACTCAAACATTACTCTACACCATATTAAATAACATTGATAACTAAAGTGTGGTAATTTGTTTGATGGTCATTGAATAGTTGGTGTGGAGTCACCCCTAGCCACACACCGTAGAAATGGCTTTAAAAGTACAGCGCGAATGTAAAATAACTAATCTCTTTCCGTGAGACAAAAAAGTTTCTGTTTGTATATAGTCAATCACTATCTGGTTATGACGGAATAAACAAAACAAAAGACCTGGCTATCTTAAATATATATGTACGCATCACGTCGTCACCCTTCGGGATACGCACACCCAAATAGTTTAAATACTGGTGTATGGCCAAGGAATATGGCTCATAATTTCTTTCAAAAAGGTCTATGCATGCATATCGTTTTAACGACCGTTTGTCAGTGCACTGATCCAAGTTTATCTAATATTTTGACGGACTTTAGAGAATAACAGCAGCTCATTCCCGTTTTCGTTCAAGAGAACTAGAAAAACTCAGGTACAGCTTCTCTCTCAAAGCTCAATTGATTTAAATTAGTTTAGATGTAATCCTTTTATCAACAAAGCGCAATATCAAAGGGCTTTTCAAGCATTATTTAAAGCGTTTTAGAGGGAGGTATAGTTCTTCGCGCAAATATTATGGAGAGCATAGTAGGGGCTGGAGATCACCTATAATAAGATTTTGATTTCTTGCATGACTGTAACTGTACCCTTTTTAGAATTACCTTTGGGCCAAAAATCTAAGATTGATTTAAGCGAAACTATCAAAGGATACCTGGTAATAATGGATTAATAAGGCCCTCACTTCTCCATGGGTAGTCTAAACTAAGCAATACGTTATCCAATGAAAAGCTCTAGGTGCTCGCTTCCAAAAGTGGATCATTATTGCATGATAAATCCCCTGATTTTTGGAAAAATTGCATACAGTTAGATATTAGATAAATGTTAAAAAAGATAACATTTAGATAAAAATAAACAACCCACTCAAATTGAGGATTGTTTATTTGTTGATTCCGATAGTTTTAAATCCACTGGAAGAGATTGTTTTTGCACAGCTTGATTTGGCCTTCCAAATTGTATGTGCTTGCGAGTAGGTATTTTATGTTGCAAAAATTTAAATATTAAACAAAATGTGCACAAGCATTTGTAGGTGCAGTGCTCTTTGCAAAATTGCAATTTGTTTATTGATGCACTTTTATCTATTGTATTCGTAATTCCTGATATCCAGAGGGTTGAGTAAATTTGTAATTTGGGACAAGGCTTTGAAAACTAGAAGAGTTGCACCACAAGAGTACTGTTTTAAAAATTTCAATCATCTGCCGGAAACACCCTTAAATATACGTGCAATCACCAGGGTAAAATGGAGGTAGTCCTTGAAATCTTATTTCACTTTGCACGGGAGCGGAGTGGGTAAAATAGTCTACGTCACCAAGCATGATTTATGAACAGCGCCAAACGAATGCCCATTTCTTCGTGGTGGAAATAAATAAACGTCTGATAATTTTCCATTGGGCCCCCATTATAATTACAAGCTGAGCGGCGTTGCTCAAGAATAGGAATGCCCAGAGATGTGTTCACAAGGAATGAGTAAGAGAGTGAGTGAGTGAGTAAGCACCTTGGCTTCTTCTGTCCACTGCACAGCACACCACCGTGCGCAATTCCGTCAATTTCCCTCGCCCGAGGGATGAAACTACGCTGCCGGTTCGGCCCCTCGTGCCCTCACGAGTTTTTCAAAGATCAAGAAATGAACTCCAAGTTCCATTACTGTAAGCACCTTCCAGAGACTAGTCTCGTGGGACAGGAACAGTTATAACTTTAAGTGGCTGTTGCCTGAAGATCTATCAAGGGGACTGCGCCTTACTTTTCAACAGCCACTGTGGTCATACCGTGAATTATTCATGCTCCAGCGATCAAGATACTTGGATTCTGAATTTGAAGTGCTAGCTCCGAGATGTTTAAACAAGAGAAGGTAAGAGAGATGTATTTATTCCATTGCATAGCAGCTATCCACGTAGGTGAACATGCAAAGCACACGGCAGGTGTATTGCGTTTTTCGGAAGAGTCATCGACTTTTGTAAGATTGGATCTCGAAATTAATGGCAAATAATTGCACGTTATGTTGCCTTTAAGTGGCAGATATTGTTTGAATACTAGCAGTCCCACTATTATAGATAATTCTATCCCAGTTTTAATATCTCTCTCATTAAACCATAACAATCAGGGAATTAATTATCTACGTTAGTGATAATTTCCTTTCATTTCAATAACACGATCCTACCAATGTGCCGCATCCAATGACCTTTGAACGAGAATGACACCTCATTTTTCAAGAAAATCTGCTTTTTAATACTTATTCATTTGTTACTACTATCATCAAATACATTCCTAAGTAGTCAATTTTCAAATTATCAGGGATAGAAGGATTAACGCTGCAATTCCACATGGTAATAGATTATTCACACGACCGATTTCGTCGCAGAGCAGCATCATCAGGTGCATTTACATTAATTTTCACTCTACATATACATGCCATTGTACGGGTGTGGGAGAGAGGGAGGGACAAGTGGCTGGTCACAGGTAAAGACAGGAAGGTATTGGGTAGGATGCGGGTGAGGGGGGGGAGGGGAGCGTTATGCTTGTAATACTTTGTGTACATGGGGGGAGCGAGGGTCTTGGAGATAATCCGGAAAGCGAACGCTGGCTAGGGCGTCGTGGGAGGAGGTAATGACAGCGGTAGAGGGTGATTAGTTGTAGGTTGAGCGAGGGTTTTGGTTGTGGGATGAGTGAGGGTATTGTTGGCAGGAGTCAGGAAGTGTCGGAGGGGGAACGAGAGGGATACAAAAGTTCGTTGACGATATAAAATTCGTTTGAATTAGCTCGTTACAAAAATTCTAATTCCTCCAAGGCGTACTACTTTTTTCCTTTGGTGGTCCTTTTTCTTGAATTTGTAGAATTTTAGGCGTAACATTGCTGACGTCCATTTTCCAATAAATGTTTAGCAAACTGAGATTTATTGTTATTGTGTATGTAACAGGCTCTATCTTCTTTCACTCTTTTTTCAAATTTCCTTCCTGTTCGTCCCACAGATTGCTCCTCTGTTGCATAATAATATAAGAATAATGAATTTATTATATACTTATTCTGGTGCAATGCTAATTAGAGAGAGTGAACACGTTCAAAACCAACGAAGAGTCGTAATCAACAATGATATAGCGGTAGGCATGGCGATTTCCATCATATGAAACAATTCCTTACAGTTGTTTATCGGAATAGGTTTGACGTCTGGAGTCATAATAGATGTCACTGCGATATCTGAATCTAGCCACCGAGTCAAAATCGTTGAGAATAAAGAGATAACATACATGTTGAATTGATTGAAACAAATAAACAACTTTGGTAATGTACCATTTATTTTCATCATTTATATCATAGCTAATTTCCGAAAAGTAACAATTGACTTCACCAATTATATCATGGAAACGGATTTCTTTCCTTAGGTCCTAAGAAATTCAATCACTTCTCAATAATGGGATTTTTTATGCTTTTTCTCGATATAATGAGTGGTTTTGTATTACCCTTCCCAATAATATGGCCTGATTACTACTCTTCAACCCAAATCGATGGCTATGCCAGAGGCAGTTCTTATAGTAGTTTTTGAACAAGCTCGCCTTTCAAATACCCTATTTTTGTATCCACAAACAAAAATTACGAATGAGAAGACGACAAAATTGAAGGATTCTCTATCGCACTTTAACTAAAACGCGATGAATACCGAGTGTACTTATTGAAACTTAATGATTCACAAAGGTCTTCTTGGTAATTTTAGGCAATTTTTCCCATCAGTTTAATAATTCTCTTTAAATTAGTAGCCCTCAAGTACCGTGGAAGTACTAATTAGTGGAATGCTTCAAGAATGCTATCCCAGCTTTAGCGATCCATACTGCATCTTAGGCTCATTACATTGAATGTGTTTAATATAATTTTCTAGACATTAGCATATTTAGTCAAAATTTGCAGGTCCTATTTCTTGAATAAATACTAAAAAATAACAGAAATCATGGATGTAGGACGAGGTCCTAATTACCTCCCAGATTTTAACAGGATGATAATTCAATTAATGCCAAAATCCAGCTTTCATATTTAAAAGAGCGATTTCCATCACCCCATTCATAACGCAAACGTACTAACCGTGCTCAGAGCCACGTAAGGAATGAGAATTGAGATTCCTCGCGATAGTCAGCCACAAAGCTTGAGGGAAACAAATTGAGGTCCTTCAGGTTGGCCCAAGATCCTTTGCTTTTACCTCTTGAATCCGAATCGAGAATCGTCAGGAGCCAGGAAGTGCCAATAAAGACCGCAATGGGAAATGGTGAATTTGGGTAACGAGGGGTAATATGGACCAAGGGAAGAAGTGGAGCGGAATGGGAGAAGAGAGAAGTGGAATGCCAAAGCTGGATGTGGGAAAGGAAAGAGGAAGGAAACGGCGACGGAGAGGGTATGGATGGAGCGGCCGAAGTTCGTTCGCAACAGCATAATAGCGGCGGTAGGGTCTGGGAGGTAATGTGAAAGATGGTGGATACTTTTGGAGCAAAGAGGACTTTAGAAGAGATCTTGATCACTCGGGAGCATTGAGCACATACCACAGAGATTGAAACTTAGGAATGAGGAAGTTTTATAAAAGTTTGATCCTAAATTATCTGAACAGCTCTTCTTTAAACATCCTTTCCCGCTCAATTACAGCGATATAAGTCCTCTCAAAAACTTTTTAAAATTCCATGATAAAATTTCATAAAGAATTGCCTCTTTGACCATGCCTAAAGTTTCAAAAAAAGGAATTCAAGAGGACTTGAATGGCTCATAAATAAATTTTCTATTAGTGTAATCTATAAAGCGCATTGAGATCTAAAATCAAGGTTGACAAGTAAATAGAATCAAACGAATGTTTGACATGTGGCAAAAAGATTCGGCGAGGAATTTCGGTCACAATGGCAGGATTACAGGACCATGGATACAGAGAAAATGCTAGGGGTGGGAAAACTGAAGAAGGATTGCATAATATACCAGCAGATAGAGGCAGAGAGAGCTCCAAGGCTGAATTCGGGCAGAAGCACCATTACATGAGAAAAAACTATCTGTGGTTTCCATGATTTTCCAGTATAACTTTGAAATACAGACGAGAATCACATTACAGCCCACCTTTTTCATGATAACAAAGTTTTTTAAAGAAAAAAATACTTATTATGAAATTAATACATGTATTCTTCAGATACACTGACTTTTAACCAGAAAGTCTAATAACCTGAACCTTGGCAAGTTACTTGGGATTGAGAATATGAAAATGAGAAATGGATTTAATCTGCACATACCCAATCTTTAAAATCGAGGCATAATTCCAACTAAAATTGTGGTTTACATTTGAAAAATAAATCATGAACAGCCAACGCAGTTTTAAAAATTAAACATGACAACATGTATCTGTCATCATAGCTAATTTCTTGTTTGAATACTGTATCCCTAGAAGAATAGCCCTGTCTACCGATGCTCCGAGGGTGAGATCTTCTCTGGATATTTGTTAGAAAAAGTATGTTTTTTATTTTTAATCTATTTGGAATGCATTGTTTCATTAAATTTTCTAAGTAACTTTTCAAATAAAATACCTTTTCTTTAGTCTTCAGTGTATCAACACCCTCCTCCAAACACCCTCTTCAACATACCTTAACTCCTAAGTTTGTCCTTTGGGCAACTTTCTCCTAAGTTTGTCCTTTGGGTCCTCCTTGGCATATCCCTCAAAGTATATCTCCCCTTAATACTTTCCTTTCTATTTCTATCCGATAATTAATTTATTTCCCCTTCTTACCAACCTATACTTCATCATACATCCCCATAGATGTGTCTCCAAAGTCTCCCTTTACACACACACCCTAATCCTCTCCCCGCTGGTGATTTCCGGAAACGTAGAATGCTATTTTGTTATTTTTATTTACACAAATCACCTCTATCTTCAAGAAATAGCTCTATTACACGAAAATATTGAACTTTTTTGTTCTGCAATGGCAATTGATATACTCGTCCAATTCCGTTTGAGCAAGGACTCATGTGAACGAAAATCCATTACAATTACTTTAGTTTGAATCATGGGATCGTGAAGAAATTTTGCATTTGATTTCTTTACAAATCAAATCAGTTCATTTCAATTGCGCTATTATCTTGGATGGACTTTAGAACACAGTAACTACCAGGTAATGAGGACACAGTTATTGTCAACGCTGCAATACTAACCAATCAGTAAAATCTACCCCCACCTGTCAAACCGACTTTTGAATTAAATACTGCAGTTATACATTAACATCATCATCATGAATCAGCATAAAACTCTGCTACTATATTTGTTTTTAAGTGCTATTTAAGCGTTTAAAAAAATTCAATTATTTGATAATAAAATTTATTTTGAAATGTGATGTATTTGTATGGTATATATTTAATTTAAAATAATACTTTACATAAAAATATTTACGCTAGGTACATTTGAACATTACCTTCATTACGTACCTTTTTTAAACTTTCCCAATTGTTTCTTCATATGAAAGCTGAAACTATTTATTTCAGTGCTCCACCAGACACGCCATTGTCAGTGAATAGCGTCACACATTCATTTGTTCAAATTGTATGACAAACCACTGACAATGACGCAACCTTCTACAGACTTAATCCGAAGCGTTACAATTATCTCTAGCGCAGCAACTAAATGTGAAAGCCCCTTAGAAAGCAGATATTTTAATGATTTTGAAATGTAACAAACTTGACTAGCTCATCCATAGAGGGTTAAGTAAGTTATTTTAGAATATTTTATACTTCTAAGTGGTGTAGGCAAAAGAAAAGTAGGATCTTGGACCACTCCGATAAGGGAAGGAAGTCGCTGTCAATATGTGCTTGGAAAATGCGAATGAAGGAAGGGGGTGGAATTGGCAGGGAGCAAGGGAAAGGAGCCAAAGAGGCTCAGAATTTCTTTCACGTACCGCGAGAGAGCTCCCTTATCGTTCCCAAGGCAACCGGTCACAGATGTGGAACCAGCAACGTAAGGCAGCGTCCACTCCCGATACTCTCCCATATCCGGCCTCACCTCCCCTTCCTCTACCTTCCTGCTCCCATTTTCTCATCCTTTCCTCTTCTCATTCTCCGCTTCATCTCTCATTCTCCTTTTCTTCGTCTGATGTACGTGGTTTATACTTTTTTTCGGAACTACTTCAATAATTAAATTCCCTGAAATGAAAATGAAGAAAGCATATAAACTTGGGTCATCACAGCATGTTGATTCCCAACCTAGAAACATCAGTCGAAGTTGTATAATAATTGTAGACCAAAGTTAAACATAACTGCGTAACACAATAATTCAAATCCTTGAAATATTTGCAATTATGCAGAAGATTCGTATTTCAGCAAAAGTTAAGTCGAGTTATTTTAACTCCACTCCAGAACTCATTGAATCCTTGATCTCCCAGAAGTAATCCTTGAAATACTTAGTAAACGATAACCATGAGTTTGATTATTGGAAGTTTTGTGAATAACCAAATTCTATTGCCTAATCCTCATTTCATGACTTTGTCGGGTTTTCAAAGTTTAATACTCTCAGTGTTACACACACCAATAGAATGTGCGTAACAGTAAGAATTGAACTTTAAAAGCTCGACAACTTCAAGTTATAACGTCATTTTTCTGGAAAATTCAATTCCACCAAAATAAAATAAGTAGATAAGAAACTTTTACATTGATATTTAATTCATGTCACTGTGACGAATTGGACATCGGCGAAAATTGGACATCAGCCGCGCATGAGGTATGGGGCCAACCTGGCGGTTAACAAAGTTACATTCCTCTTCACAGATGAGCGACTCGCTTGGGTTGGCCAATTAGAATTCAATTTCCGTTCCGCTAGTCCAGGAATTGGAAACAAGCGTCTACGAGTTTTGATTAGCTGAATTAACTCTGTTTTCTCCGCCACACAGTCCGCGACCTTCAAATGTTTCAATTGTCTCTAAGAATAGAAAAAGAAGCGTTTACGTGACATAACTACGGCTGCTAAGGTAAAATAGATATATTTTCTTTGAAAACAAAAGTTATTTTAGAACTTAACGTTAAATTATAGATCTTAAGGGGCTAGATAAGGTGAAAACTTGGACATAATGAAATTTCAGAGGAATTTGGTTGATTAGTTTCCAATACGTGTCATCACATTAAGAGATATTTAAATTGCCCGAGCAGTAAGTTTACTATGAAATTTTTCATGGAAAACAATTTAAAAACTTATTGCCATGGGAGTAATTAAATCCTGCCGAAAGTATGGCAAAGAGGTTATGTAAAGTAGCTATAAGAAAAAATCGGCACAGACCGGGAACCGAATTACGGACTGGGTGAGTTTTAGTGCATGATAAGCGCTTTGAAAGGAGTCCTCGAAAATACGAAGTGAGCGTTATATATCCTAGCTGAGGCAAGGATTGTTCTCTTTTACATTTCAGTGATATAATCAATTATTCTAATTGAACACACATGATGCATAAGAGCTATGTGGGTGATATAAGGATTTCAATGCACGTTGATATCGGCATTGCTCTTTGAGTTTAAATTTAAATTACATACTGCAAGAAAAGAGAGTCTGCTCTAATGTGAAGCGGATTATGACGTTTAGCAAACAAACTGCGTAAGAGATTATAAAACAAGTTTTCATTGCCGTAGAAATCGCTATCCATATAATAGAACTCTATTAATTTTTATAGCCATAGAAGGTCGAACTCGTTTTTTTTTCACTTAGCGTTCCAATCCACTGACGACCATTTTATACGCTTTAAAGAACAGTATAACCGCTTCCTCTCTTTCATTTCCCTTTGACCGCCCTCACGGATAAACACGAGTCGCGTCGAGGAACTCCAGCGCACTCGAGTGCAAACTGACCCTTTTTCGCGTACCCTGCGCTCCCTTGGAACCTTTTAGCATCGGGAAAGGAGACCGTTCCGGCAACCAAGCCTCTTAATCATTCCATTCGACTCCGAGGATATCCTACGAGCCATAAGTCGCGTGAAGAATCCCAGCAGGGCACCGCTATTCCAAACGCGCGCCCTCCCTGCTGCAGCAATCGACTGACTGACCTCACAGAGACGTCTGCGTCCCCCTATATCCTCCATCCTCCCGTTGGCTGTCCCTTCCTCTCACACCACAGACTTCACTTTCCCCGTTTCAAAATCGTTTCTCCTTTCCCACGATCATTTCCCGTCTCTCCCCTTCTCTCAAACTCTCTTTACCTTCTCGAAATTTCGTCGATTTCAAGTCCTATGATTCACTGACTTCTCAGGTAGTTATTTTGGGGAGCGACCGACAATTGAGGTAATTTCCTGCACAAGGGCATTAGGAGAGGCTGCTGAGGAATGGATTATTGTAATAGGGAAGATGGATAGAGGACAGTAGATCTTGTACAGATCATTCTTTTTTCATTGAAACAACTTGCAGAAAAAATTAGAGAAGAAGAAATGGTGAGACACATCTGGTATTATTTATAAACCTTGAAAAGGCCTATCATACAGTACAAATCAATAATATTTACCGCATTCTGCAGTGAAGTAACGTAAATAGAAATTTAAAAATTTCTGCATTAAAATAATATATATAATTGATATATATATATAATGATAAAAATTCCGAAAAAATAATAGTGGGAGGGGATTTATCACGACAAAAAAACGGAATGAGGGACTAAAACATGGGTGTTGCCTATCACCTGCGCTTTTTAAATTTACTTTAATGACATTCCGATTGAATGGCAGAATAAATGCTCTGGAATAGGAATTGACGTAAACGGTGAGTCCCTTCACTCATTAATTTTTGCCAATGATTCGATTATAATATCTGGGGATAAACATGTGGGAATCGGATGTGGAGTACTTGAAGAAAAAACTGGTATAAGTATACAATATGGCTTGTTTGAGCGTTATTGTCACCAAAACGAAGTATATAATAATCAATGAGGGTGCCATAAACTTGATACTGAAGGGAAGGCCATCGAAGTCTGCAGTGAGTATAAATACTTTGGAGAGACGATTGGAAATGAAGCAGCAAGTAAGAAAGATAATACAAAGAGGATAAATCAAACAAAAGAAGCGATTAATTAACTGAATAGTATAATATTGTAGCGTAGGTTTGCAGGAAAAACTAGGGTTGGAGAATAAAAAAAAATTTCACTTCGAAGCTCAAACAAGACTGATTTATTGTCCTTTTATAAGAGGGTTTTCCCCGCATAGGTTCGCCACCTCTCGCCCCCCCCCCCCCCACCGCCACCTACCCTCCATTTAGACAGGGATTTCCAGGGACCCCAGCCGCATTTGGCTTCCATCGGTAGGGTCAGCCGTTACACAGTGGTTAAAATATATTAAAAAAGACCAAGTACCGATTGTGTCGTACAATAATTCAAAGCATACTTCTCTATGGACCAGAAACGTGAGTATTGACCCAAAGACTAAGACACATAATGGGGCTTGTACTATATCTAGAAAGGATTACTAATGAAAGGATAAGGACTAGGATGATTATTGAAAAAAAAGTTAATACAGAAGAAGTAGAGAGTAGACGGTTGAAATGGTATGGCCACGCAAAATGAATGGAGGAAAAACGATGGCCAAAAAAGATACTGAGCTGGCCACCACCAGGTAGGACGACCACCAGAAGACTAGATGAAGCAAGTCACTAAAGATATAGATGGAAGCCGAAGAGTAGAAAGAAAGTGTAGTGGCTAGAGTACTAGCTAACCATACGGACGGCCAGGGTTCAAATCCCAGCAGAGGAGGATGTATTTCCGAGGAAAATTGGAGTGTCTTGTGGAGGGCACTTCGAGTACAGTATTTCGTCTATCGGATGAGAGGTTAAACCGCGGTCCCCTTGGCGCCTATCGTTAAGAGATGGCTAATGCCGACGCCGGGTTTCTACCCACCCTTCCTCCCTTACCTATCTCCTATGGCGCAAAGGACCTTAGCTGTCGGTCGCCTCCCCAAATATTCTATCCAGTCATAAAGAGAAAGGTGAGAGAGCAACCGGATAAACATTCAAGTCAATTACGTAAATTTTGTCTCTGAAATCAGATGTAATGAGTGCAAAATTGGGCTCTGTGCTCGATATCTTTTCGCAAGAGGTTCCTAAAATTTTTCTAAATGAGAATTAAACATTAACTTCTGCTTCCCCGCTACCGTCTTATCACTTCGGGTTTCTCCTTTCCCGTCCTCCTCATCCCTTACTTCTTCTCTCGAGCCTCGCCCTCTCTCGTTTCAATTTCACCCCTGCCCTTCGGTGTTTCCCATCCTCCGACTCCCTCCACCCCTTGCACTCCCCACAGTCCCCGGCCCTATCCTAACCCACCCAGGCTGGCTTTCCTCTCCTCTCTCTCGCCTCGGGCCCTTATCCGCCCTTTCCACTAGACTTGCTTGGCAGAGGTCGGCGTCTCATCCGATCCAACCCTCGCCCCGGTCCTCCTTCCCCTACTAACCTCCAACCCCACCATCCACCAACGCACATACAAACACGCACACACATCCCTCCCTTACCACCTCCCTTCCCAACCCTCTTCGTCAATAAGAACGGAAGCATTGCCAGTTTCGGCCAATTGCCGCGTGGTGAGACCGCGGTTGGCCCTTCCCGTTTTCAAATCACTTCAAGGTGGCTGGATTATTTAACATGAGTTATTGAGCATACATTTTAATAACTTTTCCGGTATAATTTGGGTTGACGGCACCAAAGTAGTTCGAAATATGTGCAGCGTCATGCGGCTCCGTGTTCAAATTGCATGAAATTCCCAAGAAATCAATCCGATGACATGCATTTTGGTTTTCTCATTTATAGCCAGGAGGTCTCCACTGATAGTTATCATGCTCCCTCGAGGTAAATGATAACTGAGTTTCTAATTTTAACAAAACGTCTATTTTGGAATCTGGTGGTCTTGGAAAAGAACATATGTACATTTCTATTGTTTTGTTGCTCTATAGTACACCAAACGCTCTCTATTTCCTTGTCATCTACTTTGTATTCGGTACAATTCAAATGCGATAAATTTCCTACAAAAATCCGCCGCCAGTCCTATCTGGTCTATTACGTCTATAGATTTTATATCCTATCGGAAAAAATTCGCTATTACTAATATCCTCAGCAAGCCAGCTTTCTGTTCCAATTACTATATTTGCGTTTTCAAATATATGCTCAACTTCGGCACGTTTGTTCTTTACGCTACGGAAATTAACTATTACTACATTTATGCCGCATTTAGATTGATGAATGTCGGTTCGGTGTTTTCTGTAATTATGTGTTTTGTCTTTTTGATGTTATCTCAAATCACTGAGAAGCGAGTTTTTCTTTGAAGTTTCGCAGTTATCTTGAGAGCGCGTGTTGGAATAACTTTCGCTATTAAACTAACATTTATTTATTTGTGCTTCTCCTTAATTTTTTCGGCAATGAAGGTATACGTTACTTGGATATATTCAGAGGTTGTTCTCGGGTGTATACTTTCTCTAGCCTAAAAATACCTACAATGCTTGAAAATCCTACGAGCCACCCGTTCTGACGCCTGGGGGGAATGATGCACCCCAGGAAAATTTAAGGAAGCCCGTCACGATCCGAGCACCGGCCGAAGATCTACGAATTCTGCTCCTATGCCTACACAGAATTCCCACAGCCTCCTGTTCAGGCAGTCAACTCTGCTCCAAACATGGTGACCGCGGTCGGTCCGCGGAACAACACTACAAATGGAGAGCCGCAAATCGGCACCCAATGCCCTCCGGACGCGTTCCTCCTCTGAGTTTAAATCCTAGAGGGAATTCAAAATCTCATCAGCTCGAAGCTCGGACGTATCATTGGTGCCGACATGGGCCACCACCCGCAGCCTGGAGTAGCCCGTATCTCCCACCGCTGTGCGTATCGCAGCCGTGGTGTTTGGTACCAATCCTCCTGATAAACACCAGGAGGTGACACGTTGGTCCGCTCCGTCTCTCTTTGCCCTCTTTCGCAATGAAAGCACAATACGTCGGACATTCAAACTCCCTGTCAGTAAAATTCCCGCCCTCTCTGCTCTGCTAACCTCGGGAGCAGCGTCCCTCAAGCCAGGAGGTGCGCTTACGTCCTCGCCAACAGGCGTCTTGGGGCCATGCTAAGACTGCACCGTGAAGTTGTTACGTACGGGGATTGGAGCAGCCTCCGCTTCTACCTTTCCCCGCTACGGCCGCGTCGCTGCCCCCCGACCTCCGGGCACCACTATCCACTCTGGCTCCCGGATGGGCATCGTCCTCAGGCTCAGGGGCTGCAACGCAACCCCCTCGACCGCCCAATTTGCATTCGCACCTGAGCACGCCCTGGGCACCACCTTGGTGCTGTGAAGCGTCCCGCGGGTAGCGCTACGGACTCGAACGACTGAGACGCCCGCACGATCTGTCACAAGAGAGTGGATCTCTGCAACCATTCTCTCCAGATCGGCGCCGCGGGCCTCCAGGAGGTAGCTCTTCGTCTTGCTGTTGAGGTTAGGTGCAGTCCCACGGTTAGCCATTTTTTGATACTGGCTTTATAAAACTACGATATTTTTTGTCTGGATGAGTTTCTTAAGAGAGGTTAAATGGCGCAGATATCCTACACGGAAAACTAAATGAATGTTCCGGTATGTGTTTTTGACGTCAATGGAAACGGTTGACTGAGCTCTCAATTCTCGCAGGTGAACTCTCGCAATAGAGGGTGGAGGAAGAGATGAGGTTGAATTGAAATGTAGCGAGTAGGAAAAGTTGGATGGATATTATTAATGACGAGAGGCTAGGAATTCACCGTTAATTTACTAGTTAAACCAAGTAATATATAAACAAGTGAATAAAGTATAAATATATTAAGCACTTCCAAAGAGAGACAAGGACAGCGGAAGGTAAACCGATGAACGCAATAGAACAATTTAAGGAGAAAAGGAAAAAAAGCTAGGAGCGTTTACTTATCCGGTTCACATCTCCGTGACGGCACACCAGAAGATAGGGGGGCAGACCGAGTCGCGGAATTTCCGGATTCATACATACACAATGATAATGCTAAAACACCGATAGATATATACCAGAGATCATTAACTACAGCCACATTCACTGCTAACACAGTTCTAATGGTCGGAGCTATGAGGCACTTCTAAAACGCTGAAGGTCAGTGACGTTACCGTTCCGGTTCCGGGAGCGCTCAGCTGGCACCACCTCACCCTTCGAGAGCAGGTGCAAGAATAACGATGCAAGATTAATGCAGTTCATCACCGAAAGCAACATTTTTACGCCAAATCATCAAAAAGGTGTAATTTTTTTATTTATTTTGACTCATATAGTAGCAGTGAAACTTCCTACAGGGACATTTTTCTACAGAGATTTATTCTCACAATAATGAGATTCGAATATTTTCACCAAATTACGCCGAAAACGTTAATATAGGTTAAATATAGTACTTCAAACGTTTGTTTAACGCACGGGGAAATAATTACTTCCCTATATAACCAAAAGGCTCATTGAATAGCTCTGTTAAATAGAATAGTTTCAGATAACTTAGTTAAGAAAAAAATAACTTTACGACGCTGGCAATTCTTATCATATTTTAGAATTTTATGACCTCATTATGAACAGATGTGAAATTTAAAAAAGTATAACATTGGATTTATATCTCATTGAAGTTCTCATTGCTCTTAAAGAACTCGAACACTCAGCCAACTAAAAACTTTCAAAAAAGTTATCATCGTCCATAAAGATAACAAATTGAAATCCGTATCTACGACTTCAATATTTTTATAAAATTTAAAGAGATTCTATTTCTGCAGAGAAAATCTCTAAAATCAATCTTCCTACTAATTCCGAAAGGTCACACACAAAAAATTGTAATGCATAAATAAACAAGTATTTGGTGAAACACAAACATGCAAAATGGGAAAATCGCTATTAATTCCTTAATATGAGGGACTAGGACCTTTTGATACGGCCATAGCCAAATAAGAGGGGAATTGAAAAATGAAAGGAATTATTGTAATGTCCACATGGTTATTTTTATTTGTACCATGCATTTCAACGATTATATCGTCATCATCAGGTACAAACCTGATGGAGGCTTCAGGTTTTCTGGAGGAGAATTCCTAAATTAAATGCTTTTACTACTAAACGTGAAATAAACACGCCACCTTATGAAATGGTATTTGACGGAACAAAGGACGCAAAATATAATGTTAAACTTCCTCAGATGAAATAACGTGTTACGTTCATCACCGATTTTCAAAGCTTAGCCCTGGGTTATGAGGTTACAAAAAATGTAATTTTACGTTTGCTACAGTAAAAGCCAATTTTTCATGTGTCTGTTCCACGAAATAATTATGACTAGGAATGAGAAAGTTTTAGTCATTGACATTCCGGAGCAGGTAGGAACATTATTTTGTTGGCTCTCCCTATACAATGAAAGGCAGCCCAACAATATTTAGATCTCATAGGCTTCCAAACGTAGAGCCAAAGCAATTGCATCTTTTCCCCTGTGGTGCCGAAATTTTGTGATGATTTAGTCGGGTAACAACTTGTTCCCAAGAATCTGTTGTTGTTCTCTCACTGATACGTTGGCATCGGCCGCAAAACAGCCCCCGTGGGGTTTTACGCCGCTCTCAATCACGGACGCCGATATTAAACAAGGCCTACGATGCACCTGCTCGAATCGCACATCGTGTCAGGCGGCGAGTTAATAACACGCCGGATTAGACGTCGTGTTTTTGAAGGGCGCCGCGGGCGCGGACGTCTCTTAGGTACGTGCCTGCCTCTAATGTGGGTGGGACGGAAGGGAAAGGGGAACGGTGTGTAGTAGTGCAACGTGTGTGATTGTGAGTGAATGTGTGGGTGTGTTTCCGATTGAGAGGAAATCCAAGCGGGTTCGGCTTTTAGGTGAATAAGGTGTGGGGTGAGGCGGGGGAGTTAATGGGAGTGATTGGAGATCTGCTGCACGCGCCTGTGTCGCGGTCACGGTGTGCAAAAGCTTTGCCTTCCTCCCGGAGCTCGCGCGCTAATTCCGTCGAATGACTGACTGTCAGTCGGGAGCTCGTTCCGATGAAATGTTCCCTTCGACAAAGGGGTCGCCGCTCTTATTTTGATGGCCAGCACGGACAGCGTTTGAGCGCCGAGCGATTCACCCGTCACTGCGATTTCTCACGGCTGCAGGAGGGGAAAATTCGTTCCGTAAGACTCAATCGTTGAGCGACGCTTTCAATCTGGAATCAATTCGAGGTCGTAAGAGCACTTTAGAAACAAAATATTTGGATGCAAGAAAAATACAAATGACATATTTTTTCAAACTAATGATTCCCTATATTGTTATTCCTGGCCCACAGTACTAAAAATTTTGTTCTGGCACCTTTTAAAATTAAGATTTGTTTTATAAAAAAGTTAAGGAAAACAAAATGAATGTGTAGTCAATTTTCTAAAGTAGAAGAAAAATGTACCTAATATACATAAAAGATAAAATATTGCAATAAATTAGATATTGCATCGGATCTAAATAATATTACCCTTATAGTAAAAACACCTGAAGTTGTTTCTTGCACCCCCTGGAATGCCATGTGAGCCACCTCCGGCTGGGAAACCTGGAGCAAAGAAATTAGGGTCATTTAGGAAAGAAAGCCAAATAAATCGAAGACACAGGAAATAACGTGTCCGGCATGTAGAATCAAAAGGGTCGTTAACGGTATGCTGAATTGAAAATGAAATATTAAGAATGAAGAAGCGATTTCTTGTGGAAAGATGGAGAATCGAATCCTATTCCAACTAAGAGATCATGCTTAATCATAAACTTTAAACTCCGCTATACATCTCAAGTGTTTGGCACAAGGTGAATTACTGCCGAAAGTCAATATATTGTACTCCAATGAGCTAATGAAGCTAACTATTGGAGAATTGGAAAAACAACATGCAAATACTCTTTAGGAGGTGACATTTCACCAATATTCATGACACAATAGGCATGATACCAGTGTTTAAGAAACTTTTTGCATACATGATTTGAGCAACTGCATAGATGGACTGAAACGAGTAATACCGGAATATATAAATATCTGTAAGTACAAGATTGCTGGTAAATGTAGAAGCTTCGGGGAGTAAATCAAGAAGCTAGCAATTCCACATATCGCCAAACCTACCTTTAAGTCTAATTAGTAGTTTTTATGGTCTCTTATAATAATGCGCTCGGGAAGAAAAAAGGACATATGAACCAGTTCTTGACATTGTGGAAGAATAAAGGCAGCTACTGGTGGCGATTAGGGAGATGAGCGTGAGGGGGGGGGGGTAAAACCAATGAGTTTAGACTATGTAGAAGAGATGGAAGAAATTAAGATAGAATGTTAATAAAATTTGACTGAAATTGAGACAAATAATACTAAATTCGATATTTCTGCATACAAATTCTGCTTCTGCTGAATGCATCATGCTATATATATATATATATATAATATATATATATATATATATATATATATATATATATAACGTTGCAAAACTTGCGGCATCCTTCTCACCCAGCCTCTGCCTGATAAATTCCTTGCCGTTCATCTTCCTTCCGTCCCCTCACTCTCTTGCTTTTCCCCTAATGTTGTTTATATCCTCCTTTGCCAATTATGCCCTAGTTTTTACATCGGTTTGACTACTACTCCTCTTAACATCCGCATGAATGTCCACCGCTCTAGTTGCAATGAACCACCTTCTATTTCTGTTTCCCTCCCTGTCGCCACCCACGTTTCTTCCCACAACTCCACCTTTAATAATATTTTTAAGGTTGGTATTCTCGCCTCCCTTCCCCCTTCCTCCTCCCCACTCCAAATCAAAGATCTTGAGTCCTCTTGCATTTACTTTTTCCAGGCTTTCTCTCCGCCAGGACTCAATAAATCCCACTAACTTCTTCTATCACCTCTGCCCATACTACCTCTTCTTTTCGAATATCTTCCACTTCCCGCCCCCACCTCTCCTCTCCCTCCCCCTCCTCTCCTTCCCCTCCCCCTACACCCCTCCCCCTGTCCCTCCCCCCCTTCCTTCCACCTCAGTCCTCCCTTCCTTCTCAGTCTTCTTCGCTCTTGTGAACAAGGTGCTAGTGGCACCGAAATATTAAGAAACTCAGTGTGTTCATTTTTTTCTGTTTTTCTGTGTTTAGCGTCTGCCTCTCTCTGGCAAACTGTTCATATATTCGTCACGTGAGTGATCCTAAGTGTAGTTATATATATATATATATATATATATATATATATATATATATATATATATATATAATCGTTCAATATATATATATATATATCTATGGGTCATTCCACCACAATTCGACCAGAAAATTGGCAAAATTGACCCTTGAGGAAACCGATTTCGACCAAATTTGGCAAATCGTCTTCATTTGATTACAAAATGAAAACCCGAAAGCCATTTTGTAATCCATTCAACGGTTTACGAGATGTTGCAATGTTGTAAAACAAGAATTTTACAAAAGCGTCGTCGCATTTAACGGTATATCTCCGGCATTAAGGAAGATAAAAATGCATGCAATGACTTATTTGAAAGGTATTAAATTGAGAAAGATAATTAATTGATTATTACATAAAATTTAAACAATTAAATAAAGTTTATAACAAATTCAAATGTTCAAATCAATTTTTGACGATGTAGCTATGCCTTCGATTTTCCTTATTTTTTTTATGTTGCAGATACAACCCTCCTCTACAAGTTAAAAAAATTTGGTAGGGGTAATATTTCATTTAAGAAAGAAAAAAATTTTTGAGTGAAGGCGTAACGCTGGTCTCCCGCCGCGGCGGCGTCCGGCTCTCGCGCCGAACGTTCAGTAGTCGGCTCTCCAGATCTCATCAGCGCGCTTCCTTTTCCATCTTCTTTTCACCAATTTTAACTGTATACCGACCCTTTGATTCCCTTTACCCATGTCATTCGCTATTTGCTTCCCACTGAAGTGACCGTCGCTTTAGAATCTAGGATTAGCGACAACATGCTTAACAGCGGGGGCGATCGTGGGCCCACCAGCGGCCGTGCTCGGAGAACAATAGACAAACCTCGCCCCGTCTTAGACCTCCAATGCTACTTTCCTCTCTTCCCCTATCTTATTCACCTCGCAAACCCTTTATTATGTTCCTCCTAGTCCGTCACTTGGGCACTTTCTTTGAAATGTTGCATAGAAATGCCATTCAGCATCACCGTCGAAATTTCTTAGCGATGCAACTGATTTATCATGTTGTAGCGGTTCTTCTATTAAGCCACAGCACCGTCGGAATAGTAAATTATTCTACTTAAATAATGTACTCTTCTTCGAAGAAAAGTTATCAGTTTCGCTTGAAAGGTATAGAATGCACTCACGTTATGTTCCATATAGTCTGAAATAATAACCAAACTGAAAGGTGCGACTTTATCGCAGGTATTTCTCTGTAACACGCAAATGGATGTACTGTAGTCTGATCGTTACACCAATGGACCCCTTGTACAGCATCTTGGTGAAGAAAAGAAAAATTCTCAGACTAATCGGCCACAACGAAAACTTTACGCAATTTCAGATTGTCACTGACATTTAAATAAAATATCGTTTGCATGCAAGCGATGTAGCCATGCCCTCTTACTTTGGTGGTATTCTCAGCGAAAGCCTCACAAAAAATATTTACGTCCTTGACCTGTGTGGTTAACGCAAAATGATTTTCCTGAGTCCATTGCTTGAAAAATACCTTATCCGTACTTTTTTCCCTGATGTACTCTGAAATAATTTCTGTCATTCAGTCTCTACCCCCACATTTTCTGACGACATCATCACCGTTTTCGCCCTCTTCTCGTGGCAGTGTTTCTGGGTACTCAGTCATGACGCACATTTATAACGGATGGCGACAGAGTGAGAATTCCAGGCCTTCCCGATAAGTTTAGAAAATTTTTTCTCCGTTATCCGACTTTATTTGCCCTAATCCAGCCCCGAGGAATTGTAACTTGTAATTCTAATGGATCATGCAGACACATATGGTGTGAGTGCCAGGTTCACCAGCCAACACGCACTCAGGAGGCTTCAAATCTGCAAATTTGGAGAAACCAATCTTTAAATTAGGATTTCTCTCTTAGAAGGCTTCATTAGCTCCCCTCAAATTGCAAAGAATTAACCTTTTCTGATTTACTACGCGCACATTTCCCTCCTTTACACTATTTTTTTCCCGCCATTTCTCTACTAATATCTGGTTCACGGCAGAACTAAATCACTATCAGTTTAGTGTCATTTGAAAGGTATTTGTTTCATCTCGCGTTCGCAGAGCACAGAATTCCTTACTCAGATACGTATTTTTTCATCTTTTTGACCAAATACGTCGATGTTTGAAACTCCTGCTTTATCTGTGAAACACTCCAAGATTTAGGTAGGACAGATAGGATAAAAAATCTTTCACTCATTTTCGTAGCGTTTAGGAACTTATCCTTCAGCTTCATAATCATTTCCTTGCCATCTTGGTAGAAGAGATCTTCTTGTTCAGGAATATCTTCTTGAATATTTACCTCCCCACCAGTAATCTTTTGAAGAGATAATCTCAAAGCAGCGGTTGCCACTTTTAATTTATTCGCCAGATATTTGCTTGTCCTCTGCAATTTTTTGTTGTTGTTACAGGTGTTTGATCCAGGGATTTTAACGTCTTGTTCAGTTTTCCCAAGCGAATTTCTTTTCCTGGAATGTACTGACATCCATTGGTTTCATCAGTCCCGCTATCTTTCATAGAACTAACTGATGACTCTGACTAAGAACCTTGAGATTTAATAGCGAATGTAGCACTGGTTGAAGGTCCTTCTGCACCATAAACCCTACTCTGATAATCGTCATTTGTGGAGACCTCTGACTGACTTTCTGGCACATGTTGAGAGCAACCTGGATTGTTGTATTCGGCAAAATTTTCTGGCTTGTTGAATTTTTTTACACCCACTTTACATTGAACACAGAGCTTCTACCCTCTATTACAACAGGCACTGTGTCATGGTAGAAATTGTGGAACTCGCTTGTTATTGTCCATAAATTAATCGAGCGAATGTTTCTATGCAAATTCAAGGGATTGCAGCACCGCTCTTGACGAACCTCGTAGAAGAGTAAATAATCCTTACAATGACGGTTGCACACACTAAGTACAGCTTCCACATCACTTTTAAATTTGATCAACTCAATTTCACGAGTAGAATAGCTGCAAAAACTCTTCAATACTGTTACACTCGAATATTTCTGGTTTTAAAGTATCACTAACTGAACATATCATAATCAACCACTACAGACCAAAAAATGTTTACTCGCACTGAAACTCTCTAAAAATGAGACCAAGGAGAGTTTTGAAACGTCACTGACGGAGGATAGATGGCAACTGACGAATTGCTTGCAAATGCGACAGTTAGTGAGGGAAAAACATGTCATGGGTAGCTCTTCGCATTTACCGTTGTTTTTTATCAGGGGTTAATAATTTATTTTAATATCAATTTAATGGGTGAGGGTGGGCGACGGCTACTGGGCGCAATTGTTGTAAAGATGTTTCTCAGAACAAAATAAAGGGTGTGCGAGGAGAATTAGATAGGGGAAGAGAGGAAGGGTCCTTGTAGAGGAGGGTTTTGTCTACAACATATAAAAAAATGAGGAAAAACGAAGGCATAGCTACATCGTCAAAAATCGATTTGAACATTTGAATTTGTTATAAACTTTATTTAATTGTTTAAATTTTATGTAATAATCAATTAATTATCTTTCTCAATTTAATACCTTTCAAATAAGTCATTGCATGCATTTTTATCTTCCTTAATGCCGGAGATATACCGTTAAATGCGACGACGCTTTTGTAAAATTCTTGTTTTACAACATTGCAATATCTCGTAAACCGTTGAATGGATTACAAAATGGCTTTCGGGTTTTCATTTTGTAATCAAATGAAGACAATTTGCCAAATTTGGTCGAAATCGGTTACCCCAAGGGACATCACCTGGTCGAATTTGGATGGAATGACCCATATATATATATATATATATATATATATATATGTTTACATGAATGCTTTTAGCCAGTATTGCCAATAACTTTAGAGCCATTTGTGAAGAGTTACAACATTTTAATTTCGGCAGAAATTCGCTAATAACTAACTAAATGACAATTCTATACTATGTATGTGCTCTTTGGGTGTTATCCTATTTGTAAAAACAGGTTTCCACGGAAATTGCATCTATAGAAGGTGGAAAAATATTATTATCCTGTGTTTTTACGATATTGCCACTAGTCAATCAATAAAGCCGTAATATAAAGTGCAGTTATTGAGAAAAATATCGTGGAAAAGTGACATTGTTTCGATGTTACTTTCAGGTATAGGATGCGTTTTCAATAAGTAGCCAGAGCACTAATGAAATTACATTTGAGTAATATTATTGAGAAACCACCTTAAGAAAGGAGGTGAAGGGATGTAGGAGGTGCATCAAGCCTTGGAGTGAAATATCGACGGATTTCAAAATCAAATGACAAACAACCATAATTTTGGAGAAGGGTATTACACTTCACTGGATGGCCAAAGGAATGTTAAAATTTAACCGTGGCAGTGGTTACCCGTTTAGTCAGATTATCTTATGATGAGGATATCAGGCTTCGAAAAGGCATCAAACCGTTTTGGATAACCCAGAACTACACCTGACCCATCACGCCGACTTATTATACTCGAGTATACATATCACTAAGCATGTTGCACACATAGTGACGAATTCAAACCTTGCCGATGGGCTAATTTCCGAATTTGGTAGTTACCGTATGGTTTTGCAGCTTGTAAATCTTCTAAGTTATCGATGACTGAATTTCAGCATTTTTAAAATACTAGCTTTAAATGTAAGTATAGATAACCCGATGCCCTCTCAAACTATCTATAAATATAGCACTATATCTCCCTACAAATAGACTAAATTGTTGGACGGATTCAAATTGAAAACTCTACCTCTTACAAGAACCGTACGAAAGTTAGATGGAAATCAATCATCAGAGGGTAACTTAAAAAAGAGAGAGTATAACTCACTAAGTAAATACAGTTGAAATGGCTCTTTTAAATAGACTTATTTATCACAAGTGCCGGCATAATTCCAAATAGATTGAGGGTTTTCGGTGTGCATAATGGTCAATTATGCACGCAGCGATTTATTTCTAACAACACACTCGAGAGCGTGCGTTCAATAAACAAATGCCCGCACAATTGAATATTAAGTTTGAAAGGTGTCTAGGAGACACTCTATTTAGTTGGGAAGACGTAATTCTCCGAAAAATGTATACCGCATTCGTTATACATACGCTAAATAGATCCTCAAAGCATCTGTTAGTGTTCTAAGTTGAATCTAAGCTACAGCAGACGATTCTTCAACCTAATGCTTACGATAAACCATCATGAGTGGACATAAGTATGAACAAATAAACCTTATGATGCACTAGTATTCATTGGCTTCCAGTTACAGTTACCTCAGAAACCTCGAAGAGTTTCAAGCTCCAACCGGAAACTGATAGGAAATCTTTGGAGATGATGCAGAATTTTATACATTTATTGCATTGAAGTGTCGTATTCACATAGTTACAAGAAGGCTCTGCAATGTCGTGCAGTAGCATTATGATTTTGGATATTTTGAAATTTGATACGAACAAAAAATTAAAATCTTCGGTTCTCTCGAGACATGTCATGTACCACAAATCATAATTCGAATAACATTTTCCGCACAAAAGTAAAGTGAAGCATATCCGTGTTTCTTCAGGCCACAGGCTAAAGAATCAACACAAAGTAAAGATAAAGGTAGTCTATCTTTAACATTGCTAATGGGGAAATTCACCAATAATGACATATAAGTCCTAATCTAAAATATTATTTTAACTCTGTTACTATGTAGCAATTTAAAACAATTCCTTCCTCTTCACCATTTCAGAAATCAACCGTTCAAATTGTTACAGTGAATCACCTCTAACTTGGTGCAGCTCATGCTCTGTTTTGTTATTTCATCCATCCATTAAGAAATTAATACAAATTTTTATAAACCCATCATGTTTGTAATATAACAGGGTAAATTATATATCGGTTTGATTTTTAAAATCTCCCAAAATATACGCCTGAGACTCCAGCCTATGTCAATCCAAATAATTAATTAAGTGAGAATAACCAATACATTTCAATGAAATTTCACCAATAGAAACAAAAAAGGAATATTTTAGTGATACCTCCGCGAACATTGCTAAAATGTTATCGAAGATTTGATGATCTCACAAATTTTGGACTTCGCAATGTGTCGAGAACTGGGGCATATTCTCGTTAGAACGTAATTACCCGTCGCATGCTTCGGTGTCCGACGCGAATTCCCGGGACGAAGCGAGCCGACCGGCGGCGGCAGCCACGCTGTCCCCGAGGGAACGACGGAGATGGACGTGATAGCGCGGCGCCTGGAAGCGGAATCGGCGGCGTCAGACCGGACCGGCCGCAGACGCCTAATCGGCCTCGCCCATCCCTCCTCCGTCCACTCCCCGGTGTCACAAACATTGGAGGAGGGTCCTTGATGCACCTCCCATTCCTACCCTGTAGATCCATGGACTGGAATCACCGCCGTACAGATGTGTACACCCTTGACAACGCTCCCTTTCGGGTTAGGCATTGTCAAGTGGAGCCCCAGTTATTTTCGGTGCAGAAACCATGCTCTCTAGTTAGGAGCTCTAATTTTTTAAAGTATTATAATTTTAAAAAACAAAGCACAAAGTGTCGTATTATCATTATATCTGCGGTGAAAGCCACCATATTGAATCATGATATTAAAGTGATATGGCGACTACCTGCATGATAAAATAATTAGAGTCGAGGACAATCTTGGAAACTTTTATTAGTTTGGCTATTCCTCCGATTTAATGACTCAATCATTGTCAAGAGAGCTTATTCTTTTACAGGATACATATGGCTCTTTTCCCGTTGTATTTTTCCCATGAAAACTTTATGCTGACACAAAATGTTTGCTGATACAAAAACAGAGATATTCTTATTTGCACTGAAATCCTCTCAAACTTCTTATCATGGTGTATTACTTATTCATTTCGACCTCTTTTTCGTTTTCATATCCATGCTCCTCTTTTCAAAGAGCTCTTTATTCTCTTGCTGAGTACATCGCATTCCAAATTTAAAATGTGACCCACAGTCTTCTTTGAATAGTGACCTACGCTACTGTAATAGTGATAGATGTTTACGTTATTGCTAGGGCTAGAACAGCACCTCGGTTAAAGAGATAGACTAATAAGTGTTTTCACGGTACCCAAGTACTTTCATTGAAGTTTCCAAGAACCAAAGAAATAGGAATACATTGAAAAACATATATTTAAAAAAGGCATATTCAATTAAGTCTTAAATTATCGTGAATTTTCTTTGCACAAAAGTAGACAACATTGAAACACATTCTGACGGGAAATATTAGTTTTTTTTAAATATAAGATTCCCTTGGCTAGTAAAAACCATTCCTCTAGGTACTACGCAATCAATTCAAGTGAAAAATTTTGAATTCGTTAGGAGAGAGATAGTAGTCTGAATTTAAAGAGAGCGGAATTTACATTGGAAACAGGGTTTTATTAAAAAAAAACTTGCATGAGTACGACAAACATTAAAGATCAGCTTTGTCAGACCATTAAGTAATTACTGTTCGGACATTTTCGGTAATAACATTCTGCATTTTTTCAAATCGTGGTTAACAGCAGGTTACCTTTAAATACTGTGGCTATTTTATAGCAAAAAAACTAGGATGGCGTAGAAGGTTTCTATTTATCTTTAATTAGGATAGATGTTTTCCGAGCCATTCGAATATATTCTCGCTCTTAGAATAACTAAATCAGAATGTTGGTACACGTATAGACCTAGATATGATTCAACACTGAAATATCATATTTTAATAAAACGAAGAGTTATAAATAATTTCATAAACTTGCAAGTAAAAATAAATTAACTACATAGTGAACCTATGTTTTGGAAATGGACCGTTATGCTATCCCGTTTAAAGAGAGAGTTTAGCATAATTAGCTCATCGCATGCGGCGACAAAATTGCTGTGGAAGTGAGAATAAGGGAGGGAAAACTAGGGGGAAATTAACGAAGTTAGGAAAGATTTGGAAGCCATGACTTTCAAGACGGCAAGATTTATGATTCATCTTCTCAGGTAATTAGCTTTCCAGTAGAAAAGCCAAGCTTAAATAGGCAATGAAGAGAGAACAAATATTTCCTTTACGCGCCATTACAGCTTGGCAATTGTGTGTACTAATGCTAGATACACATTTCAGAAATCTTCTTACTATGCGAAAGATGGAAAACACTCATGATAAAATTGCCAATAGTTGTGAAAATACTTACAGTTTTCCAAAGAGAAATAACTCAAATAGAGAAAAGTGGAAAATTTCCACGTAGTACTTTTAACTCCATTAATTAATCATCTTAAACGTATAACATTACACTTATTTAAAGGCTAGACTATGACTTAATTATAAAGAAATGTTACCTTACTTTCCAGATTAACACCTAAAATTTTCCAAATAAGTAAAATATTTATTATTTTTTCGCTCAAAGTAGAATATCACTAGTTCTAACTACATAAATTTGGTTTTCATGAACTTAAAGTTTTAAGACCAACAGATATAGATTTAATCCAATGAAGAAGAGGGGATAACTAAAAAAATACTTGAAGATTAATCAATAGAATTCTCCTTGTGCACTGATACTCTCTATCAGTATTTGTGGTATATATATTCATTTCATGTAAGTCTTTCCTAGTAAAATATTCCTTATTTAAAGTCTAATTTATCAGCATAGATACATGTGGGATTGGTAATATAACACATTATACAATATAAATGAAACGGATTGGTATAAAAAGTATCCCGAAATTCACAAATAACTACGGTTATCAAAAATAAAATGCCATTTATTGGTGCATGGCACCTACATATGGCATACAAAATGCTCGTCTCATTCAGGAAAAATGAACCAAGAGTTCATTAGCGCTCAATGGAATTGTTTTCCACACTTTCATAATGCGGCTATAATACAATATATTCTTACATAAACGTTTATGAACTCTGTGAAAGATCTGTGACTAGAGGGTGGTAAAAAATGAAGTGGAGAATTGTGTTTCTTCAATCACAGAAATGTACCGTTGGGCAAGATGATTATGAGTCCCAAATAAACTTCGTGACTTGAGTGGACACTAAAGATGAAATGTACAAATGAAAAAATTAAACCCAAAGAGGGCAGTGAAAAAATAATTAACACATAAAGACATGTATGGAAAGATGAACACGAGAGGTAGGAGATTAGGGCCAGTAATACGATCTGAAATTTAATTTCCTAACCTTCTAGCCAGCGAAAGGGTTTTAAGCAGCCGGTATGTCGAATATTTAAGCGTGTATGCTAAAAAATCAGCATGTATAGGAGAGTATATTTTTTCTTTGGAAAATGGAGAAATGTGGCAGTAACAGGGTGTCTAATATCAACAGTAACCAGTGCAGGAGAAAAGCGCCTTGCCATTTTAAGAAGTATCGGTTAAATTTATCTAATTAGCCGTAATTTAGTCTCAGTTACTACAAAAATGGTAGGTTTCATAATGGCCTAAGCAAAATGCTAACAAAAAGAACAAACTGACCTTTCTTAAAAAGAAATTTATGATGAGTATATTTTTTAAGCAGTGCACCCCCTCATTAAATTTCTGAGGGGTAAACCGCTTGGAGACGTATTTTTAGGGAAAAAGAGAACCAGAGTTGGATAAAAATGGAGAAATCACTCCTTTTAGTTCAACAGTTTGAGCATTAACGAGCGAATAAATAAATTGAAACTGATTACAGTGAAGAGGATCGAATAGAAATTTTCCACCTCTGCTTCGGGATTTTAGGCAAGGAGGCCGAGAGTGTTCGTTATCAGAGTCAGGAGCGTGTGTCAGCTACGGTTGTCGCATTCAAACGAGAGCGTTCGACGTTCCCGCAACCAGTGGGGGATGTAGCGATGCCTTCCACCCTCATCCCCCCTGTGCACACCCCACCCTTGTCCCTTTACAACGGGCTCGACATTCGGACGACCCAGGTCGCCCTCACCCACCGCGACCTCCGTCACCTCCGGGACATTCTAACCCGCAGGCAAGCACCTACAGCACCATCCCGCGCCCCAGAATCCCTAAATTGACTACCACCCAGCCCAGTCCAGCCCCCCTCCCGTCCCCTCCTGATATGCCCCTTCACTCCCAACTCGCAAACCCCGACTTTAAATTCCCACTGCCCCAATTTCCTACTCTCCCCACTCTCTTCACTAAACCTTTGCCCTCCCCACTCCCGATCCCTTCCATTCAAGCCGGACGTCCCCCGCGCTGGCGAATCTCCTTGTTTGCTCTCTTTCTCCCCACAGTTCCCCTCGGTACAAGCGAATACTTTTCTGTTCCAAAAGAGAGAATTCCCTCAAAATGAGTATCCAAGTCGAGATAGGTGGGGCGTCACGGAGAAGCGGTGCGGTTAACTCGACCCAGGAAGCACAATTAACGCAGCGTGGGAACCCACTGCACATAGGATTTTGCAGGTGAAATATGCACAGAAAACATTTACGGCGCTGCAATCAGTGCTAAATCTCTCACTCTCTAAAGTTTCTGATCGCATACGTAATCTACTTAAGAATCTCCAACCAAATGATATTCTATAATCCAGAAAACAATTCCATTGCCCTAAATCAGAGGTACTACGAGACAGGAAAAGTGGGAAATAACCGTCACCATTTGTTTCCAGGAACATGAACGCTATGGTTACCCATCAAAAAACACCAGAGAAACTCTCTGCCGTCCGAAAAAAACCTAGGTGTCGATCGATACAAGTTGCACATTATAGCAGATTTTTTCCCTTTTCCGTCGATGGATTTCCTGAATTAGAACTGAAATTACGATGAGCTACCCATAGTCAAAGAATAATACTCACCCATAAATAAACCCAAAATTCAATTAAAAATCAAAGTTCAAAGCTTCAATTAAAAAATAACTGATGGTGTCACACAACATCAATAACATCTCAGGGCAAAAGTCCTTTATAAGCTTACAATCATCCTCTGTTAGGTTTGTCTCATCATTATTAGTATTGAGCAGTTATCCATGGCTTAATTTGCTATTTATTCATGGATATGGAAAGAAAATGCTAGATGGGCATTGCTATAATTTTCCCTCTAATGACACCTGTTTCTCAAGGCTGGACTAATATTCTCTACTTTCATTTGCTCCCAAATAATTTCAAGTTTCTGAATACTTCCAAATATTTTGAATAAATAAATAATCTAGTTCCAATGCAGGAGCAAGGGATATAAAATTTGAACAGTAACGTTTGTCGCAAAGAGGAAGCTTCTGTTTCCAGTCTGTTTCACCGCATTAACACTTTCTCCACGTTCAAACTGGTGTATCAATTATAAATAAAATTGTAAATTCAATTGCTACGAGTTAAAAAATCATCAATTTTTACGAAAAAATAAAGGGAGACTGCCAGAACCATCAATTTATAGGCAGACGTAAGCCGCGTCAACAATCAAGTCTGCGTCTTCACTTAATTGGTATTAATTATATCACCCAATCCATCCTAAAAAGTTTCCATCAACCGAAACCTGAACCGAGCCCATGAAAATCGAATAATTGTTGGCAAATTATTCCATTTAATAATCATCGTGCCTGAGTCAGCTTAATACGAGGTGATTCAATAAACATAATGAAAGTAAAATAAAATGAGACGTTAATGATGAAAATATTAGGAAGGTCAAATGTAAACGATCATTTCTTAATATACAAGGAGATATATTTCTTAAATACTTCCTTAAATATAGATCACAAAAAACAGTTTAACTTCCTTAAATATAGATCACAAACAAAGAGTTTAACATGTTTCATATTCCAACATCCATTTACAAGGTATCTATGGAAACTATTCGAATAAATTGACTCACTCATAGAGTCACAGAAAGGCAACATAAAAATTGGGTAAATATTTCTTTTCGATTTTTTTTCTCCCATTGCTACAAATTTGTGCCCTATGCATAATTTTACTTATAGGCTTTCATCTGCCATTTGATCTGGTTCAACTAATTTGGTGCATTAACCAATTCTTTGACTATTGGATATGGGTAAATGAATTAAAAACTTTAATCTAGGTTACTTTTCACCATAAATTGATTTGGTTGTATAAATGGAAAAGAGTAATGCATAGAAGAAATATACTGGATAACATAGGTGGAATTAGATTCAGTAGTTATGATATTTAGCTGCAATTTATAGCTAATCACAATCTAGAATGCGCAAAGCAAGAATTCCTCTGGAAAACAGTCGGTCAAAAATCCTAGCACGGCATAGCATAATAAACTCGCAGTATTTGGTATTTTTGGCCGTTCTAGGAATGTTTTCAGCATAAATTTTGGTAATGCCGTCAAGGGTTTTCATACGAGAAGAAAAATAGAGGAAATATATATCTATCTATATAACTACAATAAGAGAGTTTTAGCGTGGAAAAGTTGGAGAAAAAAATGTACTAATTCATTTTCACTAGATGGAGACAAACTGAGAGTTTTTATAGACAAAAAAATTTTTCTTCTCAGAACAAAAAAAAGCCAAACAGATTATTATTTAATCCTCTATCTCGCATGGAAACTCCGCGATATTTGTTTTTAGGTCAACCCACATTTCAGGGCCACGCTGCAGGTCGTCATGGATCAAATGCATGGCAATTATAGAAGAGCGGAACTAAAGTGGAAAATATATGTATATTTAAAAAGTTGGTGCATTTAGGTCACTACTCTTACGAAAACATTCGGCTTTTGCCCCGTGTCTCATGAAATCCCATTATCTGCATGCTCTCTTTACTGTTTATTAGGTCAGCAAAGCATCCGCCCAATATAAGCCGCTCCTTTTTCCCTTACTCGGACCAAGGGGTAGTGTGCACCCCTTCACCCTCGGCCCTTACAGCCGGGCGGGGGCGGCGCCGTTCTCCTATCCCTCTTCCCTTGTTCTGCCAGCCCGCCTTGGGATCTTCCCTTCGGCGCATCACCAACAACTACCAATAGACTTCCGGTCCCTCGCCAGAGAGCCAATCCGTTGAACGCCAAGCGGATGATTCCCGGGTAACCCGGAAACCACACGCATCTGACCATTGCCAAGGATGCCACACCACTTGAACTGCACAATTAACAAGCGTCTCGCACCGGCGATCAGTCGCCGGTGTTGCGTTTCAAGTTGTCCTAAAACCGCTCCCGGCCGTCAAAAGCCCGGCCAACCACGAGATTATCCCGCCATAGACCCGCCACCCACGTTCCTCTCACCGACCATTGGCTTCCAATCCATCCCACTCACCCGGCTTGGTCCTCTCACCTCATCCTCGATTGTCTCCCGATTTTCCACTTCTCTACTCCTCTCACCCAAAGGGAGGCAATACACACAAATATTTCTCTACATTCAATATATTCTTTCCCTCTCCTACTCCAAAACTATTGGCTGACTTTGCTAAGAATCTCCTCCCCGCCTCAGCCTTCCATTGGAGTATTAAGACATATTTTCCACTCCCTTTCCACCACTTATGCCCATATTTTCTACGAGAGTGCATACGAATTTACTAAGAATAAAGCCGCTGCAGCCTTCCATTTGAGTAATTAGACATATTTCCCACACCCTTTCCACTACTTATGCCAATATATTCCACGAGAGTACATATGAGTTTACTAAGGATAAAGCGTACGATTATTTAATAAACAGTCGTACGTCTGAAATTCAAACATAGCGGGTGAATTTTTTTGAATAAATTGCCATGAGAAAAATTCGGCCTGGACCGAGAATCGAACCACGGACCTTTGGTTGGCCGGACCAATGCGCAGACCACTACGCTATCCAGGCCTCCTAATTCCCATGGCAATTTTGCCAATGGCCTTGTATCCACCAATATAATAAAGAAAAATCTTAATTGCATTAGTTTGCGTAAAATATGAATTTAGCTAACTTATAAGGTCGGAGGTTACCACATGTTCATCTTGTCAACCAACCGTCTGCTTGAAATATTTACAGGAATTTCTCGATGGATATATTCTATATAAATGATTGCAAGAATAAAATAACTCAGCAGTAATTTCCACACACTATTTAATGCAAACCGATCATTGTTTCGACATTTAATGTCATTTTTAAGGTACATTCAGTAACATTCAGTTTGTATGTATACCCTTAAGCCTTATGGAAAGAAAGGTGGGCAAAGGGGTCCTTTATATGGCTCGGTGGTAGATATACAAGCGGAATGTTAATGAATGTGCCGTGAAAATGACATAAAGTGTCGAAAATATGGTCGGCTTGCAATAAAAGGAGGGTGGAAATTACTACCGAGTTATTTTATTCTTCTCATCACGTACATGGCTTTGTTTACCGGGGATATAAAAAAAAATACCGAGGTTCATTATCCGGCAGATACTTTTACGTGGGTTGACGTAAGTGGGAATCACCTGTTGAAATTAATAGGACTAATGATCAAGAGCTTCAAGGAAACTATTCTATTTCAACCATTTTGTGTGCTATTAAATACTTGTATATGTAAATTAAAAATATGTGGTGCCATTTGGTTAACATCACGGTTCTATTGGCAGTGCAGGTATGAAGTGAAAGTGTGTATTTAAGAGGCAAAACATTAGAAATAAAACCAATGTATATAATTAGTCTGGTATTAACTATAATTTTTTCTCCTCGGAGGCTCCTATCAGGGCCAGTCCGTCTTTAAAATTTTGTAAACAAAAATGTGCAGATTAATCCAAGAACATATTTATGAGGGTAGTCCTAATTCCCATGGCAATTTTGCCAATGGCCTTGTATCCACCAATATAATAAAGAAAAATCTTAATTGCATTAGTTTGCGTAAAATATGAATTTAGCTAACTTATAAGGTCGGAGGTTACCACATGTTCATCTTGTCAACCAACCGTCTGCTTGAAATATTTACAGGAATTTCTCGATGGATATATTCTATATAAATGATTGCAAGAATAAAATAACTCAGCAGTAATTTCCACACACTATTTAATGCAAACCGATCATTGTTTCGACATTTAATGTCATTTTTAAGGTACATTCAGTAACATTCAGTTTGTATGTATACCCTTAAGCCTTATGGAAAGAAAGGTGGGCAAAGGGGTCCTTTATATGGCTCGGTGGTAGATATACAAGCGGAATGTTAATGAATGTGCCGTGAAAATGACATAAAGTGTCGAAAATATGGTCGGCTTGCAATAAAAGGAGGGTGGAAATTACTACCGAGTTATTTTATTCTTCTCATCACGTACATGGCTTTGTTTACCGGGGATATAAAAAAAAATACCGAGGTTCATTATCCGGCAGATACTTTTACGTGGGTTGACGTAAGTGGGAATCACCTGTTGAAATTAATAGGACTAATGATCAAGAGCTTCAAGGAAACTATTCTATTTCAACCATTTTGTGTGCTATTAAATACTTGTATATGTAAATTAAAAATATGTGGTGCCATTTGGTTAACATCACGGTTCTATTGGCAGTGCAGGTATGAAGTGAAAGTGTGTATTTAAGAGGCAAAACATTAGAAATAAAACCAATGTATATAATTAGTCTGGTATTAACTATAATTTTTTCTCCTCGGAGGCTCCTATCAGGGCCAGTCCGTCTTTAAAATTTTGTAAACAAAAATGTGCAGATTAATCCAAGAACATATTTATGAGGGTAGTCCCAGAAGTACCCGACCTAACAAAGAAAATATTAAAGATTTGGGAAAAATATCTTTATTTCTCTACATATTCTCCGTTAAGGTCGATACACTTTTCCCAGTGATGTTCAATAGCTTCGATACCCTGTTTATATTGAGAATCGTCTTGATCCTCAGAATAGCAATCAACCACAGACTCCACCTCTTCATTGTTGGCAAATATTTTACTACCCAGCCATTTTTCAAGTTTGGATAAAGAAATTAATCCGAGGGGGATAAATCTGGAGAATAGAGTGCATAAGGAAGCAATTCGAACTTAAACTTACTGATTTTGGTCATCGTAATAACGGATGTGTGAACTGTTGCTTTGTCTTGATGAAACGAAATGTTCCTTTTTTTCAAATTCGGCCATTTTTTCTTGATTTTATCACTCAAACGCTTCAATACGGTCGCATAATACTAGCCAATGATATTTTTTTCCTTTCTGGAGATAATAAATTAAAATTATGCCACGCACATCCCAAAAACTGACGCCATAACCTTGCCTGCAGATGGAACTGTCTTCGCCTTTTTGGAGCCACTTCTCCCCTTTCAGTCCATTGTTTTGACTTTTCTTTCATCTTAGGTGTAAACTTATGGACCCAGGTTTTATCCACCATAATGAATTGACGAAAAAACTTGGCTTTATTGCAGTGAAACTTCGCCAAATACCTGATTGAAACATCCTCACGACCCTGTTTTTCTTCCATAGTGAGTAATCGCGGTACCCATGTTGCGCACAACTTTCTCATATCCAAATTTTCAGTCAATATGCGATGTGCAGCAGCATAACCCAAACGGCCTCCTTTGTTACTCATATGGAGCCGACTGCAGTGCCATTTTTATGTGAGCCTCCGCATTTTGGATTCATTTATTGCAGTAATTCACTCATACTTTTAAGATCTTTTAAGATTCCCATATTTCAATGCTATTCAATTTCCCAGATAGTTTTAGTTTCTCCAAATAATTTAAATTAAAATCCCGAATAAGCTTTCTTGTCCAAGTACACATTTTCTCATCTGTTGACATCTGAAGCTACATAACCAAATCCAAAAGAGCCGATTTTAAAATTCCCACTTTCATGACTAAGTTGGAATAAAAACTATCTTCTATAAACATATATAAAACTTCTTATATATATAAACTCATATATAAACTTCTATAAACATATATAAAACAGGAAACTATCTTCTGACTTGAGTTTATAAAATTCATTTCATAGATTCTAAATTCAAGTTTTCAAAATTTCTGGAACAAGTTTTTATGAGGAAAGAGCTAACTTAATGTCACGACAGACAACAAAATGCGACACTAAAGTCACACCCAGTTTTCAGAAAATCTCGTTTGGTCTGTCCCTACGGTTGGAGCGAGTACGTTTCAACCTCGGATCCTCGGAGCTCCTGGGTTCTTTTCCTTCCCTCCTAAAGTGGCGTTCTTAAACCGACCCTTCTCCTACCTATCCTTTCTCTATGCTCCGCTTTGGAGTGCATCATGACGCGATTCCTTTCTGCAATTTCCGTCGTCGCCCGACCGGCCCTGACCGACATCGAATGTTTTGCGTCCGGGTGCTTGAAGCGGAGGGGCGAGTCGGGACGGGCGAACAAGGGTGGGTGGACGGGGTTGGTAGGAGCGGGTGGATGAGGGGTAGGGGGAGGATATAAGGGAATGTCACGTGACCCGGAGAGTGTTAAGGCGATAAGGTCTTTCTGGATAGGTGTGCAAAAGGCCGAGCGGACGCCCCTTGCCTCAAAGCGACGCCAGTGCCAGAGGGAGGAGAGATTTATGCGGAGATCAAATCGGACCCTCTTTGCTTTATCCCGTCTTCCGTTCTCTCTCTCTCCCTCTGACATCGGCCCTGCCTCGTTCCGCACTCACCTCTTCCGGAAAGTCGCCAGACCACAGTCGCGGTAAGGTCTGGCGAGATACCCAAGAGTCAACCGGCCAGGAAAGCCAAGGGAAGCAACGGACTCCAAATAACTTAAGATCTAAATGGTCTACTAATTAACTCAGGATTTTTATTGCCTAGATCTGAATAATGTGACCCACCTAAGGATTTCTTTAAAAATTTATTATTATTGCCTATTTATTACCTACCGAATGCTACCAACTTATAACAAATCTACCTAAAGAAAAATCCGGATCTGCGTAGCTCACACAATCCCACTGTAAAATAATATAAGTTGATAAACTTTGAAACTGTATTTAACTGTATCCCCTATAATTAAAAAGCCTGATATGATATTCATAGCGTTAACACATTCATAAAATAACCCAAGGCAATATGGTTGAGTGCTAGAGGGAAGGACAGTGGATGGGGATTTTCTTCTTTCAAAGTTGAGGTAGTTATCAGAGCAGGCAAGCAATAGCTGAGGACGTTTGCATGATTAGGAAGAGATTTATAGATTGATTGAGGATTCATAGGGAATGAAGGGAGGAGGGTAACAAAACTGGTGTCAGAATAAGTCTGCTCTTAACAACAGAAAGTAACTACTTCAGTAGCTACCGTTTAAGTAGATATCATAACTTTGCATGAAAATATTGACCTGCAATCAAAATTAGTCCATGAAAATTTCTGAATTGAAAATCTTTGTAATTGAGCAAAAATACACTATGAGATATTACTAAAACTGTTTGCTTGTTTCAATTCTCAATTGGACAATGAACAGAAAATTGCTGGGTATGAAATACATGGACTATAAAGGATGGTAAAAATTATCTCCACAGGCCATGGAATGCTTACCACACCTTTCATGCTCCGCATACGGCACGGATGACCCCCTTACCTTGACATACATAGAGTGATAGCTAATGGGACTACGCTGTTAAAGAGGATACAGAAACGATAGAATAACTCCACGTGGAGGACACTGAGGAAATCATACATCTTCTTGTGTTGAAAATAACAGAGATTCATTTATTCATATAGCCCCCAATATTTCATAACTTAGAAAAGGTTTATTTAAACTTATTTGGGGTCATATTAGTTTTAAGTTGATTTTAAAATCATTTATATGCCTCGTATTAAAACTAGTTTTATTTAGGAAACTAATTTAAATTAAGAGAAACAATATTTTCTCTGAAGGAAAACAAGCCTTAAAAATCATATCATCAAAAACGAGCTATCCGGAAGAAATACTGGTATCACTCTGCCGTGGCTGAGCACACTATGTTAGAGGACGGTCACGCCATTGGCATCGAGGCTTCAAAAGTCTTACACAAAGAAAGCAGTTCCTTTCCGTGGCTTATAAGGGAGGCAATTGAAACTGAAAAGAGACCCAAAAATATAAATAGAGAGGATAGCTATAAACTCCCTAATATATGGAAATCCCTTCTTTGGAACTAATGTTTATTTTTATTAATTCTAAATTCATCAACTGTCGAATTTTTTATTGATAAAAAAAGAAGACCATTGTTGTTTAAGAAGCCCGACGAAGCCGGCAGCAGAGCACGGCGAAACTGTCGCAAGAATATTACAAAAAAATATTCGCAGACACCCAAAGCTTACCAGATATAATCATATTTTTTGTTTGCTTTAAAAACACTAGTATATAATGACACCTAGTCACTAAAAATCATAGTAATTATAAACTTAAAAATTAAAAATTACGAATCGAAGACTCTTACACTGCTGTTTATTTAGATACTTCCATATTTATGTCACTCAAAATCTCTGTGATAAAAATATACGTGACTTCATATGCTTGCATGATTCAAAGATAAATAATATAGTTTTTTTAAGAGAAACATTAGCACGGAAAGCGAAACAAATCAGAGTCTTTCCCTCGTGTTCATTTAAAGCACACCATGAAGAATATGTTTCCGAGGAATCATACCCGCAGAGAAAACACACCCTGACAACACTCATCATTAACACTAAAAAATTTCCTCCCGCGAAAAAAGAATTACCGACGAATCCATCGAAACAAATGCTTGCCGGTTATTGGGTACAAGAGGTTAAAGAAAGAAAGAACTGGAACTACGCGGACAGAGTATACGGACAACAGGAAGTGATAGAAATGGATGCCAATCGGTAAAGACGGGGGAGAGGTTAGGAGGGTAGAACTTTGCTGCTCACATTGAGACGATCCAGTGACGTATATTCGCAGAGTGCGAGAGGATGTCCAGCCGTGGGAAGGTGAACGAAAAAGAAACAAGTTAGAATAGCTAGAGCGAGCGCACATATTCTCGATTGTGAGCGGTGAATGTGGCTTGGGATTCGGAAAGAGGATGGAAGAGAGAAAGAATAGGGTACGAGTGAGATCGTTAAACGAGGAGGCTCTTATGAGCGTCGGGAATAAAATATCGAGCTCGGGTCAAGGGGTCATCAGATGTGAGAGACCACGTGAAGCCTGGCCTGTGTATATGAATGTGTGGGTTGGTGTATAAAAGAGTATCATGAGAGTATCAAACGCTCTGCCGGTGAGAGTAATGGAGTATTGGGAGGTTGGATAGCTAGATCTACATCTACCCTATGAGCTGCAGTATTGGCGTGAGACAGTGACTGTTTAGGAAATAGCCGTGTAAATATGTATAAGATAAGGTTGTGTGGAGGTGAAATGTGTGTGAAGAGTTTTAAGTGCTTGGAATGGAGCTCAGTTTTTATTATGGTACCTTGTGCGAGGGAAGAAAATTTTTTGCACCTCCCGGTTTGAAGAAATATTTCTCTTATTTCATCGCTTCCATCAAACCAAGAGATTTAATGCGGCGTCAATGTGACATTTGTGTCTCTGTCACACTTAAACACATCTGTTCTGAATTTCTCAAGCAATCTAAGCCTAGCGTACGGCACACTAATCTCTAGAGGCTTACAACCTAATCCCTCTAAACGATGTGCAACGCTATGTTTACTCATAGAATTTTTTAACGCAGCGTGCAAATTTTTTAACGCAGCAGCAAAGGAAAGCAACATTCATTTTCATCTTATTTATTTTTTTGATTAATTTTATGTGAATATTCCCTATTTCTCATGACTTCTTAGAGTTGTGACCTAACCCGAGCAAAATGGAGCCTTTTTTCACTTTTTATGCGAAGAATCCCCATACTACATGCTTGATAAACCCGAGTTTCTTTAATTCTGTGCCACATATCTTTTTTTACATGTTTTCCACGATAATTGATTCTCAGGAATTTGACTTCATATTACGGCTGTATGTAGCTATCGCCTCCATGTCTCTAGTATATAGCTTCGAGGGTGGGGGGATGGAATAGTCCAAAGGAAGCGGATGCGGATCATCTGCACGTACCCCAGTCTCTCGTGCTACCCCTCCACGGCTACTTAGGGGAACGCAGGAGCGACCAAGGGTATGCTTCCTCCCCCCACCTTTCCCTCATCCCCGTAGGGCGAAAGCGCCTAGTCCAGCGAGGTGGGAAGGGGCGGCGGCCGAGAGAGGGAACAAACACGAGGGCCGAGCACATCGCGTGGGATCAAGTCCGGGAGGTGGAGTGGGAGCCGAGAGGCCTTATGGGATTGATTTCGGTGCAGTGCGGCGTGCGCTCGGCTGTGAGTGTAACGGATTATCGCTCCGAGGGGCGAAGGATTCGTCTCTCCGTGGGCGTTTGTTTCATTCGAACCGGAAGTACGTAAGGGGGAGGAGGCAGGAAAACCAAACCTCCCTTTTCGGAGTGAGTGGGGAGGGAATCAAGGATCGAGTACCTAGGGTCCCTCGTTCTTAGGATGTGTATCTTAAATCTAGCATCCTCATCCCTCCCTCTCAAAAGAGGCGCACGTAACCCAGCCCCAAAACCACCACCAGAGCTACAACAAGCGCCTCCCCTCTCCGTAACCCTGGAATAGATTGAAGAATGAACGGAGGAAAATACGTTTACTCTCGAGATTCGCGGAACGTGGTCGGAAAACAGATGCGCTCTCCTGTAATTTAGATAAACTAGGAGCGAGAGGCAGGAGACCTTTCTCTCCGTGAAAAGCTCGCAATACTTGCGACTGCGGGGCCTTAATCCCTAGGAGCATCTAATGCGACTCAGACCGAGGCAGGCAGACACCGAGGGGAAGGAGAAGGGGAAGGGCCGGCTTATCAAGGTAGTCAAAGGGGGCGGAAAACTTCGCCAGTCGTTTCAGCCGGACCTTGGATCCCTGGCAACCAAAACATTTATCTTCTGCTTCACATTTATGTAAACAAAACGAGGCATCAGTTGCTTCCCTGAATCCTAATGTATACTCGAAAACCTTCAGCACATGACCATTAACGAAGCTCTGGGATATTTATTTTCTCAACTCTACCTGGAAGACCGAAATCGTTTCGAAGATCCGTGTATTTAAGCAGGCAAATGAAAGTATTTTGCTAAAAGAATACCATTTTTTTCTATTTCCTTAACCATTATTACTCTGTAATAATGCCAAATTTGAACATCAAAGTAGACCATTCGGTCCGTTAAAATTGTTACTTTAGCTTACGCATTGCAGTTTAGAGGGCAGAATTTTATTAATTAATTATAAATAAATTAGGATATATTTCACTATCGGTTAATTTGACAACGACTGAGTAAATATAAAGCCTCTTTCTCACCAAATCTAAGACCAGCTAAATTTTTTTTAACCAGAGATAGTATTCAAAGCCATGAGATTCTACCAGAAATATGGTATTCTGAATGAATAATTAGAGTGATTTCTATAATTTTTAAGCACGTAATTTGAATAATTACTGATTATTTTAAATCCAACTCATTTATTCTTACTCATAGCGTTTAATCCCATTACAGTTTCATAATACACTGCTAAGTAAGGTGATACTAATAACCATGTAACAATTATTTAAGATTAACTTCGTAAGGCAGGACACAAAAGTTACGGGAGCGCTATGGTCTGTTTCAACAGGTGAATAAAAGCCTAATGAATTATCACCTTGCACACGGCCGAACACCAGAATTATTTACCTACACACATAATTATCATCATATTGTAGGATAGAATAGTCGGATAAAATAATTTCCCAAAACCATTTGTTCTTTACACACCGCTTTCAAATGTTTCGTAAAACTAATAAGTGGATTAACTAGGACAGTCAATAAATATCTATTCAATATAGTAAATGCGATCTTTGACACAATACCCACCTGCAATCTCTGTGCGGATGTGTCCATGTTAAAACATCGTGATTCCTAGTAATAAGTAATACGGAGAAACGTACGTATCCTAAATATTCGGCATTTTGCCAGACTGATGTGTGTTGTGCTGGTATATACTCTAGGATGCCATAATATCATGAGCTCCGTGGCATAGTGTCGAGGTCAGAAAATACCCTGTCAAATATTCTTAAATGAGAGCAAAGTTACATCCCACATTTCTTTTATTTAATCATTACCGGACAATTACATTTTCTCAATTTTTACTCAAAGGATAAATATTGTCAATTTGTAAAAAGTTGAGTGTACAGATTACTTTGTGACGATTGTGCATGTGTATAAGTGGGCCAAACTGGAAGGACTTTTGAATGATGAAAGAACGGCTGTTGAACTGGTGTTGCCTCAACCTGCTCTCCTACATGGTATATATAAGCTTGTCCCCTAAAATTTAAATCGCCTTGATAAACGTGCCTATGTACTGAAACTATAGCCGGTAGTGAGTTGAACTACAGGTGAGTAATGTAAGGTTGAAGAAAGAGAATCTGGAGTGTTCTTGGGCATCGTAATGACAATGAGATTATACAGGAGAATGAGACAATGCAAAGGATAGACGAGATGAATTAACGAATAATGAAGTATGAGTTACTTGTCACTTAGTTTGTAACTTACCATTAGAATTATTCGATGAAGAGAAAGCAATCTCAACAACAAGTGTTTCATCCAGCAATTGTAAATCTGGTAGGAATTAATTAGATTATTTCTTTAAAAATTGAGGTATTTCAGATCAATAGCATTTTTAGAAAAACACGACATTTTTAATGTGCTTATCATCACTCATCATTTGAAAGTTACACATTCATTCCATAATTATAGTAGAGCTGCACACCAGCTTGTAGATTAAAAATCTAAATAAAATAAAAATTATCAATCTTGCTAATTCTTATATTTTTAGTCCACTTATAGATGCCTGCGCAAACAATAAGCTCGTCAGCGTAAAACCATTACCAAATTGTCCCTATTTTATTTTGATTCATAATAATATTTTACCTTTAAATCCAGTTAAATTTATATTTGAATCATTCTACCGTACTTGTCAATAACAGATATGGATGAAAATTTTCTCTTCTTCAATCCATATTAGCAATTAGTTATAAAAGCAATGAGAGCATTTTTAAATAAAGGCATCTACATTTGCCAAAATATTCTGTGGTATCCAATTGGAAATGTCAAATTTCTCTAAAGTTTCTCTGAATACTTACTCAAAGGTTTTAATTAAGGTAATCAATGCAAGGTACTTCTTAAGGTAGAAATGAGAACATTTGAATTGTATCACAGTTAGGTAGAAATTGATATTATATAATAAATAAAGAATCAGCATAACATTGTTACCATAGCTACAAGGATGTAATTGATATTGATAAACATTTGTCAGCAGCAGTACACAAGTTTAATAAAAAGACGTGAAATAAAATGAGATTCTAAATTTAAAGCCATTGAGCTCCTCCAGGTATTAATAAATTTATATGTTAAAATGGACATTAGATACATAATACAAATGAAAAATCAGTAATTCTAGGAATATTGACTGGTAGTCAATTTAATTTCAATGACTAAAAGGATAAACAAAAGATATCGGTTGAAAAATTACATTTCCATCAAATTGGGAGCTGTATTTTAACGACTTTCAAATAATATATTCTACCTAATCTCTTCATTTTCCATGTTTCTATATGCACTGAGCTGCTTTTTTAATCTTGAGTACCAACCGATTTAGAGACTACAAAACGAAAAATATTAGTGTTTGGTCTACTAGTCTTCTACACATCTACATCCATACTCTTACTTGTCTCCTAAAAGTTCGCATGTTGCGATTTTTGGATTATCAAAGTAAGGTATTAATTATTAAATGATCTTGCACACCACGCAAACTAGACTAAAACAAAATGAAAATCTTGAACCCCATCGGAAACGTAGCAAACAGAGGATCAGGAATATTCGAGTGCATCATAATGACGAGGAGATTACGACTGAGAATGAGAGAAAGGGATGTAATGGAAAGAGGTGATGGAATTAAAATAAGGGGAGATGGTTTTTAAAAGAAGCGGACTCAGAAGCGGATTTAGAGCACGTTCCCGATTTTTCCACGTTCTCCCATTAAATCGAATGATTTTTTTTTCAACACCGTTAAAAAAACGAAGGGGAGGAAATGGAGTGGGTTTTGGTCGGGATGAGAGAGCAGAACTTTTTATTTTACCCAGATGAGCGTTTAAAGTCCCGCCGCCTTTAGAGGATGAAGACAAATGTAGGCCGAGGATTTATAATCTCCGATGTGACCGGAATACAGTCGGGGCTCTTAATCAGGCGCGGAGAGAAGTAGAGAGAGGGAGCAAGGGAAGGATCAACCTCGAGGAGAGAGAGAGAGAGGGGACAAGGGGTGCTAACTCCACTCCAACCCTCCTCTCCCTCCCTTCTCTCACTCCCTCGCCTGAACTTTCAACTCTATAGCACCCCCCCCACCTCGGTCACCTTTAGTACACTCCTACTTATCCACTGTCCACTTTATACTTCTCTTCTTTCCAATATCTTCTCCTTTCTCGTATAATTGAACCCACGTTAATTTTTTGCACGCGAGTTTTACAACATAATATCGCAACATTAATGATGAATTTCGGATAACTGGTTGAAAAACCCTGTTTTCATTGATTTCCTGGTTAGGAGAATCAAATAAATATGAGCCGTAGCTATTATTCACGGTTCCTCAAGGCAACTTTACGCACGAAAGTTGACTTTTAATGAAGTAGCGAGTGTCGCGATATCTCAAATTGTATTTCTGTTTGCAGGAAATTGTCCTGCCAACAAGCATTTACCGGTCTTCCCCCAAGTAGCGGATGACGTCGGAAAACAATGACTGAGTAAGTTTTAATACTCGCCTATATTTGGCAATTATTGCATCCGTACCGCGCTGTAAGAGTCCCACAGGCATTTTTTTATGTAATTAACTTGAATAAATGAAATAAACTGTGCCCATCTATAGTGTATCAAGCATGAGAATTGCAATAAGTCTGATGATTAGTTATCAACACTAAAACAGTCTGAAAGTTTACATTAGCGTTCATTAATATTTCAAACGTCTATTACAAATAAATAAGGACTATATCAACCATGAGCCGTCATTCTACTAATTTATTTAATTATTTATAACCTCCACTGGCAATAATTTAATCAAAATTTACTCGGATGCAATGCAATTTTATCACAATTTTGAATAGTAACATGCATATTGAATAACAGCTAGTCTATATTCCTTGCAAGTGTGAACCCCGGTCTATTACCGCTACTATTGATTCCCACTACCTTGATGGCCTACAATTCGAGGTGTCTTTTGCAAGATTCATATAAGACTACTGTTTAAGATGTAACGTCGATGTATAAAGTCATCTTTAACCTAAATACGATCGAGTAAAACATATATAACGACACTTTATTGTTGACATTGATTCCCTCAGCACATATAGAGTGACACCAACTTCGAAATAAACAATTCAAAATTGTGATAATCCATCAGAATTATGCACGAAATTATTGATGAAGATGTAATTGTTAATTCCAAGGGAAAACCATATTTTAAAAATTACTAACCATTAAATATAAATGCAATTATCGTTTATTTTGTATAACTTCACTTCTAATTTAGACAATTAACTTCAGACGAAAATGTATCCGCAGTAATGGACTAGCTACTGCAAATTTAATTATAATTTTCCCTTTGATTACGTCTCTAAGAACGAGCATATTTTTGGTATAACGAGCATATTCCAAATTAAAGGGGTCTACTGCTTCAATATGGAATGCGAAATCCGACTTACTATTTCCGGTTGGAACAGTTCAGGCATATCTTGTTTTGCTCTTACTTTAATGCCTTAGTCAAATTACATTAATTTAAACTGATAACTTCTACTCTAATGAGCAGGTTGATTTTAGAATTTAATTATTTGGCTCATTTAAACTGTCATTTCTGTTTTTCACTCAATCAATTTTATTCAGATCATTGAGGTTCTGCAATTATCAATTCTCTCTTGGTCCGACTTTTTTGAAATGACAAAGCATTCAGTCGGCTTAAAACCTGGAAGTTACTTCAATTACAGTAGCCTTGAAAATGTCACTTCGATTTGTTGGTACGGACCACCATAGCAATAGGGGTAGCTATCGATGTTGGTTCACACTTGCATGGAAAATCGACTGGCTATTGTCTTGCATGAGAGTATTTTTTTAATTTTGTGATAACGCCGCGTAGCATCCGGTGACATTTGACTGAAAACAGTGACAAAAATTTAAACAAGAAATGTATTTGTATGAGGAGGAGTAATTGTTCTAACTATAAATATTAATTTGTACTTGTAAATGTTTTAAATGTTGAAACGAAAGTGAGGAATGCTAAATACCCTAAGTTGAACTGTTCTAGTATCGAATATTAATAATAATAGAAATTATAAAAATTGTCACACTCTATACGCTGTAATAACGCATATTCATAGCAATATTTACAAAGTTATTTAATCTGCGAATGTCTCGAATTGTACAAGATATATGAATACAATTATTGCCAATTTTAGGTGATTGTTGAAATGGCTATGCTCATTGTTTACTTCCCTCCCTAATTTATTTTAGAAAATTTGGAAATATGTGTAAATAGAACGATGCCCTGCAAGTAGCGGTAACATTTGAGATATCGCTGCACTTGCTACTTCTGTAAAAGCCAACTTCCGGGTGTGAATCTGCCTAAGAAGTGAAACATGTGCCAGCAAAGGATGACTAGCCTAGACTGGTATCCAAAACTCCAACGAAAATCAACTTAGAAATTAATATTCTTTCACAGCACTATTTTATACCGCCATCTCAGCCGCCACTTAAGAACCTTATATTTTTGGCTGCTAAGTATGTTATTTAGTTTTGTTATAACTGTGGAAAACAAATAATACGGTTCCATGTATACAAGAGACGGAAGAATGAAAGATGAAATTAGAACTGAAGGGATCATTAGCAGTGTACACAATTATGTCCACTTTATGAGCCTCCACTTAAATGGCTAGCATCGTGCTATAATCTCCTTACTGCTATCAGAAACTCCTGGCGGCCGATTCTTAGCATTAGTGCCAAATAATTTTCTAACATCAAAAGCTATCATAAATGCAGAAAGAAAAACAGGTTCTGTTGATACGTCACTCAATTACATTCAAATGTATCCTGCTATCTTCATATCGCTGTTTGCAAGTAAATCCTGTTATTTGCTGAATTCAGCAATCATTTGAACATTAAAAGTGCTCTTCACAATATTTTTCAATCGAGTTTGATCATCATTAAATTGGTCATTCACGGCTAATACAAGGCTAATATCCTGGCCTAATTTCCCATTTTTCCATGAGTGTAACAGTAATAGCAAAACAAGTGGAAAATAAGAAATAAAAAACGGTGAGACAAAAAATATTTTCCGTACGAAACCGTCAGTAAAAAGGCAAAGAAAAAGAAAAGAGAAAGTCTTATTTTGGGTTTCAGTCATTTTTAATGAGGAGCATAAGAAATACGTGATGAGAGACATAAGGAGCTTAAAAATATTTTATAATACCGTCAGCGTTTAACCCTTACTTAAGTGGTATTTTAATAAGAAAAAACCGACGAAAAATATATTTGATATCTGGGAGCAAAAATTAACGGTATGTAATTGGTGAAAAAACCACAGATAAATATTTCGAATAACATCTTTGACATTTTTAGCATCTTTGGGTGCATTCTCTTTCCTCTAGTGTGGTAATCACGACGCAGCACAATTTTCCATCCACTAGCAACAGACCCTTCCACTTGGTAGTGCTCTTTAAAAGAGATCGGAAGCAATGTCACATGCGCTAAGCAACAAAAGAACATCGAAAATTGCATCAGAGGTTGTTTTAAAATGCGTTATTTTCCAGAGAAAAACATACATGCTGTGAGGCTTTTAATTACACTGAGATAAAAGCGCTCACGTTTTCAAGCAATTATTTTGCACGAATTCAGTAACTCTACGCAAAATATTAGGCTCTAACTGGCTTTCACCCATAGTGTGCTACCTACTGAAAGGCTAAAAAATATTTTTCCTGCATACATCATTCAATTCAATGTCGTTCGTGTGCGGTTAAGTGCGCTGAAATGTTCCAACGAGCCTCAACTTCAACACCCTAAATTGATATCTCACTTCACCTCATAAAATGGGAAAAAGGATTGTATAAATGCAATTTAATAAATTGTTGTATTCCACCTATCTTACTCCGAAGCAACCCACACGGATGTCACTACCGGCTTTGATGGGGATTGAAGTCGATGAAATTCAAAATGATAATTTTAGATTTAACATAAGCAACACTTCATAAAAACCAAATGTTGGATAACCATACCTTGGATGTAACTCAACAGCATTCTTCCAAAAGACCGTCCTAATTCTAAACATTGGACCCACTATTTTCTCTATTTTACCGAAGAAAAAGGTCCATAGCCATCGCAATGCGTCAAAAAGTGAACCAGGACTGAATAAATGGGGAACCAAGTATGGAACAATTATGGGTTTGATTTCAACACTCACAACAGAGAAGTCGTCAAAGTTTGCAAAAGGAAAAACACTTTTATAGCAGCCACTTGATATTTGCCAGTGAAGTATTTCTCCCAGGTAATTTAAGTAAGTAATCTTATTTTCGACTTAATTTTCCTCATGCTTGAACATAGTAGTGTCCAAAGTGACCAGAATTATGAGAATTAAAATTCTACGCGACCACTCAGCATCAGTTTCATTTTAACCAGGCTAACCACCCTCAGGATCCTGAGGCCATGAGTGCAAATAAAGAAGTGGATTCAGAAAGCTAAATAAAACTAATAAATTGATTTTTTGTAATTTCAATAAGGAAAAGAAATAAAGGTAGAAAAAAGCCTTGATTATGGTAAGCGAGACGCTAATTGAAGCGTTGGAGGAAATGGAAATATTAACCGGATTTGTCAGCCAAGAAGAGTTTACTTATACGAATGATTTATTTCTCAGACACAACATCTGAGTGTGTGTATAAAAATCTTCACCGAATTATCCGAATTGGCTGACGAGATCGTGATCAAACAGCTACTGAGTTTATAATTAGCTGGGAATAATGAAAGGGAAAAATATTCCGTGGAAACTCCTATCTTTGAAATATTTTTTGGTACACGCTCATAGTTTACGTTGGAACACAATTTTTTCCAGGAAAATCATATTTTGTATCAATCATGTCATATTTTTGACTGGCACAGTATTCGGATGACATTTCTTTAGTCATCTGGGAAAATAGTTGGAATGAAGACAGGATCTCAGTTAGAATAGGGACCATAGCGGTCAATTTTTATCCCACCAAGCAGGGGGTTTGTTGCCTTTTTCGACCGATTTAGATGTACATATCAGTCGTATGAAGCTAAAATCAAATGGGAAGCTTGGACACCGCAAGTCTCCATAATCCCACGAACGATCATAAGATCCTTGTATTATCCTGATCCTACCATATGATGCAATTCAGGTTTAATTGTAAAGTTTTGAAATATTTCTGTGAACTTTCTCCGCTATTTAAAAGCAATTTAAATCAAATACATCGTGGTTCCGCTCTTACTAGAGCTATTTTTTGTAGTGTGAAGATTGAGCAACTCCCGGCCTAATATCATTTTTATTTTATTTTTATTTGAGTTAAAATGGTGCCACTCAGCTGTTAAGGATGGAATGGTTGACACTCAGCTCTTTAGGATGGGAAGGATAAGCATTTTTTATTAGATCCTAAAACTGCCGAATCGTTTGAGTCGATGAACCACTTAAATTACACGTTTAATTCTCTTAGAATGCACTCAGTGTCCTATGAGAATATTTTTTATTGAATATACGGAGACTTGTGAATAAAGATCATAAACTTTCCCGGCCTATAGTGACGTTGAGAGTTACTCGGGTTACCCACCAAGTCAAACTCACCATCTCCGCCAACGTTTCAATGCACGAGTTATCCATCATCATCAGGGCATGCCGTGCAATGCAACAGGTCCGGAATATATACCTTTTGGCTTCGGGTCGGGTGTTGTGTAATTTCAAGAACAATGGCGATGCAAGCCCGATGGCCATGGAGCCACGTGTTCGACAGCGGCATGCTACCCTAGCTACAGTGCTAAAAATTTTATATTAATTCCAAAACCTTCGCCTAAGTAGCCACAACCTTTTCAATTGCTTTTGAAACGTTATTTTTCCTTTTGCTGAAATCTCCTGCCCTTAAATTTTGCTGAATTTGCTCCGATTTATGCCCATTAATCTTCCCACAAAATTACTGTTCGACTCTGCTTTATCCCCATCTAAATAATGGTTAAGCCCTAATTAATCCGTACATTTTTATTTCAAAAATTTTTTCCTCTTTTGATGTATTTACTCATCTGGACATGGTATTGGGAAAGCTGATATGTCCCTTCCTCTTTCCTCTCCCTTTCTTTTATTCAAAATTATATTCTTCAATTATTCAACGACTTAAATCGTCAGTGGCGATGAAATCCGCCCAGCAGAGAACCATGAAAAATCCTCACTATCAATGTAGCTCTTCTCTCATCTTTCAATCTCCCCTAATGACACAAATTTAATCCACTTCAAATCTTTATGTATCAGCCGACCCCTTTTTACTTGAATTGCACTTAATCTGCACTTCGTCAGATTTGGTTTCCCCTTTCCATCGATTTTAAATCCCTCTGATACCCTTGCGCCTCACTCCAGCTTCTGCCCTCCCGTATAAAAACGTTACACTCTTTGGCCCACAACAACTAATCTATATTCTTAACTGAATTTTGTTGACGCATTTGCGTGAAATTCGAAGGACGTTCTTTATAATTTCCCTTAAGATATTCTTGTTTTTTTGCAGTTATTGGTCTTCATGTGTAATTATTCATATTGCTACACCTATTATGTTCCCAATTGGCCAAAGAGGCACTCAACATCTTAATTAGCTCCGGCATTTCTCCTTTCATAGTTTTCATCATACTTTTTTCTCCCAAACGCGTCATAGGAATTCTTCTCTGGTGATTTCCAGTGTCCATTTCATAGTTTTAGTTCTTTAATTACGCCATATCTTGATTGTTTCCAGTTATCTTTCATCAGCAGTTGTACTTGTGGAAGGTTAATAACTAAGAATGTGCCACCAAAATATGTGTTAATTAATTGCTTCATTATTTCTACGTTTGCATCACCAGTTGTCATTACACTCTTCTTCTGGAAGATTGACTCGTTTACTTGGGCCATGTTGCCCACAATATGATTCTATCTCACTCAATGACTGGCGATCCTATTTCCTAAATATCAAAATTCCTCCAATGGCACGACAATTTTCTGTCTAAGGAAAGGACTTCTTATTATTCATGTTTGACGGTATTTCTCGATTCCTGATCTCCTCCAAGAAAAAATGCCGTTTATCTAGAGTTGATCTTCAAGTGGAATTACTTCTTAGGCTTTCTTATGCAGTTTAGAATTCTCATTTCATCTACTTTACTTTTGTCAGAATAGCTACGCCGTATCGTATCAATCTAATCGGTTTCCACGTGACAGTATTATTAATTTTTACCATAATTTTATTCTCAATGTAAATTGTAAAGATAATGGGTGACAAAGCACATTATTTTCGCGTTCCTTTCCTTACTTCTGCTTCCTCCATTTCACACCTCATTTCGCTGGTAAATGTGCATCCGTTTGTTAAATAACAGTCTTATGCATAATATTGACAATGTAACGTTACTCCAAAGGAACCCGATAGTACTGATGAAGGTTTGCTGAATTTTTGGAAGGCAATGATTAGTTCTACGCAAATTTTCGTCCTTACTCTAATTAAATTGGAATTGTAAAATGAAATAAAAACGAAAAATTTCACAGCGACACTAAAACTAACGTTATAAAAATATGATATTTATTGAAACTCTGCTCAACTGATAGGAAGATCACTTACCGGTAAAAAGGAGCCTTTAGTTTGATGGAACAAAGAGATGCTCTCTCCTAATTCTATGATTAAAACCAAACTGATACATATAAAGAGTTTTATAAGTCAATTAACAATGAAAACTAGCGAATATATTGTTCCCATTGCGTTAAGTATTTCCTTGTGTTTTCCGGAGAGCGTGTAGGGAACGCTAGGTGGTAACGTAAAGAAACAATCAGCAACTTACCCATTTTGCATTCTTGGTCTTATTAAGATTTCCTATACACTGTCCCCAGACACGCCACACCTTGACCAGCTCTAAGATGCCCACATTCCTACACCCACTCTACCCTGCCTGCTTGCATTCCCCACCTCGGTGTCCCACCGGATGCAGGGGGTGGGAGAAAGGAGAAGCATTGGTTTGCTGACTACTTCAAGAGGCTTCCGAGTGTGGGAATGCAAGTCAGCCAGTAAGGGTTTACACTAACAGCTATCATGTAAGGCGTGAACAAAGTTATCCACAATTTATAAACATGGTTTAATCTGTACCTGATACTGACCTACTTAAGCAGAAAAATATATTTTAAAAGCAATTAAAATGAAATATTGCTAGACACTCCGTTTTTTACAACTCTTCCACTACCCCCTTATAGTAACTGTTTTAGCCATTAGACCTGTTAAAAATAAGGGGTGTGAACCCGATTATCTCATTACTTCAAAGGTCTTACCATTAAAGTTTAGCAATATGATTCAAAATGTTCACTGTCTAAATGCATCGTTAACAATAACAATGCTCAAGATAAATTCTCCTAGCACGAAGACTAGTGACACTTTGGCCATAAATATTCAACACAATCCATATATGTCAAAATTATTATGTTGTAATATTTTTCCGCATGCATGAAATATGCATAAGAATTGGTTAAATTGAAGAGCCTAAATAAAATGTGGGAGTTTTGACACCTCAAAGGTTCTCACTCAAAAGAGGATAAATTATTTGTGTCATGTCTTATATTGGGCTGCTATAAAAGTGATGGTGAAAGGAATGAGAGTTGAGGGGTCCTCCTGAAGAGAAATGAAAAGGGGATAAGAAAGCGACAAAGATGCCAGCCGTGGATATGGAAAGAGGAGAAGTTGACAAATTATGAGAGAGAATTTGAAACGGGCGTCTCGGACGAATGCGGAGAATGGAGAAGGTGAGAGGGAGAGAAGAAGGAAAAGGAAAATGGAGGGAAAGACGGAGGAAAGACGGGGGATATCGAGCTGAATTCCCCCTTTTCCTCTTTAATTCTCCTCCCTTTTTCTCCAACATTTTCAAAGTCCTTGGGCTCAACTCATAACCCCACTCGGCTGTCCTTCCATTTAACCAAAAAATGAACTTTATGGCCCAGAATTCCATTCCGGCTAGACAGGTTTCCGACGGAGCGAAATGATTTCAAACCCCGCTAACGCGACTGACTATCCCCCTCACCCTTCACTTCCTTTTACTATCCTTTCCCTTCTCTCTCTCTCTCTCTCCGACCTGTTCCCATTTTTCTTCGCCGCCCTCATCGAACCCTTCGCTCTCTTCCTCGACCATCCTCCATCACCCTCTTCAAGCCGTTATTTTTCAGAAAAATAACCTCTATTTCTCGTCTCTATTCGTCTTCCTCCTCTCATGATGAAGGCAGAACCACATTGTCCTGAAAAAAGTGTGGCAAGACGATAAGATTTGAAAATGAGTAAATGTTTGAGGTAAAGATCGATGACATTTGCCTACAATTTTGATCTCTGCATCAACTGGCTGCTGGCGCTGTCGTTTAAAGCTAGTTGAACTCGGTTCGTGAAGAGAAGAGCACATGCACCCCATTCAAGAAGCAAAATCTCTCTCTTCCTCGACCATCCTCCATCACTCTCTTTAAATGGGTATTTTTTCGGAATAAATACCCTCATTCCTCGTTTTCCTCCGAAATGAAAAGAGCACTACCATATCAACCCGAAAAATAGATGTGTGGCAAGAGGGAAAGATTTTAAAACGAGTTAAGTTTTGAAAGGTTTCATAAAATTAGTCAACAATTCAAATAGCAGCCGGCTGTAGGCGCTATTCTTCGACACTAATTGTACTCGGCTTAATAAGAGAAGACCATATGCACGAAGTTCAAGAAGTAATAGACTCAATTTAGAGAGAAAATTAAGAGCGTTTCTCTCGTAAAGCATAGAGTAGATGTGTGAAGAGTTTTTTTCCCCGTAATTCTCGCCATAAAGATGTTCCATACCTTTGATTATCACGGCGGCCCGACTTTTATTTTTAGCCACATTACGATCACAAACTTCCTAGGTCATTCTGGATTGGCCTTTGTGAGGTGTTTGATTCGTTTCCCAGGCAAAGTCGTAACTGTCTGTTTGATGTAGGCGAAGGCTTCAAGAGGGCGGTAAATTGAGGATCTCAACGGGATTTTTTTTAAATTGAGGCGTCACATTGGACGCCATTGTCCCCTCTCTCTGCCTTCTCCACTTGAGTGCTGTATAACCCTCTCTACCTCCACGGAAACGTAGCACTAATCAGACCAGTTTTACGAGTTCTCATTCCAGCGGGTGATTGATTGGCCCATTCATCATAGAAGCAAGTTTATTTTCGGGCCAAGAACCTCTAAAGCAGAGAGATCGAGTGGCACATGTGGTCACCAGTCGTAACTTATACGGTACAAACCTCTCTCTTCCGGACGTAAAACGCCTCCAAACTCCTAACATTGGTCCATTTGAAGAAGCATCTCTGCATTTTCACTAAGTTTTATTGCTTCTCTCGCTCCTATATTTCTACAGTGGGATGCGTGAGTGATATGTTCCCTTAAAATGAGGCGGCTGTAAAAATAATCTTAAATTCTTTTAATTCTCCTGAAACAAGTGTTTACTAAAAATAAAGGATAGATTGCGGTCATTCGGAGTATGCTCTTAGCACATTCAGACTTCCAAATTGGGAGTCATACCATGCAAGAAATTTGTCAAACATTGAATGGTAAATTATTAAAATTGCAAGATAGCTACAAGTTCCTGATTTTGATGTTAACGTAAAAGGATAACTTGAGATGAAAAAGCCACTGGTTATCAAATGTGGGGACTAAGTATGAAAAATTAAGATTTATGACTAATTTACAATACATCAAAGGAATTCTTTATCCACATTGCTATTCATTGCGATGACTATTAGCATCGATATTTGCTATCAAAGATTAGCACCTGGTATCATCAGTGTATGCCGGTCAAAAATTAAATTAGGGTAATATGAGATCCAGCCCCACTGGAAAATGCAATGACAATAAAATAGAAAATATTTCTTCAAACGAGTCGTACTGCAACACATTCCCAAATTAGAAGAAAACTAATTTTGGTGACGAAAATAGCAACTGGATTTACATTACAAAGACAAATAATGAATTCTAAATAAATATATTTCTTGGCAAGTATTAAAAAAATTGGAGCCAGAATAAAAATATTCAACGAAGAATCGTTCTATTCCAAATACATTTTAGGATCGGAATCAGGGTCATGTGCCTCGCGGTATTTTGCGGTAGAAGGATTGAGGTCACACTGCAGCGAGATTAATCGCACTGACGCCATCGAAGTGACGCAGATTGCAGAATAGCTGATGAATATACCACTGATAATACCCAAAACAAGGGCCATTTCCACATGATAATGGTAATAGAATGCATATCTTTTGATCACGAAACAAACACCAGAAGCAAGGACGGCTGAGGAACATTTTTTTCAAAGTATTTCCACAATATAATGAGGGATGTAGTATTCGTTACAAATAGAGTAGAATGAAGGTAAAATACGTATGACCTAATACTCTTAGGCGAGTAAATTAACTTATCTTCAACAGCCAATTCCAATTATTTAGAAGGAGCATGCATTAACACAATGGATACATCTTACTCATTTTTTCCTCCGAGTTTAAATGAAAATATAATAATATTGGATGCGCCAAAAGCGATGAATACCCAAGTTTTCTTGGTAATCTTACTAATATATAAAAATCTAGTGGTGTCTGTCTGTCTGTCCGTTTGTCTGTCTGTTACTCAATCACTCATAAGCCACTAAATCGATTGAAACAAAATTTGGCAGGAAGATACTTGATATATCTGGTTCACGCATAGGCTATATAACAAGGGCCTTGGGGCCCTCGGAGGCCTTCAAGTGGGCCCTTTTATCGCCAAAAATTGGTCCTGAAAGATAATTCTTGCCTGTATTAGAAACACGTAAAATATACCTATACTGAATGTACAACAATCACGGATTTGTAAGTCACGCTGGGGCCCCAGAGAGCCTAAGATTCCAAATGAATGCTTTCTTAAAAGCCTCATAAGTATTCAACGAGATAACCGATTTTAATAAAATTTTCACACATGGGAACAGTAAAGCTTTTTTAAGGAAATTGGGACTATAAAGAAGGCTCCTGGGCCCCAAGGGCAACGTATTGAGCCGTCTGGTGTCTTATGTGTTTCAAAACCTCGTCTAGACATTTTGGTTCAAGTGCAAAGGTTTCTCTTTTTGCATATTTTTATTAGATCTACTAAAGATAGAAGGCTATAGATTTCGCTAATAGATGGATAAAATATTGCAGTTTCCTATTTTTCCATTAAATTTTCTTATACGAAAAAATTTCTCCAGAAATCGCGTTTTTAATGTCAAAATCATGAATTTTACTTTTGTGAACAATAGGAAATTTCCTTGGTAACCGTGGGATTAGCATTAGCTTTAGAAGGGAATTCGGACCTTTACAATGGCGGCTGGGTTTTATATCTAGAGATAGGTATAATAGTAGAAATATAGGCCGTCTACTGAAATGTTGATGATTACGATATTTTCAAGGATATTTTTGCCTAAAATTGGCAAAATCCATTTCAAGTGGACTAATTTAAGTTGAACCAATGTAAAACAGGAGAATGCCACGACGCTATATTAATGCGAAACGCTTCTAGAATACAAATGGACTGTAGTTTAGTTTCCATATGTTATTGCAAAAGAAGGTTGAATTCGGTAAACATAATGTAATGCGGTTTTCATCTGCTGAATTAAAAAATAAAACTAAAATTACAGCTGAGTAAAGCAGGAGAATACCACGATGTTACATTCATGCGACTAGTCTCTCGAATGCAAATGGCCTCCTGAAAATAAAATATACCCTGTCTTTCTTTCATCCCCCGTTGAATTTCAACGGGTACCTTTGCTAGTCATTTATAAGATTCTTCGGTATTGTTATCTACAAAGAGAGAAAATACATTTTTATATTTCCCTATTTACAAAGAGCAATGATACTCAGGCCCCCTTCATTTTTACCTAGTTACGTGTATAAAGGATATTGAGTCCTTAATCATTACAGTATCAGAGGACAGACAGTATCATAGTAAGACATAGCATAACAGCCATACGTAATGCATACTCTTAAAGTTAAAGATGAGGACGAAAAAATATTCTAAAATCGGATGTTTTGTTTAAGTTGAGCTCCACCACCTAAGAGTTCTACCTTCCGCAGGAAAATGCTAAAATTGAGTAATAACAGCAAATATTTTCAAAACTTGATACATTTTAAATACAGAAAATCTTACAGACTAATATGGAGAGTTCATCGCATTTGAAGAGCAATCTAGTTTTGGGAAGTTACCGAGTGGAATGTGAGATAAGAAAAATATACTAAATCATTTGTAATGCATAAAATAGAGGACCAATACCTAGGCAGGGGAAGTAATAATATGAATGTGCTCAGCTTAAAACGGATGATATGAAAAAAGTCGAATTCGCTACCCAACTTTAAAAAAAGGCTGAAACTGCGTACAAAGTTTCTAGGTCAAAACATTTCTCAATTCTTTGGCATTATTATCTTTAAATTCATATACTAAATAATAAGAGAGAAAAAATGAAGAGGTCCAGGGATAAAAGACAAAATCTGACAGATTGGGCACATTCTGACATAGTATTGATTTTGGGGTAACTGGCAGAAAATATTGACGGCAGCTCATAGAAAAAAATATGGAATAATACTATTCATTTAGCAAAAGAATCAAAATTAAAGGGGGATGAAAATGAACTAATGAGAGAGATGTCAGGATGGGTCGAATGACATTCATTGTAAGACAGAATAAAGCGTTGAAATAATTATCCTCCAGATCGTTACATTGGAAAATAGCAGTTCATGAGTACAATCTCGTCCCTACGCTCCTTATTCCAGAATCAGTTTCAATTTTGGCGAATTTTTTTACAATGCTTTTTTCAACCCAAAGCCATCAACAATACCTTATTTAAAAATATTACCATTTAAATTCGTCCTTTTCGGTTCTTTAGAGTGCCTACACCTATAAGAGACTTATCTTTAAAACTACTCTTCAGCATGACCTCAACCAAAAGTGACCCTCAAACTATTCATTACCTTTATGGTATGGCTGATTATTTTTTTCTATTTCCACGTACATTTCCAATTTTATTTTTTCAGGGATGTGAATTCATTTCAGAACTGTGGAGAATTGTGGAGCATATAAGGTCAGCGCGCCGATTCCATCACAAGTCAGATATAGGCACCTATTCCATTATTTTTCTCATAAATCTTTTTATAGGAATTAAAATTCCATTAACGGTTCCAAAATGCTACCTTAGCGCATTAATGTATTTCCTGGAAAATCTTAGCACATACTTACGTGGAACATTCTAGGCACGGCTTTGATAAGAAAGTGCTTAATTTAATATGCCAAATGTGTGAATTAAATATAAATAGACGTTTGGCTCTGGCAGGGTTAGTTTTTATCCCATTAACGCAGTATGCTCTTCAATATTATATTTGCAAACCTTGGCCATCATTTACATAAATTAATCTTAAGTTTGATTTTTAGTTGTGTTAAAAAAGAATAACTTTGGATAATCATTCCTTCTGATGCAATAGATTCTGGGTAGGTAGGTAGGGCAACTGGTTCAATCAAATTTCTGAGTTAAAGCTCTAAAATAAATAAATTACCTTTGTTGAAATAAGTTACAAAATAACCTACTTTGACCCGTTGGGTCGCCAGAGAACACGTCATATTCGTCATTTTCCTGAAAAGCACCATCAAACCATTCAAATTAGTCACTGGTTTTAGGAAATGAAATACAACTTTTTTAACGTACCACAAACGATTTTCATATTCCAGTTAATTTCATACCAGTTTTGCAAACCTTGGCCATCATTTACATAAATTAATCTTAAGTTTGATTTTTAGTTGTGTTAAAAAAGAATAACTTTGGATAATCATTCCTTCTGATGCAATAGATTCTGGGTAGGTAGGTAGGCCAGTATATTTCATAAAACTGAATACCTCAAATTTCTAAGGTAACTATCGAAAGAATTGCTTGAAATTTAAAGATATTCTTATTTCGGTCCTATCACAGTCTTACTCTCTTCTATGGCTCATATTCTATACTCTACCACTCCAATACTATACCCCATATTCCAACTACTCTATGGAAATTACTCGTATGCTGCGCTCTTTACCTCTATGCTATTGCTACGCTCGTAACATACTCCATTCAATAATTAGTGACTCTTTTATTTTTATGCTATGTAAAGTTTCTCATACCTTTATTAAAATAGAAACTGGCTTCATTATTGGGTAGGCATCAATCTCCAACTATATATCATTTTTCAAAGAGACCACACAGCATTTATGCTGGCACGTTAGCAATTTTTGGAATCGAATGCCAGATATGGAAGCGAATAACTGAAAAAACATGATAAGAAGCTCTTAAGAGTATGTGTGAAACAGAAGAAAGAGTTTTGAATGAATGATACATGGGAATATGAGCGGTCTGCAGGCGTAAAAATTGGAATACTTCATATTGTGGTTGCACCGATCAAAAGAATTGCTTGAAAATTAACGAGAGTCTTATTCCGGCCAAAGTATTCAGTGCAATTACCTTAGCAATATTGAGTGTTCAACCGTAATCGGAGGTTTTAAACACAGACTTTGTAGATAAATACATCGCATTGATGCGATCTGGTTGATAACTAACCAAGTCGACAAACCCACCTTAAGCCATAAGCTTGAGGTATGACAACGTAATCTATAACTATTTACGTCGCTATACCATTTCTTTCATTGAACTTACAATTACATGTTCTTAAATTTCTTGAGAGATTGGATAAAAAAATTAAAATACGGTAAAGTTGAGTTGTTATAGGCACGTTTCTTTTACAACAGCCAGGTATGGGCGTTGGCCTCCCTTGACTGAATGACTGGTAGTACCATTTAACTGATTTTATTGCAATTATTAAGTCTTACAAGCCAAGCCAAGTCAAATACAAGGAGCAGTATTATGAATAATAAAAGAATAATATCGAGATCAAACACAGAAATAAGTATTTTTGGGTAAATTAAAATTTTATGCATCCCGAGATGTCATAATTTCTTGATATCGAGATTGTAATATCAAAAAGATCAACTCAATTATTTGGATAGCCCAAATTTCTGAAAAATAGTGATAAAATACCTAGCTAATCTGCATAAATAGTAAGACATAGAAATTTAAATGTTTCGCCAAACATCCGCAGTTGTTTCAATTTTAACGGCGTCGACGAATAAAGGAATCAAAAGACGAGACACTGGGGGATGATGCAAAGTTTCCAAGGCCATTTCCAGCCCATCGCTGAACGAGCATCGTATTCCTAGGAGAAAACAGCTTTAGTGTTCTCTTGCAGTAAATCGATGAAAAATTTAAAAGCGCCTATCCTTTATGCCTCCGCTAAGGGATGGGAATAGCAGAGATGAAGTCAAGAGGCGAACTCTCTCTTCACGTATTCATAAAATGACAATTGAATAATGAATCCTTGACGCGGTACGACAACATATAGTGCAGGCAAAGAATTCAAGGGTTTCGGGATGAATACCTGAGAAAATAAAAAGACGAAGTAAAAATAACAGCATCCAAACACTACAACCAATATCCCCCCTTAACCTCCCAAACATGCTTCCGTGCTTGACCAGACCCTTCTTTCCGAGGAGGGAGGGGGGGTCCTTGAGAGATCAACAAAAAACTAAGGAGCAACAGAGAGAGAGAGGCAAAAAATCCAAGTTTTCGGGCCGCGTTCAAGTTTTATAAAATCGTGAAATAATCAGAAAGGCGGAGAGGAAATTGGCCCTAGGGACTCCGGTGAAAAACGAGTCCTATCTTGACGCCAACACGGGGAAGGAGGCATGGGCGGAAAGACCCAGCGTCGGAGACGGCCAACAGAGACTTCCCGACACATCTATTTTTCCACACTTTTTTCCTTGACTTTATTCTACTTGCACGCCGGCCTTCCTCTCTAAACCTCAATCCCTCTTCTTTGTCCGAACCCCCACCCCTAGATAAACACCCCTCCCAAAAGCACGTATATTTATTTCAACCTTTTCCACACCCTTCCGTCTTGCTTCTTCTCCTCAAAAGCTTTCCCTACCGTCCCAAAGAGCACCAACTCCGCTCCTCCCAGCCCCCCCAAAGGAAACCACCCCTCCCATTTCTCTCCCTCGTACTCCCCCTTCCACATCCGTCATTCCTCCCTCCTGCCACGAGTAAACCTCCCCTCCCTTTCCTCGCGAAAAACTTCCATTTCCCCACCCATCCGCCTTTGCTCTTTCTTGAGTTCACTTGAATCATTCATGATGAGTGCTGGAGAGAGAAAGAGAGGGAGGGATTCGAAAAAAATGAGCGTAGGTAAGTACCCCTTCCCTCCCAACCTTCTCGGGAGAGAAAAAATAGTCACGCGAGTGTTTCAACGGTGGAAAGATAGCGAGTAGATCCACACCCCTCTTCCCTCCCACCCAATCCCTCCCCCAGTCGCCATTCTCAAAATTCTCCATCCCGTGCAGAGCGGTCTCCTCTCCCTCCTTCTCCTGCCCTCCCAAAGCCTTTGATAACAGCTCCCCCTTCCTCTCTGACCTCTGAACAGCCGCCGCCACCAGTCTGCACCACCGGCCTCACCTCCCAGGCCATGTCCGGAATCAAAAGAGAGGTTAAAAATCATCTTTCCCCCCCCCCCCACCTTCGTTTCTTCCCCACTTACATCCAAATCTTCATCTCCTCCTCTCTTCATCTTTTTCTATCATCCGCGTTTCCCTTTCTCTCCCCCCTTCGCTCTCCCGTCTGCACATCACCCTCTTTCTACCCCCTCCAAACGTCCCCCCGCCCCACTACCGCGAATAGCAGCGTCTTGGGGAGGAAAGGAGGCGGAGGCATGGAGAGGGTCGGCCCCTGGGTGATCGCTTTCAGGACTCCGTGATGTGCGATGATCGGATGTACGTGCAGTGCGCGGTCGCAATTTTGATTCGCTACCCCTCTTGAAGTTCTCCCCTCTCGCTGCCTCTCTCTCTCTTTTTCTCAATCTGCGCTTCTTTCATTCAGCTGGCTTCCGCTCTCCATCGCATCCTTCCGCCGTTCCTCTCCGTTCCTTCAATTCTTATTTCTACATCTTTTTTTCCAAGCATCCATCTCCGACTGTCAGTCTTTAGCTATTCATATTTTTCTACAGATCGTTTTCTGGTTGTTTTGTTCGTTTCTCGGAGACGGAAAGAACAACTGAAAATTCATTTCTAGCATGGAGAACAACTGCATATAGGTTAGAAAGGAAAGGGTTACTTTGAAAATGAGGGAAATATCACGTAGACTAACCGTTGACATTGGTCTTTTTGAAGCAAAAGACGCCACAGGGTTTATATTTTTATGTCTCCTTCTGCGGGCAGAGTACAGACCTAGAAAGACCCATCGCACCTTTGAGTACAGGACATTTAATTTTCCTTCTGCTTCAGCAATACTGGCTTTTTTTACAAATTTGTATGAGTTATTGTTAATTTTCCCCATATAACATATAAAAAACTAATTATTTGTGTTTTAGTGTGTATATATAAGTTTATAACTTGATTATAGTCAAATGATTCCCCGAATAGGAGTTTTTTATGGCGTGTTTAGACTATACGCCAAATATTTGTTCAAATTACAAAACAACAGAGTATTGCGTCGCCAACAGTTATCGAGAGATTTACGGTAGCGTTATATTGTCGTTCGTCGCTCAAAAAGTTAAACATCCAGCATACGTTTATAATGAGCCTACTCCTGAAAATTCTCCATTAATCGAACTTTCCATTATGAACACACTCACATAACCCTACATTTCTGGCTCTGCAGAAAAACGATTCCTTCGTAATTCAAGGTGTAAAATTTACTATTTTGAGTCCTTTAATCGAAAATTGCATTCTCTGGACCAACATAATACTTATGCTTGATTGTCTAAGTGATTATTATTCAAACAACCACATTTCACGTTTCTGTCTTTGCTAGAAGTGTTCTAAATTCATTTTTAATTGCTCATGGTATGCTTTCCTTTGAGCAAAAGGAAATTCTAATAATTCCTAGTTGATATCTTTCGGGAATTTGTTCTCTCTATTTCTTCATAAAACTATGATTCAATAGTGCCATAGGTCGTTAAGGGAACAGTTTAGCAAAAATGCAAATTCTGAGTATTTTTATCAGTAAACTATCAACATTTTAACGATTTTGAATATTAAACAAAATTTGGATGGATTAATATGCACGAATCTTTATTACATTAATTTCAGCGTGTCGTTCATCGCGACATTAAACGACCAGTATTTATATTGCTTTATACAAAAGAAACAATAACTAAAAGTGAATATTATGAACTCTGTTCGCGTAATTCGGGCAGACAAACTTAGCTTTTTATATTTATAAGAAATCTCCGGTACAGGAAGCCGGCTCTACAGCGACCACACCGATTAGATCTTTTCCCTTTCTCTCTCCTTCTTTCATCTCTAACACCGTTCGGAATTCGAATACTCTCCTGGGGCGTTCTTCTTCTTCGTTTTCATTCCTTCGTCCCATACTCCTCCTCCTCCTCTTTCTGAAGAAACTTATCCCGAGGGAGAAGTTACGACCCCGTGGCACGGCCGTAACACGTCCTCCTGCTGAGTGCACGGCCGCCCTGGCAGCAAGAGAGAGAGAGAGGAAAAGGGATGTGTGTTTGTGTGATCCTCGCCCCTTCGACCTCTTTCACGCTGCGGCACTCTCGCACACATTCCGAACCTTGCTCTCCGAGTGTCACGGACGCCTCCGGTGTAAGGATTGGGGGCAATAAATTTCCGTGCCGGGACAAGTTTCATTTCAGTCTTCGTCGGAAGTCCTATTTCTGAGAGCACTTTCAATTTCGACACCTATAATAAGCCTGCATTGAAGCCACATATATGGGACTTATAATGGACATCTATGGACATACATTTGCAGTATACAGCTCATGATATGTTTCAAAGCCGATAGTTCGTATATGGTGAAATATATAAGATTTAAAAGCATTTTCAACCGTAAATGATTATACATATGAACCTCATGGTATTTTCATCCATATTTTAACACGTAAAGGTCAGCAATATTAGTATTGATATTTCAAGTAAGCAGAATGTAATTATAAATACAATATTTTACAAAATATGAAGTTATTTCGCGAGAAATATTTTATATTAAATTAAATAATATATTTCGCTTCATATGAGTAAATGGTAACGCAATATCTGCGACCATAGGTTCCATATAGGTGCTTCCATGTATATCCCCTATTTTGCTCCAGTGATATATATATATGTATACATATAGTTTTAAAATCCTTATATATAGTTACCTTCCTTAGTAGTGGGATTGCGAATTCCAGAGTTGATGGAGATCACGTTCTGGTGGGATGCAAGATCAGCGGACACACAATTCCTTTTAAACTAAGTATACTGATTATCATACAGGCACAATGTAACGATGCAAAAACTGATACACCTCTCACGTCGTCTCGGTTGCGGTATGTTGACGGTCAAAATCTCCAGGTCTTCTCTCGTGAGCAGCGTTTTTATATCATTCAGCCGTTGAATTTCGGACGGCAAGATGATTTTTTTCGGGTCTTAACCCTCAGGCGGTACAACTCCTAACGTCACATATCCCCTGTTAGGACGAAAAAAGTTGAATTTGACTTAATTATATTTTTTAATGGGACTGTGAGGGGGGTTTTAAAATTTTTTTGGACATTGATAAGGAACTGCTTGGATTTTTGACAAAACAATAAAAATTATATCAAAACAATATTTTCTTATCGGTGCGCGCAAAAATCTCCGCGTTGTGCCAGGGGACGACCCAGGAAAAACTTGTTCATGCCACTCGTCACCAGGCGACACCATTACAACGGCACGGTGCGGGATGTGGGGAAGTGATGAGAAGGCTTTTGATGAGCCTGCCCAGTTATGATGACCTTTCCCGCATATTTCGACCACCTTGTCCTACAAAGCTGCTATGGGCTCACGATGGAGCAACAAGCTGCTTAAATTTAATTGACCGCTCTCCTCACCTCGCATATTCTCAAGGTTATATACATTTTTCCCCACAATCCTCGAGGCATTGTATGGTCAGGTGAGCAAGTGCGTAATCTTGTGCGTAATAATAAAACGTCCAATGCATGGACACCACTACTCTGTCCCATTTTCCTTTTTTTCTTTGCTCTCAAAGTCTCCGAAAGGCCAATTTCTTGGCATTGGGATAGAGGTAGACATAGGACATCGCCAAACTCCCTGATGGGCTTCTTATTGAAATGAAGTTCGACAGGAATCAACTTCGTACTTTTGTGAAGAATTTTAATTGACCATTCATTAATAAATGGGATCACTTTGAACCATTGACTATGGTGTTCGGGGCAATGAGTTCTGACACTCCCGGAATCTTCCACTTCACTCTCTCCACGGGATTAGATTGGGGGTGGCGGATTGAAGAATACGAGGGCTGTTCAGAAAATAACGGGTAATTTTTTATTATGCGGTAACGGATAGTCCTATCGACGTATAGTTGGCAGCTCTGCATGTCCCTATCTCTTCTGAGTATCCATGGTTTTATAATTGTTAAAATCTTGTTTAATATCCATCACATATTTCTATATGAGGAGACTGTTTTAGTCGCTTTGGCGATTTTTCATTGCCCGAGTTTCGAGCATCAATGTTGCAACATGAAATTTTGCATGTAATTTTGGACGCTTTCCACGGAAACCTTAGGAATTTTGCAGAAGGCTTACAAAAACATTTCTACCGGTCATACGCTGTGATATGCATGGCTAACTCGATTCAAAATTGGGCTCCAGTCAGCTCAAGGCAATCCTTAACCATGAGAGCCTCTGACGTCAGCCGATGGCAGTATCACTCAGAAAATCGAGGATCTAAAGAATACAAGTTCCTTGGCAACTTTGTGGTATTCCATTTTTTCAGAGGATTTAATGGTAACCTTTACAAAACCACATGCTTAAAAACACACACGACCCGGGTTTCAACGCTTAAGCGTCATCTTCAGGTACTTTTTCCGGGTTTACAAAGTCTTATATATATGCTTGGTAGGAGGGGGGTGGAGGTGAGTGATTACGGTGGTGTGGATGCGGGTTGTCAGGAGCAGTGATTGGCTGGGAGTTTAGCGGGGGAGGGTGGAGGGCAATTCGGGAGGCGGCTGTGAGGATGGGAGATGAGGACGGGTACAAATACTCATTTAAAATCTTCGAGTCAGGGTCTCTTTGCCCTCCCCCGCTAAACTCCCCGCCAATCACTGCTCCTGACCAACCCGCATCCATACCACCCTAATCACTCACCTACACCCCCTCCTACCAAGAATATATATAAGACTATGTAAACCCGGAAAAAGCACCTGAAGATGACGCTTAAGCGTTGAAACCCGGGTCGTGTGTGTTTTTAAGTATGTGGTTTTGTAAATGTTACCATTAAATCCTTTGAAAAAATCGAGGATCTGTTGCGCGCCATTCGTCGTTAGGCTATTAAGGCTGCTGTACATGGCACATTTAACTGTACCAACGAATGTATCATAGAGTACACAAGAAACTGAATGGAAATAGAGCAGGTTCTATTTCCCGTTCAGTCATTGAGACAATCATACACTTTACCGTTTTACACGGTACAATTTTCCTCATACAAGAGTTCATACATTCGTTTGTACAATAAAATTTACCAAGTAAAGCGGCCTTTACAAAACTTGCTGGAAAGTTTTTTATCTTGATTGGGTGATATCATGACATTTTTACCGAAAAATTGAACATGCATCTAGTTGCAGCAAAGGCTGTTCCTCGTTTGATAGCAGTCGAGCAGAACAGCCATTCTCGACCACGACATCGCGCCCACCACTAATCCTTGTCAATTCGTCAGATTTGTGCAAACAATCAAATGACTGTCCTTTCTCAGCCTCATACTCACCTGGCCTGCTTCCTTGTGACTTTTTTAAATTACCTCAATTGAAGTCATTGCTTCAAAGATGTCGTTTTGACGCCATTGACGACATTAAAGAGCATTTGCCACGGGAAAGGGAGATGAAGCCTAGAGAAGCACTCCAGGACTCTACGGTGAAATGGAAACACCCCGGAAATAAATATATCACAAGATAATGAGAGTGCTTATACATGTTATATAAAGATAGAGGATCCAATGAGGAATTAGTACTCTAAAGTAATTTTACGTAAATTTCCGTTAGTTTTTGAGCAACCCTTGTACACTACGCCAACGCCTAATTGATTGCGTTCCGAGCCTCTTCTCAAACTTGTGAACTGAGTTCCGTGATTACTCAACAATCTTTCAGGCTTGTCACACTATTGAAGGTATTTCATTTTCAAACTCGATAAGCTAGACGAGGCGATAACTTTCCTTATCGGATACACTTGAAGTTGTTTAAGAAGACGTTAATTGCTACAAAGAGATCCTTATGTTTAAACGTAGTTGGTGGCAATGGCTCAGTTATGCCCACTTCGTATAATGACGAGGAGCTTCAGGCACATTGTTTTGCACTACTCTTTCATAACTGCGGCTTGAATAATTTGTCCATTGGAATGCGTCACACGAAGATAGCACTTTCCTTACGTCACAAACCATATGTTTCCAAAAGCATATCAGTCGCAAAAGCTCCTGTCGCTGCGCCGTGGTCAATTTTGGGACATGGACCTCAGAACTTTTAAAAACCTGTCTGGCGGAGGAGGAATATTGTAAATTGAGGAGCGTCAGTAAGCGAATCTTTTCTACTCGCTGCCAACCTTAGCACCTCGCTAAATTTCATGAGTCACAGCTACCTGGCGCTCGGTTTGCTGCATTTTATTCGTACTACCACTCCTTGCACGTGACAAGAAAGTGCAAGGGAAAATCACGACATTGATGGAGCAAAACCACTTGCCTACTAGCCTTGTGTGTGTGCGTGTGTGTGTGTGTGTGTGTGTGTGTGCCTCGTGCAAAGTAGTTTAGCTCCCCTGCCTCGTTCTCAGCCGTTCTCTTCTCTACCTTCCCCTCCATCTGTTCATTTCACTCCCTCCACTTTATCTTTCCCCTCCGCCGCGCAGAAGTGCGCCAGTATCATTTCCTTTTGTTAAACCTATGCTTCAATATACTTAAAATCTTTCACTCCCCGAAATGCCCATATGAAGCGTGAAAATATCAGATGATCTTACAACGTAGGGTGCGCGAGAGCCATATCTTCCTAGACAACTCCACATTCACTTTCAAAAACACAAAATTATTCATAAATTTGCTGTTTTTGGACAGATTTTGAGCCGATATGCAGTCCGTCACATCATAACCAAATTGGCCTTCCAGAAACCTAACTCCCCTTCCTATTTCTGGGTCATCTCTCTGCCTCATCAGGAGGTTATGGATGACTTTCATTGTGGAGTCAGGAGTGAATTTCCAGAAATGTTACTTCAAAATGCCTCGGCGACATATTTTGAAAAACTGTGTTGGGTTATGACTACCGGCTCAATACGTCGGGGACAATATTGAATCTTCCTGGGGAGTGCTCTATTCTACAATCATGCACTTGATTTTTAAGAACCTCTCTTGTAAATCTTTCGTTATCAAGCTGCAATTCATCAGGAAGGTTAATATTTTGTGATCAGTGCGGATAATAAATGACTTTGCGAGTGAGAGAGTACGGAACTTTTTCAATACCCACACGATTGCCAAGGCTTCTTTCTCTGATGTAGAATAGGTGATATATGTCCCCTTTAACGTCCTGCTTACAAAGCTAAGCACTCGGTCATAGTTTTTCTCATCTCTTTGAAAAATAAATGACCCTAGTCCAGAGCGGCAGCTGTCCGTTTGAAAAAAAGAGGTTCTTTGAAGTTCGGATATAAAAGCATGACGACCTTTAGAAATACATATTTCAAATATTTGAAGGTCTTCTACAGTTCCTCAGACCATTTCCATTTTTGCCCTTCTTTAGGGGCTTCATTAGAAGAACCGCGTAAGCTAAGGTGTGTGTGAATCGCGAATAAAAATTACACACTCCCAGAAAGTTCAGCAGGTGTTTAATTTTTCGAGGAGATGGGCTATTCCAATTGCCTATACCTTCATAGGTTCCGGAATAACTCCTTTCTGGGTAAAAATGTGTCCGAAGAATGACATTTGAGTTTTTAAAAATCTGGACTTCTTAAGGTTTAACGTGAATTTTTTTTCTCTAAATTTGTCCAATAATTTGTGTTAGTGCTTTATATGGCCCTTAAAGTTTACTGACAATGTGATCAAGTCATCAACATAGTCTGTTACAAATTCCCTCACCTATCTTCCTAATATTCTCTCCATGAAACGCATCGGAGCAGCGCCGTTGTTTTTTAACGGTAATTTGTAGAAACCGAACGGTAATCTGCAGAAAATTTAAGAACATAAATCAAAAAGAAAGCCCGTATATCGTTGTTCCTCGGGGTAGAGTGGAATCTGCCATTACGAAGCGACCAAATCCGTGCTGGAAAAGAGTTCAGTGTTGCGAAACTTGACCAAGACTTCATCTACTCGCGGAGGAACGTCTTTTTCGAGAATTTTTAATTGATTTTGCCTTCGTGCATCCAAGCATACCCTCAGTTTTCGTCCTTTATCTAACTACCACTAGCAGGTTCACGTATGGACAGGGATATTTCCTTATAATTCCGTCTTGACATATGTTGCGGATTTTTAACGTCGCTTCGTTGCTTTATCAAACGATATGGGATAGTTTTTCGTTACAAACGGGCTATCATCACACAACCTTATTTGACGGACTTAGCCATTCACCAGCCCTGGCTTTTCAGGAAACACTCTTCCTAATTCTAATTATAAATCCATAACTTGGCTCCTTTCCTCACCATTCAACGAGCGCAAACTTTCTTCAGTTGACTCTAGGACCGTCACTACGGTTCATTCTCTCATTTGGCAGGTCATATGTGGTTCTACCCCATTATAACTGAGCTGCTAGCAGCCAATATCGTTATCACTCTTTCTTGGGATATTCAGTTTAATACACCTCTCCGGAAGATTTATGACAGCTTCTATTACCTGTATAACGTCGATTCCGAGTACCTATGGCCTTATCAGGTCCTTAATTACCATGCAGACGATTTCAACTTCCTCTCCATCTAATAATAGTGTCAGAAAAACATGTTCATCAATCGGGCAAAATTTGTCTTGGTCGGCGAAAATTATGTGTGTCGTGAAAACCTGTGAAATTTCAGGCCCAGACTTCGAAATGCCCAGACGTCCGCGGATACCGCCGATATTTGACTACCCGTGTCAACTATCCCCATCACCGTCAAACCATTTATCCCGACTTTCACCACGGGGGCTGATCGTCTTTCCGTATCCGAGTTATGCTTGAATGCGGCTGCAATCCTCTTCGATAATTTCCATGTATGCTATAGGCAGCCAAGCCTCTTTCCCTTTCTGCTTTGTTTTGGACAGGCTAGCGAAAGGCCGTTTTCCATTTTTGTTGTAAATAAGCGGCTTATCGGTTCCATCGATGGCAAGTTCGGCTTTTTTGCGATAAAAAAGGATTTGCATCCTTTTCCTGAATCCGTGCGTCTGGAAATCCATTAGATTCTCTACGCCTTTTGTCAACGGGAAATAGGAGCTCCCCGTCACTCAGATATCCACCGCTGCCCGGCGCTTTGACTTGACCCCTATTGCCGGTCTCTTTTCCCCTCCGTCCACTTCTCCGGTTTCTATAACCACTCTCCCTGCAACCAACATATTCCATGGAATTAACTTGATTGAGCAGAAACTAAGGCGTTGTACCTTTAGAAGTTTGGTCAAAATGGCCCAAAAAGCGTATCACTTTCTTTTAATCTAGTGCCTCGGCAGATTTCACGAGTTAGCGCGCAGCAGCAGTTTTTGAAACCGTATACTCTCGCATTGACCCCAATTGTAACTGGGAGATCCGGGTTCGAAACCCGGTCAAGTCAAATGATTTTTTCATAGCGAATTTCAACCCTGGTGTCTTTGCAAACTACGTAGGCGCTTCGCAAGGAAGTTGACGCGGAGGAGAAAAGACTGGAGAATTTCACGTTTATGAGGTCAAATGAGAGAAGGGTACGTGAATCAGGTATGCGTGAGTCACGGGTGGTGATAGATTATGATATTATGGAGTTGAACGAACGAACACCCGAGCGTCAAATAACATACGCCCCGAGTAGAGAAGTTCGAAGGTCCGCGGAATGTAATTACAGCCGTCAGATTCACCACTGTAAGTTTATTCAATCCTCGGAGGCAAGGCCTAATTTTAAAGATTCTCCAGGCGAGAGTCTAGTTCTTTCTGAGAGAACTGAAAGATTATTTAAACATAATGACGGTGCCGATCAAACGGCAAGTTTACGTTGCTCGTTTCTGCCTGTCAGAATCGACTACCATTCCCTCGAATTCATGAAGAATTAAAAAAAGAGTCTGTAGAATTTTATTGTGATGAGACAGATAGGTTAAACTACCGCCGCACTGTAATGACAGGAAGGTTAATTTCCAAGAGTGGAGTGTCAATGCGAGAGTATACGGTTTCAAAAACTGCTGCTGCGCGCTAACTCGTGAAATCTGCCGAGGCACTAGATTAAAAGAAAGTGATACGCTTTTTGGGTAACTTCTAATTAAACCGCGAAAAAAAGACTGCATTTCAGTTAAGGAAACTACACAAAGATTTCAAAAAATGTAATTAAAATTAACTTGGGAGGCAATAAGAGGAAACATTAGTTTTATGAAACGTGACAGAAAATTAGACGAAAAAAAGACGTACAGATAACCATATGACCTCTGAACACAAGTAAATTACAAGTAAGTTATACATCAGATGTCATAACCGTAAGCAAAGGATAAAGAAACTAGTCAAAAAACTACCCCCTCCGTCTTCCTTCTCTTTAAATGCATTTTTTCCTCATCAACGAGTGAGTGCAAGCAGCGACACCGAAATCCCATTAGTAGCAAACATCTTCACGTTGCAGACAAGAATGCGATGCAAAGGAACATCTCACTCATGCAATATAGAGGCCGAGATAATCACCCCAAGCAATTTCCAAACTCGCTATCGAAGGAAATGTGCCATCAAGTGCTATCCATATCACCACACTGCCAATTCCTGAACTCAACCGCGCCCTACTTCTGCAAACAAAAGACACGTGTTATGACACTTTTTTTCTGCTCAGCTACAAATTTCTACTGAGAGGGAGTAAATAATTATTATTTATTATTGTATAGAAAAAATATTTTATTCTGATTTTTTAAATTTTTTAATGTCCTTCACTTCCGCTTGCTACAAGCGCCCATTATTAAAACATGGCAACAAGTTTTATTTACCAATCTTAAATTCATTTTATCGGCTCGTTATCTATCCAACTTGTTGTCATTTTCTGAACTCTGCTCCTCGGTAATTTTACTTGACAGTTATCTTATGAAAACGAAGAATAGAAGAAGCTTAAGCTTTGGATAATTAGCTTGAGGAGTGAAATTATAGTCTAAATTTGTGTTCTACAGTGTGTATAATTTCAGGGATGTATGTCCGTCTCCTTCCTGTTTCACATAGGGTTTGATCTTGAGGTGCTTGAATTACCGTATTCCATTCTCACAGGGTAGAAAGTCCGTGAAAATTATGTAAATTTCGATACTATTCGTGATACAGAGAGGGTGACTTTAAGCATACTTTTAAGTTTACATGTTGCTTTCCATTTTGAGGAGTGCAATATTTTCTTCATCCATTCAGTTATAACCATTACGTGAAAATATTTATATCTTACTCCAATCAACCACATAATCTCTAATTTAGCCTCTTTTTAACATTATTTCCATTATACGGTAGATTACTTAAATAAAATTCTAAAAGTTTCTCCATATATTTGATTCTGGCAGTTTTTAGAAGCCTCCACATGTCATCCGTATTTTATTACACCAATTAAGTACTGGTAAATTGAACTTTTAAATAGGAGTACAAAAGAATTCTCCTTATAATTACATAAACCACTTTTCCATCTTCAGAATGACATATTTCATAAAAATGCGAGAATTTGGCCCATGTTAACATATAATTGGAAGAATTAATTCCATGGGAATTCAGCTGAATATTTGTCAACTAATTTTTTGTCATACGCGTTGGGGAAATACCATATGGCGTGGGGGTTTTTCGTACACTAAATGGTCAATTATACACCGCGTACTTTTTATTCACGCTATAGCGTGCGATATTGAAATTAACCCATACTCAATTGCATCTCTCTTAACTCTGTATATCTGCATGTAATTATTTCTCTTGAAAAATGCCGAACCCATTCTCCTGAGATTCGGTATTTAAGGTTTTTAGGGTACAAGGACCCTTATACATTGGACCAAAGGCCCCTATTTTACCCCCATAACAAAAGAATTGTAATCAGTGCAGAAGTTTCTTTTTTTAATAATTTGTAATCATGATATTAGGATCAAATTTTAACGATTGTATGGCATAAAAAGAAGTTATTAAGTTGTGCAATAAATACTTTTATGCACTTTGTTTTTGTTTAAAATATACATTTTCAATGAACAAAAATACTCATTTCTCTCAGGTAACAACATTAGCATTTTTGCTTGGTAACATGAAATGTGGCTATTAAAGGGATATTTTCCCCCGGAGTTTTACGACTTATCTTATCTAAAAAAATGAGCAACATATACAAAAATCTACACATGTACATTTATTTCTTATTTCCATACACTAATGGTAAAAATTTATGAGTGCAACTTGTGCGATAACGCTGTAAATAGTGGTACTTAGGCGGCTAGTGACGCTCATGCGCAAAAAGTCACCCACGTGAACTATTTGCAACTTTACTAATGTATTATTAATACGATTTAATATAATTCAAATACAATGACAAATACACTTACAACCTCATAAACAGCCGAGACTGTTGCCAACTAAAGTCATATTACATACCCACCAGGGCCATTGTTTAAGTATTTTTCTAAAAATGAGTTTAGAACTTCTGACCGTACAAGGATATCGTCTCCATTTGAGTAACTTAAGAGTGAGTTTTGAAAATACCATTTCTATGTGCTGCAAATGTTGCATGTGATAATTTTGATTTTTTTTCTGACTCCTGAGAATTATCTTTTGATTGTATTTGGAGGAAACAAGAGTAATGCTCGGTTGTATTCACGCTATGAAGTTAGAGAGTTGATGGCTAGTAAACTCCTTCTATATTTCTCGTGAATTTTCAATTAACATTATAACTTTATAATTTTCAATTTTGGAACAAAATTTCTATTCATCTCTTTTTTTCGAAATCCCATACCAGCTTTTTCTTTAACATCTCATTGCAAGCAAGTTTTTGTAATACAATGTGAATTGAAAGTAATTTTGCATTTAAAATAAAAGTGTTGTTTACATAGCTAATCTGTTTAATCGAGGGGAGATACTCATTTTTGTGGATGGATGTTTGATGGCAGAAAACCGTTTTCTATTTTCAAATAAACCAAACATATGAGTGATGAACAGGTCCACCAGGTTCAGTAAAAACCACACCAGGGAAATATTTTGACATAATAGGATAATTATTATACGATGCAGGACTCTTTAATTATGTTATCTGTGGATTCGTGAAACCAAACAAAATTAAGAACCAAAATTTGTTTCTTTGTAATTTCTGAATTGATAAAAATAATAAAAATAGCGGTACTTTGAGTTCCTTTTTCCACCATTACCTCATTATTTTCATTGGATAGATATTTCACGAAAACGTCCACCCAGAAACATTGCAGCTATATAGCATGAATAAATCTTTAAGCATGAGTATGAATTAAAGTTCTCTTACCCCATGTTAATGGCCCCTTTTAGCATCATTTAGCGCCGCATTAATGTGTAATTCTCTCGCGTTAATCTTACCAGCATCATCAACCATATGAATTTTTCAAGCGCCCCTCACTGAATAATAATTCTTTAAAATTTCCTTAAAAAACTGCCATCTTGGCGACATTTTATATTATTTATTTTACTTTTTGCTCTTTGCTTTGACCACGCCCTTAAAAACTTTGGTTTACGAGTTCATTATATCAGATGGATGCGCAAAATAAAAAGTAAAATAAAAAGACTCTATGGCTCTATCCATATGGTAAACTATTTTTTTTGCGGATCTTATTGGACTTAGTACTGATTTTGATTTTCACTGACAGCTATTGTGTTCTTTATGGCATAAGTAGCGTTTCCTTTGAATGAGGCTTGAGGACAAGACAGTGTTTTAAATTAGGATCAACCGAAATGCATTCCATATCAAGAAGTTCCTGTATGCCATTAATAAGCCTTGAAGATACATACATTAATTTCAAAAACACTCTAACTAATTAAACTATGAGAGAGACGCGAGCATAATTTGTGGTTTGATGTGAATTTGGAAGGAAAATAGTTTTTTTTTTAACTTTTTTATTTATACCGTAAATGTTTCACATCCTTATAACATGATTCAAAATCGTTCAGCTCAAATTTTTCCCGGAAAAAATATATATTTTAAGCATTCCTTTTTCTCCCCCTCTGAGGATATACCGAATTCACAAAAGCAATTACCTCGCATTCTCGTGTCAATGGCCGCGGATATCCAATATCCCTTCGTTCCTTTCCACTCTCCTATCGGAGTAAAATTCTCGCTTGCCGATGTGCGGCCCACATCAAAGTTTGATAAATCGCTCATCAAGTTAATCCCGACATCAGGTGTCGCCCCGCCCCTACCCCCTCTCCCACTCCCTCAAATCCCCCCTCCCATCCTCATCGCGAGGAGGAGTACGTGAAGCGCTTCCTAAATTTTTACGAGCGCTCCTCCACACCATGCACGCTCTCTGCTTCCAACCGTCCGATCCGAAGGGAAAAGATGTTCCACATCAGAGAGGGGAGAGCGGAGGGTGTACAGAAGGGGATGATGGGTGCAAGGGACGAAAAATAGGGGGTGGGTCTGAAATATCCAATCTAGAGCGATCTCCTGCAAGTGCGTATGTGAGCCGCGCACTTATCTCCCTGCGAGCACTCGCACGTACGAGATTCGGAGGAGTCGAGAGATGGGATATTGGTGGGTGAGTCGGTTGGGTGAGTGGGTTGAGGGGGAGGAGGATGAGCGGCGGCCCCGCGCTCCGTACGTACGCGGCACCCGGGGAAGGGAACCGCGCCGGACACTGATTGCCCCGTCCACTCAGAGAAGTCGTAAATCACGGCCCTCACGCTTTTTCCGATTTATTTATTCTGTTTATTTTTCCTCCTCTCTCTCTCTCTCTTCCCACTCTCCCGTCCAGAGGATGATTGCTTAAACATTAAAGTGGATGGTGGCTCGACGCGAGAGAGAGAGAGAAATCGCCGTGAGTGGACTGTGTTATGAAGTCGAGGAAAATGAAGTAAGAGATAAGATCATCCACTCTGCGGGATGATTTAGCGGAAGGCCGTAATGATTTAATTACTTTTCGTTTTTTTCTTTCCGAAGCAATATCACGCGCCTCTTAAGTACTAGAGTCGTTAACACGCGATTCTTAATTTCAGAAAATCAACGTTACCGTGCGTAGGACACGCCATGCGTGAATATATACGCATTTGCATAATATTCTGTAAAATTGAAGACTGGAATTCAGAGCTCAAGAAATTTAAATTACATCTCTTCCTATTCCATAAATTAGATAGTGGTAGCGTTAAATTATACTAATCGCGGTCCCCGACAACGGACCAGAAATTATTCGATTCAAATCTTGATGAAATCTTGCCTAACAATGGCGTCTAACTTTCTTGTAGTTCAATTCTGGCATATACTACTTCCTAGGAAGCTTTAGGTTTCTTAGGGAAAGAAATTGGCCTGGAAAGCTTGAAGAATACATTTATAAAATGATACGAGGTCGGGTCTCTGACTTATGAAACAATAACAGCTTTACTACTTTCTGATTCAGCGGCATTTTAATGAAAGATAGGAAACGCTTCTTTATATAATTCATTAGCCTTTCAAATTGCGTAAAACAGTCAGTAATAGAAATTAAGCGTGAATTATATCACTTTCAAAAGATAAAATTTTCAAACTTATAAATATTCAATTTTTTCCTTGTGTTATTGTCTTAATCCAGGACAGCACATAAAGTCACTCCAGGCGGAAATAAGGCACGAGGGTGGAATTGCTGTTGTAATTGGGGTTCATGTAGGAAAATCCCGAACTTGAACTCGATCCTAAGGTCATGAGGATTAATAGCCGTTAGCGATGAAATCTTTAACTCCCGATCGATTACAATTATTAAGCTTCACTGGTTTCGGCTCCCAGCCTTACGATAGTGAAATAAAATGATTGAAGTTGTAGAGAAATGACCATTTCGACAAAGCTCGTAATCAAAAAACTTTTACTACGTCCATTATTTGTACCACGTACCACTCATCATAACGCCCAACTGAGAAACGATTAAACAGGTCCAAATTTTTAGCAAATAGCTAGAGACATGAAATAGAATGTTCATTATTGTTTGGGAAAAGGTACAAGCTTTTTTCTCGCGGACGATATTGAGTTAGAGATAGAAGTTTATCCATCCATTTTTGATATATTAGAATTAATCTCTAAATAGATTATTTTGAGTCAAAAGATCAACAAACTCTTAATCACTCTTCTGCATTATAAAGCATAATAATTCGCACTTTTCTACAGAATTTTATTATATCTACAGCATTTCACCGATTAACGGCATTATCAAATATAGAGAATTTTTTTCTTATTTTCGATTATTAGCGAGATTCACTTTCTAATTGGCAACCTTTTCGGCTTCAACAACCTTTGATCTACGTTCCCCTGCCTATCTCAATCCTACCCAAAAGTAGGCATTTATTCTCCACCTCCCCTCCGTATTTATCAAAAACGATAAACGGAAGCAAACGAACATTCGGTACCTGAAATTGTTGCACACCGTTGAATGGCATTGTACTTACAAATATTGCATACAAGTACAAAATATTTTAACTGATCATGCTTCCAAATGTAAAGTATTCCTACAAAGTGTAACCTGCCAGTCAAGTTCCTTCAGTACTCATTTCACTGAAAGCATTTTACTCCAGCGTTAGCTGACATAACGGTGGTTTGAGACAGCCATTAGGGAGCATCTCGACGATCCCCATGAGCGAGAGAGGAGAGGGACAATAGCACACCCTACCTCCGTCCAGTTCAATTACAAGGCCCGCTCTTGCGTCCGACCTGTTTGTTTGTCTCGGACGATGGCCAAGGGCTTAAGGTTCCCTCACGTGGAGAAGGATATACCCTATCCCTTTGGAAGAGGAGAGGGGAATAGAACCTGGAGGCTTCGCTAAGCGCTCCTGTGGGATGACGCTTGGGTGCAAGAGCGGAGGGGCCTGGGAAGAAGTACCCTTGCGAGGCCCTGGGAGGCCACCGGAAAGGGTAAACTAGGGATAGGAGGGGAGTAAAGAGCCCTCCCCTTCCCTCAGGGTAGGGGAGAATAAGGTTTTTTTTCATGTATCCCTTCCATGTTTATGTGCGTGTCCTGCGAACGTAATTGCTTGTGTACACGAGTTCTTTTTTTGAGCTAACCGATGCGCATTAGCGAAAGCTGTTTTTGCCCGCTTCAGTCACCCCACTGCCAATGTCCTTCCGAATCCCCCGTCGCCATCATCCCTCCCGACCAATCCTTAGTCTCCCTCGTGATGACACTCGCTATTCTCTCTCCCTCTCTTCATTCCTCCTCGTTGTCCCTTTTTCCCCGATTCGGCCTCCCTCCGCTCCTCCCTCGCTCCCCCCATTCTCCCTCTCCCCACCGTCTTCATCCCCACCCCGCTCGTCCATTTTTCCCGTCTCTTTCATCTTCTCCAATCCCCAAAATACCTTTCTCCTCCCGCTCCGTAGTCGAGAACCCTTAGGGGACGGGGTGTGCGATAGCCAAGAGCCGCAGGTATTTCGCTCAGATATCTCTCGTTGGAAAAAAAGTTCTCTCTCTTAGTCATTCGAAAGAGATTTTCATCAAAGGCTATGGTCTATTGACACTCGTGACACTAATGACAAAAGCTTTTAGCCTCTCGACACACATATTTTTGCCATGTCTCATCATGGAATATTTACTTTTCCGTTAAATATTTTTAAAGCTAAATGCACACAAAAAAATGACGGGAGAACAACTTGGAGTATGAAGTGACATTGTGTTTCTCAAGATATGTTCACCATATCTCCTCAAATATTTAAAATGAAAGTTTAAGGAAATTTATTCAATTGATCCGATGGTGATAAATATTTGATTTATCATTATTTCACAGCTTTTTTTAAATATGCAGCTATTTTCCATTTGAATAACATTCTTATGCTAACATACCGTTACAAATTTCGGAGAAAGTATGAAATAAGCTACAAATGAATTGTTCGTAAAATAATTCTTTGTTAAATTATGGCTATTAAATTCTATTATTATTAAAAAATAAAATTTCATCAATGAGCAGATCATCATGATTCATTGTATCGTCGTGGCATTAAATTATGTGTTGGTATTTACAAATTCCTCGCTGAAATCAACGCTTGCGTTGCTCTTCGTCATAGCAAAATAATGAGCAGATGTAAATGGAGTGAAGAGAAATGTACTGGGCGGTTTGTGCATTTTAGGGATCGCATTTGGATTTTAAGGCGCGCACCACAACGTGGGTGAGGAGTAAAGGAGATCCTTGGGAGGGGAGGGGCACGGGAGGGGAAAGCCGGGCATTAGCTGTGATTAAGCCGGGGCCAGTTCAAAGTCGTTTGCCTAATGACTGTTGAAAAGCCGCACCCGAGCACTGCATCAGATCCGGTGAAAGAAGCGTGAGTCACTTTTTTTTAGATTTCGCAATCCTGAGTACGACGGACAATTTCTTGAAGGTGGTTTTATCGCAGCCGTATCCCATATATTTTAGTCCCACTAATGGAAAGTATCATTTAATGTAAGTATCCATGTCATCTGTCATTTATTCTACAATCGTTTCGGATAAACATTTTTCACTGAATTATTTCCAGGCACAGCAAAAAGGACGCATCAGGTACATTGATTTCAAATTCATGATAAATTATGCAATTTAAGAGGGTAACAACAGTTAACGATATCATTAACCCATTTATGCCCAGAACTTTTTTTTTCCTAATTTTCTGTTCAAACTCACGGATCTTCGAAAGCAGGTCTCCTGAACATGCCTGATATGATTTTTTTTACGATACGACATCTGGTTGCGTAGCAATGGGGTGGGCATCAAAATGCCCTTTGGGCATGAACCCGTGGTAAGTACCAAATGGTAAGCTTTTTTATTTTTTCATTTTATTTTTTTAAATATTGCATAATTATCTTAATTGAATGAGATTACCTATGCATTTATAATTTTTCTCCTTTAATAACATTTTTTTCAGATTCACAATGTTCTCGCCGGAATTAATAAAAAATTTATCACAATCTATATTTTTTGACTCATGGAATGCAAATAAGAATCGGTGAGTGAAATATAAAAACATTCCCCTTATGTATAAAGCTTTATTCATAAAAGTATCAATGTTATTCATGTTTAAGTTCACAAAGCATGAAATTTAGCAAAACAATGGGTATGAAGAGGAATTTCACATTTTTGGCAGGCGATTGGGGTTTTGTTCTTTTTGCAGAATGCACATCTTCGCCGGGGCTTACCAGTCACAAGAATATGCCCACCGTGCGTCATTCGTGCGGGCTTGGCTATCTTATCACAGTAGCGAATGGGTCCAGGAACAATACCTGCGGTACCATACTTTTGCAGAAGTGCCTGGACGCATGCACGCCGGAAGGCTAACTGGTCCATTGCACTCAGCCCGTTTTTCCTGGCAAGCACCCAGGCATTACTCATGCATACATCAAACAACCACATAATTATTGGTACGTACCATTTCTTACCACGCACACCTATCCTGTAATTAGCGATATTGTTGTCCAACAAGTCAACTCCCCCCATGTTCTTGTTGTATTTGTATATTACATATGGCTGAGTAATGAGTATCTTTTTCCTCTCTCTGATGGAGTAACACTGAGCCTGGCGCTCAGGTTGTACCCCATATTCATTAGACAATGCATACACAACATTGTTGTCTACCCAAGCAACAGCAACAATTCCCTTGTTACTTTCTACATACGACTCAACTGATCCTCTCTCTCTTTTCCGCATTACGTTTTTACTAGAAATTGGGCATTTTGCCAATCTATTTATTCTTACCGTGCCGGTCCCACTCATTCCTTTAGCAGACAAGGAGCAAAGGAGTTTGGTATTAGTGAAAAAATTATCGAAGTAGAATGAAAATTTGACTCCCGGGAATGAAGCCATTATAGAGTCACAGAAATTCATCACCACTGATTCCCCAACACCCTGATCAGAAGGACGCTCTCTATTTTCTTCACGGCCTTGGTACAGTTCTACCTCAACACAGTAGCCATTGGTTTGTGCCATTACCCACGCTTTGAATCCAAAACGCACAGGTTTAAGTCTAAGAAACTGCTTACATCCATGTCTGCCAAAGTAGGGAATCATTGATTCATCTACTGATAGGTTTTTGTCATCAGGAGCATTGACTATGAAGCGCTTGTTCAGCATGTCTAGCAAGGGCCTTACTTTTCCCATTTTATCACCTGATGGCAGATTCTCATTGTTGCAAACATGTATAAACCTCAGAATTTCCTCGAAGCGGTTTCGACGCATTGCCTTAGACACAAGTACATTATGAACATCCTCGGCACTTTCCCAAAACATACGCCTACGGGGCAAAGGGACGCAACCGCTAAGGAACAAGATTCCTAGAAAAGTGTACATTTCCTCCAATGATAGGTGGAAGTTTGGATGATTTGATTGAGTGGCATACATTACAGAAAATTTAACAATTTCAGAAATAATTTCTTCATTCAAAAATATTTGAAGAAACTCTAAGGGGTGATTTTCATTGGTAAGATTAGAGGCATCCGGATGATTTACACTGGTGCTGTTTGCCTGTTGGATGGGAACGCACAAGTAACCTTTTCTCCAGCTCAAGTCTAAGGAAACCTTATGCGGTCCTCTTTTCCTTTTCGCAGGTTGCACATCTGGGTGAGATGATTCAGGACTTTCAGCATTTTTTTCGAAGTTCCCTGATCGAAACTCGGCTGTGGCGCGAAGCTGACAGGAAGGCAGGGAATCTGGATTGTTGCACATTTCATCTCCTGAGTCCTCATCCGATGCATTATTGTCAGGTGGCTCTATATATATATATCAGCAGAATCACCACCAACATCCTCATCCAAGGCATTCTCCAGATACTCTATCACCTCTGCCAGGGATAGGTATTTTGTACTGTAACAAATGAAGGGTTATGAAAATAGAATATCAATAAAAAATTATAAAGTATAACATATCACGTATTATTCAGTCAAATAAATGTCCATATGCACCCCTGTAGTAATGTTTCAATGCATGTGCTGATATGTGATTGATGACTAAACTTACCATTTTTCATTACATTGGGTAAAATATAAATAAATGACGGAAGGAAAATATTCCATGAATGACACTTAATCAATGTCCAACTGCGTATAAAACCGTGCCTAATTAGCTTAGATTAACTAATATCATATGACTTTGTGGAGACAAAGTAGGCACAATTGTACGGATAAACTCAGTCGATGGATAATCAAAATCTTTAGTATAGGCATGTGCCCAAAGGGCATTTTGATGCCCACTTTCAGTTTCCCTCGTAATAAAAAAATAATAAGCATATGTCATCAAAAACTAATGGCACATGAATTGACATAGGTGCTTACCGAAAATAATCCATAAAAGATTAATAACTATACTGACTAGGATTAAGAAATACATACCCTCTATGCGGAGCGTGCGATGATCGCGAAGCCATGATGATTTCAGTGCTCGATTGTGCCGCCGGTGGGTGCAATGCTTGACTGAGTCTTGTCTGAACATGTCAAGCAGACATTCTATGTTGCAAACGATACAAAAACACACGCGTGGCGCCAAACAGGTGAGCGAGGCTACATTGTAATCGGGTGGGCATCAAAATGCCCTTTGGGCATAAATGGGTTAAAATAGCCACATCAACATGCAACGCCTTCATATGTATTCAAAGAAAAGATTGGAGCGCTGTTTGTTTATACCATCAATAAAATCCCTACTCAACACTTAGATGTATTAACTTAAAAGTTTATGAATGCTGAATTACAATGGACTATAGTGAAAATAATACCCCTAAGTGGCCCACCCAGAAAAAACTATACATTGATCTCCCCTCGGCAAAATTCACCAATATATTCCGCTAACACCAAACATGACTGCTTCGTGTTTCCACCAACCAATCAATAAAATTGAAAACTTTATCAACTCGGCGTTGCAATGCTGATATTCTATTTTTGTTTAAATTGTTAAATGATTATATAACATGTCCAACTTTACTGCAGGCAATTCAATTTAGAATCCCAAAATGTCATTCCCGGAATAATGAGTTATTTTACCAGGGATTTTTTGGTACAAACTACTTATACCATAGTCCCCTTGCAAGAATGATGCGTGAAGTTAATGAATTACCATATGAGATAGATTTATTTAATGTGAATGTTTTAAAGTTAAAAAGGAATCTACTGAACTGTAATAATTTATAAGACTGATGTACTAATCATTTTTATATCTGTTTTTTTTTAATTTTGGAATTGGATATTATGTAACTTGTTTTATTTTTCATATTTTGTAAAATTATTCTCTGTCAACTACAGTACTTTATAATGTAACGTAATCTTATATTTTTATATAACTGGGTAACTGCCCGTTCGTGTACATTTGTTATGTGCAATAAATGAATTCGTGCTTCAATTATTACACGTTTACATACGAACGAAGATTAAACTAGGCTTTTTGCATAAAATTGTTCTTTTCTTTTCAGATTTGTGTCTGACCCCTCAGGACGTGAATTTTCTCCACGATTTTTAAAATGTAAAATGAACTGTACATCGTTTTGTCTCTCCTTTGCCGGCACGCCCGAGTTTCCCCACAAAGAACTATCTCAGTATGGCGAAAAGGTATTCTCCGTACCCTGGTCACGTCCATTCAATAGCCTTCGCTTTTTCTTTGTTTGCTAATGAAGATCTCGCCACCGTCCATACGAGAGGTTGCTTACTGATGCTGCAATCCTCATTCGAGCAGAGCATAAGAACAGCCAACCACGTAGAACAACAAAGACAAGGTTTTCTCGCAAGTAGAGCAGAGAATAGGCGAAGCAACATTAGGCGCCGAGGCAGGGTGGTGGAATACACAGAGAGGAGATTAAACAAGGCACGACATTGTGGCGCTCATCAATTTTCAGAATTTGTTCCACACCCCTGGCTATGTTACACGAGAAACGACCTTCCTCCCCCCACCCTTACATGTGCCCCCTCCACCATTAGTGACAAAAGGATTAATTAACTGATTTTCCCGTGTTTTTGCCTCCCGCGTTAATTGGAGTAAACAGTGGAACAAATCGCTCGGTTGGCGCTAAATACGTGGATTCATTACATTTTTCCCTCAAATCTCGTGAGTTGCTTTTTTTATTTTCCTCACGTCCTCAAAAGGATTTTATTTATATTACATTAATAGTGGTTTGATTGTCAAAAGCGTTACCTTCCACAGCCTGGTATAATTTTCTCTCTCATTACATAATTGGGCATTCTTTTTAACACGAAGCCTCAGAGAAAGTGGGTGCAGATTAAATAAAGCTTGTTTCGCTATCAAAACAATGAATCAAACGAACTTGAGAACATTTGTCACTTACATTTAATTAGCTGCAATAATAAGGCAAGCTACGAACCGGATGATATGTAGATAAACGGTCAATGTGTATTTATTATAATTTAAATAATTGCCTCTCAATTTCTTCAATAAATCAGATGATTCATCGGTGAATTTTATAAATGATGTCAAAATTAGTTCATTTGCCTCATTTCATGTTTACGACCCGTGACGATGAAAGGAATTAGGGAATTTGGAATGAATATTGTATCTTAATAAATAAGTTTGGTAAAATATCTAGAAATGAATGAAAATACCTGCTTCCATAAATGGAAATTCGATATTACAGAAATCAACATTTAAGGTATTAAGGGTATTTAGCATTAGGTGTATTGTGACTATAGGATATAGTGTAAAATAGAGTATTTGAAAAGTCAAATCGCCGCAAAGTATTTGTAGCCACTTCTTTTATTAGCGGTTATCTTGAAAATAACATTTTCCGGGGGAATTTATTAGAAATGGGTAGTATATGAAGCTAGAGAGTCTTTATTTACTTACACTATCAACGAACATTATCGCAAGTCTTTATGACATTCCCGATTTCAATACCTTCGTATAAAAACTTGATGTGATTTGAAAAATATACTATTTTATACAAACCAATTCGTAAGCCATGGCTTCAAAACTTTGTATTATGAATGATCACATTCAATTACCATCAACAAATGTGTAAATTAGGCGGTAGAGAGAAAATCTTTATTCTGTTATAGTATGAATCAATCTCATCCAGTTTATGGGAAAACATTCCATCAATTTTTTTCAAGATTTTCTATTTTTCCCCTGTCATCAATCGTGTTGTTTCTTTATTTAGTTCGGGATTTACTCTTTTCTTTTCACATTTATTTTCCATTGTCATTAAGATGCCATTTCATGGGGGGTTCTCAAGAGCGAGCGATAAACACCCGGAGCGCATTCCTACAGCAGCAGCGGCGGCGGCTGTTGGCGGTGTCCCAGGGACGCGAGGAATGCGGTCCAGGACGACGCCGACCGATGCCAAGCAGTCCCGTCACGACCGGAATGTTTTCTCGGCTCTGGAGCGGAGGTATCCATTATGATCGCCATTCGTCTCTCTATCCAGCCAATTACAGCTGTCAACCGACCGACAGATCGAGTAACAGGTTATTCTAGACCCGGAATTTAGTTGGATGCCAGCTAAATTAGGGGTTCCCGAGCCAGAAAGCGAACAGTGGTACGTGCTATCAGGGTAATTAGAATTGTCTGGGAGAATATTCTTCTCAGTACTTTGATATCTATGAAGTTCAACAGAAAATTTTAGCAAAGCGAAAATGTCTTTCATCGATAACGTGCCATATGAACGTCAAAAAGTTTCTGATTAGTGTGAGTCGATCTCGTAAGTTAATCAGGTTAACATTAGCACGTTGAAATATATTTTTCGAACTGAATTTCATTTACAGATAAATTAAAGCTTAAGCAACATAAGTGTTTTTCAGTGTATGAACAAGCTTCCACTCCCATTCATGCATTTTATGATGAAAATAGAATTTGACTTTGATTGTGTGCACCCGTGAACAATTTGTACGTAAATTTAAAAATCAGTGTAAAATTATTTGTCTATATATTGTTGTCATCTTAGTGCTTTTTCTTAGCTTTTTTACTCGTGAAAAAATAAACATTAACAGCTAACGTACCTTAATCGCATTTTAATAATGATTTCCATTTCTAAAAATTTCTATAGCTATTTAAAACTTCCAAGGATTTATAAGGTAATAAAACGTAAAATTACGTACATTCAGTAATGCCAAAACTTACAGCATTTTTGAAAGCATAATACAATAAAAATTTATTCTTATTGGAGTACTAGTTTCGTTGCATTTCTTACTATCTATGTTTCAATGAAACGCCAAAAATGCTCGGCTGCGCCATACTAAGGGAAGAATATTTGCTACCTAAGCACTACCTCAAAATAAAATTGAATAAACAACTGGAGTAAAACACAACATAGAGATACTTTGAAGTGAACGTCCTTTCATGTATTTCAGTTTTTGAAAAAGTGTTCATTTTTTTCCATAAAATAAAAATATAAATGACATCGTCTTACCTCAAAGAAGTTCTTTCCTCTGGACATGGGATGAGCCATTTTTATTCAATTGTTTTAATCGACTGGCACGGAATTCAGCTATGATCTTAAAATTATTTTTCATTTGCATCACCGTCATAGATGACGTGTCGCGGTTCGATGCTAAGTAAATAGTAGATAACATGAATTTCAAATTTTTAGATAGATTGAAAAAAATTTGGTTGCCTCTTCCTAGGTGCTAATATACGAGGATAAATAAATTTACACATCGAAATTATGTACATGAACTAGTTTTTTTGGCTGTTTAAAGGATGCTCATGTAAGGATATCTTTACGGCTAAACAAATACCAAAGACCCGAAGACTCGCAATTTTGTTTAAAAGCCTGGTTAATTATGCTTTTTCAAGAAAATACTTAAGGGACAGGAAATTAAGAACTGTATGTATATGACGAAAGTCAGGAAAAGCCAAGAAGAATACATAAGACTTCAGTACCCTTTTTTCCTTAGAACCAAGTCGAAAATTTGGTAACAGTTAAAGGTAATATATTTGCATATATCTGCATAATATTTTTATCCAGGACATCTATGATGGTGTTACAATTGAAAAAATAGTTTTAAGAACATAGCTGAATTCAGCAATAGCCCATTAAAAAATTGTAAGTGTAGTGGCATATTCCACGGTTAGAACCATTTATTGCACGGAAAAATTATCTGGAGAAGCGTCTTACCGTTAAAGGTCCTGTTATGACAGACAGAGGTTTAAAGGAGGAGATAAATGGTTTGCCATTATTGGGTACTTCACCATTAAAAATGTGGCTCAGATCAATGCATAGAAAATATTCAAAAAGAACTCATTAAGAATTATAGTATGCTCATAAAGGTATCAACAAGACAGAGTTTGCACACTAAGAGTCCGTTGAGATGAAATGATCCGCTGAACGTTAAAGTTTGACTGGTTAAAAATATACTGCGACATTGAGTGAAAAACCCTCATTAGAAGATCATTTCATTCCACATAATTTCTTTTAGAACTGTACATGCAGCAAATGAGTACACTTAATCCAAAATAATTGACGAAGAATTGAATTATGAATTAAATCAATGAAATGTATATCTGTATGTGTTTGTTATATGCAGTACCGAAAAGAAGTACTTATCATGCCACAGACTTAAATGGAAAGCAAATTAATAACAGTTTTCGCAACTTATGTCTGAGTAGATACGTCGCTATCATCGCATCCAGCAATGTAAGAAATGCAAAAGAAAGGGTTACTATAAGCAATTGCATAGTAATTAGGAATATCTCTCGCTAATTAAGTTTTATAAAATGTCTTCATATACTATTCCACATTCCTCAACAGCTATTCTAAAATATTTTTTATTATCATATAGCATTTTGACTTTACACAAATAACACTAAAATTACAGATAATTTTGATGCACTAGTGAATAATGTTAAATATGAAGACTCACAGCATGAATTTTTATGGGGCAACTTTGCAAAGACACTCTTTGGGTTGGTCTTTGAGAGAATACTCACCTTACCGAATTTAAGGCACGGCCCGAGCGTGACCCCCATCATGCCTCCCACCTATTTCGCTTGGATTTACGAGTCTCCCATTAAAGTCGCCAAACGCAGCCGCAGTGCTTCATAGCCTAGCTTCGGGTCGCACTGCGGGAGAGTGAGCCGTCGCGCCGCGGCATTGTATCCCGGCGCATGAAGAAGCTCCATACAAAGGAACGTGATGGATGTCCGAAATCAGCGGCTGTTCGACTGCTGTTGCATTCGGTGGGCAAGAAGGGCGAGGGATGAGAAGAGGAAAGACCATTGAGGTAGGCGAGGAGGGCATGACATCATCAAACTGTAACCTGACAACCATAATATCCTCCATATTGCTTCCCCCTGCTCTTCCCTTGCTTTTATATATAGGTCGGACGAGTAGACACATTAGAGAATGTATTAAGCAAGACAATTTGCATTTTTTTGAAAACGGAAGGTAATTATTTGTGGAATTACAGATAAGTTACTTTGTGATATTGATTCAACTCAATTATATCTAAGACTATAACTTGTTTGCAAAAAACGGATTGCTATTGATTTCAATGAATATAAAATAGTATTCACGAATAATGCTTTTCTAAGAAGCACAATCATGATGGTTTTGAAGTATCGAGTTATCGAGGGAAACATCGAAAACTTGAAAAATTAGTGCGTCAGCCAGTTAGCGCTAATGTTAATAGGGGGGACAAAGATGGTAGACTTGCCAAGCCCAACTTACAGTTTCAGGCATTGGCCTCCATAGCAAGTGCCTTCTGCGGCTTTCTCAATGGGGAAGACCAAGTAGGTTCGTAGCGACAAGAAGAGTGCGGAAAAGAGGAAAGGATCTGCCATCAGATTGAAGGCGGTATGGAGAGAGTCACAGTCATGGGTTCCCTATCAAATAGCTCCCAATTGGGTTAAATGCAAGAAACAGCAGCATTCACCTGGTATGATAATACATTGGTTTCAATCTACTTTGGAGATGACTGGCATTGTCACTCCTTAACATCTTTGGTCCTACAAAGCCAAAAATTACCTAAATCCTACGATCCAGCTCTGTTTCCAATGTAGATTGGTTACAAATTTTGAAGCATTATTGACTATCCTTGACATCTTTGCTTCAGTTTTCCGATGATATACTATAATGTATGTAATACGCGTCCATCAAGTTTGCCAACCATAAAATCCTCATAATTAATCTCATTAAAGAAGTCTTTTATGAACGAAAATTACTTCTATGTTAAAAGAAAAAGCGCTAGGTATTTTTCTACTGAATTTTAACTAGGGAACTATTTTCAATGCACAGGCATTTTTAGGTGCCGATGAGTTAAATTAGGTACTACCATTTGTAGAAACTGGATAAGCTATAATAAATCGCCGCAGAAAAATACCTAGGGTCCCTATTCATCATTAAAAATTAATTTGCACGAAGTCAAGCATTAAAACTCAATGTCTATAGAGAGTGCTTAGATTTTCATACGGTTCATTCGTTGTCAAATCGCCAGACCAATACCCTCATCCTCTTTGATTTTGTTTAAACTTTCTGGCATAGTAGAAATTGACGTTCAGAGTGATTGGGAGGGATATACTTTTTGTAATTTCAAGCAGTTGCTAAGTCTCTGCATAACGCTGGTTTCCTTGTTTTTGCGAACAAAAGATCATATTTACAGTGCTACTTCGGTGTCAATTGGTAGAACATAGCCAAACAAATGAATGAGAGGAAATAATTCTACCTAAGCGAAGACAATATTGTTTTAAAAAAACCCGAAATAAAATCGCATTAACCTTACAAGAAAATAAAATCATTGCGGGTGAGACTTTTGGAACTTTATTCAAAGTGATAACTTGTAAATATAAATCTTTGTTAGCTGTACCATTCCAGGGCTGCATAAAATTTCTTTAATTTTTTATGGCATTTTGCTTGACAATATAGTACAAATATAAATGGAGATATTACCGGAAACACGAACTTCTGTTCTCATGAATCAACTGGTACAAAACGTTGCTGTATATTCGCAAAGTTTTGTACTTTTTAAAATAACTTATTATGTACTTTATATTTATTCCACTACCAAAAAATTTAACCGAAATATGGGTCAATCTTTGCATTTTCACGGTGCTTTGACAGATTTGACCTTTCGATGAAAAATATCGAATTCATTAAACGATAAGTAATTTGCACATTCAATACCGCAAAACACTTTTAAACTAGAGATATCCCTACAAAGTTACGTCTTCTTATTACCTACTTCACTGAAGCCAAATTTAAGCCAAAAATAAATCATTGAGGACACTTTTTGAAGTTTATATTTTAAATATAATAATTTAGCGAGTCAGATCATGCTTATTCTATTATGTATTTTCAATATTAATAACTTTGACAATGTCTAATCGTTCATAATTAATTCCATTATGTGTTACTGTTTGATGGCTTCGGTTTTATCAGTCTGTCTCGTCCTCTCGTAAAAATCCATGTTCTTTCCTGTACCCGTTCGTTCAAACTTTCTGGTGTTATAGATATTTACATTCTAAGCCACTGGGGCGCATATATTTTTTTTAATTCTGAATATTAGCAAAGTCATTGCATATTGTTCGTTTGCTTTTCAACTTTCTCATATTTGAAAATTACATTTTCCGGGTGTTTCATCGCATTGCTGCTTTTTAATTCTACAGATTTGCCAGCGTTCCAGCAGGAGTCTTCAGGCCAAAGTGATTGTGCTAGTAATCGGATCATTTCATATTTTATCTTGTTGAATAAATTTCTCCGTAAAATAAACCTCATTAAGCACTTATTTCAGAAAATTAAATGACCCAAAACTTCCTCTTCCAAATAAATATACAAAGCCTTTGTATAAACTTTTCATTTACAGCATAAAAAAGTAATTAGACCAGATGTACAGTTACAGATGTACAGAAGTTTTACTTCTATTGCAAATGTCAGCGGTAAATCAGCTGAACTGTACAGGAGAGTGATATAATAGCGTCTAATATCGATTCACTTCACTCGCTGTATTAGTTACAACGCGTATCTGAGGTATAGCATGTACTAGAAGAACCTCAGGCGTAGAAATGCTTTGTAATTATTTAAACCAGAGGACAAAACAATAAGTTGTCCTAATGATATCAGTGGTGAATGCGAATGGCTCAAGAAAGGAGAGCACGCAGAGGGGACTCTAGAGAATACGAGGGCAAGTCTGACACCTTAAGTATCCCCACTGTTACACTACATACAAATAATTAAGAAGTCGAGTGGGACTTCAAAAAATGAAAGGACAAATCCGACAGTGCATGAGCATGGAAAAGACTGACAAATATGAATATGGAAGGAGTCGGGACGCACTTGGGCGTCGGAGGCGAATGATAGTGTGAGGTGGAACAAGAAAAATGGAGGTTCGCAGCCGAAGATAAGCGGGATGGTGAGTGACAGAAGGGAAAAGACACGACGGCGGATATGCTGAAAGGGTGGAAGGGATGGAGGCGTGGGGTGAGGACGACGTTGAAAGGGAAACGAGGAATAGGAAAAGTCTGGCAGTGTCGGTTCTTTGGGGTCGGAGGAGACAGTTGAAAGAGAGAAGACGGGTGGAATCTAAAGAGGAAATGTCAAGGGGGAGAACATATGATGTTTCGCGATGAAATATTTGTATACGCTCAATCCAGGACATTTGGAGAATGATACATTCAGGAAGAGATTCTCTCACATCAGGTGGTCTCCGAAAAGATTGGTGCCACTAGAAAAATGAAGTGTTGTGTCCAAAACAAAATCTTCTTGTCAGTATTTTGGGATGAGATTTTTGCTTGAAAATCAAATCATTTTCAGCCGATACTGAAAGCTGTAATGCTAGGATAGAAATCTTTAAAGAAATATCGCGACCTAATGGCAAAAATATTGATTCACGTGCATGTCTTTGTCCTAAAGAATAAGAAATTATACAAAGAAGCGTTATAATTTAAAATTTAACATTGAAATTAAATTACAAAAGTAGAAAAAAGTGATGAGTGATTTTTATTAAGGGGTGACATTTTGGCTAACTCTCAAAGAACTTTCCGTTGACATAGTATTATTTGTTTTTTTTTATATTAAGTTAACCTTCCACAAAAAAAAATTGAAATAACAAATATCTTTACGAAAACAAAAGTATCAAAAGATTAAGAATCATAAATAAAAGATTACAGCCTTGCATGCGATTGAGATTATTTCTTCCTTTTGTATACAATTCATTAGAAGAAGAAATATATGTATCATATGCGACACTTTTATCTTACTTCGGAATTGGACTCGAAATATAGGGTAAATTATAGGCGAAATTGTTTAGTTACGTTAGAATTATGGATATTTTGGAAAATGTATTTTTATAGTTACGTCTGTATCACACTTTGCTAAAAAGAAAATATTATTATAATTATTAAAAAAACATGCCTTTTCCTTAAAAAATTCTTAATGGAATCATTAGCTGCCAACAGTACCCTTCAAAACGTCTTCTTACCAATTGTTTCATTCCTTTTGATGTTTCTTTCACAAGAACGAATAGCCAACCATTGGACCCAATGATTATGAAAAAAACGGGGAAGGGATGAGAGGAGGAGATTTTAAGGAGAATTAGAGTGAAGGGAGAAGGGGTGTGGGAGATTAAGAAAGCTAAAGTGAGTAGGATAAAGTATTATGCGGGATAGGCAGGGAGGGGGAAGTATAAGACGCCAGACTGGAGAAAAAACAAGGAATGAAATTTCGGCCAGCTATTGGAATTACGGTTGTTTTTAAGAGAGCATTATTCAGCGCGTTACGCGTTTGAAGGTCATATTTTCCTCGAAAGACATTTGTCTCCGTTGCTAACAACAGTCACTGAAAATTTTTAATACTTGGTGAGGTGAAACTTCTAGAAGTTTTTATGAGGTGATAACTACGAATATAAAAACAAATCTCCACTAAAATACAAAATAGCGAGAGGACATTGAAGAATGTAACGACCATTTAAGGTGTCTTCATCTTCTTCGTGTCTCGAGTTATCCAACTAAAAAAGTAAACATCCATCAAGCACTCCATTTATGATATTTTCAGGAGGTTAATTTTGAATAATTTCTTCTGGTTGATAGTTTCGACCCGAAATTTCTGGAAAAGATTCTTGATTTCTTGTTTTGAATTGCTGGAAATCGGAGAGAATCCTATAATTAAACTTCTCATGCCATTATGAGCTCGCAATCCTCTATATAGTCTGTGGATATAGGAGCTTGAAAAACGCCCATAAATATCTGGCTACCTCTGTCTGCCCTTCAAAAATACCAGATAACGCGCTTAATGGGGATTTTGCATAAAAAAATACATATTTGAAAGGATTTCATTCGCCTCAAGACAAATTTACATTAATGCTTGAATTCTCTCTAGCTATCTGAAAAATGGTAAATATTATGAATTACTGCCTTCTTTCTTTTACTCACACTCGAAAAATGAATAATTAAATTTCACTTGAGATGTAGCCACTTTTATCCAAATAGTTAGTCATGAACCCAGGGTCCTGCTCTGGCACTGTAGCCTGCTGGCCTGCACTGAACAACCTTAACGACAAAATTAAGAGTTAAGGTGAATTTTGACCAGCTTGATGACGTATCTAGAGAAAATATATTAAAAAGATATGTATATTATACTACCCGTTTAATAGAGAATTACTCAAACTTAATGCTCTTTTTCGTATAATGTTATCATAATGTCAAAATAAAAAATTAGTAACGTAAGATCTCTTTTAACAGGAAATTAATAAAAACTATATAATCCTGTAGCCTACTTTTTATTTTCTTTTTAGCATGGAAGACTTCGTTGTCAATTATGGACCAGGAATTCGGATAACCCTTCTAAGTTGTCCCTAATGTCAGGATAGTTAACATCACCCACGCTGTAGAAGGAGAACATCCAACTCAGGCGATATGAAAACCACAGTATAAGCAGACTAAGACTTCACCTTGTACCCGCCGAGGCGTTTCAATTAGAGTTTAGAACATTTCGGCGCGAGCCGTTTAAGCGGGAGCCGTTTTGGCGCAGGGACGTGTGAGTAATTTGACCGATGCATCGTGTGACTATCGACAGAGTATCACTAGATAAAAATCAAGAAAGAAAAAAAAGAAAGAAACGGGACATGGGTAGAAAGGACTCAAGCGCGAAGGTTCATAGACCCAAAAGCGGGCATTTTTTTCAGCTTCAAGGCGTAATCCGGGACGTAGCCCACGCTCTGAGGGTATCGGGGGATGTTAATCATATGCAGTATAAGTGAAACTTCGATTTATGTTTAATTTTTGTTTAATTCGATTTATGACAATTAAATATGCTCATCCTTCTTCTGATTATTAAGTGGGAGAGTATGATTATTTTCTTGTTCTGCGATGAAAAATAACGGTTTAATAAATATTGTTGAGAATTCCGTGATCGAAAGCGTCACTTTCTTCCGCACAACTGAATGAGTGAGCGTAGTGTTTTAGGCGATAAAGAAAAAGGATCGACATGATTTATCATACATTTTTTTTCTCAACATCTAATATTTTGCCCAATTTATTGCATTTTAACTTCAGAAGCATTTAACAGTAGGGTAAATTATAGAAAGCTTCTTCAAAACTAATACATAGGTATCGCATAAACTCAAAGTTAGTTTAACCTAGGACTGATCTTATAAGAAGGAACATAGCCTTTTAAGGTTTGCAACACCAAACATATCAAAATACGATGGTGGATAAGCATCAGCAACTTCACAACACCATATAAAAATTACAAATGTATAAAAGGGGATATAAAATCTTGGGAAATGTATGATCTGCTAGTTATCACCATTTCTACCTCAATCATTTATTAACTCCCAAAAGAGGAAATGTTAGCATATTCTTGGGAATCAGAGAAAAGGCTACCATGGCAATGCTAATTTTTTACAACAGAAAAAACCTTTCGTAACATTAATTTATTTATCATGTACTTTATGCAAGCATGGTCACTGGTGACCTCATTTTAATTTATCATCCATCTATAGAAAGTATACTTGAATCCCTGAGGTAGTCTTTTTCACTATCTCGGCTCCGGGGGTTTACTTACTTTATATGCCAACTATCTGTAGGGGAAGGAAGGGAGGAATGAGAGAATGGGAGGTGTGGGACAGTTCAAATTTCCCTCCTTTGATTTATGTTGTATAGTTCTCAGTTTTCTCTCATGTTGAGAAGCAGTACCTGTACTTCCTCCAAAAATAGCTATAGGTTTACTCCTAAGAAGTTGTGTTTAGAAGAGGATATTCGTTTTAGCACCAATTTTGATAACTTTTATGGAAACCTTTTACTATATATTTCTTTGTTCCTAATAATAAATTTCTTACTTTCCAAGTACTGATGAAAATGAATGTATATCTGAAATATAACTGCGTATTTAAACAATATCTAGCGGCATCTTATTTCGTGTTATTGCCTGTGAAATACAAAATGGTGGATTAGGGAGGTCTGGAACATTAGATAGGTGGGAGGAATGGGACAGTGTCCCACTCCTCCCTTGGAGTATCACTTTTTGAGGTTTAATTTTATAATACATTTTAAATTGGTTTTAGTTAACTGTGCCTCATAAATGGGAAGAAAACTGAGCCACATAAGGTACCAGTGCCAAATTGTACCATTCTGGAGGCTGTGAAGATGATTTTTGAAGAAGGTAAAAGTGTACGAGAGGTAGCAAGAATAAAGAGTTTGTATGCATTATTGTCTCACCGCTTTCCAAGCAAGAACTGTGGCCTATGAGTATGCAGTGGACTGAACAAGAAGACATTTTCACAGAAAAAAAGGATATTGTTCTGAAACTCAATTCCCCCATTTTGTTTAAAGGCACAGAAAGAGTGGAGTCCTTGTTTACTTTTGAAATTGATTTGACAGGATATAATGTACAGTAATTTTGTCACAGTTTTTAGCAAAGTAATTTATATTTCAGCTTTTAAATGCTTGTTAATTATATTTTCTGAAGGTCCGTCTATGCACAAAGTATCCAGTGTTTAGTTAAGTTAGCAATTTGCGATTTGGTTACCAAAAAAACATGAATATTCAATGAAAAATCATATATAATAAATGTACATTAATGAGTAAACTTTATCATTTATGTATTTGAACTTGTTTTTTATTTTTCTTGCCGTGTTATCACATTTAAATTGGTGTCCCATTCCTCCCACTTAACCGTCCCATTCCTCCCTGAATCAGGGAGGACTGGGACATTTGTCATATGTTCAGAAAAAACCAAGTTTCACAGTTATCGCCTTCTTTTATTCTAGTATGCTATTTGATATGGATGTTAGAAGGTTCAAGGCAATATATGATGGCGAAAAAATTGTTTTATACAGTTAATTTTTTTACAAAATACTTTCTTCCAAAAAGTGTCCCATTCCTCCCATGCTTACCCGACCTTGCCACTCTTCGCTGTGGTACATTGTGATTGCATGGATGAGAAATGAGGATAAAACAAGGCATACGTTTCATATAAGTATTATTTTGCAATACTTGTGGGTATACAATATTTTTTGTTTTGCCATTTTTTGCGTAGATATAAAGGCTATTTGGTTTGCCGACACGGGAACACGCAACATACAGTTGTCCATGTGAGAAGCAATCCGCATCTAAATCTAGACCACAAAATTCCAAAGATTGACCTTAAGCTTTATTAATTGTGATTGCAAACGCCAATCGAATTGGGAATTGCAATCTTTTTAATTGAAATTTTTGTTTTCGATCACTGAGAAAGTCACTTATCGAATTCACTATTTTTCTACTAACTCCGCATGATTGCAATTTATATATGAGTTTTATGTGAGGAACCTCGTCGAATGCCTTCTTGATTGATCATGAAATCCAGGAATATCGCTTCGACTTGCTTAATTGATTCATCTGATTTGAGGATATCATGAAGGAAGAGCGCAAGCTGTTTCGCAGGACCTGCCCTTTCGGAAGCCGTGCTGACTGCAATTTAAAAAGTTACGATTATCCAGGAATGCCATAATATTACCAACGACAATTTGTTCGAGGATCTTGTATAAAAGTGATGTTAGCGATATAGGCCGGTAATTTTCTGGGTCACTTTTCTTTCTATTCCCTTTTTTGAATATCGGAGTGACGTTGGCTATTTTCCAGTCTTGGGGTACCTTGCCTTCGGATAATGATTTGTTAAATATAATTTCTAAGAATGGTGCAATCTGTGGCACTAACTCCTTCAGCACACGTGCAGATATACAATCTATTCCTTCAGAGAATAAACGTCCCGTAGATAATGTTGTGATGAAAATGGTGAAGCCTTACCTCAAAAAAGTCGTAGCATAACAACATAGAATTTCTTCACTTTAATTGTTCTTGCAGCTGAAATCAGCTTGCAACTGAAAGACGCTGATACCATGCTGTCGGCAAAAATGAGCAGAAAAAAATTTACAAAGAAGTAAAATAAACGAAGCAAACATTGAATTCTAAAACGTTTTTAGAAATGAAGATTAATATATTACGCTTACAGTGTAGTAAGGCTAAAGAAATGAGAACGTGCTAATTAGTACTTCCTTACACACTGATGTGGATATATTGATAACGAGAAAAAAAACTCCGGAAACTGCCATGATTTCCAATGTGTAGATATGGAGAAGACAATCTGGAGTAAGAAAGTAAACTATCCGGACAGGTACTTGGTGATTGCCTATTCATTTTTTTCAGAATGCATCAGATATGGCAGCTATGAATGCACGGGTTGTGTGCAAAGGAAAGAACCTCTCATGAAAAATTACGAATTAAGTTGATAGAGAATCAAGCAGGAGAACTTGCACGTCGTTTAGACATTTTTCCTTAGGTAACGTACCAATGTCCCCACAGACTGACGCTAAGTAAATGTTCTGCAAGTGCTTACACTGTCCGAGGGTATTAAGCTTGTTCAAATCAGTACCACATTGTTGCTAAAAACATTTTATTGGAAGTGTAAATTTGTATCCAAATGCTTATTTTCCTTGCTATAATCTTAAAGTTTTTCAGTGTCAGAATTAAATTATTTTTACTTGTCTGATTCACAAAATGTTGCCAAAATATATACCATCACCATAATTTGGTGGCACCCATGAAAATGATATGCTGAGTAACAAACTGATAAAACTTGTATAAATGTACATGGATCATACTTGAAGGGTAAATGTAAAGCAAAAGAGAGTGTGATAGCTTTTACACAAAAGTTTGCTAATAAAAATCCTTTACATGGTAAAATATTACGAAAACCAATAAAATATAAAAATAATATTGATTATAATCTAATTTAATGGAAATGTTAAACAGTATATTTACTCAAAAATATTATAAAACTTAATGAAACACTGTTGGGGAGCATGTGGCTTAGTTTGTAAAGAAAATTGCAAAGTAATCATAAAATGACGAGAAAAAAATGGGATAGTCAAAACGACTACCAAGGCCATGTATATTAGGCGGGAAGTCCGGGCATTGTATTGTTAATCAGAAACGTAGAAAATATCAAGTTTCGTATGATTCCTGCACGACTTTTGTATCACCGTTGTATATCATGATATATCGCATTGTATCCAGATGAGTGGTAATGCGCGGAAGCACAGCATCGTAGCGTCGTCCGCATTATTCAACCGGTCTCGTTCCGAAACGTCCCTGGGCCCAAACGGCTCGAGCCTAAACGTCCCAGCACCAAACGGGTCCGCGCCGAAATGTCTCATTCATGTTCAATAAAATTATTTTATTGATTATAACTGTACCTCAATATCGTTTATTTGAGTGTTAGGAGCATCTTAGCTCGATGATTCCAGCAATTATTTCTTTTAGAGGCAAATATTCTAAACTTTCTTCAAATTATATTTCCAAGTAATTACGCGACTGATCCGTTCCTTAATACCAAAAAGTATTCTTAGAGATAAGTTTCGAAATGTTTTTATTTATTTTTGGTAACAATTTGTATTTTTATGCCCTTGAGTTCTCGCGCTATATCTTGTAACACTTTAATTCCACCATAGCCTAAAATATCAGAAACTACAGGGCATTCCGAAAACGACTCTCAACAATTTTTAAGTGCCAGCAACACACTACAATTTGTTAATGGCAACTAGGTGACGCCTAACGATTTGTTAATAGCAGCTAAGCAACGCATAACAGAGGAGAGAAAAAGGATATTTAAGGTTGAGACGCTGAAGGGCAGGGGGCAGTCTGACAATATTCAAGGACTCTTGTGGAACTGCGCAGATGAAGTTATTTTATTTTTGTTCATGAACGGGCACAAGCTGCTAGAGGAGCAACCGTATTTCCAACGCAGGGTGAATTCGGGGAGCAACGGGAATATCACTAGAGGAGGAGCCGTATTTCAACGTAGGGTGTATCCGGGAATTTTGCTGGCAAGGAACACACCATCCACCTGTGCGGATATCGATAAGGAAATTGAATGTATGATTTTCATTTTTTTATATATTCTGTGATGTAAAGAAGAAGATACTGGAAAGGGCTCAAATGTAAAAAAGAGCGTGGCCTGTTCAATTTTATGAGCCTGAAGAGGAGTGATACAGTAAGGGCAAAATATATGTTGTGTATTTTAATGGTATAACATATTTATGGTGATTGGTAATCATTTGTGAAAAGGGATATTCATTTTCTTTCTTGTGATATTTTGTGAATAAAATTCATTCATCAAACTGAGGAGAGTCTAGACAATTTATTAGTTTAGTAACGTTTGTTGGAGAGTTTAGAAGGAGAAGACAAAATCAGAGTCACGCACCACGTGACAGTGGAGAGAAATTTTTATTTATTCTGTTAAAATGAGACCATTTTTAAGTCCTAAATGCTTATCTTGCTTCATGCCCTGAAAGGCTATTATCTTTTCTTTCTCTCCCGATTCCTCATCAATTTGTATATTTAATGATTCCTTTAATTTTGAAGGAATCACTGCGACACATACCATTTACAAGAAGTTTCATTCCAATTGATTATTATACATCCTGTGATTTTTGCTTATTCCGATAAATATAGCAAGTAAATAAATTCACTTTGTAGTATTCCACAATGGCTACAATTATGGAATATTAAAACGTGAATTTATTTACAAACCTTCGCAATGTTGTTTCACCAAGTGGAGCCTTAGAATTTATTATATAATATTGTGGCGGCACATAAATTTTTGTCCTTTTATGTATAATAACCTTTGATGTTTAATAATATTTTTTTTTTTATTTTAAATTGATTTTTATGTTGTGTGGAAGATAAATAACAAGGAGCCTCGACAACCAACTTGGATTTTTCTTTCTTTCAACGCGTTTTCTTGTGTGTGGTATTCCCGACGCCACAAGTGGTTGCGACGTGATCTCGATTTGATGTCGACGTGAAATTACGCGTGAGGTGTATTTAGTGTTCCTGGGCGAAAATCGTCGTCGTTACGTCCACGGCTCCGCCAGGAATTCCCCGCGACCGCTCACTGACGGCAAGCCGGAACGGGAAAAATCCGCGTCGTCTGAGATCGACCTTTCGGACCCCAAGGACCTGCTGTAAGAGCACAATGACCGATGGAGATAAATCTGTCAATTGTGTCACCGTCAGGGTGCCCGAATTTATTTCATCTGACCCCGAACTCTGGTTCACGATGGTAGAAGGTAGTTTCGACAGCGCAGGCATCAGGACGGGCGGCACCAAGTTCGGCTACGTCGTGGGAGCCATACCATCGAGGTATGCTGTAGAGGTAAATGATATCATTGTGCCGCCGCCACAAGAAGGCAAGTACCTGAGACTTAAAGAGGAGCTTATCAAACACCTCTGCGCCTCTCAGGAGGAGAAAACTCGACATCTTTTAGAAAGGGCAGAGATAGGTGATCGTAAACCCTCGCACTTGCAAAGTTCAGCCGATTCCACGGTACCGGAATCCATGATGAAGACACTTTGGCTGAGTCGCTTACCAAAGGGCATTCAAGTCGCGCTCGCGATTATCAAGAACAGCAAGCTAGAAGCCCTGGCAGCCCACGCGGACGACATCGCCGAGGCTTCCCGTCCAGCGCCCTCACAAATCGCGGAAATCTCAGCGGCCAGCGACGCCTCGAAGCCCTGCTTAATTTGAAGATTTCCCAACTTGCCTTAATGCTCGGTCAGAAAATCGCAAGTTTAAAAGAAGAAATCTCTGCAATTAACGCACGTCCCTCACGGAACCGGAGCCGGGATCGCAGCCCATCTTGTCGAGAAACACGGCAGCAATCGCACAGCCAACGAGGCGCGAACGGAACCTGCTGGTATCATTGGTGCTTTGGAGCAGATTCCCGTAAGTGCGAAAAACCATGCTCGTTTAACCAGGGAAACGACACGGACAATCATTTATGGCGGCGAATGACTCCTGCCCGTACACGCGCTGCCTGTTCGTCACCGATCGGTCCTCCCAATCGCAATTTCTCGTCGACACCGGAGCAGATTTGTGCGTCTTTCCTCGCAGCTCGGTACATGGCCGGTGGGAAGAATCTGACTACGTATTGTCAGCAGCGAACGGAACGCCGATCGCAACCTACGGTACAATTACACTCTCCCTCGATTTTGGACTTCGCTGAATTTTTTCCTGGAGGTTGGTGGTAGCGAGGGTTTCGAAGCCCATCATTGGCATCGATTTTCTTGCTCATTATGGTCTTCTCGTGGACGTACGAAACCAGCGTCCTCTGGATGGACTCACTCATCTCGCTGCTCGGGGACAAGTGGCCGAGTGCGATATTCCGTCAATTAAAACTGTGACCGGATCGTCTAAATACCACGATCTCATGATCCAATTCCCGGAAATAACACGGCCGGAAGGAACACCGAGGGATATTACACATGCGACCTGACACCACATCCAGACGACGGCAGGACCACCCGTTGCAAGCAAGTCGCGACGACTAGCGCCCGATAAACTCAAGGTCGCGAAAAAGGAGTTCGAGGCTAGGCTTCAGTTACGCATCACTCGGCCTTCCGAAAGCCCTTGGTCCTCGCCACTTCACCTGGTCCCTAAAGGCAAGGGCGACCCGTAGCGGCCGTGCGGGGACTATCGTGCCTTTAACGCGCGGACAGTGCCAGATCGCTACCCAGTCCGCCATATCCATGACTGTGCTCACATTATCCAAAGTAAAAGGATTTTTTTCAACGATCGATTTGATCCGAGCCTACAACCAGATTCCGGTTGCTACTGAAGACGTGCCAAAAAACCGCAATAACCACTCCTTTTGGACTTGTTGAATTACCCTTTATGTCCTTTGGGCTGCGAAATGCGGCGCAAACATTTCAACGGTTTATGGACGAGATTCTTCGGGGGCTGGACTTTTGTTACAGTTACATCGACGATGTACTGGTGGCATCAGCCTCGGAGGAGGAACATCTTGAACACTTGCGGGCGATCTTTGAACTATTCCAGAAATATTCTGTTCCTAATCCAACAAAGTGCGTTTTCGGACGAACCTCAGTCAAATTCTTCGGTTACCTGGTCTCAATCGAAGGCACATGTCTGTTACCCGACAAAGTCATTGCCATTCAAGATTACAAAAGGCCGACGACTACCAAAGGTCTTTGACAGTTCTTGGGTATGTTAAACTTTTATCGTTGTTTTATACCCAAAGCCTCGGAGACTCAAGCTCCGCTCAACGCGCTCCTTACCGGCAACCTCAAGGGCAAGTCGCCCGTTGTTTGGACTCCAGAGGCTATCTCGGCATTCGACGAATGCAAGGAGCGGCTAACTGCTGCCACACTCCTCGCACATCCCAAGGATGGTGCACCGCTGGCTGTGGTCAGCGACGCCTCGAACATCGTGGTCGGCACCACGCTTCATCAGCAGGTCTGCGGCGAGTGGCAGCCTCTGGGATTCTTTTCGAAAAAACTTACAGAAGCCGAGGCAAAATACGGTGCATACAACCGAGAACTCGCCATCTACCTCGCTGTCAAACACTTTCGACACATGGTAGAGGCGCGAGACTTCACCATCTTCACGGACCACAAACCAATCACCTATTCGTTCCATCCAAAGCCCGAAAAGTGCACACCACGTCAATTTCGTCACCTGGACTTCATATGGCCTTTCACCACTGACATCAGGCATGTTCCAGGCAAGAAAACGTGGCTGACGCCCTTTCTCGGGTGAAGGTCCTCTCAGCGTCACTGGACTTTGCCGCTCTGGCTGCATCACAGAATGAAGACGAGAAGCTGAAAGCATTTCTGCGAGAAGGCACTGGCTTGAAACTCAAGCTGATCAATATGCCGGATGAGAGCGTAGCAGTTTTCTGCGATGTATCAACATCAACCGCCCGCCCCTTCATCACGAAGCTGTTTCGACATGCTGCTTTCAATGCCGTCCATCGGATCCAGGCGCAAAAGCAACCATGAAACTCGCCAAGCAGCGGTTTGTTCGGCCCTCTATCAGCGCCGACTGTCTGCGTTGGGAAAGGGGTTGCAATGAGTACGAACGAGCCAAAGTCATTCGTCACGTTACAGATTCGCTCGGGTCCTTCTCGCCTCCTTCACGGAGGTTATAGCATGTTCACCTGAATCTCATCACCTTGCCCTATTCTGAAGGTTTCCCTTATTGCCTCACGTGTGTCGACCGATTCTCACGTTGGCCCGAAGCGATCCACTTGATGGATCATCAGGAAGCATCCACCGTAGCTCGTGCATTTTACACGCACTGGATCTCTCGGTTTGGCACACCCCTACGCGTCACCACAGACCAAAGAAGGCAATTTGAGTCAAAGCTATTCAAGGAGCTGAGTTGCTTCACCGGCACACACCACCTCCGGACAACTGTCTATCATCCAGCGGCCAATAGAATGGTGGAACGGGTACATTGGCAGCTCAAGGCAGCAATCAGGTGTCACCAAGAAGACCGATGGTCGGAAACGCTTCCGAAAGCTCTCTTGGGCAGGCGTGCAGCTTGGCGCGACGACCTAAAGGCGGCATCCGCAGAACTGGTGTATGGAGAGACTCTACGACTCCCTGGTGAATTTCTAGCGACTCGGAAGGCAGCAGTGGACTTCAATGACGAAGCCAGTTTCGTCAAGAATCTCCGGGAACAGGTTCAGCATTTGCGACCAGTTGGCGAAACCCACCACGGCGAACAGCTGCCGTTCATTTTCAAAGATCTCGCCACAACGAAGCACGTATTCATCCGCCACGATGTATCAAAAGGCTGCCTCCAAATGCCATACGACGGGCCCTACCCAGTCATTAGCCGCAGCCCGAGAACTTTTGTGGTGGATGTAAAGGGGAAACACGTGTCGTGTCCATCGACAGGCTAAAGCCAACCTACGTGGTGGCCGACGACGTCCCCGTAGAGACGTAGAGTACGCAAACAGAGTCTGCTCCACACGTCACGAACAGGGCATATGGGAACAACGGACCCCTGTTGTAATTATCCCCTCATTCGACAACCCGTTCCGGAAGGAGAGTACACTTCCCTGACCGACTCCAGGTTGAAACTTCGCGACTCCGTCACCAGCGGGGGAGTGCTGTGGCGGCACATCAATTTTTGCCTTTTATGCATAATAACCTTTGATGTTTAATAATATTTGTTTTTTGAACTTAAAATTGATTTTTATGTTATGTGAATGATAAATAACAAGGAGCCTCAACAAACAACTTGGATTGTTGGTTGTTGATAAAAAAATACACCACCATGTTCACGCCAGCACGCGTTTTCTTGTGGGTGGTATTCCCGACGCCACAAATAGCAAGCTTTTGCTTCGAGATTTTGTCATATAAATACATATTCTGCACCTCCTTAGGTTATTTTCTTGAATACATCAAACTTACTCAGAACAAAGAACAGAATTATTTGCTAAAAATGATGACAAGCAAGAAAAATAAAGAGCACATGCCAATATGAAAGAGAACACATGCTCTGTAGACAGGCAAATTGAACATGCAAATCACGCCGCATTCTAATTACCCTCATTCAATTTCCCATCGTACTCCCTCTGCATAACCTTTGTTTCCACTGCCATCCTCGCATTGATCTGTAATGGACTCTGTTTTGCACCTCAACTTGAAATCACTTTCAATTACAAGCTACTCATTCATTATTAGTTCAACAGTAAATGGCTAGAATATTCCACTCAATGCGCCCGCAAATGGAATGAATACATTACCACATTGCGCAGCATTTTAATAGGCGCTATCACGCTCCAACGCTCTACGTGTAGCTGTTTTTTTTCGGTTAAACTTCATACAAAAGCCCTTAAATTATATTACAGTTTTATTTTCCAAAATCGATGAACAGTCAATTGAATCCCGTTCATGCCTAAATGTATTCAAAACGCCCTCAATTGGACTCAGAGCCATTAGGCATGGGTATGAAAAGAATAACGAACATACAGCGAGAAAGAATAGCGAGTAGAAGTAACTCTCTTTCACAATGATATCAAACTTTGAGTTCCTCATCAAGTGCGTAAGTATTTTTAAAATCATTTTATCTTCCTCAAGGGAAAATTCGCAAGCGCTAATTTCTAAGCTAAAAACTAGTTTGAACTTAATCGACCTCTAGTTTTTATTATTTACTAATCTATTAATCACATATGAATTCGTTACCTTGTTCGGCATCTTCTATGTAACACTATTTTTCAGCGATCTAAAAAATATGCTGCCCAATCAACAGGTTAACAGTGGTTCTATTTAAATTGAGCACATTTTGAAGAATTACAATAATTGATATAATTTTGCATGGGATGAGAATCAAAGATGCATATAAAATGCTAAAAGCATTGATTTCTCTATCTCCTCAATGTAGAATTTCTTCAAGAATTCTTGCCTTGGATAAGAAATAGGGCACGCATCGACATACATGTGTTCAAAGCCATTAAAAGAGAATGGGGATACTGAAAAAAAATGAATGAGGAAAAGAATAAAGGCTTGCACGAAGCGTCCTAATCTTTCGTTCATAGTTAGGAAGAGTGAATTTCATCATCTATCACCTCTCCACTTAACGTCTCTTATTTTATCACGTTTTCAGCTCCAAAGGTACTGTGCAACTTCAAAAGAACATTTCAATCGAGTCACAATATGTGAGGAGTAAAACTCTTACTCCTCAGGTAGCAATTTACATTATCTGAATAATACCAAGAAATAGCTAGTGAAGTCTCCAATGGCTCCAACTAAGCCATTTCTATCTGCTGAATACTCTCCTCTCTGTCGAAGCAATTCATAATAGACGGTTCGGTTTCCATAGGTATTTTATTTCACGTAGTTTATCTCTTTCTGTGTAAGATCACAGCTTCCCGTGGCTTACTCGAGATATTACCCGACTTAAGTAATTTAAAATTTGTCTTCCCTTTGTCATCAGAGGACCTTCCTACTATTCGCTTTATAAATCCCAGAATCCTTACTGAAGTGGTACATGTGATTTTTCACATAAAGCCTGAAATTAAGATTATTGAAAGATAATTTATATTTCATCCCATGTATTTGTATTTGACTAGTCCCTATATAGGTACAACTGGTGTCACCAATTTCGTGTTAAATGTATTACTCAGCACAGAATTAGATGTACTTCGAGCCCTATTGAAGACTCCACGAGTTAACAATGTTGTGGCCCGACGAGCAATTCTTTAAGCATGATTTTGTAGTTATATCTCGGCAGATGCCTGCTTCATTGGAAAATAATTCAGTTTTGGTTTTAAATCTTGAATCAATATTGGCCATTAATAAGAGATAAAACGCGACTAAAGATTTTGCTGAGAGGAGTTTTCTCTCTTCAACGACAATACTTAAATATAACCAATCACTAGTTCGAGCCGACCTACAGAGATAGTTCTTGCGATATACCTTTTCGCATGGAATACGATGAACTTAGCCCCATTTTAAAAAGTAACACTATATCATCTTTCCAAAAATACTAAAATATAAGCCACTTATCGTACTACTTTTCCAGATGCATGCTCAAAAATTGAAGCCATTTTCCACGGTGCACGTGTGCTCTCCAGACAGGGTTTATTAAAAGAATGAGGAATTTTCTAACATATAGATCTCGCCAGAAATTCATAAAAGTGTAATTTTTTGGTTTTCTTAACGATCTGCAATAATAAAATTGCAGTAAATTTGATATAATCACAAAAATAACCTCATATGAAGGCGTTATCATTGCTTGGTGAGAAAATAACGAGTTGAGTTAAAGAATTAAATAGAGAGTATTCAAAACTAAGGAATTAGGTAATGTATGTAACATTATTATGTGCTATTAATGCTACTTACTTCATCATTCTAACAGCTGCTAAAATAAAAAAATGGAATAATAATCTGCATAATTTCTGGGGAAAATTTTGGTAAAACTGCCTTAAATAGAGCGATATATTTTGAAAATGTTAAGTCCCGTTTTAGTTGGTCCAAAAACATTGCATTGGAGGTAATGAGCTCGGGGGTCTTCGGATCCTCCTGGAATATCCCCGGATCCAGGTGAGCGGGTATTTAACTCGCAGCCACTCAAGACGGGGGTCGAGGGAAGGGCAGGTCAGTTCTGACCGCCTCGGTCACCCAACCACGGGCCTCCGCAATCCTTCTCTCGGCCCCTCTCCACCAGGACAGCGGGGAAGGAGTTAATATCTGCTGCGGTCTGGAGACGAGAGCGGCTCACGCACGCAGAATGGAATCCCGCCTGACTGAGTAGTTTCACGGAGAAGGCCGCTGCTCTGCTCCTCCTCTCTGCTATGCCCTCAATGGGTGCAGATCTCCTCCGGCACGCCGCTCCTCCGTGCCATCCGGGAGGAAGGGGAGCGGGGGAGTGGGGTCGCTCCCCGCGGCGGTGGTGAACGGAGCCTCCCGAGCATTTTGCAGTCGAGAGCCGACCGCGGTTGACCACTCAGTCCTGCGATGCCCGGTCCAGCGAGAGGAGTGGCGTGGAGTGAGATCCTTCTCAGTGAGGGCCGCGGATTCCTCCAACCACGGGGAATGCGTCAGCCCGGATAAACGTAATCGCTCAAGCGAATGTGTCCATGAATATAACGATCGTTCGAATGATGCCATTGGATCTCACTGCGACCCTTGAAGGGAATAGCCACAGGAATGAAAAGTAGAGCGACTTTGATTGAAAAGTAGCGTAAAAGTCAGGGCATTTGGATAATTCGCATCCACATGGAATACGCAGCCATTATTTGTAATCCTCATTAAGTATGCAAAAACATAGAGTTAGAACGCGAGCAGTGAAGGTCGGCAAAATACTAAAAAGGTCATTATGATAATTTTGTCAGTGCTACTGACCATTTACAACAGCTGGATTGGGAATCACTTCCAGTCCGTTATTTAAAATTTAGAGTAAACCTATTATGAACGTCCCTAACCAATTTATTAACAGACGACCTCAATATCATCAAACGAGCTCTGAAATAGATTAGATCATAGAGATAAAATTAGGGAAAAATACTTTAGAAGGGACAAATTTAACATACTATTTTTTGCGAACGTTAAGATTATTACATCTATCAAATGTGATGAGACTTTTAACTAGGATGATCCGTTGGTACTGTAGATCGTTAGTTGATTTGTTCCGTAATGAATGTATTTATATCTACTTCCTAGTGATCATAATACATCGTGCATGTTTTAGTGACTTATCATTTGTTGTAATGATGTTAAGTATAAATAAAGCAAATTTATCTAACCAATGTATATGGAAACTATGCAAACAAGGAATAAACCCACACACTCAACTTATTTCCAAAAATTTCTACTCAATAAAAGTTCTAGATAGTGAATTTTAAACCACTGAAAATAAAACGGGTTATATGCGATACTTTATGTGCTGATTATTAATTTTAGCATCAATAAACTCCATCTTTCTTGTACCTTAAAATTCTCTGAAGGTTTTTCCAACCCCACAGTAAAGAGTCAAAAATGTTCAACTCCAGTTATTTGGTCTCATCTCCATTTCGACATTAACTTTGTATTTCCGAACTTGTAACCAAAGAAAAATGTTTCCCTTTTCCCGAGAAAATCGTCAAACATATCAGAATATTGGGGGACAACTGCCATCATTGCCATCCCCAAATAACATACACCTATACCTCCGGCCTCTTTTTCGAAGTATTCTTGACGAGTCCGTGGCCTCCAGAAAAATTGTAACGAGGAAGACGAGAATGAAATTAAAATAAAACTTCGATGTATAATATATATATCTCCCCAGCTACAGTTTTCAAACCTTACAAAGAATAAAAAATAAAACACATATTTACGTTTTCTCTACTGATTATTTCCCTTAAAGAGTTATTAAGAGAGATTAAGCAAGGAAAAATTCTTCCTCAACGATATGATTTACAATGATGACACCATAACTGAGGATCAGAAAAATTGTAGTGTTAATGTGATAACACTGGGGACAAATATAATGTATCACTCTGGATTTGGAGCTCATAATCGTTGTTTAAGCAATGTCTGGTAATTCCAACAAGTTCAAGAAGTAGTACAAGAACCAACCGCCGTCGTCCAACTTCCAACTGTCGGCCAATTCCAACACATTTCCAATTTTTCGTGTTTCTAACATTTTCTTTCCTCTTACCGACTACACCCCGGTATAGGGTAAGATTTTTAACATTTTTAAAACACTGTAATAAGAATTCGTTTTAAATTTATATTTTTAAATTGGCTATTTAGCCCGTATCAGAATCGACTGAGGCAAAAAATTAATCCACTTGAATATAAAATGTTGTATTCAGAGGACGGCAACAATCTTGTGCGAGATACTTTCAGTAAATTGACGGGAAATTAAACCGTGCATCGTGATGGGACAATTCAACAGATTTAGCTTAGTTGTTAAAAATCGATAACTCGTGTAATAAACAAGAAAAACTGACGTAATTTTCATGATTTTGAAATTAGTTACATGATTATACCAATGCTGATAACGCTACAAAACGATGGAATTATTGCCAGCTCATATATAATGCAATAGTCCGCTCATATGTGATATAGCGAAGGTAAAATTTATGTAGCATTACTTGACTCGTAGTTCTCAGTGGGGTTGTAAAGATAACGGAGAGAAAAAAAGAAGACTCAAAATCCGCCACAGACGTCGACGGTTAAAACCGAGGTATACTCTTTTCTCCGTCTATGAGGTTTCTCCACGTCAATACAAAAACGATTCGTGAAAAGCCCCGGCGAGATCGAATGGGTGTTTTTTCCCGGCCTTTCCCTCTTCGAATCCACCCGACCGCGTGTCATCCCCGAACGTGAACTCCGTTAAATCTCCGGAGGAGGAGGGGACAGGGAAGGAAACAAAAAAAGGTGCGGGCCGCGCCGAGGTAGAGAGTACCTACCTGGAAATCCGACAAGGGTGAAAATATTTGCGTAAGGCGACAAACATTTGGGAGCATTTCCCCGCCATGTCACGTCGGCAGCGAGCAGTAAGGGTGGGGTATTTTTTTGGGGTCAGAGGTGAAGTAAAACAGACGCGGTGAGATCGTTTCCAAGACAGAGAAGGGGGCGTGGGGACTGTAGAAGCAAATGCCGAGCATGGAAGAGGAACAAAAGGGGACGAAAGTAGAGGTGTAAAAAGTAGCCGAGAAATTCTTGGGGTTTTATGTTTAATTCCCCTGCATGTTTTGTTAGCAATCTACAAAAATTATTCAGTTTTCCAGGTAGAGAGGAATAAATAACCTTACTACATCATTTTGGAGCAAATAATGAACTATAGCAACTAAAAAGGACATTTCATTCATAATACGATGAATTATAAAAAATAACAGCACAGTGACACGTTAATCCAATTTCTATGAGCCTACATTAAAGAAAGATGACCAATCAAGGTGGATGTATCTTAATTAAAATACAAAGTATGTAAGTTGAAAATCTTGATAAAGATAAAAAAAGGTTACGGATGACGCCATATAATGGGTGCCAATTTAAATAAATTAAGGTCCATACATGTAGTTCAAAAATACAGTGAAGAGGTCGAAAGGCATCTTAAAGTAGTAAATAGAATCCAGTCCGGTAAAGAGGAGTTAAAATACAATTTTTCGCTGCAAAATAATCTAAGTACATTCAAAGCACTCAGAATAAAGTTTTATATGCTTCATAAAAAATTGACCTGGCAATTTCCCACGATTTATAATTCACACCTGCTACCTGCTAAATAAAGAACCCAAAAAAAACGAATCAATGTGTGCACATTTTACGCTTAGTTGTTCAATGTTCAGCCACTATAGGTTAAAGAAACACTATTACTGTCTGGTGACAGTCCAAAAAAAGGCGATATAATATTGCAGGATGGTTACTTTTGCAGGGTTTGAGATTTTTAAGCTAAATTTGGGAGCTTATTGAGATACAAAGAGCTTATCTGAACAGCCTTAAGATGTACGTAACCAATAGCCACTCCTATCGCCGACATTCCGTCAAATTACAAACAGCTCGTTTTATAAATTGACCACCTTGGTGGTCAATTTATAAAACGCTGCCTTAGTGCTTTTCTCATAAGCAGTAGCTCAGAAAACTCTCAAAATATATTTTCCTTCTCCCATCAAAATTAACTTTGCGAAATCCGTAATATTTCGTCATTTAATTCGAAATTATCCATTTTAGCATTTCGAATTCACTATTTCTCTTTTTAATTGACTTTTAAAACATTTGGGGAAATTTTGGCTAGAGCAATTTATCATCTATCGTCCCGATTAATTTTTATTGGAAAATTTAATGACAGCATTCTCTTAAAATAGTTCTCTTTGAATTATAATTGATTCCTGTACGACTCTCGAAAGCAATTCTGAGGGATAAATGGCGTCACTGGCTGTAAACTACTTTTGAACCCATAATTTCAAAAACTATAAAAAAATACATTCATGTCGTGACCTATACGTAGTAAAATACTGCTTTACAAAGGATAATATTTCACAGTTTAGGTTTTTTATACGAGAGAAACAAATACTTTTAAAAAACTGATTGGTTGTTCAATCCTAGGATTAGTTGACAGCAGCCTTACCCTTCCCTATCTAATGCTAGTTCCTTTACCTCCTTGTATCTCTCCCAATGTACTTTTCTCTTTATTTGATCAATGAATTATTCCTTGGTCTTTCTCTGGGGGCTTTTCCCTCTATCATTGTTTCTGATGTCAAATAAATAAAATATACATATTTTAAAAATTGAAATTCCATCAAATTATACTAATGGAACCTCAGTTTCTTCATTAATTACCATTAAAGTTACGGCAGAAGTTCATGCAAAAGCAGTTGTGCTCACAATATTGAAATCGGTACTCACATTGAGACCTCGAGTCAGAACAAAGCGCTTGGATACATGATGTATCACAATAACACACATTAAAAATATTTTGTAAAACTGTTGTTGAGGTGTCTATTTTCACATCATCCTACAACATTAAATAATCGTTATCGCATCCTACTTCCAAATCTATTTCCATAGCAGGATAGAATCCCGAGGCCATCTTCATATCCGCATCCTTTTTCCATTTAGAATGTCCACCCCACTCACTCGCTTTCTTTCCCAACCGCTCGCGATGCATAGCACGCGTCTCTGTCTACCCCGAGTGTGTGTGTACTCTAGGAAGGGATTCCTTCCCTCAACCATCCCACCGTTATTATTTTTTTTGCTCCCGCCATGAAAAATCCCGTCTCGTCCTTCACCGCATTCCCCAGGACACACACTCTTTTTCTCGCTCCTCCTCCTCCCTCCATCTTTCTCCCTCCTGCCAACCCCGACTCACTTCTCACCCCCTCCCTCACTAACCCTTAACCCCAACCTCCGCCCCCCTCACCCGACCGCAGACCGCTTATCCCCTCGCCAGGGGCTTATTGACGTGAGCCTCTCCCACCCCACCTCCCCCCCACCCAAACACCCGACCACCATTCCACCCTCTTCTCGTCGTTCATCCTCCAACCCACACACCCTCCTCAAGATGCACCCCCCGCCGTTCACCACTCCCTCCCTCCCACTGAACACTTTTCAACCCTCTATTGTTTCTCGGGCATGCCTTATCCCGCCCCTTACCACCCCCATCCAACCTCCAGCATTGTCAACCCCCACCGAATCGGTGTTCCCCTGCGCGTAAACACAACGCCTCTTTCTATTTCCTACACGAAAGGCCCACCGCCCAGTCAATGTCCCGCCGTCAAAATATTTGGAAAAACGGGTTTGAGATTCGTATAAATCTTGTAAAAAAAAGTATAGACTGAGTTGAAGGCTGTTGTCATTCAGCCAATTCGAATTTTACTGCCGCACGATTCGTTTGGTCAAATTTTCAAACAAATATTTTGACCATGAGACATCAGGTTTCATTCACAATCTCTTACCATAAAACGCTCACAAAATTCCAGTTTCCAATCAACTTGTCAATAATAAAATAATGTTTTTGATTTTTGGGCCCCAAGTGTGTACTTAGATACCGATTCATTGGCTAAATGTACACTCGCGTTATGAAAATACTGAGAATATATATTATGACTGATGGGTACGAGGTAATGGATTTACCGATGTATCACGCGATGTTAAATTATATCGCTGTATTTGCTAGTAGCCTGATAGCTGTGATCGGTCTAGTCAAAAAAGTTTTTTAGGTTAGCAAAGGTCTCTCAAAAACATTTTTTAAGTAACTACGGTCATTCTTTTTGATACCCTAGTTATCGTAAATGATATTGCTAAGTAATGCAGTCGTAAGAAATTATTGGAAACACAACTTCAGTATATTGTTTATCAAAACACTTTTACCTTTATGAATGCAACAAGGGTTTGAGCAACGTAATTTTATGTTGAAAATAGTTAAGATTTTTCTACAGAAAATACGTTATCAGTTGCAGAGGAAATTTTATTTGCTGACAAAAATCCTGTTTTGTATGTCAGTCACGTAATATCCAATGCTCCCTCTTCCGTATAATATTTGTAAGCTTCGAGCCAGATTATTAACAATATTATTATTCTTTCCTCACTCTCTCGGTCTCCCGGCACACCATTATTTCTTCGCCTCTTCTTTTTTTCAACCAGCTCGCAACCCCGTCCCATTCCCATCCCTAAAACCCCCGACTCAACCCTTGCGCCCCTACCCCTCGTCCCCCAAGCCCCTCTCTCGCTCTCTTGCCCATATTCCCTGCACGGAGCGCCGATTGTCACGCTGGATTTACGGGACGTGGCACCTCAGGGATTGTATGCCGTAGATCTCGAGCGGCGCTGTGGAAAGGAAGGGGGCGGGGTGGGTGCGTAGGAGAGGGGAGGATGGGCCGGGAAGAGGAGGGAGGGAGGGAAGGGATAGAGGTTCTCGCCGGCGCTCCCAGGGGCGAGGGGAGAGGGGACCGTTTTTGTGCGCGCGAATGTGAGACAAGAGAGATGGAGAAGAGCCCTGAGTTGTAAAGGGCGAGTGAGAAGAGGGATGAAAGATATATGAAAACATTAGACAAGTACTCGATTGAGGGAGTGTCAAATGGTGAGAAAAGGTCAAAATTCGCACTCTACGATATAATTGCGCTAGAGGAACTAGCATTCTGCTTCTCCTTAAAAAAATTGAAATAAAATTACTAAGTCGCTATGAAATTCATAAATTTATAATTCTCATGTTTATTCTATCCAAATATTAAAAGCTCAAACATCACAAAAATTATTAAAGTAAATTTCAAATGCGTGAAGCTAATGGTACAGGATGCGGCAGCATAATTTGCTCTCCTTCAGCCTTAAGCCTTCAGAACCCCTGCAGATGGAGAGAATATTGTTATCCAAAACTTTGGAATTCATGGACCTACTTACCCAATGGAACACCCGAGAAACATTATCCATAATTAGCTGATATGAATTGTAGTACTGTACTGTATACTTATGTATTATGTACTTTATGCAGTATGTTCTGTATGATGTATGTGTATGTACTGTATCCTGTATGTACTGCATGCTGTATTTATGCGCGTATTGCTGTATATGTAGTAGAATATGGAGAAATAATAATTACAACGATATATATAATATAATTTGTTTTATTGGCCAATTCACATCAGCAAGTTATGCTGTCGCACCCTTTATAAGCAGCCATGCTCTTTGAGTCTTTAAAGAACTACTGCGTAATAAATAATTAACTAAAATTTAGATGACTCGATAAGAGGTGTAGCTGAAGTTATTTTTTTATCTCTCTCTGAATATACGTTTTATACACGAAAACAATAACTAATCAATTCAGGATTTAGGTTGATGCATATGGAAGGTCACACTGGCTATACTGCTTCAATTTTAGCAGGCATCATAACGGCATTCCGGTAGTTTCCCTACATACGATATTGTAAATAATGCTGGATCTAATTCACACATGTGAATTGGAGTATGCCTGTAAACAAAGCCATCAGATGAATCCAAATATTTAGGTTAAGAACGTTAACTTCGGACCTATCTCGGGAGTATTATCATTCTAAACACATGCGGCGCAGCCTTATTTAAGAAACTAGTATCTATCGAGCGTATAGAAGGAAGGTCCTTGGATGAAAAATTCGAAGAGAAGTGCTACTCTGCTCTGATTGTGCGAAACCTCAAATACGCATTTGGCACCCTGGGCAAAAATATTTCATCCAAGAAATAAATGAAACACAAAGGAAACCTGTGGGCTTTGTTAAAAGTTACTGCGAGTAAACAAAAAGTGTTCCACAGCTTATAGTAAAATTTGGGAGGGAGCCGTTAGAGACTAGGTAGCTGTGCGCTATGCTTACTTTGCTTGAACAATTTAGAACAGGTGTGCCACAGTGCGACACGGAGGATATCATTTTGACGCCGCACTACATCTCCTAGTCCGATGGAAAGAATAAAATAAAAAAGATACATTGCTGAACAGATGGGTGCAAACTTTGTTCTTCCCACGTACAATAAGTGACGAAAAAATTATGAGCTCGACTTCAATTTAAACCCAAAATCACGTCATCCTTTGGCCTCTGTATAATTTTCTCCTTGACACTTAAACACGACTTTTGTCCTGACAACCCCTGCATCACGCTAGTGTGGTGGCTCGTAGGATTGCAGGTAAATGAATTCACGGTGCATGCATTGGTGAAAAAGGGGAAAGAAAGAGAGATAAAGGGATGCTTTTTGTAAGTAGGCTAGAGCAACTGTTTTCTACTCAGAGAATTCGGCGTCAAATTCTGGCAGTGGCGGCTAGTTAGTAGAGTGATCCCAATCGTTACTTGCGCGCCATTTAAAGGTCACTTCAATGCGCAACACTCCGTCTGTCGGGATGGAAATATAAACCCCGTGGACTCTCAACATCAACTCCTTCGTAGCAGGCTGACGTCAATCGTCTCTCCCATTCATTTTTTTATTGCATCCCAAACAAAATAATTTATCTACTTGTCGGAATTGTCATATATGACATCGAATATTGGTCATCAACCCGTAAACCATTCAAACGCTTTGTTTAACTGACTTACGCCCTACGCCCCTAACGATATGCCTAAAAATCATTTATAATTTACACTTACGAAGTTACGAGTTACGTGAAAGACACCACTATAGTGGGTGGTAGGGGGTGATTCCACATAAGGCTTGGGCCACTAGTGCCAGTTAAAATCATTACCTTGCAGACTCCCCCGGTCACTAGGCGAAAACCAATATGCAGCCCGTAGAACACTCCAACTAAACCCAAGTGCTAATACCTACGTAAACAAACATGCTAACATGCAGTATACTCCTGAATGTAATACCAATGGTAAGTATTATTGATGCTATTGGTAAATATAACTAAAAATGCTAAATCATGCAGTAAACAACTATTCCGGATATTTCAAGCAAGGTGAGTTGTTAATAATGATGTATGTTCTTAAATAAAAGTTCCAAGTCTACCAAGTGATGGTCGAAGTCACATAGCATTGATAAATTGGCTCTATTACAGTCCCTTATTGTGCGCGGGAAATATGACACTTAAAATCGATCGGTCCAGCAATCTATTTCCTTATGTCTGATGTCATTTTTTCTGCAATAGGCTGGCTACAGATAAATGTGTTGGATGTCCGGAAAATAGGTCATAAACTACAATACGAAATCAGGAATATTAAGATTAAATCAACTTTAAATAAATTAATATTTAATGCATATTCAATAGAGAGGTTTATTCAAAATTTATTCCCACTCATTTATGAGTGTGACTCTTCAGTCAGGATTCTGCTTCCGACGCCCCTCTTGCTGTACCCTTTGAGTTGGCCCCCTATATGACAGCATCACCCCCAGGGGGTGGTTTCTAGTGTGTTAACGACTGACATAAACGATCAATCAGTTATTAAACGCACAACGAAGATGAATCATTCTCCAATTGCAGAGGTTCAACCGCATAATTCAATTTAATTTATGGCTTAATTTTCATACAAATGACAGGAAACGCGCCTTTTATCTCGTCAACTTGAATTCTCACGTTACGAATCAGGAATATTTTACCAATTTAGCTGATAATTTTTGTCTTAACTTGATAATACCGATGAAGAATAAAAAACTACAATTCTGACAAGCAGCATTGTGTGATCTTATAAATATATCACACGAGTTGAGTCCTAGCATAACGTGCAATAGCAATGAAATCAAGTTCCATTCAAAATAATGACTTTGCGCATATTGGAGTTCATTAGCGAACACGAACGACGTTCCGGCTAAGTGTTTCATCTCCTACAATTTGTGGGTGACAAACAGTCGCGAAAGAATTTTTTGCGTGAAGTAGTTGAATTTGTTCAAAATCTGTATTTAAACACGAACGCTTTCTAGAATAGAATAAGTAAAACCTTTAAAATATGCATATTTCTCCACTTAAAGGAAAGCCAACAAAATTATTATTTATTATAGATAATGCTATCAACTTTCTTTTGTTATTTAGTGCACATCAACTTCATTCCCAATCATTTTAGAAGTACACATGTCTGGGAAGTGAGCTGTTGCCTTGGGAAGCGATTAGTGAATTAGAACGAATGGAAAGCTTTAATATAAATTGAGCTACCACTGCTTTTCGATAATATAATAACGTTGATCATCAAATTGCTGAATTTCTCATAAAATAACTAACCAGCTAGTTAAAATGGGGAGAAAGAGAGAGAGAGAGTATTCAGGAAATAAGGAAGTGGGAAGAGTAAGGGGAGATTGGTGGAGAAGGGAGAAGTAACTGGTAGGTGTATTGTTAGGAGGGAACTGTGAAAAGGGGATGGACGTAATTGGAGTCCCCTTGTAAGGAGGGCCAAAGACAGACGGGGACGAGGCAATTTTCGCAAGTCACCCTATGGGACGGACGCACGACTTGATCTGAAATGAAACGAGGAGACGAACAGCGGTGCTGCACACCGCCCACGTTTTACCGCTTTCCGTCGCAATAAACTCTTAAGGCGTCCGTCGAGGGACAAATTCTTGCGGCACCGTCGTCGAACAAAGCCCTTCTCGTTCGTAATCGCAGTTGCATTCGCAATTGAAGGTGCTGTATTGTGTCTCCCTCAATTGGACGTTACTGTGTCCTCCAAAGTTGAACAATAGATCTCAAACAAAGACAAAGTTCCGTTCCTCCACATGCATATGATTAGCTTTTTACGGAACTAGATTTACGTATAAAATTTGTCACCTTACTGTGATCACATCAATGGTGAGAAATCCAATCTATTTGAAGGTATACCAATAAGCCGATTAGTTTCAAAGCACTACTCCCCAATACTGAGAAAAAAAATAACCACAACTCACCTTGCTTTCATGAGCAAGACCATTTCTCACGTCCTATCCGACAAATTTTCGAACATTCGGACAGCATTTGGACAAATTAGATATTCATCCCTCAGAATTTCAGCCGAGTCCAAAACTGCTTACCTTTGATGACTTAACAAGAATCACTTACCAGCGTCCAAAGACATTGCCAAATCGACATTTTTCAATCAAATCTGCTCAGTAAGTCTAGGTTGTATCCCAGGAAGAAAGAGTGCCACTGGATTGAGGTCGGTAGTACCTATTAATTATGAAAACAGTCGAAGCGTTGCGTTTCCAATCAATCCGTTCGATTATCATAACTAATTAAATATAATTTAGGACATCAGAAACGTAACGCTTTAGCGCAACTTTTGTAAACCAATACGTTGTTTTTTTCTTCTTTTCAATGATAGAGGCTAATTGCATATTTTTAACTGCATGCTTAAAGGTCCCAATCTTAGGAGGAGGATATCCAGCTGACTTTTAAGCATTTTATGGATTTCCACTCTTAGATCAGTGATGGAGTGATTTGTCAAACAGCAGCAAATAAATTAGCATGATTTTTTGTAATAAATGAACTTACACATTGAAGATAAAGAGACATTTTAAACAACCTTAAGTCAACTGAGTCAGACGCTTTCTGAAATATTACATGAATGAATACACTGGCTACATTTTTATTGGAAGAATATCATAAAAATGTTAAAATACTTTTAAAAGCAGAAAAATCTCTCGTTTTGAAATGAGTTAAACGCTTACAGAGTAAGGAGTTCGAATAGTACTAATTTTTTCCCCAGTATTATACAACCTTCAGGAAAAAACATCTTCAGAAAAATAGAGCAATAAATTTGGGTGGAAACTAAATGTTACATAAATAAAGAGGCGGCAATACATGATTCCACGTAAGAGCTGCAAATTTATCGGTCATTGTAAATCTATAGTCATGTAAAGGAAAACATTATATCCTTCAATCCTTCAATACCCCTGGAAATAACATAACTTATCAGTCAGAGCTCAATCATTTGACCAGAGGGGAATGATGAGAGCATAAAAATAAACAAATAAACAGCTTAAAATACATATGTCATCCGGATACAATGATCTATTGCATTTTATCTCCGATTACATCCTGTTAATATCACATGGTGCGCCCTTTCATGCATGGGCACACAGCCAAATCTTTTACATGAAATTTGAAATGGATATTTTAAACATGTTATCCTTTACATATGTTTGGATAGTTGCTATTTCGTGAACGTCGCTTTTATCAAATTTATTTATTTTATACGACTTTATCTACTTGAAAAACGGCTGGGTTTAGAGGATCCTTACGGTTGGGAATCCAAAAACGAAGTCACCCGCTAAAGGTTCAGGCATTGAAGGGCGCTTTGGAGAATCAGACCGATTTCCGGCATGGCTGGAGGAAATTCAAAACAGCTGAGTTCCAATCACGCAAACAGGCAAGAAAATGAAAAGAAAAGAACGCCAGGACTTCGTGAAGAGAAACGGCAAAAGATTTTATTGGTGATTCGATAAAATAAAATGCGACCAAAATGTATTATAAATACTCTTACCCCTAAGGAGCACCGAAGTGTTATTGCATAAAAGTTTTTCTTTTGCTGTAGTAAAAACTTTGAAAAAAAGTAATTAGTTGCTTGGTGCAGGTTTTTCACCGTCACAACCAATCGAGAAATAAAACTTATGGACCTATCAATGAGCAATTTCCTTTTTACAACAAGCTTTTACACTGCTAAACCTCGTGTGTCAGAACTACACTACTATTTTCCATGAATCTATGAGTGTCTCAATCTCATCTTTATTCTTTGTGCTTGGAGTGCCTCCATCTCTACTCATTTAATGATTTGGTTATACTTAATACTTAATACTCAAATACTTAATTTATCACCAACTATTTTAAAATAGAAGATTTCCTCTGATTTTGTTCTTGTTTTATTCAACTCTTGTGGATATAAAATGCTTTCCGAAGAGCATGACTGAGATTTTACTGAAGCTTTCGTTCAGAACATTTGTAAAAATAGGGATACATTAGATTTTTCAACCTCACCATTTTCCCAATATAGTGCCTTATATGCATGAACATAATCAGAAATGAAGTTATGTGCGTAAGTATCTGGCGCCTGGATTCTCTAAATGGTGACGCCAAGTTTGGTGATTTAAAACCTACCAGACTGTCGCCTAGTGCGACGAAAACTGGGCTGTTCTTCATGCTAGTTTCCTCGTCTTCATTTTCAGGTTTCATTATAATTTTTTAGGAATTTCTGAAATTTAGATCATTAAAATCTTGTTAAGTTGTTGCTATTTTAAGCGTTAAAAACAGAAAAAGGAAGAATGATCAGGGAACATTACAGAATTGTGCATTTTCACAATTCTCTCTGCTTTAAAAAAAATTGCATTTAAATATTAGGTATTACCGAGATACTCTGTGCCCCTTTAAAGATTATTGTGGGCCACTATCGGGTTGCCAAAATGGTGCACAATGGTATCACTTCCATGCAAAAATACAAAGACTTTTTACTGCTAGAAACATGGAAATAAAAAGCGTTTGTCAAATACATGGATGACGATGCTAAATTTCTTAGACGGAATTCAATGTGTACGTCTCTCTATGCGGTGATACTCACCAAACTCGCCGTGATGGAAATGAAATAAGAAACTTCTTTTAATGTTTTTTCCTTAATTAAAGCAATTTTAGGTTAAATGTATTGGTATGTTATTAGAAAGTTAGACGATATTTTATTGCAATGTATTTTTTTAGAGTAGAGGACTTTTTATCTTTATATTTGTTGCTAATAATTATAACGATAATAAGAAATGTATTGTACTAAGTTTGAGAGAGAATATGTGCGTATAAATTGAAACTCAGAAATGTAAGCCGATCCTCATGAGGTTAAGCGATAATGTAGCATTGAATTTCCAGAAAAGAACTCAATCGGTATGGTGCAATTTCGTTTTCCATTTTATCTCAAAATACCAATGAAAACGCACATGCTAGGTTTCACGCAATTCACTACATTAGCAAAAATCACTCCAACCGCCATATGACATCAAGAAATGAATCAGTTTCAGCCACTATAGTACCAGAAAATTTAGATTCTCCCGCACACTGGAGATTGATGCGAGAAAAACAGGTGCAAAGAGAATAGGTTAGAGTGAGTGAGGAATATGAATGTTTTGGGCACAGAGAAAGGAGAAACGGGCACAGAGAAAGGAGAAAAGAGATGAAAAGAGAGGGAGAAAGAAAAGTGAGGACAGGGAAATGGGAGAAAGAGAGAGAGATAAGGACAGGGGGGCGGGGGTTTGATCTCTGAGAGTGAAATTCGCGGGGCGACCCTTTTGGAGGATCACGGAGCACGTCTCCCTGGTATATCCCCGCAACCCACGTTGATGGAAGGGCACAGGCTTACAGGGGACGGAAAAGGAATGAGAAGACAAGGAGTGGGAACGGGAGGAATATAAATAAATACGTGCACACATAAGCTCATGTATACACGAGTAGGGGTGCATAAATACCTCCATGCACATATATAATTTTAAATAAAATAGGAAGAGGCGGAATGATGGGAAAGAGCAAGAGACTTAGACTGTGAGGTTTGGGTGTTTCCCTGACGCTGTCCGTCTCTCCACTCTGTTTAATTTTTTTCTCTTCTCTCACATCCCACTCCCTTCCGCTTCCCCCGAGACCTATCCTTTTCTACTTCCTGCTTTGTATCTGCTCTACTATACGAGGTTGTTCTCTCAGATATTCCGTGTACTACTAGGTGTTACCTCCACTCCGTTGCGCAGTCGGTATTAGAAAAAATGTGGTCCATAAAGCAAAGTTGCTCAATCACTAACGCAAAAAGTTGAGAGTAACGGCAAAACTCTTCCACGCTTACAGCCTTAAGGGGAAAAATACTGGTTCACGAACATATTATGAATAATGGAGGACGGACGAAGCAGATAAAGGAATATTAAGAAGGGATGTACTCATTGTATTTTATTGGAAATATCTAAGAAATATTCTACTCTCATGGGTTTTCAGTGCACGATTTTAGCGGGTAAATTTTCCTTTACCTTTTATTATTACCTTTTCGTGTATTGCGCTTATCCAAGTAACCATGTGAAATGTGAGATTATAAACTATTTTTTCATTTTTGTCTAAGCATAAATCAAAGTAATTAATACATTTCCGACAATTATCAATTGGCAGCTAGCGCAGAATATGATAGGCTTAATGTAATGCAAAGATTTTCATTGATCTTTCAATCTAATTTGAAAGTGTAGAAAAAGCTGAGAGTGGCATAATTTGGCAATTTTTGGCAAATGAAGTAATTGATAAATGGTTATTTTGATTATTTTTCAACACTCATAATAATTTCATGAGCCTAAAAAGATTAGAAATTTGCATGTGCAGTGTAATAATTCCATGCAGTGAGTGACTTGTTGCATGTAACTTAATTGTATAATCGTGCAAAAATTATACTACATTTAAAAGGAATTCCAACCAAATTACCTCCACAAATTGCTTTTTTTTTAAATACACTGCACCATGAAACTCGGAAATATCATATTAAAAGAGCCATTTCTGGAAATAAGCCTGTGTAACTTTCCACTTTTTATTTGGTAAAAACCCATTCACATTCTTGGCAATTGTTGCACTGAGGTAGCGCTCAGGGAGCGAATGGTTATCTTACTTATTTTCAAGACGCAGCTCAAATTTAATGTAGCGCAAATTAATATCTCCCTGAAACAGCTGTCAAAACAACTCTTTGGGACTCAAACTTTTTTGCTTAAAATTGATGGAAATAGGAGGATTCGAGTTCGGAATTTGAGCCTGTGGCATACAGCTTTGTCCTATTTCCGGACAGTTTCCACTCCATTATTTGAGCTTCTGAACTACCCAAATCACCCGTCAGATATTGCAAATGACTGTGGAATAAATATTAGGGTCCATGAAATTCCCCAGGCGTCATTCATCCGTTCTAAGAATTAATGATGCACTATTTCTCTCGACTGTTTTCGGGAGAATTTTGGTGCTATTTATTTAATGATGATGGCAACGAAGAAAAAAAATTTCCCGCGGCGTGAATGTTAAGTGCATATATTCTAAAATCCGAATCACGCCGTCAACTTTTGCGTCTCATGACTAATGTTTACCTGTCGACAAAACAGGTAACTAACTACTCCGGGGCCCTAGTCATTGAGATTCAGTGATAACACGATAGAGTGGGGGAAATTTGGGCGTGAATCGCCGCGGCGGAATCGATGAGGTCGGCCGAGGTCACTTTGCATGATATATGTTCCGGTCGTGAGGCGGCGTGCATCGGCACGTGTGGTCGCCGGTTGGAAGATCTATCGCCCCCATACGGCGCGGGGCAGGTGGATCTCCCGCGCCGCTGCCGAACTGACATTGGGACAATGTTACGCCACTTATTCATGCGACGGAATATCATTACACGAGAGACATGCCATGCGAGATGCGGGGCAACTGCAAATGCTCCAAATGAGATAAATGATGGAGGCGACCAGTATGCTCGGGCGGGTGCGGGATTGCATATCTAAAAAAAATACAAACAAGGACGTGACTTCTGACGATCCTCGGACAAAATATTGCCAATTTGAGGGTTAGGGTGTAATGAATAATATACTCATCATCATTGATTGATGGAAGCGTTGAGTTGATTATTGAATGATATATTCGCATGGCAGATATGATAGAACTTATTCATAGTGATGAAATCAACTCTTTATTCCACATTTGTACGCAAGTTTTTAATGCGCGACCTGTTTTAACGTATTTGATTTATTGTCAAGCAACTTTATCTTTAATAATGGGCTTAATATTTACATTTTGTGAATGGTTGGTGGGAGGAAGAAAAGGAGGGCGAAAGACACATGAGAAGGGGAGAGCGGGAGAAAAGAAAAAATAACTCAATTATGGAGTCTTCGATTGAAAGCATTATCTGAAAAGTAAAAGTTCAGTAAGATTAAAATATATTTCTGTTCTAAAAGGTAGGTTTTGTGCAGGGTATGCTAAAATATTCCAAGTTATTCCTGAGTATTCATTTTTTTCTTCAATGTGCAGGATTTTTGGTGAGAAGCTGCATTAATGGTCAGCTTCTAAAATAAGTTTGACAATCATTAAATAGTGACTTTAAAAAAAAGGAAAACTACAAAGGATATATTTTTCCACCAGATAATTATTATTTTTCAGGTAAGCGATGGAAGTCATACGATATTTTAGCTCACATCTTGAGCTGTGTTGTACTAACATGAAACTTTGGACACACTGGCGTGGTATTCATTAATTTTCCCACATCCCAAACTTATATCTCACGAATTGAGGTTGAAAATAGCCTAAAAATTATTAATAATAAATACTTCGGTCGTTATATTGGTTTTACTACTTAACCTAATAAGTTTTCAGGTTCTAAAATTCATCCTCGTATCAAATGAATTACAAAGTGAAACTTCTCTTATTTTTAAATTATTTATAGTTGAAACGGCATCGCATATTACACTCATATTACAGTATAACATTAACATTTTAAAATTATTTTCATAAATGGATTCAAAGTATGGGTATAAGCATAATTATAAGGTAAGATTCCAACCTATTACAACATAAAAATAGGGCATAAACTAGTATTAAAGAATAGATGAATATATAGAGGAAAGAGAATACAGTAACGCAGCGAAAAATTAAAATAGCAATTGAGTTTTAATAATATCAATCAATGATTCATATTCCATCATGAATTAATGTATAATCTTTATCTGGGAAGATTTACAGTCACTTTGTGTTTCTATCAATTTCAACTCAAATAATTGCATTGTGGTCACAAAATTCTTACAATAGCCTTTCAAACTTTTGATGGAAAAAATTTAACAAGCCACAATGTTTCTGACACATGGAATTCATAATCTACCTTATAAACGGTTCATGTAATATTTGAGGGCCGCCTTTTGGGGTTAAATTGGTCGGGTTTTTTAATTAACCGACTGCCTTCGTAAGATACCAAATACGAATCTATGATGCAATTAATGGTCCTGGTCTATGTACCCTTATAGGAGTGTAGCTAAAACGGAATTTTTTAATAATAATATATTTTCATTCAAGCGCATTCGACACTCATTATTCATAGCTTCGCAAGCTATGATACTAGAAGAATTTAATAAACACAGTACAAATAATTTATTTTTTTTACTGATATTAGTATTCCACCCAAAGACTATCCACCCAAAATTGTAACATCTATACACCAGAAATTAGTAAACACATTTACAAGGGACTGTCATTACTATACTCTCTAATGGTTACTCCATTTCCTTAGTTGGCATTACTTAAAAGCGAAGCAGAAAGTAATGCCTAAAAACATCTATATGTGCAGTATATTTTTAACTCGAATATTGACCAACATTTTCAAACCATTAGCTATAAGAAAAATAAAGGAAATAAAAAACTTAAGTCTTTCCTAGTTCCTTCAAATTAATTAGACAAACTTTATCATACTTAGATCCATTTATCTTTTTCTCCTAGGGCTATTTATAATTTTTCGAAATGTGACAGGTATTTCTAAACACGAGGGTTTTCCTTATCCTGCTAGTTTTACTCTACTGATATTCACTTCAACAATTTCTCCAGGTAAAGTAATCGATTTTCGTTTCCAACCTAATGATAAAAAAGTGAATATTTAAATCTTGCGTGAGACATTAATGCTTTAGACTCGAGAGAAACCTTGCGTGCTGCTTAGAGGGATTTGAAAGAAAAAAATTCTTGTTTGGCCCTCGTACGCCTATAATCACGGTAAGATAACTGGACTAGAGAGCTCATAATTAATTCATTTGCGCCAATCAACATTTCGAGCATAATCATCCTGTTCCCAGAACTCAAACACTTAGACGAGAAAACACACGCAGTGAACGGTACGCATGAGTTGCGACTACATAGTAAGCAACTGGGAAAACGAAGTTTGAGCACCATTTATCAGCACGCATGCTAGAATTCTGGCGGAAGTTTCGAAATTAATGGAGCTGTTAACGGTCACATTGTTGCGAGTTTAGAAAGGTCAACACATACAGATGCCGAACATAGGAGCGGAAAGCTGAGAGGGGCGCCGACTGAAAAATGATAAGAAAAAACTGCGAAGCGCCCTTCTCGCGAGAAATGAGTTAAGGACGTAATGGAAGGGGAGTATCGAACGAAGTGAATGAAACGTTAGAGGAAGGCACGGTAGGAAAGAAAAAGAAGATATAGTGGAGACTAAAGCACGAGTGTGGATGAGGAAAATAATAGCAGCTTTCCCCTTGGAGTTTCAAGGGTTTGCGGGTCGTGAAGCCATTAGGGCGGCCGAGATGAGGAAACGAAAAAAAGCTAGCGAGATTATGGGTGGTGGATAGAACAGGAAAAATATTGTTTAATGGGCGTCCTTCTCTATACAGCAGCCTCCACTCTCTTCATCCCCTTGAAATACTAGTCAAATAAGGATTGGCTGTGTGTGACTGCCGAAGTTCTGGCATACTCGAGCCAAACACGCGGCTCCAGGGCAAGGGATTGGATGATTCTGCAGTTATACTCCGGCTGGTGCAGTTAGAAGAACAGTTCATGCAATCGCCATCAAATTTACGGGAAGCAACCGATATCTACATATACATAATACCCTGCGAGCCACCGCATGGGCGTGTGGCAGGGGTGTTAGGTCACCAGCCGTGTAAAGATGTATGTTTTTGGGAGATGAAATGACGACATGAATTACAGGAGTGTATTTAGTGGAGCTTAATTTTTATTGTGCTGGCCTATTTTTCGCGGAAAGAACGAATTTTTGAACCTATCTGTTTGGCAGTGTATCCCTCTTATTTTATTACATCCGTCAGACCTAGATATGAAGTCAGGAGTCATGATAATGTTCTCTGTGTCGCTCTGAATAATATCTGTTCTGAATTTCTCAAGCAAACTAAGGCTAGCGTGAAGCCTCCGAGTCTCTAGGGGCTCCCACCTTAATCCCTCTAAAAGTTGTGAGACACTATATGCACGCTCGTAGCAGTTTTTAACGATTTGCGCTGCTTTCCTTTGTATTTCATTATTTTTTTTGTTAAATCTATTTGACCAGGGTCCTAAATGCTCGCGGCATATTCGAGGTGTGGCCTAACCAGAGCGGTATCCCTCTTTAACTTTTTCATTCGAGGACCTTCCTATTATACGTTTAACAAAACCTAGTTTTTTTAAATCAATACTTGAAGAGTAATTTTTTACCTCTATTTTATGCTGTTAAATGTAGACTGTTGAAATAGGAGCATTTTCATAAATTTCGTCGGGACGAATGAGTTTTTTCCTGGTAAACACTCACCATGTATTCATACGCCAGTACTTGCTCAATCCCTTCTACATGACCCTGACTTTGATCCCTCTCATATTTTATAATTAAATGTGCTATGTCTCCTTTCACCTTATAACCAACCTCCTCACTTCCTACTCCCCTTCATTGAATGAATAAGAGGCTGACTGCTTCATTTTAGTTGTCTCTTGAACGTGACGAGAAGTTGGTGGATCCGCTAGAGGAAAAATTGCGTGGAAAATATTAAGCAAAAATAACCTTTTTCTGTGGAATTAGAAGGATAATTTAGGGAAAGGAAGAAATGCAGGAAGGCACCAAGCTTCATCTATTGAAAAAAAGGTACCATAGATCTACTTTATACCCAAAAATTGAGAACTTCACCTGTCGTTTTCATCGCACGGTAACTAAGTATTAAACGTAACACTCATGACAATATAGAGAACTTCGGGAAATCGAGCCTGTTTCCTCAGAAGGGTAACCAGTCCAAACCTAGCTACCGCACCCACCAAATCCCTAGAGAGATAATTTCAACTTCAGAGCGATATATATGTGAAATGAAAAGTAAAAATGCGAGATGAAACTGGCAACATCCATTCATTGGAAGGTGAAAGTAACATTTCCCATTTTATCTATACACATAACATGCCCACTTGGTAGTTTTTCCAAATAAAACAGTCTTAACTCGCCACGAATAAAATCTGCTTTTTAATTATAAACTTTATAAATTCCAAAAAACCTTACTTTATTGACGATAGCCTGAGGTTACGCTATTCTATTCTACGCTATTCTATTCTATCCATTGAGAAGGACCTAGTTTTCCAAACTAGGAGTGGTCTTCGGGCTTTTAATTAGCGTTTAAATACACAGAGACTTCGATAGATACTGGCTAGGGCCGATACTTTAAACATGGCAACGGCATAGCAATATATTTATAAACACATAAACACAGTATTCTTCTATCGACCTCTTTATAAATCTTTATAGGCTTAATAAATCCAATGCAAAATATCAAGTTTAGGTCAGTGTTAGTGATTCCAACAATCAAAGGATGATTCAGTGTTAGTGATTCAAACAATCAAGGGATGATTGTTTGAATCACTAACACTGACCTACACTTGATATTTTGAATTGGCAACATAAACGCAATGATTTCATTCGATATAAATATATCAAGTTTTAACGAATTTATGCCACATCTTTCCTTACCGCTGCAATCGATATACCACTCCGCAATGGCCCAAATATATGTCAGTAGTTATTCACGCCCCTTATTTAACAATAAATTATCACGGCGACGTTTCACCAACTTCCCCGCCACCCAAAACTCTCAACCTCGCTGACTCACACCACTTCACTCCTCCCTCCCCCAAAACCACCTCCGATAAAAAACACACCAACCCCCTTTTCGCGTCCCTACACCTCCCACCCCCCTCCCACCCAAGCATTCTCCCTTTTGCTTCCGCAATTTGTGTAAATGTAACCCCGGGGCTCATTAGTCTCGGCTCCACTCGTTTGATGGCAGGGAATGAGGGGAGGAGGGGGGCGGATGAGGAGTGGGAACGAGTTGAGCATTGCTGTGGGATGGAGGGGTCAGGGACAAGCAGTGCTGGAAAGAGAGCAGCCGGGGGAGTGTATTTCAGTCGAGGGGAGATCGTTGGCAAGGGAGAAGGTAGGGTATGGAGGGCAGGGAAGGGCAGGAACTCTCTCTCTCTCCCAACCGAGCGATAAAGGGAGAATAGCGTTTCCGGGATGGCGCTGGGCGTGGGCGGAGGATAAGAGACGAATGGTATCCCTGGGAACGGGAGGGTGGCGTTGGGTGGGTGTCTGGGTGCGAGGAGTTGGCGAGCGGTAGGGTGTAGATCGAAGGGTGCGCTCACCTCGGCAAGGCAGCGAACTGGTTGCATTGTTTAGACACCGGATCGTTGCGTGTGTTTTCCTTTGAATTTTTAAGGACGATGGCAATAATTGAATGTTTCAAGCATGATATATGTTTTGTGTGTGCGAGTGTTGGGGCGGGCGGAGAGGTGGGCACGTGACTTTAAACTCCCTTTCACGACTCCTGCCTTCCGCGTAGCTAGGACGCGTGTGGGGCGATAGAGGGGGGGGGAACAGAGTGGGGGTAGTATGGACAGGGAATACGAGGATGAAGTGGGGGGGTGCGGGGATCGCGCAACGGAATGCATGTCTACGAGCGCTCTCTCACGAAAAGAACGCCCAAATGAGGTGGGGTGGGTGGGTAGCGAGAGTGCGGAAGGCCGACGTTTTGATGAGCATTGTGTTTTATTCTCGAGCCGGAAAAATAATTGCCGAGATCTGTGACGGGGATTGACTCGATTGCGCAGCTACGGGCTCGCCGTGTGCACTCAATTAGCGCGCGCCATTGTGTCCGATAGGGGGAGAGTAATCGCCCAGCAATTATCATACATTAAAACAGTTTTCGCGCCGAGAGGCGGAGAGAGGATATTGCGAGATGAGTTCGGCACGACATGGGAGGGAAGGAGGGGGTGAGAGGGAAGTGAAGGGATTGCGAGGGATGGGGGGGAGGGATTTGCGCGATATGTATTAATATAGCTAATTAACCAACAAGGCATCCGATTTCCTTTGGGCCTTAATTCACGACGGATTACGCGTGGAGGGGGTGGTGTCCGCGGAGGGCGGGAACGTTGGCAGTCATTAAATCATCGTCTTTATTTGCGTTTCGCAAATTACTGGACGCGCGAAGAGGAGGCGACAAAGAGGGGAGCATTGGGGGGGGAAAGGGTCTATTTGTTATCCAAATCTGGGGTGATTAGTGATATCCAGGAATATTTCATTTTTAAGTCGCGTAAATACAAGTGATCTCAATATATGTTTGTTTAGTAATGGCTCACCAGTCCTTTTGTTGATATTAATACACAAGCGTATATTTCTGTTGAGGACGTTCCATCGTACCAGAATGCGTCAGAACAAACCAAATATCTAAAATCTTCTTTTGGGTCGTTCAAAACGTACAGCTCTCCCTTAAGACTATAATTTGCTACCGGAAAGGCTTAGCAAATGGTCTCAGGATTCACTTTGTGGACATCTTCCAATTAAAAAAGAAAAGAGCTTTTAACTGTATTGATCTACAGAAACTTTTCATGCCAACCAAAGTTGGAACAAGTCATCGTTATTTTCAAGGTTTCGAATAACATTAAGGCATCTGTATTAATGTATCCCATTCTCCCCTCACCAGTAAGAAATGCATAATTGCACAGGTTCATCGTCATGGTAATAATTGTACAGGTTCATGTGACCCGGTGTGTCAGTACACCGCATATACCTCCTAGTGGTGGGTCGAGGGCAACAGTATCCTGGCTCTCAAGGTAGTCCTTTCAGAAGGGATCCTAGCTTGAGCAGAATAGGGAAAGCGGGACTAGGGTATTAGTATGCTTTGGTTTCTCTTGTGGCATACTGGCGGAAATGTGCCAAAACTGACCGGTAGAGCGCCATAACCGTGAGCAGGAAAAGCTGCACGTGGTGCGAGTACTGCGAAGGCTGGTAACCTTGCATAATCTATTACAACTTACTACTAAACGTCAGAATGTTGCCTCGGACAGCCGAAGCCACGATGGGCGGCGGAAGCTGAATAAGGTTGGCCCATAAAGATACGGACTGGAAACGAACTGGACTCTCGGTACTTGGTATGTGAGAGGAGTGTATGGAAAGGAGCATGAGTTGCTGAATGAAATGAAAGTGAGACGAAAGGATGTTTTGTGTGTATGTGAAACTAAGCGTAAGGGGCAAGATGCTGTTACATTAGATGGCGGTAGTCCGGCATAGTGGTCAGGAGTTGAAGATAATGTACACGGCAGTCAAGGTGTAGGACTCATTCTTAATGAGAGAGCTAAGCTGCTAGTAAGGAAGTACGAGTTAGTATCCCCTAGATTGCTCTGGGTTCGCATGAAAGTGGGTACTAGGAGAGTTGTGATTGAGGCGTGCTATGCACCAGGGGATGGAGAGAGTGACTGTGTGAAAGATGAGTTTTAGGAAAAACTGTGAGAGGTTTTGAATAATTGTGATCCTGGTTTGAGAATAATTTTACTAGGTGACATGAATGGGTGGGTTGGTGTGAGGCGGGATGCATCTGAGAGAGTGGTTGGGCCTTTTGGTGACCCCGAGTGAATGATAATGGTGAAAACTTTGTGAGTGTGAGCTTGGAAAAAGAATTGTTTAGGTCAAATACATGGTTTAAACATAAGGGAATACATATGTATACTTGGCAAAGGGGCGATTGTAAAAGCATGATTGATTTTATTGTGTATGATGAGAGATTGAGAGAGTTAGTGTGGGACACGCGAGTGATGAGGGGTGCTGAATGTGGAACAGACCACTATTTGGTACTCTCCAAAGTGAATCTGGGCAGAAAGTTGGTGCCAAGGAAGAATGTTGCGCGTAAACAGTTGAGAGTAAAAGTGGAAATGTTACTAGACAGCGAGGTAAGAATGCGGTATGGTTGCATGCTTGAGGATGCTCTATCGATGAAATAGAGAGAATGGGACGAGCATATCAGAAACGAGAACGTAAATGATGCGTGGGAGTGTTTAAAAGGAGTGATTGTGGAATGTGCTGAAAGTGTATGTGGAAAAGGAGTGGTAGGGAGAATGAAAGGTGATGCTTGGTGGAATGAAGAAGTGAAAATTGCAATAAGAGATTAGAAAGAGGCGTACAAGAATATGATTGCTGCAAATCTGAGGAAGAGCGTACTAAGGCACGTGAGATTTACAGAAAGAAAAAGAATGAATGCAAAATCGTTGTGAAAGAGAGCAAAGAAAGAATGCGTGCGGATGAAGCTAACAAAATGCAGAGTGATCTTGAAGGTAATAAAAAGCTGTTTTGGAAGTGGGTAAAAAGGGCTAAGATTGGTGAAGGTAGGGGAATTAATGCGGTAAAGTATAAAATTGGAGAGATGATGTGGGACGAGAGCAATATCAGGAACTGCTGGAGGGAATATGTTGAAGAATGGTACAATAATATCGCAGGCGTTGAGGATGAGCCTTGTGCCTACTCTTAAATCTGGCACTATATTATCAATGGCTCCAGTTGCATCAACACCGATGAAACACTCGAAAATCTGCAGCTTGTGAAAGTTGTGTGCAATGTGTAAATACCAGCTCATCTAATACATGTAATTCGTATGCAAAATGATGATCTGACTTATGTTTTCTTGAAATAATCGTAGTAAGGCGTATTAACTCAGTACCTGGCTGCAATTTATTTGAAGTTTTAGGTTTTTCTCCTCGTTCCTGCATTCTAATAGAGAGGGACTTGATGGTCGATCTTTTTATATCGCATACCATAGACACATTCCCTCTGCCAAACACCCTTAAAGAGACTTGCAGTGTTATGAGTAGATGTATTAAATTATTCAAAAAGTGCTGTATCTCGCGTCAATGGGGACTAGACCATACGAATCCATTTTCATGCTGTTTTAAGAATAAACGGCCAGAAATTGATAAAAATCAATTTAAAACCGGACTCATGGATCCCAAAGTTTTCTTTGTCATGGAAGGTAAAATAGGCAATATCTCCTTTTTCTAATTTGTATAAAAGTCATAAGTACCAGTAACATATAGGGAGTATAATGAAAAAGTAAATATAATATGTATATTATAATTTTAACCTTAAATTTTTTAAGAAGCTTCAGCCGCAATATTATTACCTTGAGCTTCCTGAAACTTGGAATAATATGCATTCAAGAGATCCTGAAAGATCCTATTGATAGGACATGCTATGTTTTTCTCAAGGTGCTGTAGTCAAGTCAAGATTTTAGAAAACAGCTCTACTTTTGTTGCAAGATGTATTTCATGTTTCATCCAAGTAAAATATAGCCTCCGGATTTTTAAACCCGCTTGTTACGAAAATACTTGTTCCCGAGTCTAAATCATAACCGGAAGCGAGCTATTTATGAAAGTGTCGGAATAAAAAATATAGAGTTTTCTCTTTACTATTGGATTCAGCACGTGGTTTCGACTAATATATTCATTTTTTTTAAGTCAGCAATACAAACCTATGGCCTCATGTGACGTAATGAAAATGGGTCATCGTTACTTCGGGGCGAATTTACAAGCGAGTAGACATGGACGTAAGGAGGGCCATCGTTAGTAGAGGAGAGGATGTTTGGAGTGATGAATGTGAGCTAGTAGGATGAGACGATACGGCGACATTGATGACATGGGTATATTAATGTTGGTCAATTTTAAAAATAAAGATACCGTAAATGAATTTTATTTCAGCTGCTAATCTATAATTGGAGATTAGAGAGACTAATGCAGAATGAAGTCAGATCGGCATACGTAGAGACTGCCGAAGCTGGGAAGAGAGTCGTTGGCTCTTTTTCCAGAGTGAAATGTAAAATGCTTCTACTGGATAAAAGACCGAAAGAATCTGGTATTGGCTAAATAGAAGACTAATAATTCAGCAGAATAAAAGCGGTTCATGGAAAATGCGCAGCTGATTGAGCAAATGTGCCACCAAGTACCGTCTAGGGTTACTATGTTAGCAATGGGTTCGATTTAAAACAACATATTCCATAAAGCGATGCATTATTTATGGGTGTTCGGTTAAAAACATGTATTTTTGCCCCCAGAAATGTAGGAAAGCGTGTAAGTTAGGAGATAAACAGTTTTTTTATTTCCCTTTTCTCTTTTAGTTGGGCGTGTGAAACAGCGTCATTCGACGGGCCCGCGGGATACAAGGACCATTCCGAGGGGTGGTGCCTCACGGCAGAGTGCCGCAAACTCACTCAACACTGATTTCCGCAACACCAATACTGATAGTCATTAACACCGACAGCACGAATCAGTTGACGGGGCAAGCAAAAATTGCACATTTCGCTCGCCATGTGGACGTTGAAACGCCCGAAATAAAAGAAGGGAGACTTAAGTGCAGTCAGGGAAAACATTTTTGAGGCACATGCACAGGGAAGGGGATGTCATAAATCTATTTTTCAATGCATATGCAAGAGAGTATAAATCTCTACACTTAAGCGTCCTTTCGATATTAATCTGCCAGCGTGGGAGAATTTTAAATTAACAACACGGTTTTCTATATTTTATTTCAATGGCTGACTCCCTTCGTTGATCATGTTGTGTTTTGATTTTGGCATCATCAAATTAGATATCTATTTACAAAAGCACTATATGAAGGTTTGTTCATGAAATTCCGTGTTACAGGCATATGAATTGTTTAAAGAAAAACTAGTCCGCTTTCTGATGACGAAAACAAACTTTCATCCTTCCCATATAATTTTCTGCACAAATTATACCAGAAGTCACATACAAATAATAAAAACAATGAAATAATGAAGAGGAAAAATTGAATATTAGATGAAATATGTATTATATTTTCTAAAAACACTCAACTAGGAAGAGAGTTTTCTTATGAAATTTAACATTAATTATACGAAAACATTAATCTATAAAATGTTTTGTATCCATTGGGGAAAGCAGTAGGTTTTCCGGATTTTAATTTCTTCCAAATTATTAGGTCTTGGTAATTTACCGTTTACCTTTGATACACTCAGGACGTCTACAAATCTCGACTCCATCATCCATCAGCGGCTACCCACGCCGCAGGGTTGCCAAACTTGCGTTTTTTAAGGTTGGAAAATGCTATTATTATCATTTTTATGCTATTAAGCTAACACAAATCCTAAACATTCATATTTTTCCTGTGAAAGATACATTGTTCTGTCATTCACAATTTTAAGGATAAAACACCGGAGAATGGCCAATATTATCAGACAGTGAATTGTGATAAAGATACTTTCCAGTCCCTAATTGCTAAACTTATTAACTTAAGTAATTGCTCGACAGATTTTCATGATTGCTAACTTTTGCTACAAAAATACTATACAAAAAATTAACATTACACATCACTAAAATATCTCTAATATTAACAATACACTCCATGCCAAACCTTTTTTTGTATAATAGTACAAAAAAGTCAACATGGATGTTCTACCGTAGACTTGTTCACAACAGGATGCTCTAATGAGAAATCAGGAGGAGCTTCTTTGTATCAGTACAATACTCCCATTTCTCCTCTCCCCCCTCAAACCCGCTGGTGCCCTCCCCACTCAACCAATTATACAAAACTATCAGTACATTTTTATTACCCATCTTTTGATACTTAGTTTAATAAGTAAAAGTTGAGGCTGACGGGTCCTTCAACCATAGCATTTACCGCGGTGTAAGATTTTAAAATGAAATTTTCTTGGGTATTCCTCGAGGCCATTCTATGTATAGGACATCATGAAAAACCTCACCATTACTTCTAATCTTTTAAGCATGATTAGGGTGTATTGAGTTACAAATTACGAAGAAGCATTTTAAGATAATTGAAAAGCATGAGCGAGGCGGAAGTTAGGATGTTTCAAGTCCTCATCGGTGGGATTTTTACCGTCCCTAAGTGTAGCCAGAAACGTTTTAAATTCACCCAACACGGACGAATGAAAGAGTACCAATAAATCCGATTGGTCTCCATGATAACAAAGTGAATGGTGAATGTCTTCACGGCTGCAGCGGGAATACAAGGATCTAGGTAGTTATATTCAGACAAATTCCAAAGAAATATCAAGCCCTACATTGAAATAATCGCATAAATTAAATAATCGCAGTTTCAGAAGTAAATTAGAGGAACTGAATCCTCAACAATAATGATAATTCTTCATAAATGCCACACGTTAAAAAAAAACTATAATCACCCCAAGGAGTATTCTGCAAGCATTTTACAAGTACAGAATAAGGGTTGTGGGCTAAAATATAGAAAATCCGGAATGGATTTTTCTATATATTTTGTGAGGAGAGTAACTATATTAACAGAGTGAGCGATAGAAAGGGTAGCGGCTGAGTAACTTTTGGAGGTGGAGAACAACACGGCCAGTGAGCATGAATACATATCGAGCGAATGCAATCAGCCAGTCCTTCAGAAGAGCGTGGAGTCAAGCAAATTTCTGCCGGAAAAAAAGTTTCCCCAACGAGGAGAGCGAAATCTGACGGCGAGGGGGCGAGGCGAAAATAGGGAATGGGGGTCGGGATAAGGGGTGTTCAAGGAAAAGGGTCGCGTAGGGAGGAGGAGAAAAGTTGCCGGAGTGGGAAGTGGACCAGCAGGTTAGGGGTAGAGGAGAAAGGAATAGGGACACCACGTTCGAGTGACAACAGATGAGAATGAATTTTACACAAGAATACGATTCTGTTCAAAAAATAACTGAACTTTTGTTAATGCGCGGTATGGGATAGTCCTTGCTAAGTTTAGTTTGCGGCGCTTCAGTTTTCACTGAACACCAAGTAACCATGGTTTTCCTTTTATTTACACTATGAGTATTTTTATTTATATACTTGTACAAGTGGGAGACTGCCGCTATCTCTGAGTTCCAGAACTAACGTTACCACGTGAAATTTTGTGAGAACCTTTGGATATCCTTTTCGGAAACCTTCGAAGTTTTAAAGGAGGCTTACGTAGATAATGTTCTTAGTTGTATGCAGCGCTCTGTGTGGGTTATCCGACTCGAAATTGGTTGGCAGACGGTTCTAGACAAATCGTGATAAGGAGGGTGTTCGAAGCCAACTGATGTCGGTCACGAATCAGGAATGTGCTTCGCGTCATCCGTCGTCTGACAGGAAACCGTCTGAAGGGTTTGAAATCTCAATTTGATCATATAGTGGCCTTGTGACCGAAAGTTTGACTATATGTCTCGTTTCAGCAAATTTTGAACCTCATTTCATCTCAGCCGAGCAGAAGAACCTTTCTCCACCACCACAACGCATCCGACACTGAGCCTTATAAAGTCGTGAGATGTGTACTACAAAATAAAAGGAATGTCCCCGCTCTGCCACCGTACACACTTCACCTATCCCTGTGTGAATTCTTTTCATTTCCCAAATTGAAATCAGTGCTTCAAGGATTTTGCTTTGACACCATTGACGGCATAAAAGAGAATTCGGCGCGGGAAATGTAGGTAATACCCAGACAAGTATTCCATAACTGCATGGCAAAGATAAGGAGGGTACTTAGAAGGATATAAGCACCACTAAGTTAGAAGTGCTATAAATATAACTTTATACAACAAGTACCGTACTTTTAACAGGTCTTGAACACTATAAGTAATTTTTTCTTTATTTTTAAAAATGAATAGTTGTAATGAATTTATTCAACTATTGTTTATACATTTCGTTTAAAAAAATTACCAACTGTGCATTCGGATCAATTCTAAATACATTTTAAAATATATGTTTACCAACTGCATATTCACTTGTATTCTCTATGCATTTTAAACGCAGGCCTTGTTGAAGTTATGCAGCCATGTTGCATGGTTGTGGACTCAACTGTGTGGAAGTTGATTTTCATAAATGAAAATATAACTTTGTTATCTTCCACTGTCTTTTTTTTTGGTGTAACATGTTTCAACACATCGGAGTTATAATCAGGTACTTACTTAATGATAACACCTAGTTCTGTCCTAATGTGTTCCTAATTTCTAGCAAATGTTCCTAGGAATGGCCGTGAATAAATTTAGTGTTTTCATTACAGTAATTCCAAGAATGCAAGGAGTTATGTAAAGCACTCATATATCTGCTGCGTATGGAGCATATTCCATTGAAGATGCACCAAACGCTTCTATGGAAAAATATATTTTAAATGCAGTCTCCAAAGTGCATTTCCGAAATGTATACTGAAATATATAATGAAACTTATACCCTAGATTTGTCACGTTTAGAATTCATTCACATGCATTTCTGAAAATGAATTTACAACGCTTTTCATGCACGTGGGAAAGTTACAGATATACACAGTACAGAGAGAAATCCCCTTTCAGAGTGGCTTCCCGCGGATGAAAGCATCAAGGTGAGAGTAAAGGTAAAGTAAGCCTTCACTGGGAAGGGGGTGTGGAGGGAGGGAAGTGGGGAGGAGGAGTAGTGAGGAGGGATGGAGAGAGACCCCGGCGTGCGAGAGCGACTCGGCCACATGATCCCTTTGTAAGCACGAGAGGGAAAGTTTAGGATCCCCTGCGACCCCCCGCAGCCCGTCTCCCCAGGCTCCGTTTGAGTTATCCCCAGGCGACTCTCGCCCCTGCCAGGGCCGGGAGGGAGAGAGGGGATATCGGCGGTGGTCTCGTGTATGTGCGTGGTAGGGAGGGAGAATTCCAACACCCTACGCGGAAATGAAAGTTGCTTCATGTATTAACGAACGCACCCGTCACATTTTTGTCGCATGCACACTAAAGGAGGTAAAGTAAGGATAGAAGAGTAACCCGGCCTTGCATGAAAATGTTTCCAAAGTCTAAATTATTTTCAAGGGCATCAATGACAATCAATGGGCTTGCTTAATAGTTTTAAAGGTTTTGGAGGAAAAAAGAGAGCTGCAGTTTTGATACCCACCTGATATTCTCATAAGAGGCCATCTTTTGCTGTGGTGCTATGGGATAATTCTGGGGCCAAGTGAATGAAGCATTCTTTTGGACTAGTATTTTCTTCATGATGCTGGAGTTCTGACAAGAATAGTCCGACTGCATATTTAAGCGATGTCAGATGATGTATTTATGATATTTAAAGCTGGAGTGGCATTCAAAATTAGTCATCAAAAATCAAAGCGATAAATTCGACCAACTTGAAGATATTTTTGACTCCGTAACTGATCTGAAACTGGTGTTTGTGAAATGGCTATGAGATAAAACCGAGACGTGTTCACACGTGGCATTTGCCGAAATATAATTAGTGATAACATAAGATGAACGTGGATTGGAAGTCTTTCAGAAGTGGATTGGGAGGATAAAAACGGCATCCTGGGTAGAGAGAAATAGTGTTTGTTTAAGTTAGTTTGAGCTAGATAGTTCCCAAGTTATAATGGAGACCATATTTGTATTATTCATTTAAATTTTAGAAGCTGTAGGAAGTATATATTATATAATAAATTATTAAAAGTGCAATATTATACTTGTATATGACTGAAATTCTTGGCCATCAAATAATTATATTCAAATAAGTCTTTGATTTGACTCATTTTTTTCACGCGTTACGTTCAAAACTCCTTCAAAACGGAAGATTTGATGCGCTTATGAAAAAAAATCCCGCGGTGGAAAAATGATTAAAAAAAATATAGTCGAGAAAACATACCAACTACAGCCTGTTAATTTTTTGGCAAGATCTATGTGTTGGTCATGCCTTATCATTTTAAACGAGGTTTCTCTGGAGTGCGTAACCTATCATTTTCCATGCAATAGGGCAGCTATTATCTGTCAAAAATCTCGGAAATTAGTTCAGTAGGAGGATGATATTTTGGTTTCTTTAGAAGAGTAAGATTTTTCCGTTGAAATGAGACCAAATTCATTTATTTCTACGTGAAACGATATATCTCTCAAACGACCTTAATTGATACAGGGAAAGGAAGGATACATAAAAAAATACATAATAGATGGATGATGGGAAGTGAGGGATTATTTAAGGCTAGTACGGAGAAAATTTTGTCAGAGGAAGAGCGAAATAAAATAATGTGAATCTTGGACAGTAGTATGATACCTTATATAAGGTGGTGTTATATAGAGGGTGCAAGGTAGCCGCACATACCCATTACTCTGCGACAATCGCAGCTTTCTCAATTAGGAATGGAGAGAGCAGTAACTCTGTCTCCTTCAAACTAGCGGTAAAATGCAGTAAAGGATGTCTAAGGCAAAAGGCATACAATTATATGGTCTATTAATGGTGAAACATCATATAATTTCCGTAGCAAAAAATAAATTTGAAATGTATCACAGTTGTGGGCACATGTACGCCCTAAAATAAAGAGATGGTGGTAGTAATGCACTTTCTTCAAATATTTCATTTCAGACTGCATTCAACATACTTTCTTTATACATACTAACACAAGATGATGTGGAGTGCTAAAGTTTCAAAGTATAAAATTTCAGTTTGACTCCATGAGTTCACCTCATAGGGTTTTACGATTATTGTGACGCAAAACATAGCATTTGACGCGTCTCTGAGATGAGATAAGAGCGGGTTTTCTTGGCTTCCTTCGAGGCAGAAAAACATTTTCGGTTTGAATTCACGTAGCAAAGTAAGGTGGGTCTTGGGATATGAGCAGAAAGATAGCATAGAAACTGTTCCTCCGTCACAGCAGGGACGCGTTTCGGAAATGAAGAATTACGCAAGGCCACGAACACCTTGCCCAAGCAATATGCTATTCGTTTTGCTCCAAAAACATCTCAATGTGGGCTGAAGTCGATGGCTCGAGTCGCTTCTTTGTTATGCAGAAAATTCTGCGTTTAATTTTGAATGATAATGAATGACAGGCGATTGGATTCCAGGATTCAACGTAAATATCGAATGCAGCCGACTGCCTACTGTTTCTAAAATCTGCTCATTAACAATTCCTAAGAAGCCATATAATCACTCAGTATACAAATAAAAGTAGAGCTCATATTTGGCAATTTTATTCGTTTTGATTCCTTAATTAGTACAATCATGTCATTGAATGTACATCCATGATGAATAAGGGAAAGGATTTGGCTGCAATTAGACTGCTAGTGGAATTAAATAAAAAAAGTAGTTTTCATATAATTGTCAAAATAAATATATCACTATTGCCAGAGCATTTTTGACAAATTTACTTCCGCTAAACGCCATAGGAACAGCTAAAGTTTTACTCACAATGTAGTCACGGATAAACAATTAACCTTATTACCGGACCATGTAGAGTTTTAAATTAAAGATATATTTCGGCATTATGGGAAAGGAAAATTCTGTGCGCAACCTATATTTAGTATAAAATTAAGACATTTTTTAATTATGGAAATTTTACCTTTCTAGATAAAAGAATCAAATTACGCGCATTCTTTTTTGGGCACGATATTTAGGTTTGCAGAAAATAGTTAAAGCACGTAAGTTCATTTCTCGCATTTTGATTAAGAGCCCATTTCATCTTTTAGTTTTTCATTTATTGTCAATCATCATTCATCAAGATTTATCATCAACAAGTTTTCGCCGGCCAATTATTAGCACCAAAACAAGTAAATAAATTTTGCAGCTTGAAAATGATTCCAACGGGATAAACGATAATCAACAAGATTCGAGAGCGACATATTGAAATATTATAGCCATAAATCTAACGAAAAACGTCAAATGAGCACCGATTTCTGTTATGTCGTAACATTGAGTTACGTCCCTGTTAGTGATGTCATCATTAAAGTAACTGATTAACATTAATTGATTATGAATAATGAATTATGAGAGCCTTCTTTCTTCAGTCACGTCTTTTATATGTGACTAAAAGACGGAGTTTTTGGCTATAAAACTCATGAGACGTAAGAAAATTACGAGACTGTGTCTTACCTAATCAAATATTGGAGTGTACAATTTACGACATACAAATAAAAACACGTCTTTTAAAGGTGGGAAATAGACGAAGTATAAATAAAAGGACGAAAAAGGAGCTGAAAACTTAATCAACTGAAATTATGTTAAATACGCGCTTTATGAAAGTCAAATAAACCTGTAAGCGTTGATTTAATACCCTTCTTCTAAAGATTAATTATAAATAAAAAAGTACAATCATAAGCGGAAACAAAATATTATGTCACCGCATAATGACCCTTCTAATGTATCCATGAAGATTACCTTTTAGACTGTGTAAGACAGGCTGATGTCAAAGCTTTCTTTCCATTCCGAAGGCCCGATTTCGTATCTCGACGGTAGAGATTTGCTGTAGGAATACCAATCACTATTCGAAAGTTATGTCAAAAGGGCCATAAGTGCTGCGTTTTGAGCACCGGATATGATGCGTAACCTTCAAGCTGTTGAGTCCCCATAAAAAAAAAACTTTCTTCATCCGAATTCTTCCTCTATCCGCCTACAGTTTTAAAGAAAGCTTATCCATTCCAACCAAAGTATATATTATTATAATTCAAATGGCCTTGGCTACCTATGGATTTTCCTGCGCTCGTCTTAATACTGCAAATCCTTTGTAGTAATGCTAGGCTCTAAATATGGCTAGATATTCGAGTGCAAACTAATAAAAGAAAAAAAGTGTTTTTTAAGGGTTTTACGCTGGTAGCCATTGAATTGGTGGGGAGACAGTGCCATTTTATATGGATCCAAGGAACGTATGAGGTATGAATTACGTGACTACGCTCTGCCATTCATTGTTGGAGGAGAAATACACCATAATGTCGAGCTTCCACCTCATTTTTTATTGAAAATTTAAAATCAATTATATAAAAATTCGCGTCATTATATATCGTGGATATTATCTGCGTAGTATTGCTGATCAATAGCGCATTCATTCGGATATTTACCACTCTGCTTCGTACCTTCTCAAGGAAAGATATTCGCTGGATTCAGGACACCTCTGGAACGAAGTGGATCGAAATGAAGGTTTTGACTTGAAGATGATCATTGGCCCAGAAAGGAAACTGACGTTAGCGGAAGACAAGAAACAGTTAAACAGTTTAGTCATTCTCCATGAAGTATTACACCATATTATGATAGAGATTATCCGAATAACTGATGCGGATAGCATTATTCATTATCAAGCGAAAATGTATGGTAATATAACCAAGACTTTTTTATACACTTGTGATGCTTTCCACCTCTGCCGAATTAAGGAGTTGTCCTACATATATTGCAACAAGGCCGTATCTAAATAGGTTAATTGGACCTTGTACTGCCACAATTAACAATAACTACATCGGTAGAGATAAAAACGAGAGGTGTTTGGGCTAATGTACACAGCAAAACTCAGATTTTCCGATTTGTGTGGTAATTTTTGGACAATTAAAGGGAAAAAGTTGTAATAACCCTTCTCTCCATCAAGAACCGAAACACGAGTGGGAAATTTCATATGATGGGGGCCAAAAAACGATACTTATGTCAAAGCACGAAAGATAATTTAAAAGAGAAAGCAACAGCCCATAATGCTGTGAGCTTATTGATTCAAGGTTTTTCATTTTTGTACATTTTTTAAACTTTCAAAGCGCAACCCCTGAATTTTGTACATTTCGCACCTATTGATATTATTAGATAAATTACGATGCACATGCTTATGTTAGAGCACTATTAAAAACTTGTTATGGTAATTTTTGTGAAAAGGTAGTATTATATTTTTATGATTCCTCATGTTCACTTTTTACGTCCAAGTTTTGCGGTATAGTAGACCGAGGTGAAGGTACTTTTATATCGACGTGAAATCCAACGCCATTTATGTATAATTTACACTAGGGGACACGTTTAGAGCAAAAATCAGATAATTGGAAAGTACACAATTGCAACATGGCCGTCGTCTCCATGTCGACGAATCTCAAATTTTGCTCTCGCGCTTTAGATGCTGGTTCTTTTCCACCCTCATAATTGTTGAGATCATAGTTAATGCGTAATATTACTTAAATCAATACGTTTCCCGAATATATCTCATCAGACACGGTCGATTTTGTTTTCATCTTGGTCAGACTTCTTGTGAAACAATGAGACAACGCTCGAGTTTGCAAGTTATATGACTAATCACAAATAAATCATCAAAACATTTATTGGCCAGAGATGATAAACGCTTACTCTCGCATGACCCTAAGGTAAAATCACAAGGCCAAATAATGAAAATGTATCTAAGCAGCTAGATATTTAATTATGCACAAGCGATTAATGCGAATTAAACTAACTATAATGAATAAACATATATGCTTCCATTTACTTCGCGAAAAGCTCCCCTCGAGTATAAGCAACAAGTCCATTCGGAATAATTAAACTAGCGTAGTGCGGTGGTGATTGGAAATTCCCCATTTCATGTGTCACTCCCCTTTTGGAGCCAACTGTGGTCTCCTCAGAGTAAAACTTTCAATAAGTAATCGGGCCCGTAGCAACTCTATACTTAAGGTCACACTAACTCGATGCGGGAAGATATTTTACTTATATCAGATGTCATAACAAAAGAATGGACCATTTTCCAAGACCTGTAATTCCATACTCGATGAGATATATCTATTTCATGCGAGAAGTTGGCTGAAAGGCGAAGGAGCTTGTGAAACTTTGTCCGCTCGAGCATACGTGACACCAACCACGCAGGTCGGGTTACATTCATTGGGACGAGGGCAACAGTTACCGAGGTAGATCTACACTGGATGAGAATTAACAACACATTTCATCCGAATACGAAAAAAGCATAAATCATTAATATTACCCAATCCAAGATTAAATTTAAGTTTTTGCTTTGATCATATGCAAGTAATAATTGCTTTATATCGCAAATGTCGGACAGATGTTGAGTATGGTGGATGGAGTTCCGTCTTTCCGTTCCGATTCTGGGCTCTAGCTTATGATCCTGGCAGAGGCGTACATTTTTCAGAGGAAATATGATCCTTACTTGGTAGGTTTTTGGGGGAGAGAGCAAGCAAAATTCTTCGCCCGCCCTATGACAATACAAATGCAGGTTACGTAGGCAGTTTCGTAGAGAGTAGGTTAATGCGGACTCTCCACCCTTCATTATTCCCAAAAAAGTCTTTGAATCTGTCCACCTATTCTAAATAAAGCGAATTTTCTCACTCGTCCCGCTTCCCCATTGGACTCCTGATTGGATAATTTGGACTGCCAATAGCAGCAGAGCATACGAGTTCCTCCAACGTAAGTGTTACGTGACCTTAGAATAATTTGAATTGACCTGTGATTCTAGGCCTACTTCGATGTATTAGCAGTTTGGTTCAAAATATTCTTATATATTTGTTGCGTGACGATAAAGAGACTAGGTCGGAAAGGCGGTTCGATGAGCCCATACCCATACCTTCCGTTATGAATGCCGTAAATTAAAATATAGGTATGTATTATCACCCTGTTGAGTGCATCATTGTCGATATGACTGACAGTGTTAGGTTTAGAGATCGTTGTCCGTTTCGGTAATTTATTCCGTCAAAGCCAGAAAAGTATGTAATGAATATTTTTTTGCAAAAGATTCTATTTCAGGATACCTCGTCAAGGCATTCCATTTTTATATAAAAGCAAATGGAACAAGAATACTCCAAAACTTTGGATATAGGATCGTACAGGACGTTGGTACACTCTATCATGGGAGCACATGTAAAGTAACTTGAGATAATTTTTTAACAGTCCTTCAGCAGGATTACAAATTGAAAAACGATACATTAATAATCGGTGGGGTCCAAACAAAAAATACCGGTGAGTTTTTTCCCAATCGCTCTCGAGTTTTGGACTTACCAAAGCAATGACCCTAGTATTATCACTAGAAAGCCAAGTCCCTTAAATTCCAAGTCTCTAGACAGGGAAAAACTGTAATTTTGTCGTCTATGCATATGGCAAAAACTTGCTTTAAAGAAACAAAGTAAACAAGGTGTAAATGTTGTACAATAGTGCCACAAAGCAACTCATAGATATGACACATCAGATTCAGTCCTCCGCTAGCGAGAGAAAACCAAATTGCTGTGCTCATTTTATGATTATTTTAAACGTACGTAGAGTATGTAGTATGAAACTTAGTTTTCTTATATATTAAACTAGCTGTGCCCGGCATGCGTTGCATTGCCTCTTTTTCTTTCTTAGCAGGCACACACATAAAAAGTACACACTCAACAAATTCAATAGTTTTAGCCTTAAATTTGTAAACTGAACCGGTTGTGCAATGAATATTCTGAGTAAAACTTACAAAGTATGCTGATTCCTGAACATGAAAAAAGTACACACATTGACATGTACAAAATTCCTCCAATTGCCTACTTTTATAGCCCATAATTTACTTCAAAACCTCATTGATTTCAGTACATATGATCATATTCTAAATTTGAAAAATAAAATACTCCATCCTGAATTCCCCACTGATTTTAATACTTTTCATGGTTTGACCCACAAATCTTTTCCGGAATCAAAATTGGTCCCTAAACGACTTTTAGACTCAGTCCAATGAATTCCTCGTACCTACACAGAAATATGTAACGTACAAACGATGCCATGAGTTTCCATTCCATGCCTATGCTGGGGCTTCCAAGTAAATAAAATATTCTTTTGCTGAAGCAGTACAAACATTAAATAATTTCGAGCAAAAATGTACAATTTTAGGAAAAAGCGAGGGTTGTACGAAAATCGAATGCAAGAATTAAAAATAATCAAACAAAGAGACCACTGCACCAAAACATATATAAAGCAAAAATAAATTACGCACCTTTTAAAACAAATTATGTCTCACTAATATGATTCTGATGCACGTGATTGAGCAACTCGTAAACGATCTGCTTCGCTTGCTTGATTGCCACGCCTCGCTTTTTTGCGAAGCTCGCGTGCCAACAGAAATATTTTGAAACGACTGGTGCTCCACCTAATGTAAAATGGATTTAATAATTCAGAAACCTTCAGGGGCGAGCGCACTAGAATTCAATGGTTTCTCAATTTCTATTGGTTAAAATAAGAACCTCTCTCATTGGTTAAAATAAAGATCGTATTTTTAAATTTAATAGTATTTGAAAAATTAGGTTAGGATTATTAGCCTACCCGTCGGGCGTTGTTGCACGAAAATTATTCGAAAGATTAAGAGGGCCTTTAAAAAATTTTTATACATTCCACCTTCGAAACAATCGCAAGAGTGTACTCAACAACTTCTTAAAGTTTCTTGGCGATTCGTTAATTAAGATTTTATTTTTGTTTATTTATTTGGTTGTCAATGAAAATGCTTATAAGAAAATCGATTGAAAAAGAGAGAAACTTCATTCTTTCGGGCATGATACCACTAATTTTAGTAGTATCACGCTTTCGGATATGCGATAAAATGAATTTCAACTCTCTATCTTTAGTTAAAGTTGTTTTAAAATGCGAAATAATTAACCGATGCACAAATTCCAATGCTTAGAATTCCTAATCAGCTCAACTAAGCAATATGAATTCAAAGCGAAATCTGGTTGTCAAGCGAATATGGTATTGTTGATTTCACTGAAAAATATGTGTTTCTGCAACTAAAAACGCAATTTTCCGTCAATTACGAAGTGAAAAGGATAATTAATTGAAAGAATTAAAAACTTCATTCTTTCAGACATTTAATTGAAAAAATACCAACTCTCTATCTTGAGCGAAAATAATTTTAAAAAGTAAAAAATGAAACCACTGCACAAAACCCGATACGTACCGCGAACCACCTAAGGGCCCTGAGACTCCCGCCTAAAGGGCCCACCTAAGGGCCATGGGACTTTTATGGACCCTGAAATCATTTTAAAGTAGCCGATAACTTTCCTCCTGCCTTGAACTATTACTCGGCAAAATTTCAGCACGATAGGATTAAAACTGAGGTAAGGATTATTAGCTTATCCGTCGGGCGTTGTTGCGCAAAAACTATTCAAAAGATTGAGAGGGCCTTGGGGGGCGAAATTTAAAAAAAATTTATCCTTAAAACCTTCGAAACCTTTGCGAAAGTGTACTCAACAACTTCTTTAAGTTTCATGGCGATCGGATCAACGGTGTAGTAATGCATACAGGACACACAGACATACATTCGTTTTTATATATATAGATAAACATAGAGCATATGGAAAACAAACTATTTTTTATTCCAAACGGCCAATTTTAACTTCATGACCGTCGAGTGCCGCAGGAATGTTTGTGCGGGGTAAACAATAACGAGCAACACAATTTTTAAACATTGCATAGCGAAGGAATATGCAAAAATATACAAAATGAGCAAATTAGAAGAGGCGCGTGTTTGGAGAAAAACGCGTTCGAAATTTTAAAATAAAAATGTATACACAAAAATGCAAAAATCTTGAATTTATAGCGTCACAACATAATGCGCTCTTGCTTTCCCTTTCATTAAACGTTTTTTGCTTTGACACGAGTAATCCGGAAATACGGATGACTAACAAAACACAATAAAATGGAAGGTCAAATTTTTCATACTTCCGTAGCTAGGCAACGAATGCATAGCTACCTATTTTGTAAAATAATTGGGCATTATGAAACACGTAGTGAAGCGCAATGTGTCGTGCAAATCAAGTTTAAATTAGATAAGTCAAGGGAAAATTGATGCTTGATTTGATGTGGAATGTCCCAAGGAAAGAGAAGGCTTTAAAAAATCCGTAAACCTTGAAGACGAATCCTAAAAATCTGACTAAACAAACGATTTCAGGCTCTATTCCCAGCTCTGATAGATTTTCTCGTAGTAATCTTCACCTGCCAGCTCTTCCTTACGTGCGTAGAGCGATTTCGCGGTGAAAATTGGAAACGGGCGAGGGAGGAGGAAGGAGATGAACAGCAAGGAAGGAAGGTGAGCAGAAGGCTAAAAGGGGAGGAAAAGAAGAGAATAAAGAGGGACGGACACCTGAATTCCGCTTCACGCCTCTCTCTCTCTCTCTCTTTCACTCGAAGGGTAACATTCGGAAGTTTGGGAAAATAGGAGAGGAAGATGAGGGAGGGAGTAAGAGAAGGGTGCGGGGTTGGAAAACCTCCAAACTAGACATCCCCCCGGAAATGTGAGGAGCCGAAAAAGGTCCCCTGGGGATGAGCGCTCTGTGAGGTATTTCGTGGTGGACTTGGAGCACCAAGCAAGCAGCGCTTAGGGATGTGTTGGCGTATGGGGAAAGAGGCTGGATTCATTGAAGATACTCGAGCAACCCTCCGATAGGTAATAAATATTTCCTCTGATATTTTGCGAAAACTCCGTAAAATCTTGATTTTTTAAACAGATTTAAAAGCCTGCGGAAATGGGCTAAAATACTGGCGAAATAGGAGAAAAGTACACAAAAAGTTAATAATTAAATATAAAGGTATACGTTTTTATTTTAACGACAGTAATATAAGTAACAACGGTGAAAAATAAATAATATCTAAATGCTTAGGATTGATCTACATGCAATATTTCTGTGTAAGTCAAGCTGAGATGCTACTTGCATGAGAAGTTTCCCCAGTGATTCTTAAAATTTCGCAAAATGCATACGGCGCCATGGGTCAGTAAGTAAAAAGCGTTTATTAGAGGTCGCTAGCAATCTATTGGCGCACATATGAATCACTGTAACCAAGAACTTCATCTTGCGCTTATACGCGCAGCCAGTTATAGAATCCCTAAAAAAGATGCGTCCGTGATGTTCTTTCTGCGTCATAAATAGGTTAAAAATCTGTTTTCTTTTGAGGTTGTCTTAATGGATTAATATTGGGGGTTTCTTAATATTCCTACGATGGCGTTTAAGGAGAAGTCAGGGGATGGTAGTGCGTAAGGTGGTTTGGATCCTTATAGAAATCACTCGATAACATATATATCACTTAGCTTCTTTTTTATCCAAATTGAGGTGATTGAGTGATGTGCTTGCGTAGGTGGATGGTCTCTATAGGCTCATTTTTAAGTATTTCACCATTACAGAAACTCCCGGAATGAGAGGCGAAGCATTGGATGCGAAACAATCAAAACGTCGAAAAAATGAGGGTGTCGGTATCTACGCTCGACAGAAGTGGAACTTCTTCAGTACGTTCAGGTTACATAAAACGCTCGCTTTGTGCCCGTTTGTTTTATAAGCAGTATATCCAAAATGTCACTCTCCCTCATTCTCATTTGAGGACACTGTGGGATCATTGAAATGACTAGGAATAAATAAAATTATTTTATTGGCTTATGTAAACTGTAGTATTTCGTATTTTAAATTGAGAATGCAAATATAAATAACGCGGTAATTAATGCTCTTTGATATAACTGCGAAATGAACTATAACATTTGCGTATCAAGATTTAGACCTCTTAGTAAAACTTCCGCAGGTTATTAAAGCAATATATTTACATATGAATCCAGTAAATACCTACCACAAGAATAATGGTTTTTATATTTTATTGCAAAATTTTACCTACAATTATCTCTCATGAGGATTTCTCAATTAAACTTCTCATTCAGCTGTTCATAGCAACCATAGAAATAAAAAATAAACAGGTTTTTCAAAAATATAATTAAAGAGCACTATATCGGGCTAGAATCAACGGCACAAAATAAATATTATCGCTTCAAATAAACAATGAAACAACTAACCGAAATTCAGATCTATAATCTGTGAGATGTTAGCAAACAGCATTCGCTTTCTCCAAAATTGCCTGTATGTTAATTGTTATCTTATCGGTACCTTGGGAATAAGTACGTTTTGATTGAGCTCGGAAGAAATAATTGGCATGCAAGCAAATCGTTATAAATTATTATTATAAAAAATATTTGCATGAGGTTCATAGTGCAGGAAAGATAAATATCTGAGTAAATGTACCTCAAGCTTCATATTAAGGTATCTTGATAAGACTCCCAAGTCACGACTCGTTTATAAAAATTAACAGAATTAAATTAAAGAGATACTGATTGGGAACTTAATGATATTTTTTACTTATTTAAGTGTTCAACAACGCTTTTCCAAAATTTTCGTAAAATAAAGACATATTTAATACCAAAGGCAACCCATTCGGAGTACTTTCATTCCATTCTGAAGCCAAGATACTCATAAATTAGCATATAAGGTAAAACATATTCCACTGCTTGTCTAAACTATTGACTTTATCTAAATACGATGATGCGCTGACAACCTTGGGTTCCAGGTAAGTACCGCCTATTCATGAATACGATATTCTTCACAGGGGAGTTGCGTCAACGATCGCTTGTTAAAATTCTCAATCAATACTCTTTATCGTTTGCAATGTCAAGTCATCGTTCCTCTTTAAAAGTGCATTTTCTTTCCAGGAACGGGATGTTAAAATTTTGATCTAAGCTGGCACACTGCAATCAAAATTTGAACCAAACTTTGTGAATATGGTGTGCAATATTTAATAATAAAAAAACATAAACAACATGGGGGTTGGGGTCATTCGACACTTTTCTGGAATTTCATCGAATATATCGGTAAAAATGTTTTAAAAACGATTCCTTCGAAGCTTCATGACTATATTTATTAATACCAGTACCCACTACAATTACGTTTCACTTATGTTGTGAAAATTTAATAAATGTTTGAAACAATCACATGGTATGGTAAGGGGTAACTAAAATGGTACTGTAATATCGAGGAAGACCAATTGGGGCATTATTTCGAATTAGGGAACAACCCATTTATATACCGTCTAAAAACTATATTCGTCTAAATGGTTAAAGACAATTAAACATGAAATATGGCTGTAATAAGCAAATACATTATATAGAAATGTATACACAATGGTTTTTTACTACCTCAAATTTACCACTTTCAATTAATTATTTCCCCATAAACAAAACAAAATCTGCAGTTGATTTCTGAATAATTCACCCTTCAGTTGTACGAAAACTTATTATTCGAGAATGGAACGTAAAACTCGTCAACATTCTATGGGAAAATCCCAGAGATAATGGATATCTCATTCATGACAACTATGAAAAGACGGGCGATTATTATTGAACATCTATTTCGGACGGGAGATTATTATTGAACATCTTTCCGTTCGGCAATACTGGCATTTTACAGCTGTGAGCTACATATTCTCTTAAGCTTTTGTGCCGTTGTCACCACCTTCAACAATCGATGAAGCATGTGGAGAGAGTCGACGCATAAGGCGAGTGCGTGACTTGAGTATTCATAAACGCAGGAAACATTTCGTGGGTTTTACCGCGCGGCGTTTCTGATATTTATGACTCAATTTCTTATCTACTGCTCATACGCACTTTCTCCTCGCATGTATACGTATATGCATATTTTTTTTTACTATCACTCGCTCACTTTTATGGAGTCCTTTCAAGAATTTTACGCCCGTCGCGGCAGTCGTTCTCTCGCAGCAGCTTTTGATAATGCGTCCGCCCAACCGCCAACCCTATCCTAAACCCTTTTCCACCTCCCACCATCGCTAAGGCACTTTCAACTCATCGTCTCTCCTACAATAGATACTCCCGAGACACCCTGGGAAGCCTTTCACGATCTCATGCACCTCCTTGTTCACGGTGTCTCCTAACCTCCCCGCATTAATTACTCCTCACTCCATTGTAAACTTTCGCCCTTGATTCTCTTAACCGTGGAATTTTAACGCAAAACAAAAGCGGGCGGGCGCGCGCGAGCGGAGGGGAAGAGGTGGCCCGCTGAGGCATTAATTTCCGCATTATGGAGGACGGAGGGAGGATACAAGAGTCTACGGGAGTACGAGCGAGGAGAGCCGTCCTTTGTCTAGCCTTTCACACGTCGCGCGTGCCTTTTACATCTGCCCTCCAAGATTACTCTCCGCCTCCCCTCTCATATTATCGCACTATCTCCTTCAAAACCTTTCTCCGATCCCTTCAAATTGTACCAACCATCAGAAAAAAACCCTCCCCTCGTCCCTTCCTCACAAGCCACTCCTTAATTCGACCCTCAGTCCACCCTCAAACATCGCTTTAAAAACCAACAATGCAAAAAGGGTAGCGGTTGGGAGAATGAGGGATGAACTGTGAGCGAGAGAGAAGCAGCCTCATGGAGATGGATAATGGGGCGTGGGTGGGAGGTGCGGCGGTGGGGGCTGATGGGAGGGATGGGGGAGCAAAGAAAGGCCATGGAGCTGGAAGGCGGAAGGGCGTGAGAGATACAGGGAAGGACGGAAGAAGAGAAAGAGACAGAGAGAGAGAGAAAAGAAGCTTTTTGGGAAATGGGTTTTAAGTGGGAAAATGGGGAGGTATAGTGTGAGGGGAGCTCGGGAGGGAGGATAGAGATGGGAGGTGGTGGGGGTGGAAAGGCACCATCTCGTTCGCAAATATTATTCCGGATAATTTAACAGCGCAAGTCTTGGGAGGGAACAGGTTGAGACGGAAGACTAAGAGGGAAGAGGGAGGGAGGGAGGGAGGGGAAGAAGAGTGTCTGAGTGTGAAGGGGGTCGGAGTGGGAGGAGCAAGAAGCGAGACGTTGGGTGAGTGTCGGGAGGGTGGAGTGGTGGAGGGTGAGGAGAGAATGGGATGGAAGAGTCATTAATTGTTGCTGGAAGTTGGAAGGCTTTTGCATCTCCGCGTGGCGTGTAAGGCTCAAGAACGCTTCTGAGGAGATTCGAATCGAGGCGGAATGAAATAAGCATGGGTTTACTGAATGAATTATTATCGACGCCCCTAATTGAGGGCCACTTTCCATATTGCTTCTCTGCTCGCTGTTGCCTTTTAAAGTCTCGTAAAATAATAGCCATGTTGAACACTCCTTACAAATGACATGTACTTAGCAAAACGAATGAAATAAACGGGGCAAATATTCACAGCCCAAGCATTCGCCATTAAAATATAATATATCACAGACCACTCACTATTGTTTTCTGAAAATGAAGTACAGTTCAAAAAAGCAGAATGATAAGAGTAAAAAGTTGGAATCAGTTTTAGGGCATCGATCTTGCCATAGGAGTAAAATCTATTAGCATTGGGTGTAGCAGCATAAATAATGATCTAACATTTTGAAGTGTACACCGATTCATATGAGCAATTAACGTTGGTCTGTTTTAAAACGGTTGATCAGTTACATTTATTCAACTATTAATCATCAATTGGAACTGCTATAATAGTAATTTATCCGCAGAATACAAATTTCACATCCAGTTTAGCCTATAGCAATATGCTATAATTTTGGCAAATTTCTGCCACTATGCGAAGTCCTTTCTATATCACGACCAATAAAATATAAAATTATGACAAGTATGTAATTGTGTGAAAATGCGAACCTCAGCCTGAAAGTTATAAATCAATGGCTGGATAACTAATCTACAATTTCTTTCAAACCAACACACTTGAAGTGACTTGAATGATGAGACTCAACTTAAAACATAAAAATATGTCAATGAGTGAACATAGATAAAAATAATAAATGCACATATAAATACACATTACTAAAGATAACTTCTGTACTCAAAATATTTTAATATAAAGTCAAACGAAATGAAAAAATGATAGTTTAAGAATTCAGGTCTAAGGTGGTAAAGCTAAAATATTTAAAATTTTTGAAGATGGGAGAGTAAAATAAAAAAAGATTATAATCTTGCTTTTGGTTACAATGGCATTTATACAAGGCGCGAGGTTTCGCCGATCCATCCGTCGGCTTCTTCAGCCAATAATGAATGTCTTTCATTTGGTCAATGGCGGAAGTTAACGCAGAAGGGTTGGCGAATGCAATCGCTTTGTATTAAAATAATCAATATAACCGAAATCAAGAATTGTAATGATTTTTAGACTAAACATAAAAAATATAAAATAGAAATGAATATAATTAATGAAATATTATGAATTTGTCATTGGGTAATTAGCAAGTGTTTCATTTTTACAGACGAAGCAGCAACGAGGCATTTAGTTGCAACTTGTGAATTTATTATGCTTACTAAATATTTCCTGTATTATATCTCCTATAAGTAACCCATTTTTTACAATAACGCACTTATTTCTTCTAACTTTAGGCCTTAAAAAGCTGTAACATAAAGTATTTCATGCTATACTTTTTAAATTCTATGAAGAGCTTCATCCATCATGTCACATCAATTCCCTGGGATTGAAATCACCCTAGTTTTCTCTTGGACTAGTACTTGAGTTGGCACCTCCTTACGCATTAAAGAAAAAATTTTCTGTTGGTCCCGATCGCGAAACTCTAATTACGAAATAAGACCCAAGGGCGATAGATAAGGGAGCTTGGACTGCAATTAGCAGTCCCTCAACCCCAAATCCGCCTGCCTTTGCCTGCCTCCATCTTTGCTTGCGCGTAGTAAGAAAAGCTCCGATGAGACAGTGATGGAGATGAATGCGGGCGGTGGAGTGGTAACAAAAGCGCAAACCACGAATAGTAATCACATCACATCCTCTCGTTCGAATCTCTCAATCGATAACATCCAATTCTCCCCAATGGGAATTAAAAACGCGCCCTCACCCTTTTCTTTATTTGCGGCGATTTCGCTAATGAACACTCAAGTTCATTCGCCAAATTATCCTCCGGGCGAAAACCTCGAAAACCACCACTGGCGTCCCAAAACCAGTAGTCCTTCCGACCGCACCACATCCCCCCGAAATAAAAAATAATCCCTTTTCCTTCCCGCGTACTCTCATCGCTGGGACCCAATGCACCCCTGCCCCCATCCCACCTCAACAAAACCCTCATATCTCTCCCGTTCTTTCCCCTCCCCCCCACCTCCGTACAAATCGATTGGTACCCCATTTCGCTACCCCACGTACCCTGACTCCCAGGAACCGTCGCCACGGTTCGCGCGCAATCATTTTCGGCGAACGCCGATGCAATAAACCAGCGATCGCTAAAACCGAACAGCCCTATTAAAACGGGCGATTCGGAGCTCCGTTCATTATCTTTCCGTCGCCCCAAAAAGGGCACGATTGTAAGTATTAAAGAAACGGATGACCCACATAAATGTGACCTTACCCATTTCCGAGCAGGCCCGCTCGCAATCGATTCCTGTTTTCTACCGGTTTTTTCTGTACATCCCCTCGTCCGCTCCCGCACCCCATTCGGAAACGGTACAAATGGACGGGAGGCGCGAGAGGACGTTAAATAAAACCGTGAAATTCCCGAAGAGGGGCAAAAGAGACTCCGGTTCACGATTCCCCCCCATCCCCACTCGACGTCGGGTCCGTCCTGGTATTCGATCCTTTGACAGCGCCTGATTTTATTGCCGCTCTTTTTTGTCTTCTCGTTTCCTTGAGTGGGTGCTTCTCCTTGAGGGTACGTTCACAGTGAATGTCCGTTGCCGAGTGTGGATAATAATTCTCCCTTGATGGTGGAGCATCAACGCTGAGTAGGAAGAGAAAATATCCTCATTTTTCTCTTCACTCGAACGCCGTTTTCTAGTTTCATTCGACGCGTTTTTAATTCTCCATCACCTCTACTTCTGAAATTGGAGTTTGGGCCAGCTATTACTACATTGCATTCCTATTATCGTCGAAACTATTGCATTAATCTTTAGTAAATTTTCGATGTATATTGATGCGAAAACAGTGAAAGATGTATGACAGTAAATATCCTTAGTAAACAATCGAGAGCCACAATTTGCTCATTTGCGCTCGCTGTTTGAGATTAAACTTTAGCTTCCAATTTTCATTTGCTTGTTTTCATCGTCGACCCAGTCATTCCACTCAGACTTGCAATTTACTTTGGATTTAACTGTTAGAATACGAATCGGGTTATAAGTAGCTTGAGCAACATTTCTTGCAGCAAAAATCTTGTATAAAAGCACCAAGTGTTCAAATTTTCTTAGATGGGTTATTTTATACTTAGGTGCAGCATCCAAAGTAACTAATATTCATAAACATATTTTCAGAAAAGATGTATTAATCTAGATTTAAAGATGTGTAATTTTAAATAAAACCGGAATAAAGTTACGATCATGCAAAATCTGGTTCAAAAGTCATTTGCTTTAGAGAAAATTTTACAAAAGGCGAGCCTTATAACTGTAGAATCCTAATTCCGCCGAAAATGGATGCGCTACAGAATGCATCCGTATGAATCTAGCGTCCTTGTAGTTTATTTATGCATATAAATACGATCTTATGGGTATAGGTAATCGAGTGACGCTATGCATGTGATCCGCACAGGATTTCTGTTTATAATCCCCGTAAGGAGAGGACATTCCCAACACCAGCGTCTACGAACCTTTGATGAAACATTTCTCCAGCTCTGCCGTGCACATTATCGCATTTGTACGAGCATACATATGTAAATTAGTTCCTAGATTCACCGAAGGCAGGTGAGTATATTTTCCACCATGACTCATATTTGTATTACGTCTCATGATGACATCAAAATAGAAAGTGGTTAGAGAAGAGATGAACAACTCTTTGAAATTAGTCTCTTTACATGCGACTTTTATGCAAAATAACGTATTTTGTTAATGGCCGAACCTATTTTTTCAACCAAATGAATGAATGTACATATTTTTTCAATTAATTACGGAAGTAAGAATACAAGTAAACATCCCATCGTTAATTAATAGAACGAAAAAAGATGTGAAAGAGAGCATATATATTTCTATAACTTTAAAACTTGTACGTGTTATTTTTACATAATTCATTTACCAAATCTATATTTCATTACCAAAAACAAACTCGACTCCTTTAAAAATGAGAAAGAGCTTCAAGTCCATAGAGTATTATTTAGACTATTTATTACCTAAATAATGCCATAAATACTCTTAAAAATTCATTGTAATGGTTAAATCAAGTTTATTTTTTTAATAAAGCTAAGTAAATTTCCACCAGTACATCTATAATTATTCAAACTGTATTTTCTGATAAATTACGTAACATGCCTTTCTATTAAAATATTTTGAGATTTTTCTTGTCACAATGCCGCTCTAAATACATTTCCCAAGGAGTAGCTAAGATTCCTAAAACTTTTACGCAACGTTCCAACTACTACTTTTAAGTTTGATACTGCATTAATCAATATTATTACCTCTATCATTACAATGAAATACTTTTCTAATCAAATTTCAAAAGTTGAGCAATGCATGACAATTTATAACTGAAATATTGGCCGGGAGAGTGCAAACGAACCGACAGCCATTCCTCTTTGTTACACGCCATCGCAGGTGTGCGCACTGAGTTTCCTTCCAAACTAATAAAAAAGGGCCCACCGCCGCCGGATAAGGAATTCATTGAGACGTGCACCGGAGGGAGAGCTGCTTACTCGACCGCACACGACGACGCCCGAGAACTAACGACCTCTCAGCTCCTGTCGCACCCCTTCCAGCTCCGAGCTGCAATGCACTCATATTTCTTTGTGACAGAATGGAAAAACTTGAAGCTTGCCTTCAATTAAATATTTTATACGACAAGTTTCAACCTCCATTATCATCTGTTGAAACTAGTTGTATTAAACCTTTAATTGCTGGAAAATTGCAAGTGTTATTCTTTCATCCTTAAAGAAAGGTTCCAGGACACCTGGTTCAGTATTTTATATAAATACCCGAGTAGACCCCCATACTATGTATTACGGAATTTAATTTTATGTATAGAAAGATAGCTATCATTTCTTCATAGATGTATGCTGATAATGCTCAAGTGAGTGTCGTAGCTTGTGTTTCTTTGACCATAATGTCATTGTGTGGAAAAATATAAAATCCCCTGTAGTAGAAACCGTAAATATAATGCAACGGAACCTCCTTTTTGGATATAATCCTCTTAATTGTAATGTCTTCACATCGTATGTATAACGAAAACGCTAATGAACTGAATTCTATATGATGACGTCTGTAATCAGATATGGAATACTTTAAACCGATAAAATATTACCGTCCTCCGGCTTATTTGAAAATCTGTCATCCACCTATATTCTATGCCTCCATTTAAGAAGCGTGATTTACTCAGAAACCTCCTTCTCCACTCAGTTAGGCATAATGGATGGTAACCCAATATGCTGCAACATATCTACCTATATTTTACGTGACGTGTTTAATTTATGCGCAAAATCTGTAGTTTTTATGATCTGTGATAGTTAGAAAATGATGATTTAATAATTTAAAGGTTATATCAAGGGTTTTGGTCGAGTCTAACCTAGGATTTGACCAAAATCCTGAATAAAAACTGACGATTACTCAATTTAATAATATTTTATGGAAAAATATGAAAATTACATTGGGTAGAAACCATTATAATATTTCGAATTTTCTGATCGTATGTAGACCTATAAATCGAATATTCTGCAACTTGTACGTACAGATGACGAAACCTGTCAATCCAAATTTTCTATGACCTAGTGAAGATAAGTAATTTGTAATTTCAAGTCCACCATAGAAAATTCCGAATGGTCGTTAATCCCATACAGGACATCAAAACAACAAAACTAGTCCGACTAATTGCTTGTTTGATAATGTTCATTAACATAAATTTCAAATCTCTTTTTCAGAAGCATTCTATTCTCAAAAATGCCACCGTTACGACAAAAGCTACTTAATTTTCACAATTGATTCGCCATGGGCCTTTATTTTCCCCACAATTATATGAGTTTCAGATTCAACGATACTGTTGGTCATCATGAGGATATTATACAAATAACGCGTAAATTTTAGCAGTTTTACGAAAATTTTTCCCAAATTTTACGAATGCGAAATGAATACAAAATTGGCCTGAAAAAATAAAAATCTATGCTACGATTTCTTTCGATTGGCGTTTGTTTCGGTTTTATTCAACAAATATTTCAAACTTAACAATGCAAAAAATTTTGCAAGCGAGTAAAATGAACTCAATGCGTCTAATCCTAATGGGAATAGAACTTGCGGGCAGACACGCACAGAAATTTGGCATTTTGTACTAATAAACTCTACTCGGAATCACGCAAAACATCGATTCAATTGTATTAAACCTTTCCTTTCATTCCACCGCCTATAATCGCCTTATCAATGCAATTTGTAGTGGAAAGGCTAAAGTAACAGTAATTTTAGGGATAAAGTCAAAATACTCAATTTTTGCAAAAACTCTTTCTCTAGGTAGGTGCTCTAGTCTAATCACATCAATAGTTTTGTTTTATATCGAGCCAATACTATGCTTAATTTGAATAATAAAGCGTTTATGACGAAATATAAATGTAACTATTACTTTTTCAGAATCCTAATATTTATGTTAGAGATCCAATGGAGAATTAAGTGACCCACCGTTCAACGGAGAGACAGGTAGAAGGGGGTACTATTACTACTACAGAAAGAGCCTATTTATCCATATATCATAAAAAGGACCTCTTTAATGTTTCATAAAGCAAAAATGGCCCGAGAAAATTCCGAATAAAAACAAGTGCAGCAGTCACCTAGATCGTAAGAGTCAATCCTCATTGTTTTTAAACATAATATTACGTTCTCGGATTCCATTTACCCATGGGAATGCTGCTCAAGAAAACATTTCATCTGGTGGAGAAAACTTTTTATCAAGAATCTGTAATGGTAAAGAGAAACAGAGAATGAGAGGAGCTATTTAGGAGTAAATCGCTCAAAACCCCGCATCGTAACTCATGGAAACAGGCTTTGAAAATTATTATACACGAACAAGAAAATAATTCATAAATTTAAAAAAAACGACCACCGAACAACAAAATTGGCTCTGAACTATTCACAGACCCAGAATGGGGGTCCTTAGAGATCCGGTTACCCATTGCCACGTTGCGCTTTCCTCGATTGCCAATTTCATTACGACGTCGCGTCGTGGACGCTGTTCTGGTCTCCAGTAAGAGAATACTCTTTTGCTAATTCATTTCAGTAAGGTGTTTTGGGAATGCAGAAATAAAAAATTTGTGAATTTAAAAATAAAGTTGCATGTGTACCATGAAAAATTCTAAATTGAAATGAAATAGAATTCATAATGCAACACGGCGAAGATACTAATGTAAAATTCACCAGAGAATTGAAAATGACACGCCAGAATTAAGTCTCTAGGGAAATTCAAATGGCAAATATCTGACCCCGTAAGAAAAGATATTCTACTAGAAGGGAAGGCAAAAAGGCTCAATTCAATGAGGAAGTTTCGATTTGGAGGACAACAATTAACTTTCCCCCTCGCATTCCATGACGAATTTACTAATAACCTCGTCTTTTCCTCTTTGTAACCTATAAATACCTCAGTCATTCTTTATCTCATTTTCCTCTTCCAAGATTCGTACCTTAACATCCTTTATGGTAGCTATCGAGTCACTGGGCATAAGTTAATGCCTTGGATGCTCATAAAGGAATGATTGTCTGGAAACCAGCCTGAATTTGATGAGTCAGGAAGTGATTTTAGCGATATGAACATTCTCCGATGATGTGAGTTTTTAGGGATAGGAATGCTGTTAGCAAGCTAGTGTTGTACACAGCGTAATTTTCCATGCATCAATAGAATGGTTTTAATATCACTCTACCACCATGTGCAGCCGGTAACATTCGGAAAAATTATATAAAATAATTTTCAGCGACTGCCATAAAAAATACCTCCTGGAGTATATGGTGCTTTTCTTATCACCATAGGATTTCGTAAAAAATACTCTGTTCATGCATATGCATTAGACAAGCAAACGATTTATGTATTGAGCATGTATGAGCAAATTTTCTCATCTGTTTACGGGGAGGTAAAATTAAAAATATATTCTTCATGTAATACCGGTTGTTATCATCATCTATCTAAATATTAATCTCACGATAAAAAATCATTACTAAAAATACACTATTTGAGAATCTTTGAGAATCTCGGGGTGGGATGAGTAGGCTACTAATTGATGTTTTGGATAAATATTTGGGTTTTAACTCCAAGGGTTGAATTTGAAGCCCAGTTGCAGCTGATATCTTCCAAAGAAATCGTAATTCAAGAGCAGAAGTCAAAGAAAATAAATCTTCCCACTTCTACTGATAACGGATTAGATACGTAATAGCACACATACTAGCTCTATCCTTCCTAATGTATAAAATTAGGATATCGCCTCTAGAATTACCCATATGTCCATAATCATAATCCATAACTTTATTACAGTACATAACGTCAGCAAAATTCTAGGTTGGTACTTTTGTGTCTAAATATTTTTATTTATTGCCATAGATCATTGGAACATGGAACATGGCTCTCTATTTCCCACAGGTCTAGACAGGCTTTGTTACTCACCAGCACATTACTTGTCAAGGAATACAAAACATATTTTCCTAGATTCAATTTCTTAATTCAAGCTGTAGGAGAGAACAATTAAAAATGTAGGCAGAGAAAAAGCGGACTTTCTTTGACTACTTACGAGTGAAAGGAAGATCGAATGAGCGTCTTCGAATTTTAATATTGAAATTTTGTAAATGCGGGAAAATATTTACGTAAAACATGTAATTTAAATTTAGAAGCATTCTCATGTGTACAAGCAAAATTAAGGAAATTAAATTTCGAACAGCCCCAATAATGAAAGAATGTTATTCAAAGCCAAGAGTGACCTAAAGAAAACAAAACAAAACTAGGTCCAGCCCTCTCTTTTTAAAAGGAGTTTGGAATTCATTTCCTATACTCTTGGGCAGCCTTTTTCGTAATAGCGCTAAATCTTGCTAAGACTCTTCACTTCCTTTTGTTTTAAAGGATTTCACATACATCAGGACTTTTGCTTATTTGTAACTATGATTAATACTCAAGACCTACCTGTGGTAGGAGTTGAATTCTGCTTGGCATGGCTATAACGTGACAGGAATCAAGGAAGTCTTTAAATGAATAGGCATAAAAAAAGGAAATGGCAAGGGCCGACAAAAAATTTCATGTATTGCGAGAGGAATGGGGCATTGGTACAATAACAACAGGCGTTGCGTGTTGTGACCGGGAAGGATAAGTGGGGCTCTGCGGATTTTTGAGTGAACCAGTGGAACAAAAAAATGAGGTTCGTTGCGCGTGGATGTTTATCAGCTTCAGAGGAATAAAGGGAAGTGAAGGGTGAAAGAGAGCGAGGAAGGGGGGAGGAAAAAGGGCAAAGAAGAGAGAGCGAAATATACGGACGAGAGAAAGCGACATTCAGGTCGAATCCCGCGACTGTCGTCCAATTACATGCCAGCGAGCGCCCTGATTCCAGCTCCCGGAACTGCGTTCTGCCCCATGCATTAATACCCTCGAGAAGGAAAATGAGTGGATGAGACGGGGAGATGAGAGGAACAGAAGTGCACTTTGGTATTTTTTGTCCTTTTTTTCGTCCTCATTGAAAACGGTAGCAATCCTCTCCACTATTCGCCAACTCACAAAAGAAGCGCTTTGTAAAAATATTTCCCTCGGTTCACTTTTGTCACCTGCCTAAATTTTTATTCAGGATGCGGAGCGGAAAAAAATACTCTTTGAGCGAGCATTAACGAAGGTAAAGCGTGTTACGTTAGCAGACAACAGCAAGGCCTACTAATCAGTAAAAGCACGGCCTCTAGTGGCTCCTCCGTCGCGTTGAGTGCGTCGGTTTTAGGGCTTCAATGGAAACTTGTAGCGCACTTTTCAGTGGGAAATTATGAGTTTTGTAGAGGTACGAATATAGATACAAACATTCCTGCGACTAGTTCAATACAGATAATAATGCTGAGACTAAAGCAATTAATTAGTGACCAAAATCATTTGTTTACAATAATTGTAAGTTAGACAACTTGATTTAGAGATAGTTAATCTTATATTTCTAATTATACATGTCAAAATACCAATTTTAGTATAATACATCCATACGGACAAGTCTCAGTACCACTATTCCCATTTCCTCTATCCATTGATAAACTAGATTTAATGTGGTAATTCCATTGCTTCGTTAGCCAAATGCTGTAGTGAATGAAATAGATCCTCGCCTGGCATATATATGATCGCTTTAGCTATCCTAGCAATATTTTTATAAGCTTATAATTTAAGGATGCCAGAGAGTCTCATCATAAAATGTTAACCAATGCTAAGATTGTCTGGCTACTAATCTACACTCTTCATTGTCCTTAAAAAATAATTTTCATTTTCATACCAAACACCAATTGTATTATTAAATATTAATTTATTGTGGAAAATTGGCAACAGTATCCCCCTTTTCAAATCCGGAAAGAAATCTTCCGTTGAATCTTACCGTCCTATTTCAATCTTACCAATTCTATCAACTACTTGTGAGCGCATCATTCATCAACGTCTGTTATCTTTCACCCTTCCTTTCATATCTGACGAACAGCATGGTTTCCTTCCCGGATCATCTACGCTAACCAATCTCTCTGTTCTGCACAAGCACTGTATTGAAGCATTTAAGAATTCATCACAACTGGATGTATGTTACATAGATTTTGCTAAAGCTTTCGACAAAATTAACCATCAGTTATTACTCTTCAAACTAGAAAATCGCTATGATGTGCATGGTAAGTATCTTTCTATTTTATCATCATTCCTAGCAAACAGACAACTACAAGTTTTAATTGATGGATCTCATTCTTTGATCGCTCCTGTTACATCCGGAGTTCCGCAAGGGAGTGTTCTCGGGCCTTTACTCTTTGCATTCTACATTGATGACTTAGTTGACACTATCTCCTCCACTACTTGTAAAATCTTATTATGCGTAGATAAATGTAAAATCTTTAAACAAATTAATTCCCCAAGATACAGTTTTGCTCTGTAGAAGGCTCTTGATGTACTAGACCAATATTCTAAGAGATGGTTACTCAAAATTAATCCAGCTAAGTCTACAATTCTACCTTTCACGTTACGCAAGTCTATCCACAGTCATGATCACCAACTATCTGGGCATAGTGTTCTTTCAGTCACCTCTCAGAAAGATTTAGGGGTCATTTTTGACTCTAAGCTGCTCTTCCGGGAACACATAAAACCCATTTCCTCACGTGCTATGTCGTTGGTGGGTATAATGTATCGCTACAGAGAAGTTTCTAATTTAATTGCTCTACGCACCTTTTTCTTTTCCTGTGTCTCGCCGGTCCTGGAATACTGCTGCCAAACCTGGGCTACGGCCCCGCCTTCTTCACTAAAGCTCCTTGAACGTCCGTTAATTTTTTTCCTATCTATTGTTTGCTACCGCCACAAACCTTTCCGTAACTTTTCCCTCCGTATGATAAGATCCTCTCTTGGTATTGCAGCTCCAGCTGATCGTCGTGTCCTCAACGACATGAATTTCTTCTTAAACATTATTAATGGCAAATACAGATCATCTGACCTTCTTTCTCTTTTCCCGCTTCGAGTGCCTTCGCGCACGACGAGGTCGAACGACCTATTTCATTGTTTCACCCCACGCCTTTCTATCTCTAAACGCTCTTTTCTATTCAGACTCCCTTCTTCCATTAACTCCTTTTCAAAATGTGTTCCCAAGTTCGATGCTTTTTTTTATCCCTCATCTACCGTGCACCATCTCCATCCTAATTTTCTCTCTACTCCTCTCTCCATCCCATGAACACTTCATTTCCATGTTTTTTACTTGATATTACTGTTGAATATTGTTTTGTTTATTGCTGTTTATGTTTTGTTTGCTATTTATTGGACGTTTTCGTTGCTCATTATAAGTCCTTTGTAATTGGCCTTGTGCTGTTTCTGGATTTCATTAAATAAATAAATAAATGAAGTTAATTATGTACTTTCAGTCTTTCCTTCCAAATTAATACATATTTCTTGAGAAGATTTTGTCTACAGGATGTGCCAAAGGCAAATTGTTTGTTACCTTTCATCGTAGGGATTAGATAGCCGCTGATGTACCCTCTGGAGCTACAGAGTTTAAGGTATGGGATAAAGGCGAACCATCATGAGGAGAAGATTGTGAGATTCGTAGAAGTAGAATAGCGAGAAAATAAAATAGAGGAAGGATAAATTAGAATTGGTGATGCAGTACACGTTTCCAGGAAGAATTTTTAATTGAGAATGGAATATTGTCGCAAGAGGGACATCAAGCAAAGCCAATTGCATTCGCCGAGGGAACATTTTCAAGAAGGGAACTAACGAGGACTAAAAGCAAAGGCATTCAGAAAAGACTTGCCTTATCATTAATTGGTGCGTGCGGAAGAGTGGTCCAGAGACGGTAATGGCGGAAGGAGAATGAGCGAGTAGAGGAGATGCCTTTCAGAAGGAGTGGAGAAGAATGAACAGAAAATTGGAGAGCAAGGACGACTAACGTAGAATATTTGAAAATGCCACGGTGTGGAAGGAATTAGACAGAGGACGCACGAGGCAAAATAAATAGCTAAAGTAGACTTGAAGATAGAAAGGAATGTTAAAATGCATGATAGATGGGAGATTGGTAAATAAGAAAAGTGGATAAGAAAAATAGAAGTGTCAGAAGACGGCTAGACCAAAAAAGAATGAAGACCTCAAATAGAGAAAATTTATCGCCAGGCAATATACATATATCAGAGTAGGAACGTTTGAACATATCTGCATCTACACTCTGGTCTACGAGTCGCGATCGGGGCGTGAGAAGTAGGGAGGGTCAAGAACATCATCTATAAAAATGATTTAAACTTTGGTAATTGAATGGAAAGGGGGAAAGACGAAAGAGAATGTATCATCAGCATGAATTTGCGCATCCCGTCATTTTTGTTGAAGTCACTTAAGTTTCGCGGGAAAAGGAATTTTTACACTTATCATTTCAGCGGTGAAACTCATTTTCTCAAAATTGCTATTCGAGATAGTAACTGTGAAGCTAAATAATTCCTCCCTGAAATTGACCAACTCGTGTGATTTGAATTTTTCAGGTAAGCTTGGTCTAGCAAGATAGCGTCTGAGTGTCGAGCGGTTGCCAATCCCGTCCTTCCGATCGATCAGAGCAAGAGAGACTGTTCATATTATCAATCAGTTGGTACAATATCTAAATGGCGACATTGATATCCATTTCATTATTTTCAATTAGAAATAGGTGAAGCGGTCAGTGATATCCTTAATCAATCTCAACAGTCACATCATTAGTCTCGTAACCAATGTTTAGATTGCATAAAAGGGAAGCCAGATTGCAGCATTGTTTTATATCACCGCGGTAATTGGAACACGGGAGGAGGGAATGAAGTAGATTCAGAGCGTATGTTTGAGGCAGCAGAGAATGAGATAAATCGAAACGAAGATAAACAGAGTATTGCGAGAACGGCAGCACCATCATCAAAGTTAATCTTCGTCGTGCTCGGCAAGGATTCAGAGTATTGATCGAGACTTTATTCACCCGAGAGTTGCAGCCCCTCTCTTCTGCTAGTGGCGCACAGTGGTTTCAATATAACTCTAATCGTCACTTTAAGCACTAACTCAAAGTAGCAGTGGTCATGGTGGTGAGTGAATTGATACTTTTTTACAAAAAACCAATAGGAGTCTAAATGGGTGGACGGAGCGAGTATTCCCTAGGAAAAGAAGGCTAAAATCCGCTTTGTAAGTCGGAGTTTAGGGAAAGAGAAATGAGAAGAAGAGAGAGATGGATGGATTTTATCTATCGAGGAAGGGTGTAAGCATTGTGAAATCTATGAATAAAGAGCGCCACCCAGATTTTCACAACGTTGGGGAAATAATATTCCCACATAATCTAGCCTGAAAGCCAGAACATTAAGATTCAGTTTGTGATGTCTCTTTGAATATTGCCTCAGAATGATATCCGAAGAGGACAATTTTTAAAAATGTATCTGAATACTCATCATATCCATACAATACATGATCATAGTTACCATAGTATTATTGCAATGAATACAAAATAGACTAAGGAAATGTTTATCAGATAATATAAACTCGGGCATAACAATTACTTCAGCTTCAAAGTTATTGAAAAAAATCAGAACTCTTTTTCACACCTAGAGAAGAACTAGTGCATGGCACAACGACCCTTAGGGGAGAGTCCAATGAAGAAAATAGCATGCGAGACTTGACTTTTCTACTGCTGGAAAGAGGGCCATTCTCATGTATGTTCCTCTGAATTCTTAGGTATCCTATTCTCGTGGCTAACTAATCTAACCCTCTCAACACCATTGGCGACGGCAGCGTACCTTTTTCAACAGCAGCAGCGAGGGTAGCGGCAATACGTGACGCGCCAGTGGGTCACGCCAACTCCCGTCAGCTTCCGTCGCATTCCCACGTAACACTACGTGCAGGGGCGGCGGCCCCTAGATGAGCGTCGAGGGAAAGGCGGAGATGGGTCGGTGTAGACGGCCTTCTATAATACTCCTCTCCTCCCTCCCACGAGGGACCGTTTCTCCTGGACCACCGGATGCGGTTGCGAAGATAGTAGCAGAGTAGGTAGGGTTTAAGAGAAAGGCCAGGGCTTTTTTTTCGGCTGAGAGAGGGATGCTTTATGAGGGATTTGGAAGAGGGATGTTGGTGGTTTTAGTATGGGGGGAACGGGGGCGTTGGTTATGAGTGGCGTTCTACAGAGAGTCTCGTGGGACACCGCGTGCGCCCGTGACCGACCCGCGAATGGAGTTCTGAAAGTGGATTAACTCTCTATCCCTCTCTCTTTCTCTCTCCCTCTCTCTTTCTCTCTCTTCCCAAGCCACTAGGTGGTTCTTTTTTTATTTTCCTCTGGTCCATTCCGATGGCTTAGTTCCCATTTGGAAGAAAGAGAGTGGCGTTGGGACTGCGCCTTCTTGCCCGCCGTAAGACTCGCTGTGAATCTTGCACGCTTCAGTGTCGTCTCCAGAGACTTGTCATCGAGAGAAAGCGGCCAGTGGTGGTGTTAAGGAAAGGACAGGTGGAAAGGAAGATATAAAGCGTGACACAAGAGCGCCGGGATGACAAGCAGAGACCAAGGGTGCGTACATTCTTTTTTTTGGAATCCTATCACCGAGGGATTAGAAATACTGCCCGAATAAATTGTTTTAGATACATGCTACGCAGCGGTCTCTACACATTCCTTTGACTGAGGGCACGCTCCCCCGAGAGGATTCGTGGCTAGACGAGACTTTTAATCGGTAAATTAAGCGAATTTTACATGATTTACTGCTAACCCACCATAAAAGCTAGCCAATGTGATACTCTTTATAAGGTTGGTTTCTGTTATCTCGTCCGCAAAGTTTTGGTTGTATCGCACTTTAATTAGTGCTGTTAATCGCTGTTTAAATATTTTTCTCTTTTTCTAAACTCAAATAAAATGTAAATTATAAATCTATTGTAGCATTTAACAATCAGCAATAGAAAAATATCTTCACAAATAATGTAATTCTTATGTAAGGCAATGCTCTCTTACTGCCTCCTTCTAATTATCAACTTGATTTGAAAATAGTGGTTTTGTTATTTTTTGGTGTTAAATCCTTTTCTTTATAAGAAAAAAATTCTTATCTTACTACGGCTCGAATAATAATCCTGTTGAAAAGTCAAAATACCGTGCTTGGTAAATGTGTATTACTCTTCTCTAAAATTTTCGTTCCGAAGGAGATAAACCAAATGAGTCGTGCTTCTTTGTGAATTCCTACCACCATCTAGCATAGTGTATATTTACCATTAAGTTCTCTGCTCATATTTTGTCATTTTAAAATTAAAATCTGGAAAGTTGTATTAATTATATTGTGCCAAACAATTTCCTAAAATATAGTTTTCTGCAAACTATATGCCGTCCCTGCGCATAGACCTACTCGGACCGCATGAACATCGCTCCTCCACCCCTATCCCTTACCCTGCCACCCTGGTCAAGAATCCCCCTCTCGAGTTCAGTCCCTTCCACTCTCCTCAGCCGAGCTGGTATTTCTCGTTGGTTCGATGGCTGCAGTGTAAGTACCACTGTCAGGACTCGGTTGCCGAGTCCTGACAGTGGTAGGTAGGACAATAGGTCCTGTCCTCCTATTTAGGTATATCAAGGAGGGATTTTCGAATCCAATTCTCCGTTTCCCACACAAGACATAAAAGTAGGAAGCCTTTATTCAAGATATGAGCAACTTCGACGTCGCGTATCCATCAATCTTTAATCACCAAAATAATTCCACTCACACAAACTACGCACCTGCCTTAAATCGTGAGAAAGGCCTCGATTGGCTGTCGCGAGCAATGATTAAGAACCATCGGCTCTTCTTAGCTTGTAATAGTACCTGAGTCACTGATTTCTTCAATTTAACATCGTGATTTTAAAAATAATATTTGGACTAACTATTAGCATTCAAAAAAGCCAGAGGCTGTTTTTCTTCTAAACTTGACTAGAAATGGGTAGATCGCAAACAGTCTATTAAAAACAAGCGATTCACTTTTGTTAACCAAGTGATAAATTCACGACCAGTAGCAGTTAATAGTTCACTAATTGTTCGTAAATAGTTTGCCTCAAACTATTCAGAAAACCGTTCAAATTATTCACTACGTGAAGTTTAATTTGGAGTTAGAATATTTTTTACTCAACACCTTATGTGATTGCTGGATAGCGACGAATCAGCCAAAAAGAGGAACTTAGTTATTTCAACAGGGAAACTAAACAATTGTCCGAAGCGATGAAGTCAAAGGATGTGGAAAGTATGAATTCCGTGAAGAGAGCTACACCATATAACGAAGTCCAATAGACGAGGATTGAAATAAATTATAAGTTCCACTTATTGCACAGCCACATTAACAGCCTCTGAAAATTGGATAAGATATTAAAACGAAACACTGAGGGAGTGGAAAGACAATTTTCATAATATTACCTTTTCTGCACAGTCATTAAGCACAATTAACTAAGTCCAGAAAAAAATTTATAAATCGTCTTAAAATTTTAAGCAACAATATCGATTTACACAATTATGCACTCTCTAAAATAGATAATTAAATGCTCATTGCAATAATAAAAAGTTAATTAAAATTTTAAATGTAACTTTAGCTATAAAAATTGCCTCTACAGGAAATTTGAGAATGATAACCATTGTATTGGCTAAAATCATCAGAGGTCAGCTAGAAAAAAAACGTACAAATAGCATTTTTTAATGGGCCATGGACTAAACGAAATGTTCCACCTTTCAACAATATCAAGAGCATTGCAGTCAGCGAACGTGAATTATTTTAGCAGAACTTTATAAAAGAGATAAAGCAAACATTTCATAATAAAACAAACTAATTTTTGTATTTATTTCAACCAGATTGAGAACAAGATATTCATGGAGAATAAAATACCATGTATCGATTCCGTCATCACATATGATACAAGGTGTCAAATAAAATTGAGTGTAATAAAATGTAAAAGTAAAAGTAATGTGTTTTACAGCAAACAATTGCAGATGGTTTAAAATGCACTACACCGAGGCGTTAAATTTTCTATTTTAAAGTAGCTGTTGGTGGCAAAACAAAATTGAAATAGAAATATTCGCCGGAGAGATACAATTTTATGAATCAGGAAATAATAAACCGTGCGATTTTCCACAGAAACTAACTTACTTTCGACCCAGGCTCTATTGTTGATACATTTTATTCAACTGACAGGTGGTGCTCAATGCGAACGATTTGTGCACTTATGCGCCTTTAGAACCACTTATCATCTGAAGGTCATTTGTAAGTATTGTGACCCAGAACCCATTATTTTTTTGTGAAAAATAGAACGGTTTATTAGTTCATAATGCAGAAATTCCACTCAATTCCACAAGAATCTTCGGATTTCATATTTATTCCGAATCGCCTGCAGACAAAATGTCTGCTAATAAAACAAAATAGACCGTTACCATCACGATTAGCCAAAGATTGAATTGCAATAATTCAGTATAATACAAAGTATTAGGGAGGTATACATGCAACATACTTCCTCTCCCTCCTCCATTTTGATGCTGGACGTAACATTCAAGCATCGAATCGGTGATTTCCCGCATTTTTCCGATTCTTCCCGCTATAACGAACGTCGTTTATGACATTTTCCAATGCCTTCATATGTGCACCTTCCCTTATCTGATATTTCTCTACTCCAGTCAATCTCAACTTCCCCGGATAAGGGCATGAATCCTCTTACGTGTAGCATTTTCAACTGCATGACTTAATGCCACATTATTGCGAGACGAGATACGACTTGAAGAATGCCCCAAAATAATATTAAGTAGCAAAGAAGGTAAAATACTAAGTAAATGAGGTACCTGGAGTAGTTTGGAAGATATTGCAATTACCAACGCTTGGGTTGTCATTGAGAGTGAAAGGGTAAATTACACTCAATACCAAATATAATCAAGTTTGCACCTTGAAAAAGTGATGAAGACAATTAAGGATTCCATGTCTTCTTGAACTCATGGCAGTCGTTTACTCTTTATATAAAGCGACCTACAGAATAGTGAATAGTTCATTTAGGTGAACAATAGTTCAGTAAACTATTCCCCTGAGTGAACTAAAGCGCCCATCAGTACTCTCGACCGACATTTGTACCTTTTCTTCGCAAGTTCGTAGTAATCCTTCGTGTGCAAAATTGAACCTCTCCATGCCAACCAACACGCGTATGATGCCAATGAAATTTGATAAACCTCATGTAATTTATCACCACGGATCTTTGCTTAGTTACCTCTACTCACCTGGAATCCCTCACTACCCATCCCCGATTATTTTCGTTCTTAATTTACGCCCCCCACTCCATTCTCAACCAGCCCTTCTCCCAAATTGTCAGTCTAATTCACCGGTCAAGGAAAAATTTACTAAGTGATTGAGGGTAGTGTCGGGAAAAAATTATGTTGAGAAGAGTTCTAAGCCCTTTAATTTTTCCAAGGCATCCTGGGATGCAAAGTGTAGCATTTCCATATAAAAAACTTCAACTGTTGTTCATGCTGTTACAGTAGGGTAAATTTAGCACAAAAGTATTAATGTTCATATTTTTAATTTTTTTCATTTTCTTTATCGGACAAAATTGTCAAACATGAGGTAAATCAATGGTGATGCATTATCAAGATTCAAGTTCCATGCGCGACGGTCTGATGTGAATTGTTTGATCGATTTGAGAATGCAAAGCCTCTCAGCTTAAAAATTTCCATCGCCTCCGCCATGCACTCACGTTGTGCAATGGCCTAAAAACATGCAGCAGTTCAAAGAGCCAACAGAGATACAGAACACGGCGAAATGCTCGAGCGCGTTGTGTAACTTGTGGTCTTGCAGGAAAAGTAGCGCATTCCGAGACTTTACTACCATTGCTCGCTCGTGTCTTTCCTTACTTTCAGTATTCTCTCAGCATCACCTCTCCCGTAAAATTAAATAATTTATACTGTAAATAAATGAGAATCATTATTTCCTTATTTCAAAACGTGCACGAAAATTACCTGCTTACTCTGCGTATGTGTGGCTTGAGTGCACTAGTATGAGCCCATTACTTTCATATGAAATTAGGTCAACTTTATGTAAAAATATGTAGTACAACAATGTGACAACTGAAACATCAAGCCAATGAGTTTTACTGAGAAAGATAAGTTTAAGTTTTTTTACAAAACTTTCCAAGGGTTGTTCCTAGGTTTAGGCTAATCAAGGAAATTTTAATAGAAAAAGATTTCGTATAAAATAATTCGTGAAAAATGCTGGTAAAAATCTTCAGATATTCCCTCAAACGATTCTCGCATGGATATCAAGTCCGTTACAAATCACTTGTTCGGCTAAATAGAATATTATAATTAAGTTGCATGATAAATTTTCATTAAGGTAAAAAATTACAAAATAAAACCCAGAATAAATTATTTTTAATTTACATCCTTCTCTTTCTTTTCGGTTCATTACTACACGAAACATTTTCGACTATGGTGAGCGTGAATATATTTTCCGACCCTAGGTGTGCCCCAGTTAAAAACCGCAGCTAAAAAAATGGGTGACCTAGGATAGGAACTCCGGTCTGTTTCAGCTAAACATATTTTCTGCGCCGGCGCTCGAAATAAACTCAAGGTACGCAACTACGGTCAGTCAAAGAAAACTGCAAAAATTACAGCTCCCAATGCCTTTTATATGAAAAAAAGAGCCAATAGAGCACGGCAGTTTAAGAACTCGCCGCATCCACCGGAGGAGAGAAATAAAATTTGGAACGGTAATTCATTCATCCTATCACTTATCAATCCCGTTAAATTTTTTTTACAAAGATTCAATCCATTAAAAACACAATCTGACCTAAGTGCAAATTTTAACAAGTGTAGTGGTCAGATTGCTCGTTTAAGTCAATCCTCGGGGTTTTAACAAAACCTTTCGCTCACAGATTGCCTTTTATCGCGTTGAATAGTTAGCTTTCTGCTCAAGAAAATATTCCATCATGAGCCTGCCTTGGTGAAAATAAATCGAGAGCTAAAAAATCAATTCAGGATTATATCGCTAAAACCCTGCAACCAAATCACCGGACCAGACTTAGAAAAATAATTCGCGAAATGGAAAAAAGCTCTGAAAATGATAAAAACTGCCGCTGATGATTAAAATCACCATTGAATTATACATAAATCTAGACTGGATAACTGTTGAGACGCGAAGAATGAGAACCATAATTAAGCATTTCACATCTGCAATTTATAATACGACGCCGAGTAGCCTGTTCTGGTTTCCAGTAAATAGCGTTCCATTTAGATGAGGAGCAGAGGAAACGCAGAAATGACTAGTTTGTGGATTAAAAAGTAATAAAGCTTGAATTTAAAGTCAGATGTTGAAATAAAATCTAAAATAGTACAAAAAATGACCACGGCCAGCTATGAAGATGAAATGAAGCTCATGGCACATAACTGCAAAGGGCAAAGTAGCTCCTCAATTCTTTTTATTTATTTGGCGGGCAGAGCGACCCAAAGTGCACGGCGGTTCAAGAACTCGCCGCGCCCACTGGAAGAGGAAGATAAGAATGGGAGCGGGAACTCATTTAGGGGATGACTAAGATATGACAGCGGCATCGCGGAGGGACGCTGAACTGTAGGGAGCTGAGGCGGAGATGGTGCAGAAAGGAAGTTGCAAAGAGAGTCGGGATATCTTGGTATGGCGAGGGGAATGGAGGGGGAAGGAGGAGGAGGAGACCAAGGACGGAAACAAAAGAGTGGGAAAGGGCGGAAACAGCGGAGCGGAAACATTTCATTCAAATGGACCGAGCTTGTATGTATGAGAGTGGGGCAAGGCCTTCCTCGCGGATATCGAAAGATAGAATGGGACCGCAACTGTAGCGCGCTAACCTGGGAGACGAGAGAAGGGGTGCTTGGGATGGAGAGGAAGGGGGTTAAGAAAAAGCACAGGCGGTAGGGGGGAAAGAGGCAGTTGGAGAAACACACAAGCTGGAGTGGGGTCAACGGAGGGGGGGACGGCGTGGGAGCCCCCCCCTCTACTCCTCACTGCGTTCCTCCCCCCACCACCACCTCCCCCTCGAATACAAGAAAGACACGACGATGCTACTTAGCATCATCATCCCCTTCTGGAAAACCGACGCTCAAAACGAGAGGGGAATATGCATGGAGGAGGTGGGTGGGTAGGAAGGAGGAAAAAAGTAAAATAAACCATGACACCATCCGCACCGCCTCGCCATATCAAAGTAATTTTATTTTTTCCCTCCCTCGCTGTGGAATAGCAGTGGAGAGAAGTCGGTAGTGTGGGGGAATGCTTTCGTTTCTGATGAAAATAAATTCTTCCTCTATTTCTCTCCCTCTATATCTTTCTCAACAGACCCACCTTTCTCCCCCGCGTCCCTTCTTTTCCTTAAACACTCGGCAGCGATGCAATGTAAGGAGGGAGAGCCTTAAAGAATGCTCGCAAAGTACGGGGTGAGCTCTCTCAATGTGACAGCGTGGGTCGGGAGTTACGTTTCCCAAAGAAGAAAAATAAATCCCAACAAACACAGCGATCCTCGATCCACAATCGCTACTGTCTCCACCTGCGGTATCTTTGTGTATTATTTTTAATTCATATCGCAAGCTTCGATTCTCATTTACGTTTTTCCCTCACAAAAAATTCCCCATCTCGTTCATATACTCTTTTTCTTGAGCAGGTTTCTCTATTCAATACCCTTCTGAAATATAACATGAGGGGGTAATCTCGAAGAAGCCAAGAGAGAAGAAAGTTTCTGCATAGGGTAGAGATCTCGAGGGATCATTTTCTCCTGCGAATTAGGGAGATTGGTGAGACACGGTTTGGCCCTGGCTCAGCCCGAGGGTATGTACTTAGACATTTAGAAATCAAGATAAAAGTATTTTGCTCAGTCTTTCTTAAATTCGTGTGTTGTGCGATAAAAATGAGTAGCATAACCGTGGGCACGAAATATTAGCCTTTCCGATGACTAAATAAAGTTATACATCATCGTTTATATTCTCCACATTGGCATTTAAATGGTTAAAAAAAACTACCTAAGAGTTCTTTAAATAAACTACCTTTCCCAGAGTTCTTTGTCATAATTTTTTCTATTAGTTTTTCATCAAAACCAAATGTATTACAGCTGACTACTGACTGAACAAGTCCTAAATATTCATAATAATATTTTAATTCTCATTACACAGTAAGAGACCCACATGTAAGGCATGAAAATAAATTGAAAGAGGTAAGTCATCAACGAAAAAGTAGATCATAAAGTATTATTAAACTTGTAAACTTCAGGAAATTCTTAGACTAGGAAGAAAGTTTTCTCCAGGATTTTGGAAAACTAGTAACTAAAACATGGCTGCTGTTTTCATCTCAAGATCCTGGACACCTAATTTGACCAATATTTAAAAGACGAAAAAAGAAAACTATGGTCTCGAGAGGAAAGTAACATTTACTAATCAGGCTATGAAGAAGACTAAGTTCTTATAGTACAAGGCAATTAACACATGGAGTGGACGGTGAGAAAATTATTGAAACGAATTGAAAGAAAGGTGTGGAATTAATCATTAACTAAATGGAATATGTGTGATATGCGTATAAAGGGACTTCACAAACTACGTGTTTATATACTAGGCACAATAATGAGAATATATATCCTGAAACGCAAATAAACATAAAATACTATTGATTCAGAAATAAATGATTCGTAAAGAAGCCAAAATTCTCTTTGTAGTGTATGTCTAAAGAAAACAAACATTAAAGCCTATATTAAAGAGCATATATACTCGTACTTGCATCCGCAAAGCAGAGCCCGTAAAATAAAAACGCGAAAGGCTATTATTGGTTACCAAAATGGAATTATGTGGGCCAGCGGGAAAATCAAAATGGGAAAGAATGAGTGGCAAAACTATAAGAAAAATTATTAATCTTGAAGTGGGTGTCGAAGAAAAGGGAAAGGAAATGGTGGCTGAGGAGAAGTTAAATTAAAGGAATATCTGAGGAAAATAGAGACAGAGGGTTAAAATAAGGACTTCGAAGAGAGTGAAGCATGGATTATCGGAGGCAGGTGACTTCGCAGCATACTGCAAACCATCATAAATAGTTATAATGAATATTTAACATCGTCTCCTCGATGAGAGGCATTGACACTGTATTAATTTGAGGAATTTCACTTACCAATATCCAAATCATACTTTACGACCGCATTTCAGGTGTGTCACCCACAAAATATATTTCCGAGGGTTAAACTGCAAGAAATGGCATGGTACCTCATAGAAAGAAAACCCGTTTCAGTATACCTGTTTTTAGTCTTTCGAGCAGAATTCGAGCATATATGCAACTCCACAACGGAACCCTTGCTGAATGAAGGTTAACTAAGACATTTGTGGGGTATAATGATGAGGACGTAATTTTTCTAGGCCTTTCAACGTTGATCAGACATAAAAATTGTCCCGGAATTGCAAAAGCGTAAAGCGCGCGCGAAAGTGGGCATATGCACTTCTATCGACTTTTCATTGTATTGAACTTTTGCTACCACTGATAGTGACTAATGCTAATGGTTACAGATAATTAATTTTTAAATAATTTAGCTTTTAGTTACTTTAATAACTTTGCCCAGAGTACATTTTTCTTTAGCGTAATCTATCTGAGAAACTATAAGTAACTAACAACATTAATAAGTTAAAGTAATTTACATGAGACTGTATAGAAAAAGCCACCACTAGGACATATGAGAATGTGTGAGCTATGCCAAAACTCAGAATAACCTGATTCCTTTAATAATAAGTTCGAGTAATAAGAAAATGGAAACAAAAAAGTAGGCATATTTTCATGAATTTATGTATATATAGGTACCGTAGAGGACCGTATGAATTCCCCGAATCTACGTCAATCAGATAAAATATTCAGAAAAATGCATTACCACCGTGATTTTACTTATATAGCTTTCTAATAGTTACCATTCCATATCCAACCGATATAAAAATTAATTATCATGCGTCAAAAACTCACTCCTCTGACAACTCTCTTCAAACTTTTCAGTATTTTTAAAAATGTGTAAGTTTTCACATGGGTATAATTCATTAAGACTATGAATCGATAGCCTTTACATGAGAAACTGAAGTATAATTAAGGCATTGAGCTATTTTTTATTATCGTGAATTAATAAAGTATTACTGCAAAGTCTGACTCAAGTTTTACAATGCGAATTTTACGAAGGACGACAGTGTTCTATACGACGGCAATTCTTAAAACTCATTTCAGAGCAGATTACGATCCTCCAGGGTCTTAAAAACTACCCTTGAGCTTTTATGGGTGGTTTTCATCCTGCAGTTTTAGTCAGTTCCGGGGTCTACATAAACGCATCACATCATCGGCCCAGTTCTATGCACATTAAACCTTTCTACAGTATTAATTCGCTGTCTCCAGCCCCCCTCACCTGTGGAATATCGTGCGGTTTATCAGCCAAAATTATTGGTACAGATTATATGTGACCTTTAAGAAAACTATAGCTTGAAATATTCCTATAAAGAGATTATGTCCAGGTTATATGGTATCCCTTTTCTCGAACGAGGCTATATTATATTGTCATCGACTTATAACACAACTAAGGATTTTGCTTTCTTTTAACTCAATTTGAATCCAATTACCTCTACCTACGTGTAAATCAATGTCATGTCTACATTGACATAATGAATATCCTATGGTTAAAGATTTATGAAATCGAAAACCATCTAAAACCAATTTAGGGTACCTAACTATTTATTATAGCAATGGAACCTCATATATTGTAATTAAACAAGGAAAGCTACTACATTTTTAATGGTTAACTTTGAAATTACTCATCAAGTATGTTTATCCAAATGACAAATAATGTTCACTCAATTACAACAATCAGAGATAACTAGTCAACAGATCATACGAGCAGTGTGTTGTTCATGCTGAACTCATTTGTCATTATCTTTACAAATGTCAAATAGTTTACTGAAAGTTTATCAATAAAAAATGGTAAAAATGCTAATGTAACTGAGTAGTTGCGTAATATGCCACTTGGTGATTGTGATTAGGAAGGAAATTGTTAATACGTAGCGAAATCGCTATCGATGGCATCAACTATATTTTTTAACGTTTTTTCATGCTGTGAATTTCCAGGTAGGCAAGTGCTTTGTAATCGGAAGATTCTTTGACTCTAATACTCAAAGAGCATTCTCTCCCAAATATTTAAAGTGAACAGATGAATTTGAGAAAACATTCGAAAGTGAATCCAGGTGACAAATATAAATTGGAATGTCGTCGAAATTTCCTAAAATATTTTCCATGAAGCTAAATGAACTTTGAGAGACATTACTTGCTTTTCATTATAATTGAAACGGTGTGTGTGATCAAAATATGCCTTGATGATGGTGTCGCTAAAAATTAGCAGTGAAAACTGAGACCCAATGATAGGATAATTACAAGGTGATTTTTACGGTTTTAACAATATCTTTGAAAATATTAACTTTAAAATTTAGGTCATCAGTTTTTCTTGGTCTGTCCATCGAATAGAAAACCTTTATATCGATTTATTAACTTTTCGACGGGAGCTCTTCGATGACAACAGTCTTGCTCATCTGAGCTACACTGGCCCTGCTGTTTGAGGAAGCTGATTAAAGAAGAAACGCCGACAAGCAGTGAGCTAATACTTACTTAAGAGTCTCCATCCCACAATCAATTAAAAGTGAAAATTTTTAAAAGTTATAAAAAAATCAAATTTTCTCTAGTTTTAGGTAGATAAAACTACTCATATCCCAGAAAATAATAAGTTATGCAAAAATGTAGTTTTTAAAAGAGAAAATTTTTGCCAATTTATCTTTCCATCTAGCAAACGGTACTGGAAGTGAGAAAAAACTAGTGAACATGCATGGCGTTAGAAAAAGAAAGTTGCCAAGATCTAAAACAATATAGCTATACCATAACTCTTGTTGTATTCCAATAATTTTCGGCATTTTCATGGCAACTGCAAAATGTTTCCGACCAAATGCTTGCATTTGCATACTGAGAAGTTGCGGAGCTAGGCATTTATTTACCATCATTTACTAACGGCAAAAAATTAAAACAACCTCTCCAAATACTCCTGAAGTATTACAAGTTATTCATAAATGAGCATGCATTAGTGACCTTCAAACTCATGCAGCCTTAAAAGAGAATGATGCAATAGTTCCAATCAGTATGTATCATTAGCCCAGGTAACTTTAATTCGGGTAACTGTGTTCTGCTGCGATGAACGCAAAATGTTTTCTCCCATAACTTTTCCGATTTAATTCCATTGGCTCATTTCAAGATACATTGATTCATGAATCAGTAACTTCATTGATTTGGAACTCTCGATATCGATATCGCGTAAAATCACCATTATGCAGTAACTTACTTTGAGGTAATGGTAATTTCATTTAATATTTATCATGTAAAGTACATGCTATATATTGTAATTGTGAGGTTCCTATTTCATCAAAAGTTCATGTAAATAACAGTATATTCAGTTTATATTTACGAAATTAAAGAAATATTTTATAATACATTTTCTCTCCAGACAAAATGACACTTTAAGAATAAAATTATATAGTCCGTTCCACATTTAATAGAGAGAATTGACTATAATGGTGACTCACTTTCTGTAAATATCTCCATAGACCGAAACTGAGATGCTGCCAGTTGCAGCAGGAAACATAACTTGAAAGCATTGTCATGTAGGTACTTACAGCAACTCTAGGAGTCTTCCAATATGCGAACATAACTCCCAAAAGTAACTTAATTAAATTTAGCGAGATGTTGAAAATGGTTACTCACGTGGTCGGAAGGTGAGCATTCGCAACGTAAATTTGACGACAGAGTTCTCCATAAGGCCCAAGCTGTCAACTAATGAATGCCCTTCAAAAGTAAAATCTGGAATTTTAGAACTGCAGGAGGTGAATTAGTCTCATTTCCATAAAGAGGTCAGCCCACATTTTCAATCGCGGGAAACAGAATTACAATTAGGCAAGATTTGCCGCTGAAAATAAAAAAAATCCGAATTCCTGGATGGCAGAGGATCTTCGAAAAAGGGAAAAAAAGGTCTGGTGTGGGAACGAATATTTGACATGCATACATCAGCAGCATTGGGTCGGTTGATATCCGCTGCGCAGCCACGTCGATGGAAAGAGATGTTTACCCTGAGGAACAGCGGGACGTGTATATCCTTTAATCGTCAAAACACCGCCCCCTCATCTTCCACATTCATTCCCTAATCCTTAAACCACCGAACGCTCCCCCTTCACCCTACTTTTCGCCCCCTCCTTCCCCCCGCTCTCCTCACCTTCAACCTTTCGCTGTGACGGAAAACACGCAGTGGAGGGAGGTGGAGTGGGGGGGGCGTTGTTGCGGGAGGGGATTGAAGATGGGAGGAGGGCATTTGTGTGTGTTGGTGTTGAATGGTGAGATAAGAGGCGTATACTTTATACTAAAGCGGGAGGGAAAAAAAGGGAAGGAAGTTTCCAGATTGGTTCGCACGAGGCAGGGATACATATATACATATATATAAAAAAGTAAAAGATAAAAGAAGCGAGACGGCGACGTGAAAAATGGGAGCAAAGGGAGAGTCGGTCGGTGGTGGGATGCGAGAGGCGGCGCGCGCGGGTGGTCGTAAGGGACCCGATGCGTCGTCCTCGCTTCCTTCCTTCCCGCGTTATAGTCTGCAGCAGCAGCAGCAGCTCGCAGGAAATCGTCCCTTCCTCCTCGCGAGCGCATATTGCTATCCGGGCCGGGCAATTAATCATCGGACGCCAAAAACGTATTCCGGAATTGATATTTTTCTGTCGTCCCCAATATAAAAGCGCAGGTACTCACTAAGCGCGTTGCGATACATGGTCAACGTGAGAATGTTTCAAAATAATGATTTCAGGAGGATAGCAGCTCTATTCACGAGGATAAGGATGTATGTATGTAATACTTGCCCCACTTACATTAATATGAATGTACATCATGATATCGGAAGGGCTCTTCGTATGATCTGTTAAAGTTAACGTCTTTATATTTTTTTCCATTTCGATATTTTTTTGTCGAGTTTGAGGATGTTCTCGATTGCGATAAATTTTCGTAGACGGTTTCAGGCGAGAGATTTATTGAAATCTTTAAATCGCCTTAAAATATCAATATTCCGGGGAATCACTGGAAACATTTGATTTCTTTCTACGTTTTGATAACGTAAATTAGCCATGGTGCTCTACGAATAAGTCGCCTTTGCATTCCTGAGATTTAATATCGTAGCAATCCAACAAGAAAAACGATCTTAATGTGCTAAAAAACTTAGTTTCTTTGCACATTAAGAAACAACAAGCGCGGAAGGCTGAAGGAAGTATATGCTCTAGCACCAAATCTATTCCGCAATCATACCATAATATTATGGGGAATTGGGAGAACATAGCCGAAATGAAAAGTGCCTTGGATTAATATATGTAACGGCGCCGTATCTCGGCCCCAGGGTCGAATCATTGAGAAGCAATATTTTAAATTCCCTCGTTTAGGGTTAATGTCACGATATTTCACCACCAGAATTCACTTCGTGAAATCCAAGAAACCATGACGATGAGATAGACCGTTGCGTGAAATTTGGGTACGTGAATTTCTAATCGCCCTTAGACTACTAGAAAAGTTAACTTTACCCTTCAATATTAAACCCACTTCCATGCTATCTATTGGAGAGCAAGTGTAAATGATTTATAAACTCTTAGCAATCAGTATTGGTCCCGAGTACTATTTATTAGAAATAAAGCAACGGAGTCAAAATAAATAGGATAAAATGATCTTGCATAATAACATTCTGCAAAAGGTACTCCATGGAAAACTTATTAGGGAAATACTTCCCTACTTATGATTTTGATTCGATGGGTTTATACACGAGATGCTTGATGATGAGTTATAAATCGGTCCATATTGAGACGACCACAGTTTTTCTACTATTTTTTAAGGAGCTCCTCTTTAATGACGGACCTAAATCCCCCTCAATGAGCAAAGTTTTCCTCTGTGGTCAATTTTTTATTTGAACAAAACTACTAAAGATGAGATCAATGATAACTTATTGTGATGGTTTCACATAAAATGCCAGAGTTAATCAAACTATCCATACTACTCAACTTAATGCAAATATTTCAACTATTGAAAATAACAAAATGTATGCGTAAACTTTGAATTTAATCATTTAAATAAGCTAGAACTATAGTATTAAGTATAAAATTTTGAACCTAATGCCATCACCAACTTTGGAAATTATAAACATTTTTTAGTTTGAGATTTTTTTACCACAATTTGATTATACTTGTGAATGATCACATAATATGCAATATTTTGTTTCATTTTTTTATTTAAAGACAATTTTTCACCTAAATATAGACATTTTATTAATTATGTTTACTAAGGTTGCTCATTCCCATAGATTCATCCTTTCAATTTGACCAGCTTCAAGTCTGCAAAATAGATGTCGTCGAGCGAGAAAAAGAATAGAATCGATGTCACCATCACCCAATCCACCACGGTTCTCTCTTAGCCCGCCGCATTCCATTGTTCGATTATTTTCGCAACACGTGAAGATTCACCATCGATCAAGAATCTAAATTCGATGAGAGTTTCCTGGAAATTTCCTGTTATGCATTCGGAGGGAAAAGGATGCGACTTCAGATTTCCGAGAGATAACATGAGAGCATTCATCATAACATACACTTTATGAAGGATAAGTATGTCCAATTGTCCCACAATTCATCTCGCGCCCCTTAGAGTACATTCATAGAGATGCGACACAAATAATTCTACGCTCATACGCCGATTTTTTAATAATTGAGGTTAAAGCAATTGAGGAGGCCGATAATTGAGGTAAATGCATAGAGCATTGCGTCATAATTTCTATCCCCGTGTGGAAAAATTTTCAAACCACTGAATAACACACTTTACTGCGATCCGGGTTTCAATGGACGTGCATCACATCAATGCGGCGTATCTCAGAGTATTAGGTAGATGTGATTAAAATCGCACAAAAGTTTCCTTATATACCCAACAGTTAGAGGACAAATTTTTAGGAGCGATGTCATGACTCGGATATTAGTCTCTATGACGATTGTCACTGTCTGTTACCCGGCAATGCCCCATCCTGTCAGCTGTTGTGGAATAAACACTTCCTTTATATTCCAAAATGTGTCCTTGTCCTACTCACCTTTCACCTACTGTAGAATGTTAAATATAATTTTGAAATTTTTTAACCAACAGTTGATGATGCTTATGCATTGAAGCCCTCGTCGAGGAGGAGTATACTTCTTTCTCTGATGCATACATGTTTCCTCACGGAGATAAAAATTTAGAGATGGAACATCTGAAAATTTGCGAAGATAGTGTTATATTTTCAACCTGACATCGGAAATATCCACCATATCGCTTCTCTCTGTCGTTTCCTTTCCCCACTTACCTTTGGATAGCGCTAACGCAAAGTGAACGTATTAGCGGATAAAAAGCAAGATTATCCACCGCCTTTTGAAAGTTAAAGTGATGTATCTCTCGATAAACATGTAGTATTCACTTGATTCCACTCAAGTTTTACGTTGGTTCATACCTGGGAATACGGGTTATCCTTATTTTAATTTAATATTAAAAAATATGTGTGAAAAATGCATTTTCATCATAGCATACGCTTCGACATATCGATGGAATAATTATATAACCGTAAAATTAAAGCGTTGGCCCGTAAGCGCTAATGTTAATCGGAAGAGAGGGGACAGAATGAGCGGACTGGTCTCGCTCACATTACAGCTTCAAGCATTGGCCACCACAGCCAGCGCCCTCTCTATCTGGTTGGAATAGACGAGAGTCGATTTGAGACCCTCCCATCCCAACTGTCCTTCGACCCCTCCCCCCTTCGCGACGCAACAATGGCCGCGCACGGAGTAGAGATCGCTTTCCGCACAACAAAATGTAACAAATTGCTTACATCATCCCGTTGTCATGGCTCGGTTAAAAAGAGGAGGCGGAAACAAGGGTAGCGGGAGGATTGGTCGGGGGGGGGGGAGTATAAGGGCCTCTAAGGTTTCGTCGAAGGGTAAAAGGGGAGGGAGGGGGCGCAAGGGGAGGCAGAAAGGGATTGAACACCACCGTGGTGCATTTCGCTCTATTCTCGGAAAACGGGAGATTACGGAGAATGCTGGAAACGTCTTTTGTCCCGCTATCCTTATTTTCTGAGGGAGAGAGAAGGGGAGGCTGGGGGGGGGGAGGGGCTGCTACTTAAGGAGCGGGTGGGGATGACGAGGAAGGGGGGGTAGTAGGGGGAGACGGAGGGCTTAGGGAGGTGGCAGGAGGGGAAGCGAATGGAAATTCGAGCCCATGGCATGAAAGTGGAGGAGGAGAAACAGGGAAAAGAGAAGGATGTGGATACCACAAGATGAAGATGCTCCGCCGGGAAGAGGGAAGACAGAGGAGGGAGGTAACCCGTGGTTACCGTCTCGGAGGAGAGAGGGGGAAGATTGAAGAAAGAAAGGGTAATGGAAGCGAAGAATATGGACGGAACAGTGAGAAGTGGATAATGAAAGGATTGTGGAGGAGAAAGAAAGAGAAGGAAGAGTTTTAAAAGCCAGAGCATGCGTTCATGATTCCGTCTTCGCCCCAGCGAGGCGTCTCCGATCCACTCCATTCCTTTCCGTTGAAGCTTGACCACACATTTTCTCAATAGAAAAATGTATATCCATCTTTCTTTTCAGAAGCTGGAAGTTGTATAAGGATAGGCTTCCCCATTGGTGAAAAGAAAGGGAGATCGGATAACCGTGAGGTTAAAAGAGGACTGGAAAAAAAGAACTGATTCAAGGTCAAATTTAATTTTAAAACTGTTAGAAACAATTTCCTGTTGACGAAATTCCGACGTCACCAAGAGCAATATTGCAAAAATAATTCATTGTGAACTCAATCATTGGTCACTGATTAGCTCATTCACTGAATTGAAATGAAAACTTACTGTGACAGGCTCTCCAAGAAACAGTCAGCTAAAATTGGTACGGAGGCTTCTCTCGCCTCACCTCAAACAACCAGCTAGTTTCCTTGGTAACAAGGAGCTTTTTAGCAAGAACCTGATAAAAATGAAACTAATCCAGAAGTTTTTCATAGATTTGTAGCGATAGAGCGTACCCTTCTGTTTTAAAAATTAAGTTTTATTACGATCCTTTCGAAGATACGAAGTACCATTTAATGAACGTGGGTGCAATTAACATCTATTGATCTGGCTACGCATGATTCATAGAAATACCTACTGCTGAATCTTTAGGTATAATAAGGGCCTCTTTTTCAGGTTCTAAAGCTTTTCAAATAAAATCCGTGTTCAACATACGTTGATGAATTTCATTTCTATTTTACCTTTTACTTCCAGTAACATGCATGACCATTTCAACCGCTACTACCATTCTCACTCCCAATACTCCATTTACTGCGCTTCACTAATCAAATCCCAAAATTTGCTCCCTTTTTGCTTCAATTTGTACGTTCAAGAGAACGAAATCCACTAAACTCATTCTTCGATTGACAGCATTAATTACAAAAGCAATCTCTGTCTCTCATTCAGTAATTGAAGAGGAAATTTGGGAACTCCCCCTCCGAATGTTTCCATACGCTGGTGAATGCTTCTATTATATTGTCTACAGGTCATAAGAGTGGCTCCGGTTTAATACCAAACCGTTCGAACGAATTAAGGTTAAATCTTTAGCCTTTTGTCGTAAAACTAGCACGATATTCATGAGGCTCACCAAACTTACTCCAGAATTGTTGGCACATCTACTTTTCAATGCAGCAAAATTACAAATATGAATAAATTCTACGCTTAATGCGCAAACACATAATAGAATATACAAAATATATATCATCAATGCACTAGCAAAAATACTGGTCGGAACGGGTGAAGAAAAAATATAGCTAATAAAATACTTTTTAAAATACGAAAAGATTGGTCCGGAATTTGAGTCGAAGGCTCACATCATTTGAACCCTGAAGGACAGGCGGGAGAGTTTCTTTAAGGTGAACTATGTTTGGTCCAAGAAAAGAAGAAATGGTAAAAGAGAAATGTTTGAGATAAATCAAGCAAAGGATGTAATCGCCCATTATAAATGGCGCCAATATATACCTCGTTTTATGTCCATTCCAACGAGCGGCACTTGAATTACCTTTCAAACAGAACTCGAATAGAGATCGGGATTTCAGTTACAAACTTTCTACACTGCCAGTAATCTAACGTAAACCCTAAGAATCAAAAAGAAGGTTAGCACTCCAATTACCTAATCAACTCACCCCGTAAAATATAACGCATCACTAATAAAGGCACTGTTCAATAACCAGGATCTATGAAAGGCGTTCTTAGATATTGTGCGGAAGAACAATACTCAATTCGAAATACCTGAAACTTTGGCGTCCGTAAGTGATTCTAACCTTCATCACTTAGACTCATGAGGTCATCCGACCAGAGACAAGAGACGTAAGCTCTTTATGCTTGGTTCTTATCTACGAGACCCGGGGCTTAGCGGTGACGCATCCCCTAGAGACCCGTCCACTTTCCCTAAAGTCCGCGTTGCTGCCCGAACTAATAACTCTAATGCCCAGGCACGTATAATAAGAACTGCCCAAGGCGACTAAAGTGTTGAAAGTAGGAATAGGAAGGTTCTCCGAGAGGACTTAAAGGGCGGAGCGGAGCAGATTCGGGAATGAGACGAGTGAGGGAAATGAGTTGGGTGAGAGGGGGTGAAGGGAATGAAGAGAGAAGTGAATGAGGAGGGAACTAGAGAGGAGGAGCCGAGAGGAAGCAGATTGAAGCGGAGGGAATGAGAGCAGAAGTGAAAGTTCTCCTTCGCGAATGTGAATGCTCCTTATGAAAAGGAGGAAATAGGAAAACGGGGAAAGAAGGGCGGTGGAATATGCATAATAAGCAGAACGTTTTTCGGAGAGAGATGAGACGTTGAAAAGGGTATGAGGGGAATTTTAAAGGGGTAGAGAAGCATGCAATGGATAGGGAAATGAAAAAAGATATGTCACAAAAGCAGCAAAATATATAATTGGAGGAATGATTGTCTCAAGGAATTGGTATAAATTATAATTATAGAAATAGCTAAAATAAAGTCCATGTATGACTTTAGACTTTTAATGAATTAAGACTTGAAAAAAGAGGCATAATGGGTCATTCAATTTTGGGGTTACACTGTAGGCATTGGGTTTCCCTCCTGAAAAACTGTGGTGAATGCTTGCGTTTCCGGGAGGAAGTCATTGCTGCGGCTGATCCTCCCACCAAATCTGTGACGAATTCCATGCATACACTTATGTGCATATATTAATATAATAGTTAACGTCTAAACTACTTAACCTAATGTCAAACTATCAATTGCACGCGCAAAATTGTAATGAAATCTGTGGACATGTTTTCATTCATTTAAATGCTAGTAATTGCAGAAATGTTAGGCTTATTTGATGGGTAGACAGCTTGTTTATTATTGATTTTGCTCCTCGTGTAATACACTATCGGATAAAAAGGATGGATGTGCTCAATAAATACTTTTAGAGTTATAACTTGCTAACGAAGGGCCATAGCACCTCCGTCGCATTGACGTATAATTCAAAGCTGTTCTCAATGGATTTTTTTTTCCTTTTCAAGTCTATTTTCAACTCGGTTTATGTGACCACGATCGCTGCGATAGCGTCCAATCCCAACTGAATCGCTCGGCTTCCGTTATTTCTTACAATCCGTTGGATGACAAAGCACATCGAGAGGAGAGTCGCATTCATCACATCGAGATGGAATCCTCCGTGCAGCAACAACGAATGCCATCTCGAACTCATACAATACTTTCGATGAGAGTAATTCTTTACATAGTATGACGACAAGTAACAAATTTCTCTGGAAATATGATATGTTTAAGTGGTGTTGCATCAATATATTTTGCACTCGAAAAAGAATATAACCTATCATTTAAAAAAACTGCAGCAGATCGTAGCAGCTAGAGCGCTGACTTCAGGCACTCTTCAGTTCAGATCTTCATTGATTACTGTCTTTATTTAAGGTGTTCTATGGTTTTTTATACACAAGACAGTTTCTTTAATTAATCGATAAATTATTTTAAAAAATGAATTTCTACCTAAGAGTCGTTTTTTATTGTTTAATCACATATCCAGTTCAGGAATCCATAGGTCCAAATAACTCTCATAGAGATAACATATCTTCTATTGTCATTGGATTGGTTTATTCTAACAAACCAACAGTAGATATGACCGTCAGCTTATATAAAGCAAAGCTATGTGTTAATACTATTACGGTTCTGAAAAATATAAATGAAGTTACCCAAACTTGGATGAGAAAAAGTACCGCAATATGCGAGGGAATCATAAAAGCCATACTTTTAGGCAATTGCAAGAGTTATATTCTGACCAAATGGTTTCACATAAATGCTTGGGCAATAATTTCTTGACGAATGCCGCCCGAACAAATTCCGTACCTTGAGAAACGATCTCTTGAACGGCAGCGCCAAGCTTGGAGATCCAATAAGTCTTGCTCCACCATAACAATGACAGATTGGCGTTGGAAAAATGTAGGACCGCTCAACTAATTTCCCAAGTTGTAAAAGCAGCAGAAACCTCCATGCAGAGCACACTTCCAAGTTTTTTCCTGTAGGTGGAACCCTGCGAAATATATGTAGGTATATATAAAAAAATGAATAGAGTACTTAATCGTAAGCCGTGATAAAAAAATGATAACAAGATAGGGAACATGCATTATTATTTTTATTCTTGAAAGGCTGAGAATTGGAAATAAATTTGAGGAATTTATTTTAAGCGCCCGGAGAAATGATTGGTTTAAGGGGTCGGGAGGGATCGGACCCCAGACGTTGAGGAAGAAGGGGGGGGGGTTATAGTGAGCACATGAGGAGGGGGTGTGGGAGGAGAGAGAGAGGTGGCAAGATGGATTGCAGCCATAATGGAGAGGGAAGGGAGGCGGGGTAGGAAGAATGCGATTTGGAAATTGATTGCGGGAGAGGGGGAGGATTGGTCACGAGGAGGGGATTGCCCGTAGGCGAGGCCGCGGCCTACATCACCGTGGAGGGGTCGGGTGCGCGCGGAGCGGGCACTAGAGAAAGGGTTCGGGAGTGTGGATAAGGGTTTTGCCTCCGAGAGAGAGGGCGTTCCCTCGATTCGATGGGTGCGTAAATCTGCGAAGGGATGAGGTGGAGAAACTTGAGCTCCGAGCCATTTGCCTTCCGGGGGTGAAAAAGAAAGAAGTTCGGGTGCTATTACTTTGCAATAAAGTTCGTGAATTGCGGCAGTTATCCAGGGTTCCCGTTCGCACTTGGCCTTTTTTTCACCTATCCCCGTAACACATACCAAGGCGATAAAAAAAATTCATAGCACCAAATTCCATCGCGGAGCGCCCATGAAGGACCACTGATCCACGTCGAGCTTCGAATATCAACGCGAGAAAATGGTGCGAGGACAATTTTCTGGTTACGAAGAGATGCGATATGCTGAATGGAATGAAATAGTGTTATCACACTTAGTCGAGACATAAACTGGCATGACTTATTGAAATCTAAAGATGAAGGTACAGTCAACATCATCCAACGGTTCTATGATTAATATCATGTTTGAATTTTCAACTTCCATAATTCTATTGCATATTTTCATCCTTAATCATAACCTGCCCGAAAAAGAGCTTTGTATATTTTATATCGTATCTAAAACATCTATTTGTGAAAATATTCCAGCATTTTTAATTAGGAAAAAAATTCGGAAATAACCTCAATAATTTAATCTATAGTTAGTTAAGCCCATGTAAATTTTTTTACGTACTGAACCAGTACCAAGTACATGTTTTAAATCTTATATTAAAAAATAGGGAACAAGCATTTGGAAGTAGTATATAGTCAATTCATGCAGAATTGCTGTCTATTAAACATTCTGTCAGATTTATTGCCCCAGAAATTAGTTTGCCGTTTCACACAATATGCATTTTCAAAAATAAAAGATACTTTACTAATTTCAACTTTGGAACACGAAAGATTAGTCTCCAGTTGAGGCTTGAGTACCTTTTAATACGATCCTGAGTGAGGCTACTACCAGATGACACGTGCTTCAGCATAGTTATTGAAAATACAATTTAACCAAACCAACTTTAGAATGAAGATCAATGACTGATCTTCACTGGAAACGAAAAACGTTGGTAACTAAAAAAATGATAAATTAGGCATGAATTAATAATTTGAATTCTTTTCATGATTAAAATGATGCTTATCAAATAAATAATCCCAAAAAAATCTCTAAACCCTCAAGTCTCAAGTGCCGTTGTCAGACATTCCATTTGGATGTTCCATTTTTATGAATTGATTTCATTTCATTTCTGTTATTGGTGTGTAATCTTATTGGGGAAATGGTATATAAATACTTTTTGAGCGGCATAACCTGAAAATAGTGTCACATAAGAAAGAATAATTCAATGAATGATACACAACAGGCTATAAGGGTAGTTACTGGAACCATACAAGCATTTTTCTCTCTCGCGCGGCTCCGATTCTACTCTATTCTACGTCAGTTGCATCAGAGGAGAAAAAAACGTGCCAATACACTTAACACCGGGAGCGTCGCTCCGACTCAAATCGATCGTGAAGATATTTAAATGAATTTCGGAGCTGCGGAATACAATTCGTCGAGGCGAAGCGGACCTGGTTCGTGAATCGAGAAATTGGGACAGATTAGAATGCAGAGCGCGTCGCTTCGAATTTTTTCCGGGAGAACGGGACGAAGAAACAAAGTAGAACATTGACCAGAATTCCGTATAAGTCGTCGTCCACGAAGAAAGAACCGTGCGTCGCCCAGAGTACCCAGGCGGGAGTTTAAACAAGAAATTAGTCAAAATGAGGTTATTTTGGGAAAAAGAAAGGGAACAGGTCAAGAATGAATGTGTAAAAGGAATAGAAGTGAGAGGAACGATAAAGCCGTTCGACGATTACTATATGAAAATTTCTGGATAAATTAGCACACTCCGTCTGCTTTAAACAGTAAATAAAATTACTAATGACAATGAAATGCTCAACTGATGACAATGTATGACAAACTCATTCTATCCATATACTTAACGCTCAACAATCAGCAAAATGTATCAGCATAAATTAAAAATGAGAAAAGCTAAATGCTTTAGTTATCAAACTATAAATTACTTAAAATAGCTACATCGCAACAACTTATTTATAATAGTTCAGAGTGTATAAAATTATAAGCCTAAGTTTATAAAATATTCCTCAGCCTCTTTCCTTGAATTTACGCTCATGGGCGATTGTTCCGGTTTTACTGACTCAACCACTGGCTTGAGAAATTCAGAACAGGTGTGTATCAAAGCGACGCAAAGAATATCATTTTGATGCCACGCTACATTTCTAAGTCCGACAGAAGGGATATATAAGAGACATACATTTCTGAACAAATAGAGACCAAAATCCGGTTTTTTTTCACACGCAATAAGTGATCTCCAATCAAAACACTCCCAAAATATTTCACTATGGACAATTTTGCTTCCCAAAACCTTATCCTTTACACCGCTGGTGTTCTAACCCCACGCCCATGCGGCGGTCTACAGGGTAGAATGTTGATGTAATGCTTTATGTTGTTAAGCAAGTTTCGTTCTGGCAGGCACCAGTAACTTCACTTTGTAAGATATATGATGGGATTCTTGCTCAGGAATTTTCTTATTGCTGCTAAAGGATAAAAAGTTCCTAAATTAGGCGACTATGGAAGTGAGGGACATCAAAAGACCGGCATATACAATTTCAAACATAATTTATCCGATATGATTACCTCAGGGGCTCCTGCATATTTTATATAATTTACCTAGTATGACCAGAACTATAAATTTTAATCATACGCCCCTCACTTCTTTTCACTACCGTTCATTGATGCCAGTTGTTGACCATTATAAATGCAAACCGTTGGGAGTTTACCATCCAGCTACAATACTGTCATTCAATTGCTTCATTAGCTTAGGGCGTAGGTACTGTCCGTGAATCAATGGAGCAGATTTAACATTTTAAAATCACAGTTGAGCCATTCGTAAGGCTATAACTCATACTGCGATGCATATAGCTAATTAGGTGTCAAATATGTCAAATTACTTTCCTTTACTCCTGAAAGCAGCGATTCGAGTGGTCCTGCGGTGAATATAACATCAAAGTATGACGAAGTATAACAAAAGATATACATAAGACATTAGGATACTGAAAATAGGATTCAGCAAAATCACACGACACTAGTAAACAAAGAGGAGATGCTGTATTGCGTTAGTCTCCGAAGGACTGCGAGCCTAAAACACTGTCAGGTAGGCTTTTTCAGTCAATTGAATACTCTTACTCAAGGTGACCAACAATTGCCAATGGTATTTCCTTCAATTGGGTACGCAATTCAGTCCATTTGCGAAATACGTTTGAAAAAAGGGTAATCCTTTGTCGAATATGAGAGTACGGGGGTTAAGCACATCGTCCTCATCATCAACCCTTAATGCAAAGATAGGTTTGCTCCAACTCCCCACCCCAGTCTCCTCTGTGCTAACCTGTTCATTCCTAAATAATTCCTCTCCTTTACGCTCTTCATAATTTCTGTGATGAACTTCATTTTTGAATTTCACGGTAATTTTTCCCATTCACTATTTCCAATATTATTTACAATAGACCCTTGAGTGGCAACGTTCGTCCAATAAGTTTCTTACTCTTTTTCTCATGTCTTTCACCATAGTTTTTTCTCTCCGATTCTTTGTAAAAAGTTTTTGTGGGTGATGATTCTCTCCATCAATTTGATCTCTATAAAAGAACATCACATTCCTTCTACTGTGCCATTCATCTTCTGGTAGAAATCCTTCTTACTTTATGCTTTTGATGTTTATGTTTAACGTTGAATTTCTTGAGTTTTCCATCAAACATAATTATTGATAACATACTATTAGTGTTTAATCTCAATTTTCTCATAGTTTTGTTATTCAGCTAGGCACTATCACAGTTTTTCTACTTCTCTGCCAAAAATTTGTCACTAGCGATGCATTGCATGATGATTCATTTCTTTATGCGCTAAAATTCCCATTTTCAGCTATATATTCATTACATTATGCACGTTTGCTTAAAAAACCTATCGTGGGTGCATATAGTAACTGATGTGTGTACTGATTAGGTAAAAATTCCTCCTCCATAAAATCTATATCGGTTTATTCAAATGCGTATCTTTTGACCGCAAGTTAGATTACTTTTCAAGTTTTGGCTGAATAAATCTGAAAAGACAAATAATTTGGTTACAACCATGAATCTAAATAGGAAAGAGGCTTAAGCTGCAACTCAACATGCACAATGCAAAATCGTTACTACAAAGAGAAATATACAAGAGATGTAAATATTTCATTTGGACAAATGACGTTTCCATCTTATCTGCACTCATCTTCCTCACAAATACACCTTAACATACGGTGTAGGAACTTTGTATCATTGAACAAAACATCGACATTAGCTCCAGGGCTATTGATATTCTTCTCGTATTTCAAACTCGTCGTTTCCAGAGAGGAGATCACCTGTATTGCATCGAAAATGGGGCAATATTATTCCCTTTGATCTTACATGGAGCACTCACGATGCTAGTTAACTTCAGGTAATATGAGAACTCACAATTGAGTCAAGAATTTGAGTTCATTTTGTAGTCAAGACGTCTCATTGAACCGTTCAGTTGCGCTCTCTCCCTTTGCACGGATGTTTATCGCAAAAACCCACCGGAATGATCTTTGCGCAGTGTTTATTACATTCAAGGCTGAAAAACCGTCGAAGAGAATGAATGTGATTCGAGGCATAGGGAAGAAATGGAGAACGGCACTTCAATATTTGATGGAGCAGCGAGTTACTTTGACAACTACGGCTCGAATTCCTCGTCACATGAGAAGAGCAAATATACTACAAGAAAGGCAGATGGAGAAGGAATTGGAAGGCAAAAATTAAAGTGCGAGCGTTGTCAACGCTCACAAAAACGATGGTTGAGCGTTTACTAGGCAACGGACATCAAACGCCGATCTACGCCGGATATGTGGCACAGGGACAATTTTATTAAAACCTAGGCGGACGAACTCCGTTTAAGGGCGAGCGATTAAAAAAACCAACTCAACCCTGACAAGAAGTGGTTGTATGCCAAGAGTGATTCCCGTCTTCTCTTCCTAGATTTAGCGAAAATATGCAAAAAAATAAACCTCTAAAAAAACCGTCACTTAACTGGTTTATGAAATTAATTCTGTATCGAAGGTATGAGAAGGAAAATTTAAATGTGAGTTTATGACATACATGACCTTTGTATTTGGCGTTTATTGATACTGATTAAATATGTTCTGACAGCCTTGTCGGAACTGATGTTACAAACCACATGTTCATCTAAAACCAGAAATGTCGGGAAAAACCTCGCAGTAGAAGATTTCATACGAGATTTTATTACGGTTTTTATTAAGGCAATAAATTTGTCAATTCGGAATTTATTTCAAATTTTATTTCTCACTTAATGAAATATTCATCAATTATCAGCAATTACTGCATTTCCTAAAAAAACTAGATTTTACTTGGGAAAAACAAAACCTAGCGGGTAGATATGTCTTCACAGTGTTCATTTAAAAGCCGAATTAGTTTTCCTATACAAATTAAAATTGATCTATAAAACTAAAATTTATTAAATAACATTCTGCATTGGCAAGCAACATTTTGGCAATAAAGATGAGACATATAGACCTAAAGAGGCATAGAGGTTGCACATGTGTGAGCCGTTCATCTAATACTTTATGCATAAGCATGCTTAGATTTTGTTTGATTGAGAGGTTTAAGAGTTGACTTAACTCAATTACCATAGTGCTTCGGTAGGTATATACCGAATACTTATTAAAAATGTTAAGGTTTCGCAGTATATATTACTGTATTCCATTTCTACATCTTTGCTAAGCGTGACCATCGTTCTCTCCATTATTATTAAGATTTATTGAATAGAGAAGTGTGCGAGATACGAAATATGCATCATGAATCGTAAAATCGAATAAATAATAATTTTTCGGGATCGACTACCATGCAAATTCAGTTGGTCCAATATTAGCTAAAATGAATTTAATTTTCAATACATACTCAAGGCTTTCGAGAAAGCCGCTTCACTAAGTTTTTACTTGGAAAAAGTTCTTCAACGATTGAAAACCGCACGCAATCATAGGATATCTTTATTTTTTTGTGGAACTTTCTACATACGTATTTGCACTGTATTCAATTTATCCTGAGCGTGACTCCATTTCAGCATTCATATCGTCAATCAAATGAGGCTTAAATTTCTCATATGCAGCTGAAATGAATTTTCCCGGCATGAATAATCATGGATTTGCGCTGGCTGAGAACATAATGTATCGCTAAAACCTTTCGATCGAGCCGTCGCATCAAGAAACAAATAATTTACGACTCGTGCATGACTCCGGTCGAAAACAGACCAAAGCAGATGTTTCAATGGAATACGGTGATTCATCAATAAAAAAAGATCTTATCTAGGTAATTTAAAGAATAGATAGAATTAAATAGCATAAATCAGCTCCAATGTGTGACCCGTAAGTTTTACAATTAAGAACAAGAAATTAGAATAAATAGCATCACATTATAATAACATAATTTACTGTTCTTCTAATAAACCCTTGCTCGGAGACGATTCGGTACTTATCTCCATCGAGTTTATCCCTACTGTTATAATACATATTTTATTTCTCAAACGGTATTTTGCTATTTATGTCAATTCACCATGGCAGAGTTGTCAATATGAAAGGCATAGAAGGAGAGAAAACTATGAATGACTCACTAAGTAAAATAACTGCTAAAAAAAACCACATCCACCAAAGTCCACTGAATGATTTAACCGAGATTGGCACCGTACACCGGTGTGAATATTCTCCTGTCGAGTATTTCCTTCTCATTCTATCCTCCAGGCATAAATCTTCCCACTCGAACCTTTAAAAGGAGAGCTAAAAATCTTTTCCCCTTCGGTACTGCCACCCACTTGTCCAAGGTCTCCCACTTGTCAGCCCACATAAGTTATCGAGACTCCATCTCTTCCGCTCCAAATAACCGTCGATGTGTACCGATAAATCCTCTTATGAATACATGAACATATAAGTATGACGCAATGGATACTTTTAACATCATAAGGCAAAAAGTTGAGAGCCAAGATGCAAGGTTATGTTTCCACCATACCAGGGCCCGCATTTCTCCTCAAGGCGTGGATGAATGTTAGTCGCTTACTTGATTTTTACTTAATTTCTTAAGTGCAATTTCTGTAATAATAGCAAATACCCAATAAAGTTTTTCGTCAGTTTTTAATCAGAGCGTTCAAATGCGAGTATATGCTGATCGAAAATAAATCTATGTCTGGCCAACATAACTTTGCACCGGGGCTAACATAAAACTTAGCATTCCTTTCAACGAAAAAGACATTCAATAAATCTCTTTGCTACTGCGTGACTCCACTATATATTTAAAGATGAAGTGTTTGGAAAAAATGCGTAAATATCAGAGCATACATGTAAAGATATTGGAGATATTTGACGATTTTGTTGGGTCACGCTCAGCAAACTGCCACATCGACCTTCCGTCCCAGCCATTACATCTCCGATAGAAGAAAATTCTCCGCTAAAACCCCAGTTCTCTCGCCCTAAAACCTCTAGAATACCTATTCAAGGAACTCTTCCTCCTCAAATCTCCTCGTCACAGACGCACGGAGGCTGTAGGAAAATAATAATAAAAATATAACTCCCATCTCTTTTTTTCCTCTCCTTCTCACACCCCCAACCCCTTTATAAAAACGCTCTCAAAATTGCACCAACATGCACGGCAGGGTCGATAGGCGAAGGATCGTAAAAATGCCCGGCATGAAATTGGAAGATAGGGACGGGAGGTGGGGGTTGTAGCTTGAGGGTTGGAATGGGGTGTGAGGGGAAGGAAAATGTGGAGGAGGGGGCGCGGCGGTAAGGATGAGGGTTTTAAGGGGTCGGGAATGTTAGAGGCGCAGGGTGGGGGGGTAGGAGGAGGAAATGCCGGGCCGTTTCCCCTTGTAGGTGTATGTGTACCAAGGGATTTACGACCAGGAAGGGGGGTGAATAGGAGGAAGGGGGGGTAAGGAAGGTGGAGATGGGAGGACTGAGAGCTCAAACAGAAGAAGAGCGAAAATAAGGGAACTCGGCTTGTCTCGATGCGACGAACGCAGAATCCTGAAAATATTACCTATCTCCACCCGCCACACACCCCGGCCACCACCTCCACCACTTTCTCCATTCTCCTTGCGGCACAACCCTCTCATCCCCACCCATTCCTCCACACCCCCTCAACACCAAAGCCATTCCACTTTTCCCGCCTATTTTTCACGAAATAAATCACTCCTCTTTCCCTGGAGAAAGAGCGGTCGGAGGTAGGGTTGATGGGAGGAGGGAGGAGAGAAGACTGAAGGGATGGATGAGGGATGTGAGCGGGCAAGATGGAACCTAATTTTGCGTGCAAAAAAACGTGCAAAAATAAATAATGGCGATACTCATCCCCGCTCAAAAACCCACACGCCTTCGAGCAAACGGGGTTTTCAATGGTGGTTTCTCAAGGGTGGCGGAGGAAAAACTTCAGGGTTCAGGAGGTGTTACAAACGGCGTAAAAGGGGTTTCACACCCTATCATTTGGTTACTCCCAGAAAATAGCGATAGGTGGAGATAGGAAAAGACTTAGGGGAGAGCTTAGAGTGCATAGTTCCGCTGAGATGAGAAAATGTATCAGGCGAAACCCTTTCCACCATATTGAGAGTACCTAGAATACTGAGATTGCTGTATGGGATCGTGAGACAGACGATCACGGCCAGTATTTCTTTCCTGCAAGGGACAGTACGTTGCTTTTCTTTTTCCACTCTCTATTCCCACCGTGGAATTATAATAAACACAGGGTTTGTGGAAGGGCCACAGTGGGGGAATGGATAAGGACGGCCACGGGAGACGTCGGGGGATGGATAAAGGGTTAAGAGGAGTCCTCGAACCGAAGGAGGCCGGGAGAGTGGTTTGAGGGTATAGGAAGGAGAATTTAACGCGACGGCCGAAAAAGGGAAAGGACCCTATGAATGGTTATATGGGTCGGGGCCTTACAAGAGGGCATGTTGAGGGTAACTGAGGCAGCGAGGATTCGACTGGGGCCTCTCAATCGGTTTATGGGTCGAAAGGCGTTACAATCCGAGCCAGCACGGATTCAAACGATCAGTTTTTAAGGGAGAATGCGAGAGGGTTATATCGACCTCTCGATCCCATTGCCTTTGTTCCTCGTAAAGACACCCAATGCCGCGTAAACACGAGAAAACGCCCGCGGTCCAAAATGAAACTCCACTCTCTGATATTCGCTGGAAATCGGATTCGGATTTCTGCGGTTGTGTCACGATAGTGAAATATTTAATGCTTAAAGCGCTTTCGTTTTAGTCGGAAAGCCACATTTCATTTCGTTCCGATAACTTTTTTGGGAAAATAATGCATTTAAATCACGGATAACCATAGGTTTTACGTAGTAACAAAAAATTGATATTTTTTGTGCAGTGTCAGGGAAGCCATGGTAGAAGAAGCGAGGATTTAGGTTTTTACATTCAATTTTCATTGGTCATATTATTTCTAGTTTCCTCGAAATAAATAATGACATTTATTGGCATTTATACAAACAAGTAGAACCCTCAAGTTCCGCGTAAATTATAACTTATGACTGTGTAACCGAAGCGAGTAGAAATGAGAATTTCCACCGTAACATTCCAAAAACTACGAAAAAAATTAAATAATATGCGAAGGTTAGTCCATGAATAGAAATTTAATACTGAAATAAACATGTAAATATGCTGTTCTAAAATGCTTTCAATTTTAACCGATTTAAATGGCAATGTTGCCTGAAATTGAATGTTCTTTCGCGCTTCAACATGCTGCGGCATCCGGTAAAACATGCTGCTACTAGGCAGAGAGTATTACCTGTGGCTTAAGTAGCCAAAATTTTCAAATTAATAATATTTTATTGGCCAAAACACAAGGCAATAAATGAAATAGCGGTGACCGAAGGACCAGAGAACTTCTCGCAAGGTGTTGACTCGGGTTGAGGTGCAAACGTCGACGGCTTACTACAACAGCTAGAAGGGGGCAGTAAAGAGCGGGGGCGAAGAGAGTGGTCACAGCTCAGCGCAATAGAAATAAAGAAAAACGTTAGTACTCTCGTTATAATGGCCAACATAAACACCTTATAATACCAGAGTTTTGTGATAAGTATCTAATATTACAAAGAATTTAGAATGACAATGGTGGTTATAGCTTGAGAATTATTCTCACTCTAATTCTGCTTTACCGAGCAGAAATTTGTAATACTTTACATGTCGATACGGTACGTATAAATAACTTAAATTTTAGGAGGCAAAATTGTGTGCAATGAACAGAAGAAATACAATTGAGAATTTACTGTAATATGAACAGAACACTTAATTAAATTTTCAGGACCGTCACGTCATTATTGGAGTATTCATTTCTAATGACTGCAGATTTGAAAACTACTCCAATATACGTTAAGTTTGATAATGCTACAAATGTTTTGGAAGAATAAATCAATGTTGATAACCTGTAACTCTGTTAATTTCAACTGTTTGACTATATGTTTGCACTTTGATTAACCGCGTTAAATGAATTTTTTTCTAGATATATTATTTTCAAGTTCCATTAAAGTTATCAAAACAATATTTAAGTTAGGAATCTTCAATATTTAACCCAGTTATTGTTTATTAACATTCCATTGTATGTACAAATGCATGGTACTCAAACACATTGGTTTATTTTCGTTTGCTTCCAAACATCAAACTTTTAAATCATTTTTTACTATGAAAAGTTTTTTAGACCAAAGTAGCATACTTACAATGTCACCAAAAACTGCAAATTAAGGCGTCATGTATTGATTCACTGTGACATAACAAATGATAAAGAGATGCTATTTGTTGGAGAAAGCCTATTTGGGCTATTTGAGTGAAAATGCTAAACATTACATTCTTTGAAGTACTAAAGTAAAGAAGAAGAAGCAACTCCTCGGTTTTACAGTGAAAACCACTCCACTGATGAAATTAAAATTTTGAAGTTATTCTCTCAAGACATCCAAGTATGACAATGTATCCCAACTGAAATATTTCCACTACTAATCTCCACACTATATGCCAACACAACGTCTCCTCAGGCAGGATGACTGGAACAAAACTTCGGAGATTTATCAATGGCGGTCGATAGTTCTTTATGAGATCTTTTCGATTTATTAAATTCGGGAACTATGTAGAAATATACATGGAAGCCTCCAACATCCCTCTCCATAGAACTCCAAAAAATCACTTTTTAAACAATAAATTTAAACTAAGTCCCTGCCCAACGGTGTACCTCCAAAACTGTGATACCTAAGAAGGGAAGAAGCAAAGAAGAAGAAGTGGCTATTTACTTCGCAAAAACTGTGAAACTAGCGCACTTGGGAATTAAGGAAGAGATTTTAAACTACTTTCAATAATCCGCACGTCTCCCATGTTTTCTCCACCGATCGGTCCACTCGTAAGTTAGAAAATTTCAAAAGCGCCCATTCCGCAGGGAATGAATAATAAACGCAACAGGTTCCACCCTTCCTCTCCCACAAACCCTTTCTCCCGCCATCCTACGCCTTCAACCCTAGTCTAATTGCTCACGACAGAAATAGAATCAACGTGACTCGATTTCTCGAATGAACTCAGTTTCCCTGATGAATATGTAAATTCATTGCTGCAGTCAACCGGTTTTGAAAAGGGTGCCTAGGGGCGATCGAATTATAATAAAATTTATTTCTCCACGTTAGTGAGAAATAAAGAAGTAATGTCCAAAAAAGTATTAACTAAAAATTATCAAAAGATAAAGATATTCTGAAACTCAAAATTACGTCTAAAGCTTTCTCTCAGTAAATTTCTTTCTGTCTTCTTTCGGTGGTAGACATAGTAACAGAATCTTTCTCCCAAGAACTGGTTCAGGCGAATGAATCATAACTGCTTACCCGAGTATTATAGATAGAACTTTAAATACAGATAATGATATATTTGGTGAACATAAAAATCTGGAAGTAGGATTCATTTCAGGACCATAAGTAAATTGATTTGGAATATGATCCGCTTCATTTTCACTAAAGTTATTAATAAGTGCATATTTATTAATATGTTTGTTTACAACATTTTGCTTTGCTTATCCCAGACAGGGTCAAATATATTTTCCAAGCTTCACTCAGAATAAAACAAGGCAGTTATATATCGGTTCTGTGGGTTTGGTTGTGATGCTAGTTGAAGACTTCAATGCTGCTGCCTTAGAAGTATGGAGGGAGAATAGAAATATGGATCAAAAGTGTATATTAAATTCAATTCACACGGAAGGTTTTGCGCAAAGTTCAGACAATCACCGAATACAGACGCAACATAAACCTGTAAGCATCTTTCTGTTATATATAAAATTTTCCGCACTATCTTACGTTTTTTCTTATCATTGAATTATGTATAAAATGCTTATGTGAATAAGTTTCTGAAGGTAGCTGTGGAAAATTTGACAATGCTTTATGACAAAAACCACTTTTACGGTTGATTGGGTTAGTACTATAGCAGAACTCCTGATTTCCCATTCCAATAGTCTAGGTTGGAATCCAGACAGTGACATCTGGTGAAAAATCCTTTAGTCAGACTCAAAACCTATCTGAGATGTCTAACTTAACGGCCAACTGAAAGACTCTAGACCCATCGAACGTTAAGGGCGTTAAGAGATGGCTTCTGTTAAATATTTATATCACAAAATCCTCATATCGTGTCTGAGCCAACCAAACCCATATCCCACTCGAGTCTTCGATCCTTATTATCAGAAAATACGTCAGATATCAGTTAAAATTTTAAAAATTCAATTCAGCCATATGTAAACTAGATTAAAAAGAAGGTCAAAATTAGTACTTAAATATTTTGATGTGTTAAATGAACTGTCGTAAGATGATTTATGATCTCACAAATATATTTTTTCATACTTATAGAGAAGTAAAATGGTCCTGCAATTACAATTGTATATTAATTTCGTCTGGTGACGCTAAGTATATCTACAACCGTACAGCACATTTAATTAACCCGATTATACTAAGCCATCTTTACCATACGCTCACTTTTGTAAAACTTTGTCAAAAAATATTACATTTTCCCAAAATCAATCGTGCATTGAATTAAAAAAACGCAGTAATCAGTGATTGAATATTAAAAAAGAGAAAATTCAAATAAATAACAGCTCGATTTTCCGGGTCAAAAATTCAGATGGTTAATAAAAAAACTTATGATTTAAAAAATAATCAAAAGATATTCACAAACAGCCTATGATACCTTCAAAAGTAAAAAATAAGAATGAAGAGGCAGGTGCTGAAATAAGTTCGTGAGTTACTATATTAGAAATTAGTTCCAACTTGCGTTAACAAAACCATTTCCCTTCCCGAGCATATAATCAACATCAAAGTGTCGGTTTTCATAAATATATCATTACTTTGACATAAATGTGACGCCCACAAGTTATTTCTCGTCTTATATCCGTTCAACTAAGTATTTCAACGGTTTTTTTATTTAATAAGGCCATTAATAGTGAATAATTTGCAACCCTGGAGCGAGTTTAATCACCTTAGAGCTATGAAGGAGTCCATAATTCTTAGGTTGGTCAAACAGATGAGAAGAAAACCCATATCAGTCTTTGCTATAATGTAAATTGCAATTTAGCAACGAGCCTCCGTTACCTAGAAAATCATGCTGAGAATAGCATTTTTCCACCGACAGTCCGGTAAACACTTTAAATCGAATTCCATGACGATGTAAACTGTTTCATAATGACCATTAAGCATATGGTAGCCTATTTGTAACACTCGCCATTCATCCTATCTTCCATGAAGTACGCCGTCACTAACATAAACTATGCAGCAAACCGAGTTATTTCCAGTAAATGTTTTAGCATGTTGTACCTTGCGAGAGATATATCTTCTTTTGACATGACACCGAAGATTTGCAGAATAAATATGAATGCAAAAGAGTGAAACAGAGTTGATATTTTTGGCTGTGGTGAAATTTTGTCACTAGGCGTATATTTATGATCTCAATTTTTTTATAAAATTTGGAAGCTGAGGCTGTTTACGAATCGTATCCAATAATTTTTAAATAATTGCATACCAGAGCGTCAATTTGACGATTGAGTTGAACTCCACTATGAATGATATATCTGTAACATTCTATTTATCTATTCGCCATGATCAAGATAGATTTGGTTATTGAGTATGAATTCACACGACATTTCAAACGAAGTGGTTTCAATTTGGATACACTTCAAATGAATCTTAAAATGAATAAATAAATGATAAATTACGGTACTTTAGTATCATAAAATATAACTAAGAAAAGATTTAGAGTAAAAATTTGTTTCAGATTTACTCATTAAAATATGATATTTTCACAAAACATCCAAATATAGATGATTTTCATCATGAATTTATTTCTCCCCTTAAGCCGTATTGTTGTACAGAGTTTCTCTTATTTTAAGTGCAATGTAATCGTTTGTATTTTATTTATTTTTGTTATTCCGTTGTGTTTATTTTTCTTTCTTAACGTATTGTTGAACTTGTTGATTGATGTCTTCCTTTAAGAAGGACGTTCTCCATCTTGTTTCCGATTAAGTATTATTAAAATTGATCAACTTGAATATCCTGTCGTCTTAATAAACCTAAGAAAATCAACACATATTAATATTGCCACGGCTTATTTCTTGAATCATTAGGAATACATCCTACGGAAGTGGCATAAATACATCGTTTATACATTACTATCGATTAAACTTACACTTTATTCATTGTCCTGCAACATCCGGCCACTTTGTAATTTTTTTAAAACATAGGTTTGGATATTTAAAGACCTATGTTAGTCTCGGTTTGGGTGTTATAAAAATTTACTGCCCCGGATCATTTCAAGCGACTTTTAAAATTCAAGGAAACGCATTGGTTGAGATCACACGACCCAAATTGATGAAATCCGTATACCTAACTCTCTACTCGGGAACACACCCCATCCATGTGGAATATTTTGTTAGATTGGACTAGGATTTCAATTTCATAGAAGAGAGTAGCGCTTCAAATCCAACGTATTCCCTTCCGGGGGACGTATATGCAAGATTGAGTTTACGTTTCAATTTCCCAATTCCCTGTGGTACAGCAAAACCGGAGAGGCACTGCCAGACCGGGATATTTACAGGATTGAGTATGCGATACTCACCATAGAGGAGGGGAAAACCTAATTCGATGCAGCTGTGCACATTTCTAACTCTTACAAATGGAAAATGTATGCATTGAATTTCGGAACAGAATTTGTTATCATTGATTATATAATAGTAGAAAAGAGAATTGAGTTTGTAACTCCGAAATTACGGAAGCAGCAGGACTAGCAGCCTCGGTGGTAACGATAGTTTCTATAACCGAATCATTTTACAGTTAACCATCTTCAAACTGTTCAGTTAAGTCCACGACACTTATATGTCCATACGGTACAAAATCGCCATACTGGTGTAATTACCTAAGATAAGAACCTTTCTAATTCAATATAAACTCGTTTGTACATTTTTAATTGATTGATATTTTCCATAGAAGCCTAATTATTTAAACTTGAATTGATATTTGTTGAATTTACGTAAACATGCTAATTTTTTAAATATTAATTAGGTAGGAACGCTGTACCACCATGTTCATGAGTTTGAAATATCATCCTACTTTCTTATCCATTAGTTGTGCTATGCTTTGGTAGGGCATGGATAAGTTGATTTGCGATTAAATAATTTACTCAGATTTCCTAAAAGTTGTATATTGTCACATTAGAGCTCACTCTATTACAGAGAAATAGATTTCACCTTTTAATTTCACGAGGTCAGCATTTGAAGGTTAATGGGAAAAACACTCTTATTATTCCTTCTTTGTTCCACTGTCAAGTAAACTCCTTGCATTTCCAGTGAAAGCGCAAATTTTTTCCGAAGTAAGACATATTAAAAGTTGATAATTATTGTTTGTAACCCCGTGGAAGGGCGTCAAAGTTCAACCGTTTGGCAATTAAATCACAATGCTCTCAAATAATATTTACCTTGGGACGAAATTCCGAATGGATGTTTAGCCCCATCGTAAGGCTAGGAAAGGAAAAAATCCATTTTGAAATGCACCATCGGTTTAAAATGCACAGCTCAATCTTTTTATAGGGGGAATTGAATCGGGATAAGCTCAACGGCAGAGCCATGACATTTTGCCAATAAAAGACATGGGATAAAAGGAGTGGGTGATGGAAAGGAGGAAGCGAGAGCTCAGATACTCGATAACTCAGAAGCAGGGAATGGAAAGGCGTTAGATACGAGAACGGAAGAATAATCGATCAGAGGAAGAACGATAGCACGTAGACTACAATACTAAAGACTATATTTCCATGATATGCAGTACTGAGAAGAGGTTGATATCACTATGGGAGTGGTCCGATAATTAGGATGGGCATATAAATGATTTATTACATGTATGCAGACTCAAATACAAAATGAACGAGCGATCATCAGGTTGTACGCTATAGGGAACTTTACTGGCGATCACTTAAATATTTGCACAATTTCATTCAGCTAGAGTTTAATAAGTAAAACTCCTTATAAAGGAGGCAACGTAAAGGTAAAGGACAGTAGTAAAATACATAAACTATGAAGGAACTAAAATAGAGAGGCGATATTAAGGTTCTCAACCTTTGAACGACCATAATACGACAAATGAAACAAATTTGACAGAAAAACATGAAACCAGCAAAAAATCTATATATCGAGCAAAATAAAAACATATTGTAAAATTTCTACAAGAAATAAATATCTGTACATAAACGTACGAATGGAATTTTTTCTGGCATCATGGACCACCAACGGGTTTTTTATGAAGATCAAGTTCCAATTAGTCATGTGTTGCGGACCGATATGTTTCATGTGGACTCACAAGTATCACATAAAAAAGAAACTTAAGAATTGCCAACGACCATTTCCTTCTCCTCAATCTTCACTCATATAAAATCTCTCGAAATACGATTCCAAATGATGAATTCTTCGCCAGCGTAAATACTTCAATCATGATAGGTTCGTTTTCATTCGGAGGCTTAGGAGGCTCATCCAGGAAGCTTGCTCATCTAGAACCTAAATCTAAAAGGGTTGAAAAGAATTAATGGCATTTTGATTATTATACGAAGACAGACAGTGTATTGTACTGGATAAATCAAAAGATTATACGTATGAAATCAATGGTGAAATAACATAGTTGAAATGATAACTCAACTTTACTGATACTGTTGTATTTCAAGCATTTTTCTTTAAACTTTGCTGGAAACAAAAAAATGACATTGACTGTTCATTACTGTAGCTAAAAATGAAGTTGTGCAAAATTATCTCCAATTCGAGTCAAGTAATCATACTCATTCGAAAGGTTTAAGTGACAGTAAAGAAGCTAGCATGGAAATATGGAATATAAATGAAGATTTTTAGATCCACACATATAATAACTTCACAATTTACTTAAAAAGCTTAGGGACTGAATAATTTGGAAATATAACTCGTTTACACAACACAATATAACTTTGAGTAATACAGATATCAGTCGTAGTTATCTAAAGTAACAAATTGGGAAATTTTTTACGTTAACTACAATATATGATATTTTTTTGTAAATACTTTTATTGGTAAATGAAGGGGGGAAGTAACCTTTAAATTGGAGGAAAACGAGAAATGGTGCCCTAAACTGTCGCATCGTGAGATGACTGATAGAAGGGAGAAAACTGAATATTTATCTGCATTGAATAAAAAAAGTTAGATGAGTTTTAAATAAAAGCGTGGCGAAACAAAACTATAAAATGGTTTTGGGAAAGATAGTCAACTAATAGGATATAAAAGAGGAATAGGAGATGGAATCCAGGACGAGAATCGGGACACAAAAGGAGGGAACAAGTGAACGAGCAGGAAGCCCTAATACGGCGTGGTAGGAAGTGGTTCCCAGGGTCCTAATCCATTGGCCATCAACTCCCTCTCCACCCACTGCTAATCACACAAATCCTCCGCTTTGGCCGGGTTCTGCTCTTCCCCTGCCACTACCTCCTTATTCCCCCCCCCCCGACTTTCCCCTTCTCCATCCCCTCCTCTCCCCACTCCTCACTCACTGGCAAAGACCGAAAGGATCCCAGAGCTACGCGCTTAATCCTCCGGCGGCGAAATTTTAAACGGGAAAGGAAACCGAACATTTATTACTGAATCAAGTAAGCCCGGGTTATCGGGCGTTATTTTTCACCCTTGGGCGCGATTCCTAGCGCTAATAGAGATCGATAAAATGGGAATTTATCGCGCAATCGGGGCATTTCGACGTGGGAGATGGCCGTGGGGTGTCTGAAGGCCTCTGGAGAGCACGCCCGGAAAAGTGAAAGGTTCTGTATGAGTGCAGCACCCGGAGACTACACGAACTCGTGGATTACCAAGGAAGGGATGCATATCGATGTTTGGACTGCCGGAATAATCCGATAATACCTACATATCCCACGCCAATATCAGTACCGCAGCAATGGGTATGCTGATTGTAGCATACAAGTATTATTATCAACGACTTCCCTCGGAGTTCACAGGGGAATTTCCGTTGAGTTGCTGCTTTTCTGTTTATTCATCTTCCAAGCATGTCTTTTCCCACAGTACGTATCTCTCTCCATTTCGCCACACTTTTCAATCTCAATTTTTTCGATTAATCTTATTATCCTTCTCATTCGTCAGTCAAAACAATCTGCAACATCTTTTCGGCTATGATATCATTTTTCAATCACCCGCTGTCGCCTCATAATCTCTCGAGCAACGTTCTATTTTCAAACCATCTCTATCGTTCTTAATATCATGTCGACTTACTTATTTCCTTGGTGACAGTGACCATGTGTTACTTCTGGTTACCATACTTTGCAGGAAAAGAGGTAACAAAGATGTCTAATATATTTATCGTAAACTAAGAGATTTAAAGTGCATGCGTTGATCTAAGATGGTCAGTATATTTTGATAACAGGGCATATTTGTTATTAGTTCTCCCCTTCAATCCAGTAGAGGTTCACGACATAGTGAGCTTAAGAAATGCATAATCTCTAATCAACCAATTCATTTAAAAAACAATGGGTGATTGTAAGCCTTTCATTTTTTTAATAGCTAGAAATCTCTTATATTAATGGTGAGAACATAATAAAAACAAAAATTCCTGCTTGAAAATATGGAAGGACCATTTACTACCGCGCATAAATGTTACATATTCGCGCAAACTTTCATACTAAACACATGTCAGGGACAAATTTATTTTTTGGTATATTAAAAGGTATTACATATATTTATCTCACCAAATTCCTGTTTATAATCAGTTCGCTCTCACAATTTCACGAGCACATTTTCACAACTGATAATGATGGCTGATGAGAGACGTAGCGAGAGGGTGGTCTAAAGACGTGGGGACGGCGACCATAAAAACTCGGGAGGGAGAAGGGGGAAGGTTTGGTGAGGAGTCTCCATTGGGCGAGACAAGTATTTTTTCACGCGAGTGACCGAAGAAGGCTCGTCAAAGTGGAGGGATCACATAGGGTTGCAGGGGAATGCCGCCTGTGGAGATGGAAATCGTTTTCTGAGGGGCAGCTGAAAGTTGCTGGAGATGGGAGAACGTACATAGTAAGCGATAAGGCAAAGGAATGAGTTTCTAGGAAGGGATTGGGAGTTGGGAGTGCAGGGAAAAGGATCCGATAAGGATGTATAAGACGGTGTAGCCGTTTCCTTCCCCTCCTGCCACCAAACGTACTCCTCCATTTGAGCCCCTCCCTTCCCTACTTATTTCCCCCCTCTCGCTTACACCCTTAACATCCTTCCCCTCCTCCGGCTCAAACATTTCACGGACCATGCCAAAGACGTACTTTCGAATGGCCCAGCAGGCTGTACGATTTTCGAGCAGAGCGGAGGACCCCTATGGGTTGTTCCCGGGTAATCTTTTTTTATACATTTTCTTGCAGTTTTTTTTATTAAGCGCCCCATCCTGCGTCGCGGGCATATGGCGTAAGGACGACGCAGTCAGGGAAGCGATACATCTTTCCTCTAGTTTCACGGGTCTCAAAGCTTTAGGGCTCTTATTGCGCGGGTATGTCACCGCTGTTGTTTCTCCGCTCGAACGCATTCCTCATCTTTGGATGAAACTTGATCAAATGATGCACGTGTGCCTCTGCACATGGCTCCGGCTTTCTGGTTATCGGTTCAACACTAGCGATGATTTATTTCTAAAAGGTTGCGAGGGGAAATATCTATTTTTTTGAGGGAGCGCAGGGTCTCTCTCAGCCTGTCCAATTTATTATTTCTAGAAACCAACTGCTGTTAATGTTTTCACCAGAAGCTAAGCTGGTACAATCCTAGACTTCTATAAGTAATTTATAACTTAATAACGTGATTCAGATGTTAATACGTGAACATAGAATGAAAAAAGATCAATAAAATGTTAAAACCTAACATCTTCTAGAACTGTGGCTTTTGGAACATAATTATTCACAGAAATCTCAGGAGCAACTCAGAATACAAAATAAACCTGCATCAGGGGTCGAAAATAATCAAAACTAGAGATAAATACATTATTGAGAAGAAATCAGATCAGCTTGATTCAAAACCCTGCTTTTATAAGACCCTTTGTTTCTTCGCCAAGGGTTTGATAATTTTGGCGCGTGCAATTAAGAGAATTTAGTAATATGTTCCAGCGGCCAAAAATATTATCAGACGAAACATTTACGTAAAATCTTCCTGCCTCCTACGGAAATTTCAAATATTATCAAACTAAATAAGCCGTGTTATGGAAGCTTCCAAATCGGCCACATGGCCGAATCAAGAAAAAATGAATCCATAAGGCATCCCTCCCCTTCCACGGAATCCCTTCGGCACGTGCTGTGGGTGCACTGGCGAGGTCCCAAATGGAGTGGAATGTGAGTGAATGCGAGAAGCAAAGGATGCAGGAAATGGCTGAGAATGTAAGCGGAAGAAGAAAGGAGACGGAAAAGGACGGAGGAATTAGAAAGGAAACGATATTGAAGATTATAATTACTATCCAATCTAGATTAGTGCGATTTGACGCGAGGTACGTTTATTTAAAACTTTGCATTAGTGTTCCTATTGACGATAAATGTAAATTAAAGTGAGAAAAATACACCATACCGATTTTATTTTTGAAGAATCAATGCCTTTTAACCCAGTCTCATGGCGCGTAATATAACTATGCTTCGTAATAACGTGATTGCATATGAGTATATTTTTTACTGATAAAAACAATCAAGGTATCACGACGAGTATCCAATGATAGAAAAAATTTAGTTCATGAAAATTCCGTCGAAATTTTTAATACAGCGCCGAAAACTCTAGTTAAAACAGCCTATTAAAAAATTAGTTTTTTAAAGAAGTATAATTTCCATTACTGGATGTGAGTCCCAACGTAAAATCAAATGCTCTGCAAGTGAAGCATAGTCAAAGAATTCTTTTTTTCGACTTACTACTTGCAAAATTATTAAAATGTGCCCTCTAACCCAAGATTACTTCTCCAACCACGCTGAGGTGTGTTTAACATGCTGAATTATGGGCTGGCGCGGAGGTTGAAGAATTAAATCTCTACTCAGAGGCCCCGAATTCAAATACCCAGCTGTGGTGGAGGGACTGCAGCGGTGTTTTGATCCTTATATGGGTACCATATGTAAATGACTTCAGGGGCTCAATTCTTGAAATCGTGCGATAATTTCCGCGCGCAAAAATGTTCGCAAAGTGTATGTCACATGCGGCACAACTTTTGTATTCTCGAACGCTATGCGACATGACGCCCTCGATACTAAGAGTATACGACTTAGTTCCGACGCTGACATGCCTATCCTTGCTCCTATTGGCTGGCAAAAGTATAGCGGGCCAATAATCGCCAAGCCGCTTCAGGAGCAATTTCAAGTACCCCTCTAGGCCGTATTGATCACTATTGTTTACTGCAGAACGCTGTGCTCATTTGTAGAGGGGTTGAGGAAATCAAAACCTGCGATTCAAGCAGATATCTGCGAACATCAGTTTAAGGTATTTTCTTAACTTTAATTTTCATTTTTAATAACTTTTTTGTAATTCGACTTCATTTTTCCCACCATTTAATTCGCTTCTACTTTAATTTGTCTGCAAAGATGGAGACTCCACAAAAAAGAGCAATGTATATTACGGAGGAGCGGAAGAGAGGGTCATCTCTTTCTCAAAAAGCGCGTCCTCCTACAGCTGCGTGAATTTCAGTTTTTCAAGGGCTTGTACCCCAAATAACTGAACCAAGCCGTACAAAAAAGTGCCATTTTCCCAAAAATAAACAAGTTTGTCGCATGCGTTCGGAGGTGTCGCATGCCACGTACCCACTCGACACTGTGTAAGCGATTATTGTCGCATGCGAACGATGCGTGACCACTCGAGAATACCGATGCACCGTTGCCATGCGGTAATCTGTTATTTTCGCATGCGACAATCATCACAGCGTTTCGAGAATTGAGCCCCAGGAGTAGTCTTCTGGAAAGGGTATGAGGCTGTGAACACCTTTGGGACATGTTGTTAAGAAGAATATTCACTGGACGCCTGCTTTATCTTCGGTCTTTATTTACAAGTAGTCATTACCTTCCAAACCGATGATTTGTGGTCCAAATGACCTTCAATAATTGCCGTTGTCCCTTGACTTTACAAACAAACCAACATAGCTGCATAACCAACACGCATAATAGCCGCACTTATTGTTCCTCAAAATCAAGAAATGACGAGTCGCTCCCTTGCCTTTGGTCTAAACTCATGACTATTAAAGGCGTGCCACATGGTTCATGGCAAGGCTTACTGATAATTCGTACTACAAGTCGAACTGATTCCGAATGACATATCACGTCGCAATACTCGTAACCAATTTTGTGCATAAATTTTAATACATGCATTGATTGTGATGACATATTTAGGTGCTAAAACATTTTAATTACTTTTGTTTCGTTGATTAGGCTAATATCGACGTTTTCCACCGTGGTTTCAACAAAATTAGCCGCCTTGTCCCTCATTTCTTTGGTGTTTCTTTCGACTTCAGTATTTCACTTGACTGGTCCCACTGCTACCGATTATCTTTACCGATTTTGCGAGCGTGGACCATGCTTTTTTTTGCAATTCATTCGCATGTTCGTTGACGCAAAGTTTACGCACAAGTCCTTGGCGCCGACTTGCGCGGCAAGGTGTGGAGTAGGGGAGGAAGTCAACGATAAAGAAAATTAAAGCAGAGAGACCTTTGAGACACACCTTTGCGTGAGAAACTACTTTGCGACAATATGAAAATGGCACGAGGCACACACGCAAGGCAAGTGAATTAAATAAACCCTTACCATAACTTGACCACGGCTTTAGGTCTAATTATGAGAAGAGTCGAAACGGGATGGCATGTAGTCATCCTGCACACAGAAGGGCTCGGCGTTTCGAAACCCATCTCCATAAATTCTCCATTTTGCAGTTAAAAATAGTTTTGTGAGATCTATGTATAAATCTACGGTTTATTTTAGATAAATATTTCTAAATTGAATAGGCGAAAGAGAAAATCGGGGAGAAATGAAAAAAACTTTAGTGGCAGGGGAGGGAAATGTAATATTGTAGTGGGAAGGGAGGGAGGAAGCCGTCTGTCTTTCAAAAGGGTTGGATTCGATTGGACGGTGGCAGAGAGGCACAAGATTGTTGCGTAGAAGCATTGCGGGGGGAATAGAAGGAGGGTTGAAGGAAGCGGGCCGGGGAAGGAGGAAGTAGGATAAGGGCCAAGATTGAGGAGATAGAGAACCCTGGGATAGCCTTAAGGACCTTCGAAAGGAAAGTGGCGGCGATTGCTTTCCAATCCAGTGCGGGGAGAAACGGTGGAACCCTTAAAGAGGTCAGCCTCTCAATTTCTTCCTCCCTTGCCCTCCTCGTCTTCATCACCGCACACCTCCGACCTCCAATGGCCAGCAACTAAGGTGGTCTGTGTGTTGGAAACAGCACGCACCCGTTCCCCCATCCCCTCCATTTACCCACCCCTCTGGCATCCGCCTCTTCTCTCCAAGCCATACACACACAAACGCAGCCCCACTCTTAACCAACGCCCAACACCGAGGTCTCGGAAAGGAAACCGCACATTCTAACACCATCTCCCTGAGCGTCAACATTTTTTGGATGGTGACGGCGAAAGAAACTAATGCAGACATTCTTTCACACCTCTCAAGAGAAAGGCAAGGTACCCCGCAGGTGATGGATTCTAATAATATCACCCTCAAAAATTCCAGATCAGTAATATAAAGCCTGCCATGAATAATGCTACTTCTTTATGAGATAAAATACGCAGTGCCAGTAAATGCCCAGACGTGCAAAAATACATCGTAGCACCTGGTGTATGACATTAACAATGTTTGATTTGTCAACAAAAAGTTTGATGTGTACTCAAGTTTAAAATAATTTAATATTATCGGTATTGAAAGAGTTATGAAAAATTACTTCCTTTGTTAAACTAACTTTCCATTATTTTACAATAGCCAGGACAATTTTCTTCGATGGGTACACATAGACATTTTTTCCTCACGCTATGCAGTGTGGTGTAATTTTTAGCAACCATTAGATTTAAATAAATAAAAATCAATCAACTCGAATACTACTTGAATTACGCTCTCGGTAAAGGTACAACTAAGTCTCTCAATGAAACATATGTGCTAGATTTCCATTTCAAAGGAAGTATACTATAATTACCACACGTTTCACCAGACTCATTTAGAACCCTCTACTTCACCGATGTGATTACCGTACTGACAGAATTAGGCAACGTTTTGGCAATTGACTGTCAAAATTTTGGCAACAGTGGTCTACCACAATATTTAGCGCAAGCAGTAGTGATTAGTGGTGGGCTATGCAAAGTGGTAATGCGAAGGATAATAAGAGAATCTGAGCAATACTCTTCTTCCCTTCATTTGTTTCCTTTTCTAATTTAATTTACGACTAAACAAGACCCATATTGAGTTAATATATCTTTTCTCATTCTTTTTACTATCTATTTATATTTATGGTACAAACCTGTTACTATTTCATGTTTACCTTTTCGACCTTTATTTTATTTATAAGTATGGCAGCCATTTCCAGGAAAAACCCAAGAATTTTATCGAGATACATTATAAAAGGAAAAAACTTTTTATGCTTGGTTTTCGCTCTTCCTGGACTGACGTCGACACATTTGGACATTTTTGACAGCTGAATTCTGCAAAGAATATTTGTTTATTTTAGCAAGGATATGGGAGGAAATAGACTTTTTTTTGGATATTCATTGCCGCTGCATATTCACTTCGTGGACATGTGCGCTCATGTAGATGACAATAGCTTGTGACATATAATGTATAAGAGGACAAGAGCAAGATATAATTGATTGCTCATTTCCGTATTCCCATGAAACTTTGTAGTGAGCTTCATTGAAACTCTGATGTAAGCTATTTCCTTATAACACCGAGCATCCGCGGACTTATTAAAACATAGACTATTCTCACATCAGACAATAGTTTCCATGAACAACGTACACAAATCGTTAGCATAAAAATTTATTGGAATCTTGGGATATACATTTTTACAGTTCTATTAACATTAATTTCAGTTGTTTTATTCCCTCCAATATTGTATTCTTCTTTCAAAAAATCTTTCTCATTACAAGCAAACTTGCAGGATTCACTTATGTTTTTCTTTTATTCAAACTCTTGAAAAGAAAACCCGTTAATAAAATGCCTCGTGAACGGGTTTAAAACGTGAGCCTACTACGCAAGACGAGTATGTGCGTACAGCGCAAATTGACCAAGGAATGCTACTTTTACTGTTTTACACTTTGATTTTCATTTTAGCCTGAGATTTTTCCGTATGCTAAGCTGAGTCAGAATCGCGAGAAGAGGCACTTGATGCAGCTACTTGCTTTGGGCACATTGTCGAGCTTTCATTCAAGGAAAATCAAGGGTTGAGGGCATGTTTCTGTTGTAATAAAGAACGGCTAGTGTTGAAAAAAAATTAAAAATCATCATAATGAGATTTTTGGCTGGGATGGATTTAAAGGCTAAAAATATCCATCATTATACCCACAGTCTTGATAAAATACACCTGGCCAATTTCATTGGGCCATGTGAATTTTGGGGCAGGAAAAACTCTTACAAAAATAACCCAAGATAAAGATAAAATTGTTTTTCACCTCAATTAATGTACATGCAATCAACGTTACACTCAACCGAGTCTCATCATTCCAGGTTTCGACAGCAAATCAACATTACCGCTTTTTCTCCAGTCCTGAGAAGTTTAAAATCAAACTACTATAAATCCGTATATGCATGAGGTTCAGCGCATATATTGAAGCATAAAACGATATCGGCAGAGAGTTTACTAGTGTATTTTTAAATCGTCGATGTGAATAACTTTACGAACTGTACTCTATTATCCCAGAGAATTGATATTCCCTCTATTATTAAATTATTAAATTTTGATTAGATACATGGAAATAAAATTATGAAAAGCCTTTATTTTTCCTTATCAGAAAATCAAAAGAAAATAAAGGGGCATGAATTCACACTACGATAGGAATATTTCCTCATATTCATAACAAAATTCATGTTTCAGTGCTCCGGGATGATTGATTATAATCAATCAAGACTTTATAAGCTTTCACCTCCATTACCTCGAATTTTTCATGAAAGCAAGATATTTACCAAATCGACACATAGTATTGCAAAATAATTAACGCCTGGTACTGGTTTGTATTTGAAACCCGCTATATTGTTAAATTAAAGGATAGCCGCATTTCATTCACAAGGCACAAAATATATAAAAATGTTAAAACAAAGGATCAAGAGCTGATTTTGATCTATCAGAAGGCTGAAGATCATTTATTCACATTTTACACTTGAATTCATATTGAAAATAAGCCTTGTACTTTTTCACAGTCATTCATTTTAAAAACAATTGTACCTGAAGATGCAGCAAGCTGCAAAACGCGTTGTATGTTCACAATAAATAACTGAGGAAACAGGTTTACAATAAATAATGTGCAACGCTTATTTTCAATGTGGATTCAAGTATAAAAGACTTCCACGAAGTAACGCCTGAAGGCAATGTTTGCACATTTTATACGCCCAATCGTCGGAATGAACTGAACACTCCATATTATATAGGCCAAAATACATTTGAGTTAATTTAACGAATCGTGCACTCTTATTATTGTGTACATACATGAATTCATTAACTTAGTGATCAAATCAACTCCAAACTTGCCAAAATTTATTCTATCATGTCGGTCTGCAAGTGGACTTTTAATTCAAATTTCATAGGAAAACGTGTACATAAAATCAATAACTAATTAAGGTGATATTGCATAAGCCTATTTTGCTTCTAATTATAAAGATTTTAATTGAATAGGTCGGTCATAAATTGTTAACATATTATTACGAAGTAATAAATCTCACAGTAAAATTATTATTCTCCTCATCTATTTTCACCATGATCTGCATCATATGATCAAAATGATTGATTTTCTATGATAGTTTGGCATTTATACATGAAATCGCAAAAAAATACTTCATTTTAATTTTTAGATATCTGCTGCTTTTAATTTAATCATTGACTCTAACTATTGGATCTTTAATTTTGCTGCAAAATCATGACGGTAAGTCTACAACCAAGAAAATTACGATCTAATTCAATAAAAAAACATACGCATAAGCATATCTTGTTCACCTTGACAACACCTGATTTTCTGACTTGGTCAAAAATATTTGATAAAGAGAAGAAAATAATTGGTTGAGAAGAAAAGATAGATTGCAATATTCTACATAGTAGACGATTGAATTTACCTATTGTAAAATTTCCACGTTAATTTAAAAATTTTCAATATTCAATTATTCAATTCTTAACTAAATATTCCCAGGAAATAATTATGGATACTGCCTGGAAATAGGGCATTGTGATTTGCACCTAATCTTTCTAGGGAGGAGAGTCCCTCAAAACGAAAACCCTCTTCTCTCCGTCTGCCAAATATGATTGTTCCGCTTCATCTTCATCACTCGTTCCTCTACTCTCTCTCGGTCCCTTTCAGCCCTTTTCCGCGAAGGCCGAGCCGGGCACTCAGTTCTGAGGCACTCAAAAATTCCTAGCGCGCTTCTTTAATAAGTCTCTTAATTTGTTTTTAGTATTAGGGGAGCTTTGCGCGTGATTTGAATGCATTAATTTTGGATTCCGACTTCGTAAACGAAATAATTGCCAATTTTCAGCAAAAGAGTCCTCTTTTGCCCTTATGCAAAAAAATGCCGACTTTCAATTCCCGGAAATGAGGCAGCATCTCTGGATCTTTTCACTAAAAATTTCTCTCAATTATTTGAGGGATTAGTTAATTAAAATTAAACTATTTTTAAAAATAAAAAGTGCAAGCTCTCTTAGCAGCATTCTCATATATTTCCATGTTGTAGGATCCCCATTACTGACTGGCTACTGACGTATAAAGTTATTTTTTCCTCACTTTTACCATTTTTATTGAGTTTTCCAATGGATTCAAAATTTTACACAAACTCTTCGTGATTAATGGGGCATTTTTGTACCATTGTTAAATGCGGAAATGGCGCTATCGAGATACAAGAGTTTACTATGTCCTTGATTTATCCGCTTAATATCAAATTATTTTTTTAAAGTAAATCTTCATTATATTAAAGCACTTAAGTCCTCCTTTACTATATTATTATATCACAACTATCATAATCTTGGAATTATATGCTAAATTCTCATAGGTAAAGTTATCAAACGATATAATTTGTGGCTCACGCCTAGAGGTTCAGGGTCATCAATAATGCATAAGTTTAGTTCAATGTCTAAAATAAGTCATCGTATCGAAGAATATCTTTAATGGACATTAGAACAGTTGGAATAAGTCAAGGGAATGGAGCACTCTGAGGATGACGGAGATGCAATTTTGTTTGACACTTTTGCAGCCAACTATTCCGGCGAATAACGTATTGTCCATTTGCCTACTTCTGTCTGTGAAAGAAGCACACAATTTTGTTAACAAATTTATGGCTCGTAGGGTGATTTTTTTAAAGTTCCAGGTACGAGTTTAAAGTGCAAAAGTACTCCATTCTACTATGCACTTAAATTTTCCCAAGTCGTACGTAATAAAAAATATTTCCATGATTTGAGGTTATTCCACGGCTACTATTCTTTGCTATAGTTAAACAGTGCCAAAGACTTTTGAGTCGAAAAAAGTGTCAACTCAGAACGCAAATCCTATCATTTTCACGACCGTCAAAACAAATTTAATACTTAGTTGTTGCCTGTAAATGCAATGGAAAAAATTATATCGATTCTTATTCTAACTATTTCATTTCATTTAGTGGAAGCCATCAATAGAGACTTATCAATACAACTGTTCAACACTTCATCGAAATAATCCGTATTACGAACACTGAAATTTCCATTCAAAATGGAGTGAACTTTTTTTATACCATTTGAAGCTAATATTTCTTTCGTCAATTTAGTAATAGGTATATCATAGGATTATATTTTTTTACACATAATTGAGATAAATGACCGACCCAACTTCTTATAATCTTATATCTTCACAAACAGTCATCAATTTAAACATAGGTACCCTGCAATCCATTCTCTAGTCAGATATGAACGTATTTCCAAAATCTTTGCTTTATCATCCCATACATTTCCTCTATGTATTAAGTTCTACATCTTCCACCATAAAAAACTTTACCTTCCATTATTGCTTTCAGGAGGGCTTGCGGGTGTAAGAATGAATTTTATGGGTAGACCTCTTCTATTCCGCTGGGCTTTCATCTATCAACTTGCTTCACCAGTTACCCTGAGGGCTCTTTCGCGGTGATTCTCAGCATTCTTTAGGTCTTAACCACTAATCCATAACACCTCATTGCCTTCTTACCTCCCACCATTCTTCTTCACTTAACTGATGTTATTGTCCAAGCTTCAACGCCACAAAAAGCAGATGAATGACCAGAGAAATTCTAAGTGAAAGGTTAAGTGTAGACTTTAATGATTTAAAATGTGTGAAAAATTTAAGACCAAGAATTCTGCAATTAAACATGTTTCCCTACATGCCTTATCAAAACTCAATTATTATTTCCTCCATCTTCCTAACTAAACATTCTTCCTGATTTCAAGGCTTCCAGCATTCCATTCACCTACACTTCCTCCACCAAGCTAGTCTCTCATAGATTTTTCCAAAGAGGTTTCTCTATTCATTCTCAACGACTAGCAAATTTTGGCCCCTTCCTTCCTTTCCAAACATAAAACTGAAAACACCACCAAACAGTCCTTATCCTCTGGCTTCCTCAGACTTCATGTTTTGAAATAGATCAGTGCCAAGCCTTGCAAAAGATGTTTCTTCTTATTAATTAATATTTTTTATCAACAATTACATCTTCGGAGCAAATACTTCCAATATTTGCGGCAATATTCACCGATTATCCTCAGCATTAGTTCAAACTCTGTAAGACAATAATTATAAATATTACGTCTGTTGTATGTTAAAATATTTATGAAACAGAATGAAAACCAAAGATCTTTGGGAAGTAAGATGTTGATGACATTCTACTGCCAATTAGATCCGGACTACATTTCTAGTATATTAGTAATGTAAAATTCATGATGAAAAGAAATCTATGGAAACCAAAGGAGTCAGATCATTGTTAAAAATTCAATGGTTTTTGATAGTAAAAAACAAATTTTCTCGAGGCCAGATAATTAGGATACGAGAATTTTTGAATCGCAAGCAAAATCAAAATAAAACAAGTGAGATTTTAGTTGGATAGCCCGTACTAGTCCCAAGATTTGATATTTTTTTATGAAATATCGTTCTGGAAAAGAAAAGTAGAGGCATTTCATTTGTTATGTGAGACAGCCAATACTTGAAAAAAATATAGATTGATACAAAATATTTTTTCCTCTATTTTGAGTGTATACCCAGCTCTAACGAAAAGAGAGAAGTATTGGGAAACCACACTCATGCAAAAGGAATGTTTCATTTTCGAGCGATCACGGAATGGGGAGTGGAAAATAGGGGAAATTATGGAAATGGAAGTTAATACCCTGGAAAGAGGTCTTCCACAGGAAGAATGGGACAAGGGCAGAAAGGTGACTTGTGAAGAGGCAGATTAGGAGGGGACAAGGTTGTACTTGCTGCCCCTTTGGCGTCCTCCCCTGCCAATTCACGTCATTCTGACCCCCAAATCTGATGTAAAATAATTTAAAATTTAAAATAAATATTAACATCCCCAAATAACAACTTGAAATGGAAAATCAATGAGCTGACGATGGCAGGATAAATAACCCACTTAACTGCATAACGTAACCAAAATAATAACAAAATATACTCACACATAAACTGTGCGCGCATAGACACATACATATAGACACATATATTCATGCATACATGTATATACATACAAGAAGTATATAATTTCCTATTGAATGTACTATATTGAATGAGTGTATAAGTTTGGGTACAAATAATGGTTTCCTATTGCATGTTGGATTTCCACCGTTTCTCTGGTGAATATTTTGTGTTCCGTGGTGCTTCACTTCGCATTTTTCATCGCGGCGGGGAAGATATTGCATTCGGCAGCAGCGAGAGAGTGGTGCGCGCCGAGCCTCTAATCTTGCGTGAATTCCGAATCAATCGGCCGGATGAACAAACAAATTCATCGCTTTATATTGCCTCTCATCTCAGTCCCTCTAACTCTTCAATTCCTATTCCTTTCCTTTCTGAAGTCGCTCGGCCGCTCCGATGGAGATGATGGAGAATAATGTTTTTCCAACGATACCTGCAAAAACATAGGAGATTCTATCTGTGATGTATTGGAGATGTCCGTCTGATAACTTATAGCATACGTTTATCTCAAAATATGACTTGGCATTGGGACTAGGTAAAAGATTCATGATTAAAAATGAGAATAAAGAGTGTGCAGTGTGATGAATTCTATAGTTTCTGCCTCTACCATGTGAAAACCCACTATGAAAAATGAAATCAACCAGGTAACTTTTTCACCTAATTTTATTTTAAACAACCTGTTTCATCGCATAGGCGAAATTTTTAGGTGATGTATTCAGTGCAGCGTGATTATTCCCTGCTTAAAGAAAATAACACAGGAATATGTGCCGAGTAGATCAGTGAATTTAGACCATTAGGATTTGACCAATGGCTACATGCTATAGATACATGAACTATGCATACCAATTCATTTTTTTTAAATGCCGTCTACTTGAAATATCCTTTTTTGAACCAAGATATTAGTACATCAAGCATATATTTGATCAATTCAAAGACCAGCAAGACTATCTGCGGCAGTAGCTTATATTATAATACTGTACTAGCGGAGTTTCATATCCTGAATACCGAGGTAATTAGTCCCTTGCCTATCCGCATTATTGATTTTCAACACTCCGAGAGATACAGTCTTACTCAAGGCAAGGATGACTAAAGTGGATGAAACCTTTATGTCATTTAGGCATGGGAAATACACAAGTAACGATTTGAGTATTTTCAATTCCTGGGAATTAGAAAACTTTCCTCATCCTCTTTGCATCTGCAACTCTTTTCTTCTTCTCTGTCTTCAATCTACAAGGGACGAAGGTGCTTCTTACTCGATGAAGGCAAGCCCATTAAGAGATATCTCTTTGATAGGGAACGAATCTCTTTCCTAAGAGATTCCTTCATTCTAATGAGTGGCCCTTTTTCGTGTAACATTTGGAGCTTCATCGATGAATCTTCAGTCATATCCCAAGCCTCGAACTGAGCGGTAGACCTCAAGGCTCTCGACCCCAATCAGTTTTAATGGTTAACTCCAGCCGGAATCACCAACTGAGGAGATTAATGAACGCTCAAATTTAAAGGATAACTGGGTTTGGAGAATGATTCTATAGCCTTGAATTATGCACATGCTTGAATTTTGCGCTGCTTGGAAATCGTTTTTAGCTGTTAATAAGGGTTTAAACATAAACAGTGGTACGATTGCACTTTAATAACAATTCCAAACTCAAAATAAAACTTTTCCCATATCATACCTCTGAGTTGCTTTTAAGTAGCAATGCAGTAATCGTTAAATGATCTATTTTAATAGTAGGTATATTTAACTATATATCATATCCTTTTACAAACTCAAATTTTCCCTCTTTTAGTCATCCTTCCGCAAAATACAACAAGGGAAAAATAAAAACGTATCATGGCCGGTAAAACTACACGGATAAATTTGAAATTTAATTCAAAGTGACGATAAAAAGGAAAGTTTATGGTTACTGGTTTTTATCTTAAGGGGTAATTTTTCATCATTACCTGTATTTGCAAAGCTGTAATAAGTCTTTCAAGCTAATTTTGAGGATATACCAGTTGCTCTGTCATGGGTATCAATGTTTAGCTAGGGAGCAATAAGTAAAACGGTCTCCTAGCGGTCAGTAAAGGCAAACGTTACCAAAATCAACAATAAATGTGGTCATTGGGGTCGACAAAAAGTCAAACACGAATGTTTTGGGAGCGTATGTATTCAAATGCCAGATTATGAGGCTTTCCAGAACGCGAAAAGGATATTTCCATAAAGTATGCATACACACTGCTCATTAACGTACACGCGCGTGATTAAAAGCAGTCAAAGAAAAACACTCCAGGCTCTTACTCACACGAAACCAACTTTAATATTCTTTAGAGTTCCCACGCATCCAGAGCAAACCCACCCCTCGGTGAATTATGTGCCAGAGCCTCCTTACAAAAATATTTATCCATTATGCAAATGGCTCTATATTCCGCTGATGGACAATTAAATAGAATTTACAATATGCAGACTAAAAGCCGCCAAGGTTAGCCATTTGCCTTTTAAAATCTTTCCTGGGAGAGTAGCGCTGCGAACTAAACGGGAGACCTGGAGAGTTGTGTTCGAACCGAGAGAGATAATTCCGATCACGTAACTAGGGAGTCACGTGGTATAGTCACCATGAGTTCAAGAGTTCGGTGCATTTAAACTACCCATGCAAATCACACGCAACCATCCCAATCATGTTCTCTCACGAGAATATTGTTGATGGAGTTGAATATCGCTGTCAGAGACACACTAAACAACATACTAATCACTCTATCCACCCATTCACCCACTAGGGTAAAACTATTAAAAAGAAAAAAAGAAAAATAAAGAGGGAATAAAACGAAAAAAGGGCGATAGATATGGCGGACAATGCTTAAAGCTATAACACGGCCTGCCACCTTAGTTCCCCCAGTTTTACATTAGGGCTTATGGGCTTACGCAATACTTTTGCAATTTTACGAAATTTTCCAAAGATAACTCCCTTATATCAGCGTACATTTCCGAGGGTCAGTCAAACACTAATGCCTCCATTATTTTCTCCTAAGATAAGTAAGTGAAGTGAATAACTTCAATTTGGTGCAATTCCTCAAGCTTTCTCCTCCAATCCACAGAAGAAGTAACTTCAGTTGATTTCCATCTCTTCGGGCCGCTACAGAAAGCTCATCGTGGGATTCACTTTTCAGATGAGGAGGCCGTGAAAATGTCCGTGGGTCCATGGCTTAGGAATCAGAACCATGCTTTTTATCACCATGGAATATATGCCCTTGTTAAAAGAAGGACCAAAACTGTGAAAATGGACGGAGATTATATTGAAAAGTGACAAAATTAACCGTCAATGTTGTGGTTTTTTAGATATGTAATTGCATTTGATTTTCTTGACAGGAAAAATGAGAAGAGATAGGAGGCATTAATTTTTGACTGACTCTCGTACTTCTTTACAACGCATCTCCATATAAATTTTTACAGCACTGCGTGACTGAAATTAGCATTTAAGACAAGCTTTTCCATGGCATAGGGAGCCCACTACTACACTGTACAGTCGAAAATTTCATTATTACTCGAGACTTCACGTCAGTTACGCACGAGTAATTGACAGTTATTGGTTAATAGAAGAATAATTCACTAAAATAAAGGTTAAGTGCTTAGTGCAGGTTATATTTATGCATCTTAATATAAAATGAATTCTAACAAACTTTTAAGAACGAACAAATTCGAGCAAACTAGCACTAAAACATAATCTATAGCTTTTTATCCTTAGACTCGTTCTTGATCTTCAGACCACATTTCTTTATTAGTTTATTATTTCAATGATCTAATATTCACTTATTTGAAATACCATTTATTGTAGCATTATAATTATATCACACCAGAGACTTATTTGACTTTACATCTATTTCATCTCATACATGCAAAGCAATATCTGAATCATAAAAAACTGGCAATCTGGGTTCAGGTGGTATTACTCGCTGGATTTAATTACATTTACATGAAATATTTACGATGATGTTCCTAGTAACAGACACATTTTTGTTCGGTTCATGTGATTAGACTCGATGCATTTGATAGAAGTTTGATGAAGTTAACACTGAGTTAACTGTATCTTTTACCACAAATGTATATTATTGTAAAGTTTTCCTATAACAATTCTAAAACGTGTTGGAAGATTGTCTTACTGTAGACAGCTCAAATTTTACCATCTATAGAATATTAATGCATAAAGCTCTGAATAACAACCTGATAATGAAAAGTAAACAGCGGTAATTAAGTGGAGATGAAGGTAAATTTTAATTTTTCGAATCACACATTAAAATGATTTACGGCAGAGGACGGCGAATATCAGCCACACGAGCTATAATGTTCGATACTTGTGACTTAAGTGGCTCTCATCACACTGTGAGTTAATGCTCTTGCTTCGATCGGGGGCTAATGTCATGCCGCATAAGTCACTCGTATTGTAATATACCATAAAATTTTTAAAACAATAATGATCCGTATTCCCATCGAAAAATAGTAAAATCCAGCTCCATGTGTAATATAAGTATCTTTCAAGAGTTACTTTCCTAAAATTTCCTAAAATATTCAGCATAAGGTGTTCAGTATGTGTTCTTGCTTTATATCCACTAACGCGTCCACTCCTCGGTGGTTACCAAATCTAAGAGAAGGGAAACGCAATATTTCGTCTATCTCGGTTGTCAGACATCAGTTTTACGACGCTTTGGCCGCCTCATCTACATCTCGTTTTTGAGTAAATCCTTTGAGGAGAGGACGGTTGCTAGGGTGGGCAATGCTAAAAGTTCTCACGTGGGCGTGGCCTATGCGCCATATATGTTAACTCTGATTTTCCTTTAACACTTAAAGACTGACGAGCTAATTTATCAATATCACGATGTTTTCCGCTGATAACGTACTAGAAATCAGTATGCGTTTACTTCATTAATATGGATTCTCCTAATATGTATTATTTATTTATTCAAAATAATAATAAGCCACTTTCCCGAGGAAAACCACGGTAAAATCAAGTAGAATCAATACCAGTTTATAATCTACATGAAATCATTACCCATATATCATACAAATTTTTAATTGAACACCATTTTTGTATGATAATACGGTGCCCATTATTTTTGCATTTTTCCCCATCAATTTTGGTAGTTCTACACATTAAATTTTCCGAAATGACCCTACATCAAGTATGTAAAATCAGCTGCAATAAGTATGCAATATCATGTTCATCATACGGTCATGTACCTGATGATGGCTCTGTGAGCTGAAACGCGTGGTACACATAAAAATATCCTTTGGAGAGGTGCAATTGTTGTTTCTGTTATAATTGGCAATATAAGCTACCTTTAAAAATGAATAATTAATTATTAAAATCAAATCATTAATAATGGAGAACAACGACATTCAATTCATAACCAGCGTCAAAAAATAGTGATATTATAGAAAAATAATATCAAAAGAAATAGTAAACAATAAAAAATTCCAATACATTTTAACAAAAATTTAGTCCAATTTTGTAGCTAGTGCTATAAGAATTGTTTCACCAATACGTGCACTTTCCGTTGAGTTAATTACAGTAATTTTACAAATATTTATTGTTTCGCAGCTTACGGTAGAACTTTCACCTCCTATTTCTTACTCCTTACAGCATGCTGCCCCAGACCATCTACAGCCTGGTCCCTCCCCTCCCCCCTCGCTCTTTATCTCGGGCGACTCCATCCTCCTGTCTCCGAGACCTCATCTCCATTTCTCGCCCTTTTCATTCTCTAACATCCCCTTATCCCGCATTCCGATTCCTTTCGTATTACGACGCGGTGTCCCTTCCTCTCTTCCTACTCCGCCCCCCCCCCTCCACACGTCCATTTCACCTCTTCCCCCCCCCCTACATGCCTCCCTCCCACTCCTCTCCCGGAAGACACCGACCCCTTTACCCCTGATTGCCGATGGAATGAACCTTCACGGGCGATAAACTCCAAGCACCCTTTACAGTCCGCTGTCCTCCTCTCACACAACCTCCGTCCCTCTCCCTCTCTCCTCCCCCCCTCACTTCTCCTCCCGAGACGATCCTCTCAACCCATTCGACCCGAAGAAGGGGAGTCCCGCACGCACCCCTTCGCCCAAAGACGTCGATCCGAGATTTCCCTCCACGAAATACCCCGCGTTTCCTCCAAAAAAGTAAACCCCCTCACTGCCATTACACAGCCCAACAAAACGTATCTCAATCCCTTTCCCTCCCGACACGGTCCTCCTTTTTTTCCACTCCATTTCCCAGTTTAACGTCCCCTCCCCTTACTCCCCCTTTCCTTCTTATCGTGTTTTATAAACCCCTACTCCATGCGCAACCCACTTTTACCCTTTCCATGCCCACCCTTTCCTTCCACCTTCAACCCTCACTCCCTTCCAACAAACTCTTTCCTCTTCCGAACAACGTCGAACGGATGTCCTTTTCGATGGCGGTTGTCCGATCCACGTGTCCCCTCGTCGATATATTCTCACTTTAGGTGGTGAAAGGAATAAGGCGTAAAACACATCTGCGGTGATACGGACAATTTTAGGATTTATCTGCCGGGATTCACAAGGGTTTTTTTTGCCAACCTAATGGCTCCAAGCGGAGCGAGCTATATTCGCTCTGAATGATCCGAATAGGCAAGCATCTTCTGATCAAAACGAAAAAATTTTTGCTGTTATTATCAATAATATGTTTATCAAATTAAAATTAATAATTATTAATTTGGAATAAACAACATTTTTCATTTCAATCATGGATCTACTCCTTAAATTTACGCTGGAATTCAACAACTTTGTTGAGTATCTTCAAAGCCCTTGACATAATTTTTATAGCGTTTTGTTCTTTAGATTCCCCAGGTTACTGCCCTTTGCATTATTCATTGTTCCTCACTTCCCTCCATTACTAATCTCTATCATTTTTAAATCATTTTTTAATCTAATTCATCCTCTTTTACATCTTTCTTCCGCTACGATCTCTCAATGCTCCCTCCACTTCCGCAGACCACAATTCCCTTCGATAAAATGTACCGGGTTCATCAACTGCCACATTACTTAGTGCTCCAGATCCTTATGAAGTAAATAAAAATTTTACATACATTTTGGAAGACGACATATTTATATTTTCTGACATTAAAAGTAAGTTGATGACGAATGGGGAACGACTCTTCGCTTGCTTTAACTTTAAATAATCAATTACATTCATTACAATGAAAATCTATGAGCAATAATGCTATTCGCTCAAATTGACTTTTAGGGATATTAAGGTGGGAGCCCCTAGAGACTCAGAGGCTACACGCCAGGCTTAGGTTGCTTGATAAATTCAGAACTGATAGTTTTCAGAGCGTCATAGAGAATATTATCATGACTCCTCATTACATCACTAGGTCTGATAGATGCGATAAAATAAGAGAGATACACTGCCGAACAGATAGGTACAATAACTCGTTCTTTCCGTGAACAATAAGCGACCACAAAAAACATTGAGCTCCACTAAATACACTCCTATAATGCACGTCACCATTTCACCTCCCAAAAACTTAAACCTTTACACGGCTGGTGACCTAACACCCCCTGCCACACGTCCATGCGGCGGCTCGCGGGGAATTATGTAGATGTAGATGTAGAATTGTAAACCTAGGAAAAAGAGATTTTATGGATTTTGACTGAAAACCAACCACATAAATAAACATATCGATGCAATAAACAGTAAATATTAAGAACTATACAAATTGAAAGATGAAGAGGCACAAAAATCATATGATTTCGATACCAACTGTATTTATCGGTTTATACAATGAATTTATAAACTATATGGTTTAAAAACGGTGGCTTTTACTAATAAGTTGCTAATTAATTAATTGTTGCTAAGTATTCGCATTCAGTTTTTCCTCTCTTAGACAAATCGCTCTCCATTCATTAATTCTACAAATATTTGACTGTGTGGAGCCTGCACCTGCATTAAATTTTATTGATTAGGCTGATTAAATGGTTCATCCATTGGAATGACCGTGAGAATGAACAAAAAAGGTGATTCAAAATCAGGTTTGTGGGCGACCAATACTTAACAAGTAACTAAAGAGAATATTTCATTCAATTTCTGATTTGGGACATTTTTATACGTTTTAACGTTTAAAGTAAACGCAACTTTATGGTGAACTAGAATTTTAATTTATGTCACCCTAACTGGAATGCTATTTGCAAAACGGAAAGAATATGAGAAAAAGATAGATAGCCTTTGGTAGATAGAGAGAAAACGAGAATGAGGTTTTAAGTGCAAAAATTTTTTCTTATTACAAATATTTCACCTGAAAGATTCCTAGCACTTAATCTAAGAAAAAGTTGACGATAACCATTTTGGCACATTGGTATTACTAAGTCAAATGTTTACCAAACTATACTCCTTAGATACATTTAATCACTAAAAGTAACTTTGATAAAATATATTGACCTAAAATGAATTATTTATAAAGTGACCAGGAACAATAAGGTGTAAAAATAAACTATCCATTGCTATGAATTAAGTCAGAAAAAAGCATTTTAAATTCTCAAGGCGAATATTCTGACGAATTACCCTGCTCATAAGATATTCTTTCCACCAGTTTAACTGAATATGCGCCATGGGTCTAGAATACAAATTATTCCGCGTACCACTTCAACTCATACAATTACTCACGAAGTCGTGGGTAATTGTTTCTCAAATCAACGTCTACAGTCCACATGCACTGCGTCCATAGAAAAGTCTTTTGAATGTAATTCAGGATTGTAATTATAATTTAAATAAATACAAACGCCTTATACATTTTTCCAATCTATCTATGAATATAATAAAACAAACAAAAAATTTTACTATCGGTACTCTATTACATGAAAGATAATAGGTATTACAGGTATTTTAGGTACTTACAGAAATATGAAATAAACAGGTATTTTAATGCATCTTATTTGTGCATTACTTAGTAATCAAATATAATTTCCTATCACATGTTTTATTATTTTCATATCTGAGACATTCAACTTATAAGCTTATTTCTCTCCAAAAAGATGAAATCTGAACCATGACTTACAAGGAACGGAGATCAATCACCAGATTATTAAGTTTTAGAAATAACATAAATGACTAAAAAGCATGAATTGGTTTGAGTCCGATAATGAGATCAACTACAAAGGCATTGGCAGCCATAAAACCCTTTCAAGCGATCTCAACGACCATTGTCCTTCGTTATATGAGATCTACGACTACATGAGAAATAAAACTCTGTAATGGGATTAAAAAATAAATCCCATCATTTTTTGTGCGTCTATTCAGATTTTAATTCGGATTTGCATATGAGGCAAAGTTACGTATAAATTCGGGTTCAGAACGACTTAGAATTTTCATTAAATGAATCTGATTGTGTGCGGTAAAGAGAAAATACGTAAGAGGGCGTTTAGAAGATTTACTTGGGTTGGTAAGTTGATTTTAGAGTGCTCCACGAGCATTTTAGTCTCAGTGGAGAAAGATTCAATTTTTTAAGAGAACAATATAAAATATGGGATAAATGCCAGATTATTATTTATAACGGACACAGAGCATCATTTGGCTATAAAAACCTATGATAAACCTACAGAAAAATTAAGAATGGTACAACTTAAACGCTTCAGCCGAACTGATTAATTACCATACATATTTCATTTCTAAACAGAACCACGATACAATATACAGATCACCAAAGGAATGGATTTTAAGAATGTCTCCCATACTCAGCTCTCGCCGTCACAGCAACTTTGATACCTAGGGCCTTATTCTGAATCTGGGGTCGCTATTTCAAGCTCGCACTATTCCAAGGCTCGGAATAGCGCGGATCGGTATTCTGAACCGCTATAATAAATCCCACCCCATCCGGTATGACAACTTCTTCAGTCATATCAAACTTAAAATTCAGCCGCCAATGAGATGTAAGCTTGCGATTATTTCTCTCTTACTTATTTCCCGATTGTAATGTAAGACTTTTTTCAACCCATAAATAAATAAAATGAAAACTATTATACTTATTATGTATTATAGGCTGTAATATATTTATTTATACAAAAAGCCATATCTTCTGATAAATGACTAACGAAATTAATATGGCGGAACGGTGAATGTAAACGTGCAAGCGTGAGTCCATTGATGGTGTGAGATTTGCATCAAACTTTTGAAGTTTGTTATGTTAATTATGCCAGCTATCCTTATGATTAAATAACATATGGAGTGATCCTTTCCTGTGTCAGTTTTGGGAGAGCAGTGTCCCTTATTAAGTACCTTTCGAAGCGTCGACATATACACTTTAACCATGGACACTGTTTTACTTGAAAATTCCTCAGTTTTCCTTATATAGGTGTCTACCAGAATTGCCATGTTCATTATTCCACTCAGCGATGATGTTTTGCGTAAGCAGTAAAGGGCTGGGAGGTAACAGTCTCACTGCATATTGTTTACGCAAGAAATGAGATGACCGCTAGACGTCAATGAGAGCGAGAGGTGGGCATAGAAAGCTTTTATCTTTAGAAACCAATGCACTGCATTTTTTAACTGTAAGAGATTGGCCAATTAGTGAATTTCAAAAGTGTTTGTAGTGGATAACACTATATTATTTATATGATATTACGGATGATGCTATTTTTCGGGACTTTTATACGTCTCGCAGGAATAAAATGTACTAATTACTTGTTGTTTTTACTTACCGTCATCATGAAAATATGTGGTAAGCACATTAAGTTCCTCTCAGTTAGAGTATCCCTTGAAATTTGACCCTTGTATATTTATTGTGCGTAAATACCTGCTTGTAAATATCTAGCATACAGCCGAGAACCAAGAATTTTAGCCATTTACTCATACGACTGGCGATGTTATACCACACCCTTGCGAGCGAATTTCATAGGAGTATGAAATAATTACATTTCAAAGTGATATTACCCAGTGGCCAAAGGAAAATATATGAGATTTAATTTCTTTTTTATATGACACGCATCTAATTGGCATATAAACGATCGAGATCTCCATTATATATCATTATGGGGTCATAAAAACTATTTTGGGTCCTTAATTAATTGAAATTTTTCAATTGAAACACTGAAAAATGCTTGAAGTCATTACGAAATGAGGAAATTTTGCTGTGTGAGACCCGGTCACAGAGACCGCGCTATTTTATTGCGACCCTGGCCGGTATATCCGCATATGGTTCCCTTATTTTTGCATTTCAACGGATTAAAATGTTTTCTCACCAAGGAAAACTTCTCAAACCACAGCTACATGTTTTCATCATACTTTAAGAGGAAATTACTATTTTACCAGCGTTTTTATGCATACGTAAACTTTTCTCCAAAGAGTTGATAGCGTTTTAGAGCGAAAATTAAAAAAACCTTCATCTTCTTTTAAAAAATTTCTACGAGCTATTAATTGAAAAATAAGTCCCAAACGGATTGCCGTAATCTTTCTTAGGCTCGCCATTTTTCCAAAGTTTTGTCGTAACGCTCCTTATATTACTACTTTAACTTCCCCAGCTGTGGGAAAATATTTGCCACAATTGATACGGAGGTATCAAAGTTTTAGAACTTTTTAAATCTCATTTCTCGACCCATCGTCCATATTCATAGGACTTCACTCGGCCAATAAAAGGACTAGTGAAGGTGAGTGTAAACATTGCCCAGCGTATTTTCTCCATACACTTTCACAAAATCTTGTTTTATTTTAAAAGGCCTAAGGATTTCCTAGCATAACTAATTCATACATGTTTTTTCGGGTGTTCCATTGGGTAATAGGCTCCAACTTGTATAATCTATCCTATGCGTCCGAATACCTAGAGGGGAAGAAATAGCCATCCTTCGAAACGGCGGCAAATATGGGCCCTATGACCCGACGGGTAACCAGAGAAACATTTCGGCAGTGATTTTTCTTTCTTTCAAAACATTTATCAAGGTTGCATGCAGTATTTATCAGTCAGAGATATTTTCAAATTTGACGATTGGGTTACGAGGCCTCATTAATCCCTGTCTTTGGTGCCTTCTTCCAAATTCCAGAGCTTCCCTGAAACTGTATTTCTTCGACCATAGGACCCTTTACTTCCCTTTCACATCTTCCTTCAACACCCCTCTTGCACTCTCCCATTCCCTCTCCCCCTTCTGCTACACCCCAGATTAGATTAGATTAAAAATTGCGTTGGAGTTACTACTCATGAGCCCCTAGGGCACTCAGACCAGTATGGTCCATAGTGCCTGCCACCGTATTGGTGGTTGCCCTTAGAGCCGAGGGCTTTGCTAAAGGCCAGCAGGTCCCCTATGGGAATTACCCCTACTTCATTAGGCTCTAGGAACGGTGATCCGAGCATGTCTGCTCCGAGTCCTTATTATGGCTGGGCATTCGCAAAGTAGATGGGAAGTTGTTTCATCCCCCTCTTCGCACCAGCTACATGTGGGAGAGTCTGAGATCTTCAGGATATAAAGATGTCTCATCACTTGGTAGTGTCCTGTGAGTATTCCTACTACCGTTCGTATTTGACTCCTATTCGAAGATATGAGGCTCTTGGCAAAGCTAGTCCTTTGCCCCTTTATGTGAAGTTTGGCCTGCCGTAGTTTTCCTGTAGTTCGCCTGATCTCAGAGTGTTGCTTTAATCCCCACATTCTGATCTCCTTCTTGCCGACTGATGGCGCGATGGGTATGATTGGTTCAGGGCCAATCGGATTGCTGCTAGATCCTGCCTTGGCAAGCTTATCAGTCATTTCACTTCCAGTTATGCCCGTGTGTCCAGGTACCCATAAGAGTTCTACTTAACTGCTTTCCCTATTGTGTTTAGTGGTTCTCTGCACTCTTGCAGCAGTTGCGATTTGCATCAGGGTGAGCTGAGAGCTTTTAAGGCTGCTGCTACACCCAATCTTCTCTTCTCGCCTTCTCGTCCCTGTCGCCCAACCAACGGATCTCTCTCGGGGCGAGTTAAAGAGAGACCCCTGCCATCTCCTTCCGATGGGCGCCACCGTTTGAGGAAGCCAAGAGGTCAGCACCCAATCGCCATCTCCACCTCTTGCACTCCTACCTCCCCTGACCCTCCCCCGACGTTCCCCGTCCTCCTCTACCCTCTAGCCGTCCTTTTTAAAGGTCCCCATCACCTCTCTATCTCTTACCCCTTTTCTCTCCCGTGGCTTTCCCCTTCCCTTGCATCTTTCCCTTCTTCCCGGAATCTGGACCCGAATCGTCAATTTTGGAGCCCTTCCAAGATCCGGGTCAGAGTAAGATATGAAAGGGCTAGAGGGCTTTTCCTATGTGTGGGGACTAAAGAGGTCGTACTAAAGGGAGAGAAGAACAAAGAAAGGAAAGGCCGGCTTGTGTTATGTTTCGGAAGGCGTATTTTTATCCTTTTTTCAGGGCTGGATAAGTTTTTACTGTTTATTTATTTTCTGGGATGCAACGGAACTTCTACTCAGCCAATCTCCGTCCAGATTCCCCCGGGCGTATGTCGTCTAAATATTTATATCAATCCGCCATTTAGAGCGACAAGCTGAACAATTAGTTAATCTCTGCTGTTCATCTCGTAATGATAACGTCACGCGGTTCATGTGTTTATGGCACATTTGATACCCATTTCGTATTTATACTCCTCTGTACCGTTCTAATTCTCCACAAAATGCCATTATCAGGCTTCCATCTCGCTTAATCGTAGCCCTTTCGTGACATTTAAACAGCATTAATGTTAATGACTCGGCTTCAAGGTTCAAAAGAATACTGAAAAAATCGGAAAAGAAAATCTTAATAAGTAATTTCTACATGTTGGCTTTAATGAATGGAAATAAAAACAAACTGGCTCTTCATTACTTTTTATGCACATGTATAGAGGAAGGCCAGATAGGCAAATATGCCATGAACTCAACAACACTCATCTCATTGACAGCAATTTTTTTCAATCATTAAAATATCACTTTAATCACCGTAAAATAGATTTCCTGCAATTTATAATTTTATTTCTATTCATATCCAAACTACCATGGAATAAAAATCGCAGGTTAACATTCGCAAGAAATGCATGAATTGCCAGAGCAGATTTCCAAGCAGTGTATTACCATAGTGAAAATCTATTTGCATACCAAAAATATTTCATTGATGAAATATTATAGATTTCGAGTGCATTAGACATAATATGCAAGAAACACCAAAAACATTTAAACATACGCGTATCATCATCCTGACTTTAGCTTAGCTGTCTTTGTGGTAGGCATCTTCAGGTCTGAAGTTCAGCAGGCGTCTTACATCAGCATTTTGCGGTGAATTTTGGCAGGAAACTTAAGCTTTTAAAGCAATATAATGACTCCATGGTAATTTTTGTTCCTTTATAATTAATAGATAGATAATAGGAAATTATTCTTAGAAAATATTTTTCATCATGCGGTATCTCTCAGCAATGGATATCTTAATTCCCATACCAATTTCAATTAATCGGTGAGAAACTTTTTATCGATTTCCATTTTTCTATCAAGCTGAGATCAATGCAGTGGTCTCCGAAAAACCAAATAAAACTAGATATAGAGCTTCTCTTAAAATAATATTATTTTTTATCCATGGTTAACTAGCTGTAATTTGACATAAAAAATAAGCGTAAAAAATTAGTTTCCTCGTGAATTCTTTTCATGACAATAAGGGAATAAAGAATCCTTACTGGTATTAAGTTCTAAAGATACTATTCCTTTGCTTCAAATTACTTGACGTAAACCAAGTATTAAAAAATTAAAAAAAGATTCATTCCTTAAATATTGAACTTAATGTAGTTTGAGTGATATTTTCCTTATTAGTCACTACAGAGACGATACTGAAATCTTATTTTTTAAATTTAAGCAGCTGAAAAGGGAATAAAGTAATATTACCATATTAATGGCGCAATTATATAGTTTCATGCATAAAAAATTCTCACTAAATAAATCAGTCTATTCATTTTAGTCTTTAACTTGACTCATTTTTTCACGAAGGACGCTAAAAACGCCTAGGCAGCCGAAGATATATTTTTAGATTCTGTAAAAACTACTGTTTCGATCGGCTTATTTATTTTCCAAAATATATGATAATTGATAAAAGCTACAAAATTTTAAAATTTGAGTCATGCGCTTGAAAAAACTCATTCATTTTGTCTCTATAGAGTTCATACCCCTACCATTTCCTATGGAAAATCTCTCGAAAAGTAGTGCGATTAGCTCCTGAAATTAAAGGACCTTTGAAAAGGTGAGATAACTTTCTTCAGAATGAGTCCTAATTCGGTGAATTCTATGCGAAATACAATTGCGATCGAAGCACCTAGAGAAATTACTATGAGCTCTAAAAAGCTCTATTTCTTTGGCTAGAGGATGAGGCAATGGCCTTCGCTAGTGTGCAGCGAGCTAAGTCTAGTGCATCTTTTCTTCCGCGCTCCGCTTGTCCATCTACAGATGGTGGATCCAGATAAAGTCGTCATCCCGCGAGAATGTATGCATTACCCGGGCCTCCGAGAATCAAGGTAAAAACCAGGATAGGTGAGGAGCTCAAGCGTCGACCCGTGCCCCGCCCGCGCAAGGACGTCGTAAAACATGGAAAACGCCGCTTTCCGGTCACTACCCGATCCCCGAGAGCCCATTTTCCTCCCTTCAAACCCTTCTCCTCCCGTGCCAGTCCTTTGACCCCCGTCGCCGGCTCCGGCTAAAACCCTCACCGTTCGGCCACTCCCCGCTCAACGCCGCTCGTGGGATATCCGTCCCCCCGCATCACTGCATCAACCACATTCCCTCTTTGATTCGTGCATTTTGAGAGAGATTTGAACCGATCCATGTAAAAGACCATATTCAGATTTTTGTAGTTTTAGCAGCTGTAAGTAAATATTTTAATATCCATGGCGCAAAAAATGAAGTAGACAAAAATTTCAATTTTATTATTTATAAGTACATTGCATTTTACGCTTCGTTGAACCGCTGGGATTCTCGTTTTTGTTAAATAAACCCTCTAATTATTAGGACTTTGACAGTAAAAATTGTCGTGAATGAGAACATAAATGTGTGAAAAAAGATTTATGACTATGCAGCCTAAATCAGCACAGTTATTAGAATTAGGCTATTTTGAAAAGTATCTTTTAATGCTTAAAAAAAAGCTAATTTAGGAAAATTGCGAGGGTTTTTTCCCTGGTCATATAGAAGACCATATTCGAATTTGGCTTTTTTTCTTTTCAGAAGCCGTAAGGAGCGTGAAGTAATTATTGTCATAACATTGACATTGTAATATAGATTTATATGACTAAAATTTACAGCTATGAAATAAATATATCAGCATAGGTTGACATCAACATAGCTTGACTATTTTTTTCACGCAATATGGTGAAAAAGCCTGCAGATAGACGGTTTTTTCGAGGATTTGCAATAATTGCTGTGGCAACTGATTTATTTAAAAAAACTTTTAAGAAGACATAAAAACTAATTACCATGAAGTTTCTGACAAAACAATAATGTTGGCTTAATAAATTACTTATTTTTGAATTAAGTCTTCTTGGGGTGCATATTAAAATCTCTTCCTATGGTAAATGGCTGTTTTTTGGCAAATAACTGTTTTACGGTGAGTGGGATATCCGTCCCCCCGCATCACTGCATCAACCACATTCCCTCTTTGATTCATGCATTTTGAGAGAGATTTGAACCGATCCATGTAGAAGACCATATTCAGATTTTTGTAGTTTTAGCAGCTGTAAGTAAATATTTTAATATCCATGGCGCAAAAAGGGAACTTACAGCTAATAAGGAGTACTGGTTGATATTTTGCTATAATTGAGAATAAGATATCCGTTTCTTTATTAGGATGGCAATATCATCAAATTTAATACGAAATTTTATCTGGGCCAAACTTCATTAAGCGCCTCCTTGTACGACTTCCTGTCTTATAGCAGTCAAAAATCATTTGTGTTTTAAACAAATCTTTCAGGAAAAAGATTTTATTTTTCAATAAAATGCTTTGAAAAGCAAAACTTCAGCTACAACCCGGTTGTGTGTACATCTGAAAATTAAACCTTTGGGCACTTCACTCTTGCATATTAAACTATATAGTTTTTAAAATTTGGGTAATCATTTTGATATAGGCCAAGATCCTATTTATTTATTACAATGGCACCGAAAGAACTAATAAGTACTAAGTTTTGACAAAAAGAGTTTATACACTCATTGAGGCGTTTACTTCGACAATACTTACAAGAATTTTTTGAAGCAACACATAAATTTATAATGTTTTTTACAGCATTTTAAGAATGTATCAAATTTAGGATGATAGGAGCTTACTACATATTTTCATGGTAAAAAAATGAGTAACACAAACATGTAGGCATGCCTGTAAGTTGCAAGAGTCACGCATACATTCTTGCCTACTGATCAGGGAGGTAATTGTCTCATTCATGGTTTAAATTTGTCTTTCTATGCATTTCTACTAGATCATCGTAGCTGCATTCCTTGCTTCCAGACTTCTTTAAGTAGTCTATGTCCCAAATTTGTAAACCATCGAGTAATGACTTTGCTAAGTGCCACATTTGCTTGTCCATTGGTGAACATCTTCGATTCTATATAAGACCGCATATTCCACTGTGCTGCCTTGCATCCTGTGTACTATTGATGCCAATGATAAATCCACTGGCATGATTCTACGTTCAGAAGTACCACAATTATTTAGCTAGGGAATATGTTGTTATTGTTTTGATTTCTTGAATACCATTCGATGCAAAGTCTATATGAACTGAAAGTATATCGTAGTCATTAATCGGAGCACGTTGATAATTTGGCGATATGATGTCAGTCATGTAGCAAATGGCGCCATTCGCTAATCCTTTCGATATATCGACGCTATGTCGTAACATGAATTTTACCCAAACAAATATTTCCAATTCTGCATGTAAACTTCCTTTGTTATGTCTGTAAGCATGAAGTTAAAGATGAAAATATCATCAGTATTGCAATTAATCATTTGCTCGCGAGAATGATAGTAACGCTAAACCTTTGTTCCGAGGGATGAGCTGGCCTAAGAACGGATCAGTCTGTGAACGAGAGCGACAACCGAGAACGACTCCCTCGTTGAGTGTATGATGGTTATTCTCGAAAAGCGCAGTAAATTAATTAGTGCTGATGTTAAATGATTACTTTATAGTCTCCAAAAGTGAGACCATAGACAAAATTGAAGAGTTCTAAGTCATCTGAAATTTGGTTAAAATATGGTTACAAGCTTTGACCCGGAAAAACAGCTCATACTAAAAAAATATTGTAAACGCGTAATAAATTAATTACCATCGTATTTCAATTGATTACAGAACCGTATTTAGAAATTGGTCAATGGACAAAATTTCAGAGCTCTATAACATCGGAAAACAGGCTACAAATTTCAAATTACAAGAGTAAACCCAGAAAAACTTACGGGCTTCTAAAATCTTTTTATAATAATATATAATGATTATGCATGGTATTCTTACCGTGGACTAACACCATGACGTGGTGGAAGGATTTTATACATTTTTATGAATGCATTTGTGTATTCGTTCAAGGAATCTTAAGAGTTTATTAGTTGGCAAACGTTTATACCCAAACATCGATTCAAGTGTTACTACGAATACCTATTTTGTGACTGTCATCACTTACAGCTATGCGCATCATTAATGTCAAATCTTCATTATCTCTGACATACGTATACAGCAAGTCAGACATGTTCAAATGTAACTCCCAAAACTTTTATTTTTAGTGGTACGCAGAACCGAATATTAACGGAAAAATATTATTTCCATAAAATAAACAAATATTTACTTTTCCATAAAAATTCATTTTGAACCATTTAATATTTTTTCGCTTTTTGTTTTCAATTACTTGTTTTTAAAATTCTTACAGTTTAAATTACATATTACAACAAGATTCTGGAAAATGTGTTCACTCATGTATTATATCACAGCCAACGTTCGGCAACATATGGGGAGGAATAACGGGGTGGCAGAGAGAGGAGGCAGAGGTAACCAGTGATAGTATACAGCAGTAGTCACCCGTTGATTAGTTACCGAAAGATTAAAGGTAATATCTCCTCCTATTACCTTCATCTAATATTCACTTAATAATGTGTTGACCACTTTTTCTTTGCATTTAGCAAAGTTTTGAGTTTCAGGAACATGGTAACCAACGAAAACAAATATTCACTTAATTATTTAACAGAATTATTATTATTTATTTAACCTTCACGTATTTTATTAACCTTATTTTAACGTATTCATTTAACAGCAAAGATGCATTCAAGTACATTTTTTCTTTGATTCTACGATTAAAGGTTCTGCAACGGAACGATAATCAACATTCCGTATGTTTTTATGGGAGCTTCATCGCAGAGCATCTAGCAGCGTAACTGACAAACATAACTGGGTAATTATGTAAAACCCTTGTCACAAGAGTGACAAAAACTAGGAATATATGAAAATGAAAATCACTTTGATTATATTCCTATGGGTCATCCCTACTTTCCTTATGAAATGAAAACGGAAGAATCTTCCGCTCTACCTCTCACATATTACATTCTCCTCTGTTCTACAACCTCTATGTTATTGGCTATACACATCCTTTATTATTTTTCCTCTTTAGATTCTATAAATAATATAAAACCCACCCAAGCATACAAAATCATAGTCAAAGTGATATTTACGTGTTACTAGTTTACATTGTCACCTTAGGGACGAAAGTTTAATGGTTACCTTCGTAGAAATTTAAGGTAATTATTGATTGATGAATTCTGTAAAATATTAAATTAAACCTTAAACATTGATCCATCAATGGTTTCGATGGTGGAGAGAAAAAGGATGCATGCAGAGGATACGATGTTCAAGGAGCAAAGGAATGCGGGGAGCGGTGGTGGGGGGAAGGCTTTGGGAATGGGCGGATCGGGGGTGGAAGGAAGCGTTCGAAATTGGAAGGATGCGGGCGATAGGAAGGGCGGGAGGAGAAGAGGAAGATTACGCGGCAGCGTATGAATAAATAAGCGCTTTATCGGTGATTTTACAGCAACACCGCGCCTTCGCGAGAGCGCTCCCGCCGCGTCGCCCTCTCTCGGCTGCTCTGCGATACTACTCCACCCTACGCCCTCATCCCCCCCGATGCCACACACCCGCCCCCGGAATCCAACCTGTCTATGGTTCCAAAAAAAGTTCTTGGCGCTGCGCACTGGATGAGTTCAAAAGCCCTAGATATAAAAACAAAGGCAACATTTGTCCCAGACTGATGCCGAAAACTGAGATAATTGGGGAGAAAATGAAGTATTAAAGCATTGTGATGTTATAGAAAATAACACAAATGATAGAATCGCATGGCTCAAACTCGCTTAAATGCTTGGTAATATTTTTTCCCATTTGATACACGTTTATCCATTGAATTCCAAAAGTAATGACTAGGTCTGTTTCGGGTGTGTTGTTCATACATACTTTCCCAAACTAGAGCTTTAGACAATGTTGATACGTGAGCTAGGGAACTTTCAAAATGCCGCAAAAAAGAATGGAAGGTTTTTTAAGGGTGAGAATTTAGTTATAAAACATTCCTAATTGCTACCAATACGAACGCTTCGCGAAGTTCTGTAACTAACCACTATCTGGCATCCTGGTTCGAATCGTCTCACAATGAGATCTAAAGATCGGGTTCCGGCTGAAGCTATAGCAATGGGCGGTTTTAGCCTATTGTCTTGCGTGTAAGTGCCTCGTGTCTCTTTCGCGAAGTAGCTTGGTTCATCTGCCTCTCCATCTCTCGATACATCCATCTCTTCCCCTCCATCCACTTTCAACACCCCTTCTCGCAGCGCAGGCCTGGGCCAGGAACTTTTGCGGGAGCTACTATACCTACACCCGTCTCCTTTTTCCTTTCACCCCCTCTTTCAACTCCTATGCTCATAAAAGCGCGCCCTTTCAGATACACTCTCACACCACTTCCCACTGCTTCCTCATTCTTTCAAACCCCACCCACCCATTTCTTCCTTCTTCACTCCCCTTCCCATGTTCCCGCTCAAACCCCACCCCCCTCCCACCTCGTTCCCCTCCACCCCTCCCCCTCCGCCCCCTCCTTTAACACCGCCCCCACTCACTCACGCAAGCCCCACCCCCCTCCCCAGGCCATTATTTTTTACTCTCCCACGGCTTCTCCGTTCCGTGCCTTCCAATTCCTCCTCCTCAGAATCCCTCCCTCTCGCCCCCCCCTCCCCGTCCCTATCCCTCCTTTCTCTTCAGAGAGAGAAGGAACACTCCTTTTTTTTATTAGAGTTTAAGAGAGCGTTTCCGCTAGATTAATTCTCGATTTTCTTCGTCGGAGCTAGTCGCGCGTACTGTTCCCCATCGCTTAACCCTTTTGAGAGTTTTATGTTTCAAATGAACCAGCAAAGTAAATTAATCAGATTTTTAAAAAATTCTTTCTACTCTGCGATTACAAAGTTTTGTCGACGTTGTGCAAACCCGTATACGCATCACAATTAAAGCGACGATCCAAAATAAAAAGCCTATGGCGTTTAAATCCCAAGGGCTCTGAACTTTTTTTCAATGCCATAAAATGTTTCAATTAAAGTATCGTTATCGACACGTGGAAGGAATTCGAATTCATTCAACATTGTATTTCCTGGAACATTTTGCAATTGAAATCATTACATAAGCATTTTATTTATAAATTCAGCTCATATTTAAAATCTACCTACATGATTGTCATCTATAAATATTTGTGTTATTACATTCAATGTTTAAATGACCATGGTCGAATTAGGTAAATGTATTTATTCAGGTTAAAAAAGAAGTTACATTTCATTTGAGGGATATGTTTAACGCACGGCAAAAAAAAATAAATACTATATTTATACCACGTTCAATAGGCACAGGGTTATGCAATTTTAAATACTGTAAGGTTGTGAAGCCAGTATCTATTAATCAATAAAAGTTTCTACAAACATATGAATTGCCAATTGGTGTCCCCAACGTTAAGGAAAACCAGATATTTTAACTTCCTATTCTGATAAAACTAGAAATAGGAGTACGTACTTTTCATTGAAATAGTCGGATTAAAAAAGATTTTTACTTTATTTCGATTAAGACAAATTAATACGAACTCATTGGTAACAATCTGCGCTGTTAAATAAGACAAGTAAAACATTGTATTATTATACAACTGCAAAACAATATTCTGACTGTAAAATTTCAATTTAAACATACAGATTTCAATTCGTAACTCAATTTTATTTGTCCTCATGGTGATTGTGTCGTTATTTTTCCGTTTTAAGAATTAGTCAGCTCTTTCAATGGTTATCTACTAAAGAAAAAGATAAGAAAATAAAAATTATGTGGTTTCTTCCTCACTATTTTTTTAAAGCAATATTTTCCGACTCTCACACTGTTGTATATTTTATGCATTGAAAATATTAAATGGCGATACTAAAAACAAAACAGGTAGAAATTTAGAACAATCAAAGCAAAAATGATCTCTGGTCTTGCCTTTGAGACAGTTAGTCAATAGAACGCACATCCTTGAATCCATCAAACTTGGAGATGAGAATAGATAATGAGGGAGATAGACAAATACAGAAGAAAAATGAGAAAAAAAGAGCACTTAAAAGAAAGCATGACAAAGATCGATTTTTGAAATCAGAATATAGATTAAGTTCAAGAGAAATGCATTTTGGGGGAAATATTGAACATAGAAGCGATATGAGGTTACGTAAAGAAGTTGCATTTGATTTGAGCTAAGTTGAGAACAAGTTATATTTCAGCTGAATCGATCATTGAAACTTATTTCCTCCATCGAGTGACTTTGACTTATTTAAGAGATATTTAAGCTATTCTCAGAGAAATGAAAATATAGAAAAGTATAAGAAAGGTAGTCGCGATCAATTACCGTAAATCGTTAAAAGGACAAATAGAACTTTTTGAGGGCCAGGAGGAATCAATCACTAAGGCAAAATGACTTAGTAATCATGGAAGAAGAGTAATTAAAATTTCATACAGGTTTCCATTTCATTTCCATGTCATTTTTTTAAATCCATTATCTAATGGAAGGTACACCATTGTTCACATTGCGCTGAAGTGAATTCCAGAGTAAAAGCAAAATGCATTTCATAATTCGTTCCTTATCAATCATTATTAAATACTTCAATAGAAGAGAACTTGGCCAAGAGAATAAGGACGATACACAAATATTTTCAAAAAAGGTGACGAAGAGGACCAGTGGACGGGATTTAACGAGAAAGAATTTGTAAACGCATTAGCGACATAGTGGATATGGAGGGACGATGACTTATGAGACTTTAGGTGACCACTACTTACAGGAAATAACCAATGTTGGCTTCTCATTAAAATTAATGCATAAAAACGTACATACATACATGCCCACCACGTCATCCTCTTTCGGGGTGTGCATATTCAAAGAATTTAATCATTTTCGTGAACCCTTAAAAACTAGCTCTGTTTTAACAGTTTACTCTATAACTCCCCATCCTTGCAAACCACTTCACTAAAACTATAACCTTGTCTTAAGACTACAAATATTCCTCCAATTTAGAGTCTCTTATACCACATTCACCCAAGACTTTTGTGGTCTACCTCTTCCTTTCACACCGAGCACTCTATTACCATGTACGTCTTCACCTATTCGACTCTCTCCCATTTTCTCGATTTAGCCAAAACAACGAATCATTTTCCCAATTATTTATGTCCATGACTTGAAAATCCAACCCGCATTCTTTCAAGACCCCCTCATTCCTAACCTTTTTCCCCGAAATGCCTCTCACGTATCCAATCCCCACCTAATTTAGCCAACCCTAATATTTAACCTGACATACCCAGGTTTCGCCGCTAAATAAAAATGTCGGAAGATGATCAGTGGCGTAACAGCTCGCCACCATGGTAATGATTTTACAGGTTGGCAGTTCTGCCTCACGTGGAATGTCCAAACAGGGAGGATATTGTTAGGGGAGAGGATTGTTGAGGGAAATTTTGGGGAGTAAGAGGAGAGTTTTGCTGGGAGAGGATCAGATCGTGTTGAGAGGGAGTGAAAAGTGAATGTGCAAGTGATAAGTGGAGAATGAGTGTGGAAAACAAGTAAGAGTGTCGGGAAGTATAGAAAGTGGACAGTTCAAGAAGGACCAGGACTACACCCAGAAGGAAGCAGAAGGACATGATTTGGACGGTAGTAAGGAATGAGGAAGGTTGATGTGTAAATATTGTATTACGTGAGACACGGGTAATAGAAAAAATTGTTTAATATATAAAAAACCCGGTTGATGTGTAAACATTTAATAATATGTGACGCGGGTAATATAAAACGTTGTTCAATATAAACGATGACGTGATTGAGGTGAACACATTTACATTATATGTGACTCGGGTAAATAAAACGTTGCTCAATACATAATAAACGAGAAACAGAACATAGATTTACACTGTGATTATTCAGTTTCCCTAATCAAAGAAATATTCCTATGTATTATTTACGTAAGAAAACATAAATGAGATATAAGGAGATGTAAAAAATTATGATAGAAAAACACCCCTTGGGTAGTAAGTGCATTGCTTCTCCTTCCTTATAAGCAAAGATACTTATTTTCTTTTTCAATTAATGTATTTGGTCGTTCTTTTTGAGGGGCGATGAGGCAAGGGAGGAGGGAAGGAAGCGAGAGAAGCCAACGGGTGAGATGGAGAAAGAGCGAAGGGGAGGGTAAGGCGGCGGATATGTCCGGGTGAAACACGCCTTCTTTGTCTCCAGCGAGATTGCAGATATGAAGCCATCAATTACACTTTCCCATCCCCGCCACATTTCCTCCCTTTCGCCTTCTTCCCCATTCACTTCATCCTGCTGGCAACTGCACTCATCCCCCCACCACCCTTATCCTTCTCTTTCTTCACCACCTACTGACCCAACCCAGCCCTCGATCGTCCCCTACCCCTCGCCCCTCACATACCCGTTCAGACCCTAGCGGCCAAACTTCCATCCCCCCCCATTCTCTATCTCCTTCCCCCCCACCCTTCCTCTGACCCGACTTTCACATTGACTGCGACGCTATATTCCCATGACCCCCGGGAGTTTTCCGTGAAAACCCGAACAGAAACTTTTTCTAGAGATTTTTCTTTTTTTTATTTTCCCCCCACACTCCGTCCGACAGAAATCTTCCTTGGATGCGAGCGCTATGGCAGGGCGTAATGGCGGAGCGGAGAATGAAGAGGAGGCAAAAGTAGATGAGAAAGATGAAGAGGGTGAGGAAGGAAAACGGGGAAGGAAGATAACATGCGATGCCAGGGCCGATCCAACTCTGGAAATGTACGTGCACACGCTATGGTGACTCATACTACATAATAAAACCCAATGAACGCCAATTCACAGAGATGGCCATTATACCTAAATTCACTCGATGATAAAAACACTATAAATTTTTATCCAAAGTAATCAAACTAATTGATTCAATTATTCAGCCAATTAAGAATACCTTTCCAGAAGTTCCAAAACACTAACTACTGACCCCACTAATGTACGAGACATTTTCCTAAGATAAAAACCGTTTCCATTTTCAAAATGTACAATAAAGAGAGAGATAACTTTTTAAATGAGGAATTCGTAACGTATAGTTCTCGGCAGAAATTCAGATGTGTGTAGTTCATTCATTTTCTACACTATTTGATAAATGAAATAAAGTACTCACCATAGTTGTTTTAAGAGATTCACACAAAAACGTTTTCCATTCTAAAGGCGTTTCCATCGTAATTCCTGAAAAAAAGTTGTCAAGTTAATGATTAATGTGGATACGCTTGTTAACTACTAAAAATTGAAGTCAGAAAATTTGTTTTCTACAAAAATTATGAATAGTTACTTAATACTCCTTACATCTGCTGAAATGAAACGAATTAAATTCGAATGTGGCTTCTACTATGACTAGGAAATAATCTTGCACAAGCAAACGTAAATGGCACTTTCTTTTAGCAATATGAGGGAATTTTAAATACTGTCCATTTATATTAATTGTGCTGATTATCAATACCTAAAAATGGATCTTTTGTGAGATATTTATGTTCTTCCTTTACTGTCTTTCTTAAACATTGATCTCCCGAGTTCAAAAAAAATTTACAAGGTTTTTTGAGACTGAAATCCAGCGTTTCAACGCAGCTTGAGCTATAATATGCGTATATTTAATAATATGGAAACGTCGCTATATATTCACTAACAGAGTGTGGAAATAATCACCCACGATATTACTATACATCCCTAGGTATAACCAGAGTCAGCTTAGCCGAGATAAAATCCACCTCTCAATCATGTTTGAACCTTCTTCTTCTCTTTAATTTGTCCCTGAAGTACGCTGCCAACTACAGGTTCATGCGAACTTAATTAACGTCTCCCATCTTCAAATTTCCTTGTACTTAATGAAGATTGACATACAAAACCCTCACTGTAGTGTACATTAAACTAAACGCAAAAACAAATTTTTACGATGTTACACAAAACGGCATCTGCAGATTTATTAAAGAACAAATTTTTTCGCAATATACAAATTTAAACAATGTATCATTAATAATTCACTTTAATGGAAGGCTTGACAATTTACACTCCGCAAATATGAAATTTTCACCAATCACACTCACCTCAAGTTCATTTCACGTAAAACTGACTGTTCCTTCTCACTCAACTTGCCTATCTTCCTTTTTTCATTTGGTTTCCATACCTTACGTCACAACACACATCTATTCGATTCCATCCCATTCTAATTTATCAACTCTTCTCCCGCCATCCTTCCTCCTCCACAGAACATGGCAGTCGCCTTCCTACCACTTTTCCCATGCTTAGAAATGCGCTTACCAACCCTCCTCTCCGCTCTTTCTTTCCCTCATTCCCTTCTCTTTTGTTTTTTCCGTCTCGCTGATACTCTCCCACGGTTCCCGGATTCCATCGCCTTGATTTTTTCCGTCATTAACCTTCCATCCTCGCACTTTCCCTGCGTCGCTCCTTTTTCCTCAATTCACCTCTATGCATAAATACAGTTTCCCCCATTTCCAAATTGCATTGTACCTGATGAAGACTCTGTCAGTCAAAACGCGCACTTCACTGTCCATAAAAATTTGTAGAAAATTGTGATTCTGTCGTTTTCATAATTTGCAACTCTCTATTTCCTTTTGTATTCTATTATAAATTTCCAGTCCTCTCCAACCAGTTCGAAAATTGTTCCTCTTCCTTTCTTTAATATCGGATGTTCTCTATTTCTATTCAGTCTCATATCAAATAACATCGAAGGAGAGGTAGTACATATTAAATCCCATCGTTGAATTTCTAATGATTGTGCTTGAAGGCGAAATAATACAACCTACAAAAGCCGGGCGAATGAGGAAGTACGGGGAGGATATACCTTGGGTCCCTTCTAGAGGAATGAGAGGCGGTCGAACGTGGCTGCACGGCAGATGTATTCCCAGGAGCCGGTGAGATGGGAGATGGGAGTGAAGAATGAATGGAGGAGGAGGGAGAGTCGGAACGAGGAAAAAGTAGCGCGGAATGTCGCGGCGGGGGAGAGGAAGATAAGACTTTCAAAGAAACGGGTAAACAGATTACGGGATTAGATGAGGAGTGTTTAATGAGGCAATCGAAGTTTGAATGAGAGGGAGGCGGGGGGGAGGGGGGGGGTTAGAAGAGACGGGCGGCGGGGGTGGTCGAAAGAGGGCGCATCTGCGGGGGACGCTGAGGAGAGAAGGTGGGGTCCACGATAAGAGATGAGTCTGATGGATGGACGGGAAGATAACGCGCTTTGTCTGGGCTGAGTAGGAGGAGAACTAACGGCACGGATTCCTCCCTGGGGGACATCCAATCCATCCCAACTAAAATAAGAGACGAATCGCAGCGCGACACGCGTTGGTTGAGGAGAGAGATAGAGAACGTTGAAGAGAACGGTGATAAACGGCGTTGGGAAAGAAATTTCATTTTGATGGTATCGCCAAATGGTAGGTACTTGCTACGGGGGGAACAGGTATACTCCTCCATCAAGTAGAAAACGAATTCATTAAGGGATAGCAATTGGGTCGGATTCTGAAATTCTCAAGTAGTAGACATCTTTAGGTAAAGGCGGGAACAAATAACAAAAGTTTATTGAGCCAGAGAAATCTTAGAAAATAATTATATTTAATGGTGGGAAAATATGCTTTGCAATGTTGTGTCATCGTTAATTCTATTTTCTAAAATTGCTGTAATTGTAACTTTCTCATTGTAATTGTTTCTTTCTCATTGATTCAAATGAATATTATAACCGCTCTCCTCCTCAGTTACGCCATCGGTATACATGTATACGTGAACTAAGTCACAAAGAAAGAAGGTAATACATTCCCGTATCGTCCCACCACATGCGTCACTCATTAATCTTGTGTTTACTACTTATCCATTTTTTCCCAACGTATTTATAAATATCTTGCATGGAATTATCGGTTCAAATATGTTAATTAATTAATAGGTTGTAACCTATAAATACGATTTACTCTCATCGTCCGTCTTTTATATTCCATTTTTCTCCAATTTCCTGTATGCTGAATTTAAAAATGTAATTACTTGAGATCACTGTAGCAGCTACACTGAGCTTTGGATTTCTACAATATTCTATGAGTATATAATACGTAATACTAAGATAGTTTGTATAAATTAATCGTGGGCATTAAAATCTACTTTCGGTATGGCATATGGATTATAATATCTAACGCTAGACGAAGCAGCACTCTCTGAATGTGTGTTCCATCAAGTGAATGAAATATATGGAGACTGGCACTCTGGCATGAAAAACCATAAACTTGAACATTTTAAATAAATCGGTTCGGGCTACAATTAGTCTCATTATCTGCGCTATTTTTAAAAACGATAATTATAAAAAACAAGTAGGTTTTTGACACAAAAAAACTAATTCCAAGCTGCAATTCACGACTTAATTTTCACTAAATTCACTTATTCAGAAAAATGACTATATAATGATATCATTGAAAATAAGAAAATGTGACTCTACTTCCTACATTATGGTGACGTAAAAATTGAACTTTGCAAAGAGGACCAATCCAGGGTCCCTTCATTAAATTTCATCTTTAATTGGAGAAAAAACTGAACTACCAATCAGTGTCGAAGGAATGTAGTCATGAAAGCAACCGTCTATACCCTCTACATTTCCTTTTCAAAGACATGTACTTACGCTGCGATGGTCAGGAGTTGTATTAAAGTAAGGATCAAATCCTTAATCATGAGGTGGAATTGAGATCAATCAAACTAAGGCAGAGATGTAAAAATATAATTGAGTCAAGTCGCTGTGAGTAATCAACGCTTGTCAATAATTGGATCAGGCTCTACGACTTTTCTTCCTTTTGCCATACCTCAAAATGTTGCGTGGACAAAAGAGTCGGCAAAAAAACTCGCTTCTCTCGCTTTACAACTGTCTTCACCTATCATTAATAAGGGTTTTTTTTAATTTCGTTGTGATTTTAGGAGAGAGGAACATCGAACTCGATGAGTCAACCCCGGAGATTTATTGAAAAGTTTGTTCCAGATCCTGGATAATGTTCCTTTTTGCTTTTAATAGGATTTTTGTTGTACTTTTTTAGAATTATTCAGAGGAGAATTGTTAAATAAACGAAATGAAAATGAAAATACATACCTAAATTATCCAAATATTTTAATTTTGTTGCCTCTTTTTTCCCATTCCACTTACTAAAAACATTTTCATCAGCAATGTCGAAAAACGATGCAACCCGAGTATGCAATTGAGTTTTCCATATCTATTCCTACATCCGATCCCATCTTCATCTCTCATAACATAATATTTCTCATACTCAATAAAGGAGGCATTTATATTTTTCTCCTAATTATCCATACATGACAATATACAATTGCACACCCCACATTATCGAAAAAATACCCAAAAACTGAGCATATGGACTTGGGGAAAACATCGAACTTTTTGAAAGAATTTCTAACCTCTATATTATCTCATACATGACTCAATTTAATCAATTGCCTGAGTGTCCGTAGCAACCACTAAAACGGGTGCATCAGCAAGGAAGAGTACTAAAAAATACCAGTCTTTCTTATTTCAATGTCCGGCACTGTGATCCTCTCAAAATATCTTAAAACCTAAAATTTAAATTGACAATAGCATTGAAAATAATAAACTGACACCCGCATGTCATGAATATTTGCAATTTCTTCCATCCTTGTTCAGCCTTATTATGTAAAATAGTCATTTTTGCCTGCTAATATTTAGGACCTGCTTATTTAAAAAACAAATAATTAGCTAATACTAAGCTTTATTATTAGACATTATTACAAATTTCACAAATAAAAATTTTTATATTAATTACTCCCATAGACAACAATTTATTATCGACGTAATGGAGCAAGTCGGAAACAAAATAGACTTTCTAAGTCACTGTATCTTTCTTATTTTTTAGAAGCAACGAAATCCTAATGAATCATAAAGATAAAAACTCCATCCCAATTACTCACCACTTACTGTCAGAAACAAAGTACCGCGATAAAAGTCAATCAGCGTGAATTCAGGAAAATATCAACGCGAAGGTGCAGAGACCAGAAAATCGGTTAGGTGTTTTAATAATTTCTATCCTGAGATTGAATGTTTTTTGGAATTAGTCCAACCTGTATAAGCATAAATATTAATTATAAATTAATATATTAATTATAAATAATATAGTGTATAAATATTCAAAACACCGGCGGATTTTTCCCGAAGAATTTTTTTAAATGGTTTATATCAATTCAATTTCCTATTGCTCCGCTCTGGATTCCCACCTATCTGCGAGCAATCGTGCACTTTGGGGATACAGCACCTTGCTTTGTGAAACTCATGGTCTACTCATTAAAGTTTCCCCGTACAACCGGTAAATTAAAACGAAGATATTTGATTTTCTAAAAAAATACGAATGCTGCTTGAAAAAGAAAAAGCCCATTAGCGATGCAGACTCCGGCCAGAGCAAACTTGGGAGATGAGAGGTGGAGCCCTCTCGCGGTGTTGACCTAATACGAAATTCAATAAACACGGGGGACAGATTCATTCGGCTCGCATATAAATCAAATCCATTCCTTATTTTAAGAAAAGATATGGCCCGAGAAGAATAAGGAACTCGATTTAAGTTGGTTTCCCACTCTTTTTTCCTTTCATCACCGCTCAGTGGCCCAATGTCTCTTTCCTCACCCCCCCCCCAAATGCCCCCTCAAGGAGCTTCCCTTTCTTCATCCTTTTATACACCTACTCAACCTCCCCAATCCCTTTTCCTTCCTTCGACCCAACCCCCAGAGAGAACCTCACACCGCTGCCCCAACCTCCATTCCCATTCTCACGGCTTCGAAAACCTTAAACTCACCACACTTAAAATACACCCCATTGGATGGGAATCAGAAAAGAAAGTTCCTCTGGAGTTCAAATGGAGTTCAACGAATGCCAGAGCGATCCTCCTGCCGGCCGACCGACCCCCACCCCTGACCCACCCCTCTCCTTTTTTACAAACCCCCACCCTCCGTCCCAATAACACTCGGGTGGGTGGCGGGGGTTCCATCCTTCGTCCCACGACCCTCCTTCCCATCCACAGACCCTCCTCCCTACACTTCCACTTAAGAAGCAAATCGAAACCGGAGTTTATCTTAACTTTCTATTCCCTTCTCCCCCTCTCCCTCCTTTTCACACCCCCGGACACCCCTGTATCCTTCTCTTTCCATCCCCTTCCTATTCATTCTCCATGCCATTCCTCTTGCTCCATTCCATCTCTCATTCCACACCCTAATATATATATCTTCTCTCTTTCTCTCTCTCTCTCTCTCTCTCTTGAGGAAGTGAGAAAGAACATAAATCTTTATGGACTCTCATAACTCCATAGAATACTCAATCATTGAGTGCCATTTCGTTGCCCTTTTGTCTCCATTCGTTTCTCGCTTTGAGAAGAGGAGAGAAAAATAAAAATCTGTATTCCTAAAAAAATCTGTCGTTTATGAAGTTATTCAAAGATTTTTCATTCATATTTGAGTTGGGGAAAATGCAGATATACAAGAAATGGAGGGTTTTGCATTTCAAAATACTTTGTTTTCAGCTGTGAGGGTTTTGCGGTCAACGGCTATAGTAAATTATACGAAGGAGAGAATTCATGGCGTAAAATCAACTGCAACTTTTATTCGCTCCTCTTCTCTCTTGGACATTGTCTCTTGGCTTATGGTATTGTTTCGTTTTGTTACGATTAATAAGATAAAACTTTTCAACACGCTAAAAAGCAAAATACAATAGCGGAATTGGTACGCCAAATCACTTATTGTTACAAGTATTAGTCGTTGGGGCAAGTTGGTAACCCACCGGTTTGGCAACACTGAAGGCAGGTTGTCTACTTACAGAATTCGCAACGGCTAGTGCTGCGTACAATGCAGAATCTGCCACGTGACCGAGACTCTGGTCGCACCAAATGCTGTACCCTGACAGTGTGCCGCCTGCACTTAGCCAATTAATCGTATCATTCAGAGATAAAATCAATGAAATAGCATTATTTACGGTCTAAAGCACAGAAAAAGTGTACATAAAACTTTAAAAAACTAATTGTTATTTGAGTAATCTCTATTTGTGTCAATAGTTTCCTAAATCAATACTTCACCAATGGTTGCTTCATCCATTGCAACCGGCAGATAAATAAACTAGGCAGATGCTTTAAGGTACAAAAATGAATTAGCGTCATGTGTTAAATATTATTTCACACTTATAAATTATAACGGGGGTTTCTAAATATAGATTTTCAAACAAATCTGGTTTGTTCTGGGTGTCAAGATGCATTTTAGTAAATATTATTTATAATAAACATGTCAGTCAACCCCTTCGTTAATGTCTTCGTTAATATTATTTCACACATAAGAATCATTCTGTTCTTCATTCATACATCTGGCATAAATATACATTGGGGGACTTGTTAAATTCTCTAGTATATTCTTTATCCTCCTATTGTTTGATTTTTGGAGATTTAGACTAACAAAAGCATATTATAGAAATCAACAACTTTCTTACTTAAATTCCTATATCTATAAAATTCCGCCTTGAAAAATAAAAAATGTATTGTAACACTAACCGACTTGACAAAACTATAAAAGATTTAGATCACAAAGTAAATTTCGACTAAACATAATTGGGTTTGTTTACAAATGGAAGAGGTTTTCACGAGGGAACATATCATATGATTTGCAGATAAATAATACTTAATCCATTCAAGTCCACCGAAGATGAAAACGTGATGGTATTTACATTACTACATCCACTCTCTGTCAGGAAGCGGTCAGTTCTTGTTGCACGATAAAACATCTGCCTCTGGACGTGTAGGACCTGGAGACAAACTTTCCGCGACGATCTAAATTTTAAATTAAAAAACTTTTCCCGGCGCTTGGTACACCGCCGCGCGCCGAAATCCAATTTATACTTCCCCGACGCCTCCGCGTCACGAATACCCGGAGGAAGATATCGGCCTACCATCATTTTCGCGTTATTTATCACCAAGACGCCAGAGAAATATTAATGCTAATCAGCTGTGCTATCCCAAAAGAACTCGCATCTTCTTCGGGACCATGACGTAGACTATCGTGGCGAGGTGTCACATTCCCATGGCACTCATACTTACAGACCACCAACCGTCAACATATTATTTCATATACAGGCCTATATTCGTTAAATATTAAGTTGACTCTACCCCATCAACTCTTTAATCTGCACCCTTGACACACATGTCGTATGAAATATTTTTACTAAGAAGAGTAACACGTAACATACTCAAGGGCAACAAAACTTCTCGTACGTCAAAAAAGAAGCATAACAGATTTTTATTCGAAAAAGTTTTGGAATTTAAATTTTGAATCATTAATTTAATACTTTGTGTAGCGAATGTGGTCACTTCTTTAAACAATCCTGCGAGAAACATGGTAAAAATTCTCCGGCTGGACTATAAAAACTCAAAACTTTGTGCCGAAAATTACTTTGATAGTCTATGATATTAACGTATTTCTGGCATATTTACCGATGTTTCAATTATATGAAATTCATCACCTTAAAAATATATTTTTAAACACTTTCATTTGTAATTGGTTGGTATATTCTCATTACGAAATGTATTTAATTAAGTAAATTTTACTATACCTAAAATAAAACAATACACATAATAGGATTTAAATGCTTCAGCGTGATCATCAGGCCGTGATGATAACGGCAAATATTTTTCTAAATTCGTATAACAAATTTCACAGCAGAAGAGCACAAACGGATTCGGAAATTAACTAAATACAGCTACGATATTTCCTTATTCCGTTTAAAAGAATTACACAGAATAGACTTTCACGGACGGCGGTGGAAATTATTCTTTTATTTAGCTAAGTTTTAATACACGTAATAATTTTATTTTACAGAGGATGGTTATAAACGTTCTTAATGTGTAACTACTGCTGTTATTTCGTATTCCACTTGATGTAAAGGTAGTGAAACTTTGATATGCAATGATACGTGTGCACATCAAATGCAGTGCGCATGTGATATGTGAAAAGTGTTTGCGGTGAAAGCAAGAGGGATAAAGTCATGAACGAGAGAACGATGAAAGAATGAGGAATGGATTTTTCGGTGACACCTATAATTCTACACATCAAGTATTTAAGTAATCGGCAAAATAAAAGAGAGGTTTTCAGGTGAACTGAGAACGAATACGTATTTCGGTACGAATACGGTACGAATTTCTTATTTTCACGCCTTCTCTCCTGTGATTATAACAAGAACAGCGCGGTACTCATACAAGATACGTTTAACATACAACTCGCTTCTGTATATACCTACCCTTCTCCTTTATCCACTTCCCTCGTCTTTTATGCCTTGTGTCCTAACTTCCCGAGCCGCAAGCCTCCATTGCGGCCAGCAGAGCAGCTTTTAGATATTATGGAATCATTTAACACTAGAACACCGGTGCGGTCACTTTGACCGCAACTGGAATTTCATTTTCACACCACACGTTGAATTTTTGTCGTGTAAGCATTTCCTTCCGTGACTTTTCCTAACTTTACGATGGCATTATGTCAGCGAAAAAAATTTTTGATTGGTCTTTTAGTTATTTTTTTATTACTACTTCTACCTAAAAGGCCTGAGCGGTCAATTTGACTGCATATGCAACGCGTGAAGATAAGACTCTAGATTTTTCTGCTCCTATTTGTTTTATAATGAATGTGAGTGTTCTTTAGCAGCAGGTACGTCATTTTAGGTATTTCATAAATTATAACAATATAACCCTCTGGGTAGGTGGATGGCGGTGGTTGGGGAGTGGCGGATACGCACGGTCTTGAATCAGATATAGTACCGCTTGCTCTTTCTGTTACATGATATTTATGGTAGATTCCTCCTCCCTCGCATCCAACAAAGTATCTCTTGATCGAAATGGCTTGTAAAAAAATGCTAGATTACGTTATTAGAAGTAGTCACTTGTATTCCGTCATTCAAACAAAGTAACACTTGTATGTACCTCCTGTTTTTTTCGAAGAACGTGGAAGATATCTTCTGCCACGCATTCAAACATAGTATCACTTGCTCTTACCGATTCGCAAAGGTTGTACACTGCATCATGGTGTACGACTTTGTTGCTTGTGAACCAACACTTGACTGTCTTTAATTAGTATGTAATGCATGTAAGCGTCAATGCGTAAGTGTATGTACAGCGTCGGTAAATTCTTAGTTACGCTAGGAGCGAATACTGGGGTCGCTGTTGCTGAATGCTCAATGGGATTTCGACTGAGGCGAGGAAGGTTCCCTCGTGATTGTGTGTAGCATTTCTCAAGGATCAAAAATTGACGTTTGCGCACCACAGAAGCTATACTGAGAGAGCTGCGGAATACCGCGGCAGACAACTCCGATGGAAAGACCACCTCTGATCGGACAGAGTTGATAGTGGCTCCGAGGAAACCTTAGCTCCAGCTGCTGAGAGCTCATCGGAGGATTCTGAAGATGAAGAGAGAATTAGTCATTCGAGTAAGATTTTTTCCATCTTTTGTACTCTTTCCTCCAGGATTTTGAAGACATAATTTCGAAATTTTGAACGAAATATTGCCTCTCATATATTTTTACGTCACGTAAAATGGCACATTTTCGCCAGTATGCCACAAGAGACACTAAAGCATAGTAATACCCTAGGCCCGCTTTCGCTATTGTACTGAAGCTAAGATCCCTTCTGAAAGGCCTGCCTTGAGAGCCAGCATACCCTTGCCCGCGACCCACCACTAGGAGGTTTATACAGTGTACTGACACACCGAGTCACAATTATATACATTTATCTAACAATTGTAATTATTAGACATAAATTAATGATATAACTAACTTCAAAATTTGAATGTTTCATTTTCGATTTATGGTATCTGATAATTAATTTTTGTTCCAGAAATGTGTTCAAATATACGAATCACGTCTCGTAAATTTCATTGTCGTAACATCAATGGACGTTTAATATTGTTTATGGAAGAATGATTTAAAATTTTATCCTTCAATTGCTACAGAAATTAACAAAAAAGATCTATTGAATGTTCAAAGCTGTTTATGACTTATATTGAATTAAATAGTTTTTCATTGAATTACATTGAACATACATTGAATTAATTTGTTGTAAATGAGTTTTTTCTCAAATGAACGCACCCCACTTTGGTCCAAATGTGAAACAATGCGCTCTTTGTAGCTATGAAGATTTTCTTAAGCTATTATTCCGACAATATTCTCGAAAGAGAATCAAAATAATAACATTTTCTTGTGATGTATCAAACTGCGGTCGAAATGACCACCCAGGCGCTCTAGGTAGGAAGGAAAGTTCAGGCGTTCTTGTGTTAAAGCAACCTTCTTCTGTGGCTTGGCCATATGACAAGATAATATGAGAGTCAATATATACACAATAGATTTATGACGTATAATTAAATGGAGGGAGAGGATTAATAATTAATGAAAATGGCATTTGTGAAAGATGTTTACAAATATGGACTACCATGGACGAAGTGGTGAAATCAGAGCCAGTTATCTCTGCCTAACAACAAAAATGAAGCTCTTTTGACAGAGGCTACCCCAATAAATCTACATCTACATACTGCCCTGCGAGCCGACTCATGGGCGTGTGGCTGGGGTGCTAGGACACCAGCTTTGTAAAGATGTAAGGGATAAGGTTTTTGGAGGATAAATGGTGACGTTTATTATGGGAGTGTATTCAGAGGAGCTCAGTTTTTATTGTGGTCGCTTATTGTGTACGGAAAGAACGAGTTTTTGTACCTATCTGTTAGGCTGTGTATCTCTCTTATTTTATCGTTTCTGTCAGACCTAAACATGTTGTGAGGTGTCATGATAATATTCTCTGCGCCGCTCTGAACACACCAATTCTGAATTTCTCAAACAGTCGAATCCGAGTCTCTATGGGCTCCCACCTTAATCCCTCTAAAAGTTGTGAAACACTATATGACAATAACGGACGCTGGTATCATGAAGCATGTATTACCTATTCGATAAATATTACATGCACAAAATCCATTCACCACTGATCCAAATACTATAAAGATGCAAGAATTAGACGAGCAATAAAATTTGTCTCTTTACAAATTATTTTTTCACACTTGCAACCGCCCTCAAATTTAATAAGGGTTACTATAGAGATATACTATGCAACCAGATAAAATTGGATACGATTGTATTACCAAATAATGCATTCTAGGCATACATTTGTTTTATCTCAATGGTGTATGTAACCTATCATGATGATTGTAAATGGGTCATAATTTTCATGCTCGCTGAAAACCCAAGTTTCCAAACGCACCTATCTATGCCCACTAGCATGCTCGATTAAAGTCCAACTACCAAGAGGAGAGGCCATTAATGTTTAACATTAGTTTAACCACGGTTAATGTATCTGATCTTAAAGAAATACTTTTTTTTAACTTAGGCCGCGGGTTGGCAGAAGATAGAGGATACATATCACTACTGACATTGATTGCTTATAATAATAATCACTGTCAAAAGAATTTGAAGAAGGAATTTGTTCCTGGAGTAAAAGTGCTACAGGCATAGTATTCATTTTGATTACCACATGAAGATATCACACGGTACTCTGACTGCAGTTTGAAGTGGACATCTGTAATGGGCAAAAATAGGGATATATTTCCAATTTTTTCAAAAGAGACAAGCATCTGATAACCTTGAGCACATTTAACAAAGCTTTATTTTCATTCCACCAATATATCCAATCAAAAATAAAGTTTTATAATGAAAATACAAAATTTTACCCGGTAAAGCATTGATTTCAGGATTTTTGTGAGGTATTTCTCGATTAATAAAACGTGATGTTTGATTGACAAGTGCATTTCGCCACTGCCGAGATCATCCGTCGACACGATTTTCAAAAGCGACAGCGTTCGAGACAGAGATGGAGTAGACTGGCGTTGGCATTCATTAAAAAAGTTTCGGCGACAGGGGAAGCATCAGTGCACATCGGTCAAGTGCCAGTCTTACGGGTGAGGGGGAAGGATGGATGGAGGAGGAGAATATAATAGATTATCGGACGGGCGCTCTCTGCCACCGCGTGGACACCTCCGATGTACATCCAGAACTCGGTGTTCTCCCGTGGTTTTGCGAGAGAAGGTCTCAGTGGATGAGTGAAGGGAATGAGTGAATGTGAGGAGGGATTGAGAGCTGGGCATTGGAATTTGGGACAGTGGGATAACCGAAAACGGCACCGACGAAGCACACAGTATTTCCCGTAAATCTAATGATGCCGGAAAAATATTGAGTTCATGGTTATGTTCACGATTTTGACAAGCCGACAACGATGAGCTATATTTAAAAGATTTTTAAGTTTGATCAAGAGGAGATGTATTTGATGTCTTCAAGTAGATGAGAAGTATTGCTAATACTGTGCCATGCGAAGTGTACCATTTTAATCTCGGTAAATATGGCCTAGTATAATGTGAATGCAACATTGAGCATTTGGAGCGGCAAGAATGTGATGTGAATGAGACGTTCTGCAATGAGTTGTACCCCACGACTTGAAGATATGAACCTAGTAAAAAGTGCTGATCTAGATTATTAAAAGTCCATAAAATCAGATTCAGAGGGCAAAAATTGACATCCAATTGATCAAATAAACTTTGAGACGAGAAAATGCACAGCGGAGCGGAAAATGAAGGATCCACTTGGGAGATTACTCGCCGGAAAGAGAATTGAATTTTGTGAATCCCAGCTCAATGGATTTGCAAGAGAGGTATTAGATTGAGAATATCAGAACAGAATATTGAAAAGGCGATACTTAGGAACAAAGAACATGGATTTATTCGATACGAATATATTTCGAAGATACTGAAGGCTAAATCATGTAGCCATCATAAAAATGCGTGGGATATAATAATGAGCATAAGAAAGCAGGCGAATAGGAAACTGAATGCTGGGCAGCATTTTACATATGCTAGCAGAGATGCTGGTGATTATTTACAGGAGGGATAAGATAAGAAATATTACAGTATTCTATCTAAAAAAAATTTAATCTAATTTAATGTTTTTACTAAACGGAAATAATTCGTTTTGGCGCTTAGCCCCATTCACTAAAATATAACAGTTTTAAAGCAGTCAATATAATAATTCGTAGCTTAATATGTATGTGTAATTGGTGACTCCAAGTAAATTTTCAAAATAAAATGTGCCGGCAAGCGGTAAAAATAATATTTACATATATTTTTTATGGTATAAATATGACACATTTTGGGTCGAACAGATAGACAGGCACCATTCAATGTTTAAATTAGAAAGCAGCTATTGAGGACTGAGAGTCTATTGGAACCCCAACCTATTGAGATCTAGGACTGAATTAAGGTTAAATAAGTGTGATATCCTGGGATTCTAGTAGTGTGCAAAATTATACATAGTAAGCGATATACTAGATGTATCTGAAAGTCCCTAATTTAAAGAATCTATGTGACATGCTTAGAGCAGATATTGTGTAAAAGGCGTATATTTTTCTTAAGCATCTCCAACACCAGTTGGCAAGTACGCTAGAGTCCTGCAAAATTATAGGTCAATCGATACAGTGGATTTGAGGAAAAGAGTGACAAACATATATCCCAATCTATTATTACACACAGTAGATTTATCATAAAATTCCCGGGCGTATATATTCGGTTCAAAGGTATTCCTTTGATTGCTAAGGAAATATGCTGTTGTTGAAACCGGAGAAAAATGTAGAATTTTCCCATAGTATACATTATTATTAAACAAATACGAAACGTAGAACAGAGGTTGATTGCAAGTATTAAATGCTTCATAATTTTATCCATTGTATGTTGAACTGGAAGTTTCATCCTTATATTTTGAGTGTCAATACTTTTAAAAAAGTAAAAAACGAAGTCTTAGCAAAAAATCATATTTTCTCATGGGAGAGTGAACACTAAGCCCGCCCTGGAGCTCTTGATGCCCTGAGACATTTAGTATAAGCTTGTAGTTGAACTAGATATATTAGATATTAGCTTGCCGAATTGAGACTTAATAGGTTCAGTCGTTTCTGTGTAATTGAGGAACAGACACAAAGACACCATTATATTATTTTCTATTATTCAGGATTTACATGAGGTACTTGATAAAAAAATTCGGGCGAAGTCTGATAATAGTTTACGAAAAATGGTACTTCATAGAATAAATAAAACGATAAAAGCATCGGATCGTGTATAATATATTCTAATATGGCTTCCTATATCAAGCATTAACGTGCGTATGCAATAATTGTGGAAAACTCGATACCTATGCTGCATTGTAATATGAAGAATGTAAATTACCGATATCATTAAATGCACTGTTATGACACCACGATTAGCGTGAAATACGATGAAATGTTAATTTTAACTACTCTAAACGCTTATCTTTATATCGTTAAGCAATAAACTAATTTCAGTACCACCGCTGCGAAAAATATCGACTAAAATAGAAGGGGTGGGAGACTCCCTCAAACCGATTGTCGACGCCTGAATCGAATCCACAATATCGCAACAGGGGACAGTCACGCCGCTTTTTAGACGCGTCGGCGTGAAGGGCAATGAATCACGCGCCATGCCGATATGCAATGCTTCAATCCTCCCACCCCCTCCCTTCCTCACACGGCAACCTGCAAAACAGACGCTGCCATCCCGATCACCAAGCAACGACCGCGCATATTTTCGATGGAATAGAGAAGAAGGATATTTATAGCTCCAGGACAAAAGTCCCTCAGCACAGACCTAGGGATGAATAGGCGTAAACCCTGTGGAATAGAGCCAAACATAGTAATGGATAAGAGAATGATAAACATGCCAGCAGGCTTGCAAAAAGATTTGATGAAAGATTCATTGAGAAGGATATTACCAAAAACGAGTAACTGTTGGTCGTCTTCTTTGCATCATTTTGACAACATTATAAAAATGATTTCCGCAATTTGGTCAAAAAATCATTTCAATCCGTTACTTTGGGATAAACAATGTCGTTCAAAATATATTTCTTTCTTCTTTTAATAGTATTAGACAATTGATGAGCTTTATAGAAACTTTAAAGTTGGTTTTGAAGAGAAAGCATGTGACTGAAGAACAGGAGACACGGAAGGGTCGGCAAAGCATATGACAACTCGTATTTAAAGAGTTGTTGGTATGAAATGAAGATGATTTCAAACAAATCACTGGAACAATGATCATATTTTGCAGCACGATTGATAAAGCTTGCGCTAAATGGGACGATAAACTGTGATATGAGACCCGATGAAAACTGATTTGAGGCTTTTATTATTGGTCTGCGAGAATGATAGCGACAGTACTGCGGCTGAATAGTATATTGTATAACTAAAGAGTGAAGTAAGATTTTGTAAACGCCATATTGCCACACGCGAAAAATGGCGGCTAAAACGGGGAAGAAAAGTCCTAATTCTTTCTCCTGTTACGCTTAGGATATCTTGCCACTTCTGCATGGAAAGTTCAAGTGTTAATGCCTTTTTTTAACCATCCAGTGGACACATGAGTGTAAATTCTTCCGCCTTGAAAAACCTTTAGCATTGTCTAACAACTCTAATACACTTGAGATTGCCTTGTTGACGAGTAGTGGAATCAGCGCTAGTCAGTATCAAAGCTGAAAAGTCTGAGAAAAGCGAGCCCGCCGGAAGGTAAGGTAAGCACAAATTTTTCTAGACGCGAAATAAAACATTTCTTACTATTGCAATTATTACCAGCAAATAACATGGTATCACCCAAGTTTAAGATACTAAAACAATGTTTCAATAAAACTCCCTCTGAATTTCAAATATCGCACTGAAAGTTCTAGCTAAAACATTGAACAAAAAACTAAACAAAAATTTTAAACTATAATTCTTCTACCATTTCTTTGTTGCCTGCATGGCGAGTTCCACTGCATAAAGAAATGCACTTTAAGTGAAATTTAATAAAAGAATTTTTTTCAACTGGCTTAAAAGAAATATCATTTAAATTAGTAGTCAATGGCTTATGATTAACACTCAAGCAACGTATAGTTGCATTAAAAAAAAAACAAGTTGATCACTTCACGTCGTCTCTCTCCCCAAGGACGTAATGAATTGTTTTGAATGACATCGTCAAGGGAAGCATCGCTTTGGGTAAAGGAGTGGCGGATGCGCGTCCCTCTGTCGGCGGGACGGGCGCAGGCGCCGCGCCTGGCATTCATATACACACATGGGGAGAGAGAGAGAAGTGTTGGCGTTGAATAAACGTGATGTGTTCCCCGACGCAACGATACGGGGGAATGTGGGTCGCGAAAATGGAGCAGATGTCTGCGGCGACGGGAGATGAGTGCAGGTGGTTGAAAGGGTGGACGAGTAAACACGCGCGCAACCGCCACTGAGACTTCTGCATCCACATTATCATTTGAACGCCACGCTCTCCCCATAATGTCCACCTCCACATCTCAGTCGATCTGAACCGCTTGACCAAATGTGAAATCGGATGCCAAAAAATAATTTCACGCACAAATTCACATATGAGCCTTCTGAAAGCCATCAGATTGACAACATTATAAAAATTATTTCCACAATATGGGAAGTCATTTTAATCCATTACTTAAATATAACTAATAAATTTAGGCCTGACTTTGTAGAACCTCTCCATATCGGAAATCAAAATATTCAAGTAATGGTCCACTAAATAGATTTATTCTTTACGGCCTGGGTTTCGTCACATAATGACATCTTCGGGTGTCATTATGTGAAAAAACCCGGGTCGTAAAGAATAAATCTATTTAGTGGACCATTACTTGAATATTTTGATTTCCGTTACTTAAAGGTAAACAGTATCGTTCAAAATATTTTCATTCTTTTTTAATAGAATTAAACAATTGATGAGCTTTATATAACCTTAAAAGTTCTTATAGGAGAGAAAGCATGTGACAGAAGAACGGGAGATACGGAAGATAGTGTCGGCAAAGCATACACAGTTATAACTAGATGACGTCCAATCGAATGTTTATTCTATAATGGTGATGAATCGGTTAGGATAATTTGTTGTTAATTATTAAAGTGGGTGCCCTCGACGGCAATATACTCACCTATTTCTCTGGACTGCAATGCAAATTTGAGTCAACAATACAGTTATGAAATTGTTTAATGCATAGTAGAAATTTTTCCATCCTTTCCTGCATTTACCCCATCCAAAATATTTATGTATACTAACATGCATATTATTCCCTTTTATTCAGGTTTGGTAAATTTATGCTTAATTACTTCGATAAATTCCCATGAATAAATTATTTTATTCGAAATTTGATGCTAAATGTAACGAAATTCTGCCCATAAAAAAGAGCATTCCGTTGCTAATTTCTGATGGCTAATAGCTTATAAATAATTTATCGCTATGCTATTACAAAACGGTGCCCAACCTCAATGGAAAAATGCAAACTCCAGGATTATGTTTTTAATTTCATTTGTTACATTAACTCACGGTCGCGGAATAGCTTTTCTGTATTTCCTTATGCATACTTCTAATTCTGCTTCTCATTTTATGAATACTAACCAAATAGCGCGCATTTTTCGATTAAAATTACAAAAATTGTTCACATAATTTTGTTCGGAATTCCATGACTCCTCTAGCACCAACTCCCTACCACAGTCAGTGGGAAACAAAAGGAATATTCAGGAAAACGAGGCAGAACAAAGCAACACCCTGATATCATCGCTCCTTGAACTTGAGAATATTCAGCGGCAAGTACTGAGGCACGTTTTGTACCTAAAATCCAACATATAAGGAGTCATGATGGTGGAATTTTAGGCATTGTCAATCATAGGAACATCAAAAATGGAGTAAGGCAACAAGACAATAAAGCAACTAAGTGATCAGTTCCTTGAATGACTGTATCTTGAAAAACAAATATTCTAAGATAAAAGAGAAGCCGGAACTTTTAGTGCTACCAGTTGACATATACAACTGAAACACGGCTAGAAAGTCTATAAACGAAGCGGATGACGCTGGGAAAAGAGATAAGGGAGCTCCAAATAATTTTAGGAATAACGTTACCAGACCATGAAAGAAAGACGATACAATAAGAGCAAGTTATCAAAAACATTGTTGAATGTGTAAGTAAAACAAATTATGGAACAATTAGGATAGGTAACAACAAGGCTATAAAAATTTGCTCGATATAACTCACCGATTCACAGAACAAGTTTTGGATGACACAGAAGACGATGGAGGGACAACTTCGAAGTAAGTAAAGGAAACGAGGCGGCTGGCTTAATGCAGGAGAAGAATGAAGAAAAGCGAGAATTCAAAATACCAATAAATAGCCAAAATCAGAGGACATAATACGCCATATTAAAAACAAAGAGTTGTCGTTACAATGCTTATGGTTGCCAATCTACATCACTATCTTGATGACATTCTAGTTATTATTGATCATGGATTTTTCTGGAGGAATTTTTTAATTTATTTAAAATATGCTCAATTTTTTCTCTGAAATATCAAAAAGGTATATACCTTATTATCGAAAAATTTGGAAATCTGTACACCAATCTGTGCGCGTGGTTGCTCAGCACGCATACGCTTCTCTCCAAGTCAGACAGCGCAAATGATGAGCAATGTAAATTAAGAATCACGCCGATTGAGATATCCACATTCTGCTTGCGCAGCATATCATTTTCCCTTAAATTACTGTAACATGCTGTTTTTGTAACTTGTTATCTATAATTAATGTAGTTGAATACTTTGGTTTAAATGAAAATAAAATCATCATTTCAGTTGGAAAATACTCTCGCAGATGCGAAATGGAATAATAAAAGAGAACAAGTCATGAATTAATGAACCAATTAATATGATTGTATTTCAAAAAGTCAATCGACTATATCTCAGCAATATTCTTTTGGTTATTAATGTGTTATGTACGCATATCCTAGTAGAAGTGTCCTAGTTATTTTTGAGAATACTCATTAATTGAATATTCATTGAAATTTAATAGGCGAACAGAACAAATTATGTTTATGTTATTGAATAAAAAGAAGTAAAGGCAAAATAAATTTTTTTTCGGGCTTTAAAGCTACATTTTAGTCACAAATGTTGAGCAATGACATTTCTAGAAAGAGTAAAAACAGAACATGGTGTTCATAATCCTCCATCGGAATGGCAAACAACTTATTTACCACTTAAACTGCTATGAGAATAATATGATGCCGGAAGGGACTCAACTATTATGGAAACTTCACCAAAGAGTTAGCATGATTTTAATAGTTGAAGGCGTAACTTTCTGGAATGACACTACAGATATGACGAAAAAGAAAGAATTCTTAGTATTTTCCACAGTTAAAACTTTTATTCCTGCCCAGGTTTCGACTGCCTTTCAATCAATCAACCTTTGAAAATGATTGCAAGGCAGTTGAAACCTGGGTCAGGAATAAAAGTTTTAAATGTGGAAAATACTAAGAATTCTTTCTTTTTCGTCATGTCAGTTAGCATGATATTAACCAGTGATACTTATAACTTATCGTATTGAAATATATCACCACCTGCCATGTGTATTTCTGTTGATATCATTAAAATACTTATAAATACAGCATTAAATTTCAATACACTACATTAGTAATGAAAAATTTATAACAACATTTTTATAAGAACATGAGACATTCATTCATGGTCCATGGGGATGGTCAAGGAGCTGTGATGTAGGCAAATAGCGTCTTTAACATGGCTTAAGTTTCGTAAAAAAAGAGAAGGCGAGGGATGACAAAATTCACCTCGTGTTCGCCCAAAGGAGTCCAAAAATGCACCAACTAGAAATTTAAGGGGCAGAGAAAGACCCTGAAAATATCTGAGTTTAATGATTGCTAATTTTCTCATCCTTTAACTTAATTACAACGATAACAGGAAACTAAAAGGACGCACCTAACATCAACACCAATTATACTTTCTGTGCTGGAAAATTGAAGGCCAAAAACTGGATAGGAAACCATTATAGTCAGTCTTTGGTGAGAAAAATGTTCAATGGAAATATTAGAATGGTCGAAAGACATCAGACCTAAAGTTGACTTACTTCCAAGGCACACGAGAAAGCCGAAAGAACCTCAGCGATGAAAATGAACGTAGACATGAGTTTAAAATTTTGTTTGCAGTGGCTACGGCACCAAATTGGGTTATATCTTGAATCTCGATCGACCGCTTCGACGCCTTTTCTTCCTGAGATAGGCGATTGAATCGCTCCTTTACCGGCTGCCTCCCGTCTTACGCGGCCCCAACGGAAGGGGCTTTTGCTTCCAGAGGAGCTGAGATGAAAAAAGGGGATTTCCTATGAGATAAGGTACGGGAGAGCGTGATTCAAAGCGGCGTGGATCGGATTTCGGGCTTAAATCATCCCCTCGACGAAGGGCGTTAAGATATTGGCCCTTGCTCATCCAATTCCCGCACACAACTTTACTTCCTTCGAAAGAGATCCTTCCAACATTGACGCGCAGTGTTGAATATACGCCATACAAAAAGAGAAGAGATTGCCAATTTTTACTATTAAAGATGCTTCATCACAGCTAATATGATGTTAAAAGTGTGTCACTTTGCCACACTCATGGCAACTAATACATTAGAGTCAGGGATGGTTTATTTTTCCATCCATACGATTTGATGTTTTCGTAATCGGGCACATGTAGATTTTAACGAGTATTTGCCGGTCTCGGTAGGCGGTGGGGTCAGAGGAGTACGGCGAAAATTTTCCAAGGGGAAGCCCTCGAAAAGAATAGCATGCATTCCACGCAACACAGACGTAGTGAAATTAATTTAAAAATGTGCATAGTCAAACTATAAAATCAGCGCCAAGAATTTTATTTCATTCAAATTATGAAATAAAACATTAAAAGCGGTCAATTTAAATCAATGCTCGCCAAACATTTTCGAGCTTCAAACTTATACCCATCAAACCCAAACCGAAAGCTTGAAAATCATAGATTTCACGACCAAATCAGGATGTCTGTAAAAGAAAGCTATAACAATGATGACTGAATTTTTATTTCTTTATAATCCAATTGACAGATAGTTTACTCATCCAAGAGCATAAACATAGAATACCATTCGGCCAGGATCCCTCCTCCTGCGACCCCTGCCATATGCTAGTATATTTCATCCCCCCGAGACTAAAGCAACCACCCTAATCGGGCCTTAATACCTATTTTGGTAACCACTTATTTTAAGTATCAACCATCTATACCCTTAAATATTATATGTAAATATATATATTTCCAAGACCTAACTAATATAAGCATTCTCAAGTAAATGTATCCTCAACAAAAAGTCTTCGCGTAAAAACAATTGATTATTCCACTTAAACTAGCATAACTATACTCATAGATTCAGTTAAAAGCTGAGGTATACCACGCGGCAGTTGAGTCAAATATTTGAAATAACATGCTTTCGTGGAGTTCGAAAAAGAGCTTGGCGTGGCCAGGGAACCGAGCAGGCGTTCCCTTAACTCGAATCCTGAAAATTGGTTTGGCGTTTGTCCGCAAGTTCTTCCTAAATACATACGCATTAAATACTAAAAAAATAAATATGCAACAAATTTCATTATTGAAAAATTCATTGTTAAAATAACCTTGAATGGTTGCTTTAAGTATCCATTTTTAATTATCTAAATTAAATGTACTGGAATTTCCGCTCGAAAACAAATCTGTCGTGATAAATATTCAGAGTAAACGTCTCCGAAATTCATCTTGGATAGAAAATGTAAAAGAAAGATAAACGGGTTTTTAGTTGTGATTATAATTGTTGTAAAAAATCCTATAGGACAACGCCTCAGCAGTTATTTGATCGATATCACCAAACAAAGGGTACACAATTTCGAAACTTTAAAGTAAAAATGTTAATATTTTTAGCCAGAGGGCCACATGAATGGGGTATAATCTCTTATGACATTTATGTTTCTTGTGATTCTTCCTGGAGATTAAGTGTACTTTTATAGAAACTTCTCTTTTGCTCATTGCTAATTAAAGTTTTGCTAATGCTATATCTTGAATTGAGATTAATTAGTTCCAAGTGCCGTAGACTACATCTCCACATGTCTAAGGCATGGCACATGGTCGTTGGTGACGCTTGCGCACCACTTCTCCACACTGAATGCCGCTACGAGCTGCAATCGCTTCACTGCCACCAAAAATTTGTCTCACTCTTCACTCTGGATGAAAATGAACCAAATTGAAGGCGTTATTATTATATCTGTAGTATTGAAGCGTGAGAAAGTATGTGTAATATGTGTAGCTTATCCTCCATGGACAACAATGGACAGGGTAATGACCTTTCTTTGTACTCTTGAAGTCATGGGTTCTAGTTCCGCTTGGGTGATTGTCATTGCTCCGGGCACGGTCTTTTTTCCAGATATTCTTCGTTGGAAAACGGGTCTTTCTATTCCAAATAATCCCAAAAAAGTTAATTTTGCATGGCCAATTCTGAAAACATCAATTTTATGCACACGCATACCCACATTCAACGAAAGTCAAACGCCACGATTAAAGAAGTTTCCTCGCATTCTCGTGGCAGCAATTTTCCAAGAAAGCGCAATCAATTTTTTTTTTAGATTTTTTAAACGTTAACTCTATTTTGATATCTCAAAGACCAACGAAGGCACAGGAACGATGCTGGATTTCTACTATTTCGCCCATCATATGAAACATATTCTTTAATTTATTTTTAATTATAATATAAGTATATTGACACCCTTGCCGAGGCCCAAATTGTCTCTGTACAGGCGAAGTTTTTTATATATTGGGCCTAAAATGTATAACATACTACCATCTGAGTACAAATGTGCACCTAGTCTTGCTTCTTTTTTAAAAAATGTTAAAAACTGGCTATTTACTTTTGAAACAATCGAAGATATATTTTGTTAAATAAAATTATTTTGCTAAATAAAATTATTATTTTTGTAAACATACTGTTAAAAGGAATTCATTTGAAATGTTGGTTTTTATAATTTTTTTCTCTTATTCTAAATATAACAATATATGGTCGTAGTTCTAATTGATGGTAACCTCAACATAGGTTCGCCTTATAGGTTACCAAAAGCTCCAAATATCTAATTATGTATTCTTTGTATTTTTTCTGTAATTATTCTTTTGGAGCAATAAACATTATTATTATTATTATTTTTCCTTTTTCCATTCACCTATTTTAGAGTTAAAATTTCACTCGAAGTCAACATTTTTTTCCTATAATAAACCATGTTTTGTTCGAAAAAACTGTTAAAAGGACAAAAGTCTCAAATTGGAGAGCTTTTGCGCTGAAAATAACAACTTTAAAAAAATAGTCTCAGCACGCGCCTTAAAAATCTCACTTTTTCTTCTGGAAGCCGACAAAAAATCTTCATGCTGAAATCGTTTTTGGACTTTAATTATCCGCTGGGAAAGTTAATAAAAGTAATTTGCATAAAAATATTAAGATATCTAAAGGCAACACAATTAGCTAAACCTGGAAGGAGATTCAGCTTGTAAGTACTTATAAAATTACTTGGCTTTCAAAATCATCTTAAGACTTTTACCTCTATCGGGAAGCTAAACTAAAATAAATATAAAAAAACAAAATGCGTAGATAATTACAAGCACAACATAGTGTTAAAACTTGAAGGTTGAAATTCTACTCTCGATGGGACAAATGGCAGTTTAAAAGCAGCAGGAAATTTTTGAAACATTTGGCTGGCATAGGTACCCTTTTTTGTGTTCCCAAGAGAAAAAAAATCTAAAGGAACATTCAACACGGTAGTGAAAGCTCTCGGAGTTGATTCTAGACCCTAGTTAGAGGCCATTCAGTATTTTTCCAAACACCGTACCCGCAACGGACAGTTCTTGAAAATAAACCCCTAAAAAAATAAAAAATAACGCTCAGTCAGCAAAGCAGATATTTTTAAATTCAACGCCTGGAATTGAAATATATGGGCCCCCATGAGGCATACTACGAACGTGTACCAAATAGTCGTAAATAATTCAAAGTTAAAATTAAGTATTAGTTCTTAAACCCTTATGGAAGAGCAATATTATCTGGGCTTCCCACCAAAATGCCTTTATCCAGCAAATAATGCTTGCCCATTACCGTTTTCTAGGTCCAAACATCACAATCGTATCAGTAATAGGCGTAGATTTGAGATAAAGATTATTGTTGTTGAGCCATTGAAAATTCTATACGTCGTGATTTAAATTTCATTTTTCGATTGTTTTTAGATTGAATTACCACTTTTATAAGCCAAGATATTCCTGAAAAAATGGATAAAAAGTTCATTAGTGATTGTGTAGCTTCATATTCGCCATATATTTTCCATAATTTAAATCAACCAGTACAACTTGTAAACCTTAATATATACTTCATTAAATGTGCAAATTTTGGAGTCATAAATACATCAACACCTTTCTTTACACACGTAACATCAATCACATATGTGCTTATTAGTAAACATTTCATCTTTTGAAAGGATTGAAGAATACAGAATTTGGCATCTAGTTTTGCTGCTCAAGGGTAATAAAGGTAATCCAAACACAAAACGTATATATGCAATATTCCAAAAATTTAATGCAATTTTTGAAATTATTTCCATGAACAAAATATCAATTTAAGTTATTTCTCGTAGTTGTTGAAGTAATCATTTATAACAATTGTTATTTATGCTGCAGAACAATTTTATCACCTAGATGTCACTCGTGATCAGCTATCCCAATGTTATAATAGCATTGCTCTTTGTGATAAATAATTGCAGAAATAACAATTATAATAAAGCACACTGTTATAGGAAACCGTTTATAAACTATAGGATAAAAATGAACGATTTGGGAAATAATTTAAGAGATCACCATATCAGGACTCTAAGAAATTAAAAAAAAAAATTTATTATAGATGCCGACATTTTAGATATTTCTATTTAACTATTTTCTATAAGAATTTCCCAATTTCAAATTCGACTTAAATTATTGATTGAAATTTATATGATTCGAGAAGAGGTTAATTGAGAAATGTCCCACACGAGGAATATTTTTGCACAGATAAATATTCCATCTTTTATGAATTGGTACAATTAAATATTCATTGTTGAAATAAATTTTATATTAAAAAAGATAAACGTGAACAATACGGGAAATAATTACTTATTAATCCTATATAAAATTAATGGATAAAATCACAATCCCATAAATGGCAAAATATAGCTAACGAGAGACTGCTTTTTGTCTATGATAAAGAATATTAATTAGTAGTCAAAAACTGATTTATATTGTATCAAAACAAGCCATGCGAAAATATTTATTTAAAAAATATTATCCTCCAATTACTTTAAACGAATTTTTCCACTTTCTTCCACACACATTTCTCCACAAGTCTTTATGAGAAGGATTACTACACTTTCATAACCTTCCTCGCTAATAATTGTCAAGGTGTTTAAAATAAAAATGGCAAATATACCATCTGCATTTCCCTTAGCATAAATACAGCATAGCATACAATTCAGCATCAACAGCATCTCCTACGCGAAATTGTGCAATTATCAAATTACGGAACTCTCCACAGACTTGGGATTTTCCATTCCGTGCCCTCGTAGCATTTCCATGAGAACAGCATTATCTTGGTTTGTGACAAACGGCGCTAATCCCATTGCCCTTACCTCGCGTACCTTAACCCATTCCGTTGGCAGTATTCCACTATAAATTCCAATTGTGAGCTAGAGTGAACCAAAATTCCCTTCAATGACTACTCCGCAATTCACTAACAAGGGTTGGGCAATATATACTCCTCCTCTCATTCTGTATCCATTTCTCAGATGAAAATCACGCATGAAACCATTAAAAGTAATGTAAGCTCTATTACATCGAGTGCTTTGGATTGAAGCAAAGGTTAAATAAGCCAACTAATTGCCGGGTGGGAAAATATGATGGATTTTATATCCATCATATAATTCAATTCAATTATGACCACATAAATTAAAATACTAGAACATCATTCAGTAGTCTACATTTAAGCAATCAATTACAAATTGAGAGATGATTTTGGCCATAGATTTCAAGTAAGTGATGAATAAAAAAATGCTGTAAATTATGTTTAAGTATCAAAACTAAGAATTCCTATTCTAAGATATTACACGGCTCATTAATGTACAAAACCTATATAGTAGATATAGAAAGTTACACATGTTTCTATATATCTTTTTTATGTTAACACCGTAAAAAAATTATTTTAATTTATACCTGTTAAAGTTTCATTTGTAAATTGGATTTCAAATCTAAGAAAAACCACCTAAATTATTACATCCACTTGGTAAACTCGACAATTGTTTTGTTTCTCGAGTGCAGGCAAAAAATTAAATCTTTTCTTTATCCTACACTCCGTTTTTCTCGAAACAATTGAGAGAGAGGTTAAAGACTCACTAATCCTTCAGAAGCAATCCAACCAATTTAGAGAAAGAAAAATGTGCATAAAAAAGCGGGAGAATGATAAATAAAATAAACCTGACCCTGGCAAACACACCAATCATTCTTTTTTCCCCCTTCCTGGGTCTTTTTCGCTAATTTCATTTTCGGAATCCCAGCACGAGTAAGCTTTGCATCTCTCTTTCTCTCTCGAACTTGTCGTCCACTGTTCCCCCCCCCCCCCCGGTCTCTTTCCCACGCCACTCACCCCCTCTTGCTCTCTACCTCCCTTCCCTCCTCAACCCCTCCCACCCTCCTGGACCCGCCTCCGATTCCGCATTCCCATCCCACCGCGCCCACCGCCCCAAGAACTCTCAGCAAGCGAGGAATGAATTTCAAACAGGGGCCAAACCCTTTCACGCAGTTAGCAAGAACGAGGCTTATCCCAGAGACGTATCCGGGACAACAAAACACTGAAACAACGGCGACAGAGAATGAAAAAAAAGACAGATATAACTCTTGAGCACCAACTCGCAAACTTCTTGTTTACCCTTTGAATCTCAAAATCTTCCAAAATTTCCCAACATTGACGCAAACCCGAGGACTCGTCCCAGAATCCCGCCCTCTCTCAAAAAACCAACCTGGGTTCCTTCTCAACGCCCCTAAGCCCTTTCTACCTGAGGTCGCCCCTTTGGGACCCCGTCCGAATAAGTATTCGCCCGCCAATTTCATTCCCTCGCCTTACCGTGACTAGAGGTTTAAATGGATTTTAATGGAGAATAACAGACTTTAATTTAATTTTTTGCTCTTGCTGCGGAGTATAACAAACAACCCATTTAATCTCTACGAAGCAATTCGAAATTTTAAGATGTGCATGAGTGTAAAAACACCTATATTGACGTATTTATGCGTTTCATATGCAAATAAAAGCTCAATTGACATGAAATAAGGGTGAAAGTTATCCAAATCAACTGGATACTGAACATTTAGTGGCTATTATATCACATAATGCGAGGTTATGAAGTAAATCGAAAGACGATTAAGTACACTTTTAGGCCACACCTCTCCTTCACGTAAGACAGCGTAAGATTTCAAGGACTTCCCCTCACTTCCTCATGGATGCATAAGAGAGTTTTTGAAAGGGTATATTTACTGTTATATGAATGATATTTCCGTCTGAAGGCTGCCCTCGAAAATATCGTGAACATGATGTTGAAGGCACAAACGCTTACCGTCTGCCGACATGAAAACATACGGGATACTTAAAAGACCATGAACACTATTTTCTTCCTTCACTTTGTTTTAAATAACTTGACTCTGCGATTTTCACGTTCAATATATGAATCATTCGTTATAACGCTTTCTTTAATGTGGTTTCGAAAATAAAGCGCAATGAATGCAGGCAGAAAAAGAGAGGGTTGTAATGTTTTACTAAATTAACATGCTGCAATAACAACATGTTCATCAAATGCAAGACATGCGTAAAACATCAACGAGTGATAAGCTATGAATTTTATTTGGTATCAATTTTGAAAAAAGATTATTACAGTAGAGAATATAAGAGGGCCTGACGTGAAGAAAATTTATCCCCCATTTCACGACCAAGAAAGGGGAGAGAATTTCAGCGCCATCATTTGATCATGAGCATTAAAATACTGAGGGCTGATGCTATGAAAAGGCTAAAAAATTAAGTCTTCATGCTCACTATCTGCCAAGTAGTCGATTATGTCAATGTTGAATATAATTTAAAAACATTCCGGCTTTCATCAATCTTTTACCGCAAATGATTTGTATCCGCGTGATATCAGCATCTATTCCCCGTTCACATGCTCACTCCATCCTTCTCTTGAAATAACATTTATCTTGAAGCATTGGCATAATGCTTGATTTTAAATTTATTTCGGCTATTATATTTGCAGTAGAAATTTGAAAAAGTGGACTTATAAATTCTCCCAATTATAAACATGCCTCCTGTTTAATGTCCCAAGAAGGGTGAAACTCAGCGTAAAATCCCGGTGGACTAAGGTCGACTTGTTTTTTCACCACCGGGATCCAAGGAATTTCTCACGGATCAGAAAAAGAACAAATGCGCCTACTCCAAAGTCCAAATGCACACACTCAAAAGACAGGAATGGATAAATGGCTCGAAACTCTAGTTAACTTAGAGCGAGAAGAAACAATTTTAAACCGCAAAAATACTGAAAACTTTTTTAGTGTCACTCGTTAAAACAGATCCTTCGGCAATTCCTAGGTCAACTTGTTCCGGAATCTTGGCCCTTTCAGTGGTTGTAAAATCCATATTAGCTGGACAACATTGACACATGTGCATGAAGAATAAACTAATCCACATATCAACGCAGTATGCGTCTTCTCAGCTAATGCTGGCATTGAAAACTTACAAACAAAAACTTAAATAAAAAATGACGCAATCATTCACGTGAAGATCAGTCTCAGAACATCATCCTAACTTTTCTACACTACTGAAAGGCTTTTTTTTAATCTTTTCCAACTAAATTCCAGGGCATCAGCACATTCCTTCTGTACATGGCGAGCACTGAAAGGGAGGCTACCTGTGCCTCGGGTAGCAGGCTATTATTTTTAGTCAGCGTAAAGCGTTTACTTTTTCATAATTCGGCCATTATTTTGTGCGTTATTTTTCAGCATCAGATTTCACCTTCATTGTTTCTTATGGTGAAGGAACAAAGGAAATAAATCAATATAAAGCGCTTATGAGGTATTCAATGAGATATCACCCCTCAACTCCATTTGAAATTATGTGTCACGTGAAACTTCTTATTCTTGTTTCTAAACCCAACCTTGGTACTCCAAACTTAAGGGATTCAAAAAAAAACAAAAAAAGGTATTCCTAACTTGACATTAATTCTTCCCATTCTCTCGTTGAAAAACTATAACTATGGGCTTAGAACTCTCTCTTATTAATCCAATCTCATACCAACGTAGCCATTTATGTCACATAAAATAACTTTGTTTTCATTGGGGTCTTATTCCAGTTCACCCTAGAACTTTTTTGCACACTTTCTCCAGAATTAATTCACTTACATTCAATGACGAGTAACATTCCACAAACAAAACCCTAACCTTAAATACCTCAATTCATACGATCAGAACAATTCATTTGATGCTAACTCGGACTTTCTCGCAAGCATCTTATCACTCTCATGGGGATCAAGCCAAAACCTTGACTGTCATGCATATTATCGTAGCTTCTGACCATGATGCCACTCCACTTCTATCAAATTATCGTGCATCTAGCCCATAGCACTTAGTTTCGCATACACAACAAATACTCAATCGTCTCGTTTTCATTCCATTCATCAAGATATGCTCTTCTCCATACACTACTTTCCGTTTCCATGGTCTAATGGCATAGTTGAAATTGCTGAGCCAATTACTTGAAGGGCTTACCTTATGCATATTCTACCGCCCACGACGACTAAGTCCACCCCAGTCTCCACTTTGACTCATAGTTGTACATTAAAGTTATAAGTTTACGTGGTGTGCTTAAAAATAATAGGGCTACAAACTAGGAAACAATATTAGAAAACATTTGTGTGGAGCGTGGCACTTTATGGATCGGAAGCATGGACCATTGGAAAAGCTGACCAGAGCAGTCTAGAAGCCTTCGAAATCTGTTGCTGGAGGCGGATGCTGAAGATATAATTGGCGGAAAAAATAAGAAATGTTGGAGTTTACAGAAGAGAAGAAGAGGAAAGGAACGTATGGAATAAGATACAAAAAAAGAAGAATCCGATGGATTGGACACATTCTAAGGCACAATGAGTTTGTGAAGAACGTAATTAATGATTAAATACAAAATTAAAAGACCCCTGAGGAAGATCCAGGAATAAGTTCATGGACCCAATAAAGAAGGAAGTACATGGAAGAGCTAACAGGAAGTAAGAGATCCAGCATTATATAGGGAAGAATGGAGGGCTGCAGTCAACCAATCTTAGGATTGCAAGACTAATGATGAGGATGAAAGTATATTTGGTATGGAACCTTTACAGTACACGCGCCACTAGCAGCTTTCTCTGCTAACGGTTATGTCGTCCTACCGTTCAGTAATGGTACATATTCTCCAGTATAAATATATTCTCCAAAAGACAAACAAAACCCTAGAAATACCCATGGCTCTCACCATTCTATACCTCTCACAAAAGCTCGTGCTAGGACCCCTTCAGAAAGGAAAATCTTGAGAGGCAATAAACCGTCACCTGCGACGCACCATTAACAGGTATGCCCAGTGTAATGACACACCGCAATGCAAGAAAAATTGTTTGATCTAAAAAATTCCGGAGACATCATGGAAATAACTAATAAATAATGTAATTCTTTCAAAATATTTTAAGAAATCCAAGGCACAATGAAAGGTCAGGGCTTTATGATTATTATCTGTTGCTTTTCCACCATTTCTAGGGGCAATTTTGAGCAGCCATGATAAAAATCTGTGAAAAAATTGGAGAAATGAAACGCGGCTCGAGAAAACGTGGAAAGACAATGGCCTGCATGTTACCCAAAAGAAATTGCTTACTCATTTTAATAATTTTTCAGCAACGAGCTACAAGAATTTATTTATTAGATTCATTCTCAGTCTCTTTTCATGACACTGTGAATCGAATGATATTGTTTCTGATTTCGTTTGAAGAACTCCTATATTTAGCACCAAAAGAAATCATTATCTTTTGACCCATCATTTAAAGGAGGTTTTCCGAGCAGAAAGTTTCATGAACCGATGAAATTAATTGGAAATAACAGAATGCTGTCTAAAGTATTATAGCTATCATTCTTATTCACCTACGCAATTCAAGTTGAATGAAATGAATCTTTACTAATTAATTGGAAAAGGTGCTGGACAAACCTCTCATTAAAATAGGAGACAGTTGCAATCTAATTTGTCACTATTAACTATCAATTATAAGCTAATAACATCAAAAGTGGTGAAGTTCTTTCGAAATCCGACATACTTTATTTCAATTCAGCTTAGCTTCACTCCCATTAAAAACAGTGAAATGCTATGAGGAATTTCCTTGGCCAGGCATTCATTTCCATTGCCACAAATAAACGTGAGAAATGGGGGAAAATATAATGACGATACTATCGTCCTCATAACGAAAGATGCACACACGTTGATAGTTTTGCGTATCATTAAAAAGGTGGAGTGCCGCCCGTGAATTACTACAGTCGGGGCCGGGAAATTCCATCACAAATCTCCAACAATGCCGAAATTTGAACATCTAAATTTCCTGTACCTTTATATATTCATCATCAACAATCATTTATTCACAATTTATTTTTCAAGTCTTCATTCGCACTCACCCCAAACTGAAAATGGCCTCGAATTAATAGTCATGTGCAATATATCCTAATTAACAATGGTAAATAGAAATACAAATATTTTGTGTAAGTTTGGGACACTGGATATTAATGAATGTCACTCAAATACCTATGTAACAGTTCAATGAAATTGACAAATAGGAAAAAGTTTGAGATTTACTGGAAAATTAGAAAGCAAGGCACACCATAGGCCAACATTACGCTGCAAAAATCGGTATCGAAACTCTCACTTTGGTATTTTACTCTCGGTCTTGGCATAAACCCGTACTGTTTTACTTTCCTTTGTGGTTGAAGGTAAATGTTGAGAATGTGACGTCAACTTCTTGCGATGAGGTCCTGTTACACTGTCGAACTCTTGGGGAGAGGACCTCGGCACCATAACCTTACAATTTTTTTCTTTAAATATAGCATAGTACTTGAAACCAAACATGCTACTCTTCCTCTCACACGCTGGCATTCAATGTCTTTATCCAACACGGAATGCTTTATTTTCATCCTCAAACATTATGGGTGGAAGGCAAGAATGGATTTTATACCGCTTTTTGAACCGCGGCCGCCGAAAACTCCTAAAACTAAGATTTTTGGATAGCCCGAACAAGGTATCAGTCTCCCGTTCACTGAATCACGGTTCAAAGACCGCCAATTCCCGAACCTGCTTCTGGGTAGCTTAAAACCGCTCTGGTACTCTATTGTTGAAAGCAAACAAGCGTGGCCGGCAGGTAAGAAGAAGCGTTTGGAAGTAAATTAAATAAATTTTTTAACTTGGGGGCATTTGAAAGGATTTCCATTAGAAGAAATGGATTCATTAGAAATTAGAGTGATCGCCACTTGTCCTTTTAATGAATTTTAATGTGATCATTAAATGAATAAGTTTATGCATACGCATAGATTCAGTGGTCAAGTAACACGTAAATCGCAACAGAAGGTTACTGGTATTGCTGAACTTAAAAGACCATAGAGGATTTCAAGTACCACAATTTTATAAATTGCTAATAGCAGTAAGGTTTTACGAAAAGGAAAAATTTTATGAAGCGCAGGGGGATGATGTGATTTTCGACAAGTTGACATGTATATAGATATGAAAATAGATGTATAAGGTACCTTTAAAATTCTTACGTCTATTCATTTTTATGGATCAATATCATTGAATTTTTCGCTGATACCTCCGAGTTATTGTATTAAAATGGAGAATATATTTTATTTTCACAGTGAGTATTACGGCAATTCTATGATATTATGGTAACGCCATGAATTTATGAGTGCTCTAGGTGAAATGTATTCATTCGATCGATTATTAAAAGGATTTGATGCGAGTTTTTTAAATTTAGGGGGATATACTGGTGTGTTGACTTTGGCTCTAAATTATGTAAATTTAGGTAAAATATTTTAACCATCTTGTCATTTTTAGACAAATTATTACTTTGGCAGAGCAACAAGATATTTTTAATTTTATTTCTACAAGGATAATTTCCCATTTGAAATCGATTGACAGCACTCCAATAAGCATTCAATTGCAACACAGAATACTATGAACAGGTATTTTATCCTACGTAAGAAAGTTTTGTGCATCAATGATGTTTCGCTGTTGTAAATATACCCTAGTTTCGTACTTCAGAATCATCACGAATTAGATGACAATTACAAAGGCCAAATAACATATATTTAAAAAAGTGAAATCGAGAAAATTCTGAGAAAATAAGAAAAAAGTCCTGTCAATCCTGAAAAACTATAGCCATGAGTACAAAGACAATTAAGCCTAAATACTGAAGGAAAAAAATGAAATGCAAAATCAACACATTCATAACCATTTTCATAAGCGACAAAAAATGTTTCGCTTACGCTGCTGAAAACCGTACGCATAGCGGCGGATGAAAAGTTACACATTCACGGAAATTCCGCGTTTTACTTCTGACATTTCTCGCATTAAGCCTCCTCCTCCTTCCGTAATAGTCCGGCGTAATAATCTCCGCTTGTATAAATTCTTGAATTGCTATTGAAGTGAGAGTTGAGAGGGAGTTCACTTACCCTAGGCAGAAACTTATCGGTAGGCCCACAGCTCATTGCCGTTCGCTGCTGATTTGATTCTGACGTTCTTATTGCTCATCTACATTACCTTAACACTGCTGAGAACTGTCATTCGTTTCCAGTGAGGAAATATAACTGCATTCCACGATGCGGATATTTAACAGACCGAGACCACAGTTCATATAGACTGCAATGGAACTTCGTTCTTGCAAGCGGAATATAGTACGCGGCCGTGCCGCGGTTCAATAAGACGCTGTCAAAGTCGAGGCTTACACCATGTTCATTCAGTCCACCCTATTTGTATACCTTTACTTGCTTACACTATAAGCGAAAAAAATAAAAGATGTAAGTGAGCGGAAAAATATTACACCCGCGCGATGTTTAAGCATTTAGCCATGGGATACTACGAGAGTTAGCAAAAACAATCTGTGAAACTAAACCATGGACATGTTTGACGAAAACATTAGAAGCACAACAATAAAACTTTTAAAAATCTTTTCGATGATCCGTAACTAGGGGAGAGGCCGGTAGATGTTCGCCTTACCCAGCAAGAGGCATATACCGTCGCATTTACTGAAGTTCGTGCTCCGCAGTTGGACTATATGGTGAAAAGGAACGCAAAATTATAAGATAAATAAATTGTACGGCAAATTACATGCTAATCACAATACAGATAATCACAATACGGCAAATTAACTAAATATTTATGTCTTAAAAGGACGAGAGTGTTATCTAACTGCGGTGATGCACAATTATAACAGACACTGAAGTGCATAGCTCATCTAAAATCGTCGAGGCACGCGGATTTTAATGATCTATGTCATTGCGAAAATGTGTGCAATAGTACAGAAATATTATTTGAGAGAAATAACTACATAAAACTAACGGAGAGAGAAAATAATTGCAATGTTTCCAATGCATCTGCTTATAAAATGCTTCTGAAAAAAGGTTCCCGTAATTTTACGGACGTGGTAAGTATTACTCGTAGGCCCGTAAAATAACGAAACCGGTCACTTCATGGGACGTAGAATCGTCCAATAGAAAACAATAAGTATTTTTTCATTACACGTAAATTAATCACATCGGTTTTTTTGGGAGCTCCGTATCTTAAGCAAACGTCTATTGTAACTAAAATGGCAATGAACGTTTGATTGCCTTGTCTGGAACGATACTCGGGCAACGCGAACGAACAATCCGACAAACGAACTTGTGTATAGCGTTGAGAGGGCCCAATTCTGCTTTTATGAAAATCCACGCCGCAGGAATAGTGGGGAAACTCATGAGTGCTAACAACAGTCTAGCGGAATGGGTCATTTGTGAAGCGAGTTCATTCCAGAATTTCTCTGCCATTTGAAGAGCGACTGTGCGTCTAAATTTGTGGAGAGGAATGTGGCTGCCGATTTCAATTAGCAGAAAAGCTTTCAAGCGACTAGCATACAACAGTCTGCCCCCATAAGTGGATCCTTCACGCTCGGGGAGGAGGAAGAATTTATGAAAGAGAGTGCCGCCATTGGCTCCGCCTTCGGTTTCAGGCTATAAAGTATTCATGCTCCATTAGAGGGGACTCAGTATGAGGTTTTGCTTTTCGAAACCTATAGTTGATTAACAATGCCTACAGGGCAATGAAAAAGAATAAATTTTTATTATATTACAGAAAAATTACGGGTTCTGGCATATTGGAAATCGAAAAGTCGCCATAGCTCATGATATACACAAATTTTAGATCAGTAAATCAAAGCAGAAACATGACTATAGCCGATACCAAGGATATGAATACATTTATTAACTGTCACACAAAAAAATACCAAATACTATACGAGTCAAATTCAGCAATGTAATAAATTTCATACAAAAATTATCAACAACCCTCTACTTTTGAAATGTGAGATATGAATTATGTATCCACTAGCCAAATGTCAGGTTAAAAGATATCATTTCATTAAGCAAATGATAATAGTCTAACTTAGGCTCATTACGACAAAGTTAAGCTTTAATCTAATCTCGATAACATTTCGTCAAAGCCAACTGATAATTTGGGACGAATTGTTTGTGTGAGATTCTCCGTATTAATTTGCGCCAGGACAAGCACAATTAAATATCATGAGATTGGCCGACAAAAGGGAAAATTCCGAGTTATTACAAGAATCGTGGAAAAATTAGAGATTGGAAATTCCGTCAATGATAAACATAAACTTCAACTAATATTATTCTAAAGAGCATAATGTCGCTTCATTTCAAGTGAATTGATAGCAAACTACCATTTGATTGTAATAATGCTTTATCAATAACTGAGGCGTAACTAAAGTCCACAATGCGATCCATATAAAAGTCTACTAATATCCAGTTTTGAGCCATTAGGCTAATTAATTTTCAATGAGTATCCATGATAGTTAAGGATCCAGAGACGTTTTCAAAATTAATACATTTCATTCGTAGTACACTTGAATGGATAATCGGCCATCTTTCATACCAATGCCAAAATATCAAAAGAGTATCAATAGAAGCAGCTACGCGCATTAAAAACTCTTGGGCATAATGATCCCTTTTTCGTTGATCATTTGATTACCCTTACATATTTCCAATCATATAGTCAGTGCACATTATATTTTCTGAGAAAACGATAAGATTCAGTCATTTCAATAGCAAAATATAATGAGAATATATTATATTTTTATATGAAAAATTTGTATGCTTCCTTGTTGCAAGTTGAAAGTTGCAAGGTCAGAGGAGAAGGAGAAGGAGTTTAAAGAATCTCTGTTCCACTAATATTGGAATAAATACTTTGAGACACTAATACAAGCTCCCTCATAGTGATAACGTCAATCAATTAAATATGATTACGCATCAGAAAAGTTTATATTTATACCTTTTAAACCAGAAATTCCTTTAAATATTTTGCTAAAATTATTATTTTGATATACAGGGAGCAACGACGATATGCCATTGACAGTAGACTGCCCCGTGAATTCATGTGAAATATAACAATATCCTATTCTCAAACTAGATATATTTCTGATTATTGCAGTGTCGACCAGTCCAGATGTATTCCACAGCAAGGCGTCGATACAATTTATCAAATAAGGAAACGTCAAAGGAACACAAGAAAAATCCAAGCCTCTTTTGAATCGTCACAGAAAAGTGGTGCGGCCAAGAAATGACCCGAAATTTATGCTCGCGTCTTCCAGGTCGGGGCGGCGGAACTTATTTTGCGGCGAATGTTCCCGAGCGAGTGCGCCGGCAGGAGCTCGAGTAAACAATCGCAAAAGGGGGGGGGGGGAGCCAACGTCCCTTTGCTTGAATTTCGTGACGAAATTTAATAAGTGGAATTTCACTCCCACCCACTCCAAGGGAGGGCGTTAAAACGGCGAAGAGGCCGCGCCGACTGTCGCGGTGGAAATATTTATTCAACTTCGCGGGAGAGGGTGCGGCGGAGAGAAAATTGAGAGGAGGAGAGAAAGTACTGAGGAAGAGATGGAAAACGCAAAGGCCTCTGCCACCAGCCGACCGACCCACAGACTCCTTTTCCACGCAACTCTCGCGCGCGTCAAACAGTCTTGACTTTCCAGACGGTTGGAATAATTAAAACGAGATGTGGAACGAGTCCCAGGCCTCAATTTGCCACGGATTCATCAAAAGCAAAGACTCAACCCCTATCCCTCCACTCCCGTCCTCCCCCACCCCCGTCCATCTCCCAGCAATGTGCACACCAGAAAAGAGCACAAGATTTCATTCCTCTCTCCACGATACGGCTATCGCACGATCGAATTAAAAAACTACTTCGTATTTTACTTCGAATGAAGCGCGGTTAATCGGCTGGACCATCTTGACTAATTTAGCTAAACCGATCGGAGAAAATGGTCTTCACTAACGGTTAGCGTGGGCTTTTGATGCTCTCTGAGCTCAAATGCAACATTTAATCATACAAATGCTTTAAAAAATAGTGGTTTCTAGGTGTGTGTTGGCCTTCTCATCGATCACGCAGAGCCAAAAAAACCCATTGAGCTAAAATTATGAATGAACAAAGCTAATATTATGCGTTCAAACATGGGCCCATGACCGTCGTGAAATTTTCCACCACTTCAATATTACGGTCATACGCAACATATTCGAGGATAAGGTCCAATATATGTCATTTAAATAGTTATTTTTCCACAGAAGATTTCCGTTGTTGGTAGACGTAACTTAAAGGTAACACTTGAGTCTATTTTAAGTTCTCCTTTGGAAAAATTGGATTTTTTAGATTGTAAATCACATGTATTATTTCTACATTAAATACTCATATTTCCTGTACACAAAAAACATGCCTGAGAAAAGAAAAAGCAAATTTTCTCAAAGATTTATTAAGCCAAGGGCAATGTCCTCCTTGCGGAAAAATGGATCTCAGGCACGACTACATGTACACCATTGGGATAATATTCGCCATGAAAAAAAATCATTTGGCATGACCTGTATTCGAACCTGGATCTCTCATTATTGAAGATACGGATTCAAATCCCGGTCAATTCATATGATTTTGTTCATGGCATATTTCATCCCATTGGTATACATCTATGCACCCGTGCTAGTGAGAGTTTACCACATAATATGCATTGTTAATGCAGTTAATGGAATATTGGCAACGAGTACAGTTTGATACTACGTACTTTCAACGTACTTCTGAAACCCTGGAGGAAAATTAGGTGGGGTTAGCAGTTAACGCCAAAGGAATATCTTTCCAGCGCTTTTGTTTCAAAAAGCACGTTAAGCGCAATTATACCACACAAAATACCATAAAATTAGCCTTTAAACCGTACTAGGTACGAGTAACCAGCAAGTACTCTATACACTGACCATTACTAAACGATTCTGTACTCGCAATCCACCGCAATTTCCTATAAAGTTTGCCTCTCCGATGCGAAAAGGTAGCGTGTCATAAGAAAATTTCTGAAACTGGAGTAAGATATGCAGTACAGGCTCAAAGCGTCCATCAAATAGCTGATTTTAGTACAAATAGAATGTAAATATCGTCATTTTCGCATGCTCCGTTCATCCTTTTCCGGCTTACATTAACAAGTACCCTTTGATAAATATTATGAATGATCATTTGGGTCTGGTTGCCAGGAACCCAAAATGGAAAAACTGTCCAGCTCCACCCGGTTGGCCCAAAATACCGATAAAAGGCCAGCATATCTCTGAATCCAAATGCCTAGTCCAGATTCCCCAAATATCCTTCCGCAAATCGGGCGAGCACATGAAAAGGGGAAAGAAAAACATGCTGGAGAAGGGATGGAAGATCACCAATTCGAATAAGAAAAGTGGAACATCCAAACCAAAGGAGATGCGTTTGTCTCCTGAGCAATAACACCACGAAGGGCTCTCCTTCTTATCCAGGATTTGGCCATACTTTTGTGTATCCATTTTTTTTATTTGGGAGGTCAAGGGAGAGGAAGTAAAAAAGAAAACATCCGTATACCTCGAAAAACCTCTCAGCCGCTGAGTCACATATCCGTTGCGTTGCGCGAGCGAGTTTTCCTGTGTTTATCGGTGTTGGGTTCCTCCTTTCGTCGGTGGGGATGTTAATTCTTTTATGGCGTCGGTCTTATGGATGATCCGTACGTAGGCGATGTAATATACGACGGCTTTGGGAGCTCTATTATTCTCCTCGCGGAAAGCTGGAACCCCACTCTCCTCCCACCCTCCCCCACCTCACCCCCCCCCCGTCTGTCTTCTTCCCTCTTCTGCCCGTCGGCCTTATGCATGCAAACCACGCGGGATCATTTTAGGGCGCATATTTCACAAGTAAAAGGACGTGAAGGGAAGATGAGGGCGTCGAGCGCCTGCTTTTCCCCTTGCCCGCTCGTAGAAGGGAGAGAGCCCATATTCCAACGCCTATGGCCCGAATGAGTTCATTTGCATGGCGAAGGAGGAGAACTGTCTAGCCCTGCCTAGCCTCGCATAAAATGCCAAGTTTAAAACCTTACGCGCTACGCGAGAATGTATTCTTGCACATTGTATATTTTCCAGGGGTCATTTTTACCAAAGAGCGTGCTAACCCGAGGCAATGCCGGAGGAACTTTCGGGTCATCTCCGCATTCTCGGTCCGCGTTTTGCACATTTGGCGAAATTTCGAATCGGGATCCCGAGATAGTAAAAATGTCGGTAACGTTTCCGTTGCAGTATCAGTAGCCTAAACTTTATCACACTTCTTTTTCGACTTTTTCTATTTCAATTGTGAATTTTTTATCTCATCATTGCACAAAGTTTGGTGTATATTTGATCCCTCTGCCATATGTTTTTCCCGCCATCGAAACTAGAAACCTAAAGCAGCGTAAAATACGACCACTGATTCACTATATCTTAGGTTGAACCTCATTTATTTCGCAGAGCTTTTGATTGACCAGCAAATACGACTATTTTTCATTTTTATATATTTTTCTTATAATGGCGAAGAAAAAATAAATTTGGACTACATATGGTTATCGTCAAAGGGATCTGTGCGTAGTAATTAAATTCAACCAAAGACATTGAGAAGTTTGACTATGTTGTAGTGCCTTCATTTTGGCCCTGAAATGTTTAGGAGAATATCTAAAAGTTTTCATAAAACTTCCTCGAGGTGTGATTTTATGAAAGATTACGAATTACGCTACAGTTGGATAGTAGAACGAAATTCCACACAAAAATCCACATATTGATGGCAGTTTATGTGACTCAAGCAAACAAAGGCAGGAGAAATTATAGTCGGTAAATGCAATTAATACGATAAACGTGTGACTTCTTCTTTTTGATCACTAAATATATTTTATGACTCGTAAGCTTCACGGCAGGCGGATCTGAAAGAAGACTCACTGTTCTGATTCCGCAATCCAGGCCAGCTTATGCATGATTCGAATACGGGGTTAAAGACTCCTTGAATTTTTCAACCGATAAAGAGCTGTGAATTGGTCCTGAGTTTGTATAACATTACCGTAAATGGTGAAAATAGACCGTTAACTTGATTAATGGCTCTCATCACTTTTTGGCGGAGATACAATTCCAGTACTTATTTATGCTTCATGAAATTGAAGCGTGTTCGATATGGTTAATTTTAGTTTTCACTTCCCATTATCTTTTTAATAAATGCGTAATAGAGAGCAACTCTAGTAGACGCAAGTGATAAATAACCTAACACCATAGTGGCAGAGATAAAAACTACCAAGTAGAGTTTTATGAATTCTAGGCTTTATGATAAACAATACCGATAGGCCAGGGTTGAAAAAAGGTATATGCACCCGTGCGAGTGACCTCGTACCACATCATTTGTTACATGCAATGTTTGGAAATACCGATAGGGTTACACACATGAAGAAACAGAATCTTGAATGCATTTGATTTTTGTCTCTATTGTGGAATTCGATAGTGATATCAGAACGAGAAACTAGTTTTTACAGTCCCTCCGTATATCAGGACATTTTGAGTTGATTTGTGGCCTCAGCACGCATCATTGCAGCTCTTAAAAGACTGCATTTCTTTTAGAAATCCTTGTTGAGTGAAGTTTGAGTTATTAAATTCAAATAATGATAATTTTTTTTATATTTTGTCAGTTCATAACAAGTAGCACATGGCTTTGAGTGTGTTGGGGGAAAATAAGCAAGGACATGAAGAATGGACGCCAAATATAATATGCAGTTGTGACTCTGCTGTTTCACATTCAACTATGAAAACATTATTGGCAATTAAACAAACAAATTATGCATGTTCTAATAGATTTTAGGGCTGATGATTGCCTTGGTGACGACACCAAACGTATATTAAATTAATGGTAAAAATATAAAGTTTATTTATTTTATAAGATAACATTAATCGTCAGAAAAGTGAGATGTTCAATTTTTTATATCTCACATTTTCTGTTGAACATACTCTCCACCGCCAGCAATCGATTCAGCAAGCGCCGGTTTAGGACGTAATCATTTATGCTGTACATATATGTTTTGGTCAAAGATACGGAATAAAAAGTCAGAGATGGGCATAAATGTAATAATAGTAATAATCACCTTGCAAACAATACAGAACTTCAGGCTGCCCTTAGGCTACTTAGATCCAATTATTGATGCTATTAACTTAAGCTATCATTTTCAATGGTACCTACAGACCTTGAAGCTAAATTATTTGCAATATCCAAATCTGACCTTTGCATCGTGAACCCTTGCGTGCCATTCCAACTATGAAACTTAATTTGCCGTGCAGATAATAGAGATGATCTATATCATACCGCATTGTTTGGGAACACAATGTCCTAACGTAATTCTAAAATAATCGATACAAAAAAAAAACGCGATATCTACAAGCCTTGGACTGTTCCGAGAAAACATGATACTTTAAATATACATACTAATATTCGAAGGCAATCCGACTTCTTCATAAAAATATTACCTTTTGAAAACACCCGCTTGAATGACGGTGGTATGCTTTCAACAACGGAACCATTTGTATAAAAATCTATCAGTATGCATTAAAAAGGTCAATGAAACCTACTTACATGGTGAAATACACACCAACATAATACCCTGCAATACACCTACAGGGTTTGTGGCAGGGAGAAATCGACCGACATATATCCTAAAATCAAATATATATAACCGACATATTCTAAAATCAAATAAATTCTATTAAAAAATTATGCGAACAATTATTATGATAAACCTCGTGTACCGACTGCTTGTAGCCTTTGGCAAGACCCTTTAGACGAGATGTAATTCCTCGTTTTATACTTGTTCAGTCACTTATGCTCAAAGAAATAACTCAGTAAATTCGACCTGTACGAATTTAGTCAACTTCGGTAGGTCTTCAAGCACTTCTAATACGAGGGGCATTTTATAAATATTGCACAGGTTGGTACCACTGCGGGATAGATAACGCTGCAACAATGAGCAATACGTCAGTTGCAGTTCAAAGCTTGAGGAAGAAGTGTGTTATTTTGATTCATTTGTAGTGTATCGCATTTTTAAGTTACGCGACTTTGAAATGGAGCCTGCACGTGTCTCGGGTACTGTGACTATTGAAGACCAACGGGCATACATTAAGATTGAAACTTTACGTGGAAAAAACCCGACAGAAATCCACAGTGCTTTAAGTGAGGTTTGTGGTGAGTTAACAGTGGACCGTAGTACAGTTTCTCGTTGGTCTAAACGTTTTCGTCCATCCCCACGGATGGACGGAAAGGTCCATCTTCCCCACGACCAAACAAATGTCGACGAGCACAATCAAAGGTCAAACAAATGATGATCTTTGCATACGATAACCAAGGAATCATCATGACAGACAGGGTTCCGTGTGGAAAAAGTGTCACAGCAGTTTACTATCGTGATTTCATGCAGAATCTGCGTAGAAAAATGAACAAGAACCGACCTCAGTTGCTCAACGCTAGACCACTCATTCTCCATGACAATGCTCGTCCGCACATTGGACATGTCGTAACCGAAAAGCTACGCGAATACGGTTGGGAGGTGCTGCCTCATCCTCCCTACAGCCCGGGCATGAGTCCACCAGACTTCGACCTATTCCCAAAGTTGAAACAACCTATGCGTGGACGTCGTTTTCCATCTCTGGAAGAGCTTTATACCGCCGTTACCCGAGCCATCCGCCAGATGAACAAAGATGGTATCCTCGATGGTATAGTAAGGCTTCCGACTCGTTGGGATTCGGTCATTGAGAAGCAGGGAGACTATATTGAAGGAATGTAAAGAGATATTTCTGTAAAAATAAAAAATGAAAGTAAAAAAAAAATTTTGTGCATTATTTATGAAATGATCCTCGTATTTCGGCCAAAGACTGCTCGTGGGAAACCATCTTAATCTTCCTTCAAGAAGCTATTAGTCTTCTTCGCGCCCGTTCATTTTCCGTACTCTCTAGTAGATCAAGGAAAATACTAAGTACTATCTCTTATATAAACTTCAGATGGATAATTTAACCATCAATTTTAGATGAAATACAAATAGAGCCGAAAACGGTTTCTACAAGAGATATATTTAAATCTATGATTATCACACGTCGTATCAATATCCTAATTCGTTTTGAACATAGTTGTGCAATAATTTAAAAAATATTCATATTTTGCTCATTGAGAATGAAGGTAACACTTGTAGAAATAAGCCTTGAAATCTATCTTACATCCCTAGTAGATTATCGACGGTCTCCAAATAGCTCGCAATTCACATCTTCCGCTCAAGTTTTGCCAGTGGTTGCTCCTTCTCTTTTTTTATCTCTCCGGACTGTCTATTATGAAGAGGCAGAGTGGTCTATTATTAGAGTCAAAACGTAAACTTCCTTTCGGATGAAGCTTAAGGCCACGGAGTATTTGGACTAGACGCGGAGGCAGAATGAACCGAGAGAGAAGGGAGGCGACGCAGGGCTGTAGGTAAATTCGCGTGGGAAAAAAATCTTAAAGAGGTCATAGCCGGTTGCCAGGGCACGTGAGAGATTTATTCAAAAGGAGGTGAGGGGGAGTTTTTGGGAAGAGACGCGATGGGCGAAGGTGGGAGGGGCATCCTGGCCAACTGAGAGAAAAAAAATGAGTATCCCTGCCCCATCTTCTGGGCCCTCCTCACGAACGCCATCCTGCTCTCAACTGCAGCCTCAACACTTCCCTTAGGGCAGTGAGTCCCAACCTTTTTTATGCCCCACTCCCCTAAAAAATAATATAATGTTCCCGCACTCCTTAACGCAATATCTCGCACCCTTGCGAGAGAAACTATTTATTTAAGAATAAAAGCGAAGGTGAACAAAAACAAATTTTTATCATCAATTTCTCACTATTTGTAAATATAAGCGAAACATATCAAAGGGAAAATATTGCAAAGAAGTAAAGTTGCATAAACTTCCAAAAATTACCTTTATTAAAAACACAAAATTGATTTTTTTCTATCACTTCCTGGACGGAGAGTAGGTATGCTTGAACCGCTCGAGATAAACTCTATCTCCTAACTAAGGGGTCTCGAGGTACGTAAACAAACTGTTTTCGATTTTTGTGAGTTTTGCCACCCACTCGAAGCTTAAGTGGCTGATATATTGTCCATTGCGTCTCTAATCGCGATAAATAACTCCATCAACAATATTTTCGCGATAAAAATAGGATTGGGAAGGATGCGTGAAATATTTACGAGTGGTTTAATAAACCAAAATCTCGGATTGTTTGCGATTGTCCTATATGACTTCTTAGTTACCCTCCCGGGATTATTTCGAACGATTCAAACATAATCCCCCCCGGAATGGCATCTCTCCCCCTTCCCCTTAGAGTTTGAGCACCCCTAGTTGTGACGCCCTGCCCTAGCGCATTCCTAGCTCTTTGCGAACTATCCCTCTCCACTCACCCTAGGACCTTACTTCCCCTTACCCTGTCTGCCGCGTGTGGGAGGAATAGGAGAGAAGGCCGGGGTACAAAAGGAGAATGGCGGTGCCATAAAATGCAGCGGCGAACACTTCCTCATGTTGCGCGCGTCCACCATGTTCCCCCACTGCCTCCGCCACGCAGACATTAATACAAAACGCAAGGGATGGGGAGAGAGAGAGAGAGAGATGGAGAAAGAGATATGTGTATTCCATTCCTCAGGGTGCCCTGCTTTGAAACCCGTCGTCCCCTAACATTTTTCCCCGCGGAGAAAAAAGAACGCAGCCCGTGGATATTAATGGAGAGGTGCTGCCGACGGCATCTCTGCGGACCCGAAAATAAAGAATTCCACGGTCCAGATGAAAATGATCACGTGCAGGACGGAGGAATTATATTCGTAGGGGCGCGTTGCTGCGCGGAACCATTTCAAGGGCTCTGCAAGAAGGGCCGAGGCCCGTCTTGGACGGTGACATGGGTGAGCGGAGTATAGTTTTAACGTGGGAACGGATGAAAACATACCGAAGGAAAGCGCATGAGAGAAATGGAGCCATAGACAATATTCTATACCAACCATGATGCGTTGAAAAACAATGCAGTAAATACACCAAAAACAAGAATCACTTAAAATACTGGAAAGATAATATGATTATCATTAATTGCAGCTTTGTATTCAAAATCTTTCAACGAAAAAATTTGGCAGTGTGAATGCCTATTAGTTAGAGAAAGAAATTAAATATAATTTATTCAAAATACCATTACGAAAGCAGGGTTAATTAACTGAATATAGGTACATTTTTGTCTTGACAAAAGCAGGATCTGAGGAAATTTCTTCTTCCACCCTAATACTGTGAACAGTAGCAGAGTATGGTTCATAATTAGTTGCAAATAGCTACCCAAAATCCAATATTTCATTTAAAAATTCCATAGTTCGACGATTTTATCATTTTTCATTTTCTTAAACGTCATTCTTCTTTCAGTACAGTTTGCTATTGGTAGAAGTTATGGCCCAAATATCAAAGTTATTACTGAGCAAGTACTGCCCTTCCTTAGAAATATTTGTGATACTGCTCCGGTGGCGACAGAGTAAAGCCTTTGCCTACTTTCACTCGTGGGTCCGATCGTGGTCCTTGCTCGTGAAACTTGTTGCATTTATTATAACTAAGTTAAATGGATGTTTGAGTTTTTATATTGTTGTTGTTCATACGCCCGATGGAAATGGTGATGATAATGATAATTTCCGAGGTTCCGGAATAAATAAAATTAGTAACAAAATAAAGTTAGAGAAATTAATTTGAAATTTAAGGAGTAACACAGAGAAAAATATTTGATAATTTGAAAAAACTCCTCACATATCATTTTATTCTAACATAATATTTATAAAAATTAAGAAAATAAAACTTGGCAATGAGTAACTTTCATTCCTCAATGTGTTTCGACTTTAAGGGCACAATCATTTGGTATAATTTACTCAGTGGACGTTACAAAGTTTTATTCACTTAACATCATGATGATATTCTACGATATTTAGCCACACAACAGTGTTTATATTTATTTATGACTGTAAACGGACAATGTGAGAATTCTGGAAGGAGTTTGGCAACGATATGCCGGTTCTATTCTGAATTTGAACATGGCAACCAAATAGTTAAAATTACCACAAGGGCGAGAATGCAAAAAAATTCGTTACACATACGTGACATTACTCAAAACAGCAATCATGAAATCTGTTTTTTTGTTAGATGCACTCTTTTCTTTTCTTCTTCTCAATAATGAACTATGATCCTAGCATTTCTGGTAGAACAATTATTACTTGTATTGTATTTATCCTGGGTTGGATGGGACAGAACGGTCCCCTCTTTCCCCAACCCAGTTTACATACACAGACACCCATGTCCTGGGTAGATAATATTCTACCCAGGTGGGACTCCAACCCACAACCCTCGCGTTAGCAGGCAAGGACTTTACCCTGCCACCACCGGAGCCGACATCGCAAGCGAAGTAATATACAATTATATATATATATATATTGAGTTACTCACGGTTGGCCTTATGAAAATGGGTTCCTCTCTGACTAGTCACACAATTATCTCCTTCGTAGAATGACATGTGAGGAAGAGCAGGAATCGAATGCGATGGCCGATATGAAATGTTCCCGTTTGAGAGAAAGGCGGGATCGGGGACGCGGCAGGAGCACCAAAGCGCTCTTCCTCTTGCGTCTTTGTGCACCGCAGCGAAGTGTCCGGAGAGTACAAATTCCATCTGCCAAAGGAGGAGCCGAGTCTCTCGTCAGATTCCTCTTCATTTTGGCGAAGGCTTTAATCTCTGAAAACATATCACGACCAACCCTTGAACGACGTGAAGTCCTTTGCGGTTATATACACGAAGGATTTCCGGCTTTGACGCGCACTCTACATTCACCATGAAGGCAACAATCACGATTTATGACTTTCCACGTTCACCACTCAATGCAAAATATTTTGTTAGCCATCGGTGCAAAGAGTACCATTTGGACGATTTTAGTATCAAAACTTAGGTAGTTTTATAAATGAGTTAAGGAGATGAAACAATAATCATTAATAATATTGTATTATGTAAAATGTCGGAGAAATAAAGTTACCAACAAATATTCAACTTTTATCATGAAGATTAAGGACAAATAATCGAATTTTGGAAAAATGCAGTCAATACAAGGTTTCTTTAATGGCATGATAGGCCTGTACAATTTACATAGCATCCAAGAAGACTGCGGTAAATTACGCGTTAGGCCAGACAAATAACTGATATGTCATATATACTACGTTAAAAGCTTTGCTTGACTTATTTCTTATAAGCACACAACTGTGGAGTCATTGCTTTGTCTGGCCATGTATAAGAGAAAAAAAGTATTCACATCAACAACTACTGGTAAATATAACTTGTACGTCATTTATATTGTATGGCGTGAAATTGTCCGTATTTTATTTGAAAATATGAAAAATGTGTGACCCTCTTTCCATGTTATTTAAAAAATATATATGCAACTTTTTTCCAAAATTCGATGATTTAATATTCATATCCTCATCTCATTTATCAGTATTTCATTCATCTATATTTCAGAGAGTATTTGAGCATAACGCAAAAAAGTTCCAAATGCCAAACTCTGCGGCGGCTGTAGGTGCTAGAGCTAGATAGATAAAAACTTTAAAAATAAGCCATGGTGCAAATTCCAGGAAAGTCCTTCGCTGCTCGATCGCACTATCCATATTTCCACACACAGTATCTTCAGTATACTTGAGTTGTCATTCCTACATACTCTAGATGGCAGGTATTCAAAGATCAAAAGTCCTTCAAAAATGTTTATTTCGAAATGTTAATTTAATTTATTAACCGAAAAGGTTATTTTTTCCAAATCGATTAGATACGTAGAGGAACATTAAACGCATCAGGAATTCAGTGCAGAAAATAAAAAATGATGAAAACTCGTAAGAAAACAGAATCAGGAGATTCTCTGAGACAAAAAAGTGAAGCTCGTCATAGAAGAATGAGAGCAAAAACTGAAGCATTTAGTGTAATTTAATTACACAGGCAGTACACCAGAAGCAAATAGGTATAGTAGCAAGTACATTAGGAGGAAAATTGCACTAGCAAAAATATCGTTCAGCAGTAGGAAGGAGTAGATGACAGGGACAATGGGTAACAATGTGAAGAAGAGGATTGAAAGGGGTCAGAAACTTGGGACTCTGAGAAAAGAGAACGAGAATAGGCTATAATCACTCGAGACGTGGGAGAGGAGGAGGATGGAGTAGGTGCAGTGGATGGAAATAGAGACGAGCTAAGAAGTGCTTTGTATGGTGGGGTAGGAAATAAAACTTCTGAATGAGATCAAGGGAGTCATAGTAGTTGGCTGGAAGAGGTAATGAGAGGCGATGGGACTCTAAATTCTCCCTTTGACCGGAAAATACTTTAGCAAATGAAAGAGAAGGAGAACAAATAATTATTATTGCAGAGTCTAAGCTGCTGTTAGCCAACAAAATATAAGAAGTGGAACATAAGGAAGAAATCTGGCTGTCTAGGAGACAACGGTATTACTGGCACAGTAGTGACTTATTTGTGTTTGCCAAGGGATTTGTGTTTATTTGTGTTTGCCAAGGAATGAAGATTTTAAAAAAGTGTGTATTTTTCAAAAATATATTTGCTCAGATAAAATGTACATGCTTCTAAATATTTTTTTTGTAATGCATTAAGTACCATGCAAAATTCGTTATCTTTACATGGGCATGGAAAAATTAAGGCCTCCCCTGTCAAAGCTGTGTTGGGCGAGTCGCCTTTGGGCGCGCTCACGAGGTCTGATTGGCTCATTCAATAAACCACCCACGTCGCAACGCACATTCAATCAGACCCTCGACGTACTACTCGTACATATTCGACATCTCCGTGTGGGCGGAGTGACTTTTCAATATTTCCCGTTTCGTTATATGATTCAACTCCTCAATAAAAGCGAAAAAGGTGTTCTGCAAAAATCATTTATCACTTCCAACTGCCAATTTGGCGAATAAAAGTGACAAGAAGTCTCCAGGAGAATGATTCCATTTAAAGTAGTGATAGACTTACTCATATTATAAAGGAATCGCAGGGAACAAATTTCTCTTCAATATAAGTGCTAAAGATATTATCCATAACTCCATGAGATTCAATGAAGCGTTTTGTTAGTGAAATCACTTACAGCCTTTGTACTGCTGAATAAACATCAAATTATGGATTGTCCTAAAGACAAGAGACTCGGTAAAAGCAGAAAATGTATCCGCGGGGATGTAACCTTTCTAAAACATGTAATTACACATACATCACATGACCAGCAAATGCTTTAGCCGCTTTCCATCTATTGGCACACATCTGAACCACTGGACTTAGCAACTGAATCATACTTACGTAAGCGTAGTCATTTATATGGCTAATAAACTTGCTGCACTTAAAACGTAAATGAAAAAACCTCGACTATCTTTTAGATTTTCCTATTGCAAGACAGTCACCATTCGACGTATTATTTTTCCATGATCACTGTTACCTTTCCACAGAACCTTTTCATGCCATTATATCTGTGCCTTCACTTAAGGTTCATTATAGAGGGTTTATGTTACAAATTGCTGAAAATCTGGCTGGAACAGTGAAAATCACTGCCATGTGAGCCCAAAAGTAAGGAATATGAAAATGAAGTGGAGTAGAATTATTTTTTTAGTGAAAACAACATGTAACCATGGAAAGCAATATATAATATCTAAATACCAAATACTTCTTTGAATTTGACATTTTTGGTAAATCAGATGTAACTGTTAATTAGTAGTTTCCTTTGTATCGGATGGTTTTTGAAAAATATATACGCCCGCGCCATCAGTCATTAAGTGGAGAACGTATATCGGAGCTCCCTTGCCATCTATTGGCACACATTTGAATCACTGGACTTAGAAACTGAATCATACGTACGTAAGCGTAGTCATTTATATGGTTAATAAACTTGCTGCACTTAAAACGAACGCCAAAGAGCGTAAGGAGTAGGTCCCTTAATATTTTTTCGTGAGTTTCCCATAAAATTCAATCAATAAGGTGATGTAAATACAAGAAAATATTCCTAGTACAACTAGAAACCGATCCAATCAAACTTAACGCTAAGCGATATCAAAAACTCTTAAAATTCCAAGGGATTTCAGGTGGCCATTGCAATATATTGTGAATGAAATTATTTTAATAACTGGGACATTCCTTTTCGCGACCAACCTATAAACGCATATTACCACCGATTGAATATCCTTCAACCTGTTTTAACGACTATACCCTGCTTTAAATTAAACTTATTGACTCATAATAATTCGCTTCTCCGTTAATATATTACGTGATTAATAATCCCCTCATTTTATTAAATTGGACTCTCCTTTAGAAGTTTTACAACCCATTACGCCATCACCATCAATTTTGTAGGAGAATCCATGGATCAAGATATGCCTACTTCTTCCCAATTTTATACTACGTGCGTCGTTTTTCAACCTTAATGCTGCCGAGTACAACAGGTTGAAAATTTTGAATTAGTTGATTAGAACTTAAAGCACCTTTCCAATTTCCACCTTTTCGCAATTTTTGGCAGGGAGTTAAATTTATTTTTATTTATAATTTGTAATTTTCACTTCTTGAGTAGTTTTTCTTTTATAGGAAAATATCTTCCTCTTTCACAATTGTAGTAACAACCGTTCTTTCCAATCGGTACGTTTACATTATTTTATTGCAATCTCACCCCATTTAGGATGTCTTATTAAATGTATTATATTATGTCTTCTTACAAAGTTTCTTTTGATAAAAAGATTATGAAAAAAATAGAAAAAGTTATGCACGGTAGTCTTATAAAATAAAATAAAACGGGAATACATTTTAGGTATCGTCACTTCCTTTCCAAAAATAACGATGGTGGCCTCTGATAACAAATGTACAAGGTCGACAGAATTTTAAAACGAAAAATGATTGCCTTTATTCAAAAATGAACACTATATGGTGTCAAGTGCGGCTGGTCCACGTTTGGTGTTTTATTTACTGCTCAGGATAGATATTGTAAACTTATTTTTTCACAGGTTCCATTGACTTGGGTCGCGTCCCTTCTGAGTCCGCTTTCTCGCTTCGAGGAGACCACGCGAACTGAACCAGTCGAGCGGAAGTTTTGAATGACGATGGTCCTCATCCATGGAAACGCAACACGATCCTCAGAGTTCGGTCTACTTCACCAGTTGCGCCGACCTTAACGAGCAAAAAAAAGGAATGACACACTAAATAAATAATTTCCATCTTAACTAAAACTCATTGATCGATAATTTTTTTAATATGACGAAGGGCTCTTCTTTGAAATTCAAGTTTTTAAAAAAATTACCGATGAGAGAGAGACACTCAAAGTTTATCGCTACGTGTTTCTTCATTCGGGTGGAACGTTTTTACGCGCTATCGTCCTATTTTTACAATGTTCATCGTACAGGTTCCACTCAGAGGATTATCCGGGGCACCGTATTGCACTACACGTCGTTTTGAGAGTCAAAGCGATGTCCTAAAGGTAATGCCCTCGTTCCAAGAGAGGATTACTTTCAGTAATCTTATAGGGCCAAAGATAAAAACTTATTGTGATCGACTTATCAGCATGACATGCCGTTATCGAAACTACCCCATTCCATCTACACTCTTTAAATTGTCCTTATGCTTCTAGCTGAAGTTGCTGGATTACTAATTTCTTAAGTTTACTTCAATAGGTAACTTTATGGTCAACGCATGTATCTCTTCATCTGGATATATTTTAGCGACATAATAGTAAATAGGCGTGAGATAATTGCTAACATGCCACAAGCAATTCAGGAGTCCGCGAAAGACGAGAGGTGCCAATATATGAGTATACTTATATAAGACGTGTGCACAAAGGAGTGTTCCTCAAAAACTAATTTAAGTATCAAAACACCGAATGGAGTAATCTTTGGGGAGAAATACGCTTCCTTCACCGTTTTTAATTCTGAGAATCCATCATGGATAACTCACGGAAAAGGAAATAATCGGGGTAATTCCACGTACACGCTGACCTATAAAATACGGATTATCTCTCTCAGCTCTTTGAATTTCCGGGAATAGTGTTGAAGTTGAACTAATTTAGAGTAATAGACAACAGTATTGCGAAGGGAATGCGTTATTTTTCAACCAACTTTTTCTGTTGTCCGCCGGAGCCTTATTAATTTTTGTGATCAGGATATCATAGACGATCGTAATTTTAGTTTCACTGAGACTTCGCGTCATCTGACTCTTTTCATCGCTGTATCAGGGTCAAAGGTCGATAAAGACCACACTTTCGGAGTTATAATGGTAATTTATTTCTCCAAACCCTTCCTAGGGCCCTTTTTGCAACGGAAAAACTATAGTCCGCACTGTTTAAGAAAGCTACCTCTACGTAACTTACTCGCGAATAGCGCTTAAAAATTCTCGAGGAATAAAGTCAATGAAAATCATTAGCGTGCATTTTATAAACTGAAAAATTCTCTTTAAGTTCACATCCCTTGAAAGACTGAGGCTAGTGAAGAGGAAACGAGCATGATTGTGATAAAGATTCGCACTTTTTACTCCAAGCAGCCGCCAATTACGATTCAAAAATAAAACTAATTAGTGAAAACAGAAATAGAAAACCTTCCATTGCTCCATCAAGAGTGGTCAAGAGAATAGCAATAATTACTGACTGAAAAACGTGACTTTCTCAATATACTACACTTTTCGAATAAAAATGTCCTGAAGGGTTGCATGCTCATGGTCTGAAAACATTAAATACTTGTAAAAACCAGTATGGACTCTTATATTTAAATTCTAAATACGTACGCATTGCCAGTAAATTGTAATCATGAACAGATTTTACCATAGAAACAGCGATAAACATTTACCTGTGTATCGTCTTTGATATCTACATCTAGCATGACGAATAAAAATTAGATTTGCAGCAAAGCCGTGCGAAAGATGAATTAGGTTAAATAAATAAAATATCATTTTACATTATAAAATCATTAACATTTAGTTAGAAAATTGTTTAATAATAAACTGCATTGTATAAACTCAAATTTAACTCCACACGACTTAACTACGATTTCATTTACGACCCTAAATGTTGAGTTTCACAATTTAGTTGGCTAAGCACAGAGAACGAGTAATGAAAAAACAGAAATCTGTGCAAATTTTTATAGGCAGCATGCATTTTATATGGATTTAATGCAATGGAATAATATTTAGTTTACCATTAAAAGTTAGCATAAGTGATTGAATATTTTAACATACTATTGATAGTGCTTTATGTTACAGAAGAAATTTTGTAATGTCCGGCAAAGTCAGTGTAGTACCAGTCAGAAAACAAAAATTATCATAATAACTTTCATTAATTTCAACTGTTATCACTGACACAAATAATTATTTATAAACAAAATTGAAATTATTTTTTATTTTTTTACAGGTAACTTTGAGAATCAGATTTTTTGTTGATTTCCATATACCAACAATAGCAATTTCCGCTATTAATTAACTGAAATGTTTTTAATTCAAGAATGGCCTCCATACTTGTTGTGCTAACTAAGATAATTATTTTTAGTCTATTTATTCTATGGATGTAAAAATATTTTAACGATACTGTTCATAAAATAAAATATAAATTGAAGAAAGCATACATATAGTATCCATTATATGGATTGGCTCTTTGAGAACACCGTCATTTCGCACCTAAATAGCTATGGAGTTGTATATGAAATATTCAGAACGAGTATGCACTATTTTGGATTATAAAAACGAGAAATTGCTCTTCCCAGTGCCTCAAATTTCCTAAAGCTTCAAGTTAAAAAGATCTTTAGCTGAACATCAAATCCAAAACTTCATGAAATGAACGTAATTTTCATACCTGTCCCTTAAAAATGTTCGAATGGAAATGAAAAACCAGGAAGGTTTTTTAAGAAGTGCTGAACATTCAGATTGGTGCGTCCTTCTGGGGGGTATTTACGGCGTTTTCAGCCAGCGAAGAAGCCGTTCATCCGCAATGTTATCCGGAGATAGGAGGGGGAGAGACGCAGGGGGCGTGCGTGGTCCACATCGATCGCAGATATACGACGCATCCCGCACCGCAATTTCGTTCGCTGCACCGTCATGCATTCCACGGCAAGACAACGGCTGCTGCACGAAAAAAAAGAAGTATCAAGAAAAAAGATGCGAGAAGGGGTGCCTCGGGGAAGAGCAGTTCTAGGATAGACAAGGCCGCCGATGTAAGACGAACGGTCGAAAGCCATAGAGAATAACAACAAAAGACGACACGTTACACGCTACGACACGCTGCTGGACTGCGGACGAGATGAAATTTTCTTGCATCTTCGACGCAACATATTCGACATCTCAGGAGTCCTCACGGCGCCCGCGTAAATCAAAAGAAATTCATTGTGCCACATTTTCGATTGTGTAGTTTAAAATATACTCAGCTTGCTACCCATGACATCTCTTACCTACTTATGACCAAAAGTGTGAATAACAATTTACGTTCAATTCTTTTATTCTTTGAAACTCGAGAAACTTGAACTCCGAATTGGAATAATAGCATGGTAAGGTTCTTCTAACCAAAGTAACAAAAGACAAGCTTTCCTAGAATCGAAACGAATGAAAAAATGAAACTAATGCGATTGTACATGCAAGGAGGTCATGATGAATAAGCAAATGCTGTAATGCTGTGAACCAGTACGTAAAAATATTCGTGTAGAACGTGGCACTCTATGGATTAGAGGAATGGACCATGGGAAAAGCAGACCGGAAAAGATTAAAGAATTCAATAAATGATGTGGAGGAGGAAACTGAAGATCAAATGGATGGATAAAATAAGAAATCCAGAAGTTCACAGCAGAGAACGAGGAAAGGAGCACATAGATTACCGCAAAGTAAAGAAGAACCAGATAAATTGGACACCCCTTGAGGCGCAATGAGTAGGTGAAATATACAACTGACCAAAAAACGATGTCTAAGTTCCACGAGGTGGGCCAAGGGGAAATTACATAGGCCAAATTAAAAGAAAACCACATAAGTTTTATCAGGAAGTAATGGAACTAGCATAACATATAGAAGGATGATGGGCTGTAATCAACCAACTTACAACTGAGCTACCAATGATTGCGGCAGGAGACTCCATCACCGTTGAGCTTCCTTAACAGCTGGTTAATGCTAAGGTGAAAGACTGAATGAAAATGCGATCAAGTATTCTTTTACTAATTATTTCCCTCAGTCAAATTGTCTTTTATGTCTCAAAAAGAAATATAAGCCGAAGAACGACGTTTCTTAATAACGATATGCATGTTAATACCCGGGTAATATAACGTAAATCTTCATCTGATGTGTGAGGTTACGTCATAACTGGTGGGGAGGAACGGGAAGTGGAGCGGTGGAAAGCATTTTCCCCTTAAGGTAGAATAGATATTATTATGTAATAAATATTTGCTAAAATATTCATTCAATCCAAATAATTTAAATCATTACAACAAGGTATGGGATACAGAAAAAGTTGAACAGAAATACAATGCTAATAAAATTGTATGATATAAGCATATTTTAAAGAAAAGGTCATATAAGCTCACCCTCGGGCCGAAGCAATAGTAATTTTGTACCTTGCGAGACAATCCAAGTTCTTTTTAAAAAATTAAATTTGACATTTTTTAAAGAAACTGGACATATATTTTTTAGGAACTTTTGGTATCTAGCTCTACATTGACTATCCGAGGCCCAATCAACTGATAGTTTGTATTATCCGAACATATGAGTCCTACTAATCTTTTAGTTTCACCATATCTGTAATAATCTAAATTCATTTATTACATTTAAATTTCTTTAGTTTTTTTAATTACTGTACAAAGTAGATGGAGCGTTATAATTTATCTCTAGTTTAGCCAATGTTCCTTATAAAAAGATATTCACTTTAATTAATTTAAGAGACTTCAAAGCTGCAAAGTATCATTTGGGTGACGCGTATTTCAACCCGATATCATTCGGAGAGAACTGGCGGTCGCCTTGGACCCAAAGGGACAATGTGGGGGGTGGGGAGGGGGATGGTCGAGGGGTACGGCAGGAGCAGGGGTACATCAAGGGGGCGGAGGAATGGGGAAGGAGAAGTCGCGGGCCGGATGGTAAAAAGAATGTGGGTTAGCGGGGGAGAGGAAAAGAAATCTTCGCTTTAAACTCGGGCGCCCGTGAACAGGCGAGCATCGCAATGCGTCTCTGGAAAGAGTGAGTGAGAGAGAGGGAGGGATGAAGAGAGGGGAAAAAGGATGGAAAAATGGAAGATTTTTATTTATTTTTTGGGGACGTTTCGATGGAGGGAGAAAGAAAGGGTAGAAAAAAATAGGAGAAACCTGCGATGGATGTGCAAAAGGCTGTGGGAGCGAGGAAAAGAAACAAAGAGAACGTGCCGGGATGCATTGGGGATGGGGAAAAAAGAGCAGAGAGAGGGAGTGAGAGAAATAAAAAGGAACGACTATTACGTATGTATTCTGAAAAAAGAGAATCACGAAATTTTTGCGAAGGAATTTAAAAAAAAAGAAATAAATGAGCCGAGATAAAAAGCGGGAGCCTTGGAAGGGGGGCGAGGCTGCGGAAATGAAAAGAGGAGAGGATTTGTGCGTTTCGGGCGAAGGGGAGAAAGGGGGAAGGGGGGGACTATGGGGAAGGGAACAGAGGGGGGCGTGGCACTTCTTCCGATAATCTCTCTTTCTCTCACTCCGTCATGCGTCCTCGAACAGTTTTGATCCGCTACCATCCCCGCCTCTCTCTCTCTCTCTCTGCCTCTCCTCGCCTCTCCAGCCTCTCCTCGCCTCTCCGCTCTCTTTTTGACGTTCGCCTGCAGGAACACTCGGAGCATCCCACCCGGATCCTTCGCTCCATCTCTTCCATTTTCTTTTCGACTGATGGGCGCGTAATCAATTATCCAGCCTCTATTCTCCTTCTCTATCTCTCTTTCTCTCCCTCTCTCTCTCTCCTTGATGCAGCAGCACTGCGCGAGGGACTTGCCTCTCCACCGTGTTACTTCGGCGAAATGCTTTTTTCCTTTAACTCGGACCATTTCCCCAATGCGGGAGTGTTTCCCTTTTCACGCAACCGTCTCTGCCTTTCTACCTCACTGAAAATATTACTACTTGTCCGCACGTGCAGGCCATTCGCAAAGAAATAGAGGTTTATCGTCAATCAAGGCGAGGGATGAGCCACGCATTCGCTCACAATCCCTCCCTCGGACGAAGAGGCGATCGAGAGAGAGAGAGGAATTTCCCAAATCTGGTACTTTGAAAGGCATACACGTCCAAAATGTCAAAACGAGCCAAATTTTCAAAGACTATTTTTCCACAGTGATTCTATGGGTGACAGCTATGACAGGGTCTGTGTCTGAACCGTCCTAGATAATCCCAATCGCGTAACTAAGGAGTCACGAGGTAAAACAACAAACGGTTAACGATTTTGATAGGTTTTTCCCCATTGAGGTAGATTCACAGGGTAAAGCGTCATAAAACTGTAATTTTGCAATCAAAATATCCACCATATTGTTTTCATTTGTTATTTACTCCCTTTATATTGGATATTGCCGAGAAAAGGACGCGTTTGTGGTTATTAAGCAAGCTCTAACATATGCTGTAAAGTTTAGGTCAGTAACCCTTGAAACACATATTAATTACTACGAGCTACTGATATTACTCGACTTTACTATGTTTTTCAATGGGTATATAACTAATTTAAGAAATAAAAATGCAGATGAATAATTCATTCATAAAGAATTAAGCAAATACTGATTTATGTAAGTTATTGATGGAAAACAATGGATAATTGTAAACTGGTGCGTTAGCCTGTAAGCGCAAAGACAAATAGGGGAAATAAGACGGAAGACCACTTCATAGCTTCAAGCATTGACTACCATAACAAGAGCCCACTCCATATACCGCTATGGTTAAATCTTGAACGGATACTCGTATATTGTTCAATCCATCTCTTATGGCGAAACTCAGCTCCATCAACAATATTTCCGCGAGAAACGCTGGATCTGGAAGGGTGTGTGAGACTTCTATGACTGGTTTAAACACATCAAAATCTCAAAGCCTTCCTCATTGTGCCACGCTACTCCGCAATTACGAGATCGGAATAATCTAGAGCTTTTCAAGGACAACCCTCCTTAGGTGCTATTTGGTAAGGTTTCGTAGGCTCTAGGGTGACGCCATTTTAACCCCAGTCTATCGGAAGTTTCAAATGAGGTCACTCACAAATGGAGACTCGTCGGGGACTCTGACGTCCCATCTACGGACTTTCCGAGGCTCGACCGTGTCGCATCCTTACTGAATGAGGTCCCAGAAGTGACTTGATGGGAGCTGCCGGTGTTCAAGAAGTAATTAGCCGGAGTATTTCTCAATATTACCTGAGGAGATGGGTATCCTTAACTGTATTCCTTTCCTTAACATTATCATAAGTGCCTCACTCTGACTATGGCGGCTTATCCCGATGTGATTCATATTTCCTTTTCGTTTTGCATAAGACTTTTTAAAAGAGGCTTCAACTCCACGGTCTGATTCATCACGATTAAGAATGTGAGTACATACTTCTGGCATTCCACATAAAGTTCTTCTCGGAAAAATTGAGTACATAAAATGACGCAGTAAGTTACGCTAGATTGTCTTGTTTAAGAGCAACTAAATGATTGCTCGAATCTGATCATAGAAAATTTTTGCCTCGAGAATATTGGGCAGTCTCCGACAGATGTATAGGCCAATCATTATAGCTTGTACAGACAGAACAGTGTACAAGATGATAAAAGATGGACCATATAAAAGACAAGATTTAGATGAAAATAATAAAAAAAATTCACACACCGTTTTCTCCTGTTTTATTACTGCGTTCAAAGAAACAGAAAAGCGTGTTCGGTGTTTCTACTGAAACCTATAGATCAAATAGGGGCACATAATGAGATGAAGTGTAAAAATAAAAATACAGGCAAAATGAGCCGTTGCACAATAACATTTGTTAAATTTTTGCTCCAAAAATGCAAAAACCACTGAAAGTAGCCATTTTTCTATTAGAAATTGATCGAACAATTCAAATAGTATGTCCTCGTAAGTATGTGACGTATTAGAAGTTTTTATACTAAAGAAAATTCGCTCGGTATTGTAGGAGCAATATTTTTTGCACATTTATTTTTTTTTAATAACCAGACGCCTCGTAAATTAAAATTCATACATCCAGAGGAAGGGAAAATTTTAAATACGAAATACGGTTTGGAAACCAGAATGTCAGATGTTTTACCCTCTGTCTTTCATTGAAAACATTTCAGCTTTCTGCCGTGGAAAATTATATTTAAAGTAGCTGTATATCCATCTCTTATAGGAATATCGTCTCTTTTATTTGAGCATGTAACAGATTTTTTGTAAATGTGAGACCTGTACCCATCGACTCCTTAATTCTGTTAAATGGAATAATACCTCAATTCCGTTTCATGGAATAATTCGGGTGGATCGGATGACCAGTTTGGGATAACATCATTACATAGTTCATTCAAAGGTGCTTGCTTTATTTTATGGGATGGGATTTAGAATGTTCTTCATAAAAAAGTGTCAACCAATCTGCCCTGTTGGAAACCTTTCATTGGGATATTGTGCAAATTATTGCCACACACCTAACTCAAGGTAAACAAATGATAATTGAAATGAAATTTATAAATATTTATGTTTCGCCAAACTGTAAATAATAATATATTGGAGGTAACGTGGATTGAGTAACCGGCGGAACCAGAGATGAAATTATTATGAATAGCCAAAATTTAACAGCGAGCATGAATTACGAAATGGGATATTCCCTCACATTGCCTCATTTCATTTTGTAATTTCGTAAGGATGCATTGTCCTGATTATCCATGATAAAATATGATGTTGAATCAATTACCGAATTCTAACGCTCATTTTCCATAACTGACGGACCTGGAGGACTAAAAAAAAAGTAGCAGCCAGACTTTCGGATAATTCTAACTATCAATTAATTGGACCTCTAATAATTATGAGGGATAACCAAATGAAAACCACAATTATGGACCCCAGAAGTCAAGGGGTCTAAGTGACATTGTTGAAAAAATAGGTTAGGTACAGGAATGGGATGTGAAAATATTAATCTTTTAGGTGGTAAAGGGAACCAAGTGATTTTCTTGACAGGTGCTGATATCTAGGGTAATGCCTCTTAACTACTTTGTGGCTTGTACCAAACGTTTTCAACTTTGACTTAAGTTTTCTCTAAACAATGGTTTTGTTACTTAGACCCCTTGACTTCTGGGGTCCTCAATTAATATTTTTCACAAATTTTATGCAAGGGTAATGTTTGCTTCAGGGGTAATGTTTGCTTTAAGGGCTCAGTTCAGGGTAAAAATGCGAGAGGTAGACCCAGAAAGGAATATGTCAAACAGATTGTAGAGAATATGGGCTGCCATTCTTATTTGGAGTTGAAGTGGCTGGCCCATGATCGAGCGGAATGGAGACAGAAAAAGACTGCTGCAAACCAATCTGCGGATTGATGACCAGAAGAAGAAGAATGTTTGTTTGTGCATTATTTTTCTACTTATTCCCCTCCCAGTTCAATGCACTTACGCCATCGGATAGGAAGTGCTTCAATACCGCGGAGAAATATTCTTTTGATCGACTCTGTAGCCACTCGTGCACCGTCAATTGAACGTCTTAGTCAGACTTCTGCCCTTTCAAGAGAAAATAAGACTGGAAGCATTTGAATCCTGTAGCTGAAAGTCAGCTGGGTAGAAAGAATAACTAATAAAGAAGTGTTTAAAAGAGCAAAACAGAGAAAGACATTATGGATTAGCAATCACATAAGACGAAACAAATTAATACGATAATTAAAGATATTCTACATCGTAATCATAGAATCAGTAAAATAATAGAAGGAATGATTGAAGGAGGAAACCGTCGAGGAAGACCAAGATTGTCCTAAATAGAGAAAATCATGCGCGAAATGGGTTGCACCTAGAGATGATCGCCGCGCCGCCGGCCATGCAAGGCACGCCGCCGCCGCCGCCGAGGAAAAAACTACGGCGGCGGCGGGGCGTGACTTTTTTAATACCAAGTCCTACAGTCGACAAAGTACTGACAACTTGCTCAAGAAGATGCGTTTTGGATTGATTTCCGCAGTCACGCTAGGTCGTCTTGTCAACCATTCCTCTCCCTTCCCACTGCAAGTCACGTATATCCGCTCAGCTGCCTGGCTGAGCGGACATACGAGGTTTCGATAGGTTGCACCAGAGTATGACCCAACAAAAAAGAACGTAGGTAAGGCATAGTGGAGAGTCACAGAGTACGCAGAAAGAAATAGGTGCGAACTCAAAAAGAACCCTCCGAGTGGATGGGTATATTTCCATATAAATTACATTTTGCTCGATTTCTTGGGACTAGAGCGATTTCGTCTACTGACGTGCGTTCGATCCTCAGGATAACATGTTTCGGTCAGGTTGTTTTATACTGAGGGTAAGTTAGAAAGTATAAACAAAGAAAATTTGTTTTCCAGCTAAAAATGTGAAATTAGGACGGTAGCATTCGTTTATTTTTTGACCTAATAAAATATTATCCTTTACAAGTATTTAAAACTTAATAAGTATTTAAAACTTAATAAGTCGAGAGGGCTACTGGCATGTCAGTGGTTGCGCACGGTCTAAATAACCATATTGACGAAATATTGAAGAATAATAATTTAAAAATAATTTTACGTGAAATTTAACAATACATCCGCATAAATTATCATTATAATACATTATTACTTTGTTGTTATTTATTTTTTAAGCATATACCTAGAATGTATATATTTGCTTGACGGTAAAGTTGAGGGAGAACTATATTGAACTTTACGCAATATTTAGTAGCTGAAAATTACAAGTAGAAAGCGCAAGTTTTTCACAATGTGAAACGCCTTAAGCCGGTGTCCCACGGGAATTTTTTTCTTAAATTTATTCATGAATTCCATATTCATGAATTGAGTTTCGTGTACTGTTAGACTCAATGTCACATGAGCAAGATAACTTCATGAATTGGGCACTGATCGGCTGACGGCCGAGAAGAGAATTTTTGTGCTGTCATCAATAGTGTATTCTCTGTACGAAAAGAACACGCAGAGAAGATATATCAGCGGGATCTACAAGCGAGGGTTTGGAATAGCACACGCCTATTGCTGCAATTACCCGGGAATGTCTTTAGCCATATGTATAAACTAAAGGAATTGCAAGAGCAAGCATGCTTGCTCACGATGGAACACGTCAGAATCCCTATGCAGCAGTTCAACAGGCCAGAGTCGCCGAAACCATCTTCCCCGTAGACAAAGTTCGAAACTAGAGATAAAAATAACGACCTGATAAGACTATCCATCTCTGTGAAAGAAAATATTAAAATTACTTCGTTTTTTTTTTAAATGTTGTGACTTAAAAACATTCGTTCACCAAAAAATTCTCCGATGGAGAATCTAAACCTACGATCCTTCACACGCAAGACGAGCCCTCACCAGACTACCGCTCTTTAAGTGAGATTTGGCGAAACATGGCGTGAGGTTCCCAACTCATGGTGTGGCCTACTGATACTTTCCTCAGATTCAAGTTATTTTTACGCGTACTATTCTAAATATTACTCCTAATGGTCTTAGTAATACGCGACAGCAATTATAATTCACTTGTATCCGGTCGAGTTTCATATTTTTGGAGGTAGTTCGTACAGATATCGTAAAATATAAAGAAATCAGGTGTAATCCTCTCACTCTGAAAGTCTCTGAGTGAAGCAACGAATGTACTAAGCGAACAATTGAGACTTTCTAAATATCAAGTACGGTTCCAATAAATTATATTAATACATAAATCGTCAATCTATGTCAAAGTAACCTCAAATATAGTTATTTAGAAAATTAGAAGGGAGGGATTTCCTTCTCGTCGATAAAAAATATTTTACCGTTAATTTTGACTATAATAAATCTCGCATAGTCTATAAATCCCTTTTTTATTGAAATCATAACGGAAAAAGTATGTCGAGAAGCGCTGTTCCAAACGTCATCACAAGCGCAGTTCCAAGCATCAAAGAATTACCTATTTATTAAATATTAGGATAATATTCGAGGTGCGAGATACTGCGAGAACGTGATGGTGGTGGTCGAAGCGCATGCGCGCAGAAAAGCCAATCAATGACCAAATTTCATGAAGAATTTACAGAGTTTCGTACTTACAGAAATTTACCGAAAATTGGCGGGCGCATACACAGTGTAACTCTGAGAGCATTGATGAACTATTCATGAATAAATTTACGAAAAAATATACCGTAGGACACCGGATTTAGAACTAATTTATCATCCTCCCAACCTTGTTGTTCTTCCTCATCGTCCTTTACACTATCTCCAGCTTCAGCAAAACCAAGAAAAATTGTGACGGAGTGCTCTTTGCAAATACATTAGAAAATATTTCATTGAGTGTTCTGCTTTTCCCATTCTTTCTCATTAGCAAAGCACACATCTTTCTGGGTCCATTTCCCCCTCTGTGTCTTCCCGGTGAAATACACTGAGTCACACTATTCCCCATTGCCAGTCACTCTCTTAGGCAGATTTGTCACGTATCATATTTGCTGTCGGCAAAACACAAATAGAGTCAGTGTAGCGGCAATCAATAGTAAAATTGGCAATGTACAAAAAAAATTAAAACGCATTCCGATTTTGCGGGAAAGATGAATGCATTTTTACGAGATGGTTCCATAAAGCAAGAGAGAAATTAACATTTTGGCATTCGTACATTGAGTTACCACGTAGAATATGTATAAACTCCTTCAAAGTATATATGGTTGTAAATGAGAAGGACAATGTACACAATAAGTAGCATAGCTGAAAACTTACTGGCTTCCACTATCAGTTAAATCCTTCGGAAAATTAGTAAATTAATCATTTACGTTATCTCAATATTCGTGCGAGATAATAATAATAAATACGAACATTTATGACCTCAAACACTAACTTCAAAAGACTTCAAAATTGGTTCCGCTCATTCACGAAATGAGACTGACTGGATGGCCGTTCAACTATTACGTAAGACGATTTATGCCATTTTAGACCTCCCTCCATCCATGTAAGACAATGTAAGATTTTCCCAACCCTCCCCCTCTCAGTCATACTTAAGACGTTAGATATTTTTCTATCTACTCTTCGTTACATACTCGCTTTGGTTGAGTATCGCGGTAATGTAGCTAGCCAGTCAGGCGACAGAGTAGCGGTGAGATAACGGAAAATACGCCATTAACGAGCGGATGCTCGATGTCACAGCTAAATTTCATTCGGAAACGCCCCCCACCTCCTAAAATATCTTACGTAATACTTGAATGGCCTCATAGGTATATCACCAGAGTATCTATTATCGTCCAAGCACAAACATCGAGATGGGCCAGACAAGCGCCGTGGGCTCGCAGAAATGCAGATGCCATGAAGTAAGCACATAACTCTTACAATGTGGCTTCAATAGGGAAAAGGAGCTGATATTTTCAGGCCAAGTTAGGGCCTGGCAACGCGGTGGATAAGCGTGTGGATATGTCCTACAAATTAACTGTTTGAAGATTAGGTACCTGTGAGTCGCTCAAGAACGCTATGCCACGTTAATGTTGCCTCAGTTCCGTCTACTCACTCGCACGGTCCCTTTCGTGTGTGATACATTTGTGCTTGAGGATATACCATTGTCTGAGCGATTTGAGAGACAATAGGAATTGACGACTCGAGTTCTGCAAAGAAGCTCTGAGAGGACTGTCTGGTGTAAACATCCGTTTTTCGTGTGTGCTTTTTATGGGGAACCATCGGAATGACTTTGAGTGCGCCTGTGGAAGATGTCAAAGAACACATTTCAAAGTATATGGTCGAAACGTTGTACGGCTCACATAAAACAACTTTGCATGGCGTTATTTTGGGAAGCTGCCCACGGAAAGGGACGAAGGTGTTAGTATGTACATCAACTAAGTTAGTTAACGCAAGGTAATTTTTATTTTCAATCGGAAATCATAATTTGAAAAAAAATTCATTTCCTCTACAACCAGGCTTCAATCTTCCTAGGATTACTATTTGGCCACTAATTGCAAAGCTATCCTTTACATTTCCTTTAGTTCCCATGGAAACCTGATATTTGTCCTTTATCATCAATTTTCATATCCTTATTTTGTCGATTTTATGAATTTCAACTAGGTTGGATTATATTTCTGATCGTTGATAGTTATGGTAATCAATGGATAAAGATCGGTTAATAGACGTTCATATATTTTCCTAAAATCTACCTATATATTTTAATTGCAATTTTAAAAGATATGACATTTCATCGCATCTTACTGCCATGGCTAGCAGTATATGTAGTCTATATTGTCGGTACAAAGCAAATAACTTCAATTTAACAACTAATACTGCTGGTGACAGTTTGGTTTTCAAATTCGAATTAAAGTCATTAGTACCATTTTTATTATTCCACTCGTGTTCCATCGGTATTTTTATGATCAAATTCGCTTAACATAGGAAGACTGCTCTTCGCAGTTTTGTTTGCAACCAGCAAGGTTATGTCCTCATTCGTACATTTTTCTTGCCCAAAACATTGAAATGTTCAATCTCTATGACTTCCCGATGCATTTTTTATGTAAACCTGCTCATTAGCAAGTAAGGGAGTTTGTTATTACGTGTCAAATGTAGTTGTTTACCAGAATAGCTGTCTACTCCAAGCCCCAAAATGGCCACCGCCGCGAGTTTTTGGAACCTTACTATCCATGGCCTTATGTGCATCCCCGCCACCAGCACACCTACTGAACGGAGTTTCAATATATGTGGGCTCGTCCTTACAACCAAGAAAAGTAGACTTGAGCCGCAGCGCCTGATTAAATTGGTTTTTATTCATGAAAACTATGACTTGTGTAAAGAGTTTGTGCATAGAGTGTAGTGACACAATTATTTTTCTATATGTATAGCCTGTAGCGTGCCTTTGTGACTGTGTGAGAAGTAAAATACTACCATATTTTGATCAGCTAAATTAACTCATTTACGACGCAGTATTTAAGATAGACCTTTACATTTTTAACGGTTGTAATATGAGATTTTCCAGTTCTTCGCTTTTTTCCTCGAAGTATACGAACAGGCGTTAACACGTCGCGCCGCCGCCGCCGATCAAACGCTCGGCGTTCGCGCCGTCACGCCGCCAGCTTAATTTCCCCCACGCCGCCGCCGACCAAAATCAAGACGGCGCCCATCTCTAGTTGCACCTCCAATGAAGAGATAAAAAGGAAAGCAGAACGAAGGCCGGAGTGGCGAGCAGACCAACCTCGGGGTTGACAATTTATGGAGAGGACTTTCCCTGCAGAGGGCTGGCTGCTTTGTTTTCTTCGATTAGCCTGACCCGGATGGCGATCATCAATCAATAAAGACGTACCTTCTGCAAATTCCCTACACTAATCGTAGACTTCTCGCTGTGACAGATAGTCATCCACATACTTTGCCTGCACTCTCCGATGAATATCAACCGGTTTCACACCTTCATACCATAAGAATCAAATAACTCCCCGCTGTTCCTGCTTGGTGCAACTGCGTAGTGGTGCCGCCATCTTAAATCAGCTGTTACCTCCAACCCCACCCACCGGCACTGCTTCGTATTACCAGCTTGGAAAGACTTCAAGAACTGTGTCTTCAAATTTCCAAACGATTTGAAAAAAAAAATTAATTTGAATGGCACTTTTGCGGTTTTCATTTGATTCTCCCTAGTAATACTGTAGCATAGAGTTAGACCCCAAAAGTTCACAATAATAAACATCCAGTTTCTTCATACAATGTCAGATTAATTGTTTTTAAAAAGAGCTCGGAGATAATTAAAAAGTCTATACAAAATTATTCTTGCTTTGGCATATGAGTGCATTTTTTATGGCCTATTCTTGAAAATATATTTGCAGCATAAAATATTATAATTTTATCCCCTTTTTTATTTCCCCTTTGCATTTTTCTGTAGTTTTCCTTAATTCTGTATTTTGCTGCATTCATGCTACGAAACCTCAAGGTATTTAGTCTTTCATGCTACTTGAAGTTCAAAAATTAATTTTCTTTCACAGTGAACGCTCCCAAATAAATGAGAAATAAAAATATCCATCGCTCACTCTGTATTTCAAAAAGTACCTTCTGCCTTTTGGAACACTACCTCTTAAAAGTTTTTCGTTGTTAAGTATCTATCTGATAAGCATTACTTCCATTCACTGCTATCTTTCAAACTAATAAAAAGACGCATTTAAGAATTGTTCGAATTGGAGCGTACACCATGCATATTAGAATATACCTCGGAACAGCTCTATCTCAATGCATTACAGTACAAGACAACATTGTAGGCTGAATGTTCAGCCTCATTTCTAACGTGCTACTATTTATTCAAAACAAGGCGAGGCCTCAGGATGTTTCCGTTGAACGTAAGCTGTGCGCAATTCCCTGTACCAGAGCATTGTGAGAAACCGCAGGTGGTTCAGGGAGCAGGCTGCACTTCCCTGAATACACGCGTAATAAGACCGAGTACAAGATCTTTCCCTTATAGTTCTAGGGTGAAATCGCTAAAGAACGTCTCCTCCCTTTGCGATTTCAGCGACCAAGTATTCAATGGACGGCTGAAATTCACTTCATTGATTGGTCGTTCAACCCGAAGTTGATTGACTGCCCCTTCCATCTTTCCCTATTCAGTACAAGTTCCCTTACTTCCTGACCGCTCTTATGTACTTTCTTATTTAATTGTCCAATATATTTAACGCTTAGCTTGCCTCCTATGACTTTTTCTTCTATTTTCACTGCAGTTATATTTTTCACAAACCCATTGTGCCCAATTCATCTGGTTTCTCTTTTCTGTATAGTGTTCCATAGAGTCCTATCCTCTTCAAATCTTCTGAATAATTCTTCTTTCTCTTATTTTTTGTCAATTTGGAGTTTCAGTGGTTTTCATTCAACGCTTTAATGAGACGAGGTGATTGGTATTGGCAAATTGGCGAACGGTATTAACTTCCCATGCAATGAATGAAGTTCAATTAAATATCTTTAAGCAGAGGTGATTCATTTTAATGAAATATTGCATTTTCAAAAACGTTTATGGTAAATTTACGTCTAATATAACACATGTCCTCTCACCCATTCAGCTATCATGACATTCATTTTATAATGTTCGACTCATATCCTTTACAACTGGTTAACAGATTTTCAATTAAGAAAAGAAACCTAATACTGCACGATGAATAATGTATGAAGAAACCGATGCGTAAAATTTATCGTATAGATTATTATAATAAAACTTTACATGGCCTTTTCCTTCGTCAGTGATTGCTTATGGTTGATGTTACCTTCAAATACTGGATGAGGCTATCTTCAAAACATTTTTGTTATCAATAAAAATATCTACAGTGCACAATCTCACTTTGCTTCCCTTTTGCCAATCAATTCCGGTAATTTCTCTGACCACAGCAACTGAAGCGGAAAAACAGAGCTTTTTTCCTGGATTTCCTCGGATAAAGCAGTTTCAAACGCCCGTCATGGGATCGCACAAACACAACGGTGAGGAAAAGGAGAATAATAAAATGGAATAAAACGAACGCGAGGCATATCCGTTCGGCCGTCGCGGGTGCTTCGGGGGAATCTCTGATCGCTCTCCGGTCACTTCCCACGCTGCAAGTGGGAAAGCATTTAAATTATACATTGTTTGCATTTGGAATATATATTTTTTCAGAACGCTGGGAGGAATAAGAGATACAGTTTGCCCCGTACGTATTCGCGTACATCAACGGCGATAACAATTTGGAAACGTCAAAGAGGGACCGCTCCCCGGAATGATGAATATTTTTCCGGAAAACTGGTCCTCGTTCATTTGTCTTTTTTTGCGAGTTTGGTCCCTCGATTTTTTTTCAGGATGAGCAGGTATATAGCCCAATGGTTCCAGAGCTCCCTTGACTTTTGAATTGAGAACTAATTGCTGACCGGGAAGTCAGGCAGACGCGTTCTCCGACACCTCTAATTTATTACCGATGTTCTTGAAACCTCAAAACTCTTTTTTTGTCCAAAAATAAAATAAAATGCTCGCTTTAGAAAAAAATATTTTATTTCATTTTTTCGGAGTTAAAGCTACGCAATACGATTAAAATACGAATAAGCAACTACCTCTCAAAGAATTAATTCATAAAATAAATTAAATTAAATCACAGCGAACTTCTTATTCATTGAAGGAAACTAATTCTTTGCCTTAAATTCTTAAATACATTCATATCACGTTAAATATAGGCTCCAAAATCAAATAGCTCAGTGATTTATAATGATTTGCCTTCATTTCGTATTTCCTTAACGGATCTTCTAATGCATCCGTTAAATCGTCGGATAATGGTCTAAACAACGCCTGATTGCCCGCGTGCATATCGAATTTTATCAGCTGTCTTACTTTTATATTTAATTCTGTCTAACTATACCACTCATACGATTTTCTTTTACTTTGTATTCAAAATCAAAGGCGACAACGGGTAATCTTGTCATACCTTACGTTATATTACTGCCAGCCATGATTCTTCATCAGTCTTCCTCAAATTTTTCCAATGGTTGATGTCATTCAAGTTACGAATGATCTTATATCTCCCCAGTCTACATCTAGTTTAATGAATATATTGATAAGTTTCCCCTAGTCCAACCTGTCAAATACCTTTCGGAAATCAGTGAAACAAAGTTAAACCTCCTTTCTATCATTATTTAGGTTCCTTTCCATAAGTGTTCTCACAACTGCAATAGAATTTCAATTAGTCTGGCCGAAACAAAACCAATACAATAGTTATTTTTAGCAGTAATAAGCTTTGATCTTCAGCCTTTTATTGATAAATCTGAGGACAACTTTCACAGTATGTGAAATTAAAATAATTGCTCCATATTTTTCGCATTCTGAAGTTCTCGTCTTCTTCAGGATAAGGATCAAAACTGTACTCACCAAGTCCTTGGGCCATTATGATCAAGATAAAGTTTGTGACTTCTCAATTTATTTAAAAGTTACCGACTGGTTGATAACTGGACCTGAAGATGGCTTGACAGCCAAAACCGGTCGATATCTTTTAAATAAATTGTGGAAATCACAAACTCTTCTTGATCATTATGACGTCCTTCCTCCAAGTGAAGGCTTCCCTTATCGATATTATTCCTTTAGCCATATTTCCTACATACAGATTCTATGATCCTGTTTGAAAACTGTTCGTCAGCCGTTATTTCTCATATTCTTCAGTTATTTCGAAAGGTTTTATCGACTGCCACAACTTTTCTTACCTTCATCTCTCATAGTGCGTTCTATATCGCTACCTAGTACCTCTTGTATGAGATTATACTACTCTTTCCCGCTGTATATCCGAGGTCAGATATCTATTACCACTTCAACGCGCCACCAACGGTTATCTCTCACTCTAAACAATGAAAACTTTTAGCCTAGATCATCACGCACGTATCAACTAGATTTAAATCCTCAGGTCCACTAGATTACAATCATACCAAACTATCTACTTTCCTTTGCTTCTGCTGACAAGTCGGGCAGTTCTTTACCTAAATATCTTTTGAATCTCTTCCAATACATCTCTTATACTTATTTACTCCACCTAAATATCTTGGACCTCTTTCCTGTTCTTTCTCTTCGTTTGCGTTTGCTCTCTCTCTTAATCCGATAGCGTTTTCGCCTTAACACACAGAGTCCCCTGTCACCCTTCTTCCAGTAGCTTCTGCATTTCATCGAATCGTCCTATCCACCAATTTCCCTTCGTCCTGTTGGTCACTCATTTGCGTTACTCAATCGAGATGCAATAAGGGAGAGCTGTAAATCAGACGTTTTTAAAGTAGTATCCGTATGGTAAATCATGAAAATGACCTAACAATTCAACAAAGTGTGACGCAAATTCATTTTTCGATGAACAACATCACTTTTTTGCGTCAGAGAAACTACCCGTAAAAAGACTGGAATTATACGTACATTTAATGTCGTAATCCCCATGATACTGGTTGATCTGGTGGCCTACTCAAGAAGCTGTTAGATATATTTTAGATAATATGTAGTCATTATTAATGTATGTACATATTATCATATCATATTACCACTTACTTATTCCAACTTTTCAATTACGGTCCCATGAACCAAGTATTAATAAATGGTTTCAAATAAAGTTGTTATTGAAGCAACTACACAATTAATTGTAACCTGAAGTTTTTTCCAATGGTTTCAGCGATATTTTGATTCTCTACTTAAAATTCCAGCATACCTGAAGTTAACACGAATACACCGATAAAAATCCTAAATCTAACAATATTTTTAAATTATTCAGATGGACATTTTTTCTCAAATTTCTATGAGTTCAATCAAAAATACGTGTATGACAAAGAGCAGTTTATTATTCATCTGATAGCAACAACAATGTTCATTTAATAATTTTATGTTAACACGTCATGCATTTGAATTGCACCACTAAAAATTATTTATGAGAATAAAAAAGTCATATTTTTCAGTTTCATCGTATACGATATGAAAAATCCTGAAAATAAAAAAATATAATGCCACTTAGAAACAAGATTCCAAGCTATATCAGGCAGCCAGGAGCATTTAAAGAGTACTTTGGATATTAGAAGCCAAAAAAAAGAAGAGTAATCGACTTGAATGAAGTACCAAATGTTAGAACGAGTACTTCCCCTGCCTTGCCAGAAAAAAACGGCACCGGAACCGCGCATTTGGGTCGCGTACAAATTGCTATCGCGGAATCAGGCCAGATGGGGGGAGAGGCAGGGCAAAGGGCAGGTCTAAAAAAATCAGGGCAAGCTGCCAAACCTTTGGGATCGGGTCGCCATAATTCAGAACTGGTACGGACTGCAAGGCCGTATGCTTCGCCCTCATCCGATAGTTTCGTCATAAATTCAAAATAAAAAACACGCCACCTCGCTAACCGAAGGAGTAACGATCACATCCCTCAAAATTAAAAGTTTATGGCAACAAGTGGCACCTCAATTGTCATAACAAGGGGCTCAGGCGCATTTACCAGTACGTCGTGTTCGTTCCATTGAAGTCAAGGAAAGCAAACCTATACAACAAGATCAAGGTTGATCGACCAATTTCTAAGACTTTTCTTTCAGGAAGATATTTTTATTGGACATGTTATAAAGACTGATTCATATTTGAATGCATGGATATCAAAAAGCATTTTCTTTCCCTCAATGATCAGGAGCAGTATCAGACCACGATTTGGGCAACGCATTGTTTTTTTTTGTTCCTCGTTAGGTAAGCCACATTCTGTTGCACGTATACAAGGCATCAGACTGTTGCATATGGGTTTACAATCATTTCCACTAAATTCGTGCATTTCCACTTATTACAAATTAAATTAATTTTGGATCAGGTTAGAGTTGAAATACATTGTTACCGTAGTCAAAAAGAGAGTAATTGAACCACTCTTATATGAATAACTTCAATATGCAAATCGATCTGCATAAAAAATCTTCTTTCGTAATCAAAGAACGAAAACTGCATTACTAAATGTCAGAACAAAATAGGCAAACGCGTTACGGAAAGTATACGATGAAACTTGAGAAATTATTTTGAAATAACCAAAAGAAGTCAAGAAGATAAAAATAGTGATCTACAACATTTTATAACGCAATATGAAATACAAATTACGTTACGCTTGTGGATCTAGAAAATGAGTCAGCCAGTTCAATTTCTTACTGTGATTAAAAACAATATAATTTCCCATTCCGACTACAGATTATACCAAACCTCATACGGCAACCCTACCGGCTGGCACAATAAGTAAAACTAGACACCTGTTACTTCCCGTAACTAGGCATGGAGGCAATCTTTTATTTTATTTTATTTGTATTTCAAAATGTACAAGACAAGACATGACAAGATGAAAAAGAGAGATGCTACTTCACTCTGGTTAGGACACACCTCGAATACGTCGCGAGCATTTCGCCCCTGGTCAAAAAGATTTTACCAAAAAAATTAATAAAATACAAAGGAAAGTAGCGCGTTCCGTTAAAAACTGCTACGAGCGTAGTATCTCACAACTTTTAGAGGGATTATGGTGGGAGCCCCTAGAGACTCGGGAGGCTACACACTAGGCTTAGCTTGCTTGATAAATTCAGAACTGATATTTTTCAGAGCGACATAGAGAATATTAGCATGACTCCTCACTACATCTCTAGGTCTGTCAGATGCGATAAAATAAGAGAGATACACTGCCAAACAGATAGGTACAATAACTCGTTCTTTCCGCGAACAATAAGCGACCACAATAAAAATTGAGCTCCACTAAATACACTCCTATAATACATGTCACCATTCATCTCCAAAAAAAATACACCTATACACGGCTGGTAACCTAACACCCCCTGCCATACGCTAATGCGGCGGCTCGCAGGGTATTATGTAGATGTAGGAGTAGAAGACTACAGTACTACAGTACATCTCCGTTTTTCAATTATAAGTCCCATGATTAAACATGCCATTGTGCCCAATGCCAAGCAAAGTTATCAGAACCGATGAAAATGAAGATGATGCTGAGTGCGTGAGAGGAGTTTTTTATTCTAGGCAAAATGAAGTTCGGGCATTGGACCATGTTTTTCGCACGTGCGCCCACAAAATGGATAGTTGAATGGGTAAAGACGACGAAGCAGTTTTCGTATGGAAACAAAATAAATTTTTGTTTAGATCGAACAGTGACTTTGCTACCTAAAAATTTATTTCCGGCAAAATGTTATCTTTGACTTTTGGATTGAGGAGCTATATGACATTAAAAACAACACAATTAGATTACTCTGTCTGCAGTGTTGTGCATCACACGTTGTTTATACGTAGTTTAGGTTTCACAGATATCAAAAGTGAGTCTTACCTCGCAGTAGTAAACTTTACGTCTTTATTACATGAGATTAATCCGACACCGAAATAACGGTATTCTGAATTTAAGCGGTAAATATTCTTACATAAGACATTTAAGACAAGATTTTTGCTTTTAAATGATATTCCTATCCTCGGAAGGCGGAGTTAACTTCATCTAGTGTTCGCGGCCTGAAACATGCTATGATCAAGAATATTCAAGATCTGAGCATACGTTCGGAATCTTTAATTGTTTGAATTTTGATTTTTTTTACTGGAATTCAAATCTCCGAGTTATTCCAGGGTAAGAGAGTATTCTCAATACAAATTTAAAGCATACTAATCACCCGAGAGGATATTCTTCATTTAAAAATTGAGGACTTTGGCCAAAGTTTGAGATCATTCTTATTTTGAGAATCATTTTCTCCTGGCTATCGCTTTAGTGGAACCCCCTCTTATATCAAGACAGCATGCTCGGCATTTATTTTAGTGGGCTGTATTCTTAAAAGAACCTCAACAGTTCAGAACGTTAACAGTTTTTTTTCGGTGGAGTTCTCCCAACGAACGAACTGAGTGCAGTTTAACGATCACTTTAGATTCCCTCAGAGTTCATCGATTGGATACAAATCAAAAAAGAGTACTCTTTTTCACTTTTTATGTAAGCATCGTGAAAATATTTAGCTAATAGCGGCCAAAAATATTTCATCCGCTTTCCCGCAAATCCCTCGCCAAATACCCAGAGTCCTTTCAATCGCTTCTATCTCATGGCCGCTGAAGAACAGCCACACCTGAGGCAGGGATTCCATCGCATCCCCGTGCTGTGTTTCACCATTCACGAGTCGTTCCCGGAACGATGGAGTGGGTCCCGCTGAATGTCGTCCCCTTCGGCCGATCGCCCGTGACGCCAGAGAGAGGAAGGGTGTGGGAGGTACGTGCACTGGAGACGAGGAAGGTCTTCTAGTCCGACAGCGGTCAGGAGAGGAGATGAGGGGGAAGGAAGAGAGGCCCGCATACTGCATACTTCCCTGCAGCGACCTCTCTGGCAGAGATCTGAACCGCCTTCAAGTAGCCCAGAATGCGTGCATTCGTTACGCATTCAGGCCTGGACTATGGGATCACCTAACTCACATCTACAGGAGGGAAGACTTTCTAATGATGAAGAAAAGGCGATCTTTCATATGCACTCTGACTGACGTGTCTGTACGCAAATATGGAGCCCCCTCCTATATAGTGACTAAACTAAAAACGATGCAGGAGGTACACGCAAGGGATACAAGGATGGGAGCCGTATCATATCGACACCACCTCCAAAGATCTCTCTATCTCTATCGACACCATCTCAAATTGAATGAGTGGTTCCTTCGTGGCAACCTTTGTCAGATGTTTTAACTCAATGCCAAATGACCTTAAAAACAGATGCACCAGGAATGTTCTGAAGGAGCATCTGGCGAAGGGCTACGACCTGAATGTCCCCTAGTTTTGTAAAGAAGCAGTTTCCAAACCGCGTGGACTCAGTATATGTATATTACACAGTTGTCAATAAATGAAACTGAATGTTGTGCCAAAACTGTACAAATTAGTCTATACATACCTCGACATCCATTTTACCAAACTTAAGAATCAATATTTTATATATTTCGCTGTTGAGTCAGTTTTCTTAAAATATTTATTTCTTTATTTTATTTATTTATTTATTTCTTTATTTATTCATTTAGTCTTTGCTATATAAATAATACATATTGAACCTGCTATAACGACTCTTAAAAATTTTAGCTGGTGTGCTTTTATGATATTTTTATTTTAATCAAACATTTCAAGCGTTATGAAAAATCATGATTATTGTGATTCATTTTGAATATTTATTCCTTCACTCAATGGCTTCCATCTTTTCAATGTTGTATTTTTAATAATGTTCTCTTTTACAATACTTCGAGAGCATAAGGCCATTATGCGGCATTAACTGACCACCGGACAGAACACCGGCCAAAATGTCAGCCGCATCAGATGACATGGGATGAAGGCAACAAAAAATAACATCAGCTTTGTAATCGTATATGTTAAAAAAAAGAAAAGCCGGCCTGCGAGCCAAATTCCATTTAAATGAAAAAAAAACTCTCTAAGAGCCCTGGGGCGGGGAAAGAGGGGGTCATAAGGCCTCATTCTCCCCAGGATAAATAAAACAAAGTCAAGTCAAAGTCAAGGGCTAGATCGAGGACATGCGAACGAAGGCATTGTGGGTGTCCTTGAATACGTTCGTTTAAGGCGGCTGGTAATCGTGAGTATATATTTAGCTAATACATTTAAGCAATCATGCTTATGCGTTTGCTCTAGCCATGGAAGCAATCATGCAAATGATACCAGTAGTATGTTATAATATTTTTCGTAAATTGATGATTAGAGTTTTCGGTGCGGTACTCGAAATTCATACGAAACTATATTGAAATATGTTTATTTCGACCATTGAACCCTGCTTGACAACTTGATATTTGTCAGAATAAATTATAATAATAAAGTATAATTTCGCATCAATAAGAAAATCCATACGTGTATTATAGTGTCATTACGAATGTCATCATATGCCATAAAGCTACGTGTTTTATTGACCAACTGCCAAAAAAAACAAAATCAATAATACAATTTTTTCACCTTTATCTTTAGATATCATTATTGTGGATAGGTGGCTAAAGCAAATCTGTAGTTATATACATGTACAAAAATCGCTTTAATCACCGAAACTCAGAATATAACCGCTAGAGTTATCCTCCATTCCCACACATCTCAAGAAAACATAACCATTAGTAAAACTAATTATATAATTTCGAGAACTCTCATTTACAACCAAAATGTAAATGGCGAAACAAATAAGGCTTAATTTGTAAAAGTTAACATCTATCGTAAGGAAAAAAAAGATGCAACGTTGAAAACAGTGCGTGTATCAAAAATATCGAAGCATTATTTTAAGAAGAGAAAAAATATGGATGCGTTATAGCCAATGAGCTTTGAACCGATATGCCAATATTTACTCAGAGCCATTTAAAAAGTATCACTATATCAGAAAATGCGGGAAAATAATAATTTTAAATTATTAGAAAAGGACGCACATTTACGAATAACAACCACATATACATTTATGTATATAACCACTAATGCGTGGGGTATGACGAAAATATAAATCCAAAAAACTCATCGCAACTTTTGAATCCCCTAATGGCATAAAAGTTTTCGCAAGGCGAGTACGCAGAAGGTAAGCTAGACAAAAGTGTCAAAGAAAAGATAGAGGGGCTAAATATGTATCTCTGCTACCAACAGCTAACATCTACGGATTGGAATTTCCTTAGCGCAACAACTTCTTGGTGAACCATGCACAGCAAAGGAAGAAGAAATACATTATCTGTTCATTCCTAAATGATATTATTTATTCAGGGCAGAGGTGATAAGACACACTGATGCCTCGTCTACACACACTTGAGGCTATGTATGCTGTATTTAGTAGCACTTGGAGAGGGTAACCGTTGAAATACAACGGGAAAAAGAAAAAAATAAATGGTTTCATTGGGTATAAATAAACTCACTGATGTGCCGTGCAACATTCATTTACCATGCAGAAAATCATATAGTAATCCTTAATAAAATACTCATGGAATGGCTTGGGCGAAATGTAACCCCGCTAAAATCCCACTGCAATTCTCACATTGACCACATAAGCAAAGCACAGGTTTAGGATCCTACTTAATTCCTATGCTGCGCTTGTTATGGGAATTATAAAACATTTAAAATGTCCATATCACTAACGCAATAGATGGAGTATATCATATACACTACATAAAAGTGTTAACAGTTGTTAAGGATCTATTTAACGATTCCTCAATTAATAGTCTCTCATCTATCACTTAAATTATATTCAAAACTAATATTTCCTCAAAATACCTTTGATTAAGATTCACTTAAATTAAATATAACTTCTTCATTACATTTTGCAATATACCGGACCGGGTTATAGACGGACATATCTGAGTAATTACAAGGCTTCAAGAGGAGATGAAAATTTTCTTTGGTCTCAGCAAACGGACAAAAGTCAATTTTATGAATATATTTGAAGTGGAACTACGAACAACAAAACAGTATGAGAAAATATTCGTGTGGAGCGTGGCATTGTATGGATCGGAAGTATGGACCATTGGAAAAGTAGTTTATAAAAGATAAGAAATCGTAGAAACCTAGAGTAAAATAAGAATGTTGAAGCTCAAATTGCGTGCAAAATAAGAAATGGAGAAGAAATACATAAATTAAGAACCAGATGGATTGGGCGCACCATTAGGTAAAATGGATTTCAGGAGAATATAATTGAACTGAAATAGAGACCAAAGTCCCAACAGGAAATCAAAGGGATAAAAACAAGGACAAAATACCAGGTAGTACCCTTGAAGGTACTACCAGGGAGTAAAGGAACTAATATAGTATAGAGGAAAGGACGGAGTTTAGCAGTCAACCAATCATAGGAGTGAACGACCAATGATCAACGATGATGAAGACATGACACCATCGTCTTCGTTTCTCGCCATTGATAATGTTATGCATTTGATTTATATGTATTAATTCTTAATTAAGTTGGTTTAAGTTGTTTTTTAATATTTAAGTTAATTTGGTTTATTTTAGTATGTTTATTTATTTGTGTTGACTTTGGTTCAATTGTTTTTCGTTGCCGAGAGGGAGGGAGAGACGTCATTAATAAATCAGTGGACCAAGAGGCTAGTCACTTATTATTAAAACTTAACATGGTGGCAGCGGTAAAACAGTAATTTCTGTGAATATAAAAAAATGGAAATGCAGTTTACAATGTCAACACCAATGGAAAATTCTGGAGATGTTGCCCACAATTGGATAATGTTCAGAATAAGATTTGAAATTTTTTTTAAAGCCTTCATGCCTACCAGGATGATTGAGCGAAGAAAAGTGGCAGTACTTCTGCATTATATGGGGGAAGAAGACCAGCATATTTTTAACTCCTTGCACTTATAAAAAGAAGAATCTTCAACTTAGAAATTATAAAACAGAAACTCGAAGAATACTTCGTACCGCGGAAAAATGTTACATTGGAACGACATGTTCTCTTCAAACATATTTTCATCACAGGAATAAACGGATACGACACCACTTCTGCTAAGAACACCACACCTTGATTTGAGTGGAGCTTTTGAAGTAAGCCAAAGCAAGCACTTAGCAACGTCAAGATTAAGAAAACTACAAGAGGAGGAAGACGAAGAATACACAAATGACCCGTATAATGTCATGGCAGTAGAAAACATATAAAGAAGATGACAAACAAAATCTACTAATGGAACATGGCGGTAAAGAGGTATGTGTGCATTGAAATAGTATGGGTGAAATTAACACTGTAAAAGAAGACAGAAGAAATAAATACAAAAATATAGATAAGTAGTAGAATATAGAAGGATATAAATAGAAGAACAATATTCTTCTATCTATATTTATCTCTTCTATTCTTAGAATATAGATAGAATATAAAATAAAATACATATGGGAGAATAAAGATACAAGAATACAGATAGAGGAATATAGATAGAAGATACTGAATGTATAGAAAAATGGGACATAGGAAAGATGTGTATGAATCATTTGTTTTTTATTTATTCGATCATAAAGGGGAAGATATTATGAATTTGATTTATGTTTATTAATAATTTAATAAGCTGGTTTAAGTTTTTTTCCCATATTATTGTAAATTCTTCAGCTTAAAAAGATATAAAATCTAAAATGCAAAGTGTGTTTATAATTTGCTTCTCAATACTGTAGAATTATTACCTCAAATGCAATGTCAATGAGGTTTTCTATACAAAATTTAACAATAGTGAATCAATCCTTCCTTAGAATGATCCTCTGCTTGAATCATATGCGTTTACATTTTGGTAGGATAATATTGTCACTCTCCCAAATTTCCAGTTTCATCTCTTGAATACTGTCACTGTTGGTCAGACACTTTAAGCTGGAAATAAGTGCCTGGTTACAAATTTTAGTCTCATAAATTTTCTTGTTCATGAGTCCCTTTTCTGCACAGGGATTCAAGCATACTGGAATTGACAGCATTTTGTCTCCTGCGCCTGAAGGTGATTTAGCAGTATTATCAAACTCTGAGGCAGATGCTTTTAAAGTAAAGCTGGTTTTATTACCCTCTTGATAGTTAATATTTAGATCTTCAACTGTAAGTTCCAGGTTTCCTTGTTCAATTTTTGATTTTGTCTCCAACTTCTGCCTCATAATTTCCATTTCTCTGTTCTGGTGGCTGACGAGTTGTTCAAGTTTATACCTCTTCTCTTCTAGAGATTTCACAACTTCCTTTAATTTTTCGATCTCTGTTATCATCCGTTCTAAAGCCTCATCTTTGCTGGACAAACTTCCTCGCATATGACTCAGATCAGTTTCATAAGAAGATTTTGCAGTTTCCATCTCTTCTTTGAATTTCTCTATCATAGATTCTGTCTGTATTGATGTTCTTCTCAGAGTACACAATTCCTGGCGCTCAGCTTCCCTTTCTAGTGTAATAAGTTGATCGTCCATCATTTTTTGCAATGTAATCGACATTCTGTGCTTTTCACTTTCTTGATCTTTCACTGTATTTTCCAGTTCATTCAAAGCTTTCTTCCATTTTTCTTTCTCAGCCTCTTCTTTCATTTTCATCCTTGCTAATTCATCTTCTAAAAATTTCATTTCTGCAGCCATTTTATCTCTTTCTTCTTTGGCGGCGTCTCCCTGTCCTTGCTCCAAACACCTTAATTTAAACTGCTCTTCCATTGCCTTCCTTTCACATTCAGCAATTTGATCTTTTAGTCGCTGTTGTGCACATTGTGCTTCTCGAAGCTGCTGTTCCAAATCTTCTATGTCTTCTTCAGCATCTTCCAGGTCTCCCTCTAATTCACAAATCTGTCGTTTCAATGAAATAATTTCCTGTGCCATGCATTCGCATTTCTTATTTGACTGTATCAACCTTTCTCTATCTTTACCGATGCACGCAATAGCATCCAACAATAACTGTAGTTTGGACAGGTGTCCTTTCAAAAATTTTGAATCATTTTCCTTGAGAGTAAGAAAATATTCAATCATGTTTTCTTCCCCTTGCCCAGAGTCCACAGATGGTTTTTTATGGTTTTCTGCATCCTTTTCTTGACTGCCCTTAGGTGTTTTTTTGCAGCTTAGTAATTCATTCCTCAAATTGTCACATTCTGATTTTAAATCAGAGGTAATTCGAAGTAATTCTGCATTTGCGTTTTCCAAGGCGTAGATTCTTGATAAGTAATCATACTCTGGTGTCTCATTTGGTTTTGGTTCGCTCAAGGTACGGGAAGGTTTTATGTCTTCTTCCAATTCCTGTTCAAGTTCAGTTGAGAGTTGCCCTTTGTCATCCTCCAATCCTAGTTCACTAAATGTTGAAGAATGTCTTTTTTCTTCATCCATTTTTTGTCCGCTCATCTCTGAAAAATATTTTTTTCCTTTATTCAAATGTTGTTCACCAATTAATGAAGGACATTTTACACAGTCCTATAATTCCTTTTCACTTCTCACTGAAGGATACCTCACACTATCCTCATGGATATCGTCACTTATTGAAAGATGCCTTGCATCATCCTCCTATTCTTTTACACTTGTGGTCGAAGTAGACCTTACGTAATCTTCCCGTGCACAAACTGTTGAGGAAAGACGTCTGTCCCAATACACCAATTGTTTTTCACTGATTAGTGCTTATTGAAGGATCTGTATAATCCTCTGCGGGCTCCTCTTCACTTCTCTTAGAAAGTTTCGGGGAAGATGTTATGTATTTAATTTATGGCTATTAATTGTTAATTAAGTTGATTTAAGCTATTTTTGAACATTTTAGTTGGTTTGGTTAATTTTAGTATGTTTATTTATTTGTGTTGAATTCTTTTCCATTGTTGTTTGTTGTCGAGAGGGACCGGACGTCATTAATACAGCAGTGAACCAAGAGGTAAGTCACTTAAGACATATTATTAAAACTTAACAGATTATCGCATTTGATAAACTTTCACAGTCTTGCGTGCATGAGGCTGCACATCCGTGGTTACTTTCTCCACTGCTCGCCAAATAAATTTAAAGTGTACCGAAGCTCACTCCTTCCCCAACTTGACGTAAACCACATGCACGGCCACACACATCCTAGGTTAATGTGTGGTCGATCACCCGCAAAGGGAGCCATTTTTGCCTCTCGCCTTTGTTTTTGGGGCCGTCCAGGGGACACTCGCGGTTTTGGGGCCGAAGTAGCAAAGCGCAGGCCGTTAAGCCCACAACTTCCCCCTCACTCGAATCTCATAACTCAGTATCCCTCCCTCGCAAACACAAAATCATAGGCAATGCGCATCCAACTGTGCGACCAATGAATTTCAAGTTGTTACTCACTGAAATCCCTTCATAATGCATGCGGAGAACGTGGTTTGGCCGGCGAGTGTGTGTTATGGTGGTTGACAAATCTGGCGGTGAATTCTCGGCGAGAATTTCACATTAAAGCTCGAATAACCTATCGCCAACTGCAGTATTTCCTCAGAAAATCAAGTTTCAAAGGATTGAAAGGTAGAATAGGATTGAGGACCAGCTAATGATTTGCTGCTTGGCAAGGCTCTCAGTGATTTTTGTGCGTTAAATACTCAATATTTCCCTATCAAAAAAAAACTACAAAGCATGCAAGGAACAGTATCATGAACATCTTAAAATTTCACAATCACAAGCAAGTTGTGACTTCACTACACAGTGTCGCATACAGGAGTTAGTTCACATTTTTAAGAACGAAGCTGAGATGTTTACAGAAACGAGACGGCACAATCAAATTCCACGTTTTCACATGCTTATTATCAACAAAGTTTCTAAGTACCTTTCTTCTCATGCCTATGCTTTAAGCCCAGAGAGGGCCCTTTTTAGGGGGCTGTTAATACATGAGATAACGATTTAAATGCAATTTATTTTAATTGACTGTCTTGTTACCTCAAAGGGACTTCAAATACTATTATTGATCCCCGTATCTTCATTTGAATTCAAAAGATATTGTTTTTATTCCTCACTCGTAACCTCATTATCACTAAGAGCATCACTCATCCGTGCCTACTCTCAGATGATGCATGATGTGTCGATTGTCCGTATGCCAAGTGGATTAACCATGTACCACGTGTAGTTCGACAATAAGATGTGCCTTCTACATTTATGTGGTCTGCACACTCGTAAATATGGTTCTTCATAATGCGTCGTCAAATTATCATTTTGCACTTAGGACAATAAACTGTAATAGTCCTCTAAATCTAAAATTAACTATTATAAATTTGGAGAGCTGCCACAAATTAGCAGCCTTCGGATGATTATGCTATAGGTAAAGGAATATGTATAATTTATGCGTTTTTCCTTTTGTTTGGCATTATGATTATCCAAGTTTTCTGTTTTTATTGTTCCATTAAGCCTTTCATAAAATACGTTTGGGCTATCTCTATGGGACGGAAAAAGCGGTTTTATACCTAAAACCCTCTCCCAAAGTCAACTACGTCTCTATTCTAGTGATCTTTTCACAAAGGTTTACATTACATCGCTTTTAGCCTAACATAATCTCATTTATTCTACATAAAGCTGAGAAAAAAGACGGGAAAACCAGCAGTTTAGCAGAGCATATACTTCGGAAATCGATACACCGCCATGAGCTCCTATTGTAAAGGCTACATCGTACAATAAGTGCATTGGAATCCACAGCTACTTCTATCTGCAGATTGCCAGTTCATGAACAGGTAATCGAAACTTACTCGTTCTCTGAGTGACCGCGTATCCATGAACTGGGTCAACGAGTACACAATAAAATAATAACTGGCCGAACATCCGATCTGACGGCTAAAGTGGTACCCGACAGCTTACATACCTGAATGGTAATCCAGAGATAAAGGATGAATCATAGGAATAAATTGGCCATTTAATTCCTTCCCATATAGTCGTGTCACCCCTAGGGTCCATGGACTGGATGCGCACGAGTATATTTCGGAAAATATGTGTGTAAGTATGAATTTTCATAAGAGAGACATGGAGAAAGAAGAAGAAAGATGGATGGAAAAAGAAGAAGAAAGGATACATCTGGAAGCACTAGAATTAATAAAAGTATTTTTGAAATAATGAGACAACTGTCCATATTTCAATCGCTGGACAACGTGCTCTCTCTATTTCAAATGATTAAAACTTCATAATTTGAAGCTAGCGGACCTTCTCTCGCAAACTATCTTAAAAAAAATTATTTTTATGCTTATTTCTTCTCCAATTTTTATTCAATGGCCTCTTATTCACTTGCCAAAATCCCGTTAAAAATATTATGGTTCTTGATATATTATTTACCAGGTGCGATTTTTTAGACGACGTAATTATACTCCTCATGGAGAAGTGCCAACCAAAGGTGGCCAAGCCAGAACAACCTGAAGCTTTTTTTTCGTGAACAAAACTTGCTTAAGTGGAACACTTAAAATACTTGGGAATATATTAGATAAAAATCCTATTTTACTGATCATATTAATTATATATACGACAAATTTATGCGTATTTTGTTATAAATATCAAATCTAAAGTAATAAATGCCTCATAGGTTGAACAAAATTGATGTATCAATATTTAGTTTAAGCCGTAATACGCTGTCTTGACGGTTTCAGTTAGTACCAAGTCTACCTTGTTGAAGAAGGCGACCTTACAAAATAAAATTATTTTACATTTGATGGCTAAGGAGAAAAATGTGAATGAGATGTATAAAATTCTGTGTTTGTTGTCATTAACAAAATTGCATAAATGTGTTGATATTAGGCAACTTCTTTGGTAGCAAATCAGCGTAAAAAAACTTTCAATTCATTTTCAGATCTACCACTCTCTCTCATACCTTTTCCCTTCTGATGGGGTGTGGACAACCTACCTCCTCCATCCATTCCGAATAAAAACTTATTGCTTTGTGAGCTCGCCATCTGCCCGTTCCGGAGGCAGCAATGGTAATCGCGGCTCATCAAGAGCACATTTTTAACAATTTACAAGTAAGTCGAAAAAATTACGGGACCACATTTAATATTATGATTCTATTTATGCACTGGAGCTCACAATGATGGCAGAAGTGAAAATGACGCAAGAATTACTTTTTTGACTTTTTCCTTAGTTAAAGCATACTATAGCAACAGTTTTCGGTACAGCATATGGGGTTGAATATTCTTTTCTAATGTTAGACTCGACGTGACAACTCGATTTCAGGGAGCAACATTTATAATTACAAGGAATGTATTAAGTCGTGTTTTGAAGAAAGTCAGTGTATTATCGAATTAGGACAAAATTTATAACATGCCATAAGGCTAAGAGTAAAAATAGCACTGAATTTTTCCCTTTTATCCATAGATAATCACCGATGGGAACATGCATGTAGAGTTTTACGAAAATCTGCACGTAAAAACGAATAATAACAAAACGTAATTAGAGCTATGGGTGTCCCCTCAAGCCATGTTATTTAGAAACTTATGATAATTGTTACAAAGTATCTTGAACGTACGTTTTATCTAACGCTACAATCAAAACCACCTCTTCTAATGATATTTGTGGCATACTTCATCCTTGAAAATGGCGATTTTCAAATCGGCTCTTATGGGTAATGCTCAGATCACAGCAGATAAATGTCTGATTAAGGTCATACTGTTTTAAGAAGTGTAAATTCCTAGTATCTTGAATAGAATAAAATAAAATCAATAGATCTTACCACCTGTTTCTTTAAGTAATTAGCGAGTTACTGCCGTAATTTAAGGCACGATATTGTAGTTCTATACTATTGGCACTGCCGTCGGCTCGTGTGCTCAGACCAATGTAAAAATTAAATATATTTTCCGGGAACTACATGCATATTTCGTATCTTAATTTTGATTTTCAATCAGAAGCCCGTTTGTGAAAGTTGGATGTTTTTAAACCAAGTATATAAAGACTTGAATTTGAATTGACGTTGAATTTACTATTTATTATTCACTCACACAGTCGTGGTGAAAGCATCTTAAGGCCTCTGTTATACAAGTTGACGGTCAGAATAGCACATAGCATATTGCTTCTGCACTGCTAGTCGCTAAAGTACAATGCAACCTGCAAGTAGCTCTGCACCATGCAACCCAGCTGATTTATCGATCGTTGAAGGAAGTTATGGAGTGACAACATTTTAGTATTTCGACTTATTGATATGTACTCAGTCCAGTAGTTGCCGTTAAGTGCTTATATTTTTTGTTTACTCTGATAGTAAATAAAGGGCAAACGAATGACTAAAAAATGTTTGATGTTTAGGTACATCCAATTCTGGAAGAAAAGACAAAATCTGATGGCATAGTGACAACCACGCATATTAATAGACATAAGTAGTGGATTGCTGAGAGTGAGTGCGTCTGAGATGAAAGAAGATAATAAATCACGTTAAAAATACTTGAATAAAATCGAGTCAATATTATAAATACCTTCAAAATATACAACGCACAATGAGCGCACTGAATGAGTGTTGAATTTGAATGGGACACACAGAGTCCTGAAAGAGGATTGAATATTGGGTGTGCAGTGGTAATTCCGGCTAGCAGCGTAACTAACCATCCAAATGCCATGGACTACATTTGTAGCAATGCTCGACAACCGATGCCGCTCTGCTTAATGGCGCGAATAGCCTCCGCTCAGTCGCGGGGAGAGGTGACTGATTTCCTCGGCTGCCCAGCTGATTGTTAAGTTACTCTGACAGCTGTCTATTGTAGTCGTTTCCAGTTGTTGTCACGTCCCTCTACGAGTGTCTCTCCTAGCTGCTCTGCCTAGTACCTCAACTAGTCGCCTAGTGTTACAGAGACCTAAGAGCTGAATTCGTGTGGCGCGAGAAAGAAGCAAATGGGCGGGCAGAAGCGTTAAAGCGATTATCGCGAATCATTGAGAGAAAATTTAAATAACTTTTAAAGAAAGTCGTAAAAAAAAATCTTTGCCGGCAATTCATAGAGTACATATGTTTACATGTCGGAACTAACCATTCATGTAGTAATTAAATTATGCAGGAATACATTTTAAAATTTCGTCTTAGTTGAGGAATTGTTGTGACTTCACAGCGTGAATGCTCATTGCGTGAATTTTGAATACCGCGTGTGAATTCACAGCGCGGTTTTCAATATTTAAGCGCACTTCATATGTAAAAACGTGCATTTTTATTCGGAACGATACCTTTTTTTCCTGCATAGTAGGACCTTCGTCTGTAATTTCTCAGACGATGGGATGGATTCCATCAGAACTTTTATTACTATAAAAAAGAAAACTCTAATCACTTCCAAACCTTTCATATTCAAGTGAAAATCACCAATTAATATGAGTTTATACACGGAATTATCCCTTAAAATTGGTTAACCACCATTGTAATAATATGAAACGTATTACCTCGCTTTCATGAGAAAATCTGTACATATAGATTCAAATGTATGCGAAATATATCCCAAGGGCCATAAATATACGAATTAATCGGTCACGAGCAATATTTTTCACTTTAATCTACGCATTTTTTTAATAAGTACACGAAAGTAAAGTTTCACGCAAATCTGTACTTAGAAGAAAATCGCTCGGACCATTTTTTAAGCATGAAGGAGATCGGGAAAATGTGCACCGCTTAACGGTTCGGGGAGCAGAAGGTGCCGAGTAGATGTGTGAAAGTGAGGGCCGGCAATAAAACCAATCATACCCACGCAAGGCCCGAAAGTTCGCGAATGTTCACACTCAGGCGAGCAAAGGCTGTCCACAAGGCAGCGTAATGTTTGTTGTGCGCCCATTTTCAAGGTTTCTTTCACCAATACACAACTTGTCTATCTGTGATCCTCAAGCCGGAAAGCATTCAGAAAACAAAAAGGTGAATCTTCAAAGGACACCTTAAAAAAATTAGTGGTTTTTCGAAACCGAATGAATCAGTATAAATTAGGAGGCTTTGCAACGAAATAGGTTATGCCACACTAACTTTGATGTATATTAACACACACAATAGTCTTCATCCCTATTCTTCTAAGGATATTATAATATACAACGCTTCTTTGATTACGATTCTATTTGCGATCCCTTGATTATCTTTTATATAATTTCTTATTTCTTTATGATATGAGAGAATATTATAGATATTTTGAGACAACATTCAAATAATGTCCCATAAATTTTCTTTTCTTTTTATTCCGCGGTGGAAGGCTGTAAAACATTTTATTCTGTTTTGACTGCAATGATTGAATTGGATATCGTTCTGTGTGCATGGGCATATGACTGTAAATTTAATAAAGTAAAATAAAAATATATCAGAAATATCTTTCATATGCGAGCAAATAAACAAATATATTGTGGGTTTAAGGGGAAAATCTAAATAACTACAAAATCAGAAAGGGAATGTCTAAGAAAAGAGAGGGGAAAATTGGAAAATATAAATCGAAATAATCGAAATCTTCATCGAAAATAATCACTAAGCCTTCTGCGAAACTATCCAGAAAATTTCCGATTCAGCGGACATTTAGAGCGACCGACGAGTTAGCGCCTCGACAAAAACAATCTACATCACTCGCTCTTCTTCCTTCCAATGCTTTTCCTGTCACTATGAATTTAATGAGCTCGTTATGCATTAATTGATGATCAACGAGTTCAATTTTTCTGGAGTGAATGGCTTATGGGGACGATTTTCTTTCACCTACTTCTTCCAATACTTCATTTACTCATTTTTTTTCCTCATGAACCAACTTTATTTTGCAATAATCCTCTAGAAATCTATCTCGGCTGCCTAGAACTGATTCATGAAGAACTTTATTCTTGAATATTTAATATGAATATTCCACAACCACACATAAGCACGCTCTTCACAAAAGTCTCCACTAATCGTTTCCTTATGTCACTTGAGAGTAGCTGATTATCAAGAGGCTTCACTTTCTTTGTAATCTTAGTTTACTAAGGAAATCCTTCTCCTAACATCTTTTATGATTGATACTTTTATTTTCAATGGCTCTTTGAAAGCCAAAGTAGCAGAATTCTTTGACTTGAACAAAGGTTAAATTTTCAATTAAAATGTATTAGGGAGAAAACTATTAAACACTGCTATAGTATAACCTCCTAGTTAAAATGAAATTTAATTTCACAACATAACGTATCTATTTTTAGAAAGACAAATGAGGTGGTACAAGTTTTATCGGACGTAGCAGCAAGTATATTGTAACAAATGACAGTTTTCGGAGTAAAGTTCAAATCCTTATGCGCAAAACCAATGCAAAAAATACGCTATGTAGAGTTTTTTCTTCAGAGTTTTTCGGGGGTGACATTTAAGAGTCGGCGATGTTTCGCTCAGTATGCCATGACCGCCCTAAAGGCCGAGATGAAGTACCAAAACCGCGAAAAACTGCCGGTAAACTAAAACCCCTACCCTCATCTTTCCATAAAGACTCAAGTGACGTCAGCAGCGGTTACCTCCACCACATAGCCCCAAGAAATAACCAACAAGCCAATGCTAATGCTATTTCGCATCACTTTGCTTCTATTGACATTTTAAAATCACAGCAAAACTGGCTCCTTGTTTTGCAACATGCAGGAAGACAGAGGTGGTTAACGTGAGTTCGTTGCCAGGGATAGAGTGAAGGTACCGTATGCACTATGTTGGGAGGACTGCACCACCAGTGACGTAGGAAGACGATTCCACAGCATAGAGGGGTATTATTGGGTAAGAGCAGGAGATGAAGAGTCATGCTCGATTACGATCGACGTTCCCTGACGTGATGGGAACGTACGACGGCGTTCAGTTTTCCATGGGCGTGATACCATCAAGGAGGAGAGTATTAACGATTGACTAACATTGCCCATTGCTGACCGTTTTTGTTAATTGAGTTAACTAAACGGTTGTTATGCAACTGTGTGAATTTACATTTTAAATTTTTATTCAAATAAACCGAAAAACACCAACAATACTGCATCATGAGGATTAATTTCATTTTGTGGTAAAGATAAAAATTAATATGGACAATCTGGAAATGAAACTTGGCGATAATTGAACAAATGTTCTCTTTAGCTCGTAGGCTTCCGCGGATGCAGTGTTGACTGTTTCTTTTCTCGGGATTCATTCCACGATGTATGTATTGTGAAAACAGTATTTCGCTGGTCCTCCTGCCAGCTTCATCATCAGTTCAGTTAACCTGATGAAGCTGGCAGGAGGACCAGTGAAATATTGTTTTCACAATACATACATCGCGGAATGAATCCCGAAAAAAGAAACAGTTAAATGTTCTCTTTGATTGGCTGACATTGACGGAAATGTCAACGTCAGCCAATATCCGTCAATTCGTCAATATCCGTCCGTCAATATTAGCTCATCGTCCTTCGACGGCGCCGTCAACGTCCGGCCGTCGTAATTTGCACCATTCAATGAAATCAACAAACTTCTTGACCGCCACCGTCCGTTTCGGTCAAGAATCTTTGATCATAATCCCGCCCTCATTCATATTCAGAATATTACGATATAATTTAGAATAAAATAATGTTATAAATTCGGTGACATATTCAAATGCAATAATTTTCCCAATTAAAGGTAATTCATTTTCACATATCTATTCCTAAAATTGTGTAAAAGTCAACTTGTTAACTTGTAATGATTCTTTGTTTGTACATCTCCATAATGTCCTATTCCTCTAGAGGATTTTTTTCTAATATAAAGGAATTTGTTCCTCTCTACTTATTCTCAAGCTGTCGTTCGGTGGGTCAGTTCTTCTCAGATATTCCACCGAGTCAATTTTTTTGAAAAACCAGCTATGTTCGACCAATGCATTCGACGCTTCATTTTGCGCGAGGCCGATTGCGTGTGATTCTGCTTAAAATCATCATCGCCGGTCGTTCAAGATTTATGTAACGACTGCATTTTTAGATACATAGATTTATTACGTGTGAGTGCAATGCAGGAAAAATTGTTTATGCTGGGAAGCACCTTACACGCTATTGCACGTCGCATCTACCCTAGCCCCAGGAGTGTTTTCCTCAAGGTTGTATCTCAAAGAAAAATATTTTTGTGCACACTCTCATGTAAAAATTTATGAGAGGAGAGTACCTTCCACCTCGCACTGGGTCGTAAACGAAGCGTCTGCATCCTCTATATCGGAAAAATGGACGAATGGCACTATATTTTCGCTGAAATCCTTCTCCTGCCTGGAGGAAGACGGGACGCCGCAGAGCGAAGGTTATATGGGACTCGAGGCATCGAATGCGAGTGTGCTTTCGAAAAACTCGAGGTTGTGTGCAAGGGACGGTAGCGGAGGGGTCGGGGGTGGGAGCAGAGGATGACCCAGTGGATAGCGACCTGGTGAGCCTGCATCCCTTTATTGCACCCCGCAAAGAAAATTGCCAACGCTTAACGACTACGTGGCTGAAACGCGAAAGGAGCTGCTTGCTGTGTATGGGGCGCGGCGGGTTGGGAGATTAGAGTCAAACGCGGCAGCGTGGTGGGATGCCTGGTCGAATGGGATAAGAGCGTTCGAATGGGGTGAGGGTGGGTAGTCGAACGAGGTCGGGCGGGAGGGAAGATCTGGGCTTTGGTTTTAGCGTCGGGGGCGTGATAGTGGGATGAGTTGCGGCATCGCAGTAAGGGAGGAGTTGGTGGAAGAGCGTTATGATGCGAGATAATGCGAAGCGGCGAATGGCTGTAAATATGGCTGCGATAGAACACTACGCGGCGGTGCTTCCATTGGATTCGCTGGATAGAGGTATCCGCTACCGAAGGAGGTGAATCGATAAATAGAGACTTCGTTAACTCGTCCCGAAATTAAATCTTCTTGCTTTAAAAAGCGACAAAAATTTTCTTTCTCATGCACTAGGCACCACTGTTCATGATGCTTCATGTTCATTTCGCACAGTCGGCAGGTAATCGCTCTTAACGCCGTTTAAGTTTATATCAGGTGGGATCACGAGCCACGTCAAAATACGAGAATCCAGAGAGTGAATGAGATATATAGTTTTGTGTTACTATAGTATAGTTACTTTTGTGGTAAAGACCTCGACCGGACTTAAAAAGTAACTAGCAAAAAACTGCCAGCCTGGCTAGGAAATAGTTACACGATTTCACTTATGTTGGCGCGAATGCCTTCCGCGAAGGGATAGGAGTCTTTATATACGGAGCCGGACTTGCGCGAACTGGACGATAACGAATCCTTCTTCGCACGTTGGACCAAGAAAAGTATTTTATGAACTAGGTACTTTTCGAGCTACATTTGGAGAAACGTAGACTCACAGACTGAAGTGTATGCAAGTATTAAAGTGTATGAAAGTCCGACCGGAGACTACGAGATATCTTTCGTACTTCGTCAGTATAACAGCAAGCAGACAAGAGCTAAGGTACTCTCGGTACAGTTACGGAAGGAAGCGTAGACTTGGGCTCGGCTTAGGGTTTAGCCTCGTTCAGCAGACCCCACTCAGAGCTCTGAAAAGATCGTTAATCCCACAGTCCCTCAAATTCACCGAATATTGTGACCCAGGATACAAATTGTGACAGGTAAGCAACATTTCACGGAAGAAAGCTTTGACAGAATTGCCAATGGTTATCACTGCAAGGGTAATACAGCACATATCACTGAACGCCTCAATATTCCTCATTAATTATTATGTGTTATATTAAAAGTATATGTTTCCTTACTCGTTCATATCTTCAAGATAAGGTACATTCAGACAGTTAACATATTTACTTACCGACAGTGGTAGCATAGGTGTACGTATCTATATGCAATATTAATAGACAAAATTGGAAAAATGCATGTTACCGTTTCGATTTCTTGCCTTGATGTAGCTTTTTAACATGTACCCTTGTGACACATGATATATATTTAATGTAACTTCAATCCTTTATGCACAGATTTTCTTGAAAACGCGTAATGACATATTCAATATTACTTTAATGGTTTCTAACCAATGTGAAGGTATGCAAGTAAATGCAAGTAAAAAATATGGATTTACAGATGATTTCTGCTTCAATTATTCCGCGCCGTAAACCCGTCATAACAATGCTTTTGTGAGAAACAAAAATTTAAACTTACATTTCTTTCATCATTTTATGTTACAACATGTATGGTTATTCCCAACGCATGAATAGGAGTACTGAAGTGAAGTGTGGTTCAAAAAATGTTTCCACTTTCATGTAAATTCATTAAAATGTGCCTTCGATGACCCATAACTACCGCTTCAGCCACCTTAAGAACTATGGAGAATGAAGATTTAGAAGGAATGAGTTTTCCAGCTTTTAGCTCTGAAATTTCTCAGTATGTACACTGCTTTAATGTGATACATTAATTGCGCAGGTCCTCTTTTACAGAATTCCTCAAAGGGACGGCAAATGTGCAACTTTTTGATGAAACGACGAATGAGATAAGCCGGATAACCTCAATAAGTCGAAATCTTATTCAAATAAATTCAAAATTTTCTTAGACCAGCCATTCCTAAGAATGTTCAGGTGATGATTTTAAACCTGCATTAAAGTGTCGCTTTAGCAGTTATAAACGAGTATCTTTGCTTTGGCCCGGAAATAGCTAAACTAATTCCTGGAGACGTGATGTTTTAATGGTTACGAAAAATAAGCAATGCAATAAATGCTCCAGACAAAAATTTTATTCGAACATAAAAAATTACGAGAAACCATGGCATCACCACCCCAGGACGATAAAACATAAGACACTTGCACGAACGGCAGTGCGGCAACCTCCTCCGCAAGGTTCATGAACGTATTTTTTACTGACTATATCGCTTGTTACTTCAATATTTTCGATTTTGGTTGCCTCGAAGATAATAGCAAATTTTTCCCTAGTTGGTAAAGTGGCTTCACACGTTTATTTAGATTGATAATCACTGTGTAAACAGGTTGTTATATTATTCATAACTAGCGCAGTTCAATTTTGAGGAACAAAGTGAATGCCTGGGTCCAATAGGCCTAAAAATGATGGCTTTTATTCAACAGGCGTAGTCAAGGATCATGGGCTAAGACCCGTTCAAACAAAATAAAAACTATCTTTTATGCGAAGAAAAGTTTGAAGGGATATTTTTTCCCGCTGTATTGGGTGCTGAGAAAAAGAGAATTGGTAAGGAATTTCAGGAATATTTCCCAATGGAATTCATTTACTCATTCATTTTCACAGGTGGAGGAAGATCTGATGAGATTGAAATTGATATGGCTTGAACGAAATACATTGCAATGCTGGCAGCGGTAGAGGAACGAAATATAAAGTGCAGACTATATTTATCAATTATATGGAAATCAATTCTTTTTGATGAAACGACTAACAGTGAGGGTCAATGAGTGCATGCCGCTCTATTAAGTATTACCGGAACTTTCACAACATTATATATTATTTTATAAGCGTAATTGAATATGAAGACGGAGGAAGTTGGCTTAATATTAGAGGCTAACTTTTAATTCTAATACACTCCACAGTTTCAGGCTTCACTTCGTGTAAGTAAATAGTACCCATACTTAGATAATACAATTTTGTACTTTTCTACAAAATTTTATTTTGTTGAAATTCTTGTACCTGATGATGCCGCAAGTCGGTGAAACGCATTGTGCCAAACAAAATAAAATTCTGCGGAAAAGTGCGAAATTGTATTCTCTAAGTATGGATTTCAATTCGAAAACTACTCAGAAACTATTAAATATGTCAAAATATTTGCAACGCAGTAATCAATTTCTGTTCTTCCACTATTTCACCACGTAATTCATTATTTAATATTAATTTAATTTCGGTAAGGTGGGGTAAATGCGACCGCTAAATAGCATATATCAATTTTAACTGACTTTTGAACGTTTTCTAGGCAAGTTAAAAATGTGAAACTTAATGTATAAAATGCACGAGAATCTCCAAAAAAAAAGTTAATGAGATTTACATTCCTCTTTCCTGAAAATTGTAATTTTTTTCTTATAAACTAGTCAAGAGATCGCACTCTCCCCGTACATGGGGCAAGTGCGTCCCATGGCTGATGTGCAGTATAATTTAGCACTACAAGGTACACGGGGTAAGTGCGATTTGCCCAGAATATCTGCTTCACATTGCTTTTTAAAGTACCATTTTATGTCTAACCATTCTTGAGAAATCAACTTTTATCTTATATAACGTACATCAATTTTGTTGGTTAATAAGGAAAAAAATGGAATATTATTCAAATAAATTTTTTTATGGAAATTACAATATTCGACTTGTACATATTAATTTTAAAGCATATTTTAAAAGCTAATATGCATAAAATCTGGCTAAGCAATGATAAAAATAATATAAATCTTATATTTGATAGCATATCTGAATACAAAATGGATTCTTATGAACAATTCGCTTCTTAAAAGTAGCTTATGTTCTTAATATGAACAAAAACAAATTAATGAAAATAAACTCATGGCATTCATTGAATAAAACACAATATGATTTGTTTACTTGTTTAAGTTGTACTCCGAGATGGAGAGGCAAAATGTTAACTTTCCTCGACGGCCAACCGAGGGTTTAGGTAATAGTTGTACAATGTCTTCTCCAAAAAGGTAATGAGATTTACATTCCTCTTTCCTGAAAATTGTAATTTTTATAATTTTTTCTTATAAACTAGTCAAGAGATCGCACTTTCCCCGTACATGGGGCAAGTGCTTCCCATGGCTGATGTGCAGTATACTTTAGCACTACAAGGTACACGGGGTAAGTGCGATTTGCCCAGAAATTCTGCCTATGTCTTCTCCAAAACACCCGCTCGAACGCTTGAAAAAAATTAGATTTTCTTGACTCCAATTCCACGTTTACTCTAGCCCACGTCCAATAAGGGACGAAGTCAAGTAGTAGTTGTTTTCTTGCTGAGTTGTGAAACTCTAAAAATTAACTCTTTCATGGCCGTGTAACAAGATGTTTGTTTCAGTTATGAAAATCGAATAAAAGCTGATTAAAATCGTACCTTGTAAAGAATTTGATAACAATTAGTTTCCAGCCGATTCACGGATCTAAAGACCAATAAATATTGGTTTTAAAAATCCAATAGAGAGAATGGAGACCAATAATTATTGATCAATTTTGCACTGGCAATGACAATGGGCACTTTGATCAATAATTAAAAAAATGTTTTCTTACGACCTCTAGAAAAGGTTTTCTGGTGATTGTTGGGAGTTTTACTTTTAAAAATGTAGTAGCTATGCCAAAACAGTATGGCATTTCGTCGTTTAGTTAAATCCCCGGGAACTGATTTTCACATTAAAATCAGCATCGAGTAAAAATTAGCTCCGAAGCATCGAAATCGACTTAAGTCTTGAATTTGCATCCATATTTTTGACGCTGATTTTAGTGCTTAATTCAGTGCAGATCTCAGCATTGTGCACAAGGGCCTTTAGTTTCTCGGAACATCGTTGTTTTTGCCTTCAAAATGGGACGCTGTATGGGCAGAGCTGTTTGCAAAGACAATGAATGTCGATTATTGCTTGCTCAACAGGATAGATGATATGTTATCAAATGTGATTCTCTCTAGAAGAACTCATCTGACATATATACATATTCTATTTGTATCCTGCGATTTGGGTACGTACGTACGGGAAGGTACCGTCCAATCTAAAGACGAGTACACTAAATTTTCCCGACTGGATTAAAATCTTCGACCGAGCATTTTTAGGTTAGTTCCCTTAAACATAGATAAGATCATAATTGTTTAGGAAATGTTTTTCGTCATCCAGATATATGATAAATATTTTCATAAATATTTCTAATGAGATCCATGAATAAAGAAATCAGGATGCTGGTACACCTGGAGAGTTTTAGATATAGCTTCGGTATGTGTCAGATAAGGGCAGTTGAAAGCGAATGAAAGAATTTCGAGAAAAAACCCTTTTGGTGAAGTAGTTCTACTACCTTGAACTCTTTCATCTTCGTGCAACTCAGGGATTTGATCATTGTAGACCATGATTGATATAATACAGTACGATATATTTTCTACACCCAGGCCTAAACTAAATTTTATTAACGTCATTAGCGACCGCCCCTCGCCCAAAAATGTGACTCGTTTCAATGAGGACAATATTCACATTTAAAGCAAAAGGCATCCAGGAAACGTAAAATTTTTATTACCAAGCCTTTTACTACAGTTTTCATATAATGCATCAATGTTCTTATAGTGCTATGTGAATATACCGAAAGCGTATTTGTTGCCGTTCATTGTTGCATCCAGATTATTCATATCTGAGATTTTCGCTCCACAGATGTAACAACTGATGTTTCCACTTTCATTCAATACATTGAATACGTGAATAGATAATTAGTTTCTTTTAATTAAAGAAATATTTTACCTTATTGTATTTGTGCAGTTTTCATTACCAGTTTATAATAACTTACCTTACCACTTATCATCGTGAGCAGCGTACAGAAATTTACGGCGTAATACCCCACTTTTACTGGTGTTAAAATTTTAATTTTGTCCACTTTTTGAATTTTGTCCAGCTTTTTTCGATGTGCGATATGTCCCACTTTGCGATGGAAGTATGAATTTTTTATTTCTCAATTTCTTTAAAGGAGCCTAAAGGTCTGATAGTATTGCAAGTAAGCTTAGAGCTGTGATCTTGAAACCATTTTATTGGGCAAGTCTGTGTAGAGTGAAAGGTGAAGCTGTAGAATAAATGGCATGGATTTCTATGTTTCTAGGAATACAATGATAAAAAATGAAGCTAATGCTCATTGGATCATACAGAAGTAACGGTGACCTTTTCAAACACTTTGTAGACCCAAAGGGATTCGACGGCGAATAAAGGAAAAATCTGAGCACTTCTCTGTGTGAATGAGATTCAACGTAGAGGATATGTAAGTAATATGGCGAATAATCGAGATTGCATAATTGCACAAATCGCCTACGCGAACCCTATGTGTATTCATTCTTCCTCCTTGTCGCCTCACCCCCCCCCCAACATAACTCCATTGAATACGGAGAAACTAAACGTTCTCCTACCATTAGTGATAGTCATTTTTGAAGCTAGCTTTCTGCTGAGGTTACCTGACCCCCATAAAGGAATGGTGCGATAGTGACATTATCAGACGGCTTTTTTTGAGAGTTTTTAAATGGCGTGACGTAGTCGACATTGACCCTACTATACCAAATGGACGAGTTAAATGCTAAAAACATGTCTTCTGAGGCCTCAATCGGCTGGGTGCATATAATTGAATTAGTTGCCTTACATTGCTGTTCCAAATATAGAATTATAATGTGTTTAGTCTAAACCTGCCCAAATCTGACGGCCAATTTACCATCTATATTGCTTATTTTATATTTTCATTGCCTTTAGTTAACATTGAAAAATATATAACTGCTTAAAATTATGCTGACTTTTTTCCTTTAAAAAGATATGGAGAATGATGCTGAAAATTCTTCAAATCGAATCATCGGAAGGGTCACTATCACCACAGGGTAATATCTGATAGGAATAAACTTAGTCCTCTTTCAGTATGATAGCTATGTTTCCTATCTTCTATCAAAAAAGTTCATTGAAACCGACGGATGAAAATTAAAATAAACTAGACTAATTTAGATCTTTTTTTAAATGACCTTTCATATTAACTGAAGTAAGAGGGTGCAAGGGAAGGGCAAACAAGGGAGAGGAGGGCATAGTAATGGAAGTTTACGGGTTCGGGGAAGGACAATGAGGATTGGATTGGATATTTAGGGAAGCGACCGACGGCTAATGTCATTTGCGCCATAGGGGATAGGTAAGGGGGAAAGTATGGATAGAAACCCGGCGTCGGTTGTTGTTCTTAACAAAAGGGGTATAGGGAACCACGGCTTAACGTCTCATCCGACAGACGGAGAACTCTATTTGAAGTGACCTCCACATGACACTGAAGTAGGGATCGGGTTTCCTCTGAAAAACATCCACCTCTGCAGGGAATTGAACCCTGACCGCCCGTGTGGTAGACAAGGACTCTAGGTACCACACCGACGGAAAGCGGAAAGAAGGTCATGTGATGATGATCCCAAGATGGAAAGGGTTGCTTAGTAAGAAGTCATATTTTAAACCTGAGGTCAAAATTTGAGAACATTTATAGTCCGTAGTATCATTTCAAGAGTAAAATCAAGGGAACAGCTAAATTTCTAGAGTTGCTAAAAAATCTACTTTAAATCCTTTGCCAAAACATAAAATTAATATTATTAAAACCATATGTTTTTTTTATGAGCTGCTTTGCGAAATGTGACTTGAGATCTGTCAGTTAAGTACACCGCTCATGTTTTCACATCGAGTTCTAAGTTTTTGGCTCGTTTGGCCTACATCATGAATTACCGACTTCAAAGTGTGACATCGTTACCTCTCTGAGGACTAGTGGCGGCACTTGCCGGTGAGTGGGGTACTAAGAGGGGAAGGAGGGGAGAGGATGGTCCAGAGGGGAAACTAGCGTTAGCCTAGCCATTTTGGTTTTCGAATAGCAAGTTGGAGATGGTTTCCCTGGTTGACAACTTTCGGCTCCAGATCTAACAGTAAATTATTATTTTTTCCTTGACTCGGATGATTGGTTATCTAGGAATGGTTGAAATAGCGATCGTTATAGAGCAGATGTGCCCAATACGATGAAATTCAACGATGACCTTCTTGAGAAATAATGTTCATGAATTGTGATATAGGATTGCAGTGCCTCATACCATAGGAATATGTGACAAAAGGTTGACATAGGAATATGTGACGAAAGGTTGAATATTTTGTGGGATACAACAGAAAATTGCAATTTTCGTCAACCATGCGAGAGGTGTATTTTGAGCAATTGGATTGAAAACTTCAGTTAATTTTTCCACTGTGAAATACGTAGATATTAATGTTATCGATTAGCCATGAGTAAAAACATTCACTAAAACGTCAAATAACAGTCACATTTTTCTAGAGTACAATTTTGTCTTTACTGTCAATATTTCTAATTTTTAACGATAATTGAGGTGCTAAAGAAAGATGAAGGTAGTACAATCGCGAGAAAAGGGTGTGATCTATGGAGACAAGGAATGAAAATTAGTTTTAGAAACGCAAAAAGAGATTTGCACAGTAATATGAATGAAGAACGATTAAATGTCATCTGAATAAGAAATTATAATAACGGTTAAGCTTGGGACTGATTCTTTATGCTACGCTATTACCCTAAAAAGTAGATGCGTTCAGTATTCAGTCAGAGAATTAATAATTATTTTATCTGATTGACTCTCCTACGAGTGTTTTACTATTCGGGCAGCACGGCATATTTTCTTCCTATTCAGTCTGATATCCAAATACCCCATAACTCTTCCAATTATGTTTAGGCTACAGAGAAAATACTGCCTTCATCAAACAATTTAACATAAAAAATCAAAATCATGCTCTATGCCGAAAAATATATAGATAAACCTAAAAGAGCTGCACTTTGATTAGAATTAAATATCTATCGTCTGGGAAGAAATACATTGCTGATCGTTCTAAAAAAAGCCCTTTATTAAGATAAATATACAGTACGACCAAATGTATGCAATTGAAGTATTCTATACATTACTGATTTTTAATACACCGTATGAGTCAATAGCATCAAAGAACAACAATAGGAAACCACCTGTAGCACCACATGGTAATCGTTGCTAGGGCAACAATAACCATTTCCTGTGAGCTAATGCAGCTGAGCAGTTGAAACTAGAAGTGGTAGCGTTTGTGAGTAATATATACGAAGAAAACGCGACACCAGTGAAAAAATATTGAGCCGAAATATTCATTACTGAATATCCCATACTGACTATCGGAAAAATGGGTGGTCTCAGTGAGGAATGACTTATTTATTTTCATTGATGTGTTCAGCTTAATTTTGAAAAAGTCGTACTTACAAGAATTGTCTCCGATAACCTAGCTAACGAATAATTCTATCTTGCATTTCAGTTTCATGTGTGAGATGCAGAAAAGAGGAGGAGGACGATCAGCCTAAAATTGACAAAAAGGAAAGAAGAATCAAAAACAATAACGAAAAAGAAAATGCAAAGGAACAACTCCGAAGCGTCCCCTCAGGCCACATCACCGATCCTCCTCTGTTAAGCACCACACCTTCTCCACCCCATAGCCTTTCATCATCTCTTCCATCTCCCTCTCCCCCGATCCCGCTAAATTTTGCTGTTTCTTTACCCACTTATCCTGCATCTTCCGCAAAAATCTCCCGTGTCCCAAGAGTCCCAATCACCTACTGCACATTTCCGCTTTTGATGCTAGCAACGGACAGTTTTCTAAATTCTCCTTTCGATTGTATTAACCAAAATTTTCCGTCTATTCTATTGGAAAATGATCCATTGACTGTGAACGTCCATCAAAAAATTATTAGGACCCCTTTCAAAATTCATGACCAGTATCAGACATATTTTTTCCATACCGGCAGAAGAGGATTATTCCAACTGTGTATCTGTTTTCTACCGGAAAATCAACAGGTAAGCTTCTAAAGAATATTCGAGGATTCTTAAAGATATTTTCATTAATTCTTTTTTTTCCAAGGCAAATATTAGAATATCTTATTAAATAATTTACCTCAATCCGACATCGTAACGAACACATTTATATTCGTTTCAAGATTCATAGCGTCTACTCTCACGTTGGTCCCGTCAGAAACGACAATTTGTTTCTTCTCTCAACAAATGAAAATTATCCCCACTTTAATGTCTTTCGATAAAATTACTATTGAATTAAGAATATGGTGGATTATAAGTAACATTTTTTTCTAATCATAATAGGAACTATGGCCGTAGACTGTTCTAATTACTGCAGCTCTAATCAAAATTTAACTCCTGAGTAAAATATTGTAATTCATGATTATTTTCTAAACGCCATTAACTATTTTAAATGCACAATTTGTAGAAAGGAATATCTTTCTATGTAAAACCTGAACACATATAAAACAATAGAATAAAGGAAGTAATCTATAAATTAATTAATAATTAATCAACGTCTTGGTCATGGCAAATAATGGTTGGAATTTCGATTACCTCTCAACTTTGAGTTTAATTGCAATTACCTTCTATGCATTTCAAACGTATAAATTGCTTGGTTAATGTTATAATTGATGAAACAAAGAAAAATTGAATATTTTTTATGTTCCAGAAAACAATTTAGTAATATTATGCAGAGGCTCGAATCATTAAGAATGGTGAATCAGATAAAGACCAAGGTAGCGCATTAAAAATATTGTAACCTCGGAAAATATCTGTTAATGATATCCTTGTAACCCATCTTCAATTAATTACCTAACTGATATGAGCGGATAATTTAAAATTAAATGCAATTATATCATATTTTTTCTGTTTCAGTGAAAATTACAGTGCAGCAATGGATATCTATGAAGAAGAAGATAACATTTTAACAGTCAAAATTAATGGTAAGTGCACGTTGAAAACTTAAAAATTAGAGAAAATAGGTTTGAGTGGTACACCTAGTCATAAAGTGGAAAGGATGACGAATCGTTGCATTATATCTGAGGATTACATAATCCGTCTATGTATGTTTCTCCCCGGAAAAGTTCATTGATGCTTTCAGAAAAGTGAAACTGTCCTAAATAACCATTTAGACTCATTAACTATTTATGTTCTCTGCTCTACAATTTAATATAAATAATCTTCAAACTCTCTTGTATTTAGGATCTTAGGCGCAATTTACCTTCATCTTCTCGCTCAATTCTTAACCGAATCTACCTTATTCTGCGTCTACAGCCATCTATAAGTATTTGAATAAACCTATCAAAAATGCTCTCATTGCGGTTCCCGACTATTTTGGCAGAGAAAGATAAATATATATGTCATTTTCTGTATTTATTATCGTTGAGAAACACATTTTCATATTGTTCTAATACATGAATTTTGCTTTATTTTGCAGGTACTTGATGATACTCTACGGATTTCTTTGCTGAGAAGAGAGGAGGAGGAACAAAATTTCAGTTTTGACAACCATTTTTCCTGAAGAAATGCTAAATTACCTGTTTGTAATTTCAAAGAATAAATTGTTTTTTAACATTTTCATGGATTTTAGTAAATATTACTAAGAAAAAGTAGGATGGATAGGGTCAGGAATGAGTGGGTCATGAATGAATGTGGGTTAAATGCTCCAGTAATGGACGTGTATGAAAGGAGTGTGCTTCCTTGGTTTGGCCATATTGAGAGAATGGATGAGAGTAGAATAACGAAACAGATATATGAGAGTAGAATGAATGGTGTGAGAGGTAGAGGTAGGCCGAGAAAGTTGTGGTTGAATGTGATTGAGGAAATTCTTAGGAGGAGGAATATTAGGAGTCTTAAAAACAGGAGGGCGTGTATGAAACAATGTATGGGGGTGAATGAGGCAAAAGAGGTTTGCAAGGATAGGTCAGAATGGAGGAAATTATTGAAGCAGAGTTAGGTGTACAATTATGTATCAACGAGTGAAACATTTTGACTGTGCCTACCCCGGAAGGGAACGGCGTGATGGGTATGTATGTATGTATGTAGTCTTTTTAAATCGTCCCCGCTTTAACATATTTATTGATTTTTTTATCAGAAGGATACGGGTTAAAAACAATCTTGAATACTTATAAGTCTATCTGAAAACATGCTTGGGCTATTTGCTATAGCTTATTTATTTCATTCAAGTTTTTGATTAAAAATCAAGGGACTATGATAATAGCATACCATACCATATCATCACTGCATTTTTGTCTTCAATAAATATGTGACGAGGATATTAGGTGCTAAATAAATCTGAGGATTAAAAAGTATGCTACGAAAATCAGTGTATTTTGGGAAATATTTCATTTCTCCACATTTTCACAACCCATGGAGCAACTAACGCATTCAAATCATTCCCTCCCAAATCAATTTCGAGAGCTAGCGCCTCTTTATCCACCAGAGTCGTCATTTGGCTGACTGAGTACCACGCGTTGCAATTTTACAGCAGCCACTCGAGAGCGAAAGGGATCAAAAGCTAGCACAATCTTTTGATGAACGGAATTGAGTCCTTGTGCGGCCTTGGAAATGAGTCACGCCGGGTAATTCTGGAAATTCTTTCCCCGCAATGAACCCGATGGAAAGCACGGAGAGAGCCACGTAAACCTCACCATGTTCTTTGTGACTCTGGTCACTGTAGCGCTGAATATCAAAGGTGGTAATTACCACGGAAAGCGTACAGCAGCGGAGATCGTTAGTGGCGTTGGGTGGATGGTTTTAAACTTAAGAGGGAAGGTAGGCGTTGTGTGCGAATGATGGTGAAATAGAATTTGTAAATACAATTATATTAATCCGGAAATTGCGGACGCTTTCTTCATCACCAATTGCATGATCGACGATCAGCTCCAGGATCAAAATAAAGTCAAGACATACGGCCTTTTTTATTGATACTGAGACTAATGAGCATTTCAATAGCATTTGAATAGGATGCGTCTTAATAATGTGATCTCCTTTGATCTTGCTTTAAAAAACGGGACAACCGATCTTTATGAAACCGAACCAGCGCAATTAAAATTAAAATCAATATCTTAATTACAGGAATCGAATATACACAAAGAAGATTCATGGTTAACGGGTCGTCCATTCAGTTTTCATTTCCTGGTGACCTTAGATCACAATATAAAGGTTTTCTCTATATTTGTGAAGACGATAAACAAGGTACTATGCCAATTAAAAAAATAGATATTGCGCAAGTAAAAAGTGTCAGCTTTTTAGGAACTACATAATAAAAAAGAAGCAAAATTCCACGAAGGAAAAGCAATTTTCCTTCATTCGGACACAAACCCGGACCCTTCGGTATCACGCTAAGTGCTATGGTTAGTTGAACTACCGAGACTTCGTACTTGCAGTAGAGGTTGGCTCTGTTAAGATAATACCTTGCCTAGCCCCTATATCCTCAAAAATTGATGAAAGGAGATGAAAAAAATTATTAGAAGCCAGTTGGGAGAACGTTTTAGTTCACATCCTATATCTCAGAAAACAGTCAAACGAGTAAGTGTTGGGTGAGGAAAAATAACTTCGGGATGTGATCAAGAACAAAATAGTGTAGGCGGCTGTGAGGGGTGATGAGGAGCGATGGGTTTCTCAAAGCCGTGATGGAGGAACGGATATCGGGCAAGTGGAGCTGGAGAATAGAGGCAATAGCTTTAATGAATGGGATGAAGAAGGGTTGGACTTATGCGTAAATGAAGAAAGAAATAATAGAGGAAGATTCAAGCCCTCCTCGTGTGAAAATCTGGATTCCCTCTGACTCTTAATAAAACCTACACTAAACCGGTGGATTACATTAATGAAAGAAGCACAAAAAATAGCAACGTATCACATCCGCAGACCACATCAACCGTTACAAACGCATGTGATCTGAATCCATATTAAAATATTCTCCGTACTTCGCCACAATTATTATATTTCTCCCCCTCTCATCTTACATCGTACAAATCAAAATTTTTGTTTCGGGATTACACAGACTTCAAATTGAAATCTGGTATAAACAATTCTATTTAATTTGCTAACCGCCAAACGATTTTGATGTTCCACACAAGGCTGATTTCGTTTGATATAAAGGGTCTATTCACCTGTGTTCCTACATCTGAGGACTTACAAAAGGCCCACACCATACTCATAAACTTCACTATTCCGGAAAACGTTTGAACAGAATTAAGAGCTTTCATTAAATTGGCTGTAAGACATAAATACTTCCCTTCCAACCAAAATGTGAATAAACAAACAGAAGGACCTGCTATGAGCACTAGCTTGTCCCCCCTTTTAGCAGAATTTTTCAGGCATGCAACAAAAATTACTTAGTTAAGCAACCTTTGCAATGAGCTACTTTATCCGAACCCCACCAACTCCTTTCCGACAAAATTTCCCGCCTCACAACCTCTTTATACATATTTCTCCCAAACGTAAAGCTCGTATCACACGATACTTGATCCACTATAAGTTCGAAGATACTCGCCAAGATAGCAGGTTTCCAGTGCCGTGTGATTTAGAGCCAGCATGCTAGCTGGCAAGTATGATCGGTATCATAATGGCCAAGCTACTTGATTTCATCCTTGCCGCAGTTCTAGGTTGCAACTAGCTACCCACTACGGCGTAGTAGCTGGGGTCCAATCACATTAAATTTTTGTCGCTATGCGGTTTTCATTTTCTTTTTAATCAGCGCTATTATGTGAATAGGAGTTGATTGTGGTGGTGATATCAATGATAACTAGGTGCAATTTCATTGCAAATGTTTTGGTTACTGGCTGTGATTGATAGCGTTATCGAAAACTACAATAAACATTAGTTTTTGTGTGATGCAAAGTCGCAATTGAACCAAAATATTCCAAAGTATATCAATCAGGGTAAGGACTTGCTAGAAATAGCAAATGACGTTGATCACGTAAGACCTAGAAAAACACCAGGTGGTGTCCGAACCAAAATAAAATCGTTGTGGACGCAGTTCACATCAATGGTTCCAATCAAATGGTTCGAATGTCCGTGAAAATTGTATGTTCAACAAATGAGGTCTATGCGCATTAATTTAATCATAAATCAAATTATTTTGATATTTTATGAGAATATTTTCGTATTCAGAGGAGTTTTTACCAAGTTCCTATGTGTGTAGGCTCATGTACCATCGCATCGTCATAGTATTACGATAAATTTATCTTCCTTAAGATAAGATCCAAACACTCAAAATTGAATAACAACTCGCAATACTATAATTGATATTTGAATCTCCCATTTACTCATACAAGCTAAATTTTACAATTAATATTAATTCCGTGAAATTGATCGAATATTTGTTAGACTAAAATTTCGTTTTGTATCTACCTACTTCAACCAATAGTTCAGCGACGTCTGCATCGTCCATATCTCAATATCCCTAGTCACAAATGCCTAAAGATAATGAAGTAAGAAATTCGCGATGTCTACCAGGTATTATATGGATTGTGAAGACTTAAATGTGAAATCCAACGATAGTGGTTTGTATTTCAATCATAACTTCTCCCCCTGCAGCTTGTGAATGGCTCCACGACCGTCTTGACTTCTTTGTATCCATTCCCCAGTCCACGCTCTTTGACCTCTTCATTGGTCTCGAATGATATTCCCTATTCCCGCTTTTTCACGACGGCATTAGCGTTCGATGGTCGCCTTTTATCGGGCCAAGTTTTCATTTTTAAATTACTTGAATGATCAACAAATATCCCATATTTGTGCAAGCACTAGTTCAATGACTGTGTGGTGCCCTCCGGCAAGTATTAAAGCGTGCTAGCTTTCGTCCTCTTTATCTAGTAGCGGCCAGTATACTAGTTTTTGTACTGGATCAAGTATCGTGTGATGCGTGATACAGTTTATTTTCTATAACTTAGTTTGAGGTTACTATAACATCAATCAATTAATAAATTATGTAAACAAGTATGCAGTAATTTTTCTCAAGGCAATTTCTTCAAAAAGTGTGCAGCACACTGCAAAACGCGTTATACTCATTAAATAACTGTGGAAAAGTACGAAGCATCTTTTAATAAGGATTCAAATATTAGATTCTTCCACGGAGTGACGCCTGAAGTCGTGAAGTTTATGTAATTACCTTGAAATTCCAGAATATAAATAATGGATATTTTCCAAGGGAGACCTGAATATCAAAAATAACAATTTCATCTCGGTGTATAAATAAACCATTGGGAAATCGATAATATATACAGTAAACTTTTACACAACACTAGTAAACGTATTGAAAAATCGTAGACATAGGAAGATGTATCATTCCTTCTTTTATCAGAATGCTAATGGGCTGTCCATAATCCACGTAGACACCAAACAGAGGGGAGGGGGTGGGAAGGTTGTCAACGAAGGTCCACGTTTGGGGGATAGAAGGGGTTGGAGGGGTGTCTGCGTAGACAATGGTCGTAGTAAACGACAGATTATCATAGCTACAAGAAAATTTGTTTTATTTACTTACCTTTCCTTAAAATCAGCCTTAAATTACAGATAGTTCATGATAATCAATTAATAACCCGTTTCACAGCTTTTTCCGCAAAAAATAGAAAAGTCTACGTGAACAACAGAGGGAGCCGGGGGGGGGGGGTCCAGACGAAGTCCACAAGTGTCCAGTGGGCGGTGAGGGGGGTCAAAAAGTGGCCTATGTGGGTCTACGAGGATTATGGACAGCCCCTAAGTAACAGCCGTTATGGTTGAAAGATAAAGTCTGTAATTGATTCATAAGAAGCTACCCCAGTGATTCTCGGCGATTATATGCTCGGATGGTGAAGTAAATATTTCAGCCCTTCCTCAAAGACCTTCGGTCAGCGCTGCCTATACCTACACGCTTGAAACTTGGCAATAATTGGCAAGCGACTGTCGCCTTGAGCGAGTGTTATACCGGAGTGAAAGGCTCATGACGTCAAAACGCCGTGATCGAGTCGCCATCTGGTAGATTTTCAACTCAACTATTCCTTACGAAAGGGTTTGATGCGTCCTCATAATCTATCTAAATCAAGTTTGGAACACAGGGAGTGCGAGCACACTCGACTTCAAGTAACGTAAAAAAACCTACCCATGAGAGTCGTGCTTTAATTGTTCTAGAAAATCCCGATCACGAAACAAAAGAAGTCAGGTGATGCAACAACGAATGATTCGAGATTTCGGTGAGTGTTGCCCAATCCGACGGGTAGCTTAAGTGACTGATATTTAGTCTTAAGAATCATTAATTGTGATTTTCAACTCGATGAACAATATATACGCAATAAATAATCAATGTGGAAGGTTGCGCGATATTTTTAGAGAGGTTTCAATAAACCAAAACCTCGAGACCTTCGTGTTTGTGCCACGTGACTCCTTATATATTTGATCGGAATTATCCCGAACGGTTCAAACACAAACCTCCAGGCGAGGTTCAGTCGGTTCTTTAAAAAATCGACCGACGACCGAGGTCATTCACGCTTCCATGGGTTACTGGGTGGGTTGGTGATTGAATGGGGAGGATGGCTTAGAGAACGGAGAGAGGACCGAGAAAAACCACCATTTGCTTGCTCAGAACGAAAGTCGCACTCATCTGCGTCCCTTTTGACGGACGGAGAGATGAACTTGTAGAGCTCTCCACAGAGCGTCCACGTCCGGTTCGGGATAACACTGGTAAAAATTTCCGCCACTGCCACGATTTAACTCTGGCCTCCAGGATGGGAAACCGGTACTCCAGCCATGAACTTGAATGCCTCCAGTAACCGGACCCGCTACCCCCTGTATTAGCTAGCGTGGACTATACTTCGCCCACTCACAGAACATCAAAGATAGGGGAGGGGCGAATAGGGAGAAAATAGGACAAAGGGTATGAAGGGGATTGCAGGAATGAGTGAAAGAAAAAAGCAAAGGGCTCGTTTGATACTCTTCCACTGCGTCGAGTACGAGGATCTCGTCATCCGCGAGACAGGAGAGCGGAGTCGATTGCCCCGTCAATAACCGTGTATTCTACTCCGGCAGCCCTCTCGTGGATCGACGAGTGCGCTTAAAAATGCGAGCATTTGTTCACGAGTTGAACAGGAGTTGACTGCCGGAGATAGATAAGCATAACCCTAGGGTTTTGGAGGAGGATAGTATGCCGAGGGTTCAAAACCGGAAGTAATGCATGGATTGAAACGGAAATATGAAGCCCGAGCTACGTGAACCCATTTCTACTCCCATTAATGTTGGCGCAAGAGCAAATGTGACCGTACATAAAAAGAAAGTTCTGATTCCGTGAGACGCTATAACATTTTCGCTCGCATTTCCATCGAATCATGCGCTAAGTACAACTAGGCTGCAGGGTTGGGCAACGTTTTTGAGAGTGCGGGCCCAAACTGACCTCTCAATCAAGTCAAAATTCTTCCACGTGAAAACGAAAATTTTACAGCATATTATTTCATTTCATGATATTTTATATGTTAGTGATTCTATCCACCATGAAAAACTGACTAAAAAATGAAGAAGACAACTTTCCATGAAAAAATTATTTTAATGATATTTTAATTAATTTATTTATTTACAGATATATTAATCCAGTAAGTAAAACTGCAACTACCATGCGTTCACGCAATTTAAAGGCACTAGTATCTGGATCAATCAAAAAAGTAAGCATTAGCAGTTTTTTTTCGGTTAGGCAGTCATAATCTTTCCTTTAGAGAGTGCGAGCCACCTCAAAAGGCCACTATTTATTGTATTTTTTCTAATTTGAAATTCCTCCCAAATTATCTAAAAAAAGAAAATATAACTTCCATAATAAAACGAGAAATATTGGTAAAATTTTAAACGTATGTATGTAAATATTTTTCCAAGCTTCCAAACCATTTCTCCTGAGAAAGGATGTAAGGCTTTAGGGTACAGGAATCTATTGAACCACAGGCCTCAGGGTCTTGAAAATGGGCTTCCATTTGACCTCCAGTAACAAAGAATAGCAATCAGTACCGAAGTTCCTTTTTTGCTTTTTGGAATTACTTGAAATGAAGATATATGGCTCAAACTTTCACTATCGGATTGCAGAAAAAACTACTACGATTAGACTAGCTAGACTACGATTATCGCAAACCCGGCATCAACGGCCCTGATGGCGATGGAAAAGTCTTCCATCTAAACGTCAGCAAAGAAGAAGATGGAGCATCTTACCCGGACGGAAACCCGAGAAGAATTTACATCAATTATTCGCCGGGAGAAAATTAAATCCTATATAGCTAGACTCGAGGTTGCCATTTCCGCGTGCATGAGGTTGTCTCCACGAAAGGCTCCATGGCAACAGCATTCCAGTCGTGTCGGCCTTGCTCCTCAATAGTGGCACGGTGGTCAAGTGATGGTTTGCGTCCAACCTTGGTCCTTGACGTCACGATACACACCACGCTCAGCTGTGGACACGTGATGGAGTGATTTGCTGTCATTCATAATAATCCATTGGTTTGGTAATCTCGAATGGTAGAAACTAAAAGTCCTCAAGACTTTTAACTCAATCAGAACAATGTCTTCTTTCATTCAGCATACGTCCTACAGATTGTCCAAGATAATAGTTTAGTTAACAAAAATGTGGCCAATTACTAACCATGTCCAATGCCGTTTGGGGAAGGGTGACCGAATAATCCATGACCGAAGCCTTTGTTTGAAATATTACGATGGTGAAATGAATATTTTGCTTTTCATTTCTTTCAATGACAAAGCAGTGTATTTCAATTACGCCATTATCTTGGACAGACTTAACCTCTCTTCACCCAAACCATAAAACCCAACCTTTTTCTTTCCTTTCTCCGCTTGTCTAAAGCGTCATTCCTTTTCAAACCAATAGTTTCCCCCTACTGATCCTTTCTTCAGCAATTCATAACCAATGCAGAGGCATTCGGCCTGAAAATATTATGGTTATCTTCGTCGCATGGAAAGTTCGGTTTATTAGCATAAACTTCTCTTTTTTAGAGGACTAGCACATAGAAGTAATATAGTATCATATGAGAACTAACCTAAGTCGACTCAATGACCAGTCCTAGATAATTACTCACGATAAATTAAACACAAGGGGTAGAAAATAATGCTGTTTACCTTAGCCTGGAAGAATACTATTGAAGTAATTTTTCACTTTAATAATAGGAGCGCTGTCAGCGCATGATGAGGAAAATATTCCCCCGATATATATCAGCCTGTAAAGAAAGAGGTCTTCTTAATATGAAGCCAGAGAATGAATTTTCAACAGAATATTCTCTTAAATGAAATTTAAACTTTCCTATCGTTGACTACTCTACTTGCCTATATGTCGAGGCTGCAGGCAGGAGGTGGTCACAATATACAAAGGGAATTTTTTATCGAGAAATCATCCCCGAGATCCCCCGAACCTGATTCGTGTTTCATTCCCTGGAATTTTTTTTCTATTAAGTTTTACTCCAACTGCTTTAATGCTAAAACATTTAAATTAAGCGGTATTCAGATTTTTCAGGTCAGGTCGCGGTTCATATCCACAAAATCGCCCTTTTAGGAAAATGGAGAGAGAACTAATTTAATTACAGTTTGACTGTATTTTCCTCGGTTATTTTATTTGCATTAAAATAGTAAACAACTGGAAATTAATGGTGCGAGAGGGAGATGTAGGCCGAGAAAGTTGTGGCTGAATGTGGTTGAGGAAATTCTTAGGAGGAGGAATATTAGGAGTCTTAAGTCAGGAGGGTGTGTATGAAACAGCGCATAGGGGTAAATGAGGCAAGAGAGGTTTGCAAGGATAGGTCAGCATGGAGGAAATTATTGAAGCAGAGTTAGGTGTCAAAATATGTATTTATGAGTGAAACTTCGTGACTGTGTCTACCCCAGAAGGGAACGGCGTGATTGGTATGTACGTATGTAACAACTGGAACGCTGATTTACATGAAAATAAATTATTTTTCGTAACTTCATAAATATATTCCCGAATCTTACCATATAAGAATACAGTTGAGCCTTCAAATGGAACGGTCCTCGATTTGTAAGACGTTTGAAATAGATATATTCATAATGGACATCTAATGGTCCGTTATTCTTATTAAGCCTATTTTTAATATTGATAAGGATCCTTATTTTAACATCCATGTTCGGCTAACAATAAACGTACATGCACTGTGTCTACGGTACAATCGATGTACCTGCGCACATTTGTTCCGGATAGCCCTCCAAATTAAGATCGTCTAAGTCCAATTTAATTTTCACACAATGAATATTGTTGGATTGGATATTCGGGGAGGCGACCCACCGCTAAGAACATTTGTGCCATTAGGGGACAGGTAAGGGGAAAAGAGTGGATAGAAACCCGGCATCAGCATTAGCCTGCTCTTAACGAAAGGCGCCAAGGAGACCACGGTTTTATGTCTTATCCGTCAGACGAAGTACTGTACTTGAAGTGCCCTCCACAAGGCACTAAAGTAGGGCTCAGGTTTCCTTTGAAAAACATCCTCCTCTGCAGGGATTTGAACCCTAGCCGCCCGTGTGGTAGGCGGGTACTCTAGCCACCACACCAACCCGATTTCCCATGAATAATGCTTTAGTGAATTGTTTTTAGAGAGGTTTGAGGGCCAATGGTTCATATTTTGAATTCTACAGGATCAGTAAGCAAGAGTTCAAGTCAAAAAGACTATATTGTTTTACGTTGGGCACGTTTCTTATCAAATCACTACCAGTAGTTGCCAAATTCTACGCAGTTATTTCATATGTCCCAATTGATAATGAACACCGAAGAAGCTGCAAGACAATAAATGAAGGTAGTTCTACTTTTTTGGAAGAAAGCAAGGATACCAACCGTAAACGTGAAAGATAGCGATTTAAAGCTTGGAGAGAACTATTTCATATAAGTTTTCAGCATTAGAACAATGGAGGGCATTTACGAAATTCCAGCCAATATGTTTTGATACCAGTGCAGTAAATGCTTGTCGCTTCAGGGTAGCCAACGCATTGCTAGAAAAATTATTAGGGAATAATCCTATAAAATTACCACGTCGCCACCAAATTTAAGAAGTCACTCTAAAATCAGTTTTATTGTAAAAATGAGCACCACCACAGACCCTCTGCCAGATATTTTTTGAAATCCAGATTGGATGATATAAATAAGACAAGATGAAATGCAAAACTGGAATAGAATATTGAAATAACGGACATAAAATGAGTAACACAGACTAAATTTCATGTTTTCTCAGTGTTTTCACACTCAAAAAACCAACAGCACAGGGAGGATTGCAAATAATTCATCCAACTTTGTTTATTTCTCTTTGGGTATCTTCAAAAATATGCAAATGATATTTCATCAAAAGAACCTAGTATTATTCTTTGCCTCAGCCTCCCTTTCTTTCTGAGCGGACATTTCTCATCCTTTGCATACCTTAGCGTGGTATTTTTATTAGTTTTCTCTTAAATGATGAGTGTATTCACTGTGGAAAATATCTCGCCATGTTAGGAATTACCATCACCTGAATACATCACCTTGGACACAGCAACGAGGTTAACGTCAATATTATTGGAGTCCTCAGTCCATATATTTTCTTTGGAGCTGCACACTTTGCAGACAAAGTTCAAACATGTTCTCAGTCCTAAACGATGTTCTCCAAAACATTAGATATTTTAAAAGAGCACTTGATAGGCGAATGATCAATGGACTGTCTTTGCTTTTGAAAATAATACAAATCCGCGATCCTTCAGTCAGACTCATAAAGAGCCTCATTCAGATCCTCATCCAGTTCCGCGTCCTGAGCAATCGAGGTCTGCTGTAGAGACCATGCAGTTTCATTCAAAATAGTTTGTATCACGTCAGTAGGTACTTCATCACTGCAATAACATGAATATCTTTCATTGGGACATTTATTTAATATTCTCTAATCATGATTGTCCACAAAAAAGATTGTAATTTGTTATTGATTGAAAGTAAAATCCTCAATACAAGATATTTTTTACTACCAGTGCAAAACGTCGAGTGACTAAGGTTCAGGCGTCATCTTTCAAATAAATACATGGATGAAATGACAGCTGAGGTGAGAAAACATTTTCGAAAAAAAACGCCAAGGGGAAATTTTTTGATAGTTTTTGTTTCCATAACATCGGTAACAATGCTTGAAGACATAATGCCCAAAACACAAGAAACTCGACTATTTCTTCGTCATCTTTCAAATAAATACATGAATGAAATGACAGCTGAGGTGAGAAAACATTTTCGAAAAAAAAAACGCCAAGGGAAAATTTTGTGATAGTTTTTGTTTCCATAACATCGGTAACAATGATTGAAGACATAATGCCCAAAACACAAGAAACTCGACTATAACTCTCGCATCATAGATATGTACTTTGCTCCTCTCTCCACTGTACTCTCCTTCGCTTTCTAGAGGCAGAAAAATTCAATTCGTCCCTCATTTCCATGCTGCTCAGCAGAAAGAATTAAAATGATGCAAGGCACAAGAATGGTTAGGCGTCAGTTCTGGAGGTAATGACATCCTTTACTTAGAAAAGATTCTCCGATAGCGGCGCTCGCTCTAGAAAAACGTGTGCGCTCGGAAAAAAAACGACTTATGGAGCAAGTAGCTCGTTAGTTGCGCCTTTAAATACACTCCGAACCAAACAATTATCTACTCTGAGCCCTCTGAATGCTTTGCACTTCTCCAATACTCCCTCACCGCTGGTCTCCCCTCTCGTCCCTCAAGTGAGCTGAGGACAACTATATCTTAGATGGTCAGCTCATTTTTCTAAGGAGCGGCGGCGGCGAAAAAGTTGAAAACTCTGACGACAGTGGAATCTACAATGGGCGCCCATTTCCGCGCTAAAGTGTATCAAAAGTCATGTTTGCTATTCCTAAACTACACATTTATTAAAGAAAATTTCACTTCGGCAGCTGGTTGGTGTTGTCGGGCGTTACTTGGTGGAAACGATTCCTTATAATATCAATGAATACACTTGGTATTTCCACAATTTTTATTTTTCCTCAACTACCTACGTTTTGACACTCAGGTGACTATCATCAGGTGACTACCAGTATGGATGTCAGATGGTAGTCACCTGATGATGACCTGAGTGTCGAAACCTATGTAGTGGAGGAAAAAGAAAAATTATGGACAAATCAAATTTATTCATTGATATTATTCGGCAGTCGGCATAACAACTACAGACTGTTATCTCCTTGGGGTGACCTAAGCAAAAATACCGTTCCTTGTATCGGCATCTCACAATAATTCACAAAAAAGGTAATGTTTGTTGTATAATCCTCGTGTCATTATTTCAACCAAAAAATATTCAAATAATTAACCCCTTAGTTTCCTTTGTTTCCTTGCAGTAAACGAAATTCTATGTTGAAGTGAGAGAAACTGACTGCATGAGAACGGAACGCAGAAGAGCCTACTAAATCGGGGGGTACTGCATCCTCTTAAGCTTGCTCTGGTCTTAGAGTCACTCACTCCAGGAATTCCAAAAACTTAAATATAGAGATTTTAAAGCGGGTTTTATAAACTGAGAGGAAAAAATGGGGTTACCAGGCCAGTTTTAAAGTAATTCAGCCTTGGATGTAGAGATTTTAACATGGCCTCCAACTAAAAATTGCTCAAATTGTAACTGAAAAAAACGTCAATTTGAACGAGGAAGCACATATAAACTTTTAATTTAAACTGTCAATAAAAAGAGAAAAATCCTGAAAAACTGAATAAAAATAAACGCATCTTACCAGTTACTTCTTTAAGCGGTGTGCGAATTACTGCCATTCATGACGTCCAAAAGCGGTAGTTCCATACGAATAGCGTAACAGTTTGCTCCTGAGGATGGACAAATGTGCACGTTAATACATATCCCGATATGTTTATCCCGTTAAACATATCCCGATCCCGTTAAACATATCCCGATAATAATTGATATATTTTGTGCCATAACTTCGGTATTCACCTGAGAATGCATTTTATCAGCAAAAGCAGGATATTTTTAACCAAATTAACAGAAAAGTGAAGTATTTCCTTTGGCTCACGTGGTCAAGCCAGAGCCATTTTAAGAGCGCCCGGAAGAGGTGATGTTGGCTACATTGGGGACAGTGAGAGGTCTGAATGAAATCGCCGCATGTCGATTGCATGACGCCCACATGATCAGCCAAAGGCATTCACACATTTCACGAACATGTTCGCCCGTGCAGGCACCACATTGTCCACCCAACCTTCCCCAACACCCTCCGAAACTCTCTCCATTCTTTTCTCGCACCCCGCACCCCTTCCCCCCCTTGTATTCTCCAACGAAACCCCTCCCTCCCTCAAGCAATTCCCCCGCACCCCGAAAATTCACGAGCATTCGAATCAGATCCCCGTTTTTAACTCAATCGAGAGCCCACGCTTTTGTGTTTTTTCCGGTCGACAAAAGCGGAACTGGGCTGGATCGCGGAATGGACGCGGTGGTCATGTGGGGCCCTAACACGTTAAACCGCGACCCAGTCATCCACCAGCCTTTTCTAATCTCTTGCCGTCCCATGCACCACTCTTATCCCTGCAGCTCTCTCCCTCTCCACCTTTTTCTCCCCACATTTCCTCCCCTCCCCCTCCCTCCCTCCGCCCACAATCCCCTCGTAATCTCAGGGCCCCACTCCAGCAACATCAACATCCCCGGCTTTCCCACCCCACTCCCTCGTCCCAGAGTCGCAGTCGATTCGTTGGCGGTGGAGGGGCGAAAGACCGGCGGTCGCGGAATACTGTTTCCACGTCGAATCGACTGTTTCTCCAAGCGTGTGTTGGTCTCAAATCGCCAGAATAAGTATTAACAATGCCGACTCTTATCTGTCTCCACATATCGTCCTCCATTTACTCTGAGAAGCACCAAACTGGAATAACTTCAGCGAATCCATTGAGGCATGAATAACAAAACCATACCTTTGAGGGCGCTAAACAATAAGTCTTTGGAAGAAGAAGATTCATCTCCGAGATGTAATCCATTTTGATTCGACAAAAAGAAAATCTAATTTATTCGGGTTGGAGATTGAAAGACTGGTAAATAAATAATAATGCCAACGTAAAACACATCAGTTGCTCTCATTTAGTTAAAAGGTAGCATTTATGTAACATTTATTTCTCTCGTACCAATGAATTCTCTCGTGTATCTGAGAAAAATTCTCCTTTAGAAGACCACCCTTCATTCTAGGCTCACAATACCAAAGGTTTTTCTTCCCTAAGAAAATTATTCTGGTAAGTAAATAGATGAGATATATGTACTCGTTAAATAAACTTTACGTACCTCGTACTTTACGTACCTTAACCCGTAGTACAGACGATACACATACCCCATTAATTTTGCCAAGATATGTAATGGCATTTAATTCACAGGAATTCATCCTAAGATATCAGTAAATTAAAAATATCCATAGGCTTAAAATCCACTTGAGATGTTTTTGACTCAATACCATATACTTAGATACAATATGGGCTATATCATTCTAAATTGAAGTTCATATCCTTCATTCAGCTTGTAATACAACATTCAAACCAAGGGCCGAAAGTTTGCGCTACACGACAGTTGTCAGAGAACTGTTCGCCCCTTGAAGTCTAACTCCTCTAAAATAACTTATTAGCAGCCATTTCTTTCAGCTCTCAGATTATAGTCGTAGGTAAGAAATTTGCATATTCTAGCCGATTCTAGCCGATTCTAGCCGATTAGGTATGTGAAGATGGTTTTTCCCGGTGCACCAAAATTTTATTTAATTATTTTTTCTTAACACAGTACTAAACAAATGGATCAAATTTTGATAATGCCACTTTGTTGTATCACGATGTATACATAATCAATAAAATATTTAAAAAATTTATTGCTAAGTCAAAATAAAAATTATAATAGTAAATATAGTGGAATAAAAACATACTTAAAGTTACATAAATTTTATCGCAAAAGCATGCATATTCAAGATATTTTTCCTACTTGTTAGTGTTTATCAACAAGATTTTTCTTAAAAAGTATTATAAAAAGTAAATATTTTCAAATACCATTTTATAATCACAATGTGTAAAAATATAATATATTTTAAAATTGGTATATATAATAGGATTACAAGCAGCATTTTCATAAATCATTTAATGTTTTGTTGACCCCTTGACAAAACGATCTTTACTCTTAATCGGTAAAGAAGACGGTGATAACTTGTGTCATGATATATGTGTCCAATCAATTCCTCCTCCTCCGCATTCAAAATATATTCGAAATATTCGATATGAAAACGGGAGTATCCCTCTTTTGGTGTTATTCGGTATTCAATATGTTTCTCTGAACCAAGCAAAACACAGCTAATTTCGGTGCATTTTGTGGTGAAAAGTTTAGGTTAAAAATTTATTGAAGGGAGCTTTACAGTCACTTCGCAGCATAAAAGTGCAGTTCTCCATTTATTTCACATTCAAATACGCTACGGTCATGCCACACTGAAGATGACAGGTTAGCATCAGAGTTCACGTGCACTGGAATCTGTCCAAGATAATTGACTATTCGAATTATACTTATTTGGCATAGAAACAAAGGAAAAGTAAACATTTTTTCATGATTCAAGCACTGGTCACCATCATGAAATTTTTGCTCACCTGATTCCCCCCCTAATTGCATTAGACGCATTCACTGACTGGCTGCATTTCTAACGGTCGAATGCACTATTATCTTGAACGAACTCTTAGAGGCACATCAAAATGAAAAGAGCGTCCATAATTCAGAATCAACTTGTCTTTGTTCTTTCTGTGCTCATCTTCAGCCGAAGTGTCCAATATGAATAATTAAGTTTTGAATTAATTTGCTGTTAACGGCTAAAGTTTTAAGCATGCAGCATTTTAGAGAAGTTATTTAGAGAAATCATTATATATTTACGTATATTAACAAACGGCCGTGACGATAGCCTCCCTACCTGTCAGCAGGTTAGCAAAGGTTTCACTATCTCGTAGCTTTAGTTCCTTCTGTTTAATATAGTATGTACAAGCAGCTTTATGAACATTATTAATTTTTAAATATACAGTTAAATATTACAAGTAAGAAAGGCAAAAGAGCACAAATGTGTAACATTCAAGGTTGAAAAAAATACAATACAAAGAATACAAGATATATTTAGAGAATCCGCCAATTCCAGATAAACTACAAAACCAAATAAACACAGAAAATATTAAATATAAAAAGAAACAAAAATCCTTCCATTCATCTTCACTTAACAGCTCTAATATGGTCTATTCAGCACTTGTTTAAACTTTTACTAAAGACTCATTAATGTGTCTTTGTGTGAAATAATATTTAAATTAACAGGGCACGTACAAGTCGCTATGTCCTCGTTTGATTGGTACGGCTATCTATTGTGCATTACGTCTGCGCCACTTATGGATTACCTCATTACGTGTGTACCCCTTATCTAATTCCCTATCTAACCTTCAGATGGAGTGGTGGCAAGAGAGAGGAGGGTGGATGGCGAGAAGCGGCAACCGGGGATCACTGACATTACTCTGGCGGACCATCGTAGGCGCCATTCGATGAAGTGGTCAATCCACTCCCCGGCGTACGCCAATGTCAATGATCAACAAGAGCCAGGAAACCCATTTTGCCATCACCACACGGGAATGCACGGCACTGCAAAGGCCTTGCCACTTACCTACGAGCAACTTGGCGCATCGAATACACTACAATTACTCCTCCGCTTTGCTTTCCCTCGTGATTCTCTAATGCAAAAACAAAGAGAGAGGAAGAGAGTGAGTGAGAACAGCCACCGTGTTTTAAGGCACTATCTTCAGGTTCGGATTTTAACCATCAGTAGCCATCCAACGAAAGATTGGTTTGCAGCAGCTCTCCATTCCCCTCTCCTCTCGGTCAACCACTATATTCCGACATAATTATTCACTTCGGCGTCCTTCATGATTTGCCTGATGTATTTTATTCTTGATTTTCCTCCGCAATTCTTCCTTATATGGTAGTCCGAGCGAGATAGTTCCCAAGTCATTATAGAGGCCATATTCGAAATATACGTTTCAATTTCACCAGCTGTAGGACATATGGATTAAATATTGCACTATTAAGGGTGTAATAATATAGTTTTATTTGACAGAAATGGAAAGTAATTAAATAAAAATATCTAAATAAGTCTTTAACTTGACTTATTTTTTCCGCGCTGTTCGTTTGAAACTCCTTCAAAAGGGAGGGTATTTGTAATCCTGAAGAATTAACTGCGGTTACAATGTGATTAATTTTCAAAAATGGTTGAGAAAACACAAACTACACACTTGATTTTTTTTACGATATGTAAGTATAGGAAATGCCTTATTTTTAATATAATGTCTCTCTGGAGTGCATACAGGTACAATTTCCCATGTAAAAGGGCTGGTATTTTCTGGAAAACATCGCCAAAAGTAATGTGGTAAGGGTTGGAACTTCTGGCATCAATGGAAGGATGAGATATGTTTCTTTAAAATGAAACCACATTCATTGATTTCTAGGTAAAACGATATTTCGCTCAAACTACATTAATTTCTCCTTCCAATATTTTTTTCACTCACGTGTTGCGTCTCAAATCGTTTCCCAAATGCAGACAATAGATTATGAATGATCACCATTTGCCAGCTGGTAGCCATAAATATAGAGCGAAATACATATAGAATAAAATATAGAACGAAAGCACAAAGCAACAGTGCCAAAATAACGAAAGAAAAACCATTATTTAATCTAAGCCTATTAATCATATAATATTTCTCACTAATGTTGTTTACTACTATCATTTTATACTAATTTATCATTATTGTAAATGATATATGTGGACCCCAGAAGTCAAGGGGTCTAAGTGACATTTTTGAAAAAAATAAGTTTGGTACAGGAATGGGATGTGAAAATATTAATCTTTTAGGTGGTAAAGGGATCCAAGTGATTTTCTTGACAGGTGCTGCTATCTAGGGTAATGCCTCTTAACTACTTAGTGGGTTGTACCAAACATTTTCAACTTTGTCTTAAGTTTTCTCTAAGCAATGGTTTTGTTACTTAAGACACCTTGACTTCTGGGGTCCTCATATGTATTTACCAGCATCAATGACCTTTGAAATGCATAATTTCTCTCCATTTTAAATACGAGATATGGGAAATCGGCTTCCGTCAATCTTAGGAATTTATTATAAATTCAAATATTGTACATTCAAACGCGACTATGTTAGCAGAATACATTGTTTCAGGTTTCACTTTCACAGGACGCGTTTATGAGGGAAAAATCGGGTTGTAAAATATTTTTAAAATGACTGCCTTAACCCAAATGAAAGATAAAACAAGAAAATTTGAATTGTCTTCACATACCGTCGCCTGGAACAGATATTTCTTGTTCAACTGAGGTTGGCAAACTCGGTCCTCGTTTGCCGGTTCCCTGTTTTTCAGCATGGAACAGAACAATTTCTGAATGGAGAAGGCAAATCTTGAATAATGCCGAGTTCGCTGAAGTTTAATTCGCTGTCTGACGACCGCCAACATGGGGCTCATGATGGAAGATTCATACGTCTCTTGCTCACTTCCCATAGCAGATATTTCCTTCCTAACATCCAAAAAGTTGCTCTGAGCTGTCAAAAATAATTAGCTGTAATTCATAACTCCACGTCGTCCGTATTTCTTTAATTGTAAAGTAATGTAAGTAACCTCAGGCTCACGAAAATCCCCACTAACTGCGGCCATCAACGACGGTAGTATTCTTCCGATGGCAGCGCCGACCTTTGGGTGAACTAAATGCGGAAAATGAGGCAACACGTTGCCTAGGCAACGAGAATAAAAATTATAATCCTCTATGTATATTCACGCTACCAGGCATCCGACACTACCTGTCAGCACACTCCACTTCCGGCAGAATGCTTTCTTTGCTTGAGCCATTCTGCTCACAATGTCCTTCTTGCTTCTTCCATCGCTCGTAATCTTGCTTCCCAAACAACAAAACTCCTTCCATTGCGCTTTTCTGCCCAAGTTTAATCTCATTTCTCTTCATATTAACATTCAAGTTATATTTCTTCTTGTAATGTCCGGGCGATTAAGTATTCTCGTCAGATCTTCCTTCTCTGCCATAATTGCTATACATGCTGATTTTTTTCTCCATGCGCTTGCATTTATATGATTAATTTTCTTTACATGATTAATGGCTTCTTCAATCAATGCATGAAGACCATGAATGGCATCCCTGACGTACTATTTTCCTCAATGCTGCTTTACCCACATTGCCGCTGCTATTATTCACGGCCATCTACTACCCACACTACCTGAACGTCGCTCTTGTGTCACTATATAACACTTCTGTGCTCTTCAGAGTGCTTAGCAATCTATTTTAACCCTTACTAACAAATACTTTCTCCAGGTGGATGAAAAAAATATATTTGGATTTGCCCTTTAAAATCCTCCTCTCTATATATAATATACTTCAGAGTTATAATACGTTTTCTCGTTCCCCTACCATCCCATCTCTTCCTGAACCGATTTGGTCTTTTCCCAAGAATTCCTCCATCTTCCGACCCATCCTAAAGTAACTTTTCACTATTCCGTAAAACGGTTCAACTTTTCCCCTAAAGATATGGCCATCCACTTCTTTACAATAGTTTCCCATTCATTCCCTTCTAACATATGCAGTTGATTGCAACTTTTTTATACATCTGCCGTTCAACTTCCGTTTTCGTTTTGGTCCCACTTTCTTCTTTCATCTATTAAGTCCATGAATTCCTGATGCGACTTTATAGTCGATCGTCAGTATCGGTAAAACTAGTCTGAGTCTTAGATAAGTAGGCCTATTTATGGCTATAATACTAAGATTGAGTTTTTACACTCATTATCCTATTGTTTTCGAGCTCCCCTACCCCCTTTGTGGAAGATAAAGGTCCAATAATGCATACTTCTTTGTCAACATATTATTTTAGTTTCAAATAATGTTTTAGTTGTTGCTATAAATATATAGCAGTTGTCTATCAAGGCATTGTTAATCTGTATGAGTGGGAAATTTACTGGAGTATTACGGAAAAACGTTTAGAGACAAGCTGACGGTAACCTTTAATTACATGCTTTTCTTTGAGTCGGTTTTCCATGGATCAATAGATCCATGGGTCCATGGTTACTTCATTTTACCCAACATAGTTACCACTTCATTAACTCAAAACATGAAACGAGTTAGAATAGTAGTAAAGCATCCGACTCTCGTCCCGAGGGCAATCAGAGACGTCGCATCAAGTCCACAACCTTGCGATTTTTTTCTAGGAAACAGTCCTAGTTAATAAAATGCTTCCTTTCCCGCGGACTACAACCTTGATGTGGTGGAACGGCTTGCGCGTTCCAATGACCCCAACAGCTGGACTGGCGGGATCAATTAAAATTGCTCCCAGTGGGGCCACCCATGCCAGACAGGTCTAAGGGGAGGAGCCAGACGAAAGGTAGTCCAGTGGTAGTATCACGTGAAAACACTGTTGGGAAGTGTGGGTGGGAGTCCCTCCCAACTGTTTTACTACCCTGAAAAATGAATGGCAATCAAAAAGAAATGAATCCTGGCAACTACGGGACGCCACCCACTGAGGCGGGTGTCTGAGGCGGGGGATGTAAGGCCCCCGAAGTGGTCATCTCACAAAATCCAAACACAGAGCAAACACAGGATACAAGGACCAAGGAATATAAGAAGAAAAGGAAGAGAAGGAGAGTACCATTACAAATAGGGACTTGGAACATGAGGACTTAGATGAGGGCAGGGAAGCTGGAGAATATTAATCGGGAAATGGGTAGAGGAATCGTAGATGCCTTGGGGCTGTGAGAGGTGAGATGGAAGGACAGCGGGGACTTCTGGAGTGATAGTCTATAGTGGCGGGTTGGAGAGTCAACGTTCGGTAGCTATAGTATTGAACGCAAAATTGGGAATGAGGGTAGTAAATATTGAGCAGGTGAGCGACAGGATACTACTGGTAGAAATAATAGCACGCCCTACAAATTTCGTTTTGGCTCACGTGTACATGCCTACAAGTAATCAAAGGGAGGAATAGCTGGATGAGGTGTATGAACAGATAAGAGGAGATAATCAGAGAAGTTCCGGAAAAGAAAAACCTATTAGTAATGGGGGACTGAAACGCAGTAGTTGGGGATGGTAGAGACGGGTGTGAAGTGGAAGGGTTTAGATCAGGAACGAGAAATGATCGTGGAGATAAAGTAGTAGAATTTTAGGAGAAATAAAGAAAGAAAACTTCTGAAAATGGGCGAGGAAAGTAAACTTCTGAATGATATCCGGGATGGACAGGGCAGATGGTTGAAGGGTGTTATAAAGAGCGATGGGTTGCTGAAGAGTGTGATAGAGGGAAGGAGGTTAGCAAGCGGTGAAGGGGAAGAAAGAGAATAGGTTTCATGGGTTAGAACGTATGCTGAGGCAAAAAAGGATACACTGGAAGGGGATGAGCCCCTGAATGGATAGAGGACCGGGAGGAGATTCTCTGACATTCAGCAAAACCTTCCTTAACCGGTAGAATAGTTAAAAAAAACATAAAATGTTTATAAAACAACTTGTTGCCTTTTAAACATTTTATTAACTAGGAGTAAAAAGTAAATAATAAAAATAGAATGTTTAAGTATGCTTTTTTAAAAGAAATTATTAAAAAATCTAAAAATAGAAATATCTTAACGTACTAAAAAAGAAAAAATAATATATTCTCAAGTGAATGAAAATTTATCCCAGTAATGGAAATAATTAAATTCAATTCAAGGGAATTAGCCATACAAATAAGACGGAATTTATGTTGATATCGAAAATGAACGCTTTTCGTTCTGGTCTTGTCATTGTGTGGCTAATTTCCTTCAGTTGAATTTCATACTTTCAAGTACCAGGCTAAATTTTCATTCACTTGAGAATATATCATTTTTTCTTTTTTAGTATGTTATTAAGATATTTCTTCTTTAGATTTTTTAATAATTTCTTTTTAAAAATCAAGCTTAACAATTCTTTTTTCATATTTCTGAATAATTAAACCAGAGGTTGAAATCATAGTCTTTCAATTAATTGTAATTAAACACCGCATTTTAATCTCTTAAATTCTAAAAAAATATTTGAGTTTTTGAAAAGGATTCCTCTGAAAAATATATTTTTACACTAATATCTCCGAGTAACTAATTATTATATTTTTTTATGATTGCAAGTACAATGAATTCAAAAAGTTTTCAAAAAAATTTAAATTGTTCAATTTCCCCCTAATTTAAAAACTCGATCACTTATTATTTTCCGCAATTCTTGGAGAAAAAATACCGAAGAGATACAAACATTCAGAAGTATAAAAAAATTCCTAAATGTAGGATAGATAATCTTGCATGTACCCTTTTATCACTGATACCTTAGAGGATTTTGTTCAGTAAATTGAAGACGGGATGAGGCATGAATTCATAGTGGGGTTACATCATTTTACATAGTTGTTTTTTTATCCAAGTTATATATATGCCTCCATGGTGGTCCTCAGCGATGGTTGGAGTGTGGATGCACTCAGCTTTTGCACAAATGTTTGAAGCCACACAGGGGTGGAGGTTGAATGTATGATTACGAAACAAATTGAAGCAGTACAAAAGAGCTCCTCTCAATCCGACCCGTTCCGGCGATCGCGCGCATTGCCCTGCGGGATAGAATCGCAGAACGAAGCATGGAGTGGAGATACGAGATGAGTTTTTGGGAAAGCGATAACTGCTGCACCTTGTATAAAAAAATAGCACAACGGAATTAAAATTGGGGAACCCTACTGCACTCACCAATATTTTGCAATGCCAATATTTTTAGCAGATAATCTTCAAAATTAAAGTCATGTTTGGTTCTGAGATTAAAAAACTAAGTTCCAATTCGCAGTCTTTGACTATTGATGCACGTTTTAAGACGGCCGATAGAATTCTTTGAGAATTCTCTAAATTACTGAGAAATTGAAAGTTATTTTCGTGAAAGAAATAGTATTTCACAAAATATGACAGTATTGTTTTCATGCATCATTCCTCTCTAGAGATCAAGTTTGCACCATTGACGCAAATTAAATGAAGTTTTTTTTACCATTACATCGAGGATATACATTTACGTAATAATATAATACGTAAAGTAAAAGTAAAGACTTTGTCATATGATTTATAGAGACCAAGCAGAAACTAAGCCAAAATTTTCTCTCTCTCTGGAAGTACGAACTATAATAATTTCATTGAAATGTAGCAAAATGTGGCTGCTCCGTTATTAAAAATTAATACACTATAGGCATAAAATAAATGGCCATTGGTCTTCTTAAATGTTTATTATTCCTCAAAGTTCAATGGTCTTATAACCTCCGTGACTTCAGGCGTGACTGGTGGAATTCATGAGAAAAAGAACACTTGGAATTTTTCCACGGGACCCTAAATGTGACGCCTGAGCGTCGAAACTAGTTGTACCATATGCCCGTGGAAAAATATTAACTTTTTTTGGTCGTCTTCAATAAACTTGAAAATATTATTACCTCTTATTTCAATTTTGTTAATATTTCCCTCATAAATCTAAGGCAAACAGCGCTAGTGAAGGAGCCTAACTTACCAGCAACGTTAAATTAAAGAAATATAAATTTTAAATAAACACTTCTCATTGATGTCAACATAGCAGGTCAAACGGTAGCAAATTTCACAGTGATAGACAGGAAGGGTGGCGGTCTTCTTTACTCCTACAAGAAATATTTCCTAATGTTCAAAGTAATTTATCTTAAACTTCGAACACATGCTGTACATTGACGTTATGATTCGGGTCCAAACAAATCGTATACATAGAAAAGCAAAATAAATGGATCGTTGAAAAGGTGAATAATGCCATGGAATTATCGGTTGAGTGATAGCATCGTTAAGTCTTGACTCGATAAGTCTTCAAAAGTCTTCTTCTTTCAAGGGATGTGTCCAGCGAATTGCAATTTTTCAAATCAAATTACGATATACTGGCTCCAATTCCAATTTGATTAAGAATATTTGTGCCGTTATCTGGTGATTCTGGCATATGTTACGTATTAATATAGCCTCGCTGTTCGATTGAAGCCCATTAGAATATTGATATTTCTTTATTTATTTATTGATTTTTATGTTCGCCCAACACAATATTTACTGGGCAAACAAAAATCATTACTTTGATTACTTAAAATGACATTACTTAAAATCATCACAAAGTAAAATCATTACTTCCTTCCGGAAGTAATGGTTGCAAAATTCACCCCATACTTAACATATTAAACACTACCCCTGAACCCAATAATCGGAAAAAATTCTACTATTTCCAAATCCCATGCGGTTGTTACGTATGTGTGGTTTAATCTTAAGGTTATGCATTTCGTGCCACTTGTATTTTCTCCGTACATTGTTTCCCCCAGATTCCCTTTGAGTTCGGCATGACGTGATATCACGTCATGGTTGTCTTTACGCTAGTGCTGATGACGTGATATTACGTCCATGGTGCCGTGAGTGTTCCAGCATTCACTAAGCCCCCTAATGAAAGCTGGAGCACTCACGGTGCCCATGACGTCATATCACAACAACAGCACCGGCGTAAAAAAAGTGCGGCATGACGTGATATCACGTCATGCCGCACTCAAAGAGTTAACACTTCGTGAGAATAATCAGATTATAAGATTAGAAAATTTATATCTTGACAGGAAATTGAGCGAAGACCCTCGTGCCGGCAATTCACAGTCTACCACGCAATCCAGGACTTCTAACACTCAAACAGCAAAAACTACTTGAGTATCATGAGCTATTGATTTGAAAAATCATAGAAATTTTCTAACAACCACGTGGCAAGGAGAAGGGGAAGAATAAATTAAGGTTATAATTTTTAATAGGAATTCTCAGTAAATGATGGAACAGTAATTGTTAAAATGTTTTGACGAATTGAGTGAAATAGGAATTAATTAACGCATTATATTCATAATATGACATGCTAAATTTCGCCGGTATCAGCTCATTTTTACGAAACTCAATTGCGAATTTAGATGTAAAAAGAGTAGCAATATGCTAGAATGATAGAATCATTAAGAGACCAGGCATTTCCGATTATTAAAAAACAATTTTCTTCACCTTTGAGGAAAGATTCAGCGATATAACCGAAGCCTAGGAGAACTTCGTCACGGCTAAGGTATGAGAAAGAGGCTGAATAAAATATCAAGACCCCGGTATGGAATATTCCAATTACTAAATGAATATTTCTACTCGGTATTCATTATGTAGCATTAGGGATTGAAACAGAAGTGGAAACCGAAATAATCACTTTTCAACAACATAAATCCCTTTCCAAAAACTAAAGTCATCACCCAGATACCGGAGGTTAACGGTCTCCCGAACTCCTCTTCTGGTGTATATTCGCATCGTTACCTTCTTTATTCTAAAAAACCCTGTATGTACTTATGCATGCTATAAAAGTGAGCGTTTCTATAAAGTTCCACTATTCAAACTTCAATTTACCGTTGATTTCCTCGGTATATATCCATTTCAACTTGAATTTGCAACCATAGACAAAGTACCGATATTTACGGCTATACATGAAAGGTTTCAATTTGACCTCAATTCTTAAAACTCGAAAAAGCTAAATAAGTTGTAAAAGAGAAGATATTGAGAGGAAAACTTCAGATAAGAAAAAGTAGCTTATTAAGAACTTAGAGCTTCGGTAATAATTAGAGTTAGAATAAATCCAGTGTGCATTATCTTGTATTCATAATATGAACAAGTAAATTCCTTGTGTAGAATAAATTCATTCAGTTTAAGTTATTATGAAAGCATCCGCGGAGTGGTCTTGTATCATAATGGTTTACGTGATTGCTTCCGCGTTGTTATTTTTTGACGACAGTTTTGCGAGCTGGAACGCTCGCGAAACTCTCGTCAAAAAATGACACAACGTGGAAGCAATCCCGTAAACCATCATTATTCATTCAGTTTAAGTTTGATTATTAGCACTAATCACCATAAACTTTTAAAAGTCACTGGCAACAATGTTTTCTGACCTTATGAGCGGTACACTTCATGGGATATACTCAAGCTTTCAATAAGTAATATTATATCAGCCATAAAATCAATTGTTTTCATCAATTCAAGAAGTAAGCATCTCATGAAGAATGATATCTTTACCTTGATCTAATAAAACCTGACCTTTCCACATAAAAACTCACTCCAGCGCACAAATTCGGCGGGCATATCCATTCCGCAGTGACCGCGGCTAATTCGCAGCAATCCATTGGGTCGCTCTGCTTCTCAACCCCCCCTCCCGCCCCTTCCCTCCCCCACGACCACACGCCCTTCCACTCCCTCCCACCTCATCCCCCGCCCCAAACACCAACACCTCCGACCACTTCCTTTGAATCCGGGATAAGATTCGTCTCCTTTCTCCTCATCCCGTGCCCACGCTTCTTCCCCCCCCCCTCTCCCTCCCACTTCCAAATGCAGGTCCAACTCTCACCCTTCCGCTCTCTTCCTTCGCCAACCCCCCACCCCCCGCCCGCCCCCGCACTCTCCCACCTCTTTTCTATCTTTCCACAATGTCTCACGCCACACCCGAGAGCATTCTTTCTCCCCCTGACCCTCTTATCGGCTTTCCACTCGAACACTTTTGGGCTCCCGCCATTACTGCTTCCAAAATGCACTATAACACTCCGCCATCCCCTTCCAGTATAGACAAACCCTATCCCCTTCTCCCGACCAAACCAATCCACTTCCTCCAAACATCCCCAGATCCTATCCCAACCTTTTTCTCCCTCCCCCAACCCAACCTTAAACTCGATCCGAACCGACCCCCTCTCTCGAACACTTTCCCCTCCCTCCGGAGTCGTCACTGAAACAATCGCAGATACCCAGAGCCGATCCCACAGTCCCGAATCTTTTCTCTTCTCCTCGTGTCGTCCTAAAATTCACCGAGTAACTCGCCACTCTTACGCCACCACCCTCGTCCCGTGGGCAACCATATCCTCTCTAACGAGCAACTCTGCCTGCTTCATACGACACCGAATCCATTGTGAAGGCTTTTGCAGGAAAACTGTCCACCCATCAACGTGGAAAACCACGTAATATATTCCAGAAAATTCTTATAATCAGCCATAAATCTACTTCCGATATCCTTCTCTCTCTCTCTCCAATTCTATTCTGTCCCTTTCTAATTCACTTATATCTGGCGTCAAATATTGCTTAATAATACACCACCTTAAATTCCACACAATATTTTACTCAACATCGACCATGCTTTCAGCACTACGTGGAATTATCAAGGTTTTTTTTACTTTTGGGGGCAGGTCTTTGAATACCTTATCGGAATACAGGAGGGGAGGGGTTAATTTGTAAGGGAGTAGGGGCGTGGGGGAGGTTCATTTAGAAAGGAAGTAGGAATGACTAAAAAAAGGGAAGTCTACCTAATGCAACAAAAGATTTTGCTGCATCAGGTAGAAATGGGGCAGGGGACGGGATGAAAGAGAGGTAGGGAGAGGCGAACGTTCAGCAATTTTTTATGCATAAGTTTTCCACAAAGTTACGTCTGAGACTTTCGTTAACATGAAACTGACTCTTTGGAACCACAATCCTCCCTTTGTCGCCCACGTCCATATCCAATATGAATGAAAGGTGTTGGTGACAAAATTACATCGGACATTAAAAGGATTGACACGAAGAGAAATCGGGGGATGATAGCAATGGCAATTGAGGTGTGCTTTGTTGTGTTGGTCCTCGTAGTAGTCTGCGACTATCGAGGGGCAATAAAGCAATCTTGGACTAAACCGTTTATTTGCCTTTCGTAAGTTGGTCCGTGGGTCCTAATTATGGTTAAATTTTTGGAAAGTTATTTTTATAATTCTTACAGGCGTAACTCAGGACGATTAAGGATACCATGTATATAAATAAGGCTTAAGGAACATTAGTATGGTTAGGTGAACGATTATTATAGAGGCGTATCCTGGCTATCGGCATCGTGAAATTAGCGAGACGAGAGACAATTCATAGACCTATCTGCTCGGTAATAATTTCACCGTCTTTTCTCACATTTATCCATCCTACGGGTGTATTGGATCCATTCTTTCAAGTAAAGCAGGCGGGAAGATTCCAAAATCCATGCAATTGCCCAACATTTTTTTTTTCAATCTTCCGCCGCATGTCCCGCACCGCTCGATGTACCGACTGCGCGCTAGTTTGATGCTGGAGTGAGTTTCCCCGACATGCTTCGTACGCACCGCAATGGATGAATGGATGCATCACATTACCCTCTGTACCGTCGGCCAGCATTCCCTCCCTTCAAGCGCCTTTCAGACAGCCTCAATCGACTCCAGGTGCAAAAAGACCGCCGCTGTACGCACAACTTCAACTTCGCGTCGACTTCACCATGTAAGCACGTATGCGCGCATCTGCCCACCACAGTTTGGAGTCCTGCGTAGAAGAGGATGATTTTCGAACCAAACTTCTGGCAACTACCCAAGCAGCAGTTTCGCTGTATCATGGCTACTGTTCGCGCTGCCGAAGTAACGCGTGCGAATCGCTGTTAAACACTAAAGCCTTATTCTTCGTGAATTACGGGGCCGACGAGCATAGGTAGTCGTTCGCCAAACCTGTGTTAGCCAAAACTTTGCTCTTACTAGAATGGGGTATTGAACCGGAATTAATATGGCGCAATTATTGAGTATATACGGTGGTCTATAACCAGTTCTGAAGGAGAATCATATAATATTCTTATGAAAATGCAAAATTTTTCACTATAATATTTTTGAAATAAGGTTTTATTGAGGCTAATTCTGACTACTAATCATAGATATTTATGCATTTCAAGATTTTAATAGGTATAGATGATAAGTATCAGCTCAATTATGAAAATAAAACAGAAAAAACTGAAGAAATAACGACATTCTCATTAGAAGAACATTTTTTTAAATATTAATTGATTATTACTCATAGGTTCTTTTCAGCTTTAAAAGGAAGAACAGCTATAGCAGTAGACAAAGATTAATTGAACTTGTAGGTTACGCTATTATTTTTCACTTTTCAAATAAATAACAATGACTCGAAACTTACTACCTCTTTAAATATTCATAATTACTAATAATTTCTCATTGCTACCTAAACATGATCTACTGATGACATTTCTAAACGTAGGTATTCAAGGTATTCATGAAATTTCTCTTAAATAAGAGATTGCTTACAGAACATATATAATAATAAAATATCAATCTTCCGCGAGAATATTATAGGAATGCTTATTTGTTCAAACAAAGTATTAAGCATCTAATGCAATAAACACAATATTTATAATACTCTGATGCATTTACAAAAGCAAGATGTATTTCATTTTTTAAATCAAAGAAACAACATTCGCTGAACAATATAAAAATAAATAGTGATGAGTTAAAGAAATATTTTAGAGTTTTATCAATTCATATAGTTTATCATAAAGTAATCTTTTACTTGATACGTTATTGTAATCTTACACTTGAAAGTCAACATTGAGACTAACTACTTCATTTTACCAGTTAAATTGTACACCATCGAGTATGTTTCATTATAAAAACTGTATTTATGCGTTTTTATTGTATAAACTTGATCAACAGCTAATTATTTCGGCTTAATAATTTCGGCGGATAATAATGAAGCTAACATCACGGGCAGTAGCGTACAGCTTAGAAGAATATGTACACTTACTTACAGCATATAATGTGCTCTTTATCAAGTATGGGAAGCAGCTTAAAAAAAATATCTGTCTTGGTGTACTCTGGCATAACTATGGATAGTATTTTTATAGGCAATCAGAGAAGGAATTAAATGTATTTTTCAAAAGAAAACATAATATAACACGTCGATTAATATAATTCATATAATTGGACTAGTAGGCCATAAGCATGTGTTAAAGGAAAATTCGGAAGTGATTTTTTACTGGCCTAACCCACAATCAAATTATTTTCAATGGAATCCAATTTATCGATTGCATTGTCAACAGTAAAATAAAATGGATTAACCTGCCCTGCATAGCAATTTTCCCGCGTTTAAACCACGAATTTCCCCCTCTTCTTGAATTATTCAAGTCTCGGTAAGTTTTCTGAATAATTATTTGTCACCGGTATCACAAAATACCATTCATACCAAGCACTAGAAGTCATCGTTCGTTAATAGGTATGCCAAGACTTTCGCATGAGCGAAAGCTCATCGATCTACGAGTGACTACACCAAGGTCTTTATGACTACACCAAGGCCTGCCCTTATGACTAGTTATGCCATTCCCCTAGCGTATTTTAGCAGTTTTCTTTCCCGTTTGAAATTACGATTCCGTATTTTAGCAGGCCTCGTTCCCGTTTGAAATCCATTGTAGTTTTAGGCCAAAGAGTTTTTTCGAAAAATGTTATCGTTGAAAAGAATTTTTAACTCAGTTTCAGGAAATTTGTTCACTAGGTCGTTAATATAGGTAAATTCAGAATCCCAAGGCTATGACGATAGAATTTAAAAAAGATTAAAATCCAAACTTTATGAATTTTCTCCCAGTATTTTGCGGTAAAAATGTGGAATTGTAAATGGAAAACACTCAAGAACTGGTTAAAACATAGCATATAAGTATCTAAAATTGTACCTAAAATTATCGAGAAAACTAAAAAAATTATTCAGAGAGATAACCTATTTCAAATTCATAGTTTTGAATATAACTTGCATGTGTCCAAAATTTTAACACGTAAAAACTATGCCAATGTTTTAATTTTTTAAGTCATTACGGCTTTCTGAAGCGGTTTTCATTTGGTTTCTACTCTTTGGATGCAATCAAGAGAAATATTGTGCTGTTTCCAAGGGAAGAATCACTATCGTGAATGCTAATCGTTTCAATTGATTATAATCTGCCTCTATGAGAGCTCAGGTGTGCATGGCGGCCAACATTCCACTCGCCTCTCGATGTCTACTCGTGAAAGAGCGGAAGGATGCATTCCAACGAGATCCATTAGCCCTATTGTGCACCACTATGCGTCCGCACAAATTCATTGATAGCGCAATTTTCCATCCCTCCTGGAAATTTTATTCCGCGTTATTAACCGCAGCTGACCGCACCGTAAGTGACTCTATTCAAAGAGAATTCCCAACATAGAGAGGGGGGGGATATAAAAGGCCCATTCCATCCCACTTTTACTGCAATGTAATGGAGTTCCCGCTACTCCAGGGTTTGCAAAAGTGGAAATCTCCGGAATTAGGCTGAAATTGCGTGGGCTACATGAACACCACTAAATGAATGGCATTAATTACCGTTTTCTCGGAAATACTCGTGCGATCGAAGGGGAAATAAGCCCTTATGCACTTCCTCTTTGTCCACCAATGAGAATAATATCAGGTATTCACCGGAGGTATTAGCCTCACAGTCGAGAAAGTCTATCAGGTGAATATTAAAGGGTGACGAAATTTCTAATTAAAACTTGAATCCATTCCGATGGGTATTAATACGTTAAAATGGTGATCACCAAGGCGATTAGATTAGTGCTTCCGATAGAAGGCATTTATTAGCTGAAAATATTAGGAAATATCCGCAATAATAAGTTTAGATAACAAAGCCGAAATCATGGAACGCACTTTCATATACTACGATGCAGCATGCACTCCATTAATAGTTTCGTGAGCGACATAAATACTTCAGCTGAGCCATTGAAGCACTATGTTATCCGCTTCATAATCAAATTGTGAAGTATCATCGGAAACACCTGAATTAATGGATGACGCAATGGAAAGACTAAATGCATTAACTAGGCCTGAATTGGGAAGAACAGCATATCTTTATTTCCAGGGTAGAGTATAGCCTCGCTACTGTGGCACATTCTTTTTGTAAAAAGCGGTTGCTGTCGCGCAATGCATTTTTAACAGAAGTGATATCGACAAAAGTTTCCAAAAATTGTAGTCTTTGAATGTAATGAGAGATAAACTGGAGAATATGTGACAATGAGTGAACCATACGAGAAAGCTATCCATAACAGTCACAAAAGGATCTCAAGTAATGAATGATCTCAAGTAATGAAATGATTGAAATGCTTAAATTTGTGGGAGACGATTTCTGAATGTATTGATATGAGTATTATGTTTGTATTGCATAATGATATGATTGTATAAGTATCACCTCCCATGTTACTATCAACATGGTAATTAAGGTATTACCTTTCTCCTCGAGTTCATTTAAAATTCCCCAAATTTTTTGCGTTATAACTACGCTTGAGTTGCATTACTTTAAGACTTCAAACGTTAATATTGATGAATGGTTGTCAGCCTCCTATCTGTGGGAAATCAGACAACCAGCACTGAATCTATGTGATAAATCTAGGTGTGATTTTACAATTCTCCGCATTGCACGCCTTTCTTCCCCTTCAGGAGTTGTAATTCCACTTAAAATCAATCATCTCGCGACGCATACTACGGGGAAAATCATTCTTATTCATAGAAATGAAGTTTCCGAGGCGTACGGTGTTCCAGTACGTCGATGAGTGCGACTTTGAATCAATGACTGCGATATTAATTCAGCTACCCGTTCACCCCTCGAGATCTCACGTTCCATGTCCCTATCCTGCATTTGTCTTCTCTGACTGATGTACCCCTCCCAGAAGTCCCCACCCAAAGATGCGATAGGTTGCCTATTTTACCTCCGAAATATTTTACCGGGAGGAATGCCATCATGTCATACATAGAATGCAAGGCTGCACCTTCTACGGAAGCTGATGTGATTGATTCCCCGGTGCCTTTTACATCAAAGTACCACTTCAGCGATATATTTTGTAAAAGTACGCATTCAATTCTGAAACATCAGCAATCATTCTGAGACAAATCCCCAATAAAACGACAGTCCCAGATAACAACTATCCGGAACAAAATTTCTTTAACCTTTGTATCTCAGTATTCTACCACCAAAGAGAAATGCAACATGTATCAACTTAAGGCCTTTTATATTTTTAAAAAATCGGTCGGAAATGTAAAAGCTCCCAATTACTTATTGCTTTATTATTCTCAAAGCGACTAAATGAAAAAAGAAGCTGAGTTTTGAGCTCCACTGCAGAAGGATCAACTTGGAAAAATGTGTTAAGTCAAAGTACTCGTTTTACTATACTTTCTCTTTTCATGGGGGATGTAAAATGGTGAAGAAATTTTTAGTTAATGTAAATTGATAGTTGGTTTGAGATTTCCTACTATAAAATTTTGAAACCCTAACCCAATCGTTCTAATGTCATGTAGAGTACTAGGGCCATCAGAAAAGATCTTTTACCGAAAAATCGGTATGTAACTTATAATTGCAAAAAGTTACATAGATAATGCAAATATCGCTAAACATAAACTCTATTGCTTTGGGCCCTTCAGATTACGAACGTTAGATAATGCAGACACCATTAGCATTGCTAGGAAGATTCATGCGGAATCATTGTGAGATATGTAATCGATTTTCCCAAATGTAGCTACTTTGATTTCATTCAATATTTGTGATTTAGTAATTTACGGCTCAGCTACAGATAAGTAGTAGAAGAAATATGTCTCACGATTTTTTTAAAAAAATTTTAGTTTAAAAGAATATAAACAAAAAATTGCTGGCAGCTCTTTTTTATAGTAGCTGCAGTGAACAAATTGCTGGTTTTTCTTTTAAAGTAGCCAAAAAGTACCTTGCAACAAAATGATTTGTAGCTTACTCAACCCTGTTTATTTCCTATCTCGATAGCCCATTGTGTATGGTGCGCTGTTAACAAAAGTCACCGCTTGTATCCCTATGACACCCATTCATCGAGGGTGGATTTCCATAACTCACCTTATCGACTGATCGTCGTTGCAAAACATGTTTTCAAATTTTCGTCGGCAAACAACAAAACGAGAGGATCCATTATACGGGCTAGAATTTTCGGAAGATGCAATGATTTTTTGCGCAGTATTTGAGAAACGTGAAAAATATTTGTGACCACTAGTTACAGAGAGAAACATTGCACGAGACCACTTTGGATGGAGAGAGTTACGCAAGATGGAAGAAATTTTCGTGTAGTTTATTATTTAAATTTTTTCATATATTATACTTCACCAAATGAAATATTTAATTGCATTTTTTTCATGGATCTCTGCTATATTTTGCTGTAGTGAGCAAAAATATAAATATTATTCTACCAACTTAAAAAATTAATTCAGTAATATGCATCTCCTTTGCTAGCTAGAATTAGTGAAACCAAGTATTTTCCAACCTTTTTTAAGTGTCTAACACGCAATCTCTCCGTGTAAACGTCACCAGAAGTCCTCAGTGAAAAGAGACTGGTGGTCGAGTGAATATTTCTTTCGAAAAGGGGAAAAACAAAAAAAGAGAGGCCTCATTTTGCCAGTAGGTCGTCAATGATTCATGAGCCGCCGATGTAAGCAAAAATTAAAGACTGCCCTTCAACCATTTAGCCCACGTCCCAGTCCAACGGGTCCACGAGCCTACCTAACCAAGCCACCCGAGTGACATTTAGAGGACAAATTCCATAGACCCTCCCTTCTTTCCCTGTAATTCGACGCTCCCCGCATCGTTTGTATCCACCCTCGTATTCGGCCACACATGCCGGCTCTGCGCCAAACCCCCTCATTACCTCATCCCGACAACGCGATCGGACGAGAAAGGATATTCCCGTGACAGTGCGTTGGAAAAATTGCGAGATCTCAAGGTTATGAGAGGAACTTTCTGAGTAGGAAAGGTGCATGGCAGAGTAACTTGGCGATCCGTTGAATGAGATAATTTCGGGTTTTATGCTATAGCTAGGTGAAAGATGGAAAGAATACCTAGAGGAGTTGTACAATGGCATAAATATACAGAATAGCAATGAATATATTGGAGAAGAGAAAGACATAGACAGATTAGGCCCTTTAATATCCCTCGAAGAATTTAATTTTGCTCTGAAAATTTTGAAAGACAATAATGCAGCAGGCCTGGATAATATACCTGGAGAGGTATTGAAGCAATTGGGAGAGAAGGCTAAGGAAGGGTTGTTCAAGGTGATTGGCGAATGTTATGAAACAGGGAATATACATGGGGATTTTACGAAGAGCAAAACAATTACAATCCCTAAGACAGGGGATGAAAACGAATGCTCAAACTATAGAACCATCTCCATTCTTTCTCACACATCAAAAATTCTGCTGAATATAATGAAAAACCGGCTAAAAGGGAAAATTGCACAACATTTGGGAGAAGACCAGTTTGGATTCAAGGCAGGAAAAGGAACCGGAGAAGCAATTTTGGCATTACGACAAATATTAGAGAGAAGGATATAAATAAATAGAAATACATATGTGGCCCTTGTAGACCTGGAAAAGGCCTTTGATAAAGTTGACTGGAGGCTTCTCTTTTATAAATTGACGAAAACCGATATAGATTGGAAAGATAGAAGAGTAATTTTAAATCTGTACAAGTCTCAGAAAACAGAAATAGACATAAATGGATGCAGAAAAGAGGCCAAAATAAGAAAAGGAGTAAGACAAGGATGCCCTCTATCACCCTATCTATTTAACATATTCATAGAATAAGCAATTGAAAGACTGAAAGAAAAGACCAAGGGAATTAAACTGAACGGGAAAAGCATCCACAGTATCCGCTTTGCGGATGATATAGCAGTAATTGCCGACTCCGAAAAGGACATGAATAAAATGATCCATATACTCTCCAAAATCTTAGAAGAGTATAAGTTAAATATAAACAAGAAGAAGACCAAAATAATGGTAATAAGCAAGAGGAAGGAAAGTGCCATAACGAACATTAAATTAGGAAATGAAATTCTGGAACAGGTTGACTCCTTCTGCTACCTATGGAGTATTATAAACAATGATAGTACACGTGATACTGAGATTAGGAGAAGAATAGCCTTGGCTAAACAAGCGTTCCAAAACAAGAACTTATTACTCAATACCCACATTAGTTTTGAGACTCGGAAAAAGTTCATTAAAATATTTGTTTGGAGCGTTTTGTTATATGGATGCGAAACGTGGACAATCAGGAAAATGGAAAGAATCAGGCTTGAATCAATGTAAATGTGGGCCTGGAGAAAATTAACAAAAACAAGGTGGGAAGATAGAAAAAGCAATCAACAGGTGCTAGAAGAAGTAAATGAAAACAGATGTCTTTTAAAAATAATTGGACAAAGGAGAGCAAAACTGATTGGACATGTAATAAGGAATTATGAGTTCCTGACCAACATATTTTAGGCAAAGTGGTGGGGAAGAAAACAAGAGGTCGACCCAGGACAGCATACTTAAAGAGCGTTGCACGCGAGATGGGAATGGCATCATACGCCCAGCTGAAAGAAACAGCGAAGAACAAGGACACGTGGCTGTTACGACAAGGCACTGCCATTAGAGCTTGATGATGATGCTATAGCCTCGTGTTTGATATACCGTTACCACGCTCTGCCATACACCAGTCAGTGATATAATGTTAATTAAGGTACCATGCGGCATTCGATACTACAGGACTGACTTTGCAGGAATTCAAAAAATAACAGGTAATGCCAATGACTCTGCCGTAAGGTTCATTATGTAAAATTTTCAGTAACTTGCCTTGGATGATAATTTTCATAATTTTAGAGTCAGAACACGATGTTTTTTGTTCTATATCTTCCTACAAGCATATACACTCATATTATTTTAGATATTTTGACACACTCCCTGGCATGAACAAAATTTTGAATTTTAACCACTTGAGTCTTTCAATTTTTAACCGAGAGAAAGTAATACAGTATCCTAATTTTATCGTTATAACATTCTAAACAATCAAATAAAACCATTAAAACCATTTAACGTCGAGATACACTTACAATATGACGTCAGTCATTCGTGATTTTGTCATAATCGAGAGAAAAATGGCGTAAAGACCAGGCGCCGGCCAAGATTTGAATCAAAGGCCAAAAAATTGAAAACATTGAAGAGGATGCGAAGTTAAAAAAAGGTGAAATTTTAGGCTCGTTATTTAACTACAACAGCATTTCTCAAGTTTAACTAATACCTTGTTTGACCTATGCATGTAAGAATTTTAAATAGCTCTCGAGTGTCCTTAAGTAAAGAAGGAAGAATTTGTAAACGAAGCATGCAAATATATTGCATCCGTATTTCTACATCAATGAACATTATGCGATTCGCCATTACATATCCATTTCATTTGGAAATTATAACCAAATTATCGAAATCATTCAATATGCAATGGGATGTATTGGAGGTAATAATTTAATATTTATCAACAGATTTTTTATATAACGACACATTTCCTTTGTTAAAACATTACCATCAGGTAATGCTTTTCACGGTATAATTATCTTTAAAGAAACACATGAATATGTAGCTTGCCAGCGTCAGAGTATGGCAGGGTGAGGGATGGAGGAGTGTAGTTGAGGGCCGACTTTGAGCGGTGAAGTAATAATAATACCTAATTTATAACACATCGAAACGCTATTCCGCTTAAAATAAACCTGTGAATAAGTAAGAAATCCTTACTTTGATACCAATATGAACTTCCACTAATTATCGCCTGAATTCATGAATTATTTTTTCATTGATGTGAAAAGCAAAGGTTCTCGGTTGGTCTATCCGCAAAGTCCCTCGTGTAAATGTATGTATCGAGTAAATATTTATTCGCATGCAATCTATTTTTCTTTAGTATTATTCAATTAGAATTACTGGTAGTACAATGTGAAGATGAATTCCAAACAAAGCAAAAAACCATTGGGGTTTTAATTCTTTCATGCAAATATTTTTCCGATCCAATATTGTGAAAAAACTAAATTTCAACTAAAATAACGTATGATTTTATTATTCAACATCGTTTGTTTAGAAACGGTTGAAGCAATTTTTTTCATTTGAGGATATGTATGTCGGAAATTTGTAGATATGATACATTAAGTTCCGTCTTGCATGGAGAATGTAGGCCATGTAAGTCATATCTAACACGGGTGGTACCTATGACTTACATGGTGATGGTGATATTACCAATATATGGTGATGGCCTGCCATTGAAAATATTGCTACATTTAATTTTTATGAATGAACATGAAAAAACATTGAAACGTTGCTACATATTGAAAAATCAAAGTTGAGCATCTAAAAAAACAGTATAGTTAAAAAATAAATTCAATAATTATCGACTAGAGCTCAATTTACATGAATTTTTGTCATGTATTAATGGATTTTTTTACAAGTATATAATGAAATTTTCAAAAGCTTGCTGAACTGTAATCGGCATGCTTACAATCTTTCCGTAGAAAGGGTGTAATTGCATCCGATTACGGAATCGAATTCGACTGTCAGTATTGAAAGGAGAAGTAAGTACGATACTGATTTTCCATCCAATTCTTGAATCCAGAAACCAATTACAGGTAAGAAGGATAGTCGATCGTTCAGGAAAGCTACCAGGAGTGAGGCTGGAGTCCACCAAAATAATCCTTGGGGGGCTGTTTCAACTTAAATCAAGAAATGTTTCCTTAAGACTTCTGCAACGCGTTTTCTGGAGATAATTTAGAATTCTCTGCAAGCAAACAGAAAATATGCCAGAGGAATATAGCAAAATTCATTTACATTGCGTAGTTCGGCGAATGTCCGGACTGCGCCTGCGCTGTTTTTCAGGACTCAATTTAGTGCTGCCCTACGCATCTCGTAATACGTCGCGATACCATTACGGGATTGAAATGTCGCACTAATCCAAGAAGTTGAGCGGAGATGGGTGGTAAGGAAATAAAAAGAAAGTGGAAGCCTTATGGATTAGCAGGTGACATTTCCACTCACACAGAAATACTCCCACTCTCTACCCGGGGTCGTCCGATTCAATATATTCGTAGCTCTATTGATGTGGGTCTTCGCAACCATTTCCACCACCTCTCATTGGTCGTTCAATCCTAAGATTTGTTGACTGCAGCCCTCCTCACTTCCCTATCTAATGCTAGTTCCATTACCTCCTTATATCTCTTCCTAGCCACTTTTCTCTTTATTTGGTTTATGAACTTATTCCTGGGTCTTCCTCTGGGGACTTTTCCCTCTATTTTACCTTGAATTATGTCCCTCGCAAATCCATTGTGTCTCAGGGTGTATCCAATCCATCTAGTTCTTCTTTTCTGTATGGTGTTCCATATGGTCCTTTCTTCTTCTACTCTTCTGAACACTTCATCATTTCTAATTTTGTCCGTCCATTATACATATCTTCAGCATCCTCCTCCAGCACCAGGATTCGAAGGATTCTAGTCTTTTCTGGTCAGCTTTTCCAATGGTCTATGCTTCCGAATCATAGAGTGTTACGCTCCACACTAATGTTTTCACACACTGTTTACTGGTTTGTAGTCCTATCTTCTATTCACCTATTTCCACCGTAGTACCCCAATTAATGCGCTCACTGAGCATTTACTGCCATAACAAGTCAAAATAAATCTGCGAATATGCGGCGAACATTGTCATTTCAACTACTAATACACTGCCAAATCTACAAAAAAAAGTTGAACAGCCTATGCTATCCTCACGGAGAATACACCAAAACAAGTACATGAATGTATTTCTTGTTTACGTTGCGAAGACCTGTGTCGAGGACGAAAACAATTGATGTTGAAAGATCTGTCTCGTCACCGACATCCACCGCCGCTATCTTCGAAATCATTTTAACCGCGCGAGCGGAGAAAAGCTCATTCTCCTCACGGTTGACCCTTCCAGGGTAGTCTCCAGAACCCCTTCACCCATATACCGCTAATCGCACCCCTTCACCCAAAACGCCCCGCTACCATTCACATCGATTTTTAGGTGGCTTTATTCACGGAAGTAGCTTCCATGACAGTAGCCCTGCAAGTCACTTGCAAGAGATACTTCGATGAGTATGAACCACCATGGTAGTCGGAGCCGATAGTAATCATATATATTATTTCTCATAGGTGTTTTTTGTCGCAACGCCAAAACTCCCATAATTTTTCATTCAAATTAATGTTTCTAATATCGTTTGAAAGCTTATGTTCCCCGTTATTGACGAAATATAGATAAGTGTTTTTAAATTAAAGTTTTTGTTCAAAATTTTAAAATTAAAGTTTTTGTTCAAAATTTTAAAATTAAAGTTTTTGTTAAAAAAATGATACAGTGCCATCTGTTGACAATATAATCGACTAATATGTTGGCTACGGTTACGTCCTTAAAAGACTGTAGGAGGCCCCATCTATTAACACATCGTTTAGTTAGATTGTTTACATTCTATATACAATCAGTGTGACCGTTTACCGTTTACGTTATGTATCTTTAACACAAACATAAATTACATATAATTGTCCATGGGAAGAAACAGGTAGAAGAACAGGAAGAAAAAAGGAAGAAACAGGAAGAAGCCGCATACTGTGCGAAATATTCGACATGTAGAAGAACAGGAAGAAAGAAGGAAGAAACAGGAAGAAGCTGCATACTGTGCGAAATAATTGCACGGGTCAGCTAGTAATAATAATAATAATAAGGCGTCTTTATTGGGGCGAGATTGAGACTAGTAAGTGGTACTCGATAGTAGTAGTAAGTGACCACGGTTCGCACTCACAAGTAAAATGGCTGGCTTCTATTTTTCCTGCGAGTAGCATTACGATTCGGCGGTAGAAATGCATCGCATCCGCTGAACTCTTGGTCACATGACTGCATATGGAGATTAACAATTAACCAACGAATAATTTAGTAGGAGGACTCATTGTTGGTTATGAAAATATTTATTTTTGCTTGGAAATGTTTAAAAAGTTTATGAACGCGAAAGTAACATCATGAATTTATAATTATTATCATTATTTTCATTCGTAATACGATTTAATGATTCGCAATTAATGTATACATACAAATTCATTAATTCCTCGAATGCTTGTGGAACTCGAACAGAGTAGAGTACGGCCACAATGACTACCGCTTGATTACCAAATTCAGGCCATTTTTGCAATTATCGCATTCGTTACTTACTTCCGTCATCCATTTGTCCCGGAAAAACCCGCAATGGTGCGAAAGCAGAACGATTCCCTGCAAGTAGCGATACGATTCGAAATATTGCTTGCTACATTTGATACTTCCATAGAAGTCAACTTCCATGTGTGAGTCCGCCCTTTGGGTCGTTATTATTTCATTTTCGCCGCGGCTGCACAGACTCGCGCGAAATTACGAAAGGACTGCAGCAGCAGCGCGCCCTATCGCATTTTCAAGAGAATTACCACTCCGGTCCACTTGGCTTATTTTTATAGCCGCGAACAGCAGACGACGTCGAGCGTGGAATTAAAAGGAGCCGGGAGAGGGAGGGTAGGAGTGGCAGGAGGGAGGGGAGGGTTGTTAGGGGAGGAAGGGGTGATACTGGACGGGGTGGGAGACTCGTAGCAGAGAAAAGTTATTCACCCGGCAAGAGGCTGCGCACGACCGGAGGAGTTTTAAGTTGAGCATTTCCAGCGCGCTCGCAAAAAACAATTTAAAAAAAATGGAGGATTAGGGAAGTGAAAAAAATGCAGGATTAGGGAAGTGGGATTTCTAAAGGGAGACAGAAAAACCTCTTTGAGGTAAGAACTGTCTCTAGAGGTTCTGGCAAAATTGTTTGCATAAAATATTAAGTCATATCAGTTTTTACCTTCCGTACCAATAACACTCAGTAAAACACGACGATATATTCATGGGCATCTCTGTACTTGACATCTGACTTCCATTCACTTGCAAAAACCTTAACCGCCACTTATACGGATGACAGAAAATCCTCGCTGAAGTAGCAACAGTCACAAAAGATTCAAACTAAGTTGCTTAATGAATTGCATACCAGCTAACTCCGATATGACTTTTTGGAATAATTTGACCTCCATTATAAAGAAGATTAGAACGAAAACACAAATTCACAAAGTTTATAACCCACACTATTTAATAGAAGAATACCGACCAAAGTTTCGACACGTTTTGACATATTCAAGGTAAATGCTAGAGGTCACGAGGACATTTCAAAGGGGAGAGGGCAAACAGGAATGATTAGAAGGGAAGGGGAGTACGTCTGCCAAGAAACTAGCTTTTAATTTTTTTTCAATGGGTACAGCTTTTTTTCGGAGAAAACAGTCTTTTTACGGAGGCTACCCCGCGACTGCGTGAGTCAAAACAAATATTAAAACCTACCCTTTTTTATTTAGTTTAAAGACTGCTTTCGGCGATCACCTGCTTTACTTATTGAAAACCAAAATTGAGGTACGACGGTTGCAAATTATTCCGCTAACAATATTTTTAATGAGCACCTTTTTCCAGCTATACAAGCTTGCTATATTGCCTTTTTATGTAATTACCGCAATGTGGCAGGCAATCAAATAGCAGGAATTTGCCATTGACTCAGAAAATAGGGAGGTAAGATGGGTATACTTCATTTTTATCAAATTTTTTTTATTTTTTGGAGTCTCGAGACTCTTTCTGCCTTTATCACAGTAGTTAAAAGAAATATAATGATATTTGCCTATTAATAACCAAAATTAAGGTCCAGAATATGCAGACTATTTCACAAATATATTTTTATGACCATATTCATCCACTCATGGGAGTTCGCAGCGCTATTTGCAATGAACTGCCGCGTGTTGACTTCAATTATGGCAGTATTCTCCTATTATTTCGATAAATAAGTTGAAAGATTCCGCAATTTGTATTCAAACTTTTCTTTTCTTATTACCAGTTTCAATTAAAACCTTAAACATTAATTATCGTTCTAATTGGCATTCTTATACTGGTGCTTTTTAAGTAAAACTGTGAAAGTGACTTAGCATTATTTATTCACCATGAATATCGGAAATTTCCATCAAGTCCCGCCCGATGGGGTTTATCTGTTTGTTTGGATTCACGCTGCGGCGGTTAAGCCCCATTGTAGAGATTACGTGCGCAGGGAAGAATTCAACTCGGTAATCTTCCATAGCATCCAACACAGAAAGGTCAAAATGGCGGTCGTGATTGTTTCGGAATTGGACGCGTGTGACAGGGCAAGAAGTAAAGGAATGAGGTTGAAAGGAAACTATCGCAGATCAGCGGGTGATCCGCGAGAGAATCGGAAGTACATGAAGGCCAGAAACAAGTGAGGTGGAGAAGGCAAGGATGGAGACATAAGGGAAGAAAGCAGAGAGGTGGAATGGTTGGTGGGTCGTGGTTTGGCGATTGGGAGTCAGCCCAGAGGATGCTATGAAAGTCAATGGGGTGGGTTCTACTCGTACACACTAACTGTGAATTTAGGAGAGTAGCAAATTAGACGAGGACAAATCATAACTATAGGCTGCGTTACAAGGAGATGAGGAACACAATCCGAGGAAAATGTAGGCAATAACGCTCTTGAGTTAAAAGGTAGTAAAAATACAAACATTTTTCTATCACCACCGATTTAAGATATGCAGTTCGAGAAAGACATTATTTTACTTAAAATTCAATGAATTTGGTCTTATTTTTAATAAAAATATCTCAACTTTCCAAAGACACCAAAATATGAGCAAATTTTGCGCTACTTCCGATAAATTTGCCAACACATTTAGACATTTATATGGGAGATGGTACGGAAACGGACTCTATAAAGACTTGAATTAAAAAAAAAGGAATTTCAAGCACCTAGATCTGTAGATATATTCCCTTAAACCGCCCTTAAGTAAGACCAAAACGCCTTCGGGTTATTTTCCAAAACCTCGCCTAATATTTTGCTTCTGAATTTGATTAATGGTTTCCTTAAGGTTGCTTCTGCTTTTATTATTGCTCTCTTATATTTTTTCACAAATTTTCTCATGTTCCACACCGGGGAGATGCAGATAGGCATTCTTCATTTTCGCGTTCAAGATTCGGTGTCGCTTGAGAGATTTTTGGACGACCGCATTAAACCACCAAGGTTTGGTATTAATTCTTTTCAGTATACTTAGTATTGCGTTATGTATGGCCATCCGTGTGATGCCATGAAAAGTATTCCATATATCGCCAGAGTATGGTTTTGGCAAACATCATTAAACTTTTTAAAAGATGTCGATAATTCCTGTATTAAACCTTCGAAATCCGCCCTATGGTAAAAGTACACTTTTCTCTTTGTGACTACCTTCTTTCGGTATTTATATGAAATTAAATTTGTAAAAACAATATATTTTTGCGATATTAAAATAAAAATATTTACCTCATGCTTCTTACAGCAGCTGAAATAAAGAAAAATGTAATTCGAATGTGATCTCTAATATGACTAGGGAAAAATCTCGCTCAAACTTCCTGAAGTAAAACGAACAGGAGTAAGGAATGGTTGAAGTATTAAGTATAAAATGGAAATTGTGATATTCAAATGGGGAAGAGGAAATGAATGGAGAATGAAGTGCAGGTGATTTTGAATCATCGAAGGCTGAAATAACGGTAAAAATATGGTTTGATAGGAGTAAAGGAAAAATGCAATGGGTGGTATTAGTGAAGGCAAAAACTTAACCATGGAAATACTATGGGGTATGTGGAGTTGTGCTTGAGATGAGGATAAGAATGACCCAACTTTCGAGAGAGGGTTACACGATAGAAGGGTTAGTTCAGCTAGAGACTATCAAGAGCCTTTCAGTGGAAATGTGCTCCACCTCCAGTAGTCAAGTCAGTATTTTTAAAAGCATCATTTCGTAAGAAACGTATTAAAAGATAAATTCCAGTATGCGTGATATAAAACGGCATTGTTTGTTAAATCCTTCCCACATTCCTATAATATAGAATCATCATAGGCTCAAAGAATTCGTGATCTGATCTCAAGCCTGTGGTTTTATGAAATTATATTTTCTCAATGACCTGAGTAAAGAAAAGGGTGAAACGATTACTATTCACAAATATGACTTTACGATACTTGGAACGGGAAAGAGGATAAATGACCATTATAGACTGCGGAAAACGTACTTGAAGAACTGGACCTGAGGAAAAGATAGATGATGATCAATTTCGATCACAAAGAAGTACAACTCAATCAATTTTCAGTCAGCACCTTTTCTAATAGAATTAATGAATGTATGAATTTTACTCAAAATATATTCTGAAATTAAAGAAATCCGAAATATAATTTTATATTTTGACCTTGTCGAAAATTTTCTTTCCCTCTCATCAAACTTATTTTTTTCCAAGCTATAGAGTTGCTTTTATACATACAATGCCATTCACAGATTACCAAGATATTATAATAATATACAAGATAGTCAAGATAAACTGCAAATGGCGGTTTACAATTATACACATTGAAAACATTCATAGCTTGAAAATAAGGAAAGCTAAAATGAAAACTATGGCAATCTTAGGAAGCAATCCGTAAGAACAAAAATTGTCATATAAGATCAGCACTGGAATAGGTGTCCCATTTCCAGTATTTGGGAGGCAATATTACACGCAACAAGGACAAAGATATTGCAAATAAAATGAACATTCTCCAGACGATATGTGGAACGATACTAAGGACTTTAATAGACAAAACCAGAAAAGGAACATAAAATTTTATAAAGTAATGGTAGTTCCTTTTGTATTGCATGGCTCAGAATATTGGACACCAAAATAGAAGAAGGTAAATAGAATCATCATAAATGAAATTTCTTCGATCTGTCAAAGTGTATACGAGAATTGTCAAAATAAGGAATACCCCCGCTAGAAAATAACTAGGTATTCAGCCTATAACAGATAGGTCCGTAAAGTTCAAAAATAGGAGGAGAGGGCATGTACTACGAATGACTAAGGAAAGATATTCGAATCAGTCTCTGGAGTATAAGTCGTTGGGTGAAAGAAGTGTCAGATAGCAAATATTGAGATAGTAATGTGAGGGTAGAACAGACTCAAAGCCTAAACCCGGAAAGAGGAAGTAAAGGTTAAAAAGTACGTTTAGAGAGCTAACTACGCATAAAAATTACAAGTTTATTCATATTTTTCTTTAGAGGCCACTCACCGAAGCGGAAAAATTACACTGGTTTCATCGTTTACGTCGTTGACGGTCGATGAGTCAGGACATGGAGGCAATCTTAGGCAAAATAAACAATCTACAGTACTACGAGGCACACTTCTACCCAGAGAAGTTATAATCCCATATCATCATTCAAAATGTTTATAACGTGGCGTTATCAATATCACAGTTTTAGCAGGCAACCTCGTATATAAAAAGTATAAAATACACATTCAGGTGCGATGTGTAGAACTCTTCCATTAAGGACGGAAACAAAACAATAGGAATGAAACTCGCCATAAGAAAATCAGCTCATATTGCCGGGATTCGAACTCGGATCTCCCAATGGCCGGTATGTTGGCCAGTTACTCTACCAAGCTACACTTGCAGATATCTCTGACACAACCTGCTCCGATTGGCCCCTCTCTCTTATTTTTCTTGAATACATTTGAACCTGAATTTTGAAAGATTCACTGGAAGATTATGTAGCAGTATCTAAAATACTCCTATGAAATCTTATATAAGTGGAAATCTTATATAAGTGCATGTGTTTTGCTTCGTTCAGCCCCGAATTATTCCAGCGAGTTCAATGGCTGCCTTGATTGGCAGATGGCTGTCTGGATGAGGTCTTTTTTGAAAGATTGATTGACGGGTAACAAGATTTCCGCCAAAGGGAAGTGAAATCCAACCGCTCCATAATACCTCCTCTCCAACTTCTTCTGCCTTTATTTCTATCCTGTTACTGCCTCTTCGCATTGACGTCTTCAGATCCAGGGCTTGGGCTCGTAAATTGGATTCCTCCAAAGTAGCGAAATAATATGCCACATTCATCCCTTCGAAAAATATATCACAGGCTCACCCCGAGCGGGCGAAGTCGAGTTTTCTGATGATGACGCAAGTTGGTCCTCCTCATCTCATCGTTCCGTAGCTTAAGGATAGCCATAAAGGCAGAAGATAGATAGATATATCAGTTCCTTATCCATAAAATGATGTAAGGCGAGGATAATGTATAAGTATTACAGTAGTCCTAAATGTAACATCATTTTTGGAAGTGTGACAGTAGTTCGAGAAATTTCAATAAATAGCATTTACTCTGCTATCATTCGGCACCTTTATATGAATAACTTAAAAGTTGGAGGGGAAACTGTAACGCACACAAGATTAAACACCAACGGTAAATATATTACTTTAATTGCTCTCAACTTCTGACAGATTTGTGTGAGCGATTTTTGCGAAAAATTGTAATATTTTTTACCTTTACTTAAATAGTTTTACATTACTTTTAAAAGTTATAAAGTGTTTTTGCGACGATCATCGGTTTTACCTGCAAATTTGAGATGAGCGTCACCGAAATATACATTTTTTAAGCAATTTTGCATCGCAATAGTATTACTCGTCAAAACTAAATCATTACTTTAGTTTTACACATCGGCTGCTCTACAAAGTCCGGTTGCTTACATTTGCGATTCTTTTGAAACCTTAAGCCTTTCCATTGAGCCATTAAATCTAATCCCTTTAAGAATAATCAATACATTTTAAAACACGATCTTTAAAAAAAGGTCATTAAACCATACCATGATAACTAAGCTTTTGAACCAAGGTAAAAATACTTAAGATGACACATACAGACAGAAATGAAAAAGCTAATCTTGCTTTTTTCCAATTTATGTCGAATTATGCAGTAAAAATTCATCCCCGCTTCCTCTCTAAATAATAAGAATGCAGATGAACAGCTTAGTAATTGTAAAATTCATCTGTTATTGAAAACAATATCGCTATGTAGAATTGATATTTCGTTATTTCGTTTTCTTCTTTTCGATATTTGTTATAAACTCAAAACAGCACGTTTTGGGATACCATAACCCCTCCTCTTCCCTTTTTCAATTAAATTCCGACTCATCATTACTTTGAAAATCTAGTTCGTGATTTTTTTCCTCTCGTTGGAATTATTTTTTAATTTATTCGCAACATACTCGCTTTGAAAACCTTACTCAAACTGAACATCACGTTTATTGGAATGCGATCATGTTTTAATTCACATGATCAAAGTCATTCAAATTTCAAAGCTTGGCATTATTTTGTTTCCCAAATAATAACGACTGCATTAACCCGAAAAACACTATTCAATGAAACAAGAGGACGATAAAATATTCTACGTCGGAACCATTTTTATCTTCAAAGGAAAACACTTCGTGCATACCTTTGCACCCAATTATTAAACGAATACTTCCCATGGTGAATGTTTCTTGCTCCCTTACAGTTGGTGTTCGCAATCAAATTTTTCCATCTTTCAATTTACCGCCCCTTAAGTCACGATGCCTTATCTCCCGAGGCATTCCCTCACTATTCCTTTAGTTTTCCTTGCCCGGGACGGCAATGCAGCACTCAGAAACAAGTTCACCCGCTGAAAAAAGAGGTCCTTTCCTATGGTCGTATCACTTTAACACGTGTAATTCATATTTTCCCTTACAATGGCTTAACAAGCCTTATATTACCGGTCAATACCAACAAGTGGTTCCAGAAAACTAAGTAAAATCAGTACAACTTATTCGGCCCAAAAACATTCAAACTTAGGAAATCGGCATATCTATAACGCTACCGATGTCAATGGAGCCAGAATTCTAATTTAATACCATCATAAAACTAGAATTTAAAAGATGATGCAGATTCAACAGACTATAAAATTCTGATTAATCATAATGTAAACATTTAAAGCTGCAAACTCAGGAGTTTGCATTATAGTTTTATGCATTAACTAGTGTATTAACACATGCAGTTTGCCAGTGGGAGGAGGTTATACGAGCAATAATATATTGTTGACCACAAAAGCGAAAGTATAATTCCTTTAAATTAATTAAATAAAAATGTTATGCCATGCGTAAAAAGGAGAGCTAAGAAAAAAGTAGCAATGGCTTTAACCTTGAAATACTGGTTACATGATGCACATGTAAGTTTTGTGATTGTGCATTTATGTTGGAGATTTTGTTTACCTCAAAGGCATAATTATGCCCTAAATATGTTAAACAGTAACTCCTCGTCGTTATCATTGGTTTGATTCTTCTTCTTCCTTCTTCTCACTGCTTGATCATCTCTTTTAAACGATGAGGTATGGGCCTTAATATTCATGTTCGCATTCTTTAGAAGGCGATAAATTCCTTATGAAGAGCTATTCGGCGTTATGCACTGGGTTTTCAGTTTCACCAACACTTTTCATGAGAGACGTTGCCACAAACATGGCCCATTTATTACTTGTAATTTATAGCAACAATCAAAGGAATTACGAATGCTGAATAATTTTATTTACAAGCAATTAGCTATTATTAAATAATCATGCTATTAAGTGCCTTCCTAAGGCATTAGCGATTAATTTGCAAGAAAATTTGCTTTGTAGTCTGTTTTGACATAAACTAATAAATTCCACTGCCTAATTAGAAGAAGTGCATCTAAATTTGTTTTCCTTAAACAAAACGAGGTAAAAACGAACAATTTAGTCTCAGACAAAACATCCTTTAACTCTCTGGATATTTTATAGCGCAACTTCGAACACTTTTTAATATTACTGAGGAAATGATTTAACATGACATATCCATGGCAATAATTGTAGACGCAAAATTTCACCAATCACTTAGTCAAAATGATGAGAGTCCGATAAACTCAATGAAGCCTATTTTATGGCTGCTTATCAATATCTAATTACCAAGATATTTTCAAATTTTGAGCATATCATAACGTAAAAATTCGTACATTTCTGTTTCCCAAACTTTCAGCAGACCGTCCACAGCTATTTAAAGATAGTTTGGAATACATTTTTTGCTAATATCACAATTATTTTATGGCAATCCATAAGTATTAGGATTAATAACACCAAATTTTCCATTTAAACAGGGCCTGGCAACCACTGTGAGGAGGTAAAGTTCATTTCTTAACATGAGCACCGAAAAAATCCTTAAAAAACCATCAAACCAATTGCGTAAAATATCATTGGGTGATTGTGAAAAGAAACTAAAACTTGAGGCGTACTATTGAAATCCTTTAAACTAGAATCTTTAAAAAAAATATTCATGAATGCAATGCCCGAGAAAAATACAAATAGGATACTAAGAACGATTTATCAAACGTATGTATGATTTTACTTTACAGGGAATAAAGAGATAGAGAGTAAGGGAATCTCTTTATTTAAAGTCATATATGGTACATACATTTGAAATTAATTTCTATAAACTCCTCCACCAACCTCGATGCATTCATATGTACGAGTACTTGCCACTTATGTCTCTCTTCTTCTTGTTTCTTAACTTTAAAATTATAAATAGGTCATCGATTTACATCGCATTCAATATAAGGCAAAGGAAAACTTAAATAAGTGTTAAGATTTGAATACAGTGAGAGAAATAAATTCAAAAACACTGAGTACTGAAAACAACAAGCTACAGCTGATGTGGAACTACGGTTACGTTTCATAACGGAATACAATGACAAATTGTCAATAGTTAAAAGAAGTTTTCACACATAAGTCATTTGAAAAAGAAAGACATGTTTCATAAATTCAGGTGACAAAAATTTGCGTAGCAACAACGCGATATAACAATGTCATGGATGGCATTTATGGTATCACTGTCCAAAATTAGTCGGTTGAACTCTATATTATTCTCTTTCTAGATGAGATTCAGACTGCATCGACGCAATCCAAGAACTACCATTAACAACAGGAATAGTGATTGTTAAAAACAAATTACGCATTAATGGAACCAAATTACACAATCAAACGACCTACTGGATTACACCGAAAGAGTGAGGGAACGCATTAAAGCGTGTCAGAGGTCTAAATAGGAAATCGCTTCGGGAAAAATCACACCTGGACAGTGAATCAGTCTAAATACCTGTGGCTAACCGAGCAATTTCACAAGCCATTACGCAATACAGGCTTCAATACATCTCACGGCAATATTTTGGAGGACTTGAGAGCTTGATGTTGCTCGAAAACAACCATTAAAATATCGATCTATCGTGAATTCTCTAAACTTAATTTCATTTTCATTAGGGGCATGAAGGCTTCGGGGTGTAGTGAGAGGGCGAATTTGAAGTACACGTCGAAACCACACCAATCAATGAAATCGAGATAAAAATGCAAAAAGTCATTGGATCCTCTTTGGTGGAAGAGAAATAGCTGCCGAGTTCACTGATATCCATCGCCGGCCCTTTCGAGCGCTGGCAATTCCCTTTTGAACCCGTTCCCCATTACCATCAACCTCTGCGAGGAAACGAACCGAGAGCTTCTCGAGCAGAAAATGCTTCACTTCAACCATTCCTCTCCCTCTCAGTTCGGCATTACGTTAAAACTCTCTCTCACCCTTTCATCCCCTTTCCCTCCCCACCCCCACTACACACACGATTTCCACATTTCCCTCCCATTGAGAAAGACAAGTGTTCGGGCCACCCCCCCCCCAAACTCCCGTCCCGAACCCCCACACACACTCCCTCCCGCTGTTCCTCCCCTGTAATTGACGTGGCCAGTTGCACTTAAGGGACAGCCAGACCGTGGAATTGGGAGCCGGGAGAACACTCTTCCGAGGACGAACGGACCAGCCAGCCACTGCCACGGCTCAATGCATCGAAATCATCGCGTGTTTCAGCGGGAAAAGAGTGGGTCGGACGGGTAAGGGTTCGCGCGAAGAGAGAGCGATTTACAAGGGGTACGGCTGGAGTGTTTCAGGGTCGGGATTTGGGTTATGGGGGGAGAGGAGAAAGGGGTGGAGGCAGAAACTGTGAAGGCTAGGATTACGTGGGAGGGGAGGAGGAAAGTCGGAAGGCCTAACCGTCGCGAAATTGAAACATTTGAAGAGAGGAAGAAATTGCTCGATGGTCGTCAGGGAAAATTAGGTAGCGGGTACGTTAACGACAAAGGAGCAGAGGGATGCGTCACTAGCGGCGCCATAGAAATGAGATTGAATTCGCAAACCTAGACGGTGAATGAAGAGAATGAGTTCGGCAAAGATTGCTTCAACGCAATCTTCTCATTCGCATGATGAGGAGGAGGTTGAAGAGAGGGAGAGAAGGAACACAGAAGTAAAAGAAAACGAGCGAGAACTTGTTCGGAGTACGACGTGTTGCAGGATATTTGCAAAAGAGCAGGTGAAAACAATGCCTAAGAAACGAGACAATTTTCACAGAAGTCCCGTGGAATCAAAGCAAATCAGGCAAATCACATCATGGGTGAGCGGCATGAAGTAATACTTCGCATTGCTTCGCTAAGATGAAGACAAAGGATCAAAATAACATGGAATTTCAAGTGAAATTAGTCTTCCAATAAATACACATTGCTTGAAAACGATGAAATACCCAGGAAATGGAAAAAAAAAACGTTGCTACACATAGTTACCTTGGGTCACGTGGAACACCATTTTCCCCGTGCATTTGCTATATTTATACTTGATCCTAATTTACATGTTTCAATCAGAGTTTATAGACAACTTGGTCAAGGTTTCTTTACCAAATCACCTTTCATCCTCGTACAAATTTAGGTATTTTAAAAATTTTTTTAATGTAATGAAACCTCTGTGAAACAAAATGCTCATATATCACTCCCTTTATTCTCCCTTCACCCTCCCAATCCTTCTCTTTTCTATGGTTACCGACCACCCATCCACCTTCCATCTCACAAAATCCCTCATCGACTTTCCCAACATAATGGTGAGAATGATGGAAATACTGACACTACCTCCGAACACTCTCCTCTACAAGCACTCTTATGCCAACAATTTTCGCAATTTACGCTTCGCCAAGCACTCCGTCAACTTGGTACCGTACACCGGGGGTACGGTTGAACTCGATAAGCTGGCTGAAGATAGTACAAACACGAAAGTTTAGAATCTGGCAGCAATTCGAGGGCTAATGGAAGAAGGCGGTAGACGACGGCGGTTGGTCTATGTACTGGACACTTGATGGCGTTACCAGGCGGTCTACAGCTCCGTAAACCCAATGTGTATACATTTTTGCAGCTACGTAATAATAAACGGTCAATTATGGGCGCGTGGTTTGAAACGCAGCAGCCGCTTCCGAGCAAACCCACATTCATTCGATTGCCCTTTCATACTTCAAATAACATTTCTCACGCTGAAAACCAAAAAACGAAGCCTAATTTTCAAATGAAGAATAGGACATAGTAAGATACCAACCTAATATCCTGAATCGTGACATGTAGAGGAATCATCCGGTATCAGGACGTAGCAATTATCAAAATCAGGTTATTGATGAAACCAAGGAAAAAGAAAAACTCATGCACAATATTCCACCAACGTAAATCATACTGATTCACAGATATATAATAAATACAGATATTACAATAAATAAAGGTCACTTCCAGTCACTTTATTCCATTCCATATGAGATTCCAGACCATGTTTAGGAACTAAAGGAAAACGTAATTTGACAAACTATTTCACCAAAATCGTGACCAAATGATTTTTACTGGAAATCGCAACTGAAAACAATTTGTTTGAACATCACAATGAATTAGAGGTCATGACCTTCCTAGGGCAAATATAATTTCAAAAGCGAAGGACCGCCTAAGCAAATACACAAACACTGAGTGGGCTGAGAAGTGAGATGTGATTATTCGCTACACTACGTCACGGTGTCATTATCATTTTCATGTGTTACGGAAGTTTCTCACAAAAAATTCTTTTCACTGTCGAAAGCATAGACGATTTTTAACTTGATAATTCGAAAACTATGTTTCCATCATGACAATGGTATTTCCAGTTACAAGATCGGCTCATTAGAATGCAGAGGAAGTTGCATAATTACGCATACATACGCGAAGCATCAAATTCATACATACGCGAGCAAACTTTCCACTCTTGTGCAATGGTGATACCTCGATAAAACCACTTCCCAGAGCATCAAATTTTCTTCATGTAGAAGGAAAAGATTATGCGTGAGATAGACGTAAGAATTAGGTGATCTTTCATATTCTTTTACTTTCACATTCGCTGCATCGTTATCCCCATACATAACATTTCAGTAACAATAAAATCGTGGAAAATGTACGCACCTTCCGTCACGTCGTCGCCGTACAGGTGATCTACGTTGTACTCCAGGTTGTACTACATCCATAGTGCATTCCTTGCTTTGAAGAAAGCAATATTCAAACACATTCTTCATTCCACCATCAAGAATATCAGTCCGGACACAGAGTACTGCCGATTTATTGGACCTGTAATACAATACTATTTGTTGTTAGTCAAAAAACAGACGAATTTCTCTCACGAAACACTCAACGTATTCCGAACACCACCAATGATGAAATCACTAATAGTTACAAGAAATCAACCCGCCTGATTCATCGAAAATTACACGACAAACTCTTCTCATCAGAAGGTCTCTTGATGTTTCACTATAGCAAACAAACAAGTTTTTCAATATTCGACGATAGTTAAAGTTACGTCGCCGTCAGTTGCTTCCGTAAGGATGCATTTCACCCAATTTTACTGCTTCTATTTTAATTTGGGTAAATTAGTTATCATCGTTCACATTCATATCGGTCGCATCTTGACTTGTATTCTAGCGGTGATCACGAAGATTAACACTAATTTATATATACCATGGGAGAGGATAAATGTACTGAAGCACAATTATCTTTTAATTGTCAATAAGTTTAATTGTTACATTATCTGTACCGCATCGATCATATAATGAAATGTTTGTTGGAAAATGGTGTCATATAGAAGGGTGGATGAAGAGTCGGTATGTATTTTATTACTTGTATGAGGGAGTATGTAACTCTCCTACTTCAGAAAGGTAAATGACTTAAGAGTTTCCCGGTGTATTATATTTAAATATCTTTCTCGGGCTTCGCACCGGGTAATGTTTTCCTAATCCGCCGACGTTTCGGAAAACGACTTGTTTTCCATTTTCAAGGCACGTGTTATTTCCGCCGTGACCACTATAACACCGTTTTTTTTTTCCTTTTCGTTTTTTTTCCCTAGAGATGCTGTGAGGCGTCATGATAATATTGTCTGTGTCGGTCATGACAACAAATAATTCCAAGTCATAATTTTTAAACCTTATGAATACCCAAAAACAAAAGTCGTTTTCCGAAACGTCGGCGGATTATGAAAACATTACCCGGTGCGAAGCCCGAGAAAGATATTCGTAAATGTACTTTTTCAACAAATTAATTTGGGCTGTGAGACTAAGAATTTGAGAAGTTTTTTTATACCCACAAGTGGAATAAAAGAGAGATAAGGGAAGACCAAAGATAAGATGGAGGGACAAGGTAGCGGAAGATCTCCGATAATAAGGGTTGAACTAGGAGGCGATGCTGGACAGGGAACTATGGAAATAAAGGGAATGCCGACCCCACAAATGTGGAAAGGCAAAGACAAAGAAGATAAAGGAGATTAACAGTGAGGGTAATTATTAGAGAATGAATGAAACCCAGGGAAAGAAAACTATCGCTCCGTACTTCGAGATAGAATCGCAGATAGCTGTGATCATCACAGCCACAGTTAGCTGAGAACATTCTGTGTAGCGTTTGAAGAACAATCAGGTGTAATAAAAAATTCGCACCATTAGCGTGGCGGCCACGTAACGATTTCGCCGTTTTCTCGATGGCCGACGGTCAAGTTCCAGATATTTTCAATGAAAGCACAACCACCAACTCAGATGCAATATAATCCCGTCCATAAAAGCATGCGTACCCACCGATATCATTTAAAGTGGACGCCATCGGCGAGCCTAAACAAAGTTGAACAGGGATAGAGCAAACAGATATCCTCGACTGATGCCCAGGAGTTTCTCTCCATGGGAGAAGAGACTCCCTGGCATCAGTCGGGCACGGTAATGCTAATACCTCGATGGGTATTTTAAAATCTCCACGTTCTACTAACCTCCGCACTACACTGGCGTCGAAAATTCCGGACGTGTCTGATTCAGAAAGCTAAGAGGTAGTAAACATTAACGAGTAAGAAGAGATTATATGATAAATCGCCAAGAAAAGGTTCGCTGCTTGCACGTCACCGACTCAGGTAATGTATCATCATAACCAGGAAGTTACCATTTAAGGTTATTCGAATTTTATTAGCGATAGCAGTTGGATATAGGGCCCATTTTTTAATAACACAAAATAAATGTAATCAAATGTCAGTTTCGTTTAAAGGCAACAGACAAATCTTATTTATGGGCCTCTTATATGTTCCCTGTTTGGTTCGCACTGTTGCCACACGCACAAGTCCATCGACACCAGGATGAACCTGTTCCATTACACCTAGGTTCCAGGACATAGGAGATGTGTTGTCCTCCTTAAAAACCACTAATGCACCCGGATTAATGTTTTTCCTGACTGTGGACCACTTATTTCTTTGCTGCAGAGTAGTCAAATAGTCATTCGACCACTTCTTCCAGAACTGCTGCAACTGCCGCTGCAACTGCTGCCAGCGAGAAAGCAAGCCAATCCTTACGTTAATTAGATCTGGTTCTGGGATAGAGGTAATGGGTTGGCCAATGAGAAAATGACCGGGGGTTAAGGCAGAGGGATCGTTTGGATCGTTGGACAGAGCAACTAAAGGCCTTGAATTGAGGCACCCTTCAATTTGCGTAACAAGAGTGGCGAATTCTTCAAAGCTCAAACACGCCATTCCCATGATTCTTCTCAAATGAAACTTGAAGGACTTAACACCTGCCTCCCATATTCCACCGAAGTGAGGAGATCGGGGTGGAATGAAGTGCCAGGGTATCCCTTCTCTACTTGAAAACTCAGCTACAGATTCATGTTTTTGAACTGTACTCACGGTCTCACGCAAGCTGCGCAACTCCTTGTCGGCCCCCACGAACGTAGTCCCATTGTCACTGTAGATATTTTGGCACCTCCCTCGACGAGAAATGAATCTCTTCAAGGCTGCAAGAAATGCTTGAGCTGTCATATCACTAACTACCTCTAAATGTATAGCACGTGTGGCTAGACATATGAACACTGCTGTATAGCATTTAACTCTCATTCTGGATCGTGGTGAACCTGATCTTATGAAAAAGGATCCTGCATAGTCAGTCCCTGTATTTCTAAAGGGTGTAGAGGGATTAACTCGGCAGCTCGGAAGCTGTCCCATTAACTGTGTCGTTGCTTGAGCCCTTAACTTGCTACAAGGCAAACAGCGATGGACTATCATTCTAATCACATTCCTTCCATTAGGGATCCAAAATCTCTCTCTCAGTGAATTTAGTAACAATTGGCCTCTCGCATGAAGAAGTCGCTTGTGTTCCTCTTGGATGATGAGTTTTGTCAAGTGATGCCGTTGTGGTAAAATGGCAGGAAGCTTCTGTTGAAAGGGAAGGTCGGAATTCTGCAATCGGCCTCCTACCCGTAGAAGTCCATCCTCACAACAGATTGGATTCAGGGATTTTAAATTGCTCTTACAACTAACTGCCCCATTGTCTTCAAGGTCATGTATCTCCTGACAGAATTAACTCTACTGAGCCATCTTGATCAAGAGCTGAAGTTATTTCTCCATTTCTTCCTGAGTTAATTCACCGATTTGTCTTCTTACACGTGTGGTTCTTGAATTTTCTTTGAAGCGTAAACAATACGCTATCACTCGTTGCAATTTCCTCAGACTAGAAAACCTTTCTATGATACTAGATGTTTGAACGTTCAAGCTTACGAAGGTTTTCCTATCCCTTTTCTGTTCTGGAATTTCTTCTGCCTTGACGTGTTTACTGGAGTTCGGCCATGTAGATGGCATTCTGCAAATCCAGGAAGGTCCGTTCCACCATGTTCTATTATGGGTAAGGATATCTGCATGTACTCCCCTTGAAATCAAATCTGCTGGATTATCTTCTGATGAAACGTAACTCCACTGCGCGTCTGACGTTTTCTCTTGTATCTCTGCCACTCTGTTTGCTACAAATGTTTTCCATTTACTTGGTGATGCTGCTATCCATGATAATGTCACCGTAGAGTCAGTCCACATAAATGTCTTGAATTTGATGTTGCTAACTGCAGTAGTAACCTTTTCGAGTGGACGTGCTAACACTAAAGCTCCGCACAATTCAAGACGTGGAAGCGAAACCCGTTTCACTGGAGCCACTCTTGACTTAGCACAAATCAGTTTAACTGTTGTCTGGCCCCTTTCATTGGTTGATCGAATATAAATGCAAGCACCATATGCCTTCTCGGAAGCATCTGAGAAACCGTGAATTTGAAGGTACTAAGGCTTCCCGTTATAACTGCTAGCCTATCAATAAAGATTTCGTCAATTTTCTGAAGTTGAGTGTACCAACGTTGCCATTGCTGTAGCAGTTCTTCCGGTAGTTCTTCATCCCAGTCTAGTCCCTTTAACCAAAGTTGCTGAAGGAGAACCTTGCCAGTTATCACTATTGGGCTTATAAGACCCAAGGGATCAAAAATGGAAGAAATTACTCCTATCACCGTTCTCTTAGTAGTATAGTTCCTAAATCTTGATTCTTGATATTTGTGACGACCGTTGATAATCTGAAGTCGGTCAGCAGCTGCATGCCAAAGAAGGCCCAAAGTTTTCACCTTGTCTTGGCTGTCTAGACGAAGTGGAAGGTGCATTTCTCTAAGTTCTAGTGGAATAGATTCCAGTAATGCTGGATGATTTGAACACCATTTGCGTAAGTGAAATCCACCCCTTTTCAATAGTTTGATGAGCTGGTCTTGGCATTCAAGAGCTTCGTTGAGATTCGATGTACCGGATATGCAATCATCCACGTAGAAGTCATGAGAGAGGATTTCTGCTCCCTTTGGATAATCGACTTCTTCGTCTTGGGCTAATTGTTGCAGACACCTAGTTGCCAGGAATGGTGCTGACGATGTGCCGTAGGTGACTGTCTGTAACTCAAAGGTTTTCATAGGTTCTGTCGTTGAGTTTCTCCATAAGATTCTCTGAAACCCACAATCCTGTTCATGTACTCGTACCTGCCGATACATCTTCTCTATATCTGCAGTAAACCCGATTTGGTGAATTCGAAATCGAAGTATGATCGACTGCAGATCTTGTTGAACCGTTGGACCCACCATAAGGACATCATTCAAAGACCTTCCAGTAGTTGTCTTAGCAGATGTGTCGAAAACTACCCTTATCTTTGTAGTTGTGCTAGAAGCCTTCACAACAGGATGATGTGGCAGGTAACAAGTGGTTGTTAAAGCATAATCGGCATCTTGAACGACCTTCATGTGTCCAAGAGATTCGTATTCAGCTAAAAATCCTCCATAGTCTGCACGTAGATTAGGGTTTCTACCAATACGTCTTTCTAGGTGATGAAGTCTCACTGTCGCCATTTCCAGTGAGTCTCCCAAACATTCAGGAATTTCCTTGAAGGGTAACCGAACCACATATCGTCCAGTGGCATCTCTGGTTGAGTTGTTGACAAAATGCTGCTCGCATTCTACATCTTCCTTTGATCGTGGAGGCTGTGTAAAGTTGTCCATCTCCCACAATCGTTGTAATTGATCATCAAGACTAAGTGCATTTGCAAGAAAGAATGTCTTCTTCGGAAGAACAGGTGACACTGCCGCCTCCTGAGGATGAAAACGTCCAGCTAGAATCCATCCCAACTCCGTATTTTGCATGACAGGATAAGGTCCTGGTCTAATCTGCCGCTCAGGTTTGAGAATGTGAAAGAAGATCTCTGCTCCTATCAGCAAATCTATTCTTCCCGGTTCATTGAACTTAGGGTCTGAAAGGGGAAGTTCCCTCGGAAGATGCCAATTTGCGGTATTCACGTACGCTGAAGGTATGTCTCCTGATATTTTTGGTAGAACCAAACACTCAACTGCGATGTTGTATGGACTAAGTCTAGACTGCATCTGAAGAGTAACACAGTGTTTCACATGGGATTTCTGCGTGTTGATACCTTCAATTGGTGTTTTTTCTTGTTTTCCTCAAATTTAAACGCTGCACCAGTGATTCTGTTACAAAGTGAGACTGAGAGCACGAATCTAACAATGCTCTACAGGTTTGGAATTTTCCGCTGCTGTCGCGTACCTTAACCATAGCAGTGGATAAAAGTACCCGAGTTTCTGACGTCCTCTTCAAAGAACAATAAGAATTGCTCGTTTGAACTCCACTGGCGTCCTCTGTCAAATCATTGCCTGACTGGTGAGGTGATCCATTGGTGGAAAAAGGTTGCTGTCTTGACACGGAATTGCTCCCTCCCATCTCGTGCAGAAGTGTGTGGTGCCTTCCGCCGCAATTCCGACAATTACCTGACTTGCACTTATTTATTCTATGTCCAGGTTGAAGACAATTATAACAAAGAGAATGTTGCTTCGCAAATTCATTTCGCTGTTGAACACTACGCTTGGTGAATTCTGCGCATTTATGAATAGAATGCATTTGATTGCAGAATATACACTGACTATTGGTAGCTACATACGTTTGTCTTGCATTTGTTCGCCAATGCTTATCATGTTCCTGATGCTTGGAACTTGTTACTACATGTTTCACGTTCTGATTGGCCTTAATCACTTCTAACGACTGACATTTATTCTCTAGAAATTCTAACAATTCGTTTAAGCTTGCGAATTGATGAGAATTCATTTGCAGTTCCCATTCCTTTCGAGTAGGTTCGTCAAGTTTTTCAAGAACAAGTTGTGAAAGAAGGACTTCATGCAGAGGAATTTCCAATTGTAGCGCCTGCACTGCATTGTAATTGCTAACTAACTGATTGACCAACGCTCTCATGTCAACAACTGAGTCCTTACGGCTGGCAGTGAGAAAAGACGTTTGATATGCGCTGTGGCGATAAGTTTGGGATTGTCATACCTTTTACAAACGATATCCCAAGCTACCTTGAAGTTGTCGGAAATGATGGGCAAGTTCTCTATTAGTTTGTGCCTCGCCACTAAGAGAGGACAGTAAATAATAGTAGCGTTGAATATCATCCAAGCCATCATTGTTTTACACTAAACTGTTGAAGATGTCATAGAAATGTCGAAATTCTGTAGCGTTTCCGTTAAAATTGTGCAACTTAATGTTTGGTAGCTTCAGCTGTCTTGACCGTGAACTACCTCCACCGTGATCCGAGGATTGGACCGAACGATTTGAGTCTGCTTGCTCTTCTTCTAAAATAGAGGTCATTCTTGCCAGTACCTCCATGTACGTTTCCTCACAGGTTTCCCAATCCTGAAGATGATCATCATCATCATCACCTAATTCCAATTGGCGTTGAACCGCGTCGTATTCTTGAAGGACATTGGGCATCCTCTCACGACGAAGCCTTAAGTTAACGATATCTGACCCTTCCTCAAAATTATCCACGTAATTTTTCATTCGAGTAAGACTCGCCTTTACCAAACCTCGAGTTTTTATTAGCACATGCTTGGCCTTAGTATCCATCCTTAAAGTTAAGGGAAAAGGAAGTAAAGTGTTTGCCTAAGAAAGGACAAGGAAAGAACCAGACTAAACGTATGACTTAGCTTATAAGATGGGCCGCCCGCCGCTGAAACACCACAGCCGATGAACCGCGATGAGTTCTCTCACCCGACCGCGTCGAGTTCCAACAGCTGATTCTTGCACTCCTGGTATGGAGAGTAGAGGCACCGACTGGGAAGACCGCTGCGTTGTCTGCGTGAGTCGCACACCTGGAACTGCGTAGTAGTGGCCTAGCCTCGCTAGATGGCCACCAAAAACACTAGTCTTGCTGGAAGCGCTGCCTTCCTCTCCCCCTGGTGTGGAGAGTAGCGACACCGAGAGTGCGCGTTGCTTGCCAAGGTCGTAAACCCGGAACTGCGTAGAAGTGGCCTAGCCTCTCTCGTAGCCACGCGACCTAAGAGTCAATCTTCGTTCGTAGAATCCGGCCCGAAGGACCAAAAAATGTTTCATGCGATCTTCGATAATGAAAGATAGTGGACTGTAGAAAGATAAATTTAATGCGCTGCAATTCAGATCTCTGGATTCCACAAATAAAAATTACACCCGCAATGAAACAACCATGAATAATAGAAACACCACTCAGAGATCATAGCACTGCCGAACCTCTCCCTGCCAGAGTTCAGGCGCGACTGACTCCCCCCACTGTCTCGCGCTACACCAGCGCCACAACGTCAAGAGACGGAACAGCAGTAAACAGCTTTTAGCAATTTACATCCAATATACTCGTACACAACACTTTCATAGTTTCTTCTAAGGTATACGATATACGTTTCACCTAAAACTTTCCTGAGATTTTTACTGTGCATCCATTATCCATTTCTTTGATCCATCTACTTAATCTACATGCCACTCTGCGAGCCACCACACACGAGCCACCAGCGTGTGGCAGGGGGAATTAGGACACCAGCCATGTAAAGATGGAGGGGATAAGGTTTTGGGAGGTGAAATGGTGACATGTACTATGGGAGTGTATTTAGGGGAGCTCAGTTTTTACTGTGACCACTTTTGTGCGCGGAATTAACAAGTTTTTGTTCCTATCTGTTCGGCAATGTATCTCTCTTATTTTATCGCTTCTGTCATCCCTAGAGATGATGTGAGGCGTCATGATAATATTGTCTGTGTCGGTCATGACAACAAATAATTCCAAGTCATAATTTTTAAACCTTATGAATACCCAAAACAGTCTCTGAGGTCTTTTAAACCTGATTTTCTGAATTCAAAAGTATGTACCCTTACTGTGAATTGTGAACAATCCACCTGAACGATGATGAAGTGTACATAAGAGTTTTCGAGCAAAGGCCCAAATAAAACTCGACACAGAAAGTATGAACTAGATGGAGTTGACAGAAATAGCGAGGAAAGCACCCAGAGGAAGGCTAAATATATTAACTAAGTCCATTCAAAATTACATAAGACGAAGAAGAGTAAGTGAACTAGCTTTAGATAGGTCAGGATAGAGGGCTGCAGTCGACCTGACGGCGATAGAGGGCTGAACGACCGGCGATGACTTTGATGAGATAATTCATCTATCAGATGAACCGACTTTGATTCATGATAAGATAATTAGAATCGAAAATCACTCGGGATTAGCATTTAAGTTTTTAATTAAAAATACAAAATTAATCGACAGTATCACACGGGAGTCAAACCATTTTTATGTGCGAGAGGTGACCTGAAGAAAGGAGTCATCGCACACCTGTGCATTTGAAAAATGACTCATTAAAATTTGTCACAAACGATCAAAGTAGAATTTAAGCCTAAAATTAAAAACTGATAAAGTATTTTAAAAGTTAATTATCGTGAGTAAATTGGAAACTTATGTCACAAATTTATTGCAAAGTATTGTGCGTCATAGCTACTAATGACACACGTGATCCCACACGTGGTATAAAATTACCTTCTAAAATTTGGTGATTTTATTCTCGATAATTATCGGGGAAAATAAATACTCAAACCGTTTAATGCAATAGGATTCCGTATTAGAGTTATGGCTTCCGCGTACTAATGCAAACAGTTAAAATGTTTCGGGTTTCCTCAGCGCTTTATGTACAAATAATTTATTCATTCCATATGCTTAGCATAGTTTAACCATTAACCGTGATTAACTCTTCAATAGCAATATTCACTGTTTACTGCAGAGAGCTCAAAAATACCAAACAAAATGGCTGCTTCTTGTGGATTCACTAAGTATACGAAAATTCGAGTTCACGAGGTTTTTGCCGACATTCAAGCTCCAGAGGATCAGAGTACAATTGTTTTATTGATTGATTGATTAATTGAGTGAAATCAAATGAACTTGATAACTTCTACATACTTTACAGGTAAACTTAACCGATTCCAACATTAGCGTGATATTATTGAGGGACAATACTCTGATATTGTCTCTTGCTCCTTGCACCTAACGTGATATTATCAAGGAATAATATACGGTATTGTTCCTTGCACATCATCACACCAAGGCCAATCGATAAAAACATTTCCATTAAATTTCGTCTCAATTTCAAAGACTATTCATAACAAGCTTTTTTAGGGACAAATTTTCATATACCTCTTTTATAGTTTCCATTACAGTCTGTAATGTGAGTTTCAACGCATAAACGAATGCACTCGAATGAAATTAGGGCCAAATATTTTTTCCAGCTTATTTTAAAAAAAAGTAATATTTAATAAAGTCAATGACACACGATTACCGCTCCAGCCACCTTAATATGTGCGCCTGGACGGAGTGACTTTCCCTCCCTTTCTCTCTCGTGCAGTTGGGACAAACGCACATGTGGTGCGGCGTAAACTACTGGTTTACGTCCAATGACGAGCGCAATCGGTGGCGCTAAGAGGCAGTGCCCGCCAGAGTCCTCTGAATTGCACTCTTCACTGCTTCCCCACTTGGCAGTTATTATCCTGCAATCCCGAGAACTCGAATCCTCGCTATACCTCTGCAGTGCGTTCCACGTTTTCACTTTACTGTGGGACTTATGGACTATAGTGTTGCCATCTATACATCGCTCTCTCTCTCTCTTTCTCCCTCCCCTTTAGTCGACGGCTCTTGCGCTTCAGTTGGCAACCTCGCCCGTGAACGACCCATTATCTTTGTTGATATGTTAGATATTATTTATGTTATCGTGTTGTTAACGTTAATTGGGAATTGTTATCGTGAAGCAGAATCATATAGTTATTAGAAGTAAAGTTCAATAGATTTTAAACGCGTATCATGCCCGCGCAGACATGAAAAAATAACTCCGGTCAGCGCCTGGCGTGATTATGTAAATATGCGACGGCCACAGTCGATAACATCTGAAATTTTGGCTGTCGGATCGCGAAGGGCTCGAGGGTTCCGTAAAATTCTCTATATTGTCTAAAAATCCGCTTTTTCATTTTCAAAAGCTTGCGTCTGATGATATGCGGCGCTATAGAGGCCCGCACAGAGTCTTACCCTTATCTCCGAAACATTAAACGACTCATTGGCAGGCATTGTGGGTCCTGCATGAGGAAACTTGTGGAAGAACAGAAAAGAAGTGTCGAGTCTGCAAAACCATCGTCGACCAATAAGGGGCGAAGGCAGAAAATACGTTGAAAAACTGGGTCTTTCAGAGGCGATTGGCGGAATGAGCTTTGTGATAGTGAGATTGAATGGCGCGCTGTACGGCGAGTGTGCTTGAAAATTAAAAAATTAAGCAGGCCAAATCAAGGTGAAAAAGATCCGAAAAAATTATATTAGGGGTTGCATAAACATATTAGCGAGAAAAATGGACCAAGAGTTTTGCTTTACATCTCGGGATGAATGTTAGCCAAATAGACGCATCATTATGAAATGTTCTCCCTCTCTTTTGAGAAAAACGCCATATTCCTACCGTAAGTACTACCTAACTTGCTTGACTACTATTGGTAGCGGTTCCTTGGCCTGCCCCTGCAACAAAAGTGAACGCTTTATCCAGTGAAAGCCCTATGAGTGACCACTCCCAGTACAAGCCAGTAGTTCCCACTGATACTAAAGCTCGGATAGCCCTCTCTCTCTCACACACACACACATACTTCTCATCCAAATGCAACAGTGTTTTCATTAAAAATAAATTCGTGGCTTGACAATGTTTTTCTCCTAAGCTGACTTTTTCCTTGCGTAAATGTTGACACGCGCTCATTTAAAGGCGTTGATGAAATGTTTAATAACCAAACATACATATATTTGTTTCTAGTGAAAAGGAGGCAGAATTAACAACAAAACCAATAGAAAAAAAACGCAAAAAGCAATAATCGGATTACCTCTGGCAGTGTTAACAAACATTATTGGGAACATTGCCATTCCGGGAAAACTTGTTATAATATAAAAATATTTACCTAGAAAAGTTTTTTTATTTTTTAAAAGGCACCTATTAATAAATGGATATAAGTTTTCTCTCTAGTGATAGCAATTTTTCTAACATGTAGTCTCAATACAAAAATATTTATATTCCGTAACGCTGCGCTCGAAACGCCTAGTGCTAATACATTGGAAACATAATCCCAAAAGAGCCCGTGGTAAAGTGAATAATTGGAACGCACTTTAGAATGGGAAAGCATCGGAAACGCAGCCATAACAGACCTATCTAGTACACCGAGAAAGTAGTGAGCAAATATTTTCCTACGGGAAAAACATTATTGTCAATATTTATTTTATTATTTCATTTATTTGTATTTTGTGCCTGGTCAAAATGGAGCCTATATTTGAATTTTGTGTAGTAATATCTAAAGCTGTAGAAAGCATAAAGTAAACATTGCGATATTAATGTTTCGTTGTAATATCTACAGCTGTAGAAAGCATAAGTTGTGTTGTAATATCTACAGCTGTAGAAAGCATGAAGTAAACATTGCGATATTAATGATTCAATAATATACTTTTAGATGACAGAAAACTTCAGAAATAAAAAAATCTATACTTGTGTTTAACTAGACTCATATTTTCAAATGGTACGTTTAAAATTCCCTCACAAAGGGAGGTTTTTATCATTCTGTTAATATTACAGTAGTGACAATATGTTTTTTTAAATAATTAAAAAACAAGTTTCACATGTAAACCTCACTCGGTTAATTTTTCACTTTATCAAGGACCACACTATTTAATCATGTTTTTAATAATAATAGAGTGAATACAATTACCATTACCTACAAAAATGGCTGGTATTTTTTTACAAATATCTCAGAAAGTATAGCGGTCATCATTATCATTGGTCATTCAATCCGAAGATTGGTTGACTGCAGCCCTTCACCTTTCCCCATCTGATGCTAGTTCCCTAACTTCCCTAGTTAATACTAGGTCCTGGTCGTTCTTTCTATGTACTTACCTCTTTATTTGGTCCATGAACTTCTTCCTGGGTCTCACTCTGGGGATTTTTCCCTCTATTTTACCCTCAATCATGTTCTTCACAACCCATTGTGCCTCGAGGAGTGTCCAATCCTTCTAGTTCTTCTTTTCTACATTGGGTTCCATTTGGTCTTTCCCTCTTCCACTCTTATGAACACTTTATCATTTCTAACTTTGTCCATCAATTTGATCTTCAGTGTCAACCTCCATCACCAGGTTTCAAAGGTCTCTAGTTGCTTCCAATCTTCTTCTCCAATAGTCCATGCTTCCGACTGATGGAGTGCCATGCTCCACACAAATATTTTCTCATACCATTACCTGATTTTTAGTCCTATCTTCTTGAAACATAACAGTCATATTTTTACCAAAAATACCTTCTTAGAGAGGGTTGCAGTTACTCAAAGTACTCGTGTGGAGCGAAGAACCCTGTGGAACGGAAGCATGGACCATTCGAAAAGAAGACTAGAACCAACTACAAGCCTATGAAACCTGGCGTTGAAGGATGATGTGGATGATCAAATGGATGGATAAAGTTAGAAATGATTAAGTGTTCAGAAGAGCGGAAGAGGAAAGGACCAAACTGAAGACGATGTAGAAAAGAAGAACCAGAAGGATTGGATACATCCTGAGACACAATAGGTTTGTGAAGAACATAATTGAAGGTAAAATAGATGGAAACATCCCCAGGGGAAGACCCAGGAATAAGTTCATGGACCAAATAAAGAGGTAAGTACACAGGAAAAGCTACAAGGAAGTAAAGGGACTAAGCGTTAGATACGGAATGGTGGAGATCTGTAGTAAACCAATCTTGGATTGAATGACCAATAATGAGGACTTTCTAAGCTTGGAATATTCTGCGCTTGATGTCCGTTGTACTTCTTCCGTCCCACGTGATGGTACTCCCGAGATAGGAGTAGGAATCCTCTTGCTCTAATTCCACTTTTCACCGCACGAATTCTGTATTCAGATTCTCTCTCACATACTCTGATTTTAGTCTTCATCTAATTTATTTTCCTGTTGTATTCTGGAGAACTTGGTCCATTGCGTTTCATGATAATTGAAGTCCATTGTAATTTCCTCTTATGACTGCGATATCGTCTGCAAAGTGGAGCTAGTTTATTTCCTCTCCGTTAATCTTTATTGTGTTCAGTTCAAATTCTTGTGCATTTCTAATTGCCTCCTCTAAGTACATGCTGAACAGTGCTGGAGAGATGTTGCATCCTTGTCTTACTCCTTTGTTAATTTTAGCTTCATTTAGTGTTCCGTCCTTAACTCGCAATGTGACGACTGGCTTTTTGTATAGTGGGTAGATTATTCTTCTGTCGTTGTTATCCATTCCGTTTTTCCAGTGGCTCAAACATCTTGTTCCACTCAACGTTGTCGAAGGCTTTCTCCAGATCAACGAATGTGACATACAGAGGCTTGTTAACATGCATTGTTTTCTCTACTATCACTCTCAGGCAGAGTATAGCCTCCCTGTACCCCTATTCCTCCTAAATCCAAATTAACCTTCCGAGAGGTTGTCTTTACTTTTTCTTTCCATCATATGGGTTACTATTCATTATTCATATAAGTTTTATTGACCCATGTGGGTCTAGACCCAAGTTTCGGTGTTCCTCACATGTCTCAGTCCTTTACGAGTATTACGGTAAGGACCTGATATTTTCATACCTTTGGAAGAGTGACACATTTTTCTTTAAAATCAGACCAAAATCGTTGATTTCTGGGTGAAAAGAAAACTCACTCAAACAACCTTAAGCAAATTTGGTTCCATAATTTGCAATATATCAAATAATACAACGATGTTTTAACGCCACATCTTCCCCAATTGCCTCAGTAATCGGCATCGGTCGAGAATAACGTCTGCACTTTTCCATAATCGAGAGCTTTTAATGCCCGCGACCATTTTTCCACTCGGTCCCAGATTGAGCCGTCCCACCAGACCCGAAAGGACTCGCTCTGCCAAAAGCCTCCTCTTACGTCACTTCCCGTCCCGTCCCTTTCCCCCTTCCACATTAGGACAACGTTCCCCCACCTTCTCCCGACCCTCCCACTCCTCTCCCCCTCTCTCTCACTCCATTATATTCACTCCTCTCCTCTTCCAGAATATTAAGTGGAATAGGGGTGCTTTGCCGCGGCGCCCTGGTCTCTCCGACCCCTCCCCCATTCATTGGCTCCCTCCCCATTCGTTCCCTTCCACTACCCCCCTTCTCAAATCCCCTTCCACTCCTTCCCACACAACCCTATTTCCCATAAACCCATTCTCTCTCTCTCTCCTCCCCCGTTACCATTCTCCTCCCAACACTTATCCGCCATTAATGGTGGGCGCTCTTTACTCCTCTCCGCAAAAGGATAATATCGCACCTCGCATAAAATAACGACGGCCATTATTCCCGCGTGAAGGGGAGAGTGGAGGGGTGGAGCTTAAGGTGGGGAGGGGGCGGAGGAGGAATCGAAAACGGGGTGGGGGCGGATTGGGGAAGAGAACGAGGGGATTGGTATTTTCTGACGGTGGATTGAGAGGCGAATCCGCACGGATTTCTGATGGAGAAATCTAGAGGGATTGGGATTTGGGTGGAAGGGTTTGCGCGCCGGGAGAGAGGCTATTTTTTGCGATGGCAGTGGGAAGGTTGGGGGGCTGGCAGGGCTCGCACAAGACTACCAAGATATTCTTCTATTTCGTATCACATTTAGTTGACAAACGGGCTCTTTCAGAGATTCGCTTCCTGTGTAAATCTCCATAAGACCGTAGCTGCGATGTTGCCATTTACAGCAGTAAACAACTCAGCACTATTACCGCGTACATACATACTTGGACCCAAAGAGCCTTCCGACATGTAAATACTATTTACAAAAATAACTTAATTAGATTTAGCGCGGATTTGGAAACGGTCGCTTGTGATGCCAAAAGGTGAGCATATGGAGCGTAGGTTTGGCAGCAGTTTTCTCCAAACGGCCCATACCATCGGCATAATGCAGAAAGCGCGCATAAGTTCCTATCACCGCGCCATGGACTAGTCTGAGAGATGGGCTACAGAACTTTAAAAAATGATGCGAGGTTGGCGAGGAAGCTCTCTTATTGTAGCTAGGTCGTCAGTCAAAAAACCATAAACACAGGATATTTAGCTTCGGGTCGCGTGCCAAACATTTTGCACGCGACAAATACGCTTAGCTTTGTTGATTGTTGCGCTACCACCCTGGAACATCCACAGTTTCTCTGAGGCGTCAAAAAAACATGAGTTGTCATCTGCTGAGATGTTTTTAGATGACCATCTCAGGCTCGTGCTAACTCCCACTAAGAGAGGCCATTGACGAGAGATGAAGTAAACTTAGTCAATGATTGCCCTAACATTAGCATACATAGATGATGTCGTCGCAACCATCCACTGAGTTTGCTTAAGACATACGGGCAAGGCATTTTGCCGAAACCAAAGGTGATAGCGTAGCCTGTACAGTGTGGACAAACAGATGGATGCATAACTTTCATTATAGTGGAAAACCTTCCAGTTGACACCAGCACAAGCGCTTCGAGAAGTTGGATTGCTTACCAATATCTGCCGTTCCGTTACGACTCGCCTCACAGAGACACTTCAAGATAGTGCCCCAGGTATATTCATAGGACTGGGAGATTTAAACCACTTATCTTGCATGTATAGTGCATCGTGCTTCTATCACGAAGTTGTTAGGTCACTTCGCTTATCACTCCCTCTCCTCTCTTCCGTCCTTTACCTCAGCCCCTCCCCCTCCGACTTATACCTGACCTCCTTGCCGCGCAGGCCTGCCCAAAGAAATTTTGCTACGATTATATATCTCGGTGGTCTTGGCTCTCAGACCAACATACCAGACCTGGCAGTACTTGCAGGCTGTTTCTCCAGCTCAAGAATGGTTCGTATCCTGAAAGCTAAGGAGGCTGTAAGCTCCTTACTTACGAAGCCATGACCCAGAATAAACATTTTGCTGCACCCTTGCTTCTCGCTATCCTTGTCGTCACTCCACTTACGAATTTTTCCTCAGAATTTTCTGTGGCATTGTAAGTTTCTGTGGCAACACATCCTTTGCAGTGATAGTTAAACGAACATAGTCGCTTCGTACCTACGATTATACAGCTGGAAAGAGATTTAATATCACTTAAAGAATGGAACCTAAGATAAGGGACCTATGAAAGTAGAACGCGTAACTTTGACGCATTTTTCGCCTTAACGACATTGCCATGCATCATGTGTGGCATCATAAAAAAAGCACTTCAGTATCCATACTAGCCGATGCAATGTATGTTTTGTTATCGTTGATCCAGTCGGACGACAGCCCCTTAAGCCCAATGCAAATAGGTTTCTGGGTACAATTCTACATCCTGGCGGAACTCTCTCTCCCTCCTCCGCCCTCCTCCCCGGGATCTCTGAAATTGCTCCAATTTTGGAGAGAAACGCAGTACTCACATGAAAAGGAATAAATTACTGAGAAATTTTAAATCAAATTAACTGAGAAAACGTTATTTAATTATCGGAGCTGGAAATGCGTGTGAATACGTCCTGAATGAAGAACCACTTTTTGTGCCCCAGGCGGCAGCACAATTTGGCGTTAAAAAATAAACTTTCTAAAAAGGTAAACATGCGATGGTAAAGGATGATGGGTCGGTCGATATAAAAAATCTAAATATTTACTGGAATTTTCCAATTAGGGATGATTTCCACAAGATAAGGAAGGCATATTTGTAAATGGTTAGAGCTCAGGGAAGATGTTTACGTTGAAAACACCGACATATTCAGTGCCGCCTTTTAGCAGAACTGGTACCAGAGTAGTCAGGGTCATTTTGAGGGAAAAGATTTTATTTCCAGGAAACTAGGGTGTTATATTCGTGAACGATTCAGTCAAAGGAGCATTTGTACGTTAAAAATTACCTGAATTTGTAGTATCGCCCCGAGGAAGTACCGAAGCCTCGGGCTGAATCGTACGATTTATATATGTAGTGTTTTATAGGAAAAGGGAATATATGTTAATCCCCATTTTTGTTATAATTCATCTATTAATCGTACTGTTTTATCGCATCCGCGAAGTTGTGATGCTAGAATCGGTTTTCCTTCCAAAGAAAGGGAAGGTTCTTTCATGAGAAGTGGTGGATGGAATGGAAGTGAAATAAATCGCGAGTGACAAAGCGCCAAAGCTGTTTCAGTCAAGGGTAAAAGTATCTATTTTTCTCAATTTACGATGAAAGTCAAATGCTACAGTGGACTTGGTTAAATGCTAGCCATCTGCAGCTATCTTTTAACGCCATTATCTCATATACTATTTGCTGTCTGCGTCGAAAATGGTGTATTTTTTGCGGAGGATTTCAGGAGAAAATAACTCCTATGTTTCACTGGAATCGGTTACCCTTTATTTCTGGGCATCCTCTCGTAAGGCGTTAAGGTAAATGATAGATATTAGTATGTTTGACTAAAATGCACCGTAAAAAAAGCGGAGGTTGACGTGATTATTCCTATATTATGTTCAGCACTCTTCTATTGATAACGCCTTTTAACCGCCAAAGGTGTAAGAAGAATTTGCGCTTCATGACGAGCGCGGGTAAATTTGGACTTTGTGAACATGATTTAGCCAGGGGTTAGTAATTTAAATAGATGATTTTAAGAAGAGATTTGAGAGCATAAAATGAAAAGAAATGCATCTAAAATCGATAAACCATATTGTTTTTTTCATTAAAAATTCTGTCGGTATTTAAAAATCAGGAAAAAATTTAATCCAAAAGGCAAACTGAAATTCACCTGTACGACACGAGTCTCATTTTCTCTACCAGAAAAGATGATTCCCGATTCCATCGTCTCGTTGAACAAAGTTATTGATGAATTTTTCAGTTGTTCAGTTCAGTTTCATCATGTTCCATATTTTTACCTCTGGTAGTGCCTTCTTAGGTTATTTACTCCACGCATAAATACGCAAAATGGAAAGTAATTGGGTTATGCACCTTTTTTTAGTGAGTTTGGCCAAGCCATATATCTTAATGTTACGCTCTTTATGTCAGTATCATTTATGCGCGTATACAGCATTATAATCAAATTGGACTCACATTATAGGCCTTGATTAACAGTATTGTGCGTCAAAATTCAGGGTTAAGAGCTATTTTTTATGCTTTTGGCCACCATTACAATTCAGTGGCCATCAATCAGTTTCTGATACCTGTGTTCTGAAGAAAGTTTTAAATTGGATTCCACTGTGATGGGCAAAGAAACAACAGTTGCTCATTATCGACGGAGAATGCCGGCGTAAGCTGCTTTAGAATGACGATCAAACATTATTTCTCCCTTTGCCCTATAAATTTTATTTCCGCTCACTGTTCCTCTTAATTAAACTTGCATTCCCTGTCATAAACAGTTTAATGGCTCATAAAAATAAGTCTATTTCGAAAACTGTTCTCTTTCGATTTAACGTCAAAGCCTGGATTTTAATTTTCATTGAAATCTCATTCCTTAAACGGTGAAATACCAGTTTATGTTGATACCTCTATAAATGCAAAATAGCGATTTAAGTGCGCATGCACGTGAATTCCGTGATACTGAATTCATGATACCGATAAAAACGGCCCTATGGTTCTAACTAGCTTTAGGCTGAACTACTGCGTTCGTGAGTGCTCGTTTGAACTGAATGTGCGTACACGTGCGTACTAGGGATTCAGACACGATTCTGCGTTTTTGTATCCGGAAATTTAGTAAAAGCGATAAAACGACCTATATGACGGATTATGGTAAAGTCAAACATTGTTTGTTTTATTTTTCAGAGAACTGCCACCGAAAACTGAGACTTCCAAGTCAGGTAGGTTCGATTGGGGAATGAAGGGAGGGCGGAGAAAATTCGACGTCAGTTTTAACCAAGCGTTATAGAAAGACTCGCTTGGGGCAGTGCAAATTCACGCCCAGACAAAATAGTTTTTTTTTGTTCTCCCTTTTAGGAGGATCCGAATTATTAAGAAGAACAGTCGGCTATCCACGAACAGTTACTTTAAAAAATCCGGATACAAGTCAATAATTCGGCTTGAAAAGTATCACCGAAACGATGGGAAACTACATATATAGATGAAGAGAATGTACCTAAACTAATTTTTGAAATGCAGAGCAAGAGGCAGATGATCCCAGCGATTTCCACGGAAAAATGAAACGACCAGGACTAAAGAAGGTTGTATAATGCCTAAGACATGTAGTACTTATGCCTACGCATGGAATAAGAAGAAGTTCTGTATCCGTGGAGACCAAGCATTGATTAGGAGTCTTTCGTTTACACTGCCAGTTACAGTATATTTTTCATGCCTTAGAGATTATGAGAATTCCTTTTATATTGAAATAAAAATTCAAACGTCAGTTTATGTGGCAGACGTGCTAAATTGAATTTCTTTGATTCGAAGAACCCAATAAAAATTGACGGGGTATTCACAACTCCGTGCTTTGGTAAGCTTTCCTTATTCATTAGACTGTTAAAAAAAATTAACGCCTCCATTCGGTGCTTCGAAATATGTTTGGTAGTTTTAGAAAAACCGAAATTTCGCCATGAGAATCGTGACGACAGCCTTTCATCAAGCCTTGATGCAGAATGTCGCGACAGGTATGAGTGATATGACTATGCCTTACATTGACGGCCTAGCACCGAGTTTTAAACGAGTCACATTTCACGAGCGCCACTGGAGGGTCGAGAACTCGAAGATTTAAGGTGGCCGGAGTGGTAGCAGCGAGTCATTGAGTTAATATTTGGATTTTTTTTCAGTAAGTCGTGGACCACATTACACTGACGTGCACCTTTAATTTTGCATCAGAGCTTACGACACAGGTAGAAATGGACACGACAAGAGAATTATATTTTACATTTATTCCGTGATGAACTCGTTATCAGCGCGGTATTTGAAATTTAGACGTAATTATTGAGAAAAATATCGTTTTTTTATATTGGACTCGGTTTTACACCTTAATATTTGTTAGTAACATATATAATAATAAAAATTGCATTGTTTCGCGTTAAGGAGTAATTCGTCATACTAAACGTATTTTCACGTAATATATGTCACGTACCACATGACTACGTGATAAAATAACAAAGAGTTAAATTAAGTTGGTGGCAAGTGGATTCTATTAGTGGAAGTTAATTACTTGCATGGTAATTGAAGCACTTTGCACTCTTCCTTTGTTTATTCTGCTCCAATACCACATATTTCAACGTTCTACGTAATTTTCAAGTATTTCACAGCACGGTGAAGGTGCTTCACCATGCTCAGTGAACTGCTTGAAAATGGCGAAGAACGTCGAAATCGGTCGGAGTGAAACTAAATAAAAGTGTGGGAGAGTACAAAGTGTTATTATCACCATCCATCATAGAATTGCCAAAAAATGAAAGTGATGATAAAAAAAATTATTTTTTTCTTTCATCTATGGATATCGAAAATCTCAATACGTTTGCAGAGTTTCACGTGAATCTTTAGACAAAAGACAACCGCTCCAATCACCTAGATAGTCTTCGAAATCAACACATTTTCTCCTCCACTCAGCCTCGTCTTCAACCGAATCCATAATCCTTCTCTCCTCTCCTTCTTTTGTACAGAGCTGCTGCCTCCCTCGAAAGCAGAGAGCCCTTCCCTCCTCCCTCTTCTTCCCAAGGTCACTGCGTCATAAACGGTGGCCTTCTCCCCGATCTGCGGACCCCAGAGAGAGAAAAACGAAGGAATGAAACCGGCGGCTTCGCATGAAACCGAGAAAATTGAAGCGGGCTACGTGCTCGAAGACGCAAAGAAAAGGATTTCATCACTGATTCTCATACCCTCGTGTTAACTGTTGGACGTTCTCTCTGGGGAATATGTCACGCGATAAAATACCGCGAGATCTTCCAGAACTAAGAAAAATATACAGCGAAAGCAGAAACTATTTTTGGGTCAATCGATTTCGCAACACGTATTTTTTTCAGTCGCTGGCTTTTTATTCACCATCCAAAATTCTCCATTTGGATCTCTACTAAATTACTCTCACTAACACGAAATATTTTGAATTCCCATCTTGTGCAGTGATGTTGCTGAAAAATGGAAATAAATTATACCATCCAACGATTTACATTGTGATCTAATTCTGTCCGAGGGTCACACTCCCTCAACACCAGTTTCTCCCAGAAATTAATCGTCATTTTTATTTTGCATACATACTTTGGCTATGTTAAATCATCTGAGCAGGCAAACGCGGCTGATTACTTGAAAACTTATCCTGATATTAAGACCACTTCATAGCGTAATGATGGACACACTATCGTAATTCAATACCGCGGTTTTAAAACCCGACTCAGGCTTGGACATTTTGCTGGTCCGAGGATTTAGGTCTTTGGCCAGATGAATGCTTTAGTTTAACTAGTCTCGGAGATTTTATCATTTGGGGGACCTAAAACCTAATTCTGCTATCATGATAAGCACTAAAAGGATAGTAGTTTGCCGCTATGCTCTTTAATGGCTCAGGGTTTATTCCTGCTAAAAGAAATGGCTTATAGCTTTTAAATTCTGCCTTCATGCATGGTGAAAGATTATTCAAATGCATCAATGAAGAGAGGAAAGAGAGATAGCGTTTGAAGAACGTTTTGTTAGGAATACGTTTATTTACTCGTTAATAGTATAAATGAAAATTAAATACATATATATCCGGATCCCGCTCCAGCTACTGCTGGGTCTGGGTGTTAACAATGCCTCTCCATCTACGTCTATCTTCCCACCATTTTTCTTCCTGCACTTGTTGCCATTGCAACCCTCTCTTCTCCACGCTCTCCTGCACACCTTCTTTCCATCTTTTTCCAGGTCTTCCTCAAGGTCCTTTTTTCCGTTTACCTGCAGTTCTTCCATTATTCTTGGCAATCGGCTTACTTCCATCCTTTTAACATGTCCATACCATCCAATTCTTGCCTTTTCCACTTTATCCTTTATACTTTCTTGGTTCAAGTCTGTCCTTATATCTGTATTTCTTACTCGGTCTCTTCTTGTCTTCCCTTTTATTGCTCTTAGGAATTTCATTCCACTTGCTTGGATTCTGCTCCATTCTTTTTCTTTTGTAGTCCATTTTTCTGCTTCGAATGTAATTATTGGTAAGTAATAATTTCTATACATGATCTGCTTTGCTGCTGTTGGTATTTTCTTGTCCCATACTAAATTTTTTTATAATTTTATAAAAATACAGTCTTCTTGTTATTTCACTTGTTATATTTCCAGCGGAATTTATTTCACTTCCAAGATGTATAAATTTTTCCGCAGTTTTGAGAATTTTACCATCAAGATTAATATTAATGTTCATTTGCCTATTTCTCGCAAACACCATGACTTCACTCTTTTCCTTGCTAATATGAAGATCGAACTTTTTCATTTCTTTGCTACAGGCATTTTCTGCTTTTGAATGACCACTTCCCTTTCTCCCCAGAACACCATGTCAACGGTAAAAATCATTTGCCGGGCATTTTCTTTTAATTTTAAATATCATGATCTGCGACAGAATTTTGGCAGGCATTTGAGAAAATAAGATCATAAAGGACAAAATGACGAATAAGTGAAGATCCAGTTCTGGTTCATTTACTAGCAGAAGCGATTCGATTCCCATATCTCAAATCGATATATATCTAGGACGTGAAAACTATTTGAACAAGAAATGGTGACGGAATAAGGCTCAACTTCCGCGTGAATGTCCATATTCGTGACGACGCACAACGCTTCAACTCCAGATGACGTTGACACTCAAATACCTTGGTGGCACATGAATATCCGAGAGCATTATACGGCGTCTCTCCTACGAGTGAAGAATGGAGGCCTTGTTATCCAGCACTTAAAAGTCTTCGAACGCTGCAAAAGCGCTCGCGGAGAAATCGGAGTTTGAAGAAAGTAAGTTGCACCGTAAATCCGGCTCGTTAGACGTCGAAGCCGCGTTCGATGCGACCCGCATATTTATGTAAGGGCGTGAGGCGGAGAGAGGAAAAATAAAAGTTTCCAAAAAAGCTCCGCTGCTGTAAAATAAAAAGGGAAAAAAATCACCGGAGAGGAGACAATATCGCGGCTCATTATTCGGAATTCCGCGTGACAATGGTATTTCCTTTCGAGCGATGATAGCATCGGAGCGAGAAAATTCGCCCTCTCGAACACAGCCCTTCATCCTATCTCCCAATATTCCTCCCAAACATCATACTGTTCACCATTCCGGGGGTAAACTCAGACACCGGATTCGCTGGCACGTTCGAGCGAAAATCCCACGCCCTCCCAGAGGCCACCGCGTGACGTAATAATATTTATCTCCGCTCTTCGATCTAAAGCGCGGGGGAGAAGGGACTGGCTGGTTTTATACGCCGAAGGATTCGGCGTGATGAGGGAGAGAAAGCGGGCGTGTTTGTTTAGCAGATAAAGATGGAGAGGAGGGTGGGCGGAGATCCCAAGGAGGGCGGGGTTTCCTCTCGCGCGGTTTCCGTGGAATGAGAGCGGGCGGATGAAAACGCGAAGATATGGGCGGAGAAGGAGAGAGATTGCGGAAGCAGTGGGATGAAGGTTACGGAAACTCGACACGGGCGGCATTTGTCTTTTCTTTGTCTTTCTTGGAGATTCCAGCCGCGAATCCACTTTCAGGGGGCTAACCGGTTAACAAGGGTAAGGGAACGCTTGTTCGATCCTGTTCCTTATACATCATTACGTCGAAATATATTCCGTCGACACGAGTTAATCCCTCCGACGGATCGAAATAAAGTGATGCGGCGGAGAGGATAGGCGAATCGCTTTTCATTCTCTCTTCCCCCTCGTCGAACTCCAGGCGATTAGTTTCTCGTGGCGCCACGCGGGGATCGCGGTCGTTTATCAAAACTGCTCTGGCTATGCAAAGGGATGGCAAAGGTGCGCGGAGGGATGGAAAGCAGGAGATGAAAAAACGACGAAACGAAACGACGCGCGTGTTCAATGTGCGTGAGTGTGCGTTGTGAAAAGTGGAGGGAGATTGGTGAAAGTATGTCGGTATAGCCTTCGAGGATCGCAGAACAGAGGCATTTTATTAATTCGGCTTCAACGTATGCGACCAACTCAACTTTTGAGGTCGTCGGAGCAAATTCCGTTCATTATCGTAAAACTTTACATGTGACTACTTATCAGTAACATACATAGATACAGGTAAGTGAAAAAATACATTACCGATTCGATTTCTTGGCAATGTAATGCTTTATAAGGTAGTGCGAGCGAGATAGTCATATTCCCTAGATAGATAGTCCCTAATCATATTACATACCATATCTGCATTATACATTTTTATTTAACCAACTTAGAGGCACACCACTTAAATATTACATTATTAATGGTGCAATAAAATAGTTTTAAATGATAGAAATTGTAAGTAATCAAATGGAAATATGTAAATAATTCTTTAACTTGACTCATTTTTTCACGCGATACAGTTGAACTCCTTCAAAACGGAAGGTTTATTATGATCCCGAAGAACTTACTGCGGTGACAATAAGATCAATTTTCAAAAATAGTTGAGAAAACACACAAACTACATATTGTTGATTTGTTGACGAAAAATTAGCGTAAGAAATGCCTCATTTTTAATATAAGGTCTCTCTGGAGAGTATACACGTACCAGTTCCCATGTAAAAGGGCTGGAATTTTTTTGCAAATATCTCGGAAATTAATGCGGTAAGGGGTTGAATTTTATATTTCAATGGAAGGTTGATATATTTTTCTTTTAAATGAGATCAAAGTCATTTATTTCTAGGAGAAATGATAATTCGCAGACATTAACACGCAGACTTCAGGCACTTGGCATCTACCTTGATATAATTCGATTCCCAACGTACAGGTTTTCTCCTAAACGCGAAATAATAAGTTTCATTTTATTTAATGGTGGTTAACAAATTTCAGGGTATCATTCCCGGTAAAAATGAACATATTTACTTAACAATATTGCATAAATTTCAAATTCAATGCCGTAAATCCTAGTCATAACCATGCTTTAATTAAGACAAAATTTAAAAAAAATAATTATTGCATCATTTATATTACATCAGGTAGGGTGATTTCCACTATATAAACAGATAAACTTAAGTAAAGCATATATTTCTTCGACTAATTAGAAACTTTGTCGAACGTGCCCTCAATGACTTACAAGTAACGCTCCAAACTCCTTAAGCCCTTTTCACACGATACATGATCCATCATAATACCTAGTATTACTAGGCGGTGCTAGATATTGAGGACGATATCCAGTACAATAGGTGACATCCTAGATTCTACACTATAATTATGCCTGTACTTGCGGATAATCGATATTTCCATTCAAATCTGAAAATGGACACTAAATGTTAAATTGACAAATCAGTGAAAGCAGGCGAGTAAAACAGGAATTGGGGTTTTTTATTTCTTCTTGATGCTGTAGCTTGCATTTCATGACAGCCAAAAGGAAGGCCAGATTTCAGAGAGAGAAGATCGCTCAGTATCTTTACAATCTAACGTGAATGGTCGAAGGCTACTGGGTCACACGGGGAGCGAGTAGGCTTTTCTAGTAGCGCATCAATCTGAAGCAAGTAACCAAGCAAGTATGTAATGGAGACTATGATTTTGCTGGTTCTCCATCACATAATACTGGAAAGCTATCTTATCATCAATAATCCTTAAACTTATTCTGGATCAAGTATATTGTAAGGCGGGCTTAATGGCTCCCTATTTCCCCGGCTTAAGGCGATTGGAGCTCAGTTCATGGTATGCATATGTTAAAATTTTTCAAAGGGAGTCGAAATAAAATTCCTGGACAACAATCCACTTCAGTGCTTATTTTTATTCGTTAGAACTCGCCTTCTCGGCAGCGATGGAAATGATATAAGAATTAATGTAACAGTATCAGGTTTGACTTGGTGGAAGCTGTCGATATTCATGAATCTTTCACAGATTTATTTTAAACGAGTAAATGGGTGCTTGCAATTAGCAAGCAGGGGGGGAAGTGTTATATGATGAGACTCTTTAAATAAGGAAAAAAACAATGAAAGCTCTCAAGTCTACGTGCTACATGCAAGCAAAGAAAAGTATAATTCTCGAGAATGAAATACGCGCCTCATGAGGTATGGATACCAGACAGTTCTAGTACAAACTTATATTGTATGTCGTCCGTTTATTAACGACTTTTCAAAATATCAGTATATCTCGAACGTTGAACTACTGAAAGATCATCATAGCCTCATTTGACGGCATATAAGACGCTCTTCTACGTTAGATATATCATTTCAATACAGCATACTTAATAAGAGCAGCATGAAGAATTTTACTATATAAATTAGATCGGAATCGAGATTTTTAATATATTAATTTTCATATTCAATTTTTCTAATCCAATCTTCTATATGGACTTCATGTTATTTTAATGATAACTACAATATCATGAAGCTTGGTTGTTTGAAATTGGCCATCAAAGCTACGGTAGAGGTTAGGAAAAAGTTGAAGATGTTATACCCAGTAGTTAGCAGCGCAAAAAATGGTATAAAGAAGACTAAATAACATGCACTTAGTGTACCTAACTCATATATGTAAAGCTATCGATTGCAATAACTCGAACCCTAATCGATTTTTTTGAACATTTATACAATATCAACACATAAATCTAACCCTCCCCTGAAACTGGCCCGCCTCGCTGAGCCCAACCCTCGAATCGACACTCGGCCCGGCGACAATGGAGAAATAAATCCATAGCAACGAAAGTGAAAAAATTTCTAAAATCCCAAAAAAAAAGTTAAAAATATCAGTTTTACGGTAGGTAGGAAAGAATCGATTGCAAGAATAAGATTTTTCAAACATTCAGCCTCATATTTGTGAAAGAATCAGTCTTGTAGCTCAATTATTTCATATTTTAATGAACGTAAGAAAAAAAGTCCACACTAAAATTTTTCATTTTTCCCATATAATCCCATGTAAAGCTATCGATTGCAATAAATCGAAGCCTAATCGACTTTTTTTAACTTTTTCGATTTTTTCCCAACTTGTCACATGATTCCAAATATTTTAATTTTTGCGTGGATAAAGTATTTTATGACTTAATTTTTCGGCAATGTATTCGTAGGTAGTGGCGAGTAATCCAACTATTCGATACGCTTGTAGTCGCAACAAAAAGGTTATCTGACCGACCCTCCACGCTTAAATAACCTTCCCCTCCGTTTCGGAAAATTATTTCGCTCGAACTTTTGCTAGAACTGCACGCTGCCTGCAATCCGCCGCATAATCTCAACGATTTGCATGGAAAAATGTAGACTTTTACCTCTACCAAATGCCTTTTTTCTCGCACTATCAACTCTCTACTCCGTCCACTCTCACATCGCCTTCAACTGTACACAACCTCGCCCGGAACGTAACGATTGCGCACCCGTCTGCCATCACCTGTCGACAAATTTGCCTTCCACTCCACCCCCTCCTCTCTGCCCTTTCACTGGATTTTCTCCCTCCGTGCCTTGGCTGCCTGAGTCAGAGCTATGGTGGTCTCGAAGAACCGAGTAAAGGACGATAGAACTCAGACACTTAGGGAAACTTTCGAATCATACAGACGGTAGCGAAAGTGCCAGATCACACGTCCCTCGAGCCAATGCGGGACAGCCTATACTATGGCGATGTTGCATGTAGAGGTAAACTCACAGGAACGGACATAAATATATGTTATAGATTCAAATATTTGACCCCGCTATATAGGCTACGCTACATCCTCTGATTTCCGAAAAATAGTTTGCCGATATGTCGTAGGCAAACTTAGTCGATGGCAGCACCATTTTCAACGTATGATGGTGATGATGATGTCGGCACAACCATTGACTAAGTTTGATTGATCAACTCGTTCATGGCCGCTATTCTTTGGATTAACTTGAGTCTGAGACTGCAATTCCTTCACAGCTGAAGAAATAAATAATAGGGGAAGTCTTAACATATATCCGATAATTTTTGACATCTCAGAGTAACTTCGTGAATGTAAGTATCGACGTACTAGAGCTGCGGCGCAACAATGGAAGATCTCACGTTTTTTTTGTGTGTGGAATGCTCAAGATCAACCACAGTAAAGGAGGTAAGCATCCATATTAGTTATATTTGTGGGAATAGGCATCAAATATTCCTTAAGAACTAAACGTTCCAGGCGGACGAACACCATGGGCTCATTCCCAATTTGTTTATCAATTTCGATTAGATATATGTACTCAAATTCTGCATTAATTTCATTCATGGCTTAGGAACCAATTTCCATTTTTAAGCTCACAAACAAAACTAGAAGTCTCTCGCCGAAATGCTACAGCGAAAACGTACCGTCTACATGTTGTGACGTCACGGCTCTGTTTATGCTCCCCTTTGTGGACGTGCTGTAGGCATCAAAATGCTCTGAGGCGATGTCTGTGGACGGTATGGCTCATTAAACAAAGAATTAAGAATGATATATTGTTCCTTCGGGCAATAACACATAGACGATTGCGCGATATGAAGTTTTAGTTCGTGTACAGAAGAAGGAAACGGAAAGGAAAGCAATGATAGAAGAACGTCGGGGAAAAATCAGCGCCAAATTCGTTTGATTGTCTTCGAATATCATTTCAAGGTTTGCGTCCGCAAAAAGGGTAATAAAATCCCGAATTTGACTCATTGATGCCAATTTATAACTTCACAATCACTCTGTTTACTCATAAAATAGTAGTATTTTTCCATCATTCGGAAATAAGTGCCTTGCCTGAGAAAGTACGGAATTCGGACTTCGTAATATTCGATCATTTTCAAAAGAAAAAGTTCAGTGCAACTTCCTTCACAGTTTGTAGATGAAAGGGTAAACTACTTGCGTTTTAATATGATGACAGGGCCTGTGACAAATGAGGACAATGTTGTTCCCCAATTCTTTGATTGCCAACGTCGAAAACCAGCCTTTCGTCTTAATCCAGCAGAAAGATCTTGAATTTCTTGGGGCAGAAGGTAGAAAAACCATCATAAGGGTAATGTCTATTGGAAAAGAAAAGGTCACACAGGATGTCAAGCGACCGCCCTTAAAAACATTTGTTCCATAGCGGTGGTGTAAGGCTAGGCTATCAAATCTATTTTGACGCTCAGATGGGACTGCTTATTTTCTCTTTCTGGCATGTCTCCATTATTATTTAACCTCAATCAGTTCATCTTTTCCACTTAAATAGATGTTTCGTCGGATTATTATTTTACAAAATTTAGCATAAAATTAAATCAAGCATGTACTGTAGTAATAAATATGCAAAAAAACTCCAGTTCATAGATATTTGAAAAACTAACCTTAGCATCCATGATTATAATCTCTCCATTGATAATAGTCTCCTCCAATCCATACGAATTAAAATAAATGATGAAAGCGTGTTGTTTTAAAATATCCGTAATTCCATTGCATAGAATAATATAAGAAGTGAAATAATAATGCATGGATTCATAACAAGGCTCAGCGTCCTCAGTAAACTGAATAAATACCTACATGTTGTAAAATATTAACAATGCAACCCGACAGCCCCACGTTGTAGGTCAGAAATGGAAACAATCTCTATTATCGTTAACTCAAAATGCCCACCTGGTGAGTATCAAAAATGGAAAATAAATGTGAGATAAATTAACCACGGTCTCCTACCTTTTTCAATTGCCCCAGCCTTCTCTGCGGTAGATAACATGAGAAACACAAAACAACATGCGATACGTGATAACTAGCAATTTAATTGATCAGACAAAATCATATCATTGAATCAAGACACACAAAAACAAAGTATATAATATCTTTACCTTTAACTTAAGGTCATGACCCAGACAATTGTAATATTCTGCACCCCATACAGTTACTTCAAATGATTTACTTATCTTAAAACATTTTATGATAATCAACTTCTTTGAATTAAGCCATATATCTTCTTTAAACATTCATTACTCCAATGTAAATAAAACAAAACTAGCATCAACCTCTAATCCGGGTTATACCCAACTGGGTTGTATGGCTTATTTAAAATACAGAATTAAAGTCCATATTTACGCTCTTGTTGACAATACAGGTTGATACGTGGCTGGTGTCACTCTAGCTTTACAGCCTCCGGAACCCGTAGTCCTGGCGTAATGTGATCACAGCGTCTGCACGAATGGTAGTCCTGTATCAGGGTCTCTCTCTCTCTCTCTGGCCCCAGTATCGCGGTTGAATGTCCGCTTCCTCCGGAATATGGCACAGAACCCCCACCACACGTCCGTTCCCTTCAAGAACTCTGCTGTCAATCCACGCTCGTGCTTTTCTATTCGTCCCCCTCCCCAATTCTTCATTGTCGGCTTTGGCTCTGCCCTCCGTTTCCCTATTGTTTCACCGCGAAAAGTTAAACATGGTGGGTGTTTAATTGTTATTTCTCCCACGCGGTGGGAAAAGAATATGGAGGCCCGCGTTGTGTTACAATGTATAATAAAATAACCTTGTACTTGAAATCTAAATATGTTGTTACAAATCACCAGGGACATTTAAAATAAATTATTTTAGCCAATATACCAAAAAAATATTCTTCGCTGGCCACAGAGTATATTTTGGTATCTACCATGTTTTGCAGAATCCCAAGGCCTTCAGCCAAGCATCGAAAAAATGCTTGCAAATGCATATTTTTATTATAAGTTAAAAACCAAGGGATTTGTTTATAATGTTTAAGATTCAGTTTTTTGCATCCAGAAATCATTAAATAATTTATAAAATACGACCTATCAATAATTTTAGTATAATTCGTTAAATACTTATAGATGAAACACTATTTCTTCTATTCACAAATCGAAAAGTACCCGAGTCAAAAGGATAAATACATAAAACGAAAAAATGCTAGCCACACTTCCGCCATCACTTAGCCCCCCTCAACCTCTAAGCCCTTAAGCAACATGCTAACCCTAAACAAGGAAAACCTGGTCCAGTTTGGACGTAATGAAGTTTGCTTATTCCACTGCATAAGGGCTGGCGTCCTCCGATGAAATTCCTCCGGGGTGGAGTCGATTGGATTGCAAAACTGATAAATTGGTCAATTCCGAGGGAACAAAATTTTTCCGTAACTCACGAGTGATGAAATAATAAAAAAACACCATCCGTTTTGGGGCAGAATACTTAGTTATCCCACCGTTCGCTGCCGTTTGCAAATTCACCTTTTGAATTTTCAAACTTGAAGCCAAATAATGACAGTGAAATTATTCAAAAAGGCCCTCGTCCAACCACGAGACTAAAGTAAAACCAAAATGCGAAGCGATGCTTCTCAAAACAACATGAACTCCAATTGATTGGAATTTAGTGATGACTGCATTTGGCTACAGGATGAACCGAACGAAATGTAATTAAGGTGAAACAACTGATTTTAAAGCTCCTCAAGTGAAAACGTCTTTATGAACTTTTGTGATATAGGTTGATGAAAAGGCAATTTTTTTAGATCATGGTCGGTACATTTGTATTAAATTCAACGAAAAAATCATTTTTTGACATCCTGAAAAATTGCGTAACTTCTATCACCATTTTTTTCAATTTATCAAAACAATATTCCAATTGACTACCCTTCTCCGTTCATCTCATGGTACACTGACGCTTTACGCGTAGGTCAACCTTTGGCTGATTTCTTGATTGAAATGAATTTTAACTCACGCTGATATAGATTACCAAGATGGGAAAAGGGAATGTGGGTTGATTTTAAGGGTACCACAACACTCAAGAATTGAAGACTTGAAGAATCTTTGAAGCACTTGATATAATCATATTGCTTATCTGATCATCCTAAGCCAGTATAACGTAGGCACTGTACTTTAAGGTAGTTCGAGCGAAATGTCATTTTACCTAGAAATCAATGAATTTGGCCTCGTTTTAAAGAAAAACATCTCACCCTTCTATTGACACCACAAATTCAACCCCTTACCACATACTTTCGGAGATATTTGCGAAAAAATACCAGCCCTTTTACATGGGAAATGGTACGTGCATGCACTCCAGGGAGACATTATGTACAAATTGAGGAATTTATAACTCTTAGATGTCGTAAAAAAACTAACAGCGTGTAGTTTGTATGTTTTCTCAACTATTTTTGAAAATCAATCATATTGTCACCGCAATAGGTTCTTGGGTATCACAAAAGATCTTCCGTTTTGAAGGAGTTTCGAACGAACCGCGCGAAAAAAATGAGTCAAGCTAAAGACTTAGATATTTTCATTTTATCACTTACCATTTCTGTCATACAAAACTGTATTATTGCACCATTTATAATGCAATATTTAAATCATACGTCTTGCAGCTGGTGAAATTAAAACGTATAATTCGAATATGATCTCTATTATGAATAGGGAACTATCTCGCTCGGACTACCTCAAATGCCATTGAACAATTTATCATTTATAAGCAGCCTCAGTTCCCCAGTTAAGTCATCTAATGGTCATATAATTTAGACATTTATTTCATTACAGTCACTCACTATTTAAAAATCAGCATTTTAAATTTAAAATAATAATAACATCATTATTTTACCACGTATCTTAAAAGATGACACCCAAACACCTCTATGATACTTAATCTACAAAAGAAATCTCCCATTAAAAAGTGTGACATGCGTAAATGAAATAAATTCCGCAAAACTTTGTGGAGTTCCATGTTAATTAGTAAAAATAACTTTTAAAACATGTGTATTTTGGTGAATATCGATTATGTCATTAATTCGACTCTTTATTAGAAGCAGGCAAAACGTAACAATATAAAACACATTTCAGTCGGATATTATGAATAAATACCTCTGAATTTCCCATTGGAGTGCAGTCTGTTAATTTCGCCATAAAATGTCATAAAAAGTGTAGAGTACGTCCGTTTTAATCGCTTACATCAATTCCGTGTCCTCCAAACTCCATTCCATTGTCATCGACAAAAGGTTTTGTGGATTCATTGTAGTGACAGGGAATGCTCGAGGTAAGATTTATTCTCCACGCACCCAAGCTGGTAAATTTTTGGTTGGGGGCGAGGCCCGCCGAAGGAAAAGCGTGCTCTTCGTCGCCATAACCCTGCCCCCATCAAATAAGAGATGACCGCTTTGCGCTTGATTTACGCAAAAAGGAACGGTATCTCGCGTCCCATCAACTTCCAAAATTGAAACCAATTTTCAATCTACTGTTCATTCCAGTTCGATGTCCACATTCCGATGTCACATCAGGTCAATAGGAAAGAGAGGAACGGTGTAGCAAGAGTAACATGTTTTGCATCACGGATAAAGGCTGGGAGAAGATCGTGTTAGTTTTATTTTTAGTACCATTTCATTTCGACGTCCCACACGCCCTCGCCAAAGGTCATTTTTGGCTGGATCGTGCAGTTTCGAATCCGAATTCAAGGGCTTCGATCATAACTATAGCAACCCCGAGCCACCGTTTCATAACGCAATCATGAATGTACGAGTACACTATGGATCCAAAAATATGGCCCCGATGTATAGACGGCGCTGTTACATTTGATTTCCGCAAAAAAAGTAGTTCACACGTATGTCGTAAGTAAATTTTTCGATAGGAGCACCGTCAAAATCAACGTTCGATGATGATGTTGGCGCAACCATCGACTAAGTTTTGTCGCACTGCGAGGGGGTTTGTATCAAAGATACATTGCCGACGCCCTAAACCTACCTCGTCTGCTCAGATACAAATTTCAAAGACATAATTATCCATTTACACACAGGTTTATTGCATGAAACACCAGCATAAAATACTCTTGCCCTTCGCTACACATTAGATCAATTTCCAAAAATATCCCTTGAAGATTTCTCATAAGTAAGATAAATTACACTAAATGATTTCCTTTAGCAAGTGATCAGTGTTACAGTTCAGTCGTCGAGAGTTTTCCGATAACAGGCAGAATGGCCGAGTTAGAGTTTGGGGGCAAGGTTATCAGGTCAGAAAGGGAAACGCCCACGGCAGAAGGTAAACAAAGGCTGTGAAGAAGGGAGACGGGAAAGATGACGGGGAGGTAAGGGTGAACGGAAGGAACCCGCGGTCATCATTGCCTTTTTCAGGTGTTCTTTCTTGCTTCTCTGCTCTCACTGAAAACATTGCGGCCAAAGGTTCCGGTGGATAAAGCAAAAATACAAATAAGCTGCTAATTTTAGTGTCACTGCAGAGAGAAAGAATGCGGGGGAAATCATAACTAGCCAATAGCTCTATCTGATTTCAAAATTATTATTTCAAAGAATTTTACGACATTTATCTAAAAACTATATTTTTTTCATTCATTCTTTTGGAATTAGAATAATGTTCCTTAAGACTTCTTTAGTGCCTCGGTGCTGTCTCTCACCCGTTGAGCATTTAAACAACAACGATGAATATTCACCACATCTTGGATTCCAAACAGCCAATCCGCTTGCGGGAAAGAAAAAAAACCCTCATTTGTATAGCGAACTTAGCAAGAGCTAAAGATATTAGATTCAAGTGAGTTTAAGGAAAAGCTATCATAAATACTTCAGGACAATGACATCAAGAAAATTAACCCAATCGTCATAGCTTCCCTTTTTTTCTCCGTAGTTGTGTGTACTCCTGTTGGGTTTTGGATGTTATCCGTGGTCACTCCAATGTAAATACACCGTCGATTTCAGTCGAAGCGGACTTTTGCGCTGATCTAGAATGGAACGTGAAAAGTCAGTTGCCTTTTGTTTATGTGGGGGAAAAATAAATTTGCATCAAGCAATTAATTCATATAAAGAAAAATTGATACCTTTTCGTAAACGAAGCTATATCCAAATCCGCTTAAGAGCCGGAATCGTCGCCCGTGGTCTCTATTTCGGAGCTGCTATCACTGTCACCATTGAGACTGATGATGAGTTTCTCCACACTTGTTTCCACGATACCTTCAGTCCTGATAGCCTCTTCAATCAATCGCGAAACGTCGAGGACCACACTTTTCCCCTTCGAGCCATTTACCTCGGATATAGCCTCCTCCGTCAATTTCATCACGTCATTTAATTTAAAAGTTTTATTTCGTTCTGCTATGTATCCTTTCAACTGAGCCCAAATTAACTCAATTGCGTTGAAATGGCAATGATATGAGGGGATTCTAAGTACTCTATGCCCGTTTTCCTTCGCTATCTCGTCGACTTCATATTTTGGGATGCGATGCTGGTAAAACTTCGTCAACTGTAGCAATTCCATTTTATTCATTCCGTGCACTATCTTGGAAGCATGTTGTTTCTGCAGCCACTCAACTATGTCTTTTTTAGCCACTTACATGAGGGAGATTCATTCTAATGCTGTAATAAGGCGCGTTGTCCATCACAATACAGCTCTTGGGTTTAATATTTGGCAAAAGTTGGCTGACGAACCAATTCTTGAAGGTCTCACTCGTCACTTCATGGTGGTAATCTCCTGAATTTTTACTCTCCTTGAATAAATGCGTGGCGTTTGGCACAAAACCTTCTAATATCCCCGCGTGAAGAAGTATCAATCGGGAGCCCTTTCCAACAGGAGCTGGCATGGATCCTCTCGCGGGTTCATCCGTCCCAAATCACACTTTTCGAATGTCCTGCATTTACCCACGTTTCATCCAGCCAAACCACGTCGTTGAAATCAACGTTGCTTATTTCCCTCAAGGATTTCCCCCTCCATGCCGCATTATCAGCTTGTTCCATTCAAATATTTCTGTTCCCCGAAAACTTCTTCCACGTGAAACCAATTTTTCTTGGGACAATTCGAAGGCTTGTCCGTCCACCCTCAAAAAGATCTACTGCTTTCATTGGCATCAAAAGTTTTCCAATATTTGGATACTCACACCACTCGTAATAGCTGTGTACATGCCTGCGAATGGCTTCCTCGTTGAAATTATCGATGAAAGTTTTAATACTCCTCCTTGGTCTTTTCTTTGCGGGTGTTCTTAAAACAGGAGTCGGACTGTTTTCACTATTGGGGTCTCCATATTCTTCCTTGAGGATCCTCCCAACAGATTTTGAGCTTATGCCACATGCTTCAGTAGTTCTTTCTAATACTCTTACAATAGGAATATGGGGATTTCCGTGGAGCTTTTCCTTTTCAAAATATCCCCTGGATGATTTGTTACATTTAAATAGAATTGTTCAATGACACACATGCATCAGGCCACATCCCTTATGTCGATGTGGTGGGTATCGCTCCCCTGAAGAATAATCTCGAGTCCTATCCACTCTGCCTAATGTTGACGTACTGGGCGCCGCTCTCCTGAAGAACGATTCCGGTTCACGTCTGCTCAGCCTCTATCCGCGATCTCCTTTCGGTGGTCAGTGAGACCTGGGATTCCAACGCTTAATCTACCTCTCCTCTGTTATTCGTCGCACTCAAAAAAGGAAACTAGTAAGTTTTTACTCCATTGACTCTCCGAATCTCGATCTCCAATCCTCAATCTCCGACGGGCAATATCTGAATTCACACATCAGAATGTCGACATCTGCATGAATGCCTGAAATGAACTGAACTACTCCCCTACTCTCTATTAGCCGGTATTTATATCTAAAATATTTTTACTATATATTTGGCTTTGTTTGTATCGCTTACCCGAAATACCTGTTTTTTCTGGTATTTTGCTTCCTATATAGTTGGCTTTGTTTAAGTTTTGATCCTCAATTCCTGTCCCGCGTTCAACGAAGACTCAATAATCAACCCCTCTGACCTTGATGGAGTTCAAGTTGTTCCTTAAATGTTTATATTGGCTACAAAAACTAAAATGTTTATAGTAGCTAAGCTACAGTTTGCTTTATCAACTCGATCATGGCCGCAGTTAGCTGGCGTTAATGTGAGCCTGAGATGATTATTCCTTCACAGTTGAAGATATACGGATTAAGCACAGTTTTGAAACATATCTGAGATGCTCAACATCTCAGAGTAGTTTTGTAGATGTAAGTATTGAGGTACCAGAGTGGCGGCGCAACAGTCGACGAAGTTTTCGCGTATTCGCTGAGAGCAGACTTCAAGGTAGCATCCCCTTGGGAGGATGGTGACAGTTTCAGACATAACTTGGTGGAACCTTTTTATTGTAGAGCGAGAAGAAAAAACTGTGCTATTCAATTTTTAAAAAAGTTTTATTTCACGACCCAGAATTCCCTGCTGTGTAGCATCTTCAGCGCCTGAAAAGGTCATCCACAAAACCACCGCCTGAAGCACTTGAAAATCAGCACCTGAAGATGCTGCACAGTAGCAAAACCCGGGTCGTGAAATAAAACCTCCTTTAATGGAATGGGAAAGTTTTTCTCTTCTCGTTCAACAATCGAAAGGTTCCAGGTTCCACCAAGTAATCCACAGTAGCGATACCTGAGTCAACTGGGTGGGAAACCTGGGTGGTAAGACAGAAAAACACATAAAAGGGAAAACCCAAACGAAAAAATTGAATTTACGAACAGCTCTTTCTGGTGGAGAAATATGTGAAAATCTATTCCCATCGCAGAAATTGGATTAAGTTTACTAAATTATTCCCCATTCTTCGGAAAACCTAACGACCCACAACCGAAGACAAGAGACTTCATATGGAGCGGAAATTGTTCATTAAAATTATCTTAGGTTATCTTTACAAGATCTCTCATCATACTAAATACTGTCAATTTCATTATTAAAACAGTCAATTGAGTAAGAAACTTTACCTCGATATATTTTTTACAGGGTCGGAACTGACTCAAAGGCTGCTGTATATCATTATGCAAGCGTTGCGAAGGCATCAGATAAAGTGTTCAGCGCACTACTTATCCCGTTATCTTTCTTAGCTCGGGACCAACACCTGCCGACAAAGTCAGTACGAAGATCGAGGTCGTGTGAATGTTGAAATGACGTCATCAGGCACGTCGATCGCTTACGAATATGAATTTCATAATGATCCGTCCAAGATGAGAGCGCAATGGAAATATGCCGACCGATTTTGAATGGAAAGAAAGTTAAAGAAAACAGTGTTTCCACGATCGCATGTTTTTAACAATGCCATCATCTAGTATCCTTCGGTCACGCAATTTCCTTTTAAAAGGGCATTGGACGTGTTTCCTTACTGGCTGGATTTCTGCCAACTGCGGTATTTTCTGCGAAGGGTTCTAGAGCAGGGAGTGAATCATCACACATCATAAATGGCCATTGCACACACTACCGTAAACTGGGAAATATCTTTCGTTATTTCGTTCTACGTATTGGAGAAAACCCTTGGAATTAGTGAGACCGCTGTGGTAAAGGGTAATTACACATATCTGTATTTTAGAATAAAACTAAAGGACAAACCCTCTCCACAGTTCTGTTATCCAGATTTTCCGACGTTTTTTTAGAACAGCATCCGTGCTGTAAGCGGATTTTCCCCCTCGTTTTATTTACACATAAGTAAATAGTGCGAATAGCGCCTCACGTGACTTGACTGACCTCCCCCACTTGAAACCTCAGCCATTTTCACGTTCCCCCTCCGCTACCCAGATAACCTCCTCCTCATTTATCCAAACCAAGGGAAAGCATTAATCAAGAACCCAAATATTTCAGAGGTCCTCGTAATCTCGACGGAGAAATGTAAACATGGCTAATCCCTTGAACCTTCAGACCCATCCCCTCCGTGAAATGTCCCCTTCACCAGCACAGCGACATGTTTCACCCCACACGCCCCCTTCCGAGAGCGCGCTTAATGTTTCGGGGGTTGAGAGTGTGCGGAAGGGGGCTCAACCAAGCCCCCTCCCAGCCCCTTTGGGGAGTCCCCGTTGACGTCTGGGATCATTAGCCATTCCACTCGACCTGCGTCCCACTCCCAGCACTCTTCTATGTTTATCACTCATTTGAGCCAATCCATTTCAATTCAGTCCAAAGAACCCTAAATCATCGCCGGAAATATTATTATCCACCGTGAATGGGGTCTATTTGTGTGTATAACATTTGAGAACATTTTTATTTTTCCTGCAAACTGCAATTCCAAATGTGGCAATTAAAATGATTATATATATATATTGTATATAAGAGTTATTATGTGGAGTTAGGGCATCAGGCATTAAAATAGAACCCATGAAAGTAATAACAACAGAACCCATAAAGTATTAACAACAGAACCTATGAAAGAACAATATGGTCCTTTTCCATTGAATGTAATAAATGTAAACAAAATACTGTTTTTTTTGCAAACTAAATTCAAAATTGCATTTTCCTTAGAGCATGAGCGAATATTGTTTTTGAAAAGAAATTTGATGACACAAAGTCGTCCAACAAGAAATCCATAGGAATATTTAAATGGGTACACAGACTTCACGGCTCTAGTGATCTTGAGCCATTCTACTAATATTCTACTGATGAGCATTTTCACAAAACAAATTTCATCAAATTTTCTAAAGTGATGAATATAGTTTAGTAAATGGCGACGGCACCAAAGGGGTCAAATTTTTTGATGAAGTCAACACGAAAAACTAATGCAGCTTTCATTGTTTAAGAAAAATAGTACTTGATACCGTTGATTGGATATTCCTGTATCGACAAATAAAAGAGATGTATAAGAGGAGCAGAATATTAACTCTTCTCTAAAGAAAATAAGGTCAAAATTGAAATTAAGGCATCAAACGCGAAATACAAGAAGTGAACACCACGGTTGCTAACTATCTCCTATTCATTCAACCTATAAATGAAATAAGCCAGTATTACCTTCAATCCACCATAACTCAACACGAACTTCCAGGAGCGGAGGTTAAGAAAGGTTAAATCGAAGGAATTATTGGTAAAAAGAGGATTGGAAAAGGAACCAGATGGTAGAAGATATTTCATTTCCGCTGAATCCGACGACGAAAATACGTACAAATTGCTTTGGGAAAAATTCAAATTGCTTTGGGAATGGAACTAAGAGCCTTTAAGTAAACGAGCCAAAGTGTACATCACCCACCGTTACGTGCTGCCCAGGCTTTCTAACTCTCAAGGCAATGTGGAAGGATCTTTAGGGGAAGTTGTTGAGAAGATATTCTAGCCGCAAGGGTCAATTAAGGGTCGCACTCGCAAGGAAATTTGGACTTCAAATAAGTCCATTAAAATAAAACAGAGTAAGTCTCCAAAAGCCGTAAACAATTGGCACCCTTCGTCAACAAACACCAAACTTACTCTGTTGGTATGCTGGGAAACCACAGCAGCGACCAACCAACCAGGTTGAGCGACCAACCACAGCCTCTCAACCTGGTTGGTTGGTCGCTGCTGTGGTTTCTCAGCATACCAATACAGTACGTTTGGTGTTTGTTGACGAAGGGTGCCAATTGTTTACGGCTTCTGAAGACACTCTGTTTTATTTTAATTGTCTAGCCGTAAGAAGCTCACCCCATCTTTGTGATGGCTTTCAAATAAGTCAATCACTGCGAGGATAAATCCGGTAATATCGCTTCATTGGTCGTCCAATCTTCGTACTGTTTGACTGCAACCCTCCATACTTCCATATCTAATGCTAGTTCCCTCTCTACCTAGTAGTCCTAATGTACTTTCTTCCTTACTTATCCGATGTGTTTATCTCTCGGCCCTCCTCTCGGTACTTTCCCCTCAATTATACTCTTCAAAAACCTATAGTACCCATAACACCACCTATGCCATGACTATCAGCGTATGAAGTTCACTTCTGCCGAAACCGGCGATAGAGGTTGAGTCGAGAAAATTTTATTCGAATGGGTGTTTTTTTTTAAAAAAAAAAGGAGATTCGGTAAATAGATACTGCTATGGAATACAACTTCCCCGCAAGTAATCAAAAGACAAGCTCAAAAATTGATCAAAAATGTAGTTATTCTTCTAACTCTGGATGAATCACTGACCCATAATGCCCGTTTCCCCTGAATTACGCTTAAATTAAGAGCACGTAAGCATGAAGTGGAAACCGAGTCCGTCGTTAGTAAAAGGTGAAAATTGGCGCTTTTATCGTTAGTCATCTGAGGTTTCTCGGAACAATACCTGAATATAAAGAGTTTCAGCCCATTTTCGCTTAGCACAATAAATTAAAGATTGCTTGACGAGAGCTTATTCCGAGAGGAAGGCTTAAAACAAATCACAAAATTACCGTAGTTTAGCCTCAATACCCTAAAACAACACTTTATATTTCTAAAAGTTTTTCAAGAAATGGAAAAAGATCATGCATACGCTAATTTTTACGATATTTCAAAGCGAGTACTAATTTACGATAGTACCTAGATCCAACAATTGGAACGGCGTCGCGTGATACAGGTTACACCGATGAAACAGCTTTGCCAATTACACAAATGATACAAGTACCATCTTTCGCTCACATTGGCCTATCATCGGTAAACTAGTTCTTCAATAGTGGAGCTTACAAATCATCATTTAAATAAATATCATTCTAAAATCATTGAAAGAATTAATTTGCATAACAGAAAGTCTGTCATAATCCCTTTAATAATGCGCTTCAGATATTTGTTGTAAGATTTTCCAAATTGATTAGAATGAAATCCTTTCACTTCAGTTATAATAATAAAATAAGAATTTCATTCCAACAGTTACTTTTCATCCTTTCGACCACTTCGTCTCTCTCACGATTGATGAGCCAATGTGTTTTTATTTTAATTAATAACAATATTTGTAACTATGATAAACAACATATAATGGGTACTTTCGATTTAGCGGAATAGCCGTCTATCGCCGGCAATCGGTGGCTCTCCGCTATGGTGAGAGCCGAACAAAGCAAGATCGATTTGCGCAACTGCCGCCTATCGCCGGCGATCGCCGTTCTAAATCGAAAGAACCCAATACCTAAATGTCAAAAAAATGTTTAGTAGACAACATTTGTGGTGAGGATCTGTTACTAAGTGGTTTACCTTGTGACGGGTCTATTTTGAAAACTATAGATGCCCGCACCACGTGTCACTGAAGTGGAAAATGTACATGGGAGTTCGCTTGCACTCTATTGCAACACTTATTATTAACGACATTCACTATACTATGGGTATGCCACCAATTTCAGAAGTATTTACACTGTAGGCAGACTATATTATTATTAAGACTTGCAAATGTGTGGCGCGACCACCAATCAATCCTGTTTCCATGAAGGTCCAGGAACAAATATGGAGATAATAAGCCGCAGACGAATAGGTTGGACAATTTCAGCCGATCCAAAACGAAGCATGAAATATATATATTTCAGGGGAAAGCGGTGGTAGAACTGTCATTTAAGCAAAAAATTATGCATCGATTTTGACACGACAGTGTACAAGTATTCATGTATACTTGCACAAAAAAGGCACATAGAGAGATGAAACTGAATTATTCTCCGGTTAGATATCCGGAGTTATTATCACCAAAAATTTGGTGAGACTTTTATTGGGCAACGTATATTTAGGGAAAACTATTAGTTGTATTAGGACTCTTCACTTTGATAACACGTAGAGTCTTCTCGAGTCTTCGTGATCTTCAACCCCTGCCACACATCCTCGTGGTGGCTCGCAGGGTATTACGTAGACGTAGAGTATAAATAACCAACTAAATAAGATATCGAACGAGTGATTTCGTTAATTTGTTTCCTCGGGAAAAAATACCTCAACTTTGAACCTCATTTTAAGAGTGTAAGTAATCTTTTTTTTAATGAAAGACTGGTAATTTATATAACTAAACAAGTCTCCAAATTCGGCCTGCAAATATCTCCACAGCCATTTCCTAGGGACTTATGCAGTTTGGTAGTAAATTCCTGGCTTATAAATAAATGACAATTTTGCAGAAAATATCGCGGGTAAAGACCGGAGCGAGTTATCATTTTGTTTTAAAAGTATCAAGAAATTTTGCCTTAAGTGACTTCGAGGACAAATTTTCTGCATTTCAAAATTTATTATTTTTTACAAAATGGCTCATTTTTCATGGGGTTTTCCGTTTTCTGGAGCAGCAAGTTAATGAAACCCTTTTCGATTAAAAAACCTAATTCGACATCTCATGTGGTAGGCTATTTTATTCTCTACGTATTATCTATGTAAGTCATCCTTACAGATCCAATAGTTTTCCCTATAAATATAACATACCGAAGAAAAGTCGCATTTTCTCACTAAATCGTTAGTTATAACGTCCCAGCACACGGTATGGAACCGGAAAATAACGTATTTTCAATTCTCTGTGCCCTTTAAAGTCAACATCATAAATGACTACGCCTTGGCATGTATGATTCAGTTGTTAGGTGTGCAGCGATGCAGATGTGCGCCAATATATGGCAAGTGAGCTCCTACATACATAAAATTATATATTCACATATTTCCTCCACAAACTGACAAATGGCGAGGGTGTATGCACTTTTCAAAAAACATGGGAATCACAAAAACTGATTGGTAACCTCTTCGTCTGATTCACTAAAAATGTTGTGAGGAAAGAAAAATCTGACTCTTAGATATGATATATTTTTGACCAATGGTAAATATATTGTTTTCATTAAACATTTGAAAAAACATAAAGTTCCATCAGCTTATTATTTTTTATTTTAATTTACTTATTAGATCATTAGTTTTTGACTTTTCGCCGATATTATAGCCAGTTTTTTGCAGACCTTTTGAAGTAGTGGAAGTATATATGGATACCTTAATGCAATTGCATCAAACTAGGGGAGCAGGGGAAAGGCGCGAAGGCGCGCATAATCGAAGGGGATGTCCAGAGTACAGGTTAGCGCGTAAAGGGGATGAAGTACGCACGACCACGACTTGCTCAGCCATTCAGGAAAAAACAGACGGCGATTCCGACGGCGCGTGTTCTAATATCCGAGGGGCGGTGAAATGGGCTATTCATTCGCGTCGACAGTTAAGGTGGCTGAAGCGCTTATCGCGAGTCATTGAGACCACACCTTAATAAACTTTCAAGCAACTCAAAAAAAAATTCTTGTACCACCCTTCACATGTATACAACTATTTATAAATGGATATAACCGTGCATGTGGTATAATATTAATGATGCAAGAATTATAGTTCAAAATTTTTGTATCAATTAAAGCATCATTATCGCTAGAGTATACGGCGCGGAATCCGAAATATAAGTAACAATCGCATGTAAGTACGTGTTTTACATGCGGCGTTATACATTGATATTTATAAGGAACCACTGTAATAATATGCAATGTACAGTCACTTCATAAAGTATCGCGACACACTACGCTAGCAGTTCGTATAGGTCGGCTGTCGAAGCGAAGAAGAAAGTACGTTGGCCATCCTGGGACGTCTTCGGTGACTATGAGAATCGTCGGGTACACTACGATACATATTCTAAGTCAAGTGGGACTACACTCCGACAGTGCTATCGACTTCGTCCGCGTTGGAAAGCTGACTTCGAAACGAATAAACTGCGGGAAGGAAGGGCATTCGCAACCCAGAGACATCGTATTCATACTCGGCAGTTCTCTTACGAAGACGAAAATGGAAAGAGCTCCTCTTCGCGAAACCAGCCCAACCCAGCGAGCTCTGATGGTGGGCTTGGTGAGAGGCGGGCGCCGAGTCGAGAGTCAATAGATATCATAATTTTCCATTAGGCGGGCAACTTAAAATATCAGCCAGTAATGCACGAAAGGCTCGCCAGTTCGCATAGCCTAGTCGATAGCAATGCCCATTCTCCTTCGTGCATAGGATGGAGCTCGTGTTTACGTGCATTTGGCTCTTCTTCATTTTACCTTCCCCCGATTTCACTCGCATAATCACTCAACTCCATTCAATATTGCCTTTTCACCACATTCCCCTTCTTACTTCTTTAACCGAATACATGCTCAAGGCCACTCTAGGAGCAAGTCCGTCCTCTCCTCTGAACGAGAGAACTCCCATAATGCAGTCCCACTTAACCTGGCGCTTTGTCTCATGGAAAATGAAAAGTGGACCTGCAAATTCTCATAGCTACCAGAGACGGCCCAGGATGGCCAACGTACTTCGAGCTTCGACAGCCGACCTATACGATCTGCTAGTCTAGCGTGTCGCGATACTTTTTGAAGTGACTGTACGTTTTCGCGTTCAGGAGAAAATCTGCATAAGTGTCGTCGAATTATTTCGAAATATGTGTCAAGTGCCATAAGGCAACGGGTAAAAATAGCATTAAATTGTCAGAACAACACATCAGTGACATGTATTTTCTTCGTTTTTATCTATGTATGAAACAAATAAGTAGTCCAATGAAAAGTTTCAAGGAAACCTGTGCATAAACGAAAATCGCCCCAACCACCTTCACTGGGAGCCCATAGTCCGCTCGACTCCTCCCTCTTCCTTCCCTGGTCCCTCCCTCCGTAACATTTGATCGTCATAGCAGATGGCCACTCACTTTCAAGGGAAAGGAAAACCACACAATTAGACTTCTGTCCAATTTTACAATTCTCACGCTCTTCAGGGCAGAGAGAATCAGAAGCAGAGTGGACTTCCACGCCGAGGGCTGAAACGGCGTCGAGAACATTGGTGACCTTCACCTTCCTCTCTGCGTCCTCTTACTCAAACTGGCCGGCAGGAAGGGAGCTAGCGTTTTTCATGGTAGCTTGAGCGACATCACATAAAATCCCACGAAATTGGTCTCATTATGTATAAAAAAAGGATCTCATCTTTCCAATGAGGACAAAATGCCAACCACTTACCGTTATACTCTCCGGGATATTTTTCTAAAAATACTCCAGCCACTCTTTACATGGGAAATGGTAAAATTGTGCAAACCAGAGAGACTTCATTTTTTAAAATGAAGCATTACAAGCGCACAGATATCGTCAGAAATTTAGCAGTGAGTACTTTAGTCATTTTCTCAATAACTTAAAAAATTAATTACCGAAACATTTTTTTTAAATCTTGTTTTCTTGTCTTATCGCTGTCCCCGCGAAAGGCCTTATCACTGTAAGGCGCGAAAAAATAAGTCAATTTAAAAAATTATATAGATGCGTTTATTCAATCACCAAAAACTTACGTCATATATAACAATATTCTTGAGCCTAAAATGCTTAAATATTTATTCAAAGCATCCTACAGCTACTGAAATTTTAAAAAATGAAATAAGAAAAGGGTCATCCAATATGATGAGGGAAAAATCTAGCTCAAGAGCAATTTAATTGGAAGCCGAGAGTTTTTCATCCACCTCACCTCCTTTCTCTCCCTCCCTGCCCCAAACCCCACTGCCTGCCCCACAGCCACTATCCTCTTTGATAATATTTCATCCAAGTAGCAGTCGACTCCCGTCCAAAGAAAATAAAAGCCAATATTTGACTCCCAGCATATTACAATGTCCATAATTTCCAGGTCAGAGAGAAGCAAAACAAGTCTTGAAATGCCCGACATGATGTTGCTTTCCGCGTGATTTAGAATCCATTTTTATTATTCATAAATAGCATTAATAATACAAACCAGTTTTTTAGCTTGAATGTTTTCGCAGCTTCTTTTATCAATGTATGGAATTCCTTTAGAGAAATGCTACGTGGTGCTGATCATTTTTTCTTGACGTTTCACTCCTCCTAATGGGAGCGTTTTCATGAGAATCTCTCTTGAAAACGCTCCCAGTAGGAGTGAAACGTCGAGATAAAAAGATCAGCACTACGCAGCATTTCCCGAAAGGAATTCCATACATTAATACAAATCAGTGTTCATCTCATGACTGCACTGCATGTTAGCATGCAAATCTACGTGGTGCTTCAAGTTTCTCGCCTGTTCCGCTTTGTTGTCGTGACTGATTTTTGGCCTGCGCCTAGCGGTAGGGAGGGACGTGAGAGATTCTGATCTGGACTGTGATGAGTGTTGCACACCTGGAGAGGAATAACCCCGTGCCACACACCCTTGAATCGGCTTTCACGGTAATCTGTATATGGAGATGAAGTGGACCTCCATGCCTTACGCTCTTTTCAGCCTTGATAGGATAAGAGCGGCTATCCGACCGGTGATATCGTATTATCGCGTTTAGGGTGAAGAACATCACCACGTCAGCTAACTGAATCGGAAAGGCGGTGATGGGTTATGTCACACTCCGGCGGTTAATCAACGGTGATACGGAATACTTTTACGGAATAGTTATGGAATACTTTTATGAGATTGTACGCATACGCGTCTACCAGTAGAGAGTAGGGATGATCCTAAACGCGACTAGATATTACGTCAAGTACATTTCATGCTAGCTGGCAAACTAGTTAGATCACACGACAATAATAGCCTTGTGATCGAATGAATTATATGTTGATAACTTGAAAATTCAGAACTGGTGTGTTTCAGTGCATCACAGAGAATATTATCATGATGCCTCACTACATTTCTAGGTCTGACAGATGCGATAAAATGAGAGAGATACTCTGCCGAACAGATAGATACAAAAACTCGTTCTTTCCGCGCACAATAAGCGACCACAGTAAAAACTGAGCTCCTCCAAATACACTCCTATAGGACATGTCACCATTTCACCTCCAAAAATGTTACATCTTTACACGGCTAGTGACCTACCACCCCCTGTCACACGTCCATGCGGCGGCTCGCAGGGGTAATATGTACATGTAGATGTAGAAATATAATCCTGTATGAAGCCATCTTTTCTCCCTCACTCTCTCTCTCCATCACTCTCTCTCTCTCTCTCTCTCTCTCTCTCTCTCTCTCTCCCTCCCTCTTTCCCTCTCTCTCTCAGTAACACACACGCAGACTAAATCACGCCAAAAAGACGTGGGAGTGGCAAGAGGTAAGGGAGGGAAAAGGCGTTCTAGTGCAGAAGAGGTGGTGCTAATTAAAACGGTTCCGCGCCTGGAAATTAAATTATGGAGCCACGAGGGAAAAAAAGACGTGGGAGCGCAGTCAGTTTGTTGGTTGTTTGCGTGTTTTCCTAGCGTGCCCAACATTGGAGTAATTAGAGCCAGCATCGCATTTGTCGAGGACGACTGTGATTATAATCTCGGACGGTCGGTTGGTCGAGGTTCCCTCTGGTTCTCCACCATATGCCGCGGAAATTCTTTCTAAATAATCACTTTTCGAGCCTCAGTTAATTCTGTCAACTTGCTTGAGGTCCGAAATCCATGGGAAAGTCGGTGAAATGCAAAGCGGTCGGGAGGAAGTTTCATTAAAACTTATCGTAAAAAGAGGTTAGGAACAATCATCCTCAACACATAGGAGTGGATAAGAACGGCCGTCCTCCTCGAAAGAGTTTATGTGAAACTTATTTTCTTCTTCCTCAGCTTAATTGTTTCATCTCGGAAGCGTGATAATTTTTATTCGGCGATGTAAATCATTATTTTTTTTTATACTAAAAAGAAAAAATAAAATAAGGAGTTCGTTATTTTCCAGGTAAAACGTAGGGAGTTGTTTTCAAAACAGACAGACTTAGAAAAGAAAATGGAATAGATATTCAAGCGAGAGGCGTGTCTTTGGCAGTGGTCATTATACAACACGCGCCTGCATATTACCAAATTATTGAAAAACTTACTCAATAAGCATATGTTGACAAACTTGAGATTAAATTTCCAAAACCATGTTAAATTAGTTATTTGAGCCATAAATAATAATTCACCCAGTCACTGTCTATCCCTATGCTTCAAGTTTGCCGAACAATGAGGTAAATAGGCGTAAAAAATGACAAAATTCGTGGTTAGATTTTGGCCGAGCGTTCTTTATCATCTACCAATGCTTACGTCTAATTTAACGTTAGAAAGAAGTTAAAACAAACCATCCCTTCAAGGCCATATGCAGAATATGGTTAAAATAAACTGTATGAATACGTAAAAGTGACTAACTTTTGGACGCACTCTGAAGTATAACAGCCACGTGGAAACAATAACGGAAAGAGTTACTGATTCAGACCAAGAGGATAGAATACATAAATAAAAACATGAAGGGTGCCAAAATAAAAGCAATCAGGGAACAATGAGATGGACTCGAAAGAGAGTGAAGTGTAGAACTGCAGCTAACCAATATTCCGACTGATGACCGCTGATGTACCAGAGAGAAATATGACTTAAAATCAAAGTTCGCGGAACATAATTTTCTCTAAAACTAAGCGTTTACGAAAGATAAAGCCTATAATATTTAACACACGGGATTAATGTTATCGGTAGGAGTCTTAAAAATGATGTCGAAAGGGCAATGAAAACTTGTGCGACAGGTGACAAAAAACCTGTGCATTTCATCAGGCACCACGATGTGGATGTGCGACGTACTCTGTAGGTGAAAAAAAACAGTACCACTATTCAACAAATATTATATTATATCTTATACTATTAAGCGAGCTTTTTCTGTATGCGTGCTAGGGATTTTTTTCAATAACGACTCCCACGACTTTGATCAAATAAAGGGATGTATTAAATTCGAACGAGAATATAAGGTTGAGAAAGTTTTCAAATTTAGGAAAATGCATTTCATATTTTTTTAAATGATATACTTATATATTTTTTTTCATACGTGTTTTCTTGTCGTAACGCCATAACTCCCATCATTCTTCATTAAAATTAATGATTCAAACATCGTTTTAAAGCTTATGTTCCCCGCTATTGACGAAAAATAGACAATTGGTATAAAATTAAAGTTATTTTAAAAAATTAAAAATAAAGTTTTTGTTAAAAAAAATTAACATTTAAGTTTTTGTTAAAAAATTTAAAATTAAAGTTTTTGTTGAAAAATGATACAGTGCCATCTGTTGACAATATAATCAACTAATATGTTGGCTATGGTTACGTCCTTAAAAGACTGTAGGAGGCGCTATCTATTCACACATCGTTTAGTTAGATTGTTTACATTCCACATGCAATCAGTGTGACCGTTTACGTTGTGTATCTTTAACACAATCATGAATAACATATAATTGTCCAAGGGAAGAAACAGGAAGAAGCTGCATACTGTGCGATATATTGGCACGGGTCAGCTAGTAACTATAAAAAGTCAAATTTTTAACTTGAGCCTTAAGGGTAAACAAGGCTTTTATCTACTATACAAGTTATCAATTTCCTGTGAGAGCAGCTTTTACTATGAGCATTCATAATGTTCATTGCCAGGCATTTGAATTGACAGGTATTTAATTACTAAAAGCAGTGTTTATGAACTAGCAACTAGCATTTTCCTGAGTCAAAAGACGAAGAGGCTTAAAAGTTCTTTTACCACCTTAAAATCCCCACCATGCCAAAAACACTCAGTATGTAAAGAAATGTTAAATAAATCAAACCCTAATAATAATTTAACTTCAGAGAATAACGACAATAACAAAGACGTCGAAAATATTGATTTTCCTGATAACTCAATAGAATTTCAATGTTAAATTCTACTAGCCTAAATTATGCCTAATTATATTTGTTTATTCGTGATACGGCATTCATGATTGTTACAATGTTGACCTAACAATGCTATATATAATATACCTATGAAAATGATTGCAAGGCAATCGAAACCTAGGTCGGGAAAAAATTTTTCAACTGTGGAATATACTAAGAGATTTTTCTTTTTCGTCATGTCTGCGGTAACATTCCACAAAGTTACGCTTTCAACCATTAAGTTTATAATTAAATTTTAAAAAATTCAATGATGTCATGTGCCATGACAAGATATTTGCTACAACAACATTCGGATGGGAATTGAGTGGAAAACCAGAAAAGAAAGACAAAGAATGAAATATGGATGCACAAAACCTTGTAACGGCGGGATCTGAGTGAATAAACCAAAAATGTAGAGAAACAACCTCCGAACAAAGCATATCAGAGCGGCATAATATGGTGACCTTTGGCATTTTTACACAAATGTCAAATATTCCCCATTCATTTTCTCGAAAAACATCCATTTCGAAGTACACGGAATGAAAAGCACTTTCATTGTTATCCCACAAAATATAATCATTGAAAGAGATGGAGGCATAATAAGGTGTTGTTTTTCTCCGTGTTATCAATCGACAATAGTCTGTAAAAGCCCTATAGTAGCCCACGAAGCAACGAGGAAATAAGGAAATTAAGCCAAGAATAAGAAATTTCTTCAGGCGATTTCCAAGTAATGTATAGGGCAGTATATTTTTTAGGAACACATGGGATTTACGAGGAACAAGAATGAATTCCTACTCTGATCCCTCAAGCGAAGATGTTATTACACCATTAAGTTATCATTCTAGGACGTTTTCCTCTCATTAAGGAAGAAGGTAGTCAATTCCCTAAAGAATATCAAATTCATCTTGAGAAACACGCACGAAAAAGAAAACAAACGAATAAGCTGCAGAATATAAGATTTCCTTAGGGCGATTTGCATATAATATTCCGGGAAATGTTTCTTTCAGACACAAGGGAATCCTTGAGTAACAAGACTGAGCACTCCTTCTTTTATCTCATGAGCGCATCTGAAACTCTCGGATTCAGTCGTCAGTATTCTATACAAGTAATAACTCCCATCATGCATGCCTAAATTTTATACAAATTGAGCCCTATTTATAAAGCTGATACTCATTCCTAGTTCATCCTTATTGGACCTTTACTTTCCGTATTTTCTAATGACACCCTGCTTCTACAAAGCTGCCGATCGTCAAGTTGTTTGCAAAAACGCAAATCCTGAGCAATTTTATCCATTTTTATCATTTTGCATGATTTCTCTTAGTAATTGGAATTCGCTCGGAAGAATAAAAATTTCATTATATAACCTTTTGTTTTTCGTTCGTATAAACCTTTTTCTACTTTAATTATGCAAAAGAAAAAAGAGTGCAAACGAATAAAATGAACTCAATCCGCGAATTTACTTTTATGAGAAATCGCGGAAAGTCAGAGAAACTCCGCTTCACATATTTATTTTAAAATATTTCTCCACGATAAGGAAGTTATCAATCAATTTCAAGAAGTATTTAATTTAGATCTTGAGATCATTGAACCCATGTTCTTTTTATACTGTTAAAAACTCATCCATAAGCCTTACTGGCGAGACTTGTGACTTCATTTGATGAAATAATATTAATACCTTTTCACACATTTTCATTTTCCAAACCAGATTTCAACACGTTACAATCATTATACAGGTTAAATTTAAGTATGGCCATAAACTTTGACCTACCAATGGCATAATGGCTGGGTAGTAATATTTTTAATGAAACATATGTGTCCTTGGTCGCGCTGCCCAGCAAACCTTGGTCGGCTGATAAAACAAGTTACGAATGAGAGAAAAACTATAACTGTTCATCATAAAAACTGTTCATCATAAAATACAGTCAGTATTGTGCTGACCACAGTAACATAAGAAAATAAAAACAATTCACAATATCGACGGCAGGCCTTAATGAATAAAAAGACCAGACCTTAATGAATAAAAAGTTTAATGCTGAAAAAATTCTTGGAAAAATAATTAATATATACAACAATATTGAATTTCAGTAAGAAACTAAAATGAAATAAACTTGCACGTTAAAAAATAACTTCATCAAATGTATTGCAGCGACTTAAAAAAACTACCATCACTTCTAATATGAAAAGGAAAGATTCAGTATTCGATTCTCACGTTTTGTTACGTCTATTGATTATTTAAAAGATGATCTAATCACTATTTTTAGCCAAATTACATCCCCTTTAGCATTAGATACGATGCAATTTATTGACCAAATTTTTCGGTGAAGAGAATGTGAAAAATTCTACGCGTTTCAAAAAATGTATCAAATTCTTCGTATGTGTGAGGAAACGTACCTTGTTTACTGCCTTTTTTCGTTGTATGTGTGTCAATATTAGTTTTAAAGGCCAATTTTGGCTATTTTCCTGACAGCGGAAGCTCTAAGAAATGAAATAGGTACACCAAAGTCAACAGCGAAGCAGCATCAATTGAGAAGCACTACCGGAGGACGAGGTCATTTCTAGTGTAATTGCATTCTGGACGCTCTTATCGTAAATATGAACAAATATGAGCGAGAATAACGTCCAAGAGCAGATTTATACACGACCTAAGTGATACAAGGAAGATAGGTGAATTTGTATTTCGTTACCTCTTTTATCGTAGCATGAACTATTTTACCATCATGAAGAGGCACATCACTGAGCAACTATTTGGCTTCCTAATATTATAATGATTAAATTTACACCAAAGTCGACAGCGAAGCAGCATCTATTGAGAAGCACTGCTGGAGGACGAGGTCATTTCTAGTGTAATTGCACTCTGGACCCTCTTATCGTAAATATGAACAAATATTTGCGAGAACAACGTCCAAGAGCAGCTTTATCTTTTACCAAAATTTCTGACAAAATGTTTCCACGTGCCAACCAAAATAATTTTAGAACATATTATTCCTGACCGTCAACGGTGCGCGCAGTGGCTTTCACAGCCAAATGAGATTTTTACTTGTTTTTCAGGATAAGCCTGACTCGTACACACCAGAACTGTCGCCAACCATAAAATATGTCCTAAAAATTTAAAATAGATTCGGTCTGGACTTGTTTCCCGTGCCAAAAACAAGTCAACAGCATACCACGTTTTGCACACGTATTTAGGGATTCCTACCGCTGACTTATGAGTCGGCAAAAACATTATTTTACCCTGAGTTTAAGGTTGAATATGAAGAGAATCGCAGGACCGATTGAAAGAAAGAAGATTGTAAAGAAGCATAGACTCGTAGCCTGTTTATTTTCCGCTGAATGGTTACAACTAAGATTTTTTTATTTTTGCCAAATTGCTGTTTCTCGCGTGAAAATGAAATATCTGAGTTTTTGCGCCTCGTGCAGAAATGCCGACCTTAGCCGCATTAATGATTACTCTTGGTTAAATCGCTGTCCGAGTTTGATATAACAAAATCTCAACCTTCATTTTAATGCCTATGACCAATTTATCGCCTCATTGCTCTAAATCAACCATTCTCTCAGTGTCAAAAATTGTTATTAATATCACATTTTTGCTAGGCTTAAGCGCACATTTTGCCAGTGATGAGGACTAGCAGAGCCCACTTTCACCTCCCCTGAGTCATATGCTAAAGGAAAATATCGCTAAGGTAAAAATCACTTCAAACTGTCCCTTTAGTTTTATGCGTTCAGAAGTACTGGGCTCGTAATACTGAATGCGAGACAAAGGCAGCAGCGTCACGCCCAAATCCCTCAGACCCGTACGAACGGAGAGACAGCTGCTCCGCAAAATGAACAAAAGCTCAATTACATAATCGAAACTTTCAGAAAACAATTAAATAAATTCAAGTAAGTCAAGTCGTCCTTAGTTCTTTCGTGAACCCTGACTCAGTCTGCACCGTCGAAACTAAGACGGCCTTTGTCAGAAACGAAGATATTAGGCAGCGATTCACAATCTAGGACACAAAATGCGACCAATAGTTTCAACGGTAAATTCATCCACATACAAACTAGCCAAATGGCGAACGAAAAGATGCCAATCCAAGGGTAGTTATTTAGGAACTCTGGACGATAAATAACTACCGCGTAAAATAGCGACTCTTCTCGGCTGAAAATATCTACCTAAGATATTACGGAGCTCAGGGTCAAATGTTAACTCGTTCGTATTCCAAATAAGGACGGTGTATGACAAATTCCTCGTTCAAGTTCGCAAAATTCCCTCGGAATTTGGATTGACCAATGAAATGCTCGATTTCTTATGCGGAATAGTGGACCAAAGAATGAAAGGTCACCATCACGAAAAATAAACAAGACCAGACAAATGTGAGCCACCTAGCGACGGACGTAGTGAACGTAAAAAAACCTCGACTTTAATTTAATGAAAGGGAATGAATACGTCTATCGATAATTATTTCCTGAAACAAGTATTGTATCATATTTATTATTTCGTAATAGCTACTCCATGACTTAAGCCGGTGAAAAAAAGAGGACAAAATCGTATCGGGTGTTTTCTCAATGCAGTCATGAAATGAGAGAGGGCTAACGATTAGTGTGCAGGTAATGTGTCACCTATGCACTCTGCAGGGGATTTTCCTTTGAAATAGAGCAAAGCGTGTTTGAGCCTGATGATGTTATGCGCATTTCAGTGAGAATCGAGCGCGGAAACCAAATGATAAGAGTCTAAAAATTGTGATAACCTTGTTTCATTGGTGTCTTTTTGATTGTCACCGCACAGGAATGAGTGGAAAGAGGCTATCGAACGATAAGAAGTTTTACACGGTTTGTATACTTCTTGCACGTTTAATTCTGTACATGGAGAAGTTTACGTTTGAGTGATTTGTTCGTAAGTAACACGTATGCGAAATGAGATAGTTCGTTCTTAGGAGTGACAGATGAGCATCAGTGCTCATAAAATTACGAAAGGCGATAAATTAATGAAATATCTGTTTTTTAGCTTCGTAAAACTGAGTTGTACAAAATATGCGAGCAGTGCCAACGTCAGCTTCTAAGACAATGCTCAGCCATACGCTGCTTCTTCAGATATACTCCCAAATCATTGCGATGAATTTCATTTGCAACTCGGTAATATTCTTAAAAACATTTCGCAATATGGCAAGGAATAAATGCTTGTTTTTTGCATTATTAATCACCATTATCTGGAATATTGCTGAAATATATATTCCCACAGAGATCTGCGAAATGACCCCTCGTCAGAAATACACATGTGTCTCAGCAATGACTTGAGGCAACTCACCTTGAGCTCCGAAGAAATGTGAGGAATACAAAAGAGCAAAAACTTCATAGCTAATACACGACACAACTATTATTGATCAACAATAATAAAATTATTGTTGATCAACATTGATCAACATTAATTAAAAGGCAAGCAAGACACTTTATTATCCCAAGAGTTCCTAACAAAAGTACGAGACCTAAAAAAAAAGAGTACGAATATGGGACTGGCTTCACAAAAAGAATATCACTCCCAAATACATCAACTGATAGGTCCTACTCACGAAATCCTGCATGGGCAACACTTACGTTCAACTCAACAACAACGTGTATCTGCAGCGCTTAGCTGCAGAGCTGCAGCCGCTGCCGCATGCCTTTAATCCCCAAATTTCCGATTTTAGCGCAACTGATGCGCAGTCGAGACCATGGAAATACCAGTGTTCATAGTAGAGACGCTGCTGCAGCGCGGCAGAAGCGCTTCAACTGCGCTGCAGCGGCGCTTTGGGCACTTGCATAAAGCTATTTCTAGCCATTTTTTTCTACGCACGTGTACGGATAGCCATATTAAGGGATCAAGAAAAAAATTAGAATGATGAGTTATATAAAGAATTAGTTAGAATTAAAGTGCAGACGAAAAATAAAAAAATACAAAAAAAATATGAGCCGTCAAAAAGACAATGCACCTAGCAGCTGCGAACTTGTATTTTTTCTATCATTAGATGAGCACGTTACCCACTACGCTACATTGACTACAGGATATCTAACTGAACTGACAGGCTGACATGGCTGAAGAAGGGTTTCATACTTGCCGCTGGTGCCAACCATGTTTCCGAGGAGAAGTACCTATCTCTGTATTATTAACGAGGATCGCATTTGCACGAAGAATCAATTATTATTTGCATATATCCATTAGGGCCTCATATTTTAGGAGAAAAATGGCATAGAGGTCGTAAATTATAGTAAAGACTTAGAAGGTGTCCCCTCATCACATTTACGATCTGTCAATGAATTTTATCGCGCCAACATTGGACGATTCAGTATGATTAAACACAATTGTATTGATGAAATAATAATAAAAACTTTATTGTGAGCGAATTTAGGACTGTGCAGTCCTAAATTCATATGGATATACAAAGATCATTATTGTGCGCCGAAATACACTGATGAAGGTTATTCCAAAATAGGAGATAAGAGATGGTTCGTATTTCGTCACTAGAAACACTTAACGATTGGAATAGAAGAATGGAATGGAGAGAATGGAATTGAGGGTAAATGCGTACAAGACTAAAGTAGTAGTTTTTTACAAGGAGAATGGGGAGAATAGCTGTATGATGACGGCAAATGGTGAGGTAATTGAGCAAGTGGATGATTTTGTGTACTTAGGTAAGATGTTTGCGAAAGATGGCAGGATAGATGATCAGATAAAGAGACGTGCGAATGCTGGAAGGTAAGTGGCAGGTAGCATGTGGAGCATATCAAGAAATGAGTGCCTGTCTAAGGAAGCGAAAATCGCCGTGTACAAAAGTGTACTTCTCCCCACTTCGTAGTATGGTAGTGAAACATAGGTATGTCAGGTAGTAGTAGACTGAACGCCGTGGGTATGAGTTCTCTGAGGAGTGTTTGCGGCAAAAGTAGGATGGATAGGGTCAGGAATGAGTGGGTCATGAATGAATGTGGGTTAAATGCTCCAGTAATGGACGTGTATGAAAGGAGTGTGATTCGTTGGCTTGGCCATGTTGAGAGAATGGATGAGAGTCAAATAACGAAACAGATATATGAGAGTAGAATGAATGGTGTGAAAGGTACAGGTAGACCGAGAAAGTTGTGGTTGAATGTGGTTGAGGCAATTCTTAGGAGGAGGAATATTGGGAGTCTTAAAAACAGGATTGCGTGTATGAAGCAGTGTACGGGGGTAAATGAGGCAAAAGAGGTTTGCAATGATAGGTCAGAATGGAGGAAATTATTGAAGCAGAGTTTGGCGTACAAATGCGTGTTTGTAAGTGAAACTATGACTGTGCCTACCCCGGAAGGGAACGGCGAGATTGGATTGTATTAATGTATACCTTACCTACACCTTTCTCAAACTATCGTGTAAGTACCAGAGTATACAGTCAGCTACAATTTGACCTACCCATCTTCGTGCTAAGAGAGAAGTGAAAGAATCGAGGTTCTATCGTCGACGGTTTCGCGAACTCGCGTTGGAAGCGCATCCGCGGAGCGTTGCAGGCATGTATTGCACATGCGCTATTGATGCGCTGCGGCAGCACGTTTCGGCAGCGCGATCTGAAATAGCGCGGCACACACTCTGTGGCGGTGCTTTACTCAAGGAGAGTTACGCGTGCAGCCATGACATCCCCGTGCAGCGCAACAATTAAGTGAGCGAAATAGTTCTTTCGTCACCCCGCCAAGAGTAATCACACTGGTGTAATTACATAACCATTCAGATGTTTATTGAATTGAAGAAGATGGAGAATAGAAGGTACTTACGGTCGTGTCCCTTATATACGACTGAAAAATCACGAACGTTACACATATCTTTGAGAGCGGTGATAAGGAAGATACTAGTAACTATAGACCTATCTCCCTCACGTCTATTTCTCGCAAAATATAGAAAAATATAATCGTCGGTTCAACCGTGGAGTATATAGATAGTCAAAACTTGTAAATTCAACACCAGCATGTCCTACGAAACCCTGCTATCCCTCTTTCTGCACGATGTTATTTCCTCTGGAGAAAGGCTCATCCAGGTATACGCGATACTTTTAGATTTCAAAAAAGCCTTCGATAAAGTTCCACATTCGAAATTACTTACAAAGCTGAAAGCCTATGAAATATATCACGATATCATATATATTGGATTGAGATTTCTCAAACGACCGTGATCAGAGGGAACTTCTAGATGACGTTAGTTCAGATACAGTAAAATTAACATCGGGTGTACCTCAGGGAAGTGTCATTGGTCCCTTATTAATCCTTTTGTATACTAATGATATCATCACTGTCGTTACGAGCAAAATTCGGCTTTTCACGGACGATGCAGTACTGTACAGGGATATTAACACAGAGTCAGACAGAATTGCGTTGAAGAAAGACCTAGATGCTATGAAAGAAATGTGCAATACTTGGCAGTTAGAGTTAAATTTTAAAAAGTGCGTTGTAATCAACTTTTGGTAAAAGAAAAACTAGCCCAACGAAATGTACACAATCAATCCAAACAATCAAATGTAGGGTCAGTTACGTTCTAGGTGTGACCCTTACTAAGGACCTGTTCCGTGGGAAATTTGCGGACGGACAAATCGCAAATTGGGTTTTTTTAAAGAGTACTAGAAACATGTGACGAAAAAATAAAGGTGCGATATTATTTTCCTCTCGTGAGACCTCACTTGGAGTACACTGGTAGTATATGGGACCCTTACGAAATACGTCAAATTTCAGATACAGCGGAGAGCAGCAAGATTTGTGAAAAATTGTTACGATAAACATCGTAGTGTAACTGAATGGTTGAGGGATTTAGAATGAGAACCTCTATCTGATCGAAGGGAAAAATATAGATTAAATATTTTACGAAAGTTTGATGTAGACTATGATTTGCCGGACGTTCAACATATTTTGCTAGAGCCAAACTATTATGGTATTAATGATCATAGGCATAAAATCAAGGAAATAGACTGAAGAATCAATAGATTTAGAATGTCATTTTTACCACGAACAATAAGGGGCAAAAATACTTACAATTGATAAGTCCTAGGATACTCAGACCTTCAATCGGTAAACTAGGTTCTGCACTTGAGCTAATTATCTTAACAGCATTATTAGCAATTAACCCCGCATGAAATTTCCAGCATGATATACTCTAGTATGTTTTAGTACCTCGCAGTACTATTCATTAGTCGCATATATTATACTAATCAGTAGTTGTATCTTGACTAATGTACAGCACGGTAGCATGTTCTTCTACGTATCACTCACCTAGTTTCTGGTCTGACTGCTCACTGTTGTCCTGACTGCTTTTGGCCTGCACCTGCCATCCGCGCGAACTTGCTCGGCCCTCATTTCAGTTGGGATGAGGGCTGGATGGCTGGTGTAGAATCACCCCGTGCCAAACTTCCTAGTGGTGGCTTGCACTGTATTTCGTAGATGTAATGGAGATGAAATTTCCCAGATTTGCTGGTGCAAAAGCTTATCTCCAAGGTACCCTTAACTTCCAACCTCCATAGTTTGAAACCACTTCCTTTCACTTGGAACGCACACACTACGACCGTTCGCCTGACGCACTTCTAACAGACTACCAGATGAACCACATAGCCGCAAAAGCAATATGCGTGGGGAAAAGAATAGCGGCGAGAGGGAGGGAGAAGGGTGAGAGGGAGATAGGCGAGCAGAGCGAAGCGGAAGCAGGAAAAGATAATCGACTCAACGTATAGTCAAATGTCATGTTTACGTATAGTCATAAACGTATAGTCAAAGGGGCATGTGCAGGAACGAAGCGAGCATTTTGATTACCGGTACTCTTAAGTCTGTTTCACATTATACGTGATCCAGCACAAGACCTTGTATACTGGCCGGTACTGGAAATTGAGAACGGAATCCCATATGCTTGGTAGCGTCCTAGAAAGTTACACCCGGCCATTGAACGGACTAGCAGGGAAGCGCTATTTTCATTTAAATCTTCACGCATGTCTACTTAAACATTAAAGTACCCATTCAATTACATCAGACGACCAAAACAGTAATTGGGGTCGCAAATTTTTATTATTATTGATTATTCAGCATGAAAATTGCTAAAAGCCAAAAGGCGGTAGTTTTGACGCTGATTTCAGAAGGTGAACATCGCAATGTGTACGTAAAAGTTCACGAGATCGGTCAAAGGCTACTAGTTCCTACTGGTAGACAACAGCTAACTAGTACCGCTTAAATCATGAAATCATGTAGCTAAACCAATATTGCGATTATGCTCGTTTGCCGGATCTGTACCATATATATCCAGTAAAACCAATCCATGGACTTTCGGTTCGCACTCATTGTTCTAGGTCCAATCGGGACTTATCTCAGGGCATCGTCGTCGTTACTCGGACAGGAACAACGTAAATGATGGGAATCCTTACAGTATACCTACAAAGTAGGCTTGAAAGCTGAGCGACCATGGAACTATCGGAATACCATAACAGCGAACATCTTACGCGTCACACTACGTAACACTACGCGTAACAACTAGAACCAATGTAAAATATTATAATTTCAGAGATGGCAACGAGTGTAATATGTGAAATTAAAACATTTTGGAATCTTCGTAATCGGAGAAATATAGGATATTTTAAAATAAATTCTTTTAACTGAAAATTATTTATTCTATTAATAATATCACGATTTCAATATATCCATCAATCGCATTATCTAGCCTGCTTCGTAATTCGCAAATAATCTACTTCAAATGTAAAAACGTGCGCTTTCCGCCCACTTGTGTCGGGCAGACTTAGAGAATTTTAGTAGTAATGCCCCATATACAAGTTAATAGGTAGGTACTGTTTGGAAAAAAATTTGCTTAGAACTCCTACTTATTATGAGTGGAAAGAGACTGATCCCCGATAAAGTTTTATTGTGCGTCTTAAGTTTGTTAACTTAGTTTAACGTCAGTTTTTTAAATACTGTCTTGACAGCGGGGGACGGGGAGGTGGGGGGGCGGCGCAGTGGCTAAAGATAGGCGCCGCAGGCCTACCGGACACTCTTCCCACCCTTTAACCCTTCCCACCTCCTCTCCTTCCCCCGGTTATGGGGTGGAGGAGGAAGAAAGAGACCCCCTTCTCACCCCCCTCCCCCACCGGCTGGGATTCCCTGGCAGGAGTTAGGCGGTCAGTCTTGTTGAGTTATATACCGAAAGCGTAAGGGATTTTCCCCGGCAGATGAGCCGAGTTCTAAGGTACAGGACACTAACCATATTGAAACGGTTAAGAAGGGTGTATGGTGGAAGGGTTATAAAACAAAATGGGGGAGAAGTGGTCACGGCGCAGATACAAAGCGTTTGAGGGCACAATGGTGACTACTGGTGCACAGGGATGGAGGTCTCTTCCTAAGAAGGGGGGAGACAGAAAAAACCCTGACCCTTTGTAAAATGTCAATCCGATTGGCAGCAGTCAAGGAGGAGTACAAGGGTACCCAATAGACTACAGGCCGGGCTCTCAAACAGTGATGGGAAATCAAAAATTCCCATCCCCTATTCTTCTCTCCTTGTCTTTTGCTTTGCGTGAAGTCTTTAAAAATATTCCGTCTGCATGTACTTAGAGGACATTAACCTCTGCATTTCCCCTGGTGATCCTTAGGGCGCGATCTTGACAGTAAGAAATGGGGAGGTGGGGGGGGGGGGGGCACAGTGGCTTATGGTAGGTGCCGCATTTCGCATTTCCACCGGACACATGCTGGGACATGTAGCATGTTAGCTGTTCAGATATTCGAGAGTTTTATTTTTCTGCTGATTTAGAGATTAATCTGCTGGTATACCATAAGGATTCCCATTGTTTATGCTGTTGCTGTGCGAGTATGTGAAGGGATATTCATCGACGATTCCTTGGGATCAACCTCGAGCGAGCCGTCGTACATCCCCTCCATACCGTTTGAGAGATTGTACTGTTCTGTACAGAATATAGTATAACCTACAATTCCTCCTTAGGATACAATTTTTTGCAATTTATTACATAAAAAATGGTTACTTTCCATTGCCTTCCATTGTTACCAAACATGATGAAACACCTTGACTGGCACCCCAAACTATACCAAAAGTGGAATACATGACATGATGGCAGGTAATTTTGAAAATTCAATGTAAACTTTCAAATTTCAATGGAACGAAAGCCGGGACCATAAGGGGGAAGGTGGGAACAAAACCATTCCTAGCCTGAATGGAAATCGGAACAGTTCCTCTTTCGTTCCTGTGGGCACAGAGTAGGATATCCTACTCCATGCCTGTGGGTTATCGTTCAAAATATTTTTGTCCCACTTTCGTTCTGAGATTTTCATTCCTACTTTTGGTTCAGTTCCGTGAACCAAATCTAAATCTGAACCTACCCTGAACCATTCCGGAACCATGACTTTAGTTTCGTTTAAGATCCCTGGCTCCAGGGCGTATCTTCTACAGCCGAGCCTTTATTGGACACAAACGGCAAAGTAATCACCAACTATATCGACACAGCCAACTTACTAAACCAGTAGGTACTTCAAAAGTGTATACATTAATGATGACACAATACACAATTTAGACATTCCTGACTTTAACGAGCTGATGGCTGTCATAAAAAGTCAACGTTATGGAATAACTAAACAACTATGTTTGATCAAAAGAAACAGGTCACCAGAACCAGATCGAATACCTGCACGCAAGCTCAAGGAGTTAACGCCACAGATTGCTCCATTATTAGAAATGATATTTAGCAAATTCCTATTTACCTAATTTTCAAAATTCTCATTTCATTTTTTATCTCTGGCTGTAGAGCACCTTTCAGAATGCAATTTCTTCAGTTGGTAAATTATATCATTTTTAATGGATTAAAAATAGAGTAATTGTTCACATATTATTAGTTACACATTAGTTTTAATCAAATTAAAGAATAAATACATTGTTAACGTGACTGGCAATTCGCCGGCTCTTTACTTTAAAGCAAAGGGAGACAGCTTGGCGATTCGTTGGCTCTTTACCCAAATGGGTTAAGGGATAATTGCCACAGGATTGCCCACTCTTTACCCTAACACGGCAAATATCCCTTACTAGGCAGACATTCATCTTTCGGTTTCCCTTGCTTAGGATATCCCATTCACCCACCAGATGACTTATCCCTTAACTGTAGGGATAGTATCTGTTCATTTTCGGATATTTGCCACCTTGTGCCGGCTGGGATGTAATTAGATTAAGCTATAAAAGGGAGTTACATGAAGGTGTACATATTCAAGGATCATTCAGAAGAAGTACCTTGTGCAAAGAAATGGAGAGAATGTAGCCATTATGGTGAATTATTTTTATTTATATACATCTGTATATGGAAAATTCAACATAAACTTATTTAAGAAAAAGTGGTTTATCAGTTACTGTCCACAGAAAAGGATATAAACATTAATTAATATTTGGTCCGTGAGTAAACCAACGAAGAACTCTTCATGCAACATCATCACAATTCAGCAGCCTTTTATAATTCTTAATTTTCCATAAAAGTTGATGTCTTGCACAGTGATTATTCATCTATTTTGTACAATGAATTTTCAAAGATGATTAGGTTTTCAATTGAAAACCAGTACTGTGAAATAAAGACCATTATTTAAAGACAGATAATAAGAATATAAACTCTTCTTACTATTCCCTTGGCACATACATTCTTTAAAACTAGATAATTATATATCTGACAAAATAACAATCTGCATAATGTACAATATTTACCATGATAATAGTACCCAAATGCCTACTTTCTCACTCCAGCCCCATGATGTGGCTTCAACTTGTTTTTAACCAAATGATAACTATTCCATATTTAAATGATTCATTTCAATAGCTCAATTACTTAAAAGCATTATAATGAATGACTATTATGTATTTCATAAATGTTTTCAAGCATCACAACTGAACATACCTCACTGTGGTATCATTTATTTAAATTTGGTTCAATGTCCTGGCACAGCTGGGTAGGTCAGCATTTTGTGATACTTCACCCCAGGGGGATATATGTTCATTAAATGCCGACCTACACAGCTGCTCTGGAAGATAACACCAGATATAACAAGATGCTGAGAAACCTTATGTTCACTCATTCATTTAACAGGTTAAAAATGAATGATGTGAGTGAAATGCACATGATATGATAACACTGTAAGAAATGGCAAATGGGATAAAGAAAATGAATTATTTATACACTGAATTTAAGTCTGCCAGGAAAAAATCACTCTATACTGGCAAATAATAAATGATCTACCTCAGCAATTCATTATGAAAAGATAGAGAAGGGACTTTTTTAACAATTACACAGAAAAAATGACTCATAATTTAACTAAGCTTAATCAGCTGAGTAGCACTTTAAGACATCCCACTTTTTCGACCAGACACACACAGTAAGCAAGAAATATATTATTTAATATTTAATAACAATTTCACAACTGTCTCCATCTCATACCCAATATCTCTACAGCTCAATCCATGGAACTTGAGGTAATTCATGAAGACCTTTTTACACAAAACTTTTTCTCAATAAAGTTTCTCCATCTTGCACATGGATAAGCAACAACAATATTTGCACTATATAAAATTCATGTTCTCAAAAATTGTATACACAAATATATTAATGACCTACACAGTAAACAGTCTTTTTTAAAGGTGGGTACCTTTCTTCTTTCGGAAAAGGTAACTCAACACAGTAGATTTACGATCACTATCCTTATCCTTTCGTTGGTTCATAGAACCTGGAGCTGAAAATTCACTCTCAGAAGAGCTCTCACTAGGCCTCCGAGTCACAGCTTCTGGGGAACCCATTGACCCAGGGATGGCAGGTGGAGGCGCCACATAGGGAGGAAGGGAAGATGGTCGTCCCCCTGCTGAACCACCAATCGTGGCACTGCTGCCAGCATGACCCATGCTCCCATCACTGACTTCCGGCCCCACTGAGTGACGTGACATGTACTGCTTCTGCTGATTAAAAAAGTTCCATTTTTCAGTTTCATTAGGAAAAAGCTCTCTCCAACCTCAACTAGATGCATTCTCAAGAAAAAAAAGGCCATTGCAAACCACATTTTTAAGGATAGTAGAAGGCTTCAAGATATATAATTAAGTTTATGCTGTTAAAAATTAGAACAATTTACACCATAGGAGACATGAAAAAACAACTAGTTTTTAACTTAATCAACATGAAATATATGTTTGTACACTTTATGTAATGTCTTGGCTAATTTTCTTGATTGAAATGAAAATTGAAGTCTTAAAAGAGTTATGGCTAGTTAAAATGCACAAGATTTCCCCACTAACCACATATTAAACCATTGACAACCCCATGACTATAGGTTAATGCTCCAATGGCAGTAAACATGATTTATTTAATAAGAATACTTTGTTAATGATAACTCATTAAGTCACCCTTCAAATGGAGAAAGACAAGGATTTGATAAAATCATTTGCATTATTTTCTCTATAGAACCACATTCTGAAATATGAAAATATATGCCACACATAAATTTGTTTCCACTGACACTTAAATCCCATGCAGATGGTCCCAAGGGTCGAAAGTAAAATTCAATTTCTCACAAAAGACACTACAGTACCCTGAGACATATTCCTTAGTGAGCAGAAAATGACAGAAGAAAAACCTGTGTATGATAAGCAGTGAACAGTTTAACTGAATATATAGTCATGCATCATGGCAGATTTTTGTTGTAAATTTCTCATGTCATTAACAACCATCCACAAGCTTTAGTTTTCAAGTGCCCATGATTTCAATAACTCATGATCTCAAATGTTTTTACCATATCCAAACTACTTGTATACCATGGAACACTTACCGTCAAACTCATTCATTTCAAACGTGTTAATTTTATCTTGGCATCACAAAAGGGAAAATGTAACTAGAACAGTTAAAAACTAAAATTCAACTATTCAACAAAAATAAGCTTCATTCGATTTAAAATTGGAGAACTTCTAAGTCTCTCGTGACCATTCGTATTGTCTAAAAAATGTATACGATACACTCTTAATCCACCTTAGTTACATTAAAGAATCAGTAATTTACTCACGTATGTCAAGGAAAGTGAAATAATAGATTAGAAAGATATATGAGCAAATCTGTTAATTCTCAAGACAAATTCTCACAATAAAACCAAACGCAAGGTAAATTTGAATATTACTCAAGTAAAATTTCTTACATAGCTTGAAATCTACATAAAGATGATTTGAATTACCATAGACACACACTTAATCAATAAAAGGTAAAAATATTATGGTAATCCTACTAATAGAAAGCAGAAAAAAGAGGGACTTGAAACAAGTGCCAGGTACATAAAAGCCAGCATACTATTATTGGGGCCAAATGCTGCAATCCATTGAATGCAATTAAGTATCTATTCCATAAAAAATCAGTGAATATTGTAAATCAACCTTGATCCCTTTCTCCCTTTTAATGGTGTGAAATAAACTTTACTTAGGATGAAAAATTATATATTTAGAGATTATTCAAAATGAATATGATAGATTTTGAAGTAGAGCATAAAATTGAGATAAAGATATTTTGATTTGCCAGATAATATCTCAGGAGTTTCTCTTTTGCTCTAACACTAGATTAAATTCTATCTAACATAAGCAGGTGAAAAAATCTCATGAAGGAAAATAATAGTACAAAACTACATATTATATTTGACTATATTTTAGGATGTTGGTTGCATGGCTACACATAGGAAAACAAATTCAGCCTAAGTTAAGAACAGTCAACATTTTTTTGATGACACCAAACTTTACCTGATGTCCATGAACGTGCATTGCCTTATTCAGGATGTAATTAAAAGAAGTCATATGAAAAAATAGCTACATTTTGCGGATAATCAAATGGGCCAGCATGGGTTAATAAACATCAAATTGCTTGAAAGATTTCTTTAAATGAACACAGTGCAGTGAGAATGCCTTCAAAACATTTAATGACTCCATAAATTTCAAGTTGATGACAGAAACCCAAAATTTTAAATTAAAACTGGTACAGACCTACTCATTTCCAGGGTAGGTAACTGGCTGAACCTTAATGGCACAGACCTACTTTGTTATCCTTAATCATAAAACAGAACAGATTTAACCACACAGATATGAGTTACTATTCAATGAAAACCTCCAACACATGCAAATTTTATACGCTTCGGATGGATTACACAGGATAATTCCTTAAAAATAATGTATACCATCTGGGCCAGGTTTCAAATGTGTACATTAAGGCACTAAATTGGTCATGAGAAAATATCAGAAAAATTCATTGCAGAAAAAAATGATAAGTGGAACTGGTCTCCCAGTCCATCAAATGAATAAATTCAACCAAATTTTATTTTCCATACCACCAAAAGGAAACAAGGTAAAAAAGCTAAAAGACACAAAGCACTGCATAAACAACAAAGCAATTATGTTCAGCAAGTCCCATACTACTTCAGCTGTAATTACAGGCCAATGAGATAACAGCTTCAACAAAACTACTGACACTACTAAATGAAAAGAGCCAAATGTTCCCATGTACTACTTTCCCAGATTTCAATGCATTTCTCTGAGGATCCCATTAGATGAAAAGCACTATCATCCACAAACATTTGTTTTTGACATGATGGGGGGGATGTGGGGGAGGGGCAAAAGTGAGTGGTCAGAGAGACGGGAGAGGACAGCCACTAGTTATAATCAGGAGACATTGCTTTCTTGACCTCATGATGTTGGATAAATATTGAAGTATTTCTATGTTGGCAGTTTCTCTTCCTTGATTGAATATTAACTTGTATTTATAGTAACTTAAGGTATGTAAATTGCTTTTCATGTATTGATAAATATGTCATCCAACATCATAAATATTTTCGCAGAAAATTATTATCCTAAATAATCCTATGATGACAATGTTAACACCACTCTGTCATAAACAGACTACATGATTAGTCCTAAAATGGAAATGAACAAAGGTATAAAAAAGACATGATTGAAGAATACAGTCACTATGTAGCGGGCATAGTATACTAATGATAGGAGTGCCTGGAATTAGCTATGTCATGAAAAATGTGTATGCATTTGGTAAAAGGCATAACTTTTTTCAGTTTTCAAAACACATACTTATCTATTAAAAAAACTATTTCCAAGAGCCATATTTTTGCACTATGCTAATCTCTACTGCACATTTAACAGAACACTTGTGGAGAAATTATACTCCAATGAGAACACATAATGATATTTCACCATTCTCTATCATATGAGATTGCTCAAGAGAAATATACATACTTCATTGAGTTTACATACACTTAATGCTGACAAACATCAAAGGAAATTAAGGAGTAGAAGAAACATATGAGTCAACCATATAGGCCCTGCATGGAATCATACTGGTTTGGCTCTCACACAGAGGTCATTCCTAATAATACCATTCCAACACTAGCTGAATCCTATTCAGTTCCCTGAGCTGTTCATTTTCTTTTAAGGCCCAAGACACAAATTAATGCCACTAAAATACCATCCTTTTGTTTGGAAGACATAGCAGACTATAACACTAACATGTATAGCACAAAGGAAGGTCTAAAAAGTGATAATGTAGGTGTGGTGCCTTGAGTAGAGTCCACTTCCGAGCCAAGAGAAATAATTTTATTGAGCTTGCTTCATCAGTTACCAAATTCTTCCCTGTCACCAAACTGGTTCAAAGAGTAATATCTAGGAGTCATTAACTTCTATATGCATATAGTTGGAGTTCAACAAAAAAATCTACCAACAGCAATATTAACATTATTTTTCTATGGATGACAATACACTTTACCCTATGGGTACTCATTTTATTTTAACCTTAAGCCCCAATTTTATTGTTGAACATGGCTCAATGATGTTAAGCTTACATAAAACTGTCATTTCAAGCAGAGCTGGTTGATGGCATTCTAGAATTCACAACAGCAAAAATCTGCTATGCTTTTCCAAATATACTCCTCAGGCACTGTATCACCATTTATTTACAATCAGCTCAAGAGGATGTTGTCAAAACAAATAATTCCAACCAGGCTACAAAATGCCTCAGGTGATTGAAGATTCCAACTGACATGGAGACTGTGCCATAAGAAAGTCATGCAAAAACTAATCGCCACACAGTGAAAGATTCCCAATGGCAATCCAATAGGAGGTCATCAAAACTCAAAACTGAGAAATGCCGGCAGTAAAATCCCAAAACGAATAAAAAACTAGACTGTAAGCAAAAATGCAAAAGCCATTCATCAGAGAAATCTGTAAAGATGCTCCCATTAGCAATACAAGTTTCTGATTGAATTGACATCCAAAAGCTGACTAAAGTAGAGTTTTCCAAGTCTAAAATGAGTGAAAATACTGCTCAACAACACAGAGTTCCAGCATGATTTGCAAACGAACTTGTGTTTGCATAGTAACACAAATCACAGCAGAAAATGTTGCAATACAAACTATATGGCCTCTGAAAATCAGTCCATCATTGACAAAGTAAAAAACTTGATTAAATGTGTCGTGTCCCTGAGGAGAAGTTAAACCAACATTAACATTGATGAGTTATTTTAAATATAAGATTTTGATGTTTTCAGAAAAAGTTCACCATCCAAAGTCTATTGGATAGAAATCTGCTAATTCTGTCATGATTATACCTGTCAACCTCAACGGCAGTAACTACTCATAATGTTGTTCACTCATAAACTTCTACTTCAAAACTCCAGAGTGTTGAAAATTCTACTGATACACACCAATTTTACAGATTAATACCATATTAAGGGGAATGTAACTATCAAAACTGAAAAAAGATTTCAAGAGATGGATGTGAGTGGGTAAACAACCGTCACAAGATTTAATCAACTACTGAAAAATAGACTAAACTGAAGATACTTCTGCTTTACTTAGATCATTACTTTACCTCATCATGAATTACAAATAAATAGAATTATCTGTTGGCTGGAATACTTCTTGATCTGGGAAAAAATCTGCAGCAGTTAATTAATGAATCCCTCTTTCCTTTAAATATAAACAATAGATAAAAGGCCATTTGCACTACACTCATTACATTAGCAAAAAATATGGTTTAAAAGTTCATACCTGCTGCTGCCTGGGTGGCATGCCTGCAGAAGAATAGGCTGCAATTAAAAAGAACAATGGTTATTAGAAAACATCTGTGCAAATATGAACGTGGGTTAGTATTTTAATACAGCCATACCCCTCTCAATAAAACATACACTGTTAATCTAGCAGAGTTAACCACACTACAGAATAATATATAAAAATTTATATGGGCAAGAGCTCATTGTTTTCACAAAAAGCATGCTAGATTTTTAACTCACTATGAGTGATAAAAAAATAAAAACATTCAAAGCAAGCAAAAGTATTCCCACACCATTACACCAAGACAGACAAGCTGACAGACAAGCCAACAACAGCTATGACAATATGTACTTGTGATCCATGAAAGTAAGCAGGCCAAGTTAAAAATGTACATAGTCACAATTTTATGCAATTTTTGCAAACTGCACCAATACAACTCATTTTTAGCCACACACCATCACCCCTACTGACATAATGGAATCTTTCTTGATGATTGGTCAATGGCCTGACCTTGGTGCTGTTGATGGTAGTGCAGTTGTTGCTGGTAGATGTGTTGGTGATGGTGCTGATTAGGGTTGCCAAGATATTGGTTCCCTGGAGAGAATGACCCATCCACCTTGTCAGAATGGCTGCCACCAATGTTGTGATATCGGTTTAACGGGGGAGCTGTGGGAGGTAAAGGTGGTGGCATATCGGCTATTGCACGACACACCAATCATTCTCAAATAAATCTCCTCCAGACCCTTCACTTAGCATTGCATTTCTCAGTTGAATGACAGAAATTGATCTGAAGAACGACTTAGCAGATGATAGATCTATCTTCGATGAAAAATCCCTTTATAATCAACTCTGAAGAATGAACATTAACTTCACTATCTTCAACATAAAAATCAGATTTTCAAAAACTTAGAATCTCAGATTGTACAGCAACCTCAAAAAACTTCCACTTTCTAATGCAAACTGATTCACATAACAAACTCTCTAGTAGGTTGAAAACCCTGTGTAGTGGCATTTGAACATTATGATTGCCCAGCATCAAGCAGGACTCACTCAAATTAATATTGAACAAGGAATAGAGGTAGGTTTTCTAAGAGAAAAGTGGAGGTAATGTAAACAAGGAAGTGGTACAGGAGGAGGAATACAAATTTCATAATTTATTCCATCTGGTTACCATAGGTGCACAGCAAGAACTCCAAACAATGATTGTACAGAGACCAAAAATCATGCACAATCATCACCAATACTGAGAAATCATGCCATTGGAATGCTACTCCTAGTCTATTTACTATCGTATAATTCATATAATTAATTAGTTTTTGCAGCTAAAATGTTGGATAAAAACAATATCTGCTCATTTTCTGCCTAAAGACTAGTACCTTCAAATGAATCATTTAAATGGATGACCAACAGATAAAACATACTCAGTAATGACATAAAGATGTGTTTGTATTCTGAATACCATCAGAGAGGCACCATATAAAAATGCTTTCTAGTGGGAGAACCAGATATTTCTTTAAGTAAATGACTCTCTCGCCCTCAATGTATTATTTCAATGGCAGGAACCATCATAAGAGTAAGATGTTCTATTTATAGAGGCCTGTGACCCAGAAAGCTTGGGTACACTGCTGTAAAGTATGGAGATTGATGAATGGTGTGCAACGATATAATATGTTGATTGTTCCAGAGAAACAGCACAAAGTTTCTACATTTACTAACACCAGAGAACCAAGTCTAACCCTTCGGACCAAGTGTTTATATCAACTTAAAAGAATAATGAAGTTTTCTGTTTTCATGCCTGATATGATAAAAAATTATAACACATAACGTATGATTTAATAGATTTTTTGGAAAAGGGAAAGACAGTTCCGCAACCTATATCAGTATAGCAGCACCACATTGGCCAAGAGTCACTCAACTAAAATGGGATCATGTCCATGTACTTATTACAAATTATAAACATATTTCAACAAACAGGAAACCTTACAGTACACCAACTTTTCACTTTCACTCCCACATGTTAATACTTGACAAACCATTCCAGATTACACTTTATGTACAAAACCCATCCAGACAACTTTTGCCAATGCTCATTTATACATATGCAGCATTTGGACCCTCCTCATTACTATTAATGACATATTGTTCAGAGATATTCTTACTCTGCCAAATATTCATTATGCTAAAATAAATTTTGAGCATGACATACACTATGATATATCAATCCCAATTTCATTTGCAAAAAGAGACTTGTAAGACATTCAGCTTTCAGCCAATTATGAAACTTCTTCCACAAGCTATTAATTGATTTTTAGTGGCTGATAGGACTTCTTTGAATTTTTATTGCCGAGTTCAAGTAAACTAGATAAGAAAGTAACTATTATAACCACAGTCATATTTGCAGAAGACATAATGAGATTTCAAGCTCTTCACCACTCAGGCACCAAATTATAATAATCAAAAGGAGGTAAATAATTTTGTATTTAAACAAATACTGATCCTCATAGGAACTGACACTAATCAGAAAAATAACATAAGGACATACTTGAGCATTAGTCAAGAAATTTCTACCTCTAGCTGGCAGATGAAAAAACACCTTCAACTTACACTGGAGTCCTTAAATTGTGACATTGAGGTACTGTGACATGATGCTGAGTCATTGAGTGACTCATTTGTGGTCAGTATTTCTAAGAATTTGGAGGCATGAAATTATACTAATATGTATCTTCTATGCATACACCATGCAGAATGATCTTCGAGAAATGCGTTACCATTAAGTTCTAAGTTTCATATTATGACCTACTAAGGTCCAAAACACTTAGTACTTCCACTTTGTGATGTTAATCCATTCCACAAAGCAGTTAATATCACACAAATATTGCACAATAAACCCACAAATAATTAAATAACCAGAAAAGCTACAGAAAATAATAGAGCCATAAATTCCATAAGTTAACTGATAAATATCTTACATAGACATTTAACATACCATCAGTAAAACTATCTTTTGAGTTAACGTTAAAAAATAAATGCTAAAAAATAACATCAAATATTTAACTCAATAATTAGATGAAGTAAGAACATGTAGACTTCTTGTCACAAAATAAGGAATCACCTGGTTTATTTTGCTACCCAATATACTGAAACATCATTGATTCAAAATTCAAGGGACTGAAAAAATTGGACAATGAACTAACTGGGATACAATTAAATGTGCCAAGAAGGAAAATTAAGACAATTCCCATATTTTCTGGAGAAATCACTGAACTACTTTTTTAGTCAAAATACTAAGAATGGATACCTACCAGAGGAGATAATTATCGACATTCTCCATGTTCATCAGATTTTAGTTACGCTAATTAAGTATGCGCATAAAGACCCTATCAAAATGGATATTAAACGCAAATGAATTCTTGAATCTTAGTGTGGAGACCCATCTGCCCAATGATTCTACAACATTGGATATATTATATAGGCAATGCTGGACCATCTGTGCATTTGTCGAGTTATTTTCTTGCCTCTTGCAGAAGTTACATTACAAATGACTTCCTGCCAGCTGTTCACCTCAAACTACACACACATACGCCAGTGAGAATTGGCAGCCTATGAAAGATTCTCTATCAACATTCACCGTACGTGTAATCATACAAACAGCTGTACTTGTTAACATATATAAAAACTCAGCAGAATGTTGAACAACATAAAACATCTTCCCATGTTAAAAATATCATTAGGCACATAGTTCTCAAAAACTTGTTCAATGTTGGCTCACCCTCAGTTAGCAGCATCAATGTCCACACAACTTTCTATGATGATTTTTCTGAGAAACTACCTGAGGCCACAAGGGACACACAATGATTTGTGAAAAGTACAAGACCAGCAAACTATTGAAAATTGTAAAAAATCATATCAGGGAATACAATTATTTTCCATGATCATATTATGTCTCACTTTCTACAAAAAGTTCTGAGAATGTTTCTGTAGACAAAGAAAACTGAATGAAAATGCTTGTTCAGAGAACCACTGGAAATGTTTTCTATTAGGTGCAGGCAATAGTAGTTGAAAATGTATCTTCAACTTTCAGGTAACTTTCAGTTTTCAGATGAAAAATGGGATATTCTAATTTGAGCACCAAGATAAAACATTTTGAAACAGAAATTTTTGTGTGGGATATGCTGTAAAAAAAAGGCCACCGTCTTAAATTCATCTGTCTTATGATTTGCTAATCCTGCTGTCAACCTATCCATTAGTATGCTTTCTCATTGGCTGTATCTCTAACTGCCATCTGCAATATAAATTGGCTAAAGTAGTGACTGTCGAACTCTTCTGAATTCCCCTTTGATAGCCCATATCATGAACGAAGGAGAGGAGTGGAAATATGAATGTCACATACATGTGTTGTGTTCTATGGGTAGGGACATAGTGGTCGAAATGCAGAACTAATCTTTGAATACTTTATTGGCAGTCTTCTAGCAGTTGGCACATATCAAACATCAACAAATAAACAAAATATTTTTCCAATGCCAAATAAAAAAGTTAATTATGCTCAATAAATGAAAAACAGAAATTCATTGACCTTGAAATATGCTTTCATGAACTTTATTGATGCAAAACATATAATAGCACTGGGTCAAAAAATTATTTAAGCAAATAAAACATTACATTGGACAGCCTAAGGAGTTCATAATGAATTGGAATTTTGTAGTCTCTAAATTTTGAATTAAATTACAAATTAAGGGGTTCAATTTAACGAGGTTTAAGCATACTCCACTCACTCAGAGGGCCAATTAAGTCAACTTAGACTCTCTACTATCTTCACGAATCCTGTTTCATATTATTTGTGGAAATTTCCTTCTCTTCCGGCAAATGTTCATATTTCAATACCCATCTTCTCCATAGGTGGACCTTGCCAATGGTGGGTATTCATAGAAGTCAAACATAGGCAGCTAAGCAGAGTTTGAGCAGCGAAACACTCAGAGAATCACTAACATATGATCCATTTTAATAATTATCATTGGAACAGAGTTACAATTTCATCATTAGTTGGCTATAGGTCGGGAGTGATCATAAGATTACATAATGTAGACTCAGTTCCAGTCAAAATTATTGAATTTTACAAGGTTCTTTTTTGCCTCTTTAAAACCTTAGATACTATGACAATTGGCATCATAATGTAAAGTCCATTAGTGTATCTAGTAAATCTATAAGTCTCATTCTTTAAAATTATTTCCAATAACTTAATCCTTTAAACATGACTATGTTTATCTACAGCAACACAATTCAACACTATATTGATCGCACTAACTAGAGGTAATCTAATTGCCCGGCCACGGATCAAGCTTATAATGTATAATTCCTTCTAAAGACAATAATTACATTGAATATGACCTCCACTGAACTAACAAAGAAAACTAATCAAGGGTCCAAAGTGGACTTAAGGTACATCACACAGAAATGATAAAGTTGTTCAAAATCATAATAAGTAATTAGAGAATAATAAAATTAATATAAAATAATTATTATGACTACACAGTAGTTTAACACGACTTAAGGAAATAGGCGATAGACATACCTATTTGACTAAAATCATACATATTCAGCCACAACACTTCACCAAGAGCAAGAAAGGTTACTATTACTTTAGTATCCTTATGGCCCTAAAATTCAGAGTCAGAAATTCAACCAAACAAAAATTACTCCAACAATAGAAACGCCTCATGTTTGACTAAAGTCATACATATGTATTCAACCACAACACTTCACCAATCAGCCCTGAGGGAATGAATAAAAAACTCTTCACCTAAATTGCACACCATCTAAGATACTGCTCTAACTGGCTCATGGACGTTCCTTCACACTCAGAAATATTCTCAAAACACAGGTTCATAATGACATCCATCATTCCCCATTTTATGGATTTGATTAAATGGGATAGGCCAGAAAAACATTAGGAGGTTTGGCACACATGGCTGGTCACAGTCTTTCCTGGAAAAGCTATTTGATACTGAGAGCCCACAGGGAGAGATGTGGAGTGACAAGGCTAGTGATACTGGGATTCAATAAATTCCAGAGGTAAATGCTCTAGCAGAAGGAATTCACTGGAAAACTCACTTTCCAATACTATTCGTGCTGATTGGAGTCTATTCTTTTGGGCTCCACCTCAAGTTATTTGCTCTTTGAAGATCCACATTAACACTCATAGTTAAGGCCTTGTGCTGAAATGAGGCAGTAGTGGCTGAGGTTAAATCCGAGCATGGGAAATCACCAGCGATTGTGAAGAGGGTCTTATCCTCATTCCAGAAATTATTTCGTAGACCGCTTAATTTCAGGGTGAAATAGCGTGTGAGTACACCAAAGCTGCATTCCAAATATCAACACAATCTATATGGTCGACATAAGACCACAGTTGAAGCTTGTTATTTACAGTTTACTTTATACGAATGATGAGTAACAATGCTGGCAGTTTGGTTGGCAAAGACAATAAACATTCAAAGTGGCTATGGTTGCACTTTTTTGGCATTGTAATAAATTAATGGCAAACATATGTAGAGCGAAACACCTACCCATGGCATTATTCTCTACTAATAACGAAAATGACATCATTGCATTCCATAGTTGCTATCTTTTTGATTAAACACAACTTAAGAAAGAGATAGCAAGTCACTGATAACATTCATCTTCAAGTTTCTAGTACTTGGTTACTCAAAAATAGCAGAATTCATGTATTTTAAACCAACAGGTACTTTCAAACAAGTAGGTATAGAAATGATAGTAAAGTGTATGAACCAGACAGCAAAAAATAGTCAGCTCTTTTATCCCATATCACCAGAAAGCTATTATTACTAAGATAAATGGACAATTGTCATCTTTACTCGCTTGCCTGTGTAATTGGTGGGGGATTTGATTTAGTTAGAAGGTTACCAATGTTGACTAGTAACAAATTGAGGAATGTGCAGAAATTACAAAGTATATCAAATTGTCTTGATATTAAGAAGCACACTGTGACGTATTTGAACACCATCCCCTTAGGGATCTTCATTTCCAAAAAAATTAATATTTCTAAAGTGAGATGAAACTTAGATTCAATTTTAATGGAAACTCCTGAAGATGAAAGGAAACAACAAAACTATTTCTGGCACAGTGGTTTAACATGACAGGGTATTCTAGCTCCAGGTAGCAGATAAGTAACTGAGCAAAAGGTGTAATCAAAACATCAAATTTTTGTCTTCGTGAGTCAATGCTAAAAATTAAATAATTTTTAATTTAATTTAATAAAAGGATTTGTGTACCATCAAGAATATTTTTATAGTGAGGAGTAATTTATGATTAAAATGGAGGTTTAAATAGTACCTACAGGGATTTCACAACAACCAATGATTCCTACAAGGATGATTTGCTGAGAGATTTCTCAACCAAACACATTTATAATTGACTATAGGTGTCAGAGTAATATTTCACAGTGAACTGAAAATGTACTATGTGAAGTGAAAATGCACAATAGGTTTTCCACGTTTGTGGCAACTCACTATTTTGGATAACACATGGTAGTTACATATTCACTACTCATAATCATAAATAACTTTCATACTTAATTTTGGCACAAGTAGTCTGATTTCTCCAGATCTAAGGCTGAGAATTATCAATCAATCACCACCTTAACACATTATTTCTTAGAATAAAGCTGTCACAAGCAGCATATAAAATGTTGTCCAACATTTCAGCAATGCATACACCCAAAACCTGGGTAATTCATGTAAAGTATTGCCACTAGAGGTCCCAAACAAATGACAGCATTGTTAGATGCTGTTCATCTCCCAAACATTTAATAAACCTACATCCAAAACCATCACAATAAGTAAGCAATGACAGATCCTTGTTTGAACCATGAGGAAGGAAAAAAACATACCCGACTACTATGTAAGCTTTTATGGTCAAGTAGCTTGAGGTCAGCCTAATTTTTTTAGTTATAATTTGGCTGAATGATTTTCTCCCTCGTGATACAAAATGAGAATCAATTGTCATTGAATATGGCCACCGGGACTGCAGCTAAAGGTACCCTAGATTTAACTGACCTAATTGGCTTTTTAACTTCCTCTCAATGAATTATAAGCATAGAATTGCCACTTTCCACATAAATTAATTTCCCATTAAATTTCTATGATTAAAATATATTGGAATGGAACATTGTGACAAAAATAGCTCAGCAGACCATTGTGCACAGCAGCATGCAAAACAGTAAAAGCAGAACATGACAATCAGAGAAGCACCAGAAAAATATTTTGGCTCCACATGGCAACGTTACCTGATCCATAGTCATTATTTGACACAGCAGCCATCTCTCGCCTCCTCCATGAATCTCTAACTTCAGAAACAACAGGCACACCATTCTGACGCACAGAGATTTGTTGATGTGTGTGAGTGCTCGCATGCTGATATGGTATGTCTCTTCTGGGAGCAGGTTCAGGAGCATCTAGAAGCCAAACTGTCATGCTCAGCGTATCACAACACAAAAACGTCACAAAAGCATCGCACATCATGCACCAAACAAAACACAAAAAGGATAATATTTAATTCACAAGATCACAAACCCACACATATGTCAACTTTCATTATGAACTATGAAGATCAGGGGCACAACAAGGAGGAGGGGGCAGGGGGGCATTGCCACCCCCAGGCACGATTGTGTGGGGGGGGGGAGACTAGCCCCCTCCCAGAAATCAGAGGTTGTGGCTCACTTTTTAATGGACACCACCCGTCACCGCCATTCATCCCTAGCAACTCCGCTCTGATTTTGAACGCTGCACAAAAATTTATATGAAGAAGATGAAACTCCCCCCTTCTCTCCCCTCCCACCCCGCTTAGCTAGCTTTTACAGATTTTTCAAAGAGTTGGCCCCCCCCCACGATTCGGGGGGTTGTTGCGCCCCTGATCAATATCACAGCATATTACTCTAAGTTGTATGAGTTTTTCAATATGAAAAGAATAGTGATGAGGAGAAATGAAGAATGAGTCAAAAAACATACAGCATTATGTGACTTCAGGGACACTATTATGTTTTCAAAGACACTGGAATACATTTCAAAGATTAAAAACAACCCAGGCATCATTGTAACCTACATATAAATTACCATATTTGCCAGTGTTTAGGCTGCACAGACATCAAAGACACATTAGTTTTGAGGAGCAACATCTTGGAAAAAAGTACATATCTTGAAAGATGAACTTGATAACATAAGTCCTTTATTTTTATGACATCTTGATAACTTAATTCTCTTAACCATTTATTATTAATCCTCATCATTTATAGGTCATACACAGGACTTCTGGTAACTGTATAAAGCTGATAACTTTCTCCAAAATTAGCATATGCGTGAGAATACCTTTAAAATCACTTCAAATTTCAGATTTATTTCAAGAAAAATACTATGCCTTTGACAGGAGAATATAGAGGCCCTGAAGTGATTGTGTTAAAAAAATCCTACCTTTCCAATCCCTTTTTTTCATTGAGATCAAGTAGGCTTAAATACGAGAATGGGCAAAATAAAGAAAAAAATAGGTTTTGTAGCATGCATGAGCATCATTTTTTCAATGCACTAATATAAGAAGCAAATTCATTGACACTGAGTTGAAGGCACCGTACATTGTTTTCTATCAACAAGCATGGCTATCAACTGATCTCAACTTCTTATTTTTGCAATTCCAGGAGCTAAGTAATCTCATTAGTACATTGTAATGGGTATCATATCCGAGGACTTCCCGAATGCCAGTCGTTTGCAATAGGCTGGAAGATTTTGTATTGGCAGCCCTTGGAGTAGTTTGATCGTTTGGCAGCTCTGCAGGAAAGGTTTAACTAAAATTATTGTTGAGATTTGAGCATGGAGTGGTGAGGGAGAGAAAGGGAGGAGTATAAACAATGAGGTGGCAATGATGAGATGTAAAAAGAGTGGTAGTGAAATTATGTCTAAAATAAAAAAAATAGGTGAAAGCATGTGAAAAGGAGGAGGCATTCCTGCAAGTATAATTCAGTATAGTGGGCGAAGCATTGGTGCTGCCAAGAATCTCTCCGAGGGATGCTGGATTTGTGTATGGGGCCTCATTGAGTCCACTGTCAGCAGGTGCCACGTATTTTTGTTGGTCAATGTGAGTTTTAGAAACCTTCTATCCTTTACCCGTCACCACCTACTAATATTCTGATGAAGGCAGTTGTGTCCGCCGAAATATATTAACAAATCTCACAAATCTAGTGAGTTTTCCTTTTTTTGTGTTTACTGTGTGTCTGCCAGTCACGCCTGTGACATATTTATGAAGTCATGCCTTATGTAATGTGATAAAAAGGGTATTTTTATTATTTTTTTTGATGAATTCGCGATTAATTTGTAACTTGTATGCCAATACCTGGGTGGAAATTCGACTGCTCAACATATAAATTATGACAGTTACAAGATAAAAGCAATATTTTTAAGCGACAAAAATCAAAGTTTGGATTTCTGATTTATTTTGATGGATGGTTTCTCATGGATAAGCCACTTAAATACTCTAAAATAATCTCAGAGATCATGGTGTAAACTTAGTGTAATGACTACTACATAAAAGAGCTCAAGTAATCCTTTAATCATTACATAAGCTTAACACGAAGGACAGAGTAAGGCAATGATTTTTTGGACTGATTTGGATTTCATAAGAAGTCAAAAAAAAAATAGCCCAAAAAAGAACAGAGAGTAGCCTCACTTATGCATTAATGCTGGATCTTGAGCAAACAGCCATATCTTACCTTTGCTTACCAGTTATCATTCAGCTGGAGATAACCCTCCATATCATTCAAAAAACATTAAAAAGACAAAAACTTCAAAGAATGGAGACAAAAAAAGATAAACTCCCAATCTTACAAAGATTTACATGCACAACAATCAATCCCATTAAAGAAATGATATCAATACTTGAGATTCTCCCATCTTTAGAAGGATGATATCTTCAAGTCACCGCATCCAGTAAATAAAAAAAACTACACCATCTCTCACAACCCAGATCTTATTTTGAGAGCTAGTGATGATGAGTTCATAGGATTGTAATGTCTATAACCTTACCTCCACCACTTGAAAGCCTATTCCGTGTGACAGCTTCCGTTGTTGGTGAGCGCACAGGTACTGGAGGAGGAGGTCCCCTGGGAGGGATGGGTGGTCTGTCCTGAAGGCCCTGATGGAGGTGCATGGATTGCTGCTGGTTCGGGTGATGATGGCTTTGGGTTGGAAGGTGATGAGGTGGCATTTGCTGATGGTGATGGTGGTGGTGGTGCCCTGGCTGCACAGGGTGCTCTTGCTCCTAGGAAAGAGTGATACGTTTTCAAGACTTCATTTTGCAAGCACTATACCCAGTCCAAGATAATAGTGCACTGGTCCATAAGAAATGCAGCCAATCAGTAGATGAATCCTAAGCCATTTTGGGAAGAGAGTCACATGACTGAAGAGTCCATATGATGGCCTGTGTTTAAACCATACTTACATGAAAAAATTGTTCACTTTTCATTCATTTCTATGTCAAATCAGTATTTTTCAATTTAAAACCACAAATGCCTGTAGAAGATTATCAAACAATCACTGTGTGTATATTTATAGTAGAAAAGACTGAATTATATAGATATTAAGAAAGTAGAAGGCTAGGTCGACCACCAAAGTAGGACGGTATTTATTGGAATAGGTGAGGCATCATTCCAGACAATAGATGGGATGAAATAGGTTAGATTATACCTCATGTTAAGAAGACATATACACAAGAAAAATAGCTATTGATAATAGCAGACTACTGAATATGGATGAATTACAATAGCCAGAATAGAAAACTTGAAGTATCTTTAGTACAATAAAAACTACATCAACAAATATACAGTAGACCCTCAACGAGCCTGGAATCACAACATGCAATTTTGTTAAGATGCAGTAATATCTGTCAACCCCATTTTACAAAATCCAATTTCTCTTCTGAGTAAGTTGCAATTTTATAAGTCACCATCAGAACAAACATGTCAGTCTCATGCTAGAACAGTATATAATTTAATGGAGTAGGAGTTGAGTTTGAAGCAATAAACCTAGGTTGAGTCACAAGCACATTGTTAGTTAGGGACATCATAATTTATGAGACTTACAACACATCCATCAATATATCACCAAAAGTTAATGGAACTTTTTACCCATTTTAAGTGTTATGCATTGCATGTGTATAATGTTGCATTTTGCTTGTTCCACGAGCTCAGTATTCCCTTTTCTTCAGAGTTACGTGGGACATTTTTGTTGGAGGGATGCTTTAGGAGGCCTTCATGCTAGGGCATAAAATTGAAATTGTACATAAACTCTAAGCAGGCCAATTAAGCTTGATTGTATGAAGATAATATGGCATAAACAAATCAATAATGTGTACCACATGGGAATTTTTAAAATAGTTTAGCTTTTAGCTTATAAATGGCACTGTTAGTAGCAACAGCTGATTGCCCCATTCTCTGTGGACTCATCAAATTATTCAAATGGGATACTAAAGTTTATTTCTTAAAATATTTCTTGAGTAACTGAATTCCACAGATACACTAGTTTATATATATGATCTATAATATAAAAATTAGTAACTGAAGAACTAACTTCTTATTTGTGAATGGTATTTCAAATATATCTGATGCCTTTCCCATAAGACCAAATAACATTTCCATATTACAAACACAGAAGTACACTTCAACAGACTAAAGCACTCTTAGAGGCTAAGACAAATGGTATACATTCATATTTTTGGTACAACATTTTAATTGAGCTGATAAATGAGCATCATTGAGACACACCTTCAGAACTAATGCAGGTCTCATTAAGATAATAAGACAATTTTTCCTCCAAAATGATACACTAAACACATTAAATACGTTTTATTAACAGCATTATGTGCAGTTAAGACTCAATGCTTGGCTTTCATGAATGCAATTTTCTCAGACTCAATTATAAAATATACCTAATGTCATTTTCCATACAAATTCCAGTCTGACATTGTTGGCGGCTATTACGCAGGGGGTGATTTACCATCAATTAACTTAGACACTGACAGAAAATGAGAAATATAATCATAATAGTAAATTTTCAGATTACACATAATTCTATATATACACACAAACACTATAAGAGATCAGGGCTTGATCATATTGAGAATAAAATTTGTTACATTTTATTACAGCTTGAGAGCCCTTTAAATGGCAATTTATGAAGCTGATCAACAGGCCATGCTTACCTGATAATTCATATGACTCTCTTCACCATGATTATGTCTTTGAATTTGGTATGACTGTTCCCTAGAAGACATGGAGGCTGGACCAGATGCCCGTCGAACTTGCTGATGTTGCCGAAGTTCAGGAGAAGAAGAAGGACTAGACGTTGAGCCATTGTCATCTTCCTTCCCTCCAATTCTTTCCCTACCTGGAACACCTAATGTTTGCCCAACCTGTGCCTGAGGAAAAATTCAATAATATATTTTTATATGAATGCATCTCCACAATCTAATGAATTTCCTCCTCAACAAACCATGTATCTCTTTTTACACTCTGACTGCAGTTAATCTGGTTTAGCTTAACTCTAAGAACACAGCACTAACCTTATCACTGCTTTCCACTCTTTTGTCATCTAAAATTCATGACAGCATTTAACCTATACATATTTCAGTGTCTTATTCATGATAGAGATAATTTTAAAAATTTACATTAAGAGCCCAGGTACATGACCAAAATACCTGGGCAAAGAAATAATTTAGATATTTCCCAGCGTACACTTACAAAAACCTTCAACCAATTGGACAACCTGTCCATAAATATCTTAAACAAGCTTCGGCATAAAGTTGGAGTACTAGCTGCAGCAGGTTCCAACAAACTATTGTGGCTATGCAAACTTTGAACCCCTAGTACTGACTGGAGAAATCTTTTAACCCTCTTAGTGGTGCCTACTTCCAGTGGTACTAGCAAGAAATGTGGAGGGTAATTTAATGAAATGTACCATCTCAGGGAAAAAAATATTATGAAGTTATTGTTTAAGGTATCCATTAGCAGTGTTTTTATTTTATATAAATTGAATTGGCTAATAATTATAAAAGACATTTAAATCATCTAAAAATTAATGGTAAATATATATTAGTGCCATAAAGTTGCACAATATTTGCGCATGAGCTGATATATCAGCCTGCCACACTTTTCGCCCAAGATGCAAAAGGTGATACATAGGCCTGCCGCACTAAGAAGGTTAAACAATTTCTCAAAGGCACATTTCTAGTTTTAGTGTTTAATACAAATTGTATGCATGTAATGTTTGCGATAATATATTTTGACAATATGTTTCGTAAAATGTAAGGTAGTTTATGATGAATAAAGGCTATTATCATTATTATTAGCTAATGGATTAAGAACAGTATCATCCTGAATGTAGTGTGATGTTTTCTCTTCAACAGGCAACTTAGAAAGTCATCTTTACACCATAAATGAGTACTTGTATCTTTCAAATCATAATGCTGGAATTTAGAAATAGGAGTTGCCAGTAGCTACAATTCGAATTAGGAGTAGCTAGTAACTACACCTAATGCTCAGCATGTCTAGTTAATATTGCATTATTTTCACTCATTCACACAGTGATGTTACATAGTTAAATGTATATGCACCAATTTTTTAGGAGAAAATTAAAAAGAAGAAATCAAAAGTACTATTTATTTATCATCATACCACTCTTTAAGATTGATGATGACAGATGATTAATAATACTGAACTTCACTGATTAATAATACTGAAAATTATACATTTGAACTAATTTGGTTAACTGTGATGACACATTTATAGAATTTGGCACAAATGATGAGCTGTCACTCTTAAAATCCATTCATCATCACAACTACCTCAATCACACACAGAATCAGCATTTTCATCAGACTGAGTTATCAAGGGAAAAATTGCAAAATAATTTTTTTTTATTTAAAACAAAAATGAAGAGAGCGTCTAGCAACATGATACAGGATAAATTTTCATACTACACAATATTAGTTTAGTGCACTACAGTAAGCCAAAGCTGTTAAAGGAGTCACTAGTTGAACAGGGCTAGAAAATGTCTATTTAGGAGAGATGAAAAACAGTATTTCTTCCTTAATATAGAGTTCTAGACTTCAAAGTACTTCACTTGAAATTGAAGAAGATAAAATACTTCATAAAGCATTATGAGAATTCATTAAGGATTATTAAACACAATGTAAGGAAGTGGAAAGAAATACAGGAAATTATACATTGAATATGATAAGAAAAGTATTGTGACAAGTCACTCCACCAAAGATCAATCATAGTTTTACATGAAGTGTGACATACTAGGAAAGCTAATCATAGCTTCACAGTTTTTTCATGATATAGAGTATACTTTATGCAGACTATTTCAGTATAATTCAAGCCATATTTTATGAAAATAGTTTAACATAAATAATTATCATAAGCCAACCAGCTGAAATCTATGCAGATACTGTGCCTTCCATCACATCACGAGTTGTAAAATATCTGTATGGGCATAGAGCATGACCTGCTAGGACAACTATAGTGCAATGTTTTACGCCATAAAATGTGGCCTGTCTATGTGTACTGTACTATTTATGTCACCACGCATTGGATTCGAAGGTTTACAAATACTCTCCACTTCCATTTATATTGTTTCTCTTAATGAGATTTACCAGGAACTGTTATATTTGCCCTTCATAAATTTTTGTAGTAGTAGCAGTAGCCCTGGTGTTTATGGGATGTCTAAAGGCAGCTGCGGTCATTATAGAGAGTTTCTCCGAATTAATTTGTCTAGTATACTTCAAAGCCTCTCTTATTAAGGGATATCCTACTCGCAGAATTAGAATTACCTACTCAAAGATAATTTACCAGATAGATGATATCTTATAGATTACACACAATTGTAAACCTTTCCATTTTTTTAAATTGTTTAGATTGTGATTATACATTATCCTCCATGCTCCACATAGTTTTTTCCAGCCAAATAAAACACAATATTCAGCATAAAATTCCACAACTTTACATGTTGGCCTGTTTTGTATGCCATGGCACCAGAAAATCCGGTATAGAGTACTGAAAATGTGATCTTGCTACAAACAATAATATTAATTTTATATTATTGCTGGCTTAATCATGCTGAGGTTCACTTCTTGCTTAAAGTGGTACACAAAACAAGCTGTTACCTGGGCTGTATAGTTTTTGATATTTCAAAATACTATTGAATGAAGTCAAAATATAAAGTTTTTGCCCCTCACAAGTGTGGAGAGCCTAAACAAGGAATAGCAAATGTACAATTTATAACCTTCATCATGCCCTCAATTAACAGTTACCTCATTTATCACACTAAAGTAGTTGGATTCCAATACATATAATTTATCTCTAATTTACAATTTTTAACTTACCAAATACAATAAGAGAGACTTGAATACACAGTCAAGCATCAGTTTATAAGGTAAAATTATATTTCACAATTCCTCCAAAAAATGTATAATACTGTGCACTCCACTTTTAAGCAGATTTATGATTTTAATTAATAAGCTGTTAATAATAATCTACTTAATCCCAATCAACAAAACATATGGGGGATGTTCACCACTAATGCACCAGAAGGAATACATGCATAGGCTCCTCCAATAGCTAATAGCAGGGTAAGAGCATTTCTGATTCCTCAATGAAAAATGAATGACAGCCAGCACATTACGCTAAATTAACTCATTATTTGAACAAATGTAGTTAATGAGTTTCTCAGAGAGAGAATGCTTTCATTCAAAGACTAAGATCAGAAATTGTGTTGGTATATTACACCAGAACTTAAGTAATCATTGATATTAATGTAAAAAGGCTCATATCAACAAAATAATTTTACTATTAAAACTGAGATAAGTTAGGACTATTATATTTGCATATCAAGCTGGAATTAAACAACACCCGAACCCTATTTTTAAAAACCCTCACTTTTAGAGCAATTCAGTCATGCGCTTACCGAAAAACCATGTATCCGTTATCACATATTTTTTGGGAGTCATTAGCCATAAAATGACAACTCTTCAGCAAAAGTTATCAAAAAAGTATTTAATGCAAGAGAACAATGTAAATATGGGGATAATTAAAAGTCATAGATTCATCTCATATCACCCCCAAATCAATTTCCCCATAAAGCTTAAACTTGTTGTTAGGGCAAACAAAATGAAAGTAAAGTGCAAACCAAAAGACAAGGTATGTAATTGGAGCAGGAAAAATTTTCAATGAAAATATGTTTAATGAAGACAGAAAATAATCAAGATACAATTGAAAACTTTCATCAAGTGCACATATAGCGTTTTTTCACAGGGGATAAGTGACAACAAGGCTAAAAATGACCTGTATGTGAAATTCAAAAACTTAACAAGATTACATTTCTTTTTGATCTCTCTAAGGGATGGTTGCGCTAAGTCGGGTTACATCATTACTTAGAGACTGTCAGAGTCACAGCTTTACATAAGATATGCATGGCCATGACTCTAGCTGTTAATAGGGCTGTCACAAGACATTGGGCAACTGGACCTTAGAAGAATCACTTCAGCTACTCACTGACACATAAGATTCCACAAAAGAAGAAAGAAATGGTATATCATATCAACAAGTTTTAAGACATTGACAAGTTGGAAGAAGGCTAAACCTACTGAAAACTATAAAAAAATAGTCACACAGGCCTTCTTATCCATTTATTGAAACAATTTTCCATGAAAAATTAACTCATTTACTGATTTCCAAAGATATACCTCTTTGCACTCATATTGTAAATATGTACACTTGACAGAAACCTAAATTTCAATAATGACTACAATTTGATAAAGAAAATTACAGACATTATGTTCTCACAGTAGTAAAAGGTATTGTTTTATTCAAATTGCTAGAATGTTATACATAATACAAAAAGAGGTAATTTTTTCAAAGCATATTGACCATAACCAATAGTAGCAACTGCTTAAGTTTAAAAGCTGCATCCCAGGTGAAAATGGCCACTGGAGTCTTGGATAGCCAGGAGTGGCTGATTGGCCATGAAGGCCATGGCCATCTGCGATCACTCAATTTCCATTTGTGGCAACTTGTTTTTCATGGCCATGAGTGGCCATTTTCACCCAGGTCCAAAAGGTAACCCATGCATAATTCTTTACAAGCAATGACTATACGAGTACCAAAAACCAGTTTGGCCCAGTTATCTAAAATGCAATAAATGTGATTGAGTGACAGGTTGACCTATATAGATGGCATTTATATTTCTCTAATAAACGTTAGTCAGGCTAGCATTGCAATTATTCTCACGAACCCATTAATTACATGCCAAGGTCATGAACATCAAGAAAATTCAGCTCCTCAAGAAGCTAAAAAAAAGTCAAAAAAATATTACATTATATGTTACATGATATTAAACTATCTGTGGCATATAGTCATAATAAAGAAGATTTTTCAAAAGTCTGTTGGCAATCACTACATATATGAAACAATGATGGTTTTGTCAGATACAAGGATAAACAAAAACTTGAGGCTGTGGTAATTTTCTAACTTAATGAAGGACTGAAGATTGGCACATAGCAAAATAGACTAACATTACGTGATTGTCCTCAGTTCCCAAGTGAGTAAAAAGGAATCCATCATCGCCATTATCAATATAATATTTGGGAAGTATTTTTCTTCACCCTTAATTCCTAGACGAAACAGAAATGAATGGAGATCGCAATTGGCAAAATAAAGAATTCTGAGCTGAATTTCCAAATTATATCTACAGTAAAAAAGTAATTTTAGCAATTTTACTTTCAGTTAGAATTTTCCCTCTTACTATGGATTCTTTGATAAATTAACAAGAGAAAAAAAGTGGCTTTGGAGACAAACATAGGGTTTAACATTTGAATTGAAAGAATAAAATACGCTTCCCTTTACAATTCTGGACTAAAATTCGAATATGTGAATAAGAACAAAAATCAATATCCCTCAAATTATGGGGCTTAAAATTACCATTACCTCTAACTAATGAGTTTCCTCTTATTTCCATAATCATCACTACAAACACTATTACAATCATCCTGACAGCATATGCAAACAGAAATGACTAGTATGAATGATTCTTTGGACTAGTCAAAGTTTTTAAAATAAGAATTCACACAAATGTTTTTTCCCTCAATCTCTTTTCTTTTTCATTTCAAAATGAAAAAAATGAAATGACCTTGATAATGGCACTAGGTGCTGAAACCTGGTCGAAACCTGAAATGGTCGGCAAAGATTAAAAAATTCTGTGTGGAAAGTGGCAATTGTTCCTCATTTTGAAATGTATATATATCGCTTCCACAAAGTTGAGCCTGATACGCTTTTATATATCTTTCTTTTTCCCCTTAAGGGCCAAAAACAATGCCAAACTATCATAACCTAAGTTCAAGCCTAACATTTAGACCCAGGATGACTTTGTAAAATATAACTTCTCAATACTAAAGCATAAAACAAATGTATATTTTGTTTTGAAAAATATAGAAAGGCATAACACATGATTAAAGGTTTTGAATTAATTCCAGGGAAACTTGATAAATATTCAAAAATGTTTGAATACAACAATAATTTTTCAGTTGTATTCCTCAGAAACCTGGGGAAGATAGCATGTTTTATAGCATGCAAGACACATCCAGTTTCAAATGGTTCGTATTCATAGACTTCTTAGTTAGCTACTATGGGCATCATAACACACTAACAAGTTGCCCACCAACTAAATGGTATTCATGGACCACTATTAAGCTTAGCAGTACCAACTGTGCTACTATTGTAGTAGCTGTTTCTTCAGCACTCCCCTGCCTTGTTTAGAGTTACTTACTGTAATTAAAAGGGAAACTGGTACATTAAGTAATCACACCCCTATCCCTACTGACCCAGAAAGTTTTAATAACTATTTTGTAAACTCTGTGAATAATACACTGTAAAGTATCACAAGTCCAAGAGTTAATGTTATGACTCTCCTTGAAAAGTATCCTTCATCTCCTCCAAGATTTAGGTGGCAATGGGTCACAACTTAGGTTATAATCAAAGAGGTACAAAAATTTAAAAATTCCAAGAGTTGTGACATAAATGGCCTTTCAAATGATTTGAAGTGAGCACTGCAAAAATTCATGTACACAGAAGCCTGTGAAGTGTTGTCAAAGGTTACTTCATTGTTTTAAGGGGGGCCACTCCCAAAAGTTGGCTACTCTCGACTCTGCTATGTTATGGGCCTTTGTAGTATTATAAGTTAGTTTACTGGAAAGGATCTATCAACACCATTTAGTGTACAACTAAACACACCCAGTAACTGACAAAGTTAGTCACCTAACCAGCACATTTTAGATGATATCTATGAATACGACCAATTGAGTTAAATGATTTTAAAATCGTAAAGAGTTTTTCTACTATTTTCAGCGAGTGTATATAGATGAAAAACCTATTCCTTGGTCAATTGAAAACATTATTTCCTACATTGACTTATATCAACCACGATTATCAATTTTTAGCATAACAAAAATAAATATTATATCATTTCTCATCTTCAACTTTACACTATTCTAACCATATCACAAAGTCACATTCTAATTGGTTCAAAACATAGTAATCCATATTCACAGATACACATATGGCAACAGTGTCTCATAAACAGCATACATGATGGGTCAAATAAACAACTATCTGGTTCTATATCACTATCCAACAATCTTTTACACAAGCCAGTAAAATAGAAAGAGGACAAAAAGAGACAATTAAGAAAAACAGAAGTTGCCATTAAAAAGATTGTGGTCATTCTTCAGCTAAACTTTTACCACAGAGGTCATCACAAAAGACACCATAGATTTCAATTTCTGCAAAAGCAAAACACCTACTTCAAAGCATAAAACATTCAATCAAAGGTACACAAATAGTTGACAACAGTTCATCACTTTACATGGCATAAAAAAGTGAGCTTGGGTATTTGGAATGTTGATATGTTGAATTAAAATGAGTAAGAATTGAGTTTTTTTCTGAGACAAATTTTTTCTAGGACAATTTCACATAAGGTATGTCAGGGAAAGAGTATTAAATAAATCACTAGCACAAAAATGTCATATTGTGGATACTAGGCACCTTGTATACGTTAACATATTATACACATACAACATTTGTGATATTTATTGGTAATTGATGACACTTGTGGCACTAATTTTTGTGTCTATACCAAGTAAATGGGCTTAATTTAACTAATATTACAATTCCAACACCATACTTGCCACAATATAAAAATCATCTTCTTATTTCATGACACCAAAATATTTCAAATGGCATTATTACGGATAAAATTCCTGAATATCAGGTAAACTTCACATCAACAGAAGTTTTGAACTTCAACAGAAATGAAGTGGCTAAAACATATCAGGAACCTAAGAACCTCACAAAATCAGAACAAAATGTAGATTTTTTTTAAATCTCAAAAAATATATGTACATACTTGGAGAAGAGTGTTCATGGCACAGTAGGAAAAATATATTCAGTTAAAAGTAACCCATTCACATGACTAGTGATATTGACACACAGCTCTGAACCTTTGTACATTAATTTCCCATACTAATTATAAAAGCCATAATGGCATATAAAGTTTTGCATTGAGCTGTAGATAGATCAATTCCATACCATCTAATCTTTGTTAGATTCATTTGGATTGTTAAGGCTCCGGGAAGTTATACAACAACAGGCTTTCGTTCATCAACTTTTAAGCCAAGCTTGCTGGCCACTTTATGCCACTGTTGTGAATAAAAGTTAGGAAAAACACAATTAAAACTCTCACAAAAATAAAACCACTGATATGTGAATCATGCAATCATGTGCAGGAGCAAGTCTATTTCATTGTCTTCTTTCAAAGCAATTCAAGATGGATTGAGTTATTTCCTTATGGTAATCACAAAACCACAAAACCAGTGTGCATGAGCATGCAGTGAGTAAACAACCATTTTCCACTATGTATTCACAGTGTGATCTAAGTTGATATCTGATTCTGGCTATTGAATATTACTACATAGATCACTAAAGTATAAATACTATAGATCATGGCATATAAGCAGTTAACATCAAGTCTATACTTCAACAATCATTGCCTATTACTTGATGAATCCCATTTTCAAATTGCATCAGCAAAACAACATTACATAACTTCCATGCCATCAAAAAGGGTCTTAGGATACACTTTAGATATTGCCAAGGAGATTAATGAATGCTAAATCACATTATGTATCCGAAACAGCTAAGGAGTGGTATTTTCCCTAGCTGGTATGGCCAAATCCATTGCATAAATGTTAAGGTCAATTCTAAAGAAATGGTTGATGCTCAGTGGTTGATCCAAAGTTGAGCTCAATGTTACATCAATGGTTGACCCATTATTGGGTGAGTTCAGATCAATTCTAGAGAAACAGCTGATGCACTGCCGTTGATCCGAAGTTGAGCTCAATTTTACAATAATGGTCTACCCTTCATTGAGCATTCCTGCTAGCCATTCCATGTAGTAGTTTCACGAAGAAATTTGGATTTAAATTTGACGTGCTACTCTGTAAGTACTGGCTATTTTTATTGCCTGAATTATGCAGGACATTAATCTCTGAGCATAGATAATGGCTGGTATTGGTAACACATAAAAACCTCCGAATGACCCACAGAAAGAACACAAATAGTCAAGCCCTGAAACATTTAGTTATTTAAGATATAATGGGCCCAAGTGTCATAATAAGCCCAACTCATGTTTTAAAAAAGCTCTACGTTAATTTGCTCCATCACATATCTTGTAAATTGGCCTTAAAGGGCACTTTTTGTTCATTATATAATGAACTTCTTCACCCATGCATGGAAATTACAGAATGTAAATTATTTGTAAATAAATTTATTATTATTTGTAAAAAAAAAAAAAAAAAAAAATACCCTCCTTGCTTTTCATTTGTTTTCTAGTGAGCAATATGTTAGAAAATGTGTAATGTGGAGTTATTTGTTAATCATGATGAGTTACGCCAACTACTACAAGATGCAAAACATCTTGCTACGGTGATGATTGCTTCATTTATTACCCTAATAGGAAGAATGTGAAATCTATCAACTTTATTCTGTATTCATTTAGTAAATTCAGACATTCTACCTCACTTGTTTATTCAATGTGCATCCTTTTCCCTGCCATGTTAATATCTTCGAACATTAATGAAAGTGTTTATACTTTTAGATTTGCCATTCTTTCTGAAATAAAAGATCGTACAATGATAAGAGACTGCTTTATTTATAGGTCCAGTACAGGCTATTGTAGTTCATTGGCCTGCCATGAGGGATTCGAGGGGTTACCTGTCATTATTTCCTAATAAGGCCTGTAGGTGGCTCTGCTGTCCATTAATTTAAACAGTTTACACAATATTGGTTGTATTTGACACCAATTGTGACCTTGCTTTTATGCCATGTTTAAGTAAAGTTGACATCAATGCCTCAAGCAGTTTATATGATATATACGTAATTATTAGATCAAAATCGAATAAACAGCCAGTTGTGTGCCAGCAGGGTTATAACAAATATGTAACTCCTGAACTTACGCTGGTGCCTGCAACAAAGATTTCTTGGTGACTGAGAGTGCATATCATCCCTGTATCATTTTTCCCACCAATATTTTGGGAAAAACAAGAGGGGTATTATATATATTTTTACAAATATAGTAGTGATATGCAGTAACACTGCTTAAACATAATCCCCGTGACCTGGACTTCAGCAATGGAGCCAGGAGAAAGCCAAGAAACAGGTACCATAATCATTGCAATTAAATCTGCCCAGCAAAAATCTGCAATTCCGACCTGAGTGAAAGGCATGAGGGACTGTAGAGGAGCAGAGAAAAGGAGAGGAGGGATTAGCTATCTCTGAATGAAAAGCACCAAAAACAGTCAAGGCCCATCAGGTAGATGGAGATTTCAACATGCAGTACTATCCTCATCTCAATTAAGAAAGAATTGCATTATCAATGAAAAATATAAACTACCATAAGAACTCCACCCTGAGAATAACCTTCACTATGTCCTAACCACTACAATAACCTGACACCCAAGACACCAGATGCATTAGATCTGTAGCCATAGATGTAAAAAGAGGCTACTGATCGCTCACAAATCGCCACCAAGGGCAGGCTGGCATAGTAACACGTAAAGGGTATTATAATGAATTTAAGCTACTACATTAGTCAAGAAATGCTGCATGTCAAAATATGTAGCTAATCTAGTCATTAATCTAATTGTGAACTAATAAAAAGATTGAATTTAATACGAGCATAATCTTAACAAGCAATGCCTATGTCTCAGATCAGGAACAACCATTACGCACTTGCCACCACTAAGGTTAAGCAAGAGATTGAGAGTTAGCCACTACGAATAGACTCAAGACCAATCCGCTTGCTCTTCCCTCTTCCATTAACAGTAACTCAATTTGCATCCTAATATTTCTCGCTAAAACATGAGGAAACGATCAAACTATAATAAACAACAAGTAAATGAAGACATATTAAAACTTCATAGCTTAGAGTCAAGGGTCAGAATGAAATAAAATGAATCAAGTGTACTGTTGTATTGTGAAGAGACCAGAGCACAAGAGTGAACAGAAATGTGTTTGCAATATTTTGAGAATAGTAAGTCCCCAATTTACATTGGAGATGCATGCTGATGATGCGAGACATTAATCGAAACAATGTAAAATGGAACCAGATTTTCATGACCACTTTAATTCATTTATTTTCCCCTGCGTTGATTTCCACGTTTGATTTTTCTCCTTCATTTAAATAAATAAATTTGAATGGCTATTTAACTGAGGATTATTACTCACTTGAATTATAAAACATATTGAAGTTGAGATGAAGCCCTGTGATCAGCCTTGAATTTTTGAATGTAAATTCCATTTTTCTCGATTATGCTCATACATATATGCTTATTACCAAGGCACTGACAGTTGAAGAGCAATGTGCATTGCTTATGCATTTAATATTCAATTACATCATAGTAGCTGCTTCTATTTATTTGCCAAACCTTTCCATTTTTTTAAATTAATGATTTCATATACCCAACAGGGCAGATTTCCCATAACTGTTGATGATTTTATGATTCACACAAAGTAAATGAAGGTCATACACATTCTTAAAAGGGACAACACATTACAACAAATGGGGTGGTTACAAACGACCTTTACGTCAACAGAGCTCAGTGGTATGAGAGATCTAGAAAGTAGGAAGAGGACTGTCCTCAAAAATGGCTGCCCAAAGATTGCTGTGTTAGGAACTGGAAATGAATTCTATGTAAGCACTGGAGAGGATGAGTGGGGAAGGTACTTCATGTGCATGTATCTCGTCGATGACAGAATTGTATGAACCATAACTAAGCTACTGTACACATGTGTTGCAGTCAACTTTCCCCTCTACCATCCTACTGCTTATATCGCCAACTGCAGCCTCTCAGACACTGGCTTGTCTAAAAAAATGCATAAATTACTAGCCTCAATTAACACTTAAAAGGTAACAAATAATATCCATTGACGAAATCACTAGAGGAAATAAAGCCCTTTTGATGGTAGAAAAATATTTTGTAAGAATAATTCACAAAATTCATGAATTCACAAAAGAATTACATTTATTTGCTCTTAAAAGTACACATATTTATTAAGATGGGGCTTTATCTTCTCGTCCCTTGTTCTGGGGTGCCCCTGACGGTCAAAATGTTGTACCGACACCTTTTTAAGGAAAGACATCTGATTAAATTGTGAGTAAGTTATCAAAAAATGCAAACGTACTCAAAATTAAAACCTTTCATTTAAAAAAATCATGAACATACCTGACTTCACAGAATACCTAAGGACGAAAAATAGTCTGAGTTATTCTAATGCATCTTCACTGCAAGAAGTTAGGCTACTCATCCTCAGTCAAAATGTTTAATCCTGCTTCCATTAGGCTGATGGCATCAGACATGCGTTTAGCAGTCAACTCTTTCACGGGTGGTCCCTTATGTGCAACGATGTCTTCCTCTTCTTGTGTAGTAGTCATTTGTAGGTGAAGCTCCAACAAGTCTTCAGTCATTCTTTTTCCCTTCAGTCATTCCTCTTCACTTTAACTAATCAACGTAACGTTTTTACGTCATCTTCTGCCACTTCATGGCACCCAGTTCCTTTGCCAGTTCCACAATTTGCTGTCTGACTTCATTTTCAGGTGCATCTTGAAAGCATCGAGAGCTAACACATTCTGACCAAATGTTCTCCAACAACCATTTAGTGTTGGTTGTCACTTTGTTCTCTGGATGACCCAGGGCATTACCTAAAATTAGTAGAGCCTTGTTTGTGAGGCCATTTTCTTAGCAGTATTTTTTCACAAAAGGTGAAAAATATGACTGAACCCATTCCTGAAATATCACTGTTGTCATCCAAGCTTTATGAGATTTCCTCCATATCACAGGAGGGTCAGTCTTTGATTGGTCCCTTAAAGCTCTGGGATTTAACACATGGTATATTAGCAATGGTTTTAATTTTGCGTCACCTTCAGCATTTGCACCTAGAAAGGAGGCAATGCAATCCTTGGCCGCTTTGAAGCCAGGAGTGGACCTCTCCTCTCCCACAATGTATGTTCACACTGCCATTCTCTTCCAGTATAAGCCCATTTCATCAACGTTAAATACCTGCCGGGAGGTATAACTACCCATTTCTAATATCTCCTGCAATTTTTCTGGAAATAGCTCTGCTGCTACAGTGTCTGCACTCGCTGCCTCACCGGTAACTTTGATATTATGTAGAGTCGCTCACCACTTACAAGGTGCAAACCTTTGCACATTTTAAGCGGTGCTTGCATTGAAAGTGTGTACAATCATTTCCTCATCCTCTCCTCCTTTCTCCACACTTGCTTTTTCTATTTAGTCTTTCCATATGGGTCTTGCCTTTTCCTGAATCACCATCAGACTTATTGGGATAGATCCCTGATTTTGGTCTTTGATCCATATCATGAGAAGGGCCTCCATATCCTCCATAACTTTATCCCTGCTCTTCATTATTTGCGCAGAACTTCTTGGCACCAAATTTTCAGCAGACATTTTCACTTTTTCTGAATTTGCACGAATTGTTTGCACAGTTGTAGGTGGTAAGTCCAACATGCCTGCAATATCGGCACCTTGTTCTCCTATTTCAAAATGGTGGAGAACCTCCAATTTCACCTTTTAATTGATTGCTATTTGTTGATGTGATTCCTATAGGTTTACCAATCATTTTAATGAATGGATAGCAAGTTAATAGATTTAAAAATCACTTTTCATGTCTTGGCTCAACTTTACTATGAGGACACAGAATTTCAAGTAGCAAACAAACAATCTCAGAAAAGAAACACAACTGGCTCAACCCTTGCCTCAACAATATACTCCGTGATAGCTATGGAGCGACAACTGACAAAATGCTTACTTCGTTATTTTGTGACGATGAAGCCTTTTCTTGAAGGTCGAGGAGGGAGGGGAGCACAGGGGATGTTTATTAGCTCAAAGATCATGCTCTCTCAATATCACTCTCCTACTCAAGTCTGTACAATGTATTTTCTGTCACCACTTGGAACTATGTAGCATGCAGAAAAGAGCCCCTGATACATCCGGCAACAGCACCAAACAAAAGGCTGCATAGTGCTTGAATGAAAGGACGCATGTACGCCACTCATCATCAATATGGCAAGAGTAAAATTTTTCAACGGGTGTGATCGCATAATAAGATTAACCTACATTTTAACAATAGAACAAAAGTATTTAATGTTTTTCATGCTAATGAGGAGGTGATCGTGTCTTGTATGAAGTACTTTTGTACTTATTAATGCATTTTTTTATGAATTCTAAATAATTTTAAAAATTAAATTGGGAAAAACTTTTCAACGACCCATGCACATAACATCGAATCAGATGTAAATCGGAATGATAAAAATCGAGGGTTTACTAATTGGAACTATATAGGATTGGAATTACATTTTTTGGCATCTTTCCAGAGACTAATATATATACGCATACATGTTAGTTCATTTCTTTAATTGAAAAAGTTTTTAAAACTAAACCTGTCTCTACACGTACTATACACTATTGCACATCATTATACATGTACATCGGGAAAAATTGTGTACCTACATCTTAGTGGTTCTTAGGAGTACCAGATCAATTTATGTCAGGATTCGACTTCTGTCGAAATTTGACTTATGTTGATCCTCACAAAACCAACTATTGACATATAAGGTATACCTGCATATAATTAGCAAGGTAGGGATAACAGTTTGTTGCTTCCAGCGAACATAAATTGTTTAAGAAAAAATATGTTTCATTTATAGCACAATTCGCAGCTCTAAGACCAAATAGACCATAATTTTTCAAACTGTGATGAAGATTCAAGATATGCATACCTTCCTAATTGCATTACCACGCAAAGTGGTACAATGTAAGTTCCTGTGCAACTTTATTATACCTGTGAAGTTCTTATCCTTGCACTTAAAACTCAAACCCAACCTTGCACCATTTTCTTTACAATTCTCATTTTTCAAAGTAATCCACTTATATGCCACAATATCTTTCAATAAAAACTCACTTCATAACAATAATACATTAGATAAATTTCCTTACCCCTTTCTGGGAATCATCATAGCTGAGCAGCTGTAAATTTGGGGGAAGTTGTGCATGAAATGAAATCTTATTGACCCAATCTTCCATTTCATTTTCTGTTGAAGCCAAAAATAAATATTCTGAGCCATCAGTTGTACAAAGCCTGAAATGTTAAAAATTGAGTTATTAAAATGATTTTGTTCATTTATTAACTCAGTATTATGTAAATATCAGCACAAAAGTAATTAAAGTGATTAGTTTTACCTAATTATTCTGTTTGAGAAAAGTTTACCTAGGATAAATATACTTTAAAAATTCTAAAGTAACTTTAATATTTTAAAGCTTTTTTTAAGTTAGATTTTGAATTGAAAAGTTTTTCTTAAGTTATTAGTCCATCCAAAAGTTGTCATATATTTTTTTCTTAAGTTATGAGCCTATCCTAAAGTTTTTTTAAAATTATGAATTCGTTCTTAAGTTTTCTTCAAGTTCTCATAAAATATGAAATCATATTGGTTAGAAAATCATAGATTATTGTTCAAGTTATCAAGGCAAGAGTTCGATTGAAAAGATACAATATAAGGGTGATTATAGATAAGACTTTTTTAAGTCTATCTGTAGTCTCGTGCTTTCATAATCATCTCATTCAAAATAATGACAGAAGAACAATTTGCATTAAGAAAATACTAATAAGACTTCACCAATACTTTTTTTTATATTTTCTATGACATATAGCGAAAGGTAATCCACAAGCATCATAATATTAATTAATATATAAAACACAAGCAGTTATAAAAAGTAACACTATTTACAAGAATTAAGAGCCCTAAGTAATACCTTCCTTGACAAACAATCAGGCAGGATATGACATATTGTATTATATGATACACTTTATTCTCAACAAACTACAGAAACTACAAATTCTTGGCTCCACTCATCAGAATTTAAATCCCTCTCAATGTTGTATAAAAAGTGGAGTGATACGCATTGTATTTTCATTTGGGATACCAACACATTGCTAACGGTGCTAAAACATGAAACCATTCTTCAACGATTATACAATGTCTTTCATTAGCATTCGAAGTTTTCACAATGAAAAATTTAGTTGACAGATAAATACGAGAGGAACCAAGATTTCAGCTCTGTGACTAAATATACGGGATATAATTCTAATTAATTAACTTATCCCCCATTGCATAAATGACACGTTTGAATAAATAGAGAGTTATTATTATTTAATCCTTAAAACATTCATTAGCTTGAAACTTAACTGATCCAATACTTAATGTTATTTACAACTTTTAAAATCACTTCTCGCAAACACATTTGTTCAGCGCCATCCAAACATATATACCCGACCTTCGCCATACACTATTGATTGGGGAGTATGATTTTAGATGCTTAGCTGACAATTTGATAGGTATTGGTCGATAGATATTCACATAGGGAGGTATAAGGTATACAAGATATTATTATTACTCTGAGCTACCCTAACGTTTACTATAGGTTGTTCTCAAGTTAACTAAAAGCCATTCTAAAGTATAATATAAGTTATCCTCAAGTTTGCTGAAAATCATTTCAAAGTTTACTTTAAGTTGATTAAAAGTTTACTTCAGAAAAAAGTTTACTTTTTAAGTTAACATAAAGTAAACTTAAACTAAACTTAAAGTTTTTTATTTAAAGTTTTTCTTTAGTAAATTTTCTTAAGGGAATTCCCTCAAAATAATATGGAAAAATGTAATGTTTCTTAAAAGCTTCATGATTAAAAAAACAGTCATTCCACTAGCTCAATAAGTAGAATATCAACCATCCTCCTTCCTTTGGGGCATTTACTGAAAATGTACCCTTGCTTCCAGTTAATTTCACAAAAATGGTGATGCCAGCTCACTACCTAAGGCATTTTTTACAAGGTAAACATTAAAACCATTAATTCAAAATACTCAAATGTTTATTCATATATTGCAAACTCAAATTGACTCCTCCACCGTTTAGTCTACATTTCAGGAGGGGTTTTTTTTATTAAAAATAATTATGCTTTCACAAAATACCTTATCTTATTCATACTTTGGCACATAAAAGAATAAAGAGAGATATTGAAAGTCACAGGAATAAGAAAAGCTCTCCTATAATTCAGCTCCCATAATGTGGTTCAAATAGTTCCTTAAAACAAGGAATGGCCACCTTTTGATTCCTGCTAATTAATGCATTCAATGACAACTAAGTTTCAATTTATTAGTTTTAATGATTCATATATTCATTGTGATTTACAAAGATCAAGTTCCCCAAAGAAGGAATAACTATCCAAATAATAGGAAAAGTTCTTGAAGTAATTTATTCAATGGCAGGAATTAATCGAAATTACTAGGCTTGACTGAATCCCACTGGTTCAATACCCTGATTGCGGTTGATTTACTGCAGAAACCCAATTCGAAAAAATCTCCTGATCAGTGGACAATTTTTTTCTTACACTAAGGCATGATAAGACATTATCACAGAATCACAAGAGTGATATCTGATAAGAGAAGAAGTAAAGAAATTTCTCATGAACAACACAGATGGGAAAACGATTAATTGACCAAAACAGTACCTAAAAACATGTTTCCTTTTTGTATAATCCTGGGCTTTCTCACAGCGAGCCTTGAAGACATTGATGGGAGAGGTCGCAGCCTTACTACTCAGGAAATCTTCCTGATCTTTGAAGAAACACAACAGTTGACCACAAAGAACTGAAAATAATAAAATGACAATATGTCATTATTGACAAAATACATAAAAATGGTGCATGCTTAGAAAGATGGTAACAATTACTTTATTGCCATGGATTTCAGAGTACTTTAATCCCCCTCAAACAGTTGTGGCACACTTTTAACAGATACATATTTGTACAGTTAACTTATATACTATAGGCATAAAGTGAAGCCTTTCTTTTGCACATTTGAGGGAGAAAAGGGAAAAAAGCATAAACTGCAGGAAAATTGAAATCAAGAGAAATCTTAATCTGTAGGAAATGGAAACAAATCACAATCAAATATTTCATAATTTTAACTGATTTGAATGAATTACACCTCCGAGGCTTAACCTACTGGCCGCAGCTGGCAAGTGCAATTGGCTGGGAAAACAAATTAAAATTGCCTTAATTAAAAGTTAACTGGGGAGGGCAGGGCAACAACCCAACAACAAAACAGTTTCTCTTCTTTGATCTCAAATCTCACCTCACCACCAAACAGCAGAATTTTCAAATTGCTTCAATAATCCATATAATTTAAGAAAAAATAAGAATTATTGGGAATAAATTATTACATTGGTCACTATCTAATTAGACCAGAAATTATATCCACTTTAAAACCTTTGAAAAAAGGTTTATCTAAGGATGTGCCATGCCTTCATTTTTATTTTCAGACGACTTCTAATGCAAAATCTAACTTGGGTACTGATTAGTAGAGCAGCATTGAAATTAAGGAGAAACCTCTCTTTTACACTTTTGAAGATGCCAAGGAAAAAAAGTGTAAATCACAGGAAAATATAAATCGAGGGAAATCTTAATCTGTAGAATTGTAGCAAAATCATAACAAAATAGTTCAAATTTTATTTAACTTGAAAGGATTAGACATTAATCTAGTGACTGCAGCAAATTGGGGTAATTGGCAGGGAAAAATACTTATTTACTTTTCCTGAATTTCAAGTGATCAAGGTCTCCTCAGATCCAATAACAAAAGGATTTTTCATTTTTGATCCCAGTCTTTGCATCAAGGGCATGCATTTGTCCTTCAAGAATACTAAAAGTCATCCATGCCTCCATCTACCCTTACTTAGTGTTGGCTGTATAGGTTGTAGGCAATAAGGTCTAAATGTTTTATAAAAAATTGTGGATTTCCAGATTTTCCTAAAACAAAGGGCTTAAGTCTGTATATGCCATTTGCATTGACTCCAAACAAAAACGATGAGGTGAGCTTTGTAGTGTCTGTCCCCATGGTAGAGGTTCCGTTTAAGTCTTGGGTCATGTGTGACAGTAAAGCATAAGAAAGATCAGCCTGGTTCTCCGTAAAACTTTCTTTACGAGCATGTAGGCATCAACATAATTATGCACAGTTGGAAACTTCCAGATAGAAACTGCTTCAGTATATATGCTTTCTGTTTCACCACAGATGCTGTTTCAGACACAATTACACTGGATTTTTGAAATAGTCATTAAACCATTTGATATTTCGAAGTCATCAATACTTAATCTTGTTACTGTGTAAAGAGCCTTTCCTTTTAAGCAAATTCAACTTAATCAGTACACCGCAGATTTAAGTAAAAACCACTATCATTTATTCTATTTGCTTCATACTTTCAGACAAACTGGGATTGTAACAATGGGATGGTAAGGCCACAGTGTCACGATCAGGTCTCTACAATATGTACGAATAGGAATTAAGATGTTCCACAAAATTAACAAGAGCTCTATAACAAATTAAGATAAAAAAATTAAAAATTTCAGGAATCACTCTCAAAGGTTAAGAGATTGTTATATTAAATTCTGATTGCAATAGAACTGAAATTAATTATGCAGTAATCTGGCAAAATTTGGAATTTCTGAAAGAGGCTCAAAAAATGGGCTTATTTTCATTGCTGCGCCAGTAAAAGAATTTACACAGTAAATGGAATAGTTTCATTACAACTGACTAACAGAAACTAAAACAGGATACATATGGCTGTTTACTTTATTACAATTGGCCCAGGCACTCTCTTTATATTCGGCTTCAAAATCAGGGTCAGTTCGCAAATTAAAGTTTCAGGCTTTGCTTTGTAGAAAAGCAACACATGAAAAGAGAACTCACTTTGTACTTTCCATGCTGTTTTATTCTTTCCGACCATGGTTTTGACAATTTCTGCCATTATCAAGGTACAATATGATTTTTCAGTTGTCCATATATACCAAACTGAGGGTGGATGGGGAAGACAAGGGAAAGAGGGTGGGGAAAAGGGGGGAGGGGAAGAAATTGTTGGTTGAAAAGAGAATGACGTCAATGGGGATGGGTAGGGGATAAACATACAATGGCAAGGTTGCGTATATGACGTAAACTAAGAACGAACATTACAAGTTGATTGACATCAGTGGCGAATGCACGTCAAATGCGAGGTCATTTACCAGATTTGAATTTTGTTTAACAGCATTTACAATTTCATATTGTTCAGTTATACCCTCCGTTTAGTATATATGGACAACTGAAAACGTATGTAGTACATTGATAATGACAAAAATTGTCGAAACCATGGTCGGAAAGAATAAAACAGTGAGGAAAGTACAAAGTGAGTTCTCTCTTAAGGATCAGTTGTCAACTGGTATGCGTTCAGTGCATTGGCTGTCATCTTGCTCTTTGCCAGTTGCTATAAATTGTGGGATATTTCAAAATATGAAAGGGTAAATCGTGGGATAGGACTGCATTACAAATATACAAAAATTGTTGAGGCATCAAGAAAACGTCAAACATCATGGGAAAACATAAATTCAGGGGGGCATAAAAGTGAGGTTTCACAGCAGTCTTAAGGGGTGGTCATTAATCAGATATTCTTTAACTTAACACTGATGAGCCAATAAGATTTAATGACCTGTATAATATGTTTTCCAAGATCGAACAGCAGCCTTCTTGCCACCACTCTGCAGCTCATGTTTACGGTCCAAATTTCCCTGAATCTCAACAGGAGGAAGTTCAGTCTGCTCAACACCACCAGCACCTCGCTGTTGCAGCTTCCTGAAACTCTGGGTCCTCCTCCTGGTGGTGAAACTGGGAGTCCGTTTAACCTTCTTGTTGTCAACCTTCATGCTCTCTGCCCTTTTCACTCCATCTGCTAAAACAATAAGTCACACTACTAATCCAACCCAGTGATTGCACACCTTTGTTTACATTTTTCCTTTCAATGCAAGACCAAACCACAAAAAAAATGAATAAGGACTGATACACCTAATTCAAGAATGACTAATATACAAAAACATCCAAGTTAGTCCCCCCAAGAAAACAAATTAACAATATTGAAGATGAATATTGACCCTATGCATCAATTTGCTTTAAGTGCAGTAAACCATCAGTGAAAATCTGGGTCACATTCTATATAAATTCTTAATGAATAATATATTCCAGAGAGATTAACATGCCAATACATTTATATTAAATTAGGGATGTGCCAATGAAAATTTCCAATATTAATATGCACAGTCTGTTATTAGTCTATCAGGATCCAAATAGCCTGACCCATTGTAGGATTTGTTCGTTTCATGGCATCAGCTGTTGGTGAAACTTTCTTAGGTCTTCAACCAGGTGAGATACATCTTACCTGGATGATGACCTGAAAAGACGTCACAAACAGCATGATCCAATACTCTTTTCATATTCAAGACTTTTGCAACGTAAAGTTGCATATTTCAGTCTGAAATTTTGTATCCTTTTATTTAAAGAAAAAAGTCAAAGAAAATGAATTCACTTTTCATTACCAGCCAAAATATATTTAGTTGCACCAAATTTTCAGGGCTAGCACAGCATCAAAAAACCTTAAAATGAATAGCAACTTGCGTTTCGTCTAAAAATGTTCACTGACAAGAAATAATCATGAACATAGACAAGATTGAATTGAAACATTAATAATAACAATAAAACAGAGTAAATACACTAACCTCTTCTTATTCGATCTCCAAAGAGTTGCGAAATGCTTCCAGTTTTACTAAGATTCCCAGGGGCATCTTGCTCCAAAAGTAAATTCCTGTAAGGTAAACAATATAACACATAGTTAATAAACCAAAATGTGAGCTGGAAAGACTATCATCAAAGGAAACCAAGGCATAGCTGAAAATATATTTGGATTACATCTTGTTAAGTGATGATGCCATATCAAACAAATAACAATACTTATCTAATTTCTTTTCCTAGAAGTGAAAACAGGAATTTGGTAAATCAACGAGGAAGTGTTGATTTAGATTAAGAAGGTATTACAGATAATGAAAAAATGACAAATTTTACTCATCATATAAGCGAAGCCTTTTAATTAACCAAATCAACGCAATAAAATCATGCAGCTGCTGAGCTATGAGCAGGTAAATATGATAGAAATATTAACTAACACAATAATGCACACTAATATACCACTGAGAATTGGTATTAGGAATATGACATTTGTTAAAGAAACATTTTACTTTGTTCCAATGCAGGGAACGCCAATAATGTAAACTTAGTAAATTTCCATCTGGATTGCATATGAGAAACAAAAAATATGCCACAAATCTACAAGTTTCCAGCTCCTTAAATTCTCTAAATTTATCTTACTCTAATGCTTAAAAGATTTTTTTGTATTAACATCTAACCTGCTAGGAATTCCATCATCCAGCGAAGCCTTTCGAGAAAGCATTGGTGATGAATTCATGCTGCCATTGTTCATGACACCACCCCACTCGCCCATCTGTTGGCTCATATGCCCACGTGCATCCCCAGTGGGTATCTGTCCAGCAGATGGCCTTCTTATGCCCCTGTACTCCTCCTCCCGCCTCCTCTCCTCTGTTATCCTTTGCACCTCCCTCCTACGAATGCTCTCAGCTCGTTCCCGATCAACACGTTCCTTCTCAGCTTGGCGTGCTGCCTGTTCTTCTTGCTTTTGTTTGGCAAACTTGTCTTCCAGCTTCAAAGAGAGTTATACACCTTCAATACCTAGATTTTTCACTATTTACCACAAAAATGATGAGCAGATGCAAATCTGAGCTGATGCGATGACCACTGTATTTTCCACCTCTCTTTAAGAACTAGTGTTCCCTATATTATGACACATTTTTAAAAAATCATCATACAAGCTTAATTTTGTAGCAGGATGGAAAGACAGCTAAGGGTGACTCAACACAAATAATAAAGTAAAAATGCTCTCATTTTTGGTGCATGAAAACATTTAAATTAATTGTATGTTTTTTATCCCCCTTCAAGGGTTTTCACGGGTTATGTTTCAGTTGTATGTAAATCAAGGCTACGTGCAATATGGTGATAAGTTTTACCACATAATTAACGGAGTTCCAATGGGCTCTCCCATAGCCCCAGTTTTAGCGGACATAACAATGGGGAAACTGCTTGACGAGGTGATAATGGAACTTCCTTTTATAAAACACCATTTATATATAAATATGTCGATGATCTCTATTTAGCTGTTCCCATGTCCTGACATCAAAATTTTAAAAGTTTTCAATAATTTTCATCCCAGATTGCAATTTACAATTGAATCTGAAATAAATGCTAAACTTCCATATTTAGATATGATAACTGAAAGAATTTCTGATGGGACTATATCTGTTAATTGGTGGAAAAACCCCAGAAAATAAAGAGATATTTAAATTTTAACTCATAGCACCCATTAAAACAAAATAAATTAATACTGCTCTGGCATTAAAACATAGGAGCAATCAATTTATGTGACCCTATTTATATTAACAAAAACAAAAAAATTATAAAAGAACTTCTTATACTAAACAAATTTCCCAAATCACTAGGTAACACAGAACTATATTCAGGTAAAACCATAGATAATAGAGCCATTGCCTCAGACTCCAACCCTAGCCCGGATTTACTAAAGTACAGAAGCATTATCTAAATTACAGGACTATGAGAGCAGATTGCCAAGAAATTTACGGGGACGCAATTTAAAGTAGATTTTAGGAACACTAACACACAGAAGCAATTATTATACACCCACCTAAAGAGTAAAACCCCTCCAGAATTAATGAGCAATATTGTATGCTCTATACCTTTTAAGGACTGCCGCAGCATATATGTTGGTCAAACCTCACAATATTCAAAAGACAGAGTGAATCAACACAGATTATCTGTAAAAAATGGAAAGAAAGGATGTGCATTGGCTGATCACTCTATAGATAGTGATCATCGTTTTGATTTTGGGAAGGCAATAGTTTTTAAAACTGAACAAAACTTACAAAAGAGACTTTTTAAAGAAATGGTTAACATAGTCAGAAACGAATATTCTTGTAATAAGAGAACTGATGTAAGTAATCTCAACAGAATTTACTGTAACTTAATAATTTAACAGTCCCATGTCTTCTAATTTTTTCATAGTTTACAAAAAAGTTCATTGTTATATTATTTATTCGATTATCAATGTTGTTTTTTTGGAGTTATTTTTATATTTTTATTTATTTATTTTGGTTTATTTCTACTGCATTGTGATTACAAATGAAATTTTAAAGGTATTTATATCGTTTTTTGGTTGCTAGGTAATGTTTGGTTTTCTGGTTTTTTTAAATTCATGTGCGTAAATAAATTTGTTTTTATTATAAAAGAAAATTTGGTTGGAATTTTATGCAGTTCTCTTACATTGTTTCTATTTATAAATTTATTTATTTATTTATTTTGTACCTTACTTTGCCATGTACTGAAAATTATGTGTAGTTATTTATCTGTTGGTTGTTGATTATTGTCAGTTATGATATGGTCTCAACTCCAATTCCATCCGCTTAATAACTTTAAACGAATTTCTGAAGGTAAATATTTTTGCATAAATTGTTTCATCATCTCTTCATTGGAAAAAATTGTTTTGTATCTATGAGCTTGTCATGTTGTCTATGTTTCTGTTAATTGTGTATTATAAATTATCGGCCGGGGGGTTGGGAAAAAGAATAATTGCTGATTTAATGGTTCGTTGACAATTTTGCTTGTAGCCCTGGTGATGCTTTAAGTATAAAGCGAAACGTTGGCATTAAAGAAAAAAGTTTAAGGATATAATTATTTAAATTACTGACCAAACTCTGAAAAACCGTGAAGGGGGATAAAAAACATGTAATTAAAGTGGTCAAGAAAACAACATCAAGCATTTAAATTAATATTCTTATAGTTTCCACATGCCAAGCTTTTCAAACTAATGTCTAAAATATTACTGAACAAGAATTTTCAACAATTCATCATTTTTCTCGTAAAAATATTTAAATATACCAATGAAAACAATGACAAGCTTCTCCAGTGGATGATATAATCAAGGAGTTTGACATTTAAATTTTAGCTTAGAAGCCATAATAAAATGACCATCTTGTCACAGAATGAACTATTTATATATAAATAAGAAAATACCACATATACCATTTAAAGAAAAAATCTTCACCTTTTTAAATTTTTCGCAGCACAAATTTGAAATACGGCTCTCAGCATTTCAATTTGAGAAGAGACTACAGATTACGGACATAGTGACTCAAGAGTTTTGCGCTCTGCATGAAGTGCATACAGCAGCAACATGAAAATTAACTGCTTCCCCTTCAAATTATTGAAAAAAGGTATTAATTTAAAAAAATTCCTCATCTTGAGGATTTCTGGTTAATCACAAATAAGTAGAATAGGCTTTTGAAACCTTAAAATCCATCGCTCTAGGCTCAATTATTCAGCCTAAATTTCAATCCACCACAACAAATAAAAGGCTATTTATTTTTCCAGTCCTCACCTGCATGTTTTACCAACCATACTTTTTTTTCTCTCCTTCCAATTTTCCACAAAGTTTCTTTCCACTTACCATGGTCAACCTTCCAAGTGCATTGAATTTATCTTCTTGAGCTTCAACTGTTTTTTCAAAGTCATCATGGCGGCGGATAAGTTCCTCCACTTGTGCAATTGATTCACCGAGTTTTCCATCTTTCAGCAATCCCTCTCTGCTCTGAAGCCAGCCCTCAAGCATATCAGCCTCTCTCTTGAAAATCTGCATCATAAAAGGTGAAAAGTTAGGAGCTGATGTAGGAGATGCATAAATAGCTCATTTGACAAAATATTATCCCCTTTCGAGGGAAAGGAAGGTTAATATTGTTTTCTGAGTTTTACTGGGAGCCAATTAGGCAAACATGAGGGATGTGTGAAAATGAAATTAGGTTTGTTCAAAACAACAGAATTTTGCCTGAAGTACAATATCCACATTCAGTTTTACACAAGGAGATGACACAATCATGCTACTTAAATGCTCAACAGCACTAAATAAAAAGGCACAGCCACATTCATTAGGAATACTATATGTAACTGCAAAACTTAGGGAATTGATTGAATTAACATAATGAGGAAAATTAAAAAAAAAAATTGATGCCCTTTGAAAGGATAGAAAAGTTCCAAAGTGCAAGCAAAACTCCAATAGTTATTGCTAATAATAAAATCCATGGGAAGTATGTCTATACATACATATGTATTACAGTACCTGAGTATCCAAGTTGAGTTCATACGTCTCCCTTCTTCTCTCCCAGGTATCATTTAGAAGTTGCTTTCTTTGTGAGAGGATATTAATCTTTTCTTGAATTTCTCCTGACATAAAATGTCCCTAGTAAAAGAGATAACAAAAATGGTAATCCACTATGAGAGGTACAGCATTTCACTTTAATAAAAATTTTGAATATTTCCATCATTCCCTCAACATTGTGAGCACGAGCTATTTAAAAGGTCACAATCACTGGCATATTTATTGGGAAAGTCATCATAAGACATATTCGTTGATTTAAAATACAATTAGGAGACATGAAAAATATTTTAACACCATGAATTATAATCAACCCTAGATTTTCCACACATTGATTAAGCAAATTGCCATATTTTTAGTCCCTCCATCCATGTTAAATCAAGGTCTTATTATACACCCAAGTAAAATACAATAGAGATTAACCGTGCAGTTGTGGATCCACCACAAAATCTACTTTTTCGTTCCCCCATCTGTGCACAAGGACAAGAGCAATTAATTCTCAAAATGACATAAAATAAATTGCTTAGTAAAAGTGAAGGTATCACTGGCAACACTAAGAGCAATGCTTATGGGATCTCAGCCCTTCTGGGCACAAAGATTACTAACATAATCCAGATGAATGTTGTTTGGCTTGAATATTAGAGCCTTTAAACAGCCCCATGAATAACCTCAACTGTCAATCAGACAAACAAGCAGATAAGACAATTCACAGATAGTAAGACAAAGTCAACCATGTAGTAATAAGGCAGTAATTCACAAAAAAGTTAACAATATATTCTAATAAAATAAGTGACTGGGCCTTTGTAAAAATACTGGAAAAGTTTATTCCTTACCATGGAAACTGGGTGACATTTAGATAATGAAGACATGACAAAAAAACTGCATAATCAGTTCACCATTCCAATCACCATTTTACTAGCTATTTTAATACATACCTGCTCAATCAGGGCATTTCCGGTGGCATAAAACTTGTCAAAAGCATCAGTGCGTGTTTCAATTTCTGAATGGTACTCATTATGACGGTTTACCAGAGCTTCTGCACCTGGCACATCTCTGGCCAAATCAGGAGCTGTGACTTTGGCTAGCATATCATTAATCCAAGCCCTGGAAAATGGTAGTTAATGAAATTGAGTTAAGATATTCTCTAAGAAATTACATTATGTAAAAAAATTGAGGCAACATGTGGCTAGGATAGAGAATATACAAGAAAATATGAACAACTACCACTACTCCTCAGAATGATTTCACAAAGTAGGCTAAATAAATTTATAGCCACTTGACTGGCGAATGAATTTTCCAAAAAGCTCATTTAGTATTGGGAACAAATTTTTTTAGTATCAAGTAAATGTTTTAGTCACAGTGAATGGAATACATTTCTTAACAATTATTGTTTTTATCTTTCAATTTTACAGTCACTTTTCATAAAATATTGTCAATATGAAAAAAAATATTTTACTCTAAAATTCAGCTTTTGTGTGATAATCTTTGAAACATGTAGTTGAGCAGAAAGTCAACTCTCAGTCTTAGCAGCAGAATCTCGTTTCCTTCCGCTGCCCTACTTTGAAGCACACTGCGCATCTTTTTGTGGGAAAAGCTTTTTCTGAGAGGGTGGAATCGAGTCTACAGTGTCTCTCAGTCAGCCTAGAAAGGGAAGGGGTGTTAGAAAGAGCTATTTTTCCCTACCCGAGGTTGACTACTTTGAGATGAAATTTTCTGTTCCATTTCAACAAATGTAATTATAATTTAGCTTATAAAAATTGCCAGTTGGAGATAATTGAATTTAACGAAGAGAGAAGCTGAATGTAGAAGTCACACTGAGAGGTGAGACATTAGAGCAAGTGGAACCCTTTGCCTATCTCTGAGGTACCATCACGTGGGACAAAAGAAGTCCAATGGACATAAAGTGGACAATAGCCCAAGCTAAGAAGGCGTTCAGGGAAAGAAGACAACTGCTGTGCTCAAAGAAGAAAGGACTACAAACCAGGAAACAGTATGTGAAAACATTCTTGTGAAGTGTGGCACTCCACTCATCAGAAGCATGGATCATTGGAAAAACAGACCAGGAAAGATTGGAAGCTTTCAAATTCTGGTGCGGGAGGATGATGCTGAAGATCAAGTGGACAGATAAAATGTGAAATGATGAAGTTTACAGAGAAGAAGAAGAGGATAGGACCATGTAGAACACTATACAGAAAAGAAAAACCATATGGATTGGCCACCCCTTGAGGTACAAGTTTGTGAATAACATAATTGAGGGTGAAATAGATGTAAAAGACTCCTGGGAAGACTCAGGCATTACTTCATTGAACAAATTATGAGGGAAGTACATAGGATGATCTACCAGGAATTAATGGAACTAGCCCTATAGAGGGAAGGATGGAGGGCTGCAGTCAGCAAGCCTTAGGATTGAATAACCAATGATGATGATGGTTTCTGAGGTACTTCATCACATTGGTCCATAACAAAAATTTTATATGAATGCTATTGCAAATTAGTTTAAAATAATTTCTCCATTTTTTCAAATAATTTCCAAGGTTAAGCATTTATGGATGCCAAACAATATGTAGTTGAATTAACATTGATAAATGAAACAACATAATTTGCATGTCAAAATACATTCCCATACAAAGAAAAATGTTATAATGACTAAATTAGTAGTAATCTGATAGCTACGCATCATTCACAAAAGAGTCCTTAAGATACAGTTATTGTAACAATCACAAAAACAGGTTCCAAGAATTACAGGACACTTTTCCTTGTGTTCCCATTGTTCAACAATAAAGCAAGAATTAAACAAGAATGAAACAATAAAACAAGAATGAAAGATTAAACTCAAAATTACCAGAAAATCAGGAAATGATTACTAGGAAAAAAAGCCTCTTTTATCTGAAAAAGTCAGCTATTCCTATACTACTTACATTAATTCCCTGTATTCTTGGAAGTATGCCTGCAATCTTTCCCTCTGTCCTAGTTTATCTTTCCTTTCGGCTGCATGTGCTTCAAGTTCATTCCAAGATTCAGTAGCCTCTTCTTTTTTAGATTCTATATGGTCCCGAGCATCAGGATATAAAGATCCTATTCTATGGGCTTCTTCCACCAATGTAAGTACCTAAAAATGTACATAAAAATATTAAAATGAATTAAATACATTGTCAAATAAGGAAAAACTCAAAAAGGATTTTTACTACTATCACATGAAACAACTCAATTTCATGTGTTTAAGATTAAAGCCATCACTACCTAAAAATCTCTCCCCTTAGTAACCAGTAAAACATGTAAAAAATGCACACCAATAGAGTGTGATACATTAACTGATGAGTTTTTGGTCCAAGAGAACTTAACTATTGCATTTTACACACTACATATTTCTCACCCAAAAAATTGACAATATTTAGTTTTAAGGTATTGAGTGCCCTTGGGGCATGGGTTTCTGAAAACTAAAAGTGACAAAACTTGAACACATAAATTAGCACTCCAAAACAATCAGTTTTAGAGGTAGAAACATCACTTTTCTCCAATCTAAAGAATAAGGGCCACGCTACTGTACACTTCACCCAAATATTTCAGCAGGAGAATTTTTTGCTGGTCCATAATTCAAGCTAACAGGCTTGGACAAAAATCGACTTATAAAAATAAAAACAAATGAAACTTCCAGCTTACTACTAACACCTTATCATCACCATCAAATATCCTTTAATAATCTGGCTCTTTCTTTATTTTTGATAAAACTTAAGTGAATGAGGGACCACTATGATGCTGACAGGTTACCATAGCTATCCTAAAACCATATAAGTATCAAATTGTGAGTAAAGCTCAATGAATCTCGTCATCTGTCACCTCACAAGCCAGAACATGGTAAATATTCCATTTAGGGAAAACTTGACCAAAATAAGTGACTAAACATTACGTTAATAAAAACAGAGCCCCATCAGCACACAAATGTTAGAATAATGTTCGTATAACATTTAAACCAACGTGATTTGAAACACGTTATAATGTCCAAATATGCAAACGTTTTATTCTCATTTTGAAAAAACTGTTAGGATGAAATATTTAAAAAAATGGGAATTTTACGAAACCCACGCGCCTACTCTAAACCACTGGATTATTAATTTTTCATTGAAATTGATTAAAAAGGTCGACAATTTATATCATGATATGCTAACTCAATCAGCAAGTGAGAACTATTCCACACTTGTTATAACTGACCATGGTTTTGACCATCTTTTTCATTATTGATGACAAGGATAGTACAAACCATCTTTTATTTACATTAGACGCACTACCTACAAAACAGATGCCGTCCTATTTTAGGCGGACATTTTAATTGGAAGGAATTACATGCAAGGGATATTCATTACATAGATACATAAATATATGCTTTAAAGATAATTTACAATTACTGCTTTCTGTAAGAGAGAGAGACTTGTAATTTACTTCTGATGACAGCCCCAGCTTAAACATTTCATTGGCTAACTGCTTTAATACAAGAATAATATTTAATAGAATCGAGTTGTATGACAGAAATGTTAACCCGCGATTGGATTTGGGGTCCGTCAGAGGGAGTACAGGGAACAGAACATGGTAATTTTCCTTCCACACCTATTCCACTGTATGTTGCAGTTTTGCCACCCCCTTACATTCCACCTGCTTCCGGAGAGCTCTCTCGCCTCCTCCAACTCATAGAGTCAGCACGGACTATGTACCGTCGCACGACCGAACATGCAGAGTTTACGAGCCAATAAGGTGGCCAGGTAAAGTCACGAGGTGACACTAAGGTGTGCAAGTGGGTGGAGACGGCGTTGCTGTGTGGGCAGTTGGCCACGAGATGTAACGGAGTCGACACAATAAAGGTCTGGTCTCTACCTTGCTCTTGTTCTGTTCCCTGTACTCCCTCTGACGGACCCCAAATCCAATCGCGGGTTAACATTTCTGTCATACAACTCGATTCTATTAAATATTATTCTTGTATTAAAGCAGTTAGCCAATGAAATGTTTAAGCTGGGGCTGTCATCAGAAGTAAATTACAAGTGATGAGGAAGCTCTATCATTATCGTGGATCAAATTAATATGACATGACATTTCGTTTCACATGGAATGAATACGGCGCATATAGAGCTTCGGAGTGCATAAAACGAAGTTAGAGAAAAATTATGCAACTTCAAAAGTCCATCCTCGATAAATACCAACACGTCAACACAAGTTAAATTTCAACGTGAATCACAAGTTCTACTTCCAAATTCAAGTGAACTTTTTCTAGTAAACTTCTATTTGGTCACCGATAGTTCAGCACCAAAAGAAAGAAATTTGCAAATTTAATCCTTTGCTAATTCCAATGATGAGTACTATATGATCTCAGATCAAAGCCCACCGGATTGTTACAAGCATGAACACTGTAAACTATTTGTAGTAGCCTTGGTTGTGAGGACGTAAACAGCTTCTTCGCCAGAGACTCTGACAGAGATTCCCCGCAAACGGTATTTTTACGTTTCTCCCTAATGACTATGAGAGGCTCACGGAAGTTTAGGTTCAAATGGTTTTGAATCCAAATGTAAGTGGCGTGCAGAAACCAAATAACGTTTTTCTAACATTATTTTAATTTTTATGTGCTGGTGTAGTGTAGGGCATAAGGTTACATTACAGGAATCTGAGAAACAGCAAAAATCCAAAACTTTAGTAAACCGTTGGTTACTAGAAGTATTCCAGTTATGTCCATTAGCTGCAGTAGTCAAAGGTTTTCTCCACATTTTTAAAATCTGAAACCTGAGTGCAATCGAGCCAATGGCAGGGTGGAAAAACTAGAAAAAGTTTAGGATCCATTTGGAAATAAACAAAATGTATGGGTAGCACACCTGTTATAACATTAAAATTACCTTTTCTTGAACTGCTTCTAGGTCACTCTCAAATGCTTGATGCTTTCTACTTAGAGCCTGAATGGTTTCCATATCTTGTCCATAGTCTTCTGCCAACAGCTCAGTTTCTTTTTCTTGAATCCAGCCAATGGTTTCATCAACAGTTCTATCAAAAAGATGCACTTGTTTCGCTCCAGCCAAAGCCTGTAAGAGGGAATCATTTAATTTCTTCACCAAGTCAAAAAGAGAGGCAATAATCTCAGAATTTAGATGCCAAGGTGGCCAGTGGAATCAACCTTTCAATCATCAAACCAAACTGAAACAAAAAGAATGAATCAGCCAGAGAGGAAAATTAACCCTGATGAGAAAGAGCTAATCTTGAACGACTTTATACTGCTCATTCATAAAATTACTCAGACATATATCTGGGGACCTTGACCTCCACCATTTACTGATACACCAGCGAACTGCTTTTTCCAAGAAGAGGAATGATATCTTGCAGCATTACACACACTTTCCCTTGAATTTGCAGTAAAATGACTTAGATCACCCCTTAATCCATAGGCTGGATAATTGATGTAACATCTGAGGGCCAAAATTCAGTTGTAATAAGGTCGTTACAGAAAGCCTTACTTTGCTACCTGCCGTACACCCATGGCATAATACTGAGATTCTCTCCTGAAAGATTGATTTCCATGAGCAAAACTATATTTGCAAATTTCTTTTTTAATGGTATTTCTTGAACGAAACTGTCTCATCAGCAGCCTCTGAGAAGGTAGCAACTTTTCTTCCAAAGAGAGATCTCAGTACTCATAAACACTAACTAAAAGGTAAGGTCTTCAATTGAAAACAACTCCATTGATTTGATAACAAAATTAAAAACTTTGAGGTATCAGAGGTATTATACAAACTTGTATTTAAGTATATCAATATTTCAAAGCATTTATTAAATTTTTATCATTGGAATACTATCCAAATCTTGAAATATAAGGAGTGGCACAGAGAATATGCCAACAGGCCTATTACAAAGCTTGAAGATGGATTGCCCAACAATGACAGAGGATTCAATAGCAAAAATAACAAGGGAATGGAATTTGTGGGTAAAAAGGGAATGGAATGGGGCCAGGGTGGCCCATAAGATTTCGCAGAAGCCATGGTATCTCATCTATGGATTTCTTCCATTTTCTTGAGTACACAAAATGAGACCCAATAACTATTATTAGAAATTCGTCATGAAAGCAATCCAATCATTGAAAATCATATCATAATCCAGAAATAAAATATAAAACTTATTATCACTGCTATGCAACAATTTCAAAAGATTATTAGAATTGGTAGATTGGATAGAAAAGGCACAAACCTCACTCCGAGCATGGGCTAGTTCTTTCAAGTCTTCCCACACTTGTCTTGTTTCTTCCATTTTTGCCTGGATTAGGGTTGACTCAGGATGGCCTTCTTGAAGTAAGTTAGCTCCAGCCTCAAGCACAGCATTGATCTTGGCCTCCCCACCAATACCCCCACCTGACCCAATGCTACCAGACTGCATGCTGCTTCCACTTAGGGGAACTTTAAATGAGATTAAAGAATGTTTATACATTACTTCATCATACATGATTAACTTGACAGGAAGCAGAGAAGACAGAACATAAAAATCAAAAACATGCATCCTCCTGATGTCACATTATAATCAGAGATAGATTCACTAATATTTTGGCTTACTACTACAAATTTGCACAGAAAGAACAGGAGTAATTATTTCATTTCTGAACTATGAAGCCAGATACTAAATATAAAAGACTGCTCTCAAAGTAACAATGCAATACATACTTACAGTTACAAGATGGTTATACAAATGGATTGTTAGTAGTTCATAAAACCATTTGGCAGAGCTTTTGAAGAAACTTTCTTTTCAGCAAATCATCATTATTTCAGGATATAATTATTTACCACAGGGCTCAAGAATTAACTATACCCAGTCCTTGAATAGTGCTGACTCTATTATTGTTGTTTTATAATAACACTGCCCTAACTTAGACAATATTTTTCCAATTAACACCAGTACTTCACATTAGCACTCTCCAAAACTTTTACGGCATTTTTAAAAAATTTATAGTAGACACTGCAGCCAATGTGGAAGGCAGCACAAATTGCAGCAGTCATCTCTGCTGTTATTAGTCCAAGAAGACAGCTCTAGTCAAAATTCCACACTGTTTTCTTGATTATCTCATGAAGCCTTGGTATTAATGGTAGCTGATGGACTTCAGGGCACTCTACAGAACTTAGGATGCCGTGAACTGCTATGCAAATCCTAATTTCTGGGACTAAGCATTTACATGGTCAGAAAAAAAATGACATTTCTTCCACAACAGTTAACTAATTATGATAAGTGATGCTGCAATGTGAAATATGAAAGTGGTACAACAGATTGAGGTACATTTACAGCTGACTACCTCATGTGAGAGACTAACAAATGTTGCCTCAATTGTTGTTGAAGTAGCCATTAAATGCAATTTTCAACAGGGAAAACACAGACTAATCAGGACAGACCTGAACAAAAATGTGATGGCTTCCAGCATGGCATTCCAGGATGGCATTCTGGTAGAATAACTTCATAATTGAAAATTGAAAAAAACTTTGAAAATCCACATAAAAGATTTTTATAGACAACGAAGGCTTCATCACTGGGTGACATCACCAGGTGACATCCCTTCCTGATGATGATGCCCAGCAATGCAACCTAGATTGTCAATAAAAATCTTTAATGTGGAATTTACTATGTTTTTTTCAATTTCTAACCTGGACATTACTTGAGGATATATAAACCAACAAATTCTTGGACCAGAAATCTTATCGAAACCAGAAAAACTTGGACCAGAAATCAGGACTTATATGGCAATTAGTCACCTAAAAACATTCACAGCAGATGTTTTTCTTGACCAGTTGGCAACTTGAAATAAAATCCATCAATAAAATATATCATTCAATCGTTTGTGAATATTGCTATTTTACTTTTACATGAATATTTTTATCACAATATACCTACCACGTGATTGTTATTAGTGATAATGACCTGTCTTGATGTTAGAATTGAACTTCAGAATTATCTATCATCAAATTTACCTTTGGGGTGGTTATTGTTTCTGGGATGATCTTTAAGTTTGGTTCTCTATCAAAGTCATTGAAGAGGTTACTTAAATTGGCTAACCATGGTATTTATATGAAGCGACTCAAAACTGAAGACATAAACGTACATATGAATAAGGAATAATGTGCCACAAGGGCACTGTCCTAATGCCAGTCCACTGTGAAAGAAGTACCTTTACGTAATCTCCCCTCAAATTAACTAAGAATCATATTAATGAACATATTATAAAATCACTGATTAAACTAACCAGAAGGATTTGTTCCATTTGAAGTAAGACTTGAAGGACTGCTAGCAAGAATTCCAAGAGTGGATGCAAATGCTTCAAACTCAGCAGTCAAAATTTCAACATGCTCAACATCCTGGCCATAATCCTCAGAGGCAGCAATCGATGTTTGATCATTAACCCACTCAATGGCATCATCAGCTTCTCTAATGAAACGGAAAAGGCGCAGGCTGTCTTCAAGTCTTCTTCGACGTGCTTCACTTAGCCTTTTCAATTCCATGAATGCATTTTCCACTTCATCCTAATTTTAGGGATAAAAATTAGAAAAAAATAGGTCAATTATCAGTTGAAGCAAATTTTAGACTTTAAAATCATCATGATCGAAAAATGAGGCCAATAAAATTTGAGACTTAAAATGTCAAAAACAACATCACCTACTCCAACTATAAATTCATCGAGCTCATTGGTTAATATTTCAAGCTAATCTCTGGGTGGGATCTAAATACAGTAGACCCCTTCTTTACGATGGGTTCACATTATGATGGATTCATTTCATGATATGAATTGTTTTGCACATGCATTTTGAAATTTTCTGTTCTAACAATCTTTTAAACCCATAATTTATTACATTCCTTCAGAATTCTATGACTTAGTTGTAAACAGACAGCATTTGATATGATAGCAATATACAATGATATGCAGGAATATGAGCTGTTCACATGATAAGAGCAAATACTTTGATCAAAATCTTTGGAAATTTATGATACTTAGGGCATAAATATGAATACATTGTACATATTGCAAATGGTTGTTTTCGGTTATATTAACAAAACCAGAGCATTTTTCCAAATCTTTCAAATGATATTTCTTACTAAAAACAACAAAAAACACCCTCCAAATTACCTCCCACCAACAAACCTCTTTACTACAAAACCTCCGCACTACAAAGTCCATGCAAAGGCCTAAGCATGGAAGTGGCCCTCCTCCCAACATATTCTTTTCCTAACTGGTTTTCTCCGAGTTCCATTGACATATTATTTATATAATAAAAATGATCAATGATCAGCATTACACAATTCAATACGCAGATTCCCTCTTTCTCACAAGTGTGCCCCACTGATTTAGTTCAAAGTTGAATCAGCAAAATTTCCCGAGCTATTATGCCCTGTGTGCCGACATACATGCCCCCAAAATTCTGTGCCCATTTCAACTGAGGGGCTGGTAACTAGGCGACTCTCACCCAGAGATCAAGCAGTCATTAACAAGGAGCCCCTCAGACAAAATGGGAGGATTATCACTATGTTTACTAAGAGGAGCTAAATGACTTCATTTCTATCATCTTTCACGCAAAGCTTAAGTATTAAAAACAACATAGAGAAAGCATCTTTATTGGCAAAACTTCTTCCAACAACTAACATTGAAATCCTTCTTATTAGCTGGGGTAATCATGGACTAATTTCACAACACTAAATCAATTTTGGTCAAAGTTGATGACTGTTTCTCATAGCAGTCATGCTTCATAAACAGAGCATAAACTTGTGTATCTCGTGAACCATGCACACGTTTCTGTACACATCTTACAATTGTTTTTTAGAAAATCACAGACACCATTTTTGACCAAAAAAATTTAAAAAAATAATAATATAAGCTACATAAACATAAGTCAATGAAAGAAACAATTTAAGAAAATCTGAGTCTTGAGTGCACTAAAATTTTCTGAAATTCAATGATTTGACGTGGAATGACCTATAATTATATTCCCTAATATTTTATATTAAACTAAAATTAGAAGCTTGAAAAACATTCTGCTTTCTACAATGGGGTAATTCAAAATCTGTATCTAAGTATCTGAATTTGCTTATACTCTTCGAATAGATAACTGTAAGGATGTTATTTGTCTTTAATCAATATTTTCCTCCCAGTTTTGAATTTCAGATGGATCCTCCCAACAACAAGAAGGTTTTATATATTTTTATTAAATTTCATTTTTCAGTTTGGCTAGTCTTCTACTATATAGGTACCCACCACTTTCTCAAATTATCCACATGCACCCATATTGAAATCTGGTTACCTGTTTCTTTGAGACATTGTCGGCATCAAAATGCCCCCTTTGAACAAGGTTATTAGCAGTTTCAGCCAGCTTTCCAAGGGAAACTTGGAAAGTTCCAAGTTCTCGATCAGCAGCATCCAGCCTCCTGATGAGAGCTGCAGTAGAATCTTCATCCTGTCCCACGTCTGAAGACATAAGCAGAGGTTGTCTCTCCAATATCCAAGCTTCTGCCTCATTTGCTTCAGCATAATACTGTATAATACAAAATAAAATTCATTATAGCTTCAAATCATTGTGAAAGCACATCGTCAATATTGACCATCACTAACTCTCCCAACACATCTCTATTTGGCTCAGCATATGATGAGTAAAAATATTTTTTTTACCTATATACATGCATCTAAACCATAAAATGTATCATCATGGACAGCTAAGCAACAAAATTATAAGTGGTTCTCCTTGAAGAATATGAAACTGAATATAGTCCAACCACATAAGTATGAGTACATCTGTCTTGCAAAATCCTTACTCATAAGAGGGTTGGCAGGGGGAACCACCAATGGCCCTTAGGCCATGCAAAACAATATGGTTTCTGCCTCTTATACCATTTCATGAAAGAATGATACTCCTAATGCTTTCTGGGATAACCAGTTTTCCAAGTAAACACCCTAATACCTACTATATTCATCATAATTACCCTAAAAATCAACCAAAATACCATAACCATATGCAAGGTATTCAGGCCTGCTATGACTACAGCGGTGATAGCTATTGAAATTGCCATAAGAAAAAATTGGCCTGGGCCATGAATTAAATTGCCAAGAGAATTAGGAAGCTTGGATAGCATAGTGGTCTGCACATTGGCCCAGAAAGCCAAGTGTCTATGGTTCGATTCCCGGTCTAGGAAAATTTTTTCTCATGGCAATTTTTACAATATACCATTGTTAACAAATAAAACAATATTAAATAATACTGAGTAGTGGAAAAATAATGACTGTGGCTAAATGTGATATTAGGGGACAGTCAATGGCACTATTGCTGGCAGGTGAATAAGAGAAGAGGTTAATTTAGGGCCTACATTTAACTGTGGAATGATAGGGTACACGTCTATCATTTAACTTCTCATTCACCTCTTCCTCTAGATACCAACAAATCACAGAATGCAAACAAAAGCTAAGTAGAAAAAAGTCATACCATAAAAAACCCACATTAAAAGTTGACAGTGTATATGGTTAGGGAAAAATATTTATACACTGTGATCGCCAAAAAGATCCATTCCAACTGACCACATTTATGCTCATATTGTCAAATATGATTCAACCTGCAGATACTACTGACTAGATAAATTGTGCAATCACAAAATAACTTAAATGAATATGGGCTATTTCTATTTCTAGTAGCAACTTTTTTCTTGGGGTCACATGATAGATGATATTCTAATAACAAAATAGCATAAAAATATAGTTACCATTTGGGACTCAATTGCATCCTGTAAACGAAGGCGCCTGACACTGGCCAAATCTCTTAGGTGGCCCACCCTCTCCTGGAGTGTCTTTGCTACTGAATCTATGCGTCCACTAGCAAAGTGGCCTTCACGAACCATCTGCTGCCCTCTCATTATGATAGCAGATATGACAGGTTCTCTTGACATAATTTCAGTTTCCAAAACCTAAAGTAATCAAGATTGCAAGATTATAGAACTCTGAGCTGCAATATTAGATTTCATCAAAGCAATTATGAGGTGACCATCTACAAAATCATAGGTGCATACAGTTAACAAGTTTATTTGAGAAGAAATGCAAACATTTTTCTGAGTATAGAGCATCAGTATTTCCTAAGACAGGCTTAATTCTTATAAGAAAGATATGTATACACACAAACCATAAATGTTGTTTGAAAATGGGTCATTATTTTCTTGATATGTATACACACAAACCATAAATGTTGTTTAAAGATGGGTCATTATTTTCTTATTTATAATTTAGCTAAACATTTTTCATTTCAGTCAAATATTATTCCTCTTTTAGGTAAGTAAAGAGTTTACTATAAGTTATTACAATTATTCTTATCAATATTTAACAGCACCTGATGTTTTTTCTGCAATGTCTGCACAGCCATGAGGCTGTTTCCTAGGTCAGTAGATGCTGCACGAGCTTCCTTTTCTTCCAGCCACCTTGTCTCATCTTCAACATCTCTCAGGTACTGTTGAAGTTGCAAAGCTTCTTCTAAATTAGATCTTCGAATTTGCATAGGTTCTCTTAAAGCTTCATACCTGAATGGATATTTTTGTATTAATGCTAAATTACAAGAGCAAACATTACTTTTCTCATCAGATCCCATATATTTCAACGCACTAAAGCCTGAATCACACGATCATTTTTTCCGTCACTTCTAAGGGAAAGCTCAAATGATAGCTCAAATGATCGCTCGAAAATGATCGTGTGACTCGGACAAAGTCAGGGATGGCTCCAGCGATAGGGATCCCTATCACTTTTTCCATCACCGGGCACGTCCCTTTTTCCGTCCCTGGAGGCATCGCTGGCTCCACCATTTAGCCAATCAGAGCGCTCAGCCGCAAAGAGCGACTCAAACACCATGTTCGGCTTTCAATGGAATGAGAGTCGTAAATGTAGTAAACATATAGAAATGATGCGAAAAGGGACGGAAAAAATGATGGAAAAAGGGACAGCCAAAATGACCGTGTGATTCAGATAATGATAGCTCGAGCTATCATTGTCATGGTCCCTGAAAAGCTATCATTGGAGCTATCCCTCAGAGGGATGGAAAAAATGATCGTGTGATTCAGACTTAAGATAAAAGGTATTATACATCATAGGGCATGCCATTATAAAATTATAAATTGAGTAATCTAGGGCACTTACTGTAATTTTCCGTGTATAGTACAGACAAAATTCATCAAAAAAGTGGGGTGCATATTATACATGGTTACAAACTTATCACATTTCTATTCCAGCCATAGATCATATTTGAAGTAATCTCAACATACTTATAGGTATAAGATTTTACAATTTTTAATAAAAAACAATGCAATTAATCAATTTAAATTATTTATTAAAACAAAAATTTACACGCAGTCCCTCTTGTCTTTAACACTGTTAATGACTATCTTCGCATGATTCGAACAGCTGGTGCAAAGCACTGACATCACACTAGCTGGCAGCATACGAGGTGAGTGAGAAAGTAATGAGACTGGCAACACTGCGGGCGATCTGGCAACGTCGTGTCTACCGTCCTGTGCTAGACCGGTTTGTTAATCCCTTCCACTCTCTGCGTTTGAGTTTCAACTCCGTACAGCTAACACATTATTTTTGACAGCGCCATCAGTGAACTTGTGTTTTTGTCGTGTGTTACAAAAATGGAACATCGGAATTTAGAGCAACGTTGTGCAATCAAGTTTTGTGTTAAACTTGGTGAATCCACGAGTGTGACTTTTGAAAAGTTGAAACAGGCCAATGGGGAACATTGCTTATCAAGAGCACAAGTTTTCCGCTGGCACAAATCATTTTGGGAAGGCCGAGAACACGTTGAAGATCAACCTCGCTCAGGGAGACCTTCAACTTCAAATACTGACGGAAACGTTGAACGTGTGAGGGCTCTTGTGAGATCAGACTGTCGTTTAACAATAAGGATGATGAGTGAACTGTTAAATTTAAACACTTTAATCGTACATCAAATTTTGACAGACGATTTGGGCATGCGAAAGATTTGTGCCAAAATGGTGCCGAAAAACCTCACAACTGAACAGAAGGACAATCGAAGAAACGTGTGCCCCCTGTCACACAGCCATTTCCATCAGTGAATTTTTGACCTCAAAACGCATTTCTGTTGTTCCTCAACCCCCCTATTCACCTGATTTGAGTCCTTTTGTGACTTTTTCCTTTTCCCGAAATTGAAACATGCCTTTAAAGGACATCATTTTGAAACTCTGGAGAACATTCAAAAGACTGTGACCAACCAGTTAAAAGCCATACCAGTTGAAGACTTCCAGCACTGCTACCAAGAGTGGGAACGACGACTCAGCCGGTGTATAGTTGCCGAAGGGAACTACTTTGAAGGGGATAACATTGTTGTTTGAAAAAAATTAAACTTTGGTAAATGAAAAATCAGTCTCATTACTTTTCTTACACACCTCGTATGTTACGTCGCCAAGGACATCGTATTTGTCCTCCTCATCGTCTACTAACATTTTTCATCTCAAAGCAAATCGTCGTTTGACCCATCTATCACATTTGTGAGGCAGCATTTTTTAAAACCTCGCTTCGTTACAAATGAATTGATGGCATCCCAGGACTCTTTAATCCACTGAATAATTAGCGATAACTCCCGTCTCTTTGACTTTCCTGAAGTTATCAAAGAATGTGGTCTGGAATAAAGCCATTCATTCCACTTTTTACGCATCTGTGTCTTAAACAGGCAGTTACAACTGACATGCATCACCTGCAACTGGCTTGTCATCGCCACAGGAATAATGACAAGATCTGTGCCATTCTCGTACATTATATTCTTGATGCATGGCATTTGATGGCATCTAAATGCATCTAGAACCAACATATGACTATCTTCAATGGTTTGCGAACTAACTTTGTGGAATTTAGAGTTCATATTGAGATGAAATAAGAACACTTTGTATAATCCACACAAAACTTTAATGGCATGAGCCCAACCGGTTTCAACACTTTCATGTCATTCTCAAGGGACTATACAATTCATTTTTTGACGAGCACCTATTTATATTTTATGTCGGAAGAGAGGGGGATTGGGATTGAGGAAAGTATGGTTAAGGATGAAGGTTAAGGGTGAAGCATCGGGCTGGAGGTGGACGTAACCAAATATTTTCTGGAAGGGGGAGCAGGACCTTGGTAGAGGGGAGAATAATGTAATGATACAAAGTCATTAAACAGATCAAAACCAAACTGCTTAGCGTGCGACATAATTTCAAAGTTCTCAATAAAATCCAGCTAGTTGACAAAGATGCGTATTATAAATGGAAAATTATGGTATAATAATTCATACGTTTATAACAGAAAGTTGCAGGTTTCACTAGAAAATCTACATAACAAGAACATGATCAAATCAGTAAGAATCAAGCAAAATAAATATTAAACATATTTCCTACCTTTTAGTCAGAGCATCAACCCTTTCTTTCAATTCATCAGCCATGAAGTGCTGTGCTCGTTTGAATGCTGCAACACTTTCCCTGGCTTGACTTAATGCATCATCTTTGGCCATTGCATCAGCTTCTAATGCCTAAATGGTTAATAAAAGAATTAAAACATAGGTCCTCCAAAATTCATAGGAAAGTAAGTAGCTTTAAATCAGCAGGTATACTAATAAGGAGATAATTGTTGACAATTATGCATCAAAACTTTTTGCCATACATCTATCATCACTAAAAATGTTTAATAGGCTCAGGGTCACTGTAATAAGAGTAAATGAGATTATTGGGTAAGTCTACACAATATGTGCTTAATAACAACATTCATTTTCATGATATGGAAACTATATACAGTAGACTCTTGTTATGACAAAGTTCATGGAACCAAAAAATCGACGGTTCTTAATAACGTTGTTTGTATGTACGTAGTATTTATATAAGCATCGCAAAAAATATCCATCTGCTCTTTTTTGACCTGTTTAATCTTTTGTGTGTTACAGCCGTGCTGTGCAATGATATCAGACATAAATAACAATAAAATTATGAGCAAAGATGTGAAATCAAACAGTCTAATTTGAAGTTCGAAAATCATGCTTCACGCTATTTTTTGTAGAAATCGTCGCAATGCGGGAAATAAATTCAGCTGGGAGATTAATTCCATGGAAAAACTGCTTGGCTGCCTGCACAATTACTATGTGGCAAAATGAATACAGTAGAATTCCGAATTTAAGTACATCAATTTAAAGGAAAATTTGATTTCGCGCAAGTTAGTCCCACCCGATTCCTTAAGCAATATGGAATTATTATTTGACCTCATCATGAAATCATTACTTGACTTTAAGCAAATGCAATGTTACAATTTTATGCATGGCTGTTTCGATACCCAGTGGAGGTATCGAATTGATTTTCTGAAATGAAATGACACAACTTAAAGAAATTTCAGCAAAATTGGCCAAATTCCTGCCCATCTTTAACAAAAATCTTCATGATAATTCCGTACGACCGTGAATTTCAACTGTACCAAGGTAATATGTGGCATTTAATGGTATAATCTATTAATTTACACTCCAGTCTTCCAGCATGGAAAGTCATGGGTTCATGATGTTTACTTATTTACACTCGGACAGTTGTGCAGGAACCTTGACCTTGAAAGATAAACCCCCTCAGCTGTTACAAGTGAAGAGAGAACGCTCACTAATGGGTCCTCCAAAGGCAAGCGTGCCATCTCACCGGCGCACGTTGTTGAGCGGAAGTTGATAACCAGTTTGGCTTTTCCATTAAATAAATTGAGTTGAAGACCTAAGCCAGGTCCTAATAACAGCAAACATAATGTACCTAGTTCAAAACATGAATGACGAATTTTAATAATTTATAATTACTATTGATGTTATCGTATGCTACCTGTGTTTTTTTACCCTTTTGCGCTCGGTCCATGCAATGAAAATTTTTACCCTTGCCATGAGCGCTGTGAACATAGTCCTCCGCATAGAACTATCTCGCGACAAGAAATTGCACAGGCACCAATGCTTCTCATTGTCTTGGAGCACAAGTTAGCAGGATGCCAGACACTTTCCTCGAACGTGTGGCGGAGGCAATCACGAACCTCGTCTCAGTACGATCTCCACTCATGGCCCATGGCCAATTGTGTACTCGCTTAACATAATTGGGATTAACGATTAAATTTAACTGAGACAGGTTTCGATAGCTTTTCAACTTATTTGTCAGAGGGACAATAGAGGCATGAGATGTTGGGGAATGGTGAAAGAGAGGAAGAAAAGTCCTTATCTTTTGTTTCTTCACTTTCACTCCTCCACGACCTCTCATGCTCTCTCAGATTCCTTTCGAAGTGCAGTAACCCAGTGGGAGTTCTGTACCCTCAACCCAGTTAAATAGCTTATGCGAGGTATCCATTGTATATATTTTAGTTCTCAAGCTCTTGGGCTCAGTACGTGTGGCAAAGCTTCCTTATTTATAATGCAGCATCGTGCATAGCCGAATGAATGCTGTTATTTATGTGACAGACTTCGTAATAAAGTATTTTTTGGTCCTATGGGGACCGGGACTAAGGTTCGTTATTTCGTAATACCGTTTCTTTACCATACATTTAGATACCCCTATCGTCGCGACCAACGATTTGGTTCGTAAGAACGAAAACTTCGTGTAAACGTGGTTTGTAATAAGGAGAGTCTACTGTAACTGGACTAGCATTCTTAGCAGATTGGTCACCATACATACCCAAGTTTATCTGAGAGATACATACTTTCTGACATTGAAAGAGGACGTATTGCCACAGAAAAACATATCAGTTCTGAGGGCATTTTCCATTGCTCCCTGCCACTCAGAAATAGGCTAATCACTCAATTCAAGGTTTATTACTTTTTCCACTCAAGGCAACAAGGTCTGCGGAGGGAATTGGGAGATATTTTGGCCGATTTTACCTAAGTTAAAAGTCATTTTTCAAAATTTTGCCGATTTCCAAATAGCATTTTATTTTGCACACTTACAAACAGGTTTTATATGGAACATTTCCCACGGTTTCCATTCTTCCAGTATCCCCTACTCTAACAGAAAAGGGACTCACAGTGGACATGGAAGTAATGAGACTATACATTACAGCATAAATTTATATTTAACATTTGTATTATCATTATATAAGGGTTTGAGAGCTTTAATTCAGAAAAGCAAACAAAGATGCCAATTTTTTTGTTTTGATATTGGCTAGTACACTAACATCATTCCAGGGACATTTCATAGTATTTTGACAGATTTGATTGAGTGAGTTGGTATCATATAGTAAACTTTTTTTTGATGGAGTAGGAGAGTTTTGTGGGTTTCCCTTTGTCTGTCGATTCTTCACTGAGTTTGATGTTTTCATTTGGCTTGGTAGGTTAGGGTGGATTTTGATCAGGCTTCAGATAGGTTGCTAGGATTGACCTCCTGAAGCTTCAGTGAATATTGTGACATGAGTTACTAATGGTTTTTCTGGGTATTAGCTATTTATTATTCTACCAAAGAGCAGAAACTTGGTGTAAAACAAGTTCTGCCATTTTGTCCTTTTAACACAGCAGATATTCCAGTAAATCAATGAAATTTACTTCATGTAAAAGATCAAGGTTTGTTCTGTGAAACAAAACCAATTGTTATTCTGTAAGACTACTACAAAATGTTCTACACAATCTTCATTTTGGTGGTTATCAACAAAAACAGAAATGGTATTTCTTGCATATTTTGTTCAACTATAAGCCTTTGTATATTGTTTAAGAGCAAGAATTATGAAAAATCAAATTGAAAAAATCACATGCACCAGTATGAGGAGAAACACTATGCCAAATTTCAATTTCCAGACTAAAATGTCAAATTTTGGATGTTTGGCCAGCTTTTTCCAATTTCCAAGGCGATATGCAAGGCATATGTGGATAGTATTTGTACATATTTAGTGTCAACAGTTTCCTCAATATAGCATATGAATCATGAGGAATCCTAATATGAGTGGACATAAACACTCGATTTACCTTATGTTTTCTAAGGAGGTTTCTCACACTGGCAGGGTCCTTCCCATGGTCTTCTGAAGCTAACTGATGTTCTGCTTCCTCCATCCATCTATCAAGGTCATCAAGAGTACGTCCAAATAACAAGGCCTATGAACAAAGCATTATACTTCAGCATACAGCCAGTAAATTTAGAGCTATAACAAGGTAAAAGTAAACTGACTCAATACCTTTTCAACATGTTTAAAACATTTCTTGAATTATAAAAAGGGGCCCATACAGTAATGAAGGGTTTTACAGAACCCAAACTCTTCAATATAAATTTAATGAATACTTCAGGTCAGGTTATATAAAAAAACACAGAAGTACTGGTTTGGTGAACCCAAAATATATGAGAAATGAAACACAGAATGAATCTTTCCCATGATGTATTAGTACATCGAAAGGGATATCCCTGAATAAATTATGTTATTTCCAAATTTCAAAAAGTTAGCTGAGAAATAATAAAAATTGAGAAGATAAGGTAAATGGATATTATTATAGCTTAAGTTAGTGTGACACTCAAACAGATGAATTACAGCAAAATCAATTAATAAACAACTCAAACTCATTAGGTTTGGCAAAATAAAGCAAATGTCTATAATAAATAATTAATGTGGCCCTGTGGAGTGAAACAGGGGTGCTGTGGTGGGACAGTACGCGACCTCGAAATGCTGATTTTCGAAGCTGTTAATGCCATTTTTGTCACTTTTCTCCATTTCCAACTTCTCCTTCACCTGCTTAAGCCTTTTTCTGCAATTTTTATTATCCGCTCTTGCGTTTTCTGTCCTTTTTTTTCATTTACCCACGTTTTCTAAGCCACTGTCTCCCATTCTCCAACCATCTCCAGTGAGATTTTTCAGAGAAAATATGTCTTTACATGACTCCATGCCCTACATTTCCCCTTCTAATCACCAACCATCTCGAGGGAGATTTTTCTAGATAATATACCTTTATACATGCCTCGAACTCTTATATTAACCCTTATAATCTCCAACCGTCTCGAGGGAGATTTTTTTTTCTAGAAAATATAAGTTTCTACATGCCTCCACATACTATTTTTACCATTGAAATCACCAACCGTCACGAGGGACATTTTTTTTCTAGAAAATATACGTTTCTACATGCCTACACCTCCTATTTCTACCATTGAAATCACCAAGCAACACAAGGGAGATTTTTTCTAGAAAATATACGTCTCTACATTGCTCCAGGTCCTACATTTCCCCTTCTAATCACTAACTGCCTCGAGGGAGATTCTTTTCTAGGAAATATACGCCTTTACATGGCTCCAGGTCCTCAAACTACAACCAACCAACCAGCCAACTCAAACAAATAAAGTTCTTTAAATTTTTGTAAATACTTACAAATTTATTTTGTCCTGTCTTATATACCATGTCTCTATTATTGTGTTTGTATTTTCAAATCTTTTTCCATAAAATTTAACAAAATAAATATTTTATTTACTTTTTTGTTGATTTCTTTTTATTTCAGTTACCATTAACTAATCTACCAAATACTTGCTCAAGGTTCTGGGAAATTTTTGTTCAGGTACTAGCCCAGTACTAACCAGTTCTACACCAGGTTCTGGCCCAGTACTGGCCAGAACTGGCCAGTTCTTGCTAATTTTGGAAGTACCCAGAATCTGGGCCAGAAAAAATTTTTCTGGCCCAGACATAATTTTTTTCACAAGGGGAGTAATAAAAACGACTTTTCAAACAAAGAATGAGGAGCAAAAATAACCTGAAAATGACCGAAGAAAACTTTTCTTTTGTTAACTTTCAACTTTGTGTTAACTTTTTAATTTGTAGCATGGATCAAGTTAGCGAAAGCAACTTGGAAACACTTCATCTGAGGTAATTTTTCAAGGAGAAAGACATCAACATCATGACCACCAAAACTAATCTCATAAAAAATCCAGTTTCCAAATCACAGGCTTTTCTTTACCTGGTAAGCATCTTGAAGACGATCCTTTTTCAATGCTAACGCCTCTTGCAATGACCTCCAGTCACTCTCCAGCTCAGCCACACGTGACTGGATTTCCATACTGGCAAAATGGCCAGCTCCAACTAAACTTTCTCCTTCAGCCATCACTGCTGTGACCCGACTGCTGTTAGCAACTATCTCAGCCTCAAAAGCAGCATGCCTCTGAGTTTTGGACTGAAGATTTGAGGGATCTCTGTAGGACTCATCTCGAGCACCTTGTAATTTCTGATGGATCCAGTTTTCAACCTGGGAGAAAATAAAATTCAATTTAGCACTGCAATCCTTCTCCATTTAAAGTTACGTTTATCATTAATTCGAATCATATTCACAACATTTATCTGCCCAAATCTATTTGACAAGGGAATATTAAGAGGTAGTACTTTTCACAGAACTTTCCTGCAATATCTTAAAATAGTTGAATAAGAATCCCATATAATTTCAACCACAGAAAGGTGACATCAATCTACCATTCAGGGCTTACAAAAATAAAATAAACAGACAAAAGCAACACTAAATACACATTCTCCTAAAAATTGTGTTTACTGGTCTGTTCTTGTCTCAGGCATAAGGCAAGTCAGAAGAAGTACAGCTTGAAAAATTTAATGATCCTTCAGAAACAAAACATTATCAACATCAAATTCGACACAAAATCAAGAGTACAAATATAACATACACTATATAATAACATATTAAAGATGCATGAGATATTTCAAACAATGGCGGTATTTGCTTATCCACAATACCTAGGACATTTTGCTTTGCCATGTTATACATGTCACCATTTCATCTCAAATAAATGTATAGGTACCTTTTCACTGCTGGTGACCTAACACCCCCTTCTACATGCCAAAGCAGCGGTTCGCGGGGTATTATGTAGATGTAGATAGATGTTAGAATCAACATTAATAAATAGCTAAAAAAAGGTGAATGGTTTACAAATTGTCAAATCCCATTTGACAAAACACAAAGACCTGCAGCAGTTTCTCTTACAAATTATACATTTTGCATAATTATTTAAAGGAAAAATTCAAAGCCTGGCTATTCAAAAGCCATTTTATTTAAGCCATTACCAATACAATTTAACCTGAAAACAGAAAATCATTATCATGTTTTCGGATAAAATGCATTTGAATGTTATTTTATCACATTTTCATACCTTCCCTCCACTTCTTTTCCCCTGATTCCTTCATTATAATTTGGATTTGACATTTACTTTTTAAAACATTTCTTGCTAAACCCTCTTTAATGTACAAAATGAAAACACAAAAATCAAAATCCAGAAAGATTATGTAAATAAATGTAGCAATGTTTTAAGGCCTTGGGATATAAAGTCACTTATGAGGATATGGAGCTTAACTCTTTAAAATTATAAATTTACAAATAATAGTTTATTTTGCATGCAAATTAGTCTTGTACTGATTTAACATTTGAGTGAGATGTAAAAAAGAAAGAAAAAATAACAGATTTTAAGCTATCCAGGACTAGCCACAGAGTTCCACTTTTACGAACTCACCCGAAATGCACAATTGTGCGAAATTCCACAGAGAAAAAAATCATCTGCCTTGACCGGGATTCGAAACCAGATCCCTCGATTTCCGGCCAAGTGCATAGGCCAGTTAAGCTACTGAGGTTAGACAGTTAAGCTACTACTCTTCCTGGTCAAGGCGAATGATTTTTTTCTCTGTGGAATTTCGCACAAAGAAAAGCTGGTCGAAAAGAAATTTAATTAGTTCTGTTGCCTTTTTCTAAGAAAGGCAATTTTGAGGATCTGGAGCACAACCTGACATGAAAAATGCAGAATACTACTAAATCTATAGGTTTTAGTAAAATGTGGAATGAGTAAAACCACAAGGCAACAGCATTTCCTACGTAATGAAACATGAATCAGGTTTCCAGGACCAATGTTTTTCTTTATAAGGAGGAAAAGCTGTGGATTTTTGCTAAAAATTGCAGTTTTCTATACTTCAACATCAATGAGGCATGAGTTAACATCATCAATTTGAGCTTAAACTTTCCCAATCACATTTTCTAGCCCATTGGCAACTTTTAGGTGGGTCCTGCGGACAAAACTCAAACATTGATTTCTACCGACCACCCTAGTGCACATTCTGTCATAATGCAGTCAGCAATGAAAGAAGAGATGGGCACCTCTGACAGCAACGCCTATCAGATGCCTAAAAATGAAGCACTGCCCCTGTCCATTTGACTTAGTCTGCCACACCATTTGCTTCCCTAGCCAACAGTGAAGATGTAAACTGATTGACTGCCTTTGTGTCGACTAGGCTATTATAATGCATGAATTAAGTTTGGCAAATATTTGGACAATGATTTGAAATGAAAACAGATACCAAAGAGCATACACTAAGCTCATGCCAAAATTACTTGGATAGGGCCATGGCAAATGCACTCCATTGTATATATTAGTTGAAGGCTAAGTTAGCACAGTGATTTACTATGCTTGCAAAAATACAGATATATAATGCTATCTTTCTACTCACCAGTAAATATAATCAATTTAGGGCTGGATTTATAAACTAAAGCACAAAAGAGTCATCTTGAAATGATTCCTAAAAAATGATCTAATGCAATATAAAAATAGTAGGTACAATAATTCTTCTACCTGATTTTAAAATAAAAGACTTGTAATCACCTCATAGAAATTTTGGAGAAATTTCTGCAGGTCATATGAATCCCTCAGCCTTCTCCTTCGAGCCACAGCACTTTCCATCAGTCTATCCCTTCGAGCACAAACAGATGACAGACGCTCTGCTATGGCCGAGGCATGTAAATGAGTAGGATCAGACAGTGCTTCCCGAGCTGATTTTTCCAATTCTTCCACTCGTGATGCCTGGGCAGTAACAGTCTTTTCAAATGCTTCGTGGCGACGCACCAGTCCTTCCACACTCGAAAGTGAGTCCTAGCACATAAAACCAAGATAAACAATTGTTTTCCATCATAGCACATTTTAACAATACTTTGGGCACCAGTACTTTGCCCTTTTTTCTGAGGTTGGCCAGAAAAATGTTTCTGTTAAACTAAATTGGACATGTCCTAATCAATGAGAACATTTTGAGACTGGATGATTGGAATTTGTAATGAAATAAATATGAAGAAATATTTACCTCATAAGGAGAAATGTGCAATGTACCTCATTAGGACAAATAAGGATGCTAAGCATAACTTTGAGGTATTACTCATTAATATTTCAGAATAGTCTTTCAAGGTTCTCACAATAGTTTCGTAATTGATATTTCCAATCCAGAGTTAATTGATAAAGACATTTAAATTAAGAATAATTGATTGGGACATCACTTACCCCAAGATCATCATTTGCTAAAAATGCCTCCTTGGATGCCAGCCATTCATCTGCTTGCTGGGCCTGCTCCAAGAAGACCTGTAGTTGATGAGCATGGGCCAAACTTTGCCGCCTTTCTTCCCATGCTGCCATTAGCTTACGCCTGAGATCACTCAATAATGCTATGCTAGGCTCAATATCTTTCCCATCCATGTCTTTCACACCATCCAACTCATCGGGTCTGCCTCCCTTATCACCTTCATCAACTCCTTGCTGCTTAGATGGTGCAACAAGAGCTAGGCCATCTTTCTTCAATACCCTAAAAACCTCTTGCCGTCCATCTATTTCCGCCTGAAATAATCAAAAAAGTTATATGAAAATACTGAAAAACATTCTAATACATATATTAATGGATACCACCTTATTATTTATAATTGCTGTTAGCCCTTCAGATCTGGGTACTTTGTGACTATGCATATGCAATAGCATTGCTATTTACATACAGGATCATTATTGGCCCTAATCCCAAACAAGATTACAGATCATTTAACCTCATCAATAAAAATATGAACATCAGGAGAAAGAACCAGTTGAATAAAATTGTTCTCTTCAAAATGATCAAAAGTCAGCTTTTCACATTCCACTCACTATGCCTTCTACTCCAGTCACTATGCTTTTCTACCTCCATAACAATTTCACATGAACAAAAACATTACCCATGGAATTGACATACTCTTGACAAAAATTATGAGTCAACAACTTTAAGAGGCAATATCAAACATAGTTTTAAATGATGTGAAGATTATAATGACCTTAAGCTCATTGTGCAGTTCAAGCATGGCATCTGCTTCAGCCACAGAGGTAGGAAGAGGAGCAGCACTCAAGGAAGAGCTTGAAACTGGAACAGACTTAGCCTCTGTTGGAGCACCACCTTCAATTGAACAAGCAACAGAGAAAAGGTAATTCTTCAGAAAAAATATAGCTAATGTATGTGCATCACAATAAACCAAATGCATTAAGTCTTCATGGACCCTAAAATCCTAGGAAATGTATACAATTTGGTTCAAAAGAAGAGTCCTTTACTGTCCAATGAAATTCCCAGCATCATTAATTTCAATCAGGGAAATTGATCTATTAGATTTTTCACAGCATATGAAAATTTTACTTTAGATTTAACGGCATATCAAGAAAAAGCTGCCACTGAAACCTCTACTGAGCATGTAAACATAAAAACTACCAATCATGAAGCCTTAATGATTAGTCCTTCTAGTTGTAAGAATTTTATGACTTCAGCAACATGAAAAGAATAAAAGACCCTATACTTTACATGATAACATCATCATCATAATAAAAAATATGGAAGTCTTTTAACACTAAGTAAAAATATAAAGCATAATATTTAAAAAATTAACCCTTTGAGAGCAGCATGGCATGATATCACATCATGTTGTCTTTACGCTGGTACTGATGACGTGATATCACGTCCTGGGTACTGCGAGTGTTCCAGCTTTTACTAGGGGGCCGAGTGAAAGTTCCCTAGTGAAAGCTGGAACACTCAAGTTACCCATGACGTGATATCATGTCATCAGTACCAGCATAAAGACAACCATGACCTGATATCACGCCATGCCACCCTCAAAGGGTTAATACACAACTACTATTCATATGGTATCAACAACTTTAGTAGCTGAGTAATGATTGGATTGAACACTTCCAGCAGTAAATGAAGGATTACCATTAAACCTGAAATTCAGTTATATTTAAGGTAAACTTACAATGCATAAAGATATTACATGCATTAAACTCAGAGTACATATTGCCTAGTACATAGTTCATAATGCGCTGAACAAAGCAATGGTTTCTTAATGACATGGTCATAGGACCAATACATATTGGAGGGAGAACACAAAAGCCATATGCAAAATTGTTTCACAAAATTCACAAAATCTAAAAGAGGATTTAAGTGAAACCCTATTCTGTAAGAAGACTTATTTTTCAGAGAACAGAGACCTTTACATACATAAAATATATTGACATTTAAGACAACATACCAATTGGTGAAGAGATCCCACTCATTCTTGCAATAACGTCCGCAACCCATGATTCCATCTTACGTAATTCACTACGAAATTCATGCAATTTGTGAGCTTGAGTAAGACGTTTCCTTCGAGACTCTTGCAGCGACAATAAACGACGCCATGAGTCCTGTAACTGTGCCATTTTTTCTCTCATGGGTCCAACTAGAGAGGTAGGATGACTTTGGCAAAGGCGTCTTGATTCAGTCTCATGTTCCTATAAAAAAATTTGCTCAATTAAAATACCACATTTTTCCAAGCTAAAAACAGGGCATACCATACATGTACAAAAAGAGAAGCATGACGATGTATGATCAAGGCTGATGATGATGTAGTACATCGAAACCTTGGTCAAATAAAATTTATCTGAGTGGAAAATTGCCAGTACTCTCATTCTTTATGATACCTTATATGTACCAAAAGGTGTAGTATATGACAAAATTGAGGTGATAATTTTAGGTTAAATAACTTATCTTAATAGCTTGACTGAAATGTAAACGCCAGTATCCACGAAGAGATAGGCTTAATAAATGTATTTAATTATCAACTTTGACTAATGGGACATTTTCGAAAAACCCTCTGCAGTCAACCTGTAAAACATTATAGGCTGATGGAATATTGGGACAAAGAAGAGTTCAAATCTTTCAAGTTACCAAGTTTGAGCCTTATTTATGTCTTGATAAAAGTAGGCATGGCAAAGCTTTTACAGAAAACTACCATATATTTCCACAGATAAGATGACCTTGAGATAAGACGAGGTGTAAATTTTCGTCAAATTTTTATAGTTTAAGCATATATCTGCCCTATAAGACGACCCCCAAACTATCAACAGCCTATGAATTCAGTTTAAATCAGTAATCATCATTTTGGGCATAATACTGTATAGCATATGCAGAATTATGTCCCAGTCGTAATTTTTCAAATGAACAAATTTTATTTTATTGCATCTGGCACCACTAATTTGTGATTGTTGCAAACATTCACACTGATTCGGGCATTTAGGTAATGACCTTGACTATTCACAATGCTTTCTTTCACACAAACATAAAGCTTCCGACCGTGCCGTTCTGCCATTTTCACCATCTTTCACCTCCAATAACAAGAGCAAAATGATGGTTTCAAAAATCCCATGGTACATGACTCTAGGATTGGCTTTAGCCAATCATCGCAATGCCCGGCTATTCCTTTCGAGTCACTTTCCAGTAGGCACGCCAGCCAGCAAATGCTACTGCGCATGAGCAGAACGCGTCTTATGGTAAGGAAAAATGAACGTGTGAATTGTGTGAATAGTGACATAGAAACACATAGAAGCACATGCCGAATCTCTTAAGTTTCTTTGATGGTTGTGTTGTGTGTTCAAACTTGTAAAATTAGTTAAGTGTGAGCCTAATCATGGAACTAACAAAAAGAAGGAAACATGAAGCAAGCTTCAAGTTGAACGTTATAAAAAAGGCTAAAAATTCAAAAAACTGCACTGCAGCAAGGGCTTTCAACGTAACAGAGAAGATGGTACGTGGGATTAGAGGAAGAATGAAGATACTATTTTTAAAAATGCCTATGAAATAATGTGCTTTGAGGAGAGGAATTGCTTGCTCGCCAGATTTAGAGAATAACGTGGCAGAATGGACACTAGAACAGAGGCAGAATTGCTATATTGTTACAAGAAATATGATTAGGGCTAATGCATTGAAGTGGGCATGGCACAATCCAGAACAAGGCTAAGACATTAAAGCAACAGTAGGTTGGTGCAATCGTTTCATGAACCGAAAAAATCTGGTAATTCGACAGAAACAAAAATTGTGCTCAAATTACCACAAGATCTTGTACAAAAAGTCACGAGTTTTCACCGGTTTGCTATTGCTATGAGAAAAAATATAACTTTCCATTATCTAATATTGGAAATAGGGACGAAACTCTGGTTTACTTCAACATGATAAACAGTAAAACTGTGGAAAAAAATGGAGTAAAAACTGTTCAAGTCAGAAGTACAGGCCATGAAAAGACAAGGTTTACAGTAATATTAACATGCAAGGCACAAAGTTAACCCATGTTCACAAACAAAGTTAACCCATGGTCATTTTCAAGAGGGAAAACTACTCCGAAAATAAAATTCCCGCCAGGCGTTTCATACATTTTCATGAAAAAGGTGGATGGACGAGAATGGTGTAAAATTATGGATGGACAATTTGTGGCAGAGGCAGGTGCTCTCCGAAATCAACACTGTTGGTGTGGGATATGTTTCGCAGTCACGTAACTGAGAACAACTAAAAATTGCTTAACAATACTAAGATTGCTGTTGTACTGGGTGGTTTAACATAGATGCTACAACCTTTATACGTCTCTGAATAAACCATTCAAAGATCACATGCATGAACAATGAAATAACTGGATGAAGAGTGGCAAAAAGTCGCATACGAAAGGTGGAGCTATGCGGGCTGCATCACTTGATGTGCTGTCTGATTTCGTGATCAAATCATGGAAAAAAGTGAAAGTGGAAACAGTGATCAAATCCTTCAAAAAGTGTGGGATTTCTAATGCTATGGATGGCAATGAGGACGATTTTTTATGGGGTACTTATAACGAAGCAGAAATTGACTTGCAAGGTACAGAATGGGACCCATATGATGAGCTTCTCCAAAACGAAAGTGAGGATGCACTTGAGGAGCTATTTGCTTCAGATGATGAACTTGAGGGTTTTGCAGGATTTTAAATACCTACATTGATTTGAAGTGAGTGTTTTGCTTTATTTCATAATGATTATAATTTATATAAATTTCAATCTTATTTTTTTTGTATCTGTCCTATAAGACGGCCCTTGATTTAGGGGGCCTTTTTTAATGATTCAACAATCGTCTTATCTGTAGAAATATACGGTAATTAGGGAACAAGGATTTTATGCTTCTACTACTTGCTAATCTGAAAATTTACTTTTACCTATCCAAAAATTGCTGCAATTACTGTAACACAATTTTTCTGCCTGAATGTGAAGCAATTTGGAATTCAGCTTGATATTTGCAAATATTGAAAAATTCAGAATACACAAGTGCCAAAACCAATCAATATAAGCAGGAAAAGGACCATATTAATGGGTGGGTGTACACTTATTACAATTTATAGAAGTTAAATCTACTAGAGAAAAGATATAATTAGTCAATTTTAAGTGACAAACCTTGACTTTGTCTTCCAAAGCAACAACTTGACATACAAGGCCTTCATGACGGCGCTCAAGAGCTTCTACTTCTGCCAAATCATTTCCAGTATCACTGCTACCAATCATTACAGATGTTTCACCAATACGAGCTCTAGTCTCATCCACATCCCTAACAAATCCATGAACTTCCAAAGCTGCACGTAATCTCAGACGATAGTCAGCCAATGCTCCTTGTAAATCTCTCCACCTAGATTAAAATTAAAATTGTACACAAATATCCATTTCATTTTCATCGTAGCAGTCCATCCTGTTTTTCCATTTTCATTGCCTTACGTCATGATTCAAATGATCTGAGGGATGGCTATAGTGAATGATTTATCATCTCAGTTAAAAATTGGTTTTAGTTGCTTCATTGTGCCATATCTATGCACCAAATAAATTTGGGCAAGTATTAGCCATGCATCATGACTTCAGTGTAAGCAAGCCTAGTCATCTTGAAAACAAATGAATGAGTTACTTGGCTCTAAACATGGATAAAATAAAAAATGGGTAATATTAAACTATACTGTGAATTATGAATAATATTTATGAGTTATGTTATGAATCGAATTACTTGGAGGTTTGACATAAGATGTAGAAGTGCCAAACCTAAAGAAGTATTTTCAAAGACAAGGGAATTGATGAAGGGGGGTCTGACAAGAGACGCAAAGAAAAGGCTGGTGAAAGCTCTAACACAGAGGGTGGCACTGCATGGGTTGGAGACTAATTCAATGAGAAGAGAGAATGTACATAGACTTGAGGTACTTGAGGTGTGGGTGTGGAGAAGGATGGAGAGGGTGAGCAGATAAGTGAGAAGGATGAACAAGTAGGTTTTGGACATGGTAGGACAGAAGAGGAAGCTAGTGGCAAAGGCTCGGAAGAGGCAGAAGAGATGGATCAAGAATGTTTTGAAAAGAGAGGGTAAAAGAAGGGAGAACACTGGGGAAGCCTGGAGGAGGAAGGAATAGGATACAAATTCTGGACAAAATTGGAAGAGGTAGACAATATGAGTCATTTAAGAGGGATCTATGGGTGAATCATCTATGAGAGAGAAAAAAAAACAATTTGCCAGAAGTAAGGACGTCAGGATAGTACTATCCAAAAAATTAACAATCAACTGGTAGAATACTCAAATAAATGAATATACACAGTCTTTATGTCATCTCATTGCAAATGTTTCCGGAGCTTTCACTACAGTTAAATATGAGATCATCTCCAAAGTCTAAGGGTGAGTTAACTCTTTGAATGGTACTGGAAAAGCCACTAAATATCTCCGTTAGATTGAGGGACCAGTGTCAAAATTAGGAAAAAAATGGTTCCATAAGGGAATTTAAAGATGCTAACAAAATTTTCTATATTGGTAAAAGTTTGCACAGGCATTATGACTTAAATGTTAACAATAAATTTCTTAATAAAAAACTATTTCAAATAGCTTTAAAATTAAATGTCAAGTTTTTATGCCTTTCACAGGTACAAAGGAAAACATTTCATTCTCCATCACATTAAAATACTCTCATTTTGTGAATATTTGAACAGAAAAATTACTCATAATGTCAGTGACTTCAGTAATCAGTCACCTCCACAAATAATCAAGCAACAACACTAAGAATTGACTTTATCAAAATTGCACAGAAGACTATCTACAAATATGTAAACACAGCAACTAATCAGGGAAAGATTTGAGGAGATAGTAAGCCATTTAGTTTGACATTATACATCTAGAGCACTAGATTCAGCCCATAGATGAGCAAAGAAAAGGAAAAAATGCCCCACACACTTGGCATTGAGCTCCTCCCTCCTTTGGTGCACTGCCTGAGTGTTACTCCGGCCCTGTCGGATAAGGCGATCAGCCAAGGCATCCAGGGATCGCATCCGCGGCTCATCCACCAAAACTCTGCTGTCACTTCGATCCATTGAGGAAGAAGAAGTATGAGAGGGGGGCCCAGAGGTTGGGGATGATGGAGATGAAGGTGGAGCCACAGCCTCCACCACTGAAATGGCAGTAGCATCTTCTAACTTGCGAACTAAGGCTTGGCAATGTTCATAATCACGACCCAAATCTCCTGCTTGAACAAGCATTTCCTAGAAGAACAAAAACATTTAACAAATCAATACAGGGTAGACAGCCACAACAGGTTATGTTATTTGGTGAGTTTCCATAAAAATCGTTAGAGCTTAATTTAACAGAGAAAAACTTGCACACCCATCCCAATGGAAGTTACATTTTCTCTACGACTTACCACCCTCTTAAGTAGGCTGGCTAGTGATGGAATGAGAAGTATAATAATTATAACTTAGTAATTTTCCACACTATTTTATTGTTTAAGGAGCCTGACTGGTTTCAATGTAAAAATATTATCTTCAGAGGAAGAATGCCAAGTACAGAGATGGTGGTTAAAAGCTAAAACAATTTCAAAGTTTTCTAAAAAATCCAATTTAGCACCTTTGTTACAAAAGTATAAAATTTTGGGATTAAAATTAGATGAGCGATTACATTCAAACAGATGTTTAGCAAACACTGAGTGGTTGTTATGGTTTACAAACTATTAAAATGTTCAGACATTCTTGTTTTAAATTTACAGCCAGTTTGGCCTGCGTAAAAATAATTGCATCCGGGAGATTCACAACAAAGGGAGTACACCCCGCTTATCTCCAGAATGTCATACCAACCCTTAGAATTAAAAATAAGTTTACCAATAGTCACAGGGTTGTAAAAAACACAATTAAAAATTGTCTTTAGGTAGCACAGGGCTAAGTTTATAACTTAATTGTTTAACAAAGGGTAACTTGCACCATCTCCTGGGTTTGTCCAGGGAAATGGGGGTGAGGAGAGTGGAACTAAATATGGCTTTCTTAGGTAAATGACGCAATAACAACTTGTCAATAAGGTCATCTTTATAGCCGTTACGTGAGCCAATGCGTTTAAAAACATTGAGTTCCACTGAAAAATCATAGTCACTAAGGGGGATATTAGTGAGTCGATGTAGGAGGGAATGAAATGACGTGAGTTTGTGGTGATGGTGGTGGTTGGAGTCAATGGGGATGATGACATCACTGAAGGATGGCTTATGAAAAATCAAAAAGGAGTGTTAACTCTCAGAGATGGAGATGGTCAAGTCTAAGAAATTAATTTTCTTTCCAACTTTTTCCACAGAGAAAGAGATTGAAGAATGGAGGGAGTTTAGCAGAACAAGGAAACCATCTAATTGTCTATCTGTCCCAGTCCAGAGGAAAATTACATCATCCACATACCTAAAATAATAAAATAAATACTGTAATAAGAGGGTTGTTTGAGGTAAATAATTTTTTCTCTAAATTGTCCAAGAAAATATCGGCCAGAACAGGCAATAATGGGGAGCCCATAGATAAGTCAAGTGTTTGGCTGTAGAAGGATCCGTTAAAATATAAGTAGTTTTGTTGAGTGGAAAGGATTAAAAAGGTGTTCAAATTCCCTGGAAATTAGGTCAAGGATATTCGACTTAGACAAAACTTCAACGGAAAGTTTCACTGCTTCGGTGGCTAGGACTGAAGTAAAGAGATTATTCACTTCAAAGGACATGAGCTTCCCATTGGAAGGTTTCATAACTGATAGTTTTTCGGTTAATTCTATAGAATTTTTTATACTACAGGTCAGACTGAAGCTGGAATAATTACGTATTAGATAATCAAGATTAAAGCTAGCGTGTGACACTGACACTAGATTTGTAATTTTAATATGTAACTAGATTGTACAAAACTTAGGAACAAGTCTGCATGTGGCAGTACAACATTCTTACCCCACCTGGCCTGTAACAACCCCATAAATGAGTATTCCTATCCCCCTTCCCAATCTTCTACTTTTTATCTCCTTCTCCACTCCCTCCTCAAGCACTGTCAGAATCCCTTCTTGACAAAAATATTCAAAAAATTTCCTACCTCACCCAACTTCCCCCAGCCAAAGATTCCCATACACTTTTCATATGCACCACATACTTCCCAGTGTTAAGTCCCATGATTTCATTTAAAAAAACAATATTCCCTGCTTAAAAATCACCCCTCCACTGCTAACATTATCCCAAAGCCTCCCTAAGTCCTCTACATGCATCTGACCAACCTGTGATATTTTTTCCATAATGACACATATTTATTTCATAACAATATCAACACCTTTCCCCTCTCTATAACCCACATTCTCCCCCCCTTCTTCTGATTCACCTCAACCCCTCCTTCCAGCTTTTTACTGGGAAAAATGCACCACTCCCCCTCAACCTACACATCAAAAACCACAGCTCCAACTGTAATAACCATCCTCAATCTGCTTCTCTTTCCTTAGCAGTGATTGTCTTACTCCATTATACTTATTAGATTCTTTTCTCCCTCCCCTATCACCACCGATTCCCAAATCCAACTCAAAGCAATGGAATAGGCATATACCAACTTCAACAAGGCTTTCAATCCTTGGAGCTTGAATGTATTCCACTAATCTTTCTCCACTCTCTTCCTTCCAATCCCCTCCCCACTGATTCCTTCCATCCATTCTTCTCCTCTAACCCTTTATTTCATTACTTATGTTTCAGACTAAAGCATTGTGCTGCCAAGCATTCAAACCTGAATGTAATTTCCTTAATAAGACATGTCTATGTTTGTGCATGTCACACATGTGATGTCTGTTTTTATATATTTATTAGCCCCAGCTCATTAAGAAAAATTAAACCAAGAATGAGGAGAAAAGTGGCAGTTCTTGGGAGTAGGGGGGACTAAGGAAGTGAGCAGTAAGGAAGGGGGAGAGACTGCAAAGGATGGAATGCACTATGTTAATGGTACCTTTGAAGAAGCATAAAAGGCAGAGAATATTTTAATTTTGCTCATCCCAGAGACAATCCAAGATCTACCAAGAATTAATCTTATTGAATCCATGGATTCCAAATTCGATCAAATCCTTCCAAAAAAGATTCTATCAACTTTGAATCTGGTTGTGCAGGTGGCATATCCACTATGTTACTGCAAACTCTTTGTTGTCCATTGCAAATTCACTCGACATATCATCTTAGAATTTATCATTTCACCACCATATACTTCCATAACGGGGTTATTTGGGTGGAAATACATTTCATCAAAAAATATGTATATCAGTTGAGATTTTTATAGTTATTTATTGCGTCAAGTTTCATTAATAAATCTCTGTATGTGCATGTGTGATACTACCTTCATAACCTTTCGGACCATTTTGTGTGCTGACATGCACAATCCATAGATCATTATGTCTGCTGTTAATATTATTTGTTCAACAAATAGACCAAACAGATTTCTTTTGTTTTTGAATAATGAAGTTTGGAGCTTCAGAATAATATACACCTTGCACAGAACGCATTATAAAAAAATCACATTAATAACGCCACAAAATTTTCTCAGAAACATTCTTTTGTGCCGTCATGCAGTGGTTAAGCGCCATTTCTTCTGCACCATCATGCCATGGTTTAGAGCCCCAAATGTAAGAATAATTTAGCTGGTCTTTTATGAGAACTGATTGAGGAGTTAGTAGGTTCTAAACATGCATTAAATATAGATATGGGTGAAATTAAAATGCACTTAGATATTGAAATAGCTATTCATGAGGCCAAATGTTACAAGGAAAGAGAGGCAATTATCTCCTTATCACCAAAAAGTCATTATATTCAAAAAGCAATCATTAGATTTTCCTAAAAGGGAGTCAGAGTTTGAAACTATGTCACACCATTTTTCACTAAATTCTAATACTATATCCTACAGCTGAATCTCCAAAGCCACTAACATACTGAGGTAATGCACATAAAAATTTTCAATTTTTTCCAGAAAAACAGCAATAGTCTGCAATTAAGTGAAACAAATAAATGGAAAGGTTTTGAAACACCTCATTGAAAAATTACTAAGAATGCACAAGAATAAGTTGAAATAGTCAGTCGTGTTCAATAGACTATCTTTCTTTATTCCAAACTGAGAGTCCAATAGATTTTTATAATAAAACAAATTTCTGTACAGTTTTCTGGTTTTTTTAAAGCTAGGTAATTAAAATTTAGATTAAGGAAGAACCTAGAATGACTCTTGGGTTCATAAATTTACAAGACAATGTAAAAATGGATTTGGGTTTGTTTTTAAACATGTAATTATTTATTTATGTATTGGAAATGATTAGGAACTGGGAAATATAATTGAGGGAAAGCACGATTCAGATTCCATATTCAGTATTCAGAAAAATTGAAGATTCTAACTCTAGATCAGGATTTGATAATTTTCGATTTGACCCATCACTAGTTAATACCTATTAATACACAGTACATTAAATTTTCAGACTACAGTTAATACACTGGTACCAAAATTTAAAACTTGCAAATATAACAAATTTGATAAATACAGAAACAACTCTTGCTTTGAATTCTGATGGTGAAACAATTGAATACCAATGTGACACTTCATTAGCATGATATTTACCTTGTCTCTAATCCATGCTTCTACTTGCTCGACTTGATTATTGAACTCAAGAATATCTTGTGCTTCTTCCAACCCTCGTCCACAGTTGTCTGAGTCCTGCTGAAGACGACGCCATAATCCTAACAGGTTTTCTAGCTGTGCTCTTATTTCACGAGAAGCTCTGTGTTTCCCCTCAATCAATTTTTCTCCTGAAATTGAAACAAAAATTTTTGGTCAAAATAAAATTATTTTATACCCACTGCTTCATCATCTATTCCAACACCTCAGGATCACTAAAATGAATAGATATCAAGATGAGTTCAGTTGTCAAGAAATCTGCTCAAACACATTAATCCATTTTTGACATTAACCACATAATAAAACCGAATATGCTATGATGATATGAACACTAATGCATTTTTTGTTACTTGGTATTTTCATATATCCTTCAATTTGAGTTATCAGGGCAAAATTTCATGTGAAACAAGAAAAATTATCTTAATCATGAAATGTTAACTGATGATTAAAGTCAAATCACAACAAAATTTTCAAGGGAAAATCACGTGGCAAAAATTAAAAATATAAACTAAAAGCAATATTTGCCATCAATGATGTGGAAAAACATGTCAAATTCAAAGACATCCAGTAAAATGTATTTTCCATAAACATTATTGTAACCAGCCAATTACTGTCATCAAACCACCGGAATAAAAAATAGCAGTCAACAATAATTTGATTCAACATCTCAGCCCTTATTGAATGCAAAATCAAAGTGAAACCAACCTTTCTTTTTTGTTTCTTCAATTCCCTTAGCATTAGCCACAAGCTCTGCTTGGAATGCTTGATGCTTTTGCAACTTTTTTACTTTTTCTTCTAAACTATCTTCAGACTCGCTTCCAGGTTTTCCATCACCAATTCTTCCAACAGATGCAGCCAATTTCTTGGCTTTTTCACCAATCCATGATTCCGCCTGTGGGAATCACAGTAAAAATTTAAAAGATGATACATTAAAGAAGAATTAAGTCAAAATATTCTAAGAGTACAACTTCTTAGGACTGAATTCATTCCAGTTAAGTGACAGGTGTCATCAATTTTTAACAATGCTATTTTAATACAAGTTCTATTAATGCAACTGAGTTTGATGATAATGAAAAGACAAAAATGTTGATCAGGAATAGGTCAGTTCAGTTCTTAAGTTCTCATTTCTTTCAATTCTTGAACTAGAAACCAGAACCGTAACATACAAGAATTCACACCAAAATCCTCCCTGCAAAAATTCCTCTGATTAACCATTTGAATCAGTAAGTGGTATTAGTGTACTATAGCCTGACAAAGTGTCATACTATAGTTACATTGAAGTTTATGTTAAGTAACTAGATTAAACTTTGGAAGGAATACCAAGAAACTAGACCATGTCTATCTTCCTGGAGCACAGATTGAAAAATGTATGCATGTTACAGATATACCAAGCTTTGCCAAACACAGTGTAGTGCTTCACTTCTGGGTGGTTTTTTCAATGGCCATTATTTCAAGAAAGGTCAAAACCAAATAAAAAAATAAACACCCCAATCTTAACAGACAAGGATGATGGAGACTAAACATATTTTTCATTTAAGATTATAATGTATAATAAAATGCACTTAAGACAAGAAGACTTGGACCAAAGAAGAGACAAATAGATGGATTTGCCTCTAATTAATTTTTTTTAATGCTTAAAAAAATGATTAGCTCGGGACATGAGTAAATATTTTTACAAATTAGAAAATGAATTACACTATGAAAAAAGAATATTAATGCTTTGAATCAGAAAAATTTTCCACTTGCCTCATCACTAGTACATATATGCTACTTAATAGATGGAATGAATTGAACTTTGCTGTGAAAAGTCAATATAATCAAAGCATTGCATATATGAATGCAAATAATTCATTATTTCTTTTTAAATTTAGCCATAAAATTTAACGAGAAATAAAAAAGATGCACAGAATAATTTATATTGTTCTCATGCTCACTTTCTTCAACATTTACATACCTCACCAACATCCCGAACAAACTGAGCGTAGAGTAATGCCTCATCAAGTGCTCTTCCTCGAGCAAACCAAAGTTCTCTCACTTTGTCACGCCTCTTCAACGCAGATCCAAGCCGTTCTGCTATCCTGTCCTTGTCAAAGTGCCCCTGTTTCAATAGCTTTTCCCCATGCTTGCTGAGATCACTCTCTCTCTCTTCACCTTTGGTTCTCAAAAGCTTCCCAAAATCCTCATGCCGACGTAGCTGAGCACTAACTTCCTCCACAGTAGTTCCCAGATCGCCACTTGTAAGAGCAACCTAGAAGAATAAATTGAATGTACACTACACCACATTCTAAGATATAACAGCATTAGGAAAAAAATTGAAAGAAAAATAAAAAAACTTTAATTTTCAAGGAAGACAAATATTAAATATGATGGAAGGGAAAATGAACATTTCAGGACTTGTACAATTATCTCAAAGAAGAATGAGTTAGAGAGCTACAGATAACCAATCATTGGTTTGGTAATAGAGGAAAATGACAAAGACCTTTCGATTTTGCTCAACATATTCAATTATATCGATTTATGTTAAAACCGAAATATTTTTTAATCATTCAGATATCACCTAAATGTGGTAATCTTATGTAATGTAAATGTACAAAAATTAAAGTATTGTACATGTAAACAAAAGCTTATTTCCATGTCATGTGATAATACAAATAATTCATGTTTCCCAGTCCATTAGACATATCATGTTTTGCCAGGCTAGATTTTACAAGAAAAAGAGCTTTATCTACATGGATGGGTCCACATCCAGTGGATGATTAGATTGAGGCTGATTTTAGAACTCACTTTTAGGCCAAAAAAGATATGCATCGCACCAGGAAATATGGCAATTTAGTATCCCACCCTAAAATTTTTAATTGTAATGTTGTAGTTGATTTCTTCCATGAAATCGGTCCATTCACAAGAGTACTCATAATATATGATATTATATCGATAACCCTAGCTTTAGCAAGTTAAGAGTCTGAGGAAATTTGAACAGGGATGAAGAAAAATATTTTTTTAAGGTAAAAAATATACTTGCAAGCAGAAAAGACTTGATCATAAAGTACTTCAATGTAGGGACAAAAATCACACACCCTTACTTAAAAATTTAGGAAATATTTACTGAAACTAAACTGCCAAAAATATATGACATTGTTTCACTAAATCACAGCCAGACAGAACAAAATTGTAGCCAAGTTAAATAATTCTCTTTCTTAAGATAAATTATTACTAAACTCTGAGGTGAAAAAAATGGCTGCTGAAGACAATAGTTACAAAAAACAACTGATACCTCTTGAGTACTGCTGATTGCATCCATCTGTTTAGCATCTCTCAAGAAAAAGTGAAGATCAATCAGCTGGTCCAAATAAACCTTTTTGTGCTGCCATGCTGCATGCAGCTGTTGCCTCTCATTCAAAAGAGCTGTAAACCTGTCTTCTATCTCCTGATTTGGAAAAGAGAACAGAATAATTAAGTAAAATTTATGAGAACCAATGTATTGGAAATTGAAAACATGTAAATATAATAAAAACTACCTTTGAGGCATAGTGCATATCATTGACCATAGCCTCTCCCGATGCAACAGCAGAATGAAATAATTCTTCTCGTGCCTCTATTTCTGCTTTCAAAGCTTCATGCTCCACTTTCAGAGCCTGAGCACTAGCTGCATCTCGTACTCTCTCCTCAGTCAGCATGGAAGATCGTAGACCAGAGGCCCAGTTACTTAAGTCTCTCACCTATAAAATTAAGAAAAAAGTATGAAGTTGCATTTAAACAGGATCAATTCAATAGAAGAATAATATGAAATACTTAAAAAAATGATCAATATCAACGCAAGAGATACACATGGAAAATACTAGGAGATATTGCCATGTAACAAATCAACTATCAAGTGTAAGAGTTATCCTGGAGCAGATATACATAATGATCACGACCTAGTAATCATGGAAAGCCACCTTCGCTACAAAAAAATTGAGAACCAAAATGGGACCAAGAAACAAACATGAACCAAGATGGGACTCAAAAATGCTGGCAGAAAAAGAGAACAGTGAGAGAAAGATTTGCCACAACAGTTGACAAGAAACTAGAAAATGGAGGAGAAATGGATACATAAGGAATATAGGAAGATCTGAAGAGGACTATCAGAGAAGTAGCAGAAGAGCAACTGGTAAGCTAGAGAGTAGACATGAAGAAGCTATGGATTACAATGGAGATTAGGAAAATAATAGAAGGAAGAAGAAAATTCAATAACACCAGGATCGAAATTGAGGCAACCATCTACAAGAAGCTAAGGAACAACGTCAATCGAGAACGCAAGATGGCTAGAGAGAGTTGGATAGAAAGCTGCTGTGAGGAAGTCAATGAAAATATGTAGAAGGGGAGCACTGCAATAGCAGACAAGTTTGTGAAGAAACACTATGGGGAGAGAAAAAAACCAAAAGCAACAACAGCAAGGAAGAAAATAGGATTACATACACTGATAGAGGGTGAAGACATTGGGAATAGATGGAGGTGATACATCGAAAAAATCTACCAGGGGCTGACACCGCTAGAAGAAAACCTAATGAATGACAAGAAGGGGGTTGCCAAGGAAGACCAGGGTTCACACATACCAAGGAGTAAGTTCCATAGAGCAGTAAACACCCTCAAGAAAAATAAAGTACCTGGAGCATATAACATAAACAGAGAAATCATCTAAGCACTCGGAAGTAAAGCCAAGGAAAACCTAACAATATAATCAAAGACAGGTCCCAAAGCAGAAGACTTGCACAGGATTTTCAAAGGAGTGTAATTATTGTGAGACAAAGAGGACAAGGTCTGAGAAATGTGCAGAGCACTGAACCCTGAGTCTAGCATCACATGTATCAAAAACACTAACACAAATAATAAACCGAAGGATGGAAAGGAAAATTGAAGAAAAACTCTCTGGAAAACCAATTTAGATTTTGAAAGAACAGAGGAACCAGGGAGACCATACTCTGCCTAAGAGCAATGGCAGAGAAAATAATTCATGTGAATAGGCCATTATATGTAGCATTAGTGGACCAGAAGAAATCCTTTGACCTTCTGACCCTTCCTTAATTATTAGTAGTACAACATGTTCAGGCGGCTGGACAAAAATTCAGAATTGATTACCACAACAGAAGAACTAGCAGAATAATCTACCAACTATTTTAGAAGCAAGTCTTCATGATGGGAATGAAAGACAGAAGACAAATAGAAGCTAAAATCAACAAACAAATAACACAAGGATAAAACCTCTCACCAGCACTGTTCAACATATTCTTGGAGGAGGCAATAAGAGAAGCACAAAAAAATCCCATTGAACAGAATGCAGATCAACAGAGAAGAAGTAAACATGCTCCAATTCACAGAAAATATCACAGTCATAGCAGAAAACCTCTATGACCGCCAGAGGTTGCTAAATACAATGGACCAATTTCTCCAGGAATATGACATGAAAACAAATATGATGAGACTAAAATACTAGTACATATGTGCAAGAGAGAAGCTGAATGCAGAAGTCACGCTGCGAGGAGAGAAATTAGAGCAAATGGATTCCTTCACCTATCTCAGAAGTACCCTCACATGGGATGGAAGAAGTACAACAGACATATGAATAATAGCCCAAGCTAAGAAAGCATTCATGATGAAAATACAGCAGCTTTTTTCAAAGATGATAGGACTATAAATTAGGAAATATTATGTGAAAACATTCACGTGGCCATTCAACACAAGGTATGTATATTATATTCAATTCCAGTGTATGGCATTAATAAGTAAATGAGATTAACATGTGAATGGCAACAGATAGTCTTTCACGTTAGTCTTTTGTCTTGTCTCAGATACAAATTTGGTCGTGGGCAGTTCATAAACAACAGAGATATTAAACTTCAAAGATTGGACTACGACCTCATTTGCCACGACTGAAGGACCCGCTGTCGGCGTCAAAATGATGAGCCGCTGTACTTTGAGAATTTATATCTTTGTCTGTGTAAATATTAGTGCAATATTTTATACACTACTTTAAAGATAATTTTCTTTTAATTTCCACGAAAAGGGAGATACCACGAAAAGAGAAAAGGTCAATGCGCAAAATGGTTGAAACTTTGATCGTCTCTAGATCTGCCGAAAAATTTTTTTTTCCAAAAACGCTGCTACACTTTTTGATGAAATGCTAGAAGGAACCCACACAAAAATTTTGGTTCGAATCGGTGACACCAAGGGTCAACTCACTGCTGATCTGACGTGGAATGACCCATATACATACATATATACAAGAATTGCTCGTTTAATAGTATAAGATAAAAATAGTGAAGCTATTAAAACTTTTCTATTTTGAGAAAATTTATGAATTTCGACCTCAGTCAAAATCAGAGGAAGATATCAGAGAATTTTTACATTTTACATATTCCACTGCCAATAAAAGCATTTGAATGCAATACAGTTTCAATCATTATTATCATTTGTTAAACTCTGTGTTTGGTCCAAAGGAGGCATTAATTAGTAGTGTTTACATTAATTTTTTTTGTTTGCGTGAAATTTTCTTGTGAAAACCTAGGCAGGCATGAAACAATTTTACAAATAGTGATATGACTCTGCCTGTTTTATTCTTATTCAGTAGCTAAAATACTCGCCCCATAAGAGTATTTTGACGTAACTTTTCCATTTGCATCTGCAGCAGTGAGAGATGTAAATAGGTAAAATAAATCTGTGAAGTCTGAAAAATAATCAAGTAGTTAGAGATGATTGATAATTGATGGAGATTTATGGAATAGTTTTGGGGATATGATCTAATGATGGGGGTGTATAATATATCATTGCCCTATTCATATATAAAAGCGGTGAATACATTATCTGCAGTGGATGTAGTCCACCTCTACCTTACAGTAGTTGATTCTTGAGAAGATATTCAAATCTTTTTTCTTCAGGTAGCTTTCCACATACATTTAGAAAATTTTGGCATAAGCCACAATAGCTTACACCAACAAGCGTGTTGCTATTCTATGTCGAATGTCACCATCTTATATTTAGGCTACAGTTTCTGATGAAAAATCATACATGTAAATAGAAATACATAATGTAAACACCAAATAATCTGATCTTCCAAATAATCTTTCTGAGGACACCAGCACATAATTTATAACTTGCTACTAATTAATAACATAAACAGGCACCAAATCTTAATTGAATCTTGGTACTTACTTGCGTTAAAAATTTCTGCAAGTCGCAACTAGCCTGTAGATCTTCCTTTCTCTTCAATGAATGTTCCTGCAAGTCATTCCATGCTGCCACTACAACAGCCTGTCTCTCAGCAATTTGAACGGCATTATCTCCAGGATACTGAGCCTGCAGCCTAGCAGAATCTTCAACAAGGATCTATGGAGAAAATATTTAAAATTTGACTTTGAGAAAGAGAAGTATATTCTCAACATTTCCAATTACATACAATTCTAAGCCACTCCATAGTTAAATTTATTTGAGAATAGAAAACAAGTGTAAATATTCTTGCACAATTTGACACACAACATCTTATAAATCAACATATAATAACTCTGGTGCAAACATAATATCTCATATTTTCTTCATTACTAGCAACACAACACAAAATAAGCAGTTATATAAATGCCAAAATAAAAATACTAGGTATATCAGATCCAATGACTTATCACATAAAAAGGCTAAACTATAATAATAGGAATTTCAACACATACCTGCAGCTGGGCCTCAAGAGCCACAAGGTCATTTTCAAAACCTTCATGACGGCGGATGAGAGCAAGAACAGAGTGAAGGTCCCTTCCTAAACTGTCTTCTGGAAGAGCAGCAGATTTTTCCTGTATTCTTGACAAAGCTTCAGCAGCATCCCTGTGGAATCTATGGATCTCTCCAGCTGCATGGAGTCTCCTTTCTCTGTTTTCTATCAAGTTTTGTAAGTGCTTCCAACGTTCCCTGTAGAATGATGTTAATATTTAGATGTAGCACCAGATTCAAGACCATGGCTTTAGATTTAAAATCACCTCACCTCAAAACCATTCTCACGTATCACTTCCAATTAAAAATTACAACATATAAATGAAAATATTTAAAGGGGAAAATTGAAAAAAAAACACGAGTCACCTTATATGAAAGACTTATGACAAGTATGGCAGCTGGCCAGGAACTTTGCATATCATCTCCCATGACCACTGTCGGACTCACCTTTTCATCAAATGGATCTGATTTTTTAAATTCTGCTCAGAGGTTCAATAAGTGTCCCTGCTTTGCATTTTCCATCTGAATTCTTATAACCATAAATTAATATACGTACCAGTAAAAATGTAAAACTTAAATGGCAAGCCAAAAATTAGACTGCCATTGTAAATTAAATCTTTACCCAAGTTTAATGAACAAGCACTGGTTCTCAGATATACATTATATCCATCCAGTCATCTTTCATTAAAGCCCTATTAAACTGCATCTCTCTCAGAAGATATTGGTTTCAAGAGTCTAAACCTGGCCCTGCCATGTACGGATTAAATGAAAGCCCTTCAACACAATTTAACTGCATGCTTCACTAAGAGCAAGAGCAAGCAGTAGGGCTGCAAGTTGAAACTGCACACTTATACAACTTAATTTTTATAACTCTTTCAGAAGTGACGCAGTTCATTTCATTTATTCCTATTCAATTCTCCTGAAAATTTGTGGAACAAGGTTTAACCCAGTTATAGAGGAAGTAGATTAAGTAAAAAGGTGAGGATGATTTAACTGGGCAAAATACTTGAACTAAATGAACTTGGATTCACTTTAGAAGTCATTAAAGAACATTTTCATTACATCCATGGACAATGAAAGACTTTTTATAGGATTGGTATAGGTTTCTACAGACAAAATAGTAATATAATTTGGATGTACATCTCATTTTAACTCTGATACTACACTTATTAATTAAATTTCAAAACCTCAAGTCTAAAGAAATACTAACTACTATATATTTAAGGAATAAGCAAATATTTCTAGTTACATACCCAACAGAATTTAAGTAAATTATTCTCTCTAATTAATGGAAAACATGACTGTCTTTACAGGGTAAAATATGTATGACTTATGCTACACTATTTGATGGAAACTACATTTTCTCCAAAAAATGCTATCCACAATGAAATTATGAACAACAAAAATGAGAAGAGCTCAAAAGGAAAAAATAGGATCATTCTTTCTCATTTCCTTGATACATCACTCAGCTGTTACTGATCATTGACTAGGTCACTCAAAATGATAGCAAAAGTCAACAAATCTGTGCTATTCTGTGCTTTAAATTCCAGGAGCTTTAGGATTGGATTACACGGCAGTAACAGAATTGCTGTATTTCCTTTAGGTTGCACCAGAAAGATACAAAATTAATTCAACAATTTTAAAGAAAAAAATTACTTGATTATTTCAAGATATAATAAAAATCAACCATTAAGAGCATCACTGTGCCAACTGGATAAAGCCATAAGATTGGGCATCAGATATGTTAGAAAAGAAAGGCGCACTACAATGCATTGGAGGATGAACATTTGAGGAGGATAATAATGGATTGCCAGGGACTTATTTATTCTGGTAAAGATAGGAGGCCCAATTCAAACTCCGTATCACTCTACTTAACCATTTCCAATCTTGACTTCGACATCAAAAGGCTCCATTCATTTTGAGGTATTATCATCATACACATACACTCAGTCAAATTTTGTTAACTGACACAGCTTGTCTACTGCTAATGAACAATAGCATCTTAAGTACTTGTTCCGTTGGTGAATTTGTTTGGTCCACACTTGTCCACTATTTGTCCACACTTCATAGAAGTTAACCTAAATAGTATAAATTGTGTGTACCATTTACTGCATTTTCCTACAAAAACCACTCACTTTTCCCCATAATGCCACTGAAAACAAGGGAAGGCACAGCTCAAGGCAAGTTCTGATGCCTACCTGTTAGGCTTCCCACCAACCAGAGGAAAGAACTAAGCTTACTTGTTGAAATAAGTTGCAATACGTGCATTCAATAACATCATTCGAGAAGCACACAACATTGCCTGACATAGTAAGGGTTTCCATTTCCATAACAATTAGGCATTTACATGAAAAGCATCTCACAATGCCAGAAAAAGACATTGTACATACATACTTTTTCATTGTGGCCTTTGGTGCCTGCCAAATGGCCTGAATCCCAGCTAGTCATAAAACTGGACACTACTTTTTCCTTAAAGTTAATTATCTCATAAATTTATCCTAATAGCTTTGTAAATTTAAGTGCAATATAAGCTTCTAATTTTTCATGGTTTTCCAAAATGGCTGTTTACTAACCATGTATGCAATGAATGGTGGACTCCTAACTTATTGGGCACAAATTTTCTGCTTTGTTGGTTACTTGTATTTAGCATAAATTTGCATTAGGAAAAAAATGCAATCACATCCAGGCTAGTAGTTATCATAATATCCAAAGATACCCCCCTCATTCCCAGAAAAATATTGGTGGTCAAAAGTGCAAGGGTCTGACCAATTTTCCAACACAGAAAGAAAATCACCCAGAAACTCCTAGACTGATAGGACAAAATATCACAGATATAATATCACACTAGGGATGGCTGCAATTTTAAATCTGAAGGCACTGTTTTTGGAGAGCGCAACTCCTTGCTCAACAATAGCTCTTGACACAATTCTTGTCAACTCTTGACAACAACAAACAACAATGGGAGAGAAATTTAAGGCTCTGGTTCAGAGGTGTTATTATAAATCCTCCCTCTTCTGATATGAAAACCCTCTGGTGCAGGTGAGGTAATTTCAAGCACCCTTTGACGAGCAATGTTTACATTCTTCACAAACGACTGAGACCTTTGGCCATGGATGCCAAAGTCTGGTGCATGAAAATTTGTTTTCAATTAATTATCTTGAAAGTGATTCACACCAGAATTTGAATTAAGAATGCAAATGAGGTTTATATATTTGTATTTTCTGAGGGTATTATTGTTTTTTAGATCGCAAACAGAACTTATACATTGAAATACCTTACTCTTGTCAATGTTTCCTGTGCATTCAGACTAATTTTCTGGGCTATGAAATGAATACAAAGTATAAATGAACACAATCGATAGGGAAGCAGTCTTTTACCAAAAATTGGAATAATTTTTATAGCCCTGGTGGGTGTAGGTATGCTCAAAACCAGGAATATTGAGTAACAGTGAACTTAGAAGTTCATTTTCATCCAACATCTCAATACCCAGAGAATTGTATGTCCAGAAATTTGTTTCTATTGTTGAGAACATATGAAATTAAGAGCGTGAAATATGTGCTACAGGATTTTAAGAGAGTTATGGTATTAATAAATAATTATTAAAAATTGAAAGGATCATATTTTGTAAATTGACTCTTATGAAACGTACCTGACATCTGACATAGATACATCTACATCAACTGGGCAATGGTTTTGCAATTAATTATGGTCACTATGATGTTGATACACCTATGATATAGGATAATTACAACTACTTTTGTCTTTCCTTAAAGGACTGATACCTAATTAACCGAGTGGAGAATGTTGGATTGGAATAATCTCAGAGGCCCATTTGTGACAAAATTTCTCTTTCACACTTCTTCAAGAGGATGAAAAGTTCCCAAAATTAAGGGGCTGATTCAGTAATCACATTTAAATATGAAGTCATGACATATGCTCTATATTTTACCCCATCCAAGTGGGTAAATATAGAAACCAATTGGTGAAATGGTGCTCCACTTGTCTCCTAAAACCCAAAATGAGAAATGATGGCATGTAAGGCAGGTTCTTCCATTTTACCTTAATTTATTTTCACTGGCTGAGAGATTGGTGAAGTATTGAAAAGCAGAAAATAAATGAGACACAGTCAAAAAATGCCAGTAAACAGTGAAGGGCCAGCAAAGAGAAATGTTATGGAAGGATTTTAACGTCATACTTGTGCTCAACTTTGTTAAGTTAAAAATAACTTTGCTCACTTTTCCTTCTCGTCCAGCTGGGAAATACGCCTACTTAGAATGAGGGAGAGAGCCTCTGTTAACTTGAATAAAAGTATCGACATGCTAATACATACCCACAATTATTATTTATTTTTATAATTTATTCCAGTACCCCTATGAATACTTTTCAGAATCTCAGTTTCAAGTAAAATGTAAAAAAAGAATCTACTAGTCATTTTACATAAGAAAAGCAGAAGTGCTTTATAATCATGAAGTATTCAGATCCATGCTAAAAAACAGCATCCCTACAAGGCCCTATCCAACATTCAGAATTGCAAAAAGCACCCAAGAAATATAAAAGCCACTCCTAGGAGCCATTTCAACATTCAGAATAGCAACTAAAGGCTAGGATGCCATTCTTGGGAAAAGAAAGCACCTTTGGAAGCAATTCTGGCAAATAGGGTAGGTGCTGTTTCATTTACGTTAGGTGCCATTTGTACACTAATATTACCCATTTTGGTGGGCAACGAGTCATTTTTTTAAGAAGGGAAAAGTTTTTCTCATCCTATTCAAGCCAAATAGGACAAAAATGAAGACCTCAAGCAACCTGCAAAGCAGCAGCATGATTGACACTTTATTTATAGCTCATGCATATTCCAACTTTTTGAGAAAAAATTTTTGGCCTAAATATTGGAGGGTCAGACTATATGCAAGTTAATCTTTAAATGGCTTAAATCATAGCATGAAAAAATTAGGTTGATCTTTTCCTGGCCATAGTGCATTACCACAGAGCAATATACCTATCTATGAATTCAAACAAATAATTGATTGGAAAAATGAGTTAATTACAGTCTTCAGTTTATGTTCATAACTTAGATTTAATGCTTCATTGATAATAAGATCCTATTTTGCATATTTTGTTATTCGAATCAAAGTGGCTGACGATGTTGATCTTTAGAACTCTGGTTTACAACAAAATGCTGGATAGAGGTTGGGTATTCGAGAACCATCATCAGAAAATTATGCTCAATTATTATGAGGCGAGTACTTAATTTTTAGACAATAGTTAACAAATAGCCTAGCTAACCCTTTCTACCAAGAGAGTCCTCAAAATTAATGATCACTTGTGTGAGCCTGCAAATACACTAAAGCAACCTTTTCTCATCACCCAGCCCTAATGGTTGTTGGTATCATTTGTTTCGAGAAAACTATAGTACTACAGAGCAACTACCTAACAAATGCATCAGCTGATGAGGAGAATCAGAAATGCTCTTTTGTTTCAAGATGGCAGTAAGTGAAAAATACACTTCTGAGGGATGACATGTGCCCAATCCCTTGGTGAAAGCCAAATTTCCATAGTACAAAGTAAGTAAGAATGTATATGGTGTGCAGAAAAGGTGGATGTAATTCGAATAAAAAGGCTCTATTCTTACTGCGTTCCAAAAACTTTTTGAGCTGGTGTAACTTAAGCGTGCATATACCAGGTCAGACTGTAGACAAGTCATCAGAAAAAGTACAACCTTTTGGCTGAAAAAATCAGTGGTTTCACTATGCACAAGGTCAGTAAAGTACAAAAATACACAATTAAATTAAGGTAATTGAAAAAGAACTGACAAAAAAGAATTCATGAACCAAATCAATCTTGGTCAGAAAAGGTAGGTATTAAATTTTGGTTTTCCAGCGTTCATTATATTACATTAATAAATGCCATCACGGTAACAGCCTAATTCATTTAAGGGCCATGTTGCAGATGGAATGAAATAGGATAGAAGGGCATAGTATTCTTTTGAGTGAAATTTGATGTAGAAAAATGTAAAATTTCCACGATCCATCAAATTCTTTAATGAAAAATATCACTGTATATTTTATCTTCATTGAGTTTCACTATAATAAACTATAGTAGGTTCAACACTTCATCCACTTGAGAAACATTTTCAAAGTCATGCCCAATTTAAATTTTCCATGCAGAGGTAGGCAATGCCACTCCCCAAAGCCTCTTATTTTATCCCCACAACATTCATTTCTCTGCAGAACTTTCCAAATTTTTCAGCATTTACAGTCTACTGGGACGTTGGCATTCCATTTGGTATAAATATTTATTTGCCAAAAAGAATGTTTGTTTCCCACCAAAAAATGAGTGTCATTAATCCAATGTGAACTTCAAGGACCACGAGATTACCTCAGTAAGTTTACATTAAATGCCCAGAAAATTCTAGCTAGTAGGACCATCAGCGAGAATTCAAATGCTGGCTTTTAAAGTTTAAAAAAGTTACTCAAAACCCATGCGCACCACCATGAGCAGTAGTAAGAGCTAACCACCCATGCTACTGCCTACTTTGAAATTGCGAAGCAAGTTGGAATATTTTGCTCAGAAAAGGTGATTTATATCTTGTAAAGTTGGCCAGTTAAATTTGATAGTAGAAGGTGAAAAATATGCCTAGATCCTATCCAAATAAATTCTTTTTATTTTTGGAACTCTCATTTCTACTCCTTACACCTAAAAGGAAATGCAATCATTCTGTTAAAACCTGCATAAATACACATACTAATTTTAGACGTGAAATGCATACAGGTACACATGAGGAGACTAGAGAGATTTGGCTAGGTGGATAAGCACAACATAAAAGACCAAAAATGAGTAAAGAAAGAGAAAGAGAGAATGTCCCTTACCGGATCTCTTGATGCCTCTGGGCCACTTGAGCCACGGGGTCATCAACCACACCACCCTTATCCTTTGACACCCCTCTAACACCGTCACTGAAAACGTTAGCCATTAGTACCACCCAAAACCACCACAGATGCTTACCATTCCATCAACCCTTGAAATCACTGCTTTCGTTTTGGAAATATGTTGAAAAACCATCACCAGAGAGGAAAAATTTGAGATGTGTACTCAGATGGTTATCTTAGCTGATAACATTTAATACCAGGACTCTCCAAAAATGTTCAAAAAAGAAGTGCTTGTTTTACAAGATTATATACTGACATATTAGCACCATTTAAGACTGAACAACTATGAAATGTATCACATTTGAAATAAGACAGACATGGATCAACAACAATGCCAAGGGCTGAAGTTTAATTTCACATACATTACTCATAACCACAAAAGAACAGTTAGATGAAAGCCAAAGTTTATTTAGAGATTTCAAAACCCTAGTAATATATTTGCTCAAAAGTGACCTTGAGACCTTACTAAGAACCTAACTATTCTAATTAGTAGACTTATAAAGTAATGCCACAGAAGTAGAAAGTAATCGGCCAGTAACTATTTCTTTGGAGACTACCACAGGCTACTGGCATATGAGGGTGACTGAACATATGCAACCACAGGTATTTCTGAAACCTTAATTAAAAGTCAAACCAATGAGATATCATTCAGTCAAACTAGCTACTAAGCTTTTTCAAAATAAGCTATCAGAGAGATTTCATCAATTTAATTAGAGTCATGGACAGCAGCATGGAGCCTTCATGTATTATGAAGAGATAATTATTCATCTGCAACATGACTTATTCAGATGTCGCACCACAATTGAAGAAACAAACACAAGAGAATCACACCTACATACTTGATCAGCATTAGGCAGGATATTTTTTTAAATAATGAATAAGAAAAACTATTCCACTGACTCTGATACACTTCAATGAACATATATTAGCAGTCTATTGCTTACCATATTAACACATGGTATTCCACTTATTGTAGATGGATGCATGTAATACATTTGTAACCCTTAAATCCAACTGCAGCTGACATAATACATCTCAAAGTTCTCTGGATTCGACATAACTGTTCTTTGCGGGCGTGAAATTGTCATGCATTTTAATTTTATAATGAGGGGCAAACAAGGAAGCTACAATTAACCATGCTTACTTCAAGTAATTCACAATTATATTTGAGGCCATAGCAGAAAGTTGGCAGACTCAGTTTGTTAACTTAGACAGTTTTGCATGACTTCTCTTTTCAAGTACCGATAAGGACATTCATATTTGAAGTAAACAACAATTCTTCAGAAGAGAAGACAATCTCATGCAACCAATTCAACCACATGATAACAATATTTCAAACAATTTCCAATGAGTGAACTTGTCAGACACAAAACATTAACACAGCCACCACCAGAATTCAACAAACACAAAAATATTAAAATAGTTTTTTAAAGGAATTACGTTTAAATGATTATACAAAGTGTCCAAAAAAACAGATACTCAATGTTCCTAAAATACTATCTATGACAAACCTAAGAAGGAACTGGATGTCCTCAACCCATTCCTCACTCGATTCATCACCAACGCCAACAGAAATAAGTTACTGATGTCTAACCAGAATGTAAAGAATATCAATTCCAAACCCATCTATTAAAACTAGGGAAGTTTTAGATTGCCACCAATTTTGGAGGATATGAGACAGAAGCTTACTGAATACAAAAACTTCACTTAAACAAGGCCATTAATGAGGAGCTCAAATCAAAGGAGAGATTTTCAACTCATGTACTAATATTTCTAGGTTAAGGAAGGTACAACCTCACATAGAATTTTTATTACTGCACAAATTCAAAAAGGAGATGAAAAAGACATCAAATTAACCACATTAAGTCGTGCACATCTTAACATGGCTGGGAGGGGAGGGGAATACATAAAATAGGTAACTGAGCAGAAACCTCAAACAAAGCATCTACGATTTTATCTGTGAGCAGACTTAATATTTTGGCTAGCTCCACCTTGGATAATGTGGACACCTGAATCATCACCTTCTATATGGCAACTTGCCAAGACTGCAGCTTGTCAGTCATGGTTATTTTCCTAACTGAATTAAATCAACTATTAACACTTTTTTCTTGTTAGGATTTATTCCCTACCTTCTCTTTGATTTTATCGAACCGCCATCATTAATTTGACACTTGGGGGCCATAATAAAGGGAAAATGAGAAAACAACACTCAGCACAACACCCCCGAAAGGCCAATGCTTTTAGTTTTGAGACATCAACACCATGTCCCTCAAGACAGCAGCAAGGTCAACTAGAGCCACAAGGTGTAAATTAGGAGATTGATATGAGTTTCAAATTTTTCTCATACAACAGGAAAAGTAATGATGGGAAACCACGGGTTTAAAAGGAAAGCTTAAGAAATTGAAAATTACTTGGAAGGTGCTAGAAGTCTTAAAAACTTCACATAAAAATGTCGCAGATAAATCTACTTGAAACACACTCATTGCACCCAAACTTTTGGTAAGAGTCAAAATGGCCTCCCCCATGTAAGCACCTACATATATGGCTACGAGGCTGCAACTCAAATTTAATAAGAATTTATTTTCTTCAAAATGGGTAGTTTAACGTGAATGTGAAACATGCTACAGAGGGGAATAAAAATTTCATAGAATTATTGAGACAATTTAAAGTCGTCTAATAAATGTATTGATAAAAATTTACTTAGGGTAAGACTACAGCAGTGCGCCTAAATATGGTTAGGTTAGGAGGCCCAGGTAGGTCGCAGAGCAATGGTTAGCTAACACATTTCCTAAATGAGAAATCGTGCAATTGTCACCGGGATGACCTAGACATTATGACATCGAATAATGTGACAAAGAACATTTTAGGCCTACTAGTTTGTATTTAGCAGTGTCAGATGGTATCTTGGGACAGTGTCCAATGAATCATTCACCATAGGATCTCACCATGACGAATGGTACTCATTTCAACTTGGGGATGATTATTTCAGGATATTTTCATTTCTAATTTCCTAGCCAAGTGAACAGGAGATAACTGAGACTGCAAACAAGTACAATACTCGATAAAGGAACAATAGATATAAGGGACCTATTCAATTCCATTTCATTAAAAATGATCCATGTATGATATGAAAACACATCCTTTTTAAGTCTTAAGGATTATATATGTAAAAGGATAAAAACTTGTTTTAAACATGAGGATAGGAAATATCAATGCTAATATTTATCAGCACAATAACTAACATCAAACCTCAAAGAATTCCAGATAATATCCATGACTATACAATATTAAATAGGGTACTACAATCACGACAAGAGATTCATTACAATTTGATAGCATTCTGAAAACTGAAAGTCACTTCAGAAAATCCATGTGGATACTGAAAGTTACAGGAAATCAAGTTTTAAATGACAACTGTGTTGGATTTAATATAACAGCTGTGTTGAATGAAATATAATATTATCATCAAATGAGAAAATGCTACTGATGGAATTTGCTGATGACTAAAGAAAATCTAACAATTTCTCTCAAATTTCAAATCCAGTTCATGGACTGATATCTGTTTTGTAAACCTTGTTTCCGACAACAGTTGAACTAAGCACCACCACCATTATCCAAAACTTTGCAAGAAATATGAAGAACAAGCTCATCTTTGAGTAGTAAGAACTTAAATGATTTCTGGTAATCGGAGGGCACAGGGTCACCTTATTAACCCTCATCCGGGCAAGATGGGTCCAATGGACCAATTGTCATTTATTAAAACTCATAAAATGAGAACTAACAATTCCGTATATTTGAATTTCTATGACTTTGTTAACACTTAAATATTTTACCAGAAAAACTCAAAGATTATGGAAAATAACTCTTAGTTTATGTTCCACAATCAATTGAAACTTTTTCAAACTTAACTGGGAACGCCGGGTCCGTCGGACCCCGTTCACTCGGAACTTAGTCCGTTCCATTTTCCTCCATCACTTATTAAGTTTTTCATCATCTCAACGTTTAACTGTAGCCAATATAAACCTGACATGTGTCCTTTAAACGTTAGTAACAACACATTGTAGGCAGAGTGTAATTCCAATTTTAGAAAATATTACATACCAGGACCTTATATCACTGTAGATGAGCAGATCATTCCTTATCGGGGTAAATGCCCCTTCAAACCATACATGCCTTCAAAACCAGGCAAGTATGGAATGAAAGTGTGGTGAATTTGCAATTCAGAAAATTTTACCCTCTCAACTCTCTGCCTTACCTGGGAAAAGAGGGAGGGGAGTGAGCAATGCCAGGGTTCGGTCGTAGAGTTGTGCTGCAGCTTACTGAGTCATACAAACTGACGATAGGAATGTAACGTGCGACAATTATTTCACAGATATGGAGCTGGCCCAGAATCTAATAAGTAATAGACTGACGCTGGTTGGAACTGTCAGAAAAAAATATACGATTTATTCCAAATAATTTCCAAGCATGTAAATCATCCCAATTGGAACACTGGTCAACATAATGCTAGGAGATTATTTCTGGTATCCGTGGCTGAAAGTCTTGCTCAGCCCCACATTACAAGAAGGCCTTCCTTAGGTTTATCAAGGAATATAAAATCAAGGAGCTTTATGATGGAGGCAGAAGTGGATCATCTCAAGCATCTGAATCGAGAACAATAATAAAAGAGATGCTATACTTGCCCATCTTACAAAAATCGTAAGCAGAGGCAAAGGTGCAACACCTGTGAAAAATCAATTTGCAATGAACACAGTGAAGTGAACCGTGTGTGTAAGAAGTTAAAAAAACTAGTGAACCACGGAATGTATAGCTGATAACTGAATTTCATGTAAGTTTTACGACTGCAATTCCATTATTTGCATTCAATATCTGTCTTCAGTACAATTCAAAGGATTTTATGTGATGCAATTTTATATTCCACATGTATGTACCGCATTATAGTAAATTAACGAAAATTAACAATATGGGTCCAATGGGCCCGGCTTGCCCGGATACGTTATTCCTATAAGATTCCCGGATAAGGGTTAATTTCAACCTATTTCTTCACCAGTAGAAAATTCTGGCAGCTTGCCATTTCTTCATTTTTGACTCCATCAAGATTTGATTATACACATCCATCCACTTTCAGCCAATTTAAAATAGATGAATAAAAATTAGTTAAAAGTAAAACAAGCATACCTTATATGATCTTGCTTTTTCTCAATATCTTCTAAATATGGGCTATCATTCGCAATAAGTTTCTTTGCCAATTCTTCACATTGGTTAAACCTTTCTGTACCAGCTTCAATCCGATGCTTGAAATCTTCAAACTTGTTTTGAAGCACCTTTAAAAAATTAGAAATATTTTTTTTAATTGCCTAAATTATTCTTAAGAACTACTTTTTCTAATTACAGAAAAGATCATTAGTTTGGAATTCTAAATTAAAGAAGTATCCCAACAGAAATATAACTGAAGGTTTTCAAACCTGAGCCATTGTAGTAACAATATAATGAAATTGCTGTTACATAACAAAGTATTTGACCAATGAATTCACTGAGAAGTACATTTCTGTCATTGCCATAATATTAACCTTTCTGTTTTGAGGGTTTATCAGCACAATTTTTCCCATTCACTGCTAAGTATTTTATTAAGAGTAAACATTCATAGTTTAACACACCAGCATGGATATATTTTTATAAGATAAAATACTTTAATATCCCAGATTTCAATGATTTTTAAAAAAATTACACTACCTAACTATTTGCATACCACACGGTACAGAGAGATATTTTTTATCAGAGGAATGATCATAACCATTCCACATAATAGATCTTGAAAGAATTATGTTAGGCTATTTGTAGAACTGTGTATAATAATAAAGCAAAATAATTGCAATTTTCCACTTATCCATTATTAGTCAGTGGAAATCAGAATCACCCACTTTCACTTTATTAAAAGTGGGCAAACCTTAAGGTGCTCTTAGGCAGTAGTACCAAGATTTAAGAACTAAGGTTGAGAAAAAGGATTTCTAACCCTTCAGTGGGGGTGTAAAAGTTTGTTACATGATTGGGCGCACGGGTCACACAGGTGGCCCAAATTCAAATTTTGTATTGCCTAAATTTTTCAATTTACTTTGTAAAATATTTTTACAAACAATAAATTTAGACAAATATCTATCATTTATTCAGGTTTTTTCACAATGGAACATATTTATGGTCATTAGTGGAACAAAACCCAAAGTTATTGAATAATTGTGAAATATTTTGAGCATCGAACATCCATTGTGACAAAATTTATATAAAATATCCTACAATTTTAATATTACTGATTATAATATAATAATGTGTAAATACTATATAAATAATATATAATATAATAATGCCAACAGAAAAAGGTTACACAGTCGCGTGGGCATCAAGAAATAATGAAAACATAACACAAATATACTTATAAGCAAAACGACGCATGACTCTCTCAGCACAACTATAACACTGACAAACCTAACACTCAAGACATTAAAATCAGAAACAATCTCAACTCACAAGTAAATGCTCATAGTCATGCCCATAGTCTTCTGAAGCTGCAGCTTGCTCTTGCTCCTTGATCCACTGCTCCAATTCAGCACTTTCCGTGAAATACTCATGACGACACAAGCTTTCCACAAGATGTCGCTGTCGGGCAGAAGCAGCTCTTTGCAGGGCAGTTAATTCAGATGACAAAGCTGTTTGCCGTTTGACAATCAGAGCAGAATCAGGATGATTGTCATTTGCCATTGCATTGGCCACTCTGCCCATTTCTGCAACAATCCCACTGTAGGTATCCAACTCAAGTTCAAGGGCCTGGTAACAACAAATTTCATGATAAGACAAGCATAACAAAAAACAATATATACTTGAGTTCAAGGCTTTCCAGTCACCACAAATTACACAAACAAAGTAAAAAAATACAATAGAAACTAGAATTTAAGGTTTTCCAGTCACCTGATAGGATGATATAATTACTACAACTTTTTATTTATGATGAATATCAACACAAAATGCTTATTGTATCAGAGTTTGATTCATTATTCTTTAACAAGTGTCACCCTCCATGAAGGAATACATAAAACTCACAAAAAAACAATCATTTGCCAGAACTCACATTCTATACACCCTTTAGAAAAGACTTTAACCTCATGGGCTGTGGATTCATGCCCAAATACACAGGCAAGCACTTCAAGGCATTATTTGCATGGTGCAGCATAGCACCTCAAATCAGGAAAGCTTGGGACCATAAGACTTCAAGATTATAGATCATAGGTGGAAAAATTTTTACACTATTATATGAACAAGTTAAAGCATGGAAACATTAGTTTGCAATAATCTAAGGATGGAAAACTGTAATGTAGTGACCACCCTTCCAGTGGAAAATATATTTTAATAATTATATTACCAAATTGGATTAATGAGAATAAAAACAGAAATTAATTTTGATTTCATTTACTTCAACACATTTTGCTTGATGTTGAACATACTGTGCCAGATTCATCATATAGATCAGCAGACCTGTCATTTTTACATGCCGAGCAAAGTAAATTGCTTCAGTTTTACATATGCACTTTAATATTCTATTCACTACAAGGTTTCGTAAGCCAAATAGTGTTGGCCTTCCAAATTTTACAGGGTTTATACCTTCATTTTACATGAATTACAAAAACACCACAGTAACCAGTAACATAATTCCCAGAATCACTTTCATGCATTCTTCATTCAAAAAAACCACACAGGTATTTTGAAATGAAGAATGCCAATGAGACACTTGATTTGTAAATTATGAGCAATAAGCTCCTAAACTCAATAGAGTGACCAGACTTCTCATTCCATACCTAGAAATGCCTGTATAATACTATGCATTGGCCACACAATGTGATTTGTATTTTCAACCAGTTGGTAGTGAAAGCAGCTTCACTGTGGTTACAGGTTCGATTCCTGTGCAGTATCTTTTCTTTTTCCCAATTTTGTAAACCTCAAAATTTTGATTGTTCACAATAACAGCAATCATAGTAAATCTAAAATTTTTCTGGTGAAATTTTCGAACTAGTTTCTCCATTATCATTGTCTCGTAAAGGTAAGTAAACTCAGGTTGTTTCATGCAATCTGCCATGACAAGTATTTCCACTTGGCATATTCCACCATGACAGGTTGCTTTTGAGGTTATACCTCTCTCCATTCTCTAAAACTCCATGTGAGTCCTCCTCTAAAGAGGGGTGACATTGGCGCCATGTGGCATCAACTCAAAAAAAAAACATAGTGGTATTTTTGAATTAAGAAAAACTAAATTTCAAATATTACTGATTTTGGGGTTTTCACATTTTGAGATAGTGGATATGGGGTCCTAAACTGTGCATTATAAGTCTTTAGAATGTAAAAAAAAGTTTTTAGTATGTCTTATTCCTTAAGAGCCCATTTCAGGGCTGTATACATTCGCAGCATTTTATAAAATTACTTTCTTGATCAAGATTTTCAAGATATGCCTCTAAATACAATTCATTTTAAGACTGAAGTCATACACAAACATAGAGAGAAGTGGGATTTATAAGGTATTACAATCACCTTGTGTTTCGTCAACAGTTTTGTGGCAGCATCACGATCACGGCCAAAATCAGTCGAAGACAAAACATCTCTTCGTTCAGCCAACCATCCCTCAACTTCTCCAGCTTCAAAGAAAAACTGCTGAGCCTTAAGAGATAAGTCTAGCCTCTTCCCTCTCTCACCTGCTTTTTTCTCCAGGTCGTTCCAAGATTCTTTGAGACCGCCACACAAAGCTTCAATCTAAAATAAATATTTTGGCTCACATCAATTTATGATCAACTTGGTATGAGTTTCAATAATAAATAAATTCCAATTTCAACACAGCTGTAACTTCAATTCAACCTTTTTGATATGAATAAATTGGATATCGTGTCTAATTAAATCTTCATTAAATATAGTGAGTTTCTTCATTATCACAATGTTGCTTTTCTGCTTGAAATTTAAAAAAAATCAGGAATGAACTAAGTGCTGGCTCACACCTGAAAGTCACTACATGTCAAGATATCTAAAAGAAAGGTCACAAAGTATCAAATACTCCAACATTGATTCATGTAATCAACAATTAGCTGCTCAAAAGCGAGAGTACAGGCACTTAATTATCAGATCAAAAAAGTAATATAATGATAAACAAATTCAAAAAGCCTCTTGCTATTCTAGGGTGGCATGGGACATTATCAAGAGTAACAACAGTTCCAATGATGCTGAATCCCCATCTTTGATTATTGAAGATAATGCCAGACATCATGACTAACTCTATAGAAATTTCTAATGTATTCAATAAGCATTTCATGGATCTTCCAGATAAGCATCACCCAATGCCTAGTGAGACTAACTTATCATCATCATCAATGTACTTAAAGCCCAGTAGTGAGAATGAGCTAAGGTCTTATCTAGTTAAGATTGGAAAGAAAAAGTCAGCTGACATTGATGGAGTTACTGGTAACATTATTAAAAATTGTAGGGGTGCTATAATTCACCCTTTGTTATTGCGTGTTAATCAGTCTTTAGCTGAAGGCACATATCCAGAAGTTCTAAAAACATTGAAGGTTGTTACAGCCTTTAAGAAAAAAAGCGATCGAAATAATATTAACAATTATACGCCTATATCTATTGTTCCCCAGTTTGGGAAAATATTTGAGTATGTGTTCTGTAGTAGACTAACTGATTACTTGATAGAGTCAATTTGTTGTCTACTTATCAGTTTGGCTCTCGAAAAGGAAAGTCTACAGAACAAGCTTTATTTGATGCCATTGATTATATTATGAATGAAATGAACAAAAAATGTAAGGTGATGGGAATATTTTTAAACTTGAGTAAAGCCTTTGATGTTGTAAATCATACTAAATTACTTCTTAAGTGTGAGGAGTATGGTGTTAGAGGCATAGCACTACAATGGCTTAAGTCATATCTTGCTGAACAACATCATAGGGTGGCATTTCAAAAAGATAGAAAAATATTTCTCTCCTCATCACTTGGCGTGAGCAAAGGTGTACCCTAAGGCTCAGCTCTGGGCCCTATATTGTTTATATTACACGTCAATGAATTATCTAAAAAATTAATGATAAATGTAAATACTAAATGTATAATGGACGCTGATGACGTCAGTATTTTAATGTCTGCGAAAACTTGGCCCAATTTTATTAAGTCAGGTGAATTCTTAATATAGCAAATGACAAGCTAGAGTGACAGCAATGATTTAATGTTGAATAATTAAAAATCACAAATTATAAATTTTCAATCCATACATAATGCACAGGGTAGTAATGACTTAAGAATGTATCTTTGAAGATATCAATGTTGTGAATAATGTTGCATTCCTTGGGGTGCAGGTTGATTCCGTGTTGAAGTGGGATGTACACACCACCAACTTATGTAATAAATTGAATTCTATATTCTACTTGCTATCTATTTTGAAACACACAGTTAGTTTAGATATTATGAACACCCCATATTATGGATTATTCTACCCATGTATACATATCTTATAGAATATGTTCTATGGGGATCTACACCCTTCTTAAACACTGTTTGTCATCCAAAAGAAGTTAGTAAAAACTATCTGTAAAGGGCACTACAGAGCTCATTGTCGACCTCTGTTCAAGAGTTTAAAATTGTTAACAGTGCCATCTGTTTACATATATCACTCTGTAATTTATGTTAAAAAATATCACCCATTTTGTAAAGAATAAGGAAATCAATTTGTATGATACCAGGCTAAAATATGATATGCATGTGTTGTCATCTACTTCCACTAAACATCTAAAAAGTCACAAAAATATGTGCATAAAACTCCACAATAATTTACCTGTTGATATAAAACTAGAGAACAAACTGGGTGTGTTTCAGGGAATAATATTTTGTTTGTTGGTTGTGAGGTGTTTTTACAGCATCAAAGAATATCTCACGTTGCATGAAACTGTACACCTTATTATCTTGTATTATTTTCCTTATCTTATTTTTTTATGTGTCCTATACACTTACTTACTTGATACTTATATTTTTGTGCAGTGTCTTTTGGACAAAATAAAATATTTTTTTGCTACTTCTGTAACTTTTCCCTCCTAGTCCCCGGCAAACATCGGGTTTCGTTGCCATCATAATGGCCAAGAACTCGAGAGGGGCGGTGCAGAGTTCATAGCCACTTCCGAAACCCATCGGATCAGTGGCTATGCTGCATTTGGGTCATGTGCACGAAGCAGACGGAGCGACCCCAAGAGGACAGTCTTCTGCATGCGGGCTACAAGTGATTCCGCCTGTGCCACGCAAGCAGGAATACACTTGATGCTCTGTATCAGCGAGCCCTTGATTCCACCGAGCCCTTGATCCATTCATTCTTGATTTCATACCAAATATTAATATTATAATTATTATTATAGTAGAATTCCCTTTTTCTAATGAATATATGATGGAAGTTGAATGATGGAATAAAAGTATACACAGAGACACTATATTTAGGTGATTGCTATCATATTACTGAAAAATCATAGCTCTAAAACAGCAACAAAAATAACTATGCACAAACTGAAATTTGATGCAATTCTTTAAAAATGCAATTATTTCGTCAACGGTCAAAGGAAACTAATACTTTTCAAGTCTGTATCTTGCTAATGGAAGACACTTTTCTGAGAATTTAAAGTAAGATTTCTCATAAACAGACAACAAGAATTAACAAAATAAAGAGATTGAAAACCGGAAGAAAATTCAAGGCCTCTATTTTTAAAAGCTCTAACATGCAAAAAAGCAAAAAACTCTGAAGCATAGATACCTCCTTTGAACGTGGGTGTTTCTGTTCTAGTAGATTCTTTCCAGAAGCCAGAGCCTTTTCCATGGTAGGCCGATGTCCAACTATTTCAGCTACAAGTTTATCATGCTTTTTGTGAAGTGTCTGAGCTTGATGGAGATTAATACCTAAAATCTCTGAGGAAGCAAGGGGTATTCTTTCTCGGACCCACTGTTGCTCTGCATCCACCTCAAAAGTGAATTTATGATAACGGAGAGATTCTTCCAAAGCTTCTCTGCGCAGCCGAGCAGGCTCCTTAAGAGTTGAAAATCTGGAAAGAAAAATTGATGCAAGATGTCATGGAGCAGAAGCGAGGAAAGAGTTCTCTAAATCACAGGCAGATGAGATTATCATATTACCTTATAAGAGAGGACAATTTTTATGATATACTGGACAGCCAATCCACACAATAAACCAATAGGAAGCCTGGCTAAGACTTCAAGGTGGGTATAACCCACAGACACAATCCAATACCTTAAAATTTTTCCCCAACAGAGATTTCCCATTTTCATAATATGAGAATTAATGTTTATATCTACGCAATGCTATCATATAACACAAATCTCTTAAACAAGCACACTTTTAGAAGATCACTGAATATGAAAATAAGATATGATTTATTCTTCGTCTGTCAATTCTATGGTCAACTCTGAAAACAGCAATTGTGACTACTAATGGATTTAATACCTAATTATGAATAAAATTATAATTTCCTCTCAAATAACTGCTTAAAAAAATTTCATCATGTATGAATCATGCTACAAGCAAATTCAAAGAGCCCAAATATGAGTCATTTACTGTTGTGGCTATAACAGCAATCAGACATGACTACAACAATATACACATATTGCATTGACTTAACTGCTATGGTTTTAACACAAGGCCAGTTTAATTAGTAAAAAAGCATATCTCATACTTATTCAGACACTGCTGGCTGGATTTTCTAATGGTATCAGCATCAAAATGTCCATCATCAGCCATCTCTTGACCAAGGGATACCAATTCTCCAATTCGCCTCTCCCAGGTATCCAGATCATTTTCAACAACCTATGTAAAAAAAATAAGTTACATAATCTTCAAAGCTAAGAGGGTTGATAGGCCAAAGTTAACTTCATATCATTCCTGACATGAATATTCAATCAGCAATCCATCACTTTATTGGAGATTATGCCATGAGGATGAAATTATTCACATTCAATAGCTTCAACATATAGATAAAAGGGACTTTGTCTGTACTTCTCTTAGTGACAATTTGGATTAGCCAAGTGCTCTAAGAATAAAACAAAAGAAGGTACCATAAAGGAAATTATAAGGGTTACATAAGATACATGACTAATGAAAAAAGGGAAATATATATGATTGTGATTTATAAAAATAAGCACCATAAGCAACATTACTCCAAAACTGTCCAGGACACAGAGTGCAATGAGTAAAATCTATATTGATAATGATCACATTTTCCTCTAGATTATTGATACCAATGGATGTTGATTATATGTAATTATACCTTCTGAAATCTAGCCTTAAGTATCATTCAGAAATATAGTACTGATACAATGTTAGAATTCTTTCATTAAGAAGGTTGTCATCTTTAAGATGTTTCTAATATAAATAAACAGAAGGTTTGATATGTCTTTGTGTATCAGCATTGTTGTTCTGACATGGAAAGCTCCTCATTTTCTTAACCCTCTTTGCCATCAAATAATGTCAAGTACTTTCAGTGCAACTCAGGTCAAAGCCATACTATTAAAGATAAAAAATATAGAAATTATATACATTTGAAATATTAACAAAGAATGATAATACCTGCTGTTTTTTCAGCAATTCATTGCAGCTTCGAAGGTCTACTCCAACTTCTTGTGACTGCAATGACGTTTCTATCTCTTCCAGCTTGAGACGAGCATCTTCCAAAGTCCTGTATCAAGGAAAAATTGCAAATGATCCAAGGAATAAGACATGGACATTTGAAAATTCAACTAATGTGACTATTAAAAAACTAGGATTCTAAAAGTAGGACATTTATTCAGCAAATAAAAATTTTATATCAGAAATGAAAAATACTAGGGATGGGTTGGACAAGCTCCTTGGTTTTCATTTCTACCATTTCTTGATCTGAGAATGGGAACCAAAACATAGAATAATTGACATCAATATACCAGGGGAAAAAAATCACAATTAAGAAAAATTAGACTGACAGTTGTGCCTGTTAAGTGAAACCTGGAAAAATATTGTAATTCAGCACAGCAAGTCTAATAATAGCTGTTAACAAAACGCTAATTTCCTAAGAAATTAAGGGTGAGTAAAAGTTACCTATTGTATGTATGTTGTGCCGAAGCTTGTCTCAGTCTTCTACCTTTGTCAGCAGACATGGCAACAAGTTTATCCCAGGCCAAGTTAAGATCATCCATTATTCTCTTCACATCACCACTTCGATAATTTCTTCCAGAGATGAGTCGTTGCCCATCCTGTGATGTGATCAAAAATACATAGAAACATAATCCACTTACTATTTTCATTTCCATTCCCCTTTTGATATATCTTAATTACATGCATTACCATGAATTTGATCATTCAAGATAATTTCAATATTCATTTCCTCCCCATTTTGAAACTGGATTTTGCCGTAATCATTTGTTAAGACATAATGTTATGATCCAGGAGGCTCATAATGCTAAAAAGAGTTTCTGACACAAAATAAGTTTTCATGCCAAGTAAAATAAATGCAAAATTTTAAGAGGTGCATTACATTCTAATTGACAATACAAGTTTCTTCTTAAGAGATAAGGTTGTCCTTTGGGAGGCTCACTTTATCCTAGTGACAACAATTGTTTACTAAAGCATGCATTACAGGAGAATATTAAAAGCCAGTCCTATGGAACATCATGTCATCAATTTGGACAGTGTTCCTCCATGGCATTGTAAAAAACCATGCACTCTACCCCCACAGTTAATATTGAGCTACAAGAAACGATTCCCTTACCTTGTTTAAGTCACGAAGGCGGCCCTCATTAGAACGAAGCTCACGTTCAAAGGCTTCATGTTTCTGCAATTTTCTTTCAAGGTTATTAAGGTCTCGATAAGATTCATCACCTGCAGTTTTTGCTTTGTCTGCAAGCCAGCTACGAAACTCATCAGCATCAGCACTGAATGTGTGGAATGCAGCAGATGCCATAATGGCATCATATCTTGCTTGCTCAGCTTGTCTTAGCTGTCCATTTCGTCTTTCCAGGACTTGAGAGCATCTTTTAGCAATGCTAAGAGAAAATTAATTTCATTTTTCATTAGAATTCATATATTACCACAATTATACAAAACATTATTATATCAAATATTCAAAACATGAATAATGGCAACAGCAAAAGCAAGCTAAAATATTTTAAATGTTGAGGATGATTGAAAATCTGAGCAAACATAAGATTCAAAGAAAAGCAAAAATAAGACTCAAACACTAAAGCCCATATGATATATGACATATGTATAACGGGTAAAATAGTTCCATATGTCTGATCATTGACTCCAAAATAATGAGCAGTACATCTCAAAAAAGCCTAATGAGATGACAATGCAATTATTAGTGGGGTAAAATCTTGTTAATTTTTTTGCATCTAATCATATTATTGATGATTCTTCAATGGTCAGATTGCCACACTATGGTAGATGTACCACATTTTGCACATGACTAGCCAATTTTGTTTATGCTAACAACAGTGATATATCCCTGATTTTCAATACAATACATTGTACTATGTATCATATTTTGTGCTGTGCTAAATGTTTCCTAAAGCTGTTTAATAAATTGTTTGTTGATCACATTGGAGCTATTCATTTCAGCGCAACATTCTCTCTTGATTATTAGAAGTTGTGGGGGAAAACCCGCACAACTCCAACTGAGTTAGACGTTAGTCATTACTATGATAATAAACTGGAGTGGTGAAGTAAATGTAGCTTGGCTTACACCAAATTTCAGCTATCCAGGTATTGTGTGATGGGGGAGTGATTATTTAAATTGGATAATACATGATGAGATGCTTTCAAGAGCACACAAGAGATAAAAAAACTAAAAGGTTCAGTGAAGTAAGTAAATAATTGCTAATGACAATTTGTTTACCAGGATGAAAAAGAGCAATTAAAACATTATTATTTAGAACACTTCACAACTGTATCAACTAGAAGGTGATGACCATTGTAAAATCAAAGTTGTAGTGATTATCCATCAATTTCTATATTCCAGTAGGATCTCAGCTTCAGTTAATGATCAACAGCTGAACTCACATATTTTCTCAACACCAAGCCTTTCGGAAATTTTTTTAAAGCACTACAATGTTAAAGAAAGTTATAAGCCACACTTCCTTTTTGCCATGTATCCTCAAAGTTCAACTAATAAGAAGCACAACAACAAATGAATCAGTGGTCTTTCAGTTTTTACACAGTATACCTCAGCAACCCAGCCGGCACAAGGGATATCAGCTTCGGCAGAAAATAGGGATAAGTTAACGATATGTGGCCCGTTCCCTTTTTAATCCCTAACATATCCAAACCTCATGACACAACATAAAATCTTTCGAGCAGTAAAATATTGTTAAATAATATTAATAATATTTATTTGTCTAGCCATTTGGTAGTAGATAAAATATAGAATGTTTCAATAAATTTTTGTAATGTTGTTTGGGCAATATTATCAACAGCTTAATTATTTGCACTTGCCTAAGAGCTATCAACGTGATTATTGCAAGTGACTTCAGTAGTCCTCCTACCATGGTGCGCCAAGTTTAAAGATAAAGATCAGATGAACGGAGAGTGGATGAACATTGCCTGATTTCCTGTGTCTGAACTTAGCTTTTCATCAATTACAGAGCAATTGAAATACACTCTGCTCTATTTTCTGGCTGTGCTTGTACAATTTAAGGTAAGATATACTTCATTCTTAAGAATGATGAAATTCTGATTGTATGCGTTATTTTCTGTGAAGAAGATACTATTTAACAAAGTAACATTGCTGTGACAGGTTATATTATTCCCAAATTGCTTTTGAAAATGATTCCGATTTGTAAAGCGAACTTAGAATTTTTATATGTATTTATGTTTAATAATGTATCACGCATAAAAATTATCACATGGAGTCGAGAAGGAATTTGTGAGGAGCATTTTTGAACGGCATTACTGCCATATTGTTGAATGAAGAATTCTCCTTCCAGTTGCATACATTCATATCTTCAGTTTCAACTCTTTAAGTGCTCCAATATATTTACATAATTGTTTATGACATTTCTATGTTAAATCAATCCTTAAAAAGTATGCATAAATTTCTTGTTTTTAGTGAATGAGGTCGAAGTTTACATAAGTCACCATTAATGTCCAAATCGTATGATCCTCCTGGTTACTCTTACTTAAATTCTGCACTAACAAAGTATTTTCAAGTCTACAATGATGGAAAGTGACAAATTTATTGCATGATAATTTTATTCGGAAATTCGAAACTACTTGAGGGAATCATGGAAGCTACTAGCCTGCCCGGCATTGTTGAACTCACCACCAGAATTGTCAATCACACTGCCACTTTCATTGTTTTAAATGAATCATGTGTCAAATAACTGATTTCCACAAAAATGCTATTTCCTGTGTTTGGTTTATTCTTTGATATCCTTTCTCAAAGATTTTTATGTTGGTTTATTAGAGTATGTACTTTTAGTGGCCTTGCAAATGCGCCACTTGTTCTGTTTCTGGGAGTTCTGTGTTTTCAGTTGGGGTGCTGAACTGGCAATATGTAATGTTGAATGCTGTTCGAGAATGGAAGTTGGTATGTGGAAGCTCTTGAGCGTCGTGGTTTTATGTGCCTGATAGAAGATCAAGAAAAAACCCTCTCAATGACTGGTTAAAATAAAAGTAGCAATTAGCAATGCATATAAATATACATCAATAGTAGTGTAATATAAATTAGGTTCCAAGTACTGCCAATAGATGGCACCACTCATCACTCCATTCTACATGGATCCATATAATGCCGTTAGTGGCTATGTAATCATTCATTAATGTTACACGATTGGCTAGCCATAGCCTATGAGAGACTGGGGTTAAGGGATAATTGCCACACTATCGCACACAATTTATCCTAGTGCCGCAACCACCCCTTTCTATGCTGAGAAACATCTACCTAACATCCCTTCCATTGTATCCCTATCTTATACCTTGCTTAGACATATCCCATCCGCCCACTGGATGACTTATCCCTGAACTGCAGGGATAGTATTCATCCATTTAGGGTTATTTGTCACCTTGTGTTGGCTGAGAAGGTAGGATTACGGATGATGTACTCACACAGATGGATAAGTGAAGTGTTCCCGATGATTGGTATCACATCTCTGAGCAGGATTTTCAATTCACTCAACAATATCCCGGCAAGAAAAACTAGATCAGGGCAGCTGCATGAAACTATTATAAGTGGTTTTGGTGTACCAAAACCTCCACCTCCTCATGATTTTACACATGACTGCCAAGTTCAAAGATTAGGATAGTCACAAATAGTTCAAACACCACCCCCCCAAGATTTCAACAAGATTTTTCAACTTCCCCACTTCATTGATCTCATAAGTATTTTGAGTGTGACAGCCAAACTCAGGATCTATAATTTTACAATGGTAGAGTAGCTTAAAATACAGGAAATTGACAGCTTCCAAATCATTGGATTTTAAATATATTCATAAATTGGAAAAAAATATAAATGGACTATTTGACCAAGGGGTCACCAACTCATGGATGTTATGATGAAAGGCCATGCCCTAATTGGGTCCTCCAGAATACAGAGTACATATTTAGTGTTCATATTTTGATATACTGGTAGGTTTTAGCAGCAGTATTAAATACTTTTGTTTGAAAATAGCAATACTTATTTCAAATAATGTATGAAAACAAGGAATTTTGGCCACAAGGACCAAAGTATGACAACAGAAAAACAAAAAAAAACATGTTATTTGAGAAACCAAAAGTCAAGAGTTTGTCATCGAAATATCCTATGCTTCCAAGCCTGCACCCTTATGTCACAACACAAAATCTAGAGTTGTATATAATCAAGGTGTGTTAAGTTGAGCTTTTACTGGAGTTGAATAGAATTCCCATTACATTATTCCAACATACTACCCAAGTTTCTTGTATTTCTAACCATTCATTTATTTCCAGAGCTAGAAGGTCATCAGAAAGAAACAATTTTTTTACCAGATTCTTCACATTATAAACCAACACTCGTATAATCATTCCATCCGTCCTCTCTTTTGAATGGATAAAATCTTAGGAGACTCTCAGATTGGATTTAGATTTCTACTAATATGATAATGATTTACACTTACTAAGGACTGTCATAGTGCCCAGCATCTATTAGCTTCTGTGCCATTTCACCAAAAGCATTAAATCTTTCTTCTTGTGCATGGAGTGTGTTCCTAAAATCCTCATGTCTACCCAGCAGTGCATTTACATCATCAATAGACTCCTATTGAAAAAATATTACAGAAAATTAGTGATCTCAGAAAAATAGAAATTAAGGGAAGCCAAAGAATTAAATTTTTAGCAATTTTGGCCATACCCCTAAATCAGTATACTCCAAAAATGCAAGGTGGCCAGATGTAGCTGCATCCAGACGGTCAGCTTCTCTATTGAAAACCTGAAGACTGTGGCATTCTTTAAGCCATTTATTCTTCTCATTCCAAGCTTGTTCCAAATCCTGTAGCTTATCCAACTCTTTCAGCCTCTCTCGCACTTCATCCTCTCCAGCACAGCCTCTCTGAAGAAGCTGTCTCCCTAAATTTGCCACCTGCTTGAATCTGAAAGAAGGAAATAGAAAGAAAGAACATTTGGATGCTGTAATAAGAACATCTGAAGGTAGCTTTTCATGCAAACAATCCATAAAGAGATTAAAATAATACTGTCCATCAACTTAGCACCAAATATTGAAGAATTAAAGAAAGTCACAATATATGCTAATCAATCAACAAATCTTTCACTGCTTTCCCTTGCCAATCAGAGAACCTGACAACAAAACACTTCTCTATGTAATAAGTGCATAATTTATTTTCACCAATGTACTTTCAAGTGAAATTTGCAGATAACATAATACTGAATGATAAAATTTTATAAATGATGAAAGAATGAATAATGGTTGCGAGAACACTTGGATTGTATAACAAGATCGACTTGATACCGAACACTCTTGTTCTCATAATGATACTCAGAGTAAGAGCAGCTCAAGAGAAGCTGTGAGCCTTCAAATAATATTCATTCTTAAAAAATGTATAGTCATTAAAAAGTGAAAACCTGTATTCAAACTACACTTACTCATCTTGATGAGCAATAATATCATCTCTAAGTTCCTTATGTTTCTGCAGTAATTCCTCTGCTGCTGACACATCTTTGGCAACTTCCTGTGAAGATAATGCTTCCCGGACAGAATTCATCCAACTAACCTAAGAAAAATAACAGAAAAATAAAGATCTGCTAATTGTATACATGAACGCCATTAAATTATACCATAGCATAAGTTGGCTTTCAGCATGCTTGCAACATTGAGGGACTTGAAACAGCCTGCGCTTTCAGATCCTGATATCTCCAGGGCATTAAAGCATTTTCTTCAATTATATTTAGGGTTAGGGATATCTCAACATATTTCCAAAGATCGTAACTCTTAATAGCATGTAACACATAAAAACTCCGGGGATCATGCAACTGCAGTTCACTTGCAAAGCTCATGTCTCACAACAAATGTGTCTGCCTGAACGATGAGCCAGCCCTAAGCACAACATAAAAAAATTAACAAGCTATAACATTAATCTGTCCCAAGATCAGCATTTAAACTTACCAAATTCTTTGAATTGTTCATAAATATTTGTTGTCCCACAGCATCTTCAAGTCTGGACCGTCTCTCTGCAGCTTTGGTCTACAACATAAGTAGAAGAGAGTACATTAATTGCAATAGTACCATTAGTGGAGATTGCAGCAGTAAGTGTTCATCCCAGTGTCCCTACCTTAACTTTTTGCCAGAGATCTTGAATTTCTTTTTGCCGACTATTTACATTTGCTCTTTCATCTGGATAGGCTGATTTCACCCTGCAGATAAAAACTTGATTAGAAATTAGAAAATTTTACCTATATGTATGTGTAGGTACCCATCACACCATTCCCTTTTGGGATACTCATATTCAAAGTTTCATTCTCAGTGAAAGGAATGTACAACTAATTCTACTTCATTAATTTCCTCTTTACTGCCAAATCCTTGCACACCTCTTTTGCATCAGTTACCAAAAAATATTGCTTCATACACTCATTCTCTAAAGACTCCTTTTGTTCTACCTCTTAAGAATCTCTTCCACCGAATTCACCCATGATTTTCTCAGTCTGTCCCATCCTCTCACACCAGTTACTTCACTCTCATATATGTATGAATCTGTTTCTTAATTCAACCCTTATCCACTTTCTCGACTAGGCAAAATCAATAAAGCACATTCCTTTCACAAATCTCCATTACTGAAGAACCAACCCACATTTTGTCATAACCCACTAATTCCTATTTCTACCTATCCTAATTTAGCTGAATATTCTTTATTGGTACCACATACCCACTGCAATGACCCTACTCATATGCTTATTGTAATTTACTCAAGTATCACTGCCGCATACTAAAGCAAAGAGAAGACTTTTATATCTAGTTTTTTTTCAAAAACTCATTCCTGGATATTCTCCTCATACTATCGATGACTTTCCTTCCAGCATTCAAAGAAGTTTTCTGAGAGCTTCAGTAATCCCTGAGGACTCTCTGTAAGCAAAACAGCATCATCTATGTACAATAGGACTCCCAAATTTACATCTCCAGCCACTACACCCACATTATCCCTAAATGCATTTCTCGCATTTAATATCTCACAAATTTATCCATAAAAATGTTGAGCTGCCATGGTGACATTACCTATCTTTGCTTGATGCCCTTTAATAATTAACACTAGTAAATATCCCTCTAACTCCCACACTTGCCTTAGTTTTATCACACATAACCTTCGTAATATTCAGTAACCGCTCGTACATTCAATAGTCCTTCAAAACACTATACAGCTTATTTCTACTAACCTTTTCTAAATCCACAGATGTGCAAAATACTTATACATGAGATGCCTGCACATTTTTCTAGCACTTCATTAAGAGCAAAAAACTGTTGGATAAATATTTAAGTTCAGTGTTTTTGGTTTTGTTTAAATATTTAATGTATTTATAATAACTTTAATGTACATCGATATCATGGCATTATCAATATGTGTATGCAAGTGTTGTATTGTTGCACTTACTTGTCCCACTTGTTAGTTTGTAGTCTACACTCATTGTCTGTTCACTACCGGAGATCACTGTACAACTTTCTTTTTTGTTTCCACTTGTTATGTTATAATTAAGTAGTCAGTTGAAAGCACTATTGAGTTTCTTTCCACAAACCATCCAATACTTTCAGAAATCATCCCCACACAGGCATAAACTCAGCACCCAAGTATCGACTGAACACCCAAGATTCTGTCAAAAGTAACCTTCCTCACTCTTTTAATTAACATTTATTAAGCACTTTCCCTTGAGGACTCATTAAACTAATTGCTTCATCATGTTTACATTCACTTATCCTATCTTATCATTTGTACAATGGAACTATCATTGTATCCTTCCAATCCATTAGAACAATATAAACTATTAAGCATAACTCACACAAGTGACTGCTGAACTTACACCCACACTTCAACTTTCACTAAATACTAATTTTAGACCTCTTTCAATTTTTCAATACTCTCACAGCCATTGCAAAATCATTTCCTCTCATTTCCCTTTATAGTCTCACATACTAATCCACCAGGGTCATCCTCATCACATGCACCATTATTGTATAGATCTTCAAACTACTATATCAGTCCCTGATATTGCTTTCATAAAATTATAGATTCAACATAATAGCCACTGCATACTAGATTCAGCAATATTTTGCAAACAAATCAAAATAACTGCCACGACAGAGAAATATAGCCAGGGATGATTATGCATCTATCTATCTATCTCTAACTCAAGACAGTAAATAGAAGAACAGCATAAAAATATCAAAAGTAAATATTTTAGTCATTATTCCTTTAAAATGCATACCCATGAACCAAAATTGAGGTAAGATAAATAATGGGAAATCTTTCCGAGGTTAATTATGTATTTTAGAACATTACATAATTGTAATCATGGACTGCATAATAACTTACGAATCAGCCAAGAGATTGACCCTGTTGACTTTCTCCTGGACAGGAGCCAGCTCTCTTTCCAAATGTTGGTGTCTCCTTTGCAGTGCTTGAACTGTTTTTAGATCTCTGGAATGTCTTAAGCCACTTTCACCACCATCTCCTTCCAGTTGCTCCATCTTCTCCAGCATCCAATCACGAGCTTCATCACACGTACGATTAAACAGCTCAACACTGAAATTGTAAGGCAATGACTTATTTTCTTTCCAAGTGATATAAAAGAGATAGAGGGTTTGGACATAACTGTTTCAAACCAACCAGCCCCCACACATTAGATAATTATCCATTGGGCATACCTTGTAGCCCTGGGGCGAGAAAAGTGAAAGAAATCCCTATGCTCAATATTTATGTAGCAATTCATGTGGTTTCCAAGGAAGTTTGAGTATCTGGAATGCTGAAAAGTTAGGACTTCATAATGTCCATATGAATAGAAAGAGTCCTGAAACAATGCTTGAATAAGAACCGTGGGCTTCCCAATAAGTAACAGAATGTTCTACCGAATAGGTTCCAATCCCATCACACTGATATTATGGATACTAAAAATCTCAATGGTAAATCATGCTTAACTATGTGAATAATAATTCGGAAGTCACATTGGCAATAAACTGTTAACATGGATGACAATAAATAATTAACATGTAGGGAGAAAGTGGAGAATAAGACTTGTTAAGACCTAAAGTAAAAAGCATAAACGATTTACAAATTATTAGGATACCAGGACTGGCCAAGGTATTCCCTCTTTGGAGTCACCCACAAGTGCACATGAGTGAAAAAGTTTCTCAGAGGAAAAAACATGTGCCTTGACCAGGTCTCGCACCTGGACCCCTCAATGTTGCAATTATTGATAAAACCACTTAAGACAGTCTCCTTCAAACCATTGGAATGATATTCACAGATTCGAGTTCCAGTTAAGACAAATGATAATCCCTGTAGAATTCAAGCACTTCTTCATCAAAAATAATACAGTGGAACCTCGCTCTGACAAATACACATTTTATGTTTTCCGTGATTAACAACATTTTCTTTACGTCCCGACATTTTATTGTATCTTTGTAATGCTATTGTATCCCATGATTTTCACAATCAAATTTCGAAATATCCCACAATTTATGACATCTGGCCAGGATCAAAATGATGGCCAGCTCACTGAAATTGTACTTTTGATTGACGAACGACCCCAAGTTAGAAGTCAAAAATGAAAAGAATACCTGGGTGAAACAAACATCCACAAGTAGCCAGTTTTATTTTTAGGAATAACTAAGGCAATGCCCCTAGAGTTGAACCAGAGAATAACAGTAGGCTCTTACCTAGATGCCCCTTCCAATGATTTCTCCTTTTGAGTTTTCAACCAGTTAAGATGATCCCATAACCGATGAATCTGAGCTTGCCTGGCTTGAACTTTCTCCAGCTGACTATGCCCTTGTGCCTTAAACTCTTCAACAGCAGCATCCAAAGCTTCAATTCGTTTACCACTTGCTGACAAATCCGTCAAGAAATTCTGGACATAAAAGGAAATTGAATGAAAAATACTTTTAAACACAAATAACAAAATGGAAAACAATATGGTGTAATGCTACGTTTAAAATGAATAACTATTAAATGAAATATTAACAGCATTAAACCACTGCATCCAGATAGCATGGTGACAAAGAGAGCACTAACCACAATAGCAAACTGAAATAACAAGCCTGAATAGGTAGATTTCTGATTACTAGCTACAAAAAATAACAGCACAATATATATGTCAATCAATTTTAAAATTTCCTAATTACTTGTATTTCCATCATTTTCACTGAAGTGAGAGTCGAGATATTACATATAAATGCTACACATGTCAATTGACTGCATGCACAAATCCAAAAGTGTGCATTGAGAATTTAAAATGAAAGCTAGAGAGTACTGCAGGAAACTGTTCAAATGCCATGAAATTATGACCCACCCCCGTAAATACCTTCAACAAAAACACATCTCTAGTTAGAAATTGGAATGTCCATATATATGAAACTAGGGATAAAAATAACCTCAGTGATGAACTTTCCTAAGAAATAGACATTAAAAAAAAAAAACTCCAGAAGTTGCAGAAGGAATACTTATATGATCTCCCAGGTGAAATAATTTGGATTAATCGTGTCAAAAAAAATTTTTAATCTGTAAGAAAATCCTAAAAGACTTTTTTGTGCCAAACTCCTTTCACAGCAACCAAAAAGACAAGGAAGGAACAATACAGAGAACTCTGTCAAGTATTATCTTGCATGCCTCTACCATCATTCTATTTTCAATTTGATGGGTCAGTAATGCTAAGCAAATTTTTGTAATGCTTGTGTAATGCATCACTTACTGTACTCAGTCTTTTAGTTAAGATGAAGCCAATTCAAATGAGTATTTCTTCCATGGTTAATAAATCTGAAATCTGGCTTACATGCAAGGGAATATGGAACTGGAAATTCAAAGTTCCTGATGGAACTCATACCTGACCTGGTCATGATAGGCTGTATTGCCAAGCATTAAGCACTGGAGAATAGATAATGTTAAGACCTAAATACTAACCTCATACTTCCTCTTAGCAGCTTCAACTCCACCATCAACATCTCTGTCTTCTGATCGCAGCATCTTTTCTTTATCCTTGATCCACTTCTCAAAATCTTCACATTCTCTATAAAAGCTATACAAGCGGATGGCATCCTCCAGCATAATTTGCCTTTTCTATAGTAAGTAAGCATGTATTCATGTAGTGGGAATGAAAATAAGAGAATGAATTTCAATCACAAGTGCAAATATATTACAACAAAACACAATTTAGGAGTATTACTCACGATCAAGTCATGTTAATTAGATTAAATACCTGAGCAAGTTCTTTAAGGTTATTGTATGTGTCATTTATTTTCTTCTGTCGAACCTCTACACTTTCAGTGTCAGATGCTGATTTCCTTCTAGGGGGCCTCACACCTTGAAAATGAAAAAGAAATTTTATGTGATATATTCAAAACTTAGGACAATATACAATAGGTAACAATGGATCTCACAATTAATCAAATTTGACAAAACATAATTACCTGCAGGTGTTCCTGAAGAGAACGAATGTGAATGGGTACTCTTTGTCCTATTGGGAGCAACTGGAACTCTTACAGGCTGAGGAACCATGCGAGTCTTTCGAACTTTTCTTCTTTCTTTGATAACTTTTGGCCTTTGCACTTGTACAGGCACAAGTTTTGGTTCAATTTCTTTGACATAATTGGCTGGGACAAAGCCATCAATCCCATTTCCTTTTCGCACACTCCACCAGTCTTCATTTGTTTTGTTTACTAGATACATCACCTGTTGCATGGTTGAGTATTAAATCACATATTAAAAATCAAATGAAAAATTTATTCCCATGAAAAAGTATTTATAGCCATATTTCCAAACAAAATTTCCAGCAATATTAATGGCTATCCAAGACAAAATTTATAAATCATTAAAAGTAAATGTATCCACAGTTAAGGAACATAATGGTACATTTTTACTAGAGATGGGCGAAAACCATCCAGGAATACTCGAATACCTCGAATACTAGAACTTCAAAAAATTATGCCAAGGGGCAAAATTAGAATACTTCAAATATTGTACCGTTGCACTATGCTTGACAAGTTGTCAAACTAATTATAATAATAATAATAACAACGTTTATTATCGTGGGCTACTCTTAGCCCCTGAGATAATTAAGTACAATTTTTCAAATTAATACAATTTTGAAATTCAAAAATTAGATTAATAATACAGTGATGAAACTCAATATACAAAATCGAATTAATTATACAATTACTTCGCGAGCACTCCGAAAGAACTGCAAGGACACACCATTCTTCATTGTAAATACTTTTTATTTATTTTGGATTTTCTTCTGGAGTGAAACATTGCTTTCTTAATTCTTTCATGCAACTATTACGACAGAATATCATCACTGTGCCAAAATAATCCAGTGCACACTTGATTTTTACACAAATTTTAATACAAGTTCGAGCTTTTTCAAAAAACAGATAGTGAATAAGTTTTCAGAAAATATTCAATATATTGTAAGCAAATCTAGTATTCAAATATTCGAGGTATTCGAGTAGTCATGGTTTTTTATTATATCCGAAAAATCATTATCATTGAGAAAATCACTATCTGTCCCATCTCTAATTTCAACAAAATTTTATTCATATGATGCACTTCACCTTTTTACAGCATCATCTTTCATTTTATTGCTCTCTGGATACAAGCATCAAAATTTCAATGAAGTGAAATGTACAAGTCAATTTTGCACTAAAAATATGTTCTAATTTATTAAATAGAAGCTTAAATAGTGAACACCTCAATTAATTAAACTAATCGATTGGAAATAATAAGGGGTACATGATAAAAGCTGATATATGTCTCTTGATCAGTGTCAGTTCAGAACCAAAATTGTACTGTTATGAAATTTTTCCTCATTTTTGTTAGTGTAAATATATGCTGACATCTGTTTTAAGTCTAATGCATTTAAATGGGCATGATTTAAATCTGAATTTCAATAACAGGATAAAATACAATTGACATATCTAATTTGCTGCCAATACTTTAAAGAAATACATAAATTTTTAAAAACCTTTTCAAATTTAAGAAGATCATGTGAAGGTGCTTAAATGCAGCCTTTAAAGTAATAAAAGGGCAATAACATAAGAGGTGTTTTAAATTAACATGAGTAACTTTTTAATTAGTATAATTGCTTCTCATCTCTCACATTGCTTTCTCATAAAATTGATAATGTTATTAAATGACAACAGCCTAGCTATGACCCTGATATTTGTAATAGATGAAAAAAAACACTTGCCTCTCCCTTGGCCATCACCATGCCCTGGCCACTAAATGCATACAGTGACTTAACTTGTGGCACAAGTCTTTCCTCAGTAAATGTTCTGGTCTCAGTTCTTTCAACCTCTTCCTCCTCCCAATATTCCTGGGGTACCAATCTCACTTCCTGTGTCCAACCCTCATCCCCTGTTCCACCATTGGTGATGCTCAGGTCCTCCACTTCTGGGGCGAACTCCTGATCTCCAGAGAGCTAAGAGAGGATTTTCATGTAAACTGATCCCTTGCAATATTGGAACAAAAAAAATCATTCCAAGGGTTTCATACATAATTTACAGCCTTAACAAATTCAAAAACAAAATATTAGAAAGAAGGAAGAGTTGAATTACTGAACTGCAAAAATCTGTTCATATTCAACTGCTTCTAAGTCATTGGCTGCAATCCATCTATATTTAAGCTGTGTATAATTGAGCCACTTTATTACCACAAGTGCATAAATGTATAGTATTGGTGATCAATGAATCAATCAATAATCATTAACATGGGCAACCCAATCAATTCTTTGGCAACTATATGAGTAATAGGACCTCCCTTAACAATCAATTTTTTAGGCTGTTTACCTACCTCTAGCTTGGATATTCCTGCCTTGATCAAACGCTCCGCCTGGGTATTGAGGGAATTAATATCACCGGCATATGCAACTATCTCCCCTTGCAGATCTCTGTGCCTCTGCAGAAGAGCTTGGGCACTGGGCTCATCCTCTCCACAATCTGTACTTCCAACTAATGCAGTTTTTTCTCTTAACCAAGATTCAGCTTCGTTGGCATCTGTATAAAACTGGAGAAGAAATACAATGAGAATATAAAAATATTTCTAAATTATTAATAAACACTACATTTACATCAGCAGTAAATAGAAACTGAATCCCATAGCAGAAAAATTACAAAACCTAATTTCACATGATACATTGGAGACAGTGCCCAATTCAGGGTCTGGTGAGCGCCTATTTCCATGTGCATTGCACTCAAGCCAGAATTGGTAGCTGGATATTATTCACAGCAAGAGCTGGATTCTACCAGAGACTAAGTGAACTAATAACTTGAAATATTTAAAGGTATTTTCCAAGAGGTGCTAACATCTGTAGCTATTTTTTATTTTCGGACTAATTTTGACAGTGAGTGGCTGAAACATTAAAATTTGGCAGTCTGCTAATCTTAGGTCTCCTGAAACCCTCTCTCCTCCTGTCTCCTAGTATTAACATCTTCACCTTTGAATGGTCCTGTCAAGATTGTTGCTTCTACAACGTTGCTCAATTTTTTTACTGCAAGCCACGTGCCATTGCAAAGCTTTGGCTGGTTGATATTTTGGAACATGATAATTGGTATGCCAATTTGCAATTGCAGTAAGTGCGATGGCATCCCTGGCAGATCAAGTGAATTCACAATTCTGTTGGATAATTAACCGCTTCATCTGCTTCCACAACAGTATTTACGGACTTGTATGTGACTGCCTCGCTTTGAATGTTAAGACTGAATAATATTGTTAAGTTCGTAGATGTCTTTGTTCTTGGCCGCAAGAATAGCTCATTCACTCAACTAATTGCGATTCTTATAATTGATTGGAATATTGGGAAATACTTTTACAACCAATTCTTCTTTTGACGTCACTAAATTGCAGAAGTTATGAGGCAGTGAAATTCGTCCTGAGGTCAGATCAACCAGCACCTTTCCATTCCCAATTTCCAGCAATGACATGAGATTATCTCAGCTAATCGATCATTTTGCAGCTGGACATGAATATTTGTAGTTAATTTTAACATCTTTACGTGTTGCTATGAAGTAGAGTATTTCAGCCAAACATTTATTTCGTCCATTGGTATCGATTGAGGAATTACAGGTAATGTTTGGCTGAAACCTACTGCAAGCAATATTAATGTGTTCCCAAATGGTCTGATGTTTCCACGCAAATCTTGCAATGATCGATCAAGAGCCTCGAGTGATTTTTTATGCACCATTGTGCATTCATCCCAAACAATAAGTTTGCATTACTGCAGTACTTTTCATATGCTGGATGCTTTGGAAATGTTGCACATGGGAGTATCAATGAATTTCTTGTTCAATGAAAGAATAAATGGCCAGTTTGTGCATGGGGTCATGAAGTATATAACCACTGTTAAAATTCATATGAATTATATCATTATCATGAGGATATGCATCCTGTTGTGTTTATTAAGTTTTTGTCTCCCCTTGTTCTCCATGAAGTGGCAATGCATAGGGTAGGCATATAAAAACATACGTGTATTCGAATGAAACCTTGTGTCAAAATTTCAAAGCAATCAGAGAAGAACTTTCAGAGATTTAAGATTTTGAACAAATGAATATTTACATTTTTATTTATATGGATTAGGAGCACCAAGAGGGCTTGGCATTCATAGGCTCTAACATGAAGCATAGAACCTAAAATAAACTTAACACATTTCTTGAAGAATAATCTCCATGTCCTATTACAAAACAAGAAAACTATAACTTTTATGCAGCCCATATGCCCATATAATGGCCCCAAAAAATCACCTAATTTAATGACAACTTTGAGATGAAAGTTAGTTCTCATTTACTGAAAAAAGTTACAAATTTTGCCACTTACATTGGAGTGGTTATGGTTCTACATGCTTGTATAGTTCTTATGAAGGAAGAATTCATAGTTTTCAACATGGAGATTCTGTATAACTTTAGTAAATCATTAAAACTTAATCTAAGAGCATAGATATTTTAAGTATGAGGTTATGTGTAGCAACATAAAATGCTAACCTGATAAGCCTCAGCAGCATCCTCCAACTGCTTCTTCCTCAACAAAGCTAATTCCTCTAATCTTTTCCAATGGGCTCTCAAACTATCAATTCGAGCTCCAATTTCTGTGGACCTAGGATGACCTTCCTTTATCAACAGCTGACCAGATTCACAAACTCGTTCACACTTTTGCCTCCTGGACTTCATTTCATCAAGAAGGGCCTAAAACATAGGAAATGCTATATATATGAGAATACTGAAAAGAGAGTGACACATGAAGAAAAAAATTCAACCAAAATAATTATTTTTCTCACGAGAATAAAATAATCTGTTGATGCAAGGGATTACCTTTTACTGATACATGTTCCAAAAAACATAAAGTAAGGCTTAAAAATTATACCAATAGATTCAGCATAGACATTTAAGTATTAACTTTGGTCTGTTTTCTAAACAGAGTACATTTTAAATAATTTTGCAATAAATTAACGTCATTTCTGACAAATACTTCAGGAATACAAGATCATTTAAAAAGTAAGATAGCAAAATGTTCAAATTATACAATGCTTTTCCCACAAATTTTTTATTCAGAGGGAAGTAATGATTTATAAAACTGGAAGTAATTTTTTTGGAGGGCCATTTTTTTAAATAGTTTTTTTCAATTGAAAGGGAGGCAAAGTAAAAATAAAATTTTAAACAAAATGTACATATATTACACCACAATGGACACATATCACATTATAAAAATATATAACTTGATTAAAACAACACAAGTTACACAAAGAGACATTACAGATACATTCCCAGCCAACATTCAAAAACTGAAGAAAAATTATAAAATGCTGTCACAACCTTCAGTGAAAGATAGGTTAAGAAATGAAGAGGGTTGTGGTGAAGCTTAGGTGAAGTATAAGATGCCACAAGTGAGGCCATGTACCCTAACCTCTACTTTCTAATCATCCCATAGAAATTTTCACCTTCCTCTCCAAAATCTCCAATTCCTCATTTCCCAATTCCTTTATTCCAATACCCCACCTTTCCATGGTAGAAATTAATACCTTAAAATAATATTACTCCTTCGACTACATCAATAAAGCCCATAGGCAACTCTCTGACCCCTCTTCCTATGCCCCCATTTTCCAAGATCCTAACTATAAATTCCATCAAGATATCATCTCATTCCTTCAGGCCAAAGGTCCCAAGGAAGGCCTTACCAACATGAAATTTCTTGGCTTTCTTCTTCTCAGCCATGTACTCCCCATTTTCTTAAGCCATCAAAAATCCATAAACCCAACATAACAACCCAGGGCAACCAATAGTTTTCCTCAAGCCACTCCTCCCTCTGAATCACTTCAAAAAGACTAACAATACCTTCTAATGGCTTCTTAAATGTCCAAACCAAGGCTACGCCATGGGAAATACATTCAGCCCTCCCTTTGTCAACCTACTCCTCCACATTGTCGAAGAGTCCTACCTATCTCCACACCCCATTAAACCCTTGCTCTGGCTTTGATACATCAATGAACATTCTTTCTTTGGTCCCACTATGTCAATTCCTTGGATTCTTTCAGTTCCTTCCTCAGTGAATTCTCCTCTGCCTCCTCCACCTCCCATTATTCCTCGGCCCTTATGACCTTCCTTGATGGTGACATCAATTTTACCAACCCCCACTTCAGCACATCCATTGACATTAAACCCACCAATATGCAAGAATTACAACACAGCTAAGCATTCATAAATAATCAAAAATTCTATCAAATCATAACTTAAGCTGTAAGAAAATTCATAAAAATGTTTGCTGGCTGGGCACATTTACACTTGAAATAAGGAAAGAAAAAATATGGCAACACAATACTTCATCAAATAAAAATTACAATCACATAAGTGACTTCATACGACAACAAAATTAACATTGACAATTCAATCAAAACTACCTGGTACTTTGACTAGTAGCATGAGGATACCACCAGCAGTCATGCAAAAGAAGTAAATCAATGACAATGAGTTACAAATACGTAAATTATCAACAAATTAAGCTACCTAACTATGAAGGGCAACTACCAAAGGCAGCTCAACATAGCACCAACTGTATGATATACTTAATCATAACAAACGATGACATTATGAAAAACTACTTTGTATTAAAAAAATATTGCACACATTTTATACAGAATGTGTCTCTTTTTATCATACAAGTAGACTTAGCATTATTCGTGAGAATAAGCATAAGATTTTTTCATATTTCTGCATTACATTTCAATTATCAAGCACCTTTCGTTAGTGTCTGATTCTTTGAAGTTCTCTTACCATGATGCATCATATTATTAAAAATAATCTTTAATTGTCAGAGTATAAATGTCTTCTTGTGAATTTTCTGCCACTGTTTTTATTTGCATCATCCTCACATCAAAATAAATAAGCAATCACCTGACAGTAACTCAGTAGGCAATATTAATCTTTAAATTTTAAAGTAAGAGATACTTTTTTGTCTTAGAAAAAGAATTATACTCTTAACTCTAGACATAAAGCAAGAATTATCAATTAATCAATGTTAACTGAGAAGTCAAACCAGAAGAGTGCCAAAAGCCAACAAAAAATGTAAGTCTCTAGCTCAGAACATGAATGCCGTGGTTACTACATTTGGAAGAAAATCAGCCAAAACGAAGCTTGGCTAAGCATATTCTAGGCACATCTATTTTATTTTATTTTTTTATTTTGATTTTGATTTTTGAGAAAAATGCACATCTAGTATGTTGCCAGTTGAGGTTAGCTACTGACAGTTACTTTTACCCTACATTGGGTATAATGACTGGGTAATCGTTAAGACTTGATCACTGATGTAAATCATTGAGGCACGTAGGACATACACATAAATGCTACTCATGCTTAATGTCATCAGGGTTCTCGAATTAAACACTAAGTCTCATGGCTTTCCATTTCCAACTGTACCAATCAAGTACAGAAAAATCTAAAAGAAAAATATTTTGATAAGAGCATCAAAGGGAAATATTAAGGCAACCAACAATAAAACTTTAAGAATGTTATGCATTTGGCAGCTTTAAATTTACTGATAATATTTTTTATACTATGAACTTGATCTTCGGCTGGCCACTTTTTTAGTTCTAATAGCACCAAAAATAACTTGAGTCTGTAATACCTTGTGCTTTTGCTGCAAGCTGAGTACTGCACGGAGATCCTTGGCTGAAATTCCTGCTTTACAAACACGTTGCCTTTCTATCACCCAGGCCTCTTCTTCCTCCTGGTCTTGTGCAAATTGAAAGAAGTTACGTGCATCCTCTAATCTGGCACGGCGGGCTTTACCTTGCTCCAACAATCTGTAAAGAATAAATATAAGTAAACTTCATGAGGTAGATGCAAAATAATAATGTTAAAAACTGGCTTAGTAAGTCCCTTCCAGCAGATGATCATCACCTAGAATGAAAAAATATTTTATACAGTAGCTATAAAATTCTTACTGTTACACATTGATATTAAATAATTTTAATTAAGAAATATCGAAAATTCAGGGGACCTCCTTCAATACACAAGAATTAAGTCGGCTGAAGAGAATTTCACTGGCCTTGGAATGAAAAAATCTTACATCCCAAGTAATTCATATGTTATCTGTACTCAATAGATTAAAGTTCTTCCTTACACCAACTATTAGAAATCTTACAAGGTACTTATGGTAGCCAATTGTTCTCATCTTCCATTATATATCCTAATTTCTTACACCTTATTCACTATCTAGTAATAGAAATAATTTTTCAAATGTTTAGAAATTTGACTAAAAATTTTAAAATTTATTTCTTCTAACCATTGGATGCATTCAGCAAGGTTAAGGGCTGCTGCAGAGCATTTTGGCAGAATACTAGGCACTTAGGAAGAACGGGGACCATTTTTTAGAGTACACAAAATTAGTACTCACTGCTGACTGCGATACAAAATTCAGGGGGAAACCCTAATTCCGATTTTGGTACCTTATGTGAAAATAAGTAAAAAGAAAATAACGATCTATATTTTATAACCCCTGCATGAAATAATTGTAGATTTCACCAATTTATCATGTAGTCATTTACCATACACAGCTTACATGCCTACATAAAAAGTTTTTTGAAGTTCAATAGATGAAACTAAAATGCTGATGGTTTCAATTCATTCTACCTATGAACCACAATAGAGAGTAACCCATGAATGACAATGTCTATGCCACATCTGGAATTGAAATCTGCAATGTTTTCCAGTTTATAAGACCAACTTTTTTCCTCGTTAAAATCAATAGAAAAATCACCTTATCTTTTACATGGCTATTAGAAAGAAAAAAATTACTCAACAGGAGATGCATTATGGGCATATGGTCCATATCTGCCAACTGATGGGATAAGCAATGAAAGCTAACTCAGCTCCTTATTTTCTTTCAGCCGGGTTTGTTAAACCTTCAACGTCGAGCGACGTAGTGAGTACGTCGCGCCCGGACTATATATTAGAATTTTGTATATTAAAGAACATTATTTTGCACTAGAGCTAATTGCTAATATGGATGTGCATCAGCATGACACAAGAAGGAAAAATGACTTTAGAACTGTTACTCATAATCTAAAGCTATACACTAAAAGCCCGCTCTATGCAGGAGTGATGTTCTATAACTCACTACCTATTAAAATTAAAAGCAGAAAATCTATCTCACTCTTTAAGGTAAACTAAAAGAGTATCTGATAAAAAATGCATTTTATTCGGTGGATGATTTTCTTACCTCTATGTCATTGAGTTAACTGTACGCTATGTATTTTTGTATTCAATCTGTGTACATTTTTTTATTTCTATACTGGTATACTTATTATATATATACATTTTAATTTTGCCTATTGACTTGTCCCATACATGTAAATACATGTCCCGGGATTAATAAAGAATTTGAATTTGAATTACTTTACATTTAAAATGTAAAATAGGAAAAAATCTATCTGAGCAATATAAAGCAACATTTTTAAATGTATACAATAAGAAGGACACTATATTGTAGATTTATTATGATAATAAAATTAATTAGTCCATGCATGAAACAAACAATCGAAATCTCAGTGACAGGTCATCTACATTTGGCTAATTACACAAAGAGATTTCCATGCTCCCTTGTGAATGTATTACTAGACGATTTCCTAAAGTTCAAAGTTGTATGAGATAAGAAATGATGCATATACCTCTTATAGGCAGCAGCTAGCCTCTCAAGGTGTGCCTGCAGCAATGGAGCCTCCTTGTGACCCTGAGCTAAAAATGCCTGCCCTTGCCGTTGTAATCGACTCTGTGTTTCACCGGCAGCTGTTGCTTGAAGCTCTGTTAAACTATGCTTCTGCAAAAGGTCTTCCACTCCTAGAAGGTGCCCTCCAACATCAACAGACTGAAATTCCACCTTTATTGAAGAGTAAGAAATGTGAAAAGCAAATAAGGAACAGCAACTGTCAATCTTGCTCAGCAAGCAATTTTAGATAATTATTTACTTGATTCCTTAGAACAGAATTATGTTAATAATTTATATAGACACCAGTGAATGTATGAAATCCAACAGTAGTTTGCATTCCACACACACTTCTTCATCAGACCAATATGATACAAGCTTCTGCTTTTTCAATATAAGTGATGCTTAGGTTTTGAAATCCAGAGAAGCAATGTAATGCAATTAAGAGCAAAGATAATTAAAAATATATTTTTTCATAATAAAATTATCCCAAAGAGCTATGTTTAAAAGATTATCAACATTTTTAACATTTTGTATGAGTGCATCAATCATTCAAGAAGACAGAATTATAAACTCTGTTGAATCCATCCTACTAAATGAATATAACTTCGGGTTGTTTCTGTATTAAATGCTGGTTTTACTCTACATGAAGCTAGAATACTACTAAATATCTACAGACAGTTAACTGAACATTTCCTCAGAAAACTTCATTCATCGCCAGAAAGCTTCATTCATCACCATTCACATTTACATGGACTTGAGAGAATATTTGATGAACATAACATAAAACAATGATAATTTGAACAAAACTGTAGTCACAAAGATTTCCCATCCAAGGAGTTAGTAAAAACTGAACTCCATTCCCTACAATCTGCTTTTAAAACTCTCTCGTTTAACATGATATTTCTAACTCTTGAGCTTCTCAATTGACAAAATAAATTACCATCAAACTCTGGTAGATATGACATGATATAATTCCCGTATTTTTAGGGTTTGACGCAACAATATTACATGCATAACTTAGGCATTAACCAATAGTCATGCCAGTAAAGATGCCACTTTAAGACCAAACTTTTATCTGACAGATTCCTTATAAGATTTTATGAAATTTCAAGCAATACACTAACAAACCTCCATTTCTTTGATTGTGGCAAGTACTGTGTCAATTTCTCGCAATAAAGCCATCAGGCCACAAGCAGTAGTTAGACTAGTACGGTGGTTTCCCAACAGAACCAATAACTCATCCCATCTCGCTAAGATCTCTCTTTCTTTGGCAATAACTTTCTCTTTCCCATGGTAGTTCTCTCGCGCCAACTCTTCAGCCATACTGGTTAGGTCATGAAACCTATCCTCCTAAAATAGAAAAGACAAAGTATTAATTACATACCATACAGAGCAAAAAGTTAGTCATTTACAAATACCAATGCTGGAATACATCCTCAGCAGAAAAAGAAGAACCAAATGAATCATTTGCAACAGTGCATAGGAACAACTGACTTTTAACAGGTAATAAGTAAAACAGTTGAAACAGCATTTCACAGGTAATCTATTGGTAACCTCTTGGTTTGACTACTTTAAAGCTGATTCAGATTTTCCCACACAAATAGCAACTCATACATACATATAATGGTATAAATGTGTAACTCATTTGAAGTCAGTAAAGTGAACATTTTGGTGAAAGTGAATCCAAAAACTTTTTTGCTTTTGGTATGTGTTGCTAATTTAAAGGAAAATATTACATCAATAAACTAGCAGAGGGCACCTGTTGAAATTGAATGACAGTAAAGCTCATTGAACTTAAAGAATAGGATCCAAAAAGTATTTCCACCTTCCTCTTTCAAGTATTATTTGCAGATATCAGAGAGCTCATAAGACTCTGAATGATTATTCAATAAATAGCAAAGTAGAGAATGGAAAATATTTTGTTCCCTATTTTATGGAGATATATAATCCTTTTCAATATCCTAACCAGCCTATTGTACCATAAAATTGCCAGCACTTCAAATCATTATCAATCATTACAACACAATTGGAATTATGAAATATTCAGCTTGTTTCTATTTGGGAATAAATTTAAAATAGATAGAACTGATAAAATAGGGAAACTAAAAAAAAAATATTAGACTGGGACAGAAATGACCCCAGATTTTCCCATTCGCCTTAATGATACTATCCCAAGCATGAATGACACTTCTGGCCTGACAATCAATTGTTTTTTAGTTAAATTTACTAGCAGCTGAAGCAACAAAATTGATAATCTTGAACTCTAACTTTGGCATCTATGAGGAGCAAACTAATTGCTCACATAACATTAACATTAACCTTTAAGTCATTTTCAGGGAATGACACACTCTACAACCCACCAATGCTAATCAAAAATCTTAGGTAAGAGCCCACATAAAATAATGTTTATCACCTCAAAGTTCTACTTACAAGTCTCAATTTCATCATCTAACCTGAACTTAAAACGCTACAGGCACGAAAGCTCCATCAAAGCTAATGTTCACGTTGCCCATGGCATTGATATCTTAAAAGTGTGAAAAATGTGAGGTACATACATTTGGCATAGTATAAGAGAAAAATAGATAATTTAAGTGCTGGAATGTGATTTTCATGTAAATGCAAAGTGTAATAAACTAACAGTTTAAAGTACAAATTATATTATTAAAGCCATTAAAAATGAGAATATCCTTCCAATAGGTTGAATGTAGGTAATTTAAAAAAAAATCGAAGTAAGAGAAGAATGGCCAACAGTGGGATAAAAACAGCTCCATAAAATTGTAACCCTTGGCTGTTTCTATTTTCAAGGAAACAATGCATCATAATTTGCTCTCATGATTTATCTTTGAGAAATTTTAGTCTTAGCTTGTCAGGGAGTCATTTAAATCTATCTACAAAAATTACAACAAACAAATTGAAGGCATTCTGTTTTACATACGAGCCATATAAAAGAAATATAAGTTTCAAAACTCACACGAGCCAATATTTCAGCACTCATTGCCTCATGCTTAGACATTGTGGCTTCCAACTGTGCAAGATTACTTCCATATTCAGGATCACACAGCACCTGAGTCATGTCCTTCAAAAAACTTTCTCTGAGTACACTCTGTAAAATAAATAAGGAGAAGAGATGAGGAAGATTCTTAAAAATCTATTCAATTTTAATTTATGATTAATGTATATTGACTATTGATGCATTATAATCAATTAGTTCTTCACAGCCTACAATAATCAACATTGATAGAAAATAGTGGAAAAATGAAATTTTAAAATGTGGTGATGATAAGAACAGTTTAGTAATTTCATAAATACTTTAATCCAATAGATAACGTGCATTAGTAATTATTAATTTCCTACACAATGTCTTTTCAAATAATCATCTGGAATACATTTACAATAATAATCTTCACAAAACAACGCATGACAAAATATTATTTCAGGGCAATTACAACTAACATCAAAAAATTCTGCCAGTAGAAGATTAGAAAATACAGGTCATATCTTATTAATTATCACCATAAAATCAAGTAAATGGAAAATTATAAGGCAGTAATATGTTAACAGTTCATTTTTTACAGAGAAGAATCAAATGAATCCACTGTTGTGAGTCCACCAATCAGAGTGGCTTTAAGAAACTGATTAATTTTGAGAAAAAAATATTACACAAACCTTTCTCCTAAATTTGAACGCCAATTGTTCCAACCTTTCTTGACGGAGTAACTCTTGACGCAGAGCTACTTCTCGAGCATGTTCGGCCCTTTCCAATGCCTCCCATGCCCTTTCAATATCATGTACTAATTGTCCATCCATTGGCACAAACTGAGGCTGATGTAAAGACTTCAAATGTGTATTTATATGGAAATATAATGCCTCTATTTCACTCCTCTCACGGTACCTGTGAAAATGATATGCATAATGAATACAGTAACTACTTCAGTTTACTGAAAAATAGCTGGCACAAGGAATATATTTTGTAATAACAGGGCTTACGGCAAGTTCAGATACTCTTTTACAATCCTTTACAATGGCATTGGAAAGAGAATTGAATAAGTAAGTAAGTAAGTAGTTTATTGGTCCCGGAGACATAAAAAACATATGTATGGGACAAGTCAAGGAGAAGAAAAAAAAAAAAAAAAACAGGAAAAGGAAATCATAACATGGAATCATAACACCTTCAATGTAACCATATTTATTTTTAAAAATATTTGGCCAAGTAAAGGCAAACTGAATCAATGGAATTCATTGTGAAATATCCAGTGAATTTACTAACATATTAAGAAATCAGTAGACTGAAAAAACCTTATTAATATTGGATGCTATTAGTCAGTAAGGCTATTGTCAATTTGATACAATTCAGGATACATATTCATAAATCCCATTGTAAAATATTAATATTTTCAAACACATTTTCAAAGTGCAAAATTCTACAGAGGATAAATCATATGCCCTGACCAAGAGTCGAACTAGGATCCTTCTACATCATGCCTTGTGCATTAACCAGTTAAACTAATCAGTTAAACTCAAGGGAGCTGCCAGACTAGTTTATTGCAGGAGATACCCTAAAACCTAGCCGAGGGAAATTTTGGCATTCCCTAGCAGTGCAGTGAGGGAAAGTAACGGTAACGTGTATTTTTGTGCCAGTGAATACCTTCACCAAGCTGCTCATCATTTCGTTAAAATAGTGCTAGTAGAAACTCATTGGTCATCACTGTGGGCAGTCGTGTTCAAAGAGTTTCTATTATGACATCCTTGAGAGAGGTATTTACAATTGCTGTGAAATGCTCATTTTTTGGGATTACATTATTTTGTCCTGTATTTTTTAAAATATAACTGGAATGTCTTTTTTTGCAGCTAACATAAGTTATCTTTTGTTTACCAAATTTTCTATCGCTGTATAAAAATATGCCAATCTGAGATAAATAATCTTTTCACTTTTATAGATGGCTTCAAAAAGAAAGTTGCAGGAGGATGAAATTGAGGCAGAATTATGCGCTGATATTGATTTGGATGCACATGAAGCCAGTGATGAAAGAGGAAGAGGAGCGTTTGGAGGAAGATATCGAAGAGTAGGTTCCACATTCAACCACTTGGGTGCCAGGGTAGAGTCATGCAGACATGCAACATGTCTGCATGTTTTTACTGTTAGTCCTAGCAGAATGAGAAAGAGTGAAACACCAGGCATAAGTAAAGATTTATCTCCTTTGGCATTTTTCATGCTCTTCTTTGTCAATGTGATCCAAATCCTAATGGAGGAGAGACACGTATTACAACCAATATCTTCTCACCATTAATGAAGGGCCTTCGGCTCAACCTGAAGTTACTCTGCCGGAAATTGTTTTGTTTTTAGCCATTTTATTGCAAATGGGTCATTGTGTATGAGACTCACAAAAAGATTACTGGTCAACCCTCGAGCAGTGTCATACCCCTTTTTTCAAGAGTATGATTATTAGATGCAACCAGTTTTTCCAGATTCTGAGATTCCTTCACTTTACTAACAATAGTAATGAACTGGACAGAAAGGACGAAATTTACGATAGACTATGGAAAATAAGATGCATTTTTGACTTCCTAAATGATGGGTAGACAAGGTACTATAGTCCTTCAGAACACTTGTCAGACGGAGAAATAACCATACTTTTTAAGGGAAGAGTAATTTTATAGCAATAGATTCCTAAAAAGCACTAGTGTTTTGGCATAAAACTTTATAAATTGTGTGATATACATAGTTATATGTGTGATATGAAAGTATATTTGGGTGAGGACAGACAGCCACAAAAGACATGATAATGACTCATTCAACTGTTAAAGAACTGACAAGGAGAGTGAGAGGAAAAGGTCACAACTTATTTATGGACAACTTTTCCTTCTCGCCAGCTGTTTGACGATTTGAAAAGCGAGGAGATTTACTGTTGTTGCACAGTTACACCTAATAGGAAAGGAATGCCACCTGTCATGCCATCAATCATAAAAATTTGAAGATGAAGCGGGATGACATGCACAGTTGGACGAGGGATGACATGACCACGCTGGTGTGGAAGGATAAGCGGGACATGCACATGTTAACCAACATGCACAATCCTCCTGGAGATGGAAACTGGCGTGATGAACATGGTATAACAAAAAAAAACAAATAATCATTCCATCAGCCGTCACACCTGGAAATGGTCAAAAAAACCTTTCTTTCATCTGCTGGATCTAACAATCCTAGATAGTTGGATCCTCATGAAGTCCTGCGGTGGTAAAAATTTCTCATAGAGACTTTTGCCTGGGCCTTTACAGAAACATGGGGGAGGAGGGTCCAAATGCTTTACTGGACCACACCGCTCAAAGAGGCAGATGGTATTTCCATAGTGTTAGCCTTGTGAGGCTGGAAGCTAAGGAAAAAAAACATTGGCCCACGAAAGGAAACTCTTTGCAATGTTGAATGTGTTCTTCAAGGGGTAAAAACTGGCGCACAAAATTTAGAAGCTGAAAGTTTGACGTCGGACTGTGTGTTATTTCCTGTTTTGAAGAATACCACACAAAAATGCCCTTTTAATTATAATTGTAATATATATGATATCCTTAAACCACATATAGAAAATAATGTATTAATTATTAACAACTTTCTTGTTAATGAAATTATGCTTGCAATTTTTCTTACTTTCTGGCAATTTTTGTGCACATTACTTTTTAAATAAAATACTTTTAATTTCAATAAATTCTGTCAGGTCAATCTCAAGTTATGGCCATAAAGTATACTACTGCATAATCTCTTTGAATCATGAAAATTAACTCCGGCCAGGAGCGCCCGCAGCAGGGATTGAAATCCATACAATAAAGATTAATACTAACACCATTACGACCTCCATACTTTTTATTTTAACCATACCATATTTGAACACTTTTTCACCATAGGGATCTTCCCCTAACCCAAATAGTTTCCGAAGATACTATGACTATTCACATTTTCTCATTCAAAGCTAACATATGTTGGTGGTTTCAGGCAGAACTTTATGGAATTTGTTAACATAATGATGATAACTTATACATTTGTTTTTCCACATGTTTTTACATGTTACGACGAGGTTTCCCTCATCCCCACCCCCATAAGGCTGGGTGTAAAAATAGAGATGTTTGTGAGTAGAATCTCAACCTGAAGATGACGTTGAACGTAGAAACCGAGGTTGTTACAAATTAAAACATGTGGAGAAACAAAGTTATAGGTTATCATCATTACAGTAACTTATGTTAATAGAGTCATCTTACTTTGGAGGCTTCTCCACAGTTCGGTAAGTCTTGAATGCAGTCAATTCACTCTGAATTCCTTCTAATGAGTTAGGAAAATTATGATCGGATAGTTGCTTTGTCGTCCGAATTATCCATTCTAACAAATTTGTAGTCAGCATGCTATAGCGCTTCTTCATTGCATCTGCTTCCATCATTTGCCCCACAATCTAAAAATTAATAATAACTTCACATTAGACCCTGATAATGAATACTAGCATTAAATACAATTGCAATATTCTCATATTCTCACAATGGAGCTAATTGCTATGCCATAACAACCTGCTTCAAAGTTATGAATTTCAGCTTTATTATTATTTGTAGAAGAGGCATTCATCAATCAACCTCAGTAAAATTATCATACTGATATGATGAATCTTCAAGAATGTTACAATTATCTTTTCACTTTAGCATTAAAAATTGTACACATAATACTATAGTTTAGACTTAAAATGGTGAAATGCCACTTTTTATACCACCAAATTCTCAAATATTTTTTGAGGTGATAATTCTCAACCAAAATGAAAAATTTTACTCGAATACCACACTAATCTTATTTCATGAAAAACAAAAACTTGTCTCAAATCAAATTATATCCACAATGAGTTACTAAAAAGGTAATGAAAAGAGTGAAGAAACAATTTCATAAAATAGGTAGTCCCTCATCAACATTCAGAAAGATTATAAAAATTAGTTGATATGATTTGCACTTACATTGGCAATTCTTCTACCACTTTTCATTTCATTTTTCATTCTAGCGAAGGTATGGTAATAAGAAGCCACGTAAGTAATAATAGATTTTTCATCAGGGCGGTTGGTATCCACATCTGCAGAAAAATGGCAATGGACAAGTTTTAGAAAAATACAGTCATCAGGTTACATAGTACATATTTTTAGCCAAAGCATCTTTCAACCTTCTAAAAATCAGATCAACCTTCAGTTGATAAGATAAATCAATGACTGACATGCTCAAGAATTAACTATCTCTGGTGATGTTCAATTGTGCGACCACTAGCCAGTGGATTCGCTGAAGGTACTGCATAGCTAGTTCCGCAGTTCTTTGATTATTCAATGTCACAAAAGTAGGCACAGACTCTACTATATAGACATTTTGAATTAAACTAAATGATTTATACATTTTATTAGCATAATAAAATCATATTAAGTCAAACATATTGCATAATAATTGAGCACTAACCAAGATTATACCTGCACTACTAAGGCAAACCTTTAAAAATTTCCGTAGACGGTCATCCCAATTCATCCGTCAACTTTTTTAAGAGGGATTAAAAGCTTTCACCTGATTTATCTTTTTGAACAAGTTACATTATTACCTTCAGCATCAAGGAGCTTTGGAATCCCAAGATCCTCTTGAGCAATATCAAAAGCCCTATTGAGGTTTTCCATGTGCCTGGATGGTACAAGGGACTGGTAGTCGATGAGATCAGGCCGATGTGCATGAATAAGAGCATTGAATCCCAAACCACTCCGCCAAGAACCTGTTCAGGAAGAAATTATTACTACAAGTGGCCATAATAGACCTCAGGTTGGAGGTTTTTATGTCAGTCAAGCACTTGCAAGGAATAGATAATTATATTTTTGATTGGACAGGGAAAATAGAGTACATAATTAAACATTTGAAAGAAGTAGTTAAGTATACCTGTGAAGTCTTGTATGTTGACTCCATTGTACCCGCTAGTTTTTCTTTGACACCAAAGTAATAAAGCATCTTTCGCTGATTTCTTTTCACTACTTTCATTCTCTTCATCCTTAAAAAAAAAGGCAATTATAAATCAAGAGAACTATAAAAACTATGGTCTAACTTACTACACTATGTTTAAAAAATGAACCAGTTTCCATTCAAAATGGATTATTGTAAATATCTATGATGATTAAGTAGGATTATTCAGAGGTTAAACTTTCATTAAAAAATTCATATGAAATGTCTAATGTATGCCATCTAAAAATATAATACTATATAAAATAATATTCCAGAATCCAAATTTACTCATTATTAGAATACATACCACATCTATTTCAATTTCTTGGATCTGGAACCTAAGGATTATGGTCCATATTAAACCTAAAATCAGTCTTGGATTACCATCTACAATATCTTCTGCCCCTATACTTTCCAAACGAACCTGAAAATAAATATATCAATGCTTATAATGGAACTATATGATTGATCTTTCATGCAGCTTTAGACTATAAATAACTATTAGAAAATCATATGTTATGCAACTGGTTAATGTAGTAAACCCCATTATAGAGAAAATATTAAACATGATAGTTGTGCTCGTTTCTGAATCTACTTTAAACTGAGGAAATATTCTCTAAGCAAAATATCCTAAATGTGAAATGTTCACTGAGCAAATCATAACCATGGCTGCTCCAATCAGAATCAATGATTTCACTTTCCCCAATGACTCGTCATTAAATTCTAGAGGGCATTTTTCTCAATGTTTCATTAAATATGGGATCAGAGATCTTATGCCCATATGAGTATATTCACCATTTAACCTGATCAGAAATCAAGCATTTACTCCAGAGAGTGGATTTCCTCCGTAAATTTTTGTTTTTTTTTTAATTCGTGTAATGCCTAATACTGATATCTCTCAGATTAGTAATAGTAATACCAATATCTCTCAGATTAATAATCATTAAAAAACTAGCATAAAAAGCCTCACAAGTAATTAACTGTATCACTAAGGGGGCAATATACCACAGCAAAAAAATGCTTCCAGAGACATATCTGTGCTTTTACTTTACCATTCTCCTAAGGGGCCATTCAATTATTAGGTAAGATGTTTTTGGGGGTAAGGTGGTTTTTTCCTTCAATATTATAAGAAAGATGACTGTAGCACTATCTGTGGCCTGAATTTAAAATTCCATGGATACATATATAGCCCCATTACAACTTAATTCAATAAATAACCACAGCCCTGGATTAAGGGGTGGCTCTGGCCTTGGGTCTCTGTTCATCATGGTGCCTCATATACCCTAGAGTATGTGGGGGGGTCCTTTTTATTCAGTTGTTGATGCCAAATACCGAATAATCAAGCAACATCTTCAGCAAGTCTATCAATTGAGTTAGAGCTCATGAGAAAATCGAATTTAGATGAATTAACTAAAGATTTTCACAGAAATTTTTTTTAAAATAACTAATTTTGTTTGTTTTCCCAAGCTATTGATTATGTTAATACAGTAATATTTGCATGAAAACAAATAGGAAAGCGTTCAATCATTTAATGCTGTATACATTGGATATAAGTGCATTGTAAACCGAGGCTACCAAGTTCATTGGTAGCCCCTGCACTCAACAACCTTTATTAAGGCCCACAACAGCCAGGGAAATTATTACCTCTGAGAAGACTGAATTAGAGTCTTTAGAATCAGATATTAAATACTATATTTTTTACCAAAAATAATTTTTTCAACAAATCCTGTTTCAAAAACAGATGCAGAATTATATAAAAACAGTCGAACCCCACTACAATTGAGCTTCGGCCACATTCTGTGAAGGGCTCATTAGATTGGAAAAGTCACAAAGTCACTGTTGTGAGGAACGACCGACACACATTTTTGTGATTCTTCATAGAGTGGGCACATTATGAAGTTTGTACCAATGGGATTCTTTCACTTTATTCGTGTCATGCAGTTCAGTGAAATCTTATTTGCATGGGTGAACAACAAATGAATAGTGGGATACAGTTTCATGGTGCTCATAATTTCCTTTTGTAAAGGTCTTGGAATCAGCTGATCAGCTCAATATAAGTACATGAATTAATCTCAGTCTCAAGAAACATAATAACCACATTCAGAAAAATATAGCATACATTTTACAGGCAAACCTTACCTTCGTATGAAGAAATGCCAAACTTTTATTAACATTTTCAATTTTATGAACACGCATATGACCCGTATTTGGCTTCCCGAGTTTTTCTCCAGAGATTATTTCCAGGAGCTTCAGCAACTTTCGCCCATCAGCTAGATCTTCAAATAGATCCTCCACTTCCATCCGGGCCTGAAAAGAAACAAATGTTCATTATTATTCACCATTTTCAAGGATAGTGAATGCATATTAAAGATATATGCGATAAACTATATCCATTTGTAGCAAACTAAAAGCATTTTTAAGGAATAATGAACCCAGGTGACATGCAATTAACAGTAGCATTATATAAATGGTGTGAAAAGCTTGATATTATTGATGTAAAGATGTGGTAGCATTAAAAAATCAAGGCCTTACAGTAGACCCTCACTTCACGATATTAATCCGTTCCGGAGGACCGATCATAAAGCGAATTCCATCGTATGTTGAATCGGCATTATTTCCGGACGAGGAATCGGTTTGAAGAGCATCAGTGCCAATCCATTCAGTGTACACGACAGAGCCAATGCATACAAAATATCCTGGATTAAAATTATTTAAAATATTATTAAACCAATATTTAAAACACTATCGATATTTAAAACAATATCGGAGAAATTGGAAATTTTAAAAAGCGCGTGCAAAATCAGCTCAGATCGTAAGTCGAATCCATCGTAAGTCGAACCCAACGCAAAGCGGGGGTCTACTGTATTTGCAAAGTTACTTCTGCATGTGCATGAGGAGAACCATAAGAATTTTTGGTGCCGGCACAAACTTCCAACCTTGTTTCACCAACACTGCCATAAGGCTGAAACAACAATGTACCGGCAATGTTATTTAATGCTCAGTCAAGGTTGTTTCCCATAAGATTCCTCCTGCTCACACATGCAAAAGGTAGACCAATAATAGAATAAGCAGAAGAAATTCAGGACTTGAGTAGAAGTGTGCATTGCAGTTTTTTATGGAGTTCAATGCTTTCTTCTTTGAGGGAAGAATATTTTTAAAATTTTACAGAAATTTAAAAGTGTCAATGCAATAATAGCAATATTTTATACACACCCATCCATTCCATCACACCATTCCCTATAGTAATAGGCTAAGACAAAAAATTTATTTACTGCTGTTGCCCCATAAAACTGGCTCCCTTCAATAATTTTCTCCATAATGCTCAATCCATACAAACCCCATTCACTTCTCTTATGCTCACCTCATGCACTCTCTCCTGTTTCTAAGACTCCAAATTTTCTTCTTCTTTAGAGACTATTCAACCACATTCACCCAAGACTTTCACAGTCTACCTCTTCCTCTCACACCATTCACATTATTGTCATATACATGTCTTATTATTCGACACTGACATTCTCTCCGCAAGGTTAAGCCAAAGAAGCATCTCCTTCCATAGATGTCCAATGCTATGGAGTATCCCAACCCACATTTTCCAATCACCCACTCATTACAAACCATATTTACCAGACTTACTCCGCAAACACTTCTAAGGAACCCCATTTCCTAATGAATTTAGCTTACTCTTATTTATCCAGACATACCCATCTTTCGCAGGCATATAATGAATTTGGGAGGCGATCACATTTGTAAACCGCAATTTTTGCAAATAGGCAAATAAATACTGATTCCTTGATATGCTCCACAAACTATTTTTGACTTTCCAACCAGTAATCACACACCTCCTAATCTCTTCAAGTACCCCACTCTTTCATAAACATTACGCCGAGATACACGAAGTAGTCTCCTTGTTTAGTTACTTCACCATTTACCATCATTACCCAACCACTCTTATCCCTCTACCTATAAAAAACTACTACTTTTGTCTTTGATGCATTTATCCCCAGATCCATTCCCTTAGTCACTTCATGAAAGTTATCCAGGAGCAGCTATCATTCCAGTTGGTTCTAAGAACAGCAGCCCTTGATTTTACTTTCATCTCACGAATTCTCACCACTTTGGTTCTTGATTGCATCCATTCCTCCACCTTTCACCTCATTTTTCCTTTTAAACCCACTTCCAAAGTAGTTTTTCATTTCCCTCAAAATCACTGCACTGCACAAAATCACTCTCTTTCACTGCAACTTTCCATTCCTCCTTTTTCTCTTCATAATGATCACATGCTTTCTTTCACTCTTCCTCAGATTGGGCTGCAATTAAATTCTTTATTTCTTTAACAGCAATTTTCACTTCTTCACTCTGCCATTCATTTTCTCATTTGTATTCATTCATTTCTCCACTTTGCATTTCATTTTCCAACCATTCCTTTCCTACATACACTGTCTGCACATTCTACAATCATTCCTTTTAAACTCAACCATGCACCATTAACACTCCCTTGACTGATAAATTTGTCCTATTCTCTCTGTTTCAAACATAGAATACCCTAAGCATCCATACCATATCGTCAGTCTTACAACCTCTCCACTTCTATTCTACTAGCTTATGTGCAAATCTCTTCCCTGAAACCCACTTCCTACCTAGATCTATTTTAAATCCACCAAATACTGGTCTGTGATATTTGCTACCCCTCATTACCCTAGTACCAATTACTAATTCTCTCTATAAATCTCATCATACACAACAAAATAAATCATGATCCCATAATCACCCCAGTACCAAGTATGCACAAGGATTTTCTAATTTTTAAGCCATATAAACCAAACAAAAAAATCCATTATCCAAGAACACACTTTAAGTTTTTACCATAACCACTCACTCGAGGATCATCAATCAGCCCAACCACTCTATAAGATGTATGCCATCTTACAGCAATCCAGCTATTCATGTTGCCAAGAACAATTATTCCCTCACTAGGGTCACATTCATTCCATGCCTCTCTCAATTTTCCCAAAACACACCTTTCACATAGTCACTTACTTCATTACAAGCCCAGCAATCTAGGGGATACAAATTCATATGGCCCAACTAGTACTCAAACTTTCTCATTGAGGATCATGCCTACACCTTAACTCCCACGAAACTCTTGACCACGATGCTAGCCCACCATAATCAGTCGTAGCCACGTCCTGCCCCTTGCACTTGGTTTTCACAAACACAAAACTTCTACCTGTTTCATTTTCATTTCATTTGTCAAATCATCCTCTTTCCATGCATACCTACATTCCAAGTGCCAGCTGTCCAGTTTGTTTGGCCAAGTCCATCTCTAAATTTATGGATCAACCTTATACAGCTTCCACTGCCAATCGTGGCTTTGGCCACTTGAGGCTATCCTTTGACTGTAAAGGCCACTTTACATGGTATAACTTATTGCACAAACGGGTAAATTTGCACTTTACGGGCCCCCTTAAGATATCTCTTATTCCCGGTTTCTACCACAACACACACCAGTACTTTATACATCAGTTTCAAGCTGAAGGAACCGCATTTAATTTTACATAACGTAATTCAACAGATTTTCGATAATTTTTGGGAAATTTAGGGGCCCGTAAAGCGCAAATTTACCGCACAAACGAATGTATTGTACATTTTACAAGACGATTAATGGAATTAGAGCAGGTTCTATCTCCTGTTCAGTGATTCAGACAGTCATACAATTTGCTGCTTTACAGGGTACAGTTTTCCTAATGAAAGAGTTCATACATCCATTTGTACAATAAAATGTACCGTGTAAAGCGGCCTAAAACAGTAATTTTGGATAGAGGACGCAAGGTACAACCAGCAGTTACCGGTTTATTTTAATGCATTTTCTCCAGTATGCCACAAGAGAAACCAAAAGCTTTCACTCTTCTACTCGAGCTTGGACTGCTAGGACCCCTTCTCAAAGGACTAACTTGAGATGCCGGCGTACTGTTGCCCAAGATCTATCACAAGGAGATATGTGTGGTGTAAAGACACACACGGACGCTCTTGAATTTTACAGCTATTTCAAAACATTTATATTACTTATGAAATAAAGGCACGAGTTGGTCTCCGAGTGGATAATTTGGATACAGAGTTGCCTTACTAACGTCCTTACTCGCGACGGAAGAGTTGTGATACAAAGTTTCTAAAACTTGTGATATCCACGTCGCATTACCCGCCCATCGACCGCATAGCAAAAGATTTGGTCGCTGACCACTACTACTTTCACTAATCAACTCCTATTATAGAATTGAAAGGTGCAATTTCATACAATGAATATTTCGTATGACAAGACATATCAATCGTATTTTAAGGCTTTTCTTTGTACAATTGCAGTATATATTCGTAGTTTTCGTAACCTGTATTTCACAAGGAAATGCGTGGACATTTAAATTTAAGCATTCTTTAATCAAACAGCCAGTTTCAACAATGGAAGTTAAAAAAATTTTCATTCACTAGTCTAGGTGTCATAAATAGAGATATTTGAGATATTATTCGTAACTCGAAGATATGTTTAGTTCAATGGAGACAGGAAGAATGGCAACGGCAAGAAAAATATTTCAAAGGAAAAGGAAGCGACTCCATGGACCGACGAACAAAGATATGGGGAAGATATGCTAGCGAAGTGTTATATATTCCTGTGTATATAATCTTTGTTATATATAGAGTGTGGCATTATGTGCATAAGAAACTTGGACAATTAAGACAGAAGACGAAAAAATACTAGATGCCCGAGAGACAAGGGTACGGAAGATGGAAAAAGTGAGCTGGAAAGATAAATTCAGAAATGAGGAAGTATTGAGGAGAAGAGGCGAGAAAATGACTGATGGAAACGATTAGAAGATAAAAGAAGAACTAGATAGGGCAAGGCCTATAAAAGAGAGATTGTTTGCTAACGACAGGAATGGAGAACGGAAAGCGGAGAAGGGGAAAGAAAAGGAAGCAAATGTTGGTCAATATCAAAGTAGAAGGAAAATACGCGAAAATGATGCGATTGGCTGATATAAGAGAAGAGTGGAGGCGGAGTCCGGGAGGAAACCTGCCGATTATGGCAGAATGAATGACATGGCAGAAATGGCAGAAAAAAACATGAATGAATGGATTAGTAACCCAAATACCGATATTGACATACTTTGAAAATTTTAGCGGGTAAAAGTTCACTTCCGTCACATCAACAGAAAAATCTTTAGTAAGAAACTCCCGTCACAGTATCTGAATGTAAGCCAAGTTGGAGCAGCTAATAGACGACATAAGCCATTAATTTACAGCAACAATTAAGAATTAAGACTGGTAAGATGTTTAAATTTTATGAGAATTCTAATAGCAATACCGAGAGAGGCGTATCGAAAAACCGCTCACAAGGTAGGCGCATGAAGCTTCATGTTTTAGTGACGTAACGTGTAGTCAAACCTAAGACCTTGGCGTGCATGCAAGAAAGAGTCAGCTTTATGCATCAAGGATCACTCATGGTATTTTAGATCCCTCGCGCACGTACGCCTTGATCACCAATTGGTGTCAACGCCCACCTCAGATCAGATGGTCCGGTCACGTTTCGGATCCAATCTGAACATTAGACCTACTATTTTATGTTCCATTTTCGATAACGTTCTCGGTATTTACATTCAGTACACTATTATTCGTGCATTGAGTATACGCGACAACACGAAACGCTATACTAAAATAATAATACATTACCACGTCTTTGTGTAAGGGAGAATTAAGAGCCACTAATTCTTTTCTAACAATAAAATCATTAATTATACAGAAAAAATATCCCCGAACGGCTATATACCATGGCGGGGCCAACTAATTGGGAGGAGAAGACTTACAAAATGAAACAGTGACTAAGGGCCTTGTTTTGAGAAGTGAATGTGACTTCATTGGATTTTTCCATCCAATAATACTTCCACTTTCTCTTCTTATACAAAGGAATTACTAGCAATAATTACAAATGGCAAAAAAATTAAGCAAGGCTTCACCTTTTCCCTTTCTCTAGGATGTAGACCTTGGGTTATCTTTAGTGAAATACATTACTGCAATAGATGTTCTCATTTAATTTTAGTTCAAGGTGAGAGTTATTTTCAAGATCCATTATAATGCTACAAGACCATCCCAAAATGCAAAGATAGACGGATGGTAGTGAGGGCAATGTTTTTTTCAGGTTAGAAAAATATTATAGCATTTTTAATAGCTTGTATTTTCACGCAGGAGAATCTTCATAAATCATCTACAATTCGCTCAATAATGGATTCTATGGTGATAATCGCAGAAAGAAACTGATATGATATCGATGTATCAGAAACACAGGACATCTCGATACTAATGGATGCATAATTATATTAACTATTTCGATGGTGAAAAATGTGGAGCAAATAACCACCTGGTGTATATAACTTAACAGGCTCTTTATTTTCGACGCTCGATTACGAATGAAATTAGTTTTCCTCCGGCTCTAACGAAACTAAAGATTGTTTTCAATCTGGCCTTTTTAAATGGTCAGGCAACAGATAGGACGGTAAATGGATACGCACCAGATAAATAGAAACGAGACTTCGTAAGTGGATAGCGAAGGCAAAAAGAAAAACAGCCACAGACGGTAAAATTATATTTTGAGAGGAATATTTTAATAGCCCCTTTCAAAATTAAACGGGCACGGATGACACGAGGAGTACCTACTTTTAACCTTCTTAGTGTCAACGTGCGGTGTGAGCGAAGATGACAAGTTTTCCCAAACGCGTCGAATCTATCCCCTTTTCCGTACCTCGGGTCATATTTTGATCCATTTTTATCGCATATTGATCCAATTTTTGAAAATGTATGCTCAAATATACAGAGCGTTTCTCAATAAAATACACATAGCAATTTTCGCACGGCGTTCAACAATTACACATGACACTCAAAGGATTCAGAGAAAAAACTTCCAGGAACTAAGGAGGGCTGGTCAGATCGTATAAGCGAAAGCGTTTGAATGCCTACAGCCTCTTCTCCAGGAGGAACTGAAGGGAGGAGGGCGACTGGAAAATGCAAAAAGAAAACAGCCACACGTACTGCTCCCCCCCATTCCCCTCCTCTCCCTCGGACCCCATCTCCCGCACCCCCAACCAGCTATACCCCCATCCTCTACCCCTCTCGACTTTCCGAGTCTTCGCCGGAGGAAAACATAACAACCACCCCAAACGAGATGGCATTTTCCGGTTTTCGGAGAACTTCTTTCTCAAGGTCAGCGAAAAGGCATCCGCTTTAATTCCTTTAATAAGTTTTTCCCTCATTCCGTCTCTCCACCCATAACTCGACCCGCGACCAGGATGCTGGCAGAGAAAATTGCCTTTGCAGTGGCATTTCCTCCGTATTTTGGTCCAGCGGTACTACACGCAGCGATTCTACGTCTTTGGTAAACTATGACAACAACATTTTGTGATTTGCAAAGAGCACAAGAAAACCGTGTTAAATACACATTTTACACATGTAACCATACTTATTTTCAACAGAACGCTATTAATGATCGTGTTAAGGAAAAAGTAACGAAATCGAAAGTTTCGAAATATTTTTATCGATAAATATTATTAGATGAACTATTTTGTTTCAAACCAATGATTAATAAATATATTTATTTGATTAATATCCACACCACAATCACCATATTTCAAATTCTCTTGACACATGCGTAGACTGGTCAATGGGCGATTGGGTTGAACTACTAGGGAAAAGGTTCACATGAGTAATGAATAACTTTGCCTCTCAGATAAAACATTATTGCCATTGGCTGACCATTACTGTGAGTAGTTTTCACGAGAGCTATGCATTTTGGCATGAACTTTTTTATTTTTCAGTACATGTTCATAAAGGTTATGGTCAGTGGAATATTCAAGGCAAATACTACAACACGAAGCCGGGATTTATCAATTTTTTTCGTATCAGCCGCCTTCCTGTGAGATTACAATTGCATAGTCGCCTATTGATTAATGAAGAATAAGGTAGACGTCCTCTTAGAGTAAAAAAAGTATTGTATAAAAGCTTTAAATACATATCAGAACATTCATAAAAATGAGACTTTAAAGCCCTGAGAAAAATGAGGCCTATTTCTTGAGTTTTTACAGATAACCTCAGTTAGGCTTCATCGTAGGCACAAGTTCCGTGCAGAAAATAAGTTATACTCTTTGATTACTCACGTTCAACTCCAGCAAATACACTTTTATTTATACAACGTATATTTTAAAGTAAAAGAAAAGAGAAAGTAGACCAGGTGAAATAAACATTCGCAAAGGTTCTGATTCCCTCGAGGCACAGAGGCGCAAGAATCGCCGCGCGTTGAAATCTCCCGCGATTTCTCCGATTGACAAGCGCCCGTAGCTGCCTTGACCATGGAGTTCGTAGCACCATCAAATAACATTTGAAATGATGCTGTAACCAAAAGGCGGGGTTATCAGCTACAGATTCAAGGCCAAGGCTGAGCATATCCACGTCGAAGTCAGGGTGATTTTCTGTTGCTGCTTAACAAGTAATTAAAGACATTTTGAATCGACTTGGGACGCAGACGAGAGAAACTCGCACTTTCTTCGCCGATCTGCACACCGGAGAAAAGCATTTCGAAGCTAAAAAAAAATACTAAGCGAAAGTTTTGAGGATTACGGAGAATTAAAAATTAGCATTGAGATAAAATTTAGAAATCGACCATCTACACTAGATCAACTTTCAGCAAACAGTAGAGTACAACTAATGTGTAATAGAAGGGATTGATAGACAGAACGGGGGCAGGAATCTATCGAGGATACTTTTTCTCAGGGTTAGTTCTAGAAGAATTGTTGCGCATGAAAAGCTCTGGAATATGAACTGCCAGGAAAACGATATGTCAACACAGCCTATCGAATATAAATTGATGTTCTTGAAGCTAAATGTGAACATATTTTAAGAGAGTCCGTCCAAGATAACAGTGCAGAAGAAACTTTTGGCTTATAGATAAGAAAGGAAATGAATTTTTTTTTTAATTTCACTTCTGTATGATTTTAACAAAGGCCACTACTGTGGATTCCTCCGTCACATAGATCCCATTCCCAAACGGTATCTGACATGCTTACTGATTGTTTCCACTTCAGCCAACAGCGCTATTATCTTAGACGCAATCTAACATAAAAATATTAAAAGAAGACATTTTCATTCCACTCATTTTCATCTCTCTTATTTATTCCAATTCCGTTCCACTCATACATTCCTTCCATTCAAAGGGCCCGGTAAAAATTAATATTAGTACCCTATTGAGAAGAGAATGCCATCTTATAAAAACATATAGTTAGAACAACTCATTCATTGGTTTCTGAATGTCACTCATTCGCTATATTTACACGCCCGACATTATTTAACCATGGCCTTATTATAGAAGAATAGTGTGCCTGGCGAACCAATGGTTCTAAAACTATTTGTGAAAGGCTCCAAAAATTAAAGAGTTAACGTAGAACAGATAATCATTTCCAATCAGTATTGAGCAATTGGAACATCATAATGGGCTATAATTACTTCCAATGAATGTGTCCGAAACAAAATAATTGTTCACGTATCTTCTGATCTCACATTGTCCCGCTTATGGAAGCTTCCGAGCGCATCCACGGGAGATGAAGGGAAGGATACAAAAAAAAATTTCGATCATAGTAATTGAAACCAGATGACAAATTACTCACCATTTTACCTGGTGGAAAATAAAAAATAATGAATTGGCGCAGTACACGAAAGTTCTTTTTAATAATGGGCAAGCAAAGGCAAAGCGGGCACAATGCCTGAGAAAATATAACAAGGCGAGGACGATAGTCAAGTGAACAAATTCGGAGGGTGAGAGATGAAAGGAGAGAGGGCCAAGGAAGGCCAATATTCCAGAGACGACTTCTCAAAGAGCGCGCCTTGTAATAGCTGGGGCGTGCTGTTAAGGGAAGAGGAGAGAGTGAGGAGGAGACTAAAAGATTTCGGGCGGCAAAACAGTCTGGAGATAAAGGTGAGGGCTGGGGTGGGAGAAGGGGAGGCTTTTTTTCTGGCATCATAAGAAGAGGGGAAGAGCAGGGGCGGACCCCATGGGAGGAGGGGGCCAAGGGTCGAGAATGAAGCCACCCCCCCTCCCCAAATGCTGGAGGGGGCGGCCTCCGCAGCTCAGAAGGAGAGGCGAAGGGATGGGAATTTAAGCGGGGAGAAGGGGGAAGCAGCATTCACGGGAGGAGGAGGGGGCGGCGCAGAGAGGGGAAAGGGGGGTGGGGTAAGAAAGGTCATGAAACCTGCTGGACCTGTTCTATCCCTCTCGTCTCCATGGGGGAGTAGGGGAAGGATCACCGCCTCCTCTCCTTCCTTGTTTATTTTTTCGTTCCACCTCCTTCGCCCCTCACCGTGGGGAAGTCAAACGCGGCTGGAAGATGTTGTGGGGAGTCTTGGCCTGTTGCTTGCGCCGACGCTTCCTACCATAGGAGTCGCGGGAGGGGATGCTGGGAAGGCCTCTTTCAGCTCTCGCCCATCTGCACCCCTACGATGGGAGTTGGGTGCACGCGTCTGGCCGCCTTTGTGCCCTCCTGCGTCACACCCATCCACGTGGAAACGTACGTCTTCTTCGTACGAGGTAAAGGGGTGGGTGGGGCGTGACATGCCGTGGAAAAAGCCGCCAGACTCGATAACGGGCAATGGTAAGAGCGTCTTTCTTGATCACATTGTGTACAAAACGATGCGAGGAAAAAGTGAAACTGGGCCGAGGAAAGGAGTTTCTCGCGGGCGAAACGCTGAAAATTTCACAGCTTAAGTCTTAATTAGGCCAAAAAACGTATAGAGGAATTTTTTCATGGGAAGTTCGCTACGAACTCCACAGAGACTTTCCACGTGGAAGTCAGTAAAGAAGGGGGAATCAAAACAATGGCACTGAGTAACAACTAATTTTAGGATTAAAGTATAGGGCTGTTTAACACAATCACTTAACCGCGCAATTCGATGTAGAGAAAATGTGGGAATACGTACACAAAATTGGAACATCGGCTATTTTATAATCTTCATTTATACATTATCGCACGCATTCTAGCAATTCACCACTTCACGCAACGCAATTTTCAAACCACATCCGCAAATACACCAAACTGAGCAATTAAGTCCTCGTGTTTAGCGGCATATAGGCTCACATTGTGCGCACATATGGCACAATACGTCGAAAGTGAGGGACCCATGAAAAGTTATCAAGACAACAACATGAATAATTTTAAAAGAACAGGCATGGCATACCTAAATATCAGAGAAAAACAACTTTGAACGAAAATATATGCATAATCAGATTGAATTTTACAACTTATCACCTACAATACGCAATAAAATTAAGTCTTAATGCAGCCTAGCATTTCTAATGAATCCGCTCTTTATATTATCGCGCCACTCTTTTTGTGTCGTGCGTTACGACCTCCCAAAGAGGGTTTGGTGGAACTCCCTAACATTATAGACAGGGGTGAGTTCGGGGATTTCTCTTTCCCCTCCTTCAACAGACTGACAGTTTGTGTTTTAAATGAATGAAATGAAATGCAGTGAATTATGCCAAACAAACAAACAGGAAACGAGTAAACACTCCGTCACCATCGGTTACACAGCACGGCTGTCGTGGCTTCCGACAGAGAGTGCGTGGATCCACACACATCACGTAGCCGTCAGCTTTTGGTATAGAGGCAGCGCATGTGCCATTGGGACGCGGGAAAGTTAGAGCTGGGTGTTCTCGGAGGGGGGCCGTGGGGGGAGGGTGAAAGGGGCGTGGTGGAGGGGCAGGAAGACGCGGAAGGCGAGCGAAAACCGCCCCGGGCAGAAAAATCGCGCGGGCGAAACAGGGCTGCTTCTCCCTCGAAGACAACTCTCGGCTGAAGACTACTCCGTGTGTCACTGTCTCCACCCTTTCCCACGCAGCGAGTTTAAAAAAATCACACCCCTGTGAAAGTGATGTGCGCTCCTCACATTTGGTGAGAGTGTTTATGCCGGAATCGGCAGCAAGGAAAGAAACCAACGCGCCTAACCTTATCACTGGATGTAATACATGAAGAACTTAACCATCATCCAATCAAAGAAATGTGGATTTAAATCTGATTTTCCACTGGAATTTCCACTGGAGCGATCTACCGGTTGATGTAGGTCTAGGCAGAAATAGGTTTCACAGGCGATCTATCTTCCAACATGAATATAGGGACGTCTCAGAAATAGATCGGAAATTGATCAAATCAGCACAATTGGTAAAAAAAACTTTTACGATAATCTACAAGTTTGGGACACACTGACTGATCGACGGGAAAAATATAGGTTCAACCTTTTACGAAAGCTGGATGCAGACAATTTCATATAGGACGTTCAGCACATTACGCTAAAGCTCACTGATACGGTGGAAACGAAGATTAAGGAAATCATCTGCACATCCTATGGATTTCAATGTCATTTTTTCCACGTACGTACAATACAGGGTCATATTAGTTGAGATAGATCCATTATATGAAAACTACCTTACTAAATGGAGAAACCTTGTTCTTATTTTAATAGCGTATCATCATTATTAACAACTCACCTCGCTTGAAATGTCCGGTAAGATATTGTTTTTGTTATCTACATGATTATCTAGTGCCTAGTAGAATTTATACATCAAAAGTACTGTCTAAGATAGTACTAACTAAAAGTACTAACTAAAACACTAACAGCAGTTGCATCTTATCGAGTATACTGCATGTTGGCATGTTCGTCTGCGTAGCACTCGCCTAGGTTCTGGTTTGGCCTTGCTTTATCATCCGCTCCCCTTTTTGTCTGCTCCAAGCAGCCGGGGAGCGTGCCAGGTTCCGATTTGAACTGGGACGAGTGCGGTATGCCTGGTGTGTAATCACTCCGTGCCACTCACCCTGGTGGTGGCTTGGTGGCTTGCACGGCGCTTCGTGGATGAAGATGATCTCTTTATCTGGCCTGGCATAAGTACTACCTTTTCATCCCGTCCTTAAAGCCTATTCTATTCTTCCCGTCTCCGCCTACATACCTCTTCATCACGGCCTTCAGCGACCATTGCACCACATCAATCATTCAAACCACCAACTCTGCATCTTCTTAATCTCCTCCAGTAGTTTTATTTCTTCACCCATCATACCAAGCACTTCCAGGTTTGTCTCTCATTCCGCCAACCATACTTAATCGTCTCCTCCACATACATAAAACGCTTGCAGTCTATTCTCGTCCTCTCTGTCCAGAGTTAAGTTTTTTGCACAGTACAACAGTAAACTCTACATTAAACTCTTTGCCAGACTTCTATTCTCACATATGGTCTCCGTCATTAATGCCCCTCTATCACAGAATGTCTCATTTGCTTACGTAATTATTCTTCTAATGCTCTTGATGCTACGTTCATTTTCTTATGTGCGACCCTTACGAATAAAACTGGGCTACATGCTTAAGTTTGATCCATCCCACTTTGCAATCAGATCCGCTTTCTTTGTCGTCGTAAATATCGTATATTGTGTTTTATTATGATTAATCTTAATTCCATATTTCTCGCACTGATTTCATGTCAGCCATGCTTTGGATGATCGAATAAACAAAACCTAATTTTAACAGCAGCTCTCCCACTTTTATTGCTACATCTAGATCTTCACAAACCAAAAGCGAAAACCGTCGAACATGCTTTGACCCCGACTATAACTGCCAAATCTGGATCTCTGTCAGCCACCCTTACCTGCAGCGACTCTCGGCTCTCAACTCTGCCGACTACGTTTTCTGTTTCTCCTGTCCACTCCAATTTTCACAAGTATTTTCATTCCTACTTCCCAAATAACTATGTCAGACGTCTTTTAGAACTTAACAAACCAAGCAAAAACGTCCGATGTTCCTTCTCATTTGAGTTCTCATCATCGCCATCGCATGTCGAATTTCGTTCATCTTCACCGGAAGGTCGTCACCGAAATATTCGTTTTCTCTAGCCTCCAAACTTTTGCTAATGATTCTACGGACAACAATTGTTGGAGGGAAACTTAACTGTTCGGTACACTTCGCGTCCTAATAAGATGAGCCATTTTACAGGCTTCTGGCTAGATCCTAAACTTTACACAGATCTTATCATCTTCAGTACAGATTTTAACTTTGCCGATACTAATTTCACACAGTTGTTACTAGTTCCATTCTTGAGATTTTACTTACTTTAATGCGAGCAGATTTGACTGCTTGTTTGTACATAGAAATAAATTAACTCTTGTCGATGTTTCGCAATATTATTTTTGCATCATCAGGGTTACAATATACAGCAAGCGCAAGATAAATGGCAGTTTTAAACCTTGTAGTAAATTTTAGCTCTAATGATGCAAAAATATAATTTCGAAACATTGAAAAAAGGTAATTATATTGTTTATTTGAAGACAAACCATCCATAAGATACGTGCGATTATAAATATTGAAGGACGGAAAGTAAGCCCAACAATTAACAACCACGTTCCGGGAACAAGTCTTTTTGGACAATTAAATCAATTATGGTATTGTTTATTTTCAGGTGTGATCTGAATTTCACACGATGCCAGGTTAATGACTGACATGGCCCTGATGATTGAATACAATTGTAAGCCAATATCTCTGTTAATACATCCCGGAAGCAGAAGTTGGAAGGCCATACAGCCCCAGACATTTATAGCGTTCATTTAAATCGGAACCGTTTTGAAGAGCTCGAAAAGACTTTCATAATCCAAGCATTTCAGAGGATCAATGAAAGACGACCTTTATTTTAATCCTGCGGTGTGAAGGTGATCTTAGGCCTCTAATTATGCTCGCGCCCGCTTGGTGAGCACAGAAAAGAGAGGGAGGAAGTTGTCAGAAGGGGCGAAAGTCAAAGGGAAAGCGGGGGTGACCGATGCGAGAAGGAGCTCTATTGACAGTAAACCGTCATGATTACGTCGGAAAGACGGGTACATGGATCACCAGCAACTGGTACTCCTAGCGCACACCTACACGCCAAGGAGGGAAAGTATAAGTGGAGTGGGTGAAGGAAAAGAACGGAGGGAATGAGAGGAAAACCAAATCTCGCAAGAATATTACGAGTAAGAGCCAGCATTGGCAGTAACTAGAAAGGATCCACACAGACAAACCTTCCCCCCAGTTTGGCAGAACTCAAAAAGTTAGTAGGATAAGGTCCCAAATCGCACACTGAAAGCGCAAGAGACTAGTGTTAGAGCTGTAAAACAGGCATATTCACAAGTGAGGAATCTTACGGAAAAATCAAATTTACCATGAAAATTTCCCAACTAATTCTATGGAAAAAGAGAAATCAGAAAAGTGAAAGGAAAGAGAAAAACTAGAAAAAGAGGGGACATATGATCTAATGTACAAAGGGTATAGAATTAACATTTCAGGAAAATAATGAAAGCAGTTGTAAGGTAATAGAAACGACTGATGGGATATTAATAAGTGAGCATATAGAGATACAGGAAAGAAGGAAAGATTACACAGAGTGTTTGCATGCTTGGGAGGATAGACGTAAAGAAGGAGGACTAGAATTGGAAGAGGAAAGCAAAGTAACAGAAAGAAAACAGATAGAAAAACTAATAAAAGAAATGAAACATAGAAAAGAAACAGGGAATGGCGAAATTACAATTGAATTAATAAAAGATTTGAGTTAAGAAGGAAAGGAGGAACTACTCAAGCTGTATAACTAGAGATATGAAGTGCGAAAATAGCCAAAAGATGTTAGAGACGTAGTGATGATACAAATTGAAAAGAAGAGAAACAGAAAATATCCGAAACACATAGGACGATAAGTTTGATATGTAAAGTAGCCAAAACACTACTAAGAACAATTAACAGAAAGTGGTATGGAAGGCTGTGTAATGCACTGGTGATGAACAGTTTGGATTTAGGCAAGGATGGGAACTAGAGATACTACACGATTGATTGAGTAATTGGAGAGGGATATATGGAGAAAGGGAGAAAAATATATACAGCTTTTATAGATCTGTAAAAGGCGTTCGACAAAGTAAGATGGAACAGACTAATGGTTATATAAAAAGGCGAAGAATTAACTGGAAAGAAAGAAGACATTAAATATGTACCTTTATCTAGACAAACTGGAAGAGTGAGAGTAGAAGGAGAAATGATTGAAGAGTTTGACTGGTGAGGATGAGGAAGACAGGGATGCTGCATGTCCCCAATATTATTCTACACCTATTTGGAAGAAATTATTAAAGAATATTTTGATGGCAACGGTGGGGTATGTTAAGGAGGATAAATAGTGTATAAAATTTGCAGATGATATGGCAATTTTAGCTGCATCCAGAGAAAAAGTAACAAGAACGTTAGAGGACCTTAACACCAAGTGTATACTATATGGGATGAAGAGGGACTAGATGATAGCGAAGAGCAAAAAACGGAGAGAAAATTAAAATCGAATTTGAAGAATGGATTGAACAAGTGGAGAGTTTCAACTATCTAGATAGTTTGATAACTGAAAATATGTTCAGTTCAATGGAGATACGACGAAGAATGCTCGTACATTGTTATAATCACTTTTATACAAGATCCTCAAACACATTGTCGTTAACAATATTATGACATTCCTGGATAATCGTAACTTCTTAAATAGCAGTCACCATAGTTTCCGTAAGGCAGATCCTGCTAAACACAGCTTGCGCTCTTCCTTAACATCATCCTTAAATCGGGTGAATCGAAAAAGAAATTTGCCGCAATATTCCTTGACTTCAACAACGCAAGGTTCTACAGAAAAAACTGATATACTAATTGCAATCATGCGGAGCATATGAAAAAATAGTGAAGTGGATACGGGACTTTCTCAGGGATTGAAAACAAAAAGTAGTTATTTACAACATCAGCCTAGAAAAGGTTAGAGTTACATCCAGTGTTCCACAAGGAAGCGTGATCGGCCCTCTTTAATTCACTAATTATACGACCTAAGCTCTAGAGTTAGCAGTAAACTAAGATAATTTACAAACGACTTAGTCATCTACCGCGTAATCAGCGAAGACGCGTACTTAGAAATTCTCCCATCGAACTTGAACAACCTTCATTCGTGGTGCCAGGAGTGGGGGCTAGAATTAAATCATAGTAAATGCACCACAGAACATTTCTTGCGAAAGTCATCACACACATGCCATATCTACACTGTGGGTGGAATAATTATAAAAATTTTCACATAAAGTTAAATATCTTGAAATTACCTTAACTTCATACACATCGTTGTGACCACACATACAAAACATATGCGGCAGGGCATTAAGGAAACTAGGATTTGTCAAGCGCATAATAGGAAGACCCTCGGATGAAAAAGTAAAAGAGAGATGCTGGTTAGGCCACACCTTGAATACACCGTGTGCATTTGGGACCCTGGCCATAAAGATTTAACCAAATAAAATATAATGGAAAGTTGCGCACTCGTTGAAAACTGCAACGAGCAAACATACAGTGTTTCACAGCTTTTATGGGGTTAAGGTGGGAGCACCTAGAGACTCGGAGGTTACACGCTTGGCTTAGCTGGCTTGAGAAATTCAGAACTGGTGTGTCTCTGAGCGACACAGAGAATATTATCATGGCACCTCACTACATCTCTAGTTCTGACAGGAGTGATAAAATAAGAGAGATGCATACATTGCCGAACAGATTGGTAAGAAAACTCGTTCTTTCCGCGCACAATAAGCGAACACAATAAAACTGCTCCACTAAATACACGTCACCATGTCATCTCCTAAAACCTTATCCCTTACATATTTACACGGCTGGTGACCGAACATCCCTTGCCATACGCCCACACGGCGGCTCATAGAGTAGTAAGTAGAAGTAGATGAATACAGGATTACTTCTTCACAAATAATTCATCACAATTCCAGCGAGGCCTTTTATTAAATCCAAGAGAATAACGAACTAGATCCAACAAATCAAAGACACCATTCACGCATGTTCAGCTATCTTGTCTCGAGTTTCAAAGAATCACGACAAGAAGATATAGTAGAGCTTAAGTATCACCAATATTAGAACCGTATTTGTGCGAATTTACATTTTTAAGTATATTTCCCTCGACACATAGTTATGGGTGAAAACGTTTGAGGTCAATGATCACATTATCCGAATATTAAGCAGTATTTCCAGCAAGTATCCTATCACAGATAGGGGAAAGTTTAAATTAATATCACATGTCCAGGATGGAAAAGGGAACGAGGAGAGAATATTACTTCTGAATCCTTCCGAACACAAAGAATGGCCGACAGATCGAAACATACATGGCATTATCTGCGTCTCGATATAACGTGAAAGATTTCATCAGGAATTAAAGAAACAATATCAAATTAATTAGACTTTTTCCAAATAAACGAATAAAAAAGTAATGATGCGCGCGTGTTGAATTCATAATGCCTCATCGCTGGCACGAGAAAAACAATCACACACAATCTATACAGTAAAGTTCCTAGACTACTAAACAAGAGATCCCTCGACCTAATAATGGTCTCACCCACTTCCTGTGAAAAATTGGGGCCTCCTATTCCGCCTGAATACACTTCACTGAAGGCCACAGTTGACTTTCATCAGATGTCGCAATCAAGCCAAATATTTCTTCACATTTCAGATTAAAGTAGCACTCTGAATATCGTCTCATTAGTCTTCGAGGAAAATCCTCGCCCATAAACGCTTATCAGGGAGCATATGTAAACACGACTGTTTGCCATAAGTTGATATCTTTATTCATTAAATCGTAGCACATTTCTTGCGCTGGTTTTAGCGAGACATGCCACAAACAGGCTAGAATGACAGAATAGTTTGTGTTGCGTAGATAAAACAAAATGTATCTTCTCAATGCCATAAGATCATCAAGTGGTTAACTTAAAGGATCGCCGATTTTCTGTCAAAGCGACTTAAAAATAATTACTGATTCTTTCCTATCTTAATCAAATGAACAAAAACGCAAAATATGTGAGAGAATAAGATAGGGTTAAAAGACTTCACAATAAAAAGAATGGAAAAACATTATCTAATGATGATAAAAACGATTAGCTGATTAGAGAACCAGTTTTCGACGTAAACGAAAACGTGACGATCAATCGCGATACGTTTCTTCAGAATTAAGATAAAGTATTTTTAGTGAGAGGAAATCGATTTGAAATTTTAGTAATTGGACTAATTACAAGGAAAAAAATTTCTTCCTTCGAAAGATAACAAGTTATCAGCCACCAATTGTAGCATTTTTCAAGATTTTGCCACCAAATGTAGTTTTTTTTTCAATGATACCTGGTATACTCTCCTGCAAAAACCTACCACCTCGAAGGCGAAAAATATTTTATTCCCGAATTGACGTCGATGTGACGACGCCGAACCACGTCCCCATGCGCGGGAAAGCAATAAACGCACGGAACGGTAAAGGAACCTCGGAACTCACTTGGCAAGAGGGAACACCCCCCGACGAAAAATTTTGACCAGCGAGGGGATTATTTCAGGAGGGATGATGGGTGGGCTGGGTCCTTTGTGCTAGTCCGATCCGGTCAGTAACAGCGTGCGTCAGAGTGAAGGAGTATACGATAAGGAGAAGGGATACGATAGGTAGGTCGGCGAATAGTCGCCAAATTGTCCTTGTTTTCGGAAGCTATAAGAATTAAGGATGGGGCTCAAATATCCTTTTCAAGTCTTCATTGGCGCACCGGAAACATTTGCAGAAAGTGATGGGTCTTCCTCTTTTTAGGTCGCAGAAAGTTTATTACCCTCGCTAAAAGGGGTTTAATCGTGTCAAATCGAATACAAAAAGTATTCTTCGACTTTTACATTCTGGTAGCAACATGTCCTAGTCTAACAAACGATAGTGGTTTCATCAACTAGGCGTTTATCGCATATTGTCGTCACTCAGATTGGTCGAGTTGTGTTGAATTGGATACAATAATCATTCAATTACACTTTTAGAGTGTTGATACCAACAAGTCCATTCCTAATAAATTCGAATCATATTACAATGATTATATTTTATACATACTTTCATATTTTATGTGACACATCATTGGGCTTAGAGGCGATAAAAACATATAAACCAGGCCATGTGTCCCTCAAGGAAATCACTTTGACGATACACAGGTTTCTTTGTCATACAGGAAAAAATTCATTGTCAAATTAGAAGAACGTAGCTTATAATAGGCAAAATTCTGAATTAACATTAATTTATTTATCATTCACGTCCTAATCAGCAATTTAATTTAGTCTGGCTGGGTCTTCTGGATTGCTTCACGCCGGCTTACACGCTTTGAACAAGAAATTGAGAGGAAAGTTCGAGAGAAGCCACGTCCTTCATTGTTTACGCCATGTTCAATATTTTATCCTTCGCCCTAGCTGAATTTCAACGGGTACCCTCCGCCGGTTTAATGTAGATTTTGTACACACGACCATCCCCTGGATGGTGAAAAGCACTCGCTGGATGAGATCGCACATTCGTCAACTTTACAACCGCGTGAGCTATAAACACTCTCAAGCGAAAGAATCGTCGATCAACGTCAACTCAAGGCTTAGACATTTTTCGGCTCCGGGGTGGTAAGTTTGCTTTGGAGGGGAGTATACTAATAAGAGCTCCGAAAAAATATTATAAAATTAGAAAGTTCTGACGCATATATTGCGATAAAAATGTTACAGCACGTAGATAGTAAGCTTTCGCAATTATTGAAAAAAATGATCACTAACTTTAAATCCCACTGTAAAAAGGAGAAAAAAACCTTCGGTTGTGAAGATGTTTCTCGCGCACAACGAGAAATTAAGTTGGGATCTTAAATAAAATGCATGTTTACTAAATAACCGAAGAGGTTAAACTTACAAATGTTTAGCGTAATTGATATTTCTAGAGCTGCTCGCCACTGCTTGAATTTCGCATTTAGAGTGGATTATGGTTTCCATTGTGAATAGAGAAAAGTCTCGCACAATTTTCCACAAAAATGCCTCTTTCAATTCCACAACCTTCCAGTTTTCGGGAATCAAATAAATCATTCCCATCCTCGGGGAATCTTGAATTTCCCCCCCCCCCCCCCCCCCCCAAAGAAGGCGCAGACTCCTCACTGCAACATTCTGTTATTCGACCGTACATACATCGCACCCTGGGATGGTAAAACCTAACAAAATGCCACCAAAGAATTCCACAATGGCACCCAATTCTAAGCACGCCTCTAAGTAGGTGGCAGCTCAAAAAAGTAAGCTTTTTGTTTTATTACACATATTGTTTCTGTAGCCAAAACAGTCTTCGAAGACTTAACCTCTTATGTAACGTGTATGTATGCATAACTAGTTATGACGACAGATTTCAAATTTTATTTTATTTATACTCACTGGGCTGATATGGGATGAAATTAGACCAGGATTACGTAAAACATTTGGGACGCCCTAGCGTAACATTAAAAAGCGTTTCATACATGCTACATCAGGATGCAACTAGGGCGGAACGTTTTTTTCTTTAACCGACAACTAACATGTAGTGCAGGCAGTAGAATATAAGCTGTAACAAGCAATGTCATGAGAATTAATCAACTTTTTAGCTACTCTGGTCAAATATTAAAACATAATCATTTTCTGAAATTTTTTGGCCAAGGAAATCACGGTATTTTTCTTATGTAAAGTCATGAATCAATTTCTTTTTTCTGGAAATCACAAAAAACTTCAAACTTTGTGTATCTAACAAATGAAAGACCGACCTTACCTCATTCCTTAAAAAAGACCGTGGTAATATGGGTCACTCAAGCAACATATCTATAAGCCTATGAAACGCTGAAATAAGTTAATTCAAGGTACTGTTTAAATCTGCGCATGCATTCCAACTGCGACTAGTTTCCAAAGAGTAAGTGAATGGGCGTAGGTATTCACTGCAAGCGAGACAAGTTTAAATGTAAAGAAGTACTCCCGAGTGCGATAGAAACAACAAGTTTAAAATATACATGCACACTCGCCAATTTATTCACATCTTCAATGCCATGCTATCGCATTTCCGGAGCTTACTCACAAGAGATACGGATGAAATAAGTTTCCCCCCCTTGGACGGCGTGAATAACTTAAGTGGGGTAAATCTCACATGGAGAGGGGTTTTTGACTCAGGCGGTCACGAGCCCAAGCCTTTGGAAAAAAATCAACCCTGCTCATCCATTCTCGCACGCGGGGATCCGAAAAAAAGGCAACCCTTTGCCTCCCAAGCATGGTTGAGACGTCACCAACGCTTCTCTCCGCCAAACCTGAAAACACCGGATCGCCCGCCCGAGGTATCGTTTACATCACCCTCTCCCTCGTGACTCACGCATCCCCTCTCCACGCGACCCCCTTCACGGACGGTGAGGGAGGAGTCAGAGTGGGGAGAAAGGAGAGGTGGGTGCAGAAGGAAGGGTGGAGAACCCAACCATACAGTCCCTCAGGCTCCACTCTGGCCACCAAAACAAACCAACTACACCCAAGGGTTTCCCAATCAAGGTTGCTCGCATCCCTTTAGGGGGCGATATAGCATTCCTGGGAGGGCGAGATAACATTTCAGTTTTATCTTATATCTCACAATTCACCCACCAGTTAAAGGCAGGGTTTATTGAAAATCAGAGAAAACTTTCCAGATTTTCACCCATGATGGGTATATTCTACCTCCGATATTTCTATCTTCATCTTTGCATCCGCCCTACCACTCTTCATTCCGTCCAAAAAACCTTTTCTCTTTCTTCCCCTACCCCGCCTGCCCACCAACCATCCCTCTATCATGAGCCTGAGCAACCAATCGCCCTTCAACACCCCTTCCAGCCACCTACCCTGCCTGTTCCGGATTTCATTCAGAAGTTTTCTTTCCTAGACCACATTACCATTTTGGTGCCTATGAGGAAGTGCTAGGTATTGCCAAGCACCACCCTCCACCCTCCTTCACACCCACACCTCGAAAGCCTGCAGCCTATTCTCGTCCTCCATATCAAGCTCTTCATTAGCCTCATTTTTCATCTGCTTTCCCAACGTCCCCCGTCATCAGTCCCTTTCTACAACTAGACGTTTACCACGCCAAAGATATTTTCCTCCTAACATCTTTGCAAATATGCCGATTTTCTTAAAGCGTACTACCCAAGCAATGAAAATGCTCTAGTTTGCGCCCTCATCCTGCAATTACACCCCAAATATTAAAGATAAAAATATCGATTTTTTTCAGTCCAAATTAAAACTGGAGATGTCCCCTTCCATTTCAAAAGTATCATGTGATTCTGCATTTATTTATGAGCATTTTGACGCCCTGTTTTATATACCAAAAGGCTTCACCCTATAACATTTCTTGTACAGGGTCACTTAAAATAGGAGCCAAACTCGTTGTTGAGTGCTTTTTTACCGAATTACGTTCAATTCTTACCTCTTATACCTAACTTCCGCTGTGTTTAAATATTATTTATAATTTAAAGAAATAAATTTCTTGAATGGACGAAAATTCAATTGTTTTAGGGTTTACACAAGTTTTAAATTTCTGTAATATTTTTCTTTCCTATGACTTTAATTTTTTTTAAACATGATTAATAATTAGCCATATAAATTTGTTTTAGTCATCTCCTCTTTAATTATTAAATTAATTATAACTATAAGGGAATGAGACCATATTAAAATTATTATTGGACTTAGGGTATAAAAAAGGTTGGAAACTACGGCACCACAACAACCAACCCCTCCTTCTTCCCAGTTTTGCAGTCACGGAATCCCAGCCTCCCTTCCAGTCACTTTTGCATCCTCCCCCACACTCCTTTTCCCTATCCTCTACTTTCGCTACTCCCCGCCTCCAATGCCACTCTCAGTTCGATTCCTCTTTTTCTCCACGTCACCTTCCGGGAACCCTTTAACGTAGTCTGAGAGAGATTTTTCCCTTTATATCGTTATAGAGACCATATTCGATCTATATATTATAATGCCAGCAGCTTTGAGATACATGAAGTTAATATTATAATATATATGGCAAACATTTATTGCTTCATCAGTCTGAAATTCTCAATTAAATACGCATTTATAAGCCTTTTATTTGACTCTTTTTTCAGAGAGTACGGTTGAAACGACGTCACAACAGATGGCTGCGAGACTATAAAAATTACTGCGATAAGTAATCAACGTATTATTTAAAACAGTTGAGAAAACATGCAAACGGCATACTGGTGAACTACTGACGAGATGTACGCGTGGAAAATTTCTCATTTTTCAATTAAGTCCCTCATAATTGTACCATTTCCCATGGGTTCATCCATTTTGTGGGCTAAATCTCGAAAATAGACTGATGTGTTGTTACCTTTGAAAATATTAGACCTTTTTCTTTAACATTAGGACAAATTCCTTTCTTAATATAGGAAATGAAATGATCTTGCTCAAACTTTCTTAAGACCTTTTGGATTCCGTTGTGTCCATCCCTAACCACTGTTCTTCCACAATTGTTGGGTACCTCCAGGACTTCAGCGAGTTAAATTTACAACATTGAGAAACTAATGACGATATAAAATTGCATTGCAATTGCAAAACTTTTAAGGGCAGTAGAATAAATTTGTTCCGTTAATTCCACGGAAAAATTGAAAACTTAGGAAAAAGTACTCCCATAAATGTCAAAAGACACAATTATTGACCCGCTTTAATATTAATTAAAACAAAAAAGGAATACCATGGCAAATGATAGTACTTTAAACATTACTTAATCATAGTAATGTTGCCATAAAATATGCAATCCTGACAAATAGTCTAATGACTTACTGCTAGACTTTAACTCAAAATGTTTGGTATGTTTCCTCATAGTACAGCATATTAAATGACACAACATGCGTAAAGTTCTTGCAGTGAATTAGTTCTATCCATATACAGGTTATTAACACAACCCACACAACAAATAAAATATTCTGTGACTGTTTGCGGACTTAAGGATACCAAAAGACGATTTTCAAATAGGACATTTTAGTCGAGAGCGATAATTCACAAAAATCTCGATCATTCAACGGACAGAATCGTTAATCGATAGCATCAAAATTTGATTCTCCCTAATGGAAAATATCCTGAAAACAGTCCCTTCTATGGCGAACTCACAAATATGCAATAGGCTGGGCACAAAACTGTTTCACAAAGTCAAGAGGTATTGCAATAGAGTACTGGGCATGCAATTCAATTGGCATCCTCGTCGATGAAACATGCTCCTCATTACTCCTTGGAGATGGGTCTCTTGGATGTTCCTACGGGTAATTGGCTCCATAACTACCGACGTTTCGATGAACGACATGTTCATAATCTTCAGAGAAGCCCTGAATATGAAGAGCAAGTCGGTCTTCGAAATGACGGCAGCTATAGTCTAGCACCCGGTGGCATACCAGAGAAACTTTTCCGCATTCGATTCACCGGGAAAACTTTAGACCTTTTATTATCTTCACTCCTTCCCTTCCCTATGCCAAGCACCCAGCACAGATTAGCTGCATTCAACTACCAACCCAAAATCTTGGGGTTGAGATTTTTCTTTCTGCCGCGGCGAGTAGGCAGCAGTGCGACGAAACAAGAGCACCACATGTATGCGCTTCCACGCCTCCTTACCTTCAAGAGGAACGAGTTCATCCACTTGGTGAACGTCTTCTTCTGGATGTACAGGCGCTCCTCCTGCAGCGCTTTGATGCGGCCCGTCTCGAACTTGAGCGCGTCCTCTCGTTGCGTCATCGTGAGCGGCACCGCGGGCGTCGTCGCCGAGGGCGAGGCGGGCGCCCCGATGCCCCCCACCTCCCACCCGTCCACGGAGGAATAGGCGCCGCCGACGCCCGAACTTCGCACTCGGTAACTGCCGCCGCCTCCGCCTCGCTCATGCTGCGCTGTAAGGACAAACGAAGGGGGCACTGTGAATCAAATTGAATCATTCTTGGAATCTAGGTTACTAACTCTACTTCTAGTATACACACAAAGGTCACGCTCAGAGGAGAAAAATTGGAGCAAAAGGATTCCTTCCCCTACCTCGGAAGTACCATCTCGGGTGGAGGAAGTACAATGAGCATCAAGAGAAGACTAGCCCAAGTTACAAAAAGGCGCTCGTGATGACGGTACGACTCCTTTACTCCAAGAAGATTATATTACGAACAAGTAAACAATGTGAAAACACTTTCGAGGATTGTGTCATTACGGAACTGAGGCAAACCAGACCAGAACAGATTATAAGCTTCCGACACTTGCTGTTGGAGGAGGATGTATAAGTTAAAATGACGGATAAATTACGAAAAGAAGTATTCGGGAAAGAAGAAGAGTAAAGTACCCTTTAGAATACAATTCAGAAAAGAAGAACCGGGTGGATTAGGCACACCCTGAAAAGCAACCAGTTAGTGAAGGATGTAATTGAAGGAATAGTAGAGGGATAAGTCCCAAGAGGAAGAACATACTTGAAGGTAAATATAGGAAAAAGTCCACAGGGGAAGACCCAGGAAAAAGTTCATGAACCAAATAAAGAGGAGTACATAGGAAGTGACACCAGGAGGTAAGAGAACTAGCATTAGATATGGAAGGGTGGAGGGCTGCAGCCAACCAATCTTGGGATTGAATGATCAATGATGATAATGATGCTGAGACAACATTACTTTCCGTTTTTGCTCGCATAGAAAACTTGCACTGCTAACACCTTTAATACCCTTATAAGCTTCTCATCGAGTCAAAATTTAAATTCATGCCTCTACTTAGATAGTGCGTTGAGATAAAATGACCGCTTTCCAAAGAATTAATGTAGATGGTTCTCCATTAATAATAGAAATTATTTTTTAGGATTAACAAGAATATTACGCTTAGCAAAATTGTTAATTTCAAATCGTTTAGATAGAATAATGCTCTTTACCATTGACTAGTGGTAAGCAACCAAGCCCCATTTGCCCATCAGTGTCCGAAACAGGTACAAATGTGGATAAAAAGGACAATCCCGGTGTTAAAAACGCATCGTATTATGCTTTGAAAACAAAAAATCGAGACAATTTCTCACCCAGAATTTCGTCAAGTGCAAGGAATTCAAACCAACGAGTGAACCTTAATCTTCAACTCTTAAAGGAATTTCAACTCCTAATCATGTGAACCAACCATTGTGCTTCTTCATACCATGAAGCATTTAAGTACCTTAGTTACATCGGACAACATTTGACGGAATAAGTATAGATAGTATAGTTTCGATATATGATCAAATGTATCACAGTGACGTAAATTTAACACGTGACCTACAATCACTCCACATAATTTTGCGAAAAAATAATTAATTGTGGTTATACCAGATGATAAATGATTTACTTTAACAACCCTAATATTTTTACTCGATAAAAATCGTAACAGATTTCCGAAAATAGAGAGTACACCACTATATATAGTTATCCAGGAGCAGATGCGAGATATACGGCCGTTGAGATATTAAAAGAAGTGGACAATAATTGCACACAATTTCAAATCAGAGCAAAAAAATAGATGAGACCCTTATGTGGCGATAAAAAAGGCAGTTAAAATTTTCCGAGATTTCTTAACGCAACTTGGCCAATACAGGGAAATATCACGCTGTTGGCCAAAAACTGCTATAGTAATCAAATCTAAGATAAACAAATGAAAATTACTTTCCTCGTTATGGCAGGAAAAAGGTTTTGGACCATACAAATCGGATAAGATAAAGGAGAAGAGGAAAACTATTCGGAATCGCAGATGCCAAAAAAGGTTTTCACTCGCGATTTTGCGACATAACACTCCAACCGGGTGAAAGGCATAAGGAAAATTCGGTACGAAAAATATTTGTCACCGTGATAACCCCATATAGGACAGATAACTTATATTACAACCGTCAGATTGGATATGGCTTTTAATCTATGCAGGCCTCAGTAATAACACCTTAAATAATCATTGATATTAAAAGGGGGCAAACACCATGGGAAAATTAATTTATCCTGGTGGATACTAATAATCGTAATTACACAGATTCCGGTTGATCCAGAGTCAGAAGATTATAACGAATCAAATTGAACAATCGGTACCCATTCATTTTAGGTCAAATTTAGTAACATTTATCAAGCTACTTCCAAAGTATGAGTATGCCGGTTGAAATAAAATGAGAATCTAATAGACTACGCACATGTGCATTGTTTCCTTTAGAGAAATGAGTATAAAAAATAAATTGATGTATTCACAAAAAGGTAACGTTAAATTAGCGTTATTATACTTAATAATACGCAAAATTCCATAGTTTATCAAAGTCCAGAATGTGAGCCCCCCACTTAACAAGTCGAAAGGCTGGAAATGAGACAGTGAAATCGATGCTAATAGACCAACTCTCATGCATCGATGGCATTTAACAATTGTAAAGAGCTAAATACAAAGCGATTACAATCTTTCCCGTCTTTTATTCTTCAGGCCCTTGTAAGGAAGATATGACCGATTTGTGTAGAGCGCTCAACGACATCTTCAAGGGGACAATTATATGAAAAATCTTCATAAAGTAACTTTCTACCTTGGACAACCACAAGAAATACAGCAAACCATACAAACAACGAACAGGAAAATCGAATATATCATACACTTCGAGACCCAAAAATGTTCTCTAAATTAGATGGTTCAAGTGATCATCGGAATGTGTTCATGCTTAGGAGGAAAGTAACACAGTATAACAGCAGAAGAGCCAGGAGAACGAGCCTTCAAAGGAAACGCTCTCCAATCGGTTTCTCTGCGAGCGGTCGAGGACTGGTAATAAATTTTAGTTAATGGTTCGGTGACCTCGTAAATGAACACCTCCGAGAGGCAGGGAAGTCACAATTCAGAAAGTCATAAGCGCAAACAGCGGAGTCGTGCAATCATGCAATTTTAACAAATAAGAGTTATGCGCAACCAGATACAGGGGAAGGTATTTCGGTGCTGGTTTCACAATCAAAATTCTTCTCTACGTCGCCAAATCATGTACGAGAGCTGATAATGTAAACAAAAAAGACGCATCAGATCAGCTTTATCACTTTGATATCGCGTAATAAGGGCTATTTTATCGCAAACATTATTTTGTATACAGTTATGCAAACTCACACTGAGGCGGAGCCAGAAAACTATATTTCCTATAAATTAATTGTTGAGCTCAAGTAGTTTGACAGAAACTGTTTCTAGTCCTGTAGGTATTACATATCATGTCAAAGTTTTACTTAATTTCTAGGTGAGATGATCTGAGTTTAGTTTTCTTATACCACATATCCAACAATTCAGGCCCAGTCTTTCAATTCATCTCCATCAGTTGAAACTCCAGCTTGGGATTCTGGTAAAATAATCAGTCATTAAAGCCTTCTCGCGTCATCTCCGCAACGGCAACTGAGATTGACTCAAAAGTAAAGAAGAGAATGCTATGGATTTGACCTCTGCCACAGCTTTCATTGCAGCGAAAATGTAAACACGGAAATGGAGAAGAGAAAAACAAAGCAATAGCGGCCAGCCATCTGTTGGCACGCAAGCACCGCCGCGCCGGTGGAGGCGTCCGGCCAAAGTACATACAAAGACAAGCGGAGCGAAAATAATTGCGCCGACTAGCAACTTCTCGCCGCTTTTAGCTGAACAATCGGAGAACATGGGAGAGCAAAGCACATCCGGTCCCAGCAGAACGGCAACACTTTCCCCGCGTTTCCGTTAAACACGAGATCGCCACAAGAAGAGGCAAGGACGGACTTAATGCGGCAATGAAGAGGCGCTCACGAGCCGACGGCATGCCGCCACCACAATAAAATGAAAAATCACTCCCCAATGTTGGAAGTCTCATTTCCCCAAACTCTCCTTAGCCTAAAAAATGTCTTCCAACATCGGGTAGACATTCGGTCACGCTTACTTTCCATTGAACCCCTATTCGCTCGACTATTTGGGCAGGAAGCTCTGGAAATAATCAATTTAGGAGTACGGCCTTCTCGCCAACAACCTGCATAACCAATGTGAAATGCGACAGCGGAATTCTTACGGTAGCCAAGTTCTCGAAGATCCCCCATCAAAACATACCGGTAAGTATTTCATATTAAACTGGTGATGAACAGCAGTTCCACGCGGACCAAATTTTTTCTGTACACTACGAGAATCTGTGGCACAAATTTCGCACCTTCCAGTCTCAGAGACTTACTAAGTTTGACCCAGTTTATAATCAACCATTTAACTTTTTCCAACTACCACCCTCCACGAAATCCGGGTTAGTTATTCCGGAAAATACGGAGTTTGTGGTTTACAGACCCATTTTGATCTCGAAGGCGGCGTTCTGTCAGATTATTCGTTTCCAAAAAAAATATCCATGAAGCTAGGACTGGTTTACCGGAATTCTTGAAGGCTTACGATCCACCAGAACCGACATTTTCACGAGAGTAATAACCAAGGAAGGCAAATCAATTGCTAGTAGTCATTAAAATCACTATGGGAGAGGATTATCACACTCTAGGAGAGGATTTTCTTGTTTCAACATAATTCACAAACATTATTCAAAACCAAGCACAAAATACCTGGGCTACATGTTTTCGGAGGTAAAAAGGAAAACTTGACAATCAGATAACATCAATATAAATTACTCTTTGGCTTCCAAATAGTAACTTGATCGTGGTCAACAAATAGACTGCAGTTGTATGATTATTATATCTACTTAATATCCTGCCAGCCACCTCATTGGTTTGAGGCAAGGTGGAGTCATCACCAATACGCTAAATTATGTACCCTAATAAAATTAAGGGAACTAAGACTTTTGGGGCATGAACAAAAATGGTGAATGTCCGCCAACAGGCATTGCACTATAGGTAGGCCACCAATGCTACAGAAACTATCTGCATTAATATACCTTGCAACAACAAAAGCGCAGAGATACGAAGTCATGCACGAAGCATGCGAAACATTATGTAAGTGCTAAGTTTCAGATTAGGAAACAAGAATTAGGGAGCAAATAAACTAATTAGCTACACTACCCATCGACCGAACTAGTTTAAAGTCTCATTAACTTCTCATATGATGCCATATCGATCGAATATCACTAAGGCAACGATGACAGATTGGACAGAAGACAGACGGACACTAATCCTCAGGCGATAAAATCCTCCCCCAAATTATTCAAGGATAATTTGTCATTGCCCGTCATTCACGGTCCGAAAGTGGCCCCATTTAGTTTCGGATCGCTGCATAATTACTTCCAAATGGAATAGTAGGAGATGGAGACATGCTGCTTGCTTTCGTCCCAATTCGTCGAGTCAACTCGTCCTTCATCCTCGGTTCCGGTGGGGGGCGGCATTAGCATTCGACAGAGGGAGACTCCGTTGCGGTCTGCACGACTGCAGACGAAGGGCCCTCCGCCTCGAGGGTAAAAGACGAGCGAAGAAGAGGCCACGGGAACAAATATAGACGCGGGGGAGGAAAGCGGAAGCGAGAAGGGTCGGGGAAGGGCGAGCACATTCATTTGCCAGCGGAGACACGCTGCATATTTGATAAGTGCGGAAATGGGACGAATGAGTCCAATGGCATTTTCTTCACCGGAGACAATTGACACAAATGCCGAGCGTCGAGTTTACTGAAAAATCAAAAACTAACATTCTTCCAAGGTCATAAATAATTGTAGCACTCAAGGGCATGGTCAGGGAGAAGGCGCAGCAGCAAAGACCCAAACCAATGATTGGTTCTCCGAATAATTGAGCGCTCAATGTCAATAAAGCATCACCTACAACACATACAATGTTTTCCCACTGTATTTTCTACGATGTCAATGTTAGTCCAAAAATTAAACGTATTAATGAAATATTTGGCCATTCAGGCACAAACGAAGGATATTTCTTTAGCCATTCACCAAATCTGCAAGTGGAAATACACGAAAAACTGGAGAGATAAGACTTCGGAGCAGCACTCTATTCTCCGTTTTTTCAACAAACAGCCATACGAGATCATCACACAAACGGAGAATTTAATAGAATACATCCCTCTTTTCATCCCAAGATTCCTTTACTAAGGAACAAATGGCACCACACACTCCTGAACTTTGCAGCATTTTACAAGGAGCAGTCACCCAATTATTCACTGATAATAACTTGTAACTCCGAGGTTAAAAATTATTTCATTTAAATACGACCAGGGGTTACAACGTTAAAAGTCTTCTTCAGTACACCTGACGACGACGGTGAACGTCGAAACCACGGTCGTATTCAAATAAAATAATTTGGGGTCACTAAATTACAGTTTGTCATTATGACATGACGGATTCCCTAAAGCCTACGCCGGAAAGCACCGATTAATTCAACCACTTTCCAAATCTTACTCATGAGTAAACAAAGACGATCCAAATTTCGTCGAATCGAACGAATCTTAGTTTGACAAATGATGCTCATGCATTGAAATCCGAAGGCACTATTCGAAGTGCAAACTTCTTTAGATGCAATGGGTACCTTTTGTTGGATGGGGAAAAAACCTGAGAGTTCGCATACATCGTGCCGCACCATCTCGAGTGTACAGTACTGTACACCCATGGATAGAAATTAATAAGCACTTCCAATTTAGCTAGAAGCATGATATTCTCAGAGCACGTTTCTAACCACCCCGAGAGTTTCGTTTTTTAATGGGATTAAAAGGGAAAATGAAAACTTTCCACGCAGAGCAATTGTCATTCGCTCACTGAAAAAAGAACCCACGATGGCGGGACTTCGGACCAAATTGAGCCTGGAAGATTAAATTTCAACTTTCTTTCCGCCAAAATTTACGTGGTGATTTGAAGAAGCAAATTTTTTGTTTAAGCGAGCAAAATTAGCGTATTTTCCCTCTTTTCGTGATGAGGATCATGGAGATGATCATTATTTTAAGTTTACTTCTACTGTTTTTAAGACACCGAAAAGACGTTTTCACCTCCGTCGTGTGATCTCAAGCACGCCAGATTTTTTAGTTAGTTTTTCGTAAAGTCAAAAATGATAAAACATAGAATTCATGCCTTTTATTTCTCCTCTATTTTTTCGCGACTGGTGACTTTCTCCACCTCACGCTCTTGGGTTGGTTAGCCGAATCTACATCTCATCTACATCTACGTCATACCGAGCAAGTCTCCCACAGGATGTGTGGCAGGGGGTGCTTCCACACCAGGCATGAAGGAATTATACGGCAGAACACCGTAACTGCATTGAAACCAGCGAACTACACATGCAACGCGCCAATTTAAAATCTACTGACCAAGAAACATTCTATCGTCAATCGTTCCAACATGCAAGGGGTACAAGGACTACTATTACAGATTCAAAATATCATGCATAAATAAGAACAACAATATTTACATCGTGCATAAAATAGAACGTATAGAATATGAAGAAAGAGATCTACAATCTAGCTAATGTCACTATTTGCACTATTAATGACGACGGTCACAGCTGTTATGGTCCCGAATGGTACGCGGAAAAAATGACATTTTATACCTATCGGTTCTACAATCTATCTCTCTTATTTTATTGGCGCGACCTAATCTGCCGTAGTACGAGAGGGTTAATAGTATGTTTTTTACGTCGTCAGAGAAATGTTTTTCCTGAAATTTAGTTAGGAGGTTAAGCCTATAATTTTATCTACGCTGTGATAGCGATTCCCATCCTACTTCTTCTAACAATCCAGACACACTAGGAAACTTAATATAGCATCATTTTACAAACCTAGCTCCTCTTCGCTGTACGCCATCTAATTCGATATCAACCCCGCTTCATATGGATCCCATACACAGGCAGCATATTCCATATGAGGCCTAACGATTGAAAAATAACAACGTTCTTTCACTTTCTCATCACATTTCTCATACATCACGAATAATGGTGGATGTAGAAAGATGCATCAAGGTGGAGTCGAAGTCGTCGGGAGTTGAGGATAGCTCTTAAATCTCATGGAGACAACACAAGCAGGAAGTGGGGGAGAGGGGGAAGGAGCGGTGGTGTGAAGGAGCGATGGGTTGGGGTGGGGGCGAGGAGACGCAGTGTGACCACGGGGGTGTGGCGGGGAGGCGTGGAGAACAGACAGGCGGAGTCGCCGGAGCAAATCTCCGGGAGGTTGACATTCGGAGGAAAAAACGACTAATTCAATGCGCAAGGGGAGAGGGGTGAAAAGACAGACAGTGGAGGCATTCCACGAGGGAGGGTGGACAGAAGCGGTAGAATTCTGCGCCCTTGGCCCATCCGTCTCGGGGATTAGAGTTCAACAAGAACGCATGAAAACCATCGCTACTTCATATTGTTGCCGAATCAAAATTAGTTTGAAAAACAAAAAAGTCTACATTCTCCCACACTCGATTATATTTTTCTAGTTTCTGAATTACAGTTGTCAAACAAATAAGCGCTTAAAGTCCGTCCAAGATAATTGCGCGGTTGTAATATATGGTTTGACTTAGAAAGATCAGAAAAGAAAATATTATTTCCACAATTTTATGATAAAAACAAAAGCAAACATCATGGGTTCTTCGGTCACGTGATTCCCTTTCCCAATCGGCATTGGACGCGTTTACAAATTGGCTGCATTGCTAAATGAAGTTTCACAGGAGGCACTAAATGTGCAATTTGAGGATTGATCGAAATTGCAAGAACGCGGAAACGGAATCAGAGCAGAGGCTACTTCCGCATTCGTCGCTCGCGCGTTTAGCATTTATACGCACGCATCTATTCTCATGATCTGTCGCAAAAATTATCACAATTTTCAATGCATATCCATGCATACATTAGAGTGCGCAATAAATTGCCTCGTGTAAAATGGCTTTTACCGTCACATACGCGATTACCTTGGACGCACTACAACCCTTGAATTGAAAATGGCGCAGAGCTACTTTCTGGGTCGAAAATCGTTAACCAATCTTCATCTACATCTACATATGATATCACATCAGATATGAAATCCTGCAATATTTACAACATGCATAAATAAGAACGTAGAGAATATGAAGAGAAAGATCTACAGTCTAGCTAGTGTCACTATGCACACTATTCATGACGACGATCACAGCTGTTATGGTCCCGAACGGTAAGCGGAAAACATGACATTTTATACCTATCGGTTCCACAATCTATCTCTCTAATTTTATTGGCGCGATCTAATCTGCCGTAGTCTAATCCGTCGTCATTCTTGCGATATGACGACGGGATCTAGGCCAACAGGTGGCGATGTCTGAGCCAATTAGCCGGCAGATGACGCAGTGACGCCTAATCCACGATAGCATCGAGTTTAAACTCCAATTCGCCATGCGCAATCAAAGGAGAGTTCCCACAATTACCTCAGCGCCAGAGTGATGCTTCCAGAGTGATGCTTCCAGAGTTACATACGGTACACTAAGTAAAGATTGCCGCTGTTCGTATTCAACTACGGGCGTCTGAGGATCACTGTCCAGTAGTCGAGGCGCCGCGGGTAAACACTGCAAATGACGACGCGACGGTGACATTCACAATATATGTATACAATACCATCATGCCATTCCCTCTCTGGGCAGGCATAAGTCAATGAACTTAGTTATTGCCGTTAGCCCTAGACTGCTGGCTCCTTTAAATAATTCCTTCAGCTAAGTCCTACACATACCGACTTGCGCCTCTTTTAAAGTCATGCATTGCTTCATAGACGCTCTCTATTCTTACGACTTCTAATTTTTGCATGTACATCGTGACCTGCTGCGTTTGCAGCTTTTTATCAGAGTATGTCCCCAGAGTGTAGGACTTATGCTCTGCGTCCATGTCTTTGGCTATCCCAGCCGTTTACTGTGTCAGAACGTTATTAGTCCTGACATATCTGTCCCAAGTGCTTGTTCTGTTTGTCGCCAGGTCTTTTATTATTTCGTTGCCGCTTGTTTTAAGGTTTTAGAAGTAGTCTCTCGCCTGTTTCTTCATGACATTCCTTATTTGTTCTATTTTTGTAACGTTATATAAGTCTTTGTTGGATGTCCATTTTATTTTTAAAATTGACCTCAGGCAATTTATTCCCATTTTTTCTATCTTATCCAAGTTCTTTTAGTTTATAAAGCCTGTCCATGCTGGTGTTGCGTAAAGCGTAGTTGGCCTTATGAAGGTCTCATAAATAGATGTCTTCCTTCTTCTAATATTTACTTCTCTTTAATGTCTCTTCTACCACATTCTTCCATGATTTTCGCGGTCTACCCTTTTCTCCCACGCCTTTCACTCCGCTATCAAAAATCCCTTCAGCTATTCGATTCTCTTCCTCCGTTGGATTCCGTTCGCCCGACACGGCCCAACCAATGAGGCACACTCATTTCACACATGTTCATGACCGGAGCATACAACCCACATTTCCGCCCATTCCTAACCCTTATTCCATTCCATCCCACTTTTCCCGCAAATACTTCAAGAGTATCTCATTCCCACTGTATTTAGATTAATCTGAAGCTTATCCTGAAATGACCAAGTTTCGCTGTCAATTAATAACATCGGGAGGTGAACACTTAAAGTGTACTACAAATTTCGCTTCCCACGGCATTAACTAATTTCTAGATATGCTCCAAATACTACTCATCAACTGGTATTCTCACGCCTGATAATCTCTTCATTTATCTTCCAATGTTTCGCAAACATTCTGCCGAGATACCTATACTAAATCGTCCGCTCGTTTAGTTAGTCGTCATTTTCCCTCTTTATATAATAATTCTTATCACTCCCTCAACCAAAAACAAATACTTCGGTCTCCGACGCATATATCCTCACATCCACATTTATCAAGTATAAGCCTACAACTATCGAACGGACTCCATACCCACTTGAAGAACGAACGTATGTACCAATAAAATAAAGAGAAACTGGCCCAAAACTCTTTGAGTCAGTACCTACTCCTATTGAATGAAATGATGTCCAAGAATTTGAGCTCAACAGTCACCGCACAATGATTATGTTAGCTAGCCTTTCAAAGTAGAGTTGCATGCGAGGGAAGTGTACGGGAACGAACGGGTATACCATGTCATTTCCTCCACCGAACGCAATCAGACTCGAACGGCGGCCAGACCTGCCGAGAAACACCGTCGACCATGTCCAGTGCGTGAGGCATTGACAATTACACCCAAGACCTACGTATTTCGTAACGGAGCCACCGACGCATTTCACACCACTGACACGAGAGAAGGAACATGTGGGGGCCAAATTAATTGAAGAACCTCTTCACAGCGGTGCAATTCATTGAGCGGTGTCATTTCCACTACTTAAAAATATAGGATGCCCGCCCTTCCCTTGAGGCGAACAGTTCCGATCACAGAAAATGCGCGGGTGAAGAGCAAGCGTTTCTCCGAGTGAAATTATTATAAGAGAATAATTGTAAAACACAGGCTTGCCATTTAAGGGGTTGAAGAAGAAGGGGTTGAAGCGCATGAAGTAACACTTCAGCCCAGACGAACGTCGTTGAATGGAACGACGTTCGCCGGCGAAATGTTTTGCAATCTTGCCGATATGTATTCGTTCGGTAAATCGTTCATAATCAGTTTTTTAAAACGTACGAGGTCTGTTCAAAAAGTTCCCGAACTTTTTTAATAGCGCGCCTCCAGCTAGTTATTTTTTTAATCCACATGGTGACATTGTGTCCGCAAAAACTTCCCAAATAATCGCCTTAAACCACTTTGTTGATATATTGTTTTGTTGCTTAGTTACGGCCGTTTATGTGAAATTCTGCGTGAAACTCTGCAAATCCTTCACGAAAACTTTTGAGTTATTTACCAAGGCTTATGGTGAGGATGCTATGAAACGTACCGCGTGTTATATGTTTTTATGAGTGGTTCACCCGGTTCAAAAAGGGGTGGAAATCAGTGGAAGACGACGAGCGTTCCGAAAGAACATCAACGTCGACTGATCGAGGAAGTGAACGATCTCGTTCATGGAAATCAACGATTGACTGTCAGGGAACTTGCAGAAGAGTGTGGGATCTCGATTGGTTCGTGCTATGAAATCCTAACTGAAAAATTGAGGATGCATCGCGTCGCCGCCAAATTCGGGCCTCGCCTGATGACAGCAGACCGGAAGCAACATCGACTTCAAGTCAGTCAGAAACTGGTTGATCGAGCAGAAGAGGATAAAAATGTCTTCTCCGTGATCATAACAGATAATTAGTCGTGGGTTTATGGAAATGGCATCGATAAAAAAGTGAAATCTTCACAATGGATTGGTGAAACATCCCCCCGCCCCAAAAAAGCTCGACAAGTTCGCTGGAGTGTCAAGGTGATGTTGACTGTTTGTTTCAATGTAGAGGAGGTGTGCATCACGAATACCTACCTAAAGGCTACCAGACAGTCACGGAGTACTGCCTGGGGATTATGACACGCCTAAGAGAGAGAATCAGGCGAGAACGGCCCGAACTTTGGATGAACGGCGAGTGGTGAGTGGGTTTTTCACCACGACAACGCGCCGGCTCATTTGTCTCTCAAAACTCGTGAGTTTTTAGCCAAAAACAAGACCGCTGTGCTTCCTTCCCATCCTACTCACAAGACCTGGCCCCGTGTGACCTTTTCCTGTTCTCAAAACAAAAAACCCCGCTCAAAGGAAAGAGATATGCCACCATTTCAAAGATTGAGAAAAATTCGGCAGAGGAGCTTCTCTTTATTTAAGGTAGTGCAAGCGAGATAGTTCCCTCATCATGATAGAGACCATATTCGATATATACGTTTTAATTTTACCAACTGTGAGAGACACGAATTAAATATTACATTATTAATGGTGCAATAATATATTTTTACATGACAGAAATTGTAATTAATCAAATGAAAATATCTAAATAATTCTTTAACTTTACTAACTTTTTTCACGCGGTACGTTTGAAACTCCATCAAAACGGAAGGTTTATTGTGATCCCGAAGAATTTACTGGGTGACAATGTGATTAATTTTCAAAAATAGTTAAGAAAACACAAACTACACACTGTTGATTTTTTGACGAGATCTAAATGTAGGGAATGCCTCATTTTTATTATACGGTCTCTCTGGAGTGCATACATGTACCATTTCCCATATAAAAGGGCTGGTATTTTTTGACAAATATCTCGGAAAAAGATGTGATAAGGGGTTGAATTTTTGGTGACAATGGAAGGATGATATATTTTTCTTTAAATGAGACCAAATTCATTGATTTCTACGTAAAATGACATTTCGCTCAAACTACCTTAAGAGCAATTTAGAAAATAAATATGCACTTTTGACATCTTCGGGGAAAATGAACAAATTTGCCAACAATCATGGATGCCATAACAGACGCTCTTTTGTCTTGTGACGCACATCGATGTACCTTTTGGTGCACAACAACTTCGTTCCCGATCTGTTTTGAAGTGATTAGCGCACTGGAGCGAATGGTAGGCGCCCGTTATCTACCAGATTCGCGGACCATTTCAATTGACAGGCGGAGAAGAATTTCCCACATCGCTCCAATGCACGTGAAGCATCGTAAGCTAACCAACAAATAAACAAGAGAGGCTCATTTTAAGGCAATTATGTCGCGGTATCTCTATTGGTCGCCCAATTAAAAGACTGCTATAACGTCAAATTTAAACGTGATACAGGAATTTCATTAGTCTTCATTTTTCACGAGATAATACCAAAGGATATAAATCTATATCAAATTGAATTTCATGAGCTAACGATTCAATTACAGTCTGTTGGACGGGAGCTATGGTTAGCCAGACGTGAAAAACAATTTTGAGGTGCTCTGGTGAAGACAGCTTTGACTATGAGTGCCAATTGACCAAAATGGCTAAATTATTAATCTGCCGACGGGATTAATATACGATAGAACAATACAAATCTATTTAAAGATAAGGAAGTAACACTCATCTCACCATTTCAAAACTTTAATGCTCAACTTTATGGAATCTCGTGATAAGAAATTAACTAAAGTAGAGGCTTCCACTCAAGTTGTTAATTGCGTTCGGGTTTCGCATTATTGGGAACATTTACACGTAGAAGTTTATCAAACGTGAAAAGGGTATACGTGGGTGTCTTGGTATGTGTACGTTAGGATGTCGCCTTAGTGACGAAATAAATAACAAGACTTTTAAGTTTATTTATTTCATAATAATCGAGCATGAAAAAACTACCAAGAGAAGTGCTTTATGATGTAATTCACGAATGAGATTGTTCGAGGACCGAAACTGGCTCGGTCGACGAAACAAATAGCAGATGAAGACTGCAAGGCAATGATGAAACCCCGACGAAAAAGCAATAAATAAAAATATAAATGCCACTGAGCAGGTCAATCGTCAGTGGTTCAACACCCGGCCGGAGTTATTTTTTTCACTCCGCCTGCATTTCAAGCATGACAACCACTGGAGCTGACGAAATGGATCTTTTAAAGGTACTCCATCATCTCAAAAAATGGGAGTTCAAAAACCAATGGCAGTTATATATAAGGTATATGCGTGACTTCAAGCAGAAATATCTCATGATTGAATCATCCCATGAAAATTTACCGGTGACAATAGAGACACTACAAATGAGAATTCGTGAACCTTTTCGTTGATAACATTTTATAAATCACTGCCATAGAAAATACTCAGAAATTTCCTTTGTCAGAGAAATTCAAGTTTATAATGAAAACTGCGTCCACAAGCACCCGCATTTTAAAGCAATTACACGGGTCAGTGCTTGCAGATCGAATTAAACGAAAGAAGCCGTTTTTAACGAAACTACGAGAGGGAGTTTAGTAGGTCTATTCGGGAAGTGAGAGACGCCATGTGTGCCGACGTTTCGATGGCCGAGTCATCCATCTTCTTCAGGGCATCGTCTTCATTCTGCCCAAAAGACGATGGACGACTCGACCATCGAAACGTCGGCACTCGTGGAGTCTCTCACCCGGTGGACTTCTCAAATAGAACAACTAAACATATCACACCGGAAAAGCCTCAAATCTAACGAGAGGAAGGTTAGTCTGTCTCAATGCATTTAAATTTTCCATTTCCATAAACAATTCCACCTATCCTACCCCTGTTGCGATAAAGCTACTTTCGAAAAAACAACTTTGAAGGCAATCAGAAAAACATTACTTAGATATGAACTAAGCATTGTAACATGGCGTCAGGAAATACAGATGAACTATCTTCTCTCCCATTGGCAACAATGAATGGTTAAGCTCGGCGGCCAATAAAACTAATTGAGGCCTCAAAACGAATTCGGGGCTCGATTCACGATGCGTCCATTCCATTCCGTCGAAGGAGAGAAGCATTTAAGGAACCTAATTGGCGAATTCGGACACGCCTCAAGACGACTCGGGATGCTTCCCCGTTTCCTTTTCGACTCCCTTTTTTTCATTCGGCTCCGAGAACTTGAAACTCGTCCCGCGCATCTCCATAACGTTCCGACCGAGAGAGAGAGAAAGAGGAAATAGGAGGTTGGGGTGGGGGTAAACAACGCAGTTATCTCCTCTCCTTCCGCGGGGGTCTTCGCGTGGGTTCACCCACCAACCCACCTCGCAATTTCGCCGAGCCAAGGGGGAAGTGGAGGGTAGAGAAGAAGGAAGAATGAGAAAAGGGAGAATGGAGGGAAGGGGGCCAGTCACTGCAGAACGACCGAGAACGGCAGGGGGGAGGGGGATGATACGGAGCCGAGGAGAGAGGGAGGGGCAGATGGGTCGAGACGTCTTGGAATTCGTTTCGGAGGAGCCGACGCGGCACACGAGACTCCCTCCTTTCCATCCCCTGATCCCTTCACCCCCCCTTTCCAACGCATCACTCGAGACTTTCGAGGGGAGCTCCAGATCCACGGGATCCCGCAGAAACTTCACAGTTATTTTCCCTCTGAACTTCGTCATCATGAGTACAGTACCTTAATAGCGTCAAAGACCAATCCAATACATAAAAGTCTACGCGTACGTACGAATGACTAAATAGTTAGGCGTAGCGATTCGGATGTACGCCATTAGATGGCAAGCAAGCACCCAAAAACGCATGGCCGTTCGATTCGAATTATTCGTAGGTCTATCGATGTGGGTTTCCGCAACCATTTCCACCACCCGGCCGCCATTTATGTGCTTACAGAGCATTTACTGCCACTACCACACCCATGGAAATCCACGGAATAAGCGGGACCATTCGTCATTTCGAATACAAACGCACGGCCAAATCTACACAAATGTCGAACAACCTATGCTCTCTTAACGGAGAACACACCCAAATAAGCACATAATAGGTGGACTAATTAACGTTACGAAGATCTGTATCGAAGAAAGAATACAATCGATACTGAACGACCTAGCGAAAAACGCACTCCACGAAGTGACACATGGCGCGGGCATTTTTCAATATACACGTATCATAAAGGAAACTGCTCAGTAAGAGTTATGCCTGTTTCACCAAAAATTTAGTATGCGAAGAAATATTTTACATTCAGATATTTTGTATCGTTTGCCAGTGTAAGATAATTGTTTTCATTAAATGTTTTTAAAAAGTTACACATTTATTGATATTAAATAATTTACTTTATTCATTACTTTTAGCCTATTTCGCCTATATTTTACCTGTTTCTGCATGCTTTTCAACTAGAAATGAAATTGTCGGGCATACATTTGCAGTAGGTGGGTACCAATTGCGGCATTCATAAAAACGTCAATTGTTACGTCAAAAAAATAACATCAATTGTTGCATTCATAAAAAATCTCAACACCAAATGACTGCAACAATAGACATAGACACAGAACAATCATTATTATAACTCTCTTGAGTTATTCAGATAATTCAGATAATTTTTAATTCTTCCTCAAGAAATTTCAATGCTCTTTATAGTATCAAGAAATGTCTTCAGCCAACATTCATGATAAAATTTGAAAATTATCACAACCAAACCAACATTAAAATTAATCATCATAAAATGCCATGTTAAAGCAAGAATCAAAAAACATATTTTTATCGTTTCTTGGTTTAAAACGACATAATATGTTAATTAGGTTTGATAACAGTTTGTTTTTGGTTATGTTCACGTTGTTTATGAATGTTGGCTAAAGAAAATTTCAAGATATCATATACAGCATTGAATGCACAGAGGAAGGAGAGAAAATAATCTGAAACGTAAGCAAACATTAATACTAAGTTTAGCCAAACATAATTTGGCCAATAACTTCAATAAAAAGCTCAAGGAAGATTTCATGCAGCGGTCAATAAAGCATATAGAGTATTATAACTGTTGCTAACAAATATAAAAATGTCACGCCGACTCATATAACCGAAAAAAACATGTTTAGGTATAATTTCGCCTAAATTTAGAATATTGCGTCGAAAACAGTAGTCTTTACGGGCTTTAATTAAGAAAAAATTATTTAAAATATAATTTTTTTATCATTTTCAAGACAGTCTGTATGGAGAATTCCAACGCAAAAACAGAGGCGCTTAAATGAAATGTGGTTCAAGAATATTTTATTTTCACTAAAAACGTATTAAAATGTCCACTAAAATACTGACGACTACCCATCCAATCACCATAACTTAAGAACCTCGTTTCGACAACAGATTCATTTGCTCAAAGACCGTCAAATCCCTTGGCGTCGAGTGGCATGGAAAGTGTCCGGGGGGTTGTCGCCACGCAACGGCCTCGCCCTCGACCCCCTCCTCCAAGTACAAGATGCACGGACGAAGATGAGGAAGGAGTTGACATAGCCGCTTACCCCCAGGAGAGCCAATGGGAAGGAGGGGAGGAAAGGAAGGGCTGGCAGAGAAATTTTTCTCGAGGACGGATTCGAGACAAGAAAATAAAGTAAGATCACGGTTGCCGTAAAATATCTCTGATTCCCAAGGGCCATTTTACATGAGGCACTTTAGCGCACAATATTAAGGCGGTATGTTCTGATGTGCATGGAAAAGTGCGTCGTGTAAAGCGGAGAAATTCCACAAATGCATGCGCAAATGCATAAACAACAGATGGGAAAAGATTCCCAGCTCTATTTCCGTACTCGCGCTCCTGCAATTTACGCACATCACTTATGCAAAAGCGGCCTTGAAGCTGCACGCATGACAATGAGGTGGCAGCCATTTCAAAACAGCAGCGTTTTTAAGAGAATTGGCGTCGCCAGTTTAAGGGCTAAAAATGTGACGATAAATTATGAGGAAGAAATGCCCTACTAAGTCACGAGTATTAAATTTAAAAGACACAAAACTCAGATACTAGATGGATAGCACCTAATAATCAGGTCCCCATGCGACTATAAGAACAGGTGGGAATTCCAAGTTTACAATACAAATTTCAAATCTTGGAGAGGCTCATTTCTTTCAAATTCTGCATTTCGCTTACATTCATCTTCGCAAACATTACATACATATGTTACACGTCCTCGCGATGCATTTCTACGAATGATAAATGTGGCAGATGCCTAACTGGGTTCTACCACCATAACCTTGCAAAAAAGAATATCCCGTTTCGGTTCGGCTCTCGACGAGTTACGAAGCAAGAGGAAGCAGTGCGTTTTCAAATGAAAGGGATAAATTAATTTCGGAAAGTCATTTCCAGAGAGTAGGCAGTGATTACGCTGTCGCAGGAAATGAAATGAACATCAAAGAATCCGGATGATCAATTCCGAACTCCAGGGAGAGAAAACCAAATTAAGGCGAGAGAGCAGCCAGACGATGTTACCATGCACAGGACCGCATTTCCGTTAATCCACCGAAATCCGATTTTCATGAATGAATTAAGTAATACACTCAAGATTCGTGCGGACGGCCAGAGTTTTAATTCAATAAAAAAATCATGATTCAAACCAAACAAAATCGTTCAGAATTTCACGTAAATGTTGCTCAACAATTGTGGTATTTCTGATATTTTGCCAAAATTTTGGGAGATCAAAACGAGGTAAGAGAAAATTTCCAACCCTTGGCACTTTTTTGGGGGAAAATCGTATCACTTTTTTATTTACTAAAAACACAATGAAAAAATAATTACATTCAATAAAAATATCTAAATTTTATGCAATATGTATTATACTGCTTCAAATTGATATAAAACTGCTTCAAATTGATACAAAAAACATCACTTTACCGCGTCAAAAATCATATTTTTAACATAATAATTTAAAAATTTAAGGAAGTAGTTCTTGCTAATATTATTTTTTTCTGAATCAGCTGTATTAAAGATCCATCCTCTATCAAAATCGCATACTTCACAATAATCATCCTTTAAAATCATCCGTGATTACCCATGCACAGCACTAGAGGTACATGCATATATTGCATAGGGATGTCACGGATTAGAGAGGATAATAATAACTTTCACGTGCCCTCGACTCTTTCACGAGTGAACGTTAGACCACTTTGCGTTTTTAATACAGCTATCACTAATCCCAAAAAAATATATTCCAAGCCGAAGTCAGCTAAGCGTTTTCATACAATTAGAGCTAGTGAAGGAAAAGTGGATCTAAGGTTACTTCCATACCCGATTCAACTGAAGAAATACTGCATTTGAAATGCACTCCACAAAGGCACTCAAAGTAGGGGTCTGAATGCGACGGAAAGATTTCCCTTGGATTCGAACCGACCCCAAAGGATCGAAAGCAAACGGTTATACTAATAAACCCCCCAGAACCCGAAAATAAATAAGAAGTTAATGAAGGGACATAATTTCTTGTAAAATTCATAAGTTGGCATTCCTAGCACTATAGCAGCAATTTCAAATTTGACTAGAATCAATTAACTCCAACGAGTGGGATGCCAAATGAGGTCAGCTGAGGTTTTAGATTAAGTTAATAAGGTTCATTGCAATTTATTGGGGTGCCCTCATCCAAACGAGGGAATTTCCCCGGAATATGAAAGGCCTCAAGGAAAAAACACATGAAAAAAAACGGGTGCTTTCAAGACATTTCCGTTCGAATTTTCACTCGAAATACACCAACGTGAATGACCTGTAGATGGCTTGGTCCACCGCAAAACCGTCTGGGGCCATTAGGCGGTTAGCAGCTGTCGTGAAACAAAAAAAATACCACCAAGATCTCTGAAAGGATCTTAATGTTCCCAAGCCCTCAGCCCAGACCGAACGAAAATTTCGGCCAATACAGGTAATTACATGTTTAGGAAAAATTAGGGTTTCCGAATTCTCAAAGATTTTCAAAATTCGTGACTGCTCGGCATTAAGTATTAAACTCTGCGAGTAGAAGGTTTAAAGAAAAACGATACACTCACGACTTAAACACCCAGAGGGGCTTCATGTGCGAGACGTACGTAGCCGAGCAAAATTTTTAAGTTGCTTCGACATAGTAGGTCAGTTATTTGGGTCGAGCATTCACGCACCTTGGTAAAACCCTTATCATTCGGTCCATAGTTCATACCTTCTTCTTTGCTCCAAGCCGATATTTTTTTAAACACAATTAGGTCAGTCCCCATTAACATAAGACCCCTTCGAACAATTAGACTCGAAATGAAGTACGATACTTGTATCTTTGTCGCCGAAGCCCAGATGCTAAAGAGCGCTAGGTCATGGTCGGAACTACTGCGGTTAAAACCTTTAGAAGCCTTAAAGTTGTCCACCAACAAATATCCTCAATATGTGAATTTTTGAGCCTGGAACTTCATAATAATACAGGAGGTCGATGGTAAGGAACAGTTAGCCCTTGGGGATCTCTACGAAGAGAGCTCAGCTATCAAATATTAAAGTCGACTTACTGATGGATTAAATAGAATGAGCAGAAGTAACAAGATAGCAATCATAAAAAAGTAGAAAGTATTAAAAATTTCTCGTAACAAATAAACTAGTGCATCAGACCACCATCCGCGGTCTACAATAAAAACAACATAGTTCTCCATTTAATTTGAGGCGAAGTTATTGGACAAAAGTGATAGTTCCGCATTGCAGCTTCATTTGATAACGGTCGAAATGAACCAGCCAAAATAAGTAAAGAGTCATAATAGCTGACAACGTATCTTGGCCAATAACGAAGAAGTATGATTACTAGCAATGATTGAATGTATTGAATAGGATTTATTCGATTGCTACTGTAAGACTTTCGGGTGTAACCCACACTTGGTCCACCTTTTAGTACGATAATTTCACTGAGAAGTGACCTGAAGGAGCTATATATTAGTCTCATGTCCTTAAGCTTCGTGATCACTTCGATCTACGGTGTTTAGAATCCTTCACTTCGCCATACTTCGACGTTTGTTAATAAATACGCCTAAAATTCTTCCATTTTTAGTTTTCTCTCATTATTGTACTACGTTATTCCGAATTCTCGGTACGAATTACTCTGAAACATAAATATAGTTACTGTGCTATAGACTTTCGAACACTTTAAGAGGGCTACTAGATGTTTATCCGTCTTCTTGGTGAAAAGATCAATTCTTTGATACGGAGGACGATAGAGAGAATAATTATTTAAAATGAACGGCACATCCAGGCGCCTGAGATTGATCAAAAAATGACGTAGGGACCAACATTTTGTAACCCAACAAAACTCTGGTTCCTCGCTCACTCTTTGATTTTTCAGAGAGTATGCAGTGAGAAAAGCGAATTTGAGTTCGAGTATACGGCGAGGCTTATAAATCGTGGTCAATTTTTTTTGTTCTCCGTTCTCCGCTCAGGCCAAGGAGCTCGCGTAGGCCGCCAGACTCACCGAAGGAGAGGTCGTTTTCATAAGCTAGTCCTTGCTTGGTATGCCCACCTTTCGGACCGGACACGCGCAAGGCAAAAGAAATAAAAAAATATGCACGGCTATTGCCAAACAAACGTTTCGCTGGCTCCACGAGGTCGACCGCTCTGAAAGGCAACCTGGATGGCATTTTAACGGCCCAAATGCAGTTTAAATCGTCAAATGAGCAAGAACTTTCTTTTCGGCCGGAGTGAGCTTTAAATATTTTTTTCCCATTAATCCAAGCGAGTTTTCTGGATTTCGCAATTTCCTCAGAAGTGCATGAGAGAGTTGAGGAGGTAAGTTCGTACACACAATGGTTGCCACGCAAGCCTTCTTGCTTTTCTAAGAGGTGGGACCGGTTGCTGATCCTACCTCTAGCTGTTAAGAGAAAAGGCTAATTCAGCTTTTAAGTGTTTCATTTCTCTAGGCGTTTTTTAATGGGGAAGTTTCCAAACGAAATGAACCTCCATCTTTAGCCTTGACAGTCCTCAGTTCACATCAGCGATTCAACATCCACAACGAGTTAGGTTGACTCCCGCATGTCAGAGAGAAGTTGGAATTATCTCAAATACGTCATTTTGCTTTTCCCATCAATTCACGAGACCTTTGCCTATAGCAGAAGGGGTTATGTGAAATGTAAGTTACATCGGAAAGCTAAGGAGAAACCCGACATTCTTATGTTATTTTCGGTGCAGGATATTCAGAAACACGTGTGAGCAATTAATGCAATAAAGCCGGATTCTTGAAGGATAACAGTTTCAATTTAAGATAATGCAGCCTGGATAACCATTCACGGAACATTTCCAATGATTCACACCGTAGAACTGAGGTAAAATTTAATTATGATATTACTTGTGCACAGTTATAAAGAAACTGATGCAATGGAAAGGAAACTGCAAACTTGTATTTGTTACTTGACTGTTGGCAACGTAAGAATATAGGTCTGCCAACTGGTTTTCGTATTCATATGCAATCTCAGCTTATCTAGATGTTCTTTATCTGAAAAATTGCACGACTTTCCTCCGCCCATTGTTCAAACACCTGTATCATCGTTTCTCAAGCAATACTTCCTTTTCTACGAAACTATTAAACTAATAGGTTTCTATAACAAAACATACACTCGCATTCTGCCAAGACCCTGTTTTCTCTAAACAATTTTCTTTGTGATATCCTTGAACAAAAGATACCTCGTTTACATGTAAAGCTTGTTTTGCCAGCGACGTTTAAGAGGTACTTATGGGTCATTCAAATCACTCCCTGTAGTTCCTGAATCACAATTTGTAGTCAAATGCTGCAAAAAAGTGGCCCGCGAATGCACACTACTAAGAAGCAATACTTTTCTTCAGCATTAGATAGTATCGCTAGAGTAAAATAGGCAACAAACCAAAGGATACAGGCAGCAGTCCACGAGACAAACATCACAGGTAGCACTCATACTTCAAAAACTAACTGCGAATGATTAGGTGCTTTGAAAAATTCGTTTTTATACCACACTTGAAGTCACACATAGAAAAGTAATCTTGTCGTTGAATTTCTTCCAATTTCCATAATGCACCATTAAGTTGGTCTCCTGATGTTATTTATCTGACTGCTATTGAGTCGATTTCCGAATATAATTAATATTGGTACAAGAAATGGCCGAAAATATTGATCAAGAGATTTTTTTTAAAGCAGTTGATCAATAATCACTAATAAGATGGGCACACTGTGAAAATTTCTCATCGATTAATTATTTTCAGACAGGAAACTGGTACTGGCGATCAAGATCAAAAGAGATATCTTCCACTGAGATGTATCCAATGAAAACATTCAAAACCATCTTTCACGACAAAAGTTGAAAGCATAAGGGACCAATTGATTCCAAGCGTAATTTCAAGGCCACATTTGCAGTATTTTCGCGCTCTGGACACTAGGTTTTACGATCGCTTAGCAATCGTCCCACGGACCGCGAAGAGTCCATTCTATATCGTATCGCACGGGTGAATATGTAAGGGAGCAAGTAATGTCAAGTGGCCTTTTTTCAGCTTGCCCTTTTGATTGGCCTTCACAATGAGAAGTGACCAGCCATCTCCTGAATGGAGAGTAAGCAGACCAACGGAGCCACTCTTGTGTATAACAGCCGCACCGTGAACTCCCGGGCCTCATCCCTTCATCAATCGCCTTCCGCCCCCACTGGATCTGTAATGGCAATCTGAATCCCTACGAGCACTAATTCGGCCCTGAATTAAGACCTGGAATGAAAGAGTACCTAGTGATCAATCACGGCCCCCGACACGTTATTAAATTAGACAGTCTCGCTCCATGAAGCGTTTCAAGGAGGGTAAATTCAAGCCTTTAACATCTATTATGCGCTCGTTTGAAAATCACTTGAAAGCACAACTATGTCCGCATAGCTATGGGTATTTCCTTAATAAATACTGAAGAAAAGGATCCTCCAGAAAACTATAAAATTACTTCAAAGGTTTCCCATAATGATTGAAACTTTTAAATTTCCATAGTTCCAATTACAACAGTTCCAATGAAAAATATCGCGCACAATAGGCAAAATGATACCACCAATACTTGCCAATAACATTAACTGACATGAAAATCCATCTTTTACTCGTCATGGGGTAAATACACAATTGAAATTATATCCTGTTCTACCATGAAGATACGCTTACAATACGTCCCCAACTACAATAAGTGACTAAGACAAATCCATACAGCAATTACGAAGGATATCTTATGTTTTATGGAAGGGTAATAGGGCGACATAATTAGGATTATGTCACACCCCTTTTCCTGTAATGTACTTCATATAGCACAATAATAGCTCCACTCAGTAAAACTTAAATTACTCGCGGAAACGCGTAGCATTCATACGCTCAAATGATCAGTGGGGTTCGCAAGCCCAGTGTTAACTCAAACGAACTGGATAGATGAAGTAATTCGAGTTGAAAAGAGTACCTTTTGCGTCGCTGAGAGGAAGGGTACACATCCGATGTCAACTGCTGGGACGCTTCGTCCGCCTGGGACTTCTAATTTTGGACTAATTAATGTTTGCTCCAGCATATATACCTCAACTTCCGATATCGTCACATCAGACGTCCCGGCACGGGTAACGCGTGATCAAGCGCTCTCTATTTCTTAAGAGAAAGACGTTAAGTTCCCCTAAACGGCTCGAGTTCTTTCTTCATTTTAATCGACGCTGCGAGACAACCCATCCTCTCACTCTACACTCACGTCTCGAGGTCAGCATCCAGAAATGCTCTCCGATTCGCCCGAGATGATCGAAATTAAAGCGTGCCATCGTCCGGTTAGTTGTCCACTGTTATTCGTAGAGTGCACTGTAGTCGCGGATGACGTCCTCGGCGGCAAGGTCGTCCCCGCACCACCCCCCATTGTTGTTGACCGCTGGCTGGCCGTCGTCGTCTCGCGTGGGGGCGGGACCGGACGGGCAAATGGCGGGAACGTCGCCCCGCTCCTTCGCGGGGAGTCGGCTCTCGAACATTCCAAGGACGGTCACCTCGGCCCTTATCCCTCCCTTCGACTTGACCCGCCCTCTCTCCTCCGAAGACGAGCCGGGGAGTTGAGCAACTTCAACACGCGACCTCTTCCCACCTTACCCTATAAGGTCACCAAGGAATATCTGGCACGGGTGCGGCTTATTTCTTGAAATAGAGAAATCATTACTAATTCTACTACTCTTAACCACCGTCTACTTAAAACAGCAAGTAAAATAACTGAATAACTTCAAATTTTATTGATAAATTTCGATTGCAAATATTTTATCTATCCAAGTGAATGATAGACACTTGTGAACGAAGATAAGAAAGATTGTTTGTCTTGACAATGACGCGCGTTCGTTGAAACCGACCAGGCCAAAGAAATCGTGCGGAAATACAAAATGTGTTCATTCATTTCGTAGTCAATTTCCAAAACTTAGCCACCTTTTGCTTTGGAACTCATGACGTTAAAAAAAATGGCACGGAAACGAGAGCTGGACTCACAGAGCAGCAATTTTTACATTTAAGTCTACAGAAAATACAAACGATATCGGCAGTGAAAGACATTGATTACAAGCACTCATTTGGAATGTGATTTGAAAAACATCTCAGAACGGAGGACTGCATTTAACTACTTAATGTTGACTAATTTTGAGTACACCGGGAATAGTCACGGCTTTTTAAACCAAATTCCCGTATTTTATTTTCATGATCTAAAGTATCTAAGTATGGATGGTTGCTCTGCAATACAACAGTTGTAAAGGTAAAGCAATGCAAAGCAAACATAGAACATTGGTGCTCAAATCATTCTGTGCTCAAGTCCTTCATAGGTCACCGTCCGCAAGATATTACACCTCTTCAGTAATTCGTCTGTATTTGCTACGGTGCGTCATACCATCCCACTCTTACATTTAGAGCTGAGCAGCGATAATCATGTCCACTTCTAGACATAGCAGGGGAGAACGAATGTTCAAAGGAGTGGAGGCAATGATTAGGACAAACCTGTAAATTGACCAATCCATCATGTCACTCCACCGCAGGCATAAGTATGGGAAATTCCTTGTCAACTGGAGAATGAAGAAACTTTAGGAAAAACAGATCGGAGGGCCTTCTTCAAATAAATCTTCGTGTTATTAGTTTGATATATATGTAAAATTATGCAGCCATCATTCATGGAGATTATTCAAGATGTTCTCCATCGATTATTTAATTTCAGTATTCCATCTTTATCCAATAAGGTTTCGGAAACAAGCAGGTAGATATAGTCCTTATTATCTCTGGAATAGCAAGTGAACAAAGTTTATTGTACATAATCATTCATTACTTGAGCACATGCGAAGAAAATGAAAAACTGATCCTTTCAGGGAGGTCTCAGCTACAGGAAAGATGTCCTTAACTTGCTAATGACAACTATTCAATGATGGAGGATTTCTAGCAAGAAACGGAAACCAATCGGCGTATTGAGGTGCATAAAAAACATAATTCTTACGATTTCACACATGAAGTAAGGCAGAGGAAAAAATATTGCATCGTAATTCTCGCTACAACGATTTACGAAGACATTATCTAAATCCAGATGCAGCGGCCTTTCATCTGACACTATCGTTATCGCACACGTGCATGCAACGCACTGATGGATGACTTTATAGCCATATCTTTCTAATCCCTAACTCCTCGGCATTTTTCTCGCCGTCACAATCCCCTTTCTTCACATCGAGGAAAACAATGGAATGACGCAATCGCACCGATCTGAAAAAGAGTTCAATGCACAAGATTTTGACGTAGCACTGTTAATTTTTGCACATAAGTCACGCTTGTTCTCGGGAGGTGGGCGATAAGCAGCGTGTTCGGGTGTGAGATGAGAAATGCAATGAGCACACCCTTCAATCGGGAATCGCCTGTTAAACCAACAATACTCTCGCGCCAACGTTCTAACACGCACGTAATTGATAGCAAGTCTGCAGAAATTTACGCAACGTTCCCTTTTTAACGTCATCTAATGAAAATAAGCTTTTTATCCTCACCATATCTCAGACGAATCGTCTCCACTACCGTGTCATTCTTCCCAAAATAGAAACCACCTAGGAAACCACACCACTGTTGCTACCTCATAATTTACATACATCCGAATAAAAAACTTATTTGGACCTCTAATTTTCAAATGAGAAGTCATACAAAGAAATAAAAATAAAGTGTTCTCGCAAAAGTATTACAACTAAGTAGTATTTACGGCTTAAAAACCCAGTAATCGACTGATTTAACATCGAGCGCTATATACGGTTTATGCCTAATCGGCGTACATGGTGGAGGGACAGGAGTTCTCACGAGCATTATGTAACTAAAAAAGTGTCTGTGGACCAGCAGTTATTGCTGTATGAATGTAAATTTACTTCAAAATTTTTAACTTTTGTAGCAAATAAAGGTAAAAACGGAAAGAATGTCCAAATATATTTGTAACAAAAACTCAAGTTTAAAATTACTGATGTTCAAAATAATGAAAATGGACAAGGAGAAAATTAACAGAATTTCGATTTCTCACTAAGCATATGCATGTAGACTACGAAACGCTTTATGTAAACTTTCAATCGCGTTAGAGGAACAAGGGCAAAAAAGATAACAAAGAAATGTGCGAAAAGATGAGTAGCATATCGAATCTTGCAGGGCTCCTGCATAATGTAAGAGACAAGCCTCGGTGGACTTCTTCGATAACAGGACAAGAAAATATAAAGAGTTTAAGTAAAAAAGAGGAATTATGTATTTGAAAGAGCTTTCACTGACATTATACAAACTGGAAGACCTATAAGGGCGACAGGGGAGCGACGTGACTGAGGAGAGAAAGTGTTTATGGTCAAGAGAGAGGAAAGACCGACTGAAGAAAGAAGAGAAATAAGAATATGAAATCTCAACGCTAGGCAGGTTCTATGTGGAGAACACCATCCGTCGCACTCGTCAACCGCCCTTGCTTTGACAAGTCTGACCTGATTTCATTCTATCGAAGCAGTCCAGCGGGTATGGTTTCACTTTACAACTCAGAAAGAGAATGAAATTCAGAAACCATGTATTCAGATCGATTCCAATCATTGAAACACGTTAAAAAATACAGCCCACGCATATAAAAATAGGCAGGCATAATAGGGTATGCATGAGGTTAGGGGTAAATTCCCAGCCCCTAATTTTTTCCCACGAAGGTTAATGACCATTTCATTTCTAAAAATACCTCCTCCTCTAAAAATACCTTAAGCCATAGGTCTAATAATGAGTAATGGTATCACTCCGTTTTGCCGACGAATGGTAAATTTAGCAAGCTTCTTAATGGCTATATCATGATTAATGATACAACAAGGTTTACATATTATAGTTAATAGTGGTTGATAAATGATTAACAATAACCACATAAACAAACAGATATAATAGTATTATTATATCATAAAAACAAATGCAGATGGTACTCTAATAAAATGTTTAAAACATGAGTACATATTTTTTAAATCGACTGAGGGATCAAACTTTATTAACTATACTATGTAAATTTTGTTGTGATATTATTTCTGATAAGGCCCTGAAATATGATAAATATCAGAAATAAAATCTCGCTTTGAAAAAATGGCACCAGTAAAAACGAGTAATACATCATTAGACCTATGTCTCCAGAAATGACACATATATAGATCAATTAATAGAAGCCAACGAAAGAAATCATCAGGATATTTTATTTCTGTAAAACTGTACTTGAGTTTATTTTTTATTAGAATCCCATAAAATTATGGCGTCAATATTCCTACCAAAAGTAAATTCACATCTTTCCTGGTCGCAAGTAATTCACCGAAAAATTTAACTAACCATCTCACCTTCTTATGTACACTGGGTATTACCATTCTCGTTTGTCTTCACAAATTATCGCTGAAGAGGCGATCTTGTTTACGAGTTTGTTTCTGTAGAGAGCAATCTTATAACAATAATTATCAGTCAATCAGAAGGGATCCACCGTCCAAAGCTTTTGCCTAGAGAACGATGGACGAGTGACCCGTCGAAACGTCTGCTTTGGAGAGGCTAATCTGGCGCTGCACCCAAGAAGACTATCGTTAATCGTTAACATCAATAACCGGGCAAGTCATTGATCATTTGACGCGGATGAGGGGACTCTATGATCTCAAACTTTACCCTCAAGATAAATTCATTTATGTATTCACTTATCTATCGATCTATTAGAGTGATTAGTCGCTGGCTGGCGAATACCTTTCGTGGAACTGGAGTTCCGAGGCATTCTGAATGAAACCAGGTCGCGACAACAAGAGGCTTCCTCTCAGAAATAAGCCTTTTATCAAGTGAGGTGAGGAGACTTTCTATACGTCGGCAGCGGCAGCTTAATGCTGTTACGTGCCACCGCCAGCAGTCTTGAAATCGCCACTTTCTCGACGACGACACGGCCTCATCTTGTTTACGCTCCTCATTGCGTGCGACGACACTGCTCATACCCATTCACCCACATGCGCTCTCAATTTTCATCGAGCGAGGTGATCGACCCTTCAGCCTGCATGACTGGAGGTTAGCCAAGATAGGGGGGTAAACACCAAATATTTGACGTATTTTCAAGAAAACTTGGGCATGCAATGCCCTTACTTTAACGCAAATCCTATCAAAGACGGCAGGGCTTCCGTACTAGATTTCATCAGAGTATTCCATCAGGTGATTTTTCAAGTTTTCGAACAATTCTCAACGTAACGACTCCAATTCTGGAACTCCGTTCCATTTTCCCTCTCAAGGATGATCCGCCAACAGATCCCTCTTGAATTCATCATGTCGTTTCCCTCCTCTCGTTTCGTCCAGAATTCCTATCTGCTTCCTTCATCTTCCACGCTTTCCCAGGGCTCTTCCCTCGATTATTCCTACCTCTTCAACATTCCCTCTTTTTTCAGAACGTCCTCAATCCACCCCTTCCACCTTCTACGAACCTCCGCTATTAGCTTCCTCTCCTCTTCATATTCGTTACCTCTTCGTTCGTCCTCCGCTCCACTTTCAAAACATTATGAGTATTCCCAGTTATTTTACTTTCAAATTTTTTATGTTTCCTTGAATACCATGGAAAACTGAACCATAAATTTCCGTCGGGCATAAGGGACGTCGTGGGATATTTCATGAATTATCACGCGCTACGGACAATGACATACGGCAAGTGTATAGTATGATCTTTACTCAGAACAGAGAAAATTACTAAGAGGGTTTACTCCACGCGTGGAATTTTATTGTAGAATAATTCCTGTCTTAATCTCATGCCTTCATTATTTGCAAATTTCGTCACATTCAATGTAACTAATTTATGCTAAAAGTTTCCAACTGTTAGAAATGCGGTTAATTTAAAGATCTGTTCAGATAACTTGAGGTCGCGGGTACGTATCAATTGGTGAAAGTTTTGATTAATAATGAAATAATTATTATCTCCGGATTTCCAACGTATGAGTCCTACACCAAAGTCCTACACTAATCTCTCCGCGCCTTGCCTGACACAAAAACGACCTCGGCTGTCTACTTGCGCCACCAACAATCACCACCATTGTGTTCGAGGAGCATCTCTGGTGATGAATCATCACTTTCCACTCAACAACTGGGGTTCAGGCAGCGCAAAACACACTCTTTCACTCACTAAGAGGGTCGTTCGATAAGATAGGTACATTTCTACGAAGTGACCCCAAGATAAAATTTTGAGCGAGTAAAAACTTAGGAAATTTCTTCAAACAAGCCAATACCAAGTTTCAGCGGTAAGTGATTGCTAGCTTAACGTCTTTAGAACAAACATCCCATGAACGATGGATAAAGACGGAAGAACAATTTGTCTTTCACCAAGACAAAGCGCGATCTCACACATGTGCCGTTGCTACGGCCAAATTGCATGAATTAAGTATTGCATTTCCACCAAATCCGTACTGGTTCCTCCTACTTCCCTCCTACTTCCTCCTCCTACTTCCCCCATCTCCCCCAGGGGGGGAGATGGGGGAAGAAATTTTCATCAAATCAAGACGTGAATGAGTGAAGGTTTTCATTCATCCTATTTTTCCTTGGGGCCAAAAAAATGGGTACCCCACTGAATCAAAAGTGCAGGGCTGGCAGGCGATAATAATGAAAAAAATTACTTTTTTCGGTCAGCAAGCTATTGCTCATTTATCTTATTTACGCTTAATACACGCATATCGCCATGCCAAAAGAAAATTACATGGCTGACTACTTAAGGACGACAGACAAATTTATCTGAAATCCTTTACACACCATTCCTTCATAAAAATCCTGAATATTTACATGTTCACTTCAAAAATATGCTAAAAGCCACGGACATAACTACGAGAACAGATATAAATTATATTTTCTATGCAGCTCATCGCACTACTTGCTATCAAAAATCATTCCAGGTAGTGGGGAATACCCTCGCAGACGAGGAAAAAGTTCCCACATTTTAGTCTATCCTGAAAAAGATCTACAATTTATTTTTCAGTGCCTCACGAATTACGTATAACGTGACAAAATATGTATTTTTCCCCACATTTCCTTAAAACTTTGTTATTTTTCGTTTGCTAGTATCTTTATGTTGTCACGTTTGTTGTTATCTTCATTTCGTTTCATACTGCATGGATAAAATTTTCTAACACCACGAATGAATTATGAAAACGCTTAAGTATGTAATTAATGCGACAGTAACTTCTTTTGAGTTGTATTGGGTCATCGCTCACGGCGAATGAGAGTTCTTGTTTTCTACCATGATTTTACTTAACGTGAACCAGGGCGAGGTCGGCTAATGAGGTGAAGATGGTAAAAACACGGAAATTTCGAATGTGGAAAGAATTGGCGGACATAATGAGGATGGTCGAAGACGGAAGATGGTCCATATACTGGACGCTTGTAGGCAAAACCAGACAGTGCTTAAACTTAAGATTCCGAGTTTCACCTACAGCAAATCTTTGATTTCGGTGTTATCAAGTTATCACTACAACATCGACAAACGTCATTTATTGCGCTGTTCTGGTTAACAATATTACCGTAAAAGTATTTTTCCTTGTTTAAGACATATAAATCTAATAATCCCTTTATAAAACGTAAACATAAGGTTCTTTAAAACATTTTTCATTCCATAAAAGGTCTAGAAAGTTCAGTTAAACAGGTGAATATGGTACATCAATGTTTCAAGTTTATTACATGTTTTCGTCGTTATAGTCGCTGCTGGGGGCAGCAGGATAAAGGGATTTCCTCCATAAAACCTTTAGAAGGCGCTATCAAAAGCGATCAAAAGACGCAATGAAGTTTGAAATGGTAAACGCTTTGCTGAGGAAAATCTAATAAGCACCGAGAGTCGACGATAGGTATCCCAATGGCACAGTCTGTAGGAGTTCGACCATGAAACTAATGGGGTGAAGTAAAAATGAAAGCTAAAGTGCGAGTTTTCAACGAAAGACACTGGTGTAAAATCTTCATTTCACTTCAGGGGGAGAAGGTAGCAAAAGTTAACTCTTGATTTCTGAGCTTATAGAGATGGGATGGTTAATACTGAAACTTAAAATGACTAGTTGATAGATTTAATTTCCTCAGTAAAAATTTCATTGAAAAGAGATATAGTTGAGAACAGGAGACCTGAAATCCTCAAAAACTGAACCAGCTTAACCTCGTCTAATTACCTGAGGCGATTTTGACGATTTTTCGACCCTCCCCCCTTGGTGAGATGTCGTGAGATTTGGCTCGACTCCCACTCCCCTCCCCCTATTCTCACGTGAGATTTTTCAAAATGCGTATTTTTAGTGTAAATACGTTAATCTGTGCTTGATTGCGTTGGAATTATTTAAAAAAAATATTTTGCTTAATTATTTAAGACTATTATTTAATACTGCTAAGAACGTAGTCTAGAACCACAGTGAGAAAATCTAACAATTAAATACTTAAATAGGAAATACTAAAATTCGCAAAAGAAAACTCATTCTAATTCAGTCCACGGGAACTCGTGTGGTCTCAAGAGTGACTACTGGAACCAATATGTCCATGTGATTTCCAGTAAAATCATCTGCTCCTTCAACCTCGCTCTGATTTAGACAATCTAAAACGTTGTCGCTTGCACACAAGCTCAGTAGCTCGACGTGTGAAAATTCATGAGGGTCGCACTTTGCGCGATGGTGCAGCTGGTGCACTGAGGACCGCACGCTGGTGCTCTGCAGCTCTTGTGATGGATGAAAAGTAGATACCGCATGTACTGCAGCATCTTCTCTAGATCACCACGTACACTTGGGCAAATGAGGTAATAGGGCATGCTGAAGAAGGCGTGCATAGGTTGAAACGGTAGGCAGTGGTGAATCAAGAAGGGAGCAAATGACTTTCCGTCATGCTCTTCAGGGTCCGAGACCCGGGAAACATGTTTTACTTAATTTAACCGTTTTCTCGCAATTTTACAGTCTCTTGCGGAAAAAAATATTACATGATATTTGTCAAGACCCCCCCCTCTCCACCACGTGAGATTGGGTGAGATTCGGCTCGACCTCCACCCCCCTAAACGCCACACGTAATTAATGGACGCCTCCTTACGATATCATGAAAACAGTTTTTTTTTCTTTGGGGCCAGATGCCGTAGATCAATGAATTCGTTTTATTCCACTCTCATTCAACGACCTTCCCATGAACACACAATATTTGCCTACATTGGATTTCGTTCGGGAGGCTCGCCTTGATCTACGCTTGAACGGGAGTGAGTGCCTCATCCCTTCCCGAGGCTGCAGCCGCCGCGCGACTGGAACGACCACGGTCTGTGATTCATTCGCCGTGCATCTCCCCTCCCATCTCTCTTCAAGCTCCTCCTCCCCCCATTCCGCCCCCGCAGTTGCTCCCGCTGCATAACAACGCGACGCGACAGTTCGCCGCGGTCTATGGCAACGGAGTCGACCGCGACCGGCCTCTGGCGCATCATCCACTGAGGCATTGACCTCGTCCGCCCGGGCGTCTTTGCCTCGCCCCCCTACCCCCATCCCCGGATAGCAGATAAGACACTAGACTGCCACATTCATGGTTGGTTTTGTCACGCCCGCCCGCTCACAACTGCCTGAGCCGACGAGGGAAACCAGCTGATTTAGAAGAGGAAGAGTTGAGATGACCACTGGTGGAGATGATGTATATATAACGATGACGGGAGCTATATTCACTGCGAAGTCTCAATGCAGACTATTCTACATCCACCTGCATCGGTATTTCCCAAACGTTTTCGAGCTACCGCCACCTTGGCTCCACAAACCCACTCTCATCTGTAACTGTAAGCTCTCAAATCTAAGAACACATTTAAACCAGGAAAAAAGTTTAAAAAATTGTTTTAAAAAATTACGATTACATTAACGGGCATTTCAAATTCTATCGATGGGTTCTTCATTCATTCCAGAAAACGTGTTTAACTATAGTCACATTCAGTCAAGTCCCTGCCTCCAGCGCCCCCCTTCCACGCCGCGTTTTTTTTCGCCCTCTAGATAAAAGCACCCCCAAGGAGCGGTAGCGCCCACAGGGAACCACTCATCTACATCTACATGTAGGCTCGTGCGATGGCCGATTTTGCTTAATGATTTTCAATTAAAGAATAGCATGTAAATGCTTAGATTTCAACGGTTGTCATGGAATATCTAATGTGGTGTGAACGCTGATCGATACTTGTCGACGATCAATAGTTAAGGATGACTATCAAGAATCTATGAAAATATATGACCGATGCAGAGTATCTCGTTCGGGAGTTTGGTGCGGGTTTATGGTTTGAATTAGATCAAACTTAGTTGAGAAGGACTAAACCTATTTATTAGATTTGCTGATTTTGACATTTTTTCATGACTCTGATACAGCAGTCCCGAAAAATATGCTGAAATCCACCTAGTTTACGAACTGGAGTCCGGAGTAGAATTAAGTCATAAGTACTGTAACACGATGAGCATAAATAGCGAATGGGATTTATCAACGAGATCTTTCAATCCACGTCTATTTTAAAAAATTGGCTAAATAGATAACATAAGTTTTCCATGCGACTGACTGCAATTGCTAGAGGGAAAGATTACCTAGACGTCTGCCTGACCTTTCACCATTCAACAATACTTATCTCTGAAAGGTTGACACGGAACTGCTAGAGATATTATCGATCACGCAACTTAAGAGTGACGAGGTACAACAACGAACGGTTGGAGATTTCGGTAAGTTTTACCTCGAATTCGGTCAGTTTTACTCGAATGGCAATTTTGAGCGTCTGGTATGTTCACTGTCTCTAATCGGTATATAAAAATCCATGAACATTATTAGTATTAGATTGGGAAGGCTTCGTAAGATTTTGACAAGTGATTACAGTACATCAAAATCTCGAACCCATTCATTGTACCATGTGACTCTTTAATGATGAGCTTGGGATCATATCGAGCGGTTCAAACATAATACAACAGGCTCGCAATCGGGAACCGGGGAAATCAGATACCTTAAAGATTTTTTATAAGTTTGCTCTGAAAACCAAACCTCAAACGTAATAAAAACGAAAATAGTGTCTCCAGGATGTTATTATGTTAATATAGTTAATTAGTGAGGTCATAACGTGGAATTTAACGATTCCACAAGCGTCACAGGAGATTTTGAGTGCTCGGCAGCTATTTTTTGCAAGACTATACCGTTTCATAAATCCGTCAAAATATTCGACAAAATTCATCGAAGCATTCAAGTTTTCACTCAAATGACAGTAAAATGGAATTTTATCTTCCCTTCAAATTATATAACACAAAAATTGCAAATAGAAACCCAAACCCGTAAAAAAGATGGTTAAAACTCTCATGAAACGGAAAAAATTGACTTCTGTACAGTTAGCTCATTTCCGGTCATTAAATATCGAAGAGTGATTCTGGAAACATTTTTTTCAGCAACCAAGGACAATTAAGCAACAAGCACACATAGAAATAAAGGAGAGCACAGAGAGGAATATCAAAAGTTGGTTACTTAAAAAAATGGCATCTTGCCAATGAAATGAGAACCATCAATCACCCTTCCCCACATCTTGAGCATAACACCGAGTAATTCAAAGCTACCTGCGTTCGGGACAAAAGAGAAAAACGAGGAGACAAAGGGACGTTAAAAAAATCATACACGGGGAGAATAAATAATTTTGATCACCATGGTGTCACGACGGTTTAGAAAAAAAATGTAGGAGTAAAAGGCGTAAAGAAAAGCAACGTGTAATCTAAGTAAATGTTGCACGCCACCACCAGCAAGGTATTTATTAACATTTTTAAGATGACAAGCAGATAGCGAAGCATCGCGGGAACAGTATCAGTGGAGTGATCATGATTGTTACGCAACGAGTAAAGGCGAACAACTGACAACTGAATTGCGGCCATAAAAAAAGTGAGGAATATAATCGTCTTACCGAGTTTGAAACATCCAACAATCTATTTTTTTCAATTCTCTAAATTTGATCCCGCTTATAATTCAATTTGGGGATACAGTTACGCCTTCCAAATTAGCCAAGGACTCTTTTTTAAGTTTTGTATTTTTCCGGAGATTCGAGTCTCAAGCTTCGACCGGCCGATTTTATTGAGTCATCATCATCATTCATCTCAGTCTCCCCAAGAGTTGCGCGAAAATTATTCCGGTACATAAACACGTGTATCCTTGGTATTTCGTAACAAGTGGATGCGCGAATGCTCGAGAATGGTACAACAGGGACCAGGGTGAAGAATTGCGAGAGTTATAAAATCGATTGATAACTGATTTTGGGCCGGGGGTCTTTTCACCGTTGCGTTGGTTCCAATGAACGTTTCAAATTCGCAAGATGCTTCACTTCCAATGCGTAATGTAATTCTAACCCATTAAAGGAAGGAAATACACCGAATTAAGGGCATAATTACACCTTAATATTATATTTTTGAAGAAGAACATATTTTTCCTCTCACAATTTTCATATTTTCAGGTTTCCTTCCCCGCCCTACCACCATGATGACCTTAAAAAGGCCATATTCGTCTGCCATTATTAGAGACACTTACTTACCTCAACTCCTAAGTTCCTCATATCCTCATCGACTATCCCGAACACTTTTCGACCCTCTCACTTCATAATCATCGCACCCTCTCCATCCTTTCCGCACCCACACATCAAACCAAACGCCTAAGATCCACTGACCCTCGGACGCGACGCATAACTTAAAACATACCAGAAACAGCCCCCCCAATCAAAATTTCCTCAATATCCGAATTTCAGTTTGAACGACAGATCACCAGATTTAAAAGAAAATTCTACGACTTTGACCACATCATAATGACATAATGACTTACACCAGATATTAGCTATGGGTTTTAATACTTTAAAAATGTTATTGATAAAAATAAATACGGTTTATCATGGAAAAGAGTACTGTTGTGTGCCCCAGAGAGCCATAATTTATAAAATTGGGTAGGTTAGATGCACGTATCACGTCATAAACGAAAATGCTGATAGTCAGTTCTTTTTATAAAACCTCAAAAACACCTTCCTTTGACAAAGCGAGTTTTTCGTTCTGGGTGAAGAAATATTTCAAGTTTAAATCTCAAATATTTAACTTTAATCTAACAAGTTCAGTCCGATATAAGAAGACTTTTGCATTATTAAAATTTAATTTTTTCCGCATTACAACATTTTACACCTGCATAAACTTTGAACTAAAATTAAAATATAGTTGCCGTTATGAAAGGGGAAAAATATGTCTATAACTACCCTAAATTTAAATTTAGTTCCCACCAATGGCTGTCACATATCGGACAACGCCTCTTACTTTAAAGCAATCCTCTTGTGATCATCAGTTGAACTACATCCATTTTCTTTCAAGACACACACACACTAAACAACCCACTTGTCCAAATACTCAAAATTATTCCCTCCAACGACTTAAAAATTAACCTCACCCCAATCGATTAAAAATATTTCGTTACTTATTTAATGATTCATCCAAAATACAAAATTTTCGCAGACACACACTGATGCGTCTAATGACGATGGTTTCCACCGACTAGAATGAAGGAATCATTTATAAACGATAATATCACAAAAAAACCCTTAACCTTTCCTTTGGCCAACTTCGCAAAGCGATGCCAAAAACTACCTAAAAGTAACATTCCTTATCTCCGATAGCTGTCAAACCGGGCGCCGCCCACATCGAGCATCTGCGAGAGCTTGCGTCGGGGGAAAATAAATCTTTCCTGGCAGTGGCACCAGTGACGGAAGGAGAGTCCAATAAATGCACCAGTGTGCAAGCACTGGCCCACGCACGTATCTCGTGGGCAACGACCAGCACTAGATGCGATAAAATGCGTGCGCTTGACAGGGAGGCAAACAAAGTTCGATTGCCCTCATTCTACGAGTCGCTTTCGCTTCTGGAGCATTCCTGTCTCCAGGAGGATTAGGGAATATAATTCTGCGCCATGGAAACGAGAGAGGCTGATGATATCGAACAATTACGGTGACACGCACGACTGCCTTATTTCGACGTAAGCTGAAAGTGTAACTGCATCAGGGTCGCATATTCCTGTGGTAGTCACCGATGCATAAGCGAATAAAAGAGTAAATCTGTCCCATTTTAGGCTATTAATTACAATATAACAGAAAATATCGCACCTATCACTCATCCATATGAGTGGAGATGGGAAAAATATTCTTCTATTTTTTTTCTTCGCCACTGTATTAATTAACCTTCCTCAAGTTTTTCAAACGCTAATTTAACGATTTTTTTTCAATTAGGACCTAAGGTGTACAGTGTGTCACCCGATCAATTCAACCGATTCTTGAATTATATCAAATTTTGCAAAAGCAGTATAAAAAATATACCGTCATAATTTCTTGCTAAAGAAAGTCGAGAAGGTAACTTATTATAGCTCTAAGAAGTCTAACTCTATAATGTTGCCACTTGAGGTGGGTACTGATTACTAGAAGTCGGTATTGGTGCAAATCCCAATACATCTGATGTACGTGCATGAATTATAGACCATTACCAATGATCAATATGTGGTAACATAAACACAGATCCTTCGTCAAGGCAAATTGAAGTTTGCATGAAATTTCTCTTTAATTGTGTTAGCATTTATTATGTCGATTATTAATAATTATACCATTGTTATTAATTAGTGTAAATATACAACAAAATTAATAACATTCGGAGAGAGATGTGTATGTTGGCTTCATAATTTCACTTTAAATAAATAAGGGGTAACGACACTGGTAATGGTAAGTAATGACTTGAGCCAAGAAAAGACAGCAAAAGAATAAGCGAACAGAACAAAAATATTATTTATCCGCTGTCAAATCGAGTGTCTTAAACCGATAACCGATCGGTCACCCAAATATTTTGTCCAATTATCCTTTTGTTTCATCTTGCTCGACTGAGTATCTAGGAGAAAGATAGGAGTTAGGAATCGCCTCGAACTAAAATTCTTCCAGAGATAGTGCATGTATAAAAACTTTTCTTGGCGGTTAAAGAACACAGCTTGTTACTTCACTGAGACACCTAGGATGGAGGGGGCTGTCAGAGCGCATAGAGTGGGGCAAAGGATTTCCAACAAAATACGGACGCAGAGAGAAATACTAAGAGACGGAATATCCTAAATAGAGGTCAAGCGGAATTCCATTACTTACTTTCATTGGATCGCAGAAGAAGAAAAAAATTAGCAGGAAGACATTCACAGACATTATGCATGGGGATAATGAGGCACTAAAATATGCGTCGATGGACATCACCTTGTTCGCACTAAAAATACGATAGGCCGGACAAGATTCTAAAAACAGAACGAAATTTAAATATCAGAACGGAATATCAGCATCTGAGAAGCAAGAGTAGGGGTCACAGAACGAAAGCCTATAACAAGAGACCTTGAATAGGACACTACAATACCAGTGGAAAGTCGAGGAACTCACGTTATTCTAAACCCTGAAGATGGTCGGTTATCCTAAACAGATGAAAAACAAATTTTAAAGGAGAAGAGCAACGTAGTAATTCCGGACAAATTTATTTCACACACAGCCTATTAAATTTCAAATTAGAACGTCATCAACAGGTCAAGGGAATCCCAGAATCGGGGAAATATGAAGAGGTCCTACAGGGAAAAAGCGAACAACGCACGCGAGACCAAACACTACCTCATGATAACGTGTTATGTTGAAACCAAGGTCAAAAGTGATACTAATTGATGAGGAATAACATAGTTACTCTTTCAATGTAGTCACGCAGGAGACTACGGAATAAAAACCAATGCTACCTAGGTTTCATTAATATGAGAGGATTTATGGAGGAAGTCTTCTCGGGTCTTCCACCGGGATAAGTTTTATACTGCCTGACGTTTCGGAGTCCGACTCGTACTCCATTCTCAAGGCAAGGCAGGGCGGAGTACGAGTCGGACTCCGAAACGTCGGCAGTATAAATCTTATCCCGGTGGAAGACCCGAGAAGACTTCCTCCATATTATTCGCCGGAAGAAACAAAATCATACAAGCGAGGATTTCATGGAATCAAAAAAAAATTATTTTTTTATATTATTAATACTATTACTGAATGGAATTAGGAATTTCCCCGATTTCCCGACCACTTTTACCTGGATTCTGGAACGAGAGAGCGTGAAATTTTATCATCGGGAACTGAGTGGGAAAGAATTCCCGCCCGGAAACACTACTTGAAAGAGAGAGATTGAAAAAAGAGGCTTCGCTATTGAAGCTGAGCACGTGAAGCGGCCGCCCCTGCTATACCGCCTCGGTTTGAGGGGCCCTTCTTCTAGCCAAGCTGGGAGAGAGGGGGGGAGGGGGTGAGAGGAGGGGGTGAGAGGAGGGGGTGAGAGGAGGGGGTGAGAGGAGGGGGTGAGAGGAGGGGGTGAGAGGAGGGGGTGAGAGGCGGGGGCGTGGCGGGGAACAACCGGAAGTCGAACTGAAAGGGGGGAGAGGCAGAGCGCATCACACTCACAATGGGGCGAGTGGAGGGGGGTGTGTTTGTGGGCCGAAGAGGGAGTTGGAGTGTGGTCGGAAGGGAAGTCGGGTCACCCGGGGGAGAGGGGGGAGGGGCGGGTAAATGGAGAGAAGGGGGCGTGGGAGGGGCAAAGGAACGATGGAAGAAGGGCAGGAGGACTCTGTGAAAAAAATTAGTTCCGAAAGTCGGCGGGAACGAAAAAGACCAACGCAATTTCACACGGAAAATAAACCGACCCGTTGCGAAGCGATTTGAAACACATTCCTTCTCATGAACGATTTGATTGAAAATAAACGCGTTATTAAGGTAACTGGAGGCGTAATGGTGCGTATTTGAGATCACACTTAAATGATTTCTTTATCTAACAAGTCTATATTCTCGCAAGTCGATAAAGATTTTTGGTATCTCACTCAAGTGCAGAAAAGGTATCTCACTCAAGTTCATCAGTCTTCCCAGAGGATTACCTAGGATTAAGTTCATGCACCAAATAAAGAGGAAATATAATAGGAATACCTATCAGGAAGGAAGGGACCTATCAATAGATAGGGAAGGGTGGAGGACTGCAGTCAACCAATCTCAGGATTAACGACCAATGATGACGCATTTGTCTATTCGTTGGAACCTATTAAACCGGCAATATTGGAAATAACACACAAATTTTTACTATAAATATATTCGCCATAATTAAAGCTGAAGCATGAAGTGACTAGAAGTTATCCGCGCGCTTTCCAAAATTTAGACGAAATTACATTGAAATGCGTTATTTTAGAATATTGGACTTTGCACGACCCTTGACGTTTGCTAGAAACAATTTCTATAATAGGAAATGTAATCATCCGCGTTTGGAAGAAAATACATACGCAATTGAAGTACTACAAAAATGTCAAGTGCCATAAGGCTAAGAATTAAAATAGCATTGATTTCATTGGATTTTTTGGGAGGTGACAGACAGTTAAGGTCATTTGTGCCATAGGGGATAGCCAAGGGAGGAAGGGTGGATAGAAACCCAACGTCTGCATTAGCCAGCCCTTAACGAAAGGCGCCAAGGGGACCACGGCTTAACGTCTCATCCGACAGACGGAGTTCTGTACTTGAACTGCCCTCCACAAGACTCTTAAGTAAGGATCAGGTTTCCTTTGAAAAACATCCTCCTTTGCAAGGAATTGAACCCTGGCCCCCCGTCTGGTAGGCGAGTACTCTAGCTACCACACTAACCCGATCCCCAGCATTGATTAAAAAACAAAGAATCGGTATAATACAAAAATTTACACTTTTTTCCATTGATCTCACTAAAGATAACTTGCACGCTAAGTTTTACAAAATTCGGCGAGCAAACAAAAATCGTTTTAACCGCCTTAATGGCCTAATGCATAGGTAACAGCCACTAGCTATAAATAGTACGAGGGGGCTAGAAACGATTAGAAACACAGAGGAGTCCAGAGGAAAGAATGCTCGAAAAACAAAAATAGGACCTTCAACTATGGAATGATAAATGGAGTAGTCCAGCTATTACTTTTATATATTTTAAGTTTTTTTATATTTTACATTAAATATTTTAATGGAAAATGTACCGTTCACGTGGAGAGAAGCAACAAACGAATCTTAGGATTAAGGAACGCCGATGGTGAAGCGTATCATGGGTTAGCTACAGCAAGAAAGGAATGATTCCTAGCTGTCGGACACTAAGAGATCCCGGGTTAAAAACCGTTAGAGGCCACGTTCAACACAACCCAATCTGAGTGAGTTCCAGGGTGCCACGTACATAATTCTAGGAATTCACCATGGAGCAAGGAACTGCCCTCATGCCCTGAAGCGGGACTCAAATACGACTTAAGGGGTTGCGAACTTCACCCACATTAATAAAACTGATCTCTGATATTCTGATAACTAATATTGTTGTACGGTCATCCATTCACAATTTCCATCGATTTTCTCAATTCCTAATTAAATGAATAGATCAACAATTATAAATCGATTAAGCATGACAGAGCTTGCCCCATCAATTCCATTTTTACTTATGTTCCTGCATTCGTTGATAGTACATGTTGAATCAGAATAGACGCAGAGTGCACTTATGGATTTTTCTCGGGGATTCTACGCGGCTAACAGGAATAACCATAGAGATGTTCCGCGTTCGAGAGAAATTCCACACTTAAATGAAACAATAGCAAAATTTCTCGTAAAACCACTATCTATTGTTTCCTCACCCGAAGGCAGCAAAATAATTTTCCTCTGGAAGTGGTCTGATAAAACAAAAGTTCATCCAGTTCAAGGGCGATTCGTCCATGTTGACACGGCCATCACACACACACACACAATTACCTATTAAAGTCTAAGTGCTTCGTGTGTGAGGGCGCTCAACGCGTGACAAAACGCTAGTAAAAGGGGCACAGTACTCACTGAAACAGCTAAACGAGATGACTACTAATTTGAAATCAGTGCGAGGGATGATATCGTAACTGAGGCATAGGATTAATATTCTATCAGTCAAAACTTATTACGCACATTGTGTAGATATATATATAAATTGTGTATTTTAACAACAGGTGGGCTATACTCGTTCAGAAACTAATTTAGGCTTCATGCAGAAATATTACACTTAGACAAATCAAAAGCTAGCGTTCTTTATCGATGAAAACATTTGGGGAGTAAGAAAAGCGACCAATTACTACCCTTACTGCCTTGACACCGATGGCTTATTTAACTGACCAGCGAGTTCATTCGATCTGCAAAAAAATCTAAGCCAGAGATATTCCATTTCGCCCTTGATTGCGCTTGTCAAGCCTCCCTGATTACATTGACCTTTCCTCAACCGTGAAGTCTTGGCCCGATCCAGGTGAGCCGATCGCGCTTCTTGAGGGCATTTTTCTGCTGGATCTGCACAAACCCCACCAGAAAAGCAGAGCGTTTGATCTCTGGAAATGTATGTAAACTGGCATTATATAAAACAGCTTGAAATAGGTCAATCGCAGAATTTAGGGTACTCATTAACTAGCTTTAAAAGAGCTCAGCAGAGGTTCTTTGGCATATAAAACATAATTTCTATCACCATTACGAGTCACTTGTTCGGAAAAGTTGAAAAAAATGGTGAGAATCAATAAATGCATCAATGGCGGTCAATACCTTCGTATCAGTCCATCGCTTCCGTTTCTCAAAAAATGCACAATTGTTTACTCCCCTATGACAGACAAGATTGTCCGTAGTTTTTACAATTCACCATTGATATCGGAATATAAACATGAATAGCTAGGTATTTTTCCATAACAACAGCGCAAGAGGCTGGAAGAGGAAGATAATGAGAGAATAAATGCGCAGATAATATCTCCAAAAAGCAATTGTTCGCTGAATTAGAATTATCTGCGATACTCATCTTAAATTGATCTTCCAACTCCACTAGAGACCAAACATTTATTCAGTCATATTTCAGCGCTGTGTTGGTCCGAGATTTCAGTACACAGCTTCACAATGGGTTATGCCAGCATCTCAGTAATAAGGATTGTCATTCACGAAAATAAAATTTTATTCCAATATTCCCACTACGACGATAAGTTGGGAAATCTATTGAGATGACATTATCAGTAGTAGCCTATCTCAAGTCAATAAGCTTATGGGAAGTCTAACTTGAGCAAAAAAACATTGAAATTCGCTGTATCACGGTACTGAAATGCGCAAAAGCAATTGTGACGTACGCAGGAGATACTCTGTTTTGAAATGATTCCGTGAAGGCAAATAAAGAACGCAGCGATTTTTTCGACTTGCTCGCCTACTATCTTTCATATACCGAAGAAATTACCAATCAAACTTCATTATTCGTGAAATACCACCCGAGAGTATATTTCGCAAGGGTTTTCTTTCGTGTTCAATGAAGGATTCAAAACGAGTGAAAAATGATATTCGAGAGAAACGCAGGATTGAGTGTCATGCCATTGAAATGCATTGGATTCGTCGCAGATCCAAAGGCAATAGCAAGCAACACTTAGAGCCAGAAATATCTCTTCTGATGATAGATAAGATAAAACTACTTAGACTGAAGTCTGAATAACATGAATTTTTCATTCCGCTGATACGTAATATATCTCCTATATATATATATATATATATATATATATATATATATATATATATATATATATATATATATAATAATCTCAACACCTAACCCTGAGTTTTTTTTTAAACCGATCAAAAAAGGTTAATGTTCACTGAAAGGCATTACGGGCGTAAGTGAGCTAACATAAACTATTACGACCCATTAGTTTTCGTGATTAATCCTTTGACTCGACGAGAAAATAGCTACAGAATAGAATGTTAACAGCAATATTTCAAACACACTGACCAGCAAAAAAGTAACTACGAGCAGTATTCCTGTAACTATTAAGCTTAAATTCACTCACTAATACGATGACCGCATATCCAATGGAAGAGTGACTCGCAAATTGCCAATGTCTTGAAGAAAGCAACAGATCATCTACACGTGGATGCTAAGTAATAAAATAATAGTAAAATCTACGATAGAAACAAGCGAAAGCACCATTACCAACGACTATGGATATCTTGAAAAAATACTTCAAGTGGAATATCAATTGGTATCCACCAAATGACGAAGGTTGATTTTTAGAAATGAAAGTAGACATCGATTCTGGAGTCCATAAACTTATTAGGATGGATAAGAAAGTAATTCCAATCAAGCAGCACTTATTCCCTTTAAGTTTTTATTTACTACGAACTACTCATCCCTTCGTATCGAACCAAATTTGCACTCCACTCGTACAATCTGATTTTATTGGTGTTTTACTTTCCTCAGCAAGTGGGTTAAGATGACCTTCTGAGACTCATTAGCGATGAGCGAGAAGAGAAATAAAAAAAAGACGACGCCGAGACCCATTACTCGGCTTAAATCTTCGCATTCACATCTCCGAACCCGTGTTCCAGGCCCATGGCTTAAACCTCTCCGATATCATGTTTCCTCTAATCGCGTAGCATCTAATACTAATCAGAGATCTGAGAAACTCCTAAGAGATCACTGCAGTGATGACCGCGCAGAAGGGATTTTGAGAATAACGACATTATTTTATTTACGCTATAGAAAGTTCCAACATTCACACCTTGAAATAACAGAGGGAAAATTTGGAACCCAACACAAACGTAATAATAAGAATGAAAGACCATATAAAAAAAGGAAGAGTATTCTAAATCAGTCGCCCCTAGTCCAATGACCAAACTACAAATTAAAGTTCGCGGCAGCTTCCCGCTCCTTCCCATCCCCAGCTACCTGTTCCTCCATTACGCTCTTTTTCTTGAGGGGGCAGGAGCGGTAAACGCGGGTCAATGAGTGTACATTTTAATATTTTTATTAGTCGACAACAAATTATTGAACCACATTACATTCAAGTGCATATGCTGTGCGTTGAAACTCACCATTTGGGCAGTAATGTCAATGATACAAGAATATTTAAATGTTTTTAGTGGATTAAAGCATGGATGGCTGAGAGTTTTCGGCGCGGTTTCCGCAACATAGCTGAAACTGAATCGAACTACGTTGTTACCGAATATTGGACTTGGCATCACATAATGATATTTATTAGCTGCAGCATTAATAACATGAAATTAACCATTTCGCGTTTAGAAGAAAACCTGCACACATTTGTTCGAATTACTGCGAAACATATTTCAAGTGATATAAGGCTACGAATTTAAAAAGCATGGCAAAAAATCAAACCGATTAAATGCAGTTTTTTCCCTTTTGTCTGTCGATATAACTAATGAAAATAGGTATGCATAGTTTCACACAAATAAGTACATAAACAAAAATCTTTCCCGCCACCTTTAACATATCTCCCTATTTGCTGTAGATCTCACATCACTGGCCGGCCTCGACAACTATTCGTATTAATTTCTTCCTTCCACGGTTGTTTTTATTGGGGTCGTTACGTGTCAGAGAACGCGTGATACGTCTAGGCTACGGGCCACAAGCTGTTCATGGATATGACTGAAAAATTGATGAGCCAGTTCTTCTCATGGATATGCGAAATGGAACTTTCCTCCCTTCCGTTTCCTGTCTTTCATTTTTTTCCACCACCAATTTTCTTCCGCCGTAATTGCCCACGAATATCTTTTTTTTAAATAATCTTTATACAGTCATTGATTGCTGAAAATTACTTTTTTAATGCCTCTCCTTTTCAAAACTCACCATCTCTGTGGGGAAAATTCCACGACCTGGGCACATTAACAAAGAAGTAAGATTTAACGGACCTCTTTCCGCAAACAAATGGATCTTCCTCTTTTGTCTTTCGCGTCCCATCAACCTGGAAAAAATGTTTCATTTTCTCAACAAACAATCGCTGAATACATTCAATAAACTAATTAGCCAACAAAATGTCCCGTTAATTAGGTCGGAAGCCTCGTGATTTGAACCCCCTTCAAACTTCGTCTTCAAAATCCACAACGTGTTGATGCTTCCATGGAACAGAATCGGCCTTGTCGCCGGGGGCTCACAACGGGAGGCACCAAAAAAGCAAGGAAGTTGCCATACATTCCTATCGCTATCACACCCTAACCTGCCGCAACAAACCAGTCCCCTCAACATAGAATTGGCTTCTCCCTTCACTGCTTTTTGGGGCCAGTATATTATACTCATAATTTCGTGCACGTGGCTATTTTTTAAAGTCAAAACCAATTCAATCAACAGACTTTCCTATAATAGGACGGCGTACAATACATTCAGACTGCTGGGTGCCATTGGAGAGTACGCAATAGCGTAAATATTACCTCAGTATTGAAGCCCAACTAAAACCTTGGATAAGGTACTTCGTTCTCACCTCCTCTAAGAAGTCATTCATTCAACCTAGCCTAGCAAAAGAAGATGGTGATGTGATATCTCACACGGGGAAGACTATTAAGCCTAATTACAACGGTCAAATGTTTGCTAAAATACATTTTTTCAAACCAGTAATTTGCCAGAAATTTTGAAGCCATGTCGCACATGAATCAAATTCGTCAAATATTTGAATGATTACATCTGTTACGATCTTACACAATCTGCAGCAGCAATATAACTTTATTTGGTACCGCGAGAAACATCCAGTTGCGACTGTAAACCATGTATCGTAAAGCACAGAAAGATAAAACAATTTAGGCCCAGGAAGAATCCATAGAATCTTTGGACATCTTCTTCGAAAATAATAGTTTAAACTTATAAACACTCATTGATGCAAAATTCTATGATGTTTACGAATGGGAAAGAAAGCCGCTATAATGAAAATCTCTTCTTTCTAATTAATTCTTGGGTCAAAATATTAGACGCGCTTCTATCCTTCTAGCTAAAATTATTTTTCATCGAAAATTTGCGGGAGTGTTCACCAAAATGTATTTCTGTCTCTCACACACTACTCAAGCCGTTTGGTCAAATTTTTAGCGAAGCATTTTGACCGTTGGACAGAGGCTTATATAAATATAAAAAATACCTCTTACGTGCCCCTTCCTCCGAAACTTCGCATTCCACCGCCCACGCTTAAAAATAAAACGGGAGTGCCATGTTTCCCCAATGACGGAGCTCGATTAAAGCGCGACCTTGGCGAATGTTCTTTCGGCAAAAGACGCCGAAAGAAAAATCAAATATGTCCGCTAATGGACCGCGCAGACAGCGACCAACAATGAGTCCTTTTTAAGCCTAACACGCGCGGCGCGTGGTTTCGTAATCGACGGCCCGATAACGTCTTTCGGAAAGTGGAAGCTCTGCGATGAGGTCAATGCAGAACATTATACGGCGGGGAAAATGCTGGGGAGCTGGAATAACTTCTCGTTCACCACAGATCAACCAAATTCACACCACAATGCTTCATCTGGTTTGTAATAGTGTCCGCTGTTCCACAGACAGTCTGTCATTCTCCTCTCAATGATAAGAAAAATTTACAGTAGAAATAACCCCGCCTGGTATGATCACACCAATTCGCGTAAAACGTAACTACACATAAACATCGAATTTACATGCCTAACACATTTTGGAGAGAGTTCTCAAATCGACAACTTTTATTACTACCGTATGTTGCACTCAGCCATTCCCAAATTCTTTATTACATCAACAAAAAAATGAGAAATTTATAATTAGCTTCTCCAATTTTCCGTGGCTTACACGGAAGATCGACAAACATCACAAGATTAGTCTGCGGTCAATCTTCTGTAATTAACTTCGATGACAAAAGAGACTAATATTCTATGATGATATTTTAACAAATCAGAAAGTACAACTAAAATCATGAGAGCCTGTGGTGCAGGTTTACCGCGGCCATTAAGTAACCCAGACACATGTAGAGTAAAGGTTTGCGAACTAAAAAAAATGATAAATTTACACACTTTTCAAAGCAAAAAAATTATAGATAGTCAGTATGATACACTCCTTGCGGGGCCATTAGCTCGTATCTTTCGGCAAGAAAAACCCATTACGCTCATCTGCAATCCTTGAAGATAAATTTCATGATTTCTAAGTTCAGCAAAGCTACGCGCTCAAAAGATCGAACTGAATTTCAACAGACTCGATAAATGCATTTTATCGATCAAAATCAAATCACCGGATTTGCAACTTTAAATGGCACAATGGCGATAAAAATTTGCTTTTAAAAATATGGCTTTTAAATGCAGAATTTATCAGACTTCGATACACACATGATAGCAAAAAATTGCTGTTTTTAACTAAACTTCACCCGCTAAATAACGTATCCATGAGATTTATCAATAAAACCTAAGGACACGTAAATAACCACGTGGAACACATTGTACTTTGGGATTGCTGTTTTAGGAATATCTCCAACTGAGAGAGACAACGACTAAGATCGCTAAATGAAACGCTAAATGATAAAATTGGAACCATCCCAGAGAAATGTCACACAACAATAAGCATATAGAAATGCAACGAATATTGTAAACTCTTTTTCTCATATGGACCAAAAGTACAGGTATTGTATAAGTCCTTGGTTAACAGATCATGCCAAAGTAGATAACGTTGCTTAAATTAAAACTGGCCATGTTTCGTTTAGAGAAAGATGAAGTGGTGAATGCACAAAAACCCACACACCACGCTCTAAAATTCAAATGAGAAATGTTCAACGGATATTTACCTCAGTAAAATTCATTATCACTATTCCTTACCATTTGAAAATAGCCAGTCCAAAATTTTTAAGATAGTTTTGGCCGCACAGCAGAGATCTTATTTGGTTATCCAGAAAAACTAACTAAGGCCTGACTATTAACTTGACCTCATTTGTGACGAGTTTCAAGTACCCCTTTATAATCTTTCATGAAGTTATCTATCACCACATTCACCCGTGACTTCCCAGGCCGACCTCATATCAAACCATTTCTTCTCAAGCTTCTTTCAACGACTGCTAACGGAGGCTTGCACGGTTTTGATTAAATTCAAAATTGTTCGGGTTCTTCCCGCGTTTCAGCACATTGGTGGACAACCTGATGATGCTCACAGGAAATTACGGTGAAACGATTGTTCACTAATATGCTTACATGCAGCAAGTGCCCGAAAAATTCTGAATCCTCTCTAAAATGCTCCATTTTTAAGATGAATCACCGTCAATGATCGTAAATATTGATTTAGACGCGGTTATCACGTTATCATATCATCCCCCATGAGCTCTCTATAGCAGAGAAAAGTCCATCATTCACCATCCGAACGATGGAGTAGTTCATCTTAATGAGGGTAGCCGCTTTTAGTGATGGAATCCTAAGCCCCAGCTAGATCACGGAGGTCGTGCTTCGTTGATTCCCGAGTCATTATCCTTGCGCTGTTAGTCCCGTCTGCCACTAATAATTGCAGTAAGCGCGAAATAAAACATAATGCAGAATAAAAATGAGTAGCTTAGGTATTACATTATTAAATTTAGCCAATATACACCATAATGCAGAGGAAACACCTATCTAAAATTCAACACTCGTTTGCATCTACACCAACCAGAACTGCGAACCACTACAATGGTGTGTGGCAATGGGTGAGTAGATTTGCTCCCTGATAATTGTTTCTTAATCTGCAGCGTAGTACTTATATCTCGTTTCGAATGATTCCTGCAACACTCTTGTATCTTGTTCATGTATTTGCAATATAAATCAACACAAATAGTTTCTGAATCATTGGTAACACACCAATCAACATCTACATAATACCCCGCGAGCCGCAGCATGGGCGTGTAGTAGGGGGTGTTAGGTCACCAGCCGTGTAAAGGTGTAAGTTTTTGGGGATGGAACGGTGACATGTATTAAAGGAGTGTATTTAGTGGAGCTCAGTTTTAACTGTGGTCACTTATTGTTCGCGGAAAGAACGAGTTTTTGTACCTATCTGTACGGCAGTGTATCTCTCTCATTTTACCGCATCTGTCAGACCTAGAAATGTAGTGAGGAGTCATGATAATATTCTCTATGTCGCTCTGAAAAGTATCAGTTCTGAATTTATCAAGCAACCTAAGCATAGCGTGTAGCCTCCGAGTCTCTAGGGGCTATAGTGTAGTGTACGTTGTTGAAAGTTACTAGAGTGTTAATATGTACATTTTAGTGATAACTCACCCCCCTCTCACATACCCTCGAGATGGCTTGCAGGGTAATATGTGGAAGATGATGGAGACACCCTACTAAAGGTCATGCAACTGCCACTACTCATGCATTAGCAAAAACCTGCTAAAACATCATTGAGTGCTGAATTGTGTGAACTGATTATTTTGCACTAAAATCCTGCCGCCACGACAACATGCCGTAGAAGTACATAATAATAACTAAAATAATAACAACTACTATTAACCCCCTCGTACTACGGCAGATTAGATCACGCCAATAAAATTAGAGAGATAGATTGTAGAACCGATAGGTATAAAATGTCATTTTTTTTCCGCGTACCATTCGGGACCATAACAGCTGTGATCATCGTCATGAATAGTGCGAATAGTGAGATTAGCTAGTCTGTAGATCTTTCTTTTTATATTCTCTACGTTCTAATTTATGCATGATGTAAATATTGATGTTCTTATTTATGCATGATATTTTGAATCTGTAGTAGTAGTCTTTGTATCCCTTGCATGTTGGAACGATTGACGATAGAATGTTTCTTAGTTAGATTTTAAATTGGCGCGTTGCATGTGTGGTACGCTGGTTTCAATGTAGTTACGGTGTTCTGTCGTATAATTCATGCATGCCTGGTGTGGAAACACCCCCTGCCACACACCCTTTGGGTGGCTTGCCGGGTACGACGCAGATGTAGATGTAGATGAATAATGGCAACTACGACACACTCCAATCCCCGTTGCCCATTGACCGTGGTCAATTGATGGCCGAGCGAAAGGGTTCGAAGGGGAGGAGGAAGAAGAGAATGTTTCGCGTGGGAAACCACCGGCCGCACAGCGACGACGCCGGCCACGGTCGGCTTGTAGGTCAGCATGTTAGAGAGCCCAGTGTAGTGGCTATTAACAACGATGCACCACCGGGAGGGGTGGGGAGGAGTGGGTGGGTAGGAGAGGGGAGGGGAGGGAGCGGGTATGGGATACATACGGCATGCATGTGGAGGGCGTTGGGAAAAGGCGTGTGAGGCGGCACCCACCCGAGCGTCGGAATCTCTCACGCCGACTGCGGGGCGAAGGGTAGCGAGCGAACGAGCGAGGAGAGTGGAACAGAAGTGGAGAAGAAGAGGTGCCGGGGCGAGCAGGCAGGCATGGGAAACCAACCACGGGCACCGCCTCCGACGGCCAGTTGGTTGCGCAACTCCGCCATAACTCCCGCGATAAAGAGACCTTCGGAATCGCTCGACGGCCGTAAGTGTGGGAATACGATCAGGGTCGTTCGATTCGATATTTCTGTAGCTCTATCGATATGGGTCTTCGCAACCATTCCCACCACACGGCCGCCATTATAACCAATTAATGCCGTGGCACACCCGAGTAAATCTGCGAAAATGCGGCGCAAGTCGTAATTTCGAATACATGAATAGTAATGCACTGCCAAATCAACAAAAGCATTGAGTTACCTACGCTATGCAAGTGGAGAGAACGCCAAAATGAGCACATAATGGTGGACTTGCTTATCTTAAAGACCCGCAACGAAGGAAGAATACTATCGATATTAAACAGGAAATCTGGAACATACGGGGACTAGCCACGGCATTGCCTATATATAGGGAGAATTGAGGCGTCCAGCGCAAGCTTAGCATTGCTCGTTACGCTGTATGTCCAGCAGTCTGAAACACCTAGTTCCTTCAAAGCCAATAAAAACCCATCGGGGAAGAGGGCGCCTCGGTATCTCTCAGGGATTGTGTTTGCACCGTTCGAGATAATTCCGGTTGAGTAACTAAGGAGTCACGTGGTACGATCGGGAAGGGTTCGAGATTTTGCGGCACTTATACCTCCCGTAAAAATCCCACACAGCCTCTTCGATCGAGTTATTCTCGCGGAAATATACTTGATGGCTTAGAATTCCCCAATTATAGACGCAATACTACTAATATTATAATAAATAATATATCAGACACTTATGTCATCCATCTAGCCGATATTGTACAACGTGACTCCTTGGTTACGTGATAGGGATTGTCTCGAACAGATTACAAACAATCTCCCACGACTTGACGTAGAACGGACATTGACGTTCGCAGAGCTTCCTGATTGTAATATATTGAGACCTTTTACGATGGCCTGACACTGGAAAAGTCCGTAATGGACAATGAGCGAAGCGAATCTAGTCGGAGTCTTAACTTTTATTTCACGTCACTTTGCCCTAAAGCTCACGTTTCTTGTGGATTTCGGAGATTTGAGGCACACATCTCGGAAGAACGCCGAGAGAAATATAAAAGAAAATAACATTTGATCAGAATAATAAACCTCCGTTGTAGGTAGTCGTAAGTAGCCTCTCGTAATACAGTTACGATTCGGTAACGGCAGTACATGACGTCATGATATTGACGCGTTTTCTGTGACTCGAAATTCGCCACTATACCCTGTCCACGATAATAGCACAATCAGTATTGCACCATTTTCATTACTACCGTACCGATAGTCCATACTACGGTAGACTGAATTCGATATGTGAATGCACATCCGTACCATGATAATCCATTGGTCCTACTGCTATCACTGCACAGAGGTGGCGCTGGTATCGAAAGCAGAAACAGGAAAGGATAAATGACGATAAAAGGTGAAGCAGATGATGTTACATTAATGAATAAGCATAGAAATGTGTAATTTGCTTAAAAAATGTCGAAAGCCTAAAACGCCACGAGATATGGTATTCCTTGCTTCGTACGCTTGCTCTTTACTTGTACGACGCGATGCATAGGTGAGGGGTGGTTAAGGCAACACTGCGCCCTGTTCACACTAAAATCGTACGTACGGTGGTCCGTACGTTAGTGGTCTGAAATAGGTATACACACGTCCAGTGTCGTTTGGGGAAGGAAATCACGTGACCAAAGAATCCATTATGATGGCCTTTATTTAAATGATTGTTTACTTTCCATTTCTTCAAGGCCAAATCAGTATATTCCAAGAGCCCTGCAATCTTCAACGAACTCTGCAGCCGAATAACGAACAAAAAGGGCCCTCTCCATGTTCCCTCCTACGTTCAGTTCTTCATCCACATCTACAAAGTCCGAGCTAGCCACCACTAGGGATTGCGGCACGGGGTGATTTCACACCAGGCGTGATACTCTGACCCTCACTAGGTAAAGCCGGTTTCGTACCTCTACTTAATATTTTAACATCATCATTAAAAACTCAGTCCGCATGAAATATCCGGCATGATTTACCATTTGCAGGTTTTTTTCCCCTGTAGTACTATTTTTCAGTCACGTTAATAATACCAACCAGCAGTTATATCTTAAAAGGGTGTACTGCAAGTTAGCATGCTCGTCTACGTAGTATTCTCCTAGTTTCTTATCTGACCGCGTATTGCTATCATAACTGCTTTTGGCCTGCGCCCAGCGGCCGGGGGAAGATGCGCGGTTCAGTTGTCAGCTGGGTTAGCGCTGCATGCCTGGTATGGATTCACCCCGTGCCACACACCCTAGTGGTGGCTTGCACGGTATTTCGTACATGCAGATGCAGCACTCTTCCCAGACCAATTCAGAGCCTCGTACGTTCCCCCGACCACTACACTTTTGAGATGGATTCATTCAAAACTGAGAACACATGAAATTCCCTCATCACGAGTGTCGTCACCTCCTTCAATAGAAGTCAAACGGCATGCCGGTCCCATGACGAAAACATCGCACGCCAGTGTAACCTCCGCAGGCACGGGGCACATCCCACCAGCGCCCTCCAATCGCACGAGCAACATTCTAAGTAATCTGCGATGACTTGATCGCGTAGTTAGGTCACTATTATTTGATCAACGCATCGCTATCCGGGAAGAAAGTGACGTCATTTCCGTCTTCATCTCAGATGGTGCGCAAACGAAAGGCGTTCCCCCGGTAAGCGGAAATCACGCTCAAAAGAACTGCAATTATCTTCCAATGGGCATTTACTCGAGGGTGAAATATCGAGATTTCGCGTTCAGATTGCTACGTTCAAGGGGACGCGCCGTTTCATCCGAACTAGCGGGGTGCGACGGAGATATCTGGTTATCTCGAATGAAGTGGGCTGACTGGTACTTTAGCGGATGGCGCACCTTTCGCAAACATTGGGACGTGAAATTCGTACCGCGACTATCAAGAACGAACTTACGGTGGCTGGAGGGGTAACCTTGGGTCTTTGAGAGCTCATTTTTTTAAAAAATATTAGCAGTTAAAAATTTAAGGGTCAAATTTAATTTAAATATTTTAATTATGCGTTGGAACGCACCACATTGGTAGAAATGGGAATGGTACGAAGATTATATCTTCATTTTTTCCTATGTTAAAGTTGGCTATGAATGTAGTTTTCAGCACAGTATTCGCAAATTTCACGCAGTTACATAGAAAATTGTTGTTTTCGAATATTGGACTAGGTATAACACCTTAATATTTGTTTGCAACATTTATAATATTTTGATATGTATTATTTAGAGTTTAGCAGAAAAGATTCACACATGGTGCACTACTTCGTCAAGTCCAAACACTGAAATTCTCTTCATTTATGACATGGATACGGACAGTTTTCTAAATATTTCATACGAACAAGAAACAATGGCAGTGACTGAAATCCAGATGTCTAAAACGATTGCAGGTGAAATTTCATTCAGAGCCCACCGAGAAAGCATATCTAAGTAAAAATCTAACCACTGAGGACCTTTGGACTGGGCTATTCGATACTTCAATAAAAGCGCACGTTGGAGTAATTTCGGTGCTCTTCGCGGAGCAGGTGGCGTAAGATGAAGGGCCTTTCCAAAACAAGGTGCAGTGGCTATCATTCCGATTCCTCATGCCGTCAATCCGACATGGACTGACCCTTTTCAAAACAATAAAAAAAGCTCCAAAAAAAGGGTTCCATCATGATTAGGCGAAGATCTATCTAACGCGGAGTGATCCTAATTCAAAGAGAAATAAATGACGAATTCAAAATCACAGATCAACAACACATTAGAGAGATCGAGCCCATATTCGACACTTCTGTGAGCGAAATTCAATGACTTACAAGCCAGCACTATCTGCCAATAAATAAGGGAAATGTATTCATTGTGGAGGGCGTTATTGTGGACTTAATTAACCTGATGATAGCAAATTTTGTAAAAAAAAAAAAAAAAAAAAAAAAAAAAAGGGCTTATGGGAACAGTGGACATCCCCAGCGAGCACCAAAACTTAATTCCTCACAATTGGCATCGTTCAGCTAATTGCGATCCGCCACTAACTCAATGAATTGCCCTCAAAATTGATGATTGGCCATTGAATACCATTAAGCAAAAAAAAAGACGAGAACGGCCGTTAAAGACGACAACCAACCAATAAATACTAATGACACTCCCAGAAACATAAACTACTGTTGCCATAGACATTGACGCTACCAGGGGGGGGGGAGGGGAAGGAAGAAGCGGGTGCTAAATGGTCGATGAACGCGGGAGGTCACGAGTAAATTTCAAAAAAAAAACTAGCAGGGTGTAGGCAATTTAGTGTCACCAGAGGAGGCAGCAAATGGGTTGGGATGGGAGAGAGAAGGAGAATAAGAGGGGAGGTGGGATGGGCGAGGGAAGGGCGGGGCAGGCAGGAAGATGGGCGAGATGTAAGATAAGATGGCGAATGGGCCGGAAAGGTGAATAATAGCAGACACACCATAGGAAGAGGGAAAGCTGATGCGGCCAAAAAAATTCAGGTGGGACACAGATTCAGAAATTCCCACTTTCCCTTCCCTAACCCCACAGTAGACATGGGTGGTGCTGCGCTCCGAAATGGCGATGATGAAAAAGGCATTCGAGGAAAAAAGACGATTGCATATCAGAGAATTTCAAATGAAGTCTTGGAGTAGGATTAGTACGAAAATTTGGACACGGTGAAGAAATGTGTGTAAAAGTTTCACACTGTAAGAGACCAGAATTCACGCAAGGGTCTCTCGGAGGTTAAAGGGATGAGCTTATTTGGATAATTTCCTCACCTCAGATAAGGATACCTATATCAATAAACGAATAAATATATAAAGAAGGCCCCGGTGGTACCCGAGTTAAGTCCTCGCGCTCTAATCTGAGGGTCGCGGGTTCGAAACCCACCTAGGTTAGATTTTACCAGTTCAAGTCATGGGTATTTCTACTAAGATTCTTGCGGTTTGACCTCTGACGACGAGTCAATAACAGCATTCCGTAAACTCGCCTGGAAGAGCGCAAAAGGAAGGTAGAGAGATGAATAATTATTTTACATGGCAAGGGAAGAAGGTATTTGAATAGGCTGTTTAGAAAAAGGCGAAATATTAGAGTCAGAGAACATGAAAGGTAAAGGCAGGGTGACGGCGGAATTTGACTCGTAGAACGGCCATCATATAGACAAAAGATTTTGAGGAAATGGGGTCATTTGAGGCTCATCTTTTCCGAGAACTAAAATTGGACCGTCTACAACAGTGAAACTCCAAAGCAAGGTGCATCTTGGATCGGATTGGATTTTGGGGAGGCGACCGACAACTAAGGACATTTGCGCCATAGGGGATAGAAAAGGTAGGAAGGGTGGATAGAAACCCGGCGTCGGCATTAGCCTGCTCTTAACGAAAGGAGCCAAGGGGACCACGGTTTAACGTCTCATCCGACAGATGGAGTACTGCACTTAAGCGTCCTCCACAAGACACTCAAGTAGGGATCGAGTTTCATCAGGTGCATCTTCCTAAAACATGAAGCAATGGAGCTGATGTTTTGACAAAATAGCCCGGTGGAGAAGTACACATGACAAGAGGTTTGAGAAAGGAACATAGGCTTAACCGTGGCCAAAAGATGACAACTTTGAACTCTAACTGTATTCGAAGTCCTCCCGGTCCTCCAACATATGATATATTAAATAGATCCCGCACACATTCAAGACCTCAGGGATCGACATTCAGTAACTTGCATGGCTGCACTACTAGCCAACACATGAGAAGAATGGATTTTTCATTGTTGAGGGACTGAATGAAGAATATATTGTGATAACCCGACGCTCATATACCTCATTAAAAAAAAGGCGGGTAAAATGGTACTCAGTCGACATCTCTAGAAAGCACCAAAACATTACGGGCCATTTAATGCCATTAATCACAAAAAAAATCCCGAAAGAGATGCCCGAGAATAGTTCACCAACATTACAAGCCGGGAAAAAATCAACCCCTACATCCGACTGTAAATATTCTGCAAATACACGATTGGAATCAAATTTATACGACAATTTCAAATTGATACAATAACCATCTACGTTGCAGATTGGACAATCCCAAATAGTTATGCGATAATCGAATTGAAATAGAAGGATAGTATGACCTAACCTCTCCCTCCTTCCCCGACTTCTTCTCCCACGCTCCCAGCCAATGGAGTAACTTCCTGCGCCAGTTCGCGGAATGGCAACGCTGTACCGAGTGGGCGGTTAAAATAAGTGGGAAAAAGAGGAGGAGGGCATCTCGCAATAAGGACGTGAGAAATATGGTCAATTTTCCCGAGATTTTATGCCGCACCTACACCCACCACTAAAGCGCACATTTAATAGTACCTTTCGCTTAAATACGCTGAGTAGTCGTACTTTCACCACCTAAACATTGGCTCTACTTAAGTGGACTCGGGGACTCCTGTTTCAGGGGATTTGGATGGTATCGAGAGCGAGCATTCTAGGCGGTCGAGGTCTCGTCGTCGATAGGTAGAGGAGTTTCGATAATCATGCACACCATGCTTATGCTTACATCATCATGTGAGGGGTTGAGTAACAGTGTGCATATTAACCCTCTATACACCGATTTTAATGTCCAACATGTGCAGTAATTTCACATGCAGCCCCACTCCTGGGAGGATCAGGAACTAAAAGTTACGACTGAGAGATATTTTCGTTGCCAAGATTTAAAATTTGACGTCACAAAGGCATATAGATGTAAATAAACCTTATCAGAGGCAAAATAAAAACTCTTCTATATGTTACGTGCAGGTCACACAGCGTGATAGAGGGTTGAACTTCTTTTTCAATTGTCCTACGTATCTTGAAAACACCAAAATAAACACAAACACTCACGCGATGCCAATTCCTTTTCCTGAACACGGCGTAGAGCGGACGAAAATTTTATACCAGTGCGTAGAGGCTCGCTTGCATTTAAAAGTTACGTTTAAGTAAACCATTTTTAAATAAACCAGAATAGTGTAGGACAAGGCATGAGGGCGGGAGCGTGACATCATAAGGAGGCGAGGAATAATGATCAAGAGGAATTCCACGGCGTAACGCATATCACGATTCGGAAGCAGAAGAGAGCGGGCGACTTCGCACACATTCACAACCCGAAGTTGACTCATCGAGGTGTTTGCGAAGGCGACTGCAGTGAGTACATCGCTATAAGAAGATGCAACATGATTTATCGGGAAAAAGTGGCCGTCCACAATGAGGGGGGAGAAGTGCATTGAGTCACTTGGGAGATTTCAACATGCCTCGAGAATAGCAAATGGCAGACGCGATGGTTTCCGTGATAAATCACCTGCGCTACGGCATTCGACTCAGTTCTATTACGTAATGGCATCCAATGATGCCATCAAATAGAAAATATCTTCCAATAAGCGCATCGCCAATGGTGCGATTCCCTTCGATGGCCGAAGGTATACCGAGGAATACGCAAAGTAACTTCATGTTCCACAATCCGATACTTCACCTCAATATTCTCCATCGATTACGCAAGTAAAGGTTGCAGCTGATTGGAAAACAATTGCCTTGCATTCCAATCTCAAGGAGTTTGATCCACCGTCCCCACGATTAAAGAAACAATGAAAATGATTGCTAAACTTACCTTTTCCCACGTTCACTTGTTTCATCAAGTAATTTTAAATCATAGTTACGTTCTTAGGCTGCTAGCCGTAAGTGGTAGCATGATTACTTTAATAACTTTAAGCAGAGAATGGAATACGCAAACGATATTTACGGGAAATATCGATTTTCTGCCATGATAGCTTCATATATCGCACAAAATCACGTCACACGCTCCTGCTTTTCGGAAGCAACACCCACTAACGAACACCAGCTTCAACCGGCTCCACATTACACATCTGAAAACTTGGCAACTTAATATAACTGGTGGTTACAGGCGTACCTTCATGGAGTTTGTTACTCCAGATGTGAAAAACATCGACGCTTCCCCCACCCTATCACATGACCTTCAGAGTGTATTAGTATGCTATCGTTCAACTTACCCACCCCCGCACCACCGTTCCTTTACCGTCCCAGTGCATTCACTTGCGTCGTTCCCCCTGACTCCCCCCGCCCTACCGGACTGCGTATATACATTGATGTTAGTGTAGAATCTTTACCTGAAGATGACGTTGAACGTCGAAACTCGTGAGGTTGTAAATAAAATGATGTGGTATACCAAATATTCAAGTTCTCATAATTTGCTAGAGTTTAAAAGAGTTAAGTTTAAAAAAGAGTTAGAAAAAAAATAACCCTGCTTACTTCAATTCTTCGGTCAACAGCCAAATACAAAACTCTAGGTTTCTCGACTTGCTGCACTGAATGGGAATGTCCGTTAACGCACCACGGAGGAAAATATAACATCAAAGAATTAATAACGAAGGAACGACTACAAAAGGATTAAATATAAATAATCATGAATACTGATTAGCAACGATTGCCCAAGAAATTTGTCCAAGAGATACATAAAAATGAAAGTAAATGATATTGGCTGTCGGGGTATGGCATAGAACATAATAAAAACAATCTAAAAAACCAAGAGATCACATAGATAGTAATGATGTTCGAGTGGATTGACTGCTGAAAAACAACTTCATAGGATAGAAAACTTAGGAGAAAGAGATATTTAGATGAAATGGAACGTTAGGGCCAAAAAAGAAGAGGGAAAGTCTGATACGAGGGGCATATGACATGAAGAGGAAAGTAATCGAGGACTCCAAATGAAAGAAACTTTCCTTAATAATTACGTTGAATAAAAGCACCAACCTTACGAAACAATTTTCGGCAATTATGAATGCTCGTTCACATACTTTGAAAAACTTCAAGTCCTCGTTCACCCTCCCCCTAATTTACGTGAAAGTACAATTTATAGGTGATTAGGGAAATTATACTCTGTATCATACGGATAAGCCTTACCACCCAGAGATAAGCTCGTACTTCACCGGTAGAACTCTCGGTTTAACGAGTTTGACATTTACCATGGGCTTGGAAGTGAACCGACACATCACAATTAATACAAACTAGATGACCCGAGCGAATATTTCGCGCAGTATGCAGCTTCTTCCTGTCTTTTCCTTCTCTCTTCCTGTTCTCATACCTGTTTCTTCCCATGGACAATTATATGTTATTTATGTTTGCGTTAGAGATACATAAGGTAAACAGTAAATGGTCACACTGATTGCATGTAGAATGTAAACAGTCTAACTAAACGATGTGTTAATAGATGGCGCCTCCTACAGTCATTTAAGCACGTAACCATTGCCAACATATTAGCTGATTATATTGTCGTTGTATACTTTTTTTAACAAAAACTTTAATTTTAAACAATTTGTCTATTTTTCATCAATATCGGGGAACATAAGCTTTAAAACGATGTTTGAATAATTAATTTTGATGAATAATTATGAGAGTTATGGCGTTGCGACAAAAAAACACCATTGAGAAATAATATATACGGATGAGAGCTAATGGTATTCGATCAAACAAGTACACGATTTTGTGAATCTTGGCTGAATTTCTGCGAAAGAGGGGACGACAGATCAAGAAATCAAAAGGAGTGCGAATACCTGAAGGAGAGACGTACGTAGTATGCGGTGCATATCTAGGAAATGGTGTTTGTCCAGGAAAGCGAAAAATCACACTGTGCGTAATTGTTCTCTTCCTAATGATACTTACCTTGGCATGTCAGGACAATCACAAGAGTGGTTCAAATGCAGTGGGATTGGTGTACGTGAGAATGTTTACGGAAAAATCGGATGGATAGGGGGTTACGAATGAGAGGGCGATGAAAGAATATGGGTAGGGTGATTAAGTGATAGACATACATTAAAAAAGTGTGTGTTCCGAGGGTCTGGCCATGTCGAAGGGTATGGGAGAGAGAGAGTCGAATGACGAAAGACAGGTTCATATAATAGTCGAGTGATGGTGTGAGAGGGAGAGGAAAAGACCATGTAAATCATTTAAGAATGCAGAAGAAGAGAGACTAAAAATGAGAGATAGGTATATGGAGTCTTTAAGGTAGTTTGAGCGAAATATCATTATGCCTAGAAATCAATGAATTTGGCCTCATATTAAAGAAAAATATATCACCCCTCCCTTGACACCAAAAATTCAACCCCTTGCCACATTACTTTCCGAGATATTTGCCAAAAAATACCAGCCCTTTTATATGGGAATGGTACGTGTAAGCACTCCAGAGAGACCTTATATGAAAAATTAGGCATTTCCTACACTTAGATCTCGTCAAAAAATCAGCAGTGCGTAGTTCTTGTGTTTTCTCAACTATTTTCGAAAATTAATCTGATTGCCACCACAGTACATTCTTCGGAATCACAAAAAACCTTCCGTTTTCATTGAGTTTCAAACGTTCCGCGCGAAAAAAAGGAGTCAAGTTAAAAACTTATTTAGATATTTTCATTTGATTACTTACAATTCTTGTCATGTCAAACTATTTTATTGCACCATTAATAATTCAATATTTAATTCGTGTGCCTCACAGCCGGTGAAATTAAAACGTATACATAGAATATGGTCTCTATTATGATCAGGGAACTATCTCGCTCGCACCACCTTAAGAATAAGAAAGCTTGTAAGAAGCAATTCAAGAGTAATAGAGAAGCGAGAGTGGTTTGTAAAGGCCGTTTTACACGGGGCACGAAATTGCACAAGCTAATGTATGTGCAATCGTGAATTTCAAAATGCACCGTGTAAAGCGGCGAAATTCAAGAACGCATGCACGAATGCATGAATGCGAGACGTAAGAATAGCCCCTGCTCTACTTCGGTGGTAGCATTCTTGCAATTTGTACGAATAGCACTCCATCTTGCGGTCGCAGAATTAACGACATCTAAGTTCACGGGAAGTTGACTGACGAAAAGGTTCGATAACCTGAGCGATGGGTGTTTACAGTTAATCGTCGTGTGGGAGGATATTTACAGTTACTTATATTGTTATTTATTTAGATAGATAGTTAATAGCTCGTTAAATTGTTCCTCTGTCATCCGCATCAAATTCCGGTAGGCATTCCTGTCTTCTACAGCCAGCTCCTGTTGGACCATATTAAGAATGCCTGTTCCCTCCTCTCGCTTACGGATCCACTCCCGCATCCAAAGTGCACTTCTGGCTCTTCTTCTACGGTTACGCCTTTCTATGAGCTCTGCGTCTCCGATCATACTTCCCACTACTGCTAGCTCTGCAGCAATCAATGCAGCCTCCTCCTGATCCATTATTTCTCTCACAGAGAGAGAGACTCAATGTCAATATCACAGAATCCCACAATCACCACAACCTTATTTTTCACTGAATGTCAACAACTTCGTGTACAGAATATCGTATCTCTCCTGTTTGAACAAAACACTCGCTCTTAGCATATTTACCATACGACTGGAATTCACGAATGAATGCATGCTTACGACCACCGCGTAAAGTAGTCACGCATTCGTTATCGCAATAATCATTGCACGGCAGATTGCGGAATTAATGCAGAGTTAAGTTGTGCTATTTCGTGCCCCGTGTAAAACGGCCTTAAGGATAGACAATTGTGGAGAAAAATGTTACATGAGAGCATGTTTCATTGGTCTTATGGGAATAACTAAATTCTATGACTTTGACTACCTCGAGAGGGAAAAGCGTGATTGGTAAGGAATGTGTGTTTAACAAGGTAAGACAACTTTCTGCGGGATTCAAAAATTGGTAATGCGCTTGTATCCAATGAAAACCAGCAAACACTTCCCTGCACATGCGTCGACGACATCGAAAATGTCGGCATATGCGAGAGAAAGACGACACGCGTGACATGAGTTAAAGGCCGATGGCGGAAGCGGAGCTCCGAGTCCCGAGGGACATAAACATGCTTCCATAACTGCATGGAAAAAAAATCAAGGTCGCTGGATACATGTTGGACAATCTCACTTGCGTAAATTACGACGACGAAAACAACGTGAGTTGAATGTCGGCGCGTCGAGGAAGTGGATCGATTACGTGGTGCAACGAGCTGAAGGAATGAAGGCCACACACGCCGCTTAGCCTCCTTTAGGTAGTGCGAGCGAGATAGTTCCCTAATCATAATAGAGACCATATTCGAATTGTATGTTTTAATTTCACCAGCTGTGAGACACACGAGTTTTACACTGCATTCTTAATGGTGCAGTAATATAGTTTTATATGTTAGAAATGGTAAGTAATTACATGAAAATTTCTAAATAAGTCATTAACTTGACTCATTTTATTAACGCGGTACGTTTGACTCTTATCAAAACGGAAGGTTTATTGTGATTCCGAAGAATTTACTACGGTGACAGTGCGATTAATTTTCAAAAATAGTTGAGAAAACACACAAACTGTTGTTGTTTTTTGACGAGATCTAGGTGCTAAAAATTCCTCATTTGTTAAATAAGGTCTCTCCGGAGTGCACACACGTACCATTTCCCATACGGGCTGGTATTTTTTGGCAAATATCTCGGAAAGTAATGTGGTAAGGGGTTGAATTTTTGGTGTCAATGCAAGGGTGATATACTTTTCTTTAAAGTGAGACCAAATTCATTGATTTCTAGGCAAAATGATACTTCGCTCAAACTACCTAAAATGGACGACGTTAGTTCCACGCTAAATTACGACGGTTTTTTCAATCGACCACACGGAGACATTTCGTCACATTTACGAGGGCACGAATAAAGGGGAGCCTAAAAAATGGAATATTTATTTCATGCTGCTACAGTGACGGCTAAAAATGTATCATTTTAAGGCGGATGGAGCGGTAATAGCAGGTATTTGCGATTCTCATATTTTTTCCACTTTCATGCAATATTTTTAAAGTGGCCTCATTTTATTTATTTAATTACAACAGACTATGCAGTGGAACTTATCGTTCCGACAGCAATGGAAACTAAGCAAGAATAATATTTATTTATTTCCCTAATTGAAGCATGATACGACTACATTTTCCGGTGCGATATTCAAAATTTAGATGTAATTTATACTTTATTATGCGCTTTTTAAATAATTGACTCCACATGACGCCTTGATAACCGCTATCAACAATGATAAGAAATACACTGTTTCGCGTTTCGAAGAACATTCGTATCGAATATCAATAAGGCAACGTGTTAACATAGAATAGAATTGTCAAAAAAATCGATGCGATGCAATTTTTCCACTTAGATCTACAGATATCCCAAATGAGAACAATTATGCACAGTTTCACGCAAATCTGTGCAGTAAAAAATGCTCCAAACGTCTTAAATCATGTATTTTAAGGAAGTGGAGACAACCACGAGGACGCCATATGGCAAAAATTGAAACTAGTAGGCATGGACACTTCATCGTTCATGGACTGAAACACCGGGCAATGAACAACAAGCTCCTTGCAATGAACTTCAGCCTACCGCTCCAAATCCGAATTGAACTAAGAAACTATTCAAGCTTCACTCGGAAAGTAGTATAATGAGGGTATCGGGTGGAAGTGGTGGCAAAAATAAAAGTTTTCAATTCCGAAGCCCGACTCCCGACGGCAGAGGAGATTTTTCAGAGGAATCCTGATTCCTACTCGGGAGCAACAAACTTCAAATGAAATTCCTAGGCTGAATGATGAGAGGTACAGCAGTGTAACCCTTTGTATATTCTTTAACAGCAGACTTATACCAAGCTGGGTTTCTGTTTAACCACTTCCCTTCACAACTTAACACGCCCTCACAATAATACCCACCGATAGTTGGCGCTAATGACCTCACTTATGGATTACCGACTGTAATGACGGCAAAAATACAGAGTTTTGATGATTAGCCATTACATTTGTATTAAATGTTGATCACTAACATGAAACGAGAGGGTTGAAAGCGTTACTCGATGAAAAAGTTACACTACACGCCATTCCGAAGAAATTGCAGCTGTATTGTTCATAACCAGTGAAAAGTTATGAAAAACTCGATACAAATAATGCCAAAACAGGTATTTCTTCTCCGAAACAAAGAAAGACAAGTTATTCTTTCCTCTAAATTTCTCACCCAAGAGATAAAGATACATGTATTAACAAATCACATTCGAGATAGAGAACCCCGACAAGCTCCACAGAGACCACGAAGATAGGAATGCGTCAGGAAACGTTTGAGGCCGTCGGTTGACCAGCGAGGGTCCAAACAAAGGGCGATAGCGATAAAGAGATTGGGAATGCCTTTGGCATCACGATCGACGCGCTTCTATTTTTTCCGCGTGCCTCCCCGAAGGGTCTTCGACACCCATCCATTCCAACGGTCGCGTCGCATACTAATGCGAGCGGGAAACACGAAATGTCCCCGGGACGGCCGTGTGCCGGAAGGCGTCCGATTGTCAACGCAGGTGCCTTACGGTAGTTTGAGCGAGATATCGTTTTACAAAGAATTCAATGAAGCTGGCTTCAACATTAAGAAATATATCAAACCTTTCGAAAGATACAACAATATTAGACATCGCCGTATTTTTTCAGACAGCTGGTAATACAAAATACAAAGTAATACAAAACAATATTTTCAAGGGGAAATTGTAAGGTCATGCACTCCATAGAGATTTGAATTTTTTTAAATTAATAATTTATAAAGCATAGATCACGTCAGGAATGTAACAGTGTAGTTCGTATACTTTATAAACTATTCTCAAAAATATAACAATTATCATGGCACTTTTTGCGGGATCGCGAACACACTTTCAGAAGAGGAGTTTCAACCGTTCACCGTGAAAAAAAATTACAAAAAAAAGTCTTACCAAGGCATAAAAGATTTGATGCTTTCCCGGCACCTTCAAGCAGGAATTCACTGGAGAGCCCCTTAGGAATTCTTAGATAGGTATAATTATTGGAATTAGAGAATTTCAGTCATACAAATAAGTCGTTGTATCAATGACAGTAATAAATTTACTTCAAACTTATCATAGCTGCTGAAATGAAAAACGTTTGATGATAGTCTCTATTTTGACTAAGGAAAAATCTCGCTATAACTACCTTATAGGGCCCTGGCAACTTTCATTGGACGACTACCAAACAATCTTTCAACTAACTACACATTTCGCGAAAACCTTTCCTATAATTCACTCCCTTGCAGCATGTTTAAAAAGAGCGAGAACCCATTTTTTCTTGGAAGTATACTCTGCGGTTGCGATCGCATTACATGACAGAGGACTTCATTTGGTCGCCTATACAATATATAATGGTATGGTTATCCTCGGAGGAGATTGAAAACAAAGTCAAACAAAAAATTAAACTATGCATGGTACATAAGTATATCTTTAGCACGGCAGGCTCTTTCATTCAACATGAAAAAATAAGCGGGAGGTAAGAAAATGACAGAACACGAAAGTAAATTATGATTGCAAGATAACTAGAGACATTACGAATTTGGTAAAGGACCTATAACAATAAAGCTTAATGTGGAGCTGGGTAGAACACATTCTCAGCATTACGAAATAAAGATAAAAAGCATCAGATCAATAATATGAGCAATCTCATTCATCCGATTGATTTCCCTGCATACAAAAGCCACGGATTCTAGATGTAAAGGATGAATCTTCGCGCTTTCTCTTCCAGAATATAAAAAAGCATAATCACCAAATGGAAGGATGAGATCATCGATAGCAGGTTGGCAGTGCTGATGCCGAGTCATTGATCAGCAACTATTCTTAGTGGGCTTTGTCGAGCAAATAGAGGATACAAACCCAGAAAAGAGGGATGTTCGGCCCCCCTGGTAGTAAAAAAATAGACGTCCTTGGATAGATGCAAAATCCCTGCGTCATGAGAAATTGCATTAAGATAAGTCACATAGTACTGGTCACCTTAAGTAGCTGACAATTCCTCATTCTCCAGTCCCTTCACGTATAAGCTCGAAGCAAGAAGATTCTAACGGCTTATTACACTCGGAAACAGGCAATCATAGCAATTATCTGCTACACTCAGCCGACGGTTGTCTCACCATGAATCCCAGTCTCGCCAAATTTAGTACATTCAATTTCCTACGCCCACCCGTCGCATTTAAAACCGTTACGAATCACGTGGCGAGTGAAATCGCAGGGCTATTGACCCCGCACAACCTTATGAGCACGAATAAGAATATCGTGCGCTGAAGGACACCCCATTTAAACAATAATCCGTTTCAAAATATACCCAAAGAAAATCGATTCGAAGTATGACACATGCCCAAGGCCTGGCGAATAATTCTTACTTTCCTCGTCCTAGATGAAAGCATTTCATTTATCTTCCTTTCTGAGAATAAATTTCTACTTTCTTCATCTCAAACGCCTCCATCCAATTCAATGCCCAGGTTTCGGCACAAAACAATCCAACGCCAGGCTCTTCTACAGCCATTTCATCCTATACAGAGTCCAATAGGCATCATTACATCTTTCAGACTGACAAGACCTCTTTTTCGCTTTCTCAGTTTTCCCTAATATTCTTCGATCCGGACCCATTTTCGCCCAAGACCCCATCCGAGCAGGTTTTTCCAAGTTTTTTTCTCTAGTTTTTTTCCTACAACCGAAATAACCAAATTAGCTTCATTCACTCGAGACGATCTCAAAACCACGGTTTTGTCACGTAAAATTTCCATATATTACTTCGCAAATCGATGGACTCCGCTGCCTCCAACACTTTGATTCTTAAAACGACATCTTCCCACACCCGCCTCTTACACCGTCCACCGAAAACACTTGACAAGGACCAGACTACCGATCAAAGGCATCCGCAGGGCATACAACAGTCTGTTAAGAGAGGAATTTACTTCTTATGGGCCAGCTTTTTGGTACTCAGCAAGTCACAACACGGGTTTAGCCAGATACTACACGATACATCCACTGGGTTCGCATCCGATACCTCTTGCTCGCAGCCTATTTGGTCCACCAAAACGGCATCGCTTTGTATTAGATGGAGCTTCTTCAGTTCCATGAGTGACGTCGAGCAAACGGACGACCATCCGACACTTAGAAGAAGCATCTAATTTCAAAATGCGAGAATGCAACCTTTGAATTAGAACAGAGGCTCTTTCCTCATCTCTCTTTCATACATCTGTGTAAGCATGTATCAAATTTCCGCTTTACACGACGCGATTTTTAACCCACGTCCACAAACGTATCACATTGCGCACTAAAACGCCTCGTGTAAAACGGCCTTAATGACGCGAATGCAGCAGTGCTCAGCTCTCCTCCGCATTAGTCTCCTGAATCCATTTGATTCGTCTTAGCCACCATCCGCCCGGTCCGCCCCGGTGCGGTGGGCACCATAATCAGTCTGCAAGCCAGTCATTTCCTCCTTCCGAAGTCGCGCATTCCCGAAGTCACGAGCAATTCGGCGCGCAGCCGTCTTCTGTTCCGGTCTCGTCGCCGCGACTTCTTCACGTGGGCGTGTCGAGGGGTGGCAGGGGGAGGGTGGTGAAGGTGTGGAGGGGGTGGAAATGGAGAAGGGGGGATGCGGGAAGGAGAGGATGAAGAAGCGACGGCCAAGCCGGTTGGAGAATCTTAGACGGCGGGAATCGCACTTCCTCGGTTTAGCGAGAAGCGATTACTCATTGGAAAATTACTTGAGGCGGGTAAATACGTAAGTATTCCGGTTAAAATTAGAAAGTTTATTCATTACTTACGCAATAATTCAACACCACAAAGTAGAATCTGAGAATGATCACAGTCGGCACTGCATATAGTGGACAATAAGGGCTTTTACGTTGACTCGTTTACAGTAAATCTTCACAAGGCGGGAGGCCTGACGTTGCCTGTAGCAGTGGGAAAAATCACCCCACCACTATTTCCGTGAATTAAATGTTAGCAGAGTGTTCTAATATGCAAAAATTATATACATCCCATAGTATCATATTTCGATTGTGCACGATGTTGGAAATAGTAGCTTTATTAGAAGGATAGGGGTGAGCACACGGACCATAAGCTTGGCAACAGTGTTCTTTATTAGTACCGTCAATTACATGTGGAACGCAATTTTGATGCACATTTCACAGTTACTGTTCTAACTCCAATGCAAGGGCTAATGGAGCGGTGATTTCATCATTTGTTAAATAAATGTACATGCATCGATATGGCGAAAGCGATGTACCGCGAAATTTCCTTCAGAGAATTCCCCTGCCCCATGGACAGTTTTATTCAGAATTTTCATCATCCAAGACTTGTTCATTACTTCCAATATCGTGGTATCTTTTATATTTTGTTCCACCAACCATGAAAGAAACGCAATATGGCTTTTGGCGTCGATATCCATTTCCGCACGGGCTATTATATTTAAAATCGATTATGTCGATACATGAGTTCATGGTAATGAACATCCTGGTGTTCCGCCGTAATTTTCGAGGTTGGTTGAGCCCACTTGCCGAAATTCCCCGATTTCAGGCCAATATTATCACGGGTTTCCCCAGGGTTTTTCTCATCTTTCACACTTCTCAGAGCTGTAGCCACCGTAAACAAATTCGGATGAGTGGGCAACAACTTCATGTACTTCTATCTTAATCTAAATTGCGACTTCAATTGCGCCAAAGCGAGCAGTTATGCCAAACACGGCATAGTACTAAGTAGGCAGAGGACGAAATTCTAGTCACTACAAAGGGTGGACACCCATCCGCATTAATATTAAAAACTTTCGAAATAATTAAAACAACTACTCACTTTACTCCGAGGCTCATTTGGTGAGATTAGTGTATTGAGAAACTGATTCCTAAAAATCAGACATCTAAAACGTACGCCAAAAGGAGTTTGAAAAGTCTATCTTGATAGAGTAATTTTTAAAAAACTGTTAAATTTCAGATACTTCACCAGGTCACACCCAAATTACGCCCGAAAAAGAGACCCTTCAAAATGAGCTACGCAAAATTCGAACGACAAAATAACCAACAGCTCTTTGAACAAACCTAATTTAAACCTTGTTTTGAAAAGTCTATCTTGATAGAGTAATTAAAAAAAAAAACTTAAATTTCAGATACTTCACCAGGTCACACCCAAATTACGCGCGAAAAAGAGACCCTTCAAAATGAGCTACGCAAAATTCAAACGACAAAATAACCAACAGCTCTTTGAACAAACCTAATTTAAACCTTGTTTTGAAAAGTCTATCTTGATAGAGTAATTTAAAAAAAAACTGTTAAATTTCAGATACTTCACCAGGTCACACCCAAATTACGCCCGAAAAAGAGACCCTTCAAAATGAGCTACGCAAAATTCGAACGACAAAATAACCAACAGCTCTTTGCACAAACCCAATTTAAACCTTGTTTTGAGCTAATACAAGCTGGGGTTACCGTGAAATTTAACTTAACCACTTATGCACTACGTTCTACGATTATAAAACTTTCCTTGCCCCCAAAAACATATCATTAGGTCACACCGCACTTAAAATATTTTCAAGAGCAACGAACCACGGCACGAGTGAGGAAATCGTGGCGATCTGAACTGCCGATATATCTTTTGCGATGGTGAGATGACAAAACCGACCCTTACATCCGACCAAGTGGGGCTGACAATGAGCCCGGGGAGACGCAACAAGCAGTGGGGTCTCTTCACCATGGCCACGCTTTCCATTGTCACGCCCCGACGGGCGCGCATCGAACCAAACCCATTCACTCACTCTCGCCCACTCAGCACAACACAACGAAGTAACACTCACTCCGGGATAACAAATCTCCGAACGGCAAGAAATTTAGAGAATGCAAGACCAGAGCTCTGTGTTTAGAGAGTGTTCGCAAGATTTTTTTCCTTGAAACAAATTGTTGAAAGTACACAATGCCTAAAACCACGAAAGTTCTGAGAATAACTTCCTACGTAGGCGCCATCAAACGGTTCGTAAAGTCGTTTGCTCGTATCCATATTATACCACACAGAGGGAAAAGTGACGTCTCCAAATGAGAGAAGCCGCTGTGGCGAGAGCATTCAGTATCTGCGCTAGAGTTACTCCTATATTATTAGGCATATCGTACACAGTAAAGCTACCGACCTAGCTAAACAAAGCCGTTTAAACGTGAAGAAATATGGGCAGCACAAACTCCCGTTCAAATATATTCAAGGAAATGGTCGTGGGAAGATTTCAAAAAGACATCACTGAAAACAAACCCTGATTACGCTTTTAATTGTGATTACCCTGAATTACAATGAGTTATTCGTTGCGGTGTATCTCTAAGCAGTAATTAAGAACGTGACTGCTGATACGTTAAGCTTTATTCATCTAAAATTGGTATTATGATACTTTTTGTAAAGTCTGAACTTGATGTTTTTGGATAGAATTGATATTTGAAATGTAAATTTATTCATTACGCTTGATAATATATTGTTTACGGTGGGAAGTAGACAGAGTACGCTCATTTCCGTGTTTCATGGACATTACACGAGGTAACAGATGAATTCGTTTCACATGACCGCGTGGCCTGCCTCCTTCGATACGGGTGAATGATGTCATACGGCGTATCTCGCGCCGCAGTTATCTTCTGTGTTCAAGCGATTTTTTTATTTAACTCGGCGGCATTACTATGCATTTTACACCAGAGAAACTCAAACTTTTCATAGTCCTAATTCAATTCTCAAAGCGGTGGTAAGGTTTTCTCGAGAAAAATACTTTAGTACTAAAATCCCCATCGACGGGCTATTTTCATCTTATCGGCGGCGCTCGTATTACGGCCCCTACATCGGTAGATTTCACAACCCCCCGGGTTGGAATTCGACCTCAATACAATTTTCGTATTAATGCATGTCCCACACATCAAAGGCATGGTAAATAAATATTAAAAACTATTACTTCCCTTCACAATGTTTCATTGATCTTGAACAATGACTCTTACGTCATTTTCAAGGAAATATTTTTTTCATAGAAGTCACCAACCTTCGCCTATTGTTCTCGACGACAGATGATAACTTTCATGAAGATGTCCACGTCATGTTCTCAAACATTAGTTTTTATCGGAACATCCTTGTTCTCGAGATGGAGAAATATCCTCCATGATAATAAAATCACAGCGTATAAGAGATTGTCAGATATCACGGTTGCGGCATGCCAATCTTTTTCGAATCTGCGTTCGCTCGCTGACTTAAACTACGATATATACATTAGGAAAGTTCAAGCTATTTTTATGGATTCATGCAAATTTTTCAAGATGTTCTAAAAAACCCCACTATGAAGCTGAAAATTTGGACGAGCTATGGGAAAAAGCAAGTAAAGCAATGAATGCCATCTTATACCTCCGAAGATTTTAAATTAAAATAGAAATAAAAATGTCTTTGTAACTCATTCACAATATGAGAACTGGATACTATGGAGCACAGCATTAAACAGACGTAGCTTGGAACTCTCTTCATTGCGCTACAGCCCTTGGTGGGCCTTGGCCTCCTCCACAATTTGCCTCCAGTCTTCCCTATCTTTTACCCGAGGGGTATGCAACTCTGAGAAATGGTGTACGCTTGTAGATAAATGGTCGCCAAATGGGCAGAAATGGCTAGAAATGGACCGAAATGGATAGATATAATAACAATATAATCTTTAACACTTACAGGATTACCCAATTACTAGTGTTTTAATATATCATTTGACGGCAGATTAGATTGCGCCAATAAAATTAGAGAGATAGATTGTAGAACCGATAGGTATACCAAATCGTTTTTTCCGCGTACCACTCGGGATCATAACAGCTGTGATCGTCGTCATGAATTGTGCGAATAGTGAGATTAGCTAGAAAGTACATTTTTCTCTTTATATTCTCCACGTTCTTATTTATGCATGACGTAAATATTGATGTTCATATTTATGCATGATATTTTGAATCTGTAGTAGTAGTCTTTGAATCCCTTGCACGTTGGAATGATTGACGATAGAATGTTTCTTTGTTAGTAGATTTTTAATTGGCGCGTTGCATGTGTGGTACGCTGGTTTCAATGTAGTTTCGGTGTTCTGCCGTATAATTCATGCATGCCTGGTGTGGAAGCGCCCCCTGCCACAAACCCTTTGGGTGGCTTGCAGGATATGACGTAGATGAAGATGTAGATGAAGTGTCCACAAATTCTCTGGAATATAATGAATCGAATAATCAGCTATATCTATAGCATATTACAACGTGAGCTGAAGAGTCACAATTACATAAGAATCACTAAAATGATATATTTTTCTTCAAACCCTTCCTTTCACGGCTTTCATGACCGAACAACCTCTGCCACACACACCTGCATACGGATACGGAGCGAAACAAAATCATCGACACACTCGACACACAGAATGAATAAAATAGAGTAGTCTTACGCATTTTTAAGCGCGCGTTCTCCGTGGAGTGAGATTGACGCGGGAAAGGCCAAGGCCTAAGGCAGAACGACGCTGAAAATGCCGTTTCCCTCAATAACACAGACGTGAATGAGATGGATCACTAACGAGGCCACGGTTGAAGTTTCACCGCCGTAGAGTTGTACTCTGATATTTGTGCGTGATCGTGCGTTACATGCACGCGGTAGGTAAAGTACAGTCACTTCCATAGCGCGATAAATACACTTCGATTTCTCTAGGGACAAAGTCTATAGACAATGTCAAATTATTTCAAGGCAAGCACAAGCTCGTAATGCACCCTAAGGTTTGTTTAAAGAAAAAAAATACTAGCTGGAATATGCGCTATCATACATCATTGCAAAGAAACGGGGTTGTTTTATTATCCATACCCACGTTGTACACCACCATTTCCCCCATGGGTTCATGGCTGGGGATGCTAGAGCGCAGACCATTATTTACAATGGAGAGTGAGTGATGAATATGAACTGATGTGAATGCTGCATTCTCGGGTTTATACCGCGTAAGTTTTTGATATATGACAATAATTTCGTCACCCTTACAGCTTGCGTCTTCGGGTCGAAAATGTTTGCTTTACATTTGGATGCTATGCAGTGATAATACCGTGGCCACGGAGACCATTTATTATTACTAGCAAATCAATTGTATCACTGAATATTGATTTTAAAAATTGTCGTCAAAATATAGTGTATTACTTTGCTTATTATAAGGTTAGTTTATGAACCGTCATTTATGGTCTGCGATATTATATAATGGAATACTATAACAAATACATATCACCTGTAGAGTATTGTAATTTATAATAAAACAGTATAAATAGATTCTAAAACTTTAAAACGTCCAATTTTTTACCGATTAAATAGTCCTACACTCCCGTTGCTTAATCCACGGAGAATGTATTTTCTTCGTATTACGTACTCCAGAATGTAGCTGACATTTTATAAGTGTTTTCCTACAAAATTGCCTCGATGCAGAGAGTGACTTACTATACGTTACAAAATTTCTCATATCGCTAGGAACATTGCAAAAATAAAATAAATAAACCACCACCGGAGAACATCAAAAACAATAATAACTGTAAGCAGATGCAGAAATCTTAATAACAGTTATAGACAAGCAATGCAAGATACTTTTGTTTGACGAAACCTAATGACTCCAATTGAATACAGCGCCAAGTCAATAAAACTAATGGAGAAATAATTTTTTTTTCATACCGTAGAATGCCCTTTTGCGTGAATATTACATGAGCGAATAATTAATAAACATTGACTTAGGATTCTAACGGACCCCTCAAGAGCGGCCATTACGCCGAACCCTGTCGTATTTACGTAAATGATGGTAGTCCCACCTGCAACAGAATGGAATTCCCTCAGAACCGTGTGAAGTCCCCGATGCTAACGTTCGATGCAATCATTATGACAACAAAAAAATGAGTAACAATGACACATCAGCGGCCTTTCGCTGTGGAAGCATATCTTCTCGTTATGTCCCCCTTCTGACATATCCACCCCTCCCGCCCCCTTCCTCGCCCAACTACTGACGCTTGAATTGCGACGGGTAGCAATATAGACATCACAATAGACTTATTCTCTGAAGGAACCATTCAAATGAATCAACGGCTCACACAGAGTGTAAATCTGACCGCACACCATCTCAGGAGGAGAGAATAAAGGAACGAAATAAGAAATCGAGAATTTCACTCACAATTTTCAGCTGAAGAAATATTCCGAGTTAATCGTTATGAGAATGTAGTTCCCTTAAGGACCACTTAATTCATTTCTCTTTGAAAGTTTTTCTGTCTTTCCGAAGGACTTTCCGCCCTTCCCGAGAGTTGACGACTTAGTAATAAAACGTGTATTTACGACCGCTCGTCACTAGTATCCATTGGCTATCTTTTTTACGGATAAAAAATTGTCAGCTCTTGACAAAGACTCGGATAATGATGATGAGGGATCGACAGCGTCTCAATCGCGATTAAAATTCGCAGCAGTTATTCCCGATGAGCAGTTACGCGAATTTCAACGATTTTGAATAACAAACTTACCACATAAATTTGCTGTCGTAAACATAAATTACGCACTTACGCATTAAAAAAAGGCGCACATAAATTCTCTTTGCTTTCGAATCACGGGTATCGACCTTCACCTCTCCATCTGACTGCCCTTGCCGAAGTCTGGCGGTATAAGTGCATGAGGAGGCCCCTAAGCTCCTGAAACGTACACCAGCATCCGATGCAAGCATACTTCCAACTGAACAGGTACTATTTTGGAAATGCAAAATTTTCATCCAGCACTTGAGTTGCAATAAATACATGATATTACTCCGTTAACTTCTTTCACTTTGCAAACTCCAAAAGGGATGGGGTGATGGGTACGTCTGTATGCGATTATGTAGGACGTCACGATAAATTATTAAGAATTATTCGAAAGAAGAGGACAAAGTTAGAGGAGTGCGGAGGGCATATCTTCAACAAATCAATCTCCTAATTGACAAGTTCTAATGATGACGAGCCACAATTTTGTCTAGCAATGTATTCTGGCCATCATGATTTGGATAGGGTTTTAAAAATCTTTTATAAGTTACCGAGCCAGTACCAGTTTTCAAGGACTAAGGTCGATAATTATTTTTTTACTCTGCCTAGTCCTAAAGGTGATCGTTTGATAGGCATGCATGCATTTCATCATAAATACTATAAAAATTAGTAAACTCCGCCTGCTTAAAATAGTAAATAAAATTACCAAATAACTTCATATGCCATTCATAAACTCTACGTAGGAATATTTATCATATCTAAATATGTACTTATAAATGTAGCCGGTGCTGGCTTTAATGCTCGCAGTTTAGCAGGCTTCCTTTCAGCATACACCGGTAGATGTTCACTTTGTAGGATATAGTAATTAAGGTAGTTTGAGCGAAATATCATTTTACTTAGAAATCAATGAATTCTATTTTATTTTAAAGAAAAATATCTCATCCATCTAAAGACACCAAAATTCAACCCCTTACCACATTACTTTTGGAGATATTTGCCAAAAAATACCAGCCCTTTTGACATTGGAAATGGTAGTTTGTACTCCAGAGATATATTATTTACAAAATGAGGTATTTCTAGCACTTAGATGTCGTAAAAAAACAAACAGCGCGTAGTTTGTATGTTTTCTCAACTATATTTGAAAATTAATCATAATAGTAATAGTCTTCATTCATCTGCTGCACATTACATGGTGATAGAGGTCGTCAAAAAGAAATCAAAGGAGTACAAAGTATAAAAGAGAATTTGTGAACCAAGTACAAGTAGTAAAAGATACAAATACATAAAGGACTTAAAAACTAGAATCTTACAATGGAAAAATTAAGGTCAAAGTACTCCTCTATGGAGTACAAAGGGTTAGCTACAAGCCACTTCTGTAGGGCTATGCGGAACACATTATTGCCAACAATGCTGGCTATATTAGGAAGCATATTAAAGCACTTGATAGCCTGGTTTTCATAATTGAAAGTTTTAACCAGCCTACAGTAAGGCAGATTGAGTTTCAGGTTGGCTCTGGTGGCTTGGTTATGTAAATCACCCCTGGTAGAAAACATGCCAGTTTTCTTTAACATGCATGAATATATTAAACACATACAGGCTATACACTGTCATGATCTTTAATCTAACAAAGAGTGGTTTGCAGTGTGCAAGGTAGTCCGAGCTAGTGATAATCCTAACCTTCCTCTGAAGTAATAAAATCAACTTAACATCAGAAGCATGCCCCCAAAGTCTAATACCATATAAAAGATGTGATTGAAAAAATGCATGGTATGCATTACACAGATAGTCCTGAGTCACGTACCATTTAAGTTTTCTGATAAGAAATATGGCTCTTGCAAGTTTTTTCCTTACTGTGAAAATGTGTGCACTCCAATTTAGTTTAGGGTCAAGGTGAAAGCCAAGAATTTTCAATTCATTTACTGGCACAGTTTGCTGAAGAGAACATGTTAAAGGTTGAGTTTTTGTTGGAATCATAAATAGTCTATTAGCTGAAAACCAACCATTTGCTTGCTCCAGGGTGCTGGATATAATTTTAGAAGCTTCAGATTGATTAACACACTGGTGCAAGGAGTTTGTGCCATCCGCATATAAGACATAGTTTGTACGTACATTCTCAGGTAGATCATTGATCATGAGTAGGAAAACGAGAGGGCCAAGTACAGACCCTTGCGGTACCCCATGCCTAACCTTTAGGAATTCTGATTGTGTACCATTAAAAAATACTAACTGCTTTCTATTGCTCAGATATGAGGCCATAAATTTAAGTTCAACATTTTGGAAGCAATAACACTGCAACTTTTGAAGAAGTATTTTATGGCGGACACCGTCAAAAGCAGATGACAAGAGGGTAAGTGACAAACTTTGCTTTTCTTCGAAGGCCTTGATGATATGCTTAATTATGTTATCATCTGCATTGGTTGTGCTTTTGCCTGGTCGGAAACCAAACTGGGCTGTCGTGAATAATTTTAGGGATTCAAAGTGGTTTAAAATTTACGTGTACGCAACACTTTCAAAAATTTTAACAAACACTGGGATGAATGAAATTGGGCAATAACTGCTGGGTAAACTAGAATCTCCATTCTTATAGGCAGGAATCACTTTTGTGTATATAAGGGAGTCAGGAAAAGTACCAGACTGAGAGCATGAGTTTATAACAATCATGAGGGGATAATCTACTGTATGAATAACAGCCTTAATGAGGTTACTGGAAAGGCCAAATATATCCTTACACTCAGAATTATTATATTGTCACCGCAGTGGGTTCTAGGGAATCACAAAAAAATCTTCCGTTTTGAAGGAGTTTCAAACGCACCGCGCGAAAAAAATGAGTCAAGTTAAAGACTTATTTAGATATTTTCATTTAATTACTTACAATTTATGTCATATAAACCTATATTATTGCACAATTAATAATGCAGTAAACTATTGATGTGTCCGACAGCTGGTGAAATGAAAACGTTTAATTCGAATACGGTCTCTATTATGACAAGGGAACTATCTCGCTCGGACTACCTTAAGGGTAAACTACAGCGAAGAAACTGAATTCTCTCGCCACAGCGGCTACTCTGAATGGGAGATGTGGGTCTCCGGGCGAATTCCCGCCACGGCCGATTCGCGCCCTCCTGTAACGCCTCGAGCCGAAGTGGAGCCACTTGACTTGGGACGAATGGAATAATGCAATCCGTTAACCCCTCTCACTCTCCCTCCCCCCATTCAACACACAGATATCTCTCTCCCTCTCTCACGGCGGCAACCCACGACACGAAGCTCGATGGGGCCTCACACCCCCCTCCCCCTCGAAGGCCAAGAATTCCTGACTGCCCCTGCCGCCGCACGGACCACCCACCACCCCCTCCTGCTTTTCCCTTTCTCCGTTCCCGACCCGCCCACGCGAAAACTCCAGCCAGACTACGCTCTGCGCGAATCAGAAAGTGAACAACAACTCTCACTCGCCAGCTAACGAGTCTTCAATGATCATTTTGAAGGTAGAGGAGAGGTATAAAGCGATCGGCAATTAGTTGACAGTTTGAGCCTGCCAAATGGAGAACTCCGCGACCAAACATACCCTCCCTACACTCATCTCTTGGCCACGTATGCAAGTGTATTGCAACACAGCGCTTAATTTAATTAGGCAACTTCATGGAATTGTAGCTGCACATTAGATAACCACGTGAGAAGTGAGTACTGAGAGAATTTGATGTAATAAATTTATTTCCGGCTGCTCATGTTAACATCGCAACTATAGTCTCACAAAAATGTACACCGGAAGAGAAAATTAGCTAAGAAGAAAAAAAAATTAAATGGAAATTAGCAGAGAAATGTGAAAAAACCAAGTTCCACCATTATGCCCTGAACTAAATTACAGTCGTCATAGCGAAAAAAATACGTCCAATTACTTGCGACATCAGCGATTAATATTCTGAATGCCACAATTCGATGAAAAAAAGTGACTTGGCAAAGAAAGCAATTAAATGTAAACACTGAGTTCACGATTATATGAATCAAAATTTGGCCACCGTCTTGGTTTATTCAGTCACGAATTTGATTTCCCCTAACGGCAATGACATTGTTCATCGGCTTACTGCATTCCTGCCGGTCAACTGCGCAATTATCTTGGACAGTTGAAGCGACATTTACTTATTTATTTATTTTAACACCAAAACAGCACCAAGACCTTTTGCATTTCTGAATTAATAGACAAATCGAGATATAATTTAGCAAAAAACAATGATCTTGGCTTAATAAATGGGAAAAGTTAATAACACCTCAATTTTAATGACTATCCGATATATTCGCGAAAAATAAAGCCGATCTTTAGGCGATATGGTACGGCTGAGAGCCCCAGAGAGACTTTAAATATAAAAAAATAAGGACGGCAGAGAGATTTCAAGGTGTGTACTTCGTATGTTTCTTAATGTATTTTTTCAAATAATTGTATTGGGTGATTTCCGTATACTTTCAGGTCGCACCACAATGTTCAGCTTACTTCCAGCTAGCGGGTCAAAAACAGGTACGCCAAGTAAAAGACTCAAATATGCTAATGTCATTAATTACTGAAACTATATTCAAAATATCTAAGAAAGTACTTGTGCCATTAATGTTGCTATAAACACTCCATTCTTCTTCAGCCGTCTTGATTTTACAAATTCAAAAACAAGGTCTCCACCATGCATAGAGAAAAATCTGGCTCCGACTATTTTAACGCACACACAGAACTGGAAAGCTATTAAGAAACATCAGTTATTCCTTAAAAGCTTCCGAGGCGATGAACGCATTGATGGACAGGTTCTAGGGTGGCTCTCCCGTGGATTCGTCCATTTTGCATAACATTTCAGCAGAAAATTAATTCATCATAAAATGCAAAAATCAACTGAGTATGTATTCGCCATTGACCTCTCTTAATTAGCTTCAAACAGCTCATTAACGCATTCATCAAACGCTTTTCTTGGCTTGCAGAGCCATGGGGGACCGCTCACCAAGGAGAGCCGAGCGGTGCTATCACTAGTCGAAGCGTCAAGGATTTCTTCCGAGTAGGTATGCAAATGCACGGAAAACATGACGAAACACCTTTGAAATGTGTGAATGTAAAAATATCCCGTTATAAGCTCGATACAACAATAAGACGAGCTCACGTCATATTAACATGTGTTTGCGCAAAAGAATTTATTACACCACGGGAAATTTCCGCCGCCATCTGTACTATTTAACTCAAACGTATTCAGACATTATACCAGTAAGAGCCCAGAGCAAGAGTCCACTGATTTTTTTTCGTGAATAGTATGAACGACGAGGTGACCAAAGTGAAGCATCACGACAGAGTTTGCGTCAAGGCGTTTCCTAAACGAAACAAATCTGTCGATGAGGCATTTCAATTCAACGTTATATCGTCGTCTTTTATCCATCGTCAGGCAGATAAGCGTTAAGGGAAAATCTGAAGACTCTTTTAAACGGATGGCACCTCACCTGGCCAAACATTCATGACACCTACGAGTAAATACATCTCTTCTTCCCCTATTGTGGATGTGTCCTCTGACAGGTTTCACCTGAACTTCTCCCTCCGCGCTGCAGTCCTCTGCTGTCTCTCTGCTCTTCATAACTCCAGCCCGTCTTTTTGGACTTAGTCACTTTATGTCCTCTCCTCCTGCTGCCTCTCTTTTCCTCAACCTTTCCTTACAATATTCTTTTAAGAGGGCAGTTTTCCTTAAAATTTGTCCCATCCAGTTAGCTAATCACTTTCTTACGATTTTATAATGTTTCTTTTATCATCTATTCTTTCCGGTACTTCCTCGTTTCTCACATTATCACTCCAAATGATCCTTTCTTTCTTCGCGATAACCACATTTCAAATCTGCCTAGATATCTCCCTTCTTTCGTTCCAATTGTCTACGTTTGAGCTCTACACACCACTGCACTCAAAATGAAAGGTAAAACAAATTCCAGATTTAAGTTTATCGTTCATAAAGTATATTTTTTCACTAATATTTCTTCTATATACTATATACTTCTGTTATGCAAAACGTATAGGTAAGAGGCTCCTGTTACTTTACACCCAGTCATACTTCATTTCTATAAAATGCTCGGTGTTCTTTTAACGATAATAATATGTATCAGTCATGCATTCGAGTTTAACTCTCAAACGATTACTTCCAATAGTACATTAAACGGACAAAAATAATAATTTGTGGGTTAATGTGGTAAAACGTTTATAGTTCTTTAACCTTAATTCTTCCACATACTTTTCTCGCTATTAATTATTAGTGTAATTACCACGTTTAGTAGGGCGAATCGAGCCGAGGTGAGAGGAAGGTTTTTTCCCGCCTTCTCCAACTCGAACCGCCACCGCCAACTCCCGCGCGCGAAACGGCCGGCCATTGCGGGAGATGATGTAAGTGGATGGAGGACGGAGGGGTGGGTGGGAGGGAAGACGAGACGGGGAAGGCCAACTCATCTCCGCCCACAACGGATGGACACCCGCGAAAATCCCTCCCCTACCTTAAGGCGGTTGGGAGTGAATTTTGTTTCGGACACACACTTGCCTGAAACTTCGCATACGTGTTATCATTAATGATATCCATGGAGAAAAGAGAAAAAAATAGATCATACCGAATTTTTGTCGGGGACTCAATGATATTTCAACACGTAGCCACATGAAATACCACATATGCGTCGTGATAAATCGATTATTAATGGACAGACTTCCTTCTAAAATGAAATTATATATTTCTCATTATTATAATTGATGCTAAGAATAATATCAAGGTGACACGCTGAGTCCATATTCGAACTCCGCATACGTAAGTAAAATTTCGTCTAAATTTCGGATACCGCAACGAAAGCTTTAGTCATAACATGTTTTGATCCAGGAAAATTTTGAAATATACTTTTATAACATACCCATTACTTCCTACGTGGCGAGTTCCAAAGAACGAACAAATGCACTTGAATGAAATGCGATCCTAGTATTTTACTTACGAACATTTAAAATATTCTTAATATGTGCGGAATTACCGCTCTAGGCAACTCAACGAAGATGCACCAGGAAACGATTCTCATGTCATATACTTCGAAATCTCAGCGGAGAAAATCCCCAGTTTGATACAAACCACAAAATCCAAATATTTCCCCCATAGTTTCTTGGCAAATTTAACTGGAAATTGCGAATAGCAAAAAGGCAGGAATGGAAGATACATGGGAGAATAAGGGTAGCTATAGCTAATTAAAAAAGCCAATTTCGTAAAACACTGCCGATAAGAAGCGAAGTCTCCCATGAAATGGGTTGATATTAAAATTTATGCAAATGTTTTAAGTCATGAGCAAATCGGTGCAAGAGCTGAGGTCAAAGGGCGTGGTAGGAATGGTGCTGTATTCGCCTCTTATGACTGGAAAATGTGTTCATTTAAAATATGCCCGACTAATAGAGTGCGAATTTTGCACCTATGTCATAAGAGATAAGGTTTTCCACCAGCGACAGCTATCCGAGCCCTCCGGTTCAAACCACGCCCTACATATCGCGAGCCGCGAATATATCAAGCGGCCAAAAATCTCCATACTTGGACATCGAAACTGGAGATGCCGACAGGAATGACGGGCTACGCGGTTGTCCACTAAGATGAACAAACGCGGGAAGAACCCGAAAAAACTCGAGGCATCGAAAGCAATGGTTTGTCTCCATTTGCAGTGAACATATTAAGAGCAATATTTTTTCAGCGTGACACCTACGAAAAGGTGGACTACAGGGGGCTGTATAGCACCACGGCCGAAAACGCTAGCGCAGACGCCTACGCGCTTTTATTTTCTGACTCTGCCTTGCCACTTAAGGTAGTGCGAGCGAGATAGCTCCCAAGTCATAATAGAGATTATATATATATTATACGTTTTAATTTCACCAGCTATGAGACACACGATCTAAATATTGCGTTGTTAAAGGTGCAATAATACAGTTTTATGAGGCAGAAATTGTAAGTAATCAAATGAAAATATCTAAACAAGTCTTTAACTTGACTCTTTTTTTCTGCGGTACGTTTGAAACTTCATCAAAACGGAAGGTTTATCGTGATCCCGAAGAATTTACTGCGGTGACAATATGATTAATTTTCAAAAATAGATGAAAAAACGCACTCAATACACACTGTTGATTTTTTGACGAGATATAAGTGTAGGGAATGCTTCATTTTTAATATAAGGTCTCTCTGGAGTGCATACACGTACCGTTTCCCATGTAAAAGGGCTCGTATTTTCTGGCAAATATTTCGTGAAGTAATGTGGTAAGGGGATTGAATTTTTGACGGCAATGGAAGGATTTGATATTTTTCTTTAAAATGAAACCAAATTCATTGATTTCCAGGTAAAATGATATTTCCCTCAAACTACCTTTAGAGTCCCATCTTAAGAATCTGTTTGTCCAGGCCTTTGGAATAAGGATTAATAATGATAATTGGTGTTTTAACTTTTCGAATATAGAATTCTTCGAAATTGATTCCACAGACTCGCAACTTTCGACGACAGAACAAGTGACTCCTACCCAGCACACGCCGCTCATCGCCTTCCCTCGCTCGACCACCCCCTCCACCTACCGCCCCCGTGACCCGGAGTCCTCGGGAGGAGATGGGAAGGAGACAGAGAGAGACGCCGAAAAGCCGTGGGCGCGTCCATCTACGCCCATTCACCGCTCGACTCGGGAGAGGCATGACTGCGAGCTTTTCCGCGAATGAAATTCTGTAATGGCGCATCTCCAGCGATCGGTTGATTCCGTTTCAACAATGCATGATCGAGCAAAATTTCGAGGATTCCTAATCGCTAGCATGATATAGCTCTCCAAGATCTCGTGATATGTGTCAACAAGCTGACTAGGGTGCATTATCGCTGAGATGGTTTATTTAAAAATTGTCGGGGTGCTAGTTTACAACTACTCCACAGTTGGACACTATACCATTCGACCAATCACCTTAGTTTATACGTACACAGAACCATCTTAAATTTTAGTAACCTAGCTCCACCTCCTTTAATCTATCAGTTAATTTCAAGCTGAAAATTTAGCAATGAATAAAAATTTCCTATCGGCTGTTTTGGTCGCCTCCTAACATTGATTGGTCGATTCAATATTTTAGTGGGCAGCGTTAACATAAGAATGAAAAGACGGCTTCCCTGCCAATGCATGTTGAATGATCGAGTGAAACTTTCCAGAGAGGAAATGGTTGCAGGCTTTACTTTGTGGGAGTAATCCATAATGGACCAAATAAAAATGACTTTGTTAACTCCACTACGACTCGGGTTTCAACACTTCCTGTCATTTTCACGTCACAGGAAACTTTCCAATGATCGTATTGTAATCCGTCCTCAATATCTGTTACCGGTGACTACACATGGGCTTGTGCTGGATCAAGTTATCATGTGAAATGGGCAACATATTAGGCTGAAAGGATTATTTACAGAGAAAAACCATCATCTAAAGGAATTTCACGACAGATGGACAGGTTTCATTGGAAACGATTGTAGTATTGACAGAGGGAAACCCACAGTTGGCATTGAACCATTCATTTGCAAGACTGGCCATCGGATACAATCAATATACAATCTAAGAAGAGTATATTTATCAATGACATCGCAAACATCTGACGCACTTCCTTTATCTAGAAGGTGACCAAACGGCTCAAGGCATCCAACATTAGCTACACCACAGAATAGCTGAATATTTGCGCATCGTAAATATTTATGTGATAATCGGACTTCTTAAGATCACGCCCTTGGGGTATAAGCTATGGATTATAATATATTTAGGGTCAATCTCATTGCTACCTATATGCAATTCTAGACGAGGTACAAATATCAGCTTACATAATCGAGAGCCGGGAAAATCCTACTCCGATAAAAAAGAGCGAGAAGCATTAGGTGCAAAGCTCATTGTGGATAAATTGATACACTGGATTACGGCAAGCGATGAAATACTGGCTTGAAGATCCAGGGTGATTCCGGACACAGATTCATCTCTTCACCCCCATAAATCAGTCATGTTAAAACAGCTCAATAAACACTTGAGTGAATTGTCACCTGTCTTGACGATTTATATCGATGTTTGCGCTGACGTCAGGCAAATGCTTTGCCCTGTTAACCTAGAGGTCTGGGGCTGTAATCCCGCCAGAGACAATGGAGAGAAGTTTTTGGTTTGCTTCTGCGATGTTAAGATGAAACTGGAGAGGGCGAAACGTCACGCCGGAGGCTAGATTGTATGCTGAGGCAAAAAAAGTATAATAGTTGTAGATAGGGCCCTGAAATCATAGAAAATCAGGAGGAGTTACTCTGACTTTCAACAAAAACTTACCTTTTACCGGTTAGAATACTTTTTTTTAATATCGACAGATAGAGCGGTAAGCGACTGATATTTATATAATGATAAAATGTTTTTCTTTACGTTGACGCCAAATTCGTTTAGCAAAAAATTAAATTCGCTCAATCTACCTCAGTCAAGCCACGTGTCGTTTAATATGAATCGTCCTAGATAACAGCACAGTCGATAGTTATAAATGGAGTGAATTAGTAAACAAGTCCCAAGCATTTTTGGGAAGGGAATCACGTGACGAAAAATCCATTTTGGTGGCCGTGGTTCAAATCAAACGATTGTGAGGAAATCGTTTATTTAACATTTCCTTCTCAGCCAATTCCGTATATTTTAACGGCGATTATATCTCGGACGGTCTCGGGAGCAGGGTCCACACTTTCTTCTGGCCGCTGAAAACTCTTCGGCTCCCCATCCCACTGAATCGCATTCCCCTCTTCCGCCACATTCACTCTTAACGACTCCCTTCGGTCGGTGGGTCGGTTGGCGGGTCGACCAGAACCAGACCCCATCTTCCCCATTACGCCTCGCGCACACACAGACAGACTCATGGGGAGGGCGAGCCAGAAAGAAGACGAAAGCGACGCGAGGGACGAATATCCCCAAGGGGCTCAAACGCACCACTCCCGGTCAGAGCGGTCACGTACGCAACAACAAATTCTCTCATACTCCGCCCACCCAACCCTCCCCTTCTCACTCTCCACCTCATCCCACCCATCTCCCGCCCGTCGCCCTCTTAAGGCCATGTTTGGATTTCGGAGGAGGGATCCCGCCGAAACCAGCTCGCTCCCAACGATGACTCTCCCTCTCTCCCAAATGCGAGGAACGAACCGTACTCCAAGAGGACGCCCCCACCCGTCAGATGCCACATCGACATGAATAGATACTTCGGAGCGCGGTACAAGGCTGCGGATGGCATCGATACGATGAAGAGGCACGCATTGGTCACTTGGTGTAAAATCTCTAACGCTTAAGCGCGTTTCAAATTACGCATAGCCCCGCACAAGACGCTAGTCGGGATGCTCGCCAGCACTAGATATTGAGGACGAAATCCAGTATGATGTCCTCCTAGAAATTTTCACACGATCATTCAACTAGTACTGGCGGGGAAGCGGTAATTTCATTCATATCTTAACGTATGTCCACTAAAATACTGAATTAACCAATCAATGAAAGGAGGTGACCAGTTGAGACATTTTTAGCCAATGATGAATTTGCAGCTTGAAATTTATTGATAGCCACGGGAAACGGATTATACTTGGGAAAATTTCATAAAAAATGCCAAAATATTTAAATCTAGGTTTAAAACCCATTATCCATACGTTCTCATATCCACACTTGCTTCAACTAAGCCACTATCTGATTAATGTGCAAAGCCCCAACTTACACTTAACCACAAGTTATCGTCAAGATTACATCATTTTCCGGTTAACGTTAACAGGACCTAATAATCGAGACCAAATGTGCTTGCGCGTGGAACAGATGACAAAAGGTTTACATGCCAAATTGCACTACTATGACAATTGCCACTCAATTAATGAAAGGGTATGTATTCATACGATGTAGATGCTGGGACTTTCGAAAAAGAACAAGTAGGGCAAATCAGACCATAACATCTCCGAAAAGCAGGCTATTGCGAATTCTGCACGGGAAAACATCGAAACTCACACTCGTTCCTAGGGAGAAATTCCAGAGCTACATATGCCGTTCGGGAAGAAAAAGTATCGACCAACAAGCCTTCTTGAGATGAAAGAATAGCCAAAACTTCCTGAAGTTTACGAAAAATATGAATCGGTTGAAACCTTTTCACTGAAATATTCCAGTGCCTCGATACACGGTTAACTTATACTAGAAAATAAATCCTCACCAACGAGTATATAAATTAGATCTAAAGGCGGCAGAAGCAGTAATCGCGGGAAGACAAGTTTTTATTTCAATAATATTTTAAATTAGTCGGAAAAACAATTCTGGATCACATTTCATTCGAAAGCAGCTGCTTAAGCGGAGAAACTCACCACTCGGATATTAATGGAAACAATAGGAATTATATTATACAATTTCTTCCTCACCTAAATCATGTTATGACGTAAGTTTTCAGCACGGTATATGAAATTTATTTTCAATAAATTTATAGCAAATCACATCGAAATAAGTTGTTCCCAAAAATAGGCACGACACCGAGATATTTGTGAGCAACACTTTTTATAATAAGAAATGTATCATTTCGCGCTCATAGAAAATGTGAGCATACGTAATCGAATTACAACGAAATACGTCACGTGACATTAAGCAACACGTTATAACATAGCATTGAATTGTCAAAAATTATCGGTGTGATGCATATCTTTTCACTTTTATCTAAAGAGCGCTCCACATATTGATGACAGACTGGGCCTCATGGGGAAAACCGTTATCCAACTAACGTTCTATTTGGTCTCTCTCCAGCCACGTAGGGGTCCGTTTTCAAATTCGCGATAATTTTAATTCAGTTACTTCAATGTATAGCATTTCGAAATCGGACGGCTCCTATAGCTGCAGAAAACACACGGAAATCTTACTACGCTATGTTTTCTACTGTTGTAAGCAACAACGCAAATTTGGCCCTTTGGTAATGAGCACAGGAAGCGAATCACCATCAGGAGCCATGCAGACAACTAAATGAGGGACGGAATAGATAAACATTAAAAATGAGAACACACGTGCAAAGTTTCACGCAAATCTGTACGTAAACGAAAATCACTTGATACACAAGTTCCAGCAACTCAATGGGAAATAGTCGAGAAATAAATACTCCGATTGCGGTCATTACGTAACCGAGACGGAAGGCACTTTCTGCCGACGCCGCCACCGCCGAAGAGGTCAGCAACCTGTTTCACCCGAGGACCAGTGTTTGCATTCTCCCAGCATTCCTTTCTCCCTGGCACGGCGAGCGGGAAAGAGTCTCGGATCGTTCATTTTTTTATTCCACCAATTCCTCATTCCTCGATCGACTCCAGCCGCTCTCGAGAAATACCATCTGTAACTCACTCGAATTTATAACTTTGAGAGAGACGACACTAACAGCTTTACACATAAGAACGAAGTTTCGAATGTGGAGATATTGGTGTAGGAACACATTTAAAAACAAAATAGTAAAGAGAGGGGAAAAAGAATTCCAGTTACGGAATGCATTTTTTCAATTACACACGCACACACAAAAATACGAGGAAAAATTTTATCGAATAAGTAAATGATACATGGAGACACGCCCACGAATAATGAACGGCTGGTTGCGGCAAACGCCCTGGAATGTGAGTTAAAGAGAACAATGACTTATGTAGTTGAAACGAAAGTCGGAAATTCACAGCGAAAAGTTTACCCGTCCAGTTTGGAATAGTTGCTTACAATCCTAATCTTACTGTACCCTACGAAGAAAACCTATCGGTCCGCCGAAGCGAAGGCTACTAAATATGAATCAGTAAATCCAGCACAAGTTCCCATATTCACACGTCGAGGAAATAGTATCGGGGGTGATTTTAAAAAACGATAAATCTACTTTCACTTTTATTTGTATACTCTGAATCATTTTAAATTTCTAATGGTTCTGATGCTCTTTAAATTACTTTAGAGCATGAATTTTAATACTGATAATACAGTTAGCTGTATTCTTAAAATGTTCTTTGATTCTTTTTGCGATAGTTGAGAAAGTACCAGGATGGAATAGATATTTGTAATTTAAATCCATTCATTATAATTTTAATGTATTCATTACATTTAAAGTTATTCATTTACTATATCAAGTAAACGGAGTATGCTTCATTCTTCAGCTCATGTGAAAAACAGATGATAATTGTAAGTCTTCTTTGACGGGTAATTAAACTGAAATCTATTATTGAATCGGTAGTACTCGGATATGTAATTTTCTGTGGTTTTGACAAAAACTTTACGAGGTATCTTTCCAAACAATTGACCCATTTTGAGAACACCGGGATTAGCCACGGTATCACGTATACGAAGTCACCTGCAACTGCAAACAACAAGAAATTACACAGGGGAAAAGTAATTCGCCATGACCGGACTCGATCCCGGAACCGACTGCTTTATCCAGTAAATCCACTGAGGCGTCTTCGTCTGTAGATTATTAAGGACTTAAAAGGAACAAGGCATTCAAGACCGCTAGACTTTCCGTGTACATTCCTAACTCATAGAAATCATTTCTATTTGATAATAGTCAGGGAGGTGTTAGAAATGACTATAAATCAGCATGATATCGATTGGAGGCATTTAAAACCCCTTCTTAATATGAAAATATGTACTTTATCAACTGTCAGTCAAATAGCGTATTTGCATGTCATCCTTTGAGTTCTATTTAAAAATATTAATTCTTTATCCAGTCTTTTCCTGGCTGCTCTATATGGCATATGATCATAGAGGACATCACAGTCGTCATGTTGAGCTTCCCAGAATTGCATGATAAGGCCACATAACGATAACCGGTCGTACTTTCTTGAGAAACTGTATTGACATTATTTATCACCTTACCAGTAGAACAATTCTCTTCTAACGCCTTAAGGAGTCTCCCCCTCCCTCCGCCAGTCCTGATCCTCTGGTTCCTTCAAAGCATATAAAATCCACAAGGGGTGGAGGACTCCTCAGTAGATTAACTGGACAAAGCACTCAGCGCGTCCCAATCAAGGCTAATTAATTTTCCTCCGAGGAATTTCGACGCGAATTCTTCACTCGAACGAAAAAGCGCTCTTTGGGTTTTTGTTCCCACGTGAGCAAGTAGTTGAGACTCTAACAGCTCTTAGTTGCCATCGCGCCGAAGTCACGAGACGCAGAGGCGCAGAGGGTGTGTAGAGGAAAGAGGGAGTGGGAGGGAATAAGGATGAGGGGAGGGAATAAAGATGAGGGGGGGGGGGCGAGGAAAGGTGGGGCGGTAGCGGAGCAAAGAGGATCAACGGAGGAATTCTCCCACGGCGGCTGAGGCAAAATGCGATTACGCAAAATCGGTCACTCGGACGAGGGAAATGGGATAACGCCCCACAGCAGACACCCACCAACTTCGTGTACGCCACCACCCAGAAGCTCCCTTTTCCAGGGAAAAACGACGCCGGGGACTCGTGTTATCATCATCCGAATTCCATCAAAAAAAATAGAGATTCCAACGACAGCATTCCTCGTGCCACTTATGCACGGTGGTTGAGATCCAAGCTTGAAGAAACAAAATGACGCACATAAACAAGCCTGGGTGCGTAGCTCAAACTTCTGTCGAGATTGTGAGACTTTTCTCCACTGACGTTCTGTACCCACTTACTTTAAGAACACTTCATGCCAAAAAAGGGAGTCAGGAAAAGGCGCGCGTAGCTGAAATTCAAAAGGGAGCTTTTCTATTACAACCTACTTGATATCAACTATCCGAAGAGACGTCATTAACTGAGTCTTAGACCTAAATATAAAGCAACCTAAGGTGAATTAACACAAATTAACCCAATATAACAATAAGAAAATATGTATCAAGTAGCATTTCCACACTTTCGCAAGAGCACCATACAACATAAATATTTGATCCAATTTATGGTCCTATGATTGAAAGCCAGGGCCATGAATTGAAATATATTGATTGATTAATGCGTTTTCGTATCATTCGCAGCGACGAATCTTCAAGGGAAACCTTACGTGGTGACATGAAAGGAGCCTAGTCCCCTACACGGAATGTTAAGAAATGTATGTCCTTTTTCCGATTTAGAAAGGAGTCATACTTCTCCCTCATCAAACCAATATGAGAGTTAAACAATGAGCGACTCGGGGTATTCCTTGCAGTTGGTTATCGAAGAAAAGAGCCGGAATATACATTCACTATGATTCCTCGTAAGGATGTTTGGAAAATCCAGACCAAGCTGAGTGACACCGTATTCAAGCGGATATTTCAGGGGCTAGACCGAATCTTTCAATGGGGCAAGGAACGCAGGGAGGACTTGGTCATACGAGACACCAAAATGACGATCCCTTTGGCGACTCTCGTCTGAAGTAAGCTGGTACAGGCACTGAGTTTCTCTCCACCCTACCGAAGACTCCTAAATACGCTTGAGATATGTCTTCTGCTGTCTGCAACACTGCCAATAATACCCAGTCCAAAATAAAACAGCATTAGACAGAAACACAGCCAATCAGCAAAAATTTCTAATACCGCGTGGGGTAGGAAATCACGTGACCGAAAAATCCACGATGGTGACCTATGATTAAACCTCACGGTCGTGAATTTTTTCTTATATTCATTGCTTTAAGAGGCTAACTCAGCACATTTCAACTGCGCTTCATCTTGGAAGGACTTTAAATAACTACTACCACTTATGATAGTGATAAGGTCCATTGGTTCTTCCAACGCTATTTTCCTTTTCCTGACATCAAATAAAAGAGTATATTTTGGGATACACTGTAAGATTATATCAAAGAGTACTTTAACCAAAATCGGACACTTAAAGAGGTAATCATATCTAAAATATGTCACAAACTCAAATTAAAGCGATGAGTCAACCAGAAGAATCGTGGTGAAATGAAACATGCAAAGACGGGCCTCCCTCAAGAAGAGTAGTGCAGTGTGGCAAAGGCCTAGAGGCATGACGCGCGATAGACTCCAGAGACAGTCAAAACGGAAGTCCCGCAAGGTCCTGCACCTTGTACGGCCTCACCCCCACTCACACTTTTTTCAGCTGCAAGGCGGGCGAGAGGGAATCCAACGCTCACGGAACCCAGCAGATTCGAAAAGCCAGGGGTTACGAAAGAAAATGAGAAATTCCCTTGCATCGGATTCGCCGGACGACTCGAACATTCAAAACAAAGGCGATATGCTTGTTATTCTCAATACCCTTTAGCATTACTAGGGTCGAATGATGGATAAATAACAAGGCGACTTTTACTTACTTGTGTTCACACGATTTCCCACCTACCCCGGTATAAACCATTAAAAACAACTGAAGCAACGTAATCGCCGATAGGAGTACTGAACTGTGTCCACTTTTCAAATCTGTTTGTAATTATTATTTAATCGATGCATCCTCCTATGAACGGAGTTGCTGGATGCATTAGTCCAAGAGAACTACAATTTCCCTTTCAGAGCAGCGCTGCCTGCTTGAACCTCCGTTTTTTCAACTCTTATTTCAACCTTGATTTAGACTACCTTCCGACCACACGCATTTTAAACGCCGGTAACAAGTGCCAATTCTTGTAGCTCTTTGGGGATGAACAAGTTCGTTAGGGTTGGCGCTAATTGGCATTCACACGGCGACATCCTTACTAGCATTGGAGTAACTATCGTAGAAATTAAGTTATGTAAAACGGGCACGAGATGAATTTTCACACTGATATACCAGGAAGAACGGAAACAAAAAAAGTCATTTGTAAAGGATTCGCACGACGAGCGGAAGAGAGGAAACACGCTCATGAGCATGATGAAATTCTTTACCCTTTATTTCTTTCTAAGACGAATTAGGATATTTCAACCACGCAATTATCTCGGACAGACACTACCATTGTGGCGAAAAGGTTCCTTCCCATCAAGTGTGGTATATTTGGTCTAAGGCAGCAGATTTCACTTCTAATTTCGGAGCAACTACGACCCAAAGGGTAAATGAGCAACCCTATTAAACGCAGGGATCATCTCAAAGTCATTCCACGGCATAATTCAGTCAGACCAGAATTGGATTGGATATTTGGGGAGGCGACCGACTGCTAATGTCATTTGCGCCTAAAGGGATAGGTAAGGGAGGAAGGGTGGACAGAAACCCGGCGTCAGCATTAGTCTGCTCTTAACCAAAGGCGACAAGGGGACCACGGCTTAAAGTCTCATCCGCCAGACGGAGTACTCTACTTGAAGTGCCCTCCAAAAGACAAGAAAAGTAGGGATCGGGTTCCTCTGAAAAACATCCACCTCTGCAGGGATTTGAACCCTGGCCACCCGTGTGGTAGGCTAGTACTCTAGCCACCACACCAACCCGGTCGATTGGCAACACCTGGATCTTGGCGAGGGAATATGAGAATACTGTAGACGCTCTGGGTGCAGGAGTGGCGAAGGATAAAGAATGTACACACCATGTACAGAATAATGAATGACAAACAAAACAGCGTGATTCTTGTCAGAATAGGAAAGAGATTCTCTTCAGGACACTGAGGAGAAGGTCAAATAGAATCCTGTTTTAAACAATCTTACCGCCTCGGAGCCGAAAAATTTCAAAATCCAATGTCGACGGATAACATCATGGACGAGCCACGCCCCTGGCGCGGGAATGCAATGAATGAACGATACGGAACTAAGGCCTTCCCGCAGCAGGCGAGGGCTAGGACGCACCAGAGGCAGATTTTGATCTGCGAAAATATTTTTTTCACAAGGGCAGGGTTTAGGCTCAATTAGCATAATGTGCACACACTACATACATGAAAGAAGAATATAAAAAAGAGGAACGGGATGTAGAAGGATATTATGGAGAGGAGAAAGTAGATAGGACGAAAGGCGACGAGGATCAGAATTTTGGACGTAAAGAAGAGAGGTAAAAAGCAAGTGATACAGATAAGATAAATTGCTTGAGGAAGTAGCACGGCACCAATAAGAGTAGAAGATTTGTAGCCATCTAAACCTACTTTAAAACAAAGTATGCCAATTGAATATTTAGATGCCCAACTCTTATATCGTCTCTAAATGACCATGCTCAAGGCCGAATCACCATTTTTTGCAGACATTCCGCACTCAAGAGGACGAATAATTAGCAGACCATTATATAAAACCACCGACTAGACCTGATGGCGAACCTAATTAATTACCAAACGCTAGGAAAGCCATCGCTACGCCTTCATATTGTGATATATTACGCAAAAGCCAAACCCCGTTTTGGCCATCACATTATTGCCCCAGGATATACATTTCAAAAAAGCACTGACAAAAGGCGACTTAGTTTCTGAATTTACTGGGAGCCATAATTTCAAAAAATATGGTAGAGAAACTATTAAAATTCAAGAATGCATAGGACAAAACAGAACAAGTTAATTATCCAATGAAGTGCGTAACCATTTTATTTACAGAACCAAATCTCGAAGGAGATGCGACGCCATTATGAAGTTCATTTTAACAGCCACTTGTGCTAAAAAAAAATGATGACCAGGCACGCTAGAATTTGAAAACGGGACACGTATACGCCTTCCTCGAAGTCGACTTCTTAGAGTCAATGACACTTTCACCGAGAATAAATCCACACCTAATGTTCAACTAACAACACTTCTTGACCTAAATACCGAAGAATGATAAATCCGGTGGAATTTCCTGTTTACCACAGACTTTACGCATGCACTGCAATTCCTGCTTCGGGGAATGCAAACAATGATGAGGCGCAAACATGCGTGTGTTAGCTATAAACTCGCGCGAGGGATTTGCTGTTCAGGCGAAGACCAATATGCGACGAACGAAATAGAAATGTAACCATTGTCATGCGAGCATAAATAGCTTGGCCCATGGTTTGCACACCTCTGGTTAGTAACGAAAATCAGAGCAGTAAACACGAAATAAATTTTTAATATTAAATTAGTCGTTGTTAAACGAAATCAAATCAAACTCCCTATGATTTGTTCTCCACCTAAAAGTGTCCTACACATTCATGGTAGAAGGACCTTCGGTGGTCTAAAGAGGTCTTCACAAATCTGAGCCAACAAGATATCAAGGTGTTGACTTATCAGGGACAACAAATCAAAAAATATTACCGCAAAAATAAGGGTGTTTCCAGGGACTGACGGCAAAATTACGGCACTGTCCAGGCTTAACATTTCCAATAACTAACCAAAAAAAATGGGAGAAATCTAGTGGGGACAAACCTAATCAGATTTGAAAAAATAACGGCAGATAATCCCGTTTGAACTACATAACCTTACATATAATACCTTTTGAGAGAGAATGACCGACTATGCGAAACTGAAACATTATACGAGCGTCGATACTATATAAGGAAAATAACAGATGTGTAACCAGTGTTGAGAACACAGTTCGCCATAAGAGGACAAGCCTTAAAATACTAAGATTCAGCGCGATGTGTACCCCGGCTCTCTTCAAAAGCTCAGGGCAGGGGCGAAAAAAAAGACAGGTAAATGGGCCCTTTTCCTGAAACCGATCAGTACGAATGAATGGTTAGGTGACTTCACTATTGACTGATCTGCCTGCAATACGGCCACAACGCTCACAAATAAACAGCAATTAAATAGCAAAGTGAATACCCCTTCACTTCCACTCTTCACCATCCCTTAAGTCATTTCCGCCTACCATTCGCAGTAGGCTAACTTCTCCTTCTACGCAGTATTCTGCGTTTCCGCGTGCAGCCAGAATTTGCGACAGCTACACCCTCAAGAACCTCACCAATTCGTTTCACCGAAGAGCAAAATATTGCGGTGAATACAGCGGTAATCATGAGTCACGGTGTACACATTTTAGTAACTTTTCAAATAAGTCGAACAAAAATTCTTAGACAACATTCACCTAAGTTTACCAGTTTACTCGGTGGAAATCACCATTCCTATAGCAAAATAAACGATTCATTAGTTTTATTTAAAAATTTCACTCTATTGAATGCGTTGTTAAGAGTGCCATTTCGGCGCGGAATTATAGTTTTATCAAAGTATCGTATGCAAATAAGTGTTATTTTTATACGGCTAGCAACTAGATACTTGTCAGCAGCCTTCATTATAACATGGAATGTATTATTTCGCGTTAAGGAAAAAATCTGTGCCTACATATTCAATCAAATAATTTAGAAATAAATATCATGTGCACCACGGCTCTGTGTTGAAACAGCGTTAAATTGTCAAGGAATCAAATCGGTACAGAGCAATTACACTATTTTCACTTTGATCTATATCTACTCATTACTAATTAGAATGCGCGTGAAAATTTCCACGCAAAACTCACCACAAACGAAAATTGCTCCACCTCGCATAACCGGAGACTAAAACGGGATTCCCTAGTCGTCGTGTAAATCATTTAGACTGAAATTCCAAGTCTTCGCGGAACAGCTCCTCCCCAAACGAGAGGCACAACTCAACATAACTACACCCGCGGAAGAGGCGTGCACTCGGCACTGAAAATGGGACTAAGATAAGGGGAGTGGCGGTCAGGGACTTGATATCCATTAATTTCGCCCCCGACCCCCCTTTTCCCGTTCATCTGAGTCCTCCAGCGAGTTGTCAGTCAGCACCGTCGTCGAGAAACGCCCATCGAGCTGCAAAAACATCGCCCTTTTCAAAGACCGTTCACACGAATTCTTGCAAACACTTCATTGCGCAATCTGCTGTATGTTTGGAGGAGTATTTAAAATTGCGTCGTGTAGTGCCACGAATTGCAAGAATGCAAGCGCCAATGAATTAGCGACCGATAGGGTAATTTGCAGTTTTAATTCTGAGCCAGCGTTCTCGCAACTTCTAAGCATCAAATCGCGCAAGTGCTTGGTGTAAAACCGCCTTAAGAACCGCACATTTACGATTGATACGTGACGAGAGAACATTCGAGCGCAAACTGTCGCCCAGCATCGAATTCCACCGAATGGGCCCAGTTCGACGACCATTTGATTCGCGAGCTGACTTCACGCGTGAAATATCGAGGCTAGCAATTATCAAACTACGAAATCAATGTTCCACTGAAATTTGAGCTCTAAAGATGTAAAATGACTGAGCGTTGACGCCAAACTATTACGCAAAGCATCGGAGCAAAATTAAAAAATATCCACTCTCAGCCCAAAGCTTTTTCGTAAAAACTTCTAACAGCTAGGCAATAAATCTTATCATTCGAAGTTCCAAATGAGCGAGGAGCCCCGTAGAACTTAAATTCTTTAAGGAATACCTTGTCAATTAGTACACAACACACCCAAGGCCTGAAAGAGGGAAAAAACGGGCAATTCTCTAAGAATCTCATTCCAACCCAGGTAAAATAATGAAAAGTAATATTTATTCAATCCTACTCCAAATACTTGTAGAAGGAGACATTTAACGGCAGAAACAGAGGCCGAAAACCCGAGCAAGCCTAAGGATAGAATCCACCCACAACCCAGTAAGAGATATGTTTACATCTACGAAATACCGGGCAAGCCACCACTAGGGTGTGTGGCACGGGGAAATGAAGGTTTATGAAGGAATTAAGTTATTTATATGAGAAGACGGACTGGAGAGCATCAGAAGAAGGATATCTGGAAAGATGATTGCTTAATGGCTATCAGTGACCATCACTGAATGAAAATAATGCCGTTCAAAAGTGATTTATTCGACGTTCCACCGAAATAGTATCAGTGGACCCAACATAAGAGTTAATATTGCTTACAGACGCAACACATGGGGAATGGATGATAGTGGGGCTTCGTCGGGCTGCTAAGCAGGAGCAGCATAACAGGAAAGACCATAACACGTGAATGAATGCCCTAATTGAGCCAGTACGGGACTCCAAATGAATGCAAAAGGATTTAATATCGTAATCCAACACAGCGACGGTGGTGGATACACGTATGCGTGGCCTTCCTCGCCTAGAGCTCTTTTTATAATATTCCAGATCTATTATTATTACATGGTCTAAGGCCCAGTAGCAAACTCCATGCTGAAAATTTTCAACGCACGAGCAACGGGGAGACTGCAACAGAAGAGAGCGCCAAATATCTTATCTCACAAACCATAAAAGCATATTCCCTGGCGACGCGGGCAATAAAGACCTCTTTAAACTCGGAATCGTCCTTTTCTTCACGAGATTTCACAAACCTTTTCACCCCAAGCATACTTGCACATCATTCGATGAATTTTGTGCATGACAGTAATCGCACAAGACTAAACCTAGTAAACATACCGAAGGCATACTCCCCATGCCGATAGATATCTAATTTACCTAAAACTTAGTTTGCCTTGAAAGCCGAGTCATGAAGTATTATCCAAGCTAAAAAAAATCGTTTTGAAGAGAAGGCAAAAGTTAAAAAAAATGTTTTCAAACGCCAAAACCATTCTTCGTCATTCTAAATAGATATTGGGAAACAAAAAAAGTCTTTACAAAACTAAGCGAAAACTGAGCCCCGTCTTTTTATCACTTTCCCAAGTAGAAATAAATATATCTTTTCAAAACTCATTCCTCAAATAAACAACAAGGCAGTTCACCGAAATTTCTCGATCGTGCTAAGAGATGAATACCACTTCCAAGAGACGATGTAAATATCCTACTTGCATGGCAATAGTGCATGTTTGGTGATCTTCACCCCCTGCAACACACCCTCGTGGTGGCTTGCAGGGTATTACGTAGATGTAGATGTAGCCACGGAGTTCCGAACTTTTCTTTAAATCACCCAAACTGCAAATCGCAGGGTGTTGATGTTGAGAGTTAGTTTTGATGGGATGACCATGTATCCCATCCTTACGATAATGATCTCTATGGGTTAAGGCAGAGTAATTATTGTTAGGGGTTATAAATACGGCTTGAATGTTCATAGGAGTGATTAATCATCCCAGTAAGGCATCACAATGTAAATTTTTAGGAAGATGTCTAAGGTTTCGTTGACAGGGAAACATTTAGCTGACTAGGGAGAAGAGATGAATGTCCCAACATACCTTTTTCCCTCAGCTACGATCAAACAGAGGCACAGAGCCTCGGCAATTACATTCGACGAAAGGGTGACTCACGGCAAAATAACGCTGAGTGGAAAAAAATCCCACATGGGTTGTCTCCTCACGCATTCCCACACGCCCTTGCCTCTCCTTAACCCAAAGAGCGGCGGACAAGATCCACGCGAACACATTTCCCACCAATCGCCATCCGCTCGAGGAAGCAGGAAGTTACGTCCCATCTTGCATTTCAGAATGCACTGCCACGACCACCACAAGCAAGATGAAGTCCGCGTAATAATATGATAACAGAATCCACTAAAAAAAGGTGAACATTCTATTCGTAGGATCTTTCTAAAATCTTCCCCACAAGAGTTTCAACCTCGAGGTGGTTGAAGGTCTTGCCATCTTTGTATCCCGTACGGGTGGTACAGTGAGCGATGATGATTTACGCTAATAAAAGGTCCAACCACCCCTGATAAACTGGTGATTAGCAACGGGACGAAAGGATTGTAGACTGGAAGGTCTTGTTCCCCAGGCGATAATGACGGCGGTAAATCATTCTCATTGACCACAGAAGAGCGGAGAGTTAAGAGATTTTTCAATTAAAACCAATGCAGAGGAGCGCAACTGGAAGGCACCTTAAATGTAATTCCCAAAATAACATTGCGAAGATCGACAAGAATCCAACAAAATTTATTGACAGGATAGAAACACGTTCGTCGTTTTTCTCGAAACCTGAGACGATCAAGTGCACTCTCAGGGTTACTAAAATCCCCGTGACTAAGCACGCCGATGGGAAAACGATATTGTTGTGGCACTTGAAATGGGCTAATTTACATCTATTAAATACCGTGCAAGCCACCATTAGGGTGTGTGGTACAGGGAGATTCCACTCCAGGTATGCTGTACTCATCCCAGCTGAAATAAGAACCGCACACGTTCGCCCAGATACCAGGCGCAGGCCAAAAGAAGTCCGGATAACAATACGCGGTCAGACCAGAAAGTTAAAGGGTGATAGGTAGAAGAACATGCTACTATTTACATCAATTATAAAAACGCTGTATTCGCTAACTTTTGACTAGGTACACCTAGAAATAATATGTCTAGTTGATTTACTCCCAAACACTCATATCTTTATATGCAACCTAGAACTAAGAGCAGTTAGTGATTTGGAAGTAATTATTGGATCTGTGTCGCAGAACAAAATATAAAAACATGAAGTTTAAAATTGGCAGCACGCCGGCAGAGTATGATGAAATTTTATCTCCAGACAATGTTTTCGAGGTTGCTGATGCATCAGTATTCGTAGCTCACATTAACTTTCATAGGGTATGGAGTAATTCACGCTGGTAATGGCTCACCCTTTGCCCGACACACCACTGAGGTGGCTCGCAAAGTATTATGAATATGTAGATGAACTAACTTCTAGGTACCGCTTTTTAGTCATACGTTGCTGGCGACAAGTCCTTAGACACACATTTTCGACGATACCCGAACCTCAAGCAATTGACATGAAGCGTATTTGAGACACTGACTCCACGTGGAACGAGAAAGGGGCGTTACATGCATTAGATCTTCCCTCAGAACCGTGACGGAGGCGCACAAATATGCGAAGTTCGAACAAAGTGATCCAGCCCTCGCTGGAATGCCTCGATCGCAGTCATGGACAAACGCGCGGCGTAACGAACGCGATAGCGAGCCACAGAACGCAAGCGCACCAGAGATAAGAAATGGAAGAGAATTCACAGAAAGAACGCGGCACATAATAAGCACCAGGGCCAGCAGGCGGGTGAGGATACCTCCCGCCATTGGCATTCGAGAGAGAGATAAACCGCTTGAGATCACCATGGCAAAATAAACAGAATCGTCACTCACTCGATGGCATTCTTCGTAGAACGCAGAATCCCCGACTCTTCCGCACGGCTTGGTGGATTCGCTCACCTGACTGCTTGCTCTCTGGCTAGACTCCTTTCCTCAACGCTTCGGCTCGACAACCCGACCGTAACACATATCCGGCCATGCGCCTTCTTCTCGCGAGATAACGACATAAAATATTTAAAGTAACCAACAGACCTTAGGGGGGCGGAAGAGGGATTTTTCCCGATGCTGAGGATCCATTACCGGATGCTCGCGCGTGCACTCGCGCCGGATATCCTCCGGCCATGCAAACGAGGCTAGCGAAAAACCCGCTCGCTCTAACATAATTGCTCTCGCGTAGCGAAATTATCAAACCCTCTCTCGCTACCCGGGAGAAACATGCCAGCATTAATTCACGCCTTTGCAAGCAGCAAAGACGTTTGGAGTAATAAAAATTTTCCGGCGCATTAGCAATGACCCGGATATCAAAAAACTGTGAAGAAGGAACGGTACTATGTCGCGAGGAAGCGTCGATTACATCGGATACCTTTTTTGTGGAGATTTTTACATTTCGGATAACTGCTCCTGACATCTTTCAGTATATTGAACCACTCATTTTTCAAGTTACATAAGGTATATTCGTAGGAGGGAATAACACGGTTGTGTACTCCCCATTTACTTTTCATATTACGTGACTAAAAAACAGAATCACGACAAAAACGCCCATACATTTGCATGCATCACACACTTTTCATTCATAAAACACAAAAATGACAGGTGGTCTGACACCACCTGCCAGGCGCTCGCCATTCGGAGGCTTGCGCGGAACCAGGTAAATTGAAGCATTTGGAATTAATGGACTCGAGGTGTTACGCGGTAAGCTGCAGTCCCCTTCACATAAAGAATCGATTTACTCACGATTATCTTACCCGCCTTACCTATGATCTACACGATACAAATATCATACATGCAAATCCAACAGGAATTCACGAACGTTTGAGTTGCCCGGGGCGCTTCTTCCATTGCGCGGACACTTGTGTTATTGTCATTTGACAATTGCGCTCCTGAGACCGAAAAGGCGATCATCATTATGTCAATTTTTCCATTATATAAAAATCAATAATTGTTATTGGTGGTGTGCGAAAGATGGAAACGTGATGATACTCATGGATACCACGGGCGGTCAAGTTCTCATTTATCCTTCGAGTCGCATGAGATATTACGACCGTAAAATTAACCGGCAAAACTCTTTCTGGACAATTCAAGTCGTCCGTTCATTTGAATTTTTTTAAATTAGCGTTGACCTCACGCTATGACTGAGGAGTGATATCCCAGCCGTTAGACGGAGACATTCTTAGGCCGTCTGTGGCAGGGAATAACTACTTCGCTGGACGGTGATACCGATATTTTCATGGCATCAAATTATTTGCACGGGAATTGTCTCAACACCTACCAGGGGATATGTGAATTGGACTAAAACCGAGCTGAAGAAGGTCGTCTCACAAGGAGAAGAGGGCCTCCGGCGGTATGTAATAGCACAGACTTTCCCTCTACAATGAACTCTAATTTAACCGGTAGATCACAACATAAAACCCTCATAGATGATACTACATCCTCGCATCTTGCTAAATTAAAACCCAGAGCACTTTAACTGAATCATAGGATGCGCATGCCATTGGCCAGATCAGAGACACCGGTCCACACGAGGAAAGGAGATTAAACACGGAATTAAGGGCGGGGTATTCCAGTCACTGCAAAACATTTTTTTTCTTTGGGTTATTTTTAAAGAAACTTGAGTCTTGAAACACCTGCACCCGAGATACGGCCCGAGGAGGAGCATAACCACGCATATCCTAATAGAAGCTTTATATAACAGCAACAAAAAGAAATTTACGAGTAGGAGCATGAACATTACGACTGATGAGCAATTCCTCCGAATGGGGAAATGTTGGCCTCACACTTAAACAGAGAGAATATCATCTTGGCGGAGAAATACAAACATCCTCGGTAAAAAAAAGCGCGAACTTGTTCACAAAAAACCTTTTGTGGCCCTAAAACTTCATGGCAAAAACTAGTGGTACGTTGAAAGATATTTATTTACGAGCAGATTTCAAAGTACACCTTTGCATTGGTGTTCTATTCAGCAATACTTTGTCAAAGTTAATAGTAAAAATTATAATCATACTGACACGCTTGTGGCGATGCATTGCTATCTTAACGCGTAGAATAGAGGGACATAATATTTTATTTTTTAACCCTCGAATCACATGCATGGAGGTCTTCTTCCAAACTCAGAATAATAATTTCCAATTGCTAATATTGTTACCAACAAATATCAAGGCGTCAGATCAAAATTTGGGTTACCATTTCGTCCAAATTCAGAATGCAAAGCCAAAAATTGAGACCAACAAATGATTAAATCAAGCAAAAAAATCAAAATATAATTCTCCCATCATTGCCATTTCTGCCTAAATGGTGCTTCCTTCAGTAAAAATAGAGTTCTTCATTGAAATTCGGTCCAATAATTTTTCTCAACTCATAAGATCATGAAAATTTGCACTCAGAGACCCGAGATTACAGCTCATCAATCACCTCGATCTCATATTATCGATCCCAATTACTCACTAACAGTTAAAATAGCGTTAAGATTTTCATCAACCTAATAATGACAATCATATAGCGATCACCATAGGATCAGAGAGAAAAATAAATAGTTAATTTTAAACCTAGTTTCTAAACCCATGAGACACTGAATGAATTTCACAGATTGCCACCTCCCGTCAAATAAATAGGAAAACTCTCATTTCATAAATCATTGCGTTACGACAATTTATCAATAAGCATTTGCTTTGGGTTAAGGATACGAAATCATAATCCTAAAACAAGTCTCTAATAATTTGTCTCATTCCCACGAGCGAGAATTCAAAAAATCTTGAAATAATTCATCACTTCAAAACAGCTGCAAAATTAGTAAGCCGGCGGCCGGACTAACATATAAAGAGTAGGGAAGACGAAAGTAAGTGGGCGTCGGGTGAGTCGGCCTTCAGGGAGATGAGAGCGCTCTCAAAACGGCATGATTTGAATTCTTGCACTCACCCATGTCTGCGCTCCGACATATTCTAAGTTACAAAATGCAGCACCAATATGACCGAACGGATACCACAAGCGATAACAATCAGATGTGATATAAGGATGCGGTCGAGAAGCCCAATTTAAAACCAGAGGAATTCGCATCCACGTTCAACAGTCAAACTGTTGAACCTGCATAAGCAACACCATCGTCACGTACGTAGTTGAAATAAAGATAAATGCGAATTATTTTGTAGCAGTGGTAGCATACCTATAGTGGAGTAGATGTTGGGGATAACACACTCCGTGCCTACACACTTGAGGTGGATTGCAGAGTAATATTTACTTGAAGAATACATTTATGACACTCAATAGAGGTTAGGATGCCAATAATTCATAAGTGGTAACGTCCGACAGTAAAGGAGTTACTTGAGTCCAAATTGTCACAGGGGGAAGAGCGTGAATTTTTCTTTAAAATCGAAAACGTTTCACGATTGCCACGGTAGGCATCATTGGGTCGCCGGCCTCGGTGGTGTCGGGGAGACGTCACTGCATAGGACGGGTTCAAAGCCACCTTGGATGTGTTTTTTTAATCTCCAAGGAATGATTGTGAATCAAAATAAAAAGGATTATTAGGAGTTCTTAAAATGGCAGAGCGTGTAAGACGCAAAGAATAACTAAAAGGGAGATATTTGTCAGGATAAAATAATTAAAAGAGCTAAAGGGCAATTCTTTGACTTTGCCAACCCCGAGTGGGGAATGGCGTAATGGGTGTGTATGTTTATAAGTATTAATTATCACTCTCAATTCGATTGATGACCACGGGATTTGATAAACTTGTGGCGGGATTCTCCGATAATAACGAGAATCGTGAATTATACCCGCGAAAGCCTACCTACAGCCGCACGAAAGAAATTCTATGCTCAAGAAAAATAAACAGGTTTATCTCCTCCGACGAATTCATGTGGATACCGGGTGGAGTGGTTTCTCTTTCTCCGCAGGAGAATGGGATACACAAACTGCACCGGTTTCTTTTTGCGCGGCAAGTTCTCACGCACGGCTCTAAAGAAAAAACAGTGAAACCGCTGGCGGCGAGGGAATGTAGGCGGATGCCTTGTGGTACATACATACGAGCCGAACCCGGCTCCCGCGGGGACGTGCAAGAAAGCCGAACGGCCCTGAAGGGCTTCAACAGAGCCGTGCGGCGGCAACCTTTTGGTAAGAAACGAACAACAACCAACTTACCGTATGCTATGGTCGCCGTTGCCGGGACGTCCGTGTATCTCGGAGGGGGTGCCTCATACGGGACCCTGTAATCACGCGTCCTTCGACTCATAACCGGATTGAGCCACACTCAAAGAAGATCACACTCAAACACTGCCACACTCTTTTCTTCGGATTCGAAGTGTTATATTCACCGTTTTCTATCCACCAAACCCACTTCACCTCCCCCTTCTCTTCCAAATCGGACTCAAAAGAGGGGCTTTAGGGTCACATGGAGCCAACATGGGCCTCCACGAATTCACGTTTTCCAACACACTCTTTCCAGACCGCCCTCCAATCCGAGGATGCTGAAAGTTGAAGAGGCGCAAGGATGAAATAGTACGGGAAGATTCCCCTTGGTAACGCGGAACCTCTCCAGCGCACTCGGGAGGAACGAGACGAGTGTAAAAAAACAACTGAATCAGCCACACGGAACACACATGGAAAACACTCGCGGTAACATTGGTTCGGAAGGGGGGTTAAGGCTTTCGCAGGGCTGCCTCTCACCTAGTTGCCTTTAGCCGATGAATGCCGTCGCCGCTAGTATCAAAGAAGCCTCACCCTCCACCAGAGATGGAAGAATCGGAGGCAGCGGCAACACTTCACGGTTCACGTAGCGCCTCAAAGGAAACGGCGACCTAAGCGCGCATTTCCACGTCCAGGCGGCGGTGAGCGAACCGAGCTTCAGGGACAACTACATCAGAGTCGAGTCACCGATTCAAAAAATCCAAATGAAACCAAAAACTCGAGGAAAAAAGCCTATATCCAAGAGTCTCGAGAGCTGCAGTGTTCAAACACGGGTTCCAGACGGTGAAACGTGACAAACTCACAGAAATAAACAAATGACTACCATTTGACACCCCCGCACACGCAACGCCCGATTGAAACTGTACAACTCCCCTGAGGTGACTGACGAAGGCGCTTGGCGCTTGCCTGAGCGCTGGAGAGGCGGCGGATTGCCGCGTTAGCGGCGCTGCGATCGCCGGGTCTTCGGAGTGGCCACCCCCACACCCCTCTCCTTCTCCGGTCACAGAAGCGGAATGAGAGAGAGAGGGGAGGTAGGGGATGGGGCACTCCCCACCCTACCCCGCCCCCCCCAGCATTCCTCCCTTTCCCTTCACTATCGCCCCTCTTCCTCCCCACACCCCCGCTCCAGACAACCACGCTCTCGCTGGCGGCGGTGGTCGAAGGCGAACCAAAACCAACGCTCCTCTCAAGAGGAGAGAAGAATGAATGTCTCCCGACGAACAACTCGCCTCTCTCCCGAGGATATCCCATTGAACTGCCAACCCTCTTCCTCCCCTTTTCGCACGTTTGTTACCATTCCACTCATATTTTTAACCCTGCACATTTTTTTCTAAGGGGACCTATTAAATTAAGGGGATATTTAACTTTAAGTTGGTTTGGCCGTGTCGCGAATCGATTGTTGAGTTGTATAACTAAACTGATAAATTATAGTAGAGTCAATGTTGGCAGAATAGTCGTTGGTACGTGGAGGATATCATGGAATGGTTGCTTGTTTAGTCAAGCGAAACGGTCTGTATTCAAGTGTCCTACTCACATCGTCATTATATGAGGAACATGAAAAAAGTGAAATTATACACCTGAGCAGCGTTTCCGATAAAAACAGGATAAGGTAAGGAATGTAAGGGTAACAAAATACATCTACATCTACGTAATACCCTGCGAGCCACCACAAGGGTGTGTGGCAGGGGGTGAAGATCACCAAACATGCACTATTGACATGCAACTAGGATATTTAAATGAGACATTCTAGAAAATAGGGTCACATGGAGCTAGATGGTTAGTATCTACATAATAAGGAAGGGATTATTGGTTGTCATTACGTGCATCATGCACTACAGACTACTCTAACTATATTTCACCTACCTATCCCTTTGCTTCGCTGCCTATTGTTTTCTCTTACAGTACGCGGGAAAAATGACATTATAAATCTATCGGTACGACAATCTATCTCTCTAATCTTGTTAATATGATCAAACCTAGCATAATACGTAGGGGTTCTTAATATATATCTAACGTCGTCTGTGAACAAATCGGTTTCGATTTTACTTAAAAGGTTTAACCTAAATTTTAACCTGCGTTCAGATAGTAATTCCCATCCTACTTCTTCTATTAAACTCGTAACACTTATACAATTATCATAACGGCCTTTAACAAACCTAGCGGATCTCCTTTGCACACGCTCTAATTCTTTTATCATACCTTCCTCGTCTTCTTCTTCTTCGGTTATCAACCCATGGGTTGGTTGGCAATGGCACGCCATTCCACTCTTTGCTCAGCTTTTCTCTTCATTTCACCATATGAGGCGCATCCAGAGTCATTGATGATCTGCTTCATATAGCTTAATCTAGGACGTCCTCTACGATTTGTCCCCTCAATACAACCTTCAGCTATTAATTTTATAAAATCATTGCATCGTAGAATGTGGCCTATTAGTTTAAGTCTCCTTGTCTGTATCTGTCTCCAGAGACTTCTATTTTCTTTTACTCTTCTCAGCACTTCCTCATTGGTGATTCTGTCTCGCCAGCTGATTTTCTGCATCCTTCGATAGCACCACATTTCTAGGGCCTCTAATCTGCTCTTTTCATGTTTCCCTATAGTCCAGCTTTCACACCCGTAAAGGGCCACACTCCAAATATAAGCTTTCATAACCCTCTTTCTTACTTCCAGACTAACATTTTTACAAGTCAGTAGAGTCTTTTTATCATTGAAAGCTATTTTTGCTAGTTGTATTCTATTCACAATTTCTCGTTTACTCCTTCCATCTTCTGTTATCTTGCTTCCCAAGTAGCTGTATTCTGTAACTTGTCCTAGTTCTTCATCATTTATTCTTATCCTTACAGGTTCACAGCAGTCTTGAGCACCGCATATCATCACTTTAGTCTTTTGCTTGTTTATCCTCATTCCATATTGGTCTCTAAGAATTCTTTCCATCTCGTTAAGTATAGTTTTTAAATCTTCTTTCTTTTCTGTAACTATGGCAATATCATATATCGGCATATCGTAACATATCTATTTTCTTCCCATTAACTTTGATTCCTACATCAACATTTTCCCTTACTTTATTGATTGCTTCTTGAATGTATGCATTGAAAATTATTGGTGATAGAGGACAGCCTTGTCTAACTCCTCTCCTTATTATAGCTGTATCTTCTTTATTCTTATTTCTAATTAAGGCTGTTTCATTTTGATATGTTTTAAATATTATTCTTCTATCGTTGTATTTAAGTCCAACTTTTTCCAAAATCCTAAACATTTTTGGCCATACAACATTATCAAATGCTTTCTCAAGATCAACGAATGCAACATAAGTTTGTTTATTTTTAGATATTTGTTTTTCAATGAAAAGTCTTAAAGAGAGTATTGCCTCTCTAGTCCCCACTCCTCTTCTAAACCCAAATTGGTCCTCACTTAAAGTGTTTTCCAGCTTTCGTTCAACTCGTTTAAGGATTATCCTTATAAGTATTTTTGAGGCGTGTGATAATAAACTGAGTGTGCGATATTGCTCACATTTCGTAGCAGATGATTTCTTTGGTATAGGTATCATAACACATTTTTGAAAGTCTTCAGGAACTTCACCCGTCTTGTATATTTTTTTTATAATTTGTAGTAAAGAAGCTTTCAATTTGTCACCAGCTTTTTTAATCAGCTCAGAGGGAATGTCATCACAGCCTACTGCTTTCCTATCTGGCAAATCTTGCAATGCTTTCTCAAATTCTTCCTGTAAAATATCTTCTCCTAGTTCTTCCTCTTCTATTTCTTCACTTGATTTCATTACATTATCTAATAGTGGTCCTCCTTGGTAAAGCTCTTCAATATATTCTTTCCATCTCTTAAGTGCATCGTCACCAAAAAGCATTTTGCCTTCTCTGTTCTCTATCGTATCGAAATATTTTTTGTTTTGTTTGTTGAAAATCTGTTTTGCTGTTTTATAGGCTATGTCGGTTTTCCCTTTGTTCATATTTTCTTCTACTTCTTTACATATGTCAGTGAGGTAATTTTCTTTGGCCTTCCTAGATTCTCTGTTGATTTGATTCCTGAGTTTTCTGTATTTGGTTCTACTCTGCTCGTCAGTGGCATTCTTGTAAATTCTTCTCTCCTCGATGAGAAAAACTATTTCGGGCGTTATCCATTCTTTTCTGTTTGCAGGTATAACTTTACCGACAGATTCTTCAGCTGCTTTATGTATGCCATTTTTAATCTGATTTAAACCTTCCTCGTACGGATCCCATATACTAGCGGCATTTTCTAAATGAGGCCTGACAAGTGTAAAATAGCGTCTTTCTCGTACTCTCATCGCATTTGCCTAGAACCCTTTTTACGAATCCTAATCTACGGTTTTCTACACTATTTATTTCCCTGATGTGTTTCCGCCATGACATGTCTTCAGTAATGGTGACGCCTAAGTATTTAATAGATTCTACGTTACATATTTTCTTTTCTTTGATGCAATAATTATTCCGGGGAAAGCATTTTCTTTTTTCAAAAGTTCATTATCGCGCATTTCTTCAAATTTAATTCTAGCTGCCAACCATCACACCAATCATCAATCGCATCTAAGTCCTTAGCTAAAGACTGACTGTCCTCTTCATTTCTAATTTCCTTATACACTACTGCATCATTGACAAAAAGACGGAGCTTGCTATTTTTTACTAGTGTATTCAAGTCATTTAAGTGGAGAAGAAATAAAATTGGGCCTATCACGCTTCCATGGGGAATACCCAATGTAACTTTTACTTCGCCTGAGCTGACACCATCTAATACCACCCTTTCATCTACATCTACGTAATACCCTGTGAGCCACCACAAGGGTGTGTGGCAGGTGGTGAAGATCACCAAACATGCACTATTGACATGCAACTAGGATATTTAAATGAGACATGCTGGAAAATAGGGTTAATGCCTAAAACGCGTTCATGTAAGAAGTCTCCTATCCAGCCAACTATATTACTGTCTATCCCGTATGATTTTAACTTCGCGAGTAACTTACAGTGGGGAACCTTGTCAAAAGCTTTTTTAAAGTCAAGAAACGCTGCGTCTACCTGTACGTTACCATCTCCGGAAACTAAAATATCACGAACAAAAAGACCTAATTGAGTTTCGCAAGACCGTCCTTTTCTGAACCCATGCTGGTTTGTTATCAATAAATCCTGGCTGTCGAGGTGTCCCATTATTGATGTAACTATTATATTCTCTATAATTTTACATGATAGTGACGTTGATGATACTGGTCTATAATTACATGGCTGTTCCCTATCGCCGCTTTTAAAATTTGGGGTCAGTTTGCTATCTTCCAGTCTTTGGGAACCGCATGTTCTTCGAGGGATTTGTTAAATATTACTTTAAGATACGGAGCCATTTTGAGGGCTAATTCTTAATACACACGAGATGGAATTTCATCAGGACCTGAGGACTTCTTCGGGCTAATGTTATTTAGTAAGGATACGGTTCCGCTACAAGATATGTCGATCCAACGATAGGTGACTTTATTTGTTACGGTCGAGTTTAAGTCGTTAAAAATCACAAAATTGTTGAGGCTCGTAAAGTCCAAGGAGTTCCTGATAGGTTGCAAGGCTTGAATGGGACGTGAAGTTGGTACCAGTTAAATGATTTTGTGTACAACATACTTGTTAACACAAACAGATTTGTTACACTGCTGAGGTATTTGTCATTAGATCAGTATTATAAATAGCCCACCGAAAACTATAACATTCCAGGTTCAACTTCGAATGTCAATATACAAGGTTCATTCAATGTATTTCTACGGCTTTCGATACTGCAATAATGAAATAACTTTATTTAAAACTTTATTTAAGACTCTTTTCATGCACAGAATCGCTTTTGAAGTTAATTTCTCCAAGAGTTTCGTAATTTTTTCGTTTCTTAGCTTTGCGTAACTAAATTTAATGTCTACCGCTCACAGGCGTCCTAAATCAATTTTTACTTCTTTAAATGAACAATGAACAACGCGGAGTGAGAATGATTGATAAGGAATGAAAGGAAAAACCAAAAGTAGGAGAGCTTTTCGTGAGGTACGTTCAAGTAAAAAATCATGTAAATCGTGAAGTCGACTGGGAAGAGCTGAAGCCAACATTCTTAGAGCTGATGGCTGCTGAAGACTGATGCTTACGTCACAGTGAGCGCGATCCAAGAGTAAACAACTTCGCAGCGCCTCTAACAAATCATATAAAAATCAATTTTACATATTAAATGATAAAGAATAAATGAAGCCTGGATCAAGTGGGCATGTCCGTTTTGCGACCTCTGATTTTTGAATCAGCAGTCACGGAAATAGGCGCTGTCCTGGCAATATTCAACGTCTACCAGAGATACCTTAAATAACGAAAGCCATTGTCTAGAGGGAATAACAGAGAATAATATTACGTGTAACCGTTAACCGATATTTCTTCATGTTAGTCACTAGTATCATGACAAGCATCTTTTAGACTTAAAATCTCTCCAAATTTCCTTGTCACTTACTGCTAAGCAAACGCTTCACATACCCCTGATAGTCTAGGTGCCACTAGTTTAAACCGACTGTATACCATACCAAAATTCCCAATTATGCAATAATGAATATTGAAAGCTGTTTTTACAAAAATAAACTATATTAAGAACGAAAAACGCGCGCATAGTGTGCTTTTCAAAACTTAACTGATATACACGTAAAATCTGAAATAGTCGCAACTTGTACAGGTATAATATTGTTAATTGTAGATTTTTAATACATTGGCAATGATGATAACACTTTGAGATAGGCGATGCCTTAATTCACTTCCTGCACTAAAGAAATGATGAGGTTCGTTGATTATACAGACAGCTATAAACACTTAAATAAAATAAATGAAATACACCGTAACTGATAGATTTAAAAAAATGCTATTTCGAATGTATATTTATAATATTAGTATACACATTCATATATCACTGTTTAACCGATTAACACAAATCGAATACAGAATGGGACTCTGACATCCCTGACGTGCGCCGTTGGGTCTGTAGGAGAAATGTGAACGTAAAATAGGAAATATGGTTCGCATCTCCAATCAGTTGAGGCACCATCCATCCTGCTGCTACTTACCGTCGCACTCATTAGCAGGGACCCCAGATTTGCCGTGAATCAGATTTAGATTCACGCGAATTCCTCAGCGTGAGACCAAATCAAACGGAGAATCACGCCTACTGGCCAATAAACGCTATCAGGTCCTGTCAACACGTGCGTGCAGGCGTTATCGGGATTACGCTATTACTCCAGGAATAAGAGACTCGCGAAAATACTTCCTGTAACTTCGTCAGGTAGGCATAATAGGCCGTGACAGGTAGGTTGGTAACATAACGGTGAGGCAGCTTAAAGGTCGCAGCCTCGAATGGATTTCTCGGAAATGCATGTTTCTCCAGTCATAGGAGAAACGTAACCACAGGTTAAACGGTGCTATGTGACCTCAGCAGCGTGAGCACCATAAAACCTGGATCTCATCTGATAAAATAGGCTCTCTTTCATATTTGAGGTCCACTCACGCAATCCGAAAGGCGCGTCGCTGAAATCACTGTCGCCGGCGTAACCGGCCTCACCCAAAGGGACGAACTGCCCCCTTTCCCTTCCCCGTGGAGTAGCCTCAAAATTTTCTTAGGTGAATATTTCACAAAGATTCAGAGATGTGCAACGACAGCCTAGCTTAAGCATCTAAGTATTTCAGCTCAGGAAATTTCAACAGAGGGACTTATATATTTCAGCGAATTGTTCCCACTAAATAAAGTCAAGGCCTAACATTAATTTAATTTTCCACTTCATTTGTGGGGTGCCCTCATCGTCCCCACCATAAAATTAGGCAAGTGGGTGATTGCTAAGGGCAAAAAACAATTAACAGGAATGAAATTGAAGAAAATTGGATCCATCATTATCACTCACAGAGGACATCAGTAACAGGCTCCTCCTACCAGAAAGAGATTATCTCCTTTTTGTCACTGACCTATTGCAAATACTGGGCTAGAAATCGCTTTTAGACTTTCAATTAAATGCCAGACTTATTCTAAACTTTTCGACTTCAGGCTTTGACTTCACTTCGTGGAAGTATCTTATATTAGAATCCATATTACAGAAGTACGGGGCATCTTTTCAACATGGGTTCTAAAATATTTATTCTGTTTTGCAAGTTCCGAACCAATCTATTAGCTGACGACGTTAAAAAAGGATCACGAACTCTGAGGTACCATGATTGATCAGATTATAAGAATAAATATAAAATAAATGGCCTGCAGAGCGGATAGGTTTAAAATGTAATTTTGCCCGCGAAAGATAAGAGACTAAAAAAGCTGCCAATGGTATTTTTAACTAGGCTTGTGGTGTAATCAGTTGATTTATTCCCTAATGCTTGTATTCTTATCTGCTACCTACTTCTTACACCAGGCCATGGATGAACATATATTTGTGAAATGTTACCTCCTCACGACTTTGACCGGTTTGTGTTAATGCAGTCAGTTGTAGTTGCCACATTAAATTTGATAGAGTTTAGCGTAACGCATGTCGCTGATAACTCATCCTCTGCGACACACCCATGAGGCGGCTCACCGTATATTATGTAAACGTAGAAGAAAGAGGTGCAGTGCCAACTTATGCGAGATAGTGAAACTGCCTATCCGCTCGTCGCGAAAGATTACGAAATTTACGTATTCCTAACTATGAACACAAATTGCGATAACACATGGGGAATACCCGCGATTGCGCCCTCAGGCAGAAGTAAAAGCGACGAAACAAATGTGGAATGTAAACATTATGGCAATCATTCCACGAGATAAATCACGGGAAGTACAGAGCGCTAGGTAACAACTGCGAGACTGAGATGGCCACAGCCCAAAAGTAATATTGCTGTTCTGATACTATTTTCCCACGCCCGAGTGCTACGCAAATAATTTCGAAATGTTAGTTGTCGAACAAAAATTGCTAAGCTGGCACAGGAATATTGTTTATTACATCTGATTCCTGGATACGCCAAGCTTGGAAGCAAAGTGAACATTTATGATACTCTGCGTTTAAGGTGGCGGAAGCGTTAATCGCACGTCATTTAATGCACATTTTAAGAACTTTTCATGGAAGGCAGAAACAAAATTCTCCCACCACACTTCATCTGAGTAGGTACATATCTAAATACGGTGGATTTCACCATGTATGGAGAAATATATTTGATGCATGAATAATTTTGAAAACTGTTGTCTTAATTAAAGCATTGATTTGACTTGGTTTTATGGTGCGAAATACGAAATTTAAAGAAAATTCATGCGTTCATACATATGTTTTTACAAAAGCACTACAGTAATATGAGTATTTTTAGTAATATGAGAAGTTCCGCTTCAACCACCTTGAGTCTTAGGATGATAATTAGCCATATAGGACGTTGCCACTTTATTTTTCATAACATTATGACACTGCAGAGAAAATAAACCAGTTCTTTGATTTTAGATATTGCAAGTGATACACTTGTTTCAATTGCTAATGATTCAAAGAATTTATAGTGTGAAGATAACGGTCAGGATCGGGGAAAATATTAATCAAAACTTGTGCAACGATGACGATTTTTAAATGAGAAGTTTTTGCGTCAGTTTAAACTGCAAATAGACTATACAGACAGTGATTATCAGATTTGAAAGCAAATTGGCTCTGCATCACGGGTGTCCGCATGAACACTCTACCACGGTAGATCAGATTATGAGAATAAAGTTATGGAAATAGACTGGTGAACATGTTAGCATCCACATGGCTCTCTCCTAGTTAGCGGCATTAGAATGTCGTTCTTCCCGCGATCGCTTAAAGACTATAATGATTGCTAATGAGGCTTCTGAGTAGGTCAGTCGACGGGTCGCATAAATGGTTAGTTGATATGATCCCAAATGCTCTTAATCTGCAACGTAGTACAACCATCACTATTCGTATGATCCCTGCATTACCCTAGTATATCGTTTACGTTGCACTATGCACCCTTGTGTGTATACCCGGGTACCCAAAACGCCAAAAATCGAAAAAAAATTCAATATTCTAGGAGGTATTTTGCCTTAGGCCTTTGGATACTCGCGATTTTATCTTTTGACAGTGTAATAAGGAAAATAGCTGTGTAAAAAATATGAAAATTATATGTTTGGCAACTATTTCAAAAAGTTACCTTCCCAGGCACGACCGGGTACCCGGGTACCCATACTTACCCTCTTCATTTTTCTACCTTAAAATCGTTACTATTTAATATAATCTCTATTTATAAACATATACAATGCAAAATTAATGCAAGAATAAATAAAACAACAATCTGAGTCAAACAAATGTTAAATAAACAAATAAAGTAACAATTTTTGATCTTGTTTCTCTTCGTCTTACAATTTGTGCAGCGTATATTTAGTGATAACTTTCAGACGACCGCTGTTGACAAAGTAAAACTTTTATTCATTGGAACATTAACAACAGAATATTACTTATTACATAATGGGCAAAATGCTTTTGTGACACAATGTTCATTGCAAATAGGTTTATTACAAGAATCGTAAGGTTTTCTTGTCTTTCTACGTTATCTGTTAGGCTGTTGTATGCATACCTCACAAATTCCAACCACAGTTTTTCCACCAGTTCTATCTCTTGGAGTGGAAGTAGTTGACTCTCAACATTCTGCACACTTCTACCAATGACACCTTCAATGGCATTTTTTGTTGAAAAATTCTCATTACTTGCTGATTTTGAGTACGATCTTCAATCAATGGTTTTGTTAAATCCTCGCTCAATTGCCGCAAGAAAAGTCGACGTTGATCTGTTCTTTTTAGTATCGTCTTATTATTTTCGTGACACATGATATAAGCTGCAAAGGCAGCAATATCTAGCACAATATAAAATATCGCACATGGCCATCTAGAAGTGCGCCGTTGGGTAGTGTAGCGGCCGTGATTTTAGTCCATTGCATCGACACCAACCTTGTATTTCCTATAGTCTAATATCATTTCTGTTTTTTTTTTCTATTCATTATCTGATATATTCGTGTCATAATGCATCGTTGATAGCAGAGTATCAGCTTTCTTCTTTTTAGGTACATATGAGCAGAATGCTACATTTTCATAAAACCCAAAAATGGTGGAGTACACTTCCCTATCCCTCGAAACAGCTGTAGCCTTCGGAACGTATGGCTTGTTCTTTCTAACAGTACCATGAATCGTTATATTCCATGATAGCAGAAGCCTTGCAACAGGTAAAGATGTAAAAAAGTTGTCCATCGTTATGTTTCTACCGCTATCATTATATATCACCGCGAGCTCTTTTACTACCCTTTCCCCGTGATTTTGTTCTCGAATGTTTCCTTGCTTTCCTGTGTATATAATGCCGTGCAGTGGATACCCATTTTTAGCATCCCAAATCCACCATATTTTAATTCCATACTTTCCAGGTTTACTGGGTATATACTGGGCAAACTTCGTTCGTCCTCGATATGGGTAAAGCGGCTCATCAATAGTTAGATTTGCAGATGGCCGGTAAAGTCTTGATAAATTGTTATTTAAGAGCAGCTGGTAGCGTGTTATTTGCCCCCCAAGGGCATTCTCCCCCACTACTATCTTTACTTAGTAGAAAATGATGTGCAGCTGGAAGTACGTACAAAGTAGCAAACGATATTTCAAATGTAGATACTGTTTAGTCCACTTATAGTCTTTTTGGGAACCCGGGTATGCGTTAGTGTTAGAAAAGCCGAGTAGATATACACAAAAGGGTTAATACAAATAGTTTCTGTAGCATTGGTAGGTCATCTATAGTGAAAGGCATGTAGGTGAAAGTTACTAGTACATCATAGCGCACGTCGGTGATTACTCACCCCCTTCCACACACCCTTGACGTGTCTTGCAGGATAATATGTAGGTGTAGAAGAAGGTCCGGCTTTCTATTCTATTCCAAAGCGTTCCAAAACATGGAGTCTCGTAGGGCACAAGAGCAAGGTGGTGCAGTGGCTTAGGGGTCATGGCACTCGACGACTCATATAAACCGAAAGTAATCTCAAGCTATCTGATTTTCTGAGCAGTGGATATTCCAAGGCAACGGTAAGAAATGCGCTGATTTACCCTGACCTTTACGGGTGGATTGCAAGCACCACGTGTGAGTCGCACGTTTGATGACAATAGTTACACTTTGTTTCAAAAGTTCAAAAACTAACAACTGATCCATCTCGAAATGCCCGGCATGAATTTGTTTTCCGCATGATTTAGTATCTTGTAATATACTTTATTTATAGCCTCGATAATATGAAACAGTAGTTGTATTTTAAGGTGTGAACTACATGTTAGCATGTTCGTCTACGTGACACTTTCCTAGATTCTGACCTAACCCCTCATTGTTCTCTAGACTGCTTATTGATCTGCGTCTAACGTCCGGGGGAACGTGCGAGATCCTGATTTGAACTGTGATGAGTGTTCCACGCCTGGTCTGGAACCACTCCGTGCCACACACCCTAGTGGTGGCTTGCACGGCACTTGGTAGATGTAGAAAAGTTCATTAGGCAATTGTGAGGCGCCATTTATATTATATCCCGACAATTGACATGACATAACTCTACTAGCGATTTTAATAGGGATTTATACCTTTGCCAAACAAACCGTTGTAAACGTTGAGTACCGCAGGCGATGCTGCGGCAAGGTCTTTTTCATACGCTTCGACATTGAACGCTAAAAATATACTTTCCTTAGTAAGGGTAAATTTTACGATCAAAACTAACCTTCAGTTACGAAGATAATTCCCAAATAAGGAAAAGCTATAGAAAATTACCCAACACTCCTAAGAAATGATACGTGCATTGCAAAAAAAATATCCCCTCCGCATATCACAGCTAATATTTCCACTGCAATGTCTTGAATAGCATGACCACAATACCGACTTTTCCTCTCGGAGGGTAATACCACGCAAAATGTTATTCGCTTTCTTTTCCCTCTTTCAAAGCCAATTTCCACGGGATAGCCGAGTCTCGTGAGTTTCGTCCCACGCATAGAATATTCCGGTCACGCATGTACAAACGCAAGTTAAGAGCGTCGTCATTCGCTTGAATATCAGACGACATTCCAACCTTCTGAGCCTCATCAAATACGCGGGCACGTCCTCGGATCTTACCTCACGAGAATGCGAAAACTCGTGAAGGGGCCTCACGATACGCCTGCACACACCCGGGGGCGGTCAGGCAAGGGAGAGAGAGAGTCCTTCGAAGGCGTTTAACAGGAGCACTGGAGTAGGACGAATCGCAATTGATTTTCGTATAAATTGTGGACGGGTTCTTTAAATATCGGGGAAAATATCACGATTTCGACAATCGATCAAATAATGTTGGAGCTAGCATGATAGGAAACAAAGACGCTGCAGTGCTTCCTTAATGATTTAATAATGATACTTTTCCCGTAATATAGGATTTTTAAAAATAGGTCTCAGGCCATACCATGGAATTTTGCCCTCAGAACTCCATTCATGATTACGATTAAACTTTCAACGCTCACCTCCCGCAAAAAATGGTCCACAGGCCAAGTTAATAGTACCAAGAAATGATAGAAGGTAATGGCAATAAATATTTCAGACGCAAATAGAGTTCAACGCGATCGCATGGGTTTGGGATAGTTGACCATAGTCAAAAACTGCCATAAAATTTTCAATTTTTTTCTAAAAATGGACGGAAAATGAGAGATTTAGGTTAAATCAGAGGTGATCTATCGGAGTGTTCAATATTAAGGAAAAAATAAATATATAGAGCATACCTTTCAAAAGAAAATGTTTAAAAACGAGAGGGTAGAACAATGAAGTTCTGGTCAAGAATAAGCAGCATTATTAGTTAATTTCGCCGGTACCCAACGACCTATGCTCTTGCAACGACATTTAGAGATAAGGACGCCACAGAAGCATCACCGGAGCTATAAATTTATGAATGAAACCATGATGATTTTCATCTCACCCGTCCGATAAAGGTCCTATGAAATAAAAGAAATATTGATCATCTGAATTCGAACGCGCAACTGGTAATTTTAAAATAAAATGTTCACTTCTCATAGCTATTAATAATTTACAACAATAATTAAATTTTTAACTACTCCGGCAGGCAAAAGTATAATGTTCATGGAGCATTGTAAATATAACTTTTTGGCAGCGCATACAATTATATACCACATTACTACTACGCATTATCTGGCTGAAATATAGGCTACAATGATTTTTCCCTTCAATCAGTTAGCGGTTCGCAGCATAATTCCTTCAGAAATCCAGTAACTCTGCTAAGGTAATCGTAACGTTTTAAAAATCTTGCCGCTCCCCGCTGTATTTCATCCATTTCTGTAACCAAGTGACTGTCCCGCATGCTTGCCACGTTTTTAAGGTGAGGTCTTACAAAAGAAAAAATGCACATCGCCCCTTAACTTTTTGGTCATATTTTCCCAGTATTCTTTAGTTCATGATTGTTTGCTCACATTGCATACTGAGATTTGATCATGATTTAGAAATCCTGAGAATATGAAATGGTTTTCCTTCGATTTTAAAACGTCATTCATATTCTTCGATTTTAAAACGTCATTCTGAAAAAAATACACCAATGCTCATCTGTGGAGGTGGATCTTAAGGAACATTAACCAGCGCAGTGAGTCATGACTTAGAGAAGCAAAAAGTAAAATCGAAACAGGATATGAGAACATAACGGTGTGAAGGTGATCCCCATTCAATTTCTTGTAAAAGGCAAGATAAACTCGAAACAATTTTTAAAAATAACTATGAAAACATACCAACGAAACACCCCTACATCTCCGGCAGGACACACGCAATAAGACTATTTGATTACCTGATTTTGACTACCAGATTTAATGAAAATAATCATGTCTTGAGTGCTCAGCTGAATCGCATTCCATAGAAAACAGATTCTATTATCTGGAAAATATCTAGAAGGTAGTGCAATAAGTGGAAGATATTTTGGTATCTATGAGTAATGGGATGAACTATTTTTTCACAACAAAGCCAAATTATGACGCCCGAGAAAGATATTTCAACATGATACAGCGGGAAAATCTTAAATAATTTATTAAGCCAAATTCATTGAATTTATATGAACGACAATTCCCCTACCAAACACCATTGAGGTGGCTTTCAGGGAAATATGTAGATGTACATTTTTCGCTAGAACTTCCAAAAGATTTTTTTTTTCCTTTTTTAATTACTGGAACGGGAAATGCTTTCAGACTGTCGTTCATATATTATATTCAATCTTTTATTCAAATTCAAAACTAATTTTTTTCGGACAACGTTATTTACATCTCACGATTTGCATCATAATGCGGCAGATCAGTTCATGAGAATGATTTTAGGGAGAAAGACTACATAACAGGCAGGTTCATAAAGTCGTTTTTTCCACAATCGATAAGAAACCATATTAGCCGCCAATGAGACTTTGGAATAGATTTATATAAAGTTGACGGATGGACAATAGGAGCAGCTGATAATATACCTATTGGATGACGGCAGAAAAGGTAACCATAATATCTAATATAATCCTTAAAAAAGCCATATTAGTGGACCAATGCAGGAGGTATTATGAACAGCTATCAAATAAGGATAAAATGTTATTGGACTACTCGGTAATTAATAAAGAAAGTTCTTATGATAAACATTAAAGTCCGCACTCCGCCTTAAATTTATGTGTCTAATAAAAAGATGAGAGGTAGGGAATGTTTCGAAAATAAATGAAAAAGAGGAATGTTCATAGAGCCAAAGTCCAATAAGAGACGTACTTTCAAATACGCTGCCTAATATAATACAAATGCTACAGAAACTACGCCGAGAAGAACTCCAGAAGCTAAGCTGCGTAATACAAATGCTACATAAACTACTAAAATGATCCATCTTGTAACAATGAAAACGTGACACAAGAGTCATGCAGGGAACATGAAAAACATGGTGTAAGCACTACTCGGCAGATTAAGAAACATGCATCTACATCTACGTCATACCCTGCAAGCCACCCAAAGGGTGTGTGGCAGGGGGTGCTTCCACACCAGGCATGCATGAATGATACGGTAGAACACCGAAAAGCATATGCATAATGGGGCATATGAATTAATCAGCTACACTACCTGTCAACCAACCTAATTCAATGTCTTAACGCAGCCACGTCATGTAGCTGATTGGTTGATTTGGTCCACAATACCTGTTTCTTAATCTGCCGCGTAGAATCAGCGTCACGTCCCTGTATGACCTTTTGGCTCTTCGCAGTTGCAATAAAGATTAATACGAATAGTATCTTTATCATTGGTAGCCTACCTATAGTGCGGTGCATATTGGTGGAAGTCACTGGTGCATAATAACGCATCTTGGTGATAACTTACCCCCTGCCACACACCCCTGAGGTGGCTATCAGGGCACTATCTACATGCAGGAGATATTCGTCTCGAACCCAACGCGTGGCGTGGTGTCTTCAGAGACGGCAGCCACCGCCCGCCCGCCTTCCTCCCCTCTCCCCCCCCCACTTTCCCCTCCTCCACAAACTGCCCCTCCCCCTCCTTCTCCTCTCTCTAACGGTCAAGGTTACGAAATGACGCAATTCCAAAAGGGCGTCCGTGTCCCTCCTCGGGAGCATCACGAGGAGGAGAGAGGGTGGGTGGATTTGTGTCTGTCTGTCCGTGATTTTCGTGCACCTGTCTCCTCTCGCCAGAAGGAATGAGAATGTTCGCCCATGGGTACAAAGTTCCCCGCCCTCCGCGCCCCATTGGCCACTCAATCCTAGGGGGTCTATTTCACGCATCGCGTCGATTCACCCGGGAGATGTCAATGACTGACTGACGACGTGGCGAACGAAGAAAGCCTTGCGCCGCGTCTACACTATGACCGCTCCGGTATACGTTTAAATGCATCTTCCACTTAAATGTATTCAGGAGAAATAGTAGCGGAGGCATGGGGAGAAGTGGAGGTAGGAATAAAGATAGGAGGGGATCTAGAAAAGTCAGTGAGATGTTCAGAGAGAGTCAGAGGTCAGAGAGATCTAGAGAGTCAGTACAGATGATCAACATTGATTTGTCAGTCAGAAAAGGGGTTACAATCAATGATGAATGCGTTTGAAGGGCAATGAGAGAGGTATGGGATGAAGAGAAACCAAAAGACGACGAAATAGATGATATTCTCTAGATAGAAGAATGTGGGGCTGAATACAAGGGTTGGGGGATACATCTACATCTACGTCATACCCTGCAAGCCACCCAAAGGGTGTGTGGCAGGGGGTGCTTTCGCACCAGGCATGCATGAATGATATGGTAGAACACCGACATTACATTAAAACCCGCGTACCACACATGCAAAGCGCCAATTAAAAATCTAATACCCAAGAAACATTCTATCTTCAATCGTTCCAACATGCAAGGGATACAAAGACTACTACTACAGATTCAAAATATCATGCATAAATAAGAACATCAATATTTACATCATGCATAAATAAGAGAGTAGAGAATATAATGAGAAAGATTTACTGCCTGCCTATTGTCAATACTCGATCTATTCATGACGACGATCACAGCTGTTATGGTCCCGAATGGTACGCGGAAAAAATGACATTTTATACCTAACGGTTCTACAATCTAGCTCTCTAATTTGATTGGCGCGAGATAATCTGCCGTAGTACGAAGGGGTTAATAGTGTGTTTTTTACGTCGTCAGTAAAATGATTCTCCTGAAATTTATTTAGGAGGTTAAGCCTATAATTTAATGTACACTGTGATAGCGATTCCCATCCTAATTCTTCTAACAGTCCAGACACACTAGCCAACTTATCGTAGCATCGTTTCACAAACCTAGCTCCTCTTCGCTGTACGCGATCTAACTCTGATATCAATCCCGTCTCGTATGGATCCCATACACTAACAGCATATTCCAGATGAGGCCTAACGATTGAAAAATAACAACGTTCTTTCACTTTCTCATCACATTTTCCTAGTACTCTCTTGATAAAACCTAGCTTCCTGTATGCTTGACCGCATATTTCCCTAATATGTTTACCCCAAGATAGGTCGTGAGTAATTGTGACCCCTAAGTACTTAACAGACTCGGCGTGAATAATTTCCGTATTTTTAATTCTGTAAGCCCTACCTGGTCCAAAAGCTGACTGCTACGCACTTTTTTATGTTAATTTCCATCTGCCACTTTTCGCACCAAGCATGAATAGCAAGTAGGTCGATTGTTAACGAGTCGCTATCTTCGGAATTGGTAATATCCCTATACACAACCGCGTCGTCTGCGAAGAGTCTAAGCTTACTTTTAACGACGTTGCTAATATCATTTATGTACAAGAGAAATAAAAGTGGACCAATTACACTTCCCTGAGGAACACCCAATGTAACGCTGTGTTTGACATGATACCGTCTATGACAACCCTTTGTTCCCGCCCATGTAAGAATTGATTAATCCAACTAATAATGTTTTTATCTATTCCATATGCTTCTAGTTTTGAGAACTAATACATAACTGATCAAGAACAGTAGTTTACGCATCTGGGTAGTATTTAGGATGAGAAGCAGTTTAGTGGTTGAGGCATTAGATATAGAATTGATATGGCTAAAGAATCATATTCAAAGAGGGGGAATTGATGATGGAGGTCTGAGTAGTGACGTAAAGAAAAGTCTGGAGAAAATTTCAATATGCTAGGCGCTGAATGAGGTGGAGACTTGGCCATTGCGAAGGGGGGATTAATATACGTAGACTTGAGGCGTTTGAGACTTGGGCATGGAGAAGGATGGAGAGGGTGATATGGGTGGCGAGGACGACGAACGAGGAGGTATTGGATATGGCTCGAGAGGAGAAGAAGAGCGGTGGAAATTCGGGGGAGGCAGAAGAGATGAATGGAGAACGTTTGGAAAAGAGAGGGGAGAACCCTGGGGAAATATGGAGAAGGAAGGAAGAGAATAGGAATTCTGGACTAAAGAAGAAGAGGGAGACGTTAAGGGGATTTGAAGAGGGATCTAATGGCGGATAACCTATGAGAGGGAAAACAGAACGATATACCGGAAATTAGGACGTTAGGATTGGTACTGTCCAGAAACCTACCAATCAGCTGGCGTAAAACGCAAATGAATCCATTGATGCAAAAATTTCAGACACTCATCGCGCTGATTTTCTAGTCATTGCTAAATAATATAATGTTTTCCATGGGATGTAATTCGACTGTTGACTCAAGAGATAATTAATTTAAAAGGTGATGAATTTATATCCCGGATTTCCCACGAGAAATGCAGGGATTAGTCGGGTTGTTTTCTCAGCCGCTTAAAAAAATAAACGTATTAGTCATCGAAATACTTTTCATTGAATCGCAAAAAAACGATGCGGCTGTGAGATCGTTCTAAGTGGACATCTACGATATATCGTGCAAGCCACCACTAGGGAGTGCGGTGTGAAGCAAGTCATGTTCAAGTCACAATTATGTAAGTTTATTATGCCAATGAGAAGTTTATTCCTCAATAACAATCGTAAAAATAAGAAACAACAATCGCACTATTGCACATTTTCCTTATAATTTACGACGCGTTTCGACTCACAGAGTCACCAACTGGCTCAAGACATTTCAGAAAAATGACATATAAATATGATGTCTCCTTTTGCTTAAGTTTCTTGCACCTGATGATGTCTCCGATGTATATCATGATTAAAACCTGTGAAAAAGTGCGACGTTGTTTCTGTGTCAATCGTTGAGTCGAAACGCGTTGAGCTTTGTAATTGAAATCTGTGGGATTGGGCGATTGATGTTTCTCACCAATATTGCGCCTGGATCTTTGAAACGTAAAACCAAAGTTTTATGTCCATAATTTGACTTACTTTACTTCATGCTTCTTAAAAATCCTTAAATATTGGAATTAAATTTGACTATGTATGGTCTCTGCCATGACCAGAGAAAAACCTCGCCTAAATTATCTAAAAATCGTTTAAGTACCTCTTTTTAACCCTTGAGTCGCGAAGGGTGGTAACATGAGTGATTAGGATGCAAGGAGAAAGAAATAAGGGTGAGTAGGCTCTTGTCATTTGGTAAAGACATTACCATCCTCAAATATCCTCGTTACAGATACGGTCGGATTCGTGAAGAGTTTTTCTTGGCACAGGTTAAATACTCCCCCGTCTCTAGACCTTCTTTGCGAAAGAAACAAACTGCTAATAAACTGTAGCTACTCTTCAATCCTCAATAGATACCCAATCGTAAGGGGCAGAAATATAAGAAAACTGTATGGATAACAGTTAGCTCTCACGATTATAATTAACCAGAATGTATAGTAAATAGGTAATCGGCTATGGTGGCTTTTATTGCCAGTCAAACGGATTATCAAATGAATCATAGATAGGATACTTCGGTGAGGCTCTTGTTCAGCAACTCTTCAGGGGAAAGCATGTGCGAGAAATCAGTGGGCAAGGTGGCTGAAAATCAGGATTTATGTATAATATTCAAGGAGAACAGGAAGAAAAGTTATAGGCACCAATTGCATATTTATGCTTGCAAAATATGCTGATTCTACATTATTATTGCCGGCCTAATTAATTAGGTTGGTGTCTTGCAGGCTCGCATCCCGATCCAGGCAGTTGGTTCGCGTCCCGCTTCGGGAATGAGTATGGATATCAATCTAAGAAAGAGACAACTAAAAATATTAGGTCTGATGACCCAAGACAACATCATCAATAACAGAAACCCTGGCCAAACTTTATATTTCTAATAAATTATGAATAATATCTATCCTACCAAATTATGACTGAAAAGCCTAGTACAATCCATCTCCTATAGTTAGAATACTACGGACAAGGCTATATCTACATCTACGTAATACCCAGCGAGCCACCACGAGGGTGTGTGGCAGGGGGAGAAGATCACCAAACATGCACTATTGACATGCAACTAGGATATTTAATGGAGACATGCTAGATAATAGGGTCACATTCAGCTAGATGGTTAGTATCTACATAATAATAAATGGATTATTGGTTGCTATTACGTGCATCATCCACTATAGACTACTCTAACTATATTTCACCTACCTATCCCTTTGCTACGCTGCCTATTGTTCTCTCTTATGGTACGCGGGAAAAATGACATTATAAATCTATCGGTACGACAATCTATATCTCTAATCTTGTTAATATGATCAAACCTAGCATAATACACAGGGGTTCTCAATATATATCTAACGTCATCTGTGAACAAATAGGTTTCGAATTTACTTAAAAGGTTTAACATAGTGATGGGTCGATTCGATTCCTCGATTCTTCGATTCCTCGATTCTATGCCAAGAATCGGAATCGAAAATGAGTATTTACCAAGGTGAAAAATCGATTCCGATTCCAGTAGTACTTCAAACCACAAATTTATTTACGGCCGTGCTTCCAAAAGTCATTTGAATTTTCGCGCCATGTAATCGTAAAAACAAAACACATTCGAATCAGCGGAGTGACCGTTTCTTCCATGCCGTAGTCCCGTAGTGACGTTAAAGATACATACGTTTTCTAGGTGCACGACATTGTCATCGACTTCTACTGAGCGTTGTAATGTCGATTGTGTGGAATCATTTTCATATTGATCCTATAAATGATCAAATTGCCGTGTGTATCCACTGCCACGCAAGAATTTCCCGTGGTGGAACTTCAAAATCTACCTCAAATTTATTAAAACATTTTAATAAACAACATAGATCCCTAGTAAAGGCTTCATCACCGAAAGATGGGACACTTGAAATTTCACCATTGACGATTCAAATACCTGAATTGTCACCTCCAGTTCAAAGTGAAGTACTTAGTGATTCAGTGAGTTCCTGTTCAAGAACAGATGAGAGCAGCCTCAGTTCTTCTTTTCTACCAGCTACTCCCTCATCTCCTGATGTCGAAGTTATTACGGCGAGTAATGCAGTTAAGCGTAAGCCCTCCAAACTTCTATCTCCTAATCAGCCTACTTTGAAGAAGTTTATGGATAAAACTTCTAAATTTAAGGTTGGAGACGCCAGGTCTACTATGATTACTCGCAAAATAGGAGAAATGATTTGCTTAGACCTGCAACCCTTCTCTATTGTAGAAAACGTAGGATTTGTCAAACTTATGGAATTACTGGAACCTCGCTATACCATGGTATCTAGGAAAACTCTATCGAATTGTGTTATTCCCAAAATGTACAACCAAACCAGAGAAAAGGTAGAAGATATGATAAAAATGATAAAATTTGCAGGAATAACCACAGATTTGTGGACTTCTAATGCGCAAGATGACTATCTTAGTGTAACGGTGCATTTCCTTGATGAGGAATTCAATTTTAAGCACTTATGCATTGAAGTGATCCCATTCCCTGAAATATCGCATTCAGCAGTGAATATACGCACATTTTTGGAGATGACTTTATCTGATTGGGGCCTACAGGAAAAGATAGCGTGTGTTGTTCGTGACAATGGACGCAATGTTGTTGCTGCTTTAGAAAGATCATCATTTAGGCATTTTTCATGCTTTGCACATACATTGCAACTTGTATTAAAAGAGGGATTTTTAAACTGCAAGTCAATAATGAATCTAACAGCAGCCTGCAGAAGAATTGTAGGCCACTTCAAACATTCTTCTAAAAACGTTAAAGTTAACGTTAATAGTTCGTTAAAAACGTTAGCTCTGACAATGTAACCCTGTCTGAGGTAAGTTCATTTCCTTGATAATTTCAAAGTACCTCGTTTGTTTGTTTATTTTTTCTGAATTCTGCATTCTATGGTATAATTATTGGTCCTCACAAAAGATGAATGTTATTTTGATTAAAGGTAATTCCACTGGTGCATTTACTGGAACATGAATTGAAGAAGCCCGCTCCAATAGGTTCAGGCCTGCAGGGATTAAAAAATGACCTGTTAGCAGCACTGTCCAAACGTTTCATGAATATAGAAGATGACTTTTGTTGTTCTCTTGCAACAATATTAGATCCCCGGCTGAAGAAGGAGCCAATTTCTAACCAAAGGCATTTGGAGACTGTAAAGATGACACTAATAAAGGAAGCCAAAAAAATTCAGCAGGTAAGGTGATTGTAATTGCACCTAGTGAAGCCTCGTATTAAAAAAAATTGTATTATTTCCTGATTTTTTTTTTTTCAAATTAGATTGAAGGCAGTGGCACACCACATCCGGAGGAGCAAATTCAGCCTAGGGAGCCTGTGACAGTTATATGGTCAAGGTACAGTGATGTGTTTGGAAAGGTACCCAAAGACACCATAGCAAATACTGTTGAAGCTGAAGTGGAAGCTTATTTATCAGAGATGAATGCACCACCAAATTCCTTCCCTGGGGAATACTGGAAGGCTTGCTTCTCCTACCCAAGGCTGAAAGTATTAGCCAAAAAGTTTCTTGCCATACCGCCATCCACTGTGTTCAGTGAAAGACTTTTTAGTTCATCAGGAAAAATATGTGATGTAAAACGCAACAGGCTTGATCCTGACAGAGTGAAGATGCTTTGCTTTCTGAGCAAAAATTTAAAATCTGTAAAGGGAGACTAAATTTGTAAGACATTATTGATAATGATCAGATATTTTCAATAAAAGATAGCTATTAAAGATGATACTTTTATTTTAAATTTAAACATGAGTGTTAATATTCTTAAGTAATACCTATGAGATAACACCACTTTTCAGGTATGTTCTGTTCTGAAATTAACAATTATATTTTAATTACATAGTGATGATATGAGTGATGCTTTTGTTAACTGATTCTTTCACAGAGGAATAATTTTTTACGTGGTTGTCTTGTTGTCTGGAATTAAGTGATATTTTTCATGGAGCCTATGGCATCAGAATCGATGGAATCGGTATTGGTAGAATCGGAATCGAAATGTCAGAACCGGAATCGGGATCGGAATCGCTAAACTTTTGGAATCGACCCATCACTAGTTTAACATAAATTTTAACTTGCGCTCTGATAGTAATTCCCATCCTAGTTCTTCTATTAAACTCGTAACACTTATACAATTATCATAACGGCCTTTAACAAACCTAGCGGATCTCCTTTGCACACGCTCTAATTCTTTTATCATACCTTCCAGATATTCACATCCAAGATACAGCGATCCAGGCATAAGGCCAGTTGTGATAGGTCGCCAGTGGTTGTAAATGACAGTGTAAATACTTAAAAAGTAAATATTTTGTTTATAAATTGGGCCGCGACTCCGCTCCAAACAGAAACACCAAAGGAACAGAGATAGTGTGTAGAACAGATACATGCATACAGCCATTCCTTTCTCCCTCGCAACGTTGACGACGATCACAGAGCAAACAGCGAGAAGCCATAATAGAGGGACGCATGCGGTCCCTTTCATTACTTCCAGTAACCTAGTGTCTTCCTTTCCGGAGACCCTATACGGCTGGGTTTGAGGGTTTTATGTAGATCTTTTGTAGATTTCACAGACTGTGGAACGCCTTAGCTGAACGTGGTTTATGATGGCGGAAGCTGAAATCGTGAGTGATTGTGATCACATTTTAATAATTTTTCGAGTTATTCATTTGAGTATTCCACCAATAGCTTGGTTTGATTTTTTTGGTAGTGTACTTATAATTAGAAGTGCTCTTATAGTTAGGTTGTTCGAGAGTACTCATCCTAGCATCATAATTTCTGGCATATCGTCCTGTTTTCCCTCCCGAGGTTGATCCGCCATTATATCCCTCTAAAAATCCTTGGACCACATTTCGCCTGTTTATTCCATGGAAAGCACGATGTATATAGAAATATCAATGATGTAAGAGTTAATTTCCTTAATTTGTGCCTTCATCCCATCCTAGATTTTGTAGAGGTCAGTTACACTGACGAGACTATCATAACGGCCTTTCATGTATCTGGCTGATCTTCTCTGCACGCGTTCTAACTCAGTTTTTAAGGCTACCTCTTGTGGATCCCAAACGCTGGCAGCGCATTCTAAGTGGAGTCTAACGAGGGAGAAGTAGCTGATTACTCTTACTTTTCCTTCGCACTTTCCAAGTACTCTTTTGACAAATCCCAATTTATGATTAGCTTGGCCAGTTATTTAATTTGGTTTACATATGGTAATGGTTTACATTTGGTTTGCTTTAATTTGGTTTATTATTTGGTTACAACACATTTTTTTCACGTTCAATTCTAGCTGTTACGCGCCGCACCACGAATTGCCAATTGCCTTGAGGTCCTTCCTTATCATTATCGCTACGGAATTCCCTATACACTACAGAATCGTCGGCAAATAATTGGAGATTACTTTCTATTAATTCACCAATATCATGAATATCGTAGCACGTATCGTAAAGTAAATATCGTAGTCTAAATTTTGGGTCTTTCCTGACCAAAACTAAAAGCTGATGCTAAGGATGAGTTAAGTTTCAAGATTGAATATCAGTTAAAAATAAATCTTTTCACGTAACTGCGACAACAAAAAAGTGGCTGATACCGTAATTATTTATCGACTGCCTCGTCTATTGTTGGTCCATTAACACAAATCGTCAGTTTTAACGCTGTATAAAATTACGGAGTAGCAACCTCGAATGGTGCCACTTCGTGTTTCAAAAGTTGTCGAAAGTACGATGAAAACATGAGTGCTTTAAGTATTCGGCCGTGCCCTCGGTCGGCGGAAGCATGGCCGGAGGGCGGCGTGGCAATCGCATACCACGATGGTTGAGTCGACCCGTGACGCAACCTTATGCAGTTCCACATTCCTAACGGAACCCCAGTTAACACCGACCCAACAAGCATGGCTTCGCGATTTTCAATATGAGTTATGACGGCATTCACTAAGTATGAGCATCACGGTTGTTTCGACGAAATATTAACCACAGGCCTCGAGCATTCCAAAGCTCCTCTCGTCATTTCTTTCCGATCATGATGCTTCGAAAAAGTTACTTCCGTCTCTGAATGCAATAAAACATATTCCACAACTGCAAAATTCATGTATTTTTTCCAGAAAACCACAATTAATGTTTATCTATCTAGTGAATGATGAGGATTATGATCCACTTCACTATTTATTTTGAATTTAACCGTCAAATCAAGCAGCGCGGAGAATAGAATTGAGGAGGCCATAAAGCGTCTGGGAATGAAAACATATATATCATCGCTGAATGTTTTACATTTTGCGAATACACAATAAGCTAAATACTTCACACCCAAATTTAGAGTATCATATTGAGATGAGAACAACTTAGTTTTACACTACCGCAATCAAGAGGTTACATGCACGCTTGAAGGGCTATTTAAACATTAACACATGACACTATAATCGGGCTAAAGTTTTTGCAGAAGTCCCAGTAGAAAGTCCGAATAAATGAAGATGGATAAATATATGAAACTTTGAGGCTCTTAATTTCCCTCATATTTCTTCCCATATGCTTTGTTATTTTTGAATGCAGAAAGTAGTATAGCTGATGCAGCAGTGTTTTGGCCCAATTTTGCGAAAAATATCGTTACATTCCTGGATTTATAACACAATTTACTTTTAATTCGTGATAAAAACCTCAGGCTAACGGGTATAATGGATCACTTATCGAATCAGAGTAAGTTAAACTATAATATACTTTTCAACTATGTTACAATTATGTGGTCCATATATTTTAACAAGAGGAACTTTGAGGTTAAGTAATCATCTACATCTACATCTACGTCATACCCTGCAAGCCACCCAAAGGGTGTGTGGCAGGGGGTGCTTTCGCACCAGGCATGCATGAATGATATGGTAGAACACCGACATTACATTAAAACCCGCGTACCACACATGCAAAGCGCCAATTAAAAATCTAATACCCAAGAAACATTCTATCTTCAATCGTTCCAACATGCAAGGGATACAAAGACTACTACTACAGATTCAAAATATCATGCATAAATAAGAACATCAATATTTACATCATGCATAAATAAGAGAGTAGAGAATATAATGAGAAAGATTTACTGCCTGCCTACTGTCAATACTCGAACTATTCATGACGACGATCACAGCTGTTATGGTCCCGAATGGTACGCGGAAAAAATGACATTTTATACCTATCGGTTCTACAATCTAGCTCTCTAATTTTATTGGCGCGATCTGTTTATCTTGCCGTAATATTTTATGTTACGCTACCGACCTGATCACATCAATCTTTAGAGACATCACTCTGACTTATCGCAACGCTGACTGAAATGTCAAATTATTAAAACTATCCCGATCGATATTTGTGATGCCTGTTCTTTTGGGATTACCCGCGTCAGGATTTTTAAAAACCAACATCTCCTCTCCTTCGCTGGAGATATCGTCAGGGCTAAAGAAAGTTACCTGTTAGCGCATCAAAATATACTATGCATACTCTTCTTTCAGGAAGGTGAAAGAAGAGGGAGGGGGTGGAAGCATTTATAGTCTTCTTGATTAATTTTTTATCATGAAATGATTGTTGATTGTTGATTTTTCTTCCAAAGTTGTCCCCAGCATTATCTTGGTCGGTATGTTATGGTTGGTTGCTTTTTATGATTGCCACAGTAGGTTTTTACAACCCAGAAGAGCGTTATCTCAAAAGAACAGTGCGCCACTAAATGATATGAATTAACATTTTCAAGACTCACTTGGAGTCATGCAGTATTTTTTACGAGGGCACACGCTGGACGAAGAACCCCTTCACCATTAGTTCAGGAGGAAATGCGTTTGTCCCGTTGGCCTCAAATCGGAGTGAAGCAAACATCGGATGAAAGTGGACGCATGGTAGCTGAGTATGGAAGTGAAGTTGTCGCAGGAAGCAAAACCCGCGTCCCGCCACTTCCTAGAATGCCTCGTCAAAAATATGCAGAGGTTTCCTAAAAACGTCGCAGCCTCGGATGCGAACGCCTACTCGTAAGATGTGTTCATTTACTCTTTTCCGGGCGTCGCGTGCCTTAAAAGGCGAAGTAACGACGAGGAATGCTTAGTCGCCTCCGCATTCCGTCGGCCGAGCAGCCTTCTAAGCGACGATTAGCGGCGGAGGCGCATATTTCTCCCTTAATCAGATCCTCCGAGGAAGAGAGTTTGTGCACCGACGGGGGGAAATACCGAAGAGCCGGGTTCATATCCGGGGAAGGAAGGGGGGCGGATCAATGAGCTTATGGCGTTAAGGGGCCGGTCGGCTCTCGTCTGGCTTCTCCCTCTAGGGGCTCATATTTCTCCCTCTCCCCCGAGGGGTAGTCCCGTTTATATTACAGCCAATCGATAAGTACCGGTTGTCACATTTATACTTTATGAAATGAATGTTTTCTTTAAAATATTTTTAAAACCCATTTGAAGACCGGGAATAGATTAAAAAGGATTACCATGGCAAGTTTAGCGGCCGCACTTTTAATCTATAAAGTTCAATCAATATTAATGATGTATTATAACGGGCGTTTCACAATTCTGAACATACCATTGCGGGTATAAAGCAATCATAAAAGGCTCTGTTCCTCAAATATACCATTCAAAAAAGTAAAAACCATTTCTGCAATATGTAATATATATAGTTTTTAGTCAGTAATCGGAATTGGTATCGTTAGAAGTTATTCCGAAACTTTTGATTTAGTTACTGACGGATGCTAGACCGACTTTGTAACGGATTTCACATAATTTTCATCCTATATATAAAACAATAAGTATAATTAGTTTATTGCATCTTTCAACACCTATGTCATGCTTTATTTATATACATAAAAGTGTTCCATTGTATTAAATCCACATAACATGAATGTTGTGCATGAAAATATACAATTAAGTTTTTTCTTCTGTTTTCAGGTATTTAAGTATTTATTCTGTCTAATGACCCATCTTAATTGTAAGAACCATAAGTGTGTGGTAGTTCATAAAATCATATTTGAGAAATACATTGGGACTTTTTTAGTTATGTAATGAAGGTTAAATAGTAAAACTTTCTTTAACGGAGATCTTAATGATATCTTAAGATCTTAATGTTTTATGATACTTTATCTTTATGCCTAAATTCCTCTTTTACACGAATTAGCCGATTTCTAGGGCTCAACGATGGTTAACATGACGACTGTATTTCTTGTGTTCACACGATTTCCAGTTTACCGTGGAAAAAATGCCGGTGACCTCTGGTAAGGAGTTAAGAATCACTAAAAAAACAACTTACAGATATTAAAATTACTCTGCTTTTAATGTAAATTAGATCGATTCACCCTCAATTGAAGGGACTTTCTGGCTGTATAAGTCCACGAGAACTTTAATTTCCCTCTCAGTGTAGTCATGGTGTCTCTCTTCTCCACCCACCACTTTCTTACATCTTATTTCAACCACGATTACGACTAACTTCCGCTCACACGCATTTTCAAATACCGGTAACCATGGCTAACCCTAGTAACTCAATCGTGGTAAACAAGTTAACTAAGGCGCTAACTTGCGTTCTCGCAAGTATTCGAGTGCCTCGCAAATGAAGCTTGTAATGTGAGCTAAGCCGAGGCATCACGCTCAAAGCAACTTAAACCCCCCTCAATATTTTCGCCCACCGTTCGTCTTTTCCTCGCCTTCTATGGTCCACGCCCTGCTTCCTGATACTCTTTGTGACACTCCCTGGTGGTGGCGCACAGAGTACAGAATATACGTATATGCAGGTGTAAGACAGTCTGTACCATGAGCTGTGACTTCGATTTCCGTCGACTATAGCGGTAATAGCTATAATTGAGTTTTCAATAGAATATAGGGCCTCTCGCCGGGTGAAGTCTTCGCCCTACAGTCAAACAGAGGTCACGGGTTTGAGTCCCGTTTGGATGGGTTTTTCACTAACCAGGCCACAGCTCTTAGTAGCCGACGAGCCAATTGCATGAGTGGACTGGTAAGCCCTATATTCTATTGAAAACTCAATTATAGCTATTACCGCTATAGTCGACGGAAATCGACGTCACAGCTCATGGTACAGACTGTCATACACCTGCATCTACGCATATTCTGTACTCTGTGAGCCACCACCAGGGAGTGTCACTAAGAGTATCAGGGAGCAAGCCACTTTGTACTTTCGTGAATGAACATCTGCCATTTGATAAGTCTACAAACCTACTAAACCTTTTGGGCGCATTGCCTTAGTTAAGTAATGGCAAAGAACAGGGAGATTTTTACCCTAATTCTTTAAGTATCTATGTCCCGTATTTTAGCTCTATATTTCAACATATCTCAGTTATGAGTGAGCATAATTTCTTCAGCTTCCATGTCAGGTTTCGTCTGGGTGAGATTTAAACTTTGAGTCATCTGTACCTTTTTCTAAGTCTTGATGTCGCTTGTTTTTCTGCATTGGAGGGAATGCAATCTCAAATTCTTTTTTTCAGGAGTAGTTGTACAAATCCGGGTTTCTTCTTTGAACGATTTCCTTATAACTTTTCTCGAATGAGTACCGAATACTTGCAGAATTTTCTAAGAATGTATACGTCACGTAAGAACATCTACATCATTTAGTGCGTCAACATAACCTACATCATCATGTACCAATGATTAATCTGATTTAATTATTACAAAGTTTGCATTAAATTCAATATTTACGACAGAAGTTATCCCACAGTCAGCCATTTTTAAGATGTCAGCAGAGGCTCAAACAGAAAAATGAGGATTATCACTCCTAATTGTAACATATTCGAAATTGGAAAATAACGATGTAATTACTATTTAATAACTAAACTAAGCCAAGCATTTCCATTCCTGTGCGTTAACCTACATGACTCCCTGATGACAAGGAAAGATATGATATTTTTCAGACAGTCGATGGTGCAGATTACTTTTTCTGAGCATGAAATAATTACAACTACTCCTATTTCAGTTATTACTCACCTTCCAGCCCATATAATAGCACGGAGTACGGACAAAAACAATCTCAGTCACATAAAATTCGAAATCGTCGTCGCACTGACCTTCCCATGATGCTTAGAGGTTGCGTTGTGCTTTCTCCGGGGCATACTAGACACGAAAGGTCTCTTTTTAGAACCGCTCGTTCGTACTTTCGCTCTCAGCCACTCCGCACGGCCAGCACTCACTCTCACTGCTCTCCGTATCGCTGAAATAAGGGCAGGCTCACTGCACTCATTCGTACACGTCACGCCACGTATTCGATTCTCCCGTCTCCCTCCCTTCTCACAGTAAACAGATCCAGAGCGCCCTCGAGTGCTTCGTGACCATTAATATACTAAACCAATCAATGGTCATTCGAAGGAGGCCTTTCACACAAATCGTACGACCGCTGCATGCAGACACCCCTACTCGCTCCATCTACCACTCGCCCCCCACTCCAACAACGGCCTCTTCCCAGAACGAAGATAAAGAAGAGAGCGGAAAGAAGAGAGATGGGTACATCTACACATTTCCCGACAAGCCACCTCAAGGGTGTTTGGAAGGGGGTGATGTATCACCAACATGCACTCAAGTGCAAAATTTAACTTTCACCCACATGCACTACACTATTGGCATGCTACCAACGCTACAGAAACTTTTGAGCCAATCTATAATGCAGCTACGTAAACTTGATACAAGAGTTATGCTGAGAACATGCAAAACATTCTGTTAGCACAACGAGACAGACTTAGAGGCATGCATATGAATTAATCAACTTCACTACCTGTCAATTAACCTACTTCAAAGTCTTAATGCAGCCATTATGGTCCTTTATCGATCGCGGGAAAAATGGCATTTTCAACCTGTCTCTTCGGAAGTCTATTTACATATTTTATTCTCATGATCTGATCTACCGAGTACACAGCAGTGGAAAAAACTGACTACTGCAGAAGAAGATCGCGAAGTAGATTTTCGTAGGAAGACCGAATCAATTATGAGTAATTGTATCGAAAAAATAATTTGCATACCTAGGAGAAGCTCACAGCTGAGACATGCATAGTTTCATTTATGCACGAGGCTTGGAATGTCAAATTCCATTCTATTAAGGCAGTTGAAGCGAGTTTCTTGCCCAGTCATAATAGATAAAAAATTCGAAGTTATTTATTCCAGCAGTATGCTGTAGATATTGTAATTTCAATGAGAATAAACATAGCTTTAACATGACTAATTTTCAGTGATTAAGGCGGCTGGAGATGTAATCGTGAGACATTGAGTGCGAATTTTCATATTTTTTAATAAATAAGTGGAAATCAAACCTCGGATCATGTTTGACGTAAGAATATATCTGTTTATTCGGTGGAAATCACCATGGGTGTAGAAATATAGCTGAAACTAGAGTTACATTTTAGAATCTTCACCTCAATTAAAGCATTGTTATGGCTTGAGCATTCAGCGCGGAATTAAAAATTATTCGAAAAGCATACATAAATACATGTATTTTACTCGGCATGATACCTTGATGCAAGTGAACCACCATTATTATAATATGAAACGAATTATTTCGTGTGTAGGAGAAGTACTGTGCGCATGTAATGGGATTATTTCCACATGTGTGTCAAGATCCATTAAGATACGTATTAAAATAGCATTAAACTGACTAGAAACCAAATCGGTAATTCGCAATTTTATTTCACTTTTATTTAAAAATAATACTAATGAGTAGTCGTATTCAAAGTTTCACGCAAATCAGTGCACAAACAAAAAAATCGCTCCAATTACCTTAAATAATTATTCCAATACAATGCTTAAATTTGACTCGTTTTTTCACGTCTTTCGCAGAACCGATACTTTAATTTTATATTGAAATTTTGACATTGTCATTGATGTTAACTGATACCTTTACTAATTGACTGTTGCCGTACCTTCATGTATTCTTTTCTGTATAGCTCTGATGATGGAATTTTTAAACTGGTTCTGGAATGAGCATTACCCAAACAAAATCTGTCCTAAAAAGTCTATCTACTTAAGATGAATCCCTATGATTATCAATTCCAAAGTAATTTTTGTATTGAAATTTTATATTGTACTTGATTTATAAGTGATCCTTTTATTAATTGATGGTTTTTGTACCTTCATGTATTATTTTCTGTATAACACTGATGATGGAGTGCATTTCACTCCGAAACGTCGGCAAGGTAATATGGTTTTATTCTTCCTGACCTACCCTCGATATTTTGAAAATGGTTATATGATTTATTCCTAAAAACAGCTGAAAAAAAACACATTCTACACCGTGAAATCTGTGACGAGATCTGCGGGTCGATTCTGTAAATGTCATAGGCGTCATAACTATTGTTCTTATGACTAGGGCGTCATAGCTATGTCGGCTGGCGAAAAGGAGCGATTCTATAAATGTCTTAAGCGTCATAAGTTCGTCGTAGCCGTCATATCGTACGACGCTTGAAAACCCCCGTCATGGGCGTCATAAGTTCGTGGGATATGAGTATTTACATCAACTAAAAAGGACATCAAATCAAGTGTCGGCAATATTTCATTGAAAAATAGTCAAATACCATCGTATTTACTCTTACAAATGTGGAATTCAAAAATTGGACTTAGAATATGATTCTATTTTTGAGTGCACACGTTAAAAATTGCACGAATACATGTAAATTATTATGTTAGACATAATTGAAGTTACGTGCATACATGACAACCACGAAATTATACCACATTAGTGTCCATAATTTAGTCGCCGACTGTAAAAATCTATCTCTATACGTTTTTTAACTGTAGTTACCATTAGAATAATTGTGGAATTTGCTCGCGTATTATCGCGGTACATGCACAACATAATATCGCGGTAATCGCGATATTATGTTGTGCATGAGTAACTATTCCACACTAAATTCTGACTCATACGATGAATTGCAAAGGTAGGTACCTAATATGTTACTTCGATATGTTTTCTGAATTATACGGCGAATTTCTCAATTCGTTTTTAAATATGAAATTCACATTACTTCATAGCTATTATTACAATTGTTGCACAAGAACAATTATCGAAAAATTGTAAATGATGCGTGTGGACTTTACTCCTGTTAACTCTACTCATTTTCACGCATAATCATACAATTACAACTTTCAAACTACACGTACTGCATACGGACGATTATTGAAATTCTAGGTAGACTTGAAGCCGGTGGGCCAAAATCTAAACTGCTCACCTCTTCAAAATAATACCGTATTTAACTCCAAGCACAGACCTACTATTTACTTCGAGACCTCTCCCCGGGATCCCTGAACGCATACGATGAATGTTGAACAAATTTATCCCTATTATGCGATTGGGTTCAACTTATGGGCACTGCATAGTAACTGCTAATCATATTTCATAATATTATCCCTTAAACTTAATTTATATAAGGCACTAGCCAACACAAAGCATTCTTTTGTCTTCAAGCATTAAATACGCTCGTTTGTTGTTTACATGAGTACTTAAAAACAAAACTTGGGTGTTTGTTGTGTTTTGTTGATAGTTGGGAAACGATAGTTTCCATGGTTGCCGTTAGTCAATTTTTTGGATGGGTGGAAGGGATGTGTCGGTGATTTCCATTGGTTCTTCTCGTTAACGAAGGGCTACCAACGTACTAGTAGGTAAGTTTGGTTCCTCGTCGCTACGTGGCGTCATAAGCCTTCTGGCGCTTGCTTATAGAATCGCTCGAGCGTCATAGCCGTCATAAGTTGCCCATCATAGCTATCACCCTTTTGATGCTGATGAAATTTACAGAATCGAACCGCAGGACGTCATAATTTCCTCATTTCATGCATAAAGTCTCCCTGGAGTGCATACGCGTACTATATCCCATGGGAAACGGCTTGTATACTTTGGCTAATATCACGGAAAGTTTTGCGGAAATTGTCAGATATTTTTTATCCTGAAAAATATGTGATATTTTTCATTAAAATGAGGTCAAATCCATTGAGTTCTACGAGCAATGACATCTCGCAAAAACTATCTAGAAAGAAAAAATTACAAAACTGAGGGACGAAACTTTGGTAGTACAATAAAAAAATAAAACTTGAATAATATCCAATAACCTTTATTTGTGGACTGAAATAAGCATTGGATACAATTGACACTACACTGAAACCGTCGACTTGACTTCGGATATTGGTCCAATATGGGCGAGCATTTTGGACCTTGGTCATAAAGATTTAACCAAAAAAATTAACAAAATACTAAGAAAAGCAGCACGCTTCGTTACAAACTGCTACGAACGAACGTATGTTAGACAACTGTTAGAGGGATTAAGGTGGGAGCCCCTAGAGACTTGGAGGTTGCACGCTAGGCTTAGGCTGCTTGAGATATTCAGAACTGATATTTTTCAGAGCGACACAGAGATTTTATCATGACTCCTCACTACATTTCTAGGTCTGACAGATGCAATAAAATAAGAGAGATACTCTGCCGAACAGATAGGTACAAAAGCTCGTTCTTTCCGTGCACAATAAGCGACCAAAATAAAAACTGAGCTCCTCTAAATACACTCCAAAAGCACATGCCACCATTTCACATCCAAAAATTTGACATCATTACACGGCTGGTGACCTACCCACCCCCTGCCGCACGCCCATGCGGCGGCTCGCGGGTAGTATGTAGATGTAGATGAATTCTCTTTCCTATTTTTTTCTCAAACCACTCTCTTCCTCTCTCACTCTCTCTCTACAGAAGAGAAGGGCGTCTGTCTGAAGTCCCCGTGACTCAACGGATGTACATCTCTCGATTGTTTGGGTTTTCTTATAGGAGGGGGTGGGGAGGCTCCTAAGAGCGAAAAGGGCGTTGCTGGGACTCATCCCAGCCATCAAAAGCGCGCACCATTGCAAGTGGACCCGTTCGCTCTTAAGAGACCCGCCCCTTCCTTCTCCGTCGAGTGGAGCAACGCCCAATACTTTCCCCGCAAATATTATAAGTGCAAATTCCACTTCCTCCCTTTCAAAAGCACTTGACTCATCAATTGTCATCCGTGAGTCTGTGACCGGTCACAGCTGGTTGGCAACGTTTAGAGATACGGAGTTAATGCCGCCCACCCCTGCGCCGTTCTTAGGTTTGCGCTCATCAAAATTAAGCTCCGTTACCCACGAACTCATATTTTCCCTTTTTCCCTAGAAGTTTTCCTAATATCTTTCTTCGGAAGGAACCACTAAATCACTTATATGGTGCAATGTTATGGAACAAAATTTGATTGATCGATTATTCCACTGAAGTTTAAGGCTATTAAAATTAAACTAGAGCAATTAAAATGAGGTAAATTAAAAATAAAACCAATTTTATAGCTGAAGCTGTTTTTTCAGCACTCCTTTCTACTGATAAAGCACACACACACACACACTTTGACGTTCAGTTATTCTGGAATCATGCATGATATTATCATGGGGTGGTTCTCTCGAGGTAAGGTCGTAAATATAATATAAACAGCAAATATTCACCAACGTTCCGGAATTTTGATTATTCCATCTTCAGGGCTTTCGTAACATTTGCCGATGTCATTGGCGATCTTCACAGCATCACTACCGTAGATGGATCTGATTTGTGCGAAGAAGGTGTCGTGCCTCTTGGTTGTACATACCTTCAGTATTCTCCTTTGTCTTCGATATGGTGAACAATGAAATGAACAACAAAGAGGACAAGCTGACAAAGGAGAATACTGAAGGTACAACCGAGAGACACGACACCTTCTTCGCACAAATCAGATCCATCTACGGTAGTGATGCTGTGAAGATCGCCAATGGCATCGGCAAATGTTACGAAAGCCCTGAAGATGGAATAATTAAAATTCCGGAACGTTGGTGAAGATTTGCTGTTTTTATTATATTTACGACCTTGCCTCGAGAGAACCATCCCATGTTAATGGAGGTCGATATCGTGAACAATGACATAATATTTTCACTCTTAATCAAGATTTTGATGATCAACAATTAATGAAATTCCCTCCACTGAAAAGCAACCAATTTTGGTGCATAAATGTGAAGCGAAACCAGTAGGGTGAGGAAATAATAAACCAAATTTCGGGCACCAAAGTTGCCCATTTAACCTGGAATACTCCCAAATTATTATTACATAATGAGTGAATTCAGACGGATGTAGCATACATTTCTGATTCAATACACATAATATAAAAACTATTGCGTTAACACTTGCTATAGACGAGCTTAATAACTAAGTTCCAATTGGAACTCGTTTAAATTACTATAAGACTGAAGGGTGAGGCAAAAATCACAGAGAAATACATAAAGGGAATAGTACTCTTATCAACATTAGTACAATTAATTCACCAAAGTTAGACCGAGTAAATGCTAATTGCCATATTGCATAATAATTGATGATACCGGCGAAGGGGCAAAATTTCGAGATAACGTTCCATCAGCTCCATTCATATTTCACGTGTGAACAACATGCTCGGGAAAACTCGGAACCAAGTCCAAGGCAAAGACAGAACAAATGCAGAGCCCGAATATATTCAACTCGACGCTAAAAGAGGCAGAAATTGGGCAAGCTATTGCTTAAGAAAATAGAAATGCTTTAACTCAGATAGCGGTAGTTCAGACACAATACTGCCTCGGCACGTCTCAAATCACGGCAGAGTGAAAATAATGATAACGGAAATTTAGAAGTTTTTTTGCGCTGCGAATCGGCACGTTTGAGGGTATAGAGTGCCGAAGCGGGGGGATTATTTATCACGGCGACGCTAAGGTCCGCATTTTAGAATGTCCTCATCACACAATCAGAGCCACGCATTGAGTCATTGGGTTTACGATATCAGTGCAAACCAAAGGACTTAACGCCAAGGTTTATTTACCCAAAATCACGCCGTTTAAGGACAAACACATCCGGCTTGATGAAAAAAATGGCCATTGATTGCAAAATAGTTTTGGCGGCATAAATATGCTCACGAACAGGTCATATTCCATCGATCATCGGCCTTCTTTTAAACTTTTTATATTATTATTTATATTGACTTTTATATTTTCTATTTTAGATTAATACAATCGCAGAGAGGGAGCCATATTAAACTTGAGCGAGTCATGACGATATTTTTTAGTTATAGAGTACTGAGTAGATTACTGGCAAGTAAGTAAATGTTAATTTCCATCCAGAGGACAATAGTTCTAAAGTTAATTCAACTCCCTTGAGTCACCTCAAAAAACGAATGAATTGGGTTTTATGGATGGTTTTTCGTACTTAGGTAAATGTTTGCAAAAGATGGACGGATAGACGAGCAGTTAAAGAGACGTGCGAATTCTGGAAGGAAAGTGGTAGGTAGCATGTGGAGCATATCAAGGAATGAGTCCTGTCTAAGGAAGCGAAAATCGCCGTGTACAAAAGTGTACTTCTCCCCACTTTGCTATATGGTAGTGAAACATGGGTATGTCAGGATAGACATAAGAGTAGACTAAACGCCGTGGATATGAGTTGTCTGAGGAGTGTTTGCGGCAAAAGTAGGATGGATAGGGTCAGGAATTAGTGGGTAATAAATGAATGTGGGTTAGATGCTCCAGTAATGGACATATACGAAAGGAGTGTGCTTCGTTGGTTTGGCCATGTTGAGAGAATGGATGAGAGTCGAATAACGAAACAGATATATGAGAGTAGAATGATTGGTGTGAGAGGTAGAGGTCGGCCGAGAAAGGTGGGGTTGAATGTGGTTGAGGAAATTGTTAGGAGGAGGAATATGAGGAGTTTTAAAAATAGGAGGGCGTGTATGAAGCAGTGTATGGGGTAAATTAGGCAAAAGAGGTTTGCAAGGATAGGTCAGTATGGAGGAAATTATTGAAGCAGATTTAGGAGTACAATTATGTATTAATGAGTGAAACATTTTGACTGTGCCTACCCCGGAAGGGAACGGCGTGATGGGTATGTATATATGTATGTAATATACCAATGAATCCAAACAGTTCCCGATGTTTGCAATCCGGATAGCATTTCATGAAAGCTATACCAAGCAAATTAGGAGATTTTACTTATGGTCTTACATCGATAAATATATCTCCCAATCCAAATTGAGAGATGACTCCATATCATATTAACTACGCAAATACCTACGTTATACCTCAGGAACGACTTTTGAGCTTATGGCACTTCTGTTTTTTTTCGAGTCACATTCATTTCTAATAGTCGAACTTAAATAGCGTGACAAAGAGTGTATATTAACGAGGAAGGATTTTGGTAGAGGGGATAGAAAGTCCTTAGCTTCAAAACCACGAATATATCTATATATATATCTTTAGGAGATAAAAGGGTCACTGATTCATGATGAAGTCATCTGGAACCGACCAGACGATACAAACGGTTAATGCTAGCCAGTCTGCTCCTTTTATTTCGCCCCGTTCTACCTAAATCGAAATTGAAACACCCATTCAATTTACACTCAGGGCTCGAGGTTTCGTGACGTCCGCTTCCGTTTTCGGAAACAAATTATCGGACGATGAATGGAACTCCGAAAAGAGAGGTGAAAGACTAAAAGCGTTTCACGGCCTCATGCAGCAAGGACGGGAGCATCATGCGTGGCGTAACAGAATGACCTCATTTCCTCTCGAGGACTATTATAGGCGAGTCTTCTACCAGCTTACTGGTAGATTTTTGGACAGTTCTTATGATAACGTCCAATTTTCCGACACGTCGTTCCGTTTTCCCTTCCATAGGTGACCCGCCATGATACCCGCTTAAGGTAGTATGAGCGAAATATCATTTTACCTTGAAATCAATGAATTTGGTCTCATTTTAAAGAAAAATATCCCTCTCTTCTAGTGACACGAAAAATTCAACCCCTTACCATATTACTTTCGGAGTAATATGCCAAAAAATACCAGCCCTTTTACATGGGAAATGGTACGTGTATGCACTCCAGAGAGACATTATTTACGAAATGAGGAATTTCCAACTCTTAGACGTCTTAAAAAACCTAACAGTTTGTAGTTTGTATGTTTTCTCAACTATATTTTCAAATTAATCATATTGTCACCGTTGTAAGTTCTTGGGTATCACAAAAAACCTTCCGTTTTGAAGTAGTTTCCAACGCACCGCGCGAAAAAAATGAGTCAAGTTAAAGACTTATTTAGATAGTTTCATTTACTTACTTACAATTTCTGTCATTTAAAACTATATTATTGCACCATTAATAAGGCAATATTTAATTGATGTGTCCTACAGCTGGTGAAATTAAAACGTATAATTCGAATTTGGTCCCTATTATGACTAGGGAACAATCTCGCTCGGACTACCTTAAATTCCTCATATCACCTTCATCTTCTTATTTCCTCCAGAACTCATAACCTTTCCCTTCCTCATCCGCGATTCCACAGTGCTCTTTCATTTATTACCCTCCTCTCAATCCCCTCACCTTTCAAGTATCTACGAAAAAATCTTACGTTGCCATTTCTACCCATAGCAAATTGATCCTGTGAACATATCACGATAAATTGTTATTAATATTTATATGCATAAGCAGTAAAGCTCCAAGAAGTTGCCGAGCAATGCAAGAATGTCATTTGAATGCTCTGATGACGGGTCGATTAGGACAAAATTCTGATTTCTTTTTTTGTCATTTTCACATAAGGTCTTTCCTTTTCTACTCTTCTGTGAACCACATCGTTTCTTATTCAGTCCGTCCATTTACCTTCCGTATCCACCAACAGGACTAAGCCTCAAAAGCTTCTATTCTTTCCTGGTCTTTTTTTTCAATGGTCCATGCTTCCGATACGCAGAGTGCTTCGCTCCATACGAATGTTTTCGCACATGCCATAATAATTTACAGCTCACCCCGCTTGAATTGTCCGGCATGATTTTGTTTTCTGCTTCATTCAGCATCTAGTAGTATTATTCACAAATAGCATTAATTGTACTAAGCAGTAGTAGTAAATTACGACTGCATTGCATGTTAGCATGTTCGTCTACGCAGACCCGTCGTAGTTTCTGGCTCGAACGTGCATTGCTTTTCTGAGTGCTTTCTGGTCTGCTCATAACGGCCGGGGAACGCCCGAGGTTTTGATTTGAACCAGGACCAATGCTGCTCGCCTGGTGTGGAATCACCCCATGCCACAGACCGTTGCGTTGGACTGCACGGTACTTCGTAAACGTTGATGAAAATAGTTGGGGAGGGGCAATCAAGTGAGCCGGAGAATGCAAAGGGAAGGGCACTCATTAGCCGTAAAGGGGCGTTATCCGCTCAAACAAAAGCGTCTTCATCCCACGAATGAGTACACAAGCGTCTCCGACGGGCAGGGCAAGACAGCCGCGTCATCATCATCTTCATTTGAAAATAAAAAGACATTTCATCCTTTTTTTTACCGACTAAGCACAACAAACCTGGAGAGCTGGAGAATAAGCACGATCCCAACTCATTACCCAGAGTCGCCGCGGACGAGAGTAAACAAGGCGATAAAGAAAAGAAATCTGCGCGACGCGGCTAATCGTCCTTTCAACGCCCTCTTTTCTTTTAAAAAATATAAAAGAAACTGCGGGCGTCGTCGATACGGCTGGGTTGGTCATCGCTGAAGAGAAAATTAACGCGATTCGCGAACCCTCCCCCCCCCTTTGGTCCGTCGTCTGAAGATAGCGAGGGCTATGATTGCGATGGTAAACATCGATAGAAAGACGGAGAAATTCCATGCCTCATCTAAAGGCGCTCTCATTCTTCTCCCGGCTATCTCCTGCATTAGCCGTCCAGGATCTTCGCTGGTGGTCACTTTTTAATTAAGGGAAAGTGAGATATAGAAGCAATGGAAGCAATTCAGCATTCATGGTTGACGATAGCTCGCCATTATTCTCTGATGCACGCCCACATTCATATGCCACCGCCGAGCGCTTTAATCGAAGTATAAATTGACTGAGCTTATGTGAAGAACACCAGCGGCCCTCCCAAAGATAGATAAAGCACTAGTCAACTGGATCCGCTTAATTAAGTCGATAACCAAAGAGACAAAAAACCAAAAATAGCATTCCGCGTTCCTTGACATCTAACCCCTTGCTATGCTGGTCATAGAAGAAGGTGAAAATATTACAACAGACTTCGCGGTAAAATGGCTGGTTTACTTAAAATTCATCACCGTCGTAAAATTATTTCATTGTATTATTTATAATTATAACCATCACATAATTAAACTATTATTGAGCAGTTAAAAATAGTAAAATCTGGAGGCTGATATGGAAGCCATAATAGCCCTTGTCCCACGTCGTACTCGTGTTCTCAACACTATACAAATAATAAAGGAACCAGGCTCTCACAAAGTTAGATATCAAAAGATGTTTTACTTTTTCCCCGTATTCATGATTATCTCCGAGGAAATCACAAAAAATATTGATTCTGATCAAATCTGGAACACTGCCACAGAATCAATATTTCGTATTTCAAATACTTTACTACACTAGTTGTAGTAGAGGCACTTAAACGTGCCTCGATGGCTAAGGTCATGTAACACATGGTGTCCGCAGACAGAGCCAACAGCCTCCAATACACGCGGCACAAATTAGCAAGTTAATCTCACGTTCAATGCCACACCAAAAATCCATGCGAGGATTCATAGGCGGTTTCATGTAGATACGTAGAAAGCTATAGTGAGTAAAAGATAAGTTTGCTGGACGGTATATAGGAAGAAGGAAGAACCAGAAAAGTAAGAGAAAATAGAAGGTGAGAAATGTTAAAGGAAAGGTGGCGTTGATTGCATGGGTAAAAAAAAATTTCAAAAGTACGAATCCAACGAAAACTTTCGAAGTCGCACAACATTAATTTGAAATGATAAGTAACTTACGAGATCACATAACTTTTTTGTCCTCTCTTATGCTTAATTAATATTATATGAATTAAGGCAATTTTAAATCAGAGTAATTCTCCTCTCTCATTAGGAAGATTATACTTTTTACAGGCGTCCAATAACATATCATCATCTTAACAACTCAACCCACTTGGAAAGTCCATCATGATTTTGTTTCCAGTATGATTTTGTATTAATAACTTTATAGTATCATAAGTATAGACCAGTAGTTCTATCAGAGTGCATTTCATGTTAGCAGGTTCGTTTACATAGCACTCTCCTAGTTTATGATCTGACCGCGGATTGCTCTCATGACTGCTTTTTGGTATACGTCTAGCGTCCGGGGGACGTGCGAGATCCTGATTTGAACTGTGATGGGTGTTCCACGCCTGGTCTGGAATCAATCTGTACCACACACACCATAGCGGTGGCTCGCACGGTACTTCAAAGATGTAGATAAGGATTAATGAGTCTGACTTTAGGGAAATTAACAAAAAAAGAATGGAAATAAATAGGCATTATCCATCTCAAAACAGAAACCGTATCAATTTAAAATATACAATTTTTGTGACGAAAAAGGCAACGAGAAAGCGCACAAATCTTCCTTGTAATGGAAATATAAGCTCTCGCGATAACTGCATGTCGGAAACCCTTTTCTCGCTACCGGCATCGACGGGAAAATCCGTTTAAAAACATCAGTGAACGATGACATTGGAATCCGCCCTGTAAGTCATATCAAAACGGAGTTAGAAAAAAGCATGAGATTTGAGTCTTCCAAGTTTTCCTCCATGATGGCACATCGCTAAATTTTAAAATGCACAGTTAATACTAACAAAATGTAAAACGATACTTTTGCGAACTCTAAGAATAATACTGGAAGGGAGTGGAATAAGTAACCGCTTTCTTTATTGACGTTGTTTGGAATCTTACTCATTCAGCTTCCTTAACGTACAATTCACGGAAAGTAACGTTTTTATCGAGGTGTAATTAACGATGTCTTTTCGAAGTTAATCTTGCGCCGACGAGGAGGAAAACCTGGAAGGCCTACATCTTTATGTTTCTAGGCTTCCAACATGAAGTTTTTCCGGGGTTTCCTTCGCGCTAGTCCATTCTGTTCGGATAGAAGTTCCGCTGGCGGTGGTGTAGCACACGAGAAGTGGAGTGCAGTCTCAGGGTTGATACGAGGTCTTGAATATAATTACACGGTTAAGAACGGCAAAAGGAGACTTTGTTAACAATTTTTTTTCTTGCATCGCTAAAAAAGTAAAAGTGTCAACAAATATTGAAAGAGCAATTACTCGGCCACTTGATTGAGAGTTTTATTCGATTTAAAAATGTTAATTATGAACTATTCGGATCTGACTAGTTAGCCATGGGCTAAGGAACTAAATCCGAAGGAGAAAATTCTTGGATTCCAGTCATTGACATCAATAAATAGCTCCTAGCTAATTAGCCAAATCCGATGGATAAAATACTTGGATGCCAGTCATTGACATCAATAAACAGTCCTAGTTCAACCCTCGGCTCCGCTCTATTCTCAGGTGACAGCTTCAGTCCTCCACAAGTCTTTGCTTTAGCTTCGCCAATAATTAGCATAATGCAATCCATTCTTGCTTTCCTCGGCCTTCCTTCTCGTTCATTTCTCTTTCCATTCTAAGTGCCTGTCACGTCCTAGAATCTGTCCAATAAGTTTGTCTCCGCTACTTCGCAGCACTTACAGCGTACAACTTGTCTCTCCAACACTTCCAAGGACTTCATCCGCGACTCTCTCCGTTCATTAAAGCATCACTATTATCTTTATTCCTCGACTACACCATTTTTATTGCTCCCAATATACTTTTTCCACTGAGGCTTATATCCACGCAACACTTCCACGTGAGAGCGATCTCCAAACTATGTCCAGCTGAGGTACTTCGTACTTCTTCTATTGTGCTGCTAGCTATTAGTATGCTCTTCTTCAATATAATGCGATTTTTGCCTCAGCTACTCCGATCACAAAATTTTCTTCGCTTTTCTCCGTTCCTGGCAGATGAAGACTCAACACCGAATAAAATATATTGCAAGACTATAAATCATGCTACCTGGGCTCACGGAATCAGGAAAATAATCCTGGCCTCACACTCACTTGACAAGCCAGAGACAAAATAAGAGATAGAGGCTTCTGAAAAGTATATAGTTAGATAAAAAATGCAATGATAGTCGTTGGCTTAAGCTATGACGCCAGCAGCCATAGCCTGCCATAAAATCTGTCATTGGCATCATAAATCACACCACTGGTCTCACGCTTGCACGCAATTGGGAACACCTGCCCGCCGACAAACACCGTGAAGGCCATCTGATATTCAAATCACCAAACAGACTGCCATAGGTTCCATAACACTGCCATTCCTGAGTTGCGGTCTCCTCAGGTGAACGAAATGAGGAGGCACAAATTCAGGGGAGACGAACAAAATTATTTTCATTTTTCTATAATCTGTGTCTGATATATTTTTTAAGATCACGCGCTGAAAGTCTTGAATATACGAAAGCAGCATTTTTTTTACAACAACGCGGTTTAAGGTACTTTTAAAGCGACATTGTAATCCATGTCAGCGTTGGATATATTTTAAAGAAAAGTCTTGATGGAGCATTTAATGAGAATATGAAATGACAAAATGAAAGTTTGTTTGGCCATTTAATTATTTATATCACTTCCACGATCAGGGTATCCACAAAGTGTGTCGTTTCTTGGCGATCCTTATCCTAGGGTCTTTAAACATACCATAGAGGACGCGTGGGCTATCATTGTAATGCAGCGATAGTGTTGCCAGAGCTAGAGCAAGCTGGCACATTTGACTGGTTTCAGGCATCGCAACCGTTTGATGTTTGTACGATTGAGCCTGGAGAATAGGTATAAGTAATCACTCATATCACTGAAAAGTAGCGTTTGGAAGGTACCTAACATCATGACATTCTGTTGCTCAGTATTAAATTTCCCGGCAAAATTGAAGAAAAACGGCTTTTTGATAATAAAAAATACTTGGTTGTTATTCCACACTTTATTGTAAGGAAACGACCCGGGTTTCAGCACGTCATGCCATCTTCAGGATGCCATCTTCACCTGAAGATGGCGTGACATGCTGAAACCCGGGTCGTTTCCTTACAATAAAGTGTGGAATAACAACCAAGTGTTTTTTATTATCAAAATGAAGGAGTTCCACAGAGTAATGCCGGAGACAGTGTCTTATATTAAAAACGGCTTATCATTTCACAAGTAAATATTTACGACGCGTGAAGAGGATATATGACTCATATTCTGGGGTCTCTTTAAATGTGTAATTTTGTAGCTTTTGTTTTTTGTCTTTGTTATTTATAAGTATATAACTGGTACTTGAGTACCTAATATGTAATTTAATTTATTAAAGGTATTTTTATCTAGTCTAATCACATCCTCTTCCCGTAATGACGAAGTTTCCGAGTCATATGGCACCATAATCATCGCTGGAGTTTGTAACTATATTTTCTTGAGTCCTTTTCCCAGAGCCCTCCCAGTCAAATCACTTGTTTTTGATAACTCTGTCTCGGAAAAATAATTTTACATCTACTTTTGCTACCACCAATGTCATTTTTTTCTAATGTATAACGTAAGTACGTAAACCGCTTCATCTATTTTCTCCACCCAAGTGGTAACCCACGTTTATATCAAGAGCCGTTTTCTTAATTCTACCAAACTTCATTACCCTCCTCTTCTTATGATATATTTCCATCCTTTACTTTTCACAACGTACTCTTGATTTATTAACTGTATCGCCTCCATTGACAGGCCAATAAAAATCTTGTCATCCAAGAACACCACTGACTTTATCTGCCCCCCTTTTACTCTCTCTTATCACATCCATATCCTCCCATGCTTCCTGAACCATTACTCCCCATCAGTCATTGAAAGGCGATGACGAATATCCGGCGCATTCCCCGTCCCATCAGGATGACTCCGAAAACCGCCGATATTATGCATTAAATAGATAAAATTGAGGTAAAAGTTTCCTCAGTCAATTTTCCCAACGCATGTTTAATTTGAAAAACATTCATATGGAGGAGTGTGCCAAAACTTGACAGTTAAGGGTGCGCAATACGAGGAAGAATAGAAGCAATATAAATGTGAAAATAAGGTATTTCAATTAAGGGTTGGAAATCTAGTATTTAAATTAAAACGTGGGAATATGGTATTTCTGAAGAATGAGAATCAAATGGTCAGGGAGAATCACCTATGAAAAAGTATTTCAAAAGGTAATGGAGAAAAATGCTAAATCATATGCACAGAAGTTAACTAGCTTGACTCACTCAGAGACATAGCAGCCTCCAGAAAAAATACATTGGGAGTATAAACGAATGGAAAGAATTATCAAGGAAGGCAAAGGGTGGAATAAACCATGTTAATACAAACGCAGGTAAAAATGAAGACTTCTGTAGGAATTAAAGATTTAGTAGGAAGGATCGTGGAGTAGGGAGCGGCGGTCAACCTATTTTTAGATGACGACTGATAATGAGTCCTGCATTATAAGCTTGGCTAAGTTCAATTTGGATAAGGAATGCGGTAATTCTTCTTTTTACTGGCGGATATATTCCCTATGTTGTCATTATTGTAGACTTAGTTAAAGTTACACTATATTGCCGGTGCTCGTTTTGCTTGAGGTTGCCTCTTCTGCCTCGTCAAGTTCACCAATTTGCAGCGATGGGTTATGTATATTATCATCATGCCTCCTTTTAAACATAGTATGATACTTCTCCTGGTTAGATATGAATCAATGATTCCGAAATTTTTTATCTCTGGGGTTTTTGAATTTCAGCTTCTGCCCGTCGCAAACCCGCTAACTAGTTTGCCATCGCTAATTTAAATGCTATCTCAACATTTTTCCGATTATACAGGCGTCTATTTCTTATTCGTGAATTTTCCACCAAATATTCGTTTCAAGTTAAAGATAGTCGATAGAGGATTCATTGAAGAGTAAAATTTTGACAACTAAATTTTGTTTTAAAGGCAAAGGTATTTTTTTTTACTGGTAAAGAACGTCCATGTGCATTCTGCTTGAAATGGAATAATTAATTTATAGTGATGCCTTCTCTGACCGAAATGTCAGTCATTTTCTGAAAAATATTAAACATTCGTTTGAATTTTCTAACCAGTAACTCCAGATTCTACATTTGTCTAAAAATTTGCCATTTTAACATGGACGCTGGAGGTGGTATCGGCAGCCTCGCTTAGTCTGGCGTCACATGCCGAGGGGTTGCCATGGAGACACCCTCGGCCACAGCGTCTCTATTGTATGGATGCTCTAAGATCCTTACCAATTGTCATTCAATCGAAATATTGCTGAAACACTGCTCTCCATTCTACCTGTCCCCTGCTTACTCCTCAATCCCCTTGCAGTTCTTTTTTTTCGACCCCGTTTTAGTTGGCCCATGTATTTATACCGCGGTCTTTCGTGTGGGGCTTACTCAGATATTTTCCCATGTATTTTATCAGCTACATGTATGAAAAACCGTACAAACCATCACCTGGGTGTGTGGACAAAGGCTATTCCACACCAGGCACCCGGCACTTGTCCCAATTCTAATTAGAAACTCGCACGTTCCCCTGGCCGCTAAGCGCGGATCAAAAACCAGTCGGGGGAACAGGGGGCAGTAAAACCAGAAACAGTGGATATGTTATGCAACTAGTATACAGTGTACTAATATTCCCAATGAAGTCTTAGACCCTCTCGGCGAAGACCTTTAGTCTGCCCGAAAGTACTTCACATGGTTTACTCCTCTTCCACTCAGTAGGCTCGTCCTCCCTCTAATTCCACCTTGATCTTCAGTATCCGCCCCCCTTTGTCATTCCCTTGTCACAGGTTTCCGAAGGTTAATTTCTTTAAGTCATATAGAGTAAAATTTTACACCAATGTTTTCAGGTAATCCCATTCTCTTTGAACAAAAGTGTTTTCATCATCATGAATCCATCTAGAGTGAAGATGTTCTTCGATTTATATCCGTTGAACTTCTTTCATCCCATGTCAGGCAGCCTCCAGGGTTAGAGAGGGATTTCACTCGGTTCGAGCATCTCTCGTTGCAGTGTAATGAGTGCCTTTATACTCTCTTTTTCACTGAATACTATTTCCATTTTCTTCTCAATATTCGTTATGCTGTATCGGTGTAGTATTCAATGAATAGTGTTCACGGATGCTAGCGAGTTTTCTGCCTTCTCTGTTTAGAATGCAAATGCAACCGTGAGACGAAGTATTTTGCTTACTTTAACTCCAAAACTAATTAACTGGCTACACTATCCATCGTCAAAACTAGTTAAAAGTCTCATTGGCAGTTAGAAGTTAAAGTTGCAGGTTTAACTTTGTGGAAACGCGTCAAGGGAATTGAAATCTCGTTGTGTACGTTCCACCTTGTATAATACGTTGACATCGCATGTCAAAACCATTGTGGGAAATAATAAATTAGAATAGAATTTCTTTACAAAGCGAGATTTTATTTCATTGGGAGCGCTAATGGTCTCCAATCGTTCGCGGGGAAAACGACGTTTTTAACTTGTCCGTTCCGCAGTCTAGTTCTCTAATTTTATCCTCATGGCAAACATAATCTACCGTAGTATTTCGGAGTTCGTAAGATGTTAATAGCATATAAAACTTCACAGTTTAGGATGAAATTTCCCGAGAACACTTGGATGCAGGGGCGTGGTGATAAAATCCGAGGCCGAATGAGAGTTGCTCACAGTAATTGCCATCAACCGGTGACGAAACTGAGACCCTTGAGTCGGAAGCTGAGTGCTATGCACACAATAGAACATCCTCCTCGTCAACAGAGCTCAACTATGGCCGGACAGGCGAATGGATGTCGCTAAGCGTACGCGCGTATTGCGTAGGAAGAAAAGGATGACCGGTCGTCAGACGTCGCACCATCTCGAGGGGTATTTGAAGTGGTCAGTGTCCGGTGGCTCGGTATCTTCGCGCGCCATTTTCCCCTGCAGCATAAAGCCACATTTTAGCAGATATCGCCAGGACGACGTGCGCTATTGACAAGAGTATACAATTCTAGTAAAGTCAACGCACTTGACTCGGAAAAAATGAAGGTAGGTATTCGCATCACCTTCCACTGTTTGCCCACTGACTCACGGGATTCTTTCCTCCACCGAGTAATCAACAGATGACACACTTCCGCGCGCACCGCAGATTTCTCTCTTTTCTGCGCAAATGTATTCTCGGAACGGACACACACAGTGCTCTAAGCTGTTGACTTAGGAACGATATCTCATCCATATTGCTCGTAACTGACATGCTTCGATCACGCACTTAGGGGAAGAGAACGACCGATAACACTAAGGCTAGCTGGGGCAGAAATCGTGAGTTAATGAGTGCACGTTTTAATAACTTTTCCAGTACGTCGAAATGAATATTTGGATCACATTTCAATCAAATTCATCTGTTTATGCATGGGAATGCACCACACAGGAAGAAATGGGTATGACAGAAGAATGATGAGTACCTTCCATTCGTTACGGATCGAAACCTAAGCACTTCACAACATATCGGGAGCAAAGTTGATGAGCACTAGAAAACAGAAGAACATCGATAATGACATCCGCGGTTGTTGTCAAGTTTGTTGATTTTCAGTAAAGGTGCCAAAAATATGTATTATATAGTTTTTAATTACTCTGGAATAAAACATTACCAGAAAAAAAGAACCAGATGTTTTGGGCACACTCTGGGGCATAATGGGTTTGTAAAGAACGTTATTGAAGGTAAAATAGAGGGAAAAGCCCCCAGAGGGACACCCAGGAATAAGTTCATGGACCAATTTAAGAAGAAAGTACATGAAGCTACCATGAAGTAAGAGACCTCGCATTGGATAAGGAAGGATGGAGGGCTGCAGTCAACCAATTTTAGGATTGTACGAACAATGATAAAAAGATGACGATTATGAAGACTTATTTTTATCGACTGTGCACAAAACATCCCGACATAGACTCATGTTCATCCACAGTATTCAACCAACCAGCAGGTTGCAAAAAAATTCTCCAGCGCACGGTGTCCCATTCAACCCCTTCAGAGTGCGCCGATGTGTTTTAATGGGTGCTCACTTCCTACGCATTATATGAGAAACAGCATTTTTATATCGACCTCCTAGATTAAACCAGTTTTGACGTCTCGAGGTTAGGTCATGTGGAAATAAAACTATATCTCCTTGCCTACGTCTCGGCGTATAATGTACACCATCATCAGGGCTATATAAAAGAATACAATAACCATGTACAACAACATTACATAAAAATACAAGGGAATCACCATTAAACTATTGTAAGATAAATATCAATATAAAGTTACCTCACATTAATATTGATATTTATCTTACAACTGTTGAATGGTGATCCCCTTTTATTTTTATGTAATGTTGTTGTACATGTCATTGTATTCTTTATATAGCCCTGATGATGGTGTACATTATACGCCGAAACGTAGGCAAGGAGATATAGTTTTATTTCTACATGACCAAACCTCAAGACGTCAAAACTGGTATATGAGTAACTTCCGGATAAGATGGTTTCGGCATAAGATGGTTTCATAGAACAATTTAGACCACCCCAAAAATAACTCGGGGAAGTAGCGAGGAGATTTTCCGCATTCGCACAAACGATTCGCAACTGGCATTTGTGACGTGGACGGGCGCTTCTGCCGCTGCGGTGCGGTGCCCCTGCGCGGGAAAGGTCCGGACGCACGTCCGAGCAAGTTGAACACCCCGCGAAGGAGGGAGGAGGCGAAGATTGCGTTCGGGGGAAGGGTTAGCGTTTCTTTCCTTTCAGTGCGTGAATGGAATGAGACCCTCGTCTTCGAAGGAATTATGGGAGCATAAAAAAGTGGCCTGTTTCACGGTTTACATGGAATCGTGGGCGGGATGAAAAGATGAGAAAAAATACGGGGGGAAGAGGATGTTTGGGGAGGGGGGGGTGGGTTGGGGTGTAGGTTGGAGGAAGAGTTCAGCACGCGACAGCGTAGGAAAGGGTCGTTATTTTTTTTGCGTCCGATGACGCAAGCGCCGCGTGGGCGAGGCGAGAACTTATAATAGGGAGAGGAGAAGGAAGAAAAGGACGGCTGGGTTGACGACGACGAACAGTCGCGACGTGGGGAGTGGGACGGGGGAAATGGAAACGAGACGGGAAATAATAGTTAAGCAAAGGGAGCATCACACACATTAAAACCAACTAAATACGAGGCTACACGCACGTACGTATGAATAACTTGTTGGGTGTCTCTCTAGCAAAAAGTATAATTCCAAAAAAATATTTTGCGAAGAAGAAAGGTTTTTACGATTTCAGTTACCTCTTGGAAATGGAGAGCGATAAGCGCAAATTTCAATTGAATTTCGACCAAAATCTAAATCGAACAGCATATTTCATAGGGGTCTGGGACATCTCGTCGCAGCCGTCTCTGCGCGGACGTCTCGGCGCGGGACCTTCTCTACGAGGGCAGTTTCGGTACAGCTGGCTTTTCGGTACCCACTCGTCTAAAGTAACGATGATCTTATGATTTATAAAAAGTGATAGTATTATTAAATGTTTAAATAATAAAAGCGATTTCCTTGACATTTTAAACCCGTCTCTACCGCAGTGTCTTTCCTTAATATATTCTTATGATGTGATACGCCGTAGAATGCCAGAGTTCGTAAAATGTTAATAACTTCGTCTGAAAGTAAATTGGTTTTGAATTTTCATTAACGATTGTCTAATTTTTAATCGTTGGTCTGGAAGCGATTCTTATCGCAGCTGTTGCAAAAGGTTAGTAAGAACGAGACTATCATAACCGCCTTCTTTCGTATCTTTTTCATCTTCTCTCCAAGCGTTGAACCTCTGTTTTTAAGTCTGTCTGATGAGGCTCCCGAATACTGGCAGCGCATTCCAAGTGGAGCGGTGACAGTTTCAAGTACAATATATTGTATTGCATGATGGTCATACTATCCCCTGCCAAACTCCCTTGAGGTGGTTTGCTGGGTAACATGAAGGTGTAGATGTAGATAATGCAGTAAGGTAAATCATACCGGGCATTCCAAGCGGGATTAATTTTTAAAAATTATGTTAATTTTTTAGCACAAATTCGACAAAGTGAGGGTCGGTGTTTCATGGAATTGATCTAACGAACCATTATGGTCCCTAATAGTGTGTGGAAAAAATGAGATTTCAAATGCATCGGTTCTGAAGTCTATTTCCTTATTCTTGTGAAATTTTCTTTTGAAATACTCAAGCTCAAGCAAAATATGTTGAAAGTCTGACAAAAAATAGTCTGCGTCTAAATTGCGACAAAATTTAATCTATACGATTTATTTATCCCTCATGTATTTATCCCTTCTTTCAATATGGGGTTCCAACCCTCATTTCTTCAACAATTCAGTATCCCTGCTATGTTTACTGTTGTAACCGAATGGCTACCGAAAAGCCGGCTGCCGTGACGGCCCTGCGCCGAGACAACCTGCACCGAAACGTCCTTGCGCCGAGAAGTCCTGCGCCGAGACGGCCTCGCCGAGACGTCCTCGCCGAGACGGCCGCGCCGAGATGGCTGTGCCGAGGTGTCCCGTTCCCATTGCATAATGTGCCGCATGAACCTGACAATCGATTTCGATGCGGGATCTCTCCAGAATACCGCAGTCATTACATCGTTAAAACCCACGGCCATGAGTGCCACCACGAATCTCACGAATCGCCAAATAAGCCGACTCGACTGCGAGACGAGGCCTGAATCAGCGAATAAGGGCGTTGGAAGTTAAGGAATTTAAAAGTATCATATGGCGATAAAATAATAATCGAGGTGGATTTCATCTACAGTTAAAAGGAAAACTTCCGATAGTCAATGCACAGACCCGGCGTGATTCGATTTATTCATTCTTGAATACTAGCTCGTTGTATGATATGATCCGAAGACGGATTTGACAATATAACCAGATACAGCGGTTCCCTTGTTTTTCTTCCCTCGTGGTTCACAGAGGAAGTCGAAGACTCATCAACCATTCATTCGCATTCAAGGCCGCGGGGCCACATTGAAACATGATAATTGTTCCCCGCCAGACAAGTGGAAGCTGAGTAAGATATTTTCCAGGAGTCGAGATTTAATTAAGGAGCAGAAGAAAACTGCGTTCATCAGTGCCTGAATTGTCACGAATGAATGTGGCGCTCTTTCATTAAAACTAATGACGATTGGGTTTTTGATTCGGAAAACTACTCGGTGGAGTTATGAAAGTTTTATCAATCTAAACAATTTCATCATCTGAGAATTAATCGTTCAGAAGACATAACGCAGCTCATCAAAAGTGAAGGCTTTTGATTGATGGTTCAGCGAGGCTTTTCTGGAACTATCACTGATGAACACCATAAAACCATACCTCCTTTCAATGCTTCGCGGCCCCGTCTTTTCGATAAATGCATACTTTTTAGGTGCACTCACATCTATGTTATATGTATGTAAATGAGTAAAAATCAGATGGACAAATTAGTAAGCCTTCATCTATTCTACGAAGGAAAACTTGAATCCAAAAATTAGATATCATTTAGATAAATATTAGCACCTTAAACTCCATCGTGCACATAAAAAAATCAAGTGTGACAGTAAATTTCTGCGGTTAGGTCACGATGATGCTCAATTTTCAGGCATTAAAACTGCAGATCACAAGGAAAAATGATAGGAGTGAAAAGTTAAATCGTCAAGCAGGATTTAAGGGAGGATAAATGTACCAATAGGGTACTTGCTTGGGAGTATACCATAGGAACTGTTGTACTTTCAGAATTCTGCACACGGTACGGCTCGGGAAAGTAAAGAGGCAAGGTACCTGTCTTTTCACTTTAAATTGCACGGACACCTTTTCTGGTTTAAAAAAACGAGGAAATTTTAAATCGAGGATACCTATGCAAGAAAAAATTGTAGAAAATCCGTGTCGTGAGGGCACAGACCACAGGGTTTGGTGAACTTGGAATGTCCCTGGAGCAAAACATCTCTCCATTCCATTGAAGATGTGAAATCGACAACCCTCACGAAGAATTGAAAATTTACTCAAGGTTTTGCATTAAATTCCATCATGCTACCGGAATAAATTTTTTTTATAGGCTTAATCATTTACTTTCCCTTCCCTGAAGACTTATACACTCGCACGTAATTATTACCGAACGTTTAAAAATCAACCTGAGACATTGTAGTGCGGCTGGATGCAATGAAATCATTTTCTCTCAGTCAAGCGTGTATTCAGAAAGCTCACTGAAAGGAGGGAGGAAGACAATCACCATAGAGTTAACATGGAATTCAAGTGTAATGGCTCGTTACCTACGTACAGATGCCACGGCTAAATAATTTCATAGTGTAATTCGGCTCAGATACTGATTGTCGGTGTTCAAGTGATCTAAAGGAATTTTAGCTTGGGTACCAAAGTGTCATTTGAGATGGGTGTTCACACCGTTCAGTCATTCAACCGTCAAGATTCCTCTCTCCCTTGCACTCCATCTAGGGTGAGGGAACATCTAATCGAGCATTAACAGTCTACTCTCTCTACGCCGTATAAAAAGAATATTTGAAACGGCAATCATAATCCACAGGAATATTTTTGTGCCGCTAATACTGATAGCTTCCTCACTGGACACAGGTGACGACTAAATTAGCATATTTGTCGATGAGCATACTCATCTATCCTCCCAGTATACCATCCCCATACTACGTGGGTGGCTTGAGATATTTCAGCCAAAGAGGATTCATGCTGGGTTAAAACAACCCTTGCCTATATCATTCGTTTGAGAATTGGACTCGAGCTGACAAAAAATATCATTAATTTAATCATGAAAGTACCTCAATAGGTACCCTATGCATCCACTGGAATTACTGACGCGGAATTCTACGATGAATCCATTACTGAAAATGGTCCGCCAAGTCTTATTAAACGCGATCCGGTTCATCTTTTAGGTACTCAATGTCTGAAAACAGTCCACAGAATTTTATAACGTTCGCTCATAACTTGTAGCCCAGACATTAAATAGAGCTAATAAAGACATGGGAAGTGAATAGCTTTGATAAATATTCCTTATTGTTTTTTTTCTATGTCTGACCAGGCATATTCAGTTCTGGCATAACCTTTTTATTCCGAATCAACCTCAGGATATCCTTAAAGATACGCCAGCAAAAGCCAACACAATGACTTTTTTCCAGTCATTAAATAAACAAATTATGTGATACGAAGTCACTCGCTCGGGTGCATATACGCCAGTATATTTAGCTCCTTTAGAATGTATCACAAAAGATACTACCAGCACCAAAACTTCTGATCAATTGAAAAACTTTTGGCAGTTTGATGAAGGCATCAAACTAACATATCTACTTAAAATTGACTTTGGCATTGAATGACATTGTTGCAATAAACCGTACGGTTTCAGGGTAAATAATGTGAAATTTTTCCATGTCAGGTTGTCAAGTGTCAGTTTTACATTTCAGGCTTCACCTGAAGATGACATAATGTGTTGAAACCCGGGTCATGTCATGTCAATTTTCTCTAAGTGGGATTTGCATAGTTTTTCTTTTCTAACATTGTTTCAGTTGATGCTCATTGATCGCAGTAAAACGAAAAGAATAATTAGCTACAAGTTCACTTCAGAAAATAGCCGAAGATCCTACGATCGCGGAAACTGGATGCGCTACACCCACATAAATACTCATTAGAAAAGAACCAAAGATTTTTAAAAGTGATCCCATGGTTACCCATATATATTCCAATGGAGAGTTTAGTTCGTCAAGCTTATCAAGGATACATTTATTTTTTTATTGTTCCATCGTATATCTACAAAGTAAAGTAGCTATGACAGTCAACTTGGAGGTATTCATCGGCAGTCATATGGCAGAAAGGAAAACCTGAAGTAAGCAGGTATTTATTTGAGGTATCAAGCGTACACAATTTAGACCAGCTTCAGTAAAATCTGTGCTCATGCTTATCACTGTCTATGATGTAGATAAAAAGTATAAATGCTAGGAATGTAAAAGATAGGCATTCAAAGTCGTGGGGATTGAGCTACGGGTGGGAACAATGGAAAGAAGACAACTATGACTATTCAACAAATGCCGTCCCCACATCGTTAGCGAAAAACCAAATTATTTTTGGGTGATTTAAGGTGAAAGCACTCAAGAAATAACATCAATAATTGTTAATATAAGAAAATATATTCACATGGTGAGACATATTTTTTGGACTAGAAACTTGCATATGTACTTATATATGCAGGTATAAATAAAGATTCTGATAAATTCACTAGGTGATAAATCGCTGCATAAAGTCGAAATACTGATCCATGTTTCGAGTCATGCCATGGACCATGATGACTGATTAAACTCCCGACTGATTAAACAAAATTTTTCAAAGTTATGTGTGACTGTCAATTCAAATTTTGCAAGCCATTTGAAATACAAAAAAATGACAAGAGATCTGCAGAAGCCATTGAATATTAAAGAGTCATACAATGTGCAACAAGTTCATCTATTTGTCAAGTTGATGCGAAACTTTCGAATTGATAGACAGAAGACACTGATTGATATCAAAGGACATTTAGATAAGAGAGGATTTAAGAATGTGTTTACAATTGGAAGAGCTTGAAACAGACGCTTTTCACTCCAAAGTTCAACAAATTAATAGAGCACAGACTAACGTTTAAACATAACGCCGTTAAAATTTTTTATATTTACATTAACTTTTAACATTAACAAATATGACGATGTAGAAAAGTTTTTCAAGTGACTTTCTTTCAAATTTCACCAAGGAAGAACAAGTTCAGAAAGAACTTTTATTTTCGCGGAAAAAGATTTTGAGAAGATTAGCTTTAAAGTCCTAATTACTATCTCCACCACAGCCAAACGTCTCAAAGGCTGAAAAGTCACCATGAAAAACGCATTTTAATTTTCATCGTGCTAATGATATACACATGAATACATGTTTGAACATGAACATACTTTCATTATTAGTGGAGTACGTTATAGTTGTTAATGAATATACCCAGAATAAACTTTCATAAATGATAATTTCAATTGTGAAAGTTAATTCTGCTAAAATATTGATGAAATCACTACAAATATTGCCTTTTTTTGCTAAATAATCCCCTTGACGACCGATAGCATTGTTGAAGCCGAGTCTCATAGGCAAATATGGCGAAGAAAAGACCCATGAAGGATCAACTGGGAACGATGAGAAGCTTTGGCTATGAGAAAAGCATATCCTGAGCAAGAGAAAATTAATTTACAACGATTCCAAGGAAGAACGACGTGTAAAGCGGCTGAATGAATAATAATCTATCAGCCAATTGAGCAGTAGCATTATATTGGTCTACAGCATGCAATTTTTTTATTTAAGACGACTCAGAAATGTAATTCTTGAACGTGGATTTATAAGCAACTCGATTTACTGCCGGGACACAAAATTACGGTTCTAAACGTGTATTCTAATACTTGGAAATTCGATATGTTGAGTACATACATAGGTATAACGTAGGTATTTGCGTAGTTAATATGATATGGAGCCATCTCTCAATTTGGATTGGGAGATATATTTATCGATGTAAGACCATAAATAAAATTTCCTAATTTGCTTGGTATAGCTTTCATGAAATGCTATCCGGATTGCAAACATCGGGAACTGTTTGGATTCATTGGTATATTACATACATATGTACATACCAATCACGCCGTTCCCTTCCGGGGTAGGCACAGTCAAAATGTTTCACTCATTAATACATAATTGTGCACCTAAATCTGCTTCAATAATTTCTTCCATGCTGACCTATCCTTGCAAACCTCTTTTGCCTCATTTACCCCCATACACTGTTGCATACACGCCCTCCTGTTTTTAAAACTCCTCATATTCCTCCTCCTAAGAATTTCCTCAACCACATTCAACCCCACCTTTCTCGGCCGACCTCTACCTCTCACACCATTCATTCTACTCTCACATATCTGTTTCGTTATTCGACTCTCATCCATTCTCTCAACATGGCCAAACCAACGAAGCACACTCCTTCCGTATATGTCCATTACTGGGGCATCTAACCCACATTCATTTATTACCCACTCATTCCTGACCCTATCCATCCTACTTTTGCCGCAAACACTTCTCAGACAACTCATATCCACGGCGTTTAGTCTACTCTTATGTCTATCTCGACATACCCATGTTTCACTGCCATATAGCAAAGTGGGAAGAAGTACACTTTTGTACACGGCGATTTTCGCTTCCTTAGACAAGCACTCATTCCTTCATATGCTCCACATGCTACCTACCACTTTCCTTCCAGCATTCGCACGTCTCTTTATCTCCTCATTTATTCTTCCATCTTTCGCATACATCTTACCGAAGTACACAAAATCATTCACCTGTTCAATTACTTCACCATTCGCCCTCATCCTACAAATATTCTACCCATTCTCTTTATCAAAAACTACTACTTTAGTCTTGCAATCATTTACCTTCAATTCCATTCTCTCGGTTGACTCATAAAACTTATCTAGGAGCTTCTGTAATCCCTGTTGACTGTCTGAGATCAAAACAGCATCATCCGAATATAGAAGAACTCGAACGTTTACATTCCCACTCAAAACACTGTCGTTTTCACTACATGCGTCTCTAACACATTTATCCATAAATACATTAAACAGACATGGAGACATTACGCATCCTTGCTTTACACCCCGATTTATTATAAACCAATCACTCAGAACCCCGTTAACTCTTACACTTGACTTACTATTGTCATACATCGCCATCATAGCATTCAATAACTGCCCATTCACTCCATAGTCTCTCAAAACCTTCCACAACTTCTTTCTATTTACTCTGTCATATTCCTTCTCTAAATCGACAAACGCACAGTACAGTTTCTTTCGGACACTCATACATTTTTCTATCACTTGCTGAAGTGCAAAAAGCTGGTCATTACATCCTCTCCCAGGCATAAACCCGCACTGCACACCCCATATTTTGTCGAAAGTAATATTCCTCACTCTTTCGATTAATAATTTACTGAACACTTTTCCCGGGATACACGATTAACTAATGGCCCGATAATTATTACATTCGGTCTTTCCTCCCTTCCCTTTGTACAACGGAACGATGATAGCATTCTTCCAATCCGCTGGAACAACAGAAACCTGTAAGCATAAATTGTATAGTTCACGCAGTCAGTAATTAGTAATTACACCCACACTTCAACATTTCACTGGATATCCCATCTATGCCCACATTCTCACATACCACTTCAAAAGGCTCATCCTCAACGCCTGCAACATTATTGTACAATTCTTCAAAATACTCCCTCCAGAAGTCTCTGATATTGATCTCGTCCCACATGATCTCTCCACTTTTTTTCTATACCTCGTTCATTCCCCTACCTTCACCAATCTTAGTCCTTTTTACCCACTTCCAAAACAGCTTTTTAATACCTTCAAAATCACTCTGCATTTTGTTAGCTTCATCCGCACGCATTCTTTCTTTGCTCTCTTTCACAATGATTTTGTATTCATTCTTTTTCTTTCTGTAAATCTCACATGCCTTAGTACGCTCTTCTCAGATTTGGCAGCAATCATATCCTTGTACGCCTCTTTCTTTTCTCTGACTGCAATTTTCACTTCTTCATTCCACCAAGCATCACCTTTCGTTCTTCCTACCACTCCTTTTCCACATACACTTTCAGCACATTCCACGATCACTCCTTTTAAACACTCCCACGCATCATTTACGTTCTCGTTTCTGATATGCTCGTCCCATTCTCTCTGCTTCAACGATAGAGCATCCTCAAGCATGCAACCATACCGCAATCTTACCTCGCTGTCTAGCAACCTTTCCAGTTTTACTCCCAATTGCTTCTTCCTTGGTACCCACTTTCTGCCCATATTCACTTTGGAGAGTACCAAATAGTGGTCTGTTCCACATTCAGCACCCCTCATCACTCGCGTGTCCCACACTAACTCTCTCAATCTCTCATCATAAACAATAAAATCAATCATGCTTTTATAATCGCCACTTTGTCAACTATACATTCTCTTACGTTAAACACTCTTATGTTTAAACCATGCATTCGACACAAAAATTCTTTTTCCAAGCACACACTCACCAAGTTTTCACCATTATTATTCACTCGGGGGTCACCAAAAGGCCCAACCACTCTCTCATATGCATCCCGCCTCACACCAACCCACCCATTCATGTCACCTAGTAAAATTATTCTCTCACCAGGATCGCATTCATTCAAAACCTCTCTCAGTTTTTCCCAAAACTCATCTTTCACACTGCCACTCTCTCCATCCACTGGTGCAAAGCACACCACAATCACAACTCTCCTAATATCTACTTTCATGCAAACCCAGAGCAATCAAGAGGATACTAACTCGTACTTCCTTACTAGCAACTTAGCTTTCTCATTAAGAATGAGTCCTACATCTTGGCTGCCGTGTACATTATCTTCAACTCCTGACCACAATGCCAGACTACCGCCATCTAATGTAACAGCATCCCGCCCCTTACGCTTAGTTTCACATACACACAAAACATCTATTCGTCTCACTTTCATTTCATACATCAAGGTAGTCCTTTCAGAAAGGATCCTAGCTTGAGCAGAATAGGGAAAGCGGGCCTAGGGTATTACTATGCTTTGGTTTCTCTTGTGGCATACTGGCGAAAATGTGCCAAAACTGACCGGTAGAGCGCCGTAACCGTTAGCAGGGAAAGCTGAACCTGGTTCGGTTACTGCGAAGGCTGGTAACCTTGCATACTCTATTACAGCTTACTGTTAAACGTCAGAATGTTGCCTCGGACAGCCGAAGCCACGATGGGCTGCGGAAGCTGAATAAGGTTGGCCCATCAAGATACGGGCTGAAAACGAACTGGACTCTGGGAACTTGGAATGTGAGAGGAGTGTATGGAAAGGAGTATGTTGAGTACCTTTAGAAAAATAAAGTATTATTATAAAACAAACTCAATTCTTATCGGCATGGAGTTGAATTCAAATAAATTATCGTCAATAATGACGGTTTTTATTTCACGTACATAATACAATATTATGTGACGCAAGCGACCGTTCTCTCGTATTATCCGACCATTCTCAATTCGATTCCCTTCCACCGCCCCATTCAACAGACGCCATTCAACATTCTATCTTCACTCACGCTTTCCGTCCATCTTCAGGACTCACACCATTTACTGCCACCACTCTGACCACTCCGATAAACACATCATCCCAACCCCCCAAACCCTTAATCCTCTTGTTCGCCAGACGCGAGAAATTAATCGCGTGCGTAGCTGAGCCAGACGCGCGCTCTTGAGATAAAAGCTCTTCAATGACGAATCCAAAGAATCCACTCATACCGCTGGGAGACGACGCCGCGCCGGGCCAATGGGGTGTTTGTATAACATTTTCTTTCTCGAAAAAACCCTCACCGTCGAATGAGGATCGTGAAAAATGTAAGTTTATGAAGTGTGAAATGCACAGCTATGTCGTAGTATTCAAAATAAAATCACAAAATACCGAAGACACCATAAATGCGTGATTCTCTGTGTGATATCGTTCACTCGTACCCGAGGTGGCAGGTCCCTCGGACATGCAACGCGAATAAAGCATTTACGGCGACAGATATTCAGAGATACGAGTCATTGACGTCAAGAACCATGTGAGATTGACCAAATAAAATAAGCGATCATTAAGGGGCCTGTATACCTCGGCCGAAAACGCACTTATAGCTTTTGCGTTTGTATACAGCTGTTCCCCGGAAGGCATTCGTGGTTTTAATAAATTTATGTAAATTAAACTAATTGTGCATTATTATTTCGTATCAAGTTAGAGAATAAATACAATGATGACAAAGAATGACAAGTACGAGATAAGCCATAAAGCTTACCTTAGCGGTTCTTTAGCATTTAAGATATTTTTAAGTACAAATAAATATAAAACGTGCAACATTGAGTCCTCCTCTTACTTCGTTATTCGTTGTTTACATTTTAAATCTTCATTTGCTGTCATGTGACCCAGATTCCTCCGGACGCGATGCGATTATATCGCAGATTCGAGATGCTACTTACAGGCAAAATGGAAACCAGTCTATTTTCCTTGCAAGTAGCAACCGCGGTCTATTACCACCACTATCGACCACTAATGCCATGGAAAAGCGTGTTTACACATCGACTTACAAGGCTACTGTCATGGAAGTGATTTCTATGTGTAAACCCGTCTTTCTCCTCACTCTCTATTCCCCGCCCATCGATATATCCGTAGATCTATCGATATGGGTCTTAGTAACCATTTACAAACCATTGTTTATTATAATTTCGCCGTAATTAATGTGCTTACTGAAAATTTTCTACCATAATAAACCCAAGACAATCTGCAAAAATGCGGCGCAAGTCGCCATTTCGAATACAAACGCACTGCCAAATCAGCAAAACGTTGAACACCAATGCTATGCTTCCGGAAAATATACCAAAATAAGCACATTAATGGCGAACTATTTTACGTTGCGAAGACCTGTATCGAAGGAAAAATATATAATAGATAATGAACGACCTTGTCCCTTCCCGGGCAACAAACCTTCTGATGGCACAGAGGAAAATGTGCTACATGGCTTCATGAGGATGTTCACCGTGATGTTATAATGCACAATTTGCAACATTTTGATGATCCTACATATAGATGAAGGATTCTAATTAAGATTAAGTGCAAAGAATTTGATAACAGAACTTTGTACGTGCCATAGCGACTATCAATCACTACCATCTGATTGTTTTGATAAATTTACGTTTCTTCCACGGTAGAAATAATTATCCAGACAGCAAAGCATCTGAAAATGAGCTCATATGTCTTTAGAAAAGATTACGACCGAGGTATACGGCCCAAGTCAACAGCAGTATACAACGCAAAAGACATCAAGATGCAATTCTAACACATGTTTTCGTGTTCCGGACATCACGTTGTTTCTGATTATGATCTCAAGGAAAATCACGCAAACACCCCATCATGGCGCCGGAAAAATACTCTCAGGAATACATTCATACACAGTGAACTCTCGAAGATCTATTCCACAACAGAGCTATGGAAGAAGGAAATTTGGAGATTTTTTCAAGTTTTTATCAAGATATGATAGATGAGGAAGCGAAAGAATGCAAATGAAATTTATAAAGCGGGAAAATACGCGAAATTTTTAAGCAATAAGTTTGCTCATGCACTCTTCAATAATAATTCCTCCTGTGCGCCACAAAAGAAGACAGCAGCGAGTGATTTTCAAAATTAATATCCTCTCGTAACATTATTTTAAGGGTTTAGGAATTATCTGCTGTAGTTGAAATCGTAATCAACAAGCAAACGATGAGAATATCATTTATTTTTATCTATGGTGCAGCAGACAAGTCACACGGGATGTTAGCAGTCAGCATCATATATCGCCTTGACATGAGGGGAGTCAAGAGCTTATTACAGATTCGGGGTATTTACAAAACAATTTTCCAGGCTCGATGATATTTTTTATAATTCTTTCAGGGAAAAATAAACCTTTTCGTAAGCTTTTTTTCAATGTTTCCCATGAAATGACTACCAACAAATCCACCGCAGTGCATCAGAGTCTACGTTTACACCTTCAGGCGTCACTTGGTGGAAGTATTTTATATTCGGATCCGAATTGAAAATAAGCCTTTTAATCACAAATATGTTGGTCTAAATTCTATGGTTCATCACTTCCTTCATATCTCACTCACTCTCACCAACTTTAAAACTGAACTTTTGACAATCAAGTCCACAGCCACTTGCAATGGCTTCAATCCAAATTTAGAGGACAAAATATTTCGTAACAAACAAAAATCCCTGCCTACAAAACAATGTTCCCACACACAAACAGTAAGACCCTCAAATACAAAGTGGTGCTCTATTACTTTTCTATGAAAATTCTCATAGGATTTCAAACCGCCTCCCGATATCCGTGAAGGCAGAATTCTACACTCCCCTAACGCTTTCGAAATTTGTAGTAAACGATAAAGACAAAGTGGACAAATTATTCAGGTTGGGTCTTTACACAAATAAATGCAATAGTTGTAATGTAACTTACGGTGCCCGTAAAGCGTAAATTAACCATAACTACATAGGCCAAACAAGACGAAATTTCAAAACACGCATCAAAGAACACTCACGAAATTACTTTAATATGGAGATCAACTCACAATTTGCCAAGAATCAGCTGGATGATAATCACGTAAGTTCTATCAAAAGGCTTAAAGAAGGATGATTTAAATCAGATGGAAATTATCAGACAGTCAAGCAACCTTTGAAACGAGCTACTTTTTCTGCACTCCTCTCCACTCCTTTCCGGAAAATTTCCCTTCTCACAAGCCCCTAACCTACGTTCCCCTGCCTTTCCTCCCAAAAATTAGTTTGTTCTCTAAATCCCCCCTAATTACCGGTGGTTACTATCGTAACAATCAATATGTAAAATATAAACAATTGTATGAGTCAACGAAATTTTAGTCCGAAAATAGATCGGCTTTAAAATTACCTAGGAAGTTTAATCTATATTTAAATTATCCGGCCATGAGCATTTTTTGTCGGGGTCTTTTAAGGTGACACTATTGATTTTGTTTATTTACAGATTTGCGCGAAACTTTACGTACATGCTCTCCTTTGTAATATCTATAGATAGAAGAGAACAAATTGCATGTTAGTGATTTCTTTTTTGGTGATTCAATACTATTTTAACAAGTAGCCTCATGGAACATGACATTTATTCTGTAATCCCCAGGGCCGGCTTGACCCAGCCGGCCCCGGCGGCGGCGGGGTTTTTCACCACCCAGGGCATGGATGTATGTCAAGTTCTGTTGGTCCAATCCCTGGAAAACCTAATACAGGCTTAGCAGCCTACGGGATTCCAGGGACATACGGGCCAACAGAATCGTCCGGCAAACAAAGACAAAAGTATTCAATTGCATACTTTCTTCTAAACGCGAAACAATGCACTTCTTAAAATTATAATTGTCGCTAGCAAATATCTCGGTGTCACACCGAGTTTATAATTCGAAAACCATACATTGAAATATAATTTTGCCTAAAATTTCATAGCCGCGCCTAAAACCCCAGTCACATCATGCTTCAATTGACGAGAATAATAAAATTCCTGAAGCATTTCCGTTACTACCTGTATCGTGCGCAAAGAGATACACACTAAAGAAATGTGACCCAAGATTTATTTAAGGACTTAACTAAAAATATTAAAATGTGCACTCAATGGCCCACGATTACTTAGCAGCTCATAGCTGGTTGAAGAAGAAAACCGAATACCCGAAAAGGAAAGAAAAATGTCGTGTGGAGACGCGGACTAGAAATATGAAAAGGATGGAGGGAAGGCTGGGATGAGTGGGGAAAGAACAAGGAACGGAGCAGAATGAAGTGGACGACGTGTTTGGTCCACTTCATTCTGCTGGATGGTGATGGAGGCGCGGTCTCACCCCGGAGCGGGATAAGTGGGTACTCGCCCCGTTCTCAAATCCGTGGCATTTTAACGGTTCTGCGAAGGCAGTCTGAATTGAGGTTTTCTCTTGAATGCGAAACCAAGGACAGGCCTCTATAAACAGTGCGAAAGGGAAAGGGAAGGCATTCGATGGAGGGAACAGCAAGGGGAGAGGAATGGGAGGGAGGTTGAGAAAAGGCGATGGAAAGGATGGAAGGTAACGGAATGCACTTAATTACCAGTACCTGGAGGCTGCCGCCGTTTTTATCGCTTTTTTTAAGCAGGGCTTAATGAGCCCAACCTCAACGCTCCCAAAGTAAGCACCAACGACATGCACGGCAAAGTTGTTAACACGGCAAAAAAACTCAACACCACACGAACTGTCCTTCCCAATGTAATGCTCTAAATTGAATCAACAAACGTCGATGCTTCAATTTTCTGATTTGGCGAACATTCTTAAACGGCCTTCAAATGTTGAATAGAGAAATTTTTCGTGGTATCATATTATCGATGAATATTCCTCAGGAGACTGTTTAACACTCATCGTTTCGATGGTAAAACTATCAGCCAAGGGTCAAAGTCTACTCAGTGCATGAAAACCATAATTACTTTTGATGCAGCGCTTCGTTCATAGAAAGAAAGTGCAAGAAAAAAAAAGGGGGGGAACTTCTTCCCACCCACCGTTGTGTTTTTTTTTTCCCCCCCTCAGAAAGGGTCATAAAGACAACTCCAGACCCTCACCCCTAGGGCCGTACCCCCCGCCCCCTCAACTCCTCCCCGAGCACGCCACACCCCCCCCCTTTCCTCGCTTCCGTGTGCCTCAAGACGGAGGGACGAGAGCACGTGGGGCCCTAAGGGTTCTCACCCCCCCCTCGCTCCCTCATTTGTCAGAAGCCGTCACCCTGGACCGCGCTGTGTCGGACGCTTGACCCTTCCTCGAATCTCGGCGTTCGACGACTCCTCTCGTTTTCGAACTCCGCTCCGGGAAAAGAAAACGGGAGAAACAATCGGGAGAAACATCTGGAGCACCCCTTCTCCCTCCCCCAGTGTCAACGTTTTTCCTTCTACCACCCACTTTCCCCACCCCCTCCAATGAACGTTAACGAACATTTTTAAAAAAGACTGTGACAACGCTCATTGGCTGGGGGATGCAAACGAACTCCGCTCCGTGCCGGAGAGAATTCGTATAAAAAGGGTTCTCTTCGGCGCAAAAAGAGAGACAGCCAGGGTGGAGACACCCTTCGACGGTCCTGCCCGCCGCCGCCCTCTCCTCGAGCCGCCGCCCACTAGCCAGTTGTCCACGGAGACCGCTTGCCGCCCGAGAAGTAGCCGCCTTCGGAGCAACGCCGGAGTCCGCTCGCATCTCGCGCCCTTTTCCCGCACCCTCTGCACCCATTCCTCGGCACGGACCCAGCCGACGAGGAATTCCTCTCTCCCCCCCTCCGAACGGACACAGCCGACGAGGGTTTTCCCGTCCTTGCATCCTTTCCCGCACCCTCTGCACCCATTCCTCGGCACGGACCCAGCCGACGAGGAACCCTTCCCGTCTACCTCCTCGAGACGTGAGCGGGCGCCGAGCCGCGCCCATCATCGGAGCGGATTCAAGCGGACCCGCCCAGGAGACGGAGACGGGCTTACCGCCGAGAGCGGGTGCCTTGGCCCGTGGTACTTGAGGCTTGCCTCCTCCTCCGGGAAACACCACCGGCGCCCATCAGCCCTCCCGTAACCCCGGAGCGCCTCGCCGCCGCAGCCGACGACCCTCCCCCCAACGCCTCACCCCCTGACCTCCGGGTGATCCACACCCCCGAGCGCCCCGTCACGCCGAGGGACGTGCGGGAGATCGGCCCTCCCGAGACCCCGGAGCGCCTCGCCACGCCGAGGGACTCGCGGGAGACCCTTCGCGGGCGCCCCCACGAAGAATCCCGGCCGTGGGACCTGCGGCCTCTCTCTCTCGGTGCTTCCCCCTACTCCTTGCTCGGCAAGTCCATCCGGCTCCGGCCACGCGACCCCCGTGTGGCCCGGGTTTTATTCGGGCGCGGATAAGGACCTATCTTGATAGATGGGGTAAAATCGGCGTTTTTTAGTGTTTTTTTTGGAGTGTGTGTATAGACGATATTAGAAAAGGACATGGACATAGGGTGTGTGGGCGTTGTGTGTTATTTTTGTGTTCGATTTTTTCCTTTATTACTTTTATTTTAAATTCCTTTTTTTAAATTTCTTTTTTTTAATTCCTGATTTGTTTAATTTTTTTTGTTTTGTCTTGTCTTTTCATTAATAAAACGAATGTTGGGATTTTGTGTTAAAAACGAAAGGTGTCTTTAGATTTCTTTTTTCTTTTGTAATTCATCTCTCTCCTCGATACTCGCGGGACTGCGCCCCCACCTCCTCCCCTCCCTGCTCTCACCATGGGCAAAACGAAGGACCGCAAGGCAGCGGCCGAGGGAAACGGGACGGAGGATGCGTCACTTTCTTCAACATCTTTTTCTATTCAATAACATTTTTCAAACTATCACCGCATAATTATATTTTAAATCATTATAATAACTCATTCCAAACAATTACGGCGTCGCAATTTTTATCTAGTGAAAACCAGCGTTCCAGCAGAGCCACAACTAAATTCAATCCCCAGTAACATGGAAATCATTAAGGTTCACGATCATCGTGGCAACTTTTGTCAAGATGTAAAAAAATGCAGTGAAGATTGAGTCTGATAAAATGGAAGCTGGTGAAGGTTGAATTGGACGCTGCGCCTGGGAGGACACAGAGTCCTCTACATTGCGCCAACAGCACTACAACGTTTCTTCGTATTATAGTACTTGGTAATGTAGTTGGCGTAATGTAGAGGACTCAAGGATGACGTAATCGATTGCGCCATCTGGCGTCAATGATACAAAGCCATGTTAATTCATTCCGTTCCCGCATATCGGCACCATATAACCGGTCGCAATCAATTACAGTGTGAAAAAGTACTAAATGCTAATTATTCGAAATGGATATCTTTCACTTCCACGAAGTTAACCCAGATACAATCAATGTATATGTTCCCGCAATTTTTTACAATTACTTATATCCTACGCTGTAATAGACAACTCTAGGACCAAAAGGATAAAAAGAGGTTGGCTATGAAGGTAATGGGCACAAACTGGAGCAAGTTAAACAATTTAATTACTGGTGTTGTACGCTAGAATAAAATGGGCAGAGTAGCAAAGACATATGGGGGCGAATACCATTAGCGAAAGAAGCGTTTAGTAATAGAAGGGAGCTGATGACTGGAAGTACATTTGTTTTGCACCTATCATGCATTGGAATGACAAGAAAGAGACATGATCGGCACCCCACACATTTATGGCATAGTCGTAAGAACAAGAGGGAATGTATGTAAAGCATTATAAATAGAAAGTACTTCTCGTTAATTGGTAAAGGTGTATGCGATGTGTGCAATTTATTTTAAGAATGAAAAACATGGGCCAGATTTAAACTATCACGGTCAAGTCGTGGATATATTACCTCAAGTTCTGAAGAATCTGTCATGAACGTTCCGTAGAATCACTGCCAGGATATTATATATGAGCATTGTTTAATGACTTATGGTCAAAGTTCTACATTTATTTTTTTTAATGTAGCTGTGGAGTGTGACACAGTTGAAGGACATCGAGAAGGACAAAACTATGATTTAAAGGCCATAAGTACTCACGACAAACGAGAAGAGATTTCACTAAAACCTTATTCATTGTGAGCTGTTTATTATGTATGCAACCTTCCTCATTCAAGCCACCATTCACACACAAACACTAAAGATTTTTTTGTTTGCTAAGTCAAATCATTTCTACATTTGAATAGAATACCTCCAAGGTATCTGCCACTCTCACTAAATTAATGAGAATATTTGTAATCATACAACATGCGACCATACAACTTTGACACACTCGATATCGCGATTCCAATATTATTGATATTGAATTTGAATGGAGGAACAATTTGATTCGTATTTCATTTAAAATGACGTAAAATGTCTTTCTTTCTAAGCCACTGAAAATTCTTTTTTAATCCTAAGTTGCAATAAAGCCAAAGAGGTATTAGAATAATAATTATTATAACTAATAATCTTAATTTTATGGGTTTATTTTTTTCGAAAACATCGCCAAACTCTTAGGCAAGTGCATAATACTATTCTCGTAATTAAGTTTATGTATAACAGGTAATATGGCAAAGTATAAGTCATTTGTGAAGGTGCGTAAGTTCAAGTATAACATGATGATCTGAATTTATTTTGGGTCATAATTCAAATTGTTGAATCGCAAGGGCCTCATTGACTGAAATATCATCTTCATTAAACCTTGTTTCACACGGTCATTTGTCACGTACAAGTCAAGGGATATAATTTACACGATTCTTTTCCATGAATGGGAAAGGGATAGTTTAAACCATCATTTTCCTCTTTCACATGATCGTCGTCAGCGAAATTAGGAGCATTATTCCCGCATGTATTTACACACCCCTTTTGATTAAAGCACTCAGGTGGAGACACAATTGCGGCGCGCTTTGATTGGTTACAGGCCATTTCACGTGCGTCTTCAGGGACGGAAAGCGCGCTGGTCAAAAATTGCGGGAAAAGGATCCCTATCACTGCCTTAATCCCTTGCAATTATGACGTCAGAGAGGTCGCTGAACCTATCTGAGAAAAAATATCGGGTGAAATAGGCTTAAGTTCCTAATTCTTTCATTTTAAAATTGCTGAGGTTTATTCAGAATGCTACTTGAAGGATATGGCACTTCTTCCGCCAACATGTAGAAAGCATAGGGCCAAAGAGTAGGTAAGCAGTGGCTAGATTTCTCACCGATGACCCAAGACTGTCATGTGTTTACGTAGTACCCGAAAGAAGACGTACGCGGCAAGGAAGGTTCTGTCGAGGGAAGGGTTTCCAGCGAAGGAAGATTTTTCCACGAGGAAAAAATTTCGTGCATCACTTCCATCGCATCAGCGAAGTGGTGGTGTTATCTAACGAGTTATATATATATATATAGTTCGCATAATTGGCTATGTACTTTTTTAAATTATCGGAAATCAAAAGCTTTTAAGTAATGGTCCACTAATGTTTTTATTGTTTACGACCCGGGTTTCATCACCTAATGACATCTTCAGGTACAAATATTATCCCACATTTGATGGCAAATTGCATTGCATTGGCATTTGATGGCTATTGATGAGAGTACAGTTCAAATGGAGTGGAAAGCTGTTTGTACTGTACTGTGTCTTTTACTGTACTGTACTACGAACTGTACTCTCATTGCCTGGACTTGCTAATCACCGTTGACCTGTGTTACATCGTATTTTAAATTTCTAAGGAAAAAGTATGTTTGTTCTTCCTATTTTTCCCCTCCCACTTCTCCCCCCCTTCCCGCCGCCCGGTATTTTCTCCAATCAGCCCAATGCTTCCCCCCCTCGCCGACCCCTCCCTACCTGCCCCTTACCCATTACACCATACTCCAACGGTTTTTCCTTCTCCTCCCCCTTCCCTTCCCCGCCTTCCTCTGCACCTGATTTTGTATATATACCCATGTGGGATAATATTTGTACCTGAAGATGTCATTAGGTGATGAAACCCGGGTCGTAAACAATAAAAATATTAGTGGACAATTACTTAAAAGTTTTTGATTTCCGATATGGAGAGGTTCCACAAAGTGAAGCCTGAATTTATTAGTTATATTTTTAAATTATGTTTTATTAGACATAAAAGCCATAAAAAGAAGGACTACTCCGCGCATTTGACAAGAAAAATTCTCTTCATGATTGAGATTTGGTGTCTGGAAAAAATACTTCGTCATGCTTACTCTTTTTATAGGCAGTGCGCACAACGTTTCCCCTCCCATCCAGAAGCGTCGCCAGCGATTCCGGACAAGTGACTCTTGGCTGCGCGACTGACTGATCTTCGAGCGGCTATCGACCGCGATAAGGAAGCATAACGTTTAAAAAATGGAAGATAAGGCGCTCTCCGAGATAAAAAAAACAGCGATCGATGACTCCGAGTGTCACTTAGCGCCATCTACCCACAACGACAGTGAAACACTTTGTTTCCACCTATTCCCATCGATTATTCACTTGGACGCGAACACCACTTTTAAAAAATCATATTTGACGATGGGTTGCCAGAAACTGAAACGGTGAAGCATAGCGTTTGCAGGGAGATACATTCAGATTCCATGAATTTGTGACTGATGACACGACTGAAATCAGTGTGGTCTCATTAGATCAGGTCTTGGGGCCAGGACACGAGCGCCACCTACATTTGGCGCCGCGCAGGCGCGAGGGACAGTTTACCACGGCGCTCACCGAAATCATCTACATAAAACCCTGCGAGACACCTCAAGGATGCGTGGCAGGGAGTGAGTTATCACTAACATGAACAACACCATACCCGATTGAAGGTACCGATACTACAACTGCTACTACATTAGCAAAGACGTGCTAAAACTTGCTAGGAGGCGAAGTTCTATAAATATGAATTCCACTATAAGCAGGCTACCAGTGTAAGAGTTATTCATGTTTCTTTCAAATACTCAAATGAATGGATGTACAAGTGTGACCCCGCACACACGCACAGCGTGTTATTTGTAATAGGTAGCTGACAAGATTTCAAGCATTAGGGCGTACATAAACTTACTACCTGCTCTGCCTTTAGACAAACCTACAATAAGTTAAAAGTCTCATTAGTGGCTTTTAAGTTCTCCTATCGTTCGCGGGAAAAATTGCATTTTGAACCTGTCTGATTAGCAGTCTATTTCCCAAATTTAATTCTCAAGATCTAGTCTACCGTATTATGGCAGATTTCGTAAGATTCCCAAACGTTAACAGCAAATAAATTGGTTTGGAAATTGCATAATTGATTTAGTTCTTACTAATGCGCAGGTTCGCATGCGATTGTAAGGCAACTGTGCTGTAGAGCTGCGAAGTCATTATCCCACAATAGCGAGTAAAAGATAATCATTATCATACTGATTGTGAGTATAGTAAAAACGGGAGGGAAATCGTTCAACAGAGAGGCGGGGGATCTAAAAAGCCCAATACCGGGAGTCCCCCATAGATACTGTAAAATTTGGACACTCTATGATTACTACTTGAAGAATTAATCACCGTGTAAGACGATGAGTGAATGAAAGAGAGGATACCAAGGCAGGAGGATGGGATACAAGGTGGCGAGTATCGTACTCCGCACCGTACTTTTTTTCAGTACTTATAATCGAATTCGATTCCATAATCGGATGCGATCACATCCTTCACGCGATACGATTTCAAACATACTGAGTTCAGTTGGATTTCAATAAATGAAATAATCATCGTGTAAAACGGCCTTTGAGACGACCGTAAGAGTGAGTTAAGGATTTGAAATTAAGGTAGGAGGGGAGTATCTTGGTAGTGAGCCTTGTGGGGGAGGGTGGGGTAGGTAGAGGGAGAGTGGTAGGGCAGTGGAAGCATCGCAGAGCGTGAGAGAAGAGGTCGTCCGCATCGTGGTGCTGGGTTGCACGGAAAGCACTCTCCATGATCCAATCCCCGCACCACCAACAACATCAACGCCGCCTCCTCTTATGTGGCACATCACACCAACCCACACTTCAGTTTCTCTCTCTCTCCGCCCCCACCCACCGCACCGCAACTCTGCACTCCACTGTCCACGGCCAGCGTCCGTCTTGAAGCCGGCTCACGCGAGGCGCAAACGAGAGAGGGCGTTGCATTACTCTTCCCCCTTCATCTCGGACATATGCCGCTTGCTTCTTGCTTCGCTGGGGGTCGGGGGAGGAGCGGGGACAGTGGGGAGGGGGTGGAGGGGTTGTGGGGTTCAAGTGTCAGCGTGAGAATGGGAAGGAGGAAGGAGTGGAGCCGCCGACGCGCGGGGCGGAGATAAAAGGACGGGGGGTGGAAAGTGCACACTTAAGGGTTGCCAACTGTACAAAAAAAAAGTTGGTTCCGGGAAGCAAAGGCTTGTGCTTTGATCCAACCAGAATCAATTGAGCAATGATATTTCACCGGTAATGCCTTGTCTACACTACAGGTGTACTTATTTCCGATCTATTTAAAAGCACATACATGCTGTAACGATTAATGTTACATTTTGAATTGACTTTTAATTTCTTAAAGAAAATTGTAGGGCCTTGGCTGGATTTTATGTCTTATTTACTTGGTAACGGTTGTTTATGAATATGCGTAGGAGAGTTTGATTGTCGTGCTGGTCCAGAGTAGACATGTTTTGATCCTGGAAGAATCTTGATGATTTATAAAGATATTGTTTGGTCTTTAATTTGGTTGATTTTCTTATTTGTATCATTCTTAGTGTCCCGTTGTGGACTTTGGTGGTGATTTTTTTCAAAATCACTTGGCGCCCTGAAAAATAAAAAGCCAAAGTAACCCCACCTTGCTCTACCATCGAGGCACTTAGAGACATTTGGAGTCATGATGCAGACGAGTGTATTTAATCCACCTCAGTGCTGCCTAGTTTTCATGGAAAGGACTTAGCATCGCACGAGTGTTCGTGTTTATTTGAGCGACGTCTAGACAAGTATTTTCTCATGAACAAATAGAAAATAAGAAGAGGAGTCTGTTTCACAGACTGCACCATTCTTAGAAATCATATTTTGCAAATGATTATCCGAAGGCAAATACCCCATGACTGGAAAATAGTCAACGCCACACCAATATATAAAAAAAATAAAACAGACAAGGCCCAGGTAATTAGAGGTCTATATCGTGAACATGACTTTTATGCAAGACTCTCGAATACACTGTTGCCGGTAATATCATGACCTTACTGGATAATCGCTTTTTCTTACATGGCAGTCAGCACGGTTTCCGGAAGGGTTATTCCTGCGTAACACAGCTTGCTCTCTTCCTTCATGGCATCCTGGACTCAGGTGCGAAAAAAGCAAGTTGATGCGCTATTTCTTGATTTCAAGAAAACATTCGATAAGGTTCCTTACTAAAAACTGATACAAATTGCAATCATGCGGAATTAATAAAAAAATAGTGAATTGGATACGGGACTTTCCCAGAGATCAAATACAAAAAGTAGTAGTTGTTGGTTTTAGCTGTGATACAGTCGAAGTCACAGCCGGTGTTCCTCAAGGAAGCGTGATCGGCCATCTTTTATTCATTAATTATATAAATTACCTAAGTTCTCAAGTTATCAGTAAACTAAGATTATTTGCAGACGATACGGTTAACTACCGCGAAGACGCGGACTTACTGTTCCATCATCAGACCTTAACAACGTTCATTCGTAATGCCAGGAGTGGGGGATAGAGCTTAATCTTAGTAAATACACTAGTACACTTCTTGCGGAAGTCGTCAAACAAATGCCATATCTACACAGTGGGAGGAGTAATCATAAAGTCATCAGATAAAGTCAAATATCTCAGAATTACCTTAACTTCTGATGTATCGTGGGCGACACACATACATTACATATGCGGCACAGCAATAAAGAAACTAGGAGTTATCAAGTGTAGAACAGGTAGGTCCTGGGATGAGAAAGTAAGAGAGAAGTGCTTCTTCGCGCAGACAAGGCCACACTTAGAATACGCCGCGAGCATTTGGGACCCTGGACAGAAATATTTAATAAAAAAAATAAAAAATACAAAGGAAACTGGCACACTTCGTTAAAAACGTCTACGAGCGAACATTTAGTGTCTCTCAGCTTTTAGTGGGATTTGGTTGGGAGCCGCTGGAGATTCGGAGGCTGCGCACTAACTTTAGTTTGCTTGAGAAATCCAGAACAGGTGTGTTTCAGAGCGACTTGGGGAATATCATTTCGACGCCACACTATAATTATAGGTCCGACAGAAACGATAAGAGAGATACATTGCCGAACAGATACGTCGGTACAAAAATTCGCCCTTTCCCCTTAAAATAATTGGCAATAATAAAACCGGAGCTCTACTCAAAGCACACACATAATACCTACACTTCACAATTTCACCTCCTAAAACCTCATCATTTATATATTTAGACGGCTAGTGACCTAACGTCCCCTGCCACACACCCATGCGGCGACTCGTAGAGTAACTTTCAGGTGTAGATGTAGAAGAGCACATTCACAATAACTCAAATAAATTATTAAAAATTCAAATATTATAAGTAGGGTTTGCAAAACTCCTCGGCCTATGGAGACAATATCTCGACCACTTAGACGCTCACGGTCGAAGATATCATGAAAGACCACATAAACAAGGGTCATCGGGTCCACTTCAAAGGACCCGATACTTCGGTGGTTAAGGTGCGTCTACAAGGTGTACTTAAGTTCCCGATACGTTGAAATATGCCCTCAAATATGCAAAAACAAAAAATACCAAACAGAAACCAACTGGGTCAAACAGTAGAGGACCAATGGAACATAATTAAAACCACAACCAAGGAAACGGCTGCAACGACAATAGGCTACAAGAAGACCAGAAAAAGAGCAACTGGTTTGATGATGAGTGCCATGAAGCAATAGAAGAAAGAAACAAGAAACATAGAAAATACATAGAAAAGAGAACCAGAGAGAGAGACGAAGGGATTTTGAAGAAGCTAGAAGACGAGGAGAAAAATTATGCAGAAGGAGAAAAGAAAACATGAAAATGACTTAATAAGTAAAATGGAAGAAGATTTCAAGGGCAATAATCCTAAAGGGGCATATAGATATTTGAAAAACATTAGAGAGGACTATAAACCCCGAACAAGTATGTGCAGAAACGAAGCAGGACAATTAGAGAGTGACCCCCAAAACATAAAAAATATCTGGAAGAGATATTTTCAAACCCTACTAGGAGCACAAGAGGCGGAAGAAAATGGGCACGATGTGACTCTACGTGATGACTTGGAAGAAAAAACAGAATCCCTTACTTTAGAGGTGAGAGACACAATAAAGGCCCAAAAGAATAACAAGGCACCAGGAATGGACGAAATACCATCTGAAATGTATAAACTAGGTGGAGAACACCTACCTAAGCTAATGCATGCCTTGATTACTAAAATATGGGAGGAAGAGACAATTCCTAAGGATTGGAGAAAGAGCATCATATGCCCTATACACAAAAAGGGAGACAAATTGAAATGCGACGACTATCGAGGGATCTCTCTTCAATGCACAGCATATAAAATATTAACATACATTATTAATCAACGACTTATACCCCTAGCAGAAGATATTATAGGTGAATATCAAGCTGGATTTAGGAGTGGCAGGTCAACAATAGACCAAATGTTCACAGTAAAAGAAATCCTGCTCAAAGCCTGGGAATATGACATTGATGAATATAATGTATTCATAGATTTCAAACAGGCATACGACTCACTTGATAGAAGAAAACTTTATCTAATACTGCTCGAACTAAAAATCCCACACAAATCAATAAGATTAATCAAAACGACAATGGAGGAAACTGTAGCAGTGGTACGTATCCAAAATCAACTGACAGATGTATTCAAAATCTCGAAGGGTCTGAAGCAAGGAGATGGTTTGGCTCCTACCCTATTTAATATAGCTCTGGAGTACGTAATAAGGCAGATGGAGTCAGGAAGAGAAAACTTACTAACAACAAATTAACGCAACTGGTTGCCTACGCAGATGATATTAATGTTATGAGCCGAAGAGCAGTAGAGGCACAGCAAACCTATCTACAAATAAAAAACCATGCTAAGAGCATTGGCCTTGAGATTAATACATCAAAAACCAAAATTCTTCTACAGAAAACAGGAAACAGGGGCTCACAGATAGTGCTAGATGACCCTATTAAGTCAGTGGACCGATTTGTATACTTAGGGATTAAATGCAGATGGCACAGAAGAGGGAGAAGTCCGGAGAAGAATAACACTAGCCAATAAAGCGTACTTTGCGATGTCACATGTACTTAGATCAAAAAATTCCCATCGTAATTGCAAGCTAAAAATATACAAGACAATTATAAGACCCATTACAACTTATGGATGTGAAGCATGGAGTGTGACAGAGAAGACGAAAAGCATACTTGATCGATTTGAAAGGAAAGTGCTTAGAAAAATTTTAGGACCCATTCAGGAAAACATTATCTGGAGAATCAGATTCAACCATGAATTATATGGTATTTTTAGAGAACCTCCTCTGTCAAAATAAATTCGACTACAGCGATTGCAGTGGGCCGGGCATGTGGCCGGAATGGATGACAAAAGGATACCAAAGAGAACGTTAGACAGCCGAATGTACGGTAAAAGACCAGTAGGAAGACCACGTAAATGCTGGGAAGATGAAGTACAGGTTGACACACGGAATCTCCTAGGACTACGACTCTGGAGGAGAGTGGCAACTGACAGAAAGGCATGGAGGCAGAAGTTGAAGGAGGCCAGGGCCCAAACCTGGGCTGTAGCGCCATAGGAGAGAGAAATATGCCCTGAAGGGGTAAGTGTAGATGAGGCATAAGAGGAGGTATGTACAGGAAAAAAACGAGTCTTTATTTGCTCACCTTTTAATTAATGCCAAAAAATGGGAGGGGGCGAGAGATGTAATTAAATCTGTGAGAAAAGAGTAAATTAAAAGGTCCATGTCAAGTCAAAATGTCTTATCAACTCTATTGAGTCTAAGATAAGAGCAAGAGTACGTCGCGTTCATTCAGTATGTGCCAATGCGATCCCAAGTAATGTAACTCAGATTTTGTGGAATTTTCTGTATCACTTTGATTTTTATCATTATTATCGATTCCAAGAAGTAACGCCAAACGATATTCATTTTATCGTGTAATTCAGATCTGTGGTGGATGGATATTTTGGAGAAGATAGATCATTTTTCTTTTCTAAACTTTGGATTACGCGTAATCTAACTGAATTCTCATGTATGCCTGCTAAGTCCTACGGAAAGCATCTATGAGCTCGCTTTTTTTCGTATTCATACTAGTTTAGTCTGCTAACCAGTTATAAATTCGTTTCGGCTGGTTGAAGATCGGATCGACTCACTGACTCCGACTAAAGTGATGAAGCTGTACTGAAATGAGCTGTGAATATACAAGTAAATGAACATATTAGAGTTATTTATTTTATAACAAGCAACAGGATGTTGCGACAATGTGTATACAGCTCTTGAACATCGTGAAACATGTTGCGTGGAAAAGGTTTATAACGGAGATTCGGCTTTGAAATGTACAGGAAGGCAATGATCAAGTCAAGTAGTCGAAATAAAGAATTGTAACAGCTGCCATTTCAGTTGTAAACCGGAGTTAGCGATTCAAATTGTGAACTCTATATAAACTCGCATTTTTGCACTCCATGATCCACCACCTGATCAACTCCGACTTTAATTTGGAACCCAATACTTATCAGAGAAATAGCCCAAAAGAACGGATATAGTGACTCAGTAATTACCAAAATCTTAGATAAAATGTCCAGGCAATCAATTTCCTCAAAAATATGTTGCTTCTCACCCGATCATCTCAAAGACAAGGCTAAATTATTAAAAATATCATTCATCTGCCATTTGTCCTATGCTGCCTGTAATTCCCTTCCCCGGTGATAATTTTAAAACCTGTTTTTACAATAATATGTTTGTATAAAATACCTTGGGACGACTGTTGAGTAATTTTAAAGACAGTATGGAAATAAAATCTCAATGTGGTGTGTATAAACTTTCTTGCTCGGACTGTGAGACAAACCAGGGATTAGAAAATTCATAGAAATATAATTGCTAACGTTTAGAGAAATCCATCGCTCTGGTTTTTCACCAAGCGAGGAAAAGGCAAAAGAGAGCGTCAAAAGCAAACAGAGCTATCACGTTCATATAACAGTAGTAGCAATGCTGTGCCATGTGTTTGCAAAGTTAAGCTACACCGGGTAAAGTTGATTATTATAAAACAACACTTCAATAGGGAATTTTGCTCTGGAACAACAAACGGTGAAATTTGTGCAGAGAGTTTCGACAGCCTTTCCAAGTATCGATCTTAAAATACATATAAATATAACAATTAGAACAAAAATAAGCATGCACTTATGACAACTGATCCACGACTATTAACCGAATACCAACGCTGAAGGTAATTAGTTCCTCTTAGCAGCGGAAATTTCAGATCTTCTCACCCTCGAGAAAATTACGTAAACATGCTATTTCGTGAAACTGTTATTACAACTAATTGGCTTTCTTGTCCTAGTAAAACAGGTACCGTTCACAACCGGCTTGGGATAAACGAGCACAAAATAATTTGGGTGAATTCCCACGGCCGCGGGAAGAGATTCCAATGCGTGACATTTTCACTTGGGAAGTGGAAGGCGAGTATTTAAATGGCCGGGACCGCCCCAAAGTGCTCTTCTCTCCTGCACGTTAAGTCGCGAGTTCAGGCCCAGTTTAGGGCATTCATGCTTCAAGATCGGCCTCAACTGGAAAAACAAAGGCTACAGCAGTCCTTCTATAAAATCAGTTCTCCATTTTGGAAAGTCTATATTTTTTAACTATTTCCAAGTCCTTAAAAATTACAAACAGCATCCTTGGGACGAGAATGAGATTTTTTTAAATAACAATTTCCTTTCCGGAATCGACAAAAGCGCTGGAAGATGAAATCAAGTAATAGTCGATTAAATTATAAACCCAACAGAAATAACTGCGCAGTTATGCACTCACTGATGATGGCTGTTGCGACGTTTTGAAGAAAAAGGTATGGAACTATTAGATCCATTTACCTGGCAAAACTGTCCTCTTTGATTTTTTGTCAATGGAATCTCTTGAATATCATAGTGAAAGTAACCAGTCCACAAAATTAATCAATATCTGGGAAAAGAAGAAATATATACTTCGATACAAAAGTCAGGAAAGTATGAAAGAACATAATCGTTGAAGGTACAAACCAAATCTGTTAAATCGGTACCCGTCGTTCGAGAGTCTCTGCCTAGGTATCTTAAAACGAGGGCGGTGTCCTCTTTAACCATTCCGCACAAAACCCCGTATCTTTGACGAACAGTAAACCCCACCTCTTAAAATCCTTCTATCTTCTTCTTTTTACTACCACCGTAATTGCGCTTCGTTCCCTCATTCCTTCCACGCTAAACCAACATTCTTCTCCTCTCATCACCCGCAACAGCGATAATCACGCTCTTTCTCTCAATACCTCGCTTTTCACTTTGGTTTCCTCCATAACACTTCTTTCCAACGACCATATACCGCACTTCTTTCTCTGTCTTTTTCTTATTCCGGTTTGTTCTTTCGTCCCCTCTCAACAGCATCGTCTTCAAAGCTTGCTTAAGTCTAAATAAAAAATGACTGGAAATTTTCGTGCCCAAGTATAATAACGAAATTTGGAAGTCATGTTCGACTAAAAATCCCAATTGCATTCAGTAGTTTGAATTAAGTGAGTCAATGACGTCCAACCTCGTTTCTACCGAAGTTCGGCACTCTACTATCTTTCAGAGCGAGGCCCCAGTCCACGACTATTCTTTTATGGCAACCAAGAGTCGTCTGGACCTAGTCAGTACTATTAACTGTGTAATGTACAGGTTTATGTCCGTTTGAATGTAAGAGATAAAATAACTTTTTGGCCTTTACCGACTCAGGCTCCTATCCCCTTACACGCTTTCTTTCTTCACCTCAGCAAATGTACTAACTCTCTCAACCCCGCAGACCCCGATAAAGTAATTGAAAAATAATCGTGCTATACGCTAAAAGGGTGTCAATTTGTACTTTTCAGGTTTAATTTGGCCGCAACAGCCAGCCATGATAAAATACAAAGAATGTATTTTCACCTGTGATAATTTTCTTCCGCAAACTCGGTCCAAAGACTGAAAAACAGCGCATAATCGTGTGACTGCTGGCGAGTACCGCGAGACATGCATCCCTTGACGGATAGTTGGAGATGTGGGGAGGGGTGCGGTACTCTTAAATGGATCGAAACACCACTCGCAAGACGACGTCTATGAAGAGTAAGAAGGCTTGTGCGATGAATCGATTGATGGAAATCATCGACGATGACCTTAGTCTTTGAACCGCGACGATGACGATGAATGCCATCTGTCATCGACAGCAATGAGAGAAGCAACCGATGACGATGGGCCGATGCGAACCATCTATGAGAACGATAGGATGATATTAATTATTTTTTTCATGTCTGCAAAGTTTCATATCTCAGTCCAAAATTGTGGATAAATCTTTAAGACGCGTCGGTAAAAATAGCGTCCCCAGAGAGTTAATTTATGAGATAAGCTTAAGGAAAAGTATGCTTAGGTCACTAATGTAATTTTGCTGCTCCAGACTCCAGATCATAAACTATTGCGAAATTAAATATATTTTTAGGAATGTTCAGTAGCGCCAGAAGCACGAAAAAAATGTTAAAATATGAAAATCGAAAATGTTCCATTTCAATAGGTGTTGGTCCCCTTGAAAGCGAAATTTGATTTTCATGAACTTCATTCCTCGTTGAAATGGGTTCAGGGAACGGGTTCAGAGAACGAGTTCATTTCTCAGTTGATTATATGTGGAATTTGTTCCGCTACCTTTCATAGATAGGTTTTTTCACTCTCCAGTAAGTTTGATTCAATCCAATCTTTACTTAAAAGCGACAACAAACAGCCAAACATTCTATGGTCATGGAATATCGATGTCCATAGACCATCGCAATATCATCGATACTGATTAATAATAATTGATCATGGAAAAATGTCTTACACATACATGCTGTGGTCGATGGCAACTATCGAATTTGAACAAATTAGATAATCTTCTTTCACCGTAAATCAATGGTCAAAATAGTTCATCCCTACAGCCTGGGAGGAAGCGATGGGGTTGTTGAGGTACATAGAGGAGTCGTAGAGCGATCGGGGTGGACCTTATGATAGAGAGAGAGAGAGAGAGACGACGTGCCGGCGTTCTCGGGTTTGAACACCTTCCGGGTGGACCATTCAAGTGGATGCAGGGAGGGATAGACAGATCCTCGTGCCGCGATAGGCCGCGTTGGGCAATGGCGCCGCCCAACTCCGCAAGACGTTCCCGGGGGTCGTGGGAGGATTTCCCAGGGGTCGACCGAGGAAGTCTCGCATTAAAGAGGGTCTTCTAGCGGAGAGCTGAGGGATACTGTTGAGTAATTAATTTTCCTATCGGGAGAGTCAAATCTCTCTCTAGCAGGGAGATATGAGGCGCTGTTCTCCGTTCCTCGGGTACCTACGCAAGAGGAGATTACGACAATATGAATCACGCGAGGATAAATGATGGCGAGGCGGTTTTTCATCAAATTCATCAATCGCGTGGTAAATACCGCAAATATTTATTATCTACATAGTGATGGCTGTAAATAAGAGGGAATGGTACTTCGTTACATAACAACATACCCTAACAAAATAATTTTAGGGGAAAAATTTGACTCAATATTGGAATCGAATTTTAAAATTTGGAGATCTTCATTGTCTAACAATTTTCACATTCCAACGCATATTCTGAAATTAAAATAAATCTGACGATATTCATTGGTTTGCCAGCCCTTGAATGACAATAATACAGCAAATGTATGTGGTTACATCTAGCACATGTAACCTCCGAGCGAAGATCACAAAAGCAGTAGATAGCTAAGAGGAGTAGTCTGCAAAGAAGATCAGCAAGGCCAGTACATTTACATCATGAGTGAAAGATTTCTAAGTGGACTTAAAAAAAAAGTAAGCGCAAAAACTCCTTTGTTAATATGAAATTGAAATGAGGGTGACAAAATACTTAAGGGTCTGAGGCTCGAAATACCTTTAAAAAATTGGACAAACTGACGAGAACATATTAGAAAAATTAATTTATTTAACCCATAATGGACCATTTCATCCCATTTTATTCGATCGCAATACATATTAGCTACTGGTCCATGGGGCAAAGATCAAGGGCGGAGGAAAATTAAAGTTTTTTTTTTCGTTTTAAAAAAGTATCCTAAATAACTGAGATTAATTCGTGACATAATTGAGGGATTGTAGTTTGGAGTTCTACTGGCATATTTAAATACTGAACGGGTTCCTCTTCATTTTTGACTTCCTGAATCAGAAACGATACGAGAATGCGTCCAATTCTCAGACCACCAAGCTACCCAGTCTACTAAGAATCCACTGGAATCGGCGGGGGGTTAATAGGAACAAACACTCCCCAAGGCATGACCCACGAGAGCGGCCAATAGATGGCGCCAGGGCTGCTTTTCACCCACCACAGTGAAATCCAAAGGTCCGTGGTTCGATTCCCGGTCCAGCCGAATTTTTTCTGCTTGGAATCGGCCATCATTACACCTTCACACCACCATTGTGTTCGTCAATTTTATGTGTTCCTAACCACTTTCTTTCTACCTTTCTGTTTGAACCTATATTTGTATGTATTTGCCGCTGAGCGGTCTGAGTGAATGAACGAACGATTATATATATTAAATAAAAACAAGAACGCTTCGCAAGAACACAAAGTTCTTGCGAAGATTCCACGATCGTGGCAAACTCAATATAAAACTTCGTCACAGGGTGACACTAAATATGCCACACAAAAAACAAACTCACGATATTAAATATTTCGGTGGGTCGCCCGCACCTTCATCAGTGACAGAATGAGGATTGAGGAGGAAGAATTGTACAGGAGGGGCGGTGAGGGGAAGGAGCCGGTAGGAGGAATGGGGAAGAGGGGGGAGGGAAGGAGCCAAAGACCTATTCGGGAAAAGGAAACAATGTAGCGAAAAGTGGGGGAAATTAATGGGAACGGTTGAGGCTAGGTGGACAGAGGGCGTTAAGAAATCGGATGCAACTATGTTCTAAGGTCTTCAATCTAATTATAGTGGCTGAGGGCGGGAGGGATGCCAGAATGGCTACATTGTAGCAGCCACTAAATTTTACATTGTGGGAGGCAGCATGTGTGGGGACAGATAAAGAGAAGTTGGTTGAAGAAGGAATGCAAGAAGCACGGTGATTATTAATTCTAATATTGAGGGGAGTACTACAGAGCCCAATGTAAAAGGCTGTACATAATTTACAAAGAAGGATATATACTATATTAGATGTGGTACAAGAAGGGGAGGAAACAGAAGGAAGATAACGATTAACGAATGTTTTGGGTAGTCAGTCTGTAATTAGAATTAAACAAGTTTTGCATCTTGGCCGGTTACAACGGGTGGCTGGAGATTTAGAAATATTCAAAGATTTATGAAGGGGGTTAGTGGCTCTAAATATAACAGACAGGTCTGGGGGACGTTTGAAGACAACAGAGGGACGTTTAGGGAATAATTTAGTAGTGGCAAGATTGCTAGAAAGTATAGGAAATAATTCTTTGAGGGGATATTTTAGGGACTGTACGCCTGGGAAGAAAGTGGTGCAAATAGAAATATTGTTGTACTTTGGACAAGAAGTTGATTTAGGTTGGTACGGTTTTCCCTCCCATACTCACTTCCTATCAGAGGTCATCTAATTTGTAACAACCCGAAGTCCCTTGATCGCTTTTTTCCAACCTACACGTCTCTTCTTCGCAGGGGCTACCCTGAATCCCTTTTAAATAAATAAAAAAATCCTTAGAAAACCGTACCAACCTAAATCAACTTCTTGATTTTCATACCAACCTAAATCAATTTCTTGGCCTGCAGGGTAATAAGTAAATGTAGATGTAGAATTACTCCAGGAAGTTTCGCTTACGTTATCGTATGAATTCATCAATATTGAAATTTGAGTGTGTAACACAAAAAAATCCTCAGGTACTTATGTACGATTTGATATTTATCTTGCACCTACCCACAATTGCAGAAAACATGCTTTCCTTTGTTTTAAGAATGAACTCAATAATAATGTCCATTTACTCTCTTAAACTCAAAGCTCTTGACTTACTGCCACCTCCGAGAGCGACTAGATAAATGAAAGCATTAAATCCTTTACGACACGTAGGAAAAAGACCTTATATATCACTGCAAACAGCAGCGCCACCCTCAAATGATTTTCTACAAACATAATTGTTATTTCCATGATTTCTATACCATTCCACGTAGACCCGTATACTTGGGGAATGGAGCCCAGATAATACTTTACTCCCAGAGTTGATCGCAATGTCATCGGCAATATTTTCGTAGAAAAAATGGATTTCTGACTTCAGCAGCTGAAAACCAGATTTCTCCCAAAAAACAGATACGCCAACAGATATGCGAGGCTCAAAAAATGTGATAAAGCCATCATCGCCCTAGATATATTTTCTATAATTTCACTAGACGTCCTCAAATAATAAATCACAGGAAGAAAAACAGATTTCAACACTCAACTGTCCAGTAGCCCAAGGTATCTCTATTTGGCACTCAAAAAAGGAGGTTGTAAAAGCCGAAAAAATGTCACATATATTGATTTAAGTCTGGGACAGACACTATCAAAATAAGGAGACCTGACTAAACATTTTATCGCACCTAAGAACACAGGCACCACTGATTTATCCTCTTGTAATTCACCAAAATTTTCTTTACTTATAAATAGATTAGGATAAGAAATAGGTTGGGATAGATGTTCATATTATAATATTTTTCGGCTTGAAACTAAATATGTTTTTATGTAGCACGTGAAAGTTTCCGCGTAAGATGTGGCGCCTCCATCTCATTTCGAATTACATAAAACTAGCCGGCATTAAAAAATACCCCATTATGAAATTGCTGCCACGAAATCGTAATATTCTGCTCATCAGCAACTTTTTTTAAGTATAATGACTAAATATTGCATAGTTTTGGTTACTTATTGCCAAAATTTATTGTTCTCCTCACAGTCGCTGAGCAACTGATACATTCATATTCAGTGAATGACCCGAAAATTCGATTGATTGAATTGGAGAGAGTAGAACAAAACGCAGTATTATTCAGCGTGAAATACTCCTCTTTGGGGTATTCGTTTTCGTGTATTCCTTTAGGTGGGTCACCAGCGGTTGCCTGTAAAGACATTACATTAAGATAATGGTACTACACAGGTTAATGGCGGTAATAACCATAGAGGATCAACCCAGATTTCATTCTAAGTGATTGAGGGAGCTTTAGAGAAATCGTTCATACGCCTCGACATACTTATATAACTCATGAATTCTATTGAAGTAAGTTGATAGTGTTTATGAGCAGTGTTACAAGATGCAAAATATTTATCAGGTAATATTTTGCATCGATAGTGAAAACGCGTTCTTGGCATTTGCCGAGCGTTTCCATGTAGCTTTTTGTAACAATAACTCGAGTTGACTCACCGAAATCAGACGTCTTAATTTTATGGTCCCAATGATATTTAAAAAAAATGTGAATCGTATGAAGGAATGCCGACATATCACACCTTAAGAAAGCTTTTATGGCTTTTCCCAATTAACACAAATCTCATATTTATCCGTCTTCAACTATTCGTCTTGGTGTTTTCTTTACAAACCCCACTGCCTTCACCTCAGTGCTCTTTCCTTAAATTTACTCTCCCATTTTCCTCATCTAATTCATCATCCTCTTATTAACTCTCGCCGCAACATCCTTCACACATCGCTACATGCAAAATAAAATAAAAGCAGAAACATTCCCACTGGTGCTGTTAAGGGTTAAACTCTCAAGCGAGCAGAAGGACGTCCTTGAGTTGAGCGGATGATTTTTATGAATAAGAAAACAAACGCATGATTCCCTTGATCCGTAATAAATTGTAGCCATAAGACGCTTTAAGTTCTTTTAAATTCCGTCCTCCGTTTCGGAAATGATGTCTGAAAGGAAGAACGGCCGTATGGATGTGGTTTATTAGATCGCCTGAAGCTCCGTTTCCGTTTCGAACCAGAGTGAACTGATCCTTCAGGGCCGATTTCAGGCATTTTTCCCTCTGAGACAAAGCTTGAGTGTATCTCCTTCGCATCCGATGAGTCTCCTCGGACATGTTCGTTTGGCTGAATCGCGCAAGCAATGGCATGGTCCTCCAAATGTCCACAAACAGATTGCCCAACTTCAATGTTTGACCAACGTTATCGGTATTTGATTATTTCATAATACTATTGCTTGTCGTACACAATCGACTGACTTCCCCACGGACATTTGTAGACTATGTCACTCCCCTACTTTCGTAGTATAAATCATGTCAAAAACGGGACATGAGGCAGATATGGGGAATGACTTCCTGGCGGGATCAGATATATCACCAAATATTGACTGAAATAAGAGAGTTTATAAGGCATGGGAGTTTGTTTTGGGCGAGTTATCTGCACTCACAATGTTTGAGAGGAAATGGGATACAGTAATTCATTATCTTACACGGAGACGTTCGGAGGCAATTTGCAGAAAAATAAGGAGAGACTTATAAATAAGGAGATTGACTGACTAGACAGTGGGATTTATTAAACACACCATCAGTTTCTAAAGCTCGATGGAAAATGATTCAGTCGCAGTACACCACGATCGTCCAAATATCCGTTTTGAGTTGCGCGCGCAAGGAGTGGAAACGCAGCGATCGTTCACTCCCAGATATTTTCAGAATTATCTAGTGTAATTTATACTACGCAAGAATAATGTATTTTCGGATCATATAAAAATTACAAATAAATAAAAAAGTTTTTCCTTGGCTTTAATTTTTTGAATATGAGCAATATGTAGGACTAGACAATGTTCATTAACAACAAAACATGCGTTATAAAAATTTGAACTTGCCATTTTTTGTATCTTTATTAACTCTCTCAACTTTTGGTGGAAAGTCAACGCTTCAGATAACGTAATTTTTCTTAGGCTGAGTTACAAAGTTCATGAAGTTGACACGATTGACAAATTTAGGGTGTGCGGTGTCGATTATTGCATTAACGTGTCTCCATTTTTAGTTATATATTATAATAAAAAATATTGCTGAAATTGAAATAAAATTTTATTTTAAGTGGTGTATATAGTATTGCACTAGCATTTACACGAACCAACATATAAATTCTCAAAGTACAGCGGCACATCATTTTAACGCCGACAGCGGGTCCTTCGAGGGCGTAGCCCAATCTTTGAAGTTAAATATCTCGGTTGTTTGTGCACTGCCCACGACCAAACTTGTTTCTGGGGTAAGATAAAAGACTAATGTGTCAAGCTAGAAAAAATATTCAAATTTAAAAAAGGCTGTATATTTGTTGGTAATATTTAAACAATTTCAACAAAATTTAGTTTACTTACCAAAATGATCACACATAGTTGCTGTACAATCTTTTGAAAACAAAATAAAATACGACACCAACCGTATCTCTGGCTATTTTCGCTTAGGAGATATAGCAAAGAGAAAAAAGGTCTAAGCGCAAAATGGTCGACACTTTGATTGTCTCGAGATCTGCCAAAATGTTTTTTTTCCAAAAGCTCTTCTACGCTTTTTCAAATAATGCTTGAAGGAACCACACAAAAATTTTGGTTCGAATCACAGACACCAAGGATCAACTCATTGCTGATCTGACGTGGAACCCAGGGAAATAAATGAATTTCAATCAGTAGCTCAAGTACTTGTGATAATACATGACCAGATGCTTGAACTCCATGATGTATGCTGTTGTCAATGAAATGATTTATAAGGTGAGGAAACAGGGTGCTCAATGGCCGAATAACTATTGCCTGTTATTACTTATTTCTCAAGCCTCCTATTAATTGGCGAGAGTAGGTATCTGTATTTACCATCTTAAGCGATTTATTTTCAAGGATGATCTCATGACTGGAGGAAGATAAGCGTTTTCAGAGGAACAGAGGAATTTTATATAATGGTTTTCCGCGAACATGGCGCACTCACGAGAGGAAAAAGTGGGTACAAATGATAATGTTAAGTATAGCACTTACCTAAGTGATTACCGATAACTAATTTACCGATTTTCCGCGTTAACAGAGGAGGATACTGTTGTTATCGATCTGACAGTATCATGCCGTTCCAGTTCCTCGAAATAAATGTCACAATTCGGAAATAGATTCGAGCTTCATACACACAGGCAATCATAACACTATTTCATCCTCACCACGTAGCAAAATGGAACACGATATTATCAGGTATACATGTTATTTTCTTCACACCTTAGCCTTCCGTTTATGCGAGATGGCCTCAATCCTAATTGCTAGGTTAATTGTGACTAGATTTCCTGCAAGATATTAGCGCAGTTGAAATATACTGATTACGCTCAGAAAGAAATGTGAATCTTCATTCAGAAACCATATTTCCGCGATCCAATCCAATTCCAGATTCTCCAATCACATGATACACTCCCTCAACCGACAATGGACGTTGTTACTGATTGGCTGCATTTGTAACAGTCAACTGCGCTTGAACGAACAGAAGTGTTGCTTTGAGATGAGAGGAGAGGCACCAGTCTCGCACCAAATTCGTTTTTCGAACTCCGAAGATTTCGTTTTAGAGTCTCGTTTGATGAGCCTCAGTCACGTCACAGGAACACGTACAAGACGTAAGAGACTCTTTTCTCATATTTTTTAAAAGAAAGAATACTTTTTTCCAATAAAGAACTACTAATATTGTGCAAGCCACATCGACTCGACAAAGGAAAAAATTCACAAACTCCAGTAGATTTAGACAGGAGACATAGACAGGAGATTTTAGATTAAATGCTAAGAAAGTGGACATTGAACATGGATAAAAATTAAATCCATCAACATTTAAATTAAATTAGAAAAATTAACCAATGCAGTTTTTACGTTAACGCAATTTAACCACAAATGTGTGGTGAAATAGGAGTCATGTTATGTTTAGGTACATACATATTTTTAACGATAAAAAGTAAGATGAGGGGGAGGTAAAAATTTATAATTTTTTATATTTTTAGGGCTTTAAAGCGACAAAAGCGAAATTTTTTATTTTGAGGCTAAAATGTATTTGCTTACGAGCTCATGTAAGCCAAACTTTCAGCATAGTCAACTTTATTCTTAACAAGATACCGGCAGTGCAAAAAAAGTCAGTTGTCAGTTGCCTCCCAAAACAAACGATGGCCAAACTTCAACCGCTTAAGCGAAGAAGCTTATTTTAGGCCGAAAAAAATTTCTAAGGCGAATATCCTCAAGCTCAGCAGGAATGCTTAGTAAATAAACTAATGGATGTCCTAGGAGCGATGTACGACAAGAGCCGCAAAGGGCGGGCAAGCTATAAAGTAGCGGACGCCGTGAAATGGGCACACGAGGCATTTCCACTTGCTGTCCCGTTTGGAAGGCTCCATCGGAGAAACCTCGAGCGAAGCAATGCGGAAGCCATCGGACAATTGAATGCCGAAGTGCGCGGAGGTGAAGATGAACACTGCATCGAAACTAATTTCATTTCGCACGTTACACAGGCGAGGCAACTGTGCAGGTGGGTATTTGCCGCACGAGACCAAGGAAGTCATTGGACTATTGAGGTAACAAAAAGGGATGAAAACATGAAATGAAAAAGGAAAGCGTGGGAATCTAGTTACCGCTGAGAAAGGGATGAGAAGCAGTGCACAATTCCCTCCGGTTAAACCGAGGGAAATTAAAGGAAAACGGTGAATGCTCTGAGTTATTTCCAAGACGACTGAACCGTCTTCCGCTACGTCCGCAGGCGTAATATACATACCACATATTTATACATTCATGTCGTGTGTCGCACACGATGTTATGTAACTACGTCCACTCTCCGATTGGCGTTTGGTCGTGCTAGTGACAATAGACTTATAGCGAGATATTTCCAGCCATAATAAATCCAGCCAGCCAGCCATAATCAATTTCGAATATAATTATTTCATTCGGGCTGATGTAAGATGAATGGATTAATTATTGCGTTTAAATGACGCAAAAGGCGTTGATTGATAAGGCTGAGCTTCTCAGTAATTACCTTAATATTAAGTACTCGAGGCTTTAACTTGTGTCATTTGTTTCATTATGTACTCTAAACACGCTCACATTACCGAAAATTACAATGGCGTTTATTTGCATCTTTACTCCGATGGCGGATAAGCATTATCAACAAACGGCAATTGTTGATTAAAAACCTGCTCCATCAATCAGCATAGATTTTATTCCTTCTTCTCCTTTCTTATATCCGTAAATTGATTTGCAGCTGTTCTCCAGATGAATCGCTGTTCTGCCTTCCGGACTTGCATAGGACTTACAATGGACGCCATATGATGTCTCCTTTATGAATTACATTCCTGGACTTTTTCTGCATCTTCTTCCCTTAATGCAGCCTTCCAGTGTAGTGTTCACATTTACCCCATGGCGCAGAATGTGACCGATCAGCTCGCATCTTCTTTTCACGATATCATTCCATAATTTTCTTTGTTCTCCATTCCTATAAAGAACCTAGTCATTGCTAACTTTATCAATCCACGGTATTTGCAACATTTTCCAGAAACACCACATTTCAAACGATTCAAACCTTTTCTTCTCTTCTACTCCTATGGCCCATGTTTCGCAGCCATATAGTGCTATGCTCAATATGTAAGCATTTAGGAACCTTATCCTTGTTTTCAGGTTGATTTCTTTGACAGTCAGCAATTTATATTTATTTTTAAATAAACTGGCTTTGCTGGCCCAATTCTACTTAAAATATCTCTCCAGCTCCGACCATCCTTAGTGATCTTGCTACCCAGATAGGTGAATTCTTCCACTTCTTCCATTCTCTGTGCATTAAATGATACGTTTGCATTGTCTTTCCCATATTTGCTATATGCCTTAACTTTTGTTTTATTAATACTTATCCTTAAATTAAATCTTTTGTTCAGAGTGTTTTCCATTATTTGTAACTGTTCACTCAACTCTCGTTCACTTTCAGAAATGATAGCAATGTCGCAAAGCGTATCATACTAATTCTTTTTCCATTTAATATCACTCCTCCATAAGTTGGATTATTAATTTTATTAATGGCATCCTGTATGTACATGCTAAATAAAGCAGGTGAAAGATTGCAGTCCTGCCTAACACCTTTACATGCTTTTGCTTATTCTTGTGCTTTTCCAACCCTTATCACTACCGTCTCATTTTTATAGTTGCCAGATCATTCGCCTATCTAGTGGGTCAATATGAGTCTGTTTAAGTATTTCAAACATCTTTCTCCAATCCACATTATCAAACGCTTTCTCTATATCTACAAATCCCAGAAATGTTCTTTTGCTGTTTCCATCCTCCTTTGTATCACAAGCCTAAGGGCTAGCATTGCTTCTCTTATGCCCCTCCCTTTTCTGAATCCAAATTGGTCCTCAGTAAGCATTTTTTTATATTTTACTCTCCATCCTTTTATGTATGATTCGGGTAATCAATTTAGAAGAGTGAGTAAGTAAACTAATTGTACGATATTGTTCACATTTATTTGGTTTACTCTTCTCTCTCATCCCAGGGATTGGGACAATCATACTTTTTTCAAAATCGAGTGGGATTCTTCCTAGCGTACAAATACTATTCATTAGATGATACAGTTCTTCCTCAAATGCTCTTCCACCATTTTTGAATAGTTCAGCAGGAATTCCATCTATTCCTGGGGTCTTCTTATCCTTTAGTCACCATCAAAGCTTCGTCAAACTCTTCTCTCATAATAGGTTCACTTTTTCTCTCTTCATCATATGCTAAATCTGATTCAATAACTGCTTTTACTATTGGTTCTGCATCATAAAGTGTTTCAACGTATCTCCTCCACCTCTTTGCTATTTGTTTTTCATCAAAGATTAACTCTCCATTTTCATCACTCACTGCAGTACCGCTGTGTATTTGGTTGTTTAAATACTTCTCACCTTTTGATAGCCCGCTGCCATATTTACTTTTCTCGTGCAGTCTTCTATTTCTGTGCATCTTTCCTCAATGTATTTAGTTTTAGCTTCTTTAGCTCTCCAATTAATAGCATTTCTCAATATTCTGTACTTAGCTTGATCATCTGGTTTCTGAGAGTTTTTCAACTTTTTCCTTTCTTCGAACATTTTTAGTTAATCTTCTGTAATCCATTCCTTTCTGTTTAATTGTTTCTTTTTCCCACTATTGTTTCGACTGTTTCAAGTATGACTTGTTTCATTCTCTCCCATGCTTCATTAGTATATTCTGTCTTCCTTATGTTTATCCATTCTTTCATTTAATGTCTGTTGATACAACTTAGAGGTCTCCGTTTTCTGTAGTTTATCAATTTTCCATTTTCTCTCTTTCGTGTTCTGCAGTTTTTTTAAAGTTAGAACACATTTTACTATTACCAAGTAATGATCAATATCTGCATCTGCTCCAGGGTAGCTTCTGAAATCTATACACTGATTTATAAACCTATTTATCATCATTATGTAATCGATTTTAAATCTTCTCTTGTCTCCAGGCATTTTTCATGTATACCGTCTTCTAACATGGTGGCGGAAAAAGGTATTTGCTGTATACATAAAACCTATTTTACAGGCAGAGTTCAATTCTATTCAATTCAGTTGTATTCCTATATTGCAGTATCTATAAGTCTAGGCGAGGGTGAGGTTAAAAATGGTAAAGCTAAGAGTTTAAACTTACCGGGGGAAGATTTTATTTTGAAGGTATAAAAATTATACTTTGCAACTTATACCATTGACACATTCTATGTAGGAAAAGGAGGTGGACAGTGAGAAGTCAACAGAATTAGTTTATTTCCAGCAATTCCCAAATGATGCAAACATTTATCTCCGTATTTTGGTCATGAAGTTAAAATTATATGATATAATTATATAAAATGTCATTGGAATAAGTTACGATATTTTGGCAAAAAATAATCACATTTAAAACCTTGTTGATGGACAACAAAGTTCTCAAATTTGGTGTCTTACTTTGATTCTTTTCCTCTTAATACATAGAAAAAAGGAGGGAGTTGAAAAAATCTTAGATGTAAAAATGATATCTATGTAATTTTAACGTCTTAGCCAATCCTTAGCCGTCTCATCTAGTAGCAGTTATCTACAGATAATTAAATACCATTAGAAAATGGCTGCAGAGTGTAGTACAGTGTATCGCTCGGACAAATTCTGAAAGGGCTCAATATTGTCTAAAGAGAATAAAACTTTTCTTTTCATCCCGTTTAAAAACATTAGTGTGTTATATACCATTATCTCAATTACAATGACAAATAAACATGGCACAAATAGAATGAGTCATATTATACTACGTCACATCATACTAAATGGAAAATGGAGACATAGTTATATTTTCCAATGAGGTTAGCGATTGAAAAATTACTACGTTGAGAGCCGTACCATTATTAATTCTGTCAATTCCTTTGATTGATTTTTATATTCCTATATGCGCTTAACAGCACTGGGGTAATTTTTTTCTCCTGAATCTTGAATCTGAATGAAATTCAATTGTATTACGTTGAGTCTCTGCATTGATCAAGTTATATACTTTGAGTCGAGTAATTCACTAGGATAAGCTCTCTATTCCTTTCTCTTATTAATTTTTCATATAAACTATCCGATATTTTCTGTATTGAACCAAAAGTTTATGGAGTTTTTAAAAAATTGCTCCTGTAATGCTTGCATTCTAATTTTATAATTTTTCATCACTCTCTATTGTAAATTTGCCTTTGAGACTTACAATATTACGTCGTTCTTTTTATTTTATAATTTCTGAAGTTCTTAAAGGCTGCCAGTGTCTACTATAATAACCAAATAACACTAATTAAAATAGTGAATAACCTCCTCACTCCATTTCCACTTTAACATGGCCGTGCCATTCTCACCCAGAGCACAGCAGAGCCGCGAACAGTAACTCAGCCCACGCCAAAGCGCATGCATTTGGCGTCACATGTTCACCATTGGCGAATATATCAAGCGAGGAAAAAATTTGGATAACAATCGCAAAAAAGGGGACCTGGGCAAACGGCGGCGTCGCTAGTGGAAACCAACAATCCCACAAGGGAACACTCAGCGAGAGCTAACACTACACGCTACTACAAGGGATAAAGACGGCGGGAGGCAGACAGAAGAAAAAGTGCAAGAAAGGGCCTGGTAAATGTCACATTGGATCTCAAAGCGGGAGAGAAGAACCGTCTCTGGGAGCCAGCCTCTCTCACGCAGAAGTGTCGAGGATCATTTTCAAGGAGGCTGGAGCAATTTTCGTTCATGTATAGATTTGCGTGAAACTTTTCCTACACCTAGTTATTAGTGAGTCATTCTAGTATTCAACCGGCTGATTGGTAGGTTTTTGGACAGCACTTATTCTGACGAACTAATTCCTGGAATATGGTTCTTTATTCTCTCCTATTCGGGATCCGCCATTAGATCCCTCTTAAATTCCTCCTATCGTCTTCCTATCCTAATTTCGTAGAGAATAGAGGTGGGTCGTTCGCGAACGAATGGGTCCGAAGGAAAGGGTCCTCGGACTGAACGGAAGGACCGAGGACCGACTTCTCCGGAACGACCGGTCCTTTCGTTCCTTTCGGTCACTCTTTCCTTTCGGTTACTCGTTTCTTTCGGTCCCTCGTTCCTTTCGGTCACTCGTTCCTTTCGATCCGTCGTTCCTTTCGGTCACCCGTTCCTTTCGATCATTCGTGCCTTTCGGTCACTCTTTCCTGTCGATCCTTCGTTCCTTTCAGCCCCTCGTGCCTTTCGGTCACTCGTTCCTTTCGATCATTCGTGTCTTTCGGTCACTCGTTACTTTCGATCCTACGTTCCTTTCAGTTCCTCGTGCCTTTCGGTCACTCGTTCCTTTCGGTCCCTCGTTCCTTTCGGTCCCTCGTGCCTTTTTTAATGGTATAAATATGGCCGCAAGGTCAACCGAACATTAAGCGTCAAAAGCCGTCACTAGGGACGCGTAAATGGGAATATCAGAGTAAATAATCCAACAGAGGAGGAATCTGGGGACGCTTGGGCAAACAATTAAGAAAAAGAGAAAGAAAGAGGCAGTCGAGGATAACAGACATGAAGGGAGGAGAAAGATAAGCGAAACTGAAGGAAAATTGACGTTCGGAGATATACTGAGGAAGAAGACGGCATAGTAAGACCGCGGAGATAGCGGCAGTGGTTTGGGTTGCAACGGAATCCTAGGAGAGGACGAGAGAGGGAAAGAAAATATAGCCGGACGACAGCGGAGGGAACGAGACTGGCCTCTCACACTGAGGCAGATCTTGGGAGGATAAGTGGAAATGCAACCAATAGTTCAAATAGAAAAATAACTTTCGCACCCAAATAGCCGTTAAATTCATAATAGAGGGTTTAAATTTTTAAACCTGTTAAATTTGGCACTGAACACCTTTTGTCTCTTCCTGAAAACCTATAGTAACAAATTGCCTGTTTTTCTTTTATAACCAAAGGGATAAGAACCTATTTGTTAACCTAAATACGTCCAAGTTTTCAATGTAAATTGGGTGCAATATAATTCAAACTAATAATCGATTGCTTATGATAATTTAAAAAGAGCCATACCATGAAAATAAATGCATTTTCATGTGTTCGATGTGTTTAAATGTGTTTTTGCATGTGCTTGTCGCGTGATTAATGTGTTTTTTTAAGGAGGTTGTTACGTTGTTAATGAGTTAAGTTACGAAATTTGCATCAAGGTGGAACGTTGAGATAAAGGATAAGTTATAGAATTGGTAGTGTTACACTTTCGGTCACTCGTTCCTTTCGGTCCTCGGACGGAAAAGGAGTTTACGTCTTTTTCCTCTAAATTCGAGAAAATTAATTTTTTTAATCAATGGACGTTTTGAGTTTGCACATAGGTCCTGAAGTTAAAAATAATACGAAAAAACAACAAAATTTTCAAATGCTGTAAAAATGCAAAGAATAAAAATTTGGCTGTGTATTTGTATGCAAACACTTATTTTAGTAACGTTCAGGTATTAACAAAAGCTTCGTAAGTTTTACGTAGAATATTAATTGGACAGTCCAATGCATATTCTACGTAAAACTTACAAAGCTTTTGTTAAATCCTGAACATCATGGAAGTTTTACCGAGTTAATGCTCAAACACTATTGAACTTATTTTAATTTCTAAAACTATAGAAAACTAGTTGTGATTACCTCATGTGGAAACAGCCAAGTTGTAATATCTTCAGACGCTCCTACTATGAAGGATTTCCACGAAGTCACGCCCGCTACCATTACTTATATAGAAAACTAGTCAATATTTTATATCGCTAAGTTTATGTACACTTATAGGGCCTAAAGTTCTCCAGATATCCTTTGATTCAATCGTTTTTGATTTTTGAAAACATTGTCATTATTTTGCTACGAAGTAATTCACTGGTAATTGCGTTATAACTACTAGTGAACGATAACGTAACGTCTAGTTTATTTTGCGCCGTTTTCTTTGTTGAATTATGTATATCGACGAGATATTGTGCCCTCGTATCGTGACTTTAGGTCCGCCACCCCATACAGCGGTCCTCGCGCCCGATCTGGCTGGAAAACCTTTTTTCAAATAAAATGTATTGGTTGAAAATAAACCAAACTTAAACAAATTATAAAATCGTATTTTTACAAAATTGTAACACGTTTTTCGACAATAATGTCACTTTGTGGAGCAGGAGGAGAAGGGGTCAGGTGGGAGGGAGAACCCCAAAAATTCTTTTGTGTTACCTTGCAGACTGATGAGTAATACTTTGTTATCTTAAGAGTGGCGCCAGTTGGCTCGCTTCATTCGGCCACGCTCGCAGCTGAGGCCAATTTAATCAAATGAGAAATTTTATGCATGCATTACCGGAGTCAAACAAATCATAGCTTTAATAATAGCAAGGATTACTGTAATTTTTGGGATTCCATATTGAAAATCTATTCCACATCAATAGACAAATATTTATAAGTCGTTTGTGAGCAAAATTTATTGGGACTTTGTATTACTTCTCTTCTTTTTATCATGCTTTTGAATTAATTTTCTACCTTAAAATTTGTATTATTTCTCTTTTTTTATCATGCTTTTAAATTAATTTCCTACCTTAAAATTAAAATGAAAGGTCAAGGAGTTTATTAATTGAAGCAGTTCCTCGTTTTACTCCCTGGTTCCCGGGGTTTCGCAAATATACACATTTTATGGAATGCTTCTCGTCCTTTGCCACGAGTGTAAACAATTATTTTTTTATTTGTTATAGAGCAACCAAGAATCGAATTTTTGGAGGTGTTCCTTTGAAGGACTAAACTTCCTCTGGGATAGGTAACAGCAACAAAAGCAGTCTGGCTACTGTGCTCTCAAGTCGCAAACGGCATATTTTTTCAGTTTGAAAATTTCCTATTTGGCTTAGATTTGGCAATCTACATTCCATCTTGTTTTCCATTTTTCCCTACATCACCATGATCTATTTTTTATTTAATAATTTGTTTCTCCTCGGACGTTAGCTTCAGAAATAAATTCCTTATGGTGCATCAATAAACCTTTCGATTTATTTAAACTTTTGATTTATATTTTTAAAGTCAGTAACTTAATTTTTATTATTATTTGTTCAATATCGTAGAACGCGATTGTTACAGCACACAAATTATTTTAGATTCTTCTTTTATTTTTCATTAATGCTAAGTATATATTGAAAATAAAAACAAATAATCATTTAAATAAACGAACGGTGAACGAGTAAAAAGGAACGGGTCCCAAAAAGGACCCGCCTACAGTGAACGAGCTCCCAAAAATGAACGAGTTTGCCCATCTCTAGTCGAGACTTCCTATCCTCTTCCTTCCTCCTTCACGCCTCCCCAATGCTCTCTCCTCTATTACCCTCTTCAATATACCCTCGATTTACAATACGTCTCCACCCAACTTTCATGTTGCATTATTGTAAGGGTTTCTAACGAACATCAAGGATGATTAGAAAAAACTTTGAAATTGCGCCTTTATTTCGAATATTGGGCCGAAAATTGAAGAGCTAACCTGCCTTGATCAAAGGAACAATTTTAAAACTTTTATTGCTGTATACATTTTGATAAAAATTTAACAAAATTTCAAAAATTTTGATGCCATATTGGATACCCCATTTTGAATTCCGTAGTTTGGACATAAAATTTGAATTTAGCGCAACCAGGAACCCTTAAGTAAAAAGTATTTCTTTTATAGCATCCACTACTGACTGTATGGTATGTTCCTCCGTAGAAAGCACATAGGCTTAAATAATAGGCTTAAAAATTTCCAACCAACTTTAAACTTAATTAAAATATGCACTCAACGACAAATGATTATCACTCGAGCCACCATAATCCAGAGGCTACAATTTCACGGAAATAAAGAATGATTTTTCAACAGCTAAATTAATTTTTTTATTGCGTCGTTTGTCTAAAGTATACGTAAGAATTGTATTATTTTTTCTGTCACCCTTTATGCCTATCGCTTTTTAATTTCAATGAGGAAAACAGAATTTGCAACATTTTTCATCATTACAAGTAGAATTATTAAAAAAATTGAGTAATTACTTAAATCAAATTTAGTATTCTTCTTATAATTGGCAATGCTATTTATCTTTATTTTTAACTGAAATATGAACTGATTTTGCTAAATGATCATATAAAGTGACATCTCCCCCACATGTGGTGTTTTTTTCAGGAAAGAAATTAAAATCATCGACTAAAGTCTTTCTTGAAAACTTTTAGATAGACATGAACATTCACCGAAGTGAAGAGGGAGGTCTATTCGTGGGCTGAAGATAGTAAGTACACAAATCCAGCAGAAACAGCGAGCGGAAATTAAATAACTCATCGTAAACCACCCCTTATACCTCCATCACATTTTCATCCAAATTCATCAAAAATACGTTTCCAGACACAGTCTGAAATGATTACACAGAGGAACTGAGTAGGGAAATCATAAAAACTTAGAGAAAAATTTTACTTACACATCGCAACAGGCACACGGCTTGAATAATTAAGGTCTGCGTTTTTTAAATTTATTCTTTAGACAGAAGTATCTTCGCCAGAAACGCACCGCTTTTAATGGGATCTGAATTTAACTTCTTTATCGAGCACATCTCAAACATGATAAAACCAATTTCAGATAGGTGAGTTATCAGCAAACTGAATAGCAATATTTCTCACTACTTAAGTAAACAAAATTATTATTTTTAAACTTATAAACTTATTAACGTTCTGATCGGAGTGTGCGCTGAATAGAATTCATGTCTTGAATTTAAAGAGTGAGATTAAGTTGAATTGAAGTTTAAGAATGAGATTTTTCTAACATTTAAACTTTAGCATTTTTTAAACTAACCTTTTAATTGATCTTTTGTTCATCTGAGCGTATTATACTTTTCAAACAGCGAAGTATCCATAAGGTGAGTTTCGTAACGACGCTATTTTGAAATTACGTAATAATTTCATATAGACATTCGCTTAGTTCGCTACGTGATATTCTCGTGAGAGATGTGAAAACAAGATTAAAACAAAAAAGTCTTTTAAAAGTGACCTTTCGCGATACAGTTGGCATCTTAAAAAGAGATAAATGAATAAGTACTTTATCATTCACAGAATCGATTGTTTGTTTCTTGTAAATATCGAAATCAGCAGATCAAAGTTGATTTCGCGTGATGTTTACATATTGTGACAATTCATGCCCGTGATTTTCATTGTTTTCGTTAAACTACTCCATTTACGAAAGGATGACCTTCATCCCAATTCTTAAATCGTGAGAGACCGAAAAATTTCTGTGACCAAGTCTGGCATTTAGCGGCTCTTCACTTTGCTTGCTAAGACATGTTTATAATAAATCCGTCTCTAATCGATTTCAAATATTTCGTTTCCTCCTACCGAAGAACAAACCATCTATCTATTAAGAGGAAGAGTATCAAAGTACGACACCAAATTTTAGAACCCATTTCCTACCACCAAAAAAGTTTCAAATATCATTATTTTTTGCCAAAATATCGTAACAATGTAACAGAATCAATTTCTTAGTCTTTTCCAAGAATTGCCAGAAATATTGAAATTATTGCAAGGGAGTAGTCCATGATTCGCTTACTTAACTAAATTTCTATTAATATCCCCAAGTAAAGCGTATAGGTAAAAAATTCACAGCATTTATTTTGGTTCCTCACCGCTGCAGGCCCCTTAAATACATTCTTTTCGATCAATACGCACTTCCTTTACCTAATACAATCCAAAAAATAACCCTGATACCACAAGGCTGGATTCAAGCTAACTCCAAGGTTAGGGCAAGGATGTATTATCTACCACTACCATTCTCACCTATACATCATGCCCGGAAGCTTAAGCCGTCGACTATTACCTTCCTATGAACTAGTTGATACCCCTCCGGCCCAAAAGGTTGAATCTTAATATTATTATTATTAGTTTCGTATGGACCCTGTTGGATCACGCAAAGCATTAAGACTCATTTCTAATTTCTTAGTTCCTTTCTTATCTTCCAAACTTTTCTCATTCTTTCTCCTGGATTCTCTTTCTCTCTTCCGCCCGCTTTGTCCCTGGTTTCTTCCGGACTTCGTTCTCTGGCATTACGTTCCACTGGTGTATCTTATTTCGGAAAGCGATTCTATTTTCAATTACTCTATGGTCTATTTTTGCTTTTTCTAGATCATCTCTGACTTGTGACAACCATGGTATTGTTGATTAGGCACCTTATAGATATGTGATGACCTTTTTGATGAGTCTTGTCGGTGGGAGTCTATTGATATGTCCGAAACATTGCAGTCTTCTTTTTCTGCTATCCGCCGCTAGGTTGGACATCTTCTCCGTAGTTTTCCTAGAGTTGAATCATAGAATATGAATTGTTCGGTACGTATTTCACGAGACACATCCGATGTTGCCAAGTAGTGTATGTGCAACGATCATCATGTGCATGTGCAAGTGGTTCATCACTCAGCAAAACAAAAAAAAACGGTTTTAACGGACTCCATAGATTTTACAATGGATATGAGTAAATGATAATTTAAAAAATACCTGAAATATCAGTCAATCAGTTCCTCCAGCTATCTTGCTGACTTTTTCAGGCCAAAATTGAAGAGGGCAGTAGGATAGCTGGAGAAACTGTTGTCCTAAAAGTACTACCCGCGGAGGAACAACCCGAATGCAGACAACGAAAATCAGAAATTTCAGTCTCAATACATGAGCAAAAGATAAATCAATTCGCTCCACAACTTTCTTTTTCTGAGATCAATCAATGCGATACTGGAATTATCATACATATCTAGGTAAAAACGAGTTTTTTTCAAACTTTTTACAGCTGAAACATCGTAAAGAGTGTTATAACTGAGAGGTGTTCAATAGAATAGTAGAGTGTCTCCGTAAAGACTTTAAGAAACCTGCATTCAACTGCGCCGTGGATATTTTTCCGCTCATGAGAACTACTAAGATACCCAACAAAAGAGATGAGTATTTTTTTTATTTAATCAACAATAGTTCCCATAAGTCGCGCTTTTTATTCAAACTTAGTTTTCTTTTTGACAACGTTGCTATCGACCAATAACAGTGCGGAAGAGGCAATAAGCAACGCAAATGCTTCGTGAATATTTATCAGTTCGTCAGATCTATAATTATAATTAATAAGTGTTCACCGAAACAAAGACAACGAAATTAATTCAATTTAAAGAAAACGTCCGATTTGCTGAATGCGATCACGGATGAGAGGTTGACATTCAAAATAATGATTAAAACGTTCTAATAAACAAATAAGAAGCAGCATTTTTCTGGCGTTCCATAGAATTAAATTGAAAGTTCCATTTTAAATAAAAAAATATTTACGTATTTTCTTATTCCAGTTGGTAGGATTTTCACTGCTGTTTGGAGAAAGATTATTATTGTATGTACAATGCATTTAAAGGGCAGAAGAGACTTAAAAGCTATAGTGGAACCAAGTCGTCCATGGGAAGGATACACTGAGATCAAACTCCGGTCCTTCAGATTGGGGGTAACGGCATCGGGCAGACTCCACGATACTTGGAAAATAATTAATTAAAGATGGCCTGACAATAGCCTCGGAATGAATTGGACAAAAATATATCGAATAAGCATGGAAAAAGGATTATGGTTTATGGAAAGTAAAATGCAGAGGGTTTCTCTCGAAAAATACAGGAAGCAACATCAGAGTGAAATAACTCAAATATAGACATGGCTGTTTTCACAAACTCAAAAAAAGGACAAGACTCAGAGAATTTAGGTCATTAAGATCACTTCTACAGCAAAATACACAAAAATCAAAGGGTCCAACTAAGCGTATTAATCATTGCAAGGAGAAGTCTTAGGAGATATATATTACTGCTTGGGAAGCTACGAAGCAAAGATTTGAAAGAAGGAACATCGCGACATTTGGTCATCAGATAACAATATTTGTAATTTATGGAGTGAATGACGTCTCATTACTTAACACTAAATATGAAGTTTTTAATGAAAAAATAGGAACCTCCGCATAACTTATTATCCTAGGTGATTTGAACTCAAAATCATGCCAGCTGAAAAATGGTGAAGTAGTAAGTAAATATGGCGAACAAACAACAAATGATAATGTATTACGACTTTCCGCTGTGTGTGAAGGAAACCAACTACAAATACTAAATGAGTTTTACCAGCATAGGGACATGCATACATTTACACAAACAACAAGTGACCTAAAATCCATCATAGACTACATCACCATATGAGGCAACGAGCAAAATTAAAGATCTACAATATCAGAGCATGTAGAGGACCTTTGTGAGCTGGTGATCATTATCTTTTGAAAATCAAAAACTAACTTCCCTTTCAAGACGATAATTATTCATACACATAAACCGCCAAGTGTGGAAGTGAAAATGGAATAGATTATAAACAATTAAGATCTGGAACATAAAAGCATAAGACTAATATACAGAAACCTACTCACTAGAAATTAAAAGAAGAACATGGCAACGACACTGAAACTAAGCATCAGCATGTAAAATAATCAATTCACCCAGCAGTACGGGAAGCCTTAGGAATAATTGAATAGAGTAAAAGGATACATGAACCATATTGGTGGGATGATGATATCGAAAAAGATATAAAAGACAAGAGACAGAAATATCAGCGATTTTTAACTACGAATAGAAACACGGATAAAATTATATACAAAGGAGGCAATCAGAGGAAAGCTGTTACCATAGAGGTAGTGGATGAACCCAAAGAAATGGCGATTAGGCATCGGATAACATCCACACCTATATCTACATACTACCCTGCGAGTCGCCGCATTGGCATGTGGCAGGAAGTGTCAGGACACCAGCCGAGAAAAGATGTACATCTACATAATACCCCGCGAGCCGCCGCATGGGCGTGTGGCAGAGGGTGTTAAGACACCAGCCGTGTAAAGATGTAAGGGATAAGATTTTGGGAGATGAAATGGTAACGTGTATTATGGGAGTGTATTTAGTGGAGATCATTTTCTACTGTGGTCGTTTATTGTGCGCGGAAATAACGAGTTCTGATACCTATCTGTTCGGCAGTGTATCTCTCTTATTTTATCGCATCTGTCAGACCAAGATATGTAGTGAGGAGTCATGATAATATTCTCCTTGTCGCTCTGAGAAATATCAGTTCTGAATTTATCAAGCAACCTAAGCTTAGCGTGTAGCCTCCGAGTCTCTAGGGGCTCCCACATTAATCCCTCTAAGAGTTGTGAGACACTATATTTACGCTCGTAGCAGTTTTGAACGAAGCGCTCTGCTTTCCTTTGTATTTTGTTAATTTATTTCTAAATCCATTTGACCAGGGTCCCAAATGCTCGCGGCGTATTCGAAGTGTGGCCTAACGAGAGCGAAGTAGCATCTCTCTTCGACTTTTTCATCCGAGGACCTTCCTATTATACGTTTAACAAAACCTAGTTTCTTTAATGCTGCGCCACATATGTTTTGTATATGTAATCTCTACGATCTATCAGAAGTTAGGTAATTCCAACATATTTCACTGTATCTGAAGATTTTATGTTTACTCCACCCACAGTATAGGTATGGCATTTTTTTTATGACTTTCGCAGGATGAGGACTGTTTATTGCATTTAAGTTTGGTGCATTTAAGTGATGAGATTTTGTTACGTCGTAGAACGTTTAAAAACTGAATTCACACGTAGGTATGTATACACACAGCTTTCGCCTTCCATTTAGAGTTGAAAACGGTGGGTTGTCATGTGTTCAGAGTCGTATACTATTCGGATTTTTGCATTACATTTTAAGAACTATTACTAACGATGAATAACAGCACAAATAATCAGTCGTAGGATCATCACCTTAAACGGACTGGTGGCCAAATAAATCATGCCGCCAAGTAGGGGCACGAGGAGGGCTATAATGCAAGCGAGTGGACCCAATCTTTCGTCGAAAGACTGTAAGGGCACTAAATGAGATCTGTCGACACATTGGCTTGGGTAGAGAGCGCAGGGCTGACAGAATGAGTCACGATAACTTATTTATCGCGGAAAGTAGTTAATATTCCCATAATTATTGCGATTTTTTCGCCATTGCTTAGCGCTCTTGTCTATGAAACTGATTTCCCGTAGTGAGATGCATAGTCTGACGCTGTCGTAGAGACTAACTCCTACCTCTATCTCTAGTCCTTGCCACCTTCAGCATTTAATCTTTCCCGATATAGTTCACCACAATCTTCGGTCACAGAAGCAAGCCTGTGCAAACAAAGGGGAGGGGTAAGAGAGGTAGCATTCGCTCATTGCCCCTTATCTCCTGGCTGCCGAAAGTAAACAAAAGCATCACGCGTCAATAGGTCCGACGAATTGCGACGCCGCGAGTGGCTGGTCTAATTAGAGCGATGATGGCGTATGTCGCCGCAGCCGAAATCTTCACGGTAAACAAACGATCGACGGCAATGCTGAGATCGGTGGCGCCGCGCCGACGTGAAAATTATGAAACTCACTTCATTCCCTCCGACCTACACGTACCCTAACATCTAATAACAGAGTCACTATAGCTACGTACAGCACTTTTTTGCGTTCTTTTTTGTTATTCCACTCCCCTGCCCCCGAACTTCCGCCCCCGTCATCATTTACGAAAATAAATTGAATCTAAACGGCGGAATTGGTCCTTTTGAAAAAATATCATTATTGGATGCCGAGAATAAAGTCTGTTTGTATTTTTTTTGTAGTGACAGAGTTTAGGTTGAAATATATTAGTGCGTGGACGCCAAAACATACGCCAAGAAGATATCATATACGTTAAGCATTTCCGAATGGATTTTATTACAACACAATTTTATAAAATTTGTAATAAGCCTAAGTTACATCCTAGGTCTCAGATAGACATGTCGTTGATATAGAGCCACTAGAATTAATGACCGAGCGACAATGACTATTTTGGAACTAAATCAAAAGAAAAAAATGAAAAGCAAGAAATCATGAAAGGGCAAGGATTCTTATTCAAGCGGTCTTTAAGTATCAAGCAAATGAGGGATGATTATCTAAAGAAATTTGAAATATATACATTGGCTGTATAACAAGTAGAAAGGGACTCAAAAGAGGAAAGGTGAAGCAAATCAATTTTACAACTGATAATTACCTAGGATGCGTATACGGCTGGATGTTTAGGGACACCCATGGAATTGAGAGTAAGGATTTAAATGATTTGCTCTGAAGTTAGACCAGAGCCATTATATCCGTAACAACCACGTAATATATGACCAACGCTTTATAGTTAGGAGCCACAATGAGTAAGGGCTAAAAAAATTACAGAGTATCCGACAAATCTGGATCATATGACACATAATTTTAGCCTCATATGCACCCCATATAAATATTAAAAAAATAAATAACGCACATTATTTCTCTCGCAATCAATCCTATCACTCATCAAACAATCAACTCCGTAACATTCGGTAGGAATATCAATAGGACATAGCTAAACCCTAACCCATCCTTCGGCACATTGAAACTAAATAATTAAGGGAATATAAATACATAGCATTGATATTTAAGGATAATTAAAACGGAATATAAAAGAAATGTATGCTAGTACGACGATTTATAACAAAGAAAACGTAACAAAAATCTCAAAAATAACGGATTTATTCAAGTTCGGAAAGATTTTAAAAATATTTTTTAGCGATCTTTTTTTTGTTTCGGTGGACTGTCTTCGTGGGGATCGACAACGACTCAATGTAAAAATGAACTTTCAGTAGCAAAGCCATAGAGCGGAAACACAAAAAAGTAACCAATATCTATACTGCTACTCAAGTCGGAAGCGTACAATGACGAGCACATACGTTGACTTTACATTCGAGCGTCCATTACAAGTATCTCCGATCACAAGATCTTACACTTTAAACTTACTCCCCCCTGATCAAAGGAGGTCAACTTGTTGACGTAAATTATCTTCCATTGTGATATGCACCAACAACTAAGAAAGAATGATGCCAAGACTTCAACATAACTTTCTTTGACTTACCTAACATGAGTAAACTCATTTTTAATTCAAAAGAAAACTTAAGTACACTAGAAAAGTGGGGTCTATATGTTTTTTACTCACTACGAGAGCAATGGGATGTATTTTTACCAAACAGAGGATTTTTTAGGTGAGATATGAAAAGCATTATCAGTAGGACGGCTAACAAAGACTTTAACCCTTACTTCGTTAAAATTTATAAAGAGACTGGCCACAATAGTGAGATTAAGGAGATAAAATGGGTTTTTAATAACAGTTATAAATTTATTTTAAAACGAATTACCGAACAAATCCCTCCTAAATGACTTAACTCAAATTAGAAACTTAGTCATCCTTACTTTTGCCACCGATTCCCAGTCCCATTGAATATCACTTATATATCTCTCACCGTAATATTTTTTCTCCCTACCCTCGCACCCCTCCCCAAATCACCCTCCTAGCACGTATATACATGTATAAATGCCGAGAATAGAAGAATTGCTATCTTCAAAATGATTCTACAGCGTAGAAACCGCGTTCGACATTAGAATTATCGCTTGGAAATGTAGTTTTCTTCATGAGCCAAAATGAACAATTTCCACAAAGCAATAACTGAAAATTTTTATCATATTCATAACATGGACAGATGTCAAAGCCGATGTTGCCTTGAAAATGCCAGTTATATCTGTCGCCGACATTTACCAGGTCAAATGAAAATAAAATATTGTGAAACTTGGCACATTGTTTTCTTTTCATTAAGGTACCGAAGAGGGCAACTAAAACATTTCATTGTTAGTTAAAGCTTTTCGAGGTGAGTGGGATGAAGTTCCAATTTTACGGGCAGAAATTACCGATTGTGGTGCAACAAAACATCCCAGGAGTACTAGTACAGGAGTTTGAAGTACTAGTTCCGTATGGAAAAAACACTATGGTACTTAAAAATACCATTTCTCCTACAAATACGAGAGACTGAAAGAACGGATAGTTCTCACTTAATCAACAAATTTCCTGATCCTAGAAGGCACATAAGAATTAAGATATGCTAACGTGGATGATGCCTCTCCACCGATCCAGGTTTTCCAATTTTTGCATTTCCTCTGAATTTACGGCACCCATACCTTTATTCCATCTCATAGGGCTTCCACATGCCCAATTATAAACTGGAGGCAGTGAATCTGATCGCGAAGAAAGATGCAAAGCATACAACTTTCAATTTCATCCGTTTTTCCACTGAGATTAAGGTATTCTCTTAATTAAGAAGCTTAATAGAGATTATTACAGAGTGATGGGCAAGAATATAAAGGATTTGAAAGCACAATTTCATCTGAATCTTATTTTTCAAGGAAACTCCATCATTTAGATTAATTTCATCGATTTTTAATCACAATCGATACTGATCCTCAAGCTTCTAACAGAACACCAATTACCTAAATAGATTTACCATTCTAAAAAATTGAGGCAAAAAATTCTGGTTTTTTTACGACTTCGATAACATTTTAATTAAAACTTCGGAATCTAAATAAGGAAAAATGTAAAATTTGATGGATAAGATGTGGATAACAGAAACGTATGATAATAATAGATAAACAGCATTTCTTAAAGTGGGGTCATAGCACTTAGGGAAAGAAGAACTTTTTATCTATCGTTTTATTCTTTCTTAAGTTCGAGTTGAAAAGTATCTTGGTCAGTTTGCACACGTGCCTCCGATTGTGCTGTCTAGAGCGATAGCCCTAACCTCATTTTTAGCTCTTTTGTTTTTTGGACATATAGTGAAATTTTCGAGGAGAAATTTTACCAAACAACATTGTGTTTCAGCACTATCCATGGACTGTTCACCTTCAGAGATCTATCTTTAAATATTCACCATTCACCATCAGAAATATATTTTTAATTATTTACTAAGTATACACAAATTAGGATTGATTTTAACTATAAGTATGCTAGTTATCAGTCATAAACCTGATGTAGCTCTTCTAGGAGGAGCAGTCCAGTTACCCCTTTTCAATAAATAGGGAATCTAGGCCACGCGCTCGGGAAAACTGGATTCCAACTGACCCTATACGTTACATATATTTATACAAGCTACACTTCCTTCTCTGTTTTTTTTACTTAAGTCTGATATAGTAAATTAGCAAGTAGTCTGATATAGCAACACATACTGCATTATTACATTATGCATTGTCACTGTTAGTTAAAAAGACGATTATTTTGACCACAGACCTGAGCCGCCTTGCAAAAATAGTTAAATTTAACGCATATAATTGTAGTTTTGGAGTAAAAAACTTTTTTCTTCATACGTATACGTCTTCGTACAAACGTGAAGAAAAAAAGTATACAAATATACTTATTTTTCTTCATGGTAGAAATTTTCCTTTACCCTCGCCTTTCCCTATCACGGTCAGGATTTTTTATGAGTCAAAACATGCACTTCAGTCAGAAAATTGGGCGAAAAAATATTTTTTCTTAATCAATATACGGTATACAAAAAGAGGTTACAGTATCTCTGACAATAGCTGGAGTGCTCTTATGAAATTTCCCCCGGGTGCGGGAATATGAGGCAACTGTGCCAGCAGTACCTAAAAAATATTCACTCAAGAAGTATACACAAAATAGTTACGAACTACCTTGAGGCTCTTTTATGTGTCGGTCTGTTTATTAATTAGTAGTTGCACCTTAACACATTGGCATTTACTTCTCCTTAAAGCAGTTTTTTAACGGTAGCTCAAGATCATGTTGTAAAATCATAACGCAGCTAAAGGGAGCACCTCACTAGTCAGGCAGTCCATTGTATGGAAATTTTCGTTATTCACAACGGCAAGATTCAAGCTAATTAAACTTCTCAACGCCAAGTTTCAAAGGCCTTTAATTTAGTTAAAAACAAAATAGGTTTATTGTCGCTCCTTGCAGCTACTATGAAACGCTAACGATGACCTTTGACGTATCCAATTTCAAGGTTCAAAAATCGACTAGTAAAAGGTTTTTTGCTTGTTTTGATTTTTTCCCCACTTCAAGATGCCGTACCATTAATTACTCGATAAGAGATAAAATAAACGGGAGATAACATTACATGGAATATAAGGTATTTGAAGGGTAGAAGGCAGCGAGGTAAGGTCCTTACCTGCCAAACCCAGAGTTGCGGGTACGAATCTTTCCTGAGTAGGAATTTCACCTCTCGAGGCATGCTTATGAGTGTTCATCCGTTGCTACCGATTTGAATGGCTGAGGATGCATTCAGAACAATGTAAACTAACCCTTAGTGTGACGGGGAGCGCTATGGCACTCCTCCTGTCTCTCGCGAAAAGTGCCAGGAGCGCGATAGCGCTCCTCCTGCAATGTCACTCTTAGAAGATGGTATTTCACTGATTGTTCACAGATGGCACCTAAATGCAGATTACAGATGCAGATGCAGATTTTGTAAAAAAAATCGTCAAATAATATATTAAAAAGGTGAACCCACATATAATAAAGTTTTCCTTGAGTTTTTGAATATTTACCTACACTTGTATTTGAGACAATTTTTTCCTAAACTACTGCAAAATCAGCAAAAATGCCTCGGCAATTTTAGCATAGTACCAAGAAAATTGGTAGGCACTCAAAGGGTTAAACTAATAAGATCAAAACAAGAAAAGGCACTATCCTTCTCTTGACAACTTTGGTAAAAATTATTATTTTCCCATTCCAAGTTCAAATGACTAAAAAAACAAAGCCACGCTGTCAGAGTCTGAGAAGGAGCAACCTACCATAAAATTTAAAGCAAATCCTAATGAGGTAATTGCCAATGTCATTCCACGTATATTCGAAGGAAATCTTTAAGCAAATTTTGGTTTGGTATGAAAATTATTAAACAGGACGCAAAAGAGTTGTCAAAGAAGCAAAATATCCTCACCCAAGTTAAAATTTCTATATTATCTCTCTTCACTTTTGTATTTTGAATGATGGGGGCCCTTAAAAAAAGTCTGCAGGGAGTCCCAGAATTTATAGCTCTGGTCCTGAGACTAAGGCATGACAGGGAGCAAAATATTTTCAGCGGAATGAGTAAGAAGTACTTCGTCTTCGAGCAGTAGAGGTCAACTCAGAAAGTAGTAAATAGAAAGGCCGTGAAATCGAAAGTATCATTGCAAGCATCTTCCATTAGGATCCATCAGTTCTGTTTATCATACGGTTTTTAGATAGTTCCACCGTAAAAGGACAGGAATATCATTTTCTTAACATTCAGGACTGCTACAGGAGAATATGTCCTCAATCTGACAAATAAAAAATGTTACATTTACGACTCGTTTTTATCGCAATTTGAACGTGAAAATACATTATTTTCATTGAGACAATGGGAGGAACAAGGTGAAAATAATATTTTTAATCTGAACAAATCCATTTTTTTGGGAATACTGATTAAACGCAGCGATAATCGCAGGGAAAAGATTGAAAATAAGATAGATGCATATCACCATATTATTCTTCGAATTTCGGCTGATTACTACATTGACTAAATTCAAAATGCTGTTATTCAAAATGAGGTAATGTTATTATGCTATCTCCTGGGATGAATAAATGAAGAAATCATCGCCGGAAGTGGCCCCAATGTTACTCACCGCTTTTCAAACTGCATCAAAGAAACCGACCGACTAAGGGAATCGTGACCCGACAATAAAAATTCATTCTTTACTAGTGTGGACTACAATTTTGGAGCCCTATACGAAATAAATCAGAAAATTTACCGGTGGTGTTTACCAAATTTACCAATTAAATGATTAATTCAAAAGCGTGCGTGGGTTGCCGTGGCCTAGAAGATTGGAACGCGACGCAATTAACATTGGGTACGGGAAATTTTTTTTAAACGTGGACTTCTCACTCGTTAGCGTAATAAACCTAGCGGTCGAAGCATCCCACACTTGCCTAATATATATCAAATTTGCAATGCCTGCACGCAGTCGTGATTTATCCTTCACAGATTCCGTTTTATTACACCTGGCTATCTTTGAGTGCCTTGTAACGTATCCTTCAACTACATCGATGTTAACTGTGAACTTGATTTTATTACCGTACGCCTGTCTGTCGGTTAGCAGTTCATTACTTTAGGGTAACGGAGGGGAACGCGTGTCTTCATCGGATACCTTGATTGGTTGGTTATTAGGGAAAGCGCGAACGCCATTTTGAGTTCATTTTAGGCAACCATTGTCAAATGATCCGATGGTGATTTCATGACCATTTCCGTAAAAAATATCGATATTTTTCACGCACACGCTTACGTTTATTGGCAGTTGCATGGAACGGTTTTTAGAATGTTATCCCTCCTCGTTTTCTCACGGGCAGCGATTGTTTCAAGATGGCGCATCCGAATTTTGAGTTTCGATGTTCACCTAATACCATATATATCTCGAGAATCAACAATGGCGGATGAGAAATGCCGAAACCCTATTTTTTTGACATTATGGAACACATTTTATTTGAATTTTCATTTCTATCCCTTACATTTTTTCATTGTTAACATTGTACTTAAAATAAATATTATTTCCTACCAAAACTGTTACCATTCTGTTCAACATTTATATACTCTCTCGGATATGTTCCCGAGAAAATATTTCACCAGATGTAGTTGGAGTGAAAGAATAGAGAAGTTGCGGAGGACAGAAAGGAAGACAAACGTATAAACGTTCGGTAAGGTCGTTAGGGGAAATATGAATGAGATTTGGAAGAGGCTGAGTAAGTGATTGGATGAGGCAATAGGTTGCTAAAGACCGTGGTAAAGGGAAGGATGCTAGGTAAAAGGGGAAAAGTAGGAAAGGGAATAGGTTTTATGGAAGGAAAGAAGAATGGTATGACGTAGCCTGAGATGAAAAAGAAACATTATGAGTCAGAAGGTACCAGATTCAGAAGGGAGTCCAGTAAAATTCAGAAGATTTTCATTGACACCCTCTTAAACCTGTCTTTATCGGTAAATTACTTAATCACTATTATTGCTGAGTAACCTACCAGTAAGGGTGGGTTTGAGTGAGCGTCAGCAAAAATCCTCAGGATTTTTACGAATAGAGAGCACTATTAACTTATAATGTTTCATTCTTCATCTGTCTGACGGTGAGTAATAACCTTCTTCCTTCCGTCCGTAAAGTCTACTCTTCCTTCCCCTTCCTTCCCTCAGTCACTGCCTTGAGTAACCCATCGCCCCTCATCAACCGTTTCAGCCACCTACCCTGCCTCCTCCTAATCTGATCCAAAAGCTTCTTTTCCTCACTCACCATAGCAAGCTCTTCCCCGTTTGTCTTTCTTTCCATCTACTCTACTTCTGAGTCACATTTCAAAAGCCTGAAGCCTATTCAGACATTCGTGATTAGGGTATAGTGGTAATAATAATAATTATTTTCAAAACGAGCCTACGGCAACGAGAGGTTAGGGTGCCTTTATTGCTCCGCGTCATGTATACGTCAGGATTTGCGGGCCAATGAAATCTCGTGTTGAGAATTGATGACGTCATGTCGCCAGCTCCCTGGCGTCCTCGCAGAAAATTCCGAACTTGTTGGATTTCACTGCGAGGACGCGGCTGTAGACCGGACATTTTGAAGCGGCAACTGGATGGATAGAAAGGTTTGACGCATGAAATGTGCTGTATTAGCTGGATTAAGAGCTTGGAATGTGATTATTTATGTGGGTCAAAATTACTGTGAGCTTCAGAATCTTTGTATTTTGAAGTTTTTACAAATATGATGCATAATTGCCTCGGGTGAAACGGAGGCAACGGTAGTGGCCACATGCTCATCAGAAATGTAATATTAATCTGAATATGAAAGGTTAAAATCAATAGCCGACCTTAAACCCCTGGCAAACAAAATACACCTAACTATGACCCAAAAATATTAGATCCTATAGGATCTAATATTTTTATAACCTTACTCTACCTAGATTACCTCTATTTGTTATAACCTTACTCTACCTAGATTATGTCTAATAAAGCCTAACCGTTAATAACGAAGACAATACTAAAAGCAAACTAATGAGACTCCCAAGTAACCGAAAGCGAAAGAAAGAAGTACTCAGGCAAATCTGAAGCGCAACTGTCGCAATCAACCAACAAGTCAGTGGATGTAGCGTGGTCTGATGAAATGCATGGAGTTTTGCACCGATTTCTCGTCGCGCATATCGTCCTTCATCTGTTAGCGCAGCGCAGGCTATTAAGGGTCCCAATTGGGGTCTGCGCTGTCGCAGCCCGTGGCGTATACGTGACGCAGAGCTATAAAGGCACCATTAGTCGGGGGTGGAGGGGCCAACTGAAGTCACCTGCGGATTTCGCCAACTCCCATTCCTCGGGCAGGAGCGCCTTCCTCGCCTTGGCCCACAACTTGACTGACTGGGGCTTCGGTGGCGGAGGCGGGGGCGTCTTGGGCGGTGGGCTCAGCGGGGGCTGCGATGGAGGCGGGCCCGCGGGTAGTGTCGAGGGCCGCCGCCAGCCCGGGGGCCCCTTCTCCGGAGTGGTCGGAGGTAGCGATGGCTTCGGTGCCAATGGAGGCGATTTGAGCAGAGGCAAGCCATAGTACAACTTCTTGCTGTCGGGATCCAAGAAAAATCTGGCGTCCGCACGCTTCTTGGACAGCAGTCGGTCGACGGACGGCCAGGGAAACGCGGTCCGGACGGCGCCCACTGTTTCGGCACCACCATCTTGCTCCTTTGCTCGTGGTGCTGGGACTACGGGAGATCGGATCCAAGCCGACTCGGGGTAAAGGTCTTGAAGCAGAGAATCTTCCGGCGATAATATTCCGTCTTCACTCTGTGCGATACTTCCTTCTCCTCCTTTATTTGATTCACTTGGCTCGAACATCACGGGATGATTGTTCCTCCGCCATACCACTGACTATAAAAATTAAGGACTCACAAGCTATACACCAGGGTAAAAGGCTTAAAACACCAGGGTAAATCAAGTAAAAGGATTAAGATCATAGGATCTGAAACCTCACATCTGTAAAAGAAACTGATCGGTCGTAATTTCACCGAATAGAGGTGTCGAATGACAAAGCAATCTCAGTGAGAGCAAAGAGCAAGTAGATTGATAAGGAAATCATGTGAGTAAGATTCCCCAATCAAACTCAGCTAATTATTTGAAGAAGTAAGTAAGATATCAATCTCAAAAAAAAAAGAAAATCAGAATTAGGTACTGACGTCCGATACAACAATAATGCAAAAAAACGAATGCAAAAGAGCTATTAAATCTATACACTTCGTATCATAACGCCAACTATGGACAATGGTACGCAGCCGGAGAGGATTTTTTCCCGTAAAGCCAAGCATTGGCCTGGCAACACCGATTGAAGAACATTGACACGCAAATAGCATATTAAAGGGGTTGGCGGTTTGAAGTACGAAACTCGCATCCGATGATGATCAATTTACAATTTCGTTTCAAGGAAACCGCAAAAAAATGAGAATCAAAAGCCTCACACTTAATGTGGAACCTTAATAAAAATGTGTCACATTTGCAAATTCAAAAAAAATATTTTTTCAGAGCTAGGTCGTTGGGAACGATATTTATAAACTCGAAGCAACTAGCAAATCACGCTTCGGTATTTTTTCTCCGCTCAATTATTTATATGACAAAATTCTAATATGATAAAAACATATAAGTTCGCAGGCGGCATTAATGAAAGGAATCTTGATAAATTATTATCTGAGGTGGGTTAAATAGACAATTTTTACATATGACCCCATAACTGAAACTTGAATCTTGAAAGCCTTGTGCATCTGTCTTAGTATAAACATCGCATGTATTTCAAGTCCGGTGGGAAGCTCTTACAAAACTTTGAAGACGTAGCCTTATTCAAACAGTTCATTTTTTAGGTAAGCTGAACGAGGGAAGGAAATATTTGGGAAGGAACTAAATAAGGAAATATTAACGAAAAATATGAAAAATGCCAAAGCTGGCAACAATGTACCCAGCCATAATTTCGTTTCTAAATTAAAGCGTAACAGTTATCATTGTGTGCGGAGGTGCCCACTGGAGATAAATAGCATCCAGAGAAATTTGGGGCTATTTGGCCTCCTACTTCCCCTGAAATGAGATGAAGAGCCCCTTCAAAGCCTTAACTCTATCGAGGCTCCCTTGCCACATTTTAATGGCTATTAAATCCTCACAAATGTAATTCTATTATGAATGAAAATATTTTCGTCGTAAATTTATTTAAAAACAGACACGTAGCGACTTCTGCTAAGGTTTAACTTTAATTCTGCTCCCCTCCTTACATGTCAGGTCTTAAGGCAGCGCCCCGGGCGGCTATTCGGTAGACTTCAGAGACCTATACGCCAAAGAGCCCTCGGAGAAATCGGGGGACCCCCGACAATGGCTCTGGTGCCACGGCGACAAATTTCTCGACGATTCTTCCTGGAATTCGGGAAGTAAAAGGAAAGTTAGCGAGGATTTTGGCGGGAGACCAAGAATGCGATGGCCCGGGGGCGGAGAGGGAAGGAACGGGGGGCAGAGGTTTAAAGGAAAGAGAGGCGACTGCCGCCCAAGTAAAGCGATGCGCTTTGTGCTGTATGCCTTCTCACTTGAGAAAGAAGAAGATGACACCCCCAAACTGATATCACTTGCAACGGCAAATAAAATCAAAGACATAGATACGACCCATCACCCCATTCCCTATCAGGGAACTCACCCGTTGTCTCACGTTTATAAATAGGAATCAGGGTTAAGGGTTCCACGATTGCTAAAGCTATGACACTCTTCAAATCATACAAATTTAATCCTAAAATCCTGAAAATCTAATGGAAATACACTAACAGTGCCTGGAGTGGGATTCAACTCTGCAACCTACGAATTTCAAGACCGGAACACAATAAACCCGAGTGCCAAGATGGCCTCACGAGGCTCACCATCACAACGAACTAATCCGAAAAATATAATCTCCACTATCCGAAAAATATAATTTCTCCAAGCCAACCATCCTCGGGACTAGAGAAACGAAAATACGACCAAAAGTTTAACGTGAGGGCAGAAATAACCTAATAAAACCCTCCCACACCGAGTGTTCTCCGATTATTATGATAATTATTCACAACAATCTGTCTTTACCTAGGCATTCGATCCTCCAGAAAGTATTCTTCACTAAATTTTAGGAGAAAAAATGTTCATAGAGGAGAATTAAGACTGTCACTAAAGCAGTCAAATTCATTTATCTACGACTTGGTAAGTACTACATGCAAATTTCGAAGTGTACATTTAACGGGACAATGCCCATAACGTAAGTTAGACAATGGCTCGTAAGAGCAGCGAAAAGCAGCCCCCAGATTTGTTGTAGAATATTTCTTGTTATATTTCCCAATACGAAATCCATTCAGTCCAATGTGGTAAAGTGGCTAAGATAGCTTGCTTTATCAAAACGGCCCAGGCTTGATTCCCGGCATGAGAATTATTTTTACTAAGAACACAACCATTCGGATTACAGAAAAGGTCCGTGGTCAGTTACGTGTGATATCCAATAAAGTGAAAGCTTCTCTTCGAACGTCAAGAGTAATACTAATAGGAATATTTAATGTGCACAAATGAATGTAAGCCCAGAGCACAAGCACTTCAATTGTGGTGTTGCTAACATTCGCTCCAGTCGATACAGCAACGAAATAGGGTGCTTTCGATTTTTTATCGGCGATCGCCGGTGATAGACAGCAGTAGCTCCAATCGAGCTTGCTTTGTTCGGCTCTCCTCATAGCGGAGAGCCACCGATAGCCGGCGATAGACGGCTATTACGCTAAATTGAAAGCACCGCGGCGTGGCGATCGCCGTCTATCTCCGGCTATAGCCGCAAATCGAAAGCACCCATACAGTGTCGATATAATCGAGCAGTTACACGAAACACGCCTACACCCACTGTATCAGTTGAAATCCACGAAGACCTTATGTAAGACACTTGCCAGGATGACAGACTATATGTGCCACTAGATTGGAAGTTAGGTGCGACAAATTTGAGACTGAGAAAATCTGCAAAAGAAAAGAAACACGCCTAGAGAAATCTGCGATGACAACTGACGGACAAAAATTCGACCATAAGATACGGCACATATTCAATATGTGATATATCTGGCCACCGTCGACAATCTGGGACTATAAATCCATCTGTGTAGGCTGTGGTGCTCAGAGATTCGAGTTCGATTCCCCGATGAGAATACTCTTTCCCGGCTTTCGCCGGAAAAATCGAGGACAAGGCGAGAGAGTCGCGTTCTTTTTTTGGCACGCAATGGAAGAAGAGAAACCCGTCGGGTGTGTCGCAAAGACGCTCGTTTCACATTGTGGGATGCATTCCGTCTCCGAGGGGTGTAAAAATGTGAAAGGATTAATTCCATTTTTCAAATTTTATGTCAACCTACAGAGGTAAGCATTTATGCCAACGAATTATTCCGACAAGTTCATGGAATGCGCCTATAAAACCTGCCACGTATAGTGGGAGTTAAATTGAGTCAACACTGCCAGGCACGATAAGTTAGCTTCCTTCCCGTGCAGGCAATTTTAACACAACCCGCCTATCAGAGAAAATAACTTCACTTGGCTGTCATTGAGATGTCGTACTCAAATATCCTCGTCAGGTGAAATTTTATAGAACGTCGAAAAATATTTTTTACATAACTCTACAAGAAAGCAATCTGGAGCACATTTCCATAAGCGCAGAAAAGGTTATGAAAATAGAAAGCTTGATGAATTTTACAGATAACAGAAAAACTGACTAGGCAATGCTTCGAACAATGTTCTATATAAAAATGGCTAAATGCGATATGAGAAATCTCCAAAGATAAATCTCTGGATAAATCAGCATTCTTTCATTGTGTTACCAATGAATAAGAATTAGCCTTGAATATAATGTTAATCATTTTAAGCTCCTTCTCACTATCTTAGGAATGCATTAAAAACTTTTTATACACTTGTGGCGATGCGCAGAATTCGCGATAACGCGGAATACGCATTGGCCCGGCGGATCCGCGCTCGCCTCGCAAGAGGGCAGGCCGTGTTCGGGCCTCAATGCCGGCGAATATTTTTTCTAATGTTTCTCAGTGATTTCTCGAATAAATTCTAGAATTTTTCTTGTTCTGGGGTGGCAATCTAGGCGCTTCGTCACCTATATATAAGCCGCGTCTCCTGCCACTAAAATTCAGTCTGTACGAGGAGCGCAATAAACGTCCATATTATAAGCAGAAACTACTTCTTTTCATTCCGCTCTGCCTACGCTACATTGGTGACCCCTGACGATGGACAACATCGAAACCTTCTTCATTGGCTTCCAGGCTTCTACAAGCATCATCGAGCACCAAGCTATATGGGCTTCTCTGCAAATCTCCCACGGCACTCAGCGGACCACTTCGTCGTGTTAGCAGCGTCCACAAGCAACCATGGCAGACGCGGAGCAACTCGCCAACCTTCAAGCGCAACTCGCGGAACACCAACAGCAGCTCGTTGCCTAGCAAGCACAACACATCCATCAGCTAGCAGCTCTCCAGCAGCAGCACCAACAAGCTCTGCAGCAACGACAACATCAGGCAGCGCTACCTCCGCAAAATCGCATCAGGTCTCTCCGCTTCCCGATCCCTCCGGCATCGGTCCTGCTGCTGTCTACCGCGTCACGCCGAAACGGCCTCCTTTCCGGCCAGCTCAACCTGCAGTATGGTTCGCCCAGATCGAAGCACAATTTTCCCCGGCCAATATCACTTCGGACTGGACCATGCACGATTACGCCCTGGGAAACTTGGATCATCGCTTCGCCAGTGAAGTCAGCGACCTCATAATAAACCCACCGGCCGCAAATCGTTATCAGAAGATTAAAGCCTTGTTGATACAGCAAATCTCTCTCTCCGAGGAGCAGCGGGTTCGGCAACTTCTCACAGCAGAAGAGCTGGGCGACCAAAAGCCATCTCAACTCCTACGACACATGCGTAAAAATGGGTAAAAAGAGACGGTAGTGCTTTTGATGGCAGTAGACAAGTGCATATTTTTTTCATCTAGCACCATTCTCAATTGCCCTACGTGTTGTACTGTATACTCATACATACGCCGAATAATATGATACTTCCCTCAACCTTTTTCTAGCATCTTCATTTCCATTACCGCAGCATCCGCTAACCTTTCAATTCTCCCGAGCAGATCACCTGCTAATGATAGAAGCAATGCACATGCAGTTTCACTTCTATCATTAAAAAACGGTTCCACCAAATCACGCCAGAATCTGTATTTTATCTTTAGACCAGTCTCTGCTCTCCTCCCAACAGATACGATGATCCGGCGTTAATGTCTCCATTCCTGGATCTCTGATTTTGAGTTCTTGAATCTAGACAACTTAAAACAAGACTTCGTTGGAAATGACACCAATTGCACATTACAGTAATTCAATTTTCACCTATTTTTTCCACAACATTATATCTTTTGCAAGCTGCTTTTCTGCTGGACGGGACATGAAAATCTTATCTCACAGGAAGAAAACTCAACATCAACGTTTTCGTGGTATGCATCTTCATAAACTTTGGTATAAAGCTTGAATTTCCGAAGTAAGGAACTTGCTATTAATATTAACCGAAGGGGCGGAATAAAAGGAGCCTTGATCAGATCTAATCCAAGGGTTGTAAGAAATATGTGAGTGAATATGGTAGAGAACCCATTTCAAAATCAGCCCAACTTTTGTTTTCTTGAAATACCACTGGTGTTGGCATTGAAATTCAGAAAGAAGATTGAATGAATAAATGTGACTTATATATCCACAAAGAAACCCACTAGCAAAGAGAGTTTCCTTGGTAGCAAGAGGGAGGGCAAGCTAGAGAACGAAGTAATTATAGTGAAAAAGAAGAGAACGAGAGATGGGAGTAAGAAGTGTAAAACCAATATGGATACCAAGAAGTGTAAAGGCAGCCTGGTACCTGAAACCGGCAAGAATTTCATCGGCGATTCATGTCAGTGTAAAGACAGATTTCTGCTGATTCGTTTTGGAGAAAAACCTCAATGTTACAGAACTAAATATTGCAGAAAAAGAATGGGCACAAAGATTCTTAATCCCTGACTTCTAACCGGCGTGCACTTACTCCCAGATGTGAAGACGCATTGAGTAGCTGCAACGTTCGTTATGATAAGATTTCAAATCGGTATTTTTCAATTATTTTAAAACCAATAAATATACATATCATCACACAACCCAATGCGATATGCATTGCTCAAAGTTTCCTCAAAGACCTGGTTGATCATAAAATTGTGGATAAAAAATTGAACTTCTTCAAGGGGCTTCCAAGCTGATTACAGCGAATTCTTACCTCTTATTCTTAAGCCACGTCCACACCTACAAAAATTTGTGCTGAATGCGTTCGCCACGAATATTTTCGATACAAATTAAAAATCATATTCACACAAATATTTACATCCTGCGGCGCATGTGTGGGCTCATGTTGGGTTGACGGGGTAGACAGGTAGCATTCGTGCGTCCACACTGAGAACCAGAATATGACGTAAATCCATAGTTGTTTGTCGAAAAATCGACCCTGTCCAAAGCGTGTGCGGTGAATGTGAAGTTAATCTTTGCCACGTCCACATTTTTGCAAATTCCCGCGCACAAACAAAAATTTATACTGTGTCGTGTTGGGCAAAGGTTTTATAGGTTATGCAGCTAAAGGAGTTGAACTGCGACTAATATATATCCTAGAGTATATAACAACGTCACTCTGCCATCACCCAATCGTGGTACTTTCCTTATCTGGAAAATGGAACAAAAATATCCAAATCTGTTCATTAAAACCGATACAAAAATCTCACTTTTCAAGGAAACTGAAGCCCAAGCGTGCACTGTCATGAACTCCCATTGACGCAGATCGGAAATAGAGATATTACACTCAGGTTATAACACAGAAATATCATGTTCTTAACATTTATTTTTACGGGACTGATTTAGTGTTCTTCAAATTAATCCAGTACTAATAGAACTAACCGATCACATAATTGGAGATCAGTCACATACAAATGCAAAGTTACTAGAAAGGTCCTCGATAAATGTCACTACAGAGCACAAATGAGTATACAGTTAATTTAATATGTGCATGATGAGAGGAAAGAAACTCAGACGAAGTTTCCATTATATGACTCATTACACATATTTTCATCTGCCCTCAATTTTTGTGCCCTTATACTTAAATATTATTCTTAAATCGTTGAAATATGCCGTATTATTTTATTATCTAGCGCCTGAGATACAAGTATTTTATCGCCTTCACTGAAAATGTAAAGGAACACGAGTTGGCCAAGAAAACAAATGCCTATCCTAAAGCGCAACGACTAATGGATAGGCCGGCAACCGCTAGTGAGATAGCCAAGGATCGCACCAACCGTATCCGGCAACCGATAGTGTGATACGGCCTTAACGATATATTTAACGATTAATGAACCTTAACGATTCATGAACAGGCATAAAATAGTCCTTCAGTACTAGACGTCCGCGGTGGGGGATAGTAGACGATCGGATAGGTATCCCTCCGCTCATTGTCACACATGGATCTCCATTTAACCTAAAGAACTCCTTATCTAACAATGGGAGCGGTTGGAAGCGTTTTCTTCGACTCTGGTGAGCGGGAAGGGATTTGTTGTTGGCTCTGCTGCGGAGGAGGCGAAAGAAAGAGGAAAAAAAGAGGAGGATGGCGAGGGAGGAGGGAGGGAGAAGTTGGCGAGGAAGGAGGAGGTGGGGGAGAAGGAGATGCTGAAAAAGGTTTGGGAGGAGTGGCGGACTGGATGGAGAGAGAGAGAAGTCGCTGGCGAGAGTGGCGGAGAGATGGAGGGACCTTGTAAATTGGTGAGGTGTGTCGCGCTCACGACCTTGAAAGAAAGGTGAAGCAGCGAAGGGAAGGAAGGCTGCTGCGGTGGGGGGGGGGGGAGGAGGGTGGAGAGAGGGAGGGAAGGAGGAGGGCGAGAGAGAGACGTTGTTGGAGAGCAGCACAGACGGAGCAGCCGTGAGGAAGGAGAGACGGAGCAGCTCGCACCGCTCATGAGGAGATAGCATATGCATCTGCATCTACATCTACAAGTCCGGAGCTTGCGACAAACAAATACTATTTCTTAACCCAAGCCCAATTTGACTTTATTTCAAAGATGTTTTCTGTATATATCTCTAAAAATATTTAACGTCCTGCCGAACCACATTAAGCTAGAAAAACACGTAGGAAAATTTCTTAAGACAATAAAAACTTGGTTATTACTTATAAAAAACATCGAGGTTTTGTTTTGTAATTTGCATGAAATATCTGTCGAATTAAATATAATAAATGAAATTGTAATACCATTTTTATAGTAAGTGTACCCGATCATGTATTTTTGTGTCTCTTTTTTTGTAACCACTATATAATTCTGTATATCTCCGAGTCTTTTTTTCTATTATTGTATTATTTTCTTCACTGTATTGTTAAACGTTTTATTGAAAATTTTAAATCATTTTTGTTTGTTGCTATCGCTTTTTGCATGGTTTATTTGTCAGTAGCCCCAACACAGGATTATCCGAAGGGATTATCTGTTGTAATACCACTCTGTAATTCCTGGAAAGGAATTGAATTATTTGTATATAAAAAAGTATTTTTCTAAAGATAAATATATAAATTCATATGTGATTATTATATTTAAGAATGATTAATGACCAGAAAAAGAAGTATAAATATTCCTTTGTTAGTTGTATTTTTTTTAACCGATCCAAAGGGAAATTATGGGATGTAAAATATTTTGTAAATAAATTTATTTCTTTTAAATTTATAACATATTACCCCGCGAGCCACCGCATGGGCGTGTGGCAGGGGGTGGTAGGTCACCAGCCGTGTAAAGGCCGCTTTACACGGTACAATTTATTGTACAAACGAATGTATGAAATCTTGCATGAGGAAAATTGTACCGATTAAAGCAGCAAACTGTTGATCGGCAACTGTTGCCCCCTAATGAATGTTTATAAATGTGCCGAGTAGTGCTAACACCATGTTTTGCATGTTCACTGCATGATTCTTGTGTCACGTTTACATAGTTACATTGTTGATTATTTTAGTGGTTTATTTAGCATTTGTAGTATACCCATAGCGTGGTGCAAGTTGGTGAAGGTCAATTTTCTTAACTGTAGTTCATATAGGTGATAAGTCTTCCCCTGCCAATCACCCTTGTTGTGGCTTGTAGGGTATTAAGTAGATGTAGTCTACGTTTAGCATTCACCCCTTCCCTCGTGAAGACGCTCGCCGCAACGCGGGTGAAACGCTGGGCTAACGCAGCCCGACTCGAAAACTTCACTTCTGCCAGTCAATAGCTGCGAAGGCCTGCACTCCAGAATGCTTAACATTCTTGAAATAAAAAACCGTGTTCGTTAAAAAATTTTGATTGGCCCAACAATGTAGCAACGGTCACAAAACGTTAAAACAATACAACAGTACAAAGAAATCGAGCGGACATCGAACAAATCTCATTCTTAGGACAGCGCTCACAGTGCGAGGAGAGAAACGAAAGGGTTAGAAATGGACAAACCGTAGCAAATCCCGAAAACATTATTTTTTATTGACAACAGGAACAGCGAGTATCTTCACACCAAAATCATAGACCCCCGTTAAATTTACCACTGGTTTCACGTTAGAATTAGACAAGCATTGATTACTTTCATCGCTGTTTAACAATTATTGTAGTGAATAATACTCTAACGACGTGGATTGGACACCTTGAGACACAATGGGTTTGTGAAGAGCATAACTGAAGGTAAAATAGAAGGAAAAGTCCCCTGAGGAAGACCCAAGAATAAATTCATGATCTAAACAAAGAGGAAAGTACATAGGAAGAGATTCCAGGAGGTAGATAGGGAAGGGTGGAGGGCTGCAGTCAACCAATCTTAGGATTGAACGACCAATGAATGAATCAATACTCTACGGTCGACTCAAGTTAAATTTAACGGGAGTCAACAGATCTGGAGAAACACTTCGAACATAGTGATGTACGAAAACACTGTGATTTTCCCTGAAAATTAATTTTTTCTCGACCTTCTCGTTGTTCCTTTACGTTGGAAGATTTCCACCTAGTTAGCCATGAAATGATCTCTCATATCTTGGTATACACGTGCGCAAAGTTCACAATGAAAAAGAAAACTCACCTGGGGGTTGTCTTTGAAGCCACTCGGAATGATGCTAATGAGGTAACTAAGGAATCACGTGGTACAACAACGAACGGTTGAAGCTTTTGGTGAGTTTAACCCTCTCGGACGGATAACTTGAGTGTGTGATATGTTGTTTATCGTGTATCTAACCGCGATGTTCCACTTCATGAAAAAAATTCCTGCGAGAAGAACTCGATCGGGAGCGCTGCGTGAGATTATTACACGTAGTTTGAATGCATCAAAATCTCGAGCCCTTCGCTGTTGTACCACGCGACTCCTTAGTTACGTACTCGAAATATTGAAAAAATACGATGGTAATTATTATTTTAAGGAAGAAATTAATTGTAAGGAGTTCTCATGTTTACATTTGCATCTAAGTATTGCGCCATCTTACGCTAGATGGACGGAGTTCATGCATCGGTGTGCGATCCACCACTAATCGTGTATCATTTGCATTTATGGAGCTGTTTAAGAGCGAAAAAACCAAGAATTAGATAGTATCAAATCACAAAAATACTGTCATGGCGATGTGCCCATGTCGACGAATTCCAAATTTCCTAGCGCTTTTGATGCTGGGCCTCTTGAAGCTTCGTCATAGTATAGACTCAACAATCACGTATCCTCCCTCCATCAGTAAGGAGTAAAATACATACAGGAGAACTAACCGACTAATGCCAACAATAAGGAGGCAGAGCACCGAAAGCTGCCTGTGCGAATTTATTAATAATGAGTTTTAGCCTCCAAACATCATGCTGCAAGTACCCACTGGAATAATCGCTTTACTAACCGTACCTAATAGTAAGTTATTTTGTATTGACCGGAGCTTATTCTGTACGAAAAATTCCCTTTTCCTGAATCCAGAGGAAAAATTTTACGTGAAGCTCAATTTTTTCATATACCTGTTACCACTCGTAGGCAACGGATGAATATTTTGCAAAACGATTGGGAATTGTCGATAACTCTATGAAAGAAAGTCGTACAAAACGATGGGAATTCATTAATGATATATACTCCCATTTGAGAGTGATTACCGTTAATACTAACATCTGAGGCCTGAAATCGCTAGGAAAATTCTTGTGATCAGGTTAACATGAGATGGTGAACGAAAATACATGTGTATGAAATCCAGTAACTTTAAGGCCGCTTTACATGGTACATCTTATCGTACAAACGAGTTTCTCATAGAATAGTTATCATGGAGTTACAAAGAGAGCTTTATTGAAAATTTTGTTCAACTTTATTAGATTAACCATACATAAGGCGTCATTTCACCCTTACTTTGATATTGAAGGTCCGAGAAAATAAACTGTATATTAAACATAGCGATGGCCTTCCGAGGACTGCGAGAAACTCCATGACAGAACATCATAAAAAATTATGTGCGTTCATAAATGCATTTATATCCCCAATTTTAGAGTAAATACTAACATCTGAGGCCTGAAATCGGCTAGGAAAATCCAGTAGATCAGGTCAACAGGAGATGATGAACAAAAATATATACACATGAAATCCAGTAACTTTAAGGCCATTTTACATGGAACATTTTATTGTAAAAGCGAATGTATCATAGAATGTACAAGAAACTGAATGGAAACAGATCAGGTTCTATTTCTCGTTAAGTCTTTCAGACAATTATTCAATTTGCCACTTTACACGGTACGATTTTCCTCATGCAAGATTTTACACATTCGTTTGTGCAAAAAAATGTACCGAGTAAAGCGGCCCTTAAACTGATCCGAACCTCCAATCCAGCATTACACAATTAATTTATTTAGCATCAAAACGACTTCATCTCACGACCGATATTTAAATAACATTTTTCATAGAGAGACATCAGTCCAATCGTTAATGAATTAAGGTATTACTCCAATGGCGTAATTTCGCTAATGTATTGTGCTTCTCCAGGGCTTATAGTTCCTTTTAAATTAGTTTTTCAGTTCAGAAGATAATTAGGAGTAACACTGAACCATGAGGAAGCATAATATATACAAACAAAAGTTTCGGAAAAAAGTGATATCACGATTCGTTAATGATTGGACATGTGTCTTCAGAAAAAATAACAATAATACTGTAATTAATATCAAGCGAGTAAAGAATATGTGTTTAACAATTCTTGAATCTGATTCCACAAAGAACCGTGTAAAACGAGTTCAACGCAAGTGTATTCAAATGCAACGTCGGCGATAAATTACTGATGAGAGGACAACCTATAAATTCATGCGTGATATAACTCATCCAGGGAAATAAAACATGTTTAATTGCATTCATGTTTTATTCATTCCCCATAATTATTTCTCCTATACCGAACAAAGGTTGAGTATCCATTGTGTTCAGGGAAATTTAATGGTACGGAGAGAAGATGAACGCACACGAAATGGGATATTAATGTTCAGGAGGTGTGACGAACAGCCCGATGGAGTTGTAAGGCACCGCATCGTTCTACAGATTTTAATTTCCCCCGCACGGAATTGACCGCGACGCACTTTCTATACTTCTTGGTTCTCAAAGGAGAGAGTTATTCGTGTGTGGCATTTTTTACATAATGGCAAGCTGTGAAATCTCGCAATCGAGCATGGAAATCACAGGTCGAAACGAAACCATTAAATATCGGATAGAATAGCGATATGAAATTTATGCCATTTTGATACGAAACGTTTTTTCGGATCACAACCCCCTCCATTGATTTCTCTCTGCTTCCCCTTCGCAAATTATATCTCCTGCGAAGCCATTTCTCTTTCTCCACACTCCTTTGGAAATATATTCAGGGCCATCAATTTGTTGATAAATTAAATACCCAGAAAACATATACTTAAACCTCCACTACCTCTTCCAATGGAAATTGATAATTAGAGTTGCTCATCAAATACGTCAATAGGCGAATCATCAATAAGCATTTAACTTGCATTCGTCATTGATAGCGTGGGTGAAGTTTATCGGAAAATGCTCCCATCCATTGTGAGGTATTATGAGGAGACTAATTAGGTTACCCAACGAATCGGTTGATTGCACACAGCAAGTTATTAGGATGAGGTTGATTAACCAACTGAAACCTCTGAAAAACGACTTTCGTGAAGGACTAGGTTGCTTGAAGCGTATTTTGTTCATGTTCATGTTCATTGTCGCATATTATACAAGCGATTTAAGTCGGTTTTTGCAGGACGTTTGCTCAATGCTTCTTGCCACACACACACGAGAATGAAACTTTGCACCCTTGTTCAGATTAGCTATATGTTGAGGTAACAGCGAAAAAATTGCATCACACCAATAGGTCCTAGGACACTTATTAAATTAATCACATTTCCGAGTGGTAAAGATAAAAACTTTGCTTGTACTCAAAGAAATTCAGACGAAAGGTAATTCTTTATTAAAATCTGCCCATTTAAAATAGCACAACTTCACTTCGTGTGAAAACGTAATTCGCACCGCCACCATCTTGAATGACGTCAGCTAATACATTCGTGAGTGTTGTCCGTATGTTTTGATGCGTAAGTACGCAGTGTTTGTGAATGGTTCACAACCTATTACATGCAGATACTTTCTATTTTAAAATGAGGATACTTATAGAAAGAAACATGGAAGTATAATCAGAACATTTTTGCTTGCTTTATTGATTTTGAAAAAGCTTTTGACAGAGTGAATTAGAAATCAAAATATTTTGATTTCCGATACGGAGAGGTTCCACAAAGTCCAGCCTGATTTTATTAGGGTGAATTGGAATACACTAACGAAAATACTGGGGAAAATGGGAATAGATTGGCGAGACTGGAGACTAATTCAAAACTTATATATGACGCTAAGGGCGCAGGTGTGGGTGGCTGATGGTGAATCAGGGTGGGCATCTCTAGGTCGAGGGGCAATGCAATGGTGCCCGTTATTGCCACTGCTTTTCAACATTTATGCTGAGGAAATGATAAGACAAGCATGGGAAGAGCTTGAGGTCGTAGTCAAAGTAGAAGGGCATCTGATAAAGTCAGTTAGATTCGCGGACAGTCAGGCATAGGTTAGTGGATCTTAGAAGGGACTGCAAGCTTTGGTAGATGCTTAAGAAATGCAGTGAGGGATATTCGGACTGAAGATAAATCATAAGAAAACAAAAGTAATGAGATTCTCTAGGACAAAGAAAGCGGGACTGGGGATTAAAGTTGGAGGACACAAACTCGAACAAGTGGAGCAGTTTAATTACTTAGGTAGTACGCTAGAGGAAAATTGACATAGTAGCAAAGACATACGGAAGAGAATAGTGCCAGCTACGGAGGCGTTTAGTAATAGAAAGGAGCCGATGACGGGGACATTGGGTAAGGATGTGAAGAAGAGGCTGGTGAAGAGCTTGATATGGAGCGTAGCGTTGTATGGAGCAGAAACGTGGACCCTCAAAAAGGAGGACAAGAATAGGATACAGGCATTTGAGATGTGAGTGTGGAGAAGGATGGAGAAGGTTAGGTGGATGGAAAGGAAGACTAACGAGGAAGTGCTTGAGATGGAGGGCGAGGAAAGGAAACTTCCGAATGAAATCCGGGATAGGCAGGGTAGATGGCTAAAGGATGTAATATAGGGCGATGGGTTGCTCAAGAATGTGATAGAGGGAAGGATGTTGGGCAAGCGGGGTAGGGGAAGAAAGAGAATACGCTTTTGGAAGCGCTCTCTTCCAAAAGCCGAGCTTCCACAACATACACCTTCGATCGAATCCTATGTTCTGGGCACACACGAGCACGAACGATGCATTCATTTTTATCGCGCTTGACTATCACGAAATCGATAGCGTCATCGCCGTACTCTTCTCATCCAACCCTAATGGGAGATGAAATAATTAATGATTACGTCGTTAAATTCGACAGATTTACGATAAAAAAGAACAATATTTCAATTACTACCATATTCTTACCCAGCCATCTTGACTCCCCGAGTTTCAGCTTGTATGTAGCTCATAAAAATAATAATACCTAGTCTTTATTGAGCGAATTTTGGACTGTGCAGACCGCTCTTGCAATTAACTCATTTGACGAACACGAACATCCATTTCCTGGGCAGTTGATAATCTACCCAGGGTTCGAACCCGCGACTCTCGGGTTAGCAGGCGCGAGGACTTTACCCCACCGTCACCGGGGCCGACAATGTTGTCATTGTTGTTGCTAATGTAAGAAAGGAAGCAGTAGACATTTTAGGCAAGTTTCTTGCGTCTTCCTTATCAAATCCGGGCTCCATGATGTTCACGGAAATGAGGAAAATGTCACTAGAAAGGCTTTAAAGATTCGAAATATTCGCAACGATGCTGTAGTAACTCCTTTTTAATTACAATTTGCTCTGCGGGCTGTGACTCACTTAATCGCCCGCATGGCTGTATGAACTGAGGTCACATTTCCGTCAGCCAATAGTAATGCGTTTTGAAGTGGGCATGTCTGCTGAGCAGCAAAGTTCTCTTCTTTTTGTATTAAAAAAACAATATGCTAAATTATTACATATTATACGTGGGATGAACGTTAAATAACCCATTTAGATATTTTAGTTTAAGTTTTAAGGCTAATTAAAAATGTGTCCAGAGACCTATTTGGTTTTTTTGGCAATTCGATGCCATTGTAACACGAGGCGTCTGAATTTCGAATACCGCTTCTAAAATTCCAGTCAAATCATTCTTTCATCAAAAATACGAGTCATTTCCATTGCTTCCAGCAAGGTGAAGCCCAATGCATAACCGGACGCTCTTCAGTGAAATATAATTCCAAATTGTTTTTATTCGGCGTACTTTAATAGTAATAAAAATTTGCACGTATTTGTTCTGCCTGGCCGGCTACAAAGTCCGCGGCTCCGCTTCCATCCTAGGCGAATTTTCCCCTACAACGTCTCCAGCGCACCTGTGCAAGAGCCCGTAATTTTCGGCCGAATATACGTCAGTATCAGTCTTTCAATACCAAGGTTGGTTAATGTAACCCTCTATTCTTCCCCATCTCGTTCGACATAACCTCTTTATTTCCCTGCACTCTTTCCTTCCTCGTTTCCCCGATCTTTCGCTTCAGAAATTTGTCCCTTGTCATTCGTCGTGGGATTTTTCTCCTATTTTCCCCGGCGCTCTTAACCAATGTACAACACCAATTAAATGTACCTTCGTTTAAGGTCGTTTGAGCAAGATTTATCCCTTGTCAGAACTGAGATCATGTTTGTATTTTACTTTTATATCAGCAGCTGCATGAAGCATTAAGTACATACTCTATTATTAATGGCGCAAAAACATGTTTTTATATGACTCAAAGTCTCAGTTATTTAATAAATGTACCATAAAAGTCTTTATCGTAGTCACTTTCTTTCATAATGGATAGTTTACAACCGAAGTGCATTTGCAGTTATGCTAAAATTACTGCCGTAAGTAATTCATTTCATTTAAATCGCTGAGAAAACTTACAAACTTAAAACTGATAAATCTCAGACGAACTATAGTCCCTTGAAATTCCTCATTTTTTCAAAAAGATTTATCTAGTGGAGTGCATAGCCATACCATTTTCTACAGAAAACTGCTTTCTTTCGCAGATATCTCGATACGCAGTTTGGTGATTGGTATCTTTGGAAAAGTTAGATTTTTTCTTTAAATTCAAGCCAAAATCGTTGACTTTGAGGTGAAATGATATCTCGCTCAAACAACTTCGATGACCATTCTCTAGAGAAAACGTACGTTGGCTGGTTGATAAGTTAATCGCGATTCAAACGTAATGATAATTTAACCGCGCTTAAGGTGATTTGAGCGAAAAATAATTTTACTTAGAAATCAATGAATTTAGGGTCATTTTAAAGAAAAAGATCTCACCCTTCCATTAAAATCAAAGGTGAGCATTGAACTCCACAGTGTGTTGTGGACTCCGGTTCGCATCCTTGCTTAAGGAGTTTGAGCGAAATGTCATTTTACCTACAAATAAATGAATTTGGTCTAATTTTAAAGAAAAATATATCACCCTTTCATTGAAATCAGATATTTAACCCCTTACCACATTACTTTCGGAGTTATTTGCCAAAAAATACCAGCCCTTTTACATGGGAAATGGTACGTGTATGCACTCCAGAGAGACATTATTTACAAAATGAGGACTTTCTAACACTTAGATGTCGTAAATAACTAACGTGTAGTTTGTATGTTTGCTCAACTATATTTGAAAATTAATCATATTGTGTCCGCAGTAGGTTCTTGGGTATCACAAAAAACCTTCCGTTTTGATGGAGTTTCAAAAGCACCGCGCGAAAAAAATGAGTCAAGCTAAATACTTATTTAGATATTTTCATTTAATTACTTTCAATTTCTGTAATGTGATATTATATTATTGCCCCATAAATAATGCACTATTTAATTCGTGAGTCTCACAGCTGGAGAAATTAAATAGTATATTTCGAATCTGGTCTCCATTATTACTAGGGAACTATCTCGCTCGGACAACCTTAAACGTCAATCTCGGTACCTTAGTTTCGCGAGCCCTGCGCTCGTTCTGTGAGGCAATAAAAACAGCTCACCCGTCCCATTCCGATGCCCACTAACTCGCGCTGTGCAGAGGAAAAATTAAAGAAAAAGAAAGCGGAGGAAAACAAAAAGTCGGAGGCATTCCAGTGCCAAGGTCGTCGATGATCTAAGTATTTCTTTCCTTCCTCTTCCTCTCTCTCTCTCTCTCTCCACGCACATTGGCATTCATTCCCGCCTCGCGGTGCATTTGCAAAGCGGGTATCGCGGGGGGAGGGAGGGGGGGTGGCTGTGGAGGAAGGAGGGAGGAGCCACCCCACCCTGGTTCTCTACCGCGGGGGCGAAGGGAGGCAGGCAGATGGGACAACAATCGATTGTTCGCACTCTTCGCCATCGCACGTTATCACAATCTTGGGAACGTGCGTCTCGTGACGAAGGGGATATTTCGGTGGGGAGACAGAGAAGGAGATATGCGTCTCGGTTCCCCTTTCCGTCCACCCCCTGCCAGTTCCCCACAGGGCGCTAAGAACACGCAGGAATTCAATCACGGAGAGTCCGTCACTCCGACCCTCCCCTCTTCGACCCTCCATTCCCTTCTTCCTATTCCTTTCGCACCCAGGGATCCCTGAGTGCGCTCGTCAAGTGATGCGTGTTGCACACACGCACGCACACCCACAAACTATATAAAAAACTACGCGTATTTACGTATGATTCAATTGATAGACGTATGGCCGGTAGCAAGAACATTTAATATGTAATCAATAGTTTTGAGATCCATAAACTTATAGATTTCATAAATATTTTCGGGTTGCAAGAACACAATTACTAGTTACAGAATTTATTAATTAATAGTCAATAGTTTCGAATATTCGATCAAATCTCCCATCGTTGGATTAAGTTTATGAATGTTTAGCCTATGAATAATTGTTAATGCATATAATAATTAGTGATTAAAAGTAAATTAACTGGTCATTTCGCTCAAAACAACTCATTTATCTAGTAATTAAGTCTCCAAGAGGTTGATTGCGCATCCGCCATCTTGGCTACTTACGAAACTCATAACTCCGTGCCAAAAGTTATGAAACCAATAAAATTTAGAGAATATTTCTGTAACACTTATTGAGTGGTTGCTATGGCTTATGGGTCCCATAACTTTATGCATTACATATGTCTCGTTCCTACAACTGGCCGGTAGTGACTCAAATGTCCCTGCATCCTGCGAAAGTCATCACAAAAATGCCATACCTATACGGTGGGTGGAGCAAACATAAAATATTCAGATACAGTAAAATATCTCGGAATTACCTTAACATCCAATATATCTTGGGGATTACATAAACAAAACATATGTGGCGCAGCATTAAAGAAACTAGGTTTTGTTAAACGTATAATAGGAAGATCCTCGGATGAAAAGGTCAAAGAGAGATGCTACTGCGCTCTAGTTAGGCCACACCTCGAAAACACCGCGAGCATTTGGGACCCTGGTCATAAAGATTTAACGAAAAAATTAACAAAATACAAAGGAGCGCAGCGAGCTTCGTTAAAAACTGCTACGAGCGTACATTTAGTGTCTCACAACTTTTAGAGGGATTAAGGTGGGAGCCCCTGGAGACTCGGAGGCTACACGCCAGGCTTAGGTTGCTTGAAAAATTCAGAACTGATATTTTTCAGAGCGACATAGAGAATATTATCATGACTCCTCACTACATATCTAGGTCTAACAGACGCGATAAAATAAGAGAGATACACCGCCGAACAGATAAGTACAAGAACTCGTTCTTTCCGCGAACAATAAACGATAACAATAAAAATTAAGCTCACTAAATACACTCCTATTATTCGTGTCACCATTTCATCTCCAAAAAACGAATACCTTTACATGACTGGTGACCTATCACCCCCTGCCACACGCCCATGCGGCGGCTCGCGGGGTAATATGTAGATGTAAATATAGAAATGTGCCCCAAATGGTGGCAGGTGAGTATTCAAATAATTTCTCCACTGTCTAAACACATGGCGCGGGCGTAGGAATCACTCAGTACACACGCATCCAAAAATATTGTACTCAAATAAATTATTGATATTCTGATATAATATACATTGCTCATCATTATAAAAAATATTTCTTCATTAAAAATAAAAACCACACATTAATTTAATTATAATTACTTACTAAGTATTTTTTTGCTATTTTCTCTACACTTTAGCCTGATTACGCAATCTTTTCAACTATATTTACGACATAGTTTTGGATTGGGACGTATAGCTGCAAGTATATTCTATACTTAAAACAAATGAGGAAAAAACAATTTGCGGAAACTCTTACTTAAGGTAATGATGGAGGAGTTGTGAATAATGTATCGGTGGTTCTAAATAATAAATGAAATAACAAGCTAAGAAGTCGGTTCACAATTTAAAGAAATCCTCGATTTAAATACATCTTGCGCAATATATTCGCAGAATAGGTAGAAACACTTTAAATTCTTATTATTTTCAATGGTCACAAATAACAGCCCAGGATACTCTTCATCTTACCTGCAATGCCCAAGTGATCCTCTCACCCCAACACACTCAAGGCGCCTTACCTCGACCTTAAGGCGCCTCTCCTGATAGGCAGCAAAACACAAAGAGACTCATAATATGATTAATCGCATAAACAAGAGCATGTTCAAAAACACTGTATATGATAAATTTTAGCCCTTGAAAAAACCGTAATGTTCTGCAAACTCATTAAGCTGTTCCATTCAAGCAAGAATACGTGGAATATACGGTAATCAATCGTACAGTAGACTTTAACCGTGACCATATCTCCTGCATTCCCATCGCGATTTTCTTTCACGATTCCGCAGGCGAGCTTGATTCGGACACTTATGTTAGATTGTGCACGCAAAGAGACGCTGCTAACGGGAGAAGTCTTCAGAGTATCCTTCCGGCGTGTGGTGTCAGACAAGGGAAGGTTGGCGATAATACCTACAGAGCGCAAGCTAAAAAGGCACTTTTATTGCTATATACATTTGGCGCATATAAATAATTAACAAATTGGTTATATAAATAATTTGCAATTAAAATTCGTGTCTGGCGTTATAGATGGGAATATGAAATTTTAAACGAATGTAGTAATTTATGAAAGAGAGTCAGCGACAAAGATGACATAATTAGCGACTGATTATGAAAATCAGCCTTTTTTCGCTTTTTCTGAGCAATAGAAAGCCGAAAAGCAGAATGATTATGCGAGAATGTCTTTTTTTTTCAATTTTTTATCGTATGATTGATTTCTTTTACTTTTACGCGCTATCTTCGGGCTGAATCGAAACAGCAAATATATCTGCTTCCATTCCTGACCATGTTATACATGCCACCTCGCTCTGACCCCATTTACATTGCAAGGATAGCTCACACGACCTCCCCCCTATTTACTACATGGTTGAAGCTCGGACTCGTTATTTCCACCGACCTTAGTTATCTACGTTTGTTTGTCAAAAAATCCGAATGCATTGGAATAATAGAGGTTCCACTCCATTGCATCGTTTGCTCCCTTCGATTCTATTCCGGAATGTTAAACCTTTCGTGGGATGACAATCCTCCCTAAAGAAACAGGTGGATGTACTACTTAAGGCCCAATTTATTTCTCCTATTTCCGCATGAATGACTCTGGCGAAGAACCTTAATTAATCTTGAGAGAAATAGAAATTTCTATGAGTTTATAAATGGAAACATGGCGGGAATTTATTGAAGTAGATTCCAAAATACCTTTTCTCAATCTTCCAACTCCACAGCGTCGAGTATATCACCCGCAATCACGAACAGACGCGATATGCAATCCATTCGCTCTAGGGCGCTATTAACCGCTTCACAATACAACATCGCCCTTGTTTTCCATTCGTTACACGCGCTGGGCACTCTGAAGCGCGTTTCGTGGCAAATCGGGATAAGAGTTCATATACACTTGACGACAAAATAGCGTTACTAATGGCATCAGTGAGTGTTGGTATGTTTTTTATTTTCAGTAAATGCGTCGAATATAATAATAAAGAAGTGAGCTCTTACTGCTTCATTTACATAATAAAGATAGTGACTCCAATGGCCGTAAAGAATACATTACGGGTACAGAAAAGGTGAGGGGGTTGGTCGGGGAGCGATTTACGGGGAAATAACCCCCACACATGAATATTGTAAGTAATTCCAGGTCGGGAATGAATATCATAAAGTTTTTAATTTAGTGTTATATTTAGAGAAGCTTACGATTTTGACATATCAGTATATTTGGAAAAGGGAGATTTTTCCTTAAAAATGAAGCCAATATCATTCAATTCTAAGGAAAATTATCGCTCTAAACCCACTGAATGCCATCAAACCGACAGGTTACAAAACATTTTGCCGGCGCACATCGCTCCATTCGACGTCTTTTGTGTGTGCTAAAGCGCGTTAATGTGTTTCGATGAGCGCAAACTTCAAAACCCTTAGTGGAAATCTCCCATTATATAGAATTTTACATAAATTTAAGCATATTTTCCTGTTATAGTCACAATTCTCCCACACTACACTAGTAAGTACTCGCTGCAGCGTGGCAGTCTCCCGATACAGCAAATCCAGAACTGATCTGAGCCCGAGGTATCCCCGTCCTGGGTCAGCCTTCCCATTCCCGCGCAATAAAACCATTCATCTCCGCTACGATACGTTCACATTCCAGCCTCCATCGTTCCTCACGTTTTCCCCACTCGTGCATCAATGCTCCCGAGGCGCACGCTTCTCCTTCCACTCAGAATAACGTCGTCAGAGGTAAACTATTTCACCGCGGCCAGGAATTCTCTCGTGCCTCGTTCTCCACAACCTACGTTTTTCTGTTCTCTACGAGGCTGCAGCGGTTGGAGATCAGACGTGGCGACCTCGGGGTCTCCACGATATGCCGTTCTCATTCGAACCCTTTTCCTGACCACATCCGACCTTCTCATCCCTCTTCTTCCCTTACTCGTACGAGCTCTTTGTATAGTCGGCGCCACGAGGGGCGTTTCCCCCGGCACAATCTCCCTAACGTTCTTTCTTTACAGTTCTGTAGCGCGTTTCATCGCGAGTAAACCCCGCGATCTTCCAAAATATAAGCGACGCGATTGCTCTGAGCATACGTCCGACTAAAACTCCCTCGACTTGTCGCGTAGGTTGGAAGCCCAAAAATTCATATATTATTTAGCTAAATTAAACAGCAATCCGAAGCGTCAATAAACGCAAAGGAAACTAGACTCCTATGTATGCTTTCCACTCTTAAAGTGGTTAGAGTGCTAATCGTAAATCGTTTAGAAAATAACCATTTGTGAAGTGACATGATTGATAAACAAATTTTATTTTAAAATTTTCTTCTTTCAGCATTGTTTTGACTTGTGTCTACGCCGCGCAATTCGAAATTTAAGCTAAAATCCCACGTCAATATATGTATCTTACTCGGCACGATGCCTTGATATTTGTTAGCCGTCATAATTTTAACTTGAAACTTATAATTTCGCGTTTAAAGGAAAAATTGGGACATATAGAATACAATTACTTCGAAATATGTGTCAAGAGCCACGAGGCAACGTGTACAAATGGCATTAAATTTCTAAGAAAACAAATCGTCGACATACAAAGTTTTCATTTTTATCTATACATGATGCTAATAACTACATGCAGGCAAAATTTTTCGCAAACCTAAACATAAACAAAATAGCTTCAATCACCATAAAGTTGAGTCCGCAGAGTGATTGGGGGCTCGTAGACACGTGCATGTTCATCGAGGCTAAAAGTTCAAGTGATTCAATCGAAAAGGGTAACACGTACTTAATCGATTATTTCTGTGAAATTGATTCATTTTGAAAAAATGATTCAATCGAAATGCAAATGATTCAATCGAAATCGAGGATTCAATCGAGACAAGTGATTCAATCGAAAAGGGTAACACGTACTTAATCGATTATTTCTGTGAAATTGATTCATTTTGAAAAAAGTGGTAAAAACATACAGACATATATGTTAAATTTTCGATGAAATCATGTGAGTTAGAAATGCCTCATCATTTAAATAACGTACCTCTGGATTGCATACCCTAACTATTTCTCTTGGAAAATGCCTGGTATTCTTTTGGTTAATGGCAGTAAAAGAATAATGGTAAAGGGCGGATATTTTGTTGGAGAGGCGAGATATTTTTCAAGTATAAAATAAATATTTAATTCTATGGTAGACGATATTCAGCTCAAACTACCTGGAATGTTTACTGCAACGGCACAGAAAAGGCGACTTGTACAAAATTTGAAGGGCATACGATACATACGATCCTCATAAGATTTTCCGATTAATACACGGTTTTTCAAATATAAAATAAATACTTAATGCTATGGTAAACGATATACAGCTCAAACTACTTTAAATGTTCATTGCAACGGAACCGAAAATGCAACTTGTAGTTCCGTGAAATGTGCAAAATTTGAAGGGCATACGATAATGGGCAGTTTATGACAAAAAAGAGACATATTTTGCACGTTTGCCTCTGCCTTCATGCAGAAGGGGAAAGTATCGTTTGAAGCAGTTCACGCCGAGAGGCAGGCAACGCGGACCAAGTCGCCACAACGCCGCAGAGGCGCGCAAGAAACAGCGCACGAAAAAAAACCTGCGGTACCGCCATGAGGTTGATCGAGAGTGGAAGTCTCTTCTGTAACTCGGTCCTCGCAGGGCTGTAAAATCCGAACGTAAAATCTCCTTGCCATCGGATTCCTTTCATCCACCTCTCTTCCGTCATTCTTACCTATTCAACCTAATCCATAATCAGTACGCGAGGTAATGGCATGCATTCTCCCGCGAGTATATCTCTTAAGCAACCTCCACTGCCTTTACGGAGGTAACATTCCTGACTTTTTCTTGCCCCTTTCTCTCCCATACTGCACGTCATAATATTCTCTCGGTATTTCTTTCGCATTTGATAGTGGAACGTGTTTTCTTCTCGCATTTGTTTCTTTTTATTCCCTCATTTTTGATCGCATCTGTGAAATGCATATGTTCCATCGCTTCTCTGAAATGCCCTCCGGTTCATATTCATGAATGCATGGAATCGGGGCGCAAGTAAGTATAATATTACTTAAGGGGGCTGGAGCGGTCATCGTGGGTCTTTGAGAGCACAGTTTAAATATTTTTTAAGACGGAAAAATTCTACGAACCCAATTCACTCAAGTGTATACCCTGGGACTCACTATACCGGCAGCATTGGAAATGATGCAAAAATTACATTTTACATTTTTTTCCTTAATTACAGCATGCCATGCCTAGAGTTTTCAAAGTGGTTTCCGAAATTAAATTTAAATATAAGGTATTCTTACTCTTTAATATTTGACTCGGTGCGACAACTTAATACTATAGCAATTATGATGATATGAAATTTATCATTTCGTAACCTAGATGAATATATGCTCATATGTAATGAATTATCACAAAATATGAGTAATGTTTTCTAAGGCCACTAGCTAAAATAGCATTGAATTGCCTTAAAAACCAAATCGGTATTATGTTTTTTAAATGTATGGACATCACAAATAAAATCACGTATGCAAAGTTTCACGAAAATCTGTACAAAGACAACAATCAATCAACCACCTTTTAGGCCTGCATACGGAATCCATAAAAATACGGCTTTCAAGATGGTTAGAACGAACCAGGGAGTATAGTTATCTATACTCCGTGGAACGAACCTTGAACGAACTAAATTCCTGGGGATTATGAAATTGGCCAATAGAGAATGGCCAGCATGTACGCAACTAAAATATCTGGTACATTGGCCAAAATTAAGAATGGTATGCTGTTTAATGAATTTTGACGTTATGAAGCGAACACAAGTATTGTAAATTGCTGCATCTGTGTAACAAAGGCACCTTCGTCACAACTATATAATTTCATAATCAAGTATAAAATGTGATAAGTACATTCTCATTCCTCCGTGAACTCCACATTCAAGAAATGCGTGTTATTCTCGGCACGTATTAGTTATTAAATTATACTTCGCTCCTTTCTGTTGAATTTCTACTTGGTGCTGTTTTTTATTCATTCTCCAGCGTTAGGAAATGAACTTGCACCTATAGTATCTCTAAACTCCCGGGACGAACTCCAATATTGGGAAATTTTCCCTACGGGATGCGCTTTGGTGCGGATGCATGCATTTATATCAATAGGCCGTCATATAAAAAAATAATACCCGGCATAATTGGCATAATATAGCATAATTATGACACTGTGGTTGGGAATGTGTCATATAAGTCGCTGTGAATATTTTTTCCATCCTGCGCTTTTGATTGCAATCAAACACATTCTTTAACGGACAGAGAGTTGTCAAATAAATGTCGGATTCACAATATTCTTAGCCAACGATTATTTTCCGCTCTCATTTGCTCCGGGATTGTAAGTTTACTGCGGGAGTACACATCATTCGTGAATGAAATACTCCATTCCACCTGATGAATTCCTCTGTAAGATTCATTTATGACTTGCGGAAAGATGAGGATATAACCCCATATTTAAACAAGCTTTCCTAGATGGACACAAAAACAAGAAGAAAATTCAAATTGGCCTGCTTCATGCATTTCCTACTCAAACACGATGACCCACAGTACATCATTGACTTTTTTCCCATGAGAACCGTTCTGCCAAATATAGTTACCAGAGCCGACCCTAACTATCTACATGTTCCACACAATAGATCCTCCACATTTCAAAAATCATTTACCTTTGCCGTCTCTCAAACTTGGAACAACCTTCCTTCCCTTGGAAAACAATCAAAGACTCCTCATCGCTGCCCATATTAAAAAATAAAGTATATTTGTACCTAACGTGGCCTCAATAAGCTGTCCTTACGATTTTCAATGATTTGTAACACGGGATGAGCTGTATTATTGTTGTGTACTTTCAAAATCTTTTGTATTATTATTGTATATTTTCAATTTTGTTTTGTATCATTGTTGTATATTTTTGTATTAGTGTTGTTTATTTCTGTTCGAATTGGATGCAATATCTGAGGAACAATAAATTACGGAAACATTACATGGAATAATTAACGACCACGTATGTTTCTGTCCCCTTTTGATGGAAAAAATATAGTTCACTCGATTGTTTTTGCGCATTCAATCTTCCTCACTTCTCATGAGAGATAGCAAGGCTCCTCTCATCATGCAATCCCTCCTCCTCGTCTTCTCCAACCGCTGACTCTACCTTCCCAATCCTTCCAACGATCCTCCAACTGCCGTTCTCCTTCCTTCCCTTTCTCAATGACCTCGCGGTGTTTGTGCCGCGGGTGCGAGCAAGGGGAGGGCAAGGGGCGCTGGTAAACCGCTTCGACATTTAATGCCATCTCTTCCGTTCAACGTGCCGATAAACAGACGGCTGTTAGGGGTCAGCGGGATCGGAGAGGGTTCCCGCTCTGAAGGGAGCCCATTCACAAGCCAAGGGCATTAAAAAGGTAACTCAACCTAAACATCGCCAAGGGATGCATGACTTTGCGAGGAGCCATTGTTGATACTGCACTTAAAACTAATAGCCAGATAAGGGTCAATTGCAAAGCGAGATTCAAGGCTTTGGGGCGATATCGGGGGGAATGTGATGAGTAGGCCATTAGAAGAGGGTTCTCTTGTGAATTAATAGGTGGCTAAAGCGGTATTGGCAGGTCTTTGAGTGCACCTTTCAATATTATTTTAAGGAAGTCGATTGAAAATTCTTGGACCTTGTTTCATTTAAGTACATTCATCTGTTTATGCGTAGGATCTCACTATAAAGACCGCAATAGAAATGGTACAAAAATTAAATTTTATTCTTTTGCCTTAATTAAATCATGTTAAGACTGAAAATTTCGGCGCGGTATTCGAGATTTAGACGAAATTGAATTGAAATATTTTCTTTTTGAGCATTGGATTTGGCGTATTCGATCATTTATCTTTGTTGGCGACAATTATAAAAATGAATAATGTATTATTCCGCATTTCAGAAGATAACCAATAAACATGCATTCGAATTATTACGGAATACAAATACATAGAATGTACCATAAGGTTACGTGTTAAAATAGCATTAAATAGCCTAAACACCAAAAGGGTATGATACAATTTATTCACCTTTATCAATATATTTATCACTAATAAATCACGGATGTCACTTTTCGTAATAGGCCGTGATTTCTCTCGGAAAGAAGTATTTTTCCGTCAATAAAAGTTCTGAGAAAACAGCGCAGTGTTATCGATAGTTCCCTTCATTTAATTGACATTTTTTTTTTAAAAGCATTTTCCTCTTTTATCATTTCGTAAAAAATAACATTTGCACGTGGTGGACAAATATGGTACCTTAAGTTTCATAAGTGTAAATATTCATGTGTTTCTCTAAACGTGACTTCCGAATTTTGACCCTGGAAATCGTCTCCTGTTATTCAAAGGACGCGCAAAACAAACGCGCAAAGTCGACAAATCCGCCAGCAATTCTTAGGAAAAAACATACATTATGGAGATCTGAAACAGCTAAGTCGACCACTGTATTCCTACCTACCGAGGAGATGAGGAATGAAGCAGCAGGAGGGAAAAAATGGCCAACCGCTCTGCCATATGGAGTCATAGATGAATTCCAAATGACACCATTCCTACTGTTGACCTACTGGATGATCTGTTCTGGAATAACGTAATAACGTTGAACACTGTATTTCCATTTTTCGAGTTATAAGTTTGTAGTGAGCAATATGAGGTGTTAACTGCTCTCCAGCTTAACGCCAAGTGAGGTATTTTATGGCAGCCGACACGACGTTTCGATAGGAGACTTTCCTATAGACTTCAGGTTTGATGAATGCAGAATAATTGGTGTATTCTAACGAAAGAAGTTCACATCATTCGCCGGGAAAGCATCAAACAGTCGGTGCCATATGAGATTTTCAACTTACCTTCTTTCATTTTTTACAAATGGCTGTCCAATAATTTCTCGAGATGTCTTAGACCTTCTAATACCTTCTCTTCATTTCGAGTAAAAGGGATCGTTACGAGATGGTATACGGTGAACGTGGTTATTTCATCAGGCATTTTAGTGATAGTGCATTGATGAGAGCCACCCACAGCATAAAATTCTCCTCTCTTTTGTCACTGCTCCACCTTCAGCTTAAAAAAATGACAAGATAATTTCCCGCACAGATAGTCTTGCTCAGAATGCACAACTGGGAATTATTAAATACAATAAGTATCTAATCCGGCTATAGAATAAATATTCTCTCACTATTGAGGGCCAACCATTCAAGAGTGAACTCCGCGAGACACAGATCATTCTTTCTTTCGTGTAAAATAAAATTCCATATAAAATGAAAAGGAAATATAAACTGCCGCATTTCGTTTGAAGAATCTTATTGCAAATTACTCCCAGCGAGAGGAAAAGAGATTCGGAGCGCAAGCTTAACAAAATAACTTCCCAGCTCAGAGCTTAATTGGAAGACCTGTGACGGGATGCTTAGGGCTAAAAATATCCAATTAGAAAGGAGGCGTTAATATAATTTGACACTAGGTCAGATTAAAATTATTATGGTATTTCCAAATAAATGTTTAACACCATAAAAGTACTGGTAAATAAACTTTAAAATCTTTAGTGACAAAGGTCTATAACTTGGTCTAGTAACGTTCAATAGATTGATGAGTACACTCATAGAGAATGTAATATCAATTTCTGGTAACCTTTCCAGTGGAATTTAAAAAAATAGCCTATACAAAGTGAGTCATTTACTTCTCCAGCAATGCACTATGATGGAACAATAAGTAACGCACAAAAAATTTTTCCTGCGTACATATGGTGTTCTGGTACGTGATACTTTCAGAATTCACTAAGAAGTTCGCCCTGAAGTGGACTTCTTTGTTTTGGAGTTCCTATAGCGGCTGAAGAGTGAACTACTGAGCAGTGTGTATTGCTGTCGTTTGGTGTAAACTATTTGCATTGGGCCAGGTGAATCAGACGTATTTGCTCCGTGCCAGGCGTCCCTGAACAGCATCAAGGGAAGAGAATGCCTGGATCACCAAGCACGATACACTGCAGACAAACAATCTTATCTCGAAAGTATCGTAACAGGGGATAAGCCGTTCAGTCCAGACTTGGAACCGCCCGACTATCATACAATGAAAATCTTGGCCGGAAAATATTTAACTCCAGATGCCAAAGTCGCATCGGTTGTGCGGAGTTGGCTCAACTCACGAAAAACGGACAGCTTCGTAGAGGTCGTTTTCAAAAGTGTCCCATGAAGCGAAAAATGTGTTGAGAGACTCGGAGGCCATATTTGGAAGTGACATAAATATGGGCCTTTACTATTTATATAGTACAAATATGTAAACTGTAACACTTTCTACTCCATAAATTGTTGTGTATTACTTATTTATATATCTGCGTACATTCTCAAAATATCGATACAAATTTAGATGATTTAACCAATATAATTGATACGCCTATCACTAACCAGAGGGTCGTGCCTCCCATTCCACTCTTGGCAGCAGGTATTTCATTGCTGCGTTGCGAATTCATAATGTTAACAGAGAAACATTAGCTATTCACTACTGTACAGCTTTTAAATCGAAATAATATATGTTGCTTCCAAGATATATTTGTATCTGGTAATGTACTGCATCCCAAAGCTATTCTTGGATGAGTACGAACAAATAAAAGGAAAAATTAATTTATATTTTAAAAGCATTAAGTTATCGTAATAAGCAGGAGAATCGTGCATTAAATCTGGCCACAGGGAATATTGGAATCCAGGTTCCCTAGAATTTATTCCAGATCATAAATACGAGCATATTCATATGTAATGACTGAGAAATGAAAAGATAGAATATGCACCCGAAAGCGCTCGCCACAATTATTAAATAGCTCTGAAAGAACGTATAGAAGTTATTGGCGATTAATTTACTATTCATTATTTCCCCAAGAAGTGGTTCCAGATGTTGACGGCCTTCCAGCACCCCTCTACCCCATCCGTCTCGATTATCAGTATAGAGGGTCATCCGATGCTGCTATATAGGTGTATGTTGAAACGCTAGTATGCAAACACCAACCTACAACTAAGGCTCAAATTTAGTCGATCTCCCAGTCCAAAAGATGCAAATGCATTTCAAAATTATTGCTAACATACGGGTATAATGTCAAAGTAGGAGAATTAATGCATCGGAAAAAAGTTTTTGGTACAAACTATGACAGAAGGAAGAACTAAATTCCACGACAAATATTATTTCTTTGAATTTCACTGCAGGTGCAACAGCTCGCTAGTTTCCAAGTCTAAACTTCGATATCACAATCGCTGCCATGAGAAAACATAATGTCGAGGTGGGATCCAAGAGTGGACTCAACCTTTTAAGGTAGTGCGAGCGAGATAGTTCCCTAATCATAATAGAGACCATATTCGAAATAAATGATTAAATTTCACCAGCTGTGAGATACAAGAATTAAATATTGCATTATTGATGGTGCAATAAAATAGTTTCACGTGACAGAAATTGTAAGTAATCAAATGAAAATATCTAAATAAGTCTTTACCTTGACTCATTTTTTTCACGCGGTGCGTTTGAAACTCCTTCAATACGGAAGGTTTTTTTGTGATCCCAAAGAATTTACTGCGGTGACAATATGATTAATTTTCAAAAATAGTTGGGAAAACATACAAACTACACGCTGTTAGTTTTTTACGACATCTAAGTGTTAGAAATTACTCATTTTGTAAATAATGCCTCTCTGGAGTGCATACACGTACCATTTCCCATGTAAAAGGGCTGGTATTTTCTGGCAAATAACACCGAAAGTAATGTGGTAAGGGGTTAAATATCTGATTTCAATAGAAGGGTGATATATTTTTAAATAATTTCAACAGATTCAGGCGAGATACCGTGGAAGTTATTCATAATGTAAGAAAACAATTGCACTTTTCCACAAAATTGTTTTAATGCGTACAACGCGTTTCGGCTCACAGAGCCATCATCAGGTACAAGACAAGAAATGCCCTCCTATGACTATTTCCTCCCAATTTTCTTCCGCCACTACCTCCTCCTTCCCACTCCTCCTCTTGTCTCCTCCCACAACCCCCCCCCCCTCCTCTGAAGAGATATATATATGTGTTGTACTCTCTTATTTCGTGTCTTGTACCTGATGATGGCTCTGTGAGCCGAAACGCGTTGTACGCATTAAAACAATTTTGTGGAAAAGTGCAATTGTTTCTCTTACATTATGATATATTTTTCTTTAAAATGAGACAAAATTCATTGATTTCTAGGTAAAATGATATTTCGCTCAAACTCCTACAGCAAGGATGCGAACCGGAGTCCACAATACACTGTAGAGTTCAATGCTCACCAGTCGTCCCATTTTCCAACGGCCTTGAGAGGAGCGGGCAAAGCCAGAGGCCGAGCGGGGAGGAGAACGTGGGAGAAGACGAGGAATGACGTTTTTAAAGGACGAATAATTAATCAGTTTCAGTAGATGTTGCAGCGCGCACGGTAGCGCGCTTTATCAAAGCGGCCCGTTGACCTCATTTGTGCATTTTGAGATGACGCAGTGGCGAGGGGACGGATTGGGACATAGGGCGCAAATGGGAGTTGGAGGGGAAGGGGGGTACAGGGATAGTGGAACGGGGGAGGGGGGGGTTTGGACGAAACGTGTTGGCGACGAGAGGGAAAGCAGTTGGAACTGTAGTTTAAGTGAGGTTCAAGTCCCCCTGTCCAATTGGCATCCACCTCCGCTCAAACTTCATTACCCAAGTAATGAAGACAGCTGCGAGATTGGTGGCTTTTTTTCGAGTCATGCCCGCAATTTAATTTGAAATGCCTTTTTTCTCTGGTCCACCCGAGTGAAATATGCTCGTGAAAAGGTTTCGAGTGAATGAGTCACGTCATTCCATTGACCTATTCATTATATTTCGAAATACTCTGCTACCACCCATGTCAATGTCCTGGTAATTTTTTCAGCGGGTTATATTTACTGACCAATATACACCCAGACAGCGCACTTCAAATAAAATAGTAATTAAAGGAGACTACGAACAACTGAGATCATCTGAGAGCACGAGAGCTGATTGCTAAGCAAAAAATCTCTTGAATGTATAAAAAGTGGAGAGAAACCCGGTGCACTTAAAGTGCTCCGGATTTCTATCCACCCCTAGGTACCCCTATAAGGATTCCTCTGAAGAAAGAACACCCTTCACTGCAGGGATTCCAGGGAAGCCAAGACGCATGGATTAGGGTGGTCAAAGGAAATCAATTTTAGAATTTTATCCGCGGATGCCCCCAAAAAGTTACCCATGGGCTAGCAAATTGTGTGATTGGCAAGCTAGGTGGTTGGCAAAGTTTCCGCTCAACTTGATGATGTTAACCCGAGCCTCATTGAGGTTGAAGTTTAGAAAAACAGCAATTTGAGCAAATATTCACATATTTTCCGCCATAAAATGAAGATCAAGGGTAATTCATGTTTCATTTAATAGGAAATGTTGTTGCTCAAAGTTTTATTCACACCATATTTTAGCAAAAACTTAGAGTTAGTGGTATTCAGCATTTATAAGATCAGGTCGTGCTCCAAATCCTCAAAAAATTGCCCTTTTTTGAAAAACGCAACAGAACTAATTTAATTTATTTTCGACCAGTTTTTCTTCCTTTTTTATATTTGAATTAAAAGGCTCAATAATTACAACGCTAATTTACTGGGAAATATATTCTTTTTGGTACCTTTTTAATTACAAATGGCCGTGGTCCATATCCTTGGGAGTGAATTTTTATCCCATTACCTTAAAATATTGCAACATTAAATTACATCTTATTACTGGATTTCGTTTATCGTATTTTTTATTTTATATATTAATAGGGTTTGGTAAGAAGAGTTTTTTGAAGTAAATATGGTAAAATCCAAATTCAAAATGACAGAATCATGGGAAAAGAAGAGGAGGGAAGGTAAGAAAATGATCTCAACTATTGTTCGAATGCATTTCATTCGAAGACATAATAATGATTTAAAGTTTTCAGATTGAAGCAGTATTGATAATAGCTTACGTAAATTGTCTTTGGAAGAGCCAGGCTTTGAATTTGTCTCCTTTAAATAACAATGCAAAAGATACCATTTACAACAGATACTGCCGCAGCTCTTCCTTCGAACAGGATTTGAAGTCATGGGTTGGTCATGTCCCACTTTGGGTAGTGTTATTAACAACCTTAGAACCATTCACTATTTTTTTAGCTATTGAATAATGCTGGTCCTCAAAACAGGCATGGAGATCAGTATGTAAACGATGTCAACAAAAAATGTCGATTCCTGATCTCTTGAAAGAATATAGACTTTGAAGCGAACAAAAAAAAACTTCTTTGTCCAATGAATGATCAAGTTATTTGAGGCTGAGCGTTGCTTTTGCACCCCTGGCATCACAATTAAGGGTGCTTAGCGAAGGGAAACATTTTCAATTGTGGGTAGCTTATTAGGGTGATCCAAAAAAATTTGAAAGTCTTCAAACTGTTTATGTTTCCCTCCATTTCTACGCGAATTGACTATAAAATGCCTGGAGCACTTATTAGCTCGATAATTCAACTCAACAGACGACCGTGCCACATACACTTTTATATTATATATGAGCAACCCTTTGTGGTAAACAACATGAGTGAGGACCATTAGTTTTTTGCATAAAAATAATACAAATTATTTCTAGGAGAATAAAAAATGCATAATCTGGTGGAATTACCCCTTCCCCACCATCAGTCAAACGGAGGCGACCAAACCTGATATCGTTCTCCTCAACCACTTCTCCGAAATTGGTAGTCCTCATCATAGGTCTGCTTGGTAGTAGCAATAGAATCTTCTTTTGAGATAACAGCTTACTACAATTGCTACCTCTTTTTATACATACGAGCATACTCAACAATGTCCTGGAAGCTAAATAACCTACCCAGGCGTGATTAAAACTCGCGACCCCACCGCCACCGGGGCCGGCATCCTCCACGGTTACCAATCCGGGTAAGGATGCGAAGGGGCACTCGCAAAGACCCTTTCCCTTGGTTACTAGCCCACTCGAGCGACATGACTGTCACTCAGGTAGATTAGAAAATGTATGAAGATACCGTTAATACCTGCATATGCTAGTCCATAATTGCATGAGGGCGCAATGCAGACAGATCAACTCTAATAGCTGATATAAATTCAATTTTTCTTGTTTAACAATGACGTCCTGTTTATTACAGCATGCTGGACATTTTCCAATCGATTAAAACCCATCTTGAATAAGAATGTCGCAGCGCTACTCCGTTATTTCGTAATATAAATAACGTGATTGCATGTTTTAAATAACTCAGTGGCAGGTGTAATCTGAATATATTTTCCCCATGCATACCAAAATAGCGGCAACGGACGGTTGCTAGCCGGGGAAGGAGGCAGAACTAATGCAGTAATTCCTCAAGCGATCGGCGGTGACGCCTTAATGCACTTGCGGCGCTCAGGGCTCAAAGCTGAGGGAACTGGCAACTGATGTGGAAAAGTTTGCCTGGGATGCACGAAATAAATTGTGGAAGATGTGAGAGTAATTACCAATGAATAAATGATGAGCCTTAGAAGACAACTGAGTGGAGACATGGAGAGATCCAATTCTCCAAATGCCAACTCCCAGGGCAAGCTCGTGTTTCTTATGCTTAAATAATTCATTCTTTAGCCTTGAATAGCACCCGAAGCGTGCAGACAGCTTACTATAAGCCAGTGTTTCCTAAACTTTCTTGCCCTGCGCCTCTAAAAAATTGTAATATGTTCTCGCAACCCTTGAAGTAATTATTTACTAAAGAATAAAAGCAAAGATGATCAAAACTATTTGTGCGGTAAATTTTCATAATAAATTAACATAAATCAAACTAAAAATTGAAAAGAAAAAATATTAAAACACATTTAAAATTGTATAAACCGTGCAAAAAAAGTACCTTTAAAGCAAACAAAAAAAAACTAAAGAGCCATCTCGCCCTTCCTGGAAAGCTATCTTGCAAACCCCTAGTGGGGAAACCCCGCACTATATACAGATCAAGAGTAAAACACTCAGCAATTGACTCTAAGGAAACTCAACTGATTTAACGTCAAGTGACTATCGGGACGTCCACGTCCTTTCAATATAAGAAGTAACAGATTTTTTTACCATTTCGACGAGAAGCTGCAAACTGTTTTACTATGTAGTTTGTTACTGTATTGCTACATGTCCTTGCGTTTGAAGCATTTTAACTACCACATCTGGCTGCCAATACTCAAAATATAACGTCACACTCTCCAGCCATTATCATCGCCTTATTGCAATCAATTTTGCGAGTATTTTCTCTTGTATCGACTGTTTAAGTAAAACTTGTGTCATCAAAAGACTCTCTAAATTAACGGAAGGAAAAGGGAGCATTCGTGATGGAAATAAAAACAAGAAGGGTACAGGAGAAACCTCGTGCTTAGTGGAAATTTTGATAGTACATTGCGTCAATTTTACAAAAAATTCACACTCCAGGACAATTCAAACACCAAAATTTTTAGAAATGTTTTCATGGATAACGCCTAACTCTCATGTTGCGCGTAAAATCCCGATGGTTTAATTATTAATTTAGCACACACGAAAAATCGAGACCCCAAAGAATTGATTTTTTCGAACTACTTAATTTCATATCCAGGTATTCCAAACTGATGAGCTCTAATGTCACGTACAAAAGCAACTTTGGGGAATATTATGGGTGAGACTTGTCTTTGATTATTAATGGAAACAAGTGGACTATTTATTTCATTGGTCTCTAGGTGCTCACTTAAAAAATTATCGGATGGTTGTCAAAAATCCGGTATGTGGCGAGAGTTTTAGAAAATGAAGGATAGTTTTTTTTCGGTTCCCAAAAAAGATTTTCTGCCCATAAAATCACCCAAATTAGGTTTAGCTGCACGTGCCAGGAGGCCTCTTAGGATTGGGGTCCGGGACCACACGGTCTCATGTCAAACCTTCGAGGCTATCAATGCGTCAAATTTTGCATACACGTATGTACATCTATCAGCATTACAATAAAAATGTATATTTGGACGAAAATATCGCATCTGTGAAAAATTACAATGTTAGTGGCATTTCAGAAAAAAATGTTCCTGCCCATCAATCTCCGCTGGACACAAACCCAAGATTAGGGGTCGCTATCCTAACACTATATGTACCCATTTTGTGACCAAATCTTGAAAAACTAAACAGAATCTATGCCATCATCAGCATTGCAGAGAGAGAATTGCATATTTGTGCAAGATCATAAGGCAAAAGTACCATTTTATGGTTACCGCTGAACTTCCAAATAGTCGAGATACGAGTATATCGGTCAGCAGCCGATAGAAACCAATTCTCTATTCTCAGCTTAGAAGCCATTTGCCGCGAGGCACCGTATAAATGCTCACCGCTCACTCGAACAATGCACGCGGCGAAAATGAGCTGACCATTGAGGTGGATGGAGAGGGCGCTTGCTATGATGACCACTGCTTGAAGCTGTAACGTGGGCGTGGGTGGAGCTCCATATTTGTTACCCCCGATTTACCTCTACTCTTACAGGTACACTGATTTGCAATGCTATGATGTTTTCCATGGATAAGTCACTTGAAATCAGCCAAAATTCATTTGCCTCTTGAAAACACATCCTTCGTACATATTTTTATTCAGGTAGTTAAAACAATAGGACTCCGTATTCACTATAGTATACCATACCAAAAGTATGTTTCACTACCTTGAATGCCTTCAGTCATAGTACAGGCTTGATGACACAGAATGGCTTATACCAAAGTAAAATCCAGTCTCTCCACAGCTCCAGGTAACTTATATATGTTTCAGGAACTACCCTAAATTATCAATAGAAAGTATTTATTCTTGCCTCATAACCGCTAATGCATCCACTTCTCCGTACTACACGAAGGCAAAGCAGATGAGAACAGGAGTAAGCAATATTTCAGATATTTCGGTTGCCAGGTCACATTATTTTAACGACGTTATTCCCTCTCAATCTACCCAAATGAGTTATACTGAGGATTCTAAATCTAAAAAAAAACTTAAAATTATCTTTCTAATTCCAGAGAATTCCAAAAACCTTGACGGATTGGAACAAAATTTCACTCTCATGATTCCTACGGCCCATAAGGATTAATACGGTGCATAAAAAATACCTTTTGTGTGAACTTTACTTAGCTCATTGTATTTCCATAAACGAATCGATTCCGGGCAGGGATTCTATTTCGTTGAAGATTATTCGGGATTTCCACCGGGTCAGGTTCTCCATTTCTGCCAACGTTTCGATGGACGAGTCGTCCATCGAAACGCCGGAATGGAGAAATCCTGAATAATCTTCAACGACATAGTTCGCCGGGAAAACCTTCGATCAGGGATTTTATTCTTTGCTTCTTTAAATCGCTTGCACTCATGATATACACTTGTAAAATTTAGTATCGGATGACAGAAATATTTAAGGTTTTGATTCCTACATTGAGCCACCATATACGCTAGGTTTATTGGCTTCAATTTTATTTTTGACACCAAAATCGTCAATTTTTTTCCTCACTGCAACAATAGAATTTCGATTTGAGTCAAATTCAGAGAGAAAGAATCATTCGCCTGGGCTGGTATTCGAACACAGACGCCTCGATATCACACCAAGCACTCTAACCAATTAAACTATCCAGGTGTCCTCTTCCACTGTGAGTCTTACGAAGGCTTTAAGGAACGAGCAGCTAAAGATACTGCTCAGTCAGTTCCGCAGATCTTTGAATTTGTCCAAGAAAACCCCATTGTGCTTGAATGTAGGCTTCACCTCGAGAATAGTAGCGCTCGTACACGAGTACTCCTTGGCAATGTATGCACAGTACCTGCGATAAGATTTACAGAGGAAGAAGACGCTCAGGTTGCTTGATTGGTTAGAGCCCTCCGCGCGATATCGAGAGGTCTGCGTTCAAATCCCAGATGAATGATCTTTCCGCAGTGAATTTCACTAACCACTAGCGGGTAATCCCTATAGTTATTGTGCAGGCAGGTTTGCAGTTCTATGAATATGATATTCATCCATTTATATTTCACAATTTCCATCTACCTCTTTCGGTTCGGTTGAAGGGAGAGATAGGAACAAATAACGAAGGGGGAGGGCGTTCGGCCGGCAAAGGCGATGGAGAATTTATTCACCGTTGGGCTCGCACTGGGAAGGCGAACCCACCACCTTCGATTTCTCAATCGAGAGCGCTCCTCTCGTTGTGCTGGAACGAAGTGCCTCGGGAGGGGCGCGGGCGAGAAAGTCGTGCGGGACAAGACGTAAAAGCGGATTGAATCGCTTAAAGAAACACGCCTTCGTGCAGTGTACGTACTATGCCTCTCTCTATTTCGACGAAAGTGATCGTAAAAATGCTCAACTTGCGGGACGAAAATCGCCCACCTTGAATCCTGCGCTGAGGTGGTTTGAGCGACATGTTTCCCTCATCATAACAGACCCTAAGTTCGAATTTTTTTTTAAATCTCAGCAGCAGCTAGTAGCTTGAACTAAACACTTTAACATTAATGGCGCAAAAGCTTTGTTTTGGAGGACAGGATTTCTCAGTAGTTGACTTAAAATGCATTTATGAGTCTTTAACTCATTCTTTTTTCACGCCATACTATGAAAATGCTTTCACGACTGAAGATTTTTTGCGATTCTGTAAAATTACTGTGTAAATTCTGTAAAATAATTAATATTTAATAGATATGAGGAAGCATATCATTGTCAACTTTCTGAGTATATCCATACCGTAGAAACTATTCATTTCATTTTAATTGTCTCTGGAGTGCATACCTGTGCCAATCCCAATGGAAAAGAGCAGGTACAGTGAAACCTGTATTCAGCGACCACCGACAGTTCCGCTGAAAATTGGTCGTTAAGAGGGGTAGTCCTTCGACAGGGGTTCAGTTTCTAGGAGTAGGTACATATTATGCAAATTAGCGGACGGCTGATTAGAAAAAAATGGAAAAATTCTTGAAACGAAAGGTTTTGCTAAAACCTACAGAGATGGCGTTCACTCAAGATCTAGTTGCTATTGGGAAATTTCAATGCATATTTATTTGATGTAGTCATACAGTGAAACCTAATTTAAGCTACCATCGACCATTCTGCCGAAAAACGGTCGTTGAGAGGAGTGGTCGCTTGATAGGAGTGGTCGTCACGAGGGATTTCATTGCATTTTTTTTGCAAGTACATAAAAAATAATGCGGCAAAATGTTGATATTTTGGTACATTGGGAAAGGTGATATATTCTTCTTTATGATGATGCTGAATTCAGACGATTTTATTATTATTCATTAACGAAGTGATATCACACTCAAACTATCTGTCAATTACGTGACAAACAGTCAGTGTATCGTTGGAAAAAATTCGCAACAATTCATTTGTTTCCAACGTCACATCCGATTAGCAGGAAATGATCCGTAACGTAATATCAACCTCGTGCTCGTGCTAGGAATAATTACAATTCCCCCAATTTATTTTTAAAAGCTTTGTCCAAATTAAAGAACTGCAACTTTCTCGCGGGTCTTGAATTTATTGGTGGAGACAGTGTACGGCCAACCAGGTTGGTGGCACTTCGATTAGTCAACCCTCGTGTCTTGGGTTTTTATCCCCACACGGGCTCGAGTGTTTTGCTTATCTTCTTACTAAAGCCTTAGGCTATACATTGCAATATAATCTTTAAAGTAGAATAACCTGAAATCCGATGCTTATACGAACGCTTCAAACTATCGTTTCCCGCGTACATGATAATCGTTGTTAGTCAACCAAAGCGAGATCTTCGTGCCACAACAGAGGTTTAAACAGAAGCCTGCTCGCAAGCGAAATAATTCGACGGACTACCATAACATTGCGAAAGCGATTAGAGGAAATCGTTTCATCCTTCGGCTCGAGTAGATTGGACAATGACATTTTTGTCCATACGTAGTTCCACAGCTCCTAATTTATTTTTCAACGCATAAGCAAAGATTCCATTTGATAAATTTTTATCAGCTCTTTCAATTACACCAGTTATAGTACACACTCTACAAATGGTCAATACTGGGAGAGGGAGAAAGATGGATTCCAATTATGCAACTAGCTCTCAGATACACGGTTTTCCACTTCCATGATTCATCCAGAGAGAGGAGATGGAAAGAGAATTTCCATTCGTCCGATGGTCAAAATTTTACTACCTCGTGATCTTAACCTTTTTTTAACACTCACTTTCTCTGGCTAAAATAATTATTTCCTATATAATGAAATAATTGCTACTATATTGGTGGAGAATAGTTTCACAAAACTGATTTATATATATTTTCTCTAGCAGCCTTTTAAGGTATTTAGAAATAAATATGGCATTGGTAGTTGGATCGTTAGCAGAGCCTGCCAACAATCTAAAAAAAGAGAGAATGAAAAATATTAAATAATAATAAAGCCTCAAAGAGACGAAAGCTCAATATTCCAGAATCCTAGTAAGTGAGAAAAATATTCTATTATCGCATGATGATCATTTTTAACGAATGAATATTGATTCCAAGCTTTTTGAAAACCCGTTGTCTGGCATTTTTCTGAGATGCTTGAAAATATTACGCCGTCACATTTTCCCCTGAATTTATTTTTTTTTAAATAAAGACATGTGAATGAACTCTCCGCAAGGACAAAGTACCATGGCATTCTAGATTGTTACAAAATCTGAAGGGAATTCCTCTCGTTAATATATGTGATTGAGATATATGTTCGAGTTTCACAGAATGTTCCCATATGATGAATCATACTGAGTGTTCACGTTCGAAAATTTATCAGTTACCATAAAAGGGGGCATGTGCCACAGACAAGGAAAATATTTCAGATCTTAATGAACAAAATAATATGCACTCACAATCAACAGTTCAATACAATACCTACTTGTATTATTAAGTTCCATTAATGTCAGTAAACCTCCCCATAATAGATCCCATAGCATCTTGCTTTTAAAATTAAACACTCCATTTGTGAGCGCAGTTTCCATCATTTTCAGCTTATGAACATGAAATTTCAACATTAATTGGTGTAAAAATGTTGACAATCAGCTCAAAATAAATGAATTAAAAAAACAATCATGCATTAACATTATTCGTACTAACATTATAACATCCAACACTTAAAATGATCAGAAACTTAACCCTAGGAAAACATGAAAAATAACATTTTGCAATACTTTTAAGACGACATATATTATCCTCCAAAAATTACGCTTTTATTAGTAAGTATCAACAAATTCCAACATGGGTTTCATCTTACTTCTTCATGTCACGGCATTAGTTGTAAAAGTAAGTCCAGCACAATAGTTAACATCAATTACCGACACACTACTTGAACAGATGTCTCGTTATCGCCTACTGTGGCCTATAGAAAATCATAACACATCGCCAAGGATTTTAGATAGAAAGAAGAGAGGGTAGACATACTTTCTCAAAGTAGGTGAAACAACCAGTCTTCAGGACAAGCAGAAAAATACTCTAACATTGGAGCTTCTTCCGTCATCCGGATACATGGAAGATGCCCCACACACAGCATTTAGCCTGTTTTGAAATCACCCCGTGCCACAGACCCTTTCGGTGGCTTGCACGGTACGTCGTAGATGTAGTCTACCTGGAGTTGCACTCTTAGAAAAAAGGCATTTTTATACGCAGTTAAGTTAAAAAATGCCTTATCTTTCGCTAGGAGTCAACGCGGATAAAAAATTCAGTGGTGGCTGTTCGGCAAACATTCAAATGAAGGACTGGCTATAAAAGGGAATTTATATTCAAAGTCGTGGAACCAGTTTTCACGGCCATGTTCTCATTGTGACACCATAATCGGAATTACGGAATACTATAATGTGTACATATGTAAATGTGTATAAGGACAGCAAATTTACTTTTGCCAACAACGGGAAAATTTAACACCCTCTTATGTCCTTGAACACTCACTAGAGGTGGAAACATAATTTAAGAGACTTCTTTCCGATTTGATGGCAGATGACAATGAAGCAGAAGAACCATTTGCAAGAGTTTACTTTTACTGCTTTGCTATGGGAAAATAAAACTTAATACATAATGACCTTGAGCTCTATACATGCATTTTATAGTGAAATAGCACACCTGGCATGATGCCCTACGATTGATTTAGTGCACCTCATAAGTTTAATTTTCTATTTGTGGCTATTATTCTTGCTTCTTCCAGTATTCTCCTTTTACACATAAAGTAAGCCATAAGAACGACATTTTCAAATGCGCCGATTTTTAACATCCAGATATTATATATTAGCTAGCCATTGCCTTGTTTGAATTAAAATCGCTGAAGACTAATAGGGAATCATTAAAGTTAAAAGCTGCGGATTAAAAACTGCAATCTTCAAATACTTTCCACTAAGGATCTTGGAATATCACATACTTATCTTGATAGGCTGTAGTTTTCAGGCGGAAGGCTGTCTGATGGGCCAAATAAGCTTTGCCAGAATTTCATTTTCTGTTTGCGTCCTTGAAAACTCACTGAAGGTTGAAACATTATTTAAGAGAATTTTTTCCAATTGAATGGTAGATGACAATGTAGCCAAAGATTAGATAGAAGATATTAGTCTCTATGCACTTGAGTGACTTTCTGAGGCAAGCCCTGACGGTATCGATACATTTATCAGGAACTGTTTGTGTATTTTCCAAACAGAAAACATAACTCAAAATTTAGTCTATATATAAATATCAGTTTAGGAAATGCATCAGTCAAAGTCCTTGGAAAAATTATGCAATAAACACCACCACTAAATACAAGCTAATACTTCAGTAATGTGACCTTAATTACCATGTATTTTGCAGTATCACTAAGTATGATTTTCAGATTAATCAAATTCGATTCGATGCATTCACTCTTCAATAACCCGGTACACTTTTCCATCAACTAACAATCCTTTATCCGGTTGTTTTCTTTGATTTCAACGGATAGAGGGAAGCATGTCGGTAAGGGGAACAGACCAGAAAAGTGAAGTTTGGCTTCATTGAAACACAAATCCAAGCATAAAATCAACGGTTGGCGCATTTTAAGAAAATTCATTAGCACACTCCCATAAACATTAGCTATCATTTAATATATCAACAAAAATAGTGACATTTTGGGCTTAAGTATTACAGAGATAGCAGGAAAGTACTGAGATCTGGAAAGACCCTGACGAAATTTGTACAGCATATTTAATGATGCTTAAAAATGAACACTGCCAGAATAAATTCCCACAGCAAATGTAGAAATACCTTTTTATGAAAGATAAGACATGAAAGTTACTACATCTGCGAACAGAACCATGTGGATGATTCTGAGGGTAAGAAAAATAATTTTATGGCTAATGATGTCGCTTTCTCAGTAGATTCTGCATCATGATATAACGAACATAAGCATTCCAAGAGGCATTCAATATACTCATCTAATACGAGACTATGGGCGTCTATCTAAATTTAATGCTGAATAAAGATGATTGGAATGCAGTTAACTTCTAATTGCATCTAATTTTACGTTTAAACCTTCTCGTAAAGACTTTTTACTTCTCTTTCCCGAATGATTAGTGCTACTAGACCACAATCATTATCTTTTTCTACCTGTTTAATGAAATCCGAATAAGTTTTTTTAAAACATTTAATAGCACTTATATTACGTCTGCACAGCTATACATGTCGAAAAGAAAGAATGGAATAGTTTGAAGGGGATTTTTAAAGGCTAATAAGAGTCACGAGCTCCAGTTCAAGTATCAGGCGGCGTTCTCGTGCGAAGGAAGCAAAAATTCTAGTATCATAAGGACTGAAAGGACGAACTCCAAGAAATGTAAGGACCAAAGAAGCTTAAATCAAATTACTCAAGAAAGGCACGAAATTTTTAGGAGGGCCTTCCGCCGACAATGACCTCGGAAATGAGATAATAACACGGAATGAGAGGAAGGGAGCGAGAGGCATACGTGGAAGCTAACCCCTACTTCATTAAAAAATTGTATTGGCGACGTTTTCGGAAGGGAGCTCCACCGATTACATCTCCTGAAGCCACTGAGGTGCCACGATTGGGAGTGTTTAGGATGAGGAACGCTTGGAAGGAGGAAGTCTTTGACTGGACACGAGGCGAGAAGGATGCAGGCACCCGGGAAAAGGGAGGCTGCTGTGGGGCGAGGGGGAACGAGAGAATCCGGCGCAGGCCGATGGAATCCAGACTTTGGAAGGAGTGCGGAGAACGAAGGAGCATGGAGACTTCAACGGGAGAGTAGAAAGGAATGGAGAGGAGAGCGTGGAGATTTTAACGGGAGAGAGGGTACGGTTTTAAAAAATACACGGAGGAATGGGATGGAATGGCGGGAGATTGGAAGATGAGACGAAAGGGAGGAGCGGAGGGAGTGAGGGGTAATTGGAAGTGGAGAGCATTCAGGGGTAGGGGGAAAAGAGAGAGAGAGGGAGGGGGGGTGGAGGAGAAAGGGCGAGCAGGAAGTCGGATGGGAGAGGAGGGGAAGTTCGGAATTCAAATCGCTGGAGGCCACAAAAGAAGCTCACTTACCCGGGAGTCTTCGACAGACACCCGCCAGATGGAAGCACGGGGCACGCATGCGCTCTATACGGGATCCATACACACATTAACACGCTCGAGTGTACACACGCAAAAAAGTCTAGAGCGTGAGAGGGGTATGTGAAGACTTTGAGCAACAGTAATGTATATCGTCGCTCAACAGGTTTCCGAGGGGGCTTGGGCTCAGCGGAGCGTGCAAGTGGACTAAAATATGAAGCAGAGGGTCTAAAAATATAAGTATTTCAAACCTTAAGCGAGCGAGCATGACATGCGGCCTCCGGCGTCAAATGCCTTGACAAGATTGAGATATTTAGCGCTGTATTAGGCGATGGAATCACCGGACACAAAGAATTGTATGTTATTCATAACAGGTTGAAAAATTCTCTCGGAATTCGATGGTCTCTTCCTTTCATCTCATATTCTCTAGAGGTCAAAATCTGGATGGGGTATGAGGAGAGTCCCCGTCCTATGGAAAGATCGAGCCACTGAAAAAAAAAGAGATATGGTGGCTGGAGCGGTTAGAGCCGGTCATTAAAAGCACATTTTAATAGTTTTTTAAGGAAGAAATTCTTGCACCACATATCATTTAAGGGCATCTGTTCATGCGATGGAACTCACCACATAGGCAGTAGCGGAAATGGAAACAAAATCAAATTTTACTTTTTCCTATATTAAGGCATATTTTCCTATATTTTTCTATATTTTCATATATTAAGGCACAAGAGTTTTCGGCGCAGTATTACATGTTTAAACGAAATTACATTGAAATGAGCAGTTTTTGAATATTGGACTTAAAGTAACCGGCTGGTATTTGTTTGAAAAAATTATAATAAAATAAATATATTATTTTGCGTTTGAATTAAATTCTATTCACATTTTGTTGAATTATTACGACATATAAGTCATGTGACCTAAGCTTATTGCACCTTTATACTACTTTAATGTAAATTTATCCCCCTCTAATGCTACTTGAACACGTGACTATGGTTACTTGTTAAAATAGCATGAAATTTCTAAAAAATAGCAAATAGGTATTATGCAATTTTTGCACTTCGATCTACAGATATCACTAATGAGAACACATATTCAAAACGCAAATCTGTTCATCCAAAATACCGCTCCAAACACCTTTTGGCTGGGATACGAGAATGGCAGTGATGGAGTCAACATTCAAAATTCAGCAGAGGCGACTATTTGAAAAATAAAGTAGTCCAGCAATTTAAGCCTTAAAAAGATCTTGTCAGATAAAAAAATCATAAGCTTACTGGAAACTTGGCCTCTCTTATATTGGAATTAGAGACACTAACTGCGGCGCTACTCGGTGGAAATCGGTTATATTCGTCATAATGAAAGAGTTAACTGATAGCACTCTGTATTTCGCCAAACGACCCCAGTTTCAGCATATTATGCGACTTTCAAGCTTCAATGTCCATTTCCTTGAAAATAGCATAATATGCCGAAACGCGGGTCGGTAGGCGAAATAAAGTATGGAATCAAATAGAGTAAGCTCTTTCATGGCTAAAGGTGCTGGTATTATGCATACACCGCTCAGTATTTGGAAATTTCTATTGACTGCTCACGCACGAGTAGAGAAACGCTACAATTTCGAAACTTCATAATAGCTTTTGCGTCCTACTTATAGTTAGTATAGCATTCAAAGCAACATGAAGAATCAAGATAAAATTAATCTCAATTAATAAGCTTCATGGCCGCGTTTCCACGAACTTCCGGGCTGCTGGTTCAGAATAGTTTGTTGTTAGTCACGTACTGTGCTTCCCACTCCCAGGTACGAGAGTGGTACTGCATTTCTATACAATTTCTCGGCGACAAACGCTGACGTGTGAAGTTACAAACCATGCGCAACCTCCCTTGGGCTGAGCCGAGCCGGATTCGTGCCGGCCGGCGGGCAAGGGCGAAGAGCTATCAGCTGATCTACGTCATTCCAAGACTTTGCTCGTTCTAAGAGGTCTTATCTTGAATGACTCCTGCATCAAAAATGCACACTTATGAGAATATTCCAAATTCCGATGAGCAAACCATAGGAAAGAATGCATTTGCAGTTAGTCGAACTTTCATAATGGATGGAAAAGGAGGCAAATTCACAGACGAAAACTGAGTTCTATCCTTTGACTAATATCTCCAAATCCATTGACGCTGTTTCACCCCAAGATGAAAATTACAAGTTTCCATTCCTTTTGTGTCAGTGAAAAACAATCCATCACCCTCCCTCTCAAAAGTATGCTAACATTCAGAACTAACTTCTCCACAAGCCGCACATAAAGCCATATGTGTTACAAGATGACCAACGTTCGATCGAAGTGTGTTACGATCGGCGCCAATCTGTAAAATAAACGTTTCCGTAGAGGCATAGTGCTAAATCTTTGCGAAACATTAAAACTAGATGCTTAGGCAGTTAATTGAAAAACATGGCGAGGTACTAGAGCAAACCCGTCACGCATTGAGTCGCATAACTTCAGAGATAGATGTGGTAGTGGGAGGAACGTAGAGTGGAAGCTATATTCGACAGAAAAGAAACAGGCTCCTATGTATCTTATTCATTTCATCAATTTAAGCATTTTTTTCTCTGGGAAGATTTACCCTTCGGGTTCTACAGATATGAGACCGTAATAAGATCAACATGAAATCTCTCATTTACTTTTCCATAATTAAACCTATCCAAATTTAGCTTCATACATATTAAAGTAAAGAACTACCTCAAATATTTAAGACATACACAAGAATATTAAACCACAGCCACAGAGCTTCAAAAAATCTAGTAACACTTGTATGTTTCCTTCGCCCATCATAATGAATTGATACCATCCAAGCAAAGCACATGATATTTTCCAGCAATTTTTCGTGCCGAGAGGGCTAAGATATGAAGATAGATAATTTTATTTTCAATAACACCATTTTATTGCATTTTTTCTTACGGAACCAACTGCAATTTTAAGACAACAATAAAAAGGACAAGCGCATCATCTTTTCTAGAGTTGAGGGAGTCATTCATTCAAACGCAATAAAACAATGAGTCAATGAAATTTTTCCGTAATCGAATGCGGTAGTCTAAGTATTTAACAGATTAAATTATATATTATTCCCAAACCATGAAAAACATTATTTTTGTCTCAAATTTCTCCACTTGATAGTGTTCATCTGTGAGTAAGTATCGCACTATCATTGTATAGTACCCTAGTATTTATATGGAAATAATTTCAACTCGAAACTGCTCCAGAGAGAACGATGAATCATATCATAGATTCATATTCCGTTTACGACTGTCCTCGAAAAGAAACAACCGATGCAATTCTGCTAGATGAAATTTTACGCCTCCATTAATGTCCATGCATCGTGCTCCGGGATTCAATAAAGTGTGCGGTATTTCAAAACTATTGAAATGTAATATATTTCTGCATTTGATAGCATTTTAAACCATTCCATTTTTTCTGAACGCGTTTGAGTCACCCGGCGAAGGTGACCTATTTACCCATAGAAGGAGGCCAAAGTCGGATTTCCATAGGACCTTAAAAGGTCCAAATCTGCCTATGGTCTCACTCAGACCTTCCCAAGTGTCGTCTCTTTCTCGCAAATGGCCAGACGAAGAAATCAGAGCAACTTCTTGCTAGAGTCCCTTGGAAGAACACTTCAACGCCACGGAAAGATGTTCAGTCCGAAATCACTTCACCAGAGCAAAGTTGGGTCGATTGAGGACATGCGAGACTTTTTTCCCCTTCTTAAAAAAAACGAAACCGTCACAATGTAGTCGGCTTTCTTTCTGTCGAGGCCTTGCTCCTTAAAAGGGGAAGAAAGTTGGAAGAGTACACGAGTGTTAGTGTGCTGTGCGACAATCCAACTGGATTGATCAAGACAATTTCTCTTCACGTTCGACGAACGCGTAAGGAATATATTAAGCGACAAAAACAGGCACCGAACATTTGAATAAATTAAGTATAAACATAGCCCATAAATGAATAATGTGAAAGGACGTTTAAGTAAGGACTGAAGCAGTCAGCAGTGAAATTTTATGTTAGGACCTTTAAAGGCATTTTCCACATGAGGAACAATCATGAGAAAATGAAATATCCTGTAGAGAAAGAGAAATCCATGAGATAAAGAAACAACATTAAGACTTAATAAGTTGATTGAGCGGTAATAATGTGCGAAGCAAAGTTCCTTAATTATTGCTCATTTCTCTTAATTGAGCGATATGGATTGAATCTCTCTTATAGAATATTTCCTAACGTGAATAACAGTTCATTTTAGATGCCCAAGAGGAAGTTTAAAGTAACTGCTTACGCACAGGTATAATTCAAGATATTACAATTCCAATTCTTCTCGGAAAGAATGTAGCGGGGGAAAATTTGTATCTATTTTTTAAGCGTAACCATACTACACTAAAGGATCACATATTATCAGCCTGTGCTCGAGGCATCATATACTCATAGTAAAATCGAGGGAGAGAATTAAAATTTTCCAGCTAAAATAACGCAAAAACCAATTAATACACAGTAGTTAGATTTACGAAAGTAAATTACAATTTTGTATGACAAATTCTTTAAAAAAATCAAGTACAGTGCCAGCCTAAATGTAAGGATCGAAGGCATGAAAGATAAAGAATGGGTTGAGTTTTATAGATATTTTCGAATCCGAGCGAATAGATTCTTTCTTCAATGAGAAGTCTCTCATATTTTTTTAATAGTTTGAATAATTCCCCAGGGCCAAAATCAACCTTCGCAATTGATAGTAAGGCATGGCAAGACCTCATAGTTCAATTACTGCTCCGCAGGGAGAAGTGATTTACTCGGGAGAAAACCTCCACTGTGTCTGAAAGTATAAAATCCCAAAGTACAAATAATCCCACTTCACTTGATGGCAAAAGCATAAAGAATACTTTATCAGAGAGAAGTGTCCTTGAAATCGTTAAATATAATTCCTCTGTGTATGTACATGGCTTGATCTGCTCAGGTCTGGTAGTGAATACCCAGCGGCATGTATGAGAATATTTCATAAACACTAAAATCATAAAATAAACACTTTTCATTGAAACACCAAACTCCATGGTAACCTATTTGAGATCACCACAAAATTTTGCAAAAATCTTGTAGCCATGATGCTTTACTTTCAGGCCTAGGAAAGCGTTGAATGTCTATGGTTATTCTGGTCTTTTTATGCGCTAATCTAGCGATAATTGAGCTTTCGGCTTATCCTTGAAGATATAGAGATACGTAAAACAAAATAGTATATTGGCCACTTTAATCCCAAGATTAAAGAATAGAATTGATGGTAAAGTTGACGAAAGAAAGTGAAACTCTTTTTATTTTCTGAGATATATAATCCACCTATCATGGCTGTCGGACGTGATGTGTCCATAAATTTCATCAATAATACAGTAATTATTAGGACAGTATTTATATTTTGTATGTTTCTAGATAACCCTAATGGTACGATGACAATGTTGCAATAAATAAGGCGTATAAACGGTTAAACTGATTATTCAGCAAGACCGATTACGAATTTTAGTGGATTCAGTATTCTCCAAAGCAATCAAAAATGTCGCTATTGTTTCGTCTATTTTCTTCTTTACAGTACATGCTTTACCTCCTTCACCTCGAGTACGCCACGGTGTCACGGCGTCAGAATCCAACCCACGTCGGCCAAATATAGATTGGTTCGACTAAAAACAAAATTAGTCCACCCATTTAGCTAAAATAGCTTCGGAAACGGCGTAGGAAAAATAAATGCAACTCCACTCACGATCCGTGCCACACCAATCCACGAGCCCCTCTCCACCGTTAGTCGTCGAAACACCGCTTTCCTCGCAGGTCGGTCGTGGGAATGCTTTGGGCAAATTTCGCCACACTTTCGACAACAAAAGCGACTTCTCGATTAGAAGAAAGCGTCTAAGCTGGGAGGGTACCGTAAGTCGTGATCCACAGGATGCTAATAAACAGGTCAGCGGGGGAGGCATTAGGTCAACCTCATGCAGTCTTTGTTGTGTACATTCATCGCGTTGGGGAGAAGACTATACATTTCAGGACTCATTAATGGTAGTTATAACTATAATGATTCTAGAGTTTTGGTCGATTATTTAATTTTATTTAATATTATTATTTAATTTTTTTTGGAATAGATATTTAATTTTTCAAATGCAAATTTTCGCTATTTATTGGCATTTTTAGGGCTTTGAAATCAACAAGCTTCAATCATTACACATAGAAAAAGTCAACTCTATGAGACCTATGTGCAGGAAAGAAATGAAAAAATAGAGAAAATAAAGATTTCTTCAGCGTCTCTTGGAGTTGACATTTACTTTGTGTAATGGTTGACGTTTGTTAATTCGAATACTCAGAAGACACGGAGATTTCAAGATTTAGCGGGTGTATCGAATACTTAGGATGACGGAGGAAAAGAATAATAGAGATATCGAATATCAATAGCAAGTCATGCGGTGTGCAATGTTAAGCCCACGGCTCCACTTACAGAAGGATCAATTTATAACACGGCATGAGCAAGACACAGGAGAAGTCTACCTAGCTCTGCCTATTTAAAGCTGTTCCGAATTGCTTGCCCTCATTTTTTAAAATACACCTAATGTGGGTATTGGCCAGAGAAGGACGTCTAAAGGAACTCTATAAGCTGGCGAGAGGGGATCCATAATCTGATGCGGCGATCGTTAATATTACTCGACAATTTGCATCACTGATAACTTAGTGACATGAAACTATGTCATGAATTCGTCCCTTTTTCCTTCGAATATCAAAAACTCCTATATCAGACCATAAGCATGGCAGTTTCCAAGCACAAGACTTTGAATCAGGTTTCCAACCGCATGTAATATAAATTAGGTATCCATATGTCTTAATTAGCATAAACATGGGAGTATTTTCTTTGAACGGATGCGGAATGGGTTAACGAAGGGTAGAAGCAATTGTGACCTCCAAAAACAGCCATGCGTTCCATAACCAGTCGCTGCGATACTCTGCTCCTTCAATCACGTCCGCGTTCACAAGACATCAAGCAAGAACTCGTATTTAGGATGATTGCGAAAGAGTTCGAGACACTAGGTCAATGCTGATGTCAGAACTGTACGAGCAGCTAATTCAGAAGGGAAGGGTTTACCAATAAATAATGGTTCCACATTTCACCTTGAAGCGCATCGTAGAGATATGACATCCAAAAAACTTAAAGGTAAAAAATTTTCTCAAAACTTCATCGTTCATTGGTATCAGTATTCGTACACCAACAGCTTAGGTTGACCATAAATCATAAAACCAGGCGTTAAAATCATTCTCCACCCTGCCATCGTAACTGATGAAGGAAAACCCCGCAGAGCACTGATGGTACGCGTACCGCTGGCTGAAAAACATGGGATTAAACACATTGTTTGGCTAGCTGGAGCCCTGATTTTTGTAGTATCGACTGAAAACTAACGTCATTTGACTCGTTTAGGATAGATGGGTAGGTTGACGTGAAAGAATTTATATTAGGGGAAAGAAGATCGGGTGTAGAAAGGTTTTTAACGTCCGCTATTAGACTACTTTTATGCTGACTGGAGCGATATCCACGGAAATTCCCTATTGATATTTTTTAGTAAATAATTTAAATACTAATATTTTTCCAGCAAGTCGAAGAAAATTCATGGACAATAGAGTGGACGATAGAATGAAGTCGATATCTTTTAAAAGTAAAGGAAAATTATTTTTCCTCATGGAAAGCTTACTAAAATATTTTGATAGTTAAATATTTCAATGCTTTCTCTTGCTTGTGGGGCATCTTTTAGTACATGTAAGGACACCATCGAACGACTTAAATTTAGCAAAGGAAAATAAGCTAAATAATTATAACAATAAGAATCAAATCCCTCAATAGAGCCCTAGCTTTAAATACGCATCAAATGTGTAATAGTTGTAATTTTTAATATTTTAACACATACATATGTGTAAGTACATGGATAGCTGGAGCTATCCGTGTACACACATGAATGTATTATATATGTGCTACATGCTAGCGCTAGGGTTGAGCCCGCGGAGGCGGGCGTGAGACAAATGGAAATGTTTAAAATATATTGCTAAGCGTGTTTTTGAATTTCCATGGAATCTTATTTCAGTAAAAGTTGCATAGGAACGTATAGATCATGAAAAAACGTTTTGGCCGATTCTAAAATGGGGTATTTGAGAAGAGTTAATTGACATTTTTTTAAACTTGAAAATTAAACAAAAATAGGATGGTCAAAAATATCAATAGTAAATGTTATCACCATTTTTAGGAAGAGATTAAGCTTAAAAATGAGGTTCATATTGTTCCACTACAATGAATAGAAGCCGAGACATAAGTAAAAACATGATTTGGGGCACGCATTTTTTGCAAAAATGTGAAAAAATTAAAAAAAACGCGCTAAACATGCAAAAAAAATTTCTCAAAGCTCTTTTAAATTACTCCTTTTGAGATTACATTTACTTTTATCAATATCAATACCACATTTAAGAACACGAATGCGATTTTCACGCGAAACTGTATATTACACAAAAATCGCACCAACCGCCTCAGCGAAAGGCACCTAAGGGTCCACGGTTTAACGTACCATTCTACGGTTTAAGTGATTCACATAAAGTGCATTCCACTCAGCACCTAAGATGGGATGAGGAATCCCACTAAAAATTCTCCGCCGCTGCCGAGATTCGCACCCTGGTGCCTCAAGAGAGAAAGCCAATCTAAACAGCAACAACCCGATCACAACCAATAACTATGTTTTTGGGCTGCATTCCGAATCGGGCCGGGAGAGCAGATGAAGGAGGCGTGGTGGGAGTGTTAGTGAAGAGATGCCGTGTGCAGTGCAAAAAACCGCCGCCCCTCCCCCTTAAGGTAGTTTGAGCGAAATATCATTTTACCTACAAATCAACGAATTTGGTCTCTTTTTAAAGAAAAATATATCACCCTTCCATTGACATCAAACAATCAACCTCTTACCACATTAATTTCTGAGATATTTGCCAGAAAATACCAGCCCATTAATATGGGAAGCAGTACGTGTATGAACTCCAGAGAGACCTTACATTAAAAATGAGGCATTCCTTACACTTAGATCTCGTCAAAAAATCAAGATTGTGTAGTTTGTGTGTTTTCTCAACGATTTTTTAAATTAATCATATTGTCACCGCCGCTAATTCTTCGGGATCACAATAAATCTTCCGTTTTGATGGAGTTTCAAACGTACCGCGTGAGAAAAAAGAGTCAAGTTAAAGACTTTTTTAGATATTTTCATTTGATTACATACAATTTCTATCATGTAAAACTGTATTATAGCATCATTAATAATGCAATATTTTATTCGTGTGTCTCACAGCTGGTGAAATTAAAACGTATAATTCGAATATGGTTCCTATTATGACTAGGGAACTATCTCGCTCGGACTACCTTAAAAGAGGTTTTCAGGAGGGAAAAGGCAACTCGCTGCCAGACAACGCAGATTTTCTCCCGTTTGCCCGACGGAGATGGGACTGCTGTGAGGATCTCCCGGGGGCCAAGAGGCCAGTGTCTCGCTTCCGGAAAAATATTTGCACCATTAAAAAATTATCCTCGAGGCGATCGACCTACTGCCCCCGCGCGCCGTCCGAACGGTTCAGCAGCGCCACATGCCAAAAGGTGGAGACCTTCAGAAAACACAAATAAACCGAAGACGGAGCTTTAGACTGACACCTTGAGATGTGGCTCACGTTCTAAAAGGAAAGCACTTTCTGATGCATCGCATGTCTACCGATACGAAACTATGAGCGAGAGAGAGAGAATATTCTCATAAAAAGTATGGAGGTTATACGCTGAAAATGAGAACGATCCTCGAGAAAGTGTCAACATTTCTGGTATTGAGATAGTGCCATCGAAATGAAGACATATTGGTTCTTCGACATGTAATACTTAAAAATTTCGGAAAAAGATGTAGGTCGGAACTCAGTGGAGTAAGACTAGATACTTGGAGCGTAATATATGACAGCGTGCTTCCATACTTTATCCGAAGAGATTAAATGATGAACCACACATTCAGAATCGATAAACTGCAAAAAGAGCTTTCTATTACAAGCGTCTGGTAAAGCAAACGAAATACCTGACTCAAGGTACGCATGTAGAGACATTTATAATTTATACTTCGCAAAACCCAACATAAAAACAAGAAGATAAATTGATCGGCTAGTCAATGAAGGTCAGCCTTGCGCTGGAAATGACCACGCTCAGACAGCTAATTATTCCAATGCCCAGCTTGTTATTTCTCAGCTAATAATTTAGCATATTATAGCAAATATCTAACACATTTCAATTCTCATTAAAATTTCTCCTCCACCGCCTCAATACAGTCTACCGTAGTTTCCTAATGAAGGTAAATATTCATTAATTTTAATGAGTCTATTTTTTCAATTAGATAGGAACGTTTTACCGAGCACACCTGACTATTTAGGTCTCCGTTTCTTAAGGCACAGGACGTATGCTTAATGCCTGAGTCGCGACAATAATTACCAGCCGTTTGCAGAATAGTGAGGAACGCGTGTCTCACAGTAAAAATCAAAACTTAGCACATTTTACTACGATATCAGTATTTGGGATTTCTTATGAGGTAGGCTTAAATTCTAAATAAGATTGCGGGCAGTAAAGTTATGCGAGATGCGTTAAAGGCAGTTGTGATAATCTGGTAAGCGTTACTGACTTATAGCAATAACTGGGATGGGAATAACTTTCAGACCGTCGATTAAAATTTAGGCTTTATCTCTTATGTTTCTTCAAACAAAATCTATTTAACGACGGTGTTAATAATAGATTACGAACTCCAGTATGCTACGGTAGAATATGTCATGAGAAACAAATAGGGAAGGAGACTGCAGAACGGGCATGTTTGAAATGACATGTTTCTCGCGTACGATACAAAACAATAACAACTACCGATGAGACTTCTAACTAGTTCTTTTTTATTGATAGGGTAGCTATTCAGTTGAATAACTCCCTAATCCCTCTATCCTATTTGTCTCCATGTACTAACAGCACCTCGTGCATGTTTCTGGAGTAGCTCTTATTCTCCGTCCATTTATCGTAGTCGCAAAATACACTCATGCTAATATTTTCCATAACATTTGGGGCATGCCAAGAGTGAATGCATGTTAGTGACATGTCGCCTTCACACAGATATTTGTACGACTTTCACTAATAGTGGTGGCTTTCTTGCTTTATTGCGGAACAGTGTAGCACACTTAGGTGATGAGTCACCCCCTGCCACACACCCTGGAGGTGTCTTTCTGGGTATTGCCTGGATGTAGAAATCCCGATAGGAATTCACAGCCTCAAAATTTTCAGAGTTTACAAAGCTGATGAAATGAGATTCATTGATGGTTAGCGTGGTTTCCACCATGACCTCGGGTGGAGACACGTCCATGTTTTGCGTTCAACTTTCTGATTGGTTCAACGACCATCTTCGCCGGGCAGAAGTCGCAGGAGGATTCCAAAGGAAAGGAAAATAGAGTGGTATTTGATTTTCAGGAGCTTCCACGGCCGACGTGGTGATTTCACGCCAAAAATATACGCTTTCTTAAATTCTAGCGAAGAAACCGCTCTGAAACCTGTGACCTTAAGGCTAGAATACGAGAATACCTACTACCCGCATGTGCGTCCAGTAGGGAACCGTTTGTGAGCAGTGGGCATGGGAAGTGTTTTATCGCTAGGAATCTGATGGCAGAAGAGCACACTGTCTATCCAACTCCTAGCTCAGAGTTTTCCACAGGAATTGTACCTAGGTTAAAGAAGAAAGCCTCGATAAAATTGGCATGGGTAAATTCACCGGATTACAAAGACAAGTCGAGATTATGGGCTTCCAAAAATTGGTGAACACTAATTGAATGATTCGAAAAATCCATGCCCTCAGCCTTATAATTCTACAATGCACTGTAAAACCTTGGAAATAAAAAATTATACGAAATATTAATTAGAAATACCCTGCGATTCTCTCTCATTCAAAAGTTTAAAGCAATTAGCCTAACAGAAAAATACTTAAGTTGCAAAAATTCTTTATTTTCGCACAACAAATAGCTTATAATCAATAGGCTGATTAGGAATACAAAATATAATATTAATCCACCTCTTTCATCACAAATGTCCGTTTGAAATGTTAACGAGATCAGGCTTAGGGCAACGGAAATACGCGCATACTTACTTTCTCCTTCTTTTGAGTTTACAGAGGACATGATAAGGAGATTTATACATCTCACCACGTCAATCTCGAGGCTCTGAAAGAAACTCTTATTGCACTTATCATATTATAAATAATTGAGGTAACCAGAGTTACTCCAGCATTAGGAGCGCCAAGTATATCCGGATCAATACTCTAAAACTACACAGCAGATACCTAGATTTATATTTAATTCGAAACGAAATTAAGAGATCTTGCAAGAATATGAGCCAAAATTTTGATAACAGGTCTTTTTTCAAATTACACAGAAAAACAGCATATTTCATGGATTAATAATTTATTTTCTTTCACGCGAAATTAAGGACCGGTCGCTATATTGAACGGAGAAATTGAAATATGCCTATTTTGCAGCATATCTTTAAGAATAGCTCTTCATCTAACCCATGACTACTAAAAGCACTTGTTGCATGCTTGATGTAAACTTTCAAAGATGAAATTCCGCAGTTCATACACTGAAAACGTGTCTCAAAAACGCTTTTAGGTAGTAAGCGATTAAAGTTGCATCTCAGAATCACAATGATTACCTCTACTGACAACATGTTTCACAAGCTTCCTTATCTTTCCAGATTCTAAAATCTATGTTCGGACAGCACCAAATCATCCCATAAATGAATCAAAGTTAAGACCTGCCAAAAAACCCAAATTTGGCTAGCTGCGTACAATGGAGACGTAGACATTTACTAATTCCCTCGAAGCAGGCAGCGTGTAGTGTATGTCATCATTTGGTCGTTCAATCCTAGGATTGGTTAACTGCAGCTCTCCACCCTTCCCTATCTAATGCTAGTACTTTAAGCTCCTGGTATCTCTTCCTACGTACTTTCCTCTTTATTTGGTAAATGAACTTATTCCTGGGTCTTCCTCTGGGAGCTTTTCCCTCTATTTTGCCTTTAATTGTGTTCTTCACTAATCCATTGTGTCTCAGGGTGCGTCCAATCCATTTTGTTCTTTTATGTATGGTGTCCCATAAGGTCCTTTCCTCTTCTACTTCTGAACACTTCATCATTTCTTATTTTGTCCGTCCATTTTATCATCAGCATCCTTCTCCAGCACCAGGTTTCGAAGGATTCCAGTATTTTCTGGTCAGCTTTTCCAATGGTCCATGTTTCCGAACCATAGAGTGCTACGCTCCACACGAATGTTTTCACATACTGTTTTCTGGTTTGTAGTCCTATCTTCTTTGAGCACATCAGGTTGTTTTTTTCCCATGAGCTATAGTTAGCATGAGTTAGCTTGGGCTATTTTCCGCTTGATTTCCATAGTACATCTTCCGTCCCACGTGATGGTACTTCCGAGATAGGTAAATGAATTCACTTGCTCTAATTTCTCTCCTCTCAGGGCAATTTCTACATTCAGCTTTTCTCTTCCACATACTAGGATTTTGGTCATCGTCTTACTTATGGTATGTTGTATTCCTGGAGAACTTGGTCCATTACGTTTATTGACCTTTGATGATCATCGCAATTTCCAGCTATGTCTGCGAAATCATCTGCGAAGCGGAATGTATTTATTTCTTCGCCGTTTATCTTTACTCCGCTCAGTCCAATTTCTTGTGCTTCTCGCATGGCCTCCTCCAAGTACATGTTGAACATGTGCTGGAAAGAGGTTGCATCCTTGTCTTACTCCTTTCTTAATTTTGGCTTCTATCTTGCTACCGTCTCTCATTCGCATTGTAACGACTTGCTTCCTGCATAGTTGACAGATAATTCTTCTGTCGTCGTAATCCATTCCGAATTTTTCCAGCAGTCTGCACATCTTGTTCCACTGAACGTAGTCGAAGGCTTTCTCCAAGTCCATGCATGCGACATACAATGGCTTGTTCACGTGTATTGATTTCTCCACTATTACTCTCAGGCAGAGTATGGCCTCCCTGTTACCCCTTCCCTCCTAAATCCAAACTGGTTTTCTGAGAGGTTTTCTTCTACTTTTCGTTCCTTTCTTCGGCTTATTATTCATGTGAGTATTTTGGATGTATGTGACACTAGACTCAAGGTTCGGTGCTCCTCATATCTCTCAGTCCTTTTATTTTTCAGGATTGCTATCATTACGCTTCTTTGAAAATCCTCATGAAGCGTTCCGCTTTGGCAGCTATTTCTGATTATCTCGTGGATTATATTTGGCTTTACATCCGAGCGCTTTAATGATTTCTCCATTGATGCTGTATTCTCCCGGTGCTTTGTTTTTCTTGAGGTCTTCTACTGCTCTATCAAATTCACTCAGTTGTATGATAGGGACCCGATCTTCCTCTTCAACCTCGCTCTCGTCCTTTATTAGGTTTCCTTCCAGCGGATTCGGCCCTTGGTAGAGTTCTTCGATGCATTGCTTCCATCTATTCCCAATGTCTTCATCCTCTATCAATATATTTACGTTCGCATCTCTGATGTTGTTGCTTCTCGTTTTCCTCTCTCCAAAGTGTTTCTTCACCAGCTTGTATGCTGTTTCAGTGTTTCCTTTCTTCATGTTCTATCTGACTTCCTCGCAGCAGTTTTCGATCCAATCCTCCCTAGCCTTCTTGCATTCTCTATTGACTTAGCTCCTTAGCTTCTTGTAGAGGGTTGCCTCTCCTTCGTTCCTGGGGTTCTTGTATTTTATTCTTTCTTCTATTAGTTTCCTAATCTCCGTCGTTATCCATGACTTCTTCTTTTTGACCGTCTTACTCACCAGTTTCTCCTCTGCTGCTTCTGCGATTGTCCTCTTCAGCTCATTCCATTTTTCTTCGATGCCCATTTCTGCCTCATTTTCTTGTTTCCTGTCGACGGCTGCGGCGAATCTCTCTCTATTCCCTTCTTTGGCAACTAATTTTAGACGAGACAAAAGTTTAAAAGCTGATTCCTTTTATGTGAAGAAACTTGGCAATTTTATAGAGGGTAAGAGAATGCTGTTGAATTGTTCAAGGAATATTAAGTTTGAAGTTTAAGTGCGCTGAAAATGGTCCCAGTCGGAAGGAGGTATTAGGTTGTCATGCATTCGACATGGCAAATCTTTTTTCCTGCATTGACTAGTTTCCTGATTTGAAAATAATTGTTTTCAGAATAAATTATAATTTCTAAAATAAACGCTAATCGCAACCTAATTACTTATGATGACCAAGGACTGAGAACTCGTCCGTCTATAAACGATGGTCAAGAGAATGTTCTTGTGATAAGACTGACGAAAAGAAGACTGAGAATAAGAAGACATTCGATTGTCCCCACGAATACGCATAATATTTGACAGGACTCTTCGATAATTTAATCTTGTTTGCCATTTTCATATCAATTGACATCAATCATTTAGAAAAGGATTACCTTAGATGACAAGTTTGTTGAGAGTTCGAAATAAGAAACTCCTGCAAAACAACTTAAGCTCGAATTCTAGCCTTTGCAATGCGGTAACGCTCCACCTTTTATGACTTTGTAAAGTGATCACCGCCTGAATTAACTTAGGTATTTATAACTAAGGAGTAAAATTCTGCGGTAGTGGATATGATTGAGACAATAATATTTTATAAACTGATTGGGAATGAAAGGGATTACGAAGGCTTGTTTAAGAGCATTATGGGGAATGGATTAACCCCAATCCCAAATCAAAAGTTGAAATTCCCCGGATAGGGTACTTCCGGTTCAGTTGACAACACAGAATGGGACTCCGTGCCATTGGTTCTCAGAAATCGCGGGATGAGTTAATGATTCCCAACGGGTCTTACGGAAGTGAAATGACAGGTTTCACCACTCTGACCCATTCCGACAACTATCGTACGCACCATTGCTGCAACCAAGAATACGCCTCACATCCCGCTCGTGAATATTCCAAACATGCACTCACACTACCATTGCAACTCAGTGTCGCTCTCTGGAAATCGCGACGAACAAATAAAGAGCAAACGACGACATAGGTATTCTCACTTCACCGTGCCGTTTCACGGCTTTGGAAATTATTTAAAAAGCTAATGATACTCCTCTTTGCTTGTTCATCAAAGCAGCATTATCTCCTTCATTATTTTGATTGACTTTGTTCGTTATTGGCCAATATTATTCCCGGTTTCCCCGCGCGACAACAGTGCTGGACACTGCTTGGTGACATAGTTAGGAACTACTAACTCCACACTTTAACCCTGGTAACCAACGCCCGTAAACACTGTGATTAGCGCGAAATACAGAACGATTCACGGTGGCTACGTTATTGGTGTGAACGTGGCATTAGACTGTGGTCCTGATACAGAAGAGGACTCCGGTGCTCCTCCTCTGTCAGAACGCTGCCTTTTAGAGAGCGTTTCTTTATTGCAGTAGACAGTGCTGGCCTTATGGAGAACACTGTGGTCAAATCTACGCTTAGCGTGATAACCTTTAGGCCACGCCGGAAATCATTTACAAAACCGCAATAAGTTTAAGTTTTTTACTTTATATAATAATTTTTGGTTATTGTGAGACTCCAATATGCGTAGTTAGCACTCTTGAGCGGCAGCATGATAATTTTCACGGGTAATTGGCAACAGCGCACCCTCCGAATAACGGAGATTCACGCAGTGAACGAATCTCCGTAAGAGCCCATGCTGTCCAATGAGCGTGGGACGGAGTATACATCGCGCGACTGACTCCCGCGATGATCGCTTGGGAATTGTGGACGGTGCATATGCTTGCCTGTGCACACATGCATGCAGACGCCCCGAGAGCTTCTTCCAGGAAAGGAGTGCCCTCACGCGGAAATACCACGCGTGAGGTTTCGCATTCAGCGCCGTGGCGCTAGCCCAAGGTTTTTGCACTCTTGATGGAGAGTAGGAGAGGGGAAGAATGGAGGGTTGGGGACGAGAAGAAGCGCCACCTGGGGGCTGAGAGGTGAGGGAATATCTTCCCTTAGGCGCCGAGCTCTATGGTGATGCACCGGCGTCATTCAAGAACTTAGCGATAAATACAATCCACGCTACATTCTGCGATTCACAACGGTGGCGCGATTTCAGCACATAAACAGATTTGCGCGAAACTTTGCGTAAGCATTATCATTAGAGATATCTACAACTAATACTGAATAACGTAGTGACTTAATACAAAATTACGTAGTAATATGTAGCCTTATGACACATGTTTCTAAATAATTCGATTGTACATGAACAGATTCCCTTCCAAACGCGAAATGAATCATTTCTTTTATTATATTTGCTCAAAAATATCCAGGAGTCACGTCCAGTCCGAAATTCGATAATCATTTCGATATGATTTCCACTACATTTGAATATCCCGCCTAAAGTGTAAGTCATATCATGCTTTGATCGAGGGCAATATTTTAAAATATTATTCTTGTATCATTTCGATTACCGTATTCATGGTGAGTTCCATCGCATACACAGATGCACTATAATGAAAAAGAAATAAAATATGGTCCAAGGATATTTTTTCGAATTACTTTACCTATTATAAAAATGTACACTCAATGACACACGATTATCGCTCGAGCCACCTTAAAAAATAGGAGGAGATACGAGATTAACGGAGCGAAAACTATACAGTTCCACTTTTTTCTATGCATTTTAGAACAGTAATAATTTGTGATATAAAAATGTCAATCTCAATAATATAATTTAAATTATTTAAAAGCCGTGTAATGGCCATAGCTTGCCACCACGAAGGCCTGAGTTTTAATCTCGGCTGATACATTTTTCAAAGATTGAGAGCGATGAATGACATTGAGTAAGTGAGAATAATCTAATGGATGCGACCACTGACCATCTGTTAAAAGTCTGAGATTACAATCTTTTATCAAAGTTTCAATCCAATCTATTTTCTAAAGACCTTAAAAGCATTATCAGATTCCTATTGTGCCACTGTTTATTAGATTATGAGAATAAAATAAAGAAAATAGATTGCAGAACGGACAGGTATAAAATGTCTATGTACCACGAACGATACCAGACTAGATTAGAGACCAGATTAGCTGCCACTTAGACGTAACAAGGCTTGTCGATAGTTATCGTAGCCAATTAGTTGATTTTCTCCCAAATTCCAATTTCTAAATCTGAAACGTAGTACCAACAGACCCCTTTATATATTTCCTGTAACACTCTAGTGTTTCTGTGAATGGATGGAGTTGCTAAAACCATTATTTTACATAATTCCATAACATAGGTAGCATACCGAGAGCATTTAGCTAAAAAATCACCTCCATACAAGAATTTGCAAATTTTAACTCCTGCATTAACAGTGGTAGTTTCCATTATTAAAGTATGACGTCGCACTTGTGCGTGTTATTCATCCCCTGCCATACGGGATTGAGGTAGCTCACAAGGTATCACGTAGACAACTGCCTGCTTCTCCAAATAAGAGCTCGTGATCATTCTCATAACTGTGATCACCAGATTCAAGCGTTCGCTCCTTAAAGCCATTCCAGTCTCAGGTTGACTGTGATGGCAAGAGTCATCCCTCACTGGTCGTTCAATCTTAGGATAGGTTGATTGAAGCTATCCACCCCTAATTATCTACAGCTAGTTCATTCACCTCCTGTCCCGGTTGCTCTCCCTATATACTTTCCTCTTTATTTCGTCCTGGGTCTTCCTTTGGGGACTTTTCCCTCGCTGTTACTTCAACTATGATCTTCTCAAACCCATTATGTATCAAGGCGTGTCCAATCCATCTGGATCTTCTTTTTTGTGTAGTGTTCCATATTGTCCTCTACTCTTCTACTCCTCTGTAAATTTCATCATTCCTTATTTTTCCCGTCCATTTTATCCTCACCATCCTACTCCAGCACCAGGTTTCAAAGGCGTCTGGTCTGGTCTGCTTTTTCAATGGTTCATTCTTCCGATCCATAGAGTGCCACGCGCCACGGGAGTATTGCCATGAACTCTTTCCTCGCTCATTGTTTTATCTTCTTCAAACATAGCAGTAGCACCATGAACACCTTGTTAGCGTCAGCTATTCTTTCCTTGATGTCCATTGTACTTTTTCGGCCCCACGTGATGGTACCTCCAAGATAGGTGAAAGAATCCGCTTGCTCTAATTTCTCACCTCTCGGGGTGACTTCTACATTCACTTTTATCTTCCACATACTAAAATTTTAGTCTCCGTACCATTCATTTTCATGTTTTATTCTCGGAATACCTGGTCGATTGCGTTTAGTGACCTTTGAAGATCATCGTAAATTCCTGCTATGACTGTGATATCGTCTTCTACGCGGATTTTTCAGCAGCATCGGACATTTCGCAGATGCTGGAGCAGTGGCTCTCCACGAGGAAGAGTCGGGATGGGAAACACTAGGTGGAAGTTTCACTTCAGGATTAATCCGATTTCCATTTGGTAGCTTAGATGTGAGCAGTTCTAATGTTTAATAAGAGGAAAGTATAGTCAACTCCGTCGTCTTTAAGTGCCTTCACCATTTCTGGCTCGTGGAAGATAAAAATAATTCATTATTATATACATGATAGTCTGTCATAAAAGGATAGGATGCAATGATTATTTGAAAGCCTTGGTTACACGATACATTAATTCGTACGAATTAATGTGCGATTGCATTAACGCGTGAATGAACGCGAAAATTCACCGTGTAACCACACCAACTTGTATGAATACGTGAACAGGAAAATAGAACCTGCTCTATTCAGTTCATGCATTCGCATATGAACACTTGCAAGTTAATGTATCGTGTAACCAGGCCTTAATGAACAAATGGCAAGTGAAACATTAATAGAATAATGAGTTTTAAATAGATCAAAGACCTTCTACTTCGTATTTAAAAGACACGGTTTCCGCAAAACGACAATGTGTTTCGGTGCAAGTGAAGTAAATTTAAAGAGCTTTTAGGCTGGAATAGACAGTGCGTTCTTAATGCGCACGCTAATACAGTTATTAATGTCTAAAATTGTATTGGTTTTGTCCATGTTATTTAATTTGTAAAGTTTTTTTGCTGACTCGGAATGTATACGCCATTTAAATTAAGTTATACCCACAGGCTACCAAAGCTTTTGCTACCGGCGAAAGGCGGCCATTTAATACTCCAGATCTGTTAGCAGTTCGAGTAAATTGCTCCCTCTGTCAGCTTGGACGTTATGCCTTGGCCGACTTGCAGTCTTTCGTTAAGATCAGGTTAGTTTCGGCGCCGGGTTTCTCTGCTTCCCTCCACCCTACCATCTATCCCTATCCTAATATCTCTACTTTGAGCTTGAAGCGCGGATTTGCGTGGAAAATACTTTAATTTCATCGATGATGATGTGGGAGGAACTCCAGGTACTTGGTACTCCCGCCCGACGAATGGAACGTAAAATCGTGGACCCATTGGCGCCACTCGCTGAGTTCCGAACAACTCCGAAGCCAGGTTTCTCGCCACTCTTCCAAAATTCTCCAAGCAGCCTAGCTTTTAAGGAAGTCTGAAGGAGATTAGTCCCAACTTAAAATAAAGACCTGGGACCAGGGAAAGATAGCCATAATAACAGGGTGGTGAATAGCGGAGTTGATAAGAGCCAGCGACGGGTTGCATTTGTAATGAACAAAAAACTTGGTAGAAAAATAGTCTATGTACCTAGAGCAGGTGAGTGATAGGATGATAGTCATTGAGGAAGATCCAATGAACTCATTAATAACCCGGTTTTATATACCTACCTTTCATCATAGAGAGGGAGAGGTAGATACGATCAATCGGCGGAAATAATTGATATATTAGAGCAGAGAGTAAGCAGTTGGTAGCAATGCGGGATTGGAACGAGGTGGTGGGTGAAGGCAGTAAAGATGGATGATTATGGGCTAAGGAAGGTAAAATGACAGTGGCGAGAAAGCAAAAGAGTTTTGCCGAAGAAATAATCTAGTAATCACAAATACTTGTTTCAGGCATCATCCTCGACGCAGGAACACTAGGAAAAAGCCGGGGGACACAGATAGGTTATAAAGAGGCTATATTATAGTAAGATAGATTAAAGAACACTACTAAAAACACCCACATCTATCCAGAGGCTGATGTAGACTCAGATGACAATTTATTAGCGATGAAATGCCGCGATTAAACCAAAAAGATAAGAAGTAGTCAAAGGACACGATTATGGAATACAAAAGCATTGGTATGGGGGACTAAAGAAGTAATAAGAGCTGGTTGATAAAATTGTGAATATAAATCGGAGATTGAGACCAGTGGAAGATGAATGGAGGAGTTTGAAAAAAGGAATTGTAGGGGCAAGGACTGCAACGGCAGGTGTAGGTATTAAGTGCAACTTAGGTTAGAAAACCTTAAGTCCTGGAGGAAATGAAAATGGAGATATAGGAGATAAGGAAATGGAAGAGCGTAACTCAAGAGCTCAGCAAAGGAAAATACCAGGAATAAACAACAGGCTTCAAAAAGAAACAAAGAAAGCAAGAAAGGCAGGGTGGAGAGAACAGATCGGCTCAAAATTTTCAAAGAGAGGGAAGACCAGATGCACAGCACAGCTAAACAATGGACGGGTGGTAGTAAGGGAAAGGGAATTTTTAAGGTTACAGGCGAGATTAAAAGGAGTAATGCGGACCCTAGGAGGAAGACACCAAAATTATGAGCAGGATGTTTTTCCTTGCTTTGAAGGTTTCGAGAGGGCGTTTGATAGGTTGGCCTGGGGTAAATTAATGGAGGAGCTGAAGATTTGTCAGGGTCGATGGGAGGGACAGGCGTCTCGTCTGGAATCTCTTTATGAACCAGAGGGTGCAGGTTAGGGAGGCCGATAGAGAATTGAGATGGGCCGTAATAGGACGGGGAGTGCGGCAGGGGTGCCCACTCTCGCCGTTGCTATTTAACGTGTGTTCAGAAGATATGATAAGGGTGACATGGGGAGAGATGGAGGTTGAAATAAAGGTAGGAGAGGATCTGATGAAGTCAAGGAGTTTGCAGATGATCAAGCATTGATTTGTCATTCATCCGAGGGGTGACAGTCCATGATGAATTATGATTTAAGGTGGAGAGTGAGAGGTATGGGATGGAGATAAATCATAAGACGAAGAAACAGATGATATTCTCCAGAAAGATGATTGTGGGGCTAAATACAAAGGTTGGGTGATACATAATAGATCAAGAAGAGTAATTTACACATCTGGATAGTATTTTGGATGAGATGGGGTTTAGTGGTAGGGCCATAAGATGTAGAATAGCTCCAGCTAAAGAAGCATTTTCGAAGGGGAGGGAACTGATGATGGAGGGTCTGAGTAGAGACGTAAAGAAAAGACTGGTGACGACTCTGATATGCATGGCGCTGTATGGGGCGAAGAGTCAGCCATTGGGGAGGGAGGATGTACATAGACTTGAGGCGTTTGAGATGTAGGTGTGGAGAAGGATGGAGAAGGTTAGCTGGGAGAAGGACGAACGAGGAGGTATTGGATACGGTTGGAGAGGAGAGGAAGCTAGTGGCATAAATTCGGGGGAAGGCAGAAGAGATGAATGGAGGACGTGTTGAAAAGAGAGAGGAAAACCCTGGGGAAAGATGGAGGAGGAAGGAAGAGAACAGGAATTCTGGTATAAATATGAAGAGGAAGATGGTATGAGGATTGGAGAAGGATGGAGACGTAGAGTTGGGTGGTGAGGAATACGAACGATGAGGTTTTGGATATGCTCAGAGAGGAGAGGAATCTGGTGTCGGAGGTTCGGAGAAGGAAGTGGTGGATCGAGTGTATTTAGAAAGGAGACATTGTTGAAGATGCAACAGAGGGGGAAACACAGGGGAAGATGGGATGAGATGTGGGATTCTGGACGAAATACGAAGGGGGAGGGGATGCGAGGAATGGAAGGGGGAGCATATGGCGGGTATTCCACAGGTGGTTAAAAGGCACAATGTCCCAGAAATTGGGACGTTAGGATGTAAACTGCCCAAAAACATACCTATCAGCTGGCAGAATACTCGAATGAATGAATGGAGACCATATAACAATTTTATAAATACATAAAAATAGCGGTCAGACTAATAAAGATAATATTTTGTTAGTTTATATACTATAATACTATGATTTGGCGTAGACAATAAAATTATTTACGCAAAAACTTAGTATTATAGTACTGAAAATCTAGGTAATTAATTAAATGTATAAGTATCAGGTTTCAATGATTGTTTCAGCGCATTTTTTCCGCCTTACGGAGAAAATACTTTCACGCCCTTGGATGTTTTGTGGTTCCATTAAAATCACTGCGGATTTTGTTTTAGTATAGTTGAGAAAGCACACATACTATACACTGTTAAACATCTGCGGAGATATATGCGTTAGGAATTCTTCATTTTTTAAGATAAAGTCTCTCCTGAGAGCATACCCGTATTATTTCCTACGTAAAATGACCGATGCAACTACATACATCGCAATGGGCTTCGGCAACTATCTCGTAAAGAATGAAGGTTAGAGACTGATGTTTTCTTATCAATGCAAAGATGAGTTATAATTTCTTTGAAATGAGGCCAAATTAATTGAACTTTTCGTGAGGTGATGTCTCGCACAAATCACCTCATTTCTCGAACCGTCAATCCAAAAATGAACTCGACTGTGGCCTGCTTCCTCAAAATGGCGCTGCATACGGGTATTATCGAATAACGAGGTGACATGAGGCACACCTCTGGCCGCGCGCCTCCGCGTCCGATACACGACGTTGACATGGATCTCGAGGGATGGTCGGGGATGGGGGGGGGGGGATGGGAGAGGACGCTCGGAGAAACCACTCCCGCCGCTCTGCCGAGGACGGTTGAGGGGTCGTCACCCTTTTCGCTTTGGCTTCGGGGTGTTAAGTTTCCAGCGCGCGCTCCCTCCGGAGTGTTGGCGGGCGATGGGTGTCCCGTTACCCACCCAAGAGTCACTCACCTCCTTTCAGAGAGGGGGGGCGACGAGAAGCGGGGGAGGAGGGTAAGGGGGGAGACAAGATGTCACTCTAAGGGGAGGAGTGGGTACACTTTGCACTCGAACCTGATGGCAACGTATATGTCAAGCGAAAGATCACTGGCGCTGAGCAGGGAATGAGTTTGAGACGTCGGCTACGGAACTTTCAAAAATACTGCGAAGCGGAGGAGGAAGGTCGTTCAGCGGGGAGGGTCAGTCAGGCCACCAACACAAGCGCATTGAGAAGCTGGGTTGCTCACCACTAACTGCCGTCCCGTTTCGACTCGTCTAACTATGAGACTTCAAGATAGGGCCCCGGGTTAGGTCATAAGGTAAGGTGATTTTAACCACTAGCCTCGCATTTAACGTAGTTTGAGCTAAATATCATTTTACTTAGAAATCCATGAATTTGGTCACATTTTAAAGAAAAATATCTCACCCTTCTAATGACATCAAAAATCCTACCCCTAACCACATATCTTTCGGAGATATTTGCCAAAAAATACCAGCCATTTTACATGGGAAATGGTATGTGTATACTCTCCAGAGAGACATTATTTACAAAATGAGGAATTTCTAACACTTAGATGTCGTAAAAAAAACTAACCGCGTGTAGTTTGTATGTTTTCTAAACCTTTTTTGTAAAATCAATCATATTGTCACCGCAGTAGGTTCTTGGGTATCACATAAAACCTTCCGTTTTGAAGGAGTTTCAAACGCACCGCGCGAAAAAAATGTGTTAAGTTAAAGACTTATTTTTGTATTTTCAGTTAATTACTTCCCATTTCTGTTATATAAAACTATATTATTGCAACATTAATAATGAAATATTTAATTGATGTGTCCTACAGCTGGTGAAATTAAAACGGGTAATTCGAATATGGTCTTTATTATGACTAGGGAACTATCTCGCTCGGACTACCTTAAGCGCCTCGTGTATGTTATGCGAAATAGTTTGGTTCCCCTGCCTCACTCCTGCTTGTCTTTCGTCGCCATCCTCTCTTCCCTTCCGTCCTTTCACTTCATTTCTCTACTTGTACTTCCCCCCCCTTGCCGCGCAGCTCTCTGTCAGGACCTTTGCGGGCGCTATTCATGAATTGGAGATGCAGTAATCATAATGCACCCAGAGTGCATAGGGAGAAGACGAGAAAATAAAATAAATCGTAGACATGCAAACTTTATGAAAATTGCCCTTGGCGAAAGCAAATATTCACTTTGAAATGCTTAAAAAAGACTGCTCAAATGACAATGACAATAGTGGTATTTATTCGTTGAAATGTAAATTGTAAATTTTATCATATTAGGCACACTAGTAGAAATTTCATGAGTGAATTTCAGAGCATAGGAAACCATTACTTCGTGATGATCATGTTTACCAAGCACTTTATTGAGAATTATCATTCATTTGAGTTTCAACTAAATATACCCACCTCATACCTGTTACAAAGTTTCTGGATTAGATTTTATAGTAAATTTTGAATAAGGAATATTTTGTTAACTGAGTGGGAAAAAATTGGTGACGTTTTTCCTATAAATCACACACGATTTCTCTCTCAGCTCGTTCCTCCTCATCCTCAATCACTTCCCCATAGCCCTGACCTTGATCCTTTGCATAGTTCATAATAACCCGCATTACTTTCCTCTTCACCTTGCCAACAACCATTCCAACCCCTTCCTCCTCCCGTTTAAATCTATAAATAAGAGAGTGATTACTCGTTGTGTTACTTGCTTCTTGAAAATGATCAGACAATGTCGAAATCGATAGAGGAAAAATAAATTGTTCGGAGTAATTACAAGGTGAATATTCCCTTTTCAATGGGAGACGAGTTGGTAAAATTCTCTGGATCCACCCTCTATCGTCGATATTCAGCGAGAAAAGTGTAAACATTCAAGGGAACGCCGTCTACCAGGAGGGAAATTAAAAGTTGTGACTCCTCGGGACATCCATTGTAGAAAGTCGAGTCACCAAGCGTCGGCATTGTGTACCAACGTGTTTTGAGGGGATACCCTCTTGGACTCGCAAAATTGATAGAGTATTTTAGAACGTATGCCGGCCATAATACCTCCAGACTACAGTGAAATTTAGGGACTATTGGGAACAACTTACAAATAGATTAAAGATTGATCCAAAAAAAATTCACTCATATAAATGATGAGTAGCCATCCATAATAATGTGGCAAGATGAATAGTATCCTGCGGGCAGAGCGTCGATTCTCAGTGAAGGCGAAGATTCTTTCAATAATTTTGTGGAATTCTATTCAATATTTTGGATACACAAGCATTTCGTTCGTCAGACGGAGCGTTAAACCTGGGATTTTCTGTGGATTTCCGCAGACGACAGGCTAATCCAGACACCCTCTCTATCCTTACGACACTCCAAAAGTTATTCTTCCCAAGCCAGCCAATTTAACTATGCCTTAACTGGAATTATATGCCATCCATGGAAATAGAAAAGTAAAATCAATTGTCTTTGAAATAAACTGCTAGAGAGAAACAAGGTCGAGACATAAGTACGTTGGTCACGTAGCAGGCGAGTAAAATATTACAAGAAATCCTTAGGTTTAATCCTTTAGGCTTAAAAGGTTTCCTCCAACGACATAAATAAACACTCAAATAATGAGTCGTCTACGCTAAACTGGATGAAACTTTAAAATTGAGTTTGTTGCCGGATATTAGGCGTCGACTTGCGTGACGAATCTTGTTTCATAACGGATTTTTCATTCGAAACCTACGTAAATTCCTCTCCTACGAATCTCTGTTTATGATATGACTCGAGCGAAATTAGGCACTCAACCGTTGAATTTTAAGAGTTGACGAAGTCATGCATTAAACTTAAAAGTCAATTATAAACGTCACCATCAATTCCTTAAGCTGCCATGCAAACAGGAACAGGTTCTTCAGAAATATGAACTTGCGAACACCGTAAGGAAACGAAGGCTAGCACTTGAGGGAAGAAAATGTACTCCCTAAAAGCATTTCAGAGAGGCTCACCACCGTTATAAGATTGCTAGTTTCAAAATGAGGGTAAACACGAAGATTCCGCATTGCTCAAAGGAGAGGGAATTACTCGGAGGTTATTTCCGTTGGCTGACACGGACTCCAGAGGGCCTTGCGGTCGGCACCCCTTCAGCAATGGGGCCGTGAAAATTGCGGCAACTCGGTCGAAAGACGTTCTCACTGCGCGCACAACGAGAGGGCAGGAGAGGCTAAGAAGGCAGCAGCCAAAATCAACAGCGAAATATGTTCATCCACACTTATTTAGCCCAAAAAATTCAAGTAATCGAATAAGCCTCCAAAACTTTTTACACGCATTGGTGGTTACGGCTTGATATGGAGGGTCGCGTTGCATGGGGCAGAAACGTAAACCTGGCAAAACGATGACGACAATAGGGTGAAGGCACTCGAGGGGTGGGTGTGGAGGAGAACAGAGATGGTGCGGTGGAAGAAAAAGAAAACAAACGTGGAAATGCTTGAAATAGTTGGTGAGGATAGGAAACTTCTAGATGAGAAGAAGGGCGGACAGGATAGGTGGTTAGAAGAGGTAATAAAAGGCGATGAGTTGCCTAAGACCGTGAGAGGGAGAAGAGAATTGGGCAAGTGGGGAAAGGGAACAATGAGAATAGGTTCAATGGAGGGGATGATTAAGTGCAGGACGTATGCGTAGATGAAGAAAGAAATATTAACGATAGATTGCACGTATGAAATCCTAAGCATTATCTCTAACATGTAATAAAACCAACCTTTCACAGGAAGAATACTTCGTTAATGGGCTTGCGACGGCTAGGACGGCGAATGAGGGATGCAACGTAGATTCCCTGGGGGATTGGGTCGGTGTGGTGACTGGTCTCCCATCTCGAGGACGGATTCCGGCTGTGGCAGAGATTTCTGCATGAAAATACCGATCCCTATTAAGGGGTTATTTTGAAGATCACACTAGGAATTTATAGAACCAACTTTCTTCGCCGCCTGATACGTTAAACTGTGATATTGGTAACTCTCCTGCCTTTATGGTGGTTGGAGCGACTATATTTGGAACAGAATTGCGTGTAAATTATTATACGTGTTCTAATAAGTGATAGATATAGACTGAATAAAAAAATGAAAAAGCTATATTTTTTGGTAATTCGATAATATCTAAACACGCAACCTTAAGGTAAATTTATTTCGGAAATAAAAAATATCCTTCGGAATAATTCAATTACATAATTACGGATGTTTTATCAATACGCTAAATTATACATTTCTTATCACTATCAATGTTACTTTAAAATATTTAGGGGTCACGCCGAATTCAATGTTTGAAAAAAAATTCTACGTAATTTCTTCTTAATTTCGAAAACTGCGTCGAAGTCTCTATATGTACCATGATAAGGAAAAAATCGGAAAAAATTTAAATATACCTCTAGTATAACGTTCATCACTGTCAGTATGGTGAGTTTCAAAGGATGAAATGATGCGCATAAATAAAATAGGTCCAGTGCAGTTTCTTTCGACTTTCTTAAAAAATTGTCAATGTGCGCACTCCATGATCCACGATAACTGTTTCGGCCACTCAAGAGTGCATAAGTTCTAGTCGATGTTTCCCCGAAGCCTCTCATTCGCTAGATAATACTTTCTCTACCAACCAAACCATCAGTACTCTTGGCGCAAATGTCCACAGTGATCGGTCGCCTCACCTAATAACTTATCAACCACTCTCTTGCAGCATTGTACCCACGTCCATAAATCCATCCGAAAATCTGAATTGGATTACACTTACTACCAATTACTTTACGTTAAATTAGAGGATTCAATCAGCTGACTAGAAGGTTTTTGAACAGAATTTATGATAACGTTCTAATTTCTGGAACATTGCTCTGTTTCCCCTCCTATACGCGATCCGCCATTATATCCCTCTTAAAATCCTCATACCGTCTTCCTCTTGATTTTTGGCCAGAATTCCTATTCTCTTACTTCCTCCTCCACGTTTCCCCACGGTTCTCCCCTCTCTTACCCTCTTCAACATTCCCTCTCTTCTCAACACGTCCTCCATTCATCTCTTCAGCCTTCCCCCGAATTTCCGCCACTAGCTTCCTCTCCTCTTAAACCATATCCAATACCTCCTCGTTCGTCCCTCTCACTACCCAGCTCACCTTCTCCATCCTTCTCCACACCTACATCTCAAACGCCTCAAGTCTACGTACATTCTCTCTCCCCAATGGCCGAGTCTTCGCTCCATACAGCGCCACGCATATCAGAGTCGTCATTAGCCTTTTCTTTACGTATATACTCAGACCCCATCATCAATTATTACCTCTTCTTTGGAAATTAATCTTTAGCTGAGGCACTTCTACATCTTATACCACTAAACCCCCTCTCATCCCAAATACTATCCAGATGCTTAAACTACTCTTCTTGATCTATTATTTATCCTCCAATCCTTGTACTCAGCCCCAACCTCATCTTTCTGGAGAATATCATCTGTTTCGTCGTCTTATGATTTATCTCCATCCCATACCTGTCGCTCTGCACCTCTAATCATTATTCATCATTGACCTTAGTCCCTAGGCTGACTGAAAAACTAATGCTTGATCATCTGCAAATCTCACTGACTTCATCAGATCCCCTCCTACCTTTATTTCAACCTCCATCTCTCCCCATGTCACCCTTATCATATCTCCTGAACACACGTTAAATAGCAACGGCGAGAGTGGGCACCCCTGCCGCACTCCCCGTCCTATTACGGCCCATCTCGATTCTCTATCGGCCTCCATAACCTACACCGTCTGGTTCATAAAGAGATTCCAGACGAGAAGCAAAGGCGATAGTGGGCACCCCTGCCGCACTCCTCTTCCTATTACTGCCAATCCGATTTTCCCTCGGATAAACTTAACCCTTTAACTGCGGCATGACGTGATATCACGTCATGTGGTGTGTGGTACCGTGGGTGTTCCAGAATTCAGTAAGGGGCCTAGTGATAGTTCCCTAGGGAAATCTGGTATACTCACAGTACCCTTGACGTGATATCACGTCATCAGCCCCAACGTAAAGACAACCGTGACGTGATATCACGTCATGCCGCACTCCAAGGGTTAAAGATTCCAGATGAGACGTCTGTCCCTCCATTCGACCCCTAATTTCCTCAGCACTTCCATTAATTTCGCCCACTCCACCCAATCGTATGCCTTATCGAAGTTTACAAAGCATAACCTAACGCATATTTCAGGTTTCTTCCTATTCATTTCCTCATCACTTCTATATCAACCCGCGTTCCCGTCCCTCTACAAAATACCTAACTGGTCGTCCTCCAGGTATTTTTTAGCCTATAAATAACGAATGAGAAAAAAATTTTTCTTCCAGCCAAAGAAAATATTAACAATTTATTCTCTTTTCATCTACGCTTAAGTGCGAGAAATATGTAAAACATACTGATAGTAAGTTTTAGGGGAAAATCATGCGAAACTTCCTCATCTCACATAATAGTATGGAAAAAAGTAATGTCCCTAAAACATGTGGGTATATATCTTTCCATAGTTTCGCCATACATGGAAAAAACATTTTAAATAAATCCTTGTTTAAGAGGGGTCTACTACTCTTGGTTAAGGTAATTGAGGAACCAAATGAGAGTTTTAGTTAAAAAAGTTTATCTTCACCTTTAAACCTAAAAATAAGCTTTCTTCGAAGTTCATCTGTCGTTAAAAGCTCCACACAGCGCAAAAAAGCCTGAAGAAGCGTCGAACGAATTTTATTAAACGTGGTCGAACGAAGTAATGAATTAAAGTGTTTGACGCGAATTTAGCGATATCACAAATAAAATAACGCATACGACCCGGGTTCTAACGCTTAAGTTAGTTTCAGCGAAATATAATTTAGCTTAGAAATAAATGAATTTGGTCTCATTTTAAAGATAAATATCTCACCCTTCTAATGACACAAAAAATTCAACCCCTTACCACATTACTTTCGGAGATATTTGCCAAAAAATACCAGTCTTTTAGATGGGAAATGGTACGTGTATACACTCCAGAGAGACATTACTAACAAAATGAGGTATTTCTAACTATTCTCACCGCTCTAATGACATCAAAGATTCTACCCCTTACCACATTACTTTCGGAGATATTTGCCAAAAAATACCAGTCTTTTAGATGGGAAATGGTACGTGTATACACTCCAGAGAGACATTACTAACAAAATGAGGTATTTCTAACTATTCTCACCGCTCTAATGACATCAAAGAGTCTACCCCTTACCACATTACTTTCGGAGATATTTGCCAAAAAATACCAGTCTTTTAGATGGGAAATGGTACGTGTATACACTCCAGAGAGACATTACTAACAAAATGAGGTATTTCTAACTATTCTCACCGCTCTAATGACATCAAAGATTCTACCCCTTACCACATTACTTTCGGAGATATTTGCCAAAAAATACCACTTTTACATGGGAACTGGTACGTGTATGCACTCCAGAGAGACATTATGAGGTATTTCTAACACTTAGATGTCGAAAAAAAACTAACAGCGTGTAGTTTGTATGTTTTCTAAACCTTTTTTTGAAAATTAATCATATTATCACCGCAGTAGGTTCGTGGGTATCACATAAAACCTTCCGTTTTGAAGAAGTTTCAAACGCACCGCGCGAAAAAAATGAGTCAAGTTAAAGACTTATTTAGAAATTTTCAGTTAATTACTTCCCATTTCTGTCATATAAAACTATTATTGCAACATTAACAATGCAATATTTATATGTGTCCTACAGGTGGTGAAATTAAAACGTATAATTTGGAAATGGTCTCTATGACTAGGGAGTACCTTAAGCGTCATCATCAGGTCCTAATGATGACGCTAAAGCGATATTACCAAGGTCATGTGTATTATTTTGGGGCGAAGCAAAAGGTTAAATACTTTTCTTACCCCATTAAATACTTTTCTTAAAGGCATAACACCAAGTAACAAAGGAAAACGTTTAATTTAAAGTAATGAATTCCGCCTCAGAGATTTTCCTTATGAGTGCTTCAGCAAAAAAATATGTTAGGAATGCCAACAATTTTTTTGACAGGATTCCATGAATGACCTTTTCCTCCTCTTGAGAAAAACGCAACATAAAGAGCGAAAAAAAGTCAAGCTTTCAACTGATGTGATTCAAGTATCTGTCAGCCCAACCCAAATGAGGGGAAAATATTCTGCTCCGGTGAAAGCCTTTCTCAACTTTCTTCTTACGTATTCCGGGCATCACTCGAGGAACGTGGGCCGGCCGGGAGACTTTTTTTCTCGTTCCTCGAGCGTCCGGGGGACAATTCGCTCCACTCCTAATCTGAAGAGAAATCATTTGCGCTTTTCTTCGCCAAGATTTACGATCGAGGCAGTGACTGACGCTCCTTCGCGAGCGATGTCGGTTTGGCTGCGATTCCGATGGAAATGGAAATTCTGTGGGCGGAGCCTTTACTCTTGAGACCGCAACACTTGGAGCTCGTTTGCTTCGGAAATGGAAAGAAAAATATTAATCGGCCGTGGGCGGCAGTATTTTTTTAGCCGCTGAAGTTTTAAGTACCCTAACAGCCCTTCACAAGTCGGAAAACCTGCAAATAAAGGAGGATCAGCAGAATTCCACCATCTACGGTAGTCATATTAAAAGGAATAAACTTTGAGAACTACAGCTTTACTGGACACATCCCGACCGGTTTCAACGCCTTCGTGTCCGTTTCAAGATTATAACCTCGCAGACTATTCTAGTGATGGTAGTTTTTTATACTTTTTGCGCTCAAATCTTCCGGCATCAAACGTATCTTTCGTCGCACTATTTCTCTCTTCAGCTCTCAATATACTTCGTCCCGCCTTATTGCTCATCCTGACCCCCCCCCCACTTCCCCGCTTGCAAGCATTCTACTCTCAGAAACGGTCCAATCTGAATATCAGGAACGGTCGAATAACGCAGGGACCTAAGATCTTAAGATTTTATTCTAGCAATTTTTCTATCCATAGAACTCTAATAAACTGCTTTTACTTTCTATCTGCGCCTCAGGAAGCCTAAGGGTGTACTTCCCGGATCAGCGGCAGTATTTCTACTAGGAGTCTAGATGAAAGCACACAAGTCTATCAAGGACAAGCAGTCTTGTATCCACGTGTATTGTGTGAGGATACTACAATTTGCAAAGTTTCCTGTGCTAAATTACTCCCGCGATAGGCTCTACGAGAGAAAATTTCTGAGCAAATAAAATAATTATAGTAGAATGGAAGGGATGAAAATAAAAAAGGAATTTATTAAAGCAAAATTCATCGACTTACAATCGATAATTAAATAAAAGACCATCAAAAAATGTTCAAAACTTTATGTGCGAACTGGGTTTTCCCGTTTTTTTCTTAGGAATGAAGAGTTCCCAGTTTTCCAACCGATTTGAGAAGTCGATTTGAGCGGACGTTTCCGTGGTTGGCTTAGCCATCATCTTCAGGGAGAACTCCTTTTTCCATCACTTTGGAAAAGATTGCGAGGTTAGGTACTGAAACTTCGGTGATCGACAGCTCAACCCGTATGGATATCTGAGAATTCTTCAATCAATTTTGACTTTGCTATTAGCCAAAAATAATTCGGTTTACATTTGATAATTCGATATTTCAAAACTTAGCCTCGCGGAGACTTTATCAGGAAGTTTCAACATTCAGGAGCTACGAGACAAATCCCCGCAGTCTTTAGGCGAAGAGCGAATCAAACACTTACTTTTACGCGGGCCTATCATCGAGATGTATCGCCCTCATCATGGTAAAGTGTTAGGTGGAACAGAAAGGATACGGGAAAAGAGAACCTGAGGGAACAGGGAAAAATAGATTTCGTTGCGAAATGGCCCTCTTGGAGAGCGAGATTCAAAGCAAGGGCGCCACATAATTGGAGCTGTTTGCTGCATATCAGGGCTAATGAACAACTGTGCGGTTATTCCTCATTTGGAAGTCAGCCGTCGGCAGTTCTTTGGTTTTAAGAGACGCCGACGCGCCCGGGAAACAAACATCAACATGTCCCGACCTTCTTTCAACGGTGTTCTGCGGTGAGACTTGCCTATAGAAGTGGATCAAAACAGTGCGACACTTCCAACTTGGAAATGCTTTGAGAGAATGAACCGACAAACCATGCATGTCGAAGGAATACTGATGGTTTGCTAATCTCCGTCTGTTTAATCCGAAGAACAGTTCATGACTTTGGTAGAACGACTATGAAAATTAGCGGCGGGTCTGCACTTTAAGAAATAGATATCGGACTGGAAAATTACTCATAGCGAAGTGTCAAAATATTTATGGTTATGTGTTCTTAATCCTCGCTTCATTCTTTCAAGTTTACTGTAATCCTGGGATTAAAATTAAATACTTAATGTCAGCCACAAATTCTTACGTTTTTAATCGAACTACCAGTTTTAGTCAGGCGTCTAACCTTGCTATTTGCCAAGTTATAGGGGAGAATGGAGTCCTGAGGGCTCCATTCTCCCTAATAACTAAGTGACTCCACTTCGAAATGTCCTATTTCAGCATATCAATACTCTTATAACCATCTGAAACCTTTCCATCAATTGGTTTAAAGCTCCATACACATTTTTTTCTGGCAAGTTGGCAGAAAATTAGGTGCGCTCGTCATCCTTTAAAAATACTGAATTATGAACACATTGAAGTGTACAGTGTGCTGAAGGAAAGAAACGTCCCTCAATAAGGTTATTAACGACGATGTTTCATTCCAAAATCGCAATGCCATAAGGAAAAAACAGGAAAGATCGTGCCGCAATTTCCTTCGAAGAAAATCACTGTTTTCGACACGGTTTAACACGGGATCTTAATTTTTTAATATTTATTTAATTGCTTCCCCGCTACACTCTGGGCGCAGTAATTCATTCCATTAAAGTAAATATAGCGTAAAATCGTGAAAGTAAAAGAGAAAGGAAGTACTTACAGTACAAGTCGTTAATGACGCGGAGAGCAGCGTTCATGATACCCTTAAATCGGCAGCATTAATACAAGTAGTCGAGAGACAGGGCCGCCTCTCAACAAATTTTAATGTAGGAAGGAAGGATTCATCCAGAAAAAAAGGAGAGATGACCACTCCACACTGTCACGAGTTATTCCGCGCCACTCATGATGACGCAAAGCAACTCACTCACCGTTGACCCTTCCCAGGTTTCATCTCACAACGCTAAAACCAATTGTGAATCCCATTTCGCCATTACCAAGCGATCTCTTAATTATCCCCTACCTCTAATCCACCAAATGCGGATAATCAGGAAGTGGATGTACTTCTTCATCATGTAGACCACGTATGGCAGCCTTGAAGCGACTGCAAAGGCTGAGTAGGCGTCAGGGTGAAAGGTGACAGGAGAAAAGTTGTTAACAGTTAGATACTAGTGAGGATATTTCTCACTCATTTTCTGCACAAAGGTTACTTCTAGAATGACTCAATATAGTTTCAGGAGAGTCACTCCAGACTCAAGTTCGAAGAGCCACAAGCATTTGGAGGAGAAAGTTGAGGATAAGAATGAGGAGCGGCAATTATTTCGCCGATAACTAACAGAATTGTCAGATATCTGAGAATAATGCAGATGGATATAGATGCCCCACGTAAACTACTAGATGAGATGGCCTTATATGAATAACTGAAGATCCGTTTTACGAACACGGCTCTTGTACGTAAACTTGAGCATATGGATGTCATCCTTATGAGACATATTTTGAAGTAAATATCATTATAAAAATTAATACATTAGGGACAAAGGTATAAAGAGTTCATTTCGGCGAAAGTGAACCAAATTTTCAGTTGGTTTCATTGAATTGAAAGTTTAAGTTTTGCAGAGCGCATCTTTCGCATTCATTTCGTGGGAAAGCCGTTAGGCGTAATTTAAAACAAATAATGTTGTTAAATCAACCTCAACCTTATTGTGAGCGAATAGGACTCGTTAGTACATCATCTCAGTCCCTCGCAGGAAGTCAGGATAATGGCTGATACTTAGGTATATGAGATGATTCAATATAAAATCAGTGATTTAAACAACATAGACGGAGCACATATGAAAATCAATTGATGTCGTAATTTTCGTGTGGGTTTTTCATCAATACGATGGCGGATTATCCACGTCAAATGTTGACAGTCGATCAATCAAGAAACCCCCGAGATGAGAGGATAAGACTAGATTTTTCTATAAATCAGCAGTATCCAAATTAGGCGAAATATAGAATAATACCCGGAAGACTAAATTCACCTAGTTAGTTGGCTTTCTCTTGACCATTGTGCATACGCTGGTAAGTTATACAAGTAACCAAACCGTTGAGTAAACTTTCTTTTTCATTTATTTGCTCATCCAACGATTCATATTGACTGGAACTTAAGACAAACTACTGAAGACAAGAAGTTCGCCTTCATGGAAAAAAATATTTTTTTCTCAAAGCGAGAATGATTTTTTCATAACTCTATAATTCAAAGTGACTTTATCAACGAGTGATATGCCTCCCTATGGCAAGTTATGCCGGGTACTTTTGAGTGGTTGCATTTTAATTATAATTATCATGGCTATGAGGAAGCAAAATAGGATATGAACGCACTTTTCTTCATTGAAACATAAAAAATACTTCACAATACAACTATATCAAAACCGAAATGGTACACATAAGTGGCGGTTGTCGGCCCCGGTGGCGGCGGGGTAAAGTCCTCGCCTGCCACCCCAAGGGTCGCGGGTTCGAGTCCCGCCTGGGTGAGGATTTTCTGCCCAGGACATGGGTGTATGTGTCTCGTACGTTGTTACTGTTATTCACCCGACGTAAATTGGCCCATTGTGCTGTATTCGGGGTAGTGAAGATAAATAAAAATAAAAAATAAAAAATAAAATAAGTCCAATTTTCATAAGTATAATAATATTACACGTATCAATCAGAAATAAATGTGTAAGGAAAAGATATTTTTCATGTTCCCATCCACAAAAGAAGCAATGGCGTTAACATGCGTAAGACATCTACGTAGAAACACAAGGCGTCCCTATCGAAATCACATTTCCTACCCAGACACGTATGGGAAACTTAATGACAAATCAATGGCTGCGGCAGTGGCAAATCAATGAATTGTCGTCTCCAAACTTCAACCTATCGCTTCATGTGGTTGACCCTTTTCTAAGACTATAAAGGCCGCAGATGAAAATGTTACGGGCGCCTGCGTTGGAAAATCTTTCTTGAATCCGCAGCTCGTTCGTGAGGTCCTAATCAATGACCTTCGAAATTAACACGCCATACGCAAGCGGATGTGTATCTCCGTATCCCCAGGCTACACAAGCATTGGCGGGCGTATAACACACCAAATGCGCGCTATAGCTAAGGCGAGAGAAAAATAGCACAAAAGAGGAATTCTCAGGAACGGGTTTACATTAGTAGTAGTGTACTGTCATCTGAGAAAACCTAATTGGAAAATGCGCTTCTATTAATAAGAAGCACTCTCTTAGATGAAGCATCGAACCATATTTTCCACATGTTGCACCTAAGCTCCGCAGCATTAAGATATATGCATCCTGATGAGAAAATCTTCACAAATCAAGTGAAATACTCAGTTTTACATGGATATCGTAAATTTACAAGATTCGAACAAAATTAAGCTCACTTCCTATAAGACTCTGGTCTTGGATATTTTTCACCCGTTAATAATAGCGGCCCACGGCGATTTTCAAGATTAGTTTCATAGATTTCTCAAAGCTCTTTCTACGCGAGGCATGCATTTGTTCTGCGGAAGTAAAGTCGTGCGCAAATATTTACCCAAAATTGCATCGTTTCAGCACGCCAACTGTAAAGCGTATGCGCAAATATGCGCCCATGATATCGCCACATCAACAACTCATGAGCACGAGTTCGCACATCTACCCGTGATACTTTCTTAAGTGTATCTCCTTGGTTTTATGGGCTTAAGTACATACGTATTACGAGTGTAAGTATTAAGAAATCCAACAAGAAAATTGTCAATGGTAAATAATGACCATCACTGAAATCTGGCAGATATATAAGTGTCATTTTTTTCCATCTTTCTGCAAGTACCCAGGTTTGTGATTGACAAGAACGTGGAGAGGTACCTTGATAGAATTTAATTCATCTACCACATCAATAAACTCGAGACCGTTCAGCTTGGGTGCGTAGGTAGTGAATTCGCTCTGGACTCCAACCGGGCGCCCCTCGAGCTCACGAGTTCGTGTCGGCAGCCGTAGCCCAACAATAACAAAGGCTCACACCCATGACAGGCTTACTCACCCACCTCTGCCGGTGGCGGATTGCATGGGTCTGGAAAATGCCAACTCCTATGCTTTCATCACCGAAGGCGGCACAAGAAAAACAGTGCACAAATCAGATCCAAATGCTGCACTTCACAAGCCTGATTCTGATATTCAACGGATAATTATATTCAATAGAAGAAATCGAGCAACTCGATTAACTTTCCAATCAGAAATTCCACGCAACAGGTGAGAACCTATACGCTGAATTCATCGTTCGTGCCATCTATGAGAGAAGTTGAGTACTGCTACCGCTGCTGGGAGAGGAATTGGCGAAACTGAACGCGCTTCGCACGAAATGATATTTGCACAATACAATTCACTGGAGGATTAAACCTATCTCTTCCAGTTTTCCAAATAAATATTGGAAAAAGGGAGTGCCCAAGATAATCAAATACACATAGGAAATTAGATGGAAAATAGATGGAATGAAAATTTAAGTAACCTAAGCGATGTAAATACCTTGTTATCTACAGCTACATATTACGCTGCGAGCCACCGCATGAGCGTGTGGCAGGGGGGGATTGGGAGTGTAGGACACCAGCCGTGTAAAGGTGTAAAGGATGAGGTTTCGGGAGATGAAATTGTGATGTGTGTTATGAGTCTGTTTTGATTGGAGCTCCAGTTTTATTATGGTCATTTGTTGTAAGTGGACAGGACTAATTTTTGTACCATTCTGTTCGCCAATGTATCTCTCTTATTTTATCGCTTCTGTTGGACCTAGAAATGAGGTGAGGCGTCATGATAATATTCTGTGTCGCTCTGAAACACACCTGTTCTAAAATTCTCCAGCAAACTTAATCCAGCTCGCAGTCTCCCAGTCTCTAGCGGCTACCAACCTAATCCCTCTAAAAGTTGTGAGACACTATATGTTCGCTCGTAACAGTTTTTAACGAAGTGTGCTTTGTATTTTATTCATTTTTTTGGTTAAATCTTTATGACCTGGGTCCTAAATGCTCGCGGCGTATTCGAGGTGTGACCTAAACAGAGCTAAGTAGCACCTCTCTTTTACTTTCTCATCCGAGGACCGACCTATTAAACGCTTGATAAATCCTAGTTGCTTTAATGCTGTGCCGCATATGTTTTGAATATGTGTTCCCTACGATATGTCTGAAGTTACAGTAAATCCAAGATATTTGATATTTTCTGAGGACGTCATGCTTACACCATTCATAGGATAAATATGGCGTTGGCGTTATGAGCTTCGCAAGAAGTGTACCGTGAAGCATTCACTTAGATTTACTTCTGGCCCCAACTCCTGGCACCACATATGAATGTTGTTAAGGTCCGATGATAGACTTTCTGAGTCCGCGTCTTCGCTAATTTCCCGGTATACGGTCATACCGTCAGCAAATAATCGTAGTTTCCTCCTAAAACGAGAACTTAAGTCATTTATATAAATAATGGATAAAAGATGGCTGATCACACCACCTTGTGGAACACCGGATATGACTCTAAACATATCAGAGCTAATACCACTAATAGCTACTTGTTTGCGATCACTATGAAAGCTGCGTATCCAATACACTATTTTTTCATGTACTCCGCTTGATTGCAATTAGTAAATGAGTTTTTCTGAGGAACCTTGAAGAATGATTTCTTGAAATCAAGGAATATCGCGGCGACTTTCTTTTTCGATTCACCTGATTTTAGGATGTCGATAAGGAAGAGCGCAAGCAGTTTCGCAGGAACGACCCTTCAGGAAGCCACAAATAATATTACCAACGAGTTCGAGAATCTCGTATGAAAGTGATGTTCACGATATAGGCCGGTAGTTTCCTTGGTCATGTATGTTTCCTTTATAAGACATTTGCTATTTCCCAGTCTTGGGCTACCTTGCCTTCGGATAACAATTTGCAAAATATTATTTCTAGGAATCACCATCGACATAATACCCCACGAGCAGCATGGGTGTGTGGCAGGGGGTGTTACGTCACCAGCCGTGTAAAGGTGTAAGTTGTTTTGGAGATGAAATGGTGACATGAATTATAGAAGTGTATTTAGCGAGCTAAATTTTTATTGTGATCGTTTATTGTTCGCGGAAAGGACGAGTTCTTGTACATTTCTGTTCGGCAGTGTATCTCTCTTATTTTATCGCGTCTGTCAGACCTAGAGATGTAGTGAGGAGTCATGATAATATTCTCTATGTCGCTCTGAAAAATATCAGTTCTGAATTTATCAAGAAAACCTAAGCCTAGCGTGTAGTCTCCGAGTCTCTAGGGGCTCCCACCTTAATCCCTCTAAAAGTTGTGCGACACTATATGTACGCTCGTAGCAGTTTTTAACGAAGCGCGCTGCTTTCCTTTGTATTTTATTCATTTTTTTGGTTAAATCTATTTGACCAGGGTCCCAAATACTCGCGGCGTATTCGAGGTGTGGCCTAACCAGAGCGAAGTAGCATCTCTCTTTGACCTTTTCATCCGAGGACCTTCCGATTATACGTTTAACAAAACCTGGTTTCTTTAATGCTTTAAAGAATGGTGCAATCTGTAGCGCTAACTCCTTCAGCACGCGTGCAGGTATTACTTCTGGACCTGGGGACTTGTTACTTTTTATCGAACGCAGTTGTATAGTTATTCCATCACCTTGAATAATTATTCCAGCCATCGGCTCGTAAGAGTCAGGAATGTCTAAATTGTGCATTGTGTCATCCTTAGTGCATATATTTTCGAAGTAGTGGTTTAATAATTTGACTTAGTCGATGCTGTTGGTGACTACATCTACATATACGAAATATCGTGCAAGCCACCACTAGGGTGTGCGGCACGGGGTGATTCCACACCAGTCATGAAGCCCCCATCCCAGCTGAAATCCGAACCACGCACGTTTCCCGGAATGCCATGCGCAGGCCAAAATCAATCAGGATGACAATACGCGGTCAGACCAGAAAGTAGGAGAATGCTATATGGACGAATATCCTACCATACAGTACACAACTTGATATACGACTACTGGTTCTAATTACTGCGACAGATAAATAGTTCTACAAGGTATTGAATCATGCAAGAGCTATATCATACTGGAAATTGCATGCGAGGTTAGTAACTAATAATAATGTAGGGATATTTAACACGAGAACAAAACCTATTTAACCAAGTCAGTATCCTAGAACAAATCTATCGCAACAATTATGGTCCCTTTTTGCACGTGGAAAAATGATATTTTAAATCTATCGGTTGTGCAGTCTATTTCCTTTATCTTATGAAGTGACCGTTTCTACCACAATAGTTTGGCTCTTGCAAAATATGTTCATCGTCCGGCAAACAATAGTCCACATCAAACTTTCGTAAAAGATTTAATCTATATTTTTCTCTTCGATCGGATAGAGGTTCCCACTCTAATTCCCTCAACAATTTAGTTACACTGCTATGTTTATCGTAACAATTTTTAACAAACCTAGCTGCCCTCCGTGGTATTCGATCTATATCTGAAACTAGTCCTTCTTCGTACGGGTCCCATATACTGGAGGCGTACTCTAAGTGAGGTCACACGAGAGAAAAATAATATCGCTCCTTTACTTTATCGTCACATTGTCCCAGTATTCTTTTAATAAATCCTAATTTACGATTTGCCTGTCCGCACATATATGTGTCGTCACGTATATGCTTACCCCAGGACAAGTCCTGAGTAAGGGTCACACCTAAGTACTTCACTGACTCTACTTTAATTAGTTCGGCTCGATTAATTGTGGACGTCTTGTTAGTTAAGCTACTCTTTCTCCAAAAATTCGTAACAACGCACTTTAAAAAATGTAATTCTAACTGCCAAGTGTCGTTTACAGCATCTAGGTCTTTCTTCAACGCAAATCTGTTAAGACTCGGGAGTCATCATCCCTGTACAATACTGTGTCGTCCGCGAAAAGGGGAATTTTGCTCGTGACAACGGTGGTGATATTATTAATATACAAAAGGAATAATTAGGGACCAATGACACTTCCCAGGGGTACACCGGATGTGACTGTAACTGTTAAGAAAGATCGAAGGCTTTCACGACGTATGGTGTCGTAGAAGGTTACTCGGACTTTCCACTGGGTTAGGTTCTCCATTTCCGCCGACGTTTCGATGAACTACTCGTCCATCGTCCTCAGGGCGTCTCGGAGGTGGTCCTCATTATATACTGTTCGACGGGCTGGTTAACCCAGAGTCGATTTATTCGATATGTTGCACCATCGATATCGACTCCACTCGAAGAGGCGAAGAATCGAGATATCGATCGATCTTGTGGTTAACCAGGGCAGGTGTCTCGCGATTGGTCGAAATATTCCCGCCTTTTTTCCCAGGCTTCTCGGATGCTCTTCAGCACCTGTTTCCAAGAGTTACTGAGCGAGTATCCAGCGTCTCGATTCATCGTCTTCTTCATTCGAATTTCAATCGCCTCCCTTGTCAGCCTTTCCCAAAACTTGCCAATGCGGCAGAGAACCTTCGTCTTCTCCCAGCAGATGACATGGTCGTGGGAGATGCTGTGGTCGGCCACGGCAGACTTCTCAGGTTGTCCGAGCCTGGAATGCCGTTTGTGTTCTTTTACCCTAGTGGCGATGGTCCTCCCTGTCTCTCCCACATACACCAGGCCGCATGTTCATTATATCTCATAGATACCGGCTGTCTGGAGACCGTAAGGGTCCTTGGACGTGACGAGTTGGTTTCTAAGTTTGGAGGGTGGGCGAAAAAATGTCTCAATCTTGTACTTCCAGAGGATCCAGCACTTCTGCCTGAGACCGTGGAGACAAAGGATAGGCCGGTCCTGGCAATTGATTTTCGGCATTCTTCCTCAGTCGTGGTGTCTCGTATGGTGAAGGCCCTTCTCAGGGCCATGGAGATGTCTTTTCCACTATATCCGTTTTGCTGGAAGGTCTTCTTCAGATGTCGTATCTCTTTGGGAAGACTCTCCGAATCAGAAATGGCCTCGCTCGATGGATAAGGGTTAACAAGACCGCCGCTCTCTGCGAAGGGTAGTGATGCGTAGTCCATTGAGAAAATGGTCCGTTTGAGTCGGCTTTCTGTAGACACTGTGGCCCTCACCATTCACCCATATCGGCATGCCATTAACTCGACTGATTGAAGAGGGCCGCAGTTACGTCTGGAGCATTGAGTGTCAAGATGCCTTCGGAGAACTAAAGGAATGCCTTATCAGTGCTCCGGAGTTGAGCTACCCACTGCCACATGGGAAATTCACACTTGATACGGATGGCAACAACGTGGGAATTGGGGTGCACGCTCTCACATACAGGACGGCGAGGAAAGGGTTATCGGCTATTTAAGCAAGGTGCTGTCGAAGCCGGAGCACAACTATTGCATTACAAAAAGAGAGCTACTCGCAGTAGTCAAGTCGGCGGAGAATTTTCACAAATATGTTTACGGCAGAAAATACCAACCGAGGACTGACCATTCGGCTATAACGTGGCTGCTACGCTTCAAGAATCCTGCAGGACAGGTGGCAAGATTGATCGAGCAACTACAGGCATATGACTAGGATTCGGAGTATCGCTCGGGTTCCAGTCATCGAAATTGCGACGCCTTGTCACGGAGATCTTGCCCGAATGACTACGCGCAATGCACCCGCCTGGAGAGGAACATCGGAACTCATTGCGAAAGAATTACTATTGCTGTCAATAGATGGGACGGAGAAGGCATCAGGCCAGATTGATAAAGCGACCCCAGCCAGAAGTATGTGTTGGAGTGGAAGAAAGCTGGGTCAAGGCAAACCTGGGACAGAGTTGCTCGACGCTCTAGAGGTAAAATTGTACTGGACGCCATGGGGCTCGTTGGTGTTAGAATATGGTCAGCTCAAACCAGGAATGTTAAACGAAACTAAATTCATGGTTCCGGAACGGTTCAGAGTGGGTTCAGATATAGTTCCGGTTCGCGGAACCGAACAGAAAGTAGGAACGAAAATCTCGGAACGAAAGTGGTTCCGGAACGAAAGTGGAACGAAAATATTTTGAACGAAAACCCATTGGAACGAAAGAGGGACCGTTCCGATTTCGGTTCGGGCTAGGAAAAGTTTCGTTCCCACCTTCCCCCCTATGGTTCCGACTTTCGTTTCGAGGAATTTTAAAAGTGTACATACATTGAATTTTAAAAATGACCTGCCGTCATGTCATGTATTCCACTTACGGTGTGGTTTGGGGTGCTAGTCAAGGTGTTTCATCATGTTTGGTAACAATGGAAGAAAATGGAAAGAAACCAGCATTTTTTATGCAATTAATGGCAAAAAAATTTTGCCTAAGGAGGAATTGTAAGTTATACTGTATTCTGAACAGAACAATACAATCTCTCAAACAGTATAGTGGATGTACGACGGCTCGCTCGGGGTTGATCTCAAGGAATCGTCGACGAATATCCCTTAAAGTACTCGCACAGCAACAGCGTAAACAATGGGAATCCTTATGGTATACCAGCAGATTAATCTTGAAATCAGCGAAAAAAACGAAACTCTCGGATATCTGAACAGCTAAAATGTTATGTGTCCCAGCATGGATCCGGTGGAAATGCGGTGCCTACCATAAGCCAATGCGCTGCCTCACCCCCCTCCCCATCCCTCACTGCCAAATTCGCGCCCTAAGGATCATCTTGGGAAATGCAAAGGTTATCATCCTCTAAGTATATACATGTGGACGGGAAATTTGTAAAAGACTTCACGCAAAGCAAAATACAAGGAGAGAAGAATAGGGGATGGTAATTTTTGTTTTCCCATCACTGTACGAGAGCCCGGCCTGTAGTCTATTGGGCACCCTCGTCTTCTTCCTTGGCTGCTGCATATCGGATCAGCAATTTACAAAGGGTCACGGTTTTTACCGTCTCCCCACATTCGTCAGAAGAGACCTCCATCCCTGTGTACCAGTAGACACCATTGTGTCCTCAAACTCTTTGTATCTGCGCCGCGACCACTTTTCCCCCATTTTGTTTTACAAGCCTTCCGCCATAAACCCTTCTTAACCGTTTCAATAAGATCAGTGTCCTGTGTCCTTAGAACTCGGTTCATCCGCCGGGGAAAATCCCTCACGCTTTCGGTATATAACCCAGCAAGACTGACCACCAAACCCCTGCCAGAGAATCTCAGCCGGTGGGGGGGTGGGCGGGGGTGAGAAGGCGATCCGTTTCTTCCTCCTCCACCCCCATTACCGGGGGAAGGAGAGAAGGTGGGGAGGGTTAGGAGGTGGGAAGAGTGTCCGGTGGGCCTACGGCAACTACCTGCGCCACTGCGCCCCCCCCCCCACCTCCCCAACTGTCTAGACACAAACTAAGTTAACAAACTTGAGACGCAACAATAAAAAATATTCGGGGATCAATCTCTTTTCACTCATAATAAGTAGGAGTTTCTAAGCAAAATAATTTCCAAACAGTATTCACTTATATATGAGGGATAATACTAAAATTTTCTAAGTCTGCCCGACACATGTGGGCGGAGAGCGCACGTTTTTACATTAGAAGTAGGTGATATACGAATTACGAAGTAGGCTAGATATAGTGATTGATGCATATCTTGAAATCGTAATATTATTAATAGAATTAAAAGTTTTCAGTCAAAATAAATTATTTTAAAATCCCCTATATTTCTCCGATTACATAGATCGCATAAAGTTTTAATTTCAAATATTACCCTCGTTGCCATCCACAAATGAAAAAACGACTTCGTTTTCTTCCACTGATTAATTTTTTTGGTACGACATGTTTCGACACATAGAGGTCATTTTCAAGTACAGGGATGGTCAGAAACAGGGATGTACTTGAAAATGACCTCTATGTGTCGAAACATGTCGTACCAAAAAAATAAATCAGTGGAAGAAAACGAAGTCGTTTTTTCATTTGTGAATATCAACTTCCACATAGTTGAGCCTGATACCATTGAACCTCGTTGCCATCTCTGAAATTATTATATTTTACATTGTTTCTAGTTGTTACAAGTTCCTGATGTTACCGTTAGTTAGTAATCCGTTTTTGAGACGCGTAAGATGTTCGCTGTTATGGTATTCCAATAGTTCAATTGTCGCGCTGTTTCCAAGCCTACTTTGTAGATGTACCATAAGGATTCTCACCATTGACGCTGTTTCTGTGCGAGTAACAACGGCGATACCCTGAGATAAGTCCCGATTGGGCCCGGAACCATGAGTACGAACCGAAAGTACATCCGCCACTTCGTTTGAACTGAAACTATTCAAAAGAAGGAACGGTTCCGGAACGTTATATTTCGTTCAACATTCTGTTTTGGTTCCGTTAACGAAACTAAAGTCAAGCTGTACATAAAGTTTCATTCCGAACCGAAACTATAGTCAAATGGGAAGCCTATAGTTTCGTTCCGGAACGAAACTATATGCTTGGTTCCGGTTTCGTTTCACATCCCTGGCTCAAACAGGTGCTATAGAATGTGGAAGGATCAATCCGCAGAATTCGGCTGATAATTCCCAGGTAGCGAGTTCTCGAAGTTTTGGAACAGCTGCATGACGGCACCTCAGGGTGACATTTAGGTGTCCGAAAAACTTTGGACAAGGTTAAGGACGTGCAGACGGTGTGCGTCCTGTGCGGTGGCCAATGGACTCCTGGAAAAGAAATGCCGCAATTAAGCATTACAACGTCGGGAGTCCATTCGAGGGAATTTCTATCCTCGGTCCGCTTCCCTCAACCGAAGCCAGAATGGGGATCGGGTTGGTGTGGTGGCTAGTGTACTGGCTAACCATACGGACGGGCAGGGTTCAAATCTCAGCAGAGGAGGATGTATTTCCGAGGAAACCCGATCCCTACTTTAGTGTCTTGTGGAGGGCACTTCAAGTACAGTACTCCGACTGTCGGATGAGACGTTAAGCCGAGGTCCCCTTGGCGCCTATCGTTAAGAGCAGGTTAATGACGACGCCGGCTTTCTTTCCACCCTTCCTCCCTTACCTATCCCCTATGGCGCACATGACCTTAGTTGTCAGTCGCCTCGCCAAAATCCAATCCAATTAAATCCGAAGCCAGAAATAGATTTATACTGGTAGCAACGGACTACTTCAGCAAATGGGTGGAAGCTTATGCGTCAACGGATGCGTCTGTTTGTGCGCTTCCCAATCAGGAGGCTGTGACGGTTGCCGAGGTATTCGATAAAGAGCTCGTGAGCTGGTTCGGTGTACTGCTCGAGCTGCATTCGACCGGGGGAGGATCTTTGAATTGTCAGAATTTCAGGAGGCCAGCAAGATCTTAGACATCCGGAAAACCAGAACCACTGCACAACATCCCCAATCCGATGTCATGGTGGAGCGCATGAACAGCACCGTCGGCAAGTACCCGTCCAAAGTTGTCTCCGACCATCAGCATAACTAGGACCGACGATTACAACTGTAACTCCTCGTGTATCGATCGTCGGTATACGACATGACAGGGCAGTCACCGGCCAACGTACTTTTTGGCCGAGAGCTGCGACTGCCATGTGACTTGAAGTTCGGCGTCCAGCCAAATGAATAAGTAGTCGAGGAGGACTACTTCTCAAACCTCCGTAGACGCATGGGCGAGATCCATGACCTCGTGAGGAAAAATGTCCCAGCCAGCGGCAGAATGAGAGAACGCTACGACATCAAAGCCGAAGGGGAAGGATATTAGCCGAGGGATCTGGTTTGGCTCTTCGATCCCAAGCACCGACGGGGCCTCCCGCGGAAGCGTGCCCGGAACTGGCCGTACGAAGTGGTGAAGAGGATCAACGATGTTATCCACCGAATTAGGATGAGGCCGAGTGGAAAACCGATAGTAGTCCATATAAATCGCCATTCGCCATTCCTTGAAGACAACCACAGTATATGAGAGGCGCAGACAGCCGTTGCCACTGCATGACAGTGGGAGAGCCAGTTCCTGGGCGAAACAGGCCCAAGGAATCACCCAAAGTGTAGAATCACCCCATGCCACACTCCCTAGTGGAGGCTTGCACCATATTCCATAGATGTAGATGTAGCCTCTGTGTCTCTCGCGGCTCCCAACATAATACCTCGAAATGCTGTGAAGCACTATATGTTAGCTCTATTTTTCGACAAAGCAAGCAGCTTTCATTTAAAACTTAACTTATTTTTCAGATAAAAGCTTTATTTCCTGGGTCTCAAATGCTTTTGGTGTATTCGAGGAGTGAATATAGCAGGAGTTGAAGGAGAAAATAATTCAAGGTACTGAGTCAATAAAGTTGACTTCAATTTGACATTTAAATTTGGTTCCCGAGAAGTGCCCTTCAGCTAATGGTTGTAGCTGAAAAGTTTGGGGTGTCATTATCAACTCATTCAACAATTATCGCCAACCACGCTTGAATTCTGGAGAAAGCGAAGGTGAGGAGACTGCAAAAAAGGGGGAATGGGTGGGTATGGCAGCAAAATTACTCGCTTTCAATGGCAAAGGTTCACCCCCTGGTGGTGGTGCAGGTATTTTATTTGAACCCAGATCATTTCTTGGGGCCTGAGTGGAGAGGATTTCCAAGACATTACTCCATCCATTGAATTGAACATTAAATCGTAGTCCCCTTGGTGCCTTAGGTTAAGAGCAGATTAAAGCCAGCAGAGGATTTCTCTCCACTCTTTGTCCAATCCCAAAAAACCCTTCCCCAACCTACCAACCAACCACCTGTCCTCAATGGCACCAATGACCTATGATGTCGTTTATTTATTTTATTTATTTATTTTTTTATTTATCTTCACTATCCCGAATACAGCACAATGTGCCAATTTACGTCGGGTGGATAACAGTAACAACGGACGAGACACAAACACCCATGTCCTAGACAGATAATATTCTACCCAGGCGGGACTCGAACCCGCGACCCTCGGATTAGCATGCGAGGACTTTACCCCGCCGCCACCGGGGCCGACAAATAACCCTACCGCCCTAAATAACCAATCCACCGGCAAAAAACTATCATTCAACGGAATGTAATTAAAGATTGCATGTTTAAATGGCATTCAAAATAATAAGGTTCAGATATTTCTGGTCCTGCTGAGTCCTTAACTTCAAGCTTGTAGCACACACAGCATACCACATTTGGTAGACAATGCGAACATGCTGTTGCTTATATTTGCAGATATGAAGACTCCTAAATGTACACCTAGTATGCATACTGCCTAGAATAATGTCAATATTCCATTTACTAGTGGCAATATTATACCTCCAGCCTTGTGGTGACATATAGAGGAAAGGATTCTCCATCTTTCTCTTCTGACAATCTTACACTGTCCACTGAATGTGGAATGCCCAGAGTTGGGGAAACTCAGTTTTAATATGAGCTCAGCTCAACTCAAACTCATTCATCAAAATATGAGCTCAGCTCAACTCAAACTCACTTTTCAAAAAGTGAGCTGCGTTCAAATCAAAGCTAAAAACTAGCTCAATTCCCAAAAAAGTTGAATAATTAGAAAGAAGAAATAATGTTAAGTTTTGTAATTGTATGTCCTCTATATGTCGCAACATGTTCGTTGGTGATGACTTCAAAATGCAGAATTTATTCAAAATGCACAATTTACATGAAACAACAAAGCTTCCTGATGCTTTCATACGTTCTAATTTAAAATAAGAATTATACACCGGCCAGGGTAACTCCCTCACAGTGGTCGATGATTCCTCCTTCAGCTCCGCCACCGTCATGACTGATCAACTGACTGAGAGCGTGTGTCTCAGCACCAGAGTATTAGAAGTATACACGCTTGATATGGAATATGAAGCACTGAATACCCATGTTCCTAAAACTGGGATGCGTGGAAATGTAGAGAGCCACGAACACTCAAAAATAATAGTATTGGTAGGCCTCTCGCAAAAAGGATTCACAGGAGGGGGCAAATGGGCTGTTCTCAGACCACTATTCGGGTTCCTTAACGGATTATCCCTGGCGTGGTTCGGATTTTCCAAGTGCTAAGGGGTCAAAGCAGAGGAAAAACCGCAACTGGGAATCAGCATTTTTACCTGCATGAACCACACAAAATTTGTAATCTAAATAGGAACCAGAATTCTGAACAACTGTGGGAATTTTCGAAATGAGCGAAAAAATGAGCGCCATTTTAAACTCAAACTAAAAAAAAATTGGTGCGCGCTCACGCTAAAACTCAAGTTCTTGTGCAAAACTCATAAAAATAGAGCGTGCTCAGCCCCAACTCTGGGAATGCCCTTAATGCCTAAACAATTACAACATACGGCAATGAACAGTATTATCCTATAAATTATTTACCAAGAGGGCTTCAATGAGGATGAACCCAAGTAAAAAAGCAGAGAGAAAAGATTATACTTAAGTCTAACATCAAGGAAAATAAATACATGAGTTTGCTAAGGTACTGAAAGGAAAAGCAGAGGGACATATTTGAAAGATGTACCATACACAATGTGGAATATATTAATGCCAGAAAGTAATAGACTATCCAGCAAGTTCCATTAAAATATTTTTTTATTTTAAATGTTATACTCAACAATTTATAAAAGATAACAATGTAGTTGCACTTACTTTGTATTCATGGATTATTTTGCAGCATAGATTGATTCATAATATTGAAATAATTCTTGGTTTTGAGGAGATAGCCTTGAGAACATCAAACCACTGATGTTTCCAAAGTGGATTTCAACTGCAGTTGGTCACTTTTTGAAGTTGTCTGCTTGCATAATGAAGCAACATATATGTGATGCATGGTTATCACAAGGTTAAACAAGAGTTGACTCAAAGGATGTGCTGAATCATACCAAGGCAGTCACTGATGGCTGGTGCCACTGATGATGATGTTGGTACATTTTTGCAGTGGTATTGTCTTAACTGGCTCACACATTCAATGAAAAATTGGTTTGTCCGAGAAAGATACTTCTGTGGCAGGATGGTATTGCTCAAATACTATGACCTGAAATCAATCAAAATTTAAGAATACAATCCAAGTTTTACACTTACCTATGTATCCAAAAGAAATAATGGTGGAATCTAAAGGAATCTTAATGAGCATTTTGGGAGCTGCTATTATGTGGAAGAGTTGCATTTTACTCATTTCCAACTGATGAACTATCATTGTACAAAGTTTGGTGATTATTTGTTGATGGTGATATGGTTATTAGGTGATGGGGAAAAAAATTGAGGCAAAAGTCCCCAGAAGAAGAACAAGGAATGAACACATGTACCAAGTAAAGAGGAAAGTTCATATAAGAGCTACCAGGAAGTAAAGGGCCCAGCACTTGATATGGAAGGGTATAGGATTGCAGTCAACCAATCTTAGGATAGAATGAGCACTGAATGAATGTTGATTTTATCAAAAGTTGGGTGATGTGACAACAATTGTACGTGTTTATATCGGTAAATTAACATGAATTGTACCATCAAACTTGTTCTTTACATCACACATAGAAGATAAAATGAGATTGCACCAAAACAAAAATAAACATTTCCAAATAATAGTCAACACTTATTCAGAGGTAATTTGGTGATCCTGATGACAATGAAACCTCAACTTTGACCTTCCTGAATTTACGTTGTTTTTACTTGGTTCCGCCCAATAACCATAAGAACAATTTGATTATTTCCCCGATTCTCACTTTATTTTTGGAGTCCCAACAGACATATTTCACATGATTTATTGTAGGACTTTGGAGTTGGAACTGGAGTTGGTGCCAGCTGGAGTTACAAATGTTTGCTGGCACTGCACAATGGTCCAGATCCAAAAAAAGGCGGACAAAAGTGATTTTTTATCTTTCTGGAAACTTTTTAGATCATGCTGTTTTTGTATTGTCTAAGACATCCTACAGTGCACAAAGTGTTTCTTAGAGATGATTTATAAGTTTGTTACATCCCTCCAAAGTAAAGCCAAATTTCTTAAAAATGCATTCCTCATGATTTTGATAAAGTTCCACAATTTTTAACATTTTTGACTCTATAACGTAATGAAAATTGGAAAAATAGCTAAAACAATATTTCTGATTCCGAGTTAAACTTTTGATTTATGTATACACATCATTCAATTCTATTCTACTTGCCAGTGATAAACTCCTAGTAATGCCATTAACTCTCACTCGGAGAAAAGTCAACAAAAAAATTCAGGAGAAAACATGAGGGTCGATAAATGTTCAGAAACATATTCTAATGAAATTCCTGGAGGAATGCATTAAACACATCCATATGCATTGCATGAAAAGGAATTAATCCATGTGCATGAAAGTATCAAAAGTGCAAAATACAAACAGAGGTATGTTTTGGGTGCTGCCCAACTCTGGTTCTTTACTTACAATGATAGATAAAATTCCAACAATAACTAAAATGTTAAAAATATAGATGAAAGTATGGCTTGCCATGAATACAGAGTGGCTCATTCCCCATGCTACCTATGGTTGTCCAAGTTATATACAGATCAAGAGGATCAATTACCTTCAGGTCATCAGATGAAACCAATGACATGACCCAGAATAAACTGGGGACTCTCCTATTGGCAGGAAAATATTATCATTAGATCTCCAAGTTAGGGAATACTTTACCTCATTTAACCCTTTTTGAAGTAAGGGAGCAGGAATGAACAGTGAAACAGGAGGGCCAAGATAGAGATATCGTCCAATATTGAATCCATTAATAAAAACCACACCCTTCCCCCAACTGCTTAAATTTATCCATGTGTCTAGAGGCTCATTTTTTATCTCAAATTCCCCCCTAAAAAGGGATGGTCCATATTCAGTCACATTTTTCTTCACACTCCTCCAGCCATTTAACCTGAAAGCAACACATTAAATGACAAAGGAGGTACAATGGCTACCCATAAATATAATAACACTTTCACTAACCAGTTACACCATATTTTATGGATTTGCAAACACATAGTTTCAACTCAAGTTGAGTTTGAGCCAATCATCTCTTCTAAGAGTCGAATTTGAGCACAATGCCATATTAAATGTTTTTTTTGAGAAAATAAAACTCTTCAATGCCTAATTTACATCAATCCAACAAATAGAAGAAAATGCTCAATTTTTGTAAAAATGTAAACCTAAACAAAATGCCTTAATTCATGGTAAAAACAATAAATCAATAAATTTGGCTTTTTAAGTTGTAAACTGACTTTCACTTTTCTGGGTCATATTAACTAAAAAGAACAGACACCTATAAGATTAACATCCACTACAGTATTTTTGTAGTGCACTATCACACAGCATACAAAAAATGAGGGGAAACAAAATAGAATTATTTCTTCAATGTAACCAACTATTTGAGAAATTATGAGAAAATTAAATGAATCAGTGAAACATGAATTAAGAGTTAGTAATAAACTTCCTTATATTTCTAAATTTCTGAACATTGTGAAATCAAACTATAAAGTATCATACTGAAAAAGGTTACTCCACAATGAACTGTGGATAGTAAAAAATCGTTGTTATCTCAAGGCTGTGATCATGACTGGACTGATGTGGCTAATTGGTAGAAAACTGAGACAAGTTCCTGATGTTGATCTGCAGCCAATTCAGTTTACAGTACATACTGAAACAACATAAATACTTGTACAATCCAATTTAGGTACACTGTGGGGTGAGATCTTAACTAAACTGATCTAAGTAACTTGCGTAAACTAAGACATAGTCGTAATGTTGATCTGAATCCTATACATGGACATTGTTGTAGTATACTGTTGGCATTAATACTTTTTATAATCCAATTCAGGTCAATTATGACCTGGGTCCATTGACATATTTGCATTTCCTCCACATTTCTACCCCCACGACAATTATGCGGTGGCAACACACAAAAAGTGAACTGTGCAGAATTGGTAGCACGGGGTCAGCCAAGACTGGGTCGTTCGATTTGCTATTTTTGTACGTATCCAAATTTGAATGCAATCAATGCTGAACAACTTTAGGTCAAGCTTGAGACTAATGACAAATAAGAAAATGCTGTATATCACATTTTGGCACATAACAACAAAGCCGCCGATGGATATCCCACATTGTTTCATGAGGCGCTTGCCACTGCCTGCTTGTACGACAAGATCATCACTTATTGAACTGAATATGGCAACTAGACTATTCGTTCGTTCGCAATAATCATTCAGAATGCTCGCAATTTGGCTTCACCACCTCCATGTCTGAGTCACTGTCCCCTCTCTGGGATTTTTTTTGTGGTGACAGAAATGTGGAAGAACTACAATCAAGATGACATCAATGCATTTTAAATTCCAATTTTGGTAAATTGTGACCATCTACATAATACCCCGCTAGCCACTGCAAGGGCGTGTGGCAGGGGGTGTTAGGCCACCAGCCATGTAAAAATGTAAGTTTTTTTGGAAATGAAATGGTGACATGAATCATAGGAATATATTTAGTGGAGCTTAATATTTATTGAGGTCGCTTATTGTTCACGGAAAGAACGAGTTTTTGTATCCATCTGTTCGGCAATGTATCTTTCTAATTTTATCGCTTCTGTCAGACCTAGAGATGTAGTATGGCATCATGATAATATTCCCTCTGTCCTTTTGAAACACATCAGTTCTGAATTTCTCAAGCAAACTAAACCTAGCGTGCAGCCTCTGAGTCTCTAGGGGCTCCTACATTAATGTTTGCAAAAGTTTAGAAACACTCAAATGTTCGTTCGTAGCTGTTTTTAATGAATCATGCTGCTTTTCTTTATATTTTATCAATTTTTTAGGTTAAATATTTATGACCAGGCTCCCAATTGCTCGCAGTGTATTCAAGGTGTGGCCTAACCAGAGCGAAGTAGCATCTCTCTTTGACTTTTTCATCCGAGGACCTTCCTATTATACGTTTAACAAAACCTAGTTTCTTTAATGCTGCGCCATATATGTTTTGTATGTGTAATCCCAACGATATATCAGAAGGTTAGGTAATTCATTCATATGGGTGAAATCATTACAGAAGTGATTGATGTCAAGGGGGGTAATCTAAGACGTGGTCATAATGTTGCTACGATTCCAATGTGCTGGCATTGTAGCAGTTTATGGTGCAACGGTGCTGATTCCCACTTTGGTTGACTGTTCGCATGAGAGGATAGGGAAATCATGCATCATGAACATTCAGAGAAGTAGCTATTCTTTATAAAGACATTTACTACTTCTAAAGAAATATTAAAGTTATGAAATATGTGTCAAATACATAAATGCCTCTCACATTGAACTTATTCTTGAGATAGTCTACCATTCTCTGTGAGCCAATAACCTGCTCCATTTGGATGGCATAAATCAAAGACATGGCACATTACCCGGTAAGAAAGATACCTTGAATTCCAGGCATAAGATCCCATTCAATTTCTTGGCCAGATAGGAAACCATATGTTTTGAGAATGGAACAACTTTACTTCTCCCAGTCTAAGTAGAACTTAAGGGGCATCATGAAGGAGGTGCCTCATCTCCTTTTCTATTACCTTTGTTTCCTCCTCTTAGACAGGGAAATGACAACACACAAAACTATCTCTGACTTCATCATAAAAATGTAAAAAAATGTCTGTATGAGGGGAAGTTACCATGATCTAAGGCAGTATTGAGAGGTTTAAAGTTTGCAATGTCAACGGAGGCTTACTTCTTAATCCAACCTGACTTAAATTGAATAGCAGTAATTTCCCAATCCTTTAAATCATGTCCATCTATGCTGACTGGTCCTTCCCATAGTCCTTTCTGCTGAAGAAAATTTTCAGGGTATCCATAATTGCACCGGCCCCAGTTTTCAACTAGAAGATCCAGGGTATGGTCACCAGCATCAGCCTCATCAAAATGAAATGTGGAATCACTGCGGTTAGGAAAAACTTAGAGAGATTTAAGTACATTGGGATTCTCCTTTTCATAAACTTAAGGATAAAGTGACAGATATGAACGATTCATCCAAGGCAATAGCACAGTTGATTGTAGAAAATGCAGAAAATCAGCAAACACATCCAGTCAATTGAGGAAGGGAATCATGAAACTGAGAAATCCTAAGTTTACATCATATAATGACAGAAAATATTGAAATTTCATAACTTTCTAAGAAAAATCAGTATATTTCAACTGCTTTATTATCTTGGACAGACTGTTGGTGATGTTGGAGACAAGTGTGGCAAACACTTGCATACACAGATTAAAAGTAAGTCAAGATACACATTCAAGCAAAGCTATTTTCCCCTAAATCCTAAATATCCTTCCCAAAGGATTGAAGATGGACACTGGAAGAAATCGAGATAAGAAGGCACTTAGCAAACCCCAACACAACCCTCCGTAAAGAGCAATTGTTTCCACAGTCCTCTCTACTTCTCTCTGAAAAATTAACCCTGGAAACAACTGACCGTGTCCTCATCTCCAACCTCCCTTATTCCATTCCCACTCGACCCTCACTCCCCCGTCAATATTTCCCGGTGTCCCTCCGCCTTACCCAACCCCCCCTCCACCACGTCATGCTACTGTCGAACTGCTGCCTTACCCCCGCCCACACCCTCCCTTGCCCTCCCTCTTCCTTCTGCCTTTGCAATGTAACAAGTTAGAACGTGTGGGCGGAGAATCGACCAAGTGAAATAAAAAGTACTTACTTAACCCATGTATTCCTTTTCCATTTCCCCTGCTCACACCCTCCCGTTCCCTCCCCATTCCTTCTGCCTTTTGTATTTATACCTGTACTGTTTGGACTGAATTTTTGTACCTGATGATGCCGCAAGTCGGTGAAACGCATTGTACCACACAAAATAAAATTCTTTGGAAAAGTACGAAATTGTATTCTCTAAATATATGGATTCAAGCAAAGCTATAAAAGTGGATGACCAAAAATAAACAATGCTTTCTCACTTCCTTGAAAATTTTCAGACATTAAAAAAAATAACATAATAACAGCTTCCTTTCAAAAGCAAATTTTTTCACTGATCTTTAAAAGACTTACAAAGAACCAATAATTATTGAACCCAAAAATGTGAGTTAAACAGGTAAATACCAGCATTAAATTAATTGACTACACAGGTGTCCTTACCTGCTGACCCAGTATCCAAATCCAGTGAGGTCAGAGGGTCCAGTGATTATTTTAGTTTTTTGAACTCCATCAAGTAAAAGCATAACAGTGTCCCACACATGACCATGTATAATCAAACTAGAATTTTTATTGAGATTGACCTTGTTTCGGTAATTTATGTAGCCATAACTCTGTCCGTTACCATTATTTATATCAAGTAATTCCATTGAAACTAAATCTGGGCTCTTGACTTTTTCATTCATATCCTGAAACAAAGAAATTTCAATTTTTCAACTTTCACCAACAAAAATCCAGAAATGAACAAAAATTGATGTGAACTTACAATCTTAGCAAGGATATCTTCAAAAGTCAAATATTGAGACATCATGACTGGAGGGTAGGCAAACTTCTTACTCTCTCCAGGTTTGGTTGGAAGTCTAGTTTTGATTTGATTATACTTGGCTACAGTCTTCTCAAGGATATCATACTTTTCACTGTAATCACCTGCTTCACTTAAAGGTGCATCATAATCTAAACATAATATTCATGAAACATTATTAATTAGAGCAATCAACCAACCTAATCTGCATTGCCTCTATTTATAATCAGAATATTGCACATATGTAGGTACCACAGAAATTGATATCCCAATTAAATAAGAGTATATGCAAAATTTACCAAGGATTGCTAAGGTATGCTTTGATTCTAATCTACTCAACATATTTCTGTGTATTATAATGACATATAACAATATAATAAATTTTTTATGAGGAAGTGTTTACAAACTTGGGTAAAAAAATGTCTCTACTAGCAGAGAAAAATTAAAAGTGTGATATGGCTTACTTTAACCTTTATCTGGGCATGCAGGCAGTAGTTTACCACCTCATTCATACAAGCACATGCAACTTTTCCATAATGGTATGCAGGAGGTTGAGAGGGACGTGTGTTCTCCATTAACAAATTATGACATGATTATGATTTATGATGAGTAATGGAACAAATAGGATGGAAAAACAAAATGCGGTAAATTACTGCTGCATGCCCATTGGCGCTTCAAAAGATGAAGGTTAACAATGGATGCCTACATCTACCTACACAAGGTATTGTTGAACCAAGATGTAGGCATCATACTAAAGAAAGAATGGGGTAGGAGGGTGAAGTCAGTCTGGCAGTACAGCAAAAGGATTCTAATGGTGAAGCTGGAAGGAGAGCCGACAGACACAGTGATCATGCAGGTCTACATGCTGAAGTCTAGCCATACAGAAGAAGTAGAAGAAGTGTACGAGCAAATTGAAGAAGTCCTCAAGGTAGTGAAGGGGAAAGACAACCTCATCATCATGGGAGATTAGGATATGCAGTGGTAGGAGAGGGGAAAGAAGGAGATAGTGTAGGATATTTCAAATTGGGAAAAGAAATGCCAAGGGAGAAAGACTGGTGAGTTTTGCAATGAGAAGAATATGGTAGTAGCTAACACTCTCTCCCGGCAACATCCGCATAGGAGGTACACATGGAAGATTGGCATGGAAGATTGACAGGAAAGTAGAAAATGAGGATGAAATGGGCATCGAAGAAAAATGGGATGAGCTGAAGAAGATAATCAAAGAAGTAGCAGAGGAGCAACTGGTGAGTAAGACTGCCAACATAATGAAACCATAGATAATGATGGAGATTAGAAAGCTAATAGAAGAAAGAATAAAATACAAGAACCCTAGAAACAAAGGTGAGGCAACCCTCTACAAGAAGCTAAGGAACCAAGTCAATTGAGAATGCTGGAGGGCTAAGGAGGACTGGATCGAAAGTTTCTGTGAAGAAGTCAACAAAAACATGAAGTGAAACATCAAAACGCCACACAAGCTAGGGTAAAAACACTTTGGAGAGAGGAAAACAAGAGGGAACAACATCAGAGATGTGAATGAAAATATATTGATAGAGGATGAAGACAATGAGAATAGATGAGGGCATTACATCAAAGAACTCTACCAAGGGCTGATGCTGCTCAAAGAAACCTAATAAATAACAAAAATGAGGTTGATGAGGAAGATTGGGGCCCACTCTACTGAGAAGTGCATTCCATAGAGCAGGAGAAGACCTCTAAAAAAGCAAAGCACCGGGAGCACAAAACATAAACAGAGAAGTCATCAAAGTGCTCGGAAGTAAATCCAAGGATAACCTGTACAAGATAATCAAATTAGCTATCAAAGAGGAACACTTCCAGAGGACTTTAAAAAGGAGTGCAATGATTCTGATGTCCAAGAAGACAAGGATTGAGAGATGTAAGGAGCACCAAACCTTGAGTCTAGCATCACATGCATCAAAAATACTCACACAAATAATAAGCTGAAGAATGGACAGGAAAATTGAAAACAACCTCTCGGAAAACCACTTTGGATTTAGGAAGAACAGAGAAACCATGGAGGCCATACTCTGCCTGAGAGTAATGGTAGAGAAAACAATACATGTGAACAAACCATTATATGTCACATTCGTGGACCTGGAGAAAGTTTTCGACAATGTTGAGTGGAACAAGATGTTCAGACTGCTGGAAAAACCTGGAATGGATTAACATGACAGAAGAGTAATCTACCAAATATACAGGAAGCAAGTCATCACAATACTAATGATAGACGGAAGTCAGATAGAGGCTAAAATTAACAAAGGAGTAAGACAAGAATGCAACCTCTCACCAGCACTGTTCATCATGAACTTGGAGGAGGCCATATGAGAAGCAAAAGAAATTGGACCAAGTGAGATGACGATATATGAAGAAGAAATAAACATGCTCCGCTTCGCAGATGATATCACATTCATAGCTGGAAATCATGATGATCATCAAACGTCACTAAATGTAATGGACCAAGTTCTCCAAGAATAGGTACCTACAACATAAAAATAAATAAGATGAAGACTAAAATCCTAGGATGCGGAAGAGAGATGCTGGATGTAGAAGTCACCCTGAGAGGAGAGAAATTAGAGCAAGAGGATTCCTTCACCTATCTTGGAAGTACCATAATGTGGGACAGAAGAAGTACAATGGACATCAATCGGAGAATAGCCCAAGCTAAGAACGCATTCATGTGAAAAAGACAACTGTTGTACTCAAAGATGATAGAACTAAAAACCAGGAAACAGTATGTGAAAACATTCGTGTGAAGCATAGCACTCTATGGATCGGAAGCATGGACCAATGGAAATGCTGACCAGAAAAGACTAGAAGCCTTTGAAACCTGGAACTGGAGGAGGATGCTGAAAATAAAATGGACATACAAAATACGAAATGATGAAGTGTGCACAAGAGTAGAAGGGGAGAGGACCATATGGAATACCATAGAGAAAAGAAGAACAAGGATTGGACACACCCCAAGACACAATGGGTTTGTGAAGAACATAATTGAAGGTACAACAGAGGGAAAGGTCCCCTGAGGAAGACCCAGGAATAAGTTCATTTACCAAATAAAGAGTAAGGTACATAGGAAGAGATACCAGGAGGTATGGGAACTAACATTAGATAGGGAAGGGTGGAGGGCTGCAGTGGACCAACCTTAGGATTGAACGACCAATGAATGAATTAACAATGGAGGTAATACAAAATATCAAAATAATTGCTGTGGAGATGAAAAAAAAGAAAGAGAAATCACCTCCATATGAAATAAGTTAGTTTGACTGCACAAAGTACATTACCAGAACAATAATTACTGGTACTTTAGCAAAGGATCTTATACAGACACATCTCTATACTTGTCGATCATTATAAGAAATATTTAATCCACTATCAAAGTGAGGCAAGGATAGCTAGGTGAGTAATTATTTTGAATGAATACAGTAATCTTTGTTTTTCCACAATGAATTTAATAACTTGCGACCACGGTTTCGACGATTAACGGGATCTAGGGAGAAATCATTTCCATGGCCCTTGTCCAACAGGTGTTTTGCGAAGTTGGCAGACAGAATATTGGGCAGACTGGTCGGAAGTTAAAGTGAGACTGAAAGAACATATTGCTTGTTATAAACATGGTCATACTACTTCCAACTGGTCCCAAGTTATTAAATTCACTGTGGAAAAACAAATTTTACTCTATTCATTCAAAAGGTTTAATAAATTCCATAAAGAATCGCCGGAAACCACCAACCGTGAGTAATTATTACCAAAAATGTTGGATGTAGTACTTTTACAATTTTGCAAAAACCAAACAAAATATTCCCTTAAAAATTATAAAGGTTTAAGATGCATAGTTTGGTTGAACGGGAGCACTCAAGTTAATAATTATCAAAGAGTAAATTAATTATAACGTTTACCTATGTAGGTTGATCAGTCACAAAATTTTGGTGAAATTTAAAGTTGAAAAGATTGAAATACTTCAGGATAACTTTTCATTTATTCTTACCATAACTAGAGGCATCAAACTGGTAAAAAGGACTAGATGACAAAGGATCAGCTCCATTCATAAAACCAAAACTTGTTCCACCGTGAAACATATAAATGTTCACAGATGAATTGTAATTCAGAATTACTTCTAAAGTATCTTCAAACTCTGAAATTTCAGACATGGGCAATTAGTTAACAGTGTAGAATTAAAATTAAGTAATGATTAGGGTTACTGCATGGTAGGGTACCACTTATATTTTTAAATTCAAGAGAGACCAGAATATGTACATTAAATGGGATTGAATTGACAAGGAAACACACATTTCAATATCATTGGATAACAAATAGGAATACATGGTTCACATATGATACTTTAGAATCATACATAAATAGCAATTTTACATTTTTTAAATGGGAAATACAATTGTAAATATGGGAATACAACTGTAATGCCCAGATCCTAAAACTATTGCCATTTCAAATACAATTGTAACAATCAATACAATTGTATGCATAGTTGACTTTAAGATTAGGCAAAAGAAGGAAAATTCAAGTACAAGTAGCATCTGACTTAGCACTGATAGTCCCTGGGACTACCCACAGAGCTCCAAATATCCCATTCTTGTCCCGGGATCATTTTGGGACATAATAATAATAATTTTTTTACTTTAAGTTAAGCAAGATGCAATAGTCATCGCCAAGAGAATAAAATAGTAAAGCACACATATCAGAAATTAAAATTTGAGGTCCAAAGTATCACTCTCGACAAATTCCTGCAAAGAATAAAATGCTTTAGAAAAAAGTCGATGGTGAAAGATCAATTTGAACCCGACAGGCTGACAAACTGAACCTCTTGGAGTAATACATTTAAAAATCTATTTTTTACTACATTAAAAGATTTGGCACTTTTGGACAATCTACAGAGGGGAATCACTAAATTTTCATAAAAGATTTAAGATTTTCCCGGTGTAATATGCTAAAATATCTTTCTCGGGCTTTGCACCAGTTCGGGGTTTGCAGTTGAAAATCAGTGTTATAGCAGACACAACACAAATAATACACGCTTTAAATGGAAGACAAGTCGTTTTCCGAAACGACAGTGCAATGAGAAAATATTTATCGGTGAGAAGCCTGAGAAAGATATTTAAACACTAATTGTCCTTTTTCCTAGTGAAGTGGTGATGATAACTGACTCCTGTCTCCAATGAGATCAGGTTTTCTTTTACTTCACATACACATTTATAAATATAATGCCCAATATCCAATGGTCATAATACCCATTTTTATAAAAAGTGGTTCACAACTGAGTGTGAACCTGAAATAATCCTAATTGCCCTTTTTTGCATCTTGAATACATTTTTCGAGTTGGAAGCATGACACCAAAATTTTATGCCATAGGTTAGGTGACAATGGAACAAGGCAAAATGATAAATGTGAAAGGGATTACACATTAAGGATGGACACAGGATTTCACGAGGTGCCAGCTCACGAAAATGTATCATAGGAATAATTTGGGGATTGCAAGGGGTTGCAGTTAACTATTTAACTTTCACCATTGAACCTTCCATTTACTTCCGCAATTGCAACCTAAACAAGAATTTCCTTGAATTTTCATAAGTCACTTCTCCATCTGGACTACACCTCACTACACCATTCCATGGTTTGTCTTAAAAAGCAGGGTGTTGTTCATCTCTGTTTGTTCTATGATTTCTAGCACTAGAATTTCATTAGTAAATACCCATGCATTTTGCATAAAAAGGAACTGTGTACGGGTGTGTATATGACATGTGCATGTGCCACATCCCACTGAAATGTAAACAAAGATCATCTAAGTAACTGTCGATAGCCCATGCATATTTTCAGAGCAACGTTATCCCATTATACTTGTACTTTCAATGATTCCCATACAGAATTACTTTCCCATAGTACTATGGGAGTTCCAAGTCACCATACTCCAAGCCGATGGATGGTGTTATCTTTTGCTCACCATGTACATGTTGGTATCACAAAATTTAATTCCCTCATTTTTTGGTTCTCAATTTCTTGAGTGAAGCAAATTGTTGTAAATGAAATAAAAATATGTAAATGAATAAAGAGAAATACCTATTGTGACCATGATACATAGGCAGTTAATTTAGGTCTGCACACAATAGGCCACCCTCAACTTGCTCTTAACACATAGTCCAGGATGTTCACAAAAGGAACCAAGTATTAAGTCTGTAAACGGATATATACCGACCTGGAGAGTAACGTTTGTTCTATTCAATAACATTAGTTTCATGTAATTTTAAAAATTAAAATTTCCTGACTCCTCACTTTGACATTCCACCATTTTTCCCTATCCAAAAGCTTTTTGATTCTGATCAGAGACCCAAAAAACAATTGCTTTGGTGCCACAATATGCTATGATGACTATCTAGCTACATAGGTATACAACAAATAACATGCTCAATCTTTGAATGAACTAAAGATCAAAAACTAGTGACAAAAATGTCAATGTATTAATACAATTCAGAAATGTAGAAAAGTAATTTGCAGGCAAAATTTTGGCAGTTTTCCTAAGGAATTATTCACTGAATGTAAAACTTCTGAATGCAAACAATGGCAGCCATTATTGCTTTTTCACATCATTTTTCTGAGAATGGAAATATTTAAAAGATCAAGCATTATTAGCATTCAGTGCTTTATTTATTTGCAAGAACAGGTCCAATAATGGTGCCTCAATGATCTCTTGTGCATATGGAGGTCTAACTACAGGATGTACTTAAACTAACATGGTTACTCAGTAATTGCTATGAGGCCAACGCAGGTCATGTAATATTGAAATCCTTGGTTTACAAGCTATAACAAAACCAGTAAAAAAGACACTATACCCTTAGCTGATAGCCCAGTCTGATGGCTGCCATCCAGCCAATGGTCATACCATCCACTCCAAAACTCCATCACCATTAACGGTCGATCAGGCTGAAGTTTCTTCAAAGCTTCCAGCTGTTTTTCAGGATTCTTATTGAAGGTAGCAGTCTGCAGCACTGTTTATAGAAATGTTGATAGCTCAAGAATTCATTTAATACATCAAAAAATTCTCTTAACTTATGCTATTCATACCTTCAGGCAATGAACCAGTATCTCCAACAGATGCTGGGGTGTCACAGGTAACAAAAAGGCCAACCAGTCCATTATCTATGTAAGTTTGCTTAATGAATTCCAGATACTTTTTATCTTTGGGAGTATTCTGCTCACCAAAATCTCCATATTCATTCTCCACCTATTCCAATGCCAGGAAAGAAACAAAATTTGCAAATTAAAATAAGAAATAAAATACACATATGTAGTATATCGTATGAGTGCATTTCGTATGTCATTTGTTGGACACAATAAAGTGTGGCTCCGCCATTTGGGCATCAGTCTCTGTCCTGCATCCGAACATGTTGGTTGTCATACCACAACATAAATCACCCATACGATTAAATCTTAAGTGCTCAACAAAAGATGGAAGGAACACATAGAAAATCATTGTGAAGGACTGGACCAACAATAACATTTTCAGAAAATGACTCCAAAGTGAGAATATTCATACTTGATTACCTGTATAGCAATGATTGATCCTCCCAAAACAAACTGGAGATCATTTATCTGAGGAAGCAGCTGATCAAAGTAAATTCTGGCTCTATCTGTAAATTTAGGATCAGAAGTTCTCACTTTGATGTCGGGGATAGCCAATAACCAGCTTAAAAGAAAGTGTTTAACATTAGCTCTCATTGGATTATAAAAAGCAATTTAAGGGACCATTCCATTTATATCAAGATGATCCTTTTTATGATCTCAAATTAATAACAATAATTTTTTTTATAGAGTTTAGGTTGAGTCAAGCAAAATTGTTTTATTGATTCTCATTTGCCAAAATTCTGCATTTTAATAAAGCATTATCAGTGCTCTCTCACAGAATGAAATAAAATAATTATTAATAACCTTAACCTAAACTCCAGACAAAATAATAATCATTCCCTTTGACAAATTTATGGAAAAATTGCAACAAAATAAAATATACCCACATAGAAAAGCAAAATAAACAATTAAACAAAACAAATTATACAAAATATAACTAATAAATTCAGGCTTCACTTTGTAGAACGTCTCCATATTGGAAATCCAAGCATTCAAGTAATGGTCCACTAATATTTTTATTATTTACGACCCGGGTTTCGTCACGTACCTGAAGATGTCATTATGTGACAAAACCCAGGTCATAAATAATAAAAATATTAGTGGACCATTACTTGAATGCTTTGATTTCCAAATTAAACAAAATTTCCAAAACATTCCTCAATATGCATTGGTAATAAATTCACAAAATCTATCAAGAATGCAAGATAAAAAATGATCATGAAATATAATTCATGAAATATAACTGCATTTATACGGAACCAACAGAGTCACTGCAGAAATGTGTAGGATGGGTGTCAGGACAGGACAAGGAACAGGGAAGAGTGATTAGAAAAGAAACTCTGCCAATTGACCCACCAATATTTGGTGACAAGGAGGAAGAATGACATTTTCTTTCCACGTCACAGAACTACATTAGTCACATTTTTCCTCACCTGACAAGAAAGGCACAGCTTGCTCACGGAGGAAAACGCAAAGCCAGGAAAAGTCACATCACAATCATGTGCTCTCAAGAAATCTGCACCTAAGAGGCATCACTTTGTTAGACAAGGAGCAATGAGCAATTCATGTGAGAGATTTCCAAACTGATGCGAAGCACCACTTCACCCCTCCAGTGAATCTGTAATGGTTCCCCAGTTCCATAACAAGTGCTAACTCATCACTTAAATTTAATGCAAAAGGTAAAAAGGTAACTTGCATATGTTTTCTTATATTATTTCTCAAGGGTACCACCCAACCAACCAGTACTGGTGTTCATTCCATTTCAAGCTCATCAAAGCCACCTTTCAGATGGCTCATGATGCACTCGAAAATAGCTGTGGCCTCATCATGTTCAGTGCCAGAGGATGGTGTGATATGACCAATGTATGAGTGTAAGGTTCAGCCACAAGTGATTAGTGCTCTTCTCTAAAAATGCCGGTGAGAGTTTTAGTATCATCCTTTCGACCATATATGTACAGACTTTTATGTAATTGGACCTTTATTGGTAGAACTTAGTTGTTTTAAATTCCAAGCAACAAGAAGTTCCACATGTCTTCTTTTGCTATTGTCCACAATCAAAGCAGATGTTAAGTCACCAGATTCCTCAGAAAATATAATTACTGCTTTTTAATCTGCATAAAGCACCGTTGATGTTATATGTGCAACAGCCCTCTCACTTACATTGCATCTCTGCATGCAATTAAACAGTTTCAGTCAAGTCTAGTTTGGTATTAGATGTATCTGCATTTGTTGAATAAATCACTGAAGACCTCATCCTTAGCAGAACTACCCTCGGCTTAATCACCAACACCAGCTTCAGCATCATTGGAGAGTTGACTGTCTTGATAATGACAGTGGGGAAGCATTTGAAACAGATGACTGGAAAAGGGCAGAAAAGTGTACATTCAAGTAAAGGGTTGAGTCATGTATGTTTAACCCTTGCCTTGGCTTGTCTCTGCCTACTAGGCTGTGTGAGATGGAGCAGGGAAGGGTGCTGTGGTAGTGAAGAGGTGGGGGAACGGAGTATTGCAAGATTGTCAAACCAGTAAAATGTGACTTTCCTTATCACAGTTCAGAAGAGCTCACAACACTCGGCAAGGACCTGAGACACTGGTCACTAGGCAAGCATCACTGGCTAGGTAAGCAAGGAGCTGCACAACTGCTTAATTGAGCTGAATTTTCCCCTTATCCAGGCCTCAGAGGAGGCATCCCTGTCTGCCTCCTGCAACTCATCAGAAATGTCAACACTACAATGGATACCCAAAGCAGCAGAATGCCCCACAAGACCCTGCTCCAGAACCCTTCAAAGTCCATGAGAGATTTTTTTGTTTTTAGGTTTACCATAAAACACTTAAGAAATTTCACATGTGAACTACTCATCTCTGATAATAAATTGCCTTTCTTTCTTTTTCTTTTGGTTATTCAATCCTAAGATTGGTTGATGACAGCCCTCTATCCTTCCCTTTCTAACGCTAGGTCCCTTTTTTCCTTGTAGCTAGCTCTTCCTATGCACTCTCCTCTTTATTTTGTGTATGAACTTATTCTTGGTTCTTCCTCTGGGGACTTTTCCCTCTATTTTACCTTCAATTATGTTCTTCATGAACCCATTTTGCCTCAGAGTGTGTCCAATCCTTTTAGATCTTTCCAGTAAGGTGTTCCATGTGGTCCTATACTCCTCTACTTCTCTGTAAACTTCATCATTTCTTATTCTTCCCATCCAGTTTATCTTCCACGTCCTCCTTCAGCACCAGGTTTTGAAGGAGTCTATTCTGTTCTGGTCAGCTTTTCCAATGGTCCATGCTTCTAATCCATAGAAAGCCGTACACCATAAGAATTTTTTCACATACTGTTTCCTAGTTTGTAGCCCTATCCTCTTTAAGTACAGCAGTTGTCTTTTTACTATGAAAGCCTTCTTAACTTGGGCTATTCGTTGCTTGATGTCCATTGTACTTCTTTCATCCCACATGATGGTACCTCCAAGAGAGGTGAAGGAATCTATTTGCTCCAATTCCTCTCCTCTTAGTATGAAAGAGTTTCAGGCATAACTTAGTGGGAAAAATTCAATATCCATGCTAGTAAGAATCAAAACTCAGTAGTAAATATTCACACTGTTTTAATAAACACCGGCCATGGTTTTGACACTTAATGTTATTCTCAAGGTCACACCTAGAGAATGACATGAAGCATCGAAACCATGGTCAGAGTTTATTAAAACAGAGTGGAAAATTACTTTTGAGTTTTTATTCTTACCAGTATGGATCCTCTCAGCGTGACTTCTGCATTCAGCTTTTTGGAATATGTACTAGGATTTTAGTCTTCATCTTATTTCTTTAATTACTAATTTATTTACTAATTTCTTATTTAAGTAAGCAGGAAAGATAGCTGATGATAAAGCTAAGGTCACCCATCAAGGCAAAGGATTAAAGTGTGTAATTAATAATCACTGATTATTGAATCCCTTGAATGATCAGCATTAGAGCCGTGGGATAAAAATATGCCAATCAAAAAATGAAAGAACATGAATTAAAAACTCAGGGGAAAACATGTTACATAGATGTAAAATAATGGGCAAAAAAACTAGGGGAGGATGGAAGATTTTGGATGGAAATAGGAGAAGTGGTTCGGATGCAGAGAATTTCTTCAGCAAAATATTTAATCTCTTATTAATGAAGGAATCAATCATCTGGAACAAATAATTGATGGATATAGCAAATAAATGATGCACATGAAGATTGAACTTCTGAGAATGATGAAAAGTAGTCAGGGGAAATTTTTAATGGAATGGATTTAATTTTTTTGGAAAAATTGGAAAATTAGAAATATTTTACAAGCATGATGGGGACAGGGAGTACTTATGGCTGAAGACAGAAAAAAATGGCAAAGGGGTTTGTGTAGTGCAGGAATGATTTAGTGGCCTGTGATTTGAAGGCATTTACAATCAAGGATTGGACAGTGCTAAACACATAATAACTGAAAGTTCAAAATATGAAAAAGAAAGGACTTAGTTGGAAAGAATAATACCCTGGCAAGCCAATAATCTAGAGGAATTATAAATGAATCCAGGAAATATGAAAGTGGCAGGATACCCATCAAAATTCGCATTGACCAAAATAGCTGAAGTCACAGATTGATTACAATGGAATGAGAAAAATTGGAAGAAGAATAAGATCCAGACTAGGAAATAGGAAGGACTGGGGAAGAAGATTAAAGAAGAGGAGTTTTAGGAGAGATAACACTGTGCATCAGGAAAAATGTGGAAAATATTATTTTTTTCTACTTCAAAAAATCAAAAATTGTGAGAAACCAACAGAAGAGAAAAAAATGAATTATTATATAAATCCATCAATACAAAATTTGAAAAATAAATAAAAAGTTAAATTGACTGTTACTTTTTACGGGATTCATTCCGCGATGTATGTTTTTTAAAACAACAATATTTCGCTGGTCCTCCTGCCAGCTTCATAGGCTTCATCGTAGAGCTGAAAAAGTTCCTGCAACATCTAAATGAACAAAGCAACTCTATTAAATTCACAATGGAAATAGAGAAGGACAACCGCCTTCCATTCTTAGACGTTATGGTCCAGAAAAAAGAAGATGGAACATTAGGTCATTCTGTGTACCGAAAAAGTACCCACACTGATCGCTACCTACATGCCACATCGCACCACCACCCTCAACAGAAAGCCTCAGTCATGAGAACGCTGTATCATCGAGCTTTTATGATCTCTGACGCCGATTCCATCGCCGGCGAAAAGCAGCACTTAATAAGGGCATTTGAGAAAAATGGTTTCCGCCGTGACTACATCTTAAAAACGGCACGGAAAGAAGAACTAAATTCTCTCGGGGTCCGAAATAAAAATCCCACGGACCCGACAGAAAACAGAGAGAAACCTAAGGCATATGCCACTCTCCCTTATGTGTCTGGAATGACGGAGAAAATCTCTAGAGTTCTGTCGAGGTATAACGTGGCTAGCAGATTCACGTGCACAACGAAGACAGGGGACGTACTTCGGAAAGCCAAAGACCCGCTTCCACGGAACCTCTACGGAGGAATATATGAAGTTTTGTGTAGCTGTGGACAATCATATGTAGGCCAGACATGCAGAGCCCTAAAAATACGCCTCCAAGAACATCAACGGGCAATTAAAAATAATAATTACCGCATTTCTGCAATAGCCGAACACCATCTCAGCGGCCCCACTCATAATTTCAACTTTGAGGAGACAAGATTAATATCTAGGGAAATACGCTATTACCCAAGATTAATAAGGGAGGCTGTAGAAATTGCGAAGAGACCGGAGAACGTCAACCGAGAAGACGGTTACAAGTTGAGTAACAGTCTAAAACGAATTTTTTCAAATTCATATTCCGGCAACAATGGGAGTCCAGACTTATATATAAAGACGAGCGAGACAAATAAAGCAGTTCAGTTAACCTGATGAAGCTGGCAGGAGGACCAGCGAAATATTGTTGTTTTAAAAAACATACATCGCGGAATGAATCCCGTAAAAAGTAACAGTCAACACTGCATCCGCGGAAGCCTACGAGCTAAAAAGTTAAATTTCCTGAATTAGAGTCTAAAGTATAAAATAGAAATATATGGGGACAAAATTTTCCTGAGTACCCAACAATTACTTTTTAAAAAAATTTACTTCAGTAATGAGTACAGTAGAAGGTCATTTATCAGAATGCTGGTCATTTGAAACATCTGTTAACTGAAAACAAATTCACATGTCAAGAGGATATTGCAGTTCTGCTGTTCTACATGCCTACTTGCCTAAGTCACTACACTTTCACATGCAGAGACATTCGGGGCTTTGCTTGTGACTGACTGTACTGTTGTTTGTTGTTCTATTTAATACAAACCATTATCAATGTAGTATAAACATAAATGTGTTGCACTTATTGTATTCCATAAACTTAAAATAATAGGGAAGTTGAAAAAAAGGGGCTTGTGGATAAAACTTGGCTTAGGAGTATGGAGTTGGAAATGCAGCATTATTGCACATTAAATGGTTTCTTCTGTCTCATTGCTCCTAAGACCTTACAACAAACTGTCTTAATTCTTTACCATCAATGACAGGTTTACCGAAAAATCACTTATCCAAACATTTCGAATACCCAATTATTTTGGATAGTCATGTACAATCCTTGTCTGAGGGTGATTAGAGTATCTTTTATTAGTGACCACAGATTTGAAATGAAATCACCATTCCTATAGTTAACCTTCTTAGGGCGGAGGGCCGATATATCGTTTTTTTCTGGCTTTTACATCATGGGCAAAAAGTGCAGCGGGCTGATATATCAGCTCATGCATAAATTTTGTACAACTTTAGAACACTAATATAATTACAATTATGTTTTAGATGATGTAAGAGACATTTATAAATATCACCCAATTCAATTTATATACCATTAAAAAACTGCAGTTGGATATAATAACTTCATAATATTTTTTCCTGAAACATTTCATTAAATACCCTCTGCATTTCTTGCAAGTACCACTGGCACGTGGCAACACAAAGATGGGAAGGAGCAAAAAATGGAGCTCTTCAAGGGTAGTCCTCCATCCAATTATACACTTTGTGCCAGGAACACTTTCCTTAGCATTATACATACTTAATGACCCTGTAAGATGCAAATCACCTCCAAAACAACCACTGTCATCTCCAAAAATCTACTGACAAAAGCCTTGGTGAGCATCAAGAGCCGATCAGTACTTAAACCCCAGTTATGCCTTTAAAGTGACACTCTTTCTCATTTAAGTGACCCCATTCAATCTAGTATTGAAGTAAAAAAGAATGAAACAATAATCAGAGAGAAGACTAGAGTGAAGAGCTGCAGCATACTAATCCCATTGATAATTGTCAATGATAGGGAAAAACAAATGGCATTCCTGACACCAAAAACAAAAGTATAAGTGGTAAGAAATGAAAACAAAAAATTAAATACCTAGGAAGACCTCCAAATTCCCACTCTGAACAAATATATGGCCCAGGACGAATTACCACAAATAAATCTTCTTCTTGTGCCAACTGAATAAATTTACGCACATTCAAAAATGGTGACATATCACCATTTCCACCTCCAAAATCAAAGACTCCCTTTTCAGGTTCATGAAGGTTCCAAGGGACATACCTACAAAATACAAGAGGCAACACTAAGGACATCAGAGAAATGAATAAAAATCAGCAATTACATGAACAACTAAATGCTGAAATAATGAAAATCAAAAGCCAGGAATTTAAAACTCACCATTAGTTATATTGGTAGGACATCATTATTAAAAATAATCAGCTATTTGTCAAACCTGGGTCAGACTGTTAAATTTGTCAAACAATGACAATGTTCTTAAAATATTTCAACTGAGATTTGATGCTCATTACCAGGGGCACAGAAATGATCGCACTCAAGCAGGGATGGCAATTACAAAAAATGTTTTGCTTCAACCTGGAGTGAATTTATGAAGTTAGTTAATCCACAAAGCAAGCAAAAACATCTTGGTTATACTCTTGTGTTTCTTTCTATATGTGTCCTCACCACCACAATTACATCCCTAGTAAACCTTCCCTTCCAGAACCCAAACTGGTCATCACCCAAGAAGTAATTGGCCTCGCTCTCCAACCTTTAATTGATTACTTTAAAAGAAAAACTTTGGCTGTGTGTGAAATCAAACTGATTGTTCTATAGTCATCACATTCCGACACTTTCTTAATCTTTGAGGTAGCAATCAGGACTGTTTTCACGAAGTCCTCATGCAATGCCCCTTCCCATAGATCCTATGAATTAGTTAAAAAAAAGTTTGGCTGGCATTATTTCCTAAATCCTTTAGCTCCAAAGGTGTGTCATCTATTCCTACAGCTTTTCTTGCCTTCATCTCTTACAATGCTTTCTCTATTTCAATCTCCAGTGTTATTGGCCCAAGGTTATCCTCATCTAGTAGTCCCTCATCCTCTACATCTAAATCAGTCGGTCTATCATTGCTGTCATTTGGCTCCTCCATGTCTTCTCTCCACTTCTCTTGTGTCTCTTCTTGCCCGATTAATATTCTACCCATTTTTTCCTTACTATTTGGTACCATTTGCCCTCTATTGCCACCTTATGGCAATTTCATTTTAGCATTTAAGGAACTAACTCCCCTTCTTTTTGCAGCTTTTCCATTTTCTCGCATTACCTTTTCCACCACTATTCCTTTGCCCAATTGGTTATTTGCAAGAATTGATTGTTTACTCCTTGTACTCTTCTGTCTTACCTAGGTCGGTGTTGACGTTTTTCCAGTTCCTTCTCTCCTTCATTTTCCTAATCATATCTTCCGTAACCTATTCCTTCTTTACCCCCCTTGTTTCTACTGATCCTATTGTTTTTATCCGCTGCTCTTACAATGCCTGTTTTTGTATTCTCCCATTTTTCCTCGATTGTTCCTATTTCCTTTGCTTTGCCTAAGTTCCCTTTCCCTAGCTCCTGGAATTCCCTCCTTTTTTCCCCTTTCAAAGCTTCCAGATTTCATCTCTTTAAACTCCTACATTTACCAAACCTTTTGAATCTACAATCAAATTCCATCAAAACTAGATAATGATCTGACTCTGGATCAGCCCCCAGACAGCTCTGTGAGTTTTTGACACTGTTCCTGAATCTTTGCTTAGCCATGATGTGATCAATTTGATATCTCCCAGTGTCTCATAGAATTTTCCATGAATATATATGCCTAAGATGATGTTTAACCCAAGTGTTTGTTAATACTAATTTATTTCTCCTACATAACTCAACTGCCTTTTCAGAGTGATCATTTCTCCTTCATAATCCATACCCTCCCACTTCATACCCATCCCTCCCTTCTCCCACTACTGCATTCCAGTTACCCATTACCATCAGGTTTTTCTTGTTAGGGACTTCTCTGATTCTCTCTTCCAACTGTTTATACATCCCACCCACCTCTTCCTCCCTATTAATGCTTGTGGGCATGTACACCTGGACCAATATTAAGTAAATCAGGCATACTTTTATTTCAACCACTAGTTTCCTGTTGCTCACCTGTTCAATATTTACAACCCTCCACCCAAAAAATGAGTTCAACACTATAGCTACCCCACATTGACTCTCAACCCCACCACTATAGATAGCAAAAGATCGTGGTGCACTTCTGCATGGCAGAGGGGAAAGGTGAAGTGAAGGGAGTAAAGTGAACAGCCGGAGGGGAAGGTTGAGAAGGGGATGGCTGAGAACGAGGCAGGGGAGCCAAACTACTTTGCCAGGCACAAACACAAGGCTAATAGGCAAGTGGTTTTGCTTTATCAATGCCATGATTTACCCATGTATTTCCTTGTCACGTGCAAGGAGTTATAGTACGAATAAAATGCAGCAAACCGGGCGCCAGGTAGCTGTGACTCGTGGAATTTACTGAGGCGCTAAGGTTGGCAGCAACTAGAAAAGGTTCACTCACTGACACTCCACAATTTACAATCTTTCTCCCCTGCTAGGCAAGGATTTAAAAGTGCTGAGGCCCATGTCCCAAAATCGTCCACGGCGCAGCGACAGGAGCTTTTGCGACTGCTATAATAGCTAATAGAAGAGCTAATAGACTGCTATAACAGCTAATAGGAAAGCCAAGAGCAATAGCAAGGGGTTAATGGCATTTATACAATTCCCACTGCACATTTATGTATTAGAATTTAAGAAATTCTCAAAACAAATATCGAATCCTTCACGCAAATTGGCATTCTTTTGTTTGGTATGAGAAACAACAATAGCCCCACAAATATTCCACAAATGAATTGTATGTGCCTTAATTTATAATTAAGATTGTATGAAATATTTTCAGACTTGGCTTAAAGTAATATGTTTGGAATATATTGGTATGAAAAATCTCTGAGACGGAGGTGAATATTACAGAAAATCTTGAACACACTTTTTATCTACTAGGGAAAGAAACACTTCCACAATGTCACCATTAGGATGAATATGAATGAAATATAATTGTCAAAGATATTTTGGAAAAGATTTCGAAACTACGGACATGTGAGTTTTTTCTATCTTCAAGTCACTAAGCAGATCATTCGTATTCTACTTTTGTAAGCATCTTATGTATTTACCCATTTGAGTGAGCAGCAAAGAAGGGACTGCTTAGAGTTCATACATACATACCAATCACGCTGTTCCCTTCCAGGGTAGGCAGAGTCACTAAGTTTCACTCATAAATACATATTTGTACACCTAACTCTGTTTCAATAATTTCCTCCATACTGATATATCATTGCACACCTCTTCTGCTTCATTTATCCCCATACACTGCTTCATGCACGCTCTCCTGTTTTTAAGACTCCTAATATTCCTCCTAAGAATTTCCTCAACGACATTCAACCACAACTTTCTCGGCCTACCTCTACCTCTCACACCATTCATTTTATTGTACAAAACTTGATTTAAATCTGTATTTACTTTAACATGGTTTGAAAAATAAGCAAAGATGGAAATCATGTGACAATTATCATGCTTTAACAAGAGCACTATCATTGCAGCAAAGTGAACACACATGTCAGCAAAGTCATTAATCAACATTCAACAAGTGGTGGGATACTCAACTATGCAAAAAAGAAGAGCATGCCACTACCAGGGTGAAACTTAAATGTAGTATAGCTGTAATTAGCACTGTTTCAAGAAATTCTTTTTGTTTTGACCACGATTTCCTTTCTTCCCTGAGTTAAGTTCCTCATGTAGGTATCACTCCATTCAGTTTAAAATCTACATTTCACTCCCAACGATGAAATCATTGAAATTTTACCAGTTTTGATTTGCATGTTGATCAAAAAACACTAGGTACTTCTGCACTTTTTTATTTCACTACAAACAGCTTCAACACGCACTCATGTCATTATCTCGAAGTTTACTTCATTTTGTGTTCTAATTAGAAATTGAGTGAATGTATGCTGAGACCACTTGTATTAGTAAAATAAAAGTGTGGTAATTACCAAGTGTTTTTCAATTAGCATCCTCATCAACTTCTACTAAGTGAACTCACCTACAATCAACTTGATTGTTTTTGATTGCCATCCCTGCACACAAGGTGTTTGTATATCAACTGGTACAACTATTTTCTGAAGGAAAGCAAATACCTTGAACAGTTGTTAATTTCCATGACACTTAATGGTAATCGGAAGGAGTTAATACAAAGCAGGAAACATTTGGTTGCATTGAGCAACAAGAAATAACATAAGAATACCTCTGTTTAAAGTAAAAATAAGAATCTGGTGAATTTAGTTCAAACAAATGGAAGCACTACAAAAGTACTAATTTTCTTGAATGACATTGGCTATTTTCATTTCTAAGAAAATAAGTAAATTAATGGAGATCAGAAATTTGTTTTGAAAAGTTAATTTATATCATTCAGTCACTTTATTTCAAGCAAAAAGAGTGAGGAAGATGGTCCAGCTGTTTGCTTTGACATACGTTTCCACAAAGTTTAGTCCAGCAGCTCTTGCTTTCCGTAAGCGATCTTGCCAATACTTTGGATGAACTCTGAAATAATGAATGGCTCCTCCATACAAGGTGATATTTTTCCCATTTAATCTGAATTCAGTGCCAACAGTTTCCAATCCACTACTTATTCCACCTTCTGTGTAATACTCATACAGAGTTGGGAGATCATCTCCATAAGTACCCTTCAAAGGAATTGAAAAGAATATAGTTTCTACAGTTAAAAATTTATTTCACCCAGCTGCATTTACACTATATCCTTTATTGCATTAAATACATATGTAAAAAATACCAAAAGAATGGCTAAGCCACAAACTAAGCCCCAGTAAACCTTCATCTTCGTCTTCTCAGACAAGTATCATTCAGAAGACTGAGAGATAAGATCCTCTATCATCAGAGATAAATGTAACCTTGAAATCCAAAACCTCAGAAAGCACAAAAAATTCCTTTATCTCAATTACAACCCTAACTAGAATCAACACAGTTTTGAGTGATGAAAAAAAAGAGTAATATAAGTTAAATAATTCAAATGTTAGCATTTTCCTAATAATGTTGACACTTGCCTAGCCTGTTGTACTTAATCTACTAGTTGGTAAAACTTTTTTGTTGCAATCCCAACCAAATTTTACACTAAACATAAATTTACAGTACAGTACACTAAGCAAATACCAAACCAATACTCAATGAGGAAATGAACAATCATTATACTCCTTCTTCCAACTGATGGCAGCTGACCTTGAGTGCACTGGGCTGGGACCTGTGTTGCAAAAGCCTTTCTAGTCTATCACATTGGAGCAGCATATCATGCATGGGGGGGGGGGGAACTTACGTCTCTCCTAGACTGCTATAATGTTCGTTTGTGCCTGGGATTGACTGTGTTGCCAAATTTACTGCGTGCCATGCCTATTGCATTGCTTGGCATTTGTACCAATGTGCTCATATTCACAAGACCTGTCAAAGCTCTTCAAATGGGAGCCAAAAACTGAGGTGGAAGAGGAAACACCTTTCATGAGCCATTTGGTCTAGGACTTCCACCCACCATGAGTTGGGTAAATGGGCATAATTAGGCAAGTCTTAACACTGGTCATATTTTTAATTTGGTTTCATTATAAATATCAAGGGTGGCAATTTTGCAAAAATACAATAGTAAAGCATATTATCACATCCCAAGAGGCAAAGATATTTCTCTCATTAGTATGTTTGATATAAGTGATTTTTTTCTGAAGAATGAATATTTAAAAGGTTTAAAAATTGTAATGCATTAATTCATGTCATACTAACACAATCAGTATGGTCATCTGACCCAGTGATTTGAGCTTTTGCTACTGTTTTATTTTGTAGTGAAGAATTTATTGCCCATTGTGCGTAATATTTGAGCTGCTTTGAAGCAACTACTTTTTTAATACAATGGCATTCAGTCTTAAGAAAACACATTCCTCAGTTCTAATAGTAAAGAGTTTCCACTGATAAATTGAGACACCTTTTCTGGGGATATTTACATCTTTCTGTAACATTTTCAAAATAATATTGTTTGTATCAATAAATAATGGCACCAGGTGTTTTTAAGAACAGCCAGGCACGAGGTGTTTCGAAGAATGTAAGTTGAGGACAAAATGAGATGTGTATTCAAGGCAGGGTGCAGATGAACTAAATGGTGTTGGAGAAGTTGTAAAAGGTCAGCAGATGCATGAAATCTATTCACATTATCAAGATGCAACTCTTGAAGGGAATATTTTTCATCTAATATACATATAAGTCAACAGCCATTTGATTGTCTTGCGTAAGGGGTAAGATTCTGGACTTATGGATATTATAAAGGACTTATTTAGGAAAATATCTTTCATACCTATATTTTATTATATGTTCTGGAAACAAAAACGTTCTAGGCTGTTAAAATTAAAATAAGACTTTTTCAAAAGCAAAATATGTCTGGAACTCTTGGACTAATATGTATCCCTTAAAAAGGTGGAAGCATTTTTTGCAATTAAACTCAACATAGGACTGGATCATAGAATAATTTTTCAGACAGAATTCCCATTTTCATTGAGTTATCGGCAGGATAGTTTTTTGTTTGGATGCTGAATTGCACCCACTGAAACTACAATCAATTAGTATGAGGTAAAGAGACAGTACGGTGATGTAAAAGTAAATTATTCCCCAGAAGACAAGTTAGCTTAGGGCAACATTTCATTAAGGCTGAGAAAACCTTGGAAAAGTCCCCAATACTGACATAATACAGCAGCAGCATTGAAAAAAAAAGGTTGTGTTTCTAAGGTTAATAATGATTTCAGCACAGTTCCTCCAGCATAAGCTTAAAGAGCAGCATTATAATTTTTGGCTCTTGTACAAAACTACAACTTTTTTTAAGGTTACATCCTTTCAGATAAAAGGTTCTTGCAATGCTGTTACTAGCATGTGCAGTCAGGGCAGAGTATAAAATTCACAGAAGAAACTCTAACCATAAAAATGATTGCAGTAGATGAGAGTCAAATTGAATACAAAGGACAAATCAAGCTCAATATATATAAATGCCATTCAACTGGAAATGGATGCTTAGGGTGCACATTCAGTGTGAACGTGAATCATGTTGTATTCATTATATAATCCTATACTATGATAAAGCAACATCAGACAGCCTTTTTGGCAAAAGTTAGTGTTTTCTAAAGGAGGGGTCTTACAGTTGTTTGAATCTCTTCCTCATCAAAAGTCCTATGGAACCACATTTTCAGCGATCAACTTTACATTAGCAGTGAACTATAAACTTAAATAAAAATAATTAAAGCACCCTAGTCACAATGCAGTGTAATAGAAAGGCTTCCCTACTTATGATAAGAAATAAAAATAAAAATGAAATAAGGTTTAACCTAACATAATAATGACAACAATACCACATTCCTCCAGATGGCAGGACAAGAGGCAAGGGCTCATGCTGACCACCTACCGAGGATACAAAACCATTAGATTCCCTCTGGCACTGAAAGGAGGATTAACTACCTTAACTAGAAAGACCCAAGAGCAGATGGTAATTTCTGATTATTTACCACACATTGGTGCAATAGGTAGTACAGACCACTAGTATGGTAGATGCTGCCAAGAAAAATGTAAAAAAATGGCAAATGAAGTTCTATTCTGGTATTTTAAAGCTGCCATGCTTAACAATTTCATTATTTATAACTGGGAAGAAATTGAAGCCTGAGGCATACAATGCAGAGAGAGAAAGTTTATTCAACTAACAGGGAAAGTGGATAATTCGAGTACTGGCATAGTGGTTCTGCTAACCTCACCGGAGCCTGAGGCATACAATGCAGAGAGAGAAAGTTTATTCAACTAACAGGGAAAGTGAATAATTCGAGTACTGGCATAGTGGTTCTGCTAACCTCACCGGACAAAGGATAGTGCTTTCCTGTTGTTCAGTAAATGACAAGTGTCACTTCATAAGAAAGAATCAATAGGCAAGTTATGAACGAATGTGCAGTTTGCAGAGACAGAAAGACCAGTTGACAGGAGAGGTACATAATTTCTTTTGGTGAAAAATGTTCTGAAGAATGCTTCATTAAATGACAAACAAAGATGAAGTTTTAAAAACAATTAATTAAAAAAATATATTAATGTCTATTTTATTTTGAAATGAAAGCAAATATATCATTGGAAAAGAAAAACTGTAAGGAAGATACGAAGAGAATAACTAAAGTATGTGGAAAATGGAAGGAGAGGGGGTGATTTTTCGGGTTTCATCAGGGAGAGTAGGGAATGGGTTGTACAAAGAGGGGAAGGTGAATGTATTGAGGTAAATTGGAGAAGTGAGAGGTAGGAGGAATTGAGTCGAATGGGGGTGAAGGGAGGGAGGAGAAAATGAAAATAAGTTGGGGATAGCGGGGAATAAGAGGATATTGGAGGGGTTGAGATGACTGGATGTGAGAAGGGATGGGAGGGGGTGTGTCCATGAAGGAAGGAGAAGGGGAAATGGAGGGTACAATGGGAGGGGAGCCAAGTCAATGGGGATGAAGAAAGAAAAGTCACAAAAACTTAGAGAGGAACTAAGGAACAGAGCCTGTTCGTATTACATACATATGTATATACAAGAAAATATGATTGAAAAAAAGGAATATTGAAAAGTAAAACACTGGAGAAGATGATGGAGGGAGGTTCATGGGGGATATCTTTTGTCTGAAATGTTAAGTGTCATCAACACATTTCTTGGTCGAGATGGTCTCTTCTATGGTACAGGTCAAACAAACTAATTATTGATTGCAATATATTATTTATATAGAGTTCACCTAGTTCTAAATTTGGAAGTACAATTCAAAAGTACCCTTAAATTTATATTACAGCATGAAATTTCTCAGCGAATACATTATAAGCTATCATATCATTGCAAGCTAAGCAGCATATCAACTTAACCAAAGGGCTTACAGAAAAACAAATCACTCGGTAAATCAGAGAGCACTGATGTCCTCCACTCAAAACTATATTGATAATGTTAAGTCAACACGATAACGGCATTGATTGGCAAGAATGTGAAAAGTAATAAGGACATTACCATTAGGATTTCCGAGCATAAGCACTTCTATTTTCGATGAGAATGATTTTGGGGAACGGCAATCTTGGCGGCTTTCAGAACTGGCCTATTTGAGTCACTGGAATCAGTAGATTAAGGTTTAGCAGCAAGGAGATTAACACACATACTAACCTACAAGCTTTCAAACTTCGTAAGAATACAATTATAAAAATTGAAAATTAACAAAAGACTTCATTTTCCTCCACAGCGGCACAAAAATGCTTACGTGCTAATAAAACGAATCTCCTCATAAACAATAATAATAAAATACTTCAGCTAAGCTCTGAGCCACTTAAGATAAATTCTGGAAAAGAAAAACACGATGTATCAATTTTGAGATTTCTAACCACAAAAGTTCAAATTACTATACCCCATACATGAGCCGCCTTCGCTAAATTGTCTACGTCAAGTGTTGCATTACGGTTATCTCAATTTGCGACGAACGTGGCAACTTCCAAATCACACTGTCAATCATAGGGTAAAAATACCTTGGGATATCAAAAAATCAATTCGATCTATTTTTCAGACTCCGAAAGATATTAAAAAGCATAACATTTTCTTGTTCACGTATGATGTTGTTGACGAATTTTCGTCTCGCCCTCGCTAAGTACTACTGCCAACTCACTCATGGACACCATTAAAAAAATAAATGCCTTGGGCACCACCGGTGGCACTAATTTCTAGGCTATTAATTTATAAAATTAAACTAAAGCCAATTCAAATGATGCATGACACTTTTGAAAATCAAACCATCTGATGCGCAATCGCGCAAGATCAAAACAATATATAATCGAATAATCAAATAGTTGAATAACGCATTGAGTTCACGTAAAGATAATAACAAACAAGCTGTAACTGTGTTCATTTCGTTTAAATCGTCATCAGTTCGTCTGTTGTGCTTTATCTAAAGGCAAAATGAGTTCTAAAGCTGGGCCGAGTATACAAAGTACAGCGGGTGCCATTCCCGTTCGAAATGAAAAAGGTAAACTCATATTTGTTGTATTTCATGTTATACTTGGTTTTACAAAATAGACTCATTTTATTGTACTTAGTGGCAGAAACTTAAGCATAAATCTCATGCGGCATTAACTTTTAGGTGAGGTGTCTATGCAGAAAGTCAAAGTCCACAGATATGTGTCAGGAAAACGACCAGACTATGCGCCCATGTCAAGCAGTGAAGAAGAATCGGAAGAAGATGACTTCATTGAGCAGCAGCGAAGGCATGTGCACCATCACCACCACTCTCGTGGTGGTATTAGCGAGGAAATTGGAGCCGTCGTGGAAGCAGAAGAAGAAGATGAGGAAGTGGAGGATAGGAGACTCAGAAGGCTGAAGAGGAAGGAAGGGTTATTGGAGCCTTCACCAGCAGAAGCAGAAGAGGGTGACGAAGGTGAAGCCAGAATAGAGAGGCATAGGTAAGATTCAGTTAAAATTTGTCTTCATCATGAATCATTTCCAATTTTTGGACAGGTAACTGATGTAATTAGCAATTCATCTGCAATTCTCACAAAGCGAATAGAAAATTAATGTAATTCTTAGTTCAGGAGATTATTGACCTTAAGACTTAAAGAGGGGCTTAGGCATTCATTGAAAAGGTTATGTATATCCTTGGTATAAAATTCTTAAAAATTTCATTTCATCTTGTTCTTTTGGATTCCAACTTTTTTATTTTAAGTGTACTGTTGCTTCAATATAGGCATATTCATGCTCCAGAAGTTGTTGATGAAGGGGAAGAGGCCCCAGAAGAGGCAGATTTAATGGATGTCGAGGAAGCTGAAGATGCCCTGGAAGAAGAAATAGAGATGGAAAGCAGACGAAGGAAAGAAATGGACGATGAAGATGATGAGGAAGAGGAGGATGAACTTAGTGATGAGGAAATTGAAAGGAGGAGACAGATGCTGCGCCAGAAACTTCTCTTTGAGAAAAAAGTGCAGGAAGTCAGTATTGTTCACCTTTCATGTTGAATAGTTTAATCAATAATTTATCAGTAAACACCATATTGCTCTTGACAACAACAACAGTACAATATTTCTTTGTAACATAAAATTGGGTGCCCATATTGTCCCCTACATGAGATGAAGACATCACTCAGCTTCTGTACCCGCTGAGACTGTGTAATGACTTCTGAATTCAAAGCAGGGGAACTCATGGCTTAGCATTTTGTGTGTTAATTTGTCTTATCTACTTCAAACTATTACTTTAATTTTTATTGTTAGTAAGCTGTCCAGTTGTGGACTGTCTGCTGTATGGGGTACAGGGGTTGGGATCCTCTTACTTTGTCTGATGAAGAGGTGGGAGCAGGGGGTCTGGAACTAATTTACGTAAGATATTTGTCCATCTTGAAACATTGTATTATGTCCAAATATCCTGATATTCTGTGATAGTTCACAACTTCATCAGCTGTGGTACTGTTTCACTCTTAATGTGAATGAATGTGGTACTCCAACACTGCATAATTATGCAATAACCAGTGCTCTAAGCTGTACAATGGCTTCTATGGAAAGATGAAACTGTAGAGAGCGAGCATTTAACAAGGAGTAATAAATTACGTTTTATGTAAGAATGAGAGGGAAGGGGGGAGGGAAAATCTTACATTGTCTTACATAGGGGGAGGTAAGGAGGTCGAAAATGGCATAAATCATCTTACATAATACTTGAACTGCCCATAATGGACCATTAGATGACCTTATTTTATTAAATGTAATGGTAATTTGAAGTTATGAATTGCAAAAATAAAACTGATAATAGATTACTTTATGTGAAGCTTTGCTTAAAGTACTTCGCTGTGTGACTTATTTCTCATTATTGCTATTCTTTGGCCTCAGTATGTTTAATAGCTGCTGGTCAGTATATAACTGGAGAGTATGGTGTGTTCTATATAAAATAGTTGAGGTAAGCCATGAAGCGTAAAACCTAACTTACAATGTGTCGATATATTTTAGGAACCTGAAGTATTAGACAAAGAAGAAGATGGGAGGATATCTGAAGGTTCTGAAGCAGAATCATCGGAGTATGAAGAATGCACAGGTTAGCAGGATATTTATAGATGGACACTGGTGTATGCAGGCCTTAGATAAATCAATCATTATTTAATTAATCATGTAAATGGGGTGTTGCGTACCCTCACTGAAATATTAAGATAACCATGTATGTACTTGGTTGTCTCTATTGATAGGTGTATGTATATGCTCTGCAACTTTGAATTTTTTTCTTGTTGATTCAGTGGCATTTGATTGATTTTGTTTGTATAATGATAATATCTAACTTCTGTTTCCTTTTATTACATTTTCATTTGAAAAGATTTTTATTGTTGTGTTTTTAGTGTGTACAAGTAAAAAAACTCTAGATTTTTAATTTTAAATAGAAATTTATTCCTGGCGTCCAGAAACTACTTAGAAAAACTGAAAAAAAGTGCACCATACCATTCCAAAGCTAATCTTTTGAGTGATTTTCTGTTGCTAAATGTTTCTTTGTTTAGATTTTTGTTCTTTGTTAACAAAGTCTTTGACCATTACAGTTCACATATCATCATAATTTTGTCAGTGACATGATTGCTGTCTTACCCCTCTTCCTTCATACCACAAAAGTTAAGTCTATAATTTGATTTCAGTCTAAGTACTAAATCAGGATTCATTTTTTTGTAGGTATAGAAGAATTATCAATTTTTTTATTGAAATAAGGATTGAAAATTATCTAAAAATGCTATTAGGTGGTGACCTCACAGAACTATATACCTTTTGTCTTTTCCCTAAAAATGTCGATTTATTTTTGAAGATATTAATGCTATTGTGTCGTTATTGGGTAGAAGTTAACTATTTTTGTTTATATGATTTAGCGTTTCTTAACATTGTAATTCAGTTACTGAAGGTGAACATTTGTTGCATTATTTTATTTTCCCCTAAGCTTTGGTTTTTTCATGTCATAATTATAAAGTAACAAGAAACATGCCCTGCCACACATCCTTGAGGTGGCTATCGGGTAATATGTAGATGCAGCATGGGATTGTTTGTCTATAAAGCTGAACAAGTCTGTGATTATGATGTTACTCTTTCAGACTCAGAAGAAGAGGAGACAGGTCCACGGCTCAAGCCTGTTTTTGTTCGCAAACGAGACCGTATCACAATTCTGGAGCGAGAGAGGGAGGCAGGACGACAGAGAGCTGCAGAAGCCGAGGCAAAGAAAGCAGCTGAGGATCGGAGGAAGACCACACTCAAGGTAAGATCTTTGCTTGTCACCTTATTATTATTATTATTATCATAAAAAGAGGTCTCCAGTGAGACAGACATACAAATGGAAAGAAGCATACATTTATTGTGGATTTTCAGAAATACAACTGCTTTCTTCCGAAATAATAATATCTATATGTACATGTTACCCGGCCAGCCATCTCAAGGTATGATAATATTGCAAATAAACTCGTATGATGACTTTATGTCACCTAATTCATTCTCTGGCCACTTGTGGAAGAAAATGTCCTTGGTTTAATTTTGACTGCAAAATCCTTCCATTCTATGCCATTTTTTCTGTGAATTGTACCTGAAATTTCCTGGTATTTAATCTAAAAATGGGTCAAACATGGGGATTAGGAAGCAAAATCTCCTCCATTATTGAATGATTATCAATTGTAGTCACCTGCCCATCACATTTTAAAGTTCTTAGCAAATTACTGCAATAATTGAAGCCAAAACACATTAATGCTATAGAATGGTGGTGCATTTATCTCTAATAACTGAGGAAGTAGTTTATGATTGATATGTTAACTTTTATGGACATGATACTTATTTTTTTAAGCTAAGACATGTAACGGGTGATAGGAGTATATTTACAACTATACAGAGGATAAAATGGAATATAATATTTGAGAATACAAAGAATTTGAATTATAGTAGATAGTAGTGTCTCTGAATTTTTCCTATCATCTTGGATTTCTTCCTCTTGAGTTAGTGAAACAACTACAGTAGAAGGCCACTATAGCGAGTTTGCACAAAATTCAAAAAATTGCTCTTTACAATGGGCCCTCATTATAATCATCCAGCTATTTTTGCAATGCTAACACCTTGAATCTTTACATTACATTAGGGCCAAATTGAACTAATGGGCATGTGGTGCAATGTTTTCGTAAATGCGTCGAAACTAATACTGGCCTGGCTTCAGCAAACAAGCTCTCAGATTGGCGGCCCCGGCCACATCGTCGAAATAGACGAGAGCTCGTTTGGTCGTCGTAAGTACAACCGCGGTCACCTTTGCCGGACCAAGTGGGTCCTTGGTGGTATCGACCGGGACACCAGAGACTTTTCTCTGCGTCGTGCCACAACGCAATGCAGCAACATTGAACAAGACCATAACTACATTTGTGAAGACTGGGACAACGATAAAAACTGACATGTGGAGAGGCTACTCCGGCCTAAGCGAGCTTGGGTACATTCACCATACGGTGAACCATTCCAAAAATTTTGTCAAGCTTGGGAACAAGCTGATGCACACCCAAAATATTGAGAATTTGTGGTCGGTCATAAAGAGGGACGTGCGGAGGAGGGTGGGAAGAATGTGCGTGCAAAATTTTGAGATGCACTTAACGGAATATGTGTGGAGGAGTAAGTTTTCTATGGTGGTAGATCTATTTGTAGACGTGATAAAATCCCACAAATGCTTTTATCCTAAAGCCTAGTTATAGGGATGGGTTTTTATGACAAAGCTTCTGGCTGCTTTACGACAAAGCTCTTCTTAGGGCTGCTACTTCTATTTTCTTGCTTGGCTTTAAGTGATATGGTCAAGCATTTAAATATATTAGTAGCAGACTTAATCATAATCAGCAGTCTTTTAACTGACCCTTAGATCCATACAAGATTCCTCGTTGTGGATTCACATTATTGAACTGAATATAATTTCTATTGAGAAGTGATGAAATAAATTTGTACCTGAAACTTCTTCCCTATTTTTTCCTTCCTCTTAACGCACCCAGTGTTCTACTTATAGGACAGTGGCTTATGCTATGAAATTATCTGGATTAGTCAATTAACGCCAGTTTAAATTGCCTCATATAATTTTAAAATAGGTACTTGTTCTTTTTTAAAAAAATAATTGGGTGCCGAATTTCACTGCTATTTTATTATGAAAATGTGCACTGAGTTTTCCATTTTTGACATGCATGATAGCTCCTTCGTTTTTACTCGATTCTAATCACAATAATTGAGATTTCAATTTCGACTCATTGAAGTTCAAGCTTTTAGATGAGGAATACGAGTCATGTTGCAGTGAAGCCTTGTTGACTCTATGCAGTTAGATAGCAATTCCTGCCAAGTTTGGCTGGAAGAGATGAAAAAAAACTTCTCCAGATCATGGCCGTCTTTTTTGCACAAAACTGGGTTTTGAGGCTCGCCTAAAGAATTTAAAAGGGAATTTTCAGCGATGCATTGGTAGGGTTTTTGCTGAGGAAACTAACCGGCTTGTAGAAGGTCAAAATGTTCTAGTAGTTCTCACTCCATGTTCAGATGTTTATGTCACTGGTATTTTATCGCTAATTGTTTTCAGGTTATTCAGAATCAGAGATTGATAAATCCCTAATTATTGGCTTGTATCTGTGATTCGTCAACAACAGATTGAATATATGATTATTCCTATGTTTTGTGAGAAAATGGAGGTATTTACCTGCTTATTTTGTTCCATTTTTCTTTGTGTTCATTTTAATTTCTATTTTCGTTTTCAATGCATCATTTTTAATACATTTGTCCTCATATAACCCAGACTTAACAGAGAAAACCAAATATTAGACCTTTTAGCTGCCAGTTATCCTGCATTGTTAAAACACAGAGTCATATTAGCCAAAATGTAAGGCATACTTATTTGAAAGATACGATCTCATTAAATTTGGTGAGATAATAAGCGCTTCATACTCGGACTTCGTAGCTTGTACAAAAGACGAAAGCATCGAAATATATTGGAAGCATTTCTTTCATTTCTCGATTACTCTTGTTCAGAGACCTCTTGGTTTCCTTTGTTTAACTCTCCCAGATATCCTTTCCGTCTCTTCTCTTTGTCTTCATTTTCAGTCAAAGGATCTCAGTCAACTCGGTATATTAACCACTCAAAAAAACGACAGTCATATAATTATCGGTGGGGATTTCAATCTTCCGTCCATAGACTGGGACGTGTACAGTTTTATCACTGGGGGGAAAGACAAAGACCTTTATGAGTCACTTCTGTATACATTCACATCTCACTCACTGCATCAATTAGTCACTGCTCCAACTAGAGGGAAAAATACACATGATCTTTTAGCGACAAATATTCCACACATGGTCATAAACATAGGTACTGATAAGGGAATAAGCAACCAAAAGTTAGTTAAAGCTAATTTTTCTGTGAGGATGATCAAGAAAAATATTCCCCAAAGAAAAATCTACCTGTTTGATAAGGCTGACTACGAAGGTATGAAACGAGAGTTGCCAAATTCATTTACTAATTTTCAAGAGATAAGTATCAACAGTAATACCTAGGTTTTTTGTAATACTTTCCTCGATCCATATGAAGCGGGGTTGATATCGGAATTAAATTGCGTGCAGCGAAGAGGAGCTAGGTTTGTAAAACGATGCTATGATAAGTTTACTAGTGTGTCTGGATTGTTAGAAGAATTAGGATGGGAATCGCTATCACAACGTAGATTAAATTATAGGCTTAACCTCATACTACTTCTCCTACTACTAGTCCTACTTCATAAGGGTCCCATATACTGGCGGCGTACTCCAAGTGGGGTCTTTCTAGAGAAAAGTAACATCGCTCATTTACCTTCTCCACACACTTTCCTAGTATTCTTTTAATAAATCGTAATTTATGACTTGCCTGTCCACAAATTTCTCGTATATGCTTCCCCCACGACAAGTCCTGAGTAAGGGTCACTCCTAAGTACTTTACTGACTCTACATTTATTAGTTCGGCTTGATTAATTGTGTACGTCTTGTTGGCTAAGCTACTCTTCCTCCAAAAATTCATAACCATGCACTTATTAAAATTTAATTCTAGCTGCCAAGTGTTGCACCATCCGCTTATAGCTTCTAGGTCTTTCTTCAATGCAATTCTATCAGACTCTGTGTTAATACCCTATACAATACTGCGTCATCCGCAAAAAGACGAATTTTACTGGTAATGACGGTTGTGATATTATTAATATACAAAAGGAATAATAAGGGAAGCAGATACGCAAGAAACGACCAAGGAAGTGGAAAAAATTGGGATTTATCTGTATGGGGGAGGAGATGGAGCAGGAGATGTGCAAAATCTGAGAGAAGTTGGTCAAGATCCCACACCGCACCACAGTGATCAGTGGTCCAGCTTTTTTTCTGGTCTCGAATCGATTTATGTTACCAAATCACAGAAATTGTGCGTTGCACACATCTTTTTGATTGAAGAAACCATGAAAGAAAGCCATTAAATTATAACAAGTTACCCCAATAGCTGTCCACTCACTACTGATGGGAAGATATTTTTGGGCGATTCCACATAAATTGTTTCACGTGGATCATTTTAGGACGGCAAATCTAATGATAGAGTATTCAATTATTGCTCACTAGTTGCTATTTCGAGCTTCTCTTTTCACAAGAGCGTCCTAGCCGTCCATTCATTTCAATTCTTACTCAATACACAATGTTTCTTCAAAAACGCCGGGGAGGGAAATTTAATGTGCGCAAGGGATATAAGGTATTATGATAATAAATGAGTGGGCAATACAGCACAGCGAATGTGTTACGATTGATCACCACAAGCTTGCTCTAATCTCTTTTTGGAAATGATTCCAGCAACTTATTAGATTCGTGACATAGTTGAAGAATAAATCACTAATTGTAAGAAATGTTCCGCACTTTTTAAAATATGACTCACTGGTTTCGAATTACCAACATTATCATCAGAGTTACGCCCTGACCAAGATGCCTTATTAAATGAGCCCTCAGATGATCTCGGGTGGTGTCAAGGAATCACTCTAAAATGTTAGCCTCTGCTTATCGTGGAATGATTTAACACCGTCAGTCACTGGAGGGGAACCCAAGAAAAAGTATCAAGTTTCAACAGGGGTGGGGTGAAGAGTGAGCTATGCCATGAAGATGAAGACATTGACTGAATCAGAAGCTGCTTTTTCGCTAGTATTGTAGGGGAGTACTGATAACGATGGGTTGCGCTGGACAGCAATCCTCACACAGTGTGACTTTCCTATTTATTCCTCCCAATTCTTGCATCAAACGCCTGAAGCCACTGCTGAAAATCTGCGATGTCATCCATGCTTTGGTATTGGACTCATAGGTGCATGGAATAGTTCGCCGTCTGCAAAATGATCGAGAATGCGCTGGCTTACAGATTACAAATGGGTTCATTTTGTTGCACTAGTCGCCTTTAATGACCAATGTTTTCTGGAAGAAAAATTATGAAATGGAGCTGTCTCGTCTGTATTGTACACATTCTAAATAGGTGGAAAAAATTAGTATTCATGTTCCAAAATAATATTTTTGAAATTAGAGAATTTTAAACCAGTGCTTAACCAAATGTCTCCCTTTGGCTCATATGATGCCAGTATTGAATTCAGAATGGGCATCCATTTCTCCACAGCTTGAGCATTAACATGAGTACTTTCGCCACTTATGCGGTGAAGAGAAATTCCCCCTCTTCTTTTAAATCGATTAACAGTCCTCATCAGTAGTGATAAAATCTCTATGTTCGTCCATTGTGCAAATTCTTCAGCTTCTGCTTTTAGAATTGTGCTGCTAATGGGATCTCGAATATTTTGTGCTCGGCGACCCATTCAAATAACACTGATTCTAATGGAACATTTTCTCCCGGTCGCAGTTTCTTACTACTCCCCATGGCATTTCCAAGTGTAAAGGCAGCAGTAATTTTGCCTTTGTTTTCTAGAATTATTAACAGGGTGGACGAAGGTAAACCATGTTGTCGGCCAATTTCCATTTTATTGTCGTTTTTGTCACATTCCTGAATGATTACCAATTTCTTGGACCAATCCAATGACTTTCTTTTCTTTTCCATTGAAGCACTCGTAATAAAAAGTATCGAACTTCAGGAAGTAGATCAGGATCAAGCATGCCTAAATAACTTTTGTGAAGCACTTCTGGCAGTGTTTTCCATTGAAATGGCGTGCAGCAAAAACCCCTTTTTACTACTATTCTACCTCCTACTACTCCCCGCTCTCCTACTTCTCCCCCTTGAGGACCAGGGAGTTGCTATAATGTAATGTGCGAGCTCATACAAAAAAACTTTGGAACTCTTCCGTTCAAGTTCGTTTTTCCATTCTGAGTGAAAGGTTAGCGTGAATTACTGAAACTTTGTATACCTGTCCTATTCTCACGCGCAACAAATGACTCCCACTGGTTATGCATCCTGGACGACGATCACAAGGAAACAGACTCGTTATGGCAGTCCGTCAGAAATGGCCACTTGTAATAACCTACCGACTCCGTGTACATTTAACACTGTGACCAACAATTACCAAATAATCACTCACTGTAATGGCCATCTCGCTCTAGGCCGCCCTCGTAATAACAGCCTTCTAATGTATTATGCTAGCTATCCTGCCTGTATCTTCACCGTTTGCAAGGGGATGTCAACTGGATAGCCAGCAAAACTGTTGTTTCGCAACAAACTCAAATTGAAGAAATCCTGGAAAAATGCAGTGATCATTATTATTCCAGCACGTGAATAATGTAAAAATGAACTGTATTTATTGAAACTCCATATGTTTTGGTGGAACCTCCATGTCAAAAAGATGGTTAGTAAAAGTTGAAACTTTTTATGTACTTGTCAGAAAGCAAGGCTTGGCTAAGTCCCTGCTACATCACCATGATGATTGCATCAGCTTATTCCTAATGAAGTTATAAGTATATAATGTATTCCTTTTAGTAAAATTGTGATTGTAATCTTATCATTGTTGCTACACACTATAATATTTCAAAGCCATTCAGGACATCATATTTATGTGGAAATTATTTTTTTTAATTCCAAGGTATGCAAGCCAGTTCTCCCATATTTATTTGTGAATATAGGAATGGCATCCTTTTGATTTGTGAGTGACATTCAAACTTAATGAGACCAACTTTAATGGTTCCTTCCCTCTCTTCTTACACAGTTGGTTGAAGAAGAAATACGTAAAGAAGTCAATGAGAAGGTGGCATCTGGGGTTGGTGTTTTGGGCTCAGCAGCTGCTGGTAATCTCAGTTTGGGAGCAGTGGGGCTTAGTGCCCTTGGGCTGGCCCCAGGTGTTGGTGGTGGAGTCACTGTTGGGGTTGGGACCGTCACTACTGGGGAAGATCAGATATTAGCCTCATTGGCAGATGTTGATACTGACGATGGGGCAGATGAGGAAGCCGAGTATGAGGCTTGGAAGCTACGTGAGCTTAAGAGAATCAAGAGGGATCGAGACGAGCGTGAACAGTAAGTGTAGAGTTTCTTTTGTATCTTGCATCTCTTCCTTATTCTTATGGCATTTCTGATGTGATAATGCATTCAGTGGCAATTCTAATATTTTTTGTATTTTTTTAGGATGGAAAAGGAGAAATTGGAAGTGGAAAGGTTGCGCAACATGACAGAAGAAGAAAGAAGACAGGAAGCTCGTCTAAATCCAAAGCTCATCACCAACAAAGCCTCCAAAGGAAAGTACAAATTCTTGCAGAAGTACTATCACAGAGGAGTGTTCTATTTGGTTAGTATTCCGAAAGTTTTTGCACTTAAAGTTGTTCAGGAAAGTGAGGACAAAATACTTTTTTTTTGGGTAACAAATGGATATACATATTAAAATTTCCTTACAGAAAGATACAATGCATTGGCTTATACATATGTAGACAATATGTACTTTGGTATATTTTATTTGTGAGTGTGTTATATATTTGAAAAAAGATGGAATTGACTGTGTATGTTTTATGAATGAGATGTCTGTTTGAAGTGGTAAAGAACAAGCAATATTTTAAAACTTTTTGGAGTGAGGAAAATCTATGTTTCATAGTTTCCTTGTATGCATTATTAGTACCTCCAGTAGAACGTTAGTATCTGCAGCACAGATAAGTATGGTGTTCACTTACTTATAAATGATTAACTGTGCAGCTTTCTTGAAGTATAGAATGAGGAAAATTCTCATCCTTATTCAAATAAATGCTAGTCATCTACCTTCCTAAACCTAAATTAATAATATTGCTTTCTAATAGGTTAAACAATCCCATGTTGAGTGGTCCATGCTTGAATTTGATTAATATGTTCTTACTTATTCCTTTTGTGAATATTTAAAATGGGTATCATTTAATTACATGCTTGCTGTCTTTGTCCAAGCCATAATTCAAGTTTTGTTTACATTTTAAGGATGAAGATGATGAATTGTACAAAAGAGATTTCTCTGCTGCAACATTGGATGATCACTTTGACAAGACTATTCTTCCTAAGGTTATGCAGGTGAGTGCTCCTCAGCAATTTTTCTTATTACTTTTGCAAAATTTATATTCCTTATAAGTTTTCTGTCAATTTGACCCTATTTTCCCCTGGATTATTAGGTGAAGAACTTTGGTAGAAGTGGCCGAACCAAGTACACTCATTTAGTTGACCAGGACACCACAGCCTTTGATTCTCCTTGGGTTTCTGACACAGCACAGAACCTCAAATTCCATAGTACACAGGCAGCAGGCATGAAACAGGCCTTTGACAGACCATCAGTTCTGGCAAGAAGGAAAAAGCCTGCACAAGGAGCTCAGCAGTGAAAGAATGTTTTGTGAAAAATTCTTGATTTTCATTCAGTGAGTATGTGGTGTTACTGTCATTACTTGTCTTTAACTCTCTACCAGTAATATTTCATGAGTTTATCACCATCCATGAGTTATATAATGAAAATATCTTCCTCTATGGAAAACCAGCTGGTGGAGGGAGCTTATAATTCAGAATCGACTTATAATCCAGCTTATGGAGCTTATAATCAAGAGGGGACTTATAATCATGAATGACACTGTATAAACTAGTTTTATAGAAGAATAATGTGCATTCTGTCACTCTCGCCTGATTACAAACTTCATGTTCATATGTTGGCTCAAGTTAACTCTATAGACTTTATGAATCACCATCATTTTAAATTGCTTATTATGATAAATTTGTCTTTTATGAAATATTCATTCTACTCTGCTTGAAATGGGAGGGATAGGTAATTTGAGTTGACCCAGCTGTAAACCTCAAAATACATGTTATAGACTTGATAATATGAAATCAGCCAGCCCAATCAGAATCCATGAATTTGAGTGAATCTTATAAAATCCATGTATACAAGATTCAATCAAATGCTTTCTTAAAGATGCAATCGAATTTGAATCTGATTGTGCAGGTGGCTTATGCACAACGTTGCTGTAAACTTTCCGTTGTAAGTTCGTTCGAAAGCTCTCCTCAGACTTAATCTTTTTGATGCCATTGTACAGTGGCGGAAGAAATTAACGCAAAATTTTTCGCGCGCCAGATTGCGGCATTTTTGGGAACTTCTAGGAGCAGTACACACTCCAAAGACTGGCAACACTGAGGGAAACATCGTCTACCGCAAATATTTGAAATCCGCAATGGAACTCACATTTGCCGGAGCCTAGAACTTAGTCATCAATCGCCTCATTTTCGAGCTTTCTTCTCACATTATTCGCACATTCAGTCGCGGTGTATAGCTGTATTTATTTCAGCATGGTTCTTACGTCGAATGATATAATTTATACAGAAAGACTTATTATAAAATATATTCACTATCCCACCCAAATTGGTATGTATGTTGAAATCCTCATCTTCTACCACCCAAGGGATATTTATCGTGGACGACTTTCCGAGGATCTTTTTGAATGACGCGTACTGTGTCTGTTTCACCGAAATGATATAAATCGAGATTTATCCGCACCAAATGTCGATACAAAAAAGATTTAATTAAAATAAGTATAGTCTACGTGATGTAATTTTTCACGATTTTCCATTTGTAGATTGACGAAGTTCCTTCAAGGGATATTTATTAAATTCAAAACTGATATTTATTAATGAATCATTCTTGACCCAATATAAATCTGTCTTTAGTTCGTCAGAATAGGATTAAACTATGAAAATATACGTAAATATATATAATTTCACGAAATAAAAATAAATGTGCTCGCATCGATACCGCATAATCTAGGCATATTTTCCCGATATTTCTTTCATCTTATCACAGGAAGCTTGGTGACGAGCTCTCCACTGTTAAGCTTTACCTACTAAATGCAGGATATACGAATAAGCATTCAGAACAGTTTACCCAAATTAGGTGTAGCTATGGATAAACAACTCTATTACGTCTAATTGCATAATATTTTGTATGCTTAGCTATGAATTCGCCGCACATATAAAATGAACAAAAAGCCTTTTAAAAGACTTCAGTTTGGAGTAAAATATCATTAATGAAATAAATTAATATGTAACGGTTAATTTTTTAGCTGTCAGATTTATTTGGCTCGCAAAAGAGTGGTCCGTGTTCGATTTTTAATGAACGCAAATGAGTTTTTATATAAATTTCCTCATATTGGCGATATGAATGAATGTAATGTGTAGATGCAATGAATGGCTGATAATATGAAATTTTTAAAATACAAAAGAGATAAAATGTGCCGAATAAAAATAATTTTACTCGACCAGAAATACAATGAAAAACTCAACAATGTCTCGACCAGGGGTGGGATCACGGTTCTTTTCTTCTTATGGTCGTTATCGTCATCCAAAAGGCAAGCCGCATTGGTAGGGCAATGCTCAAAGTCCTGGGATCGCACTCCACTGCTATGTAACACTCGGTCTTTCTTGATGACGATCACGTTTCCGAAATCATAAGCGTACTCGAACAATGTTATTATGGAGAACCATGATTGCGATTCAGGTGTGCAACCCAGTAACAACTACTGAGCTTTCTTGTGTCAAGGCAAATTTAAGATGATGTTTCGTATCCTATCGGTGAATTTATTTGCGTCCGTATGCGTTACTGTGAACTAAGTTACTCTTAAAATGAGTGGTGGTAATGTCTACGAACGTTTAAAATGACTATAAAGATAGGAAAAAGCATACTACTCTCCCGGGAATACAAACAGAAAGAAGTAGTTCTCGGATTTCACCTCATCAGCCCGGACCATTCCAATTAAACGCCATTAGTTCCCCTCATGCAAGTGTTTGGAGGCTGGCCACGTTAAGCCTGAGTTAAAGCAACGAGCAATCTTGGAGGACTCTTGAGGATCCCTAGAGGTTTCCCCGTGTCGATACAAAGCTCCACCAATACTAATCCATTCAAAATCGGAATGTATGAAGGGCGCATTATATTGATTTGGGAAATAGTATGCCTTTAATAAGAGCTGTCTTTCCCCTTGTGTTGCGGGCGATACCTTTTCTGCCATAGATAATGTTTCGGACGCCAGGCGTGTAACTCACAGGAAAGAAGTGGTATTTGACTTCTCTTACGCCGTTAAAAGTATTCGACGGGGGCTTCCGATTTTTTCGAAGCGCGACGAGCCTTTTCTTTCTGGTGCAGCAGGTGTTTGAAATCTGTGCGTTATTCACAACAACAAACCACCCCGACATCACCACACGGAACTTGGCTAAGGTTTACTGATGACTACTTCATTGAGACGAGAGTTGATGAACAAACAAGCAGAGCCGACAGCGCAAGCAGAGATATTGTTCACAGTTTTAGCGGCCACTTCCTAAATGCTTTGAGGAAAAAATGTTCTTATTAGCCTTTAAGTATGCCTCATTTTTCTCCCAGGCGGAGGAATCGGATAGTAGGTTTGTAAAAGGCAAAAAAAATCTGTCGAAAAATTACCCGAAGAGGTGTTGCGCCTTCGACTTTCACCCACTAAACATTTATTTGGTGTTTAAAAGTAAAAAAACCTATTTCTTACTTACGAAATTCATTAAATCATGTCCGCTATAATAAGAACTATGTTTAATGAAATGTTTACCAATATTCATTTTTCGCCCGCAACTAGGAGTACTTGCGAGTTCACAAATGTCAAAATTCTAGGAGATGGTTCAAAACAAATCATGTAACATAGATGGAGCGGGCTGCACGGAGCGCAGCGTTCATTATGAGAAAAATGCGAGAAACAAATGTTTGTCGACCCTCTCAAACGAAACAACCCCAAATTAAGATGCGATGAGGAAAATCGTGGATGAAGAATGGGAAATGAACCCAGTAAGATGATACCAAAATGTGGACAACTCCATGTCACAGAGACTAGGTCAGGAAATCGAGAATGGAGGGGGATGGATTGATTATAAGGCTAATAAACATCCACATTCTTTATGCAAATACCAGCATATTTCTCGATGATCAATTGCTGTGATCATGTGCACACATAACTCAAATTGAGAGAATTACGCATACATTTTAACCTTTTCCACTCGTTCTAAATAAAGCATTAAGGTGTCCCTTTTCAACATCCGATAAAATACATGACCACTAAGAGATGAAATTTATGACCCAGTAAAAAGTCTGTTAATATCTTCATGTGGGGGCACTCACACCTTTAACTTCCATTGAAGCAATAATATTACGACATTTTTGAAGAGGAATAGATTCTTTAGGAACGTAGCAATCGTATTATCTTTGATGGTGCACGTTCCTAATTTTCACTACATTGACTACTCTGCGGATTTATAAGGAGTATACAAATGACCATAGGGAAAATATCTAATTACTGCTTAGTCGCTACATGGAAAAGATGATTTTGAGTATTTTATCACTTTCACAGGGGAAGATACGCGATGCATTTTTGTCTGAGTATTACTTACGCGTGGGTATAAAAATGCTCCTCATAAAATTTAACTGCGTAATTTTAGCCAAAAATTTTTCACTGCGAATATGCCAAAAGATATTTAAAGTGATTCATTAATTTACCTTATCCTCTAAGTATTATCCTCCATCCTATAAGTTGAACTGTTGAACTACACGGTTAATGTATTGCTCATAGCAAACCTAGAAAACAATGCTGGGAAAGCGTCAAATACCGTTTTAAAGATATTTTGAAGAAAATTCCACACTTGTTTGGTCTCTCACTGAGATAAGTAATCGGTATTTATAGTTCAGCAGATAGAAATAGAGTTTCTAATTCCTAATAAAAATGATTGCCCTCGTTACCAAATCATTTCAAAGTAATTTAAATGTGAATGTAGCATCAGGTAAGGTCACTAAATCGAGTAACTGACACAATCAGAGATCCGGTCTATTCCCTCCTTCATGAATAGCTCTTCTTTGAGTGGTAAATTGGCAAATGAGTGGATATGAGCAGCATACGACAGACAGGACGTAGAAATCAAGTGGGGCCGAGTACCTGAGAATGGGAAGTAAACATCTCATTCGACGACCAAGGAGACCGCTCTGATTCTCACACAAAGCCCGAATATGCGTAAAACTCACACACTCATGGTTGAGGTCAATATCCATTCCCTGGGCTTTCCGTGGATTCTTGCGAAGTTATAAAGAGCAATAAAGCGAAGCAATAAAGTTACATCGCGTAGATTAATTATAAAGGCTCTAAAAGAGGCCACGCCAGGATTTGAACCCCAGGCATTCTTGGCCGCAGACTAACGCTCTCCCTCTAGGCTACTTCATCGATCAAGAGAAATCCGCGTCCAGTGGTTCTTACTACATAACGAAAAAAGGGAATTCTAATGTTTCCTTTGAAATCTGGACCAAATAAAATATTCTGGATTTTTGAAAGTAGTTTTCAGAATGTAAATAATATTACGTTAGGAGGAATTGAGAAATTTAAGTATTTGAGACGACCTGTATGCACGACGGCGGAAACTTACGTAGGGTTTTAGGCATTGTAAATACTTGTAAAGAAAATTTTTCTCCACATGGCAACCATTCTATTCAACCAGATTTCCCATACTTTAACTTGAAATTCACAGGATATTACGCCAAAATGTTAATTGCAATGCATCATATTTCTCGGAAGAAGTTTGAGGCGTATTAAAACGATGTTCATCCACAGTTATTCCCTACACGCGGGAATACGTTTTATTGCAAGTGAATTTGATCTGGAGAATAAAAAATTTTTATGTCCCAACAAATAATGCTTTCATCGTATTGTTTCTTAAGTTTCAATCAAGAAAAATTTTTTAAACGGTCCAAAGCTCTCAAAAAATATGGTAAGCATCTCTACATAATCAACTACGACTTCGGAACCTCGACTGAGTGCGGGTCGAAGCAAGCTCACGTTTATAACTCTTAGACGATCTCGCGAACGTAAACCTTTTTAGTATGGCTATTTACATGACGCGTAAAATCGATATCCATTCATAGAGATTTTGAATATTCCCGGTTTCCATATGCTGTCTCATTGTTGTCAAGTTTTCGAAGGAAAGGCGATTTCAATTAGTTCCCGTGTACGCCGCATTCAGACGCCAATGAGTTTTGCGTTAATTTTTTCCGCCACTGTACTTCTTAAATATGGTTGTTAGGGTGAAAATCCATTATGTCGTAAAATATGTATGTGAGTTGAGATTTTATTGCTTCTCAAAATTTTCTTGGGCTTCCGTCTGGGTGAGTGGGGAGTAAGAGTTGGGTCCGGGTGAGTCGATTCTCCCTGACAGGAGTCCAAGAAAACTTTGACAAACTCATGCACCAGCAAAGCACCAGATCCTATTTTTGTTGATATTTATTTTGCCAGGTTTCATCTCAAAATAGCTCCACGGCACATGCATAACACTGTCTTCATGACCTGCAAGAGCATTTTGTGTGACGACGCTCACACTCTGCTGATCATTATGCCTGCCATTTGTATTATTTATTCAACCAATAGACCAAAAATATTTCTCTTTGTTTTTGATGTTGTCATGCGCAACAACTTCACAAGTAGACATTTATCAGCAGAAGAATATGGAAGTAGAGTATTTGCGTGCTCATAGAGTATGGAAGTGACCAGACTCGTCTTTACATCATAATAATGAAGCTAACTAATAGCAATGCCTGAGTTAACTATATGATTGACAAAAATTAAACATTCATGAAGGTGTGCTAATATAATCCAATCTAAAATAGAAGTATGAAATGACATCACACATCCTTCATTTGTTCCATGCATTGTGGCATCACGTGTGCCTGAAGCATGAAATGAATGGTGGGCTGATGCACTGGTTATGCGCCAGAAAGTTGAGCAAACCTCAGCTTCGTTCATGGATAGCCTGGCAAACAGGGCAAAGCACCCAATTGGTTGCTCCCAAAATGCACCACCTTGTATGCCTGCAGGTGAGCCCTGTATGTGGAGCAAGCTCGGTATTCAGCAAATTATGAGAGATACCTTGAGCCATGACTACTGTTCTGAGTTTTTTGCATTATGTCTGAAACACCATGAATCAGTTCTCTCGGTGGAATTTGCAAGTAGAAGCAATTTAAGTGGAGTATCAAATGAATTGGATATATGTAGGTAGTTGGACAAGGGCACGCAAGTAAAGAGGTTAATTGAGCAGTTTGTTGAGGGAATTTAATTTGGTGAGGGAGGTGTTAATGATATTAAGAAACATAAGGATCTGTTGTTGTGTGACTTCTGGGAAGGGTGATGTTCCTACTTATGTGATGTGAACTAATCATGAGCACATTCCCAAGCCCCTGTTTGCTATAATGATTTTTGCTTATAATTCTCTTCAATTAAAAAAATTACTTGATTTCGTAATAAAATTCTTATAGTTTATCTTTTCATGCTTTTCTTTTCACCATAAATTTGCTTCATGGGTTTTTAGAGACACCATGGTCTCTCAATTTACTTACTTTGATAAGTTAAAACAAAGTGCTCATGAAATTACTTCATATTTACATGTGAAATGCGAATCACTCCATGGTTTTGGGAACTTTTTACCTACTCTGAGAAGTGTGAACTAGATAATTTGTCTCTTGAAAATCCCCTTGGCAGAGGGGGGATGACAGGAATTGCTCAGAGGGAGAATAATTTTATGTCCAGCACGTGCAACTGAAAGTGGGAAGTTGGTAGAAGATGGTAAACAGGTTTTGGAAACGTTTAGGTACGAGGCTTTTTTTAGAGATAGTGGCTGCGGTAGGTATCCATGTGCTATATTTCCCTCAAGTATTGCATCATTTTTCCATCCCTGAGCACACATGAGAATTTGAAATGCTGCCAATCCTAGCACATGGCAGCAAGTATGGTGCCGCAGGTTAGTTTTTACTAAAAGAGAATTCTTTACATGGGTGCAAAGCTGGAAAGAGTCTAAACGCACATTAGGAGACAGAATGGTTCATGTCACTCAAGGTCTAATTGATACAAGGACTTAATATGTCAGCCCTGGTGGCAGCAGGGTAAAGTCCTCGCCTGCTAGCCCAAGGGTCGCGGGCTCGAGTCCTGCCTGGGTAGAATATTATCTGCCCAGGACATGGGTGTTTGTGTCTCGTCCGTTGTTGCTGTTTTTCACATGACGTAAATTGGCCCATTGTGCTGTACTCGGGATAGTGAAGGTAAATGAAATAAATAAATAAATAAAAAATGTGGAAAATGACTAGGTGATTCAGGCGTATGTGAAAGGAAAATGTGCTGTCATATAGAATTTCACTCATTTGATGCATCGTGGTTGGCAACACTGATATGTAACATGTCTACATCTGCAGTGAGATTTTCCCTGATGCAGTTTTTTACCATGGTTCATAAAAACAAATTCTGTTTTTTCCTGGGGACTGGGTACGAGTTTCATTATTTCACATTTTTGACAGTTTTCTAAAAGTGCCATGTATTTAGTGTAAGCCTTTTTTTGGGACCAACAATTTTGCGTAGTATATTGAAACTTTGTAATTTTGTGCTTTATACCTTATCAAATTTCTTTTTGTCAAAATGAGACATTTAGTCCTGCCATGTGCAGGATATTCACCCTTGTCTTATCATTTTCTAACAGAAATCCTGTTAGATGAATTCTTGGTGAGTGAGGGATACCAGTATTCATTATTCAACATAATCATGCACTAAAAGCTGATGCCTTCCTGTCAGGAGATACATTTAGCATAACTAGTTCAAGTGTGGCTGATTAATGTATGAGTTGTGGATCTAACCTAACTATAGTCGAGTACTTATTTTAGTTATAGCTTTAAATGAACTTTAAGTGAGTTGCTTAGTCATTAAACTGTTAATTTTTCTTCTTTATAATAGGTCCAGCTTGTATCCAAGTGTTTGATCCACTGGAGAGTGTTGAGCATAAAAACATCTTTACAATCATTACCTATCATTGAAAATACTCAATGAAGTTATGTGGAAAAACTGGTGGAAGTGGTCTGAATCCTTCTCAAAAGCATGTACATTTTATGAAGTTCAAATGAGATGAGAATGTGTGGATGGTATGTTTTTGTGTGTGCATGTGCAATCCGTGAATGTTGGTGTGAGTCTTATTGTTTTCATTAGAGTGGAACTGTTTCATTGTATAGACTTTTGTGCAAGTAATGCAGAACTCCTTTTGAGAAGAAAGGAAAGAATCTCCATTATGAATGAGAAGGAATTCATCAATGGAATAAATTTACTTAGAATTGTACTTTCTTATGTTTTATTGGCTAACTTAAAACTATTTTGTACTGACCTACAGTGTTGTGGATCAGAGAAAATTCATCTAATTAAATATGAATAGTAGTCAGTATTTTGTTTTTATTTCTCTTTTTACAGTTTTTTATACAAAATAAAATCAAGTGCATCCATTTACCTTCATCATTTTGGTCCACAGTCCATGATGATATAGGTGTCAAATGTCATGTGTCTGCCAAAATTTGATAATTTTATATTTTAAGGATTCTCTTTTCCTTTAATAATTTATTAGTAGATATCAGTATGTACATATCTGCCCTTCTTCGTTGCCTTAGAACTTCTAATAAGCCTCTTGTATAATTTAACTTTGGTACCTAAATTTTAGCAACTGAAGTGCTCTAGTCTTCAGCCAATCAGACACTGTAAAATTACTCCAGAATTCTGTTTAGACATGTAATTTAGTACAAAATATGATAAAGATATTTATGAAAAAGTACTGTAAAATCTAAACTAATATTGATCCATACTTCAAAGGACATTATGATCCTTAGTAGTATGATTCAGTGATTAGAGGATCACATGTGTGCTTCTGAAAGTTGTTACAGTGGGAATGTCCCAGACTAGCTTCAATATCTATGAGATTTTGTTTGCCATGGAAAAATGAAAGTAACGGCTGCCAGGGAGAGTATTTCAGGTTGGATGCAATTGTAGTATCAAATAATTTAATCGATTGTCAGTGGATACATTTGCAGTTTTCACGTTTGACAACTTGCTTTATTGTGGTGTAAACTTTTTACCAGGGAGAGGTGTACTTGGTGAATTTTGCTGCTGTTATATAATGAAAATTCTAATAAAAAAGGCAGTATCTCTTCTTTGTCTACAATGATGCATTGTTTTTTTATTTCATTTTGATGCAACATATTCACAAAAATGTTTGCATTTGTCTCTGAGTTACTATGACTCAACTGAATCAGTGAAATTTGCAGATTGACAATAATATATTACTCTGTTGAAGATGGGAATCAACATTTTGATATTCCTCTTCTTGTTACATGCCTTAGTTTTCTTCTGCAACTCAAGGTGCATAGTTTGAAGGGTATTTAAAATATCTTTGGTGTTATATTCAATGCTCATTCTTCCAAATATTGGATAACATAATGTGGGAACTGTAACATGAACTGATTTCACTATTTAAATCACTTACTTCACAGAAACCCATGATTTGGGCTTGCTCTAAGGTTCCCTTTGTTAGAAAATATAAAGATATTAATCATGTTTATCAACCAGCTATGGAGTCTGGGTTGGGCTCTCAACTTTTCCAGCTAGAAGAATGAGACCAGTTTCCCGAAAAATAATGAAGAATATAAATGGACGGTTGGCAGACAGACGGTTTATGTTGCGTTTTTTTCTTAATTCAGTTGGCTCTGGAAAGAGAAGCATTAAAATGCAGTTAAGAATTCACCTTTATGCCATCAGTGACAGTAAAGCAGCATGATTTGTGTGTGAACTTCGTTTTATAGCATCACCTTGAAACTTGAAATAGCCCTCGTACTAATTTTACTTACTAAGTTTTGGCAGTCCTTCAGCAACAGATTTAATGGATGAGAATGATGAAGTGAAATATGAACTCTGCGTGAGTGTCTTCAAATATAATCCTCTTTCATTTGATGCAATTGAGAAATCAGCTTTCTCTGGATCAAAGGCTTTCTCTATTCCTTTCTGATGAAAAATGAATAGTAATATTAGTTTTCCGTAAAACTTAGGGTGACATTAAGACATATCCAGAATTTACCTGGTATGTATGAATCATTTACCATCCTCATCATTCTATCCCTAATTGAAAGAAGGTATTCCAAAGTTATGTGTTTTTCCAATGGAAACAGCATTTCTGGACTCAATATTGATCACTATGTTTTAGTTTTTCCCTCAGGAGACATTTCTTAGAAATGCATGTCCAGGGAAGCAGAGAATATCTAGCGTTAATATATATTTTGGCCCTTCCCAGCTCTCCTGTTTTCCATTGGACATGTTCTTCCATGATATCCCCTTGAATGTTGAGCAGTTTTATTGATGTGCTGGTGGGTTTCTCTACCTCAAACCATTGACTGCAAAAAGACTCTTCAATGGTTGAAATCATATTTTTGATAAACTGCATCAATTTCCTAGTTCAAGTTATCTCCTCTTTCAGGACATAGTTTGCAAGGAATTTCCATATGTAGTTTGTAAAGTGAAAATTTATGGTGATTTACATAAATGTGTTGATTATTGTTTACAAATGGGTCATTCCTCCTAGATTTTACATATGATGGCCCCTTACGGTCTCCAATTTTGCTCAACATTTTTATTTTTGATTTGCTTCTCTGAATGATGAAAAGAATGCTTATTTTGACATGAAACTATTTCAACATCCATAAAAAGGAGCTCATGGCTACAGCAAGAGATCCCTGCATTCATAGTTCCTTTGATTTCTCTTAAAGGGCCCATAAAATTTTTGTATTTCAACTGGACCATAGACTCTCTGCTACTTCTAAACTATCAATGCTGAAGCTAAATGAATGGCATCTGCTATGAATGATGTACTTAAAACCTCCCCTCAGCCATTTTGATTGGGAGTGGAAAGAGTCCTATGAGCAAAAGAGGATGACAAATTTTTAACTGGGAAGTCTTCATAAGAGAAAATGGTTTTTACCCATCAATTTTCATCACAAAGATGCTCAAAACTGCCATGTGACCCAAATGTTCACTTGAATTTTATGTATCTGACCCTTCAAATGAGAGTTGGTCCTCCAGAATATCCTCTTTCTCAGTAAACTTCCACCATATGAGGTACATCATGAGATCTTCACAGTATGATACATATTAATGGTCTCTTACCTTTTTAAGAATTGGTGTAAAATCAAGCATTTGATTCACAAATGCCATCTGTGGCATTGACACTTCAACCTCTGACTGTGTGAGGCTTTCCAATAAGTATGGTATGGATATACTTCCTAAATTTTCAATGACTGAGTTCATGTCTTTAGTTTCATCAGGAATTAGAAGTAGAAGGCTGACTGATTTTGCCTGAAACGACCAAAATTAAAGGATGAAGAGCATCTTCCATGCACATGCATGAGGAGTATGTGACTAGAGATGGGAAAATTACCATAATTTTCATGTAATTTTTAATTTTCTGCTATTAATAGCTAATAGAGGATTTAATAAGAAAGCCAATACCAATATCAAGGGGTTAATGGCATTTATACTATTACTATCACTACATAAATTATTAGAAGTTAAGAAAATTTAAAAACAAATACTGCAACCCACATGCAATTTGACAGTCATTAGTTTCATACGAGAAAACGACAGCCCCACAAATATTCCACAAGTAAAATATCCCACAAATGAGTTGTACATGCCTTATTTATAATTAAGGTCGTGTTAAATATATGCAGACTTGGCTTAAAATAATATGTTTGTAAATAGATCAGTATTAAAAATATCTGAGACAGAGGTGAATATTACCGAAAATTACGGTAATTTTCAGGGGCTGCTGTATATTACATAAAATACTACGGTAATTTTCAGAATTGCCCATCTTTATGTGTGAGGTAAATATTACATAGGTATATATAATAGTTATATAAAAATGAGATATGCAAAACCTTTGATTTTCAACTATAAATTAATGAAGATATTTACCTCAAAAAGAAGTTCAACAACAGAGCAACCCAATTTCTTATCATGTCCATTCCTGAAGACACCAACTTGAGGTATCATGGGAACATAGATTTCCTTCTCTGAAGCTGATGAATCACTCTTTTTTGATAAGTAAAATGGTGCAGCTGTTTCATGGGATAAAAACACGTATACAGGCAGACGTTCATAATCCTGCCAATGGCTCAGTATTCCCACATCACTGTGTAACTCAAGACCTGTGAAGAAAAGTCTCTTTGTTATTCGTCAAATGCTTTGTTGATGGAAAATTTAAAATGTACTACAGTGTTTCTCTATAAATATGCTACACACAACACTAGTACAGTCAAAAAATGTTACAAAATGAATAAGATGCTTTCTTAAGATTTGTGCTACAGAATATCATGCTCCAATGTCTATAGTATTTCTAAATCCTTAGCAATTCTGGGATTCAAGTAGATGTGGTATATAGAGTGCTAACTTACCATTTTAATTCCCTGGGTTTAAATCCTGGCAGTGGTAAAAAACTGTCAGAGGAAACATAATCCTTGTTCACTTGTGATATTTCTACATCTACATACTGCTCTGCGAGCCGCCGCATGGGCGTGTGGCAGGGGGTATTAGGTCACCAGCCGTGTAAAGATGTAAGGGATAAGGTTTTGGGAGGAGAAATGGTAACGTGTATTATGGGAGTGTATTTATAGAAGCTCAGTTTTTATTGTGGTCGCTTATTGTGTGCGGAAAGATCGAGTTTTTGTACCTATCTGTTCGGCAGTGTTTTTTACCGCAGAGCAGATATTGGGAGCTCACCCAGTTTCTCACTCTATCCTTGAGATGGAACATTAAACTGTGAACCCCTTTCTGCCTTTTGTTGAGAGTAGTTCAAATGCCAATCCTAGGTTTTTCTCTAACCTTCTAAAATTCCCCGAGTCACCTTCCATAACCATCCCCCTTATCACATTCCCCAAATGGCATGAATGACCCCTGTAGTCTGTCACCTTCTCATATAACTAATCAGTCTGGCAATCCTATCAGATAAGCTGTTCAAGGTTATTTCACTCATACAAAAAATTTCACAATGTCCGAGACAGCATTTTTAAAGACAATTGACTAATGAAATCAGTGATTCAGCAGACGAAGGGTATGGTTATATCTCTATGACTGTTCATTTGGAATTAGCATAATTTAAGGGTTGGTTCTTTCCTAGCCCATAGTTAGTTTTCATAGATTTTTATGTGTATTCCATGTGGTTGGTTGCTTCATTCTCAACCTTTTGATAGCTTTACATGGATTCCAGTGGAATTTTGTCAATACTTTGACAACGACGACAGTCAGATATTAAAATGTGAGCCACAAAGTATGTTCCAAAACAGAATCCACTGTTGAAAGTGCATATGCCTTTCAAAATTACTGTAACTCACAATAGTGCTAATCTATAAAAATAATGAGTGGAAGTAAAAGTAAGTATTTTTTATGAATAAAACTAACAAAATTATTTTGGTTGATCTACTGGTTTAACCTCTCAAAGACATTCAAATAGCTGGCACCCAACACCTCTTCATGTAGATCACTATTAATCTTTAACTATTTCATTCTTTGTATCATTGAATCCTTTAGAATGTCCCACCCTCTGTTTTTCAACATGAAAATTTTCTTTACTGGCAAGGGGCTTACAGTTTACATGAGCTTAGCCTGATATGATGTCAAACTTCTTTTTTTTATTCTATTCCAAAATCTTTGGTGGAACGTACATGATTCTATTTATCCTTTTCATGTATTTCTACGACATACTATTCTTGTTTGCTCATTATTTCTTGGTCTTTACAGGTCCATCCTTAGACATTTCTTGTTCTTACTGGTAATGTATTTCCTTTTATGCACTGTGGTAGTCATAAATTCATTCATCTGATTCCACGGCAATTCACTGGCTCTGTTGGTGATACTTCATTTTATGGTGGCCAATTGTTAGCCTCATCCACCAACCTTCATTTTCCTGGTCTTGGGACTAGCATTGACTCTGTTCAGCTACTCAATGTGCCAAAAATAAGTTACATGGTAAATCCTTAAATCCTCTGGTTTGGAGTTTCAGCCTTGTTGTGACCAATTACAACTACATTTTTCCAATCATTGCATTTAACAAATGATGTGGTACGAAGTCACTTGCACGGGTGTATATACACCAGGGTTGATATTCGCCATGAAAAAATCATTTGCCTCGACTGGGATTCAAACCCGGATCTCCCAATTGCTGGTCAGGTGTAACTGGCTAACACACCTGACCAGCAATTGGGAAATCCGGGTTTGAATACCGGTCAAGTCAATTAATTGTTTCATGGCAAATTGCAACCCCGGTGAATTACAACTACTGTCTGTTCCTTTTGTTTGTTCAATTGATGTGACAGAGAATTAGACTAAGTATATGTTTCTTCTCCACACAATTTTGCATGAAATATTTAATTGATTGAATTTTGAGCATTAATCACCCTGAGCAACACATCTAACTCCAACATATATTTCCCAAATATAGTACTCCTTGGTGGTGGTAGACATGGGTGTAATAGAGGACAATCTCAAGTTTTACTCAAGTAAGTGTTACTTACTAGTAAACACTTCATACCAGGGCTATCCAGACACATTTAGAGGCCTGGGGCAATGTTCTCTTTGACCCTACCCTTCTCCCTAGAAAAATATTTTTCTTTCTTTTTTGAGGCCTCCACTGGGTCTTCCTAAAAGTGTAGGCCTTGGGCAAAGGGCCCCAGTTCCTCCCACCCCTCTGGGCAGCCCTGTTTCATTCAGCATGTCAAGAATCAACACCTACTTAGCTGAAGTTCAACTCCTTCCATGCAAATAATACCAGTTCAGACCATGAGCCTAGCACCATTCAATCACTTATGTGTTGCTAAAGATAGTATTCGCCATATCTCTCTCTTTTGCTCATGGGCTGCTGTTAGAATTTCTATCACCCATGACTTGTTTTCTCTCATGTGTCTCAGTGCAAATTAACAGGGAGCGTATATTGCTAAATTAACTGATATATAGCTTTGAGTTGACCTGTGATAATGCTGGTACATTTAATTGATATATCAAATAAATATCACAGCCAATGGGGCTGGAACTTTAGTTTGAGGTATATATCAGGTATGGTGGTGCATCAACACTCCTACATCCAGAATTTAAAGAATAAAATTTACTAGCTAATCCATCCATCCACCAGTAACCAGGTGAAGTTATACGATACCTGTGCCATTATTCAGTGTTTCTGTTATATTGGATCGATATGTCATGGACATTAAATCCTTGTAAACTGGTTGTAAAATGACATTCTTCTCCACCACAATTTTGTTGTAAGAACCAGCTGCCTCGCTGTCTCCTTTACTTTCCTGGAAACATGAAAATTTTTCAATGAGTATCAAGTTAAATGTTTATTAAGGATAAAAAGCATTTCTATGGCAGGTTTATAGGAAACACAAACACATTTTCTTACCTCAAATATGTCATAATAAAATGCAAAGCCAGGCCTCAAATTTCCTTGCGATCCATTATTTAAATGGAGTGCATTCTCTATCTGGTTGGCTGTTTCCCCTGATGCCCCTTCCAGGAGCATAAAAATATTGCTTGCAAATCCAAATGGAGAAAAAACTAGATTTTCATGTCCTTCATTGAGTGCCTGAAATTAATAAATGAAGCATATACAGATGGCTTGTTGATCGAAAACAAATGAAGGCTTGTTGCTGCACTAAAGGTCTGGCAATCAATTGATTCTTGAAATAAATTCAAACGAACAATAATATTGGTAATATATTCTCCAGCTGCCCTCGTGATTTTAAATACTTAATTTCATCCAACATTGTTATGATAGACTTAACCATTAAAAGGTCAGGGGCAATGAAGACTTTGTGAAGCCCAAAAAGAATTCATCATGAAACCTTAAAAAAATTTTCATCAAATGGCAGTGTCAAATGCGTTCAAGAGGCTTTGATGAACTTGAGCTTGTAGGAAACAAAAAAGAAAATACATAGTGCCCTATTTGATGAATTTGGTTCAATTAGACTAATGAGTAATGTAGATGTAATTTAGTCCCATTCTGATTCTTCCCTTAAACCCCCTGGAATTACCAAAATATCAACCCAGGCATACCATAAGCTAAGCTAAGATAACTATGACAAGCATATGTAGGTACTGAATAAAAGCTAGCTTGCAGTGTTGCTGGTATATGTTACCAATTAGTGTTAGAGAGGAATAGGGAGTCTCTAATTCAACTGAGCCCCTTGAGACTTAAATAAATGTAGAATCTCATGTCACCAGCAAGACTATATTATTAAATTTCATGTTGATACCAATATATACAGTGCAAAGCTGTGTCAATGATGTTTAGGAAACATGAAGATGCACATTTACCTAAATTAAATGATTACTTATGAATATACTAGACAAAAACATCACCCAGAGAGGACAATGGAAAACCCATTAATTCTCTCTTGATATTACTGGAGGATTAAAATGCAGTTTGGTAACAAAGACCATTCGACAGAAACACATTTGATAATATCTGTAGATTGAAATAATGTTGAAGCAAATGGAATAAAGGGGAGCTTCTTAGTCATCAGGAGCAAAACAGACTAATGAGGAAACAGGAATTTATGAGAGAAAAGTGAAATGCAGATGTATGCAGAGGTGCAGTCATCACTAATGCTTTGAGTATGGACTGTGTTCGTAAATGTGATCTGCTACCATTAACAATAGTATCTAATTTTAAGATATTACAGTTTCATTATATAGTGCATTACCTAAACTATGTCAAAGCCAGAGGGGCACAGCTTTATTGCTGGCCTTCATCATTTACCTGGGAATTTCAATGTTTTACAATGAAATATTACCTATTATGGATTTCAGAAATAACCTTAACTTTTATGCTATCTTATTAGCAAGTGTTCTTAAACTGCATATCTTAAATTTTTTGGAGACTTAGAATGTCATTATCAATTATTTGATTGTAATTTTTTCATTGAAAAGTCTAAAACAACCAAAAAATGGAATTTTACATGTCCTCAACCAGCATTAAATGTCTTTCTAAACATCAAATTAAATGCATTAGGTATGGAGCTCAAAACCTTAATGACGGGTCCATAAGGGATAGTTGTTTTATTGATTGTGCCCATATTTGCATCAAATATACTAAGTGCATCATATCAACATTCAAAAGCGAAATACCTGAGCGAAAGGGATGTCTAAGTAGTTGAATCCTTCGAGTTATTGTGTGAACAATACATACCACAATGCATGGTTTGCCTACATGCAAGGGGTGGTTAACCACCAAAGGGTCAGCTGCGGGGACCTTGTGGTGCCTGACACCTTCAATATAGCTTTTGGCCGTCCCAGCGTACCAAAATATTCAAGTGCGAAATTTCAAAATATTCCGTCTCGCAGTATTCCGTTGAAAAGCGGACAGAGAAAAAAATGCGATTATTTAATTGAAACCTGTATGCGCGGTACAAAGCCCTGGGTCCCCATTAGCTCATTATCAAACTCAAATGAACCGAATTCGTTACAATCAAAAATTATTCGGTACAATAAAAATACTTCAAGCAGTCATAGACTTTGTCTCTGAAACCTGCATTACTATAAAAATTAAATTTGTAGGACAATAAAGGGTAGAGGTTAACCACACTCCATCCCGCATAATTCAAACTACATTTCCAAATAAATTTAACGATCATCTAAAGAGGTTAGAGGTATTGAGCATAATTGATAACCTCGAATATGAAACCCTTCAAAATCCGAGTATTCATATTGAGTGGGTTGAAATTTATTGAGCCAACTTTTGCCCTGTAACATTATTCATCAGTGATAGAGCAATGTCCCACTCGTAAATATCATAATTTGGAGAATTGTTTTAAACTTCTCGGAGATCCTGCGGCAAATATATTGCAAATGTAATAAACTGCAAGATGTGGTCGAAATATAATTTGAGATTCCGGCGCAAGAAAATAAATTTTGATAATGGATTCCTGAGCAATAAAATGTCATACTCCGCATAAAGGACTTTCATCATATTTTACAGAAATTTCATAAATGCGATGCGTTCACATGTACGCTTTTGGGCCGAGGGCATTCGCAGTAACTAGTATATTAGGATGAGATACAAATCCGCGAAACCCACAGTCTTGCAGTCGTAGCTTCGTTCGGCTGGACTGGGAATCGATCCAATATATCTCGCATAAGCGCCGACAAGCTTGAGTTACCCAGGCGTCTTTTTCCAGCATGCATTTCATTAAAACTATAAAGAAACAAAACTTTCTCACGAGAACCAGAAAAATTGTACCACGAAGTGCTCACTTCCGTGCACATGGTGCTTACGGTCAGGGAGCTAACGCCACTTTCTGCGAGAATTCGGGAAACCTGAGTTCGAGTCCCATTACGGTGAATGATTTTCACAGTGAATTTGGCGCTTTTTTTATCTGCTCTTTGGGTGAAGCCATACAAGTTGATATGCTTAAAATTATTTAAAAGCCGGTAAATCTCCTGTTAATTACTAACTAATTGGCATCAATTTTTAATCAGAATCGAATGGATATGTTTATATTTTAAAATATACCGAATAAAAAATAAACGAATAAAAGTTCAACCAGTACGTTTAAAATGACAGCTAAAAATATTAACGCGTACATACGAGGCATACGAGTACGTATTAGGCATTCGAGAACGTAACCGCAATTTTTATTCAATGCAGTTTATGGCATCACACATCATCCACAACTTCTGCAGACGGTAGTCTGTTACTTGATAGTTAATACTTTCTCCTTACCTGAAAGAGCTCTGCCATTAGGCCGTTACTGACTTTCATAACCTCATATGCACTGTTTGGCGCAGACTCTCGACAAACAGCATATTTGCCAGAGAGTAGTAATAATGGAAATACTGGAAAACATTGCAAAAAATTAAACAGACCATATATTTAGCAAAATACGAATTACTGCTATTAAAAAGTAAATAAATCACACAAAAATGATGCTATCTCCATAACGTCTTTTCATCGTAAAATCCTAAAGTGATCATTGTTTCTGTCTCCAGAGAAAACTTTTTCCCACAGTTTTCCACGGAACTGAAGGTATGCGATGTAATAATAAATCAGGTAAATTCTAGCCTTTGCTGCATGTTAGTAATAAAAACACACAAAAATCACCAAATAAATTAAGCGGTCTTGAAACTAGCAGGCACACACGTTTTCACTAAAATCATTCGATGCCAAAGTCCCGAATGATATCCTTCTGTAGCACAGATAATTGGCAAGGCTTGGTGTGGGAATTTCCCGATTTCCTCCTTCATTGCAGATACACTGATCACAATACCATGTTGCGATTAACAATAAATGGCACATTTACAAGAGCTCTTAACTATAGCGATATTATTTAGCAGAAGCCGTGATCCAACACAGTGTTACTCACCGATGAGAGGGAAGACCATAATGCACTTCCTAGGCGGTGTGGCAGAAGAGAACTTGAGTGAGATCGGTTATGCCTACTGTTGTGCGAGGAATGAGGCCAGCGGAAAAGAGGCGGGGAGAGTGGAGAGACTGAGTTGGGAATAAAAAAAGACATTCACTTTCCTCTTACCTCAGAATAACATAACCACGGTTGCTCCACAACCACTGGTTGTCTCGAGCTTTTCATGCGTATAAATGCATCAGAGATTTGATAGAGCATTCCCGACATCGCTCATTAAGCTTAAACAATGAAGTGTAAACAAAAGAAAACAACAAATAATAGAGCACTGATCACGGCTTTTGACGAGTCAACGGCTCCCTTTTTGGACGTGGGTAAAAAAACATTTTAGTCATCAACACTCACGTCTCAAAAATTAACGCACATTTGTGTGATGTAAATTTAGCGGAACACAGCTGCATCAATTTCATTGCAATAACTTCAGTTCCCTTTAGGTGAAAACAATCAAACCAAGCTTTCGGAATACGACTCGTCATCGAAGTGAAATGCAAGATGAGACGTTTCCAATCAACTTTTACCAGCTTTTTATTGTTTGATAGAAATCTCGACGCTTGAAGGCTATATTTGAAGCTTTACTGGGACTATTCATGTAATTAACTCATGCATAGTTGTATAATGCGCGTATGCTCCCATACACACATACTCATTCCTAAAAGTGAGATTACTGAAATTATTGAATTATACTGAAATTATAAGGATGTGACCATAATAAATTACAGGAACATAATCTTCATGACTATGCCTCTTCAACGACACGCAGTGCCTAAGGAGGATTCAGGCAGTATGACGGGTGAGCTTCAATTCCTAAATATCGGTCAGCTGTTGAGCTATTAAGAACTCTTTTTCTGTACCAGAGAATAAATTGCCATTTGCCTGAGAACATATTTGGGCTTTTAAACGGGTGATTCAACCCGCATGATTTGACCGTCAAATTTTGGCCAATGAGGAAGCAGTTCCCTGCATTTATGTTTCTCGTCCTATATATGGGAATGTTATGGGAATGGGAACGTTAAATACTACCCGATTTAACATTTTCCTTCCATACGTGTACATGAGGCATATCAATTCACAGGAAATTTAATAAATAATTGAACATTAGTGTGACCTTTCTTCTTCCAGGGTGGCGTGGCACTAGATCAGCACAACGACTTTCACTGTCCGATCGTTCTAGCTCCCATCACAGCAGTATAAAAGAGACCTCATCCGAAAGGTGAGTTCATGGGAAGGTAGATGAGTAAAGAGTCCATCTGATATCAAGGTTGGCAATAAGATCTACAAATAGCAAATAGAGCATCGCTATGGGATTTGAGCGTTTTAAGAATCTATGTTTACATATGATAATACCCTAAAATTGAAAATGATAATGCAACGTTCACCTGTTTCTTTATACCAAACAGGAAGGTAATCAACGGCCCAGAATAAAATGAATTCTCTTTCCTTTCCTACTTTATGGAAATAACCTATGGATATATATGTATCGTATGAAAAAATAGTATGGGGCGAATGCCATTCATCGCTTAACTGTACATATGTAACTCGAAAGGTAATTTTGAAGCATCATACATATTTACTCGGCTTCTTTGCTCGTATTGAGATTTAAATTATCCACGAGATTTTTTTTATATCGAGAGATTATGTTGATGGAAGCGAGAATATTGCTTTCGTCGGAATAGTTTTGCAAGGATTCAATGTTAGTCAGTTTAAGTCCAAAGAGAGACCAAGTGCAGCAGTGAGCAAAATATACTTTACGAAGGAAGTATACTAGGAATATGTCAAGTCACACATCTCATTAAGCTGACCTCTCAAGAAAAAGGGTGCGTTTGGCTTAAATATCTCTGCGTCAGTCCCTTACTTCTTAGTGCTAAGATAAGGGACCAAAAACCGATAGCGCTCAGGTGGTCAATAAATGTCGTCATGCGACTTGTTGAAGGTACGCTCCTTTAAAAAGGCCTTAACTCGTGCTCGTATTTCGTATTAAACTCTTCACTACTCCGTTTCCCGGAGAGCCTTGGAGACCTTCCATATAACCGAGTGTCAGACAGACCCAATGATCATCATTTTTTATTCCAACATTTTTCCATTTAAATTATCTCTTTAACCGAAGTAGTTTTTTAGTTGTGACCTCTGAAAGTTCGTGCGTTTTCCAAAAAAACCTTTCACCGCCTCCTCCCAGTGACACGCGTTCCCCTCTCGCCCAATCCTCCGGTTTTCCCCATTGCGGCAGCCCAAGGCCTTATTGCAGCGAGGCGATGAAGCCAGATCCAAATGCAATACGTTGAAGGCTCACACCTTTGATGCATCTGGAGAGTAACAGAAGAGATACAACTTGAATGGTTTGTGAATTTACTCATGGGAATTTTATGGACATGCTTACACGAGTTAACTTTGCATGTGCCATGCATTTCCTTCAGTCCGCAACCACTACCGATTACAACGACTGCGCGCCATTTACGAAGGAGGATATTACATATTCCCCTGGAAGAATGATTGAATAGCAAAAAGTAATAAATGAGCAAGTGGAAAATAATAAAGCTCATTCGATTATGCGGGGGTCGAGAACTATTTTTATCACTGTGAAATCCAACATTTTCGTTCACATTCGAGGAAAGTAAATGGCATAGTAGTCCCATTTTGATTTATCATTCAACCTCGCATCCGACACTCAGGGCCAAATGGGCCATTGAGTAATTTTTAGAATTCCCCGGAAGAAGCATGGAGAGTTAATCAAAATTTACGGAATAGAGAGAGCATTCCCGTCAGGATACTTGGGAGTACAAAGCAGGTGATGAAATCTTACCCATTGTTCCTAGAATGAAAATGAGAAAATAAAAAGTTGGATTTCGGTTCCATCAGTTTTGTCAATTGAGCGGTAACCGGAGTAAATGTTAGGAGCCGGAGAGGATTAAAGTCGTCGGGAAAGATTCCTGGGCCGTGATTATGGTTCTCAGTAGTGCGTGTTTTAGAAGACAGGGTAAATTTCTCGAAGGATCAAGTATAATGAAGATAGAACAGCCATTTAGGAAAACTAGTATATTTAACAGAATATAGCGAAAGCGCCTGATCCCAAGTTACTCGTGCCAGTGCGGGCAAACGTCTTCTGTGGCGATATCGCATGTAGAGGAATAATACATGGGCAAACATCAAATAATCCTCCCCAATTAGATAGCAATGGCGGACGAACTCTTAAGTAAACAACCGGTTTGATATCCCTCCACTCGTTATTAAACTTGGAACTCCATTTGACTTAAAAAGAGCTCCTTCCCTCACGTGCGCTTGCACTATTTTTTAAATGCGCTCATGAGAGCAAAAACGGGATCGACATTTAAATTACTAATTTTAATTGATAGGGCGCGTTGTTGGGACGGTGACTGTAACCATTACCCTTTTTCAGCGGTTTAATGAAAAAGAAGCAACCGTTATCCCACTCCAGTTTACGTTCAAGGCGAAGACGAAAGGTAATAAAAGAACTGACATTTTTTATAGCAAAAACCACGCACTTACTTAATAGAGTCCAAAACAATTGCATAACTCATACGTTCCAGCGTATGTCGCATTTAAGGATGGAGATAGGAGGAGAAAAAGGAAAAAAGAATTCCCGCTGGTGTGAAGAAAGCGGAAAAGTGTTACGAATCTTAAGGAAAGAAAGTCGATGGAAGATGGATTCTAAGGCCGCGTAAGTAAGTGATAGAAAGGCAACGGTATATTGGAGGGGGCGACAGAAATTTGCTGGACGGGGGGTGGGGTCCTCAGCATCGATGGGAAGTACACACAGGATTGCCTTTGACTGATTCCTTCAAGATCCAACCATTGAATTGAAACAATGTTGCATTGTATTGCGACCAAAATGCCTTACGGGTTAAGACATCAGGAGATTTCTCAATTACACGTAAACTTTCAGTAATATGTTTAGCTGAAAAAATGACGACTCACTTTCTATGCTCCACAAAACAAATTTTTTGCCGCAAGTTAACTAATTCTGTCTCTTATGACATCGCCAGATCGATTAAAACATAACGTCCTCCGTGAGATAAACAGGGAACGTCATTTCTACGATTCCTTATGTCACAAGGGATGTTTCACGAGGATCCTGGAATATGTAAGTAGGTGGTAGGGTGGATGATTTTAAAAGTAATTTTCCCGTGAACATGAGGTCGCAACTCCATAGTTATCGTGCTATGGCAACGTTGAAATTTTGTCATAGTACATATTTTGTAGTTACCATGAAAACGCCAAAATGCGGCGGTTTACATTAACAGTGATGAATTAAAATTTGCCTAATATATACATGAAAGTGGCGCTTCCTTTTACTGTTATGATTTCTGCTTCTTGCTCCCAATTCTCAAGATGGTGACGGAAAATGGGTAAATATTCATCTTTAGAAAAATGACTTTCTTTTCGGGGATATGTCCATATCCATGAAACGAAAAATGATCTAATTTGATTTTATTTATATTACTGGAAAAATTATTTTATTATGTACTATACTTTTTGGTGGAGATGTTGCGACTTGAGTCACGTTCGCTCTTTCCTTGGCAGCTGTCCCCAACGCATGGAATCGGCTAATGTTTAGCGGAGAGGACTAACTCACCGATTGAGGTTTACATATTTTATTTTAAATGTATGAAAATAGGCAAGCCTAAAGCACTAATTGAATCGATCTCTCTCAAGTCTTTAGTGTAATAGGCTTATTAGGGTTGGACGAAATATTGAGTTCCGTAAACATCTTACACAATAAATCTCAAAACATGAGATTGACAACCTATCCATGGTGATTATTGCCGCGTGAGGACTTGCTCAGTGGTCTCACTAAATAAATTATAATGAGCTATCTATGACAGAGTGAGCAATAATTCGATTCTCAATATGAACCATGATCTAAGAAAGCATGGGAATTAATTTGTGAGATTGATTGAATTGAAGGAGACCCTGATTACCAACAAACGATGGAGTCCAATCTTTAAACTACTATTTAGGAAAAGCACAAAAATGTTGCCACTTGATTGTATAATTTCCTTAGTCAGAAAATACCTCCAACTAGATTTTAGTAAATCATTAGTAGTCAAATTTTATATTATTTGATAAACTTGAAAGGAATACGTAATTTTGAACCAGTGATTTTAAATGTCTTGTTCGGAAAAATTAAAGTATGGTTCCGTGCGAGAGAGATAGAGCTGTTAATCGATGAGCTCTTATAACGGTAACGCATAAGATACAATATATCCAAAATATACTAAAATATGTTAATAATGTTTCCAGTAAGAAAAAAAATCAAATTAGCATAGTGTTCAGTTCCAAAATATTTTTTGTGTCTCAGAAAAAAAATTCTATTGAATAATTTTTAAAAGAAGAAATTCAAGCTATCAATTACCGGTTAGAACAAGAGAGGCAAATTTAGTAAATTGTGACATGGGAAGAAAGATACAAATGTTAAATTGGAGCCACCGTAAAAGAGCATTGATATACTTTTATTTCTATAATAGATACTCTTACAAAAACGCGTTGCTGATCTGATATGAAAAACAAAATGTGACCTTTCCTGGATATTTTCATCGCAAATTGAACTTGAAATTACGTGACGTTGTATGCGGTAGTGAGAGGAAAACAGATGAAAATAGTATTTAACTCTTTTAACTAAATGTCATTTTAACAAAAAATTTAATAAGAAGCGAAATCTCCCGGAAAATTGATTAGAAATAAAGTAGATGCATCATACCTCCTAATTTTTTACTAGCTAATTACCTAGGCACCTGATGATAATACCGCTGTGTCGAAATATGTTGTACCAGGAAAATAAATCTGTGGAAGGAAACAAAGTTACTTTTTCATTTGTGAAATTCAACTTCCACATAGCTGAGCCTCAAACTATGGAACGTACTGCGATTGAAGTTTAAATCTGGTCATTCCACAGGAATGGCTCGACGGTGGGCATCTATGGCTTTTAAAATGCATTGTTTGAAATGATATCCGAGGAATAATCTGCGTATTTTAGCCCTTAATTTGGGTTTTCCATAGCTAAAGCCTGTCATCAGCGAAAGTAGGATTCTTGTTAAAACCAATTATACAAAATGTTGGAATTTTGTATTTGTAATGACTCACAGAGTTGCGGTGGAACCTCCTGAAGTATAACTTAGATAGTTTTTAATCCGTAACTCTTGGTGCAATGGGCGTCGGCGGTTTTATGGCAATTGTACGTGCTTCTGACAAAATGCTGGCGTTGCCATTGCGCGGTTGGTAACTAAGTAGTTGCGGCCCCACGTTCATAGGACGAATAAAGGTCAAAAACGCCAGTCCTAAAATCTCCTGAAGTATTGCTGGTTCTTGGTGAATTACTCTGTTTATCCAATACAAGGAAGGCTATACCGGAAAGAAACGATCATGAGAATTTTCAGTTGTTCGTACGGCTACCCTTCGCATTAAATGTTTTTCGCTACACCCTTAAACTTTCATACTATTCATAGAATGTTTTTACAAAACTTATTTCAACGACGACCCGTATTTTGTCTATTTATCCTTACACCATTTTTTCTCACGTATTTACATTATCAGCGCAAAAAAAAACTGCTGCATCCCAGTTCAGTGGCCTGGAGCCAAGAATCGACCTTCGTCCATCCACAAAAATGATGAGCGTATCGATGAAAAACTTTTGGAGACAATCATAGTCCATGTACCAACAGAAGGGAGTGTATGGTACCAGGAAAGCAAGAATAAAGAAAAATTCGTCGAAGAAACCAGCGAATGCTCTCTGTATCCTCAAAGAAAATCGCAAAACGTATCCACAGGTGAGATTTATCTTTTTTTTTACAATACCTCAGTCAAGAGATTCACTGTAATAAGAAAAACAGAAATCATTGAAAAATTTAAGTACCTTATTTCTTGAATAGCGTTTTTAAATATATTTAACTATGGTATCGGTAACTAATCTAGAATGGAAATGATTTCCAATGATTACTGCAGTTATTGGAACATTAACTGGCCTTACAGCTTTGAAAACTCATGTTCAATGAGCTCCCTAAATGCATTATAATGAGCGACGATTTGATTCCCAAAATCAACAATCCTCCAAAAAAAGAGCAAGTGAATTTATTTTTGGATTCAAGGTAATTTTAAAAGGCGCTGTCTACCAATTAACGATAGAGACAAATATTTGAGCTACCGTTTGGGGAAAATAAATAGAAAATCCGATCTTTTGTAAAAATCATTAAAAAGGTTTACTGAGTAACCCAGGTTTCAGCAAAATATTGTCTTCCTCTGTTGACTTTTGAGAGGTTATTTTCATCTCCACGGTAAATTTATTACCTCCTGGTAGGAAGAATAAAGAATTCTAGGAGTATAGGCAATGGACTTTTTTAGTGTTGACTTATTATTACGTTTTTACTTTCACATGGTAACCAGCAAAAATATTGTGGCTGAAACTTCAAAATAAACTAATACAGCTTAAATTAAAATTCCGAGACGAACCAAGTTTAAAGTTACCCTTCGGACAACTACATTATTCTTCGATCCAAAGACAGATCTGTTTTGAAAATAGCGATTTCATGATAGTTAAGCCCTCTCCCTAAACGGGCGTTAAAAGCCTTCTTTATTAGATGGCGATGTTACCATTTATGATAACATCCTCGTCAATACCTCAATAAGGCATTGATGAATTTTTCTACTCATTTGAAATATTTCGTCTCCCATAAGAAGTCAAGTCATCCAAAGAATAGCCTGCATGTTCGTTGTCTTGCGAAATTTATCCCTGGCAGATTTGAAAGCTGCCTCAAGTTCTCACATTTTTAAAATTTAGTCATCCGTTATATCAACATTCCTAAACCCACAATACCTACATAGCATGTGAGATCACTCTTCGATTTAATTATAATGCTTGCCGATAGATATGAGATTTAGTTAGGTATGAGATATGGCAAGTTTAAAGATGATTAGAGTTTAAAGTTGAAATGTATTTAAAAAGCTGATTGCTGTGTTGAGTTCATTAACTGAAGGGTTGCTTCACTCGTTTCCAGTATCCAAAGCCGGCACGACATCACGGATGAGAGAAAAGAGGCTAAAACGCAGGAAAGGTAAGCCAAACTTCATAACGATATTAGGCACCCTAAATTACGCTTAACCTTATAGATTTTAATTTCATAAATCTGGAGCTCTCCCAAGGAACTGATCTGGAATTGCTAAACTTTTGAAGAGTAATCGAAAAGGTCGCACCTATATGTAGCCATAAAAATCACTAGAAAAATAGGAAAATACTCCCATGCGCCCTCTACTTTTACTGAAAATAAAATATCGATTTCTCCAATCGATAGCTGAAGAAAATATAATGATGTAGAGAGTTCGAATGATTGTTTAAATTTAAATTATTTGCTATTTTTATAAAAGATCCTAGATTTTCCCGGCGAATCTAATGCAGAAAAGTTTCTCGGGAATTCCACCGAGCAATAGGCTGGCAATTGTTTTTCAATCATCAATCACACTACGTTGTTTTGTTTACATGCACACGTGTGACCATGATTCATTCATTCTGTTATGATATATTATTCGTATTTTCGACTTGGGTTCATACGATGGTTCATACAAATAAACCACTTGTGAATTATCTTCAACCTACGTTCATTTCTTCATGGCAGAAATTAGCAGCTACATGCAGTCTGACGTCTTAATGATCACAAGTAAGATAGAGTTTCTTTAAACTATACTACGGTGCATTAAATTTTGGCTTAAAAATAATGACATAAATGACCTTGTCGTAGTCTTTCACCATTACCTATCGTTGGCTTTATATGGAACCATAGCGTAAGCAGTAACTACTTATTCTATGGTTCCTTAGCTGGCAGTGGCACAATATTACAGAATCTTCGGTAGTAGGGCATGGAAATTTACTGTACATTTAAATGGAAAATGCCCATTTAAGAAATGTTGGGTAGGGTTGCGTTCTATCATAGAGTAAGCTGTGACTGCTAATTTCCACGCCCTACTAACAAAGATTCAATAATATGGTGCTACGGCCAGCTACGTTGGATGTATTGGTTCCCAATCACTCATCTGCTGTTACTCCTGTATGCAAGTGGCATACGGTACGTGCAAAATGACCTAGCCGTTGAAACACGTTGAACTGAAACGCTTTTTCAAGAAAAAAATTCATACATGTAATGCTAATTTTGAAGGACGTTACTTCTTTCAGCCGAGAAGACGGCTGATGCAATAGCGAAGTGTTTCTGGATTTGTGCATTCGGTTGCCGTTAAAATTGTCAGCAGTCAAAATCTGGACCAGTTTGGAAGAGGTCAACTCATCTAAGTTCTTAATGTGGGCGTCATAACATTTTAAGCAAGGTGAGCTCAACTTTGGATGGAAGAAAAATGATTGGGGTTAACTATAGGTCATTTCAAAACTTGGTTATCTTTGATGAGGTTTTTTTATGTATCTGCAAATAGAATTTTAAGTAATAAATTACTAACGCTCAAATTTCAATGTGGTCATTCATTTCCTGGACAATTTTATCCCATCAAGCTTCCAATTCCAGCTATTAAAGTTACATTTTTCCATAGGAAACATCATAGTCCTTGTCAAATATTTTGACAGTTTATGATAACCCAAATAAGACGCATCTGCCTTCCTGCGAACAAACATTTTCACACATTTGATGTTAAAGTAGTATGCGAAATGTTTTCACTATAAACATTCACCAAAAACGCTTCAATAATTTAATTACAAAATAATTTAATAAACACGGCATCCACAAAAATAAAATGGATCATTTTCATATACATATGTACAAATAACTTCACCTCAACAATACATTATTTTTGGTCAGTTACCCATTGATGATTCTTCCAAATGCTTGAATTTTGAAAGAATTTCACCCAAACCTAGAAAAAGATACATGCAGTAAATCTTTGATTGAATCGAATAACCTTCAACTTTTAAAAACTCACTCACAAATCCTCATCTGTGTTAATTGACATGTGAAATTAACTTGGCCCGCGGAAATAACTCGGGGCTAATGATAATACTCTCAATTTGGACAATTCTTACTTCACTTTAATTCAGCTTAACGTTAAGATGGATTGCATTCAATAGCAACTACTAGAATAAGCTAATGTATCTCAACGGATTCATTGCCATAAGCCACCTTATCAGCAACTTCTCTCGCTGGTGTTTTACAGACCGACACTTAAAAGTCAATGAACACTTGCTGTCTAGTTTTTTTTTACTGTAAGAACCCAAAAGATAACACTGGTAAGCTATAGGGAACAAAGTATTTAGTGCACGAAAGAAAACGAATACTGACAGGAAATTAATTTTTAAATCCTTTCCTGAGACTTACAAAAACTTTGCACGAATTGAAAAATAAATTTCAATAAAAAATTACGAGGGGAAATATATAATATTTGAAAATTTATCACAAGTATGCAAGTATTAAAAGATAGCACTGGCAGCTAACATCACAAAATGATCTCGGAATAGAGGGTGATTGTAGGAATACGATTTATTGTAGGGTATAAGGGTAAACAAGCCACTGCTTTCGGTATAACTTGAAGTAAGAGTCAGGTGTAAGAAACATGGACTTGCCATAAAATCAGTTCGCAGGACCAGGAAATATGACATAATGCCGGGTATTAATCTCTCCGGGCCTGTTGGTCACAGACTCGACCTCTCTGGGGAAATATATTCGGCCATATCTAGTTCCACCATTGACACCATTCTCCTGACTGGGCCTATTCTTGGTTCCGAACAGTTCCCAATTGTCCAGTCGCAAATCGCCAGTGCCAGTCCTGTCGGGGAACAACATTTGAACGGGCGGGTAGATGGGCGGAACGGGCTCCTGCGGATCGGCGGCGAATTGACCGATCTTTTTACCCTTCCTCAACCTTTTGCGATAGACATCGGTGCCCAAGACATTTTGGGCGGGCGGGAATATAGTCTTCTGCCCGCCGGAGTTGGCTCCATAGTTCACTGGCGGAAAGCCCCAGCCGACCAGCCTCGACGGTTGGTTCGCATTCATCTGTCCCACGATGCGGTCAGGGTGTATCTGTATGCGAGCTTCCGAATCGGCACTGGCCGCCAGCGCATTGTCCACTTCGGGATATCTGCTATCAGTACTGTTTACCAGACCCTCCCCGTTTGCTTTGCCATAATAGTTGAGGGGTCTCGGCGTCAATTGGCCTTGAGGAAAAGATTGCTGAGGACCCTGAGGATAAGGCCTTTGTGGTCCCTGAGGATATGGACGCTGAGGTCCAGCCGGATAAGGCTGCTGGGGTCCCAGGGGCCTTAGAGGCGGACGGGGAGGCCTCGGAACGGGACCATCCGATGATTGAGAACCAGGAAATGCGGATCTCAGGGGCTCGCCAACGGCTTTGAAGAATCCTCCCCTATGGGTGTTCAAGTATTCCAGAAGTCTTTGTGAACTTTGGGGACATTCAGGAAAGGCTTTATAGCAATTATCCGGACGTCCTCTTGAAGAAATTCCCAAAAGGGCGGCTCCACCGAAGAAGGAAAGCGGAGATCCTTGAGGGTTGCCCAACGTCAGTGCCGCCAGCAGCCTAAAGAATGATTGATCACAGAAAAATAAATACATTTTGCAGATTTAAAAAAGTGAAGAAAGCTATCGTACGTATAAATGTTAGGAGTAAGGTGAAGCGACACCAATAAATTAAAGGTGAAACGCTCATTATGCACCTCATATAAACGACGAGCGCATAATGTATTTCTTTCCATAACACCCAATTGATTACTGGGCTATCAAGGCTGGACGGGACTATGACAATTTTCTAATCATGGAGAGTGGTATAAATTCTCTGTTTCTCTCGGTTATCCCGGATTCAACCTTCCAATGAATGGCGCAAACAAAACAATGACTCATAATATCGTAGGATTCCAACTTCTTCAATCAAACATAAAGTAATTTCGGGCAATACGAAGCTGATTCAACTCAGAGTTATCCGAATGCAAAACAATAGTGAAATCGATGCGCTCAATCAAACGCAATCCCAACGAAAGCGGTAGCTTAGGGTAGAACAACTTCAAGATGTAGAAGTCAAGATGTGAAGAGACAACACACGCAAAGGCAGTGGGCCAGATCAATACACTGCTTTAACAAGCATTAACGCTCTCCCTCCGCAACACTTAACTTTTGAGATCTTCACAGTCATCTGACATGTGGCGACAACTCCCTCCCACCCTTTTGAATGTTATTCCTCTTCCTTACTCGAGAGCGCTCACCTAAAATTACCAAGCATGCTGACCCGAATTCCACACCCGAATTCAAGACCGAAAACGAACACCGATCCTACTACCAGGAGGGACTAGATGTGATGCACACAATGCTAACAACTATGACAAAACGCACCACATGTAATCACGAAAATGATTATGTCAAACGCATATAAAAGGAAAATGTACCTAAATAGGATTTGAAACATAAAGAAGAATTAGACGACTTTTCCATCCCAATCAAGTTATATCAGACGCCTCAGCCTAGGGAAGTACACACGATATAATTTTGGGAATGGCCCAGTCAATATATATTCACGCTTGATGAAAGCCATTTTAGTGAGAAAAAGCTTTGTTGTGCCCACATGTTTTTAAATCTATTTTGTTACGAGTGTTTAGCGCGTTTTATGTCGAGCTATAGTAATTTCAATAACAGTGGGCAAAACGAAGCTCGTCCTTTCCACATTAGTACGCATCTTCTTCATTCAAGTCAAGTCTGATTTACTCTAATTCATTCGTTGTGCAATTTTATGGTATTTCTACTCAATTTTGAGAGAGACTCGAAAACAAAGAGAGGAAATGGGCTTCATTTCATAGGTAGGTTTCAGCAGCATCAATGGATGCGGTGAATATTTTGGAAGCGTTTAGGTAGTTTGAGCGATCGATTTTTCCCTAATCATAATGAAGACCATTATCGAATATCATTTTTCAATTCAGTAGCTATAAGAAGCGTGACGTAAATATTGTTACATTTATGGTGCAAATATATAGTTTTATACGACTATTAAATTAAAATTAAAATGACAGTAATTAAAAAAGTACGAAATTATTTATCTTTAACTTCACTTATTTTATCACGCAAACTTTATGCTGAAAACATGTTTATTAGAGCTTTTTTCCAGTCTTGTAAACGTTACTGCAGCGTGTAATTGATTTATTTTTAAAGAAATTTAAGAAAACATATTAACCATATTTCTGCAGATTCGATAAATTTCCGTAGAGATATCGGCGTCATAAATGTCTCATTTTTAAAATGAAGTCTCTCTGGAGTGCAATTGCGTACCATTTACCATTGAAAATGGCTTATATATTTTGGCAAATATCTCGAAAAGTACATGGTAACAGGTTAATTGAAAGGCTCATTCATTCATATTTTTCTGCCTTTCGGCAGGATTCCTCACGGACTCCACCTCCACTTAGTAAGATAATATATATTTTTTTTTCTTCATGATGAGGCCAAGTTCATTGGATTTTATTTGTAATTATATCTAACGTAAACGTGCAAGTTCTTCTATATGCGGATGATGCTATTTTGATCTCAGACAGTCAACAGGGATTACAGAAGCTCCTAAATAAGTTTTGTGAATCAACGGAGAGAATGGAATTGAAGGTAAATGCGTGCAAGACTAAAGTAGTAGTTTTGATAAGGAGAATGGGGGGAATAACTGTGTGATGAGGGCGAATGGTGAAGTAATTGAACAGGTGGATGATTTTGTGTACTTAGGTAAGATGTATGCGAAAGATGGAAGAATAGATGAGGAGACAAATAGACGTGCGAATGCTGGATGGAAAGTGGTAGGTAGCATGTAGAGCATATCAAAGAATGAGTGCTTGTCTAAGGAAGCGAAAATTGCCGTGTACAAAAGTGTACTTCTTCCCACTTTGCTATATGATAGTGAAACATGGGTATGTCAGGATAGACATAAGAGTAGACTAAACGTCGTGGGTATGAGTTATCTGAGGAGTATTTGCAGCAAAAGTAGGATGGATAGGGTCAGGAATGAGTGGGTCATGAATAAATGTGGGTTAAATGCTCCAGTAATGGACGTGTATGAAAGGAGTGTGCTTCGTTGGTTTGGCCATGTTGAGAGAATGGATGAGAGTCGAATAGCGAAACAGATATATGAGAGTAGAATGAATGGTGTGAGAGGTAGATGTAGGCCGAGAAAGTTGTGGTTGAATGTGGTTGAGGAAATTCTTAGGAGGAATATTAGGAGTTTTAAAAACAGGAGGGCATGTATGCAACAGTGTATGGGGGTAAATAAGGCTAAAGAGGTTTGCAAGGATAGATCAGTATGTAGGAAATTATTGAGGCAGAGTAAGGTGTACAATTATGTTTTAATGAGTGAAGCATTTTGACTATGCCTACCCCGGAAGGGAACGGCGTGATGGGTATGCATGTATATCTCTCTCAACCTATCATAAGATATATTCGTCAATACTCACTGCAATAGCTGCTCCTGTCCCGCGAACGATTCAGCCTGATATGCTGGTCTATACGGCCGGTAGCCATAGTTGTACACCCCCGGCATGGACCCGGAAGTCCACTCGCAGAGCAGCCGAGGGACACACCTCTGGTCGTCGAACTCGGCGATGGAGGCGACGGCCCTGTTGACGATGTCCGCGGGCGGGGGCAGGGGAGCAAAGGGGAAAGGGTTGAAGATGGAGGAGGGATCCTGGAACGGCGGAGGGGGCCGCGGGGGCCTTTGGCCTGGAAATGGCCTCTGGGGGAGCGGGCCCGGGGGAAAGGGGCGACCTGGCGGCGGCCCGGGGCGGGGCCTCGAGGGAATCTCTCCCGGAAAGGGTCCTGGGTAAGCCCCCGGGGGCGGCAGGGAGTCGAGTGCGTCGTCGTAAGCCCCCGGAGGCGGGAAGCCGGGCGGGAACTGTCCGGTCAGGGGCGGTCGGGGTGATCCAGGCACCACGATGCGGGGCGGGAAGGCCCCCTGCCTGGGGTCCGGGTCGACGGCGGCAGCGACGCCCACGCCGCTCCCGCTGGCCCTGATTTCACCGCTCGCGACGCCCACGGGCCCCACGTCACTTTCGGCCGCGGGCCTGCGAAAGTAGAAACAGAGAGAAAACTTGAGTGAGACCAAAGAGAGCGTTTTCCTTCCGCGAGAAACGTTCGCGAATTGATTGTGCGCTTCCATGTTCCGATCGGGAACAGAAGTGAAATTTTTTTGGCAGGTTGTGAGGGGAGAGGTTTTACCACTTTTTTCCCTTGTTATTTGAGATGGCGATCTAAAACTGAGGTAATTGCCGTCTTAGAAGATAAGTGGCAGGATTTGCTTCTTTCCTGGCGAATGCTGTGAGTGAAGTATTCTCGGGTCTTCCATTAGGGGGTTGTTTTTGAATCTTTCGAGATTATCCCAATCACTTAACTCAGTGGTCACGCGGTACAAAAACGAACGGTTCCAGATTCTGGCGAGTTTTGGCCACGACTCGGATGGATAGCTTGAGTTACTGGCATGTTCTCTATTACATCTCTAATCGCGATATTCACCTCCATGAACTTCTCGCGAAATAAAAATAAATACACCAAAATCTCGAACCCTTTGTGACTGTACCACATGATTCTTTAGTTACGTGTTAGGGATAGCCTCGATCGGTTCAAATACAACCCTTCAGTTCAGGTTTTTGGTTGGCGACGGTACGATGACTAACTCCACCTTAATCTTCAGGACTATGAGTGGTGAATAATATCTGCCGCCTTATGCAGTCGCCCGCACGGGTCAAGTGCCTTCGAATTGGCAAACTCCAAAACGAGATAAAGTGCGCAGTTTGGAGAGGGTAGGATTATTCGGGGGATGGAGAAAGGGCGGTGAGATACCCAACGTGGGCATCAGCCTACTTGTGACGAAAGGCTCCTTAGCGTTCACAGTATAACGTTTGATTTGACTAAAGGAGTTCTTTTATGGAAGTTCTCTCCAAATGAGAACCAAGTACGGATCATAATTCCAATAAACATTCTCCACCGCAGGTGAGATTCAAACTCTTGGCATGAGTGCCCAGGACCAAACCAACCAAAACCCCTTGTATTTGGGAAAGACGGAGATGGGAATTTACCAATTGCGGGTGCAGAGAAATCATAGCACTCAGGTTTGAAACATCTCGACCGCAAAAGAAAAGAGACGTTCGATTTGAAAAAGAAGTTCATCACCTCTTGGTCTGTCCAACGATCCGTAGGTTTCAATTGAAGCCGCATAGACCTAGACTTTAAGCGACTACTTCTAATAAATAATTAGGAAAGTAAACGAGGAGATACGAGAAGAATTTATAAATATCATGCTTTCCTTACGATTACCATTATAATACTATGATCTTTTATTGTAACACGAACGAAAAAGAGAAGCTAGTGGACTAATCAAATGTTGGTTAAAATAAGACTAAGAAAATGTTCATATGCTTTTTACGCAATAGGCCAACGCACTTTCAATTAATATACAGTTACCCATTCGTCTCTTTACTTATTCACCGACAACAAGGTTGCCTGGGATTGGAGGTCCAAAAATACGCATAAAGGCCTTAAATTTCTCTTTCGCCTTTTTCCAGTCTCACAGACCCGCTGGTTCCGATCCTGGACCCGAGAAAGCGGGCCGAGTCAGCCCGATTCTCAGATCGAACCAAGTAGCCCGTATCGTATATTTTACCGTCCTCAGCTGTTCTAAGTTTGGTTATATATTCCGTAACCCGAGTTTCGACGAAGATGGCCCGAAATAAGCGATACCCGGGGTCTAGGATAATGAATTCCGTGGAAATTACCAAGTGATTAAAGTTTTCACTTTTCCCCTTTTTAATAGCACAACAATTCTCTATTTGCAACCATGATTGATCGGTCATTTGACCCCAATGATCAAAAGCGATGAGAACAAAAAACCATATCCATGACACGATGAGGCGGCGAAATGGAAAAAGATACCCAAGGAATGAGAGTGCAAAAAGCACGTCTTAAGGGGTCCCCCACTCGTTCTTCATTTTATGTTTCATGCGACTTCATTCGAATTAATGTTATGCATACAACGGAAAAACTAGAGGCCTACGAAAATGCACGGCCTAGAAACGAATCGGTTTTTATGCTAAAGAGAAATCTATGTCCTTAAAGTAGCGCAATCAATTTTCACGGCATGACTATGACTTCAAATAAAGAGATACACACATGCTAAAAGTTCGCTTCAGAATAATGTCGCAAGTAATGTCGAAACTTCCATCAGCATGACAGTCGTGTAAAACGTCCCAAAAGAGTGAAGAAAGCGTGGTGCGAGTAAATGACTTACACTATATGTTAATGAGCTATCAAAGAGAGCTTGAAAGGGAGACTCAGGTACGATGGGTTTTAAAGAACAAAAATGTTAGGGGCTCTTATTAATGTTCATGATCAACATCTAATAGAGCGAGTTAGTATCAAGCAATGGAAGGTGATTTCAAGTTTCACATTATGAATGGTGAGTTAAAATTATTTCCGTAATAACCTCGTTGTTCATTCTACATCCGTCCCATAATGAAAGTATCAGTGGCCTCTATACACCAGGTTCCAAGCGATATCAGCTCGCTAGAGGAGAGAAAGACATCTAATATACTCAGTTCAAAACGTAAACTCAATGTCAAAAGCGGGCGAAATTCCACAGAGAATAAATCATCCGCCTTGACCGGGATTCGAACCCGGATCCCCCGATTTCCAGCCGGATCCAAGTTAGGATCCCGGTCAAGGCGGATGATTTTTCCTCTGTGGAATTTCGCGCAATTGTGCATTGCGGGTGACTCCGTAAAAGTGGAACTCCGTGGCTAGTCCCGGATAGTTTAAAATCTGGCTAATAGATTTGATAGTTGGCCTTAGATAGTTGGCCATTGGAGCAAAAATGTTTCAATGGTAGCATCGTAAGGGTATATCCTCCACGATGAAAGCATTTCTTCGTAAGTGCTGATGAAGTTAAGGGACCACTCACCTCGTAGCAGTGGTGGACTCCTGAATCTTCTGGACCTCAGTATTACCCTGCTCGTCGCAAAGACATGTCCAACAGAGTAGGACGAGTAAGAGTGCTACTGAGCCAAAGAAGGGCGTAGACGTCATATTAACTGCTATACTGCGATCATCCAGCCGATTATCTGTGTAAAATATACAATGAAATTTTTTCCGTAATAAATATTTGTGCTCAAACAGCATTAACTAAACTTAAATTGGTTAATTGTCTTAACTTTGAGCACATTTAAGTCAATGAAGAAATTATTTTCCAGGACTCTGCCATGATTTGATGGCTTAATATCATCAGTTAATATTCCACATTGACAAAAACACGAAATCATAGCCCGACACCACAGGCGATCCTTGAATATAATTAACACATTTTAGCAGGAGACAGAAAATTCATTGTTTTGTTTCAGGAAATTTTGATTGCATACTCTGTTATAAACCAGGTTTAAACAATTTCTCACGCATTTATTCACATCTGAACGGGTAGTTCAGACAGAAACATTCCAATACTCAATTTCACTCATACGTTTAAAGTAAATTAAATTCATTCAAAAATTCAATTCAATTCAGAACAAAAAAATCAATATTTTAAATATGACGATATCGGACTTGATTGTAGTGTAGGTAATGCGATTTAGCTATATTTCGTCATGTAAGGTACGGACGAAAATAAATTTTCTTTTAATGTCATTAGGGTCATATACTTTTCTTTTGTAGCATCGAAGACTTTTATATGCCCATTAAAATATCAATCAATGATAATTGATGAAAAGATTACCCCGAGAACAACACAGGACGAGCGTGATAAATGATCTGCGTGCCTAATGCAGAGCCCCGGCGGTGAAGCAGCGACCCAGTGAAGACGCCAGAGTTAGTGAGGCATACGGGAAGTTCCGTGATAATAGTCTCTCAGCAGTCTTGTGTATGTAATGCACAGCAGAGGTATAACGTACTTAGCGGTATAATTTGGATATTATACATATAAGGAATTCTTGCGAATACTTATTACACTTTTGCTTTAATTGCTGCAGCAAATTATGATACGGGGAAATACATTAATATCCTATAAACAAGGTTGTGAACTAAAATATTGTACAATTATGGACACCGGAGTATCTCGATAGATGTATGTTTATCTGTAAACTAAAGGGCATCAAAAGTCAGGCCAAAGGTCAACTTCTATATACGCTACACCAAACATGATAGATAAACCCTTGAATGGACATTTTAGGATAAATTTAAAGTTTCATTCAATGTAACAATAAATGAGAGAGGCAAAGCGTTCATCGAAGCTTTCACGGCTCTTGCCGAGTAGAGGGAAGAAGTTCGACAGAATGGCTACCCCCTTCATAGCGTTTTATTTACTAAAGGGTAGTCTACTTCATGTTAATCCCGATCGCAATTACTCCTTAAATTAGAAAAACATAACGTATTAAAAAAAAGTGTACCACATTTCGCAATCAATCTGAAAAGAAAATTTAATAATCAGTACCGTGAGTTGCCGAAGTAGTAATGGAGCGCAAAAATGAGCCTTCGTGATTTTTTGCGTTCAATCGGTAGCATAAAGGAAAAAGGTCAATGTGCCTTCTGGTGTCGAAGTGTTCCAAAGGACTCTCTAAGTATCCCAGTCCGAATGTACGGCGTAATAGCCATTGCGAATAACACGTCAACTCCATCTAGAGAAGAGGCAATCAATGGACCGTTCAGAGATTAGTCGTAAATTTCATTGCGATACATCAGGTTGGGTTCCTCAGGGCTTTGCTGAGGTGGATTACTTACAATTGAACAAATGACGATAATGCGAGAAAATCAATACGGCTATAAAGACACAAGACACTGGGGTTCCACGACGCTGATGTGAAATTTTAGACATGAATACAAAAAGATTAATATTCTAATTAGAATCAAGAATGGAAATTAGCAAGTTAATGGACATTAGGAAGAATTATACATTCCCGAAAAGAATACCCTTAAAGGATAAGGTGAAAAGGATAAGACGAGAAAAATCCGGATATCGAATCCAAAAATATGTATTCGGAAAAACTCTTAAAGACGAAGTGATATCATGTAAAACTAAGTCATGAGTTTCAATTTTTGGAATTAAAAAATGTTTTAAAAGTACCACAAGAGTCAAAATATGCGCATAACACTGGACTCATAGTTGGAAACATAGTTCTTTAAACTAGTCACACATATTAGGTAGAAAGTAGATTTTTTACATAACTGAACTATATAGAGTAAGAAACATATCAAAACGATCACGTAAATGGCAAGAGCCCGATTTCCCGTATACCATGCTGTCGTTTCAACAAAAAAATGAAACAATAAGAAGTTTACGTATTTTTTAGATCATTAACAAAATCTGTTTCCACAAGAAAAACCTTCCAGATAAGATACATTAAATCTTTTAAGCAGCCTAAACTCCTTATTTTTCCACAAAAGAAGAGAAACAGACTCTCATCATCACATGAGACATCTGGGCTCATCAATTTGCTTTTTCCACACACCATTCACGTTCACAACACTAAGAGCGAAATTATGGTACAACTAATCGTAACTCTCTCTCTATAAATCCTAAGAGTACTTCACCCTCACGTCTCCTTATTTGAAGGGTTGTGGCCCACACCACTTGCCAAGCACCCATAAGGGTAAGCACATTACCCTCGTAGGGTAATGCGTAACTTAGAGGTACGCACCTCAACGATTCAGCGCCGAAAAACAACCCCTTCAGGCGGGAGCCCGTCCTGTGGAGGAGATTCCTATTCCACGCACTTTGAAGACTTAGCAGGTGGAATACTCGCTGGATTCGGCGACCTCTGCTGAGGTTCGATCACACCGTCGGGAAACCCTGAAGCGCGCACTGCACTACCAGCCGTCGTCCTTCGTCCGCGTCCTCGAGCGAGGGCAAATGCTTCGTTCGACAGTTACTATCGTTCGTCTTCTGGGATCGCTGGCAAGACACGGGACTGTTTTCACCGGGCGTCGTCGGAGCAGAGGAGGTTTCTCCGGGGAGAGGAGGCGGAGCGGTTCTGCTGCGTCCCTTTGGAGTGTAAGTGGTTCTCCTCTGGTGCGTGGGTGCCGCCTCTTCGGCGACGGCGGTGGGCGACCGTGATCCATCCCCACCCGAGGACCGCCCTCCATGGCACGGAAATGTAGGCCTCTCCGCGCCCACTCGAGGTGAAATAAATTCGGGATATTTTTGTGACGCACCGATACGACTCTCTTCGCATCCTGGACCCACGCGAATATGACATGCAAGCACGACGGAACTCGTCATCCAGAACGGAATTGGATGGCAAGCCGAAGTCGAAACGCGAGGTCGTTGACTTTCCTGGGAAGCAGCGCGACCGAGTGACTCGACTGCTAACCATCTCGAGTCCCGGGTTTGGATACCGGGCGAGGCAATTTATTCCTCACACGGTCCGACATCGTTATCCGCCCACTAGTTTGTGAGACACTCGAGCACTGGAGCGTAGAGGGCTGGGGTATTCCCTTGAGAGTAGGTCATTCGGATACGATGCAGGTTATACGAGTTCAAGTTTTCCCCAAACACTAAGTACCGCGCAAAATATCATGACGATAGCTTTAGCTACTCACGGACTCGAGAAGAAGGCGCGCGCTAGTATTAGCAGCAAACGCTCGATAGTCGATTGGATTATTTTTGTACGAGTTTTAATCATTAAAATCTGCGGTAAATTGGTTTTTCAGAGTGGTAATAGTTAGGATCACTTTTCTTTACAAAGATATCCGACGCCTCTGATTATTTATGATGTATTCTTTCCACCACATTAAGCCTGATACTTCTCTTTTTGGGTATTTCCAAGTCGGTACAGAAAGACTGCGTGGTGAATTTACACAAAAAATATCACTTCCTAATTGATTCCAACCACAGATCTACGAAAAAAACTGTTCAAAATTCACTCGCCACAAAGGCGAATGTTGAAAATTATTTTCATATAGATATTTACTCCGTGCGGCGTGTGCTCAAGTATGGTTGACAGGGTAAACAAACAAGAAATCGTACGGCAGAAGCGTCCACGCGGCGCGAATTCACTGTTGCTCGACAAAAAACCGACTCTGTCCATTGCGTTGAATGTGGAATAAATTCTTGTATGCCTTGTATCATCCACATTTACACCATTCCCCGCGCACGTACAAAAATTTATGCTGTGTCGTATTTGGCACAAAAGTTTATAGGTGTCGCGGATTTAGGCATACTTGATAAATAACAGCTGAAGCATGCTTTCACTCGAGAAAAAAATTAAGATTTCCAATCGAAAGTCAGCCATTCAATTACCATTCCATAGATCTCAAAATTTCCCCGAAGTGTCTATAATCAGAGAAGATTCCAGCCAAAGCGTCGTAAATGACAGAGTAAACGAATTAATATATCCAATTAAAGTGAGTTATTAAAATACCCTGCCATAAATCTCTAAAATTCTATTAAGTGTCTGTTAACAGAGAAGATTTCCATTCAAGACAAAGAGTCGCAAATGACAGAGTAAAAGGTACTTACAATACCAAGTTCACTAAATTTTCAACAACCGAAAATTAGATGACTTTTTACGTTAATCATTCGGGTTTTTATCAAAGGTCGTAGGGAACACAGATCGGCGGATGCTATTCTCCACTTAGGAAAGCAAAACTCATAAGGATCGGACTCACAAATCCCTCTAAGCTAATCCCAAGTATTTCTTCCTCTTGACCTTCAATATAAGACCTATCCTAGCAATATATTCGTCTCCAATTTATCAAGTCTTAAAATATACGCTATGCACCTACTTTTCACCACGAGCTCCTTGAGGACTTCCGCTCTCCTGAGATTTTCCTCGCTTTTTATTTTATCAGTTTTATTCCTAAAGAAGTGGTTATGCAACGACTATCCTAAAAAGTAGCGACGACGTTTCGGGTATGAATGAAGGAAAAACAAGTGTAACGCAACCCTAAGTTACCGAGTCAGTTCTGGTGATTTCTGACACCTCAGCGTATCATCGCATACTTTTGCTTCAGTCACTACAATGCATTGCTTCATACATGCTTTGCCATTCGTAGTTCCATTGATATTCTTCCCATTGTGATAGTCTCTTCGCGCACGTTTACTCCTGACTTTCTTGCTTAACTAATTCCTCTCACGCCACCCTCACTTCCATCGCTCGTCTCTTTTGTAACCCTTTCCATTCTCTTTACACAACAAAACCAAAGACGGACACTTCCTTCTTAGTTTCTTATCATCAGAGCCTCCAAACCATGATCTAAATTGTCGGTATATTTCTCCACTCTTATGCCATAAAATTTTTGGCAAAAATGGCTCGGTGCGTCTTTCAAAAGAGGAAAATCAGTCTCAGAAAGCAGAACGGAAACGGCGATGTTCTCAGGTGAGGTGATCCATTCCGGGCATACGGCCACCCTGTGTGTGTGAGCATCGCCTGGCATAACGTGCCGAGCACAAGGTGGAGGACCGCGGCGATTGGCAGTCACATCTCGCGACTCCAATGTGCTAGCGAAATTATTTGGCTATTAAACAAAATATCTTGCTTATATCAGTCAACTAAAGCCTGACTTATATTATTGAAATAATATTTTTGACGACTTGAAAATTAAAAATAAAATTTGAATCGCTACAAGCCCAGAGATAACTCAAGAGCACGCATCGAAAGGCGGCTCCACACATTCAGCGAGTGCCGAACTCCTGCTCGCCGAATGCTGATTACTAGTGTGGATGGGTAGCTCGCTACTTGCCGAGAGCCGATTTTCAGTGCTCGCCCCTTCCCGCAGCGTTTCGGTCTTTTGTGGCTCATCAAAGGAAACGAATAGTCGCCGTTCCGTACTTCGGCCCTACATCCACACATTCGTCTTTTGGCAAGCATTAAATCTTGGGTAGGGAGTCGCTCAACAGCCTGATTATTTGTTGTTAATTTCATTTATTGGGTTAGATACGCTCGACCTGCACTATATTATATAAGTACATGTTAAATATATATTGCGGTCACCCACTGTCATTGCAAACACTGTGTTTGAAGTCAAAAAATATCCTTCCATACAAATTGTAAGATGTGTGTAAGATATTATGTGTGCCTTAAATATTTGTAGGGATACAATTTCAATCCATTATCACCCGATAAATTTGGCAATTGGTTGGCGTATTTGAGAACAAATAATTCCCTCAGTATCTGAAAGTATCAGGCAAAAAATCGTAAAAACAATGCCCTTCTACTTCTGTTTCTAAATCTGTTTACTTTCATCTTACTCCAGACTCTTATGTTATAGTTAAATAGCTACGCCATACATACGAATTCCGGAATATTTTCGGGACTGCGTTGGAAATAAGTAGTGGGGAAAAGTTGAACAAGTAGTGAAGGCTGTGGCACCTGTCTCCAATTGGGAGGAACCGAAGGGTAATGGCAACACTCTCATTTGCCGCAATTGATTTTCTCAACTTGGTATCTTTCTTCACGATCATTGGTTCCACTTTCGGAAGTAGGAAGTTATAATCGTCACTTAACTGACAGCAGAAATTATCGATTTTTTCCGAATGGTTCTTTAAGCAACTCTGCTGAAAAGTTTGTGCCACTTGAACGAAAACAAAATATATTCCATGTGAGCTCTTCTATTTACTTAATGCGCCTAAAAAGTAAAGATTACAATCAAAAAATGACAGGTTATAGACAAATAACTTTTACCTAATTAATACTTAGGCTTCTTTGCTTTGGTTAATTGAAACTATCCACCATCTTGCTTTCAGTTTTTTTTTAATGGTACACTTCTGTAAGGCACAGTTAAAAAAAGCAGCTGAATAAATGGCGAGTCCTGAGTCGATATCCGTTGTGCTATCCGCAAGGCAGCTAAATGGTGAATACGTATTCATTTTTCCCAGAGTGACTTGATGCGTGGCAAAGAGCGCATATCTGTTTCAAGAAGCTCCCTATTAGGCGAATACTCAGCGAACTCCCCCGCGAGCATCTTGGCTACTCAGGTATCTGCGAGCAGAAGCTCGATCCTCGCAAAATCCCGAATGTCTGGAGCCGCCTTAATAGAAAAGGGCATTTCACTGAATAGCCATTGATTAGTGAAACTATTGCTGGGTTGAAACATTTGAGTTAGCTTCGACAGCGTCCCAGTCGGCGGTGCTGGCACCTCTCGGCGGCCGATTACGCCGATACATCCATGAATAACCCTGTCCGACCGCGTCCACGACAGGACCACAGTCAGCTTCTCGCCACATACACTAGCCAGGGTCTCTCGCCGTCGCATTCAGCCTCCATTCGCGCTTATTCCGAGCGAATGCAAAAGTTAGAGCGATAGTACCGTAAGCCGGGGTGAAGTCTGTGAGCGGGATGAAGATGGCACAAACACGAAAATTTTGAGTCTGGAAGGAATTAGCGGACTATCGGAAGAGGGACGCAGACGACAGCGGTCGGTTCACGTACAGAACACTTGGTTACTTGTGCACTTAACATATAGTGCTTCAACTATGACTCCGAGTTTCACCGCCAGTTGGCTACACTATCTTTGTCGTCAGTGTTACCACTAAAGCGTAGAAAAATTCTTTCGACACTTTTTTAAAATTGGGACTGAAGTGTTTTATCGACTAATCTCGACCAATTACATTAAATAATGCATTTTTAATTACTTTTTGGAGGCACTTTTTTCGGATTTCTTTGAAACTCTGAGACTTTGTTCGAAAAACGGAATTTTCTATGACTTTTCATTCAAGTCGCTCTTTTTAGCCTTTAATAACCACTACGCCAAATCCTGAATGTACAATTGCAGAAGAGAAATGATAAATCATGAACAGTTTTGTTCACTGTGTGTAGTCTACTTTTATATTTTCCCACGAGTACTTTTTGAAACCCCAGAGCTCCACAAATAAGATTTCAGGGATCCACGAATATTTATGTAGATATGTCTAATCAATGACTACTCTAGAGTGAAGAATATTTAATTTCTACCGTAGGAGAAAGTATATTTTCCTTATGGTGCCCCACGATACAACTAAGGTCACTGGTCTAATTCATCAACTAGTTTGACTAGACCCAGACTTTTTGTTGAAACGCCGAGCGCTCTGCACTCTGGGCTAACATACTGCTCTTCTCGAGGGAATTGAGGAGAAAATTACAATTACATAGATACTTGATCGTTTTCCATTTCCAACAAGATTCACGCAAACTACGTAGACGCTATGTCCCCGCGCCAACACTGTCCACGACAAGCATATCATTTGTACATACATGTGCCAAAACGTAATCATGGAATGGTTCAAGAAATATGAATGAGAAAATGTTTATGATTAAGGATAGGCGTCGAAGTACCACATAGTCAACTGACGACTATCAATTTGGAATTTTAATCTTAACGCTCCGTACCATTAAGTGCTCACAAATAATTAAATCCTAATATAAGCACGACTTTAAACTTCGAATTGCATGTTCATAAAAATGTTATTTCACGTCAAATTATACAGACCTTTGAAGTCGCACGTGAAATAACACACTGAAAGCTCATCGCATCTATCATATATAAGACTGTGAAATCGCAATTTGCCGCAAAGACAGCTATCGTATGCACCCCTGCAATATGTTTGCTTTGTACTAGTGGGAGCTTTTTTCTAGACCAGAACGTACCCACACAAAAATCAAAACATCTCCTATTCACATAATATGTAGAAAAGTCTGGAAGGAGGACAGTACTATCTGAGACTTGTCTAAGGAAAACTTGTACGCCAATAGACGGCGAAACGGCATTTTTTTTTAAATTTCATTAAATATTTGTATTTTAAAAATCTTTCATGTTTCTAGGTTTAGGCATGAGTCATCGAATGTCAAGGTGTAGCATGGTCTCAGAAGACAATGCAGCTGCAGTAATTAGATTTGATACAATAGCTAGACAATATTTGATATTTAGGCAAAGTGAGAGACCATTGATAAAAGGCTCAAACAAGCTCTTCATCTTCCATAAATTCTCTTCTAATATCCTTCAGTGCCTATGTCCAGGTCAGATCAGATGAATGCAAATGCACGAGAGCTCCTAAGTGATGACTCGCTTCCACAGGACCTGTCATGCATTTAAACTCGATTCAGTATTTCGATCGATATAAAATCAAATACCTTGAACCTTCACGCCTTAGCGGAAGTGATTGAGTGTCGACAAGTATGGAAGAACTTGCTTGATGATGCTTGAGGATACTTGAGGATGAAAAGGGTGCATGCGTCGTTAGTGTTCATAAGCTTAATTACTTTGAGCATGGAGTAAAGGTGAATGGCTGAATGTTAACGATGAGGGCATTTGAAATTCTTCGTAAAGACTAGAACGGAAAGGCATCAGAAATGTTGTCGATAGTCTCCGTTGGTGAAGGGCCTATTCCGAGGTACGACCCTTAAACAGCTCGAAGTAGAGATTTTCTATGCATCAGTCTTTTTTAGCGGCTGTTGCACATCCTTCACTATGGATTACATTGAGATGCATCTCTTCTGCTGCCATTGAAATACACGTTTCATAGAGGGAATGACATTGAGAATGAATGAGATTTTTGAACCTTAGGCCAATAACTTCCGATGAGATTTTGATACGTAAAAACGATTGAATACTATTAAAATACAACTCGTTATATTCCACAGAATTAGGAGGGGGAGGAAATGGGCAGCTCTTTTAGAAGTTCGGGAAAATAGGAAGGATTGAAAAAAGTCAAGGTATTGTTGTACGCCAAGTCGAAACGGGGTGAGGGGGACTGGAAGGTAGGGGCATGGTAGGCAAATGTGAGGAACAGGTGAGTAAACTTTCGCCAAATCCCACCCCTCCCTTCCGTCCCCCCCACTCCACATCCACTTGACGCAAGATAAAACCTTGACGACACTTGTTAAATACCTCCGATTTCCCTGACCTTCCAAATGCGCAGCCCAACACCGATCGTAATCCCACCCTAAGAGTCCACAGATTTACGTCCTTTTCGACGGACACTTTCCTGAAGTACCCACTTTCCGGAAACGTAATATGGAAAGGATTTTCTTAGAAAAACCTCCGCTGCTGTCGGTGTGCGAACGACATTTCTCATCATCCTGAGGAATGGGAGGGAGAGCTATTTCTCGAAACCACACCAGTACGACCTCTCCACCCCAAGTTTGACTCCCATGGAATTATGTTCTCTAAAGACCTTTTGGATAAGTTCTGAATGTGACTCAATACTTATCCTCAACACGTTTACTGGGGATATGAATACAGAAAATCGCTGAAATTCAGTGGATTCTGAGTTTTCCACATGTTTTCAAGCAAGTAATATGCGACCAAGAGGATACGGTAACCCCGCGACTTCATAGGACTCGACTTAAAATACTAATCATATTCGAAGCCCTTTGGCACGTTTGCACCCTAGTCGAAAACCATATTTGATGAGCATCTATTTTGTATTAATGAATTAGGTATTTTGCAGAAGAGCACCACGAACAATGAACAATAAAATATAAAAATGAAGATGGTGAACTCAACAAAGAGAGTAAAAGTTACAATTACAATTACCAGCCAGAGGGAAATCAAATTGCGAAAATTAATGGGATAGAGAACGCATTGCGTCAAGAACAGACTGCTGAAACTTATGGCATGAGGACAAGTTTGATTCTGCTGCCGATAAAATTAATATTTGATGACTGCTTGGTCGCTTATATGATTATTTACTCGCGTCTTAACAATTTTTCCCCTTGCCGAATACGGAAAATCACGCGCAAAAAAGAATATAAATAACTAGTGAAAATAAATGCGTTAAATGCTGCCATATTCTTGGATAATATGAATCTAAAAATAAAAGTGCTAAAATGTACATTTTCCCTTTGTCCATTACCGTTAGGCTTGTTTCCAGATGGTTCACTGGCTTTCCACGAGACGCTTTTTCAGGACGACGCTCTGACCTGTAAACAAAATAACCTACGCAAACTGAAAAAATCGAAGAAATACGACCTTCAAAGTTGACACTCCGAGTGACTTTCCACAGGAAAAGTTGATTTTCATTTTAACACATTAGCTTCGTGAAATATTTCCTGAGCACTAGAAATAACTTGTGTGCTATACGTTAACAAAACATGGTCAAAAGAAATGTCTGAGACATCACCACAAGAAGACCTTTTTAGACGTTATGCCAGGAATATTTGACGACGTGATATCAATGAAGTGAAAACCTTCGTGGAAAACTAAAGAGATAAATTTGGTATGTTTATAACTTAGATGTTATTGAATTCATATTACGGATATTGGTAAAAAAGAATTCATTTCATTGAGAAAATAAAATCATTCAATGATGGCCAATTTCGTGCTTACCCGTCAGAGAGGCTGATCAGAGGACGTAGTACTGAAAAAGAGAACAGTCAAGTTGCCCAGTCCCACGATCTGTGTCGTAATGTGTGTACCTATAATTACCACATCCGTGAGCAACCATCCATTTGAAAACTCGTAACTTATTTTGCTCATAATGAATTTTGACTCGGTTTTTATGTATTACCGTTAGCCAAATTAAAATGTAAGAGTAATCTTGTGCAGTTTTAAAAGCTGTTATTGGTTAAAGCAGTCTTCCTTGGGCAGATACACACCAAGTTAGTTTAATTGAGCTATAAGGAATGACATTTCACAGATATACGATACGTACATAATACTGGAAGTCTATTAACACGGAGCCGTATCACAAACGGGTATATTTTTCTAACAAGCGAGAATGATGATAACTGTTAACTTTAAGATTCCACGTATATCATCCAGATATGTGAAGTGTTAAAAAACCAGCAAAATAAAAATTCCATAAAGCTAAGCCTGAAACCACCATTAATGACAAGCGAGAAATTTCCTACTTTAATCTAAACCTTGCTCTCTTTCGACACTGGTTTTCTAAAACGTCCAAACTAGAAATCAGCACAATCGAATTGATAAGAGGAGGAAATTACGAGGTTTGATTTCCCTTGTGGCTTTGAGGAATTGATGAAAGAATTTTCCGCTATAAATTTAAAAGGGGAAAAGTTGAGCTCACGCTGAGGCTTTCTTGTTCACGCTAAAAAACAATCAAGGAGAATTTTTCAACTAAACAAAATATTTTGATCAACATTAACTTAGTGATTATGGTAGGTGTAAATATTCACTGTTAGGTACTAAGAGCTACATAATGTATATTCAAATCGCCTCAAACGATGAGAATGAAATGTTTCTGCATTAATTTTACGCCGCAAACCATGGATAAGCGGGCCTCGAACCATGAAACTCATAGGTATGTCGGCAGTGAGTTTTGAACATTGGCTCTACTGTAGGTCATCCTCCTAGTCGTCGCTTCATACATTTGAAACTTCGAAAAGATAACTTCTATAGGTACTGTAATTGCCTCAAAGAGCTATCTAGAAAATCTAGGATTTGGTGGGAGTTAATACGGAAAGGAGAACGACAAAAAAGATATAAATTAGCGTATTACTAAGATAATCATAATGATCAAGAGCCAAAGAACGATAGTCCCAATTTAAAAAAAATGGCTAATGGTAATATCGCTGTTATTTCATCGTTTAAACTAAAGTCATTGATTGCTCCTCATGGTAATTGACATGCTTAATGGGATCTTGAAATTATTTTAGCTGCATCTCTGCTTATTTATGTTTTTCAGAAAAGGTAATTATTAAACAAGAATATAAGCAAAATATGCAGCATTATTATGAAATCGCAACTACAGAGGTCACTTTAATATTTAATAAGTAAGACAACGCATGATGCAATGACTTACAGGATTGTGCTTCACTCATGCACAGATGCTGAACTCGATTCCTAGGACAAATGGTCCCGTAAAATGGCGCTTTATTTACTTTGTTTGAAGCAAATATTTATTTGTCTATTTTAGTTATAAAAATGCTTAAACAGTAATAATTTATTCCTAGTAATTAGCATTAGCTTTCAACCAATTTTACCAAAATCGTCCAATACTGGTCGATTTATTTCGTCAAAATAACTGAAAGATTAACGCTAAAATTTTTCTAAATGGCCATTTTAAAAATAAACAGAGTTGGTACAATACAATTCTTGCTCATTTTGTAAATTTCTGCAAAGATTCGGCATGGTAAATTTATAGCAGGCGACCGATGAGTCTATTTAAATTCCACATTCATTAGTAGGCGTGAAACCCACTTCGTGCGTTCACTACAACCAATGTACTATAGTTAACGTGCACTGATTGGATCTGTCGGGTGAAACCAGAAGTGCAGCGTATTTCAAGAGTTTAAGGAAAAAACGGAGGGAGCCATGCAAAGGAAGTTAATACCAAAGTTTCATTGAAAGCAGAAAAGATAAATAGAGGACGTATTGAGAGACGAAGTCATTTCAAAGACGACGATTAAGGGCAGAATGTTTCACAAGCGTTTGGTGATAAAATAAGACTATGTGTAATTATAGCGGCACAAGGGGTGGCATAGGCTTTAAGGCCGCTTTACTCAGTACATCCTATTTTATAAACTAATACATCATAAAATGTACAAGAAAATTTATCATAAGGCAATGTAATGTTGAAAGAGACAGCACAAAGTATCAATTTAAACTGTTTAACTATGCCGTAAGTCAAGTGGGGTGTAATTGAATTTTTACGAATAAGTTAGGGGAGAACGGTCACCCCGAGGTAGCGGGTGAAAGGTGAGGAGTGGTGAGTGAGGGAGTGTTCGTTGTCATTACGTCAAACCGACAAAAGGGAAATTTTTGAAGAAACACGCACTTCACAATTCATTGCTCTTGTGGAGCGTGGAATTACAAAAAATATATAATAATCAAACATATTTAACCCTGATGTAATCCTCCATGTGGTGAGAATTTAAAGAGTACAATATCATCGTATTATTTTCCAAGGTAAGGATTAAAAACAAATTCATACATTTAACACGATTTCACTATAGCTACAAAAGGTAGAGATCACGACCAACTCATTAAATTAACCCTATAACAGTAATACCTCCATCAAAAGATGGCTCACAAAACACAAACAATGGTTTGACCAAGTTCTCACAGGATGGGGCAGAGGGGGCTGTTCTCCGTTTACCTGCGGAAGGTAAAGGCACTACCACTTGCTGGCCTATGAACGTCGAAGCCAGTCGCGACATCCGGTAAAGAGACCCTGAGGTCTTTCTTCGCGCCTTCGGAACCCAAGTTTTCCATAGAACTCCGTACTAACTTATACTAAGAAAAAAACGATTCATGCAAAAGCATGTGAATCATATCGCGGCAAGTTTCACGTGTACCATGATCTATGAACCCTTGGGGTTGACATTTTCCTTTGAGAATGCGACGGAATGACCGAGGTTAAAACTGCTACATTGACTGTAAACTGATTTTGAATTTCAATAACTAGTATCGATTGGTGAGATTTGAAACTTTTTACAGTGGAGCATAAGATATGTATCCTCCTTCTTCTGACATTATGCGCACGAACTTTAAGAAAGAATAATCTCAACTGCATAGTAAATAAGTAATGACCACCAAATGTTGCAGGATGCAATTAATTCTCTGTTGAGACATGTTCAAATGTCAACGTCGGTGGTGGGCATTTTGAGCAACTGATGTAATCAGAGTGAAAGTATTTGTTTGAATTTGGTAAATGACGTTATCGATTCTTCATTACGATGATTATAGAATTAAAGCATTACGTCACAGTAGAGAGCGTGTTAAACAATGATTCTGGAATTGGTAGAAACTTTCCGTTCATATTGTTAACTTCGCCTCAAAAATTTTTGTTGTTTATGTGACTTAACTTTGTAATTCTGCGCAACCAGACCATGCCTTTGGTTGTGTATTATCCTCGGGTCTTTTTCTCAATGGCAAGTGTTAATTAGTGTCACTAATCGCACAGGTTTTTAACGCAAATTAAAGCTCTTACCCACAAGGACATTTATTGCCTCGTTGTAATAACAACAGTAAAGTGACCATATCTTCCTTATTTTAACAGATAGAGATATTCTTTTTACTGAAATGAATTGACAAATAAATTTACTAAAAATTTTATTCTGCCTTTTTGTGACATCTCTGAATTTAAGAGTGCCGTCGTATATTATTTTTTTTTAGAAATTAAATTTTGACCAATATTCGTGAGCCACCTTGAAAATAAGATACCGTTAGCATTGACGATAGCAGAACAAGAATGATGCATTTCTTATGCACCACTGTAAAAGGTTTCAAGTCTCCCCAATTGATACCAGTTATTGAAATTCGGTGTTTTCATTGTGACTGCAGAATACTTGTGAAAAAATGTTTGCGTTGCCATAGCTCGGTAACTAAGGAATTGCGACCACATGTTGATATGACAAAAAAGGCTTAAAATCACCTCCCCTACCTCCTCCATAAGTTTCGAACTTTCCTCCTGAAACAACCTGTATATAGGCTCTGCCGAACGTTCTGGATGTGGGTTCTCCAAAATTCTAACGTCTTCTCGAAGATCCAGACGAGTCCGCTGGAGGGAGGGCGAGACGAGACGAGACGAGGATCCGCCGAAGGACGAGGACATCTTTGACGAGGACGCTCTCGCGTAGTCGAGCGCCGGTCTCCTGCGGTTGAAAGGGTCGAATGGCGCCACAAATCATACCTGCATTGCAAGGTCCTTATACCCTTATGTAAGGACCTTTCTGCGTTGGAGTCTTATTTTTTCGTTTTAATTTTGTAATGTAAGGCATCTATTTTGAAATTAGCTCCTCGCCGGAGGGCCAGTTCAGTGGGTTCAATATCCGCAATTGTTTATAAAGCACTCGGTAAACAGATGCCACATCATTTTTTGTTGAAGCACGGCATTAGAGAATTCTTAAGTATCCATCATTTCACACGGGACAGGACTCTATCTCGATGTCTTCATAATAGTGAGAGTAGCAGATAGTGCCCTAATCATTACACGTCCGAAGAACCCTAATGCTCCCCTCCACTTTATCTTGGAAAAATATGCTTTGGTTCTTACATGATAAAGAGTGCAAAAATCAAATATATTTTTACAAAAGGAGGCACTCGAAACTCATTTATTGCCTCTTTTCGTCGAGAAATGTCTCGTCGACGATACGGGATTAAACAAGCGTTACAAAATTATATAATAATAAAATCCGGGCATTTTAGGTACGTAAGGGAATTTTATCACGGAAATTAAAATACAAGGATGTTTAAAACATTATCGGAACAGGCTGGAAGGTCAGTGCCATGCAATCTTAAGGTGGCGAGTTTGAACATGAAAAAATAACGATATGATGCATTCCCAGCAAATGATGTTTTTGAGTAATGATCGGGTCCTCCTCTGGTTTGAACTCTCCATCTCTGCAGAAGTTTCCATGTACAAGTCGTCCATCGTCATCAGAGCATGTCGCGATTTTTTGCAACCGGACCTGTTGAAACCCACGACATGCTTTGATGACCATGGACATCGAAGCGTCGGCAGAGAGAGGAGTTTGACGCTGTGGAGAGCCCGAAGTCATCACATAAAAAAATGTTCATCATCAGCTGCCAGTGATCGAAAGAGTGGTTCACCGTGGATCTCCATTCCAGATTCTCTTCTCTGGTACACACTACTTTTATTCTTCCAAAAAAATTTAATTTTACGGAGGTCTTGAATGAAACCGTGAAATTAGTCACAGCTATGAGAGGGAAATAAAACCTTGGGAGCTCCAAAAATACGGAAGGTGACGATGTACGGTCCCATTAAAAAAATTCTCAGCTCCTTGAAGCCGAAAAATGTCCAAGTTGAGAGCGATGTGACAACGCGGCCGAAACACGCCCCCTCGCGGGGGAGCAATAAACGCACGGAACGGAGAATGACCCTTCTTTCGAACTCACTTTGGCGAGAGGGAACGTCGGAGGTCGGACACCCATATGCTTACGGGTGAAAAACAAACAGGAACGGAAAGGTCGGTTGGTTGGACAAAGTCGCCAAATCTTTCTCGTGCTTATAAAGGGCTGAGCACAAATGTCCATCTCAAGTCTGCACCGCAGCATGGGAAACTCCCGCTTAAAGTTATTTAGATTATATCAGCACCTAAGTAGTTCTGCTAGTTTCAACAACTTTATTTTATCTTACGCGGAGAATTCTTGGCATCCAACAGATGTTGAAAATACAAATAGCAGTATACGGCCCTAAGAAATCATTTTGGCGGCATATTAATTTGTTTATATCGTACAGGAGCAAATTTATTGCAAGATAAAGGAAAAGAAGCGTAGCTAAACTATATTTATTACTCCATTACGACCAAGCTGCGATTTTTATATGCGTATAGTCATGAGAGTTATTTTATACCTCTTATTATTCCCCTTCCTAGTGAAAGCAAAATTGTGTAAATTGCAGTCTTTCAGTCTTAACTTGAGGTTTATTAAACGCCCAGGCCTAAGTGTTACTTACCCCAGTAGTTCTGAAAACACCTTTGAAGAGCGTTTCATAAACTGAGATGGAAAAAAAAGTTTTCCCGTCCATTGTTTTACCGTTATTCAGCCCTGAAATAGGAGATTTTAACATGGGCTCTAAAGGAGATTGCTCAGAAAACAGAGAAAAAAACTACAGGGAGTCGTTCGAGAACGAACAGGTCCGAAGGAACAGTCTTTTCGGTCCTCCGTATTTTTCGGTCCGTCCTAACTCTCGCTCCTTCGCTCCTATCTTTAAGAGATAGGATATTCTTTATTACATCCCAAAAATCACCTGCTGATGCTAGCGGTCTATTAGCAGTACTTTTTTTCTTTATATAAATTAAACGTTTTTACGAAACCACGCAAAACGTTGGTAGCATTACCTTTCATCTCATTTTATCAAACAATCTTAAACGCCTTAATTATGATATACCAAGTATTTCTAGTTTTTTATAATTCTTTAAACACCAACAACATATTAAAAATAAAAATATCTGACCATCAAATAAAGGGGATAGGCGAACGAGTGAATATGAACGGGTCCCGAAGAGGACCGGTCCAGAGTGAATGTGTTCCCAAAAATGAACGGGTTTTCCCATCTCTGAAAAAACACGTCAACTTGAACGAAAAAGCACGAGTGAGCTTGTAATTAAAACTGTTAACAAGAGATGAAAAGTCCTGGGAAACTAAATAAAAATAATGTATAGGAATTTTACCATTGGTTTCTTAAAGGTATTGGCGGATTCCTGCCGTAATTGTAGTGAGAATACGGTTGTTGCAGCAGTCGGCTCCTGTAGCTAGAGAAATGTGGTCATGAAAATTATATTTATATCTGCATATTTTTTACCTTAATTTTAATTTTCAATTAGGAATCCGTTTCATCAGCGAAAGTAGGATTTTTTAAACCGAATAAATAAGCATGCGTAACTAAGCATTACTAGCTTTAGGTAGCTTTGGCTCTCTTCGTCACGCCAGAGACGCACTAATAGTGCGCTGAATTATCATGTGTGTACGTGCGCCTTAGTCGCGGGACTAGACGCCAGGCGGTGCGGCGGCCGCGTCCTTCCGAAGGTGGGTGACCGCTAATCGGTGGCTCCGCGAAGGAGGAGAGCAGGGGGAGGGGGAACTGGAGAAAGTGAATTCGCTCCTTCAATCCCCTGAATTCACATGTGCTCTCCCGCGAAGCGCCCGCAGAATGATCGCGGCGTGGGCCGAGGCATTCACACGCACGTCGGTCTATAAGGACTTCTTCGTCCGCTCGCACCGGCGCGAAGAAAGCAGCTGCAGTGACGTCACTGCGAACAAACCGACCAGGGGCCGATTTCACTCGCCAGCTCACTTCTTCTGCGAAGTGACATCTGGTACGCGGGCATGGACTCACAAAGAACTTCATATTTGGGATAGTTTACTCAAAGCGTGCGGTAAAAAAATGAATACAGGCAACCTGGAAACTTTCATGACTTTTAAAGATATGGCAATTTGAGCGAGATATCGTTTCGCACGTAAATTGGTCAACAAATTTGGCCTCATCATGAAGAATCTCACCTTTCCAATGAGATCAAAGTATCAGCCAATTACCGCACTATTTTTTTTTAATATTTGCAAAAATATTGAATCCTTTTTCCCAGGGAATGGTAACCAGGTAGAGTTTCTAGAAAAAAAGAGAGAAATTAAAGAAAAATGAAAACTATTAATACGTATATGCGGTTAATACCAGAGTATTTCAGTAATTTAAAACAGATTGTCTGCGTTTTTACAATGTCAGTGTTCAGAGTGTTTCCACTGTTACAATTAGAACATTCACAATTACAATTACAATGTGACAACATTTACTTCATGCTCTTTAGAGCTTTTAAAGGGTAGAAATAAAACCTGAATATTGTCTATGTAAAGATTAGGGAAAATTTTTCCTCTAACTACATTTACGATATAGTGGCTTACAAGCATTTTCATCAATACCTATGAGTTACCCACCAACCACCATAAGAATTCTAACGACAAGAGACCCGTCCAGCTGATAAAAATAACGCCCACAAAGACATTAGCATTTAATAAAGTGAGGGATTAACACTCCAGTCAGTAGGTTAAAAACACCGCGGCACACGAAAAGGGTGAGCTATAAATTCACTTAAATATTCGGGAACTACCACAACAGTGACTTCAGTAGACTCACCTGCTGACCACAATTACAGTGAGGGGTGTTGGCACACATGAGAGGAAATCAGTTACTCGTCGCGAAATCTGGGGACCGGGGCTCGAATCTCAATCGAGGCGAATGATTTTACCCGCTGAAATTTTCTTATATTCGCCGAAAAAGATTTGCATATCGTCTAGAGAGAGGCGTCCCTAAATTACCAGGAGGACATAAAAAGAACTTATAAAAAATCACGATATAAATTTCAAAGGTGCCCATTCAAATTCAACCCCTTATATCTCATGCTGATAGTCAAATATACCAAACATTTACGTAGTTATCAAAATTAAACTGACGTAGAAAAAATAAATCATTTCCGCCTGTCATAAGAGGTTGAGACCGTATCACAACTATCAACCATACTACCTGAACCAAACCTACATCAATTCCTGGGTATACTAAACAAGACACCCTCACTTCAGAGCTTTGGCAAGCAGAACACATACAGATAATGGTATTCTATAGCTCGCACACCTGCTGATTCATTTTGCTATCTGTTATTCATATTTTGATGAGAATTTCTCTTTATTTCTTGAAATGAATGCCTTGCATTTTCTTACAATTAAATATAATGACCATGCAATATCGACGGATTGCTCCGGAACTCAATCGAGAGGCACTAATACAACACACCAGAGGAAACGTCTCTCACTTTTCATCAATGCTTTTTCCCTGATTCCTGAGAATCATATCGCATAATCGCATACGCCACGCATATCTATTTTATTCATTATTTATATTAATGACTTGCAGACGATACAGTTATCTACCGTGAAATGAGCGAAGTCGCGAACGTTGAAGCTCTGTCATCGGACCTTAACAACTTTCATTCGTGGTGTCAGGAGTGGGGGTTAGAATTAAATATCAGCAAATGCACCATAGTTCACTTCCTGCGAAAGTCATCACAAAAATGCCATACCTGTACTGTGGGTGGAGTAAACATAAAATCTTCAGATACAGTCAAATATCGTGGAATTACCTTAACTTTTGATATATCGTAGGGATTGCACGTACAGAACATATGTGGCGCAGCATTAAAGAAACTAGGTTCTGTTAAGCGTATAAAAGGGAGGTCCTCGAATAAAAGAGGCAAAGATAGATGCTACTTCGCTCTGGTTAGGCCACACCTCGAATACGCCGCGAGAATTTGGGACCCTGGTCAAATAGATTTTACCAAAAAAAATAATAAAATACAAAGGAAAGCAGCACGCTTCGTCAAAATCTGCTACGAGCGTACACATAGTGCCTCACAACTTTTAGAGGGATTAAGATGGGAGTCCCTAGAGACTCGGAGGCTACACGCTAGGCTTAGGTTGCTTGAGAAATGATATTTTTCAGATCGACACAGAGAATATTATCATGACTCCTCACTACATCTCTAGGTCTGACAGATACGATAAAATAAGAGAGATACACTGCCGAACAGATGGGTACAAAAACTTGTTCTTTCCGCGAACAATAAGCGACCACAAAAAAATTGAGCTCCACTAAATACACTCCTATAATACATGTCACCATTTCATCTCCAAAAAACTTACACCTTTACACGGCTGGTGACCTAACCTCCCCTGCCGCACGCCCATGCGGCGGCTCGCGGGGTATTATGTGGATATAGATAAGTCACTCTTTTTCATGGGTTGTTTCGAAGTACCTCCAGCCACACGCCCTTCGAATGGAGGTACAAAATATGTTGAAAAATAATTCGGCGGTTGAAGTGCTTTGACGAAGAGGAAAGCAATCTGACTTATGCGTGGCGCTAAACATCATTAGTTGAAGATATATCCAAAATATTAAACAAAACTACATGGAATAAACACTACCCTTATAAAAATACTATAGAACTATAAGCAGTGATTATAAGATTTCTATAATTAGTACAAGAGTTTCTATAGTCACAATAGGACATGCTATAATCACTATAGCATATAAGGGCATGGTTCGATAATCACATTAGGAAGTTTCCACATTAACTAAGAGCGCAGTTCTATAGTCCTATAATTAATTTAAGATATATCCATAATCACTTTAGAAAGTGCTATATTCACTTTGGGTGTATGGTTCTAAAATCTTGTATTCACCATGGCAATTTGTTCCATAGTTATGCAGTCTCTTCAGCAAGCTGCATGCTTGGAGGAAAGCAGTGCAAAGCATGCTTTCAATTTCTTTTCCAAATATGTACTTTAAATATTATAGTTGTATAGTCGTCGTCTTTCCTCGTGGTTGTTCGTGTTAGGAAGTTCTTGGCATGCATTTGCTATCATTTAATGGTTCAAGATGGTTAATTAAATGGTTACGTAGCAACAAAAAATACGTTTGATGCCTGTCGCCACTAATACAATTCACACATTTCGTAGGATCGTAGTTGAATTTGTGCTGTATTAAATCATAATGAGTACCCACGATAACGGCTTTCCATCGCATAGCTGCTCTTTGTGCGAACATTAAGAGTGAAATCATGGATAATTTTCTCATGTGTGTATCTAAAGCGTGTGAAATTAACCGTGAGATGTGTGGAAACACACTATAATACTGATGAAGTCCGAGAGAAGTCGAGAGAGAAGGATTGCAAAGGCCACTTTTACATGGTAAGATCAGTACTCCTTTACGGCTCTACGCTTTTTCTAGATCTCGTTTTATGATCGTGTGAAGACTAATAAGTTGCGAATTCGTTAGTTTTTTGCCAAAATTGCCTTTCACATTGGTCAAAAGACTTAATAGTAACTTTTAATATATCTAAGTTTTGTAACTTTCTACGTAGGAAAAGTGTCTTCAATGTGATATTTAGACTAATACATAAAGTTATATTCATTCAACTTCTTCGTCGGTCGGGTTTTCAAAGTTGCAAAAATGGCTTGGTACCTTGGGTTGATTTAATTGTTTTCTTTTTTTTAGATTTCGATGAGAAGTACCTTGAGTGTGAGATGAAGACTAAGTCTAAGGTTAAAATAATGTATAGTAACATTGAGAGTGAACACAATAGTAAGAACGTAATGTTTTATTACTACTTTTATCAATCCAGTTCTTTCAAAAGACAATATAGTCTATATGTATGTGAATGCGATCGACACAAATCAAATGCGGAAAAGGAATCAGCTTTAAGAGAAGACTCGTATCCTTCCGGAGTAATGAAGGCGAGTACCTCGTCAGAGAAAAACGCGATTGGTTAAAATTTATAAATAAGTATCTCCATTAAAAAAGTCGTTAAAACTCACAGCCAACGGGAAGATGACGGATTATTAGCTATTTCAATACGACATAGATGTCCTCAACGACATAGTTTCCTTTCAGAAGGCCTCGTGAACCTCAGTTGTAATGGAGATATGAAAAAGTGTCATGTATAAACTGCAGACAATTTTCCTGCAACCAGTTAACATTGGTCTTCGTGCTCGACTCGATGTAGCTCGACTTCCTGTTTAACTCAACAACTTTTTAATCAATCAGGATTAAATAGGAAGTCATATTGTAGGGATCAACCTATATTTTACGCTTTGAATATGTTTCAATGACATTCGGTCAGCAAGATAATCTCACTCTGTGGACATTATTGCAGCAATGCGGAAGGGCGTTCAGATTTACATACTCCGCTTAGTAAGCGTTCCTTTCCCAGTTTCCCACCTGTCTGTATATGGTAGCCTGGGATGCAATGTTAGGATGAATCGACTTTTACTGGACTAGTAAGAGCGTGGGTCGCGTCCCACGCTGTCTTGGCAATAGGTTTCCCCCCGGAGATGAGCGCATGAGACTCGGGTGTAAATGTCGACGGAGTGGTTCGCTGACACAAATGTGAATCGAAAGTAAGAGTGGAATCGGCTGTCATTTTGAATTGTTCCTCTTGACGTCAGCGTCACGCCAAGCAGCCTTTTCATACAAGAGGCATCTCCCTACGCCCACAGATCTATTATTTGTGGACCCCAGAAGTCAAGGGGTCTAAGTGACATTTTTGAAAAAAATAAGTTAGGTACAGGAATGGGATGTGAAAATATTAATCTTTTAGGTGGTAAAGGGATCCAAGTGATTTTCTTGACAGGTGCTTCTATCTAGGGTAATGCATCTTAACTACTTAGTGGGTCGTACCGAACATTTTCAACTTCGACTTAAGTTTTCTCTAAACAATGGTTTTGTTACTTATACCCCTTGACTTCTGGGGTCCTCATTTCCAAATCGCACTGAAACACTCAAAAATTGCACTTTCTGGCAATAACATCGCTTCTTTTAAGGCACATGATCGTCTGGACGATTTAGACGCTTCTCCGGATTAAGACGCTTCTCCGGGGAATGCATATTGAAATATTAACTAGCATGACAGAATGGTTCTACTTGTTCATCACTTACCAACTATATTTTTCCAACCATCGATTGCAGAGACGACAGGAATAAGAACACATTCAAATAAATCCAGGTAAAGTTTTGTACAACTAGAGCAAAATATTTAAGAAACGTAAATAGCAACGATGGAACCATAAGCATATACCTCTCATATATCTGTATGGATATCGTTCCGAGAAAAGAAAACTCTTTCCAGAAACAAAAAAATGTCACTCTTTAAGGAGAGAGGTGATGAATTTTTTTAACTTTCATTTTTAGAATTATTTCTGCGCGAGGCGACCACGTGAAAATATGCAGTAAAGATTTAACAAAAATACCTTCAACCGTGGGTTCGAGATCATCATCATGTGGACCCGAGATCACTATCACTAGGAGTTCCAACATTACACTTTGAGGTTTTCGAACTGTTATATAAGTCTCCACTTGCTTTCCCGGAATATAACTATCGTTTTGCATTGCATTACGTCCCTTACACATCTCACCAGTCTACAGCCATCGCTTTAGTCGTCAAAAAACTCTGTGCTATTCTGTTTTATTCTGACTTTACCCTGCATTCTCTTATTCATGCTATCCTCATCAATATACCCTTACCTCTCACATGTCCTTCCGTCCCTCTGTTGCCTCTTCCGAATCGCATTCCCTTCCTCGCCACTCAGCTTACACTCCCTTTCCGGTACCTAAAGGGGTATTCGCCTAGGTAATTAATTAGCTCAGGTCTCAATATTATGTCAACTATTACGAGTAAAACTTTTGCCTCGCGTGAAATTAAGCACTGATCAATAATTTGCATTCTGACACTTTCATCTCTTCCAGGATCGGAATCAGGACTGTTTTCACGAAGTACTCGGGCCATGTCTAATCCTTCCCCGTAGGTCCTATGAATAAGTTCAAAAAAAAGTTCGTCATCCGTATTAACTCAAATTCGTCAATAAATTCAAAGGGAGGTTATCTACGCCCACATCTTTTCTTGCCTCCATCCGTTTCAATATCTTCTCTCTTTTGCTGTCTAGTATCTCCAGGCAGAAATGATCCTTCTTCTCAGCTCTCTAGATCTAAGTTCTCGGGTTTATTCACGCTGTCGTATCCACGTACTCCCTCCACCTTTCCTGGATATTATTTTTTTCGATTAATATTTTCCCTTTTATGGTCCGAAACGTTTGGCCACTTTAAAAGCCCGATTATATTTTCACCTAAGCGTATAGCGTACCTTATTTCCCTTATATCTGTAAATTATCCATTTCTTTGCACTTGCCATTCTACCAGTTTTTCTTCGCCTCGTTAGTTACTCGCCGAAGTTTATCATTTTACTCCTAAATTTAATCCACCACTGCATCACCAGTCGTCCATTACCATCAGGTTTTTCTTTTCCGTCACGTCTAAAATTATCCATTCTCTTTGATCTTCCATGTATCCACCTCTTCCTCCTTATAATTACTTATCTGTGGATATACATACACCTGTACCACTGCGAAATTCGTCAGGTGTAATTTATTTCAACCACAAGTATCCTGTTGCTCACTCGTTCAATATTTACTAACCCCTTCCTCTGTTTTGTACTCTACACCATATCTACCTGAGTTGTCTCCCATTTCCTCGCTATAAATTACACTACAATCATCAATTCAATTATCTTCGCTATCCCTCCATCTCACCTCGCACTGCCCCTAAGCATCAATTTTCCTTGTTTCCATTTCCTGTACAATAGCCCCAGCTTCCAGACCCTCATAATCTTTTTAACATTCCAAACTCCTATTTTTAACGCAACTTTCCTCTTATAATTCCTATTCTTCGCATCTACTGTTGATGTTGCTGCACAAAAATTTCGTGAGATGACGACCGCGTAGGCCTCGCCCTTCCAGCTGCCGGGCACGTTACCCGCACCAGTTGGCGTAATGCCACAGTTGCCAGGGTTTCAAGTTCTACAAATGATTTCTATTTTTCTGGGAAACTGATAGTAAGGAGGGAGGGGGGAAGAGAAGGTGAATTCCATTGCCCTTCTCAAGAGTATCTGTGGCGTGACACCATCACGTGCACAACCTTTCGTCTGATTACTTCCCAGGTAAGGGTGGTCCTATCAGTAGCTATTATTATTCCTCGCATTCGTCAAGCTCAAGGGGTCATTGGAAGGCTCAAACTCATCTACTGTATCAAGGCTGTAGTCCAAGGGAAGAGTTCTTTTCATGTGATTCTTTCGAAATCGTGTTAGCCTCGGGGTATACATCAGTTGTAGCACTTTATTTCATCTCAAATAAACCAGTCTTATACTTGCTATGCATTCCCAAGAATCTTAACATTCACAGCATGAATTTCGACCCCTCAATCTATCCTAAGCTACTACAATGATTACTAAATAATTGAAAACCGATTAAATTGGAAGGGATGAGGCTCAGGATGTGCTCTTATAAAAGATATAGTTGGTGTTGTCGGCCGTTACTTGGTGGAAACGATTCATGTTAAAGCAATGAATAAACTTGATTTTTCCACAATTTTTTCAATAAAATTGTGGGAAAATCAAGTTTATTCATTGTTTTAACTTATAAAAGATGATTAATAATGTGAAGATGATGAATTTAAGGTTATAAATGCATGACAAAGGGTTTTTTTTTGTATAGCTGAGAGATTATGGCTACAATTGAGCACTTTGAAAGATCTACGTAAAACGTTCGGTATGGGGATAAATTATGAAACAATGATAGTGATAAGTAGAGCGCGGAAAAAAAGGCATTAGTATTTTTATAGAATATGGACTACTGTTGTGGTTTTAACGATGAGTCTTCACCAATGAAGCTCAAAAAACATATTTTATTAATTTTGTCTTAAACTTTTTCGAAATTTTTTTGCCATATTGGGACATCTTCAGAACAAAAACGCATTTTTCAGGGACGAGAAAAGTTGCACGTGAAACAACGCAGTGTCAGCTCATCGCATCCATCACATGTGACATTGATGGTCGCCATAAACTTGCGGTTTGCTACAAAGCCAGCAATCCTTTTCATCCAATCGCGATGTGTTTGCTTTGGATTCTTGTGAGCTACGAAACACTCCTATATACAAATCATCACTTCCCTTATTCGAATTATGGGTTTAAAAATACGTAAGTACAGAGGCATCCGAAAGTTCTCTTTGGAAAAATAACAAAAAAATCCACGTAAAGATATTTTTTAAATTTCAAAATTCTTTTGTATATACGTATGTATGCTTTGAGATGTGGGTAGCTCGAAGTTTAGATATATTATGATGTCAGATGATATTTCTGCTGCAGTACTTAGTCCATACTTCAATGATACAACTTGCTCTTATACATAGATTTTATTTAGCGGGAACCACGCGTTTCACCGGATCGCGGTATCGTCAGGTACGAGTAGGGCACCAACTGCGGCATCGTCAGTACCTTATGATACCGCAAGTCGGTGAAACGCGTTGTACCAGATAAATAAAATCTGTGTAAAAGTACAAGCTGTACTCTTTAATTATGGACACTATAAACTTCCACAAATGAAGCCTGAATCAGTAGAGAGTAGAGGTTCCTGATAAACCTGATAAAAATAGTTCACTAAAATTTGGAGTGCTTGGCTACGTTAAAAGTCATTATTATTCATTCATTCATTGGTCGTTCAATCCTAGGATTGGTTGACTGCAGGCCTCCACCCTTCCCTATCTAATACTAGTTCCTTTACCTCCTGGTATCTCTTCCTATTTACTTTTCTCTTTATTTTATAAACTTATTCCTTGGCCTTCCTCTGGGGGCTTTGCCCTCTATTTTCCCTTCAATTATGTTCTTCACAAATCCATTGTCTCAGGGTGTGTCCAATCCATCTTGTTCTTCTTTTATGTATGGTGTTCCATATGGTCCTTTCCTCTTCTACTCTTCTGTGCATTTCATCATTTTTTATTTGGTCCGTCCATTTTATCTTCAGCATCCTCCTCCAACATCAGATTTCGAAGGCTTCTATTCTTTTCTGGTCAGCTTTTCCAGTGGTCTATGCTTCCGATCCGTAGAGTGTTACGCTCCACATGAATGTTTTCATACACTGCTTCCTGGTTTGTAGTCCTATATTCTTCGAGCACAGCAGTTGTCTTTTTCCCATGAACGCCTTCCTAGCTTGGGCAATTCTCCACTTGATGCCCGTTGTACTTCTTCCGTCCCACGTGATGGTACTTCCGAGATAGGTGAAAGAATCCACTTGCTCTAATTTCTTTCCTCCCAGGGTGACTTCTACATTCTGCTTCTCTCTTCCATATACTAAGATTTTGGTCTTCGTCTTACTTATTTTCATGTTGTATTCCTGGAGAACTTGGTCCATTATGTTTATTGACCTTCGAAGATCATCGCGATTTCCAGCTATGACTGCGAAATCGTCTGAGAAGCGGAGCATATTTATTTCTTCGCCGTTTATCTTTACTCCGCTCAGTCCAATTTCTTGTGCTTCTCGTATGGCCTCCTCCAAGCACATGTTTAACAGCGCTGGTGACAGGTTGCATCCTTGTCCCACTCCTTTGTTAATTTTAGCTTCTATCTGACTTCCGTCACTCATTCTCGATGTGACAGCTTGATTCTTGCATGACAAAAAAAATAGCTTTCCATATGCCATCAATATGATATCCTTGATTCTCAACGGCCAGATCAGACCAGATGGCTGGAAATGTGAGGGAAACTTTGGGAAATGACTCATTTCCATAGGACCAGACCTGCGTTGAAGCTTGATGAGGATTTTTAGCCAATTAAACTAAATACTATGAGTCTTCACCTTCTAGCCTGAACTATTTCGTGTAAAGAATTATAGATGTGAAGAAGGAACACGTGGATACCAAGAGTCACGTGCCGTTAGTGTTTGTAAGACATTTCTTTGGGTATTGAGTAAAGATGAAGGCTTGCAGTTAACAATTGAAGCACCTCAAGTTCTAGATGTAGACTGAGAGGGGAAGGTCTTAGATATTTTGCGTAAATTTAAGATTATTAATGTTACTTAGTTCATTTAGTTTATTAATGCTAAGTTTTCTTGATTACTGGATAACTATAGTAATTCTCGCACTAGAATTTACCTGGGAGTTGCTTTTGAAACTCAAAAATGCGCTCGATTATAATGCAATTACGGAATTAATTAAACATTAAAGCTCACTATTTTTTGCACAGATATAAGGTTCCCAGAGAAAATCCATGGATTGTGACTACGAAAGCCAATTATTTTGAGATCTTCAAAAAACATCACATTAGACGTGAAATAAATGCTTCACCACATATTTTTTGAGTGGGGAGAGGGAAATTTTAAAAAATCAGGAACGTAAAATAACCGAGATACGGCAGGAAAAAGTAAAAAAACATTTCATAAAGAGTATCAAGGACAACGTTCCGTTTCAAGTCACGAGAGACTACTAAACTTCAAGCGGAAAGAAATACACACAAATAGGAAATTTTTTTAAAACGCTGTCTGGAAATGTGCCACTTTTCACTGGCTCAGCCAATCAAGACAACCTTGACAGACCTATGAGACATCTATTGGGATACTCTCCAACGATAAACAGAAGCATGCTGAAGTAAGCTTAAGGGGATAAATTCCATCTAAGGTTCTTCAGGAGCCCAAGTAGGACCAAGGTGGGAAACAAAAATCCAACCCTTAACACTCTACGCCGTCTGCCTGTCTTTAGCATGGTTTCCTCGTCCTCCTGAAAAATATGATATCTTAAGAAAGTGTGTTATCTTGGAAAAAGATGTTTACTCCCAGGAATTACGGCGCCGTGTGTCACAAACATTCAATGATCGCCTTACGTGATCATTGTGAATTCCCAAAAAAATATAACACTAGCGTATTTTTTCTATATGCCTCAGTTCACGTGCATTGCATAAATGCAAAGGAATGCAATGTGCCGGACATTATAAAAAAAGAAATGATGACGTTTGAAGAGATGATACAAAAGACTGAACATGTATACACTTTATTGCAACGCTAAATTGATCCAAATAAAAACAAGAATACTCAATCGATATTGACTTGATATAATGGCTTAGAACTAACTTTCACAAGGGAGCAAAATACGTTTGCTTTTCGGCGAATTTCACGGGTTTTATTAAGTACATACCAATCGTCCTATATGACGTAGCAGAGAGAGACGACGTGGGAATTTTGACAGACGTGACTTGGATCTATGGAAATGACAGAAAATTTAGTCGAGGAAAAATATATTCAATTCCCTTTCACTTTAATATACAGAAATTTCATTGCAGAATGGCGTAACGGAACTACCTCGGGCAGATCTGTGGTCTGATTATCGTTCATCATCGATAGAAGGTCAAGATTTGGCATTGAGATGGGCAAAATCTTACCGTGCTTTTCTTTACAGCAGTTTCCCAAGTTCTCTTGCACACCACATCCCTTAAAAAAATTTTTTTCATGTTCTCGCGCTCCTTAAAGTTGTACGTATTTTGGAATAAAAGTTAAGGAGATCGAACCAGTTTGGTACAGTCAAGTTTTAATAATAAATGACAGAAATAAAACACCTGGAAAAAATGTATTACAAACAATTAAAAGTTTTTACAAACCCAAAAAAATGCAAAAAAGTGGCCTCATCATTAAAAATAATCTGAAATTTTATCTTGCACCCAATGGAATACTTTCTCCTAACCCTGCTTGGGAAACCATGCTTAACAATACGTGGAGCAACTATTTTTTTTAATGAAAAAGGAAAAATTGCTCAGGATTATCACGGCAGTTCATTTCTCATATCTATCTTCAGAAAGCTCGTCCGAAGCATCCTAATTGACCATTGCATCTTTTAAGTAGCGGATGTACCCTCGGGTTTTGGGCACTTCAAATGCATAGGTGTTATCGAACCGTCTCAATCGAGGCCTAAAGTTCAAGTAGAACATCTATGCCCGAGGCGAGCCCACAACTTATGTCGGTGTTGCCAGGACGGTTGGCTGTCATTAAAAAGTTAAACGAAATTAATCGTTGAGGATTTCACTTTCGGGAAATTATCCACAGTAAAAGGAAGTATTCACTTGGTAATTTCATTTTGTGCCATCAACCTGTCAACTGAGGCCGGCTTGAAACATTTAAAATGCACGCTTAGATGATAATGGCTTAGAATTAAAGGCCTGATAGTGCTCCGTCAAGAGCAACTGAAGAGACTAAACACCACGTCTAAAAATGACAACCAATACTAGTGAGAATTGCACTCCAAGACATGTGAAACTAGGGTAACTGGAGAGTCAACTTCCCAACATCCCCGAGGGAAAACGCGGGAGTCTCTTAGCACTGCAATTGTCTTGAGGCAGGCGGACTCCGGTACACGCAAAGGAGAGTGAGAGAGAATGTGTGTGCACGGGTGATCACGAACTGCGAGGAAAAAACTTGAGCGCCAGAGAACGATGCTACAGGAAAGTGGGTCACATTCGGCAGCCGGCCGCGACAGATTGAAAAGCGCTACCAAGTGGTCACCTGCCGAACCACGTCCACGACGGTAAAAATGAGCGGCGCATGCCTGTCCGCTCAAAAATCACGGCATGGAGCGCAGTTTGATCGCCACTGATATCATACGCATTGGCGTGAGGATGCACATCATAATGAACACACGAACTGCCTAGATGAACGTGATATTTACTTCCCCAAATAAAAAGACATCGACTGCATGAACCGCACTTCAACAATCCCCCTTTCTGAATACCAACCTACCTACTCCTGGGTATTTATTCGTTTGAATTAAGACGTCCACTACATGATCAATTCTACAACTACGCCCCTCTCCAACACCCACTCTCTCCATATATCCTCTAAAAAAAACTAAAATACCCACCCCACAACTTAACCCCCCTTGAATCGCCCACCTTCTCCAGAAAATGTATTCTAAAAATAAAAGAGGCCCTCTACTTGACCCACACCACAACTACACTTAGCCACGACCACCATCCTACTTCATTGATTTCATTCTTTAAGCAATTTCGTGAACAACAACGCGTTTATTACAATTTTTCCGTCAAAATGGAGATAAGTTTCTTCCGAAATGTTTAGAAACGGGCAGTCCGCGATAATAACTGTGGAAGGGTTATAGTATAAGTGATACGCAAATAATTTCTACTATTTTTTCCTTTATTTATCCAGAAAATTTGAGCAAGTGGCTGTCAATCTTCGGTAAATACGAAAGATAACGGATATTATCTATTGAACACGCTTTTTCCGCTTCAATAGCTATTTCAACGATTGTAAATGCGCATTTCACCTCTAAAAGTGGCCATTTCAAAGCCACGTACTGTCCTAAGCCAGCCCCCTTGATTCGCTTCACAGGCCCGCAATATTAATGGAGAGGGAGGGTTTCGGAATATTTTACACATGAAAAAAAGTTTGCATCGGTCCCTCTACCGGTTGTTTCGAATAATTACGAATATGACGAAAAAACTGCTGATAAAGTCCCATCTTCAAAAAAATGATGTTTTTCAGACGGTTATTTCCTTAGAAGAAAAAGACGCAAGAGTATTTTGCTATTACAATTTTTCAAAACACATTCCACCCACTCTCATCTGGCATGACTGACTTTCCTGTTAGTTTCCTGCGTCCTTCGTAAAACAATTACCTTGAGATACTCATACAGCAAAATTTACCGTGCATTGGTTTCGTAGTCATATTTTCCTACCATTCAGTATCACTCAGGCTCAAGCACTTAATTCCACTTAAGCTAACTCGTGCTAACTACCAAAAAGACAATGCCCTGTTCAGAACTTAACGTACGTGATCACGTGAAACCCACTTACTTGTGAAACGTAATACTTTTGGTTTCCTTTTCTAACGAGGGACGTTCAAATTAGTTTATTTTTAGTTGCTTGCAGTAAAATGTACTGCATAATGCCATGCATCACACACGAATTTGCACTTACCGTATTTCGCTATCGTATGAATAAAACCATATAGCCTAGACATTAGGCGGATAATGGGGACTGGTGTCAGGAAACCCTATCAGCCTAGAGCCTCAATGGACTCAGTAAAGCCACGAAATTCATGAGTTTTTAATGCTAAAATAAAGGAATCACAATGTTTTTGTACTTGGAACATAGCTAAATGCGCAAAAGCAATCATTTTCAAAGCTTCAATTCTCGCCGCTGGAAGAAGCTTAAAAAGATGATATGTGCTAACATTATGAATTCCTCTTCAGCTACCCATGAGGTACTGCAGCAGGTGGTTGCTTCAGTTGTTTTTTTAAGTGATTCCTTACTATTCATCAAGGGTCATAAGAATTTTTATTGCGGTAAACTGGAAATCGTGTTCAGGCAAGTCAAGGCAAGTGGATCCGCCAAGTAAGCCATCATTCAACTCTATTAATGATAGCGGGGCGTAACTCAGGCTCTGCAATAATTCCTCCAATTGGAATGAGCTTTATACGTACCGACGAGGTAAACTGTCGGCTCGATGACTTGAGTAATGAAAATTGCACCCAGTCAATCGACGCAGTGTTCCAAATTGGGCTTATTGGAAGGATAGAAACATAGAATGTGGTACAGCAGAGTTGGGGCTTTGCGGCGGGCCAAAGATAACGTTTTGCATTTTGAAAATCAAATTAAGAATTCGAGGCCATAGCAAGAATTTTACATCCCAAAATTAAGATACCAATAACTGGCAGCTTCGTCGGCCTTAAAGACGCATGTATGCATGATATGGCTTTCAAGTACCTTTGATGTATCAATCAGGTTGAAGGTCCCACCTCAATCAGCCACACAGCAACGGCTCGAATGGAACTGCCGCCCAAAAATAAAAACGTAAGTTTTCAGAAAAATGAGATACACGACCAAAGACTGGTCCTCATTCCACCAAAATTTGTGTGCTTTCTGAATACTTTATTTTATTACTCCTAGGGTATCAAATATTTTTAGTATACTTTTCCTTTCCTCGCTGGTATTTAAAGCATGATTTCATTGCGAATTTTGACAAACGTCATAGTGTCACCATCTTGTACCGTCATCCACTGTATGAGGGCTCTCGGTAAAACATATGGGAAGATATAAACATAGCAATCACACCTTCCAGGGAATCTAGGTGCCTGTGTAGCTGCGTGGTTGGGTTACTTGGAAGTTGTAGACTGAAATTTCCTCTTAATTAATTGATTAATTCGAAGATGTCATGATTGCAAAGGTGGTAGGCTGGAAAATGGCGAAGAATAATTTCTCTGAGAACCATTTCGCATGAATAATTCACAGAGCTCGATTTTCACCCTTTTTTATTAATACTGTGGTACGTTTTGACACTTGGCGTCCCTTTACAAGCTAAAGAAAATATACCTTACCGTAAATGTTATCGATTTCCAGAAATCATATCCACTAACTTTGCCAGACTTACGACCAAGAGGTGTAATCTATGATAAAATGTCGAGGAGGGACCGCTTTTAAAAGATGGTGTTATCGAAGACCATGGTTTCAACAGGCTTGAAATCAAAATTTCCCTGAAAAAAAAACACCAGCAGGTGTACATGCGTTCCTTCGACAATTAATTTTTCGTATTTACTGTCACAAGTGTAGCTCCGGCGAATGGGATTCCCTACCCTTGAATAAACACAGTGGTTCGGTCGATTGAATTTATTTTTTATTTTCTTATCGTTATTGAGGTTCCAGAAGCAGTATTCTCTACATTAACAACACTACAGATTACTTAGAAAGGAATAACACCGTAAGTTGGACATTTCAAAAATGCACCCATATCCAGTAGAACACCTCAAAATATGAAGTACGCAGCAGATATGAGAACCATGAGTAAAGCGGTCATGTATTTTCCCATTCTTAACTTTTATACGAGAATTATTGGTATGTATGCATGCTTGTAAATCGTACCTCAAAGTAAGCTCTAACGATTTCGGCCGGACACATATATGCAAGGACTTTACGTAAGAGAATTTCATTGGGCTAAGTCTGCCCTTCGGTAAAACTTTGAACTTGACAGAACGAACGAATTTGAGCCGAGAAGAGAAGCAATGCATGGCAATCAACGAGGACTTTGGGGTAGTTTGGATAATTTTACGACTCAAAAATGTGATAAAATACTGTTGATAATACACATTAATGACAGTGAGAGTGGAGCTGAGCAGTATTGTGTTAGAAAGCTCATTTCGTTTATCAAACGTCCGATTGTGACTCACTGGTCTATAAATTGCGGTAAAAAAGAGAAAACATAGTCTTTTGGCGTTTTTATCGCCCCTTGCATGACTCATCAAAGTAGAGGCAATTGCTGCATTCTAGGATTCATAGTGACGACTTCGTTTATTCATGAAAAAGGATAACATCTGCAGTAGCAATGCATTATCTTTAGGCGCAAACGAATCAAACACAACAAACTATGCGTCACATTAAACCGTAAAAATATAAATATATTTCTTCTTAATCAGCAATGCCACAACTATCGGCAATAAAATTGATGGTATAACGGGAATGTGGAAGCTTTTAAGTTTTTCTTCACCTATCGAATACCTCGTCGTTATAAATATTCTTTGGCGGATTATCTCGGCGGCGGACCGTATTCGCTTTTATCCGTAGGATGCATGATCTTTGGTGGCGGACAGTTCTTCACTCATCCAATCACAATCAACGAGTGATCAATAAGAATGCCGCAGAATTTTATATCTTAGCAAATGCTAATTTACTTTTCTTGTGAGTATACATGTCTTTATCAGTGTTCTCAATTATATGCCTGAATGATGAATCGGATATGTGCGCTGAATTAACAATTCCGTGATATTAATAAATATGACGTAATATTGCGCAATCAATAAGTTTATCGAGATCGCATTTTGGTTTCACTATTCATAAGCGTTAGCCCGTCTTACACTCGAATAGTAAGACGAAACAGACCGTTTTACACGCCCGCGACATGGACGATACTTCGCGGACGCGGACTTCGCTGAAAATTGGAAAGACATTAAAAGGGACACTTAATAAAAGAATTTGTCCGGTAAAAATTCTAAAGTAACTATTTGCTTTCCATCATTAACTAACGCTATATACAGATTAAATTAACTGCTAATAATAATAATCACCAAAATAGTGACAATCTAATGTCAGTCAACTCTTCTCAAAGACTCGAAAGAGAAAGGCAAAGGGAGGCAATCGACAAAGAAAGTAGCTCAGGAATTTGTGGGAAATAAAGCAATCACACGGACATCGAGCTTCAAGTTTCTGTGTCCCATCCGATTCGGCGGAAGAGAGAACGACGTACAATCATTCTGACAAGCCTTGCTGAACAGATAAATTATTTCGACTGCAATCGGAGCCCTGGTTCTACCCCAGGCACTTGCTGTAGGAAGTTGAAAAAAATACGCTTTCTCTCCAGAGCCATCCCTTTTATGCTTTCATGACTTCGTAAACACATGCCGTTGGAGATGAAGTCTACCGGCAAAAGGATTCCTTCACGTCCATTATTCTCCCTCGAAGAACTTGAAAGTCCTCAAACTACACCCTTAATGGGCCATTAAGCGCGGCACATTCACAGCAACACACTTGAGGACGATTCTCACGAGAAGCCGTTCTGTCGGGTCAGACCACGACGCACCTCAAACAATAGATTCTGTCTCGCTCGTGTTGACAAACGCTCCCTCCGCGACACGACGACCCTCTCGACCTAAAAGTCTCATTCATCAAAAACTCCGGACACAAAAAGTAGGCTCCCTGCCGTGTCCCTGATCCCATGGTAAGACAAAATCAAAAGAGAATGGGAGCCATTCGTAACAAATTTCATTACTTTACTATTCTATACGGATGTACTACGTGTGGACGAAACTGTCTTCTAAAACATATTAAATATGCGTTAAGTATCCTTGGTAAACGCAAGAAAATGTGATACCTATGAATTTTAAGCAATCCGGGACTAGCCACGGAGTTCCACTTTACGGAGTCACCCGCAATGCACAAATGTGCGAATTTCCACAGAGAAAAAGATCATCCGCCTTGACCGGGAGCCCGGTCAAGGCGGATGATTTTTTTCTCTGTGGAAATTCGCCCAGATACCTATGAATGTTTATATGGCCTACCGGTACAAGGTAGGATTAGTTGGGGGTCAGTGAAACTCCTTACGATTTTCTACGCAGTCAGGGTACCATCCACCTTTAGCGTTCCCTTCATCGCCTCAGCATACGATCTACCCTTCTTCATCCCGTCCAAAATTCCTTTTCTCTTCCTTTCCTTTCCTGACTTGCTCAACATCCTTCCTTCAACCATTGTCTTGAGTAACCCATCGCCTTTTATTATTTTCTACAGCCATCCACCCCGCCTATCCCAGATTTTATTCAGCTGTTTCCTTTTCTAGCCCACCATACCAAGAACTTCCTCGTTTGTCTTCTTTACCGTCCACCGGACCTTCTCCATTCGTCTCCACACTCACATCTCAAACGCCTGCAGCTTTTTCACGTCCTCCCTTCTTAGAGTCCACGTTTCTGCATCATACAACGCTACGCACCTAATCCACTTCATCTCATCATCAGCCTCTACTTGGTGTCCTTAAGCAAGGTACCCATCATCAGCTCCCTTCTATTACTAAATGCTTCCTTAGCTAATGTTATTCTCCTCTTTATGTCTTTGCTACTATGTCAACTTTCTCCTAGCGTACTACCCAAGTAATTAAAATGCTCCACGTACTCCTGTTTGCATCCTACTTTTATGACAAGCCTCGCTTTCTTTGTCCTGGAGAATCTCATTACCTTTGCTTTCCTCTGGTTTATACAAAATGAATACCCACGAGAATCCTATCATAGGATCCTCATCCTCAGGCCCTATTGTCATTATACAGACATATACATCACGGAATGCTGTTGCAGATTTAAAACATTAAAAAAAGAAAAGAAGCATCAAAACAGCACAATTAACGCACAAATTGAGCATTACTATATTTCATATTGTCTGTATTTAATTCAACATGATTTTAATTGATTTGTATTTGTTCCTGAGTGGCTCATGGTCCGGCATTCGCCTTATGTCGTGGGGAGAACCGGTAACCGCAGACCGCTGTGTAGTATTGTCTTAGTTGGATGGATTCTTGCTGTTATTCTATTCGTTCTTCTGCGCTGGAATGTCGCGCCAAGTTGTGAACGTATCGGGGTGAATTGTCTCTCTTTTGTTGGCAGTCAATGCCTTCGCGTAGAGGATCTGTTGTCTGTTATTGCCGGTAAACGATGTCCTTACGCGACGTCTAGGTCGGTTTTGATGTGGCTTTCTCTGTAGGTGCATTCGCTGACTGTTGCGTTGATAATTGATGTTTTGTTCTCCTGGATGAATTAATAAATACATTTAGACAAGCTGATAGACATTTAGACAAGACACAGATGATAAATTAGAACTAATTACGTACATTTAAGCAAACAAAGCAAAGCATTTCAGTCGTTGCTCGCTCAAATTTCTTTAAATAGATTTCCTCAGCATATGCGCTAAAAAGCACAGTCGACAACGAGCACTCTTGCCTTACCCTGCAATCTATAGCTAACCACTTCCATTCTCAGTTATGCCCTTTCAGCCAATCATATGTTTCGAATCATTCTCCTGTCTCGCCAATCAATTCCGATTTTCCCATCTGAAATATTTGTTCCCAATTTACTCCGTCAAACTCCTTTTCGAAAGCAACAAAGCAAGCGAACGCATCCTGGTCATACTCTATAATTCGTTCTATTAGCGTTTTCATCACCACAATTTCATTCAGAGTTGAACTTCCCTTCCGGAACTCAAATTTCTCTCCACCATCAAGAAATGATTGGCCTTACTCTCCAACATTTAAGAGATTATTCGAAGTAAAAAATTTGGCTATGTACGATATCAAACTAATAGTTCTATATTCCTCGCAATATGACGCTTCTTTCTTCTTCGGGATAGTTTTCTCAAAGTTCTCCGGTCATACTTCTTCCTCGTAGTTACTACGAATAGAGAATCGAAGAGAGTTGCCTACCTAAATTCCTAAATTTCCTAAATCCTTTCAGAACTCAGAGGGCATGTCATCTACTCTACCAGATTTTAGTGACTTCATCTCTTCTAATGCCTATCCTATTTTCTGCCATCTATGTCCGAAAACTGAAACTGAGAAAATGGGTGGAAAGGGCCGGAAAGGTATGACTTCATCCGTGAATGTATGTCGTAGCTGATTCCGAATAAGTGCAAGACACGAGAAACGGCTCACGGAGAGGATCTTTATTGCTCGTAGCGTTGCCAAATACTCTAATGCTCAAAGACAAGCCCAGCTTCACGAGTGAGTAGTGAGCTCACAGTTTAAAATTCTACACAAAGGCATCTAAAATGCAGTTAAGACGGCAAAGGGCCCAGTTCATTTCCCAGCTCCGTCAGGGGTGTCCTTAGACATCCAGGCAACACGTATTCACACTGACCTTCTCACTCTAACGGAGATAATCAAAGGAATCGATCATGGGAATTAACTGTGGAATCAAATGAATAACACTATAATTGCACACATAAATGGATATGACCAAAAATCAAGCGCATACTCAACCCCAAAATCTCGTCAGTATTTAAAGTACGCAATAAGTAAACCCGAGCACTATCTACGATCGCAGGACTAATGGCGAAGAAATCACGTCCATCACGCGAAAAAAACTCGCCCATTTAAGGATTCCTTTTGATAGGAGATCACTTTTCCCACATTCTGCATTGGTTGGGAAGAAATCACATTGCTTTCTCCAGCTTTCACCACAAAATATGCATGTAGTATATTCAACAGTAATTAGTAGCAAATCAAGAATATAAACGCTTCCTAGTTCACATTCTATAACTAATCAATCAAATGTATGGGAGCAAAGACAGTTCCATTATTGGGGTTGATTCGCTGATGAAATCTTGGACGTACGTTAGTTATGCAATTCATCTTTCATATAAAAAAAGGCGCGCGTAGTGTTGATAATAATCGAAATTATGATTAAGTGCATGATGAAGAATGATTTAGAAGTTGCAATTTCATGAGGGAATGGTACAATCCACACGAATCAGAAACATATCAATAGCAACCACCTTGAAGTGTATTGACTTTGGTGGTTTGAAGTTCTCGCATGCTGATCCGTGGGCCACGGGTTCGACTCTCGCCTTGGGCGATTTTTACATCCAAGGTATGGTCATGTGCGGCCGTATTTATAGATTTCCGCTATAACGAGCAAGTAAGGCGACTAACTTGTTCGTCTCCTAAGAACGCTTAGTTGTATATTACTATAAAATGGTATTCATGGGCGCTTCTTTTTATTTTATTTTCTTCTTTCTTCTCCTTTTGGATGTTTGATATCGGAGAATTTATATTGGTTTTCCTAATTCAATCCGTACATGGGTGAGGGACAACATACTTGACAACGAACGACCGAAAAAAACACCAACATCGAACATTTGAAAAGTAATATTCCTCCTATGATGGTGTTCCAGTGAAGTACCTACTCAAGTTGGTACATTTTAAAGCATAACCGTCGAAACATTAGCCTATTTTGCGGACGTTTGTTTTTCTCTATAAGAAAAATCCGGAATCAGACACGCTACATAATCTTTATTTTTCCGTACAATGCATCTCAAGCATGCACAGGTATTATCTTAGTAACCTCAACTGAATATACTGCAGCTTCACTGCTTTGCACAATGACTCAATGCATAACATTGCATCAACTAATGGTTACAGTTATAAACAAACACATACAGAGCTTCCTTTAGATACTCACTACATGATTTATGCATTTCAGTATTCTGTGCGTCTTGTACTGATTAATCGAGATGAGAAAGTGATAGTAAGCCCTTTTCGACGCTCGAAATCACCTCAATAACCCCATAAATTTCTTTAAATAAAATCCTCATGAAGCGCAACAGTGCACCAAAACAAGTCGTCGGAGATTAAGGAACAAATAATTAATATATTCAGTTTGATCCAGACGCTTAACTACACACCGCACCTGATAGACTTGATGAACGCAATTCCACCAATATATTAGGTAGTTTTGTTTAAAATATCCGTCATGGATCAAGTTAACCAAGCGAGGGAAATCGCATGTTACAATCCGCCGATAATAACTTACTATAGAATCTATGAATGCGGCCGTTAACTCGTCCATTAAAACACCATGCCGCTACTTTTATTAGCGCCTCTAAACAAGGCAGGGGAGAATTGAAAACCAGCTGCTAAAATAATAGCACACTGCTAAGCTAATCAGTGCTCTATGAACACCATTACGTTTGTTGACGGAACTTAGTGTGCTACTATGCCGATAATAGCTTACTATGAAATCCATGAATTCGGCCTAAACTCGCCTATTAAAGCATCCTTTCAATAATTCAGCTCATGTGAAATGCTTAGAGTCGTTTTTGGTGCGATAGAAAATAAATAATTTCCACTTACAACGAAACTTCTCCGAAAGCTGCTTCCCGCAACGCGAATTCTGATTTCCGCTGTTTAATAAACGTGGCAAAGCTTCGCCGACTCACTTGGAAGCGTCAATTTTACGCGTTCTTAATAGATAGAAGGCTTTCACAATTTTTTCCAAGTATACTCAAAACCTAATAAAAATGACTCTTGGATCCTAGCCATTGATTTGAAACTTTACTAGTCCAGGCTTCTCGTAAAAGTTCTGAATGTCCACAATCATAAATAAGTCAAATACTCAGTACTTTTAAATAATATTTTGAACGTCCGACGCGTTTCGCCGATTTACGCCATCGTCAGGGCAAAGACTTTCAAGAACTGAGTAGTTTCTTCGTACACAATCTGCGCCTCTCGATGCCGTAAATCAGCGAAACGTGTCATGCCATCTAAAGATTGTAACCATGTAATAAATATTTTACTTAATTATGAATACCAACAACTAAGTTAATTTTAACATGAAGATCTTTCAATACTGAAGCCAAGTCTTCATCGAAATTGAACTATGCCAGTGTTTCGGCAGAATGCTTCACCATTTTCATGAGTCCAATGCATTTAATGTCTGCATATGGTGCTACGCCAATTGCTTCATGGAAGATACATCTGAGGGTGACAGTGAAATAAAAGTAGAATTCTCACCACTCATGAAACTAGTTCTCTTCAACAATCCTCAAATCAGTGAGTTGTTACCTTTCTTATTTCCATATTGCAGGCGAATCCGGGACTTCCAGCGAGTGTTTGCTGGAAACATTGATATTAGAAAGCCGAGGAAGTAATAAAATAATCTTGAGATAAAGTGGCAAAAGATACTGCAAATTTTTGCTGAAAAAACCTTTGACTGATGTGGTTGGTGACTTCGGAGGTTGTCCTGGTAAAATCAAGAACTAAGAAAGTGCGGTAGAACAATGGCTACTGTCTCATGAAGAGGAACTGACCATTGATGAATTAGATATAAAGACACCGTCCCCAAGTGAAGATAAAAAGGAGATGGTGACTGGTGAAGTGGCCAGAAGAGCCGAAGTTGGCAGGTTCTTAGAATCTCCATTAAGATGGCATAAAATTTTGAGCTAGAACCCTTTGAATTTGACCCATCGATTGAAAAAATACTGGAGTTTTAGATGTGTATCGATGCAGCTGCACTTCCCATCGTAGAACTCCTAAGGGTATAGGAAAAGCCGACGCAGCTCCCGATCACGAAATTCTTCCCGTTACCTTGCACCCTATTCCAGAATCTCGTCTACTCTTGGAAACCGCCAGATCAGGAATAGATTTTTGTTTTAGCTTCATTCAAAACCAATAACTAATAAACAAAAGAAGGATCGAATAAAAATAACCGAAAACAGTTGTAAGCACATGGAGGTGGAGATTCAGTAATTGAAAATTTACAGTCGGTATCGACAAATCGGACGGCGTGCGGAATTTTAGAAGCCAATCATCAGATTACGTATTCGTGAAAATCAGCAAATTACAAAAGAATTCTTAATTCACTCGCTGTAATTTTATTTTTTCAGTTAGATGGAGAGAGTTATAACTGTTATAGCGCACGGTCCGCAGTATTTATGGGAGGAAAAAATGTCTCGTTCAGATTTATAGAAATTAGTATTTATGGGAGGAAAAATGTCTCGTTCAGATTTATAGAAATGAAAAATGTAGAGTAAAATCATATGAACTCGCGAACTTTTGCTTGTGTTTTATGGCTAAAGTTTTTTGTACACGATATGATACTGTTTTCTTTTTTCAAGCGGTTAATTTTCGTTTCCTTGAGAAAGAAAAGCAAGCACGTCATTATAGCGGAAAAAAGTTCCTGCGGGAGTATTTTTTCTCCACCTTGTAACGTAACTCCATTAGTTCATGAAACTAAGGCTACCTACGAGAGGAAGTTTCATTATGTATGCAAGAGTTATGAAATCCCGTCACTTGCATTCGTGATACCGGAATTAAACTCGGAAATAAAAACCAAATAACCATCTAATTGGAATAATTTGATTCCCAACTTTACCAATGCTTAGATATGTGACGAAAGAGAAAAATCTCTTAGTAAATTCCACACTTAAAACTTTGATTCCCGATCTAGGTTTCGATTGCCTTGCAATCATTTTCAAAGGCCCCGGTAACCTTTGAAAATGATTGCAAGGCAATCGAAACCTAGATCGGGAATCAAAGTTTTAAGTGTGGAATTTACTAAGAGATTTTTATTTTTCGTCATGTCTGCGGTAACATTCCACAAAGTAACACCTTCAACCATTAAGCTTAGACATGTTCTGGACTTTGAGAAATTTGAGTGAATACCGGATTATTTGGGCAATTGCTAATTTTCTTACAAAGGGCCACCCTACGAATGGGTTACAGTCTACAGATGAGAGTCTTAGTTACATGCATAGTCTAAGACTCTTATTCCACCTCAGCCCCAGATCGAATTCTCTGGCTCAAAAACTCTGCTTGTATGAGCTCGTAAAGAAGGTAACCAAAAGTGTTGCATAAAATTTGTCGAGGAAAATACATTCGTCCGTCGCATAAAATTTTCCGGATGCTGCTTTTCGTAAACGGACAGGCATGCTTTAGTGAGCTACTTAGAAATACTCAAAGGCCTAATGTTGTTTTATCTTCCAAATATTTATAATAATCATCGAAATAATTCCGCAGGAACTATTATATTCATAAAAATTTTCCATAATTTTAAATAATTTTTTTATAAAAACCATGCAATAACTTCGTTGTCACATTGAGAAGATAAATTCTAAAAATGAAAGCTAATGCCTCGAGAGGTCGCAACCACAATTTTTTATTCGTTTCTTAAAAAAAATACCCCAAAGTTAACCGGTATAGATAAAATGAGGAAAGTGGGTCGTACATCCTCCTTTTTTTAGCAAAGCTGCGAATCTTGAAGAACGTGATTTTTCACGCATGACAGCTCGTTGTGCTAGAGAGTACGGATCACAACGCGAGAAGTCGTTCAGTAGACGTGGCACTTAGTGAGATGACTTCTACCTTGAGTCATGGGAAGGTCTGCCACGGTTTAAGAAGTTATTGGCAGTCATTAACTTGACAGAGATCCCACATACAGTCGCACATCCGGCCGTGCACAAAGATTTATTGCGACAGCACACTGGTTTATTAATTTTAATCTCCTCAAGACGGTAGGCATTCGGTACAAACGGTAGGTTCATAACTAAAAGTCACTTTTGATGTGTTTCCTAGAATGTTATGGCCAGTGTGACATGCATGATCGGACAGTGCAATGGGTGGATGTTGCCCCCAACTCTTATGCTAGTACCATTACCTCTGTGTAAAAAAATAGGATTATTTTTCAAATGGCTCAAAATGCATGGATATTTCCCGGATTTTATACTGCTTGTAGATTATAAACTTCAGTAAATTGGCGTCTTCCTAATGACAACTCCAAATGAAAGACCGATACATCACTCACTCGAAACCAATTGGAGATGAAGTAGATCGTATTGCAACTCGACGAACTGTGCAACTGTGCGAACAAATTAATCATTTGCGGCGCTTTTGCGAAGTCATGATAAGCTATTGAGAGACAAGTGTTTCCAACAAAAAAAATGGTCATAATATTGTCGTTCTACATTTTTAATAATATTAAGATTGACTTTCAAGTTCTCTAGAATGAGCCAGGCAATCGTGGATTTTTGAGGAGCTCAACATATCCATAAAAATGTGCCATGCGTAACCAGTTTTTTTCTAAGGCTATACCACCGAGGTATCCTATTTACATAAAATAGTTCTTTGCAAGGAAATATAGTCAAAAGGTGAATGTCTACGTATTTCTTTACACCGGTTATCGGAACCCCTTTTGGAGAGTACGAGTACATAAGGATCCAGGACTCACGATTAGAACGTGAAGATTCATCGGCATAATTACGACCAAAGCTGCAAGTGAGAACGCGTACCAATGGACTTAGGTGTAAAAGATTAGAAGTCAACCACATGATTTAGATCCCCGTCCAAATCAGTAGATAAAATAAAATTTTTGGGTTTTGTTCACACCAATTCCAATTAAAACCCAGCATTATTCCCCTACTGACGAAGGCTCCATGCATGGCGGAATCCTAGGGCCCGGGTAAGAAACCCTTTGGCAGTAAAGGAAAAATAAAGGGTAAATTAAATAAAACTTTGTATATTCCACTATAGGTTGATTAACACGACCCTGGTTTCGACACTTCGTGTCATCTTCAGACACACCTTGACAATCGTTGGCAACAATAATAATAAAAAAATACATTAATAAAAATAAAAATCTCAACGAATTCAAATTATTACGAAATATGCGCCCTAAATGGGTTCGGATTAAAATGGTACTGAAAGACCAAAAATCCAAATCGGTATGATCTGAATTTTATCACATATATCAATAGATATCGGTAATGAGAAGACGAATCTAAAGCTTCACGTAAATCTGTAGACAAAAATCGCCTCGACTACCTTAAAATATTATGCATTCAAAATCCTCAGGCCTCAGCAGATTCCAATAGTGCCTAAGTGTTATCTAACGTTCTTATCTGGAAATAGGAACCCGTTGCCTCGAAGGGACGAGTGTTACGCGGAACGAGCCATTACAAAACCTCGAAAGCGCGAGCGCCTCTTCTGTCACCCACTTTTGCAACATTTCATACGTGCGGTGGCGCACGAGTCCTCACGCCCCCCCAATTCCTCCCTTCCTTCCCCTCGCCCCCCATTTCCCCCTCCCCCGAAACAAGCCGAGAAGAAACGATCAAAAATTCACCGGCGTGCGTATCACTTGCAATTTCCACCACCAATCGCAGCCACGGTGAAAGTCTTTCTCCCTTTCTCCGCCAAGCTACATTCTTCGCAACCGCTCATCGTCTTTTGCGGCGATCCAAGCTCTCCTTTTTCGGCAGAGACACCTCGTCCGGTTCTATCAGTCTTCGTCTCACGCATTTCGCATGCAATCCACTTCTCTTGCCGTGATGCATGTTCCCCAGTCCAAACAAGACAGCTACGTTAAATATAACTATAATCATCTTCCTGTTCTTAAAATATTTTCAAAAGCTAATCCGTAATTGCACATCAAGACGTTTACTTTTTCACGAAAACTACTAATAAGATGGCATGAATTGATTTTCCAGAAGACTTTCAATTTTCTCTTAGGTATTAAGAAAATAAACCCGCAGTATTCGCGGCGCAAGACATTTTTTACCTGTTCAAACATTAAGCCTATTTCTAAGCCTATTGCTAATAGTGAAACTGCTTTCGGCAAAGCCAGATAACAGAAAAAATAAGGTTGCCATTTGATTAGGATAAACAAACGTTACAGTTCTATACTAATAATTTGATTTTCAAGGGATGAAACAAGTAAAATAACTTTTTTCAATCAATAACTACGTCATACCAGCGCCCAAAAAAGGTCAGTATTAATGCGTAGTAATGGATGAACAAGGTTTTGAAAGGGCGACTTCATGCATAACTAGGATAAACCTATCATTGATGTATCGATGTACGAAAAAATAATACAATTAGATTGGATAATATAACAAGTACGCTAAAAGAATTTAAAAAGTCCCCATGTCTAGAAGAGGTACTTACTAGCTGGCTCAAGGAGTTGGTCTAACACATTACACTAATCTAGAAATCATATTTACCGAGTTTCTATCCGAAGGTAAAGTACCACATGACCGGAAAATAGCTAATTCAACCCCAGTATTCACAAGGATACAAATAAAACCTAGACAACTACCGACATATACCTTTGACATGGCTATCAAGCTAGATTCTCGTGTTCCTGACCTCTAGAAAAACCACGCCCTTCCTGAATAATTGAAACTTCTCCCACAGCCATCTTCCTAAAGATTAGATATTTTGAAACCTGCTATTACTCTTTCTCCATGATATTCTAAAAACAGATGAGGCGAAGAAAACAAGTTGATAAATCATTCTTGGGTATCAAGAAAGCATTTAACAATGTTCCCATCACAAAACTAATGCCCAAATCACAATGTTGTGGGATGAACGAAAAAAGGAAATTAAATAATTGATTTCCTCACACAGCATTGATAAAAAGATACGAAAATAGCAAAAAAGTATATATCGTATTTTATCCAACATAGTGACATTTGGCGTACCTAAAGCAAGGAAGCGTGATCGACCCACTTCTACTCCTCATTTACATGAACGATATTGACTCTACAGAGAATCACCTTAATAAACTCACTGCAATGCATTTATTACAAAATAAATCGTATCGACTCCATATTTTTGAAGGGAGGGAAATAAATATAAAGGAGTCAGATGAAGTCAAATACCTATACGGTAACTTAAGACTTAGCGCAGGTGAAGCACACACGAAATATTCGCAACGCTGCATAAACGAAACTTGGACTTATCAAGTGAATAGTAGGAAGTTTTTCCGAAGCATAAGAGAAAAAAAAAGATCCTTATTTGTTCTGGTTAGACTGCAGCTATCTCGAATACGCCACAAACTCTAGAGACCCTGCTCAGAAACATTAAATTCGCGAAGCAAGCAAAATACATGTTATAACCGAACGCTTAATTAAAAACATTTTCGAACGAACAGTGTTTATCACATATCTGACGGAAGGATTAGGTTGGGGGACGTCAGATTATCTGAGGTTATACGCTGAGAGTCGAATAATAGAAAAATGAAGATCAGGCAGGATCCAGCTCGACAGGGAAGGTATTATTTTAACCGGGGATCGGGTTGGTGTGGTGGCTAGAGTACTCGCCTACCAGACGGGCGGCAAGGGTTCAAAACCCTGCAGAGGAGTCTTTTCAGAAGAAACCCGATCTCTAATTGAGTGACTTGTGGAGGGCACTTCAAGTACAGTACTCCGTCTGTCGGATGAGACGTTAAACCGTGGTCCCCTGGACGCCTTTAGTTAAGAGCAGGCTAATGAGGACGCCGGGTTTCTATTCACCCTTCCTCCCTTACCCATCCCCTATGGCGCAAATGATCTTAGCCGTCGGTCGCCTCCCCAAGTATCCAATCCAATTATTTAACCCCTCAATAAATCTCTTAAATAAACAAAATTAAGGAGATACAAGGCTGACTGAATGGTACAATTCCTTCTTTCCACGTACCATTAGTAATGATAATAAAAACAGCGGGACTCTACTATAAAATAGATCACTAACGCCTGATTCGCCTGTCTTCTCCCCCCTCCCTTTATCATATCCATCCCCTTTCGTGGCTGGTGTCCTTAACCCCCCTGCCACACGCTTTTGCTGCGACTCACACAGCATCATGTAGATTTATTTGAATTATCACGGCAGCTATTGCGCTCAATTAGCGTACTGTCCCTGTTTATAACATTCCTCCACTCCTCCATGTATTTATCACACCATAATACATACCTACCTGTGCATTATCCAATGCAGCAAATGACATACGCCTCAATTAACTCTAATAATAATAGATTTTATTCAGTCAAAAACTATTTCTATAATTATACGATCATAAACGGCTGATGGACGATTTCACTACGGACGTCTCGTTATGCCTGGGTTTCTCTAGCCAAAACGAGTAAATTAATTAGTTTAAATTGCTATCACCTATTTCAACGCGCAGGTAACCGGAAGACTTAAAATTTTACGCCAATTAATTTCTCCAAGACAGCTAGTTTGACTATACCGTTTCCACATCGTTTGCTTCGCAATAAAACAGAGCAACAGCGATATCTCCGCCTCTAGATATTTGCTCCATCGAAAGTTTCACTCTCATCCACTATCTATGGGCTCCGCCTATAACAGCCTTGATCTTAATAAGATGATCGATTTAACGTCATGTAGAAAGGGTGATCTGTGCGACTTGCTCCAGCACCAATGTAATAAGGTTTTCTCTTCACTGAGTGGAACTTCCCCCCTATTCCTTGACCGACGTATCCCAGCGTGCCACACCTTCGCCTGTCCACCATCCCAAACCTCCCGGCCACGGCTTGGGATGCCTCAACAATTTTCAGCGCCGTCAATCTTGAGCCGCATTCCTCAGGCACTTGGGAGGGAGTCCTTTTTTCCGACGAAAATCTGATAAAATTCTTCGCTCAAAACCCTTGTCAGCGAAGAGACAACCAATGCACGACACAGGGAAGTGCTTCCCCAGGGTTGTTCAGACACGGAGGGTTAGGGCACGAAACTCAGCCACGTAATACGCCGGCTTACGAAGGTTTCCCGGTGGAGTCAACATTTGAGCCCTGCTAAAAAATTCGGTATAGTTTCCTTATAAATACTTCTACAGAATTTCTTAAAAAGTTCAGTAGATATTCCTTTAAGTATTGAAACACCATTTTACGGAATTCCCTCCGATGTTCTGCAGAATACCTTAGGATGTTCTGCAGAATAGCTTAGAACGTTCTGCCGAATTCCTTAGGACGCTCTGTGTAATTCCCTACGACTTTCCATATAGGTCCTTAGAAAAGGAACTGGGTCAACGGAAACCTCACATATTTCCGTAGAGTTGCTGCAGTTCTACAGAACAGCTTGTAAGGAGTTACTTTGCTTTGCAGAAAATAACTCTACAGAAAACATGTTCTGTAGAGTCAGGCTCTCATGTTCTGTACAGATCCTTAGAAAAGGAACTAGTTCTAAAGAAAAAGAGTCAATTTCTGTAGAAATCTTTACTTTTGACAGAACAGCAAAAGGAATTTTTTAGCAGGGAGTATGCAGCGTTCCGTAGAGTTTCACATATATTTCCTGAAAAACAGTTTGTTAATAATTGAAATTTCTAATGATGGCAGCACTAAAAAGTGGAATGTTTTTGTATACACCCCGCTTACAGCGTTTGGCGATTTCTATCACTTTTTAATTTCCCTCTCACCTCTTGTAAGACAGCATAAGATTTCATGTACTGAACCCTTTTCAACCTTACGTTGTAAATTTTCGACCATATACGCACGGATCAACTATTCAATAAACTTTTTTGCGTTATTTTTGTAACCCATGATAACACTTAGCACAAGTTATTGTAGTATTTTATTAGATGCGGCGATGGAACGAAAGTTTGCCGCCTGCTGACATGAAAACAATCGACTGCCGAGAGCGCATAGAACAGAGGCCCGTTTTGGGGAAAACTTGCAATGAAAGCGGTGTGCTTTTCGAAGTTCCAAAGACAATATGATTTTTCTTTGTACTATCGTTCTAAATGTGATAAAAAAAACAAATTTAGGAGTAACTGAAACCTTATTGATCTTCGCCAAGAGAGGTGACGCCGAGCCCCTTCACTCCCTCTCAAACCATGCAAGAACAGCCCAACCTCCTTCAACCAAAACTTCTAAAGTCAAACTTGAATGCCCCCGGAACCATCCCGCCTTCCGTCGTATAGAAAGACCACCATTATATGCATAGATCCTATCTCATGGCTGAAAACGACAACACGTACTAGGATGTGCCATGGTTCGGAAATAGTAGGCTTATGTAGTGCATTAAATAGGCTAAATTTAACATCATTTTATTTGAGGAAAATTTGCAGTAACTAATTGATCTATGAAGCTCCCAGGAAGTCCAGTAACCCACAAGTCTGACTTCACACGCAACCGTTGACGCATCTGCGCTCGGTGCTAACGCAGGGGACCGGAAAAATGTCAGACCGCAATCATTTCGATGGATTGGAGGAGATCGGGAAGTTAAGAGAAGTGACTGCACGCTGTATGAGGCACGAGTCGACGGCTAGCGAGGAGCAATTCCCAAGGGATCCGAACGAAACGATCCCGCGTCTGTTTGTCGGCGCGTCGTAGATGAGACGCCCTCCCTCGCCCGGATCGCCCAGCTGCATTCCTACGCGGCAGCGGAGGATGGAACTGGCATGTGGTCGCATCTATACCACGGCCGGTCTCGAGTAGCCTATCGTGTTCTCTCCATTTGATGATTTGGATTCTGCTGGCTATGGACCACCCTGCGGACTGCAACGACACCGAAAAGGTACAGCAGAATGCCATTCAAAATTGAAACTGGCCCGACAACCAACGCATGAATGAATGAATGAAACTTTATTTATGCTCTGAGGTAACCCAATAGAGCAAGTAAACTATACAATTTGCATGTTCTGCTCAAAAACCATAATACACACATTAGAAAAGGAAAAGTTAATTCACATAACAATGAATATTACAGTAATATTCATAGTTAGACATCAAGTAAGTTTTTACAAATTTATTTATGAGTTTTTAAATAACAAAAAAATTTGACTTTAAATGATTGAAGGGATGAAGAAGATTTGACATGGGAGGGTAGCGAATTCCAAAACTTGGTAGCAGTGGTGAGGACGGAATTGAAGTAGATATTGGTACGGGCTTGGGGAATATGAAGGAAGGTAGGGTCAGATCGGGTTAATATTTGGGAAAGTCTTTTTCTAGGGGTAAATAGATCGTAGAGGTAGGTAGGATTCCGATTATGGAAGAGGGTGAAAAGAAAACACTTCTGATTTTGGTAGAGAGAATTATCACAAATTTGGTAATTCACTTCGGCCAACTCGAGTCGGTCCAAGATAATAGTGCATCCCTAATATACCGATTTTGCTCAGAAAGAAATGAGTAGACTTTTTTTTTCAATTGTATGATTTAAACAATGGCCACCATCATGGATTCTGCGTTCACACGATTCCTTTCCTCAAGCGGATTTGTAAATGCTTACAAATTGACTGCATTTCTGTCAAATTTACTATTATCTTGGACTCACTCTACTTTTCTAAATACCTAGATGATCCATAAGTGTTTTTGATTTTAAAAGTAGGGGAAACATTCAATTTGCCGACTAATTCCAATCTAATTCAAATAAAATGTAAAACGTTATTTGAAGGGATGGTAACAAAAAATTAGCCCTGTATACACAAAATCAGATTAATACGGACAAACATTTTAAGTAGTCATTTTTCAAGAAAATATTTTTACCTAAGTTAAATGACCACTGGTTTGATAAATGGACCTGATTTTAAGAATGGGTAGACACAATTGGCATAATATTAATAGAAATTACTCCAGCAATTGGTATCCTCAGCTCAAGTTCGATTTTTCCGATCCGAGACCATGTTCTTTTGATTGTAGCAATACACTTTCAACGCAACATGATGTGATACTAGTGACGAGGGAGGAATAGAAGTTAAACGTCAGAAAGTTTATTCTACCAAGCACCTGTTGTTGGGAAAACAATTTGAAATTTTGCTCCAGTGCATCGCGGTAATTGGGTTTTCTTCTGCTAACACTGAAAACATGAGACAGAATGATTTCATGTGTGAACGATGATGGAATTTAGGTTACAAATAATTCCATCCCACATTTACAGGACTAGATAAATGATGAAATTGTAAATATATATTGTGAGCAGACATGTAAAAGAACTCGCTTTTCCTCTGCACTACTTACAACCACTACGCTGACGAGCAAAAAATAATACACTGCGGACGAATAAAACCTTTGCAGATCGCACGAAATTATAAAAAAAAGCATTTTGACTAAAGTGGTCGGCCCTGATTACGTCATCTTTCGATGAATCCAGTCGTTTTTTAAATGCAATCCGAGAAAACTACAAAGTTTCAATTCATTCAGCAAGAGATTTGACAATGTTAAGCTGGTCTCATTCTGCAATCCACAGTCACACCCCCACTGGAAATCACACCGAGTTCCAAGACCGTGAACGACATTAAGCGAACTCGAGCTCCTTGAGTATTGCAGTTAATTCATTTAGCATCGCAAAACGCTTCACGGAATCCGGTAGGCAATGACCACTCGATTGAGGTTTATGAATGCTTATCCTCAGGCACAAGTTTACCCACCTTGAATGTTTTTAAAATAGGAAAAATATCGTTTCCATAGCAGAGTGCGACTTCATAGCCATCATCAATCCCTACTCGACAATCATGTTCCTAGACGGGTTTGACCATGATGAAACAGAAATCATGCGTGATTTCGACGTCATAAATTTTCTCGATTCGTAATCGATGATCATATACCTGGGCATAATTGGTCTACGAAGGATATAACCTACGAATAATGATTGAAAAAATGTGTTCCATTTCTGAAAGGTTACTGAATAGTGAATAGGTATATACATATATCAAGATGAATAAATCGGGTGCAGATTGCCACCGTCGTCTGCCAGTGAAAATGAAAATATTTTGCCCAAATCATAATAATTGTTTTCAAAGACTTGAAAATAGTGTCTGCTAGGTTCAAATGATAATCTCGGAGTGAAAATGCAAATAAAGGAATAAATCCCGTGGAAAATGGCCAGTATTTTTCGGTAAACATCTCGAGAAGTAGTATTTTTAATGGCTGATATTTTGTTAAAACTAGGAAGATGAGATCTTTTCCTATTTTATGAGGCTCAATCCTATGACAAATGATGTATCAATCAGACTACCTTTGAGAAAACAAAGAAAATACATGGAAAAAGACACATTTTCCAGCCCAAGAGGATTTATTCATCACAATATACTAAGAAAATACATCACAAATGAAAATATAACTTGGTTTTCTTCCACTGATTTATTTTATTGGTACAACATGTTTCGACACAACGGTGTCATCATCAGGTACCGTTGTGTCGAAACATGCTGTACCAAGAAAATAAATGAGAGGAAAAAAACCATGTTATTTTTTCAGTTGTGAAAATCAACTTCCACATAAAAGATCGTAGGCTTTCCCGGCGAATAATATTAGTAAAGTCTTCTCGGGTTTGGCACCGGGTAAGGCTATTAAAGGCCATTTCGACGGGAAACTCTCTCATCGTCATCAGGGCTAAGACTCATCAGTCTTAGCCCTGATGACGATGAGAGAGTTTGCCGTCGAAATGGCCTTTAATAGCCTTACCCGGTGCCAAACCCGAGAAGACTTTACTAACTTCCACATAGTTGAGCCTCAAACCATGGAACGAAGAAAATGAATAGTCAGAAACAACAATTTTTTTCATTCAGTATTATTATTAAAGTTTACCTAACTAATGCTCTTAACTAAACTAAAGTTACTAAACTAAAATAACTAATGTTAACCTAACATATATGCTCGCCAAGAAAGGCTTCGATGATAGTGAGTAAAATCATTTAGATTTTTACGCGTGCAGGCCCCTATCATCCGATAATATTTCTCTCGGCTCAGCTTACGTCCAAACCTTTATCCCATCCAAAACACCGATTCTCTATTTTCACCCTCCCTGCTCACTCAACATTCCGCTCGCGTGGTATCAAGCAGCCCTCTGCCACTCATTACGTATTCCAGCCTCCCACTTTGCCTCTTTATCCTCTCCTCACTCACCATACCCAGAACTTCGTCGTTTGTCTTCTTTACCGTCCACCATACCTCCTGAGATACGTAGCAAGTGATACCTCGGTTGAATTATCATAGAACGCGAGTTAACCAATTGCGGAAGTTAGTGAGATATCATTGAAACAAAAAATATCTTTTAAGAGTTTTGTTTTGTTGCGTTCGTCCAGAGATCATATTCTCTCGCAGGTTCCATCGTTTTCCGACCTTCGGCGCCGATATTTCTCAATAGAAAGCAGTCGGTAAAGGGAGCGTGGAGAGACGGTTCGAGGGGAAGGGAGGCTTTTCCAGTGAAAGGGAGTGGAAGGGGAGTGTTTGGAGGGGAAGGCTGCGTCGGGGGGCGTGGGGGATGGAGGGGGGTTAGGAACTTTCACTGGTCGCTCACCTTCTTCGCAGCCCTCCGCCAGCCAGCTCCCCTCACCCCGTGGCCCACAACTTTCCTCCAGCGGCAATTCCCGGCGGCACCGACCCACCTCCGCAGACACTCCAGTGAGGTCCACGAAAGGCACACTCGTTCCAGCGATCGCCTCGCCGAGACCCCTGAGGAAGACACCGCTCTCGACTTACGGATACCAAAGGCCCTTCCTGCAAAGCGCAGCCTGTGTGTTTAGCCCCGTGAGCAGGTGCTTACTACGCGTGTGATTTCAGTGGCCAGATAACTTAAGTTTCGGAGGGTGAAGGAGCTCTGGATTCCTGGTCGAAGAAGATTTTTTCTCCTTGAGTTTCCTTGCTTGTAGCTTGAGTGAAAAGTGAGGAGTCTCCTTTGAAGGGAAATCGAGAAGCATTGCCTTGATCTGACAGGTGAGTCTGATTTCAACGAATGGGAGCCTAGTTTAAATCCATTATTATAGAATAAATCTAGCACTCTTCTACCGACATTTATTTAACTTGGTACAACTCGTCACTGGTTCCTGATGATGTCGCAAGTCGAAAACGCTGGGTAAATAAATTTCGGTGTACAAGTACTATAAGGTATATTTTTAAAGTATAGATTCTAAATACTTCAGCGAAGTGAAGTCTGAAATTAGAGTGTACCCAAGTTAAAATTTACAATGCACGATAAATGGAAAATCTCCAAGTTGTGAAATAGGCGACTTGAATGACTCCCCGAACAAAATTTCGCTGGTTGGATATGAGTGAAGGTCGAGGGTGTTGAGTCAGAGTTAACTTGGCTTTCGAGGATGGTACTGATGGCACGTTTTGAGCTTTCGTCACAGAATTTCGCGCCAACCTTAAACACCTACGAAATAATGGATTGATTTTCTGAGACGAGAGATGCGATGAGAACAACAGACATGCTCTTGGGGAAACCCTAGATCGAAAGTTTTCATAGCTCTCCCACGAGTAATGAGAACACTTAACGCAACATTCGAACATCTGAAAATATTACGAGAGAAATTGGGGGTTGGTTTCGGATTTTTATCTTGGACTAACTATAGAAGAGAAATTTCGATAAGACAAGCGGCAGCGGTGTTGAACCCTGCAAAAGCCGACATTCATTTGGTTCTTCACAGTGAAATGTTATTTTAACTCTACACGGAAATTCAGAATTACAGAAAATAGGGAGGGAAACTAGGGGGAGGGTGAAAATGGGATCGGATTTTTAATTATAATGGGATCGGATTTTTAATTACAATATAAATAACATGGATTGAGAGATATACTTAGTATTTTTAATATGCCGAAGGGTAAAACTATAAACGGTATGGACAAAGAGATTACGGAAGGTGAGTAGGCACACGCCGAAAAGGATACGAGGTTAAGAGCTTTGGTGAACCATTCTAGAAGAAGTGAACTTCAATTTTCAAAATTCCGTTTGAACACATTTTTATGGCGTTGCGAGGCTGATACGCGACATTTTCAAGTCATTTAAAAAATATTTCGACAAATTCCTTGTATCTGCGATGAATTGTTGACCTTGGGTCAAAATGAAAAGCATGTCGTGATGTTGGTATTATTAGCGATGTGTTTTTCTCATCAACATTCTATGCAGTTCATTACAGCAGCGGGTAGACTCTTTTTCTGGAGAAGGGACAAAGAGTCGCGTTCATAATCCCAGCGTTCTCCAAAAAATCATTTCAGCAATTAGGGTCATCATAAAATCAATCAACCATCATGCATCAAACAATCATTTCAGCATGAGAGCAAATAGCATGAACTCGGGAGAGCTTCTTCTTCGTAACTCAATCTCAATCACTTGGGGTCGGATTTCTGGACTTAAAATCACTGATAACCCCTCTGACTCCGAATTCTACCATACCCTTCTTCACAAATCCAAGCCACGTCTACCTTACCATTCTTCCGCTCCACCTCCCCTTCATATTCCGATTAATTACTCCTTTAGACACAGAGCTACCGAGCCGTCCAAAAATACACTCCCAGAACCTTTGATACAGCTCTTTTTGTATCTACAGTTTCTCCTCCATACCTCTTTGTCATGTAGCTCTTTCAAAATTTGCCATAGGTGACAAGAAAGGGAAAATGCAAGGACATTTGTCTTATCCCTTAGATGGCTTCAATGAAACGAAGGCGCCTTTCCCTCCGCCGCAGCAAAAATAAGTTACCACGTGCTCCGACCGCGCCCACGTCGAGACTCATGCAAACGAAAGTTTTTCGATGACGACATGCGATTTCGACACTGAACACTATCTGTGCATTAATGAACTTTCATCAACTCGAAATGCAGGTAATCACGTGACCGTGGAATCCATGATGATGGCCTTTTTTTAAACCACACAATCGTTAAACCACTGTTTACTTCTCATTTCTTTTTAAGCCATATCAGCATATTTCCACTTCAATATTATCTGGGACGGACTCTGAGGCAACGCATTGAGCCTCATTGTTTGCAAATTCATAGTTCGAACTGAAAGGCTAATAGCACAGTACGAACTTTTGTTTTTTGATAGTTATACCAGTCAATTCAAAGACTAGCTGATGCATGATGAACTATATTCCAAAGGTCGACCCATCAAGCTGCTACTCTGCAAATGACTTACGCTTTCTAGGACGTCTGTAGAAATGACGCGAGGTCGAGCAGAGATATAATTAATGTGAATGGAGGGTAAATATGAATGAGGTCAGCGAAGAGAACAGTAAGATTATAGACGTCCTGATTACTTCAAAAATGTAATGGGATAAATGAAGTAGCGAGTCTAGCAAATTTACACATAAAAATTGTATGCAATAATTTACAAAAGCTTGCCCGATTCTCAAGCAGTTACCGGCACTTTTGAGTCATTTACTTGAAATGCAGGCGAGAGAAGTCCACCGTAGAACAAAGGATTTTTCACAGCCTTTATTGATTCGCTTAAAACCCTTTAGGGTTTTATGTCGGACCTTAGGCATTATAGACTATGTTATACATAAACTAGACCGGGTGAAACCAGCACCTATTATATTTTGGACATATCAGCGCCCAGAACACTCTTCGTCCAACACCTTTCAGAAATGAAATTATTAGTTAGTTAAAGTCACTTTAGTTAGCTAAAGTCACTTTAGTTAGCCTTATGGTAAAGATTTCTAAACTAGAACTCATTCCGAATTTGCCATAGGCGCCCCATTTCCACTATATAGTTGACCATGAGCACGAAAGATAATATTTATGTCATATTAGCCAATGGATAAAAGCTGTCATGTTATTTTCATTGTTTTTTCATAATTATAACCAGGATTCTGTAGAGAAGCATTCTTCAGGAGACTAGTTATCAGACACACCTTCTTGGAATATATACTTTTCCATCGAAATTAACAGGAGCTTCTTACGCCACATTTGCCTAAACCAATCCTATAGCTTGAAATATTTTATAACGGACCAATCTAAAAATTAAAGTCCAAGATTCAGAACTATGGCTGATATATATACCAGCATGATCTCATAGAGAGTTGAACAATGTTCAGTTAATATCCAGGTACAATAAACTTCCACAGTCATACAATCCAATACTTTTATCTGTAATTCGGAACACACGCTGAGACTGAAAGAAACAAACCTATGCCCAGAAAAAACTAAGAGTAATTAAGTATTTACACATCATAAACTTAAATTATACTAACACATTCTACATGGCCATATGGGGCCTCACACTATAATTACACAGACTCATATGATCAGATGAAACAGCAAAAATCTCCTGTTATCTTCTTTTTTGTTTAGTTCTAAAATATCATGTGCACGTACACCGAGAGAAGATAAAAATTCTGCACTAAAAGAATGGTAATACCATTCACGGGGATGGTCACACCGCGATAGTCTCCATCAGCATCATTGGCGCGGCACACTTCAACTTTGGAGAATCACCTGCGACATATCTAGTAAATATTTAGATAAGTTAAGGTTAGAGGTTTTTAATGCTAAATAGCATCACTAAGTAGTACAAGATTCCTCATCGCTGATTTACATCTACATACTACCCTGCGAGCCGCCGCATGGGCTGGTGGCAGGGGGTGTTAGGACACCAGGCGTGTAAAGAAATGAAAAGTAATTTAAGGTAATGAAATAAGTAAGGAATGAAATACATTAAAAACGTAATGAGAGATTCGTATGAAACAAGCTAGTGTGACTCACTGACGCATGATATCATGGCGTTAACACGGAGGTCACGCAGTCATAGCTCCCCTACTCAATAGATATATAGTCTCACATAAAATCATTCCTTCCTGACGAGCGAGAAATCCGAAGATACTCCACTTTCAAAAACGTAATTCTTTGCATTACATTTCTGTCACTATACAAAATGTTTGTGTAAGTGCAGTCACTTTTAGGGTGGAATTATTTAAATTACATAACTAATAATTACATATTACAGTTTACGAGTCGAAAATATTTTTAAATTTACTATATTAAGCTCGAAATTAAGAACGTATAAAGCCTGTCCAGTACCAATCACAGATCGCTTATTCAATATGCAGAAACTGTAGTGGAAGATAGCAGTATATCCGCAAGCGTAAATTATTTTTTTATAATATAATATAAAGCAAATGCACCTCGAACGGAAAGAGACCTCAACAAATTTATTCCTTCGTACTTATCTTGTTTTCTCCCTTTTAGGAATCACTGAAGCGTTGAATTCTTGTATGTAATTTCCCGTCCCGAGACGTTGAATAAATGAAGAATGGGTCAATTATTGCCGATGTGGAACCGACCGGTCCAAAGACAATAATGGTCCAGTTATGTACGAAGAACGCTTTCTCTGCCGCTTAAATCGCTCGTATCGAGCAAAATATGTAGAAGGCTCCATATCGATCTGCATATGAAAATCGCACATCAGTCAGCTGCGGCTGTATCTAAGTATGAGAAAGACGAATCTTTCATTCGAAATCACATAGATCTAGCACAAATGCCACTTTTTCTCAACAAGCTCCAAACTAAATTAGGGATAAAGAACGTCAATTTTATACCATTAAGTTATTCTATAAAAAGCTTACGATAAATCGTGTACATCACATTCGCCTAGCGAGAAAAGTCACTTTTCCTCTCTCCTTTCACCTAGTTTAATAGACTGCCTGCATGGAATCTCAAGGACATACTTGAAAACAGGTATAGAAAAACAAGAATTCCAATAAGTTGGCAGATATTGTTAGAGTGCATTTTACAGAGTGCATTTACCTCAGAATTTTTATTTCCGGCGCAGTTTCTTGAATTCGCATGAAAAATCGACGAGATTACAGGTCATAATTAACGAAATGTATTGTCTCTCATGAGCCGTTAACAGCGACAGTGGCTTTCTCTCAAGAGTTGTAATTAAGAAGCTGAGTTTAAAGTAGTGCGCGTGATCTCGAAACGATAGAAAGCTCCGACTCGACGATCGTCAGGTATGTTCGCGTCGGAGACGAGCGGAAAGGAGACCGATGAGAGGGTATTGCAACGAAATCTTGAGATGGAAAGTTACGTTTCATCGCGGCGATGGATGCGTTCCGCCTTCATTAAAAGGCACTAGCATTCCCCAGGCGGCCTTTGACCCCGCTCGTCAATCGCTCACAAACACTTAGGCCGTCTCAAATGTCGTCTATTGCTAGGAAATTCATGCTTCTGAAATTATGCAAAATGAAGGAATGGTGAGGATTGGTTTACGCTCACATCGAAATGTACACAATAGGATTTTTTGACCTCTTGTTGGAGGAATTCAACACTCAAATCCCCAGCGGTGAGCCAGTATGTATTGCTATCGCTTGATCTTGGCCCAGGAATAACTGCTGATAACTTAAACTGAAATATCCCAACACCTTCACAAACCTATCCTTAAGAGACAAAATTAGCATGGCAACAAACATAAGACACATCGTTATTATGCTTTTCACCTCTGTCCTCGTCCTCATCCTTTTCCTTACTCCCTCTTATTTCACAGCTGGTGACTTACTTCCCTGCCACACGCCTCTGCAGTGGCTTGCAGGTAGATATGAGAAGTGAAACTATGCGCTGATTTCAGTGGTTTTCAGTTCAGCAACTGAATCAAATCTAACTCGATGCGTAAAAGATTTGTCGACAAATGACAAATAGCGACAATGCAACTGTTTTTCAAAATAACTAGATTAAATGGGGTAGCTTGTTTGATTTGAAAATAAACTCAAATAGAAAACCCCCATTTCCATGTTCCATGTGATCCTGACGTCTCCATGAGTGAGAGAGAGATTCTGCAGCCGACACTGCCGCGGATTTCACCGCCATCCAGAAGTCGATTCACAGTATAAAGACCTCATCTGAATCATTAGCCGTGAAAACACCAAACACTGCATCGACTAATTTCATGAAATCTTCTTCGGCCATTGATAGATGATATGATACGTATTAGATACCGGCACGTAATGGTTTTCTTCCGGCAATAAATGTTGAGCTGAAGTTAAATTCAAAATCCTAATAGTCAGATTTTCTATGGTAAAGATTATTTACAGCAACGGTTGTGGGGAAAGACGACATACAACTTCGGACACTTTCATAATTTTTGCTGAATTTTCGTGGCCTATGGGGATTGAGGAATGAATGAACCGTCGAATTTTATGCTCTCAACAAGATTATCCAATTAAGCCACACTTGCACTTTTCAGCCGATGAACGAGGCACTGATTTCGATATGCTCTCGAAACGTCACCCAAGAGGGACCTCAGCCTACACCGTGAAACCTCAGCCAAGGTCAGGGCTCGAGCACCAGTCCTGGGAATTCGGAGCCACTACTAGGTACTCTAGCCACCACACCAACTCGGTCCCCAAAAAACTATTCACGAGTCATTGGTGCGTCCCATACACTCCTTTAATGCCATTTAATTACAGATATTTTAAGGTGATTATACCCAAAAGAGACACACCCTTTAACGAATATGACGAAAATAATTATATCATTTGATTTTTATAATCAAAACAATGGTTCTGATCCACAGAATGACGAATATACAGAACAAGTGATTCTTCCGTCAAATAGCCAAGGATATCACAAAATTTGCTCGTCCTTACACTAAAACATTCACTATAAGATCCATAGGCATAGTACTTATGGCCTCCTCTGGTTAAGATTCCTACGCTCCTGCCGACAAGAGTCATCTGATTTCACTGATAGGTCGACCGCGGTGTTTGACATGACAAGCTTGGTAATTAACTCTTACTACGACAGCTGGAAAAGGATATCAGTTTTTAATGTAACTTGTGGAAAAAAGAGAAACCGTTTGTAGGAACAATGGTGATAACAGCTGTGAACATTTTTTTGCCGTAAATGCTCACAATAAAGATCCCCTCCAATCTAATGGTGTTGACATGAAACGCCAAGATAGGCTTTAAAGCGATAGGGGTGAAAGCAGAAAAATGTTACAAGCCGCAATAATGTGAAACACTACGGCGAGGAGCTCTGAGAAGGTGAAGTTACAAAAAACTTAGAAATGGGCGAGTGGCAGGGGGTGTTAGGACAACAGCCGAGTAAAGATGGAAGGTTTTGGGATGTGAAATGGTGACGTGTACTATGGGAGAGTAATTAGAGGAGCTCAGTTTTTTGTGTAGTCACTTATTATCCGCGGAAAGAAAGAGTTATTGTACCTATCTGTTCGGCAATATATCTCACTTATTTTATCGCTTCTGCCAGACCTAGAGATGTAGTAGGGCGTCATGAAAATATTCTGTGTGTCGCTCTGAACACAAGTTCTTAATTTCTCAAGGAAGCTATACGTGGCGTCCAGCCTCCGAATCTCTAGGAGCTTCCACCTTAATCCCACAAAAAGTTGTGAGACACTATATGGTCGCTCGTAGCAGTTTTTAACGAAGCGTGCTACTTTTATTTGTCTTTTATTAATTTGTTTGGTTAAATCTTAATGACCAGGGTCCCAAATGCTTGCGGCGCATTCGAAGTGTGGCATAACCAGAGCGAAGTAGCATCTCTCTTTCACTTTTTTATCCGAGGACTTTCCTATTATACGCTTAACAAAACCTAGTTATGTTTTGTACGAGAGTTCCCCACAAATATATCAGAAGTTAAGGTAATTCCAAGATATTTTACTGTATCTAAATATTTTTTGTTTACTCCACCCTCAAAGATAATTAACAGAATATTCAATGCATGGTAGGAAAGGATAAAATGGACTGAAAATATAAGATATGATGAAGTCTACAGAAGAGTAGAAGAGGAAAGGACCATATGGAACACCAAACAGAAAAGAAGAACGAGATGGAATGGACACACCTTGAGACACAATGGGTTTGTGAAGAACATAATTGAAGGTAGAATAGAGGGAAAAGTCCCTAGAGGAAGACCCAGGAATAAGTTCATGGACCAAATAAAGAGGAAAGTACATAGGAAGAGATACCAGGAGGTAAGGGAACTAGCATTAGGTAGGGAAGGGTGGGGGCTGCAGTTAACCAATCTTAGGATTGAACGACCAATGATGATGAGGAAAGGAAAATACCCCATAATTATGCTAAGAATTGAATCTCCATAGATGTGATTAATAATAGTTTACTGTCGTTCTAACGGGCATCTTTTTCGGCGAGATAGAAAATACTATCGCTCAGACGAAAACAAAGCTGATCTCTCTATAATGTATTTAAAATTATAATATATATGTGTGAAAATCGATCTTTTTTATTTGGACTTATCAAATTGTGGATTTGATTCTCTAACAGCTAAGCGCCTGATTCCTCATTCAGTGCATTAAAATTCATTAACATTATTCATACTTTCATTCACACCAAAATTCAATTTCGTAAACTGTCACAATCAAATAGTTCCTTAAAAAACTCAACCGTAAGTTCCTTAAATGTGCAAAAATTATTAATCCATTTAACCACCATTCCTCACAGATAATGATATTCTAGGTATTGTTAGTGTTTTTACCAGCACTATATATACTCTATTTCATGCGTGGCAGAGACGCGCGTTGATATCTCCTAGATACCTTTCCATTCGTTTTACTCGGAAAGACACCAATATGGTGCAATTTTCATCAATAAGCTTTATTTATTTAGAAACGTTCCGATAATCACTTAATGATGGGCGGGATGTGCGGTTTTTCAAAGCAGCGCCCTAAATATTTTCAAAACCAGAACTTAACATTTTTGCTTTGACTGATGCTAAAAGAAATGGCACAATTTCAACACACCTTTCCTCTAGAATAATAAAAACAATTCTATTGTTCAATGAGGTGAATAGTAGTCCGGTGATTTCTTTACAAAATTTTCTAAGATTTTTACACTCGGGGATATTTTCTAAGATCATTTGAGGACTTGTGATCCTATTTATTAAACAAATACGACATAGGCAAGTACGGCAAGTCAAAAGTACAAGAAACTTACAACTACTGTTAACAGCTATGTCACCAGCCAATTAAGTCTGAACAAGGAAAATTAAGTGAATACTAATTTATATTGGCTGTAGTATTAGAGATAAATCAACTTTTCACTCTTCTGCCTAAAGAGGACACTTGATGACTCCAAGAAAACGGTGAAAAACCTGTTTTAACGATATTACACTTATATTAATAACAAATATTACTAACTTTTTGTCTTTATTAAACGCTTAGCGAAAGTTTTCAGGTTTTTTGTGCGACTAACCCATGGTCTCAAAACGAAAACTATTGCAAGTCGCCTCTTTCACAAAGCTGTTTCACACAAGATCTACAATAAAACCCACAGAAAAATAGCAGAGTGAGTGTCGCCACTTATGAACCTCGGCGTACCTAAAGATTCTGGAAAGTTCTCAACTTTCCACCAGAATGAAAAACCTTGCATTAACCGGATTTTCCTGATCTAAACACCGTACTCGCCCGACGTTTTCCAGTACGAAACAACTTCTGGAAATAAGCACCACAACAAAAAGCTCAAGATGAAGTTTAATGGGCCTGGAACTAAGTATTCGTCCAGTCAAAATTTTGCCAACGTATGTCTTCAACCGACTAATTACGAGGGGTCGAACCATCGCAACATTACATGATGATAAAAAGATCAACAGTGTTCGCAAACCACAAGGAAGTAAGGAAAGCTCAATAATGTCTCTGATTCAAGGAGGATCCATCACATCAGTGTTAGTCAAAACAGATGATAGATTCCATATATGAGTTATTTGGTTTAAAATATCCTTCTTTCACTGATTAAGTGTTATACCTACAGAAAACAAAATTAAAGTACAAAAGATAATTCCTCGAATATATTTTTAATAAACATATTCCGAACATAAGAGCCGACTGCTGCGCCAACACGAAATTACCGCATTGTGACTTTAATTACAGCAGGAATTCGCAAATAACTGACATAACTATGAGCTAAGACGCCAACATATTACCTCTGTCCAATTTTCTGAGAGTTTTACCATACGAAAAAATGGTTTTTCACGACATTTCTACGAATCAAACTATGTAGAATAATAAAATTACTCCCCGTGATCCTCAAATTTAACGCTGGGTAGTTTTGGGTTCAATTTTCAAGAAAATGGCGAGATAATGAAGCATTTTTTCTATGAATATCACATGGTGGGCACGTCTATCAATTAGCAGGCAGAATATGAATGAAATAATATTGAAGCCATCTTAGGATGGAACCACCCTAATGATTGCAAATATTATTGTGTCTGTCTCGATCGTTTTGATAAACATGTCGGTAAGGTAAAGAAATTCGTTCCCAAAACATACTGATTCCATGAACCCAAGAGAACAATGAGATAATGGCTCAAAAAAGCAGCAATGCATTGAGTAATAATATGGCCGTAGCACAAATGGACTCAACGCGCCTAGCAGAATAAGCAGTAAAATTATAATTCAAATCCCACAGTTTAGTACACAGATAATAAATAAATGATATAGAGCGAGCAATAAATGCATATATGTTTGTGCTATGTAAAGATTACATCGCAAACTGGTTATCTGATCTACCCGAATGTTGGCATTTCCGGATTTTAAAGTTTAAGGAATCTATTGGTATAGGTCCCACATCCGCAAAATAGCCTTATTTATGCGGGATGCAAAGGGTCAAAATTCCCGTGAGAAACGCATATGCTGCTACTTCGGACACTTCCGTTTGGCTATGGAGTCACGTCTCCTAAATTTTTTTCATTAATTTTATTTCTAAAGATGACCCGCTGAATGACTCCGAAACCATTCGACCGTTATTTTAGCAGACAATTTGAAGGCTCATTCCCAATAGTTTAATCTTTTTGGCATATTTTTAGCAACGTAAGTTTTAATGCACTGTTTAAGTAGCTTTCTCCCGAGTCATAAAAATGAAGGAATTAAAAAGTGATTTTACCACAAGAAAGAAAACCCTCGTCATACTCGATATTATGTGTAAAAAGAAGTGTTGAATTATTTGGACTTAAATCATCAAAACTCGCCCAGAGGAGCATGGAAAATGAAAACTTCAATTCGAAAGACATTCAAAAGAGGAAAAAGCATGCACCTTGACCGAAATTCGAACCCGAATCCCGCGATTTCGCGCCCAGTGCTTCAGCCAATTATGCTACCGAGACCTCCTCTTTGCATTTACGCCAAACCGGCGCAAAATTGGAGGTCCTGGGATCGAGTCCCGATCAAGGAGATGATTATTTTCCTTTATGAAATTTCAGACTTAGTGAAGTCGCGGGGGACTACGTAAAGGTAATATACGGTCGCTAGGCCCAGACTCCTAATAAAAAACCTTAATTGGGATTTCATTGAAGACCTTAATATGACTTTCTAGTACATTTACAAAACTATCTCCTCATCATAATACTGATGAATTTTAATTTTATTATCAAATGTTCGTAAATACGCAAAATTAAAGTTATTAGTTATGTATTCACAAAATATATGTTTGTAAAAAATGAAGTTTTTATAGCTTTTTTTATGGAGGAAACCTAGTAAAGCAATAATTGATGATATTTTTTTTCTTAATGGTAAAATGTAGAAGATATTTTTTAAAAGTGTGCATCTCAACCTCCATTTACAAGTTATTTGAAATATAACCAATCGATATGTATACCGAGAAAATCTTGAACCCAGGATTCTCTTTTATTTCAAGGCATACACGCCCCGACGCCTTTCACGCCTTCATAACCCGAATATTGGTGGAACAAAAAAGCTGGATGGTATTAATCTGCAGCTATATTTAATGACTACAACGATGGCGCTCCATTTTTTTACTATCCATGGCAATTATTTAAAAGAAGTAGCATTCTTTAGCGGACTCATTGTGTTCTTCTACGTTGCATACGTATGGCATCACGCTCACTAACTATTCAATTTGAAGGCAAATTCTGACATTCGCTCGAAAGAAAAAGAAAAGAAAGACTCAAGTTTCCTAAAGGCAAGATAAAACCACAAATTGAGATAAGGCCGTCCTTTTCTTCCACACTGCTTCCACTATTGTTTTTTTTTTTTAGTTTAGAGCTGATTTCGAAAACATCATCGCTCCGCGAGGATATTAACTGGCCGTGAACTGAGCGAGTGCGAAACAAATCGGCATGGATGTCACTGAATTTGAAGAAGGTAATAGAATAAACAAAGTAAAATTGTCCCCGAAAGCTTTATCTTAGTAAAAGTTGTCGATTTATACATTTGCAGCCTCCGCTCAACAGAAAGCCACGCTGTCCTACAGACATGTGGCACACAGCGCAGGAATCCAAGGGCAACCCATTTCTTAGCGCCACAGATGCTTTTTCAAGTTGTTCTGGCATCAAAGAATCTGGCGGCTTGGATTTTAAACGGGAGTTAAAATCATTGCATCTTCAACCAAAGGCCTACTCCGTGATACCACATCTCATGTAATTTTTTAGCAAAGATCGCGCAATAAGAAAAATGAAATCGTCTAACAAACAATTAGTCTAATAGTAGTAGAAGCAAATTAAATAAGACACAGATACAACAGCAGGCTATATGGACACTAATTTGCAAATAGCAACAAATTATTCATTTTTACGATGTTTTACAAAACTCCGAGAAGATTTAGCCATTTATATCCTCATTACTTATTTCAAATTGAGACTTTTCTTGACCACCTATATGTATGAGTAAAACCCACTAGTTTACTTGTTGTAGCAGTTTACAGAACCAGTCATAAATGTTTAAATTTGATCAATCTCACAGCAAATAAATCTGGCAAAACGCTGGAGATGAACAACTGAGTTTAATGTTTTGACCATCACTCAATAAATACCCGAATATCATTATTTCATGCACTGTGAGGTGTCATTCTTGAAATGAGCGACGTTTTTGGTTGTATATGAGAATGAGATGGACATGTTTACCCCGCTGTGTTTCAGAATCGAGATGAGGTGGCTTCACTGGAGCGATCTCCTGCCGCTCTTGGCCATTCTCCTCACCTTCGGCCTGGAAGTGGTCTCCGAGGAAAACTCAGTGCAAATCAGTCCGCAGGTCAACACTCCAGCAATCGAGTTCCCCGTGCAGCTTATTGGGTTTCCGGTCATCATCGTCGCGGTACGATTGTCAAACTTCGTCAAGAAATTGGCATACTCCTTGAATCCAAGTGAGTATAAACATCAACTTACTCTTCGCGTGCAGATGAGTCCAATCATTTATTAATCCTGAAAATAAGACCGAGATCCCCGTGACAATTCTCGAATTTTCACTCAAAAGTTCAAAGTAAAAAAATCACAGTACAGAATAAATTTTTCACATTTCATGCTCGTCTGCGCAAATTAATGCATGCGGTTGTGTAGTTGCAAAATACGTCAATACAAAGAGTTTCTGTAGCATTGGTAGAAAACCTAGATTGTAAGGCATGTTGGTGAAAGTTCACCTTTTGATAACTATGGGAAGATTTTTGTTGGTGCATTAATAGTCGTAGTTTCGTTAACTTCATTCGGGTAAATTTTAGTGCAAGTTTGTGATAACTCACTCCCTGCCACACGCACACCCTTGAGGAGGTTTGTAGGGTATTATGTAGACGTAGAAATCAGAAAAAGACTGCGTAAAAATAAGTTCATGCATTCTTGTGTTCATCCTTGGTGCTGTAGCCAAGTGGATGTAGATCTTAGGCAAGAAGGGAGAGTTTAGACTTCAAAGGGAGAGTTTAGGGACAGGGCATTCAGGATCAACAAATCAGAGTTGCGTCTATTATCGGGAAACAAAACTCAAGTAAAAACCATCAAGATCAGAAACTATTACCCTTTGGCATTAATTTGAGTACCTAGTAAATGAACGGAATTCATGAGAAAAGGACTCTTGGCCTCACTCATTAAAATATGCATCAGGTTTCTCACAGTATTATTGGAAATATTAGGAACGCGTAGTATGACGAGTAAGATGAAATTGTACATAAAGAGTAACTAACTATACCTTCTGGGGAGGAATCGCATTATTTTTTGCGCGAAAAAGAAACTATTGCGCCATAATTTAAAAGTTTTCAAATAAATTTGGTAAATAATAAATGGAGCACAAGCGTGCACAAATTAACCCAGTACGACTAATATCCTTCAAATACACGCAAAAGTCTGTTTCTCAAAAAACCTTTTTAAGCTCCATGGTCAGTGAATTTTTTATTGCGACTTTTAAACTGACTTTGTAATATGCCTTCAATTATCATGCATATTAAATTTATCAAGGTAGTACAGGAAGTCCGGAAGCATTAGAAACTCATTGATTTAAGTCCTCTGCGCAGCACAGACAAATCATTATAAATAATAATTTGGCAGAGATAGAGTCATCTATGCATGTTCAAAACCGGTAAAGAGAGATTGTATTTCACAAGCCAGTGACCTCTAATAAGGCCGCGTAAAGGATTGATCTCAGCTTTCCACTCACTTTACTTAGGGAGTTGTAAATCGTCGCGCCAAGGGATAAATCGACCTGATGCACGGTAATAATTAGCCAGCAACCATGCCTAAGGAAGGAAGCAAACCCGGCGACCTGGTTGTCAAGAGGCGGACGCAGTACCGAGAGGAACAACGTTTTTGAAGCATATCACATTGAAATAAACGCAAATTTCAATGGTCGAGAAGAACCAGCACTTATGAAGGAAATGATAGACACAATCAGTCACACGAGACATTTATGAGGACAGCGAATAATGAGCCACCAAAGATGGCTTCACGGCAATTAATATTGCCGAGCAATATCTTCGCCTGAACTTTAAGCAAACGCTTCTGCTTTGCTCTAAATGGAATGAAAATATGCGAAAAGTAGAAGTCATGTACAAAAATGTTAACCACGACGTGCCTTCGTGAATTTCTACCGACTGAAAAATTCATTGATGCTGACAGCCTTCTCGTTTGAACATATGTAAACCTTTACTTTCGAAATCTCTTAATTTGCACAATATGAGTTGCATATATAACTTTTCTAAGAATAATATTCCACTTCAAAGTACGGAAAATGGCAATGCAAAGATGGGAAGGACAAAGAGTGAGAAAAATCCTATCCGATGACGAAATTCAGAAATTTTTATGACATAATTTACAGACGGGATGAAATAAATGGTCTACCATTGGGCCAAAGATATCACTCTAAAAATATTTATGGATACGTCATATGAGGCAATATTTACGGGTAACTCTGTGGAAATCTTTGATTCTCTACGTATTGAAATAAGATACAAGGTATAATTTCACTCTTTATATCTATAACCAACCCAAGTTGCGGCATACCATGCTATTTTCAAGGTAAGAATGAAATAATGTGAAAATTGCGTGAAATGACGAAACCTGGGTAGTTTATACGATCTAATGAAGTGTAGCATTATGCTATCATACCGAGTTACTCATTTCTATGAAGTGAAGATATGCATAAGTACTTCCAAAGAGGATAAGCAATAACTGTAGGGACCCAGTCATATTTTTAAAAATATCATCGATCTCGTATTATTATACCCTATTGACTTAGTGAATCAGTGAGTTGAGAAATATTTTTTTGGCCAAGAAACTCATATTACACGTCATCACTGCTGAAAGGGAGCCAACATTAGAGCAGTGCCAACTATCCATCACCTTCAATCATACCCTTTACTTCACTTGAGCACTCACACAGACTCATTTTCGGAGGTTTTTCCACCTTACCCGCCCGCATGCTATTCCAATTTAAGGTAGTCCGAGCGAGATAGTTCCCTAGTCATAATTGAGGCCATATTAGAATTACACGTTTTAATTTCACCAGCTGTGGGACACATCAAGTAAATATAGTATTATTATTGGTGCAATAATATAGTTATATGTATATAACAGAAATGGTAAGTAATTAAATAAAAATATCAGCATAAGTCTTCAATTTGACTCATTTTTTTCGCGCGGTGCGTTTTAAACTCCTTCAAAACGGAAGGTTTTTTGTGATACCCAAGAACCGACTGCGGTAAAAATATGATTAAGTTCAAAAATAGTTGAGAAAACATACAAACTACACACTGTTAGTTTTTTTACGACATCTAAGAGCTAGAAATACCTCATTTTGTAAATAATGTCTCTCTGGAGTGCATACACGTACCATTTCCCATGTAAAAGGACTGGACTTTTCTGGCAAATATCTCGGAAAGTAATGTGGTGAGAGGTAGAATTTTTGGTGTCATTGGATAGGTTAGATATTTCTCTTTAAAATGAGACCAAATTCATTGATTTCTAAGTAAAATGATTTTTCGCTCAAACTACCTTAAGGAATTTTTTTTTTCAATTATAGATCAATTATAGACATTTGATACGTTTTGCTTTTGCGTGAAGTAGATTTTGATACCCGCCGGTTCCGCCGCTGGCATCAGCCGAAAACGCAGACGAATTCACTGAAGGTTTTTGTGCGGCACGAGGGAAAGCGGACGACGCATGGCCACAGTAATTTTCCCGATACACTCCAGACTCCTCCCTCCGTTGATTCCTTGCTCCGATTTACTCTTCCGTTAAAATTTCCCCGTAAGAGTTTTTCTTTCGGCTATTTCTACTTATTTCATCGCAGTATTTTTAGAAGACATGAATACCGTTATCGTTTTTCATACCACAATCATATCGCGACTTGTGTCATCTGTCTCATCATCTGTCAGTCATCTGACAAGGTTCAATTGTCAGTGGCCAGATCCATTTAAAATCCTACAACGGCTTCACTATCCGTGAACTAAAAAAAATGATAGCCAGAAATTGAATATCAACGATTTGGTCGTGGGAGTGGCGAGTCTTTTTAAATCTACACCATCATTTTGCTAATAATTTCTTTATAAAGATTCACAATAAATTAAAACTCTTGTGTTTACCTAAAAATGTGTGCTGCTTTCAAGTCTATCTCTTAATAATTTTCGATTTTGAATAATGAACAAAGTTCAATAAAATAGCTGTAGTAAAATTTATTACTGCTATTGTATATGATAAGTCACATGTTCTTTCCTCAATACCTCCAGATTCGATGCCATCAGTTTTTTAGGGTATTTGTAAAAGAAGTTACCTTAAAAATAACTAAATTTCCACAAATAATAAAAAAATGTACGGGGGTTGATAATGAAAAAACCGATTATATGTAAATTGAAGCAATGGGGATGGGAGAAAGTGGCCCTATCGCGCAAGCCCTATAAACAAAAGCATTTATGCTAATCTCACAAAAAAGAGGTATCACAATTCATGGAGCTCGCATTTGCAAATGTGCAATAAATTAGCAAGTCCAAGACTGAAGTCCAGAGAAAAAAATCATAATGGATTCCTATCCACGCGGTTTCATCCAGTGAAAGAGATGGAACTCTGCGCCTCACTTTCCCGCCCTGATAAGCAATTGGCACGAAACACACGGCCCATTGCGAAGTAGAATCTTAAGGCTCGGCCAAAGAATTTCACCAGGGCAACAGAAGTCATGAGTGACGTTCAGAAAAATCGCAAACCTTCCCTTTGTGAACGAGGCTTCCGGTGTCGGCCAGTCCATACGGTGGATTTAAGTTTGTGTGCAAAGGTAAATGTTATTATACCGCTGAATAAAGGAACAAGCATTCTACACAAACTATTAAAACTGCCAATTGTGAGGAACCTGATGAATACTTATCACAGTGTTGAACGATTATATTACGGGCTGTATACGGAAATTCCCCATACCCCCCTTCCGTGGTGATGGAACATTTGGTAACCCCGGACACTTGAAGTCTCATCATGTATCATAGCGCCAGCATTATTGTATTCGCCACCAGAATCATACATCGCTTCATCACAAGGATACAAGTGAGACTCCAAATTACATTTCGCTCACAAAACCGTACAACTTATGATAAATGGAAATGTAAGTTCATTTTCATAAGAAAAATCTCATTTAAAAATCTCAGTTCCTACGTCCCTTCTGCGTCCATTCTAGAGTTAAAAATCTAAAAATTTATAAAATATACATCGAGAAAATTTCATTCAGTCAGATTTGCAAACATGTAGTTATAATTATATGTGCAAGAGTATATTGTTTTTCTCTACAATGGTAGAGTAAAAATGTTTCCCATTATAGCCCTTGCAAACTATTCCAAATTTTCGCATAGGTAGGAAAACATCACAATCTTATCTTAAACACTATATTTGGAGAAGAGAAAAGCGTCCACAGATTGTGAGTAGCCGTTCTATTTTTTGACTTTCCAGTTTCTCAGCGAGTTTCCGACGCTGTGACGAAGCGGCTTTCGAATCATGTAGCTTATTTTTAAAATGATGTGAGAGTTCCTCTAAAGGATAGGTACAATAAAGGACGTAGAGTGACCTCCCAGATCCGATAGCTAGAGTAAGAACAAAAACTATGGTTGTAGCAATGGAATACACAGACCCTTCTCATTCCAGTTCATAGGTAAGTCGTATCTGCCATGATTTTTCGGTGTAAGTGGCTTGAAATCGGTGCATGAAGCAGGTTCAAACAAGAGGGAATACCTATTTCATCAGGAACAAAATCATTATGCCTCATTTACTTCCACTTGCAACGCTGTCATTACTACCACTTATAGAGGATTGATAGACTACGAACGCAAAATGGGAATCAGGAAGATTTATTGCATGAGGATGACGAATATAATCCCATAAAATGTATAATAAAAAATGCATAAAAAATAAACTAGTTTGACCAATTTTAGGACAGCCATTGTTAATTTTGGACCAATTTTAGGATAGTAGGGAACAATCAGAAACCATATTCACCTAGCTAAAAAGGAAAGCAAAATCTTAAAAGCAGAATAAGTACGGAAGCATGTACGAGGAGTTCAGCAGGAGGAGAAAGCCTATTTTTTAGAAGCATCGAAGGTCACTCAGAGAAATTTTACATTGAATGGGGCTCATAAGAATTTCCATCAAAAACCACTGTAATTTTTCTCTATCCCTAGGGACATCATTGACTAAACATAGCATCACGCGGGGTCCACGCTCACAATGGATAAGTTCTACGGTAAAAAATAACTAATAATTTCAATTCGCGAATTCACACAAAATCAACAATATCACAATGGATACCCATAATAGACTCATCTCATCCAAAGAAATAAAGCTACCTAGCGGAATCTCGAGTGAAAGGATCAATGACTCGTCATACGGACACTCAATAGATTTAGCAGCTACGGACGATGTCTCCGACAGCTGTGACTGTCGGAGGACGAAACCGCGGCAGAAAATCTCTTCTGGAAGAATTTGAATGAAAGACTTTCAGGCTAATAAAAGATATCGATTCCAAAAGTGAGAAGATATTCTCTTGCAGAAGGAGCCGGACGAAAAAAGTTCCAGATGAAATATTTACAATGGAAATTAATCACAAATCGAACACAATATTTCCAGCCACTCAAATCAGTACACTATGTAGCCACACGTTGCCACCACTGAAACAGAATGCCACTAACTAGAAAATATGAATACAAACGCTGTAAACCAATGGAATCCGATAAGAATAATCAAAGGCTGCACTATGCGTCTAGTAAGCTCTCTTATACGAAACGAGCAACGGTATTTCTCCTTGTTAATGGAAAAAACAAGATTTAATTTTCAAAAGCATATTCGGTTGATAAGACCTCTTTTCTGTATCAGTCGATAAAATATCAGTTATGAACACTTTCCAAGTAGACTTTTTCAGATAATTAATAGAGATGAATCGTGGAACTGTACAGTCCCGTACAACTGTTATACAAGAACTGAACCGAATGATAAAAAAATCTTTTCCCGACATTCCTGTTTCGGCTCTCTACACATCCTCACTTTTTTGTCCCTCCCTACATAAATACACTCTAACCCTTCCATAATACTTACACAATATTATCCCTCTCGTCAAATGATGTAATCATGATTATAATAAAGATCAATCAATAAACAACCCACCACCCACTTTAACTATTCTCAAGGGACTTTGGGATAGCGGTTGGAGCGGTGGCCGCCAAGCACAACCTACCAAAGGTGGCCACCGGACCACACCACCAATCTCTATGTTGGCACGTAAAGTGGAATATTATAATTATAGATGGGTTGCAAGGAGGAGCACGTCCGCCACGCGAAGGCGTGCTAAGTTGCGCGCACGATTGACATCGGAAGCAGCGTCAGTGTCAAAAGTTGTCTTCGTACTGCACTTCCATGGGAATCCCACGCGCCGTAACGATTGCTAAATGAGTGTGAGACGAAACTATAAATGCGATATGCTCTCGGCGTCACGCATCACCACTCGAATCGCCGTTTCATCAGTTTTTCTCACTCGAACCAAATTACAAGACATTCATTTCGCTTTAAAAGCCCAACACACATATTTGGAACGATTAATAAAGATTGCCGGAGCAGTAATTGTGGGGGATTGTGCTCAGATTTCAATAATTTTTGAAGTCGAAAATAAAATTCTTGAACCACGTTTCACTCAAGTGGATTTTTATGCGTTGGAACTAGATGTGCATTCAGTGATGGAAATTATACCAAATTTATATTTTAAAAATTTTCCTTGATTTAAGTACGCTATCACCAGAGTTTTCGGCGCGGTATTCGAAATTTAGACCAAACTATATTGAAATATACTGTTTTCGAATATGTGACTCGGCGTGACGCCTACCTATTTTTAAGTAAAAACTGCTGTGATATGAAATGCACTATTTCGCTTTCAGAAGCAAATCTATACAGCGTAATCGAACTGTTCTGAAATAAAATGTCCTTTACCATGAGGCTACACGCTTAAATAGCATTGAAATGCTGAAAAACCAAACTTTAACTTTTTCATCTCGTTCATTCAAATTTTAATGCCATTTTCTACGGCCATGGAATTCTTATGCATTCAACCACTGGCCATTACATATGAATAAGTACGAGAAAAGAGCTTATTTATAATAATGCATGTTCATGGAAACTATACAGGCACTGAGTTTAGCACATAAATAGCAAAAGTATAAGGTGATTGCGACACTAAACGATCTGTAATACATTTCTCTCAATAATAAATTTTGAAACAACCTTTAGCTACGATAAATTATTATTAAGAGTAACACATTATTAAGGTCACTTCAGCACTAGTGAAAGCAGCAAACCAGGTTTTATGGTCAATGCTCAAGATTCAAGTAATGAAGACCATCGTTGGAATAATTTGAAAAAACTTTTACGAGAGGAATTTCATTGCCAAAGCAATCATCGACATCCTGTGAAGAGAATCCACACAACTTTCTCAGCTATTTCCGCAAGGCTGAGGGAATAGAGCTGAACAAAGAATTCAAACCACGAATCAAGCAAGCACTCGTTCATAGGCAAGAAATGCCTCGATGTTAGGACCTTTGCAAGGATGCAGAGACATAATGGTCAAGAATTCTTGAAACGGTTTTGAGACAAAAATTCCACTAGAAGCGTCGAGATTGACGTTGAAAACGAAGAATCATGAACCCTGTATCTTCTTCTCATCAAGCGAGTCTTTTTTTTCGACTTCGTCCGCTTGTTGGCGGCCATTTCTAGAAATGAATCACGCTTATAACCCAATAATTTTTTTTTTATCAAAGGCTGAAAGAGAAAATCAAAGGAATTGGCCGGATCGTGTGAACGTTTCCATGCTTCGAGGTTCGGACCAGGCAAAAGCAATATAGAAATATAAATCAATCGACGTAATAACTCGTTGTAAAATTTTTACTCACGAGTGTGCTATCCATCAGAATTAAAAATTGTACAGGAGGGATGTATTATCTAATATTAACTCGTGGGACGCTAAACCCATACCGGCATCCTTGGCAGGAACTCAACCACACCCCGACCGACGCTGATATGGATCTTATTCAAATGAGGGATAAACGCTATTACGGTAATACACGATAAATTCCCATTTTTCAATAACCCCGACGATTTTTTTCCACATAGCTATCACTTTACCCACAAGGGTAATTATTTGAACTCGATGTGTCCAAAACATGATCGATAAAAGAAAATATCAGTGCAAAGAGTACGCTCTCCTGGTAGATAGTTTAACTCCCAAATGCTAAAAATGCGTACGATCTGGATCCACACGCCTAAGGCTAACAATTTTCATGTGGCTCCGTACAAGTGCCAGTAATAAAAATACAAAATTATTCACAATAAACCCATGCATATCCTAGCAGGTGTCGAGGTTTAACATCCCAATAAGAGGCAGCGGTGGTGCACTATTTTCAGTACAGTCACTCAAGAAGGATTCGGTCATCGATGAAAAATACCCATTCGAAAACATAATGCGTTACTTGTGAATGAAAAACGAATAGATGAAGTTACTACCAAATATATTCATACTGATCTCTTATCACGCGGGATTTGCTGAGAGAGAACCTCAGGCAAAATGAGATATAAACTCCACCCTCTTCACCACCCACTAAGAAAAAGTGCGAATTCGCATAATTTTTGGAAGATTTTTCTAAATACTGCCTCAAGGTTTCTACATCTTCCATCACTACCTTCCATAGTGTTCTCTATACCGCCCTTTTATAAAATTACCAGTCACCAGTTCTCTCCTACGAGTGAACGCCCATTGCGCCAAGCCCTCATCCTAATAGTTCAGCAGCTACGCTAATTTTTTTCTAAAAATTATCTCAAATATGCTAAATATTCTATTTACTCCAACTTCAGGTCTCTCTTTTATGATGAATGACTTCAAATTCTTTGCCCATAAAAACCTCATCGTCTAACTTTTTTCACAAGTCATATTCATTCCGTAGGTATCGCACCTATTTTCACAAGCTATCCCGAAGATTACAGTCCTTAGGATGGTTGGATAGGTCCGCCTGTACGCTGCAAAAGGTCCCCAAGTGCATGGAGGACCCAGGCAGCTTATGGTAATCAGCGAAAGAAATTGGACCAGAACAATTCTTTGTCCAGGGGCTAGAATTGCTCATAAGATGGCTTTCCGCTAACTTGATACTAACTGATAGTTCAGGAAGTAAATATTACTCTAGAATGTCGTTTAAATGTCGAGTGCGTCATCAACAGGGGAAACAATTGATTTCGGTTTCCGTATCAGGAATATGTTTAGCCAGAAATCGTAGGTCGACTTAAGTCCTAATGTCAGTTCAATCCGATATCGAAAGTGTCCATTTCCCTTAAGATTATATCCCTGTTCAGAAACCACCTTATTCCTGATCCACCCCTTTTTTAAGCTGACATATACGTATTTCAGCAAGCTGCTCGAGTCAGGGTGGTGGTCTAAGCACTGGCCTCCCATCCTCGTTCGAATTCCGATAGAGTTGCAGACTTTTCAGTGAAACCCTAACCCCTACTTGGGTGAAAGGACGAGAGAGCTTCAAGGAATATACTCCGTCCGTCGGATAGGATGATAAAACTGCGATCCCCTAGTCGTCTTTTTTTATGGTGGTCAGAGCGATTTGTTAATGTATAGATTTGAGTGAGACCTTTTATACGTGCTCTCATTAGTGTTACCAAGAGATACGGGTGAAAAAAATCATCTTACCCACTTAGTTTTTGGCAATCCAATGCAATGTTAACAGGTACTCGAATGGCACATGACATATCGTAATAACTTACGTACAGATTTTCTTCTGAACGCGATATAATACAGAGATTATAATTATAATTCTTGCTAAAAATACCAAGGTGTCACGCCGAGTCCAATATTCTAAAAAACAAATTATGATTTAAATTTCGAATGCCGCGCCAAAAACTCTGTTATTAACAAGGCTTAATTAAGGAAAACAATTTAAAAAGAGATTCTTGTATGATTCCATTACCACCGATAATGTGATTTTTAACTCATAAACAGATGCACTTAATTGAAATGTGGTTCAAGAATTATTTTACTGGCTTAAAAAAGGTATTAAAAGTTGCACTCAATGACCCACGATTCCCGCACCAGCCAAAGAGACATGTATGTTCGCTAAATGCAAACGGCAGTTATCTCTCCACCCTTCCTCCTCCATTCTTCAGATTATCCTTTCCTTAATTGTCAACCGACTTATGTCTTCCTAAATGACCATATTAGTCGGTCGCCTCCCCAAATAACCATCCAACCGACCCACCTGAGCGTGTATTTCATTCTGCCCTTGTTTCATTTAAAACAGGGACGTACGTGAAGAGGTCGAAGCGCGGGGCGCTGGCGGCGGCTCATCAGCACCACGTGATCCAGGACCTGGACCCCACCAAAGTGGAAGAGCAATTGGTTAAGGAGATGGGCACGGACGTGTGCGTGTACGAGGGAGTGTGCGAGGAGTACGCCAAGAGCAAGGAGGCCGCCGAGAAGGACGGACAGAATTCGGTCATCGACTGGCCCGATGTCGTGAGGTAAGGGAGCAAGCGAAAGGAGGTTAAGGGGGGTAAAACGGGTCAATTTGTGAGTATTACTTGTAAACGAGAGTGATAAAGTCACTTCATCAATTCCAAACCGATTCACAAGGAACTCGCATCAGTGTCGACATCTCGAGTCATTCAAAAGATCAAGTATGATGAGTGTCTAAGCTTGAAACTATATTTTTCCAAATCTTTAAATAAATCGACGCGAATATCCACGAAAAACTATTTAACATGTTCGCCATATAGAAGTCGAAATCTTTCAAAGCATCAGTTCAGAAAAGCCTTGATGTGCACATCGTCTGACAAATGCCATCATTATGTATTCCTTAGTCACGTGATTCTCTTCCCCAAACGTCATTGGTCGTGTTAACAAACTGTATTTCTGTCAACTGCGCTTGTATCTTGGGCTCGTAACACACGGACAATATCGAATAGCGGAAAAGCAGCGGAGAAAGGTAGGATTTTAATTTGTAGCATAAAAGAGATACAAATTTTTTTCATGTTGACCATCATTGAACCTTGAACATTGGATATAGTCCTGATAAGCCATTACATGGTGGAACCACCTACATGATCCAATCAAGTCCTCAATAACACAAAGCCCTTGGTATATACCAAAAAGTCAATAACTCCGCGGTCTTCTGGCGTCTAGAGGACTGCGTTAGAACTTCGTTTCCAGTCCCGTTCACATAACCACTTTGTTTATACTGTGCTACCACTAACGAAGCGATCGTCGTGTCGCCTCTATCGTCTCATGCGCCGACCACCTCGGTGCACCGTGTGAACGCGCGCCTCCACGGCCCCGCGGAAGTGACGCCATTAGCGTATTTGGTAACCGGTGAGAAGCAAGTCGCCGTTGGCAACGGTGAATACGCTCGTGGCACGGACGCATGGAAGGCTACCGTGCGAATGGGGCGTGATTGGGAAAGATAGAAACGAAGTGGAGCAAGCGGGAAGCGATAATATTGCCCTCAAAATAATCGAAACTTCTATTTTATTTCGAGTGCGAGAAATGGAAAGGCAATCGCGGCAACTTCCAAACCTACGTTGCTTTTATGGGCGCCTGAAACACTAGATTCAACTCACTTGTAATTTTTCAAATACCATCAAAAAATAGGCGATGCATTTGAAAGTATTAAATTCATTCCACTTCTGCTTCCGTGGAAACATTTCCGACACCATGGAAATGATTTAACTAACACGAGATGATACATTTTGGCACATAGTATAAAATTCCATCGCTAGCCATTTATAACAGACAAATACAATGCAAAATAATACGACTACATAGTTCTTCCAGGCTAAGAGAGAAAGAATAAGGATTAAAAGGACGTTTTGAAGAGTTTATTCGCCCTGCAGGGCTTCATTTCTAAGTTTAGAAGAGCCAGACCCTTGAAGCAGATAGGGCTCTTGGGAAATGTCCGTCCAGATCGCAAAAAAACTGGCAAAAATATTGCAAAAACTACCGGAGTGGTGGCCATGGGGTCATTCAATAGTACACAAAATGATTTTGGACACTTGGAGACTTCCTCTCCCATATATAAGACATCGTAAGATCTCATGCTTCCTGCTCATCACTTCCGTTTTCTACTAATCTTTAATTCACCGTTCGGAAGTCTGTAATTATTCTACATCTCGGTAAACCTTGACCCATTCACAACTACTATATTTACTTTTCTAGGAGGGATTTGAGCTGAATACTGGATATACACCGACTTAAGAATTTCACAACCTTTGCGATAAAAGGATTCCTCTAAAACTTACATTTTTCGTCCGAAGATCATATTAAGGTGTTAAGAATACGATCTCTCAGGAAGACAAAATCTTACGAGATGACCATTATGACAGAACTCTTAAGATTGCTGCAATATTCGTCTTAACTCCTCACACGAGCAATCGGCTGAAATAGAAAGAAGGAAAAAAGTTAAAGAAATTTTTTTGGAAAACCCATATGGCTTCAGGAAGAACAGACGAACCGGAGAAGCCAAACTCTGCGTGAAAATTCTCACAAAAAAGATGACACATATCAGCAAACCACTTGCATTCCTTAACTTTGAAAAGGCCTTCAATGACGCAGAATGGTATATGATGCTCAAATTGCTTGAAAGAATAGGATAAATTTTACCAACCGATATATTATCCATCAACTCTAAAGTAACCAATTCACCATTATGAGAATTACGGACGAGAGAAAAAAGAAGTCCAAACATGCAAAGGAGTTTCATGAGGAAGCATACTTTCGCCAAAACTTTCCAACAACAAGGTACATAGAAGAAACGGCCGCCTACTTATGCCCCAGAGGCAACTCCGGCGAAACAATACGTAGGTACGTGAAGTACCTACAGCTGCATTAATATTTCGACTTTCATTTGTATAAAGCCCGAGAAAATTTCGCTCATATTATTCGCTGGGAGCGTACAAAATCATTTGTAATGATCCATTTGGTGGGAAAAATGTTTTTCAGACTTACAGCTGCTCGAAGTTAGTGCGAAGGCTTCCGCGGTGCTGTGATGATAAGGGCAGCATTCTTCTGAGGTTTTCCACCGCGTTGTCGTTTTTAAAGACAACAGTTTCACCTGCGTTCCAGCAGGCTTCTTATTGTTGTCCTTGATAACAAAAACGCGGTGGAAAGCCCCAGAAGAATGCTGCCCTTATCGTTACAGCTGCTCGACCCGCAATAGCCTACTGCCAGGCTCCAATAACAGCCGATTCAAGATTTTTTTCTGTGTAAAATAACCGTATGCATTGTTATCACACCATAACAGAACCGTTCAAGAACGAAAATTTCAACCTTTTTGATGTATTTATAAGCCTTCACTGAAACTGATACAGGCAAGCGCTAGGTCGCGCAAGACATTCGACGCCCGGCTTCGTGCGGGTTGCGTCTCGAAGAATTTTTATCTCCCTCATCCCCCGACTCCGGGCAGTGCAGAGCAGTTGCTTGATCACACATACTTGTGTGCGGGTAGTCACTGTTTCTGAACGGCCATCATCCTAATAAAATTCTATGAAATATTACTGTTTGTTGAAGTAAAATTTAAGGTCACGCTATTCTCCACCTCGAAGCATCCATTTTCAAAATTCTGGACCTTCATTGAAGCATAGTTCATGGTGCTGCATTCTTCTCCAACACCTGGCAGTTTTCAGGGCTTCTTCAATAAGATAATTGAGCGTGGGAAGATGAATTAAGACATACTGAGGCTTGTCTAAAACAGATTTATTCACCATGGTGAAGAGGCATTTGACAAGGGGGTTTTCATGGGTTACTTTAAAATAAACTGGAAACCTTGTCCTGTTATAGAGTCAGAGAGGTTAAGTTCACCTTATAATAGAGTCATCACTCAGCACAGAAATAATTTTAAAAAGAGTAATTACTTGAACTATATTTTTTTCTTTTGGAGATTAAAAAATTGTCTTCCATTTTCATTGAGGCTAATTTGAGGGTTATTTCCTGTTTTACCAACCTTCCTCACATACACCCGAGCTTTCCAATCATTTTGGGACTGCATACTACATCAATTGTGCTCTTTTCAGTGGTTTGGTATACGACTTAAAATGTTCTTTCTGACAGATAGAATTTTTATGAATTGACAAAACTTTTCTGGTTCTTTCGTTTTACTGGCAATATTATAGATAAATTTTTTCCAAACTTTATCATTGCAAATACTTGTACTGGTAAGATGTAAAAAAATGCCTTCCTTAGAATAATCACACCAATTGTGAGGAAAAATAACCCCACTTTCTGCCAAAAAGTAACCTCAACTTTTGTAGGTACCTATGAATAGGAAGTCAAACAGAACTACATGGACATTTAAGAATCAGCAATGGGATGAGAAGAATGGAAAGCTTGCACTAAACCAATCCTAGGATTGCTTTACAAATGATGATTATGATACATCTCGAATTGGCCATGAGCATTTGGGATCCCGCATTTTTTTAACAGGCTGAAACCGGAGACCCAAGATCTTGGGACCTCAATCTTCTAGAGGATAAATGCAAGGCTTATATTGCTTGAAAAATCCATACTAAGCAAGTTGCAGTAAGACCAAGACGATAGAAATGTAACCCTGCTCTGACATTCAATAACTGATAAAAGTAAATAAAAATAGAGGTATACAGCCGAACTGATAGATGCAAAAACTTCTTCTCCCCATTAGCCCCATTAAACGATGACACTAAAACAGAGTGGGTCACAATTACATCCATTCATGCCTAGCTGGAAAGTAGGTAGAGCCAGATAAACCCATTCAAGAATTTATCTGAAAAAGGCAGGCTAGGGGATAGAAAATGTTAACTCACCTGAGAATCTGAATAAACAGCTGATCTGATCATATCAAATGAGTTTTTTATGAGAAACTTTACCAAGAATGACAACATGTGATAATGGTACATTTTTACATGCAGTAAAATCTTGGAAAATTAGTTATTTGGTTTGCCAGCATTTTCCAAGATTAGTAAAAAATCGCCTTTAATTTTAACTTGTTACATGGGAAAGGTCTTGCGATATGAGTGACTTTGTCTGCCAAGGGTCTTAAGATCACAATTGAGCTAATGCTTGAGGAAGCATATTTGGCCTTATGATCAAATAAATTAACTCATTCTTTCTCAGGAAACTATTACCAGCCTCCCCTAAGAATGTAACCACACCCCTCTTTCCTTTCACAACAAAAATGATTTGATTTGATGTACCTATTCTTTCAGCAAGTACGAGTTGACGCCAGAGAAGTCCAAGAAATTCTATCTACTCAGCGTGTTCCTTGGTGATATTGTGGCATCACCAAAGCTTTGCCATGAATTAGTAAAAAGAGGAAGAGCATGCAGAACTTGATAAATTTGGAGAAAATCACATATATTGAGTGTGTCTGAGATATTGTTTTTGTATGGCTGATTTTCAGAGTATGATGAATGTTCTACTGAAAAAAACATGTTAGATGTTTTTATTTTGTTTGTTTGAGTTCAAAGTTTTTAAAATGATAATGCAGGAATGCTGAAATAGCGATACCATTTTTTATTACATGTACATATATAATTTGTAAATATTTGGTAATAAAATAAAACATGAAAGAACCTGAATAACAATTTTTTTAGTACTACAAGACCAAATTACATAAATTAGCATGCCAAGAAAAAAAACTACCCATTTCCATAGACGCATCAGAATCCCACTCATAGAGAACCGACCTACCAAAATACCACCATGCTGAACAAACATGTTTTTACATATTCATCATACCATTCTCTTTTGGGGTTGGTAAAGTCAAAGAACTTATGTTAGTTATTGCTATTAGGACTGAAAAAACTGGCTCTTTTTTAATTATTGCTTACATAACACTGCCATAATACCATATCTTGGCACTCCCCATTTGCTTCCCTTCTCATGAATCAAACTGCTGAGCATCACATTGCTTCAGACTTGCTGCTCCACTTTCAAGACTCATAATACATATTCCTCTTCATCAGATCCTCTATTCTGCCACTTTCACCCATGACTTTCCAGGTCTAAACCTTTCTCTCACACCATTCACTCCACTCTCATAGTTGATATAGTTAAAACTCTAAGTTAGAAGGGTAGAGAATGTTGCAGGCATCACCAAGAGGAAATCTTAGCATTCAACATGTTAAGTGCAAACTCTTCTCTCTTCTAGGTTCTCCTAACCCCTGATACTAGATCGCTCACTTTGATATAATTTAACCATTCCTTCAAATTCCTCCCATTTTCAGGATTTGTCCTCCCCTCCCCAGCCACACTGTTAAACAACCCTTGAGCCTTTCCCTTTCCCCCCCTCCACCTCCATGCCCTCTCCCCAGATCTTCCACTCTGCAATTTTTAGGCCTGCTACCCCATGTGGAAAAACATTTTGATGATGGTACACATTTGTTGAAACCATGGTTAATTAGAACTTAAAAAATGGTGAAAACAAGTCTTTTTAACCATAAATGTAAGTATTGAACATACAGTCATTACTAAAGAAATATTCGGAGGAGGCATTAACTATGTCAAATTAATCTAGACAGCCCAAATCCCTCCAATTGTTCATAAATGTAAAACATGGGATTAAATGTTCCTATTTATGATACAAGTTCTGTGTTCTCTCACCCTGGTTGAAAATTTCCCACCAGTCAGGCCAATACTTTTAGCCCTCAAATTGTAATATATATTTACGTTTTATTTGTAAATTAAAATACATATATTGTTTGAATTCAAAAGCAATTTTCCAATATTACATATTTGTATAAAATGACATTTTAGTCCACTCAGTGAGAATTCAATGCATTTTTTATGTTAGTCCATGATTACTTGTCCATACTTGCACTCGAAAGTCGGCATATTATTATTAGGCCAAATCGTGGTCATCATTTTTAAAGCTTACTTGATATGTGGGCTAACTAACAATTTTTAAATTAATTCGATATAAAAACAATTTGGTAGGGTGACAGATTGGATGATATCCTACTTTTCCTGTGAGTTTCTTTGAGACACAGATATATTTCACAGCCTGTGTATGATTAAATCAAACCCAGTGAAAATAATTTGGTGGAACCCACATGGGGACCACGTGGATACGAAAGTGGAAATTTGGTGGAAATCTTTGGTAGAATTTGCATGAATATGGTCACCAGATCCACAACATTTCCACCAAGATGCCAAATTTCCATGTGGGATCCACATCAGTACCACATGGATTCTGCATCACACCCATGTGGATTCCACCAAAATCCTTTAACCAACTAATTTCCACTGGGGATCCACTTAAACTCCACGTGGGTCCCACATCAATTCCACATGGGCTCCTTTTTACACACATTAAATCTTTATTTTTGAAGGTTATAGTTATCCAGAAAGACACGCCTTGCTTACTTAATTGAGTTTTTACACAGTTCCCTTAATTCTAATTTTCCACATCATTTCCACACGATTTTCGAGGTAGGTAATTGGTGGAAATAATGAAAATTTCCCCCTCCACCAAATATCCATGCACTCAGGTGGAGTCCAGAGGGACCCACATGGATCCACGGACCTGTTCTTCCTGGGAAAGGAAGCTAGGTATTTTGTAGGAGTGATGATGAGAGAAGTTCTTAGGAGTAATGCTGCCAATGCGCATTGATTTCAAAGAAATTGAAAATTGATGGATTCCAGATTTTACACACTACTGATAAAACAGATAATACTGATAAAATATGTAAAGGTGTCATCTCCACTTTATTTTACCATAAAATTTATGGCTTTGTTAAATGAATTTATAAGGTTTATAAAAGCTTCCAGCTGTCATCAAAATGCTAATGAAGCTTATGTAAGAACTTAAAGAAGAGATGCATTGAATTGAGTTATTGAGGCAATGTGCACCAGACACCTACATTGCTCTAACAATGAGTGAAATACATAACCATTGAGGCGGTAAAAGTACATGGTTAGCCACATTGAGAGGCTGATAGTTATAGTATGGAATCACAAAGGAAGGTAAGTGCAAAGAGTGCAAACATTAATTCTTAATGATAGAATTTAGATCATGAATTTTCAAAGCGTGATATTTCAGATTAAGATCCACTTTGGGTGCTAATTTTCAATGACATGTTCACAAAAGCGAGATGGCATCTAGCTGTTTTAAATACATACTCAATGATCCTTGGTCAACACTTCATATTTATGAAAACATTTTCATGCAGCCAAATAAAATTGGATCCAAATGAGGATATTGAGTTTTTGGATACCCCACTTAAAATATCTACTGGTTTGCAAAGATTTTTTCCTCCAACTCTCACAGAACTCAAGTGCACTCTTAGAACTTGAATGGATTACAACTATTTTGGATGGAATATCCTGTTGACTAGTACAAATTCCCACAGAAATGTGTATAAACTGCATTGCTAAAGCTAGATTATATCACCTGAGCTAAACTGTATTGTAAGAACTGATGAAAATCAGATCAGACTTTGATGCTGATGTAAAGGACTCAGGAGAAAGGCTCCAAGAGTAGATGGTATCCATACTTGGCCTTACAGCACTTGCATTAAAAATTCAGACCAGAATTATCAACAGGATGATGGAACAGAAGGTGGAAGAATTCCTGGATGAACACAAAATCAAGTTTCAGGAAAAGTAGGGGAATGAGAGAAGCTGTTTAACCCTTTGGAACGTGCACCCTGTGAGGTCCCCCTGGTTTTTAAATTTTCCCTCCTACCAAACTGGCTACGGTCATGAGAGAGGAGGGGAATATCAATTTGCATTTCCTGAATGTATAAAAATGTATTTTTTATTGAAAAGTACAGGAAGACCACTCAGGATATTGCACGTTCTGGAGGGTTAAGACCCAAGACTTAACACAGAGAAGAGGACTCAGATGGACAAACCAAAATATATTTGCTTTGTAGCATTTTTTGAGCATACCCTCCCCCATTTATTTCCTCTTTGGACAATTTATCCTCTGCAGACTATTTATCCTCCAGACTTAGCCGAAGGACTTGCCCGAGGCACTGACACACTAACGACATCTGTCGCGCCAACGACGATCACGAACTCTAGCCATCTCCACGACTCAGCATCTCCTGTCTGCCAAGTCCAGCCACCACGTCCATCCGCCACGTCCCCTCACCAGGTTCTCTCTCATTTATATAGCAGTTGGAGTTGGAAGACTACGAGGTTGTGCTAAGGCAGAAGTGCTGGGCACAAAGGCAACACTCCAGAAATCTGCGATCGGAGATGAAAAGCAGTTCCTAATCTCCAATTGCAATCCTACACCGCATGTGTTCCCATTCCACAAAATTACCTTCCCTCCAAGGCTGCCAATTAACTTTTCCCCCTTACTCCCCATCGCAACTTTCACTTTTGACCTTGCCGAGAACTTCCCCTCCGAGGTAACAAATCGCCTCTTTTCCTCTGCTCACCCTTTCCACTCTCCCACCATCTGAACTTCCCCTCCTTCGATGAAAACTGCTCTCTTTTGATATTGGCCGTGGTCTTGAGAGGTTCTACTCTTGCTGTCTCATATAGTTGGTGATTGATTTTGAAACTTAGACGTCAGAACACAGGTTGGCTGACCCTTACTTTGTTTGTACGTGTTATGTTGCTGAAATAGGTATATTATCTTTCATTTGGTGGTAATTTTATATACTTGATTGTTCCCGATTCCTCCTATTTCTCTCACCCGTATTTTGGGAAGAATTTGTTTTTAGGGCATTCTCGGAGAGAGACATCTTCAACTCTCCCCTCGATTACGTCAGCTTCATAGACATAAAGAAACCATTTCACAATGAGGATCATGACATAGTGCTAGCAACACTGAAGAGCGTAAGAGGGCCATTAAAGGACAGGAGAAGAGCATAACATTTTCAGATTATATGAAAAACAGATAACAGCATTTAAGTACATTAATGCATAGATGGGAGTGAGGTAAGGAGTAGGGACAAGAACGTGCTTTGCCATCCATGATCTTCCATACATACAATGAAAAAGTCATCAATGCAACAAAGGAATATTTAAAAAAATAATAAAAGTGCATTGAGAAAAAATTTAGCATTCTACATATTGCTAGTGACATAGCAATTCTTTTGAAGAAGGAAGATTTGACCAGAATGCACATGTATGGACAAAACTATGAACAAAATACACAACTTATTAATGCTGCAAAAACGAACATTATGCTTCATGGAAGAATACTTGAAGGCAGAATAACTACCAAACTTGTACAGCAAAAGCTAGCAAGAGTGGAAGAATTTTGTTATCTGGGAAGCAGGCACACCAGTGATGGAAGAAGCACAAAAAGCTCAAGTACAAGACCCAAGCAAAGAAGATATTCTGACAGAAGAGAACTCTGCTGATACACAAGATAACACAAGCCTGGAAGTAAGGAAGAACTTCACCAAAATATAATTGGAGCATGCTTCTATGTGGTATTGAAACCTGGACAATACCAACTGCAAAGCAAAAGATTGGAGGCAATGAAGATCTGTAGTCAACAAAGAAAGAGGAAGATCAATTGGACAGGGAGAATAACTATTGAAGAATTTCTACAAATTTTTGGAGAGAAAGGAAGCCTAATGACAGCAATACAAAGAAGGAGAGACAAACTTATTTACACATTTGATGACATAATAGCCCATTGAAAACATTATTAGAAGGAGAAATGAAGAATTACAGAGGAGTACCAAGAATGTAATTCATCTGGAAAATCATGAAGGACATCACAGGGAAGAACTAAACCTCACATGAGGCCAAACTTATTTTTTCTTTCAGAATAGTTTATTCATAATATATTATTGATGTGAAAAGAATTGTAATACAGGAATATAAACATGCTTCAAGACTTTAAGAAGTTTTTTAGCCTTCTATTGTCCCACATTTCTTTGAGATGAGTCAATCAAATTATGCACTCTGAGTTAAGCATTCATAGACACAGTTGTCTTTATGATAAAAATATAAATAAACATATATTCAATTTAAAATGCAAAATAGTATAATGGGTTAGCCTCAGAGTACCTCCGTAGCATCAGTGCATTTCTTTGATTTACTCTCATATACAATCTAAAAAAGTGTAATTTGAGGTGATTCCTACAATGAAATGCGTAGATAACTTGAATGTAATGAGTTACGCAGCCAGTTAAGAGATGGAGCTGACCACCATTGCCATTGCACATGAATTATAGATAGTCACCAGGCCAGCTACAGGTTTCAGAGGAGCACAGTGCAATTGGTAGCAAAACCAAATAGCTCTGACAAGGCTTGATTCCTGCTCCTGTAATATTTATGATGAGTGTTGAAAGACCATGATTTACTGGATTTTGAAGTGATGATGCTGTGGAAAAAAGACCAAAACCCTGGACAGATCAGAATTGGTCTACATTCTCTGGTAATCTCTGTTATAGTAAGCCATCTTTTTTATCCTGCAGATGGATGGGAAGAAAGTGTGTGGAGGATATACTCCTAACATATTTGATTGCTTATTTCCTAAGATTACATGAATCAGTTGTGGGTCAGAAAATTGCAAGGCTGCCAATGAGAATAACTTTTGCTATAGCCTGAGTTATGAGGAACTCTGCATGTAGTAAACTCAACTTTCTCAGGCGAGATATCGTAGAAGAGCATAATGAGTAATGAAGCTCAAAAGATTTCGTACTGTCTACTAATTTTTATTTCACCTCTTGCTACACGTGTTTCGACTGACTAGCAGTCATCATCAGGCAAGACTAATACAACATAAACAGATATGAGCTTATATATAATACGTGAAACACCATATTTACGTCACACTGGGCAAGGATAGAAGGACAAGTGGGAGAAAAATTGAAAGTTTTAATTCTTTTTCAAAATTATCCCCAGAAAGAGGGATATTTAAAGCTCCCTCCCTAAATTTAATTTAATATAATTAGACAAATCGCTAAATATAATGGTTATGAAGGAAATCTTGTAAATAAAATATTAAATAAGAAATTAGAGAATAGGGCATTAAAAGACATTTCATTATTGCAACCAGTCAAAGATAAAAAACTTAAATGGGTAAAGCTGCCTTACTTGGGAAAAATGTCTTACGATGCAGTTAAATCATTCCCTAAAGACAAATACAGAGTGAGTTTTTACACTCCAAGAACTCTGGGAACAATATTCAATAATGCCAAAGATCCTTTTGACCCCTTGCTAAAATAGGGGGTTTATGAACTTAAGTGTGACACATGTGGTAGTGTTTATGTCGGTCAAACTGGGAGAAATTTTTTAACCAGGGTGTTGGAACACAAAATTTGTTTGGTGAACAGCGACCCTAAGTCTTATTTCGCCAAACATCTAATGGAAGAATCTCACCACTCCACATTTAATGTGAAAATCCTCCGTTCCCTGGGTAAAGGACACCGTTTAGATGTCTCAGAACAGTGGGAAATAGTCAAAAGGAAACGAAAGAAAATGAACTTAATAAATGGGAACGAATTTGTTTGTCATTCTCCTATGTTTGACTCCATTGTTAAATAACTTTACCTCCTCCAACAAACCACCCTTTCCCCTCACACCACCCCCCCCTTTCAATTTTTCTCCCACTTGTCCTTCTATCCTTTCCCTGTGTGACGTAAATGTGGTGATTCACATATTATATATAAGCTCATATCTGTTTATGTTGTATTAGTCTTGCCTGATGATGACTGCTAGTCAGTCAAAACACGTGTAGCAAGAGGTGAAATAAAAATTAGTAGACAGTACGAAATCTTTTGGGCTTCATTACTCTGCATGTAGTTCTTACATAGCCAGTCATACTAACATAAAACAGTAAGTGTAGAGTACCCCTATACTGAAAATAACATGATCACAGCAGCCCTATTGGAAAAAAGAAAGCCATTACTTTACAGTAGATCTACTGAAAACAGTATAGTGTTCCACAAAGCCTATTTTTACCTAGGAAGTAGTATATTTATTGGCCAGTGCCACTAACACACCAAACTTCACGGAACCGATAACATATAATCTGTCCTTTCTGTAATTTAATGGCCTCGGATATGGTCCTGCTCAGGTATGCATGTGAGTGAGTGCGTGGACACGTGTGTGTGCCCTTGAGAGGGAGTGTTTTAGTTGAGTGGAAATTGACTGGCATGAAGAATTTGATGCAGTGATAACCCCATTCCCAACCCCTTTCCACATGACAATTCCTCCTAAAAACATATAAAAGACATCAAGCTATATGAGAAAGGAGGATTACACTGGTGAACGTCTCTCTTGACTAGAGTGAACCCTTAATAGAAAGGAAGGAGAGAGAAAGAGAGCAGGGGGGATGTTTGGAGAAGACGAGGTATTTGCCATCTGCCCAATGTGCAAGGACCACATGGATCATCTGAAGAGGGAGGCTTCTGGCTGGACATCAGGATTAACAGCCACATCTGTAGTTAAGAGAAATGGACAACCCTTGGTGGAGCGGGGCTACTATCAAGGCTTCTACTGCTTCACACACACTCACCTACTCTAAGAACTCCTATTAGTCCTGCTCTTTAGTTTTTCTTCTGTACCATTAACCCATGTATTTTGGTCTTCCTCTTCTTCTCACACCATTCACTCTACCCATTAATATATGTTTCATGATTTGACTTTCTCCTATTCTCTAAATATGGCAAACCAATGAAGCATACTTCTTTCATAAATATTTTTAATGCAACCATCCAACCCATATTCTTTCATCAGCAACTCACGATCCTGATCCTATCCACTCTACTTTTTCTGCAAGCACTACTTAGATACCTCATTCCCACTGCATCTACCAGCATTTGTTCCTATCCTGACATCTCAAGGTTTTGCTATCAATTAGTAACTAAACGAGGAGAAGAGTAACACTTAAATAACCAGGGATAATGGATAGTGAAGGAAAGTAATCCCTAATTATTGTAGTTAATATTTGAAAAACATTAAGAAAAAGACCATTGGCAGAATATAAAGATCTAACACTGAGCTCTTTTGGTCAAACATCAAACATCATGAAACAACCATAAAAAATGTATTTTTAGGCATACCTGATACAAAATTTGACAGATTCATGATACGGATAGAAGAAACATCAGTAAAAAGAAGTTAAGAAGAGATAGCAACGTAAGGTAAAAGAAGAGTGCTGGAATAAATGAAGATGGGAGAGCAAAAAAACGACATATTAATTGGAATAGAGATACATTATTATGAACTGGTGATGAAATCGAAGAACCTAAATAAAAAACAGCCACAGTGGAAGACAAGAGTGTATCAATGGTAGAAGGCAAGCAAGGATGACATTAGATCAAAGAAGTTTATTTGACATGGGTAATCGATCCTCTATACATAAAATATCAATCACAAAATAATCCACATAAATACATTATTAGTTAATCTAACAATTTCATGGACAAGACAGCAACAGCTGAGGGATATTTCACACATTTTTTCACCGTCCTGAGGCACCAAACTTTCCCCTATTGCCTATCCAGCATTCTCATTGACAGCAAGAATTGATATGCAACATTCAGGCTCTAAAATTTTGAGTGTGTTAGATGACATGCCCCCAAGGGACCAGATGTCAATAACAGCCATGGCAGTCTTGTCTGCAAAAGGGGTTAAAATCATCAAAATTAACCCATTAAAAATAATGACTATCAACTCAACATCAATCAATTTAAAATCAATTCAATGAAATACAAGACAACTAAGGGAGGAAATAAGATATAAACATAATTGATATTGAAGAGAACATTAAAAAGTTCAAAATAAGCAAAGAGGAGGAAAGGAAGAGTATACTTCATTTTTTTAAAAAACCTAATAAGTGAAATGATGAAAATAAAAAATGTGTACACATACGAAGAGTTCTTATAAAGTTCATACAGAAGAGCACATGAGAATAGTATTGAAATTATTAGCTGCCTTGAATATCATTAGTGGATCTCTGCCAAACATAAAACATTTTAAAATAAAAACCATTTTATATTCCACAAAATAAACATATTTTTTTATTTTAGAATGTTTTACATTAAGGAGTTCCACCAAGTTACACCTGAGACTTTTACTGATGCTGCCAAATACTTGCACAAAAACTGTTTCAATTAGCTGTAAAGTTAAACAGAAAGACATTATATCGGTTGAGGGACCAATCAGGAATATCAAATATAAAAAAAGATGAATTCTATAAATACATTCAGATACAACCAAGATGACCTAAAGACACATGGATTTTGGTGACAAAAAATAATGAAGTAATGATAAGAATCATAGGAAATAAGAGTTAGGAGGACAACTAAAAATTAATCTGCTGTCATACCTACTCCATTTCCAGTCATGAGAACAGATTAAATCTCCTGATGCCAATGATATAAAGAAACTTAATCCTTAATTTCAAATTTCAAAAAAAAACAACCATAGACTTGAGAAAATAAATTTATGTGAGAGAACATATGATATGTACAAGTTAAAAAGGAATATATTGACAACTTGGACTATAAACATTTCACAATTTCTAAATAATAAAAATACATATGCATTTCAATAAATTTAAAAATAATCTCATTCCGATGCATTATACAATGATTCAGTCTTATTTTGTAAAATCTTATGCCTCAATATTTGAGCTCAAATACTTCACAATATTGCCATCACAGATGACAGTTAAAAAAAAGAACAAGGAAAATATGAAAGACAATGGGTAGAACAGATATGTTCACAACACATAATCCCTCACTTTTATCCATTCCCTGCATTCAATTAGTCCTTAAGGCTGCTTGTTTTTGACAAATAAGTGAAATTTAGCAGCTTACATCGAATAGAACACCATATGAGTATGACTTTAAAGTTGTGATTGTTACAGTTTTCAGATATAATTGAAAGAAAATTTAAGCTATAAAAAGAGGATAATGAAGAAGTGATTTCTCGAGTGCAGGATTTTAACAAATGAGAAAAAGGATCCTTGATATTCTCAATGATTTCAGTTATTAATGCAATCACATGATCACTCAAATTCCAGTGATTCTGATCTTTTTCATCATGTTGAGAACTTGAAGTCCAGGGAATGGGCACGATGGAAAGAAGTTGTAGCAGCCAGTTCCTTCCACGCCAGAGATGAGCAAGCCCATGTGAGCAGCAAAGTGATATTTGGATGGTGTCTCAGCCCTAGTGCTGATACTGGTTTCTCTGAAAAATAAAATTGCAAATAGACTAGTGACGACAAGGCCATCATTAAAACTCTAATATTAAGCTAGAGATTCCATTTGATGAACCATAAGTGAATGATGCAAGCGACAGGGAATCTTTTGACTTCTAATGCTTTCTCTTCAATTGTACAGCATTATATTATAGCCTTCCATGGATTCAGCCTGGTAAGGGTGTGCTATGTCCCATCAAATATCCAAATACCATATACAAAACAAAAGCTTGACATCCATCGCTCATGTAGGAGTCTTGATTAATATGCTGCTGGGTTGGTGCATTATCATCCAGGCTATCACAGTAGACTCATCATTAAATTTTTGAAATTTTTGACAAGTTTCCTTTTTCATATCTTAATTCATGTCATTGTTTATGAAGGAACTGATTTGCAAGATGAGGGTTCCATATCACAGAACTAGTTGTGAGTGATACATGCTAGTACAGCATATATAACTCTCCAACTAATATGTATTTGTTTCTTGGAACATACTCTGGTGTTAAATGTGGATAAATCTGATTGGTAGAATGAAACTTTTTCGGCCATACTGTCCTCTAACATCCTCTCTACTGAAGTTATTTCGTCTTTCAGATATTTCTATGGCCTCATGTATCAAGAGCAGATGGTATTCTTGCATCTTGATCAAGACCCATGTTTGGTCGAACATTATCTTATGTCCATGGCTCGAGGAGGAATATTCGGCAACCGCTGGTGTGTCCCATTTATACAGCTCCAATGCCCTCTTGTGCTCTTTTAGCCATTGAGAGATGGCTCGCTTACTCTGCCCCTCATAGCTTCAACCGCAGCGGCAGGGAACCTCATACACTCCCATAGGGGGATTGAAGGGGAGGATGGCTTATCCTTTGGTGAGGGTAGGATGTTTTTTATTTTCTTCACCATGCAGAAGCGAGTCACGATGTTTCCTCTCGGCAGGATTTTAGAATTTGTCAGTGACTCCAGAGATGTAGGGAAGTTTTGCATGCGCCAATGGTTTCTTCTTATGGTTGTCATCATTATGGTGTTGTTGCCTTTCTTTCATTGCTCTTTTTATGAATGAGGTGCTGTAGCCATTTCCTTTGAGAGCCCCCATCAGATGATTCATTTCTTTGTTGAGATTTTTGGCATCAGACAAAGTTCTGACATGGTGGCTAATGTTTATAACCAAATATTTCCCCAGTTTTCACATGGTTTTAAGAAGAAAATGTTATTAATTTTTCTGCTAGTCACTGAGAAGTAATTACTGCAAATAACGTAACTGCTCAAATTGTTATCAGGCTCGATCAAATGCAATAAAACTAGAACCCCAAGCCCTTTTTGATAATTTTTATCTTTTAGAGAACAAGAAAATGCATTGGGGCAGTATTTTATCAATGATTTCCCCAACATCCAAAAATAGTGCATATCCTGTTTACTTAGATTTAGAAACAGATGGTCACCGGAATGCAAACAAATGGCTCTAGCATGTATCATCATCATCTGGTGTTCTGTCTGCTGACAGGTCCCATACACCACTGTCGTCTCCATCCGCTTCTGTCCCGAGCTTCCTTCTTTGTTTCATCGTAGCTGATGTTCTTCACCTGATCCACCAATTTACTTCTTCTCCTTCCTCTCTTTTTCTTTCCTTCAATTGAACCTTCAAGTGCCACAGTTATAATACTTTTCCCTCTCATCACATGGCCCAGCCAGTTTCCTTTCCTTTTCCTAATTTCCTTTAGGAGCAATCTTCCTTCTTTTACTTTGCTCATAACCTCTTCATTTCTCATCTTATCTACCCATCTTACTTTTTCCATCCTTCTCCACACCCACATTTCATAAGCTTCTATTCTATTCCTTTCCCTCTTACCTAATGTCCACGCTTCACATCCATACATGAAAACGCTCCATGAATAACATTTAGCTAGTCTCTTTCTCAGCTCCAGATCCAGACTTTTATTGCATAGCAAGTTTTTCTTCTGGCTGAAGGCCTCTTTTGCCATTGCTATTCTTGCTTTTATTTCTGCAATACTTCTCCAGTCGTCTGTCACCATCGTTCCTAGGTACCGGTAGCTTTTCACTTTTCCTATTACACCTTCATTTATTTTCACACTCGTATAATTTTCACTGTTTACTGGCATCACCTTTGTCTTTCCTAGGTTTATCTTCATCCCATATTCCTTCATCCCTTCTTCCAAAACCTTAAACAACCTTTGAAGTGATTGCATATCATCTGCTAATATCACCATGTCATCTGCGAATCTTATACTTCTTACCTTCCTACCTCCAATGCTGACTCCTTCCTCTATCCCATCAAAAGATTTATGGATCATGTCCTCAACATATATATCGAACAAGGTTGGCGACAGACAGCATCCCTGCCTTACTCCTCTACCAAGATCCACCCATTCTGTCATATCCTCATTTATTTTTAATGCAGCTTTTTGCCTCATATATAATTCTCTAATGAGTTTTCTCTCCTTCCATACCAACCCCTTCTCTTTTAGAATTTCGAACATTTTATTCCATTCAACCTGATCAAAAGCCTTTTCCAGATCAATAATACAAAGCGCCATTCCTTTTCCTCTCTCTATATACCTTTCTCCAGTTCTTCTTAACAGGCCAATGGCGTCCCTTGTTCCTTTCCCTTTCCGGAAACCAAATTGTTCCTCCCCTACATTTTCTTCCATTATTCTTATTAATCTCCTGTTCAAAACTCTCAATATTATTTTGGCTGCATGTGTGATTAGGCTTATCGTTCTATGTTCTGTACATTTCCGTGTACCAGGTTTCTTAGGAATCGGTACCATCACTGTTCTTACAAAATCTTGAGCATGTATATCAAACACAAATTATTGCAATAAAATGGCACCACAAATTAGAGGCACCAACCTGATTCCAGTACGTGAAAGACACTCGAGAGTTATTTCATGACTACGTAAATGTTATTAAGGAATGATATTAAACAGTGAGCTATTTTCCACAATGAAATTTTTAAAAGTGACCTGGATAAGCTATTTTTATAGTCTGTCCCATTTTAAGACCTAATTAAAGAAATTTCAAAGCTATATAAAGTTGTGATCAGTGTTTGCCAATCAAAAAAGGGCAGCTCAAACTGTGATGAAAGACGCCTGTTAGCATGATAAAATATATAAATAGGTAGCGTCAGCACCTTAGTGAGTTGTGGGGTTGGATACTAAACAAACTATGCCATAACCCATGCCTAACTGACTGGCCATAACTGACACATGACAGTGTCAGCATAGCTACCAAGGCCCGTAAGCACTGTAAATGTTAAAATATATACTCATCATCCATCCAACACCTTATCACTATCTACTCAGAATAAATTTCATTCCTTTAAAACTTATCATGCAAAGAGGAAAGCTCATGCTTTTGACATTTGCTAATTTCAAGTTCTTTTCTCAACCCCTAAATACCGTTGAATCAAAGCAAAACTTACAAGAGTGTACATATTATAATACTCAAAGCAAAAGGCTAAAGGCTAGAGCACAAGACAGTTTTAGAGAAAAACATTATCTTCTGTTTAAAAGGGCCACAATAGTTGGCACCAATGTAAGCTATACATATGCTATGCAGGAGTTCTACTCCAGTTCTCTACCAGGTCAGGCTCTCCATGCAGGCTGACTCATGTATCATAATCAGGACTCATCAGCCTTTATGCTGATATGAGTCATGTATTGAATCATCAGCTAGTAAGGAGAGCTAGACTCAGTATAGAATCTAAGAGGAATTCCTAAATCAAGTATGTCAGGAAAGTACCAGAACAATATACTATTTAACAAACCTTATCAGTGAAAGTAAAGCTCTCTCCGACTCAGTCAGCTTGTCTTTATTAGGAGTAGCATTTAATTCACATATTAATTTGGGCAAACACGAGTTCCTCATTGTGTCCAACAGCTTGGCACGTAATGTTGCATCTAAATGAAGAGAAACAAGCACATTAAATGGTGGACGGAATTTCAGAATTTGGTATAAATTAATATATGTACACAGTTCATTAACAATATATTAGGATAAAAGACAAGGCATTTTAATCATATATTTACTTATTCTTTTTCTGGTAGCATATATTATTGATAGGGCAGACTATCTAACCTCAAAGTAAATTTCTACCACGGAAGATATTCCAAGAACCTGATTTTCAAAACAATCAGTGGGCTTCACTACATATCACGCTGCTAAAACACAATTTAAGGTCAATCCCTTTTTTTAAGTACTCCACTTTTCATGAGACATAGTATTTAGACATTATTCAAAATAGATTCTGGAGATTGAAAGATGATTAGTGATTTTGAGAAATGGATGCTAAGTGACTAATTTCAATGGTCTCTTCATTAGACCCACAATAACAATGTCTAAAATTAATTATAATACTTCATGACACTTTCCTTCCTAGATTTTAATGTTGATTTAGTCAAAATCTGGTAGGTCGTAATTGGGTGGGTTAAAGTTAGTTTCAAATGTACGTAGATTTTTGCAGGAAAGGCCTATGGAAATAAGGCAGAATTTTTACAGCACATTCTTATATGTTTTAGGACCAAATAAATACTAAAAAGGAGCATTTCAGAAGGATAAAGCACCTCTATAACAAACAGCCCTAGTTTTACACATCTATGACAAATTATTCCATATGATTACTCAAGTCAAAATTTCATTTTCATCATACCTCAAAAAACAACGCCCATGTTATTTTAACTATGACTCAGAATACAGTTTAAAATTGAAAGATAAACATGACAGAACAACAGCTAGCTGTCCCAACTAGCATGACGATAATACCTATTTCTTCCAATGTTATGAAACAATAAGAATGTCAAAACGTTATGCTACGGAAAAATACAAGTAAGTTGTCTTTTGAGCTGAAACTAGGGAACTGAGAGAAATCGAACTTTTCATAAGAGTGAAAACCTGTACGAGCGACGTTCTCGTATGAGATTTTACGTGAAAGTAAAAGTGAAATTCTACGTCACCGACATCGAAATGAAAAACAAGAACTGTAGATTGAAATTACGTGAGCTGTAATGCAGTCACAATAGCCATGAGTACTCTATTATAATGTAATACCGTAAAAGGTGTTCAATGGGATATTGTCCCACATAGCCGTAACAAGCATTTCAGAAAAGGCGATTCGACAAAGTTAGGCAATCAAATTGGACCAATTAACAGTATTTTCCTACGCTATTTTCGGGATCATTAAGCGAAATAATCCTCGTGCAAGAACAGTAAATCAAAGTGGTATGGACGACCCGCCGCGTAACCAAAACCAATTTTCCCGCGCGACTCATAATCAGTCTTTGGGACCCATGATGCCTCAAAAGCAATGACACATGAATGTACTAATTGTCAGTGGCTGTTGCAGTGACTCATTTAACTCAAGCAGATTAAACTTACGCAGTGCATCCATTGCAGCGTGGGCTTCGTCATCATCTTCCTGAAGATTCCTTTTCCGCCTGTTCTCTTGTTCTTTACGATACTTCCCCACGAGGGTGGCCATTCCAACGCCCGCCGTTTTTTCACTGTCTTCAGAACTTTGCCCACGAATCGACGTCTTCATATTTGAGAACTCGGACGTAGACTCCGTTCTGGATAATGCATTCTTACGAAAAGTAGGGTTGCTTGAGGTAATATCTATACCACTCACAGCTCGCACAACGTTAGCAATCAGCCAGTAGTAATCACCAGTCAAAATCAAGACTAGTGAAAACACTAGTAACGCTCTAAGGGTAGTTCTTTCCATTGCTGGAACTGAAACAAAATTCACATCACCAATAAAAACACGGAATAAAATAAGAATTGTCTGGTTAACGATGTGCGCTTCTTCCCCGGTTGTGTTTATAGTCTACCTTTTCTCCTAGGAGACGCAGTTAGCTTGGCACGTTGTGCAACAATAACGCCTCGGCTATTGTGAAAAAAATCGCGAGGAATTCACACGGGAAATGCTCTTCGTAAACAACACACTCGACGGCCGTCGAAGACACTGACAATCACCGAGGAACCCGCCTTGGGCTACCCTGAACCCCGCCCAGCCTGTGAATCAATTCTATCTAGAGTCAAAACAAATATAGACACGGGCTTTTTGAGGGAATATTCCCAAATGCTGAGATATAATATTCGTCCAACTCGAATGCTCACAATGAGAAACCATTGGTTTCCAATGAGCGGACTCACGTTCTGTCCGCCCCCACTTTCCTCACTGCCCCACTCTCGCTCCACCACATAGCTTCCCCTCTCGCCCCTACCTCGACCTACTTAACCGGAGGCTACACTTCTGTTTTTCTTTTCTACCACCTACCACCAAACCCGTTGGCTCTCGACGAACCAGATATGTTGTCGCTGCATCGAATCCGCACGTTTCAAGCGATACCAAAATGCATTTGGGCACTGAAAAAGAGCACTATAGAGGCTGAAAGGAGAGAACTGACTCCTCGGTTTTAGCGCTGGATATTACCGACGTGACGTTACCTCATCCCGTCGCCACACGCTTATTTCCTGCAGAGACTATCATTTCCTTGGCAATTGTCTAAGCTGGCGTCAAGTTCCGAGGTTGCGGCGTTTTTCCCTTCGCATACCTAACTCCTCGCCATAAACGCCACTTCAGATACAGTGGGAGAGCGAGCGACCTTGCTCGAGAAAAGTGACGAGGACCGGTTTACGCCCCCCCACCAGCCATACGCAGGACTCAATCTACTTCCAAGGATAATTCCCTTCTGTTAACGCTGACAGCGATACGCCGAACTTCATGTAATTGGACGACGGTAAGCAGCGAACACCTTTAATCCGATATCTAGAGCTTCCAGTCCCCGTCCGAAGACTACTCCAGCACGTGAGCGCCCGACGAACAGTTAAGCGTCGAGAGCAGGCTCGATAATAATAAAGTATTTTAAAGTAAACAAATCAGAAACGAAGAAGAGTACGGAGGAGACAATGTCTAGGTGGATGCAATGCGATTGAGATGGTGCAGGTGAATTGGACGCACCCTTAAGACGGGACTGCATGACGCAATGAATTACGCAGTTTGATGAGCAAAAATTGCGAGAATGCGGGCAAGGAATCATTCTTCACTTTCATGCATTAGCGCATTCATTACAGTTAGTCACCACTTCAGTGCACGCAATGTTCACTGCATATCCATTCATACATAGGACTGAGGAGAAAAATGCCAGGTGTGAAACGACCTTGAGACTCGGAATGTCTTAGCACAATTAAAGGAAAATACATAAAAAGTCTCGAATAGGAAGATCAAGGATAAGAAAACACGCCAAATCAAGTGGCGAGAGGGAAGGAAGATAGCTTGGATGGAATAGCAATAAACATGTTAGAATGGGAGTTATACGGTCCAATATTGGAACTGATATTAATGACGACAAGATTTCAACAAGAGTGGTCAAAAATATATACGGTGCGAAAACTTAAATCTAAGCGAGACATGACAATTAAAAAAAACTCTCAGGAAGAGCTCTCCCATGATGTTTGGAGAAATTTCTTCGGCCCACACCCCCAGATGCGTTATTTTTCACACTCAATTTTCAAGCGTCGACCTCAATTTCCAAATATCTTCAGGATTTTCGCAGGTCGTACAACTTCCGGTAATATTTTTCATAAGTTCTTTTCACTTTACTTCCCAGCATTGTTCATATATATTCCACAGATAGTGAAATATCAGCCACTTACCACAATATCTTTAAAGACATTTGCCAAAAATTAGATGTTCATTGGAAATTGTACGCATATGCCCTTCAGAGAAACTTCATTTTCAAAAATGAGGAATTTCTAACGAACAGATCTCGTCAGAAATTTAAGTGTGCAGTTTGTATGTTCTCACAACTATTTAAAAAATAAATCAATCACTGGTTGCAGAAGTTTTAACAGAATAGCGTCAAAAACCTTCCATCAAGAAAGGCTTTTTGGCCGTGCAGCGTGAAAAAAATTACGAAGTTAAATTTATTTATTTAATTTTTGAGAATATCGGTTACATAAAACTACATTTTTCACAATTGATATTATTATATTAACTTCATGCTTCTCACAGCACCTGGAATAAAAATATTGGAATATGGTCTCTGTTGTGGCTCGGAGGAAATTTCCCTCAAACTACCTGAAAAACCGGACAAATACTCTGTCCTTGCATTTTTTAGGAGTAGAGGATACGATAAAAATATAAGAACTCCAAGCAGGCGATTGGGCGTCGAGTAAGGTCCCACAGGAATAAAGTCCACAGAGCACTAGTTCGGTCTCGCGAGTTTCACATCGCACGCCGGGAAAGGTGAATTGGTGAAAGTGGACGAGGCAACATCACGCTCGGCAGACTAGCCTACACTGACCTCCATTTGTGGCGGTAGTCGCCCCTTCCTATTCGAGTGCGCGATGCACTGAGCACTATAGATGCCGTAATGCGTTCACTTCCTCATGCCTAAGAGAAATTCCATCGGCGAACGACCACTCGTCGTGAAGTAATACGTACGATCGCTGATGCCGATTACGAACACGCGCACTGTTACATAACGCAGCAAAATCCTAGATGAACAGGTGATTACGTTACCACCAATGAGGAAAGGCGTTCTATAGAGCGCTCCACAATTGGTCGGCAGCGCGGGTCAAACAGAGATCGATCAGGCCAAATTTATGCCAGTCTTCTGGATTTCATTCTCAACACTACTCCTACAACAAGTTACCACTACGGATTTATTATATTGTAACCTAGAGGACTCTAATTTACGCTCCATATGCTAAACTTCTGGCCACCCAGGTGACCGTGTCTAACACCGCGCTAAATTTTATCAAGTTATACCAGGGATATTTACATAATGGAAGATTCCCAGAGTTTCAGTAAGTACACGGTAATTGAACTAAGTTATTTCCCTGTACCTGCTGGCACCATTGCATTGAGTTTTACACAGGCAGCGATTCTCCGTCACAGTCCATACGGTAAATGAAAGGTGAAACAGAATTTAGCCGCGAATTCTCTAGTAATTGGTGTTACAAAGGCAGTTGAAGTTCTCAAACACACAGGAGTAAGAAAAATATATTTTGAACTGAGAGAGATTCACTTCATGACACAAATGACTGAAATTAAAGTCTGTCGTGCGTTTTCATTCGCTCTCGGTGGGCCGCATTCAATTTGCAAGCAGGTAAATAGCTCGAAGGGCACGACTTAAATTAAATTCGCTTTTCAGAGCACCTTATTCCCATTTTATAACTTCTCAAAATCACTGAAAGTCTTAAGTGCGTATTTTATTCCAAAGCTTCTTATTAATTCAACTTTCCTCTTCCTATGCAAGAAGATGCCCGCAACTACCCGAAAAAATCGATATAAAACCCTGCGAGCCACCCCAAAGGTGCGTTGTACGGGGAATCTCATCTGAACTGTGAGAGGAAAAAGTTAAGCCACCATTTCGGAGTGACCCGTAAAGTAAATGTTCTTTCTTTCGTACAACACATCGTTCTCTCCATATTTCATGACTTTGGACGTCATAAGTAGCGATAGAACAATCAACACCCCACGCAAGCAGAAAAAATACTTCTCAAAAGGCTATTATGATAAACAGTTTTCATTTCAATTATTAGCTTTAATAGGCCACAAGGAATATTAGTGATGATATAACTCTATAAATGTAGCCAACAATATTCCCAAGGTACTCCAGGTAGCGGCATACTTCAAATTGGCAGCATATTTGGAAAACTAAAGACCCAACATACTATTTGCTCATCCATTAACCTTTTTATAAATGGCATTGGCAGACCATATCGTTCGGAGATACAGATTTTTCTTATAAAAGAAAGCCACTAAGATATTGCCAATGACTCTCCCTAAGGATTGGACTAACTAATTAACATGAATAACCAGGCAAGATTATTTGTCGGGGTTAACGAAAATTAAATGAGAACTCACCCTAGCCTTCAAACTTCGTTCTGTCACCCATTCCATCAATGCAACTAGTCGAAAAAGTCTATTGAGCACAAATGTGCCCATGCAAACCGATGTAAAGTCATTATATATATTCTGACTCCAAATTTCCCCGCGTAATTCTTTCCCAGTTAAACCTCCTAACGCAAGTTCGAAAATTTAGCAATGGAAAACTGTTTCTTTTGCAAAAAGTAAAGAATAATGCCATATCCTCAAAATTGATTACTTTTTCGACGTACTCAGCTCATAAGTAGGCTTATAAGCTCACACTATTCTTGCTACGAAATAAGAGATGACGAAGAAGCTAATGTTGCATCAAACAATATATTTAACTAGTGATTGGGGGCATTAAACTCCGCATCATCCAGAGGAATGGTATTAGAAAGCCTTAGCGGAAGTGGTAGACGATTCGTGACATAATCAGATGGTATATTGCGCTATTACGCATAAGTCACGAATAGGGAAAGCTGGGTAACGAACCAACGTCCTTCGGTTGGCCCAAATCGCACACTACGAAAACGCACGCACGAACGGATGGTTGAGGCCAGTATATTACAACTTCTTCAATTATTACTCACAACGTATATTCTAAGTCCGTGCTCACAACGTTTGGCCCAAGAAATCGCAGAAGTACCTTCGAAAGATCTAATTTACTAACATACTACGAAATCTAAAACATTTACGGCGATTATTTACGAAAAGAAACTTAACTCCAGATTTTGCTCACGCAGATCTTGAGGTCACTCATTAAATAAGCATTGGTGTCTTTGGGCGAGAATGTTAATTTTCGTGTTGAGTAAAGCATTTTGAAAATCTATTATAGCACCATAAATGCCGGAAAATCTAATTTTAGATACTTAAACAAGTCAAATGTTAGTTATCACGGAGAATTCTTTGTAATGCCAAGGAATGCTTTATTCTTAGTTCTTCACCACGTTCTCACGGGAACTTAGCAGGGTGGCTACTGATATCATATTTTCAAATCCCCTGACCTTTCCCTGATGGATTTACCAATTTCCCTGACCGATCGTCAAATGGTCACCTATTATTGGAATATTTTTTCTGCTGAATTACATTTTCCACGGCAACTTTAAATTTTCTAATCATCTATAACATTAACATGTATATTTATAACAGCAATAATGTATTTATTATAAGCTAGTGTGCTCCAGCTACCTCTCGACCACAGTTTCGGAAGTAAAAAAAACGCGAGGTAGAATTTTCCGATCAACATAGCCTCGGATTCCTTGTGATGAGCGTAATACATTGTGATCATGGTTTTTAACACAACCTGGCAAATATCGCAATAAGGATATACAAAAGGTATGCATTGTACGTCTGATTCACAACCAAATAACTAAGAGTCACAACTAATAAGATTCACAACTGAATACTCCACGAATTGATGGTGCTTATTCCATGCACGTCAGCGACGGTTATTTAGGACGGAAGTTTTAGTTGGTGAAATAAAGGGCGGGAAAGACTGGCCGATACACATAATGGTAGAAAAATAACGAGGGTTCCTATTTCAGTTTCTCCCTAACTGTTACGAGAATTCCCTGACTTTTCCAGAAATTCCAAATCCCCTGACAATTCCAGGTTTTCCCTGACGATCGCCACTCTGAGGGATTCACGCGGCGGTGGTCTTGTCTCGTATCGCCAAATAGCAGTATCGTCTCGAATACCACCTCGTATTTCCGAACATGATCTTGTATCGTGTCTCTTGGAAATACAACATTATTTTAACCTATCAACGAGTAGACAGCGTTCGGATTGCGGTCCTAAGAAGTAACTGAGGCGGCAAAATTTCACGACGGGAGGTGGGTTCTGAATTGAGGCAGTTAATGAGAAGTTAGAAGATACATGAAAACAAAAAATTACATCAAGATCTAGGAGCGACAACCTTTATTATAGCGTTCATGAACAAAATAGATAGCTACTAAAAAAACATAACATAGATGCGGAGAGGCTCACGTTTCCAGAGAATGCCCTCCTCACTACGTAGGTAAATTATTAATAAGAATGGCCAGGGGTCGTCAGGCTGAACAATACCAATTGAAAGTGGTAGATTTCAAAAGCTATGGTCCATTTCGGTGAAATACACGAAACTCAGTTAACACTACCAGGGCAAAAAATTGCTTCGAGTCCTCTTTAAACGTTCGATCATGGAAATTCGACAAGGCGAAGGTGAACATCTGGTATTGCAGCATAATAAGGCGAAAATTTGAGACGTGAGAGAATAAAAAATATTTAAAAAACAAATTTTTGTATATACTAGAAATACGATACAAAACAATTTCTCTCGAAGCCGTCGCATCGCCAAGCGTAGTATTTGGATCTTTTTTTGTGTGAAACCCTGAAGCAACTGCAGTAAGAAATGAGATAGGGAGATGAGCCAATAAGCATTATAAAGATGATAAAGCGCAGATTTTCGGAAGAAGAGAGTTTAAATATAAGTGAGCTTTGATCATGAAAATGAAGGTCAGATCATCGAATTTAGGAAAAAAGTAGATTACAGAAAATATTTAAGGTTCTCCCGGCGAATTTATCGAGCAAATATTTCTCGGGTTTACACCGGGGAAACAGCGCGCACTATCTAGAAAAGGATTAAGGAACGCGAAAGGAATATTAGGCTTTTCCCACCAGAAAAGTCAGCATGAGCAGAGCCTCGACCTTTTGTGTTGATTTCCTAAATTCTACGCCACTTTCCCGAGCGTCCGGATATAGAGAAAGAATCACAAAATATGCCAGTAATATGAATTAAAAAAGACAACCTCAATAGAGATAACGGCATCATCTTAAGCTCGAATTGGATGCCGGCAATAAACATCATGCAAAAGATACGTAACAACTGTGATAACAATGAGGAACTACGGCTACATAAAACCGCCAGCATCCCTGCTCTCATTACCTTAGATTACGTAATTTTTTCTATCATGCACTAGGAAATGGATTTTTCATAGCTGCGATGAAAATACAGTAAATTTCATGTTTGACCACATGAATAACCAGTATGTCATATTTACCTCTAAATTTACTTTTTATTTTCTAAATAGCACGAAACTTTCAAGATATCGTTATATCCTTCCACTTATCGAGGACAAAAGAGTATTTTACCTTCACATAAACTTTTAAGGCTTAAATGAACGAGTTTCAGTTTCCAAAATTCAAAGACTTGACCTTACGTTTCAAGATCAAAAGTTCTTCTATAGTGAGTCCCTTTATTTTCCGAAATTCTGGCTTGCATCATCTTCATTATGCCTTTTGGCTCATCTGGGTATCTCATTTCTAACAATAGTTATTAGGTATTAACACAAAAAATATCCAAATACCACACTATGAATTGCCAATCTTAAAGGCTGCCATCCAGCAAAATTTACTGCCATTTCATTAGTGACGGTCAAATAACACATACTAGAAATATAGCCCATCGGATTCATAAAAGTATGAAACCTGTTCAATAGAACATACGTCGCGAGGCCTCATAAAACATGGGTTCTGCCCGTACTTATCAAGCCAAGGAAGATTGATTGACCCGGCTTGTAGTGACACCATCATCAAATGGTAAACATGCTATCGTTCTTTGGATTTACTCCAACAGAACACTGCACCTGAAAACGAAGGCCGTTGACCTTACGACGACGTTTCCACAGCAAATCCAGCAATCGACCGGATGTGTGGATTGATAAGTGCAGGTGGAGCCCGCCTTTTATTTAGCATAACGGCTTATTTTTCATTTATAGCGGTGTCGCCCCTTTCTGAGCGCTTGAAACTATTATCCAAGCGCCTTCGACCAAAATCATGATTTAATTAGACCAAGATTAAGGAAGTTAGTCCCCCGAGCTTCAGAAAAGCAGTACTTAATATTTCGTTTCAGGTCCGCTCTAGTAGTTAAGACAGATTTTTCCCCGAATTAGTAAGGACTGCGGTATACAGGGTTAATTTTAAGGGACATGCTTGATTCTAGAGTGCATCCAACATACAATCTCCGATGAAATAAGTGCAGCATACTGGTAAACACATTCAATTTCGTTTGGCGATGAGAATCACGCGAACTAAAAATCCATGATGTAGGCATGATAAGAATGGAAAGAAAACTAGTAAGAATGAAAACTTGATAGTACATTTTCACACTGTTTTGATTATTATTGATTGATATTATGAAAACAGTGTTAAATTTATTATCGAGCCTTGATCATAGAGTCGAAACCATGGTCGGTGTTTATAAAAACAGTGTGGAAATTTACTATCGGGTCAATCCATACCAAGTGGTCCAAGTTGGTTGCTCGACCATTTTAGAAAAAATTCATTTTTTGAGGGCAGATAGCCTTATGTTTCGACAGCTCAAAACAAGTTATATTTTATTTTTAGTTTCCATGGCAACCAAATGGCGGCCATTTTTCAATCTCGATGCAGAGCTTTTTTAGCATTTGCAAGCTTTGACATTAACTTCTGTTACTCAGCTACCATCGGTTATAGGAAAATGAAATAAATTTTTATGCAATACTCATACTTGGAACTACAACTCTGTGTATGTCAAAACATGGAATTGTTATTTCTTCGTGATTATTTTAACAGCCAAACTTTAAAGTGAAAAACGTAAGGTTTCGTATATTTCGGAATTTTTTTGGGGAAGAAGAAATTTTCTTCGACCCTTAGAAATTACTCATAATATACGATGACATTAGATCTCTATATTAAAAAAATTTGAACTCAGAAGCTATCATATTTTCATTTTTACAGAGCCGGCAAATTGTAACTTTTTAAAATTTTGCAATATTCCAAGTTCAATATCTCTGGTGGGCAGTTGTTTAAAAATTTGAAAATTACAGAAAATAAAGATCTGTACATAATTTAACTATGGTATAAAACTTGACTTGGAGACTTTTCTAGTTACGCAGATATAGGTGAGTGTAAAAAGCAAAAATTCAGCATTTGCGAAATGATGTAAATGCATTTAACATGCCCATTATTGCACATCCTAAGGCTTGAAATAATACTTTTTTAAAAATTAAATGCTACTAATGTTTTTTAATCAAGCATATATTTATCTAGTACATACATTAGAATTTGAAATTATTCAAAAATATGAGTGTGAGTCCACATATCTTTTTGTGAAAGACTCCCTAAATTTTAATTATATGCTTTGTATTTGGGATAAATTACATTTTTTATGCATTTTGACAACAATGTGTCCACACAAAGCGTTGCTACAACAGTACCTCAATTTTACTTAGATGTGTTGGAAAGAGTTTTAATTTTTCACTAGGTAATGGAAAATGATGGAGATACAGTGCTCTGTTGGTGTGTTGACCGGAGAAGAGAATAAATGTGTTTATGGTACTGTAATGAAGGAAATTCAGAATATCAGTTATATTATCCAAGATAAGCAATATCTCTTAAAGGCTAGAATTTTTGGTGATGTGACTTCAATATGTGAGTACCATAAGACCAAATATTTGTTTAAATATTACCATATATTTGGATGTTACTGATGTGATCCTTTGAAAATCAATAAAAAGACAATTTCCAGTGGGCTCAAGGAAATACTTCCAAAGCATAATTATAAAGCATCTACCACCAAGTTTGGCCTAGTTCCTGGTAAATCAATGGCTTGTCCTAGGTGCTTCAAAAAATATTTATTCATCAGAAAATTACTAAACACAAAGAGAAACTTGAAAAAAGGTTTAAAAACTGCGTAAGAGTTACCGGGACTCGAGTATTTCACCGATTTGTTCCAATTTCGAAAAGGATAATTCGATGATTCTTGACATACAAATCAGAAGAGTATGAGGAACTCCGAGTGAGCAAAACTGCTTCGTAGACACCAAGCACTAGTAAGATTATTTTTAGTGGATATGATGTTTGCTAATGACATTGAGACTTTAAGAGTTCCCATTTCTTTGAAAGTACAACCACCTGCCCAGAATGAGAATATCATTCAGAATATAAAGTGACCACTGATAATGGATCCCAATTACGAACGTGCTGAGAAAGCTGAGACCCACAGAAATATCAAAGGAAACTAAGAGTTTTATTTTCATATTCATTTCTATGTACCGATAAATTACAATGCTGTTAAACAAGTAAGGTGATGAATGCTATTATGGTATCAATAACTGACCTAATATTTCTTTCAATTTTCTTCGATATATTTGGTGAATGATTTTTAAGTACCATACAATTGGTACCCAAGTGTCAACAATTTTGTGGAGAGATTAACTGTGGACTATTTTTCTATACACCATATTATTATATTAAATTTCTTTTTTTCAATCGCCTAAATTTAAAAAAAAAGTATTATTTCAAGCCTTAAGATGTGCAATAATGGGCATGTTAAATGCATTTACATCATTTCGCAAATGCTGAATTTTTGCTTTTTACACTCACCTATATCTGCGTAACTAGAAAAGTCTCCAAGTCAAGTTTTATACCATAGTTAAATTATGTACAGATCTTTATTTTCTGTAATTTTCAAATTTTTAAACAACTGCCCACCAGAGATATTGAACTTGGAATATTGCAAAATTTTAAAAAGTTACAATTTGCCGGCTCTGTAAAAATGAAAATATGATAGCTTCTGAGTTCAAATTTTTTTAATATAGAGATCTAATGTCATCGTATATTATGAGTAATTTCTAAGGGTCGAAGAAAATTTCTTCTTCCCCAAAAAAATTCCGAAATATACGAAACCTTACGTTTTTCACTTTAAAGTTTGGCTGTTAAAATAATCACGAAGAAATAACAATTCCATGTTTTGACATACACAGAGTTGTAGTTCCAAGTATGAGTATTGCATAAAAATTTATTTCATTTTCCTATAACCGATGGTAGCTGAGTAACAGAAGTTAATGTCAAAGCTTGCAAATGCTAAAAAAGCTCTGCATCGAGATTGAAAAATGGCCGCCATTTGGTTGCCATGGAAACTAAAAATAAAATATAACTTGTTTTGAGCTGTCGAAACATAAGGCTATCTGCCCTCAAAAAATGAATTTTTTCTAAAATGGTCGAGCAACCAACTTGGACCACTTGGTATGGAATGACCCTATCGAGTTTTCATTATTACCAGTACGGATATTGAATATTTCCACAAAGTTACGCTTGAAACTCTTTCATACATGATGCAGTCATTTGTTTAAAGCATACGATGGTATAAAAAATTCTTTACTACTGATTTCTTTCCCAGTCAAATTAGTGTATTTCGACTGCGACACTATCGGACGCCTATATCAATTACGTATTAACGCGGCGAAGTCGAGAATCAACTTTTAGTCCCATTCGATTCCTCACATACAGTGGCTACTAAAGGTACTGTATACTATAGTACCCTATAGTAGATCTCTAGTTGCCATGGCGACTCCAGTGCGATGGCAGCCCCAGAAGTGGAAGGACGAGGGAAGTGCATTCGATGGATAGAATGCCGCGCATGCTCTAGAACCCCTACAGCCACCAACTGAGCTTCGTCACCACCCCAATCCCTATGACATCATCATCATCAGCAGTGGTCGTTTACTTATAAGATTGGTGAACTGCAGCACTCCATCCTTACCTCTAAAATGCTAATTCCCTCACTCTCCGGAAGTTCATCGTCAGTACTTTCTACTTTATTTTTCCTATGTGGTTATCCCAAGGTCCCTCTTAAGACTATTTTTCCATTAAGTATATTCTTCACAAACCAATTGTGCCTTAGGGTGGGCCCAATGCATTTCGTTCATCTTTGTGTAGCATTGCTCTATAGAGTCCTATCCTCTTCTACTCTTCTGTGTACTTCATTTCTTATTCATCCATCCATTTCATCTTCACCATTCTCCCCCAACGAGGTTTCGAAATCTTCCGAGTTTTTTACGGTCTGCTCTCCAGTTGTACATGCTCCCGATCTATAGGGTGCCACGAGTCACACGATTATTTTCACATGCTGTTCCTTCATTTGTAATCCAATCTTCTTTGAGTACGTTAGCCGCCTTTTTATCAAAAGCGCTTTCTCTGCTAGGGATATTCTTCCCTTGATGTCCGTCGTGCTTCTGTCCAGGTGATGGCAATTCCGAGATAGGTGAAGGAATCCACTTGTTCTAGTTCCTTTCCTCTCAGTGTGACATCTACATTCAGCACTCTCTTTCGGATACTAGGATTTTGGGATTAGTCTTATTTATTTTCACGTAGCATTCTTGGAGAACTTGACCCATAGTGTGTATTGATCTTTGGAGATCATCACCTTTTCCAGCTATGACTGCGATATCACCTGCGAAGCGGCGCATGTTACTGCCTTCTCCATGGTTCCGTGCAATCCTCTTTCTTAGTCTTCTCTTATTGCCTGGTCTATGTTTATGTAGAATTGAGCTGGTGATAGGTTCCATCCTTACCTACTCCTTTGTTAATTTTAGCTTATTTTTTTCTTCCGTATCTCATTCACACTGTGGTAACTAGCTTCTTGGATTGAGAGGGCAAAATATACTTCCGATTTTGTCATCCATTCTCAGTTTTTCCACAATTTGAATATCTAGTTACGATGAACACTGTTTAAGACTTCCTCTTATTCCAAAACTACCATACGGTCTGTTCAGATGTATCTTTTTCTCTACCATTACTCTCAGGCAGAGTATGGCCTCCTTTGTTCCTCTTTTCTTCCCAAACTCTAAAGGTTTTTCCGAGAGATAGTCTTCGATTTCCCCTTTCATCCTTCGGCTAACTATAAGCGTAAGCATTTTTGACACATATGACACTAGGGCTCAAGGTTCTGTGCCCGTCGCACTTTTCAGTCCTTGTCTTCGTCGGTATCGCTATCATAACACTCCTTTGAAAGTCTTCCGCTTGGGTAGCTTTGATTATTCCGTATATCTAGTCCATAGTTCCAAGCACCTTGTTGGTTTTTTCGTTGATGCTGTCCGCTCCAGTTGCTTTATTTTTTTAAGGATCTTTCACTGCTCTGTCCAATTCACCTCTCAGTAGGTCTTGGCCCTGGCAGTTCTCGCCCGCCTATTTCTTTTTTCATTAGATTTTCTTTCAATGGCCTCGATCCCAGCTAGAGTTCTTCGATGTTTTGTTTCCAACTATTTACTCCATATTCGCCATCTATCAGTGTATTCCCGTTATCGCCCCTAATATTGTTGCTTTTCGTTTCTCTCCCTCCTAAGTGCTTCTTCATTGGCTTGAATGCTTGTTCGGTGTTCCCCTCCATCATGTTTTCGCTAATATCCCAGTAGCAGCTTTCAATCCTAATCTCCATTGAATTCGTGCATTCCCAATTGACTTGTTCTTGGGCTTCTCAAAGCGGGTTGCCTCACATTCGATAATGGGGTTCTTGTATTTCCTTCTTTCTTCTATTAGTTCTTCAATCTTCAGTGAGATCCACGGCTTCTCAGTGTTGGTTCTATTACTCACCATTTTCTCTCCACCTACTTCTGCAATTCGGTCCTCACCAGCTGAACCTATCTTCCTTCAGTGCCCGCTTCGCTCCATTCTCTAGTTTTCTGTCAACGGCTATGGAGAATCTTTCCCTCTTACCTACTTCAACCAGTGCTGTCACGTCATCTTTTAACTTCTTGGTTTTCTTGTATCGAAGGCAGCCCTCCGTGACCTCTCGGCTCTGATCATCATTTGTCCATCTTTCGGGATAGCTCTTGCACTGCTTCACTTGACAAGTATTTAGTCTACTTGGTACCTGCCTTTATCCCCGGGATCTTCATGCGTGTCTCCAGCGCCGATGTTGTTCGAAGAGAGTATTAGCTACCACCATGATCGTTTCATTGCAGAAAACTACTAGTCTCTCTCTCCTTCGAGGCATCGTTTGCTCGTTCAGAAATTTCCTCCGCTGCTACTTTCTTTCCCCTTCACTACTCCGAGTACCTCTTCCATTTGCTCGTACTTTTCATTCACACAAGAGCCCATGTACGAACGAATACGAAACACGGGATAGGTGTGCCGGTTGAACGCTCAAGGTATATTCAATATTCATGTCTCAAGTTCTCACGGCTTTGCGCTTTCTCCAGTATCAGGAGGGGCGCGACGCATCGCGTCGCGGGATAGGTACTCTTTTTCCAAGCAATGCTGCCATTGGAAATGATGTAAACCACACTCAAATCGGAATATTTACATATAAAAAACTATTAAAATGTTCTAAATGAATCGCAACTCATCTCAACTTGTTTTATGTTCCTTTAAGTAGTTTGAACGACATACCAGCATAATTAGAATACAACACTTTTGGCGTCATTATAAATAAGAATATCTCGCCCTACCAAGGACAACACAATTTCAGCCACTTACTGCACTTCTTTTGGAGATATTTGCCACAAATTAGATCCCGTTTTTCATCGAAAATTGTACACGAACGCACTTCAAAGACTTTAATAAAAGGAGAATTTTTTACCGCCCAGATCTCTTTAGAATTTAAGCGTTTATAGTCGCAACCTTTTCTCAACTATTTTAAAAAACAAATCAATTACTCACCGGTGCTATAATTACAGAATCGCATATAGCTCATCTGAGAAGGCGTTTTCACCGTATCGGGCGAAATAAACTGGTTTCGTATTATTCAAGAGAAGACAGCGAGGAGACGTGATAAGAGTGGAAAACACACACTCCCTTTTCCTTCGAAGTGATGGTTTCAAATGGAAATTTTATGCTTCGCATTGAATTCATAGAGCGTGGAACATGCCGAAAGTTTAATCATTTCAATAAACCGTCTCGTTTTCTCCTGTGCAATAAAATGCTCACCATCCCAGTGTCTAGCTTTTTCTCCGTTGACAATTTTGACAGTAATTAACCTACGATGTGGGGATTTTTTAAAGCTAAGCTCTTAGGTGAAACAAAAGTACAGGGAATCCATGCATATATATTTGGAAAATAATTTAATACACCACACGATTGAGATCACAATGAGACCCGACGGGAAACAGAAATAGAATTGAAAATTAGTCATTCCAAGGAAGGAGAATGATAGACTTCGGTGAATTAATAGACCCAACTTTCCATCAATGTCGTCCATGTTTACTCGTTAATGAACCACAATAATCCATAATTTACCTATATCACTCACTTTAGTCAGTCTCGCTTGGTGGTATTCCATCATTAAAAAATAAAGATGACAACTTTTACTAAAACCACTAGATTTTACGGAAAAGAGATACAAGAGTCATGCAGAGAACATGCAAACGATGATGTGAGTACTGCGAGGAAGATTAAGAAACGACCATTAGGGAGCAAGTCAACTAATCAGCTACACTAACAGTCGACAAACCAACTTAAAAGTCTCATAGACAGCCATCGCTCTCTCATTGATCAGGGGAAAAACGACATGTAAAACCGATCTGTTCACCAGTCTATTTCCCATATTTTATTCTCATGATCTAAACTAAAGTAGTATGTTGGAGTTCGTAAAATATTAACAACTTCGTCAGATATTATATAGATAGGTATATATATAGGATAGATAATAGGTTTTGAATATACATTAAAGATTAAGACTAATTTTTAATCAACGGTCTGAAAGCCATTCCCATTCCAGTTGTTACAAGAGATCAGTAACACTAACAAGACTATCGCAACGGCCTATCACGCATCTTACTGATCTCTACACGCGCTATAACTCTGCCCACTTCTTGAGGATCCCAAATACTGGCAGCGCATTCCAAACGGGGTCTAACACGGGAGAAGTAGCTGATTTCTCTGACTTTATCGTCGCTATTTCCAAGTACTCTTTTAACAAATCCTAATTTACGAGTACCTTGACCAGTTATTTCCCGCATATGCTGGCTCCACGAAAGATCATTACCTTAATTCCGAGGTATGCAACTGATTCAAGTCTATAATTGGGTAAGCTGCATGTAAAAGTTGTATTAAGGGGAATTTTTTTCTTTTCCAGAAGTTCATTGCAATACATTTTTTCAAATTTAATTTTAGCTGCCACGCATCGTACTACAGGTAATTGCCGTTAGGGCCTTCGTTAGCGCTTCCTTATCATTATTGCCACGGATTTCTCTGTACACTACAGCGTCATCTGCCAGTTGTCGAAGCTCACGTAGTGTCGACTATTTCACCAATATCATAAACATACAATAGGAACGGAAGTAGACGTATGACATTTCCCTGTGGCACAGCCGAAGTGACTGCAACCTCGTTAGATATAGCGCCGTGTTAAACTACCTGCTGTACTCAATAGACAAGGAAATCTCTAATCCAGGAAATTACATCGTCGTCTAAGCCGTAAGATTTTAGTTTGATAGGTAACTTTCAATGGGTCACTTAATCAAATGCTTTTTTTGAAGTCAAGAAAAAGTGCGTCCCCTGGAATTTTATCTTCACTGGAGACTAAAATGTCGTTAGCCAACAGTACTAATTGAGTTCCGTAATATCTTCCCTCCCGGATTACGTGTTGTATTTATAAGCAAGTTTTGCATATAGAGGTGTCTCATTTCTGAACTAACAATTATGTGTCCAAGACTGTAATTCGATGGTTGTTCCCTATCACCACTCTTAAATATGAGACACTACATTGACAATTTTCCAGTCCTTGGGAACTACGTGTTCCTGGATGGCTATCCTAAATATTATCTGCAAGTAGAGGGTTATGTCTGAAGCGAGTTCTCTATACATGCGGGAATTTCTTCGACCTTCGGATTTCTTTGCAAGAGCGGCCAGTGTCGCTAACGATGAACCTCTCAACTCTCGGGAAACATTAGGAAACGAGACGTATTTTCGGGAATTATCTAGCCACGGCTGAAAGACGATTACTCACCAATGTCCCACCGTCCCCCACGCCATTGACACAAATGTTCTTAACCCAACCGTACAAAACACTACGGCATGCGCACTGAACAATAAACAGACTTCAGGGAAGTATTTTCCTGATGATAGCAGCAAATGTATAACTACCACAGTTAAGATATAAATAGGTGACTGCGATTGTTGAAGGTAAGATATATAAATTTTAAACCTTCTAAAACCATAGATTATCTACCTGTATAATAATCGAGTGGAGGTAAGAGGAATAGGCCATCTAATCGAGTTACGTAGTGAAACATAACCATAATATCCAACAGCAACTTTCTCCGAATTTTCAACGACATCAACTGCAAATCCTACGAAAAGGGTTGTCCAAAGCTTCGTGTCACTTTCATTTCTTAAGATTATATCGAATATTAGGAAATTAATGTAATATTTTAGAAGAAAATTACAATAGAGGAAACTATAGGTAAATTATATCGAGTCATGATATATAATGACTCGATGCTTGTGTTTAAAATAAATGTCTCTACTTAATTACCGTATCAAAAATATATCTGGCTAAATCTGACTTAATAGTCATAGCTTAAATATACATTTGGTTTCATTTTGAAAGATTATATATTGTGATTTTCGTACCAATCCATGTTTTCATAACGAACGACATATTGAGCAAATTTATTTCGTATAAAAAGGGGATGTTGAAGTGTGGGGGTAAATTACTAATTTGTTGGCTGCGTAAACTATACAATTTATGCTTACAGGTTTCTGTTGTTCCAGCGGATTGGAAGAATGCTATCATCGTTCCGTTGTACAAAGGGAAGGGAGAAAAGACCGAATGTAATAATTATCGGGCCATTAGTTAATTGAGTATCCCGGGAAAAGTGTTCAGTAAAATATTAGGTAATCGAAAGAGTGAGGAATATTACTTCCGACAGAATATGGGGTGTGCAGTGTGGGTTTATGCCTGGGAGAGGATGTAGTGACCAGTTTTTTGCACTTCAGCAAGTGATAGAAAAATGTATGAGTGTCCGAAAGAAAGTGTACTGTGCGTTTGTCGATTTAGAAGGCATATGACAGAGTAAATAGAAAGAAGTTGTGGAAGGTTTCGAGAGACTATGGAGTGAATTGGCAGTTATTGAATGTTATGATGGCGATGTATGACAATAGTAAGGCAAGAGTAAGAGTTAACGGGGTTCTGAGTGATTGGTTTGTAATAAATCGTGGAGCCAAGCAAGGATGCGTAATGTCTCCATGGCTGCTTAATGTATTTATGGATAAATGTATTAGAGACGCATGTAGTGAAAACGACGGTGTTTTGATTGGAAATGTAAACTAGCAAGTTCTTCTATGTGCGGATGATGCTGTTTTCATCTCAGGCAGTCAACAGGGATTACAGAAGCTCCTAGATACGTTTTGTGAATCAACGGAGAGAATGGAATTGAAGGTAAATGCGTGCAAGACTAAAGTAGTAGTTTTTGATAAGGAGAATGGGGAGAATAAGGAGAATGGGGAGAATAAGGAGAGTATGATGAGGGCGAATGGTGAAGTAATTGAACAGGTGGATGACTTTGTGTCCTTAGGTAAGATGCATGCGAAAGATGGAAGAATAGATGAGGAGATAAAGGCCCGTGCGAATGCTGGAAGGAAAGTGGTAGGTAGCACATGGAGCATATCAAGGAATGAGTGCTTGTCTAAGGAAGCGAAAATTGCCGTGTACAAAAGTTTACTTATCCCCACTTTGATATATGGTAGTGAAACATGGGTATGTCAGGGTGAACATAAGAGTAGACTAAACGCCGTGGGTATGAGTTATCTGAGGAGTATTTGCGGCAAAAGTAGGATGGATAGGGTCAGGAATGAGTGGGTCATGAATAAATGAGGGTTAAATGCTCCAGTAATGGACGTGTATGTAAGTAGCGTGCTTCGTTGGTTTGGCCATGTTGAGAGAATAGATGAGAGTCGAATAACGAAACAGATATATGAGAGTAGAATGAATGGTGAGAGAGGTAGGGGTAGGTCGAGAAAGTTGTAGTTGAATGTGGTTGAGGAAATTCTTAGGAGGAGGAATATTAGGAGTCTTACAAACAGGAGGGCGTGTATGAAAGTGTATGGGGGTAAATGAGGCAAAAGAGGTTTGCAAGGATAGGTCAGTATGGAGGAAATTATTGAAGCAGAGTAAGGTGTACAATTATGTATTAATGAGTGAAACATTTTGACTGTGCCTACCCCGAAAGTGAATGACGTGATGGGTATGTATGTATAAAAAGGGGAAAGTACCCATAAATTCAATCAATAAATTTATAGACTGTTATTTAAAACCCGGTCCGTGAGGTTTTGACATCACTACTGAGGATTCATCAATGCAGACAAACAAAATGACAGGTGTCCACAGAACGAAAAGAGAAAGTTAATATTTGGCGGAGTGACAAAACAAAGGAATGCCGTCGTCGCCGGATTCGGAGACGCGACCACGATTGAGAAAGCATGGATGTGCGGCCCAGTTATCTCGTAAACAAACGATGGGCCATCGAGCCAACGCCGTGACCTTGAACATCTGTCCTCCGTTCGATTGAATCAACTCAAAAAGTCCTCGTTTATCATCGAGCAACAAAGGCTCTATAATTCAAACGCAACCAGTTATTACTACAAGGGCGAAGAGAAGACCGCCCGTAACGAGAGAAATCATTGGCATCCGAAAAAATTCATCGCTCGTAGAAAATGACGTATTTCTCAATTCATCCTGTTCAACTTTCCGCGACAGCAAACTTGACGGCACGAGTTGTCCAGCAGACATACATATGAGTGGCAGCCCCAGGATTTCTATTATCAAGGATCGAGGCGTATTCCAGGTTTTCCATGAGGAAAATAACTCTTCGAGAAGGCTGCAAAGCAGAAGGGATGGCTATAGAACGTATGAGTCGCGTCAGATTAGGAAGAGATGGAATATAAAACTTCCGATGAGCAAGGAAACCGCTCAATGCGTTTTACCGGTGGATAGTTCAGAAAGTAAAACTATGGAGGAAGAAAAACTGATGGGTAAAGTAAAATGGGTTCAGAATAAAAAATGCTAAGCATAGCCACAAAACGTATTTTTTAAATTTTATAATCCACACTTCACCTAGAGATAGTTTTTTTTAATTTTACGCTAGTCGAAGATGGAAGATGCATGATTTGTACCCTTGTCCCGACTAAGTAGTGACCGAGAACTACCGCCGAACTTTCAATATCGACCCTGGAAAACAATTGCACTAACAAACAGGGAGCGGTCAACGGCGGCAATTTCGGCCAAACAAAGATACACTTTCTTAAATAGAGAAGGATCCATGACTTAGAAGTCTTAATTCATTCACCATAGAATGATTTACTTGAGAAATGAAAACATGCAACGGAAAAAAAACCCTCGGCGAGTTAAAAATTGTTCTGAGCGCCAGGAATAAATCGTTGAATATCACAGGAAACCACGGATTGTGGCCGCTGGACTCCAAGATTACAACACAACATTCTCATTCACAACTATGAAAGGTAAAAAATAAGACATTGTGCGCGCAGAAAAATAGATGAACGTAATTGAATTTGTTTTATTCAGCCCGGGAAGACTGACTGCAATGCCATAGTGTCACCAGGTATAGCATAATATAAGCACCAGGCATGGCAAGGATAATGGCATTAGGTAATTTGAAGGTAACTGCTGTATGTTACAAAATCCGAGGAATCTCGGGAAATCTTGACTAGGATTTATACATAATGACGTAATTACCAGAAGATGACTTATTAAAAATGAAGCCTGGGTAAGAAGTCAATTATATTTTTGTGGAAAATTTGCACGTTTTATCATTTCAATACCATAATTTAGTCCCATTATCTTATCATCATTATATTCATTAGAAAAATAAATTACTTTCATTTGCGTGTTTTACATTTACATCCCAAGTATTTCGGTAAAAGTCCCACAAACAATATCCCTGGGTTTTCCATGATTGCAACCGCTTGAAAAAACGAACTTTTTTCTGAAATTATTGTAGAATTGCACTTCACCCTGGCTGATGTTTTTGATGTAATAATAACCGTATTTTTTTATATGTCTCAAAGTGTTAAAGGAAAATAAGTAATCAGCCACATGGAACTATTTTTGAAGTAGAGTTCAAATGAAAGGAACAAAGAGGCAGATAGAGCGCTACGTGGATAGTAATGAATGCTGTTTAGCTAAAAGTTATAGTAAGAGAACGGGAAGTGAGATTTGGAATTGTATTCAAATGGTGAAATACAGACTGGCATGCCCTTAGAGTTCGTTAGGTGTACCAAGTGTCACATTTACTACCCCTACAAAGTCTAAGAATGTAGAAAGAAGAACACTCACAGAATCTAAGAAGTCAAAAAAAGATGAAAAGCTACATCAACGAGGTAGGATACAGCACACCCGACAGTAAAAACAGAAATGGGCTTCTGTCTCTTATCTCATTGTACAATCTGGCTGCCCTTTTCAAAATGGAGAATTACCAGCTATGGATTGCCATAGGTCATCAAGCTCTATCAAATGATTACGAATGATTATTTTCCGATACGAATGCTGAAAAAAGGCGAGCAATATAATGTGTATACAGTTCGAATTTGCCTATTTTAAAGTTTAAACTTAGAAGACAGCAGTGTTACAAGTCTCTACCGAAATTAGGATTACAAAACGCCAACATTTTCCCACTCTTATTTTATTTTCTTTCTCGCCGCCTTGAACCCTCGTTAAACCATAACCAAATTAAATATTTACTTTTCAACAAGTGTCCAAATTAGTTCTTTAACTGAGAGAAAACTAAAAATGCCATTTCAATATCATCTCGTCAGAATCTACCAGGCGAAGTCAAGAAAAATTTAGTCGTATACAGCCTGAAAACATTGTCACCTACTGAACCATTAGTTTAGGACTAATGCGCAACACTTCTCGCAGCAACATCTCAATCTGATCTGAAACTAACTGATTGTTTTATTTTGTTTAGTATATTTGGATACCCTCGGAAGCAAAGGAATCGCTTTAACAAGCATGCGTAGACTTTTGCCCTCGATGCTCGCACCTTGCATGTAGAAGATGGTCTAGGGTTGTCAAATGATATTCACAAAGCAATTGATGTCGGAGCGCGCTGTGGTAGAGTAAATACAAAGGAGCTAATTCCTCACTCCTAAACACGATCAAGAGCTTCGCCGGAAAGGGTGTCTCGCGCGTTCCGTAAACATTTAAATAATGAAATTTTGGCCTTTGACTTCATATTAGGAATGCCTTTTAAAAAAATGTGGGCTGGCCGACCGCGCAAGTCCGATTGGCGAGAACGAGACCACTCACTAGTCGGTACTTGGGCGATGCTCAAGCTGGAGGACTCACAGCGGAGATGCGGAACGGGACTCGGATTTCTCTTCGGCATTCTATTAGAGTGCGCCCAATACAGAACTCTGGTTCGCCGAAAAGGGTGTCTCGCCGGAAAGCGTGTCATGGAGTCGCGCTAGATTTTGGAGTGGCGATTCTGCTCGATGGGATCGCAAGGAAATCGTGCCGTATTACAAGGCCTTAATAGTCGCATAGATGTCAAAGGCATTGCAAGATACTTGGCCAATTATCGAGCGGCTACATTAAAACAATCGAGTCTTACTCACAAATGCCTCGAATTCAATGTGTTATAGCTGGCAATCAGATGTATTTACCGACCTTTGAAAAATTCTGGTAGCGTGGAGGAATTTCTCTAACATCAACACAAGTAGCCGAAACCTATATTTCCATTAGCCTTCCAATTGATTGAAACATCGTACCCAGCAAACAAAATACGTCCGCGAGAGTGAAAGATGATAGCACGCAGGAACTCATATGTATTGGAAGAAATAAATCGCATGGGTTTGTACAGTGACACCGAAAAGGAACATTGGAATCCCACGTGGCACTGCCAATCAGCACCACGACCAAGCCAAAAATCCCGCACTCTTACGCAATATTTTGGGCAGCAGCCTAGAAAACAACGCGGTTCAATTTTACTGTCTTCCTTAAAGACAGATAGCATTTCGTTTGGTATCAGTTTCTTCATTCAGATAAATAAAATGGTAGTTAATGGTACACCTACCTCTTAACATTTGTGCACGAGCCTTTGCATAATTTTGTTTCTTCGTGGACTTTATCTTACGCCGACAGAAGCATTCATGAAATTGACCCACAATATAGGGATGTCCGACAAGCCGGAGACCAAAGAAGCAAAGCACGAGTTTCGATAACAGTGGTGTATGGAAAATATTGATACTAAACGATAGCCGATGGAATACTAGTCCTGAGCTAATATAATAGTCCTGAGCTGGAACCAGGAAAAAGTAATCAAGAGCCCCCACCTTTCAGAATTCTTTCCTCCTCGCAATTCATAAAAAAACGCTTTAGCTAAGTAAGATTATCTTCTCATGAATAAAATGCTTCTTATGATTGCAACTTTTTTACCCCTATGTACTTTTTTAAGCTAATATTCTTCCTTCGGGTACTGAAGCTTCATAGCGAGTACTCAAAACTTAAAGGAGGATGGGTCAATTTATATGTCAATAATTTCCCTTATGGCTATCTCGGAAAGTGCTTAAAAATCTCTAAATTGTGAAAGTGAGAGGATTTGTGTTTTATCATAGAGTAGGTTTTATCTTTCGAACAATTCGGAAAATCGGGCCACACGAATGTGCCGCGGTCACTAGTTAAATCATTCTGAATCATAATCGGGAGTAAAACCGAAAACAAAAATGTTACCCTATAAAAAATTAACTTATTGTAAAGCTCAAAATGTTATGATGAAATAATTTCAGCCTTCGTGCAAAACACTGTGAAAGTCGCCGTTTTTAAAGAAACGCGTAAATGTCTCGAATGATAAAAGGTTGTCATAAGAGTGCCACAAAGAAAACAGGGAGTCATGATTCATCGAGTCGACGATTCGCCGAAAGAGAGAAAGCGAAGTTATCAAGTGGTCTCTGGACTGATCAGCGATCAGATAAGAGTACACCTAGAAGCTAATCTACGGCAAGAAATAATTACCCGTCGAGAATGCATTACCAATGTACGGAATCAATTACTCCAGGGTCAAATTCGCCCCCTAAGCACATTCGGTGAAATACTGTAAGGCCCTTGTGCGAGTTTGCTAGGTAAAAAACGTTCGATTTATAGAATCGATAAATGTGCTAGCGACTTAGAAACACGTTTGTGCATAAAAACAGAAAACTGTAGCAGAATATTAGCTATAGTTCTTTCCATTTGACATAACATTTGCTGATAAATTGACTTTTCACTGATTTACAGTGATATGGCTCTGCAATCGCATAGTGAATTCAGCGAAGCGTGAAACTAAACTATGAGCTGATAAATACAGTTCGTTGTCGAGGTAAAAACTTATTTTTTCCTAAATCATCTTCCCATGAAAAACTCTACCATGTATTTCACATGATGAAATTTCCACAAAAATTAGTTTAGTTTCATACGCTAGGAGATCGTGCCAGATTGTGACCATAGTTTGGTTGAAACTTCGCATTATTCCATTCTATCGCAACTGATTTACATCAACTATGTAGCCATTCTTTAGTTACCATTGAAAGTAGCAGTCTTCAATCGGAAGACAATAGTTAACACACACATGATTATCCATAAAACATGACTGTATCCATCGACCTGACATGAGCTAAAAAGAGGTGTCGCTAATATACTTCTATATAAAAAGACGTAGTACCATCCAAGATGAGTAGCGATGTACTTCTATTGTTAGTGAATTTGAATAGTTCCAAATGGCATTATTCAGTCTGCCTTAAATATACTATTCATGATATAAAAGTTATTATGCAAGATCGAAAGAAAGTTACTTACGGCAATTCACAGATTACAAGCCACTCAATGTAAATAAAAAATGATACGTGAAGATTTTCGCGTTATTTTCTACTGAACAGGATTCTACTTAAATCAATGTACACGATGAATAGGCTAATTAAGACAGACTTACGTTCATCTACTGGTAATACAAATAAATAGTCAAAGAAACCAATGTACCGATAGTAATGAGTCGGTACCACAGGCCTGGTATTAGTAGCGCTTAAAAATACTCGCTGGTTAAATCCGGCACTTTTTTTAGGAAATGTCCATGCCTACGCTACGGGTCCCTCTTAATTCTTGATTCGTCCTTCTAAATGTCAAGTAACAAGGACTTGTGGTAGGCAATAATAGCCCTGGGACGTAGCATATGCGTAGCTTGCGTGAACTTCATATAAAATTTAACTGAAAGAAGGTCACTCCAATGCAGTTATTGATTTTACTTACAAAATTGTCAGATGCCTACGTGCATACATCATTTAGGTGAGCATCTCTTTTTTTATGGCTAGAACTTCGGTGAGTACCGGCTGAGGAATACCTGAAGTTGACAACACTGGACCAAAGTGATTACCACTACATTTACTAATCGATCTCAGATTGATCTGAATTTGGACCGATCTGAAAATTCCAAGCCAGCCACCTCAGATCGCCTGATTTACCAGCATGGACTGAAAATATTGATAATGAACAATCGAATCTACCAGTTGACGCACGAGTGACTATAGTTGTCGCAGAGTTTCTGTGCACTGGAGAGTTCCTCCAAGCCTAGCTGCCCATGGTAGATGAGCAGCGATTGGCTGCCGGCGTCCAATCCCGTAAACCGGTTCTTAGCTCAGTGCGCGCCGCGTACGAATACTGTAAGTGGCGACCCAAAAGAATCGGCGAAAACGAACGCCTCGCCGGCTCGCCGCGGCCTGGTAGAAGAACGGGATCCCTTCTTGGAATACTAGTGAGAGTAAGGAGAACGGGGGAATCTTGGGAAAGATTGTGCATACACTATATTTCTCGAATATAAAGTAAGCAAAAATGAGGATGTGAGGTGGCCAATGATAGATACCTTTGGATGCCTCCTCTGCAATTTTCTTTACGTCGTGATGAAGGTAGATCTTAGCGTGGAAATGTACTTTGTACGTTTAACCTACCATACAGGTACACCAAATCCTGTATTCATTGTTCCGCGAAACAATCAGAATAACGCCAGTGGTTGCGATAAAATACTTTATACTGATTAAAATGGTAAATATCGCGCCGAAATACTGATTGATTGCGATGAAGTTCCTTTATTTCTTCATCGAAAAGAAAATGTCATCGAGATAAGTAAAGCATAAAAATAATTTATTGCCGTGCTGGAGGTTGAGGCTCAATTCTTGCGTGAAGTAAAAACTGAAATCTTTGTGATGAATTAAAATCAATTGTTAAAATCGGTCATTTATTTATATTAGGCCTCGATCATACCAGGAAAAAAATGGGAAAATGTCCTCCAACGGAAACCGCGTAAAACTGAAGCTTCTTACCGTGTTCTGTGAAGGTTGGTGCCGATTTAGAAACAGCATAAATTAGAATCCGCGTTGCGGGAAGCCACGTTCGGAGAAGTTTCACTGTACTCAGGACGATAAACTACTTTTTATCTCCATTTTAATTGGCTATCAGATAATCCTCTATTAGAAAATATGCCCAAATAGTTGAAACAGCAATAAAATGAAAAATAGCTCATTTCCAAATCGTACGACGTTCCGAAAATGATTTAGTCCAAAATGTGTAAATAGACTATTTCTACTGAATCGGTGATATTTTGAGCCATAGTTACATCACCTAAATAACTTCTTCTAAGAAACAGCTTTGCTCCTTAATCGCATGCAGCTCTAAGAATTTAGATTCTGAGAAAAACTCATTAGCAGGTAACACATCCCCTAGAGCCGTGAGCACGAACCCCTGAGATATCAGCGCATGACCGTGAAAGGAAAGCTGCGGGGCGCTCGGCAGGTGCCCTGCAAAAGGGAGATAATCCGTGCTGACCCAAGTATCGGAAACAAGTGCGCTCATGGGGTCAGATCTTTATTCTAGAGTTTTTGGGGTTTCCACGAAATTTGTTAATGGGCTTTCTGGGCCCTTGAAAGACTCTCTATGGCTAAACCGTTGCTGGTGCCAGTTCGTTGAGACCTTCAGAGTGAATCTCGTCTTCAGTGGTGCTGTGTCAATCCCTCGTGTTACCATGCCTAAGGAATTTTCTGCGGAGTTACGGGCACGCGTATTTAGCGTTTACCTTTACTTTTGCAAGGAAATGGCGAGGGCAACTCTCCCAGATACACTGAGTGACAATTCCGTAGTAGATCGTGAAAGACTGTGCTTAGATGAAGTGTCGAGTAGCGAACATTATGAGTTCCTTGGAGTCAATTTATATCCACACGGATCATCATCAGTGTATTTGTGTGAAAGTGAAAATGACCTCAACGTCCCCAACCGTGGTAAAGTGCATCTGAGTAAATTTGCGGCTGTCAACGCCGGATGTTCTCGCTATGAAAACGGCGAAGCTGTCAAAAAAACAGCAATGGCATGTAGCGTGTCCACCCGCTATGTTTATACCGTGTTGAAAAACATGGGGAAGGAGGAGGAGAAGAAGAAGAAGAGAGGGCCACCTCCCAATAAAAGTAAAATGGACGAATTCGATGAGGATTTGGTGCGTCGAATATTTCTGGATATGTACCACAATGGTATTTACCCAACAGTGGAGAGAGTGAGAATTGCTTTCCAAGAAGCGACAGGATACGATGGATCAGACTCTTCTTTTAGGAAGATATTCAACAGCCTGGGATTTATGTATGTGATGGGTAATGATGGGAGAAAACTATTGATGGAGCGCTGTGATATAAGGGAATGCAGGATAAAATTCCTGAAAATCATGCACTCCCACCGTGTGAACCCTATTTACCAACAAACGGTGTATTTAGATGAAACGTGGGTAAATCAAAATTACTGCCGGCGTCACATCTGGGTTAACTCCGAGAGAGAAGGTGGCATGCGTGTTCCAACTGGGAAGGGTGGACGATTAATTGTGACTCATGCAGGATCCAGTGAGCTCGGATTTATTGGTGATATGGGTCTAGTTTTTAGATCCGGCAGCAGAGATCCTTTGTCTGACTACCATAAAGATATGAATGCGGATTGTTTTACCTGGTGGTTCGAGGAACTTTTGAGGAGGTTGGTCCATGATTGTCATGGATAACGCGAGCTACCACTCCAAAGTGTTAGAAAAAATACCAAACAAATCCAGCCGGAAAAAGGAAATACAATCCTGGTTGCGACATCACAAGGAACCACTTAGTGATAGTAGCACAGTAAAAGAACTGCTTCAGAAAGTGAAAGACTTCGTAGTGAGAAACAATATCACGACATCATACCAGTTGGACGATTTAGCCCTTTCAATGGGCCATTTAGTGGTCCGTCTGCCTCCCTACCACTGCAAATATAATCCCATTGAATTAATATGGGCACAAGTCAAGAGGTTCGTGGCAGAGAGGAACACTACATTTAAAATGGTTGATGTGGAGCGTTTAACGCACGAAGCTCTAGCAGCTGTGACGAAGGAGGATTGGAAAAAGTGTGTTCAACATGCAGAAAATATTCAGGAAGAAGACTATAAAAAGGAATCTGTCTGTGATGAAGTGCCCAAAGTAGTAATTCCCCTTAGCGTTGAATCAAGTGATGAAGATTGAAAAAATGCAAGGATCGGATCAGCGAGAACCTGGCTTCCCGGAACAAAATTGCAGCTTAAACTAAGACATGAACCACCAAAAACGTAAGAGGTATGTTGTGGTATTTTATGATTAAATTATATATGAATCGGTTATTTTTCACTTCGTTACTATTTTTCGAGTAACAGGCTTTCTTCTTAGATATACGTTTACGGATGTTTTATAGTTTCTTTCCCAGCGATAAAAATTTTGGTTGTTATGATAATTAGTCGCAACTTTTGTATTTGTATTTTTCAAAATGTTGGTAAAGAGGATTTAAGTTTTGTTTATTTATCGTGAAAGCACAGTGACCTCCGCCGATGAGGATTACTTTCTAATCTCACTGCGATGACTATTGCAATCACTGCAAGTTTTGACTCGATATATGTAGTAGTTTCTAGTCCAGAGTATTTCTGTTTTAAAGGCCCTCGAGTCGGCGAGGCATAGCGTTCGTTTTCGCCGATTCTTTTGGGTCGCCACTTACGGTATTCGTACGCGGCGCGCACTGAGCTAAGAACCGGTTTACGGGATTGGACGCCGACAACCAATCGCTGCTCATCTACCATGGGCAGCTAGGCTTGGAGAAATTCTCCAGTGCACAGAAACTCTGCGGCAACTATAGGAGTGGGAACAAGTGCAGAGTTAGAAAATTTCAGTCGCATTCCGAGCGAACAAAATTGCCCAATTGGAGGTAGAATTGCGATGAGCTACGATATCATCAATGTAACATCACTCGCCTTGAATAATAAGGTTTATATTTTCTTTCCAAACGGAAACCAAAAGAATAATGAGGATCGCCACAGAACCGCTGGTTCAGGTCGATCTGAAATCTCAGAGTGGCCGAGCCCGCCCGCTTCTCAGATCGATCCCACTATCCCGTTGGGTTTACCATACCGAGCGGATCCAGTCAGACCGATTGAAAAACGTAATGAACGACTGTCGTTTCATCATTGCTGAAAATGTGTATTCAGAACCTTGTCGCATGGTTATTTAAGACTCAAGAAGGTAGCGTGAATTCAGTCCCAGAAAAGTCCGTTTTTGTTACAAAAAAGTCTCAGAGGGTTGAAAAACATACGAAAAAAGTCTCCAAAAAAGTAATTAAAATGTCTAAAGCGAAATTCAACAAGCTGAGTCGTTGCAACCACAAAGGTCCAAATTTTAAGAAAACTTTTTTTCTGCACTCCAATCATAATACTTCGGGGGGTTTCCATTCGCTCCAGGGCGGTAATCACTTCGCAACACATCAGCGCACTTGCCTTCCATTCATTACTGACCCAGCGCATTTAAACACAGATAGGAAGCAAAGCAGATGTCTGCTAAACCACTGAAGATAATGGCATCCGTGATAGTCGTCAATTTTGATGACTTTCAATAGAGGCGTCAAACGTGCATTTTATACACCTTTTAATTACTTTGCAATAAAAATCTTTCGTTTTAAATACTTGTTTTTTCCCCAAGAATTATCATTAAGTTACATGGTTACGTACGTTTATGCGGCTTGATTTTTAGAGCACGTAAAATTGTTATTATTTATCGTACATCAGCGGTTAAAAAACCATTTCCGTCAGCGTGACTATTGCAATACAAATAAGAAAATAATGTTTAGATTACCTGTTAATTTTCATAAGTTATAAACTATGATGCGGCTGATCAGTAGGTGTCATTACCCACCCGCGGTGAGGGGTCGACGCCGAGGCTGGGATTTTGGCCGACTAAATGAGGGTCGACCCTTCCACTGGGTCTCGCGGGCAGGTAAAATTGTGTGCGGTCCCAGCAAACGGATTTAAGTCCTTGTTGCTTCGAACGTATTCAACAGTTTATTTTAAATATTTAACACACAAAGATTTAAGCTCCTTAGAACGTATTCAAAACACTGTAAAAAAAAACATTCAGCCGAGACTGTTGTTCACCCCACAGAATATGCACATCGGTATATGAAGAGCGCTCATTTAGGTTGCGCCGTGAACGTTGCCGTCGAAGATGCCACTATGAGGTTAGGTAGACTACTTTACAGTCCGCTAATTGTCAGATAATAAAAGAAAAGGGAAAGATACGTCACATCTACGACATCTATTGTTCTATATACATTTACAGGTAGTGAAAGCTTCCGCGGAGTGGTCTTGAATAATGATGGCTTTCGGAATTTCTTCCGCGTTGTGTCATTTTGTGACGACAGTTTCGCGAACGTTCCAGCTCGCATCATCATAATGAAGAAAAGAGCTGGAACGCTTGCGAAACTGTCGTCACAAAATGACAAAATGCGGAAGCTAACCCGAAAGTCAATATGATACATTTATATCAGCGGTTCCCAAAGTGGGCGCTACCCCCTGGATGGCGGTGCTTTCATCTAAGGGGACTGCAAGGGGGCCGTGGAGGCTGAGCCATTACCGAATACACACGTCCGGGGATGAGTTTACAATCTCTCAGTTGGATTTGAAATAAACAATAGTTTAATCGCAGTTGTTTTAGCTTTGTTTGTATAAATATCTTGCTTTGCTCATGTAGTCCATGACGATAAAGCTAATGGCTGGGGGCGCTGGGTAAAAGTCTGTAGGAAAAAGGGGACGGAGGCTCGAAAAAGTTTGGAAAACACTGCTTTATATGTATGTACCCATTACCTACGTACGTAGTTCCCAAAGTAAGGTGAATTATAACTGCAGAGGTGTAACCGTATGATTGGATTCTTATATTTATACATTTACAAAGACAAAAATAATAAATCCATTACAGAAATGAAAACAGCAGTAGTTGCCAGGTCTCCACTTAGGTAATGAAGAACATTATCGGGCTCTTCTTTGGTGACTTTTTTATTCTTACCCATATGAAACCAAAAATCAGGGAGAGAAAATATTGTAGAAAAAATGACAAACTAAGGACAAAAAATCAAAGATATAATGAATGATGTACTTCAAGAAATAGGTTTTTTCAAGGAAAGTTAAAAATAGACAATGCACAGGAAATCATTTATTTACTATTATTCTGGCTATAAATGCCAGGCTTCTTGAAACCTCATTCTCGTTAAGGCTCAAATATCATGTATCCTCCATTAGTAAAATATATCCAGTAAAGCTATAAAGTCCCAATGATCAAGATGTAGAACACTGAAAGCTGCCTGTTCTCTATCACTAATGAAGAGTTTTAAAAATTAGTGTTTGAGTCTTCATACAAAATGCTGTTGCGGCCACAGCAAGTACCAACTTGAATGATCAAATCAAAATAAAATTTGTTTCATAAAGGTCAGGAAATGTAATTTCTTCGAAAATCTTGTAAAGTGGTAAAAATCCATTATTGTACCTGCCTGTTAATCTAGGAAAACTAAGACCTTTGTTACCTCAAAAAGGAATGTTTTCCACTTTAAAGGAAAAACTAAGTAAAACGCTTTCTGATGAAACCGCAAAATTAGAGCATTTTACATACATACCAATCACGACGTTCCCTTCTGGGGTAGGCACAGTCACAAACTTTCACTCCCCCTGCCACATGCCCATGTGACTGCTCGCAGGATATTATGTAGATGTAGAGAAATAAATATTTGTACACCTAACTCTGCTTCAATAATTTCCTCCATACTGACCTATCCTTGCAAACCTCTTTTGCTTCATTTACCCCCGTACACTACTTCATACATGCCCTCCTGTTTTTAAGACTCCTAATATTCCTCCTCCTAAGAATTTCCTCAACCACAACTTTCTCGGCCTACCTCAACGGCACCTCGCACCACTCATTTCATTCTTATACATATATCTGCTTCATTATTCGACTCTCATCCATTCTCTCAACATGGCCAAACCAACGAAGCACACTCCTTTCATATATGTCTATAACTGGAGCATCTAACCCATATATTCATTTATTACCCACTCATTCCTCACTCTATCCATCCTGCTTATGCCGCAAACACTCCTCAGATAACTCATACCCACGGCATTTAGTCTACTCTTATGTCTATCATGACATACCCATGTTTCACTACCATACAACAAAGTGGGGAGAAGCACACTTTTGTACACAGCGATTTTCGCTTCCTTAGACAGGCACTCATTCCTTGATATGCTCCACATGCTACCTACCACTTGCCTTCCAGCATTCGCACATATCTTTATCTCCTCACCTATCCGTCCATCTTTCACAAACATCTTACCTAAATACACAAAATCATCCACTTGTTCAATTACTTCACCATTCACCCTCATCACAGTTATTCTCTCGATTCACCTTATCAAAAATTACTACTTTAGTCTTGCATGCATTAACCCTCAATTTCACTCTCTCTGTTGATTCACAAAACTTATCTAGGAGCTTCTGTAATCCCTATTGGCTCTCAGAGATCAAAACAGCATCAGCCTCATATAGTAGAACTCACATGTTTACATTTCCAATGAAAACACTGTCGTTTTCACTACATGCATCTCTAACACATTTATCCATAAATATATTACAGAGCCATGGTGACATCATGCATCCTTGCTTTACGCCCTGTTTTGTTAGAAACCGATCGTCCAGGACGCCGTTACCTCTCACACTTGCATTACTATTATCATAAAGCATCATCATAACATTCAATAACTGCCGATTCACTCCATAGTCTTTCAAAACCTTCCAAAACTTCTTTCTATTTACCCTGTCATATGCCTTTTCTAAATGAACATGTTGTTGATTGTTGATTTTGTGCAATTACCTGGTGAAAATTCTATAAACATAACTTAACGGTGGTATATTCATGCATTAGCTCTATTTTGCTCCAATAACTAATATTAATGGTCACAATGACAACTATAAAAGATTAATACAGAAGTTTCAGCCTTATCTAATTGGAAAACCCCCATGTACCCACGAGCAACTTTAGTTGTATGTAAATATTTCCCGACATTACAAACTATTCTTTTGACCTCAATGAGTTCAAATGATGTAAATGAAGCAAAAGAAAAGGTCATTTGAGAAAAAAAATCGTTCAGGCACAAATGGGTTAACAGGGAAAATTTCATGAAAATCTCAGGAACCAAACAGTGGACTAGTGAAAGGCCGGTACTGCAACCACCTCACAACAAGCAGAATGAAGAAGCTTGTTGTAATTGTTTCTAACTCTTTGTAATCTCCCACCTGTGACGTTTTTACTCACTCATTTGTTTTTGTAATACCGGAAGTTGTTTCTAAAATAAACTGTGCTTCGCCATGTTGTTCCTATACGAGCCGGTTGTTTTCATTCAAAGCTCCAAGAAATCCCTGGTAATCGTTCTCCCGAGCTAATATTTCAACAAAGCTTCATACGGCTCAAAGACTCATGAACACATTTCTTTCTCAGCAAAGGGTACCATGAATACCTATAACAAGGGATCATTTTAAATGGCTTCACCAAACATGTGCATATCAGAATATCATATGGGTTCCTACTATACTGACAGTGGGATGCTGGAGGCATATGGAAAAGATTTCTTTACAATCACTGGGAAAAACAAGGAGTGGTGAGTTCACTACAATGGCATACCCATCCCACAACTGGTCCTTCCATGGCTGGTGACTGAGGCGATTCAGGGCGGAGGGAGGAAGTTAGACAAAGAGGTCATAAACTACATGGATTAGGCGTACATGCTCCTTTGCATTACATAATATAGTAGCAACTCGATAATACGAAGTACGAAATTACGAAGTTTCGATTTTATGAAGCAAAACTGTAGGTCCCGACGAAAAGCCTATGCTAAATACATGGCGCTATTCGAACATACGAAGTTTCGAAAATACGAAATTTTCGAAATTACGAACCTCGGACCCAGTCCCCACAGAGAAAATGAGTTCATTTTTACGAACCTTGGAGGAAAATCGCGTCAGAAAAGCTCTCTATTTGCCGACGTAGACACCTAACAAATCAGCGTTGCCGAATATAATCTATCAATTATGTATAATATGTGAATTTTAGTGCATGTATCTCTCACAAATGCCTGAGTCACACAATTATTTATTAAGTTTTAATCGTGGATAATTTAGATCACGAGTGATGGGAAAAATGATAGCTTGAGGCAATTTTTCCCTTATTTTATTTTTGTTTTAACTGTTAGCTGAATTTCCATGATGTAAACAATTCTCTTTTGGTTATAACTCATGTGTTGCTCCGTGTATCAGCTCAGTGCCATGCGCTGTTAGCGGCAATTTTAATAGTATATTGAGCGCTCGAACGGAAAATGACGCAATTAAATGATGGGAAATAGGACTAGGATACCTGTCGCAGCCACTATACCTAAATCCATGCTATCCTAAATATTTCATGAGACAATAGAAAAAAACAGTTTCCAAGAATTTGCGAGGGTATAGCCGTCCCCACGATTGATTTAATTTTGCATTTAAAACGGTTTATTTCTAATTTTGAAACAGATGACCCAATCGGGGGAGTAGCTCAACAATATAACATTGTAATATACTAGCTGTGCCCGGCATGCATTGCAATGCCTTTTTCTGGGTTCAAATCGGTCCCTAAAAGAATTTGAGACCTTCTATCCACTGCAAAATTCCGTCACCCGAGTTTGAAGACTAATATCTCAAAGACGGCTCAATCGATTTTAAAATGAAGTATGCTATGATGTATGCTCCTGGCAGTTCAGCGCGCTCTTTTTCCAAAATAAATATTAATCGATACTGATTAACCAAAGAATTCATTTAAGATTTTATAAGTGGATTCATGATGACGAACTCGATGGCTTGAAGAAGATTCAAACGGCGGTTTTCAGGGATGCGCGGAACGGAAAATAACGCAGTCTTGCAATTTTATCAATAACTAAAATACTAATCTACTAAATAATATGAAACTTCATTTGATTGTTTAGATAGTTCTTTGCTAAAATATTTGTGAGGGAAATTCCGATATTTTGATCCGTGTTGTTATTACGAAGCCGTAATTGCGATGCATCCGTTCGGAACCCGGAAAAATGCGCTAAAACTCTGTTTTTAAACAAACACTAAAATCAGTATAAACGGTAAAAAATGTTGTATACCATCATTAAACGCAGAAATAAATATGCTTCGATCTGGTGTACTTCATTTTAAAATAGATTGAGCCGCCTTTGAGATATTAGTCCTATGAATTCCTCGTACCAACACAGGAATTCGTAACGTACAAATAATGGCATGAGTTTTCATTCCATGCATACGCTGTGGTTTCCAAGTCAATTAAATATTCTATTGATGAAGTAGAGCAAAAATTTAAGATTTTAAAGCTTGAAAATCAATTCATAAGAAATAGCGACGTGTATGCGAAAATCGAGCGCAATTATTAAATAAATATGCTAACAAAAAGACTACTGCACCAAATCTTATTCCATGTACAAATAAATTACGTACTTTTTAACACAAATTATATCTTGTTGACATGTTTTGGATTGACATGATTGAGCAACTCGTAAACGATCTGCTTCGTTGCTTGCTTTCGTTCCTCGCTAGTTTGAGAAGCTCGCGAGCCAGAACTCATTTGTTGAAGCGACTCACGCTTTACCTAGTGTACAATGGTTTCAAAAATTCATAAACATTTGCGGACGCGCGCGCAACTCACCAAAGTTTCATCGCAATCCGAGCAATGGTATTGGAACGCATAGAAGTTGAAAAAATATTTTTATTTATTGGAAAAGACCTGTGATGAACCGCTGAGACACATTAATCCGAAGAAGCCGTCGTCCGCGAAATATCGTCCTATGAAGTATATTTCTTTGCATAAGTAAGCCAGAAAACTGAAATCTTAAAATAAAATCCCCACGGAAGCCCTGTCTTTAATTCCAAGACGTTGTTGGGGTAACTTCATGAAATTTTACTGGAACCAACTTTCATCCATTAATTACTACGGTGAATTCGTTGAGTAACCAGACCTTGATACATTACATTTGATATATCATTACTGCTATCCCCGATTTCCACGAGATAAATAACCAATTGAATCAGTTTTCATTAATGAAAACTGATTCAATTGGTTATTTGTGATGGCATGAGTAACTTTGAGTCCTTGGGATTTTAATACGCGTATAGGACACAACATCGGCAAGAACTGGATCCTGATGCGCTCTATTTCAAAATCACCCGACGTCTAGAAGGACCTAACTGCGGAAATACTACTCTGCGAAAACTTATTGTCGTTATCAGGATTTTACCACAGAAAGGAGTTAGGTTTCGGCCTCAGCTGCAGTAGATTTTTTCCGTGACCCTTCCTCTTCCAAAGTTGTCCTTGAGTTAATTTTACAAAGTTACGCTTCAAACAGTAAGTCCTATTTCGTTTTCGTGTTTTATGCTCCACAGCAAAGTCAAGCGTAGCAGTCTTGTCAGTGGCCACTTAAGTAGTCTTGTAAGTCGCAGATGGGAAAGAAAATAATTATGTAATGGAATGGAGAACGCTGGATCTGGAATATCTCCACGGTACACACTTAGGATGAAGTTTCTCTTTCACACTATTGTGAATAAAATGTTCCGAAAATCGTGGAGTGATTCGGATATCACTTTTTAAATACGAGGTATTTCATTAGCTTACCGAAGTTGGCATATAAGGACGCGATTAGATAAAATGACGTTCAGCATAACAGCTGAGACGCGAAGAGATTATGCACAGATGGATAAAAAAACAATCCTGGCCGAGTTTGGCCTAATAGAAGTATAAGCACGAATCATCGAAGTGAAAAAGAGCTTGGCCATGAGTTAATGTTTCTTACTCGAACTTCAATGAGCGGTGAAACCGTTTAGCTTGGATCGAAGTAACATTTCTTCCCAATTTCGTATATCCAGGAGGCGACGAGGGAGAAACCACAAATAATGACCTGTGAAGGATTTTTTTCAACTGGAGTGAGTCTTTTGCTCAATTTATCTGTGATTGAGCGATTAAAGAAAGGGTAATTGATGCGCGGTCGGGCCAGCTACCATCATAACTGCAGTTGAAGCGTTCATTCTTTCTCCAAGAACCGTGATCTGAGGTTCTATTTTCTTCGGTATCATTCTTCACGACCTCCACATAAATATTCCATCGGTCCAAAAAATATTGCCATTTAAAACCGGAAACTTAGTATACTCCGAGATGATTAGGATGTGGAAAATGTCCGAATCACGCCCAATTTGTCGTCATGCGATTAGTAATTGGAACAAAATATAATTTCTTCTCAAGTTCGTATATCCAGCAGGCGACGGGAAAGAAACCACAAACAATTACCTGTGAAGGATTTTTTTAACTGGCGTGAGTCTTTTGCTCATTTTATCTATGATTGAGCGATTAAAAGGGTGATTGGAAGCGCGGTCGGGACAGCTACCGTCTTTAACTGCGTAGATGTTAGAAACAACACCCATACCAGTTGCACGTCCTGATTAGCCGCAGATTAACAAAGCGAAAGTTTCATAAAAAATACAGAACGTGATTTATATACGTCTTCTAAACAGGACGAAAATTTTGCTAAGGAAATGATATCAAGCTAAAAATCATTTGCATAAGGAACTAAGTGGTGATAGTTATTTCGCGAAAGTTTGTGACATTTAGCTAATGATTTAAGGCGTTATTTCAAATGCTTTCTCGAATACCGACTAGAAATCGTTTTACAACGTTTCCAAAGACCAGAGAAGTCAGGGAGGGAGAGGGGAAATATTTTTCGCGATTTATTAAATAAGTTCGAAAATACGAATTGCCGATTTTTCGGTCCCGCCAACTTCGTATTATCGAGTAGCTACAGTAGTATTGTATGGTATCACTCACATCTAATCAAATCAAATGTAGAGTGTGACATATTGTGCCTCTGAATAGTGTTCTCTGAAGAAAGTAGGCAACAGAACTCTGGAGACTTAAGAAGTGGGCATGCTTAGGGATCGAGAAGGTGAGTTAGGTAGAGAGAGAGGAAAATTACCTCATTGCAGATAGGGGTTGATTTTTAATTTGGGGAAATGACCAACAAATAAGGGCATTTGCACCACTTCGAAGAAAAGGTGGGCAGATTCATAAGGCAAAGCTATAATTTTGAAAATGAATGACTGGTAGATAGAAACTTATTTTGGATTAGTTTTTATTTATGATTGGAGCCTAAGAGTTCACAGTTTAACGTTCCATCCCACCCACCAAGTGCATGGCCTTCACGATGAAAGCTCTTAAGATGGCACTCAAGTAGGTCGCCAGATTCCTCCATCAAATCTCCCCCTTCCATTACAAGGGCTCAAACCAAAGTCCTCAGGAGTGAAGGCCAACACTCTAATGCACCTACCCAACCTGATCCCCCTAGCAGGGAGGGAAGGAAGGTAATCAGCCGAGGGAAATTCAAAGGCGGCTGTAATGGTTTATAGAAGATTCACTGATGCCCAATTTTATAATGATCAGTTACCATGAATTGTAAGATGATGTAATATTTTCATTAACTTGATTAATAATAATTGAGTCCAAGTTTTGCAAACTTCATCAGGCTATCGCTTATTTCACATGAATGTTATTTATGGGAAAATGATATCACTGTCATTTTTAAAATGAGGCGTAATTTAACCAGGGATTTCAAAGTCAGACAGGACCAAACAATGAAACAGGAAACAGTGAAGTATTTATTATCTGACAGAGAATCTTGAGTTTTCTCCATAAGTATAGAGAGAGAATGGTAAAAAAACACTTTAACAGAGCATTAAAGATGCATTAAAAAGTGGAAATTCAATACTAGAACATTCGCTCTCAGTTAATTATACAGCTCACATCTAACGGATGACCTGATACATACCTCATGTGGACTTGAATTTTGGGAGCATATGATTGAGACATTAAATCAAAATACAATTATCTCAATTCACTTCAGTATTTATCTTGAGATAAAGCAAAAACATTTATGCAAGCAACTATAATAGCATCATAAATAAAGACCTTCCACTACTATGATATGGCTGGAGAATTAAATGTCCACTAGGCAAACTTATGGCTGGTGAAGAGCGATAGTTTACCTATAATTTGCACATTGCCAACTTTTCATAAATATTTAAGCTAGACAACAATACTAATAATTCATAAACTAATAATCTAGCTGTCACCCTGGATAGCAATGATTTCACATTGTTTTATCACATAAAGAAAATTCCTTAAGACCTGGTCAATCTCTCTTAAATTCATCCATTCCTCTCGTTAAGTTGCTTTTAACAGTAAAAACAAATCATATTAGGTATTCATGGGCAAATGAGATAAAAAAAGAGAGGCTCATTATTCCATTGTAACCCACTTGAAAAGGTGAGACTTAGAATTGCAATTTCATGGTTTCTTTTTCTCCTGGGCACTGAATCTCTATAGTGATGCAAATTCATTCTTTAGACATGATAAATGACATTTCCGACCTTCAACATTTTCAAGCACATTAGCATATGCAAAGGAGAAGTCCACTGCCTAACTTACACTGACATCATCCGCTTTAATGCTACTCTGCTTACACTTCAGGTAAGGAAAAATATTATTTTGGTTGATGGTAATTTTTTCCCAATTGTTCATCACAAGGTTAGAGTAAAAAAGAATCATGACTTATAAAACTGTTAACAAACTAACAGAGAGAAATATATTCTTCAATTGAAGGCAGTAATGTTCAATGCAATAAGTAGATGATTTTATGTATCATGTTCAAATGTTTGCGAAAGACGGAAAGATAGATGAAGAGATTTTAAGGCGTGTAAATGTCAGTAGGAATGATGTACATAGTATGTGGAGCATATTTAGAAATGATTGTTTGTCTATAGAAGCAAAAGTCACAGAGTACGAAAGTGTTCTATTCCCAACGTTATTTGACAGCAGCAACACCTAGGCATGTCACATAAAGCATAAGAGTGGGTGAAATGCAGGGACGAAGGAGTACCTGAAAATTTTTTGTGGGAAAAGTAGGATGGATAGACTTCAGGATGAGTAGGTGATTAAAGAACTTGGGTTTGATGCTGCAGTAATGGACTTGTATGAAAGGAATAAGCTTTGTTGTCTTGGCCACATTCAGAGAATGAATAAAAGTCGAAAACCAAACAGGTAAATGATATCAGGATTAATGGTGTGAGAGGAAGATGTAGGACCACAAAAATGAATGAGTTAGAAGAAACTCAAAGAAGTAGGAATATTAGGAGTCTTAACAATAGGAGAGCATGTATGAAGCAAAGCATGAGCGCATGGGAGAAGCGAAAGTGGTTCATAAGGAGATGGCATATGGGAAGAAATTATTAATAGGGTGCCCGTTTTTCAGGGCTAAGAGCGATAACTAAATTCTTTGACTCAAACCACCACAAATGGGAATGGTGTGATGGTATGTTAGCAATTAAATATATTCTTCAGCACTTAAGTCCAAGATAAATCAATTTCTTTGACAGTTAAAATCCTGATGCATTAAGAAACTAAATTGAATAAAAAGTATGCATAAGAACATGCAAGAATGAGGCAGAATTTTACAGGGAAATCACAGCTTTAAAGTTGACTAATAATAAACAATTGACCTTCAGCCACGAGTAGCTTTATAAAGATAACTTGTAACTTTGTGATTCCACATATCTCATCTCATATTCAAGATATTTGGAATCACAAAGTTACGAGTTATTAAAATGTTCACAAATTCCACCACGTTATGCCTGAAACTACCAATTAAACCAGTAACTTACTTAGTGAACCTCAACAGAACAAACTACTGCTGGATGTTGACAGTTCTCATATCCAAGTATTATAACTCCTGCAGATTACAAAAAAGGTAAATTAATGCTTATAATAGGTCATAGAAATCCTTTACAAGCTTTAATTAAATGATAATTGTCATGAACACATATTGAAAACACTAGTTCCATAAATCACTACAACTTTGTTCAAGTACAGTTATCATAGAGTAATCACCATGATTAGAAATACAATTCCTAAATATAGTTATCCAGTAAATATTTTCATTAGACTATTTCTATAATTATGCCAAAGAATCTGCCAAATACATACGCCAGTATCAATACGAGGAACACTTTGAATTTAGGTGATGTTCTCAGGCTTAGTAAAACCATAAGACTACTACTGAGATGACATTAAAACTAAATCAAGAAAGTGGTGGTGCACATGTTGAAGACAATGATGTGGAGTAAAAGTGCAAATCCTTACAGACTTTTATTGATGGAAGTTCAAGACTTAAATTACTGACCCTAGGGTTTATTATTTTCAGGCACAAATATGATTTTAACTGATGGGAATAGCCAAAAAAGACATAAGAAAGGTGAGTTACCTGAGATGAATACATACTAAATCGTGACAGAAAATAGGCAAGGAAGAAATAAGTATCTCCAAAACTAAATTACCAGCAAATAAACGAAACATGGTAAATTGACAAGGTAACCATTTGTTTTATCAAAGGGTTCATAAGCAAATACCTTTTGTTACACACATGATAATGTACATGCAATATTTCCAGTGATGATGTAAAAGCCATAATTCTCCAAACCATAAGTACATAAGAATCTTTGATGATTTCACCATCCATACGATTTAAAACTAACTATTCCAAGAAAGTTAGGATGTTTATTTGGTAAACAATAGAGAAGATAAATAAAAGACATTCTTTGAACACCTTCACCATGAAATTCAATGGAACTTTCCCCATAAGCATATCCTCATGAATGAATCCATATCATACATGCACCTTGTGTCTAAAATCCTCTACAATAATTCTCTCATTTGGTTATGCACACATCTCTCCCTCTGAACTCACTTTCTTCCTAAATCCATACTAGACACTACCAAATGTTCTGTGTCCACCAAGAGTCTGTTCCACATTTGGTAGCCCTCACCACTCTTGCATGTGTATTCACCATCACTCTAGTACTAACTTTCTCTAACTCACTCACTAAGTAACTCACTACACGAACAATGAAATCAATCATCTTCTAACTATTGCCCCTTCGCCATGCATACAAAAAATTTTATGTTTAAACCATGTATTCAACAAAATACAATCTTTTAAGCAGATGTTCACCAAGTTTTTATAATTACCATTCATAACTAATAAGTTCAGGCTTCACTTTGTGGAACCTCTCCATATCGGAAATCAAAAACTTATAAGTAATGGTCCTCTAATATTTTTATTGTTTACGACCCGGGTTTCGTCACGTAATGACATCTTCAGGTCTGACCTGAAGATGTCATTACGTGACGAAACCCGGGTCGTAAACAATAAAAATATTAGTGGACCATTACTTAAAAGTTTTTAATTACCATTCACCAGAGTGTCACCAAAAGGCCCAACCACTCTCAGATTCATCCCATCTTACGCTAATTCTGCCATTAATGACACCTAGTATAATAAGGTACTCTCTCACCAGGGTCAGATTCATACAGCTTTCCCCAAAACTCATGTTTCACACTTTCACTCTCTCAATCTACTGGTGCATAACATGCCACAGTCACAACTCTTCTAATACTACTTTATTTCATGGAAACCCTGAGCTATGAACTTCATAATAACTTATTTTTCTTAACTAGCATCTGAATTCTCTCATTGTGGATCAAGCCTACATCTTGACTGCTATGTATACTATCTTCAACAACTGACCATGATAAACACCCTGATTAATGCAAGGAAATTCAGCTGCTGTTACAGGCATGAAAATGTCCAAGGAATGATTCTACAAAAAATGGTCCATTCCCAAGATTACAATGACATTTTGACAATGAAGAGACCTAACCTTAAATAACCTTAAAAATAATTTATCCTTAAATTTTTGTGGCATCAAATCTATTCAAAGGTCTAATGCAAGTTAAATTTTACTTTTTTATTTGGTCTATTTTTAGCATACAATAACTCCTTTTATAACCCTTGTAAAAATCAAATATGAATTTCATAACAGAGTATTACGGAGGAGTATACCATGAATATAAATTTTATTTCTGGTACACAACCATGGTATGAGGGGCAAACAACTTAAGAGCGAAAATAATGCAACTCTTGCAGCATGAATAGGCTAGGTTTGATAAGTCGTTGAAGGCTGAGATGAATTTTTCAGTAGATAAAATAATAATCTAAATCTCTTTCTTCAAAGAAAAGAAGTTCAACACTTTTGGAGCTAAAGATAAACTGTTAACCAAACATATTTGTCTCTAGGTATTTTTGAGGATTTAAAAAAAAACATTTCTCTAAACCTTTACTTATTCTACAGCCCCCCATTTTCATTAACCCACAAAAGCCTGACTTTTTTTATTTGATAGATTTGGAGACTTGTTGCATATTATGTTGGCATTGCTTTCAGGATGCAGAAATGGGACTTGATTTTGGTTAACCCCACTCCCTCTTTTAGATATGGGATGGTACCATACGGTAATGCAAGGCTTCCCCAATGCCATTTTCATTGCATGTCCTTTTCCTTTGACATCTTTTTTCTTGCACCAGTGAAGTTTATGACAAGTGTCTGGCTTTTATTGGTCAGTGTTATGTAAGTTATTTAACATTTTACGAGAATCTATTTTGTCAGAATTTAAAGATTGTAGTTCATGGTATGCTTTTATGAGGTAAAAGATGGGTTATTCGCCAATTTTTTTCTCCGGATATGGCTAATGAATTATGATTTTAATAATGTATTTTTTCAGTGTAGCAGAAGGAGAAGTCTAAATACAGCTAAGAGATAGCTCTGATTATATAAAAATCCTTTCAGTGAACAAGAATGCCATAGTCACAGCTAAGTTTCGACTCAGGCTTATTTTTCCTTTTTTTCTGCCTTTGTCCACTGAGGACACATCCTTTATACAGTGTCTTACTAACAGTGCCCGTCCCCTCATATTCTCTTGACTTGAGGGCACTAAGTGCTTGCTCCTCTTTATCTGATAGATTCACATACATCCTCAGGTTATTGTAGGGACAATTTACATGGTGCTCAAAGTAGTCAGCATGAGAGTAGGTTGATAATTCTGCCATTATCCTCGTCCGTCAAGAACTCAATAGTGACCATATCAACTTCCTGAGGCTCCATAAAGATAATTTTTATAGCTCAATGTATTCATCCTCCACTAACATCGCCAGGACTTCATGAAGAGAACAATGATTCATAAATTCAGTTGAAATGTCACAGTACCTATCGTCCAAGCCATGCCGAAAGGTACATCCGAGTTTCACTTCTGAAAATGTCATACCTACTAAAGGAACAGGCTTTTACACCAGAGAAAAAGGCTTAAGTTAAATTTATGAACTCCATGCACCCATTTCCAAGTTTTTTTTATCTTGCTCAATTAAAACTCATATACTATCTCTTGGGCTAAAATTAAACGGCATTTACCATTGGTCAACTCAATCACTAAGGTATTTTGGCACTCCATCACCTATCAGAGATGCAAACTGAATATACTCCAAAATGATTACAACAGGTACCAATCGGTACCACTGGGCTAAAATGGGTTAATGGAATAAAATATGGAAGCGAAATTCAACTAATGAATACCATTTCTTAAAATGTTACGTTATACCTCAGCTGGTCTTTTTTAGGCAATTAAAACTGATCGTTGTAACTGACAATAAGTGAATATTTTTAGTTTCCCACGATTGCAATTGCCTCCCAGATACACCATCAGTCAACAAACTTAGCAAAAAAATAATGGAGTGACTCAATCAATGTGAATGCCAATCTAATAAAGCAAAGTTATCTGAACTATGGTAACAATCATATTTTCCAACAGGATGTCCCAAGTTGGTGGTAGTCCTGGCCCTTCTACTAACGCCAACAACAAGCATACCAGCAGATCCATGGAATAACTACTGGTTTGGAAATGGCATTTTAGGAAAGGCTGAAATATTTAACACCACGGTTTGTTTTACTATTCCTTTATTTTCATTCACATTTCCATCATTCAAAGAAGTGGAAACTATGTGCACTGTAAAGGATGGGGAGGAATCCTGCTTGCCAAGTGAACCATCACAAACAGAATTATTCAAGCAGGTAAATATTCATTTGAGCCAATTTTTAAAGGTTTGCATATTCAGCAGAGTGGTAAATATTTTAAAGTGAATATGAATTAAATATACGTAACATTCTTTGGAATTCTATTTCCTTGGTAAGAGTTGAAGATGCAATAGAAAAAATGACCAAGAGGTGAAAGAAAGTAACTGAAACTAATTCACTCTTTCAATTAATCAAGTGTACTACTCATTTCTTGGCTTCTTCATATGAATAATTTTGTCGTGAAACTCCAGTTATGTGAATGTAAAGAGGGTAGATAAAATTATTTCTCAAATTGGGGTTTTGCCAAAGAATCTCTACAGGGAAATGAAACAAAGATTAGCAATCATGGAAACGCAGAGAAGTTCTCACAGCATTGCTACCTGAGACAGATTAACATACGTAATTTATGGACTTCATTAATCTCCACTTATGACCCCCAACAATCCAGGTATACACAAATCAACAAGGCAATGGTACAAACTCTGCAACAGAGACAGCTTCTGTAATTTGGTTTACAAGGAAACTTCTAAATAAGTAAATGAGTATTGGATGCTGCAGCAAAACTGATTAATGCTAACAGACCATAAGTTAATATTATCAGCTTCCCACGATTGCAATTGCCAGCCATTGCACAGCATTAGTCAACAAACATGGCAAAAAAGAAAGTAGTGACACAATCAATTTGAATTCCTATCTAATAAAACAAATCCTTTTCAGAACGTGTTGGGCCAAGCCATATTCTTTGGAGTGACGGCAATTTCTGTGGCAGGATCTTTGGCCTTTCCCATATTTATAAGAAACCAGGAAGAAGAGTCCATGACTGAAGCTAATTTAACTGGTGATCACTCAGCGTTTGCTTCATATAATGACTGATACCAGAAAAACGGAATTACTCCAAGCAATAATAATGTCACGCAGCAACCAAGACACTGGTCATGTATTTCAACAAATTAATAAAAATTAAATTCCTAATTAATACAATGACTTCATATTAATAAAGCATTAACTGCAATACACCCAGCCTAAAACTAAAAGGAATCTAATACAACCTATCTAAAAGAGTCACGCATTATTGTCTCAACATACTAATAAGTATAACTTTAGTTCAAATTTAATGATACACAGTAGCTCGAGTGTTTATCAATTATGAAGTACATTTCATCGGAAGGGGGAAAGAGCCAATTTAGTACTTCAAAACAGGTACCAATATCATTCTAAAATGGAGATCTTTCCGATTAAATAAACAATATTCACACATTCGATGAGAAACCAAGAGATTCATGATCATCTACTACAACACATCAGGGAACCAAAAAATACAAGTGTTCTCCAAAAAGGTCAGAATAAACTAGGGGACTGTAACTTTCATGAATATTCATCGAAGCATCAGCGGGGAGGTCATTTAATTTATACAGGAAAACCAACACCACCATGATTGTGTTGACAGGATAACTAAGCTAAGAACCAGTAGAAAACTAAGCAAATAACAATAAAAATTATCTGTGATGGATCATAAAAATAGCGAAAATGAAACTTCAGGGAGACGGAACGATAGGTCTTTAAAATACAGCACAGCATGCTACCTGATTACACCAGGCAAAGATCAACACCTTTGCCTTAGAGAGCCAGAAATGCTATCTCGCATTAAAATTGTAGCTTTGATGGTTAAGTATGCCTCAATAATAATTGAATCATTTAATAATGGCTTACTTTTCACTAGAAGACCATCATTGGGTACACTCTGAATTAACGATGCCGCCATCACCGCAACCACCATCTCTCCGAAAATTCCCGCTTCACCGTAGTTCACGCCCTCTTTAACAACTTCATTTATTATCAACTGTCAGTTGTTTTCCGAAAATCACGCCATCTACTTTTGTGTAGAGAAATTTCTCTTCGTAGGGCACGTTGTGTTGTGGGGGTTCGTGAATCGGTAGAGAAATAATAAATATTGAAAATGAAGGCTAAAGGCCAGGTAAGCGAGTCCTGTTTGTAATTTGTAAATTATGTATGACCCAAATTATAAGCTAAACGATAATTTTGAATCTCACATATACTTGGACCGAGTTATCCGTCGTTTCAGTCAATGGTAATTGGCGCTTTATGTCAGTGAAAATTTTGTAATTCCTTGTCCACTGTTTCTGCGAAAGTTATTCGTGTTTATTTAAAGAGCATTAGCTCTTGAATATTTTATCCGAGTGAGTTTTGAATGACCGGTGTACACGTGGATTTTTCAACATGGCGCACTAATATCAAGCGTAGAATGTTATTAAGGCCGTTTTACATGGTACATTTTATCGTATAAACGAATGTATGAACTCTTTCATGATGATAAGTTGTATGAATAACTGAATGTGAAATAACCTATTCTAATCCCATTCATTTTTCAAGTACAAATATGTATTCGTTTATGCAATAGAGTATACCTTGTGAAGTGCCTTTTAGAATCTGATGGCTTGGATGTATTTAAGTTCATGCAAAGACTTGCCTACACCTACGAATTACCATTCACGCTATCTCCAGGGTGTGTGGCATGGTATGATACCATATCAGGCATGCTGTAATAGTACCAGTGCAAGGTTGAGGTTGATGAGATGAGTTTGATTTTGCCAAATTTGCTCATATCAGGACTGAATTACATTATCTTAAGCATATTTTTGTCGTGTTATGATTTGCAGTTAATGGAGTTCGAAGTCATCGGGCGCAAGCTCCCGACGGAGAAGGAAAAAACGACGCCTCTGTATAAAATGAGGATTTTTGCTCCTGACCCCATAGTTGCCAAGTCCAGGTTTTGGTACTTCTTGCGGCAACTGAAGAAGTTCAAGAAAAGTACTGGGGAAATTGTGTCTTTAAAACAGGTGAGTACCGTAAATATTTGTGAATAGGAGGAAGAAGCTAGTCGTGATGGCACTAAACTTTATTGAGTCTCTTTCTTGCCCTTTTCTTTCTCCAGATTCCAGAGAAGTCTCCAGTGAAAGTGAAGAACTATGGTATTTGGTTAAGATACGATTCCCGTTCTGGAACCCACAATATGTACCGAGAATACCGTGACTTAAGCGTCTCCGGCGCAGTAACTCAGTGCTATCGGGATATGGGAGCAAGACATCGTGCGAGAGCTCACTCGATACAGGTAATTTTGCGTTTTATCCGTATTTCAGGTATTCATTTGTTGGCATTTTCTGGTGGGAGACATTTCAAACATGTGGCTAACTGCCTGTGTAATACTACGAGATTTATCTTGTTATTTTTAAGGTTCATTGATTTTCGAATGGCCAGCATACCCTTCGGTAGATCATATTATTGGTTTGCGAGGCACATCACCGCCTTAGGTGGTGTAGAAGTTACCTAGTATTGATTTAAATTCAACGAATGTAACCTTAACTGACAATGAGAATTGCAATCATGATATAATTATTCAAGTAAACATTGTGCTAATCCTATTTGTTGTGTTCGCCTGTCTGCTGTCATAACATTCATGCATGATGGCTTCTCATTAGCTTCCTGATCTTCACTGCCATTCAAATAAGTGACGGGAATAGTTCAGGTGTTCTGTGATGTTCTTTCTAATTTATTCATTACACAATGCTGCATTGAATACCATGACTTTGTGAACAGCATTTACTTTTCTTCAAGTCATTTGTTCTTTCGCCTTGGACTATAATTTTGCTATGGCCCATGAAATCAACTTGTTCCGATATTCCATCATTTACCCTCACCTTACATTGTCTTCTAATTTGCCTTGTTGTTAATCACTGCTAAGGGCTCTTGAAAAATGTTCATGGAATGAACTTTCTTCAATGTTTCACTTGTGGCATCTAGAAGCCCCCATTTCAGGACCTCAGACAGTAACACAGCATCGTCCAATTGTAGTAAACTAACACAGTTACATCTTGAACTGTTGCACTAACAGTAACACATCTTCTTTTTCTAGTAGAACAAACACATTTACATCTTGTAATGTTACACTATCACTGCACTCATCCCTTAAATCATTATCCATTATATGTTAAAGGGACAAAGTGACTATGTGACCTTGTTTTGTGTCATATTCTATCTTAAAAGATGGTCACTTGTGAACCCCATGTGAATGATAGATACCTTAAGCTCCATTCTTGCTCATGCCAAGAGTATGTGTAATCTTCACTTTGTGAAATAACTGCATGGCACTGTGCCTACTGGGCTAATTAAACAGTAGTACTCAAGTACAAGTCCCCATCTCCTAATATGATTGATATTACCCAAGACTTCCTACACAAAAGTCAACACAGCTTCCAGAAGATTCTTGCAAGTCCAGATTTTTTACTTTTTCTCTGTGAAATATTTATGTTGGGTGAAACATAAAAGCCAGTGATTGCCTTATTCATGGATTTATTGAAAGTGTTTAAAAATTTATCTAAAGATTTAAAATAGGCTACTCACAAACTATTATTCTAATGGTTATGTGGGAAAAACTAAGTTTGCAAATTGGGTGCTTAATTTTCTTACTTAACGCAAACGGGAAGTAGTAATTGACTGCATTAGTTTCATCCTTCATTCCAAGAATGACATCCTCCAAGGAATGGTTATGGGCCCTGTGTTAATTCTCATTTACATGATGGAAATGCAAGAGAGAGGGAAATGGAAAAGAGAAAACTCAGAACTAGGTAATAGAAAACCCTGGAATTTTGTAGAGGTTGGTAAATAATGGTAATTTTCCAGTAATTTCAAATATTCAGTGACTCCTTATGAAGAATTAAATAGGAAAGCCAATAGCAATGGTGAGTTTTGTTGCCTATTGAACTGTTGACTCTTGCTATATTAGCGTGCTAGAAATATGAAACTGCTTGAACCATTATGGTTCCTCTGTGGCAATTTGATTTCTTTGGTCATGGTAGGATAAATTTTCATTTATTGGTTCAAGCTGTTTAAATGATAGTCCCAAAAATTGTGTGTGCACCTTAATTTGTAACGGTCTGTCTGGAATGTATATGAATTGACAAAAGAATTTAATAATTATACATTTATGGAAAAATACCAGAAGCATTGGTGAATTTCCTGAAAATTACAGTAAATTTCAGGGGTTGCGGTATATTACGAGAAATACTGGTGATTTATGAAAATTAAGCATATAAGAGAATAGATGAGTGTCGATGAACCTCTACTCACCTTCACAATTCATCACTTATTTCAATGGTTTCACGTTACTTAATATCCAAATTTTGCTTACTATAATGCTTTTAAAGTATTAGATTTCGGAAATTTTGTAATATAATTGGTGTTTTTGTGTTTCTCACTTATAATGGCAAACCTTAGTAATCTACCAAGATCGAACACTTGATTAGAACATATGTACTAACATTTTTGGTATTCTAATACTATTATTTAGGTCATAATTTTCCTTTAATTCTAACCAGGAATTTTCCCAAAAATCTAAAGGAAATATTGAGTTTTCGTATTATTGCAGTAGAATACAAACATTTTTCAAGAATTTTATTCTTTACACATGTAAAGATTTTAATATTTGAATTCTTATTATTGGAATAATACTTGATGTTTTTCTTTGTAAATTTGATGCATTTGAGTTCAGCAATTCTGGTGCTGCTTTTCTCAGAATTGGTATTTCCAAACTTTCATTCCATTTACAGCATTCTGTAATTAGAAACTATTTTTTGGTAATTGTTCCTACTTCCAATGGTTGCATCTGATGCCTTAGCTTGTTTTCTTATCTTTTTCATAGTTCCTTGCCATTTGTTGGATGAAATTCATTAATGAAATACTATCAATGTTAGTCCTCTGTATTGCCTCATTATTTGTTGCTGTCTGGTCAAGGATATAAACACTATAAACCAGACACATCAGGCAGCTTAACTTAGTTAATTCTCACTGATTCTGGGAAATTTTTCTACAAATGGGCAGTACTGAGTATGGTCAGTGGTGTGTAATTCTGGAGCCTTACTATGTACTCCATGCAGTACAAATCTAATTATTCGGCATTATAAATAAATAAAAGAATGGATATTTCTTTCTCATGAAATCTATTACCCAGTGTTAACCTTTACCTTCTTGAGTTTTTCCGTAGTCGAAAGCCTTGGTGGCCGGGGTTTTTTAAATGCCCAGTGTTTTTTAAATGTCCATCAATGTGCCAAATGAACACATTCGGCAGTTTAGGGACACAATTTTTGTGTCAGAGAGACACGCTCGGAAGATAAAGGTTAAGAAGAAAGAAAAGCGTTTGAGCTCTAGTATACGCGATTAATATTTAGGTATACTCGTGCATTCTTATTTTCAAATGAAGTGTTGCAATACCTTTCTATGTTGTTTGGCTAAATTATAGGGTATTGCTAGTTCTCTGGCTGAAATAGAAATTTTATGAGCACATATGCAGTGTGTTGTAGTGGTTTTGGACCATGGGATATAGTATCTGAATAGCACTGAATGATTTGACAAGGTGTCAAGTAGTTACTCCAGTAAACTCTGGATAATGTCGTTCTAATGGTTGTAATTTGTGTATTGACCTCGTGAGAGGCCTACCTCTCTTTCAACTTTTGACCTGTAGTATTGGTGGACTGAGCTTTGATCAGTATTCAGAATGTGATAATTTAAATTTCATGACCACGTGAATAATTATTTCACGTTTTTTTCCAGTCTGAGCTATGTATACATTATATTTTCATTTTGTTTATTGTACAGGAAAGTTTTTTGTAACCAAATCCACTGTAGAATTGCTTCTTTCAGTTTTATTTCATTTCGTTCCATATCCTTCGATGTACTATGCAGTTGTATGCATAATAGATAGATTGTTGGTATTCAATGGAATTAATAGACATATCAATGCTTGGGCAAAATTTCCTGTTAGCCATTGCTCAGGTTGCCAATGGTATGCTATTGTTGGAATCTGGGAGAAATTACGATTTTGTCGTTGAAAATCTTTTGAAGTGAAAAATGTGTTACAAAAATATTGCAAGAATTGTATACTTGATCCTATCTGCCATCAGATGGTAAAATTTTTGAACCCTTTGTCTTGATCTCAATTCTCTTAACCAGTGTTTAGAATAGATGTGGGTTAAAATGGAAACTTGAAGATTTCACGTGGTGGAAGGATGTCATAATAAACAATATAAAAATTTGTGGCTTCCACAATTTATTGAACACAAGCGACTGGTTTCGGCTGTCACACCATCATCAGGTCTCGTCTACCTACAAGGCTCCTGATGGTGGTATGACGGCCGAAACGGGTCGCTAGTGTTCAATGAATAGTGGAAGTCACAAATTTTTCTCTTTTTTATTAGATGTGTGTTTTTTGCGAATGAACGGGTCATGGGTTGAACAGGAGGACTGATATCTATGGAATGACCATTCCTTTCATCAATCAGTCCTTAGTTCTTTTTGATCCATTATTCCTTTCAGTGTCATTTTGGCACTTCGTTCCTTTATTTCCTTGCTCCTATCTTTGAGAGATTGGTTGTTCTGTATATAAATTAAACCTATTTATGAAACCATGTTAAAAGTTGTTAATATTACCTACCATCCTTTATGTCATCCAACATTCTTAAATGCTGTCATTATGGTTAATTACGTATTTCTAGGTTTTTACACTCTTTCAACATAAAGAACATGTTAAAAATAAAAATACATGGCCACCAATAAAAAAGGAACTGAACAAGTGAATAGGAACAGGTCCCAAAAAGGACCAGTCCAGTGTGTACGAGTTCCCAAAAGTGAATGAGTTTTCCCATCTCGAGTTTAGAATCTAAAAACTCCTTCACCTCTTCCTCCTCCTCTTCGAAAGACTGCTAAATTTTCCTTATTTTCAATGCCAAAAGACGGCATGGAAATAGCAAAGGGCAACGGAAATGGCTTCGTGAAAATTTCATGGGGTAATGAAAGCTATGTATTGCAATGCGTTCTATGTTGGGTGCCTATTTTTTTGCTCTGCATAACTTGTTTTTTTCAAAGGCAAAGGAAAATATTTTCTGTCCATCGGTGTAGCACATGTCAAAAATGGCAGGCATGATCATTTCTGGCATGTGTGCTAGTATACTAAATGCTTCATGAGGTGATGAATGTGGTGTTGTACATGCACCATGTGCCAATGTCTAGTTAAACTTTTTGTGCCTAAAAACTGTAAAATCTCGGCTGATATACAAATAGTATTTTTGTGTTAGATAAATTTTATAAATATTAACTTTTTGTTTTAGACAAAGAGTCTGGACTGGGCCCTGCCCGGGAGTTGTGATTTGTCAATTTGTCGTTATATAAATGACAATGTTGGGTTTATCCACAGCGACAGTGGCTTTGTAAGCACGACTATCGTCTCACGTGCTGCAATGTAGACTTCAAGTGTGAACATCTAGAATTCTTTTCAAATATTGGCGGAGCCAGCAGTCTCTCCTGCCCTTCCCAATGAGCCATGTGATGGCTTGTGGAATTGTTACAAGGAGGCGGTCTTTCATTTCTATTTGCATACAAAGTCTCAAGCGAAAACATGGCAATGTCCACCTCTCTCTCCCCCACCCCACCTCCTGCTGCATTGCTGCCCATCACCCAATGAAATCGCCCGAACATTGTGACATCAAATGGATGGACGTACAGACTGACATAGCACTTTAGACATAGGATAAATTTTCTGGAAAAAATTGATTCTTCAATGTTGCATTATGTGTATTGTGAAGGTCATTTCATTTTGTATATTTTATGGAAATAATTTCCCTCCCATATCTGTTGAGCAATATTTTTCTTGGATAGTAGTGTCTTTGCATGCTTTGTCTTATGTTAAACTATTTAAGGTGTCTAATTAATGTTTTTTTTTCATAGATCATCAAAGTAGAAATTGTAAAAGCCAGTGTCTGCAGAAGACCTCAAGTGAAGCAGTTCCATGATTCACATATTCGCTTCCCTCTGCCTAAGCGAATCACTCAGAAGACAACTCTGCCAAAATTCTCTGTTAGGAGGCCTAAGACCTACTTCCTCTAAGATCAAGTCTTCTATTTGTAAATTTTTGGTTTAACTTGGAATAAACATTTTCCTTGTGAATTTGAGAATTTTATTGAGCTGGTGGTTGGAAGAGTACCTAAACTCAGTTAGGTGGGTTATTACTGCAATACACATGCAAGGTGAGGTGATGAGCTGGTGTTGCTGCTAATCAGGTAGTGTCAGAATTCAAAAAATAATGCAGTAGAGCAAGGAAGGTTTTTCATTACCTGAAGAACTGTTTTACTTCTTAGTGTCAGTAGGTGAGGTTTTGGAGTAGAGGGTGTTATTTATTCAGGTGATAGAATTACTAACCCTAATTCACTTGTTTTAAAGTGTCTTTTGAGTTCGTAGATATGGCTTTTTTGGAGTATGTAGTATTCTTCAATCCCAGTCTGAATGTTATTGAAATTGTATAGCAGTAAACTTGAGTAATCATTGAATCTTACAGTTCTTAGTGTTTATCACAGGAAATTGTAAATCGAGGGAAATCCTTAGTCGTGGGAAATTGAAGCAAAACCATAACCAGAATTTTTGTAGGTTAATTTTAATGGGTTATACCAGAAAATTTGTGGCTGCAGCTAGCTGATGCAATTGGCAGGGAGAAATCATAATTTATTTTTCATAATTCAAGGTTGCAGGACACTCATCAAATAAGAAGGGAAAATAATAATTTCCGTTTGGGCCCCCACATCTTTGTATTAAGGGCATATATCCGTTCTTCAAAAATACTAAGTCACCCATGTCTTAATGTTGGTTGCATAGGTAGTAGGCTACAAGGTCCCATTTTTTTTTAAATGTGGCTTTCAGGATTTGCTTAAAGTAAAGGGCTTCAGTGTGTCTGCCATCTTCATTGGCTCAACAAATCAATGAGGGAAGCTTTGCTGTGTTTGTCCCCATGCCAAAGATCCCCTTTGAAAGTTTAGGTCTTATGTGGCAGCACATTATGAGAAAGATATGGGTTGTCTACAGGAAAATTTTCTTTAAGGGCATAAAGCCATCAACATGATTAAGTTGAACACTCAATTTTTTGGGGATACATGCTTTCAGATTCGCCTCAGATGCTGCTTTAGACATTGCTTCACTGGATTTAGAAACAGTCATTCCAGCCATGTGATGCTCTGAAGTCTCCAATATATCTAACCTTGCTGCTGCTTGAATTGTCCTTATTCAAGAAAATCCAACTTTAGTGGCATACTGTGCATTCTTGTGGAATACATGCCATACTAAAGTGCGATATGATTAAAACTCACTATTAATTATTTCGTTGGCTTATTGTTTCCAGAAGTTTCCTGGGATCGTAATATGGGAAGAGAAGGCCACTGTGTCATGATCTGGTCTCTACTACCTGTATAAATGGAATTAAGTTGTCCATCAAAATTAACTGATTCAGTTAAAACATCAAAACTTTCAATAATAACTTCCTAAGGTTGAGAGAATATACAAAAGTCTACTGCAATTGAACCGAAATTAATCTGGCAAATTCTGGAATTTCTGCTTAAGGCTTGAGAATTAGACATTTTTCATTGTCACACCTGTAACATAATTTTGAAATTGAGACATTTTAATCTGTACTCTCCCTCTGATATTTAAACACTCTACATGTGGAGGATTATTTTATTACAATCGGCCTTGGTATTCTCTTCACATTCGGCTTCAAACTCTAGGTCATAGGATTGTGTTGCAAGGATACAAGAATCATTGAGGCATTAAGAAAATGTAAATTCTGGGGGTGTAAAAGCGAGTTTTCACTGTAGTTTCCAGCTGCATTCCACTGTGCAACATTACAGCTGTTTTGGTAACTACCTTTTCACACATTGATTTGCTACAGACCTGGAAAAGTTAGGAAGAATGGGAATTTAGCCAGGAAATTTGCTCTCCCCAGCCAAAATGTTTTCAGAAGTAAAAATTAACATTTCATACACGCTGTTAATGGGCTTAATTACCTATTGGAATGAGGCACAGGAGTCTTGGCACTCATTTTGAGGGAGATTGATGTTTTTCTCCTCTGGTTCCATCTCAATTTTTCTGTGGAACCATCATTTAAGCTTCTGAAGCTTAACCTCATGATGCTGAGGGAAGGTATACAAACAATACTTTCTGTTACATCATATTATACCTTAGTCATCATCTGAGGTCCCTAATCCTTCCTGCTAACCTCTTCACTCCTGTATATTTCTTTGTTTCCTCATTAGTCTGCATTGGCTCCATGTATGTCACCCAATGTCTTACTCTGCTGTTCCTCACATGTATTCTGAGACTTCCTTAATTTGTAGCTCTAACATCATAGAAAAATGCTTGATTAGGTTATCTCTCCCCTTCTTTGGAGTTCTGATGAGATTTCTGTCTTCTCCTACCTAAGTACAAGGTCCATACAATGCTAGCATCCTTCTGCCACTTAGCATACCACATTATCCCTATCTTCTCTACTGCATTTATTGCTTATGTCTCCCTGCCATTGAGAGAAAAACTCCTGATGTAGTGCTTTCTTACTTCAAGAGTTGTTCCTGATGTAGATTTTTCTTCTAATAGAATGCCCTCTTTGCCTATGCTGTCCTGCTACTTATTTCCTTCTTTGTTCTTCCAGGACTGGTGATTCTATTTAAAAAATAGCTGAAATATTCTGCTTCTTCCAGCTTCTAATTTATGGCATTCTCCTTCATAAATGCTTCCACAGGCCATCACCTTGGAGTTGTCTTGACATTTTTTGGGCTCTATTCTACAATGGCATTTCCAGGTTTTGAAAAGTTTTCTTGAGGTCTTTTGTCTCTGCTGCCATAGGCAAAATGTAGCACGTTTTCACTTTCTATGTGTAAATTTGCCTTAACCCTTTTCTTTGACTTTTTGTGTATTTTGACAGTAACGTAGAGGGAATTACCATGCATCCTTGTCAAACTCAGTCCCTACTCTTACTTGCTCAATGATAGGTCTTCATTTTCTCACTACCATCTTTACTTGAACTGTAATGTCTACGTGGCAATTACAAGCTACTCCTATGTCCTTAAGAATTCAGAGAATCCCATTTCCAGTCCATGTCAAATTCCTTCTTGTGGTAGCAAAAACGCAATGATGGCCAATTGGTCCTTTTCTATTATTCCTTGTAAGAATAATGAGGGTCAGAATAACATCTAATGCATCCATAATTTTTCTGTCCCAACCAATCATCATTCTGCAATTGCCCTGAGCTACATTCTATCGTTTTGATGGAGATAATTTTTAAAATCTGCTATTTATATTCCATTAGATATGTTACCCGAGAGTTTTTATATAAATATACTGTACATTTCACAAGGTTTTTCATAAATCATGATTAGTCTTTTCCTGTAGGTTGTGACCTAGATGTTAAACTACTTTGAATTTTGATTAAAGACTAGTCCATCATACAGCACGTCCATCAAAGTAAATTTTTTTGGCAAAAGCCTCCCAGCATGTGGTTGCTCTAGAAATCCACCTCTTGGCTCTCTCTATCTTAGTCTTTGAATCGGTCCCTTTTCTCACGCTTATTGGCTTTGAATCTTGCCCAATGTTCCTTGAAGTTGTGCTTCACTCCCCTGTTGGCAGCTTCTGTCTTGTCATGCCCCAATTAGTTATGTATTTTTTTTATTATGCTTTCTACTGGTAAAGGTAGGTTTTGTTGAATGTCAGAGAATCCGCTCCCGGCCTTTACACATTCTGGGGCCTATCTCCCTCTGATATATCCTTTTTCACCTCTGCATAAGATCTACCCTTCTTCATCTCGTCCATGAAACCTATTCTCTTTCTTCCCCTTTCCCACTTGCCCAACATCCGTCCCTCTATCACACTCTTCAGCAACCCATCACCCTTTATTACCTCCTTCAACCATCTACCCTGCCTTTCCCGGATTTCATTCAAAAGATTCCTTTCCTCGCTCACCATCTCCAGCACTTCCTCATTAGTCTTCCTTTCCGTCCATCTAACCTTCTCCATTCTTCTCCACACCCACATCTCAAATGCCTGCAGCCTATTCTCGTCCTCCTCTCTCAGGGTCCACGTTTCTGCCCCACACAACGCTACGCTCCATATCAAACTCTTCACCAGCCTCTTCTTCACATCCTTACATCCAGTGTCCCCGTCATCGGCTCTCTTCTATTACTAAATGCCTCCTTAGCGCTATTCTCTTCCGTATGTCTTTACTACTATGCCCATTTTCCTCTAGCGTGCTACCTAAGTAATTAAGCTGTTCTACTTGCCCAAGTTTGTGTCCTCCAACTTAAATCACAAGCTTCGCTTTCTTCGTCCTAGAGAATCTCATTACTTTTGTTTTCTTATGATTTATCTTCATTCCGAATGTCCCGCACTGCATACTAAAGCATCTACCAAAGCTTGTAGTCTCTTCGAAGATCCGCTAACCAATGCCTGATCGTCTGCGAATCTAACCAATTTTACAAGATGCCTTCCCACTTTGACTCCAACCTCAAGTTCTTCCCATGCCAGTCTTACCATTTCCTCAGCATAAATGTTGAAAAGCAACTGCGACAACGGACACCCTTGCCTTACCCCGCGACCTAGAGTTTCCCACCCTGATTCACCATACCCGGCATTACATATCACCATACATTTACCCGGCACTTCTCTGATTATCTCCTCTATCTGTTCATACACCTCATCCTCCCTATGATTTCTTGTTGGCATGTACACCTGGACCAATACGAAATTTGTAGGGCGTGGTTTTATTTCTGCCACTAGTATCCCTTCATTAAACTACCCTCCTTCCTAATTTTGGGTTCAATACTATGGCTACCCCACGATGACTCTCAACCCCACCACTATAGATTTCCCTGTAACTATCACTCCAGTAGTCCCCACAGTCTTCCATCTCACCTCACGCAGCCCCAAGGCATCCATTTTCCAGCTTTCCAGCCCTCATCATTGTTATGTATTTATTCACATAGTCACCTTTTGCTAGTTTTTCTTGCCTTCTAGCTGATATAATTCCTTGTATGGTTTTCCTCTGTGACACACACCTTCCAAATGAAGGGTTTCCTTCTGTCAGCAGCTGTTTTTGCAGCCTCTTTCAGTCCTTTTCAATCAGTATTTTGCTAAATTTTGTCAGTCTTCTCTTATCTCATCTGATCTATATCAGTCTCTCTTGACTTCTCTTATCAGTAAGCTTCAGAATTTCCTCCAAAAATTTTTGAAAGGTCATGTGGGGTCTTTTCTTTCAATGGAAAGAAAAGCATAGTTTTCTTGATAGAAAGTAGAAAATAACTTTCAAAAGAGTTATTTACCAGTGAATTATTATTTTGCTCAGGTCTAAATTTATTTTCGACTTCCTTAAGCTTGTCACAACTATTGTTCATTTGAGAAAAAACTTTCAAAATTTGAATCCAAATGTTTATTTAATGGTTACTAAATGAGAGTTTAGTAAGTTTATTGATGTTTACAATTTTTGATCATTTATAACTTTATCCTGACCCGAGCAAAATAATCACCCACTGGTAAATAGCTCTTTCGAAAGTTATTTTCTACTCTCTGTCGAGAAAATTATCCTGTATTGATATTTAGAGTTCATAATAAAAATATTATTCTATACTCAGTTTTTACATTAAATGAAGAGGCCAAGGAGTAAATGAGCATTTATTCTTTATTTGCTTAGATGTTTTGATAAACTTGCTTTTATTAATGGGCTTTCATGCACAGCGTTGAAATTAAAAAAAAGTGCAAAAAATCATCGGCCTAGACAGGTACTTGAACCCAGTCTCCTGGTTCGAATCCTCAGGAGTGAATGATTTTTCCGCAGTTGAATTTTAGCATTATATTTTGCCCTTGCAGATGACTCTGTAGAGGTATATATCACTGTGGCTATCATGTGGCAACCAAAAATTAGTCAAAACAAAGTGGACAAAATATCAAAGATACTAGATTCATTTCTAGGTAAAAAAACTTCTTAAAATGAGCTTTTTTTGAAAATAAAAATGGAAAAATATTAAAAAAAAAAAAAGAATTATATCCTGACCAGAAAGAAAGCAATTACACAGTACAAAGTAAATGAATGTTCTGTGGGTTGCGGACACTTTTCACTGCTGTGGTGGATGACATGTATGTCATTGTTATTTTTTTGTTTCAATGTTAACCAAACAAAGCAGGAAATATTCATTGCTATAAAACTGACAAGCGAGTAGTTATAACCTCCAGAGACCCGACTTATGTGAGATACTGGTGAAAATATCAATCGCATTGAAATTGTTAACGTTTAGGATGCCAACCCATTCCTAAGAAATACTGCCAAGAATTTAGATTGAGGATGGGTAGAAAAATTGACCTTGCCTGCATTGGAAATTGTCTTTGGATATTATTGTTATCTGATGTTCTTAAAGACGCAGCAGTGTGTAATTTTCCATGTCAAACAAATAATTCCCACAAAAAATATCGTTCCTTGAGCAAGTTTAAAGAATCCACGAGTTAGAAACAGAAAAAGTATAAACTTCAGTAAATTGGAATTTGAACAAGAAACCACGGCTATTGAAAAACATTAATCATAATGAATCCTTTTAATGAGGCAATATACATATTTACTGGTAACATAATAATGTGAACTAAATTCTTTTCGGGACATTCTTGAACATATATGCTTGGCCTCCAGTGAGGTTGTGTATCATATTTGGCAATTATGGCTGTACAACATGGCTAAGACCACTGAAATATAAAGTATAGTGCTTAAAAATGAAACAAAAGTTATCACCGTAGGCATTCTTGGCAAATATTATGATGAAGAGCTCTTGGGTTTCAAACAGGGTCAGGTTCTCCATAGATTCCAATGTTTCAATGAGTGACTTCCTGGACAAAGTTCAAATCCCTGATGACAATGGGCAAGTTTCTAGTCAGAATGTTGGAAGCTGTGAAGTACATGACACAGATAAAACCCTAGAGCTAAGATATCACCAATGTTTTACACTCAGCAAAAGAGAACATTTTCATTTTGCAAAATAAAAATTGCCTTATGCATATTGGTCATTAAATTAGACATGCAGCATGCATTACTATTGTAAATTTAGTTTCATGTCCATCCTGAATTAATTTTATGTTAGGTATATTCCCATGTGAGGCATAAATAGCATTGCATTCATTATTGGTTCCTAATGTGAGTTAAGGGTGTTAATAAGGATACCTTAACGTTTAATAAATGCCCAACTGCAAATGCCACAATAAAACTGCAAATCACTGAGAAAATGAATTGTAGCCAAAACCATACAAACAAGTTATATTCCCTCAAGCCAACTTAATATTGTGCTTTATTTCCTGCCAGCAGATATTTTATTAGCCTGCAATAGTTACTTATACATGTAATAATAATCACCAATTTCTGAAGTAAGCAACTCGGTCAGGCTGCCTTTTTTGCACAATAGGTACAGTTCTTGGCAAGTCTAAATCCCCTGTTGCTATTTGGCTTCTAAAATCTGCAGTTCACTTTCATATAAATTTTCAGTTATTATCCATTCACTCTCACTATTTATCTACCTATTGAGACTGGTGTGGTATATTCACAGTTTATCAATGCCTTGAGAATTCAGTTGCATATGTTTGCATCAGTTTATTATTCATTTCCACTTTAATTCTTCCAAAATAAATAAATACCTTAAGCAAAGGAAATAGCACCTTATATGTTATATAAGGTAGTCCGGAGAACCACAAGGTAACGAAATTCAAGAATAAAATCATGTTGCCACTCAAAAGTAAGTTTTTTTTACCAAATTAACATGAGTGTAACTTAAGCATTTTTATAGGTGGGTCAGAGTATATAGGTAGATTTGAAAAAACTTTGAGAGCTATGTGCAACCGTAAAATTATTGCTAATATAGCCTATTTTCCCTTTTATGTTCTATGCCAATCACTCCAATTTAATAACTTCATGAGCTAAGTTAAAAATATCCCAGTTACCTTTGTATTTCCGAGTTAGTTATATTACAGAAATAGTTTTCCTTCAAAATTTAGGGTGAGCAACTTCCACCCCTTGAGACCCCCTTAATACACTTATACTAATCAATGACAGAAAGATGATGATGAAATGTTTATCCATCACCTTCTCCCGTTTTTTGTTGTAATGTGTTTTACAGCTAAACCAACATCTTTATTAGAGAAGTTTATTTTATGGAATAAATGATTATCTTTCTCCTCATTCCTTCTTCTTTCCCCAATTTTCCCTTCATGGTACATATGTAGAAATATACTTTGAATATTTGGACTCCAAACATGACAATCAAGAGATTCCTTCCTTGGCTCATTAATTGCTAGTGGTGAATTATTTTTAATCGCAGAAGTAAATGGTCTGGTAGCTTGAAGTCAGAAGTAAAAACTCTGCCACAGCCCATGCATGCATATTTATTACATTCTTAGCTAGGTACTTGAGAATACATTTTTGTTTGGCCTTACTTTTCAATTAATGTAAAAATATAGAAGCAAAACATGAAATTTTTCTCTATAAAAATGGCATGCTTTTTATTAATGCCCATGAAATGCATGATTATTGGTAAATATATTTTAGGTAATCGTTTTTGATAGTTTCTAGGATAAACATTACCCATTGAGAAACATCAACTACTCAGTACATTTTTCAAAAGCAAATATTGTACAGATGGATCAATACAAGGGAAATTCCATCAAACATTGTACCCTCCTTATCCTTGCAAACTTTAATTTTGTCACATTTTTTAGGACACATGGTATAATTACCTTTTTGTATTTTACATGTGTGAAAAAAATGTTACCAAATTACTTACACATGATAAAAAAATTTCCTAATCACATACCTACCTTGCACCAATTTGAGTCACTTTCTTATGAGTCTCTGGGATCCTATGTTTAGACACAAAATTCCTGGGGCTGACTTGAGTCTTGAGCTTTGGAAGAATGGGATTGATGCTGGCATTTAATGCTTTAGCTGGAGCATTCAACTGTTTTCTCTCTGTATAGTGTCGTTTTGGCGTGTTCCAACTCTCAGCTGCCTTAGCTGCTTTTAATTTCTGGCAATCATGACATTTTTCCACACTTCCCATTCTAGGGGTAATTTTAGGGAGGATTAATTTTTTAGTCTGCTTTGCTGTTACTTCCTGTTGAGCCTATGTCACAAAAATCATCTCAGTTAGAAGCTAGAATAAGGAGGAGTTTTATGATAAATGCTAATAGGACTACTTATTTTAGCATAGACATTTTTTCCAGCAAAGTAATGATTATAAAGGTGTAATGATTTCCCTATAAACATCCCCAAAATATTATCATGAAACCAAATGGCTTCACTAAGTGCATGAATATACACTGATAAGGGTAAGAAAATTTCCACCTGTGCTTCATCTGTAAATCAATTTATTAAAAGAAGCCCAAATTTGAGCCACTTTCATGCAGCTATGTCCCATTCATGCAAATTATCCAGTTTGATGAGGTTAGCATAATATGACAGAGATCAGTCACCATGGTAATCCAACTGAGGCTGAAACTCTTCCAACTTATGTTTGACTGAAGTCCCCACTCCACATGGAAGGTAGGTATTGCATAATTTGTACTTTTCAAAATTAAACCTGGTTTCACAACATATGACAACTTTTTCCAGTTATTGTTGACTTTTAAAGTAGCCAAATCACATAACCTAAGAGGTGCACCAAGCCTTGCAACCACATGCAGCAGTCAAACTCTAGTGGCAACAGTTAGTGGTGGTGAACAGTTGCCACCACTGGAGAAGCCACCTCTATGTCACTGACCTCGCAAGCTGTCTTCGATTTCTCATTGACACAGGCTCATACCTTTGCTGCTTTCCACTGCAACTCCTTACAGGTCGATGAATGCACAGACCTCTCTGCTCCCTGGCAGATGGCAAGTATTGCTCAACAAAGCATCAAGACTCTGTCAGAAGACTCTCCATATCACGACATCTACACTGAATTCCCAGACCTTGCGCATCTGGCTGGTACAATGTGGGAGATTCATCACTCAACCCTACACTTCATCCAGACTACCCCAGGGCTACCAGTGTCCAGTTGGCTCCACTGTCTAGCCCTAGACTGCCAGCAAATCACAAATGCCCAATGTGACTCGATGCTCTGCAAATGCAGAGCATGTCGCTCAGACAGACCTTGGTCAAAATGGACCGTGGAATCTACTCATCATCACTCCTCCTTTCAACATGCCCAAACCATCTCAGTCTGCTTTCATTTTTTACTCACTGGTCCCACTTTAATTGTCCCTCTAACCTATTCATTTCTTGTTCTATCACATCTCATCATTCTACTCATCCACCTCAGCATTTTCATCTCTGTCACCTCAAGCTTCTTCTCCTGTGCAATGGTGGTTGCCCATGTCTCTGCATTGTAGGTTATTATGAGCCTCATTACCATTGTAAACACTTTTCCTTTTATTCTGTACCACACTTTCTTGTCGCACAATACCCACTCATTTTCCTCTAATTCCATCATGCATACTGGAATCTATGAAATACATCAGCTTCCAGTACTTCATCCTTCTCCAGGATTGCTCCCAGGTATCAGCATCTCCTCTTTACCAGGAGGACTTCTCCTTGCAGTCCCACTGAGGCATCATTCTGCTGGTTGGTGGCCACCATGTACTCAGTTTTCATCCCTCACTGGCTTGGCTGTTTTCACACAGAACAATGTCATCGGTCACACAGAACAACATCACACTCCGTGGTGCATCACTTTGAATATATTTGTTCATAAAAGCCTAAATCAGCTCAAACAAGTGAGTGCTGAGATCTTATCCTTATGCAATCAGACTTTCACATTAAGGCCATTTGTCAGACTGACACAACTGCTAACCTGAGTCACAGATCCCACTTACCTTTCCTTAAACAATTTTACATCTTTTTCCAGTTCTCCTTTTTCCCTCTAATATCTCCATACTTCCTGTCTCAGTACTCTATCATATGCTTTCTTCAGATCAATAAATATCATGTGGATCTCTAAGTTCACTTCTGCATATCTTTCCATTAGTTTTTGTAGTGCAAAGATTGCATCCATCATAAAAAGAGATGTTTCAGGTGCAATCTGGTGGAATGACATAATTAATGAAAGTTGGCAATTTTCCACAATATAAACTTTAATACGAACGGTTTCGATGTACTGCATTATCAATAGGTGACGATGATGACGTAGTACATCGAAACCGGTCGTATTAAAATTTATATTGTGGACAATTGCCAACTTTCAATAATTGCATCCATCATTCCTTTGCCTGGTATAAATCCAAACTGTTCATCTCCTATTTGTTTCCTCTCTTATTCTACTTTCGTTGATAATTTCCCATAACTTGATGGAGTGTGAAATTAGTTTGATCTCCCTATAAGGATTTTGCCTATAAGGCATTTGTTAGGCCTATTTTAGAGTATGGGGCGTCAGTCTGGGACCCTTATTTGGGAGGGGAGAAAAAACAACTAGAAAAAGTTCAGCGTTTAGCTGCAAGATTTGTAATGCAAAATTTTAAAAGGAGGGCTAGTGTAACGGAGATGATGAGGGTATTGGGCTAGGCGTCACCCGAATCGAGGAGGAGGAGAGCACGTCTCAAGTGCATGCATAAAGCATATATTGGTGATCCTGTGTGGAGGAATATATCCAAATGGTTAAATAATCCTATTTATCTGGCGAGAAGGGACCATAAATATAAGATAAGGCCTTTAAGGCAGCTTTCGAATTCACTGAAATATTCCTTCCTGCATCGGGGGATAAAGGAGTGGAATGAGTTGCCCAAGAAAGTGCTAGAGTCCTTCCCAAGTAGAACACCGTTGTTGATGACGAGATTGAGGGGAGTTGTACTGTGAGGGTTTTTCCCCTATATTTTTCTATTGTAATAACTTTGCTTTTTTTGTATTTTGGCAATGTCTTTGTTTTACTTTTTACATGTATGTATATGTATTGGGATTTGCTCGGTTCATGCCGATCTGTGTTATGGTCAATTTGTAACAATTTCTTTTATAATAATAATAGTAATAATATCCTTTTCAAATATCTTTGGGACTGAGAGGTGGGCCTAAGTTTTTTGGAGGTGAGGGAGGAGAGTCTCTCGGTATGTGACTTTGTGAAAACCAACAAGAATATGGTAGGCAAAGCCTAACTTCTCAGAAATTCAGTTGCTCTCACACCTCCGTAGAGTATGCTTCATGAGTGAGCTGCCCTCCTCCCCCTGACCATCACCAGCTATGCCCAGGCTTGAAACCGAAATTTAATTCATAATGGTACATATTTGAGAGTATACCCTTAATTTGTTTCAAAGTAGTTTCTTGTTGAATTGCCTTTTCATCTGTGCAGAAGCCAATATGGTAACTTTAAATGCTTTTAGATTTTTTTGCAATGTGGTAACAGGAACGTGAGCAAGAACTAATTTATTGAGAGTGGGACAGTCTAATAAAGCTCCACGGTGTACTTCAGAATCAAGATCAGGAAGATAATCTTGAGTTAGCTATGACAGTTTGAACATGTCTTCTTCCTCATACTCTTTAAAAGCTTCCTTGAAGACATCACAAAAATTATGAACAATGTCTCCAAAATCACAGTTTTACACAAGTTTTCTAGTTTAGCTTATCAAAAACTTAGTATCAAAGGATAAATTATCAGTGGTTGGCAGGGTTGGCAAAAACCTGGGTTTTTTTGAAAAAAAACCAGCCCTGTGGGCTTTTTCGGGTTTTAGACAAAAACATGTTAAATTGGTACATATTTTTGTCCTGTGGTAGGTACTTAGAGCTTTGTTTCCCATGACTTGTAAATATTGTACCAAATAAATCTAACATATATTGTCTACCACACTATCCTCATATCTACTTCATATCAACCATGCGGGTAGATTAGAGACCTAAGATATTTTCACACTGCATTTCCATTTCTGTTACTCATTTTCTTTGCAGATATGTGATCAGGAATGTAATAATTAAAAAGATTGAGTTTGATTACAATAAATGATCAGTTTTTGAGGTTAAATTCAAATTTTAGTACACACTGAAGCATGCAATAATAGAATGGCCATGGATATGTATGTAGATTAGCTGGTTTAATAAAATATTATAATTCTGATCGTGAACTTAAAGGGCTGTTTAGTTAGTGTAAGTGCGTGATGCATGAGTGTGCACATGCCCCCCCACCATCTAGCCCTACGTGATATCTCATATTAGACCTCGCAATCCCATAATTTTAATTTAAATCGTGGTAATATTGTTTCACGATAATCGTCAAATATCGTCAATTTTCAAAACTGAAAATTGTATTTGCGATATTTAATACTGTTGTCTGTGACCCAATGAAAGAAGAAAGATGTACATTAAAGTCTTGCTAAAGTGTTTAAATAAATATTTCTTTGAAGAGAGTTCATTAATCTAACCAAATTACCATTTACAAATAAGAAATTTGTCATTCAATAAATCATTTACATAATGTACTCTTATTAACACCCTATGGAATACACAGGATTAATGAACTCTCTTCAGCGAAATATTTATTTAAAAACTTAAGTACATATGTATCTTTCATTGGGTCACGGACAATTTGCCGCGTTTACTCTTCAGGCCGTCTCTTTCAAAAAGAAAAACTAAATTTACGAAAACTTGGTATTAAACAAAAGTTGCACCTTTCATTCAACGAACAATGCAAATGGTGAAGGACATGAAGATGAAAAAGCTCATCACAAAATAATTTTAATGCGGCACAATCGGTGGACAAGGTCTCTACGGTCTGCTTCTCGATTTTTGTCTTTAATTCATAGGCACAATAATTAATTTGCCGTGTAGTCTTCGCATTTCTGTTTTGCCTCTGTCTTTATTTACTGAGAATGTGCGTGTATTAGTTTATGTCCGCGGGAAAATGGTGCACCTGTTGCGAACAAATGAAACATAAATGAGATACTGCCACCTCTATCATCTCATCTATCTCATCAATTCTGCCAACTAAGTGGTGGAATATTGTTGCGCAGAAATCTGAAAAATTGAAAACGTTGCCTGATGGTTTCTGCCAGTTACTCTCCTCTCTCCACACTTGTCCAGCCAGTTCTGCATCGATTGAGAGACTATTTTCAACTTTTGGTATGGTGTGGTCCAAATTGTGCAGAAAGTTGGGCATTGAAAAAGCTCAGAAGCTTGTAACAGTTTATAGATATCCTTGAGACAAAAAGCAGTGCGACTGGGACTGGTGATTTCAAACAGACAGTTGTTATAATTATAATAATGAACATTAACAAATCATTTTTGAAAGTTATTTTTCGTACTGTAAAATAGGGCTACTTGAGCCAAAATGTAAAATTTTTTCAGTTTATCGAGAAGATTAACAGTGAAACTTAGATTTTTGACATTGGATCATTTAAAAAATAATATTATGAATATTTATAATAAAAAGAACAATTTTTAATTGCTTTTGCACATGGATGAATTACTTTTTTAAGTCAATTTACTTTGGGTTCATGTTACCCTTGCAGTTAGGTTACTTTTACTCAAGTCTATTTTCCCGTGATTTTCTAAGTATACAATTGCTTCAGTAGAAGTACGGATTTTGATGAGACAACTCTGTGGATGTTGGGAAATACAAAGATAAATTATATTTTGCTTTACAAAGTAAACATGATGGAAAGCAAAAAGTAGAATTTTCAAAATATTTAGGAAGTCAAAACCATTCTTGAAATAAGAGACTACAGAAACCTTCCTAACATTCAATAACTTGAAATAAAGTGAGATGGGAAAGTGTTCCTCTTGATTTAGCGGTAAAATGACTGAATTTTGTAGATTAAAGTTGTCCAACAATATCTTTCCATTTTTAAACAAGATATCTTTTGCCATATGTTATTTTCATGCTTTATTGTTGGCCCTATTATGCTATTCCATGATTTATCTTCTGTAAACAGCTATCATACTAGCAACGTCATATGCAACAAGTAAATGAATAGACAATTGGTTGTGGGGCTAATTAAACTTTTTTAAAATACATATACCAGGATGCTGAGCACTCATTGGCAGCGTGCACTGATGAAAGTTTCAGGAGTCAACGAAACAGCTTTTTTACAGTGACAGGTCAGCCACCACAGAACCCCTACTGGGCTATTATATGAGCTAAAAAAACAGTTCCCACTCGAGATGGTTTTGATACCTAATAGGAAACTGTGTCACTAAGACTCAAATACTTTATTGCTGCCACTGACAAGAGCTACAATCTTTTTTTTATTTTTGGCTCAAGTAACTGTCAAGTAGCCCTATATTACGTTCGATACCTACCAAATATTATGGATGTCATACAATATATAAATTTATTACTAGTCACTGTGCCCTTCAATTTCTGTTTTCAATACAGACCATGAAGTCTAACAGTTTACTCAGGCCTTTTGAGAGTCTGTTGATAAAACTATTAACCGAAATCAAAGGTGTTACTAATACCGCCTAACAATATTCAAGTCTTCAGTCTAGTGCACTGGGCTGATATAAGATTATTTCATTTGGTAAAATGGCTGCAGTAGACAAACACCCAGAAGATAAGAAAAGAATAAAAAAATAGTGCCTATAAATATCATAAACTGTTTAATTAGGCACCAATTACATATTTGAAAAAACCCACTTTTTGTCTAAAACCCGTGGGTTTTACCCGAAAAAACCCGCCAAGCTTTTTCGGGTGGGGTAAAATCATGCCAACCCTGGTGGTTAGTACAGAAAGTGAGGCAAATTTACTTGTAAATTCATAATTCATGCAAACCATAGAATGCATCAAAAGTTTTTCTCAAGCAGCTGTCTCTACAATATACTATCTTTATGATTAAACATCAAAAGATCCTGAGCCTACTCAACGGAAGTGGTTTTTAGGTGAAATATTGATTCTTATTTTCATTGCTCTCAACTGATTCATATAGTTAGCTTAGAAAAACCTAAAGCCTATATTTTTTCCACCAGAAATCTGATTATTTTTGAAAAGTGTTCAGATGACAGTGAGAGACTAACAGTATACAAACGCATTGATTTATGCATTACAAATTGTTTGGTCCACTCCACTTAAAAAGAAAGTAGGTATTTCAATTGTAGTACCACTATGGAAGGCAGATGACCATCCAAGTTACATTTCCCTATTACTTTGCAGTCACTGGCATTAGAAACATTCTTTTCTCTGTATTTTGCTGGTAGTGCAGGCAAGTGGAATGATGGATTTTGATACTTATTGTATACTTCTATATTTTTGTTCACATTGCTGCATTTCTTGGGCTCTTTTGTATCTCCAGTTATAACTGGTTTAGGAATTAATCTTCTAGGCAAGGAATCCTGTGAAAAGCAAATTGTGAAATCAACCAAAAAAACTTTAATCTTATTGAGGTACCCCTCAAAAGAGTAACCTATATTAAATTGATATTCTAAAGTTCAATGGTAAATCAGGACATATACCATGTCATAATTTTCAGATTCTTCCAAAGAACTTATATTTGATTCCCTTCACCACTGGTGTTCCAACTACAGTGAAAACTCAACAATATGAAGCACTAAAATACTAAGTTTCAATTATATGAGGCAAAATTGTCCATCCTGACAAAAACTCTTTACTACATACATATATGCTACCCAGAAAGCTAAAAGACTAACTGCATTTTAGTCAGTTCTGAGTTATTATATTATCCAACCTTCCTTAAATTACCAACAATTAAATAGACACATATTAATAATTTTTTCAGTACCCATTTTAGTCTATTAATGAGAAATTTAATGCAGGCATTATTTTTCTTTTAAATTTATTGTTTTATTTAGATGCTTGCAGTTACTGTTGTTTATATTACCATTTTCCAAGCCAAAAAAAAGTTACTGAAGTTTTTTGCCTTAGTATCATATGGGTAATTGTTGAAAATGAAGGAGGTAAATGAAAAGCACTTGGAAATGTTTAATGTATTTACATATTGTTTCGCTTACTCAATAAAATTGCTGGGTGTGAGCTATATGTGGGAATTAGGGTATGAAAGCAGCTGACATAGACAGATTCATGGATGTTCAAGCCCAGGTAAGTCAATCTTCGAAGAGAATGCAAGCTTCACTTGATTCATTAGATAGTGCAGGAAATAGAGAATGATGATAAATCATAAGAAAAAAGTTTTAAGATTCTCTGAGAGAAAGAAAGCGTGGCTGGTCATAATGTTGGAGGACACAGAAATTGGAGCAAGTAGAGATTTTTAATTACTTGGGTAGTACTCCAGAAGAAAATGGGCACAGTAGTGATGATATACAGAGGAGAATATCATTAGCTTAGGAAGCATTTAGTAATAAGTAAGAGAGCTGATGATGGGACCTTTGGTGAGGATTCAGGGAAGAGGCAGGTGAAGAGCATGATATAAAGCAAAATTTGTATGTTGTGGAAACTAGGACCCTAAGAAGGGAGGATATGAATAGGCTGCGGACACTTGAGATGTAGGTGTGGAGAAGGATGAAGAAGGTGCAGTAAGACAAAAAGAGGACAAACAAAGAAGTTGTTCTAAAAGTTTATTAATAGAAGTTGTTGAAAAGTTCACATTTACACCCTAAGTATTAAATTAGCCCAACCCTGATTCCTTACTATTGATGAAATGGGCATTCCTAAATAAACTATGCAAATGATGATCTGTAGAATTTTCTTGATAAATTCAAAGTATTCCTAACTTATTGACTACCAATGAGGACTTGGATTACCCACTATCACAGTTAATTTATCTCACTAAAAAGAGTTGGGATAATAGAGTTCAAGACCTTCTATCTTACAAACCAGCTAACAGAACTAACGTATCAAATTATAATTGGAAGCTTGTCTCCTTCCACACTTACTGATATGCATAAAAAATTACTGCCACCTTCAGCGAACTCTTCCTCAATTTTATTGTTTTTTAATTCACCATTTTCGGTGCATAAAATCTACCAGTCTTTTTTTAAGAGCTCCATATTATTTTAAGTTTCCCCATAATAATTAGTCATTTAGAAATAAAACACCAAATTTATACTTCATAATGAAAAGATAAAACTTGGTTAATTCCACACTAATTTATTAAAACCAACCCAGGTTTCAGCAACTGAGTGCCATTTTCAAGGTTTCACAGAGCACATTTGCTTTGAATTTATACTAATTAGTTCATGGAAAACTATTTGATTTTATTATGAAAATTGCACAAGTTGTTGTAAAATTAGTGGAACTCCGCTAACTTCCAAGCAAATGGCTTGATTGATAGTGGAGTAGGATCATTCTGTACTTTGAAATTTCAGCTTTGAGGGTGCTTAGCGACTAAAATTAATGCATAAAAAATCAATATGAAGAAAATCATTAATATTTATCATTGATTCTAAGTACCAGTGACCCATTATACAGCACACAACAGCCACTCTTAAGTATCAACCACAGAGCACATTTGCTTTGAAGTTGGCTATCTCACTTTTTTAAGGACAAATTGTGCAATATTTGTGATAGAAGCAAATCCTTTCCTCCACACTGTCTAAAAGTAACCTGGACACTTTTTACTCATATCAAAAATAATATAAAAGAACTGTTAACATATAAGGTGCTCAATTAGGGACGACTTGATTTTATGCACAGAAAACATATTTTTTGAACGAAATTAATTGGAAGTGCATATAAGAGAATGCAATAGATACCATACCACTTCAGGAACCCTGTGTAATTACCACCCTATGAAACTTCCACCGACCTGATTGCTGGGCCCGTGAGGGTTAGGCAAAATATGCATTATTTTGAGGAAATTGCTATTTTTTCATTTTTGAAGCCAGTGCAAACCATCTAAATGTTAACTAATCCAGTCCAAAATTTTTCCCCTTAATTTGCTCTGAATTGGAACCAAGAACCAAATAGACTAGTTAAAATTTTGAAAAGTTCAATTTTGAAATCATCCTAGTACCTACTGCATATCTGAGATCACCAAGGCATCCTAATCACAACACTTCAAATCTTAGTAATAACGCCATGAGTGTTTCCAGGTTGACTATAAAGGCAACAATCGTGGTGGATAGAGAACATAGAATTGTTAGGAGGAGAAGAAATATGGAACTAGGACATTTGAAACGAAGTTACTACTCAACTCCCAGACCTGATAGGAAAGCACAGACTAATTTCATCCCATGAGAGACATGAGGGCTATTGCAAAAATTTTCCTTCACAAGCTGTTTGCTAACCTCAGGTTCAGAATGCTTTTGCAGCATGTGATGCATGCTGAAAACCTGGTGGTTGTGTATGCAAAGTAGCTTGGATGATTCTGCAATTTCCAAAGATGGATTCAAAATTGTTAAAGTTTGGGACCCACAGGGCTGAAATTCACTCTTTTCTGCATCCATAACCTACAGCTTGAGAAGCTGTCAAAAAGTGGTGGTAGAGTACCACTGTGACCTTTTCTCTGTTCTTAATAATTTTTCTCTAAACTTTGATTTAACTATTTATCAATTCTGGTGCGGCAGCCCAGCATGTAGAAAACTTGGCTAACTACCAGAAGGTAACCTGTTCAAATCTGGAATAGCCTGATTAGATATCCTCACATAAAAGTACAAGTGGTACCAATTTACGCTCACCTGAACTTCACTTGAAGTCATGAGTAGCTAAGGGACAGGACCTGACCCTTTACTCTGAATGTGAGAAATTCACTCACATATGGGGAGATACAGGAGAGGTCTTGCCTCAATTATTTTAAAAACCTTGCTAATCACCTACCTCAAGACTCCTTTACCGTTAGTTTTCTCATAGCAAGAATATTCAAAAGAATAAGAGGGTCTAGGGAGAGATATATAATCAGATTCAGAATTTGAAGCTGAATGCTCTTTTTGAGATAAAGAATGCCTATATTTGTATTCTATAAATGGTTCACAGTAAGTACTCACTTTACTGCTTACACTTCCTTCCTTAGAAAAGATTCCACTCTGGCTTTTTCTGGCATATCCTGTTTCAGTGCAACAGTGGTGTTTTCTAGGTGATAGTTCACGCTCCCTTGAATGAGAAAATAAAAAAAACTGGTAAAATTGTATGCACTTTATTTTAATTTACAAATGTTTTGAAGACTAAGACTTGAGGGTAAAACTAGAGTTTTGCAATTCCATAATAAAAAATCCACCAGTATTATCGCCTCTTTTTAGGGTGAATTCAAATAAATGTATCCGCAAGTCTAGCTCCATAAAATTCTTGGGAATATCTATAAGTGAGAACCTCGATTGGTATCACCACATTCAAGAAACCCTGAAAAAAATGGCCATAGGGACATTTATGATTAGGAAGCTTGTCCCAACCACCCCAGTGGAAATTCTACAACTTGTGTCCTATGCCAAAGTTCACTCTTACTTAGCATATGGGGTTGTCTTTTGGGGTAACTCTAGTGCAGTAATTAAGGCATTTTCCATGCAAAAGAGGTCAGCGAAGGCAATGGTTAATGTATCCATTAGGACACCAGGAAGGCCCCTGTTTAAGGAGCTTCAAATAATGACTTTGCCATGTATATATATTCTTCATACTGCTGGTTTTGTAAAAATGAACCCATCTCTGTTTGTGCCGAACTCTAACATTCATTGTCACCTTACTCGTGGACGAGAGAATGTTCACCTAAGAACTCAGCCACTTGCTATATCCAAGAAAGGCCCACATCACTCCCTGTCTATTATTTATAATAAACTGCCTCCTTGTATAAAAAATAAGTCCACTGTGGCTACTTTTAAAACAAATCTAAAAGAGTTCTTGCTCCAGAAATGCTATTATAGCATCAATGAGTTCCTTAGTGACAAATTGTAATTTTGCAAATAGTGTTACAATTGTTATATTCTTATGTGAGTACTTGTTTCGTCTTGATTTTCTGACCATGTTCCATGTCATGTGAATGACCAACAGAACAATAAATTATATTATTATTATTATTACTATGTTATTCTGATAGATTTACTCCAGATACTTAATCTTGAAATTGAGATACAATCATTTAGAATGAATTGTTCTGCCATGAATTACCAATGCCTAATATGAAGAGGAGGTTTAAATATTAAGTTTTGTTTAAATTATAGTGAATTACAATCGCTTAAATGATTATGATGAGATTAAAATTGTAACATTTTTTCCCAGGAAATTGAAATTCTACAAAATTAAGGCACATGCATTCAAAGTGTAACCAAAGTAAATATTTGACTGAACATCTGCACACAGTTGGCAAATTATCATTGGATGAAATCATCAATCACCTTCAGTTTGGGATTAACATTGTACCTACTCATACTAATGCCTGTGACTCTCCTAATAGTGTTCGACTTATGGCTACAATACTTAAATAAGACTAAGATATCAAATATCGACCAAGACAGCTATTCTCTGGGAAAATGCCATTTTATCTTTAATGATAAACACATTCCAAGGCAGAAACTCATTGGTTCAGAGATTCAGGCAAAAATACTAAATACTATTTTTCATTTTTGTGAAAAACCCACAGATTCAGACTCAGTTTAAGCTTGATTGGTATTTTTAGTATCATATGGTACATGGGCATCAATGGTCAAATGGCATCACTTACTCTCTCATTATTGCAAATTATTATATTTTAACAGAATTTTTCAAATTTTTACAATAAAGAATTATATCCTTCGTTGTCATATCAAATAATATTTTCTTCCCAAGGATATACCAGGGGAAAGAATTTGTGTAATTGATATTTTCTTGGCTATCACCCAAAACATTTTCTCTCTCTGTAAATGAATGAAACAACTAGTAACTATCACTCTGTTGGGAAATATTTCACACTGAAGGTAGAGTTGCATTCATGAGTGTAGTAATTTATTCATTGTAAATTAATATGGGTGTGTTAGTGCACAATGACCAATAAACTGATGGTAGACTTCCTCAGCTCAATCATGCCTGATGGAGGGCGATCGTGCTGATTTTATAGGCTTTAGTGTACTCAGTTTATTTTTATTTGCATTGACCTATTCATCCTCCCACTTATTCAGTGTTGTTTTTCTCAATGCTTAGAAATCATTAGGGGGCACCAGGGGATGTGGTTGAGTGGGTGTTCTTCATAGTTTTCTCGGCTATAGAATTAGCTCTCTCATTCCCATATGGGGATACCATATATATCCCTACATTTCCATATTACCCATGAGAAGGATATTTTCACTCCCTTCGTATTGAGGGATAGTACAATATGGATATATGTATATCTTGAATATCTGGATTGTAGGGAGGAAAAGTCAGATTTGAAACAGGAAGCTGGTAGAAAATGTGTACTGACAAAGAATGGGGCATTTTTGCGCATCAAACTGTACAGGGCTAGGCCAATCATACATACAGTTCTGTAGTGAAAACTGTACATTTGTTTGACTGTGCCTTGAGGATTAAATGGTTGGTAGATACCTTGGAGCAGCTACTGGACAAATCCAACTCTGACTCAACTGCATAAACAAGGGCAAAGCCAGAGTATCTCTCCAGGATTTCCCTGAATAATTGTAGGTAATATGAGGGAATGGTGGAGGACTTAGAAAGGCAAAGAAGCTGAAACATACAAACTGGTTGGAGTATCAACCATGGAGGAAGTTACACAAACCTTAGCAGTGTATAAGTCAGGTAAAATAAAACCACTAGGTATCTGCAATTTATTAACTAAAACATTCACCAATGCCTACCTTGTTCTGCTGTTAAAACAGATACACTGCAATAAAAACAGAATTAAAACACATATGGTCTCCATACACAAAGCTTTTGAGACAAAATTGCATAATATTGCCTCATAGGTAGAGGTCATTGGTGGCTTTTTGACATTTGAATAAATGCTCATGACTGGAGATATCCTGATTATACTAATTGACAGTGATCTCAAAGTTTCATTTTTCATGGGATTCAGAAAAGAGCTTATGTTAAAACTACCTATGTAAAATCTCTCTCTCTAAAACATTCTCACATCAGCTGTAACAGGCAAAGGGACTCCCAAATATCCTACCTCCATGACAGTATTAGGTATTCAGGCATATAAGTTAGAAGGAAACATATATTCTATTAGAAATAAATTGATATATACCTTTGGAGATTGAAGTATCGATGCTCAAGACTTCGGTGGGCACTTGATCGTAAATCAGGATCATAAAGCAGCATTTGTCTCAGTACATCCCTACCATCTTCACTTAATCTCGTTAGCATAGAGAATAATTTGTATGGACCAACTGATCCTTGATGATATTTATGGAAAGAAGGCAGGGACACTGAGGCTATGTTCTCTCGCAGCTTGTTAGTAGTCAATCCATAGCCCCAATTTTGACTCCTATTCCTTACTTCACATTTTATCCTCCCCCATGACAAAGCCCATTCATAGTTGTAAGATTTGCTGTGAGTGGGTAAATTAAGAACTAGCTGAATTTGAGATTTTAAGAGACGTATAACACAGAAAATAAAAAAATTATGCCAAGAAAAGATTAATCAAGAAAAACTACATTGTTACAACTGCTCTAGTCCTCAGAGAAATTCCCATTGTATAATACCATTACATTTATTGGCATGATGTTAGTTTTACAGAAAACTTTCCACAATGCCCATCAAAACACAGATATTTAAAAAAAATTAAATCTTGTAAAAACATACCAAAGTTATTCCCAGGATGCATGGAACTGTAATGAGAAACAAGAATGGGAAACTTATCATTTAGGAATAGAGCAAGTCTAACAATAAAGTAAGGGATTTTAGGTTAACTTCTTAATAAAATGCATCAATACATATGCTAACCTTATATTTTATGCAAGACAAAGGTTTAACAAAGAGGACAATGAAAGAATCAGGCTGAACAGTATCTGATGAACAGATTATTCACCAGCAGAAGAGAATAGAAAACTCTTCATTATCCATGCTAATGGATGCATGACGAAGAAGGAATAATGTAAAACCATAGATAACATAACACTCGACAAATATGGTGACATAAATGGATTACACCATCCAATTTATAAGAAAATTATTTGAATAACAATCACAGTGACTTCAATTTCTGTGGCAAAGAATGAATGGCAAAGTAGAGCATTGCTAGAATAATAGGTGAACTTATATGTTATAATGTGATCAGATTATGTTACAATGATATATACATAACAATGTGATTGTGCAGGTGTGCATGCCGACCCCTAGCCATATGGAGGAAGAAATATAAGAATTGTATGAGCAAATTGAAGAAGTCCTTGGGGTAGTGAAGAGGAAAGATAACCTCATCGTCATGGGAGATTGGAACACAGTGGTAGGAGAGGGAAAAGAAGGAAATAGAGTAGGATGTTTTGGACTGGGCAAAAGGAATGCCAAAGGAGAAAGGCTGGTTGAGTTCTGCAATGAGAAGAATATGGTAGTAGCAAACACACTCTTTGAGCACCATTCACGTAGGAGGTATGCATGGAAGATGCCAGGGGATATAGCCAGATACCAAAGAGACTATGTACTCATCAGAGTTAGATACAAAAACCAAGTAAAGAAGTGTAAGAGCTAGCCTGGTGAGGATATAAACAGTGACCACAACCTAGTAGCCATGGACAGCCACCTTATATACAAGAAAATCAAGATGATAAAACGCACACCAGGATGGGACACGAAAATACTGACCAAAGAAGGAGATAGAGAGAGATATGCCGCAGCCATCGACAGGAAACTAGTGAATCAGGATGAACTGGGCAGTGAAGAAAAAGGGAATGAGCTGAAGAGGACAATTGCAGAAGTAACAGAGGAACAACTGGTGAGTAAGACGGCCAACACGAAGAAGCCATTAATAACGATGGAGATTAGGAAACTAATAGAAGAAAGAAGAAAATACAAGAACCCCAGAAACTAAGGAGAGGCAACCCTCAACAAGAAGCTAAGGAACCAAGTCAATAGAGAATGCAAAAAGGCCAGGGCAGATTGGATCAAAAGCTGCTTTGAGGAAGTCAACAAAAACGTGAAGAAGGAAAACACTGAAACAGCATACAAGCTAGTAAAGAAACACTTCCGAGAGAAGAAAATGAGAAGCAACAACATCAGAGATGCAAATGGGAATATATTGACAGAGGATGAAGACATTGGGAATAGATGGAAGCAATACGTCAAAGAAATCTACCTAGGGCCGACGCAGCTGGAAGAGAACCTAGTGAATTTCGAGAGAGAGATTGAGGAGGAAGATCAGAGCCCACTCATACTGAGGAGTGAATTTGATAGAGCAATAGAAGACCTCAAGAAAAACAAAACACCTGGAGAAGACAAAATCAAAGGAGAAATCATCAAAGCATGCGGAAGTAAAGCCAAGGATAACCTGTGCAAGATAAGCAGAAATAGCTATCAAAGCTGAACACTTCCAGAGGACTTTCAAAGGAACATAATGATTGCGATACCAAAGAAGACAAGGACTGAGAGATGTGAGGAGCACTGAACCTTGAGACTAATGTAACATGCATCAAAAATACTTACATGAATAATAGGCCAAAGAATGGAAAGGAAAATTGAAGACAGCCTCTCGGAAAACCAATTTGGATTTAGGAAGAACAGGGGTACAAGGGAGGCCATACTCTGCCTAAGAGTAATCGTGGAGAAAACAATACATGTGAACAAACCATTGTATATCACATTCGTGGACCTGGAGGAAACCCTTCGACAACGTTAAGTGGAACAAGATGTTCAGACTGCTGGAAAAACTTGGAATGGATTATGACAACAGAAGGATTATCTATCAACTATACAGGAAGAAGGTCATCACAATGCGAATGAGAGATGGAAGCCAAATAGAAGCTAATATTAACAAAGGAGTAAGATATGGATGCAACCTATCACCAGCACTGTCCAACATGTACTTGGAGGAGGCCATACAAGAAGCGCAGGACACTGGGCTGAGCGGAATAAAGATAAACGGAGAAGAAATACACATGCTCTGCTTCACAGATGATATGGCAGTCAAAGCTGGAAATAGTGAGGATCTTCAAGAGTCACTAAATGTCATGGACCAAGTTCTATGAGAATACAACATGAAAATGAGTAAGACGAAGACTAAAATTATAGTATGCAGAAGAGAGAAGTAAAATGTAGAATTCACTCTGAGAGGAGAGAAATTAGTGCAAGTGGATTCCTTCACCTATCTCGCAAGTGACATCACATGAGACAGAAGAAGAGCAACAGACATCAATCGCAGAATAGCCCAAGCTAAGGAGACGTTCATGGGAAAAAGACAACTGCTGTGCTCAAAGAAAATACGGCTACATACCAGGAAACAGTATGTGAAAACCTTCATGTGGAGCGTAGCACTCTATGGTTCGGAAACAGGGACCATTGGAAAAGCTGACCAGAAAAGACTAGAAGCCTTTGAAACCTGATGCTGGAGGAGGATGCTGAAAATAAAATGGATGGAAAAAATAAGAAATGATTAAGTGTACAGAAGAGTAGAAGATGGATGGGCCATGTGGAACTCCATACAGAAAAGAAGAACAAGATGGATTGAACACACCTTGAGACACAATGGGTTGGCGAGGACCATAATTGAAGGTAAGATAGAGGGAAAATTCCTCAGAGGAAGACCCAGGAATAAGTTCATGGACCAAATAAAGAGGAAAGTACATAGGAAGAGATACCAGGAGGTAAGGGAACTAGCATTAGATAGAGAAGGGTAGAGGGCTGCCGTCAACCAATCTTAGGATTGAAAGACCAATGAATGAAATATCAGATTGGACCACTTCATCCCACTAAAAATTGAAATTCTTAGGTACAGGAAGGAGAGAGTACCTGACATTGATTATCTAAATAAAGGGATAAGCCACACATAGATAGCAAACAGTTTATTGTGTTAAATTCAAATCAATGTTTACTTTTAGAATTTCCTCCATTCATTGTGTCACGCCGGAGAATGGATTAGATGTTAAGACACTAGATGTGATAATGATATTATCTGAGCATTTCCTGTTACACATTTCAATGAGCTATTTTTATGTACTTTAATTCAAACTTCCCTTTTATATATCTGAATTTCATTTTTGAGAAATTCATAAGAATGATCATGCACCTGTAGTTTCAGTGCAAAAAACCTAAAAAAGGCTTTTGGGAATGTAACCATAACTTCGTGCACACATTATGAAGTACACTTGTTAAGACAATATGTAATCACTGAATGACTAAATGGTTTTAAGCTCAGTAATCCGTATCTGTCAACCACTATTCATACCCAGAGGGATCATCAGTCCTTGTCTTTAATCTCAAAATAGTTTCCAGCTGAACTTTATTTTGTGAATGATGATGGATTAAAGGTAATGTAGACCTACATTGATGATTTTGAGTCCTCTTTATGTATATATAGATATGAATGTGCCTCTTTCCAACTCTATATTGCCAATATCATTCACACGCAGTCGTTAATTGATGTAGGTTGCTTCCTTCCTCCACAATAACTAAATACTATCTTCAATAAGAGTTAATAATTTATGATTTTTTTATCAGCCACATAATACCATACATGCCAGTGCTGAGGACACACTGTTATCAAAGATATACCCTAGTATTGATCAGTGACAGTTAAGAAACAAAGTAATATTACCCTCTCAAACTCAGTTACATATTTGTAGTATCTATGCATATTTTTTATTTTTATGATATTTCATAGATTTATTCTCTTGACTATGCACCATTAATACTCTTAGTTTATAGGTCAAATGCAGGTCTTCAGGTCACAGTGTAGAGCTGAAAACCTTTCTGTTTAATAACCTTAGACCTATGAATAATATTTCCTTCAGACACTTTAAATTTGAGACTTATTTCCGGTAAAAAAAATTTTCTAAACACTGGTAAATATAGTAAGCTTTTTTAAAATTAAATCTCACACACAGGTAACCACCTAATTCACAATCACTACCACTGACTGCAATAAGCAAAAAACATAACATATGCTCACATTTATTTACCCATTTTAGCTGATAAAACTCGATATGATGAGCATACATGTGAGAAAAACTTACTATTTTCGAAATTTTTCCATTGTTCTTGTGCTGGGAATGCCAATAATTGAATGAATTTTAGATATTTGATCCATTTCATTAGCACCAGGAAATAATGGCTTTAGCCTGAAATGTAAAGTTATTTTTTTAAATTGACCTTTTCCATCAAAATATGATATGAGTTTCTAAAACTGACCTTTATTTGCTCAGCTCAGTCTTGAGTGGCAAAAACATTCATAATAAAAATGTATAATAGCGCATAACCACACAGACACAAACATGTAATAAATATCTAGTAAATGTCTGAAAAACATATGTCTTCAGTTCAATGATTAATCAGTTCTTCAGTTCAAAATATTCAGTTTAATGATTATTTTACATTATTATGATTGACAATGAGTACCTACACAAAAAATCAATGGATCAATTTAGCTAACGATTAGCTTTTCTGATTTTCACTCAAAGTTCATAACTCATAGCTCTATGAGAAAGCTTGTCATCTCTTTGAAGATCGAGTAATCAGCACCTAATCATCTACGAATCTAACCAGATTTATCAGCCGCTCTCCTACCTTGATTACCAGATCAAGTTCAGATCTAGAAATTTTATAAAATAAACAAAATAATATTTAAATAAAATAAAATTTTGCAATTTATTACAATTGAGTAACTGTTAACCACCTTCATTTTTAACTGCAATTACCCAATTGACACGAAGCCAAAAAACTTTAGCTACTGTTGTTTAGCTTAGGAAATAGTAAGATGAACAACAGTAACAGCAAACATTTAAATAAAATATTAGATTTAAAAGAAAAATAATGCCTTCACTAAATTCCTTTCCAAAAAATAAAATGGGTAGAGAAAAAATATTATCAATGTTTGTTTATTTAATAGCTGGCAATGAATGAAAACTTTAGCATGCAAAAACTCAGAACTGATAATGATGCAGTTACTGTCTTTTAGCTTAGCAGGGCAGTACAGCATGGTACTTTGAAGTTCAGAATTTCGTACATGGGTAAAATTACTCAGGATATCACAATACATAACTGGTCCAGCTATCCATTGAAAACTATATTCTCAGCCATCTGACTAGCAATCAGCAAAACAAAAACATGGAGTTGTGATCCTCCCCAACATTAAATCCTTCTTTTGTTTTCTTAAGAACCTCAATTCTAATGATAGTCATAGAATGTTAGCCACTGATTCTAATTGCAGAACAAAGCCCGCATTAACTAAAAGTTATGAATATAAACTTAGGTGATGTAATGAAATCATTCTGCTTTCAAATACCAAACATTTAAATGGATTACAGAAAAATTGCCTCAACTTTTACAGGTGAGGGCACCTACCTCTTTACATGATTTCACAATTCAAGTTGACACACATTCATCCTATTCAGGCTTTATTCTCTTAACTCCAATTATGTCATCAATTTACCAAGGGAAAAAGGAAGATCACATGTACACTCTTTCCTGTTCTGCATATGATTTAGGCAGATTTGAATATTGGTACATCACACTATGGTGAAGCCCTGTAGCCTGGGAAAGATTTGACAAATTTTTGCATGCTAAGACTGAAGCCATAAAAAGGGTTATCCTGGACCCAGGTGAATGCATGTACATTACATGCATGACTATGTATAATACAAGCTTTTTCTACTGAACCAATGTTAGGTTTCGGGATAAGCAGAGCCACATGAAGTTGGAGGTTTTGGAGACTAATTTCCAGCCAAAGGACCTGGTGGAAGGGTGCAAGGTATCATTGCCCTACACAAAAATCTGAGATGTCAGAGATGGAATGTAAAAATTTAATAACACTGGTTTAGTTTTGCATGGCGACCAAATGAACAGGTAATTTTTTAATAAGTGTTTACAGGTGCTTTGTACTTATACTTTATTTTAAGTATTGCAAGCATTGATAAAGGTGGCATTTATTGTCATTTGGTGCAACATTCAAATTCTTCCCTTCTACCCTGCTCTTGTCAAATTTTCCAATTCTCTGGGGTAAGTTTTCAGGCCCACTTTATAAACTCAGGTCATAAGTGGTTCCTTTGCTACTGAGAGAATAAAGAGAGAACTTAATAGAGAGAGAGAAAGATAAAAAACAAATCTTAGGATCTTGTCCAATTTTCATCGGTTCATCGTTTGATGGTTTAATGAAATTTTTTTAAATTATTAAGGTACTTATCACCTATGTTCTCATTATTTGGAGACAACAAAGCTTCTTTCCATGATGAAAGTCAGAGAAGGTAATTCTTTCCTCACACTTATGATTTATCTTCAGTGAATGCCAGAAATTTTTTTTTGTCAAACACACTTCAATGAATATTTAAAATTGTATCCAAGAGATAAGTAAAATGTAAGTAATAAATACTGAAACTTAATGATCCAATTACACACTCAAAATGTTAACCTCTTCGATCATTTCATTTCATATGGCATTAACATTGCTTGCATACGAAACTTCTCCAAGAAATATAAATATGAGAAAAAGAAAAAGTCTCCTTCTCTTTTCCAGGGTGGGACTATGATGATCTGATTCACCATTTTTATTAGGGTTTCAATTTTATCATCAATCAAATATGCACCCCAAAGAAGTAAGCATTTTCCAAGGTCACTACTCTCACTAGCAAGGCTTCTTAAATGCCTTAAAATCCCGTCTCTCTCTCTCTCTCTCTCTCCCCAGCTTACTTGTAAGTGAATTCATAATCAAGGAGATTCAAAAAAGAAATTAAGGCAACATTCTTCTTGATTGCTCAAGCTGATTCTACCACAATGATTGGCACATGTTGTTTTACTCTGGCTTTCATTTCTGTGATAGCAATTGATTTTCATCAGAAAATCCATCGGAAACAAAATGTTTTGTCGCTAGTGGGCCATGACTAATCACAAAATCCTTCCCATTCATTCCTGTTCTCGCTTCACTTTCACCCATAAGAATTCACGGCCATGCCTCCTCCATTTCATTTTAACCTCCTTGTTCATAGTAGCCTTGTTTATTTCCTCTTCACTCCCAGCAATGGAGTGCACAGCAGAGGCACAGGAGAAAAGGTCCTCTGCCTGGCCTCTATCACCTACATGGTCCACTCTGTGACAGAGAAGCCCCAACCTTTTTCCCAACCTCCTTTATCTCGTATATTTCCAACCCAATCCTCTCTAAAAACATTTCTGACCAAGAATATAGCTCATATACTTCCTGATTCATTGCTGATTTGGACCAGACACTTTTGACACAGACAGACACATATTAGACACTTTTTGGTGAAAGGTAGTTGAATACCTTTCTTGACTCAAACCTTTCAGTGAATAATGTCTGAAAGTTTTAAATATCAGACTCTTTCACATTACATTACAGTCCTGATTGAAACTGATCAAGCAGGATTGGTGGTCCTCATGCATATGAATTTTATGTACGAATAAAATGGATTCCGATGGGAATCATTCATAATTTTTGGCTCATTTCTTCCGGACAGAAGGGAGAAAAAATAAATGACTATCTAATCATAGTAACTGACAGCCATCATGCCATTAAGAAGCATTTTTAAAATGACACTCTTTATCATTCTTGAATGTTGCATAGGATACCACTCAGCCTGCTCAACAATTCCATATCCATACAGAATATGAACTCTTTATCATTATGAAGGGAAAAAGGTATAAACTTACGTTAACAATTCGTAAAACACACAGCCGACTGCCCAAACATCCATTTTTGGTCCATAATACCCTGATGTTAAGAGGCATTCCGGAGAACGGTACCATCTTGTTGATACATACTCTGTGTATGGAGGGCTGCTATGAATGGCACGTACAGAGCCTAAGTCTGCTATTTTTACAATATTTCCCTTTAACAGTAATTTTTTATAGTTATAAAGTTTGTTCAGAGCTTGATTTTGTCATAGGACCTTAACTAGTGTAGTGAACTTTATACTAAGGTGAAAATACACAAGAGCTAGAGTTGATTCAAGGATTTTAATCAAATAGTCCATCTTAATTTCAAAATTTAATGGAAATATTTTATCCACTAAGAAAACTCATAAAAAATATATAAATGTACAAACAAGCACATAAGGTCAAACATATTGATCCAAAGTAGGATTTAGTTTTTTCCAGACATGTGATGTGAGTTAGGACTTTGTTTACACTGAGTGAGCTGCCAACATTTCAATGGCTGACTCTACCACCATGATTACTACATTCTGTGCTTTCCAATCAGTGACACAAGTCAACACAGCCTTTAAGTGCAAGGTGCTTTCCTATCAGTTGGTGTTTCCAGGGTGGCCAGAAGTGAGTCAACACATGGAGACAACGAGAAAAGTGAGTTGAAGAGAAATAAAAGACATCGCGCAATCTGCCTTAAGCGTTATATTTCGGCACTTGTATTAGTTTATTACCACTGCTGCAGGCTAAATATGTTTAGATTGAGCAAAGAGAAAACTCATAAGAAAGCCATAAATTAATAGCAAATTTTCCTTCAGAATGTTTAAGGTGAGAGTTTTTCATTGAAATCCTCTAGGACAATTAAGATTAATCAAACTAAACATGTTTCTGCCTTATTTGGGTTGCAAGTTTTTCTTTGTAATAGGGGAAGTTTTTCCTTCTGAGATATTTCACTTAAAATTAATTTTAATTGCACACTTAATATTTGCTCATTTTGTAAGGTATTTAAGTAATATAGACACTAATACATGAACATTTCTTAAGATTTGAGCATAGTCAATTTCATGTCATGTTTTACTTGGTGATAATATTTTTGTGCAAGAAAATTTTACTACAAAATTTGGCACAACCCTGATGCCAAAATAAAACTAGTTTATGATATCTGTGTATGCCACCTTAAACACAGAAAATACAAGTTCCTCTTAGGCATAGGCTTGAGGTACCTTCCACCCATCCAATTTAAGTACTGTGTAAATATGTATATATTTACACAGCACTTGAAGGAAATTGAAATTGGTGGAAGTATAATCCAAAAAAATTGTTCATCTTCTTAAAAGAACAAAGAAAAGAAAAAGGTTAGTGATAAAAGCGATGATTATGTAATGAGGATGTATATATGTATTTGCTCAAAATATTCTACCATATTTTCCTATAAGGGTTTCTTCAAACTTCAAAAATGTGCATCCTGAGTATCATTTAATGATTTTGGTTAAATTTACCTTTAAAAAATGCCACCAAATGGCACCAGTCACAAGTCATGTGAAACCATTGAGCATACAAAATTAGATATTCATTCAAGGAGATACAAGCTGACTTTTGCTCTTGCAAGTTAACACGAGATGATGGATGAGTCCTTGATACATGATGGCTTTTTGGATAGCTTCCACATTGTGTCATTTTTATGACAACACTTTCACGAGTGTTCCAGGACACTTATTCAGGATTGAAGCGCTCACGATGCATTTTGGCTGCAATACATAGCCCGGTGGAGAGTCAAGTGCGATTTCTTCTCACCTTTCTTTCCGTCTTTTCCCTTGTTTTTCGGAACACCCAACTAGGTGGATAGCATGTAACTATGTTCTCTATTGACATTATTCAGTGTTACACATATTTAAATGGCCTCCCTTATTAATCTGGTGAAGTACCATGTCTCCTTTGCGATAATTTTCGCCTCCTACAACTTCATGTTATGTGATGGCCTGCTCCATGTGAGCTCCACGATGGCAGACTGGTACGGTTGTCTATTCTTGATGGATCTTTAGTACTCAGAGTCGCGGCGCTTCAGCTTTTGGGAGGTTTGGCCTATGTACAACTTCCCACATTCACATTTTACTTTGTATACTCCTCATTGAGAGTCCTTTGGTAATTGGTCCTTGTGTCCACTCAGTGGGTTGGATATTTTGATCACCTGCAGTCTTGAGGATCAACATCCGCTGGAAGCTGTTCTCCTCGAAAATTTTCAATAAATGCTCCATTTCATGAGAGATGGAGTCTGAGTCGGAGATCTGAAGTGGTTGGTGCAAAAGCGTTTTGATGCGTCCGAATTTTTGATGCAGATGGTGGTGGGAGTGGGCATGCAGGTACCAGGAACAATTGTGTCACCAAAATACATATCCAGAATCTTTTAATTTATTGTCTGTCTCCCAGAATGGATTCAGAAAATGTAGATCCACATCTATAGCCACATACCACTTGGTAAATCAAATACTCTATAGTCTAGACAATAGAACAGAAACACTGGGCTTATTTTTCGACTTCTCAAAGGCTTTTGACCTTGTTAATCATCAGGTACTCTTCTTCAAACTGGGGCAATATTGAAACAGAGGCATTTCTTACAAGTGGATTTAATCCTATCCTAGCACCAGGTGCCAACAGGTCATTCTATCAAAAAGTGGCACTATATTTGCTTCCTCTGGCAAAGAAGTCACATCAGGTGTACCCCAGGGCTCAGTTCTGGGTCCTATTCTATTTTGATTTATATCAATGACTTGCCGGAAACACTACAATCTCTATAAGGAGTTGAGCAAATACTGTATGCTGATGACACTAATGTCATTGTGTCAGCCTCCTCGGTAAACAACTTGTCTCTTAGGGTAGCCAGAGTAACTGAAATTCGGCATGATTGGTGCCCCCAAAATTTCCTTAAACTCAACCTTGAAAAGTCTTGTCTCATATACTTTTCCAATAAAAATAAAGTTACAGCTTCATAGACAATGATGTAGGGGGTAAATGTCTCCCGCAAATAACTAGCAAAAAGTTTCTGGGAATTATGTTAAATAAAAGTGTATCATGGGAAGATCACATATGTGCCCTTCGCAATAAGTTTAATTCAGTCTGTTTCCTCAGTGGGAGCATTCGGCATACTATTAAGACCACGACATTATTATCTATTTACTGTAGAAACTTGAAATTACGAAGTCCATGGGACCGGAAAAAATAGGCACTTCATAATATCGAATTTCATATGAACGAGGATCTTTCAAGAGTATTGTGATGAAGCTGTTTTTTTGTTACCTAACATTATGATGCAGCAGAATTCCCAAAAATCAGAAGAATCAACCTCCATCCATGCCCCATGGATATCTACAAATAAACAACTAACTTTTCATTTTTTTTCAATGAGTAAGAGATTAGGCAATCAAGTGTCTTTGCAAACTTTTTGCCCAGTTTGGACTAAGCCTAAGAAGCTTCATAGCGCATTTTTCTTTGTCATTTCTTTTTCTCTGTCAACAAGAAAACTCATAAATCTGGTGTGAGTGGTATATTGCGATACCAGTAATATTGATTCATGCATACAACAAGGTGGTGTGCGATTTGCGCGATCATTTGCACTGGATATAGATATTAGAGGAATATATTTTCGTAAGATGAAGATCTAGCTGAGCTCTGGGTCAGATTTAATATAAGTGCCAATAGAAAGCTAGGACATGGAAAGGAAGATTCTGCCACAGATACTATGCCATGGATGCATGTTTTGTATTTTGTACAAAAAATGATATGACCGTTAATTTTGTGAAATAACAATCATTATCTCCCAAGGATTCAGCTTTTAGTGTGTGGTTATTTCTGAGACAATGGAGCTGAAAGAAGAGTCCAGCTAAATGTGTACCTTCTTTCAAAAGTATACTGTACAAGTCACGCACTTCAATGGTGAAGGTGAGATAGTTCCTTTTATGCTTCATCGGATACTAATGATGCAACATTACAAATCAATAATTTTCATTTTTCACTCGTACGCACTCGGCGTACCTTACATCACTCGGGAGGTTGATAGAGATGAGAGTCAAGGCCAAGGGATGCACGCAAAGAATACACATTGAATGAATCATCAGCTCAATGTCTATTAGCCACATCTTGTCTTCCTCCTCCCTTGCCTCAACCAGCAGCATTGGCGGGGAGGGATGACATGACTCTGGAGTGTGGGGGCTTTTATCATGAGTAAAGAGATGCCCACAACACAATATTTTGCCTGTGTCAGACCCATTGGCATGCACCAATTCCTTGAGATTGGGGGGGGGGGGGGGGGTGTGGGGGGCTTCTTGACCCTTTCAACGCCAAGGCATAAATTGTGTTTCCTTCCTGGTGACGAAGTTCAGTTTTTTGCATACTTGCATTTAGCACGATAAAATAAGTCTTACGTCACAAAAAAATTTAAAGTTCGAAGCCTGTTAGTTGTAATTATAACTATTTAAACTTTGGACATTCTGGAACGGCCTGCACCACCAACATGACTGTTGTGCGGGTTGCATGCATTCTCAGTAATTCCATATCATCGATTTTACGTGTTATAAATGAATATCAAACCTTAATTACTGTTAAGCTCATAATTTCACAAGTTTATGCAGTTTATAAACTCTTCTTACATATTGCACTCATTCAATCCTCTCGGTTATAAAATATTGCACTGATAACATTAAAATTTTATAGAATGCAATGTATTTTGAAAACTTCAAAAGAAAATTCCTCATTTGGAAGAACAACTGCCTTTTCACTCAGCATTTGGATCGTAAAAATACCAAATACAAAATTTAGTTCAGGAAATGGATTGCTAACATCTATAATTGAGAATTACCATAGTAAGCCATTGGCTGTGTTCATAAAAGAACAAAATTCCTGCAGTCATTTTTAAAACTAAAAATCACCAACAAAAATCATAATCATAAAAATATATCTGCATAGAAATTTCTTTTTAAAACTGCAATCAATATTTACACAATTTTAGCATTTGATGTTCCTCGGATAATTTATGAAGCAAAGGAAAACGCATAAGGACGGGTTTCCCTCACTAGCCATGCAATTTGTGGGATTGTCCGTCCTCATCTCGCGCTTGGCGCTCTTGGCATTTTCGATTTTACGTTGTCTATGTCATATTGATGTGGATGATGTCACCAAATTTGCAGTGTTCTACAATTGACAAAGGTATTCCAATGTATCAACACCGCAGAAAAATTGTCTTCAAGGAAATAAATCGTCAGATCCATGGATAGATTGGTTTAGGGGTGGTTGGCAAAGTATTTTTGGGTAGAAAGGAAAAGTTGACGGAAGGATACGGAATAGGGAGAAAGAGATTGGGTTCAAAGGGCTTAAGGATGCTGGTGGTTATGTGAGAATACTCATGGGGCGAGGGATGGGGGAAGGGCTCAGAGCATTGGGGGTGTATGGTCGGTCTCCGTAAAGAGTGGAGCGAGAGAAGGGATTAGCTCAGAAGAGGCCGGGTGTGGATGAATGGCAAGAATTGGCAAACAGCTAGCGTGGAAACAGAGGGTGGGGACCTTGGTGAAGGGGGAGCGAGGGTAACAAGGAGGAAAGTGCATGGCAGAACAATGTCATGGTCGGGGGTGAATGTTGTCTAGCTTGGAAGACAGCTGAGACAACAGAGTGGTTAATGGTTTTGAACAAAAATCATGGCATAGATTCATTCGTTCCTAGATTTGCATTCGGACTGATTTATGCATTGCCCTTGTCAGCTGTTGTAGGGCATCAACCATACTATTGAGGAGAGAAATGTTGAACCCAGAAACGCGTTCATCAGTATAAAAGGGAAGTTGAAATTTCCTATAGAGGATTTTTTGATAAACGAATGACAATGAATACTATGGAACTATCTGAGGGATAACAGGTTTTTCAAGTTACCTACAATGGCAGTTCTACAATAAAATGAAAATTTAAAAAATACAACATAGTAAATCGAGTTGACTATATTCACTTTCTCAGGGAAAGGTTTGCCCTGTATTTGGCACATGGGTAACTTAAAATGAAAGGATTATAGTACCTTGTGCTTTAGTTTTTCTTCACAAAGAATTTTTCACTCCACCATTACTGTTAATTCTTTTGCGTTTATTTATAATATTAAACAGCTAATTAGCATGTGCAGCATTTATAGGGGTTGTGAAATTGGAGGTACACCACTAAGAAAATCATTAAATCAAAGGATCAATATTTTAGAAGAATAATGAAATCCCCATAAATTTGCTAGGAAATAGTCCAAACTTGACCCTCTTTATCAAAAAAGTTTGTAAACACTGACAAATGGATCGCCAATCTGCTATGAGACCATGGTGAAAAAGGGATTTACGATTGCAAAGACGAAGAAAATACAATATGTGGAAGACATAATGGTAAAAATTTAATAATATTTAACTGTAATATCCACACTATTAATAAAATACAAAATCAACACCTGGGAAGCTAAAAATTTAAACTGGTACTAGAAAACTGACATTGTAATACATTGTACACTAGGCAGCAACTGACAATGAACCATCAAAAGAAAGATTTTTGTACATTTTATTATTTGCTATTATTAATAATACATTATATGTCATTCACTATATTGTGACTATTTGCTTTTCTTCATTACTGTATAGATTCCGTTAATTAGGAATACATGCGTGAATAGATTGAATAAATATTGTGGACGTAGAAAAATACATATAAGATCAGATGCCATAGCACCCCCTACCATACACCTTAACAGTGACTCCGAGGGTTGTAGAAATGGTATATCCCAGTATTGTAGAATGCTTTCGATTTTGCTGCAGATGCAAAAATCTTAATTAATTTTATAGATTGATTTATATGCACCAACGATATAAGATACATCGAACTATGTCACTTATGGGTAATAATTCAGCAACAATATATACACTTGCAAAGGGATTCAAACCCACAGTGTGATAGTTCAAGACCAATATTTTATTAATCTGAATCCCGTATTTGTCCAAACGATATTGTTAAACCAAATCTAATGAACAACAACAAAAGAAAAATGGTAAAAACAACAAAGATACACTTCTAATCAAACGATTCAAACCATAAAAATTGAAAAAGTTTAAAATACCTCCATTATGTAACTAAAAACGCATTCCAGAACGCAGCACACTGTAGAAAAGGTTGAAGCTATGATGCCAGCGAAATCGCAATTGCCTAGCGAGTGACTAGAGTCTGCTGGCCTGCCGTAAAGAATGGCTTGAACATGGACGTTCTAGAACATCCTGCGTCACCCGATAGCACCCACAGGCCCACAGGGCGTTCCCGAACGTCCTGGCGCGTGTGTTTAAGGTCGCAAGAGTTGGTATGGAGGGGGTCCTCAGAGTCAGCTGGGGACATCGTATCCTGGCCAAGTATTGAGCGGGTGGGAGGGGACACGAAGGGGCCTTATCTTTTGGAGGGCCGGTATCAGGGCTTTAGTGTGAGGAGGATGGCTCATTCCTACCCATAGAGCGGGTGGGCTTGAGTAGGGAAGGGGGACATGGAGGGTCACTGGAGGTAGAAATATGACCAGTGAGCGAGGTAAGGGAAGCATTTGATAGGTTCGCCACAAGTGAGAAAGATAGGTGATGGGGGACAGTAAGCTGATTTTTGGAGCAATGGAGATGTAAAGCTGGGTATATTTTCGTGGTGGGGATAGCCGGGTGAAGAAAAAGAATATGGGAATGGGCGAGCATTTCCATTTCACATTTCTTTGTCTTCCAATCCATTCTGACAATCTCAGAAAATGGAATCAGTGAAAAATATGTCAAGAGGAAATAAGAATGAATATGTTTATTATAAATAAACATCAGTTTTTCTGTCAACAGAATCACTCATTTAACAAAAAAATCAGTTATTTGTTTTCGCACTTGGCTATTCTCCATAGTTGCTCCACTATGGCCTTGAATTAGGATAAATGCAAATTGAACTGGGAGTTGACATCATTCATAATTTGGAATCGATGTAATGTATCAAGAGCAAGAATAACTTCATTCTTTTTTGGAGAGATGAGGACTCGGTCATTTTTGTCTTTGTTGCCACTCTCTTTACTGGGCCCTGCCACAGGCTCTTCCATCGCCAGCTGTGGTGTCCGATCTACACAAGCTTGGAGATTGTCATCCATTGACAAATAATCACTGAGGATTGCAGCCAATGAACTGTCAACTTGCGACAAGTAATTTTTAAATCACTTACCAAACCTCATCCCGATAGTCATTTCATCTTATACCTACCTCTTCCTAAACGCTAAAAGTGACTAATACACATTAGTTTCTGGCACTAACAGGGATTAATTCACAATTAAGGTAGTTTTATCAAAGACTAAATCCAGGAACAGGATTATCAGGTGCTGGGAAAGGGAATCCTGCTGTTCTCCAACAATTAATAATTGTTTTTGAGGATAACTCATTCCATGACTCCCTTCTCCATATATCTTCAGCGACACAATGTTGAATCTGTATTCAAAATTGCACAGCCAGCCAACAGAACACTTAAAATCTCAGATTTTCTGATGTAAAGCAATTTCTCCCACCGTCTGTTGAATGATCGGGCCATTAACTGGAATTTTCTGCTCACGACACTTGGAGAAGAAGGCATAAGTTCATTTTCAATTTCAGTGAACTTAGCACCACGTAAATTTTTCCTTTTCGGTGATACTGCCACTTCCACTTTCTCTAGAATTTGAGCACAGTTGGTGACGATTATTGAAAGCATTGACAATGACACCACAAACTTTTCCACAACAGCACTTTTACTTAACTTGTTTGATTCAACTTCTTGAATCATTTTCACCTCCAATGATATTCCCCATCTCTTTCTCTTTAGTTGTGATGGTTCCATGTCCACGACCATAATAACACTCGGGACTCCTTTCCTCAATGCATCTACCCTAAGATCCTGGCCAATTGGTATCTTGCTTCCATTCTGGGTAGGTACCAACTAACCCTCTCCCCTGATGTCCTCTCGGGGTATCGCCCGATAATCCAAGGAAGAGATGAAAGTGCCTCCAATTGGGCTAGGATGCTGACAAGGCTTCCTGCTTTCTCTCTGATGGCGTAACTTTTGGTGTCTCATAGGATGGTTTCACTTCTCCTCTTCTTATTTGTGTCTCTAACAAGGATTAAGCTACAAAACACTTATCAGATTCTTTATCAATCTGAAGGAACGCAGCTGAGCTCTTTTTCAGGATATTTTTTTGATCGTTGGGTTGGAGCGAAAGGGAAGGAGGATACACCATTTTCTGATATAAATATATATGGGTGCTTGAGCATTTTTTCCCATTGATTATACATGCGTACAGAACTAGTCATCCTTTTGAATTAATGAGCGTCAAACTAAGTGATCGTATGAACCAAGCGAACACGTATTTTTCTCTGGTTTCCTAGACAGTAGGCAATGGAAGAAGGGAAGGCAATGCTTACGAAGAGCCTTGCTTGATGACTACATCAAAACGCTCAATGAGGACGGTAAATTAAACCTTTGAGTCTTTCGATGATAACAATTGCCAGACGGAATAATTATGCCAAGGAGCAAAGTTGAGTGTAATCCGTCTGAAATAGTGCGGGAAGAAGCTTCCTTGGGTGATATGAGCGACTGAATTTACTGCTCAAATGCCATGGCATCATCTCCGAACCCTGTCAAAGTTTTTTGTTCACATGCGCACAGCAAGCAATTTCTGTAGTAGGAATACTCATCATGGATTTATGTTTGGGAAAAATGGGTATGAAAAAATGCCAGGGATCATGAGAGTAAAATGCTGGTAGTAGCAATTAGTCTCTTGCGGGTGAATATGTTCGTACTTGACTAATTTATATATTTTTCTACTCATTGTCGGTAACTCTGGACTTGTGGTAACAAAGCCGAACACATTTTGGTCTGATTGGCGACATATTTTATGAACTACTATGCCTTTGATTAAAAGTCGTCCTTACTATTGCAGCATTGAAAAGCATATTATCGTTTGTTTAAGTCACATTTAATGCATAATACATTAGGCAACGCTGATCGATGTCTGACAAGGAGCGCCTAAAAAACGCTGCTGTGACCCGTCATCATTCATAAAAATGAGTAACTCTTTCATATCAGGACCAAGACCCGAGGTTTGTAATTTCAAAACTTTGTTATTTCGTAATATTGTGTACTGTTACATGCATTTAGATATCCTTTTGGTCGGGACCAAAGATTTTGCTTTGTAAAATCAAAATTTCATAACTTTGAGTTTCTACTGTATCACAGTGAATTTTATTCCCAGACACTATATACTAGTATACTGTTTTGAGGCTCCTCTCCTCACTCACATGTAATTTTCCAAGTCCAAAAGTGTATCATATGTCTAACATGTTTTGCTCCTCATGATGCTCCTGGCCACCAACTTTTTGAAAACTTAAGTTTTATGACAATTCCATGTATGTATATCTATGTTTTAAGTATGCTTAATAAACATGTCTCAATATACGACTAATGAAAAGTACCATAAATATCAAACAAGGACATATACAGATCTCCACCAATTGTACATAAGGACTGAGAATACTGCCCATGGACCCATATCTAGGCTACCACCAGATATTAAGGACAAAACAAAAACAGCAGCCTTCATGAAAAAATTGTTAATATTCCTGCAATATGAATTGTATAAACTCTGAATGAATTTCTGTACCCTTAATTATGTTTATTTTAAATCTTTTGTGTATTTCAACGAAGCAATATTCTATTTAACGTGTCCTATATTTGTATATTTGTAAAAATAACACCAATCTCTGGACAAATGAATTATATTATTATTATTATGAAGGATCTGATAAATTAATGAAACTGCATTCCATTATGGAAATTCAATCATACATCCATAAATTTTTTTTCAATTTGGCGCATTGAATATTTGATTAAATAAGTAAATACATACTGACTTTGTAATCATATATTGTTGATCATGATATTGAGGCTCACCAACTAGCTATTCCAGCAAACATCATGTCTTAGAATCCATATCGAAAATATGTTTCATACTTTTCCACAATTATTTCATTGTAATAGTACAATGCGTTTCACAGCTAGCTGCATCTTCAGGCACAATTGTTTTCCCGAAGATGCAGCAAGCAGTGAAATGCATTGTGCTATCACAATAAAGTTATTGTGGAAAAGTACGAAATATATTTTCATCATGGATTCTAACATAAAATACTTCCATGGCGTGATGCCTGGAGTTGCTAAGTTAAAACACCATGTACCTAATTTTTCCTCACATTAAGAGAACAGGCCAAAAAAAATTCAAAGAGCCAAATTTCTGAAAATGTAGATTTTCTATTGTTGGATATTTGAGGCTCTACTGTAATGTTTAAAACATGAGAAAAAACAACTGCAAAGCTAATGGCATCTAAGCTCATATTATAAGTATATTTCATTTGAAATCCACAGGAATAATGAATCCTCAGTCATGAAGAGAACCAAATTGAAATTTTTTTCGGAAAATACTGGCCACCATGGCCTAAGCAAACTATCATTTTTAAATCACTAAATTATGTATTTCACCTTAATTCACCTTTAGGAGAATATTCTCTGGCTTTATATCACGATGAAAAATCCCAAAATTATGAATGAATTCAAGTCCACGCAGCAGCTGATATATGTAATCACGGACTTGATTTTCAGGCAGGCCTCTGTGACAAAGAAAAAGATTTCTCATGGAATTATTATTTCATATAACAATATTTCAACACGTTATTTAAAAACTTTCATACATCGTCAGCAAAAAAACTCCAAAAAGGAATTTAGCAACAGCCTTATTGTATTATCATTGATGAGCAAGAAATAGATAGTATCTACAGTAGTAGTGAAAATTGGTGGCATCAAGGAGGGGAAGGTGTGGGAGGGAAGAGTTGTCAAAGGGGCAGAGGAGAACACTTGGCGGGCAGTGGTGCCAACATCACAGCGCTTAACACTATAGGGCAAGATAATGTCTGCATTTCATTTCACGACTATGATCCAAACAATACTGGATGGGCATTCAGGCGGCGTAAGAGACTATCAAAGAGGGCTATTTAAATAAATGAATTCTGAGCCATTGATAATATTTTACTGCAATTTTAATGAAATATAGAGCATATTTGAAGAAGTCAATAAAGGTTTCCAACCTTTGGAATCCTATTAATAGTGTGGTGACATCCTAACTCCATTGTAAGGAGTTAAGTTTGCAATCAATGGACTCTTCTGCACAAAAGGGTCTTACGCATACCTTCCACCATGTTTTAACACCAATGCATGTCCAGACATCACTCAATATGTCATATTGGCCAAAGTATGACCTGACTCCAGTGGTGGCTGTGGGGCATTATTCAAGCCAGTGAACTGGCCCAGTGTTGGTAACTAATTGGTGGCCCACATTACTAGTTTGCAAGAGCCAACATAACCATTTCTCTGTACAATTCTGAATGAACTAGAGTCAACACATGTTAGTGGTGAGATCACATAAAAAGAGCTCATAGTGATCTTGAGGTATCTTTTGTGAAGGACTTACGAATTAAATGTCTCATTCAGGGGTGGGTGCCGTGCTCAAATTTTGACAATGGAATTATGTTTATTAACTGAATTGAGAACCAATATTTTCCATCAAGTTGAGACAAGCAGCTAAATGGCTTCGGCTCACGTGTAATTGTAATTGGTCATACATTAAAATTGCTATTATATATCTAGTTAATGGTTTGTTTTAGTTAAGAATAAAAAAATATGCTTTTTACTGCAATAACCTGAAATTTGAGGTTTTCAGAGAATTTAACGGTAACATTTACAATACCACAGACTTATAAACACGTCCCGGGTTTCAACGCTTAAGCCTCATCTTCAGGTGTTGACCTGAAGAATGTGCTTTGAAACATCTGACAACAACAATCGGAGGTTCTACAAATATGTCATTGTCAATGTTCAACTTAAAAATCTACTTACCTTTTTCTTATCTTCATAAGGTCATAGAGGCTCATATCACAAAGCTCAAATACCATCATGATGTTACCTTGATTTGGCTCACTATCACGAGAAATGAGTAAAAAAATACCAGTCAGTAAGGGAGAGTAGATGTCTACATCTATAATTACTTCATTGAATTTAAAAATGTTTTGAATGACAAAACATTATGCTATAGGTGAAAATAGAAATACATAAGCAAAAACTTTCATAACAATTAGTTTTTCACCAAGACTTTTAGACATTTACTAATCAGAGCTACTCAAATACCAAGGGCCTGAGCCTTTACCCTGCTCTATTTACATGTAACTAGTATATGGTATTGTAGTCCAGGGATCTTCTCCCTCCCTAAACAGATTATTTTTCATTTGAAAGAGGCTAGTGCGGTCTAAGTGTAACGAACATTGTAGAGCTCATTCCTGACCTCTTAATAAGGGCCTAGACTTGTTAACACTCCCCAGTGTATATATAAATTTTTTCCGTCTTATGTGTCAAAAAAGTGTGCACTAGTTTCCTTAAAATAATCACTTTCATCCCTACATGATAAAGAGGAATGATGATTTATGTATTGAGTCAGACAGTACAGACTGTATATCAGTGTACTTTAAGGGAATTAGTATTATGAAATTATTTAATCAATTACTTGCACATATGAAAAGAGAAGCTTCAATGCTTGATAAAAACAGTGTTCAGTTGCCCGATTGATCTGTGCTGCTATCCAGTGCACAAATACTTATCAGCCATGGGTGAAATGCATTTAGTATTTGGATGTGCATTCTATAATTGTCATTGTAACTATTGTGCATGTAGTCAATTGGGCAATTAAAAAATATTATTGTATTATTTATGAGCGATATTTGGGAAGGCAACCAATGATCAATTATGAAAAAACCACACCATCATTAGGAGAAGACTAATGTACTACATTATAATTCTGTTTCCCTTGAGCAGATGAAGAAACATAACAATACAGTATTAAAAAACATCAACACCAAGTTTGCCTAGGCCGAAAAAGGGAAGAGCATATTAAAATTTTGATTAGCAATGTGGCCAGGATTCGATAGAATTCAAATTCAGTTGTGTGGATAGCATATGCTCTCCATTGCTATGAACTCTCCGTCATAAATTCATTCAAAATCTAACCTCTGCATTTACCATTTTGATGCCGTTGCTCTTCTAAGGAGTGTTTATGTGGGTGAACATTAATAAGTCAAACAATATGCATATCAACAGAGATCTTTGTAGCTATTAGACATGTAAAGTTTCACTTAAAAATCATTACAGGTCGCATGTAGAACGCCACCTTCATAATCTTCCGGAGCATTTTCTATGCCAATGCGCGCTTGCTGTAGATCATTATTCCTGCCGTTCTCATTACTCATTCAACCACAAGACCGAACACATTTCTTTTTGTTACTCCATCCGTGCACCATGGTTCAGCACTGCTGAAGCCAGGAAGAATTAGCTGGCCCTTTTTGAGCATTGATTAAGGAGAAATTGGGTTCTAAACAACCATAAAATATGAATACGGATGAAATTTAAATGTACTTAAATACGGTTGAAATAAAAGCATTAGATCGACATTATTGGAAGTCATACTTAGAAACTCAGTTGCACCATTTTGCACAAAATTCTGTTTTAATATTCTGTGGTTGCATCTCCAAAGCCACAAACACACTCTAGTAATGCACATAACTATTTTCAATTTCAGCCAGAAATACAGCATTAGCCTGCAATTCAGCAAAAAAATTACTGGAAAGGTTTAGAAACATCTCACTGGAAAATAACTAAGAATGCACAAGAATTCTTTTTCAGGAAACATTTCAGTTGTGTTCACTAAACTATCTTTCTTTAATCCTCACTGAGAAAGAAATAGTGTTTATTGGAAAGCAAATTTCTGTTCAGTTATATTGTTTTTTTTAAAGTTAAATAATTAAATTTTATATTAAGGGGAAACTTAGAACAGCTCATCATGAGGAGATGTAAAATTATGAACCTACGGGTTCATAATTTTACAAGAAAATGTAACATTGGATTTGAATTATTTTTTTCACTGTTTTTATTTATTTGTGTGTTGGTAATGATAAGGAACTGGGAAATATAACTAAGGGAAAGCAGGATTCGGATTTGGATGCAGTATTTGAGATTCAAATTTAGGATTTGGATTCAATAAATTTCAGATGTGACCATCACTAATTTTGATACTTCAGTAGGATAAAAATGAAGGAATGAGAAATCAGTTTAGAAAATTTTGAATGAAGTTGTTAGTTAAGTTTGGAATAAAAATTTTTAAATAGCTTCAGGAGAAGCACCGACATTTGGAAAGGTTTACCCGTAATGGAAGCAAATATTAAAACGTGTAACTAAGAAAGAGACTGTTAAGTTAATCACTTCCCTCAGTTTTTACGTACATGACGAGCCACTCAAACGATGGTGTCAACTTCCCTTTCTCAGGAACAGATAAGTTAATTGACACCTTTCCAAAGAACAAGTTTACAGTTTCTTTTTACACCCCAAAAACTTTGGGCAAATTATTATTCAACTCAAAGGATGAAGTGACGAATGAACAGAAATGGTGTACACAAGCTAAAATGTACCACTCCCAATTATAGTTAACAATATATTGGACAAAGTGGTCGAACCATCTCTGTCAGGGCTCGAGAACATAAAATGTGTTGGGTGAAGGGAGATATCTCGTAAACCTTTGCCAAACATTTAATTGAAGAGGACCCTACAAGTGACTTTGTGCCAGAAGTGCTCCACATTGAGAAGAAAGGGGCTAAATTGGACTACCTAGAATAATTTGAAATTTTGAGTGCTGCCAACAACGAAAGTGTGAAACTCCTTAATGAATGTGTTTTTCCCTCCCACTCTCCCCCATTATCTATACCTTCCCCCCTCCCTACCACCTCCCATAGACCGTAACGCATGTCTAAGACGTTTACCAACCACTTCTCCCCCCATCCCTCCCCCTCCTTAGGTCTCTATATATTGACTCGCATGCTATGCATATGTACCTTGAAAATGATTGCAAGGCAATTGAAACCTAGGTTGGTAATAAAAATTTTAAGTGAGGAATTTACTAAGACATTTTTCTTTTTTGTCATATCTGAGAAGGAAGTGAATATTACCAAACATTACAATAATTTTCAGGAGCTGCGTTTAATTACGTAAAATACCACAGTAATTTTCAGAGTGGTCCACCTCACCCATGTATCATTCACCTGTGGGTATACAAGTATAACGGGTCAGGATGCTGTAACTCAGCAAAAAAGATATGTACATAATTAAGGTTTAAAACACCAGGAGGATTGTGCTTATTTTACAGATCTGAAGTTCTGTTTAAGATAATTGTTCATTGCGTTGATGATTAAAAAAAAAAGCTTTTTTATATAACTTTGACAGCAGTGATGTTAGAAGATGATGCACTTAGAGGCTCTAAGTAAAAGAAACCTGAAATTCCATTCCTCATTAGGGGCAACATTGGGGTCTCATAGCTAAACATAAATCTGGCCCAAAGGCATAGAGTCAAGCTTCAATGGTCATCACTATATCCATGCTGACCTCAGTAGCAGGGCTTCAAGGGAGCCTGGCTCTACTTATTACAGCTTTTACTGTTTAATATAAAGTAATATAGACAAATGAGGAAAAAATAAAAAAACAATCTAGTAACATACAAGTGACACTAAGTTTTGCATCGTTATATGTATTCTATATCAGAGCATGCACACCAAATAAAAGCTGTGCCAGATCACTTGCTGGCATCCTGGGGCTCGAAACAGAGAGAAAATCATTTAGCAAGAGGCTTTCCAATCCCAGCTCAGCCCTGAGGTAGATGCCACCCAGTACCAGTGGCCATTTCTACACTCATTCAAAGAAAGGATAAAATGGTTTTAAGTCTTGGGTGGAGGAATTTGTTACATCCTTAAATTACCAGCCATGGGGTTTTTTCAACTTGAAAAGTAGAACATTAGATCTCAGAAAAAAACTCTGGGTGACCACACCGTTAGTGGACTGAAATACAGTAACTTAAGTAATCATTTTCAACCAAGAAACTTCGACAATACTAGTCACAACTACTGAGAATGGCTAAATTTTTACACAGGTAGAAGATGGTGCTATATGCATTGCATTCATATACACATTTATAAATATACGCATACTGAATTCACCTATGTTTTTACTCAATACTTACAATGCTGCTTCTATTAGATGAAGTAAATTAGTGTGGAAACCCATTTTTTTCATGGCTACAATCTCTGGAATGTCATTCATCTGTTTCAAACTGTGAAAAAAGAATATTCACAATTTTGAATCATTTTTCAACAAACCACACTTAAACAAGAAATATCAGTACCCATATACATATCTTCAAAAATAAGTCAAAGTCTTATTTAGCAACAGCAGTAATGATAATAATAATTGATAGTTACCAAGCACAGACTGACCCATGTCAGATAAATCTAAAGTTATAAGCTGTCTGGCAAGCACAAGATTCTTACCACGAAGATGTTTGCATTTCCAACTTTGTTGTATGCGTTTGGATGCACCAAATGGAAAGGCTAAAAATTACATAATCTTGATAGGGGAATGAGGAAGATAATGACCATCTACAAAAGTCTTTATCTACATCACATTAGTTAAAGATGAACATAAAAATTTAATCCATATTCCTGAGAACAAATTTTAATACTACACTTGCATGAGTAGCGCCTTGTACTGAGGGAGGTGGCCAGAAGTGATTACTTTCATGCCTACCTCAGAGAGGGACATATTCGTAGCATTATCACCTTACCCCGAAGGATATCAGAGATGACTTAATGACAAAATATACTGAGGAAATTCTAAACTCTGAAAAATTAGCATTCATGCCATGAGGGTTTCACTGCCATCCCACATTGGTTGTTCATTACTGAAAGTTTACTTATTCTGTATAAAATCATTATACCATCAGGTCAATGACCAAAAGATGTTTCCAAAATATATGAAGGCACAAAACTGTTGTCATCAATGAACAACCAAATTGTGAAAGCATGAAAAGTTCTTAAGTACCAAGAGCCAAAGACAAAAGACCCCAGAAATCAGTAGGAAACTAGATGTCGTGTCTGAAATCAGTAGGAAACTAGATTTCTGACACGACATTAAAATACCTTTGGTTTACAGCCAACCTTTCAGAAACACCAGCTAAAAATGATCCAAAAAGTTATATTGTAAAAATTACTTAATTTAGCAGTTAAGTACTGTTTTTCACATAAATCATGACACTTGAATTCATGTTTCGCCATTCTTTCCTAACTGAAATTGTCCTGAAAACATGACACCTAACACCTAAACATTTGTTTTTGTAACACAAACATTTGTTTTGTGTATTGTAACACCTAAAAGGTAGGAGGATTTACTTGAGTATGACTCCATACGGAGACTGTACTGTGCAATGCATTAGCAAGCAGTTCTTGCCATGGCAAGAACTGATTGCTCATCAGTTTACTTGATTGGTTTAAATTAGTCCACATTTCAATACATATAAGAGTATTAAGCATGTAAGTAAGCAATTAACAGGTCTACCGACAAAATAAATACCAGATATTACCTCATGCACGTTTTCTTTAGTCTCTTGCAAGCATATAATGTTCCCGTTTTAATTTCTTGACATTTCAACACATCAGCAAAAGATCCCTCTCCAATTTTTGACAGTAACTTATATCCTGCCGAGGTGATAAAATGAGGAAGTATACTCATACATGAGCTATAACTATTATTTACTACAACAAAGACGAGTTTAGTAAATAGCAGGCTTAAAACAGGAAATAATGGAATACAGGATGAGATAATCCCTAAGCATCAGCTTATTTCATATATTGTTGAGATTCTGTTTATTCACAATTTCGCCGAGAGGGGTGCATCTATCCAAGCACAGTATCCCGTTCTTTGTAAAAATTACAAGGTATACAAACTATAAAGTGATTAACGAGTACATTGATACCTAGAATGAGCAATCAATTCACTTCCCACCAATCTAAACTGATACCTCGAAATGAACAGCGGTTATTAGTACTAAACATTGGACCAAGGAGTACAAGTAATGAACCTTATTCCCTGCTCCGTCGTTCAGCCAGCTGTTGCATTTTGTATGTGATCATGTAGTACATGATAACTCCCGCCAGTCAGTAAGTAGCCTAGGAAGAACTATTCACTAATTCTAAACTCACAATCACGGAAAAGGAAAACATTAACTTACGGCAGCTAAAACTCAATTGCATGATATAGGGAAAAGATGGAGCTCTTCTCCGCCTGAAACACACATCGTTATGAATTTACAGAACACTCGATGCAGCGGGCGTATCCATGGCCATGGTGGCAGTAAACTCATTGGCATTGTTTACAAATGTTAAGTATCTCGTAGATGTGGAAAATGTAGTCCCGAAACGAAACAGGCGAAAGTAATCCAATCCAAAAATTTAATTTCAATTGCTGGAGCAACACTGGGGCGTTTCGAAAAATTGTCCAGACGCCAAGGCAATCAACTTTGACCTTGTTTCTAAGCCAACCCTAATTGGTATCCACGAAACACTACTTACATACCAGGCCCCGACATCTGCATAATCATAGTTTATATAGCACTAAGGCACAAAAAGAAAATAATTATGATCGACAGCATCACCGGTGAGAATATACTATCACAACATGGATACATTGAGGCTCCCTGACAGCTTAATTATCAGCAACAAAGAAGACAACCTCCCTCTAAAAATTCATTATTTAAGTACTTCCATATACCCCAGCCAGCACTAAGTCAGAAATAGCACCAAAATATCTTGATATTATACAGATATCTAGGAGATATCGCACACTGCAAGGGAAAGAATATCCCTGCATGGTAGGGGTAAAGTGGAGAAAACTTCGGGATATTATAGGTATAGGTTTCCGCATTTGAACAGATATCATATACGTAAGGACAGAATCAGCGCCACGTAGGGGGCTCCAAAGGTACTCAAGGTCGTTCGATATCTCGATTCTTCGACGTCGATATCGATGGTGCAACATATCGAATAAATCGACCCTGAAAGGTACTGAGGCAAGCATGCCATCTAGTGGATAAATATTTCACCTAGATTTCAATAGACACCTAGCGGCCAAAATTTCAACTACCAACGCTTCCTAAACGCGCCCTATTCAAATCGATTACGAGGCGCAAGAGTTAACCCTAAGTAGATTATTCATACTACCTAGACGATTAAAAAAACTATTGTTTCTGAATAGGAATTTATTTCACAAATCAATAAGTAAGAATACAAAACAATATCACAAATCAACATTTATACCAATGCAAGGAAAAAAATCATAAAACATAGTTTTACCAAAGTTAACTAATCAGTTACAATGTTCAACATACAATTTAGTCCAAAAATCACAATGTAGTCCAAAAATCAATGAGAAAGAATACAACAACAATATCATCACAAATCAACAGTTTTATCTATGCAAGGAAAAAAAATCAGAAGAAAAATAATTTCACCAAAGTTGTAACTAATCAGTTACAATGTTCAACATACAATTTAGTCCAAAAATCAATGAGAAAGAATACAAAAACAATATCATCACAAATCAACAGTTTTATCTATGCAAGGAAAAAAATCAGAAGAAAAATAATTTCACCAAAGTTGTAACTAATCAGTTACAATGTTCAACAAACAATTTAGTCCACAAATCAATGAGAAAGAATACAACAACAATATCATCACAAATCAACAGTTTTATCTATGCAAGGAAAAAAAATCAGAAGAAAAATAATTTCACCAAAGTTGTAACTAATCAGTTACAATGTTCAACATACAAATTAGTCCACAAATCAATGAGAAAGAATACAAAAACAATATCATCACAAATCAACAGTTATACCTATTAATGGAAAAAAATCAAAGCCAAATATACAGATTAATCAAAGTTACAACAAATCAATTATAAATTTCAACATCACTAAGAGTTTCAACTTTTTTTCAACATGACTTTCAACTAAGATTCAAAACTTAAAATATCACAAATTTATGTGGCTTGTTCCATATTTGTCAGCAATGGACTTTAGTTTGAGTTTGTGAAATAGAGGGCAGGAAAGAATGGCCAATAAACATAATTGTAGAAAAATAATGAGGATTCATATCCCAGTTTCTCCCTGACTGTTACAAGGATTCCCTGATGATCCCAGGTTTTCCCCGACGACCGCCACCCTCGTTCCATCCTTGACCCCATCAGTTGCAGCTCCTGACTTGGTCGCACCTGCCCTCAATCTGGCTAGGCGAAACCATTCACCTATACTTCTCCCTATCATCATCAGATCCAATTGGTGTCCAGCGCCATTCTTACTTTTCAGTATCTCTGAAAAAAAGCACAATTTTAGCCACAATAACTATTTCGTGGAAAAAAACCCAATAATTCAGAGCATAATAAGTTCAAATACCAAAAACCAAGTCAATCGTTTTCGGGAAAAACTTCTCAAAAGAAATTTTGCATGGATTCCTCCCCTTCATGCAAAACAGCATTGCTAAATGATTTTCCATCAGCAGTGACATTATGTCATTTACTGTCTTATTGACAGCATTTGCCAATAACTTCTCGGTCAGATTTCTGAAGAGTAAGTTTGATGATCTGTCTCTGAAATGACGCACCTAAAACAGAAAGCAAATTTAAATGTCCATGCATAAGATATGAAATACATTTAAAATTAGTTCATAGTTACTGGCATTATTTTATGGAAAAAATATTAATAGGTACCATGAACTGCCTGTACTCCTTGTTAGAGGAAATTTCCTCTTCAAAATGCTGCAACTCCTCAATGTTGTGCATAGGCAGTGTGTGCATCAGCTCCATATTTTCGAACGACTCTCCTCCACCGAGTGATAAAGCGTTAATTTTCGTTGAAATAGCATCAATTGCTTCAGTTAATTTCCCGGAACTTAGGGTAATTTGTGCCCTCAATTCCTTCCTCAGCTCATTTTTGATATCTTGTTTGAGGTCATCCAGGCCCTTCTGGATGAAGTTTTTTAGTTCTGAAAGAAAACAATTTGAAATTAGAAATACATTGCCTTAGGCTCTCACAAAGAAATGATGCACTTATTCAATTTCAATGACATAACTCTGGTGGAATCTATGAAATTACTTGCCTGTTATGGATGAGTCAACAGACCCAGATGCCACTCCATAACCGGCACGAATATTTTCATGCATGAGGTAGGGCTTGAAACTTAGGCTCTCTTTTGTCTGTGCCACTGCTGAAACCTGGGATGGTGTTGATTTCAGGGCCTTAGATCGCTGTTCATAAGGCCTATTCAAAGACTGCCCTTGCTCCAAATACCTCTTACTAGTCCCAGGCATCTGCAAAATGGAAGCTGCAGCAGCCTTGGCAGATTTCTCTAAAAGCTGAGGCAGCTTTGTGGAGGTTAAGTTCCTCCTAGTTTTGCCATCCACTTTGGGCAATCTCCTATTCACTGTACATAAAACAGAATGTGAGCAATGAAATAACAAGGGGCATTTACAAACAAGACTAAGAGCTTGTCTTCAGTTGCATGAAAACAATACCTGGAGGTGACGGAGGATCGCTCAGTGCATCCTCACTAATTTCTGATTCCGACTGTGGCTCATTAGGATAATGAGGATGCTTTGCCTTCCTCCTCCTCTTTCCCCCTCCGTTGAGAGCTGTCACAAAAGCCTCAAGATCTGTGTCATCACAGTCAGCTACATCAACTTCCAACTGCATGGCAGCAAGTATATCATCTAGTTGGGGGATTAGTAATAGGACATGTCAAGTCATTGAATAATCGGTTAATGCACAATACAATGCTTACAATTCATAGAAACTGTAATGACAACTGACCAAATGGAGCTGTGACATAACTATAGTAAAGCTTGTCCCAAGAGTCTGCTGGCTGCTGCTGCCTCCTAATCATTCTCTGCACTGCTGCAGATGGAAATGCAGCCGGGGGGTAAAAAACAAAGGGGCATCCAGCCTCATTACCCACCCAACTGTGAGGAATTGTTTGCACTGTCAAGTCCTCAAACCCTCGGTGAGGAAGAAATTCCACAACTACCCATGGCATCCTGAAATGACATATAAAAAAGTTGAAGCTATAATCAATCACCTAACAACAGAGAGATTATTTGTGGAACAGAGGAACAGCTTATACTTAGTAGAGCCTGAAAGGAACATTAAATTTTAATGAGCAGTTATATTTTTAATAAATAATATATTCATCCAAAAAGGTTTGAAAACCTTTTGCTAAAGATACTGAACTTAAGGTATAAAAAACCAACCCCTCAAAGCATGGAGGTAAATGATTTAGTGGTTATGTGGACACCTTCCCTCTCCTGAATAAGAAATGTTTGGCAACAGGAGTGGTGAACAAGGTTATTACATTGACTTTATTCCTTTTGGCTATACTATAGATAATGAAGGTAATGATTCACCTCAAAAAGACTACCACTATATTAACTTTTAATGAAGAATTTAAACAAATATTCATCATCATTGGACTAGAATACCATTGTGTTCATCCACCCCTTACTTATTTACTTAAACAACCTACTTAAAATCAGCAGAGAAATTTTATCCACCTGACTGTATAGGGCCATTCTAATTTTTACTGTGACATGGAAAGAGATTGTAAAAGAAATGGTTGGAAAGTGTGCTGGAAATGTTAAACCATTACATGCCATTAGAAAAATTGCTGTAATTTATATTAGCAAATATTTCGTATCTCAATTGAACGTCACTAAAATGCATCTACGATACTTTACAACAGTAGGTGCAGTTATTGAGTTATGACATGACGAAACTTGTTGCGACGCATTCATGAGAGTAAATATACAGTTATCATAACTAAAGGCATCCTTTTATATGGTGAAGATATTTAGGTGCATTGCTTTAGTGTATTACAAACGCGATTTCATGCAAATACTTTGAGGTGATAAGTTACAACTGAGAAAAAAACTACGTACTGCACAGTACGTTAAGTTTATCCACTCGATAATTCTTTTTAACCGTTTTTGAGGTGCTATTTTCTGTCTAATGCTAATTGAAGCGTCCAACGCAGCCAAATACAGCGGCTACCCTGAATTTCAGTAAATTCCTCTAAAACCTCGCGTCCTTTCAGAACTCGCAGTAGTGTATGTACTTTCATTAATGCGCATTAACTTTACTGCTGCGAAATTCTGCTTCTACGTTTACAATGGTAGTAGATGCCTGAAATTCAAGTCGACAAATAACCTCACGCATGATCGCTACGTAATTAGAAATATAAATAGAGCGCCGTAGTTTTTTTGCGACAATAACATTTACTCATTTCAATTTCAGCACCACACATTTAAAACAACACGCAGTTCATTACATATCAATCGGTTCATTAACTATCATCATATAACGCCTCAAAGTATTGAAAGACCAGACTTTTTAAGGGAAGTATTCGAGGGTAAAGGTAAGATTCGGGGTACTCGAGTTTCCAAAGCTAAATCAACATTCTTACAATTAAAATTATGGTAAATGTCCGCTTCCGTCACACACCTTTCAAACACTTATTCCCGGAAATTGGTGATCTTCAGGATAATGACTGTGACATAGTTTAGTTCTTTAAGAATCACAGTACAAAACAAAAGTTACAGCAAAGTTGTTAAGCCGCAGATTTATTTCATTAATAAACATTAGAACGCGAAAGCAGGAACTAATAAGTCGTAAAGTCATATTTTTTACGATGTGACTAACATAAATAATTTTAAATTATGCTTCAATGGTAGTGAACCTATACATGAACGCTACTCGCATGGTTTGCTGAGCGTAAACACACGTGGATAAATCTAATTATAAATCAATACTTGCAGTAAGATAACCACTCTATGAATCCTAATTATAGTAGGATAGGAGCTAGCCCTAAGTCGCGTGGTCGTAGGCATTTTTGATTGCACGACCTCGTGGGTGACGAAGGATTGGTTCCGGGGGAAAAAGAAAAAAAAGCGGTATTTTAACAGAAATAATAATATAATTACTTATATACTTACTTGAATTCCAGAGGTAGAGATCCAAACTCGACAAATATTCTTTGGTGAAAGTCGACTCCCAGATGGCTTCAATTGCTCGACAATCTCAGTTAACCTTCTTGCTTCAACGATTTGCAGTAAAAGAAAGACCGCGTTCATGGCTGAAAGGAATCACGTTTCCGGCCAGTTTCCGCAAATAGCCCCAAGAGTGCTCTGCACATCTTCCGCGTTTAGCAGACATGGAACACGTCAGGGTACTGAACTACCTATATAACGCTGATAACGCAGCTGAATTTGGTTATTACTGTATAAGAATTGAAAAATATCTTAGAATTGAAAAATATTTTAGAGTTTTGATTCATAGGCTATGGGTCAAAGCTCTTCCTGTCACATAATTAATCCCTATAAATACGGACACATCGCTTCCAATCACTCCACGTCAAGATTTTCACAAGCGTAATATTATATTTCAAACAGTTGTCGTCTGAGAGAAATAAATAATAGACAGTTTTTCATAGTGCATAAATCACCATAATCTCAATTCTGGGCTTAACAGGATTTATTAATGGAATTGTAGGGAATGGATCCGCTCTGCCCTTCGAAGCGGATATCTCAGGGAATATATTTACTCATAATACCCCTTAGTGATGCACTTTCTCCATTCTTGCCCTTTCCTATCCGTAAGAAATATCTGTTGTGCTGGCTGGGACATCTCCTCTACACGTCATCGCTAATAGTAGCCAAAAATGTCTCCTCTGACGTCTTAAAAACTGAGGAGACACGATGACGGCAATAATTATAATCATGATAATAAATACTTTTCTCTTCCAATTTGAAAGTCGTGCACATCGCAATCGAGGTTGGAAAACAATAGAAATACGAAATCTTGAGCGTGGTGATTCATTATAACCATTATAATCTTTGCTGATGGTCATCTAGTGCAATCTAGTGTTTATAAGAGGATACCCCACCCAATTTGTGACTATCGATGTGTTGTGACATAGGCAGGGAATATAAAGTTGCGTATCCTGCTTCATTTGGTGATTTGATGTGACTGTTCTGACACAATGAAGGATTCTAATATCGTGAAGATAGCGGTGGAGAGGAAACCGCACGATGCTCAGCTCATAGAATTCAACCAAAAACAACCCTTGGCTGCGATTATCCAGGACATTTGCAACAATTGGGGACTCTCTGACCCTGATAACTATGCTTTACAGTTTTCTGGGAACAATAATGACAACTATGTCACCGAGAAGAACAGGAATGAGATAAAAAATGGTGCTATCCTCAGCCTTACTCACTCACCCTCCAAGACTGCTCATGACATATTGCAGAAGTTGAACGTTGGAAGTGCCGATGATAAAACACAGGCATTACAGATGCTATCTAAGTTGAGTACTGACATGACCTTTGCATTAGAGTTCATTAATAAGCAAGGTTTGGCGTTAATCATAAATCTAGTTGAGGGCGGAAACTGCAAAGGAACTATGCTTGCGTACTGTCTGTTATCATTTGTGGAGCTTATGGATCATGGAATTGTTTCATGGGACATACTTGAGGTATTGTTCATCAACAAGGTTGCCAGTTATGTGAATAATCAGTCATCCGCGCAGGATGAGAAGGTGGTGCAGGCATCTCTGTCGATTCTTGAAAATATTGTCTTGAATAGTTCTGGGAAATATGGTCAAGTTGAGAAAGAAGTAACATTTCCTAACCTGGTCATGCATTTACAAAGTCATAATCCAGTAATTCAACAGAATGCTATTGCCCTGATTAATGCATTGTTTTTAAAAGCGGACTACTCTAAAAGGAAGGCAATCGCTGGTACTCTGGGCTCCAAACATGTTCGTAATGTCATTTTCAGTAACATAATTCAGTCCCCATCCGGAAAGGTGGGTACGGAGATGGCCCACCAGCTTTATGTTTTGCAAACATTACTGTTCAATCTTTTGGAAAAGAGAATGAACACGAAAATGGATCCACAAGATCAAGACGCACACGATAAAATTAAAGAACTCAGGAAAATAGCATTTGATACAGATGGTGATGTTTCCAACCGTGATGTCAACGCTCGTCGACAAGGAATATTTGCTAAAGATTACAAGAAACTTGGGTTCAAGCACGACATAAATCCTGCTCAAGATTTTGCCGAAACTCCCCCAGGAATGCTCGCACTGGATTGTATGGTATACTTTGCCCGTAATCATATGGAAAGTTATACAAAGGTTGTCTTAGAAAATTCTTGTCGAGCAGATGAGCATGAATGCCCGTTTGGTCGTACCAGTGTCGAGCTCACCAAACTTCTTTGTGAAATTCTGAAAATTGGGGAGTCGCCTAGTGAACAAGGGCAAACATACCATCCAATGTTCTTCGCTCATGATAGGCCCTTTGAGGAGTTTTTCTGTATTTGCATTGTTTTGCTCAATAAAACATGGAAAGAAATGAGAGCGACGACCGAAGATTTTGTTAAAGTCTTCAGTGTTGTGAGAGAGCAAATCACTAGGGCGTTGGCTATGCAACCGCAGGGACTTGAAAAATTTCGCACGAGTCTGCAAGTACTTACCTATTCAGAGATCACTAACTTGTGGCAACAGGAAAGGACATCAAGAGAGGAATGGGAGTCGCATGCCAGACCTATCGTAGAACTGAGAGAGCAGATTACCCCTGAGATCCTTGAATTAGTTCAGCAGCAGAGGCTGGGATTCCTTGTGGAAGGAACCCGTTTTACCAAGTACTCAATGAGGGGACAGGTAATTCATAAATCAACTTTGAATTGTATCCAATATTCCTCTTGTATTTTTTAAAACTCTTATCTAATGTTTTTCTCGATTTGAAGAACTAATAAAATATTCAATGGCCGGTTGTGTGTTACTTTGAATTATCTCTTTTTTTAGCGTATTAAAGACAAATTTTGGTATGTGAGACTGTCACCAAATCATAAGGTGTTTCATTATGGTGACTGTGATGAAAAAAGTGTCCCTGCTCTTGAGGAATTACCAAACAAGTTAGCAGTTGTTGATATTAAAGCTCTAGTTACTGGAAGAGAGTGTCCGCACATGAAAGAGCTGAGGTAAAGTAGCTTCTTAAGCCTATGAACATTTATCATCTCTTAGTCTTTATCAAATCAATTTAATTGATTTTTACCTTTTCCTTCTTCATGGATCAACCAGAGGGAGGAAGACCAACCATCAGCTTGCCTTTTCTCTCACATTGGACTCAGTGGATGTGACGTCACTAGACTTTGTGGCTCCAGATGAACAAGTTTTTGATTACTGGGTGGATGGCATCAATGCCTTGTTAGGTAAGTTATCTTAACCCATTGACTTAGTATTTTTTGAAAGATCGCCTTTCCTTGGGTAACTATTTATTTGTTCAAAATTTCTTCAAATTTTATTTTTATGTCTAAAATAATTTATTTTATTGATTTGAAATTTTTATCCATAAAAAATATCATTATTATGCATTAAGCTTTATTATTTAGATTTAATGAACTGTTAATTAACAAGAGGCACCCAATTATCGTAATGTATGACAACGGCGAATCGCCGTCTCTTTAACCTAGGGCCAGGTTATACCGACCGGCAAATCGCCGTCTTTTTAAGTCAATGGGTTAACTACCTGTGTAGAGAATGTTTTTATTTGGAGTTAATCTTGGCTGAATGCAAACATTTTCTACTACAATTATCAACTGTATGCTAATTTTGCCATTTTTTGGTGTCAGTGGGGTTATAAATGGCTCTTTACTGTCTTGAGCTGTTTAATACGTTCAGCGCGCAAAGATGTTCTGGAACGTCCTGTGGGTGCTATAGGGTGACGCAGGACGTTCTGGAACGTACATGTTCAAGCTATTCTTTACGGGCCAGGCCAGCAGACTCAAGTCACTCGCTAGGCGATTGGGATTTCGCTGGCATCGTAGCTTAGGCTTCTACCTTTTCTACGGTGTGCTGCGTTTTGGAATGCGTTGTTTAGTTACATCACAGCAATGTTTTAAACTTTTCAATTTTTATGGTTAGAATCGTGTATCTATGTTGTTTTTATCATGTATTTTTCATTTTGGTTCATCAGATTTGATTTAACAATATCATTCAAAAAATGCAGGATTCAGATTAACAAAATATTGGCCTTGAACTAACACACAGTGGGTTCGAATCCCGTTGCAGGTGTATATATAGTAGATTTAATGTTACCCATAGGTGACATAGTTCGATGTATCTTATATCGTAGGTACATACGAATCAATATGTAAAATTAATTAAGATTTTTGAATCTGCGGCTATATCTACAGCAGTCTACAATACTTTGATATACCATTTCTACAACACTCGGAGCCACTGTTAAGGTGTATGGTAGGGGGTGCTATAGCATCTGCTCATCTATTTTTCTACATCTACAAATCTTATTCAATCTATTCACTCATATATTCCTAATTATTGGAATCTATACAGTAATGAAGAAAAGCAAATAGTTACAATATAGTGAATGACATATAATGTATTATTAATAATAGCAAATAATAAAATATACAAAAATCTTTCTTTTGATGGTTGATTGTCAGTTGCTCCCTAGTGTACAATGTATTACAATTTCAGTTTTCTAGTACCAGTTATAATTTTTAGCTTCCCAGGTGGCGATTTTGTTTTTTCTTTATAGTGTGGATATTACAATTAAATTTTATTCAATTTTTACCATTATGTCTTCCACGTATAGTATTTTCTTCACCTTTGCAATCGTAAAGCTCTTTTTCACCATGGTCTCATAGCAGATTGGCGATCCATTTGTCAGTGTATACAATCTTTTTTGATAAAGAGGGTCAAGTTTGAACTATTTCCTAGTACATTTATGGGGATTTCATTATTCTTCTAAAATATTGATCCTTCGATTTAATGATTTTCTTAGTGGTGCACCTCTAATTTCACCTGTGAAAGTGAATATAGTCAACCCCATTGACCATGTTGTATTATTTAAAATATTAATTTTATTGTAGAACTGCCATTGTAGGTAACTTGAAAAACGTGTCATCCCTCAGATAGTTCCATAGTGTTCATTGACATTTGTTTCTCAAGAAATTGGGGCACACTTCAACTTCCCTTTTATACTCATGAATGCATTTGTGTTTGACATTTCTCTCCTCAATAGTACAGTTGATACCCTACAACTGCTGACAAGGACAATTCATAAATCAGTCCGAATGATAATCTATGAATGAATGCATCTATGCCATGATTATTTTGTTCAAAACCGTTCACCACTCTGCTGTCTAAGCTGTCTTCCTAGCTAGGCACCTTTCACCCCCGACCATGACATTGTTCTGCCATGCACTTTCCTCCTTGTTACCCTCGCTTACCCCTCACCAAGGGATCCCCACCCTCTGTCTCCGTGCTAGCTGGTCGGCGATGCCTGCCATTCATCCACACCCACCAGCCCTAGTGATTCAGTCATTGCAACACCTGCTCGAAGGCCTCTCCTGAGCTGATCCCTACTCTCGCTCCATTCTTTATGGAAACTCACCATACACCCCTACCATCAGCCAACTCTCTCTGTGACCAGTGCATGGTCAATGCCTTGAGCCCCCCCTCCCTCTCCCCATGGGGAGTCTCACACAACCATCGGCATCCTTAAGCCCTTTGAACCCAACTTCTCTCTCCCCCTACCGTCTCCCTCCATCCACTTTTTCTTTCTACCCAAAAATACTTTGCCAACCACCCCTAAACCGATATATCAATGGATCTGACGATTTATTTCCTTGAAGACAATTTTTCTGTGGTGTAGATACATTGGAATACCTTTGTCAATTGTAGAACACTGCAAATTTGGTGACATAGACAACGTAAAATCGAAAATGCCAAGAGTGCCAAGCGCTGGATGAGGACGGACAATCCCACAAATTGCACGGCTAGTGAGGGAAACCCGTCATTATGCGTTTTCCTTTGCTTCATAAATTATCACAGGAACATCAAATGCTGAAATTATGTAAATATCGATTGTAGTTGTAAAAACAAATTTTTATGCAGATATATTTTTATGATTATGATTTTCGTCTGTAATTTTAAGTTTTAAAAATGACTGCAGGAATTTTGTACTCTTATGAATACAGCCAGTGGCTTACTATGGTAATTCTCAATTAAAGATGCTAGCAGTCCATTTCCTGAACTATAATTTCATATTGGTATTTTCACGATCAAAATACTGAGCGAAATGACAGGTGTACTTCCAAATGAGGAATTTTCTTTTGAAGTTTTCAAAATAAATCGCATTCGATAAAATTTTGTTGATATCAGCGCTATATTTTATAACCGAGAGGATTAAATGAGTGCAAAGTGTGAGAAGAGTTTACAAACTTGATATCCTCATGAAATCATGAGCTTAACGGCAATTTAGGTTTGTTATTCATTTATTAGGCGTAAAATCATCGACGGGGAATTATTTGAAAATGCATGCAACACGCACAACAGAGATGCCGGGGGCGCATGACGTTCTAGAGTGTCCAAAGTTTAAACAGTTATAATTACAAAAAATAGGTTTCAAAACTTAAAATTTTTGTTACATGTGTCTTATTTCATAGTGCTGAATGTAAATATGCAAAAAACTGAACTTGTCACTGGGAAGGAATCACAATTTATGCCTTAGCGTTGAAAGGGTTAAGGAATCACATCATCTCAAGGGAGGGTGACTCACTTTAAATGGTTTTGACCATGGATTGTCTTCAGTTGATATCAAATTGCTTAAATATTTCTGCAATGTATGTTGCTGCCAAATATTTAACATTAGTACAATGATAGTGTATCTCTATCTCATAAATACGATTTTTCATCTATAAGTTAGCAGAGTGGCAGCAAGCCAGGAAAGTTGGAAGGGTTTGAGTGTGCTCATGCAACATGTTTTGAAAGAAAAATCCCACTAAATTCATCATCATTGGTCATTCAATTCTAGGGTTTTTTGACTGCAGCCATTCATCCTACCCTAGCTAATGCTAGTTCCCTTACTTTCAGTAGCTGTTCCTATTTAGTTTCCTCTTTATATGGTCTTAGTATTTATTCCTGGGTCTTCCTCTGGGGGCTTTTCCTGCTATTTTTCCTTCAATTATATTAATTACAAACCTATTGTACCTATGTGCCCAATCCATCTGGTTCTTCTTTTCTGTATAGTGTTCCATATGGTCCTTTCTTCTTCTATTCTCTTCTGTAAACTTCATTATTTCTTATTTAGTCAATCCACTTAATATTCAGCTTCCTCCTCTGGTGCCAGGTTTCATAGACTTTTAGTCTGTCATTCCAATGGTTCATGCTTCTCATCCATAGAGTGCCACTCTTTGTGCAGATGTTTCCACGAACTGCTTCCTCATTCGCAGTCCTATCTTCTTTGAACACAGTAGTTGTCTTTTCGCCATTCATACTTTCCTAGTGTGGGCTATTTTCCTCTTGATGTCTGTCAAACTTGTTCAATCCCTGGTGATGGTACATTGGTGGAAAAGATATTAGCACAAAACTCAATGGCGTCTGAATGCGGCACATGCAGGAACTTATTGAAATCACTTTTCCTTTGACAACTTGACAGCACTGAGACAGCCAATTAAAAGCGGGAATATTGACACTCAGTATGAATGAGTGTCAATTTTACGTATCACATAAATAGGAATACTAATAAGGTCAACTTAAGTGTGATCGCCTTGAAGTTATAAACGTGATGAGTTTGCTTCTCCCTGCAGTCAGTTGAGGTTCCGAATTCATAGTCAATTATGTAGTGATACTCTCCATATTTTTTTAGATCTTTGGACCCTGTAAAAAATATTTTTCTCAATTGAAACTTAATAAATGTTTGGAATAAAGAATTATTACTTGGGACTCAAAATGCTCTTATTCTCCCGATCACATCCACTTACGATAAAAAGTTTTTTCTGCATATAGGAAATAGCTATGGATGAATGTTATTTTAATAGGCCTCACACTACTTCAGAAATATGTCTTACACTCATTCATACTTACATTTGTAATTCTCTTAAACCGAGTCGTGTGTGCACATGACCACAGTAATTGATCATCAAGAATTTAGCTGGTATTTACATAAAGGATGAGGATGTTTATGCACCTAGTAATCAATCCATCCCCCTTCATTCTCATTTCCTGACCAAGTCTCTGAGCCAAGGATTTGCCCACATTTTGGCATCATCTCACTGGGTCCATTTCCCATTCTTCCTCAACCATTTTCCACAATACCTCTAAATTTAGGGTTGTTTCATTTGGGGGGGTCATAAAACATGTTTCTCGCATTTTCCTCATAGTGAATGCCCAAATACTTCCTATGGGGCTGAGGTCCAAGCTCTGTGCAGCCCACTCCATCTGTATTACATGGTTCATTTTGAACCACGTCCTAGAATTTAGACACTTGTGAACTTGCAAATATTCCTAGTTGTGGATAAAAAATGAATATCAATAAACACTTGACCAAACATAGTTCTCATCATAGTTGACAATTTGATGGATCCCATTTAATGGTGGTGGGAATTAGGATTTTTTTAAATTTAAACACCAAATAAAAGTTTAGTGGGTGAAAGTCAAAGGCACCACAGCTTTCTGGCAATTTCTAACTGATATGTTTGCCTTTAACAAACCTACTAGCCGAGTCCTTTTCCTGGGAGAAAGATGAGGCATACTTAAGGCTAATAAGATCGTTTTCCTCCAAGAATTTATCCAGAGGCCACTGTAAACTTTGAAAAATATCTGTGCTTGAGCTGTCTGCTCTGCTTGTCCTTCTATTGACATTGGAAGTGGTTATCAGCTAGCCTTAGTGAAGCTCCGGGTGGTGGTGGTCAGGGTGGTTTGCTGTTGTGAATGACACACAGGTTTCAAATACTTGCTGCACCAGAAAGGAAGGGCTTGTCATATTTCAAAAAATGAGGAGGCACCGGTCGAATACTAGTGAGGGGGTGAAAGGAGTCATATACTACTTCTCTCCCGTGGGTTAAATGACTGGCATCAGAAACATGATCTTTGGCAGAAAAGGTTTCACCTGCAACAGAAGGGCAAAATAAGCTCTAATTAAAGGCTTACCACGCCCCAAATCAATCAGGATGGGCCATGATAGGGTGGGGAGTGCAGCAGGGGTGCCCACTATCACCATTGCGAGTATTCAGAAGAAATGGTATAGAACGCATGGGTAGGAATAAAGGTAGGAGGGGAACTGATAAAGACAGTTAGGTTTGCAGATGGTCAAGCATTAGTTTGCCAGTCAGGTAAGGGGTTACAGTCAGTGATGAATGCATTAGAGGTGCAGTGCCAGAGGTATTGGGTGAAGATTAACCTTAAGAAGACAAAAATGATGAGATTCTATAGAAGCAAGAAGGTGAGGCTGAGTAAGTTGGAGGGGAGTGGGTAGGGAGAGGTTGCATCCTTGTCTTACTCCTGTGTTAATTTTAGCTTTATTTGTCTTCTGTCTCTCATTTGCATTGTGACAAATTGCTTCTTGTGTAGTTGGTCCAGCCAACTTCATGCTGCAGTATTTTCTATGCTCTGTAATGAGAGGGATAAGAGGTGTTGTTTTACTCTTGAAAACACCAAATGACCAATAATTGTCGGGTGGCCAATAACTGTGCAATTGACCCTAATAACCCTTTAAGTCGATTCTGGCCAGGGATATTCTTGTGCTTACTCAGAACAAAAAAAATCATGTGATGTAAGCACTTTCCATATTTTTTCAATTAACACCTTTAACTAAGACAAACACTTGGAAATACTGAATACCTTTACAATCCTATCTGAAGGGGATACAGAGGCATGTGAGTCTCTCAAAATCTCCTAATGTACAAATGAACTGAGGAATGACCATGTGGGTTTAAGAATATGCCTTTAAACAAGATTAACACTTTGAAACTATGTAGGAGCATATAATTCTCCCAGAAAGGGAGTATAGAGTTAAGAAACCATGATGGTATTTTCAAATGAAGAATGGATAAATTTCAATTATTATGGATTTTAGGTGTTCCGAATTTTGAGAATCTGGATATGGGGTCTTGTACTGTACTTGAAATATAGTAGAAATAAGATTTATGCTAGGAAGGTTAGCTTTGTTACCTAATGCATAATTGCAAATGTAAGAGAAGAGCTCAACAAAGCCATGCCTTTTGTGGAATGTGTTGCCATATTTAAAGGACTCCAAAATGAAACAGCAAAGTTAACTTTCTCTGCATACATCTTATTTCTACTTCTTGTCGTGAGCTTAATGTATTTACTTCCGTGGGGAGAAAGGGGGCTGCAGTCCCCACTTGGCTAAGCCCATGCTTTGACAGGTATTGTTTATGGCTATTGTAGTCATTTCCAATATTATTAAGCTGATTTTGTTTTTTTAGGTTGCAAGATGACGAGCAAGGAAACTGAAAGTGATTTGGAGACATTGCTGAGTATGGATATAAAACTTAGGCTACTTGATGCTGAAGGCCTTGATATTCCTCAAGATCCTCCTGTAATACCAAAAGATCCACCAAATTATGACTTTTGCTACAAGTTGAAGTAGCTTCTAATGTTATGACTATGATGGTGGCTCAATGTTTTATTTAGCTTGTAGCCAGGTATATTGGCTGCTAAAAATGCATACATTCAAATACATTGATCAGTTTAGCGGGAAACGTAATCGTAGTTTGGCTCTTGATGAAAATATTAGTCATGTTTGGTGACATTTTAGTCATTCGAAATATGTATGAGAATTCATTTTTACTGAAGAGCAATTCTCTTATTTCTCGTATTAAATGTCAATCCTTGTCACTCATTCCACTGCCATTTCTCATTCAATCCCTGTTTTACAGGATGTACTCTCAAGTATTTGCCATGGGCTATGAATGGTGTATTTTATCAAATTATTTTATTAATTTTGTACGAATACTGAGTTCATACTCAAAGGAAGTAAATGTGCACAATACCTGTATTACATTTATCATACAACTTTTGTTTTCTTGTTTTCCTTGCTTTGAAGTAGTGAAGGAAGTTTTTGTGGATAAAATCAAAAATAAATTTTAATACATGAAACTTCATGTTATTTAAATATTTGGCTTACTTATGGTGTATGAATAATAATATGAACTGTGTTTACCAATGTGTCAATGGTTTCATTTGAGCCATTGAATTCATCGTAATTGGAATGATTAGAGCATTTGTGGTATTTACAAGATATCGGTTAAATTATTTTCAGTTAGCAATTTGTAACTAACGTTTGTGGTGAAAATATTACTTTATTTTATGCTGTTACTTTTTAGCCAGTTCATTTTAAGATCATGTGTCTGTTATCTAGTCACCTATTATTTCCCTAAAATTTATTTATCCAACTTATATATACATATGTACTTGCTGTTGTTAATTACAGTTATCAGATTATGTACCTATTTATTATTGTTACCATTTTTCTTGTAGGACAGTCAATCAACATAAAAACACAATGGTGAACTTTATTGTGTAGTACATGTCAGTTATCACTGCAATATTTTTTTTGTGTTTGATGAGTTTGAAAAGATTAATAGAACTTGTTAATGTCAAAAATTCATGTTATATTTCCTTTAAGATTGTTTTTATGTCATTCCCATATTCTTTTCAAGTACAATTTTTTATCATTCATTTATGGGACCAGTATCACTTTATAGTGTCAAATAAAATGTTTTTGTTGTACCTCTGAACTTGATTCATGCACCTCTTCGTGCATTAATTTCAAGTCTTCTTGAGCTCTTTAAGTTCATGGGATTATTTTGGTATACTTTATAAATTTACTAACTCCTTTCTTAATTTTATTTTTGGTGTTGCTAGAGTTTAGGTTGCAAGGAAGTTATATTTATGAGTTACGTTTTCTATTATGCTTTGCAAAAGAAAAGTTCTCTGACCAAAATGTTTCTGTAGTACCTGTCTTTCTGAACATCATATGGAATTTGCAGAAATGAAATTAATTGGTACATGTTATTTCAATGAGTATTATAATATCTTTTTGTATTACAAAAGTAAGAATAAATTTGTATTTACCATTAAATCTAATTTCCTCTGATTTATTTACTGTTTTCCCTCATGCTGGTTTTTAGCAACTTGAAAACTTCAACAACTAGTGTGACTCCCACTTTTACTTCTTTATTGAAAGTTTTTCTGGTTTCTGTAGCACAAATTTGAGCTTCATTCAATACAAGGGGTTTATTCTTGTTCTCCACCTTACATGTATAAGGCTATAAGTGATGGCCATACCTTCAGTTTTTTGTATTCCTTATTTTATCATTTTACAAGAAGGAATAATTGAATTTTTAGCATGGAATCAAAAACTTAGGAAGCCTTGAAAATATTACATAACTTCGAATATAGATAAGACGTCATTCTTCATGGAGTATGTATCACTTTATATCTGTGATTCAAGCATAACTTGAGGTGAAAATAAATAGTTTCTCAAATAATAAGTGAACCATCAAAGTTGCTTTGGTGATTAACATTGAAGGTAGGAGCAACACACATCAAAAGAAAGACAAAATCTCTATAAATATATCAATAATATCTAACTGTCAATAACCTGCTGCAAAATCAGCTTTGTAGATGTCTACAGCTACCTCCGATATTATCATCACCATTACTGCTTGATGAAGTGTTGTTTGTAGTGAATAACAATATGTTTATTTACCCTAGGATCATGGAACCATTCGTCATTTACAAAGTCGATTGCGCATAATGAAGACATTAAAAAAATCAAGTAATAAAAAAAACAAAATATGTACATTAAGATAAAAAACATTTCCACCTTTCACTATTTTGAGTCGATCTTAAACAGGTTGAGGCAGATAAAATATTATACTAACTGACCACAAAAATAAAAAACATGAAAGTTTTTTACAATCAAGATACTCTTACCATGTAGTACATTTTCTGTGATACATATTTCTTCAGTTTAGACTTGAAAGTGTTTATGTTTCCTATTAGTTTTAGGTGGTTAGGCAACTTATTGAATGATTTAATACCCATTTCTTTTGGTCCAGTTTATAATGATTTTGTTCTAATATTTCTGTGGTGAATTCTGTTGATGTTCTTGTGAGATGGTCATGATAATCACAATTTAATAAAAAATCATTTAAACCTGTTTTTACTTACGTTACAGCAATGTATATACAGGAGAGTGGTAGTAATATTAAGTCCTCAGAAATAGGCTTGTAGGGAGAGTTATATGGTTTACCAGCAATAATCCTGATTGCCCTTTTTTGCAATTTAAATGTTTTACGATAAGTGTGAGGAATAGGACACTATATATGTAATACAAGAATAAGACTGCAAAATATACACTCAACAACACAGCTTTACTTGTTGTGTGGTGTAGTTGTCTTAGGAGATAACAAATAGTTCTTAGTTTATTTCTTAGTTGATCAATATGTTCTTCCCAAGTAATATTCTCATTTAAACAGATACCTAGGAATGTAATGTCAAATCTTTCTCTATTGAATTTCCATTTGGTTTTATCAGCAGGATTTCTCATATTTTTCAGTGGGATTGTGTTGAATTACTTTTCTTGTGTATAGTTTTAACTTGTGGTCACAACACCACTGATTATGCTGATCTACAGTGTACCTGGAATTTTACTCAAGACTTTTATTATAAGAACTTTCTGACGATAGAATATTTGTATTATCAGCATAAATAATTAGTTTAATGTCTGGGATGCTATTTAAAGAGACAGGAAGGTCATTTATACGTATCAGAAAAAGTAGTGGACCCAAGACAGAACCTTGGGGGACCCAGGGGTGCCAAATGCTGATGGCGCATTACCCCCAAAACCAACAACTCCCTTCCCCTCCCACCTCCCTCTCCCACTGCCGGTATATAGCTACATACTAGGTTATAATCTGATAGCCTGTCTAAGGTGGTATGGAGTAACACCGAGGGAAACGGAGAATTCATGAAGTTTTGTAATTATTAGCCTCACAAAACCGTTTTTAGCACTTTTCTGGCTATAAAATCTTAAATCATCATACATGTTGTTGACCACTGTGATATCCATATTTTTAGAGTTAGTTTTGAGGGTTCAGCTACAATGATGTATGACCAAACCCTCAAAAACTATCTCTAAAAAATATACATAAAATCTTAAGCCAACTATTGCGCTTGTATAGGGGAACTAATTAAAACTTAATGCAATGCTACAAAAACCGTAAGGATGTGAGTTTTTTTTTATGATAGCATGCTTAAAAAGGAATAAATTGTAAAAATGAGAATCGTTTAGTTCTTATATCTTAATAAAGTTACTGAAGTTTTCTTTCATATTTCGAATTAAGAAAAATATGGGAAATATATTGAATATTGCGCTCCTAAAACTACACAGCTGGATCCTGTATCTAACAAAATAGGCGGTCAACTTATTGCAAAGACACTATTATGGTACTTTTTACCACACCTTACAGCTATATACAGCCCATATGAAAGCTTATGGTATTTGGATGTGTGGCGTTTGTGTTGACCGCATCATAAAAATTCCATTTTTTGAAGTGAACTCATGCATGGCATAAATGCTATAGTCTTTCTTTTCCCTACCTCCCTTTTCCCTACCCCCTCCACCAAACTTCACCCCTGCACGACGTCTTCTTCTGCGGATCTGAATGCCGTAAGCTTTTGCGAGAGCTGTACCAGTGAAATGTGCACAAAATAAGGACATCTAAATAAACCAATTAAATTAAGATTTGTCTTTTATTATATGGAACCCATTTATATCATTATTCATAGCTCTTATTTACAAATTATACTGGGAAAAAACTCAAATAATAAAGTAATTCAGATAAAATCAGTACTGGTTGTGGTGGTGGTACCATTTTGACTACTCTTGATGTCCTTTATACAGTAGTAGTTTTTTCTACGCTCACATGACAAAGCATATTTTTCTATAACTTCACTGTTAGGAATGGTTTTTAAATGTCTTTTTCGGAAGAATAGACAAGCATGTTGGAGAGCCAGACATCTCCCATGCTGCTTCTCAGCCTATTTTTTACAATTCTTGATCTGCTCATAACCCTCTCTGCTGAACAACTTGTTGCTGGCAATGCCAGAAGTATCTGGTATAACATCGTTAGTTAAGGAAATCGAGAAATATTTAATAAACACTTATAAGGTCCAATGAATCCTTTCTTGACCCATTGATCCAGAAATCTTTGTTCTGCTATATTAGGATCTGTACTTGGACCATCACGCTTGTCGTCACAAGAATCTTGAGTGTCACTTTCGTCATTATTTTGGCTCAGCTCAGCACATCTGATAAATCAATGCTCGTGTAGCTAACTTTGAACAGTTGACTAAATACATTAACTTCTTCACAAATTTCTTCACCATCGATTCAGTAATACTTGCACAAGTTACTGACGATAATCGGCCTAAGAGTACAATCCATATTTTTAACAACATTGAGTAAACCTTCATGGGTAAAGCAAGTCATTTGTTTGACAATAATCAGAGAACTTTCAGGAAACCGATCCCGCAGATGATGACTTAAGGTATCAAGGATTTGAAAGTACACTCTAATCTTATTTTCGCTTATTTAACTTCTGATTTTATTTAGAAGGTGTGTAATAATAACAATAATAATTTATTTAACAAATACAGGTAACCCCAATTACATGTGTTATAATAAAAATACAATAAAATAAATAAATACGTACATGAATCAATCAGGAAAAAGAAAAACAACTGTTCAGGTTCTATTAAAAAATACGAACATTTTCTTTTTTAGGGACACTAAAGGCTCAGAAATAAAATCAGCATCTTTATAATTATTCAAAAATTCATTAGCCACGCGCATCATCCTAGTTAGCGGTTCATATTTACAGACATCCACCCGGCTAAAGTGGCATCTGAAGAGTGGAGTGTGCTCAGTCCTCCATGGAGGCGCATTCAGGTTGATTAAGTCAAGTAGATGGCTGGAATCCACATCACCCATCATAATTTTACGCAGAAAGATTGCATCTGAAACCCTCCTTCTGACACCAAGTGGAGTGAGTGTAAAAAATTTACATAAATTGGGGTATTCAGATGCTGTATAGACAGGACCATTATCCAGAGAACACAGCCATTTCACAAATCGCATCTGTATTTTTTCAAGTGTCCTCTCTAACATGACATGGTGTGGTTTCCAGATCATACTACCACATTCTCAAACAGGTCGGATGATCGTACAGTATGCTCGCACAACAGTTTTAGTAGAAAAATTGAGATACATATATATTGTAACCTTTTCCTTCGTCCTCCTCGGAACATGGGTGTGCTCGTGAAGGGAAAGGGGTGGGAAGCGCTGGATGTCAATATTAATAACTATTTATCATAAACTAATATAGTTTTACAACTAAAAAACTGAAAATAGCATTATTCTATTATATCTAGCTCTGCTACTTTGCCTGATTGCAACCCATCCAAAAAATATACTTACTAAAAAATAAGAAAATATTTTTGAATTGAAAGTTTCATACGTACAGACAAGATTACATATCGAATGGGTGGAGGGTACGAGGGGTTGAGACAAATGCTACAGTTGTTGACTAAGGGAAAGTGGGGGTAAAAAATCACCGTGAAAGGTAACGTGCAGTGTATGCACAATCCGACAGTCTAAGCCTTTTGACTGGACTGTGATGTGACCCATTGGAAGATGTTGGGAGGAGGGGGCAGGAATAAGACTGGAGGGATGCTGAGTCAGTTATGCTACTGGGTTGCGTTCGGGGATCTTATATAACGGCATGATTTTTTACTATATTACACTTAACGCTTAACATTCATTTATCGTTATAACCTTTCGATACCTATATAAATTACTGTAAATGGGTAAAAAATATTTACATTTAGTGAATTTCTTTATGCATTTTAAAAATCCCCCAAGATTTTATATTCCCCCAAAATTTTTTTTATGGCACAACTTGCGCTTGCGCTTGTGGGCGGCCCTGGTGGGACCCCTTCAGAACTAGGACCCCCATCAGAAGAATATTGGACTCCACTAATTATAATCGTTACAACTTGGGAATGTTTACATATGTGCGACTTAGACCACTCCAGTGGAATTCCATGAACACCTATTTGCCCTAGTTTCATTAGAAGTCTTGCATGATCAACTCGGTCAAATACTTTTGATAAACAAAAAAAATCCAAGGATTTCCTTTTTAATGTCTAAGGAGTTAAGTATTATGTCTAATGTTTCATAAACTGTAGAAAGGGTAGACTTCCCTTTTCTGAAACCATGTTGAGAAGCAGAGAACAGGTTGTACTTTTCTAGATAAGATACCAGTTTAAGGTGCATGACTTTTTCAAAGATTTTTGAGAAAGTGGTTTGAATGGAAATGAGCCTAAAATTGCTGTAGTCATTGATACTACCACTATTTTTGTGAATTGGGACAATTTTGGACACTTTCAACAGAGAGGGGAAGACACCTTGTTTTAACGATAAATTTATGAAGCATGACAAAGGAGATGTGATTAAAACTATGGAAGATGATTTTTCCAGGTATACCATCTGTACCAGCACTTGTTTTGCTGCTAAATGTGGAGATGTCTTTTAGATCAGATTCAGAACAAGGATTCTCAAAGGAGGACCCAGAAATATTGTAATGAGGTTCTTTAAAGCAAGTAGAAGTTGTATTAGGTGTCATAGGAAAATAGTTATTAAAATCATTTGCTAGTGAAATGCAACTCTCTGAAGAGTGAGATTCGGTACCATTGATTATAGGAAGAACAGTGGAAGAGGTTCTGTTATTGGCATCATTAATTATCTTTATCTTTCATGCAGCTTTAGCTTTATTTCTTGCTGTTTGTTTTTTACCAACATTGTGGGTTCTTTTTACTGTAGTGACCAACTTTTTATGGTACATTTTTGCCTCCTTGTATTCCAGTCTTCTCCCCATATTTACCTCCCCATTTAGTGTAATTGAGGCTGAAAGATTTCTGAGGACTGAAAGGTGGCGAATTTCATTTGTAATCCATTTTTTGACTCTGTTTTGAGAACATAAATTTTGTGTTTGAAGTGGGAAGCACAAATCAAAACTTATATATGCTGTAGAAAGAATGGAAACTGTCATTAACATTAGTGGCTTTGAAAACAGCAGACCAGTTGTGTTTTTGGAGCATAATTCCAAAATACTGTATATTTTCATTGACCAAAATTCTTTTTTAAGGCTTTTCTAATCTATAAATGTTGGATGTACTGAAATAGAGGATATTACAGGAAAGTTATCAGAAATATGTGAGCACATTACACTTATTTTCATAAACTGTAAATTGATATTGGTAGCAATATTGTCTATCAAGCTTTTGGCTGTAGGAGTCACTCTATTTGGCTCATGGTTAGTTATTTGTAGATTAAAAGAAAGGAGCAGAGCAATGAAATATTCAACTTCACACCAATGAATTTGTTCAATGCTTGGGGTGAGGAGAAATGCTTTTTTCAAAACTTGCATTAACGAATGGTATGGTACAAAGTGACTTGCATGGGTGCATATACATCAAGAGTTGAAATTCACCATGAAAAAATCATTTGACTTGACTGGGATGTGTACCCGGATCTCCCAATTGCCGGTCAGGTGTGTTAGCCAGTCACACCACGCACCAGCCATTTTCCTTCAAGGCAAATTTCGAGGGGGGTTTATGCGAACTGATGTTCACACCTCAAGCCTACATTGTAGCACATGAGACGATGGTGGTGCTTACAAAGCCACTGTCACGGTGGATCAACCCAACATTGTCGTTTATACATTGATGAAATTGACAAATTTCCAATTGGATAGAATTGAAAATCCTCCTCTTCCTCAATGACCACACAATGAAGAATTAAAGCATTACTGTTTCAGACTTTACTTTGTGGAAGTTTACAGCATCTATACTTAACGAATACAGCCTGTACTTTTCCACAGATGTTATTAAGCTGGTACAAGATATCTCACCAACTTAAGGCATCTTCAAGTGAAATAATAGTAAATAACAACCTCCTCCACTGCATCCACACTTCCCTATGTCCCTCCACCTCTTCCTTTCCATGCATTTCATATCTGTACTGGTATTTCCTATAATTGGTACTTGATGGTGTTGTAATTTGGTAAAATGAGTTGTAAGAGCTAAATAAAATCTATGGTAAAGTACAAGTCGTATTCTTTAAACATGGACAAAATAAAGAATTAAGTTAAGAAAACCACTATTAACAAAATTCCACTATGTTCATTACAATTAATGTAAGAAGGCAATTGATAGCAGGCAATTAATGTAAGAAGTGGACTTGCAACATCCCATTATCACTATGGAAGTGATAAAATTGATGGTAAAGTACAAGTTGAATTCTTTAAACATGGACAAAATAAAAAATTAAGTCAACAAAACCACTATTAACAAAGTTCCACTATGTTCATTAAAATTTGATAGCAAGCAATTAATGTAAGTAGTGGACTTTTCCTAGGGTAATTCATACAAGGGTGTAAGAAGGAATTTTTATTTATTTAGCAGGTACATATTTGAGCTCTAAATTAGCTTCCCTTGGCTTTTGCATCACCCATGAGAAGAAATAGTCAAAAACAAAAGGATCACCAAATGATTGCTTATCGTAAATTTTAATTTTCTCAAGTATAACATTCTTACAAAAAATCATACACAAATAATTTGCCTTTCATAGGTTGAAAGACCCAAAGTTTCACCTCAATGTTAATGTTTATAAAATTATTTTATTAAACTTGACAGGATGAAAATGAATTGAGAATCATGGTTTCCAAACACAAATCTCACAATTTTTTTATTACAAATTAAACATTCACTTACAAGGTAAAACACTGTGATTAGCAGTAAATAATTGTAGTTCATAATTCTCAAGCATCATAAAATTCAAATAAGTATGTTATAAAAGGGCTAAAATGCCTGTTACAGTAGGAGAACTCAACGTCTTCCTTAATACAAAGGTTTATGTCACTATCACTCAGAGAGTCTGTGATTTAAGAACTGCACGAATTGCACAGGGATGGCAGAAATGTCTTCATCTCGGGGAGGATTCATCTTGGTGTAGGACAAAAATTGCCTTCTCAGTCTAGCCAATTGAGGGGCAGAAAGGGCACCCCCAGGACATGAAAAATCAACTGAGCAACCACGAATCTTAACATTGCTCTCTGCTCCTATTTGATATGCAGAAAGAATTTCCTGTAACAGCAAACATCAACTTTAGGGTTATTCTGATAAGAGAGAGAAATATTGAAATACATCTACGTTCTGTACACTCAGATCTTAGAGCTAGACCAATAGTTAGCAACAGGGTTAGAGTAATACTCTATATAGATAATACAGCAAGAAAGGATAAATAAAAAGAGAGTAACCTCAGCATGAACAGCTTTTTCCATCAGTCATTTGGGGCAACATGACCTCATGCTATTTGACTGACAATGATGAGAGCAGATGGTATATACATCTGATTCTACTGATCATCATTCTATTGATTTTTAGCTAACAAATAGGAAATCAAATAATGGCATCATATGTAAGAACCAATCCTTTCACAACAATTACTGTTAACTCTTCTCTGGTTACACACCAGATCAACTCATGAAACATCTTCATTGGCATCTCACTCATCATCCCCATTGCTCTGAATTTGAAGAGCAAGGAATCCACTGAAATGTAGGATGAAATGGAAGAATTGACCCCACATTTAATCCTAACGCAGCAGAGACCTAAAGGGTAACATTCAGTAAGGCTTAAGTTGTTTGATTTTCTTAATACAAGAACTTTCCAGGAAAATCAAGGCAGCTTGGGAAAATGAACTACCTTCCAATTATTCCAATGCCCAAATTTCCAAGTACTATCCTGTTGTAGCTTGCAGGGTAATGCATACATGTATGGATTTTACACAATGGTGGTCTTAGTATGTACTATTACTTTCAAAAATATCATTACACCCACCAGCTCCATTTTACGATCTTGATTGAATGGGGCTAGGTTGGAAAAATCTTGTAGGTGGCACACAGGGCTGGATATAACCTCTGCTGGGAAAGCTTTACGTCGCCAAGACGTGACGAGGAAGGGCGAGGAACAACAGGATTAGCGAAACTGCAGTCAAATATACTCTGGAGTAAGCACGGAAGGAATACCTTCAAGAAACTCACATCCAAACATCAGAGCAGATCACTAGATTTTCTATCAGGCCTCGCCTAGACTTTACAGTTCACTGTATTTTTATTTTAGAAACTACAGTTTTTGAGATTAGAGGGACTGGTGAAATAGCCGCTGTGGTTCAGTCCATGGTCGCTGTGATAGCAGAGAATGAGGCGGGGTTCAAATCTTCATTGGCGATTTTTTTTGCACTGCAATTTCATGTGGAACGGAAGCGTGAGAACAAAGATGCACTCTTTCCATCAACACAATGCATAAGGTTGGCATGAGATAAAACAAATTTTGCAGTCAGTTATTAAAACTTGATTCCACATAAATGATGTATATATAGCTACTCAGCCACTTTTTTCTCATCTAATTTCAATCACTGGAAGAAATTAATCATCCACATTGACAGGTGTTGGATTGTTTTGACTAAATAATGAATTACTGGAATATCTTCTTTGAATGAAATATCCACCCATTGAATTATACTCTCTTGATAGCCAAATGGCTACCATAGCCTTCCATAGTTGTCCTATACATATGTTTTTTATGTCTTCGGGACCAATAAACTACTTATTTACTAACTTACTTACTAGTTACCATCTTATCTTAAACAGAGAGAACATTAGTAGTAGACCAATTGATTTTATTTATATGAATTTTTTACCCCTCATCATACGGCGATTAATAATTCATTTATGCAGATGGAAAGTGACATAACCAATGTCTTTAACCAATACATATATAAAATTGCAAAAATGCTTCTTTAAAATAGACCGCTATTTTTCTTTTTGAAAATTTTGTCATGTCCAAGAACACTGCATAAGAGATAGAAAAGTCCTATCTCAACTCTGTTGCCAATGAGAACGAAAGAATTGAAGTTCCACTTTTGGTCACAGGCTGCACTGTTTTAGTTATCAAGGCTTTCAGTAGACGTCTCTGGGCTAACTACACGTGTTTTTATGTCTCCTTTTTCTTCGCCAGTAGGATGATTTATATTGCAAGTAATACTTTAAGGCATTAGACAGTAGATTTATGTACTAGAGAAACCAAGCAATTGACAAGAAAACTCTCCAGAGCATCACGAAAGAAATCAATTACACCGAAGGCATACAGAACTAGGTGATGTGATCGGTGGATACATATTCTGAATTCCACCCAACAATTTCTAATTTATGGTGTAAGAAAAGGGAAAAGAGTACATTGAAATAATATTTAACACAATTAATTTGAAAGCTAGTTAATTCCTTGTTATTCGATGCCAATTTACGTAATTTGAATATGCAGCTAGCAAAATCAGCTGATGTTATTAGTGCCATGGCAATTACAATGAGTATGAAGCATTTCCCATTTATAATTTGTACGGCGTAGAAAGGTAAAATGCACATTGAAAGTACAAGAATACACAAGCGAGCGGGCAGGCGAGGAAGTGAGCAAAGTATTCCTTTATGTAATGAAAAAGAAACAAGTATCAGTCACTTACTTGATTTATTATAATCCTTGGAAAATTATTCTAATTCTAATATAATTGGTGGCCCATTATAAACAAATGGTCAAATGTAAAATAGCATGTAGCAGACGCAGATCAACTGCTGAAATGAAAATGAACAACTTCAGCTCAGAAAAGTCACGGAAACAAATGAAGGAATGACAGAAAATGCAGGAGTAGCATACGCTGGGAAAGTAAATAAAGGAATCACACTGTCATGTATGTACTGTTGGAGGCACTAGGAAATATATATGTACACTGAACGCAGTCTCTCTTGCCCGCAAATGAAGGAATAGCATATGCAGGGAATGTCAAAACAAAGGAATCACACTGTCATGTACTCACAAGGAAATATATACACTGAATGCCGTCTCTCACATAATGGCTACCATGTAGTAATGGCAATGATCATCACCCACATGTACTTACATTAACCTTTAACGAGCTTTTGTTCTTTTCACCGTGAATCTTGTTCCCCATCTAGGTATTCGAGTACCCAGTAAAGCACCTGACACAAAACAACTCCGTAAACCCATTTTGAACTAAATTTGCCTCGTTTAACTGCACATTCACACTCCAAACTGCCTTCACAGCAATACACATCTCATAGCAAACAAGACTCTTTATCACACCAGTGCCACCTGTAGGTAAGTTCTGAAACGCTATTAACCTGCGACAGAAATTTTAGCAAAAGACGATCGAAAGCACATCAAGAGTGGTGTCCTTATACAGTGTTCTTGGTCGTGTCATTGCCTGAATTAACCCCTCGATGTAAGTCACAAAGGTGCAAAAGCCTAATCAACAATTTTGGGTCAGTTTCAGTTCTTCCTTTTTAGAGAAATATAAGAATACCCCTGATGTAAAGCTATCCCAGCAGAGGCTGCAGCCAGCCCTGTGTGCCAACTACAAGAGTTTTCCAACCTGGCCCCATTCAATCAAGTTCGTAAAATGGGACTGGTGGGCGTAAAGATAGTTTTGAAAGTATTAGTACTTGATAAGCTAAACACATTCTCGAAACTAGAATGAGGTCAGCTTGCTTCCATAATCCTTTATTTTTAGGAGCCAATATCTATATCTATATATCTATTCCTCACTAATCCCAAGCCTCAGTTTAATCTGAACAGAGCATAAAGATGTAGTGTGGGCAGCGAATTAAAGTCTATTGAAATGCCATAACAACCGAATCATCCAAAATTATTACCTGAACCAATAATTTTAGAATATATGGTTGAAATTTCACTAAAATGGAACATCTAAAAATTAATTCTCCCATATTTTTACTTTTGTTAAATGTCTGCAAACATTGGTGATGGATGCTATTGTGGTATTTTATTTTATTATTTATCTTAACTATCCGGAATACAGCACAATGGGCCAATTTATGTCAGGTGAATAACTGTAACAACGGACGAGACACAAATGCCCATGTCCTGGGCAGATAATATTCTACCCAGGCGGGACTCGAACCCGCGACCCTCAGGTTAGCAGACGAGGACTTTACCCCGCTGCCACTGGGGCCAACCGCTGCTGCTCCCGTATAGGGGAGTTAGAGTCTCTAGAAATATTGCTATGAGTTTTAACTCCAATTGTGTATTCTAGAGATGATAACATTGCCTTTGTAGCTGGACGGGCTTTCATTCCTACATACAATGTACATAAAAGAGGTAAACTCTTACTTTCCATCTTGATTCTCCCACTTCTATTCTCTTTCACTGACTATGGCCTTGTCTATTGTCTCTCTTTACTGTCTTAAGCACTAATTCATCCTCAACATAAGGAGAGGAAGAACTTCTCTCCACTCCTCCAAAAATAACCACCAAACACCATTCCCAAAAGAAAAGCAAAAGTGTGTACAGTATTGCCTAACAATTATCAGTAGTCCTGAAAATGGAGTGGACACTGCACTGAAACCAGCGAAGGCTTCTTAAAGTGGAATATAACAAGAACAGTTATCTTGGTTAACTTGATAGCGACTCACTAATTTGATTCACTGTTTAGTAACTTAAATAAAGTATCGCCATGGTCAATGCAAAGATTACCTCATTTTATATAACAATCATTTAGCAGAAGTTAACTGGCTGACATAATGAACTGACACAGAAAAAACAATTCAGAAGAAGGTACTTACTTAGCTGTCTTTAGAAAGATGAAATGAATGACATTTTGCATTATGTAATACGATGCACATAACTTGAAGACCCATAAGAGAAAGTTTTGCATACATATTCTGTAGACTGCCTGATTCTAACAAACTTCTAGTTAAGGATGCAAAAGGATGGTAAAATTAATGTCAAATCTTGAATAAGAAATTAATAAGAGAACCATCAATTCCACCACGAGCATTTAGGGATAACATGCACTAAATCTCTAAAAGATCACATACTTATGAAGGATTGTAAAGATGATATCACTCCCATTAACAACAGCAGCAATAAGTTCTCACATTGATTTTGTGTAAGACATTAGGACATAAAGAAATTGTCTGAGAAAAGTGCATTTTGAAAGGGAAGAATTATCAATTCCTTATTTGATACTGTTTTTGAAATAATCTTAACCCTAGTGGATACTGGGGTGTCATAGAGGGTTGTAAATATGTACTTGTGATTAAGTTTTTACCACAATTACTTCTTCCGCATCTCCCAATGAGAAAAGCTGAAAGGTTTTTGAGGCCCAACTGTGGAAGGATGACCCCACTCCTACTTAACAAAACAAAAACCTAGTTCCAACTGGCAATTTTTGCACCAGACTACTCGGATTGCTACTTGATCCTTCATTAAAAAGCTCATATCTTGTCTTATAACATCTCTGTATAGCAGTCACAAAAGCGCCTTTCACTGGCCTGTGGACGATTTTCGAACATGGACCTCAGAACTTTAAAAACCCTGCCTGGCAGGGGAGGAAGGTAGTAAATTGTGGAGTGTCAGAGAGTGAATCTTTTCTAGTTGGTGCCAACCTTAGTGCCTCAGTAAACTCCATGAGTCACAGCTACCTGGCATCTGATTTGTTACATTGTATTTAAACTACCATGCCTTGCACATAATAAGGAAGTGCACGGGTTAAAAATGGATTGATGAAGCAAGACCACTATCCTATTAACCTTTTATGTGTGCCTTGCACATTGTAGTGCTCTGGACATCCTTGCAATTTTTGCTACAGTTCTTTTCAGAGCTCTTCACCTCCCTACTTTCATTTTATCTTTCTCCATAAAACTGCCCTCATCCGGGCAATTCATTTGTCAGTTATTCATCTGTATCATTCATACATCACTCTCATTCACATATTTTGCCAGCCATTGTCTACATTGTTCATCCCTCATCCATGTTGGCATGGATCCTGGGATAAGCATCAAAACTTGGAGGTAAGGTTATTCATAGCCAAGCCCATAAAGTAATTTTAAATTTAATTACTTTTATGAAGAAAGAGGTATCACAATTCTATGAAGAAAGGAAGACATCACAATTCCTCTAAAACAAGAAAGGGAGGTGGTTGCATCAGGGGTGTTTAAATGCTCTGCTTTGTGGATTTTGCACGAGGGTTGTGTCATGAAAGACATTTCGCAAAGGATCTTTCAGAGCCCAAAAAAGTTCAAGCTACAAGGCAGAATCAGCAAGAAGATCAAGCATCTTCTTGCAAATTCAACAGTTAAGGATGCATGCCTGGTGTCTACCGTATACCCTGCGAGTGCGGAGAGGTGTATATTGGTGACACTAGCGGAACCATAGAGACAAAAATTGAGGAACATTAACGGCACCTCCGGCTGTGTCAACCAGCAACATCGGAAGTCGCAGAACACCCCATTAACTTTGATCATGCCATTCGGTGGGAAGAGACGAAACAACTCGGCCTCTCCAAAGAGATAGGGACAGACTAACCAAAGAGGCAATTGAAATCCGCCTTGAGAGAAAGAATTTCAATAGAGACGAAGGGTTCCACTTAAGTAGGACCTGGAACCCAATCCTGAAAATGGCAGGAAAAGTGAAAATGCCTACACCACTGAAAACCGGCCTGACCTGAGAGACTTCCTATATAGACTTGGCACCTTGACACCCAGCATCAACGGCCCTGATGACGATGGAAAAGTCTTCCATCGCAACGCCTGCAACGAAGAAGATGGAGCATCTAACCCGGACAGAAACCCGAGAAAAAATTTACTGCTATTCATGCTTACTGTAATTTCTTGCCTGGTCCCTTTTTTCAATTATTCCAGACCCCATCCATCTGATTTTATCCATCATTCTACCTTACTTAAATGGTTGAAGTAATCACACCAACAACAGTCTCTTTTTAAGGATGTTTTTCTAGTACTTTCAGTGCTCCAGGTAGAAAAAGAGATAAAACATTCCAACCTAAAAACAGAGGCTATTAGAAATTTCACGGGCCAATTCCTATAAGCAGTCCATTATCCTGATTCCTAAGGTTTTTTCACTAGTTATCTCCCAGTGATACCTTGGGTGGTTCCCATTAGTAGAGCTCTCCAGGTCTTAGGAACTCACAAACCTCCCCAATCCATGATGGTGGTGACCCAAGGAGAGGTAAAAAAGTTTTCATTTGACAAAATTATGCTTAATCAATTAAGCACACAATGTTATGTCTTCTTATGAAGAGGGAAATGAGGTGCCATGATGGAAACACCAGTTCCCACACAAACACCCCAATGAGCGTTGCTGGGCTTGGTTTAAATTAGGAGAGTTTTATGAATTGGCTATGTATGATGAGAGATTGAGGGAGTTAGTGTGGGAAACGAGAGTGATGAGGGGTGCTGAATGTGGAACAGACCACTATTTGGTACTCTCCAAAGTGAATCTGGGCAGAAAGTGGGTTCCAAGAAAGAATGTTGCGAGTAAGCAGTTGAGATTAAAAGTGGAGAGGTTGCTGGACAGTGAGGTAAGAATGCAGTATGGTTGCATGCTTAAGGATGCTCTATCCTTGAAGCAGAGAGAATGGGATGAGTATATCAGAAACAAGAATAAGAATGATGCGTGGGAGTGTTTGAAAGGAGTGATTGTAGAATGTGCTGAAAGTGTATGTGGAAAAGGAGTGGTAGGAAGAATGAAAGGTGATGCTTGGTGGAATGAAGAAGTGAAAATTGCAGTCAGGGAAAAGAAAGAGGCATACAAGAATATGATTGCTGCCAAATCTGAGGAAGAGCGTACTAAGGCATGTGAGATTTACAGAAAGAAAAAGAATGAATGCAAAATGGTCATGAAAGAGAACAAGGAAAGAATGTGTGCAGATGAAGCTAGCAAGATGCAGAGTGATTTTGAAGGCAATAAAAAGCTGTTTTGGAAGTGGGTAGAAAGGGCTAAGATTGGTGAATGTAGGGGAATGAATTTGGTTAAGAACAAAAGTGGAGAGATCTCGTGGGATGAGAGCAATATCAGGGACTGCTGGAGGGAGTATTCTAAAGAATTATACAATAATGTAGCAGGCGCTGAGGATGAGCCTTGCCAAGTCGTATGTAAGAATATGATTATGGAAAAGGAGATCAGTAAGAATGAGGTCATAACAGCATTGAGAGTATTGAAAAATGGGAAGGCTGCAGGCGTAGATGGGATATCCAGTGAGATGTAAAGGTGTGGGTGTAATTTACTCATTTGTCGGTTGTGTGAACTGTATAATTTATGCTTACAGGCTTCTGTTGTTCCAGTGGATTGGAAAAATGCTATCATCATTCTATTGTACAAAGGGATGGGAGGAAAGACTGAATATAATAATTATCAGGCCACTAGTTTATTTAGCATTCTAGGAAAAGAGTTAAGCAAAATTTTAATTGAAAGAGAGAGGAATATTACTTCTGACAGAATATGGGGTGTGCAGTGTGGGTTAAAGCCTGGGAGAGAAAGTAGTGACCAGCTTTTCATGCTTCAGCAAGTGACAGAAAAATGTATGGGTATCTGAAAGAAAAAGTACTGTGCGATTGCTGATTTAGAGAAGGCATATGACAGGGTGAATAGAAAGAAGTTGTGGAAGGTTGTGAAGGTTTTTTTTTGATTTTTCAGATCTGGTCCCGTAAAGGTCACACAAATCCACAGGGGAGGAGGATGCCTCGGTAGCTTAACTGGCTAAAGCACTCGGCTGGAAATCGAGGGATCCGGGTTTGAATCCCGGTCCAGGCGGATGATTTTTTTCTCTGTGGAATTTCGCACAAGGTTTTGAAGGACTATGGAGTGAATGCGCAGTTATTGAATGTTATGATGGCGATGTATGATAATAGTAAGGCAAGGGTGAGAGTTAACAGGGTTTTGAGAGACTGGTTTGCAAGAAAACAGGGCATAAAGCAAGGATGCGTAAAGTCACCATGGCTGTTTAATGTGTTTATGGATAAATGTGTCAGAGATGGATGTAGTGAAAACAACAGTGTTTTGATTGGAAATGTAAACGTGCGAGTTCTACTATATGTGGATGATGCTGTTTTGATCTCAGAGAGCCAAGAGAGATAACAGAAGCTCTAAGATAAGTTTTGTGAATCAACAGAGAAAATGGAATTGAGGGTAAATGCATGAAAGACTAAAGTAGTAGTTTTTGATTTAGAGAAGGCCTATGATAGAATAAACAGAAAGAAGTTGTGGAAGGTTTTGATGGACTATGGAGTGGGTGGCCAGTTGATGTATGTTATGATGGCAATGTATGATATTAGTAAGGCAAGTGTGAGAGTTAATGGGGTTCTGAGTGATTGGTTTGCCATAAAACAGGGTGTAAAGTAAGGATGCGTAATGTTACCATGGCTGTTTAATGCATTTATGGATGTGTTAGAGAGGCAAGTAGTGAAAATGACGTTGTTTTTATTGGAAATATAGGGGGCGAGGGATGTGTGATCCCAGGGTGGGCAGCTGAGCAGAACATGCTCACTGCCCACCAAGACCGTCATGCGTGGTGAAGAGCCACATCCTCCACGAGGTGCCCCTGGTTTTCGCTGAACATGACGGATCTAGACCCGGCTGGTCGATAACTAGCTCCCTTCACTACGGTGACTCCCCGTGCCAATGGTGACCACGTCTGCAGGGCGGAGGGTAAGAAGTCATTAACGGGGAAACTCCGGATACTGGGCGACCTCCGGTTTTACTTAGCCTTACCCATGCAAGCGGGGCTCTGTGTGGGTGGACCATTTATTTCCCTAGCTGCTCGTGGGATTTTCTATGGAACAAAAATCAAAACAAAACCTTCCGGAGGTTGCCGCAAGGCGAACTCCACCTATGGACGCAAGTCCTATGTCTCTGGGGACGGAGGATGCACTGTTGAGGAGCCCCGTTGGGGAGCCCAACGGAAGCGCCTCCTCCTCTCTTCCCATAACCCAGGGAGTCCCCTTGAGGGATCCCAAACCTTCCTGTCACCCCTCTGGAGCAGTGGAGCAGGAAGAAATGCTGTCGGACTCCTCTGAGTCTACCTTGAAGGCTGTACCAGGGTCCCCTAAGTCAGACTCGGAAGCCTCCATCATTACGCTGGGGAGTATTTCCAATAAAATGGAAAAGCTCACCACCAAATCTAAGGAAAGCGGCGCAGCCAGGAGAAGACGGAGAAGAGAAAGAGACAGACTGCACGCAAACAAGGCCACAACCTCAAGGGGTCCTGCGGTCCCTCGCACTGGGGGAAAAACCGGTGATGGCAACGTCACCGGCAGATCTCCTAGGTTGCGGGCGGACCCTGCTGGGAACCCAAGAGGTGCGCCTCAGAAAAGAACGAGGGCCCCAGGGGATACCCCTACCAACTTGGCACAGGATGCCAAGAAACCAAGAGTTTCATCTTACGCGCAGGCCGCTAAATCGGCCGACTTCAAGAAGATGGCGATTGTGCCCGTCTCCTATCCGGAGGTGATGATGAACGAGGAGTGGCACAAACTGGCCGTCGCAAGGCTCGAGGAGCTGTGGGACACAGTCCCAGCGGACCAGGAGGTTCCTCTTATCGAAGCCAATAGGCTCATAAATGGGGCAGTGGAATTTGCGTGTGCGAATGAATACACTGCCAATTGGCTGGTAGAAGCAGCGAAACGTATGGGACCCTTCGGCGAAACCAACGTTAAGGCTGTGGATGCCGATAGCCTCATAAAGAGGAGAAGGATGATGGTGTGGGTTCCTGGTCTCAGCAAGCCCGACGTCAGAACTCTCCTGGACAGAATGAGGAAGTCCAACCCGGGTCTCCAGACAGTCCTCTGGAGACCTTATGAGCGGAAGGAGGTGAGCCAAGGTACGAGGTTCGTCCTCGGAGTCGATGAGCCCTCTGCCTCCTTCATAGCAAGCCCAGAATTCCGGGGAAATGTCGGCATGCAGAAGGCTGAGATAACTTTCCTGGTAAAGACGGGCGAACCCGAGGAACCCCAAGAGACCCCAGAGGTGGAAGGGGTTGACACCGAGAAAAAGGATCAGCATGGCGGGCATCCATTGCCTCCAGGCCAATCTTCAGCATAGTAGGGCCGCCTCGGGGGTCCTGCAAAGGATCCTCTCGGAAGGTAAGGTAAAAATCGCTTTGATTCAAGAACCCTGGGCTTTCCAGGGCAGAGTCAGAGGCTTGAACATGACCAAGGGTAAAGTATTTTATTGTACCTCGGTCGACAGACCAAGAGCTTGTATCTTTGTTAATGGGTTAAATGCTATACATTTACCCGAATTTACCACCAGGGACCAAGCAGCAGCTGTGCTGAGTCTTGGGGACCATGGGAACGAAAGGAGGATGGCGATTTGCTCGACATACCTCCCATATGATGCTCCAGGACCACCACCCTCGGAGGAACTGGAGAGATTGGTAAGATTTTGTCTGGCCAAAAAATGGGACCTCCTCGTTGGGTGCGATGCCAACTCTCACCATTTTGTGTGGGGAAGCAGAGACACCAACAACAGAGGGGAGGCACTTCTTGAGTATCTCATGTCTACGGACTTAACCATTCTTAATAAAGGATCACGACCAACTTTTTCTAACAGATCAAGGGAAGAAGTGATCGATATTACTCTCTGCACCAACTCAATGGTGAATAGCGTGGTAGGGTGGAAAGTGTCGAGTGAAGCTTCTCTCTCTGATCACCGGCACATACAATTCACCCTTCTGGAAGCCAGCAACAGGCTGACAACATACAGGAACCCCAGATCAACTGACTGGGGGAAGTACAGGCAAATACTGGAGGGGATGCTCTCAGAAGCCCCCACCTTTAAATTTAGGAAAGTGGACGAGATAGATGCTGCCGTGGAGTTCCTCCAGGAAAGCATCATCACATCCTACGAAGCTAGCTGCCCTTTAAAAACCAGGAAAGAAGGCTGTAATCTACCCTGGTGGGGCACAGAACTCGAACATCTCCGGAAGGAGACGCGAAAACTCTTTAACAAAGCAAAGAGAACCACCCTGACCAGGGACTGGGATAACTATAGAGCAGCCCAGCGAAAATACAGAGCGACCATCAAGCGCTCCAAAAGAGAATCTTGGAAGAACTTCTGCGAGAGCATGGAAGGTGTTCCACAGCTAGCTAGATTTCACAAAATCATTGCGAAGGACCCAGAAGCAGGGGTAGGGTCTCTTCTGCTTCCCTCTGGTGAATTCACGTCATCAGACAAGGAAGCACTAAAGCTTATGCTGGAGACCCATTTTCCAGGCTCCATGGAGGTCGAGATGCACCTAAGGAGGCCCCCCAGCCGTCCAGCCAGGACGGAATGGAGATTGGCCTCCAGCATCATCACGTACAACGCTACTAGATGGGCGATAACAAGTTTCAGCCCGTATAAATCTGCTGGTGAAGATGGCATCTTCCCGGCACTTCTGCAAGAGGGACAGAATCTAGTGCTGCTACCAATTGTCAGAATCTTTCGATCCTGCCTGGCATATGGGTACGTCCCTTAAAACATGGAGGATTACAAAAGTCGTCTTTATACCCAAACCAGGAAAGACAGACTACACCAAGGCTGACTCCTTCCGTGGCATCAGCCTCATATCCTTCATGCTGAAAGCAATGGAGAAAATAGTAGACAGATACATCAGGGAAGGACCACTGAAAGAAAATCCCCTACACCTGAACCAACATGCCTATCAAAAAGGCAAATCAGTTGAGACAGCACTCCACAACCTTGTTACCAAGGTAGAAGGGGTACTGGAACATGGGATGTACGGCTTGGGCACTTTCCTTGACGTGGAAGGAGCCTTCAACAATACATCTTTTGATCAAATCTGCCTTGCAGCCAGAAGACATGGTGTTCACGCACACATTGTCAACTGGATCAGGCTAATGCTTGAAGAAAGGATCGTCAAGGCCGCTCTTGGGGAGAGCACGATGGTGGTGGCTGTGACTCGTGGATGCCCTCAGGGGGGAGTTCTGTCTCCTCTGCTATGGAACATGGTGGTCGATGGCCTCATTTCAACATTGAATAAGACTGGAGCCTACACCCAGGGGTATGCAGATGACGTAGCAATACTCATCACTGGCAGATACCTCAATACCGTTTCGACACTAATGCAGAAAGCTCTGGACAAAACGATGAGCTGGTGTAATGAGACAGGGCTGACTGTTAACCCAGGAAAAACAAAACTCGTATTGTTTACCAATAAGAGAAAAAGGGAAGGACTCATACTACCTTCATTACAAGGAAGGCTTCTACAACCTTCAACAACAGTAAAATACCTAGGAGTCCTCCTGGACTCCAAACTTAACTGGGGGGCACACCTTGAGGAGAAAACCAAGAAAGCATGCGCCTCCCTATGGACATGCAGGAGAGCCCTAGGTAAAACCTGGGGACTTCAACCAAAGGCCATCAGCTGGATCTATTCAGCTGTAGTAAAACCCAGCTTCCTACACTGTTCAATAGTCTGGTGGAGGAAAACGCGGCAATGCACCGCAAAGAAAAAATTGAACCACCTGCAAAGAATGGCCTGTATGGGCATCACGGGGGCAATGAAGACTACCCCTTCTTTAGCTCTGGAAACCCTACTGGGACTCTCTCCACTGAACATGGAAGTAGAAGCCCAAGCCAGGGTAGCAGCATATCGTCTCAAGAGACTGGGACAGTGGAACGACAGGGGAAACCCATTCGGACACAGAAAAATATGGCAGGAGCTTAAGGAGTCAAGCCCCATCTTTGAGATGGGCTCGGACTCAATAACAGCTTCACTCACTGCACCCCCACTCTTCAAAATCCACTTCCCAGGGAGGGAATGGTGGACAAAGGAAAGGGATAAAGACCTCCACAATGGAGCCCAACTATGGTTTACCGACGGCTCCAGAAAGGAAGGAAAAGCAGGAGCTGGCGTTTATTGCCAGCGCCCACACAAAAGACTCACCATCTCGTTGGGAGAATATGCAACGGTCTTTCAAGCAGAGGTCTATGCTCTGCTGACCTGCGCTCACGTGGTCAAGGAAACAGGTCTCAAAGGCAGACCAATTCACATATGCTCTGACAGCCAAGCTGCCCTAAAGGCCCTGGTGTCACCATGGTGCAAGTCAAGACTACTTCTTGAATGCCGTAATGCGCTCAACTCATTGAATAGTCTCGGAAAGGTGGAACTTTTCTGGGTCCCAGGACACATGGGCATAACCGGAAATGAGATAGCGGACCAACTCGCTAGAGAAGGCTCAAATAACTCCCCGATAGGACCTGAGCCTTTCATCCCAATTGCACCCTCAACAGGGATAACAGAGATCAAGGAGTGGCGCCTTGCCCGCCATTCTGAGATCTGGCAGAACACACAGGGGCTCAGACAAGCCAAGCTCCTGATTGAAGGACCAAAACTGGGACTGGCTAGAAGACTCATTTTATTAAATAGAAGTCAACTACGTACGATAGTGGGACTCCTAACTGGACACTATCACGTCATGAGGCACCTCCACCTTCTGAAGCTGGTGGATTCTGCCAGATGCAGGTGGTGCGAAGAAGAGGACGAGACAACATCTCACATCCTCTGCGACTGCCCGGCCCTGATGAGGACTAGAATTAGGCACCTGGGATCACCCTTTTTGGAACCAGCTGAAGTTAGGGGTATCCCCATTGAGGACATTCTGGCCTTCAGTAAGGCCATCAATCTCTTTGGGTGATACAAACATGGTGGTCAGCACAAAGGACCAACAGGTCTAGGTGCCCCAGGTCCTCCTCGAGGAACTCCACCACAAGTCAATCTAATCTAATCTATTGGAAATATAAAAATGCGAGTTCTACTATATGCGGATGATGCTGTCTTGATCTCAGAGAGCCAACAGGGATTACAGAAGCTCCAAGATAAGTTTAGTGAATCAACAGAGAGAATGGAATTGAGGGTAAATGCGTGAAAGACTAAAGTAGTAGTTTTTGATAAGGGGAACTAGGAGAATAACTGTGTGATGAGGGCGAATGGTTAAGTAATTTAAGAAGTGGGTGGTTTTGTGTACTTAGGTAAGATGTATGCGAAAGATGGAAAAATAGATGAGGAGATAAAGAGATGTAAGGTGGCTGGAAGGAAAGTGGTAGGTAGCATGAGGAGCATATCATGGAATGAGTGCCTGTCTAAGGAAGCAAAAATCACCGTGTACAAAAGTGTACTTCTCCCCACTTTGTTGTATGGTAGTGAAACATGGGTATGTCAGGATAAACATAAGATCAGGCTAAACGCCGTGGGTATGAGTTATCTGAGGAGTGTTTGCAGCAAAATTAGGATGAATAGGGCCAGGAATGATTGGGTAATAAATCTATGTGGGTTAGATGCTCCAGTAATGGACATGTAGGAAAGGAGTGTGCTTCATTGGTTTGGCCATGTTGTGAGAATGAATGAGAGTCGAATAACGAGACAGGTATATAAGAGTGAAATGAATGGTGCGAGAGGTAGAGGTAGGCCGAGAAAGTTGTGATTGAATGTGGTTGAGGAAATTCTTAGGAGGAGGAATATTAGGAGTTTTAAAAACAGGAGGGCGTGTATGAAACAGTGTAGGGGGTAAATGAGGCAAAAGATGTTTGCAAGGATAGGTCAGTATGGAGGAAATTATTGAAGCAGAGTTAGGTGTACAAATATTTATTTCTGCGTGAAACTTAGTGACTCTGCCTACTCTGGAAGGGAACGGTGTGATTGGTGTTTATGTATGAGTTTTCCTTGTTCTGAGGGCAGTGGGTCCTGTCTGCAGTTGGCAGGCAGTAGGCTCAAAATAATCTAAGACACCGAAGCACACTGAATTCAAATATCACTAAACCCAGCATGTTCTGCTCACCATTTCCTGAGCACCATCGTCCAAGTAAGCACACAATGTTATAGCCACCTTCACTTTTACACTATGTAAGATTGATGCAACTCCTACTATGGTATAAATTTCCGATTGAAATTTAACACTTCCAACTGGATTAGCATAATTCAGTTGAACTCAAAAGGAAGGATATTGAAGCTGATACTTCAATCACCATCATTTCTCAATGATTTTAAATTAGAGTCCAGCTGGAAGGGGCCAACTTTTTTTTCAAATTAAAAAACCAAAAAACTACACATAATGATAGGGATAGAAATATATACTCACAGATACAACACTTTGAGTAATTTTATCCATTTCGTATAAAAAATTGGTGGACGAAATAGGTTGCTGTAAAGAAAAATTTGGGTGATAAAATGCATTAAAGCAGCATATATGCAAAAATCCAACAGATATACACTCACACATTGCGTAGACTTATTTGGTGGAGGAGCCTTTCTCTCAAAAAGACATTCCTTTATTTCAGCAGCAGGAAGTATGTCTGCCGGAAAAACAGTGAATAACGGGGCATCCCATCGATTTCTGCTGTCTGGAGCCTCGTATCTCATGACTAATGCATCGTGTACTTCCTGAGTGTACCTCTCCGTTTCGTTCGCCCTTCCTTGGTTCCAAGACCAGGCTTCGTCACTCGAAACTTGGCAATGGATGGTAACTTGCGTTGCTTTGCATTCTTTCGACATGCAGTACAATTCATACCTGTATCCTGTCGATTAATCATTATTATACGCAGATCACAATTCAGATATACAAAATTATTATATAAATATAACACTATGCCTTTAATATAGTTTCCAGCATCTAGTATCACCACATTATCTCCATTAAGCAACCTGGAAGAAAACAAAAACGCATGACAACACTTTGTACCGCGATAACGTGAATACACAGCATTTAAATTCAAAAGTACCTTTGTGCTCGCGACTTCAGTATACCCCTCACTTCTTTTTCTTTAGCTGGATCTGAAATACAAATTAGTACTTCTGGCTTTCATGTTTTCCAAAAATTTGAAATCATTACCAATCTCCACGTAACTGACTCATATATACGAAGTTTTTTTCGGTCCCCTCGAAGGCATCGCTTTCACTGACGACATGTACACTTTTCATATTGCTCTCAAAGAAAGTTTTCAGTTCATCAGCACGAGACGTCTTTCCACTGGATGGATAACCAGTTATAATTACCAAAGGCATGGTTTCCCCTACTCGTAGGAAAAATATGCACGAAACATACAGTCCTTCTTCAATGAAAATAGTCAATAGGAGTGAGGAACACTTTCAGCCACTTTCTGCCCAGTTCAAAACACACCAGAGTCAGTGGTTTAACGCGTTTCAACTGTCTATTGCGAGGATTACGAGTGAAAAAATATCGATTCTCTTCGATACCTCGAGAAACCATTTCCGTTCATCGGTTCGGTTCTCGTGTGATCCGGTCTACTCTGAGATCCGGTCAAAGATTCCAGCGGCCGATGTTACATATGACAAATGATTCATCTGATTCATCAACACATTGACCGATTCCGCTGAGGACAGCGCGATTACGAATGAGTTGCCATATCAATTTCCTATTGCTCTATCTGGTTTTATCTTTATATTTTTAATTTTAATGTCATGGATGATTCGCAAAGGCAATGCATCGGTAGCAGCAAAATTGTTTGTGCGACAGTTAATGAGTATCGCATTGAGCACGTTAGTTATTTTGTGAATAAACCATACTCGCCGTTCGATCCAAGTATGGCATTAAAATAATACGTTTTTATTTACGATCCCCAGGCTCCTTCAACTGCGTATTACATTCCTAATTTCGTGTCCAAAGTGGAGGAAGAAAAATTACTTGAAAAGGTGTATAAAGCCCCGAAGCCGAAGTGGACTCAATTGTCTAACCGGCGATTGCAAAATTGGGGAGGGATTCCTCACCCAAATGGAATGTTGATGGAACTCATACCTGAGGTAAGTGTTCGTGCCTCTGGAAAATTAGCATGGTTTTTAGCAATCGTTAGCAGTATTATATGGTGGAGGAACCTTTGTCCCCCACTAGTTGCACATGATCGCGTACAGTATAACTTATATTCAGGATGTTTCCAAAGAAACACCCTAAGACTGTCTCATTGGGCATTATTATAGCGAATGAAAGAAATAAATTTGACTATAAAGAACAAGGGCACTTGTTTGCCTGACAGGATCCACCCATTTCTCTTCTTATCTCCCCTTCCGGAAGACCTACAACAGTCATTTATACCTGTTTTAAAAGGAATTGGATTCTATGAAAAAGAGTGGAATTCTTGATGGCATTGATAAGTGGAACTGGCGAAAGATTCTTGTTCCAACTAGCGACCTATTACCATTATGTCGGTTCTCTCTATTGTCTTCGAGGGCGTACTACCATTGGCGTAGCCGGGTAGGTCCACTTAAGAATACGGGCCCTGGGAACATCTTATCTGCTTTTTCAATGAGTGGGACCAACTGGTGAGGTTTACACAACGAAACCTGTATGGTTTAAAACTGATGTTTGTTCATAAAACTTACCATGAAATCCTACTCTGTACCGTAACTTAAGCTTTATTGCTGGAAAATGGATATGTCCATTACAAATTTGCTTGAGACAAGAATTTGCTGACAATCAGCATAATCTAAAATTGTTCTTGAACATATGTTATTAAATGTGAATACTTAAACGAAAAGTTATTGGGAAATCTTATGGAGATGATTGACGGAAAGTTAACTTTGGAGTGCAGTTAGAAGCTTAATGTATTTTAATGATTATCTAAATTGACAAACCTCCATAGTTTTCTTGGGCTTCTGTCCATGAGTACAGGGTTTTACCTCTACTCAAGAGGGTGATGCTTGAGTGGAGCATCGAAACGTCAGCCAACATGGATGCACTCACCCAGACAGAAGCCCATGAAAACTTTGAGAAAATTAAGGTGCTCATTTGAGTGCTGCTAATTCCATTTATATATTGAATAATCCAAGAATTGTGCAATAGTAGTGAATTTTTTTTATCATTTAATGAATAAACAGCCATAAAACATTGCATGTTTATTCATAAAAATTTCGCTTTCATATATTCATGTCAACCTACCTCGTTGGAATATTCAGTACATATTTAAGGCCTTTCTGTAACAACGCCACTTCATGAGTCTCAAATACTGTATCCGAAAGATTAATCACTCTGTCATTAAAGCACATTTGGGGAGCAGGTGGTGTCTACTTTCGGGGGTTTTGATGGCGATCCCGTTTTAATTCTGAGATTCCTCTATGTGTCGAAACATGTCGTACCAAAAAAATAAATCAGTGGAAGAAAACGAAGTCGTTTTTTCATTTGTGAATATCAACTTCCACATAGTTGAGCCTGATACCATTGAACGTACATTTTTAATATTATTGATTGACAATAATAATTAGTTAATAATGATTAGGTAACCTTTCTTGAGTCAATGTGCTTCAGAGAAAATTTTTAATCTATTTCAATTTATAGAAGTCACATGAAAATGTGTTAGATGATTATTCTAAGAAATTATCTCATCATTATATATCATCTCATTATTTTTCCATCGTGTTTCTATAGATCTACAAAGACATGGTGAATACCATAAATGCAACCTCTGTTGCATTTGCATCTTTAATATTTTTCCTCACATTAGATCTGGGGAAACAAAAATAAAGAATGACGTATTTGTTACTTCTAGAATATGAATGCCAATGAAATTTGTGGTTTCAGAGGAAATACAGTAGAGGGTCGCTATAGCGAGTTCGCCCTAGATTCGAAAAAGGTGCTCGTTATAATGTGCCCTCGTGATAGCCGTCCAGCTATTTTGTTATGCTAACACCTGGAATCTTTGCATTAAGTTCAGGCAAAACTGAACTAATGGGCATTTGGTGCAATGTTTTTGTAAATGCATCGAAACTGTAACAAAATTTCAAAGTTTACTTGGGTAAAATCGTCAACTGGTATCTGATTTATTTGTATTTCGATTTCCCACACACTGCAAACTTTCTGGTGACAATAAGTGGGAAATTCCCATTTAACTATCATCTATTTATCTATATAATAGTCGAAGGTGCAACATGGAAGTGGTTGATATTATGGAGAGTAATTGTGAAAGAGAAAAATTTAACTAATGAACGAAAGTAGTGCTAAATCATTACTGTTATAAAAATTAGGAACTCATGTTAAGTTGATTGGGAATTGACTATGTATTGCAGAAATGGGTCAAAGCAGCACCTCTAGTGGTGATTTCTGGATAGAACCCCAACCAATTGTACTAAAGACACTATTGGGAGACAGTTTAGTATGGTACATCGCACTTAGGGCACCAATTTCACCTTGTTCACCTTATGGAATATCATCCTTTGCGACTGTTGGCGAAAATCGTGGCGTGAATGAATGTCCGGACAGCTGTAAAACATAGTCCTAATGATGTTTCTTTACATCAACATGGCACAGGGGTCACAGGAAGAAAACTGTAAATATTAAGCTCAATACTTAGGGAAATGAGGAGGGTTCAGGGCTACTCTATTAAATAATGAGGAATGAGTCATTTGCTTTCGACACCATTCTGAATACAGTGAAATCCGTTTAAAGCGTGGCCCAGGTACAGCGTTCTCCCGTTTGTAACTATTCAAGGATTGAAATTCCCTTACCACAATGCAAAAAGTATGTGCATCATCCCGAATTTAGCGTTTCTGGTTTGTAACGTATTCCCACTTGTAACGTGCCGATTAGGTCGCATTTGCCCATGCTCTTCCCGCTTATAACGTTTTAAAATTAGAATTTTCATTGATCACGGTATACAATTTACACAACTACAAGATAAGAGCTTTCGAACGTATCACATTATCACAGACCGTCACCGTAAAACTTTAACACTATGCTGCCGCCTTGCGGCGCCAAACACCTCCCATCTTCCCACCCCCTCTCTGCTTCAGCCATCGAGTTGAGACCTGTCTAAGGCTTCCGTGATATTTTGATGTCTGCTAGTATCGTAGCTACTACATATGCAGTCACTACCTCCGCTGACTAGCCTGCAAGTGCCGGAATCGATGAAAGGCTCGTGCTTTGCGCCCCGTCCTCGAACCTCCCGGGTCAGTCAGTCACGTTCGCGAGTTGCATTGAGCAATTATTTTATGAAAAAGGAGTGGGTTGCTATGCCCCAGAAATAGCGTGTGTGTTCAATCATGGGGGTGCCCCCCCAAGAAGTAGGATCACGTTTACTCTACAAGCGAAGTTAACTATTCTGCAGAAAGTCCAGGACTCGCCCCACACACCAAGAAGCGTCCTGGCTAACGAGCTTTGTCTCACTCCATCCACCTTGCAGACGATCGTCAAGAATGAAGCCATAATCAAGACAGCTGCGCTTCAGGACAACCAGAAGAGGCATCGTGTCAAAGATTCAAATATGCAGCACTGGTAAAAGCCCTTGTTGACTGGATGGCACAAGCACAATCTATGCAGGTAAAGGCTCCATTAGGTGGTGAGGCCCTTAAGGAAAAAGCCAAAGACTTTGCAGAGGAGTTGGGTGTCATTGGATTTACTGCATCAAACGGGTGGCTAGACAGATTTAGGAAGAGACATCATATTCTTTCGCAAGACGGCAGGGGAGAGTGCTCATCTCCCAGAAGAAACTGAATACCTGAAAAAATAATATTTTGCATGGTTTAATTAAAAGCTATCACGTGCGCGACCGGTAAAATGCTGATGAGTTTGCATGCTTTTTTAACCATCTTCCGGACAAGAGCATAGTAGTAAGGAGCTAACGACCGCAGGCATTGTGAAGAAGTACCACACATCTATGGGGCCTGAGCAGGAACAAGAAGCTGAGGACAGCGATAGTGACACCCTGCTACCACCTGAATTTACCTTAGAGGAAGGCCTCGAGAGCCTTGATGTCGTCCGTCTCTTCTGCTGCCAACAGAGGGAGCTGCCTGAAGATATAATGGGGATCTTATCACACGCCGAGACTTTTTTTCTCACTTCCAGAAATAAGAGATAGTCATCAATAAGAGACTTTTTTTAAACTGTTTAAATGTTCAATAAAACCCGTCAGATCTCAACAAAACGCAGTACACTCATTTCTAACGCCAAAAACCTACAAAAATTCTTGAATCACTCCTAATCCCGCGTTTAACGAATCCCGGTTGTAACGTTGCGAAAACTCATTCCCAGACACTAATGCTTTAAGCGGGTTTTACTGTACTTATTTTAATGGGTATCATAATGCTTGGACTCAAATTTTGGCCCCCATCCCCACCGGCACAGAGGCTCACACCCTTTCCTCTCCAGTCAAAGCCACCTGAATCAAGGATAAGCCAGTCGAGGGTAGATGAGACGAATACAAGGATAAGGAGGAGTGATACAATCGGATTACACCCATCTCCTTATAGCAGAATGAGTCCCATGCGGTTGAATTTCGCTGCATTCTTCAATAAGCAGTTGTTGCATCTCAATCTTCTGTGGTGAGGTTGGGAGAGGAGGCACAGAGAACCTCTTGCTCCCAAGTCCTCATCAGAGAGTGCCGACTATTTGGTGGTGCAGGAGGAGGGGTGGAAAGTTAACCGTGAGAGGGCAAAGAGAACATGGATAAAATATCAATTAAGCCTTTTTATTGTCCGTCGTTCTGGTACAATCCTCGTCACCTCCAATAGAATGGTTACAGGTCAGACAGAGGGTCTTTCCCCAAACTGGATGCCAGCAACCTGGGGATCTCCCCTGTCCCTTGGGAGGACTGTGATGTCTGCATAGATTCCTTAGCTTGGTGGCAGCCTACGCTTCAACTTAGCTGTGGATCAATATGGGGTCCTCAAATTTAAGGTTGTAGAGAGGCATGTAAATTTTTTTCATCATGCATCTAGTGAAGATTCTCGGTAAGTTGGTTTTTATAACCAAATACATACAATGTTGTTGGTTTTATGATGGTTTAGTCTTTGTTTGTTTTGTGAACACCAATGTAATATCAGGGTTGTTACAGGTCTGGGAAATCAGGGAAAAGTCAGGGAATCTCATCCATGGCATCAGGGAAAATGTATGTCATGTCGCGCAATCCAAAAGAACCGCCGTTGTTGGCTGGCTGAGCTGGCCTGGGTCAGCCAGGTGCCAAACAAGTTCATCTTTCTGCCGCCCTGAGGAGCGTTGCTAGCCATTGCTAGCTGTGCATATGCATTAGCATAGGCATTAGCCATCTTTACTTGTCATGGGGTCATGCGGCTTGCATGTTCTCCACAATGCTTTTAAAGAAGGGGTGAATGCCTCTGGGTGGGGTATAATGATGTGCATGAGAGCATCATACAACATCTTCAAAGATGTACCCGCCTACCGGGCCAAATACACCAACTGGACGGGGTCTTTTGTTTTTCATCCAAAGTACTGCTCTGTTCAATGGCTCAACAACAGTTCGACAGAGGACCCTGGGGTTAAAATTCTTCCCAACATGATCAAGTTTGTCGAACGAGTCGAAAATGGGGTTAAGATGACAAGATTCTGTCAGCCAGTTTCACCTACGTGGCTAAAGCTGTCTAGGATAAAATGTTGGGACCCAAGCTTACTTTTTTTCTCATATGTGGATCACCTTGTTGAGCCCTTTTTAACTGTCTATCAAACAAACAACCCTATGGCTCCACTTTTGCACTCTGATTTATGTGCTCTAGTCACAGATTTGTACAAGATTTTTGTAAAGAAAGAGTACCTACTGCCTAACACAAATGTATGTGATCTTGATGTAACCAAAGAAGGAAACATTCCTGCCAAAGATATAGTCCTTAGTTTCTCTGTGAAAGAAGCTATCGGGAAGGTGGATCGAGTATCGAAGAAGGATATTGTGCAGTTTAGAGAAGGGTTTGTTACTTTTATAAAAGCATTAGTGGCCAAGGTATTAGAAAAGCCTCCACTTCAGTACAAGATTTGCAAGGCTATCACGTTTAGTGATCCGAAGTTGATAGTGAAATCCGAAGATGCAGCTCTTGCTTGCTTCTGGAACTGCCTCTCATTGCTGCAGCTAAGGCAGTGGTTCTGTGCTTTATAGTGCGACTCACAAGAAGCTGAGTTCAAGACTTTAATTAACAAACCTGCTGTCTCTGTGTGCTTGAAAGAATATGACCGAGACCACACCCGTCTTGATCACTTTTGGAGGCACATTTTAATGTCGCAGAAGTGCTCTAGATTAATGGTAGATTTGATCCACATGATTTTAATATTGAGCCATGGAAATGCCTTTGTGGAGAGGGGATTTTCCATAAACAAATAAGTTAGTATTGAAAACCAACACCCATAGACACTGGTCACGCAAAGGCAGGTGTACGACGACGTGAATGTGGCCGGCGGAATTCTTAACGAGGAAATTAGTGACAAAATGATTTCAAGAGTGCAACATGCGTGCAACGGAGTATGAAGTGGTATGAAGCGAGAGAGCGAAAGAAGGCAAGGAAAAGGTACAGAAGAAAAAAGATGAAAGAATGATTGGGGAAAAAGTTAAAGAATTAAGAGCCAAGACAATCAAACTTTTGCTAGAAAACCAATTGGAGTGTGATGCTATCGACGAGAGGCTGAGAGCAATGTGGCCGTGTATAGCATTTCTGTGATGTTGTGGTTAAGTACGTTCTATGTCCAGATCGCTGAATGTAGACGTTTTGTTTGATGTGTCAATTTAAATTTGACACCATATTTTGACTTTCGTTTGACTGTAATTAAGTTTTCAAGTTACTGTTTTTTCTGTGTGTTCATTGTTAAGAAATACGTTTTAAAAAGAATTTAAATACATTTAAAAAAAGAATTTTGTATTATATTGACTCTTACCCTTCAAAAAGTTATGTAATGATCGAAAGGAGAGTGTGAAAAAGTCAGGGGAAATGAAGATGTTTGTCAGAAAAAAGTCAGGGAATTTGAATTCGGCAATCTTGTAACAACCCTGAATATTTACTGACAAAATTATTGTCTCACTGGCAAATATGAGGTTTGTGGTATTTATGTCTTACTAGCGAAAGGTACCTGTTGAAATACAGCGGCGGTAATGCATTAAAGAAACTTAAATAAATTTCTATTTATTCTGCTGAACTCATCTTCCTCCTTAACTGGTGTTTCGTGGAGACGAAGAGGATATGATTTCTTGAGGAAACTTGATTTTTAACATTCGGAAACCTGCTGATGGGAAATTAGATAAAAAAATGACGGAGTAGCTCTATAAATATTCATAATAATCAGGGTATTTATTTTTCACTGGATAGACACAGGAAGAGACTTCACAATTACAGTGTCATTCACTCTGTTCTGGGACCCATGGTCAATAAGGGTCACACCCGTGTATGTGAGCAGTCAAGGATCCAATCATCCTTTACCAAGTCCATTTCATGTCTTTACCATACCAAGTCCATAATAATCCATGAGTCTCTTCTACTGTGTTTGGGATCACAATCTATCAATATTTAAAAAAAGTCCTATTTTCTGACCACAACCATGATCACTTAGGTATATCAATGGTATATGGCATTCGAAACTAGGAAATTTTAAGCTAATGACTTTCGTCGAATGGGGTTTTCTAAGGAAAGGAAGCGATTATTTTGAAGAAAGAGGTTCATATTATATGTTGTCAACTATGGTAATTCAAATGAAATTCTCTCTTGAAAACAACTTTTTATGACTCATGGATTAATTTTAATTACAAAGAAGAGGATTTAAAAATTTTATGCATTATCATGCATTTTTATCAACCCTTGATTTTACAGCCTTTGATTTTAATCAGTATCATTGGTCATTCAGTCCTATGATTGGTTGACTGCATCCCTCCATCCTTTCCTATCTAATACTAGTTCTCTTACTGATAGTTCTTTGTATGTACTTTCCTCTTTATTTGGTCCATGATCTTATTCTTGGTTCTTTTGCTGGGGACTTTTCCCTCTATTTTACCTTGAATTATGTTCCTCACTAATCCTTTGTGTCTCAGGGTATCCTCAGTCCATCGGGTTTTTTTTTCCGTATAGTCTTCCATATGGTCCTTTCCTATTCTTTTCTCATCTTTATACTTCATTATTTTTGTCTGCCCATTTTGTCTTTAGCATCCTTCTCCCTCCCCAGGTTTCAAAGGCTCCTCGTCTGTTCTCGCCTGCTTTTTGAACGGTTCATGCTTCGATCCATTGAGTGCCATGCTCCACATGAATGTTTTGATATAATGTTTTGTAGCTTGTAGTCCTGTCTTTTTTTTAGCAGAGGTGTTGTCTTTTTACCATGAATGCCTTCTTAGCATGGGCTATTCTTCGCTTGATGTCTGCTTTACTTCTTCCATCCCACTTCCCCATCCCCCAGTCTTCCTCGTCAACTTTGCTCTTGTCCACTGTATTCCAGTCTTCCATTATGATGGGGTATTTTTTCCCTTCACTCCTCTGAGGGTGTCTTCCATTTGCTCGTACACTTATCTATTTCTTCTTCCACATGGCTAGATGTTAGCATGTAGACCTTCACTATCATAGTGCCCATAGGATTTCCTTCTAGCTTCGCCATCAGTATCCTGCTGTATCCTGTATTGTTCTGCTAGGCTGACTTCTCTTTTCTGCCTCATTCTTTCTCCAGTATGATGCCTACACTGCGATTCTCTGGTTGTCTCCCAAGTGTACCACTCAATCTACATCACTCCAGTAGTTGTCTGCCCCAACCACTTGATCTCACCGATTCTCAGTGTCTACCACCAGCCTCTCCATCTTCGCATTCTCCAGCTTCCTGCTCATCCCTAAAGATCTCACATTTTATGTCTCTATCCTGCATTTGTCTTGTCTGATTGATGTACCTCTCCCTGTAGTCCCCACCTAGAGATCCAATTGGGGGACTATTACTTCCTTTTATTGGATCTATCATGTCATATACTTAGTTTGAATGGCAGGCTGCATCTCCTGGGTAGGCTAATGTCATGGTTTCCCAACATCTTCTACATCTCAGTACCTCAGCTAATACCTTGAACTTTACTCTCGCCCAAAGCTGTGGCTGTTGATTCTGCACCAATCATTTTAATCTGCACTATTAATGCTTTCTTCTGAGACTGCTGCCTCCCAGTAGTGGGGTCAGTTTGGGTAGCATGCAAAAGTTGGTTTCCAGAGTCAAGAAAATCTTTTCTGCCTCTGGCCCTGATGGGATCGAGCATGCTTCCACTGAGTCACCCCACCCTATTGAGCATCCAGTTCCTTTTAAGTGAGATGTATCCTCATCCGTGTAGCAGAACTTAGTGCTGGCAATTGTTGTATAGTTTTATGATATTTAATTGGGAAAAAGTATTGATAAACTCAAAATGAATGGTCATTATGGGAGAAGTGGCACATTAAACATCTTGACTTGAATACATTTTTGAGCTACTGTTGTGCATAATTTTGATGCCTTGGAATTCTGTTTTGAGACAGTGATAATAGAGGAGTGAATGACCAGTTTTTTAAATGCTATTTTTGACAATATTGAAAAGATTTGTTTGGTGATATGTTGTCTTCCATTGAAATTGCAGTGGCTGTCTTTTTACCTGGATAAGGTTTGGCAGTTGGGGGTGTTTGAAGAATTGATCAAGCCCAATCATGTGTTGATAAATGAGTACTTGTCTGGGCAAGGGATAATGGTAAGGGTCTAATGAGGTAAGGTGTTACTTCCTAGGTGTGGGTTTTGCTTTGGTACCACATAGCTGGGTTGGATGAGGCTAATTGACTCTTATTTCTTAATTTGAAATTTTAACATTTTTTGCCAGAAGTTATAATGACACTGAAAGCGCTTTCTTCAACTGTTAGTGTTTACAATATATTTTTTGTGCCCATCCTGATGAATTTTCATTTGATTGTCATGCCTCATTTAGGCATGAAAAAGTGTTGAACTTTATATCCCTTAACTAGTGTATGATTTACTTTATTTTAATAAAGTTTACTTAATTACCTCCTGTCATGATTTTTCTCGTACTTTTCAGCAACCCCTCTGGGAATAGATGTTTTGTCATTGGAATCCAATTATCTGCTCCTTCATGATATGTGCTTTTTTCAATATATGTGAATTTCGGCACTTAATGTATGACTCAGTATTGAGGTTTTTTTTAGCCATCAAAAATGTAGCTAGTGTTTTTATTGTCAAAATTATTTTTTCCACTATTGAAAATATATTTGAATGGAGCTGGGTTGTTTAGTTCTGATGGTTCCTTGAGCTTGAATCCCAAATTAAAATGGAAAATTTTGGTACCTAATTTCTCAGAGGGAAAACCATATTGGTTAGATACTGAACCCTAAAATGACAACTTTGTATTAAAACCTGGTGTAATGTTGCACATCAGCAAATGAAAGTTCCCACAAAGTCACTAGATTTATACTTAAAAAGGAATCATCATTGAATTTTAGGATAGGGTAGGATATTTGGGGGGTGACCGACGGCTAAGGTCATTTGTGCCATAGGAGATAGGTAAGGGAGGAAGGATGGATAGAAACCCAGGGTGGGCATTAGCCTGCTCTTAACGAAAGGCGCTAAGGGGACCATGGCTTAACATCTTATCCGACAGACTGAGTACTCTACTTGAAGTGCCCTCCACAAGACACTCAAGTAGGGATCGGGTTCCTCTGAAAAACATCAGCCACTGCAGAGATTTGAACCCTGGCCGCCCGTGTGGTAGGCGAGTACTCTAACCACCACACCAACCCAATGCCCCATCGAACTTTATAATTTGAAGTAGGTTTAATTCAAAAATTAGTCTGAGCCAGAATTCAACATAGAAGGAGATTTATCTCAGAAAGTGAAACAATATTGTCATCAAAGCAATTACAAATGTATCATTACTTCATGCTTAGCTAGCGGAGACAGCTTGTTAGGTTCTTTCACTACAGGCAGTGTTGGCAAGATAAAGAAAGTGATGGCAGCAGAACAGCACATGTAATGAGAAGATGGGAAATGTTCCCAGTCAAGATAGAAGTGTGTATTTCCGATTGAATTAAGAGATAAAAAAATAGATGATATTGCTTGAATTTGCAAAGATGAATCACTCATTGGCCATCCTGGTGAAGAAAGAAACTAGTTTTTGATCTGCATTGGATATTTTAATAATTGAATTATTTAGTCTGAAGCAATGTACCATGGAGTACATATGATGTTTGATGTGTGGAAACAGCCTAGCCAAGTTACAGTAGAAACTAGAGGAAGGCTCGAGAAGAGAGGGATGAAAATCAGCGGGACGAAAACAGTGTATATGGTGGCATACATTCTGTAGAATGATGCCTCAGTGGCACTTCCAGGAGGAGTCCTGCTGGCGAAGAAGAGGTACCGATACCTGGGAGCAATCCTGGAGAAGGATCAAGGCCTGGAAGCAGAGGTATCCCATAGAACCCAATGTGGATGGTCAAATTGAAGGAAAATGAGTGTGGTGTAGTTTGACACAAAAGTAAGCTACAGAATGAGGGGAAAAAGTGTATAAAATGGTAGTGAGGCCATGATGACCTATAGTGCAGAGACTTGGGCAAACACCAGGGCACTGGGAAGGAAACTTAGGGTGATAGAGATGAAAGTGGTGAGATGGATGAGTGGAATCTCGAGGTATGATAGAATAAGGAATGACTATGTTAGAGGGACATATAAAGTTGGACCAGTAAGTAAAAACATGAATGCTGACTGAGGTGATTTGGGCATGTCGAAAGGAGGAGGAATGAGAACATGGAAAAGAAAGAGCAAAGATTTCAGGTGCCTTGGAATAGACTGGCAGGAAGACCCAAATTTGGAAGACAGAGGAAAGATGGAAAGACAAGGTAGCAGGAGGCCTAAGAAATAATAATTTGTTTTTATTATGAGCAAATTTAGGTCTGTACAGTCCCCTCTTACAGATAGGAAAGGAAGGCTGGTAGGAGGAGGTAGAAGGAAGAAGGGAGGCTGGTAGGAGGAGGAAGCCCAAATCAGAGAGAATTGGAGGAAAAGATTAAAGAAAGGTTATACTGACCCCACGTGGGAGTAGGACACAGGCTAAATGAAAGAAGCTTGTATGTATTGTATTGGTATTTTTCAGAATTAATTTTATTGATGGTCTTTCCTTGAGGCCAACTGCAATTAATGCTTGCCATGAAAGCCAGCATTCTGCTCCCCTTGGCCCAAAGTTTTCAGATTGTAGGGTGTGGAATGTGCTTTTGGAGGGTGTCATGGAGAAAGTAAATTGTCCTTTCAATAGCCTCTGACTGTGCTGACCTTAGGTCATGAGACATGAGGATTGTCAGATTACATAGGGAGAAGGGTTGGGAGTCCATTTTACTACTTATACAAATCTCTGATATTTTATTTCTATGGGGCATATATCTGGGGTGGGGGTGTAAGGATATTGACTGTGGAAAGGAGAGAGTTTCTCCGAGATGCAGAGGATATAATAAGGTTATAGTCCAGAAGTTCTTGGGATGATATCCCAATTTTTAACACCCTAGGGCAGTGAATCAAGAGAGGCCCAATATGTTTACTCCTCCTATTACTTTCCTTTCACAAGGAGGAGGAAAAAGGTGAAAGAAATATCTCCGCATGGTTGTTGCGCAGAGTATGAGGAAAATTCAATGTTTTTTATGTTAGTAAGATGCTTATTCAATAATAGTTTCTCATAATTGTCTCAAAAACAGATAATATTTAAAAAGATACTAGGTTAGAATGCTAGGAAGGTATTGCCATAGCATGGTAATCTGACTGCATTGAAGCCATGAAAAAAATGTTTTATATGTTGAGCTTGTGAAAGGTATTTAATGCAGATATGGTGATCCTGCTGTATTTGCTATTCTATAAAAGGTTTCTAAAGATTTTCAAAGGTGCAAGTGAGCCCATGTCCAGCAAAATATACTCTAAACAAGGTTTTAGAGCAAAAGACCCTCATTGTGTCCAAAGAAATGGAAAACTGCAAAATACAAGGGAAGTGTTTGGCAAAGTTGAGATCGGGGACTTAATGTTTCTTGAAAAGGAGGCGAAATTATCCACAAATTGATTTTGAAGAAATATTTGTCTCATGTTGTTACTTGTTATGTCCCTATGATTATAAAAAGGTAGAGTTAACTTGATAACATGTAGCTAAAAATGAGGGTATCATAACAAGAAAGGTTATGTTGTCATATATAATTTAGTTGACACTTTCGCTGCTAATCCCGTCATTTGACGTGTTTCCTTAGCTGCTGAGAAACATATTCCAACCAACTTACAATCAACTGACAATTAAAAAAGGTAGTAGAATCAAGCTTTAAAGCAATATAAACTGCATTTTCTAAGTTATACAGTTATTTTTCTGTGATAGCATGAATAAAGCTTAAAATACGCAGCATTCTACCTATCCGGCAGCGAGAAGTGCCCAGCAGCGAGAGTTTAAGCAAGTATAAATGTCAGAACCATAACTATGTATTAGAACAGACAAAACTGAAAAAAGTGGAGCTGACTCATTGCTATATTGAATTTGAAAGATGTACAGTGAATAAATCATGGCAATATTGTACGGTATAAAATCACTGGTCTGTAGGATTTGGCATAACTTGGATATATGTCAGTCAGTCTCTCATAGCTTAATGTTGCTCTATTCCTCAAAATGCTATTGAAATCCTTAGATTAAAAGCATGGAACAATATTAGAAGCAATTCATGTACATATTCCATACGGTCAAAGAATCACAAATGAGAGTAACCCAAGTGCATCCTGTTGACCTACTTTCTATGTTTCAAGCAGAGATGTCCTTGGCTGGTAGTTAAGAGAGACGCCTTCAAATATAAGACTGAAATGACTAGACTGCTATTTTGAGCAATTGGTTCAGAATCCAATGTATGTTCCGCTCATTTCTCAAAGCATGCTTGAATGATAATATCTCTAATGTTCATTATGCTTCTTGAATGAAACAGGTATGTTAAAGAAAGAATTAATTGTTATGAGGAAAATTTGAGATCTTACTCATCTAAAAATAGTCCTCCTTAATGTAAATTAGACCATTAACTGTGGCACCAGAGAAATTTATGTTTACTTAAATGGTTAGACATTTACACAATTTTATATAATCCTTTTGCTGCGCATGATGAGTAGGTTTCATCATGGGTTGCATATCTCTATGTGTATGAGTAGTATGTCTCATCATTATTTATAAAGACTTTATCTCTCGGCCCTCATGAATAGAAATCCAGCACAGCAAAAGGGTTAAAAAACTACAGTTATCCTCAGAAAGGAAATGGTTCCAGGCTTGACTTTGTGGAAGTAATTAATAGTAACTTAAATAAAACTTTGTATACTCCACTATAGATTTAATAACACGACCCGGGTTTCGACACTTCGTGTGAAGGTCACCTGAAGATGACACAAAGTGTCGAAACCCGGATCGTGTTATTAAACCTATAATGGAGTAGGTATGCAAAGTTTTATTTAAGTTACTAGTTATCCTCAGGTTGGTTTAATTTACCATGTATTGGGCATTGAAAATGGTTTGTGATGTTGTACGTACATCTGTTAATGTGCATTGCCTATGTTGTACCCATGCATATTAAAATGACAATTCTCTCTTCAATCCTCAAAATTGAGATTTTGACTTCAATTTAGTGTTCAGAAACTGTCAAAAACAGACTTCTATCTCTCAGTAGTTCTTAATGGAACTGGGCAAAAATAAAAATTACACAAACAGCTCAGAAGACCAATTAGATGTGATTTTTCAATAATATTGCAGTTCTTGAAGTTTCTCTGTATTGTTTTCTGTCAATGATACCTAATATTAAACTTGGGTTGCAAAATTTTACTATTCATATTTAGAGTTCAAGGATTTATTATTACATTTTAAAAAATTAATTATATTTTTCTTGATATCATTACAGATTTATTGTTCATATTTTGAGAAATGAATATATTTGTTGAGCATCCTCCTGAATATTGATTTAGGTAGTTAACAAAAATTATCTACCAAATCAGGAAGTGTGCTGAAACCTTCAGGTATTGGGGAGAACATTTCATGAATGCTTCAGGAAGCAGACAAAACATTTCCATATGCACTTCACGAGCACTTTCTGTGGATTGTGAACAGTTCATTATCACCGGCGTAACATTCAACCATGGACACTAAATCTAGTGGTTGGATGTAGTATAAAGATATAGAAGCTGAGTTTATTTTTTCCAATAAGTTAGTTTTGCTTTAGAAATACAAAAGAAAAACGTATTTTAGCACCTTTTAATGAGTACTAAACAAACTTTTGAAGCATCATTTTTTGGCCTTATTACTAATGAAGGTAATTACAGAATTTAGTACTAAGGTCATTGATGTGCCAAGAACATATCTCTTTAACTTTCAGATGTAATTAGGCATGGTTAATGTAGGTAATACTGTCATTATATTTTTGTTTAATCTTATTTTGGTTTTGCTGTAGTTTCTAATGTTGTGTCATAACTTCAAATTGGTTTTTCAGCCACATTTTGATGGCCCACTGTTTTATCCAACAATCACTACCTTGAGTTTGGGTTCACATACTGTGTTGGACTTTTATTTGCCCAGATTAGAAGACTGCAGGGATTCTCAAGATGTGGTGAGTTTTTATGCATTCTGAAAAGCCAAGTTTTTATTAATTTTGCTTCCAATTCACCTCTGTAAATTTTTGTATTGGGCATCCTTGCAAAGGTATACATATAAACTAGTGGATAATTGACATTGAGGACTTTTAACAAGAATAATCAACTTGTTTTTATAGGCACAAGGATGGTGTCTAAATTATTTTTCAACTTGAAGCTTCCAGCTAGTTTACATTCAGAAATTTATGTGAGGGAGGAATGTCATATCTTCAAGTTAAACTCTTTGATTATGAGATGAATTTAAGTTTGCACAATCTAGTAGCTTTTGAAATTAATGTTTAGGGCATAGAAATAACTATTCTTGATGAGTTTACAACGGAAGGATTATACTTAGAAACTTTTGGAAATGAGAAGTAGTGAAAAGTTGAAGAGTGCCTAGAAATGAAATCCATTTTCGTAGGCATATCTCGGAGTGTTCTGTCATTGCTGTGTCCGATGAAATTCTGCAAATGCAAGCTGAAGACTATCTTGTTGATTTGTAAAAGAGCAGCATCAGTCATGGATATTAATGCTTCTTTAAAAATATGAATCATAAGGTGGGAATGCAATAGCATTTTGGATTTCCCTGGTTGATTCCAGATATAAAAAATATTTAGGAAGACACATTGTCACCTTGAAGACAGCTTTGATTGTGTTCTGACAAATGGGGGCAACAGTAATTACTCAACTTGAATTTTGATGTAGTAAGCCTTTTCTGTGAAACAGAAAGAGCTTAGAGCTGTTCACATGACATACCTCTATCTCCAACCAAGATTTGCATAGATGGAATTCAAATGGCAGTGTAATGGATCTTAACATTAACTTGTGAGCAATGAACAATAACTTGTGAAGTCCTAAAAAATGTTACAATATCAGCTCTTTTTTATTTTTTGTCTAGCAAACAAGTGTATAGAAATAATTTCAGAGGCTCCTGAACAGCTTTGTTTGTTCGATTCAAATGACCAATTTTTAAATTTTGAATCGGCTTTTGAAGTCGTGTGATGATCTCCTAAACCACTGCACTTCTGACCCTCAGTATTCCGCCTGTAGCATTGACTTCCAGCTCTCCTTTAATCCATTGCTTGGGTAAGATTCCATGATGCCTTGCTTTGCAGGGAGATCCATCCACTTTCTGGATCAATTTGTTGTATATTTATGGGTTTCTTTGTCCTTGAGCTGATTGTTCTCTCGGATCTTTCGCATTGACTTTAGGAGCTTGCTGTAAGTTTTGTTGGTTATTAATTTCAGTAAGAACTTAAAAAGCTTTATCAGTGTTTTTGTGCCCAAAACAGCAATAGACCGTCAAAATAAATAAACAATACGTAAAATAAAATTAATGGAAGCAACAGTGACAGGTGGAATCAAATCCAGTTGTGCACATATTAGGACACTTATACCACAATGTTGATCCTATATTCCTGAAATTTCAATCAATTTCATAGAATGAATCATTCAGTAGCCATGCATTTAGGGAGCTAGTAAAGATATTGATTGGTTTATTCATGAATATTAGCGGTAACATGTAACATATTTTTATTCCCAGCTAGTGACAATTGTCCATAGTCTTCTGCAGTCTGCGTGATGGAATGAAATGGTAATGGAAATTTTAGCTGTGTTGTCCATAACAGCAGCAATTGTTTGGCCAGCTACGACTTAAGTCTTTGTGTGGATACTTGAAATCTCTCTGATTCTTCCGGAAAATAGTCATGATGATTGAATTTGAGTTTCAAACCTGGCAGTTCGTTGATAGTTATCAATACTGAGCTCTCCTGTGCTGTTGTCTTTAAAGTGAATTGTGCAATCTATAAGATGATATCAAACTATAATTGTAGATGCTTATTAATGCTATCACCCAGCTAGACATGAAAGACGACTTCGAGTTACCAGTGGATATTGTGCCAGGGAGAGACCATTTATAATGCTAGTGAATGTGTCGACTGGAAAATCACTATTGTGAGACTTGATGGACAGTCCACAAAGGTTTATCTGTCATGACTCACCATAACTGTTCTAAAAATAACGTAATATGTTCTTGCCCTTTTGGTATCGCTTAGTATGAAATTGTCATGTTAAGGTGTTCTGCTGCTAGTTACCTGATGCATGGAAAAATCTGTAGAGACAAAAAGCTATTGTGTACAACTCATGCTTTTTTGTGACTGATTGTTTTTGTTTATTATAGAAAACATTGAAGCAGTTTTCACTTCTAGTGGAACCTCGAAGCCTGTTGATTCTGAAGGATGAAATGTACACCAAATACCTTCACGGCATTGAAGAAACTACTACAGACAAAATATCGCCTGACCTTATTACCAACTGGAATACATGTGAATTGTTTAAGAGTAAATCCCAAGAAAATTCTTCTTTTGCTAGAGATAAGAGTCAAAATTCTCCTGTATGTCCAGAAGTATCCCATGAGAATGAAAAATATCAGAAAATTAATCCACCCATGGTGGTAAATCAGGAAACAGAAGGAGACAGTGTTCTTTGTGATAAAGCAGATGTCATGGACAGTTTTGGTAAGTTTGACAGTGAGAGAGAAACAATGACAATTCACAGAAAGACAAGGATTTCTCTCACAATGAGACATGTACCTAAAACCTCTAAAGTGAAGATAAAGCTTGGGAGATGAGAGACCAGTGGTCATCATTCTGGTGTTATTTACCTATTCCAAATTGAAATCATTGAATAGTTGAGGGGGTATGTTGCTTCTGCCATTCCTAGCTAATGTATTCACACAATTTTGCATGAATATGAATACATACCTGGCGATAGAGGACTAAAAGTTTAACAAGTTGCATGTAAGCTTCTCGTGTATGGGGTACTAAGCCCAGCATGTGATTCAAGATTACTATCAAATATAAACTCATTTATTTAACCTTGTAAGACCATCACAACCCTAGTCATATTCTCTATCTTTTCATGATGTACTAAAATGTCAAGTACAGAGAATACCCAGTGTAATGTCTTTGCAAGTTCATGATGTCAGGTTTTGTTGTTTGGAATTAAAATGCATAAAAGCCAACTAGTGTATTGCAGAATTATTGCGGCAGAAGACTTGTTCTATTTAGCTTTGAGGGTACATCCTTGTCATAATTGCACAATGCATGTATGTGAGGTTCATTGAATATATTTAGTTTAAAGCCGTAGGTTGAAATTCCTTTGCAATATTAGCAGAAATAGGAGTCATTGGGCAAGAAACTGATTGGTCATGGAAAAATTCATTGTCAAAGTTATTTATAATAGTGAAAAAGTTATGGTGAACTACTTTTAACTTTTCCCTTGACTGCTATTAATATTTTGAAAAGCCCATGAAGTTATCTATACTCCAAAATCTATACTCCAATTCATTAACTGAAGCGGATTTACCGCAATGCTTGGGTGAGGGGAATGTACTGGTACAGAACAAGGCTAGCAGAGCCCTTGAAATGCAGTCCATATGAAAAAATCTTTAACACTTCCCTTAGGAAATTGCAAACCACAAAACAAGTGTTGGATAGCCTGTCCTTTCCCTCTTGAACTGCTAGGTTGTCTCACATGGAGAGTCACAGATAACCAACGGATCTCTTTCCTACTTTTTCTCTTAATTGTAGTTTCGCTCATCTTGTATGCAAAGACATATTACACTGGGTTATAAAGGTAAGGCCTTTGCCAATACCTATTACCTAAGGATGTCAATACCTATTAACTATTCACTTAGGAAATTGCAGCCCTTGGGTTCAACTGGATTTCCCTTGATTATAGATCTCTGTCCACTTTCCTCCCCTGTATTCTCTTTGATTACATAGTTTCACAGGTTTGAAGGGTTTAACTGATGAAAAAGAGAACAGTTCATTCTGTTTGATAGCTGTCAATCTGCATTGAACTAAAATGATCTTAAGTATGCAAGGTGAAATAGCTGTTACATGGGGTGAATTTTAAAAGCCGATATGTACACTTTTGTGGTAATACACTTTCTGATTTCCAGAGTTAAAATTCATGATAATATTGAAGAAGTTCTGTTCAACTACATACCACAGGAATGAGAAATGACTAGACTTCTATGCTGCAGCTCTAATAGTATAATATTTTCAGAATTACCAGTTTAACAATAAGAGGGTGTTTTGCTGAACAAATGCTGGTTTACAAGTCTTATGTGATAAATGCCTTGCAGTTGGAGAAATTATGGTTACAAAAAGATTACCAATCTGAGACAATTGATTACATGGATGTAACGTCTCATGATTAGGGGTAAAAAATGAGTCATACAATTCATAGGTCTGAAAGTTCTGCCTAGAGAGGTGAAACATTCTATTTGAAAATTACTAAGAGAGAGAATGAATGGGGGATATCCAGGAGAAATCTCTACACCTAGTGTCAGTTCACCATTGAAAAGGCTTGCAACCGAGGCAGATTATCAAATTAAGTAACAATTTCTAGCTCAAAAAATTCTTTAATTCACAGATAGACATTAAACCATGTAAAAATGCAGAAATTGAGGCTCACTGAATGTCCACTCTCAAGCCGTCAAAGTGTCTTCACCCTTCTTACTATCCACCTCCATCAGAGGGTTTCCAGGAGCACTACCCTTGGAGGAATCCACTAATGCACTGCTCACTTCATCATCTTCATCCTCAAATGCATCGAGAGATATGTCCATCATGGCGCTCACGTCCTCTGGTTCCTCTTCCTCCTCCTCATCCTCCTCTTCTTCCTCCTCCTCCTCCTCTTCCGGAGTGGTCCCCTCTTCACCAGCACCACCCCTCCGGCTGCTGCTCCCACCACTACCCCCACCACTTGAGCCCTCTCCCCTGTGGCTCCTCTTCCCGCTCTCATCCCGCCTTGCCTTCTTGCTCCCACCCCTCCTGCCACTCCTCCTTTTTGTGCCCCTCTTCTCCGAGATCGAGTCCAATGCATCCCCCTCCCCCAACTTGGGCGTCACCGAGCTCGATCGCCCATTGCCTTGACTTGAGCCACCTCCTGACGTCCCCTCATCCAGCATGCTTTGAAGTTGGTGGATGGTAGCAACCAGCACGTGAAACTGCTTCCGCCGCACATCTAGTTTGCAGTCAAGCATTTCCCTTGTCTCCTGCAAGTGGTAACATGCACTTGATCAATCACATCCTATATGCCATGTGTGAACTTCAATGAAATATTCAAAGCAATTTCTCATTTATCAGAAATAATCATAGATGGAGAATATGTCTGAAATATACATGAAGTTGTCTGGAAAAAATCCATCTTGAGTAGAAAGTGATACATAGGCATTTGGTTTGAAAGGCCAATGCTTAGACCACTATACTACCAGGACTCCATGCTTTCCTAGGCAATTCTAGAAGGATTTAACACTTTCCGATTGATGGGATGATATACCAGCTTTTACATCATTGGCAAATCGCGAGGCAATATATTGGCTCACGTAGATATTGTTCAACTATAGAAATAATTACATTTTTCAGATATTGTAAAAGTATAGTATCGTTATAAAGTAATTCAGTTAAAAAAATGCAAATGGATACCTAAAACCATGACTTCATAGTGTAATTTTTCTTAAGGTAATACATTTTACTTATTACCCTTCCTATTTCTTGATAGAACTACTGCTAGAAATTAGCATAAGAGGATTAGGAGAACTAGGAATTCAATGCAGGTGTAAGATTAATAACTGGTTCTAGTTTCATAAGATATAACAGAATTTTATTTATAACTAATTTATATGGAAATAAGGTAAATATCATTAGAATCACTCTGGCAATAAGTGGATGTAAAAAAACCTGTAATTAAGGGACACTGATGTGAATGCCTTCCTGGTAGCAGGGTTTCGTACCCAGTGTAATTTCATCCAATCTATTCCAACTGTGAAATTGCTACACCACCAGGGTTGACAAAAGAAATTCATAATTCAATACCAATAGGCCATAATTATGGGAGAAACTAAAATTTCCACTTACCTCCAAAGCTCTTAATTCGGCTTTAAGACCAGCCAAGCGCTTTGCCGTTTCCCTTCGGTCAGGTTGAGCTGATATCACACTGGCAAGAGCATCATAACGCACTCTCTGCCGTCTGACAACTTTTGCACGAGCAAACTCTTCCAGTGTTGCAGTGATTCCCTCTCTTGCATCAGCTAAACCACGCTCAACACTGGCAGATAAGAGTTTATAGTTGTTTACCTCAGCTTGAGCAGCACGTGCTACAAGTCGACTTCTAGCTAATGCACACTCAAACTGACAGAGCTGAGCCAGCATCCGATCCAAAGCTACCTGGCTGTTGGAAATACAAATCAAAGAGAGACAAGGAAGTTATCATCAAAAAGAATTTTTTTTTCATTTTTCAAAGCTACCAGAAACAGTTCATACAGCCTTTTACACTGGTGCAATTATCATATAACAACAGTCATATGTATGAAACCATGCCCTGAGTGGCAAAAAATCCACCCAAGTAGGACTTGAACCCACAATCCTTAGGTTAGCTGGTGAGAACTTAACCTCATTGCTACGGCAGCCAGTAGTGGGTACATGGGAGGTAACAGGAAGAGGAAATACAGTGAGCAATGAAAGGCTTCAATAGATTGTTTTATAAGCAGGCTCAATCAAGTGGTAACATGTAAGGATTGGAGGAGTTTGCCTTAAATGCATACTGGGGAGAAAATTCTATTGATGCTAAGTGCCACCATAAGTGAACAGTAGGATTATTTTTGTGTCCACCAGGGAATAATAGGATACGCAACATGCTGGATTTTCTAATACATTATTATGCTAGCCCACTATCTAAGAGCAGAGAGAAGGGAAGGTGGAGAGTAAATGGTGGGGAGAGAGAAATTGCTGGATATCTGATTATTACTTTTATCACATTTTAAAAATTCTGTGCACAGATAAAGATGAGAAACAAAGATATATACATCATTATCATTCATTTCCCACCATTTAACAGGCAATATATTATCAATGCATAGATCATAATTCAACCATTAATGGTGATTTTGAATGGCTACAAGGATTATGACCTTCCTTCTTCAAGACTTTTTTTACTGCATCCTACAATGACCCTACACTGGAACATAGACAAGACTGCTAATTTTCTAGTATGAAATGAAGAAGTGAAGACTTAATGAGGAATAAAACTGTAGGCTGTCGGCTGAGAAGTGAAATTCGGACTGACGGCAGAACTAAGGCCTTTCAGTAACCTAGGCCTACAGTAAACGGACAAAACTGAGTTTGTGTCACTAAGTAGGAGGCATAGAGTTAGTAATGGGCAAAACATCACCATTGGGAACTACAACTTTGATGGTATTAACAACTTTATCTGTTTGGGTACCAATGTGTCCTCAGACAACGATGAGACCAAGGAAATAAGGATGCAAATAGATGCAGCAAACCATACCTTCTACTTGCTATTTCTTGTCATGAAATGTGTACAGGGAAAGTCTAGAAATGTGTACAGGGAAACAAAGGTCAAACTATAAAACCCTTATACGTACAGTTCTGTCATACGGAAGTGAAGCATGGGCAATGACAGCCAAATCTGCTGAACTACTGGATAGCCTAGAAAGAAGAATGCTGAGGAGAATCTATGGGCCAGCAAACAGTGAAGGTATAATGGAGAATTCGTTGGAACCGTGATATATATTATCTGTACAAGGAACCTAACATTTCCACACATATTAAACTAATGAGGTTCCGATGGGCAGGACACGTCCAGCGGATGCCAGAGACAAGGTTGGCAAAAAAAGTCTTCTTGGAGAGTATGAGAGGAAAGAGACCAGTGGGCAAACCAAGGGCAAGGTGGGAAGACAATATAAGCAAGGATGCAAGAGACCTACTAAGGATCAGGAACTGGAGAGAACAGTCAAGACACGTTCCAGAAGAGATTGATGGAGACGGAAAATTAATGAGGCCTAGGGCTGTAGCGCCATTGGAGAGAGAGAGAGAGAGAGGCAGAGCTAAGGATGACTCTGATGCAAAGAATGAAGAGAACCCGGACATAAACCCTTGAGGTATTGATTGTATAAACACATTAAGTTATAAACAAAAATTGAATCAGTCGCATTGTGCGTCCTAGTACTAAGAAATATATCATCCTGGTAAACCTCTTCAATAATGGGTTAAAATCCATATTTTATAACACCAATTGACATCATCGAGTGCATATTCTCGCCAATCCGCAAAATTGTATTCACACTTGGGCATACGAAATGAAATAGGCAGCAACATCGATTAGAGCTCGAACGTTTGGAGCTCTTTCAGAGCACGTTTGCTTTTAAGGTAAGAGGAATGTGTATAACATTAGTCACACACCTCTCAGCAGGTGTTTCCGCTGTGTTGCACCATTTAATAAACGTCTTGAGCAGAACATTCAGCCGACGATCATCACCACACCCATCACCGTCAATTAAAAGCCGCCGTCGTATCACATCTTCTGCGGGAGAAAGTAATACTTCAGAAAAGGCGAAAATTCACTCCCTCGACGTTCATGTAAAATGCTTAACCTACCGTCAGTCATTTTTAATGTAGAAAATGAGGTTGGTACCGGTCCTAGAGTACTCTTGTTCAGTGATAGAAGAAGCTTTTAAGGTAATATAAAGCCGCATACACAGTAATTACTACACCCAGTTCAAAATTATCCTCAGTTTCACGTCAGCGTTAACGAATGAGTTGCTGTTTCTGCTAAAGACTAATCGATACTAGTTTACAAGTCGCTTCTCAATAGCAACAAACATTGCAATATGGCATAGAAAATGTAGAGATGATGGGAATTCATCAGTTAAAAAAATGAGGATAAAGACAGAGTCCTCTGGAATACATTCTCAACACTACCTACTCGACACGGCATAGTGGTGGTTTACTGGTAGTACTGGTTTATACATGGCAATCTAGAGGTCTCTGGCCACTGAACGAACTTTTGCCTAATCCCCCTAATGTAAACAAACGTGAGACGTTTGTGATTAGACAAAATACGAAGAGTAATTTCTAACCAATGCGTCCAGTGAGGTATTGACCAATGGGAGAATACGTACATTTAGGCTATTCTCCTTCCACCGTCGCTTTTTATGAACAATGCATGCCAATAATTACTCTCTGGGCTTATATTTTGTATCACTCCGAGTCACGAGTGATGCATATTTAAAAATAGAGTGGCTGAGAATGAATAATCTTCGACGAAAGGTATACCAAATCAGAAAATTTGTGTCGGGACCAAATTGTACTACTTTCCAAGCCGGAATTTCCCGCTTTTCCTGAGAACTACCAAACAAAGGTGTGCATTCGGCTTAATGTTTTATGAATAATAAGGTGGACGATGCAATTATTATGAATTATGAAGACACCGGAAGATACTTTCTCTTAACCATTTATTTCTTTATGTAACAACATCTTGAGTCTATACATACTGTTGCCATGACACAGTAGGCTACATAAAACACGCCCGAGAGAGAGAATCGAGCCTCGATGTTTATCTTAGTTTCTACATAATGCGGGTTCAACTTCCCGACAAACAATATCCCATTTCTAACGCCTCCCCTTGTCGGGTATTGTATATGCGTACCAAGTCAAGTGGCAAATAACATAAAATAATCACCTAGCATCTAAACATATACTTAACATTTTTCATCAAAAGAAGAACATTTCACTAAAAAAATATCAAGAGATAACACTTAAATCAAAAGATAAGATCTTGAAATTCACTGAAAACCTATTTTACATCAAAATCTCTTGTTTTTGGTCCTGACAATATTTTAGTGAATATACCTGCTAAATTTTCTTTTGACTTAACATATTCTAGTTTTATATCACCAGACAAAACTTTCTCCCATAAAACATGATATCTGATGTCAGTGTGCTTAGTTTTCTCAGATACAATCTTGTTACTTGCAACGCACATAGCACCTTGATTGTTAACACACAGATTTACTGGTTTTGGAATCAGTCTGTCTTGGCTTAGTTCACTTAAAAAATTACTCATCCACATTATCTCCTTTGAAGCGTCATGCATTGCTATATATTCAGCTTCAACAGTTGAACTGGCTACTGTCCTCTGCTTCCTACTCACCCAAGATATTGGTCCACCAGCTAGGTGGACCACAAATCACTATGTCACCACAAAACCACTCACACTCATTCGATCCACCAGATCGTTGGTCCAGTTTGCGTCAGCAAATACTTTACAGGTTCACCCATTTTTTCATGCTTTATACCCAGTTTACTTGTACCTTTCATATATCTTAGCAATTGCTTCACACCATTCCAATCTCTCTTACAAGGTTTGTTGCATTTCTGACTTAACTTACTCACAGAAAAGGCTATATCTGGTCTAGTACTGTTCGCTAGGTATAGCATACTACCTATCGCCCTTCTGTAGATGTATTCATCGCACCCCTCAGTTGCTTCCTTCTAAAGGTTCCTCCAACTTCTAAAGGTGTGGAGCAACTCCTCGCATCTGTCATCTTATTGTCCCACAACAATCTTTCCACATAAATCTTCTCTTGGTCAATTTTAAGTTTACCAGGAGCCTTTTGAGTCACTCTCATCGACAAAAAATGTTTAGCACTGCCTAAGCATTTAATATCCAAAAGTGCTGACAGTTCTCTTTTGAAAGTCTCTAGCCTACATGGATTTCCTACTGCTATTAAATCATCAACATATATGCCTACAATCAGTCCATCAGAACTAGACACACATGGCTCACTAATACATTGGATCAGTCCTAAGCTCTTTAGGTGACTATCTGCACATGTATTCCAATTTCTGCCTGATTGATGGAGTCGATATAAGCTTTTTCAATTTGCAGACATAATCCTGAGCACCTCTAATTCGGTCTTCAAAACAATCTGGCTGTTCTACAAATACCTCATCACTAATAGGACTTTTAAGATATGCAGAATTCATATCAAAGTATTGAATGTTCCATCCATTTTCAACAGCTATAGCGAGAATTATTCTAAGTCACCTCATTCCAAGCACAGGACCATATGTCTCCAGAAAATCAACACATATTTGGCTCAACTCTTGGGCAACAAGCCTAGCTTTGTATTTCTAAATTTTCCATCTTCATTTCTTTCGCTTTTGTACACCCATTTTGTCCCTATCACATTTCTTCCTTCTGGTCTTTTCACTATGTCCCAGGTATTATTTTCATGCATATTTTTCATCTCTTCTTGCATAGCCTTGTACCACTGTTGTGCGTTCGGCCCTGCTAAAGCTTCCCCTGCAGATCTTGGTTCCTCATCTGAAGAAGACTCGTATTTTACCTGGTTACACCATTTGCATTGTTCCTTTAGTGTAGCTGTTTTCTCTGACCTCCTTGGAATGAACTGATCCCTTTCCGCACGTCCTAAATGATGTTCTTCTGCAGGTCCATGTCTTTGATTTGACTCTTCAAGTAGATCCATTTCCTCCAGGATTTCAGCATGTTCATCCTCATAAATATTATCTTCACTTCACTTGAGTAAATATTAGTCTCTTCTTTGCTTCTTATACCTTTATCATCCAAGTCTATTTTCTTATAAGGAAAAACATCTTTATTGAAAATTACATCTCGGCCTATCATTATTTTTCTTCTGTCAATGCTCCAAAGTCTATAGCCATTGACATCTGCTTGAACACCTAGAAAAACACATCTCTCAGCCCTCGGCTCCAGTTTTTGGGTTTTAGGCATAACCTTTGCCCATGCTTGGCACCCAAATACCTTCATCTTGCACAGGTCTCTCTCACTTACGTCTCTCCCAGACCATACCTCAATCGGTATCTTGCCATCCAATGCTGACGCTGGACAATGGTTTCTGATGTAACACGCTGTATTCAGTGCCTCAGCCCTGAAATGATGTGGTAGGCCAGATTCTATCAGCATGCATCTCACCATATTGAACAAAGTGAGGTTCAGTCTCTCTGCCTTTCTGTTCTTCTGGATGGTGTACGGCACTGTGAATCTATGCCTGATGCCTTCCCTTTTCAGGAAAGTTTTAAAGCTCTCTCCTGTATACTCTCCACCATTATCACTGAGAAATTCTTCGATTTTCCTCTCTTTCTGGTTTTCTATTCTGGATTTGTATTCCTTGAATTTATCCAAAATTTCTGCCTTTTGTGCAACAAAGTCTGCACTTACATGGTTGCTATAATCATCTGTGAATGTAACGTAGTATTTTCCTCCTCCAAGAGAGTAGGAAAAATTGGTCCTCCAACATCAGAATGAATTACTTCTAGTACTTGACTACTTCTGTTTTCTATCCTTTGGGTAAACTTCTTCCTTCTGAATTTCCCTTGCACACAGACGTCACATTCACTGCCCACTTTTATTTCCACTTCAGGTTCCTTCGCTATTAATACTGGTATCTTCCGCAGAATTTGTTTACCACAGTGACTAAAACGCCTATGCCCCAAGTCCAAGGATGCATTACTTGTTCTCCCTTCAACTTCCGTTTCACTTCCTGGCTCTAATTTAAGTTCTGTACACGCAGCCTCAGCTTTACCCTCATGATCACCATCTAACATATGCACATATTATAAGCTGTTTTTGCAGAAAGTTCTCATCATTACTTCACCAGTCGCTCTATCAATTACATCAACTTTACCACAATCAACCACTATTTTTGCACCCTTTTTCTCTAGTTCACTTACAGATATAAGATTATGCTGCAAGCCTGGTACATGCAAAACACCACTTAATCTAATATCCCAACCGCCGCACTCATCAGTCATTCGGAGCAATGACGTTCCTTTGCCTTTCACTTCAGATTTGTCACCATTTGCTACATCTACTTGTCCTTCACTCATTACCATGTTTTGCAGCAGTTCAATTGATGGAGACATGGTTTGTAGCTCCACAATCCTGCATCCACAAATTTTTCTTGTGCCAACCATCCTCTTGTGTTGTGCACAAAGCTTTGTACGTTCTCTTCTCATTTGCTGTTGCCAGTGACGCATTCTGTGCCTCTTTATGGTACCCTTTTGATTCACCTTTGCTTACTTGTTTCGTCTCTTCTCTTCTTTGATCTGGCCTCTTGGGTTTCTTACAATATTTTGCTATATGACCTCTACCTCCACAGTTGAAACAATGAAAACTCTTGATTTCTGAAAGGAGCCCTTTTATCTTCACCATGCCATCTTCTCTGTTGACCCAACTTAGCAGAGAGTGCCCTTGAAACCTCCTCATTTCTCGCATTTCGCTTTTCCTCTAAAAGTAATGCTGATTTCACTTTTCTCGTTGTAAGATTTTCTTCATTTTCTAGTCCTCTAACTAATCCCTCGTATTTGTCTAATGGCAGTCCCATTAGGAAGAGCATGGCTAATTGATCATCATTAAAGGTCACTCGTCCTTTTGCAATCTTTCGGTGGAGCTGTTGAATTTTCACTGTATACTCCATCATTGAGATGTTTTCAGTTTTCTCAGTATTCACCATTTCCTTTAGGTGTATTATCGTGTGCAGGCGGCTGTATGTACCATGGATCTCTTCCAAGGCTTTCCAAGCTTCTTGTGCTCGCGTACAATCTCTGATATCTTCTAAATATGCCGACTTCACATGTTGGACGATGTAGTTCAGCACCTTTCTGTTTAACCGATCTTGTTCTTGATTCAGTGTTTCCGCAGTCTCATACCCTGGGTCCACAGCCCACCAACAGTTTTTCCCTACCAAAAGCAATCTTACTCATCACTACTGTTGCCATGACTCAGTAGGCTACATAAAACATATGCCCAAGAGAGAGAATCGAGCCTCGATGTTTATCTTGGTTTCTACATTACGCAGGTTCAACTTCCCGACACAAACAATATCCCATTTCTAACAGCAATTTGATTATTACATGTGAAACTTATTGTATCAGTCTGTATAAATACACATCTAACAGTGTTAGGATGGTATTTGGACAGCACAAAACTACCCTTTTTATTCCTAGTTACTTAAAGAAAGGTGCGATTAGGATACTGAAATGGTATAGATCTAGGAAGATATAGAAATGTTGCTTCATATACTCATACCCCTGTTGTACTTGAGACTTGGGGGCTTAGTATTATCCTCTTTTTAACCTCAGCAATAGCCATGTAATGGGATGTCGAGAACCTTTTTTTTTTCTCAGGGCAGCAGCTCACAAGAACGCTGAGTACAAATGCTTTCAGATGGGACTATTTAAGAAGTTGACTGCGAGCCCACCATATTTTTCTCTTCTTCAACTAAGTCTATTCCTACTCAATCACTTGCGTGCTCATATTTAAATGAATTGACTCAATAAGTTTTTGATGGTAGGATTTAATTTCAAGTATACGGCTCCATGGTAAATACATCCTATCCATCACACTACTCCCTTATTGGGTAGATATTGTTGAAAGAGCTTATTCCTCTGAATTGGAGAAAACTTGCTGCCTTATTATAATTTCTTCTGTTTGTGCCCTATCCTTACAATAACAATTTTCACTTCTCTCAACGCTCTTGCATTGCTTTATACATACTCTCCTATTCAAAAGAGCTTTATTAAGGGGGCTGTGCACCACTGTTGAAACCGCCTCTACAAATATCTATGTGCTTTATTATGATCATTACATTATATTTCATTCAAAGACAAGAGGTCTAATAACAAGGAGCAAGATGGGAAGATTCAAAGCAGAGGCTGAAACAGACCCACCATCTCAACTATTGAGGACCTGGAAACAGAAATGCTTTTGTCCCAAGGATTCACCCCCATGGAGATTCTCCTCACTGACACTCCCTGCTGCTGACAATGGTTCACTCATAGCAACCGCTTTTTTCTTATCAATATGGAAGATAGAACAGTGTAGCAATTACGGGGGCAACACACTAAAAATGCAACCACAGACATTCAGTGCATTTTCCTATGTTTTGAGTTAACATTAGTTCCCTTTCACATTTCCCTGATGTTTTGAGTTAACAGTAGCTCTTTTATAACTGTTAGCTACAATTTTATTAATTGTTTTATTAGCAATGGAATTGGGAGGGTTGCCATCCTGAGGTGACTTTGAGCTTTGGATGTTGTGAATTCACTGCATCCATATATTCAGTGGTAATCAATGAAATGTGTCATTTTTTCTCTGTGCTTTAACAAAAATGTTTTGTTTTTTTTAAGATTTTAAAGTTTTTATAGCCCTCACCAACTATTAATTTTGAAAAAGGGCAATGTAAAAATATTCTAGTGTAACAGAAAAATACACATTTTTGGTCATTTCATTGAATATTATTAAAATTTCATTGAATTCTTGCAAGCAATAAACATATTATCCAAATTTAGATTTTTAAATATTTTATTCTTGTTTTTTGATTGGGTTTCACATATTGCATTGAAGAAGATTTAGGTACTCAGAAATGGTCCTCAGCATTATTTCTCAATTGGACCTCAGTAGGAATTCATTTAGGCACTGCTGCTCGACAGGGCCGTCGCGTGGGTGGGGCGACCGAGGCGGTCACCTTGGGCGCCGCGATCCGGGGGGGCGCCACCGTGGGTAAAAATGTTTTTTTTTGGCGTTTTTCTAACTTTATTTATAATGACTGTATTAGTTTCTGTCTCTGTGTTACACAGAGGATACATGGCTGAGAACGCTAACGTTCTGTACATAGGTAACTGTGTGCACAAGCTTGTGAGGTCGGCCTCCAAGCGACAGTCTGCTCCGCACGACTTCTACAGCTGACCCGGCTCGGGCTCACGCCCCCACTCCTTGCGGCTCGAATTCCCGCTCCTCCCGGCAAGGGTCCAAACCGAGTATCGGCGAAAGCGCCCGATCGCTTTCACCTCTGTAAGGGGGGTGGGGGGGGGGGGGGGGGGGGGGGCTCCGACCAAAGTCTTGCCTTGGGCGCGCGACGGCCCTGCTGCTCGAGCCCCATTAAACATTCTCAATAGTTCTTTTAAACTCATAGTGTGAAAAGTCTTTATCAGTATTTTCTTTGAATGAATGCTATGCTTGAATCATGGGAGCCTGCACCATAGTCGTGCTGAAATTAAGGGTACATACATTTTTATCCTCTTTGACTTATCCTAAGCGTGTATAAGAGTAAGTGTGAAGATTTCCACCAAATCTATCCTACCCTCCCTTGCAACAGTTGTGATTTCTAACAGCTTGAGTGTCCTAGTCAAGTTGTGCAAGACAACAATTTGCAACCAAACCTTATTTTAGTTGCCTATAATATTGAGGGACTTTTTCAAACATATCTGCTGTCGGTAGGTCATGTTACAACTTAGATTTGACTTTTTTATTTCTTTTACCTGAGGCAGATGAGGCCCCTCTTCCCCTGCCCCAGAAAAATTCTTTCGTCAAATACTGCTAGCAATGAGCTCATTGCATGTAGCAGCCATGCCTTTCTAACGCATTTGCAAGTCAATTGAGGCTAGGTTTAATGTATGATTCCTTACATGTGCATATTTCTTTGAAACTGTCAGTAAATGTCACCATCGAAGTTTCAATGGTAAATGTTGACTCCTAGCACCGCAAAGTAGTCATATATGAGGTTTTTTTATTTTGTCACATGTTCTTCAGAATCATTTATTTCTGACTTAGTGAAGCTATCATAATGACCATTATACTTCCATTAAATGCGTGTTGCTTTCTTTTTTTCCCAGGGTTGTTAGTCTCCCTTAGTGTTTTGCTGCAGTAAATCTGTTAGCCACCTGACTATTTGTCACCAATAATCTAAATTTGATGTGGAGTCAGTGAAAAATATTCATAAAAAACATATTTCACTCACACCGTGAATTCAGAAATTTTGTTTCAGAAGGTTGGAAAGGGACCATATAGAACTCCATACAGAAAAGAAGACCCAGATGGATTGGATATACCCTGAGACACAATGGGTTCATGAAGCATTTAATTGAAGATTAAATAGGGAAAAGTACCTAGAGGGAGACCCAGGAATAAGTTCATGGCCCAAATAAAGAGGAAAGTACATAGGAAGAGATACCAGACTAAAAGAATTTTCTTATGAAATATTCCTTTTGAGTCACCCTTAGGAATATGAGGCACCAAAAAGGTATCATACATGCAAGTCAATTACAATTTTAATGAATATGATATAACACATTCCAGATATGACTGATATTCACTGTTATCATAGTACTGTATTCCTGTCTTTAAAAAGGTAAAAAAATATCCTTGCTCCCTAACTCTCCCTTGTCCTGTTGGTCATGATTGTTGTTCTAGTCATGATAACGTAGGTTTAGCAATCCCAGTACTTCTGAAAACATGAAACAAGGGAAATAAATTATAGGTATTTTATTGATATTGCAATTTAGCAAGTATTTTGTGGGTGTTCTGTGGAGTGTGCTCCGCAAGTCTGTGGTGTAGATTAGTTGGCTTTTGTTGAAAGAAAATGCACTTCATGCAGCAGCAAGATTAGGTATTGATGATGCATTGATGGTTTAGCATCACATGGCTGGATAGACCAATGCAACATTCAGTGAAATACTGTCTAAAACATCAATTTTGGTGAATCTGAAAGTTTAGATTGTGAAACAATTTCTCAGTGGAAGTGCGAATCTTACCATTACCTTGTTGATGGCTATGCCCTTAAAGACATTTTTACTGTGGATATGACAGGACTCTTTTATAATATAGGTATGTACTACCACACTAGACTGGAGAACTGAAAGGGAATCCTTACCATGGGGACAAACACCACAAAGTTCACCTCACTGCGGTTTGCTAGGATCCATTGCAGGTGGCATAGAGAGACTGAAGTACTTGGTTTTTGGTTAATATAAAAATCCACATTAAAAATACAGTAGGAGCTTGCGTACAGCCTATGCAGCTGATGCAAAGGCATGGATGACATCTAGTAATGTTGAAGGACAAATTCATGCCCTTGAAACAAAAACTGGGGGTCAAAATCAAAAATACCTCTTGTTTCTACTTGAGGCTTTTGCAGTGCAGTAGTGCAGGGATATCCATGGTTTCCGTGTTTCGCTGTGTGTCTTTATCTAGACGATGACGTTTCGTGGACAATGCTGGCCACCTCTTCCCATCAGGTTCTGAATGCCGGCTGGTGGAATTGGGTATCTACTTATACCGTCCTCAGGGTGGCCTTCCGGTATCACAACCAATCAAGCGTCGAGGACCCCGATTTTGGAGCGATTTTACATAGACTTCTTTTTCCAAGTGTTGTAGAGTCTGTGGCCGTCATCTCTATTGAAATTACCTTTCACTTTCTCTATTTTAATAGCCTCCCGGATGAGTCGAGGGAAGTTAAACTTTTCTTTGGCCAAGACTTGTGCGTCACCTATCATTATACTATGTCCTGGGTTGGACATCGCATAACTCTGCGACGGCTGACTGCGTGCAGTGCTTGTTTTTGAGAGCCCTTTGATGTTCACTTAAAAGGACCGAAATCGCCCTCTTCATTTGCCCCACATACTTCCACCAGCCGGCATTCAGAACCTGATCTGAAGATGTGGCCAGTATTGGCCACGAAACACCATAGTCAATATAACAACACGCAGCGAAACCCAGAAACTATGGATATCCCCCAATACCTGTTGTTATTGGATCAGTGCCCTACACCCCCTGTTACTTGAAATTTAGGAAAATTAATTAGTATTTCTCCCTGCCTATTGCACCAGATAGCTGCAGCCATTAGATTTATGTATTTTCATTTTAATTTAAATATTATTATGAAACATTTGGTTATGACTTAGCTTAATTTTCCTGCAAATTAATATTTCCCTCGATTTAAATTTTCCTCTGCTATTTACACTTTTTCCCTTTGTCCACCGCATAAGTGTAATTGAGGGGTTTCACTGTAGCAATTTATGATGATGCTTGCTATGCTAGAATAATGGGTGCGTTAGATCCCCTGTCAATTTCAGAATCCCAAGTGAGGACTCATTGTATTAACTTCTGTTGTATCAAACTTCAAACCTTCCTATCTGTTCAGGTTATTCTAATAGGATTTTTTTAGCTACAATTAAATCGGAAGTGAATGAGATCAATTTATTGGCCATAAGTGCACATACTGATTATGGTCACGATACTCGTTATATTAGAACTTAATGTTTGATTGCAATTGTGGTTTAGGTACTGTAATATGTCCAGTGCTTGGTCCAATGAAGGATTGATGATTTTGAGTTGTACATACAGCATTACATTTGCTCAAATGGCTTAAAATGATCTTTTTTCCCAGGTAGGCTGAAAAAGTTATTCTGAGTAGTATAATGTGTGACTAGTGAGTGAAGTGGTACTGAGCAACCCATATGATATTGCCACCCTAGCCAAAGATGTGGGGGACAAAAACATGCTTTTCAATGTCCAACATCTTTACCATGATACACATGGGATTTTTAGCCACGTCAGAATGGAAAGTGTAAAAATATTCTTCATTTATAGCTATTTTGAATCATTATTCACTCTAAATAATACACATCTGATGGTAGGAAAATATAGCTGTTTTTCATAGATATGGGATTTTTTAATGAAATGTTATAATCTGAAAAAATAAGTTATTAGTCAATCATTAAAGAAATCTGCTGTTTCACAAATTATTATCACATATATAAGGTTTTTTTACAAATGTTCGAATTGATCAATGATATCTTTGTCTTTTTTTAATATCTAAAGTACCACTTAATATTGACCAGCAGCTGCACAGTCAGATAATAATAATAATGATATGTAATATTTTATTGATCCCAGGACTTGTTCTTACAAGTATAGGATAAGTCAACACTTCAAAAATGAATACATTTATAAAAACCATTAACTGAGGGCAGTGGGCACAAATCAACAAAAATACATATAATAAATACATATGAATACTTTCTAATAAACCATTAACTGAGGCAGTTAGCTCAAATTAAAAATATATGTGTAAGGTCTTGAGGTCATAAATTCATCCACAGAGTAAAAACAGTTATCTATGAGGTAATTCCTCAGTTTTGTTTTGAAAATGGTGGAAGTTTCAATATGTTTTATATCAGTTGGTAGTTTATTATAAAATTTAGATCCTGCATTTTTTGGGCTTTTTGAGAATAATGACAGACTGTGAGGCACAGTCCTATGGTCACCCCATGAACATCTTTGTCCATCATTACATCACAGATTTTTTGTCTCGTGTATAAAATTGATTAAAAAATGTAAATGCAAGGCAGGGTGAGAAGTTTAAGCTTCTTGAACAGAGGCCTACAACTGGATCTCCTGTTCACTTGGGGAATAGTTCTGATGGCCCATTTTTGAAATTAAAAAAGTCTTCGAGTGTGAGGGGAATGACCCCAGGAAACAACACCATATCTGAGCCTTGAGTATACAGTAACGGACCGGATCCGTTAAGATCATGTGTTCTCCATCCTCTTTCCTTTCTTTCTTTTTCCCCTTTCCTTTGTTCACCCCAACTACCTGGTTTGGCTTCCTCACGTGAGCATGTATGTGTGTGGTAAATTGGTGTGTGTGATTGAATGGATTAGGGACGGTACTGAGGCTAGTGATATGGCACAGATGTAAGTGCAGTAGGGAGTGTGACGATGTGTTGACTGGGACCTTGAGTTCGCTTTGACCGAGATGTCTGTGTGAGAAATGCTCAAAACTTCCCTGTATTCCATTGAGACCCCGCCCCCTCTAACCTAGGGTTGGGAAAAGCACATAAAATGGAAGAAAGTGAGGGTGAATTGAGGAGATGGTTAACCATACTTGATGCAGGTGGAAGCTATGCTCGTCAGAGTTTTGGTCGGTCTTGGGAGTTCGTGAGGCATGTTTGCCAATTACGGAGCCAAAGGAGAGCCATAAAATGCTAACCAGCAAGCCACCATTGGCGGAGGAGGAAGTAATATTTGGGGGATTCCATTATCAGAGTCAGGAGCCATCGGCAGAGTGCTGGCGTCCACTGCAGCCCCGAGGTTCAAAGGAACGAGGTGTCGGACGCAGACAGCCCAGCCTGCTCAACAAGACATCCTGGAATCTCAGCGGTCACGTAAGATCGCACCATTTCCCTCCTTCATTTCAATCAATTACCTCCCGATTGCCCCAAGAAAGACCCTGTTTGGACTCAAGTTTCGGTCGATGTCTCCCCAGTTGTAAAAAGTTATGAAAGATTTCTAAGGGATGGACTCATAATTACCTCCCATCAAATTGTATTGTGTATCCTTCACAGTCATATGCGGGATGGACTTTTATTACCTCCCAAAAATATTGTCAGTGTGCCATATCAATCCTTATTGAGAGTAATTATTTCGTGTTTCTTTAGTGTCATGCCCATCATAATATCATCCCATAGTTATTTATCATCACTTTTCATCCGTCGTATTTATTAAGGTGTATTTTGGGATTTTTGTTCTGGGAGGGTATGATATTGTCAAGTGCCTCAATGCAAATGTGTGTGTGGTTAATGCCTTTCAAGAATTTGAATATGTTTCATTTTTGTGTGAACTTGACTTTGTGAATGATAGTGAATTACCCTTCCATCCTTCACCCAGTGAGAAAATCCTTCATCCCTTCCCTTCCTTACGATTTAACGAACACAATCCCCAAGAAAGCTGCACGAATTGAATGGGGTCAGGGACCTCCCGCAATTAGTATTAATTGTTTTTTTTACGTCGTGGACCTTATTAGGTTCATTGAACAGGTGACGACAGTTAGGTACCAGTGTCTCTGGTGGGAAGGAACTCGTATCTCATGTTATCGCGTTCCGGCCAAGTTATCTGGGAGGCCAAAGTGTTGAAATATATACTATGCATAATACGCGGATACAGTAACCATTTGGCTTGCAAGGAGCATTACCCTCCGGAGTAGATAACAACCAGATGCTACTTTGGAGCACTAAGAGTCTACGTGAGCCTCTCAACTTAGGGATTCATCAATGTATACACCTAAAAATTTGGAGGTACTAGAGCTATCAACCACCTTATCACAAACTTAAACAAACGACAAGACAAGATTCTCTTCTGATGTGGATGAAAATGAATAAAATTACATTAACTTTGATTGATAGCAACATAGTTGGTATTGCACCAGGAGACCATTTCATCTATTCCCTGGGGAAGAATGTTGAAATCATCATGATTATTTTTGATCAAATGACTTGTGTCATCAGCATACACTACCAAATCCCAAGAGCGAACATAGGAGGGTAGGTCATTAATATACAGTATAAAAAGAATCGGCCCTAATATTGACCGTAGAGGAACACCTTTAGATACATAAATTTTCTCAAATAATGTATTTGTGTTAGACAGAGAGGATTTGATTGTCACAATCCGAGTGCGACCACTTAAGAAACAGCACAACCAGTCATTTGCTTTACCTGAAATTCCATATGCTGCTAATTTAGACAGCAAAATGCTGTGGTCTACAGAGTGGAAAGCCTTGCTTGGATCATAAAAGATGCCAAAGGTGTCTAACTGTCTAGTCCATTCAACACCAGTTCAATATATTGGTGTATTGCAGATTCAGTGTTCTTTCCTTTAATAAAGCCATAAATGGGAACATGAAAGCAATTGAAATCTATCAATGAAAGAAATAATGCGAGTATTCATAACAGCTTCAAATACTTTGGAGAAAATAGACAGGACAGAAATAGGTCTATAATTCTTAGGTTCATAATCATCTCCAGTACCCTTGTAAATTGGCACAATTTGGCAACTGTAAGTTTATTTGGAAAAGGCTCGCAACAAAAGACTCATTAACAAGATGGACAAGGGGAGGAAGCAGCTGAGATTTAATACTCCCTTTTAAGATGGAGCATGGAATACCATCAATTCCTGCTGAATATTTGGTAGACATTTTCTCTAATTCCTTAAACATTTTTAATTTGCCGAGGAAAGGGTCTGGGCTGTCCCTAAGCTGCGTTGCAAGGGTTTACTGCATACCTAGGATTATTGCTCTGATTTCGGTCACTTCCCTTCCCTCGCGTCGACCATACCTGACAATAGTCTTTTGTGTTGGTTTTTCTCCGTCGGCCATTGCTGACATTCGTTCCTTTGCATATGAAAATTCACGTCGACTATAACCGACACTCAGTGCAAAAGGGTTAAGGGCATTGTACTGAGCTTTTGCTTCAGTAGTGTTCTCCAATTTTATGTGATGATACACATCCTTAAGATGTGAGGACAGACTTCTTATTTCTGGAGTTATCCAGTTTTTTTGGTTTTATTTACTTTGTGAGGCTTTGGCTATAAAGGATCTAAGTGGGAAACAAGTATTGAAGTGATATAAAATATATCTTGGAAGTTATTGAACTTTTCATCTGGAGTAATATCCTGATCGACAGGCAACCAGTTTTCATTGCTGAGGTCATCATGAAATTCATCAAGAGCTCTTCGATTAAATACTCGTTTCCACTGGGTATTACTTTTTGAGGTTAACTTTTCCTGGGCAATTTGATATTTGGAAATCTGAGCTAAATGGTCTTGAAAATGGGTTTTAACCACAATTGAAGCAAGATATGGGAAGTTGGAGATAATAATATCAATAGTTGTTGTAGTGGTATTGCTGATTCTGTTGGGTTGAGAAATAGAGGGAGATATATTATTATTATATTATATTAAAAATATTCAAATGTTGAGACATCAACATTAAAATCAACGTTAAAGTCACCACCCACGATTATATTATGACATATTTTCAAGACAAATAGCAAGTTCCATAAGCTTCTTTTTGAAGCTGGTAAAGTCTCCCTTGGGGGACCTCTATATGCATAGCACCAAATTAGAACAGCAGCCTGAATTTGAGTTCCACAGCACTCAAAGTCAAGTTCAGTACTTCAGTTACCAGGCAGTTTTAGGGCTGACAACTTGACATCATTCCTGGCAAAGACACAAACACCTCCACACATTGTTAAACTTCTACTAAAGTTACAGGCCATAACATAGTCATCAATACCAATATTAGAAAACTCATTAGCAATTAGCCAATTCTCCAATAAACATAACACTTGGATTATAAAGTAAGATTCATAAGACTTTAGGAAACAAAATAGGTTCATGCTAGAATAACAAAGGACCATGTAGTGTGGATAGAACAGAGCAGAAGTGCCACTCTCTTCCTGCTAAATAGGGAAGAAATATGAATTTCCCTTTCAGGTGCGGCTAAATAATTCTAGGTTAATTCTAAAATTCTTCCTAAGGTGTATGCAGTTCTTCATCACATGGTTTGTTGTAACATTGTTTGTTAAAATGTTTGTTATAACAGCATAATTGAAGCATGAATTTTCTCTTTTTCTCTTGGATTATAAACATTTTTGGTCTTATATCTTTATTTCTTCCAGATCAGGAACCACCTGGCTGGACCTCCTTGAGTTCAAATTGCTCTTGAATAAAGCCCAGGTGTCTTATTGGGAGTGTAGTTTAAAGATGGCATCACAGGCATCCTTGGCAGAACTGGATGTCAATGAACAACTTTTCCGCGCCATGTTGAACAGTTCCGTGGATGAAAGCGAAGGGTTGTTGGGAAGTGTAACAGACGTTGATGTGAAGAATGCTAGCGGTAGGACCCTGCTCCATGTAGCTGTTAGGGTGGGCAAATTGGATTGGACGGAAAGGCTGTTGAGATTGGGGGCAGAGCCTCTGATTAAGGACAAGGGAAATTTAACTGTGCTCCAGTCTGCCCAAGAGATGTGTTCAAAATATTCAGACAGTCCTGATAGAAAGGAAATACTTAAGCTAGTAAATTTGGTGCACAGCAGGGAATGTTTGAGAGCCAAAAGAAATGATGGAAAGTGTATAACTCCAGAGCAAAGTGATGCAGGTTTGTTGACTTTATTGTTGTCCCAACTGTGGAAGGAAATGGCATTGTCATGGGAGTTAGTCAGTAAGCAGCTGAGTGAAATTTCATCAAAGATGGAATCGCCTACAGAGAATGAGGAAACTTCACGGCCAGGTGACATGGTTTTGTTGGCTTCATTGTTGTCCAGACTGTCGCAGGACATGTTGTCTTTCAGGCAGTCTGTCATTGTGCAACTGGCTGAAATCTTACGTAAGATGGAGTCAATGACAGCAAGCAATGAGACTTCAAGTCTTAGTGACATGGACTTGCTCCCATCATTGGTGTCCAGGCTGTCACAGGATGTGGCATCCATCCGGGAGACAGGGAGTGCCCAACTGGGGGAAATCTCATCTAAAATCAACGAGCTCTGTGAAAAAATAGCTAATTTACCCACTGCTTTGCCATCTATGAAGGAAACTGATGAGGGCTTGACAAATGATTTGTCATCACTCAAGAAATGCGTAAAAGAGACAAATTCACTGGTGTTTGATGTCTTCTTGAATGTCTTCTTGCGCCAGGATTTGAATTCATCAAGGATCAATGGGATAGGATCCCCTCAACAGCCCATACCTGTGGAGATGGTGGAAACAAAAGAAGGGAAAGACGTTCAGCTGGATTGGAAAAACAAGGTTATCGTAGGATTAGTTGATGTGATGATGAAAAGGACAGTGACGTTGAGAGGTGACTGTGAGAAGGTATCGTGTATTAGGCAATACTATGAAAAAATCCTCAGTCTAAGTGATGAGACTCGTTCTGTATTATTGTTCATACTATTGAAGACAAAAGTGAAAGTCTTTGTCGATTTTGCCAATTACCATGTGGGATTAATGAAAAACAAACTGAGAAACCTAGACGGGGTTGAAGATGATGGCAATAAGTATTCTTTATTTTCTGATTTTGAAGAAGGAAACATTTACATAGGAGGGTCACTGGTTGGATATTCCAAGGACAGTACTGTGTTTACCAATCTCACCATATGTCTTGCAGAAATGTCAATTTTTTATGCATTCAGGAATGAAGGTAGACCATATGCAGAAAGCGACAATGAACATCAATTGCAATACAGGAAGATCATTGAATATGTAGAAAAGCATAAGAAGACACAGTGGGATTTTGATGCTTTCATCAATAGTGCATTGACTTGGAATACTCCTAAGGCCAAGGAATTGGTATTAATTTCATCAGTTCCTGCTATAGTAGCCAAACATGGTCTCAAGGGCGCAAAGTCAATTCTGGAAGTACAGTTGCCTCAGCTTCTTAGTTTCTACTCAAACCATGTGCTCCCTCATCTTCTCTGCTGAAGGAGACTGGTGTCGTCTCCCAGTTGAAAATATCCAGTGAGTAGTTCAGTGAAGGAATCAGTAACTCAACCAGTGAATTATCCCTCATCCATCAATAAAATTCTACCATGGTTACTTTACAATGTTACTCATTACCTGTCTATTTTCCAAATAACTATGACTTACCTCTGGTAAATCACTCATTTCATGCCATGGGAATCATCAATGTTCCACATCTTCCCAGTTCAAAGGAAAATTGGCTGATATTCAGCATTGGACTTCTCACATTTTTAGTGTAATAATATGTCGAATAATTTTTTCCACTTATGAAGGGAAGTGAAATTGTAGTTGAAATGTCAAAGAATTATTATCAATAAAGTTAATGGGATCGAAACATGAGTTCAATGGGAGATTATGGAGATGAGGGATTCGATGTAGTGTTATGAGATTCTGGTTTGGAAGTTCGACATATTTCAGATAATTTTTTACCTGAATAGTCAATTGGCTTATATAAATAATATTTTATTATGACCGTAACTGGTTATCATTATGGAACAGCGATTAATAAACGTTTGTTAAAAAAAAATATCTTGTATCTATGAAAAACATGGCCCTTTTTCTTCCATCATATTCATCATAATGAAATGGTAACTCTGTTTGATTCCACGCTTTATTTACGATCACCGACCAAGATTTCTGCGGGGGACTATGCTGAAATAATGCAGTCGTGGTGAGGCTGAAGGTCTGAGAAGTCTGAGACCCTCGGTAAATATAAAAAAAAGCCATCCGTCTCGTGTAGGATCTGCCAGCGAATCTAATCACAGCGTCCACACCTTGCTAGATCCCAAGTAGCATAATTAAGGGAAAAAAGTAGTTTTAAAATAATTTTAAAACTAATTTCAACTTGTATTAAAATTATTTTAAAATTATTTTAAAACTAGTTGAACTTGACTTTTTTCATTATTTATAACTAGTTTTAAAAATGTTTTTAAAATAATTTTAAAATTAGTTTTAAAATAAGTTTATAATATGTTTTAAAACTTGTTTAAAAACTAGTTTTAAAATGAGTTTATAATATGTTTTAAAACTTGTTTTAAAACTAGTTTTAAAATGTTTTTAAAACTAGTTTTAAAATAAGTTTATAATCTGTTTTAAAACTTGTTTAAAAACTAGTTTTAAAATGTTTTTTGAAACTATTTTATTGCGGTTTTATTGATTTTATTTGTAGACTTATTTCAGACTCATTTTAAAATCAGTGCATATTATTTTAAAACTAGTTTTAAAATAAGTCAATGTTACTTGGGATAGGTTCAAAATAATCGATGGTCAAAAAAGTTTAGATGAGGTTTTCTCATCGCGTGCTACATCTCGATACAAGCTTTTTGACACCTCGTGCGAAAGGAAGGAAAAGGAAGAGCTGTGTTTTGCAGGACCTACCCTTACAGAAGCCATGCTGACTGCTGTGTAAGAGGTTACGTTTACCCAGGAATGCTATAATATTGCTAACGAAAATGTGTTGGGGGATCTTGTATAAAAGTAATGTTAACGATATAGGCCTTTAATTTCCTGGGTCACTTTTATTTCCTTTTTTAAATATCGATGTGACATTGGCTATTTTCCAGTATTGGGGCACCTTGCATTCGGATAATGATTTGCTAAATATAATTTATAAGAATGGTGCAATCTGTGGCGCTAACTCCTTGAGCACACATGCAGGTATTCCTTCTGGACATGGGGAGTAGTTACATTAAATCGAACGCTGTTGTTCAGTTATTCCATCACGACAAATTTTTACGTAAGCTATCGGTTCGTTAACGTCTGGAATGTCTAAATTGTGTATTTTGTCATCTTTAGAATATACTTTTTCGAAGTACAGGTTTAGTAAGCTGGCTTAGTCGGTGCTGTCGGTTTTGCCGTATGTGCCCACTAAAGACTCGACAGTCGAAGATACGCCCTGGAGCTCTTTCGCGTAAGACCAGAATAATGTGGGATTTTTATCTAGTAATTCACTGAGGATTTTTTTCTTGAATTTTCGCGGAGTAGCGCGCATTATTTTATTCGTTTTTGATCGTTGAGTTGAGCAACGTAAATTTCTCTCGCTGCAAGTTCCATTGTTTTGCTACCTGACTTAACAGACTTTTTTAATGGGTTATGTAATTACGTCTGTCTCCTGAGCTCCCGCCTTACTTCGTGGTTATACCATTGAGGTTCTTACTCTCCCGTTAGAATTTGTGTGGAATATATTCATCAATCCGTTTACGTAATATTTCCAAAAAGTATCTCCATTCTACTTCGGTGCTATAGTCTTTTATTGTGGCTGCATATGTTGTGAATAAAGCTTCTAACGTCTCTCCAAATGTAATGCATTTTTCAAATAAGTAGATTTTACGTTTAGGTTTTACCGTGATATCTACTGTTGTTTTCAAAGCCGCAAAAATTACTTTATGATCACTTATGTCTTCGAGGATATCGACGTGTTTAATCATTGTAGGGTGACTAAGAGCTAAAAGATCTAACATTACTCGTAGGTTCGTTACCTACTTGAGTAAGAGAGTGGTGTGTAAATGTATTTAGGCCTCGCTTATATCACGCTTCTGTGAACTTGTTTTAACGCTATTGGTTTTCCAATTTATAGCTGGGAGGTTGACATCTCCACCGATAATTATCACGCTTTAGCCATTTCTCGAGGCAATTGATGATAAGTGAGTTTCTAATTTGTAAAAAAGGTCAATTTTGGAATCCGGTGGTCTGTAAAATGAACATATACGTATATTTATTTTGTTTTGTTGTTTAATAGTACACCAAATGCTCTATATTTCATAGTCATCTATGTGTGCGATACTATTAAACATGTGTACATTTCTCGGGCTCGCCACCGGGTAAGATAGTCATAGGCAGCCGACGTTTCGGGTTCCGACTCGTTACCCATTCTCAAGGCTACCCAACTTGTTTTAACGCTATTGGTTTCGCCGGGAAAGTGTTAAATCATACATACTATTAAACATGATTTAACTGCTAAGAATACTCCGTCTCCAGTCCTATCTGGTCGATTACGACTATTCATTTTAATCCTGCAATAATATATCCTGCAATATCCTCTGCAAGCCAGCTTTCAGTTCCAGCTACTAGGAATTAGGTCATGGACAAAATAATGAGGCCAGTACATAGGAAGAGATAGCCGGAGGTAAGGGAACTAGCATTATAGAGGCATGGGTTAAGTGCTGCAGCCAACCAATCTTAGGATTAAACCACCAATGATGAGCGTTATATGTGCTGTAAAAACACTTATGTAAAATTTTTTACAGCACGGAGGAATTCTTTTACGACTGCGTAAAATCGCTTCATCCTTGCGTCATTTGATTCGTTACATATACATTGGTAACTGCGCTACCGATACGGGGTACAAGTTGACGTTTCGAATACAAATACCAAATCAACGAAAATGTTGAACAACCTATGATCTGCGTAGCGAAGAATATACCTACCAAAATAAGCATATTAATGGTGGACTTGTTTACGTTGAGAAGATCTGTATCTATGGGAAGAATACTATTGATGTTGAGCGACCTTGGGGTGAACTTGACTTGGAGTACCACCATGTTTGTATTATAGATTCTGAGTGTATTGTCCTTTTTCATTTTATGATACGTGTTATATAGTGCTTTATTATGATCATAGGACGAATGAATATTGATTGATTGATTGAACTGTCCTTAGGGGAAACAAAACCATCCAGTATCATTACGAAGGCTCCACCTGACCATTTGATTCGATACATATACGTTGGTAACTTCGCTATAGATACGGGGTACAAGTTGACGTTAGGGTACCAAATTCCTGATAATACCTGATAATGATAGCGCCAGCAAAAACTAATCATTTATCTTGCGATTTTTTTTTCGTTATCCAATTCAGTATAATGATTAAAAATACATTTTTCAATATTTCGATTAGTGACCTTAAAAATTCTAACCAGGGATTGCGTGCAAAAATATCTTTAAATAATCTTGAACCTTGGAGACTATTCTATTATAAATATCTACTTTTTGCATGGGTCATCCCAAAAAGTCTGGGATGGTCTTGCTAATAAGTGGAATTTCCAGATTTTTTGTTTCCTCCCCTACTGATAATATATTAATTGATAATTTAAAAATGATGCGAAAATATTGCAGCAACATTCCAGCTTGGTTGCTTCAAAGTAGAACTAATAGGGTTGTACAGCACTTCTTAAACTGCCCAAAGCAACGGTCTTAAATTGAAGTTTGGAGTATCATTGCATCATAAAATCAATTTTTTCGAATATTCAACCGGTAAAGATAGGTTTTAATGAAAGTCTGAGAATATCCTCCCAGTTCTCTGCACTTTAATGGTCCTATCTTACTCTTGTATTTCCTTTTTCGCCTCAGCATACGATCTATCCTTCTTCATCCCGATCATGAAACCTATTTTTTTTCACCTTCCCGCTTGCCTAACATCCCTCCCTCTGTCACACTCTTGAGCAACCTATCGCCGCTATTTATTTCCTCCAGCCACCTACAGTAGATAAAAGAGATCGACAACACGGAGAAATTTGCGGAATAATCAGCAAAGCAAAATCAAGTGAATAATCTTCGTAATCAAAGAGGTAACTTCATCGGAGCCTACACTTTTTTTCACCAATGGACCTGGGTTTCGGGATATCATGTTATTTCAAAGCCTTCTGTTTGAGTTCAAATAAAGTGACCTCTTTCATTATGATGTATCTATCCGATTTCCTCCGAGTAACGCTGGATAAAGATCTTTATGTGAAAAGGGCATCAAAACATTCTTTATTTATATGGAAACATTTGTTGCGAAATACGTAGATTATATTGGTGACAGTGATTCGTAATACTTTTCGAATATTTCAAAGGAAAACGTAGACGGGATTACGGGGGCAGAAATAGATATGTTGAAAAGAAGCGATTGTGTTGGACACTTAGAAAAACGCGCAACATTGTAATAAGAAAATAAAAAGAAACTTGGTGGCGAAGGGCGGCTGACAGATGTTCAAGTTGAAGAATCAACAAATTATTATGCCTAGGTGAACCGTAGAAATAGATATTCCTTTTTAGCAATGCGGAAAGAATTTATGGTACTATGGGAAGACTTTTTATCTACTGACGATACGCCGACATAGGATGTTTGTCCTGCGGGCGCCGATAGTTGGTGTAAACGGCGCATATCAGAAGCCGCCAATCAATTGCACTCCTTCAAGCATTCTCCCTATGTCATACAGCCGGTTAGAGAAACGAGTATCCAGTTCATGCATAAATGTCTCTCTTAAGACTACCTGAACATGTGTGGGCCGACACGTTCAAAACTCTGAGAGGTAGCATTTCGTGGATCATTGCTCCAAAACGCATGAATTCGTGGACTAAGATATTGATAAATTCAATAGTGTCAGGCGAAACATAATAGAACTCCTTCATAATGGCTCAGAAATGGACATGACTTCTTGTATAAGTGCCTGATGATGATACCTTGTATCGAAACTGGTCGCCTTAGTAAATAATTGTGGAACCTGCCATTGCTTTTCCTTTCTGAGCACACTAAAATATTGAAATATAAAAGTAGAAAATAGCCGCCGATTTGGATGCAAGAATAATCAATGATGGCTATGCAGCAGTGTAATTGATCATTTGATTGCTGATAGTAACATTGGCTGGAATTGCAGGATGTTCGCAGATTTGAACGACGCGCACCAGATAGAGCGTAGAGGCTTAGTAGCAAGAAAGGAAGTCGTACTGCTCTATGACTCTAGTAAAGGAGTTTATTGGCTTTGAGAATGAAGGAGTATTTTATGAGCCAGGAATAGCTGATAAGGATTTGACTGCGTTCATACAAGTATTCTATATTTTTCCCGTAAGAATAATCACACCTAAGTTTTGATTAAGTTTCATTTTTACGATGTAAAATTGGTTTGTTTCTAATTGGACTAGACATGAGCGTTTTTCTATTTAACACATGAATGAAATATGAAATCCTTAATTCCATAAATGAAATTAATGTACTAACCTACATTACCTAATAATATAGGCTTTTTCCGACTCTACTATTTTCATTCATAAAAGCCTTTTTAGACGATATTACTTTTATGTACATAGAAGGAGCAAAGTTTCGTTTAATGAAAAAATTTCTTATGATTTCACATGTTTGGCCTTTTTTAATCGATAATAGAAATATATCTTAATTTATAAGATTCGAAATTTGGCTTAAATCCGTTTGCTGGGGCCGCACACAATTTTACCTGCTCTCAAGGCCCAGTGGAATGGTCGACCCTCATTTAGTTGGACCCCAAATCCGAGCCTAGGCGTCGACCCCTCACCGCGGGTGAGTAATGGCACCTACTGACCAGCCGCAGAGTAGTTTATAACTTTTAAAAGTTAACAATTAATCCAAATATTATTTTATTATTTGTATTGCAATAGTCACGCTGACGAAAATTGTTTTTTAACCGCTGTTGTACGATAAATATAAGCCATTTTAGAAGTTATTAAGTTAATTATTCGTGTATTTTGTACATCAACAGCAAATTGCTTTGACTTCTAAAACTATCTTCCATGTTTTTAGGGAAATAACAAAAGGATTTAACTTTTACTAGTTTTACTAGATCGGATTTTTTAAAGAAACTATCAATTTTATATCTATGTAACATTTTATAGATTTCTTCCTCATTTGTTATCGGCATTCATTGACAGATATAAGATATTTCACGTATCTATTGTGCGTTCATCAATAGCAAACGACTGTAATTTCTTAAAGTTAACTTCCACGTCTTTCAATGTCGTAGTCCAGAAAATATTCACACTTCCTTATTTTTTATCGGCATGCAGAGACATATGTAAGACATTGACCGTGTTTTTGCACGTACATCAGGAACAAGTGACTGCGACTTCTAACAGGTACCTTCCATATTTGCCATAGGAATTGCGCAATAAATGTTAACAAATGTGCGTGCATATAACCACAGAGTATATTACTCTATGATATAACATATAATAGTTCACTTCTTGGTTTTTTATGTGAATTTAGCCATATAAATGAGACGCTTCACGTGTCTGTTGCGCGTCCATTAATGACAAACGGATATGTCTTGTATGACTACCTTCTACGTTTTCCATCGAAGCTGTGCAAGAAATATTATCCACTTTCGTGCGTAGAACACTTAATATGTATCTTCCTTGTTTGTTATCGGCATTGAGCGATAGACATAAACATGGTACGAGTTTTGCCACGTATATCAAGCGAGTACTTAACGCATTTAACTGGAGGTCGAGAACTAACAGTTTCAGTGTCTTCAGTGAGTACGTCAAGAGCAAATGAGTATGACCTCAAAAGCCAACTTCCATGCTTTTCACCTAATGCTTGATTCTAAATCTGCCGAGTAGTGATAACACCATAATTCGCATGTTCCCTGCATGACTCTTGTGTCATGTTCTCATAGTAACATAATGGATTACTTTATTAGTTTCTGTAGCATTTATAGTACACTGGTAATGTGGTACTTGTTGGAGGAAGTTATTTTCTTTCCCATTCCGATGGGGCCTGGCTCGAATGCATGGGTGAGGATAGCGATTTGAAAATGAGTCCAAGAAAACTGGTCTCCAGCTCAATGAAATTGCGATGTTTGCTGATAGTTGAAGTACGCCCGATTTTTCGCGTTACCGAAAGATGCTTTTTTTTATCCCGATTTTATATATCTATCAGCCGAAGCCAATTACTAGATATGTAATATCTGGACGAACACACACAACCATGCCCAGGGAGGTGTAAATATCCTACCCAGGCGGGGCTCGAACCCGCGACCTTTGGATTGGCATGCGAGGACTTTACCCCGACGCCACCGAGGCCAACGTAAATCCTTATTTCTATAAGTACCTAAAATGTTATCTCTATAAGTACCTAAATGTAGAATAAAATGTAGCAAAACGCTGAAAATCTCCTTCAGCATAAATTATCCTTCTGTCCTATCTCTCTTCCATTTGCTTTAACATGTTCCCATTTATTTGCATAATTTCTGTCCCATAGTCCCAACACCACCTCCTCCTTGCATAGGTGCCAAATAGTCGGGCATAAATTATCCTTCCGTCCTATCTCTCTTCCATTTCCTTTACCATGTTCCCATTTATATTCATAATTTCTGTCCCATAGTCCCAACACCACCTCCTCCTTGCATAGGTGCTAAATAGTCGGGTGAAGGAGAGTTAGAAATATCACGTTCGCGTTGTTTTCATCCTGTTCATTTTTCAATGCGACATCGGTATCGGGATACCTTTCGCACTTTATTTTCAAATTTCGGCCAGACCGTTACCATTTCTCGCCCCCTCGCAGTGTAGAAACTTCGTCAAACCTTTCAAAATAATATGGAACCGAGGCCGTGTCCATATGACTTTGAGTGTGCCAGGAGATGGTCGTGCGATCAGCCCAGGAGTGTGACGCACGATAACCTGAGCATACTCAAGGGCATTAGTTCATTCAAGCTTCGCGCGAAGCTCGTCGCTCGATACGAGTTCACTAGTGCGATGTCCTGGTGATGAGAAGATTGACGTGTGTTAATAATGAGGCATTGGCTATGTGTAGTGAGTGTGTTGCTTTCTAGTTTCAGATTTTTCAATTTTACGTGCTCAGATTTATTTTTTGCATGGGGAAGGATTGCATTATGCATATCGATGTAGCAAAATATCCGTGCGGAGCCTCGATTCGCTTACAGGAATACGGGGTATTCCTTTTATACAAAGAAAAGGTTTGAGCAGTTTCCCGTCATCAACAATGCCTAGTAGTGTGTGTGCTGCGGTGTGTGCGGAACGAAGTGTCTTTATATTTAAGTGTGTTCGTGTAATATTTTGAGTGCGCCCAACAGTTACGAATGATGTGCAAAATCCCAAGGGTTCCGGCAAACTTCAGTGCTCCTGGGCTTCTTTCGCGCGCCGTTAGACTACATAATCCCGTTTGCCGCCTCAAGGTTGTGTGGCAGTGTAGTCCGGAGTGATTGAAAATCAACAAATAATGAATGCAATATCATATAAATTTCAGGTATGTAATTATGCTAACCAGTGATTGTTATATCTACGGGGAGTGTTTTATCAAGCGCTCTTGTTTAGGGTCAGGATGATGTTAGTAATCGTAAGTCATAACTTAAGTATGTGACTACATTTCATTTTAGGTGCAGATGGACAAAAAGTTTAACGAAACAAAAGTTTTGACAAACGAAGGTACTTGAACTATTCGGGTGTTCACCACGTTGCTTGCTTCCGCTGACAACACTCCACATTCATCTGCAAAATCCCGCTAAGAAGGCAGAAGAATTTGTTGACAGCAGAAACAACCAATGCAGTGAGCACAAAAAAATGCTAGTCATTATATAAAAATCGCGGAAACCTACAATTGAATAACGGAGAAATATTTTGGTGGATTGCTCTGTCAGTCGGTATTTTTTGTGTATTTGTGTCTCTGTCGGTATATTTTGTGCTCGTTATCCATCTGAGGGGAGTAATGAATTCTTGTACTTTTCCCGGTCCTGTTGTATCACTTACGATGCTCTTCTTCATTGGATTACTCTACCCCTCAGTCGAAATTCTCGCCACTGACTGCGCGCGATGATAAGGTATTTATAGTACAAAGTTTTTCAGGTTATTTTCACTGATTTTCAAAGTTCAACTGACGTAGCGAGGGAGTAAAATATTAGCCTCAGAGAGTACCCCAAACTCGAGTGATCTAAAGTATTCTGCTAATCAGAGTCTTACGTAAAACCTCATAATTTATAGCCTCTTCAGTCTAATCTTGCTTATGGCTGTTTAACATTTTCTATTCCATTGATTTTAATGGCGTGTTGCTTTCGTCTGCTTTCGTGATCTAAATCTTTCTGACACAAAAATCAAATGCATGCTCTAAATGTAACTGAAGAAAGATTATCGATTCTCTTTAACTTCTCCGCAGGTGATCTAAATTATAACGAGTAGTAATACCAGTCCAGTCTATTTGTTTGAAAGCTAGTACTGACTAATATTTTTATTATTTTTCTTTAAATGTCGGCATATTATTATCTTAACATTTCCACCACATAAATTACTGCATTCAAGAAGTTATTACATGAGTGGAACAGCGAAGAAATATTTTCTCATTGCTCGCGTTCAAACGATGGATACACCATATTAGTGGTAGATGCACAGGCAGAATAGATAAAAGATAAAATATATAGAATAGATAAAAAATAGATTTTTTATGCTGCTGATAGATTAGCACAATCATTAAATTTATCCTTCAATAAATATTTAGCATATTTGAGCATTTTATTGGAATTTTCCAAATTTTATTTTGATAGGTTCTCTCTTCTGATTTTTCCACGAGAGTCAATTTATCCTTACACTCAAAAGCTACCATTACATTCCTCATGTTATCTTTTTATTTTTCACACCATTCAAGCTTAAATCATCTTGGCACTTCCTTCAGAAAGTACTTGTAAAACGTGTGACTCCGGTTTTATTTAGTCTTTTGTAAAGTATATTACGACTGATTTGGAATAAAAAGCACTGGATTGACACCGAAAATCTCTATTTTATCATGTTAAAAAAGTGCGATTACCCTGACATCAGATCAAGCATTCATCATACTTTAAGATTGGAAACCACCAGCCGTGGTGTATTTAGTACGACTACGAAAATAACGGGCAGTGATCTTCTTATGACAACGTTAGGAAAAGTTTTCGTTTATTACTAGACTAACACCGCATTAAAAGAACTGGGTTGAGAAACAATTTAAATAGCAATACTGCATACTTTCGATAGCATTTAAAATATTAAAGTCATTAAATTTTTGACCGAAGAACATTATAATAAACCAAAATACATATAGAATAAGATTATTTGACAAACATTAATGAAAGAAATGACGATGACTTATATCAGCTGCTGTTAGCAACGTGATCTAAGATTATAAGAAGATGCAAAAGTTTTTGGTTGGAAAAATCCGAGTTCATGCACTATATAACAAATGTTTCGTATATTAGTTTCGCACTTCGTTCGTCAGTCATGACACGCACGGTACAATTTATTTGTGAGTATATTGGATAAATAGCTAATTTAAGTCTTGAACAAGGCTTCCTTAGATTTTGTATCCTTATTTCATAATAATAATTCACTCGAATGTTTTCGGAATTACTTCTTTCATAATATCTTTCCAGGACAACTTTTGTTTCCTACCTCGTAGAATATTGACAATGGTTCGAGTCCTATCTAGGTTACACTGCTAAGAACATAGGTATTTGCGGTGCTATGGATTTGTGTGTAAGATAAAGTTTTATTAAAAGGTCCTAAGGGCTAAAATAAATAAAAACGAATGACGATGACTATTCGCGTGATTAAGCCAGAATTCATCGGGGCTAGGGTTTATAGATGCGGCGAACATGTGATTAATTTTGAGGGGAGCGAACCTATGCACAGTTGTTACACCAAACGCAGTATATTTTCAGTGGTAGAGCATTATATCCAATCTTTATAGTAATTTCGTATTTGCAGGTAGTTTCATAATCCCTGTCGGGAACGCGAATAGTAATGAATGGGGTACTAACATACACCCTAGTTCGACGCCAAGCGCCATTGTAAATACACCGGAACTTTTTCCTCCTATTGATACATCCTTTCATCCTAATCCGCCAGAATATCGTGGGTCACTTCATCATGACCTCTCATTTCACATGACCTCTTTAAATAATAGTTTGTCCCGTTGAAGATTTTGGAATATTTTCTTAAAATCCAAAGATAATGTGTATATACACTCGGATATACGATTTTATGAAAAGCGTATCAATTGGTAGAATTGTCCAAATTTGGTTTTTCAATTTCAGGAATTAACAAATTTTGTAAGAGTTCAGGTCCTGATGATGTCGACTATTCGAGGAAACCGGTCGCATAATAAATATTCTGAGTAAAACTTACAAAGTTTGTTAATTCCTGAACATGGAGAAGTTTTACAAAGTTAAGGCTGAAACTACTGAATTTGGTTTTTCATGGTGGAAATAACGGATGTACGCCAGTTTCCAACATTCCCTGAAGCAAGAAAAAGGTTGTTAGCTATTTCTCAGGTGTTTTTAGTTTATTACCTTCAATTGTTGACTTATGCAAGGAAACATACTTTTAGAAACAGAGCTACGCGGAGAATTAGCTCATGGAGCACTTTAAGCAGTTATCTCATCCCGACCAGGGGTTGACGGACCTTTACTTCTACATCTACGTAATACACCGCGAGTCGCCGCATGGGGGTGTGGCAGGGGATGTTAGGTCACCAGCCCTGTGAAGGTGAAAGTTTTCAGGAGATAAAAGGGTGACATTTGTTATTGAAGTGTATTTATTGGAGCTAAATTTTTATTGTGGTCGCTTACTGTTAGCGGAAAGAACAAGTTTTTGTACCTATTTGTTCGGCAGTGTATCTCTCTTATTTTATCGCATCTGTCAGGCCTAGAGATGTAGTGAGGAGTCGTGATAATATTGTGTGTCGCTCTGAAAAACATCAGTTCTGAATTTATCAAGCAAACTAAGCCTAGCGTGTAGCCTCCGAGTCTCTCGGGACTCCCGCCTCAACCCTCTAAAAGCTGTGAGTCACTATGCGTACGCTCGTAGCAGTTTTTAACGAAGCTGCTGCTTTCCTTTGTATTTTATTAATTTTTTTGGTTAAATCTATTTGACCAGGGTCCCAAATGCTCACGGCGTATTCGCGGTGTGGCATCACCAGAGCGAAGTAGCGTCTCTCTTTTACTTTTTCATCCGAGGACCTTCCTGTTTAACAAAACCTTGTTTCTTTAATGCTGCGCCACATATGTTCTTTATGTGTAGTCCCCACGATACATCAGATGTTAAGGTAATTCCAAGATATTTGGCAGTATCTGAAATTTTATGTTTACTCCACCCACAGTATAGGCATGGCCTTTTTGTGAAGACTTTTGCTGGAAGTGAACTGGTGCATTGGCCGATATTTAATTCTAACCCCCCACTTCTGGCACCACGAATGAACGTTGTTAAGGTCCGATGACAGAGCTTCAAAGTCCGCGTCTTCGCTCATTTCACGGTAAATAACTGTATCGTCTATAAATAATCTTAATTTACTGCTAACTCTAGAACTTCGGTCATTAATATAAATGAGGAATAAAAAAGGGCCGATCACACTTCTTTGAGGATCGCCGGATGTGAATTCGACCATATCAGAGCTAAAACCATCAATAACTACTTTTTGTTTTCGATCACTGAGAAAGTCTCTAATCCAACTCACTATTTTTCTATTAACTCCGCATTATTACACTTAATATATGAGTTTTTTGTGAGGAACCTTGTCGAATGCCTTATTGAAATCAAGGAATATCGCGTCGACTTGCTTAATCGATTCACCTGTTTTTAGAGTATCATTAAAGATGAGCGCAAGTTATGTTTCGCAGGACCTACCCTTACGGAAGCCGTGCTGACTGCTATGTAAGAAGTTACGATTATCCAGGAATGTCATAATAGTACCAACGACAATGTGTTCGAGGATCTTGCATAAAAGTGATGTTAGCGATATAGGCCGGTAATTTCCTGGGTTACTTCTATTTCCTTTTCTGAATATCGGAGTGACATTGGCTATTTTCCAGTCTTGGGGCACCTTGCCTTCGGATAATGATTTTTCAAATATAATTTCTAAGAATGGTTTAATCTGTGGCGCTAACTCCTTCAGCACGCGTGTAGGTATTCCTTCTGGACCTGGGGAATTGTTACTTTTAATCTAACGCCGTTGTTTAACTATTCCATCACGTTGAATTGTTATGCCAGCCATCGGCTCGTTAAAGTCAGGAATGTTTAACTTGTGAATTGTATCATCCTTAGTGAATACACTTTCGAAGTAGTGGTTTAATAAATTGGCTTTGTCGATATTGTTGGTGACCACTTTGCCGTTCGTATCCAGTAAAGACTCCACTGTCGAAGATTAGCCTTGCAGATCTCTCACGTAAGACCAGAATGCCGTAGGGTTTTCATCTAATAATTCACCGAGGATTTTTTTCTTGAAGTTTTGCGTAGCACGAATTATTTTCTTCGTTTTTGAATGTTGAACAACGTATATTTCTCTCGCAGCAAGCTCCGTTGTTTTCTTACTTAACTTAATAGAAATATTACATAGATTGTGTAATTGCCTTTGTATCCTGCGCTCCCACCTTACTTCGTGGTTATACCAACGAGGTTCTTTACTCTCCCGTTAGAATTTGTATGGAATATATTCATCGATTCCATTATGTAGTATTTACAAAAAATATTTCCATGATTCTTCGGTGCTCTCGTTTTTCATTGTGGCTACGAATTTCGTGAATGGAGCTTCTAACGTCTCTCCCAATTTTACGTATTCGAATTTTTCAAATAAGGAGACTTTACGTTTGGTTTTTACAGTGGAATCCACTGTTGTTTTCAAAGTCGTAAAAATTACTTTATGATCACTTATACCTTCGAGGATATCGACGTGTTTAACCATTGTAGTGTGACTAACAGCTAAAAGGTCTAATATTTTATTATCTTTCTTAGGTTCGTTTACTATTTGAGTAAGTGAGTGGCGTGAAAGTGTATTTAGTAAGGCCTTGCTTATATCACGCTTCCTTTTACTGGTTCAACGCTATTGGTATTCTAAGTTATAGCCGGGAGGTTGATATCCCCACCGATAATTATCACGCATTGATTATCTTTCGAGGTGAAAGATGTTAATTGAGTTTATAATTTGTACAAAACGTCGATTTTGGAATCTGGTGGCCTGTAAAATGAGCATATATGCATATATGCGTATTTCTTTTGATTTGTTGCTTAATGGTACACCAAACGTTCTCTATTCCAATGTCGTTTAATATGTGTGCGGTTCAATTCAAATAAGATTTCATTGCTTTGAATACTCCGCCGCCAGTACTATCTGGTCTATCACGTCTATGGATTTTATATCCTGTCGGAAAAACTTCGCTATCGTTTTTATTCCCTGCAAGCCAGCTCTCTGTTCCAATTACTGTCTGCGTTTTCAAATGTATGTTCAACTTCGGCACGTTTGTTCTTTACGATACGGAAATTTAATGTTAATAAATTTATATCGTATTTAGCTTGGATGTCGGCTCGAGTTTTTCGGTATTTCTGTGTGCTATCTTTTTTGTTGCATTTGAATCTGATTGCGTCACTATCCACCCGCAATCTATAGTTTTTATAACAATATTGATTAATACAGTAAATCTTCATTTTGGAAAACTCTACGATACGGAAAAAACTGCCAGGGTTAGTATTAATTTTATATCTGATGCACACGCAATTTACCGAGTGCCAGCATGATGCTTAATAGTTCCAATAATTTCCACTTACTCTTAAAAACGGTATTAATAAGAGTTTATCGATATTCAAGTATATAACATAATGATTGAGCGTTATAAGAAAGGGACTTCTCCAAAATTCCTAAAAAACGTTCCTCTTAATGATGGTGCTCCAGATGAGATCTTCGTCTTCACCATCCTCATTCACAAATCATTTGGTTCCGGAATTTCAATAATGACGCGCTATCAAAAGGTGTTGTTCCTCCTGTAATATGGAACATTTTTTCTGTACTCTACACCTCATGGCTGAGTGACTTATTCTACATGTAGCTATTCTACTTTCAAATAACTAATCAGGAACAAGACTTCGTAAACCGTCCGCATGGGTTATACACGATATTTCTCCGTGAATCTTGGATTTAAAGACGCATGATATAAGTAATTGAACGAAGTAAGAGGAGTTATACGCACATTAAATTTACGCTAAATACATCTACATACTACCCTGCGAACCGCCTACCACCTCAACACCGAATGATTTATTCTACATGTAGCAATTTCAGTATCAAATAGCTATTAGGAAGCAAAAACCTCTTCAAATGTCCGTATGGGTTATATTGGATAATTTCTCGTGAATCTTGGACACAAAGACATAAGTAACAAAACGAAGTTAGACGAGTTATACGAACATTTTATTTATGCAAAATACTCGAATCATTCAGATCGATAACATGTTTAGGAGAAGGAAGACGGATAATTACGGGAAGAGCAAAAAGTGGTACTACATTCCCATCTTTAATCATAAGGGTTGACATCGAGAAAACTCATCGGGTGGTAAACTACGATACGGACAAGGAAAGGAATGAACAAGGAATCCATAGTTTTGTGTTAAGAAAATACAACATTATAGTACAGTCAGTAAAGGCTGTGCTTACGTGTATGTATGATGATTATGAATGAACAACTAGTAATAGTGTAATATGTTCTATTATTCGATCCTCGACTTGCTGTTGGGCAGTACAGACCTATGAGTATCATTTATTGGCCTGTAACACACAAGCAGTGGGGAGAATTATCAAATTCTTTCTCATAACTCGGCCGGGCTAACGTAGCACACATCCTTCATAAATGCCCATTACTGGAGCATCCAACCCTGTTTCATTCATGAACCAAATAGTTCTAACCCTATTAATCTGCTATCTACTGGTCATGTTTAGCTGCTGTGTAATATTGGAGTTAGAACACGTCTTTAAATTGCGGTTTTTGCTTTCCTAGGCAAACACCCATTCTTACGTGTGCAGCACACATTTTCCCTGGGACTTTCCTACCGATATTCCGACCTTTTTTATTATCATTATTGATCCTTCCTTATTTCGCAAACAATCGGCCAATACACAAAAAACCGTCTGCGTGTTCAAATATATCCTCATTTACATATATTATATAATAATTCTAATCATTATCCTTATCATTATCAACTACTTATATGTTTCACGCATTATTCCACTTATCCATTTCGGTGTTCCGGAAATAGTTACGAAGAAATATCATGTAACTCCATTAAAATGACAGAGAGCAACACCGCTCATGTGCGCTCAATAAAACTCGCACGTATATATATCCATCCGATGTTATCTCATCTCTATTTATATTACACCAATATTATCCCGAAACGCATCTCTCTGACATTTATCCTTAATAATTTTGAAAAGCCTTGGAGATATAATGCATCTCCCCTTTGCGCCAAGTTAAATACGAAACTAATCATGTTAGACTCACACTAGTTATGCCATCGGTCTAGGACACTTGCATGCCGTTTGTAATAGCTCGTTCACTCCACATTCTCTCAAAAACTTCCATAACCAATTTTCATTCACACTTCCTGTCTCTAGCTTTTATTACTACGCTAAATACAAAAAAGCCCCATACTCTCCATTTTGGAAGTATATATTATTCCCTGTCAATGGCTGAAGTATGAAAAGCTGTTCACTACATTCACTACAATTCTCACCCCGCATAACAAACCTACAGTTCTGTCAACATTATTTATCTAGGATATATAGATGTTTGTTTTACTGAACAATTTTCCCGGAGTGGACAATAAACAAATTGCTCCTTCAATCGACATTATATAATAACGGTCAACCAAACCATCACTTTCCACAGAGGAATCATTCCAAAGAGCTTTTAAACACGAATAATTAAACTCACAATAGTCACTTATGGCTATTTACAGCGACCCAGAAGGTCAGTACCCTGTATTAATTCATAGAGTTGGGTTGCGGACAACCCAACATGACAGTCAAGAAACCTTACCGATACGATACAGGCAAGATTAGAATATTTAAGGCGGGTGGAATATTTCTCGAAGTATACTAGCGATTATGGACAAAACTAGAGACCAGCAGAGCACCAACGCCGCCTATATTATATTCAAAATCACCGGTAACAGACGAAAAATAGTTGAGGAGTGCAACATGACTCAATCAAGTCGTTCCCGTGTAGGATGATATTGACAGCTAACTATATCATGGCGCGGGAAATATTGCCTGATGACATTCAATAATTTAATCACTGACTTGACTCCTCTCCGAAACACGAATTTTACTACCTTTATTTTTATTTATTTGGCCTGCCTAATCGAGTAATTAAGATTACGTTCAAATAAGTTTGAAGTCATCCTAGCTCTTATAAAAACACGAGTTGTAAAGAGAAATAAAGAGAAGTATTGCGCTAAAGGAAACAAGCATAGATAAAATTAAGAAGCACCTACAAAAGAAAGTACTAGAACCCTCAAAAAGTCAACCATAACACCAAGTTATCCATAATATTTATTTAAAATAAACAGTAACAGATGTCAACCGCTACCGGTCTCATGGATTGGGAAATGTTGCCTGATGACATTCGATAATTTAATTAGAAAATAGTTTATTATAAAAGTCCTGTCCGAGAATAATGCGATATCGCTTAGAAATGAAACTTAACTGTTAAACGTTCGGCAAAATGCTACCGCAGACGAATTCGTATTTAAGTTATACCTTGGGCGAAAAACAGAAACAACGTTTAGAAATGAAACTTAACTGTTTAACAAGATGAACAGATGACCACAACGGTTATTCTGTGGATTGCTGGCCAAAGCCGAGCTAAGGCGGGTTCGCGTGTGAGTGTTCCTACCTACCGACCTATCCCCACCCCCCAACCTCGTGTACCTATTGGACCGCTTTCCCGCAGGAGAGCGGAGAACAACCCTCTCTGCCCCAGCGTGTGAGAATCTGGGTCTCAGTTAGCCAGACCACGCCATTGTCTGTGTGGGACGGGGTTCTGATTTGGTCCCTGGCCTCGCCTAAGAGTGCAAAGGCGGTGCAATGGCCAGGGGTGTAAAGTGGGACCCAAAGCCAGGCCAACGAGTGCGTCGGGGGCGGCTAAGGGATCTTTCGTGTACCAGCCGAAGTCTTCTCGACCCCCGGTCCCCCGACCGGAAGCCATTCTCTCCAGGCCGGAACCGCGGACCTTGATTCCCCGGGCGGGGAGGTCCCTTCGGGAAATTGGGTGCGTAAGATAGGCTACCGTGGGTCGGGCCGCTCAAACGTTCCAAATCCCTGTCCCTATCACGTCGTCCATGAACCTGAAAAGAACAGTCATCACGTCGGTGTCCTATCAGCATCTGACGGTCGCATCGACATTGCCGTCCTTATATAGGTAGATAGATGACGTCACTGAACCGCGAGTGGGGGCGCAGGTGTGGGGGTTGGGGCGGAGGTGTGGGGGTGGGGGCGGAGGTGTGGGGGTGGGGGCGACTTGATCTTGTATCGTCCAATCAGGGAGAAGCGTTTCCAAAACTTCCTTATATGGTGATCTTCCTCATCGCTAGGTACTAAAGACCTCTTCCCGCGCAACTAATTATTAATTAATTAGCATTTAATTTACAAATTGTTATTACGTTTATCTCTAATTAAATGCCATGTGATCGTCTCTTTACTTTTTAAAACTGTAATTGCAAATAATTCGATCTACATATCTATGACTCTCAATTACGGTATGTTTATCTGTTAACGACATATCTACATAGTAGAATCAAGTCATGAGTAAAATTACGTTTTTGTCTGATTATCAACAGTATTTCTATCCATATTCTCGCAGAACAATTATTTTAATTCGTTGCGCACATATTAACATTATTTTATTCTAAATGAATAGTCCTGGTTCGTTTAGAGACAGTCTTTTCAAAGTTAATTGCTTACGGGTTTTAGTGCTTGTATATATGTTTGATCACCGCATAAATTTAGCATGTATTCTTCGATAAATCTACATCTACTAAATACCGTTCAAGCCAAGCCACTACGATGCGTAGACCGGGATGATTAATAGCAGGCATTCAGCAATCATTACTGCTCCAATAAACCTTTGCACCCTCCACCAGCCACTAAGTGCAGCCCACAAGCATGCCGTAAGTAGTCACGATAACAGTGAGCGATCAGAACAGAAACTAGGAGATAAATACGTAGACGAACGTATCGTCCAATCAGGAAGGGGCGTTTCCCAAACTTCCTTATATGGTGATCTTCCTGATCGCTAGCTACCAAAGGCTTCTTCCCGCGCGTCAAATTATAATTTAGTTAGCATTTAATTTACAAATTATTATTACGTTTATCTCTAATTAAATGCCCTGTGATCGTATCTTGACTTTTTAAAGCTTTAATTGCAAATAGTTTGATCTACATATATATGACTCTCGATTACGTCGTTTTCATCTTTCAATGAAGGAATAATTTTGTGATATTCCGTCATGGATATGGCTATGTAAGCTTCCCCATACTAATTTTGTGTCGTAGTACAAAATAAAACAGAAATCACCCCCTCAGTTTTTTTTCAACGTTTGAAATATACTCTTATGAATCATATTTACTGGAAAATTATGAACTCATATTATAACGAGACGTCAAACATCAAGCGTAACTTCTCTAGTATTGTGATCTTCAGTCATCTGATATCTTGGCTAATGACACCAAAATTATTGAAAATAATTGATGGTATCAAGAAAGATTTTGATTGTCTCAGGTCTTTATAGTTTTATTTCATAAGTGTTCATCGACTTCGATATGGCATTGGAAATATAAGCTTATATTAAACCTGGAGCTACTAAATGAAATAAAATAGGAAGAAAGTTTTGGGGTACCTATGTGATTCTATTTTGGGGTTGCTCCATTAATCCAAAACCCGTTACTTTTTACCATTGTTTGGAAGTTTAACGCATTTCGTCATCAGTCTTCGTTAGTTATATTATAGTAATTGTAGTAAAGTATCATTTTATTATGCGTAGCGCTCTACAAGTTTCTGTTCCTACCGTGTATTTTTAATCCTGACTGCTTTTGGTATGCGCCTAGCAGTCGGGAAAAAGATCATGGCTAGAATTTTCAATGGCATAATTTATGCATTCATCTCAGTTTGAAATGGTTAGATATATAGCGTGGAATCACCCCATGCCACACATCCTAATGTAATCTTACACGTATTTCGTAGATGTATAGTGGGGTGGTGATTTTTGTTGCATCCAAAAATATGCCATCAGATCTAAAAAAGGGGAAGATATTTGGGCGTGTACGAATAGATAACTTTTGGCCAGAACGCCTGTATGATGGAGGATGAAATTTACGCACAATATCAAGATTTGTGTCGGTATATAAGGAAGTACCTGTTATCCGTGCAATTTAGCAATGATATTGCAATACATTGGCGAAGGAATAAGTGTTAGAGCTTATTATATGATGCCAAAAACGTACGATCATACACAAAAACTCAAGTGCTCACTTCGACATCAGAATCTAAACCAAAATCGTGTTTCTCGCAGTTGATGCTAAATGAGAAACGTAATTGTACCATCCGTTAAAGCTACATTCCTCCGCACCACAGAAGAAAATTTCATAGAAACAAGCCAAACAGTCAAATATTTCCCTCGGTTCAATACGTAATGCGTTGCGTTGGTCTAATGCATCATCGACACCACATTCTTAAAATATTAGCGAATTACACCCAGCAGCTTTTACCAAATAATGAATTTACATCGTCTATTGTAAATATAATACGAATATAAATATAAAGTTTACGGACTCGCTATAGAAGTCTAGGTATTTATGACTTAAACGGGAGTCAGTATCTCTTTAGTTCAAGGGCAATTCTCATACATTCGTAATCTCGTAGTGCATATTATTGCTCACTCTTCTTCTTTGCAAGCACACAGTGATTAGAGAAGCAAAATGTTAGTCATCATTCTATTATTTGTGGCAAAACCCCGTATACTCAGATTCATTAATCTTCAGGCCATAAACAATTAGCAGAGTATATACCAAAGGAAGCATTTGTTACGCATTTGAACGATGAACAATGAAACACAAGTAATTAACTGCTGAGACTAGTACGAACCACTTGTAACAAAGCTCGGCTATTCTCCACAATAACTCAAAGAAAACATTTTCAATAATTGCGCATCTAAATTACAAGGTACTCACCCAAAAAGATTTTAAACTTGACTTATTGAATTTCGTCCGTGCAATATGTAGCTCTCAATATCACACCAAAATGCACTTAACCACTACAATGTGGCACAGTCCAACGCTGGATTTAAAAAAACCTTCAATACGTAAATGCTGGAAACTAATTTCACCAACTAAAGCATTGTAAACCACGCAAGAATTATTTATAGACACCACATTGGTGCCTGAAGATGGGTATTTAATCCAATTGTCTAAAATCTATCCATCACAAAAGACAGTAATCACTTTTAAACACTGCACATATGAAACTTTTTTAACCTCAAATCTAGGGATATATCCTGGGCATAACACTCTGAACTTTAGTCAACACTCAACGCCGGCAAGATAATACTCCATTGGAACGAACACTTCATATGATGCAAAAGAGATAAATTAAACTTTTCGAAGAACTTATATTCACTTCCCACACTCAATTTAGGCTAATATTCTACCACTGATGTTCAATTAGTGTGCAACAAATAGGGAAACATGAAACTTCATGGAAAGACACAGAGTTTAAGGTATATGTGATAACGAAGAAATTATATTCCACAACAGGGTGATGACTCAAAACTAGGTTAACATGCAGGAGGACATGGATAAACTGAACTAAGTTGATGGATTTCCTCCCAAACACCATTACGTCATTCCTCAGCTTTGTATTCACCATCGGCCTCCACAACCATTCCGGTCGGTCAAATGCAACTACCTTACTTGTTAATGACCTCAGCTAGACTTCAAATTTCTCTGGGAAATATAGACGTTTATATTCCTGCAGATAAATGCTTCAATACGCATGCACTCGAAGACGGATTTCGCACAGATTAGAATGAACATTAGGTTTGTACCGGCCGAAAGGAAACGTGACTGCCAGACAGTTTCAAGGTACCCATATTAATATCATAATAATATACTTCTCAAAAATGTTAAAATAAAACACAGGCTTGTCACAAAAGTATTTACATTTGCATATTATTAGCACATTATAGCAAGAGAAGGTGTACAGCTTTGTGCTTCATCCAATATATGGTAAATTATCGGCAAATACAGTCTGCGTTTTATAGATCAATGAATAGTGTTTTTCAGATGAGAAATTTCTGGTGTGAACTACTTGAGGTTACAACAAAAATCTGACTAATATCCAGTCACAACAGTTATCAAACCCATGAAAAAGATTGAAATACTGGGCTGCGAAATACAATTCTAATTTATGAATATTTAAAGTCTAATTTCTTGTTCTTACAGCTATATTTCATAGAAAGTTTCGCAAGCTGAAAAGTTGAGGTTAAAATTATTTTAATGTAATGTGATCCTAGTAACTGAGAACTCAATATTTATCTAGATAAATATTTAAATAACCTGTTAAGGGTAAGAGAATTTCGCTATTGAGGATGAAAACTTAAGAACGTGATCGACTCTACCGAAAGGGGAAACCGCCCTATGCTGGGCGGTTGCTTTGGAATCACTCCTTGATGCAAGATAATTACGATCGAATCCATGGAAGTCGAACCGATCGAATTGAGTCAAAATGAAAAATCATGCTTCGGGACATTATGAGTAATTAATATTTAGTATTCATGTATCAAGACAAGCAAATTATTATAGAGCCAGAGAAGAGATTATCTTAATGTAACTTACTTCGACCTTTAACAAATACTAGCAAAAAAGGTCGTTAACTACGGGGAAAATTATACAAAAACCGTACGAAATTAGGAATCTTTCTAATGCGTTACGCACCTGCCTACGCCCGCAGATGCATAAAACTGGTAAAAATAATAGAGTCATGGTACTTTACATTCTATATACCGTCTAAGATCTTCACATAGACAGTGATATCAGTCATTTAAGGAAGCTAACATGAAATAACATTTTTGGAGGCATTGAAGGGCTTGGGGTTGATCATATTTCAAATGATTAACTGTAAAAAAGGCAGTGTCATTACTGGACTGTTCTTGCTCATTGACAAACGTCCGTCAAAAACAACGTATTTTCAACTTTGCGGAATTGTTTCAATAACTTGTAAGGGAAATACTTTGCAATTGCGCCGTTAAAAGCTGAGGTCATTAAAAAGTGAGGTAGTTGCATTTGACCGACCGGAATGGTTGTGGAGGCCGATGGTGAATACAAAGCTGAGGAATGACGTAATGGTGTTTGGGAGGAAATCCATCAACTTAGTTCAGTTTATCCATGTCCTCCTGCATGTTAACCTAGTTTTGAGTCATCACCCTGTTGTGGAATATAATTTCTTCGTTATCACATATACCTTAAACTCTGTGTCTTTCCATGAAGTTTCATGTTTCCCTATTTGTTGCACACTAATTGAACATCAGTGGTAGAATATTAGCCTAAATTGAGTGTGGGAAGTGAATATAAGTTCTTCGAAAAGTTTAATTTATCTCTTTTGCATCATATGAAGTGTTCGTTCCAATGGAGTATTATCTTGCCGGCGTTGAGTGTTGACTAAAGTTCAGAGTGTTATGCCCAGGATATATCCCTAGATTTGAGGTTAAAAAAGTTTCATATGTGCAGTGTTTAAAAGTGATTACTGTCTTTTGTGATGGATAGATTTTAGACAATTGGATTAAATACCCATCTTCAGGCACCAATGTGGTGTCTATAAATAATTCTTGCGTGGTTTACAATGCTTTAGTTGGTGAAATTAGTTTCCAGCATTTACGTATTGAAGGTTTTTTTAAATCCAGCGTTGGACTGTGCCACATTGTAGTGGTTAAGTGCATTTTGGTGTGATATTGAGAGCTACATATTGCACGGACGAAATTCAATAAGTCAAGTTTAAAATCTTTTTGGGTGAGTACCTTGTAATTTAGATGCGCAATTATTGAAAATGTTTTCTTTGAGTTATTGTGGAGAATAGCCGAGCTTTGTTACAAGTGGTTCGTACTAGTCTCAGCAGTTAATTACTTGTGTTTCATTGTTCATCGTTCAAATGCGTAACAAATGCTTCCTTTGGTATATACTCTGCTAATTGTTTATGGCCTGAAGATTAATGAATCTGAGTATACGGGGTTTTGCCACAAATAATAGAATGATGACTAACATTTTGCTTCTCTAATCACTGTGTGCTTGCAAAGAAGAAGAGTGAGCAATAATATGCACTACGAGATTACGAATGTATGAGAATTGCCCTTGAACTAAAGAGATACTGACTCCCGTTTAAGTCATAAATACCTAGACTTCTATAGCGAGTCCGTAAACTTTATATTTATATTCGTATTATATTTACAATAGACGATGTAAATTCATTATTTGGTAAAAGCTGCTGGGTGTAATTCGCTAATATTTTAAGAATGTGGTGTCGATGATGCATTAGACCAACGCAACGCATTACGTATTGAACCGAGGGAAATATTTGACTGTTTGGCTTGTTTCTATGAAATTTTCTTCTGTGGTGCGGAGGAATGTAGCTTTAACGGATGGTACAATTACGTTTCTCATTTAGCATCAACTGCGAGAAACACGATTTTGGTTTAGATTCTGATGTCGAAGTGAGCACTTGAGTTTTTGTGTATGATCGTACGTTTTTGGCATCATATAATAAGCTCTAACACTTATTCCTTCGCCAATGTATTGCAATATCATTGCTAAATTGCACGGATAACAGGTACTTCCTTATATACCGACACAAATCTTGATATTGTGCGTAAATTTCATCCTCCATCATACAGGCGTTCTGGCCAAAAGTTATCTATTCGTACACGCCCAAATATCTTCCCCTTTTTTAGATCTGATGGCATATTTTTGGATGCAACAAAAATCACCACCCCACTATACATCTACGAAATACGTGTAAGATTACATTAGGATGTGTGGCATGGGGTGATTCCACGCTATATATCTAACCATTTCAAACTGAGATGAATGCATAAATTATGCCATTGAAAATTCTAGCCATGATCTTTTTCCCGACTGCTAGGCGCATACCAAAAGCAGTCAGGATTAAAAATACACGGTAGGAACAGAAACTTGTAGAGCGCTACGCATAATAAAATGATACTTTACTACAATTACTATAATATAACTAACGAAGACTGATGACGAAATGCGTTAAACTTCCAAACAATGGTAAAAAGTAACGGGTTTTGGATTAATGGAGCAACCCCAAAATAGAATCACATAGGTACCCCAAAACTTTCTTCCTATTTTATTTCATTTAGTAGCTCCAGGTTTAATATAAGCTTATATTTCCAATGCCATATCGAAGTCGATGAACACTTATGAAATAAAACTATAAAGACCTGAGACAATCAAAATCTTTCTTGATACCATCAATTATTTTCAATAATTTTGGTGTCATTAGCCAAGATATCAGATGACTGAAGATCACAATACTAGAGAAGTTACGCTTGATGTTTGACGTCTCGTTATAATATGAGTTCATAATTTTCCAGTAAATATGATTCATAAGAGTATATTTCAAACGTTGAAAAAAAACTGAGGGGGTGATTTCTGTTTTATTTTGTACTACGACACAAAATTAGTATGGGGAAGCTTACATAGCCATATCCATGACGGAATATCACAAAATTATTCCTTCATTGAAAGATGAAAACGACGTAATCGAGAGTCATATATATGTAGATCAAACTATTTGCAATTAAAGCTTTAAAAAGTCAAGATACGATCACAGGGCATTTAATTAGAGATAAACGTAATAATAATTTGTAAATTAAATGCTAACTAAATTATAATTTGACGCGCGGGAAGAAGCCTTTGGTAGCTAGCGATCAGGAAGATCACCATATAAGGAAGTTTGGGAAACGCCCCTTCCTGATTGGACGATACGTTCGTCTACGTATTTATCTCCTAGTTTCTGTTCTGATCGCTCACTGTTATCGTGACTACTTACGGCATGCTTGTGGGCTGCACTTAGTGGCTGGTGGAGGGTGCAAAGGTTTATTGGAGCAGTAATGATTGCTGAATGCCTGCTATTAATCATCCCGGTCTACGCATCGTAGTGGCTTGGCTTGAACGGTATTTAGTAGATGTAGATTTATCGAAGAATACATGCTAAATTTATGCGGTGATCAAACATATATACAAGCACTAAAACCCGTAAGCAATTAACTTTGAAAAGACTGTCTCTAAACGAACCAGGACTATTCATTTAGAATAAAATAATGTTAATATGTGCGCAACGAATTAAAATAATTGTTCTGCGAGAATATGGATAGAAATACTGTTGATAATCAGACAAAAACGTAATTTTACTCATGACTTGATTCTACTATGTAGATATGTCGTTAACAGATAAACATACCGTAATTGAGAGTCATAGATATGTAGATCGAATTATTTGCAATTACAGTTTTAAAAAGTAAAGAGACGATCACATGGCATTTAATTAGAGATAAACGTAATAACAATTTGTAAATTAAATGCTAATTAATTAATAATTAGTTGCGCGGGAAGAGGTCTTTAGTACCTAGCGATGAGGAAGATCACCATATAAGGAAGTTTTGGAAACGCTTCTCCCTGATTGGACGATACAAGATCAAGTCGCCCCCACCCCCACACCTCCGCCCCCACCCCCACACCTCCGCCCCAACCCCCACACCTGCGCCCCCACTCGCGGTTCAGTGACGTCATCTATCTACCTATATAAGGACGGCAATGTCGATGCGACCGTCAGATGCTGATAGGACACCGACGTGATGACTGTTCTTTTCAGGTTCATGGACGACGTGATAGGGACAGGGATTTGGAACGTTTGAGCGGCCCGACCCACGGTAGCCTATCTTACGCACCCAATTTCCCGAAGGGACCTCCCCGCCCGGGGAATCAAGGTCCGCGGTTCCGGCCTGGAGAGAATGGCTTCCGGTCGGGGGACCGGGGGTCGAGAAGACTTCGGCTGGTACACGAAAGATCCCTTAGCCGCCCCCGACGCACTCGTTGGCCTGGCTTTGGGTCCCACTTTACACCCCTGGCCATTGCACCGCCTTTGCACTCTTAGGCGAGGCCAGGGACCAAATCAGAACCCCGTCCCACACAGACAATGGCGTGGTCTGGCTAACTGAGACCCAGATTCTCACACGCTGGGGCAGAGAGGGTTGTTCTCCGCTCTCCTGCGGGAAAGCGGTCCAATAGGTACACGAGGTTGGGGGGTGGGGATAGGTCGGTAGGTAGGAACACTCACACGCGAACCCGCCTTAGCTCGGCTTTGGCCAGCAATCCACAGAATAACCGTTGTGGTCATCTGTTCATCTTGTTAAACAGTTAAGTTTCATTTCTAAACGTTGTTTCTGTTTTTCGCCCAAGGTATAACTTAAATACGAATTCGTCTGCGGTAGCATTTTGCCGAACGTTTAACAGTTAAGTTTCATTTCTAAGCGATATCGCATTATTCTCGGACAGGACTTTTATAATAAACTATTTTCTAATTAAATTATCGAATGTCATCAGGCAACATTTCCCAATCCATGAGACCGGTAGCGGTTGACATCTGTTACTGTTTATTTTAAATAAATATTATGGATAACTTGGTGTTATGGTTGACTTTTTGAGGGTTCTAGTACTTTCTTTTGTAGGTGCTTCTTAATTTTATCTATGCTTGTTTCCTTTAGCGCAATACTTCTCTTTATTTCTCTTTACAACTCGTGTTTTTATAAGAGCTAGGATGACTTCAAACTTATTTGAACGTAATCTTAATTACTCGATTAGGCAGGCCAAATAAATAAAAATAAAGGTAGTAAAATACGTGTTTCTGAGAAGAGTGTAGTCCGTGATTTTGTATATATTAAATTTCTCCAGATCTTAAATTCATCAACTTACTGTTTTCTTCTGCTGCAGTTTCATGCACGCAGAGGAGGCGCTGGTCTTACTTATCAGGATAATATATAAATGGAGTGGACGTTCGCCATGCTGTTCAATAATTAGTGTTTGCCGAGATAAAACGTTTTCCTAAAGTGGGTTTGAAGTATTTGATAATAAAATTCCGCAGAATACCGTCGCATTACCATGTTTCTGTATTCATGTTTCTATATCCATGTTTGTAGTTTTTAGTTTCAGATATGACTGCCACTCCTCCAATCTATTCTACGTATTACCTTTTTCATACATTTTAAAATTTGGATGTTAATTACTAAGATTTTATGACTATCATTATAGTCAAAGTTGTAGCCTTCTGAATTGATAAGCCTTGAAATTTTATTTGCTGATGGAATCAATGCGAAATTGGAAATTTTTTTTACTCCAGGTGCACCCTGTATTTAAATCTCCTAATATTTTTGCATTCCAAGATTCGATGTTCTTTAATCTTTAGCTAAGGTTAAATGTGCACTAATTTAATTGACAATCGCAAGAATACTTATTTAGTCAAATTATTTTCTTATATCAAATAATGATGCATTGCTACACGTGAAATACTGAATGGTATTATATCGCTGAAATGTGAAGAAACATATTCAATGGTATAATCGATAAAGAAATGTATTTTCTTTTTCTTATTTTACTAATCCCTTACTCCTGGACGTGCCAATGGGACACGACTACACTTCACCCACGCGTACCCTCCCGCATCAGAATTACGCGGGGCAAAACTCTGTCATTCGTTAGATAAAATTTGAGACCTCTCCACAATTAGGTCTTTGCGAGTAGGTTTCCTGACCGCGTTTTAAATCTAGTTTTCCCTAGCTCTACCGCCGGGGCTGGGTGAATATGGGCCGAGGAAAAGATTTTAGGTAGTTTGGCTTGCCAACTGCGAATATTGAACAAAGTATTCCTTTTTCCATTCAACAAAGCAACCACATATTCACGAATTGACTCACAAATAATACAAATGAGAATCCCCTTCTAAACACTAATGAGTTGATGTTATGATAAATGAGAGATGAGAAATTTAAATGGTGAAAACAACTCTTCATGAGATTAATGAGTGAAATGAGATGACTATGATTTACACAATGAAATGGTAATACCCTTATTTGCCGCAAAATGGCTTAACTCTCGCTCACAGGCGGTTTACTCAATTAGTCAACTTCCAATGAAACTGTGGATGTGGGAGATAACTACTAGTCCTTCCCTCTTTCAAATAATTTCGATTACGGCGCAAATCACTCGCCGCGGGAAATGCACTGCCACTGTCGTTTTGGCTTAACAAGGATAGATCTGTTTGGAGGCAATAACAAAAAGGGGGTCGGGGTCGACGACCTTACGTGACCGCGTACAAAAGGATCCTCGGCACGGAGCAGCAACAGGGCCTGGCACTGGGTCGTCCAAACTTGTGTCTGCGATGATTTCAGTGGACGCGATGATTTCAGTGGACGCCTGGCTCAACACGCCACATGTTGTCTCCGCCAAAGCCGATAATATCCTCGGGGAAAAGGGTCCAATAATTGGACGAATTACTGCAAGTACTGCAGGCCTCCAATGATCTCCTCTCCGTCTTGGCTGAACTTGGGCAGAGCTTCCGCACCGTGATCTCGCTTAATTCAGTCTCTCCTTTTTTTCACTTTCGCGATCGCCTTTACACCACTTCTTGACGGGGGAAGGGGACGTTGCGGAGAGGGGAAAACTGAGGGAAGTAGCATACAGATGGGTTTTCCCACAGCGCTCTAAGCTCTGCAATCAACTATACCAAATGACTCCTTCATACTCTTCACACCACTGCGTTTCACTCCATTCACTCAACCTTGCCTCTTATCACTCAAACTCACACACGCACACATTCACGCGAATTTCCACACTCACACCTCCCACTTTAGCCAGCCGAACAATGAAAGGAAAAGGAGGGGTGGTTGAGGGAGTGGTGGGACGGAAAACAAAGGTGTAGCGGTTAAAACCGCTACGATATAGTATATTAAAAGAGTGTACATTTACAGCCAGTATTAGCTGGAGGCTATTGTTAACCATAATAAAAACAATTCCTCAGGACGCTGCTAAAACTTTCATTTCTATGACAAGAGGAACAAAATGAAATGGTTAAACTCGTTGTATGATTAATATTCTGTGAAGAAATACTATGTACTTGTCTGCATTATGAATATGTACATTAAATCTTTCCACGCAGAGACGCCTGCCAGAGTCTGACTCATAGCTTATGCAGTTACGTACATCGAGTAAATATCAGCATTCATTTCGTACAAAAGCTGCTTTCACATTAGTCAATTCTCAACGCATGTAGGATATTGTATAGAAATAATAAAAATAGTAATGGAAAAGCATAGCATGTGCAATTAATGTAGTGCAGAGCAATATGACCTCGTCTTTCTTTTCCTTTTCTACTTTAATACACGACCCGAACGACATACTTGATGCAACAACAACCCATCACCGTCGCATCACATCGTGTCTAGCGTTCATGGCTTAAGTTCCTTAGACAATTAAAACCTAATTTTTTTCATATCTACCACTAGCTAGAAAGATATCTAAATGTTTGAGGAGCCATGATGTGGACATTCACACAATGGTCTAGGACTGTTATCGTAAAACGTGAGTTTACCCCAGACCGTCTAGCTATCCCGCATAATAAATGTAGGACAGTAGACCCCTGATTTACGATATTAATCGGTTCCACGGGACCATTCGTTAATTGAATGCCATAGTTAAGTGAACCAGCATTCTAGCGGCCGCGGGATCGTTTCTATTACATCAGTGGTAGTGTGTTCAGTCGTACTCAATCTAGTACAGGTTCTAAATTTTCTGTAATGTTTTAAATAATATGTAACTAACACTTCGACTTTAATTCAAATATGCATATTGACTGCACATCGATTTTCCTTGTATCCGCAAGATGTGCCACTCCGCATGATGTGCCACTTCACTCCCGTATTCATTGTCTAAAAGCGACACCATCTCTGCGACTTTATATACAATCGCATTTTCCACCTATGATTAGGGAAGGTGGGCTATGATTTAGTCATACCTTTGCAAAATCTCGGAATTGGTAAACGGGCGTCTTTATTTTGTCCTCAAGCTATCAACTATACGTCGCAATCACCTGCAAGATACGCAAATAAACAAGCTTAAATGTATAAAGTGGCGCTGTGAACTTATTGAAATTATGTACAAGTTATAAGTTATGGTGGAAATAGGCTAATTATGAGAGATGAATAGCTTTGATAGCATAGACTACAGGTGAAGGAATTTTCAGTAACCTGTCCGTGACTAATAATATTCTAGCATATCGCCACGTCGCTCGGTTGTCCTCTGGTTCACAGACATTCCGTCTCCTTAAGCAGTGCCAGCTGTTTAAATGTCGCTCTCTTTGTATTCCCGTGGAGGTAGAAAGCCGAACATGAATCTCGATGGCATCAAAGGGGAGTTTTTTTGCTCACATCACTTTTCGGAACAGCTGACGTCTAGCTAGCCCGTCGTCATCATCTCCAGCAAGTGCATTGCTTCTAACGATCTTACTTCTCCTTACGCTAAGCCGGCCGCCCTGATATATTCGTCCCGTCAAGGACGTCCCTCAGAGATTGAATAACAAATTACAATGGACTGAAAAGTGGAGGTGAAAATATTCTTTCCTCGGAATAACTCAAAACACTTTCCTCGGAACAGCTGGACTGACTCATCAGGGCTGGAAGAATTTTTTGGGGCTTGTTGTTTACTTTAGGGACCAACAGCCTTCTTGAAGGCATCCGTTTACCAAGGAGGATAACGTCTAATACGCATTAAGAACACTGAGGAACTATTTTAATGGAAACCTTCCCGAGGATAAGTTGAACTTTCAGTGGGCAATAATTATGACCTCTGTTTCAATAACAATCAATTGGCCAATAAATATGGAATAATTACATGTTTACTTAAAAAATTGATGTAAGGTCGTTTATTTATCTCTCTCTAGATGAAGTGTTTTGCAGTGTCTAAACCTTGCCCCAGGCAACGAGTAATTCTTTTATGTCCTCAAAAAGCACGGTATTTCCATCGTCGTTATCGTGACGCTTGCAGTTTTTTCCTTCACTATTTTCTTCGATTCTTGGAGCTCTGCTATTACCAGCTCTCTCTCCAGATCATCCATATGGATGGATTCTTCGTCTATTGCGTGCTCTTTATCAAACCCTGTTTAATTGTGAATAACTCGGCTAAATGTTTTTCCAAGCAGTATTGAGGTATATTCATTCCGAGTCGAATATTCATTCCGAGACTCCACGATTAACCGAATACTATCTATAATACTGAGGTTTTCGGAAGTATTTCTGTGAGATACAATCGTGACCGCTGGACTCATCGAAGTATTTGGCAAACAATCTTTTTTATTACATTTTTTTTAATTTGCAATAACTTTCCGATCCATTGATTGGAGCAAAGAAGTGTTATTGGGAGGGATGAATTGCACTTTAATGTAGCCGAATTCCGCCTCGAGGAATGCGGCGGCATTTAATCGTGGCCCGGGGCATTGTCCGACACCAATATCGCTTTAAGTGGCAATTGGATTATCCCGAGGTGAATGTTAAGTGAGGGGCAGGACTCCGTTAACACCCACTCGTTAAATATTGGGCGTGTCGCCCAAGGTTTCCTATTGCAACGCCAAAAGACACTCAGGTTAGACTCGCCAACTTCATATTTCTGGAAGATTCTAGGATTTTCTGTGTGATGGACGAACATAGGCCGCAGTTTAAAGTCACCTGAAGCATTAGCTCCCAATAAAAGCGTTAACTTATCTTTCATGGGCTTATAACCAGGCAAGACATTCTCTTCCTTTGTGATATAAGTCCTCTCGGGCATTTTTATCCATTATAGGTTCGCTTCATCTACATTTAACACCTGCTGTGAGTAGTAACCTTTGTTTTCTATGAGTTTGTTAAGTGCCTAGAATATTTTTCTGCGGCTTCTCTATCTGCACCAGCAGCAGTCCCTTATTATACATTCAATGCTCGTACTTCCTCCGAAACAATTGAATAAACCTTTGCTCGCTTTGAAGTCTTCGTAGCGGACAGAACTTGTCGAAGTTCCCTGAGACCTTAGATCGTCAAAAATCTACTTGGCTTTCTCACATAAGTATGTCCAGGAAGAGTGTGAACCCTCAACCCCCTCTTTCTAATCCATTAAAACAGGAATCTCTCCTTTTCGAAAATAGGCTTTCTTCCTTTCTGCTAAGTGTTGGATTCGTCGGATTCGTGGATTTTTCTCAGACGCTCTTTCTATTTAGTTATTGTCGATATGGTATACTGTAATTGACCGTACTCGCGTGATGAAGTGCTAAAATGACCACCCTCATAATGGTTTTTCGTTATCGCCTTGATTTTAATTGTTATTTTCTCCTTGAGTATACTTTTAGGGACACGGTAACCATAGAATCTTCCTGCAACAAACAGCTTCTTCTGGAAAATTTTTCAATCAAATGCTAAATATGTGGATCGATAAGACACAGTCCACATTACGAACTACGCCCTTCGCTGACAAAAACCACTTTACATGCTAAACACTTGGAGACAGATTTTCACACATCGGTCGAGCCGTCAGCGACCCAAATGGCACTGCGATGCTGACCATGCTGACTCTTCTCTTGAACGCTCGGTGCGAATCCATACGTGACATTCATTTCGATGCAAGGGGGATAAGCCATTATAATACGACCTTATTCGTCACCGAGACACGTTACGATGATATTCGTCTCGTTTCATTGTTGCGATTTATAATATCGTAGTTCCATCTACAGCTTTATGTATCCTGAGATGAGGTTTATACTTCACATTAGCAAATGTAATAATTTTAATGGAGTTTCGGCATTCTGTTTACTAATTTCAGTTGGCCAATCCTAAACTTTTTTCGGATGTGGGAGTTGTAAGTATTTGAGATAATAATTACTCAGCAAATCATTGAATAAGCTTGGGTTAAATCGGCTTAAAACTTTTATTTCCTCCAAAAGATACTTGTAAAATCATGAACCGATATTATTTTATCTGTTATATAGTATATAACGACTACTTTAGAACAGGAAGTATTATGACGGATTAATGAAATTTCGATGGTAAACTCAGTCATTTTGTCTTTTATTCTTGGGCAAAATTGTGGATCACTGCATCGATAAACCTTGAATACTACGCTTTACTTGCTGATGGAATATTTGCGAAAATAAGTAAATGAGTTTTTAGTGAAAACCCACCAAATATTCCCCACCCCTATAATATTTCTTGTCCAAGTTTCGACGGTCTCTCATCTTAAGTTAAGGTTAAATATGCACTCTTTTAAGAGACAATTACGTGAACCCCTGTTCTAGTAAATAAGTTTCATATCCTTACCAAAACAAGCATGCACTTCTTCACGTCAAACACTGAATTGGTTAAGATTAATTTTTCAGGGAGAAAATTGAAGCTTATGCAATATTCCACTCAACATGGAAGGGAATTTTCGTATTGATGTAGGGAAATTAAAAGAGAACACATTTACAACAAGCATTAGCTCAAGGCTCTTTGCATCCATAATGGAGGCAATTTCGCAGGACATTTCCAACATGTTTTAGAGAAATAACAAAAGGCTATAAGTAACTTTTACTAGTTTTATTAGATCGAATTTTTTCAAGAAACTATCAATGTTATACATTACATTTTATTTTACATTTTATAGTTTTCTTCCTTATTTGTTATCAGAATTCAGCGACATATAAGACGTTTCACTTATCTATTGCGCGTTCATCAATAGCAAACGACTGTAACTTCTAAAAGTTAACTTCCACGTCTTTTAATGTAGTAGTCCAATAAATATTAACACTTCCTTGTTTTTTATCGGCATGCAGAGACATATGTAAGACACTCACCGTGTTTTTGCGCGTACATCAAGAACAAGTGACTGCGACTTCTAACTGGTACCTTCCATATTTTCCATAGGAATTGTGCAATAAATACAAACAAATGTGCGTGCATATAACATATAATAGTTCTTTTTGTCACTTTTTGTTTTTGAAGTGAATTGAGCCATATAAATGAGACGCTTCATGTGTCTGTTGCGCGTCCATCAATGGCAAACGGATGTCTTATATAACTACCTTCTATGTTTTCCATCGAAGATGTGCAAGAAAAATCAACCACTTTCGTGCGTAGAACACTTAATATGCATCTTCCTTGTTTGTTATCGGAATTGAGCGATAGACATAAACATGGCACGAGTTTTGCCACACATATCAAGCGAGTACTTGACGCCTTTAACTTGAGGTCGAGAACTAACAGTTTCAGTGTCTTCAGTGAATACGTCAAGAGCAAATAACTATGACCTCAAAAGCCAACATCCATATTTGGTGAACGAAAAGGAATAAGCAAACGAAGTTCGATGAAGACGCTTTCATTCCGGAGGTGAGAAATGGCGCGTCAGTTCCATTACAAATCGCGTTGTGTGTTTTGTTTATTTATTTCGTTCCTTGGTGATGTCTGCCAGCTTCCTCAGGTCGACCCTCTCTCAAGGCGCTCCAACCAGCTGGCAGCAGACAGTCGCCACACATGCTTTTCACCTAATTCATATTTCTAAATCTGCCGAGTAGTGATTGCACCATGATTTGCATGTTCCCTGCATGACTCTTATGTCACATTCTCATATCAACAACATGGATTATTTTAGTATTATCTGTAGCATTTGTAGTACTTTGGTAATGTGGTACTTGTTGGAGGAAGTTATTTTCTTCACTGCAGTTCATATAGGTGATAAGTCACGTCCTGCCAAACACCCTTATGGTGTCTTGCAGGGTAATAAGTAGATGTACAGTCACTTCAAAAAGTATCGCGACACACTACGCTTGCGGTTCGTATAGGTCGGCTGTTGAAGCCCGAAGCACGTTGGCTATCCTGGGTCGTCATTGCTGACTATGAGAAACGTCTGGTACATATGACATATATTCTAAGTGAAGTAGGACTATGCTTGACTATGTACTATGGACTTCGTTTGCGTTGGAAGGCTAACACTGAAATGAATTCACAGCTGGGCGCAAGGGTATTCGCAACTCAGAGACATCGTAATCATACTGGGCAGTTCTCTTACGAAGAGGAAAGTGAAAAGAGATCCTATTTGCGAAACCAGCACGACCCAGTGCGCTCTGATGGTGGGCTTGTTGAGAGGCGGGCAGTCGGCGTCCAATGCGGCTGCCGAGCTAGGAGTCCATTTTCACCTTCCTCACAGATGAGCCTTCTTCACAGATGGCTAAGAAGGGCAAACGAGGATGAGACATCCTAAAGTACGCGCTCGATCTGGGAGGCCCCACTGTACCACACGAGACGTGGATGAGGCAGTATTTGCCTCAATGACGAATTCTCCTTTGACGGTTGGTGGCATACCAACTCTTAAAAGGGATTTAAGACAACAGTGTAGCTAAAACAAAGTGCTTAATATATTTCACGAAGCAGGCCTTTGAAACTATCGTCCGGCGCGGAAGCCCAAATTGACCAAGGATCAGAGGGCCGCCCGTTTGGATTCTATCGCAAAAAATATCACCAATTATTAATCCTTTCGGGACCTCTCCATGTTCAGCGATGAAAAGTTTTTCCAGAGTAATGGAGACGGAAAAATTAGCCTGTGGCGTCCAAGTGGAACTCGATAACTAAAATCACAGCTATTTTTAATCACCCTTTTACTTGTGGATGTTTGGCATATGCATTGTCGCGTTTCTTTTTTTTAACAATTACGCTATTACTTATTTGTGACTTAATAGCGATATGTGTTCAACAGGTGAGCTGCTGGTAATTAAAGGAGTAAAAACGGTACTTTATCCTTTTCAATTCTCTACTTCGAAATTGTTATTTTATTGCATTTTTTATAAATCGTCACGAAAATTATTTCACAATTTTAGGATGCTATGCACTGAAACAATAATACTATCCAATGGCTTTAGTAATATATCTTGTAATTATCCATTAGGCGGCCAAATTAAAATATCAGACTTGGATGCCCGAAAGGCTCTCTGGTTCGCTGAGCTTAGATAGGTTGGAGCTAGTTTTCCCATGCATTCGTCTCTTCTTCGTTTCACCTCCATGCGACTTCGCTCGTATAATCACTCAATCGTTTACTCCACTCAATATTGCTTCACCACATTTCCGTTCTTACTTCTTTCACCGAATACATCCTCAAGGCCGAGTCAAGGAAGAACTGTCCTCGCCTCTGAACAAGAGCACTCCCATAATGCAGTCCAACTTAACCAGGCGCTTTGTCTGTTGGAAAATGGAATGTGTACCTGCAAATTCTCATTGCCACCAGAGACGACCCAGGATAGACAACCTATCGAGCATCGACAGCCGACCTATACGAGCCGCTACTCTAGCGTGTCGCGATACTTTTTGAAGTGACTGTACATGTTTTCACGCGTACATAAACAAGCAAACATCCATAACTTTTAAAAGGTAGTTTCCATGACTTACATAGAAGTTGTGAAATAAATATTAATAATTTTACGAGGACGTAATTGTAAAACGTTGAATTCTCCGTTTTCTACCATTCTTGAGAGACAGACAGAAGTTAATGTACGAGTTAGTCAATGTAAAGTAAGCTGACAAACGATATTTCAGATTGTAAAGTGTCCCCAAAATCGTTCACCATTTAAGAAAAGATAGAATAAACCAAGCCTGCGGCGGAGTAATTGTGGCTGTAAAAAATACAATCGTCAGCCAAGCAAAGATTGTTCCAAAGACCAGCCTTATATCTGTATAGTTTTTAATTTAATGCCCTTAATACAAAACAATATTTGTGAACTCGTACTACAGACCACTCTATACTGACCTCCATTCAATTTTTAAACTAGAAATGCAGATAAATGGCATCACATCCAGGGATCCCGAAAGAAATTTAATAATAAATGGAGATTTCAATGTTCTCTTTATAGATTGGAAGACCTACAGTTTACTACCCGGGGGAGGTATAAAGACATATGTGAGTCCCTTTCTGTACACCTTTTCATTAAACGCACTACTTCAGATTGCTATGGCACCTGGCAAAGGAGATACTATTCTTGATTTACTGGCTACAAATCTACATCTACGGAATACCGAGCAAGCCATCACTAGGGTGTGGGGCACGGGGAGATTCCACACCAGGCTTGCAGCACTCATCCTAGTTTAAATGAGAACCGCGCACGTTCCCCGGATGCCAGACGTGCCAAAAGCAGTCAGGACAACAGTATGCAGTCAGACCAGTTACTTGGAGTGATACGTAGAAGAACGTGCCACCATGCAATACATTACTCAAGATACAAATATTGGTCAGTATTATCGATATGGCAAATAAATAGCACGACAAGGAACTAAAACATTCAAGTGTATATCATGCCGGAAATTGCGTGCGTGGTTAGTACAGTGGTGGAAGAAATTAACGCAAAATTTTTCGCGCGCCAGAATGCGGCATTCTTGGGAACATCTAGGAGCAGCACACACGTCGTAAGACTGGCAACACTGAGGCAGTCATCGTCTACCGTAAATATTTGAAATCCACAATGGAACTCACATTCTCCGGACCCCTCGAACTTACTCATTAATTGCCTTACCCTACATTATTTTTCCCTACAAAAAGATTAAAATTGATCGTTTCGTTGCCAACGAAAAAATTTAATGTCAGAATTTCGATCAAATCGACAGTTCAGACGCTAGAGCTCAAAATTGTGAGAAATGATATGGACGAAAGAGGAATTAAAAAAGAAGGAAGGAATTTAAAAAATATCAAAATGTACGCTCTGGGAAACATAGCTAGCAGTTAACTTAATTAGAATGTGAAATTTGTTTTTCATTAAGAGGATTCCTCAATCTACCGGGACTAAAGCCGTTTTCGACGCAATCGTATTTCGCCTTAAACTCGCGCGTAAGTAATACTCCGACAGCAAACCAAAGTTCTTTTGCCGGGAAAACATCCCAAGTGATGCTGCTAAATTTTGATTAAAGGCCATTAACAATGCATCTAACAAAGCCGTATTAAGCTTAATCTTAAATATCCATGACATTCCATATGATTTTAAGAAAGTACATAATATTCCCGTCCTCAAGGGTGGGAATAAATCAATTGTTGAGAACTAGCGATCTGTCAGCAAACATCTGTAACCTGTAAATTTATGGAAAAAATCATTGCTAATTATTTGCGTGGGACGATAATAATTGTCTGTTTAAAACAACATGCCTTACTCAAGGGGTAATCCTACGAAACTCAGCAATTTGGGATCTGTCAGTAAATATACAATTGGTTATATAGGGTTCAAGAAGTAGATGCGGTTATGCTAGCCCAAGACCTTCGGCAACGTGTCTTACGATAAACTGAAAGAAAAGATTGGGAAACTAAAAATAGGATGATATTATGGAGAGAGACCTTCTTATGGGGTAAATGTCACCAAGTTCGTCTTGGAAACGAAGTCTGCCAAATTCTATGTGGACGACTGTATTTTCCACGGGAAAATCCAAGACGATAGCGATATTGAAGTCAATTGAATAACAACCAAAAGATAAATAAATGGGTAGTGAATAACGAAATAGAATTAATTATTCCAAAAAGCAAATTATTCAGTTCCTCAAACGGTAAGGCACGTGCGATAAGGGAAGAATGGATAATTGTCGCTACATGGGGATATAACCAAGATGAATTTCCAAGCAACCAACTATTCCTAGGCAAATAATACTTTGGAAGTGACTGAGAGGTGAGGTGTGTAAGATAACACGTTAATTGAAACTTGATACTCTCGAAGAAAAATGCGCCAGCTCCATGACCCAATCTCGCAGCTGCGGCGGTGTCGGGTTCCGCTGTGGAAGGAGAGAGGAAGACTGGAAAGGGGAGGGAACTCTCAAGTTCCACGCTCCGACATAGTTTCCGATACATGCTTGGGAGTTCGCTCTCACGGCCTACGACCGTCGCACAGTGGGCGAAAATAAAAAAAAAACTTGCCAAAATCCTGAATTTTTACTATTTTTTTGGAAAGCAAAAATGGTACAGTCTGATAACATAATGTCTAAGGATTAAGGAACTATGGCTATTTAAATATTTGGTTTATCCATAAAACCATCAGAAGCCGTTAAAAATGAGAAAAAATAATAAAAAATTTCAAATCGGAATTTCCGCAAAACTCGAGGTTTACTTTCGCTCGTGAGTCGTTAAGCTGGTTTTCCATAAATTTCAAAGCATATTTTCTGAAAGGGTAAACATTTTCTGAGAATTATACGGAAAAATTTATCTGTTTTTATTAATTTTTCATATAATAATTAAACATTCAAAAGTTCACTATTTTTGGACTATTTTTTTCATAAAGTGGAAAAAATCTTTATGAGGGCGACGAGACTCGATCGAAAAATATTAATGGTAAGAAAGACCTGAATTTTTACTATATGTTTCAAAAGAAAAATCTTGCTCCAACTTGCACCTTTTCCTTTAAGGATGGGATATGTATAAGAAGACGAGGCAGCCGCCCGGCCCGCGGAATTTCATGATTTGGTTGTTGCTCCAATTTAAAGCAAATAACGTTTTCACCACTTTGATTTTTACTCCAATTGTTAGGAAAGATGCCAAATTTAAAAATAAAGGCAACTATTTGTCCACAAGTACATTCACACTCTCTTTGTGGCATAATGAAAGTGGAAAATTCGCCGCGGCCGCCGGTCACCCATGAGCCCGATGAGGGCATGTGACCAAATATCTGCAGAGTGGATATTTTTCCCTTATTCCTACTCATTCTCACATGGATACAGGGAATTTCCCGCACTTAAGAATGCTACTCATAAAATTTCACTGCGTAATTTAACGAAAAAATTTTCACTCCGGATATGTCAAAAAAAAAAGAAACTTTCGCACTTCTTTGGGTCTCTCACTCAGACATGATATTCGATTTACAAATTCAGAAGATTGAACCAAACTATTTTTTAAATAAATGTTCGATTTACTGAATCATTTCAAAGTAATTTAAAAGTTAATATAGTCTCAGGTAAGTTCACTATCTCGAGTAATTGACGCAATCAGATATCCGGTCCATTCGCTCGTTCATGAATAGTGTTTCATTGATTGATTAATTGGTGAGTGGATATGAACATCAGACGACAGGCAGGACGTAGAAATAAAGTGCGGCCGAGTTCCTGAGAATGGGAAGTAAACATCTCATTTGACGAGCAAGGAGACCGCTCTGATTACTTTATAAAGCCTGAATTTGTGTAAAACACACACGGTTGAGGTCGGTATCCATTTGCTGGGTCTTCCGCGATTTCTAAGAAGTTGTGGCGACAGTAAAGTCACATCGCATAGATTACTTATGAGGGTGCTAGAAGAGGCCTCGCCAAGGTTTGAACTCCAGACGTTTTTGGCCTCAGACGAACGCTCTCCCTCTAGGCTACTGCATCGATCAAGATAAGTCTGTCCAGTGGTTCTTAGTGTACATCGAAAAAAGGAAATCCAAACGTTTCCTGTAAAAACTAGACCAAATAATATGTCCTGGACTTTTGATAGTAGTTTTCAGAAAGTAAATATTAAAACGATACGAGGAAGTAAGCATGGAATTAAGAAATGTTTTTAACGCACGAGGGCGGAAACTTACATAGGGTATTTGGGTAACGGACACATTTGTAAAGAAAATTTTCTCCTCATGAAAACCATTCTACACTACCAGATATCCCATATTTCAACGATAAATCCATAGGATAATACACCAATACGTTAATTGTAATGTATGATATTTCTCGGGAGTGGTTTGAAACCTCATTATGCAACGTTCACCCACAGCTATTCCCTACAAGCGGGAAAACTTTTTATTGTAAGTGGATTTGATCTGGCGAGTAAAAGCATTTTTGTCCCAGGTAATAATTTTTTCATTATAACGTTTCTAAATTTTCGAGATAAATGCTTTTTAAAGGGTTCGAAGCTCTAAAAATATGGTAAGTATCTCTACATAATTGACTACAACTTCGGAACCTCGACTGGCTGCGGGGTGAAGCAAACTCATCACGTTTATAACTCTAAGGCGATCTCGCGAACGTGGACATTAATAGTATTTCTGCGTCTGTTTATTCAGGCTTTATAAAGGAAGCGGAGCGGTCTCCTTGCTCGTCAAATGAGATGTTTACTTCCCATTTTCGGGTACTCGGCCGCACTTGATTTTTATGTCCTGCCTGTCGTCTGATATTCATATCAACTCACTCGCCAATTAATCAATCAATAAAACGCTATTCATGAGCGAGCGAATGGACCGGATATCTGATTGCGCCAATTACTCGAATTAGTGAGCTTACCTCATGCTACTTTCACTTTTAAATTAATTTGAAATGATTTAGGAAACAGGACAATTATTTTTATGAGGAATTAGAGTTTGGTTCCACCTACCGAATTTGCAAATATCGATTACTTATCTGAGTGACAGGCCAAATAAGTGTGGAATTGTCTTGAGAATATCATAAATACGGTTTTTGAAGTTTTCCCAGCATCGTTTTCTAGGTTTGCTATGAACAATATATTAGCCGTGTATTTCAACTGGTCAACTTAGAGGATGGAGGATAATACTTAAAGGATAAGATAAATGATTGAACCATTCGCGGTGAAAAACTTTGGGCTAAAATTATGCAGTTAAATTTTATGAGGAGCATACACACACTCACGCGTAATTATGCTCCGACAAAATTGTATCTCGTATCTTCCCCTTAGAAAGTGGTAAAATACTAAAAATCATCTCTCTACCGTGTAGCGAATAGGCAGTAATTAGATATTTTCCGTATGCTCATTTGTGTTCTCCTCATAAATCCGCTGAGTAGTCAATGGAGTATAAACTAGGAATGTGCACCATCAAGGGTTATACGATTGCTACGTCCCTGAAGAATAGATCCCTCTTCAAATAAGTCGTTATATTATTGCTTCTAAGGAGGTTAAAGTTACGAGTTCCCTACATGAAAATATTAACAGACTTTTTACAGGGTCATAAATTTAATTTTCTTTTAGATTTCAATTTCTATGAATTCTTATGGATTTTGAAAAGGGACACTTGAATGCTTTCTTTAGAACGAGTGGAAAAGGCCAAAATGTATGCATAATTATCTCAACATGAGTCACTATGCACATGATCACAGTAATTGATCATCGAGAAATATGCGCTATTTACATAGAGAATGAACATTTTTATTAACCTAATAATCAATCCATCCCCCTCCATTCTCGATTTCTTGACCAAGTCTCTGTGACATGGAGTTGTCCACATTTTGGCCTCATCTTACTGGGTTCATTTCCCATTCTTCCTCCACCATTTTCCACATTGCGTCTAAATTTGGGGTCGTTTCGTTTGAGGGAGTCGAAAAACGTTTGTTTCTCGCATTTTCCTCATAATGAACGCTCAAATGCTTCCTAAGGTGTTGAGGTCTGGGCTTCTTGCAGCCCACTCCATCTGAGTTACATGGTTTGTTTTGAAGCATCTCCTAGAATTTTGACATTTGTGAACTCTGAAGTATTCCTAGTTGTGGACGAAAAGTGAATATTGATTAACATGAGAATAAACATAGTTCTCATCCTAGCGGACAATTTGATCAATTTCGTGTAATAGTAGTTAGAAATAGGAATTTTTACGCATTAACTCGAAATAAAAGTTCAGATGGTGAAAGTCGAAGGTGCAACACCTATTCGCCTAATTTTTCGACAGATGTCTTTGCCTTTTACAAACCTACTACCCGACTCTTCCACCTTAAAGAAAGATGAGGCATACTTATAAAGGCTAATTAGATCTTTTTTTCCTCCAAGAATTTACGGAGAGGCCGCTATAAACATAAAAAATATCTCTGCTTCGCTGTCTGCTCTGCTTATCCGTCTATCGAAGTTCGTCTCAATGAATTAGTCATCGGTAAACCTTAGCAAAGCTCCGGGTGGTGGTGGTCGGGGTGGTTTGCTGTTCTGAATGACGCACAGGTTTCAAATACTTGCTGCACCGGAAAGAAAAGGCTCGCCGCGCTTCGAAAAATTTGGAAGCTCCCGTCGAATACTTTCGTAGGGGTGAAAGAAGTCAAATACCACTTCTTCCCTGTGGGTTAAACGACTGGCGCCCGAAACATTATCTTTGGCAGAAAAGGTATCGCCCGCCACATAAGGGGAAAGTAAGCTCTTACTAAAGGCATACTATGTCCCAAATCAATATAATGCGGCCCTCATACATCCGATTTTGAATGGATTTGTATTAGCGGAGCTATGATTCGACATGTGGAAACCTTTTGGTGTCCTCCAAGATTACTCGTTACCTTAACTCTGGCTCAAGTCAGCCGGCCACAAAACCCATGCACGATGGGAACTAATGGCGTTTGATTGGAATGGTCTGGGCTGATGAGGCGAAATCCGAGAACTACTGCTTTCTGTTCGTGTTCCAGTGAGAAGAGTATGCTTTTTCCTACCCTTATAGTTCTATTAAACGTTCGCAGACAATATCACCACGCATTGTAAAAGTAACTTAGTTCATTGTAACGCATACAGACGCAAATAATTTCAGAGAAAGGATCCGAAACTCCATCTGACATAAGAAATCTCGGCAGTTTTAACTAGGTAGCAAACCCAAATCGCAATCATGATTCTTCATAATCATTTATTTTTGTGGCTACCCTTATGTCAGTATGTGAACGGAATTAGTGACCATTAAGCAGTAAGTGCTAACACTTACTGCCTAATGGTCACTAATTCCGTTCACTGTTTTAACATCAAGGACGCTTTCAGGTATGTTTGTCGCCAAAAGATCTAAAACATTCTATCCTCTCCTGGGTGTTGTTATTAATTGATGCAATGAGTTTGATGTAAAAGTATAGAGATGAGTGTCGCACAACTCCTTATCTTTTCCACCATTTTTGAAACTATATGTCTTCCACTCTATAGAGGAAACGTTGAAAGCACATCCAAATACTATTACATTCGTCCTTTTGATTGATGTAATGCTTCCCCTGCCTTTCTAACTGCAAAACTGTGTTTCAACTTAAATTGGGTGGCCTGTAAAATGCGCTTATAAAAATTCTTTTCGAAGAGCATTTGATGGTACACCACCGACTTTCTACATCATTTTCTGGAAATATTTCGGCTCTAAATGCGATCTCATCTTTTACAGCTGTAAACTCATCTCCTCCTGCTCTCGCTAATTGGTCTTTTCTATACATTGCATACGATTTTTGGAATATCTCGCTATCAAAAATTTCACTGGACAACCAGATTTCAAATGTACCACATCAAGCAATAAAGGTGGACACTGTCGAGGGAATTAGTGTCCATAGGGTAGTTAGAGCTAAGTTTTCCTTACATGTCTCTAAAAACTTTAACGAACAAGAAAATTTTACATTTTTCAAGGAGCTGATTTCGAAGGATTCAAATTTTATCTAAAACGTTCCTTTCCCGTCTTCCGAGAATCAATGATTAAGTTAGACGCGGAGGGTACTTGGAAAGCCTTTCTTTCGATGGTGCATTCAGGAATTTTAAATTATATCCCAAGTAAAGTAAAAAAAAGAGAGCAGTGAACGAAGATAGTACGACGCGGAAGTGAAAAAATCGCTGAGGAGACGGGCGTTTCGGCTCTCGCCGCAGGACTACAACTTCCTTCCCCGGTCTGGAAGCTTTCGCTTATACCCAGGGACTTGGAAGAGGTGGAAGGAAGGGATGGGATGGGAAGGTTAGCGAAACCGCAGCCCCTTCGAGGCCGACACCAATGAGGCGGATAGAGGTCAAAAGGACCTCTATTTGGCCTCCGCCTCCCCGAAGTGCTCGTGTTAGTTTGGTTCCCCCAAACAACAAAGACGAGTTACCGTCGGCTCCGCTTTCGCAAGAGCCTACCGCACATCTCTGTGAACCGAGAGAGCCCGTTGCCCAAATATTTGGGATGGGGTGTCTCTCTGACCCACTTTACGGGTTGCCGCCGTGCGGTCTGCCGACATACGTCATAGGGGTGAGGATCACCGGACCCACGGAGACATGACCAGTACAAGGTGCCAGGTCTTTTCATACTGCAGTTCTTCATTTAAAACTCATCCTCATTGTGAAAGATAAAATTCTTAGAATGTACAATTTACAGTGATATGCTCTTACTAACTAGAAGCTATCAGTTGGGACTCGATTTTTTCGGACTCCCTTTTCACTGATGACCCGTGATTTTTAGACTTTTCAGAGAACTACTCATTTTTTCGTCAAGACAGTGTGGAGGGATTCCGCTGGAATAATGATCAAACCACCTTGCAACCCTTCGCATTGTTGGAAACAAATGATAAAGATTAGTCGAGGTGGAAACAGTTTTCTAGGCATTGTTGGGATTTTATGCCTTCTGATCTTTTTGTTTTGAATAGGCAGGTACTTTCGGTTGACATTATACGCGAGAGGTACTTCATCACAATATGAATGTTGCGAAAGTGCAACGCGAAGGGATAGTATGCCGACGGAAAATAATTTCTCCCTTTAAAGGAATATTACCATCGCAGTTTTACGTGTTTTGAGAAAAATGCGTTTGAAGTTTATACGCACGCTCATGAGTTTCTTCAAAGCCAGGGATTTTTCTCGACTTTGCAATCTTGGCAAATTTTCTATTCCGGACCCACACATGCCTTTAAGCGGCATCGTATTCCGGCAACGATCATTTGCAGTATCCATGTTTAAAACCAAGAACTTCCATAGATTTACCGTCCGATATTAGTCACATCTATCTTATGCTAAGCCATTGAACGTGAAATTTAAAGCTCAACAATCAAATTCAAAATGTTTTCAGAATATAGATGTAACGTATATGGTCCTTCCACGACTCATCGTTTGAAAACGGTAGCTGGTTACTAACCGTGATTGAAGAAACCCACTGCCCCTCCAGCGCAAGATGGCTTATAGCTGTCCTCCATGAAATAAGAAAGTGAAAACCCTTCCTTAGGGCACGAAAATGGTCCTCATTGATGGGTGAAGGTAACGTGGCTGGACGCTAGGCGTAGGGAGCAAGGAACTCTGCGGGAGACCTGCTCGCCTCGGATTCCCAACAAAGCGTCTCGTCCGTTCGCATCCTCGGCTGATGACCCCTATGGGTCTTTTTTGTACAGGATTTCCATACTTCGACAATTTCAAAAAATTCTCAAGCATGTCGATTAGTGGTGTCTTTCATCGTCTTAAGATGGTCGATGCTTTGCAGTACTAATTTCGTGGAACATACAGGAATATGAACACAGATTCGTGGAACTTGCTCCATGTTGGAAAGATAATTCATATATAAACACGGGTTACTAACACCGTTCCTCAGACGCAGATCTGCAAGGGCAGGAAAACGATGGATTTTCTGAGCAGCGTGGCAGCATTCATGCAGCACATTTCCAACGTGGGAACAATGCTTTTCCTCTTATCGTTGGGAATTGTTGGGAATGGGAGGGAGAAGCTCGTTACAGGTGCGGGGTGGGGACCTGCAGGAAGCATGCCCCCTTCAAAAAGGGAACTTTTTTCAGGAAGTTTAAATCCAGGAGCGAGGTCGTGATGGCAGTTGCCTTTGGGTGGATCCTGAAATATCCAACCTGTATGATTGAAAGGGAATTGGGTCTCAATCTGAAGACAGTGGCGCACATGCTATCCTCCTTCAGGGAGCTGATTACCGCATGGTTGCTGCAAAGTGGCAAAAAATTAGGTGGTGTAGAAATTGACGAGAGTGCCTTTGGCAAAGGAAAATACAACCGGGGGCGCCTGAGAACGAGGTGGGTTGTTGGCGGTATTGACCGCTCAACCAAGGACACGTTTCTTTGTGTCGTGAAGAAGCGAGATAGAGAGACGCTGCCAGTAGTCATCCAGAGGTATGCGGAATGGAGAGAGACATTAGGTTGCGATGGCAAGGCTCCGCCTTTAGCAGGTGATGATGATGGAATATTTTAAGTAATATCCAATTAGGCATATTGGGTTAATAATATATATATATATTTAAATATTTTGAAGGAATTTTGAATTTCAATATCAGGGGATTTTGTAAAAAGTATCTTTTAAGAAATCTAATACGCTGCTCTAGATGCATTGTGCATTTTTTTAGCATTCAGTCCCCGGGCTTCAGTCGGATCTTATGATGAACTATGCTAAAAGTCTCGAATAATCTCTCTAAAGATGAATAATCCAAAGAACTTTTTTTATGCTTATTGATAATATAGCCATTGATAAGTTTCGCCGTATTAGTTTATCGGAAGGCGTTTTTGTTCATCGCGATTCGATTCCAGTATGCATTATTAATCTCGCTATCGTTGCGAATTCATCGTTATCTCTCGCGTTGTTTTGAGTTGGGCGTTGTCTCATTTACAGCAAGATGCATGATTAAGACTCCCCTCCTCAAGATAATCGCCTGTCGTCCATCCTAGCAGACAGCTCGACAACTTAAGACATTCAGTCAAGTGAAGAAGCATATAATGTCGAGGCTTGCTTCATCGACACGGAGTAAACTTTCTTTTCAACGCAGAGGCACAATTAGTAAAGCGACAGCTTAAGAGGTATGTATACTGTGTAAATTAGTCCCAGTTCCGTATGAGGCCAGTTTTTCGTTGTATTAGGACGTGGAACTACTTATTCAAGGCAGGCTCTTCATTTATTCGTTCTTTTCTTTAATTTCTGAATGTTGCAACGTAACAAAGAAACCGTCATCAATATAGACCGTAATGTGCATAATACGTAAACGTATAACGATGACCGTATACCAGGTATTTAGAAAATTTGGTTGAGATTTTTCCTCTAGTCATGACAGAGACCAGTTTCGAATTTAATTTTCTTTATTTCATCAGCTGTAAGTAAAACACTATCAATATTTTCCCATCAATGGTGCAAATAATTTGTTTTAATGGACTGAAATTCCCCGTAATAAACTAAATTAGCATGCACAATTTTTTATTTGACCCCTTTTTTGAAAACTTATGGAATAATAAGCCTTTACATCGACTGTTTTTTTACGATTCTGTATTATAAAGTCTGAGGTGAGTAACTGATTTCCATTAAAAACAACTTGAGAAAACATACAAGGTACATGCTATTTGATTTCTGAGGAGATCTAGGTGTTAGGAATTTCTCATCTGCTTTAAATACGGTCTGGTATATAAAATACTTGCACTAATTACCACGTAAAATGGCTAATACTGTTGGTAAGTGTCTCGAAAATCAGTGCTTTAAGAGGCTGATGTCTTGGTATCTTTGAAAGGTGAGATATGGTTATATGGATATATATATGGAATCAGACCAAATTCATTGAAATCTAACTTAAATGATATCGGTAAATAATTGATTTATCCTTTAAAAATAGTTGAGAAAACATACAAGGTATTGCTGCTTAATTTATGATGAAATCTAGATGTTACAAATTTCTTATCTTTTTGGAACTAAGTCTTTCTCGAGTGCATATACTTACAAATTCCCATGCTATAAAATGACTGGTTTTGTTGGAAAGTATCTCGGAAATTAGCGCGTTCCTTAAAGCGTGGAAATTAGAAAAAATGACTTATATTTTGGTATCTTTTGAAAGGTGTGACATTTTCATTTTTATGAGACCAAATTCATCGAATTCCAGGAGATATGAAATCTCGCTTAAACATCCTTTAACGTATACGCAACAATATGCTAACCTTTAAAAGATGCTCCAAATTTCTAAATTCTCTTGTATGCTCTGGTTGGCTGGAGATTTTTTTATAATGCGTTTTTTGAATCCGTAGAGAGAAGCGCGAAGTTTCAAGCTGGCCGATATGTCTTACCATCAAGGACTAGATGTCCTAGACTGGCGGACATCTGCGGACTGCGTCGAGCGGTCCAACACGTTCGCTAAGACCCACATTCCGTGAGGTTAAAGCCGAACTTTGTGCTCTAATAGGTGTTCGCTCTTTATTATAAATTTTGAGGTCACCGGAAATTCTCAAAACTGGTACTACAGAGTAAATATAATATTGACCGCTCACCGTACACACAACGTACACGTATATTTTTGAAGTAGTTCGGGAAGGAAAACCTAAATGGCGACGGAAGACTTTTTTGACTAGGGGAAAAAATTGTGCGTTCCACATATCTGAAAATTAATATAGCTCTATACGGTTTAAATATATGTGTACTGAAGTAGAAAGAGACGCTAAGTTTAGTGGTGAAAATAGTTATTTGATTTTGCTCATAATAATAGTTTAAAAAAATATTTCCTCGAATTTCGTCTACTAACTTGCCTCTTCCGAGGTTATATTCCTAATCCAGTTGCCGGCAGACTGTTCTCAGTTTTAAGTTGAAACATTTAGGAAACGTTTATTACACGTTTTTATCCATACTGGTGAACTTTAATTTGAGTTCAACTCAGTTTCAACGTTCTTATATTTGTTTAAATATCTTTTGGACGAAAAATCTGGAATTTTGCAAGGTACAAACCGATCGCCTGATAACTTTCGTATATTACTAAATAAGCTGCGTATGAAATTTGGTAAAAACTAAAAATGTATTTTTGGTGAAAAAATCGTAACTTTATCTTGAACACGAAAGGAGTTACGAATTTTTGATTTTATCAAATATTTTGACCACGCCGTAATTTCAGCCGCTTGCCATTTCGTGGCAGTTTTGCGGGCTATCTTCTTCACTCAATTGTCGGCAAACAGTTCTCAACACTAGCCTAAAGCTTGAAGGGAAAGTTTTTTTTATACCTTACTTCCCATATCGGCAATCCTTTTTATGTTTTTAGCACAGTTTCGACGTTGTTATATTTAGTTAAGTATCTTTGGGCCAAAAATTCCGATTTTTGTAAGGTAGGAAGCAGACGCCAACCAACTTTCGTACCATACGACATAGGTCCACGTATGTTGCGCATGAAATTTGGATAAAACTAAAAATTTATTTTTGGTGAAAGAATTGTAACTTTATCTCGATTGCAAAAGGAGTTATGAATTTTTGATGGCCACATCTCGTCAGGCTTTCCTCACTGGCCTGAGTTCTGCGCTGAAGGCTCCCACCTCCCAAGGAGGTCGGTTTGCCATTAGACTTTAGTTAGTTTAGTTGGCGAGGGAAGGCTATTTTTTGATGAGGAAAGGATTTTCCGTGAGTGAAAAATTTTTCGCTTCAGGAGACGAGACATCCCACTGACGTTCTTCGCTTCTACGAACGATCAGGATATCGGATGAGAGAGAATTCGCGTAGTTTGCTTCGGAAAATTGTACTTTAATTAGGAAAAACATTTTGGGAAATACTTCGCGTTAGTGAAGTGCAAATATCATTTACGACGTTAAGATGTAGTACGAAGTTGTTGACGTAGTGATAAGCTATTTTGTGCTGAAAAAATACATTTAAATCGGATTACGCGAATGGGCCTCTAAACTGAAGAAATGCATTTTTGTCTTTCGCGAACGTGAGAAGATGGGTGGTCGGTGCCTTAGATCTATTTGCTTGAGAGCGGGATGAGTAATGGGCCATTCAATTATTCTGTCAGATATGAAAGGAAAGAGGGAGTTGGGTTCTTCCGGCTCTTCTTCAATTGTCTTACGTATGGGGGCCGAGATCATCTTATGTAAGATTTTGTCTTCTCTTGAGACCTTAACTTGTATCACAATTGTGAAAATCTTCTTCTCGTCGTTGACGAAACGCATTGTCGTTTGAGGAAAGGTTTTTATGAGCGTGAGTCGGTATATATTTAGCTCTACATCTACGCAAAACTGTGCAAGACACCACAAGTGTGTGTGGCACGGGGTGATTCCACCCCTGGCATGCAGCACTCATCTCATGTCAGTTGAAATCAGAACCGCGCGTTCCCCCGGATGCCAGGCGCAGGCCAAAAGCAGTCAGGACAACAGTGCGCAGTTAGACCAGATACTAGGAGAATAATACGTTGGAGGACATGCTACCAAGCAGTACACTACTCAAGATACAAGTAATGGTTAGTATTATTAATGCGATTTATAAATAGCACTACAAGGTACTAAAACATGCAAGGGTATATCATGCCAGAGATTACATGCCAGGTTAGTAGCTTATAATCATGTTAAGATATTTAGCACAACTGAAAAAAACCTATTTAAACTATTCAGTACCCTAGAACTGATAGATCGCAACTATTATGGTCTCACTACAAGGTACTAAAACATGCAAGGGTATATCATGCCAGAGATTACATGCCAGGTTAGTAGCTTATAATCATGTTAAGATATTTAGCACAACTGAAAAAAACCTATTTAAACTATTCAGTACCCTAGAACTGATAGATCGCAACTATTATGGTCTCTTATTGTCCGAGGAAAAAAATGACATTTTAAATCTATCGGTTCTGCAGTCTATTTCCTTAATCTTATGCCTGTGATCGTTTCTACCGTTCCTACCATAATAGTTTTGCTCTAGCAAAATATGTTGAACGTCCGGCTACAAATTGTCCTCATCAAACTTTCGTAAAAGATTTAATCTATATTTTTCCCTTCGATCGGATAGAGGTTCCCATCCTAATTCCCTCTACAATTTAGTAACACTACTATGTTTATGGTAACAATTGTTAACAAATATAGCTGCCTTCCGCTGTATTCGACCTATATATGAAACCAGTCCTACTTTGTAAGGGCCCCATACACTAGCGGCGCACTCCAAATGAGGTCTCACGAGAGAAAAATAACATCGCTCCTTAACTTTCTCGTCACATTTCCCTAGTATTCTTTTAATAAGTCCTAATTTAGGATTTGCCTGTCGGCAAATTTCACATTATGCTTCCTCCACGGCAAGTCCTTAGTAAGGCTCACACCTAAGTACTTAACTCACTTTTCATTTATTAGTTCGGCTTCATTAATTGTGCATGTCTCGTCGGTTAAGCTACTCTTCCTCCAAAAATTCGTAACAGCGCACTTAAAAAAAATTAATGCTAACTGCCAAGTGTCGCACCATTCGTTTATAGCATCTAGGTCTTTCTTCAACGCAAGTCTGTCAGACTTGGCTGTGATATCATTAATATGCAATAGGCATAATAAGGGACCAATGACATTTATCTGGGGTTCGCCGGATGTGAATTTAACTGTATCTGAACTAACACCACCGAGAACTATCCTCTGTTCGCGGTTATTTAAGAAATCGTCAATCCAGTATATTATATCGTGATGAATTCCATAGGGTTTAACTGAACAAGTAATTTTGAATGCGGAACTTTATCGAAAGCTTTTTTGAAATCTGAAAATATCGCGTCTATCTGAGTGAGCCTTTCTTCAGAAGAAAGAACATCGGGAAGAAAAAGGGCTAGCTGTATTTTGCTTTCGGAATCCATGCTGGTTTTGAATTAACCAGTTCTGACTATATAAATACCTCATAATTGATCTGAAGATTATGTGTTCCAATTTTTGCATGAGATAAACGTGAGGGAGATAGATAGTTACTAGGATCTTACTTATCGCCGCTCTTACACATAGGAGTAACGTTTGCGATTTTCCAATCGTAAGGGACACGATATTCTTCTAGAGATTGTTCATATATTATTTTCACGTACGGTGCCATTTCTGACGCAAATTCTTTATAAAATCTGGCGAGAATATCATCGGGACCAGGGGTCGTATTCTGTAACTCGTACCACCGGTGATGAGCCACCACCTTTGATGTCACATCACCCATCACCACCTTTCCGATTCTGTAAGCCGACGAGGTGATGTTCTTCACCCAAAACGGATCGATACGGTATCACCGATCGGATAGCCGGTTTTATCCCATCACCCATGCCAACACCACCTAATATGGCGTAGGAACGTCAACACTTTCATCAACTGATGGCAAATATGACATAAGTAAATAGCAAATTCTGCGCACATAAGGCTATTAAAGAGTATGCATCTACCATATTTGTAATTCATGCGGCTAATGGACATTCCGAGATTAGTATTATTCGAATAGAGAAGTCAATTGTATTAACCGAATGTTGATGTATACGACTGCAGTTCCGTGCATTAATTAAAAAGCCAAGCCTTTGATGAAACCCTGTGGTTAGTGAAGCGCGTTAACAATTAGAATGTACAATTACTCTCATTTCGCGAATAATAGATAGTTTCAGGAATAACTATTTTTCACATTTTTTGTTGTGATATTTCCAAGCTCAAATTTTACAAATGCTGTATACAATCTGTATGCAAACCATATGAAACCCGGTGCAAAGGTTTTATGCAAGTTATAGATATGTGTAGGTTTCATACCAAATTAATTGCAAGTAAACCTATAATAAGGCCGTTTCACTCGGTGCATTTGTTTGTCCCAGACTTTTTATTATTTGGACACTTGCTAGAGATTGTTTGACTTTCGTTAAATTTTGGACTAAACATTGCTAAAGTTGCTCAAAGCTACGCGCGCCATTTCCCGTATAAACTCGCTGGTATTTGCTAGCAAAAATACCTCAAGAAGTAGTGCGATGTTTAGCTGCAGATATTTTGGTATCTTTGGGAAGGTGAGATGCTTTCCTCTAAGAGACGCCAAAATCATTGAATACTGGGGGTAATGTTATGTCGCTCAGCCAGCTTAAATGATTCCGTTTCCTAGTACAGGTAAACCTGGAGGCACGATGGAGAGCAAGTTCCTTCTCCTAGCGGTCGAGGAGCTCCTGTCTTTAGCCGTCGGCAAGGGCGACTCCCCGAGTCACTGGGAGGGTCTTCTCAGGACAATGGCGGACGTAGACGTCACGGTGACGACATCGAGTGGGAACAAGAGGACCCTGCTTCACGTGGCCGTCCGCGTTGGCAGCTACGATTGGGTGAGGGTCCTTCTGTCACAAGGGGCGGACCCAACGAAGAGGGACGACAACGGGTCCACAGTGGAACAGGTTGCCTCGTGGCTCCACACGAAATACCCGCGTAGCACAGTCAGGAGGGACATCTTGCAACTGAATAGGCTCGTAGCGAACAGGGAACAGGCGATCAGAGAACGCGTTCCACCCGGTTCATGCTCCGGTTCACGTTCCGGGTGTTGTTCAGGCTCATGTTCCGGTTTACGTTCCGGTTCTTGTTCCGCTCAATTCAACGAAGAGACTATTCAAAAAGTAGACTCTCTACTCCGCAGACTTGATGAGGTGACTACTGTAGTTTCAGACTGCTGTTCCGGTTCACGTTTCGATCAAATCAACAAACAGATTGGTCAAAAAGTAAACTCTCTTCTCAGGTTGGATGAGGTGACTACTGCAGTTTCCGGTTTCTCCTCCGCTTCATGTTCTGGTCAATTCACCGAACAGATGGCTCAAAAAGTAGACTCTCTGCTCCGCCGACTGGATGAGGTGTCCCCTGCAGTTACCGGTTCATGTTCGGGTTCTTTTTACGGTCAACTCACCGAACACACGGTTCAAAAAGTAGACTCTCTGCTGCGCAGAATAGATGAGATGACCACTGCTGTTTCCGACCAGACGTCTTCTTTGAAGGCGGCCTTTGAAGAGTTGAAGGATGACGTGAATTCCCGTATGGGCGTCCTATCTGAAGATCGTCAGCCCGCCAAGAAATCTGTCGAATGCCCCGGGGAGGAGACCTTCTCGACGAAGGACACTTTGGATTCCTTGAGGAGGAACCTATTTCTCGCGAAAGAATCAGTAGTTGCCATGAGGTCAGACATGAGTTCTACGATGAAGACCCTTTCCTGTATGAAGAACGACCTATTTCCAGCGAAGAAGACAAACGACGCTTTGATATCTGCTGTGACATCGGCGAAGGACTCGCTGAAGAGCGTGAAGGCTTCTACAGCCGTCACAAAAGAATCAGTGTCTACACTGAACTTGGGGGTGACATCATTGATATCGTCCGTGAAGGGTGTTCACACTGGCTTGGCTTCGACGAAGCAGTCGATATCCGCTATGAGGGCTGACCTTCACTCAAGCAAGGAGACCATCAAAGACGTCAAAACAGTCCTTGTGTCTGCAAACAAAAACATTTCCGACATGAGGAACGACCTAACTGTTTCGAAGAAAGTTTCAGAAAAGCTGATGCTAGACATGGTTTCCATACATGAATCGATGGACTGCATCAGGAGAGATTTCGTTAATTCACAGGTATCCACCGGATTACTGATAGCGGAGACCATCCTGACGAAAAACTCCGTAGAAAGCATGAGGAAAGTCGTGGGTTACGTGGAGGAATGCTTTAAGTCCTCGAAGAGAAACTCAAACTCTAGTTCGGATGCTCTTGTCATCATGAAAACGGACTTGAAATCAACCAAGGAAACTGTCGAGCTGATGAAGAAAGATGTCAACCTCACCAAAGAATCGGTCGTGAACATAAAGAACGAGTTGAATTCAATAAAGGAATGGTTAGTCTATCTGAGAAGTGACTTCGATTCTGCGATCAAATCCATCGAGAGGAGAAGGCTCGATTCTCCTGATGAAAGCTTCGTAAATTTCAAGAACGACCTGATTCCCACCAAGGAAACGGTGGACTGCATCTTATCTGATGTGATTACTGTGAAGAATATTATGAATGGTGTCAGAGCAGACCTTTCAGAAGTGACGAAGAAAGCGGAGACCTCAAACTGCAGGCTCAATTATGTCCTACGAAACAGCAACGACCTCAGGACGAGCTGGCACGTACTATCCAAGAAGATAAACAATATCAAGAAACACCTGAATAACGTTTCGTCTTCGCAAGATAGCGTCGCCACGGAACTCAAGGCCCAAACAGGCCAACTGGCGAAGGAACTAATCGAATTGAAAGAAACTTTGGACTCTTTCGGAGAGGAACACAGGGTAAAGTCATTTAGGATCCTCCAGAAGGTCGACCCACGAATCGCCGACGTTACAAAGGTCAAAACGCTCGACGCCATGATGCGCATGACGTCTGTCGTGGGAGGAGACGCCGGGATGACGTCACGGGTCAGGTGCTTATACGAGATACTTTACGAGTGCAGTGCGCTGACCGCCATATTGTTGAAGTTCCTCCGCTTCCGGTCCGGATATAAAGTGTTCGTTGACTGCGGGGAGCAGTTTGTGTCCGGCATGAGGACATGTTTCGTCAGAGACGAGGGAAAGAAGTCAACTTGTGACGTAAGACGAAGGCGCACGTTCGTGGACATGGACAAGCTGGCGGTCTATGTCGCGGGACTAGTTGACGACCGTCGTCGTGACAACACCGTCAACTGCGTGATAGCCCGGCTCGCGGAATCGCTCTGCATTCTTGCCACTTGTCTGGTGTTCGAGAACAATGGAAAGCCGTATCGTCACGGAGATGGCGTAAACGAAAAAAGGTAACCGCTTCAGCGTTAAGGTGGCTCTACTCTGACAACGTCAGTCAAAACAAATTCTCTATAATTCATTTTTATTTATTTGGTTTAAAAATCTTGCTCGAGCATTTATTCATTTGCACTTCTAATTTATGCCAACACTAATACCTAATATAAACTCTTAAATTATTAATATATGGAGCTTATACGTCTCTGACCTATATTTGTATTCAATATTATAGTATCTTCTATATGAACATAATGACCTGTGAAGTTATTGTTTATTCTCATATTTTCTGATTGATATCACATCCATTTTTGCATTTTGTGTTATTGTTCTTTTGTTGCCAAACTTTGGTTTTTGTTTACTGAGATTCTTTTGCGTACGTATTTTGTTCTTTGTTTTTATTTAAACCCGAACTTTATGCGTCTTGTATGGCTTTCTCGTATAGGGAATCCTAGAGCTCAATAAAGCATTATTCTATTCTAATACCTGACACATTTTTCAAGGGTATACGACAGATATTGCGCGGTAATTGGGCGGAGTTACTTTTTACTTATAGGTACTTGGAGATAGTGCAGGAGGCGGAGGACAAGAAGATGGCGGGATCCGACATTTGGTGCTTCAAGTGGGCGCTAGGGAAGGCGACGATCGACGAAAGAGCAGTTCACGTGATCGCCGAGGTCCCGGACACGATCGCTAGGTATGGTCATGCAGATGGTAAGACCTTGCTGGAGAATCAATTGAAGTCCGTACTTGAGTTTTACGAAGACCACGTGGTGGCAACGCTCAACAGGGAATGGGAGGTGAGTGGCCGTCATATTCACTTCTTTAACTCATAAATGGGGACTGTGCACCTTGGGCCAAACATGCTGCCTTATAGACCACTGTGATGTTAAAATTAGATACTCTTCCATCTTTACCTCAATTGTAATTTCAGAAAATTTTTACCTTCAAATTGGAAAATATTTAAGGAATATATAGCCAAAAATTATGATTGCTGTGACTGTTTTTCGAGTAATTAAATTTGAAAGTTTTCCGCTCTTGTCAGACCACATCCTGACTGTATAAGTATTTTTGATCCCATTTGATAAACATATAAAAATAGTTTAAAATATTTGCTTTGAATATTCTGACTGAATTTTTATGATTCTACAGAACTTTCAACGTGTAACGAATACAAGAATACCGTGTACAATATCAATACTTCATCTCCATAGATTCCTCAAACGTTTCCCTCTAATGATTTCCTTGATTTCTTCTTCCAGTTGAAGATGGCCGCCCTGGATAACTGAAGACTGGGAAGCATTATTCTGCTGAATGGTATCTCACTACATTCCGTACAAGATGAAAAAGCAGTTGAGCATTTAAACCCACGACCAAGGAGGCACTGGCTTTCAAAGATCTTTCGGCTAAGAAGTTATGACGTCTTCGTGAGGTCATCAAGGATGATATAGCGGGAACCGTGGTATTCAATGAATGTTTTTCGATGGTATTCACCGTTAATAGTTAATTAATAATCATTAAATATGTACAAACTAATTAAAATGGCGTATTATTTAAACGGAGCTTAGAAGAAAGACTCAAAATCCGATTTCAACCATTTTCAATTTACTGTACATCAAAACCAGGGTCGTACGATTCGATATACACGTAGATTTATTGATATAGGTCTTTGAAACCATTTTACACCTCACGGCCGCCATTAGTGTGTTGACTGAGCATTTTCTGCCTTAGCACACCCTCGGAAATCTGCGAATATGCAGCGCTATTAGTGATTTTGAATTCAAATGCACTGTCGAATCAACAAGAACATTGAACAACCGACGCTATGCTTAATGGAGAAAGCACCAGCATAAGTACATTAATGACGAACTTGTATACGTTGCGAACAATTGTATCTAGGGAAGAATGCAATCGATAATGAACGACCTTGCATCGAAAAATCAAATCAGCATCATTATGGCGGCTCAAATACGCGTATTACTGACTATGTATTATTTTATTGCCATCTAACCTATCATCTCCAATTGTCGTTCAAAATTAAGATTGGTTGACTGCACCCCTCCACCCTTCCCAATATAATGCTAGTTCCCTTATATTCTGGTGTCTCTCCCTACGTACTTCCTTTCTCATTTGATCGATGATTTGGCCTGGGTCTTTCTCTTGGGACTTTTTCCTCAATTTTACCTTCAATTATGTTCTTTACGAATCGATTGTGTCTCAGGGTGTATCCAATCCATTTGGTTCTTCTTTCCTGTATCGTGTTTCATATGGTCCTTTCCTCTTCTACGCTTCTGTACAGCTATAATTTCCTATTTTGTTAGGTCATTTTTATCTTCAGTACCCTCCTCGACCACCTGGTATTGAAGGCGTCTGTCTTTTCTGAAGAAGTCTTTTCTGCTCAGCTTTTCCAATGGTTCCTTTTCTGAAGAAGTCTGTCTTTTCGAAGAAGTCTTTTCTGCTCAGCTTTTCCAATGGTCCATGCTTCCGATATACGCTCCACACTTATGCTTTCGCATACAATTTTCTGGTTGGTAGTCCTATCTACTTTGAGCATATCAGTTGTCTCTTTTCCATGGACGACTTCTTAGTTTGGGCTATTCTCCACTTGAAGTCCGTTGTACTTCTTCCGTACCATGTGATGGTACTTCAGAGAGTGAAGGAATCCACTTGCTCTAATTTCTCTCCTCTCGGGGTGACTTCAGCATTCAGCTTCTCTCTTCCGCATACTAGGATTTTAGTCTTCATCTTATTTATTTTCATTTTGTATTCTTGGGGACTTTGGTCTATTACGTTTGGTGACCTTTGATGATCATCGCGATTTCCATCTATGACTGCGATATCATCTGCGAAGCGGATTGTGTTTATTTCTTCTTCGTTTACCTTTACACTGTTCGGTCCAATTTCTTGTTTCTCCATCCAGCCTAAGTTACTACGAAATTATTGACGCTTAATGATATTTTAAAATACTGTAATTCGATAAAATTATACTTATTTGGATAATTAAGAACAACAATTATAAATTGTTTACACTATCATATGATGCAAAACATGTCCGCTGACTTTGGTTCTCCGTTCACGTGCTTCACTTCCCTAGTCGGCGTTGTACGTTTGCTGTTTGGTTCTGCGTTTTCATCTTGGATAGATTTAAATGGTGGGAGGAGGAGTATTGTTATTATTGTATAAGTACTTTTTAGTAGTTACCTTATGAATTACATTCACGCTTTTGTACTTAATACGGCCTCGTGAATAAATTTACACCCATATGTCTGCCATACCACAGCTATTATGGTTTTAATAAAAGCATCTTAAATAATTCCTCGTTTATATATGAAGGATAGTGCGTGGGGAAATATAGAATATGGTCGGGAAAGAAGAAAAATTATCGTTTTTTGATTTTACTGACGGATGTATGCCTTATCCACATCAGCGATGCATTTTACTCGTTACCACGGACACGTATTTTTTCTAACGTCAACCCAGGGTGCCCGCTATCGCTTCGAAGCGCTACCGCTCTAAAGGCCGGTCCGTTCCGTTCCTTCGCTTTGAAGCGCTCGAAGCACCTCTGTGAAACGATGGGGTTTTTGGAGTTGAGCAGGAGTTTCGACTTGGGTTGCTAAGGAGTTGCTATTAGTTGTCGATAAAAATTGTCAATATTTACAGTAATGGAATCGTTTTTGGCAGTGATGGAGGATGTATTTTCTACCGATTCAGAAGATAAAGGAGATACAAAAAAGACTGAAGATAGTGAAGAGTACTGGGACGGGACATGATAGATGAGGCAGAGTTACGTGTATTATGTGCTGCAATAATTTTGTCAGAGACCAGGGGAATTATCATTTTAAAACCACAAATTCTGTCGTACGTTGAGAATGTCGTCGGGAAATTTACGGCTCAAACATTTAAAAGTCACTTCAGGTAAATACTTGGCATATTATTGCAGGGTTTGGGGAAATTATGTAATAGGTACAGTAGATGCGCATAAACGTGTTGCAAACCTCATGATACACATATTGACATAATTTTTTCTCAGAATGTTTCCGAACGCCTTCGACTACGTCCTCAGTTGCATTGCCCCGGCAATATCGAAAACAAACACAATGTGCATCCTACCGTACGTGGACTTCCATGTGTGTTTGAAGAAATATTATGATTATTGAACATATTCATTTAATATCTCACTGTTTAAAAAAATGCGAAGGTCCACTTTAATAGATCGGGACGGAAATATATTTTGATATCTTTTTCATTTTTATGTAACAGCAACAAAAATACTTCAGTAATCACAGACATGCGGTCTGATAGACAATTGCGATAAATGATGTGGAAAAAGTTTTAAAAGTAATTTCCTCGAAAATCTGTAGCAGTAGAAGTATATCAGGTAATTGGAGAGGGAAGTTGGACTTGCCGGCCCGCGTGACATTGCCAACCTAACCGAGGTAATGCGCGGGTTGAAAAGTTCTTACTTCTTTCTCGTTGAATATTTTGGGTATATTACCCCCATTTCTGCTGCAAATTCCCCCCTTTGGAGAGTTTTCCCTCTGCGGACGGTTTACCCTCTGGACTTGGCCGAAGGTCTTGTCCGAGGCGCGCCCGAGATGCGCGCGAAGACATGTCGAGCATACGACGCCTACAATACCGGCGACTCCTGGCAGCAACTTCTCCCGGCAGCCCTTCTGCAACAACATTACGCCGCAACCTTTCCGTCACCCTGTCTTCCTCGGCTTAAATAGCAGTTGGCGCAAGATAACAACTAGGATTCCAGAGACTGTTTATCACGTGACCAAGGAATAATCTTGTATCCAGCGGTCGGAGACAAAAAACAGTTCCCTAAGCTCCAATTGACTACCTCCACCGCATATAAGTCCTCATCCCACTCTTTTACTCCACTCCAGGGATACCAATCGCCTCGATTCTATATGAGACCTCACTTGGAGTACGCCGCTACTATATAGGACCCTTACGAAGTAGGACTAGTTTCAGATATAGATCGAATACAGCGGAGGGCAGCTAGATTTGTTGAAAATTGTTATGATAAACATAGTAGTGTTAATAAATTGTTGAGGGAATAAGGGTGGGAACCTCTATCCGATCGAAGGGAAAAATAAAGATTAAACCTTTTACGAAAGTTTGATGTAGACTATTTTTAGCCGGACGTTCAACATATTTTGATAGAGTCTAACTATTATGGTAGAAACGATCACAGGCATAAGGCAACTAACATAATTTAGTTGAAAACAAATTATATTTACTCTAATGTTGTATTTCCCCTCTCTTTGATGAATGCAGTAAAAACCTCTCAAATGCTCAACGTTATTAACAATTATGATATTCGTTAGCTAAAACTAATGTTGCCAATAAAATTATGGCTACCTGAGAGTACTTTCCATCGGACCATAATCCTTTCAACGAGATCATTTTTTTCCTTCCAGAGCAAGGAAAACGGAATGAATTCAATGAAGTAAACAAGGACGGAACATGTATGGAATTATTCACAGAACTATTAGGTACCAAATCTTTTATCAGTGTATTCACATTTGAAAAGCCTTAAAATATAGCGAATTCATCAATTTTTCCGCAAAAAATTAATAAATATCACACAAATATGCGTAGTCATGATAAATTAGGATCCATTTGAAAGTTTCTACACTTCTATTTTCCATACACGCCCATATTATCACACCACGAATTCTAACTTAGCACATAGTAAGAATAACAAGTCTGCTTTTTCATTCACTTGGTTTCTTGACTAGGTATCTAGACAATATGGCGACTGCGGTCACTTGAATTTGACGTCATATCCGCCCAATGAGCTCTAGGTTCTAAGGGAAGATTGCTCAATTTGCTAAGTTCCAAAACGGCCTTAGGTCTGCCTCTCAGCCGCAAAGATATTTTAAAATGATTCTTCCAGTGAGGCAAAGATGAAAGAAGCTACGTTAAAAATCAAGGCGGTCAGTGAGACCGCATGTGGGTCTGCGTGGTTAATTCTGCTATGAATTCTGATTGTTAGATATTGTGTAAATTCTTGTTAGATCGACGGAAGATCCACGGCAATGGAGATTTGGCAACGCAGCCAACTGACTCGCGAAGAATACTCTGCGGAGGTCTGAAAGCGACTGAATTTCCGAGACGCTGGGCTCCGCCTATTGCATTGCAGTTGATTTTTGTGAAGTCACGTGCTGGGAGACTTTCTCTTCCCTAACCCCCAATTAACTTGGGCCCACCACTCAGACGCAAAGATTTTTGAAAAGGATAATGGTTAATTTCTGCGAAAATTGAAGTCAAAATGTGGTTATGACAGAGAGATAGTGCTGCAATCGGCGTCTATGGTTATGAAAAAGTGTTCATTAAAAATAGATTTTCTTGGAATAATAATCGAAAATTTGTGTGCCTTTATTAATTTAGGTCTTCAAAAGCAACGCGCGTCATGAGCGAAAGTAAGATATTTTAAAGCAATTAAAATTTTTTTGGGTTATTGAGTTTTCATTTTCACTCACATAGGACCTCCTTTAATGCCTTCGGTAAAATGACCATTGGTCTCCAGCCTACTAACCATTGAGGCATTTAGGAGAGGGCGCTCACTATTGTGGTTAAAGCCAGAGGCAGCTACCATATTCTCGGGTTATGCTAGGAACCGTACAAATTTCATCCTAACCCAACCTAAGGGCGGGTAACCACCTATAAATCTGGTTCAAATATAGACCCATCTGTTTGAAAACTTCAATTTGTTTTATGAAGGCGGAAATAATAATGACGTAACTACATGCTTCTTACGCGAAAGAAGAACGGAAATTCTGCTCAATGAAGGACATCCGTGCATTAAAATCGGCAATTGCACCAAGAAATACCATTGATTTTTGATTTGGTAACCGAAACCGATGATTATGGCTACCCTTTACACCGAAGGCGCAGTCCGGGAGACAGGGCTACTGCTGCAAAAGCTCCTTTTGACGTTGTCAACCGCTGGATTGTACCCTACTCGCCGATTCTGATTACGATACTCAACGCACATATTAACGTTGAATAGGACAACTCAAATAAGCATTGACTGCAAATATATGACAGTATACTTCAGCCTTTGCGGTGTTATTGTAAAATAAGTTCAATGTTTTTCACACCCGTTGAATTTCAACAGGTATCTTCCGCTAGTAGTCCATAACGCATTCTAAACGACGATAGCTCTTCAAATATCTATCAATTAAGAGACCAAAACAAACCCTTCTTCGATCTAGAATGGCCGCTTCGACAGGTATTTTGATATCGAAGCCGAGTATTCGAGTGTGAGGCAAAATACGTTCGAACTTGAGCTACAAAATAGGTATCGGCAATTGTTTTCGAAATATTACCCACAATTCAGCGGGAATGACTCTTTTACGCTCGAACATTAAGTTACAAAATTGGCCACAAGTTTTGCATCACCTATACTTCCATAAATTTTGTGCTGGGCGCGTAATAAAGATCTACTGAACCAAGGAAATTGTAACCTTTGTTCTTCGGGAACCCTTTCTAGTCAAATCTTTTGTCCAAATAAGAAAACCACCATTGTTTATTAATAATGGATCTCACTCTCAATGTGATGACCAGCACACATCTTCGAGTATTCTTACCAAACCAGCGAGTTCTGTTATTGAATGGAGAGAACTGGTGATGAACCGCAATCATATTTGTACCCAAACGTATTTCATTTAAAATGTATGTTTGATCTTAGAACACGATTTCTTTTTGCCTCTGCGATATCCATAGGCTGAGGGTAATCATTGGAATGTTTCAGCGTCCTAGATGTTCATGGTAAAATATATTTCAGTTATATATCTGGTGATTAACAGACATTGGCCACTCGGCCTCTGCTATTAACTTTATTCAGAAATGGAACTGGTGCAAAGTTATTGTAAAATGAGAGCCAAGAATAAATATATAGGTAGTTTTTGTGTGATATAAGACTTATAGTACGGTAGAGTTATTGGCCGGGGTGGACAATTACTTAAAATGAAGTTCAATTGGATTATTTATTGACCACCGTCACTTAGGCCCACATCATATGGAAAATTGCATTGATAATTAATGTCTTTGGTAGTGCACTAAACTTAGCTCTCAGTATGTTATGAAAGAGATTATTTATCTGTGAGGGCCACAGTGATGCCTTAATGTTTTATCTTTCCTGATAAAAATGACCCTCCTCAAACCCCTCCTCAAAAGCTCCTGCTTGGAAAACATTACGTCTTTTTGAGTCATGTTACACGTGGTGGTCATTTCAAGAAATCCTCTGGAACAAAAATATCTGTCCAACACATGAAGCGTGCGTAATGAAAACTTTGGTCCAACTGTGGTCTTACTATGCTCATCATAACACCAAATGGACAATAACTGTTGGGTGGCCAATGACTGTACAGTACATAAAGTTAAATATTGATGTTCGACTGCCTTATGGAGGATAAGAAGGGTATATTGATCGAACAAGAGAGTTTTTGTAAGTAAAATATCTATTTCAAACAAGTTCTAATGATAAAAATATTATGTAAATGTACAGCTTTTAAAGAGTGCCATACGTATGCAGTTATTTTGGGCCAGTCTGTATTTACGTATGCTTTATCTCAATCCCCTTTTCCCTTCCAGGAAGAATTTTCTCGAGATATAATCATCAGCCGCGAACTGGCTCGTCTTAACAGATAAAAGTACGTTTGGCGGCCAAATTATCTCGTGGCCGTTTGTCGAGCAGGGAGTGGGATGGGTAAAGAAAGCGGATGAGAAATTCATCGCATGGATTTCGTCATCTTCAGAAAATGAACCATTCTTTAATAATTCTATAAATTTCTCTTCTGAGCAGTTCACCCGTCCCACTCACTCCACTGCGACCGTCTATAGCGTAATTCCATTGGTTAGCGATTTCATTGGTCGAGTGCCATTCTAGTAAAAAAAATGGTCCCCATCCTCCTGCTTCGTTACCTGTCCGTCGGCTGAAATAAAAAGGCAAAGCTCGAGAAGTGAGACATTCAAATCACCGATTCGACTCAAACTCAGAGAAGGAAAGGAAAAGAGAAACGCTGACTAGTCAGCCAAGAACATCTTTAACGACGACTCCGCTCTTCGCTCTCAAGAAATCAACATCAACAAAGGACGTCATTCTCAACTCATTCGGTAGGATCCTTTCCATTTTGGTTAAATACCTTTTTACTTGGTAAAAACTCTAGATTCATGCTCAGCCACGGAACGTTTGAAAGAAATTTTCCTTTCTGAATTTGAACACGGATGAGAAATCGAATATACAAATATTTTTATATGTAACTTCAATCCAACGCTAAGGAAAAAATAAATGTTTAATTTTTTTCAACAAGCTCCATCGTACATTCTCTCAAAACTAAGATTTTTTAAATTCAACTTTTCCAAATTTAATTTGTTGGGTAAATATTTGTAAGTACTTTAGTAAAAAATCAAAAGTTGTGAAAATGTAAGTCTCAAAGAACAAGTAGTTTGAAGAAATAAAAAACTATATGATGAATCGTAATGCCATAAGCATGTCGGATTTTGCTCTAAATACGACCAAAAACTCGCATTTGCTATGAAATATGCCAATTTTTGGGCGAATTGGACCAATATACTTTCCTGCCTTCCCGTTTACATCGTAGCAGGTCGTTAGAGTGTGATCCTCGTACCTTGATCACAACGGAGGAATCTTCCAATTTTAAACACAGAAACGAAAAGGATGCATTGATATCAGCAGGCAACTGTCTACTCATTGCTCCATTCTTACATATATAAGTATAAGCAATACAATACATATAGGTTTGTATTCACCGTTTCGCTAATATTTGATATACATGGATTAAAATTATACAAATAAAAGCAAACACTTGACGCATTGTCAAGTTTTAGTTACCTATATTTTGCATTTAAGGAGATGATTATTTTTCTTGTACTAGATGTCATAGTGATTTCGAAAAGTGAACATTTTTCAAGATCACTAATGAAAAAAATCATCGTGACCTGCTTCAATGTTTTTGAGCCTTTGGCCTTTTCTATGGTCGGATAGGTATATTTTTCTCAATTTTCACTTTCATTTTCCATGGGCGGACGCGAATAAACTAAACGGCTATCCTTCGTAAGCATTGTGCTCTCCCGGAAATACAATTTGAGTTTGGTTATTCTTAAAATTCAATATGAAAGCGAATTCAGCATAATGCTTCTTGCGATGCATTTATAAGTTTTCACGTCAAAATTTTTGCAAATTGCCGCCGGGTCATTAATCCTCTTAATAATTGATATTGCTCCTTTCAGGTATTTCCGTCGCGTGTTTGGTTTTTTTTGACAACAGTTTCTCCCCTCTTCCTGGGGGCGTCTTCAGGTCCGTTGGACATTTTTGTATTCGTACAAAACAAAAATGTCCAACGGACCTGAAGACGCCCCCAGGAAGAGGGGAGAAACTGTTGTCAAAAAAACCAAACACGCGACGGAAATACCTGAAAGGAGCAATATCAATAATTATAAGAGTCGCGGAAGCCTTCAAAGAAATCCTCTTAATAGTTTTCGACTTAAAATTTTTTTTCAACTCCAAACAAAACTTTTTTCAACAACAAACCTAACAATTAAATCAAGATTTTTGCAATAGAAACAAGTCTATTCGGTGTTCTTTTTCAATGGGTATGGTTTACTCGCTCAAGCAATTTAAGGTTTATCTTTTATGTTATACAATAAAATATTTCAAACGGAAAAAATATTTTTACACTTAAAAAAATTACCTTGAAAAATCAACTTGTCTCTAGCTTGTTGGCCTTCAAGAATAATATAGTTATAGGCCTGTTAGTATAATAGTTGGACTATATCTTTTACAGAGTACATCCTACCCTATTTTTCCATTCCTACAAAATTTACATGACTTAATGACGATTGATTCAATGCTAGACCTTCACCTCACTGTGAATTGCTCTCATTGATGAGTAAGTGCATTCCAATGCCCGTGGTAGACAAAAAGTGAAAACTATCTTAAGCATATTTCAAAGTGAACAACGTTTTATCATTTAATGGAAGAAAATCTCCTCAAAAAGTTTAAGATACAATCTATGTTTAATATTGACGTCACAATCCTTATTCGTCGCATTAAGGACCACCTCTGGGACCAACAATAGAGTGATATTTTGTTGTAATGTTGTTAATAAATTGGCGTTAAAATTAAAATGCGTGTAAGTGTGAAAATCCATTATGTTAAAACCACACGCCTTGACCGGGGCTCGAAACCGTTTCTCTGTATTCCGCGCCGCATGTTTTAGCCTGTTCAACTGCTGAGGCGTTCTACTCCAGTTTGAATTGTTATGGGCTGTAAAGGAAAAACATAGTCAATACTACAGAACATACAATTCAACGTTACATCCATAAATGCGTCGCACTCCACACGTTATGCTAAATCATAAGTAGCTGCATTGAAGGGCAATCAATGGAAATCGAGGTTATTGTATATACGTACTTTCCGTGCCTTCATATTTCTTTATATGACATTAAAATATATGATCGACATATTTTTTTAATTTCTCGCTGAGACTAAGTTTCTGTTCCTCCGCGGTCTGCCTAAAGAATCGGCGCTTTATCGATTGATCAGTATTCGAGACCCGCTCGACGTGAAAGATTTTTCCTCTATTATATTCCTCGCGCTCTAGTGCAGTTGCATATGTCATTGTTTTCAGTATTTCTGTGGCTATTCCTAGTATTCTAAAATACATATATTACCTAAGAGAACTCGGCTTCAATAATCGTTCGATCCAATTAATTAATCAAAATCTTTATTCTCCTTTGGTGATCTTTGCGTTTAGTGAAGGCTTAATGATTAACTAACAGATATGCCCGTTGATACTAACTGGAGAGATAAGATTGAGAAAAATTATAGCTGTTCTAATTATAAGAAAGAGAATATAACTTTCCATGCATTATGTTGATGTTTTTTATTAACGTATGTGGAAATATTTTACTATTATAAATAGGAATTGTATGTTCAGGCACTCTGGCTCTTTCACTAAAATTGTCCCTTTATTTAAGCGGTAAAAGTAATAATTTTCATGTTACATTGTGTGATTATGAATTATAACTTAATTTTGTGAAATTTTTTGTGTCCATAAGCGGAAAAAACGATCTTTCTTTGTACTTTTTAAGGGATCGCCTTGACACGCCTGAGGTCGAATTGTACAGTCAGACTGGCACCACTACTTTTTTATAAGTCTGTATAAATAACTATAGGTACCTTACAAAAGCGTTTCAAGATAAAGAGCTCGTTAATTCATTCATTTGGAGGATAAATAGAATGAAGTATTTGGGTACTTTGAGTCCATTGGAACCCCAACCCTCCCACTTGAGCTCTAGGACTGAAATAAGATTTAATAGGTATACAGTCGTGGGACTCTAACAGTGTGCAAAATTCTGCAAAGTAAGCAAAATACTATGCATACCATATACCTGCATATGCAAGGAAAATGCCACGTGCAAGCGATGGTGCCCAATTATAAGAATCTATGTGTAATGCTTAATGAGGATACTATTTAAAAGTCATTAATGGGTCATGGAGAGGTAGGGATAAAAAATACACCGACCGAAATTTCTAGTTTTGATCATTTAAATTAATGTCACTCATAAAAGGTCCGAGAAAAATTTCCCGTTTATAGCCATTATTCAGGTTTCCGAGGAAATGTTCTATTATTGAAAAATGAAAAAAAGAGAAAAATTGGTATATATATATTGAAAACCATAATTTTGATGCAAATACCTGAGGTACAACAAAATGATTGCAAGAATTAAATGGATAATTCTCTTAGGCATCCAATAATCATTCTTTTCCACCTTTTACGTCTATTGGGATGTATTTAAAAAGGCATCATAGGAAGTCTCGGCACTTTTTCTCGTGCTTGAGCCCATTTTTGTGTTCCTTATCCTCTGAGGCCCTGAAAATTTTCAAAAAAGGTTATCACTCAAGTGAGCATATATGCTAAATCATCTAAAATCTCAGGTAATTGGGGTAGTAGTGTCAGTAGTTTTAGTTGGGAATAGTGACGGACATAGAGGCACCACTCCATTTTCATATATGGTGTAGGTAAGCCATAAAATTCCCGGGCGCATATATCCCGTTCAAAGGTATTCCTTAAATTGTCAAGGGAAGATGCCATTGTTGAAACCGGAGAAAAGTACATGAAAATCGAATGCAAGAATTTAATTATAAATACATTCAGCCATCGGTTGTGATGGCTTTTATTTCGAGTATAAGTAATTTTAAAAAGGAAAAAACTAAAACTTTGCAATAACTCCAATAATTTTCTAATGGGAGTAATCACTACTGAAGTAGCTAATACGTAAACTAACCTGTGGGCCATAGAGACCCTGAGACATTTTATGCGTGGGCAATAGCTCCAGAATCATGCATCAGCTCAGGTAGATCGATTGAGTAGTATTCGAGGTGAAGGATAACGACCTGTAAATTGGTAATCCCTAGGAGAATGCAGAACTTTGTGAGATCTAAAGCTATTTGTAAAAAAGTTTGTTTTTGATTCACACTTTTAGAGTAATGAAGTATACGAATGGCTGAGAAAGCTAAAAAATTACCTTTTCGAATTTTTTAGTTTGTATAGCAATCATAATTGATAATACGATTATTTATTTGTCTCTTGGTGAAAAATAATAAAGCAAGTGTTTATACAACAATTGGCATCTATTTAATGTTAAATTCATAATCTATATGAGAATGCAGAACTTTAAGAGATCTGAAGTTAATTTTGCAAAACATTTCAGCTATGATTCGCAATCTTAAGTTTTGAAATGCGAATTGTTGGGAAAGCTAAAACATTAAATTTCCGAAATTTATAATAAGTGCAACAATCACAATTGATAATATGAATCTTTATTTATGTTTATATATATATATATATATATATATATATATATATATATATATATATATATATATATATATATATATATATATATATATATATATATATATATATATATATATATATATATATATATATATAAGCATTTTACACACGTTATCAAAATCATCTGTATTTGTGTTTCGTTTTATTATTGTTTTTCAACTACACGTGGTGGATTCACGTGACAGGTTATGATACTGAGGAAACGAAATAGTTTCATTCACGCTGCAGGTTTAGAAACTACAGTCTCTTATATGGCCCGTGCACAGTTCCATTGATTTAAATTCGGGGGATTTGAATTAACAGGTACAAAATTCAATTTATTATTGAAACAATAACCTAAAAATAATTAAATTATTTCCTCTGGTCAGGGACACCGAGCAGAAATGGCCTCCAACGATTAAAAAATCATGACACGACAAGAATCAAAAAAATGTTAACATTTTTTAATCGTTTGAAGTTTTACTGACATTTAAGGAAAACTTACCTCTCACTACCCTATGTTCACTAGTTCTTTCGACAGTGTCCACCTTAATCACTTGATGAGGTATTTTTGCAACCAGTAGTTCAAGAATATTATCCTGTCTATTAGGTGCCGTACCAATCTAAAGTAGTGCGTTTGATGAAAAAGTGTACAGCAGGGACTCGCATATCTCTTTATCTCTCCCCTAGGTATGAAACTATATGTCTTCCAATCTACAGGCGGCGGGGGTAGTAAGACAGAGGGGTGTTGTTCGGGATTGTATTGATGGATTGATCGCGGACCCACTTAAAATGTTACGCGTTGTACTCGATGAAAAGCGGTCGTGCTTTCTATCGGCACATGGTGGTGGTAATCCAAACCCTTTGACGGTCATCCCTACCCCCTATGCGCGACACTTCCGATAACAGAAACGCAAAAAATTGCCTATGGAAATCTAAATACAGAAAAGAGGATACATAAGACTATTGAATAAACTGACCCCCCCCAAAAAATACTCAACGTCAATGAATGATTTGTCTAAATTACCCCCGTATGGTATGCGCACTGTGATAGCAAGTTGGAAGAGAGCGTCCGATTTCCCATCATAGACCGGCACTTATTCCATTCGTGTAAAATGCTCGATAGCCGAACAATGAAATTAAAAAGGGAATGTTTTGGTGATGAGCAAATTATAGCAAGTTGTGGTTAGCATAATGGAATATTGTATTATTTCTTTCCTTTTGAGGCACTAGGTGTTCTTTTGTTTATTGTAGAATATTACGTCTGTTTGGGATTTGAATAATCGTGAATATGGTGCTTGCGGGACAACAAAATGCTTCGAAGACCTAAAACTCAGATGAGCGCAAAAATGACCGGCCGTTGAAACACGTTGATGAGCCATGTTATTCCAGACCTAGGCCACAGTTTCACCTACTCCGCGATGGGCCAAAGGTTGCCTCGACGGACAGACGTTTGCAAAGGTGCGTCCACTGCCTTTTCGGGAAAGATTGCTGCTGTGTGCACGATGAGGTAAGCGCGTATCACCGCTAGCCCGCCCTTGTCGAGGTGCAAAATCTTGATTCCTGAGGGGGTTCCCCGTGCTTTGTCACGCCCCCGGATGGGGTCGTGGCTGGATCGGAGCGCCGCTTCTCTGGTGGCCAAAGGGTCACTGGCTTCCTGTCTAAGGGGAAAAAAGTCACTCACTTTATAATAGATTTTACTGATGACCCCTTGACTTATCAAATACCAGGTTTTGCAAGCCATCCCGGCCGCTGTACTTCGCCGTCGGGTGCGGCGGATCTTCACCGCGGCCTCTTCCCCTTTCCTCCCAGCAAGATAATCACGTTGAAATTTTACTACTCCTCGTCGTTTACATTCATTCTCTCTTCCGGGTCGAGCAAAATTGGCGAGTGGAATACTTAAACCGATACATGGAGAGCCTTTTTCCAGGTATACTTAATGAAATAACATGATGCGTACGTCATTATGATCGATTGACTAGAAAGTGGGGTTTATTGAAAATACCATCAGTTTTCGATGCAAAATGATTCAGTCGCAGTGCACCCCGCTTGTTGCATGTCAAATGTATCATAATTCGTTTGTTTATTATGTGTGCTGAAATAAGTACTTGAATATCCTGTTTATTTTGGTTACTATTGATTTTTATTGTATTGTTATTGTTGTTGTCTATCAAATGGTGGAATTAAAGGAAAGTGTTTCGAGTGTGTAAAGAAGTAGACGGGAAAATTATTTAAAGACCCATCTGCACATAAAACCGCTCGTCTAAATATCCGTTTTGAGTTGTCCGCGCATGAAGTAGCAACGCACCAATCGTTCAATCCTGCATATTTAATTCTCTAATATAGTTTATACTACGTATAAATTATTATTTTGGGATCATAGAAAAATTATAAATAAATTTAAAAGTTTTACCGTGGCTTTAATTGTTCAATTCTGTGAAAATTGTGGGACGAGATAATGTTTAAACATTTTCGTTCATTAACAACAAAATATGCTTTATAACAATTTTCACTTGCCATTTTGTGTATTTATATTGATTCTCGCAATTTTCGGTGAAAGGCAATGATGTAGATTGCGTAGTTTTCCCTTGGTTTTGTTACAAAGTTCATGTAGTTGACAAAACTGCTAAATTTAAGGTGCGCGGTGTCAATTATTGCATTAATGTGTCTCCATTTTTAGTTTTATCATATTAAAAAAAAAATACTGCTGAACTTGCAATAAAATTATATTTAAATTGGTGTGTAAAGTATTGCTCTAGCATTTACAAGGATCAAGATATAAATTTTCAAAGTACAGCGGCATATCATTTTGACGCCGACGGTACCGACTTGTTGACTCCCTTCTATAGCGTGAGTATACGCTTTTTTTCTTTTCTTCGACGGAGAGAGGTTATGAGGGCGGGGGGGAAAACAAAGGCATACCATCCCTCCGCTGCATGGTTTCTGCAAAGATTTGAGTAAACAGCCTGTAACGGGGAGGATTCCATTCACCCCTCGCCCCATTTGCACTATTCTCAATACCATCGCCTATCCTCCTCCCCCTCTTCCTCTTTTCCCGCCCTCCCTGCTTCTCCCTCCAACTCCCTCTTTCCCTTCCCTCGCTCTTCCCCTTTCCACTTTCTACCAACTCCATTCCCTCGCCTCCGAGTTGCTGAGGAAGCACCAGATATCCCCGCGGACAATTCTAGCCGACACGTGATTTTAAATTGGGGTTGAAGTTGACGGAGCTAAAAAAAATACCCAATACAACCACTACTGCTGATTCATAGAGCTTCGATGCCACGAAAATCGGCTGCCCCCACAAGCAACACATCGCGCTCTGTCGTCTACATCCCTCCCTACCTCCACCTCCGTCCCTTCCCCAACCACCAGCTCGAGAACTCCCGCCACGACAGCGTTCGCCCTCAACACAACTTCCCACCTGTGTGCTACGATTCCGCATTAGGCGGCAGAATGCTAACAAATTCACTCCGTACAAATGACTTGCCTGAAAGTATAGTGAAAGTATAGTATAAGCTTGCTAGTGTGTCTGGATTGTTAGAAGAATTGGTATGGGAATCGCTATCACAGCGTAGATTACATTATAGGCCGAACCTCACGATTGCGTCGAAAACGACTTTACTCCTTGTAGATTGAGGAATTCTCTTACCAAAAAAAATGCCACATTCTAATTAAGTTAACTGTTAACTATGTTTCCCAGAGGTTAAATTTTTAAATTTTTTAAATTAAGACCTCAAAATTGTAAAATTTGCCTTCATATTTTGCTTTTTACAAAAAATTGTCTCTGACAGACATAAAAAATATACTCAATATTAGATTAAAATTAATAAAACGGAAATACGTTGAGTAATAAATAAGTTATTAGGAAAGTAACAACTAACTGAAAACGCGCCAATCAAGAGCGGCTCTAGCGGCGAAATAGGTAAGCAGGGAAAGACGCTCACGGAGATTCGAGGGAGGTAACGCGAGACCACTGGAGGGGAATGAGGGGAAGGCCCCGAGGGGAGGGGAAGGGTTTGAAGTTGGAGGACTTGGTAGGATTGAGCTAGAGCGGCGTGTAAGAAAGGTTTCACACTGTGGAGGAGGAACTGAAGGCTCGGCATCATCCGGCGTTTGACGGCACCACCTTTGACTCGGCTCCTGTTGGCATCTCTAATTTCCTGTTTTGAGTTCGCATCCTCTTGTCTTTCTCTCACGGACTGCTAGACAACTGATGGTTTCTCTTATCCAAGCCATACTTACGTACTTAGATATTGCTTTGCTGAGCTGCCTTGTAGATATGCACTACCTTGTGGACTTTCTATCAGTATTGCATTGGCGAGTCCTAAGTACAACGTCGGAAAATCAATCATTTTAGTTGTTAAAAATTACTATTCCTATAGGCTACTGGTTGTTCTTGCTTGAAGTTAGCGCAACTTTAATGTATGTTGACGCAGTTCCATAATGTTAGATAATTCAATAATAACTAACGTGTATGTTTTGTTCTGCTAGCTCTGTTGGAGATGGAGACTCAAGTGTGATGAAAAAAGTACCTGAGCTAGTGTCGTATGATAGATATGCACTACCTTGTGTTAAAAAAATGAATACGCGAATCACGCAGTGAAGCTCTACTTCAAAGCATTGTTCAAGATTGCGGAGGCGAGGCCCATTGTTAAAAGCATTCTAGCAAAACTTAAAATGATAAGAGTGAAGCAGCTCGCGGCGATATTATGTATAATCATACAGAAGGGAATACCGTTGAGTCCCTGGTCGAGGCTTAAAAAAAATGGTCCCAAGCACGTATTTGGATGTCACGCGTCATGCCGAGACTACTTCTGTCAAACTGTCGATAGGAAGTTGAAGGTTATTACCAAGGAAGAAATGACATGCCTCGAAAAAATTGATGTGGCTATGAAGCCACTTATTCGAAAATCTGGACGGTTGATATCACACGAAACCAGTAACAGTGCAGAAAAAGTTGTCTTAGGCCGAATTTAATGTTTCAGGCCAAATTTTTCGGCAGAAAACAAGTGGATAGGGGCAAAAGAGAATCATATCAACACAGGAATTTCGGTCTTGATTTCCAACTGGGACCTGTGTGGAGATATTCAACTTGGGAAACGCTCACAGGCAGAAGTCCCCACATGTCTCTCAAATTCACTTGTCACGGAAGGCTGAAACGTATAAATGCAGTTAAGTGATTCCTCGCCAAAAGACCTAAAACAACAAAAGAAGAAGACAAAACAAGTGATGGGGCTGGTTACGGTGTAATGTGCCAAAAATTAGACATGGATGGCGAAGAATATGATAAAGAAGTAGAAGAATTCATGGACAAATTAAAAGTGACAACAGCTTCTAGAGATCAACTGGAAAAGGACACTAAGGGCCAATCAGAGAAGAAAAGATGGTGGGGGGAATGAATTAATCGATTGACTTCATCCACTTTGGAATAATCTGCAAAAAGCGGATACGGCTTCTGTACGACCGTAAGTTTGAGAATGAAGCAACGCAATACGGGCAACTTCACGAAAACAAAGCGATAAGACAGTACGAGGAAATCTCCGGGCGTAAGGTGACTCCTTCAGGGCTGCTCATTGACCTCAAGCAATGTTTCTTTGCCGCTTCTTTGGATGGCAACGCTGTTGATGGGGGCATTATTGAGGTAAAATGCCCTAATTCTGCAGAACAGTTGGCGTTAGAAGAAGCAGCGAACAAAATTTAGTATTTTTGTCTTGACGAAAGTCTGCAATTAAAAACAAACAGCAATTATTACTACCAAATTGATGCCCAACTACATGTTACCGGCGCCCCATCCTGCGACTTTGTGGTATGGACTAAGGATGATTGCAGAATAACAGGAGTTTAGGGGATGGTGACTTTTGGTCAAAAAAATGGAGCCTAAGTTAAGTTTTTTTATAAAGAAATTCTTCTGCCGGAAATAATAGACCCTAAGGTGAGTAGATCAATGGATTTACGTGAGCCGGAGTTTCCTTCAAAATTATACATTTCTGTCCGTTTTTGTATGTAAAAAAAGTTACGGAAAATAACCTACTTTCAGCTGTAGAAATCGTTAGTCAATCAATATAATTGGTCAATTTTATCAGCATTTGCCAAAATTGATTTCTAAGACAAGTTTGCTGCAGCACTCCACGCTCAATTCTCATGTCCGCCTTCTACCGATAAAATATAACCCATGCCTAATAATTTCTCTAATGAATTCCATTGCTTCCAGACTTCCTCCTTCCTTACCACTGTCCGACCACTTCATTTTTGAATAGATATTTGCGCCCTAGTTTGAGCTGAAGAAAATTGCCTTTTCAGATACGAGCAGTTTTCATTAACCACGGTATGCGTACTTGGTAGCTATTTGTGCAACATTGAGATCAATCCATTATATCTACGCCGGTTATGTACTTACTACAATAAATAATCATTTAAGGCTTTTTCTTTGATTAACTTTTGCAGAAATATTCGTGTGAAGTTAGATAATAAATAAGAGTGCTGCTAGAATAGTTTCCTTCCACGGGTTGAATTTGGAGCACCTTGGAACTTATCTGCAAACTTGAGCGCTGATGAATGGAACAATGTGTACTGACGAATTGTTTGATAGCCTATCGATACAATTAAGACATAGAAAAAGCCACGGCCGAGTGTTGTGATCGAATCCTTTCAATAAACCCACGTTATTAAAAGTGCTTGCTATTTACCACTGAGAAATTTAAAATGCCCATCACAGTTTGGCGCCTTAACAGAATATCAACACAAAAACAATGATCGCCGGAGCCACTGACGAAGTTCTTTTGCCGGGAAGACATCTCTAGTGACGCTGTTAAATTTGGATTAAAGGTCATTAACAATGCATCTGAGCCGTATTAAGCTTAACCTTAAATATCCATGGCATTCCATGTGATTTGAAGAAAGTACACAATATTCCCGTCCTCAAGGGTGGGAATAAATCACTTGTTCAGAACTAGCGATCTATCAACAAACATCTGTATCCTGTTAATTTCTGGAATAAATTATTGCTAATTATTTGCGTGGGATGATAATAATTGGCTGTTTAAAACCCAACATGCCTTACTCAAGAGGTAATCCTACGAAACTCAGCAATTTGGGATCTGTCAGTAAATATACAATTGGTTATATAGGGTTCAAGAAGTAGATGCGGTTGTGCTAGTCCAAGACCTTTGGCAACTTGTGCCTTACGATACTCTAAAAGAATAGATTGGGAAACTAAAAAAAGGATGATATTATGGAGAGAGACCTTCTTATGGGGTAAATCTCAGTAAGTTCATCTTGGAAACGAACTCTCTGCCGAATTCTATGTCGACGACTGCATTTTCTACGGGAGAGACGATAGCGATAGTGAAGTTAATTGAATAACAATAAAAGATAAATGAATGGGTAGTGAACAAGGAAATAGAATTAATTATTGCAAAAAGCAAGTTATTCAGCTTCTCAAACTGTAGGGTACGTGCGATAAGGGAAGAATAATAGCATGGAGAAATGGATATTTTTCGTTTCATGGGGATATAAACAAGATGACTTTCCAAGCAACCTAATATTCCAAGGAGAATAGGTCCCTTTGGAAGCGACTGAAAGTTGAGGTGTGTAAGATAACACTTAAATCGCAACTTGATACTCGGTTCTCGAAGAAAAATGCGCCAGCTCCATGACCGAAGCTCGCAACTGTGGTGGTGTCGGGTTCCGCTGTGGAAGGAGAGAGGAAGACTTGGAAGGGGAGGGAGGGACTCTCAAGTTCCAGAGTCCGACGTCGTTCCCGATGCACGCTTAGGAGGTCGCGCTCACGGCCTACGTCCGTCGTCTCATCTTGCGAGGGAGATTCACACGATTCACACTAACTCGCCGTCGTATTTAGCCTAAACTAAATTTCAGGAAAAAAATTTCTCTGACGACGTGAAGAACATACTATTAACCCCCTCGTACTACGGCAGATTAGATCGCGTCAATAAAATTAGAGAGATAGATTGTAGAACCGATAGGTATAAAATGTCATTTTTTCCGCGTACCATTCGGGACCATAACAGCTGTGATCGTCGTCATGAATAGTGCGAATAGTGACAATAGCTTGACAGTAGATCTTTCTCTTTATATTCTCTACGTTCTTATTTATGCATGGTATAAACATTGATGTTCTTATTTATGCATGATATTTTGAATCTGTGGTAGTAGTCTTTGTATCCCTTGCACGATGGAACGATTGACGATAGCATGTTTATTGGCTAGTAGATTTTTAATTGGCGCGTTGCATGTGTGGTACGCTGGTTTCAATGTAATTTCGGTATTCTGCAGTATAATTCATGCATGCCTGGTATGGATATATTTAAAATGTAATATTTCCGCGTACAATAAGGGACCATAATTGTTGCGAGAGATCAGTTCAAGAATACTTTGACCATGACAAGGTAAAATAGGTTTTTGCACTTGTGATAATTATCCTTACATCATTATTAGTTACTAACCTCGCATGTAATTTCCGGCATGATGTAGCTCTTGCATGATTTAGTACATTGTGGAACTACTTTTATGTCGCATTAATTATAATCAGTAGTTGTATCTTAAGTAGCGTACTGTGTGGTAGCATGTTCGTCCTTGTATCACTCTCCTAGTTTCTGGTGTAAACGCGTATTGTCATCCTGACTGCTTTTGGCCTGCGTCTGGCATTTCGGGGAACGTGCGCGGTTCGGATTTCAGCTGTGATGAGGGCTTCATGCCTGGCTCAGAGTCACCCCGAGCCACACGCCGTAGTGATGGCTTGCACAGGATTTTGCAGATGTAGATGTATGGTGTAACAATATCACACTTCGGCTGTGATAATTGTGCGAATTTTTCTATTTGAAATCCTCATTTTACTTTGCATGATGTATACGTCGCAACATGAGAATTATTCACAGATGAGATGAACTCTGACGAGGTGGATCGTCAGTACTGTCTTACTGTCCATAAAGATTTGTCATCGTGGTTAGGGAGTCGATAGGAAAAGTCATTCTCTATTCTTTCTCCTGTAGAGGAAGATTTTAAATACTTCTCCCTTGTTAGACCCCACTTGGAATACGCTGCCCGTGTATGGGATCCACATGAGGTAGGCTTAAAAACGGTAATGTTAACGAGTTAGATCGAGTGCAGAGAAGATCAGCCAGGTACGTCAAAGGCCTTATGATAGTCTCGTTAGTGTAACTGACCTCTTACAAAAACTAGGATGGAAGTCGCTTTCAGGCCGTCGATTAAAAATTAGACTAAATCTTTAAAGTAACTTCAACTCCGATTTATTTTCAGAAGTAATCAGTATATTACGTGCTCCAACGCATACTACGGTAAATCAAATCACGAGAATAAAATAAGGGTAATAGAATGTGGAACAGAGAGGTTTAAAATGTCGTTTTTCCCACGATCGATAAGAGACCATAATGGCTGCGTTGATACTTCAAAGTAGGTAAGTTGACAGGTATTGTAGCTGGCTAATTCATATACCCCCTAATGCATGTTTCGAAATCTGCCGAGTAGTGCTAAGTGTTTCTTCACTGTAGTTCATGTTGGCGATAAGTCACCCCCTGCCAAAAACCCTGGTGAAGGTATGGAGGGCAATAATTAGGTGTAGATGTAAACTAACGTCACTCTCGGGGAAACCCTAACTTCAACGATATATTGATTACTAAGATGGGAATGAATTTCAGATCAGCTGGATAAATAGAGATGTGGCGATCATGAACATTTGTTAGGTCGCTCGAGAGCGACTTATATGACCGAATTCACGTAGACCTCATATTTTTCCCCAAAACCAATTGACAAATTCATGTACGCGGCATACCCCCGGATATTTGTGAGAGCTTCTGAGCCCGGGCGTGGATCCCCGGCAGGATTGTATGTACATTTTTTGCATTTTGAAGAGGCGTCATTGTCCCGGGAAAGGATTGAGTAGCAAGCGACCATAATCTCTCTCCTCTTAAGGTCAGCAGGTTTTCCACGAGGCACACCTTCACATAATTGTTTTATCATCTACGTCTGCATTGCGAATTACCGTGAAAGCCACCACTAGGGTGTGTGGCACGGGGTGATTCCACACCAGGCATGCAGCACTCGTCCCAGATTCGATCAGAACCGCGCTCGTTCCCCAGGGTGCCAGGTGCAGGCCAAAAGCCGTCAGGACAACGGTACGCAGTCAGACCAGAAACTAGGAGAGTAATACGTTGAAGAATATGCTACTATGCAGCACACTGTTCAAGATTCAACTACTAGTTAGTATTACTAATGCGATAGATAAATAACACTACAAGGTGCTAAATCATGGCAGATTATATCATGCCGGAGATTACATGCGAGGTTAGTAGCTGATAATCATGTTAAGTTATAAGATATTTAACAATACTGAAAAAAACCTATTTAACTTAGTACCTTAGAACTAATAAATCGCAACTATTATGGTCCCTTATTGCACGTGGAATAAATGACACTATATATCTATCGGTTCTACGTTCTTTTTTCTTAATCTTATTCCTGAGATCTTTTCTACCTAATAGTATGCCTCCAGCAAAATTTTTTGAACGTCCGGCAAGAAATAGTCTACATCAAACAAACTTTCGTAAAAGATTTAACCTATATTCTTCCCTTCGGTCGGATAGAGGTTCCCACCCTGATTCCCTCATTCCCTTACGCCTGTGATCGTTTCTACCGTTCCTACCATAATAGTTTTGCTCTAGCAAAATATGTTGAACGTCCGGCTAAAAATAGTCTACATCAAACTTTCGTAAAAGATTTAATCTATATTTTTCCCTTCGATCGGATAGAGGTTCCCACCCTGATTCCCTCAACAATTTAGTAACATAACTATGTTTATCATAACAATTTTTGACAAATCTAGCTGCCCTCCGCTATATTCGATCTATATCTAAAACTAGTCCTACTTCGAAAGGGCCCGATCTGCCAGCGGCGTTCGTTGATATTTTATCATGCTAGTAGGCAAACTATCGTTTTAGGGAAGGCACCTTTTTATAGCTGGGGTAAGACCTCATCATATGGGAGACAGGAATGCAGAGGTAGGAGAGGGAAAAGAAGAAATAGGGTAGGATATTTCAGACTGGGCAACAGAAATGCCTAGGGAGAAAGACTGGGAAATTTCTGTAATGAAAAGAATATAATAGAGGCTAACACTCTACAATCACCATCGGCATAGGTGGCATACATGGAAGATGTCGGGATATTACCACATACCAAATAGACTGCATACTAGTCAGAGTCAGATACAAGAAACAACCCTGTAAACACAAATACTGCAGACTCGTGTCTGCAGCACATAACTGCAGCCGCTACGGGTGTGCTGCTGTCCCTTGCCTGTCATCCCAAAATATCCATTTAATGCGTGACAGATGCACAGTGGACAGATAGCCATACGATTGAGGAACCAAGAAAGAATTTAGAATGATGAGTTACATAAAGAATAATAAGACTGAGTATGAGAGAAAAATATGAGCCGACAAAACACAATATACCTACAAGCAGCCGACCTAGTAGCAGCTGTGTCATAGCGATCAACCGAATATCTCACAAGAACGTTACCCACTTCGCCATAGCATCTATCAAGTGATGAAATGAATTGAGTGACATGGCTGAAGTAGGATTTCATGCATGTCGCTGGTGGCAATCATGTTTTGGTGAAAAAGTATCACTGCATTGTGTTCATTTCATGACTGACTTAATGACTTTATGTAATGGATTGATTGATGTAATTCTGGGTCATTTCGAAATTACTGGAGAGAGACTTGATGACTTCATCTCATGACTAATGTAATTAATTGATTCAGTAGATGGAATTTGTAAGTAGTCTTAATGGTGACTTCTCTGACATTTTTCCAAGATTTCACTAGCTTGTCCATGGCATTAATTGATTGATGTAATTCTGAGAGAGATTGGATGAATGAGTTCAACTCATGACTTACCTATGTAATTACTTTATTCAGTAGACGGAGTTTGCAAGTAGTCTGTATTGCTCATGTCCTTAATTCATTGTAGTAATACATAGTTTTGGATGGTACTTGTGGTACTGTGAAAATACTGGTTTGGATATAACTGGTATGACCTTGATTATTTTAAATTCTGGGTAGGTATCCAATTATTGTCAGAGAAAGGATTCGTGAGTCATGTCCCCACTTGTTGTTATAATGATGTGCATTTATTCAGTATATTCCATAAAACACTGCATTAAAATCATATCAATTAAGAGCTTTCTTCATTATAAATATTTAATAAAAAACTTTATGAGCGACTGAAGCATAACATCACCCTGTACCAAATTATCTATTTGGCTGTTGGTGATAATAAATGTTGAAATTAAAATGTCTTCACTGATGAAAAAATAACATTTTTCCTAAATAACATCTTCATTAAGATCAATACTATTCGATATTTCAAAATTTAGGAACATTAATTTCACTTAATAGAAAATTAGAGGGGAAACCGAGACCAAATGATGCCCCATCTAATTCTCGCTGTAAACATAATTCAAATTGTTTTTAATCCTGCAAGAGATACCTACCTCTATATCAAAGGAAAAAAGGGGGTATGCCTAAATAGCTAAGAATATTATTTCTAGGATTTAAGAAGCAATCGGGAAAATGATGTCGGTAGACGCGATGATTGTCACAAATTGCCTTTTTATGAATAAGAGCAACTTAGGATAACCAATTCTCTCAACCCAATTTTTGAGCAAATATTTCTCCTTTGGAAATTTGTGCCGTATCGACGACTGATTGCCATCCCCAACCGAGTACGTAGCAACTCTTACTCATTATCTTCGTCCGATGAAATTAAACTTAGGAGCGAAACAAGGAAATGGCTTCCGAAAAACTTATTTCAATTAGCGCCATGACAACGAGGGTACTTATGGGAGTGACGTTAGAGCAATGAACTTCTCATAATAATTAACCATATTCGCGACTTGCGCGCTGTAGGACGCGTAGCGTTTGGATTTGAACCACAAGGAAATCATCACTTCACGGATAATAGAAATATTTTTATAGTCGGTGCATTTTTATGTATTATAATCTTTGATTTTTATAGCCTAGTCACTTATCGCTGTGCCTGGAAAAACAGGTACTCGACCAAATCGATACTTAAACAGAGTCGATTATACTCGATACGATCAGTCGTTTCAGATAACCATCGATATCTTCACCCACGATAGGTCATCAAAACCAATCAAAACACTGGCGGGCGATGAATTTGGTGTTACTGTATTGTATTTCTTGTGTTTTTATTCATTTTGACATTTTGAAGCTTTTCTCACTTTCCTGACGAGCAAACAATGACGAAATGTTGACAAATTAGTTGGTTGGGTGCTCTCTTTACTAAAGCTTCAGTCTCCCAGAAAATAGGCAATGAGCATTTTCCAAGGAAAGTTGGATGAAGTCCCTGAATTATCAATCGACAGATTTGATGGAGAAAATCTTCAGTCCACCGCATATTTTCTGACGCACTGTCATACAGGTAAAAGTTTCGTCTTATGTGTATTCTAATGCCTGTTTATGTGCATTTCTTAGTGAAAAGTAGCTCACATTCTGGTTTGTTTTACTATACCATTCTCATTTGGTCAATATTCCACCATTGAAGATTTTCCCTATGTTAAGCTGTTTATTAGTAACGGTATATGTGCATTGGAGGTACACGGTAATAGTTATTCTGTTGTATCGCAAGCGCACATTTGCCTGAGTCTCTGATACTAGTCTCTTTGCAATTGTAGTAACAACTTATGGTTTTTTGTTTACTTTTTATTAGATCACATGGTAGGACTTGGTTCGAATGATTTTAGAACAGCATTATTTGAACGAAATGATGTTTACTTATACACAAGTGAAATAACTTTCTGCATATTGAAGAATAATGATAGTTACCGCCATTTGGCATCAAAAATTAAACCCCTACCTTCGGATGGGTGTAAAATTTTGAGCATTCCATCCTTAGCAGATACCAATTCACAAATAGATTTGCATGTGACTCTTATTCCGGCTGGACATTGCCCTGGATCTGTAATGTAAGTGTCTTCTACAATTCTGATAAGTATTATTTAGTCATATAAGGAACTTATCTACTGTTATGTGGTGCGTGTGTATCACTTAACAAGCACTATGATTAAATGCAGGTTTTTCTTCGAGCTACCTCAAGGGAACCTGCTTTACACAGGAGATATTCGTCTTACTCTGGACAATATTTGTTCTCTAGCTGAATTACACCATAAAGATGGAACTCCAAAGAATATCAGATCCCTATACATAGATGCAACTTTTTTTGATGACCTACACCCAGTTTTTCCAAAGAGGGAGGAAAGTTTCCTAGAAATATGCAAGTTAAGCAGGGAGTGGTTGGAAAAATCTCCTAATAATGAAGTTTTGCTCGATATCCCAGGTCAGTTGAATTTAATCAATCTTATGGCCCTCAGTTAATGTATAAATATAATTTCAATGATTCAGCTATGGTTATTTCTATTGTATCTTTGTAACTTGCAATGCTTTAATTTATAGCTGATTCTTTTTCTCCGTTTATCATTAAAATGTTTATTTTAGCTTTACTTTTTGAAAATCTCTTTTGCTGGAGCTGAAATACATATTTCCAATGTTGTAATGGAACTCCACTGCATTGTATTTTAAAATCAAATGGCCATTGCATCTTTATATACTGCGTGAGAAGATTGAAAAGCATAAATACAGTTGTTTATTTATTTCTCCAGCAAAATTACTCTTTGCATACCTGTTAGCATGTCTAGTGTAAGAATAGGACATATGTTAATGTTTTCCAATCATTGGTGCCATAATGTACTATTTAATACTTCAGAGTAATCCTTGGAATATCTGCAAGATAAAAGATTGCAGACTTTTATAATTAAGTATTATTCAAATCGGTGTTGGCAACACAAAAGTTTATTTTTATTGTAATTATCGAGGTGGTCTGGTTATTAAGTTTTTGATCTGATTTAGTAGCAAATGGAAAAATTTCAATGTTTTTGTTTTGATTAGTATCCTTCATCAGTTGTCCAATGGGAAATTGGAATGAATGATTCTGTAAAATATGTCTTACATAAAGAGAGTATCATTGGCAATTGAACTAGTTGGAATACTGAAAGAAATTGTACTTGATTGGTATGGAGAGTTAGTTACCACAAAATGGGTGACTTTTATAATTCTAAATTGTTTGTGTTGGCGCAGGTTGGGTTATCGGGAGGTATAGAAATAATGTTCACTCACTTTCATGATCAAAAGCAATCTGACGAGCAACCGCCTTTTATTGATGCAGTTGTTTTTCACATACAATTCTAGTCATAGATGGCACTACCAGTGCAGCACATTATGCCTAGCAAATATTGTAACTCCCAACACTCCTCCTCAATATTTGCAAGGCATATTTACAATTGTTTACATTTTATTTCACACATACCAAGTTCAGTGCGATGCTTAGAAAACACATCATATGGTAAACCCTTGGTTAAAACATCTGCAATTTGACTTTCCGATGGAATGTATGTTACATGTATGGTCTTATTCTTAATTAGGTCTCTAACAAATTTGTAAACAATATCCATATGTTTTAATCTTTTCTGCTCCCAGTTTGGTAATGCACATATACATGATTGATTGTCTTCATACATTGTTATGGGTTGTGTAGTTTCAATTTTCATCTCAGTTAATAACTGTTTAAGCCATAACAATTATGCTGATGCTGAAGCTAGTGCCTTGAACTCAGCTTCAGTTGAAGATTTTGAAACTGTGCTCTGTTTGCGAGAACCCCATATAACTGCATCACCAAAAACTTTAAGTAAATATCCAGTTACTGATTTTCTATCAATGTTATTGGCATAACTAGCATCAGCATACGCACACACAATTACATCAGTATTTCCCTTAAACCAAAGTCCATAATGCAATGTCCCCTTTATGTAACGTAGCACTCTTTTTAAACCTTCCCAAAGAGCCTGTGTGGCTTTACTTTGATACTGACTATAGAAGTTAATGGCTGCACATAAATCAGGACGAGTTGCTAAGCATGCATACATCAAACAGCCAATAAGTTCTCTATAAGGTTTACTGTCTATTGGTTGTGAGGGAATATCATTAAATTCATTTATACCCAGAGGAGTTAATTTTGGCTTACAAGAGCCCATTCCAAATTTCTTAATTACCTTATCCAGATAGCTTGCTTGACTTAAAAACAAGGAATCATTTATACGTTCAATTTTAATTCCTAGAAAATATTTCAGTTCACCCAGGTCTCTCATTTTGAATTCTCTCATTAACGTACTTTTAAGATTACTTAATTCACCAAGATCATTGCATGCTACGATTACATCATCAACATAGAGAAGTAGATAAATTAATACATTGTTAACAGTACTTACATACATGCATAAATCAGTTTTACACTGAACAAAACCAATATCTTTAGCAAATTTATCAAACCGGTCATTCCACTCCATTGGTGACTGCCTCAGGCCATATAGCGTTTTCTTAAGCTTACATACCAGTCCCCTTTGGACTTGCATACCTTCAGGAGGTATCATATAAATCTCCTCCTTCAGGACACCATTTAAAAAGGCATTTTTGACATCTAACTGATGTATATGCAACTTTTGATAGTTACTAACACTTAACAATGTTCGCAAAGTTGACATTCGGGCCACAGGTGCATATGTTTCTGTGAAATCTTGACCAAACTTTTGAGAACACCCTTTTGCCACTAAACGTGCTTTATATCTCTCTCTTTCACCATCACCACCATACTTGACAGAGAAAACCCATTTACATCTAATTGGTCTTTTACCAGGTGGAAGTTCAACTAACTCCCAAGTTTGATTAAATTTTATTGCCTCCATCTCATCACTAACTGCCTTTAGCCATTCACTTTTATCCGGTCTACCAAGGATTTCATCATATGAATTAGGAACATCTTCACTATAGGAAATAGCATTTAGCACAAGTCCTTCATGAGCAAACTTTACATACTTAAGATTACCATCATTAGGAATATTAGTTAATAAAGCAAATTCAACTCTTTCTCCTTCTTCCTCTGATACAAAATTATGATAATCATCTGTAATATAATCCTTGAGGTATGATGGGGTTTTCTTAAGTCTCATACTCCTCCTTAATCCTACTTCTGTGTTGCAATTAGTTGTTTCACCATCTACTCCATCATCATCCATATTTACATTACCTTCCCCAACATCTGAACCTTCTACTGACTCTGTCATTTCTTTTATGTTTTCAAATGAATCATTTGTTGGCTTTAGCTGTTCACTCTGGAAGAAATCTTCCCAACCATCTTGGAATTTAGTTCTATTTTCATCAAACTTAACATCACAAGCAGATATTACTTTTCTATCGGATAGGCTCCACAATCTATAGCCATTTGGACAGAAACCAAGCAAAATACATTTCTTTCCTCTCTCATCAAATTGGCTTGTTAATTCAGATTTGTTCTTACGTGAAAATGCCACACATCCAAAAACTCTCAACTTACTTACATTTGGACGGACACCATACCACAACTCTGCTGGCACCTTGCCATTATTCAATGCTTTAGTTGGACTCCTGTTAATTAAATAAGCTGCACTCATTGCAGCTTCCACCCAAAAAGTTTTTCCTAAACTGGACCCCAACAGCATACACCTGGCTTTATCTAAGATGGTTCTATTCATCCTCTCTGCAACCCCATTCTGTTGTGGTGTGTGTGGGATGCTTAACTCTTACTGAATTCCTTTCTCCTGGAAAAAATTCTTAACATTCTCATTAACATACTCTGTTCCATTGTCGCACCTAAATTGACATATCTTAGTAGAGAATCTACTAGTTGCCATCGCCTCATAAATTCTTAAATGATTAATTACTTCACTTTTCCTTTTTAAACCATACACAACAGTAAAATGAGAGAAGTCATCAATTAAAGTCAGCAAGTATTTCACTCCATTGTAAGCAGTGGGTGATATAGGTCCACAGACATCACTATGAACTCTCTCAAGGGGTCTACAGGCCCTTTCTCTACTCTGATTGTGTGGAAGACATGACCGTTTCCCTTGTACACAAATATCACACACTTCATATTTAGCATTTAACTCACTTCATATCCGCAGCTTTGCTAATCTGCTTCAGCCCATCAACTCCTATGTGGCCCAATCTCCGGTGCCACAATTGCCCATCACTGATTCCAATACATGCCTCTACATTAGATAATTCTTTTAACTCCAACTTATACATATTTGCATCTCTCCACCCCACAGCTACTACAGCTTGATTTTTATTTATAGTGCATGAACCTTTCTCAATAATAACTTTGAACCCTTTTTGTTCTAACCTAGAAATAGATATCAAGTTGCACTTTAAATTTTCGACAATCAATACATTCATAAGTTCTATTTTCCTTGGTTTCCCTTCAACATAAGTCATTGCATACACATCGCCAATTTCTTTTGAGATTAAATAGGTACTTGCTTTTGCTACACCAATCTTAACAAATTCTTTTAACTTTCTTCTATTTACAACTGGAGTATCTGCCGTAACCAGATGGTCAGAAGCACCAGAATCTAGAATCCATACATTATTTACCTTGTAATTTACAGTTCCAAAGGTAGCAAAACTATGGGCTGGCAGTTCATCCTCAGAGGACTCTTGCACTATACAGTGTGCATTACCTGATCTGCCACGATCTGCAACATGTCCACCTTTGTACATCCGCCCACCTGGTCTCCAACACTCGGTCACCTTATGGCCACGAAGCTTGCAATTGTGGCAAACAAGGTGAGACCTGCCTACCCTCTTCTGACTTCTATCTTCGTACTGAGGAACACCTGACCACTCTTGACATCTCGAACCGGCAAATGCTATGGGAGATGCTTCGGTGACATCCGGTCGACTTCTCCCAACTTTCCTCTCCTTCCTCTTTGCCTCCTCCTCACCAATGCGAAGACGACAGAACTCCATGGTTAGCCTCTCCGAGGCCAAGGTCTCCAACCCGGACACTACAGCATCATACTCCACAGGCATGGTCATTAGAAATTGCAAGACGTTCCCCATATCATCTATCATTTCCCCGACTCTTTTCAAATCCATAATAAGGGCGTCATACTTCACACAATATTCATCAAATGTTTCTGATGACGGCCGAAACTCAAGGTTGCTTAATTTCTTTTTCAACATCATTCTCGTCACGGGAGTTTTCTTTTCAAACTTGGTTTCTAAATAGGTCCATATTTCATTCGCAGTTTCTTTACTTCGCACTTGTAGTAACTGAGAATTTCCCAAGCTCTGGATAATGTACCTTTTACACTTTTTGTCTAGTTTCTTCATTTCTGCTGCCGCGGTATTCTTACTTGCCCGAGTTTCGGTACTATCTCCTCTCTGGATTTCATGAGGTTCCATCCGTTTCTCAAATGGCACTTTCACATGTTCCAGCATTTCCTTTTCGTCCAAATAAATCTCCATCCTAAACTTCCACTCATCATATTCCTTTCCGTCGAAGAGTGGAACTTTACACCTTTCGTCATCCATGCTGCCGGAAACTAAATCTCACTCCTTACGATTTTACTAATCGAATTTAACTACGACTTTCTTTTTCCCGATGCAGTATTGGGCCCATAACCTGTTGGCGCAGGTTGGGTTATCGGGAGGTATAGAAATAATGTTCACTCACTTTCATGATCAAAAGCAATCTGACGAGCAACCGCCAGTTGACCCGCCTTTTATTGATGCAGTTGTTTTTCACATACAATTCTAGTCATAGATGGCACTACCAGTGCAGCACATTATGCCTAGCAAATATTGTAACTCCCAACAGTTTGAAATAAAACTGAATGTTACCCTTATTTTTTACCACTGAGGTACCATAGATAAAGGCATAAGTTGGCTCTAAAATGAAAGCAATATTCAGTTTTCCAAACGGTAATGCCATAATCAAAGTCACCCTGTTTTACAGTATTTTTTATCAGTTTCCACAAGAACATGATAGTAGACATCTCTCTTTGTTTATGTAGTTTTCTGATTTAAAATTGATAACTTATCTTCGTAACTATAACTATCACTAAACTAAGTATGTTGTCTGGAGAATTTAAATCCGTACTGAATTTCTTCAATGTTATTGATATGACAGTTTTAGTATGGCAACAATAATGGGAGTAGTAATCAAGAATTGGTTTAATAAGATCCCAATTTAGAAAAGAAAATAGCTGAAAGTTATATTATTTTTTACATCTTTACAGGATTTAAAAATGAATCTAAGGGTTTTATATGACATGGACAAAATGTCTTTAAAGTAATGATTGAATAATAACTTAGAGTCGAACACTATGCCAAGGTATTTAATGCCCATTAACTGAGCTACTGCTTTCCTACTGAGAGGGCATTGGTTCTGCTAAAGATTCTTTTCAGCATTTAATACTTTTAACTAAGGTTCAGAAATTGCTGATTTCATCCATTCTCGTCAAGTTATATTTCATATCATTCTTAAGGTTGAAGGAGTGGGATAGGGGATCAGGTTGGTGTGGTGGCTAGAGTACTGGCTAACCATATGGGCGGCCAGGATTCAAATCCCTTTAGAGGAGGATGTTTTTCAGAGAAAACCCGATCCCTACTTGAGTGTCTTGTGGAGGGCATTTCAAGTACAGTACTCCATCTGTCGGATGAGACGTTAAGCCGTGGTCCCCTTGGCGCCTTTCTTTAAGAGCAGGCCAATGCCGACGCCAGGTTTCTATCCACCCTTCCTCCCTTACCTATCCCCTATGGTGCAAATGACCTTAGCTGTCGGGCGCCTTCCCAAATGTCCAATCCAATCCAGGAGTGGGATAGTTCCCTAGTCATAATGGAGGCCATATTTGAGTGTTATGTTTTAATTTCAGCAGCTGTTGGGAGCATGAAGTAAGTATTGTATTATTAATGATGCAATTATACACTTTTACATGGCTGAAATCCTCAATAATTAAATAAATGTATGTTAATCTATAACTGGCTCATTTTTTCATGTGGGATATGTAAACTTTTGTTGGTCATGCCACATATTAAAATGCATTTGGTCTGTCAGATTTCAATTAGTACAAGTTTTAGAAAATTCATTGGAATTGACAGAATTTTTTAAAAATTGATAACATGTATTCACTATGAAGTTACATGTTGCATATGAGGCACAGGGACATGCATAATTTTCATTTAGAGTTAAATTAATGTAAGACTTGATGTATCTTCCTTTGGAGTATTTGTGTTTATCTTCCTTCTAAATTTACTCAACATGCTTTATTTTACACTAAGTACAAAAATTAGAGTGATATAAGCAAATAAAATTGTCAAAATAATTACATTATATTTTGTCATTTGATATTATTTACCATGAAACAAGTTCTCTTTTGGGCAGCAGAAAGTCTATGTTTCTCTGTTCTCATATTGTTTTTGGAATCATTTTGACAAGCCTACTCTATTGATTGGTATTTCCAGTCTTTTATCAACATCATGGGGACTGTTGCTAACCTGACATTGCTAATAAGATTGGTAGCCCAATAAAGTATTCTCACCTTCATCACACAGCTGCTTGCAATACTTCCAAATCAGTTGGTTCCAATAAAATTCCCTGGACATTATGAAGATCATTTTCTAACATCATTATTTTCTGAATTTTTCTTTCCATTGAACCAGGATATAGGGAAAATTGGTGAGAGCTAATTTGGGAAAACTTTACGATAGAAGTAATATGTAATGACTATAGCTTTCTGAAAAACTTTTTGTGAAACTAATCCCAGCTATTAAGTGCAAACACTTCCTACATCACAATTTGAGATGGAATGAATGGCATCAAATAAAGGTTGTAAAATAATTTTCTTTTATTTCCTCAAACTACAACTGCCATGAACACTGCATTACTGATGGGAAAAAATGAATATAAAAACTTACCACCTAAATAAAATCGATGAATGAAACGAAAAGTAATATAATTATTTATATTTTCATGTGTGTGATAATATTGCTTACTCATAGTATTGAAAATTATGTTCTTGAAAATTTTCAGTCATTCTGCATTCTTTTACCTCTGGGAACTGCAGTTTTATCGCTTGAAATATTTTTCCTCATCTTCGTGGATTACCTAAACATCCTGAACCATATCACTGTATCTGCCTCCACCTAAGAGTGATTGCCTATATTCTACAACTGCCTGATTGAGCGGCTTGAGCCGTGGGAACATAGAGTCAATGCGTTGACTGAGGCATGGGTGAACATCATGCTGGTTGTCCTTATTTGAAGATATCCCATTATACCACTTTTTTGACCAAATGGAACATTGTCTTGACGTCGTGGTTTTTTTGTGAATCTAAAGAGTGGTGTTTACTTTGTATGTAGAAACTTCTTCTAGGAAGACATTTTAGTTTATGACAGTGATGAATTGAAATTGAACAGAACTTTCTCTTACCAGAACGGAATTACATTATTTACCATAGAACATTGATGTACCAAGAACTTTGAGTAACTTATATTTCTTGTGTAGGTTTTCATTTTTTTCAAGCTCATTCTAGCAGTCATCTCATAATTTCAGGCACATATGTTGGCAACTTTCATTTAGGAAAGGAAATGGTTTCATGGACAGCGGAGAATGATGTATGATATTTAGTAGAGCTGTGTGAATGCTTCGAAATCGGTTCGAATCGGGCTTAATTCGATTCGATTTGCCTGCGAATTGGGATGCTTCGAAACCAAATGATTCAAAGTATTCGAATCTGATAAATTCGTCTTCGAATCATTGCATGCATTCAAACATGACGCTCAATCCAAAAATGGTGCGGTGTCCGTTTAGATGAATTTTTCTCACGCGAAACGAAAATTTAAATGACCACATGTCATTCTGTGCTATTCTTTATGCCACTATTGATAAATAAGCTAATTTAAGGCCCTGAAATATTGTAATAATCTTTATTAATTTAACTGCGTAAAAGCTTGTGCATTTTATTAAGAATTCGAATCCGATTCGCAAACGAATTTTTTTAGCGTGATTCGATTCGCTACCAAAATTAATGTAAAAGTTGGTTTTGATTCGATTCGAAATATCTTTTGGGAGATTCGATTCGGTTCAATTTGAAATGAAAATCCTTGATTCACACAGCACTAATATTTAGTATATGAAAAACATTCTTTCTCTTGCAATGAATTGACCCAAAGTTCCAAAGGAGTACAAAACACATTATGCTTTGAATACAAATAAAGTACTTGCTGAGGTACTGACAATATTTGAGGGCCAATTAAATTTGTTCCTAAAAATCTTGTTATTCTAGGTTTCACATCAGCAATACAAGTGAGTCAAAGGAATTTTATATGTTTTAAAATATATTATTTCGAATGGTGGTTAACAATGAAAAAAGAGCGACTCTGCAGATGTTTTCCAGGCAAATTGCAATAATTGTGAAGTAACAGAGTATAGCACTAGTGAATTTATCAGACTCCAAAAATATGAAAATACCAAAATTTAATCTGGTGATGTGATAAAACAGAAAATCATGTATGTGACTGATAGACAAGCTTCAAATGGTAAGGTAATTGAAGAGAGAGATTCCTAAACATGCAAGCATGGTGTGTGCAATGAAAATGATAGTACTTGGCATCCAGTAGACCACGTGACCAAGGGAGGGTTAAAACTCATTCACATCTGAAGGTTTATTTTGTAATTCTGAAAACACATTGTGGTGATGATGAAATTTGCCTCAAAAACCTCAAATAAGTGAGAGGGTTTGTCATGATCCTTGCTGCTGGAGCAGTACCTTAGGCAAGCAGGAAGCAGAGGACAGTTACTAGTTTAACTGTTGAGGCTGAGTACATAGCAATGCATGAGGTATTGATGGAGATAATGTGGCTGAGTAATTTCTTACGTGAAGTGAACCAAGAGACTGATTGTAAGACCAGTTAGTTGACAATCAAGGTGCTATGTGTGTTGCAAGAATAAAATTCTGCCAAATAAAGCTAAACATATTGATATCATATATCATGCCTGAAAAGATAAAGTTTTGCTAGGTGATGTAAAACTTGAAGTCAGGTGCTTACCTCATGTTAAGTCAGGTGAAAATTTAGTAAATTTGTTTACAAAAATATTGTTAAGTCCGAAAACTAGTGATTTCACATTAAAATAAGATTTGATGTAAGTTTGAAGTAATATGAATTTATCAATCTTTTAATTCAGTGTTTTTTTTAGAAGAGTTCTTCCATATGCTAAGATGACTACTGGATTTTGTTTCTATTTTCTACTATTTGGGTTTTTGCTCAGGTACATAACTCAACAGGAGGAATTGTCTGAAGTGGAATTACATAATAAGGTGTTGGGAAATTACACCTGAAGTGTTGTTAATGGCAACAATTAAGTTAAAAAGTGTGTTGCACATGTAACTAGTATGTTCTTGTCCTTGTTTGTATGTGGGACATATAAAAGTGTATAATTTGCACTAAAATAAATCTTCTACCTAACAGAAATATCTGATAAAAGTATGGGTTATTCTTGTCCGAAGGAACTTTTGAGTGATGGGTGAACAGTGACTGAAATATGTAGCTGATTCAAGTCTAATCTTTTTACAGCTAACTTTGGTGCGGAATTCATTTATTGTGAACTGAAGAAAAAGCTGGGTATGAAAGTTCATGTGCCTCTGTGGAAAGTTAACACTTTTAAGGGTGTGAAGGAGATAAGTGCAGCAATTACTAGTGATAGAGGGAAGACCAGAATTCATGCCTGTGCTTTTCAGGTAAATTTCTTGCAAGTTATACTTTTGATAATTTTTTTAAAAACTTGTGTTGATTCAACCTCCTCATTAGCCATTTGTTGTAAATAAGTTGGAAAACATGAGTTTGATACTGTCTTGTCCGTATCTTTCACTTAATGTAAATTTTCTGTTTTAAATGAGTCTACTGTTCCATGTCCGTAAAAAAAACTAACCATGGTCTGGCAAAATACGCTGAAAATAATATTTGAAATGCCAAATATGACAATATTTTGCAGGATATATTGAATTACGAAATACAATTTTCTGTCCTTTGAATGATCAGAATACTAAAATAATCCCAATCAGAGTAATTATCCGAGAGAGATAGCCATGAAAAGGATAGAAATAAGAACATTACAGCATGTATGTTTAATAACCCTCTTTGAGCTGACTCCTGCCAGCGGTTCTAGTGAGAAATGTGGAGGGTAACTTAACGTAATGTATCACTCTAGGAAAATAAATATTTTAAAGTTATTGTTTAAAATATCCATATGCAGTTTTTCTTATTGTGTATATGTGCATTGAATTAGGTAATAATCAAGAAAGACTTATACGTCATACAAAAATAATTGTAATTATATATTTGTGTGTTAAAGTTAAACAATTTTTTGCCTATGAGCCGATATATCGGCCCACCGCACAAACTAAGAGGGATAAAAAACATATACAAGAAATGATTTGGATTTGGGTGTGTGGAGACAACTCTATTTGAAACAAAATATAAATACATAATCAGTGGGTAAATTAAATTTATGAATGGTTCAGTATGAGACTATTATGCTTCTACTATGGTAAAACTTTCTGCAGTGTCACCATAGTGAACGTGGATGTACTTTGTGAACTTTCTGATGGAGTCTTTTTTCAAAACCCCTTATAAAAAAGAAATAAAAAAAAGAGTTCCAACCCTGACTTATAAAAATGAGAATGGAACTTCATTTTAATAGAAAAATTATGTCAATTGAATGTGAATGGAAATATGAAAAATTATGTCAATGTCAAATTATGTCAAAAGTCTTAGTATATTCAGACTGATTAGCTGAAATGCTGTTTCTCTCAGTTTTACATGTTTCATGAAAAGTGCCATTTCTGAAGTCAGTGATTTCAAGAAACTACTGCTCGATGTAATGCTTTAAGTTTAGGTAACCATAGTGCTAAAATTTCGGTAAAACAGAACAATTACACTTGCCCTTTGTTGAGAGTTGTCTGGATTTCCCTTGTTTGCTGAAAAGAGGTTTGGAATTATCATTGAATTTGTATTCGTGATTCCATTGACAGAGCAGAAAGTGAAATCTATTTTCTTCAGTTTTTAATTTATTGTGGTGGTCAAGTTTCCTGCTACTCACCTCTCCTAGTCTAACAACAGCAATTTTTTTCCAGCTCTTTTGGATTTAAGTTTATGGTCGCTTTGGGGCCTTGCCAGCGAACATGAACAGTGTACTCTAGTTTTCATCATTCCTCATGCATGTTGATGGTTCACAGTGGTATTTAGTTCTTGAAAAATAATGGATGGGAAAACAATCTCTCGCAAAGCCATTCAGATAGGACACAATGGGAAAAGAAATAGCCAAATTTGTGTAATCCAGTCTTCCCCTTAATTTATTTAATCCTTTTCTGACGTATGACATGAAACCCAAAAAAGAACATTAATGTGAGACAATTTTAAATAGGGCTGAAGAGCATTAATTCCCCCTGGTTCACTACAAATTCTCAACCTATTTTTTTATACAGTATGGTTTTATGTTTATTATTAACCTAACAAAAGAACAAAATTTATGGCATACACTTGCAACCAACAAGTTTATGACAAGATAAAGTAACAGACAGTAGTTAATGGTCAAACGATTGATCAGGAGATAGGCCATAGGTTTTGACCCTATCCAGCTCCCAAGCATTCAATGCAACCTATTGAAGGGGAAGACGCCAGGCGAAATCCTTGAAAGAACAATCAATTGCCGCTGCTTCCTACTGCCCTTCTCCGGTATTCCAACGATTAATTTTGGAACAACAACGTCCTGCATGAAAATGTATCGCATATCCTCAATTACCTGTTCGAAATTTGCTTTTTTTATATTTTGCCAAAACACTTTCAACTAATGCTAGGAGATGAATAACATCGCCTACAACTAAATGATAGTGTAAGTATACGTAAAAATGTTAGCAAAATGATCCACTATGCCGAAGAATTATTTTCCCCTTGTTTTAAGCAAGCTAAGGTATTTAGATTTACTTCTATTTTTTATATTTAAAATTCGAAGACCGATCAAGTGAGAACCTCTCTGGCAAAGTTTAAGGAAAATAATATGACGCGATGCCAATACACGCATGCTCTAGGAATTATATTCGAGTTTTTTTTTAAGAGCGGTCCTCTTCATGAGTTTGACTTTTTCAATGAACTTATGTGTCGCTTATACAGCAATGATGATAAACTCTACGCTTTCAAGTCTCCATAAATAATTCTTGTCTAAAGCAGATTGTATAATAGCACTGTAATCAGCCGAAACATAAAAAGATTAACTGTTATCAAAACAAAACGCCACCATACCTTCTTGTTCATGAGTCCGACAGATATTCCACTCCCTCCATGTAGCGCTATGTGCTCGGCTGTGGCTGTGGCTCGTCCTCCGTTGAGGGAGATGTCGACTGAGAGGATGAAGACGATGTCAGACGAATAATTAACTCTTCGATGTCATCTTGCTAATTGTCTGCATGCCACATGTCTTCTTCCACTTTCTTCACGTGCTCGACATAGTTTTTCCAATTTTCGGAAGTGATGGCATCAAAGTTTTCTGCGATGAGTTTTTCTACCTCTTTCTTCTTAAAAGTGGTGTTCTTCATCCCAACGTAATGTTTTACTTGAGCCCAAACCATTTCAGTTGGATTCAATTTGCAATGATATGGTGGTAGTCTTAGCACTCTACAGCCATAACTCTTCGCTAGTTCATCTATCTTAAATTTTTCATATTTTTTCCGTACTTGATTCACCACAAATACAAGATCTCTTTTCAAGCTGTCCTCATCAAAGCTAATTCCTTAGCTAACCAACCACTCTTTAATGGAATTTTTCCTCCAGCTTGTGGTAGGTAAGGATTCCAACTTCCTCGAATGGTATGATGCATTATCTACAACTATAATTGTGCCTTCGGGTATGTTTGAGAGAAGTGAGTGCTCAAACCAGCTCTCATAACACTCGCCATCAACTTCGTCACGCTCATCCATGGTGTTTTTCTTTCATAAAAAACACGTGCTGCTCCCTCTATGAACCCTTTCTCCGTCCCTGCCTGTATAATTGCAAAGCGTCCACCTCAGGAGGTGGGGGTCTTCAGCCCTGTTGTAAGTCCAGGAGGGAAAGCCTGACGAGGAGTTTCTATTTTCTGGTCGCGCCAAGTTATGTTCACTGTTTGTCTGACATTGATCCAAGTTTCGTCTGTGAAAACAATAACCCTCGTTCACAACGATATTTTTTTAGCTTCCTTAAATAATTATGTCACCAACGAATAATATCTTCCCTTTCAATTAAAATGCTCCTTTTTCCACTGCATTCGTACACGAAACCTATGTCTACAAGAAGGCGATATAATGTAGTCCTCTTGAAATTTGGAAGATCTTTGTCCATGTTGACTGAGCTTAAAATAGATTTTAAAGTCGGAGGAATATTTTCATGAAAAATTCATGTACTTTTCATCGAACTCCCGATCTCACAAAATCGTCGTAAATCAATGCTCTCGAATTCTTGTAAGGCTGTCTAACTTTTTAAGTCCTTGAAAGTGTCACCAATGGATCACGGGACGTTTCCTTTCTCACTCTTTAAATAGTGGACTGTGACCAGCCTTCGAAGGCCGTAAAGGCGAAATTTGCGTCTTATTTCAAAGCCGTCAAAAGGTTCATGGGATAGGCTTACGTATGTCATTGTCTTGAAATATAAATATTTCTAATACAACAGATGAGTACTCTCCTTAAAAAACATCTAACGAAGAATTACATGCATTTTATTATACATTATATAAATATATAAATCCCGTTTTCCACCGAAGAATCTTCCGTCTGCACTGTGTTAATTAGCAAGACAGCAAGCAGCGCGCCTTGGCGGTGCCGTGGCGCGCTGCTTGCTATCTTGCATGGTGCCGTAATAATTTTTCTTAAGATCAAAACGTTGTAGCTTTCTTCACAAAAGAGATAACTAAATGATTTTTTGACTAAAAACAAATTAATAGTTACTTCAAATTTTATATGCAGGATATACGGGCCTAAAACTTAAGGAACGTAAGTTAGCAGGCGATTATTTTTTACTTTACAAAATCCAAACATTTTTGTCCTTAAGATATTTACATCAGTATAACAAAATTTCAGATGTACATCATTATCGAAATAAAAAGAATTCTGAACGTTTTGCATAAGTTTCAATCCAGTATGAAGAACGGTTTGCCCACAATTGAGTGAAGAAGACAAAGTCAAAAGAGCCGCGTTTGTTGCGTAAATTAATGAAAATGTTTTTTATAACTTTTATTATAAATTTTATGGAAAAACTATTATGACCAGTAAATGTAGCGTGTCTCTTTGCATTAAAAGAGATGGTGATAAATTGGATAGTGCAATATTAATTTTTCTGCTGCTGTTGGCAACAGCGCATCTCCAGCCTTATGGGGATTAACATGGGAAACGAATCTCCATAAGAGCCCATACTGTCAACTAAATGTGGAATGCACTTTAGTACATGGTAGCGGAAAGTTGAGTTATAATAACCTCAGCACCTCTCACTGGTATCAGTCACACTATTTCAAGATCTATGGACCCCATTTTCCCCTTTGATGAAGAAAACAATTGTGCTTAGCTTCCCATGGCCATTTTGACCTTTAATTAGAAATACACATGAGGGTACTCACACCCAGTACAGCAACTGGTTGGGTGTTATGGCAAATGAAAGATAGTAGCTTATGTGCAGACCATGAGCATCTGGATGAGTTCATTTTCTTGGAATACCGAGCCAGGGGTTCAGAGTAGAGAAAATGAGTAGATGGAGCTGGATAAAGGCATATCGCCAGCTTTTTTCTTTCTCAACAGGCTTATGTTCGCTTTTTACTATTTCATGTTCAGTGTGAGATAGTATGCCAATGGCAAGCGTAGGCTTGTTTTTGTATTTTAATATTGCTATGCGGTTTGATGTCCCATGGTGTGGCATCTCACATAGTTTTATGTTCCGCAAGAGTGCTATGTGGGAATATTTTGTAAACATGAGGGATGGCAAAATGAAGTAGGGGAGAGTGTTGTACCAGGCATAAAAACTGTATAATTTTTTATTTAAAATAATTAGGTATTCAATTGGGACTCTTATTTTGTGCTTATATTACTTTTTAAAGTATGTTTTTTATTTCATACTATATTTACTTCATATTTGTAAAACTACATGCAACTTATTTTTAGACCTCATTTATATCTGTTATGGTTCAGTGGCTCATCACGTGTTTGTTATATTAAATGACATTATGTTATACATTTGCTTGAGATTTTGCATCTATTACCTAAAAATTAAGATGCCCCTGGATTTGCACTTTTTTCTTTGTCCCATTCAAAAGTGTAAAAGAGAGGTTTCACTATGCTAACATGTAAATTGATTGGGATCATGGATACTCATAAGAGTTACCTGTATAACCTGAATCAGGCCTTAACTTACTCTTTAATCAAATATTGTTCATCTGGCTCATATTAGGAATTTTCACAAATATTTATTCACAGAGACAGCTACCCAGGGAATGCTTAAGGCCAAATATGGAAATTTTGACCCTACGTGTATCCTGTTTTTGGTATGAAAAGGATTATGCAGATAAGGTAAGTTGACAGTCACAATCAATTTGATTCATTGGCTCTTTTGATTTCATATGCTTCATAGCTATGTTGAACTGCATATTTTAATTTCAAATATGTGTATTGTGATGAGGATGGATATTTATTAAATTATTTTGCTGTAGTATTGAAGTCATTCTCACTTTCTACATCAAAGCTAATTGTTTGAAACTAAATGTACTGAAATCATCATTACAAGCTTTTCATGTTCATTCATCAATTGAGTCCAATGAAACCATCGTTAACTCAAACTAGGTATGTCGGAAGTGTAAGTTAATCAAGGATTCCCCAAAAGGGCAATTGTGAAGTTATTTTGGTGAACTTTTGGTCACAAATGACTTTCAATTACTTTTTAAAATGGTGGACACCCTTCTACCTAAAAATGATGCCTTGATTATGACAGTCATACTTCCGGAATATATAGTTTGCACTATTTTGATGTAAATTTGTAAGTTACTTTATAAGGATTTTCCCATGAGAGGTTGTTACTCTTGAGTAAAGGTGATAAAATTCTTATCAGGAATGAGAATAAAGTGAAGTATTGGAAAGAGTATTTTGAGAAACTATTCTGCTGCAAAGGATTGAATTGCAAATTATTGGAAGATGAATATGAAAAAGCCCTTTGTGGATATTAGAATTGTCACCCTGCACTCGCTCCATTGGGCAGCATCATGTAGGTACCAGGACTCATTCCTCTTTGAAAGACATTCATTATTCTGGGTAGCATAATAGTTGGGAGGTGACTCCCACCCTCACATTCCAACAGTGTGTTTCACGTGATGCCATCACTGGACTACCTTTCGTCTGGCTCCTACCCTTTGGCCTATCTGGCATGGGTGGTCCATACTGGGAGTAATGTTAATTGCTCCTGCCAGTCCAACTCTTAGAGTCGTTGGAACGTGCAAGCCCTTCCTCCTGAGCCTGTAGCCTGAAGCATCTAGGCTCAGCACATGCTCATAGCAACATACTCAGGAGAACTTGCTGGGTGAGCTTGGGTGCTTCTTCAACATCACCACTGCATCCCGCTCATGTTGGTTGAAAACTTATTAGAACTGTAATTTGTTTTTATCAAGGCTTATATCTCCTTGTTCCACCACATAGTGCCTCAATAAACTTTACGGGTAAATCATGTATATATATTTTTATTTTTGAGTCGTTTCCTCATCTCATGCCTAAGTGTTAGTCCCTGATGCATCTGGTTAGCATCAGTTAATACTGATGCCATTGTATGTTTAAAATCAAGGCTGATCTAATTTAAAATGTAGGGATTTGATGAAGTGGTTTTTGTGGTAAGGAGAATACAATTCATACATAGCATTCCAAATTTATATGAAAATGAAAAAAATTATATGAATTATGACAAAATGGCGATTCTACCTTTTTTGTTATTTTCTGTGTGTTCCAAGAGGCTTGTTTGTACAGCTTCATGATTTTTCAACTGGTCATTTTGAGCTAATTTGTGTGGCTAAGTGAATTATGGTGTCATTTTTGGTTTTTGATTTCATTGCATTCATGTGAAAATTATTGCTTACATGATTGAAAATATTTAGGTTTGTTTCTTGTGTAAATGTACTCCAATTTGATATAATGAGTTCCTAGTGTGGAGCATAGTAAAATCTGTAATCAATGCATGAATTTATTTGTTTGTTGTCTTCATTCAGTACTAATTATAAGTAGGGATGAGTCGATTTCACTTTTTTTCGATTCCCATTTCGATTCCTTCAAATCTATTCCCAATTCTCGATTCTGATTCCATTGATTCTTATTCCTAATAACAGGTAGGATATTGATATAGCAGTAGCGTACGACTATTACTTAAATTCAAGTATTTGTTGAAATAAAATAACAAAGACAGTTAAGTCGCTCAAAAAGTATATTTTTTAACATAAAGCAAATATATCCTCAGCTTATTGAGGTAGATAAAAAGTACAAATTGATAGCCTACACCCAAAATTACTGAGACAAATATGATGTGATAATTGAAATTTGATTTGAATATTTATCTATCTGGAATTGATGGAATCGGAATCGACTTTAAACGATCGATTCTCGATATATAGTCTAATGCTGAGAATCGGTGGAATTGAGAATCGACATTTGGATTCTACTCACCCTTAATTTTAACCTACTCATGCTTTTTTCTGTAATTAAAGCCACATTTTGATTACAAACAACCCTTGTTTTAAAATGTATGTGTAATATTTTTATTCTTATTCCACTGGCTGTTGCATTTCATTTGCTAATGCTGAATGCTACAGGTATTGCTCAATGTTATTAGTATATTAATTATGTACTGCCGAAAACAACTTAAATCTTCCTCTACATGGTGCTTTCATTGCATTGGCATTAACATGAACTCTTGGCTTCAATGGCATTCAGGTAATTTATTTTTATTTATTGAGAATTTTATTGTAACTTTTTCTGTATGTGCATACTTTTTTTCAGGGTGTTATACATGAGGAGCTGTTCTGCTACACTCGTGTTTGTTATGCGTGCCATTGCTCTAAAGGGGAACTAATTGACTTCCTTGAGTACTTTCTCCCAGAGAAAGTAGTTGCCTGTGCCATTCCAAAGGATAAAACAATTGATGAGGTACAAGAAACCTTGTAATATTTACTTTTTTGTCATGTTGATGATGTGGCAGATGGCTTGAATATGCTAGTACCTGTTTCATTTTTTAATCAATTCCTCACAAATTTATTAGTCTAGTTTTTTAAAAGTAAATTAAGAATAAAAATTTTATTCGTACACATTATTATTGCTGACTGAAGACTTATCGTGGGGAATAATGCTATCTATCCTTTTTCTCCCCACACATAAAACTTATTTTCTTTCTTTCCTGTCACTGCTTGCCTAAAATCCTTCCCTCTATCATAGTCTTGAGCTAACCATCACCACTTATTACCTCCTTATTCCTCCAGCCACCTACCCTGCCTATTCCAGATTTCCTTCTGAAGTTTCCTTTCCTTGCCTGCCAGACCGAGCTTTTCCGTGATCGTCTTCCTTTCTGTCCATCACACCTTCTCCATCCTTCTTTACATCCACATCTGAAATGCCTGCAGCCTATTCATGTCCTCCTCTCTCAAGGTTCACTTTTCTGCCCCATACAATCCTACACTCCATATCAAGCTCTTTACCAGCATCCTCTTTACTTCCTTACCTGAGGTCTCTATCTTCGGATCTCTTCTGTTACTAAGTGCTTCCTTATTTAATGCTATTCTTTTCCATAAGTGTCTGCTACTATGCCCATTTTCTTCTTGCGTACTACTCAATTAATTTAAACATTCTACATGCTCCAGTTTGTGTCCTATTCTTTTGAAGGCCAGCCTTGCTTTCTCTGTCCTAGAGCAGGGGTGGTGAACCAATTGGCGACTGAGTGCCAAAGTTTATGAAATGAGAGTATAATCGCTTGACTCGTGTGCCAACCCATCGAGTGAGATAGAGGTACATATTCCTTAGTGCCCTCCCAGCTCCGCATACTGAAATAATTGCTCCGTGTGCCATTTTGGGCACGCGTACCAGAGGTTCGCCACCCCCGTCCTAGAGAATCTCATTACTTTTGTGTTTTTGTAGTTTACCTTCATTCTATGTCTCCTGCACTGTAATTCTAAAGCATCTTCTAAAGCTTATAATCCCTTTAAAGATGGACTAACCAATGCCTGTTCTGCTGCAAATTTGACTGACTGTATCAGCTACCGTCCTGCTTAGATTCCCATTCATTCTAATTCTTCCAAGACTTCTCTTACCGGTATCTCAGCATAAATGTTAAAAAAGGCAACAGTGACCACCCTTGCCTTACCAAGTAACTTATAGCTGCCCACCCTGATTCTCGGCCACCCACCCTCTCCTGTGTCCTTTGGGTCAGCACTGGATTAGTTTCCTGGCTCACCATTCTATTCTCATTATCCTTGTATCTGAAATAGTTTTTCCCAATAAAGTCTGTCAAATGCCTTTTCGAAATCTACCAAGCCAGCTGAAACATCCTGATTATATTTAATGTTTATTTCTACAAGTGTTGTCCTCACTGTAATTGCATCCTGAGTAGACCTTCCCTTTTAAAACACTAACTGTTCATTTCTCTAGTCATAATTTTCCATTCTCTCCTATCTTTTATTACTTATTCAAAGCAAAACTTTAGTTGCATGTAATATTTAGCTAATAGATCTACAATTCTTGCACACTGATGCTTTATTCTTCTTTAGGATAAGAATCAGAACTGCTTTTAAGAAGTCCTCTGGCCATGCTTCTTCCTCATAGATCCTTCAAATAAGTTCAAAATAAGCTTGTCTTCCTATCTTACCTAAATTATGTGGTGACTCTTAAGGTATGTTATCTACTCCAACAGATTTTACAGCCTTCATCTCTTTTAATGCCTAGTATATCTCACTGTCAAGGATCTTTTGTCTTGGGTTATCTACATCTAGTGTTACCTCACCCTCTATATCTAGGTTTAACTGTCTACTATTACTGTCATGTAACTCCTCCACTTTTCTTGTATATCTGCTTGCTTGATTGATATCTTACCTGTATTGTTCCTGATACTTGGTAAAATTTAACCTCTCTTACTGCCTGATAGCAATTTTACTGTAGTGTATAATGTACCCACTTCCACTTCTTTCTGCAGCTTTTCCATTCCCTGGCATTGTCCTCTCCTCTAGTATTCCTTTACCTGATTGATCACTCAACAGAGTTGATCATTCAATCCTATGTACTTCCTCTTGCCTAGATCGGTGTTGATGTTTTGTGACTTCCTACTCTCCTCCATTTTCCTAATCATTTCTTTCATAAACCACCTTATCTTTACATCCCCTGTTTCCGCTGATCCTCATGTTTTCACTGCTACTCTTACTGTGCCTGTTTTTATATTCTCCCATTTTTTCTTGATTGTTCATATTTCTTTTGTTTCATTTGTATTCTTTACTCCAGCTCCTGGTATTACCTCCTTTTTCATCTTTTTAAAGCATCCATGTTCCCTCTCGTTGTCATCCCACTTTTTAGATAGCCTTTTGAATCTAACATCACATTTCGTCATAGCTATACATATTATGATCCAATTCTGACTTATCCCCTTGATGTATGCATGAGTTTCTGAACCTCTGCAATACCATGATGATGTCAAATTGATAAAAAATGAGAATACTGGCAATTTTCCACTTGGATTAATTTTTATTCGACCTAGGTTTCAATGTATATACTATGTCATCATCAGGTGCAAATGACAAAGCAAGAGGAAAATATAAAATATCTAAGTGGAAAATTGCCTGCACTCTCATTATTTACGATGTATTCTTTCCACCACATCAAGCCTGATACCTCTCTTTTTGTAGTCAATTTGATATACCCTGGTGTCCACCAGCATTTTCCTTATGTACCTCCACTTGAGATGATGTTTAAACCAAGTGTTTGTTACTACTTATTTATCTCTCCTACAAAATTCAACTTTTCGTGCCCCAATAATTTCTAATTCCTACATACCCTCCGACTTGACATAAATCTCTCCCTTACTCCACCACTACATTCCAGACACCCATTACTGTCAGGTATTTCTTGTCTGGGCCTAAAAAATTATCTCCTCCAGCTGTTCATTCATGCAATCCACTTCTTCCTCCATATGATTACTTATGGGCATATAGGTACATCTTGTCCAATATAAAATTTGCCGTACATGCTTCAATTCTACCTCCAATAGCTGTCGCTCACCTGTGGGATGTTCACCACTCTCACCCCTAATTTTACATTTGGTACCTTAACTACCTCAGGCTGACTCTCATCCCCACCACTATAGTTTACCTTTTTTTTTGCTCCTTGAAAGAAGCTTCTTCTGAGCTGCAGCGTAATAGACCCTTGCAAAGGGCACACATTATATTAGAGCCAATGCATTCCTGGATAGAGCAGATTTTAAGCACCTGAACTTTTTTATGGGGTTGATATCATCCCAGATATGAATTATTGCAGTGTAAAGGTCTCAGAAAGTTCTCACTCACCCAAAAACCCTGAAAATTGAGGAATTTAAAGTACCTGAAGACAAGATCACTGCATTCAGAGTTCAATGGTGATGGTAGGCTGAGTGACTTTGTGAAATCTTGACTTTGTCGAAGAATATGTGAATCACTTCAATATTTTTCACACTATAATATATTTGACAGGTTTCAATGATAGAAAATCGTCATCACTTGAATTATTGTAACCTCTAAACTGGGCAAGTATGTTGTTACTGTGTGAAAGATTACAAACTTAGAAAATCATCATCACTTGAATTATTGTAACCTCTAAACTGGTCAAGTATGTTGTTACTGTGTGAAAGATTACATATTTCTTCCCAAGTTCTTATATCCTTCAGGCAATATGGAAGAAACCACAAATAAAGAAGGATTTTTTAAATGGACTGAGTCCTTTGCTCTTTTTACCTATAATTGAGCAATAAAGAAAGGGGGATTGGAAGCACGGTTGGGCCAGTTACCGTCTTAACTACGTAAATGTTAGAAACGTTGATCAGAATTGTATTGGTGAAGCACTGTTGTTGCAAGTGAAGACATTTCCTGGGCGGCAGTTAAGCGTTCATTCGCTCTCCATGAACCGTGATCTGAGGTTCTATTTTCTTCTGTATCATTCTACATGAACTCCAAATTAATATTCCATCTATCCAAACAAATCTCACCATTTAGAACTGGAAACTTGGTGTACTCCGAGCTGATAATGATATGGTAAATGTCCGGATCACTCCCAATTTGTCATCAAGCAATTAGTAATTGGAAAGAAATAATATTTCTTCTCAAGTTCGTATATCCAGCAGGCAATGCGGAAGAAACCACTAATAATGACTTGTGAAGGACTTTTTAAATGGACTGAGTACTTTTCTCAATTTACCAATAATTGAGTGATAAAGAAGGGGTGACTGGAAGCCTAGTAGGGCCAGCTATTGTCTTAACTGCGTAGATGTTAGAAACAAATGTCTCTTTTAAATGCCCATACCAATTGCACATCCTGATTAGCTGCAGATCAAGGGAGATAGAGCTTCATATAAATGCTGAACTTGATTTACATATGTCTTTTAAACTGGGTGAAAATTTTGCCGAGAAAATGATTGCCAACTGCAAATCATTTGCATAGGGAACTAAGAGGTGATAGTTATTTCACGATCGTTTGTGACATTAAGCTTATGATGTAAATGCATTATTTGAAATGTTTTCAAGAATAATGACTATAAGTCGTTTTAAACATTTCCAAAGACCAGAGAAGGCAGAGGGGGAAGAGGAAATATTTTTGCAATTTATTAAAAAGGTTCGAAAATACGAAACTTGAAAATACAAAGTGCCCATATTTTGGTCCCACCAACTTCGTATTATCGAGTTACTACTGTATACCCTGATTACAGTATACCCTCAGAGCTATTATATGGACTTCTCTAAAATTCACTGTCAAAACTGAGCAGTGAAATTGTTCAGCCAACTATGTGCTACACTTCACTTTCAAAGCATCTGCCCCATACAATCCCAACAAAACGGGTCATTGTTACAATGTGGATGGTATCTATGCCTAGCGCAAACAAGTTCAATCGACCCAAATTTGGGACGTGGTTGTGCATACACTGTAGTTTACTGAAGTTGTAAACTCCAGTAAAGTCAGTGAAGAAACACTAGGGAAATTATTTCTTGTAAAACATGTAAGAGTTACATAGCTGTTAGTTAAGTGTGACCACATCATTATTCCAACTAACTTGAGGGTTTAAAAAAAATAGTAATATAACTAGAATCTATAAAAAAACACAAATCCAAATGAATATGATGAAATAACCCAACTGTTGATGATTTGACTTAATGCTAATTAAACACCCCCACCTTTGTTGGTTCAAGGGATTTTGCAATGGAACAACCAACCTGATGGGGAAATTTCTAAAATCTTTTTCTCTCTTAAATGGAAGAACACCCCCTCAAAGTTTTTATTATAAATGTGTAATGAAGCAAGTTATGTGAAGTAGAAAAATGAGCTGGAAGCAACATGAAGCACTTAAAAAATTAAACAATAAATTGTTTATTATTATAATTTTTATATAAATAATATTTTTATTGCTATTTTTAATTCAAATTTAGTTTAAAACTTTTAGTTTTAAAACAAGCTATTGAACATCTTTTACATGGATTTTTTCTTGAGATATATGGTTATGAAAATATAATGGGAGCAAAAATTGCCTTTTTGAAAAACAGTCTTTATATATTCAGCTGTATTGAGATTTTCACAAAATGCTTGAAATGACAATCATCATTATTTTACTAGATGATCATTGCTTCAAATTTTCGTCAAAATCTGAGTGGCCAAGGGTCAACTCTTGTCTGAATGAAGCATTGAATGACATTATAGAATTGAAATGAAAAGGTGCTCTTACCAAATTGAATGGACCACTTGGGCAGTTGATGTGCGGTCAGTGAAGGTATTAGTGAAAGAATTGATGTGGCAAAATTATGATGTTAAATGTTGTAGCACAAAGATAGTTTACTGGAAAACACTCATAAACATTTCCATGGATCTACTGAACATGAACACACGGCAATTGATCACAATGTTGGGTGAATTATTTTTCGCAAAAACTCCTGCATCATATTCATGCATTGAGACTCTTCCTATATCTGATCTTATTTAATCCATGGTTTCTTGTCTATTATTATCATCATTGTCATCAGTACTACAGCCTTTAATTGTATTAGACGACATAAGGTTCTTGTGTTTAAAGGTTTGATTCTAATCAGACTTTAAATGAGAATCAATTACCTTGTCAACCAGTTAACCTTTATCTTACTGTGTTTTTCTGTAGTCATAAGCCTTGCAGGCCGGAGTTTTTTAAATGACCACAGTTTTGTAAATGTCCATCAATGTCCCAAAGGAACACGCTCATCACTCTAGGAGTACAATTTTTGTGCCGGAGAGACATGCTTGGAAGATTAAGGTTAATTGAATAGCTTATTGGAGGTTTGGAATTGCATTCATCTGCCTGAGTGTGTTTGTTGATTTGACTAATTGTATTTGTTGATTTGATATTTTTCCAATGTCAATCCAAAGTTAATTGATAATTATTCCTGTCAGGTGGAAAGAGAAATCATGGATGTAATACGAGCGAGTAAGAGAAACAGGAGCATTGATTCCAGTGATACCCCAGATGATCATAAAATAAGCTATTCACTGAAGTGTCAAGTGAAAAGGAAAATATTGGCTTCCCCGAGGAAGAAGAGGAGTTTTCCCTGTTTTAGCCCTGAGATTTCAAGCAATGAGGTACTTGTTCTAATATTCCCCATTGGTCAGAAAATGATGTTGTGTACATGATTTGAAATCCTAGGATGTAAATGTGTTCTTATCTAGTGGTAGCAGTTCAAGTTCCGAGGTTTATATATTTCATATTTGTTCATATTCATTTAATATTGAATTGATCACTTTGTGTAGTTCATAGAGGTTAAATTTAATTACATGCATATTGATAATAAGGATTGATGCCTTTATGGATCTTAAATATTAATTCTGTCCAAAGATAAGCTACTGAACTGAATTCCCCAATTTTAAAACTTCTTTTTCTTTGGAAAGCCATCACATGGATGGGGTGAGTTCTCATGGCTAGACAATTAAAATAAAACAAAGAAAATCTCCAAAAGCCGTAAACAATTGGCACCCTTCATCAGAAAACATCAAACTTACTGTGTTGGTATGCTGGGAAACCACAGCAGCGACCAACCACAGCAGCGACCAACCACAGCAGCGACCAACCACAGCAGCGACCAACCACAGCCTCTCAACCAAGAATACCCCCCTGTGATGGTTAACGGGAATGTTACTTCCTCGCCAGGGACCAAACACAGATGCACACACACAACCCAAATAGGATCCTTTGCAAGGGCTAATGGGACCCTGATGAGGATGTTTGGGTTATAACCTGGGATCCTTCACAGGGCTAATGAGACCCTGCTAAGGATGCCCAGTTATTTATGCAAGCACACTCACAAGCACACAAAATCACTCACTCACACACACAAATGGGCCCAACTTCTGGGAGAATCAGCTCCAAAAGAGCGTGGTCAAATCTACACAACAGGAACGGATGAGGGTGGGGGTCGAATACGCGTATTTCGGCTACAAAGTAGCCCTCTTCAGCGAACCTAAGGTAACGCGTCACTTCAACGCAAGGTTGAAGTGAGGAAGGGTCAAGACTTCCAAGTTGTAAATAAAGGAACATTGAGGAGGAGGGGGGGGAAGAGACACCATCCAATAGCAAAAGAGAGAGGGGGAAGGGCGGTAAACAATACGCGAATGGAAACAACCAAAGAAAATGATTGGGGAAGGGGGGAGGTGTAAAAGGGAGTAGGGGTTGTTACGGACGTAAAGTTGAACATTGGAGGGGGGAAAGGGAAAGGAAGTGAGCGGTTAATGGCGTCCGTTAAGAAAAGTAACGAATTATTTCAAGTTAAAAACTGAGTAGAGGGAGGAATGAGGGATGGGTCCTGAGTCGCTGTTTAGGAGTTTGGCTTAATTTAAAAAAATAAAGATACTCTCGTAAGCGTCTTTAAGGTTATTACTTGTATGCTTTATGAGTTTCAAATTATCTTTTGTTACGTCGTGCCCGGTCATGATTAGATGCTGCGCTACACTAGACTTTTCGGGATTGTGATTTCTGAAGTGAGAGTAGTGTTCTTGGGGTGCCAATTGTTTACGGCTTATGGAGATTTTCTTTGTTTTATTTTAATTTCATTTTCTTTGTAGTCAAATTAAAATGTCATTTATTCATGCCCTGACATATTATTTACCCATGCAATAAATGCATAGTTTTAAGAAAGGACCCAACAGTCTCAATCTTGCCTAAATGAGGTGCTTAATTTATCTGTTCCTGAAAATAGTTATTCTTGCCCTCTATACCATTTACATATGATATTTTTGAAAATAAAGTTCAACTTACTTGACAATTTTGTATGCTTTGAGTATAAATTGAGAAATTTCAACCTCCTTCCAGTTGATGAAATTCAACATTTAAATCATAGTGAGGTCACTGAATAATGTGGTTTAACTGGGGTTAGTATTCTTCCGTATCAGCTGTGTGACATAATGTGTATCTTTCCTGAGCCATGGAGGATATTCAACAAAATAGTCATTGATGTTAGATTGATGATAGAAATTTCATATCAGGAACTGCCAGTGCCTTGGTACTTATGCTTTGTGGTAATAATTCATTCCTCAAGGTGGTTGGTACCCCACAAAAATTGCATAATGAACATAAAAATACTAGAATTCGAACATTTGCTATGCGGGGGGAAATGCTCGAAATTTTGTTCACATATGCTGAAGTAATTTCAGGAGAGTCATTTGGTACCAATGCATGAGATGGACAGATTTAGAATGTTTGAGCTGTAGAGGTGGGAAATTTGTTGGGCTCTGCAGTTTGCCTGCCCAAAACCAGTCAACTATGGAAGTGGCCCGGGCTAAAATAGTAATCAGATTAGTGAGAGTCCATGGCCGTTTCTCAGCAACTGAGCTCTCAATCCACCAACTCATTATTGACCCCTATCATGGCATAAATATGCTGTCAACTAATTGTTTTCACAATTTTTTCTCTTGACCTCTAATTGTGTATAATATTTTTTATATAAACTATAATTGTATTATAATAAGATATGTTGCATTTACAGCTGATATTGATCTCTAAAAAAAGGTAATATGTATTTTTATTTCAGTCCTCTCCTCAGCATAGGAATACTCCTGTTAAAAAGCTCAACATTTCTGGTCGCCAGGAGGACATCATCTTGGATCAGTCTCTTGCCTTTGAGGTAAAACTTTTGAATATTGAATGGAAGGATAAAAGGCCATACGTGTACATGTAGACATTTAAATACTTTTATCACCTGAAAAAAGTGATTCCACCCTCCTTGTATTGTATTCACTCTTAAGGCCGCTTTACACGGTTCATTTTATTGTACAAATGAGTGCATGAACTCTTGCATGAGGAAAATTGTACCGTGTATAGCAGAAAATTGTATGATTGTCTGAATGACTTAATGGGAAATAGAACCTGCTCCAATTCCCATTCAGTTTCTTGTACATTCTATGATACATTCGTTTGTACAGTAAAATATATCGTGTAAAGCTGCCTTTAGGAAAGATATCAAAGTGGAAGTTAGATCTATAACTGTAGCCTTACATTGGCGCCTGTAAGTTGCACTTAGTTGTGTTTAGGTGGTATACTTTACTATGTATGTGTGTACTTCTATGGCACCAAAGGTCAATGGGGATAGTGATCAGTGCATTATCCACCACAATTCCAGCTTCTACAGAAAATGGACAAGCTTCTATTTTGCCTGCAAGTGGTATTTCGATTCAGTGATAAAGTCGCATTGCATTGAATTAAATGATGATCACCTGACATCAGAAAAGTGTTGGAATAGGTGCAGAGGTAAATTTTGAGTACACCGGGATTAGCCATGGATAACTTTATGGGGTTACCTGCATTGAACAAATGTGCAACCCTACCCCACTGGCCACGCCACATGTTACTATTCTTTGACTTCATACCAAAAATATCTTGTTATGAGTATTTGCTTTATATATTTTGTTTTTTCTTTCGTGAGTTAACTTGGCATGTGAATGTTCATGATTTGTCACTCATCAATGAAACTTAGCTGCGAAAAACCTGCCATAAGTCTGCTGGCATGATAAATATAATCTTTCGTCAATAGATAAAATTAATGCTGTCACTTCTTGCCTATGACATCACTCTGTCTCCTTGGATTGGATATGATTGATAGGAATACGTATGCATTTTCAGCACAAACATAAACGAAGTTCCTTACACTTAATAGTGAGAAAAAACTGAGAATAAGCAATACAGTATGGGATGTAAGCATGGCTAAAGTTCTTCATTTCAGACATCTGCATGGCACTTTACGTGCACCATCAAGTAGCTTAACAGCGGTAGGTCACTAGACTAACACTAGCAGCCTCTCAGTTAACCATGAGGACTTCCTACCAGAATGTGTGCAACTCAATTGTATAATCTGTTTAAATTGTATTTTCAAATATTTTATAATAGAAATTACCTTGAAATACGTATAAATTAAACTAATAAATTAACTAATTTCTGGCAATTAAAAGCAAAATTAATAAACTACATCATGCTGTTTCAGAGTCTTTTAAAACAATGGCTTATTTCAGATTTTCAAATTTCCTGAATGATATACATAATTGGTTTTACAACGCTGCTGTACTAGAGGTGCTGCTAGATGACGTATTTCTGGATTATGGGTTCTCAACTGTACTAAATCGTTTATTGTAAAAATTCTATGATATTCAACATTACCACATTCATTGCTAACTTCCTCCATTATTTTTACGATGATATTCCTTTGGGAAGGTGTGAGCAGAACTATGCCCTTCAAGAAACAATAATCATTGTGACAATACGTCACCCACTTCTCCTCTAGGAGTCTACCTACATCTTAATAATGCCACATTCAAGTAAGGTACTTAATAATTTGCTAGTGGTCACAATCATTTTACATTCTAATGAAACTACATTTGCAGTCACCTCCTGGAGAAAATGATTTTGGGAAGAAGACTCAAACCACTCAAGGGGACCTAACAGGCACGCTAGGAACAGAGGCGCTACCCTCAGAGGTAATTGTGAATTTAAATGTTTAAGTTATGAGTTTTGTGAAACAGATGGGCTCTTTGCTCTACAAAGCATGTCTCCATGGAATTAGTTCTGATACAGTGAGGGTGACCCCTTGCATCCAACCAGGGAGTTTGCTTGGTTTCCAGTTACTCATTGTTTATAACTTGAACCTTAACTCTGGAGTTGGTGGTAAAATTGAACTTTTCAATGAGAATGTAGTCATCTGTCATGAAATTAATACATGCTTGGACTTTGAGACTCTCATTTGATCTGAACAATGTATATTATTGGTTGTTTGAGTAGGGGAGATTGAACTGAATTACAGTGTGAGCTCTGTTGCATACAGCTTATGAAAGAAATCATGTACGTTCAAGTATTCCATGAGGTGGAGGAGCAATATGGATGAATATTTATTTATTTATCATGTGTAAACATTGCAAGTGGGCAATGCACTAGGTGACAATGGCAAAGGCGAACTTAAGTTACTAAGTTTTTTATGTACAATTCACAAAATATTAAAAATATTTTCATTGCAAGCTGTTCATTCAGCAAAACCATAGTCATTCATTCATTCATTTAATGATTACAACGGTTTTGATGGCTAGCAACCATATGCACAGTCTTGATTGAACACAGTTTGTTTAGACTGTGCCATATGTCATGTGATTCATGGATAACAATATTGCTTCATCCCCAACAGTCAACCACCCAAGATCAACACATCTTAAGATGTACCTAAATAGGTAGCATTTCACATTGCTCTATTAATCATGATTATCAAATAAAAATCTCACCTTGGCTTTTTCCACCCTAGTGGCTCAGAGGCAAACTCATCTGTGACTATCTAGGATTTACACATCTTATGATTCTCTTTGTAGTTAATTTTGATTTATTCATTAGGTATGATCAAGAACATTCAAAGATATCTCTCTTTCTGTCTTTAAAATTGATGATAGCGGCAAAATTGAGCTTATTAATATGCTTTCTGTACTTTGTAATCTCAATTATTTTCACTCCCATTTCTTGTGGTTATTTTATTTTGTGTTTGTAATATACTTTGAGCCATATAATCGATCATGGGGATGTTATCTATTATATTACCTGACCTAATGCTACATTTTATTCCCACCTAAATTTTATGAATGTATTATGTGATCACTTCAATATAATTAAAACTTATGCTAAGAATCATCCTTGCGGATTAACTTGTCATATTTGATTTCATTATTTCATTCTCATTGCCAAACTGATTTCCTTATCATAGGGCTATTGAATTTCTGACTTGTGGTATTGCAATTAGCTTACGTATTCTGTGTGTAGTAGTTGACGTACAGAATAATGAAATAGTTGAAAATGCATGTACATGCACTCCTGCATGTATAGTAATTCTGCACCATAATTTTACATCAAATTAAATGTGGTAATCATGAGTTTTCTTGCTTTTTTCATCCTGAAATTAGAAGACTGAAGTGACAGGAGGTTCTTATGAATCTGAATTCGGGTCATCTCCATCTCTTTTGCCACAATTCAGTCAGAAGATCGTAGATCCAACTGCCCTCAATAGCTGGTCTCCCGATTGCTATCCTGTATGTAACAGTCAGGAAGAGACTGAAATTGAAGTTATAACATTGTCATCTGATGAATCACCAGAAATATTTGTTTTGGACTGAGTTTAATGTTTAGTAGTTGTACTTTAGTTTAATGTGCATTATTTTTGTTTAGATATGTTAACGTAAAGTTTTGTACAGGTTTTCTCATGTTGACCAACAATCATCTGTGATATTTTCTATGTATATACCTATATATAATGCGTTACTTTTATTCAAAACAAGACTGAAGTTATTGCTGATTCCAGCAGTGAGTCATGGAAAATGAAAATTTGATATTGCTTGCTTTTAATACTGTAAAATGCCTACATTTTATTCTATGAGTTTTGTGGTACATACATATTCGTGCTGGAGGCAGCTATGTGGGAGAATCAAAATATAATCATTGTCATTAATCATTGATAGCTTGCATGTGAGTTGTGTGCTTTTGCCCGCTATGTTAATTGCTTATGCTTGTTTATTTAAGCACTGACATTTTTTACTTAAATGGGCATCATACTTTATGGAAAGTGATAAAAAAATCATTGATGTCATTGGGTTCTCTGGTAACTCCATGATAGTTGCACCTGAAAAATCTCAGAATAATCTGGAATTAGCCAAATCCCAACTCCTTACCCCCTTTAATCTGGGTTCTACTGTGCTTCTGGATGATGTGAAACATTGTCTTTCAAAGTTGCCAATGCTTTTATTGATTAGGCCATGGAATTGCTGTTCAGATTTTGAGTGCAAAAATCAGTTCCAAGTGTATTGTGTACCGATTGTTTAGAGATTTTAAGTGTCTTTCATAGCATTTTAATATGAATGAACTATCTTCTCTCTTTGCACTGTTCATGTGTAAACGTATCTTCTTGTCCCTGTTCAATGATACTTGAATGTGACTTTTAATGGAAAGAGGTGATTGTTATTGTTAAAAAATATCTCTTCCAAATGTGATATTGGTTTTAATTTCTTATGAAAGGAATATTGGACTACTTGTGATAATGTAATAGGTTATTTATGGGTGGGATTTCCTAAGTTGGTATTGTTAACTACAAGAATGGACTCATTTGTTAATTGCCATGTGCCACCTGCTTTGCTTTAAAAATGTGGGGCCTACTAATCACTTCATACTATCCTCAATCAACGTGAGTCATGCATACATAGTGATTACTTGTTGAAGGAAGATAATAAGTGAGGTTTGATAATGTTGACCATATTCTTTGTCCAGTAGCCTCATAATGTAAACGTACCTTGTATGGTATCATTTCATTGGAAAGCAATACTGATGAAAATGCGAAACAGCATTGATACAATATTTTTCCTTTCTATTGCATATTTAAGTGTGATTATTGCATTTTTGTCTCTAATGAAGAAATGCTGCTCTTTCCAAAAATACTTATCAGTATTGTGCACTATGGATAATGGTGTGACAATTTCCATGGTTAATTTTTTAAAGAAGCAATATGCTTAGCTTTAATGAATTTTGCAGTGGGTTTTTGCCCTTTGGAATTTTATGTCCTACATAGCTTTTATTTATTGGCCTAAAAAGGCTACCATATAACTGTCTTGATGTTGACAAGAGGATGGGGTCAGACAGTGAGCTGTGTTTTTATGCCAATTTTGTGGAATAATTTTTCTTACACAGTCGATGACCACAATGCATGATGTAGTTGCAAACTTTATTTTTCGAGTCACATATGTAAGTTAGAATAAGTCCACAATATTGTTAAAGCTCTACTCTGTGTCTTCCTCCTTTCCCCTTGTCTGACTTGAGATGAATTGGGGGTATGTTTTAATTTATATACTATCTTTTTATGGGTGGGTTTTTGTTATACTGGTGTTATTCTCTAATAAATCTTTGTTGACATCATCTTTGATTCGCGTACTTTTATGTGAATTGTGTTTGAAATATTTAATGATGAATATTTCTCGTTTGCCTCAGTATACTAGTATAGAATTGCGGCTGCAATGAAACTTTTTGGGAGATGGTAATGATAGACTACCCAGTTTAAATGTATCAACTGAGCATATATATTGCAATCATGTCAAAAGCAATATTCAGTTCTTTTGTGACGTTTTTATCCTTGGAAGTGAACGATAAAATTGACCTTTAGTTCCTTTTCCTTAACACATTCAGCAAATTGTTTATTCCCAGTGTGTACATTATTTTTCACCTCTCCATCAGTTTTCATATCCATAAAACTTGCTCTGACGTACTTCATTCAAAGCCACATTTCTTGTTCTTATTTGGTTCCTTCCATCTTTCTTATGACCCACATCTTACAATAGCTTGTGAACATTGTAACACCTTAAACATAATAAGTTAACCTTGTATTTGAAGATAAATAACACAATGAAAGCTTATATTGATAAATCGTAACAAGCAAAAAATTGATGAACAAACTTTTCTAAAGCCCACAGAATAAAAGGTTGCATGAAACTGGTTTTCACAGAATTTTTGCCACCATCAAGTGTCTTTGAGGTAGAATATCTCTCTACATAGGTATGCATAAAACATAAGTATCGAGATGGGGAAATTTCTAACTTCCTCCATTTTTCCTTATATTTTATACCCTTATTATTTTATATTTATTACTACTAGAGTAATCCTCTTAGTTCTTTCAATAGTTCAATGAATGCTAATGGAATGAACATAATCTTCTTTTTTTGAAGTAATTATTTGACGGAAGGGAATACTAAGCCTCATGCTATCCTTCATGACTTGTAAACACTGCTTTGGAAAGATATCGTAAATGATAACTTAAGCCCACCAAAAATACAGCTGTTGCTATTATGGAAGATGATGCTTTCTTAACAGGATGAGCAATTTTTGATTTAGCTAATGAAGGTCAACCATTAAATTTTTCTTTTTCTCTAACATTTCTGAGCCACTGAAGGTCATGCATAGCTTGACTTTCATGTGCATGTCGCTGTGCCATTTATACTTGGGCTCTCAAACACACATTACACACTTTTTGCTAAACTATCCGTTATAAAATTTCTTTTAGTTTCAAGAACTAATCTAAGTCATGAGAACTTTAATGCCTGCTAGGTGTAGCCATTTAAAGCATAATTAAGCTACTGAATTCTAATTTTTCCGGCTGCATCATTTTTCTCTCGGATTCTCTTTTACTTTAAAGTGTGATGAGGGTGACAACGTAGCAATGGCAACTGTTTGTAAAATTACACGGAGTGAATAGGAATAAAGTAAGTCCAATACACCAGTGACTTTGCATGGTTGATTTTTGTGAACATATATTAGCAAAATACCAAAGGCATTTATTTTTTGTTGGTTACCTTTGCAGGGAATGTGACCATTTGATAGACTTGGATGGCTAAGTGGAGAAGAAATGAAATTTTCTGCAGTTACATGCAGTAAAAAAAATATTATTGTTGTTTCTACTTTCTTATTGCTCTATGTATTTATGGTGTTTATAAAGATAAAAGAATTTTCAAAATATCAAAGTGGATGTTTCTCAAATCATAGGAAGAATTCATCAGTATTGAAGTTCCTACCAACTCTCTTTATTATTTATATTCTGATGACATGTGCTAAGGTGCATGACTTCCTTCTCCCTATTCCCAATCATGAAATCTAGAAACGTGCTCAGGAAAACCTCAATTCGGTTATATAAAACACTCATTGGTGCAGTACTGTTTTACGGCTTTGAATCTGGGACAATGGCAGTCAAATCTGTGTAGTTGTTGGACAGATTTGAGAGAAAAGTACTGTGGAGAATATACAGGCCTGTGAACACAAGGAGCATGGAGAATCTGTCATAACAATGAATATATAGCCTATATAACGAAACCAGCATTTCTACCTACTGCAAACTAATGAGACTCCAATGGGCAGGGCATGCCCTGTAGATGCCTGAGGAGAGGGAAGCTATGAGAGTGTTCACTGGACAGATGGGAGGGAAGAGACCGGTGAGAAAACACGAGCTTGGTGGAAAGATAACGTCAGCAAGGATACTCATGAACTGCTTGTGGTGAGGAATTGGAGGAGAGTGGCGGAGGATAGACAGGAATGGAGGAAGAAAATTGAGGAGGCCAGGCCCAATTCGGGCTGTTGTGCCATCGAAGAAGAAGAGGAAGGTATGTGCCAACTTTATAGGCTCCATAGAAGAAGTATTGGACAGCCTACTGGAGAGCATGGGACCTTAACCTTAGTCCATCACAGTAAGGGAACCTAGGTACTAAACATTCGTAGCTTTCACCTGTGGCCTCCGATGTGGCCTTCTACTGTGGTACAATAATGCACCTATTCAGCACTCCCCTCCCCCAATTTTTTTATCCATATAACCCCCCTTTACATGGCTGTTGTCCCAAAACTACCTACCCCTTGCCTTGTGACAAATCTATCAATTGGATGTAATGTGGATACGTAGAGGTTTATATCATTTTGTATATACTTAGTATGTGTTATGGGGAACTGAAGTTATCTTTAAAAATACATTGTGTACAAGTTAATTGGAATATGTGAGTTTGAATATCATTGGTTTATCTTGAAGTGGGAGAGAGGATGTTTGTGAGCATCTTACTTCATAGAGGCAAAAGCAAGCATTGCCACATAATGTGGGGTAAGCATTGGTAAATTCATGACAGTGTTAGGTTTGTGATAAGTTTTCAACCATCCCTTGTGAAATGACTAGTTTTGGCTCAAAGTTTGCCTTATAAGAAATGAGCGAAAAAGCCATCCCAATGGAAAAATTTTAGCCAAAAATGTAAACTACTGGTTATTTCATGAGGGATACTTTGAAACTTATTATGAACTTAGCACTCACAAAATTACCTCAATGTTTACTATAATCATTTTTCTATTATATTCAATGACAAGGTTATTATGTATTTCTCAATTGGCTGAGAACCAATAATATCGGGAGTCACAGCATGTAGTTACTGGCTCTACCCCCACGGAAAAAAATCTAATAGATGTACATTAGATATTGATGGTTAGAAGGGAATACATCTAATAGATATCTACCATAGACCATTATTGTCAAAATGACTGCTAGTCTAATGTCTATCTAAAGGTATCTTATAGATATCTATCGATAGATATATAGTCTAGTAGACATCTATTCATAGATATCTAATAGACATCTATGTACCAATATCTATCTATAGATATCTATTCATAGCCATAGCCAGAGAGCCACATGGCTCTCTGCTCTAAGTACGCGATTTCAACATAGCTGACGTTCATTACCTAAGGCTGATTATTTTAAGGCTTCATATCTGACGTCTGGGACGCTTATACGCCTTTTCTTTATAACACATTATTATGGGTGTTTTAATATACATTTTTTCGAAGTAGAATTGAGAAAGAAATAAGATTGCACCAATTTTTCATGCCGCGTTAGGCCACACTATGGATGCTATTATTAATTTATTATTGATATTGAATAGGCATTTGGGAAACTAGACACGCAGTATACTCGACTCGCAAGCGACGTCCCATATGCATCCCGAACGTCCGAGTGTAGTCCCGGGACGACTTCGGGACATACAGGACGGTTCCTGTGACGTCCCACGGATTTTTGTGCTGTGTGGGTTGGCACAAAGAAATAGAAGGTATGCATTTATTCTCTTGAAGACTACTGGAAAGAAAACGGCTATGTGTTTTCTAAAAATGCACAGATGAAGATGAACCTCAAAAAGATATCCATTAGATGTCTATTAGGTGTTGGTATTTGAGGGTCGGGTGCGCTTCTGTTACTTCTCAGAAGCTTGAGAGGCAAGGCCTGCACATTTGCAAGGTAACGGCTGGAAAATAAACGTCTCTGACCAGTCCTGAAATACCCATTTGAAGAAAAATGTTATGTAAACAATGTAAACCTGTATTATACTAATGATTTTTTACTTTAACAAATAAGTGCAGTGAGAAATCCGAGGGAGATGGATTTTCGGCTTGTTTCTCATCTGAGTGAATAATTCTCCAGAGGTATAAATTCGCGGTTATTTATCTATGAAAAAGCTAACAAGAGTAATGAGCAACAGTCAAAGGTATTTGTCATTTGAGCACGTACACCTCTATAAGCCTCTAGCAGAAACTTCTGACTTCGAAGGAGTGATTCCTTAATTTTCCACCACGGACATGACTTCTACCAATTATAGACATCTAATAGGCATCTATTAGATCTAAATCTAGGCATATATGTCACTAGACCAAAAATAGTCATCTATCATCTGAGTGGTGCTAATGCTATAGTCCCATTATCCTCATAATAACTATCGTAGACATTATTTGATATCTATTAGGTGTTCTTATACAGATGGGTATTTCAGGACAGGTTACTGACCTATTATAGCCATCTATTAGATCTACATCTAGCCATAGACCAGTGTAGACAATATATAGATATCTATAGATATCTATTTTTCGTGTGGTAATAGTCATGTCTTTGAAGGTTTATAATCCACCCAAGCAGGACTCAAACTTTTCCTTCCCATATTGATATAGTATCACCTTTCAAGTGTGTATGATGGATAGGTATGAATGAGGTGAGTGTAAATAAAGGATATCAATTTAGTGTTAATTGAATATACTTATAGGTAGAGAGCACCTACATTTCTTGACTCAGGTAAAAATTTAGCTTCAATATAAATGAAAAACATCCTTTTCCCAGAAGGTAACCTTGATGACATTACACATACAATATTACAAAGATATACGATTTGTGTATGTAAAAATTTTTTCTGGCCTTTGTTGACACAGATAGCAGGCACATGTCACTGTTTAAATTATCAAATATTTTTTTATGTACAGAGATGATTTCTAGTCTAGATGTCATCATGGGTATTGGTAGATCTCAAACACGTCTTCATTAATTTTAAAGTTAAGAAGCCTCTTTCAGCATTTGCAACACTGATGGCAGTTGTTATTACAGGGTGTCCAGCACTCTGGAAGACCGGGAAATCTCAGGGAATTTTATTTTCACTGGAAATATCAGGGAAATCTCAGGAAAATATCGAATTGACTCTGGAATTTTCTGTGGTGTCAATACATAAAACAGCAACGGAAGCAATGTGCCTTTTTCGGCAAGTTGCTAAGTCAAATTTCCCTTGTGTTATCGCATCTTGCATTCCTGTAGGTACAGTACAGTAGGTACAATGTTTTCTATTTAGGTACATTGTGTTCTTATCGGTCATAGTCTGTAAATGAGTGGCATAAAGAACATGCTTTTATCGGCAAGTTGCGAAGTCAAATTTCCCATGCATTGTCGCATTTAGCAAAATTAGGAAAATAGTTGACTCCTTCAGTTTTTTAAGTCATTGATCATTTTATATCAATGCTATTCATGGCAAAGTCTGGCTGTAATGTAACCTTGTTCCTGAGCACCAGCATGACAATGTTTAAATCTAAGAAAGGGTGGTGATATAATTTTATCTCAAACTATTTTTGAGTTTTGTGTTTATTTTCCTCCAAATATGCATGTTTAAAAATAATCCTATTAATAATAATATACATCCTAATAACAATATTAATAATAATTAAGTATAATCACCAAAAAAACATACCGAAAATTCTCTTGTAATTAGCGAGACAAATAAAAAAAAATCAAAATTATGTCTGGAGAACCTGGAAATATCAGGGAATTTTCAAACGCCCAGCTGCTGGGCACCCTTTATTATGCTCTGCTGCACCTTGCGAGTATTAGGTAAAGATCTGACTGTTAAGGCATAGGGTAAAGGTTCTCTTGCTGACAAATTTTCTGACGCAATTCTTTCATATATTTTTGACTCACCACATAACTCTACTCCATCAACGTCTCTGGAATCCCTAAATGTTATAATGCTCTCACAGTTCTTATGATATCTCAAAAATTGATCGTCATTTAACCCTTTCGCTACGAGCAAAGTTTTTTAACGGCCTAGATTTTTATACGCAAGCGAACGAACGACGTTTATAAACGATGTAAATTTTTCGACGGAAACGAACGGACGACGTGTAGAAACGTCACTGCCGCTCATCTAGCCCTAGGCAGGCCTAAAAGGTTCTGCGAGCCATAAAAGACCTTTTCTCGGGACGCCTAACCCTTTCTCGATCCGCGGGAGAGGAAGATCTCGATCCTTCGTCGCAGTGCGAGCCCCACTCACAGCATGTGTCAGCGGTCAGTTCTTTGTTTACGTTGTGGAAAAATAAAGATTTCTGTTTTTGTGGAACTTGCATAGTGAGGGTTAATACTACAATCCTTATGTTTAGCTCTACAATTACAAATTTTAAACGGAGCTCTATCGTTATTTTTAACTGAGTGTGTATTAAAATCACCTACCTCTACACTCTACCTTTCTTTTTTCAGCATGATTCCTACTCCTGCAATCCTCTGGTCGTGTCCCAAATACATATATCACTTGATATCAGTCGCTCCAGTAGTCTTCTGCCCTCGTTCACTTGATCTCGCTGACTCCCAGTACATCTAGCCCCACCCTTTCCATCTCTATCTTCATATTATCTCACCCCTCTCTCTCACTCACTCTCACTCACTCACTATCTTCTCTCTCACCCCTAGAGATCCAACATTCCATGTCCTTATCCTGCACTTATCTACCTTGACTGATGTACTCCTCCCAGTAGTCCCTACCCGGAGATCCGATTAGGGGACTATTTTATCTCAGGAATATTTTACGAGAAGAATCTTCGAAGGCTAGGCTGCATCTTTGAGGGAGATTAATGAGGTGGTTTCCCAGTTGCCTTCCACATCCCTGTACTCCGACCTTGAACTTCACTCTCGCACGAAGCTTTTGGTACCGGTCCTATCTTCTTGATCTGTGGCATCAATGCTTTCTGCTGAGACTGCTGCCCTTCAGTAGTGGCGTCAGTTCGGGTAGCATGTACAAGTTGGTTTCCACAGCCTGGAAAATTGTTTCCGTCGCTTGGTCTCGGAACGGGAGTCGAACACGATACCACTCGGCCAACTCGGACCTATGCATACTTCTGGCATTCATTTTTTATTTAGTGACAAAATGTCGAAGAATCAGCTCCAATCGATACAACGTAGGTATATTGCGCCTGCATTTGTCCCACATTTTAAATAGAAATTCCATGATTTTTCTCTCACGTCATAGTGTTAATCTTTCCGACACTCGCGGAGAGGTCTCGGGTCTTCCTTCCATTTGAATCCAACAGCCGACTTTTTTGATATCCGGAAAGCTTTTAATCGTGAGTGTAGTCGGTGGAGGCTCTCGTAAGACGTTTATTATTTTTTTGCGCCGCAAGAATTGGAATTTGCTTCGACTCGAATCTTCTCAAAAGACTGGAATAACTTGAGAGAAAAAGAAATGCATTTGGGAAAATGGATGGGACTAGAAGAGATGTGGTATCGGTCTCCCTTTTCGTCACTATCCACTTGACCACGTGTCTAGCGTGTCGGATGTGGCGCTAATCCTTGAGCTCTCCCCTGGGAGCCATTAGGGTAACCGATAAAGGGAAAACTCGATATGGTGGCCGAGTTTCCCTTCTCACCGTTTATCTTGTACCGTCTTCCGTACCATTTGTCAAGCAACCCATCATTAGCCTTATCCCCTAATCTTCTAAGTGACGATCCTCGGACCGTCGTTCGGCTGCTACTGAAAATACCTGGGTTTAGATAAAGTTTTCTTTGTCAATCGAACGCCTGAGTTGTGCAATAACTTTTACAGTAGAACAAATTTTCTGAGAAATTTTGATTAAGCGTTGGCATTTTAGCATAGCTTCCTTAAAAGCTGACCGAAAACTGCGTAAATAGTAAGTTTTTCTAATATACTTTCGGATTACTACTTTATGCTAATAGATATATGCATTTACTTTGTGGGGCGAGATTGATGCTCTAAAGCAGGGGTGGCCAACCAAAATGATCTTGTGGGCCACTTTGGAAATTCTTCATAACTCCGCGGGCCGCATATAAAATGATATATCCCAATATTAGATTTAGACCCACTATTGACATTATTTTGGAGTGAAAAATTGAAACATAATGAGTTATTATTATTGTATTAAAGTTATTGTATATAAGTGTGATGAATCTCGCGGGCCGGAAAAATGTTGAAGGCGGGCCGCGGGTTGGCCACCCCTGCTCTAAAGTTTTCCTCTTTCTGTTACCTCTTCCACTTAGCTCCTTGTCCCATCGGCGATCAAAATTCAGGCCGTGGCTGAATCTCCCAGCCTGTTTGGTATGAGCATGCTTGAGCGTGATGCGGTGGTGACGTGGTGGAAGCACCCAAGCCCACCCAGGAAGTCTGCTGAGTATCTTGCTATCAGGGCCGCCCTTATGGATCGGGAGGCCCCCATGCGAACGAAGTCGGAGGCACCTTGACTTAGCATTCCTTTTTAGATATTGTACCAAAATTCGTGCGTATTTCGTGGAATTAAGGAAATTATTCCACAAATTAGTTAATTATTTCAAGTAATATACATGGGTACTCATTCTTAGTGACTCGAGACCTACTTAAGGTGGGGTTATTTTTTAGTGGAAAGTGGTTTCCCCCCAAAAGTGGTATTATTTTTCTAATAAAGGGATGAAGGATTTGTTTTTTTCCTGGCGAACATGGCTGATTAAGTTTCCTCGGGTTTAAAGCCGGGTCAGGAAGGCCAATGATGCCTGCGTTTCGATGGCTTTCTCTGCCATCGAATCGTTGGCAGCAATGGACTTCCTGAACCAGCTGGAAAACCGAGAAGACTTCATAAGAAAGGGATGATATTTTGCGTCTCGCAGGTCAGTATATTCAGTTGGCATTAATTATTTTTAGACGATATTCATTCCAAATATTGGTGTTAGCACGGAAGAAATACAAAACTGAACTTAACACCTTTCAAACGACAGGAAATATTGCTTCAGAGGTACAGAAAGCAGTCCCAAGATATGACTGCTGAATAGGGATCCCATCCCATATCCATCGATGGATATGTGAGAGGTTGGTAGAACAAGAAATAACCCTCAAAATGAGCTCATGTGGTGGATGAAAAATGTATTATTTACTGAAAAAGAAATAGCAATAGTCCTAATTGCTCTTTTTCAAGTTTGTTCTGTGGTAAGAAATTTATGATAACGTCTGATCTGAATCTTCGCCAGAGTTAGCTTGCTATGTACTCTCAAAAAAACCCACAAAGACTCCCATGTCTAATTCATTTTGAGAACGAAACTATAAACGGTAATTTTATCCGTTTTCTGCAGGCCATAATATCTTCTAATTCACTTTCCACACGTTTCCATAATAAGACTCATTGTCTGGTGTTTACTAATAAAGAGATAAAATGAACCATACCTCTATGAAGTTCTTGCCCAAATGTAATTTTGCCTTGACTGCAAGAAATTTCGGTAAAGTGCGGCTTTGTGCATACCAGCGAAAAAATGTTTGTCTTCACAGTGAGATTGATATGAGCGTGTCCTTGAGAGCCTCAACATCTGAGGGACCCAGCAAATATCCCAGGGCTATCGAGTATTTGTTTGCGCGGGACTGTTCTTTTCAAGATTGCAATGACGTAATATTTTTACTGAGACGCGATGCATTTTGTTTCGGTTTCACCTCAGAAGTTATAATAGAATATGGATGCTGCGTGGTGGAAGTCTAACCTTAAATTTAAGCTCTACAACATCTGATGGATTATAGATTACTTTTAAGTCTATTCTTATGCTCATTTTTAGTTCTCATTCATTGGTTGTTCAATCCTAAGATTGGTTGACTGCAGACCTTCACCCTTCCTTATCTAATGCTAGATTCCTTACCTCCTGATATCTCTTCTTATGTACCTTCCTCTTTATTTGGCCCATGAACTTATTTCTGGGTCTTCCTCTGGGAACTTCTCCCTCTGTTTTACCTTCAATTATGTTTCTCACAAACCCATTGTTTCTCAGGGTGTGTCCAATCCATCTTGTTCTCCTTTTCTGTATGGTGTTCAGCCATTCACACATGGGAATCCGTAATCTTTTACTGATGACATTGATAGGAAAACAGATTTTTTTCAATGGTTTGACCCGCCATTGCTTAGCGCCTGGGTAAAAGTCCACCTGATTCAAGATGTGGTTTTGTTCTGTGCAAAATAACCGCCCTGCCTAAGTAGAGATGGGCGCCGAGAAGGTTGACTTCGGCGGCGGCGTCGGGGGGTAAAACGGGCGGTGGCGGCGCCGACGTCGACTGTTTGTCAGTTTACGCCATCGCGACGGCGTAAACTGACAAACAGTCATATCTATGCATTTATGAAACGCCACGAAGTTCATATTTGTTTAAAACGTCGTAATGAGCATAAAGTAATCTAATAATATAAATCTTTGTATGTGAACTGTCGCAAATATAAAATTGCAGTAGTTTTTAACCCTAACTATGTTAATAACAGCAAGTGCTCTTTATTAATGCTCTTTGGTACACAACGTACATGACTAAAAAGAGTTCTATGTGGGAATATTTTACTGAAAACTGAATGTCGGCTAAGTGAAGTGCACAGTTTGTAATTGAGAATTTATTACAGCGGGAGCACTACAACTCACATCGCTTTATCGAGGACCGAGCACAAGACTGTGCTTGAATCTTGTCTGTGCCCTACTTTCTGAATACTGTCAATGGCAAAGAACTATGACTAATAGTCTGGGTAGCGACGGACCCTTTCAAGCAGACCAAGGGAAAGGTAACAATCCGGATCCACAAGCGCCTCTGTTGTCTCTCTTAATTATTAATCGTTTCCTTTCAGCCATCCATGGGCTGAGAGTACACAACTATCGTTACATTATCAAATTTTCTCTTTTTCTAGTCCTTCATTCTTTGGCTTGCTCATGCTCGTTCCTTTCCCAAAAATAATCTCCTTATTATCATTTTCTCATCGAACAGGTTCTTCATCTCCTCATGGGTTCTTCAGAATATTTCTCTACTTCCTATATATTGCTTTTTTAGAATAAAAATATTATTCCACGTACAATTTTTGTACTGTTTACAATGCTCTTCGATATTTTGTTCCAGATACAATCATAACACGGTCTAGATTAATTAGAATCATGAAATATCATAGTTTTGGTTTCTTTTGGTATATAGAAGCGTGTTAACTATGTATTTGGACCTTGAGCTGAAGTCGAAAAAAGTCGAAGATAGTAAACGATTTGTGTCGACTAGCCGACTTTCAAAGTCGGAGAGTCAAAATTGAAACCGAAAGTTGACTTTTAAGGAACAATTCCAGTTCCTAGGAGCGCCCGGCAACTTGGGTGGCATGCGCTATCTCGGTGTCGTGTCTCGGAAACTACTCAGCAGAATTGGAAAATATTCGACATGGAGCGTGCCAAATTCATGATGAAACGTTGTTAATGACAGAAAAGTAATTCAAATTATCCAAGTGGTCCGTAATCGTCCGGAAGGACCAGAAAATATGGTGAACTTTAATAACTTTAGGCGCGATGAGGCACGTCTTCTCCTTCTCCAATGGCAATTTTTACATATTTTATTTCCTAACCCAATGGCACCAATTAGGGGATGTTCCAAAAGAAATTCTGGTTTCCGGAAAATAAGGCCCACTCTAGCGTGTCACGCCACTGCGCAGCCGCCGTTGTTTTTGGCGGCGGTCGGTGGCGTGGCGGCGGGCCGTAAGTTTTGAGTCGGCGGCGGCGGCGTCGGCGCGGCGCCCATCTTTACACCTAAGTCCCGCCATTTGAGAACAGCTCCTCTACAAGCAGCTAAGGAAAAATATCAATCGAGAATGCAAGAAGGCTATGTAGGGTTGAAACGACAGCTGTTGCGAGGAAGTCAAACAAAACATGAAGATGGCAAACACCGAAACAGCATACAAGCTAGTGATGAAACAATTTGGGGAGAAAGGAAATGGAGAAGCAACAACATCAGGGATGCGAAGGGGAATATATTGATAGAGGATGAAGACATTGGGAATAGATGGGAGCAATACATCGAAGAACTCTACCAATGGCCGATGCCCATGACACCCGGTGGCCCATGGCTACGGACAATCCACGTCTGGCATTGATGATAAAATCATAAGACAATGAAAAGAATATTGCATAGACAGGAGTTGAGGTTAGCAGATTAATGTTTGCCTGTAGAAATGCTTTAGAACAGAAAATACATATGGCAAAATTTTCTTGGCAAAGGTTAATTAAGATGAGTTTCAATATATAGTAAATACAAAATTAACAAAAAATGAGAAATTTGAAATCATTTGTGGGTAAATATTAAGGATTCGACTTAATCTTTAACAAAAGAACCCGATTGAGGGCACAAACGACCTGGAAATATGGAGTGGAATACGTGCGTAATGAATCCACGTCAAAAGCAAGTTGTAAAGACAAAACTAAGGAAGGAAGTGTTTTAATTGTCGCTAAATCTGTTAATGTGATTGAAGGAATGGGCGGGAGGCTGAGAAGGCGGGGGCGGGAGGAGGAGAAAAGAGCTCTTTGTTGGTCCATTATGACTAGTGTAACATTTCTGCGCGTCCTTGTGGAGTAACTGGTTTAATTATCCTCGATGGAAAACAAAATTACTTGCTCTCCGTGTTAAACAGTGAAATCTTCAAGCATAGTCCTAACAACTTTAATCTTGACAACTCCTGTGATGTGTTTGTAGGTGTCTTTTAATTTAACGGCAATAGGAACTCCTGTCATAGATAATTTTTGAGGGATTGAACAAAACAATCTCTAATCTTATTTTCTGGTTCTAAGGGTATCAAGTGAATATCTTAAATGCCCTTATCTCGCCTTTGTTCATATTTTCCGTATTTTTCTTGATTAATGCTGCTTAAGTGGAAAATTACGAAAAAATTCTCTGTAAGCAGTATGGCAGTTTCCCCTGCTCCGAAAAATAGCTTTTAGAGAAAGAAATTAACCTTAAATAAATCTGTCTCAGTCAAATTAAATGTGAATCCGTTACCAACTAAGGAATGGTTGGACCAGGGGTTCCCGCATTGGGCGCTACTGTCTCCTGGGGGGCGGTGCTTTAATCTATGGGGGTGAAGAAACATGGGAGGGCGCTGGAGTTAGGATATTGAGCGAATGGTACTGTATACGATACTTTAATCCCCTGGGATGAATGAAATGTTGTTTATTAGCATTAATTTAATCATAATTGCCTCTATTTGTGTGGTCTTTCTTTTACCTGTGTAATTTATAAACTTGCGGTTGGGGGACGCTGGTTATAGGATTTCGAAACCAAGTGGGCAGTGACTCGAAAAAGTGTGGGAAACTCTCGGTTAGACTATTTTCAATAAAAATCACGAAGCCAATCCATGCAAATTGGTCAACATGGTAGCTAGGCCATTTTATACAACAAATTATATTTTTAGAATCGATAGCCTTAATTTTCGACGAGACGAAACAATTTATATTTAATTTTTTTCTGGTTACAATTTATCAGCCATTTTTCGATTATGGTGCAGAGCATTTTCTGCGTTGGCAAGCGTGGGCTGTAACTTATTTTTCTCAACCGTGGTCAGTTTCAAGGCCTGCAAGTAAAACTCGCTACATTGCGTATATTTAAGAATACAGTTTCATTTGCTTAATATCCTGGCATTGCCCATGCTTCATAATGGATTTAACTTCTAAAATGAATTCCAAAAGTTGTTATTTTCCTCAATGAATGCTTGTACCACAGCCCCGTGATGTTGGCCTATCTTTCGATGCTGAACGGCATGAAATTGAACAATTCACGTTTATAGCCCAGGGCCTTGCCGTGCCTTGCGTTACACTTATCGAGATGTCGGGGCGTGTTCCCCCTTCCGCCTCCCGTCCCCGCAACCAACCCCTAACGGCGTCTCTTCCCAGGGAGGAAATCCCTCCGCTCAATTTACCACTCCTCTTTATTCCTCCATCCTTTGTATTCCCACGGGAGCAATATGGCCGACCCCTTTTTATTTCAATTTTCCTCGCATTTATTTTCATCCGCGGACGGAGGGAGGGCAGAGAAGAAAAAAAAAACAAGCTTCCTTCCCGAGGCAACACTTTTGTTTTTTTTCTCTTCCACCTTTTGGGGCGAAAGGAGGTAAGGCAAAAAAAAACAAAATGATAACGCCACTGGGTTCGTTAGCGTGCTTTTTTTGCCCTCCCGTCCCACCAACAAAACCCATCGCGCGCAACTTTCTGCGTAAAAAGCAGCGGCCCTATCCCTATCACTCTTGCACGTCAAACCTTTCGGCCTAATAAACTCGCACGGGATCCTTATGAGGATGTTTAGGCCTCCTCCCTCCCTCCTCTCTCTACCTCTACGGCCTCCGCCCCCGTCAACTCCGGTCGATCTCTTTTCCAACTTTCTTTTTTTTTTTCTCTTCTCCTCCCGACTGAGGGTGAGCACGCCTCTCCATTGCAAACCTTCAACCACCATCAGCTCTTTCGCTTTTCTTGGCCACTCTAGGATTAATCCGAGTCACGGCTTCTTTCAAAGTTTTCGGGCGTGTCGGCTGTCGGCCACTCCGATCTTTTTGTCTCTCCCGCCCACCACCGGGGGGGACACTTACGCTACGGACCTCGAGACAAAAATGTAAATGGGGAACCCCTATTGAAGGTCCCGCGCGGAGAGGTGCTGCCGCCTCTTCCATTAGCTGTTTAATGCCTGTCGGTGTCGCCGTATCCTTGCCGGCTCCATAATAGCATCAATTCGACCCTTATACTTGTAATTAATGGTTCCTAGGGTTTTTTTATTGATCTGCGAACTTTGTTGCTGAAGAAAAAAGAAAGCATGAGCGCTGACAAGCAAGATGTTCACTCGCGCACAAACTGCAGGAAAGAAGCAGGACATGGGGCCCTTGAATAATACATTTTTTTCGGTGGTAAAATCTTATAAAAACTACCCTGAATTATTATTTACTCAATTGTGGGTGAAAAGTATCAGGTTCTGTGTAGAATATTAAACATTTTTGGAACAAGAATAAAGACATTTTGACGGATTTCAGGGATAGATATTGATTTTATCTATTTCGATTATTTTACCAATATAGCAATCTAATTCGCAACACGCTCTCGTCCATCTTAAGTGTCAAGAGAGCCACTGAGGGCCGGATTTATGCATAGGCCAGGTAGGCCCGGGCCTAGGGCGCCTTGTGGGAAAGGCGCGCCCAGGTGCTTTGATCGACGGAATCTAATTGTATAATAATGTGAAGTCTTAATTTTATTGGGCAACAAAAAATGTGTAAAAACTAAGTGTCGAAAGTCGAAAAAAGACGAGAGGGGGTGCCGAAATGTGTCTGGCCAAGGGCGCCACCGTCCGCAAATCCTGTCCTGAAGCCACTGAAGGCCATAGGATGAGAGGCCAGGCTTGAGTTTCTTCACCAGTTTGTTTGGTATATGAGTCTGAAGCTGGGAGAGCGATTACAACTTCTACTCTGCACAAAATTTATAGAACTGAGAAAGCAAAAAAATAATAGCGGTAGAATATCGAGCTGGAAAGTTCAGAATATATTTGCGCCAGTTATGACCAAAATAATACAATTTAGTTAGATATTTCGAATAACCTCACACTTATCGTACCTTAATATGTTTCATTTATTATCATATACCCTTCCAGTTTTTCATGGCCTTGACCTAACAGCTCTCTCTATACACACTCGCACCCGTTTGAGAATTTGGATTATTCACGTCAAAATATTATAAATTCATCAAAGTGTTCTCTAATATATTTTATCCTGTGAAAATTTCATAATTTGAAGTATTTTAATCTTTTGGCGGAAGATGAATTCGAAATAAACTCGGAATTTGTGTGTTACCTCGCCTTTGGTTTGAAATTGTATTTTTAAGTAATTAGTTCCCTTGCTTAAATGTCAGTCTCCTACATGGAACTCATTTCAGTCGAATCATTTATTCCGTCTCTCCTATAGTGAAATTCATATTCCTGCTCACTCCCACTAAAGACGCATTGTTTAATCTATTGCATTGGACAACTTCAACGAACGAGTTGCTTCTTTTGAAACCTCGAGATGGCGCTTTGTCGTCGTTACCCGGTTTTTGTTTCATTCTATTTCAATATGTTGTCTGTGTAATAAATTAATACTTTGTTCTATCATATAACTCCTCAATCATCGGATTTCAAATTAAGAGTTGTTAATGGGTGTGACTCAAATTCGAAGTTATTTTCTACATTTTTCCCTGGAGATTGAATAATTGGCGTCGAAAATAATTCACCTCGACATAATCTCGGAGCCAATATATTTGAATACCACTCCATTTGAATTCAATTCTTGCCCCAGAGACTGAATAATGGACGTTAAAAAATGGCACCTCGATACAATCTTAGTGCCAAAACATTTACAGCGCCATTAGTGGAAAACTGATTAATAATAATCAGATACAGATATAAATATCGTTCATCGATGATCCACGGGAAATGATTAAAACAATGATAAACTTAATCAATCCGTCTAATTATTATTCCATGAATTTCACGTTCACATCCCTCTGATTTCCCCCCGGAGCCAAGCGATTGTATTAATTGCTCTGGGCTTATTTTTTGGCCCGTAGATTCCCAGTGAAAACGTTTTGCCCGTGGTGAACAGAGTTCAGTTTAATGAGCCCGCCTCTCCCCCTTCTTCTTTTTCCTCCCATTGGGCCTCTTGGAGTCCCCTCATTAGTCCACGGCAGCCTCCTTGTCGTTCCGCCGTGAGCAGCCGCCATGAAATTTCTATATTCAATCTTTCGACCACCCCCGCCTTTGATTCTAAGGAATTTTCCAATTGAGTGGTTGATATGCACCTCAGTCGCTCTCCTTTCCCCCAGCTCCCCTCTCATTACTCTTCTTCCGTCGCACCTTCCTACACTCCACGGCCCTTTCATTTTCCTCTCACCCCTCGCGTCTCTCCGGCTTTCCCTCGCCAGACAGACCACTTGCCATCGGAGCCGTTCAGTCTAATGAACGCAGGGCTTGCTGCCGATCTGAACAAGGGGTGCGACATCGAACAAAACGTCGGTAGCTGATGTTTCGTCGCTCGGCGCCTACGATTGCTTTATTCTAGCGGGGGGGGAGGGAGTGTCGTATAGCTCGCTGCAGCACAGATGACGTCGATTAAATAACCATTAACCGACCACTAATTAACTGGTTAAATTATTATTGTAATTATCCCTTCTTCAATGCATCGCAATGCGTGATGATTGTTTGTGTGCATGACTTCGCTGCACAAGTTTCGCATAAAACCTCTCCTTACCCATTAATGCATTCAAACCGTAGCAATTTTCGGCCTCACCAACAACTTGTGTCGCCATCTCTGTTTGTCTTCCATCCATTCTTCACTCACTTTAACTTTTGTGATTTCCCTCTTGATCCGGTCGACTTGATACGATCCCACCATCGAAGTCTCTGCCTTCCCTGCGGTCTTTTACCTCTTGGCTCTCCATGTTAAATCATTTTCAGGGTGACTCTTGTTCCCTCCCAATGATTTACTGTCAGGATCTGTGGATCATTCTCTTAATCATTTATTCGTTCCTTTTCTCCACAGCCCTCCTCCATTTATTGGTCCATGAATTGTACTCATAATATTATCATCAAACACCAGGGTTGAAAAAAATTGCCATCAAAGATGATCAATTTTCTTCCCGCTTGTTTACTCCAAATCCATAATGCTGATATTCCTTTCGCACAAAAATTAGACTTTAACTCTTGAGTAAGGGAAGAATTTCGGCCGACTGAAATCGGAAAGGATTCTCGTTTTATTGCTATGAGGAAGATTAATATCCAAAGATCATGTTGAATCATGTAACATTTAATACATTGAGTAATATTTATTTCATACGAAGAGGATTGGTTATTCTGGCAGAGAATGTGATTTTGAACGAATAAACCTCTAGGTAGTTTAATCAGTTCAAGTTTTTATTAAACAGTCAATTGAATAGATGAAGCTGAATAAACATCAATTTTTGTGTAAGAAATGTGACGAAGTCTAAGACATTTTGCAAGACAATGTGCCTTGCATTGACATTTGTGAGCAAGGCGCATTTCGCAGTAGAGACGAGTGGGCTTGGTAAGACGCCTGCTTTCTCTCAGACCGTTCTCCATTCCTCAACTGATTCGACGCGACATACCCACCCCTCCCTGATGTAACAAATGGCCCATGCTGACGCTCACATTTCCAAATAAAAAACTAATAATGAAATTACATTTCATATGACTGAGCATACTTTAACTAAACGCACGATTTCTTTTTGCATGATATAGCCGAGAATAGAGGACAACTAATGCCATCAAAGAATAGTATTGAGTCGAACGCCATGTGAAAATTCATAGCTTCGGATAGAGGAGCCAGGTCCTATACATATGTTCAGGTGGCCTGATATTAACACGTTGCAGACGGAGCACGAGTTCACTCGTGCTTCGCGTGCCATCTGTCACGAATGGATCACGGGGTAGCTCGCATTTTTACAAGCCATCCTTATGTGCCACCTGCTGAGATCTATTTTAACATCTTCGACTTTTTCTGCTTTTGTATCAGTATTCAGTGTGATAAACCAGACCTATTTCACGTTTATTTAGTTTATTTAGCGTTATTGATTGCATTTTGGTACCCCGAAGAGTCTCTCTTTTGTCCTAAAAAATAGTACCCGACCACTGAAGTAGGTTGGAAAAAATGTCCGATCTTTGATATGTTAAGGTTAATGTCAGATCCTTAGCAAAAAGGAGCCCAGGAAACCCGAGGGCATCATCGTTCTTCATTGCTCTCTGTGCTCTGAAAATGCATGTATCGTGGCATTATATAATTGGTGTTTTTTTTAAATAATCTGGGCCGATGTTACAATGTATGTACATGTCCCATCTCATTACTCTCAAACCTATGCCAAACAGGCGGAAGTAGTCACGAGGAATTATTTCGATTCGTGATAAAGAAAAGCGCATTTGACTGGAATGCAGCCAATCAGTTGACTCGCCCAATACTTTTAGGGGAATGGAAGTGACCGAAGAATCCTTGGCCTTTGTTTTAAACATAATATTGTTGAAAAAATGTTTGCATTTAATTTTTTCCGAAGCCAAATCAGTGTATTTCCACTGCAAAATTATTTTGGACGGCCTCTTCGTGGCCTTCACACGAGTTCTATTCACTCGTTAAGCCTCAAAAGCGTCGAGAATTCTCTCTTTTATGTGGAAATAAAGCGGCGTTGAATCGCTCGGTGATCGCACTATGTGCGATTTCCGGCTACATATTATTTCATCCAATCGCTCAGGAAATGTATTCTTCCCATTTCACTCGTCGAATTGAGGGAATTAAGGGGTCATCTTTTGGGAACTGGGGGCGGGTTGGAATTTCTGGATGTGAGAAAGTAGATTCAGCGGCGAAGAATCGAGCAATCCATTCCCAATTCCGCGCTGGTTATTCCGGAGCCCTGGTGTTTACAAAACAACGCTGAGCCATTTGGATCCGAATCGGTGGTGTTAGTAGGATTATGTATGGATTTTCCTAATGGCTGGTGAGGGTGTACAGAATATTTCCGTTCCTTCCGCATTTGTGGTGGTATGAACTGTTTCAGATAACTGTTGCCAAGAACAGGTTAGTTTCGTGATGGTGCCCCTGCCGTGCCGTTGCATTCTGTGTTGTTCAACTGATAGGTGAAGCTGACTGCTTTAAATTCTGCTGTGTTCCAGTTTCACTGCACGTATGACTAAGTGTCGGTTATAAGCTACAACTTGTCGCATTTGAATCTGTTGCAGGTGGATTACGGTTCATTTAGCCTACACTTATCCATCCGTCGTTGAAAATATAATTATAACTTTAAAGTATCTCCCATGAATCTAAGTAAAAATTTTTCTTCATTTAAGTGCAAGATTTGTTATTTCATAGAATACCAAACCACCAGCCTTGCTGTAGCGGCGCTGATCGATTTCCAGTTGTTTAGTGTGCCTCTAGCTGTTGTCCGTTATATTTCGCGGGATTTCCTTCGTTTGCGAAACAGGGACAATGAAACTGTTGTGTTCTTTTAGTGCCAACCCCTATCCGCGTGGACCATGGAAGAAATAGTGTGATAGAAGCGTCATATCGTATCATTGAGAATACTGCCATATTATCAATCGCGTGTAATAGGGAAAAGGATATCACATATTGGAGATGGCTCAGTTAAATCGGGTTCGCCCTACACTACACCCACGGTGGCTTTGCAGAACGTGTCATATTTGATTGGGAACTCCAAGGCTGAAACGCTAGGAAAAAATTATGAGCAATCGACTGTACGGTCCATATTTTTGGCGCCCCCTTCCTGTTGTCTCTTATTCCAGTGCTTCCCTTCGGCTAGACCATTCCCGGAACGATATTTGATAAAATACATTGTCTTTACCAATAGTCATATCATATGTATGTTTTTAGAAGTAGGAAAATGCTAAAGAAACGGCATTTGTGTCGTCCCGCATTGACCCGGGTTACGTTTCATCTTGTAAATTTTCTATTCTTTGATAAATACACAAGCTAACGTTAAATGGCTGAGGTTTATTTTCATTCAATTTAACTCCAGGAGACCACGATTCCTCTGAAACGCACGTGAACGCGTTATTTCACCCTAAATAACCTTAAACTCCCCCGCTGGTCATTGTCACAAAGTTTTGCTGTTTTGATTTACCAGATTTTCACAAAGTTCTGCTGTGATTAGGGTCTGTGTATTAAGAGAGTACATTTTTGTTTTCACTCGTAAGTTGTATTGTTGAAGGCCGACCCTAGACCTTTTATTTGAAGTATATCTACATCTAAATGGAAAAATATGATTTTACTTGCAGGAATAAAGCCTATTTGTTACTAAATGTCAACCCAAACACTCTTGGCTCTGCTATATTGACGCAAGTTTATGAAAAATCTTTAATTTTCCACGGATTCGCTGAGGGTTTTAACCTGCTATTTGAGCCTTTTTAAGCGCGACTCATTGAGGTGTCACCTAGTTATTTATTCATTTAATGAGTAGGCTATACAACTAGACGCTGGCCTAGTTGTAATGATTACATTGGTTACGTACACCCAAAATATACCAGCTAAGTACTCCCTATATACATTCCATATAAGCACATTTTAATATAGAAACATAACGGATACGGAAACAAACGGATACTCGCTCCGCTCGTGCGCCCAACGCTGCTCGTGTCCGTTATTCACATTTATTCCGCACTCGTTACTCAAGGTTCTATTACATGACTTTCCCAATTCCCAACAATTTTCGAAATATGAATTCCTAGATTAGGTTAGATTAGATTAGGCTATTGGTGGAGTTCCTCCGAGGAGGACCTAGGGCACCTATACCTATTGGTCCTTTGTGCTAACCACCATGACTTGGTTACCCGTGGAGTCCAATGGCCTTACTGAAGGCCAGCATATCCTCTATGGGGGTAACCCTGATTTCAGCCGGATCGGGAAACGGGGATCCTAGATGTCTTATTCTAGTCCTCATCAAGGCAGGACAGTTACAGAGAACGTGTGATGTTGTTTCGTCCTCTTCTTCGCACCATCTGCATCTGGCAGAATCTGCTAGGTTCAAAAGATGAAGGTGCCTCATGACCTGATAGTGTCCAGTTAGGAGACCCACTATCGTACGTAGTTGACCTCTGTTCAGCAATGGAAGTCTTCTTGCCAGTCCCGGTTTCGGTCCTCCAATAAAAAGCTTGGCTTGTCTGAGCCCTTGTATGTTTTGCCAGATCTCAGAGTGGCGGGCAAGGCCCCACTTCTTGATCTCCATGATTCCTGCTGAAGGTGCGATTGGAATATGAGGCTCTGGTCCCATGGGTGTGTGGTTTGAGCCTTCTTTTGCGAGTTGATCCGCAATTTCGTTTCCGGTGATACCCTCATGTCCGGGGACCCAGAAGAGTTCGACTTTGCCAAGAGTGTGTAGCAAGTTAAGCACTTCACGGCATTCATGAAGGAGTTTAGAGTTGCACATTTGTGATGCTAGGGCCTTTAAAGCCGCTTGGCTATCGGTGCATATGTGAATTGGTCTACCCTTGAGACCTGATTCCTTGATAATGTGTGCGCACATTAGTAAAGCAAACACCTCCGCTTGAAAGACTGTAGTATGTTTTCCAAGTGAAATGGTGATCCTCTTGGCTGGGCGCTGGCAGTAGATCCCAGCCCCTGCTCTGCCTTCCTTTTTGGAGCCATCGGTGAACCACACCTGGGCTCCATTGTGGGGATCTTTGTCTCTCCCTTTTGTCCACCACTCCCTTTTTGGAGTATGGATTTTAAAGAGTGGAGGTGTATTGTAGAAGAAGGTTATCATCGTATCCGATCCCATTTCAACAATGGGGCTCGACTCTCTGAGCTCCTGCCATATTTTCCTGTGTCCGGACAGGTTTCCCCTGTCGTTCCACTGACCCTGTCTTTTAAGACGATATGCTGCAGCCCTGGCCTGTTTCTCTACCTCCACGTTTAGTGGAGCAAGACACAGTAGGGTCTCCATAGCCAGTGTGGGGGTGGTTTTCATTGCCCCCGTAATTCCCATGCAGGCCATTCGTTGCAGGTGGTTGAGCTTCTTCCTTGCGGAGCTCTGTCTTGTTTCCCCCCACCAGACTAATGAGCAGTGTAAAAAGCTGGGCTTCACCACTGCAGTGTAGATCCAGCTGATTGCTTTTGGTTGGAGTCCCCATGTTTTATCTAGTGCCCTCCTACAGGTCCATAGGGAGGCACACGCTTTCTTGGCTTTTGCCTCAAGGTGTTCTCCCCAGTTGAGTTTGGAGTCCAGAGTGACTCCCAGATATTTTACTGTGGTTGAAGGTTGCAATATCCTTCCTTGTATCGAAGGAAGTATGAGCCCTTCTCTTTTCTTCTTGTTGGTAAAGAGAACAAGTTTTGTTTTCCCTGGATTTACCGTCAGCCCTGTTTGATGGCACCAGCTCATCATTCTATCCAAGGATTTCTGCATAAGTCCAGAGACGGTGCTAAGGTACTTGCCTGTGATGAGAATCACTACGTCATCCGCATACCCTTGTGTATAGGCACCCGTTTTGTTTAGCCTCGTGATAAGTCCGTCGACCACCATGTTCCACAGCAGTGGGGATAGAACTCCCCCTTGCGGACATCCTCGAGTCACGGCCACCTCCATCGTGCTCTCTCTCAGAACAGCCTTGACTGTTCTTTCTTCTAACATTAGTCTGATCCAGTTGACAATGTGTGCATTGACTCCATGTCTCCTGGCTGCAATGCAGATCTGTTCAAATGATGTGTTGTTGAAGGCTCCTTCCACATCGAGGAAGGTGCCCAGACCAAACATCCCATGTTCTAGCACTCCTTCTGTCCTGGTGATAAGGTTCTGGAGTGCTGTCTCTACTGATTTGCCTTTTTGGTAGGCATGTTGGTACGGGTGCAGGGGATTGTCCTTCAAAGGTCCCTCCCTGATATGCCTGTCTATTATTTTCTCCAGTGTTTTCAGCATAAAGGAGATGAGGCTGATGCCACGAAAGGAGTCAGCTTTGGTGTAGTCAGTCTTTCCTGGTTTGGGGATAAAGACGACTTTAGTGGTCCTCCACTTCTTGGGTACATACCCATATGCGAGGCATGATCGAAAGATTCTGACTAGTGGTAGCAGTACCAGGTCCTGTCCCTCTTGCAGAAGTGCTGGGAAGACTCCGTCTTCGCCAGCTCATTTGTATGGACTGAAGCTCATTATTGCCCATCGTGTAATGTTGTATGTAATGATGCTGGAGGCCAGTCTCCACTCCGTCCTAGCAGGACGATTGAGAGGCCTCCTTTGGCGCATCTCGACCTCCAAGGAGCCTGGAAAGTGTGTCTCCAGCATTTGCTTTAGTGCTTCCTTGTCTGATGACGTGAATTCACCAGAGGGAAGCAGAAGAGACCCCACCCCTGCTTCCTGGTCCTTTGAAATGATCTTGTTGAATCTTGCGAGTTGTGGAACATCTTCCACAGTCTCACAGAAACTTTTCCAAGATTCTCTTTTCGAGCGCTTAATTGTCGCTCTATATTTCCTCTGGGCCATTCTATAGTTTTCCCAGTCCCTGGGTGTAGATGTTCTCTTCGCTTTGTTGAAGAGCTTTCTTGTCTCTTTCCGGATGTTCTCTAGTTCCGCTCCCCACCAGGGTAGCTTGTAACTTTCCTTCCTGGTTTTGATGGGGCAGCTGGATTCATAGGATGTGATGATGCTGTGCTGGAGAGACTCCACAGCAGCATCTATGTCATTTACGTTCCTGAATTTATGTCCTGGGGCTTCGGACAGTAACTTCTGGAGTGTGTGCCTATACTTGCCCCAGTCCGTTGATCTGGGGTTTCGGTATGTTGTCGGCCTGTTAGTGGCTTCTAGAAGAGTGAAGTATATGTGCCGATGGTCAGAAAGAGAGACTTCATTCGACACTATCCACTCAGTCACGCCATTCACCATCTGATTGGTGCAAAGAGTAATGTCTATCACTTCTTCCCTAACTCTGTTGGAGAAGGTGGGTCGTGATCCTTTGTTGAGTATATGCAGGTCTGTGGACATGAGATACTCAAGCAGGGCCTCTCCCCTGTCATTGGTGTCCTTGCTTCCCCACACTGTATGGTGCGAGTTAGCATCACACCCGACAAGGAGATCCCATTTTTTTGACTGGCAGAATCTTACCAGACGCTCCAGTTCCTCTGAAGGTGGTGGTCCTGGTGCATCATATGGTAGATATGAGGAGCAGATCACCAGCCTCCTCTCTTCTTCGCCAGCCCCAAGACTCAGCACAGCTGCCGCTTGGTCCCTGGTGGTGAATTCGGGCAGATGTATAGCATTCAACCCATTTACAAAGATACATGCTCTAGGTCTTTCGACCGAGGTGCAAAAGAATACTTTACCCTTGGTCATGCTTAATCCCCTGATTCTACCCTGGGAAGCCCAGGGTTCTTGAATCAGAGCAATCTTAATCTTACCTTCAGAGAGGATCCTTTGCAGGATCCCCGAGGCAGCCTTACTATGTTGGAGGTTGACCTGTAGGCAGCGGATGCCCGCCATCTTGGTCTGCTTCCTTCGTTTCGACCTCTATTGTTGAGGTCGTTGGGGTCTCCTCTTGACCACCTGCCTTCCCGAGGAACGTAATTTCGGCCCTCTGCATGCCGACGTTTGCTCGGAAGTCCGGACTTGAGATGAAGGTGGCGGAGGGCTCGTCTACTCCAAGGAAGAACCTCGTCCCACGCTCCACCTCCTTCCTCTCATAGGTTCTCCAGAGAGAAGTTTGAAGTCCTGGGTTGGACCTCTTCATTCTCCCGATGAGAGTCTTGGTGTCCGGTTTGCTAAATCCAGGGACCCACACCATCATTCTTCTTCTCCTGATGAGGCTGTCGGCATCAACCACCTTCACGATGGTGTCGCCAAACGGTCCCATTTTTCCTACGGCCTCGACCAGCCAGTTGGCTGAATAATCGTTGCCGCAGGCGAATTCTACCGCCCCATTGGTGAGCCTGTTGGCTTCAAAGAGTGGGATCTCTTCCTCTGCAGGAATCGTATCCCACATCTCTTCCAGCCTCACAATTGCAATCCTGTGCCATTCCTCAGTCATCATCACCTCCGGGTAGGAAACCGGCACGATTGCCATCTTTTTTAAGTTCTTGGTGACCTGTGCGTAGGTGGAGGTCCTTGGTTTCTTGGCCTCCTGCGCCAAGTTCGTTGGGGTATCACCAGCTGTCCTCCCCCTTTTTTGGGATCCACCTCCAGATTTCTCGGCGGAGCCCTCTCTTTTCTTTGGTGATCCACCGATGGCTTTCACGCCTTCGGTGGTCTAACCTGCCCCCTGTGGCAAGCCACCAGAGGCTAAAGCTCTTTTGGCGCGCCGTTTCTCGTTCCTCCTTCTCCTCTTGGCTGCGCCGCTCCCTTCTTTCCATGTGGAGAGCTGCTCCATCTTGTTGGAGATACTCCCCAAAGTAATGGTGGAGGCGCCAGAGTCTGACCTGGGGGACCCTGGTGCTGCCTTTAAAGTTGACTCAGAAGAGTCGGAAAGGGGCTCGCCCTGCTCCACGGATGTGGAGAGGTAAGCTAAGGGAAGGGAAAGAGAGGAGCTGCTATTGGAAGCCCCAATGGGGCTCGCCAACAGAGCGTCCTCCAAGGAGGAGGTGATTGGACTGACGTCCTTGGATTGAGGTTGCTTTTCAGCAACCCCCAGAGAGTTTTGTTTTGATTTATCCATGTAAAATCCCACGAGCAGCTAGGGAAGTAAACGGTCCACCCACACAGAGCCCCGCATGCATGGGTAAGGCTAAATAAAACCGGAGGTCGCCCTGTATCCGGAGTTTCCCCGCTAACGACTTCTTACCCTCCGCCCCGCAGACGCGGTCACCGTCGGAGCGAGGAGCAACCTTGGTGAGGGGAGCAGTTTATCGACCAGCCAGGTCTAGATCCGTCATGTTCTGCGAAAACCAGGGGCACCTCGTGGAGGATGTGGCTCTTCACCACGCATGACGATCTTGGTGGGCAAAGAGCTTATTCAGCCCTTAGTTCCACCCTGGGATCACACATCCCTCACCCCCTGTGCATTCCTAAGTCTTTAACCTGTCTCATTTTTTCACGCCGTACCTGCGCAGATAAAACCTTCGCACCGGCAGGTATAAGTTCGTTTCTATGACAACTTCTGCGGAGAGAAGTCGATTAAAAAAATAGTCGAGAAAAAACGACTGTAAATTTTTAAATCTCTGACGAGGTCTGTTTGCCGGAAATTCCTTATATTTATAAGAAAATCCCTCTAAAGAGTAAAGGTGTTCCAGGAAAATGGCTGTTATTTGTATGCAAATATCTCGAAAATTAGTGTGGTAAGTCGCAGATATTTTGGTATAATTGAAAAGGTGGGATATTTTACTTTAAAATCAGATCAAATTCAAAGAATATTCAATGTAAATAAATGTATATTGAATATATAATATTATAATAATATGAATATAAAATTCAATCATAGATGAAATGATTTATTGCCCAAACTATTTTAAGTTTTGAACCTTGAAAATGACATAGCTAATGTGGAAACCAGGTCGGAAAATAAAATTATTTCTGTGGAAAGTGAAGAAAAACCTTTTTATTTTTGAGATCATGGTATCTGTAGAGCATTTCCACAAAATATCGCCGGATACTCTTGACTAAATATATTTTAAGTTTGTTTTTACCATTTTTTATATCCAACACCTTCACTTTGGTACCAACCCGCGCATTCTTGCATACCACACCTCACTTTAGCCAATACATCACCTTGCTGGCCATGGCAATGTTAATCCTCTTCCCTCCACACCACTTCTCCTTTGCCCTCAGCCTAAATCTTATGTAATCCTGTTTCTATTCTTTTCAAAACCGACATTCAACCCCTGTCGCTTCACTGCCATCAACCCCAATTTTTTATTTCTAATCCATGGTGTTAACTGCCTATATAAAGGTAGGTGCGATTTCTGCATTGGTGCCTCGAACATGACACTGTACGGCGTCATAATCGATAGGGAAAAATAATGCCTGGAATAGCAAAATGTGAAAATAATTCGTTAACACAATTTATATTTACGTCTACAGCCACTTCAAGGATGTGTGGCAGGGAGTAAGTTTTCACCAACAGGCACCACAGCGTTCCCCAGTTAAGTTAACAAAACTATGTCTATCAATGTATTACCATAAACCTTCAAAGTTTTGTCGGGAGGTGAAATTTCAGTAAAATGCTCTACACAATAAGTTAGCTACCCATGTTAGAACTATTTGAATTAATACGCTTAACAATATAAACACAGAGATATGCAAGAGTCATGCAAGGAGCTTGAAAAAAAATGGTTTTAGGACGACGTTGCAGATCTTCTGGTCAACAATTCGTAGATTGGTTTGCAGTGCTATTTGGGAGTAGTTTTCCGTTCTTTCCGTTTTCCGTCTCCATTCCGCCTTATCTTGAGCCAGCGTCTTCAACTCAAAGTAGCAATTGCAGCCCATATCCTCTACAATCTGTTCCCTGTATTCCTTTCTGGGCCTGCCTCTCGCATTTCTACCCTGAACTGAGCCCTCTATAATGGTCCCTAATAGTCCCTCATGTCTTATAGTGTGGCCTATCCAGGTGCCTCGTCTCTTTCTCATTGTGTTCCACAGACATGACACCTCATCAGCTCTCCGTAGAGCCGCTTCATTAGTCACCCTCTCCATTCAAGATATTTGGAGGATTCTCCGGTAGCACCACATCGCAAAGGCCTCTATTACCTTTCTTCCATTCATACTAAGTGCCCATGTCTCACTACCATCAAGCAATACACTCCACATAAATGTCTTGAGTAGGAGTTTTCTTAAATGAAAATTAATGTTACTGGAAGTTAAGAGCCTTTTATTTTTATTAAAAGCTACCTTGATCTGATTAATCCTGCTGATGAGATCTTTGGCACTACCTCCGTCTGATGTGACTTTGCATCAAAGGTACTGGAACTACTGTAATATATCGAGTCTTTGACCATTTAGCATGACTTCGGCATCAGTTCCCATTCTGCTCTTGACAAGGATCTTAGTCTTTTCTCCGTTGATGTTCATATTGTATCTATTACTGACTGCCTCCAACTCTCTCAACATGCTTGTTAAGCATTCTTCACTTTCAGCTAATACTGCTACATCATCTGCAAACCTCAAAATATCAATATGTTTGCCTTGAACACTTATTCCACTATTTTCTCCCCACCTTTCTCGTGCTTCATCCATAGCTCGCTGGATGTATGCATTAAACAGCAGTGGAGACAGAGAGCAGCTTTGCCTCACTCCCTGTCTTATCTTAGCCTCTCTCTGGTGCGCGCCGCAACGTATAACAGCTACATCCTCTTTTTATAAATGCCATATTATTCTACGGTCTCGGTACTTTATTCCTATCTCCCTCAGACTCTGAAATAGCTACTGCCATCCTACACGATCAAAAGCTTTCTCAAAATCTGTGAAAGCAATTAAGGTGTCCTGGTTCTTTCGAGGTCGATTTTCCATGATTAATCATAATACCAAGATCGCCTCTCGAGTGCCTCTTCCCAGTGGCGTATCTAGGTTTGGTCCAAGGGGGGACAAACCGGGGGTCTGAGGGGAATACCCCCTTGTACTAAGTGGTACCCTCCTATGATTTCGATTTTATCTAGTGTAAGTTTCGACCCAAGGGGGGAGGGGCTATAGCCCCCTCAGCCCCCCCCCATACATCCCCTCCTGCCTCTTCCCTTCCTGAAGACGAATAAGTCTTCAGTAAGCATGTCCTCAATATATCCTATTCTTTTCTGTATTATTTTTGTTTTTATTTTAGAGGCATGGGAGACAGGAATAAGTGTGCGATACTGTTGACAACATTTTGCTGTAGTATTTTTGGGTATTGGTACAGTGACTTACTTTTGAAAATCATCAGATAGTTTTCCTGTATCATACATGGTACACACCAGCTGGTATAAAATATTTTTCACCTTATCCCCAGAAAAATGCTTGAATAAGTTCTGCAGGAAGTGTGTCAATGCCAGAGGCCTTCTTGTGGTTAATGAATTTACGTGGTCAAATTCCTCACGCATGATTCTGTCGCAGATAAAGTTGCAAAAAATGCAGACGTTGCAGATAAAGAAGCAATAATAAGGGATAAAATAAACGAATTAATTAATAAATGATGTAAGTAACGAAACTCCGCAAAGTTTCGCCGGCACCCGTTACGCTCAATCGCCATAACGTCTGGTTATTTTTGAGCTAGTTCTGGAACGAATCCCGGCCATGTAATCCTCACTCTAATCTCTTTTGTACCGTCCCTCACCAGCCACCTCGTATGAATCGGGACATGCGGTAGGAACCCCTGGGCGATTAGTGCCTATTGCTTTCCTGTTAGCATGGAATTTTGGATATATTGCCGGTGGATACAATATTTTCCTTTCAGAGTCGAATTCGGGCGGACTTCACCGTCTTAATTATTAATAGAACAAATTTCACTTGATGAGGCTTATTTCGGAGACGACGAATATCTATGGGGAAGGAACCGGTCTCCACTGAAAAGAAATTGGTCCGTTCTCTGAACTTGCGTGTTGTGTCCTACATATGCACCTATTGATTGAATTAATATGTACGCTTATTGGAAGGAGTATTTCTTTAAAGTCGAGTTCCATGTGTAATAACGAGCGGAAGGATACCTATCCGATTGTTTACTGAAGCGTCCTCCTTGGATGTCTAATTGTTAAGGACTATTTCATGCCTAAACCTCTAATTGTGATATTGCCACAGTAGACTTTGGCCCGCAGTGACACGTGGAACGTGTGATCAGGCGCTTTCGCTAAATTTTATTAAATATACTAGTTTCCCAAAATGCCTGTGCTCTATCTTCATTTTACTCGACGCTACGAGAATTTGCCCTGTCTTCCAACACGCTCATGTGCACTGTACTAGCTCACCTCATCTCAAGACGATTGGCGATAAGCTCACTCTCCAACATTGAATTGAATTGATTGAATAAATGTCTTTTGAATGACAGCATCATAGGCAAAAAGGAAAAAAGAAACCATTCTCGTTTATCCCAAAAATGTTTTTCTAACCAAACAACTTGTTTGGGAAGAACCTTGAATCCATTTTACCATTCTCTCTTAGTTGTTCGTACGAACACAAGCGGATTTGAGTTCATTACTTCACATTATTCACGTAATTGAATGTAACCCGTGATGCAAAAAATACGAGGGATGGGTCTTTTGGTTTTCTTCATAGGATTCTTCTAATTGCCTTCGAATTGAACATAAAAAGAACCAATATATTTTATCTCGAAACGGATATTACTATGAGAAGTCTTATTGGTTTTTAGATGGTAGACATTAATAGACTTGAAATAGGTGAACTTAATAGAAAAGACATGAAATAGATGAACTTAATAGAATAGACTTGAAAGAAATGCTCGTCTTCTCATAATTGAATTTCTGTATCCCAACAGTTTTTTCTGTAATTTATGATTTCAGTAAGTAGTTTCATCTCGCCATCCTACTTTTAGTGGCTAGGAATTCAGTGGGCATGGTAGGGTGGCTTTGGAGAGAGTATTGGCGCCACATAGCCCAGCGTCTGGTGATCTCACTTTCCTTGTCTCGCGTTTTCGCCATTAATCACGGCTCTTAAGGTAGTTTGAGCGAAATATCATGTTACCTAGAAATCAATGACTTTGGTCTCATTTTAAAGAATAATATATCACCCTTCCATTGAAACAAAAAATTCAACCCCTTACCACATTACTTACCGAAATATTAGCTACAAAATACCAGCCCTTTTACATAGGAAATGGTACGAGTATGCACTCCAGAGAGACCTTATATTAAAAATGAGGCATTCCCTATATTTGGATCTCGTAAAATAATCAAAGTAATCATTTCCTATGTAAAAAGTATGTAGTTTGTGTACTTTCTCAACTATTTTTGAAAATCAATCATATTGTCACCGCAGTAAATTCTTCGGGATCACAATAAACTTTCCGTTTTGATGGAGTTTCAAACGTCCCGCGTCGAAAAATGAGTCAAGTTAAAGATTTATTTAGATATTTTCATTTGACTACTTACAATTTCTGTCATGTAAAACTATATTATTGCTCCATTAATAACACAGTATTTGATTCGTGTGTCTCACAGCTGGTGAAATTAAAAGGTATAATTCGAATATGGTTTCTATTATGATTAGAGAACTATCTCGCTCGCACCAGCTCGCACTACCCTAAACCCAACCTTGTGCATTCTTTCATAGCTCCCAACGGTGGGAGAAACATCCTGTTCAAAAATTAAGTATTTCAAGGGCCTCTCCAGTTCATTTTACGTTAGAGGAAGCTGTATTCAATACGCTCGCCATAGTGACGCTCTGTTGGCTGTATAATCCTAATCGATAATCGGTCATCAATTTCAATTGATAATTTCCAATTACAATTAGAGAAGTACTTACCAACCTTGCAGTAGTTTAGAGCTGATTTACTGCGTTATCTCAAACGTACTCCCGTAGTGTATGAGCTAAAACCTTTCAATTAGTTTCCCATTTTATATCCCCATTGATCCATTCTGACGGGTGTTTGTCCAAATTCCAATTTTATCGCGGGGTTCGGTCACGAACGTAAGTGGTCGAGAGCGAAATATTTTCCCTCTCGTTCATTCATTTATTCTCGCAGCTGCTCCTATGCGGCAATATATATTGCTAGCAATCCGCAGAAGGGCAAAATGGATAGGGAACTCATGAATGGACAGACAAATGGGCCAAAAGTTTAAACCGCCTCCTCGGCTATAACAATTTGCACCGAATACGACGTACGCCATACATTTTTATGTGTGCCTGGGAATTTGTGTGAATGTGGACGAGGAAGTACGCGCAAGAATTTGTTCCACATTCAACGCGCACGCTCCTGACAGAGTCGGTTTTTCGACGAACAACTATGGATTTGCGTCGCATTCAGGTTCTCTATGTGGACGCTCGAATTTTTTTGTGCCTATGCCGTCAACCCGTCGACATTTGCATCTACATATAACACTTCAAGCCACCTCAAGGGTGTGTGGCAGGGGTTGAGTTATCACCGATATTCACTATCGGATATTTGGGAAGGCGACACCATTTGCGCCATAGGGGATAGGTAAAATAGGAGGGGTGGATAAAAACCTGGTGTCGGCATTAGCCTGCTCTTAACGAAAGGCGCCAAGGGGACCACGGTTTAACGTCTCATCCGACGGAGTACTGTACTTAAGCGTCCTCCACAAGACACTCAAGTAGAGATCAGGTTTCCTCTGAAAAATATCCTCCACTGCAGGGTTTTGAACCCCGGCCTTCCGTGTGGTTAGCCAGTACTCTAACCTCCACACCAACCCGATCCTCAAATATGCACTATTACGTAGCAGTAACGTTCATCAATATGCACTGGACTATAGGTATGCTGACAATGCTACAAAAACTATTTGTATTATTGTATATTGCTGCTAGTCAAATGAGATGCAAGAGTCATGCAGGGATCATGTGAACTGTGATGTTATACTTGAGCACAGACACGTGCCGCGCAGCTCATTCTGCACAAATTTTTATAGCTGTGGACGCGGCCTTATGCTCTGTATCCTCCGAGAGATATCGATGATATCATTGAGTGATATTTTTGTACTCTTCATTCTCTGCTGCGCTGGTAAATGAGGCAAAGTTTGATATTTACATGGCCTAAATACATCGACTTGGAAAATGAATGAAAATTGCTACGGGTTGTGAGAAATTCGCGGTGGATAAAGCCAAAATTGTCGTTACATAACGACGAAAATTGACAAATTTCCAATCATTGCATTTACGAATGATGTGGTACGAAGTCACTCGCACGGGTGCTTATACACCAGGGTTGAAATTCACCATGAAAAAATTACTTGATATGACCGGGATGCGAACCCGGATCTCCCAATTGCCGGTGAGGAAAGAAGACGGCTTGGTGGTATAACTGGCTATCACACCTGACCGGCAATTGGGAGATCCAGGTTTGAATCCCGGTCAAGTCAAATGATTTTTTCATGGCGAATTTCAACCCTGGGGTAGTGAGAAACTCCACCTGTTGATGTAAATCGAACACCATCTGGATGCCCTTCTTGACGACGAGAGAGATGGAGATAGAGAGAGAGATCGAGATTTTCTGCGAAAGTCGGTTGAGGATGAGGAGCATTTGTCGTCGTGGGTATGCAGAATTAAATGTGGCAGGCGACTGCCAGCGACGTAGCGGACGGCGCAGCGCCCGTAGTACTGCGGCAAGGCTCGGGAAGTCAGAAAGAGAAGCATTCTTGGCTCTGAAGAAAGCTCCCGACAATGTGTCCTGGGAGAAGCAGGACATTGTCCGGAGTGCTTCTTTGTTTTATTCGTCACAAGATCGCTATATTTGTATCCGGTTAGATTGGGATAGGCGTTGGAACGCATATTAAAGGCTTGTCAGAAGCTTCACAGCCTCCTTCTAAGTACCTACGCCGATCAGCGTCACGTGGCGTGGTGACCAACGCGGGACCCAAACAACACCGTAAGTAATTATCTACAGAGCAATTAGTTCGCCTAAGTCAGCGACGATTGCATCGCGAATGATAAGGATTGTTTTGTTTGGTGTTCCCATCCCTTTGTCTTCTCTTTCAAGGATAATTCTAAACCAAAATTATGCTCCGAAGGACCTCGGTGGCGAAAAGATATAGTAAACCTTTCCTTGTCCTTTGCGTCGGGAAAAAGGTTTGATGGTCATAGTTGTCCAATCTAGCACGTCGTAGATGAATAAACTAAGTATAAACGAGGGGCAGCCAGTAGAGAGGCGTAAACGGAGCCAAGTGGCGCGACCGCAACTGGTCCAAGGCCAAGTTGGGGTCCACAGGGAGTCCTGAGGCCTCGAGGTGATAGATAATAGAAAAGTGAGAAATATATTCATAATTGATAAACTCAAAGAGGTTCATTATATGTCTTGTAATGAAATTGTTTTATTGAACTGAAAGGCATTATTTTTGTAATATCACAACTCACGTGCCGGGGCTTCGGGGTGCGAAGCCCCTGTTTAATAATTAGGGAGGGCTCCGAACCCGGCCCAAACGCAACTGCTACACCTCTGGGTGCTGCAATGGTGTAGTCCTTTACAGCAGGGGTAATGTAGATGACGTCCGAAATTTACTCAGGAACAAAGAGGAAGCCCACGGAAAAGGAAATTATGGAGAGTCAAAGCGTGGAACCGAACACCCACGCCGCGGGTTTGCCTGATTAGATAGCTGAATCGTCTCCTGCTCTTTTTATCCCAAGAGAACTGTTTAAAGACGGGAAATAACTAGTCAAATAAATCATAAATTGGGATTCGTTCAAAGATAACTTGGCACGTTTGACGATAAAGTCAGAGAAATGAGTTATATACTTCTATCCTGTTAGACCACTTGGAATACGCTGTCAGTATTTGGGACCCTCATGAGGTGGGGTTTAAATCAGAGTTACAACGCGCGTAGAGAAGCTGAGTAAGATACATAAATGGCCTTTACGATAGTATTGTCAGTGTTACTGACCTCTTGCAACAACTGGGGTGGGAATTGCTCTCAGACAGTCGATAAAAAGTTAGACTTCTCTTTTTTGTAAATTCAAAACCAATTTATTTTCTGACGAAGTTATTAATATCTTACGAACTCCAATAGACCACGATAGATTAGATCATGTAAAAAAATTAAGGAAATATGCTACAGAATGGACAGGTTTAAAATGTCGTCTTCCCGAGATCTAAAAGAGGTCACAATGGCTGAAAATGAGACCATGAAGTAGGCTAGCCTGCAGGTGGTGTAGTTGATTAAGTTGACCTGCTCCCTAATGCTTGTTTTTTAATCTGCCACGTAGCACTAGCATCACGTTTTGCATGATCCCAGCATGACTCTTGTATCAATTTTGAATAGTTGTAATATTCATCAACACAAATATTTTCTGTAACATCGGTAACTTACCATTATCTAATGCATCTTGGTGAAAGTTACTTCTACACTATAGTTCATCTCGGTGATAACTCACCCGCTGCCAAATATCCTTGAGGTGGCTTGCTGGGTAATATTTTGACGTGGATGGAATCTGTTATCTCGACCGCGTTGCCAAAGGAAGCGAAAGAATAGAAGTTTCACTTTTGGCCACAGGCTGAGCTGCACTCGAACCAGAGGTACGCACTGATTCTTAGTTTTCGTATTGTTACGATTCTATTTTTCCAACTTGAACGGAATCCCTTCCATACCCTTCTATTAATAATTTGAGGCATTAGATAATAGTTTATTATACCTAAAGTACATGCCAAACTATGCTTAAACTAGAAAATCAGTACCACCTATCGTAAAGTTTGGAACTCTATTTATTTGCGGCCCTTTATTTAGGCAAAAGACAGTAGTAAGCGCATTAAGAGCCGCATCCTCGTACAGAAATCTTGATCGAACCAGTGTGTTCGCGGCAGAGATGGAGAAGAGCCCAGGCTGTGGAAGCTGTCGCGCAATTTGTGGCAATGGAGACCACAGAATAATGGGGAGAAAGACGAGAGTGAGAACCTGATCATGGATCGGGCTAAGGGGTTCAAGTAATACTGGAAGGCGACAGATAACGAAATGTGGGAGATGCCACTCAATGGTTGCGAACTATTCGTTTTAGTACCTCAATCTGTGGGAGTTTTAAGAGGGAATTTCGTCGACCTTTTCTTTCAGTCGGCTATGATATTCAGCTTATAAGGATTTGCTTGCTCACACTCAGGGTGTCGCTGAGAAAATTAACGAGTTCATAGCAGTGCTCATCATCAAAGGTTGTCAGCTTTCGCAGGTCCCTGGCGTCACCTCTCTCTGTCTTCCGCTTCACTATTCATCCTCACGTATCCTCCTCCTCCCTGTATGTCACTCAGCATCTTCCTTTCCCTTCCTCATCTTATGGGTTTCCTCTCCGCACTCCCTTCCAGAATATTCCGGAACAAATATTCCCTCCAAAGAACATGCTCGATCCGATTCCGCTGTCTATGTCGCATGGCGTTCCATGCCTTTTTCCCTCTTCCATTCTCTCCAAGACCTACTCATTTCTCACCCTGTCTGACCACATGACTGTCTTCTTTGACTTCTTCAAGTGCCCCCTATACGTAAAGATTAGGGTAATGGCGTAGAAAGTGCAGATACATAACGATTATCTTTCAGATTGTGCGAAATTCCATAGGAGATAAATCGTTCACCTTGAGTGCTTTAACCAGTTTAGCTACTGAGGCGTACTCATCCCTTGTGGATTTTTATGGCCTTTAAAGGGAACCGGGTTCGAGTCCAGATGAGGGTGGATGATTTTTCTCCTGCAGATTTTGCAGTCAATGTGCACTTGCGCGTGAGTCCGTAATTGTAATTCCGTGGCTAGTCCAGGTGTCCTCAAAATTTGTTTCTCCGAATCTCTATTTACCCGGAGTCTTATATTACTTTTTTCAAAGTTGCGAACATTTTATCCCATTTTCCGTTGTCATAAACATTTATGTCTACGGAAGCTGTGCATATTTATTAAAATCCTCTCTAATTTCTTCTTTATGATTAACCTCAGAGATAACTGTACCCCCGGTTCAGTGATTCATTCTGAAATCAAACTGAGTCTCTGAAAGCACAACTTCTACTTTTTGTTCCACTCGAAAGAGGAAGATATAAGTTTATTTTTAATTTTTTAAAAAAATAATAATTCTTTATTAATCTTATATTGAAGTACATTGGTCACAAAATAAAAGAAATAAAAAGACATTAAAAACATACGGACTATCCATTGTACAAAAGATGTAATACACTTCACTCTATATGACATATACACCTTTGCATTAAAACACATGAAAAAAAGAAGAAAACCTCAAGCAAAGTAGATAGTTTCATGAATATTTTTAAACCTTAGGAGACCCTCTGAGCCACAACAGGCTCATCAGAAGGTACTCTCTAATGTCAATGTAAAAAATTAAAATAAAACAAATAAAACAATAAAACGCTCACATTGCCATATTCGCACCGAGCGGTATAAATTAGTGGCCACACAATCAGTCTCCCAACCTCCCTAGATAATTGTGAATAATTGACCTAATAGTTAGAAAAATTTAGAATTTTTGTCACATTTATTTATAGGAAATAGGAATCACATTGATTTTCCCAAAGTTAGTGGGGAACTTTTCCGGTTTGCGAATTGTGAGCACAAGATGGTATAGCTTGACTTTCATTTTTATTAATCCTAATTTATGAATTTCTGTCGGAGTATTTACTGTTTTGGTGACCTCATTGTTTTCTGCTTTTTGCTGCCAGTTCAAACGCCTCTCCCCAGTTAGAATCACTAAGAGTTACATCCACCACCATTTCTATCTGGATGGTATTAGTTGACAGTTTTGCCTTCCTGTTCAGTTTTTTTGTACCATTCTCATCCCCTTGTAATTTCTTTAATAATTTTCAAATATTCACGCATTATTACTCTGCTTTTATTTCTTCTCTTTCCAAAGTCATATTTTACTAACCTATGGACTGCATCAACTTCCTTTTATCACATTATCTTAGTGTTTAAAAATATCTTGAAGGTATTTTTCTCTTTCCAGTCTTACTTCTGTAGAAGTCATTTAAGTTGAAATAACCATGTTTAAGTGACCCAAGGGTTTAGTTACTATGAGCACTGGTATGTTGAGGGCTCGTAGTCAAGGGAACTGGACCGGTAGATAGTGACATAAGAAATGATTCGTGGCTATATGAAAGTGAAGAACAAATTGATTACAATTGGAGTACGTAATCGTTTCGGGGTGACCTCATAATAAAGCAAAAAGCGTATTTCCCACTACTACTCCATCACTTACCGTGATTTCATAAGCCAATAATGTCGGTATTTTTACGTTTTAATTATTTCTATTTTCATCATAATCGAGATAGTATTTGTTAGAAATCGTAGTGCTAATATTTATTTGGGGAAGCGACCAACAGCTGATTTCGCTTGTACTATTAATCAGATCAGTGAGGGTTACTAAAATAATGGGGAAGAATGGAAATTAACTAATCTCCGACATTAGCCTTATATCAACCAAATATGTTGAGGGGTGTAAATTTTAATTTGATGGGCAGAGCACTGCCCTTAGAGTGTTCTCCTCACAGCATTCGATCGGGGATCTGTATTCCACCGTTAAGTATCCGCCACTGTCGGAATGAGAAACCTGTACTTTGGCCCGCGAACACTACTCCGATGTTAGAACTCGATTGCCCGTATTACGGCCGTGTGCAGATGACGGCACACCCCTCCATGGCCGGTTATGAAATCCTTCGCGTGGCATCGAATATTTTTCCCGAGGAAGTTGTCCACGCGACCCGCGTATCCCTTCCCTTTACCCTATTGCCTTGAGAACTTTGCATGATTCAAGATCGGAGCGTGTCTCCGCGCCACGCGAAAGAAAATCGAAACAAAAAAAAGATGTCTACAGTGCAAAAAAAACGGACACGGACGTGTCGGGGGCGGATGGCGGTGAGGTGAGGGACGCGCGGGGGAAAGCGGGGACTTAATACGAGCATCAATCAAGTAACGAATCGCAAAAGAGTCGGGGGAGAGGGGGGGAGGAGGAGGATGGCTTTTTTTCTTAAGGGTGGCGGGGAGAAAGATGATGAATTTTCAAAAGTTTTACCAAAGTTAGTCGGGCGGAGGATTTAGGTGATACCTTGAGAGGGTAAGGTTAGGGTGTGTAGGGGACGGGGGGGGGGGGTGGTGGAAGGAGGGGAAGGGGTTGTGAGGGTCGCGTCCATACTCTTCCCTCAACCTCCCCGCGCCCTCGAAAGAAGGCAAACTCTGTAGACGACCCAACTCTGTGCGCACGAACATGAGTGTGCGGGTGGGGGAGGGGAAAGGCGAGGGGGCGTTGGGGGGACGGTGCGCAAGAAAATTCTAAACGGGGGGTGGTTGGGTGTGTAAGGGGAGCAGTTATGCCCCCCTCCCTCTTCGCGAACGCATCTTTCATTAGCATACTAATGGAACGAGGCGGCGGACGCCATTGGACGTGCGCAGGGCGACCGACCGCTTCCGTGCCCGAGCCCTACCCACAATTCACCTCTCCTCTTCCCCTCCTTTCTCCCCCCCCCACATGATACCCGCTATGTGCCGTGTTTCCCTCCCATATTCTTTGTTCATCCTCCTCACGAAAGTTTACACCCTGAACTGAAAGCTCTTATTCTTTTAAAGCGATTTTAAAAAGAAATCACTGATTTCGTAGCTATGATCGGGTGGACGTTAGAATACAGCAGGTGTGTTACGTTAAAATGCCCGCATTTTGACTCTCCTCTATCGTGGGTATTAATGCCTGAATTGCGGGGTCTCTTCTACTTGAAATGTTTCGCAGGATTTTTTCTGTATGAATTGGTATCTGGGTACTTTCACGAATTAATGGTAATTGTAATACCCAGATGATTCTTGATCACATCATCTCCTCTAAACAAAATTATGCTTTTTTTATGGAGATAGGTCCAATATTAAATACGAACTTCCACTCCCTTTCGCCGTCAGTTCGCATTTTTACTTATGCCTCTTTTGAATCAAACTTCAAAAACTGTAATGTAAGCCTGGATGAATTGTTCAATTACATGCAAAATTAACTTTTATTGTAGGCCCGAAGAAGAATTAATGAATATGTGAAACATTGGTGAAAGAGGTATCAAATAGGTAATCAATTTTGGATATGTATCTCCGGAAATAAATCAATTTAGTAACAGCAATGCGAATCATTAAGTGTATCTTAACGTGAGCAGTGAATGTTGGCATGTTCGTCTGCGTAGCACTCTCCTAGTTTCTGGTTTGATAGCGCATTGTTCTCATAACTGCTTTCCGGCATGCGCCCAGCGACCGAGGGAACCTTCGATGTTCTGATTTGAACTGGAACGAGTAATGCATGGCTGGAGTGGAATCCCCACTTGCACGATAAATGTAGATGTATCGGGAAACAGTTTGAAATGAAGGAAAGATGGTAGAAGATATTATATTCAGTGCATTCAATGTTGAAACATTGTAAAACACTAAAAGTTGTAATTAATTGGTCATGGGGGCATGATGTGCAAAAGGATGACACCTTTTTTTATAAGGCTTCCGCGGCGGACAGGTACTTGCTCCATTTCTTCTTCCTAGATTGCAGCGGCCTCCTCGTTTTTCTGGTAGCATTTCTCCTTCTATGCCTGGGGTGTCTTCAGGTCGAAGATACACGCTCTCAGGTAAAGGATGAACGCTGTAAAAAAACGATGCAGCTGGTATCCCGGGAGAAGAAATGTAGGCAGACTGCGCCATGGCAAATGAAAAAAAAAGTTTTAGAAATCGTTCATTCCAGCGAATTTATGCATCAATAGTCTACGGCGCAATTGGCTGTTGCGTATCGTAATGCGAAGATTTGTTGGACGAAACACAGTGGGTCAAACGTGGACTGTTGCAATGGTGGAAAATGTTAAAATTAGCCACCTATTTCATTCTTAGTGAATTAAATCTTTCTCCGATCACCGTAATACCCACCAACCGTTCTTTGCTGACGTTTACCTCAGTTCATTTATTGACCCGTGCTGCAACTTTGTCACTGTACCCATTTGTTGAATTGGAGACGCTAAGAAATCGTTGTATTGTTTTATATTTTCCTTAATTATTTCTTATTTCTGGCAACAAAATTTCGTCTTCATTTATGTAGAAAAGTTGGTGAAATATGACCCTGTCTTACATTTTAATCGGTATATAATTGGAGATGATGTATCAACATAGAAGACCGGGTCGAATGTAAATTTTATCCTGTGGAAAATTGCACGATTTATTATCTCATGATAAGTTCAGCAGATATCAGGCTTAGTGTAGCGGAAGCTCGTCATTATAAAAACAACTGAATCGCACTTTTCACGAAATTTAATGTACAATGCACAAAGCGCTTCAACTCGCAGAGTCATCTTCCATTAACAATTACATTTTTTTTTATAATTTCATGATAAGTAAAATCCGATCGATTTCGTGGGAATCTTCGGCATTCAAATATTACAGATTTGCCAAACTCTAATTTCAGTTTAAAGACCGAAACCTTGGACTTCTTGCTTAGTGGGGGACTTTATGAGACATCACTAACGTGGAAATCATTGCTACTATCCTGTTAGCAGCTAACCCTTCCTATTATCGCTCTATTTCCTCACGCGGTATATGCCTTCATGTTAACACAATGCCTTTTCTTCCTCTTTACATCTAGACTAATGGTACCTTATAGCTAGATAGTTGCTTTCTGTTTCAGTTCTGATAAATACTATGTACTTATATGTCTTTGTTGAGTATAGGTATAAGAAAAATGGCTGAAAAATGGTAGGGTAAGGTATTCCAAATAAAGTGTGAAAAATACATCGTTTAAGTTTTATTTTATCATGTCACTTTTTCACAAAGTATCGCCTGACTCGATCCAACTTATAAAAATGGCTAGTTGAATTTAAGTTTGATCATATTCACATATCTTCCATAACTCTATAGATAGAGCCTAAGACTGTAGTCATTTTATGGAGAGTTCTTGAGATTACAAAGCTGTCAAGGCAGAATAAATGAATAGGTGTAGAATAAATACTTTTTATATGATGGAAATAACTATTTGATTAAAAAACTGGTATGAGATATGTATTTTCCTGATTAAAAAGATATCAACGCTGTATGGTTTTAGTATTTCAAAAGAAATGCGTTTTTTTAGCGTACTGCAGCCTTCTAGCGTAGAACTAAGAAATGTAAGAGAAAACGTAAAAATTTTGTTTGTATGCGGCTTAAATGACTCAACTGGAGTTCTCATTTGCTGGGATATGCCATCAAAGAAAAGTCTTACTTTGTTCTGCGTAAATGAAGAAAAAAGGAGAAAAGAGGCGGTGAACCAATGCCATTCAAAGGATGACTAACTTATTTCATATTTAATGTGAAAACATTTCTATAGTGGATGACTGATGGACGTCCGATATACTCCTTTTAAACGTTACAAGAGATCAGGCGGGTGATCCTGATATTGATTGCAGTGGTTTGGAAATGGTCGGTTGGCTTGTGCCTTTTGATATCTAATTTACTTTATTTATTTATCTACAGATCCCAAAAACAGCTCTTCCAATCTTATATCTGGTGTATCGACGAACTACAGCGGACGGAGTACACATGTTCTGAATGGTGAAAAATCTATTCGACCTTCGACCATCGGATTAGCAGTTGAGGACTTTTCCCCGTCACCAATAGCACAAACGAATACCGAGGCATTATTATTTACATTTTCCATAGCAGAACAAGGTCAATATTTTTAATCTGCGTCCAAATTCATAAGCATTCAAGGACACAAGGCCCAGCTTCAAAGCGAGGTGTCAAGGTGTCACCTCAAGAATGTATGAATTCGGATGTCCTCGCTCATAGTGCTACCATATATCAAACGATATTGCAATGAGAGAAATTTGAAGACTATAAAATAACTGAGCTAGGATTTATGCAAGATCCGAATACATCCAAATGGTCATTTTATTTACGAAATCAAGCCATGTTTATTCCCAAAATTGCAAATACTTAGGATTAAGCTTATTCGTCACTCATTTTAGTAACATAATCATTTTCTTTAGAAGCTGATTTGTCAATGGTAATTAGCCTTGAATTCGCAGAAGATCAATCTTTGAGCCATAAAACATTTCATATGGCTGTTATTTAGATTGATTTTTTTGTCTGTACTTCTTAGCGTTTCTGTACATCTAAGCATCTTGCATTTCATTTCCAGTAGGAAGTAGTATTTTCGTTTTGACAAACAGTTTGGCCAATCATTATTTATAAACCATTTAATAAAGTAAAACTCCCAAAATGAAAATATACCGGGAAAACTAGTTTTAATTAGTGAAATAAAAGGAGAGATATTCACTCCAAGGGCATTTTTAAATATAAATGAATAAAGACACACATAACTAAGTATTTTAAGGATAAATGGATGACTTACATCATTTAATAATGCATATAATTCGAAGTGTTTCCAATAATGTATTGAACCTCAACCATCGTAAATCATACCTTTTTCTTGACATTAATAAGGCTTTCGAAACTCATGACTAAGATATCCTCTTAGATAAACCACATCGAAATGGAATCATTGGTATTGCAGTGCAGTGCTTTGAAATCTATTTATTTTTACGTGCCCAGAGTAACTGCTACAGTGAATGTGAAATAACGAAGGCTGTTGTCCACCAAGTTCTACAAGGTTCGCTTCTGGGGCCTATCCTTTCCCTGGATATATCAACTATCTCTTGCATCAAAAATTTCACGGGACTGTGACTTCTTACTCAGAGGACATTGCTATAAATTAACCGTGGTGAATCCTGGAAAAGTTTTAGATGACAGATGGATATACAGATCTGGTATTACTCAGGAATCATCGCGATTAGAATAGACTATCTAAGCACAAAATCAAAATATATGATTTTAGATCTATGCAAAATATATAACGAAAGCTGGAATATTGTGTGTCATTTCTCAGAATTTTTCATGGATAGCTGTTCTAATTGCCTCCCCATAGAAGGTGTTCCAGACGTAAAATACCTAGGGTTAATTATTGATTATAAATTAATATGAATTCAGCATGTCAACAATCTCACAATAACATACAAAACTGTCTTTCATAGTTATATTTAATGCTAAATAAATGTCTTGTCTTTTCCTAAGGTCGTTTATCCAGCTCTTATAGTATCTATACAAGTTTCCCTCAATTGTGTGGGCCAAATTTGTGAAATTTGTGAAAATCCTTAAAAGTTTGGGGAGGAGTATACGAGAACACAATCCATACTTGTATATGCAAAAGAGAATTACGCGAATCATTATGCAGAACACCAATCGTGTCATAATTTCCCATCTATTTTGAGTGAAACAACTTACCGATTCGTTATTCGTAATTTTACAAAACTCTAAAAAAAATTTACCTAAGCAGTGGTAATATTATAATCCTGATTCCTTAGAATAATTTATAAGATTTGCGTGAAAAAATGAATCATTTTTATCTAAGACATATGGAACGCTAATTCAAAGGTGTTTTCGTTACATGCAAAAACATAGTTTATTTTCCCTCTGACGATATCAAAAATAAAAAAAAACTAGAATATTTCTTCGGGAGGTAAAAATGTGGTTACTTGGTATAATTGAATATTGAACTATTGTATAGCAATCGGCATGACATTTTTATGTTTTGTTGAGTAGAAACTGATTGATATGCATTCAAGTTGCTTTAAGTTTAGATGCATTTTATGTATTCAAAATTTTTAATCTTTTGTGTGCACTCAGGGACTCGACGATTATGATCATTCTGAACCAGCTCATTTCATTCTGTTATTGTGAGAAGTTTGGGATGTACACCCATGCTCATTCCGGTAGGAAATGCTTTCGTTTTCAAGCCGTCAAAAATAATCCTTTAAGGATTTTCAACAATGTCATGCACTTGCCGCCTCCTCTATTCTCTCTTTTATTGCGGCTACAGTGTTTTGATTCTGTGACGACAATTTGATGTGTAGAAATTTTTTCCCGAGGTTTAGGGTTTTGTATCGTATCATTTAGCATTCTTTCCGTTCAGTTTTATAGTTTAGGATGTTCAGTCACATGCATTTTGTTCTTCTCTTTAATGTTTTGCCTGCGACGTAAACCCCATGGCAGAGCATCCAGTTGTTTATAGTCAGTGCCTTGAAAAATTCCCATTCGAGTGAAATTTCTCTGTTAGTAAAATGTACTTCTTCAATTTTTCGCAACCTCAAAGTATATTTTTACACCTTTAACGCGGTACAAAGCTTACATCCAAATCCCTCATTCAAAATTACTCTCCTCCAAAATAAATGTATTTAGTATTTAATTCTGTTGTGACCATTATTTTCTCTTGGTGATCTTAGCTGTATCTGAGATTCTTAGCTGTTTAACCTCAGAGTAATTGTATTTAAACTGGTAGATGAATACCAGAGCTATTCAGAAGTAATTACATCATATTTCTTTAGCATGACTACTTCTCTACTCAAAAATGTTGTGGACGCGGAAATAGCTCCATTTGAAATCGTGGAAATAAATAATATCCGGTGTAATTACCCAGCCGTGTTATTGTTTAATCCCGACTGTGATTGCATATTACATCTCCCTCGGTGGAATTAGGGTGTCGGAGGGTCGAATCAGGGTCATTTTCAAAATAAAACAGCCGTCGCTGCTCGACCGACTTGTCCCCTCGACGACCCTGAGTCGCCCCGGCGACCTCCCTTGCAGCCGTAATCCCCCTCACTCCCTACACCTCCCGCGCTCACACACGTACTATGACACACAAAGCCACTGCCCCGTCGCCCATCGTCTCTTTCGAGCCCCCCCCCCCCACACCATCCCCGGCGTTTTCCTTCCTTTTCTCCTACTCCACCTATTCCTCCTCCCTCTTTCGCCTATGTCTCGCTAATGGGTCTGGAATTTTCATGGCGCTAAATACGAGAATTGAAAAAACACGGGATGGAAAAAGAGTATTTTTCTCTATTTTTCAGTTATTAGCTAATAACTGCGCTAATTGAAGTAAAATGGGTTACTTATGTAGCAATCACGCGGTATTCGGCTTCCATGTGTATAAAATAGCGTTAAAAAAGTGCAAAACAGTGTGTAGAACTATGTGAGTATATTGTACTTTAAATTTAGTTTTCAATGGCTAACGCCTGTCATCAGTTATGCACTGTATCTTTTTTATTATCAGAGCTATAATAAATAGCTTTTAATGTAAATGGTTGGCTTAAACATAGTACACCCTTGAATTACTTCCCCATACCCGCCCACATTTGATGTAAAAATTTGTTACCACAGCTAATATAATTTATCCCTCAATAATTGTAAATAATTCGAGCCTTTGCTCAGTCATAGCCTTTTCATTAATCATTCTATGTGATGAGAAGCTTATCATTCGGTTGAGTCACTTGCAGATTATACAGAGGCCATTTAGAGTTTTGTTTTCGTGGACTTTCAAATGCAAATCTCTTTTTCTGACACATGAAATTGACCTTTTGAGCGACATTTCCTGACTGCACAAACGAGCCCTGCCTTTCGTGTGCCCTGAATTTCCTTTTTTCTCCAATATATATCTTATATATCTTGTTAACCTTATCATGCTATGCATTGCCCTGTAAGCATTCATGCTACCCTTCCCTACGGTAACATATTGCACTTAAGTTGTATCTGTTGTAATGTTGACTCCTCCCACAAGTCGCTACTTATTACCATGACCTGGCATCCTATTGTAACTTTGGGCGTCCGTCTCCCAAACGATGTGCCAATAACGCTTTTAATCCTGCCATATTTCCGATAGCTCGAAATAATAGTGTGTATGTAGTTTTTACAATGGACGTGAGGAATTTTCCGGATAAAATAGACATATATGACCTTTGTCATTGCCCACCAATTGTAGTGGAAAAAGGAAAATAATGTGGCGGAAAACGGTTACATACTGAATTTGTTTCCCAAACTGTGCTCCGTGGAGCCCTTGAGGCTCCGCCTACGGTAGTTATGGAGATGAAAAAATTACAAAAATTTAATTGCTACTTCTATCTTACGTTTATTGCTATTGTTTTCTTTATTAATAAATACACGCCGTATTTATCGTTCTTCTCCATACGTATACTATATAACATTCCTCGTAGAGCGTGACTAAAACTAAACTCTAAATATTCCTTGGCGCTCCACGAGAAACTTTTGCTTCTAAAACGGATACGTGGCTGAAAAAGTTTGTGAACTGCTGGCATAAGGGGAAGGAGGAAGGGCAGCGATTTGATTGGCCTCTGAACTTCAACGGATCAGAGCGCTACATCCCCCGAAGTTTGGTACCTTAATGCTGCATTTTCGCCCACACTTTTTTCTGCCACAAAACGCTCTGGTACTTTTCCCAAGAATTGATCATTTAATTAAGCTTTATCCTACTCTGGAATACTAAGCAAATTCCAGGCAATAATGCGAGATGCGGGTTATGGATCGGCTCCATTGCCCTTGCCCCAGGGCCCCCTCGCGCGCCCCTCCGTCCGCAAGTGTTTCATTTCCCCTGCCCAAATAGAGTCGTTTGTTTATCCCTCCCACCAACCCAACCCCCTCCCCCCACAAAAAACTCTCATCCCCTCTTTTCGTCTCCCCACTCCCGGCCAAACTCTTTCGTCACGTCCCACGCGTTCCAGTCGCCCCCTCTTGCCCTGGGATCCGCGCGTAATGAAGGGAAAGATGAATACATCGGGCCACGGAGCTCTATCGCCCGCCCCGTCCCGCCCCTCCTCCCCCACACACCTCCCGAGTGGAGAGGACCCTCCAAGCCGCACACCTGACATCTGCCGGGGGAAGAGTGCGACGCAAAAGTCTGAGAGAGATACTAGGACGGCCGAGTGGAATGGAGTAATATATTGTCCACTGAGGATTATCTTGGTTACTATCTTACCCGGCTTCGTGTATCGCTTTGGGCTATTTCACCGATAGAAAGGCCACTGTCATTCGCAAGGTACAATGGTCAGAGAAAATGAGAGAACTTTGGCCGTAATGCAAATTTTCAGTGTCGTTATGTATTTGAAGTTTAGTATGCCTTTCCATTAAATTTAGCCTGGAAATATAATATGATTGAACCGGTGGAACCTGAGAAACACTTACTTTTTCTTGATTCTTCTGTTGCTTTCAGTTTTCCAAAGGAGTAAGTTGTGCATTTTTTAAAGTTAAAAAAATGGCCTAATTGTTCACGAGAACCAAATGTTTAATTCATAATGTAATGGACAATTTACTGCTGGTAGCAATTTTAGCTATCAGGAACGAACTAAAGAAAGTAAGTTTCCCTGGTTCCAATGGTATTGATTAAGTATTTTTGAGCTGACCTGAAAGATAATGCATATTTAAAATCATACCCTTCATGAGACTAGAAATTTTTGTTACTGCCATGGTTCCTTTATTTTCTCCGAGTATTGTACATTGAAAATTACTGAGGCCTCTTCTAAATTTTAAGGAAACAGTCGTTTCGTAAGCGATGGGCGAGGCGGGGTACTTAAGATGCATGCTACGATACAGTGCGTATGAATGGTGAGGAAAAGAAAAAACTTCTGGGCATTTTCACTCATTAATGCCTCGTACTTATTCATGCGAAAACGAATCGTTGCCAGCCATTCGTCTCGATGGTTAATCCAGAAACTCATTTAAAACTGTAATGTAAATTTGAAAGCAATAGACTTGGTTAGATTTTGGGTTATATTTACTAAAGATAATAGTGTTTTTGAGAAGCAAAATACTCATGCACGCTTCCTTCTATAATTTGTAATTTGGTGACTTATTTTTAAAGACCGGAATCAAAGCTAGTGATCATTCTGAATGGTTACTTTTTTCTGAATCTGAACATTTCTTTTCACTTGTTTTCTATAATTTCTATAATTTTCTATCAGCGCGAGGCATAAGAGAAAGAAAATAACTACTCAGTAGATATTTTACACAAAAGTACTGAATGGAGTTGAAGTGTGACAATTCAAATAATTTTATATAATTTTATGTAGCTATGTGAGCGCTTTCAATAATTTCTGATAGCCTTAGAATCATTTGGACGTACAGTCTCCAGTAACATTCTGTGTGTTGCTCCATTCTGGTGGTATGGACCGAATAAGGCGATGGAAGTGTAGTCTACGATGCGAGATGTGTGAGAACTGTGAGGAAAATTGAGAATATTTTGGTTATTACATTCAGCCATGAATTGCTATCCAATTATTGCGTGGATAAATTTCCTTAAAAAAGTCCTTGATGAGGGCGAGGGATTTTCTCGGTTGGCGTTGGCGTAAAGCGGGTTGGCAAGGTGTACGGTTATGGCGCGCCCGCCCCCTGGGGGTGGTGTCATGCTTGGGAGGAAAGATGAGCGAAGAGGCTTCTGCGGTGGGGAGTCGGGGGGGCGGGGGGCAGGGGGATGGGGAGGCGGGCGGGTGATTGTATACATAGGCCGTGAGAGTGGGTTGGAGAAAGGTGAAATATGCGAGCTCGCTTATGCCGGAAGCTGGGATTTCTTCCTCGGCCTCATTTAGGGAGGAAAAGTGAAAGAAGACTGGGGGGTGGGCGTGTAAAGCATCCCCTTTTTCTCCCCTCTTACGGCGCCCCCACGGAGGGCTGCCTCGGAACCAACCATTTGCATACTCCCCCGTCCACGCCGAAATTGCAGATCCCGTGTTGCTCCATTGGAGACGGGAAGGGGTCTGGGTGTGAGAGGAAGATTGAATGGAAGAGATTCAGTCGGACAAACGGTTTTGTCGGTGCGAACTGGAAAATTGAGGACGGGAGAAAAGGGTCAGAGTGTGATGTTGTAGGTAGCAGGGATTGGCGAATTGGCCGGAGACTCCCGCTAGGGGGTGTACCCTCGCGTTGGGGTTTGTTGCGGGTACTTTATGACTTCTTTTTTTATATTTAAATCCGATGATACCGTCGCGCCACTTGCTTCTGCTCGCCTGTTCATAATTGTGAACGTTTCTGCGAAGGGATTCTGTGCGACGACGGGGAGAGTACGTGGGAGCCGAGATTTAATTAGCGCAGGAATGACGAGGATGTTCTTCGTCAGTGGCTAATTCCCTTCCTACCCGATGAATTTTACTTTTATTAACATGTACCTATAGAAATGAGTGAGATAATAATTTATGAATAGATATGTTCTTAGTTTCCATAAAAAAGGCACCTGCTTCTAGTTCTCTGAATCAGGGCGTACCTACAAGTAATTAATAAAAAAGTCAGATTATACTTGTTGATGTACTTATAAATCACTGTTCCCATTGTAATTTGCAGATTTAAAAAAACATTTCGCCAAAGCTATATATCCGTAATTTCTGCCTTGTTAGCTTTTCAAGCCAACTTCATAAAGTTTGTTTTCCTTCCATTGTAAACTACGACACAGAATATTTTATCAATTCAGCGTTAAATTACATCCAATATGCGCAATTTTCTGTGAACTAGTTTAATCAAACATGGGATGCATTTCAGATGTAACATGATCGAAAGAACTCTATATAACATTTATCTCAAATTCAGTTTGCTGTGAAAGTATTGTGTTTTATTATTTGGTTGAAGTGTAGAACTAAGGTATTAAGTACAAATCTAGTCGTAATAGCGATTTTGTAATCAGAATAAATGATAACAGTCTTTATATATTGTCCGTAATAATTACAGTATGAAGTAGCGCAAAAAGTACCTCGCCAAATTAGCCATTCAGCATTTGGGGTCGGTTTATACATGTAACTTTCTTTACTTTAAAACTGTCCTTAAAAAGGAGTTCAGGACCTCGAACTTCAACTTCAAATGATATTTTTCGGGGAAAGATTCAGTAATATTAAAGAGCAATTACTAAGAACTTAAGTAGTGAAATCATAAGTTTTGGAAAGATTATTGTCCTCAACGAGAAAATTATGGACAATGAGAATCACTATCCTCGTTGAGGACAAAGTGTGGGTGTGAGGCTCTTTTGTAACTGCGAACTCCAGAATTTGAGTGTATCTCGTTTATAAAATTTAATTAATATAAAAAACCACCTGTATCTTTTGTTTTATTATATTGTGTTTTTCAATTTAAATGCTTGCTGATCATCAGAAATTTTGTGTTGAAAAAAGATTTTATAACTTTAGAGGTAGAAACATCCATCAAAATCTTCATTGAATCAGTCTATTATGCCTGAAATAATCATGAAAGAAGTCTGCATTAACATTTCCTGAGAAGTGTAGAAAATGAGATGTTAATTAATTCGTAGTTACTAAACTAAAGCAAATCACATAATTGTGTCGAATAACGATAAAATATGCAGATGGTATCACAGCATTATGACCGACAGTGCTATCGTTTTATATTGCTTTGTTGGGCATGGAATGATAAAGAGCAGGAATCCAGGAAAATTCAAGGAAATGTGTATGTTTGTGAAAAATTGTTCAGAGTAGATAAAATATGCAACGGTTTGATTGATATAACAGGAAAATTGGAGAAATTAAGCAAATAAACGTTTATGGAATTTTATCAATTCGCGTTAGAAATCAAAGTTCTTTGGGTGATAAATATTTATATTAGACAACAGTACTTTCTATTTGAATGGCAGTTAAATCCTAAAAAGAAAGGCGAGAGGGCATAACAAGGTAGAATTTAGCGTGAGGCTAGATAGCCATGGTTGAAATCCTGAACACTAGTAACATTCAGTGCAGACCCGCAGGGAAAGCAATAGGCTAAGTTTATTAAAATGTGGAAAAAGTGGACTTGGCTTTGGGACCAATGAGGGAGAGGAGCGAATCCAAGACTTAGCTAAAATCATAGATGAATACGTCGGTGGACTAGGAGGAGCAAGCGGCCCACCCTATACGGGTACTTAGATGAGCCACCCACGGTGCGATAAAAGCCTGTTTCCCAAAGAATGCGAACAATTTGAATTGATGAAAATTGCTTACAGTTTTTTGGAGCTATTACTTAGCTATTCAGATTACTATTTGTTACTTTCAAATAGTTTGTGATTTTTCGTGAAGGGTAATGTTAATTTCATAATTAGTTATTTGATCCTGCTCACTAGTAAATATTAAAATAATTCAAAGTGCTATGAATGTGCCTAAACCTGTGAAATTTATTTCACCTGTTCTCTGATTCAATTTAAATAACTCTTAATGTAGTGGAATTGGGCTAGCATAACATTTCTCACGAACGGTTGCCGGACAAGTTGAACCGAAGGTTTGTGGCGAGTGATCTCAGCGTAGGTAGTAATTATAGTAAGTAAGGGGTGTACGGCAAGTCTCTAGACCACTTGGAAGGTATATTTTTAACCTTACATCAGAGGTCTCGTGATCACCTTCTTTTTTATGATACCCACCGAATGAGGCGAAACTCTTCATGAAAAACTGCTTCATCTTGACTGGGATTCGAATCCAGGACTCAAAATTGTCGGTTAGTAGTGCTACCTAATTAAGGATACTACCAAACGTTTTAATTCAAAGCGAGAGTCGGCAGGGGTTTATACGAACTGTAAGTTGCTCCCGTCCCCAACCCTCATCCAAGCGCAGGAATATTGGTCGCGCATGATATGCAACTGCCGCGGCAAATAATCCCAGTATTATCATTGTAAAACGACTATCTTTTGACAATTTTCCAATCATTGGGATTGCATAAATGATATAGTATTCTGTTACATGGGTGGGTGCATATATAGACACCAAATGTTGGGAAATTTGAAAAAAAAATATTTGTACACCGCCGCAATTCACTCTGAATTATGATGGCTTAGCGGTGCAACTGGTTGGCACACCTGGCTGGCAATTGAGAGATACGGATTCGGATTCCGGAGATATTAAATGATTTTTTTATAGCGCACTTCCATACCTTTGGTGTATATATTTGTATCCCTGCGCCGGACTGTGTACCACATCCTTTTTTCAATACGATAATTGGAAAATTTTTCATCTTTTTATTAGTTTAAAGTCAAATGTAACTGGTGGGCGATCCTTTGCGAACAATATCCTCGGTTGCATCAACGCCAATAGGGCGCGCAATATCATATCGCGAGCAATATTTCACTCCTTCCGGCCCCACTTGCCATTTCACTCGAGTGATACATACATTCCGCCGGACAAAAGCCCGCGACACGTCGGAAAAATTCATGGTTGTTCTCTCCTGGGGAATTGATTTTCTTTTGTAGCTGAGATGACTATCTTCCGTTGACATATACGGTACAATGGTTTCATGATATAAGGGAGGGAGAAAGTCGCCGATGTAAAAGATTACTTCAGAAAAAATTAAAATCATGTGCCATGAACATTTCAAGGAATATATTTGAAATATTTACCAATAGTTCTTCTCAATTTTTCAATCGGCACTAAATTTTCTTTCGCATTGCCCTCAGTTTTTACCAGTGGACATTAAAAAACATTTTTTGCTTTCAAATACGACTGAGGTTAGTGGCACAAATCATTTTTACCATAGTTTTGTACAAATGGATATATTTTCTCAAAGATACTAACAAAGCGAAGTTTACTTCCTCTAAAATATATTAGTGACTGGTAGAAGGCACCCGTTGAAATTCAACGTGTGTGAAAAATATTTAACTTATTATATAAGAAAACTACAAAGCCTGAAATATACTGTCAGCGTGGTCACTTGAGAAATTCGTAACATATCTTGTAAATTTCTGTTCGTTGTAGTGGACACGCTGACCGTTCTCCTGGTGCACGGAGAGATAACTGACTGCTGGTACTCTTTCATGCACGGGAAACCCAAAAATGGGCCACGTAGACTCATTACTTCTTAAATAGCACCCAGGTTGATAGATGGTCACCTCGTCCCTCTGATTCTCTTGTTCTCTCATATACATGCAGTGCCCCAATTAGGGCTACTTTGAGAATAGACATTGAAGAGTATACATGTTGTAAATATGCATTGAATTTATCGATTACCCTCCGAAGCAATCTATCTTGGGCCCTTGGGACTGTGGGCCCTTCTTACACTGATGTTCTTTCTACGTGCAATCATGGGCCTGCAGGAAAACCTGATCATTTAATGCTAGAGGCGTGAATATCCTTTGAAAATCAAATCTCTGATTGTCAAGGAAATATGCTATTGATGATTTCAGAGAAAAATGTGAGATTTTTCAGCTACAAACATTATTTTCAGACAAATACGAAGCATAAAAGAAAATGGATTGAAAGAATTAGAAGCTCCATCCCATAAAAAATCCCAGCTCTCTATCTTGAGTGACAGTACTTTAAAAAATCCAAAAATGAAACCACTTATCGAACCCAATGCCACTAGGACCACCAAGAAGGCCCTTAGGGGTCCCTGAGGGCTTTTTAATATAGTCTACGTTACAACCAGGTATATTTTCTACCTAAATGCCAAATTTCAGCTCAATCAATCGAGTAGTTTTTGCGTATTGGAACAACAGACAGACAGACAGAAACCATTACATTTTATATATTACTAAGTATAGCACTATGGAAGAGCGGCGGGCAGGGACAACTTAAAAATTAACATACTTCAAGTCCAAACAAGGATCATCGGAGTTGCCTATGGATCCAATCACTTTAAGAATTTTTGTGGATACTTTATTTCAGCGATTAAAATAAAGCTGGAAATTGCTATCTTGTTAACTCACTATCGAAACGTACCGATATAATCTTTTGCGATATCTCTTGAGGTTGTGGCACGAAACGTGAGTTCTATTTATTTCGGTTTATCTATCTATCAAAACCTCTTTCAAGAGGTCATGTCCTTGAAGTTAAACTGATCGCTTCTTTTAATGACACCTGTTATACTTCAACAGATCTTGACCAATCAAATAGCTTCATCTGGATTACTCTTCGTATCATTATTTTTGCATATCGTTATTATTTGTTTTGATTCATCTTAATAATAAATTTTTATTTTACTGATGGATTTATTTTGAATTATTATTATTTTAATCGTCTTATTTTCTATCCAATAGATGGTAATGTCATTTTTTCTTTTGAAATAAGTTTAAGTACCGAAGGAAAATGACTAAGTATTCATATATATACCAAAGCTATGTTTATACTCTCCAGGTTGGACAATTATGTTGAAATAAATCATACAAGATACGCTTGTACATTTGAGCTATCACCATAATGATTAATGATCTGCGGTAAAATTGTCTGAGCAGAACATGGGCTTTTGTCCTGATGTAGAGTTATCGCATCATAAAGGATTGACCTCAATATGATTTCTTCTTTATTCACGAGAGCAAGACTAGAAGGGCTAGATCCTCTCTGTACTCCACAGCGACAACTAGAAAATAAAGATTCTCGGCAGAACGCTATTCTAGAACCGTGTCTTTGCGAAAAAAACTCCCGATGGTTATTCAAGTGTACATTTTTGGTGGGCTCTTCACTTTGATCGTGGAGAGCTTTTCCATCATGGAACCTGGTAGCACTAAATTTCAGCCACTCAAACGTCTGGCCGCGTTTTTTTAAACAAAAAAAGCATAACATTCCAAACATGTACATCCGGCGTCTCCCGATATAAACTTCACGGTATTTTATTTGCCCCTCCCCCCCTCCTGTCCATCCACCCACTCCTCAATAATAAAACGGGAGCCACCACGCGTCCAGCGAAGCGAAAAAAATCTCACGACTCGACCCGATTACGGCAGGAAGTAGTTTATTACCCGTCTTGCGAACATTTTTGCGGATCGGACCCTAGTTTTTATCCACCAATCCTCTCCCTCTCTCTGTAACTCCATCTCTCTCTAGCTGCCTCTCTCTCTTTCTCTCTCCTTTACTCTCCAAAAGAACGTTCCACTTAACCTTCGGGAAAATTTGTAATTTACCGACCGACAAAAATATCGAATTTCGTCTTCGGAAACCTCTCTCTCCCTTCCCCTCTTTTATCTCCATTTCCCTCCTATCTCCTTCTTCCTGCAATCCTACCTCCCCCTCCACGGCACCCAACCCAACACCCGGGCACAAAAAAAAGATTGACAAATCACTTTGCGTCCCCCTTCCCTTCGGTGATTAATTGCCTGGGCCACCCTTCCTACGCTCGCCTCTCTCCCGACCGTCGCTCACCAATGCCCGTCCCGGCCCCTCAACGTCCTCCCGGCCCCTCCACGTCCTCCCGGCCCACTCTCCTGCACCGCTCTGAACCGGCCCTACATGCCTCATCTTGCCCCTGCACCCCTTCAAAACTCGCCGCCCAACACTTCCACCCCCTGTTCGACCTCGCTCACTCCATATTGCGTGGTTTACTCATGAAGAGGGAGAGAGAGAAAGGGGGTGAGTCTTTCCCTCTCTCTATTTAAACCCTTTTCCCGGCCGCACCCAATCGCAAAACCCTCTCCTTCAACCTCACACCCACTTTCCTCCCTCTGACCTATCCCCGCACTCTGCTGGCTGCTTTCGGCGACCGCCACAGTCCCGATACCGAAATGCCTCCACGGACAAAGTTTGAAGGATCCCGAACGGCCGACGTCCGAGTTCATCCAAAGTAATTACTGGGCGACGTGGTGCCGTCTGGACGAATTTAGCGGGAGTGTGTTTGGCTAGGCTTTTCAACCCCCAAACCAACCCCTTCAACGCCCTCCCCCCACGCTCGTCCCCAACAGTTCCCGCGTGGCTTAGTGTGTGGGCAGTGCGAGCGAAAATACGGCGCAACGGAACGAATGGCTGCGGATCTTTCCCTTTGGAGTCCCGCAGGGTTCGTACTTGGTCCCGCCGAGGCTCGCTCTTCTGTTCCCGCGGGCGCCGCTCCCTCCTTTCCTCTCGTCCGCTGCGGTAGCGAGTGACATGCAGTTGAGTTGGTCCTCTGGTTTTCGGGAGGAGTCCAGCGGAAGCATTGGAAGGAAAGAGGGATGCTTTATACCTCCTTGTAGCGTCTTCTCTTTAGTCAGCAACGACGGTTGATTTTGGGAAGGAGTCGTCCGATTCCTTGACCTCTTTTCTGATGACCTCATGTCCTGGAATTTCCACCCCACATTCTCTGTGACTTGTGGGGTATTGAACTTTGATTGGGTATTCGAGTGACCTTTGACCGGGCAGATAAGTGATTTTGCGGATGCCTGGATCTTTCTTTCCGATAGCAGTTTGTGATCCTATCTTAGTGTAGAAAGCACGTGGATAAAGTTTGGATTTTTGTGCTCTTTATTCATAGTTTGTATTTGATAATATCTATTTCAATCTCTTTTTAACAGGCCTTGAGTGGGATTATGGTTTCTTCTTTTGCGTTATCGTCACTCAAAGCGCTAACCACTCTAGAGAGCCAATGGCCCCGGTTACTGTCCCAATAAAGTACTCTGTCAATTGCTTTAAGTGCGATTACCCCTCTCACCAATCTTAAGAACCGGGAAAATTTGGCAAATGATGATTCCGTTTTCCCATTTTCTCATGAGCATATTTGAGAAATAGTGTTAACGCCAGCGCACTAAGGTGATTCATAATTGCGCCCCTGCTCACTGTATTTTCATATTCGATGTGCGTTAACTATAGACGCAAAGCTGTATTGGATTTCAAAGTAACTTTTATTTTTCCTCAAATAAAGGTTTAATGGATTGAATAAAAATAATATTTCACTAGCGTGCTGTCTGTTAGTGGCTTTGCATAGCGAGATCCCATAGTTTTTCAGTTTTACATCAATGTGTCATGACAGTAAAACCTCCTGTATGAAAAAACGGTGTGTTTACCGAAGTATCAAGTAGCGAGCCTAATTAGCGGAACCTTGACAGTAAACCTCAAAATAAATTTCTTTAGATGGCAAATTTGTAGAACCGAACTCTTACGAAGCATCTCAGCAGAGGAAAAAATAATATTTTAAGGTCGGAGATCCGAAAAAAATGGATTAATCTCTACATTGAATACATTTTATCATTCTTAGTTTTATCTTTCCCCGATGTCCGTTGCATAAAACTGTTGTCGTGTGCATTGTACAGGGTGATTAATATAGATTGCAAAAAATAGTGAAATGAGGATTGCGTAATCTCTAGTTTGACATTTAGAATTTATTTTTGTTTTGCATAATTTATTTCCACGTTTCTAAACGTGCTCCATGAAAATTTATATTTGCATAAGTGAAATAATGTTGGTAAAATTCAATTAAGGGGGGTCTTATGAATTCTGAATGAGTTTCATTTAATTCTTTTAGTGCATTATTAACATTTTCCATTGATTGAAAAAATACATTTTAGTTCGTCATCATTTTGCCTGTGCTTTAATTTGGAAGATTTCAATGAAATGCTTAGGACCTGTACCTTGAATATAGTTAATCACAGAATTTCTAACAATAGTCTAGAATGTAATTTATCAAATTTTTTAACTCGGTACGTAATGCTCGGGCACGCGAACACGAGAAACAACGCATAAGGGTTGATATCCCAGCGACAACCATGCGTGCTGACCCTGAAAAGCCCTCTGTTTTGTTACAGAGATTTCCAATTATACAACAATAAAACAATGGAAGCAGAAATCCCATCGTGCTTCATTACGGTATTGCTGAATGCGGTCCACAACAGCTTGAATTCCAGAGCAAGCAGAGAGGGCTGTAACTCAATGAGATTTGCGAAATGGAGTTTTGGCCTCTTCCATTTCTCCACCTGTCCAACCACTTCTATTTCCTCGCCGCTTCTCCACCAATTACCCCTCTCACCAATTACCCTCTCTCCCTCATCATTCCTCCATCACCTAGGTTTCCCGCTCGCGGCCTGCCACTCCGTGTTCTCATCATGGAGCCGGTATACCGCCCTTTGACCATTCGTCCATTCCCATAACTCTTGCCTTCCCGCGAGCGCTGTCACTCCGTCTCTTTTTTTATAGTTCTCGGATCGACCACTCCTTCTACTACACGACTGTGGTCCATTGTATGCTCGTGGATTTGATTAATTCAGTTGGCATGGTAGCAGTGTCTACCAAATTATTCCTCGGCTACACATCGTTGATGCACGTACAGAAAACTGAAAATGGGTAATTTTACGAAGAAATTAATTACTTCTGCTATTTTGACTTTAATACTGCCCTGGTGCTATTTAATGCATGAATTTATAAAAAAATTCTTCTCGTTTTAGTGAACAATAGTTTTTATACCACTACTTCATTATACATCTTGTTACAGTGTAACTGCAGAAATTTTATATTCGCCTTTGGCACGATATAGTAACTTCTCAAATTTAAATATTGTCTATATTGGCTAGGTGAGTTCGGAATCGAGTATCTGGCGAGTATCTGTGGCAAAATCAGGAGGGATTGGGGTATAAATTAGGGGGGGATGAAAGAATGTGTGGTTGGATTCTGCAATAATTGACGTACATGAAGGGAGTTTGTTTCATTAGTTTGGCAATGTTGAGAGACTGGATGAAAGTTAAAAATATTAACTGATATATGTTTGTGCAGCCATGCATGAAAGGAAGGGGTAGCTCGAGAAATTCACCAATAGAACGTAGTAGACTAGATAAGGAGACATTAGGGTAGTAATGTTAGGAGTCTTGAAAGTAGGAGAACTTGCGTGTTTGAAAAATGCATGAATGCAGTAGAAGCGAAAGAGGTTAGCAAGGAGGCATTAAGGAAGGAAGGGGCATAATGTGGGAAATGATAAAAAAGCCAGTTTACCAGGCATAAGAGCTATAGCTAATTTAATTTAGACAACTTTTCCCACCCCGAAAGGGTATTTTGTGATGACAGTCAATGTATTCTATCATGCTGATGACTGCCTGAGGCAGTGCTGTGACTGTAAAATCATTGAACAGTTTGAGATCATAAAATATTTGGGGGTAGCTTTTGATTAATATTTGAAATGAAAATACCACACAAATGGTTTAACAAATGTTCTTCGCTATTGTATGTCCAAATTGTGTTTTATTCGTCATAAATGTCCAATATACTTCCAAAAGATCCTGTATGACGCCCTAGTAGGTTCTAGATTAGGTTATGGTCTCATTTGTTGGGGCGGAACCCATAATAAGTCCTTAATTCCAGCTATATTGCTGCAGAAAAAGATAATAAGGATTATAACAAAGAGTAAACGATATGAGCATACCTATCCATTATTTATTGGTCTAACTATTCTTCCAATAAAATATATGTTTATTTTTAAGGTTTTAAAATAATTTTATTTGGGAAGTGGTAACATGCCCACGGTTTCTGGAAGCGAGCATGATTATAATCTGCGAAGGAAGCATAATACGCTCTTCAAAAACCGAATCTTACGTTTATAAAAGATCTTTTTTTTTGTATTTGGGACCAAAAATATTTAATGCATTACCAGATTATATTAAAAGAATAAGGAACGAGAGAGAATTTTTGAAATTGACAAAGGCATGAATATTGGTACATTATAACATTGATATTTTATATTAATATTTTTTAATGATATAAACTTGTATATCATGTAAGCACGATGAAGTAGTCTGTATTATTTGTTTTTTCTGCTCATAATTGGCGCAAAATGAAATGGTTTTATGTAAATTTATTATACATGCTCTATGTAAAAAGTTGTGTTTTTTAAGCAGCAATGCATTTTGTTTATTGAGGGCAGTCTCCCCACAGGTCATTGACCTTTGAGGCTGCCTAAACCTCCATTTAAAAATATTAAGTACACTGTACTATATGCAATTATGGAGTAATTAATATTATTATATTATTCGTCCTTTATTTGAAGATGGACTTTTCATTGACAATTTTAATGCTCTAAGAGCCACTGAAGAAATATTTGAAAGAAAAAAGATATTAATGACTAAATTGTCTTTTTAAGCTTTTTTTAAGCAAATGATTGAAGTTCTACAGAAACGTTAATTTGCTATTAAAAAGAGAAAAAGTTGCATCCATTTATTTTTAATTTCGCCTTAAACTTCAACTTTCAAGTATACACCTAGTATGATACTCCATAGAATTTTAAGGCACCTTAACTGAACGTGAACTAAGCTGGTATGATTTATAGCCTTTTAGTTAGGAAGAAAAGAGCAACCTCCTAACATTTTAGAGACTGCATACGGTCAAAACTATTTGCCTAGTCGATTTGAGGACGCCGCAGCAATCTCAATAATTGGGCTCGTTAAGTTGTCTCATAGACGAGCGGTAGATCGAAGTCGTGCCTTCTGCCTCTGGTCTCCTTCCCGCGCTTTCTTCCACCCTGGTCCATTTGCAGCACCATCTCTCTCTCTCTGCACCCCACAGATTATTTCCGAGGCGACCGCACGATTCACCACCGCCGAGGCGATAGGGGCCGCCGCCAGTTCGACGCTCTCCGGACCCCGACGGACGTTCACTCCTGCGGCCCTTTTCCCTCCGCGGGGTGTGTGAGTGTGAGTGGGCAAGTGGTCACTTTTGAAGAGGAGCGGCCGCATCCGCTGCCGACCGACCGCCGGCCGGGGTCCCCGAAGACTCGAATGGGAGGTCATGGCGAAGGGGGTCGGGGGGGGGGGGCGGAGGGGGGGAGGTGGACAATCACCCCGGTGGTGTGCAAGCAAGCTGTCGCTCATTCAAATCGTGGTTTCGGGAGGAGATAGCATCAAGATAGTCTGGGAGCTCTTCGACCGGTGCGTGCATGTGTGTGTGGTATGAATGTGTCCGGGACGTCCGGGATGGACCCCTCGTGGTGAGCGAGGTTGATAGTGGGCCGTGAGTCAGGGGTTACGTTCGGCCCACCCTGCCCTGGCTTGCCTGCTATTGAGGGAGATATGGGACCTGCATAGCGGCGGGGAGCAAATCATTACAGTCATGTGCCGCTCTGGATAGGGCAGCGGTGGCGGAGCGGAGGTCCTTTGGGATTCTGTGGCTCCAAAAACCAAAGTAAATGGAGAATGCGTTGATACCTGGGATAGGAATGAACAAGGGGAACGGAACATATGTGCACTATACTGGTGAATCTTATTCTTGTTCAATGAGTTCGTAGAAAAGTTACTCTCATGCCTTCGGTGAGACAAATGAAGGTTCAGATAGAGTGTCAGCGCGGTTTTCTGAACAATTTTTAGATTAATGGACGTTTTCATGCCACAATCCAAATCAGGGGTTGCATTCATTGAAAGAAACGCGCTATATTGCTATTGTGGCAGTATTTCATAACATCATGACAGCGTCGTTCTTATCAAAATTACACATTCATTTTTCCGACACTTTGCATTACCGTTTTTATATCGCGGAAATGGGTAATCGACCATATAATTTAAACCATTAACAAACAAATCAATTAATTCAATAATTTAAATGTCCATTAGACAACATATTTTTCTTACTTCGGCCTGCATTTAAGTACAGTACAGCACAAGTAAAAGGAAAATTATTTCGGTTTGATTTTGTACAGTACTTTCTGAAAAGTATGCCCAAGGTGTGAATTTTTGTGCAAAAGTTTGAATACTTGAATTAATTATGAACTAATGATGGTAAGTCACAAAATCAGTTTCTCTGGGCTTGATCGATATTCCTCGTCTCATCCGAAACAGACCTGCGGTGACACAATTTAACCTGTTCAAAAATCACTCAAACCCAAAGTTTGATTGCATCATTCCTGACATGCATAAATGGCATAGTTCAATCTACGAAATATAATGAGGCATTTCAAACCTGTCCATAAGGATAAAGAAATGCACTAATCGGTTTTTTAGGTTTGCTAATTGAATAGAACCGCCCGGATATGAGTCTCTGGCCTTTTACCTTTTTGATCGATAGGTAAAGCGGGTGGAAGCTGCTTGTCTCTACCCAAACAATGATTTTTACCTTCATCCCAAGACCCTGAAGTACATCGTTTAATGTACAATTCACTGGTTCACTCGACCCCGTATGTCCGTAAAATTATGGAATAAAGGCCTAAAGTTTAACCATTTTAACCCAACCGCATAATAAAGAAATATACTGATATTTAATCACTCTTGTATCGCCAAAATGGTATGAGCAATGGGAGTATTGTCAAGCAGTAAAAGCCTACTGCTTTGTTTGTGACCACGAATATTGCTTTCTTCTTCATCTGTATTGCATCTCCAGCCATGTTGTTCTAACAGTTAACGGAGGGCTAATTTTATTCACAGTTCACCGTTGGTCTCGTCATGGACTAGAGTTTTCTCGGCAACAGTGGAGAGTTTTAGACCAGGAGCTAGCATGCAACGACACGCACCTGTGCGTGCAACTTAATACCCGCTGCGTGCACGACTATTGGATTTAATGTGGTTGGCGCAGCGTGTATGGTGAGAGCACATTTTAATAACTTATACAATGAAGTAGAAAAAAATTCTTGGACCGAATTTCGCATAGGTATATCTGTTTATACGGTGGTTAAAAATTTTGCCTCAACTAAAACATTGCTATGACTTCGCATGACTATGGATTTACGGCGCGGAGTTCAAAATTTATGCTAAAATCATGAGTAAACAAGTGCTTTCTACTCGTAATGGCACCTTGGTATTTCTTAGCCACCATTAAAGTAATACGAAGTCTATTGTTTTGCGTTTAGGAGAAGAACTTTTTCATACGTAATTTAATTATGCATTTTGAAATATAAGTCAAATTCCGCAAGGCTACGTGTTTTTGTAGCTTTAAATTCCCAATTCACCGAATCGTTAACATTCAATTTTTTCACTTTTTTCTATTCGTAGTACCAACAAGTACGCGTGCGCTAAGTTTTTCGCCAATCTGTTTATAAAAAAGTCGCTCGGATCACCTTAAGGTAGTCCGAGCGAGATAGTTCCCTAATCATAATGGATACCTAATTCGAATTTTACGTTTTAACTTCGCCAGCTGTAGGACACATGGATGAAATATTTCGTTATTAATGGCGCAATCAAATACTTTTATATGACTGACATTCTAAGTAATAAAATAAAAATATCTGCCTAAGTCTTCGATTTCTTTCAATTATATTCATGATTTTCGCGCGGTGCTTTTGACACTCCTTCAAAACGGAAGGTTTTTTTGTGATACCCAAGAACTTATTTCGGTGACATTACGATTCATTTTAAAAAATAGTAGAGAAAACATACAAACTACGCTCTGTTAGTTTTTTTACGACATCTAAGTGTTAGAAGTTCCTCATTTTATTGTAAATAGTGTCTCTCTGGAGAGCATACACGTACCATTTCCCATGTAAAAGGGCTGGAATTTTTTGGCAAATAACTCCAAAAGAAATACAGTGAGGGGTTGAATTTTTGGTGTCATTAGAAGGGTGAGGTATTTTTCTTGAAAATGAGACTAAAATTATTGATTTATAAGTAAAATAATTTTTCGCTCAAACTACCTTAATGAATCAGTGAGATGAGAGTTAATGGAGTAAGTATTGATATCCGAACGATATGACGATGGATGGTGAAATTATAGTACGAAATTCTTGACTTTTGCGTCGATGCAACGTTTGTCGTTAATGTATGACTCCCGCAAATGGAAGTTAAATGCGAACTCCCCGAAGTAACAATGATGCAAATACAAGACCGCTTTTTTCTGTACGGTTACCAAAACTTGAACAGCTTCATTTCGCGAGTGAATCCGTAAAATGAATGTCTTTCTCCAACTCATTTGACACAACAGTTAACAAAAACCAACCCTTATCTTGAATCGCAAAAATTCTAGTATTTGTTAAGTTCTCATAAAGGCGAAGCCTTTAAATTGGTTTACGGGTTGCGTCTCTCCAGTGACAACTATACTATTGCTTGGGGTTTGCTGCATTAATACTATCACAATGTAAGGAAGTTAGTTTTGAGACCAAATTCATGGATTCTAGGTAAAATGACATTTCGCTCAAACTACCTTAAATGTAAACGTCGGTGGAGAGGGAGGGAGAGAGAGGCAGGGAGAGGGAGAGAGAGTGAGAGAGAGGATGAGAGATACATTCTGTGTGGATACGTTATGTATTGATCGTGGTGGGCTTTCGTCGAGGTCCGTTCACGCCGAGGTGGGACCTCCGAGGTTTGCGGCGTGCGAGAGGGACGTGTCGCCGCCGACCACCGCTCGATGATTCCCCCGCGTGCTGGCCCGCGCCTATCGAGCGCGCGTTTTCCGCTCGCTCTTCGAAAGCCCGAATCGAAGACGATCGCTGAAATGCGCGGGAGTGGGAAGAAGGGTGAGACTACTTTACCTGGCTCTCAACGCGTGCGTTGGAAAACTTGCAAAAATGCTTCGGGACTATCAGCTAATGAACTCGTAGCACGGAACGGTCGCACTTGCTTCTCTTAAAATGATCGCGAAAATATCGCGCACTACTCTGTTGGTGCCACTGAACCTTTAGTTTTCCATAAAAACCACCGTTTCACAGTCCCTTTAGAGTTGTTGTCGTAATATTCATATAATCAAAATAATAAAATTATTAATATTTGTGATATTAATTTAAGGCAATAGGAAAGTATGTGATCCGAAAAATATTAACGGTAAAGGTTTAATATTCTGAGGATACATAGGTGTATGGCAATACTCTTTTTTGCCACCGTTCCGCATATTTTTTACGCTTCTTAAATGCTATATCGGGATCAATTTTGTATTTTATGCGACATTGAGCAATTTTTACCCGAGGTTTAATGGTTGGCAAAGTTTTTTAACCAGTACATTATTAAATAAATATAATTATGCATGATTAAAAAATTATCTCAGAGTCCCATGTGGATTTTCTTCGGTGAGTTAATGATGATGTGGTTTCTTTTTATTAATTTGGAATTAATGAATTAATTTCATGAATGTTTATTCTTAACAAGTGTATTAAAAAATTAAATTAAGCTGAAAATTAAGTTAAGCAAATCATAATACATTTTGCTTCATTTGATGTCTGTTTTTTACTGAAGGTTGTTTCGTGTTTTGTGATGAGCATCTCTTCTTTAAAAAAACCTTTAAATTGTGAAAAAATAGTCTACATCTACATAATACCCTGCGAGCCGCATGAGCATGAGCCTGTGGCAGGTGGTGTTCGGACACCAGCCATTTATATGTAAGGCTTTGGGAGGTGTAATGTAGACTTGTATTATGGGAGTTCATTTTGTAGAGCTTAGTTTCTATTATGCTCACTTATTATTTGCGAAAAGAACGAGTTTTTGTGCCTGTTTGGCTATGTATCTCTCTTATTTTATCGCTTCTGTCAAACCTAGAGATGTAGTGAGTAATAGTAATGCCGATATTCATTATTAATTAATTCGACACCTCCGGAGCAGAAAATAACTTGAGTTTGAGAAAAGAAATCATCCGGATAATAACTTCAAGGGGAAAAAACAACTTCAGCATATATGAACCCAAAAAATAATTTTCTTTCGCATTTTTCCCTTTTATTAAACGTCAATGAAGGCTGAAGCAGTAAATATTTTCACCTTCAATATTTAATCAAATCACCAATGAAATGCGCCTTCTTATTCCTATTCAGTGCCTCTTCTCCATGATACTCTTTTCGTTTCAAGGTGGGTTAAGGATCCACTTCAATAGGAAACGTGATGGTTAACCCATCAGAATACGCATTACGAATATGATTTTTCTGTAATTGACGAGTATTTGGGTTTTGGGGAATAAAATCAAATTAAATAAAACAATTCAAAAAAAGTTTTTTCACATGTGTTTATGTAACATATGACATCTTGCAGCCAACATTCACTCAATGGAATTACTCTCGGCATCATGATGATACATTATTTGAGATTTACATCTGGTTAATATTTTTTCCAATCAGTTTTTATAAACAGTAGCATTGGGTAAATTTATGTCGACATGCAATGAAACTGGGTATCAATTAAATTGTTACTCATACAATCGTGAAAAATTAATGTATACTGATAAGCTCTTCTTTCTCTTCCTGAATAACTGCATGGCACTCTCATCATCGTTTCCTTTTCTTATTTCTTCTACCTTTACGAGGGAACATTTTAGCATGCAGGATTGACACGAAATGTGGGAATCAAGCGGAAGTGTCACGGTCAACGTTTTTGAACAAACTGGGGAATGAGTATTTTTTGACGCGCCGAATCGGAAAAAAGTTTTTTAGTCGCGAGTTATTCATTCGATAAATCAATCACGTTCTTGAAATTTAATATTAAGTCCGTCAAAGTCTACCGTTTATATTGCACGTTACTCGTATCAGTTTAGTTAATTAGTTTGGCAAAAATCATCCCTTAGGCCGTCGGATGGAGTTGTCCGGCAACCCCACAAATTACGGGTTTGAATTCATTTTTGCACTCTATTATTGTGTTTATGTCGGGATCAGAATTCTAGAGACACGACTCTCGGTTCAAGCGCCTTAAATATTTTGGTTGCCACTCGACGACGAATGACCTTCGCGAATGTTCGCCATGCATGGTCTGAGAAATTCCGGGGCCGTTTTCATTGAGCTCTCGACACGGTGGGATCTTGAAAAATCCGTGGATATGACATCATAAGACTAAAAAAAACTAACGAATAGCCCTATTTCAAATTTTTGTTTTTGTGGCGTCAAAGTTTCGTCACAGTGGTGACTCAGAAAGTGAGAGGCCTTCTAGAGTCGTCCCCAGGTGAAGCGGCCTTGGGTTTTACATGTACATATAAAGCTCTGGACTGGGAAAGTATACGCAACGCAACCAAAACAAATAAAACAGTATCTTTGTGAACTTGGTGGTATTTTTCAATAGACATATTTAATGATAACGTTTACTTAACCACAAAAAACACGACCCGGGATTCAATACATAAGTATCATCTTCAGGTGCATAACAAGTTGTGGAACTCTCTTATATATTGGGGAAAAGGAAAGAAGGGGATGGTGATGATAGGGGGGGGGGGGACAGACCTGCAGTATGAAAAAATTAGCAACTTCAGAGATCCTGAAGCTGCTGTAAAAAGCTGCAGGTAACCTGAAGATACTGCAACCTATCACAGTGGAAGTTGCTCATTTTTTCATATTGCAGTTATGTTCCGTTTCCACTCTATCAGGCCTGAAAACACAGAGTATGTTCAAAACAGACCTGTCCAGTACTTGGGGAAAATGGTGAGGAAACATGTTTTTGCGGGAAAAATCGTTACCAAGCATTTATGTGAGTCGGAACCATGGTATGGAATCATGTTTTGACGTTTCATATTACAGTACTATGCTTCAATCCCTCGTATCTTTCCCATTTGCTGTGACTGTCTTCATTGATCAGGACAAACGCAATCCAGTCTTTTATAATCTAGAGCTTTACGTACACATGTATGTGTTTTGCATGGCGCCCTCGTCGGAGAAAAGTGAAGTTTTTTTGCGCGGGGACGTTTGTGGGATGATCGAGGGGTGGGGTAGAGAGGTCTCCCCTCTTTCCCCTACCCCTCGTTGTTAGAGTGGGACAGAGAGAGAGAGAGATAGAGAACGATCCGGTCGGGTTGACGTGAACACGTGTCTGTCGGATGCATCGAGGAGGCCGCCGTCGGGGCGGGAGTGGATGTACGTCCGTGCTCAACCGGAGGGGCAGGGGGAGGGAGGGGGTAGAGCGAGTTGGGAGGGAGAGAGGGTGGGGGGGGTCGCCATGTACCTGCGGAGGGGTTATAAATGCTGTGCGGGTTAGGGGCAGGTCGGGTAATGTGTGTATGCATGGATGCGGGCGTGGAGACCGTTTTACATGCCGGGAGTCCTCGATTCATTGTCGGGGTGGCGGTCGGGTCGGTCGATGGGAGCTCATGACTGGACGATCGGTGGCCCACCAATAGTTTAGGAGATGGTTTTTAACTTTTGATTTTTTACTGAGGGAGTTCTCTTTTATTTCAGTCTAAACCAGGATTTCCCAAGTAGTAGGAGTGTTTTGATTTAACGTTCCTCGACGGCTTAGGTCATTACGCACGTACTGTCTCCCACGTGCAGACAAGGGCAACAGCATTTGGACTTCGGTTACTGTTCGGTATATCCATCGTGGCAGGCCGTTGCCTAGAGTTTCCCAATCAGGGGTCCTTGCTCTCATCGGGGGTGCATATAACATTTTTTTAAAAATTAATTTAGGCTACTGGCATATATGAAATGAGATAAAAGTAATCTGCCGGTCCAAGGTAGGTTTTATTGAAAGTGAAAGGAAATCCTCCATATTTTCAAAAGTTATCCCTTATCTAACTCAATTGCTTACGTTTTGGAATCTTCGTGAGTAATGCTTTGTAATTACGATTTTCACATGTTTTCTCTCTGTATAATAAAGCAGTCAGATAATGAAACCCCATATTCGAGATAAAAATATCGATTTTTTTTTTACTTCAAGACAAAGTTGGGTGTATTTTTTCTTGTATTAAATTGAATCGGTATATCTCATAATTTGAGCGTTTTTCGACGTTTTGTTTGCTCTTAATGGCATCGTCATTAAAAACTTTTTTAATGCGAGTGAATTTGTTGGTTCGTATTCTGTTGAAAATACGTTCGATATTCCTCATAATTATTTCACATGATTTATTTTTGTAACGTATGTGAACATTGGTCATAATTAAAAATTCCAGCAAAGATGGATATTTATTTTTTGGTTCCGTTTATATTACTTTTAATCTGTTGCGATATTCTTTTCTTTTCCAGAGTATCATTGTTGTTTATACAAGACTAAAAATTGGCTATATACTTAGTTCTTTTGGTCATTTTCACTCCAGGGGGACGAAATTTACTCAGAAAAATTATTCGACTTGACCGGAATTCGGACCCGGGCCTTACAATTGACATTCGGGTGTTTTATGCCAGTTACACCAACATAATACTCAATACTTGACCGGCAATTGAGCTATACCGTTCGATTCTCGATCAGGTAAAAAATCCCATTTCACAGGGAATTTTATTCCCTTGGCGTATACCTTTTCACCCGTGCTCATGACACCGTACCACATCATTTGCTCATTGCAATGATTGGGAAATTGTAAGTGAATTACTAGTCTCGAAGTTAACTTTGCAGCTAAAAATCCAAGAATGTATGTTCCAATTTTCCCTGTTGATACTCGAAACTCCATGGTACGTTGTGATGAGATGCAAAATGCTGCTAAAACTGTTCATGGTGTTTTAATGAGTTGTTCGTACTTAAAAGTAACTTTAGCCATGAAGTGTTGCAGTTATTTTAATGCTCGCAGGTATTTGACTAAATAATGGTCGCTTAAATTCTTTAAAAGCTATTATATAGTTGAAGGCGGGAGACGTAATGGAAATTGGATGTAAAATGACAAACCAAGAATATCGGCTTTTGGCCTCGCCATAGATAGCGCCTCTACTATGTCTTTAATTCCCTTGCCATAAAGCCGGGTTCATCACCCGCATCACAGATAAAGCAAAAAATAATCACAAGACTAAACTTTGCAAACTCACTAAAGTATGACGGAATGCAGGATTAGTTTATATTCACTTGAAGTATGAGAGACACATTCCTGCAAAATTCATAGACTTTTCCGTCCATGCATCTATACTTCCCCATAGCGGAACTAAACAAGGACACATCATCGCCATCATCATGTTAATTACAAATACAAGGACACATCATGTTAATTACAAATACAATTGTAAGGGGAAAATACCTATAATTCTCTTATTACCTACTGTGAGATGCTGGGGGATAGTCTCTTTAACTTTGGTAGGGATAACAAATATCTCTTTAATTTGGGTGGGGACAACGGTCTTTCTTTTTAGGAGTAAGCAGCAACGAACTGGTCAGGATTTCTAAGCGGGTGATAAACGGTCTTGGATAAGGGCTCAGAGCAAAAAAGATTAAGTATTTTAATAGGTAATCCTTCCGCACCATTATCTTTTTACTAGCTAACTGCTGCGCACAATTCTGCAATATGTTTTTCTACCTGAACATTTCCCTGGTAATTGCGAGGAAACTGTCCTGAAAGACAGTTTGAAATCCCGGAAACCATCCCGTAACGGAGCAGTTAAGTATTATAACAAAATATTATGATATAATTGATACTCCATACGGTCTTTAATATAAGAACAGGGATATAGTTCCTATCGAGTGGTCGTTATATTTATGTCATAATTCAAACAGCCATTAGAGTGCTAAATCTCCGTATTTTAGCAGATTGATTCAACATAACACCTTTCAAATGCTACCCTGTGGATTGATATGGATTACAGGGCCATCAATTCACTCTTTAATGGATAGAAATGGCATATCACCTAATCTATATTGTTTCTTGAGGAGGCTTGTGGAGGTCGGTTGGAAATTAACCCTACACTATTCCGGAGTCTGTCCCCTTCCTGAGTTCCCAGTTATCATGATATTGTCAAATATTTTAATCACCTCGGCGGTAAAAGTTTCCTTATCGCGTATTTTTGGCGAAGTCACCACAATGATTACTATTCCCTTGGATCAAACTGGACCATGGCACCAAAAAAGAATGATGGTGAGTAAACAGCCAAAAACGAAAGATTTTTTCGCTACATGCGACGCCTTCGTTCCCCAGCAGCGTCAAATGACCACTTTTTAGTGAGACCTTCTTTGACTGTTACCTGCTTTGAATAAAGTGACAGAGTAGATTTCAAGGGCATTTTGTTTATATATTTATCACGCATCAGCATAAAAAATGTCTGCCTTGTCAACCATATATTCCATTTATAGTTATATTTACATATGTACTCTAAATGGAAAAATGGTCTAATAATGCTCTTTTGCACTGTCAACTACCTGGTTAAAAGCTTTTTAAATATCCTATCAATATTGAACTTTACCTAATGTTTTGCATGTAAGCTTAGATGACAGTTAAATAAATTGAAATATCTGGTATTTTACCGTTGTATGATGAAAATAAATTGTTTACGGGATTTCCAGGTGATGCCGATGTTTCAATGGATGACAAACTGGTCACATTCAAGAGTGCTGATGCTCGAACGGTACGTAGGGTTGTTCGCGCTGAAGGCGTGTAGAAAATATACCGTCTCCATCGTAGTACTGGAGTGGAGGCAGAAACAAGAGAGTGACAAGTGATTAACCCTTTCGAGTCCTGTGATTCCAAATGGAATCACGTCGCTTTCCTGCATCGAGCGTCGATTTTTTCAAATGACTTTCATTAGTTCATACATTCATTTTATCTCACCACATATTTTCACCTTACGTAGAATACATCTTCTTCTACATGAAATAGGTACATATGAAAAAATCGACGCTCTACGCAGGAAAGCGACGTGATTCAATTTGGAATCACATTTGGACCGCAAAGGGTTAACGATAATGTGCACATAATTCGCCTTTTTTGTCTTTTCTTTATTTTTCCTCATTTAGTTGTTTTAATAGTTTTTAGAAAATTTTCAACACATTTTTAGTTTTTTGTTCTTCTGATGCTGGAAATCTCTTGGTCGTCTTTTATGCTTTTCACGATCGATTACTTTGCTTCTGATTGACCCTCGACCTTCTTCTTTCTTCCTCTCATTATTTCGGTGAGTATGGTTCCATTATTGACTGAGCCTGTGTCCTGCACAACGGTTGAAATTGTGACACGGCATCAATGCCCTGAAGACGATGGCAGTATCAGGCGTTGTAACATCGATATTAGCCAGACATTTTTCCCGGCGGAAATCCCTTAAAGACTTTAAATTCATCTTAACAGATTACCACTATTTGTCGCTATAGCCGCTGAAAAAAAGCATCGATTTCACTACATCAGCTAGTGCTATCTGCTAACCCTACCGTCGAAGGTTTATCCTGCAACCATTCCTTTATGTTTTGCTCATCCAACTTTTTGTAATCCTTATTATATTAAAATTGATAATTGATTTTCCCAAAAGATGAAGTTCGATACACTGACGAGAGTGTCTGAAAATCGGAACACACCCAACGAGGAACCAGGAATTAACTCACCATGGTGATGAAGGGATGTCCTTAAGGGCTGTGGCGCTGTTCAAGGGGTGAGAGATTTAAGTCCAAGATTTTTTCCTTTTTGATCGTTGAGTAAAATTTAGGTAACTTTTCACTTTATCGTGAGCAATGTTTCTTACAGCCATCCCAAGACGCTGATATAGTTATTCAGGAAAATCAGTGGTTTATTCAACACGGATTGCCCGTAAAGTTGTGATATTATGACGTGAATCAAAAACCTAACAAGTGGATTCTTACCATGTAGTTAAGAACAAATAACTAACTACATAGCAATAGCAATTATTAATATTTAAATATCCTTGGGTTACAAAGATGGTTTTCAGCTAAAAGAATGTTGTCAAGCAGTGCTAGCAACCTCTTTGAATGTAATCACAAATATGACTTTCCTGAAACACAATCTCATCCGTGTTTTTTAGTTTTTGATAGGAATTTCGACGGGCAAGTTGACAGGAATAAAAGCGCCGACGTTGCCGTGCCCGCGAGACGAAATTCGACGCCTCGAGTGGAGCGTCTGAAAACCGGAACTCATCCGATCCGGAACCGGAATTCCTCCCGCCAAAGTTTTGAAGTGATGTCGTCGAGGGCTTTGGCGTTGTTCTAGGGGGGGCGGGGAGGGGGGTGGGTGAGAGATTTTTAAGGGGAAATAAAAGAGTGGAGACGAGGCAAAAGGGGAGGGAGAGGGGGTGGGAAAGGGGTTGGAAGCGGAGGATTGGGGAGTTCCGTGGATTACCGGGAAAGGAAATGAGTGACTGGGTGTTTTATCGCTCGATAGATATGGCTCGCTGGAATTGAAAGATTACAAGAGAGAGAGAGAGAGAAAGAGAGAGGAGGCCTTTCCCGCCGCTTTGAATGGCCAATGATGCAACGCCTCTGCACACACACACACGAAGGGATTTATGTTTTCCCTGGGCACGTTGCGGTCGGCCGACCGGCCGGGGGGAGGGGGGGGTGAATGGGGGCGAAAAGGGGAGTGGCGAAGTGGGGAGGGCAATGGGGGGCGCGGTCGTTTTTGAGTGCGGGCTGCGTGGGCGGGGAGAGGAGAGGGAGGTCGGAGATTGTGAGGCCTGGATGAGGGGATTGGAGCGTTCCCCTCGGGAATAGCGTGTGGGGCGGGAAAGGGTTTCCCGAAAGGGTCAGGTGGGGACAAGTGGGAGAGAGAGAGGAGGACGTGAAAACCCTGACGTAAATGGTGTGGGTGCGGTGTATTGACACGTTTTTGAATGGGCGCATATCAAATAACAGTTTGGATTTCTGACCGTGACGTCTCCCTCTATCCCTTCCTCCCCTCCTTTCGCCATCCGTACACTCGCCAAAGTGGAGTGGGGCGACCCTTCCTCAGGGTCCAACCCCCACCCCTCATCCCCCTTTGCTCCAAACGCTTTTATTTTCCTTCCACCATCCCTCCCTTCTCCCCCTCCCCCAATCGTCCTTTCAGTGTTAAAACATAAAAAAATAAATAATCCCCCCTTCGCTTCCTTCGTCTCACCCTTCTCCTCCTTCCAGGCGTAAAAAACATTACCCTCCCTCCTCCCCCCCCCCCGGCGCCAACGCCGCCTCCCCCACCGTCTCCGTGTATGTTGTTTTTTGTTTTAAGGTTAAATATCGTTTGGTTCATGATCAGTGGAAACTTTTTGCGTCGTTCCCTCGCACCCCCCGTCTCGGCCTACCCCCTCACCCATCCATCCCCAATTCACGCTCAACCTTTTACTCATATCTCTCTACCTTTTCCCACATCGCATCGTCCTGAGGGCTGAGCCTATAACCAGGGACGGACGCGCGGAGTACAGCCCGTGTCGCTTACCTCTATTTTTTTATTTTTGAACTTTTTTCTCTCCTCGCTGAAATTTTTTCCCAACTAAAAAAAATTGTTTCCTTGCGCTCGCCCTTTTCAACAGTTTTTTTTATACTTTGGGTTCCGTTCGTCGGTGACGTGAAAGAGAGAGAGAGAGAGGGAGAGAGAGAGGGAGAGGAACTCTTGACGGATGAGCGGCCGTTATGCCACGGACGCCGCCGCGGGAATGGGGAGGGGGGGGAGGGCGGGGGTGGGTCGGACGGGAACACAAAGGGGAGTGTCGGTTGGGTGGGGGATGAGGACACACGGAATATCCTGGGTGAAAGGGGGCGTTTAGGGTGGGGTAGACGGTGGAGCGGTCGGGAAGGAGAGACTGGGGGAAGCGGGGGTGCGTACACCCCCCCCAACATGAGGGCGGTCTCATGCATGATGTGGAATCGCTTATTTACTTTATTATTATTATTTTTTCTTTTCACTATTATTATTATTTTTTTTTCATCGCTGGGCGGTCATTTGTATCTTGTTGCAACCCGAATGAAATATTGTCCGGAGCGAAATTCGTTTCGGATCCTCTCGACTGGAAGGTTTTTCTTCCTTATTTTATTTTATTCTTCATTCATATGTATATTTTTTCCATGCTTTGTGGGGAGGGGAGATGGGGACTGGAGAAGAGAGAGAGAGAGAGAAGAGAAAAGGGGAGCGACCGAGAAAATTAATACAAAATATGGCGACCATTAAAACGGCCCGTTTCCGAAATGAAAACGCTGGTGCAGTTTTCAATAACGCTTAGCCGGTGGATCTTTTGGCACTTTATTCAGTCTCGGGGAGAGGAGGAAGGAAAGGACACCGGAAGGGGGATGATTGCACACCCTTATTTCTTCCTCCCCTTTTTTCCGAATGTTATCCTCATCCTTCCAACTTTTCCATCACCCTCCCCTCTCGTTCCTGTTTCAGTGTCTCTCCGTCCTGTCTCCTTCCGCTTCCAGGAATTGACGCTGAGCCAGCATCAAACTCTCGATCACGAATCATAATCATGGAATGAAACTTGCAAAATCCGGTGACGATTTTCAATCAGTCGTGTTCTCGGAAGGGATATTTTGCCAGCGCCTCGCACTCCGCAAACACACACCGCGTATATCCATTCGCTAAAATATTTCACGGGAGTAGAATTCTCATCTCTCATCGAACGGTGGACTCCTTTGGGTTTCGAAAAGTCTTGTAGCCTGCGTGTTCTGAGTAGCCATGACGACTTGGTGAAAGTTTATTTGATCCCATAATAACGCGCTGCAATCAGGTTGTTTTTCCATGCTTTTCATCATAAAAATGCCGTGATATTGGACATTCGAACAGCCTATAGTTGCCGCAGAGTTTCTGTGCACTGGAGAATTTCTCCAAGCCTAGCTGCCCATGGTAGATGAGCAGCGATTGGCTGCCGGCGTCCAATCCCGTAAACCGGTTCTTAGCTCAGTGCGCGCCGCGTACGAATACCGTAAGTGGCGACCCAAAAGAATCGGCGAAAACGAACGCTATGCCTCGCCGACTCGAGGGCCTTTAAAACAGAAATACTCTGGACTAGAAACTACTACATATATCGAGTCAAAACTTGCAGTGATTGCAATAGTCATCGCAGTGAGGTTAGAAAGTAATCCTCATCGGCGGAGGTCACTGTGCTTACACGATAAATAAACAAAACTTAAATCCTCTTTACCAACATTTTGAAAAATACAAATACAAAAATTGCGACTAATTATCATAACAACCAAAATTTTTATCGCTGGGAAAGAAACTAGAAAACATCCGTAAACGTAGATCTAAGAAGAAAGCCTGTTACTCGAAAAATAGTAACGAAGTGAAAAATAACCGATTCATATATAATTTAATCATAAAATACCACAACATACCTCTTACGTTTTTGGTGGTTCATGTCTTAGTTTAAGCTGCAATTTTGTTCCGGGAAGCCAGGTTCTCGCTGATCCGATCCTTGCATTTTTTCAATCTTCATCACTTGATTCAACGCTAAGGGGAATTACTACTTTGGGCACTTCATCACAGACAGATTCCTTTTTATAGTCTTCTTCCTGAATATTTTCTGCATGTTAAACACACTTTTTCCAATCCTCCTTCGTCACAGCTGCTAGAGCTTCGTGCGTTAAACGCTCCACATCAACCATTTTAAATGTAGTGTTCCTCTCTGCCACGAACCTCTTGACTTGTGCCCATATTAATTCAATGGGATTATATTTGCAGTGGTAGGGAGGCAGACGGACCACTAAATGGCCCATTGAAAGGGCTAAATCGTCCAACTGGTATGATGTCGTGATATTGTTTCTCACTACGAAGTCTTTCACTTTCTGAAGCAGTTCTTTTACTGTGCTACTATCACTAAGTGGTTCCTTGTGATGTCGCAACCAGGATTGTATTTCCTTTTTCCGGCTGGATGTGTTTGGTATTTTTTCTAACACTTTGGAGTGGTAGCTCGCGTTATCCATGACAATCATGGACGGCCGGTCCAACCTCCTCAAAAGTTCCTCGAACCACCAGGTAAAACAATCCGCATTCATATCTTTATGGTAGTCAGACAAAGGATCTCTGCTGCCGGATCTAAAAACTAGACCCATATCACCAATAAATCCGAGCTCACTGGATCCTGCATGAGTCACAATTAATCGTCCACCCGTCCCAGTTGGAACACGCATGCCACCTTCTCTCTCGGAGTTAACCCAGATGTGACGCCGGCAGTAATTTTGATTTACCCACGTTTCATCTAAATACACCGTTTGTTGGTAAATAGGGTTCACACGGTGGGAGTGCATGATTTTCAGGAATTTTATCCTGCATTCCCTTATATCACAGCGCTCCATCAATAGTTTTCTCCCATCATTACCCATCACATACATAAATCCCAGGCTGTTGAATATCTTCCTAAAAGAAGAGTCTGATCCATCGTATCCTGTCGCTTCTTGGAAAGCAATTCTCACTCTCTCCACTGTTGGGTAAATACCATTGTGGTACATATCCAGAAATATTCGACGCACCAAATCCTCATCGAATTCGTCCATTTTACTTTTATTGGGAGGTGGCCCTCTCTTCTTCTTCTTCTCCTCCTCCTTCCCCATGTTTTTCAACACGGTATAAACATAGCGGGTGGACACGCTACATGCCATTGCTGTTTTTTTTGACAGCTTCGCCGTTTTCATAGCGAGAACATCCGGCGTTGACAGCCGCAAATTTACTCAGATGCACTTTACCACGGTTGGGGACGTTGAGGTCATTTTCACTTTCACACAAATCCACTGATGATGATCCGTGTGGATATAAATTGACTCCAAGGAACTCATAATGTTCGCTACTCGACACTTCATCTAAGCACAGTCTTTCACGATCTACTACGGAATTGTCACTCAGTGTATCTGGGAGAGTTGCCCTCGCCATTTCCTTGCAAAAGTAAAGGTAAACGCTAAATACGCTTGCCCGTAACTCCGCAGAAAATTTCTTAGGCATGGTAACACGAGGGATTGACACAGCACCACTGAAGACGAGATTCACTCTGAAGGTCTCAACGAACTGGCACCAGCAACGGTTTAGCCATAGAGAGTCTTTCAAGGGCCCAGAAAGCCCATTAACAAATTTCGTGGAAACCCCAAAAACTCTAGAATAAAGATCTGACCCCATGAGCGCACTTGTTTCCGATACTTGGGTCAGCACGGATTATCTCCCTTTTGCAGGGCACCTGCCGAGCGCCCCGCAGCTTTCCTTTCACGGTCATGCGCTGATATCTCAGGGGTTCGTGCTCACGGCTCTAGGGGATGTGTTACCTGCTAATGAGTTTTTCTCAGAATCTAAATTCTTAGAGCTGCATGCGATTAAGGAGCAAAGCTGTTTCTTAGAAGAAGTTATTTAGGTGATGAAACTATGGCTCAAAATATCACCGATTCAGTAGAAATAGTCTATTTACACATTTTGGACTAAATCATTTTCGGAACGTCGTACGATTTGGAAATGAGCTATTTTTCATTTTATTGCTGTTTCAACTATTTGGGCATATTTTCTAATAGAGGATTATCTGATAGCCAATTAAAATGGAGATAAAAAGTAGTTTATCGTCCTGAGTACAGTGAAACTTCTCCGAACGCGGCTTCCCGCAACGCGGATTCTAATTTATGCTGTTTCTAAATCGGCACCAACCTTCACAGAACACGGTAAGAAGCTTCAGTTTTACGCGGTTTCCGTTGGAGGACATTTTCCCATTTTTTTCCTGGTATGATCGAGGCCTAATATAAATAAATGACCGATTTTAACAATTGATTTTAATTCATCACAAAGATTTCAGTTTTTTACTTCACGCAAGAATTGAGCCTCAACCTCCAGCACGGCAATAAATTATTTTTATGCTTTACTTATCTCGATGACATTTTCTTTTCGATGAAGAAATAAAGGAACTTCATCGCAATCAATCAGTATTTCGGCGCGATATTTACCATTTTAATCAGTATAAAGTATTTTATCGCAACCACTGGCGTTATACTGATTGTTTCGCGCAACAATGAATACAGGATTTGGTGTTTGGTTTGGTAGGTTATACGTACAAAGTAAATTTCCACGCTAAGATCTACCTTCGTCACGACGTAAAGAAAATTGCAGAGGAGGCATCCAAAGGTATCTATCATTGGCCACCTCACATCCTCATTTTTGCTTACTTTATATTCGAGAAATATAGTGTACGCACAATCTTTCCCAAGATTCCCCCGTTCTCCTTACTCTCACTAGTATTCCAAGAAGGGATCCCGTTCTTCTACCAGGCCGCGGCGAGCCGGCGAGGCGTTCGTTTTCGCCGATTCTTTTGGGTCGCCACTTACGGTATTCGTACGCGGCGCGCACTGAGCTAAGAACCGGTTTACGGGATTGGACGCCGGCAGCCAATCGCTGCTCATCTACCATGGGTAGCTAGGCTTGGAGGAACTCTCCAGTGCACAGAAACTCTGCGACAACTATAGTCATGAGTGGACACCCCCTGGCAGGAGTGCCAAACTTTGTGCGCAGATAGCTTGTTTTTGGATCACGAAAAAAGTCTTTGCCACATTTTTTTCAACTTTTAGTGGACACAATATAAACTCGATATCAAACCTCTTTCATCAATAATGCAACAACGAAAGTCCCACTGATAAAATATAATAAGAGTCAACAAGTTTTCTGTCTAGTTTTATCTGATGCTGTTTTTGAAAGTGGCAACAGTTCGTAATTGTTTTAATGCTTCTCTTGGGGGAAATAAATACATTTACATTTTTACTCATCTTTTATATGGGATTTAAAAACAGGAAAAACTTATATATAATAACCTTTTACTGTGTTGCAGTCATGCAAATGTATAATCGGGCAAAAATGATAACTGTTCCACCAAAAAAAAAGATGAAGTATTTACCGTTTGTCCTTATGCTAATAAAAGTGTCTTTAAATGGCTTTATTATTCATGGCCGTTGCTTTCATTCTTATTGGCTAATAAAATACACAAAAAGCTTTTCCATAAATCCTTGTCTAGTATCTATTTTACATGATTTACAAAGCTGCGAAAAATAAAACAATATATTAAAAAAAATTGGTTGTCGTTCGGGAAAATGTAGTATCAGGGATTGGTCTGGTTTTGCTACACACTCTCAAAAATGTTGCCCTCCCCGGGTCAAGTAGCTTGCGTATTTTGAGAATTCAAGTAGCAATGATAGTTTGGTCAATGTTACAATAATCCCATGATAACGCGCTCAATTTAGTTTTATTATATCATAACTATTCCGTAGTAATGAAAAATTATATCTCTAATTAATTATTAATGCAATTGTAGAAAGACTTGGATCGATGCTTCGAAGGAAGGAGAGTCATGATATTATATCCGACTCATATATACATGATTACCATTTCTCTTGGTTTTCCAATAATTACATCGAAAAATGACGTGGTACGCAGTTACGCGCTCCGATGTAAAAATACACACTTAGGAGATGAAAACCACCATGAAACAATCATTTGATCTGACCAGAAAACGAACCCCAATCTCTCAATAATCGGTGTTATAGCCAGTAACACGGATTCTGGTGTGGAGATGGGGTTGAGTTCCGAGTTCAAAGTCGAGTTCTTTTTTTTCACGGCCAATTTATTCTCCTTGGTGAGTATTTTCTCGGACGTAGTCTTAAAACTCAGCCGCACGCCTGTTCTGAGATTATCATCGACTCATGTAAATGTATGATTAAACATTTTCTGTAACTCTAGTTCTATTTACATATAATTACTGCACAGTTTCGGCAATCCATTTTCCGAGTGTTTTTTAAAGGTGAAATGGAGCCGATGTAATTTACATTGGGAACTATTTGAGCTGAGATGGCTTTAGTTCATGTGATGCACCGTCTCTACCCCTACTTTATTGAATTATTTCGTCGTATTATAATGAAAATATGACTTTGCTGTTCCACTCTTCTTTGGTAATTGGAGTGGAATTGCAAATTTAATTTTTACAACCAGGCTATGAGGCGCAGAATTTCTGAGATAAAAAAACGTGCCATTAAATGAATTATGACCAATGACGCACGCAGTCTTTTTAAAAAAACAGGTTTTACTCCGGTAAATAGTGGAAATTTTGTAGCTGAGCTAAATGAAACCCTGAGAAGCTATTTTAATTTATCAGCTGAGTTCCTATTCCGATTATGATTGTGCTTTCTTCAAGGGCAAATTTAATGCATCAAAGTGATTATTCGGATTCTTTGCGGTTGAAATTCCAAGAATACGTAAGAAACAAATATGCAGCATAAATGGATGAGAATGTAGCTGTTGTCCACGGCTTTTAATTTTACGAAAAATTAATTTCCCCGTAAACGTATTGTAGCAAAACCAATTGTTATTCCACGGGTGGGTGCAATAAATCTCGCAAAATTTTAATTCCTCCTCGTTCTTTTCCTCAAGATCCCATTACAAACGCGTGGGCGTCGTCGGAAATTCAAACGTAGCTACCCTCATTGGATTCGAGCGGAGGGTTATTAAATCCAGGGAGCCTCCTGAATCATGCGAGTTGTTTGCGGAACCAATTCCAGGATTTATTCCGTGGAATCAAGGGCGGGTATTACGTCGGTGCATTTCGGAGCCGTTGCGATTCCCGATTCAGGCTATAAGCCTCCCCATTTCCTATCTTCTTCTCCCTCCCCCCCCCCCCCCCCAAATCCCTTCGCCCACTCCAACCGGGGAGGTTTTGTTTGAACCGCTCGAGATGATTTCAATCACGTAACTTAGGAGTCACGTGGTACAACAACGAACGCTTCGAGATTATGATGCATTTTAACCCCTCGTAAAACTCTCACGTAGTCTTCCCGAACGAGATTTTCTCGCGAAAATGTTGGAATATTATGAGATAATATTAAATACCGCGATTGGAGACCTACTGTACACAACATATTGGTTAATGAAGTTATTCATCTAGATGAAATCCTTGTGTAGGCTTCCGGGTTTTACACCGCGCTGGTCCATGTTTCCTTGGACAACAGATTCACCGGCGTTGCACTCGGGTTCTTCTGATCAGTGAAGTAGCTTCATGAAGTGGAAGTCAGTCGGATTCTACTCTGATCCGAAGAAGGCGATTTCAACGCTGGCGTAACTGTTGTCCGAGGAAACATGGACCATCGTGGCGGAAAACCCGGAATACTTGTATATCCGTATTCATATTAGTAATTGAAATTCGCCCAAATTACCAACCTTTTGTTGTTGTACCATGTGACTCCTTAGTTACCAAGGTCGTTCTATATCGATTGTATTCTTCCTTCGATACAGGTATTCGCAACTTAATCAAATCTGCCATTAATGTGCTTTTTTTGGGTGAATTCTCCATAAGCATAGCATGGGTTATTCAACATTTTCGTTGATTCGGTAGAGCATGTGCGTTGGCGATGTCGACTTGTATCGAATATTCTCAGATTTTCTTAGGAGTGATATGGCAGTAAGCACATTAATGACGGCCGTATGCTGGAAATGGTTACGAAATACTTTGCCGATAGAGCTACGGATATATAAAATAGAACTACCCTGCTTAGTTATGTGATCGGGATCATCTCAAACGATTCAAACACAACCCCTCAGAGGGAGTCTTCACACGAGAAGAGCGGAGGAAAGGCAAAGGCATATGAGCTGGAACGCACTCTGCTTGACTCTTTCAAATATCGCTCGCTCACTTGGTGAACGTGGGCGATGATCATCATCATCATCATCGATCATTATCATCATCATATTATTATTTTTGTTTTCAGAGGACACAATAAATGAGGACATTTTACATGTAAATGCTACCCTCAGAGGTGGTGTTAGGTCCATGAAAAGGAGAGGGGATTGGAGAAAGGAAGAGGGAAATCACAAAGGTGGTTTTGTTCATGCTTACTCAGGACCTCAGTTATTTGCTGTTTTCATTCTGCGTGCCGTGCAGAAATACTAGTTACTATGATTTAGGCACATCAGACGCATAATTTCAAATTGGCTATATATCTCCCTTATATTAACGCATATGTCAGTTCCAATGACGCCTACATCCGTTGCGTAACACCTTGATCGCTGGTTACAGTATTTTGCGAAGCTTTGCGCCTTTTCTCTGCTTTATATTTTTATCTTGCGTATTATCTCTTTTTGCGAATGATCCTGTATATTCGCGGCGTGTTGGTGATGCCAGAGTAAAGTGGCATCTCTCTTTCACTTATTGATCTACGGACGTACCTACATTGCGTTCGATTGATCCTAGTCCATTAAATACTGCTCCGCAAGTGCTTCCCGTGGTTTTCAACCGCAAAATCTCTGAAGTCAGGGAGATTCCCTGGTGTTTGCTCATTTGGTCTCACCAAAACATTCGTACCTAGTTCCCTTTCCCCCTCTCTCTCTGCAACAAGGCGTTGAGGTTGGGGAGGGATAGATAGGTATATCAGTGGACACTCACAGAAAGGCGATCCATGGCGACACCGTTGTTCACTGCTCTCGGAAGCTTTCGGGTGAGAACCCTTCCTCAGCGGGAGAGAATCACAACTGAAGAGTGTCACACTGGATTTGAGGGTAGAGGGTCTGACTTGGTGCGTGATTGGTTTTTGAGGGAAGTGATTGGTTGGAAGGAAGTGAGGGAGGGGGGAGTAAGAGGAGGGGATAGGGAGAAAGCTAGCGGAGGTTAAGCCCGGGAGTACAAATAGGTTTTAGGATTGAAATATATGATTGTTCCCAATGGCGGAGCTCCATGATAAATGTGTCAGTTGGGAGGGCGCGAATGATTTTTACTTGGAAGCAGCCGTTGAAGGGGAGGTTATGAAAATTGGCGTGCTCCGCTACAGGTAGCTTAAATTGTTCCGTCACGCTGCTCCTGTGGTTATTGATTCGTAAATTGAGAGGTAGGCTTGTGAGGCCAAAGTAGAAGGCCTGGCAGTGTTTACAGGTGAGGAGATAAATTACATTACTCGAGGAACAGGTTCCCCGAGTAAGTATCTGATACGATATATTTGTGACCGGGGTCATGAAAGTTCGGGAAAAAGGGTTGAGTGGGCAGGTGAAACAACGAGGCTTGCTGCAAGGATTTGATCCAACGAGAAGGGGATTGGCCACACTTCCTTAAAGTGAGGTTTGTCGGATCTCGCGGATCCAGAGACTATTTTGGAGATAGGGAGGGCGACGGAAGGAGAGCATGGGAGGTCTTTGAATAAAAGAAGAAGATGAGGGGAAGAGGCGAGAACTGAGTGTGCTGACCTAAGAAGGTTTTTTAGTACAGAATCTAGACCCGAATGAAAAGTGGTTGCAAAGATTTGTTCATCAGGGGAAAGATGATCGTCCGGTTGAGGCGTGGAGGGCGGTCTCCTTGAGGACTCAACCGTCCTGATGAACTGTTCCCTCACCAGGGGGAGGGGATATCTCCGGCTCGCAAAGGCTGTTTCCAGGTCTTTCAAATAACGAAATAAATGAAAATCGTCGGAGCAAATACGGCGACCTCGATGTGCCAGAGAAAATGGGAGGGAGCGTTTGCACTTTTGCAGTGATCGGGATGACAGCTATCCCAATGCAAGTACTGCTGCAGGTTGGTGGGTTTCTTGTGGACGGATGTGCTAATTTTATTATTTTTTAAGTGGATATCTAAATCGAGGAACGTGATTGAAGAAGTTGAAGAGTGGTGAGTGAAAGAAAGGGAAGGATGTGAATTAATTTTTTAAATAAAATGATCAAGTGTTGTGCTACCGTGGGTCCAAATTATAAAAATATCGTCTATGTAACGAAACCAAATGAGTGGCTTAAGAGGGAAAGAAGATAATAGATTTTCTTCCCATCGCCCGAGGAAGCAGGAGGCGTAAGAGGGTGCCATTCTCGTGCCCATAGCGGTACCTTTAACTTGAAGAAAATGACGCCCACCAAAAACGAAATTGTTTTTGGTGAGCACCATCCTCATTAGTTTCAAAAGGAAGGGGTAGATTGGCGTGAGCCAATGGGTCTCCTATTGAAAAGTTCCTTTGCAGCAGCTAGACCTTCAATGTGGGGAATATTTGTGTAAAGGGAGCACACGTCAACTGAGGAGAATAGCGCCAGGTGGAAGTGGAGAGGGGAGGGATTCAAGGCAGCTCAGAAAATACTGAGTGTCCTGAATAAATGACGGTAGGCGCCGGACTAATGGTTGGAGGTGTGAATCAAGGAGAGCAGAGATTCTCTCAGTGGGTGAGCCGTAACCAGAGATGATGGGACGGCCGGGAACACCAGTTTTATGAATTTTAGGGAGTAAGTAGAAAGTAGGGGTGCGGGGATCTGGAGAAATTAAGAGGGTGAGCTCTTTTTTTGAGAGGCCCTCCTTGGGGCCCTCAGAACGTAAGAATTTCGATATAGAGGTTAGATGCTTAAGGGTTCTATCGGAGGTCATCAATTTATAGAAGGAGGTGTCATTTAGTTGCCGATTGGCTTCCTCCTCGTACCTCAGACGGTCCATGACTACCGTAGTGGAGCCTTTATCCGCTGGAAGAATTATTATTTCCTCGTTACGCCTTAAGGAAATCAGAGCGTGTAACTCACCCCGCGACATGTTCTTAGCGGACGAAAGGGAATCCATGAAGTCTTGGGAAGATAGTTGGGAGGAAATATGGTTCAGATAGAGTTCAAGCGGGTGGTTGGCAGGGAGGGCGGGCGGGCAGTAACTGGAGGGTTCTTTAAATTTCGCGAGAGGATTCTGGGGTGGTAGAGTTTCATCCTCTGAGGTATCATAAGGGGTGATGTTACCATGAGAGAAGTGGAATTTTAATCGAATATTACGCGCAAAAGCGTGAAAGTCCGAAAGAAGGCGAAATTGGTCAAATTTGGGAAGGGACAGAAGGAAAGACCCTTGGAGAGGAGAGAAGATTCTGAGAGTGAAAGAGTGTGAGAGGACAAATTAACCACAGGCTCCTTCGAGGGCTGCTCGCATGGCTTGGGCATATGGTTACCAGATGTCCGCAAAGCCCGGGGTCTTCGGGGCAGTTTATGACTCTAACTGGTGTAGGTGGGGGGTGGGAAGACCCATTTGGTCGGCTAAGCAGGGCCTTTCTGCGAAAAGAGGGGCATTTGGGTGGGCAACTGCTCCAAGAGAGAAAGGGAGGGCAAGACCTAACCTGCTGGACGCACAAATTTGAGAGTTTCTTATTGAGAGCTGCCCGGTGCGTACGTTTTTGTAATAATGCACGGGAAAAAAACTCTTTGTATCAATTCCTCTCAAGTGAATAGCTTGCTTTAGCTGGTTAACTTTGCAAGAGTGAAAATTTGCCAACGTGCGATACTGAGTAAGGACGGCACGGGTAAATGACATGGAGAAGTTATATTGGAGTATTGCAAGCGAATGGCGGCAATTAGGGTTTAGACCAGAAACACTCTTCAGTTGTGATTTTCTCCCGCTGAGGAAGGGTTCTCACCCGAAAGCTTTCGAGAGCAGTGGACACCGGTGTCGCCATGGATCGCCTTTCTGTGAGTGTCCACAGAAAGGAGGGAGGGAGGGGAGGGACAGGGGAAGGGGAGGAGGGGGGGGAGAGAGAGGAAAAGTGGGGGCGGGAAGTGGAAGAAATTTGAAAGGAAGAGGTAGTATGAGCGGAGGTGATAGAAGAAGTTAGTGGGATTTATTAAGTCTTGGCGGAGAGAAAGCTTGGAAAAAATAAATAAAATAAAAGAGGACTCAAGATCTTTGAGTTGGAGGGGGGAGGAGGAAGGTGGAAGGGAGGCGAGAATACCAACCTTAAAAATATTATTAAAGGTGGAGTCGTGGGAAGAATCGTAGGTGGCGACAGGGAGGGAAACGGAAATGGAATTCCCTCCCCTCCTTCCCTTCCTTCCACCTCAGTCCTCCCTTCTTTCTCAGTCCTCTACGTTCTTGCGACCAAGGTGCTAGTGGCACCGAAACATCAAGAAACTCTCTGTGTTCATTTTTTTTGTTTCTCTGTGTTTATCGCCTGCCTTCCTGTGGCAAACTGTTTATATATTCGTCACACGAGTGATCCTAAGTGTAGTTATATATATATATATATATATATATATATATATATATATATATATATATATATATATATATATATATATATAAACGAAACTGAAACGCAACGCCTTCACTTTCAATGGGCGTTTCTTTCTTCAAGCCAAGGGAACGGCTATGGGCACAAGAATGGCCCCTTCTTATGCCAATCTCTTCATGGGAAAGCTCGAAAGTGATTTCCTCGCCACCCAGGAATTACAACCGGAGCTCTGGGTTAGATTCATTGATGATATTTTCATCATATGGACCCACGGCGAGGATACCCTAGCGAACTTCCTCAAATCTCTAAATCAGTTCTCATCCATTCGCTTCACATCGGCCACTTCTCCTTCTCAAATCACCTTTCTCGACGTAGACATTTCCATCACAAATAATAACACCTTTGAGACTTCGGTCCATATCAAGCCCTCCAACAAACAACTGTATTTGCATTACAACAGCTGCCATCCCAAACACACTAAGCACTCAATTCCTTATTCGCTGTCGATCCGTGGCCACCGGATTTGCAACTCCAAAGAAAAACTTCACGAATACCTTGATAAGCTTCACAATTCCTTATCCAATAGAAATTATCCCGAGCCACTTCTAAAAAAACGTATTTTACCCTCCTCTGCTAATTTCAGCCCACGTAAAAAAGACACCCCCCTGGACGCCCTAAATCTTCACATCACATATTTTCCTGGCGTCCAAAAACTCAAGACCATCCTCAAAGACTTATTCCCAATTTTAGATACTAACAGATCGACAGCCAATCTCCTACCCAAATGCCCCACAGTATGTTTCAGACGTCCACCTAACTTAGCCAATCTTCTTCGCTCCAATTCTTCGCGAGAGGGTACATCGAATGACACTCCCCGTCCCACCACACAGAGATGCAACAAACCACGGTGCAAAACGTGCAACATGTTTCGCCCCCTATCCTCATTTCAGAGTCCTAACACAGAGACGCCGTTCGACATCAAAGCCTCCGGCTCTTGCGACTCCCACAACTTAGTTTATGTGTTACAATGTAAACTATGTCCCGGTTTTTATGTGGGCGAATGTATTACACCCCTTAATATTAGAATGAATAACCATCGGTGCACCTGTAAAGACCCATCTTCCACTTTCCCCGTCCCTACTCATGTGCGGAAGCATGGCTTGTCCTTTGACAAGTGCTTTGAGGTGGCAATATTGATCTCCCTTCCCCCGGACGCCCCGTTAATTGAAGTGCGCCAGAAGGAGCTGGCCATAATCTGGTTGCTAAAATCGTACGCCGCGCCCGGATTAAATAAAATACATTAATCGCACGCTCCCCGTTGTTTTCCATTTACCCCCTTCCCTTCCTTCTTCCCCCCCCCCACCCTCACTGCGACCCCTTCCGCTCTCTCCGGCCAAGACACGAGCTGGTAAAAATTTCCCCTTTTCAAGAACCGTTCGTCAACCGCTGGGAAAAACCCCTTCCCCTTCCCCCATCCCCACTCCCCTAACCTACCGCCCCTCCTACCCCTATCCTCACCAGCGCACACGACATTTGTTCCGTGATACGCCTTGAAGACGGACTAGTTCCGAAAGCTAGCTATGTAAGTGTGATCGTCTCTTTTTTTGTGTGTCTATCTCCTCCATCCTATCCACACACACACACACATATATATATATATATATATGGCGATGATTAGTGTAATCTTTTGTCGAAAAGACACTGTGGTGTGTTTACTAAGATTTCAGCTCCCTCTCAGGGGACCACGAGGCAATGTCGCTAAGATACAAGTTTGCGCAAATGTTTGCGCACGCTTTCATGAATTTGATTCTCATGAACCTGAATGTGAGTTCGCTTTCTCCGCATTTATGCTTTCCTTTTGTACAATATTAGACAATCGAAGGGATATTTAAGCTTAGTTCGTAGTAGTATCTTCGAAGACTAAGCTCATGCTTTCTAAAAATGACAACAATAAATTATAATGCATAACTCTTCTAAAAATGGTGATGCACTACAGCCATTGTTGGGCCTTGGTCTCTCCTAGCCTACGCAATATTTTGCCCGAGTTCCAAATCCTCTTATTCACATCTTTCTCGATCGTCCTTTGTATCATTATATGCTCAACAAATTTTCATTTGCGTTCACCTCTCGTTTGCGTGATTCGGTTATCCCACTGAACAACCCAGATTTTATTGTCTCGTAGCTCCGCAACAAGAATACATAGCAATTTGTTGAATTTCACACTATTAGAGTATTAGGGTGTAGTCTTGTGATTGCCAATGATTTGATGAGAAAAAGATGAATTTAATCAACATGTCAATTCTTATTTTGTTGTTCTGTTTTTTATTTGAGCGCTATTCTCATAAATGAATCTTTTAATTTGCAAGTGTATAGTTCTATTACAACCGACATTCAGAGCACTCACCCTCTACACCTGGCCATTTGCGGCATATCTTATCCTATGTATTCAATGACCCACATATTTATCACCTAGTATCCCCTAGTAATTCCACCAGGACTTCATGGGTGCCATATTGGTGTCACGTTTGGACGTGATCGGAACTTATTCTGACCCACATACGTACGTTTAGTTGGAGAGAAGTAAGATTGTATACACTGTAGTAAATAGTTCTACATTTAATTAACTCATATTCCTTTATACGTTCAAGTAGCTGCGGAAGACATTCTTTCCAGCTTTGGAGCTCCCTCTAATACCACATCTCTTCTCCTAAGTTTGGATTTGACTGCAAGTACATTACGTGTACGGTTTGCTTCCAAGCGGTTAAAATTTGAGAAGAGGAGGGAAGTCGATACTGAAAAGCATAGGGAAATGCTTTGAATCATTTTAAATGAGCAAGCCTTAAAGTAAAGCACAGCTCTGTCTGGTTCAGAAACTTTCGGTCTTCGGAAAAAAGACGGTACAGTGATATGGATTTTGTAGATTGGGAACGGAGAAAGACACATAATCTGAGGGTGGAGATGAAGATAAATAAGAAAATTACATATAGTCGGGGCAATAATCAGGTAGAGAAGAGAAAATTTAAAGAGGCAGCTATCTTGGCCGGAGGGCATAGGTACGACTTTCTGAAGAGGATGATTGGTTTGTGTGTTTTCTTGCATTGGGTTTTTTGGTCAAGAATATCATCTCCTCATTCCTCACATTTTCCATTATATATATGTATTATCCTCTGCCTACATTTTATATATATATACCTAATGATGGCTTAGATGGAAGAAGGGAGAGTCTGTCTCAATATCGCCCCAGTAAAAATAATATTATTATAAATTTTGGGATTTCGAGGGTTGGGCATAGATGAGAGAGGAGAAAGGTGGTTGTTACTTTAGAATTCTGAGAGGGGGAAGGGGATTATTGGATCCGAGGAGGGATGTAATATTGAAAAAATAATTTGTGCAGGAAATGTGAGCATATAATCCAATGTATTACCATTTATTAACCATTCATCATATCCAGAAAACAAATGGCTTCAGTGGCAAAAATGAGAGGTTATGGACGGTCTTTGTTGGGCTGTGGCATTGTTCATTTTAGACAGCAATATGCCTACATACTTTGCCACGCTTTTCGTAAATCCTCCACTGGCTTTGAATTGTTTAACATGCATCACCTCTAAGAGATTAGTTGTAAATGCCTTTATAAATAAAATTGACTATCGCAGACCTCACGGTGTAAAAGTTTGTGATGTTGGTAGTCATAATAAAGTAAAATAATTTATGTTGTTTCACAGTATTACATTTGAACGCCGAGTTTCGCCAATATACGCCATCACCAGGTGTAGGATGTTAACGTGTTGTCGTCCTAATAAGATATCATGGAGAGGTGCGAGCTAGTTTACTTCATTGTGAATTGAAACCTTTACATTTAAATTTTAATATAGACATCTTGAAAATAGTGATTGCGTAAAATGTCAAAACCGGTCGAGGGCTCGAAGTTAAATGCAACCAGAGCGAAATGGTAAAAAGTAGTTTTTTCACTTCAAAACCGACTAAGCTGCAGAAATTCACACATATCGCCAAACTCCTTTATGTCAAACTAGTTATAGCTCCCGTAAATTTCCTTGCGCAGACCCGCGCGGAAAGGAGTGGAAGGGGTGAGGTGAAAGAAAGAAGAGGAAGAGAAGACAATGAAAGAGAGATTGAGACGGTGGAATCTGTCTACTTCGCGAAAAAAACCACGAGGCATTTTCGTATAAGGCAAGGGGCTATAATTGCCCATAACTATGACGATACCAGGGAACCTAATCTTGAAGTAATATTGCAAAAGCGAGTCGAAACTGGACGACATACATTACTGAGTTATCCCACTTCTCGAAGCGCTTGTGTTCGCAACAATTAGAAAATTTTTCTGAGTAACCCTTTGTGCCAAATAACCCTCCTCCGTTTACAGCATTTCTTTAAGTTCTACAGCTCATGCATCCAATTAGTCGGCTTCACAGCACTGGCAGATTTTGCTGTGACTATACAAACAATAACTCTGGCTTTCGAATCAATCACCTTCCTATCTATATGTTCGATATTAGTAGTAACAATATTATTCGAGTGCTTCTCACGTCTATTAGTATCTTTCCGTCCTACACGACCCGTCGCCCCTTCTATCGTGACCCGCTACGGTTAAGGAAGGGATAACTTTGAGTCACTGATTGCGTGATTCCACCGGGTTAGCAGATCCATGTCTCTCGGCGTCTAGAAGAACGTCTTGGTCTTCATCTTCAGGGATTCCAAATGAGAAACCTCAGACCTTTCATTATTGATTGAATATTTTCATGTCTTTTCAAGTGAGCCGAAAAAATTCTTGTAGCGAGCTTCACTTCGGTACATCTGTCTCTACAGTGGAAAGATATACATGTGGTGATATGCTTAATTCAAAATATTTCTTTAAAAATGTTGTCTTCATTAAAGCATCGCTGACTTGGGATCATGGCGTGGAAATCAAAACTTATGCAAAAATCGTACGTTCACACGTGTTTTTATGCCCCTAAATGTAATTGTAATACTTATTTACAGACAATATGATAATATGGAACTTATGATTTTGGGTTTATGAGAAAATATGTATGTACACAATCTTATTATTTCGAAACACAAGTCAAGTGACAAAAGTCTGCATGTTGAAACAACATTAAAGTACCAAGAAACCAAAATGGGGGAAAGAAATTTTTTTCCAAATTTCCAATCATTGCATAAACAAATGATGTGGTGCGGAGTCATTCGCACGGGTGCATGTACCCCCCTCGAAATTCGGTTTGAAGAAAGATGGCTTGTTTGTTGTAACTGGCTAATACAACTGACCGGAATTTTGGAGATCCAGGTTCGAATCCCTGTCAAGTCAAATGATTTTTTCATGGCGAATTGCAAATCTGGTGTACATTTTTTCCACTTTTATCTATACATATTACCAAAAGTGACTCGGTGTGTTAGTACACTGCATATACCTCCTAGTGGTGGGTCGCGGGCAACAGTATGCTGGCTTTCACGGTAGTCCTTTCAGAAGGGATCCTAGCTTGAGCAGAATAGGGAAAGCGGGCCTAGGGTATTACTATGCTTTGCTTTCTCTTGTGGCATACTGGCGAAAATGTGCCAAAACTGACCGGTAGAGCGCCGTAACCGTTAGCAGGGAAAGCTGCACGTGGTGCGGGTACTGCGAAGGCTGGTAACCTTGCATACTCTATTACAACTTACTGCTAAACGTCAAAATGTTGCCTCTGACAGCCTACGACTGGACTGGAAACGAACTGGACTCTCGGTACTTGGAATGTGAGAGGAGTGTATGGAAAGGAGCATGATTTGCGAATGAAATGAAAGTGAGACGAATGGATGTTTTGTGTGTATATGAAACTAAGCGTAAGGGGCGGGATTCTGTTACATTAGATGGCGGTAGTCTGGCATTGTGGTCAGGAGTTGAAGATAATGTACACGGCAGTCAAGGTGTAGGACTCGTTCTTTATGAGAGAGCTAAGTTACTAGTAAGGAAGTACGAGTTAGTATCCCCTAGATTGCTCTGGGTTCGCATGAAAGTAGGTATTAGGAGAGTTGTGATTGTGGCGTGCTATGCACCAGTGGATGGAGAGAGTGACAGTGTGAAAGATGAGTTTTGGGAAAAACAGAGAGGTTTTGAATGAATGTGATCCTGGTGAGAGAATAATTTTACTAGGTGACATGAATGGGTGGGTTGGTGTGAGGCGGGATGCATCTGAGAGAGTGGTTGGGCATTTTGGTGACCCCCGAGTGAATGATAATGGTGAAAACTTAGTGAGTATGTGCTTGGAAAAATGATTGTTTGTGTCGAATGGACGGTTTAAACATAAGAGAATACATATGTATACTTGGCAAAGGGGCGATTGTAAAAGCATGATTGATTTCTTTGTGTATGATGAGAGATTGAGAGAGTTAGTGTGGGACACGCGAGTGATGAGGGATGCTGAGTGTGGAACAGACCACTATTTGGTACTCTCGAAAGTGAATCTGGGCAGAAAGTGGGTACCAAGGAAGAATGTTGCGCGTAAGCAGTTGAGGGTAAAAGTGGAAAGGTTGATAGACAGCGAGGTAAGAATGCGGTATGGTTGCATGCTTGAGGGTGCTCTATCGTTGAAGCAGAGAGAATGGGACGAGAATATCAGAAACGAGAACGTAAATGATGCGTGGGAGTATTTGAAAGGAGTGATTGAGGAATGTGCTGAAAGTGTATGTGGAAAAGTAGTGGTAAGAAGAATGAAAGGTGATGCTTGGTGAAATGAAGAAGTGAAAATTGCAGTCAGAGAAAAGAAAGAGGCGTACAAGGATATGATTGCTGCCAAATCTGAGGAAGAACGTACTAAGGCATGTGAGATTTACAGAAAGAAAAAGAATGAATGCAAAATCGCTGTGAATGAAATGAAGGGCAAAGAAAGAATGCTAGCGGATGAAGCTAACAAAATGCAGAGTGATTTTGAAGGCAATAAAAAGCTGTTTTGGAAGTGGGTGAAAAGGGCTAAGATTGATGAAGGCAGGGTAATGAATGCGGTAAAAAACAAAAGTGGAGAGATCATGTGGGACGAGAGCAATATCAGGAACTGCTGGAGGGAGTATTTTGAAGAATTGTACAATAATATTGCAGGCGTTGAGGATGAGCCTTGTGAAGTGGTGTGTGACAATGTGATGATGGAAAAGGATATCAGTGAGAAGGAGGTCACAACGGCTGTGAGAATATTGAAAAATGGGAAGGCTGCAGGCATAGATGAGATATCCAGTGAAATGTTGAAGTGTGGGTGTAAATTACTAATTTGTAGACTGCGTGAACTATACAATTTATGCTTACAGGTTTCTGTTGTTCCAGAGGATTGGAAGAATGCTATCATCGTTCCGTTGTACAAAGGGAAAGGAAGAAAGACCGAATGTAATAATTATCGGGCCATTAGTTTATTGAGTATCCCGGGAAAAGTGTTCAGTAAAATATTAATCGAAAGAGTAAGGAATATTACTTCCGACAGAATATGGGGTGTGCAGTGTGGGTTTATGCCTGGGAGAGGATGTAGTGACCAGCTTTTTGCACTTCAGCAAGTGATAGAAAAATGTATGAGTGTCCGAATGAAAGTGTACTGTGCGGTCGTCGATTTAGAGAAGGCATATGACAGAGTGAATAGAAAGAAGTTGTGGAAGGTTCTGAGAGACTATGGAGTGAATGGGCAGTTATTGAATGTCATGATGGCAATGTATGACAAAAGTAAAGCAAGTGTAAGAGTTAACGGGGCTCTGAGTGATTGGTTTGTAATAAATAGGGGTGTAAAGCAAAGATGTGTAATGTCTCCATGGCTGTTTAATGTTTTTATGGACAGATGTGTTAGAGACGCATGTGGTGAAAACGACGGTGTTTTGATTGGAAATGTAAACGTGCGAGTTCTTCTATATGCGGATGATGCTGTTTTGATCTCAGACAGTCAAAAGGGATTACAGAAGCTCCTAGATAAGTTTTGTGAATCAACGGAGAGAATGGAATTGAAGGTAAATGCGTGCAAGACTAAAGTAGTAGTTTTTGATAAGGAGAATGGGGAGAATAACTGTAGGATGAAGGCGAATGGTGAAGTAATTGAACAGGTGGATGATTTTGTGTACTTAGGTAAGATGTATGCGAAAGATGGAAGAATAGATGAGGAGAAAAGAGACGTGCGAATGCTGGAAGGAAAGTGGTAGGTAGCGCTTGGGTAAGGCTTAGGTAGGTAGTGGTAAGAGCGCTTGCGACCAAGGTGCTAGTGGCACCGAAATATCAAGAAACTTTGTGTGTTCATTTTTTTGTTTTCTGTGTTTGCCGTCTGCCTTCCTCTGGCAAACTTTTATATATTCGTCACTTAAGTGATCCTAAGTGCAGTTTTTTATATATATATATATATATATATATATATATATATATATATATATATATATATATATATATATATATATATATATATATATATATATATATATATATATATATATATATATATATAATCGTTCATCCATTCACTCAGACCGCTCAGCGGCAAATATACTCATATAAATTTTTATACAGAAAGGTAGAAAGAAAGTGGATAGGAACACATAAAATCATATATATATATATACACACACACTAAAATCGCTCCAACCACCTTAATCTCCGAATCGAACCTCACGCCACGCGCGCGCCTGATTCGGGGAAGGGCAGCCGTGCCTTCAACACGACACCTCCCGCTCTCCGTTGCAGCTCCGACCCCCTCCTCCCTAAGCACGCGGAGGGAGGGTGAAAGGGAGAAAGGAAGGAAGCCCCGCGCCCCACACCGCAGTTGTCCGCCACCGCCGCCGCTCTCACCCGCGTGTCGATTAAGCCCGCTTAATTCGCGTGCAGGCGTCGGGCAGTACGCGTCGTGACGCGGGAGAATCGTAAATCCTAATTTGCGCGAGCGGCGTAATCGGTTTCCATGGAGAGGGGTGGTGTGGGGTGGAAGGAGGGGGAGGATGAGGAGGAGATGAGGAATGGGAGGTGGTGGCTAACTGATTCTCTAACTTTCGCCGCCTCTCCCGATTTTGGTGTTTCGGATTCGGGGTTACCCATTCCGCCAAGTCGTCATAGGATGCTTTTTGAGCTCATATCGTGTGGATTTTCGTAATTTGGTTACTCACTATTTCACTTATATTTTAGTTCCCCTATTGCTGGCGTTTCCATATTGGGTGCTACCACCCTCTTAGGGGTGGTGGTTTTTTGCTTTAATGTTTGGGGACTTGTGGAAATATGAGGCGGTAGGTGGACGCATATGGTAGAGTCTGATTGAACGGTGCCATACACAAACCTCCTAGGGTGAATACACCATATATCTATTGAATATGAAACAATCATTAATTTTGTCAAAATTGTTTGAACTTCACTTTCATTATTTTCCTGATTTGATCATTCATTCTACGATTTTCAAGTACAGGGTTGGGGTCCGTTCGGTATAGGATTATGGAAACAAGGGGGAAGAGGATCGAGAAAACTAGGGAAAAACAGCTCTGATATTGGGTCACATCTAAAACTTTAGTTCAAGCCTTTTAGTGAAATGAAAACCTTTGTTTTTGAATTGTTAAGTACACAGTGAAAGTCTTATAATCTACGGTGGCGGTGAAGTCCGGAACGAACATCTCTTGAAGCTGTAAAAGCGAAGCTTTCGGTTGAGATGACTGAAGCGATCATTGATTCATAGGATCATGTTCGTACCATTGCGATTGGGGATGTAGGCTTAGTTAGTCTAGTAAGCGAGAGAGAGAGAATCGGGATGAGGCTTTCCATTCCGTAAGAGTTGAGTGATTATCGAACCATTCCAATAAAGGGTGCATCGGAAGTTCGCAAATTTTCGCTCTGTTATCCGATTTAAAAATTTTAGTATCCCTTCTCCCTTGTGAATACCTCGCCTGGTAAACGTGGAGGCCAGATTCCTTATTTCCCATTTATAGAGCCCAAGTTCCTTCAGAAAAATATTTATTACGCCCTATATTTAGCATATTTTCGTATGATTTGGCATAGAAGAAAATAGGTCGCTATAAATATTTAACGCGTAAAATATGTCTCAGTGATGTTTCCTTTCCTAATGATATCGCCTGAATCTTCAGAATATACTTGGTCATTTAACTTTAGCTAGTGTTATCATCATTAGAAAGTTTTAAATTAGTCGATTTAAGTTTCAAACTTTCTAAATTTTATACTCTTTAAGCAGTTCAAATTTAAAAATAATCTAAATATTGGACACAAGAAAAATGAGACGGAGTGTGAAATAAGCGGACCATCCAATGAAAGAATTAGCTTTTTTAAAACAAGAATATGCATATATATTCCTTTCATGAATTCGATCTGTTAGAGTAAACAACTCCTGGTCGGAGAAAATTTTCTTAGTGTTTGTTACAATATTGTTTACAGGTTTTTTGGGGTGGCTACGGACAGCTGCGGATATTCGAGCTATTACGGGTAGGTGGCTAGGCCAGTTGACGGAGGTGGTTTATGGGGCGTGCAGGAAGAGCTGAGGGATACCAAGCCCTTCCGCCGGCATTAGCCTGATCCTAATAAAAGGCGCCAAGGGGAACAAAGTTTTTTGCCCCATTCGACGGACGGATTATTGCTATTATTGATTTTGTAGCGCTTTACACGTGGCGCCTAAGTTGGAAAAGAGTATAGTGAAAAACAACTCCACACATCACCACTGCCGGGGTTCAAGCCCGTGCCCTCGGGATGGGCAACAGTCCAGTTTACTTGATTTCTTCGATTGACCGTTCTTTACATAGGTATTAAAATCATGCCGCATTTTGAGGTGACACTTGTCCATTAAACTAAGGCCATTTTCCATTTCAAGTACTATTCAAGTACCCCTTCTCATTATACACCATGTGCCATTTTCAGTTCGAGCTTGGTCTCTACTTGAGTAGTGTTACGTAAAACTTGCGCTTTTAGGTACAAGTGGTCGAAGTATACGTCAAACAAATGAGAAAAGTCAACCTTCATCTTAACATATTTCATGAAATCGCTAACACATGAAATTTTACTATAAAACAAAGTTTACCAGGTCTTTCACGAAAATAATAGCAGTTTTTAAACTTAATTATGGCGGACTAATAAAAAAAACATTCAAATCAGCCCTTACGAAATTTGCAACCTCAGCGTAATGCCAAGCTCCTCGTGGATTGCTTCATGAACGCTCTTCTATTATTAAGACTCCTAAACATCCCTCCTTTTTCGATTCTCCTCTATCGCATTCACCTAAGGTTTTCGCTGTCCACCTTATCTTCTCAAACCGTTCACACTGCCATCATACGCATATCCTGTATAGTTTTTCGACTCTCATCCAATCTCTCGACATGGCCAAACCAAAGAAGCACACTCCTCTAACGTATACCCATTGCTAGGTCACTTCTGAATAAATTAGTGGAGAATTCCTAGATGGCGATTGAAAAAATAACTCCAATTATATCCCCTAACGATTGGGACCGGTGATATTTCTTACGATTGTCTCGTTACGAAAGCTTCCGTGAAGAAGTCATGCGTTAAAGCTATCATTGCATGGAAAAGGAGACTTCCACGGCATTTAGTTATTGTTTAAAAAAATTGTCGTGATTGTTATTCCACGTCCAGGGCAATATCTCTAGAGAAGGCTTCCGTTTTTCTGCCGCGAAGGACGAGTAGGGAGCCGATGATGAATATGATGACACAATGGTTAAAAATCCTCCTCTTCCCATGCCGTGGATGGATGGGCATGAAAGGGTGATCCACTTTTATTAATTTTCCCTCCGGATCACGTATAAGTAATCAGCGGGAGACGCGTTTCAATTCAGAGTGGTATCTTTTAAGGAGAGAATTGGTGGGCTGAATCAGTTACCAGGGTTACCGCCCGTAATCCAACTCCGCTGCCCGTTTTGATGCCAAGTGTGGAAATAGAATATAGCCGTCGACGTCTCCGTGCCTTGGCTGGAAATCACCCGTCGACTATCTCTTTAATTTTAGTCAGGGTAGTGGAAGGGAGGTGTCTAGGAGCCAGGAGTGCGTTTTGCACGTGACTGTAACCCTAGGGATGTAATGCTCTCGCAGATACCCTTTCTGCCTCTCCGCCCACCAAATAACGCTGGTATTATAGGGGTCATAGAGCACTAGCTATCCATTCAATGGGCCCAGGTTCGAATCCCGGCTGGGGAGGAAATGTTTCTGTGGACTCCTCATATCTAATTGGGCGCCATGTTGAGAGCGCTGAAAGCACCAATACTTCAATGTCTGGTTGAGCATATTCTTGATCTAATTTCCCTTAAGGATACGGTCGTCCATTGCATTAGCGGGAAGTGAAAAAATTGCCAGTCTGAAATGCTAAAAATACTCTTTCATACAGTTGAATTCGAATAAATCTTAAGTAGTCATTACCTTATGGTTTACTGTAACGGGCAATTGCAAATAATAATCCAACTCTCAGGTTCCACGTCAAAAATGGTGGTCCTTTTGCCCACTCACCCTTGTGTTAAGTACAACATAAAATTTCATTCTACACTATTGCTCAAGGTATAATGACTAGTTATGCATAATTTACTACTTCTTCATCGGAATAGTTAAAGCATTACTCAGGAGAATCCCCTAAAGCATCTCGATATTTTTCTGAATCTTTGATGAAGAGTTCTGTCTCAGATTTTGGCAGACGTACTAGAATTGCATAAAAACAGAGATAATAATGTTGGTAGGCAAGACAATTTCGTAGAATCATGCTAGTATTAAGGAATGATTTGTTTTGAAAATTTCTACACTTTTTCAAAGTATGACTGAGCTGTTTCGATGTTACAACAACATCAAAGTTCGAATTCACATTCAAGTGCAAATATTTCTTGCACTTGTACTTCGTCTAAATTTGTACACAAACATGAATTCGAACACTAATAACGATGTTAGAACGTCAATACCGGTTCGTTATATTGAAAATTGTCTTTAAAAACACAACATGATTAAATATTCAACTTTAGTAGACCTGTCGTCCAAGATCAGTCGAAAAGGCATCTATTTTCCATTGATTCAGAAGCCGTGTTTCTTACTATCCTTCCTCCATTTCACAAATTGTTCATTCTCCTTTCATTGCGCTTACCACCGATTCTAAGTGGCGCAAATGACTTCAACTTACAATCCCGCCTTCACAAATAAAAACCTTCGAAAGCCTCTAATTTTTGTGCTATTGAGGAGGTTCTACCTCCATGAGTCGATAATAATAATTAATTTCATCTTTTTTTATTCGGTTTAAAATATTCTGCTTCCACTGGTGAGGTGAGTTAGCTATTGCTAATCTGGATCATGTTCAAAATACGCAAATTATTCCGTGAACATAATGCAACCTTTGCATTCCCGCCATGTCTGCCAAATTACCTTCAATAATAATAATCATATAATAGAAATAATTTCTTTATAGGTTACAACCGAAGCCAATTACTGCCGATTTAAGACGACCATTCACAACCCAGTCAAAGCGGGTGCAATTTTCCTATCAAACATTTAACTTACCATATGCGGGATTCGAACCCGCGACCTTTGGTTCGGCAGGCGAGAACTTTACTCTGCCTCCACTGAGGCCGGAAAAGTAGTAACTGGCTAAAAACTCAGAAAATAATGAAATGATTGAAAAAAATGAATGAAAAAGAAATGTATGTGTTTTATTATGATTTAATATCCTGGGTGTGTTTCCTTTTAAAAATTGTTTTCCACGAAAATGGAATTTATTTTAAATGGAAAAGCACTTTTTCCTCTCGTTTATCTCACTGCCGCATTTTAACAAGGTATAATTTCAAGTTCTATTTGCGAGAAAAGTAGCTCGGAAGAGTAACTTTTTGGTCATATCAGATAGGGAACATATTTTAACACAAGTAGCCAGAATATGAATCGAGTGACATTTAAGCCATTCTACGCTGGAGCCACCCTTGTCTTCTCTCTCTTCATCGAAGTCTTTGAAGTTTCTTCCGTGTGGCACATTTGCTCTTTGACCTAATTTGACCCCTCAGACACTCCTTACCCTTGTGGTTCTCTCTCCTCCCCATTTCGAGGTAATCCTCGGAGTAATGTGGTGGGAATAAGTATGCGCACTCCATCGGCCACCCCTGAAATCTTCCCCCGCCCCTCTCACTCTGCGCCGTCATTACGGACCCAATTCATTGCATTCCCACACGTTAATATTCGGCCGTCGTAGCCAACCCGAAGATGGGAGAGTCACGCTCCCCACTAACCTACCCCAACTTGAGTAACTCGTCTATTCTCCGCCACTCCTTTCAAGTCTGTCTTATGGACTCTGCTCTCCACCTCCTCCCGGCTCTTCTACCGGTTCCCATCCCCTCTTTCACCCCTAAGTCCACCCCACCCCTCAGCCCTCCCCTCCTCCCCAACCCACCGTTCTACCCCGGACTACTCCACTCTACCCTCACCTCCCATCCCGTCGCTAAGCAGGCAGCTCTCGGGAGCTCCAACCATCGATCACCCGCCCTCTTGACAAGAGATCCCCAAATTGCTCTCGTAATTATTTCCAACAGCCTCTCAAATTGCGTTCTTTAATTCGTACACATGTTTTATTTTGTGCCCGTTCTGAATCGCGATGTGTGCCACGTTTACCCCCGGGACATCTCGCAAAATCTACGGTCACCCTCGTTTAGCCTTTCGGTGTTACCATGTCCCGACCCCTGCATTTTTTTTCGTTGCGTGCTCCTTCGAGGGTGGATTGTGTTTGATGGTGGATATCAGTTTCCTTTAACGGCAGGCGACAGGGGAGCGTGAGTGAGAGAGGGTGAGGGTTGCAGGGTGGAAGGGATAAGGAGCTGGGAACAGAATGTAGCGTGTTCCATGAAAGCTCATCATGTTGTCGTGGAGAGAAATATGAACTTGACTTCCATGAATCACCTCAACTACAGGCGATGCTATTGTAATTGATTAGAAATGCGCTCGCAGTATGTGCTGTTATGTCTGGAGCCTCTTTGTCATCAATTATTAAATCGGTTCAATCCCTCTGAAATCGAGTGAATCTTTAAAAACAGTTTTTTGGAGACATTTTTAGCATTTAATTATCTTTTTTTACTCATTATTAATTATTGCTAAATAGTGGCATTTCAAAAACCAAATTGGATAGTCAAATCATTGAAATTGAAACCACTAACAGGCTCCATTTAAATAATTTCAGTGGCATATAAAACCTTAATTTGGAATAAAAACTTCATGAAGAATGTTCCACTTTAAGCAGCTCCCTCGACCAAACATTATATACATTCCACTAGGTCATCGTTTTCCTTATTTTTCAATCTACTATGTTCTTTACATTTCACTTCCCCCTGAACATGTCTTATCTGACTCAATTTAACCAAGAATTATTTGACCTTCCTCATTTTTCACCATTCATTCACTTTCCATTCAGAGCAGCTCAAGGAATTCTTTCATCACTTCTTGAATACTTTCTTGCCCATAATATCTGCAGCTTCACAGTCTTGAAGATAACTACCTAATGACTCGATAGAAAATTGAAATTATCATTTCTTCATTTTGCAGTAAACCCAATTGTCTTCATATTTTCCATCAACTTTCTTTTAGATTGGTGCCCAAATTAATGCTGAGTAATGGCAAGGAATGAAGAATCCTTATTAACGTCCATTGATTGTGGCAGTAGTGTGTGTGATGTATTTCAACTCATTACACCGGAACATATATAATTTTTGTATATTTATTTTCATAACCATCTTATTTGTGCCCTTATCCTAGCCTAGTTAAGAGATTATCGTGAGATTTCCCTGAGAATATTACTTTTCATACGCCTTCTCGAGGCCAAAGAAAACTAATTTGAATTTATTACTTTTAGCCTTGCATTATTTCAATATTTGTCGCACCGTAATTATATAACAAGGACATGAACTTCAAGCTGGAAAGTCTCATTTTACGACTATTCCAGATTCAAACTTTTAAAAATTTCCTTTCTATAATCTTAGATAATGCGTTTCTTGTACGAATCCCTGCGCAATTATTAGCATCTTTTCGATCGGATTTCACATTTATAGTTCTTGTGCGTCAAATTCAAATGATCAGGAATCGTTTCTCCATTGGAAATTTTTTGTTTAAAATATCAATAATATTGAAAATTTTACGCATACCTACAGGTAACAAGTAGTTGCAGAATGAAGCTCTGTTTCCAACACGTACCTGTGTCTAACATAATCTGTTAGTAGACCAGAATTTAGACTCGGAAACATCGCCGTATAATTTTTATTTGTGTGGCGCAAAGATAATATTTCAACGCCAACACGATTAACTGCTGCATTATGGCTCTTCAGTTATGAGAAGCAGACTTCTCTTTCGAGTAATTTCTTGGCCCGATTATTGGACCTTCATCATGGCGCGAGAAGATGGGTAAAGGGTATTTCATAACTATAAAATGTAGAAAAAAATTAGGATATGATTTATCTCTTGCTGTGCGATGCAGCCTTGCCAGAATCATTACATTTTTCTTGAGCTGCGTTTCATTGCTCAGGGAAAGTGATTGAATGATGGTAATGCGCGATACTGGAATGTGTTAAAATCATTCATGTTTTAAATAAACGCATATGTCCTGTGATTATTAAAGCAAAATAATTCATGGCATACTGGTTATTAAATGATATATTTATAAACTTGTTATAATCATGTAATATATATAAAATGACGCTTAAATTAATTTATTTTTATACGGTATTTCATTGCTTAAATATTTTGCGAAGGATTTTCATTCTTCAGCCACGGGTACATATCAATTTTCCATCGGACAAATTATTGCGAACTTCAGGGAGATTTGATGATAAGAATTAGAATTTATTTCCGACTCCAGGATTCATTTCTAAGAAAACTGTTTGAATAATCGGACGTGTAGTTACTAGTATCTTAGTTTTGTAGAGCCATCATCATGCTGTTGCAGCTCATGAGCTCCAAAATCAATGCGTGGGCATCTATTTCTAAGTAATAAAATTGAAAATGGAATGCCTAATTTTCTGCTGGTACTATATATTTTGGAGCTCATAAAAAGAAAGTTTATCGTGATCTGTTTCATTTTGTAATCAGAATTTAATATAATGGCGCACATTTTAATTGTGTGACGATGGTCTCTGTGACACTTTTCACGCTTATTTTTAGTCTAATCGAAAAGATGAAGATACAAAATTGAAGGAATTTGTAAATATACATACCAGTTAAATCGTATAGGACGCATGGATAAAGAGCATTTCCCTCACTGTGGTGCTTGACTAAATACATATCATAATTGGAGAGTTTGAATTACTCTTCTTAATAAAAATAATATTTTTCCTCCTTACTCTATAATCGGCCACCTAGAAAGGGATCATAAGCAACATGAAACATTGACAAGTGCCGGTCTTGAAACGCTCTTTCTTGATTGAACTACCATGGCCACCCTGGTGTATTTGGCCCACATGGTCAGAATGGATCTAAATTGAGGCACGTTAGGAGCACCCACCCTCCTCCTCCTTCAGTTTTTATAAGGGATGTGAGCCTCCGTGAAAAAACCCGTTGTATAAAAGTTTCGGGCGTTATTCAGAAAAAGGTACATTACGAAAAGGTATACAAAGTTCGTTTACTAAAATATATATTACATTGCCTTGTCCAAAAAGGCACATTACCCTTCGGAGACCAATCCGGAAAATAAAAAAATGTATACCATCTGTCTGGCGAGGTAACATCACGGTAATATTCTGAGCACAACTTCGGCTCGTTCAAGTGGGTTGGAAAACCTCCTAGGAGGCAAATAGCGGTCCCCTGTGCTATGAATTGCACAATGGGGACAAATCCCGAAGAGTTAGCCAAATAATAAAAATCGTATTTTGTTTATTTGAAATTTGGGAAACAGAGATTTTTTGGGGCGCCAATTATGAGTCGAATATCAATACAAGTTGAAAAGATAAATAAAAACACAAATGGGGTTTCCGTATGGCTGTGGAATGTGTGTGTCTAAGGAATAAGAAAATGATGGTAGTATGAAAAATAACGCGTATCTCGGGCATGATAAGGTATTGGACAATTAATTATGTCCACCAGTGTAAAAATGTTGGTTTCAACATATTTCGCAAAATAATGAATTATGTGTAAAGTAAAAATAAATTACTTGCACTGGAGATATTTAAGTTACGAATTATAAAAATGAAATCTAACGAATTTGGACCAATGGAAAAGGATAGGTGATTGATTCCAATGTGAGGTTCGAAAAAGTTGCTAATTCGTAGATTCCCGAGGTTTTTGGTGGGACATCATGAGACGATATTAGATCCTAAGAAATAGGCTCATGATTAATATGACTTACTTAATGAGTTCAGAAATTGTGTGAAGTAGAAACTTAGATGGCATTAGAGAGTATTTTTGGAAAGTTAATGTTCAACAAAATGTTGAAAAATAGAAAGTACAATTACTCTTCGTCGACTGTTGAGCAATTATTTTTATCCGTTGAAGATCCCGGCAAAAATCTAGTCCTCACTGCGATTTTCAGCTGTACCATCAGTTCGACTGCTTTGGATGTCAGAGACATAGTTTATCAAAAAACTCCAGTTTAATGTATCCGAAAAAACCAGCAAACGTATAGATACGGGTTCAAAATTCTGTGTTTGCAAATATAATTGCACAAAACCTTCACAAAACCTTTTAAATATTCAAGATTGATTTTAGAGTGCGCTAAGTTCAGGCATTTAGTTTACCTTCATATATCAAGTTTGCAACTTTATTTGCAAAGCTTAAAGCGCTCAGTTTTATTGGAAAGCTTAGTTGTAATTTGCAGAGCCAATATTAGCTATTATATGCGGGTTCTCAGTTGCTATGGTGGTAATAATTTGGTGATTGGTTGAAAAGTTTATTTATTAAGCATGATTTAGACAAGAAAATTGCCATTTTTCAAGCAAAATTCGGAATTTACGGTGAAGAGAATTTAATTTCTCTAAAGATTATAACGAAAACAGCCACTAAAAGCTGAAGACGTAAGTACCCAAATTCAAATTGCATTTGGTAGCTTTAGAATACGCGAGCAGTATTTCCGAAGTTCGTCATAAGTTCTGGCAGTCTGTCAACTTTTTGTTTATTTAACCAACAAATGTGAAATCTTTAGTAGTCAACGTGCTTTTTACAGAAATATAAATAACTCTGTGACTCATCATTATCGAATACATTTTTTCACACCGTTTCACCACATATGTTTTTGCTTTTAAGAGACTTTCTTAATAAGTTATTTTAGCATCTTATCCATCAATTTTCATGATATTCTTTCAAAAATCCTTCAATAAAGTTTCATTCTGAAGTATGAGATTTTTCTTGAATTAATTAGCGATTTTCCATGTCTTACGAAATATTAATTAATGCTTTTGCCCCCTTGAGGGCGGCAGACGTTGCTTGTGTAACGATTATTTGCAAGTGTACATTAAGAAATTAGATCGCCTTGCCTATAGAGCGCAATGTTTCCAATACTATTAACATCGTTTCTGGTTATTCGTCTCGTCTTAAATGCGCTTAGAATTTATAATTTAATTATGCCAAAATAAAGACTGCTAGCAAATTAAATAACTCAAAGCGTGTTCTTCCTAGGGGTAGGTAATTTGCAGACAGAAAGTGAATGTTTACTCTTTATGTTAATACTACAGTTACTCTGTATCGACAGTGAAGGAATGAGATTAAATGTATGAAAAGATACCTTTTATTTCCTTAAATATGTATTTTATAATGCGTAAAATTTAAAAGTTTAACATTGTACTTTTATAACCGTATTCTGTTCGAGTTTTTGCCGCGTCAATCCATTTTTGGGGGACAACAGTTTCGCCTGCCTTCCAGTTGGCTTCATCAGGTCCTGAATGAAATGCAGGTCATTTCCTTATACGATATTAGTCAGGCGCGCGCTCATTGGCCGGACGGGAATTGGAACTCGATTGTTGGAAGAGGCGTTTAAACGTTGAAGCTAGCGGATAGCCGTCTTCTCTATTAAAGTTATGTGTTATTCGCTATTTCCATTGCTTCCCTTATTAGCCGAGAGACATACTTATTTTCTCTGGCGATGATCATACACTCGTTAAAATTAATTACGTGACCAGGTTCTGAAAATTCGTGCTCTGCGACTGCGGAGAAGCGAAAATTTTTCTTTTCGGTTGCTCTTAGATGTTCTTCCAACCTGTATTTCAGGGATCTAGATGTTTGCCCGATGTACGATTTTCCACATCTGCATGTTATTTCGTACACTCCTTCGTAAATATCCGATGGGAGACGATCTTTTGTAGCTTTATGTCCATGAGATTTTAGGATGGAAAAATATAAAATTTTCTATTCGGAATCATTATTATATTTAAATCCCCTGTTCGTACATATTTCTAGGATCGAATATTATACGAATCGCGTATTTGAAAAGAAATACCGCTACAATTTCCACACTTACATTTTCCGTCACCAACCATGGTTTCAGCACATTACGCCATCATCAGGGCACATTACAACAAATGTCTCAACGTTTTAACATTTTACAAAGTGGTGTGGGGAAGAGAAGGGAAAGGTGGGGAGGACAAGAATAGCAAGTGACGGTTGAATGACTCGGGTGAGTGAACAGAGAGGAGGGGTGTGAGAAAGGAAAGGCTATGGAAAAATTGAGAATTGGTGAGCGAGGGCAAGGGAGAGTATTTCTAAATGTTCGGGGAAAAATCAAATGCTTGTGGTGACTAATTTCTACTATCGATTCTTCATTGTATGTAAAAGGAGGCTCTTTGTCAATAGGTAAAAGAAGACTTCTTATTTGAATCACTTGGGAAGACAGCAACAGCCTGCCACGATATAAACACCGATTTCCGCTCGAACACAATTAAATAACATTGAGCTTGGCTTGGATTCGGAGCGGTCCTTCGAATTGCAGACACTGAGTGCAAAAAAACTTAAGCCATCGAGGAACGTTAAGCTGAAGCTACTCCACGTGATATGAGGTAAGCTTCTGAAGCGCGCAAAAACTTTATCTCATTCAGTTCCGAAGGTTGCGGGACATTTAGCGTGTCTTACTAATGTATGACAAAGCTTAATAAAATATTGAAGCACCAATTTTTGGAATAAGTTAAACCAAGTCCCCGTCTCAAGAACCCCTCCAGAAAACATTCCTTAAACTTGATACAAATACCCCGATATTTCTTATTAATAAAATGAAAAGTTCTCGGTTTTCAACCAAAAATCGGTGACAGAGCTGATCTGTACGATGGATAGTATAAGTACGGTTTGCCATGGTCTTCAGGGTGAGTAAACGCCTTCATTCATTCGCACTAAAGACGACGGCGGACTGCGTCATTGATGGTCACTTCAGCGCAGCTCCATTACCTAGTGAGAAAACTGAGAACTCCTCATTGCAAGTATCCACCGGAAAATCCTCGGAACTTTCTTAGTCATACTTTGTCATAAAAAGGCATCTTGACATGCCTATTTGTATCACTGGAATGCAGCCGTGGAGAAGTGAATCAGAATTGAAAATAAGCCACAAGAGAGCTACATTCAATATTTGCCGACTAGATTTTATCCCAGCTTCCAATGGCTGCATTACTCTCAATCAATGGCACTAGATGAAGTTACACGAATCCAGAGGATCACACCACTCGTCTTTTTCGAGAAATTTTTACGCGGAATTTTTGGAAAAACTGTTATATCAAAAAAAAAACGAAGAGGACTCGGCCTCAGTTTTATCGAGGCAAATTCCGCGGCCTGGAATATCTCAGGAGAGTGTATATGCTCAGCTATTTAAAATGGAAATACCACCGTGACTGTCCCGAAAATCCCCGAAAAAATTTCCGTGCCGGAGATACTTTATGAATTCAATGTTTCACGCATTGCGGTGTTTTGATAAAGCAAAATATAGGTGATTGATAGAAAGGGATGCCCTTCTGAACACGCTCCTGCTTCCGATTTTAAGCCTGGGATTTTGAGAGCTCTAATAATCCGCTTTTACAGCGAGCGCGCACACAGGAAAAAAAGCGTTCCCTTTTATGGCTGAGGTTTTTGAATACGTCGCCGTGGCTTTGACGATTGATCCATCCCCCCCTTTTTTGCTTCCCTCGCGATCATTAACAAGGCATCATTAATGCTTTGGCGTCGAATCCTGCGGCGGCTGCTACCATCACTCAATGATATAGCGTCCCTTATCCCCTGGGATAGGGTATTAGGATTCCTCATTGGTCACGAACTCGCTTTTTTTTAGGAGATAATCAACGCTACCAGAACTACCAATCCGGGATAAACAACTGCGGACTGTAATAAATATATAACTCTTTTAGATAGGCCAGAGCTTGAAGGAAAATTACTCATTGAGATGGGCCGTGACCTTGATAACTATCATTTATTGCTCCCAGAATAGCCTTCATTATTGATGAGATCCCGCTGGCACTGTGACAAATGTTGAGAAGAAAGCTGGAATCTTTAGATTAATGGACTGATGTGTCAGAAAGTGAGTGTTCTATGTAATAAGAGGTGCACAGCCATTAACTATAATATACTTTTATTTTTGAGCCATTTTTGTTTTGGCTCTCAGGGAACGAAATGCATAACACGGAGATTAAAGGGTACTCGTACACAACCATTTGCTGTGCAAGAATATTTAATAAGATATTGTGACCATTTTTGTTTTTTTCTTGCTTTGAAAATGATCCATCGTGTATTAATGCAATCAAACTTAATGATTAACGCTTGAACAAGGAGAAAAGGATATTTTTAATGAAAAGGAAGTAGAAGTAGTAGCTCTAAGCCATAAAAAAATGAGCCCAGTAATTGAAAAACGTTTCGCAGCTTTGGTGGACATGAAGCAAATCCTAAGGCCATCGAATAATTTACGAAAATGACTCTTCACAATTTCGTGGATGAGGCCCCCACTCGTCTCTGACTGCAGAGCGGCGAGCGGAAACTGCAGAAGGGTAAAGTTTGTGCCATGAATCCAACGATTAACCTCCAAATCTTAAAGGGGCATGATTCAGTTTATTGTAAATATACAGTTTACTAGCACGGGTTCATGGCTGATGATAGGATTTATTCTCACGACAAAGTACCATAGCTCGGGAACCGATTAGAACTGACAATACCGAGTAATTTGTCGTCGTAAAAGGCCTTGTTGGGACATTGATGAGCTGTAAAAAAAGTTGTTCCGCATAAAACTGCGTCGTGTTGATTTGAATCTTTAATTTTCATTATGGAGGATCATTTTCATTATTTTCATAATAATTTTCATTCTTAGGAAATTAGTCTCCCTATGAATTCCTAAGAATTTAGGAAATTAGTCTCCCTACCGAAGTTACAAAGTTTTATTTCAATCATTTTAATGTTCTTTATTTGGCAGAATAAATCTATAGTTTCATCCTTATCACCTATTCTGACGCAAGAACTTAGGAAATTAGTTCCTAACACTCAGATATTTCTGTATAATCAGTTAAAACAATTTCATATTTTTACACACTTCTATTACAGTAGGACTGACTGGTTTCAATGTTTATTGGTGTTCTATATTCACAGTTCTTCTATAATCACATTTAGAGGTCTAGTGGTCATTAGGTAATATCTAAATCGATCAATTCTATTTGAATTAAAGTGTGAAAAACTAAAAGGTTATTTTACTCTAATTACTCTGACATAATTCCAGTCATTTCATGACCAATAAGTTTATCCGCTAACCCTCACGTTTACACTTCTCTAGTATTTCTAACTGAGAAACAAAGTTTTATGGTAGAAATTTTTTTCCGGTACATTACAATTTGTAATTCTTTTGGATTTGTTGTTTAAAAAAATATTTGTATTATATTTCACACAATAAGTTATCAATCTATGTTTTCGCGTAAGAAATAAATGCATACAATGCTAGTGGAAATCTCTTGATGTGCTCTATACTGTTTTAAATATTAATTTCTAATGAAAGTTTTTTTTGACGATTTTATTGACTCATGACCTATTTAATTCCCTTTACTACCGATAATTTTCGTATATTTTGTACCCGCCTCTGCAACTAGAGAGTGCCGTATGATTGTCATTTTTATGCTGCGTTACTATGTATACTCGAGTTTTCCAAACAATTGATTGTAGACTACCAGTGTGATTCTGCAACTGCCAATCTTTCCAAATTTTACCATGGCTAATGGTATCTCCTGTTTTGTGCAGCAAGAATCCATTTCAATGGCTTGTTGCAGAAAAGAAATTTTACAATCCACATTGGTCAAATTATTATTTTTTAACTTCATAAGAAGGAAATCCCAAAGTTACAAAGTGTTATTTCAATCATTTTAATGCTCTTTATTTGGCAGTATAGATCTATAGTCTCACCCTTATTACCTATTTTGACGAAAGAATAATGGTATTGGTAGATCGTAAATAAAGTGATTGGAAAATTTTATGTTAGCTAGAATACTCTTTTCCTCGGATCGACTTTTAATGTCGGAGTGGACCTTACATTAACTCTCGTAAAATCGGTGTTCATATTTGGCTTTTAAGGAACCCCTTTCATATCAGAATATTCTTAGGGAAGTTTCGTCCTACATTTACATTATCCATCCAGGATACCCTTTGAACTAAGATATTCGGAAGATTGTTGACTCTTTTGATATTTCTTCAGATGAAACCACCCAATCTGGCCCTCTAAACCAATAGGTTGTTCCACCATCTGCGAACCGTCGGGCGCCCAAATGGAATTTATTTTTTCATTCCCTTTTCTGTCGTGGGAGCTTTCGAATCTTCGATTCATCTTCAATTTGCGTTGGGTTTGTAATGAGATGGTCGTTTTTTTTTGTCCCCAGAAAAGATTCCTCGAAAGGTCTTGCTCTTCCAATTAATTCGGAAAAAAATAATGATGAACAGAGACAGTCTTCCCTTTTAATGCGAAGGTGGTACCCATAGACGTTTTTTATTTTACTTTCCTTGAGATGCCTATAAGAGTCGCGCATTGTTTCACAAAACGCTCATCTGTGGGCGAAGACATTCCCTTTAACCAATTCTCCCAGAGCTTCGGCGCGCCAATCTTCAGTGAAGCTGTCGTAACTAATCCATTTTTCTTGCACGTTGGATTTACGATCCAACGTTTTCGTCGTCAACATCGGGACTCGTTGGTTTTTTGACTCAAGAGTCCGGGGTTCGTAACCGGTCACTGGTGGTGATTATACAGTGAACTTCCGGTGCCTACTTTGGTTTTTGTGGAGAGCAAGTCCAGTCCAGCTCAGCGTTGGTCGGATAGGACGTTAGACTGTGGACGACCTTCCGTATAGCCTCCTGTTAAGAGCGAGAAGGTTTCAACGCTCGTTTCTCTTCACACTCATAATGTTTAATTATCTCCACCAGTCCAATGCCACGTTTCCTTTTGGCTCAAGTGACCTCATGTGTCATTCGTCTCCAGAAACAACTAACCTAACAGTCATGAGTATTCTCAAATCACTTTTCATCTCATAAGTGAATCCAATTAGTTCAAAAGTTTGATTGTATTTGACAGTAAGTGATTACACGGAAAACGTTTTGAAACTAGCTCTTCGTAGTCTTTAATGGGCATTTCATGGCTGTGTGCATTATTGAAATTTTCGGAAGTCACTCGAAGATGTGCTACAATTGTGGAACTTTTAGATCAAATTTTGTCTTTTATTTGAGGTATCACAGTCCATTATTTTTACAATTAGTTTTAGTTACAAAATTACTTCATAAAAATACATATATCTGGGAGTTGCTACAGCTCCTAATTTTATTTCCCTTAGGCAATAGTGATTAAAAAGATATGATGACTCTATTTACGTCTCTAGAGGAAAAAATCTGATTATTGGCTGATTAGTATTTGTATGAACAGATTATAAGAATGCGAAATAACATTTTCGAATTATATCATCGTAGTAAGAATTTTCTTTTTAAATAATTAATCTGCTCCATGGTATTCGATATTTCACCACTCTCTCGCTATTTGAATTGAAGGATCTATATTTAAATGACTGGCGTGATTTTGTAGTGAAACGAAGTTTCCCTTAAATATACTCATGTAATCAATTAAATCACAAAATTAAAACATGAATCAATATCACGGAATAGGGAACAACTGGTGAAAATATATAGTAAAAATGGATTTTCCCCGTGGAGTTGAATTAGACATAATTTATATTTTATGCTTACTGGTTTTTTACGTGCCCTGGAATTCATTGGCTTACGCTCTGCTCTCCAAATGCCATTTATGCTCATTTTTCACTTTTTTGTTGTTCCCACAGGAGTTGGTCCTAGAGCAGCAGTAAACTCTTTTATTGCTATCTATATTTCCTTCCCTGGTGCCCTCCGTGACTCCCCTCGCCCTAAAAACCCTGTCCCTAGCCGCCAACATCGCCTCGCGCTCCCCATGCCAACTCCTGGTGCCTCTCCATCCCCTTCTCCTTACCTCCCTCCCTCTCCTCCCCTCCCCATCTTTCTCTTCTCCCTCCCTCCTGTCGTCCCTTTTACGCGACCCCTTCCACGGCCCTCGTTACGGGAATCCACGTGATGCATCGATTTTTCCTCTCGTGTTCTAAAGTCTTGCGTTTTCTCTCTCTCTTCTCTATCCCCTTCTCCGCCTCCCCCTCCTCCCTCGCCCCTCCCCATCTCACGACCCTCGCCCACCCGAGCAGATGCGAGCGACCCAACTCCCGTCCTCGACGCCTACTCTTTCTCCTCTTCCCTTCTCTCCTTCCCCCCGTCGTGCCTACTCCTTCCCTCTCCTCTTCCTTCCCACTCTCTAAAGTATTATACATTCGCTTTACTTCTCCCAAAAAATTCTCCTCTATATTTGTATACATTTCATTCGCGGCTTGAAATGCTGAAGAGAGCATCTCAACTCGGGTTTATGCGAGTTGTATACATACATACATACATACCAATCACGCCGTTCCCTTCCGGGGTAGACAAAGTCACTAAGTTTCACTCATAAATACATATTTGTACACCTAACTCTGCTTCAACAATTTCCTCCATACTGACCTATCCTTGCAAACCTCTTTTGCTTCATTTACCCCGATGCATTGCTTCATACACGCTCTCCTGTTTTTAAGACTCCTAATATTCCTCCTCCTAACAATTTCCTCATCCAAAACTTTCTCGGCCTACCTCTACCTCTCGCACCATTCATTTCACTCTTATATATCTGTTTCGTTTTTCGACTGTCATCCATTCTCTCAACATGGCCAAACCAACGAAGCACACTCCTTTCATACACGTCCATTACTGGAGCATTTAACCCACATTCATTCATGACCCACTCATTCCTGACCCTATCCATCTTACTTTTTCCGCAACTACTCCTCAGATAACTCATACCCACGGCGTTTAGTGTACTCTTATGCATATCCTGGTTCAGTAAGTGATAGAATAATGTATGGGCGTCCGAAAGAAAGTGTATTGTGGATTTGTTGATTTTGATAAGGCCTATGATAGGGTAAATAGAATGAAGGTGTGGACGGTATTACTAGAAAAATGAGAATATTATCTATACGAACATGAAATATCTTTGTTTGTCTAATAGAAGCACTTAAAGCACCTGTTGTTCAGGGACGATCATTTAATAATTCGTGTGAATAAAAAATCTCTGTTTGGAGTATTGTAACTTATTCAAAGGACTGTGGAACTGGCCGCGCAGTAACTTTAACTGCTAAACACGCTAACGGTCGCTAAATTTATAAGATTCACAGTAAATAAATCTTCACCTGGACTTGGATTTGAACCCTGAACCTTCGATTGGAATTCACGGTAGAAGAGGATGGTTTGGTGGCTTATTTGGTTAGACACATGGATCAAAATCGATGGGTCTGGGTTCGAATCCCATTGCAGGTGAAAGCTTTTTAAATCTTCAACTTCGCAGAGTTGTAACTGATGCTTGAATGAGAAATGTGTTAAGATGCACCTATTTGAATCTTCTGACCAGGCTGAGATTCGGTCACAGATCTCCGAAAGAGTGAATCCCGGAAAACATGGTGTAATATGGTGCAGAAATTTGTCGGAAAAAGAGAATAACTTCTAAGGAATACATTTTATTACTCAATGCTCGGAGGGTTTGGTTAACTGATGTTAGAACTGAAATACTGCTGATGATGATGACACTCTTCTTTTCCCGCTCTCTAATCTTTTGTCCTATATCGGTCACCTTTCAAGAGTTTGAGGAGTTTTAAAATGAGGCCAACTTTATATGCTGTGTACGAGCTATTTCAGGTAACACCCATTCGAAAGTGTTCACTTTCCTTGAGATGAAGGCTCCCATCACTTGATTGACTCATCCTTTTTATTTACGAAAGTTAAAGCCATCACATTTTGTACTACTCACAAATTGTTCGAGAATTATTCCCACTAAGAATGGAATGTTAATTTTTGGTCATGTACTGGTAAGGGTAAGGGTTATTGATGAATATTTTCTATTCTGCTGTCACCTCGGGGTGGGTTGACCTACATCTTCGCCCCTTCTCTCTTGTGGTTGCTTTGCATTGACAACCGCCATTTTTCTCTTCAACAGCTCTTCTGCCGCTCAATTACATTGAATTTCAATCTCTGTTTCGTGAAATTTCATTGTAATCTACTCTTTCGAAAATTTTTCCCTTGAATCTGGAAGTTTGTCGTTTTTATCCTGGACTACAATTTTTTATAATACATTATAACAGCTAGGATATACCTATATGCTTTATAACACCAGTTGCATCTGCGTCACTGTTACATCTAAGGAAAATCTTTCTTAACTTAATTTTGTTAAGGACTTGTTATAATAGGCCACATATTTTTATCAGCGCTCTTTCGGTATGACGATGAATTTGTTCGTCTGAAATCTCCCGATGAAGATAAATTTACTGAGTGCATCTAAATTATGAATGCAACTAACTTGATCATCTTTGGTCATTTCTGCGGCATCTGATAATTATCTTCTCTATATCTTTGTCTGTGACGACCATTTGAAAATTCAACCCTGAGAATGGAATTTATCGTATTATAATGCACATCGTCTAAAATATCTCTCATGTACTTCCTATCCGTTAGAACATTTATCCACTGTACCACCCACTACTAGAGACTAGCGCATAGAATCATATATATTATTACAGAAAGGTCTTTTTCTGTCATTCCGTATATGCTCCGTTAATACTGCACCTACAGTAATAAATGAGGTATCATTTTAAATATTGAATCACCGGCTTCTGACGAAAAATACAATCTCAATCTCAAATTTCACTATATACCCATTAATTTGACTTAAAAGTTTCGATTTTTCCATGTTGATTACTCGCTCGAGGTATATCGACTCCACACATCATCGGTGTATATTATTTCTCAAAGGTGTTTTTGTGTCGCAACACCATAACTCCCATAATTATCCATCGAAATCAATGATTCAAACATCGTTTTAAAGCTTATGTTCCCCGATATTGATGAAAAATAGACAAATTGTTAAAAATTAAAGTTTTTCTTAAAAAAAATGATACAACGCCATCTGCTGACAATATAATCAACTAATATTTTGGCAATGGTTACGTGCCTAAAAGACTGTAGGAGGTTCCATCTATTAACACATCGTTTAATTAGATTGTTTACATTCTACATGCAATCTGTGTGACCGTTTACTGTTTACGTTTACGTTATATATCTCTAACACAAACATAAATAACATATAATTGTCCATGGGAAGAAACAGGTAAAAGAACAGGAAGAAAGAAGGAAAAAACAGGAAGAAGCTGCATAGTGTGCGAAATATTCGACAGGTAGAAGAACAGGAAGAAAGAAGGAAGAAACAGAAAGAAGCTGCATACTGTGCGAAATATTCGCTATGGTCATCTAGTTTATAAATATTGTGGACTGGATTGTTTTACGAAGGCTTAATCTGCCGTCATTGTTTTCACACCGTTCCTTGGTTTCTAATTGCACTAAAATGGGTTCGGAACATAGCCCATGGGTGGGGAAGAAACTTCGTCCTTCAGAGAGGAAGTGGGTGGTCGATGCCTGGAAGACTATAAAAATGAATGAAGCCATCATATGACATGAAATATCTGTCAGAGTCTTTGAAATAGAGTGATCATGCTTGTGCAAGCTGCCTAAAATAGCTACGTATCCTCCCAAAGGCAAAAATATTAACATGAAATTCCGGTGTTATTTTGAGCATCAAATGGGATGTCTAGATGCTACCTAGTCTTGATGCTACCTAGGGAAAAGGCAATTGCGAAAACGTTCTTCGGTAGTGTCAAAATGTCTTCATTTTTCTTATCTAAAAAGAAAGAATATCAATTGGAAGAATATTTTCCCGTTATACATCATCGACCTTGACACATCTTACACAAGGCTACTAGCGACATAAGCCGGACTCTGCTGTGCATTAGAAAAAAATGATTTTACTTTTGGCTTCCCATAGGGTCGCTGCTAATCTCTTCGGGGCCGTATCTTAAGGCTTTCGAGTGTCCCTTTGAATGATATTGTATGATCCGATAATTCAAGTCTCGTTTTCTCAACTTATCTGCAAAAATTTGACTGAAAAGAGTGTCCGCCGTTTTGTTGAATGATATTAAGAAAGATGACAGTTATAACATAAGAATAAGGAAAGCTATAGATAAAAAACTTCAATTAGCTGGAACCAAAAATATATATCCCGCCACTAAACAACTATAGATTTTGTACCAGTCCGACTTCAGATACTTTCAGAGATCATTCGAGGCAGTCAATTTTTTTTACAATTTATTCAATTTAAGCTCTTCGTAAATTTCATTTGCGTCAAAATATTGAAACAAATTAATTATTATATCTAATGCAGCAACCAAGGAAGAACGACTTCAAAATGTTTCAACTTCTGGGTTGAAAAAATCTTTTTCTGAATTTACGCCAGATTTTTTTTTCAATTTCAGTCCACTGTGCCTCGGATGAAATGTGAAAACTGGTCCAAAGAAATTGGAGGATTCGAGCAAATATTCTGTAGATTCAAAACCCTCTTTTGAGCAACATTAGACGAGAATGGGTTTCCTGCCATTTTTCTTACGTTAAAACTAACATTTTGAAACTTGTTCTGAGCTGCATAGATATTTTTTAAATTATAGACTATGCCTTCCAGGTACTTAGCCTTTTGTGTTAATTTGACGCTCACTTTCAACTACAAGTAGACAGATAAACACAACTCTTTGTATCATGACTCTCTGACTGCTCCCGTTCTTGAACTTTTGCCCATCAAGTAAAACTATTAGTATACACTTTCATGGTATTTTCAGTCCCTGGGTAGCAATGCTCTATAAATTCAGTTGTGATGCTTATCGTAGTCTCTTGTTTAAATTTGGAAAATATACGCCTTCAACTGTTAGGAATTCTCAAAGCAGGTAGGAAGAATAGGTTTCCTGATGCTATCATGTTCCTTCGCGAATATTCCTCCTGTTTGTTGGTGGAAAAACACATGGTTGGCGTTGAATAAGGCTGGGATTTCAATCAGCGTTCCTTGTATTGAAGGAATTGGAGTGTGGCGTTTCCAGAGCGTGTTTATTGTTGATTAGTGAGAACCATTATAAAGGCCGGACGTTGACGGCGATATCAGTGGGTGAAGAGCAGATTTTGGCTAACACGAGTCTAACTTTTCCATCTCGCCGAGTCAGCCAATCTCAGCCAATCCGCTTTTGGTCAATTTTCTCGTAGTTTCATTTCCAGATTGCCCATCTTACTTTTCAACTTAACAATGACATAGATTCCGCCCTCATGAAGCAATATTAGTAGGTACTTTTTTGAATTATTTTTATGTTGGTTTTCTTCTTCGTTTCAGTAATTATCAATCTATCAGGATTGGTTTGCGACTGCCTTACACTCCTCTCTATCCTCTGCCATTATCTTCATTTCCGGAAACTGTCCACATACCATGTCCCCGATCATCTGCTTCTAATACTCCAGTCTAGGTTTTCCTCTAAATATTTTGCCTTCAATCAATATTTTGATTTAAAAATAAATAGGTACTTTGCAGCCGTTTAGAGCTCCATTCACTAAAATGGTCAATGCATTGTCGTTAATTACTCCAATAAATCATAAGCCTCATTTTACCCAGGGCACGTTACAGCTTCAAGCTATGGCCACCATGGCTAGCGTCATCAACAACATCAATGCCATCATTCGCCAATGGCTTCATCAACACCAATGGTTCTGCCCTATACGGCTGCCGCGCGTCACTCCCAACTTTCGCTTCTGCAATACTAAACTATATTTTATGACTATGATATAGAACCACTTCAAACGTTTCGTATGCATTACTGAGAAATCCATACGCATGCACTGTTACTTACGTGAATGCCACCGACCCATTCTGTCACGTCATAAATCGTCGATCGTAATACCGACCGAGCACATTCCTCCTTAATGGGAGGACGACGGGAAACAACATCGCCGTTCATCTATGTCACGTCAGTAAACCTCGATCGTAATCCAGTCCTAGTATGATAAATTAAAATGCTGAAGGTCTCACATGGTGGATGGTCGATATTACTATAAGACGAAATTCGTACCTTCCTCAATTTGTTACAGAATCCTACTTTTCAACCGTCGCCATGTCCCATTCGACTCATAAATATTGGCTCCAAACCGATGTACTTTAGTGTACCTGATGATGATATAACTGCCGAGACCGCAGGTACATCTTTAAATTAATTGGATTTGATTGGATATTTGGGGAGGCGACCGATGGCAAAGGTCATTTGCGCCATAAGAGATAGGTAAGGGAGGAAGGGTGGATAGAAACCCGGCGTCGGCATTAGTCTGCTCTTAAAGAAAGGCGCCAGGGGACCACGGTTTAACGTCTCATCCGACAGACGGAGAACTGCACTTAAGCACCCTCCACAAGGAACTCAAGTATGTATCGGGTTTCCTCTGAAAAACATCCTCCTCTGCTGGGATTTGAACCCTGGCCGTCCGTATGGTTAGCAAGTACTCTAGCCACCACACCAACCCGGTCCCTCGTAATTAATTGTGGAAGAAAAAAGTTTGTCTTTTAACCCTTTGAGTGCGGCATGACGTGTATCACGTCATGTTGTCTTTACGCTGGTGCTGATGACGTGATATCACGTCAAGGGTACCGTGAGTCTTCCATCTTTCACAATGGGGCTTAATGAATGTTCCCTAGTGAAAGCTGGAACATTAGCAGTACCCTTGACGTTATATCACGTCATCAGCACCAGCGTAAAGACAACCATGACGTGATATCACGTCAAGCCGCACTAAAAGGGTTAACTAATATGATGAAACGATTGCAAGGGCAACGCGTCAGGCGCAACGGAGGGTTAACTACAGCGCGAGGGAAAAACGTGACATCCAGGCTTCAGTCCTTTCTCCCTCTCCCTCCTCTGACGGCGACATGGATTCCGTCACCCTTCCCGTGCCTTCGCGTCTCTATTTGCTCCCACTCCCACCGGACTACCCTCCTCCTTCCACGCTCCCTCCCGCTCCTCCCCCCCCCACTGCCCTCTCCTTCTCTTTTTGCACTCTCCATCTTCTCTTCGGCATTGTGCGAACGAGCGAAGGAGGAATAAAAGAGGGAAGAGTTTGCGTGTGACTGCCGCTATGGGGTGAAGGAGAGAGAGAGAGAGAGGGAGAGAGGGAGAGAGATAGAGAGAGGAGGGATATGGAGACAGCGGAGGAAAAAAACTTCTCGGAGTATATTGACCTTGTTTCTCGAATTTGGAAGTGTTGGCTCATTAAAAAAAGGAACGAGGCGAGCCAAGACTTTCTCTTCTTTTTTTTCACCTCCAGCCTCTGGATCTGTATATTTTATCTGTTTTCCGATATGAGGCCTCCTTTTTCCCCGGCGTGTTTCCCCAGTGACAAAGTGTGGGCACGATAGTCGATACTCTAATTCTTGAAAATTGAAAATGTACGCGCGTTTGAGAGAGCACGACGGGCTTTCAAGGGAAAGAGTCGAGGGTGGTGGGTGGCCGAGGATTGCTTCATATTCCAGTTTTAACGACTGACGCCGTAACCGAAGTTATTTTCCGAGCGATAAAAAGCAAACTTGAGGTTGTTTAATGCGGCTAAAAGGGCTCATCATAAAATGAAGAATGATTTTCTGAAGTGCTTGTGACTAATAAGTTTGAAGAGGCTGCTTCGAGTACTTTTATGGATACTTAAAATACGTGTCAACCGAAAAAAGTGAATTTATTCTCCTGAATTTTTCGTCCATTGAAAGTTAATTTTGTTGAAAAATTGATTCTTTTATTTTAATACATATTTATGAGGACCTAAATGTAACAGAATTAAGTTGAGCTACATTTTAACCTCCTGGGGAGTCCATATTAAAACAATCCTTGTACTTTTCCTCCTGCTGGGGAGGTTTCATTAATAATTCTCTCAATCCAATGTTGATTCTCCAAAAAGGAATAGTGAGCTGATTGCCAAAAAAATGTCCATTTTGAACTGTCCTTCCACCAATTTGTTGATTTGCAGTTACTCCTATTACGTGATCTCTAATTTTATAAGGTACTAGCTAAACCCGGCCACGCTTCGCTGCGGCTCAGACTGATACGAAATGAATGGGAAAATAAATAAAAGTACTATCGCGAACATAGATTCACAGAGAAAACACATCATTCTATTTAATAACCTGCTTTGCGTTGCTGTGGCTATGTTCAGCTTCAAAGCTATCCAATGGCTGACATATTTTCACGACAATTACTCGAGGTCGAACGCTAGCACAGTTAAAAATGTTACGCTGCGCTTTTAATTAACCAGCCATTCATTTAAAGGCAGCGACTGAGCAGCTTCTTTTAATTAGTTGCAACAAATCCTACAGGATCCTTCTAACTTAACTTTCGAACGATTTTGTATTAAAATGAAAATAAAATAAAAAGAAAAGCCTACTGAATTGACATCTGAAAGACAAATCCTACAGGATCCTTCTAACTTTACTTTCGAACGATTTTGTATTAAAATGAAAATAAAAAAAATCCTACTGAATTGATATCTAAAAGGTAAATAAATGGAAACCAAACGGCAATCAATGTTATCCAAATAATTCAAATGAAAACGGCAAATCGGTCCAATGTATTATGTGTCACATTAAATATCTAACTCGTAGTTTTAGTCATTAAATAAATGTCTACTCACCATATCTTATTTTTAGGGTATTTGGCAAAGTGGAATTTAGCCGGTTAGTCACTAAATTATACATATCAAGAAGCCATTTCACTGAAATGTTTTCCCGAGCCAGTAAAACTCGGTCATTATGACGGAGAGTTGAACCCAGGGCACTCTTTTGTTTTTTTTTTCGGGTGATTGTTCTTTCCCACACTTTAGGGCTCAAATCCCTGCAGAGTAGGATATTTTTCTGAGGACACCCGATACCTACTTCAGTGCCTTGTGGAGGGCATTTCAAAATCTGTCGGATAAGACGTTAAACTGTGGCGCCTTTCGCTAAGAGCAGGCTAATGGTGAAGCCGTGTTCCTCCCTTGCCTGTTACCATATGGCGCAAATGACCTTAGTTGTCAGTCACCTCCGCAAATATCCAATCCAATCCCACGAATGGTATTAAAACAACTTTTCTAATGACACATCAGCCTTTTTCATCGTATATCCATACTAGCTGTGCCCGGCATGCGTTGCAAAGCCTTTTTTGGGTTCAAAATCGGTCCCTAAAAGAATTTGAGACCTAGTCCATTGAATTCCTCGTACCTACTCAGGAATTCGTAATATACAAATGGTGGCATGAGTTTCCACTATATGCCTACGCTGCAGTTTCCATGTGAATAAACTATTCTATTATTGAAGTAGTGCAAAAATTCAAGATTTAAAAGCTTAAAAATCCAATTCGAGGAAATTGCGACGCGAATACGAAAATCGAGCGCAAGTCTTAAATAGTAATGCAAAAAAAGAGACCACTGCACCAAATCTTATTCCGGGAACAAATAAAATACGTACTTTTTAACACAAATTATGTCTTACTGATATGATTCTGATTAACGTGGTTGAGCAACTCGTAAATGATCTGCTTCGTTGCTTGCTTGTCGTTCCTCGCTTGTTTGAGAAGCTTGCATTCCAAAACTCATTTGTTGAAGCAACTCACGCATACATAAATTTTAAAATGGATTTAATAATTCAGAAACCTTTGCGGGCACGCGCACAACAACTCACCAAAGTTTAATCGTAATCTAATGAATGGTATTGGAATGAATAGCAGACGAACAAACAGTTTTATATATTAGATAAGACCTGTGATAGACCACGTAATTTATCGATTGCCCACCTAAGCAATCCATCATGGGGCCCTTGGGACTCTAGGCCCCTCTGATACAGATTTACTTTCAACGTGATATCATGGGCCTGCAGGAAAACATGTTATTTACATGTTAGTGGCGTAAACATATTTTGAAGATCAAATCTTTGGTTTCCAAGGAAATATGGTATTGTTTTTTTCAAAGAAAATGTGAGATATTTCAGCTAAAAACATGACTTTCACACGAATAATAAACGTAATAGAAAATCAATTGAAAGAATTAGAATGTTCATATATTCAGCCATCCGATAAAAAAAATTCCAGCCCCCTATCTTGAGTGAAAGTACTTTTAAAAAGCAAAAAATAAAACCACGGCACCGAACCCAATGATTAGCATGGACCACTAGAGGGGCCTTTGGGGGGCCTTAGGGTACCCTGAGGGCTTTTTAATATAGCTTATATTACTCACAGATATATTTTCTATCTACATTCAAATTTCAGCTCAATCGGCCCAGTAGTTTTTGCGTGATTGAGTAACAAACATCCAAACATACTAACTTTCACATTTATAATATTAGTAGGATGAGGGCCGGCTTCAACAATGCTATCGGTCGTCAAGGAGACATAGAGCCAAAGTCGATCAATTTTCAGTAATTTTATGAATGTTTTTTCAAAATTTATATTAAATCAGTTTGAAAACAAAAATTCATTACAGGAAAAAGAATTTTCATTTATTTTTCTTTACAATGGTTTTAATCGCGACTCTGTGCGACCATTATTTCTGATTGAAATGTGCAAAATAAAAATGGTCTGCAGGCATCAAAAACGAACTTTATATGAATTTCTTATGGAAACCCATTGACTCGTCTGAAGTCGAACCGGAGACCATTAATCACTTTTTATTTCCAAAAAAATACCTTTTTCTGACCATTAGAAACATAAAAAAAAGAATTTGCCAAATCGGTCCAGCCATTCTCAAGTTTTGCGGAGACAAACAAACGCAGGCTGCAGTCCAATTTTTTATATGTAAGATTTATAATGTTCAACCTTAGAGCTGGCAACGAAACTTAAGTAGTAACAAACCCTATGAGTGCCAAGAAAGATTTTTAACTGTGCATACTTTCCTCAAGTCCAATTTGATTATTGTTCAAGCGCTCTTTCCCTTATAAGGCCCCAAATTATTTCTTATTCTGACAGCATGGGAGGTACAAATAACATTACAGCGTTTTTGAGCGATGTAAAAAGATTGATTGAAAGCTGATTATTGCTGAAAATCCGGATGTGTTTTTTGTTAATTTAAGGTGTAACATTCTCTGTCGGCTTATGTGCATTACATGATGAGTCAATATAAGAATTCTAATTTTAGTCATGCAAATATTATACATGCAAGGTAATTTTCTTAGTGAATTCACAAACTCAGTGTAAAGTTTAACAATAATTTTAAGGTATACCATTTACTGGCAACACCTAGAGTGATACCTAATTTTTCCATTTTCTTGTGCAATATAAAGGAGTTCTCTTTATAGCTCCTATGTATAAATGAATACAATTAATACATCAACAAGGTAAAATATGGCAGCAAAGCGCAACGTCGAAATATATCCAGTTCTTACAAAGACTGTATTCATCCCAGTACAATTATTGCCAACATTTTCTGCGAATATTAAATCAGTAATAAGATATTTTGCCAAACTTTTCTCTTAAATGGCAACCATAGCAAAAATTCATCGTGAAGCATTTCATATTGCCTAAGGAGTAAAAGTTGAGGAAGCTGAAATAATCTTTCACAGAAACAGTGCAGTTTACACTTGACGTTTCAATCCTTCTGTATAATCCAATTTCACTGCATGAGTTGAAAAATAAAAGCACTCTAGATAAATTTGGACTCTGAAGCTTGAGTTTGGTGGGCAAAGCTTGTGACGCTTTTAAAGGTCCCCTCTTGTTTCAAAACAATCGTTATTCGTGTTTATTTCTCTCGAGTGATATTTTTTAGGACACAAAAATGATTTTCATTTTTTTTGTCAGTAAGAGTTATAGGACAAAGTTTCATATGTCATTTGGCGAATTTTACTATTTGTCATATGCTTTTATAATTTGTTTTATAATTTGGTTCGAAATGGCCCAATTTGTGAGAATCGGCGAGTTTTACTATTTGTTATGTGCTTTCCTCAGTTCTGAGTTTATTTAACTGTTGTTCTGGCATGAAGTTGCGAGGACGCCTTTGATGATCTTTGTCAAACATTCCTAAAAGTGAAAGAAACTATTTTGAGGAGATTTGACACCCTTCATATAAGAAAGCTACCTTACTAGTGGAATGAAAGCTGCGGAAAAGAACACATTAAGGCATAAACTTAAAAAAAATATTACTTTGAATGAAGCTTTAAAGGGCTCAATGATTCATTGGAATTTTGACCTTCGATCAACTTAGATTGACTTTGATATTTGCATTAGGTCTTCAAACCAAGCGTCATTTTATTGGAAAATTAAGTCTCCATGCTCCTGGTTGAAAAAAAAACGCGAGGCGTGAGTGTGTCATGGGGTGGACGGCTACGATATTATGTGAATTTTCTTTTATTTTTAAGTCAATAATTGCATATATCTACGGCCATGTGACCGTTTTCTGTCTCTGTGAAACTATCATGCATCTTCTTTCATGTTACGATATGATATGGTTCCCTTATGTTTAGTTCCCGGCATGCAAGATTATTAACTCAGCCCTCAGAGGTGGGATTGTGGAGTGGTAGAGGAAAGGTGTAGGACAGTCTGTCATCTGCTTTTACTTACTTACCCCTCGGCGCTACAGCCCTTGTAGGGCCTTGGCCTCTGCGACGATGTTAGCCCAGACATCACGATTCCCGGCATGCGTTCTCCATCTTTTAGTTCCCATCTTTCTCAGATCAACCTCTACATCATCCAACCATCTTTTCCGGGGTCTTCCTCTCAATCTTCTACCACCAGGATGACCACGAAATATCTTTTTCACCATCCTATCCTCAGGCATTATCTCGACATGTCCTAACCACCTTAATCTATTGCTCTTAATTTCTGTCACTATGTTAGGATATTTGTGGAGTTCCTCGAGTTCTCTGTTTTTCCGTATTTTCCACAGTCCACCTTTCTTTGTAGCACCATAAATCTTTCTTAGTACTTTCCTTTCCCATCTTTTAAGTAGCTCTCCTTCTGCCGTGGTCATGGTCCACGTTTCTGAACCATTAATGACCACAGGTCTAATCACTGTTCGGTAAATCTTTGTTTTCAAGTTCCGACTCAGGTTGCGTGACTTGAGCACTTTCAATTAAGCTCGATAAGCCCTATTGCCTGCTGCAATCCTGGCTTTTAATTCTTCATGTATTTCATTATATTTTGTCACCAGCACTCCCAAATACATGAAGTTGTTACATCTCTCATATTTATTCCCATTTAATATTATAGGTAGACAGTAGTACTAGTAGTAGTTATAGATAGACAGTAGTATAGACAGACAGTAGTACTTTTCCTGGAAGAGAACAAGTACTGTGTTTTGGCAGAGTTCACTTTTAGCCCAACTTTTCCTGCCTCCATCTCCAATCTCTCCAGTCCTTCCTCGAGATCTTTTAGTCTTCTTGATATCATATTGACATCATCAGCATAGGCTAGATTTTGCGATTTACGGTTGAACAATGTACCACTTGGATTGCTGACTTCTGTTTTCCTCATCACCCGTTCCAGTACCACATTGAAAAGAATGGTGGATAGCACGTCGCCTTTACGCAATCCCTGATTAAATTCAAATTCCCTGGTGAGGTTTCCTTCTATTTTGACCTTACATGTTGTATTCTTTAAGGTCATTTGTACCAGTTTGATTAGTTTTGTTGGAAATTCCATATTCTCCACAGTCTGAAACAGCTTATTTCTCTTTCCACTGTCGTACGCTTGCCGAAAATGCACAAACAATTGGTGCACATCCACATTATATTCATAGTACTTTTCCATTATCTAACCATGAAGACGAGGTCTGTTGTTGATCTACCCTGTCTAAAGCCACATTGGTAGTCCCCAAGAATCTGCTCCACCAATGGGTTAAGTCTCCTAGCCAAGATTTTGGCTAAGAATTTATAGACCACACTTAACAGAGTTATGCCACGGTAGTTTTCATAGTTGGCCTTATATTTTTTCTTATGAATTGGGCAAATAATAGCCAGACTCCATTCCTTGGGCATCTGTTCTGATTCCCATATATCCACTATCAGCTGGTGAATGGAGAGTGTAAGCTGTTCACCTCCATATTTAATCATCTCTGCTGAAATATTATCACTTCTTGGTGCTTCATTACTTTTTAGAGTTTTTATCACTTCCTTCACTTCCCCTATCGTTGGAACTGGTACTGGGATTGTATCTGTCTGAGGTTCTTGCCATTGGTGACCACACTCCTCTTCGGCTACTTCTGGTACTATATTCTCTGCAGTGACATTCAAAAGGTCACTAAAATATTCAGCCCATCGTCCTAGGATTTGTTCCTTTCCCCCAATCATATTTCCTTCCTTATCTCTACAAAATATTGTTCGTGGTTGAAACCCTTTACCTATATCATGTATTTTAGTATAGAATTTCCGCACTTCCTGGGCGTTGTGTTGCTCCTACAGCTCCGTAATCCATTTCCCCTCCCAAACTCTCTTTTTCCGTCTACATAACTTGTCAGCTTCCTTTCTCTTCTGTCTGTAAAGCTCAGCACTTGCTCTTATTCTTCTATCAATCATTTTCCTCCTTGCCTCATTTCTCCCCCCAATTGCTTCTCTACATTCTACATCAAACCATCCTTGCCTTTTTACCTTATATTTTACCCGGAGGACTTCATCAGCTGTTTCTTGTATGGCATTCTTTATTATATTCCATTTTCCTTCCACACTTTCTCTGTCCCAGTTCTGTTGTTTAGTCTCCAAATTATTTTCCAGGTCGGATTCATATTGTTGGGCAATTTCCTTTTCTTTTAATTTTGAGACATTTTATCTCCTAAGTGCTTTCTCCTTCCCAGTCGATCTGTACATTGCAATACGTTGTTTGTATTTAACTCGAACCATGTAATGGTCTCAGTCACAGTCCGCTCCTCTGCAGCTGTCAATCTGAAATATATTGGGTGCATGTCTCCTATCAATTATCACATGGTCAATTTGATTGAAAGTAATCCCATCCGGTGAGCACCACGTGGCCTTCCTTATGTGTTTTCGCTGAAGCCATGTACTCTTTACCACCATTAAATTTCCCATGGCAAAATCAACCAATCTTTGCCCGTTATCATTGGACACATCATGGAGACTTTCCTTCCCGATGGTTTCTCTATATACTTCCTCTTTACCAACCTTTGCGTTGAAGTCCTCTAAAACTATTTTTACATCTTGTCTTGAGATTCTATCTACTTCACCTTCCAGTTGCCCATAGAAAAGATCCTTCTCCTCATCCTCCGTATCCTCTGTCGGTGCATATACACATACGAATGTGATGTTGAAGAAACGGGCCTTAATCCATAGGGTGCATCTCCTTTCGTTTATAGGTTTGAAATAGAGAACTGCAGCGTTATATTTCTTATCCACTAAGAAGCCTGTCCCTCCTATTGTACCACTCTCTCCTCCACTATACATGATTGTATATTTGCCACTACTTAGAATTCCATCTCCTTTCCATCTTACTTCTTGGATGGCTGCCACTCCTATTTTATATTTTCCCATCTCTTCTTTTAGGCCTTGTAGAGTGCATGGTTTATTTAGGCTTCTAACATTCCACGTTGCTTTCTGCATATCAAATTTCCGTTTGCGTTTACCTTTCGTTTGCATGGTTCGATAACCGTTATTTCCAGTCCGGTTTTCATTGTCTTTGAGTTACGTAACGAGAGGTTTTTTACGATCGTAAAAAGGGTCGTTAGCCCTATGCTCAACCCCCAACCTGGAGGACCTGAGTACTTCTATTCGTCTGGCCTATCCCCCTTGACCTGTCCGGCTTGGGTGGCCATACCAGGAGCTTACGCTTCCGCTCCCGCCGGCATAGCTCTCTGGTTCACTTAGGCACACAAGCTCCCTCATCACGACAAGATGGAAGTACTATCGAGAGAGTCATCTGCGTTTGGAGTTCTAATTTTTACATCCCGTTTAATGGTGTAATACTAATTTTGGTGTTTTGTTTTTTACTTTTTCAATCATAGAGATCCCTCTATAATCAAATTTAATTATGCTCATCATAGTAATTCATACATTTCAATCTAAACTGAATTATTTTCTCTAAATTCATGGTATTCTCCTGATGTCATATTGAATATTCAAGAAATTTAATTTCATTATTTTGTTGGCACAGCAATATTCTGGGAAGAAAAGAATGAATTTTTGGGCTATATCTGAGTCATAAGATGAAGTAGCAGCCAAAAGAATGGTATCTCGTAGCTAAATCTATTTTTTATACTAAAGCCTTTAAGTATACATAAAGACTATCACTGCACATACTATTTCCGGCGTTTAAAACTGTAGTAAAAATAACATTTTTTTAAGCTTTTTGTAGAACAATGAAGTAGATAGATGTATGGAGCGCTTTGATTTCCGTGGGGCCTTGGTACCTCCATATTATAAAACCAATCTTGGAAATGTGCTTAATGAACTCTTGGTTGTTGCCTCGCCGTCCAAAAACTGGGCCACTATGACATATGCACAGGGGCACGGCCATTTTATTTAAAAGGTATCCCTAAAATAAAAACAAAGCTGTCAACGAATGCGCCTGAGGTTTTTGAATGCATATTTAGATTTTTTTGTTCGCATTCATTCATGAGAAAATAAAAAACACGGAAAGCATCTATTTTTGGACAAAACGGCGACGGGGATTCATATTTATTCTGAAAGTTCGGGGGGCATCCCTTTTCAACTTCTCTCCTTTCGTAAACATCAAATCCGCGGAATAATTGCGCGAAGAGGCCACGGAGCACCAAAGTTCGCTCTTTCCCTCTTTTTCTGCTTTTTATTTCTCTCTCCAGGCACCCCCCGGGGTCCCACATACTACCCCCCACCAAGAGGGCCGATTTTTTAAATTTTTAAAATGAATTTATTTACTTTTTTTAATACACGTAAGAAGATGAGTCGCGAGGGCGCATATTGGGTCCCGCAATGAATTAATTTTCCGCTCGAACCCTTGCGCTGCGAAAAAGTAAAAATAAGGGAAAGGAGGAGGAGGAGGAGGGTGGAGGGAGAAGGGGGCGTGGGTAGGAGAATAGTTTCCAGCGCTTCTATACTCTCGACGCCTTGAGGAACATTCCTCCTTTAAGGAGAGTGTGGGGGGCGGGGGGAGAGGGGAGGCGAAAAAATAAGTCCCTCAATCAAGAGCGCAAATAAAAAGAAGAAGGGCGCGAGGCGTGTGAAGGATCTGGCCCAAATACCCCTGGGGGTTCCCCTTTCCTTCTCCTCCCATCTTCCCCCTTCCCCTATCGCTCCCTTCCCCTCCCTCCCCCTCTCCCCCAATCCTCACCTAAAAAGTGCCATTCCCTCCCTTTGTCCTCGCCTACTTTATATTTCCCGTCTCAATTTTAGCGTCACAGTTCCCGCGCATCCGGGTTTAATTGTCTCCTTCCCTACTCCTTCTCCGTTACAGGATCCTTCCTTCCTCCCGCTGACGTGCCTTCTCTTATGACCTCCCACCCTCTTCTTCCCTCATCACCCTCCCCCCCCACAGACAACGCCCCCTCGTCCCACAATCCTCTCTTTCGCCTCAGCCTTTCGCTTTCCCCGTCCCACGTGAATCGCAGCCTCTCCTCATACTGTTAACAATCCTCCACCTCTTTCTCTCTCTCTCTCTCTCATCCCTTCTCATCCCGGTGTTCCCGCTCAGTGTGAATGCCAGGTGAGGTTACTGGAGCGATGGGAAGAGAGGGAGGGAGGGTGAGAGAGGGAGAGGGAGAAAAAGAGAGTGAGAGAGTGTCGTCCCCTTATTGTTCAAAGCGCCGAGAAAATGAAGCCGAGAGGAAGTCATTCTTATGCATCATGCTACATAGCACATGTAACATAGCATCTGCTATAGCATTGTTTCATATGGTGTACATGCTTGTGCACAATTCCACAGAGAAAAAATCATCCGCCTTGACCGGGATTCGGACCCGGATAGCCACGGAGTTCCACCCCATGGGGCACTCCTTAGCCCCGGCCATTATGCAAAGATGGGCCAGGGCGGTCGCCTATGAAGTGTTTATTCGATTTAATATTATAATGATTGCTTACCTTGATGACTGGCTCCTTTTTTTGCCAAATAACGATGAAATTGTTGTGAATAATATTGTTCTGTTTCTCTCTAATGAATTGGGTTTAACTATCAATAGTCGAAAAAATCGACTCACACCGAGCACATGTATTGAATACCTAGGAGTGACCATCAACACTGAAGCAATTGAACGAAAGTTAACCACCAATTCCCTCCAAAGAGTTCATTATATTCTCTTTGTGATCCCTAGACTACGCGCCGAGGATATCCCCAAAGCCGTAGGCTTCATTTCGTGGTGCTTGTACATACGAAAACTTCCCTACTTCCTGATAAAGGACCTTGCTCGCCGGCAGACGCGGTGGGCCCTGTTACTATGGGAGGAAAGAATATGGCATTCACCTCGCACCTTTTCCATGAATAAAGTTTCCATTGACGTTTACTCCGACGCCACGCCATTCCAGGCGGCGTGGGTTATCCCGAGCTTCGATAACCTTACGGAAATGTGGCCGTTCCATAGTGAGAAGCCGATCCTGGAAGCAGAAGCCCTGGCGGCCCTCATGGCGGCGAACCATGCCTGAGCAATCGCCCCTGATAATTGTGAAATTAAGGTGTTCATAGACTATCAAGCTGTTTTGTATTCGTTTCTTAGGGGTAAAGGTGTTCTGTTCTATGTAGAAAATGTAAAGTCTTTGTATTTGGATTTAATAAAGGATATATCACACAGTGTGACCTGGTGGTACGTACCCTCCGAATGCCACTTGGCCGACCGTCCTTTCCGGACCGTCCTACCTCCCTATGCCAGCTCGGCCGTTGATTCGTCGACGGCCGGGATGGTATATAGGTGGGATAAAGCCTGGGAAAGGCAGTCGGTTGAGTTGTCATGAAGAGGGAGCGTGCCACCGGATCTCCGTGGAACTGGAAATGGAACTCCGTGACTAGTCCCATATAGCTTAATGTCTGTGTACATACTGTTACGCCTTGACAATTTTGAACATATCTGGACCAGCTTCAGGGTATTACCTTTACGGAGTCACCCGCAAGTGTACATACGTGCGAATTACGCAGTGGAAAATTCGTTCACCTTGTCCGGGACTCGAGGCCGGATCCCTCGATAAGTGCATTATCTAGTTAGGTTACCTAGTCATCGTCCTCTGCTGTGGATTTTTGGTGCGGGCTTCGAAGGAACAAAATGCTCAAGACTGCCGGATTACGAGGCAAAGAAGCAGTGCGATCCGTGCGCCCAGCGCCACAGCCCCCCGAGATTGAAGCCAAACTCTTGACATAATGAGGCGTTATTTTTTTTATGATGATACAGGGACTACCCACGTTATGACTTTTAAGGGGTGACCCGCAAGCCCATGAAAACTCCACAGAGGATGGGGACGCGACCTCTGTTTCTTTCTTCGGTAGCTTAACTAGCTTGAGTACTCGTCGGGATATCAAGGGATACAGGGTCAAGTCCCGGTCAAGGTGAATCATTTTTTCTCCGTGGAATTTTCAACTTTTACGCCTAATTTACTCTAGTAAGGGTATGTGATTATGCGTCTATTTAGCTAGACATAGTGGCCAAATACAATGTAATAATGTTTGCCAATATTATTCTGCCAAGAACGAGAGTAAGAGAGAAATTGTTGTTTGCCGGTTGAAATTGAATTGGATGTGTAACTAACACCAGTATTTCAGGAAAAAAAATCGATGCTAAGTTTTTTTAGCGTTTTAGAACTAAGAGTGTTTCCGCAAATCCCAAAAAAAAAACAAAAAAAGGGAGCATCTTTATTCCTCTAGAGTTTTTCATTTGACGCCATTCCAATCGTCTTACGGACATTGAAGACATACATGTATTCTTATAGCATTTAGAGGTTTACGTGAGTGATAGTTGATCATTTTGTGTTTCTGTTAGTGCAATATGATATAAAAATTCAATTTGTGTTGAAACATCTCAAATAGGACGAAAATGTTCTTTCTTTAATTACGAAAATATTATCATATTATACCCAGCGGTGAAGTCAATGTTAATATCATTTCCCTGAATTGGACTTATTATACCTCCTGACCTTGTGAAACGCATTACATGTGACGCAATGGCACATTTAAAAATTGGTGAGTTGCGATTATAAAACACAGATCCAATCACCAATGTGAACTTCACCTATCCCAGCCGTTTTAGGAACCCGTGCCAATTCAGCCAATAGCAGTACACACAATCGAAAGATTTTACGGTACGTACAATGTACGGTACATGCAGCGTATAGTAAATAAAAGTGGCACATACAATAGAAGATTACTCCCGGTTTCGAAAGACCTCGGGTGATCAGGAGTTATTCTTTGAAATTCGTTTTGGAGAATCGAGTAATTCTTGGATAGCGAATACAGGTGTAAATATCGGCTTGATTAAAAATAGCTGATGTGTGGATAAACGAATAATTGGCCGAATTGATATCAAAGCATATCCCCTCGGAAGTATCCACTTTACCATGTACTGCATTCATTTCGAACTATAGCCGTACTTGTGATGTGGAATCGACAACTAGGGCTTGTACGCAAAAGTGGTCGAAACATTAATAAAACAAATTTGTAATGGCCGTCACCATCTTGCCATTTCTCATGAAAGTGCTAAGAAATGAGATTTTACTAGCAAACAAAAGTTTGTCAGGTCACGCTGGAAAAAAATTCTTGAACTTAAACAATTGGAGATTGATTCATGTGCATTCAAATTAGTCCCCACGTAGTTTGCAACCCTTGCCATACCGGGCGCCATTAGGAATTTGTACGACAGGTACGGCTGGCTAGTAAGCCTATTGTCTTACTAGCTCGTACCAAACCTTTCTTGATCGTGATGTTCACTTCACTTTGTGAATTTGGGAGAAATTAAGTACTAACGACTGGAACGCCTTAGTGTGGATTGGAACTCGGCCTTAAACTGCAGAGTTAGTGAGTGAAAACCCGACAAACTATCTCCTAAAAGTCTGGAGCCGGGTTGGATTGCTCCTCCTCACTCGGCTGCCTTCCTCTCGATGCCTCCGCACCTTCACCAACCCTCTTGCCTTTCTCTCCTGCTTTCCCCATCTCCTCCCCATCCCCGCATAAGCTCTCACTAGAGCTCTCCTTGGTGATGTCCCTCCGTCTCACGCGATGCATGAACCTGGGATCCCCTTGATTGTTGCCGCGAATCCCCGCCACTCTTATCCTTCCTTCCTCTTTTCACTCATTCCCACTTTCTCCCCTTTCTGCTCATCGCGTCGCCTTCTTCTTCCCGCCTCCTAAGCCTCTTTTCCTGACTCCACGAGCATTTTCTACAGGGATGGGGCCGTGCTGCGTAGGCAGGTACGCTGATCTCCTTCTCTTCATTGTCCCTCTTTCATAATCCGGACCCTGTAATTTTAATTCGATTGCTTTTCCAGCAGGGCTATTTTTTTATTTCACTTTGAACATTTACTTGCATTCTAAGCTTTGCTAATGACTAAGTAATTGAAGTATATATCCGTCCATCCCCAAGGGAAAGATGAAGGGAAAAATTTGGAGCGGTTACTAATGACAATGAAACTGGAAGGGTTGATGATGAATGGAGAAAACCAAAGCGTCAGGACTGGGCAGGAACTCTGACTGGGGCGTATTCAAAGATTTTTTCTCTCAAAGGAGTAAAACTGCCTGAGATGCATAAAGTAAGGAAGATGATTAACAAGAATAAGTCAAGGAAGCTCCGCATAACGATCGATTCTCGCGAAGTCGCCTAATCGCCGAACAAAATCTATTAGGAAATGAATTTATAATTTATTATTTGCTGGTGTGGAGAAAACATTCTCTTGATGGCGATGCGTTAACAATTTTACCCGAGTAGCTGAAATTAGTTGAAAATTCACAGAGACGGATAAAAGGTGATATTTTGATGGAATGTAAGATGAAGTTGATTGATAATTGACTCATTGATCGAAGTAAAATGACATGTTCAATCTAGGCTTCAGTATTGTGTGGTGGTCTTTAGTTAATCGATTGTAGAGTTAAAGGAATGATTCTCGGCGCATGAAATGAAACCTGTGAAGTGAGTCAGTTATTCATAATTCTGGTACAGACATTGACGGGCGATGTACTACTTGTATATCCTATCTTTCTTCTATTGAGCTGTTACTTTTCGACAATTTTTCTCAACAGTAATCTAAGCTTTGCTTTGTATTGGTTATCATGTCTGATGATAATATACACTGCGAAAACCAAATTGAATATTTTGAGTGAATTTGTTTTTAGAGTTAACTCTCTAAGGCTGAATACTAATCGAAATTTATATTTCATATCCTCTTTAAAATAGCTTGGAATCCCCAGGTTTCGTTGCGACACATTTTACATACTAGTTTCGAGAACGCGTTTGATCTGCTATACTATTTCAACTGAGCCATGGAATCAAAACCAATAAAACTGCCTAATGTGACAAGCGAGCATGATTATAGCCAAATTAAGCGCATTTCTGGATCGCTAAAATAGACTTAACCTGATGAGTTCCGAAAAAGTAAATCAACTTCTACTTGCTATAGAATCAATAATAGAGGGAAAGTAACCTTATCTTAGCATAAGACAAAAGAATTTTTCTCACATTTCTGTATTTTTTACCCAGCTTAATGGGCTGTAGTTTAAGTTTTACCTTCAAATTAAAATACTAGCGTTGTAACCTAAGCAAAATTTGATTTAAATTTTGAGCATAGGTTAATTGGGAATTATTTTGGCACTATTTAATGTTACCAGGTTCACTTAATGGTGGCAACAGCAGAGGCAGTGAGTAAAGATAATATCACTTTTAAAATGGAAGGTAATATTTTAGAGTAACACACGATGTGAATTTATGAAACTGGTACTACATATACATGCACTAACGTTTGAAAAATGTAAACTCAAATTTTTATTGATCAAATTGTGCTAAAACAACATGTTCTTACCTTTATCACTGAAACAAATTCTCTCTATGCCAAATCAGATGAAAGAATTGTTCTACCCTTTCATATTGCACTTGCGGTAAGCATCCAATTAGATAAAATGAAAATAAAAATGCAGTGAGTTGCGGTTGTAGATGTAAAGGGTGAGATGCTTACGGCATCATGATCTCCGCCTCATTCATCCGTCTCTGGGTACTCGAGGAGAGTTGCTGCAATCAATATTAGGACATATCATCTCCTGGTTTAGAACGTTCACGGGTGACCAAGAATTGTTCTTCGAAATTAGTTTTGAAAATGTCTTGTCCCTAAGAGGTCAAAAAGTATTCCAATCAAATATTCCTCCGCCAATGAAATATTCAAATGCAATCAAATGTTGGAATGAAAAAATTCTGCTTTTAAAATCAATGAAATCACGTAGGTCACCGATTTGGAAACATGGCCATTCTGTCTGGCATTCATAACCTGACAGCAAGAGAGAATGAATGTTCCCCTTTGATACGGCTCATTGAATCTTTGACGGTCATGAATTTACAACGCTTTACCTTACAAAGTAAAGGCATTATACCTCTATTTTAACCATGGAATTTAAAACTGAAATCATTTTCTGTGAAACCAAGTAATTTATGTCTTTGCTCAAAATTTATGATGAAGAGGAAGATATATTACACGATACATGCAAACAGCGTAAGTTGTAATCCGAATGCATTTTTTCTCTTCTTTCAAGAGGCTACTTTATCAATTTCCTACATCTCTAATTGAAATGCATTGAGTTATAACTGCAAAAAACAACGGACATGGATGATATTTCATTGTCCTTATCATCCCTAGATAGCTCACAATGGAAAAGAAAAAAATTCAAGCGTCGTTTTTCCCTAGATATAGTTTATGATCGGTGGTTACTTCCTTAGTTCAATGTGACAGAAAAAATGTATTTGAATTACAACCCTCGTTCACATGAGTCGTGTTCAACATCTTGAGGAAAATTTTAGCAAGAACGCGCACACCACCTTCATATTTCTATGTCAAACTCCTTTTATTAACCCCAGAAACTCTTCTAAACAAGACTTCCATGCTTCTTTTACTTCGTCTTGGCTGCCAGGCGAGTCACGGTGGCGTTCCATTTTTTACTGTCACTTGCTGAAGATGCCGTTGGGTTCTAGTTTTTCTTCGCCTGCTTGAGTTCTGGATGCCACTGCAGCGCAAGCCGCGAGATGCAAGTACCTACATAGAGTTTCTTTCCTCGCAAGATAAATGAAGATCCTTAATGGGATCTTAAGACTCAAGTGCCGACACTATGCTTTTTTAGGACGTTCGTTTACGGTAACTGGTATAGACCATAACTGAATGTCAATTTATTTTAAGTTTGCCTAATATTTCGGACCCGCGACAATAATTGTTAAATGAAACTAACTGTTATGATCTCCGCTCCAATAGATATTTGGCAAAAATCGATGGAAGTCAAAACCAATAGTTTTTAACGGCAATTAAAGACTGATAGGTCCTTCTTATTACAAAAGTAAGAAGACTTAAAGATATCGGTTAAGGTTGCACTCTGGGAAATTTCGGCATAGCAGCTTAAAATACAACAGGTTTAGATCATTAACATTTTCACCAAGGAATGTGAGCATGAGATACTTTATTGACCAATGACACGCACTTCAATCGAGCGATGAGTAATCACTGGAGAGGTGACTACTGACTGTGCTGTTTCATGCTGATATACTTCTATACTGAAACTCTTCGGGTAACAGGATGGGTTAATGTTTCAATTTCGCCAATGCTTCAATAAGTGTCTAGTTGATCATCGTAAGGGGTATGGAAATTATTAATTGGTCGCCTTTCATAACATTTGGCGGAAAAAATGGGCCGACTTATATTTTCTCCTGGAAGCTCGAGTGGCCGCTGATTGCCTGATAGTGTAGCCATTCTTCCAAGCTGATTTTCCTGTATTTTCGTGATTGCACCAAGTACAAGCTAAAAATGCTATGTTCTATTTAACAAAAATCCTGAATTCTGGTTAAAACTCATTCTCGTCAGGTGGATGCCAAAGGTCTATTTGATAAGGTGATCCCTGTATCCTCTCTGGCCTTTCATATTGCAATGAAGTAAGACCTTTTGATGATTTTCTGAAGGAATCAGTAAGCCGTATTTGCAGCCAAAGTTAATATGATTCCTCCTTCCTAATTTTTCAACATAAAAAAACATCCTCCTTTTAGGCTCTAATATTCCACAACCAAAAATAATCAAATGGGGTGATAAGCAGCAATAAATTGTCATAGAAATAGTAAATGTGAGAGTTCAAGCAAAGCACCAAGAAATGTGAAAATTCTTACCAAAACATGCTGAAACATTAAGAGGCTCGATGGTCGGCGGGTTCTTTAATTTACCAAATCTGCTTCACCAAGCTACACTCCCCTTCATTGAAAGAGTTGAGAAGAGACGCTATGGGTTTCATGTTCACTTAGTTGTTCATATTTTATCAGATGCGGTGTTGGCAAAATATGGCCAGCAAAAAATGTATTGAACAGAGGCAGGTGAGAATCTTTCAGAGTGTAACATTCTTTTGTTGTTTTATTCGATAAATTTTTGCCAAGTTAAATATGAATGATAAAGTACAGTTTCTAGCATTTCATGTTATTTGTAATAATTTTAAAAAGTTGCAAATATTAACATTTATACAATTTAATTTTTAATTATTTTATCACCCGAGTAAAACACAATGTGCTATTGCTTGTTTACTTCTGAGGAAGAATATATGTATGCATAAATATTAATATTGAAGTTAAATTTGGGAGATTCATCCTAATATTTATAATTATTTCCGTGTAGTTTTAATATTATACTTCATATTTAGAAATAAAACATACCATATTTAGGCCTACATGCATCGTCGTACACTCTTGTATGTTGGTCTAAATAAAAAAAGCCAGTTATTCATCTTCTTCTTTTGTGACAAATTAATGACTTTTTTATTTTAGAAAGAAGCCACATGTTTAAACTACATTATAAAAAGTTTTGTTATGGAAATATCGCTAATTTAACAAAACTTTGTGGATAAAAAGTACTTTTTAGGTTGAGGGTAACAACTTCCGACAGATTATTTTTTAACGATGTCGATTTGTGCCAAATTTGGCGTGGTACAGCTTTTTAAGTTGCAGAGGAAAACCTGACGAAAAAGTCTTGCGGGGACTGGATTTTTTCCGGAGGTAAAATCCTGTAATTTTCAAATCGTTTTTTATACCATTTTATTTATATCACTTTATTAGGTTACATATGCGGTGCAGATACTAGCGTCTTTAGCCTCACGTTGTTTTTAAACCTCCTCCCGAGACGTTTCAATGAATTTAGGGAGGCATTCTACCCGCAGGACAACCGACATTACCGCAGGATAACCTTGACCTCGAAAAACGCGGTTACTTTTGCGATTTGAAATGGCTTATATGATGGATAAAATGAAAATGGCTTATAGCTCTACTGCATGGTAACCGCGAAAAGCTTATCCTTCCTTCATGTGTTCAAAAGACCAATTTAATCTTTTACAAAATAACGTCAACCGTCTACCCTACACATAAGTATTTTGGAGACTTAGGACGGAAATTCACAAAATGGATATTTAGTAAAAGAGGGAATACATGGAAAATGACATAGAGGATCTGTTTTATTGTACGCCAAATCAATTGTTATGAATTTACTGTCAATTATGTAGGTTATTGAGCATGTTTATGCTGTATATAAAGAATATGCATGTTTCAGCGGAAGATAGTCTGTTCTTAGTTTTGGTCTTTAAATTCGCGCCCCAAGTTTTTTGATATGAACGAAATAAATATTCGCTGATTGGACTTCGGTGAAAAATTTTAAATTCTAATTTATGCTATCATTGTTGGCTATGAGGAGTTATTTCAGTATCCGGTAGTCATTAACGTAAAATAATGGAATCTTTAAAAGCCCGTCGGGCGCGGAATTATAGATTTAATGATGTTTGCGGAAATTGTTCGTTCGATTCGATGTAACCGTGGCTCTTTCGATACATGTCTTCGCCGCCATTAATTTGCTTACTGAGAATTTACTGCAAGGCCAACCACACCCAAGGAAATCTAGGGATATACGGCGGAAATCATCATTTTGAATACATACACACTGCCACCATATATGCTCATAGAGGATACATCAAAATAACAACAGTAAAGGCGGACTCGTTCACTTTGCAAAGACGTGTATCGAAGGAGGATTAGCGATGTATTAAAGGGTATCAGGCTCAACTTTGTGGAAGTAATTGACATTGATATCCATTTCAAAATGAAAGAAAATGGTAACTTTTCACAGAGAATTTTTAATAATTACCTTTTAATTTTAGTAATTATTAAAAATTCTTTGTGGAAAGTTACCATTGTCTTTCATTTTGAAATGGATATCAATATGAGGATTAACGACTTTGACTACGGAGTAATCAATTTTCCAATCCGGGCGCCATGTTTCCACCATTCTCCATCCGCGCCACCTCGTTGTCATCTTTCACGTCACCAATGCGTCGTCGTCCGGGTCCCTCCGCGGAAGCAATCCAAGGCGATACAATATCAGAGCCACAGCCTCCCCCTGTATCTTTCCTCTCGGAAACGCAAAATGTTCCCCTACCCTCCCTATTTCACTCTTTTCGTCCACCACTCGTTCATTCCTCTTTCCCCCCCCCCTCCTCGCCTCCCTAGGTTTCATAGTTCCCCACCCCCGTCCGTTCTCCCATCCCCCGACCCCACCCACTGACTGCCCTCCTCTCGCAATACCTCGGATGCCTCTTTCATCAAGTCTCGTCACGATTTGCCAACAAAACCTTCCTCCTCCTCGTGCGATCCTTAGCGCGGCGTCATATTCTGCCGCTTCCTCGACCCCTGCACTCCTTCCCCCTCCTCCCGTTCCCGTTTCCCCCCATCCTCCTCCACCGCCGCACGTCACAACTCCCCCTCCCATTCCTCGAAACCTTCTCTCCACCCAAACCCCTTCTCCGTTTCCATCTTTCCCTAACTTATTTCCTGCTCTTCCCTCATCTCTCCATTTCTTTCTCCTCCCCCGGTTTTTTTATTCCGATCGCCATTTCCGCCTTATTACGAAGACGGCTCAACTCCGCAAAAGTATATTTTTTTTCCGCTATCCACATTTTGGCCAAACTTTCCACTTCAGCTGCGGTGTTCCTTTTCTCAGCGTTTCTGGAACCATTCCCGCGTTTGCCACTTCCGATTTGCTAATAAGCTCGTAATTTTTACTTCTCATTCCAGCGCAACGTGGTCAGAACGACATTGGTGCGTACTTCAAATTTAAAGATGTATTAAAATTCATGAAAAGAGCCAGGAAGCGTAAGTTATAATTAAAGATTAATTTAAACTGTGCATAAGGGTAAAGGAATTTTTACTCATGCATTTATTTCGGTAGTCTGGTGACGATCGGCGGGGGCGTCCAATTCTTGTAAACATGTTCGTTTTGTCTGAAGAGTCCGGAATTTGGATTATCCCTTTGTTGGTATGCTCATCTCAAAGATGGAACTGTAAACCCACATTCCGAGTACTCATAAGTAAAGCCTCCGACAACACGTGCACGTTTACGGGATTTAAACTTTCGCTGTCGATGCTATGCTATGATATAAATTTATTGTAACATTTGCCGTACAAACTCCTTAAAGCAATATGTTAGCAAAATATGACTTAATATAAGTACTGATGGATAAAGGTTTCTCGGGTCTTCCACCGGGTGAGCAGGTTCATGGGGCCCGTTTCGGTGAACGACTTGTCCTCCATCATCAGGGAGGGGGAGGGGGGTTCAGCTTCCGAATGCCGTTTCCTCAGTCAAAAATGTTTATTCCCAAAATATAAAACATAAAATATACATTATACATTAAGGGGCCCCGTTATAGGATTTCTCCTCTTCAGGGTTGAGTAATATTTACAGTTAAGAATGTTATTAGAAAGAGCTGTTGCATATTTACAGAGAGTGCCGTTCCATATTTACATTAAACAAATGAAAGTAGATTCAAAGTATTGATTGATTGTGTGTTTGACATTGGAACCGGAATGGCGTATGGCCTGGCATTTGCTTTAAGTCGTGAGGAAAACCGGAAAAACCTCACGCAGGCCGCCGTATTAGGTTGTATTTGATTGAGTAGGCGTTGGAATTCTTAGTGTCTTCTTGGTCCTAGTGATACAGGCGGGGTCGCGGTGGTCGGGGTCGCGGTGGTGGTGGTCACGAAGATGGTCGGCGTTACGAAGGATGACGTAGCGCCGGTTTCTTGTAGTGGTGGTGCTTCCATGGGTTGTATATGTTGATGTCCTCTAATTCTCGTGCTGATTTGGTTGATATCCTTTGTTTCTCGTGCTGGAATAATGAATTTATGTTTAAATTCAGTCTGATAATTATTTACAGGTACATAATTTAATTATTTACAATCATGCAATTTATTTTAAGGGCATAGATGTATTTAAATTAGTGGCATAGTGCATTGCACTTGGTCTTAATTATGTATTAATAAGTTTGATTTTCTTCCTGGAGACATTTGTACAAGTTTATATACAAGTGGTTGTATGTTCAATTTTTAGATATCAGGTGAGCCATGCAAAGTACTTTGTCTATTTAATAATACCATTATTTAAGCTGAAAATTGCTCAATTGCATTTGTTTTCTATTAACTATCTCCCAGAAGAAAGAATAATGAATTAAAATGAAACTTAGAGTGCAGCACGATAGTTGTTAATAGTATTTACAAGACTATATCATGCTGTCAAAACAGAGTGGAGAGAATAGTAACTTAGCCATATTAATATGTGCTGCGTTTCGTCTTCGCAATCGTGGCGAACTGCGAGTTGCAGGAGTACGCCGCCTTCACGGAGTATCCCAGAATCTCGCGGGCCGCTGAGTCCACAATCTCGGCTACAGCCGGGCGGTCATTTGGATGGAGGTTCGCCAGTACCAGGCTTAGCAATCTTAGAAGTCCTGAGATAGTTACTGGCTCGTCATTTGCAGGCACATCTGAAATGGAAGGGAGAGGGACAGAGGTTAATGGGACAGTTAGACCCAGCCCCGCCGGTACCTTCGGGCGCTGGGGGCACTTCCAGTCCCCGGCGTGATGCTCTCCGCCGCAGTTGGCGCAACAAAGACCGCTAAAGCGACACGCTGCGGCGGAGTGGTTACCGCCACAGCGCGGGCACCTTAGCGGCTTCGTGCACATTGATGCCAGGTGGGTGTACTCCTGGCACCGCTGGCATCGAGCAGGCTGGTGGCGAGGTGGGTGGGAGGGCTCGGTGCGGTATCTTTTTCCGCAGTAAATTAATACTTCGTGCAATAGGCGGTGAGTGGAGGAGGCGTCCTTTAGGTTGATCCTCATCAGGGTAGTTGGTCTCTTTGTGGCTCTTGCCACGATTCTTCTTACTCCTTTGTGCTCCATTTCAGCGAAGCGGAGGGCGTCCTTGATATCATCCTCTGTCGTCTTCATGTCGACTCCTCGCACCACAACTGAAAAGGAGAGAGAGATTCTATTAGTTACCTGAGGGGTTCCCACTCGTCTAACAGTCACGATGCTCGGCTGACCGAGGCGATCGTCCAGCTTACGCTTACTCTCCTCCCCCTCAAAGAGATCCGCGAAGACTTCGGGAATTATGAGTCTCGCGGTTCCCTCTGAGGAAAAGAGAGAGCATTCGCAACCGCAAGGTTGCGGGAAAAGTGAAATAAGGGCTAGGTAGATGGACTTCTGGTTAAAGTTGTTGGGGATGTGGGAGAGGAAAATATAGGTATTATTTTTGAGCGAGCTCAGGTTATCAGGTTTGAGGCGAGTGGGGGGTTGCAAGAGGAGGAGACTGGGGAGGGGGAGGGGAGAGGGGCAAAGGGGAAAGACAAGTCAAAATATGTTTATTTCCACACCGAAACAAATACAAGTATAACAGATAACAAAAACAATGGTGTGGACCCCGTTCTAGGCTGTCGCCTCTTCAGGGAAGTCACTGGAATACTTTTACAGGTGCGGGAAGATATTGGCCCGGCATTCGCCCTAGGACGGTGGGAAACCCGCTAAAACCACCGCCAGGCCACAAACTTAACAATATAAAACAAAACAACACAAAGAAATAACAAATCTTAGAAATTTAAAATACAACACTGAATAAGTCTCTGCATAAATAATATATATATATATATATATGTCTCTGGTAATAAAGAAATCACTGGGGATCCGTTAATAACGTGGTTAAACTATGAAATATATGTCTCTGTTAACAATAAATAGATAATAAATAGTCAATATCACTGGGAATCACTGGGGGGAGGGAGGAATAAATATGGGTATCACTGGGGATGTGTGGGGGAGTCACTTGGGGCAAGGGTTGCTGGGGGGGCCACTGTGTCGGACGCCGATTCTTCTTCTCTCTTCTTCTTTCTCTTCTTTCCTTTTTTCTTGGGGCGGAGAGGAAAACCTGGTGTGATGGTAAGCTGCGCGGGTGCGGGAACCGTGGGTCTGATTGTATGAGGTGGTAGCGCGACCTCCGGGTGATATAGATGGAGGTGGTCCGAGATGAATCTTGGCGTGGAATACAGCTTTTTCTTAGGTTTTCTGGGCAGTGGACCACCTGCTGTACCAATTATGGAATCCAGAAGCGCCCTGTTGTTCTCCGCTATCCTCCTTGTCCCGTCGCAGCGTAGGCGGCACAACCTGTGAAGCAGAGGTTCATTATTAGTGAGGTCATATACGGTGCGGGAACGGGTCAATGGGTGCAGGTCGAAGGTCTGCCTGAGGATCCTTCTCTCAAGGGTGGCGTACGACTTTAAAGTTTGTCGTAGCGGGAGAATGGCCAGCGCGGCGTACTCCATGACTGGCCGTATGAACGACATGTATAGGAGCAGGCCGCACCTCGCCGAGACTCCCCGCCCCCTTGCGCGTACCGCCCTGATCAGGTTACTACGCCTACTACACCTTGCGACCACGTTCCTCACGTGCTTCCTGAAAGTAAAATGTCTATCGATTAGTGCCCCGAGATACGTCGCCGTGTCTGTGTCCTGGATCCATTGGTCCCATAGTCGTAGCCTGCAACCATCTGGTTTACTTCCTAGAGGTTTGGCGATGAGTAGTTGCGACTTGCTTGCGTTGGGTCGCATCCTCCATGTGGTGAACCATTTTTCCAATCTCTTTGCCATCTTCTGTAGATTGTTTGTGGCAGTCCGGGCGGAATTCCCTGCGCACCATATCGCGGTGTCGTCTGCATATTGGCATAGAGTGACCGCGCCTCTTGCCCTACCATCAGTCGGCATATCATGGCAGTACAGGGTGAACAGCAGGGGGGATAGTACGGTGCCCTGGGGGACACCTGCTTGGAGGGGGAAGAGTGCAGAGTGGTTTGAGGCCACTCTTACCCTTGCGTTTCTGTCCCTGATGAAGCAGTTTATGATGCGCAGTAGGTTTGCACCCACCCCTGGGAGCTTTGCCATTTTACACATCAGCCCATCATGCCATACACTGTCGAAGGCTCGTTCGATATCCAGGAACAGTGCTGCGGCATATCTGTTTCTGTTTACGGCTTCCGTGGCGGTGCTTGTTAGGAGTGCCAGAGGGTCGAGGTGCATCTACGTGGTCGAAAGCCATATTGGTGTTGGGGCAGGACACCATTGGCCTCGAACACGGTGCTCATCCGTCTTGTTAGGATTCTTTCGAACCACTTGCCGATGGTGCTAGTGAGGCTGATGGGCCGGTAGTTCTCCGCTTTCTTTTTGTCCTTTCCTGGCTTAGGTATCATTACCATTGTAATCCTTTTCCAGGAATCAGGGTAGTATCCAATACATAGTATGGCATTGAAGATAGACATCAGGAGTGGGGCGCAGGCAGGGGCCTTTTTGACATGAAGGGTGGTTATACCGTCGTCGCCCGGTGCCTTGTTCTTCCACGGTCTGCTTTCCTCCATTTCCTCTGCAGAGATTGGTTGGAGTACCGGGTCGTCCTCTATCCTGGCTGGTGTCTGCAATGGTCTTAAAAGTATCTCAGCAGTCTGCACTGCCCTCGTGCACCTGTCTTTTTTGACTTCGTCAAAGAGGGGATCTTCGGCGGGCGTGTAAATTTCTGACAGGACTCTCCGGAATTCCTCAGCTTTTGCTGTAGCTTCAGCGATCGGAACCCCGGTAATGTCAGTTAACGGGCATGTTTTAGCCTTGTGTTGTCCTGTCAGTATTTTGAATTTTCTCCAGAATGCGCCGCCGTCCCTGTAATCGAGTGTTCTGCAGGCATTTTCCCAACTTTTTTCCTTCTGCAGAATGACCTTCCTTCTGATGAGGGCATTCATTCTATTCCATTCAGTCTTTAGGTCGGGGTCTTTTGTTCTAACCCAATCCCGGTATATCGACCTCTTTTGTTTAATCATATCCACCACATCCCTGGGTAGTGGTGGCCTCTTCGGGTCGATTGTTTTCGTCGGGATGCAGCCTGCAGCCTCTTTAAAGGCGTCCTCCATTGCCTTTAGGGCACTGTCCACCTGGTCCGTCGTTTCTATGCCTTCAATGTGCTTCGTCCTTTCAGCGATTGTGCTGTTGAATGTGTCCCAGTCTGCCTTCTTGTAGTCGGGCCGGGTGACGGAGATGCAAGGGAGAGGATCCACGAGGTAGAGGGGGAAGGAAAAGGGCAGGTGATCGGAAGTAAGGCAATCGTCCACCGTCACGTCACCCGAGAGTGCCATGAGGTTTCCGGTTACCAGGGCATGGTCGGGGTATGAACACCCATTGCCCACGAAGGTGGGCGACGGGATATCCAGGCGGGTTAGGGAGTGCTGCAGAAGGTAGGTTTGCAGAATCCTCCCCTTAGCATTCGTCGCCTGGTCCCTGAAGGAGGTGTTTCTTGCGTTCAGGTCTCCTATAATTATGGCTGTTGGACAGGACGCTATTATGTGGTCCAGGAGTTTCACAGGGAGTTCCACGTTGGGCCTGGAATAAATAACACATATTAAAATCTTCCTCCTCTTTAAGTGGACCCGGGCGAGAACTGCTTCATTCCCCGGGGTGAGGCAGTCTTGTGGGATGTCTTCCCTGACGGCGGCTATGTCATTGCGGATTAGCAGTGTGGTGCCTCCCGATGTGTTGCCGAGCCTCGCGGTGCTGAATTCCTGAAATCCAGAAATATTGACACTTGAGTTGGGACGCAGATAGGTCTCCACCAGCCCCATGATGGCGACCTTCCTTGTCCTTATGTGCTCTTTCAGGAGGGGCCTCTTTTGGCCCAGGCCACCGCGAATATTTATAAAAGAAACCCTCGAATTTTGGCGGGTATATATACTCTCTCCTCCCGGGTCAGGTGCCACCTGATTGGCTGTGGCGTCTGCAAGTTTTCTCGCCTTCCCTGACGTATTTAATGGTGGCCACGATTGGTTTCCAAGTGTTACTCAATTGGAAACCTGCGTCTCTATTGATGTTTCTCGGCTGCAGACGGATCTCGATGGCTTCTTTAACGAGGCGATCCCAATGACCATGAGTGCGGCTGATTATTTTGAGAATTTAAATCTGAGATCCTTCATAAGTACTGATATATGGAAAAGAATAACATTGCCTCCAGAATATATTTGAAATTGATAGTAGCAAAATTATTAGAATCTATTTTCGTAATTTGCCGTGGAACAGCTCGATTCTTTGTATTTACTCATAATTTCATGGATCAAATAAAGAGAAAAGTACATAGGAAGAGACACCTGGAGGTAGGGAAACTAGCATGAGGTAGGGAAGGCTGGAGGGCTGTAGTCAACCAATCTTAGGATTGAAAGACCGATAATGACTCTTAAAATGTCTTAATTTGTCCAAGTTCTCATTTAACGAGGTATTTTGTTCTAAACAGCGCAGCGGTGGACTTGACAAAGGATTTATGAAACATCCTGGTTCTGTGAGGGGAAGATACAGGTTGAGTGGATTACGCACGAAAGAGTTTCATGCGTAACTTTGTGAAAATATTGTATATCAATATTGGTAAAAATGAAATAACTCGAAAGTAACCTCTCCACCGTCGTAACCTGCCCCCCGCCTAACTTTGTTTTGCTATAGAATCGGAAAGTTTATGTTGTACCTTGATAATGACATAAAGTGCCGAAACCATGGTCGGTTTTCATTAGCGTGGGAATTACTATCGGGTTATTTCATTTTTACCAATATGAATAGATTGCATTATTTTCATTATGAAATGAATTATAATGAATTTCAATATTCAACGAACATGACAGATTTCCGAGGGATAGTGTGCAAAAATCAAATTGAGGAAAAATTAGTCCTAATAAATAATTTCTTGGTGTATAATCAAGGAAATATTCTCTAGGTTTTAAGCTGGAATAGTATCCAATTAAAGTTTTTTGAAATAAAGTACGGAGTCAAAATTCTTTTGCTTTCATAGATAAATTAATCTTTAATTCTTGGAAGAGGTTGAATGGGTATTCCAAGCGATTATTCGAGCACTTCTTGCGATTTCGAGGAGTCTAGGTTTATATCCCAGTCCATATGGATGATTTTTCCCTATGCATTCTGTACAATATGTGCTACTGTTTATCTTAAATTTCCTATGAAAAATTGGGCTTGCTAAGCATTGACTTATTGTATAGTTTTGTTGTGAAACATATGTTGAAATAAAGAGTAAGACATTCCTTTTTTCGAAAGAGATTTTAGCCATAGATGTTTTTCATACGATTTGATGGAAGTGAATGAGAGATGTCTTCGGTGAATAATCCCTTCGGCCAAATAGGAAAAAGTGCTCGTACCATTATTTCCTGAGAAGTAAAAATGTATTGAGTACCCTGATACGAGAAATCTAATATTTGAAATACCTGATCCAAGCATTTTAAGCTTAGCAATGTAGAAAAATTTCAATTAAGTCAGACTTTATAATGCTTATTTTTTTCGATTTACTGGCACTCCGTTCTTATTCATTACCTCAGAATTACAATGAAGTGTGTACAACCGTTGAAATTCTCTTAATACCCAAAGAAAGAATCAATACCTTAATTTAAAAGTAATAATTCTACATTTTAAGCGTTAGCAAATTTTGTGTGTCAGCCAATTTTCATGGAAAACTATTCAGAATTTTTATTAGCATTTGATATGAGAAGGCATACTCTCGTTGTAATAGCCAAGAATTATATGAACCTTTAAAAGAGGAAAGACTCTCTTCAACAGGGTACTCAAGGCGATCGCTGAGTTGATGTTCGATCGATATGAATTATTTAATGAAATTGTAAACAGTAATTCCACACACTTAATAGCATTTTTATGGATGTTTTCATATGCATAATGTAACCCGTTACATTAAAATAATTGGTTACCAATGCACAGACGTGATTTGTGGGTCAATGTAATCTTGGCAATTGGCTGAAGAGATTATTACCTCTTAATACTTTCTACTTGCTTCACAATAATAATTCTTTCATCGACATCGGAAATTCGCAAAACTATTAGAATGCACCTTTATTAGGGAAGTACGATCATAGTCTTTTCCTTCTGAAAAATGACGTATTCTGAAGTTACCTCTAAATGAAATCAAAATTCCATCGTTGCAAATGAATAATTGTAAAGCTCAAAATATTTTATTCACTTAATCAATTTAACTGCTAAAAAATCTGTACTTATGAGTCCCTTTTTGGAATTTACGATTCTTTATGCAAAATAATTATTTTATGCTTTCTTTTAAACATTTATCATAGCGCAGAAATCTTCAATGCGTATTGGAATACTGGATATTTCAAAAATTATTGTCAAGTTATGTTCTGAATTGATAAAATACATGGAGTTCCAATTGAATGGGCATATGGGAATAAAGGATTGAAGAATATTTGTAAGTAAATCCTCTCAATTGGGCGCTTGGGAAGTTTTGAGCTATGGGTGGCAGTGGAAGAGCTAAAATGTCACATAGATGGCGAGAATTAATAAGTTATGGGTAACTGTACATACGAGAAGAGCAGAAACATTTGTTTTGAATGGACAATTTGCTGGAAGTTCCTTTGCATTCTTTCCAGTCTAGAATAATGGAAACTTTATGAAATTTATTGTCAGTACTTGTTTTACTGTGAGCAAGATTGCGAAATTAATTTGATTATTTTCGATGTTATCTCAAAAATTATTTTTCCTCAATGACGTTTATGTAAACCGTGTGCTTGTAGAGAAATCGTAATGGTAGCTATTTCCTTTTTAAATCGCGATCTTTTCAGCTACATTAGATTCATATTAATATTTATTATCGGTTCAAAAAACTGGCTACTATATGTCGTGCTCTCATTGATATTTCACCATGAATTTTACACTTTGCTCAAAAATATTCTTAAACTCATTGCTCTCCGGTGAAAAATGCATGAATGATTTTAAGAGTAAACAATTAGTTAATGGCAATCGTATTCATGGCGGCAGGCTAATAAAGTTCTCTGCAATTTGCTCGACGATTAACATTGAAGCCGGAGGAGATTAAATATGCCTCGGGCAGGCATAGAGCAGATTATATTGGAGAACTAGAGCGAACTAGTCCCCGCGAACAATCTCTTTAATTCGCTTTATATTTGCCTAATTCCTACCCTCCATCAACTGATGTATTCACTTTTTCCTCATTATTCCACCTGCCTTGATTTCAGATCGCTTACTTCCCCTTGTATTGCTTTAAGCTGCTCTCGCGTATGTGTTTCCCTGTTCACATGCACGTGCATCAGTCTTCCTAATGACGTCTCCTCACTAAATTGCCTCGTTTTTTCCTTGCTAACCTAGCTACTGCATTTTAAGTCGCATCCATTCGATGCACGTAGAAAGATTCCCCGTCTGTCTTCTAAGACGTTATAAAATACGTAAGGTGTGTACCTCAGGTATTAAACGAAGTATCCCACGTTTAAGGAACGCACTGATTAATATTTGAATGCCTGCTGATCGATTCCAGTGAATTAGCATTGTTTTTTAAAAGCTGATTTTCTTCTTCGGGGTTTTTTTATGTTTTTGTTAATGCCACTTAAAAATATTCCGCACGTATCAGGCTACGAAAATTGATATCCCTCACAGAATTTGGGCAACAAAATAAAAATTTAATAGTATCATCCCTTTTGCGAATGACGTCCTCGTCTTTGTATCGAAATAAATGATAGCCTTGATACGTTAGATTCGTTATCGGGATATTTCAATCAGGCCTCCGATTCTTAGCCAAAAAAGAGAAGTCGTTCTTTCTTTTTCTCTTTCCCCGTCCATAACTTCCCATATCACCGTTTCTCCGTAGGGGGTGGTATGTTGGGGGAGGGTTAGGGAGTGAGGGGGATGGAAGCAGGGCCGGAGGAGGGCTGCTGAGGTAGGGGGGGCGTCGATGGGGAGAACGGCGTCGCCGGCGTATTAACTAAACAGACGAGGAGCGCTCTTCTTGGAATTCAGCGACGCTTCCGCCATTTTGACGCCAACCCCCAATGCCTTCCCTCCCCTCCACTCTCGTATTGTATTTATTTATTTAGTTTTATTTTTTTTATTCCCAGTCCGTCGGAGGATCACGTGAGCCCGCCATGGGGAGAGGTGCGGAGGCTGATTTGAGGCGTGGAGTGCGCGTCGCCCTCTTATGACGACGGCCGGGGGGAAATGAAGAGTGGGCTGAAGTCCCTAGCCCCTCCGCTCCCCAGGGCAACTCGCGTCACCCCTTGCCCTTCCTTCGCTCCATCCTCACCCTATCCACCCTTCCCTTGCCCCCCCCCCCAACCTCCTCCCTTCGGGCGTAGCTGATCCGAATTGTCCTCACGCTCACTCGCCACGGACGCATATTTACGCGTCACGTACCCCTCTCCACCTGCAGACGGAGTCTTTCAAAGTTGGTGTTTGCTCACATTCGTATAAGCACGAGTGTGTAGACATTTATAAGTATCAACTGAGATTGTCGAGTGGCGATTTTGATTATCAAATACGTGGATTGGAATTACTCGATTGAAATTCAGCAATGTTTTTCGGAAAGGAGTATTCCGATTTTGAAGGCTATAGGCCGAAAATATGTGATTAAAATTACATTTAAGCACAAAACACATACCCAAATATCGTAATTGAACCTGTAGTACGATGAGAAAATGATTGAATGAAATGGAATTGAGGATAATTACTCCCACGCTGGATGATCCTATCGTTATCATAAAGAAGGAGACGAATAAAAAGAAACACATCATATTGCTAGGTAATTTTTGCTTGGCAACGGTATAGAACGACTTACCGACAGCTAACCATCATCAAGAGGGCCAAATAAGGATTTGTCTATCGGTGGAGGGTGAGGAAATTTCCCAAAGCAAAGGAAATAAGAACAAAGTTTCGAGGTCCTTATATGTAGGTGAAAAAATGCTGCTAAATCATCATGTTTAGGCACTCAAGAGGTGGAAGAATAAGAATGTATCTCATTAATTTATGCGCCAATTTAAAATAAATAATAAACAGTGGCAAAAGAATGGAATCAGTGATTCCATTAATTTTGACACTATGAAAGAAGTAAAATTTTTGCTTGTGTCATCCAAAAGTTTACAACTGTTATTCATTATGATTCATCAAAATGTATATGTAATTTTATTTCTTAAAGCTGATTGGGTAAAAGTGTTACATTGACACAAATTGATGTATAAATTGTGATAGTATGAGAATGAAATGAAAACTTTCCGCGAGAAATATAGTGACTGATGGAGACGGAAAATTCAGAAAATGCTGTAAAGGGGAGAGCAAGTTGTTAATTTTAGTTGCTTAGTACGAGGAATATTTGGACATTAGAGATACAAGTCTGATATAGTTACAATATAAGTTATTTTTTACGGTTGGTAGCCCTGCCGTGTCCCAGAGTTCGCATGACGAAAGATACTTACCAGACCTTACTTGTGATAACATTTTCCTCTCACTGGAAGTTTAAAATGACCGAGCCATATCCAAATCCCACCAAATGCGAGGTTTGTTTTGTGATTTTTTCATTCCCGGCGAAACGAGAGACTACTACTTAAATTCATCGACAACTCGACTCTGACCACCGTAAAGATGTGATAATCCGGAATAATGTGGCAAAATTATATCTTCAATTTCAGCTAGAAAAATGTGATTTGCACTTTAAAAGGAGTGGAAGACCATCCGTTATCAGTGAAGAATTTCTCCATAAGATTGAAGAAAAAAATCAAGAAGACAGGCATTTAACTACTGCAGAGTTTATTGAACAATGTCCAGAGTTGTCAAAAACAGATATTTATGAAACTATGACTGATAGATCAGGCTTTCGGAAACTGCACACAACATTGGGTGCCAAATGCGTTAAAAAAATCACCTGACACATTGAATAGTCGTTGCGCAGGCGGGAGACTTCCATGAAGTGGCTTTTAAGGAGAAAAACTCGTTCCAAGGCTCACTGAGTACGCTGGCTAGTAAGTTGGAAAAGTAATCATGGTTGCGTTATAGTGCCACTAAAAGTGTTATTACCGTAAACCTGAGTGAAACCGGTAAAGATTTTTTGGATTTTGGTACTCGTCTACTCTTAATTTTCTTTCATTGAAATATTTACTGAGGAAACTAAATCTGTCAACTAATCGTTTTACCTGATTCTTAAATCATGTAAAACGATTTCTAAACGATATTATTTTCCCGGTGTATTATGTTTAAATATCTTTCTCGGGCTTCGCACATTACCCGGTGCGAAGCCCGAGAAAGAAATTTAATCGTTTTACGTTTAAAATTTAGTTATCCAACCGCTAAAAGCTCAGAGAAAACGTTAACTTTGTACTACCTTCACCTTGCAAAGTTTCGTGAAGACAATACACGTTTCTTTGGAAACTCATAGAAATTCGCGTATTTTTCATCTTCACCCCATTAATTTAATGCTCGCTCACCTTCAGTTTCCGTATACTTGTGAAAGGTCTTACCAAATCTCTTTGCTGGTTAGATTTTCCTTAGCAAAGCATTTAACACTTTTCAAACCATTTCTAACTTCGTTGAATCTTTTGTTGGCGATCACCTTGATCGCTTCAAGGTTTTCTAAAGGGTTATCCAACCGTATACCAAAGAACAATCCCCATGATAATTTTATCCACCAGTCACCACGTTTTCTTTGGTAAGCCCATGGTATCCAGCAAACCAGCCACTAGAACGACGAAAACATGTAAAAACAGAACACTTCGATGCACCATATTCACCCATTGAACTGAACTTTTTAGAAATTTTAGCGAATAGAAAAAGTTATTGTTGTTGTTTAGCGACTTGGAAAAGTTGTAAAGCATATATTCCTATTTTCGCAACAGACTATCACCCTAAAATAGTTTCTTGAAATAGGAAAAATACTTATTAAGCAATATTGTCGGCCAGGACGGTACGACAGCTGAGGTTTGGCGATGTTGTAGTGATAACGTGGTGACACTGAAGACAATGATTTAGTAACCAACCAGCGGTGAAACTCGGAATCGTAGTTTTAGCATTGTCTGGTATTGCCCACTTGTGTCCAGGATATGGACCAACCTCTTCTGTTAGCCCATCGATTCCTTCCAGAATCGAAATTTTCATGTTCGTACCATCTTCACACCGCTGCTTTCACCCTGGTTTACGTTAATAAAGAGTGCGTAAGAAATATGCTATGTTATTTAGATCTTTACTATCCAGAATATCCAAATCCCATTGAAAAAAATTCTGAGAGAAATGTAAAGGAAACACGGAGTTGAGGCAAATGTTGGGGAAGATAGGAAAACGATAACCATAGGGTTCGATGGTCAACTTTTCGTCATCCGTCTGGCATGTATCATTTGTAATTGCAGTGATTTTGCCTTTTTAACTCATCCCAAGACACTATTTTTCCCACAATTTGGAATTTAATCATGCTCTGCCTTGGGATACTTTCAGTTCTAATTTCACTAATATCTCCGAGTCCTTTTCACTCATCGGGGGAACGATATCTCCAGGTATAAGTGTTATAGGACTGACATGTTTTCTTTAAAAATTTATTAAAATGGGATGCGGGAAACATCTTTGAAGTCAGTTCTCCCTCTAGATTCACTCAGCTGTTCTCCGGGAAATGCTCGCAAAGACCTCTCGAGCGCCTCAATGTCTCTGCGCTCCGCTGGTGCGAAAGAGGTGGTGCGCTTGTTAATTTGCTCAGCCCGTCGCTCCTTTTGTGGTGCCGCCACCAGTCTCTCGCCTCGCTTTACTTTTCTCTTCCATTATCCCACCCCTCGTCACCTGTGTATAATTTATAGCAGTGATGTATAATTATTATTAGTTTTAGAGTGAATTGGAAAGTGAAAAATGTAATAAATTGCTGAAAATAAATAAAAATTAATATTTAAGAAAACTGGTGGAAGCTGTAAAGAAGCTTAGTAGCACGAATAAAAGGAAAAACTTACACCAAGCAGTAAATAATATTACAAACTTTCTCTGTTTCTGGTATCTCGTCATAGAATGTTGAAAATAAAATTTCACCAGTACATATTCTCCTTGATATAACAGCAATACTAAAAGTAGGCCTTAAGGAACAAAATCGACAAAATAATCGCGAAGAAGAATGATGTATTAGACAGATGGGCTGAATATTTCAATGAGTTGCTCCATAGAGAATTAGCTCCAGGGGTAGAAGAGCAAATACGATTACAAACGGTAGGTGCCACTCATACCCATAGAGGAAGTAAATAAAAGCTTAGAAAAGCAAATAATTGCTAAGGGAAAAAATAAATCGGAACTGTTTAAAAATGGAGGCCAAGGTCTAATTAGAGCATTGCTCCGGATAGTTTGTAGCATTTGGAAGTCTGAGAAGATTCAAGCAGAATGGAAGACAAGTCTGATTTAACTTTTAGAAATGTGACAAACTTGTCAGTAAACACTACTGAGGCATCTCATTATAGAATGTTGAATGTAAAGCCATTATTCTCCTTAAACAAATAAATATCTATACTGAAGACATTCTTAAAGAATACCAGTGTGGCTTCATTTCTTCCATTTTCATTTTCAAGAAGTTCCATTGTAGAAGAAGAAGAAGTGTAACGAATCCAACATTTATATTCATATATTCTCAAACAACTTCAGACAATACTTTGACAGTGTGGATAGAAAAGAGATGTTTCATGGATTAAGAGTTACAGTATTCCAGAAAATCTGATTAGATTGGTTGAATTAACGCTGAAAGAATCCCAGTGTAAAGCATTTGTTAGGAGTAGAGTAAGTATAGACTTAGAGATAAAATCCAGGGTAAGTCAAAGGAAGAGCTTAGGGAAATGCTTAACCCCATGGGAGAAATTGATAAAATAAATGGTCTCAACGTTAATGAAGAATAGATCGAGTATATGAAAATGCTATTGACACAGTACAGACGACTGCTGCAAAACATACACATTTGGAACTATGAGATATAGAGCGTCAAAATGATCACCTAACTTGAAGTCAATTTTAATAGTGAAAATAAAATATCTAATGAGATCGGCCAAAGAGTAATGACTAGTGATAAGGCGTATTTTGCCAATGTGCCTCTCCTAAACTCAATGCTATTGTCAAGAAAAATAAAAATTAAAATAAAACAGATCCTCAAAACACTTGTCACATTTGGAGCAGAAACGTGGGCCCTTTCCAAGAATAACGAGGAAATTCTTATGAGATTAAAAAGAAAAATAATGAGGAGAACTTATGGTGCAGTTAGAGAGGGACAGTTGGGGAGAATCAAGATAAACAGGGAGATAAATGATATAGTAGAAGTTAAAGATATAGTTAGATCCTCCAAACCATTGTGAGTGGCATGGCTGGAACGCATAGAAACAACGGGTGAGCCCAGGATGCCCAAACGACTGCTCATCACCGAGATGGAAAGCGTCAGGAAAGGAAGAAGACCGCCGAAACGATGACTGCAGGAAGTTGAAGAAGATCCGAGGGCAATGGGAGTTGCAAGATGGAAGGAGAAGGCAAGAAGAAGATTGGAGTGGAGGCGTATGGCAGAGGAAGCCCTGGCCCACCCCGGACTGTAGAGCTGATGATGGTGAATGCTGTGTAATTAAATACACTTTTAGAGTGAATTTGTCGTAACTTTGTCAGAATCTCTCGGTCCAAAACAGAATTTATCCTTCAAAAAATATTTGCCTCCGAGAGAAATAAGAATATCTTTACCAAGTTTTCAAACTATATCATTCACTTTTCTGCTGATACCTACGTAAAAGAAATGGAAATGTTCAGCATTATCATGGATTCTTGAATTAAATCTGATAAATCGAAGTATCTTTGATGCACTCTACAAGGACTGTCAAGGGAATGAGTAAAATACGGAATTGCAACTCGCTCGTGTCAAGAATTTATGGAAACGCGAGTTACTTTCTGCTACCAAAGCCTTCTGAAGACAACGATGCGATTACATAGATCTTAAAAATGTTTTCTTCGTTACTTTTTCGATACTGCGCAGCTTCCTGTATTCTCCACTGTCTCCACATTATCCATTCTCTTCATCAATTCTCCGTTGCCTCGTCACATTCATTCTGCAGCACACCTATGCTACCTCTTTGGGCACTCTGTTTTACTTTTAAATGTCTCACGTGCCATAGCTGTAAAATAGTCTTCTTATTATTTAGATGATTTACGTATGATGTTTTCTGTGTACCATTTCTTGACTAATTTTACCGTGGATACTTGCCACAGTAGTTTCTGATGAATTGTGGAGTTGTAGCACGGATGCACCTTCATGCGTTGTTTGTCTGGTTGGTTTGTTTTTTGTCTAGTCATCATTACTTAATGGAAGTACGAATAGTAAGGCTGGTAGGGGAGATTCTTTGAGAAATTCTTGCTGTAGAAAAACAGAGTATTGTTCCTACCTTTGGGAAATACTAATCGCCGCGTTGGACGGGCGTAGAGAGTGGATGCCTAGGTCCAGTGGCACCCTCAGCGAGCGGATTTTTTCTTTTAAATTTGCACACGCTACCATTTTTAGGAGGAAAATTAACTGCGCAGTGAAATTATATTAGAATTTTTCAATGAAAGGAATCATCACATTGGAATAATATTGTAATACAACTCACTAAGTCTTTGACTTAGTGAGTTGTAGTCTTCTAACTGAAACTCCGTGGCTAGTCCCGGATAGCTTAAAATTTGTCACTAAGTCTTATTCAAAAGTTAAATAGGCCTAATGTTGAATAAGTTACTCAAGGTTACGAATTAGATTAATTACAACTATCACATAACCTCAATCCATCACTATGGTCACTAGAAATAGGGAGAACCCTGAAGCCTGAGAGCCACATTCATTTCGAGGTAACCACCAGCCTTTGCGACCAAAATTGGTATATTCTGTCCATTCCAGAGAAGAGACGGTTGGGGATGGAAGCGCCTGGATGACGGTGAAAAAATAATTACCAGCAGAGGAAAAAAATATGGCTCCTTCATATTACTCAAACCTTCACTCTGTTGTCAATATTTACTGTGTGCTAAATCCCAGGTCGTTTTCCACTTATTTTGCTTTGGTTCCTCTTCTTATTCTTCCCCTTTTGTATCCATTAGGAAAGTGTTTCCAAATTTAACTTAGACATTTATATTTAATGGCATTTTCAGTTTTACAATTTCTTGCTATGAGCAGCATTCTTGAGTGAAGAAGAGTATCATGGGGGTAACTTTTAATTTGGCAATGCGCGTTTTTCGTGTTTATACTTTGTTTTATTTGCATGTATAGGAACTTAGTCCTGAATTTACTGTTTTTTCAATTCCCCTTTTTTCCAGTTACTGCTAGTAGTTCCTCATCCACGGGAATGAAGAGGATTTTTTACAAATGGTATGGAGATTAGATCAGGAAGAGAAGGACAACATTGAAAAAATAATGAGATAATGAGACTTTCTTTCGATAGAGAGACTTTCATTCAAGTTCTTCAAGGTTAAGGAATATAAAAAGCTTAGAAACTAGGCTGACTGAATGAGTGAATGAAATGCAGAATGTCGGGTGAATAGATCATATGTGCTACCTCTATTTGAACTTTACTTGGCTTAATCTTCTCAGTATTCTAATAATTATATTGAAAAATGAATAAATTTTGATAGTTTCTTTTGCGTCACATGATCTTCTGTGCTGTAAATTTACAATAGAAGATGTTTTTCATTAGAGGCTAAGTCTTCTTTCATGATATGCACCTTTTTCTGCGAAGTAAACAAGTGGTCATTAATGACTTTGATAAATCCAGAGCAGCTTCCCACCAGAAAGCCCATTCCACGCTTTTTTCGTCCACCTTTGTACGTTATTCTCCTTTCAAGATTAATTACTTACCCTTCAAAGGAATTATTTGTACCATCCTCCATGTTTTGCTAACATAGCACACTCAGATGTTACTGCAACTTTCTTCTCCCACGCTTCATAGCGTTTCTCTATCTTGATGCTTTACATTTCGCCCCTTAATTCCTTTACCTAACGAATTCAGTCGCTGCTTCAAGGGAATAAAAATTCCACACCGCTCTTCTACCTCAGTTCCTTCTTTATTTTTACTCAACACTCCTCAGCTTCACATCTGGAGCTGCAGTGGCCCTTGTGAGCATTCAAAAATCCGTAGCCTAGTTCCATTTCCCCACAGAGCTTCAATCCCCTCTACCGCCCTGGCTATTTGCTCTCATTTCGTTTAGACTATTATTTTGCACTTTTCATAGTTGCATAGTGCCCATCCCCGACTTGAAGTTTCTCACTTAAGGGTTGGATATTCTCTGATGAAACCCAGCGTGCAGAAATGCTAAATAAGAGTTTTTTCCCTTTGACCATTGACCAAGAAGTTATTCTAAGGATCATTCCAGGGAATTTGGCCGGTTTTTGTTGGGGTACTCGGACAGCAAACGGAAAATTCTACTACTTGGGCAAATGGTGAAAACTTTTTATGCTCGAATATAAGTTTATTAAGTCACTGTAAAGAGTTAAAAATTACGAGAAGGTGTCAGAGGATTGATGAAGAATGTTTAACGATAAATTTAAATCAATTAAGTGACCGAAAAAAGTTAAATTGTAAGAGATTCTGTAGGGAATGATACGCGCTTCTGACGTGCCTTCCGAAAGTATAACTTGAGGATATGAAATGAATAACAGGAGATTTTTTGTGTAATTGATACCTTTTGCGATGCGATAATCCATATATTTCGCTTTCCGTTAGATACGTATTTTAACTGGTCCAAGAAGAGGAGTAGTAAGGAACTTCATTGCATGAGATTTAAGCTGATGTATCTTCAAGCTGCGGCCTTGATTATTCAAGATTGCCAAATGAAAAGTAATAGTTTCATTAAATGGAAAGACACAATCTAAAATTAGAAGAATTAATTTTCCCAGACCTTATGCGGTGACTCTTTGAAGTGTGTCAACGTGTACTACTCCAGATATTTTTTGCTTATTTTGCTGTTTAGCCGAAGAATTGAATGAATAAAAATTCAGAGGTGATTAAACATCTGTTGATGGCCTCTGCAATTAGCGCAATATTTATTAGACTCCTCATGCTAGGACATCATTTAATCGAGGAAGAAGAAGACTAGTTGTTAGGCTAAATATGACGTGGCGACTTTTTTGATCCTTTGGGTAAAGTGACAACATGCATGAATGTGGCTCAAAGAACCAGTGGACTGGGGAGGAAAGACAATGCCTAAATTGTGTGAAGTTTGACGCTAGAGAATAATTTTGAAGATAATGTAAAAGAGGGTCGGTTTGAAAATGAGAAATTCTTCCATAGGGTTGAGGCGACGATAAGTGCTATAGAGGCTTTACAAAGAGCAAGGTTTGCAAGTAATATGAATGACGTGCATCAACGTAGCAGGAGGAATACGGTGATAGGCCTTATTTCCATTTGTGATATAAGTATTGGTAGACATGCTCATTTTACCATTTCACTAAGAACTGATGAAAACTGGGGAAGCGAGAAAAGTAGAGGACTGCTGTTCCTGAGGGGATGAACGGTGCAGTTTCGTGTCCACAGAATGCGCCTCAGTGCGAAATCGTTGTACTGGCATCACGTGGAGCAATGACTCTATTTTTACTGGATCCATCTGAACGTTCCGCTTTCAAACATAACGAGAAAAGAGCGCTATGCGAGAGGCTTACAATTTATCAATTTTTGCTGTCTAGATGACTTATGCATACGTACTTCCGATATGAGCTGCTCGGGCTCTAAAGCCTTAATATGGCTGCGACAATTTGTACAGATTAATTACGGTATTCCATGAAAATAAGAAGTAAATGAGAAATTTCGGGAACACGAGGATTTCCTCCGGTGGGCAAGTGATGTTTTAAGGAAATTAAATTTGTAAATGAGGTTTTGGCTGTATTCCATATCTATTTCCGAAAGCCCATCATATCAAATGCCACAGATGGTGGAATTTAAATGAGTGCCACTAATCGGGTACGCCATGTCAATCAAAGCATGAAATGAAATTTAATTCAGATTGGAGGTTACGTGCTGAATCTGAATGAAACGACTCGTACGTTTATGGCGGCGAAAAACTCTGGTTTGCATTATTTTCAAACCTTTTTTTAAGAGAACTTATTTCAAATTATAAATAATGAATTATAGATAATAATATTTTGAATAATATATCGATACTTTGAACAAAAAGCCCTAAATGGAAATATAAAATGTGACATATGCAAGGGAAAAAAACTACAATCTACTGATAGAATGGAAGAACATTCTGTTCGGAATATTAGTAATTTGTTTCACAATGGCACAGTGGTAACAAAACTTGGAGGCAGCCGCCTATGTAAAAAAATGTCAAAGAGAGAAAGGTCAGCAAAGCGACGAAGGGAGGGGCACAGACCTACATCTACTTATTACCCTACAAGCCACCAGAAGGGTGTTTGGCAGGGGAAATATCATGACAGTAAACACTGTTAACAGAACTGCATTTAACCTGAGAGGGCGGAAAGCATCAGCAGTACGTTGATCGGCTATGCTGACGGTAAAATCGGCGCCGCAGCAAATTACGCTGTTAGATTTCTTGCCCCGCATGAGAGGATTAATTTGATGCAGAACCATAGTGAGCTAGAAAGTTGACGTTAATAACAGTTTGAGCATGTTGATGTTGATAATGAGTGACAATTGCGACATTTGGTGAAACTTGGTAGGCAAATGCGGAGACTACCCTCAGCCCGAATTACACCGGGCATTGTCGGTTATGGTTGCAGTAGGTGCCAATCGTACCAATCATACCATCGGTTGATGACACTAAATCGGTCGTTACGCTTTTGGCTGGGAATTTGTTCACTTGCACCTGTTGGTTCGTTTATTTGGCTTATCTGATGCGATTCTATGCTTAGTTTACTTAGACGCTGAAGTAAACAATATGGAAGGCATCGTGATGTCACGGAGGGATGTTTTGTGCCATGAAATTCTTCATCGGAGAAAACTAGCTTTCACACTGACCATGATTGTTTTAGAAGAAGAAAATAATGACAGTGCCGTACAGATAGAGTCTTATTTACCAAGGTAAAATGAGAAAGGAGTGCACAATAACCCGTTCATTGAGCTGGCGCTGGAAGATCCACGAAGGATTTTACGTGGCAGGGGGAAGACTAATTCTGAGCATCTAAGCAAAACGATTCGTTGTTAAGTAAAAGCCGGTTGCAGGCGACCAAGAGATGGAACTTTATTGGCTATGGGTGCAAAATTGTACAACTGGGTGGGTGAACAATAGACTCGCTCCTATCCGTGAGCTTTCACCCTCAATTTGGGTTCGAGCTGGTTGGTTGAGGAGCCAACCGGCAACCATAACCGATAACGGCCAAGTGTGATACGGGCTTTAAACATCTCTCCGTGCGGAGCTAGTTTGTGAGCAATGGATTCATCCGCTATGAAAGATCTTCCGCATAACATTCATCACGTTTCGATTTCAATTTACAGAAGACACCGACTTATTTTGAGCATTTGTAGGTATTCAGACGGTCTCTTACATCCGAATGCAATGAATTAATATTGCCGTCCACCTCAATGCAATGAGATCCCTTATACTGGCTGGAACAAATGCATGAAATGATGCATTCATATTTGACGGCTCTGGTACAACGGCGGTATGAAATCCTTAAAGAAGCGAGAGGCGTTCAAAGTGGCGAATCAAAACGACAAAATCTTTCATCGGTTAGAGGATAAACATCCAGGCGATATAAATCTCTCACCGAAATTTAATTGAAATTTAGATATATGTATTTACAAAATTATTTCATTTTACTTGCAAAATTTATCGTGGATACAGAGTAAAAGTAATAAGGAATTCAAAATAAGCTTCAGTGAACAAAGTTATACGCAGAATTTATGAAATGACTACCAGGGCTAGTGGTTACACTACTGCTCATGGTAACGGCAAATAATTCAGAATCTTTTTCTGGAGATAAACTACTTCCTCCACCTTTTTGAGACTGAAGTAATTTCAACTTGAAGACATTTTATTTCAAAAATACTATTCCAAAGTTCCTATTTCAATGAATATCCTCTTTTAAACTCACTCGAAATTTTTTCTTCAAGTAATTGGATTAGTCTTTGTTTCCTCCTACAAATAAAATAAAGTCAAACAGTGATGTTTCTATGGTGTTACTTGCGGATTCGCATCAAAAGAATGAGATAAAGGTATTATTGATGAAATTCAGTACAAAATAATGAAAAAATTCTGGAGGATATTATGAAAAATTCTTCTATTGACTCATCTCATCGATTTCTAAAATTTGGCATTCCTCAAAATCAACTCAGGCTCTATTGATTTTGAAAGTAGTCTTGCGGCTATTTAATTTATAATTTCAAATTAAATACTCCATACATTCAAATACTATATGGTAGACATTTGACCAGCTCATTTTCCCACAACTTTGGGTGGAAACGATGCTTGTAAATAAACTGATTTTAAAAATGTTCCACTCAAGTAGAGCATTATATAGCCCCTTTTGAAAAGGGTATTAATTCAGCAATTGGTAAAGGGACAAAAATTTTCCTTTAAGGTGAAATATGGAGCGCGAGAATTCAATGACTAGCCTTCCCCGCCATCTGAGGCCCGGTTCGTGGCGACTTTTCATCTTCAATCCCAGTCGTCCCAAATGATGTCGATGAATGAATGAATAAGTAGGAAGTGTTTTCCTCATCCTTTTCTCTTGCGCCTCCGTTTAATTCCTCTCACTCATTATCAGCTCTAACACTTTCTTCCCTCCATCCCAAGTCGAGAAGGGTCCCCAGTTGAAACACCAATTAGACGCCATTCCATTCAACGCCCACCACCTCGCCTCATTCCCCCGTCATCTTCACTCCCCCCCCCCTACGAACCTCGAAGCCTTTACTCCCAGCAGTCACTCTTTCACTTTTCATTCTTTGTTTCACACTAATTGTTATCATGTACGCATTTCAGCCCGCTATTTCTCTCTCAAAACATAAGGGCGAGTCGACGTTGAATTTTTATTTTTAAAGTCGTTCGTTTAGCAGCGAAAAAAATTTGCATCTTGCTGTCCAACTTTTTTGACATCGAAACACGCGCGTCAATTGGTTCCGCATAGTTTGTATCCAGAAATGTGCAGTTATGAAATCCTGTGGAACGTGCAAACGTCTTCTCATGTAAGTTTTACACACTGCTAAACTAACAGTTTATAATTGGTTTGGCATGCTAGTTATTATCTTTCTTACTAAGGTTTAATGGCAAGAATGCGAAGAAAATTTATTATATTTATCGGTGTACTCGAAAAGCACGAATGTCATTCATACAGCAGTCTTAGCGTCGGAGTATCCATGATAAAATATAACAACAATAGTAATATCCACACTTTAATGTACTACTTCAACACCGACCATGGTTTCGACATACTATGTCATTATCAAGGTATGTCGAAACCATGGTCGGTGTTGAAGTAGTACATTAAAGTGTAGATATTACTATTGTTGTTATATTTTATCATGGATGTATCGCATTTCCACCAAGTTAAGCCTGAAACGATTTCATACGTTAGCGTCGGAGATTTTCATGCCAAGGCCTGAAGGGAGATAAAACGGCAAAATATTTTCTTGCCGAGGATATGGTAGTAAAATATATAAATCTAACTTTGTACATGTATATAGTTGAATATAGTTGAATTCAATCCTTTCTGGAGTAACCTTGTGAAAGTCATTTAATGAACAAACAATGAAAATACCAACCATGTTTACATCCACATAGTTCTTCATTGGTGCAACTAGTTTCAACGCTACTGCATCATCTTCAGGTATCTGAAGTTGGCGCAGTAGCGTAGAAACTAGTTGTGCCAGTAAAGGTACCTGAAGATGACGCAGTAGCGTTGAAACTAGTTGTACCAATAAAGAACTCTGTGAAGTTTAACTCAGTCGATATTGTCATTATTAATTCTTGAATATGGTTGGTGGATTCAGCAATTCGTTTGACTATCATCCAACGGAAAATTCATCATATCCATGATTTGGATGTGCTTCCAAAAATGTCTCTTCTAAATTCATTTAAAATGTATATTAACGGCCTAAGGTGTTATCTGACTTCATTGTTAAAAAAAAATGAAATGCCCATTGTAGCATGGATTATTTAAAGGAACATTATAATGAGTGAAGAACAAAACTTTTTTGCTGGTGGTGTCCCAATTTCCGGTACGACAAAGTGCGCCAGTGTTTCATCGACCTTAGCAATTCATTCCTGTAAAAACTCCCTCTTGGATAACCATCTGCTAAGGACAAATTTTAAAAGATCATTGGAACTCTAGTTAAATTAGTTACTAAGTACTCTTTTGCCATTTTTGCCGTAGTAGACTTAATAGCATATCAGGATTTATCTGATACAAAATATAAAGAACAAAGAATTTTTATGTGGGGTCTTTATGGAAAATTTCCTTCAGTAACAAATATTTCAGTTGTTAATCTATCAAACTGCGATTTGGTATTCAAGAGAAATTCTTGAATGAATAGTGGTATCATATCCAAAACATATGTGATTTTATCGAAAATTTAATATTAAACTGTACATTCATTGAATGCAATAATTAACTGAACAAAAATACATTAGCAACAATGACATGCCCTAAATACCAGTGAAAGTATATAAAATGAAACAGTCAAAGCTGATGTACATATCCGTGTTAAAAAATTCGTCAATGGGTGGGACTGTGATCACTTTTTCACGACCAATTTGGAGGAGGCTTCATTGGCCGATATAGTCTCATTTATTTATCATCGTAAAACCCAGGGCAATTAAAATTCTGCTTAATCTTTTCAATTTGACAAAATGGCACATAAAGTGCCTATTCCTTTGGGGCATTATGACTGAGGCGTTCTAAACCTATGGGGAAGGTTTGCTGATTGCTTTTTGCAAAAGAAATTTGGGGAGGACATACATGGGTTGAACTATCATCATTATTCCAGTTTGAATAAAGTAAAGCTTGCAGTATACCTGGGTTGAAATTCGCCATAAAAAATCACTTGACCGGGATTCGAACTAGGATCTCCCAATTGCGACCGGCTTGTGTGTTAGCCAGTTATCCTAGCTAACCGCTGACTAAGTGTAACTAGCTAACACACCTGATCGGCAATTGGGAGATCCGGATTCGAATCCCAGTTAAGTCAAATGATTTTATTCATGGTGAATTTCAACCCTTGGTGAATATGCACCCGTGCGAGTGACTTCGTACCACATCATTTGTCAATGCAATGATTGGAAAGAAGCTTGCAGTGCTCAGAGCAGTAGGTTGATCATGCGAAATTGGAATTTGATGCACGTTCTATGAATGAACGCATCATTTCCAATCCATATGGAAACGGAGTTATATTTATTGCCTGAGGCAACTTATATCTGCGGCAATCGTTCCGCGTCAAATGTCGCATTCCTTAATATTTTACACCGCCTTGTCACCTCCATCATCGAGATTCTTCGCTTTGCCTCATATCAGCTGATGCTCTATTTCCAGTGATGAAATGCTGTTCTTTCCATGGCTCTTCGTGGGTGACAGAGACTAAACAAAGCTCTTATCTTCTGTTTCGTTTATCCTTTGGGATCAAAGGTCAATAGATTTTTGCTTCGTTAGCATTTAATGCGCGAGATATGATGGCAAGTATTTTCCCTGGATTAATGTCAGTACGTATTAAATCAGAGTTGACAGATTAGCTGAGAGGGACGTACCCTTTAGAAAAATGCGAACTCGTAGAATCCAGCGGCAGGTGCCCATCATTCCGTATGTGACACAACGGATTTAATTTTAGTCCAAATTTGAGGGCAGAACGCAGCACCAGCTATATAGCATAAGATAGATTTCGTAACCCTTGATGAACGGCGTTCGGAATAAGTTTTTGTTTTTAAGGAATGAGGTATTGATTTCTATCACCCTGGAGGCTACAACTTTTAGAAATCAAATAGGCATAATGGTGCTGTTATTGATATTTCTGATCAGTTGACGAAAGAATACAATTGCAGAAAAACAGAACAGATTGGCATTTCTTAATTGTCTTAATCTTTGTCCTTTTTTGATGGAACCCCTGAATGATAAAACTTTACAAAATTATAGGTTTGATTATTGGATGACGTTTGAGGCAAAACTTTATATAATTCTGTTTACCCTCACTAAGGAGATGGCAAGACGTTTAGACTACAGTTTAGAAAAAAGAGGAGATAAGGTTACAGAAGTTTGTCAGAAAAAATTACATTTGTTTTTATACATATATTTATTAATGTTTATTTTGGGCTCTCTTTATGCTATGACCGATTTTAGTGCTTGGGAATAAAGAATTGTTGTACTAATCTTACTTATTTCAAGCCAATATTTTCACAATGAAATGCCAAGCACAAATTACTACCAGTTATTACCTCTGTTATGCGAAACCTATGTTAACACGTCAATCCATGAGCAGGATCTCCTTATTGGTTCCTATATCTCCCTGAAATGTGCAAAGTAGATCATACTAGGATTGTTAACTTTAATCTTTTGTCATTAGAATATTATTATTGTCATTTCGTTTGTTAGTTAACATAGGCTACTAGACTTTAACTAGGCTAATAGACTTTGTCTACCTAGGCTAACGATATACAGTGTGCAGTATGAATATTTATACATGCTGACCGCCTGATTTCTTGTACATGCATAATACATATCTATGTCCATCACACCATTGCCTTTCGGGGAAGGCCTAGTTACAGAATTTTGCTATCGCTGTGAGTCCTACAAAACTTGTTCCTTTTATAGTAATTTTCTCCATACTGTCTAATCCATACAAGTCTCTTGCGCTTAAACTCATTCATTGCTTCATACAAGCTTTTCTATTTTTAAGGCTTCTAATATTCCTGCTCCTTAAAATATCTAGTATCACATACACATATGATTACCGCAGTCTACTTCTTATTCTCACACCTTTTTATCACTCGTTTCATTTAGTTGACTCTCATCCATTCTCTCGACAAAGTCAAACTATCCCAGCACATTCCTTTCATAGATGTCCATTGCTGGAGCATCGGACCCCTGTCCTTTCATCCGTGATTTAAATTAATGTAAAAACCATTGAAATACTTATCCGAACCAAGAAATCAGGAAATATTGATATTTTTTAAAAATATGTCAACCCTGTCTAAAGCAACGGGAAATTTTTTCACGTGTTCGTCCCCTTGGATGTCCACTTCACCAAACTGAGGCTCTCCAATCATCTAAACCCCTCGCCAGTTGCAAATTTGCTTCCCAGATTTTCACCAACATTTCCGTTTTTTTGGGGCGCCCGTAAGCCACGAAGTGCAAACCGCTGAAGGGTTTGCGTACTTCAGGTTGGGAGCCACCGCAAAGACACCGTTCTCCTTTCCCCTTTATCACTTTCGTCCTTAATCACTCAATCGCCATCTCCACTTCCTATCTCTCCCCTTTCTTTGTCAACGGGGTTCCGCCTTCCCCTCTCTTCACCTTCATTCCTTCCCTCCCCCTCACCCTTACCCTCCCCGTCCCGACCTGCGGCCAACCTAATCTTCCACACTCGCCCGAGTGTCTGGGGCGGTTCAGTTTTTAATTTGGGTTCCGCGTCCCAGCACTTCATTAGAGACTTCATCTACCTTCTTTGCTCTGTTATTTAATTTGGGCTGGGGGACGCCGGGGGGGGGGGGGAGGGGAAGGCAGACGGGGCTGAATGTAAGGGGTGTAAAAAGTCGGGGGTCGTCGCGGGAGGAGGACAAGGGGGTCGCGTCTCTCCTTCATACCCACCCCTTGCCCAACCCCACCAAATATACTCCTCCCTTTATTTAACTCCTCCCACGGCTATTCGCCATTCCTTCCTGCTCTTTCATCTTCGACTCTGCCCTAAGGTGTTGCGAGGCTACGAACGCGCCAAGCGTTATTCCTACAGAGTTGTGCTGCGATAATGAACCTCAAAAATGGCGACAAGTCGGATTGAGGAGCTGCTAGATGGAGGTGACAATTGGCAGCTGTTACCCTTAGATAGTAGAGGAATGAAAAGTAAGTCCTGAGTAAGCTCATGCCGAGTCTCTCAGCACGAACTGAAAGTGTCCGCACGAAAGAAGCACTGGCCGACAGCGTCGTTGCTGGAAGAATCCTGCGTCGTCCCGAGCCTGTTATTATCGAAAGACTCCATTGGGGTCATGACTGTAACCTCTTATCCTAATTTTTAAGATCCCTCCAGGTGGAACCCAAATAGTGATTAGTCTACCAATGAAAAATTCGGCTACTGTTGGGAATTGAGCCCGGGACTGGGAGTTCTATTAGTCAAAAATCAAATTGCTACGCTTATCTAAGTCAATTGATTCCATTTCTGTAGCGTATCACAAAAATTGATCCAAAGGAAGGAGTTTTGAGGCGCTGAGTGACGACGCAGCGAGGCAAATAGAAATGCAGCAAAAAAAAAGTAACTCTTTGTATAATCTACTAAAATTATTTTTATTCTCCCAACCGGGGATATTTGAGGAGATATGTCAGTCGATTTACAATCCCTGTAAGGGTGAAGTGTGGAAATGAGCTCGAGTAGAGTTGAATGCAACGTCTTGTGGCACTATTTAAGAAAGATGCGGGAAAATTAGACCGTAGCTACATTACGCGCGTAGTGCCGAAACTTATTCCTTCCCAGTACTATAAAAAAGATCATGCAGGTCCATCGGAAGTTGGAAGAGAATTTCACTCACAAATGATGTTACCATTGACTAAACCCTGTTAGTATGCGAGGGAAGATTGGAATGGCGGAAGTGCATGCCATTCAAAGAGCTTTCTTTGGCATAACGATATTTGTTTCATAAGAAACAAGGAGTGGCTACATGTAGTCGAGTATCATACATACCGCTAGAGAAACACTGCTGGATGAAGACTTTGTCCATGTGCCGATGTCCTTCGGAAGTCACAAAGTCCAGATATCCTTGATGTCGCTTGGAAAGCCACTGCTAGATAAAGGCTATTTTTTGGCCAAGGACAATTTTTTTTATCACCCAAATTGACTGAACCGCATGTTTCATGATTAGTGGATACAACAAGACAGAACCGAGAGTGGAATAACCAAGGCATCAAAAAATTTGAAAAATGGGGAAGTTGTGGCCTTCTCAAAAGGAAAGAAATGGTTCCTCGTTAATTAGGCCAAAAAGGACACGATATTGTCGTCAGTTTACATCAGTGCAATCAAAATTTTGGTCAAAAGGCCTTAATGTAAGATAAACCGATAGTAGTGTTGAGTTATATTGAATCGATGGGCCGTGTTATCAGTTTTGACTGGCCACATAACACGCCGAAAACACTAAAATAATGTTACCAAAAAATGCTGATATGGCTTTTGAATTTTCCTGTGATTGGAGAATTTTTGGCGCGACGATCACTCGCGCTGCAGCGAGTTTCTTCAGGAGCTAAATGATTGTTGCTGTAATGTCACCGTTTTACACGTAGAAGAGTTGCGAGGATTAGACATCTTTTGTCTCAGGTGGCTCTTTTCTTTACTCTCCTTGAAGATGCAGCCTTGTATTCAAATGAATTGTTGGAATTACCTGTGGTGAAATATTTCGTGGGTAGAATGGTCCCCCAAACGGATCCCCGCATGAAGAATAATAAAAGGGGGGGATATCATGAAGAAAGGATGATTGGTTAACATATATGTTGTCATATTTGCAAAAATCATGAGATATTTTTGGTGGATTAAAAAGTTGAAGGTTTCACTTGGTGGAAGATTGATTTACCTCAAAGTTTAATATACTGCAATTGATATTTTTTTTATTATTGAGGACCAAAACGTCGAATTTCTTGTGTCATGAGTTCTCGCTCCATTTGTCTCAAGCTCCGATATACCGAAATAGTTTCTAAGGGCTATATAACAACCTTATCTATACAACGACCGAAAACGGTTTCGCAGACGTAAATGCGCTTTCATAGCGCGACTCTGCTTTGCTACCTAAAGCAAATCCATTTACGCAGGCCTCTGGAATAAGGATTAATATTGACGCTGAGTGTTATAATACTTCGCTTTTTGCTGACTACATAATAATTTCAACTGCGGAAAGAACGTAAACTCGTCGGAAATCAGGCAATTATCAACAACGTTATACCTTTGCATTAATTCTTAACGAAAAGCCTCCATTTCTATGCACGGCCATCATATATCGTTGCAAATTGCGCATTATAGCGTCACAGTGAACATCCTCGTGAACCCTTGTAGAGCATTTTCCACCATGCCATCAGTGGCGCTGTTGTGCCGGGGCGGTGAATGCAGGGGACAACTTAGACTGCGGCAGAAGCCGGAACTAAAAGTGCGTTTTCGGCCGAGGTGTACAACCCCTCTTAAGCTGATTGCGACGGCCACCTTCTCTGAACCGTTTGAACCGATCCGTTACGCCTCACGAACGAATCCAAGACGCTCTCCGTTCTGCGTCTGGGGCGTCTACCGTGACTCCAAAAGGGGGCGAGGGGTTGGAAAAGACTGCGGGGGTGGTTTGGTCCGTAGGGAGATGATGGGGTTTGAGAAGGCGTGGAGGGCGGACAACGGGGAGACGGCGAAAGGGGAGAAGTGGCAGGGGGTCCTCAACGCAAACCTGTAGGCGCGATAATTAATTCATTCACTCCATTCTACGTCTAAGTTACTCACTCCCCTCCCCTCAATTTCTCTCCCACCTCACCCTTCCTCCAGCTCGCTCTTTTGCGCACCCCCTATTGGCAATTGTGAGGATATGCAGTCGGCAACACTAGAGCGGATGTCATGGCCGACTATGGGGGATTGAAAGAGTGCATGCGTTTGTTTGTATCGGTTAATAAATCGCGTGAAGGGATCGTAGAGTGCCTAATAATAGGGTATTTTTTACCACACATTCAAGGAACTATATTTCTTGAGTCAAAAGAGGTCAATATGCACTAAAATGGGCTTTGCTTGCTAAAATGCTTTCATGAATGTAGCTATCGTTCAGGGGCGTATTGAAAGTAATCATCGGGCGTTTTTCAAATCGTGTAATTCTACTCATAAAACACATCCTGAAAACATTTATGCCGGATTAGGATTCCAAACGATTAGTTTTTTGAGGTCAACCGTATATTGCTTGTCAAAACCAATTGTCATATAAGAACACATGAATTGACTTGACATTGCAAATGTCCTGACATTTCTGCATTTACTCATCCTGGGGAAAAAAGTGCCTGTTCTCGAGCACCTGTTTTTTCTTGATCAGAGGTCCTAGAATTGGTTTCATTGGGTGTGTAGACTTATCTGTGACAGAGTAATTAATCAAGACAGTTAAACGTGCAAGTAATTTTTCACTTTATATGAAGGCCACTTTAGCAACACACGTTGTTTTCAAATGATGACTGCCAACGATTTGGTGATTCTAAAGCGGGCGTAGAGGACAATGTCGAGGACAGTTCTGCTATAGATGAGATATTCAGTGAAAAATTCACCAAACTAAGATACAGAACTAGTAAGACCAAACTAGAATTGATTGAAAGTGTTATGATTGATGCAACGCATGTGAGAGGGCTGTGGCACATATAACATAAACCGTGCTTCAGGCAACTTTAAAAGTTTGAATTATATCTTCTGAGGAATCTGGCGACATAACATCTGCTTTGATCGCGAATAAGGGCAAAATAAGGCGTTTGAACTTACTTTTGCTTGGAATGTAAAAAAACTATATTCTACGGATCAAATTCCAAATATGGAAAAGTCTAAACTTTGATGGTCGAAAGGATTAAACTAAAACTTGCCCAGTAATCGTTAGAGAAGAATACTTATCTCTTGAGGCTGAAACTAACGCTCAGTGGGTTGGTCATATCACACGATCCTCTGGCTCTGCACATGATGAGACCATGGCAATATTTTGCCCATCATGAGCCATCTCATTGGTGGCTTTGATGAGACTGATGCTCTTGGTTGAGGCAGATGAACACCATTACAAGTAGGAAGAGCAATATCCTTAAAACATCAAAAGACTAAACAAGAAAACGTATTATAATGGGATGTCATCTTTAGCACTCAACCAACTACCGTCCCGAGGTCTCTTCACACATATTTAAGGCGCTTAATCAGGCCCCCATTCTTACACAGGTGCCATAGGTTCATTACTGTCTGACTGTGAAATGTTTCCGCTGGCGTCATAGAAACCAAAACAATGAGACTTTATCACAATTCTAAAGTTCACTAAACTCAGAGAGAATTTGAGGTATTTGTTGGCTAGTCAAGCATCGCAGGCGAGGAGAGCAAGGAGCTAGGAAACAGCTTTATTGTAGTGAATTGGCCAGGATGAGGCATTCCTGCCCCCCTAGAGGTATATGACTGGCATATTGAGGGTTGAATGTCAATTTTCATCACAGATGCCACATTCTTACCCATAAATTAGTCGCTGTAATCATGCTAAAATGAAGGATAAATTTTGGTGTTTTCAGATGAAATTTTGTAACTTTTGAGGTTAACATTCTCACGGAAGATATTTTTCAATTTTTGGAAAAAAACTATGTTCGTAATGTCCATGTGGGTGGGCTATTTAGGTAGGTTATTACGTCTTTCTCCAAGAAAAAAGTGGCAAAACGACCCACCCTCGTGATGCAAAGAATTTACCTTAGATCCCTACCGGGTTATTCAGCAGGTCGAGCCAGCAAGACTCTATTGTGGGCTTGTTTTCTCATAAGTAAGTATGTGATAATTTTTCAATGCCCCAAAACTTTAGTTTCTTGCACATAACCAGTTTCTAATCTAATGATTGGTTAAATGAAGCATTCTCAAATTTTTTTAATGTTACCCGTGATATCTAATAAATAACTCGGAGAAACTTGACTTTGAGAATTATATTTGGTGAAATCATTCGCCAATGCAGCAAAAAAACTATGACGAAACTATGCTTTGTGGCGTATGAAATTTATGTTTGAGATTAACTGTGTGAATTAAGCATTTCGATTTTGAACCACATAATGGTCGCCATTTTTAATATTAAATATTTTACCACAGTCTTTGACATTTATATTCCCTTAATACGTGATGTGTTGATATTTACTTTGGTATATGAGCTGTTAATGAAGAGGTTTCTAAGCCATTTTTCTGTTCATATATTTGCATTATTTTTGCCTTTCTACGGAACAATAATTTCTAAGTAAATCGATATGACAGCAATTGGCAGATAATTCAACAATTTGCTTGAAACTTATGACGATGGTCTTGTTTATATGACCCGAAATTATGTATATTGTTTTTGTCAGGACCCGTGAAAAGGAAACAGTGATCCAAAATTAGATCATTTTCAGAAGTGAGTTGGTCTTCGTAAATACCTGACTAGGAATGTAGGCTTAACCCTTTAGTGACCTTACCTTAAAGTTTTATGAAATTATTTATGCGTATTTTTAAAGCATGTATCATATTCATATTGTGATTTTTAATTTGATTTACATCGTGTACCTTTGCGGTGAGGTGGCATAGAAAAAGGGATATCCTAGCCTCAATATGGCTCCGTATATCAATTGATGTCTACTTATCTCTCCTGACTTCCGACTCCATTGACGACAGTATAAAATGTCGGAGGGAAAGAATGGGTGGGGAGGTTGAAATGGGCGGAACGGGACTTTTTGGCGTGAAGACAAACGAAGGGGAGGGAGGAAGGGAGGGTAGGTTGGCGGAGGGGTGGGTTGGAGCGGTAACTAAAGGTAAAGCGTCGGTTCGGACCGCTGTAGGAAATGAGTGGGAGGCGGGGAGAGAGAGGATGAGGTTACACAGGGCTGCCAACTCCGACGAGTGGATTCCGTGACATTTCCGCTTGCCCCCGCGAGTGTGAAAACTCAAGGGGCAGTATTTCCCGAGACTGGAGCGACACCATCTGCGACGCTGACATTAACCGTTCGTGAGACGCTGACGGGAGTGGAAATTCGAGCAAACAAATAAGATCTATCCAATTACGTCCTCCTTCCTTCGCTATCTATAGAAATAATAAATTCACCATTACGAAACTTCCTTTTTTTTGGTGCTCTCAGATTGCCCTTTGAAAAACAAAACACGTTTTATTAGACAACACAATTAATTCTTCAAAGTAGCGTAGAAATGACATAGTTGGTGGGCAATATGGATGATGGGTCTTTCTGAATTATGAGATTCCTACAATCACATTGTCTTAGATCCCCTGGATTCTAAATCCTGGATGATAATTCAATTTTGGTAATGATTTGTCGCTTAAGGGAGTTGTGTGGAAACCTTGACTACTAGTTCTATATTCGAAATTAGATCGACCTTATATTGTATCGATACAGTTATCATAATAACATATATACATACATACAAGCTACAAATTTCTAAATAGTAAGGGCTGTAGGGAATCGATGGTCAAGTTTATTCCAATAAAAATTAATTGAGAGATATTGTTTTCCTTGTTTTCATTTTTACGACTGAAATTAATGAACACTTCATTAATCTCGCCTTGGTCAAACAAGTATGCCATTCATTCAAGGTCTTAACTAATAATGTTCCTAGTTAATTTGAAGGTTGGATACCAGAAACGAAGACGTTTCTAACTAACTAATTATTAACTCCTTGAAATATTCGACTCTTCAAGGCAAATAAATCGCTATGATGGTTTATGAAGAAACGGAGCTTTATAGTGTGCATCAACTGATTCTCTTGGAATCCGTGTACGTTATTTCTCACGTTTAATGGTATTCGGAAGGATAAAGTAAATTAATATCGTAAAGTTAACGAGTCTGCGGAAACGAATATAAAGAACAGCAACGATATACAGCAATATTGCGACTTTGCTAAATTCATAGTACACACCAAATTCATCAGCTGAAGAGGAAATTGGAACCTGCAATTACTTAGATATTTCCGGCATGACTATTACTAATCGAGATTTGGTATTTTTTATCAATGAAAAAAAATATGTATTCTAATTTTGATCTTACCTCCTCTTCTTGAAAACCTATTTCATGAGTTCTTGATACCAGACCATATGGTGATGCCTCTTCTTATTTCTCTTTTGATGGGACATTTTATCTGGAAGTTTCATATAACTCAGTACATTGGATTTCTCCCTGGCATTCACTTACTTATCATTGATAATATTCTGGCAATCAAGTTGTAAAAGTTGACAAGAGCCTTTTTATACCATCTCGGTTCCAAAGGTAACACCTAGCCTAGATCGTTTTTGAAATATACTTTTAATGATTCATCTGGAGCTATTACCTTTAGTTGACAATAAACGGATGAATATTCGAGCTAGGAATACGATCTTAAAATAATATTTTATTATTTTTATTAAAACATTAAAATATGGTAATGAATCCTGAAAAAGACAGATCGCTAATGTTTGGGGTGGGACGGACCTAATATTAATTTTTTGTTTATTTACCCTTAAACCCCCCTCCCTTTTAAACTCCCGCCTCGCCTTTTGTGTTTCGTTTGTTTGTTACTCTTTCGTTGAGCGCAAGAGGGCGCTAGTTTTTCTTTTTGTACGTGTGTGTGTCTTCGCCGAGAGATTGAAGTCTGTCAAAATTCACCGGAGAAGTCATTCAGAATTCTCCGAAGTGCATCAACTCCCGTCGGCAGTGGGCGAGCCGACGCCAATCGGTGAGGGGAGAAGAACATGGTTTTTGTTGGTGTGCTGCGGCGGGAGTAAGTCTCCCCTTTTCTTTAAATTATTTTCTTTTGCCCCTTTTCCTATTCTACCCCCTTCGATTTTCCTGTTCCCTGTTATTTAATTTATTATTTTTTTATCGTACAATTACGTAAGGTCTGTCCCTGCCCGTTTAATTTATTATGTTTGTTCGGAGTCGGGATGTCAGCCCCGTGAGAGTACATTTTTTGGCGCCGAAACCTGGGAAATTCGGAAATCATTAGGGTTTATCCTTATTTGAATTATTTTCGATTGTATGATACAATCCTGTAATAGAAAGAAAGGACCACGAAGCAAATGTTTGAATCGCGCTTATCCTTACTGCGTTTTACTCGGAATCAGTCTAAGGAAACTCTCTTAGTCGCCCACGAGTTAGCAGTCGACATGAACAATTTTCAGGGCCACCTCAGTGATCACCCGAAATCTGGGATATTTTTGGGTAGGTGCTCTCTTCTAAAGGAAGTCTGTCTTAATTTCACGAATGAAAATCATGCTATCTTCGAACATTGTCTGAGTAACAACCACACGGATGCGTATCAATTAGACTCGGCACTCGCCGAAGAGTTCGAGGAGAAGTATTATTTCATTTTGTCTAATTTTGCACGTTTGACGCCGTCCCAGACTGAATTGGACGGCGAAGCTCGGTCTCCGATGTTATACCAAAAATGCAGACGTCCTTCGATAGACATCCCCAAGTTTTCGGGGACAATGTCAGAGTGGCCTGCGTTTCGGGACGTATTGAAATCGGTTGTGCATGACCGGAATGATATATCCGGAATTGAAAACTTTTCTTATCTGAAGGCTTCTCTCCAAGGTAAAGCCTTCTCAATAATTAGCTCTGTTCCTTTTGGTGAGGTGCATTATTCCTCCGCCTGGCAAGAGTTAAATGATTTTTATAACAATCCTCGTATTCTTGGTTTTTCCTTCTTAGATAAAATATTGTCGTTTCCGGCCATTTCTACTCATCAAGTGGCATCGTTACAAGAATTCGTGACTTTCTTTTTCACAACAACTTTCGCGGAGATGTATGCTGCTTTGGGTACTTTAGATATCCCTAATTTGGGGGACTTTATTTTATTCCGCTTGGCAGCGCGGGTTTTGGATGTGGAGACTTTATCTCAATTTGAAGAGACGTTAGGTGGGGCAAGATTTCCTTCCGTGTTGAATCTTATTAATGTCGTGAAGAAACGAATTAAATTTTTGCAGACAGCGAAAGGAACTGTTACTTAATCCGTTTCCTCCAGTTCTTGAGTGAAGTCTACGTTCTCGCTGCCAGTTTCTGTCCACGAAGCACCTTCAAAGGTTGAGGATATAACGGTGAAACGTGATATCTGCCCATTGTGTTCCTCCTCGCATCCATTATTTAAATGTACTAAGTATGTTGAAATGGATTTTGCTCAGCGTTCACGCTTTGTGCGCTTAAGGAAGTTATGTCTCAATTGCCTAAGGCCAGGGCATTGGGCCCCCAAATGTCAATTAAGAGGCATGCGGTGTCATATATGCAAGCGATACCATCATACGTCGCTACACATTCCGGCCGGCAATGAGAATTTCGTCAGCTCAAACGACAAGGGAAAGGACCTCATTCGATCATTAGATGACGAGGGAACTTCTTTGCGTAAAAAGTCTAATGCTTCGTCTTCTTCCCCGGTTATCATAACGTCCTGCACTCGGAGTCAAGGGCAGCATATCACAATTCTAGGCACGGTAATTGCCAAAATTCAGGCGGGTAGTGGGGAATGGAAATCCATTAGAATTCTCATAGACCCTGGCTCCCAAGTGTCTATCATTTCATGCTCGGCTGTCGGACGGTTGTCCTTGAACGTTTCTGCTTATGAAGGCGAGCTAATCGGATTAGGAAATTCCACACTTCAACCTCCAAAGGGCCAGGTTTTATGTTCTCTCCTGCCTAGACATGCGTCATCCCCAATGATCACCACCGCCTCGGTCGTGGTATCGGAAGTGATAAAAACACTCCCATCGACCCCTTTCCGCACTATGTTTTCAAAAAGTTCTCCCATTTGCGCCTCGCAGACCCAAAATTTGACAAGCCCGCACCCGTGGAAATGTTATTGGGTATGGATTTATTTCCCAGGATCCTCCTTGGTGGGCGGAAATTGTTGTCTAACGCAAACGTGATGGCAATTAATTCAGTTTTCGGTTGGATCATTATGGGAAATATTCCAACCATCGCTCACCGACGACCATCCCACGCTATGTCGTTGGCTGTTTGTAGTCGCGAGACACCTATACTTAATCAGTTAAAAGCGTTTTGGGAGGTGGAGGAACCAAAGGTCGAAACTCGACCGAGGCCTGAGGACTTACAACGCGAAAGGTCGTTTCAAAATACGCATCTTCGTACGAAAGACGGGAGGTATCAAGTCACATTGCCATTTACGGAATTCCCCCCTCTACTGGGAGATTCTCGCGGCTATGCAATTAAACGGTGAGTAAATACCGAACGCAAATTATCCAAGAACTCTCATTTAAAGAAGGAATATTAAAATTTTATGAAGGAATATGAGTCTCTCTGGCATATGTCCAAATCTGTGAGACCCGGTTCATATTATTTGCTGCATCACGCAGTGTTTAAGGCGTCTTATCCGAGCAATAAAATTCGCATAGTTTTCGACGCATCGGCGCGGACTTCGCTCGGGAAATCTTTGAATGATGTCTTACTGACCGGCCCAAAACTCCAAAGGGACATTTTTGACATTTTAGTCGGATTTAGGACTCATAAAATTGCATTTATTGCCGATATTTCTAAAATTTACAGACAAATTCTGATACATCCAGACCATTGCCCTTATCAACATGTCCTTTTTGAGAGGATCCATCGTCTTCGTTGGTAGATTATCAATTAAAGACTGTGACTTATGGAGTTGTTTCCTCGCCTTACCTGGCGATTAGAACCTTGCATCAGCTCGTTATTGATGAAAGGAAACATTTTACTTTAGCTGCGCAAGTACTCCTCCATGACACTTATGTGGACGATATGGTCACTGGAGCGAGCTCTGTGCCGGATGTTATAGATTTGCTAAATCAACTCATCTCTTTGCTAGCATTAGGACGTTTTCCTCTTGGAAAATGGGCTAGCAATGCTCCAGAATTATTAAAAAATGTTCCTGCAGAGCAATCCGAAACAATTGTGAATTTTAATTCTGTTTATGATAGTTTTTTAAAGGTGGTCGCCCATATTTGATACATTTTCTTACCACGTAAAGTTTGATTTTTTTTGCTTGCTGGTCGATTCTGTTGGCCCGTATGTCCCCGGAATCCCGATAGGCTGCTGAGCCTGTCATCAGGTTTTCCAGGGACCGGACCAACAGAACTTGACACACATACATGCCCTGGGTGGTGAAGAACCCACCCAGGCGGAACTCGATCCCGCGACCCTCGGATTAGCAGGCGAGGACTTTACCCCGTCGCCACCTGGGCCGACGGGGTAAAGTCCTAAAGGACAAGGGTAAAGTCTTAAAGGTAAATTCTAAAAGACAGCTGGTATCAAACATAGCAAGAATTTTTGATCCCATTGGGGCTCTGGCTCCCGTCATATTATGGACTAAGGTCTTGATGCAGTCATCATGGAACGAAAAGTTATCGTGGGATGAGCTCCGTTCCGAGGATATTAGAACTCAGTGGAAAAATTTTGTATCTCAAAGTCATTCACTGCAACAGATTAAGATTCCTCGCCCTATTTCTTCACTTCTGCCTATAGATTCGCAGTTTATCGGATTTTGTGATGCTTCAGAGCGCAGTTATGGTTATGGTTACGATCACAGAATCGGAAATTCATATTCATCTTGTTGCAGCGGAAAGCAAAGTAGCCCCCCTAAAAACATTATCTTGAATTATCTTGAATAAAAACATAAACTTGAATTGCTGGGAGCAGATTTATTGTCCAAACTGCTATCCCGTTTGTCATCCTCTGTGGGGCACCGTTTAGGGACCCTCAAAATGTATGCTTGGACTGATTCCCAGATCGTGTTGGTATGGTTGCACTTGTCACCTCATATGTTAAAAACATTTGTTGCCAACAGAATCACCAACATTACGGCCATCCTGCCCAGTTCTTCATGGAAGCACATCGAATCACATAGTAATCCTGCGGATTGTGTTTCGAGGGGGATGTCTCCGCACCAGTTAATGGAGTGTAATTTGTATTGGTCAGGTCAAAAAATTTCTTAAGGAGGATGAATATTAATGGCCTTTATATTTGGAAAAGAAATGGGAGGAGAGCCTCCCCGACTTGAAGGCTCAACCACAATGGGTAGGGGCGGTCCAAGATGAGGGTTGTTCGTGCAATTGGATGGCAACATATGCATGCTACGTAAAATTAATTCGCGCAGTTTCATTAGCTCGGGATTTATTGCTGGTTGTAGGGGAGAGCAGCGACCACCTAATCTTTTTATTTTGGAATCTGAGTGGAATAACACTCTTAAGCACCTTATAAAATTGGTGCAGAATTGCCATTTTAAGGGCGTTCTCCAATCAATATCTCAGAATAAGCGTCTTAATTCTGCATTAGCTCGTTTGTCACCCGTAATTGATCCCCAGGGGATTCTCAGGGTGAGCGTTAGGCTTATTCATTCACAGTTATCACAATCACAAAAACGACCTGTTCTGCTGCCAAAAATGTGTCACCTTTCAAGGTTGATTGTATGACATCCACGGTGGGCCCCGAGTGGTGGAAGCATTAATCATGTGGTGGTTTTGGATTATGTCTCTTAGGTCACTTGTTCGATCAGAGATAGTAGGTGCACTGTTTGTGCACGGTATAGAGGAGCTAACCTTCAGCATGTTATGGCGCCTTTGCCATCAACACGGGTGGTGCCTCACCGACCATTTCCCTCTGTCGGGATAGATTATGGGGGTCATTTTGGATACAAGTTAAGTAACAGGAGGAATGCTACGCACGATAAATGCTATGTGCCTTTTTATTAAACGCTATAAACGCTATAAATGCTTTGTGCCTTTTTATTTGTTTCACCACCAAAGCAGTTTACTTGGAATTGGTGACATCTTTGTCTACTCCCGCATTCCTCGCTGTCCTTCAGAGGTTTATGGCACGTCGCGGAATACCAAAGGTGATCCATTCAGATTGTGGAACTAATTTTGTTGGAGCAGATAGATATTTAGCAGACCTATATCGGATGATCCATTCCAAACTTCACAAGAAAGCTTTAACTTCATTTCTACCCGATTTTGGTATTGTCTGTAAATTTAATCCCCCTTCTGCTCCACAATTTGGAGGACTGTGGGAAGCTGGAATCAAATCCGTCAAATACCATTTGCGTAGATATTGCATGGTCATGCTATGAAGTTTGATGAATTCGCCACACTTTTTTGTAAGATTGAGGCAGTCCTAAATTCTTGGCCATTAACTCCAAAATCTTCTGATCCTGCTGAAGTTGACTGCCTAACACCTGGACATTTTCTTGTGGGTAGTCCTCTCCTAGAGTTGCCCATAGAAAACAATGAAGACAGCAAAACGCTTTCCACTCGTTGGAAATTGCTTGAACAGATGCATTTACATTTTTGGCTTCGGTGGTCAACCGAATATCTTCATACTTTGCAGCAGCGTGCAAAATGAACTCATGACTCTTCGAGAGTCATCGTGGGAGATCTTTTCCTCATTCACGAATCTAACCTACCTCCGTATTTATGGAGGATGGGAAGAATTCCAAGGGTATTTCCCGATTCGGAAGGAGTTACTAGAGTAGTTGAACTACGAACTCCTTTTGGTACCCATTCCAACTTCAGACTAATATTAGGTTAATTTTGTTTCCTGTCCCCTGTATTTCTTTTTGGCGTAGGTAGCATTATTTTCACTCACTTCTACCAACCTATCCTAGGTCCACCCTCATGTCCTGTAGATAAGTCTCTCTGATGGGCCTCTGAGAGTGAAGAATTAGAACCTTTATTTCATTTCCTTACTATTATTCGACGTAGGGATGAGGACAGGACTGTTTGTCGTTTTTAATGGGTTCTTCTTTTATATTTTTTGAATTTCTCGGAAGTTCAGGTGGGCGTTCGGGGTGGGACAGACCTAATATTAATTTTTTGTTTATTTACTCTTAAACCCCCCCTCCCTTTTAAACTCCCTCCTCGCCTTTTGTGTTTCATTTGTTTTTTACTCTTTCTTTGAGCGCAAGAGGGCGCTAGTTTTTCTTTTTGTACGTGTGTGTGTCTTCGCCGAGAGATTGAAGTCTGTCAAAATTCACCGGAGAAGTCATTCAGAATTCTCCGAAGTGCATCAACTCCCGTCGGCAGTGGGCGAGCCGACGCCAATCGGTGAGGGGAGAAGAACGTGGTTTTTGTTGGTGTGGTGCGGCGTGAGTAAGTCTTCCCATTTCTTTAAATTATTTTCTTTTTCCCCTTTTCCTATTCTACCCCCTTCGATTTTCCTGTTCCCTGTTATTTAATTTATTATTTTTTATCGTACAATTACGTAAGGTCTGTCCCTGTCCGTTTAATTTATTATGTTTGTTCGGAGTCGGGATGTCAGCCCCGTAAGAGTACAGCTACCATATCCATGACTAGTATAACGATTAACCAACATTTTATGATCATCAATGCTCCTTTATAAGCCCTTGCAGAACTTAGTTTGCCTTACTAAAGTATTTTTTTATCCTGAAAAATTCATGGTTTTATTTTAGTGATCCGTTGACGTCAGAAATTTTCATTTTAAGATTTAGGTATGCTTCTCCCTACAAGCTACGGAATAACTATTGGCTAGGAACTCAAGGGATTGGACAAGTTTACTGAATAAATTTTTCTGTAACTTCAAACATATTGTGTGATATTAGCCGAATACTATGAAGTTCTATGCTGACCACTGCAAGAGTGGTTGGCCAAGTAAACAACTTCACGAGTTTATTTTTAAGTTACATAAGAAATTTTTATATTTGAAGTGAAAACTTTTTTCAGTGGAAAACACGTTGGCGTTTATTCATGGCAGTTCTTTAACATTGAATTGCCCGGGTGACGTGCAATATTTTCTGATTTTAATTGCTAGCTTTGTTTACAATTTTCATAGGACTTTTTAGTGTTGCGAGTCAAAAACTTTATCCTACTCAAAAGACAGATATTTGATTCAAAAATTTTTAGCACGCCTAAATTTGTGTTCAGCCGGATAAAAAAAATAAGTGTTCAGCCGGATTTCGTTCGGGGCATCGTATTTAAAATTTTATCTGACGAATTCTGATGATTTTTTAAAGCAATTAAATGTCTTCAGTTAATAGATCGGCTTCGAATGTACTTGAAGTACATTTTCTATGCAGGGTATTTTAGGAGGAATACGATTACCTCCGAAGGTATTCGGTAATGAAATTTCTAGAATTGTTTGCCTATTTGGCACCAAGTCCGTACTAACGGAGCAATGGAAGCGCAGTATATTATCCATAAACCTTTGCAGTTGCCGTCTAAACTCCTGATAAGTAAAAATCTGTAGTATAATGGAAGTATTATGCAAATAAATTACCATAACCGAGAAGGACAGCATTAAGGAATAATAGATACATATCTAATTCACTGTTAAAACCATGTTCAGATCATAAATCTCTGTAGATCTCCGTTTCAAAGCAAGGAACAAATCATGATGATCGATCAACAGCCTCTGCTTTGGGCGCGAGTGAAGATCTCGGTATCGACTGGAGTACTACGACATGGAAGGCAGCGGGAACGCACCGCATTTACCTCCCTGGAATATGCAATATTTTAACTCTATGGCATGATGGCATTCCTCCCAATGAAATATTCTGGAGGTAAAATAGTCCCATAATTGCATCTTCGGGTGGGAACAACTGGGCGGGATGCATTTGTCAGAATGGGCAATGCAGCAAAATCAAAGGTCACATCAGCATCTATCATTGTCATATTCTTTGTCAAATGGCGTCATTTTCCTGTTGCTCGGGGCCTCTTTGCGGTAGTCGTGGCTGCATCTTGATGTGCCATCTGTATTCTGCGGTGGCGTGTGAATCCCGCCGTCTGCTTTCCGAGGAGAAAGCATCACGTGACCCTCGGGGAAGATCTGGGAATCATCGAAGAGGAGCAAAAGCAATCATCCACCCCTATCTCGGAGAGAGTAAGCGGAGAAGACTCAAAAGAGGAAATCGAGACCGCCCTTCCATCCTCTCCCTTCAAACGGGCGGCTCGAGAGACGGGAAATAGGTAGCTACGCACCCAAGGCGACCGGAGCCTTTAAAGGGTTTCCATGGGAACCCTGAGTACACCTCTTGCGTTTTCTGCCGTGGCGCTAGCTTCCTGGTTGAGTCTAGGGTTATCACGGGTCCATATCTACATACTAAGCTATGAACCGAATACCAAGATGGGGTACAGTGAGTATTTTTTTCATGCCTCAATTTATTCGTTTCCACAAAAATATCATATTGATATGCATTATTATATTCGTATTAATATATAAGTTATTTATGTATTTGTCAAACCAAAATGATACATAATTTAGTATTTTTTTCATGCCTCAATTTATTCGTTTCGACAAAAATATCATATTGATATGCATTATTATATTCGTATTAATATATAAGTTATTTATGTATTTGTCAAACCAAAATGATACATAATTAAGATAGGTTCCTTTTACCTAGTGTGTAAGTGCAAAATGTCTGTAAAAGACAATTCGGAAAACCTAATTTTCTTAAAAGCACTTCCGCCTGATAAAACCCAACAACATGCTTGATTTGAAGTCCTTGTTCTCAAGCCCTGTGGATTAATACAAAATGTTATATCAGTAAGAAATTACTTTAATGCATGTAGCCTAGAGTATATTCTTTTCACCTATACAACTTCTGTTTGCAAATTCAGGAAGAATCAAGGTTTGCTTTGAAAATTTTTGAAATCATTACAAAAATTTACAGGGTAAAGTCCCGTTGGTGATTCATTATCGGGTGATTACTCTTAAGTGGACGTCGATTATGGTCATGGAATATTTTGGATGTTTTTTGCGGAATAGGACAAATTAGTCTGCCACCTGACCTAATTCTTAAAGAAATGGAGAAGTTTGAGTCTTTAGAAATAGACATTTGCCTTTTATAAGCCAGCGGAAAAATATTTTGATTGAATTTCACAATTCCACGAAAGCACGTTCTCTATTTGGTTTGATGCTTCCAAAACATTTAATTTCATTGAAGCATGTACATTGAAAATGGGAATCTGGAATCCTGAATTTCTCTTTCCAGTGGCAATCTCCCGCAGATCGTCTCATCGGTCGATTCTCGTGAGCCCTTTTAGTTGTCGAGGTAGCCATACCCTACTTCGAGGTAGCCGTACCCTATCCTCTGCCATTTTTGACGAAGAAATCGGTCTTGGATATGAAATGGTTCTCCTTTACAACCATTGCCTGCTTACTTGGTGACGTAATCGACATCTAAACCCAACAGAACATTTTTTTGCGAATTTGAATAGTGTAAGATAGTTCAAGCGACAATTATCCGCTGTCGTTAAAGAGACCATGCTAAATATTTATTTTTTCATTTAAGCTGCAGCTTGGAGCATAAAATTAATATTATATAATTAATGACGCCAAAACTTTGTTTTGAATTGCTGTTATCTCAGTGATTAACTATGTATGTAGGTACACCTATAATATTTAAACGTGACTAATTTTTTTCTCGCCAAATTCTGAATAAATTCCTTCAAAACCGAAGATTTATTTCTTAAATCTTAAAAATTTATTGCAGTAAATGATTTATTTTAAAAAATAAATGATAAAAATTACAAAATATACGCTGTTAAGGTTTTAACGACATCTTTGTTTTAGAAAGTCCTCATTTCTTAAAGAAAGTGTCTCTAGAGAGGTTAGATTTACCTTTTAAAATGGTAGGTGTTTCCTGGAAAACATCTCGAGATGTATGATGGTTGGGGGCTGTTATTTTTATAATCCTTGGAAAGACGAAATTTTTTTCTTTATAGTGAGGCCAGTAGCATCAAAATGTATGTAATGTATGTATGACATCTCACTCAAACTACCTTATGGGAAAAATTATTTGGAGAATGGAGGGAAGGAGACGCAGTAGAAGCCTCTTTTGAACGAAAGGCCCCTTTTTCAATTAAAGGTGTCTCCCAGCAAGCACGGTACTTGTACTTGAAGTTCAGCTCTACATGACACCAGTGAAAGTTTCCCTCTGCAGTCAACACTGTAGTCACCGCACCATCCAGATCCTCATTTAAGACAGCTTAAGTCAGATGTCATTTCTCATTGATTTCAATGAATTTTTAGCCTCATTTTAAAGAAAAATATCAAAATCAAAGATACCAATATAGGTACCACTTCACGTACTACGGTTGAGATGTTTTCACAATCGCAGAAGCCGTTTTATATGGGAAATAGTGCGTGAATCCACCTCAGAGGGACTATATTTATAAGAAATGAGGCATTGTAAACGGATTTCTGAATCTGGTTTTCCTCGGAAATTCAACAGTGTAGCATATTTTCTCAACTATTTTTGTTAATTACCCGATTGCCCACCTCAGTAATTCTATCAGAACTGAAAAAAAATATTTCGTTATGAAGGCCTTTTCATCAAACGTCGTGAATAAATAAGTCAAGTTAAGGACTTATGAAGATAAAATATTTCAGTTTTAAGGATTTATAGTTATGTTAAACCATGTGTTTTCATTATTAATGCTTACTCCATACTTCTTGCAGCTGCTGAAATAAAAAAAATAAAAATCGAACACGGTCTCTATTATGACGTGGAAAAAATATCGCTCAAGCTACCTTAATGGATTATATTTTTCGGTTCCATTGTGAGGGAGTTGCACAAACCAAGTATATATTAGAGACAACACTGACCAAGAGACTTCTTAGAAAAATACAGAAGTCACAAAGAAAAACCATCCAATTAAACAGGAATATGAATGCATAGAGTAAACTTTTGCAGATGTTGATGAACATTGATGTGGCTTTCGAGTTGTGCTGCGATTGGAGCTTTTTCGGGAAAAAGTTTCCTTCGCGTTGCTGAGAGCGTCTTCCGGAGCACAGGGATTGTTGCTATGATACCATTGTCTTACATATGGGAGAGTTTCAGAAACAACACAATTTTTTTATCGGTTGTGGTGATCATTCCGTTGGTGTTTTTTTGTTTTTCGTCCCTCTGCTTCGTTCGTCATCTTTACTATTGGTCTCGGGGAAGTCTGCTGCTGACTAGCCAGACTGTCCGGTCAGAAGTTGTTTCCAGAAGATGGAGGTTGATATCTCTTGTCACATTTTAACGTATTTGGCCTTTTTTTAGACATCTATTGACGCGCGAATCAAGTGGGGCAGTTAAAATTCTTTTCTTTTAGCAACACCTCTGCTTTTTCGAATTCCATGTCGTGTCCGGATTTCGACGAAAATGTTTGGTAATGACTGATTTTCCATTTCTCACATCTATCCTACGTTCTGATTTATAATTAATGATTACCTCTCAGTGTAAATTCAACGTGAACCTGACAAACTGCCGTCACTGCAGGAGTTCTAACTCAATCATTCCGAATGGGACCACTCGAGCTCATTCGGTCTCACATGAATTTACAGTTTGTTTTTATATATTTGGCCTCTTTGTATAAGCTCTGCTCTTTCATCTGATTTCCGCAAAAAGTATGTTAGAAACCAACCTAGTATATGGCAGTGCCGATGTTATCAACGTATGATATTTATGATGTCAGCCCTACCGTTGATTGAGTTTTCGTCATTATTTCGTTCGTGGCCGCTGTTCCCAAGGAGTTCACTTGAGCCTGACAATGAGACGGCATTTTTTTACTGCTGAAGGGATAAGGACTGCGTGAAGTTTTGAAGTAAACCTGATTTTATTTGACATCTCAGAGTAACTCTATGAATGTTAGTACCCATGTACGAAGTGGCGGCGTAACAATCGACAAAATTCTCGCGTTTTCATCGCGCGGGGAGTATTTGGTAGCACCCCTAAGGGTGAGGAGATTAACATTTATTATATAAATATATATATATATATATAAATAAATATATTCATAAGCGTGTGCCCCGTTCCGGTAGCCCTCATTTTGTTGCGGAAAATTTGGCAATCTTGCTCGAGAGGCATCTCAAGGGAAGGGAGAGAAAGTTCGGTGAGGGAAGGGCGTACGAAAGGTTAGGGATCTCAGGAGTTTGTTGGAATGGCGTCGAAGGGGGAAGGTGAGACGATAAGGGTGAAATGGAGGTTGAGATGCGACACACGGGGTATTCATTCTTGGCTCGTGGAAAGGTGAGCTTTAAGAATTAATCCCTTGCAAATGTCAAAGGAGTAGTACAATGATCCTCAACAGATGGCACCGGGTAAGGACGCTCCCTCGCTCGCTTACTGGAGTGGGGGAGTTGGGTGGGCGATGAGGGAGGGTTGCGTTAAGGTGGGATGGGGGGAACTTAAATGGGGTAAGTTTCTTCGGGGAGAAATGTCTTTTGGTGTGGCAGGTTACAGGGATGGCGAGGGTGAGTTGGTTGACGGGAGACGGGTGGGGGTTAGCAAGGAAGGCGTCTTAAATTCGAGGATATTCGCTAGCATTCCAGTATTGTGTGGTATACAGGGTGTTGAAAAAATTTTTTCGAATATTTTGAGATTGTATAGTACTCACAAGAACATGAAAAGCAAGTTCAATAAACGTTGGGGGCGAAAATGCATACTTTCTGAGATTTGAAAACTTGTTCATAGGAGGGGCTCATCGTGACCTCCATGCATCATTCACTCGTTCAAAGGTGCCCAAAGTAATGCCCTTCCATGACAATGCATCCCTCTGCCCTTCGACAAAAGGAAGCACGCACTCTTTGAAGTTGACCCAGTCGTTTCTGTACGTTCTGGCATGTATGGAGGATGCGCTCCTGAAATGTCTCAACATAATTTACTGTAGGAAATCTGACGCTGATATTTTAGGACCTCTGGATTGGTCTGGAAGGCCCCTAACCTTGGCCACCTCGTACTTCAGCCCTAAATTCCCTAGACTTTTGGTTTGGGGACACATTAAGGAATCGGTCTTCACCACTCTTGGTAAATTTGGTTATGTTGTCAGATACGGTGGACCATCTGAGCGAATTACTATTCACTTATTGTATTCAAACAGCTTTTTAAAGATTTCTTTCCAGCAGCCATCGGTGGTTAGATTACGTGTGAGCATGCCTCCCCTATTTCAAGCGGCTGTTTCAAACTTCGTAACTATTTTCGTGAGAAATGGAACGAACATTGGCGCTATAGCAAAAAACCTGTGTGAATACTTGGCTGATTCTATACTAGTAAACCAACTTTAATTAGTAATAGTACGTCCCGACCCAGAAATTGGAGAACTTTACCATTTGGTATCATCCATTGGGCTGTTACTGACGTGAACAGGACCCTAAGGTTGCTTGCCGGCGTATTTCAAGATTGAAGGTGTAGCTCACACGTGAATCCACTAATGCACAATTTTTAATGCCATACTTTTTTTTGGTTGCTCGAGACGTATTGTCTAAAATGACATCTACCACGAAATTCCTTCAATTTCTTGTCAATTGTATAATATTCTCGAACACTATGATGTTTTTGCAATTGTTTCCTAACTTTTCAAATACATCTCTATTAGGAGTCAAACTGTCTACTCTTTTCCTCTCATCTCTAGAATTTTTTTCATCAAACCTCAAGCAGTAGATCAAAAACTTGAACCGCTTCCCAGAGAACACTAGACGGCATAATTTGATACCCGTTCTGTCCGAAGACCAAGTATTGGAGGTATTTGCTCTATTTGCTTTCCTTGCCGCACATAAATATAGCACACCAAACAAAGCCTTGATTTTTAAAGCATCTGTCGGACTCGCATCTCTTACTCTGCTATAATATTGAAGAATCTTTAAATTTTACTGATTTGTACATTCTACGATAGCTGAAATAATTTCTCTGATAAAAAATAACTCCCAGCATTCTTTTGGAGATTTAGCTTCTTTTGCTTCACCTGTTACATCTGGTAAATTAATCACAATGTTATGTCGACGCATCCGAACATTCTTTGTAGGAGCATTTTTGTACCACCGCGAAATTTCTCGTCTCGTCCAGTGCAATGTGCGTCCACTAAGTTGCAGTATGTATCTTCAGAATTCACATCACTGTCACTTACTTCTTGCTCTGTCTGTTTTCTCTGTTCTTTCTTCAATAGAATCGTATTCAGAATCACTGGACTCGTCCTAAACATCTGTTTCCCCATCATGCACATCCTGAAGCCACTGTACCCCTACTTTTCTATCCTTCTCAAGTGTGGGGTCCAATTTTCTTTTTTTATTCTTTATAGAGCACAATAATATAAACGTCATTTTCAGTGTAAAGTACCAAAATTACCATAATTGTCATAAGTAATGTATGTACTTATGAAAAATATTAGGAAAGATCATTCACCTGAAAGAGGTATCTAACTTTCAGTCATTTTGAAGCAAATACCAGAAAAACAGAAGCGATACTTTTCCAGAATTGGCAAAATAAACAATATGAATTACTTCTTCAAAAGATCAAACAATGTCAAATATTGCACGGAAAGCTTCTGTTGCCCTGCTACACATGGGAAAAATTGAAAACTCTGTGGTAAGACGTGGACCACTCACTTCAATTACTCAACAGAAACTGAGGATATTATACCGGTCTCTTTTCAGATACTCACTGTTGTACACAGACTGTTGTATGTTACCGGTATGCTTGAAAATAGGAAGAATGAAAACACTTTTTGATAATATTTGCTGAAAACTAATGCTGAGTTGAATATTTCCACTACTAATCCATATCGACGATAATATAACCATCCTGGTCTCCGAAAAACACCGCTCAACCGAATTGGAAGAAGATGGATACAACAATGCAGAAAAGGTCACGCGGCGTCCAGGAGACGCTAAGATGCATCTATTGGAAAGAAACCACTCATTACTGAAAACATTACATAGCTTAAGAGAAACGAACTTTACCCGATAAAGGCAGATTTACACTTGAAAGGTGCAACAAATTCCGAAAATGAGCAACCTATATCTTCAACAACAACCGACATGTTATTCATACTCACGTCTCACAGACGCCACTCGACACTCCAGAATTAACTGTGATTTTAAGTGGCGATCATTATATCCGTCTATCGCTTAGTACACGTAAATATTATCTACAGGAAAGCGTAACGGTCGCTTTTCCCTCCGGGAATATATTTAACGAGCGATTTTAATAACGGGTCGTGATGTTACTGGCAATATATCTGTCAATTCTGAAATGGGCTGGGGAAAATACTCTAGATATTGTGTTTGAAATGCAGTATACTCAAAATATTAACAATACTAAAGTTTCTCCAAATGTATTTGAAAAACCAATTGCAAATATGTGTATTGTAAAATACTCAAATACAGAGGTCTGGAAACAATACAGATAAGAGCATTAGACAAAGAAGCTAATTGATAAAATTATCTAAGACACGCGTTTCATGCGTTAAGTAATATACGAGTTTCAGTGGCCAACTCTGTCTTTTACAAATGGTTTATATACAGTGAATAGAGACTAATTCTAATGGTTCAGTATGATACTCTAATCCATCTACATGTGTGGAGTACTCGTAGCGTCTCCAATGCAACTACTTATAGAACTTGTCAATCAAACAAGTCAAACAAGCAATGGCTTGATTGACAAGTTCTACTCCTAGAATTTGTCAATAAAGCCATTCTTACTTTTATTTCAAAATTATTCTAGATAAAAATGAATCAAGTTCGAAGAAAGCTAGTCATGACAATAAAAAATAATCTGGTAGATTTCGGCTTAGACCAAAAATTGACAAGTGGAAAAGACTGGAAACAGTATCAGAGGGAACCTAGTGACAGAAAAAATTCATCCTCGTAGTCTCTCACGTGAAATTCAAGACTGCCCTTAAGTTCCAAGTCACAAAAAACCTACCCTCTCGCCAAACACCCAGTTAATCCTAATCCAGACCAAGATGTTATACCTGTAGCTTAGCCTGTTATTTCTACATAATAAATTAAATGCCTTCAAGCTCGATTACATTTTTGTCTGTTACATTATCAATATATTTGTTTGACTGGGTGTCTGCATGTAAAACCATGCGCCGTGGCTTTTCGAAGGCAAAATAAGCGTTACATAATTTCCCAAGAGAGAGAAATTTCCACTTTTTATCACTTTTATCAGCAAAAGATTGTACTTGGCCACTTGCACCATCAAAAGAAAATCATGAACGGGAATATGAAAATACAATTCTTTGCATGCTAAAAAAATGTCAGATAATGTAAGCAGAACGGTTCAATGTATGGAGAACACAAAAAAGCACAATGAACGCCCTAATAATGTGAGATTTGGAGAAATTGTATCTCAGAAATCACCAAAATTCAATGATCATGTGCTATTAAATACATTAGTTGAGATTACTACATCAAGCAATGTAGTTGTTAGTGCTAGGTTTTATGAAAGGCACGATTTATTAAGGCAGCTTTATAGATGGGGCAACTGCAACTTAATAGTTTACGGTGACGGAGAAATTTAGACAGAAATGTAATGGAGAAATTTAGACAGCTATTATGCATGCCCATTCAAAGATCAAACATCCACATTATGGTATTTGGGCGTTGGCTGTGCGCAGACTTGAGATGTAGCAAATGAGTCGATGCTTATAGTAATTTTTTTGATAGATGTGTTAGTTTTGAATCGTAGGGTGGACGATTATTGGAATTTCACATAAAAAGTTGCAGGTGACCGAGATCTAGCAACACCTGATTTATGCATAGAGAATTAGAAGTCGAGCAAGTGAGATGGCCGTGGGTGGCGGAGTGGCTGGTGTGATTGCGCTGGAACATGTGCATCGAGGGTTCGATCCCCGCCCGATTTCTTAGGACTCTCGAGATTTGGCATATGGCTTTAACCTGTTTTTTTTTTGTATTTCAAAGCTAAAGATTACGCATTGTGAGGAGAATTAGGGGTCTTAATGTGCTCAAGTTTTAGGCGTTAATACGAGGGAATTCGACTTTTTACAAACTATTTATCAAAAAGAGACAATTAGCGGTTTGAATATTTTGCTTTTATTTTTGTTTTGCTTTAAAAAGAGCAAGTGCAATATCCTATAATTTTAATGAGAAATTCGCGTTTCTCCTCAAGTTTTGTTGCCGATCCGTTTTAAATATTTCTTGTGCATGTTTGTGAGTGTTCGGACAGTTCTTGCGAAATTTTGAGTGCGGAGTAAAGTCGAAGACTGGGTAGGTGAGTTTTGAAGCTTATCCCGCTTTTGAGGTGGTGTGATGACGTTTAGAAGAGGCGATAGCAAGAATAGCGGACGTGAGGATGATGTGAAGCAGTATTTAATGAGACATGCTCCTGCATTGGTTGATAGTGGGTTATGTGTAAGATCAGGAATGTCAAAGAAATTGTTTCGGTTAGTTTTTAACTTTGGTGATATATCCATGCCTTGATGAGTTCAATAAGTTTTTTTTAGGAGACATGATTTTAATTGATTAGTGCATTTTGTTTGCGGACGAGATGAAGTTATTTATGAAGCGACTTTCAGGTAACTATAAGCGATTAGCGGTACATTTGAGTTGATACGACAAAGATTTCATTCCTTTTACTTTTGATGAGGCGTTAATTCTTTCAATGGTCAGCCGTTAAAATTTAATTTTGTTTTGTAGCAAGGATGGTAGGTGGATCTTCAACGCGTTTTACGTTGATTGCTTTTTAGACTAATTCTGCTTATTATACTGGTTAGGGAATTTCGATGAGATGATTAGCGACATTAGACAAAATTTGGTTTGTAAATTGTGGTTAGTATATTCTTTGCATTTTTTTATTTAGGTGTTGGTTTTATAATGTTTTTTATATATTTTCAATTTGGATTTTAAATGATTGACGAGGGTTTTAGTTTTAATTTTGAGTTGGAAAAGAAAGAGAAAGTCACAATCGTCTTCGCGAAGATGATCGTTAATGGTAGAGGAACTTCGGGTATTATGGAATAGTCGGGCAATATGGAACACCGTGATTTCTCATTCGTCAATTGGCGCAAACAAGCGGGAGACGCATGAACTACTTCAACATGTTCCCATAATGCTCTGTAGCGAGTCCAGTTCGTCTCGAGGCACCGTATGAGTTACGGCGCAGAAAAATTGTTTTCGTAGTTTCACAACATTTTTGCTGGTAAGTTTTCAAAAATATGTAATAATTATTGAAAATGTACACTATTGATTAAAACTAAGCGATTTATTAAGTCAAAGAGTTGTAGATTGTTATGTATTGCTCAGTTTTTGGCTATGGCTACAATTGTTTCTGTTGTGATGTTTTGAAATCCAAGATGGTGTGTCGGGCATTTTGGAATACTAGTTATTCCATATCGCCCGACACAAAAACTGTAAGCAAGAGCACATAAATAAAAAAGGAAAGAAGAAAAGCAACAACAGTGGTCCTGGTAACTCAGATAAAAGGCAAAAACAAGAGAGCTTCCAGCCACGGAAAAAAAAACTTTGCCAGAAATTAGAGTTTGTTTCTAAGGACGCTTCCAGTGGCAGTAACGAACCTTTTCCCTCAGAAGTTTCATCACAATTGGACTTTGTACAACCATCTTCTGTGCCAACAGATGATGATGCAGAATGTTTGCTCTGTGAAGGAAAGTTTTCAGACGAAAGAAGAGGATAAGTTGGGTTAGATGAGTTGTTTGTAAAATGTGGGCCCACCTTGACTGTGCAGGTGCTGAGAAGGAGGATTATATTTGTGACTTCTGCAAATTGATAAATGTATTATTCTATTACTAAAATGTAATGCTTATGAGATTTCAAGTTGAAAGCAATCCTATAAATGCATTTTGTATGCAATACATTTTTTTTTCAAACTTACATGATTATCTACATTTTTACCACCCTATTCCATATTTCCCGACTATCCCATATTACCCTCCAAGTGCAACTTTTTATTTAAACTTTTTCGCAGTGGCAAATGTTTTAAATTTTACTGAGATAAACACAAATAATTAATACTAAATAGTTGAAACTTATGATAAAATGTGACAGAGAGCTAAGAATGAGTTATATTTGGATATACAACTACAAAAGTATACGGTATTCCATAATATCAGAAGTTCCTCTAAGCTGTAGACTTAAAATTTAGTAATTTATTTTATGTTTTTAGGCAATAATTTTGGTCTTTCCGTGGACAGTCCCCAATACATGTTTCGTCATGAGGTAAAGACAATGAAACCAAGGCAGCAATACGTTCAAGTCCCAGCTCCATCATTTGAAGAAACTACCGTTAAGTGCAAGCGCCAGGACTACCTGTAGACCATTGGAGACCTCTATTAAAAAGGAGATCACTTCTTTACTATTGTGCGCTTGAAGGGCGCTTATTGTTCATACCGCATATGAACAGTTTTTTACACCAGTTCTAAACTTTTGTTGTGTAAACTGAAAGTAAACTCGTTGTTGTGTTATGTAAGTTATTAGATAAACACTATTTTCCAGCCCGTTATTGTTGTTACGCTGGGTAAGATGTTTGGAAAAGTGGACACCAAACGACTGGATTTACGTTCTGGTATTTAAATGAAGATGTGGCATAAAAGCTTTTAGGCAAAGAATGTCTGTGGTATAGCTTAAAAATGCTTGCTGAATTATGATGATGGAAGATGTAAATTAGGCAACTTGCAATCAAGCTTTTCAAAAGCGAAGAAGCAATAAAAAGGGAAAAGAAAGCGAACCTTAATTTGAGATTAAAATGCAAACCGAAGGAGGCAGCTTAAGCTAGTAGTTCAATGATGTACCGCGTCATAGTTCACTCTTTATTTTACTCATCATTGATCATGGTTTCTTCGCTACGTAACAATAACATTAGTGGAACATACTTCGAAATTTAGCGTGACATATTATGTACCAGTGTTTAATGTTAAAGTTTTCCTCAAAGTTACGCATCAGACTCAGGCTAACACCTATTCAATCAGCTATCTGAATTTCCTTCAGGTGCAGGAAAGATAGAAGAGGGATTGTTGACTTACAACACAAGATTCGGCGAGTTCCCTCACAATATTTGACACCAGTGGTTCTACGTAATGACTGTCACAGAATGTAATACACACGACTCTATTGCTGATACACTCTCTCGCAGGATTAACGCGATGAATGCCTAGCATAAAAATGATTTAAAATTTTTCAATTATAATTATGCAAGTTTGTTTCTCAAATAAGTATTTTTGAGCTATCACCCAAAAGCTCGATTATGATTTAATGGAGGGGCGAGCGAAATTGCTGATTGGAGGCGATGGTAATTCATATTATGGAAGCTGATATCCGTTAAACTTCTTCACAAAAGGGACGCATGGCGATGTTTGCTACCATTTAGGAGTGGTGGTCCCCTCCTTTTCAAAATATCACCCTCACAGCAGCATCTATCTATGTGGAGGACGTTTTCCACGATTAGCCTATTTTGTATTAATTTCTTTTAGCGTGCAAATAGACACTAATAGGGTTATTTTACAATTAAAAATTAAGACGAATTCACTATGGGCCAACTGGGCATTATTTGATGAAGTATTAACGAACTACAGGATTACGGCTCAAGTATATATTTTCCAGAATAACCATGAGCATTTTTAAGATACTGAAAATACCTCATATGTATATATGAAATACAAATTAATTCTGAAGAAATGCTAAAATATTCCTGTAGAACTGAAGTTTTTCTAATATGCGTATTTTAAATACTGCGCAGCCTTGGTTCACGACACTATTCAATATCATTATCATTTTCGGATCTTGAAATTCCTGTTTCAGATCTTGAAATTTCTGATTCGGAGAAAATCCGCCTCCGTTCAAAGGTGACTGAGAAAATAATTTTACCTTTCGAAAATCCTCTTCCACCGTTCCGCGCGTCCCCAGCGTTTGCCGATTCCCGTGAATTTGAATTTCTTACGGGCGTATAAATCTTGCTATAGAACAACCCTTGTACGAATCCAATACGAGGCGTATTGGAGTCGTGGCAAAGACGACGGGAGGGTGGAGGAGGGGGTGAGAGGGTGGGAATGAGGGTGGCTGGGGGTTGGAAGGGTGAGGTGAACGAAATTGGCTGTATCGAAGAAATCGCGGAGGATTGGGTGGAAGATCTTGGTTGGCGAGGAGACGGAAGAAAAGGGCGGAAGGGAATGGGAGGCTAGTGAGTTTGGATGAGACTTTTAGGAAATGCGGAGATGAGGTGGAGAAAAAACACCATTTACGAGATGAACTCATGCACACAGTACAGCGGCCGATAGAATTAACACTATACGCATTTGATGTCCGTAAGTGGTTTAGTGAAATCACTTGGATATTCACAAGGTAAATTATTATATTTCCCTTATTGATCGTTTTTGGTGTTTAACTCATCACCTTGAAAGAAAAGCAGAGCCATATTTTAATATTTCTCGCCAGCAAAACTATCCTCAATTATTGATTGGTTCTTCTCTGAAAACCACTTCTAAATCGTGTACAACGATTTTATAATAAATCCTCAGGCTTCTTTTGGTGGAACAGCATTACGATGGTTTGTAAAAATCAAAGTTAAGTCATTATCAAGGTCCTTACTTACCAATGACTTAACTTGGGTCGAAACCTAGGTCGGAATAATAAAAACCATTGCGAGATATTGCAAAGTGAATTTATTTGCAAACCATCAAGTATAACGATTTTAGATCTTCTAATTTAGAAACGAGAAATATATTAGTAAATTGGATATGATGTAATATGCTCAAAATCGTTCCAATTGTACTCTCTGGAATTATTAACCCACATGTATGCATCCGGACGTCTTTGCCTTAATCAAAAACAAAATGCTACCTATCACCAGACAAAAATTATCTCATAATAACTCTCTTCTGATATAAAAGAATTAGAATTTAAAGTATTGGTTTCATTAATCTTTCTTTGCTGGTTTGTACAGCGGTATGTACCGCGACTATCAAATATTTGCCCTAAATTAACATAGTCCTGGCTGGAACTGCATCAGATTGTCCCTAGTTGATTTGGTAAGCCATCAAGTAGCCAAAAGTGCATTTCATTTTGACAGAAAAAACGATGACCACTAAAGCAATGTCTGGAAAAATATCTTTCCACAAATATGTTCGTAACCGACCATTAACATTTTTTACTCCTATTAATATCTTAGCGTTTTACCAACAATGGTCATTTGTTTATCAAACAGAGAACACAAGTATATTATTCAGTATTCTGGCGTTGAACTAGAAACGGAACAAATGACTTTAAAGAAAAAATAATCTACGTGGCAGAAAAGCCCGAGCGTGGTTGATAGTGGTAAATGATTTTACTATTGTTCTCTTTTAATACATGTTCAATACAGTGAGGAATATCGGAGTGTTTCCTCAGACCCTGTCGTTTTCTTTCCTATTTGAATCCTTTATATTTTAAGGAGGTGATGAGGTATTCACCATTTTTTACTTAGACGTGATCAGATTCCGGCTAGGTGACTTCTGCATCAACAATTTTGCGTCTTAAGTAAGGATTCTTAGATTAGTTAATTTGACAGGATTTGTGGCATCGTCCGTTTGATGCTTTTTCTTGGAATAGAACGAATAGTCAAATACTGAACAAATTAGTTAAAATGAGTTTAATTACTGAAATATTTTAAAGGATACTTTGGTATCAACTCTATGGTCAAAATAGACAATAATAAATGAAATGATAAAACATGTAAACATTATTCAAAATATGCATATTACATGTGTATTCATTCATTGTTCTTCTACCGTACGTTCAAACTCGTGTGTCTAATGACATGCTAAATTGGAAGTTTGAATTCATAAGACCACGAGTTTTAACACATAATTGACATTTACGGATGCTACTTCAGTTTTGTACTCATACTATATGCGCGTACGTTAATGTGAAAAATTCCAAAAAATATGCACTTCTCATTTATACTCAGAACTATGAAAAGTTCATGAAAAATTGAAACTTGATTTTAGGGTTAACACGAGAAGCTACTTTATGGGCCTGAGATATCTTAAACATGAAGTTCATCACCGTGGATTTTCGCTTCAAAACAAGGAAACATGCTTATAACCGATCAAGAGATCTTATTAAAGCGCTGGAGGCCATTCATTATTCTTTTGACTACTTCTGTCATCAATTTGACCCTCACCGCGCGGTGATTCTGTAGATAAAGGCGACAAAAGATCAAGTTGTCTGTATCGCTCCGCTAATGCACCATCTCGTCTGTATTTTCATAAATACATAAGATTTCGCGATTTCAGAAACTCTTATTTGGGTTTCTGGAGGCTAATCGATAATTTGCGCATTCATTTGTTCCGTCAACTTTTGACAGCCGTTTTCTCTCATTTGTATTCATTCGACTTTTAAAACAGTTGTGTAAAGACATGAGGCAGGGAAGTTATCCGACAAAGGGAATGTCTACGACAAAATACACGCATATAACTACTTATACAACTCCACAATCAAAACACCATGTCGAAATTAGAGAAATGTATGAAATTCAAATTACCGTGTTGATCAATGGAAAGAAATCCTTCCTCTCTTCATACTCATCGCCGCATCATCGATCCAACCATCTTCCAATTCCCCTCGCAATCGTCCCCGGCCACAAGTTACAGCCGATCTTATCTTCTGCCCGTCCAGCCCTCTTGCAATCATTCATCACCTTCATCTTCCCCTTTTTAAATCTTTTTTTGTAAGTCTTAACCTAATAAATGTTATGACAATGTTATTAAATTCTTACGAACTCAAATATACTACTATCGTAGATCAGATCATGAGAATTAAATGAGGGAAATGAACTGCAGACAGACAAATTTAAAATATCGTTTTTCCCGCGATCAACAAGAGACCATAATATTTTCAAATGAGACTTTGAACTACGTTAGTCGACATATAGTGCAGCTAATTCGATTATTTGCTTCCTAATGCTGGTTTCTTAATCTGCCACGTAGTACAAACATCACGTTCCGCAAGTTTCCTGCATGACTCTCGTATCTCGTTTATGTAGCTACAATATTCATCTGTACGAAACGTTTCGTAAATATTGATAGCATGCCTATTAATCAGTGTACGAGGCATATCCAGAAAGTAAGTGTACTAAATTTGTGTAGGCTACAAAAAATTATTTAAAACATTTTTTTTAAGGATTTCATCAGTATATAAGTAAAGTATTTTTCCACGTAGTCACCATCCCTCTCGATGCACGCAACGTGACGAGAGATCAATTTCTTGATGCCTTAGTCATAGAAATCTTCCGCCAGTTCTTTCATCCACTTCTTCAACTCCTCTTTCAATTCTTGGTCGGTTGCAAATCTTTTTCCACCCATATGCATCTTCAGGGAGGTAAAGAGACGATAATCTGACGGCGCCAGGTCGGGGGAATGCGGGGGTGGTTCAAAACATCCCATCCAAACGAGTCGAAAAGTTCCTTCGTGACGTTGGCCGTGCGGGACCTGGCGCTGGCGTGCAGTAGGCAAACCCCCTTTTGCAGAATTCCCCTCCTTTTGTTTTGAATTACCCTCCGCAATATTTTTAGGGTCTCACAATGCAGTACAGCATTTATGGTTTCACCCCGAGGTAAAAAATCGATCCAAATGATGCCTTAGTGGTCCCAAAACATGGATGCCATGATTGTTTGGCTGAAATTGTGGTTTTTCATGTTTTAGCTGAGGGTGATGTGGTGTGATACCATGGGGAGGATTGTCTCTTGGCTTCAGGGGTATAGCGGGCAACCCAAGTTTCGTCCCCAGTAACAACAGAGTGAAGAAAATAATCCCTTTACGACAATTTTCCCTACACAACGAGATAGCGGATGACGCTTCCGATTTCGCACCTGGCGGAAGGAAGCAATGACATTGTTTACACAAGATGATGCCACGTTGACGGTTCTGAACGTACTGGAACCCGCGTGGTTTTGTTGGAAAGAGTAAGAGCTAACCTACACGGCCGTGTGACCAACATAAAAAAAACAAATTCTGTCTGCCCGTAAGAACTGTAGTACACTTACTTTCTGGATATGCCTCGAATGTTGGTGTAAGTTACCTGTACTTTATAGTGCATGTTGGTGATAGCCCACCCTCCGCCACACATATTTGAGGTGGCTTGTAGGGTAATATGTAGATGTACCTCGGCCAACCATCATTACGACTCAGTGCTCAAGCTGCCGTAAGAACTCCAGACATGATGAATGACATTGTCGGCCGCGATCAGAGGAGGCAACGGGGAAACATACCCAGATAGTTAAACAAACACACTGCTCTTGAAGCGGAATTGACTCAGAGGGAAGGTAACGGTAGAAGTTAGATAGATGAGGAAGTAGCCAGGGGATAGGGTCAGATACCAAATAGACTGCATAATTGTGAAAGTGAGATACAAAAACCAAGTAATGTAGTGGAAGATCTACCTCGGAGCCGATGTAAGTAGTTATCATGACCTAGCGGTAATGGAAAACCGTTTTAGAAGCAAGAAAAAAATGGTGATATAATATGAATCTATGTGGAATGCGAAATTGCTGGCGGAGAAAGGCAACAAAGAAATATTCTCCGAAGCCGTCGCCGGAAAAATAGAGATTGGAAGAGGAACAGTCCGAGGAGGGATGGAATGAGTTGATGAGGGGACAATTGCAAAAGTATCAGAGGAGCAGGTGGTGAGTAAGAGTTTGAATCTTAGGAGTACATTCCTCCCTCTCAATCAACTTTCCCATTCCCTGCATGGCTCACCTGAGAATCACCTATTGTATCACTGTCATCATAAAGTTACATAATCATTGGACTCTAGCGCAGTGGGAAAGTCAGCATGAACAATTTTATGCATTCTTTTTTCATGGGGAAAACATTTGTACGCCATTTCGCATCTCCAGACATCGCAATGCATTACCTTCATCGCAAGAAATCCTCCTAGACTTCTAATTTGAGTTATTTACTGGACACCTCTCGCAAAACCTTGAATACGAGAAAATTTTAGATTGCAATAAATTAAATAAATAAATTCGGGACAGTGGAATAAACACTATGAAAACAAACTTAAAAATAGAAGTATTAAACAATGTTGAAGAACAGCTTTCATAATATGATTTTAGTGAAAAATTTAGAGGTAGTTGCTGAAAACCTAAGCATACTACTGACACAAGAAGACTTATGTCTTTGCTATATTGTCTGATACAGTCATCTCCATTTACTTCCTTTCAAACAGTTGTGGAAGACGCTAATTATAATCACCAAAAATGAGTGCCCTCTCGCCAAATAGTTGGGGCTGGAATCCTAACCGCCTCTGATTGAAGCTCTTTTTGTGGCTCGTGAGACATATTGTAAACGCAAATCTATAGCTCATCGAATGGAGGAATTTGAGTGATACTTAGTGGCGCAGAACAGGCAAATTGTCATTTTGATGTCACATGGCTCATGATCACAAGACTCTTAGATACAAATGTGCGCCATAATACATTGCTTGATCCCATTCTCTCCTCTTGCCTTATGCTTTCCACCACCTCTCCCGTCATTTTATCCGTGTCCAATGATTTCCCATACCCCTGTCACTTGCCTTTGTGGAGGCTTGCACGGAAATATGATGACAAAAATTTCACGGTAACTGGGATTGCTCCGCGTGGTGCCGTCAGCGGAAAGATTTTGAAGTTGATTATCCTCACTGGCAACAGAGGAAGAGGAATTTGTATCCTCTCATCGATAGATTATCTGGCAAGCTCCCTTAAGAATGCCTGACTCAAATGGATTATATTATGAATTCTTATGTATCATATTTATACTTCGGAGGGAGTAAAAAACGGATTCGTTCACAAAACAGAATTTGTGTAAATGAACATCTATTAGGTATCTGGATGGGGAATAAGGATACCCACTGGTTGATAGTAGACGTTAGGCACATCACGCGAAATATCTGATAGAGGCATAAACATTTTTTCTAAGACACTCCGAACTAGACTATATGTTTAAGCGTGAAATCTACCCACAAAATTATGGACTTAAAGAAATTTATTTCCTTCCACAAGCACGTAACGTGAGACAATTTAAACTTACCTTTATATCCATGACACATGGTATTTATTAATGATTAATCAAGTTGCGCAAATCTATAGTTTACCGTAAATTGCTCAAAATAATATATGGTACAGAACTATGAAAGCCGGCCAAGTTTTCAGGCATTGAAACTGACCAAGTTTTCACCAAAAAATGTCTGTGTTTAGACCTATTTTCGTGTAACGTCGTGCTTTAATTATTTCATCGCCCCACAAAACACTCTGCAGAATATCCCCTTTGATGGCCATTAAAGTAACGGCAATTTCTTCCTTGACCTCCTCTGTTTAAAATGGAGGCCCGTAAACAACGTAGTCTATATTTCCCCGCATTCATATTTGGCATTGCTGCTCGTGCTATTTTCAGAATTGACACTACTAGATAAAAGCGAGAAAGCACTTCTGATGCCCGAAAACACATATCTCCTGCAATAACGTCATGTTGTTAGGTGACCTCTTGTTGCTCTTTTGCGTGTCACTAGGTTGTCTACTGGTAAGAGATAAGAGCTTAAGTGTCAATATTCCTAAATAACAATAGCACGATCTAGCACAACCCCTAAATAGCTAAAAAGACATCGCAATCCGAATTTAGAATTGACAAGTCATTTCAGAGTCTGTGATCAACTGAGGACGAAGATAGGACTGCGGACGAGGAAACGGTAAGTGAACAAATTCGTGAAGCGTGGCACCCTACAGATTGTAAGCATGGATCATTTGCATAGCAGACGAGAAAAGATTCAAAGAATTCAAAAACTGTTGTTTGAGGAATGCTGAGGATGCTAAAATAAGAGATGATGAAGTCTTCGGATGAGTAGAGGAAAGATCCGTGTGGAACACTACACAAACAAGAAGAATGAGACGGATTGGAAACTCTCTGAGGCAAAATCAGTCCTTGAAGAATATAATTGAAGGAAAAAAATAGTTGGAAAAGTTCCAAGAGGAAGGCCAAGAGATACATACAAAGCACAAATGAGGAAGGAGGTACATGAGAAGAACTACTTTGGAGTTAGTTAACTAGTATTAGATAGAGATAGATGAATTGAGAGCTGATGTCTGGCAATCATAGGATTGAACGAGCAGTGATGACTGGTGGAGGCATAAAAATCGAATCTGATTAGATGTTGGTTATTCCAAGAGGCGACCGCCAACTGTGGTCATTTGCATCACCGGGTGGAGAGAGTGGAGGGGCGACCAGGCGTCGACATTTAACTTCGTCCAACGAACGGCACCAACGGGTCCACAGTTCAACGTCCCCACATTTCCCATATTTGGAAAGGTTATCATTTCCAGGAAAAAACGGAGAAGAAGAGGGGGAAACAGAAAGACTATGACGTAACCCAAATATAGTACGTAACAGGGCGTAAATAAAATTAAAAAGCAATTAATATCACCGCTGAATGTGAATGATATATAAGGTCATTGAGTAGGTTGCAACTATTTTTCACAGAATTCACAATCTCATAATGATCTATGAAATCTATTTTTTTCCTTTACACTGTACGTGTACAATATCCGGTTTAAAATCACTGGTGTGGTTACAGTCCAATATATGTTTTTCAAACATTGAAGAAACATCACTGGTAATGAAAACATTTGAATGCTTCTCGATTCTTACGGAGAAGTTTGGCAAATGTGATTAGCGTCGCATGAAATACAATTTGAGGCATAAGATCCACTTTTGTCATGAGCATCAAAATTATCTTAGGCATAAATAAAACTAAATAACATTTTTACTATGGTTAAAGGAGAATTAAAGGACCAATTTAAATCCTTCACAGGCATGGTTTTCATGATCCTGCACGTAAGTTATCGTAATAATGCTAACTTTCACCAGCGTAAAGGTTTGTGCTTCATCTTTGGTTGAATCGACAAGGAGCAAATGGCCTTGCTGTTTAAGCCTCCTGCCTATCGGGTGTCAGCAGTCACAGCCTCGGGTGAGAGTGAAGTTCACAGAATCGGGAAAGGCACTGCGATGAGGAAGTTAACAGAAAAATACCGAATTAGTCTCTCTTAAAGATACAGCATTGCATTCCAACTATATATGTGACATGATAGTATTCCTCCCGGGAGAATATTCTGAGAGTAATATAGTCCCCTGATCCGATATTTTAACGGACAGTACTGTGAGGGATAGATAGATCAGAAAGATGAAACGCAGGTCTCCTCTGAATTGACTTTCTGGCTGTATTATTCTAAGAGAACTTTAATTCCTTTCAGAGTACTGCGGCCGTCTTCCTGCCTGAGCCTTTATTTCCTGTATAAATCCACGTTTGCAACTGATGACTGTTCAAATACATTTGAAACGCCGGTTAACAGGAGCAGCCCTATTATACTTGCTTCCTTCGCTAGAGTTTCTCTAGTAACCCTAGTAATACAAACGTTGTAATCATCACACATACATACACACACTATCGCTCTCTCACATTGTACCTGATGATGGCCAATAAAGTGCCGAAACTCGTGTTGTGAAGTTTTATGCATCCAAAATAGTGGGCATTACATCATCTATTGCTCTTCATTTTAACAACGCAGTTCCAAAATATCTCGCCAGAAACTGTTGACTTCGTGGTAAGCATATTTACCTAGGTTGGAGCCAACTTTCGTTCACAAAACGAAACTCTTAGTGTTATTCAAATTAAGTGCGTAAGAAAGCTTGTGATGCAAACGGGAAAAATTGGCGTACGCTATAATTAGCGTAGCATGTGATTCACTATGGGATAGTGTTGTCGGCATATATATCCCATTTTCACGAATTTCTCAAACATAATATTCCATTTTATCCCTTTTCCGTTTCCCTCGTTTATTCGATTCTCTTTTCCTTTCTGCTTCCGCCTCCCCTTCTTTCCGTCACCCTCTCCCTCGCTCTCTACACGCACATATATACGATACAAAAACACACACACACACACACACACACACACACACACACACACACACACACACACACACACACACACACACACACACACACACACACACACACACACACACACATACACACACACACACACACTATCGCGCTCTCACAGGCGCACGCAAACATGCACAGGAATACCGCCGCTCACTCGCTGGCCCATATTTGCCGAGAGAGGTCGAAATGGCAAAAAATAAGCGGAAAAAAACAAGAGACAGAGAGAGAGAGAGCCGTATGGGATAATAGTGGTGCGGGAGGCTGTTTGTAGCGACCGGGGCGCGTGGAGAAGCGGGAAGAGGAGGAGATGGGTTAGGGAGAGAATGGAAGAGGAGCGAGGGGGAAGGTGGGCGCAAAAAAGAGGTAAAGTGGGAGAGAGAGAGGGATGCTGGGAGGGAGGAGAGCATGATGGGAAGTCTCGGAAAGACTCCCGCAGGGGACAACAGGAAGGGAAAAGACGACTAGTCTCGGGGAATGATCCAGCCCACATAAAGACTCTCCTCGAACGGGTAACAATAGGACGGGAAATGTTCAGCGGAATAAAAGAAATTGCGAAAATCTATGAAATGAGGAAGAATGGGTGGCGGCAGGAAGGAGGGGTGGGTTTTGGAAACCCAGTCTAGAGAAACAACTCGCTTTTTTTCCATCCCTCCTACTCTTCAGCCTTCTCACCTTCCCCTCCCCAACCATCTCACTAAACTCTCCTCTTAGAGAACGCTCTGCTCACATTCACCTCCTCTCCTCTGCTCTATCATCTCTTTCCCGCACGGCCTCAACCTTTCATTCTTCCCGTAACTGAAAAATAATAGTACGGATTAAAAATACGAAAGAAAAAAAAAAGAACGCAAAAAAAATGTATACATGCCTTTCCCACCCTCCCTCATTCAGCTTTGCTGAGTTTTCTTTTAGGCGTGCTTTTTTTAAAATATATTTTTTTATCCAAGCCATCTCCCCTCCAATCTCCCCCAACGCTCTCTTTATCTCTCTCTCTCTTTCCATTACGTTTATAAATTTTTGCCGAATTGGAGAGAAGAGAGAATGAATCCGACTCTTTGGTCTTCTGCGCTCCATTCTCTCTCCCCCCCCACCTCTTGCTCCAAACCCCGCACCGCTCCGCACCGCCGCACAGTGGACTGAAATAGAAAAAAAAGCTAGCCAAAACCCACTGTGGCTGTCTTCATTGACGACTGATTGCTAATTTTTAGGGATTATCTATGTTCAATACGTTATGAAACCTATTGAATGGGTTTTATTTAGGGAACATCCACCACCTTAACGGTTACGCGTACGTATTCATCATTCAGTTTCTAGGGACTGTAATTGAGATGAGCGCCAATAGATGGCAAGCGAGCTCCAAAATACCTTCTCCTTTAAGCTGACACAAGGAGCTGGTGTATGAATGTGTCAAAATACACGTATAAACAGGGAAACTGCTTAGTAGCAGCTCTACCTGTTTAACCAAATGTGTAATATACGCAAATTTGATGACATTTAGATATTATCTTTTGCTAACTGAAGTTTCATGTATTGTTTTAATTAAAATAACACGCATCAATTTATGTTAAGGCAATTACTTTATTCATAAATTTTGGATTATTTTGTCAAAAATTTTGCCTGTTTCTGTTGACTTTTCAATTTGGAAGGTCACAGAGGTCAATGAGAGCTAACAATATAATAATAATAATATTAATAAACTCGTTTATTGTTCTAGGAGTGAACTCCTTTGGAACATAGAAATGAAATACAGTGGTGTGCAAGACAATTAATATGTGAATAAGCCAATCAGGAAACAAAAAAGGTAAGTTATCATGTAAATTGCTAACAATAGACATATACAACATTATCATTTAGCAATGTAGAAAAATAACTGATTTTCTTCTTCTAACTGAAAAACGAACATTAAACATATCAATAAACAAATAACAAAACTTTTAAAAAGAAAATTTAGCTTAACAAATGAAAAGAAAAAAAAGAAACTGAATTGCTTCTTCTTACGCAACAATGGACATTAATCACATCAATGAACTGATAAATGAGTTACATGGTCAGCATTCATGGTCAGCATTCCGGAAAGTAAGTGTGTGATGATCTTTCTCTTAAATATTACCAGTGATGCACTGTCTTTTACCAGTTTAGGCAAGTCATTCCACAGCTTTGAGGCAACAACTGTAAACGATTTCTGGACTGTAGCTGTCCGGAACAATAAGAATGTGGTAACAGTTATGTGGGTCACATATATCCAGGGATACGTATGAAATTATGAGGAAGGGGTATTAGATGAAAGAAACGATTATTTTGGTTTGCGGAAACACTTGAAGTTAAAAAAAATTATAAACAAGTTAAACACCATTGTTTTATTGATAAGGTGTCTTGAAGTATGAAATATTGACTCATTTTACCCAAATAATACAGAATAATAGTACTGCCGCAAAGACTCATTATTTATCATTCAAGCTCGATAGCATCTCATTCACACTCCTCTTTGTTATCAAAATTATCATGTATTTATCTTCTTAGAAAAAATTTTTTCCATAGATTTGATGTTAATTGGCAGTTAGGGTTTGTTTAAGTGGAATTAATTAAAAATCCTCTGGACTTAGACAAATGGAGGACCCTATTTACGTATAATATTTCGTTTTTTATCTCATCGTGAATCCCACCTATCAATATCTCTTCCACGAAACCTCTTTGACTTCTTCTTCTTCTCCGTTTGCCAAAAATCATTTCCTCAACCACAGCCCTTCAACTCTCATCACAAATTCCAGCTGTCTGCTTTACCTCCTCGTAATCTCATCCAAAAACTCTTTTTCTCACCAACTTCCTTCCTTACTTCAAGCACTTCCACGTTTGTCTTCCTTTTAGTCCACCACTCCATTTTCTCCATTCTCCTCCACACTTCTGCGTCTCCTCTGCACTTCTCCATTCTCCTCCACACAAGCATCTTGAAAGCTTGCAGCCTATTCTCGTACTCCTTTCTCAGTGTCCGCGTTTCTAACCCGGACCACATTGCATTCCATATAAAACTTATCTCAAGCCCCTACTTAGTACTCCTACCCAAGATCTCCATCTCCAGCTCTCTTCTGTAACTTAATGCTTTCTTCGCCAAAAACATTCTCATGTCTTAGCAACGCTGTGAGTAATTATTCAAGGTAGACCAAAATGTTTTCCATGCAGTACATACAATTCATATAACGGAACCTCGCTAACGAACGGAAAATCAGGAAACTATCAACAAACACTGCATAATCCATCAAGTCGCAGGCCGCACCTTACAGGATAGTAAAACGGGCCTAGATAAACACATTATTTACATATTTTAGCATATAATGGCTAGCATTAGGTACGTATGGGTTTTTACAGATAGCCCTCCGATTTGTTGTGCAACAATATGATTCATCACCGGCTAATGTTTTCCTATCAACGGGTGGAGAAAACGCTGTCCACAACCGTTGCAAAGAGAACTGCTGAGAAAATGTGCGATTATTCCAATAAATACATATTTTTTTATGCCCAGTTAGTAATTTTGGCCATGTAATTGTTGAAAAATTAAAAATAATAATTATTCGTGTTTTGACAAAACTGAATATTGAATATTTGCCATCGAGAATCCGAAAAAGGGTAATACGAAATGATTTTGTTCCTTTATTTTAGTCAAGTGAGATTCTACTCTATTTTTTATTCTGTCGTCAGTAGGCACCTTGACTCCATCAAACTGCTTTCTTAAAACTGAGGTATTAATTTCATCGATTCCCTCTGTTCCATTTATGCTCGCCTTTGGATTTTAAGGAGGAGGGGACGCACCTGTGGTTGTAAAGCAAGAATAACCACCGTCTGTTGAAAATTTCAGACAAGCAACTCTTACAACTTACATTAGTTACTTGCAGTAATTGATTCTACACAATTTTACGGTTTTTTGCTGGAAATACGGATTATCATTAGGAATGTAATTAAATTGAAAGCGATTTATGAAGACTCATTTAAAATAAGTGACTTTCCGCTGATTTTAAGTGAGTTATCGTTGGAATAATCGTGATATTGCTAAATTGATATGTTAACCTGTAAGCGCTGATGTAAATCGGGGGGATCAAAGATAGTGGACCACGCCACAGCTTCGAGCATTGACCACATTGGCAAGCGTCTCTTCGATCTACCTCAACATTCGCATACAAGAGGAAGGGGAGGGGCGGTTGCGCGGGGGCAAGAGGGAGGGGAAGGTGCATTGATGGGGTTGTGCTCGGAGAACGAGAGATGATACGGAGAGTAGAGGGAGTGTATAAGAGGAGCGAGGGTGTGTATGCAGGAGCGAGGGTGGTGGGAAGGAAAGATCGGGCGGTGGCGGGAGTTTGAGAGTTTTTCAGGAAAGGATACAAAAACAAGATGGAAACGATTGATCTCCGCCGCGCCGGTTTCATTTGTGTCGCCTTCCCTTATTCCCTCTCCTCATTCTCTCTCTCTCTCTGCCTCCTCCATTCCCTGTATTCGCCTCCTCCCATTTACTCATCTCCCTTATCCTCTATGCTTCCATTCACTCTACCACCAGTCTGTCTCTCATGGTCTCATCCTGGTGCAAAAGGAAAATATATCTCGGGAAAGACTCTCGGGTTGCTCTCTCTTCTCAGCCTTCTTGCCCTTCTTCCAGTTTTTGATTTCCACGAAAATAATACAAAAAGATCATCAGAGTATTTATTCAGGAATAATGGTTGAATACACTGCATTTGTTGGTAATAAATATGTCTTTTAATTTGTAACTGACTGATGAAGTATTGTTGGAAAGAATGGAGTCTTCACGGGTTTTCAACCGGCTTGATGATTCAACTGTTCACATTTCGAAGGTCTACTCCGCCATCATCTTTACGGCTTTGATTTAGGGTTGTTAATTTTTGCTCGGGCTTGTATTTCCTCGCCGACTTTGTTTTGTGTATTTTGCGTTTCATTTACTGACCCATCACGGTTAAAAAAAAATTAGTATCTTTAAGAATTCGTACGTTTAATTTTCTGAGGAAGTCTCTGATTCAATAGATTTCACAAAAGTTCTTCCTGAAGAGTAAATGAAGCAATGAACTTAAAATATTCATTATCTTAAAGGGGAGTACAACTTCGTGAATACCTGATAGATCTTTGTGTATCAGCAGTTGGAGGACAGGTGAGGAAGATTTTTTTTTAATTTGTGGCAAGATTATTTACAATGGTTCGTTAAAGCTTCTGATAAAAAGAAAAATATGAAGGGATTACGATAAAAAATAAATAACCTCAATATAGCTAGCACCAGATCGATCAACGAGAAAGAATTTCTATCAAAGCTTTTGGAATGGGTTGGAGTTGATCATTCTGAACTTGGTTGGCGGATACGGATCGTTGAAGAGTTTTGACGAAGTGCTACCTTTTTATAATTTGAAGGAGACATGAAGTATCGCAAAACCTTAGGGGGAATTGGGAGATATTTTTATAAAATCATAAATTATTTGATGTGCATATTACTCCATGCTCATCTCTCTCTATTTTATCAACTCAGTGTGTGCCTGGCAGTGGATATAAATACTTTTCAAGACGTACAGAAAAAGATCGTTTGAGATTTTAAATATTAACCTGACGAAGTTAATGAGAATTTTCAAACTACTGTTAAATGCATCGTAGAAATATTTGAACGTTCGCTCGAGCATGTTATTTAGGAAATACATGTTAGTTTTATCGACTTGACGCGCAAAAATTTATTATAGAGGAGAAATTTACTTTCCAATTACACTAACTAGCGAAAGTTTTTGAATAACAATACTTTTGATTAATGTATTTTTTCTAGCATAGAGGTCATTTTATGTGAAGTAAGGAATGATGCTTCCAGAGAATACATGGTTCTTGTATTATGATCGGTGACTTGACCACTGACCTTTGATATCCGAGGCCATTCGTCTGAAGAGATACCTCTGATATCCCTGTAATTCAGGTTGTGAAAATCCCTTACAACGTTTGAAACCCCTTTTTTGTAATACCCAAAGCATTTTTATATTATCGTCTTCATATTTCCAAACATTCACTAGTCTCTGTTTGAATAGCATTTCAACGTTAGTTAAAAGTTAGTTAAATTCTCATCCATCTTCCTCACCCTCATTGCAATGCGTTCTTCAATCCATTCCTTCTATTAAAATCTTTACCCAGCTTTTAAATATATATTGATGACCACTATTCATAATTGGTGCGTTTACGAACTCGAATGCTTTAAGTGCTATGTTAAAGCAGGATTACAATCAGGCACGTAAGATGTTTCGAAATGGTGATGCGTTATATTTATGTAAAATGAAATTAGGTGTTCCCTGTCCTCAGCGTGGAAGAAAGAGTTAACACAATTATTACTAATATCAAATGAGTCTTAATTGTGAACACTTATTTCAGCTTTTAAGTTTTGTTCGTAGCGGTAACCGTATTTTCTGGTGAATTTTAAAATTTTCCTAATTTTGATGAATTTTGAAATTAATTATCCACGAAAATAAATAATTCTACATCTACATAATACCCTGCGAGCCGCCACATGGGCGTTTGGCAGGGGGTGTTAGGTCACCAGCCTTGCAAGGATGTAAGGTTTTGGGAGATGAAATGGTGACATGCATTATAGGAGTGTATTTAGTAGAGCTCAGTTTTTATTGTGAACGATAATTGTGCGCGGAAAGAACGAGTTTTTGTACCCATCTGTTCGGTAATATATTTATTTTGTGTTCTCGCTTCTATCAGACTTATAGATGTAGTGAGGAGTCATGATAATATTCTCCGTGTAGCTCTGAAAAATATTAGTTCTGAATTTCTCAAGCAATCTAAGCCTAGCGTGTAGCCTCCGAGTCCCTAGGGGCTCCCACCTAAAAGTTGTGAGACACTATGTTCGCTCGTTGGTTTTGGTTTACCCTATGCTCACTGAATATGTAGGTTTCCAGTAGTACGCTTACACATTTTATCACAAAAAAGTATGAATTTTTACCTGCAGGTTCGCATGTACTCAAGGTCTATTACTATCTCGTCGAAAAAATGTTATATCAGATAACTCTTATCAGTGCGGCAATCGATTTTACTCTGTTTGATTAATTATGCACATAAATGCGCCTAGGTAAAATATATCAAATCCTCGGTCCCTTTATCAAACAATTCTCACAAACATTTCCCTTGCAAATACAGGAGTGTCTGATATGGGAAAACTTTTTCTTTGGATCCTACTCCAACTCTCAGCAGGTTCAGGACCATGACATTGAAAATTAAAGTAACTTTATCACCTGCGGTACTAGTATTATGTGTTAATAAATGCGAGCCGGTTCTTGAAAGATGCTTAGCACGCAGATTCATGATTTTTTTATGCTTGACGTCATGTAAGTGAAACATCCATTTGGAGCCACAAAAATTTCGCTTTTTCTCACTTAATTGAAAAATTTGACCTGTTTATATCTTGATATTGCATCTTCCGTCATATTTTGAATCCTCAACCATTCTTTATAAAAATACACTCAGAAAATCTGGTCAGAAATGAGTGTTTGTTTGAGATGAGTCTCATGTGTGTGTCATATTGCACCATATCAGCGTTAAGCCTGTCAAAGTTTTTAAGCCGTCAAATAAAATGTGGAAAAGTGTGAAGTTTCATTATTTAAAATTTCTAAAAGGCTGAGTTTCACTGGACAGTATTGATGCTGATAACTAGTTCCCCTGATTCCGCTGGAAGTATACGAAGCCTTATCTTGGATATTCCCACGCTGACTTTGTCTGATGACTTTGCCAATTTCGTCGTATGAGTCAAATTTTCATTTCCCCGCCCACCCAAAGACGCTGACACTTCGTACGTTTTTGTCGACTGCCACCATTTTCTGCGTTCTTGGGCAAAATTTGTCCATCACCTCCCGATGAAAGCTACGCAGTTACTGTGGTAAATACCTCCCTACTGGTCAATGTTGTCCCTCGGTATGGTGGCCAGCAAAGCTGCCCAGCATACGTTTGCGGAAGTAAACAGGCCTTCCCTCTGATTACCCATCCGCTTAGTTAGCCGGTTGTGTATTTCGGTCACTCCTCTCCACCACTCGATGGCAATGCTTGATATACCGTAATCAGTCCCCTTAAATGTGTCAGCCAACACAATTAATTCAGTGCTGGGCGCGTATTTGAGGCACCAAAAGCCATGTCCTATCGTGAAACGCAAGGCTTCATGCATTTCCCTAGAAATTAACGAACTCTATAACCAGAATCTATGGAAGCTCTATTCATTTAGAGCGAGATTCGTTTTTTGAATCGCTTATGAAGGGAATTAGATGGCGAGACCACATACGTCCAATGACAAATGCATTGCAGTTATTTTTTTATTCATACTTTAGCGTCATTTCTAAAGATGTAAAATGTTTTAGGGAAGAACAATAAAGCGGAAAGTCAGAACTACTGCTAGAATTTACATGTACATCTACATACTACCCTGCGAGTTGCCGCACGGGCGTTTGGCAGGGGGTGTTAGGACAACCGCCGTGTAAAGATGTAAGGAAAAATGTTTTGGGAAGTGAAATGGTAACGTGCATTGTGGGAGTGTATTTAGTGGAGCTCAGTTTTAATGAAGGTCGCATATGGTGCGCGGAAAGGACGATTGTTTGTATCTATCTGTTCAGCAATGCATGTATTTCTCTTCTTTTATCGCTTCTGTTCGACCTAGAGGTGTAGTGAAGCGTCACTATACTATTATCTGTGTCGCTCTGAAACACACCAGTTCTGAATTTCTCAAGCAAGCTAAGCCTAGCGTGTAGCCTCCGAGCTTAGAGTAAAAAAAGAGTCCTAAAAGTTCGGATAATATACCTTTTAAATGCCTTGATATACATTTTTTTCTGCCATCCATAGCTTAGAAAGAATTTTGCCTGGTACGTATTTCTCAATTACAGTTTGTAAATAAATTAAAGGATTTGGATATCCGTATCGATTGTGTGAAGTCTTTTTGCTTTTGCCATTGGCTTAAAGCCTGTGGGGAAATATTTCGCTAACAGGATTGAGTCCTGAAATTAATTTTTCTTCCCATTTATTTCATTTGAATCTGCCTTGAAACTTCTGGTTAAATACATTCTTTTTCATGGTTATTTTTATTTTCTCACGAAAATTTATTCGGGTTATCTCTTGACGTTAAAAGGATTTTTTTATCATGACAGATATCTTTATCCACCTACAAAATTTAGATGTTTGGTTTTGGAATGTGTATAAAACGAAACTGATGTCAAAATAAGCGTGTAGAGTTGTGTGTAATTTCCTCAGTATGTTATAACCTTTAAATATTCCTTTTCCAAGACATTCCGAAAATTCAATTAATTATTCGATTAAAGCGATATATTGAAGCAACAGTAGGCAGAAGAATGACCTTTTCAAACAAGAATAACAAGCTACTTAGCATTAAATAAAGTTTCTCATCGCGGGTAACGAGGAGGAAATACGACAGGGAATTTTTTTGCCTTTTGTTCCCGCCTTTGTTATCCGGCATCCAAAAGCAGTGCCGGAAAAAATCCGACGGAAAAACTATATTCTTCCACGGTCTTTTCGCAACCCACCCGCTGCCTCCATGGTCCCCTCTCACTCCACCCACACCCCTTTGCTGCTGCGCCACCCAACCACCTACTCTCCAGTTTCACCCTCCTCCCGGGGAAGAAAAAAAGCGACAATTCCGCCATGGTTCCTGCATCAAGGACCCTTGAAGGCTATTAAAAAAGCTTCCTCCCGACTCACCGACGCTCACAGTTATACTCCTATACACACGCGCCCTCCCAGGGCAAAGGAGAAAATAAGGGAACAGAGAGGGATGTGGAGAGGACGAATTATGGATAGAATGAGGAAGAAACAGGAATGGGAGAGAGGATCTTTTCTCGGAAGGAAAGGAGGGAACGGTATTCGAAATGATGTCGCAGATAGAGAGAGAGATCGACTAATATCGTAGCAGTATATTGGAAGCATCAACGAGGGGCCGCCGCAAGAATCAAGCCGATACTATTATACTAAACCCTTCCTTGTTTCTTCCGTACCCTTAAGCTACGTTTTCATGGACGTGTCATACGCACATGCGCGCGACGAGACGCGTCATTTCTTGGCGTGAACCGTTCGTATGCTAGGGAACCTACGCGTAGGAGGTACTTACGCGCCATCTACTGCACAGAAGAAATGGTAAAAAAAAGAAACGTGACGACCGTGTGTGCTTATCGCTCTACAGCCTATTGTTGATAATTATGTATTAATAGTTATCTAGCTCCATCCAAGTGCTATAACTATTGTTCTACGATTTCCTCTAAAACTTTATTCCTCTCATCCGCACGCCAGCTTGCTGAGAGTTAATTAACGTGCAGTTTTTTAAAGAAAGAAATGGCTGTTGTGGCACCATTGAATCCCTTATCCCTCCACGCCTTCTCCCTTAGGTTTCTATCCCTGTATCGATATTCCTTATAATTGTACAAGGAACATGTACTTCTCTCAAATTTTGGAGATAATTATTTCATCCATAGAACTTACACATCGCCGGCCAGCCATGTTTGTGATTCTACGCTTTCCACGCGTCGAAAGTTGAAAATGTTTCAACTCAGGTGACGCGACTCTTTGCGAACATACGTGAACTCACGCGAAGAAATTCGGGCTTCTGATTGGCTGAGAAATGCGTCTCTTCGTCTGAAACGCGTTCATTAAAACGTACCTTTATACTAAACCTTTCCTCGTTTCTTCCACACCCTTACGCTAGCGTCACGCGGTATGTTTCATCTTTAGGACGGGATTATGATAAACGTTTCTTAACGTGACGGAAGAGGACTGTGATTTTTCAGTTTTCCGTCGTCTTCCGTCAAAGAGGAACTTATTAAGTAAGTCACGCACCGAATGCGATGCTATAGGAGAGAACTGTTTTGGCAGCCGACGATCACTAAGAGCGCATTAACATCAGTAGCGACGCATACCTTTGCTATGTAGCAAGATAGCGGGATGTTTACGCTCTATGATGACCAGCAAAGATGAAGGAATTCTTTTTTAGACGTTATAGTACGTGTAGTAAGTCAAACTTTGAAACCTGAAGATGACATAAAGTTCGACTCACTACAATGTCGGCCATCCACCATGTTTAAACTTCAAATTTTCAACTCTTGTGGTAAATAGTATAATTAGATTTTTTCCATTACCTTTGACTGAGTTTCTTGTAAATTTCAAATCTACTGACTTATTTAGTTGCTATTTATTATATGTCATATTGTTGCATATTCGAGGTGTTTGTGAAATAATAAAAATATGCGTAATTGAAATTGTATCATAACATATCAAGTAATAATACATTTTGCTTACATTTATAATAATTTAAAATTTTTCTATCTAAACTTCAGAGAAGAAAAATATGAAATGGTGGAAGTTGAAACCGTGCCTGCGTCATGAAGAGACTGCTAATTTAAGCAAAGTGTAGAAACCGGCCGAGCGATTGGCAGTGGTGTGGCATGACCCACGAAGCTAGATCAATCTTATGTTAGAATTTAAAATTGAACGCACTAATACATCTGAACTTTCAACTCACGGGGTCTGGCTTAGGTTTAAAGCACTGGAAAATATGTTGCTCAAAAATAAAAATACTAAACAATTTTTTAAAATGGGATTTACTTTCTTGATCTGAGAATTTTTTGAGAAAGAGAGACCGTGTTCTGCGCCAGCCATCATGCTCCTTGAATCTAGCAAAAATATTTCCACTAATGAGGCTGAAAGGTCTGACATTTAAAAAAAAGAATGAGGTGGTGACATACCTTCTTGAGGAGCATAAATTACTAATGCAACTGTACTAGTTTTACACTTATATTGCAAGATGACGCAGTAGGAGTAATGTCTATTGCGCGGAGAAGATATGCGTAACTTTTGATCGTGACGCACTCCGAACTATCAAAATACCGCCCCTTATAATGCAAAAATTAGTACTCAGGAATAACACAAGTAAAATATTAATTATACATTAATTTTAAGTCCTGAGAAGAGACATTATTGACAGCAATCCGTAAGTTCATCTGTCATATTGCTTATCCCATTGCTTACCGGTATGAACACCGTAAATGAAATCACGCACTCCATTGTTTTTCACGTAATTAGCAAGTTCATAATATCTAAGTCATCCATTCTTATACATTATCAACTTAGTATTTTGTCCTATACATAATACTTTCATTGAAGAGTTTAAATCCGGATAAGACTGATTGAACAATTTGAGTCAACAGTAGAGGTGGGCTAAGTCGATCATTTTAGTGATTCAATCATTTTGATTCGAGTCACTTAAAAGATTCAATTAACTGATTCAATCATTTGATTCATTATGACTCGTAAGTCGGATTGATTAGATGAATAACGAGACTCACGTGAATCGAAAGACTCGAATGAATCAAGATTGAAGAGACTCAAACACTCGAATGATGCTAATTGATGCCATCAATCTATTTGAATAATTTATTTCAAATAATTACTATCGTGCTTAGAAATTTAGGAAGGCTGATTGATTTCCATATTCCACAAATTTTGGATCCGCATTAAATTGGAGATTTCCAATTACTAGAGTCACGAAAATATTTAGAGAGGCAAAACTGTCACAGACTCTGAATTCAAGAAGAATAACGTCAAACTATGTACATGAAAATTAAATCACTTGCTCAGACTACACTTATTAATGTGCATGAATGTTTTCTGATCTGCTGCATTGAATTCCATTCAATTAGGGCCTTTCAACTGAGCAGGTAATTAGAATTCTTATCAAGTTTACCAACTGTAATGATGCGCTGATATTGTAAAAAGGGTTAAATTTCATCGTTTTTAAAATGAGCGCCTTGTCTCTAACTATGCTATACAAACATAAACTCACTGACCAAATATTAATGGATTTATGCCCATGAAGGTATCTCTCTGAAATTTCATGACTAGACATAACGGATAACGTACATGTGAATATGTTTTTCCACTTAATATCACATTTAATCACACGGCAGGCGGAAACACAAAATGATTGAATGATCGAATCATTTTCCCGAAATGAATCATGAGTCATTTGACTCACTTGGTGATTCAATCATTTTAAACGAATCGATCATGAACGACCCATCACTAGTCAACAGATAAAGCATCGAGATAAGCTACATTTACGGTTCAGGCGGAGTGGTGTTTAAAGTTCGAATTATTTTGGGTATCACATTCGCTCTATGATGACAGGTTCGCTTTACCATATTCTGTTTATGCTGCATTAGGTAGAGTAGGATTACGCTAGAGGGAGCGCTCTAAACTTGTGGGCGTCTAACTTTAGACGCTGGTTCGCTCGCTTGTAGGCGTGGCCTTTAACAGGAAATGTTGAGAGGATGGAAGTGCGTGAGGGTGGGAAAGGAAGGTGCGAAGGGGTGGAAACATGCGGTCTGCCGAGAGTGCTTACTATCGAAAGATGTGGCCATTCGAGTGATTGGGCGATTTATTCATATTTTCCAACTGAGAGGTAAGAACGCCCACTAAAAACAAGCGGCTGATATCTTGTTACAACACTTGAGGGAGCTTGGGGGCGATCCTAGTCTATAGATGTAAATTATAAATTGATGGTTTGGGCCATTTTTTACGCAAATTCCGAGATGTGAAAATACTTTTGTGAGCGGTCAATAGTATTGGTTGACAGGTAATTGACGCTGTGTAATATAATAACCAGGGAGGAACTGAAAATAACATTTTAGCGCAAGTTAATTGTTATCGCTCCCACACGAAGCATATTATGAATTTCTCTGTAGCAATTGTATGATGGTAAAAGGTAGAAACGATATAGTTTCTTTCCTAGTTCTACATAACGCAGGATAACATGATAAAGTTACTAACATTTCCATGTAATGTTAAGTCTCATGCAAGAGCTGATATGACATAGAACTTCATTAGATAATTATGTTTACAGGTAATTCATGTGTGTTCTTGTTTTGTGTTGTTCAGCGGCAGACTCTTTGATCAACTACGACTTGTCTCAGTACTCTCCTTTTCTGCCCCGATTTACTAACAGTAGAGAAGTAGATCACGATGGACTTCGTTGGCACCTCGATAATGGAGCGCCTGTCCTTCACTAAGCCCATTGTTGTTTTGTCGGCCAGAATTTGGTCTCTTACAGTAAGAGAGGTGAGGATATCGAGGTGCAGGCGAAATCCTTCAGACTCACCCTAGACAGCACAGATAGGCAACGCATTTAAGGACTCATCTTACCCTTCGTTAAGGAATTGTTCTGTAGAAAATTCTCTAGATGGCGTCACTCGCACCCGATCGAGGCGTATTGACGTCAGCTCTCTCTTACTCCAGGGTAACTCTCGCTCAAGGCAACAGTCATCGGGAAGTTGTAGCCAAGTCTCCATCGCGTATGTGCAAGGAGCGTTGACTTAAGATATGTGAGGGAACACCAAACTATTTGAGACACTAACCGAGCACATCATGGCCGAAAACCATTCAGATAGCTTTTCCAAATGAACCTGTTACAGAATTTATCTTACAACCGTGAAGGCCTCTACTTAGTATTCTGACAGGAGGAGGATTGATATATCCTCCTTTGTTAAACATTTTTCAATAAAAATAAATAATTTTGTAAAAGTATACCCTATATCTTGGCGTTTTCTTTGTGGTTTAATTATGCTCCGAGATAAATTTGTCATATTTCAGATACAGGTCCCCCTTGCCTAAGATCAATTTTTTTTTCGCTGAAAATTTCAAGTTGATGGGGTAAGCGTTTAACAAAAAATCCTGGATTGGATATCATGACAAATTCAACCGGGCGAGTGGTTGTTATGCGTTGCTGGCCAGTATCAACCAATAGGGCAGTTTTTCGTGATAATTCATTGTCTCTACATTTAGAATACTCATTACTCAATACTCATATTACGTTTAACCCGCCAATTTAGCCTTGGGGGAATTTCATCCTTCCGGTTTCTGCGGCGGCGAAGTCAAGTCCTTGATATCTGAGTTGATGTGAAAGGATGGAAGTCCGCGTAGACACCACCCATGGCGTGGATATGTGCGGTCGTCTGAATATAGCGAGTCGCCCGCAATTGGTGTGGGGTTAGAGAAACTTATATATGATAATCTACACTGATCTCTTGGTGAACAACTGAAATAAAAATGCAAAAAAATTAACAAATTTAACAAGAAGTTTCCTCGACATTACCGAAACTTCCTCCAATGAGCATTTGATGTACATTAATACTCAAAAGTAATGAATGAAAATGAAGCTTCATAATTGCAACCAGCATTCCTGGGAACGTTCAGTGGCACACGTGACTGACGTTTCAGATGCAGATTTCGAGTTTTTTCATCCGGTGACTAGCTTACCTAAAAAAAATTACTTTTGTTTCTTTTTTGGAGATATAATGGAGAGGTAATTGACTGCCGCTGCCTTGTTCAAGAGGGACTTGGACTCTCCAAAATCCCTCGAGGAGGCGGACACTCCCAAACGCCACAGCGATATTCATATGGTTGGCGATATTGGCGACTATGGAGCTTCTCTGGGATGCAAAAATCTATCAATGTTTTCGAAAGCTACTCTCTAATTTTGCGTTAACCTCTGTGAATTTGACTATTTTCATGAATTTATTCCTTATGAAAATCAAAACGCTTTTCAATTAATCCGCTCACAAACTTTTGCTCATTATATTCCGAGCAATACTAATTATACGTTGGTAGCGATACGTGATTTTATTCCAATAATTAGTGACATCTTATTTTGTATAATGATGTTAACAATTCTGAGATGTTTATTTTAATCTGTCAACTTTTCTGCTTTGCATGATGATGGCGAGCGTCGCATCACTAATACTTTCTGTGTTATCAAAAATGCTTCAATGATTACAATTTTGCTACATTGCCAGTCGGACATTTGATCCGATTTGAGTTGGTTTTAATGTGATTTTCCCCCGACGTCATGATAGAGACCGTATCAAAAATTTGTTTAATTTAAGGAAAATAAGAAGCCTGAAGTGAAATTTGCAACATTTACGACACTAAAACGTCTTCGGTGTGACCGAAATTGTAAATAGTTTACTAAATGTGGATACTTAAGGCTTCAATTTGACTCATTTTTTTTCACAGAACGGTGACAACGTCTTCACAACCGAAGATAATGCGGCAACTCTGTAAGCGTTACTGCGGTAAGCAATTGATTTACTTTAAAATGTAGTTGAGAAAGCATACGATTACCCACTGTTAAATTTCTGACAAGATCTTTGTGTCAGAAATTACTCAACTTTTTAAATAAAGTCTTTCTGGAGAGCATATCCATTCCATTTTTCATGTTAAATGGTCGTTAATGTTTGGCAAATATCTCGCAAATGATAATAGCTAGCGGTTTAAATTTTGCCATCATCGGAAAGATGAGATCTTTATATATATATATTTAGTTCACTTTTATTCAATGAGTAACGATATGTCGCTTTAACTACTTCAAGTTGGTGGAAGCGATTTTCATATTTCATTTCATGCATTTTGATACAGATTTGCGTGAAACTTTGGATAAGTATTCAGGTTAGTTATATATACTAATAAATGTGAACATTTTCTACCGATTTTTATCGATTTAGTTTACAGGCAATTTAATTCTCCTTTAAAAAGTAGCCTTCTGGCAATCGACATGTTTTTCAAAGCAACTGCAATAATCACATGTACACAGATTTTCTCCCTAGCGCGAAATGACACTCTTTTCCTTATGTAAATGGCGGCTAACAAATTTCAAGGTATCATTCCGAAAAAAAAATTGTATCTACATATGATTTTGCATTTACATTTGGAATACCGCGCCGTAAATCCAAGTCACAACTATGTTTTAATGAAGGCAAAATTTAGAATGTGATTCATACGTCATTTATATCAGTACATGTATGGTTATTTCAACGTTTAAACAAGTTAACATAATTGGAGCATGGTCCAAGAAATTTTTTCAATGTACCTGAAAAGTTATTAAAATGTGCACTCATTGAGTCTCGAAATTACCGCACCAACCACCTTAAGAGACGTATCGAGTTGAAGAATGCTGCGTCGGCGGCCCGACGATCCCCCCCCCCCGCCTCACAAAACCCCCCTTCCTCTAACCACCCCAGCTCTTAAAACTCCCCTTTCTGGCTCCCCTCCCCCCATTCCTCCCTTTCGCCCCTCTTGCCAAGCTGAGCAAAGCTCGGCGCGGGTTTTATGGCGGAGGTGGGGAGACTGCCGCCGATGGGAAGCAATGGGCGGGTTCGGGCGGCGGGTGGTTTGGGCGGAGAAAGGGACGGCTGAACCGCGGGAGGGGTGTGATCTCGACGGTTGATGCAAAGGGGGCGTGTTCGAACGAGGAAGGGAAGGCGGGAAGGACTGGGACAAAGTTGGATTAAGGTGGCTCTGGGTTGACTATGCGAGTCACAACAAATACTCAGCTATCACTATATATTATTTCTCAAAGGTGTTTTTTTGCCGCAACGCCATAACTCCCATAATTGTTCATCAAAATTAATGATTCAAACATCATATTAAAGCTTATGTTCTCCGCTATAGACGAAAAATAGAAAAATGGATTAAAATAAAAGTTTTTGTTAAAAATTTTTCAAAATGATCAAAAATTAACAGTGCCATCGGTTGACAATATAATCAACTAATATGATGGCTATGGTTACGTGATTAAAAGTCTGTAGGAGGCGCCATCTATTAACACATCGTTTACTGTTTATATTCTACGTGCGATCAGTGTGACCGTTTACTGTCTACATTATGAATCTTTAACACAATCATAAATAACATATAATTGTCCATGGGAAGAAACAGGTAGAAGAACAGGAAGAAAGAAGGAAGAAACAGGAAGAAGCTGCATACTGTGCGAAATATTCGACAGGTGGAAGGACAGGAAGAAAGATAGAAGAAACAGTATGAAGCTGCATAATGTGCGAAATATTCGCACGGGTTAGCTAGTACAAATTTATTTTCATCGGCTAAAAAATCCTGCTCGAACTATTGAAAACTAAAATGAAGGTACAAAGGATGCAGAACATTCCACGAAAATATTATCGATGACCAAATTTGTTAGGACAGAGTCGTCTCGACTGCAGCGCCATTTGCATGGAACTACGGAAATTTTGACTTCTGTAATTCGCGAATAACTTTAGAAAATATTTAAGTAAGATGTCGATAAGGTAAGGTTCGTGATTTGAATTAAGGTAAGTCGCCGATATTTTATTTTTTTTACAATTTCTCAGGACTTTTTGTCCCTTAAAAACCGTTTTAGTTAAAAGCTTGAACACGCTCTATCATTCAAATTGACATTTTTCTACTGTTATTTTAGCCCATGGTGGAAGTATCCGCTAACAAGGCTGACTTATGATAAAACTAGCCTGGAAATCCTATTTTATTTTCATTTCAGTTCATAAAACATACTTACAAATTGCTACATTCAAGGTTTAAGAAATTCTGGTATAAGTGTCCCGGAGGTCAGAGCCATTTTAAGGTAGTTTGAACGAGATTTGTCCCTAGTCATAATAAAGTCCATATCCGCTTTTTTTATTTCAGCAGCTGTGCGTTAACTTATATATTAATAGATTTTATGTTAATATATTAATAAATATTGTTTTAGATAACTAAAATTGGCATTAGTTTACTAAATATGCTCGCATAAGTCTCAAATGTGGCTCATATTTTCTCGCCGTACGGGGAAAGAGATCATATCAGCAACAAAGGACATATGGGAAAGTATTTATGCGATTCTGTAAAATTTTCTGTGGTGATTAATTCGTTTAATTTTTTAAAAGTAGTTGAGGAAACTCTTAAGGAGCCCTGTGGGAGCTGGGAGAGCGTCACTGGCAGTGAGTGATTGCTACCTTAGAGCAATGGCTCCCACGACTTCCGCCTGGGAGAACAGGAGGGGGGCGTAGGGGAGCGAAGGACGCAGGAGGAATCAGATGACCGGCACTGCAGCCCGCGTGCACTCAGCGCAGTGCTATGTGTGAGCTGCGTGACTGAAGTACCCTAAAAATATTTTATTTTCATGAAAAACGATTTTCTATACGTAAATTAGAAGGAAAATTTTGCTATTAAGCTCTGTAACTTGGCGCGAGACGCCTAGGGATGATGTCTTACATATCAAATCAGGTAAATTGAAATAATTGCAATAATGCCTCTCGTGTGACCTCTAAATGCTAACTTATCGAGCCGAATTTTTTAGGGCATCCTATCTGTACTACATAGCATAATTTGAAAGTTTGAAATTAAACATCCGAGTAAAAATTAAAAATAAGCCACATTCTTGTGCTCAATGTTAAATTTCTGACTATAAAAATTCCTCTCTTTATAAATGAAGTCCCTTAGGAGTCCGTACCACTTCTCAAATTTAATGTATGGTATTTGTTGGCAACTATTTTAAAAAGTAAATAAAAATGGCAGTTGCAGTTATACTAACCAGCTAGTACATACATACAAAAAACGTTTTCGTTATATTAATTATTAAATTTTGGACAGTTTTTCGTTATTTAATTAATCACTTACAAATCATATATCTAGATTTTAAATAATATATATTATCAATGAGTTTGGTATGGCACGTGGAAAAAATTTGTGTCGGAAATTCGCCCGATTTAAGCATGCATTTTTAATCAAGGTTGTTCACAATGGATAAGTAATAAAAACTTTTACTAAAACCTCAGATATAAAAATTAAAATCACAACTTTAAAAACACGACCCGGGTTTAGGCGCTGAGCACCATCTTCAGGTCTGAACCTGGTCACCACTTGAAACAGAACCGAGTAGAAAATTGGTAATCTTATATTGGAATTCCACTACAATCGCACCTGGTCTCCCGTGTATGGATCTAGCCACCGCCTCTGCCGAGTTTGATACATGCAGACCAAAAACTGTGAATGCAAATTTGGCAAAGGAAAAAATATCTCGGGGATGAGAGCAAAGAAAATACTCCAATCGGCGTGCGCGGACGTGAGCTTCCTCCGCGGATTCCTTCCGCTTGGTTGTTTGGCCCCGCGGAGTATTACCCAAGTTTCCCCCTAACCACGTCGCTCCGCATCCTTCCTCGTCGGAATGCTATTTCAACAAAGGCCACAGCCCACTCTGTGAGCCATACCTCCAATTTCTTTTTCTCACCTGGACCCATTCAATCAAATCCATTTAATGAGGACTGGCGGGTGTCTTCATGTTTGTAGATCTAGAAGCACACATAATAAGCTTAAGCATTTATGTAAAATCATAACCTCTGCTCTGTAGAGGTGGATGTTATTGATACATCAATGAAATGTGTAATAATGATTAATGTCGTATGTTAACCACATTCGTTGTATTCTTTCTCTTTATATAACTTTATAGTATTTTTGAAAATACCAACTATCATTGTTTGAATTACTACAACTATAATTGTTTTGTCGGCCCCGGCGGCGGTGGGGTAAAGTCCTCGCCTGCTGACCCGAGGGTCGCGAGTTCGAGTCCCGCCTGGGTAGAATATTATCTGCCCAGGATATGGGTGTGTGTGTTCGTCTCTTGTTAATGTTAAAACTCCCGATGTAAAAGGCCTTTGATGAGCTGTTTTCGGGGTTATGAGTATAAATAAAACAGCTTGACTCACACCCGTACTGTAATGAAAGTTCATGATGGGTCACCGTGAATGGCTAAATGAGCAAATGACGACTCTTTAGGGCCCCCGAATTCCAATTTGTCGCCACAAAGTTACATTTTTATCCTGCACTTCGGGCTAGCGCAAGGGAGGTTTGCGGGGGCTTAAAGGACACCAACTTTGACAATGGAAAGTGGCATCAATAGCGTTGCACTCTTGGAAAGTATCGGAGAAGTATATTTTTAGATGTGAGGAGATTTAAATAGATCCTAATCAATCGATATCGTAAAACGTAAGTGTCAGATATCCACATGTACATTGCTGAGCACGGACGAACAGCTTTAAACGGTAATATCTTCTAACTCCACCTCTGATTCTTTGTAGAATTCCCAAGCAGTCCTATGGCCGTAACCATGGTTACATCAGACTAGGTCTTAGGATGGTTTTGATAAATTCAATCGGTGTTTTCGTTTAAACCGTATCCACATTGTCTATTTATCCCTGGCCGATCTTGGACCCGGTAGCTTTTGTCCAGAGAAAAGAAAACCAACGGAAATATGGTTTGATGCTGAATTGAAGTTCCTTGCGTAGTCATTTTCTCTTCGGCTTTTCAGTTGATGGTGCTCTTTATTATATTGAGAATTATACCCTCGCTGTTGTTAGGTTATGGGATTGTTTCATTATTGTCTGTAAAATTAGTCAACACACCATTTTGAGAAGCTCTCTCTTCTAAACCAGGAAACAGAAATTATGGCAGTAATATGAATATAATATGGTGTTTATTCCTTCGTTCTCTAATTTTTATTAAAAAGTTATCTTCGACAGAACTGTAGTTTTACTAAATTTTATTCAGAAATAGTCATAGATTTTTTCGCGAAAAAATCTAATTGCCCATGTTTAAGTGCAAGGGTTTCTGTTTCATTTATATCAATTTGCAATTTAAAGTAAGAAGTTTTTTTTACACTGGTTGGATATAACTACTGGTTTATACAAATTGCTTAAATTATTGTGAAAAGTGTGTAAAACTCTTATGAAATTGATTGTCAGCAAATTGAGTTTGTGGATATTGATGAAGAAAAACTATTTACCTATCTGCATATACTACTTGAGAATGAACTGAATGGGAAACCGGTTGTAGTCAATTAAAAAGTGTAGAAAAGTTAAAATTTTTCCATCAACGTGTGTACAACGCGAACTGAATGGATCGATTTACACTCGAGTGGGACCTTTGCTCGTAACGAGATTCCAGCCGTTGTATTGTATGATGTACTAGGCGAAAGTACCCGTTGAAATTCAACGGGTGTGAAAAACATTGAACTTATTTTACAATGAAACCACAAAGCCTGAAGAATACTGTCAGCGTGGTCATTTGAGGAGTTCGTAACCTATCTTGTTCACGTTGTGTTCGTTGTAGTAGACACGCTGACCGTCTCCCAGGTGCAAGTAGAGATGAGTAACTGTTGGTCCTCTTTCATGCACCGGAATGCCAAAAATGGACCACGCAGACTCATTACTACTTAAGTAGCACCCAGGTTCATAGATGGTCACCTCGTTCCTCCGGTTCTCTTGATCGCTTCCCTTGTGTACACACATATATTTGCATTCAATGACTTATTGAGTTTCGCTATTCAACTTTAATATGTGCGTTGAGTATCTCAATCAGAATCGGAGAGTATGGTACAATCCAGAGGTTGACAACGTCCAATCGAGCTTTTCCAGAAGTAGCCATGTTTATTTTACCTGTGAATCCTCCGTCACCCGGACTGCACCTTCGGCGTAAGGGGTAGCCATAATCATTGGTTTCGGTTTCTAAATCCAAACTCTATGGTGATTCTTTGTGTACTTGCCAATTTTCATGTACGGATGTTATTCATAGACCAGAATTTCCCATTCTTCTTTCGGGTATGAAGCATGAAGTGACGTTCATTATATTTTCCACCATCTTAAAACAAATTGAAGTTTCAAAACAGATGGGTCTATATTTGAACCAAATTTATAGCTGGTTACACGTCCGTAGGTAGGGTTAGGATGAAATTTGGGTGGTTCTTAGCGTGACTCGTGAAACACCACTAGGAGGAGACCGAATTAGAGTCCCCTTTTTCTTGATATCCTATTTTGTATTTTTGGTTTTTGTGTTTCTATTAATGTTTATAAGCACTGGTCATCATTAAAGCATCTGTATCAACTCATTTGAAAATGGACTTATGCGCTATATTTACAGCTTTTCACTCAGGAGTGTTGATGAAAAGGTTGTTGCCGCTCGATACGAGGGAGCAAGCCTCGTAAAGTTTCCCATGCACGAAGCAGTGATTTTCCAATTGAAGACCAGCCACTTGAAGGGTCTGCCCTTGTGACCTATTTATTGTTATAGAAATTCGAAGTTTCAAGCCCGGAAATCGGAGAAATGACGCTGGGAAGCGTATCTTGCAGAATCCTGCTGACTTCGCGCGTGCCACTCTTCAGGACTTTTATTAGATCGCTAGTGGTCATATCTTTGAGCATCTAAGTCTAATTTTTGTCGTTTTTCTTGTGAGGGCTCATTTCATCACAAAGAAGACATTCTTCTTGCTTTAGAAGATTTTTTCGAAAGGTTACTCTTTATCCTATTAGGCATGTTGATGCATATATTTTTAAGTCCAAGGAGGGGAAACAGAGGCGAGTGAAGGTATTAAAAAGGCACCTCGATGATTGGGTTAATGTAAGTTAACTGCACTTTAACAGTTTTTAAAATATATAAATAACTCGCAACATTTATTATGTGGTAATTGGTCTAAACACAGTTCACAATAGTAATGAGAGGTAAATGGTTCCACTACGTGTAAGACATCTGAGTATTAAACGATAATAAACAACGCTGTGTTTGTTGTAGCAACAGAGGCATCGTTACCATTATTATTCGCTGCGCGTAAGTATTTTTGCACATTTAAACGCATGTGTATTCTATTTAACCCCTTTATTTGTATCGTTTACGTCGTAATAATATCTCATATATACGCAGTGCCCCTATGAGAGCTACTTTGAGAATAGACATTTAGACATTGAAGATTATCCTCGTTGTAAATATTCATAGAGCTTATCGATTATCCCCAGGAACAATCTATCATGGGGCCCTTGGACTCTGAACCCTTTTAATTCAGATTTTCTTTCTACGTCTATCATGGGCCTGCATGAAAACGTGATATTTAATAGCTAGAGTTGCCAGAGGCGTCTAAATCTCTGGTTGTCAAGGAAATAAGCTCTTGTTGATTTTAGAGAAAAATGTGAGATTTTTCTGCTAAAAACATGATTTTCAGACGAATACGAATCGTAAAAGAAAATTGGTGGAAAGAATTAGAAACTGCATTTATTCAACTATCCGATAAAAAAATTACAGTCCTCTATCTTGAGTAAAAGTATAATTAAGAAGCAAACAATGAAACCACTGCACTGAACCCAATGCTTAGCATGGACCACCAGGGGTAGTTAGGGGGCCCTAAGGGCTTTTTATAATAGCCTTTTTTACGTCTAAATATATTTTATTTCTACATGCCAAATTTCGGCTCAATCGGTTCATTAGTTTTTGTGTGATCGAGCGACATACAGACAGACAGAATTAGCCTTGCAGTTCTGTCCCGTACGATTTTGGTTGGAAAGCAACAGGGTGGAGTTCATCGAGGCAAGTAATGAGGATGAAAGGGTTCGTAGATAATGCAAAGCTACTCTATAGATGCTAAAAATCAATGAAAGAAACTCCTCCACTTAATTTCCCCGTTTATGGAAAAATACTTTCGTTGCCAATTGTTCCATATCGTCGCGCAGTAGGCAAGTTTAGACTGGCGATAGTCACTAAGGCTATATCCCTCGACTTGAACTATGAACATAAGGAATTTTTAGTTCCGTTCTAAATTACACTTTGACCGGACTATGTTTAATCTCCAAACCCTTGGTTACACTTGAAATCTATGGCAACGGAAGCAAACTTTGAAAGATAATTTGAAAAGTATCCATCTCTCGATCATTAAGATAAGATAAGGTCTTATGATTTTCTCTAAACTTGTAGAAAAATCATATTTTTACATCCTATCGTTTGCCAAAAGCCAATGACAAACGCAGAGACCCAATTAAAAGTGCTACACGAGTTACATAGCAGTTAAATACGAATTTAATCTACAATCGATACCATATTTGGATATTTATTCACGTGAGAGGATGGTAGAATGTAGGGGGTTGGATTAGGAGCAAAGGGACGGATGGACCGAGTGGACGCGCAAGGCATCGGAGATGGGATGGAAGAGATGCGGAATGAATGAGATGGGATGCAAAGACCTCACCCTCTTCCTCCCTCACCCCCGATTTCCCCCATTTCACCCCTTCCACAATCCTTGGAACTTGGAGGTGATCTCCAGGAGGAAGAGGTGACAAAGGATTTGACCCTGGAATCATCCGCGACCTTCTTCGCACCCCTTCGCCTCACTCTCCTCTAATGAAAAGGAAGGAGGAAAAAGTGACCCCTCCCCCCTCATGCCCCCGTCCGTTCTACCCGCCCGTCACCCCCCTGGGGCCACGGACAAAGATTGAGAAAAAGAGCGGAGACCAAGCCGAGTGATCGCCGCGGAGCTCTCCCAATTTTTTCGGTTGGATTTTTCGAGGATCTCCTTCCCGTTTGAACAAAACTTAGTCGCTTTTTGATTAATTTAAGACTTATGCTTTCCAGTTCCAGACCACTGGAATTAATGGAGGAAAATCTTGAGTTAAGTTTTGAAAAGACATTATGGATTAAAGTAGAACGGTTTAACACAAAAACTCGCTGTGTTTTCGATAGTTCAGTGAAATTATTCATATTGCGATAATTTTTGTGGACATTTTTCGGATGTAATTCTACTAAAAGACTAAGGTACGTGACGCCAATGTGTTGAAATTAATCGTAAAAAATTAAATTTTGGTTGAAATTAGCGTGGTTATCTCTCCATAGAAAGGATATAAGAAGCCAAGAAAGATATATCGTTACCCCGGAAAAAACTAAAATTGATTAGGATTGTTTTAAAAATAAAAGCGCAGAATTAGACCGTTGTGCTGTTTTTAGCGATAATAATAGACCAATGACTTTTCTGTGCTTAATTTTGAACTTAGAAAATGTTTTGTTTTCAGGTAAAGTAGAAGTCGATAGTCTTCTATCGGGAAAAATTAAAGCCTTGGATGACTGATAAACTTCTGAAACAGGGTTCTGAAGTTTCGCAACAAGGAAACAAAGAAAAAGCGTAATTGATTTTAATTTCAAATTACTTGGTCCATAAGAGAGATGTATTTGTTTTGTCACTGTTAATTCGTGCTCGAGGAATTTCTTCCTCAACGCAAATATCACTAAGCAAGCAAGACTTTGTGATGGAATACTATTTCACCAAAATGAATAAATACCAGAACAGCCACCAGTAGTTTCAATAAACCTATTTCCCAGGTATTATTTATTATATCTTATTTTTAAATACACAAGTCATATCATAGCTAGAATAAAAATTAGATTTTAATATGACGAGGGATAGTGTGAGATCAAATTAATACCTGAAGTCTTTGGTCCGGGGGAAGACTACCTGTTAAATCAGGAAAAGCTTCAACCATCTCCCGCTGCAAATATTCCATAGAGAACGTAAGGAAATACTAATTCACCATATCGAAATGACGAAATACGAAAACGAAAGGTAAATATGTACCGATTGTATGCGTACAGAAGGCGATAAATGCCTGAAATATTTCTTTCTTTTTAGACAAATAGACTGTACGAGTAGAAAATAAGAAGGTGCAAATGGAAATGAAAAATATAAGAAAAGACCGAGAAGAAACGCTCAGTGTAATGTTTTTCAAGCTAGAGCAAATTATTATGTATGTGATCGAATATATATTTCAATAAAATTGATAAATTCCAGGAAAACAACCTGTGATTTCAACAAACCTCTATACCAGGTATTATCTTTCATACCTGATTCGAAAAAACATCATTCATTATATAGGTAGAATGAAAATGGGATTTTGAGATTAAGAGGGATAGTGTGAATAAAACGATGCGTATGCAGTCGCGTGTCCAATGACAGTAGGCCTCGTTTTTAATAAGGTGATGAATAAATAAAACAGACAACGAAGTAATGCGACATACATTAAAGGACATTAGAAATACATTTAATTGCTAGGTCGATTTTGGTTAAGATTAAAGACTGACTAAACGTAATGAGGGCAAAAAAGTTGAATGAAATAAGCAGATAACAAATTAAAGCCATAAATAGCTCTTTCACTCACTTGACTCACGAACATTAACAATATGCGTAAATATCAATATTATAAAATTGTTCAAGGATATCGACCTTATTAATTGCGTCGATATTTGCTGATGATTTTGATGAATGTTAGATGTTATTGGACTAAATAATAGACTAATTGACTTATATTTCAGGACACCAATCATGGCCTCGTAAATGTGTGTTATTAAACAAATCTATAATCAACGCAAATTGTGGTCGTTGCCACAGTTTTAATTTTACAGCAATTTTATGAAAAATATCTTCACACATGGAAAAATTCTCTAAATTTTTCCCGAAAAATAATAAAACTCTCACTGGCGTAGTAATAATAATAAGTATCATCGTTATTAGTGTTTTTTCATATTTTCATGAGAGAAAGAAAATTGTTCTGCGTGTATATTTTCGTTTTCCCCGTTATTAAATGGGTACTTAAAGTGAAAGCATATCAGAGGAGTTTACTTTTTGATAATGCACTATGAATGATTAAAACAGAAGGCAATACGCTTTTAAAATTCATGAAAGTTCTTCGAGATGTCCGCAATGGGCACTCTAAGAAAACGATGTTGTGATTTTAACCTGTTATTACTGGGTACCTACATAAGAGATATAAGTGTTTCTTATATGTACATTTTTAACATATTTATCCCCTGATGCAAATGCAATTTATCAAAGTCGGAACTCTTAAATTAGTAATCGTAAATCAATTGTACTTGGATAGTTAGTAAATTGAATGAATACCAGCCAAAATAAACGCAATAATTTAAACATTTATTTCAATTGCTGATGATTACAAATAACGATTTAAAAAACTTAAGAGCGTGATCTTAGCTCTACCATCATAATTAAGAAGTAGTAATGAAGAAATTATTACTTTTTATCGAAGCATCTCTTGATTATTACTGAGGTTAGAAATAAAAAATACTCATCATAATTTTTCTGTAGAATGGTCACAATTATACCTCTCTTAATCTTGGCAATCTTAATTTCCCTTTTCCCATTGTTCAAAGAATTATAAAACGTGAGAATCAAGAATAACACGTTGTGTAAAATAACATTTCGTTGCTCAAGGTATCTTTGTATAACTGAAATGATCTTTTATTTATCTCATTGTTTTTTATCCTCGCCTCTCTTCTCAATTATTTTTCGTTTAATGAATGCAAAATATTTACGAAAGTATTGAAAACAGCATAGACGTTTTGTAACACATTCATAGTGGTAAAAGGCGAATTTATTATGATTTTTTTAATCAATAAAGTACGCACCGCGAAAGTTGAAGTCCCTAAAATATTATTTTTATAGCCAGCATAGTATTCCAAGCCTCGGCGATTATGGAAAAACTTTATTTGCAGTGAAAGGGAAAAAAACTGTATATTTGCATTAAGTTTAAAATACACTATTTGTCGATTAATAGAGAGCAAACAAGTACAAACATTTTCAATGTTTTGGCCTCATTTTTGTGCTACAATCAAATTATAAACTTAATTATTTCTTACTTTAATAACGGAAGAGAAATGTGCTACGCGGAGATTTTTCGTTTTCCCCCTTTAATCCCATTATTTAAAAATCCTATCAGGGCTTTGACCAAGGACAAAATATGGGATATTGATTTTTTTCTCACTTGATTGGTAATTAGAAATCCTGAAATTTTCGACCTCCTAGCTCGATTAAAAATGCTCAGAAACTTGTGTCAATGAGTAAGTGAGTCAGTTTTGTAGCATTATATCCATGGTAATAATAATGCTACAATTTAATTGTCCAAGAATCGTGTTACAAAACTTACGACTTAAGCGTATGATTAAATATGTCTATTAGTAATTTATATGAATTTTTTATGCATGAAATCATTATACGTCAAGCTTGAGGAGGTTTTCCCAGCATTACAGGCTTCTTAGATAGGAACATTGATTATATTTGGATGAAATACCATCGAACAAGCAGATGAAGGACAATATTTTGTTGGTATAGAGTATTTCATATGGGATTACATACAATATCATAGGAAACTTGGGTGTTTATGCTGTCGACTTACGTCCGAGTCGCAGAAAATAAGATTTATTGGATCATATCCAGGCAGAAGATTCAAAAATCATAGCAGCGCTTCCTGCACGATGATATTTTGTATTTTTTCTTACGAAAACATTATTGTCCAAGAATCACAAATTACAAGATAAACGAATTTTGCGCATTATAAAATACCTTGATAACGAAACGAAAGGTATCTTCCTGTACATTAACTCAAATTCTGTCACGGTTGACGAGGATATCGCTAGCTTTAAATATAAAGCGAAGTATCTCTGTCCGTTCGGAATTTCCCTTCCCCCGGGAAATGCTTGTCTTGAGCTCATTTTATTTACTTGTACGTTTTCCCTTTTGCAATCAATATAGATAACAATTAAATTAGAAATACTGGGTACAATGCCGATTCTGGGAGGACAAAATTCGATTTTTCTAATGTTTAAGTTAAGCCTTTTGATGGTTCACATTTGTCGGAGAACATAAAAGAGCACATAAAAACATCAATGATTATTTTTGGAAGCACCTATTACGACGTCAGGAGATGGGAAACTGGCGCCATTTTCAAACTGCAGGAAGGGCTATATTTCAGGGCGTCATATGATCATCCATATTTCTAGCTAGAATACTATTACAGAATGCTGGCTCTGGTTATCAGACAGAATAGTTCATATAATTAATGTCTGCATCAGTCAAAACTGCAAATGAAGAAAAATCCCTCATGCTTTCATCTTTTAAAAATTCATGCCATGTGTCAGTTCAGCATTTATAACGGTTGAGTTACAAAATCACCACTCAGCATCAGTCTCGCCCATAGTTTTTCATGTGATATGGATCCTTGTCTCTCATTTAGTAAAGAAAACAGCTGCGCTTAGTTGCGCCTAAGCATTTTGGCCTTATATAGTGTACAAAGGTGCCGACTCGGCGAGGCGGTCGACTGGGTGTTTTTCGTGGGTGAAACATTGTACTTAACCTGTTGATTGTGAGAATCGTCTGAGTGACTTCACTTTTGTTTCATTGCGAGGCAGAAGTTCAGTGTAGAGGACAAGGTGATGAGTACGAGTTGAACGAGGACGAACTTTACTCGACTGTTTCCAATCTGGACCGTTATAAAGCGTATAGGTATATTTAATGTGCTTCGCGAGAAGTGGTCTGCCTCCAGGATCAAAGGATCAAAGCCATCACCCGTGGAAGCATGTTGAAAGGTATGAATGGACAACATTACATGCCAGCTTATAAAAATCATCCCACTCCTGGATAAACGTCAAGTATTCAAAAGGTTTCTTTGAGTTTTCATAAGTTTCCTATTCGCACGACGCGACAATCTCCAACTGTTCACTCTCCCAATGAGTCTAATAACACGAGCCACACATATGAGAATGTTTGATCATTCAAAAAAGATAGTGTTTGTGTCTATTCTGGTGAATTGTGATATAATTATGGTAATATCATTCTATTAGTAGTGTTTATGTCGTTTTGACTCATATTTACGTATTTGACTTTATTTAGGACGACTCACCTATCTAGCTACACGCTGCAAGAATTGGTATTGAGCAAAAAACGAATGAATTCATTAGTTTCGAAATGTTACCGCAGATGGCAAGAAAGCAATAGGAAAATTGACGTCTTTTTGGCAAACAACAATGCATGACTCAACAAGGAGTCCTAAATATTCCCACTTAAGCCCCGCCCAGCTGTAGTTAATGAAGAAACTGTCTTCAATTACGCCAGGAGTCTCAGGTATGGGGGAAAATAATTTTCAGTATCCCGTTCCTACAGTCTTAATTAGTAGAGAAATAGCTTTTCGTCATAGGGAAAAACAACTTTGATCACAAAAACCATGTACTACTATAGTAATTAACAACTTTTCAATTAATGTTCTTTGTGATAATAACCAATTTTAATGACGTCCTTGGAGTTACGACTAATTCTGTTGATTATATATGGTTTTTGCCAGTTTATAAGGAAACATTTTTGAAGTAACAATGTACCTTCTGTGCTCATGACTGTCAATTTTAACTTATAGGACCAGGTCGACTGAGAAGTCACTTTCGGGAACTAAGCGAGCGGTCAAATAGGAGGAGGGCCTATGAAACACTAGTAACCTCAAGTGTGGAGGAGCTAACTAATTCCCCTGCTGTGGGACTACAGAGTAAAGGAAAACGAGATGCCGCGCAAGTTTTAGGGCAGGCTATTTCTACTCCAACGAGAGCCACAAAGATGAAGAAAGCATGGAAGTCATCCTCAGATTCCAAACAGAAGGCTGTGCCACTCTCTGCAGATGATGCTTTAAGCTTGATTTTAGGCGCGAATCTGTCTAGGGCTCAATACCAGCTGATTCGGAACACAATGAAGCTGCACAACGCAGATATTTTGCCAAGTTACAAAGAAATTAGTTATTATTAAATATATTATAAAGTTATACAAATATAGGTATATAAATATAGTATATAAATAAAGTTATTATTAAATAGAATTTTGTTCTATTTGTTGTTTGTTTTCATTGAGAGCGCAAATTCCTGTCATAATAACCAATGCTTCACGTATCCCTGTAGAGCAAAAAAAGAACCGCCTCATCACTACATTTCAGGTAACATTAGTTCAAGGCAGAGGGGGGGGGGGAAGGGATGCCCTCTATTTTGTAATGGACAACTATATTTGACGAATACTGTTTCTGGTTGTGTTGTGGTGATTTTTAAGTAAATCCGAGGCTAGTATTGGAGACGACTTCAAAAATATGAATTTTGTCCTCCCAGATCTTCATTCTGCCCCACTGTGCGTCCCCTTGAGAATAGACAACATTCCTGAAGTCGAGGCTCATGAATATATATAGGAATAAAGGCTCATAGTGTATCAATTTGGAATGCTAAGTAGTTTTTGTACCAGTTAAGCATTTTTAAGAACAGACACTTCTTAGATGGAAAAATAGGATTTAGTTTGATTGAAGATTATTAAAACAAGTAGTTCATACAGTATTTTGTTGTTATTCATAAGGTGAATCATCTGCGTATACATGTAACTACCTTAAAAGTACTTAAGTTATCTGCAATACCCGTATTTTCTCTGTGTGTTTTTAACATCAAATTCTGCATCGAGTGTATAAATTCATATTCCAGTAAATATCTGTAATCGCATATTCTTAAGAGTTTTCATCGTCCTCTTCTGGCCGTCCACTTTTTCAAGAAACATTCACGGGATAATAAAACTTACAAGAAATCTAGGGACAATTGTCAATTTGCGTTCTTAAATGGTATAGATAATTTAAAGGTATATACTTAAAAATCTGTTCGAATTAATTTTATCCCAGACTTTCCTCCACGCTCAACAGATGGCTCTACCATCAGCTTCCTCAATTGCATTCTAAACAGCCTTATGGGACGGTGAGAGGTGTGCTAACACCGCCTGCCAAGCGACCATACGGCGGCTCACAGGGTAGTGCGTACATGTAGATGTAGAACTGTGTCGCAACTTTATGTTGAAATTCTTCATTTAAGGATTAAATTTGAATCACAACGTTGGAAGTTTATAAATTACGCGGGTTTTTAGTATTTCTCACCGTGGTAATAAATATCACCTTAAGACCAGGATGTTGCATGAATAGCAATTTTGTTTAACATTTGGTAAGGGCCTTTTCTCGCTTTTCTACAAAATGCTATTATCACGATTCCCTTATTCCTCAACCAGTTCTTCCATTCGCATACGGTTCTTCACTTTCAACTCTTCGCAAATCTGAATATGCGTACCGTTTCCGTATTGAAACAACGTTCTCATGCAAGTAACGTATGATATATGGAAGACTGACCCAAAGTTATTAAATTTTCAGGACGTAGATATTCATTTTAATTTTCAAAACGTGCTCTATTACGAGTGTTTTTTTACGTGGAAACCGTGGAAAAGGAAGCTTACGAATCTGCCTTTAATCCACTTTTCTTCATTCACGTGAAGCATGGTTGCTCGAGGCATACTCTGCAGCCTCGTTGAAACTATGAGTATTTTCACTGCAGTGAGGGAGACATTGTGGAGGTAGCGTAACAGTGCCCGCTGTGCTGAATGTTATACATTTGCACGCAAGCCCCCTGGCGGGCGTTTTTTTTATTCTTTCTGTCGTCCACCCACCCCCGCCAGAAAGTTCTTTCATTTTGGGTCAACGAGAGTGCGACGGCGACGCAGTAATTGTCCGTGGAAGGGCAACGGGAAATTATTAGACGCCATTGCGAAAGTGGGACGAGGTCTCCACTCCTGCTACGTTCGGCCCCGGTCAACAACCCATCCAGTCCACAATTAAGGACAAAAGTATTACCACTTAAAAAGTAAGGTCGATCATCCTTGTCTCGGGCAGCGTTACTGGCTTTTTGCAACACAGCGGTGGAGATAATTGAGATTTAAGATTCTCGACGGATAGGATACTCATAGGACCATTAGGTTCTAAGACGTTTTCCTAAAATGAATTAGATACAGAATTAGTCGATTTATACAGAGAAACGCATTGGAGGAATTTAAAATCGGGATTAGATGATTCCTGAATTTGGATTTGACAGTTAGTAAAACATGTATGTACTGAAATGAAATATTGCCTTCGAATTCGGATCACTTATCAAAATATTTTAAATTTCCTTATTTCAGATGAAATACTCATGCCAAATGGTCGTATTCCCCCATTTCGCCACGGTCGTAAGTTGGTAAACAATGAAAATTGTTCAATATTTCATTGGGGCATCCCAAGACTTAAAAAACTTGTGGTTTGCATTGATTATTTCTGTTTGTTTTCTATTTATGAGTCACATTAATGGAGGGACTTATTGGAAGAAAGCATTCATGCAAATGGTGTCTGAATTTCATGATTTTAATTCAAAAACAAACGCAAAATCCGCTCCACAACAACAATCTTTTGATTTAATCTCTCTAATATATTTTTTATCCTTAATATTGTTTCCCTCTCCAGAAATTGTTTTACCTGGGAAAATTTTGGTTGAATTGTTACGTTTTCTCATTTAATTTGAGTCAATTTGTCGTAAAATGTTCAATAATTATTAATTCTAAATGATGCATCTTATGTATAAGAAACAACCTTTACAATCTTTTTTCTTTTAATAATCTTTGTGATCACCTGCGCTTTTGCAGCACACAAGGTAGTGAAATTTTAATTAGAGTAGTTTATTAAATTTTGTTAAAAAATCTGGAAAATGACCCTCCTTCGGATACTTTAAGGATAAAAAATGAGGGCACGAAAGCTGAACCGCCAATCTTCCCGTGGCGTACCTGGCACGGCTTTTCCGACTACTCGAGAACATCTGCGTCTTGGGCTAACCACCCCGTGAGCAACACAACAGGCTCGAATTAAAGTAACCAGTAAAGCCTCCGAAAACCGAAAGACCCCACAGATTGTGGCTTTAGTGGAGTTTGGTGTAGTAATAATGCTACAACACCTAGGGAGGGAGCTGAAGTGGACGAAACCCCTAAAGGGCGATATTCTAGAATGCTATCTACATCTACATACTACCTTGCGAGCCGCCGTGTGGGCGTGTGGCAAGAGGTGTTAGGTCACCAGCCGTGTAAATATGTAAGGTTTTTGGAGGTGAAATTGTGACGTGCGTTATGGGACTGTACGTGTGAGTTAAGGTCCGATGACAGAACTGCAAAGTCCACGTCTTCGCTTTTTTCACGGTAGATAACTGTATCGTCTGCATATAATCTTAATTTGCTTCTAACTAGATAACTTAGGTCATTTAAATAAATAATAAATAAAAGAGGGCCGAACACGCTTCCTTGAGGAACACCGGATGTGACTTCGACCATATCAGAGCTAAATTCATCAATAACTACTTTTTGTTTTCGATCACTGAGAAAGTCCCTTATCCAATTCACTATTTTTTTTATTAACTGCGCATGAATGGAATGTATAAATTAGTTTTTTTATGAGGATCCTTATGGAATGCCTTCTTGAAATCAAAGAATATTGAGTCGACTTGCTTTTTCGATTCACCTGATTTTAGTATATCATGAAGGAATAGCGCAAGAACTATGTTGCTAGCAAGCGCTAACACAGGTGTTACAGGGCAGGAATGCACTATTTGTGGCGTGAGAATGAGAGAGGATACTCTCCAGCGACCACAAGTTCAGAAGAATAGACCAGAGGCCAGGCCTCTTTGACACGGGCAGCCTCTCCACCGGCTTACTTTCCAGCAGCTGCAACGTCGGTGTTCCCTGTAAATGGTGAAGGCAATTCTGAAATCTGATTCCTTTTATTGAGAAAAATTTCAGACTGGGAAGGTAAGGTTAGGTTAGGGGTAACCAACGGACTCAGTTGAGTAGGCTAATCAACAAAATTCTGACGGAGAAGTCAAACCTCTGGGCTGTAAATTGCGTGGCGTACGCCGCTTCCAAAGAAATGGCTCGCTCTCAAAAAAACCATCTCTTTGAAGGACAAAGCAGCAAAAAGGTAGGAACATTTTGAAGGTCGATATCATACTAACGCTTAGGAAGGCGTCGAAGATTCGGTAAGAGATAGAAAACATGGCATATGGGCGAAATTTTACACACTAAGTTTAGCGTGTTAGAAATGATGGTAATCTCTGATTTCAATGTAACAAATGGTGCATTTATTAGAGCGAGGGCACGTGTTCACACGTGAACAGCTCAATACTGATTTTCGTGTGTCGTAGTGACATCGCTTATATATGCAGAAGGTGGTTAAGCCATCTTCATTTGATGGCACCTCTCAGGCAACACCTCCAGCCCACCAACTTGACTACCATTTGACGATGAAGTCGATGGGATCCTCCACCTAACAAGCGCATAACGTGCCGTCTTAGATTCCAACATAGCTCAACGAATAAAAACGTTCTTCTCAGCACTAAGCGGCACGCGGTCGATAGAGTATGTATGGGTGTCCACGAACCGTAAAAACTCCTCGAGAGGAGTTGGGCCGTTAGGGAGAATTCAACGTCCCTCCTTCACCCTTTCCGTCTCTTTCGACCACCTGCGCCTGTCATCGAATTTCCGCGATCCGTGCAACCGTTTGAACGTTTATTGGAGTATATCGGCGAACGTCAAAGCAATTTAACGGAGGTAATATAACCATAGTCCTCTTTCAAGAGTTTTGTGACAGCCACCTGCAAGATTTGGTTGGCCCATATTGTCATAAAAATTGACGTGAAGATTGCCTTCTCTGGCAGGAAGAACTTCTCTGCTCAAGGAATGGACGCCATGAACAACATTCAGTGTACGTGTACAGACAGCTTCGCAGAAAAACTTTGTTAGCACTAATAGGTAGGAAAAGGTTCTCGTTGCGAACATGCACGTGGTTCCTGCACTGCTGTACCTTCGAATGCATGAAATAGAGTAAAGAAAATCGTTGCAGAATCTCGACAGATGAACCAGGAGAATGATGACCACTTGCATCATCATCTGTTGCCGGTTTGTATCTTCCTCACAATGTGTGTGGTTGAGGTCTATGGATCCTCCAGAGTCTCCATAATAGGGTTGTTCTTGGTTTAGCACGCTGTGTATCCAAAAATAAAGACCCGCTGCTCAGTTTCCTAAGAGAGCACGAAAGTGTAAGAATTTCTTTTCGGGGCCTTAAAGAAGGCATCGGATGAAACCGATCTGGACTTAATAGAACTGCAATTCTTGGGAAGCGATGATGGCACGTCCATAATTTCGTTGAAGGTAGAAGTTTTCAAGTTCGAATAAAAAAAACCGAGAAGGCCATACTCAAGGCGCATACCAATAAGCCCGTGCAAGTGTGTTTCCATCGAAACATGGAAAATCATGAGCTATCGAAGGATCTGACGTTTTTTCTTCTGACGCTCCGTCAGTCTGCCCTTGGTGTTATCATCGCGTGCCAGGATGATGTCATAAACGGCCGTCTTATTTTTAAGGTGAAAGTTGTGGGCGCAAGATGCATGGTGTACCAAGCCCGGACGGAAAACTTGAGCCACCTTATCTGCTGCTGCAGTTTCTGCGTTAAGTGGGCACGTTTGGTCATGCGAATGCCTCATTTTTACTTTTGACACCATTGCGGCGTGAAAAATTCCTGTGCTGCTCTATGGTCTTGGTAATGCCGAGTACATCATGGAGAACGATTAAGGCACATTAACGTTAGTCGACAGGTCGTGTAGCATACTAGTTGATTTGTTTCCTAATGCCTGTCTCTTAATCTGCCAAGTTGTAATAACATCGCGTTTTGCATTATCCTTGCATGACTCTTGTATCTCGTTTATGCAGTTGCAATATACATGGATACAATTGTTTCTGTAGCATCGGCAGATAACTTACCTACAGTGTCGTGAATGTTGGTGAAAATTACTTGTACATTATAGTGCGTGTTGGTGATAACTCCCCCCTGCCAAACACCCTTGAGGTGGTTTGCAAGTTAATACATCTATGCAGATGAGCAATGTGGTGGAAGAATTCGACCTCCACCACCAGGAGGTCGGATACCACCAAGACTGATAACGTTCTGCTCGACCTCCTCGCAAGCTCCACAATCGCGATTGAGTCTTCGGCTCCGACTGAAATGAAAATGGGTGGGAAAACAGGCTAAATATCAAGACATAAATCTTCGATTTTATAAAAATTCGGCAAATATACCCCGGATATTCTGTGAAAGTGCAGCAAAAGCAAAAGATCCTGGCGCACTTCTGCGCGGCGGAGGGGAAAGGTGAAGTGGAGGGAGTTAACTGAACGTACGGAGGGGAAGGTAGAGAAGGTGAAGGCTGAGAACGTGGCAGGAGAGCCAAACTACTTTGCACGAGGCGAACACACACAAGGCTAATAGGGCGAGTGATTTTGCTTCATCAATGCCATGCTTTACCCGTGTACTTCCTCGTCACGTGCAAGGAGTGGTAGTACGAATAAAATGCAGCAAACCGGGCACCAGGTAGCTGTGACTCATAGAATTTACCGAGGTGCGACAAGGTTGGCAGCAACTAGAAAAGGTTCGCTCACTGACGCTCCATAATTTACAACCTTCCTCCCCCGCCAGGCAGAGTATTTAAAGTTCTGAGGTCCATGTCCCAAAATCGTCCTCGGCACAGCGCCAGGATCTTTTGTGACTTCTCTAGTATATCTCATTGTATGTATGCTCGGTGGAGTTGAGAACTCGCAACTGAGTAGCATCTGTTCGAGCCGGGATATAGTGTTCCCCATTAAAATTTTAATATTTTTGAATTTTCCCTCATTTTTCCTTTTGAGCGCTCACCTTGCCTAGTTTTTGTCCATGTCGCCAGTTAGCATAGTTTTATTTTTTTGTTACGTGCGCTTCTGAGTTGTCGCAGCGCCCCAGTTCGACTACGATCGTGGCCTACGTTATACATACAGTGTAGGTTACGCTACGATTCACCATCGCAACGGATCCCGGGCCCTGGAACATTGTCGAAGGCGTGAAAGTTTAGATAAGTGTGCGCCTTCCCACATCCTGACTTACGCCCCTCTTGTACATCCCTTAATACTTATATTTCTCGTGTCACGTACGACCCATTCCCTCAAAATACTTCATATTTCACGTTCTCCTTCGAATGGACTCACTCTTGTGACCGATCAGCATCAGTTGTATTACCGAATGGCATGGGTGGAAGCAGTTATGGCACAAATAGAGAGGGCCACCATTATGGGGCCATGCCGTCCAATTTGTACGCATGAGCTGGATGCCACATAGCCACCTCTCCGACTAGAGCTACGAGAACTGCACAACCCAACTCCGAGTCTCCGACTATTGTGACGGCATGGAAACCTGATGCTCGACGAGAAATTGGAGATGAATGTTGGATCAATGATATTATAATATAGCAGTTTTGAACCCCAATGAATATTTGAAAAATTAGTAAACTGTTTGACGACAGAATATTTAGTTCATTAGCGTTGGGCCTGAAGTCAAATCCTCGGTCAGAGAAAAGTAATGAATTTAAAAAGTGTATGCATTGTTGACACAATTTGACATATTGATACAAGTTTTTCGTTGATTTGACTCTTTCTTATTGAAAAAGGTAGGTTTTGTGGTTCATTTTAAATTGGAGTTATTTAGCGCTTTACGCTATCAGTCAGTCAGCACGGCTTCCGTAAGGGCAGGTCCTTCGAAACACAGCTTTCGCTCTTCCTTCATGATATCTTAAAATCAGGTGAATCGAAAAAGCAAGTCGACGCGATATTCTTTGATTTCAAGAAGGCATTCCATAAGGTTCCTCACAAAATAACTCATTTATAAATTTCATTCATGCGGAGTAAATAAAAAAATAGTGAACTGGATAAGGGACTATCTCAGTGATCGAAAACAAAAAGTAGTTATTGATGGTTTTTGCTCTGATATGGTCGGTGTCACATCCGGTGCTCCTCAAGGAAGTGTGATTGGCCCTCTTTTATTCATTATCTATATTCATTATCTATATTCTAAGTTTTATAGTTATCAGTAAAATGAGATTATTTTCAGACGATACAGTAAATAAATAAATCGTTCAGGTGTCCATTATACGCATGAGGCATCGCAGAAGGTAGCGTGCAGGATATTTGAGCATACCCAGCGAGTTTAGCATAGATGGTAGGCAAGAGAGTAGGTCAGTTAGTGGGGGCGAAATCAGTGCTTTTCCGGAAAATCAGATAATAAAGAGTACACAAAGTTTAGTGCCTAGGAAAAGCTTAGTAGATAACAATAAATTAGAAATATTTAGGGAAGAGAGTAGGTCAAATAATGGGCCATTAAATAACTTGCCACTCATCAGGATTGCAAAGAATAACAAGTTGACCAGACAACACAGTATAGGTTTATCGGGACGGAAGAAAGCACAGAAAAAGGAAAAACATATAAATCAAAACAACACCCATGAATTTCCAAACTGTAACTCTCCCAATAATTTAGAAAACACAAACCCAACGAATACAATAGGCAGACATATTAAAATAGAGGAGTTTTCAGTAGTGGTAGTCAATTGTCGTAGTTTAAGAAGCAAGATACCTGAATTCCATCACCTTATAGAGAGTACTAATTCTGACATAATTATAGGAACTGAAAGTTGGTTAACAAGCGATATAGCTGATAGTGAAATTTTTCCAGTAAATTTTAGGGTATACAGGAGAGATCGAGAGAGTCGACCAGGAGGGGGAGTATTTATCGCAGTTAAGAACATAATAGTCAGCAAAATAGAAGTGATTCCCGATAGTATAATAGAAAGTGTATGGTGTTCTATTCAATGTGCTAATTCGAAAGTAATATATGTTTGTGCCTACTATAGACCACCCCATTCCGATGTACACTCAGTATTAGAACTCGAGAAACAGATCAGGTCCATTAATTCCCATAGTAACGAACGACAGATTATTGTAGGTGGAGATTTCAATACACCATCGATAGATTGGAAAACATGCAGTCATAAGTCAGGAGGTCGGGACAAAGAAATCTGCGAGTCACTGCTTAACCTGTTCGCATCACACGCACTACATCAAATAGTGAATTTGCCTAATAGGGGGGAGAATGTTCTCGATTTACTTGCCACAAACATCCCTGAAAAAGTTATAAAAGTTGAAAATGTTGATGGAATAAGCGACCACAAGGTAGTATACGCAAAATTTTCCCTCAATACTGAAAAATATTTTAAATTAAAAAGAAAGATTTACCTTTTTAGTAAAGCAGATTTTAACGGATTTAAGCGTGACTTAAAGACATCTTTTGAAAAATTCGTGAACATTAGCAAAAATAGTGATACAGACAATACATGGAAAGAGTTCCTCCTAATTACACGGTCACTTGTCAACAGATATATACCTCATAAGTATAAGAGCGAGAATAGGGAACCAAGGTGGTACAACGCGGAGGTTAGAAAATGTTTAAAACGCCAACGAGTTAGCCACGCGAAACTAAGAAAAATAAGTATAGAAATATAGCTAAAAAAAAATAAAGAAATATAGCTAATAGCGACCTAAAAAATACTATGGAACATTATAAAATTTGTCAAGCAGCCGCAAAAACAGCCCTTAGAAAAGCATTTAGCGAATACAAGAGAAAAGTACTTGGAGAACAGCTAGAGGGAAATCCGAAAGCATTTTGGTCATATGTTAGGGAAGTACAGGGAACTAAAAAATCAACGGTTAATTCCTTGAAAAACAATAACGGCGAAATAGTAACTTCCAGTCTAGATAAGGCAAATTTTTTTAATTACTTTTTTCAGAGTGTTTTTAATCAATCTATGCATAGTTTCCGCGAAACCATACCAGACCAATTTCAACAACCAATGCCCCCAATCGATATATCTTGTAGCGGAATCGTATCCTTACTAAGTAACATTAGCCCGAACAAGTCCTCAGGTCCTGATGAAATTCCAGCTCGTGTTTATAAAGAATTAGCCCTCGAAATGGCTCCGTATCTTAAAGTAATATTTAACAAATCCCTCGAATAACACGCGGTTCCCAAAGACTGGAAGATAGCAAACGTGACCCCAATTTATAAAAGCGGAGATAGGGAACAGCCATGTAATTATAGACCAATATCATTAACGTCATTATCATGTAAAATTATAGAGCATATCATAGTTACATCAATAATGGGACACCTCGACAGCCAGGATTTATTAATAACAAACCAGCATGGATTCAGAAAAGGACGGTCTTGCGAAACTCAATTAGGTCTTTTTGTTCACGATATTTTAGTTTCCGGAGAAGGTAACGTTCAGGTAGATGCAGCGTTTCTTGACTTTATAAAAGCTTTTGACAAGGTTCCCCACTGTAAGTTACTCGCGAAGTTAGCATCATACGGAATAGATAGTAATATAGTAGGCTGGATAGGAGACTTCTTACATGAACGCGTTCAAAGGGTGGTATTAGATGGTGTCAGCTCCGGCGAAGTGAAAGTTACATCAGGTGTTCCCCAGGGAAGCGTGATAGGCCCAATTTTATTTCTTCTGTACGTAAACGACTTGAATAGAGTAGTAAAAAATAGCAAGCTCCGTCTTTTTGCCGATGATGCAGTAGTGTATAAGGAAATTAGAAATGAAGAGGACAGACAGTTTTTAGCTAAGGATTTAGATGCGATTGATGATTGGTGTGATAGATGGCAACTAGAATTGAATTTGAAGAAATGCGCGATTATGAATTTTTGGAAAAAGAGTGGCTTTCCCCGGATTATTATTGCATCAAGGAAAACAAAATATGTAACGTAGATTCAATTAAATACTTAGGCGTCACCATCACTGAAGACATGTCATGGGGGAAACACATCAGGGAAGTAACTAGTGTAGCAAACCGTAGATTAGGATTCGTAAAAAGGGTTCTAGGCAAATGCGATGAGAGAGTACGAGAAAGAAGCTATTTTACACTCGTCAGGCCTCATTTAGAATATGCCGCTAGTATATGGGATCCGTACGAGGAAGGTATGATAAAAGAAATAGAGCGCGTGCAAAGGAGATCTGCTACGTTTGTTAAAGGACGTTATGATAATTGTATAAGTGTTACGAGCTTAATAGAAGAACTAGGCTGGGAATTACTATCAGTACGCAGGTTAAAATTTAGGTTAAACCTTTTAAGTAAATTCGAAACAGAGTTGTTCACAGTTGACGTTAGATATATATTGAGATCCCCTGCGTATTATGCTAGGTTTGATCATATTAACAAGATTAGAGAGATAGATTGTCGTACCGATAGATTTAAAATGTCATTTTTCCCTCGTACTATAAGAGAGAGCAATAGGCAGCGTAGCAAAGGGATAGGTAGGTGAAATATAGTTAGAGTAGTCTGTAGTGCATGACGCATGTTATAACAACCAGTAACCCCTTTCTTTATATGTAGATACTAACCATCTAGCTGCATGTGACCCCATTATCTAGCATGCCTTCATTAAATATCCTAGTTGCATGTCAATAGTGCATGTTTGGTGATCTTCACCCCCTGCCACACACCCTCGTGGTGGCTCGCAGGGTATCACGTAGATGTAGATGTAGATGTTCAGTTATCTACCATGAAATGAGCGAAGACGCGGACGTTGAAGCTCTGTCATCGGACCTTAGCAACGTTCATTCGTGTTCCATGATTAGGGGTTAGAATTAAATATCAACTAATGCACCGCAGTTCACTTCCAGAAAAATTCATCACAAAAATGCCATGCCTACACTGTGGGTGGGGTAATCATAAGATCTTCAGATACAGTAAAATATCTTGGAATTACCTTAACTTCTGATATATCGTGAGGATTACACATGCAGAACATATGCGGTTCAGCATTAAAGAAACTTGGTTTTGTTAAATGTATAAGAGGAAGGTCCTCGGATGAAAAAGTCAAAGATGGATACTGCTTCGCTGTGGTTAGGCCATATCTCGAATACGCCGCGAGAATTTTGGACCAGGGTCAAATAGATTTAACCAAAAAAATTAATAAAATACAAATGAAAGCAGCCCCCTTCGTTAAAAACTGCTAGGAGCGTACATATAGTGTCTCACAACTTCTAGAGGGATTAAGGTGGGAACCCCTAAAGACTCGGAGGCCACACGCTAGGCTTAGGTTGCTTGAGAAATTCAGAACTGATATTTTTTAGAGCGGCACAGAGAATATTATCATGACTCCTCACTATATCTCTAGGTCTGACAGAAGCGACAAAATAAGAGAGATACACTACCAAACATATAGGTACAAAAACTCGTTCTTCCCGCTCACAGTAAGTGCCCTCAATTAAAATTGAGCTCCACTAATTACACTCCTACAATACATGTCACTATTTCATCTCCCAAAAACTTACATCTTTACACGGCTGGTGACCTAACACCCCCTACCACACGCCCATGCGGCGGCTCGTAGGGTATTGTGTAGATGTATATCAGTAAATACAGTTCTCATGTAGGATGGAAAAAATGATACGCATTTGAAATTAACTCAGTATTTATTAGTCCCCTGCAAACTGATTCAAAAGTCAATTGAGACTAGTTCACAACAGCTTCACACGTCGTAATTTGGCTTAACGCCACGTGAAGTCATTGTTAAACCATTGATAACGCAGTTTAATTGTTCGGAGCCACTTAAGCCGGCGTTAATTGCCTTGGAAACTCCTAGAGTTGAGCTCAGCTTAACTTCCTTCTTATTCTGGGCTTCAGCTGGAGTTGCAGTAGCTCCGGTATCACGAGAAGTGCGAATGACATAATCGATATTTGCGAGGTATGGGTCAGGGGAAGCTTTATAGTACGGAGATACGTACGAGCTTCTATGTACGCGAGGAGTTTATAAAACGATATTTCATGATCGAATCACCGGCGCTACGGACTGGAGAGTTGCACTTATGCCGATAGTCATTTCATATCAATTCACCGTGAAAGCAGCCTCTAAAAAATTCTAATGTAAAAGTGGCAGATTTATTTAAATACTAGGCCGTCACTGTTAGTCTTAATGGGCGTTTAAGGGAAGTATCTTCAAGGAAGACTGCCATAATTTTTCAATTTTCCTTCATTGTTATCTGCAGTATTTTCAATCTACTTTCATGAAATAGACCATGCAGTAAATATGTATATCATTGACGGATTCCTTATATGATTAATAATGTACTGAATCAATATTTTTACTAATTTATGTATTGTTAAAAATTATTTTCTTTTATTTTACTAGTGGAGCATGCAAAGCGGATAACCAGGAAAAAAATTAAAGGGATATTGGTAGCCCAATGAAATATATTACTCGTAAAAGGAAAGTTGTGAGATGCCACCAAACACCAAAATAATATTGAAATAATATGGTGGCATTAATAAAAGCATCCGTGGGAGAAAGACGAAGTAAATAGTATTTTCAAATATGAATGCTATGTAAAAGAAGCAAATATTCCTCGTAAACTGATTCAAAATGGAATAGTTACTTATAAATGCATTATTTTCCGAGTTATTAGCTGATGATTGCAATTACTGAAGTTTCAATGTGATAATTCCATAAGAAATGGCGCTGCAGTCGCTGTCTATGCCTATAAAATTGTTCGTTAAAAATATGTGTTGTAGAATATGCTGCATAGATTGTACTCTAGTTTTGGCTTACAACAGCTAACGTTTGCAATGTCAACGCAGCGAAGTCAGACTTTTTTTAACCGAATAAAAAAATAGCTGGAATTAAGTAGTAATTGTTTTGACTTAAAGAACCGCGGAGGGACCTTCTTACCTGACCGTGTCGACTAGGTCCTTCACCATGATCCCCTTGACTTGCACATAGCTCGTACTTCAGGAGCCCTATATCGTACCCATAATCCCTTCCCTCTCCGTCGTCACGTGAAAAAATCATAAATTTCCTCCCCAACCCCTTCGCGACCCCTTAAGCCCTTTTCCGGGAGAAAATAAACTCGCAGCTATCACGCTCGAGCGCCATATTGCCTTTGTATTTATGAAAGAGAATGAGTGTTGGCAGTGATTTACTACGAGTGGCAAATTAATACTTACGCGGGTCTTCTGTCTTTCAAGCCTCATGTCTTAATCACCCCTGATCGATCTAATCCTTTTCCTTTTTACACGAGTCGCTGAATTATTTGCTCAAATGATTTTCATATATGCGCGTATTTCCCATGAGACGTCCTTGTTGTGTTTCATGAGCCTTTATTGTACTTTATGAACCGGAGAATTCAGTAAATCATTTCTTACAAGTCACAATTTTTATCGCCCGAGTCCGTAAATCATTTTCACGAGATTGTGCGCATCGTAAAAATTTTTGAACACCAGCGCGTCTCTTATATGGTTTCTCAATGCGGCGGCGATTACATTTCATCCCTTTGGCTTGTTATCCTCCCGTAATTCTTCCCTCCTCTTCCGAATTGTCAAAGACCCGATCAGATTTACGAGTCGCACATTTTTTTCTTTTGGCCGTTATACTGGACTTTGCACCCTCGCTCATCCCTGAGGTATCGACGTATCAGCGCTTTATGTTGTTTCTCAACTACGAACTTCAGTTTTTCCTTTTTATTTAGTAAAGATTGCATTTTTCAGGCGTCAAATACGTTCGTAATGGTGGTCGACGTTTCATGGCTTGCAGTATGAATTTCGTTTGGATCTGCCCTCGCCTTCCTCTCGGGTTCATATCGCTCGCCCATCGTTGCTCTTTTTTTAGTTTCCTCGATCATCCTCGGGGGAGACCTCGCGAGTTCCAAAAACCCTGCTCTCTTTCTTTCTCTCTCTCCAACCCTCTTTTCACCTCCGCCCGCCCCCGGAGGCTGCAGCATCCTAAACTCCTTCCGTCTTTTTCCGTCCCACCTGCCCCCGTCCTTCCATTATGCCGACGAGATTTCTAGGTCGACGAATCCTTATGAATCCTTTACCCTTTTATGTATGGAGGAGACTTCATCTCTCTCTCTCTCTCTTATCTTTATTATTATTTAAAAAAATATTTTTCTTATTTTCGCCGCCTCGTTCGCCCAATGGAACCTTTCATCCTCCCCCACTCTTGTCTCCCGATATCATCTACTTCCATCGCTTCCCCGTCGAGACGATTCTTGCTGCGATCCGTTCAATGAGACGAGTTATATATTGGCTGCTCCTCCTCCTGCCGCCGCCGCCGCTTGCCTCATCCAGTCTCCGGCGGGAAATCCCGTCTCCTTCTTTCTTTCTTCCGCCCGTGGAGGAGTCAGTCAGTCCCTGCCACTACTCTCCCCCCTCCACACTTTCCTCCTTCCCTCCCTCCTCACCCTTCTCGTTCACTCGCGCCGTCTTTTTAATGCCGCGCTCCTTTGAAGAGGTTTAAGCGACTCACGAGCGGCTTCTTTCCGCACCTGACTTGTGCTCCGATTTTTTTCGCTTTAGGTTAGAGCGAAGTATTATATGGCAGAGGTTTTATTTTTTATCTCCATCGAAGATATTTTTTTTGCTCCATCCGCGAAACATCATCTTCAATAATACCCTTGAATATCTTGAAGAGACACATATTTTCCCCTTATATATTTTTTCGTATTTTCAGTCTACTAATAAATGCGGTCGACTAATTAATAGTTGCCTAATGTAATAATATACACGCAACGGAAACAGTAACTAATAACCTTGGGCTTTAAAATGCGGCAGTTGGGTTCAGCATTTGTCTTCCCTTGAAATTTTGAGCCAAACTTTGGGAGGAGTCTTTAAGTTCATCCATTAGAAACATAATTTTCATCCATCCTATTATTAAAAAATCTCTCGCTTTGTAAGTAGAAGGACGTATAATTTTTTCTGACCTAAGATGTAGGTGGTGTTTTCACTTCGCACACCTCTTGATTGAGTATCGCTAAACTAATGCGAACGTTTAATTAACCAATTTCACCATGAGTGAATAAAGTTTTATCAAAAATTCTTATTTTATAGAATAGGAGTTATTTTATTTTGGATTCAACAATGTTAAAATTGCGGCTATAACATTTGGTGGAAAGAGAAGAAATTTTATTAGAATAGAAATTATGATGAAATTTTTTGGTAAAAGATTTTTTTATTACCAATGTTTAGGAATTAATTCCGTGCATATCAGAGTAAAAAGTGAATAAGCAACACCAATACTATATTTATGGCGTAATTGCTTGGGAGGTAAGGGTTAACATCTGAAAGTGCTGTCATAAATTTCTAATTTTCAGTTTAGATCTCGCACGATGAGTACTCCTACACTCTATCCAACTTGCGGGTTGTGTAAATTGTTGAATTAGAGTACGAGAACGAGTGGTGGAATCAAATATTTAAAGTGGAAAATACCAGTGAATTCGATTCAGGAGAGAAAGATAGCTTGTTTCGAGTTTCATGCTTGTGGGTGCAATGAATACGTTTTCAGGTGGGCGTAGGTTTCAACCTGGTGTAGTCAACTGTGGTATTTTAATTTAATAGTGAGTAACAATTCAATGTATGCTGCTTGCTTCCAGGCCCCTACTATACTGAACAATGCGTAAATGCGGTGGGAATGAAGGAAAATGGGAGGAACTGGAACAAATATGCGAACAATGAATGCAGAATTCGGAGAGAGAGATACGTAGATCGGCGACGGGCACAAGTAACTCTCGAGGAACATAATGGACTATAAAACATGGGGGTTTCTATGCAGAGCACGGTGGTTTTCTCATGAATGGAAAACTTCAGTATCATTGCAATTAGCCACAAACTGGTCTTAAATGGAATTACCATGACAGTGGGCGTTGGAAATATAATGCGGAAGATAGAAATGCAATCACAAATATTTTAATCGCAAGGTGTGCATGCGGGACTCAAATGAAGACAATTAACGATGCTCCATCTCTTTTTAATTATTCGATAGTAGCACAGATGAAACCCGATGGAATTTAGTGGAGTGAGGAAATCATTGAAACTGCTGTTGTATTATAGGAAAGATATGACTCATTCAGTTTGCTCTAAACAGCATATTTTTGACACCATACCCCTCTCAACACACGGAAAGACTTTCAAATTAACGTTAGAACTGCCTTTTGTATCTAACATATCAATTCATCTTAAATTCATGTGGTGGGATTTATTTGATGTTCTCTCGCCACAGGAATATAGAATTATTTTCAAGATTCTTAAATCCGTATTGTGGATTCATATTCCCGACATTACCCCACCGTAGTACTGATTAGATAGGTGTAACAAGAGCTAACGAACTTTCACTTCATGGTCTTTTTCGGTCAAATGGATTTTTAAAATAACTTTTAAAATTCACTGTGGTCAAAAGCAACAAGCACGATCCGGATTTCGAATGCTAAAGCATTATCATCAGGTGCTAAATGACAAGCAGCAAAAAGTATTGCGCCCTTATATATGGTTTTGGATAGGGGAGGGGGGAAGTGATTTCGCGAGGCAGGTTGGAGGCTAGGTGAAAGGGGGGAGGGTTCAAGGTCTGTCATGGTGTGTTTTTGCGAAGAACAGCTGGAAGTCGGGAGAAGGGGGGAGAAAAGAACATTCTTGAATGGGGGCTAATTGCTTAGAGATGCTCGGTCAAGGTTTTTAGAATGGGGGAAGTGGCAGGAAACAAACATTTATTGATGACAATACAGTTCGGGTTACGCAATCTTCATAAAATTTTGAGTTGCTGCAAGAAGTCCGACTCACATCTATTGTTACTGAAAGCTAAAACTTTTACATTAAAATCACATTTACGTCCATGGATTAAAAGATGTTTTGAAAAAGTACTTCTGTTTTCTTGATTATTTTTGAAAGCACTTAAGTGTTCTTTGGTCCGTTAGTTGAAGTTCCTGCAGGTCTGTCCCACATATTCCCCGGCGCAGTCACCACACTGGAGTGTATAGATACCACTTCTCTTCTTTGGTGGTACACTGTCTTTACATTTTATAAAAAGGGATTTAAGATTCGTCGTTGATCTGAAAGAAATTTTAAGAATGTCCTTCAGGAACTTATTTACTACTGTATTGGTTAAATTACCTAAAAATCTTACGGAACACCATCTGTTATTCCCAGAGCGTGGCTCATTCCATAACGCTAACAAACTACGGGCCATTAAGTTGTCTTACCGAATAAGTTCCCGAAGGACATTCTTAAAATTTTATGAATGACAGATTAAAAGACGTCATTGTTGTATGGGTCCAACGGCAAAACCGGAAGGTTTTCTCCTGAGTCAATCAAATCTTTCCCTGCAACTTCCTACCATGGCTTTAACACCCCGCTTTACTTATCTCCTGCCCCTTAATATTTCCGATTCGTCACGGTTCAGACTGATCCATCTTGACCCTCGGCCTTATTCTGAAAGATTGAACGCTGTGAATGTTATCGGACGGTCGCGATTAATATCGACTTTACAAAGGAATTATTGGAAATTTTCAAGACTTAAGCGTTCAACTTTTGCCATTTTTGAAGCTTGGAACTTCCGAAGCCTTCCTGTAAAGGGCCTCCAACTGCCCTTAAGCAACCACTCGATTAGGTCATCCTATGGCCCATTTACCGTATGATAGGCTGGGTTCAAAACTTAAACTTGCATATACAATCACTATTCTTGAAGATGCCAGATTCGGTAAAACAAATTTTATATGATAAAAGTAAATATGCGGAATGCACGATATCTTCGCTGTTTTATCTTCGTTAGCGTGCAGCAGTTCTACAAATTTACGCTTGCGAGTGTTAATATTTCTCCTAGTTATCCGATACGCAAGTGGCGCTTTGTGAAGAACACCTGAAGCACAGGACTACGTCTTTCTGGATGGACGTAGGATACCCTCCTTGCACGCATTAGTGAAGAGCAAAAATAAAGCCGAAGACGCGACGGACTCGTTTTCCATAGTCTCTACCCTAAATGTCACTATGAAGAACCTATTTCTGTGAAACAGCTTGTATTTGTGCATTTGGATAATATCTTATGCATATTTAGAAAACTATACAATTGAAAGTCATATAAGATATGCACCCTCTTCAGCCAAAGCCAAGTGGCTACATTCACGAATTTATTGAAAAGCTATAGATATTGCCAAAATCCAGGCGAATGAGGAGAAAATTCTGCAAGAAAACACAGAGAAGTCGAAGAGGAGAGGAACCTTTGGAAAAATAGTGGGAAAAGTCACAAGATAAAAATCCAGAACAAAGAACAAATAAAGAAGGAAGTACAGAAGGGGAGATAACAAGGAGTAAGAGAACTAGCATTACTAAAGAGAGAAAGAGTAGATAGAGAAGGATGGAGGCCTGCTGTTAACCAATCTCTGGACTGAGCGACCATTTATGACGAGGAACCTGGTACTTGGCAGAACATACGGATGATGATGATGGCGAAGAGTCCCCTAATCAGATAGAGCTAAGCGGCCATAGTAACAACTTAATTGACAAACCGTTTGCAGGACAAAATCCAGATGAAAAAAAGAGTTAACGTAGTGAGCACCAGGTGCAATATTCACAAACCCTCGCCCAAGGCGCTCGAGGAGGGATTCTCAATCGATCCCGACGAAGGATTTCCTTCTCTCGTTCTACAGTTTCTCGCTGAAGGTTTTTTCGCCGTCTCTTGTTCCCTTTTCCGCCCGAAATCTCCTCCTTCGTCACTAATTGTTAAGGGCACACGCGTGAGGAGATTCTCGTCGGTGGGCCTGCCTTTGGATGGTGGGGGCTAGACTGGGGGTGGGGTAGGAGAGGATGGGAGGGAAAGGAAGCTTCCTGCTCCTGCTCTCTGGGATTGAAAGGAACGTCGAGTTAATACCCTTTAATGCCACTCTTTCCCGTCACGGCGTGTTTGCCTCCAATGCTCCTAACGACGAGAAATTCCCCGGAAATATTTAGGGCACCCCTCTTAGGCAGGCTTCCACGTACCCCTTGCTTAGGTATCTGCAAATTTCTTTTGTGATATTCCCGGAAAATTTTCTCTCTTGGTCTGAGTAAAATTTAAGTGGAACTTTGATCAAAATCAAAACAGCGTGCTGAGAATATTACAGTAGAGTACAATAAAGTTTACTTTAAGCGCGAAATAAGAGCTCAACAGTAAATAGGCTCACGGCATTTAAGAACTGTGTGATTAGATCTCATTGGAATCACCGATAACCTTTTTTCAGTCAGTCAGCAAAACTGAAATGCGCGATATGAAATATTCTGCGGTTGAACGGTGAATTAAGGTATAGAAAATTTTCCTAAAATGATAATTGTATAACTGGAATTAATTCTGCCCTTGCTTTTCTCGAAATATATTGTCTTTACGAAGATTGGTCATATTTTCATTCAGAAAAATTCACCCTAGAGCCGTTTCCCATTTGCTTTTTTTTTAAATCATTGCCTTTAGCCGGGTAAAGCGATGGGTGGAATGAACATGTACAGTAATTTATACGGCTGAACCCTGGAGAGATATATGGGAAAATTCTACCTATTAAGTGTGATGAACTATTTTTCCCGTTGATTGACGCTTTCATGATTCTAAGCCCATTTTCCTTCAGCATGTGCAGCGGGAGATGATCGGGAATCGGTGTTGGCTATGTTTCATACATAATCACCGGATTCCCTTTGTCGCAATTGTTTTAAAATATCTATGATGCCACAAGTAATGTGTAATGCTTACAGCAGAAACAAATGGAACAAAGTTGAACTAAGGACTACCTTTATAAACCCCAGAGACTCACTCAATCAGAGTCGGAGTACATGGCTGGTTTTTCTGTCTTTTTTTAACTGTATTAATTCAAAAAAATAGCGCCAAATATTGTGGGACACATTAAAGCGTATTTTCAATGATTTTTTAGTAAATAACACAATGAGAAATGGCAAAAATAAAAACATTTTGCCTTTGGATTTAAACAACTGGTCATGGTATTCTAGTGGCGAACAGAGAATAACAGCAGGGATATGTGTTTCTTCGGTCGCCATTCAGACTTAAGTGAAAAAGGTCAGAATCAGGATGTAAGCTGTTGCAACATGACTTATTATAATTGTTTTCCACTGGTTAGTCACATACTTTCTTCGGCTCCTGGCTTCAACGAATTATTTCGTGTGGCTCTAGGACACAATTGCAATGCTTTCCTTAATTAATTTTATCCCTTTCTTCTCATGCTGTTTACCACATTCATTACCAATATCAGTGATACATTGCCAAACAGATTAGTACAAGGACTCGTTCTTTCCGCTCACAATAAGCGATAACAATAATAATTGAAGCTCCACTAAATATACTCCCATAATACACGTCACCATTTCTCCTCCCAAAACCTTATCCCTTACATCTTTACACGGCTGGTGTTCTGACCCCCCCTGCCACTCGCCCGTGCGGCGGCTCGCTGGGTAGTATGTAGATGAAGATTCATAAATATTCAAAATTATATTAGCTCTTTGATATTAGCTTTTTTTACTCTGTTCCTTCGACATTATTCTTCCCTATACATCGATATTCTACGCATGCTTCCCCTTTTTAATCTTTGAGCTCAAGTCATGTTTTATGTATGTTTACAATGACCTCATCTCACCTCTATCTGTCTCTACTTCTATTCTATCTCCACCGCAATGTGCTTCTCTACATCAAAACGACTGTGAATCGACCCAGATACGATTCCTGAACCACTCAGTATAATCAACTTACAATTCTTGAAAGTTGCTGATTGCACTTCTTAGCAAGGGTCATAGTTGGATAAATGTGTCCGGTGATATCTAGATATTGAGTCAAAATGTACAGTTAGTGATCCATTCCAAAATAATATAAATTTTGGAAATTTAACCATTCTTGAGATTCTTAAATGTTACCTTATAAAGCTACGCCATGAATTGATTAAACGAGAAATCATGCACTAATGTACATTAGTACGACCAAGAAACAATATAAGTTAATACTGCAAGCATAATTGTTTTATCAAAACAAGTGTTAGATAAATTTTGTCAATTTATTGGGTGTTGACAAATAAAACAATTTAGCAATTGAAGGATGAGTTGACTTATAAAAATATTTTTGAGAATTTATAGATTATGGGGAGACACCAAGAACCTCACTCTTATAAAAAAGATAATTTGAGCACTTTACGAAGGCATAAGCCACCAAGATTTGTGTGGGATTTTTTGAAAAGATCGTAAAAACCGATTTGATTGAAACGTGATTGCGAAGAATAATTAGATTTGGCAGAGCCAAATATGGATGAGTGCACTATACCGGTTGCTGAAGAAACAAGTAATATATATGTCTGATTAATAATAATATCTTACGACTGCTAAAGTGTAATTTGTATGACCACAGGAGTGTTTTCAGTCTTTCCTTGAGAAGAAGTGTTCTCAGTGAAAAGACGCCAAGAGTTAGTATTTCATTATGTACGTGCGTACAGGCCAGCGTAAAGTTGAAATTAGCTGATGGCACTATACGAAGGAAAAAAGACGATCATTAAAAGAGAAATAGAGGATGTTTGGGTGCAAGTTTGATTCAAAAGGCAGAAAAAACTAAATTAAGGATTAAAAACAGCTAAAGTAGTGGAGAGCAATGAGGAAACATAAATCATCATTAGGATTTCAAAGTTGTAAATTATTGTTATTCTCATCCCGTGTTGCGTGATAATCTTAACTTTAGGTTCATCTTAAAAGAGCATGGTTTTTTGAACTTTTGAATCAACATAAGGTATAAATGCTCCTGTTTTAAGATCAAAATAAGTCATTGCATGAAGATATAAATACGTCTACATTACATTGTTTCTTTGAATCTTTGAAGCCGTTACGGTGTTTCAATATTTTTTTAAATAATTCGTCATTTAGTATCCTGATGGATGGACGTCATTGAAAAATTTGTCTGGCACATCAGCCGATGACATATTTCAGATCAAATAAGAAATGATAGCCTACAGTTTGCCGTTGTCTACATAACACAGTCATCACATTAGAATGGAAAAGAGTGATAAGTAAGTGATAAAATAAGTGATCTCTTCGCCTGTCGCCTGTGAATAAATTATTGAGATCATTATGCATGCATATCCCAGAGCTGGAGAGTATCTTTTCGCGACCTTGGCGATTACGACCCTCAAAGGCCAGAAAGTCTGATGGATTGAAGCGCTTAATCCGGATTTGTGCGTGTTCCATTCCCTGGGATTGAGTTACTACATGGCTTCATATCCGAATTGACCGCCTCGACGGAAAACCCTTTCCATCCGAAGCGCCGTCCAGCAAATGTGTGCTCTTCGTGAAAAACGATCCTCCGCAGTTGGAGGAGCCGATAGATGGAGACACTTAGCGGTTGGAGTCGAGTGAGGAAGAAAGGGGGAAAGAGAGAAAGATAAGGAGGTATGAGGGAGCTTATCGCATCGACCGATTGGCTTCTTAAGGAGGAAATGCTCTCTTCTCCATTCAATCGGGGGACGGGGGAAGAGATCGTGAATCGACCGGAAAAAAATGAAGAATAATAAAGAGCATTCCATCTTCCATTCATTTCATCCCTTCTTCCCCCACTCCCGAACTCCATATACAAAATGCATGTTCGTTCGTTCTCCACAACTCCTTTCCATGGGACGATTTTTCGCCGTCGTCGAAAATTTTCAGACTACGGCGAGAAAAAGCAATCATAATCCCATGAATTATGCATTCAGAGCCTTTTTTTCCTCTGCTCTTCTTTCCGCCGCCGAAAAGGACAGCACGGGAGTGGATTTGTACAAAAGGTGCGGGGTGCGGAGGGGAGCGGAGGAGAGGTTTTGGTGGATTGAGGAGGAGGAATGTGTGGTGGTGGCGGTGTAAAGGTTTCCACGAGAGCAAGTTTGCTGTCGGAGAGAAGAGGGAAACGGGAGAGGGACAAGCAGCAGAGCCCCCCCCCCCGCCCCTTTCACCTAGAAGTGAACACGGAGCGAATGCGCGTTATTTTTGACGGATCCCAATCCCACACGCCTTCCTGCGGTGCAGTGCAGTGTTCTCCTCCACATTTCCTATGCATAAAGTCTCCGCGGGGACGTGCCAGCCTCTTAATCCAGATTCCTTACCCCGGAAGCAAGCAGGGTTTCTGGCGCGAGTTAGATTTACCTGTGAATCAAAATATGAGGAAAAAAGACTACTTCCTCCCTTATTCCGGCGCTGGAATTCATTCCGAATCCTTTAGGGGCCGCGGGTCTGGGTATCGGGTGGGGTAAATATTTTTCTTTGCTCTTTGAGAGACTCCGTCTGTTAAACGGGGCTTTGAGAAACTCTATTCGAAGACTCCGATTAGATGGCTGAAGAAATTGCATCCTGGGATTTACAGGCGGCAGGGTGAGTGTTCCGTAACTTCCGTGTGCCATCTCTTTGAAGAATGATACTTGGTTTGGAAAAAAAGGAGAAAAACAATCATGTAAACCGATGAAAAGTGGAGGTAGAGTATTACACTGTTTTTCCTTCTACATTCAATTAGTAGCGTGAATGTTCTAATAGCCCAGGGTAGAGGCTGATGAAGTCAGGTCAGCGGCATTTTTTTCAGTTTAACTATGTTTCAACTTTGCTGATATGAATATTAATGCTTTCTGCTCCTGGCGACGTGGATTTTACCGTGTCAAATTCAATTTGCATGGAAACCGGCGGGCAATAATGAAGCCCAGGGATACAGGGTATGATGGAATTTGTAGTAGTTGCAACTACACGAGGAGCTCGGATTTGCATCGTTTTGGGATAGTGAGGAGAATTAGAGCGGGAAAGATTTACGGGGGAGGCTGGCGGGTGAGGATGAAGAGCAACTCGCCCTCGGTATCGTGTTGCTGTTGACTTAAGTTAGGCTTTGTGTGGACCTCAAAGTTTAACGGCCAATTCAATTAAAATTGCTTTGCATTGAGATTATATTTTCCCCGGAGCGAAAAAAAGGTTTTTATTCACTAGGATAGCATAAATTCCATCAATTACAATCCTCATTTACTTAACGTAGAATACTGATGGGAGTAGCAGAAATGAATTGATCATTTAAATGATATAATGTTCTAATTCCGAGGAAATGGGAATTTTCCTTCCTAGTGCTCTGTTTCTTGTTTACGTCTAAATACATAATATCTAGACTTTATGACTTTTGAAAGTAAACACTCGAATGGATGTACAAGAGTATGGCTTCATAACGCGTTCCAGTTGGATAGTAAAAAATAGCTTTTTAAATAAAGGCAATAAAGTTTCATATATCTTTCACGTGAACTTATTCTTTCATGATAAAAGTCTTTATCAAAATGTAAGAAGGAAGAATCAGGATCTTCGGCGATGTAGAGGACACAATTAGATGGCTTACTTCGAGCACTTTCATTTGAATGCTAATCTAATGAAGGAATTAGATGAATAGTTGTTTCCTACCCTGTTCTCATTTCTATGATTGCGCTTATACAATGCACACATACCTCTATTTATGGCATATTTCTTGCATTCCATTACGTCATCCAAAATTCCTTGCCCTTTTTTCGTCTCTTCTTCTCATCCCCTGTCTTTTTTTGCAAAATGATACATAGTATGCAATTCCCCTTTTTTATTTACCTCATTCTCATACGTTGCCTCTTGCTTATGTACTCGATATCAAATTTTCATGTAAACATTTTTATCAGCCGGATTGACTGGTGAAAACTCTTATGAAGAGTGCAGTGCTGTATGGATCGGAAACTTGGTTTATGCGGACGAAGGATGAGTGCCGCCTGGAGGTATTTTAGATGTGGGTGTAGAGGAGAATAGAGGTGCTCATCAGTGGAGCGAGGAAATTGCATTAAAAACGGGACAAAATGAATTTTTAAAATGTTACCTGCGGATTATATGTTATTGTTTTAATATAACTTTCATAATATGTACATTATTGATGACCTTTTTGAAGACTTCTACCTTGAAGCATTGGAAGGTTCCAAATGCGTAGTTTTTTGTAAATGGGAACATTTTATCACTCTGCCTGGCAGGAAGCCCCATGGTAGGTCGAAGGAAAAATACTTGTACAAACTTAGGATAATTTGCTGGGCTGAGAATATTATTTCCGAATTTGTAAACAGTCTCTTAAATTTTTTGACGCATTTCGGTCTGAATTTTTCCTCGGAGAACATATGAAGTTATCGGAGTAATATATTGCCTTACAATGTTTTGATATTTTGAGACCTCAAAATTGACAGTTTCGGAGAACGCCGTAAACTACATTGATAAATAATATTGAAACCAATTTGTCTTAAATGCGAGTGTAAGAATAGGTTATGGTGCCGGTCATAGGTTACCGGTGTATGTAGAATGTATGTAGTTTTTCACCGGGCGAAGGCAGTGTCAGATGAAGAGAACCAAAAGGCTGAAGTGGAACGCCTGAAGACGACCTTTTGTGCCAATGGATACACGGAAAGGGAGATCCAATTGGCCCTAAAAAGAACCATACATCCGAGAAAATGTGAAACAGAGACAAAACCAAGAGGCAGAGCGTGCCTCCCTTTCACACCAAATATATCCAATGAAATATCAAGGATACTAGCCAGACACGAGATCGAGACGGCCCACAGACCTATGACAAAACTAAAAAACATCTTGGGAAATGTCAAAGACAACCTGCATCTTAAGACGCCTGGAGTATACAGCATGAATGCGGCCAGGTATACATCGGCGAGACCGGACGCACGGTGGAAACACGCCTGACAGAACATGCTATGTGCATTTGGCTCTTCCATCCAGAAAAAATCTGCGGTGGCAGAGCAAAGCCTGGAAAATGGCCATAGAATAGGCTTTGCCAGCACCAGAGTCGTGGGAAACAAAGGATTACTGGGATCGCATTGTACAGGAAGCCGTGGAGATCAGGCTGGAGAAAAATAATTTCAACCGAGACAAAGGTTTCCCAATCAGCAACGCTTGGAAACCTGCTCTGAGAATGCTGGAAAAACGACGGAAAAAAATCCGACCAATCAGAGCCAGCCTGACAAAAATGGTGGGAAAATGGCCAAATGTACTGTATAAATATCGTACGATTCTGGCGAAAAATCATTCACCCTGAAGACGGTGGCAGACTACGACATCGGGACGTCGGTGCAGTTTAACACCATTACCCGGCTGGAAACCCGAGAACTCTTCATTCAACGAAAATAAATGTTTATTTTTTTACTTAACTGTATTTATATTTATTTATTTAGCAATAGACAAAATCTAATCATTTAAAACATCGGATTGACGATTAAAAGTTCAGACACGAACAAAATAATTTTTTTGGATGTATATATATATTCAGTTATTAGTATTGTATTATCTTAATTTATAAACATATTATTATTAGTATAATAATATAACGAAATATTCTTTTCTGGATCTCCATGGCGTTTCACTCGGCAGCGAGACAGACAGACATACCGAGGTAACTATGTAGTGTAATTATTAGTGAATGGTGTGGCTCTCCCACCCGGCGAAAGAGAGTAACGACAAAGGAGAGACTGACGAATGAAGGGAAGAGGCGAGGAGAAAGAGCGGGAACGACCGGAACGCCCGAAGTCGTTACTTACCTTTTGCCCGCTCGCCCCTGTCGTCTCGTCACCGTCGTTCGTGTGTGTGTGCTCGAGAGAAGCTCGTGTGGTGGTGAGTGGCGGCGAAAGGTGGAAGCTTCGGCGCGGCGGCGGCGGTCTGCAAGTGAACGGAGCCGGAAAATATCATTTGAGCGTGTATCTTGTGTGTGCACGAGACGCGGATCGACAAGCAAGAGCGGTTGTTTCGCGAGGGAGGCGGACTGAATGAATTGGCGTAACGGGGTGGGGGGGGGGGGTGAGCGGGGAGGTGGCGTTTGTAAAGGAATTGGGAGGAGGGAGTTGGGCTCCCGCCCTAATTAGGACAGCGCCGCCTGTCATTTCATCGTGGGGTGTTCCCAACTGCCGGACCGAACGTGCATACGTCGCTCTTGAGTGGGCCCGTTGCCTAGGAGACGGTCCGGCCGTTTGCTCCAGTGCTATTCTCGACCTCACTACCGATGCTTTCGTGCCCAGCGCAAGTAATTCGCAAGCAGGCATTTGCCTCGCACGAGTCCTTCGGCCGAGTGAAAGAAAGAGAAGACTAGTTGGCCTGGGCTGTTAAAAAGCACCGCAGTTCTGACGTGTTTATGCCACTTCTTTGAACTAATGCTGCCTGGAGTTGCCTGTCGCGGGATAGCTCTCGTAACCTATGTCGCTCCTCCTCAAGTGCTTAGCATTTATAAGAGAGGGAAGAGAAGGTGTTTTTCTGTGACCGAAACAGATGGCTAATTATTTTCAAACATAACTTCCCTGCTTGTGGACTGAAAGTCAATGAAGCTAACGGTATATAAAGATCATTCGATACAGTTATTACGTGGTATTCGACCACTGGGTGGTGTTTGGGCTCTGGCTTCCTTAGACCTCCTTAGTTAGCTTCTTATCTAGCATTCCTTCTAAATAATATAATTCCTTTGTCTTCATGCTCGCCGCTAAAAAGTCTTGTGCATTACCCTCCCGCTTTTCCCCGGCATTTCGACGTCTCTCGGTAAACTCAATTCCACCTGTCGTTATTTTTTTTGTATACTCGACAACTTTTCATACTATCGTTTTGTAAATTCCTTCACCTTTTTCATTCCCACCTCTTTTATATCTTGAAAATTTTTTATTTGGTCATTCCTCCTCAATTCAGCGAACGATTGACCCTTAAGGCCCCATATTATGCTTAAACTAGGTCCATACGTAGCCTGTGACATCAAACGAAATGATAGTAAACCGTTAATAAAATGCTTTGTGTGATTTATGCGTAGTTAAAATTTTCTCATTTCTGCTAAAAATGCATGCCCAAGATCATGTTTTTACTTATTTTTTGGCTTCTTTTCACCGAAGAGTGACGATATGTGCCTCATTTAAAATTTAATTTTTTTTCAAAGATAATGAAATCATAAAAATAATGTAATCGAATTTTTGTTAAATTTTAAACTTTTAAAATATTGTTAATTTTCTTTTCTCCAACACTGCTACTTAGAATCTGGTGAAACCTTTTTCATAATCCATTCATACATTACCAACTATCTTTTAAAGATATCCCATGGAAATTCGTAAACGTGCTTATACATTTTTTATAAATATTCGAATTCTTCTCACTCCCGCCTCCGTGGGCTGACTCATGGAGCAGGCATATAAACTGGCATAGGCACACGCAAAAATCTCTAGCTTATTTGATTAAGTGTCACAAGCCATTAAACGCACAAATTATCGCTTATGTTCTTTTTGTATTGTGAGTTTAATGCTACTGGCGAAATTATAACGAGAGCTCTGCTGAAGATTTTCAACAAAGTTAAGCTTATTTGCATTTATCTTAGTGTATATCAGGCGATGGAACCTTTATTAAGACTAGATGCTGTGCCTCAATAAAGGGAAAATATTAAAATATTTAAACATAAATGGGTCATCCCACTTCAATTCAACGTAAGATCGTCCTTTAGGGTCTTAGATTTTTCTCAGACATGGTGCATGGGTAGCATGTGACCTCAAACTAAGAAAAGTGAATAAGTTTTAACAAAAAAATTTTCGTAATTTATGCGTACTTGAATTTTTCATATTTTTGCTAAAAATGCGTGCCTTGAATCATGTTTATACTTATATCTCGGCTTCTATCATCAAAGAGCAACGATATATGCCTCATTTTAAATATTATTCTTTTGCAAAGATAGTGACATAATTTACAATTGATTTGAGTTTCCTATTCTTGTTTAATTTTTATGTTTAAAAATTGTTAAAGAACTCTTCTCTAACTCTTTATCCCAGAATTAGCCAAAACTTTTTTCATAGTTTATATGTACCAAGCAAATTTCTTCTAAAAGAAAATTGCATTGAAATTCATAAACACGCTGATAAACTGCCCAGGACATGAGTGTTTGTGTTCGTGTGATGTTACAGTTATTCCCCTGATATAAATTGGCCGTAGGTGCTGTATTTAAGGTGGTTAAGATAAATAAAAAATAAATATAAATAAAATAAATAAAGCATTTTTTAACACTTGTATTTTTCTCACGCCCGCCTCCACGGGCTCAGTGCTGGAGGTAACATATAGCCGACATGTTATACGTGTATAGGCTAACACGAATAGCTTTCAAGCCATTAAATTAGGGGTTGAAAACCATATAAAGAACAACTTATTGTTTATATTTGTTATTTATATTACTAAATAGCTGGTATTTTGTACTTAACGCCAGTCCTTACTGAAGGTTTAGGATGTTTCCTTTATTTGCAATCATTTAATTGTAAACTCGCGATGGTGCCCTTAGATGTACTAAATAATTTCTCTCAAGAAGGAAGAAAATAAACGTCTCTATTTATGAAATTATTTATTAAATATATTACTGAAAAAATAATTCTCTTTTAGTTTATAATGATATCGGCCTCATCTTAGTATGCAGCTATATTTTTTCAACTCGAAGAATCTCGCTCTTGTCTTCATTTCATAACTTTCCCTTCATATAAGTGACTTTTCCCTTTTAACTATCGTAGATATCCGCATTACCAAAGAATGTTTGTTTAGACTGGCTTGTTGGTGCAGACATGAATATATTTGGTCACAGTGTTAACTTTGGTTTGTAATTCCGAAGGCTCAAGTGTTTTTACTTTCGATCGCTCCAGTTGTGTCAACGCCACCAAAGAAGAGATTGATGGTGCCACGTGTCTACCTCTGAAATCAGTCATAGAAAATGTGTCCTGAATATCAGAAATCAGAAAATACACAGTAATGGAGGGAAGTTTGGAAAGCAGATCATACTCTAACGAAAAATTCATAAAATTATTCATCTCTCTGAACGATCATAGGGGAAAAAGTAGAAAAGACCGAACACTTCCTGTGTCTCATTACATTTAGATTCCCTGAGGAGACCGACAACTTCGACATACTGAACTTTTTTCATATTTCTGATGCAAAGAGAGGAATAATTGGTACTAAAATTTACGTTAGTGTAATTGCAAATGAAAACTTAACATTTGAAGAATAGGAGACTAATTTAAGAAAAATTTTAAGAGATTTTCCTTAATTTTAAGAAAACATACATCGAAGACAGAATTCCATTATGATGCATAATTAAGATTTAAAGAATGCGTGGTTTGGTAAGCTTGATTAATTCACTTGGAATATGTTCATCTAGTGAATCCAAATGTTTAATTATTTCTTATAGAAGCAAAGTTATCGCCACTGAATCTAGGTGAAGACATGCAGGCGTTAGTGTCTTCTGAAAGGCCTGAAAGACCAGCAATGTAGGGCTATCTTCCCAAGGAAGTCCAACGTTTAATAGTATAAAACAATGACCTTGGACCAAGCACAACTAGTCAGGCCATGCAGGAATATTTCTGTGAAAATTTAATATCCTGAGGATGGATACAAGTGGACCCATTGCAACCTTTAAATTTTAGTCAACCTATGACTTCCCGAAAACACTAGTTGAAAAGATGCAAATACTTCAGTCACATGATCATATTGCTTAGGAACAATTTGATAACTCTATAAGTGTTAAATATAATATTAAATTTGAGAAGATTCATTAAATTGGAGATTTTTTGGAAATGACGTGTTTGTGTTACGGGACAGAATTGGAGGTTTGCTATGAAAGCACGACCGAGCAACAGTTAACCCCTGTGATTGCTATTACCTCCCACGTATCGAGGATGATGAAATTCCTTCGGACTTTGTCATCATATCAAATAGCCTGAAGTATACCACCTCAATAGAGCATTTCTTTTAGAAATAGACTATACACCACTTGAAATAGGTGATTCCCATTTTAAAAAAATGTCACATTCTACTGAGACGATGTAAAACATATACACATTCCAAAATTGCACTTTTTCTCCACCTCGCAAGAACCTATGCGACGGAGAAACTTTAAAAAGGTTGGCTATGGTAGCTATCTTTCAGCTTTCTTACGAGAACCAAATCAAAATATTTGGATAACTGTTTAGCTAGGCCATAGAGCGCATTTTAGGTTTGGCTCTGTCAGGACAGAGGAAGTGGAAAAAACTGATTAAGTACTTCATAAAAATTTCGTTAAGCAGCTCAAATAGCAGGTATAATGGAGTGCCATACTGCACTACCAGATACTAATGGAGTGTGATCGACCAAGGGAATGTAACTTTCCAACCATTGAGCAACCATCAAGCGGTAATATCTAAAGTGTAATGCTAGGTCTTCAAAAGAAAATTCCCCAGAGAACATCACCCCATACATGGTAGTATTATGTTTGAAGCAATTTCACATAAAAACCGCTGTCTTCCGTTTCCAAAATATTTTAGGCATCTATATATTCTACAATTATTACTATTCCTTTTATATTTGATTTCCTTGGGTATTATAGGCTTTTAGTAATCCATTGCACTTCAATGTTAAGTTGCCGGATTTATCATATTGTCTCACTGTTTAGTCTTAGTTTAGTAAGTCTTTGGGCTAATGCGCTAATAGTCCCTATTTTTCAATATTAATAACAAATATAAAAAATTTGTTCATTTTATGGTTTTTAATACCTAATTTAATGACTTGGAGCAATTCGTGTAAGCCTATGAACGTTTTAAATGTCTGTTACATGCCACCTCAGTGCTGAGCCCGCAGAGGCGGGCGTGAGAAAAAATGCAAATGTTTTAAATTTGTTGATAATAGGGAATTGGAATGCAATGATGAGGGATGGAGCGGAGAAAGAGATTTTATGGGCTTGGCAAGAGGAATGAGAGAGGATATCGGCTGGTTCAATTCTGTTCAGCCCGTGGTCTTGTGAAGACTAGTACCTGATTCAACCACCATCCACGCTGACGATACACCTGGAAAGCTCCTGGTGAAATGAGAATATAACAAATAGATTTCCTTTTAGTCGAAAATAGATTTAAAAACCAGATAAAAGATATTCTCAGCTGTCTTGGTCCAGACATCGATGGTGATCATAATCTATTCATGACCAAATGCAGTCTCAAAATCAAGAAATAGAAAGGAAATTAAGAGTAAGGAAATCACAGCTTAGCAGGCTTAAGAACAAAGATACTTCAACGGAATGCAGGGAAAAGATTATCCCCTAGAATAAACAGGACGTAATGACATAAACAAGAAGTGCAATGTAGTGAAAACGAAAACTTTGACAACGGCAGAGGAGGCTACGGGGAATACATAAGCAGTAGGGAGATGGGAACGGATAACTCGGGGAATGATAGAGAAAATTGGTGGGAGATGTGAGTTGAAGTCCTCAGATTAACTGGAAGACAAGCGAGAGCTGAGCAATGAAATACACATAGGGTGCAAAAGGCCGGAAGAAAGATTTGTGGAAGAACGATGCGAGGAAGTGGAAAAGATCGTAAAGGATCGAAAGATGGAAGTTGCATACGTTAAGTCTATCATCCGTAAGAGGACGGTTTTGAGGAGTGGGCTAATGAGCAACAGAGGTAAGTTTTTATATTGTTAGGAGACCAGAGTGAATGAGTGGAAGGAATACATCGAGACATAAGTAAAAGCATGAATCAGGACACCCATTTTCAGAAAAAATGTGAAAAATTTAAAAACATACGAATAGCGCCAAAAATGTTTTTTTCTCAAATGGTTATCGATTACTTCGTTTGATGTCAAAGTCTACCCATGCTCCTAGTTTAAGCAAAATTAGAGACGTTTAGGAACAATCCCCTTTCCGCGTACTACAACTATGACATATTGCTCCCGGTAGGGCCACCCATGCCAGATAGGTGGAAGGGTGGGAGGCAGACGAAAGGTAGTCCCTTGATAGTGTCATAGAGGTGGGAGTCCCCTCTCGACTATTATGCTGCCCAGAAATTTGAATGTCACTCAAAGAGAGATGAATTCTGGCAACTATGGGACGCCGCCCAATGGCGGGGCGGGGGTCGGGCCCGGCATCGGGGGAGGCAAGGCCCCCGAGGTCGTCGTCACACGCAATTCTTGCACAACACAGTCATCACAGGATACACGTGGACCCTCACAAAGGAGGAAGAGAATTGGCTGCAGGCATTTGAGATGTGGGTATGGAGGAGGATGGAGAAGGCGAGGTGGACGGAGATGAAGACTAACGAGGAAGTGCTTGAAATGGTGGGCGAGGAAAGGAAACTTTTGATTGAAATCCGGGATAGGCAGGGTGGATGGCTGAAGGATGTAATAAAGGGTGATGGGTTGCTGAAGGGTGTGATAGAAGGAAGGACGTTGGGCAAGCGGGGTAGGGGAAGAAAGAGAATAGGTTTCATGGACGGGATAAAAAGAGTAGATTGCATGCAGAGGCGAAAAAAGATATACTAGAGGGAGATGGGCCCCTGAATGTGTAGAAAACTGGAAGGAGGTTCTCTGACATTCAACAAAACCTACCTTTACTGGTAGAATACATTTAAAAAATGAACAGTTGTTTGTTAAATTGAGGTGGAATGTCCCATGTCCAGATTTAATGGCTAATTAGTCTTACCTGCTTAATATTTCTGAGCTGTCACAAAGTGTAATAAGCTGCGCTCCATTCATCCCCCATTGACCGACTTCCTGAAATACCTACTTAATTATACAGTTCAACGTACGAATCATTCAGGTTTTAACATTTGTTTCCTTTATGCATTTGCTCTTTTTTCCTCTAATAAAATAATACCTTACCTTTGCTAATGCTTTTCGTCTGTTGCCTTTTCTTCCTCAAGCTTTTATTACTTGATTAAATCCGGAACTCAAAGACAATGTAAAAGCTGATTAAAACTTGAGGACTGAAGAACGATTTATGTCCTTCTTTTCTTTAGTTTATTCATGTCTTCAGTCGCAATGGAAATTAGCGTGTAATGCTGAACACTTCAATATTCTTTTTCATGGAATTTTATCATTTGTATCATGCGTACAATGGCGGACAGTTTCACGTGAAAATGGCCTACGTAATAATTCCAGGAGTCATCATTCGGCCGAAGGGCGCCTGGCAAAATATTATGTCTTGGAAATGTAGCGCCGTCTTTCATTAAAATCACGGACTGTGGACATGTTCCTTTTTTACGATAAAATATGTATTATTGAGCCATAAATAGCACCCATAGGGAACATAAGTTCAAAAATATGATATTTGGCTCAACTAAATAATAAAATGCAATGTAATCGTGAAATAGTAATACAAAGTTAAACTACATATAAAACTAATCTTGTAGATAACGGTACATTAGAGAGTGATGCCCGCTCGGAGCTACGAAGTGACATCAATAAAATTATTAATCGAGTTTTACAACTACTACAGAATAAAAGTGTCATTACCCTGGTCTCAACAAATTATCATCATCATCAGGTTTTTTTTGGAGGTAAAAAATCTCTCTTCGGGTATGGTTCTTTACAACTGGTGGGAGGAGAGAACGCGGATGGGGAATGGGTGGTTGTGATGAGGATGATGATTGATGTATGGGAAGGGGGATGTTCAATGGACATGGGTTTTGTAATTTGGTGAAGAGGAGGTGGGGAATATATATTGGAGGATTTGGGGAAGGAGAATGAAAAGGGAAGTAACTGCGTTTAAAATTGTAGCGGAGGCAGAGGACAAATATTCTTTGATAAGAGTGACTTCAGGTTCAAACATTATTCCTAAATCTGTAATTGCTTTCAGGAGGTTAACTCCCGTCTATTGTCATACGCAAATAAAATATCAACATTAAAGTCTCTCTTATGATCGTAACTTAATATATGCTTGGTCAGATTAACTTCCTGTCAAATTTGATTTAAAAGGCTTGAAAATAAATTTGGCCTCGATATAAAAGTTTCTAGTAGTCTGTCCCACAAAGACTCATTTGCAGTTCCCGAAACTGGTTCCTTTATACACCTGTTCCTGTACACCTTTTTGAGGCCGGGTTAAAAGGTTCCCTGCAGTTCTCAGAAAGATTCTTGAGGGTCACTCGCGGTTTGAATGTCACGTGAAACTGGTCTTTTGGTATTTCTTCGAAAGTTTTTCCTAAAACTGTCCTAGATGTCTAACATGGGCCCACGGATTGGTAAGATTGGAAACACGTTTCGGAGGGCGGATTTAATTGATCACCAACCTCATCTGTTTTTTTGGCAATGAGATTATCTATTAAATAACTTGGATATTCGTTTTCTACAGCAACTCTTAATCAATATCCACTTCGTTTATTCATTGTTCCTTTGATAATAGTACATTAACGTTGCAAAGGAGCAGCGCGTGGAATGTCATTAATTTTGAGTAGAGCAGAGTCAAAAATCGACCGGGATGGCATGATTAGTGTAACTTGATTTTCTGTTAAACTCAAAGGCATGTTTATCGTTTTTTAATGCAATTGACGTCTTGAAACATTTGGAGGCAATCATCACGGTCCAAAATAACCGCACAGCTCCCCTTATCAGCTTTTAGAATTACTAAGTCATTGAATTTGATTTGTTTTTCATACAAAATAGCCTCTTCTGAAAAGTCAAGTTATAAGAAGTTTTGTAACGTAAAGTGGAAGTCACTGAACTCGTGGCCCACATGTTTTAGGTTGAAGTTGGCTGGATTCAGAGCAACATCGAGATCAACTACTAGGAGCTCTAAATCACTGCCGGAAAAAAGAAGGGTCGGAGCGTATTTAATCCCCTTCTCAAGAAGATCCATCTTCTGATCCGAAAAACGGTTTTAGGACAAGTTCAAAACTTGATCGTGGAATTTGTGAACCCAGAAAATTTGACTGCTCAGATTCGCGGATATTTTTCAACGCAGTTTACGGGTATAAACCTCTCAATTTTATCTATTTCAATTATTGTTTTTTTGTTATCTCTTTGTGATTGATATAATATTTTCCTTGTTATATATTATATTTTCCATTGTTTTTAGTGTTCATTATCTGTAACTGTGAATTTTTTTGTTTTTCATCTCTGTGAAATGTTGGACAGGTGTATATATATTTTTGTGTTATTTTTGCTCAAAGCAGAATTTTATATGTAATATCTATTTTTTTCTCTTATGGGGAAACCTAGAGCATAATTAAACCTATTCTATTCTATTCTTTTTAAATTATCTCAAACTCTCCCAATTCCCTCCTCCGCAATTGCAAACGCATTCGCTTCCCTCTCCTATCCTTCTTTCGCAAATTTTGCAGAGGAAGAGGGAATTCCGATGCAATCCCTCCTCCCCTCCACTTGAACACACAACCCATCCCTCTATTCTCTCCCCCAATCACCATCTTCACCACAACCCACCCTCTATCCACGTCCTACCGGCTCCTTCTCTCCACCTCCTACCGGCTGTAAAGAACCAAAGAGAGATTCTACTGTCAAAATCACCCGATGATGATGATTCGTTGAAACCTGGGGCATGTAACCTTTTATCGTTTGGAATTTACAAAAGTTGGTAACTTCATTTGTTGGCTATGGAGTACCACAAAATTACTGAAGATTGAATTTTTTCATGAGAGGAGACATACAGTTTTTCATTTAATGTATGCATGAAATGCATAGTTTTTAGGGTTTTGGGGCAAAGTGTTCCACAGTTTGGAAGGGGCGATTAAGAATGATTTAGGATAAATATTCGAGAATCGGGTAGTGTAAAAATGTTGGCTTCCTGCGGGAGTTGTGGAGTTTCCTATTTCTAAAGGGGTTTCTTCGGTGGTTTATAGATATAACGATACTCTTGAGGGGAATTTCAAAGTTTTCCCATCCATAAGGGCTATGCCTCCCGCGAGGGAAAGACTAATATTTATCACAGTTTCTAGCTTTTATGAACTAGAGACTATGGTTCAACAAAAGAATATCGTGTATAAACTAGCAAATAGGTGACAAGAAAACCATACCGACCGGTGTAGTTTATAAGTGTTGCTGGGTTTATGGTATCTTTGCTCCAACTATTCTCTCGAGTTGCAGCGAGCGTTTTTCGAATACAAGTGAGGTTATCATCATCATCTCATATAATATCTTAGCATATTTAGGTCGTAGAACATTAAAACTGTTGGACATTACTCTTTTTTCTTTGTCCTCATCAATTGTGGTGACCATTGGAAAGGTTTGGTTTTACGCTCCGCTACCTCATTTGATATTTATCACTGTTCGTCTTGGTCTGCGGTGGGCGACTCTTGCCATGCATGCCAAACGTGTAACGTCAATGACTTGCTTCTGACTCGCGAAACATGTCTTTGACTAATTTATACATGTAATACATCTTTATAAAACATAAAATCTTCAGATAATGTAAAATATCTTTAAAATACCTTAACTTCTGATATATCGTGGGGATTACACATACAAAACATATGTGGTGCTGCATTTAAGAAACTATGTGTTGTTAAACGTATAAAAGGAAGGTCCTTGGATAAACAAGTCAAAGAAATATGCTATTTCTCTCTGGTTAGGCCACACCTCGAATACGCCGCGAGCATTTGGTACCCTGGTCATAAAGATTTAACGCAACAAATTAATAAAATACAAGGAAAAAAATACATTAACAAATTAATAAAATACAAATAAAAGGAAAGCACCGCGCTTCGTTAAAAACTGCAACGAGCGAACATATTGTGTTTCACAACTTTTAGAGGGATTTAGGTGGGAGCCCCTAGAGACTCGGAGGCTACACGCTAGGCTTATGTTTCTTTATAAATTCTGAATTGATATTTTTAGAGGGACATAGAGAATATTATCATGATTCTTTACTACATCTCTAGGTCTGACAGATACGGTAAAATGAGAGAGATACTCTGCCGAACAGATAAGTACAAAAACTCGTTATTTCCTCGAACAATAAGCGACCGCAATAAAAATTTAGCTCCACTTAATACACTCGTATAATACATGTCACCATTTCATCTCCAAAAACTTACACATTTACACAGCTGGTGACCTAACACCCCCTGCAAAACGCCCATACGGCGGCTCGCTGGGCATAATGTAGATATATATATGAATTTATTTTCAATTTTTAGGCGAAACCTTTCAGCAACGGGAACAGTCCTTGCGTGAACCATCCAACCAAACTTTTTGAGAAAAAAATCAAAGAAGTCAGTTTTTCACTTGTCCATAAAAGTAGCTTCATGTACGTGGAACTCGTTTCGAATTAAAATATCTTAAAATTGCCTGAATATTTAGAGCATTGGTATGAACGCTAAGAGGCTACTTAAATATATACACAAAAAACTTTTTTGTTAAATTTTTCATATTTTTTTCGCTAAGTATGTTTATATAATCACATGTAAATCAAACATCAAGGCATCTAATAACATGTTTTCAAAGTATTTTTGCTGACACGTGGAGAATTTTTTGTCAGAGATTTGTACAACTTTTGCACGTACTTTCAAAACCTTTTGCCCACCACTGGTCTAAATTTAGTCCAGTGCTCTATGCTGTTCAGCCAAGAAGCGTTTACCAGGGTAAAAAACTCATATTGCTCCTAAAGACGCTGGCTGCAACGCGAGAGAGACGTTGAGCCAATTTTGCATCCTACGCAGCAGCACTCGAAAACATCACACCTGCACATATTTATAGCTGCGAAAAATGGCTCCCGAGGTTTCTCACGTGGCTTGGAAAAGATTTCCATTGGGCAATTAAAATTTATAGGAGTCTAAGATTCAAAATTTCAACGACCCATTCAACGTATAGAGCTCTGCACTTCAAGTGATCCTCGTGGAGCACTAAAGTGTTAGTAGAGATCAGAATTCCATTGGAAAGTCTTTGCCTCTGTTGACATCCGAAAGTGAGTCCTTTAAAAGGGAAGCCAGTGTTGAGTTCACCAACGTGACTTTAGATTTACTTTGCTTTCTCTTGCTCTCTAGATTTACTTTGCTTTCTTCTCCGTAAAGCGAAAGTCGCGGTGTTTAAGGTAGTTTGGGCGAAATATCATTGACTTAGAAATCAATGAATTTGGTCTCATTTTAAAGAAAAGTATCTCATCCTTCTAATACCATCAAAAATTCAACCCCTTACCACATTACTTTCGGAGATATTTTCCAAAAAATACCAGCCCTTTTACATGGGAAACGGTACATGTATGCTTTGGTATCACCAAAAAACCTTCCGTTTTGAAGGAGTTTCAAACGCACCGCGCGGAAAAAATGAGTCAAGATAAAGACCTATTTACATATTTTCATTTAATTAATTACAATTTCTGTCATATAAAACTATATTATTGAACCCTTAATAATGCAATATTTAATTGATGTGTCTTACAGCTGGTGAAATTAAATCGTATAATTCGAATATGGTCTCTATTATGACTAAGGAACTATCTCGCTCGTACTACCTTAAGATGGCACTGTATTGCGATGTGAGTCAAGGCAAACACTAATGTACACATTTTTATTTATTCAGTTAAAAAAACCATGCCTCGATGATGAAATAGGTTGCCTTTTGAAAATCGAACTAAGGTAAATTACTCACAGATTATTCCACGAATATATTTTTGATAGCCCCATTAGTCGAGCCATAGGAGCCGACTGCAGTGCCATTTGCCTAGAACTATCGTATTTTTACTTCAATTATGGCATTCATTCACTAATAATTTTATATAGTAGGAGGTAAGATGCCTAAATTTTATTTTTACATCCACGGACTTTTTGCTTCTTATTAGCAGCTTTAATGAGAAGCTTGAATTTGCTTTTGTGTTCAAATTGATTTTTTTTCTGCAGTCATCTGAGCAATTTCCATAAGAGGCCATGATAAAATTTCCACTTTCAAGGCTGAAATAACGTAAAAATATCCTGGAAACTTTATTTTATTCTCATTTCAGTTTATGAAACGCATTGCAAAGATACTAAATTCAAGCTTTTAGAAAATCTTGAATGAGTGACCGTGAGGCCGGAGCCACCTTAAGGCGGATTTAATCACGGGTGGCACTCTGAAATGAATACTCTGATGAAATGGAATACATAGGGTGGGTACCACATGATGAAAAATATTTATGTTTCATTTGTTTAGGGGTGAAGCCTTGTGATGAGTCTCTCGCTTAGCAGAACAGCGCAAGAAATTAACATGCCTTTTCTCTAGATTATTTTAGCTCGAGTGACCCATTTTTTAAATTTAGCCCTCGTTTACTCTAGGATTGTTTTGTTGAGTCTATTTTAAGGTTACTTGGGGTGTACGACTGGCTTTCTTCTCACCTATCCAACTTTTAGGTGAACCATTTAATCTTGAAACGGGCTTCTTAATGTTTTCACAGCATGCTCACTGATGATGGAGTCTTTCGATTTGAACCTTTTTTGAGAAGCCCGAGAAATGAATAAGAAGATACTTATTTTGACCGGTGTCACAAAATAAAAGGTTCATTCTCGTATTGATTTGTTTTTCTTTCTATTCATCTCGAGTGATGATTGCCACGCATCCCCTCATGTTCATTTTTACGGCGTTTCCTCTCTCTCTGATAAATTCCAGCGTGTTTATGTTTCTTGAATTCCGTCCTCGTTTTTGGGCGTCACGTCTGTGTTTCAGTTATTTCGCTTAAAAATGAGAGGAGACGAAAGACAAGGCTTTTTGAAAACAGAATTAGTAAAAGGAGATGGAAATCCTCTTATGCTGAAGCAAGAGGAGGATGAGGAAAGGGGCAAACGAATGACATATTAAAGACACGTTTAAATTGGAATTGAGGCGTACGAAGAATGCTTGAATGTCGAGCGCTCAGTTGTGGGATTTTGAATTTTGCCAATTACTATGAGTGTACTGACAGAGAGGTATGGGGAAGACATGCACTTAGGAAAGTACAGGAAATTTTCATATAACTAGAAATGAACTGCTTCGAAGAAGAGCTATAAATATACTCTCGTAAAACCCATAATAGAAAGTTTAAATGACTGGTGACACTTATGCTGCTGAAAAAACCCAGCAGACAAAAAATAACTTGATGCTTTTGTTTGCTAGGAGTGAAGGAGATACAAAAGTTTAAACTTGTAAGCAATCAAAATTGCTATGAATTCACGAAAATTTATTTAAGCGTTAGGGATAGATCTGGTAGCTACAAAATTCTTTCCAGTAAAATTTTTAATTTTGGAATGAAACAATCTATTTAAAGGAGATTAAAGTAACAAGAATACTTTAAGAATATAAGAGACAACCATGGATTTAAAAGTTCACTGTATTTATTTGAATAATTTTACTTTGTTGATTCAAATGCAGAACCTAATCTCCGATGAGAACTGGTGTGTCAAGCAGCAATGGGAGACTAATTAACGCGCCCGAGAACTGATTTTTCATCGTATCCATCGATATTATCATTGCATTTGCATGCAGTTGATAAAATAAAATATTGATTTTCCGAAATTACCCAAGGAAAAATGACTGTGGCTCGCCTTTTTGGCGAAAAATTAAGTTTGGTAGAGAATAAACGATACAACGTCCGTATAAAGTGACATAATTCGAACAAAATTAAACAGCATAATGATTGAGACAGAAAGAAACAAAATAATCTAAAGTAATATTAAAAGGAGAAAAATATGATGATTGGTATAAGAGAGATAATGGAAAACATGTAAACGAATTCCGTTTCACATCACGTATGATCACCTCTGAAGAAAGATTTCCGAAAGTTTCAGTGTGAGACATACATTGGAAAAGGAAGCACATTAAAATCCAAAAACCTATTAACTAGAGATTTGCAGAAAAGACAAACTTCTATGAGACATGCGAGTTATGACTTCCTGAATTATCAATTATAAAAAATACATGGAAAGAAATCCAGAGCTGATATAAACGGAGGCTCTTATCCCTAATCTATTCCTCCACTATATTCTGAACCCCTTAAACCATCTCGTTGTCCCTTGCAATGATGAATAATAACTTAGCGTGAAATTCAAAGTTACAACTTTGTAATACTTAGTAATTACTGCAGGTAACTTTTTGAACGTTTGAGAACTGAGGAATTAGTATTGGTCCTCTGGTCCTCATCATACTTAACATAAATTTTCCCAAGCTAATTTTCAGTCCGGCTTCATATTTCTCCCGTGATTTTATTTCTAGAAAACTAAATTTAACTCATATTAAAAGCTATTTATTAGTAAATTAATTATCAATAGCTACATTTAATTCTTCTGATTGCAGCCAACGCAAGACGCGCGGCTATTCGAAGGGGCGGAATGGGATATTTCTAGAGACTTCTTGCTGCATTAAATTAGTCGAATCATGCGAATTGCTGCAGCTCTAAACTGTCTCAAAGAGTCCATATATTTTGCGTAACACTAATCTGCGGAATAGATTAAAACGAAAAATGCGTGTCACATTGCTGAATAGAAAGACTAGGACATTAATTCCCAACGTGTCATCACCACTATAAAACGGAGGCAAACGCTCAAGCATATTAACACCCTTTACAATTATTCAATGTGAATTTTTTACCTTACCTCCTCTTTACACAAATGACGACCACAGATCCTCGTCTCTGCGATATTGAACGGACTTAAAAGGTAAATTACTGATGTAGCTAATTTATGAATAAAACTGAAAGAAATAAGGGCTTTAAGTCCGACTGAGCTAAATTTAGCTGCAACACATCAATTATCTTAGACTATTTTCCACAACAAAATGCTTAAAAAAATACCGCCAATAACTTCAATACACCCTCTCTTTCCTCTCCCATACCCTACTGTCATTGGTTCCTCATTCCTCTCCTTTCTTTATTTTTCGTATTTATAGAACGTCAGTCCTCGCAATTTTTCACCGTAAACCTTATGTTGTCAGTGTCATTTCCCTTCAGTTCGCTAAAGAGGGCCATGTTGTGGCCGAAGTACGTGTATACGACGCACACCCTCGCTTTCCTGTTTTATTCCTTTGACCAGGCGCATCTCGAGCCTGATTCTCCCAGAAGTTGGGCCCTGTTGAATTTGTGAATAATTTTGTGAGTGCTTGTGTGAGTGATTGCTCTGTGTGTTTGTGATCATAACTCAGGCATCCTTAGCGGGGTCTCTGAAGCCCTGTGAAGGATCCCAATCGGGTTGAGTGTGTGTGTCTGTGAATGGTTACTGGTGAGGAATTAACGTTCCCGCAAACCTTCACAAGGGTATTCTGGTTGAGAAGCTGTGGTTGGTCACTGACGCTACCGTTAAACCAACACTGTAAATATTTTCTTTTCTATCTCTTGACAAGTGGTGCCAATAGTTACGGCCATTGGAGAAAAATTCTCACCTTATTTTGTCAATTCTACGAGACCGCAGAGCTCAAGTATCCTCGATTTTAACAATATGCTGTAGAACTGCGTATTTTTACGCGTAAATGTATCGTTATTTTGTGCAGATTGTAACTGGTGACGAAGTTATTGCGTCAGTACGTTTTAATAACTTGATGCATATAGAAAATCAGATGAGAGACATGTGAACACTTAGCCCTGGCACTTCTTAATATAAATCTCACATTGTGGCTGATAACACCTGTCACGGTCTTCTGCCTTTCACTATGATCCTGAATTTTTCTATTATACGACTTTCTACGAACCAAAATAAAGGCCGTTGGAAGGTGATTATGACGACTTGGTGTAATTATAGCATCAATTTACATTCGTATACGTACCCAATACGAGAGGTTTTCTAGAAATTAATTATTTTCCTCTATGAACTTCAGCTATTGCAAACTGGGTGCTTATGATGATGTTAATTTGGAGTCTGTTGTACAAAAGAAATAAATTTGATAATTTAAATAGAAGTAAATGAGATCAAATTCTCGTTAAGGCTTTTAAAATGGTAATCTTTGCTTTCGGGATGTTTCTGGTAATCTATGTGCCACTAAAATCCCGACACACATCTTATTGGCTTTTAATCAGTATTTCGATCGCCTAACTTCCAGAGTTCTGGGAAAACCTGAAGTTAAACTCAAACCCGTCCCTTATAGACTCGTAGGTGAGCGCCTAAACATCGTACAGTGGTGGAAAAAATTAACGCAAAACTCATTGGCGTTTGAATGCGGCGTACACGGGAACTAATTGAAATCGCTTTTGCTTCGACAACTTGACAACAATGAGACAGCATATGGAAACCGGGAATATTCAAACTCTCTATGAATGGATATCGACTTTACGCGCCATGTAAATAGTCATACTAATAAGGTTTAGGTTCGCGAGATCGTCTAGGAGTTGTAAACGTGATGAGCTTGCTTCAACCCACACCCAGTTGAGGTTCCGAAGTCGTAGTTGATTATGTAGAGATGCTTACCATATTTTTTTTAAGCTTTGGACCGTTTAAAAAAATTTTCTTGATTGAAACTTAAAAAACAATATGATGAAAGCATTATTTGTTGGGACATAAAAATTTTTTACTCTCCAGATCAAATTCACTGACAATAAAACGTATTTCCTCGTGCAGAGAATAGCTGTGGATGAACATCGTTTTAATAGGCCTCAAACTACTTCCGAGAAATATGATGCATTACCATGTGGAGAATAGTTTTCTTTACGAGAATTTCCAATACCTTGAAACCCTACGTAAGTTTCCGCCCTCGTGCATACAGGTCGTCTCAAACACTTACATTTCTTAATTACTCCTAATGTAATATTATTTACTTTCTGAAAACAACTTTCAAAAATCCAGAACATTTTATTTGGTCCAGTTTTTAAAGAAAACATTATAATTCCCTTTTTTCGTTTTATAGTATGAACCACTGGACGCGGATTTCGCTTGATCGATGAAGTAGCCTAGAGGGAGTGTGTTCGTCTGCGGCCCAGAATGCCTGGGGTTCAAATCCTGGCGTGGCCTCTTTTAGTGCCTTTATAATTAATCTACGCGATGTGACTTTATTGCAGCCAAACCTTCCCAGGAATCCGCGGAAGGCCCAGGGATTGGATATTGATCTCAACCATGAGTGTGTGAGTTTTACGCATATTCGGGCTTTGTAAAAGAATCAGAGCGGTCTCCTTGGTCGTCGAATGAGACGTTTACTTCCCATTCTCGGGTACTCGGCCCCACCTGATTTCTACGTCCTGTCTGTCGTGTGATATTCATACCCACCCATTCGCCAATTTACCACTCAATGAAAAGCTATTCATGAAGGAGGGAATAGACCGGATCTCTGATTGTGTCAGTTACTCGATTTAGTGACCTTACCTGATGCTACATTCACCTTTAAATTACTTTGAAATGATTTAGTAAAGAGGGCAATTATTTTTATTAGGAATTAGAGTTTGGTTCTATCTGCCGAACTTGTAAATACCGATTACTTATCTGAGTGAGAGACCAAACAAGGGTGGAATTTTCTTCAAAATATCTTTAAAACGGTATTTGAAGCTTTCCCAGCATTGTTTTCTAGGCTTGCTAAGAGCAATACATTAAGCGTGTAGTTCAACAGTTCAACTTATAAGATGGAGAATAATACTTAAAGGATAACGTAGATTAATGAATCACTTAAATACCTTTTGACATATTCGCAGTGAAAAATATTTGGCTAAAATTACGGAGTTAAATTTTATGAGGAGCATTTTTTTTACCCATGCGTAAGTGCGACAAAAATGCATCGAGTATCTCCCCCAATTAAAGTGATAAAATACTAAAAATCATATTTTTCATGTAGCAACTAAGCAGTGATTAGATATTTTCCCAATGGTAATTTGTATACTCCACATAAATCCACAGAGTAGTCAATGGAGTGCAAATTAGGAATGTGAACCATCAAAGATTATACGATTGCTACGTTCCTAAAGAATCTATTCCTCTTCAAATGTGTCGTAATATTATTGCTTCAATGGAAGTTAAAGTTGTGAGAGCCCCCACATGAAGATATTAACAGACTTTTTACAGGGTTATAAATTTCATCTCTTAGTGGTAAAATATTTTAACGGATGCTGAAAAGGGACACTATAATAATAAATAAATAAACGAGTGGAAAAGGTTAAAATGAATGCGTAATTCTCTCAATTTGAGCTATGTGTGCACATAATCACAGCAAAGGACCATCGAGAAATATGCTGGTATTTACATAAAGAATGTGGATGATTATTAGCCTTATAATCAATCAATCCCCCTCCATTCTCGATTTCCTGACCAAGTCTTTGTGACATGGATATGTGATATTTTGGTATCATCTTACTGGGTTCATTTTCCATTCTTCCTCCACGATTTTCCTCAATGCATCTTAATTCGGGGTTGTTTCGTTTGAGGGGGTAGAAAAACGTTTGTTTCTCGCATTTTTCTCATAATGAACGCTGCGCTCCGTACAGCGCGCTCCATCTATGTTACATGATTGATTTTGAACCATCGCCTAGAATTTTGACATTTGTGAACTCGTAAGTATTCCTAGTTGCGGACGAAAAATGAATATTGATAAACATTTGATTAAACATAGTTCTTATTATAGCGGACATGAATTTAATTAATGTCGTTTGATAGTAGTAATAAATTGTTTTTTTTTTTAACTTTTAAACACCAAATAAAAGTTCAGTGGGTGAAAGTCAAAGGAGGAACACCTCTTTGGGTAATTTTTCGACAGATGTTTTTTTCCTTTTACAAACCTACTATCCGATTCCTCCGCCTGGGAGAAAAATGAGGCATACTTAAAGGCTAATAAAATCTTTTTTTCCTCCAAGAATTTTGGGAGAGGCCGCTAAAACTTTGAACAGTATGTCTGCTTGCGCTGTCCGCTCTGCTTGTTCGTCTATCGACGCTCGTCTTAATGAAGTAGTCATCGGTAAACCTTGGCCAAGTTCCGGGTAGTGATGGTCGGGGTGGTTTGTTGTTGCACAGGTTTCAAATACTTGCTGCACCAGAAAGAAAAGGCTCGTCGCGCTTCGAAAAAATTGGAAGCCCCCGTCTAATACTTTTAAGGGCGTAAGAGAAGTCAAATACCACTTCTTTCCTGTGAGTTAAACGCCTGGCGTTCAAAACATTATCTATGGCAGAAAAGGTATCCCCTGCAACACAAGGGGAAAGTAAGCTCTTATGAAAGGCATACTATTTCCCAAATCAATATAATGCGCCCTTCATACATTCCGATTTAGAATGGATTAGTACTGGTGAAGCTTTGTATAGACACGGGGAAAACTCTAGGGATCCTCAAGAGTCCTCCAAGATTGCTCGTTGCTTTAACACAGACTTAAAGTAGCTGGCCTCCAAACCAATGCATGAGGGGAACTTATGGCGTTTGATTGGAATGGTCTGGGCTGATGAGGTGAAATCCGAGAACTACTTCTTTCTGTTTGTATTCCCGGGAGAGTAGTATGCTTTTTCCTATCCTTTAGTTATTTTAAACGTTCGTAGACAATACCACCACTCATTTTAAAAGTAACTTAGTTCACAGTAACGCATTCGGACGCAAATAAATTCACCGAAAGGATACGAAACATCATCATAAATTCGCCTTGTCATAAAAAAGCTCAGTAGTTGTTACTGGGTAGCAAACCTGAATCGCAATCATGGTTCTTCATAATAACACTGTTCGAGTTCATTAAAAATCGAACACGGACCACTCTTTAGCTAGCCAAATACATCTGACAGCTACAACATTAACCGTTACCTATTAATTTATCTCATTAATGATATTTTACTCCAAATTGAAGTCATTTAAAAGGCTTTTTGTTAATTTTATATGTGCGGCGAATTTATAGCTAAGCATATAAGATAGTATGAAATCAGACGTAATAGAGTTCTTTATCCATAACTACACCTAATTTGGGTAAACTTTTCTGAATGTTTATTCGTATATCCTATATTTACTAGATAAAACTTAACAGTGGACAGATCGTCCCCAAGATATGTGATAAGATGAAAGAAATATCGGGAAAATATGCCTAGATTATTCAGTATCGATGTGAGCACATTTATTTTTATTTCGTGAAATTATATATGTTTACGTATGCTTTCATAGTTCAATCCCATTCTGACGAACTAAAGACGGATTTATATTGGGACAAGAATGATTCATTAATAAATATCCGTTTTGAATTCAAAAAAATCCGTTTAAGGAACTTCGTCCATCTACAAATGGAAAATCGTGAAAAATTACATTACGTAGACAATACTTATTTTAATTAAATCTTTTTTTATCGACATTTAATGCGGATAAATCTCGATTTATATTATTTCGGTGAAACAGACACAGTACGCATCATTCACAAAGATCCTCGGAAAGTCGACCACAATAAATATCCCTTGGTGGTAGAAGATGAAGATTTTAGCATATAGTATACTGAATTGGGGGGGATAGTGAATATTTTTTATCATCAGTCTTTCAGTATAAATGATATCATTCGACGTAAGAACCATGCTGAAACAAACAGCGATGCGCAGCGACTGAATGTGCTAATGATATGAGACGAAAGCTCAAAAATGAGGCGATTGATGACTAAGTTCTAGGCTCCGACAAATGTGAGTTCCATTGCGGATTTCAAATATTTGCGGTAGACGATGTTTTCCTCAGTGTTGCCAGTCTTTCGAGTGTGTACTGCTCCTAGAAGTTCCCAAAAATGCCGCATTCTGGCGCGCGAAAAATTTTGCGTTAATTTCTTCCGCCACTGTACATTTAACCCTTATGTTTAAGGGAGGAAAAAATAATTTAGAGTGGCTTGGAACCCAATATTATTTAATGAGGTAATACCTCGGATATCTTATAAGAGGCGATATGAACGACTTTTCCTGTCATTAATTGTAGTAGAATTTCTCCATTCCGATATTGGAAAATACTAGCATCCTTACTCCGATCGTTTACATTTGGTTAATTGTAATGGACTAATATCTTCAAAGATCTGTCATCTTTTATAGATGCACCCCATGTCTCAGGCATATCGCAACTAAGGCTATATTAATTTAATTTAGAAAGCTGCCAAATATTTATCTCTTCATCTTATCTATTATTCTAAATCCCTCAACCGAAATACCGATTTAGGCAGTGACAACGCAGAAATAAAATCGATTTCCTATTTTCAAGATTTCCCAAACGGGTATTCGAACTGCTTGGGTGGTAGCATTGCAAATTTTTTGTCTACGCAAGTGTTGTAATCATGTTGACTTCAGTCAACTTTTCATTTGCTGCAATATTCTGAATTTCCCGTACGTTTTATTTTTCTAATAATTTATTCAAAACTTATGCACAAATTTGTTCATTTTGGTTCCTCTTCAGTTATATTCTTAAGTAAATTTTTACTTTAAGTGGTACGATACATTGCTTCGAGGTGTGCGAGCACTTGTAAAAATTTTTTTAGGGGTGTGGGATATGAAGTGGGTTGGTAACCACTGCGGTAGATGAATCGTCATGTTCTTTACATTTATTCAAAGGGACATTATCATATCGCCTTTGAGCGCCGGGTGTTGAAAGAGAAAGAGCTATTGAGATTTTTTCTTCGTGGAAAGTCTGCCCTAAGACGATCTTTTCCCGTGAACTGAGAAAGAGAAGAGCGCAGGCGGAGTCAACTTTGATGCGGGGGTCGGGCAGAGAAAACAGGTTGCCGGCCTAACTTCTAAAATTACCCGAAACTTCCAACTCAAAATTGTCTCACCTTTTTCTATAAGCGCTGCGCCGTGCACGACGCGTAAATCACCGACCCAACACACCGAACTCGAGTCCAGTGAGAAGAATAACCTCCGATGGGGGAAATGTATGTATATTATGTATATGCACATGGGCTCCTTTAGGGCAAAACTTTGAAAAGAGTAGCCATCTTAAATTGCAAGCTCCGGCGCTGGGGGCCATATTTATTCTTTTAATTTTCATATCCCTCCTTTCTTATTTTCGAAGAAACTTCTCGGGCTCCCAGTACAATTATCCTCGCAATAGGTCATCTGTGCGAGTAGCAAAAGATCGAGGCTGTCCGTTCGTATGGGAGGATGCTGCCTGCTCGTAGGTCATTCTTTTCCCTCCAAAAGCAAATGGCGTAATTTTTATTCCTCGGTACCACGTACTTCATATTAATTATCCTTGGAATTTTACGGCAACTCGCAGAGTACGTACATTTCCCGTGACCTTTTCATTTATAAAACTCCTTGTTTCTTTGCAAACCTCCATGAATGAATTGTTCGGAGTTAATGAAGCTGTTGGGCGTGCAGCTAAATGCTTTATGGGAACCTATTATGCGCAATCCTTCGCTGGGATTAAAGCGAAATTTTAGCCGCTTGATAGAGAGATAGAATACAAGGGGATGCAAAATACTCAGCTCTTTCGCATGTATCTTACTGTTGAACTCGGAATGGAAAAGAATGATTGGATGGTAATTTAACGAAACGCTTGAAATGAGAAGAATTTCGTTTCATGCGCCGTGAAGTAATTTCAGTTTTCACGTCTCCATCCTCATTTGTCTTTTGTATTTTGGTGAAAATATTTGTGGGGTACGTAGAGCAACGGGTTGCACTAGGAAACTCCTTTCTTTGGATATTTCCTTCAATTTGTTTTGCATACTTGAGCGTGATGTCGTGACCCGCAATACGCATAATTGATAGAAGTAAAGTGTTGTCGCTTGTCGTATTTGGTCCACTGACTTGCTGTGGTATTGCAGATGATACTTAACAATTTTTTTAAACCTTGGGTTGGCGCTACATCAGAGAAAATTTGCTAAATGGTTTAGAGTTAACGAACCAAAAACAGCAATTCTTATGAGTGGAAAGGCGAGGTTGAGCATAACGATAAATGGATGAGAAAGCATTCAGATGGGTCAGTTTTACATTTGAGATTGCATTCCCTATGTGTGAGGAAACATAATATTATTACTAGGAATATTACCATTGAGAAGTAATGCTGTAAACCTCATGAATTTAGAATTAATTTATGGGGAAATTGACACTTCGAAACTTGTCGCTCAAAACAGTGGAATCTCAACGTCAGTTTGCATTTATCTATTTGCATTTAGCTATCACGCTGACCGTCATATGTTATCACTGTATCATCAGCTGGATCTCTGAGTCAAAGTAATATAATTTTGTTCTTTAAAATCAGCGCCATGAAAGATCTTGAGTGTAGTAACGAGAAAATATTGGACTCAACAGTAGGTCAAACATTATAAACAGCCTTCTTATGCCTTCAAAGAGCTGCCACTATCAAGGTTTTTGAAAGCTGATGTAGGTTGAAACTTAATTATGTCCCTGAAAGCTTGGTAAAAGGCATCGGGGAAACTATGGTAATGTTTTTGAAAAAATGCCCTCTCCTATCTTCTTTGTTTTGTCCTGATGATACATCATTAAAATTCAAAACTATGGAAAATGAGATATATATAAGTAAATAGTTTATAACTACGACCTAAGTGAAAGAACAAAATAATAATAAAAACATGAAGTATACACAAGTCTTTAACAAGAATGATCTAGTTCTTCGAACTTCGAGCAATACAAAACATAAAAGGATAGAGATGTTTTGAAACTTTTCACATTCCTGTTTTTTTCGAAAGCGGCACTTAAAGAAACTTGAATATATCATTTCACGCCCGCACGGTTTAACGGCATATGACTACCAATGAAGTGGCTGGCTAAGGGTGCTGAGCTCGCGGTTTAGTTATAGAGCCATCTTGCCAAGCCGTCGTAGTGCCCGTCCGTCTGCTTTTGCGCAGGCGTTGCAGTTAATTGATCGCATGGAACGCCGTATTAGCTGCCTACTCATGTAATGCATTATCACGTGCATATGAGATGCCTCCCATGCTCGTAGGTATTAATAATAATGAATGGCCAACTTTGACACACTACTTATCCTGTGGCGCTTGCATGCAGCGGGTGCGTTCGTGAGCGCACGTCAAAGGGAGTAGTTGTTATGACAGTCTTGCTGGGTACTGAGCGTCATTCACCCTGTCGGAAATTACGTCCGTGGAATGCTTGAGAACTGCTAATGGAAAGACTTCAAACAGATCGAGAACGGGACCTAGGGGCGCTAGCTTACTCGACCAGTTAGCAGGTCACCACGGATTCCAGAAATGATTCAGAATCTATCGGCAAATTTCAGAGTGGGTACACATAACTATAATGTATCACTGCGCTTAGTGAATAGCATTCAGAAACATGAAGAGGAACGATTTAGCTTAGGACCTCTACTTCCCAATTAGCGCCATTCGAGAGAGACTATAACAAGTTTCTTATAATTATCCTACGTTCTTGAACGATTTCAGATGCGTATCCAAATGTTATTAATACAATTTTTTTACAATTTACAATAATTGTAAGCATGAGTATAAATCAGTGAGAATGTTATAACTGATTTGAAATGTATTGATCTTAGGTAGTACATCTACGTATTACCCTGCTGGTCTGCTCAAGTATACGTGGCAGAAGGTGATTTATCACCAACATGCACTATAATGCGCCATAATTAAGTTAGTAAAACTCCGACTAATAAGTAAGCATTAGGAAGAATCTGCATAAGGTTATCAAAAGGATAACTTTCACCAACATGCACTACAGTATTGCTACATAAAACTATTCTACCTATGCAACGAAGCTATTTGTATTAATGTGTTTTACTACTACATAAATAAGACTGAAAGAGACTTGTAGGCATCATGCAAAATGTGATGTTAGTACTACGCTGTAAATTAAGAGATAAATAGTGGGTCGGAAGTAAAAGGTTACTAGGTTCATGTCTAGTAATCATTGTATGATTGGTAGTTCTTTTAGAAAACATATCAATTAGGTAGGACGATTCGTTACTGGCAAAGATAGAAAAAATAAATAAATAATAAATAAATGTTCCAAGCAGGTATTTGCGACGGGATCTGGTATTCAACCAACCAAACTTTTTATAATAAGTATCTAGGTGCTCATCTTTACGAAGATGAAAAATATATCGAACGCTCGAATTTAGAAGATGCTGCAGTTTGATGTTCCGCTCTGTTGTAAAATCATTATAAACAAGAAAACAGTAATCAAAATTATGAAATATTAATGATTTGACGATCAGTTGTCGGGTATGTTATGGCAGTATATTTTTATGCACCTTAAGTTCATAAAGCGTACTATTATTTTTATTTGAAATATTTAAAATATGTTTGTTCAACGACTAGTTGTCATTGAGGGTTACCGCTAGGTTACGCACAGTTTTGGAATAAGGCAGCTCAATATACCCAACTTTGATTTTGGGAATGATGTTAAGGTCGAATTTATTTATTATATTCGAGCTCCCGAGTAGGATAGTTTGAGTTTTGCTACTGTTCAGAAGAAGAAAATTGTCATCAACCCAATCCACAATAGCAGAGACGTCTTGATTAGCCTTAGAAATCACAACACAATCATGTGGGTAGCCGTGATTGTATATTTGAAGATCGTCTGCGTGCTGCAAGTGCTGGCAGTTTATGATGCATTGCGGAAGGTCAAGAACGAAAAGGGAGAATAATAGTGGGCCAAGGACGGAACCCTGAGGAACTCCACTAGAAACCCCACCCAGAGCCACACCTGGAAAGGTTTCCATCTGAATCCTTCACTACTTGACGTCTATCGATTAGATAGGAGTGGAACCAATTCAGCACTTTGCAAGAAAGGTTCAATTTTCTCATTTTGAGAAGTAAGCATGAATGTTTCACGTGGTCAAAGGCTTTACTGAAGTCAAATAAAAGGAGAACCGTGACCATTCCTTTGTCAATTACGGAGTGGATATCATCGGTCAGTTTAAGAAGCAATGACTGCGTACTATAGCCTTTACGAAAACCTGACTGAAAACGATCAAATCTACTATGAGTCAAGAGATAATCCGTGGTTTTTTTTATTAACGACTCGCTCGAGAACTTTTGATAGAGCGCATTAAATCGATATTGGTCTATAATGAGCTGGAAAGGGGATTTTTAATCTTTTTTATGGATCTTATAAGCGCCAACTTCCAGATCGAGAGATATTCAGCATGAAGTAGAGGGTGCTTAAAAATGTCCAAGATTGCTGGTAGTATAGTTTGAACAGATTTCTGTATGAAATCAGAGATTCCATCGAAGCCCATTGAATTCGTTTTTGACTGCTTAAGGACTTTACTCAAGTCTTCAGGTTTAAGATATTTAAAATAAAAGCTGTCCGTATTGTGAGGTGCTAAGAGATCAGAGGAGGTGGGATTAGAATCTGACTTATTGCTTTGAGTTGTTGGTACGGAAGACGAAAGAAAATAATTATTTAGCTGGTCAACCGTCAATTTGGCGACAATAGAATTATCGCGTTGATAAATGAGTCCCAGTTCCATAAGCGTGCGCCAAACTATATTGGGTTCTTTCACTTTGGAAAATGCTGTTGGGTAGTAATGACGTTTAGACTCGATAACCAAGGATTGAGCTAAATTCCGACTTCTCTTGGAGAGTTCGTACGTAATTTGATTTTTAGAACGAATAAAAGCCCTCCGAAGACTGTCCCTCATTTTGATGCATTCGTGAATTTTTTCAGTCAACGTTTTGGAGAACATATGCATAGAGGAGCATGTATGCTAAGGGTACCATTCAAATGAGAGTTAAAGACTTGAAGATATTTGATGTAATGCACATTTAGGTATACCACACGCATTCCCTCGCTATCAAGACTGGCAACGCTGATTTGTCCGGCAATAAGGGTCACTCTTCACCCGAACAAATGCTCAAGAATTAACTCTTTCTACTGAGAGTGGATGACACGATTACAGCATTACGTAGACGTGAGAGGGAGCGCCGGGTGACTTAAGAAACGTGCGCTCACTCTCGGGGCAACATCTCGGAAACTACTCGGTCAAAATTGATTATATTTGAGATGAAATATGTCAAATGTATGATGAGCCATTGGAGTTTACAGAAAAGCAATTAATGATGCCGAATTCTCTGTAATTATCAGGAATAGCCGGAACACATGATAAATGAAATTTCAAAACTTTAGGTATGATGACTTTCATCTTCTTATCTCAAATTACAACGATATTTCACACAACTTTTTAGCAAAATAGCACAAATTTTGGGGCTGTCCCAAAAGAAATTTTAATTTACGAAAAAATAAGAGGACCATACTATAACAACATAGACGCCATGTTTGGAATGAATGCAATTATATTACAGTCAACCCGTTGCGTGAAAATGCACCCACTTGACGTTTCCTCTAATTCAATTGTAAGGCGAGGTATGAAACCAGGCCGTCCTCCTTCATCCTCGCGAGCGGACATTTTAATGAAATATTTCGAGAGTTTACGAAGGTGAGTGGAATTGGTTTTGTGGGAAACACCCATTTTGGCGTCACTGAAAATAGCACAGGTGCTCATTGCCTGTGCAATTCAGCTAAATTTACAAATAAGAAATTTCTTTCATTTGTAATTTAAATTTACGAGAATTTACGAGGAAAATATGCGAGTGATGAGAGAGTTTTGCAAAATATCAGTATGGTGTCTACCTTTATGATTTTATTCGTGGATCCACCCATCTAAACTCGCCGGGATTATTCGTGTCTGGAGCGATTCTAATCCTAGTTCATGCGATACTTAGTAGGTACGTGTAGCATTATTACTTCGTTTACTGCTTAATGTTTGTATTATTTTCTGCTACTCAGCATTAACAGCACAACATACATGTTTGCGACGTAACTCTTGTACCTCTGTACATCTCTGTAGTTGTGAAAAACGTAAATACAAACAGTGATACGTTGGTAGTTTTCCTTTTGTTAAGTGCTTTTCTGTGAAATTTCGTCTACTGACTTCGAAAAGATTTGGCTTATGCATCAGTAGCCGTAGCTACGTAACTTTAATAAGGTAGGTATGGTGTAATGCATTTTGGTGAAAACTCACTCTCTGCCACACACTCTTGAGGTGGCTCGCTGGATATAATGCGGATGTAGTTGTAGAATGAAAGATTAAAAACTATTCCGTGGCTTAAGTAGATGGCACTTGAACTAAACTTAAAAGGAGACAAAAATCCAGTAGGTTTTTAAACTTTTAGCTACATTCTTCTCCTCAAAGCTAATCTCAAAGAGCTGAAAAATATGCCTTTTTTCAGCCTCCATATGTAGTGCTGGCCAAATAATTCTCTAGAAAACACTCGCTATCGCAGTGAGAGAGTCTCCTGCAAGTAAAAATTAAGTCTTGCTGTAAAATTATAAGTAGCTTTTTTCAAAGTATCATATTATATAAATCTTTCATCTTTGAACGTGAAAAACGATTGCAATTTTTGTAGTACTTTTTAAAAATGTGAATCTAGCGCTTCCATACAAATAACGCTGAAATTCGTAGCGATTAATATCAAATATGCTGAGTCAATCTGATAAAAAATCACTGCATAATTAACTGTAGGGCTATCGCAAGTTGTTGCACATGATATATCGATGCTTGAGTCGATTACTCTGATTACTTTATAACCAAATCTACTCGCAAATAAAATATTTAGCTAGCATTTAATTTGAGAAAAAGAAAATGAAATGATTTCTTGAAAAGCTAGAAACCATCAAAAAATGCGGGCGACCAATCGCCAGGGCGTTGTGTTCCAACCGTTAGGTATAATTCCGATCACACTACTAACGAGTCACGTGGAACAAAACCATAGGTTCGAGATTTTATACAGTTTATAACATTTGAATGAATAACTTAAGAGTGTAATACGTTGTTTTATACGCCTATAATCACGGTATCTAACTCAATCGACAGTATTCCTTGGAGAAAATTGGATCGGGAAGACTGTGTAAGGTTATTATGAGAGGTTTACCCAAGCGCACCAAAACCTCGAACCCTTTGTGATTATACCATGGGACTCCTTAGTTACGCGACTGGAATTTTCTCGAGTGGTTCTAAAATAAACCCCTTGGTCCAAAACGCGAGATATTTTTAAAAATTATTTTTGTCTACCGCTGAAGTGACCCCTTTGAAAGACACCTCATACATGCGACTAAAATACACCTAAGAATAAAAATTCAACGCTGTCCAATGACTGGAACAAGGAAAAATGTTTTAACAACAAGTTTTATGGCAAATATGAGTTTTAAATTGTTTCTCTGGCTATATTAATGAGCGGATTATAACATTAATTTATTTTATACTGACCCAAATACCTATCAGGCCTTTCATGCTAAGTACATGCCACATGGGTAATTTTATGGATAAGCTCTCGAATCATGGCCAGGCACGTATGAAGACATTGCTTTGAAAGCTTATTTTGATGTACCAGAGCACCACTGTTTGAACTTGTTTTGATTTATAATTTGCTGAACTCAACTTGGTGGGTGACATAAAACCGAAGGCAGGTGATGTTCATTAAATAATCTTTCATTTAATTAAACATTTTTGCATTAAATTGACTACCAAAATTTCTATGCTCTAATCCTGTGGTCTCTTTCAGATAAAATTGATCGATAATTACCTTTTAAAAGTAGGCCACGTTTAAAACTAAAAAGGTTGATTAGCTCATTAAAATGATAAGAATAATAGCAAATTAAATATGCTCTCATCCCATGAAAAACACTTTAAACCATTAGGGTTTTTAGGGTATGTAATGAAAGTGTTCTACAATTTTTCAATTATATAAATAAAATTATAACTAGGAATCATTTGATATGTACATGTGGATGATTTTTTATATAATTTTTTTAAAAGATGTATTCATTTTCATGCCTAATCTATGTGGTAACAGATGAAATAATTTGAGTTTTATTTCCTTTGAATTTTGATTGAGTTTGATTTGAATTCCTTCTGAGAATTTTTGCATATTGTTGACATTCTAAAAAACTTTCTTTCCAACTCGAAATAAAATTGGTGTAATTAAACGAATATGTTACTTAAAAATGCAACATGTGATTTAACGACGAAGAAAGTAAAATTTTTACGACATGATATTAACAATTAGTAAAGGAGCATTACAAATTACGCATTTTTGACGTTACGCACTCTGTCCATTATGTTTTAGGCATTCATCTAACTTTGAATGAAACGAAGTTCGTCGAGGTTTAAGAAATATATTAACTAATAATTCTAAAATCACATTTAAATTTTGACATACAATCGCTACTATATGCTAACCCCTGTTCATAATTGGTGAAAATTCCTTGCCTCGTATCTTGTTCTGATAGCAATAAAACCATTCATGAGATAATGTTCACATCTCTGGTGTTTGCCTTCTTGTTTCCCGTGCATGAATGAATCAGAATCCTTGACTAAGGGTCTTTTTTATAACTCTTGGCATTTTTTTCCACTCTCCCGTCTTACTCACCGTTCTACTCGAGGTCGGTTTGCAGTCGTAAGCTCGAGGGAAGGCGAGCCCCTTTTGCCGATCGCATTATAATTACGACATGCCATAAGCCTCCTCCTCGAAGACGAGCAGCTCATTCACCCTTAGCCCTTAAGGGTACCTCTCCTCGCCATTATCCCCTCCTCCACCTCCTCGCGCATTCTCTCCTGCTGCTGCAGCTGCCATCTCCTCCCCGCCACTTCAATCACCGAACGCATACTTCTTCCTTAACACATGAATAGCCCGTCTTCGGGGACCCCAAGAGAGAGGGGTAAGCCGAGGGGACGATCGAGAAGGGGTCGCTCGAAAGGGTCGCTTCCGATAAGGTGAGTAACCGGTGAAGAGGTTACAGCGACGAATGATTGATTGGAACTCGTCTCCTCTTTCCCTGAGAACATTTTCTTCGCTGAGGGGACGGACGGGTGGGCAGGCAGGCGAGAAGGCGAACGGCCGTCGTGTGCAGCGGTGGTAGCGGAGGCACTATTACTAGTAGTGGCAGTCACGAGAGCGAGTGAGTGGTATTACGACGCGTCTGCGACGCGAGAGGGGTCTCCCGCTCGGGTGAAGAATGGGTCTTGTACATTTTTTTTGCCTTTTTTATGATTTTTTTCCATCCCCGCGCCTTGAGGGATTGCCAGCCACGAGGAAAGGGTTGGGACCCGACAATGGGATGAGGAAAGAATGGGCTTTTCTTGCGGGCTGTGAAAAAAGGAGACATGAAATCGCAAAAAAGAGGAAAAAAAAGATTAGTGGATTCTTGCAGGCGCTTTGAAATTTCGACGTCGTTAACAAAATCCGTTCGGTGTTTTTTTTATGCGTCCATTCTCCCTGTTTTGGATTTTAATATCGGACGAGAGGAAGGAGGGGCTGACCGAACTCCGCCCACTTCCATACCCCAGGACACTGCTGCGCTGGGGACGAGCCCGATTGTTTACCCTTCCGCGTGCTTCGGAGGTGGCCTTTATTGTTCCCTTTATCCGCCTATTTTTTTACCCTCGTTCAGGTGCGTGACGTTATTCATCTTACTCCAATGATGTTGCGAAATTTTGGGTGAGCTGTTTCCTTTGCTGTGTATTGTTATTCCTCCGAGAGCTGTTCTAACGCCTCCCATTTTTTACAGTTTTAAATATTATTTGCCCTTTAATGCAATAGAAGACTTACATTATCTGTGCTTTAGCAAATATTTTTATCTTGTAGCACCTATATGCGCTTGCGAAACACAGTTCTCCTAAATTATCCGTCGATTGCGTTACAGCTGATAACTATTTCCACTTCCTTACCATAAACATGTCTTTTTAAGTCATCGCAGCATCAGTATGTTATTGAATCATCATGATTGGTTGACATGAAGTTGCAAAGCAGCGAATTTGATCCGTAGGAAGATGTATTGCAAATAAATGAATTTGAGAAGGAGGAACCTTTTCGCCGTGAGCAATACAAAGAGTGGCCGAAAATTTAGAATAGCCCCCCAAAAAGTTCGAACACAGAATTCAATAGCATTGTGGAAATCTACTAAGTATTTTACTTTACAATGAGCAAGAACATTCAGAACTTATATGACGTGAATCTAGCTACAGCAAAGTTAATTTAATAAATAGTTTTTTTATTAGGTAAATATTAGACATAAATAGGCACTGGCATAATATATTACAAAGAAAGATGATATTATTCGCCAACTTAGACCAAAATCTACTATTTGGTCTCTCAGACTTTGATAAATAACGGCAAAATATATTCGCTAGCAAAAAGTTATTTCTTTTCTTGGCAAAAAGTTGCGAAAAAATAGCAAACTGCGCTTTCGCAAATACATTAGTTATGACGGAGTTGCGTTTATTTTTTTTAATGACGTACTTATTGACTCTGAATTATGTAACGTATGGTATAGCCAACTTTTAAAGGCGCTTTAACGTTGATTTTGTTCAATTTCTTTTTTGAAAAACTGAAATATCCCCGATGATTTCTAAATTAGAGGATATATTGTGTCTAGCATTTTTTCTTTATAAATTATACGCATTGAACTAGTAGTTTGGCTTCAAATTGACTGGCTAGGTTTCATGAAATGGCGAGTGAAACTGTCTCGAGGGTAAACATTTTCATCGCTGATTTATATTCGGGAAACGGGATCGCACATATAGACGTATCGATTGAAGAGCAGTAGAAATCTCGCTCTAATTGATAGGAGCCCTTGATGGTGATGGCAATGATTCTCGTTATTATTTAATTTGCCACAAACTTTATTGAACTAAAGCTCATGAGACAGGATTGTGTGTTCTGATTTTTCTTGATAATTGCATGCGATGAGTGTATTGATTCAAGGATGAGATAAATTGGTAAGGACACTAATTTGATAGCAGTTTTAAAAGTTGATATATTTAATATGAAAAGAAAAGATTGCGTTGGAACATGTTGCACTTAAAGCTACCTAATTTGTTGTTTGACCATATGGAATCGTTGGAGCTTAGATTAGAATCACGAATGCGATCTTTAGCATTATATCATGTTCTTAGTTTGCCTTCGTTACCTTTCGTATAATTACGAATTGACTCAGAGGAGGAATCAGTTCTCCTGAGATAAAAAGGTATGAGTATGAACTTTTTTCTTATTTCTGAAAAGCATCCAGCCTTATTGTGTCGTGAACAAATTCGAATACAGAATTAATGAACAGGAAGCGGGAATAAATATGCCTAAGTTTTATCATTTTAGCGTATATGATCTTTGGATTCCATTCAAATAATTGATATTCACGCCTGGTAATTAATTTAGACCGAAAATGTACGTTTAGATTATACATTATTTGGCTTAGCTTTTGTGCTGATTTCGAGTGCTTTTAAACTCTGTTTGCGGCGTTAATAGCTACGAACGAGTGTAGCACATTCATCCCTTATACATGCAAAACGAAGTAGTTACTCCAAGAAGGTAATTATAGGTAAGCCAGGCTTAACACTAACAAACATGACCTATTATTTTGATGAAAACATTCGGCTCAGTTGTTCATTTGAAATTCGAAGACCTATTATCTGAGAAAATCTTACGTGAGAAATCACTGCAAAATATGATATAATGATTATGATAAGCAACTTTTGAGTAAATCACAACCCCTCGTGTCCAAGTATCTGTAAACCATTTCTAAAATATCGAAATAAATTATAAACTTCATTGCAATGCTCATAGAAGCCAAATTAACTCATAATTTATTAGAATAGTCTTTTTAAAATATATTATTGCGATAAGATTAATAAATTATTGCAATATATTATCATTGGCACGAAGCCTGGTATCTTTTTTTTTACTTTCTAGGCGATATGATCCACTGGTTAAGAAAAGAACACAACGTACACTTACTATTTTACTGTCAAGCATTGCAAAAAGGCTACAATTTTTGTTGTAAGATGAAATGTTTTACTGCATATTTGTGTTGAGTTAGTATTTAATAAATAATAAAATATTATGATGTGGATGACAGCAATAAGGTAACATTTTCTCTCAGGTCTGCGTAGAATTGAAATACACGGCATGTTTTTGACATTAAAGAAAAAGATAGAGGTACATGACGGAAAGGGATACATTACTGCAGCGGGAAGTAATGAGGCTGGTAATGGTATTCGATGCTCAATGCAGCGACATTTCATGGGAGATAAAAATAGGAGACATGCAAAGTGAGGATAGCAGGAAACATTTTCCCTGCATTACTATTATTTCAGCGCTCTCGTGGAACAATCCCAACACGTTTACATGTATGTTGTTTCAGAGAATATCTCTTCTGGAAAATTTCCCATCCGTTCGGCTTCATTTGAAAAGATAGCCTCCTCCTCCGACGCCCCATTCGAGGTTGGGGGCCCCCTCACGGGGGGGTTGGGGACTACCCCAACCCCCCATCGTACCTCGTTACGTCTCCTCTACGCCCCCTTCCCCTCCCCCATGACCCCCGAGAGAAGCCCTCTTATTCACGCGTCCCGTCCGGACAACGCCACGTACCTGCGAGGCCGCAATGGGCCCAACACCCGATCTCGTCCTCGCCTCTGTCAGACACAACATCCCCCCTCCACGCCACCCAGCACCAACGTAAAAACAATTCCCCTTCCCATCCCACCCGCTCTCTCTTACCAGCCCGAAAATCTCTTCGAAAAGCGGAGAAGGAAGCTAATTTCTGCCTATTAAAAAAAAGGGGAGTAAACACGCCGTGTAATTAAATTCGGAACATTAACGCTCCGTTATTTTGTCAGGGTAAATGGGGTTTGGAAGTAGTTTTGCCGCGGGAGGGAGGGAGGGTGGGTTAGCGAAGCGTGGGTGTGCCTGTCTGTGTGTGTGTGTGTGTGTCAAGATGTGAACACTTGCGAAAAGTGTTCGGCAAAGGGAGCGGTAGTGGGGTTTTTTGAAAGCGTCCGCCTGCGGAAGGGACGAAGATGTTGGGGCTGCGACTGCGAATGTGTTGGCAGATGAGGAAATAGCGCGCTTATGAGGCAGGAGAAGGGTAATGTAGAGGCGGGAGAGGGGAGGTAGCCCAGGATGCTCCCGGTGGGTGGACACTGCAAAAAAAAACGAAAAAGTGAAAAACAAAAGAAAGGTTCGGAAGAGCGGTGAGGAAGAGGAAGATGCGGAAGCTGAAATGAGAGAGAAAGAGGGATTTTCGCTCTCGAATCATTAGTCGCGAGGACAGGGCCGGTATGCAATCGGACTTCATTACGAGGCTTGTTAAATAAGCTACCAAGGGAAGAAGAATGCGGGGGAGGCTCGAGTTTCACCCATTCTCTCCCTTCACCGCTCTAACCCCTCTCTCACCCCCAATCCCCCCTCCCCCCGTTTCTACGCCCCTCACTCCTTCCCACTCCCTTCTCCTCCCCTCTTGCCCCTCTACACCTCTTTACCGCTCTCGAGGCAAGGGAATTTATTTGCTCGCCGACAAAAAAAAATGAACTAACCTCCCGCCATATCGACCCCTTTCCCAGTTTTTAATTAGGCCTTCCCTCACCCTCGTTCCCCCCCGCACATGAAACTCTCATTCCCTTGCGCCCTGTAAAAAAATGTTATGAGTGTGTGGGGGTGGGTGAGCGGGGTGGTGGAGGGGAAGGGAGGGTCAAGGAAAGGCGACTCGTGGTGTGGGAGGGGTTTGATGATCCCTTCCATTGGTGGGCTAGGGTCTGGGATTCGTAAAAAAAAGAAGAAAATCGGGTGGAAATATCCCGAAATGTGCGAGATTTCCGGGTCGGGCAAAGAGAGGTCGTATGGGGAGAAGGGGGGAGTAACTCTCGACTGCTGTTAATGTGGACGGGACGGAGGGCGAGTCGTTTCGTGTGTCTGCCGCGATGCGATTGTGTTTTTACGTGCGCGTGTTCCACTCGTCCGATCCGACATAAGTATGCGTGCGGGCTTGCTTTCATTTCCGAGTGCCCGGCGATTTGGTGGGACACGGAGTTGGCTTTCCTGATTCAATGTGTCCGGAGGAGAGAGAATTATCATTTCATCTTGTCATTTGAGTCCCAGGCGAGATGTGAGCGACCGTTCCAATGGAAGGGGGACAGCGTTCCGAATCAAGATTTGTAAATCGGATATACGTGTTTTCTTCGAACCGGTGTTGTCGACTAGTTGTGTAGTATCGGATTAGGCTGTTATGTATTTGAAAGTACTTATGTTTACTGTTATTTAATGAATTCACCTGTAACAATAATTTCATTCCAATCACCTCAATAAATTCTTCCACACTACTCTATGGTGATTTCGTCAGTGCTCCTAGCCTTCTGAAGCAACTAGAATGAGATTTTATTGTAGACTGTCGGTTAAACTTTAGACTGAATAATTTTTGTAAGTTACAATACGACTAATTTTCTGATTACGACAATAATGTTTTACGAAATCCGGTATTTTGCGGTAGATAAGGCTTGAGAATAAAATCAGGGTGCAGAACAGACAGGTTTGAAATGTCATTTTCCCCGCGATTGATAATCGAACATTATAAATACTGAGCATTTCAACTTGTTTGTCAATGTGTATTGAAGTTAAGTAGTTAATATGATCCATAGTGCCTGTTTCTGAATCTAATGCATAATACTGACAGAATATCTTGCTATTTCTCTGTCTAATTTTTGTTTTTCTGGGCGTTTAAGTGTTTACCGCATTCATTAATATAACTATTTTCTTTTGAAGTGGCAGTATGCTTAGATTTCGGTGCAATTTGATGAAGTTTCTCCTTCTAACAGAAATTTAAGAGTTAATGCTCATGCCATGATGGTCGTTTTATTGACATTTTTAAGGTATAGTGTTGTGTATGTTTGAGATAACTCACCCATGCCACAGACTACAGAGATGGCATTCAGGGTTTATGAAGATGTAGATGTGTGCTGATTTCCTTATCATATAGAAACCTAAATGTATTTGCAACGATACCGCCTTTAAGATGACCTTGTAACGTATTCTACGTTACAAGATCGTATAAAATGACAGTTAGCTCTCATTGGTGTCTTATTTATGGGTATCCGTTGAAAGTGTGGAGAATAAACTGATGCTCCCTCTCTGAAATATCAAACCACGGGTTAATAAGTTGTAAGAAAACCTTGTATCAATTTCCGATTTATATTAGATACTAAGAATCCTGAGATTAAAGGATTCGCATAAGCATAATAAATGCGGTGGCAGTACGTCATGATTTCCTGCAGTCTCTTCATCGAAAATGGTCGTTGCAATCGTCGACGGAGGATAATATGTATTGCAATCACTGCCGACAACTGGAAAAATTACAAAAGTCAACTGTCGGAATATTCCGCAATAGTATTTTGAATTATCTAATATCGATTCGTTGGAATCGATCACCTATAGTAGAATTGGTGTCGGGAAGATTAGAGTTAGTGAAGTTAGGTTGCTTCCTTTTATGAATTTCCAAGGCTTTGACGGAATGTGGAATATTTGGCTCACATTCTCGGTCTTACGGCGGGAGATTGTGATTCAGCCGAGCCATTGATCACCTGTTTGAAAGAAATATTTCTCGAATGTATAAAGATACTTTTGTGATACGTATGAAACAAGGTGATAATAGCCTCATGGTGTTACCTTTTTTTTTTCTAGCCGCCGCGCCGCCCCCTCAGTTACACAAACCTAAACTCAGCGACCTCAACCGTATGCTTTAAAATCATAGACTGAAAGATAATATCAGGAAATCAATAAAAATCAAGTAAAAACGTTAATTTTTAAATAAATGTTCCCCCGAAATCCAAAAGATGGATGGTGATTTCATCCTGGAAATTTGAATCTGCAACCGTTTGGCTGGAAGCGATCAATCAGGACCCTGCCTCCAGCGCCTCACTGCGGTCCCCTTGTATGTTTCCCCAACCCTTAGACTAAAGCACCCTGTGGGAGCCACTGCACGCGTTTAACCTCTCATCACTTCACTTGTTATGGTAGTCCGAGCGAGATAGTTCCCTAGTCATAATAGAGATCATATTCGAATTATACGTTTTATTTTCACCTGCTGTGAGACACATCAATTAAATATTGCATTATTAATGGTGCAATAATATATTTTTATATGACAGAAATTATAAGTAATTAAATGAAAATATCTAAATAAGTCTTTAACTTGACTCATTTTTTCACGCGGTGCGTTCAAAACTCCTTCGAAATGGAAGGTTTTTTGTGATACCCAAGAACTTATTACGGTGAAAATATGATTAATTTTCACATATAGTTGATAAATGATACAAACTACACGCTGTTAGGTTTTTTACGACTTCTAAGTGTTAGAAATACCTCGTTTTGTAAATAATGTCTCTCTAGAGTGCATGCACGTACCATTTCCCATGTAAAAGGGCTGGTATATTTTGGAAAATACCTCCGAAAATAATGTGGTAAGGGGTTGAAGTTTTGGTGTCATTGGATAGTTGAGATGTTATTATTTAAAATGAGACCAAATGAATTGATTTCTAAGTAAAGTAATATTTCGCTCAAACTACATTAAGGCACTATCAAGATCTTATTCACATCGGGAAGTGTCGTAAAGAATCGAAGATGGCTTCTACTTCAGTAATGCTTCTTTTTCTTGGCTGAACTCCTTAAAATGTCCAACTTTAGCCCTGCTATGAAAAACATACCCATTTTGAACATTTAGTCCAGCACTTTTGGAGACTACAAGAATGTACTTGGAGCACAAATTAAGGTGTAATAAGATGACAGCACAGGCACACGTTTTATGTCTAAAGAAAGTATATAATAAAATAGTTGTGTTGGATTGAATTGATGATATTCATGGATAATCAATGCTTTATGCTTGTGTAATGAATGTTGGTAATTCAAAAAATAAGAAAATGAACCTCTGTACCAAAAGAGCGCCTTTTTCTAAGGGAGTAAAAATTTATTGAGGCGGCACAGGCCCCATGAACACTCATTGGAGAAATTTTGGAGAACTAACTAAAGCACCTTTGAAGTAAGTTTCTTAAAATGAGATAAAAAAATGGGGTTTCCAGGTTCCTTTACAATGATTCAGCCTTTTAAGTGGAAATTTTAACTAGGGTTCTTTTGGAGATTGATCAAGTTAAAGCAGAAAAAACCTAATTAAACGAAAAAAAGTTTATATATTTTAATGAACACTATTTATAGGAAGTGCAAATCCCTGGAAATCAAATTAAAATAAAATATTTGCCTGAATCTTACCTCCTCTTTCTTAAAGGTATTAGCAAACCATTACAGTAATTGAAGTCAAAATGCGATAGTTCTATACAAATGGCGCTGCAGTCGGCTCCTATGGCTTCACAGATATGAATATCGGAATTACTTTTGTGGAACAATCTGCCCATTTTTTACCTTCAATTTGTTGAATTGGTAAACAATTTCATCAGCAAAAGCAGATTGTTTTGTACCAGTTAAATAAAAATGTGTAATTTTATATATATCATAGTACACACAGGCCGGAACCACCTCCAAGAATGCTCACGTAGGGGAACTGAGGCTTTTTAAATGCAGCCTGGTAAACCCTTTGGGTTTTAGGGAACGTGTGTTAAATGATGTCCTCATTCATCTCGGGGTTTGGAAGTCAATGGCACCCAATCAAACGGAATGTCAGTTTTATTGACATGCATGGATAAATGGCAACGGTTCTCAAATAGTATTGTTTACTCTATAAATAATTAACACCCAATGTTAATAACTTATTATATTTAATATTTTTATATCACTTATTTTAATTAAGTTCTTTAATCGATGGTCAAATTTACGTTAAATAGTTAAGGGTGATTCCTTTCTATATACCCTGGACGATTCGCATTTGTTCAGGTTCTTCATTTGTCTCTTTAAACTTGATTGTATCTTTAAATGTCCTTAATACCGCGCTTACTACTATGCTACCGCGCTTGCTTGCCTGGATGTTTATATGTTTCTGGAAAACTTTCTGGATGTGTGAGATGTAGGAGAACCAAAGACAACCGGAATGCGCAGGGTCATGGATTCATTTCACCCATCCACCATTCTCGATCGTAAAACAGTGGAATGTACTGTAGTATTTGTAAGCGTCTTTCTTTACTTTCCTTTTCGTTTCCTAATTCCTTTCGCCTCTTCCCTCGCTTCTTCAGGGCTGGTGACCATTTACTCTCTGACATAAAGCCTAGTCGGGGATACAGGGTTTCGATGGGATACAACTGTAATCCCCGACATTTGTACTGTTGGTAGTCGTTTCCCTTTGCCGTCACAGTAATCTCTTCCCGAGTTCTCTTCCGTTCAAGTTTCTTCCGCAGCGTGCGTACCTACATCCACACAGTGGCCCGAGAACCCCCTGAAGAGTGAGGGCCCTTCTGTTGTCCCACCTCCCCTTCTAATGGGACCATTCTACATCACCTACGACCTCTCCTGTGTTTTGCGACGCCTTCACCAGCAACCATTTCCTTTTTCACGCATACAAATCACCGTAACAACTCAGAAAAAGAAAAAAAAGCATGACCTACTAAAAAATTCGTCCTTTTTGACTGTTTATCTCCTCTGAAATCTTCTTTATCTCATCTATTTCAAATTATATGTCCCAAAAGGCACTTACCTATGCCCCGGGCTCACTCAGAGTTTCATTATGTTCTAAACGGTGGAATTAAAGTCAAGAATAAGTCAAAAGCTTTCAAATTCTCATGAATGTACGACGATCGGAAGATGGCCAGAGGCTCAATCGATCCTCTTTCTAAGACATATCATGCTTTCCCCAGGAAACATTGTTCAATTGGTAACCATGAATTTTTCCTACCACATGATAAAAAACGGAGATGTTGCAACACTGCTAATCATTCAAATAAAAATTAGCTCTTATAACTTACTGATGGGATTTAATATTAGAATTCTCAATATTGATTCCATTGTAATTACTGATCGAAATAGGTTTAAAAAACCAATAGAAATCTCTAGTTCTCTCTTATAGACAGTACATTTATTTCAGCAAGAGTTTACGAATAGGATTCAAGATGGGCGGCCAGGTCCCCATTACTGAGTTACTCGAGCTGTGATTGCCAATTATGTTCATGATACCAGATAATTACATTGCAACAATCTTGCACGGGAACAAGAATTTCTGTTTATTGATTTACAAGGCGTTCTCGTAGATCTCCAATCCATCGGCGATCGTACTTTCTTCCGGGCAACAACGCCCTCTGCCGTCTTTGGAGGGAATATTTTGTTTACTTGTTTATTCATTTTCACGGCTTAATTGCACCTGTATGCGCAACAATTGTTGTGTGCGCCTGAGAACTGCTTCCTTTCTGAGGAGAAGTGCAATAAACCATGACATCCTCCTTATCCTCCAAATGCGTCTTGACGCCACTCTGACAGGAAATAGTCAATAAATACGTTGTAAACGAGGCGTGATTAGTTGAAGTTTGTCTGTCATTGCCCAAAATGAAAGCGCCTGGCTGATGAAAATATCACATTTTTTATCACTTGTACTAACGCAAATGCTTTATTTTCAAATGATGAATATAAAAAATATAAAATTAGTGAATGATTGTTGCTATTCACTATGCGGACCATTTGTAGAAGACTGAATAATTTGGAGCCGATGAGATACAATGGATACTTCTTCCATACGTGTGGAAAAGGCTGATAAAAATTCAAATGGGACCGGTTTGCGGTCACCTTTGTTGCAACCCCCAAATCTAAACATCAGATCATTTTTACATTAGTCTATCAGATCATTTTTCGATGAAAAATCGGCCAGAGGGGCCGCGGTTTGTAAAACTATATTCAGTTTATCGGAAATGAAAAATTGTAATAACGCAATGCACTAGAATGCTATAATTAAAAGTAACCACCCGCACATTTGTTCAATCTCACTCCCATCCCACTGCTGCCTGAATATAGCCGAACTTGAATGATCTTCAGTCCCTTAGTAAACGCCATTTCCCTCTCGCAATGATAGAGTAAGTCAGTAATCCTACAGAATGGGAAAATTCCAGTTTTTCACTCATTCACTCATGTTATCGGTCTCATTTACCTCTCGCTGTAGGGATGCCTCCTGAAATTGGTTCTCTGATTTCAGAATAGGTTTCAGATAAGGCTTGAAGTTGAATCTCTCAATTTCTTAATACATGCAAAGGTATTGCTTTCAATCCTTATTCTCACAATATTATGAAGTATAACAAATGGGGATGGAGAGCTGAAGCCAGCCAATTGTAGGATTGCGCGACAAATGATTATTATTTTCATTTATGGTGAAGTTATAACTAATGTGATCATTTGATTCATTCAAATAAAAATTCTCCTTAATGAAGAGTATCCACTTGTGTCATTCCACGTAAAATCAAACAATGTTTTTGGTGTCTCATGCCCACAATCTCAAATTATTTTAATTATTTCCCTGTTTCTAGTTTCAACCTTAGAGTCAATTCCATATTTTTACCTTAATTCTGAGCACTTCAATTACTTTCTAATATTTCAGCATACACCAAGACACAGGAAAAATTGGTCCGTCAGTGAAATTGTGCGCATCAGCCATTTTTCTGTCCATTTAAAATCTAAAATAAGTTAGTGAATATGACAATTTTTTTCTTTTTTTTATATTTCATAGACATGTAGGTATTCTTTATTTAAATACTATCAAAATGATTCTAACTTGTAAACTTTTATCTTAATTAGTACTCAAGCATTGCAGTTTGGACAGATTTCTACCAAAAATGTCACTTTCAGACTCGTGTTCATATCACATTTCACGGGTAAAAGCCATGAAAAATGAAAGAGTGAGAGAACGATAAGAAGATGCAAAGAAACAATGCAAGTCCAATTTACTATGAATACCGGAGAAATTCGATCTAGTATAGTAGTATTAATTTGTTCCACGCGTGGGCAGCAGTACTGCATTTTGGGAACTTTGGGGGAGCTTTAGGGGAGCTTTGGGTAAGCTTCAGACCTCACCCAGGAAATCGGTCGCATGGGGATAATATGGGACGACAATCCCCTGGGTAACGACTATGGATGCCATTTCTGAGCCTAAGGGGTTCCCCCACACCTGGGAGACACCCTGGCAACGACCATGACTACGGCTCTAAGTGTAAAAGATTTCTTTGAATAGAACTATTTTTGTGAAGCAGGTGTAACTTTTACTTATCAGTTTCCCTTCTAAAACCCTTACTTGGAAAAATTCATACGTCCTTACCCTTTGTCAGTTAATATAAAGCATGTATGGCAAGATCGCTTAACATCGACTGTATTTTTCCTTCATTACAACTCTTCGCAACGTGAATAAGTCTGTTGTTAATGTACTTATTTTAGTGTATTCTCCGTAAGCATAGCATAGGTTATTCAATGTATAGGTAATTTGGTAGTACAATTGTATTCAATATGACAACTAGCTCTGATTGATAGATATTTGCTGATTTCCTTTTGTGCACTGTGATAGTAAATGCTTATTAAGGACATTAATGGCGGCCATGTAGTGGAAATGGTTGCAAAGAATCGTTGGGGCTACGTTTCTATCTAATCGAACTTGCCCTGGCGTGTATTGTAGAGAATCTCTAGACAGAGACTGGAAACCTCCGTCCCACTTCTGATTGGTGGGCCACGGAATATGACAGAACCAATGAGAATCTCGCATTTTTAATGAAGCACGACAAGAATAATTGTAGTCATTGTTTAGTAAGAGCGAAATATTTATTTTAAAATGAGTGTTATATATCATGAAATATTTAATTCAATTAATTATTAGCAATTAAATGTAATAAACGAATGCGATATAAAAAACTATTTAATTAAATACTTAATTAAATGCTTGTTTAAATTAAGTTTCCAGAGCGGGCTATCCATCATGTCCGGTCTCCAAGTCTCTGACTTGAGGATCTCTAGTAGGTACATGGCAATTTACGGGTGCTTGCTTGCCATATATTGGTGCACAATTGAATCACTGCGCCTGACAAATAAATCGTATGTACGCACGACTACTCTTTTATATAGTAGATATTAATAGATACAATTCTGTGTATTTCACTCACATGAAACAGTATATTTTGCGTTATTGATGTCGTAGAATATACCTACTTATGGCATCCTTACTTACATTATACGCTTCTCGCAGCTGCTAAAAAATATTAAAATTCTAATGTGGTCTAAATTTTGACTTGGGAAAATCCCGCTCCAACTACTAAAGAATTCTTCAAATGCAACCCTTGGTGATCCGCATGCTCCATTCTTCTCACTAACTGAGATTTTCTATGGTTTAAACGCGCGCGCTGCCAGTGGACCGAAGGGATTTCATCCCCTCTCACCCTCTGAGCTTTAATCCCCCTACGCGTGGGGAGGGAAGTGAACGCCGTTGCTTCGCATGCTTCCCCAAGTGCGATATCTCCGAAATTAGGCTAATACAATGGGTTTTCAACTCAGCCTCCTCTTTCTCCTTCTAGCGCTACCCTTTCCTCGACCCCCTTTGCCATTCTCACCACCCGTTTCTGTTCTCTTGTTCTCCGCGTTCGTTAATGCGTTAAAGCGTGCGATCGACCGAGAACAGAACGAGACAGTAAAATATGTACCGCTAGGCATACGAGCTCGGAAGTGAACTGAACTCACGCACACATCGCGATGTCGAAAAGGGAGAAGTTTGTCAAAATTTTGTAAGGGTTTGCGCTAACTAAAGGTGGTTGGAGCGATGTCTGTTAACGTTATTTACAGTGGGACGAAAAATCCAATCTTTTTCCGGTGATAACTGGGTATGCTTCACTAGTTGTCTCGCTAGTGTGGAAAGAATTATGTGAAATGTTTAATCTTTGAAATAATATCTTTAATCTGCACATTGTGCTTAAAGGCTTAAATATTTCAAAAAAACGTGATTTTCGCTTTTTTTTTCAAATTAATGTATCGAGACTTAGTAACATCGGGTGCCAGCAGAGATTCTTTCAATATGTTGTACTCGAGTGCAAAACTATTATAAATGAGTATCTGGTAATCTTTGGGTTCTACGAGTATTTTTTGTATTATTCATACGACAGTATCTCCGTGCTATGCTGTCGGCTTCGTCGGGCATTTTAAACTATAATGTTCTTCTTTTTTATAAATAAACAAATTCGGCATTGGATGAATTTAGAATCAATAAAAATAAAAATTAATTCCAAATAAGTGATTTCCAAATATAAGGGAATTTATAGCCATCCTCTCTATTTATATTTTGGGGTCTCTTTTCAATTTCAATTGCCTCCCTTATAAGCCGCGGAAAGGAACTGCTTTCTTTGTTAACACTTTTGAAGCCTCGATGTTAATGGCATGACCTTCCTATAACGTAGTGTTTTCAGCCACGCAGAGTGATACCAGTCTTTCTTCCAGATTGCTCTTTCATGTTCTTTTAATCTGCATCATATTGATCTTTTACTTTGACCCACGTAGGTTCTACCGCAGCTGCAGAAAAGTTCGTACACACCTTCATACATTGTGGGAGATAATGGATCTTTTGCTCCTCGTAAATGGTCTTTAAATCTGGAGGTAATGTTGTACCTTGTGATGATGGAGGCAGAATAATGAGAATGCATAACATTACTACGCCTAATTAAGTTGTTGAGGATGTGGAACCAACAAAAAAATTCGGTTCCAGTCTAAGAATTCGGCCCAACTGTTAAAATCTAGACAAATATGAAAAAGCTCGATAAATTCCAAATTACAGATTCTTTCGGCAGTGACGCATACAAATATTTTAGCCTTCTCTTTGGCTTTATCTTTTTTAGAGGCCTTCTGGACCCTAGACTTCTGGACTTCTTCTCCTGGCTGCTTGGCTATAATTTCATCAGTAATGTGCATCTCTTCACAGGCTGATTAGAAATAGCCAGGAATCACCGTAAGGAGATGGTGTCATGTTGAGTGCCTTCTTAACTACCCGATTATGAAAGTAAAATTGATTTGTATCTTAAATAGCTTTTTCGTTTCACATTTTGGCCTAATCTTTCTGTACAAAAATAAAAAACCAATAATTCAATCTGTTTTTATTGTGTCACAAACTTGTTTGGATAAAATTGTCGGTGTTTTCACTTTCACTGCCTTGTCCACAGTCGTGAGTTGGTAATTTAACAAGTACACCTTCTGAAAGAATGCCATATACCATATACAATAATATCCTAATGAACTGCACTTGTATCAGATCTTCGGCTCCGTTACGTCCTGGTACTGTCTCAAGAATAGCGCAATAGATTACAAATTTACTTTTTCCACTAACGTACGCATTGAGCAGGCAAATGTGTATTTCACGTATTACCAGAAGAACTGCTTAATAACACCTGCCCCTGATTCACCAAAAATTTGTATGCTAAGAAATCTATGACGTTGACATATTATATATATTAATGTTATACCGTCGTTACATATATCAATTTCATTATAAAAAGGGTCATATTAATTTGTATTTATTCATTTTCCAATTCATTACATTTTGGTCTTTTAACCAATATTTTATATTTATTGTAGAGGATTTTCAACTAGTACATAGATACAAGTGGAAAACATTGCCGACTTAGTTTTCCTTGTAAATAAAATGCAATTTTATCTGTTCGTAGTGTCATGTAGACTCCAATATTCGTAAACATATGTAAAAATATTCCGTCGACATTTAAATTTCTGCGCCGGAAACTCCAGTCAAAACAAGTTTTAATCTAGGAATAGAAATGAAATAATAGATCACTAAAAAAAATTATAGAAATGTTTAATAGTTTTTAGTTTTTCCGGCTTCCTCGCGCAAGACCGCGATTTCCTCCGTTTGTGGTCGTACGGAAGAAACCGGTGTGATAAGTCGACTGGTTTGTACTCGATATGTAGGGCCTGGAGTCGAATTGTGTCCAATGTGTGACGTCAAGTAAAGGGATACCTATGTGCCCGATCGTAAACTTCTGTGTTCCTTTGACTTGGACGTTAGAATATGTGACGAACTACTTGAAGCTTGCTAGTGTACACATGACCATCTTCTGTTATCGCCGGAGTAGGCGTTGTCCCTCGTTGACACGGGTGAATTGTGACCAGAAATTTTCGCATTTTTCTGTTATAAGCATAAATTTTCCAGAAATGGCCGAGTTTAATTTTCATTTAGCTCAACACAACAAGACCTCGATTTTGCTAGCACGCGTGTTGCCCAAGTGGCGAGGATCATCGCGAATGTCTGCTTAGAAGTGGGTCACTTAGAGTTTTCGTGACCCGATCGCTTTTTCACTCTTGTTCTTCGCCAGGCTTTCCGTTTGTCGCCTTGTTTTTGCAATATTTTTTTTTCTTTGGTTGTAATTTCATTTCAGATAATGAAATGACTCGGCATGAATCGTGACTCAACGATGTGATCAAATGGAGATATGTTGCATGCGTGTGGAATTAGACCATATTCCCACCGCTATTAGTTAGGTGCAACTTGTTTCACTGTATTTTACCGGAATTACTAGTCCATGAGATTCGTCTATTCGCTCGTTACTAACATAAACTTTAGTAGAACCTTTTTGACTGGAAAGCTTTGTTCCGCATTGCGATTTCTGCATCTAAAGAACCGCTCTGAACAATACGGCTCTAAAGGGGTATTATTCGAATCCTAGAAGTGTCTTTGTCTAAAAAATGGTGTTCTTCGAATAACGTGTCTTGCATATCAGTCTTTGAATATTGCTGAAAATCTATGGTACATCTTCAAACATGATTCACTACTATGACTTCTGTTCATACGGCATCAATTCGTCTGCATTGTGTCAATGAATGAGATTCTTTGGGGTGAAAAGGTGAAAAAATTTTCATTTCATGTGAGGTCCCTTTTTATAATGCAGGAATTATGACTTTGTTTTCAAAATCTTACGTTGCTGACTTAACCCTCGTGCGGTACAGTGGTGAGAGACAAAATAGAAGGTACGGTCGGGTCAGATCCGACCCGAACTCTTTTTGATGAGGTTTATGATAGAAATAAGTGCGCAGTAAGCATTTTTTATTGCATAATAAAATTTACTGACCGAAAATTATGAAGACTCACCGGTTTCTAGTAAAGAGAAGACTTTGTGTTACCAGCCAACTTTTCCTCCTATGAAGAGAGGCAGGAACAGGGGAGCGGAAACTTAAACGCTCGGGTCGGATCCGACCCCCACTGTACTGTTTGAGGGTTAAGTTTTGCAATTAGTTGCATCTCGCGACTGAATCCGCACCGGCATATAATACAAGACGCGATAATCCCTTGTATCTTAAGTGAGAGCCAGTAAATAGACGTTGTATAAATGTGGAATCAGAGTTAAACCTCGTCAATTGTGTTCATCCTGTGCTACCGGCTATCACCAGGGTACTATATCAATATCATGTGTAACCGTTATTTTCGGTCCAATCTGCAATTCTCTTTCATAATATGCAGCGAAGATATTCTTACACTAAATAAGATGATTTCATAATCCTCGAACGCAGACCAACTCGAAGATTTGTCTCATGTTGGACCTGACCATCACCGAAAAACGCTCATGTCGTGAAAAGGCAATGAGTCAGTCTGGAGGCCATCGCGGGGGTCCAGTCTCGGCATACGATGTTCTGGTTATTGTGTGCGGTGGCTTCTGGATAGTGATGAATTTAACGAGGGTTTGGGTACCTCAGAATATTCCTGCATACACCTATATGGACGTGAAAATTAATTCTAATTAATGATCTACAGCGAATGATATTTATTTTAATCAGTATAAAGCGTGATAATTCGAAAATCCGTTTCTTTTTGAGTTTGTTGAGTTTTTTGTACGGTGATTTTGGGCAACTCTTGGTTTTTGTAATTGCATCAAATGTCGCGAATTAGTGGGTCAGAATAAATCCATTTGATCGAGCATGTTCAAATGTGATGAAAAATTACAGTTCTTATGTGTTCTAAGCCTCCTCGGTCAGTCATTCATCACAACAGGCGTAGTAGCAGACGATATCTGAGGAATTTTTAACACTCATTATTGCGTCGATTTGAGAAAAACTCAGGAAGACCGGGGATTGAACACTTAAATACATGGAGTAAAAGCGAAGACATTGTTCTCATACCCAGAACATGGCTAATTGCGCAGGATTGGTGGCTCCTTTTTTTTCGCGTAAAGCAACTATTGTGGTTCAATGGTATCACACGCCCTGGATAGCAAGCATTAAAAGACGCTATAGAACTAAACGTGATACAAGAGCATTATATCACGTCTAGCTCTATACCGACTTTAAAATGTAGTTCATCTGTGTCTCAGACCTTGTGAGTATATTTTTTTTCAATTGGCATCGAAGCAAACGATATGTAGGGCCTCTGTTATTTTCATTATTGAATCGAATTGCGATGATTTGAGGGATCTAAACGTATATTATTGTAACGTTTGAAGTTTAACCGTAATTCCTAAGCCCAGTTCACTAGATATTAGAGCTCCTTGGCCTGAGTTTGGATTAAAATTGCAGCACTTAAATACATGGAGTAAAGGCGAAGGTATTGTTTCCCTACTCAGAACATGGCAAATTGCGCAAGACTGGTGATTTCACTTTTTTCGCGTAAGGCTACCACAGTGGTTCAATATCACAGACCCTGCGGATAGCAAGCAAACGATCCGGCTGATGTACTGAGCAGGATTATATTTTAAGTTCCACAAAATGATGATGTGTTATTTAATTGTTGGCATATTTCATGTGAAGTCAATTTCGAAAATATATTTTTCTTACGGCCTATTAAAGGTATAAAACAACATCATGATTATGAAATTATCCATTTAATGGGGCATTCAAGCTTCAAAGAATTCATGGAATTTGGGAGCTTAATAGATGTATGAAAGCAGTTAGTTGCTACTTTATTATGACTTAAAGCATTAATCAATGGACGGAATTAATAGCTTGGAGCGTAGAATACAAAGGACTGTGTGTGTTCCCTCACCTCATTAAGTAATTAAATGCAACAAATAATAATACGGCTATCTAAAATCATGATTGGATAAATGAAGCGCCCGAGATAAGACTGATGACTTGTCGCACCTAAGAACTGTAACATGTTAGTTAAAGCTTTTTTCAGTTTATTATTTCGGGTCATCAAACTTGTGAAACTCAGTAATTACTGACATTTTACCACATTTCTCTCTAATATTTTCGTTTTTATAATAATTTCGACGTCATCACTGACGCATGACCAAATTACATGTTGGTTCAGACGGCTTTCTTTTACGTTTTCAGTTGTAATATGAAATGATCAGCGATGTTGTGTGTTGTATCTTAGGGGCCGTTCAAGTATTACGTAAGACGATTTATGCCATTTTTGGCCTCCCCACTCCCCCTATGTAAGACAATGTGAGATTTTCCCAACCCCTCCACTCCTCCCTCTCATTCTTTCGTAAGAATTTAGGTATTTGTATCAACTCTTCGTTTAATGCTCGCTTTCTGCTGCTTCATCTCTCCATGGAAGCCATCGTATAGCTTTAAGCACTGGATATAATATATTTATGCAGTGTTGGAGTACCACATTCATTAGAAATAAGAGCGAAACATTACCACAGCTGTAGAAGTTGTGAACAATCACAGGTTATTCGGAAACGATACCTACAGTGTTTCAAGACGGACAAAAATCTTACGTAAATTAGTTCCAGACCCCCTTCCCCCAATTCATAACACAAAGTAAGATGATCCCAGCCTCCCTTCCCCCAAGGCTCCTGAGAGAGTCTCGCGAGAGTAAAATTTCCCTCTAGTGTGAACAGTCTCTATAAGTCTTGCTAGAGCAATCGAACTCTAGCTAGATTTTGCTCTACAGTGTACACTAATGTGTGAAGCCAACGTTTCGACGGCTCACCGAATTCGTCGTACTCTGTTTATAAAGTCGTCTTATCTACTCCTCGTTTTTGGTGGCTAGTGGAACTATAAGGAATCCCTCAATGAATTTTCTCCAAGAATTTAACCGGGGGCCAGGGAATATTCAGCGCAGATAATGCTCGAACGCCGCACAGTGTGGTATTTGACCTCAAAAGCTGGCCTAAATAGGATCTCATTGCATTTCTTTCAAACGTGGTTCTTGAAGGTTTCTGGTTGTGCTAATTTCAAATTTGATGTCAAAACTACAACATTCAAAATGGGGTATCCAATATGGCGTCCAAATTTATAAAAATAACATGCTGATTTTCATGAATCTTGGTACTCAAGGGTTTTTCGGTGCGCTTAATTAAAATTTGATGTCAAAACCATGAAGTTCAAAATGGGGTATCCAATATGTCGTCCAAATTTATAACATACATAAGCACTGATTTTTGTGAAACATGATATTCATAGGGTTTTTGGGTGAGCTAAATTCAAATTTTATGTCAAAACTTCGAAATTTAAAATGGCGTATCAAATATGGCGTCCAAATTCTTGAAATTTGTTACACTTTCATCAAAATTTGTGCATAAATTTAAGTATTTTTCGATAGTTGGGTAGACATTTTTTATTCCAATAAAATGGGAATGTTTTAACGCAAGTTAGAAACAAAAAATCTTGGCCCTGTTCTAGAAATCTATTATTCCTCTTCACTGTTCTCCCTATCACTTGCGCTGATTTTGATATCGTCGTCTTCATCTCCTTCCTCGTCACTCAGCCGAGTTACTTCGGGATGAATGCGGGTTGGAAACATAGGTAGGTAATAAGCGGTTTCTTACGCCAGCAACTAATAATAATTCTATAGCTATATAAATATAACCAGAACAATGCATACACAACTATCGTCAGCGATACTATGGCAACGTCTTGAAGCTTCTATTTCCAGTTTTACATTAACCATGAATATTTATATGGATTGTTAACTCCTCGCCAATAAGTGTTGCCCATAATTCCGCATGTAAACAAAACGATTGACTTCGTCGATTGGCGCACCACCACTCTAGTTCAAGTGAGGTAATTCCGTGGTTCAAATGCAAACGCGGTGAATTGAACATAAATTATCAAAATTTTCCTGCTGGTAACCATAAATAGAGAGAGAAATAAACATTTAATCAAACATAGAACGAAAACATGTAGCCATAGCTTCAAAATAACCAAAGAAAAGCCATTTTTAATCCAAGTCTATTATTGTTTTATAGATGCCCAACTTTTGAATCCAATTATGTATATTCATGATATCAATAAAAGTCACTAAAAAATACATAATGGATTTCAGTGGATTCCTTGGCTGTTCATTCATTAGGCTGACCCTTAGCACTCTTTATTACTTGCAAATATTCTTACAAGTTAATTATTTTTGATTCAAAATTTTAAAATGGCATGCGTGAAACTGATGCATACTGGCCACCTTTAATGCCCATACTTCAGCTGAAACGATTGCATAACCGTTACTACTAATAGTTAAAACATCGCGTGTAGAATTTAAATCGATTTTTAACATCATAGCATCGAGGTAAGTCTAATGAAGTTACTTCTACAAGTAAAACTCGAAGATATTAAATTATCAAAAAAGCAGAATTTTTAAAATTAAAAATTTTTGTTGGAAATGTTTTACTGTTGATTATTATCGGCAACATCAAAGAGAACATCCACGGAAACATATATGAAATGATTTAATTATGAACTTTAATTAAACCAGTTAAGAAAAGTCGAACATGGTAGTCCAAAACGTGTCCTGTTCGACGTTTAGCTATGGCGGTCGTCTCTGATGTACATACATTGATTTTTTCGAAAAACGGCAAACAGGGGCAAGATTTTTTTGTTTCAACGTATAAGGTAAGTATTGATTAATATGATACAAGATTATCCTTTGCCCAAAAAGGCCCGACACTTTTTGAAAAACAGTGCTTTATAATTATTTTTAGAATTTTTAAATTAAATTTCTAATATTCATACACAAAAAAAGCTATATCACACGGCATAATTTCATTTTTACGAATTCCATAGTAGAACACACACTCATTTTAGTAAAAACACCTAATATAGCAACTATTTAGTGTTTTTTATTCTTAAAAAAATAATGAATCATAACTTGCTATTGTGCAAATTTTACTAGTCTATCATTACGTAGCAGAGTTTCGTACGACTTCCGGCTATCTTGGAAGTGACCGAGGTGGTTGTAATAGTATTCATGGAATGCATTATCTTCATAGTTCACGGAAAATCCCTTTTAAAATAAATTTCCAGGTATTTTGATTTTTCGACTTTTGTCCAGCATTTGCGGTAGAATACTCTACCGTGCGCCGTGGAAATCATCGCATGTGAAAGTAACAATATTATCGCATGGTTTTGTATATTCGGCATCGTCGATTGCATCCTCTCCGCATGTTATAACTATCGCCTGAAAAAATGAAGTGGCAGGGTACGCAGCAATTCATCTACGAAACCGTCCGTGATATGTTATATTTGTATGGATACTTATCACGATGTTGAAAAACTTCCTCTGTTTGGCAATAAGTTCTTGCCAACTCACCTAACCTTCTCATACTCATTGTTTTTGGTTTTTAGAGCTGGGAGGTTGCTTCGCCGAACAGCTGTGACCTCTCTTTCCGAGGTTGATTGTGCACCAGTATAGTCTTTGTCTTACTCTCCCTTCCCCGTGTTCCATCGCCGGAAAAGGGGCCATGTCATTTTAAATTTAATAGCAAACTTAGGGGTTAGTAGCGCTTAGGCTTTCCTTGCACTGTCATAGATATGTGTTGGGTTTCCAGGTTATTGGATTTATTTCTTCTCTTGCTCCATAAATAACTATTAGACACAGTATTAACGTAAATAATGATCTTATTAATCTTTAATTATACACGTCGTTGTTGTCTCTTTGACTGATCGTTTTTCTCCGGTAACTAATCAACAACTCTTAACCCTTGACAAACCTTTTGCTTTTTTCTTTTAATTTAAATTAGCAATCGATTAATTCATAAACTTCAACACAGGTTGCGCAAGATTTTTGTATGACTAGAGAGATCGTATTTGCATTATTTTTCAATCATCGGCGGACAGCACACATCATGTTATATCATTGACAGGTGGTGGCAGTTTCTCTCCGTAAGGATGTGTCGCCGATCTAATGTATTGCACCCTTATCGCTGCAGAAATTGAAAAGATGCCTTAAATGTGCAGGACTGCTCATATCCATCAGTGGCCGAAATTGCGCACCATAGCGTTCACGGAGAGGTTTATCAATGCGGGTGGTTCTGAAATACATAAATGAATTAATTTACGTAGCATTGGAAAGGTAGCGGGAAGTTGTGAAGCTCTAGATTGCTATACGTGGTAGGAGGGATTGGATGTTGTGTACACAAAATCGACGCGTGTAATATTTGAATAGATCTCATATAGGAAGGAAGAACTACAATTTGACTGTCCAAAGGTTTTCTTCTAGTCTTATTCTTTGCTCTTGTCTCTCCCTCCTCTACCTGCTCTGCACTCCCCCACTTTTAGTATCTCCACCTTCACTCTGCTCTGCTCTCCGCCCTGTCATTTGTTCCGGAGTCCCACTTGTAAGTTGATTTTCTCAAGGTTCGTTTCAGTGCTCTACCTTCGTGTTTGGTTCTCGATCCGCGCTAGTCCACGGTAGAGAAAGTGGCGCATTCGAGGATTGTATCGAATCTTTCTAGCAAAAATGAAACGAGGCCCATCAGGATCTTCCCGACGTGGAACATAAGAGAAGTTGTGAAAAATATAAGATAGCTAAATCATAAGCAAATGCAGCATAAAGGATATTATTAATGGAATTCAAAAGTAAAATATTAGGATAGTTTTTGAAAGATAACCCGAAGGTATTTTGGTCTTACCTGAGGGAGTCACAAGGGAATAAATCTACGATAACGTCATAAAAACGGTCTAGGAGAAAGAGCTAGCAACAAATTAGAAAAAGCAAATATCCTTTAAACCTTTTTTCAAAGCACCTGTAATAAATGCTCTCAGAAAAACACCACTAATAAAATTCAAAGCAGTCTATAAGCATTTCTTTTCGCGGCTTATAAAGTCACCTGAAATCCATTAACTCCAAGAAATCAACTTGTCCCGACCGAGTTTCAAAATAATTTGCATCAAATATAGAATCGTACTCGAAAATAATATTTGAAAAATCTCTTGTAGCACGTCGTGTCCCTTACGATTGGAAAACTGCGGACCTAACACCTGTCTCTAAAAGCGGCGATACGGAAGAGATTAGTTACAAGAGACCTATCTCTCACATTTATCTCGTGCCAAGTATAGGAACATACAATTGTTAATTCCGATATGGGGTATTTTCATAGTCAAAACTTGTTAATTCAATACCAGGATGGATTTCAAATAATCAAGTCCTGCGAAACCCAGATAGCACTCTTTCTTCACGATATTCTTTCCTCTGGAGAAAAGCTGGTCCCGGTAGACGCGATATTTTTATATTTCGAAAAGCTTTCAATTACTTTTCGTATTCGATATTACTTGCTAAGCTGAAAGCCTATGGAATACATCACAATATAGTATGCTATGTTAAATATTTCTTACACAGCCGCGAAATGAGGGTTGTTCTAGATGGCGTTAGTTCAGGTACAGTGAAAGTAGCATCGAGTGTACCCCAGAGAAATATCTTTGGTCCCTTATTATTTCTTTTGTATATTTATGATATCGCCACCGTCATTACGACCAAAATTTGTATTTTCGCGGACTACGCAGTATTGTACAGGGATATTAACGCAGAGTCTGATAGGAATGCGTTAAAGAAAGATCTAAATGCTTCAAAAGAATTGTGTAATACTTGGTAGTTAGAATTTAAGTTTAAAAAGTTTGTTCGTTGCGTCCTGTCATCCTGACATCCTACTTTTGACGTGCGCCAGACATTCGGACTAACATGCGTGGTTCTTATTCCAGTTGAAATGAGTCCTAGAGTGAAATCACCTCGTGCCACATACCCTAGTGGTGGCTTGCATGGTCATTCATAGATTAGATGAAGATTGAGCATAAATCAGCTGGAGGGAAGATTCTTCTGATGGAAAACCACTCTCTCAAATTCCACATCTCTGTCTCATGGAGTTCCAGAATCCAGTTCAAGGTAAGATGGAAAGAGTCTTTATAATAATATCTTTAATTTTGCATGTAAACCATCAAGGAATCGGCCGAGAGTTTTGTATTTAGTCGCCAAATAGTTTTGTATTGTGTCTATGCCATTTTGAATATTTGATGGAAATAAATTTGTCACTTGGCTGGTCGAATTAGATGAGCGAGGCTGGTATTTTTTGACACCCCTCGAGTTCCCATGTGGTTATTTGTTTCTTTAAATGACATCCATGTGACGTAGCTGCATCAATGGTGCTTATCTGTATCGTGTACATGCGGTGTGATGTATGTTTGTGAACTTTCAAATACTGAAATATTTACAGATTTTGTTGTTGCACCAATAGTAGTGTTTTCATTGGTTTTATTCGGGTACTGTGTATTCCGTGTTGGTGATAACTCACCGCCAGCCACACGCATTTATGTCTCTCGAAGGTTTTTGGGTAGGTGTAGAAGTAGGGACGGTCTTACTATGCATATCGAAATTCATAATTGTTACGAAATCATATTTATTATGGAGGAATGGGATATTTGCCGTTTGCCTAAAAAAATGAACTTAAAATTTTCACATCGTTTTGTTGTAATTGAAAAAATAGATATTATCAAAATAAATGCGAGGTAAATAATTCAAGGTTGTAATCAGCCACGATTTGAATAAAATATGCCATAAATTGTAAAATAGTAGCAAAAATACACAAATACATTTAAAAATATTGACGAATGTTTCAATATTACTATGAATTGTGAGGAATTACTTTTGCCAATTAATTTTTTCATTCTCGTTGCACCGGTCTGTGCTTTCATTTAGAAAACCATCCGGATAAGGGGGGGTGAAGTTATACTCCCTGAAAACGAGAGAAAAGTGTATTATCATGGGTAAGAAGTATTGTAAAGTTAAGACTAAGAACAACCAGTTTCATTAACAGTTGTTTTGTTACTGGTCCTTCATCCAACATTCATTGCATTCTTAGTTCTCGGCCAGTGCCCTCCGTACCATTTCATCATTTTACATTTCTTTTACGACAATAACAGTGAGGAGAAGGGATGAGAATATATATTTTTTGGAGAAATATTCTTCTTTTTTTAAAATTCGGTTATGGGCTTTCTTGTACAAACTAAAATGGCAATTCACATATCTCGCAATATGAATGAAATTGGGCGTTTTATTCTTCAAGATGATTGAATATATTTTAATATTTTGGAGTATCTTGCTGATGACTATTATAATACTTGTATTCCGGCTGTTTTCTACATTTATTCACTCTCGATCTCCCTCTCCTTTCCATGGCAGTTCGGATCATGCAATAGCCACATGAAAGGCACATTGTAATCGTATACATTTTTGTAGTGTTAATATATTATTAATTTTTAGCTCTTTCACCCAAGCAAAAATTCGCATGCTCAATGTTCTCCACCCATCTCCATTTAAAAATCTATCCCCCACAGTCAACACCCTCTTTGAAACTACTCTTTTGTTCATTTCCTGTTAAACCGAGACTTATTTCAGTCTTCCTTTTCTTCCTCCATCGGTTTCCAATTTCAAACCGCACAGAAGAATTCATTCATCTCTCATCCCTTGAACTTCACCCTAATTCTCTAAGACCAAGCTATTTCCGCGATAATCCTTGTATACTTCATTTTATTTTGCGATGAAATGTATGGCTTCAAGCAAGCCCCCCTGCTCCACATCTATGTTGTTCGCCAATAAGGTTTGTCAGTTGAATGCGGTCTCCACGAGTCGATCATTCTTCTACTCTTGTGAAGGCTCGAAGTTTTCAGTTTGTGCATTGCTATATTTTATTGCGATACATTAGAGTTCAGAAGTTGTTCCGTTATTGTCGTCACTAGGGTATTTGAACCTAATAATCTCGATGATAACTTAACAAGTCAAAGGTACAAAGGCATTTCCTGCCCTGCTGGTGAAGCCACATTAGCTTGCCAGTATCAGTGGTCCACCTATGATGCATTTTACCTCTTTAGAAGTGAAAATAGTACTTGCTTTCTTTGCAATTCGATGAAATATAGTCTTATAAACTCCTGGTCCACCTCGTTGAAGTCTCTTTAACCACATTTGCTCAAGTTTTTTCGTCACGAATCCTCTCCTCTTACCAAATACTCTTCCGTCAGTAATGTACTTCGCGAATATGTTTCTAATCTAAATCTGACTAAAGCAGCGCAAAAATCTTCTTTCTTGCTCGTCGGTTTCTTAAATACCCTGCCCAAATTTTCAAAGGCACTTAAACTTCGCACTTTCTCTCTCCATCATTTAACCCCCCTGATTTTCTGGATCCTGTTGTACTCGCCTACCTATTTTAAATTTGTTTTCCTGAGCATTTAAAAGCCTCATTACCAGGCAAAGAGATGGGAGTAGGTAATGCGAGCTTTTGTACTAATTTGTAACCTTCCCAAGAAATTTCATATGTACCTTGAACTATCATAATTATTTTTCGTTAATTCGTCTTTTTGGATTTATTAATTTGATTGTCCATATTTGAAGATCAATTGATCCATATTTTGAGATTTATTATTTGAAAATATTTGTTATTTATTTACTATAAATTGTGTTGCTGTGCTTCAAAATTTGGTATTAGATTTTCTTTGTACCTTTTCACACATTCAACCACACTGTAAGTTTCTCCTTAGGAGACGTCACGGAGTCGTTGTAAATTATATCGGATCTCCGACTAATGCTACTCTTCGTTGGCGCGGGGAGTAATCGCTCATTGATGTCTCCTTTCGTTACTCCTACCTTAACCCTTTGTCCACCCACTTCTCAACCGTTGATCGAAAATCAAGCTGAACATCTGTGGTCGTATGTATTATTCTTAATTTACGGCCTTTCTCATCAGTGCGAATATTTCCTACATTTTAAATGTAAATTTATCGTTCCAATAGTTTTGATTCGGTGCTTTGATTCCGCTGAAAACCTTGTAATTGCTTCAGATATTGTAATTTTTTCTAAAGATAATGCTTTGCATCAATCTTGATGCAGTGTAAGAACAATTTTATGCTATTTTTTATATCCTTGTATGCGTAGTAAAATATGCTTTAAATTGTATTTTAATACCAAAGTCTTGCTCTCTACGAGGAATCGTTATGAAAGAAAGTTTGTGATTAACGTCTATCATGGTCTCGAAAAAGGTTACTTCATTGGAAAATAACGACAAGAATTACGGTTACGGTTCTTAAACGTTTGAAAAGCATTTGTTTTAATTCATATCCACGAATTGTTCCGTTAAAAATAGAAATCAGTAATCATTAAAAGATAACTTGGAGAAAATTAGGTTTTACTGCAACATGAAGCCGTACTCTGTAGTGCAGTGACCCCTTTAAAATGAAAATTAAATCAATGTTCCATCTCATTTTTCCAATACCTGTCTTTTTTTCTCTTTTTAATCTCTGACGTATGACGGGAAGCAATCACTTTTTCGCTCAGCCCTCTGATAAAGTAATGAATGACAGTGATCCACTCTCCCTCTCCGTCGGCCGGGTTGCGATCCGTCAGGTTGCCGGCCGCTCGCAATTAGTTTCTCCCCTACTGCTCCAATTCCGATACTTCATATCGATTAAAAATTCGATTTGGAGATGTAGAGAGAGCGTTAAACAAAGAATGTCCATTTGCAGTTTAGGTGCACTTAATAAAGATGAAAACTCGTTTTTAGCTCTGGATGAATAACAATTAGAAAAGTGGTGCCCTACATTATCTTATTTATTTTAAAAGATTGATATTTTTGTCTATTTCTTGCTTTCTGGTTATCGATGATATGGAAGCAGCCTTGATGCATCCCCGAGGTACACGTGCAAATATCAGTGGCGTGAAAGACTAAATCAAAATGTGCTGAACAGGAAATACCTTCAGTTCTTTCATCACTGGCTAATCTCAGCAATAAATGTTGATATTTTACTCGGAGGAATTTAAGAACAATTACTCTGCCCCTTTAAGATTAAGAAAAATATATTTTTAATTAACTGAAGTGGAGAGACGGGTACTACGTTACAGTACAAGACAACTTTTTATTCAAAATGGCAAAGTAAATGAATATTTCATTATAGGTGAATGAATAATTCATGACTAAGTATCTGCACGTACTCTCACGAAATTATTGCGTATCTTCAAACATTCTCATATTTTTTATAATTAATGTATTTATAGTCATGAGTTTACTGAAAAAGTTCACAGGTATTTATTAAAATGTAAGTAATATACCGTTAAGCAGTTGAAGAATCTATTTTTGAGGAGCGGAAATACGGTCTGAGAAATCACGTCAGTACAGTTAACATAGGTCATGTTTGTGCGGTATTCCCCCAGTCGGAGAAAAGTCTTCTTGGAAATTGGATTGGTTTTCCACATGCACTTTATTTTAACAAGACGAGTTTTCTCGCGTTCCGATATTTTCAGGCATAATTTACCGCTTTTAGATACTTTCACAGGCCAAGGTTGTACACACAATCAATTTTCATGTTTCTCCAAATACCTTCATCCTCCTTTAGCTTCCTCTTACCGAGGGTATTCTAGTCTTTTAAAGTCGCCTAGCTGCACTAAAATTTTCTAAGATGCAACGGAAATGTACCTATAATTAATAACCATGCTAGAGTTGTCGATCGTATCTGGATCATTAAATGTTTGTAACTGCTTTCGCCTTAAACAATATAATCCCATACGCTAGTTACTTGGAAATCACTCTTCGGTAAATTACTAACCTACTCTGCTATCTTTCCTCCAAAGATCCAGTAAGATAGAAGGGTGTCATCGTGTTTAAGCCCTGAAATAATATTCACATAGCTCCAATTTTGATCGAATGCTCATAGTAAATGTGATCCAGTCAGATATGTTCACGACCGTAGTTCATGTTAACGTGAGCTCTAATAGATGTTCTCGCTCTGTGCGTATAAGAGAGAAAATGGGACGAAATTACTTTGAAAAAGTCAATTACTGGAAGAAGAATTGTGTCTAGTACAATGTTGTTTAATTGATAAACGCCAATTCCATGGTTGACGTGGACTCACCTTTCCAAAAATTTAACATTATGTATCCAACTAGAGATCATAAACCTTTTCTTTCATTCTGGTGAAGCCAATTCCTATCGAAGAAGTATTTTCTTCCATGTCTGTTAACTATTAAGTACTAGCCCAAGTTTTTACTATCCTACACTCAGCTTCAAGATTGGGAGCCAGTGTACGATGAAGAGTTGGTAATTAGGTCAATGGAAACTGGTATAAAGAGGAAACAGAGTCGGAGAGGTGCAATTGTTGTATTTTCCCCTCTACCTATATACGTGGCACCTAAGGGCCAACATCACAGCTGAGTGCGTACTAAAGCTCCCATGACCATGTATTGAATTAATAAAAGTATAATAAATACTTAGTACATATAACGGATACTAGACAATTCTAAACATGCTATTGTGGTTACATATCAATCCATAAAAATAACTGTTCCTCAAAGAGGAACATGAAAAAGGTAAATCAAATATTTCTTCTAGGTGCATTTTTAATACTAATTTTAGTCCGTAGTTAGATTTGACATCATGAGAGATTTTTCTGAAAATTCAATTCTATTTTATAGCGGAAGTTGCAACATTTTTATCCTTAAATAAAGTGATTTCAATTGCTATTACATTGTTAAATCACCTATATTATGTTTTAATTATTTACTAAAATGTATATTCAAGGGTTAAACCGGCGTAATTTGAATGCTGTTCTTCAAAATATCATGCATAAGTTTTTCATGATTTCATCTGCCTGCAGAGAAATTGTACTGTGAAATTGAAAAGATTCGGTAGTTATTTAATCATAGTTGAGTCATGTATAGTAATTTTTTAATTTATTTAATTTATTTAATGAACGTTCATGTTATAATGGGAAGGACATAAATACCGAGGTGTATAATTTTTTACCTATATTCCTTTTTTATTCATATTGCCTGTTTGTTATTTATGGAAGGGTGCGATATTTTTCTTTTAAATGAGGCGAAATTCATTGAATTCTAAGCGAAATGATATCTCGCTCGAACCGCCTTATTAAGTGGACCGTGGGGTGAGGTGGGAGGAGGTTGGGACGGGAGCAAACGGAGTGGATTGCCCTTGAGGGGCAATGGGACCCGAGGAACGTGTGGGCGGTCGGAGGGTCGAATGGGGAGGAAGGAGGGAAATGCAAAGGTTTTTGAATTCGGCCGAGATCGTGAGCAGGGGCGGGGTGGCGGGGAGTTATGTTGTTGGAATGGGTGTTCGGTCGGAGTTAAAGGCGGAGAACGGGCGGTGCTGGATTAATATGTGAGTCATGGGCCATTACGGCGAGGCGGAGAGGGCCCTGAGCGAAAAAATTTTCTCCAAAAGCCGTTTCGTCGCACTCGCCGGGTGTAATGGTGCAGAGTCTGAGCGGTAATGCCCTCATGTGCGTGAGTGGACGTCGTTGAATCGGCCCTTTGCTCGAGATGGACCGCCGCTGGAATGTGCCCAAAGGAGAGGTTGAATGCGCGGATGTGTTTCTATAATATGACGACGGCCGGAAGGGGGTCCGGGAAGAGCGTGGTGAAGGAGAATGACGATGAAAGGACGTGTTAATACAGATAAAGCGGTGGTGTAGGATATCTACATCTTCGTAATACCTTGCGTGCCACCTAAAAGATGTGCGGCAGTCGGTGAGTAATCACCACCATGTATTACACAGTATACCACTTACGGTAATGTAACAGCACTACTGACGCTTTAACAAAAACCTGCTGAAACTGTGCCAAGAAGAAAAAATTGGTTTAGTACACTGAAGGCATATCACGTTGCCTTCGGTGTACTAAACACTAGTGTTTTTGCCGCTACACAAATGCACAGGGATTCAAAGGTTAAACTGCAAAAATATACGGCCTATATAGTTGATAGTACTTGGTAGCAGATGAGGATAAATGCGTTATGGAATAATTCAACTAACCAGTTGCACCACGTATCAAAAAACCTAGTATAAAGTGCCTTTGGCAGCTTTTATAGTCTCTTTAATATTTGTGGAAAAAATGGCATTTTGAACATGTTCGTACATATGTCTATTTCCCTTATTTTGTTCTCATGACCTATCCTACAGTAGAACCTATTTCTGAGGTGCATGGATGATCATTATGTGTTCAGAATTGAGTTTTAAGGAGGTTTGATTGAGATATCAAGTCACTGCATTTTGATGAATATGATCTCTTCTCATCTCTTTTCCAATGAGAATTAAGTATCAGCCACTAACAATTTTAATTTTAGATGTTTGCCGAGAAAAACCTTCAATTTTTCTTAGAAAATTTTACGAATACGCACTCCAAAGGGACTTTATTGAAAAATTAAGACTTTTTAACAAATACCCCTCGTCAGAAAAATTACATTGGTTAGTTTGCATGCTTTCTTAAACAGTTTAAGATATGAATCAACTACTCACTGGTGTATTTTTTTACAAAATCGCTGGAACATCTTTGGTAGTTAAGATGTTTTTGACGGACGGTATGGATAAATGGTGTCAAGTAAAAGACTTAAAAATGTACAAGAAGTTAATTTCTGCGAATTCCTGCAGTTTAAAACGAAATATTTGCGCCGTTAAGTATTTATTGTATGTTTCTAAGAGTTGCTTAAGTAAAAATAATAAACATGGTCACTGTTATGACTAAGGAAAAATCTCACTCATATTACCTTAACGGCAGTGAAAATGCATCACATGGAAAGGGTTGATTGAAATTAGCCATTGGCACTGGTGGTGTATTTAAATAGTTCATCGTACATTACTTTTGGATTTTATTTGAAATAAAACACTAAAGACCTCTCATGAGAATATCCACTTATTTTAATGATGAACTCTTTTCTTTGTATTCTAATGGAATTTACATTACAATAAAGTAATCTACCGATTAAAGGCAGGTTTCATTGAAAGCCAGAGGCATTTCTCCCGATACTCACATGAGAAGGTCCTTAATTAATTTTATTACGTCTTTCTCCATCTCATCCTAGATCCCACCCTTCTTCATCCTGTCCATAAAATCTATGCTCTTTCTTCTCCTACTCGGCTGGTTCAACTTCCTACTCTCTACAATGGCCTTATGCAAACCGTCACCCCTTCCACTCCCTCACCTTGCCTCCCGGTTATCTCATGTAATCTCTTACGTCTAAGAAAAAACTTGCACTCAAGAAAAATAATATTTATCAAAAATCGACTACGATTATTCATCGTCAAGCTGAGCGACATTCACAAGGTATACCTGAATATTTTTTTTAGACGATAAGCAACTTCCGAAAAAATGCCTACAGACAACTTACCACCGCTGCGAGGAAAATTTATCATGGGAAACCAGCTTTGTATCCAGCCGGTGTGCTTCCTTAAGCGAAATGCTTGGACGGTACGATGTCTACTCCCCTACGACTGGCCAAATAGGTTACAGCTTCAGGAGTAGGAGAGCACTTTTTCTTTAACTGAATAAGATACGGCGGTGGAAATATTGAGCCAGACCAGTCCTAACCATTCTGCTACAGGAATTCATGATTATTTCCGCTAAAGTTCGTAATGATAAGAGGATCCAGGAGTGGGCGCGGCAGTTAACGTGGAGATGGAATGGGAAATGGAGCTCTAGCACAGAGGTGTGTTTGTGCCGCTTCGAGAGCGAAGCTCCTCACTTCGTCGCTCGTGACCGATTTCCACAATCCTCTTTCGCTTACTTGATTTCGCCAAAATCGTCTTTCATCTCTCCACTCCAATGTAATTCTTTTCCCCTGGAGTTTCAGACATCTCTCCTACGCTCTTCTACTGGCGGTGACTGCCATTAATGCACCGCGCTTTCAGTAACTCACTTACCGACGGCGATATCTCATTTTATTGTTAAATTATATATGCCTGAAAACATTGCGTGGCTTTCCTCTCATCAAAAAACACCGTACTACATACCGTAGTTCTTTTACCCTTCATCTTTTGGTCCGATATCCCAATACTCCCTGAATCTCGCCCTTGCTAAGTGGTACTTATATGAAGGTGAATATAGTAATTGCATATATACATAAATCCCTCAAAATACAATATAAGTACAAAAAGCTGAACATTCCAGCTATAGCTACATTTCAGACTGTTTTTAAATCGTATGGAGTGGAGAAATAAGGTTGTTTGGTGTCGATTCTTGGATAATTTTACAGTAAGTTACATAAGACGAGGTTAGATACCAACAAACAGAATTTCTCTCGGGATTCACACCGGGTTAAATTTTTGGCTGCTGCTAACGTTTCGATGGATAACACTTCCATCGTCATCAGGGAAATGATATTTCCCGAGTCGCCGAGCGGAGACCCTAGAGAATTTCACACAATATTCGTCGGGAAAGTACTAAATTATTTATAAAAACAGATATTGTTAATCAGTTTGATTGGTGCAATTTATTACTTCTCAGTGTTAATGAAATTGACTTAGTATCTTCCACACTTTTCTTTACGGATCCTATAACGTTTTCCACTCTATAACTCATTATAATTTAAGGGATAACAATTTACTTCTGGTGAGCTTATGTTTGAACTTTTTCAAGCCTAATGTTGAAGAAGGAGAGGGACTTAGGAAATTAGTGCTTAAGTTAAAGGGCGAAGGTAGTGGAGGCAAGTGAAATACTTAAGTGAAAGAGAGTAAAGCAGATTGAAAGTATAATCGAAAAAAAGTTTGAAAGATCGATTACAATTGGTCTGTGAGGTGCTGAAAGGTGAAAGGGTACATAACAAGGGACGAGTGAATGTTTGGTATTTAGTCATTTGACAATTTAGTTCCTTCAGCGTTGGAATAAGACGTGATAGTGTATAAATGTAGGGTTACTAATAACATAATGCGAAATATATAAAGTACGTTTTTTATCAATGCTTACGTCGAATGATTAAGTCGTAGAAGTGTGTTACTCATTACCTTGAAACATTCTGAGGAGCTTAGAAGGCAATGATTGGTATTTACTATCAAGACCTGCTAATCTCATTATAGTCAAAGCATGTTTAAGATAAATAGATAGTGTCAAACAGGAAGGATAGCAGCTTAAGGTGGAAGAGACATTACCACAGTCAAATGCGTATTTTCCAACAATAGTATACCAAGAGATAGCCATTACGGAAGTCGTGATGGCAAATTGATGGATATATGGCCTTTTGAAATTGTGAATAGCCCCGCAGAATTTCAATTTTGCAATGGCCATTTGTTCCCTTCCCATACACCTCTTCCATGAGCCAAATTACCACCCCCTCACCAGTCTCCAACTTAACCGTGATTCCTCTTTCCTCTGTATACTTCCTCCGCCCGTTTGTTTCATGCAAGCATTTCATGGCCATTTTCTTGCCCTCTATTTCACAGCTAGTGACCGTTTTTTTTTTTTTTTAAACCCCTTCCCCACTACTTCCTGTTACTGTATGAGAGCGAGCCTAGCGGAGCTTGTCTTCTTGAAAATGACATAATAGACAGAGAACTGGGTTAGTTTAGGCAATAAAGCGTGGAAATATATCGTATCACTCTTAATGTGAAGAATATCCTCGGAGAACGTGTGTCTTACGTCTCTATTTAAATTTTCCTCTGACGATGTATTGCATGATTAAGGTCAATATGTGCTTAAAAATCTATGATTTTTTTTGCGCTCGATCCAAATTTTACCGGAGGAGTAAAGCTATCCTTTATTTATCCATGTTACATCACTTGACAACCTCTTCCGTTGAAGGACGTTGCTTTTTTAATGCAAATTTTTTGTTCGATGTTATTCTCGTTTTGAATTATCGACCAATTCACCACAGAGCAATCTTGTGAAATAATAATGAAACGTAATACTGAGTAATTTCATTGATAAATTTGGAATCATGAAGATCTTTTTTTCTAATTTGTGTAATTTTTTCCAAGAAATGACTGTGCGGAATGACCCACACTTGGATGAATTTTTAAGCCTTCATTCACGCATCTTTTCGCATTCTTGTTTCACATCGTGCATTGAAAATTCCTGAACAGCAGAGGGTACTTTTTTTCGCTTTATAAATAGGTTTTCCTTACGTATTAAATTAAGTGTTTTAAATTTGGAGGAAAACCTTCAACCTCAAACTTACCCTTATGCCGCGATTTATGCGATTAAACTTTATTTTGAGTTGAGTTACGATTTTATGAAATTCTAACCGTACCACATCCCAAGAAAAACAGCTGCTGTTGCTTGGTAGATGCATTGAAAGATAGTAGAATAAGAGATGATGTGGTTTTCGAAATTAGCTGCAATTGTAGCTTTTTTGGCTCAAGGTTTCCCTCGCGTTGCAGCGAGACTTTGACGCTGTAGGCGCTTGTTTCAACGCGAAGGAAATGTTCAGCCAAAATTGCTCCAATCGCAAATAAACTCAAATGCCACCTCAATATTCATCAACAGTTGCGAGAGCTTACACTCTAGATAGTGGAATAAATGTTTGGTTAATTTTTTTATCATTCAAAAGGAAATACGTGATTAATATCCGTATCGTAAGTCAAATGCATCGAAATCCATGTGCTGTGATATCTCGCTTTAACTACCTTAAAACAAAAGCTACGGTCGCCGCAATACACACGTATACCAATCGAGTGATGGGCGCAATTGGACGATGTATTTTTGAATTTGAAGTACGGAGTGGACCCCAATCCCCTTCCTAAGCCCACCCTCGCTTCGACGCACTTAAAGCATGTCTCGAACCAAGCGGAGGCAATGAGAGGGAGAGAGCATTTAAGTAAGGGGGAGCTTATTGTTGTGGGTGAAGAGGGACGAGATGGGTTCTGGGGGGGAGGGGAATGGCGAAGGGGGTGGGGAAGGAGCGAAGGCGATTGGGAGTGGTGAGGGGAAGAAAATCAAAGGGTGGGGGAGAGAGATCCAATGAGGGAGCATTTGTTATCGGTGCTGGGACTTCGGGGGAGTATTTAGAGGCGAGTAGTAAGAGAAGGGTGGATATTCGAATGTGGAAGCAGAAGGTGATGAAGTGCTGCACTGTGAGTGCGGGCGGCCGAATCCACGATAAACTGTGTCGAATGGATGCGGATGATGAAGGATGAGGGAAGGCAGGTGAGCTCGGTGTAGCCGTGGGATGCGGAGTCTTAGATCATGGCGATTGCTCACAAATTAAAGCTTTAGGTCCAAGATGCGCCCGGGACCAAATTGCTTAGCGAGAGGAGTCGTAAATCTTTTCATTCAAACTGGGCTGCTAAATACTTTCATCAAAAATTTTGTATTATTTTTAATGAGTAATCTGCCGGTAAGGATAGGTTTTAATTAGAGATGGATCTAATAGCATTTTTCTCGAATTCAAATATCGAGTCCGAGTATCTAATATTATTTTCGAATATCTCACTCGAATATCGAATACTACATGGGCATTTTTTTAAAAAGAGGATTATAAGAATGTGGAAGATTTAAAGATTTAATTATTATCAGTATTTTACTACGTTAATTAATGAAATAAAGAAATCACAATTAATTTAAATATTGAATTTGTAAAATGTTTCATCGTGCAACGAGGAATCAAAAAAAGGACCAACCAACCTTGCGAGCGTCTAGAAGTTCATTCATTTGCTTTTCCCTGTAATTCCCCTGAAGTTTCAATGGATTATATATATTTATACTTACTTAACTTGAAATATGAAATTTCGTTTGAAATATTAATCAATGAATTTGTACCAGCCAAATCTGGGCAAGGGCCTAGCCTCATTGGAACACCAGTTCCCGTAAGATCACTGAAGTTAAGCAATGTTGGGCCCGGACGAGGGTTGGATGGGCTACCATTCATACCTTCACCTTGTCCCCTGTCTGCGTGTGGCAGGCAGGTTAAAAAGGGGTTGGCACAATGGACCACTCAGGTCTAGGTGCCCGAGCTCCTGTCGAAGGCTCCCCCAACTAACGATCTAACCAGCCAAGTTTGGTAAACCAAACGCTTTGTAACACGTAAGACCCAACCGATGACCACGAATTTAACAAAACATTACAGTCGATTCGTGTAATATATTCGAGGGGGTGAAATTATTAATTTGTGTTCTCGAATATAGACTAGTGCAGATAGCTCATTATTCGGGGTATTCGAGAATTTACTATTCGAAAGTCCCATCTCTAGTTTTAATGGTAGTCAGTGAGTATCCTGTGAATTTTTTTTACAAACATACGCCCCCACGAATGTATATTTCTTCACGGTCATGGAGAAGTAAAAGTTTGGAAACTTGCCGGCCCTTCGTTTTCTTATTGAAGCCATTTCCTACGGTGACCGATAGGGGTGACTACTACCCTAGAGGACTAGCAAGAGGACAAGATCTCTCGGTTAGACTTCAACTGCTAAAACAATTTGGGCGTAAACACGTAATTTATTTCCTTTGTTATTAACGATTGCTATGATTTTTTCCTCTGACTGCCAAAAATATTTACACCGTGTTAGTCCCATGGAGGGAGTAGCTCGTGCTAAATGAAATGTTGTCATCATAATAGAAGCAGACGAAGGGCGGGCATTTGTTCATGAATAATCGACTTATTCATGAAAAATGCCCGTTCAAGAACTATATTTCAGTCATGGCGTTGATTTTAGATGATACTAATTATTAAATCATCTTTCTTCTTCTCAGGTTACAATGCTAGGATTGGTATTTAACAGTCTTCCACTTTATCCGATCTTGGGCCAATCTTTTAACTTCTCTGTACGATTGGCAACCTAGTTCCTTCCTCAACTGTCCCATGTAGTCCAGTCTAGGCCTGCCCCTCTGGTTTTTTTCCCCTCTTCTGTACCTTTTAGTATGGTCTTAACCATGCTTTCGCATCGGAGAATATGGCCAATCCAGGTGTTCCTTCTCTTATTTAGCATTTTGGTAGACATCGTCTTTCCCATATCCTATTAAACACATATTCATTCGTGACTCTTGCCAACCAGAGTATTTTCAGCATTTTCCTTTAGCACCACACGTCAAATGCCTCCATTCTTTCCTTCTCTCTCTTTCCAATTATCCAGGTCTCACTACCATAGAGCAGAACCCTCCATACGAGAGTCCTCAATAGCAATTTCCTAATCCTTAAATTAATGTTGCTGGCGGTGAAGACTTTGTTTTCCTTGTTGAAGGCTAACTTGACTTGGTTAATGCAGCTTACTATTTCCTTCTTGCTCCGCCCATCTAATGTTATTTTGCTTCCCAAATAAACAAACTTGTCCAGCGTCTATATTGCTTCTCCTCCTAGAACCAGCTCGACTGTCGTCCCGTGTCTGCTTACCACCATCACTTTAGTCTTGTTCTTGTTTATTTTCATTTTATGCCGGGTGTCAAAAATCTCTTCCATTTCTTCCGGTGTCTCTTTCAGCTCTTACTCGCTCTCCGCTAGTAGTGTGATATTGTCGGCGAACCTTGCGATGTCACTCTTCTCGCCTTGTACTTTCACAGCTGCTCTGGTGTTGTCTTATTATCTTAATGATATTAAGCAAAGAATATTATTACAATATGCGCATTCAATAGCACTATCACTGAAATATTCGTTTCTGCTTCAAGGTATCCAAGGTGACGGCCACCGGGGAAGAAGACCCTCTTCTCCACCTTTTCGACCTCCTCTTGCTCTCGGCAATATGAAATTCCGGCAATTGCAATGACATTGTGTGGGAAAGGAAGTACGAATCTACTGTTTCTTCACTAGCCTATAATTTTCCTACACTAGAGTTGAATCACATTCTCTCCCCATAAATCGCTTCATTAAAGATGTCACTTCATATTAGGCTCTTCATCTACCTCTTACTCATATCATTGGTACCAGTTTTCATATCTTTCCTGCCAGTTAACTCTTCGCAATTGAAGGAAAAATTGAGTAAAAATAGCAGTTGGAGCACCTTTGGAGCACAATTTCTTGGAAATTCTAGGTATTTATATCATTTTGCGATAAATATTTAATCTTTGTCAATCGTTTACGGCCTCCACGAATACCCACGACAGATCAGAGTTCTGTCTTCCCCAAGATTATGCTCAGACTTTAAAATGAGAAAATATTCGGCTAGTGACATACTTTCTACCTTTGAAATCTATTTTCAGGCGAAGTATCCCTGCAATTGGTTGCAATTATCTCCCTAAAGGGACAGTGGAAAATCCAGGAAATAGGTGGAAAATCAAGAAAAATGCAGTGTTTACGATGGTACATTTACGGGATAAATCATCTTAAGTTGTTTCCGAAACATACTGGACAAATAAAAGTTAATCCAGTCGGCCTCGATCCCATGTACCCGAGAAAGAAATCTCGACCTGGGTCTTAACGCACGCGGCCGCAGCGGCTTGTGATGGAGAGAGTGCGATGTTAAGTATTGCAGCGGGGCAAAATAGGAAATATCAATGTTCTCGCAAACCCGGGCCTATGGGAGAGAAATACGTAGCACTTAACCGGCATTTGCTCTCCAGTTTCAGAAAAAATAAGTCTTATTTGCATCCTTAACATTGATCACGCGCTGTCCCCTTGTTAGCCAGTGATTAACTTATCTATAAAAAATCTCTGGTTAATTCAAATAATTTTTAATGGTGAATTCATGCTTCATTATCCATACCCGTGTAGCTTGTTTAGTTGGAATGAAGACTACTCAGTAGCTGAAAGAGGTCAGCTCAGTAGTCGGTTCTCAGTATCTTATTTAGGACAAATAATTGAAACTACATGGCTATTCTTCTTTCTAAGAGGAAATTTCCTCTTCGACTTCGCTTGATTTTTGTCTGTTCTCAAAGGGAACTGTGTAATCGGTGTCTATATGTTGGAGCCGGCCTGGGTTGGAGGCTTACGAAGTAGGGCTAGTCTCTACAATAGTTTGAATGCTTCAAAGAGCAACGAGATTAAGAAAAAAGTTTTCACGATAAACTAAGCAGTGTTATCGAATTGTTAAATATATCAATTTGGGAACCCTTCACTAATCGAAGGGAAATATATAAACTAAATCTTTTGCTAAAGTTTGAAGCGGGCTTTTTTTGCCGGACGTTCAACATATTATGTTAGAGGCAGCTTATTACGGTAGAAATGATCACTGGAGTAAGATAAAATAGAGTGCAGAACCGATCAATTGAAAATGTCATTTTTTCTCGCTCAATAAGTGGCCATAATAGAGCTCGTTGATCAATTATATATAACTCTGATATTCGCTAGGTAGAGTAAACTTTGCACTTGTGTTTAATAATAAAACATGATTATTAAAAACTCATTCTACTTGAAAAGTCTGGCACGATTTTGTTCCGCATTATTAAGTACACTCTAGTATTTATAAACTTAGGGTATAATAAGTACAGACTAGTAGTTGTATATTAACGAGTGTGCTGCAGCGAACAATCTTCCAGTGTCTGCTTTGCCCGCTCATTGTTTCTCTGGCTGCTTCTTTTTGCCTGCACCTGGCGCACGGGGAAACTCGTGAGGTTCTGTTTTGAACTGGGACGAGTCCAGTATGTCTGGTGTGGAATCACACCGTGCCACACACCCGAGTGATGCTTTGCATGGCACGTAGTAGGTGTAGATAATTTCTTTCTCTGACTCGGCATGCATATTACCTGTGAAACCCATTCCCTTTCTTTCCCTTCTCCGCCTACTCGACGTCATTTGTCACAAGGGGGAGTGGTTGAAGTGTGTGACGGGATGGCGCGAATGCGTATATTGTCGGGCGAGCGGGGAGTGGAGGGGAGGTGGGGGGGGGGGTGTTCGGCGGAGAGAGGCAGACGTCGGGACAAGATAGGCACGCGGTGGCGGCGACGACGGGAGTGGCGATCGGGGAGCCGAGGGGGAGGATGCCGTGGTTGGAGGGTGAGGCAGATCAATTAACGCGACGGATTTCCCCCCCTTCCCTGCCACATCCCCACTCATCCCCTTACCATGAGGATAAATGACTCCAGTCATCATCCTTGGCTCTTTTCTCTATCCGGGTGACCGTAATCCGTCCCGCTTCGTCTTTGCCCGTTTGAACATTGCTTGAGCGAGATGTAATTCAAATAGAATTAATCGAATTTCGTTAAAAGTTTGCAGGATCACAGACAAACCGTCCGATGACGGGGCTTTTTCCCTATTCGGCAAGAAAAATTAACTCAAATAAAAGGCATATATAGAGGGAATCGATGCATATTTAATTAATTCCCTAGGAATTTCTGTCATATGAAATAATATTTTTGTGCCATTGGCATTAGAATCTATACTTCATGCTTCTTACAGAGGCTGAAATAAAAATCTATAGATTCAAATATGGTCTGTGTTCTGACTAGGGACCAATCTCGTCCAAGTTATCTTTAGACGTGGGCACATCTGTCATGTTAGCTTGTGGTAGATGTGAATTGAATAATTTACCGCACTCCATTCCATATGAATTTGCAAGCGTCAGTTTATAAGAAGTCCATTTCTAATGTAAAATCCTTTCGGGTGATTAGTAAATTGCTCGTTTCTTTGTTTATGTGACCGCATTCTCAGCTTCATGTCGAATCAGAGAGAATTTGGTGCAGTATAGCCACTCAATGATTTCTGAAGTAATACCCAAACTTTGCGTGGGTCAGCGTTAGCTTCTGTCAGTTTCATCACTTCATAAATCATCTTCTGTTTTTGAGTCTCTCAATTACCCTGTTCTACTTTGGCTTCACATGGCCTCGTCTAACAATAATATATTCTTGGAGCTCATAAATTGTGGCAAAATGTTTTACGATTGTCTTCTCCCGTTTCACAGAGGCGGCCGAAATATGTGGTAGAATACCACGACTCGGCTTTCAAGCAAATACCCTATAGTTATAGACCTGTAGTCAAAATTGTAACCATATTTTAAAGCTTTTTTTACTACGCAGAAAAGAGACACGTAATATGTATCTCTTATCATGCTATGGGATTATCTCATTCTTCCTGAGTAAATATAGTGACACCTATATTTTCTGTGAACGCGACCAAGGAAAACAATGACGCGTGCTCATTCGTATCAATTACGGGAATTGCGAGAGAGTAAAATAAGAAGTAAACAGCATTCATGATCCACTTATTCCTCTCCTAATGCCAACAGTACTTATTTTGAATCCAAATAAAAAACTCAATACTAACAACTCAATTTTGAATTATGTAGTGCAAAATGGTGAGGAGTGTACGTTCATTTATTGGAAAGTTTCAGGGAAGTGCTTCTCGTGCAGGAAAGTTAAACATTTTCGCGCCACTGGCACTATGGGGGCGAACCTATCGAGAGATACGGATTATTTTGTTTCTAATATAATTTACCCGAGGGTAATTTTTTTCTGTCACTCTATTCAGTCAAGTCATACCACCTTACATCTCTGGTTTTGTTCCAATGTTGCGAGCGCTATTCAATCATTTTTGGTTTTAGACAATCAGGTTGGTAATGTAGTAGTCATGGCTACTTTCCTGTAATTATAATTAGGAGAGAAACGTTTTGTCAAAAGATTTTTTTCTAGACTTAAACCACTGTGGAAATTCATGTGTGGAATTTGTGACATGATATTATCTCTGGGGCTGTTGATAAAAGAGACGTATACATCGTGAATATTACACATGCAGAACATATGTGGCACAGCATTAGAGAAACTAGGTTTTGTTTAACGTATAATATTAAATTCATTCGAAATTATTCATTCATTATTCATTCATTCATTAATAGGAAGGTCCTCCGATGAAATAGTCAAAGAGGGATGCTACTTCACTCTGGTCGGGCCACACCTCAAATACGCCGCGAGAATTTGGACTCTGGTCAAATAGATTTAACAAAAAAAATCAATAAAATACATAGGAAAGTACCGCGCTTCGTTAAAAGCTACTACGAGCGCACATATAGTATCTCACAACTTTTAGAGGGATTAAGGTGAGAGCCCCTTTAGATTCGGAGGCTACACGTTAGGCTTAGGTTCCTTTAGAAACTCATAACTGATATTTTTCAGAGCGACACAGAGAATATTATCATGACTCCTTACTACATCTCTAGGTCTGACGGATGCGATAAAATAAGAGAGATACACTGCCAAACATATAGGTACAAAAACTCATTCTTTCCGCGAACAATAAACGACCACTATAAAATTAAGCTTCACTAAATGCACTCCTATAATACATGTCACTATTTCATCTCCAAAAAAACTTACACCTCTACACGCCTGGTGACCTAACACCCCCTGCCACACGCCCATGCGGCGGCTCGTGGGGTATTATGTAGACGTATATGTATACAGTGGTGCAAATATTTTTCTGATTCAAACTTCTGTCAGCATTTTTAACCATTTTGTATGAGGTAGTGTCTTCATCAAGTAATAGGAGAAAAATTAGAGTCAGCCATCTGTCTTAGTTTACGCGATAAGGGCAAATTAACTCTATCATTGTGCGCAAAATTTCTGAAATGGTCGGATAGTAAAGGCGCTGACGTTTTCTCCTCAAGCTATTCAAATCAATTAGTTATCACATATTCGATGATTAATCCTTCATTGTCTCATCTTATTAAATGTTTACCTCAGCATCGTAATCACATAATTCCACTAATTTCTCGGTCATCAGATGGGTAATTCCTCTCGTAATCAGAATTCCACATTCCGGAAATTGATTTGATGATCCCCACTTGACCCCATATCCTCTTACCCCAACATGATATTAACTGTTAAACGCACAAAATTCTTTGCGTTCCTTTCCCTCCATCTATTGCTCCAATCTTCATTTAAATATCCTTGTAGCGAATGGAATAACCTCATGCTTCTGGCCATGGAAACTCTTGAGTGCCTTAATTCGTTCCTTTCATGGGCGTGGATACCAATGGAGTTTTCTAATATTGTTATCAATGCTAAAAAAAACTCCCAATTTTCGGTTTTGCAGTTAGGATTAAAAACGCGATTGGTAAAAAAATCATTATCTGATTATGGTTGAGATGAATCGAGGGTTTTTAGAGTATTTTCATGTTGTTTAAAAATATTTTGTCGAATTAATTTGTCCCAAATACGGGTAGAACCACCACGCCCTCGGGTCATCACATCGGAACCGCGGAAGCCTTCGTAGAAATTATTAGGTGTGCTTGCAGTGATGTCTTTATGATGACTTGAGGTTTTTAAGACTAGCTTGTTAAATAATATTTTAAGAATTTTGAATGATTAGGGTAAACTTCGTTTTCCCACGATGAATTTAATGACTTACGACCATGGTTTCGACGATTAACGTCATCATCAGGTAGTAACTATCATTCATCATCATTATCAAGTCATTAAATTCATTGTGGAAAAACAAAGTTTACCCTAATCATTGAAAATGTTTAGTAAATTCCATGAATTATCCACGGAAACCACCAACTATATTTTAAGACGGTGCATGACTATCATTGAATTAGCAAGCCTAAGTTCCTCCCTTGAAAAAAATTCGTAGGGTGTCGCTGTTTACAAATTTATTGCATTCATGATACATATTTTCAGTATATATTTTTACTCGACTTGGGTGTCAACATCTTTATGAAAAATAGTTCAGGATTAAATAGTCTATCGGTGTATGGGGAAGAAACCATTCAAAATGGGCGCTCATTGGTAGTTCCGGAATCCGCCGCTATGCTTCGAATGCAACTAAATAACGGGAACCTGTGCCTTATACAGCCAAGCTTACTGCTCCTTTTCCTGTCAACTTGTAGGAAAGTCATGTCCATGTTCATCCAATAATCCGTCCTTCTTGACATCCAACTCTTAATAACTCCACAATGTACGCCACCTCTACAGAGTAAATTCAGTTACATGTTCAAGGTGATCTCTATGGGCCATTGTAATCGATGCAATGGAGACTAAATGTCAACAAAAACCTGCCGCAGTAAAATGTGAGAATGTCCATAACGTCACGTCCATGGAAATACTTTTTAATTCACATTGTCGAGAAACCCAACTTATTGAAAAACATCAGATAGCAGTGACTGGTCGATTAAAATTTGTATTTGAGGTGGTGAAAGGTGAAAGGGTACTAGATAAGGGACAAGTGAATGGTTAGTATTTAATCGTTTAACAATTTCGTTCCTTCAACCTAGGAATAAGATGTGATAACGTCTAAGAGTAGAGTTACTGATAAAATTATGCGAAACATTTTAATTATTTTTGTCAGTGATTACGTCAACTGCTTAAGTCGTAGAAGTGTGTTACTCATTACCTTGAAACATTCTAAGGAGCTTAGAAGGCATAGATTGGTATCTATGATCAAGGCCTGCCAATCTCAATATAGTCAAAGCATGCGTAAGATAAAGAAACAGTGTTGAACACGAAGGACAGCAGCTTAAGGTCAAAGAGACATTATCTCAGTCAATTGATAGCAACTTATTGAAAAACGTCAGATTGGAGTGACTACGATCACAATATCAATGGCGGTGATCAGTATAGCGGTGCACTAATGTATTATTTACAGATTGTGATTTAGGACCTGGTGCTTTCCCAGCGTGTGAGATTCTCAAAGTTTCCTCGAGCTTCCGTCCAAGTGAGTGGGTCCATGATGGCCAACATTTCAATACTCGACTCGAGCATCGTCCTCAGGGCGAATGCCGTGACTGGTGGAGGGCCGCCTATCTAGGGGCTATACTAGAGGCAGGCCAGGCGTGAGGTCAGGTGGTCGTTGGCGGGAAGGTTTTGGCACCATATCTTTATTTCCTCATAATGGGCTTCCAAGTAATGCTTAGGTTGTACCTCGAGTCACGATTAAAGGAGTTCTTCCGCATCCCATTTTAGATGACCTCCTTGATGATGCGGTCCCAGAATCCAAGGGACCGAGCAATCAGTTTGGTATCGTTGACTTTATGGCATGGTCCGTGACGATGCCGTGCTCGGCGATGGCAGATTTTTTCGGTTGACTAAGGCGCTAATGGCGATCATGTTCTTTTATTCTAGCTTCAATGGTGCATCCGATCTCTTCCACGTATACTTCTTTGCATTCGCAAGGAATTTGGTTCACTCCTGGAGTATTCAGTCCTACCCGGCACTTTCTCGCCAATAATTCCTTTCAATTGGTCGGCGGTCGGTGGATGGATTCAATGGTGCTCCTAGCCAAAATTCTTGAGATCTTGCCGGAAACTGAAGCAGCGTATGGTGGGCAGGCTCTGGCCCACGCTATCTCCTTCTCTATCCGAGTGTTACGGCTCTCCAACTTTACGGTCCTTCTATGGGCTATAGCGATGTTCCGTTTCCGTTGCCATTGCGACGAGAGGTTGTTTTGAGGTACTGTATTTCCTAATGCAGGCTTTCTTTATCGCAATTGAGATGGCACTGCGGAAGAGTTTATTCAAAACTGCCTTTCATAGTGCATGATGGTGGTTGCTATTCAGCCAAGTAAATATAGGGAGAATGGCGCACGGGTGTAAGGATTTTTGGACGGTGTGAGGGAACAGGTGATATTATATGGGTAACATAATGATCAAATAAGTCACATGCATTGTTTTTTGAGACAAAAAATCTGGTCAAGTCTGCCTAGAAACTATTGTTTGTTGGTCTAAAACACGAGAGAAGATTTTCTTTTCTTTTTGGTGTCATGAAATATGATGAAAACATATTGTAATATTTCTTGTAATGAATACTATTCTTCAAGATATTTTAATTATACATCTTCCTTAAGATGATTCTTCTTTTTGATCTATCGTTTTACTGTCTCAAGGATTAGACATAAAGTGTTCAGATAGGTCAGGTACCTGGGAATTGCCTTAACTTCAGATATATCGAGAGGAATACGCATACAAAACATATGCGGCAGTCTTAGAGAAACTAGGATTTATCAAGCGCTTATAAAAGGAAGGTCATTGGATGAAAAATTAAAAGAGATGTGCTACTTTGCTCTGGCTAGGCCACAACTTGGATACGCCGCGTGAATTTTTGACCATGGACAGAAAGATTGTCTCAATAAAATTAATAGCATTCAAAGGAAAGCTGCGCGTTTCGTTAAAAACTGCTACTGGCAAACATTAAGTGCTACACAGCTTCAAGGATGATAAGGTTGGGAGCTGTTAAAGACTCGAAGGCTACATATTAGGCTTAGTTTCCTTGAGAAACTCATAACTGGTGTGTTTCCGTGCAACGGAGAGAATATCATCTTGACGCCACGCTACATCTCAGGGTCCGACAGAAACGATGAAATATGGGTTACATTGCCGAACAGATGGGTAAAAAATTCTTCCTTCCCGCTCACAATAAGAGCGCGTGATAAAAACAGCTCCGCTCCAAACACTCTACCACACTTCACCTATAATCTTCTTTTTCACACATTTACGCTGTGATGTCCTAACACCCCTGCCACATGGCCATATGGCAGTTCGTAGGTTTACATGTAGGTTTCTTTTGCGCTTTGACAAAATTCTTCCTGGAATGCAGAAATGCTCGTATTATGGAGTAACTTTTACATCGGAATAAAGTAGAATTCCTGATGCAAAGAAGGCTCATTTGGTTATGTAATTATTTTAATTTTCAGTTTTGATTAATCGATAAGAAATATTTGTTAAGAGGGATAAGTTTCACTTATTTCAGCTATAAGTCCAAATGCCTGGGAAATTTAATAAAAGTGGAAATATTCACGGTATTCATTTATATTCTAATAAAGTAACGCAACACATATTTTAAATATAAAGTGATAATTTTATTTCTTATTAAGTATAGAGTTAGCATATATCTATTTCAGCTATAAGGTCAAACGTCAAGGACTAACGACTGAAATGTGAAAACTCACCTCATTCGTTTATATTCTCGTATTTTTTTTGGGAAATGATATCATGGATGTACAAGGTGTGAATTTGATCACAAACTTAATTTCATCTTACACATTTCATCGAAATAATAAAAATACTGTCTCTGGATATCAGGGTAAAGCACTTCTCTTGTAAACGGCAGTCATCTGCGGAGGCCGTTTTGTGTGAAGGAGAGAGTCCCCTTGACTTGCATCGTACCCCCGTCCCACTCCCGTCCCACGCCCCCTTACCCCATCCCCCTCTCCTCTTGCTCTGAAACCCCCGCAGCGTTTCCATTTCCTCGACCGCAATTATCTCCGCCTAGTCGATGACAGCGGAGTGGTCCGGGAAGCCAAGAGGGGCGCTTAAATGCACCTTCATCGATTACAAGCGCCAGCATGGACTCACTATCGAGTGTCGAAAGGTCAGAAATGGTCGAGATTTTTTCCTACGTCTTTAATCTCCAGCCGACTTTTTGAAGTAACGTCTCATTCTAAAATTCAATTTTAGTTTGGTCACCCCATCACGATCACCCTACAATTCTTTGAAGCGATATACCAAAATATTACAACCAATGGTGATTTATTGCTAAGAAGCTCAATAAGTTACAAAGGAACTGGGGAATATTCAGGTAGATAACTGAAGTAGAAGTAGATTTAGAAAATTCTAGCTCTCCACTCTTTTTAAAAATAATTTTTTTGTTGAATGGGTTTGCTGTACTATAACAATGAAGAATTTCTAGGTATTATACTACCAATGATGGTGCTATAGTATTGCAAAAATACCCGACAATTTATACTATTTTAAACATTTTAAATTAAATGGAAAGTTAAAGTTTTCTTTTCATACCTTTCCAATGCACCTCCACAAAGTATCGACCACATTTACCAAGGCGATAACTTAAAAATTTAAAATATTTGCGTTATGTGTTATGAAGAAGATGCAAATCACGTTACACTGACACCAGGTGTTGCGATCAAGCAACCTGTTGAAGAAAATAATTATGTGATTTTTAAAACCAGATACATTTTATTTTCCTAGTACTTTATAATTACCTGTGGCATGCATTCCTCATTCATATTTCTATTCTTATTTCTTACGGTTAGCTTGTTTAGCTATTGGAGTAAAAGGTAATACCTTTAGTTCCATTATTTTAGTTTTAAATTAATCCGTTTAAGAGCAAAAGGAGATGCAGACGATCTCGAATATTTCTGAAAAATCTGAGAAAAGTACAAGGGCAAAAAAAAGCGTTGGCCCCGAGAACCTAGTATCCATTATTTCCTGGACTCTGTATTAATAGAATAATGAAGGCGCAGAAAATGGAGTTCTGGAATATAATACCCGTTGATTGTATAGCTTTAGCCTTTGTCGTTCAGCATTAACCGAAATTTTACAGGTGTGGGACCAGGCCTAAGTTAGGAAATTCGGAAATCTCGGGTGGAATTTCTGAGCATTAAAAAATTGTCTTATGTAAAGGTTTCTGGCATCAAAACTTGGAAAGATATTGATAAAGTTGAAAGAGTAATTCATCTACCTGACTTGCGAGTAAACTTTTTTATAATTAGAGTTTACTGCCTAATTTAATGAACTTTGGTAACTTATACTCCGTTTCATTGGATATCAACTCCTGACGGAATTCAACACTTTGATGTCATTAATGACTGTGAACATTATTGTGTGTTTATGTAAATTAAGTAAGATATAAATGAATTATAACGGTCATATAGCTTCAGTTTGGGAATTAATGTATTTCCCATTACATCATTCTACTCCCATTATTTTACTTAGTGGGGATAAGAGCCGAGTGAAATCTGATTGAAAAGAAAACAGCTCAGCTAATGTTTTTCGCTTTATGTCAGCCTCGGAGTTCAGAATTAGAATTGTGTGGCAACTTGCCAGTCACGAGATTTTTCGAAGTAAATTCTCATTCTCAAATTCAATTTTAGTTTGGTCATCCCATCACGATCACCCTTCAATTCTTTGAAGCGATATACCAAAATAATACAACCAATGGTGGCTTATTGCTAAGAAGCTCAAAAAGTTACAAAAAACATGGGAATATTCCGGTAGATAACTGAAGTAGAAGTCGATTTAGAAAATTCAAGCTCTCCACTCCACAATTATCCTTGAACAGTTGTTGTGCACCCAAGGAATCTTTAATATTATTCAAATAATAAAATATTTGAATTAAAAAACTAATTTTTTTAAAAATTAAAGGGGAATGGTGGATGTGTGTGGCTTCCCTGGCTTAATGCTGGGCTTCGTTACCAAGTATAGCGAAAGATCTTTCAGACAGGACTCGATCGCTTTTTGAATTCCAAACCGTGGACATTTTACGTTTTACACTTCGTCGATTGGATGGAATGTGGAGCCGTTGACTCCTCTTAAGAGTGATTTAATGTCAACGCGAGTTTTCTCTTAATACTTCTCAGTCCGAAAAGTTCCACCACTAAATCACTTCACAGTGATGGGAAAAGAAGAGGATGCCGTAGTAGAAGAATGAACGCCCGAAAGACTTCTGTTTGAACATTACACACCTTCTACAATACCAATGAAAATAGGTGATTGGAACGAAAACGGTGACACGTTTAGGTATCAATTTCGGAGGACACTTTGTTATCTGAGAGCAATCAAGTATCGGTCTACTCTCTTGTACTCGTTGATACAGCCGCGCACTAAGAGTTTTCACGAGGGAGAGCTGAACTGAAGGCTTTTCACAATAATAATACCTTGACACCTCAGTTTTCGTCGATAAGTTGTCTGAAAACCATCTGCAAAATCCGAAATCGATAATAAATGAGGTACCTATTGCCATATGAATCAATGGCATCCGGTTGACTTTAGACTCTCCAAAATTCATACCAAAACACAACTGTTAGAAAATTAATATTGTTTCTCACGTAGGTTTTCGCGGCATTCAGGTTCGCAGTAAGGCTGGTTTTCGGGTTTCGTCCGCGTGGGCATCATTGTTGATGGTGACGTTTCACCTACTATGCCGTAGGCGTCCTCAGGCCAGGCTGAAATTACTTCAAATGAATGTAATGGATTTATGAATGGAAGACTGTGTATGACATATGTTACGGAAGACGGCGAGAGGGGAGAGGGAGGTGTATATTGTTGTTTATTTGATTTTTAACATTGCTTAAGTGGTGTATTGAATATATTTTTTATTATTGTTTGGAATAAGAATTCGTCTCCGTAAGGACCAAGCTATTGAGGCACTCTCTGCGTTTACTTCCCCTCTTAGCCTTTCGGCTCTAGGACCAGCTTCGAAGTCAGTGGACTAATTTCGCTCAAGCAAGCTGCCCAAAGAGGTCTGTTTCTGCCGGCGTAATGCTCACACAACGAGAAACAACGCCACACATGAGCAAGAGAACGCGTGGGTTTCACTTTGTTTTCACAAAATTAGCAGCGAGGCCACGTGGGCACGCCGACAACATTCGAGGCAACCGACAAAAACAGAGACAAGTTTTTCGCGGAAATGATTGACGAAAACTAAGACCGACGTTAACCATAACTAACTAACACCCAAGAATCACTATATATTGAACGTATAACATTTTCATTTGGGAAACTCAATAATCATCTCGACAAAAAATAAATAATATCCACTCAAAAATCAATCTTTTAGCGAGTCTAAAGTTTATTGAAAAAATCGATTTGGAAATAGAAAAAAGACTCCATTGGCTCAGAAGAGTAAAAATACCTTTTGGAGATCCTCTGTGGAAATCGGGCTGACGTAACTACATTAAAGCAGGATTTGGGAATTTGCAGAAATAAAAATAAGGACAAAAGATAAAAAAGCTTAATTCTAAGCCATTATACTTGCATTACTCATTGAGAAACGTATTTTTAAGGGAGTGCATGTGTAATTTGGGGGGAGGAGGGTGGCACAGGGGGGAAAAAGTCCATTCGCACCAACCTCCTCCACTGGGCGCGCGCCTGTATTCGTTGATTGACCCTTAGTAGGATGCCGTAGTATGTTTTAATTTCTTAGTTTTGATATCACGATCTTCCAATCGCTCAAGGGAATGGCAATGGCTCTCCTTTTCGATACTTTTAAGCCATCCCCTATGACCAGAGAAAGAACTCCACCGGAATTTTCGTTCCCGCCTGAATGTTCTTCTCCCTAGTGTTCCTTTGCCTTTCCCAGCTCGAACTGCCCGGTTCGGGCGATATATATATTTATATATATACAGCGTCTTTTATTTTATCCTTGCGAAGGGTCATTCCCTTGTACCCCTCCACCTCCCAACCCATCTCTGGGTAACACATTAACCGCCATCTCACGCCCTGACCGCGAAACAGCCTTCTCCTTCTACCTTGGTCACTCTGCCTTCTCTCTCCCATCCTCCTCTCTCCACTCCTCCTCTCCCACCTTCTATATCTTTCCCTCCGCATGCTCGTAAAGTTTTCACACACTTTCACCCTCACAGTGTTTTCTCCCTTGGGACCCACTTGACTCCTTTGTCACCTCCTCTACGACTCACTGTCCCTTCATTATTCTTGACCCTGACTATGTCTTACCTCATTCATCCTTATGTCCACTCTCCACTCCACCTTCCAAAAGTTCATTTCCTCATCTGGAAAAGGTCGTCCGGGATATTCATCCACATAATGTCCTGCGAGCCACCTCAATGGTGTATGGTAGGGGATGAGTTCTCAAAAATATGAATAACACAATAACATACTTGAGTAAATATAACCACGACTACTGATTCATTGGCAAAAACCTTCTAAATTTTGTCAAGTGGCAAAACTTTTTAAATGCATGCCAACTTCATAGCATACTACAATGTCATTGCTTTTACAATTATACAAATGTACAGACGTTTTAGGACTGTACCACAAACATGCTCCGCGTGCTGTTATTTACCAGATAGCTGTTGAAAATACAGGCATTAAGGAGTTCGTCAACTACTCATCTACACCATCCATCGAAAAATTGACTGAAAGTCGCAAAGTACACTATCACAAAGCGCCGTCTCAAAAGACGCGATTTCGATAAGACATGGTTATCTAACCTAGTGGCAAACCTGTCAAATTGAAACCAAATTTTGAGTAAGGAATATAGTAATCCATGGCAGTCACTACGCATTCATCATCTTGTTACAATAAACTAGTGTCTCCTTTTGCTATGTATTAGTGATTACAATTTCTGCCTTGCAGTCGTTCCACACATAGAGGTAACATAAATCGAATATGATTCGACGTTACATTGCTTGTGTTCTGCAAGCCTTTTGAAGGAAAGACTTCTGCATGACAGTGTCACTTTTTTCTCTCGTTCTCAGCAAGTGCGTTGTTTTCTCCAAGCATTTTTGTGTCGCCAGTTTCTTTCTGCTCTTTTTTAAAATGCATATTAATATTTTGGGTAATGTACTTCAATCGCTGAAATTCATTTTTACAATTTTTATTACTTAATTTAAGTTCCGTATCAAATTCTCGATATGAGGAACGAGCGTCTTCATATTCCTTACCCCATTCTGTGAAAGCCAAACCAGCTTTAACTTAGTTTTAATTTCAGCCAATAGATGGCTAGTTAGCTGCAATAGCTGAGTTAGCCTATCATCTTACTCCCATCAAAGAGTGTGTACACAATGTGGTGCAGAAGTTTGCTTTTTAACATGTTTCTTTAAAGCACCTTCATTATGGTCAACCTTGTAGAGCGATCTACATTATTTAAATGATTTTTTGTTGAAAAGGTTTCTTTTTGAGCAAGGTTGAATTAATTGGACGCCTTTTAAATAAAAGAACAGCACTTCATCAAGAAAGAAAGATTCATCATCAAGAAAGCACAATTATAAGGCCATTTCACGTAATCGGGTGTCTGTAATTTGGTAATGGAATGGTCATAAGATTTTGTGCCAAATTCAATTGTAGTTACACTCAACTGTCGAGAACCAGGAGTGTATTCCAGATCCTACTTGATTTTAGCATGATTTTATAGGGTGGAACTATTTCAGGAAACCATACCTCACGCTATTTAGGTTTTACTACAATGTAGGCCATTTATTCCTCTTCTTATTGTTTACTGGCAGCATCTTCAGTCAATAACTAGCCGTAAATGGTTTGGAATCCTTTATTGATTGTTATTATCATGAACAATGCTTAATTATCAAATTTATTAATGATAGAATTCTCGGGTTTCTGTTCGGGTTAGGTGCTACATCTTCATCTCCGCCTCCTCAATCAAATCCTACTTATTCATGAGAGATATCGTTTGGGAAGAGTTGACATTTTCTCAAGGAAATGGAGAACACTGACCTCCAAAATCTCCTCAGTCATCGTCCACGTGAGTCCAATTATATTCAACTGAAGGATGCAGCAAATATCTTCCTATTATTCTCTCAAGGGGGCGTCTCAAATTTAAAAGGAAGGCTTATTACTTGTTTATTTTATAAGTACTAGAAAAAACTCTAAAAGTACCCAACATTAAATCTAAAACGAGATCAAGGTGCTAGAAATTCCTTATTTTTAAGATAATGAAGTCTCCCTGGAGTCCGTACCCGTACCATTTTCCATGTGAAATGATATTTTGGCCAAAATTACTTCAGCGGGAGTCGAAATTGCCTATTATGAATGTGCCTTGTTCATTTAGACATCTCAATAAATCCCTTTTAAATCTCGCCCATTCTCCTATTCGTGCCTCTCATCCTTTGTCTTCATTTTCTTGCACTTTACGTGTCAAACCCCCTAGTGACCTTTCCTCAAGACGAGAGCTTTCCCCCCTTTTCCTTCCGAACCATCTTTGCAATATCATTTTTTATTCAATTAGTTAAATGAAGGGATTCAATAATTAATTACTCTCCACAGAATGTAATTATGTCCTGGAGCTCTGATGTATTCCTATTGTTATGGATTCATATGCGAACGATAAATGTTTTTTATCCTATGCATTAGAAATTGTGCCCGGCGTGGCAAAGTAGTAGTGTGTTTAACGGCGTGAAAAAGTGGTAGCATGCTATACGAGGGTCTCAGGCTCGGGAACAAGTGACGGAAATCATAGCAAAATATTAGAATGGATTTTAGTAACTTATCAACGAGAATTTTCTAAATGCTACCATAACTATCCGGCTATATGAGAGCGAAAGGCACTCTCCGAGAAGATCGTTCTGGTAACTGACACAGCTTGAAATGAGAGATGGTCACGAAATTGGTCAAATTACTGCTATGTTGAAGGCAACAATTAATCACTATGGAAGATGAAGCCTTCCATTTATTCGATGGCTTTCCTCTTAGTAATTTCCAGTCGGATATCCAGGTGGAGACTTGGAAAGGACACCTCAGTCAGAATGGACGGATGCATGACTTTGAAATTAATTACACTCAAGCCCCCATTTTCTAAATCTCCATGTAACTATATTCTATGATTTTGTCTCAAGATACTCACGGTTATAGAAGTGTTTCCAATCTCAAGTGCTCAGGTCTCTTCTCTTCCATGCAAACATTTAGCTGACTGCGAATTGGAAATTCTCCTTCACGAACCTATTCAAATATGAATATATGTTTACAACTGAGCCTGGATATGAGAGAGTTCAAGGAGCCAGAATTTTTTGCTCGCTTAACCAGGTTAACTTTTTGACCGGTTCCTCACTTTTAGAGGTTCAGGAGCAGTTTCTATAACTTAATGTCGCTGTTACCGTCATCTAAAACTCTAATCACTAATCTTGGTTATACATGTTGAAATGTGCTTGCAGTTATGGTTCTTTCCTGATTAAATACTCACACTCGATGCCAAAGATTTTATTACACAGAACTAGTATGTTGATACGGATGACACACTTAAACTCTCTAATAATCAGATGAAACTATGTCAACAATAGATGATAAATAAATAATATTAATAAATATTAATTACAACAAATAATAAATGACAAATAATGAAATCTATTAAAAACATCTAATAATTTGAGTAATTGCTTTTTCCAAAAATACATACATGCAAAATCGTGTTGCATTTCCCAGAACGCACTTATAGGGGTATTCATACACTTTCTGAAGTTTTGGCAGGGAAAATGACGGAGTCAAGCAATTAGTCCCCTTCATAGAGTTTTCTCACTAATCAAGTTCTCACTTATCCAATTTGAAATGTATTTCAATAATTTCCTCCCATTTCATCTCCTACCAGTCTTCCTATCTTCAGTCTCATTCCTCACTACCCCGTCACTCACGCTCTTTCCCTCCCGTCTTACGTTTCTTAAGGAAAGCCCCACTACGCCAACTCCCCTCCTCTCCTCCATTCTCCCCTCGCTTCTATTTATTTCCTTTCGAGCTTTCGGCGCGTGTGCTTCATCACCACGGCCTTATCGCGGCGATGCATCAAATCCGGGAGGAAAGGTATCCGATACGAAGGAATGGGGAAGCAAGGGAAGTTATTTTCGCTCTACCCTTGGTTATGGGTCTCGAGGAGACGGAGGTTGGTTTCGAAGGCACTCCTGGGGTTTGGGCTGGAAGAGCGGAGGAGGAACGGCTAGGGTGTTTGGGGGGAACGAGAGGTCGTGAAGGAGATAAATGCCGCGAGTTATTTTCGTTGATTGAATTGACAGGTCGTATTGTGGCTGTAAAAGCGCAAATGGAGGAGAGAGAAAAGCCGTGGGCATAGGTTTACTTCCCCGAAAGGCCAGGGCACTTACGGGCACTTTGCACGTGATACATGGAGCTCTCTATGCTGAATGGAGCGCCATACTTAACGTCGAGTGGAGGTATACTAGGGTAGACTAGATCGTGCGAAAAAGTCAAAACGAAACTACTAATAGTCGTGAGTCATTCTTCCTCTCGAAACACTTCTGTTGACGGCTGGAATTAGGAAGGCTTTGTTACTTCTTACTTAACAACCCTTCTCAAATGTGTCACTGGGTTGTGGAAGATCTGTCGTCCATGTCCCAAAATCGTCCTCTATGCTGCAACAGTAATACACGTCCTTGGCATTAGCCTACGCTCGAAAATATGCACCTAGGGGAATACAGTTTAACCCTTTGAGTGCGGCATGACGTGATATCACGTCATGGTTGTCTTTACGCAGGTGCTGATGACGTTAAATTACGTCAAGGGTACCTTAAGTGTTCCAGCTTTCACTAGGCCATACAAAACAGTTGTTGATAGTTGTTGCAGATAGTTGGAACAGTTACAGTCAGCATGGTCATTTGAGGAGTTCGTAACATATCTTGTACGTTGTGTTCGTCGCATTAGACAATCTGATCGTTTTTCAGGTGCACGCAGAGATGAGTTACTGCTGGTCGTCTTTCATGCACGGTAAACATAAAAATGGGCCAAGCAGACTCATTACTTAAATAGCACCCAGGTTCATAGATTGTCACCTCGTTCCCCGGTTCCCTTGAGCCGTCCTCTGAGTGAATGACGGCTTCATCGCTTCCCTTGTGTATATACATACATTGGCATTCAATGACCTAATTGAATTGCGCTATAAAACGTTGATATGTGCGTTGAGTATTTTTATCAAGATCGGAGAGTAGGGTACAATCCAGTGGTTGACAACGTCAAAAGGAGCATTTGCTGCAGCGGCCATGTTTATTTGACCCATGAAACCTACGTCACCAGGACGGCGCCTTCGGCGTAAAGGGTAGCCATAATCATTGGTTTTGATTACTGAAATAAAAATCTATGGTGATTCTTAGACCAATTGCCAATTTTCATGCACGGATATCCTTCATTACTATTCGCTGCGCGTAAGTATTTTTAAGTAAGTAAGTACTTTCACACGAATACGAAACGTAATAGAAAATCGATTGAAAGAATTAGTATTTTCATTTATTAAGCCATCCGATAAAAAAATTTCTACCCTCTATCTTGAGTAAAAGTACTTTTAAAAAGCAAAAATTAAAACCACTGCACCGAACACAATGATTGGCATGGACCACCAGATGGTCTCTTGGGGGGCCTTAGGGGACCCCGAGGGCTTTTTTTATATACCCTATATTACCCACAGATGTATTTTCTATCTAAATGCCAAATTTCAGCTCAATCGGTTTAGTAGTTTTTTCGTGATTGAGTAACAAACATACAAGCATACAAACTTTCTCATTTATAATATTAGTAGGATATTTTGCTCGAGAATGGTTTTACAACTTCTGGATACTATAAACCAAAGCATTGATGCTCTCCAAATGCATTAGTTAGTACCTATATCTCAAAATTAAGCAGGCTGCTTTAAATATCAGCTTAAAATACGCGAAAGGCTCATCGGCTTGCTGAGCCTAGCCGATGGCAGTTTCCAAGCATCTTCATACATAGGTATGAGCTCGTTTTTCAGTACATTTGGCTCTTCTCCGTTTTACTATTTCTGCGACCTCACTTGCACAGTCACTCGCTCGTTAACTTCATTTAATATTGCCTTATCTCTGCATTTCCCTTTTTACCTCTCTCCACCGAGTACATACTCAAGGACGGTTCTAAGAGAGTAATGGGAAATGAAATAAGAGAGATACACTGCCGAACAGATAGGTACAAAAACTCGTTCTTTCCACGAACAATAAGCGACCACAATAAAAATTGAGCTCCACTAAATACACTCCTATAATAGTGTAACATAACGCTGGCCTCGCCATTTTTTCTTTTACCACCTCATGGTTTATAATAACAATAAGGGACCCACCATATTGTGAATTTTGAGAATAAAAAATAGACCTAAGGAGTGGAAGCGTCGGCAACAAAAGGGGATTGTAGAGCAAACCGTCGGAGTGTACGGTCGTGCAAAGACAGCACGCAAAGAGCTTGGTAGATCAAACCCTCGCAGTGAACGGACGTGCAAAGAGAGAGCACGCAAGTTTTTGGTAGAGGGAAGTTCCAGAGTGTGGCATCGTGCGAGACATAGCCCACGTAGAAAAGGAGAATTGACAAAGGAGCTGGAATTAAGGAGAGGAGCGGGAGATTTTACAACAGGACGAGACCCAAAAAGCTGAGGGCCCACCAAGGACGAACACCACGCAGGCTGAGAGGATTTTCCAGACCACAGTGGGACAAACCAACCTGTGTCGTCGAATAATTGGGTTGTAACTATAAACTTTTATTTTCATATAAGATACAAGAAGCCATAAGGCAAGAGGTTTTAATTGGCTAAGAATTAAGTTTGTGACTGGTATCCCTTTGTATCAAGTAATTGGATTTTGTGAAAAGTTTAAGTGATGAAGTGTGGCAAATAATTAGACAGTATACTTGAAGAAGGAATAATTATTCAACCAAATTTGTGTTTAATTAGAATATACAGTTGGTCATGACCTAAGGGTATAAGGTATTATTTTGATTATTTAAATTGTCTGTAAATTGAATATTTCATTTTGTCAAGTAAATTGCAACCGTATCTCTAAACCTGCAATGTTTCATGTATTTTCTTTTCGGACGAGCAAGCTGGGGCAAAGTAATTAAAATATAAAGTACGAGAAGATATCGCAATCGTGGTTTCTTTCCAGGTAAAAGAATTAATAGTTTTTCGTGTTACATGTTTACCCACAACGTGTGGCATTTCGCGTATTAATTTGTAATAATACCTTTTACATTTTTGGCTCCCATAACGTGGGGCATAATACAAAGTAGAAAAACAACAAAAATTACTTGTTACAATAGATGTCACCATTTCATTTCCACAAAAACATACACCTTTACACGGCAGGTGACCTAACACCCCCTGCCACACGCCCATGCGGCGGCTCGTGGGGTATTATGTAGATGTAGAAGAGCAAGTCTGTCCTCGCCTCCGAACGAGAGCACTCCCATAATGTGGTCCCACTTCACCTGGCGCTTTATCTCAAGGAAATTAAAAACTGTACCAGCAAATTTTCATTGCTGCCAGACACGCCCCAGGATAGCTAACTTACTTCGAAATTGGATGGCCGACGTAATTGCTCATGTAGCGTGTAGAAATACTTTAGTAAGTGATGGCACATATTCTGTATGCTTGTTGGTTAAGAAGCTGTTAGAGTGACGTAATAATTGAGTAATACGACTAAGCACTTGTTGAGCATTGCTTCCGTCTGAGGTGAGTACAATGCTCCTTCCTGACAACCCAGAGGTCACGATTAAACCCCAACTCAGGCGTTGGTATTATGCTCGTCTTACCGCATTTTGCATGCTCGTAAAATTTTCTCACACTTTCACCCTCAGTCTTATTTCCCTTGGGATCCACTTGACCTCGCAGTCTCTCCTCTATGGCTCACTGTCCCTTCATTATACTTGACCCTATGGCTTACTTCATCCATCCTTATGTCCACTATACCTTCCAAAACTTCGTCCTTTCATCTCAACAACCATTTGGCCCGAATACATCCACATAATACCCTGCGGGCCACCGTAATGGTGTATGGCATGGGATGAGTTATCAATAACACATATTGCACAATAAGATATTTATGTTAACGTATTGAAACAACTGGTGCCTAAATAAAAGCGTGCTAAAGCTATAAATGAGGTAATATTTCTTAAGTTTACGCTGCACTAAGAGTGTGCTACTTTATTAATGTTTTTACATATACTCAAATATGCATACGTAATAGGGTAAAGCCACAAGCATTCATGCCCAGCTGATAGCTCTAGGTAATTGATGAGGATACAGGTATTAGGGAATGCGTCAACTTATAGCTACACTACCTATCGAAAAACCTACTATATCCACGCACACAATCTAGCTCGATTTTTAAGGTACTTCCTGTCGTAACAGCTTTACGGGATCAAGTGACACAGGGCCAACTTGCTGACTCACCAGCGCCATCGCTATAATATTCGTAATGGTACTGGATTTCATAATTTGTGAGCAACTAGTTTATTACTCGCTCTTAGTAGGATCCGGCGAATGTCGAACCAACTCATTAACGTTTGCAATCACAGAGTGAACTTCACTGTATGAAGTATATCCTATTCCTAGTTAAGCTAGTAGTGAAATTCTGAAATAAAAATAGGTGGTCATATCTCGTTAAGTCTAAAATCGCTTTCTACTAAAAAAGAATTATAATGATAACTCTTAACCTTGTGATTCCACCTATCTCTATTTAGAATGACCCAGGTTTCGACGTTCAACGTCATCTACTGGTAAAGACTCTACAACATCTATCAAAATATATCTACACAACTCATGTTGGGGCGGGAATGCGGGAGGGGTGAGGATGGAGGTAGGTTAAGGAGGTATGTTTACCTCTTATACTCTCCCAAATATACGTCCACCCTCCATCCTCACCCCTTGCACATCCCCGTCCCCACCTGAGTTGTGTGTATATTGTGATGGATGTTGTAGAGTCTTTACCTGAAGATGACGTTGAACGTCGAAACCCGGGTCGGTACGAATAAAGATATGTGGAATCATACAGTTACAAGCTATCATTATAATGTTAACAAATTCCCCCAAGTTACGCCAGAAACTACAATACAATTATTAGTTAACAGTAGGCATGCGCAACCGAAGAATGAAATTTCCGCTCCACGAGTTCAAGTTCAATGCCCGAAACCTTTCAAGACGGCTCAACTTACAATACTAGATTCCTTTCTAGACATCGAGCACTTCCTATTATGCTAGGTCTTGTGTTGGATTAATATTTATGTGGACTGAGCGTCAGGGTTGAGGTTTTTTTACAATAGGGTGTCATAACCGAACCAGGTGGAGTTTCCCAAGAAAATCAGGTCTAGAGCAATACAAATGGTACTTTTACGCGAAATGCATTGGCTTTTCATAAATATGTACTAGAGGAAAAATGAGGGTTAACGATGTTACCAAAAAGAAAACACCTCTCTGCGAAATGTCCGGTGAGAATTGAGTCTGAGCTAATGTAATATTATACGAGAGAATAAACAAAATGAAAGGGATGCAGTTGGTCTGGACACAGTCAAGACAAATTCACAAGCGTACCGCTGGAACCTGCACATCGTAGGTTCTAACTGAGGTAATATTCCGAAGACACTCGCCTTCTCTACTGACTTCTTTAGGGTAGTTAGAAAAGATTTCTCTCAGATTGTCCCGCCAAATTCAGATGAGATTATGCTGAGATCAAGTTGACGATGAATAGGATCTTTCTTTCAATTTATGCTAGGGTCTCCTCACGACAAGATTTTTCTGACAAGAAGACATCGCGTGACGGATGTTTAGGATGCAGATGGAGCTATTTTTATCTGAAACTGGAGTAAGAATGCCAGAAACGTATCAAGGCTTTCTGCCCCTTAGTCCCGGGTTCGTGTGGAAATTTCCATTATACTATTTCGTCCATCTGTAATTCTTTGCATCACCCGTCTATGATCAGCAGTGGCCGTGGGCGTTAAGGCGCTCGCATTAAAGCTTTGTTTACTTGATGGCGTGGGATCACGGCTCTTTGTTGAAGAATTTTATTTGGTCGAATATGATTCGGTAAATACGAAAGAAGCCTGATCCTACACGTGCATAATAGTAACGATGGCTTTTTTTTCGTTTTTAATCTATTTCCTGGATGTTCAACTAACCCTTAAGGGAGATTGTTGTAGACAATTTTGGAATTGTATGCTTTGCCCGGAAAGAGACTCACAGGTGAAAGGAGTGTCATCGACCGAATGTTTTCGGATTTTTTAATCCAAGGACCCTTTTTGGGGAAATTTTGTTCCGATCGCTCGTGGGAATTTCTGGAGGCCGTTAATGGTAGACGAAAATGTAAATATTTATCGTAAATCGATGTGATTACTTTGAAATTCCTAGATTCTGCTCCAATTCGAATATAGGCGGTGGCAAGCAAAGAATTTCTCAACAATAAGCGCATTCAATAAAGTTGTCATGAGATACTTTTATGATGAGTATCATCTAAAAGCATGCTATTCACCGTCATGATTGAAATATAAAATTACTGCAACTGAAATGAGCATGGTTTGGGAAAGGAAAAGCTGTTTTTTCACTGCCCTCTTATTTTCTATTACTGGAATGGAAATTCTTTTTCTTCCCCGATTTGCTTCATTTGATACGTCATTCCATTTTAGCTCTTCATAAGCCTCTTATCCATTCCCTTGGCACCTGTTTTTATCTCTTTTCTGGCAGTTAACTCTTCTCAACTGAAGGGAAAATTAAGTAAAAAAATATCCGCCGTGGAGCACAATTTCCAGGAAATTCAAAGTAATCATATTGCTGTACCTACGATAAATATTTACATCCTTGTCCACCGTTAATGCCCTCCAGAAATCTCACGGGCGATCGAAGCTGTATCTTCCCCATCTTCCCCGGAAAGTAGGTATCCTTGGATTCCAAAGTCAGAAAATGTTACGCCAATGACACTCATTTCGTCCGTGCGTTTCTTTCCGAGCAAAGCATAGAACACAATTTTCTATATCACTCTCCCTAAAGGGTAAGTTTAAAATCCAGGAAATAGAATAAAAACAAAAAACATCGCTACTATTGTACACGTGCAGGATCAGGTAAAGGTACCTTTTGTTTTTTTTTTCAAATCATATTCGACTATTAAAAATTTCATCAACGCATGAGCGCCTTTACACCCACGGCCGCCGCGTGGGAGTTGCAGCTCACGAACCTAGGACAAAGGGCCAGAAAGCTATGACACTTTTCCGTCATTTTTTCTCCAGTTTCAGATACATTTTTTCTTCTGTATCCTTAATATTCGTCACGCGATGTCTCCATGTAAGTGCTCCAGATACATTCCAAACAACTTAACTTTTGGTCACATTAAAAAATACAATTGTTGGTCTCCATGATCTTTTAATCAATAATGCCATATTAATTCATGGTACACAATTAAATAAAGTATTATCAATTTCTGTATTGTTATATAAATAACTGTAGAAGGATTTTTCTCATGCTATATATCTTATTTTTGAAGGATTTTTCCACTGAACTGATGAACACTTCAATTTTTTAGGCGAAAAAACATCTGATCGGACATAATAGATGGTGACGCATTTCTATAAATTCAAACTATCACAGGAATACTTCTACGACTTTTCATAAATTTAAATCAAAATTGGTTTTGGTGAAATATATTACGTTCGATTTACAATTTATACCCAAACCATGTTAAATGGATAAACGAAAAAAGTCGCTCGAGTTTATCTACCATGAATAATTCATATTTGATCGCATTTCCCGTATCACTGAAGGGCACCATATACTTGTAGTCTGTGCTACCTTTGTGACAGTATAGGTGTTTTATTCCAAAGGCCAAAACTTGGACCTTGGAATAAATATCTGATGTCAAAGAGTGTATTTTAATGATAATTTCTCGAGAAATCTAACGACATGGCTATGTTTTGATTACCTTAAAACTCTCTTTCCGCAATGAAATTGTTTTCTCGCCTGTATTTTTATGCAGTTTGTCTGTAAAAGTGAAATTTCCTAGAGTCCTTTCCGGATGCTGATGAGATTTCTCTCGCATTGCTCTTGCCTGCTAGAGCTCTAAAAAAAGTCTTTCTTCTTCCACTTCCAATTTCATATCACGGCCGGAGATTGCCTACGGATTTTGAAAGAAGATGAGGAGAGGTTTCCATTAAAATAGTGCTGCTTTTGTTTTTCAGCTTTGGAAAGTGGTTTTATTCATCAAACAATACTTTGAAAGGCCCTCAAAGTCTAATTTTGTCAAAGTTCTACCTTAGTTATAAAAACATTGAATTAGAGTTTAGGATATGATTGCACTCTATGTATCAACCATGCGGAAGTACGTAACAATCTCCTTAGGTACGATTCCATGCAAAATTCCGGTTAGTAACTAAATTTATCGAGAATTCAGTCTGTTCTGCCTACCGGTTTAGCCGTGATGTTTCATTTAATTGTGATTTATACCTATCGGGTTTAAAGCCAGGTGATGGTGAATTGAGGAACCGACGTTTTGAAGGCGTAGTCGGCCATTGTCCTCAGGGTGAATTCACTCAGTTGGAAACCTGAGCTCTACATTATAAGCATTCGTCAGGAAAATCTGGATTCTAACTTTAATTTATGCATCGGAAAGGGCTAGTTACGTGATTTTGATTCAATTCCCTTCAATTTTCCCGTAAGTGTGACAGTCTGCGCATTAATCTAGCAGTTCAAACATCCTTGGTTCGATTCCAGGTCTATATTGGGGCATTTTAATAGAAACACTTCTGTAACTGAATATAGTTCTTTTCATGAAAGAATAACAATATTGGTAATAACTCTATTTTGACCAGTGCTTCAATTTCCAACGTGTCAAATACCCTTTGGCCTTAAATCTAAAGACTTGAGCCCCAAGGGGACGATGGCTTAAACAATTGCTTGTTAGCTAGACGAGATTTAGCAGTCTTTAATAAGTATTGGGCATGGGAACAAAAAACTCCCGGCCCTCGTTTCAGCTTGAATCTTGCTTTGTTTTTAAGTTTAAGGATCAATTAAGTCGCCACGTCAGAAAAACAAAATCTTTCGAAATCCCCTCTTTTTTTTAACTTGTCCCTATTTCTTTCAACCCTCGACGAAGAACTGGGCCTTTTCATCCAAAGCGATCCCGTGGCCCTGTATCATCCTCCTCCTCGAATTAATTAACCTTTTTCTCCATGCCCTTCCACAAGACTTCCCTTTAATTTTCGTTTCTTAATACCCCTGACGTGCAATTCAATCTCGCCGCTTTCATCCCGTGCCTACCACCTCTCATCCCACCTCCCGCCCTCCCGCTCCCCACCCCCGACCTCTCGGTTCCCTCCCTCCACCTCAAAAGTCACCCCTTCCTCCCCCGCACCACATCCCTCCTCCCCGCCTCCTGACTCACCTTTTCCAAAACCCTTGCTGGAATCTCACCTCTAAAACTACCCCCATATCTCTCTCTTTTCATCCCCTTCTTCAGTTTTTTCCAACCCTGCACCCCCTCCCAGCATGCCTGTCCAACCCCTCCCCATAGCCTCTCGTTTCAACCCCCGAGGGAGACTTCACTCACCCCCCGGTACGACTAAGCCCGAAAAGGAAAGTCTCTCTGGAACCCTCTCCTCCCCCCCACTTTCCCCTACTCATACCCTTACCCTCCCGCCCTTCCACCCGCTCACCCCCCGCCCCTCTTTCGCCACCGCCCTAAACATCCTTCTCTCATCTCCATTTTTTGCTCAATTCCCAAAGAAAAACACAATACTAATAACAAGTGTTGCTCCTCTGTGCTCCTCTATTTTTTTATTTTTGCTTCCCACTTAATCCCTGGACATCCTCCCTCTTGAAACTTCACCTTTCCTCTCTTGCCTCCTCTCGCCCCACCGTTTGCCGGAGTCTCGTCATTTTTTAGTCCGTGGTACACACTGCGCATTCCACCCTTTTTTGTTCTCTCTCGAAGGATTCAAAGGCAAATGGGCTCCACGTATCCTAGAGGCCATATTATTTATTCCTGGATATCAATGCCTAGCGGTGTTCCTAGAGTTTGATATTTTTTGTGAGTTCCTCATTATGCATTAGAATGGTGAAGCACTTTTTTTTCTTGGCAGAGAGTGAAATAATCACGAGGATTACAAAGCTTTCTCTATATAGATATCTATGGTGGAAAATTAGTTTTTTTTTTCTGGATAATAATTTATATCTTTGTTCATTCTTTTTAATCAGTGGTTAGGTTCATATTTATAGTGTAAGTACATTTGCATTGATATTAAATAAAGAATTGATTATATTTTGCTATATGTTCATGTGTCACTGGTTTTATACAACTGCAGTTTGTAGCCCTATTCAAGTGATTAAAATAAAGCATCCAGTGGATAGTTTAAATGGAAAATGTAATGGAAAGCTCGAAAAAAATTTTCATATTCATACTTCTTGATGATTATGATGGTATGCGTCCATGAGTGCATGTGCAACATATTTTATCGTTTAAGTAACGTTGCTTGTCTTGTAAGAATGGTGTTTAACTTAATATTCCTCTCTCTCATCTCTTCCACGCTCATGCTTATGATTATCTTATACACTGGTGGACTGGTTTTCTGCATTTCCTGCCTTGGATATTCACCTCCAGTAGGTGGATGGATGGTCCCCGCCCTCTCGACACTCCCTTGATTGATTTGAGCATCCATTGAGATAGTCAAACTACTGAACAACTGCAACAAGGCTTTCCGGGCTAATGCTCAGGCTACAATTTTTGCGTACCCTCATCGCTGGTTCCTACAGAGGTGAAATATTTTCATGCGTGATCAGTCACGGCATGAGCAAATTACGGGATTCATTCCCGTGGCCGATGTCTTATTTGATGTCCATAATCCCTTGCATATACTTGATTGGTTGCAGGTACTGAACATATATGTTCCTTGAATTCTTCCAGAATTCCAGAATTGCCTTGGTAAAAGGGAAGCATGGGAAGCGTGGAGATTTTATTCATGGTAGAAGGCAAATTACTTCTTAAGTCTTTTAAAAATGAAATAATTGAACAGCGGACGATTTTGTATATTTTGTCCAAATTCTTACGTAAAATGGATGGATAGATGCCAGTTGCCTAGGCAACTTCTGAGTATGGACTTATTGGTAAATAGAGTAATTTCATATGAAAGATATTTTGGCAAATATCTTTCATATTAATCATATTATCTGCCCAAACATCATACAAAATAGTCTAGGTGAAGATTTTTTGAAGGTTTGTTTGTATTTGCATTTCTTCAATAACCCATTTACAGCACCGAGTTAAACCTAAAAAAATTTGAAAATTTATGAATGTTTTCCCATCATAATGAAAAGTTAATGGCGGCGATATTAGAATATTTAGGTTTTTGTTTACTTGAGCAGCTTACTCTCCAGGAGTTGCGTTGACGAGACTTTCAAAGATAAGTGTTTTCTTGCCAATATTTTGATTTTTCAGACGTCGAAAAATCTTCTAACTGGGATGACTCATTTTTATCACTGCCTGGTTTAGAGGTTATTATTTAAAACATGATATTTGTTGCATTCAATATCTTTTAATTCGTGAGAGCATTGACAGCTACATAAAGGCTAGCCAATGTTAGTATATCAAATGTACTTGCTTGAAATATCAGATTTAGTCATTAAATATTCCATTGGAAATTTTTTGATGGCCACGCGAGGCAAAATTAAAATTGCAACTATAGTGTTTCCCCCTAGGTATCAAAGTAAAGGAACTGAGATGTGCAGTTTTATGAAGTAGTCCGGAAAGATGATTGTTGGGGGTTGGGATTGTTGGGGGGACATGGGTTGGACGGTGATATATTGGTAAACGCTATACAAACTTGGTTGCTTATTCACCGAAACTGACCGATAGGTTGGATGGTTGAAGATAATATTCTCATATATTATCTAAATTTTAGACTTATGAAATACTTTTTTTAGCATTCGTCATCATTAGTCGTTAAATCCTAACATTTTTTGCCTGTAGCCCTCCATCCTACACCCTCTGATGCTAGGTCCCTTAGTTCTCGATAGCACTCTCTATTTACTTTCATCTTTACTTGGACCATGAAATTTGGCCCTGGGTCTTCCTCCGCTTGCTTTTTCCTCTGTTTTACCTTCAATTATGTTCTTCATAAATTTTAACATTCATCTCACCGAAAATCAATCGATTTATTCCTCATATAATCTAACGATGAACCTTTCATGCTATCGATTGCTCACAAAGTTCCACATGTGAATTTAATCGCCATTCTGTTTAATCATTTGAAGACTGCATCAGTTGTACGAAAATCATAGAGTCTCTCGAACATGTTGGAAATTTGTCAAGGTTAAGGAAATTCAACCCGCATGTTATTTGAGCGCAGAATTCTTCCGCGGATAGAATTAAATCGAGGACTCTATGTTATCAATAGTATACTATGTATTTATACATTCCCATTATGCCATTAACTTTTGGGGTCGGCACCGTTATAGAGTTTAGTTGTTACTGCAAGGCCTACTGAATTTGAATATGTTCCCGTTGTCCCAAATGATGTCCTATTTTGTTCTGATGAAGGCTTCCGCGGGGCTTAGATAGAGATTGATTCCTTTTTTCGGGTTTTCCGCCGCGTTGGTTCAAGTTGATGTTGAGGACAATATTTCGCCGGCTGTCCTGCTGGCTTCCTCAGGTCCATGTGACATCACATGGACCTGAGGAAGCCAGCAGGACAGCCGGCGAAATATTGTCCTCAACATCAACTTGAACCAACGTGGTGGAAAACCTGAAAAAAGGAATCAACCTAGATGTCCTATTTCTGTGTACCTCCATTGCTTCTACCACATCTATGACTTTCTACATACATGCCTCGTCCTCCTAAGTCTCTTAATACTTCTCATGTAAAGGGTCTCCTCCACCACATGAACCCTAGACTTCCTAGGGCTACCCCTTCCTCTCACTTCATGCACTTCACTAACTTGAGTCCGTATGCATCTTTATTTGACTCCCAATCATTCTCTATCCATGCATACCAACGAAACTCTAGTCTTTTATGTCTGTCCGCCGTTGAAGCATCCTACTCGCATTATTTAAAAACCCACTCATTCCCAGCCCAATCCCTTTTACTTTTGCCAAACAAATTCTCAGTTAGGTATGCATTTAGCTTAAGTGTATGCTTATCTTGGCATTGAAGGCGTTTCATTCACGTGGAAGTAGGAGTGTTAAAGACTACTTTTTTAATATGCGATTTTCGCATATTACAAAAGTAGTCGAAATACATTTCGCAGGCAAGCAATCCTTCTTCGAGATGGTCCATATTCTTTAAACTACGTTTATCCCCGCAGACGTCCGCCTCTTGAGCTTCTCATCTATCCATCCATCTTGAGCTAACATTTGGCCATAATACACGAAATGGTCCACTTATTCAATTATTTCTCATCGTTTAATAGTTTTAAGGATAGCAAATGTTTAAATAGGGAGGATTTTATGAAGCGCATTGATGAAAAAGGATGTGGGAAAAGGGGAGTGAAGCCTAGGGTCCGACCTTTCTCGAGAATTTTAAGGTTTGGGGGAGCAAAGGAAAAAAATGAACGAAGGAAACGATGGCAAATAAATACGGCGAGGGGAGAAACTACGTCCTATCCCCTATTTACACTCTTTCCCTCCCCTCGCCCCTTCCACACTTTTCCCCATCGCCTCTCTCCGGTAACCAAGCAACACTCCTTCCTCGCCCCACTCCCTCCTCTCCCGCGCCCCAAGAAACGCACTAAATCCTCGTCTTCGGAGCGAGCGGCAAACCTTTCTCTCTCCTCCCCGCAAAACTATATTTCCACGGCTCCTTCCGTCTTCTCTCTCTATCCGTCTCTTCTCTCTTCCCCGCGAGCCTCCTTAACGGCCATCTACTTGCTTGTCACGCCGCGGCGCTTGGAGGAGGGTGCAAAGCCCTCGCCATATTCCTGGCGGGGCCCTTTGCTCGTGTTTGCTCCCGGAGGCGAGTGTTGGGCTGGGAGTTGCGTAGGGCAGGGGTCTGTCCTCCCATTCCCCCTTGTAACCTCTTATTGGTGGAGTACATGGAGGAAGGAATGAGGGGGGGAAGGGAGAGAGATAGGAAGAGGGGGAAAGAGGTTCAAGGAAATGAACTTAAGGATGGAAGAAAATAACTTATTATCGCCGAGATTGTATGCTCACATATAGCAACTACTCGGCCCACTTCAAATTACCCTGAAATGTGATCGCGTTATGAATGAATCTGGGTTAAATGCTCTTTTATAGACAAATATGAGAGAAGTGTGCCTCGTCGGTTTAGCCATGTCTATATAATGGAAGGGAGCCTGATAGCAAACAGGCATACACTAAGGAAAAAGGTAATGGAGTGGATGTGATGAGGGGTAGAGGACGACCACAATAATCATATATGAATGTGATTGAGAAGATTCGGAATAGGAGGAATGTTTACGTGACGCAGTGCGTGAATATAAGGGATACGAAATTGGTTTGCAAGGATATGGTATTATGGAGGAAATTATTTAAATTGGACCGATCTTCTCGAATAAATGGAAACTATAAAATTATTTGAATTTTTCTCCTCGAGAGAGAATGGCGTGACGGATTTGTGTGCATATATTAATACACTTTCTAACCGACTGAAAACAAATAAAGTTAATAATAATAATAATAATTTATTCCACTCCTTAGAGAATATACAAGCATAAATAAAACGTAGGGAATACATTAGTGGAATATAGGTACCCCATAGGTTAACCTGTTTTGGGGTTACCATCTTTCACATTATTACTGAGGCAGCGGCTGGAAAAAACAAAAACTCACAAAGTATAACAGTTTTTACGTTTAGTATTTTACCCTAAGTGCACAACAGATTTAACTTCTTTACATTTACACATATTTATAATAAATATACCTTTGGATACAAATAAAAATACATCAGTACAATACATTAATGAATAAAGATTACCCAAGACCTTTTATTAGGTCTTCAACTTTCTCTTTAGTGAATAGCCATTTTCTTATACTACTCAAAAACTGAGGAACGGAGACTATGTTTGACAATTTATCTGGGAGGGAACAGAAAATCTTTGGAGCAATGTACAAGTAACTCTGTTTGAATGCTTCATTACTTGGTTTAGGGATAATTACACCAGGTTTCTTTCTCAGTCTGTAAGAATATTCTCTCGTTTCCGCTCTGTTCCCACCTCGAATGTAAAAAAATTTTAACACTTTGTAAACAAACAAGTGTCTCAAAGGTAAAATTTCGAGACGCATAAAAAGTGGAAAAGAATTCTCAGTCATTGGCTTCCGCAAAATTATTCTAATCAATTTCTTTTGAGCAGTTACTAAAGGTTTTAGATTAGAAACATAGGCTCCTCCCCAGCATGTTATACCATATTCTAATCTCGAATTTACCAATGTAAAATAGACAGTACGGATAACTGAAATCGGACAAATATAGCGCAAATAATAAAATTTTCTTAATATAAATATCATTTCTTGTTTAAGTTTATTTATATGCTTTTTCCAGTTGAGGTTTTGATCCACGAGAACTCCTAAATATTTAATGAATTCCACTTTCTCAATTTTTATACAATATAAACATGTCCTGCCATTAACACAAGTAACACATTTGTAATATAAATCCTTTTGCAAAGAGCATTCTCTCTTCAAATTAAAAATGACATATTTTGTTTTTTCACTTAAAGCTAGATTATTAATGCTAAACCAATAGTTTATCCGGTCAAGATCACATTGCATTTGATACCAAAGGTCACTTAAATCCTTTGAAGCATAACACAAAGCAGTGTCATCAGCATATGACGTTAAAGTACCATGAAATATACCATTACAGAAATCGTTTGCATAAATAAGGAATAATATTGGTCCAAGGACTGAACCCTGGGGAACCCCATATGTAATTGGCACATATTCACTGTAGCTATTTTGCACTCTAACACACTGGGTTCTTCCACTTAAGTAACTGCGAAACCAATCATTATCTATTCCCCTTATACCTGCTTGTGTTAGCCTTTCTAATAATATGGCATGATCTACACAGTCAAAAGCTTTCGTAATATCTATAAACAAGCCCGCAACTTTACAATTATTATTAATACCTTCATAGACACTGTTACAGAAATGAAGAAGGAGCATTTTCTGTACATTTTCCTTTCAAAAAACCAAACTGTGATTTGCTAAAAAAACTGAAACTATCGAGGAATTTCACCAGTCGAATTTTAATAATTTTTTCTAATATTTTTGAGAAAACAGGCAATAGAGATATTGGCCTAAAATTGTTAAGTTTAGTTTTATCTCCTTTTTTATAAATTGGCACTATCACAGCTGTTTTCAGCTGCTCAGGGAATTCACCACTGAGCATACTTAAATTAGCAATGTAGGCAAAAACTGGTGAAATATGATCACGTATCATCTTTAGGGTGTTGATATCGATTTTATCAAAACCAGTAGATTTTGTGGCCCTGGATTCTCCAATAATACTGCTTACTTCTTTAGAATCTGTCGGCATCATATAAAACGATTTTACTGCATTGATGCTCGTAAACCAACGATCATACTCTTTTTTATTAAATGCTGAGTTAGATTTTTTTCCACACTTCAACTTAATTACAGATTCTTTGAAATACTTATTGAACTCATTTGCAATATCTAAGGGGCAACTTTTAATACCACTATGATTTATGGATTGTATCATGTCAACATTATTTTTAATCTGGTTCTTACCCAAAATGTCATTCAATGTACGCCATAATTTTGCAGAATCATATGAACAGCCTTCAAATAAATTTAAAAAATAAGCTTCTTTACGTTTTGAAATATCATTATCTAATCTAGCTTTGTAGGATTTATAGTAGCGTTTAAGTTTTTCGTTGTATGGCTGATTTCTCATCTTTTGAAACAGAACGATTCTCTTGGAAATTCTTTCGCATAATTCTTTCGTAATCCATGGTTTAATCTTTTTTATCTCTTTATTTCTGACTTTAACGTAACTAGCATTTTGAATATAGTGATTTAGTTTTTCTATGAAGGCCGCATAAGCTTTTGTTACATCGTTTTGCTCATATAAGTCTTCCCAATTACAATGGGACAAAGATTCATTTAAAGTAGAAAAATCAATTTGGACATTATAATCGTAATAAGTTATCGACAGTATTGGTCCCAAAAAGTTGGAGTAACATCCTGCAACTTATAGGGAAGTGTTATGGGCCCTCCAATATTCATCATTTATATAAACAACATTCTAATTTGTATACTGTAAAATTGGATTGCTGGTAGGCTGTCCCGACATCTACAGAAAAACTGCTATAAATTATTACTAGAAGTTCTCTCATTAAACCTCAACAATGTGAGCTAACAACTTCCAACATTCCAATGCCGTATAATGTACTGGAAATAAACTTTTTCTCGACTCTTACCTTTGAATACATATTTATAATCATCTGAGTAGATTACGGCGCGTAACCAAGGACAACAATTCAGTGAGTGAAACTTGATTTCCTTGAGAAGCGTTAGTATCTTCTTTCATTTTGTCCTATGAATTTTGGAAAGCTCAGTGATAGACGCAGTGGCCTACCAGATTGACCACTCATTATACTCCGAGACATAGTTTCCTTTTTTCTGCCCTCCTACCAAACTCCAGCGTCTTAAACTTTCCCGCGACAAATGATCTGAGGAAGACAGGTTGGAGAGGTAAAATGAGGATGGATGTAGCTTGTTATCAACGTTTTTATTTGCACTTGAGATGGAACGGCGTCAATGAACACACTCTTTGTGACAAGAAATATGTAATAAAGATAAATTTCAAGCTATCCGGGACTAGCACTATTTTTTTCTCTGTGGAAATTCGCACACATGTAATAAAGATGCCTAAACATTTTTCATTGAATGTTAGACCAATAAAAAGGTATGGATTGCAATACAACTGAAAATGTATATCAAGTACAAATGTAAAATGAAATAGCTTCATTTGCACTTTCAAAACTCGCAACAGATCTCTGACTTTAGTCTCGAAATTCGTCCGTGAGTCAACGTTCTTTTCGTCAGTTAGCATATCATTTCACGTGATTAGTGAACTCATAACCAAGCAATATCGGGATTTTGTGCTTAGGTGGCTATGAACGCACGATAGGATTGCAGGATTACTTCTAGTGATAATTTGAGATTGCAGAGCAAGTAGCGTGGCTCTGGGTTAAAATGATAGCGAAGGAGAAGAAAGGGGATGATAGGAGGGAGGGACGTGAGTGGGGGAGTGTTGCTTGGAGTGAAGGAGTGTTAAGGGACCGGCGAAGTTTGAAGGATACGTTGCCAGGGGGAAGAAGTGTTCGTAGGAAAGAGGCCGGCGGGGAAGGAGTAAATAGAGTTGTGCATTTGATAATGGAGACCTGCTTGTTACTATGCATGTGTGCATGCACTATATTTTCAGGTATGCATTCAGCCTGTAGACAAGTATATCCAGTCATACTATAAGTTTCAGTGAGGTCATATCCGCGATTATAGCTCGCATTTTTATCGCTTCATCTCTTGAATCGATAATTTATGTGCTGGTATTGAATTGGTAAAAAAATGAAGTTGAATGGTGTTTTGAAGAGTTGCAAATAAATAAATAAAGATTTTTTAAATGGTACTCGGCCGCAACTCTCTCTAGTATTGAGTTACATTATCATTATTTGTCTCTCTATACTGCACACAAGCAGCTTCAATTAATTTTTAAGAAGATGCGAAAACTAAATCTAACTATGCCAATTCGTTTCAAAAGTTATTCTCCTAAATTTAGTATAATGAGGTTGTGTTAAATTTGGAAACGTTAGAGTAAAACAGAAAATGTAATTTTCTTTGAAACTAATCTTTTTGACACCAGCTACTAGGAAAAAGAAAAAAATCCAGCATCCAATTACGTGCCATATTTTGAATGTCATTTGGTGAGCTGTTTCATCATATTTCAATTAGAAGAACCTCCAGTTGAAGAATTTAAAGGTAGGAACTTAACAATGTGGCAGAATGAAAAATGAATTGTAATTCTGAGTTTCCTACATGAGGGGAAGTATTCGTTTCCTATTGGTGTGAATCATATAAACAGATGGAAATGTATTATGAGTTTTAAAAACAGCCATATTAGAACCTGATGTATGATCTATAAATTAATGGTCAGGAGTTACAACTGCGCTTTCAAAGTATAGCAGCCTACGTCCCAAACTTTGTACATTGTGCTTAATTTTAAAGGCTGAATTATGTGTTTCCACTCGCTATGAAATATTATATGCTGCCGTTATATGTCGAAATTTATCTTGATTACTGAATGGTTATAAATATATAATTGTTGTGAATACATACTTCAAAGAAGGTGAATGTAATGTAACTCGTTGATGTTTCAATAAGCTCAATTTTCCTCTTTTTTATCACTCGTTCATGCTTTCGGCTGTTTATTTCTTCAGTGCAAGTATCATTTAAAGTACAGTAAGGATGCAAGTCATTTATTGTGAGTCCTTCACCGGCTGCAGTGATACGTTGCCATATTTTAAAAATATAAATTTAATTTTATCGAAAAAATTGAAGAATTACCATGTCGATCTGAATAAGAATCCATTTATTTTAAGTAAAAATATAAGAACGAGAGAAGCAAGTCTTGGCATAATGTCCCCTTTTTGAAAGTAGTTAATGGGATACGACAAGCCCACATGCATTAATTCCTCCGACGTTGCGAGGTTCCTCTTCAAAAGAGCTGGACAAAATTGCTGAGAAATAAAAATGAAAATAAAAGTAAAAAAATAAAGAATGGTTTATGGAAGTTACCAAATAGAAGAAGTCCACTTGAGACTTGGTCAGCAAAATTTCGTACAATTGAAGTGATTTCGCTATTTTGGGACCATTCAAGTATTGCGTAAAGCGTTTCCTCTTCCATTGTGTTATGCAGGGGAGTGTGGGGGTTCGAGACTATCTTACGAAAGATTTTAGTCTCTACTATAATCCTTTTAGGTCAATTTTCTTTTAACATTGCCGGACGATAATTCTTTATTGGAGCACTGCAAACAAAGAAATATTTTTCTCTCTCGACGCAGCCTCTCTGAAGCATTTTACACATGGATACCTCGCATAGATTACCTGGTTCATGAGAGGCCACATATAATTTTGTAACGCTACACAAATGTTATTCCTTAACTTACCGTATTTTCCATCTCACTAGTCTGCAGTGTCCCGCGTTTGCGATTAGTTCATTAGATTACAACTTCTCAGGCCTCATTTGAAAGAAAGCTTTCATTATATTTTAAGCGCATTTAAGAAATGTTTTCGCGTGAAATGACCGCTACAAGTCCAATCTTATGTTATAAAAAGCTGGAGTGTAATGATAGAATTTAGGTTAAAACGTTATATTGAATGTACTCAGGCGATAAAATTACAGATCACGAAAAATAATCAGCAAAGGAATGACTCTCCTTTTTCTTGAATTTTTCTTCATTTTGCAATGGCATCAACTTATACCTGTAAGAATGTAAGCGTGATTAGATCCATTATGGTGTACTTCCATGAAAGAGACATTCAATCTGTTTAGCAGACTTGTCGCTCTGTAATTTGAAATTGGACGGTATATCAAATTAGAGTTGCATTGTACAAAGTATTACCTGCACATTGTGGTGAATATTTGAATATTGTTTTGAAAAACGGAATATAACATCTCATCTCATTTGTGCAATAATTCAAGAGGTAGTGAGTTGATACTCATTCTAATTGACGCAACGAGAGGTAGGGGGTTTTATGTACCGGATCATGGAGGAGAGAGAGGCTTTGAGTCTTGTACGGGAAGGGAATGGTGCGGGCTTATCCTCAATGGTGCCGGATGTCTGTTTCCTCGGTGATGACCACTGGGAGCGACTCCATTAACGCTGAAGCATATTTCATAAACACATTAAGATACATAAAATCCAACGAAAATTTGGTTCTATACTACTGCGTGTTACTTAGAAAGAGCCCGTTCTGGGCCCGAAAATTTATTGGTATTTCTTTCTGATGTATTTAGAGCCCTCGAGATCCGAGTTCCCAATAACAATGAAGGTCAAGCTCCAGACCCCACTGATGGTGGGGGCCGGATCTTGACCGGGCAGGGAACTTGTCGGGGAATCTCCTTTTCTCCCATCCCGCTTCTGTTTTGTGCTAAAATTTCTTGGTTATTTCTCCCCCCCTTCCACAGTCAGTGACCTAGAGACAATTTCTCCTGCTTCCGGGTGCTATAAAAGAGTAGATCACTCAACGCTTGTCACCTTGAAAAAGGCAAAATACGCCGAAACCTAGGTTGGTCAAAGCGATTGAGAGGAATCATAGTGAGTTCCTTATTTCAGAATGAAAGACACCTTTTACTAGTAAAGACTCATGGATTTCCTAGGTCTTTTCGCATTTTCTCTGCATTGAAATAAAAGAAATGTTGAAGACTTGTATACTTTTTTCGTAATTTAATCTTACATAACAGTCCTTTGGGCCGTTTGATTTTTGAAAAAAAAGAGGCATTAGATATTATAATTCGTTTTGTAGGAATCGTTGTCACTTATAATTTATCTTCCTTCCGTTATAACTAACTTATTCCTTCATATTATTGGCATTCAAGTGAACTCCCATTGTTGTTTTTATGAATAATAAGTTTGAAATCACAAGGGTTTTGCTTGCTGTACAATAGGCAACGTGAAAATTTCTCAACAACGATTGTCATTAATCCAAAGAAAACTTGATTTTAATATGCAATGATCTCACAAAGGAAATGGTTCCAGGCTTGACTTTGTGGAAATAATTCATAGTAACTTAAATAAAACTTTGTATACTCCACTATAGGTTTAATAACACGACCCGGGTTTCGACACTTCGTGTCATCTTCAAGCAACCTGAAGATGACACGAAGTGTCGAAACCCGGGTCGTGTTATTAAACCTATAGTGGAGTATACAAAGTTTTATTTAAATTACTATGCAATGATATTTTGTAAAGTTGTATACCGCACTTATTACATCATAATCCGGACTATCTTGTAATTAGTTAAGGGAAGATGTGAATGAGTTTTCTACAGAGACCCAATCGGAATGAAACCCTTAACTCTCCTTCATTGTGATGCTTGAATTAAACTCCTCGTAAGAAGCATGGCAATCGCGCTTAATCGCTGAAACTTGAATGATTCGTGTTCAGACAAGCAAACTACTTTTTGCATTTAGATATTTGCTCGGATCAACGTTGACAAAAGCCAAGTTCCAGGCATTTCCTCAGCGTGGCCGATTATTCAAAAAAGGACGCTGGCAAGTGCCTGCTCTTAAAGTTGTATTGGCCCATTACGGAGCAATTAAAAGTTTTCCTTTCCGGCAGTCCTGCGGAACTCCTCTGACTTATCACTGCTGCGCTTCAAATGGGATTACGAGCCTTTTGGGGGGAGCAGAATCACTCCACGGCTATCTTCAATCCCCTCCGGCGATAAAAATGGGTCGGTTTAAACATGACGTCTGCAACACTCCGGGAAAACAGCAAAACAACCCACTTTTTCGCGAAAACTTTCTACGGGAAAAAAACCGTGCAGCATCTCGACTCTGTTGATCCACTCACGGTGACTCACGTCCCACCAGAATCGGATGACAAAAGTGACACGACAGAAGGGGAGCAGAGGGGTAGGAAGTAGGCTCATTCGCATGGAGAGTTTTATGTTCTTCGCTGGAGTCTGTCCAAGATAATGGCGTAGTTGATCATTCAAACTTTCGACCAACTGGATACCGTCTTGCAAGGGCCTTTTGGCAAGACAGACATGACACAGACGTGACGCCATCAAGGAAGAGTTGCAGCCGACAATTTTTCAAAAAGAATGTTTTTCTGATCTCGTGTTATTCAATGACAATCGATACTGAACAACAATTGTTTCACGAATTAATTTTTTGAAACTTTTATGAAAGCGTAGATATCAAGCTTGGTGGAAATTATCAATCTGCATAATGGTAAGTGAAAAAAATCTGTAGTTAGTTTCCACGCTCATCTGTAGTTAATGGTCCAAATTTCACAATGAAAATGACACAATGAGTTGAAATCATGGTCAGTGCCTTTAAAATTTTTGCGTGGAAATTCACTGCAAAGTTTTTTTTCCCAATTATGGAGATATAGAACTAAGCTTGTGAAAACTTAATTGGAAACTATAAGAGAAGATTTGATATCCCAGTTTCACCATTGTGTACTGCCCTCAAAATTGTCATCGTGGTGGCATTTACTTACAGCATCAGTAGGCAGCAGAACGAAAATAACATAATTCGGTGAACGATACTGATTTAGCTGAAAAGGTAATAATATGTAAACAATTATCGGTTTTATTGTGAGAAACCCAACGTTGAGAAAGGATATGCTTGCTACAACACAGGTCGAAACATGAAAAAAATCAATTTTCAAGGAAATACGTTGTGACATTGGGTGTCAATATAAAATGCGCAATCCCACCTTTACGTTGTGCAATGTTAAAAAAATATTGCAGCCACTGATGGGATGCCTTGGGTATTAAAACAAGATAAGCTAATATACCAAGAATATTTTCATTTATCACCATGTGGTTTTAAGTCAAATTTGTGAAAAAATAAAGCCGGGAAAGTCATAATTTTGTCGTCAAAACAAGAAAACTTGTTTTTCAATGTGCAGCCCGAGGTAGAATAAAATGGCATTTAACTCTTTTACGACTGTTTGCAAGTACCTTAGGTATTATAAAAATTTACATCTGCTTCTGCATATACACTGAAAAACCATCTAAAGGGTGTGTGGCAGGGGGTGAGTTATCACAAGAGTTATGGTATCGTAACGTAAGTATCACTAATGAACTCACGATGAGTATAAAATAAAATTTAGTGATTCTTCCTAAGTATTGAAACAAATATATGGATATAAGTAAGAGTCGACACAACAGAATGTCATAACCATGTTAACTATCTAATTCAATCTGCATTATTGCCTGACAAATAGTTTCCATAGAATATTTTTTTTGAAGATTATAAAAACAATGCTAATTAGTTCACTCCTTGATGGTGTCTAACGCTTTCTGTATGACCAGCAAGCTGTCTCTTCAATCTATTGATTGTAATAACTCGCGTAGCTTTACTGAGGGCAATCTTATTCGTTGGGAAGTATAAACGGTACACATTGCGTGTCTGAGAGCGAAATTCAACAATCGACAAATTCATTTTCGTTGGTGACACGTTTCGGAGAAGTAAATGGAGTGAACGACTGCCTTCTAAAGAAATGGTTAGGAATAAACGTTCTTCAGCACAAGGTATGCGGAAGACTGAGAAAGCATGGCGCTGAAACCAATGCCGCAACTTCCATGGAATGATCTCGAATGAATTATCTATCACTATTCGTCTATATGATTGGGCTTTCTCTTCCTTAGAAAAGTATCGGATATGCAAGTACCCGGGCTTGAGAGAAATATATCGATTAGAGTAATGCATCGATACTGATACTGATATATCGACACTGTTTCCGTACCCCTGGTTATCACGTACGTGCATTAAATAATTGATATGTTACCAGGGTATAGAACATCTAGATTATTTAAACAAGATATTTTTCCATTCTTGCATTTCGTCTCATGTTATTCAAGCTCAGTAGTCGGGAAAATGTCCTGGAAAGGCATGATTCGGTTGTATGTTTGGAAAATAGACTATGTTTTTCAATAATTACCCGGAATGAGAATATTATGATATTTTAGAGATTCTCCGATGGAGTGACGAGCTGATGAATTGAGCCGGTGTCATTGTGGTGCATAAGGGATGAAAAGGGGTTGGATATGATTTGTGCGCCAGGATAAGATGAGTGTGTGGTTTGGGCGGCGGGCGAGTAGATGGCTCTGGCGGAGAGCGCAGCGGGGGCCACCGAGCGATTGTGTACGCGTGATTAGGTCGAATGGCGCAATGAATGATGGGAAGGCCGGCGTGGGATCTGGAGCGCGCGCTTCAGAAACAGAAGCTCGTCGGAGTTGAGGGAGGCGGCTGAAGCAGCCGGGGGCTGTTTTGACATGGTGGCGTTTGGGGGTCGCTTATGTGCGGGCCTGGGAGGGGGGATGGAAGCGAGGGGGAGGGGTGTTTAGGGAGGAGGCAGATATAGGCTGCGTAACAAGGTTGACGTCGGACGATTTCAATAGGGCGCGCCGGACGTTTAAAACGGTTAGATGCCCCGTTATATGCCCTCGACCGCGGTTCAATGAGCCGTTTTCGGTTGTGCGAGCAAATGGCATCGCACGTCACATTTGCGTGAAAGGCTGACGTGAGACAAAAATCGAAGCGCTTATCCAGTTTTTTTTAAATAAGTTTTCCAACACACAAGTTGAGGCATGGCGTTCACTGCACCCTTGAAATGTTTTCATTCGTCAAATTCGAATAGGACCTTATAATTTCCTCTTTTATAATGAAGATCAAACGCTCTCATTGAATTCCCTAGGTAGTTTGATAGGCGACAAATTATGCTGGCTTCGCGCTGCTATTGTCTTAGAGCTAATTATTCATGTCACCTGTTGTGTGAAAAAGTATAATTGTTAAATTGTGTTTTTTTTGGCACAAACACTTATTTCACCTGTGACGCTAAAAAACTTAACCCTCAATTACTATCGTCGGGTCTGTTTTGACTCGACGTAATTTGTTTTTCCTGGAGGGATGAAATGGCCGCTCGCAGCAACCTTGGCTACGATGTAATCCTAGGGGGAGGAGGGGAGCAAGGCAGTTGAACATGAGACAGTGTGGATGACGGTTGTTGTGTACGAGCAATTCGAAAAATAGGGTCAAAAAAGACCCGAGGATGGTGCGTACGTGGTAGCTAAAACGCTAAAAAACTTAACCCTCAATTACTATCGTCGGGTCTGTTTTGACTCGACGTAATTTGTTTTTCCTGGAGGGATGAAATGGCCGCTCGCAGCAACCTTGGCTACGATGTAATCCTAGGGGGAGGAGGGGAGCAAGGCAGTTGAACATGAGACAGTGTGGATGACGGTTGTTGTGTACGAGCAATTCGAAAAATAGGGTCAAAAAAGACCCGAGGATGGTGCGTACGTGGCCAAAAACCACGATATTAGTTAAGGGTTAAGAGGACCGACGTGCGAGGAATACGTGAAAATGAGACGCCTGTTTGGACGAAAATGGTTTTGACTTTTGGAGCACCCAAAAGTTATGCGCTATAATGGCTCCTTACGCCGAAAAGCTTGCTAAGCCATGCAAGATAGTCAGAGCTTTCCTCTGGCTAACGCCATTAAAATTATTCAAATGAATCATTACTAACACTGAAATATGAGGCAGCGGAATGTATACGAGAGAGAAAAGTAATCTATATTGAGTAAGTTAAACAATCTTTTGAACCAATAACGCTTTAGTCAATGCTCATAGCCCCAAAACCTAGCCCTGAAACGTATTACCTAACCGAAACTATAGTCAAAATAGTAAGCAAAATTGGAGAAACAGTCTTTTAACAGTATATACTAATGAATTGAAATTTCTTAAAGAGACTGAGTATTCAATTCCTAAAAGTGATAGGTGTCATAAATTTCATTTTCAACAAGTTAGTAAATTAGTAAACGTTTGCTCTGGGAAATCTTCTCGGAGACATAGTTGATGGTAGCAATACAATATTGTCGGCTGATTAGAAATTCAAGTTAAGTATAATGAATTAGGAAGTAGCCAAATGTTAGTCTTGACTTAGCCAGAGAAGGCTAAAAATTACACAAAATTATGGCAAACATTTCTGCAAATATATAAAGGTAGAAAAATTACTCAATATTTTAAGTGGGGTAGGTCTGTGGTGTCAGTTAGAGACAATAAGGATGCTATCAATGAGCCGTAAAAGAGCATATAACATACTAGGAGGAATACATAGTAAATATTTCGAATCAAAGCAATTATACGCCATCAGGAGAAAGGAAAGCGTATACGAAAATATATGTGAAAGAGTCTAAGGTTCTACTGATCTGAGGAGGGTATTGACCACTAAGGAAGCGGTCCAGAGGAGAATAGGAGCTTCAATACCTGTTGCTGAAGGTGGGCGCCGAAGATCCGATGGAGCGATAAAATGAGAGGCGGTGAAGAATGTTGGGAATATGGGAAAAGGAAAAGGCCGTGAGAAGACCGGAAAAAAAGATCCATAACTTAGACACACACACCGCGAGACCTACTAGGTTAATTTAGTACCATAGAAATGAAAATATGGTCAGGAATTACTAAAGAAACTAAAAGACAATCGATGCATCAACAAGATCAAAAGAGATAAAAGTAATATGCAGCAGAGAGAACAGAATTTAAGAATGCAGTTGGTTTTCAGAATGGAAAACAATGAAAAGCCTATCGACAACCGTGAATTTGCACTTTTGCCTTTGAAAATGGCTCTCATCTAGAGAAGTGCAAATGAAGCCTGCATGTATTACTAGTAACTTCTGTTTTTTTCATTAAAATGTTTTAATAAAAGTTCTGAGCAACTCATCTTTCTACTTCATTGCAAATTCATTCAAACTTAGGTCGTGGTCGAAAATACTGTGTAATAGTAAGAGGAAACTGTAATAGTTTTGCAATGATTTGTTAAAATATCAAATAACGAGTCAAGTGGTCATACAACGTGTTTATTCGTCTGTTTCCTGAAAAATATTAATTTTAAGTTTTATCAAAATGTGTAAGGAACTACGTCCAAAGCTCAGATATCTCCAAGCGTCGTAAATTAATCTCAATGTTACGATAACTATTTACTCAATAGCTTTCAGCGGAATCCACGGCATGTAATCGCATGCATTGCATAATTGAGGGAAAATGTTGAACTATAATGTTGAAATATATAAACTGCTACTATGGAGGATTGGCATTCGCTTTGGTCTGGTCACGAACCCGGATCCCTCTATACCGCGCCGAGTGCTTTAGCCAGTTGAGCCAAAGAGTCATCCTATTCACTTATAGATTTTATGTATAACAATTTTACAGTGTTTTTCAGCTCACATTATGAACAACGTTGCAGAAAAATGGATAATATGTAGCAAATTTCATGAATTTGTCCAAGAAATTGACAAATTTAAGAGTCAATCGATTCATTGACTTCTTTCTTATTTTTAATTCGCAACCTCCAAGAGCTAACTTCTAGAAGAGAAACGTGATACGAGCATGAGATACAATTTTAATGGCAGTGGGAGCAAGTTCGAGATGGCTCCATTCATCTTAGAATTCTTCCTCGGAGTCAAATACTGGCAAGCGTTCCTGTCTTCTGTAGCATCTAGCGTCATGTTATACAATCTTTAAATTGAAATACTGACATATTAAAAAATAAATCTAAGCTGGAATTTTGGCCGGCTACATTTTTCAAATATCCCATTTTTTAGGTGTATGCAGTAGATATGGGAAAGATAAGGTTGTGAACGAATTATAAAGGGAGGAGGGAATGGGTCAAAGATATGGAGAGATGGCTGTGATGTTAAAGCGGTACGTCCGGGGAGAAATATGTTGCCATGAGTGTCAGCAATTTGGAGGGTTAGAGGAGAGCCAGGGAGTGTTATCTGAGCATGTGAAGAAGGTTTGAATTGACGAAAACTTCGCCGACGGATGATGGAAAGGGCGAGGAAGAGGAGACAAGAGAATCGGTGTTTTCGGGTATTCTTCTTTTATCCGCCTTGGGTTGCGGTCCAGGAGGAGGGATTTTTTTAAGCGGTAGGACAGTCGAGAAAGGCAAAGGTGAGGGAGAGAGAAGAAGAGGGAAGGGAGGAGGTTGTGATGACAGAAATGAGCAGGGGTTTCTCAGGGACCCAGACAGGGGCTTAGGAATTGCTATGATTTTCTGCCGGGATGCGAAGGGATGTTGAAGGGGAAAATCACGGAATCGGTAGATAAAATGTAATACGTCTCTTTGCTTGGTAGGACGAGTTTAGAAAGCGTAAGTGCTTTCCAGCTCTTTGGTCCAGGCAACATGTTATCGTAAATTAGAGTGTCACGTGCATGTGAAACTTTGATTGACATCGTGTATAAGAAATTATTTAAACGATCATATGTTATAATGATAATGTGATAAGTGATAATTCACTAATTGACAAGGGACGAATGTCATTGCTAATCTTACTTAACGTCCTTATCAAGTATGACATGTCCCTCTGTCATAAGAAGTCAGTCTTGTACCACTGATTTTTGTTGCCGTAACCAAGGCAAAAATATTAACAACAGCTCGTTCAATTTTACTGTTGATTTTCAGGACCTCATGAATTTTCAAACGCAACTTAAACGCATCATTCTTTAAGATCGCAAGGCGCAGAAGACTAGCTGACCCACATTTTCCCCTCCGATCAATTCTAAATTGTTTTATCTGCATGTGATCTTACACTTCACGTTTGCAAATATGCCTAATTTCATTTACACGCCAAAGAAACACCCGCCACCAACAACTTGCTGCCATCGGACGGTGTTTCATGTGTAGTAATTGAGCACAGATTTATAAATGTTTGATTGTGAAAAAATCAATGCCTTTCCTTCATATTTTTTGGAATGTAGTTATTTGTATAAGTATCGTTTAGCTTGGAAAAAAACGTCGGGAATACTTCCGTGTGAAATATTTTTGGAATATACACACAATGTAAAATTGATTGACAAGTTTATCTGAAGGATGGAAAATTGAATGCCGACTTTTTTAAAATGAATAATATGCTGATTGCGACAATTTTTTAATTGCTTAATTTGATATAATTATTCCTTTAAACTTTCTAATTATTCATTTACATACCTTTTTTAGTTTTAAGGAAGAGAAATCAAATATGGTAGGCTAAAACTTTGCTTGAGAATTACTTCAGGAGTGAAGACACATTTAATTTGGAAGCTTTTCTAAAATAATGTAAACAATCTTATGGACACAATCTTGATTTATTTTCATCGTAATTTAATCATAATTTAACCTAGAGGAAATTAATTTTTGAAATGAACATGTTCAGGACCTGAAAAGGACGAAAGCGGTCGATATTTTCTGTACGGGAATTGTTTAGTTATGAGTGGTTTGGATTGTTCATTTGAGCATAAGTTATGTTAAATCTCACCATCAGATAACATACATTATTAAAGTGTTTTCATTTCGACTGTTCAGTAGTAGAGAATTCGAGCTTTCTAGTTGTTGATTTCACGGTAGAACGCCGTCTTCAAGATTTGAAAGAGAAAAAATCTGGCTCTATTACTGTAGTTGTAGCTGACAGCTAGAAAATCTGGCAGTAAATTAGATAGGTAGCTGTCTTACTGCCCAGTCAGAACTTTCTGGCAATTTCATTGAGTGGCGAAGATAGTAGTTTAAATGAAGACAGGAAGCATTTATCTCTCCAGCTAGATAGCGTTGCGAACAACTTGCATTGCGAGGCCGTTCATCTTTGATTGTATTATTTCTTTGATATAGAATTTCCGAACGTAAACTAGCCCACCATTAATTTGCTTATTTTGTTGTATTCTTAATAGGCAAAGTATATGTTGTTCAACGTTTTTGTTGATTTGGCAGTGCATTGGTATTCAAAAGAACACCTTGCACAGCATATTCGTAGATTTCAAGGGCTGAACTATGGCAATAAGTGATCAGTAATCGCATTAATGACGGACGTGTTGAACATGGTTGCGGATACACATATCCATAGAGCTACGGATACATCGAATTGACAGACCCTGCTTGCATCGTATTTATCGCCAAATACGTCTTTTTTCCCTCAGATAGATGAATTGCCTATAATTCGTAAACTTTTACTTGGAAGCATTAAAAGCTTTGATATAAAAGGGCACATTTTAAACAAATGAAAAAATCTCATAATTCCATTGGCAATGGCCTCTTGATTGCAGCCACACCATTGCCAATGCAACTTCAATCTGTAACTTTCGTGTAAGATTAGAAAAATATTTCTATTTAATATACCAAAGTTCAGTTCAATTTCTAGTTCTTACTCATCGATAAAATAATTTATGCATTTCCTGAACGCCCAATGAATAACAATGTCAGAATCGTCGACTTCGTGTTTCACGATGCACTTAAAAGAAATAATAATGGCGGAAATATGTAATAAATGGTCCACTGAGAAGCGACTGAGCCAAAATTCGCTAACCGACACCACTAATATTGGAGACACGAGTATATGAATCTCACTTGCCGAGGTTTCTTGCAACAACATTTAGTTGTACAGCTAAACATGATTTGGTATAAATTTATAGCTGCCTAGTGAACGCGACCAACGGTACAACACACCAAATGGCTCTGCAGCTAGATAATCGGCCGATTCAGCTAAACTAAAACAGCGATCCGCTTAAGCAGTAGAACTTACACACTTTTTTTTACTAATATGAACCACCGAAATGAATGCTGATCGACGTTACCCTGAGGTATCAAATAGAATTTTCGTTAAAATAACGGGCTTTGTTCAGAGATTGAGTTCATTAATGTTTTGCAATAGGAGCGTTTTCACATTTGATTTTGAGTTAGATTCATTCATTAGATGTTCTGTTAAAAAATTGATGGCATATTCTCTTAGCCTGGTGTTTTACCTGGATAGAGTATGACGATAACGCAAGAGAGATTTTGTTGAGTAACAAGATAACATAACCTAAACCGACCAATAAAAATTTATCGATTTATGAATTTTTTATCTTTCTCGATATTTTCCAGCAGTTAATTCCTAGTTAGGAATATGAAAGGGATTGTCATACTCCCCTTATAATTTTATATGGAAAAATTTATAGAGAAAAGTACAGAGTGAATATTTCACTTTACTTTTGATAATTTACTTTTGATAATAATTTTATATGGAAAAATTTATAGAAAAAAATTACAAAGTGAATATTTCACTTAACTTTTGATAATTTTCACGAAATGAACTCGTTAGTGATTATTTCTAGTTCATTTCTAGATCTTATTAAAACAGGCTAATGATTTTTTTTAGTTTTTTCATGATGAATCATTTTTGGAGAAATGAAAGAGCTACCTGGTTTACACACACCCGGTAAAGGTAATACTTTTCTCAATACTTTCTCTAAAAGTACTTTGCGAGTTTGAAAACTTTATGACGATAAGGTCAACTGAATCAACAAAATACCTCGAGTGATGAAAATAGGTCAGTGGACACTAATAACCATTGAAAACCGACGTAACCATGTTCTTCATTCAGATTTTTCATGTTTAACTTTCAATGGAATATGAACCTCGAGGCTGATTTCCCTGCTAAAATTAGGAGTGGGCTTTACCTGTGGCTGGTAAATAAATTAGCGTCGCCTCCGCTTATCACGCCCGCTCGCCGTATTCAATTATGTTCGATGGAGGAGAGAGGGATCTATTTTGGGCTCCGCACGCAATGTGGACGGGTGGGGGAGAGCGCGGAAGAGTAGCTCCGGTGCAAAAAGGTTGGAATATTGGGCGGCCTATGACGCCCCGTGATGGAAGGAAGAGATGGGCTGGTTGGGCGGAGGAGGAGTTGGAAGTTCTGGGAGGCAGGCGAGGCAAGGTGGCGAAGGGCGAGGGGGTTTCGAAGGTTGGGAGGGAAAAAGATGAAGAGGCGGAGGTCCGGGTCGGGAAGCAGCCGCCTTGGGAGAGGGCTTTTACTGTGGAATGGGGAAGTATGTGCGTGTGTGTGTGGATGGGAGAAATATGGGGGAAGGGTATGAGGGTCTGTGAGGGTTGGGGGATGTATAAAGTGAGTGCGGGGAGCGGTGGGAGGAAGTGAGGAAGGAAGGCTGAGTACCATTCGATAGCCGTTCCCTCCTTTCCACCACCACCACCGACCGACATCCCCATCCTCCGGTCCAATAGCTTCCCCCTGTTCCTCCCCCGACCCCGTACTTCCCCAGCCCCTCCCCGGGGGCTTCGAAATTGAAAAAGGCAGTGGCTACTTTAGGTCCGGGGGAGTTCTCATCCGCCGCCACAAAGCAGAAACCGACCAGCCCCGAAGTTGAACTAACTCTTCCTTGCCACCCGTGGACGCCGCCTCGCCTCTCATCTCAACACCACCCGCCTCCTTTTATTTCTTCCTCTCCCGCCTCCTGCTCCTGCCTCTTCCTCCTGCGGCTCTGAAAGCGTTCGTTTCTCATCTCTGTGATTCGTTCATAGAGAACCTTTTAAAAAGTGTTTTTCATTTTTTTAGTGTTTACGTTCCTCCGTGGAAAATTTTATCCTCACCCTCTCTGATGTGTAGCAGAACCGAACAATGGCATTGGATGGCGATTGGTTTCGATTGGAAACCACACCGTGTAGAAGTGTTGAATGAACTCGATTGAAAGTATGTAAACGAATTGCAAAGTAACCAATGAACAAAACCATGAAATGTATTTAAACGTATGTTCTCTTTTCTCACATCGAGGATATTCATCTCTTTATGAGTGGTTAGTTATCAGTTATCCCGAAATTGGATTCAAATTATCGGCGTGTGAGGAGTTAATTAGAAAAAATATTATTGTTTGTCTGAGAAACATTTTTCTAATTTTTGGGGCCTAAAATATATTAAGAGGCAGATAAATGAATTGAAATAAATTTTCCCAAGGTCGCTATTCAATTTATTTTGAGAGCGATCGCACAATTTTCTCTGATTTGGCATTAAATTCTCTCTCTAGTTTGGATACGATGATGCATTTGGATGAAAATAGAGGAACATGGGGCAGATAAGAGCTAGGACCACTCCCGCTCCCTACATTTCGAGGACTATAACCACCGCATAGCGAGATAGAAAAAGACGGCGAGAAACAATAGATGCCGTCGGCGGCAGCGTTAACTCTGCTGTGCGATAAGGAATGGGAAGAGGAAACGTCATGTGATTATTCTAGGCTAGGAAAGGGTGTGTCTATGTGGGAATGTAGTCGAAGAGTGGCTAGCTTCATCCGTTCCTATAACAAAGCTGTGACTCGGTTTTGCGGGGTAAATCAAATGTCCCCTGCCCGACTGTAGTTTTGCAACTTCTTCCCCATTGTCTCTTCCTCTTTTTAGCCTATTATTCCCGTATCAACGTCCGTGGGACATGTCCCTCGAGGGTAGTGAAGAGGAGAGAGAGTTTTGGGAGAGTGGCTGCTAATTCCTGCGGTTTTCCCTTCACCACTTCGGGATGCATTGAAATGATTCGCCCGGGGCAAGGACACGGTTTCCGTGTCCGCTTTAAGTCGGACGTTTACTTAATGCGAAGCGGGAACTTGTCGCTCCGATTATCTTCAGCTAAGCACGCTTCCATCCCCGAAGTGAGGGCTCTTATCTTCGCAATCCCTGCCCTCGCTTACGTCTTCCTGTCTTCCATGCGTCTTAATCTGATGTTTCAGACGAGACCTCTTTACCACTTAATCTGTCTAAATTGAAGGATACTGTTATGCTTCTCCAATTACCAATAAAATACAAGATCTGGCGAATGAAAACAGTAAAATAATCAAATTAATGATTTTCAAGTAAAAACACGACAGCATTGCGCATAATTAGCGCTAACATTAAGTTGAAGATTATGTGATTTCACATTCAATTATTAGACCGAATAATTTCAGATCTAATGTATCGTATACCTCTAATAAGAAGTTCTCGCCGGCGTGAAGATTTTTAACTCCAAAAATTATGATTAAGATGTTGTGATTTCACATGAAAATAAAATGACCGAATCATTTACGATCAAATATATATAATGCCTGCAGTAAATGGAAACTCTCGATGTCGTTTTGAATTTTTACTTCAAAAATTATGATTAAGTATTGTGATTGCGCATTGCATGTAAATGGCCAAGTTATTTGCAACTAACTGTGTCAAACGCCCTCAAGAGGAAGCTCTTTTTGACGTTCGCAATCGGAAAGATGATATGATATTTAACTAAAGAATCCGGGAGTCCATAATGTTAAACTTTGATGATACGTCGTGACCAGACATGGTTCAAATGAGGATAGATATTAGCTGGCCATTATTATTCGATATCATATTAGTTACGATCTTATAATTTCTTCTAATTACTACTACTCACGCTACGTATATTTTTAACGCCGGTGAATGAAAGGAGACACTTGAAAAGCAAACGGATCGCATGATCTCCTACAAAGACGGGAAAATTTATGTCAGAGCATTTATCAACATTGTTCCTAACTGGTGGCGATTTCAGCGCAATTAATGCATCCTTCATTCATTGCAGAGACGGAAATAATCCAGTAATGATTGTCTCTCACCAAATCCGATTATTTTTCGTGTAACGGCTCCGGGCCGCGCCGGTGCATGATTATCGAAGAACCGATAATTTATCGTCGACAGATAGCGCTCGATCATTCGAGTGCAGCTGGGGAAATCATTTTGTCGTAGTGACACGTCAATCCACTGTCGCTGACCGCTCTTAATCTGGATGTCATTTGCATCGAGGCTGTTCAACCAACTCCAACAATTAAGAACTTCCGAGTTTCGATTTTATTTACACGCTCATGATTACAATGGATTCACAATCATCGTCATTCGTTTCTTTTTACACGTTAGTGCTATTTTTACCTCAGAAAAGGCAACTTTATATCCTTACCAAATAAGATCGCGAGAAAAGATTATTGAATTTCAATTTTTCGCGAAAATTAAGATGAAAGTAACATTAATGAATTTGTCAATTTAGGGAGAATTTTAGCATAGCTTATAAACTCATTTTTAGTTAGTTTATGCTAAACCTATTTGCCGGCCTTCAATAAGTTTAGCCCAAAAACCCTTATCATACTTATTATCTAACTCGGCCTCAAGTGAGTTTTCACTCTAATGCGGCCAAGCTAAGAATTAAAGAGGGCAGTATTTTGATTTTATCTAAACAAGAGCTTTCTGAAAATGATAGAATATAAAGGCGACCCTTTCGTGTCCCATGTTTACTGATTTAAGGACTTCTTGGCTGACTCGAGCCAGTTCGTTGCATGTGGTAAATTTCTTCGCCTATTCTATGGCTTTTGGTGTAGGGATCAGTTTACTAATTTTGTTACAAGGAACAACTTCTCTACTTCTGGCATGATTTTGCTTGGTCATCACATTTTCCTAAAAGAAATTAGTTTTATTCCTCCTTACAAGGACAAACTTAAAGGACAATGGCACACAATGTAGTGGCTGAAGCTTTGTACTCAATCGCCCAAATATTGTTTTCAGATTCCGTCCATCACAACGGGAAACTTTTCCTCAATCCACGACGTTGTCTTATTGGAAGCTACGTTCAGTGACTGCTGACTGAAAATGACGTTCCGCAGAAACTGAGTGTACAAACCGAAATCCCATTTTGCCTTACAAGTGCCGAGGCGATATGTGTGTTGAATGAATTGAAGTTTTCACTGAGATAAATTTTGTCCCAGTTATAGTTTCGACTCCTCTGTTCTGTCGCGCAAGTAAAAGGGTAATTTTGGTGAGGGGCCGTAAATGCTGAATTCACATCCGTAAGACCTGGGTTCGGAACCTTGCAGCGCAAAAAATCTACATTAACGAAGTATTGTACTAGCCACCACTATAGGGCGTGGTACGGACTGATTCTGCACCACGAATGGGGCATCCGTCCCAGTTCTAATCAGAACCGCGCACGTTCCCCCGGCCAAAATTTCGAAGGATAAATCCATCGCAACTATTAACGCCCGTTACTGAGCGAGGGAAAATTCTATTGGTTATGTGGTTTATTTTCTTAAAATTTTGCCTGTGATCATTTAGACTATAATAGTTTGGTTCTAGTAATATACGTTATCGTTAGGAAAGAATAATTGTGTACTTCGAACTTGCGCCAAATATTTAACCTATATTTTTCCCTTCGATCAGTTTGAGATTCTCACCCTAACCCTTTTACCAATTCGGTAACACTGCTAAGTATATCGTTACAACTTTTTACAAATCTTGCTGCTCTCTTCTGTATTCTATCTACGATGTTCTATCTACGATACCTCGTGTTTCTGATACTAGACCTTCTTCGCTAGGGTCCCATATGCTTTCGGCATAATCCCAAGGAGGTCCCACCAACGGAAAATAGTATCGCTATTCAACTTTCTTGTCACATTTCTCTAGCACTTTTTTTAATTAATACCAATTTACAATTGGCCTATCCGCCAATTTCCCGTACGTGCTACACCTAAGATAGGTGTGTTGTACGGACGGATTACGCACTATGATTGAGCATAGCTCTAGTAAGGGTCACACTTAAATATTTAACTGACTCTACATTTGATAATTCGGTTTGATTGTGTGCGATTTGTTGAGCGGGTTATTCTTTTAGCTAAGATTCAATAAAACCCTACTTTAAACTAATTTTGACTGTCAAATTATGAATTGAACAAAGATATTTCATTTTAATCAGTATCGCTACTTGGATGCTATGAATAGGGAGCACATTATGAGTACTACAGCGTATTAAGAGTGAGATGCAAAGTGTGGACCCCTCGGGTCATTCGTAATGCCGCGTAGTCCTCCGTCTTTCCTCCATAGTCCAAATGATTTATCTCTCGCTCTAGCTCACTTACCTACTCGTGTTGGAGCAACAGATCTCTTGTCGATCGCCATGCAAAATAACAATCCCTCAAGACTTCCTAATGACGCAACGTCTTATCTTTGATCTGTACTAAATTGATCAGCTTGACAGCAATGTTATCTCATCGAGCATAGCACTAAAAGTATTTTATGAAATTAAAGCATAATAATTGTTCTCAAAAGCCGGGATATGCTGGATAATATGATCTTCTTAGTACATGGTTTACCACGCTTGTGGTACGGCACGAGTCGTTGGATTGGATTTTGGGGAGACGACCGACAGCTAAAGTCATTTGCGCCATACGGGATAGGTAAGGGAGGAAGGGTGGATAGAAACCCGGCGTCGGCATTAGCCTGCTCTTAACGAAAGGCGCCAAGGGGGCCACGGTTTAAAGTCTCATCCGATAGACGTAGTACTGTACTTGAAGTGCCCTCCACAAGACTTTCAAGTAGGGATCGGGTCTCCTCTGAAAAACATCCTCCTCGGCAGGGATTTGAACCCTAGCCGTCCGTATGGTTAGCAAGTACTCTAGCCACCACACCAACCCGATCCCCGGCACGAGTCGTATTACCAAGACGTTGAATAATATGCCGAAGGATTTCTTAGTCTGTTTTATTCTCGGAACCGGACAAGTCAAACGTAATGATGTGATTTCCTCTTCTTACCTAAGTTACCTCCAAATCAAACGAATGCATGTGTACCTTGGCGTCGTAGGCGAATGATGTATTTACGCAATAAATAAGGAACTGCATGTTTTGCATTTGCGATAACGGAGAATTTTAAGCAAATTTTATGGCTAAATCACAAATTTTGATTTCAGTGGAAAATAGCACGATTTCTAAACATTTTGTCGTTCTGCGCCATATCATAGAGCAGATGGGTATTTTCATCAACTGCGATGAAAGATTGTCAGCAGATAGAGACAGAAGGCACTTAACATAGTGCTTCAGCTATAGATTTCAAAATGATCCGACTATATATGCGCGTGTGATGAGGAAATATGTCGCAAGGGCCGTGACGATGTCCATTTCCACAGTAAGGAAAGATGACTTGTTCACGCCTTTTAAGGCGAATGGGAACAGAATTCCCCTTTTCGGGTTGTCCATACCCTAACCAGGATAATGCTTGGGTCACTGCTTGCACTTTCTCCTCCCTAACAATATGTCGTTCACTACTGTCCATAGAGTTAGAATCACTGCAATTCTAAAATCCATGCACAGTGGAGTGTAATGTTTGATTATCTAACTGCTTCGATATCTTCTCGCTGTACCTTGAGCAATGGTTTCTTTATCTTTGAAATGTATTTTTTATCACGACGTTTTGACCTTGCGATTTAGATGTCATTGTTCGTGCTATTATAAGTAGGCCTACACGAATGTAAAACCCCGAAGCCATTCTATTTTTTGCACTTTGCTTTCATTTCCCATTGCCATAGTACATGCTCCACTTGCTCACCGCATATAACATTTAATCGATAATGTATATGTTCACCATTCCTCATGGATTTTTTCCGCCATAGAAAGATTACCCCTTAGGTTTGGTTTGCCTTTGCTTATGCTTGACGCTTTAACATCATTAACGAGTCAGTTTTCCCCCTTCGGCTATGGCTGTAACCATTGAAGCGTTTTTAGTTTCGGAGGAAAGAAAATGTCTTTATTAACTCCTTGTAACACTTACATTTATTAAATTATAGTAGCGGTAATAGCTAAAAGTGTTACTACTTACTTTTATATAATACTCCGCGTCGTACGCGAAATGAAACAATTAATATTTATATCAACTAACCTTTGTTCAATCTTCCTTCTTCTGCTCATCTCCGCTACAGGAAATTTAGGTAGCCTTTCTAGTCTCAATGATAACACTTTACTTTCGTTTATAAGAGATCTATTTCATTCAGTTACCCTGACTGCACGTGTGACTCCAATTTAATCAACTCCACAAAGAAATCACATTACAATTCACTCAAATCATATATTCACTCTTCAATACCACGGAAAAATTCCTTTGCGTCTGCTGGTCACACATAAATTAATCACTTGCCCCTCAACAAACATATATAAATCCTTCAAATTTGGGGAAAACATAAACATTCATCAAATGATTACAATGCGGGACAGCTGGTCCCTTCAAATACCTCACATCGAGTGTCGTAAACGGTGGGTGTCGTCTATACTCCCAGCACCATGCTCCAACGCCTGTTTCTTTCGTTCTTCCCTGTCCGGTTGATTTCTGCGTTGATAGTGCTCTCAGCTATTCCACTGCTGATCTCTCCCGCTTCTGTCGATCGGTAATTCGTTCGGCTGCTCCCCGGCTATTGCTGGCTGCTACTGCTTGGTGACTATACTGGCCCCTCCGGATATCAGCACGCATGTTGCACAGTATAATTAAATCACTTCTTCTTTGGTTCGCACTAACTAAATAAAGATAACTTCTTTGGCCGATTGTGGCTTAATTGAGACCGCGTTCGGTCATGATAACGTGCAATATCCTATTCTGCGCTCCGGCATAGTGGCGTGCAGCTTTCGGGGTTTTACAGACAGTCCTGTCTACGTGCTCGCGTTCGCTAATATACTGTTTTGTCTCCCCATTGTTATCCTCCTAGAAGTTTCTATGTGACGTACTTCCTCTCTTCATGGTTCCGGCTTCTCGAAAATTCTATACATTGTAAAATTTTCCACGTGTTTGCTAACTCCCGTCACGTGGTACCCAATATGGAGGAATGTGTTATATTATAATTCTTTAAATATAAATAAATATGCATGAAACTAAAATACCGATATTCTAATGATACCAAATCAATATAACTGAAAAATCTGCGTCACCTTACGTCTAATTTGGCTGCCGGGGTTTCAAAAATATACATAAATATTTTATACGTCGCCGTAGCTGAGACGTGAATACGTTACATCCTCTTGTAAGATTTTACTGACGCGACCCGACATTTAGAATACTTTCATCAAGTTAGGCCTTCAACCGTTTCCTTTGTGTTTCTATTTTTCTCATTTACCGTGTAAAATATCATATATTGATTTAAAGCCCTCAGTTTTTACTGTGATCTTTGTAGGCTTATCACAAGAAACTGAAATTTCATTGGCAGATTGTATCTTCCCGGGTAAATAGCTGTGCTTTTTTAGTAGGTTTTTAAAAATCTCTGTATTACCTGACAGGGCGCTGTTCTTCTATTCGGCTACTTAAAATAGGCCTTTTCTTCACAACACCCGTCCATACCTAGCAATTCTTGCATAGAAAGCACGGAGGGGAATCTAAATTGCCTTGATGCTTTAACAGCTCTCTTCATTATAATTTCTTGAATAAAGAGATAACCCTCGCTTCGTTTCCCCCGTCACAATGTCACGCCAATTTTTGTGACCTTTTCATCTTCCTTATAAAGGTTCTCAACGTACCTTTCTGATTGAATGAGACCGTTTTATTGGACAGCCATTTTACTCAAACAGGACCGAAAATTTCAATCCTGTAGTCCTATTTTGACGCCTTCATTGAGATACGGGCAACATCTGGCTGCACGTGGAATGCAACGCCCGGCGTCGTACGGGGTGCGTCCTGAAGCCTTTTCCTTCATCTCCCGGCTCCGGGCACTGGTTTACGAGGACCTGATTTCTCGTATTTCTGAGGCTAATTTTCCTCTGGTTATGAACCTTACATATTGCCAACTAATCCCCCTAACCATTATTGCCCTATGGACTATATAATTTTTGCTCTTCTCGGTGATTTGAAAATTTCCTTATTGTTCTTTCTGCCATATATCATCCAAGAGTTCACTTTTAAACCCACCTTTTGGAAACAAACATAGATGTTTTAGATGTTAACTTAGTTTACTAACTGACTAAACTATTTCGTCTCTTTGTTTTTTTCAAAGTCACTATTCTTGCTTATTTCTATTCATTATTTATGTAAATAACGCCTCTTTCTCGAAAAATAAAACCACTTGTGTGAAAAAAATAACAACAATTTCCACAGAAGAACCTCACCTTTTTTCGGTCCCCAGTTACATCTACACCACCATATGGGGTTCATATAAAAAAATGATAAATACTCGATGTATAATAGAACGGAGGAATGAGAACCTTAGAGAATTTGTGTAGACCACCTGCGGATCAGTTAATGTCTCAGGCGTCATAAGAGTCATAGTTATGACGGATAATAACTGACGGAGGACACGAGAGAAATTAGCAGGCCATAGGCGGGAGAGGGAGGGAACCCATGGAGCAGGGTGGAAGTCGACTTGCTCCTATTTTTCATCTAACCATTCAAAGTTTCTCCCACGTCCACCAGATCAAAGCCGTGAAAATTGGGTGAGTAAATTAAGATTTCAATTCGATCGCTCGTTACGAGAGGAACCGCACTAAAAGGAGACGGGCTATAAGTCTACTCGACTGCAAAAGTGTCATACTAAGGGAGGGGGAAATGGTTGAACATCTTACTGGGCAAGAGGACGGGAGCATTCAAGGGTCGTAAGACTAGGAGTTTGGTAACAGGGTGGAGGGAACTCAGAGAGCTGGGGGTTGAAATGGTGTTCCGAGGGTGTAAAAAGGGACGTGGGTGGGGGTGATTGTTGGGTTTGAACGATATACTTAAGAAAAGAGACGAAGGAGGGATAGGGTGGTGGGAGGCTAAGACCAAGTTTTCCTCCCCTAAAACTCTTCGAGAGCAGAATCTAGATTCGTCTGGATACGGCACAATTCAGTTACCAGCGGGGATTGCAACTCAAACTAACGGAGAAGAAAACTGTGGAGAGGGAAGCAGTATCTCCCAGCTTTCTCTATCTCCCTCTCTCTCTCTCTGCCTTCTCCCACCACTTCACGTACTATTTCTTCTTTTTCCCGCTCCCGAAAGATCGCCAACTCCCGTCGCTCCACATCTCAATGCCACCGCCTCCCGGCCATCTCAGCTGCCCGGCTTCCAACACTCGGCACTCTTCGCGGTGTTGGTCCGAAGTTAGCTCTCAACAATAGTCTCTTTGCAGGATACTGTTTTTTTTAGCTGAGCGAAAGGTGTATCGTTGAGCGGCTGATTTTTTTCTAAGGCGGTGGAAATGCAGGTTGAAAAAAGGAACGACGCTCCAATGCAATTGTATAGAAGAGAGAAGCCCGAATCCAATGAAGGAGATAAACAATTAGCGGGAAAGCAGCGGCAAGAATGAGATTACCACGAATGAGCGCGAAAGAGGGAATGTGGAGAATTGTTAGAGAAAGATTCTGAGCCGTTAGAAATCAAAATCTGTTGTTTTGTGTTGGAGAAGTTAACCAGACAGTTGATGGATGGTTGATCACAAGCTATGACCCATATGGTATTTAATTCATGGATATTTTTAGATACTTTGTGTACTAATTCCCTTATTTGTTTTTTAGGATGAAAAACTAGATGATAAGCCGTAAAGATTCAATTCACCAGCAAAAAAGAATGCGGTGCGCATCTCACAGTTGACTGTTGAAGGCAGTATTAGGACCAATTTAATATGCTGAAGATCAAAATGCTATAATAATTATTTCGCTCTGAGCAATTCTCGTTTAATATTTACTCCTGCTACACGTGTACACCTGTGAGAAAGTCAAACTGAAATAATTTAATGTTTCCTTGCTATGACTACATGTTAGAAAAAGTTTGTCTGGTCAGATTGGAACTAAAAGAGGAACTAGGCAGAAATATTGCACGAAAGCTGATTTTTTTACTTAAAAATCTCTATTAGGATTGTTTTTGCATCAAATTTATGAATTTCGTTAGATGAGCGATAGAGGTATAAAATAAATTACACGGTCTGGAAAAAGAGGAATAATTTTAGATCAAGCGATCTTTATTTGCTTAGAAAATTTATTTCTAAGGTGAAATTCTTCTCATCTCATTAGAGAGATAGTTTATCTCTGCTGGAAAAGTTTTTAATGAACATTTTCCTGAATTTTATTGCCAGTGAAATAAAACTTTTTCAAAATTGTGATCTACAGTATGAAGTATCTATATTTAGCATAAGCGTTATATATCTCTTGCACATAGTTTTATCCGATGAGAACTACTTTTGGTCTATATTATTGTGAAAAATTGTGCACAATGACCATATAATTAATAAATTCAGGCTTCACTTTGTGGAACCTCTCCATATCGGAAATAAAAACATTCAAGTAATGGTCCACTAATAAACCCGGATCGTAAATAGTAAAAAATATTAGCGGACCATTACTTGAATGTTTTGATTTCCACAATGACCATGTTGTCGGCGCAATATCAGACTTTAATTTTCCCTATCATAAAACCAGAGTTAGGTTTGCCGTTTTTTGAGATAAAACCACTGTTTTGTCAATAATTGTTTCTTGCTTTGTCTCCTCGAAGCGTCTATTTTGGGCATGGATTGACTCTCGTCTGAAAGACTTATGTTCATTGATCCCGTACATGCTTCCCAATATCATACGATACTTGAAAGCTGTCATGTTAGCGATTATCCTCGTACTTTTGCTGGGTTAAATAGCATATGGTGTACGGGATCTATGAACATCATTCTTTCAGACGAGAATCCATGCCCAAAATAGAGGCTTCGAGGAGACAATGCAAGCTTTAGCAAGCTCGATGTATATATCATACATGACCCAGCACAAGACATAGTATACCAGTAGTTACTAGATATCAGGGGCAAAATTCAATAATTAAGGTATGTCTTAGAGGGTTTCATGCCATCATTGACTTGTACTGGTGGGGAAACGTTAATTTCATTTTCATTTTAACTCAAGTCTACTGAAAGCAATCAATGACATCAGGTGACCAATCGGCAGCTGGGAAATTGTTATTTATTTTTAAATTTAAATTTGATTATCAGTGAAATCCAAAAGGAGAAATAGATAGCACTGATTTCAAATAGTGAAGATCGCACATCGCGTGTAACACCTGACGTGATCGGCCGAAGGCTACTAGGCCCTACTGGAAGCAAGTGGCAAACTAGTACCTACCTTATCAGTTATGCAATATAGTAACTCAGTATGATATCGATTATACTTGTTAGCCAGGATGCTGGATCTATATCACGCGATACTGGGAGTCTGTCATGCTAGCAAGTATCCTCGAACTTTTGCTGGATCAAGTAGCATGTGGCGTACGGGATTAATGAACAACAGTCATTCAGACGAGAGTCAATCCATGCCCAAAATAGACGCTTCGAGGAGACAACAGCGCGCAGATGACCTTTAGCGAACTTCCTATTTTGCAAAGCGGGCTGAAGACAGTCCGAATATGGAAGCATGTAGCACAATCATCTATCCCCATCCTATGCACATTGCAAGATACTTAGCCGTCTTGTTGGGTGGGATAAGGTGCTTCATATACGTCACCACCGCGTCACGTTCCAGCATGCTCAACACCAAGCAGATTTGGAGATTCGGCCGCGGCGAGTGATGAGTCGGTCCTTAGTCCTAGCGACGAGCGACCGTCTCTTTTCCGCGATAAGCAAGCATTATGTCAAGCACTTGCAGTTGTAACTAATAAATTTAGGCTTGACTTTGTGGAACCTCTCCATATCGGAATCATAACAAGAATATTTTGATTTCCGACTTGCAGGTATGCTTATTATAGGAATCAGGGTACTGTAGCGTTGAGTTTAGTAAAAATAAAAATCAACCTTTTCAGGAAAGCGAAATATGATTGCATACAAACCGGTTTATTTCTAGAAGATAGAGAAATTGAGATATTTGCAAAATGATTTCCCTACTTGGCTGGAACAAATTTTAAAATATTTTCCCAATATTAAGATTTATTACGTTGAAAACTTTTAAATGGTTAAAATTGAAAAAAGGCGTAACTATTCACGAAAAATGAGCTCAAACAAAAAATAGGTATTTTTAATTCAATAATCACTCACAAAATAATAGTAATAAGCGTTTATTTCTAATTCAGTTATTGGTAAAATTTGAATTCACCAAAAATACTTCGAGCAATAGTGGGCCTAGTGGCTAAATGGAGAAGCAAGTCTTTGGAAAGCTGGTCTCTGGAAGGTGCTAGGGTTTTTTTTTTATTTTCCCAGTCAAGGCGCATGATTTTTCCACCGTGAATTTCACACAGTTAAAAAGTAACCAGATACCGATGGAGGGGTACACCTCCTCGAGCGAGGGGCAATGAATTCAAGGGGTTTCATCTCAGAGGTTGACCAAGGGGCGTGAAAGACAGATTTTCCCCTCGGAAGACCTCACGCTTTGGTATTACTTCGCCAGGCAAGGTCCTTCTCTTCAGTTGAGTTGGCTGTCACAATGTATTGTTTATATGAGTGATTATTAAAGGGATGAAAAATCAATCGTCAAACACAGCTTTAAATTTATAATTATTCACTACGCTTATTACATATCCTTGCTTCGAGCTAGCGCTTAAAGTTACGCCAATTTACTTCGGCCTGTAATGTTAGAAGCTCTGATAATATTTGAATTAATTTTTTACTGACAGTATTTATCACAATAACTTCAAGCCTCTTACTGACAGTGGCAACTCCGACAATGAAACATTAACATATGTGTCCGTAATGGCAAACCTATGACACACGTGTCAAAGGTGACCTGCCATGGTATTTTAGGTAATACAAATTGTTTACAAACTGTCAACGCTCAGGTGCAGTAAACACATGCTGTGATAATATACTGTGATAAAAATGAAATTTTGAACACTTTTTTAGTAAAGTATAATAAAACATGTGTATCCACTGCCTAATTACATACAATAGTATCCCACTCATCAATCTGGCAATATTGATTTCGATCGCTTTCCGTTTCTATAAAGAGAGACGAGAGTAAGTGGTGGAAGAGCCAAAGTCATTGCTCGACGTTCTCCGAGGCAGGTAATAAAAGCATGATTGACCAATAAAGGAATTCGTTGTAGCAATAGCCAACTCTTTCAAGACATGTGGAATGAGATGTGACTATGGACAGAAACAATAGAACATTTTGGGAACTGTGTAATGAAACGGTAGTACACAAAACGAGGAGGAATATTATTGCACATTTTGAAACTAATCAATGCCAGCTCTTGAAAAAAGTCATAAAGGATTAAAGGAAGGAATACTTTTCCAGGAAGCTACATCCCCGTAAAAGGCAATCGAAGTTCATTCCGATTACTAGATGTTTTAGCCAGAAATCTCAAGCGATGGCTTTTATCACAATATTTCCCTCTACGTACTTTAGCGAGACCAAATTATCAGCGTTAAATAATGTTTAAATCAATAAAAAAACCTGAAAGATGAATAATGATGCTTTTGCGTTGGCTTGCAGAGAAAGAAATGACAACCTAAATTTGAAGATTTTTCAAATGAAATTCTTCAACAAAGAAATAAATTATGGGAAGAATTTATTTTTTTGCTTATTTATTGAATAAATACGTGACGAATATAACGCCTTTTTCTAATAAAGCTAAAAATATCACTAAATAATAGATGCATTTGGGTATGACACGGCACCCGAGTTAAGCTAAGCAAAGTTTTCTTTACGAATTTCGACACTCAGAACGCAAAAAGTTCACCATCAATGTTGTAAGGAGGATAGGTTCGCTGATATTATCAGGTATTAAAATTTCGATATCACCTAAACCATTTTAATATCAGTGAGATAGTTTTGGAAAAAAAAAGTGTGCAGGAGTACGTAATTATTTCTGAACGACCTAGGGAAAATGTTAATAATATTCCTGACTGGTATGATTCCAAAACTAGCTGAAATAGCAAGGCAACGTAATTATTATTACAACGGACTATTGTGCTGTTCCTTAGCTCTCACCTTAAATTCAGCTTAATACGATCATATAACCATCTTACGAGGGAGGTTTATACCAACTCTACAACAGCATTGCAAGATACTTAGCGGTCTTGCTGCGTGAGATAGGGTGCTTCCTGTGCGTCACCACCGCGTCACGCTCCAGCATTCTCAACGCCAAGCAGGTTTGGAGATTTGACCGAGTATTTGGACTTAACAGAGATAGTGAATTTGCCTGGTCACAGTTAACCCCGTCGATGCAGGACAACGTCTGCTTTGTCGACATAATAAGATGGTCGTATATGTATGAACAGGTGGCAAGTCATCCATCAATATTACACGTTCTTTGTGGACAAACAGAATAGTTAACGTCGAGCCGGTATCCCTCCGTCTAAAGCCACACATGACTCTCCGTTTAACTACTAAGTCCATTGCACACGCTCATAAAAACTGCTTATGAATATTCTAAAATGTCTAAATGTTGCGGATGCGCGAAGTCAACTTGCAGCAGTTTGTTTGTCTCTTGTTTTACTTGCAATCAAAACTCAAAGGCTCCTGTTTTGAAACTGTTCTAGCGAAAAAATGCTGGCGGAAAATTACAGCGGACGGCCGTTAGATACAGCCAACGTCTTGACGCCTAATGGCAGACATGATGTTGAGTCATTTTTTGCTGAGACGTCTACTCGTAACACAAAGTTAACATAAAGTTTTGATACTTCGAAGTAATTTAGTCAATTAGGAAGTACTTTCTAATCAACGGTGTGCAAATATGGCGATTCGTTTATTCAGATGTAAAACGGTATGGACAAATCATTGTAAGTTATCGAAATATATTGGCAGACTCACAATAAGTAAAAGTTCATCGTTCTTTCAAAATGGGAATCATCAAACTTTTATGTAAACTTTGCAACGCACTTTTATTTTTAATTCCTCTCCCGAATCCTTTCTAATGAAATTACTCTGTTAAATAAAAACCTTTTCCGCCTCATCAGCCCATGATCTACGTGCATTTGCCTTTTTCAACCCTCCCCAAATCTTTGTATTTTTTTCTTCCCTCTCCCTCGTGGCTACGAAATAAATTAATGAAAAAAAAACAAACATTCCGTACATGACGAGGCTGAAAATCGGTGAAACGCGTCGTGCAAATAAAATACCTTGATCAGAGGAGTACAAAGTGTTATGACACAAGTGTTATGGCTCAAAGTGCTATGACATGGAAACTAGTGTTACTTTGAAAACGAGCATTAAGAACTTCTCCGAAGTGAAGCCTGCAACAGTGAAGCCCATTGGCAAGTGTATAGATGTTTGTCATGGAAATTTATTTTTTAAATATGTAATCCGAAACTTATTTGCTCAGAAAACAACTTTACGACACAAGAGTTCACTCATGGGATTGAGATCAGCTCTTGCAAGCGAATTAGGTTGGTATCAATGACATCACCTACATTTTAATTTTTCGGATCTAATACCAAAAATAGGTGTAAGTATGGGTTTGGTGTTTGGTGACCACCACTATGAACGAGAATCGGCTAGCGGATCGAGTGGTGAATCAAATGATATTCGCGTGTAATCCCCGAGGAAAAGTTTTCATAGGATGAATCTTTGACCAAGCATAGAAGGAAGCGTATTTTGTATCATCCGGGTCTTCCTGATTCACTTATTTACACTCCCAAAAAACTTCGCCATGGCCAGCTCCGGGCCTGATTGCAGCAAAGCAAATGAAGAAATCCATAAATGCGATTACTTATTACTAACGGGTAACGATGGATAAAAGGAGGAAATATATTGCAAATTAAATCGGAAAAGTGATAGTTTTTCTCCTTACATGCCATGACGATCTTAAATTTACAATGTCGATTAATACTATTCGATGCACAGGTATTAGCGGATGTCTGTTGGCAGTCTTGGTCGCGCCAATCGTAAAAAGATCGATGTCACTTGACTCATGTTATTTTTAATGCTATTGAACAAGAAGAGACAGATTCGGATGAAAAATAGTGATATACAGATGTAAAATTTATATGCATATCATGCTGGCAACAATTTTGAACGGATGAGCGGTGAACACATTTGACATTTACGATGAAAGACATCTGTAACTAAAAAAATGATTTGTAATTCTACCCAAGAGGCGACTTCCTTTTATTTAGACTTTATTCGAGCCCATTCATAGGGTAATAAGTGCACCAAGACCCTAGTTATTTTATCAGACACAGAAAAACCTTTCTATGGCTTTAATTCCAATTTGACATCTTATATTAATTTTTTTTAAATTACCGAGGAGAGTCTTTCTCGTTGATGACATTTTGTTAATGGTCACGAAATAGGTTTTTAAAAGCTTAACTTACCAGTTGTGCACAATTTTTTAAAAAAGCTTTTCTTTCTTCTTGTCTTGAACACTTGGGAACATTATTGCAATTATCCAAAGTTTTCAGGAGAACAGAGAGGCCATTTGTAGTTTTAAGTGGAGAGTTGGCCAATAAGCAAGCATCGCTGATGCCTTTATGGAGTATATTTTCTGTGAGCTTTTAAGTTGGTTCACATTAAGAGCACCGTCAAATTTTTTCGCTATATATTTTTTTCTTATTCCTCGCTTCCCATTTGCCCGTCAGGGGAAGAGGTGGGGGGGACTCCTATCCGTGGACCGCCCTCTGTCCTCCACTTATCCATCGGCAAAGCTTTTATTGCCCTCACATTTTTCTTCTTCCTCCCTATTTCTTCGAAACTTTGAAAAAAAAGAAAGTTCTATTTCGCTCCACCCACCCTTCCAGCCCGCCCGTCTCACAACTTTTGCTCTTTCCCCGCAACTTCTTGCCCCCATTCCTCCCTAGTTCCCCCCCGCTCTACGCCCACAGACCCTCTTCCCGATTCGATTCAAATGGCAAGCAGCAGCACAGACCATCTTCGCGGTGTCGAACTCTCGTGGAGCGGAGGAGCTGAGAGAGAGAGAGGGGCCTCTCCGAGTGAAGTACCTCAAAGTGCTCTTCCCTCTCTTTTCCCCCAGAGCACCCTGGTTTCATTGTTTCTTGCCCATCGTCTTCGGGGAAGAGGAGGGTGGACGGCGCGAAGTTTGGCCAAGTTCCACCTGATGACTCTTCCGCTCTCCGCTGTCGGACATTATGAGACTCGAGCATGCGCTTTGCACGGGAAAATGATTCGATTACATTTTGAAAAGATTCGCAAGGAGGCCGTTGTTATTTGACTTTGCTGGCTACTGGCATTTTCAAGGAAAATAGGAAGATGGTTGTTGATTAAAGGAGAGACAGAAATGTTCAACTAGCATGCAATTCTCATTCTGTGCCACAAAAGTATCCTATCATATTAAAAATCTAATATTTGCCTATATTTCATTAATACAAACGCATCTAAACGTTTTCTCTCGGCTGTGCATAAAATTAAAAACAGTAGAGAATAGTAAAAAGTTGTTTGATTAAATTATATTTACTCTGTAACTTTTCCGCAGTGTTTTCTTCTCAGATGACTTGTTCAATTGGATAGGTTATATCCTCCAGTGCAGTTTTTAACTGCAGTTCAAAATATGTATGAATTCGAAAGAGTGGAGAAAGAAAGGCAAACGTGGAGAGGGAGAGAAGGAGAGGAAGATGGAGGCTGGCGGAACGGGGCAAGGTGAAACTCTTGAAGTGGGGACTGGGGGTTTGGGTGAGGGGAGGGGGATTACTGGAGGGCTGCAGGATTGCTTAAGGTGGACGCTGGGTAAGGAATGGATCTCAGGACGGGAGGTGGGGGGGAGACTGCAGTACGGCATAGGTTTTAACCAACACGAGGATAAGTGTACCTTAGGATATCACTTGTCATCCAAAAGGCAACCGGTCATCCAAAAATGAAATGCTGTGAAAAAGCTACAAAGTCATTTTGCTTCAGTCATAATGATTTTGACGCCCGATATTATCGAGTTCATAATTCCACTTAACTGTAAAAGTTTTAATGTCTACAAAAAAATCAGTGGCCTCATTCTTAGATGAACAACAAATTCAATAATAAAACAAAAATACTTATTCTAACAATCAGGTAAATTTGCAGATTGCAAAAGCCACGATGGGCGGCGGAAGCCGAATAAGGTTGGCTCATCAAGATAAGGACTGGAAATGAACTGGACTCTCGGTACTTGGAATGTGAGAGTAGTGTATGGAAAGGAGCATGATTTGCGAATGAAATGAAAGTGAGACGAATGGATGTTTTGTGTGTATGTGAAACTAAGCGTAAGGGGCGGGATTCTGTTACATTAGATGGCGGTAGTCTGGCATAGTGGTCAGGAGTTGAAGATAATGTACACGGCAGTCAAGGTGTAGGACTCATTCTAAATGAGAGATCTAAGTTGCTAGTAAGGAAGTACGAGTTAGTTTCCCTTAGATTGCTCTGGGTTCGCATGAAAGTAGGTATTAGGAGAGTTGTGATTGTGGCGTGCTATGCACCAGTGGATGGAGAGAGTGACAGTGTGAAAGATGAGTTTTGGGAAAAACTGAGAGAGGTTTTGAATGAATGTGATCCTGGTGAGAGAATAATTTTACTAGGTGACATGAATGGGTGGGTTGGTGTGAGGCGGGATGCATCTGAGAGAGTGGTTGGGCCTGTTGGTGACCCCCGAGTGAATGATAATGGTGAAAACTTGGTGAGTGTGTACTTGGAAAAAGGATTGTTTGTGTCGAATACATGGTTTAAACATAGGAGAATACATATTTATACTTGGCAAAGGGGCGATTGTAAAAGCATGATTGATTTTATTGTGTATGATGAAAGATTGAGAGGGTTAGTGGGGGACACGCGAGTGATGAGGGGTGCTGAATGTGGAATAGACCACTATTTGGTACTCTCCAAAGTGTGTAAAGCAAGGATGCGTAATGTCTCCATGACTGTTTAATGTATTGATGGATAAATGTGTTAGAGACGCATGTAGTGAAAACGACGGTATTTTGATTGGAAATGTAAACGTGCGAGTTCAACTATATGCGGATGGTGCTCTTTTGATCTCAGACAGTCAACAGGGATTACAGCAACTATAAGATAAGTTTTGTGAATCAACGGAGAGAATGGAACTGAAGGTAAATGCGTGCAAGAGTAAAGTAGTAGTTTTTGATAAGGAGAATGGGGAGAATAACTGTATGATGAGAGCGAATGGTGAAATAATTGAACTGGTGGATGATTTTGTGTACTTAGGTAAGATGTATGCGAAAGATGGAAGAATAGATGAGGAGATAAAAAGACGTGCGAATGCTGGAAGGAAAGTGGTTGGTAGCATGTGGAGCATATCAAGGAATGAGTTCTTGTCGAAGGAAGCGAAAATTGCCGTGTACAAAAGTGTACTTCTTCCCACTTTACTATATGGTAGTGAAACATGGGTATGTCAGGATACACATAAGAGTAGACTAAACGCCGTGGGTATGAGTTATCTGAGTAGTATTTGCGGAAAAAGTAGGATGGATAGGGTCAGGAATGAGTGGGTTGTGAATAAATGTGGGTTAAATGCTCCAGTAATGGACGTGTATCAAAGGAGTGTGCTTCGTTGGTTTGGCCATGCTGAGAGAATGGATGAGAGTCGAATAACGAAACAGATATATAAGAGTGAAATGAATGGTGCGAGAGGTAGAGGTAGGCCGAGAAAGTTTTGGATGAGGAAATTCTTAGGAGGAGGAATATTAGGAGTCTTAAAAACAGGAGGGCGTGTATGAAGCAGTGTATGGGGGTAAATGAAGCAAAAGAGGTTTGCAAGGATAGGTCAGTATGGAGGAAATTATTGAAGCAGAGTTTGGTGTACAATTATGTACTAATGAGTGAAACATTTTGACTGTGCCTACCCCGGAAGGGAACGGCGTGATGGGTATGTATGTACGTATGTTACAGGGTGAAATTGTCGGCCCCGGTGGCGTAAAGTCCTCACCTGCTAACCCGAGGGTCGCGGGTTCGAGTCCCGCTTAGGTAGAATATTATCTGCCCAGGACATGGGTGTTTGTGTCTCATCCGTTGTTACTGTTATTCACCCGACGTAAATTGGCCCATTGTGCTCTATTCGGGATAGTGAAGATAAATAAAAAAATTGAACAACAAGCAGAAAGTTCAAGAGTTCAAGGTGACGTATTGGAAATTTCAAGAACAATGTATAGTTTAGATACTTAAGTGTTAGAAAATATCGTATTCCCCATGAACGACACAGATCAGCATATATTACATAGTTCAGAAGATTTTTGCTTTTTGTTTTGTGGCCATTTCAAATGAAATGTATGTACTTCTTTAGAAAAGCTATCACCTGTACAAGTGCCATCAGGGACGCAATTACTCTTCAGCTGGCTCCAGGAATAGTCATGAAATGCGGCTCGCGGTAATGCAGTGAGAAGGGAAATCCTTGCCTGTAGGTGGTCGGAGGAACAGATTTAATCTCTGTTTTAGCGGTCGAACGCACGGGAGACTGGTCGAAGATGGACTGTCCCTTTCGTTGGCTTGGATCAAGTTTACGCGCGTGTACGTTCCGCAAGCATTTCTATTCCCGTCCTCTCAAATCGCGTGATTCTGATTGCAAACAAATTTAAATCAATGTTTGGTCGATGCGGTAACTTTCTGCGTCCATCTGGGGCTTACAGGTACTGTTTTAGCCGATCATGGAGCTCAAACACATTCAATGCTGAATTAATTACTCACTTTTAATGTTGATGAATCACCAGCGCTGTGATCACGCTCCAACTTGACGCGTTATTTTGCTATTCAGCTACCAGCCTGCGGTTTTGCATTCCCACGTTGTTGCGTTGGCTGTACTTCATCGAGTTTACAGCAACAAACTCACGTTTTTACCATGTGTCCTGAGGTGCTATTAACTGTGTCTGAATATACGTGAAAGGTCGTTATTGGCCGTATTTAAATTTGGCATTCTTTAAATTATTCCCTCGATGAAACTGCACCGTAGACAGTGCTTCAGAAAATGTTGGCCATTTTTTGGACGACTGGAAAAAAATAAATTTTTGTCTGGAAAAAATACATGTGAGGTTACCTCACCTGCTTTGGTGGACTCATTGGTGTCTGACTTCATAGGTCCAATCTTCCAACATGGTGAAATCTGTGGCTTACCCGGTGTGTAATATAAAGGCGTTCTATTGTAGATGTCTACCAGGTTAGAGATTCCATGGTTGCCGACGTTTGCTCGAGTCGTCCAACGTCTTCAGAGCGTTGAATGAGTGAATGTCTTCTGCTCTGTAGACGATGGTCGACTCGGCCATCGAAACGTCGGCAACCATGGATTCATGGATTGTACATCCCTAATTGAGCTTCTTAAAACGTTTATAACAAAGCAGTATTTTGGTTACACCATATTGTCGCTCCCAACCCTTCCATGCAATCAGATTACCTGTATCGTGACTTGTGCGGTTGGTTCCTCATGTACTCGCAATATCCTGTTTTTTTACTTCAAGGTTATTAAATGGCGCGGATCGTATCAGCTCTTGAGTTACTTTACTATAATGAAGTTGATTGAGGTAAAATGCATTCAGAAAGACATAATCTACGATTTAGGAAATGGAGCTGTAACTGTATCTGATGAAAGAGTCACTCAAAAGGGTGTAAGTCTTGTGTAGCATATTAAAGATATAAATGTCCCATGTGAGAACTTTGACCATATAAGATAGTGGTCATTGTAATGTATCAGTAATCTTACTTCATCGTTTTGGGAGGAAATAGAAGTTAACCACGCAGATAGGTATTTTAAGCACTGTGATTGGGAGGGTGTATGGCACAAAATCTGATTAATTGCTATAAGTCTGTGCCAAGGGTCATACTTCATCTTCTTCGCTCAAGTTTTTCCCGTATTACACTTTGAATATTCACAAAGTGGAATTAGATTTGAATGCTCGCGTATTTCCTTATCCTTTTATGCATTCCAAATAACGTGTGTAGGTAAACAACTTTATTTGAAAGATATATTTATCTCAAAGGTAACTCGATGATTTATTGACAGGTGATAATGAAGCCGACCGTGGGATGGAAATTTTGTACTCCGATCATAGTTATCTGTTTTCACGTTACGTTCAGAGAAATTATTTTTGTTTATGTTATCAACTACTAAAATGTGAACGCTTTACTCAGAAATAATGTATTCATTTACGAGTGGGATGTGACCAGGAAACGTTCGCTAAACGTTTTTCAAGGGGCTTTTGGAGGAATAGGAATGAAAAAAATTCCATTATTTTGTAAGGGAATCACGGAGCCTCGTAAACATTTAAGTTATTCCTCAACATCCCTTCGTTGGATGCTCGAGGCCATCAGAGTAAGCTGTTTTTTTTAAGCTATGCCCATCGCGTCCCTTTCTGTGACCTTTCCAATCATAAAATTTGAGCCCTTGTACGCTTTCGATGAATAAATGAAAGTTAGCGTTCAGAAAAGTGTTTTAAAATATATTAACCTGTGTCCTTCCGTGTGATGACAAAATTGTGATTGACATGGGCGTAACTGTTAATGTCAGCCATCGAGGGAAACGGAGAGGGCGCTTGCTCTAGTGGCCAATGCTCGAAACTGTGACGCGGGAAAGGCCGGTTCGCTATCTTTGTTCCCCCTAATTGCGATTACGAGCGGACTCACCGATATCGCACATTTGCATTGCAAAATATGTCCTTCATACTTTTAATAATTTACAATTAATTATAGCCTGAATTTCATGAGGTAGACAAAGTAAAACCTACGAAAAATCAACGCCTGCGAGTAATATTCATGTGCTGACAACTTGGTTACCTTGACTTTACAAAAGACTGGTGTATCCTTGCTTAGTATCCGCTAATGCGTCCACTCCTCTATGCACGCAGGGACGGAGCAGGGAGGAGCAAAATGGTGGATATTCCGGTTTCCAGGGCACTGTTTGATGACGTCATCCCTCTCCATCTACCTCAATGATGTCCTGCTACATACCCAATATATTTCATAATAACGAATCTTTATATACATTTATAATGCAAGATCGGTAAATGTATGGATAGCTATCGGTGGAATAAAACGTTGCCAATGGATGGCTAAATGTTGATAGAGTTTCGAGTCAGATGCAGTTTGATTCCTGCGACAAAATCTTTTCAAGGCTATTATTGTGTTTTACGGTTGTTATCTTCTAATTAACCATTTGGAATACATTTCTGTTGGATTTTACGCTTACTATTTAGCAAGAAAAAATATCCACATGCTATTAGCTTAATTTAATACAAAATGAGTTGGTCTTTTTTACTAAATTAGCACAGTTGTGCAACTTCACAACATGTGATAATTTTTAAAGTCTAAAATAACTTTGTAGGTATTTGACAACCGACCAAACGTCCTGATGAGGTTTACCCTACATTTTGTTCTACCTTGTAATTTACCTCGTTTACTTGCAAAATCTAAAGAATAACAAATATGTATATTGCTTTTCATAGTTACCTGAGCTCCCATTATTAGAAAACTGTCAAAACACCTTTTCAAGATTTCATACTAATCTTACTTTTCACGTTCTTACTTACAGAATTACTGCCTCTAAATCCTGTATCTTTGATTCTTTCCTTAACATTTTTTCCTTAATTTTTTCGCGCAAGGGGCGGAATGCTCGCATGAGGTCCACATATAATAAACGTTTCATAAATTCATCTTTGCTTCAACAATAATTTGCATTTGACATAGCCCACAGCTCTCGCATTATAAGGTGGAAGAGTATAAATAAGATTGGTTAGCTGAAACGTGTATTATCTTTCGTTTTTGAAAATTGCTCTATCTGTGACATGTTAATGATTCAATTGCGGTGAGAAATACTTGCTTTGAAACTTGATTTGCTTTGGAAACAAAAGACAAAATCCGTGAAGATCAGTGTTTGAATCATTAAAAGCATAAATGTCATAAAGCTTTGACTGATAGGAGGACTTGTTTAAATTACAAATATCCACTACCTACACTCTTAGTAGTTTTAATCTCAAATACTTCTTGTAAACTGCACCCCTTGAGAAAACTCTGATTTAAGTTCCAGTCACAGACAACTGTTTTACCAGCCATTTAAAAAAATTGAATGAAATTTCTCATAATAATGGAAAAAGAAGTTAGTAAAACGATGCAGTTCCAAAATATTTCAATAATTTTGGTGGTGATACTTACACTGTTAAAGAAATTATCAAAAGAGTTAGAACATTTTTAATCATTTGGGGAAGTAAAAAAAACTAAAACTTGAATTTCCCGGAAAAAATGAATTCTGGGAAATGATAAGACTTTAAAATAAAAAGAGTCACATAAAATATTCAATTACTTTTACACACATTTGGCAATCGGCGTACAAAATTATCTCCTCCTGATAAGCCTGCTGTGGCTCAGAAGGCCCCTATGGTGCTTTGCCAAAAACCTTTAGCGTAATTGTAAAGTTAAATTTAAGGTAAAATTTGGTTTTTAACATGAATGTAAAGTATTGTCGTAAAAACATTCCAATAGGATGAAATTCAAATGCAAATGAATGTGGTGATAGGGGAATTTCATTAATAACAAGTGGATTTCGGACACGAATTTAGAAGGATGATATGGAATTTTCAAATGTGACTCCTCGAATTACAATATCACATTCCCCTCCCACATGTTTTCCCTCGATGTCTCTCCTCTTTAATTTTGGTCTTCCTCGAAAGCGCTCGCGTTCGCCGCTTTCATCTAGTCTACACGACCCTACGCTCAGTCTACACCTACATAATACCCCGCGAGCCGCCGCAAGGGCATGTGGGAGGGGGTGTTAGCTCACCAGCCGTGTAAAGGTGTAAGTCTTTTGGAGATGAAATGGTGACATGAATTATAGGAGTGAATTTAGTGGAGCTACATTTTTATTGTAGTCGCTTATTGTTCGCGGAGATAGCAAGTTCTTGTACCTATCTGTTCGGCAATGTATCTCTCTTATTTTATCTGTCAGACCTAGAGATGTAGTGAGGAGTCATGATAGTATTCTCTATGCCGCTCCGAAAAATATCAGTTCTGAATTTATCAAGCGACCTAAGCCTAGCGTGTAGCCTCCGAGTCTCTGGGGGCTCCCACCATAATCCCTCTAAAAGTTGTGAGACACTATATGTACGCTCATAGCATTTTTTAACGAAGCGCGGCGCTTTCTTTTGTATTTGAGTAATTTTTTGGTTAAATCTATTTGACCATGGTCCCAAATGCTCGCGGCGTATTCGAGGTGTGACCTAATCAGATCGAAATAGCATCTCTCTTGGACTTTTTCATCCGAGGACCTTCCTATTATACGTTTAACAATACCAAGTTTCTTTAATGCTGCGCCATATATGTTTTGTATGTGTAATTCCCACGATATATCAGATAATTCCAAGATATTTGACTGTATCTGAAGATTTAATGTTTACTCCATTCACATATAGGCATGGCATTTTTTGATGACTTTCTCAAAAAGTGAATTATGGTGCATTTGCTGATATTTAATACTAACTCCCACTCCTGGTACCACAAATGAACGTTGTTTAAGTCCGATGACAGAGCTTCATAGTCCACGTCTACGCTCATTTCACGGTATATGACTGTATCGTCTGCAAATAATCTTAATTTACTGCTAACTCACTAACTCGGGAGCTTAGGTCATTAATATTAATAACTAGCTGTACCCGACATGCGTTGCAATGCCTTTTTCTGGGTTCAAAATCGGAGCCCTAAAAGAATTTGAGACCTAATCCAATGAATTTCTCGTACCTACACAGGAATTCGTAGCATACAAATGATGGCATGAGTTTTCATTCCTTGCCTACGTTGCGGGTCCCTAGTAAATAAAATGTTCTATTGTTAAAGTGCGTAGTGCAAAGGTTCAAGATTTAAAAGCTTAAAAATCCAATTGTAAACGGGTTTGAGCAGTGCGTACTCTATCGGCTCCTAATCTTGATTCTCTTTGCTCTTCTGTTTCGTTCGAGTGGACTTGAGCAGTGCGTAAATGATTGGCTCCCAATCTTAATTCTCGTTGCTCTTCTGTTTCATTTGAGCGGGCTTGAGCAGTGCGTAATCGATCGGTTTCCAATCTTGATTTTCGTTGCTCGTCAGTTTCTGAAACTCGTAATGTCTTTTTCTTTCGTGCTTTAGTTGTAGATCGACCAATCGATTTCCGTTTGGTGGGTTTAACTCTCACATGTGACAACTGTCTTATATATGAATTTTTAACCTGTAAATAATAATTAAATAATATAGTAATAATAAATATCCAAGCAGGGCCGGCTCAAGAAAAAGCGGGTCCTTGTGAAGAAGGGAGGCGAGCAAGGGAAAAATTAGGTTAGGATTATTAGCTTACCCGTCGGGCGTTGTTGCGCGAAAAGTATTAGAAAGATTAAGAGGGCCTTGGGGGGGAATTAAAAAATTTTTATACCTAAACCTTCGCAAGAGTGTACTCAACAACTTCTTAAAGTTTCTTGGCGATCGAATCAACGGTGTAGTAATGCATACAGGACACACAGACATACATTCGTTTTTATATATATAGATGAATAAAAGAGGGCCGATCACACTTCCCTGAGACTCACTTGAGAGTCTCACGCTCTCTCGCTCACAATTCCTCGTCTTTCCTTTTTTCTTAGTTTCATACCGCCACGCACACGCTTAAGGCGTGTTTCTAATCCATGTGAAGGCATACTAAATAGCTGTACTTAATATTCCCTAATCGAGGAAGTTAGGTCTAAGTTTCAACTTTTGCACCGACTTCATGACCACGAAAGTGTTGGTACCGCCGAGTGAGATAAAAGGTTATCTAGCCGGCCGTTACAGTCATACTAATCCATCATGGGTGCCGCTAAGGCTAACGTTGCGAACTTCACTAAGATTAATCGGAATGGATATTAATTAATCTGTTATCATTAAAGACCGTTTCACACGACACAGCTAAAGTTCGAAGATACTCACTTGCGTGGTAGCTTTCCAGTATCATGTGATGGAAAACTAGCATGTTGACTAACTAGCAGCATCACCATTATACTGGCTGGGCTGCTTGATTTCATGATTGATGCGGTAATAGTTTGTTTCTATTTCCAAGTAGAACTTAGTAGTGTAAAATATTAACAATGCAACCCGACAGCCCCACGTTGTGGGTCAGAAATGGAAACAATCTCTATTATCGTTAACTCAAAATGCCCACGTGGTGAGTATCAAAAATGGAAAATAAATGTGAGATAAATTAACCACAGTCTCCTACCTTTTTCAATTGCCCCAGCCTTCTCTGCGGTAGATAACATGAGAAACACAAAACAACATGCGATACGTGATAACTAGCAATTTAATTGATCAGACAAAATCATATCATTGAATCAAGACACACACAAACGAAGTATATAATATCTTTACCTTTAACTTAAGGTCATGAACCAGACATTTGTAATATTCTGCACCTCATACAGTTACTTCAAATGATTTACTTATCTTTAAACATTTTATGATAATAAACTTCTTTGAATTAAGCCATATATCTTCTTTAAACATTCATTACTCCAATGTAAATAAAACAAAACTAGCATCAACCTCTAATCCGGGTTGTACCAAACTGGGTTTGTATGGCTTATATAAAATACAGAATTAAAGTCCATATTTACGCTCTTGTTGACAATACAGGTTGATACGTGGCTGGTGTCACTCTAGCTTTACAGCCTCCGGAACCCGTAGTCCTGGCGTAATGTGGTCACAGCATCTGCACGAATGGTAGTCCTGTATCAGGGTCTCTCTCTCTCTCTGGCCCCAGTATCGCGGCTGAATGTCCGCTTCCTCCGGAATATGGCACAGAAACCCCACCACACGTCCGTTCCCTTCAAGAACTCTCCTGTCAATCCACGCTCGTGCTTTTCTATTCATCCCCTTCCCCAATTCATCATTGTCGGCTTTGGCTCTGCCCTCCGTTTCCCTATTGTTTCACCGCGAAAAGTTAAACATGGTGGGTGTTTAATTGTTATTTCTCCCACGCGGTGGGAAAAGAATATGGAGGCCCGCGTTGTGTTACAGTAGCCTTCGACATATCATGCCAGGTTTTATAGACACTGAGCGGTCTTCAATTTTTAAAATCAGTGCCATCAATGCCTTTTTTAGGCTATCATTAATTTTCAGACTACGAATTCAAAAAACAATTAAAACATTCCAACTGTTTTAATAGTCACCTGCTGTAACTGAATGGTTAGTTCAAATATTTTAGTGGACGGGTGTTAAGATGTAAATGAAGATACCGCTTCTCAACAAGTTCGAGATTAATGATCGCGTGAAATCATCTTGGGTGTCTCCAATCATTCTGGATTCCATCTTTTATATTTCGTATCAATTATCATACTACTGTCTAAAGCATTGACGGAGCGTATGAGTAACGGGTTCAGTCCGCAACCCGCAATGGCAACAGCACCTCAACTTTCACCACCCCTCAAGCGAAGAAGGACGCCTCATCGCTAGCTCGAACCCGCTAAAATACTCGGTTGCTTATAAACTCGTTAATAATCGATATCACAGTGTGGGTTTACTATGGAAATTGCAATTAAATACTGCTGTAAATAGCTTCAAAACAAGACCAAGGTCTCGCTTCTACTACTTTCATCGCCTAGAAAAAGTTGTTTCATAAAATTGATAATAACGTTATTATGGAAATTCATAAAGAAATGAACGTTTAAAGATATATTTAAATAGGTTTTTTCCACACAATACTAGAGACTCATTTAGATTAAATCTCAAGTTTCTTCACTATTAAATGTCAAAGAGAGCGTTCCGTTCGAAAACGCGAAAAACCCGGCACTTTTTTTTGTTCTCACCGCAATTAAAAATCCAAAGTGAATTGTAAAAATAATCGGCAACCACGGTTAAACGCAAAGTAAAACAAACTAAAGTTTGGTGTATCTTTCATTAATATTACTACCGTGGTTCATTTTCAATCAGCGTTCCAACTCTAGTCTACATAATTTTTGCACCGACAGTAGGTTTCATGCTTTAGTTTAATAACTGTCATTGTGCTCCAGAGTAGCTTAACTTAGATTGACTTTTCTTTTCCATTATTATTTTATCGAGGTTTTCAAGGTGATTGCAACTGTAATTAATTTGTTTGGGGTAATTATCGACCACATATAAGAGTTAGCGCAATTTGTCTTTTTCACTTAGCCAGTATGGCTAAGACTCGTACTGAATTTAGTATTTGATGTGCACTAAGGGGGTAAATCTGAATGAAAGCACAAGCCAAATAACATTTATAAGCTAAATATGAAGAAACGTGAATAAACTTGCGCTACGCCTTATGCGTCACTTCATAGAAGTATTTGACGTTAGTGTCCAGAGTGAAGAGGAAGTCTGTGATTTTCCTCACTATTTTCACCGTACAACGGAATCTTTAGACTCGGAAATTTTGCTGAATAACAAACATTTAGTTGTTTGTATGTAGCTTGTCTATTCAACATACCTTATTCGCCCAATGTCGCCGTAAAGCGGTTAAACGCGTCGTATGAATAAAATTTTTAGAAAAGTACCCATTATTTCTCTTCATTACAAGAGACTACTTTTGTGGCTTAAGTGGCTATTTTGGATGACGACCAACAAGCTAAGGTCATTAGCATCTAAGATAGGCGGCTAGATTGATGGCGGAAGAAATACCAAATATAAAGTTCAGAATAACCGGAATTGGCATCAGCTTAATTTATAGCAAAAGGCCTCAAGTGGAGTCACTGTTTTACGTTCCACCTGACAAATACAGCACTTCAGTGGAAGTACTCTCGTTGCAGCACTCAAGTACTTAGTTGTAACTCATTGAAAATTAAAGCTTGCAAACTCTTGACATTGAAAATTCAATTTTCATTAAAATCGGTTTCCAACAGAAGAGGGCAGTGAGCTATGTATCTTTGTTGCCATGATATAATGTGAAGCTATTGGCGTTACAATTAGGAGATAATAATAAAAATGCAGGTGTTAATTTTTATTTATATGAGGAAGGCTATCTGAAGGTATCTCTGGCATTACATTGTTTAATTTCTTAATGATGAGAGTAAAGAACAAATAGCAATTTCTCCAAATTATATATGTCGAGACGACTATGAATTTGTTGCTGAGAAGAATCTTCAGATTGATCTTCTAAAATTCCTGTGGATATTCTTTACCATCATCTCAAACTAATAACATGTAAATTGAATGTATCTATAAAATGCAGCGTCCGCAACAGGGGAGATATGAATCCGCGCCCTCCGGCTTGGGAAGACAGCGGTACTACGGCAACTCCACGCCGACACGTTCCCCCTTCCGCCTCCGCTGTTCCGACCGCAATGCATTCACCAATCTCTTCACCCGTCCCACGCCATCCGTCTTTGGTGGAAGCGGTCCCGGCCACAGATACGAAAGAGAGAGGACTCTCTGTGGGGTTTCGGCTTTCTGGGTGCCGCGAGAGTATAGGGTGAGTATTTGGGGCGGGGGGTGGGGAGGGGGGTATGTGGCCTGGAAATATCGGAGAGTGAGGTGGATTGGGTGCGACTCGTCGAGAAGAAGGTGTGGAGAGAGGGAGAGAGAGACATGGGAGGTTGGGGGTGGAATGTTCCGTTAGCCCTTCCGTAGGCATGGAAACCTGCAATCCATTAAGATGGAGAGAGCAGCGCCATAGGCGGGAAGCGGTCGAAGTTGCGGCGGTGTGATTAAGCGCCATCTCGTCGTGCTGGGAGTTATCAATCTTGGCCGATAGAGGAGGCTCACCGGGCGCGCCCCCCCCTTCCCATTTCCCTCCCCAAACCACCCCACCTCACCCTCCCGTGGCAGTGCTCTTGCCTACCCTCTTTCATCCCCCTCGAATCCCCACCCCCCACCCTCTTTCCCACAACCACACCCCCGCGGGCCATATTTCGCCCCCTCGCCCTTCGAGCCATGCCTTTCTCTCTCTCTCTCTCTCGTCCCACGAAACCTCCCTTCCCCCCACCCTCCCCCCCTCTTTCCCCCAAAGCTTTTCACAGCCATCCATCACATACCTTGTTTTCAGCGTTCCATCCTCCTCTCTTTCCCTCTTCCACTCCCTCAATGCGGAATTAATTACCGTTGGCAAAAGACATATGGAACTTAAGGGGATGTTGGCAATCTCTTCCTCGTCGTCTCTCAATCTTAATTTAGGCACAAGAGGGGCGAGGGAAGGTGCAAAATGGGAGGGGGGAGAAGGATAGTCTGGCGACGATTGAAATGTGCCTCGTGATTACCTCGATGGGACGGAGGGCGGGCGGGGAATGCTTCAATGGCGGCGTTTTTTGAAGCGATGGCACGCGCGCGGGAGGCGATACGCTGCGAATGGTCTGGGGAAATGTTTTAAAGCATGAATTAGGCCTGTCATCTTATGGTTCTGACTCATATACTGGTATATATACAACCTTAACAGATTTACTGACGCCAATAACGTGGTTAGAGCGAGATTTTTTGCATTCGAGACCATATTCGAATTTTTAATATGTTATCTACAGTAAGAAGCATGAAGTCAACACTAATATTAACTGCTCGAAAAATTAGCTTTCTGAATCTAAATTCTCAAGAGTTAAATAAATACGCCTTTATTATTCATTTGCCTTTTTTTACTCGTCCAAAACTTATAAGAATTTCACTGTACAATGTTCTTTAGTGATTCTTTAAAATTGAAATAATTAATTGAGTTATTTATGAAAATAGTTTATGAAGCATAGGAACTACGTAATATTAAATTTCTGACGGTATATTTAAGAGTTAAAAGTCTGAAATAATTATCTAGCCGGATTTCTAATTATCTCTAATATTAAGTGCATGCGCATACCATGCGCGATGGGAAACGGCTTCTATTATTTGACATAATGCTCGAAAAGTTTTGAGAGAAGTGGCTGAACGTTTGTGTATCTGGAAAGATGAAACACTATCCTTTTAAATGAGGTCAAATTCATTTGTCTCTCTTGGAAATGGTATGTCACACTATCTACGTTTAAAAGCTCTTCTATTTCATTTTGGACTCAATTCACTAATTTTCTGTGTCATATATATTATAAGGGAATAGAAAAGAAAGAGTATTTCTTGGAAGTGAAATGGAAAATACTGCTCCCAAGTTACATGTTTTTCAATTCAATGGGGAGGTTAAACGTAGTGGAAAGGCTTTTAAAGGTAAATACTGTCTCGTGATTAAGATCGGGCAAAGCACATTTGACCCCATGCACTAACCTGGCAGAGTAACATTAAATAGTTTCAAATGGCATGTTATAGGACCTATTTTACTGCCCAAAGATATACGTGATCTAATTTGAAACTCTAATTTTAAAGAGGAAGTGACTTTTTAAGCATTTCAGCTCATGTTATGGTATTGATAATTGGTTCGTGAGGTGGTTATTGATGGCATGCTAGAAAGACATTTGGTGAGATTGAAGAGAGTAAGTGGATATTTTATGGCTATTTCAGTATTAGTTTACGTGATTTTATACACAAAATGTACTTGAACATTTTCATCCATGAAAGCAGCTTTACACGGTGCATTTTATTGTATTAACGAGTGTATGAACTCTTTAGTCAGGAAAATTGTATCGTGTCAAGCGGTAAATTGTATGATTGTCTGAGTGAATGAACGGGAAATATACCCCGCTCTAATTCCATTCATTCTCTTGAATAATATATGATTAATTCGTCTGTGCAATAAAAAGTACCGCATAAAACGGCCTTAAGAAGGAGGGAGTTGTCCCAAATCACGGACTGCCACTCCGTGGGTGCTTTTTAGAGCGATAGTTTTTAGCATAAATACCATCGTGCTTTCGCTTCTCAATAAATCTCATTAAACCTTTCTCAATAAAACTGTAAAGAGTTCATTTTTTGTCAGTATAAGTTCCACCACTTCAATCCTGAGACTTCTACAGTCACTCAGAGATAAACTTTTGATGCGCAGTAATTTCTGTGTATTTTATAGCTCTTTAATTCTGAATTAGCGGTATGGAATGCTCAAGTTATTGGTGAGTGAATTCGCTATTCTTATATCTTGATTCTTGATGGCCCGTAGTAGTGCTAATACGAGTGGAATTCAGTGAGAGTATATTATAGGAGATGGATCGGTATGCATGAGAATGTTGCAGTTCCCATGCGTGGGTAGAATTTCTATTTGTATTCATATGGCGATAAATTTCCCTCCATAACCTCGAATAATTTTGCCACTAAGGTGGAGTGGCACTGGTAAACCCAATTTCCCAGGTTTATTCAACAAGAAAAGGGAATTCCAACTTCAATTATAGTAAAGGACGACAATTTCATGGCTGAGGACGGAGGAAATCAATTAAACATGGCAGGGCTTTTTTTCAAAGGAGACAGTGTGAATGAACGAAAAGGACGAGGTTAATTAGGTGCGAAACAGTCGATAAATTGTTGGAATGATTCATTTGCACATGCGGTTTAGAATTTCTTGTGGAAATGCATCACGACACTGTATGGCGTGTTATGACATATGGATACGAAACGTGGACATTGGAGAAGAGAGAGTGGGATAAGATGGAGGCATTTGAGATGTGGACACGTAGACCGTTGGAGAGGATACATTCGACAGAGTAAGGAATGAGGAGGAACTGAGCAATGTTAAAGAGAAGAGAGGTCTGCTGAACGGAACGGCTTGGGCATATAATTATAGGGATGAAGATTATAGCAATAGCTCTGGAAGGATTGGTAGATGGGGTATAGAGAAGATGCAATACTAGTCTGAAAGTGTTGACATACAGTGAGGAAATAAGGAGACCAAAACCTAGGATAGAGGAGGATGAAGAGTAAACGACGGCGGATGGTACGTGCTATTCGACAGAATACTAGATGATAATGATGATCGCCATATTAGTCGATATAGACTTTTCCGTCACCAGATTGATTGAAGAATATATATATTCATTTACGTGTTCAGATTTCATGAGACATATTCTCGTTGTTCCACATTGTCGTCTTGTTCCACATGTTTTTCGTCTTGTTACGGATGCCTCCCTGTAACGTCTGACTGATTAAAAAAAGTTCTAAGGTGAGCACTTGTGAGTTTAAAAGTTGGTTTTCACCATATTGACTGCGGACCATTGACGCAGACGTGAGACTGCGTTTACTTAGTAACATTTTAGTCACGGTTTATTCCTCATGAAAATGTATCTCACCTGAAAAGCCTCCATGAAAGTCACTGTGTAAGATTTTCCGGCACATTCACCCTGTGCGTATTAGGGGGACCTAAGCAAGTCTAGCTGCATTGAAAGGTCTCTCACTGTGAATTTCAATCATTCATATGTCCTGAGCACCTCTCGCCAAACTTTTTAAAGGTATAAAATCAATTCAGAATTTTTTAACCTCAATTGTCCTCCTATATGCCTCTCGCGAGGATATATGGTTGTTAAAAAATTCGTCATTGGTACTTTTACCCTCCGCCTTAAGCCTATAGCGTTGTGAAGGTATATTCACAGAATGGCTCAACTCAATTCTAATTACCGCCATGTAACATCTGCCCACCATTCATTGCCCCTCCGTTACGAACTCTTATCCTATATGAAAAGAAAGAGAGACACTTCCCCAACTTACAAGTTGCCTTGAAGTATTTATGTAAGAAGCTAAGCGGTGTACTTACCTAACATCCATTTTGACATTTGCAATATAACATTAGGCTCGGCTGTTAAGATATTTTAAGAGCATTTGTGATATACATTATTCATTAAAATGTTCATAAAATTAAACTTTTTAAATTATTTAAAACTTTTTGAATCATAGAAGGTGGTAGATATCCTACGTAGCCATTTTCCGTTCTTATGGACTTATAGAAACGTCATCTTGCTACGAATATTCAACATACAGTGTGAATTGTTATTTTAACCTAGAAAGGGAACTTTGACATTATAAAAAAAAGAGCCGCAATATGCGTAATCAAATCCGTTATATTAAACCAAACGTGCCCTTTTTGCAGTCTGAAATTTTGTTTGGGGAGAGTTTTTAAATGGCAGAACATTAGTTTGTGGCTATTACTTTCCTCTTCAAACTATATTCTTCCATTAGTGAAATAACCCTGTGATACGCTGATATTCTCTTCCTTATTAATATTTGCTTTCATCGTTGACTTATTCACAGCCAGGCTGCGGAGGACTGTGACCTTCACGCCCAAGCGATATTGAATTCATACTTTTCCTTTCTCCATTAGAGGCTCCCTCCACCTCTTTCTCTTACTCTTTCATAATTCGTAGATATAACGCAATTCATTTCTCATCTGCTCATCTTGAACAATCCTCGGTCCATATTGGAAATAGGAGCTCTCTCACCCAGTACTGAGAAAGTATTTTTAATCATTAGCTAACCTCGTGCCTAGCCTAAAAGGTACTAGGTTTAATCAAGCGTTGAGGATGAAGGACCTCAGATGAGAAAACTGAAAGAATGGTGTTATTTTACTCTGGTTAGGCAATATGTTGCGAGCACTTGGGACAAATTAAGTACCATGCACGGTAATAGTTAATCCGAAAAATAAGTAGAATACAAAGGAAATTTGTGCGCTTCGTTAAACTACTACGAGCGAGGATATACTGTTTCACAGCTTTAAAAGGAATTAGGTTGGGAGCCGCTAGAGTCTCAGAGGCCGCACACCAGGCCTCAATTACTTGAGAAATTCTGAACTTGCATTTCAGTATGAAAGAGAGAATATAATTTTTACGCCTATCTACATATCAAGGTCCGATAGAAGCGATAAATTAGAGAGATACACTGCTAATAGGGAGGCACATAAATCGTTCTTTCCTCGTGCGGTGATTCACCATAGTAAATACTTAACACCACTGAAAACCCTTAATACCTCCGAAATACGCTTTTATATTTCACCTCCCCAAAACCTTCTCCTTTGCACCTTTACGCGGCTAGTGTCCTAACACCCCTTGCCATACGCTCATGCGGCGGCTCGCAGGTTGTTAAGCAGATGCATATTGGCCTAGCATAAACATGGCTGCAAAGCTATGAGGAGTAGTCACGGCTACATCTCTGGCTCTTTAGCCGCCTCAAATTCTGTTCCTGCAATTACGTCCACCACTGTAGTGAAGTTATTCGCTTTGTACTGACCATGTAGACTACATATTTGATTAGATTCGATTTGTTTTTGGTGGAGTTCCTCCGAGGAGGACCTGGGGCACCTATACCTATTGGTCCTTTGTGCTAACCACCATATCTTGGTTACCCGAAGAGTCCAATGGCCTTACTGAAGGCCAACATATCCTCTACGGGAGCATCCCTGATTTCGGCCTGATCAGGAAACGGAGATCCTAGATGCCTTATTCTGGTCTTCATCAAGGCAGGACAGTCACAAAGAATGTGTTATGTTGTTTCGTCCTCTTCTTTGCACCATCTGCATCTGGCAGAGTTCACCAACTTCAAGAGATGAAGGTGCCTCATGACCTGATAGTGCCCAGTTAGGAGACCCACTATCATGCGTAGTTGACCTCTGTTTAGCAATAGAAGTCTTCTTGTTAGTCCCGGTCTGGGACCTTCTATAAAAAGCTTGACTTGTCTGAGCCCTTGTGTGTTTCGCCAGATCTCAGAGTGGCGGGCAAGGCCCCACTTCTTGTTCTCATTGATTCCTGCTGAAGATGCAATTGGAATTTGAGGCTCTGGTCCCATCGATGTGTGGTTTGAGCCTTCTTTTGCGAGTTGATCCGCAATCTCATTTCCGGTAATACTCTCATGTCCGGGGACCCAGAAGTGTTCAACTTTGCCAAGACTGCGCAACGAGTTGAGCACTTCATGGCATTCATGAAGGAGTTTTGAGTTGCACATTTGGGATGCTAGGGCCTTTGGAGCCGCTTGGCTATCGGTGCATATGTGGATTGGTCTGCCCTTGAGACCTGATTCCTTGATAGCGTGTGCGCACGTCAGTAAAGCAAACCTCTCCGCTTGAAAGACTGTAGCATATTCTCCAAGTGAGATGGTGATCCTCTTGTCTGGACGCTAGCAGTAAATCCCAGCCCCTGCTCTGCCTTCCTTCTTAGAGCCATCGGTGAACCACACCTGGGCTCCATTGTGGAGATCTTTGTCTCCCCCTTTTATCCACCACTCCCTTTCTGGAAAGTGGATTTTAAAGTGTGAAGGTGATTTGTAGAATGAGGTTATCATCGTGTCTGAGCCCATTTCAACAATAGGGTTCGACTCTCTATGCTCCTGCTATATTTTTCTGTGTCCGAACAGGTTTCCCCTGTCATTACACTGACCCTGTCTTTTTAAACGATGTGCTGCAGCCCTAGCCTGTTTCTCTACTTCCATATTAAGTGGAGCAAGGCACAGTAGGGTCTCCATAGCCAGTGTGGGAGTGGTTTTCTTTGCCCCCGAAAATCCCATGCAGGCCATTCGTTGCAGGTGGTTTATCTTCTTTCTTGCGGAGCTCTGTCTTGTTTTCCATCACCAGACTAATGAACAGTGTAGAAAGCTAGGTTTCACCACTGCAGTGTAGATCCAGCTAATCGCTTTTGGTTGGAGTCCCCAAGTTTTGCCTAGTGCCCTCCTACAGGTCCATAGGGAGGCGCACGCTTTCTTGGCTTTCGCCTCAAGGTGTTCTCCCCAGTTGATTTTGGAGTCCAGAAGGACTCCCAGATATTTTGCTGTCCTTGAAGGTTGCAATATCCTTCCTTGTAACGAAGGAGATGCAAGCCTTTCTCTTTTTTTCTTGTTGGGGAAGAGAACAAGTTTTGGTTTTCCTGGATTTACCGTCAGCCCTGTCTGATGGCACCAGCTCATCGTTCTATCCAGGGCTTTCTGCATAAGTCCGGAGACGGTGCTGAGGTACCTCGGTGGTGAGGTCCTGACGGTGCCTGTGATGAGAATCACTACATCGTCCGCGTACCCTTGTGTATAGGCACCAGTTTTGTTCAGCCTTGTGATGAGTCCATTGACCACCATGTTTCACAGTAGTGGGGATAGAACTCCCTCTTGCGGGCATCCTCGAGTCACAGCCACCTCCATCGTGCTCTCTCTCAGAACAGCCTTGACTGTTCTTTCTTCTAGCATTAATCTGATCCAGTTGACAATGTGTGCATGGATACCATGTCTCCTGGCTGCGATGCAGATTTGTTTAAACAATGGGTTGTTGAAGGCTCCTTCCACGTCAAGGAAGGTGCCCAGACCAAACATCCCATGTTCTATCACTCCTTCTGTCCTGGTGATAAGGTTCTGGAGTGCTGTCTCTACTGATTTGCCTTTTTGGTAGGCACGTTGGTACGGATGTAGGGGATTGTCCTTCAAAGGTCCCTCCCTAATATACCTGTCCACTGTTTTCTCCAGTGTTTTCAGCGTAAAGGAGATGAGGCTGATGCCACGAAAGAAGTCTGCTGTGGTGTAGTCAGTCTTTCCTGGTTTGGGAATAAAGACGACTTTAGTGATCCTCCACTTCTTGGGAACATACCCATATGTGAGGCATGATCGGAAAATTCTGACTAATGGTAACATTACCTATTCCTGTCCCTCTTGCAGAAGTGCTGAGAAGACTCCGTCTTCGCCAGCTGATTTGTATGGGCTGAAGCTTGTTATTGCCCATCGCGTTGCGTTATATGTGATGATGCTGGAGGCCAATCTCCACTCCGTTCTAGCAGGACGGCTGGGAGGCCTCCTTTGGCGCATCTCAACCTCCAAGGATCCTGGAAAGTGAGTCTCCAGCATTAGCTTTAGTGCTTCCTTGTCTGATGTGAATTCACCAGAGGGAAGCAGAAGAGACCCCACCCCTGCTTCCGGTTCCTTTGAAATAATCTTGTTGAATCTTGCGAGTTGTGGAACATCTTCCACGGTCTCGCAAAAGCTTTTCCAAGATTCTCTTTTCGAGCGCTTAATTGTTACTCTGTATTTTTCCGCTATATAATTTCCGCTTGGCCGTTCTATACTTTTCCCAGTCCCTGGGCGTGGTTGTTCTCTTCGCTTTGTTGAAGAGCTTTCTTGTCTCTTTCCCGATATTCTCTAGTTCCGCGCCCCACCGGGTCAGATTGCAGCCTTCATTCCTGGTTTTTATGGGGCAGCTGGATTCATAGGATGTGATTATGCTATGCTAGAGAGACTCCACAGCAGCATTTATGTCATCTGCATTCCTCAATTTATGTCCTGGGGCTTCGGACGGTAACTTCTGGAGTGTATTCCTATACTTGCTCCAGTCTGTTGATCTGGGGTTCCGGTATGTAGTCGGCCTGTTGATTGCTTCTAGAAGTGTGAAGTGTATGTGCCGATGGTCTGAGAGAGATACTTTATTCGACACTTTCTACTCAGCCACGCCATTCACCATCTGATTGGTGCAAAGAGTAATATCTATCACTTCTTCCCTAACTCTGTTGGAGAAGGTAAGTCGTGATCCTTTGTTGAGTATATGCAGGTCTGTGGACATGAGATACTCAAGCAGGGCCTCTCCCCTGTCATTGGTGTCCTTGCTTCCCCACACCGTATGGTGCGAGTTAGCATCGCACCTGACAAGGAGGTCCCATTTTTTATTATGGCAGAATCTTACCAGACGCTCCAGCTCCTCTGAAGATGGTGGTCCAAGTGCATCAAATGGTAAATATGAGTAGCAGATCACCAATCTCCTTTTTTCCTTGCCAACCCCAAGACTCAGCACAGCTGCCGCTTGGTCCCTGGTGGTAAATTCCGGCAGATGTATAGCATTCAACCCATTAACAAAGATACATGCGCTTGGTCTTTCCACCGAGGTAGAAAAGAATGCTTTACCGTTGGTCATGCTTAAACCCCCGATTCTGACATGGAAAGCCCAGGGTTCTTGAATCAGGGCAATTTTGACTTTACCTTCTGAGAGGATCCTTTGCAGGACCCCCGAGGCAGCCTTACAATGTTGAAGGTTGACCTGAAGGCAGTGGATACCCGCCATTCTGGTCTGGTTCCTTCATTTTGACCTCTGTTGTTGAGGTCATTGGAGGTTCCTCTTGTGCACCCGCCTTTCCGAGGAACGTGATTTCGACCTTCTGCATACCGACGTTTGCTCGGAAGTCCGGACTTGTAATGAAGGTGGCGGATGGATCGTCTACTCCAAGGACGTACCTTGTCCCATGCTCCACCTCCTTCCTCTCATAAGTTCTCCAGAGAGAGGTTGGAAGTCCCGGGCTGGATCTCTTCATTTTATCGATGAGTGTTTTGGTGTCCGGTTTGCTGAATCCCGGAACCCACACAATCATCCTTCTTCTCTTAATGAGACTGTCGTCATCCACCACGTTGGTTCCTCCAAGCGGTCCTATTTTGCCTACAGCCTCAACCAGCCAGTTGGCTGAGTATTCGTTGCCACAGGCAAACTCCACCGCCCCGTTGCCCACCACCGTTAGTGAGCCTGTTGGCTTCAAAGAGTGGGATCTCTTCATTTGCGGGAATCGTATCCCACATCTCCTCCAGCCTCACAATAAAGTCCCTGTGCCAATCCTCGGTCATCATCACCTCTGGGTAGGAAATAGGCACAATTGTCATCTTTTTCAGGTTTTTAGCAATCTGTACATAGGTGGAGGCCCCAGATTTCTTGGCCTCCTGCACCAAGTTCGTGGGGGTGTCCCCAGCTGTCCTCCCCTTTTATTGGGATCCGCCCCCAGATTTCTCGGCGAAGCCCTCTTTTCTCCTTGGAGATCCACCGACGGCTTTCGCGCCTTCGGTAGACAAAGCTGCCCCCTGTGGCGAACCACCAGAGGCTAAGGCTTTCTTGGCGCGCCGTTTCTCGTTCCTCCTTCTTCTCTTGGCTGCGCCACTCTCTTTTTGCCTTGTGGTGAGCTGCTCCATTTTGTTAGAGATGCTCCCCAAAGTGGTAATGGAAGCTCCAGAGTCTGACTTGGGGGACCCTGGTGCTGCTTTTGAAGTTGAATCGGAAGGGTCAGAAAGGGGCTCGCCCTGCTCCACAGAGATGGAGGGGTAAGCTAAGGGAAGGGAAAGGGAGGAACTGCCATTGGAATCCCCGATGGGGTTCGCCAACAGAGCATCCTCCATGGATGAGGTGATTGGACTTACGTCCTTAGATTGAGGTTGCTTTTCAGCAACCTCCAAAGGGTTTTGTTTTTTAGGTTTATCCATAAATAATCCCACGAGTAGCTAGGGAAATATACGGTCCACCCACACAGAGCCCCGCATGCATGGGTAAGGCTAAATAAAACCGGAGGTCGCCCTGCATCCGAAGTTACCCCGCTAACGACTTCTTACTCTCCGCCCCGCAGACGCGGTCACCGTCGGCGCTAGGAGTAACCTTGGTGAGGGGAGCTATTTATTGACCAACCAGATTTAGATCCGTCATGTGCAGCAAAACCAGGGGCACCTCGGGGAGGATGTGGCTCCTCACCACGCATGACGATCTTGGTGGGTAGAGAGCCTATTCAGCCCTTCGTTCCACCCTGGGATCACACATCCCTCGCCCCCTATACTTCATATACTGCTAGCACCGACAGTAAGAGGCGATGGAATATCATATATTTTAAAATTGCGATGAAAATATATAGGTTAATTTTAGGAAAAAATATGAACGTCCATAAACCGACCTCCATTGATTACCATAAGTATCAACGACCAGAAATATCATCCAACCTAGTTGAAATTCATAAAATCGACAAAATAAAGCTCTGAAAATTGATGATAAAGGATAAATACCAGGTTTCCATGGGAACTAAAGGAAGTGTAAAGGATAGCTTTGCAATTAGTGGCCAAATAGTAATCCTAGGAAGACTGAAGCCTGGTTGTAGAGGAAAGAAAATTTGTTCAAATTATGATTTCCGATTGAAAATTAAAATTACCTTGCGTTAACTAACTTAGTTGATGTACTTAACCCGATTGCAGAAATTTCACCAAGCACGGGCATCTGACTATCCATGGCCTTGGGATGCGCAGGAACATGCGCACCGCAGTCGCCAGCCATGGGAATTGACATCGGCGGTCTTTCCAGAACCTCAGTTAATATAATAGATTTAAAATTGCGATGTGGCGTCGAGCACCTTCGTCCCTTTCCATGGACAGCTTCCAAAAGTAACGCCATGCGAAGCTTGTTTAATGTGAGCCGTACAACGTTTCGGCCATATACTTTGAAATGTGTTCTTTGACATCTTCCACGGGCGCACTCAAAGTCATGCCTATGGTTCCCCATAAAAAGCACACACGAAAAACGGATGTTTACACCAGACAGTGCTCTCAGAGCTTCTGTGCAGAACTCGAGTCGTCAATTCCTATGGTGTCTCAAATCGCTCAGACAATGGTATATTCTCGAGCACCAATGTATCACGTACAAAAGGGACCGTGTGAGTGAGTAGACGGAACTGAGGCAACATCAACGTGGCATAGCGTTCTTGAGCGACTCACAGGTACCTAATCTTGAAACAGTTAATTTGTAGGACGTATCCACACGCTTATCCACCGCGTTGCCAGGTCCTAACTGGGCCCGAAAATATCAGCTCATTTTCCCTATTGAAGCCGCATTGTAAGAGTTGTATCTTTACTTTGTGGCATCTGAATTTCTGCGAGCCCACGGCGCTTGTCAGCCCATCTCGATGTCTGTGCCTGGACAATAATAGATACTCTGGCGCAGAGTTGGGAAAGTTACCAAAAAAATTAACTGATATAAGAAAAAGTTAATCTCGGTAAAAGTAACTAGTTAAAGTAAAATTTACTTTTCTGAAAAAGTAAATGATTAAAGTTAAAAAATTAACTTTCACGTTAAAAGTTATTTTTTCAGTTCCTTTAAAAAATAATCATAAAGTAACCTTTAAAATCTATTTTTTTCGCAATTGCGATAAAATAAATTCAAACTTCAAGTTCAAGCATAATTTATTTAATTTTAACTTTAAAAGTCATTAAACTTTAATAACATTCTCATTTCAAAATTTTTTTCGGACATCCGTCCTCTCCTGTCCAAAAAAATAAGTCCTGCAGCACTAAATATCCTTTCACATTGTGCTGATGAAGGAATACCAGTATTATACTTGATAAAGATAGTTCTAATATAGCTTGAGAGTTCGTCTACAGTGCTACACTCGTGAAAATATCTTACTGCTTCCGCATCTGCGATTGAAAGTGCCTCCTGGCTGATAGAAGTCGGTTGACACTAAAATTTTGAAAAAATCTTACCTTGACATGGGTTCGCAAATTGGATGCTCTGGTAATGGAGGCCTTGATGGTTTTTTGCTTTGGCAAAAAAAGCATACACTGAAAACTGACATTATGGTTTTTTCCGTCCGAATCAATTTGTTTGAAGATATTTGAAATACCGGGCCACAACAAAGGCATTTTAAAAGTAAAAACTGAAGTAATATTTAATTTACTAAATGGCAATAACTAAAGAACGACGAAATATACCCGCACTTCATGGAGGTGAAGGTCCGCTCTTCATAAAAGGTGGAGATCGGCTCTTCGAAGCAGGTGGATGTCCGCTCTTCGCAGAAGGTGGAAGTTCGCTCTTTGTAGAAGGAAGCAGTCTAGGGATTGACCTCACACGAAACAGTCACAACTCAACATTGCAATGAATGCTCTTCATTTTTATACCCTTCCACCCCCTTCGTAGGCAAATATTACCCCAAAAACCCCTCCTTGGACAAGTTACATTGTCTCTACAAGTGGGACCTTCAATTCAAACGCATTGTTTCAATTTTTGGTCGAGTCTCTTCCGTTTATTCCCTCCTCTTCTAATACTTCTGACTGCTGAGTCAAATAACGTTATATGAGCCCTCCAGGACAATATCTTCGCGTGGTGTCGTGTTTTTTCGTCTGGGAGTGCGTTCCAAAATGTTTACGGTCACTCCACTCAACCCCGCTGACGACGGGATGTCGCCGGGTGCGTAAACTGGCGCATTATACAGATACGTTACTTATAATGAGCCCCTTCCCCTCGTACCCAGCCATAGGTTTTTGGTGACCCCCTTTCTCATGTTCAACACTCTGATATGGATAACACGATGTTGCCCAGGAGGTATTCGTGCCATCGCGGACATTGTCTTTGAGTGGTCTCGTGTTTTCTCGTCTGAGGGTGCGTTCCGAAACTTGGGCGGCCAATCCACTCAACCCCGCTTTTCTTTTGATGTATTCGTCTGGGCCTATTCATTGAATTCTAGCACAACTAACCTACTTTATTGTATTCTTAGATACCGTTTTATTTTCCCCTTTGTGTGTTGGACAAGCTTCGTGCCCGAATTCGAACAGGCGGACATTCACCAAAATTTAACGAATAAAATTAACTGAAGTTAGTTTTGAATCAGTTAATGTAAAATTTTAACGAATAAAAGTAAAAAGTTACCTTTTATAAAAAGTAACGATTAAGTTAAATAGTTGACTACATTTTTTACGATTAATTTTAATCGTTTATCCCAACTATGCTCTGGTAATATGCCTATGGGGCCATTCAAGTATTACGTAAGACGTTTTTGGGGGTGGGGAGGGTTGGGATCATCTTACATTACCTTATGTAGGAGAAACAGGGGGCCTGGAATCTATGTACGTAACATTTTTGTTTGTCTTGAAACATTGTATCGTTTCCGAATGAAATTTAGCTGTGACATCGAGCATCCGCTCGTTAATGACGTATTTTCCGTTATCTCACCGCTACTCTGTCGCCTGACTGGCTAGCTACATTACCACCATACTCAACCAAAGCGAGTACGTAACGAAGAGTAGATACAAATATCTAACGTCTTAAGTAAGACTGAGAGGGGGGAGGGTTGGGAAAATCTTACATTGTCTCACATAGAGGGAAGGAGGGAGGTCCAAAATGGCATAAATCGTCTTACGTATTAGTTGAACGGCCCCTTTCCAGTAAGTCTCATTTTGTGAATAGGAGGAACCAATTTTGAAGTCTTTTGAAGTTAGTGTTTGAGATCATAAATTTTCGTATTTATAATTATTATCTCCCACATATTTTGAGATAACGTAAATGATTAATTTACTACTTTTTCGGAAGATTTAGCTGATGGTGGAAGTCAGTAAGTTTTCAGCTGTGCTACTTATTGTATACATTGTCTTTCTCATTTACAACTATATATACTTTGAAGGATTTTATATATGTTCTACGCGGTAACTCAATGTACGAATGCCAAAATGTTAATTTCTCTCGTTATTTATGGAACCATCTCGTAAAAATGCATTCATCTTTTCCACAAATCGGAAGGCGTTTTAATTGTATTTGTACATTGCCAATTTTCCTATTGATTGACGCTACAAGGACTCTATTAGTGTTTTGCCGACAGCAATGATGATACACGAAGAACCTACCGAAGAGGTTGACAGTGACAATGAGAAACAGCATGACACAGTGTATTACACTGGGAAGACACAGAGGGGGAAATGGGCCCAGGAAGATGTGTGCTTTGCTAATGGGAAAGAATGGGAAAAGCAGAACAATCAGTGAAATATTTTCTAAATGTATTTGCAGAGAGCACTCCGTCAAAACTTTTCTTGGTTTCGCTGAAGCTGGAGATTGTGAAAAGAACGCTGAGAAAGAACAACAATATTGGGAGGATGATAAATTATTTCTATAGCCGGTGGGCTTCGGTAAATATTTTTGTAAATTTATTCATGAATAATTCCTTAATACTCTCAGAGTTACACTGTGTATGCGCACGCCAATTTACGGTAAAATTCTGTAAGTACGAACCTCTGTAAATTCTTCATGAAATTTGTTCCTTGATTGTCTTTCCTGCACGCATGTGCTTCGACCACAACCATCACGTTCTAGAAGTATCTCGCACCTCGAATATTATCCTAATATTTAATATATAGGTAGATGTTTGGAATTGTGATGCCGTATGAAACAGCTCTTCTCGACATACTCTTGCCGTTATGCTTAAATAAAAAAGGGATTTGTAGACTATGCGAGATTTATCATAGTCAAAATTAACGATAAAATATTTTTTATCGACGAGAAGGAAATCCCTATCTTCGAATTTTCTAAATAACTATATTTGAGGTTACTTTGACATAGATTGACGATTTATGTATTGATATAATTAATTGGTACCTTACTTTATATTTAAAAAGCCTCAATTGTTCGCTCAGTACATTCGTTGCTTCACTCAGAGAATTTCAGATTGAGAGGATTACACCCGATTTCATTGTAATTTACGATATCTGTACGAACTACCTCCAAAAATATGAAGCTCGACCGGATGCAAGTGAATTATATTAATTTACTAAGTTAATAGTATTGCTAAGACCATTAGGAGTAATATACAGAATAATAAGCGTAAAAAACTTGAATCTGAGGAAAGTATCAGTAGGCCTTACCATGAGTTGGAAACCTCACGCCATGTTTCGTCAAATCTCACTTAGCGGTAGTCTGGTGAGGAGCGCGCTCGCTTTGCGTGTGGAGGATCGTGGTTTAAATTCTCCATCGGGGAACTTTTTGGTGAACGAATGTTTTTGTCTCAACATTTTTAAAAAAATGCAGTAATTTTAATATTTTCTTTTACAGTGATGGATAGTCTTATCAGATCGTTATTTAAATCTCTAGTTTCGAACTTGGTCTACGGGGAAGATAGTTTCGGCGACTCTGGGCTGGGGAACTGCTACATAGGGATTCTGCCGTGTTGCATCGTGAGCAAGCATGCTTGCTCTTGCAATTCCTTTAGTTTATACGTATGGCTAAAGTTATTCCCGGGTAATTGCATCAATATTGCATTAATAATAATTATCTTCTCGGCCGTCAGTCGATCAGTGCGCAATTCTTGAAGTTTTCTTGCTCGTGTGACATTGGATCCAACAATTCACGAAACTCAATTCATGAATATGGAATTCATGATTAAATTTAAGAAAAAAATTACCGTGGGACATCGACTTAATGCGTTTCACATTGTGAAAAACTTGCGCTTTCTACTTGCAATTTTCAACTATTAAATATTGCGTAAAGTTTTATATAATTCTACCTCAACTTTACCGTCAAGCAAATATATACACTCTAGGTATATGTATAAGAACTAAATAACAAAAATGTTATAATGTATGATAATGATAATTTATGCGGATGCATTTTTTAATTTTACGTAAAATTATTTTTAAATAATTATTCTACAAACTTTCGTCTAATTGGTTATTTAGACCGTGCGCAACCAATGATATGCCAGTAGCCCTCTCGACTTATTAAGATTTAAATACTTGTAAAAGATAATATTTTATTTGGGCAATGAATAAACGAATTTTACCGTCCTAATTTCACATCTTTAGCTGGAAAACAAATTTTGTTTGTTTCTAATTTTTAACTTTCCCTCAGTTTTAAACAACCTGATCGAAACATGTTATCCTGAGGATCGAACGCACGTCAGTAGACATAAAACCGCTCTAGTCCCAAAAAATCGAGCAAAATGTAATTTATATGGAAATATACCCATCCACTCAGCTACATTTTTTTTGAGTTCGCACCTATTTCTTCCTGCGTACTCTGTGACTCTCCACTATGCCTCTCCTACGTTCTTTTTTTGTTGGGCAAAACTCTGGTGCAAAATAAAACCTATCGAAACCTCGTATGTCCGCTCAGCCAGTCAGCTGAGCGGATATACGAGACTTGCAGTGGGAAGGGAGAGGAAGGGTTGACAAGACGACCTAGCGTGACAGCGGAAATCAATCCAAAACGCATCTTCTCGAGCAATTTGTCAGTACTTTGTCGACTGTAGGACTTGGTATTAACAAAGTCACGCTGCGCCGCCGCCGTTAAAATGACCGGCGGCGGCGGCGTGCCTTGCATGGCCGGCAGCGCGGCGTAATCGGCGCGGCGCCCATCTCTAGACCGAATTCGCCCCTTCCCCACCTGCCTCCCTATGACTCCCCCTCGCAGCCACTTTTAAACGTAGTGGCGCCATGAATACGAAATGCTTCGCGCGGCAAGCCCTCCAAGAATGAGCGTTGCACGGCTGTGCAATACATCCTCGGCTCCTCACTTCCTTCTCCCGCGCTCGGTAACATCGTTTCCACATCCACTGGCGAGAAGGGAGGAAGAAGCTGTCTCGAAGTGACAGACTTGGTGCACCTATTGCATCGATTATCACGCGCTTTGAACGAGTCCCAGTCAAAATTAACGCCTCAATTTGCGATATACCTTAGACTGAATCTGTGCCAATATGTGCCATGTGCAACGAATGAACATTCCTCCAAGCTTCGGATAAATAAAAAGTTCTGCCGGAGGCAACTTGATTCACATTTACCTTCAATGGTTTACGAGCTTACTTTGTGGAATTTTGACATACTGAGATGAAATGAAATCACTTTGTATAATTCACACAAACTTAAATTGGTATAAACCCGACCGGCTTCAACACTTCCGTGTCATTCTCAAGGGGGATGATACACCCCTTGAATTATCCCCCTTGAGAATGACACGGAAGGGTTGAAACCGGTCGGGTTTATACCAATTTAAGTTTGTGTGGATTATACAAAGTGATTTTATTTCATCTCATTCGGTTCACCTTTACTACACCTCGCAGTTAGGTAGTGGTTTTATTTCAATTAAAAAAGATTATAATGGAAGATAAGCGTTTATTAAGACCATAAAATATTCTTGGTAATAGGTTATTGCAGCATATATACATATACTGATGAGGCTTTGGAGTTACACTACGATTGAAGTACTTTTACCTTGACGTTTCACTCGCGTTGCAGCTAGTATCTTCGGGAGCGAGTGAAACGTTTCGGTCCAAATACTTTAATCTTTAATCCCGGTCAAGGTGGAGGATTTTTTCTCAGTGGAAATTCGCAAATTTGTGCATTGCGGGTGACTCCGTAAAAGTGGAAATCCGTGGCTAGTCCCGGATAGCTTAAAATTTGTCTAGTAAAGTTTTTGGTCACGGCGGATTTCACCCTCGTCTGTGTATAACTTTGTACCAGTGTAATTGACCTCGTACCACATCGTCTAGACGTATCTATTTTCTTTGTGCAATCGCAATGATTGGAAAATTGAAGGCCAAGTTGATAGCTATCCGCAGGGAATATCCATTGAACTGTGCGTGAGGAAGGGGAGAAAGGGAAAGTGAATGAGGGTTGAAGGTCCGAAAGGAGGCCAAAGTTGGGCGAGAACTATAGGGGGCCCATAGAGGGAGTCAAATATTACAATGTGATGAGGATAGGCTGTCGTTGACTACACTCAACTGTTTATCTAACAAATAACTGACTCTTCTCATGAGTCCAATCCTCGTTATACTTGTTGAATGGTGTTCATGTACTTTCACACAATGCCCTGCAAGCCACCTCGAGGGTTTGCGGATGACTTTCCACCAACATGTACCACACTGTGACAAAATAAGGTTAATGAAGCCACCTCTATTGGTGTATAAGAAAAAACATGCAATTACTTGTTAAGAGGTGACATGTCACCAAAAATATTCAAAATAGGTATGACACCGAAGTTAGAGAATCTACTAAATAAAATTGTGTCTAAGGCTAACGACGTTTGCTTGATATTTTTTTACCAGGTGGATGGTTGCGTGCATATTTATTCATGATGTTGATGATGTCCAAGAAAGGAAAATTAGCATAGGGGTAGAAAGGAGGAGGAATATGCATTAAATTCAATTTTTTACTCAATTATTATAATTTTTGTGATAATCGTATTGCACTAAACAATGTGTTATAATCGTATTGCACGCATGAAGATTCTAATTAAAATAACATTTCTTTTTTAATTAAATTTTATAAATTCAAATTGTATAATAATGTATTTCTTAAAAATTTTAGTAAAGGTTAAAGTTATTTTGTCGATTTGGTGTTCACTGAGGTTTGTGAAAATAGTAATGTAAAAAATCTCGCAATAAAAAAAGGAATAAAATTATTGGTGTAGATTAAGGGATACCTGAAGGCGTTCTAAAAATGCTGGGCTTTCGTGGAAACCATGGGATTGGCTGAAATTGTCCGCCAAAAATCATCAATTAATCTTCAAATGCATAGAGAGTGTGTGGGGTACATATCTCAAAACTTTTGTTTTGCTTATTAACCCTGAAGTGTTATCCAGCCTCAAGACGTGTTTATTCTCTTTGCATTTTTGGAGATTACAAAACAACCTTTGAGAGTTACGTCCCGGAGGCAGCTATGAAGTAGAAAAAAGAGAGATTTGAGGTTGGTTGATTTGGTAATCAATGATTTATTTTGCCTCGGAATCTAAATCGATGACCCGGGAAATTAAGTATAAATACGATCACGAGTCCGCCGAAGATGTCTCCACAATATTGCCCCGGGAATTGCAAGGAGGCGCGCAGTGAGGCGGACGATGGTGTGGAGGGTTGAGGCTGAGATTTAGGTGACTTGGGGATGTGGGGAAGAAGGCCAGGGCTGAGCAGTCGAGGGATTCTGGCAGACAAGCTAAGGACGCGGAACGCAAATGGGTGGATTGGATGTAAGGCAACTAAAGAGGATGGCCGCTGACTGGGAGATTTTGAAATTATTCCGAGTGGAAGAGACGGCATGGAGCGCGGTGAGTGGAGCTTCACGAGATAAAAAGAAAACGATTCTGTCTTTTTAAACTTAAAGGTGGCCTGCGGACAAAAATTAAAAAGAAATATGAATAAAAGGGTGGAAAAGTGGAAAAATTCTTAGATACAGAAAAATCAAAATAACTAGCCTGGAATTAGTCCGTCTTCTTAATTTAAAAGTAATTGCTGAGGTGATGACGAAATCGGATAAATATTTCCAAAACAATTGGAAAAAACCTGTAGACAAAGAATGAAACTAATTGGATTTTCTTTCAAAGGAATATTGTTATTTAAACCAACCATTTTATTGCTTTAACATCTTAGATACGATGCTTCTGAAGAACCGCCTGGGATTAACGAATTGAAAGATTTAAGAGACTGAAATGGTGGCCTTTTTCGTGGTGATACAAAGGGAAGTTAAGCGAATAAATTATGGGTAGGGGAGGAAAGATTATGTTGAAAAGATATGAAAAGACTGACTGGAAGAAATAAAGGTGACGAGGACCAGAACGAGACTCAAAATACGATATCTATTGGAAAGGTTTGGGTTGCATCGAAGTTTTCAACGTGAAGGATTATGAGTTTTATTCTGCGATGCGGGAGATGGAATGTGACAGCAGAGACCAAATACCTTTGGAGCCTAAAAACTACGATTTATGATACAATTTTATTTTTCCCTCCAATAGTTAGAGATTATACTGATCATGGAGATTGAATGGTTTCCATCGGTCAAGTCAGCAAAATTAATATTTCACGTGTCTTTAACGCCACGTCTTTATACATTTACGTTAACCCTCTCTATTAAAGAAACTAACGGATCTTAGCTCAAAACAAGTGTTGCAGACGTGGGAAAACGTTGCCAATTTGGACCTACATGCATTATAAAGCAAATAAATATGTCTATCCTCATAATTCCTCAAGCAAATTACTCTTTGCTCTTTTCTCCATTTTTTTGACCAGTGAGATAACACCCCCTGCCTTGCTCCCTTATGGCTTATGGCATGGTTGGTTGTCGAGTGAAATTACTTTGAAAGATGCTGAAGGAGCATCAGGGACCAGATCTGGTCAACAGGATGTGTGAGATCAACTTATGTGATAAGAGGAATAGAAGGATTGTGATAAATACCCAGGCGGTAGCCTTATAGGATCTCTTTATATGTGAAATAGAATTGTTGATGTGAAACAAAGTGATGATATTGGAGAAATATGTAAAAAATAAGGAAAGAAGAAAAAAAAGATGAATGTAAATTATAATTGAAAAAAGTTATACACGAAAAACATTGTATGTTTGAATTAGAACTTGGCACTCCTTCAGACCCATGTGAAATAGTGTCTCGATGTAAATTTAATTCTCTATTTCATTAGCTCATAGGTTTCGTCGATGGTAACCTTCTACATATTCTTTTTTATTTCTTTTATTTTTGAATGATTTTAACAATTTGGACATTTTATTTCACCTTCACACTCCTCTCCCGTTTCTTATGCTCCAATAATTGGCACGGCCAATAGATGTATCTCATTTCATTGCATTCATGGCCCGAGGCACATTCCGCTTGTAAACTGATTGAAGAATTTCCAATCATTGCATTTAACAAAAGAAGTGGTACAAAGTCACTCGCACGGGTGCATACACATCAGGGTTGAAATTCGCCATGAAAAAATTATTTCACTTGACCGGAATCCGAACCCGGATCTCCCAATGTCAGGTCAGGTGTGTTAGCCAATTACACCAACCCGACGTCACAGCCGTAAGGCTCTGCGTAATCAAGTTCTATGCACCAGCGCCACTTTCCTTATAGCGGCCAGAGAGTAATTTGGGGAGGGGGGAGCAGCGGAAGTTGGTGCGAACTTGAATCCATCCAAACCCTCGTCCCCATTCTCGCACGCACAGAACAATTTCCCGGATAATTTGCATTTTCACGCACAGGAAGACGTGAACTGCCAACAAATAGCTCAATTTAACAATCTTAGGTTACTCAGAAGAGGATGTGAGAACAGAAATAGATCGTGGGTAGATTTTAAGCAATTTATTTGACAAGGAATAATTGAATATGGCAACATACATCAGGTTAACAAAAAATATTGATTGTATAGTGCACAAAGTTAGTTCAGAAAAAAAAAGTTCATTCAGAAATTTAAAATATTCCTAGGCACCACAATACCTCACTCAGAACCAATCTCCTGATATGCTTCAGTGGGCTGAGGACAAAATAAGAAAAAACATGTTGACAGGTTGAAGTCCTATAAGAAAAGGTAAAAACATATTAAAAGCACAGGAAATCTTCTCACATGGGAAGGAATAGGATCGGTAAGGAAACTGAAATAGATATTACAATGTACATCAATAGTTTTGTTATAATAGTTCAACCCTCACAGCCTTCAAGTCAGTTCTCATTACAAAGAAAACCCTCCATCATGTGATAGAAGCTAAAGGTCAAGATATTATGTGAATCAGTCGCGATATATTTCCAGTCAGGATAGAACAAAAAGAAATTGATGGACACTGATAAAAAAATCCCTTCATGCATTGCTAAAATATAAATATAAATAATTAATAAAAACGAAGAAGAGTTAGGAACTGAATAAAGAGTACAAAAAAATATTACCTGTATATACAATTTCCTCCATATTTTTTCACTGGAAGCCATAATATTATTGAATTCAAACCATTTGTAGTAATGGGTGGAATGAATACAGGAGAAGACCAAATTAAACTCACAACACTAGAAAAAGAACAGGAAAGCTCTATTACTACATCGAAGAAATAAGATATTGAAGAGTATGCGCAATGCAGACTTACCCTGACTATGTTTTCTTGCAAAATAAGTGCTAAAAAACTTCCACATAAAAATTGGCAACATCAAAGGACAAAGGGAAAAATCCCTTCTCAGTAATGACTCACTTAAGCAGTTAATAACTTAATTTTGAAGATCATAACAATGGTCCACATTGATTCGTGAAACTTCATGAAACACTGCAACAAGAATGATAATGAGTTATGCCCGAACACAGAAATATATCATTCAGCTGTCAATATATCATCATCACTACTTAAAATAGCATTTAGTACCACAATGACCCCTCCATCACTCAATTAAGGGTGTAGGCAAGACATTAACAAATTATGTCAGCAAATTTTAGTATCCACAGTAGAGGTACTTTTCCAATGCTTAGGAGGGAAACGCTTCCAACTATATCCAACACTGAAAAAAGAATGAGTATTAGTTGCCAACAGACAACATTTATCATTGTATAAACACTGGAGGATACAAATGAGAGTACAATGAGGACAATTCACCAACCAAATTCTCTCTTTTTCATAACACACTAGCCCCTTCATCAAACACCCATGACCCTGAAAATTTTCTAATTATCAGAATATACGCAGTCATATGTATGCGAAAAAAGAATCCAATATTGCTGAACTTAGTCAAAAATGCCAAAATAAACCTTAAACAAGGCACACACAGATATTGAAGAAATATAATTTTCTTATTCCAGGTATTATCCTGTTCACCAGAGGCCTGTCATTGTAAGCGAACACCATGCACAGTCTGAATCACCGTACACTGAAATGAGAAAAATTATTAGTTGAGTCAGAAGAAATATCAAACCAAAATACTACAAAATCAAATGTGATAAAAAAATACTACCATGAAAAAATATGGAGAGTAACCATTAAAAAAATTATAGGTATAAGCAAGTAATCACAACAAAATTTTAGTGCATAAATTCACTGCAAGATCATTACAAACCACTTGAACACTGCAAAACTATGAAACAAGCAACTCCACCAAGTCACAACACAGTGGAGAATATTTTGAAGGATTTTTCCTATAAATATTTTTCCACAGCACAGATGTTCTTAAAAAAAATCATTTATACATCCACTTCTAACAACACCTCTGCCATGAACTAGACAATCACCATTTTCCACAAATAATTACCATGTTCACAGCAAGTGTTATTTTCAGATCATTGAGGAAATATATTCTCATCATCGAACACTGAAATATAAAACATTCTCATTAATGTTACCTAATGGAAAATAGGGCATTCACAAGTTAACATTATCAGTCTATGCTTACCTTGAAATGTTCTGCAATCACCTGTAATATTGTCTAAGTATCATCTCACCCCCTCCATCTTGACAACAATCCTTTTCTTCTTCTTCCACAGTTCTACAGTCCGATGTGGGGCTTGGCTTCCTTGGTTATATGCTCCGATTGGCTTGAAAACATGACATTGACATGAAAAGGAAAAGGTTAATGCAAATAAATTTTCCGTAATCAATAGTGTAGAATATAAATCCATTTAAAGGAATAACTACGAACCTGCCAAAGGAGTCTGTTGACGCTGCTGCCGCACAGCTTCTTCAGAATCAAACGATTCATTGAAATGTAGAACCAGAAGAATGAAAAATAACATTTACAGTCTAACGACACACATGAAGATGTTGAATTTATTTTTATAAACTATTCAAGTGTGTTGGACACATACATTTTTGACGTATTGATATGATTTACGTTCGTCTTTTTATTGTTTTGTTGTGATGGAGTTTGTTTGTGGTTGTTAGGAGAATAAACGAGAGTTTGACAGATCGGAAGAATTTAGCTGAACTAAAATTAATTAGAAAGATAGAAAAGAAAGATAGTTAAGTTGGATTGTCTCAACAGAAGAAGCATTAGGGAACACTCCTTGATAGCTCTTTGTTTATTCCACTTTGATTTGTACCTTCACCCAAAATTGAACTTAAGGTACTCATTTTGTTAAAAAGTTTAACAGGACAGGTTAATAGAGCAGCAGATAATTTATATTTGAAAATACTAAACATAAGCAAGGAAAATGCCCTGTAAGATTATAAGCTATCATACCTGAATCTACAACCTCCAAAGCTGTTGCTGCAGCATTTGATGATGTCGTTGCCACTGGCGTAGTTGTGGACTCCGGGATAATAACCGCCACTGGTGTTGTCATTACGCCTTCTGTTGCCCTGGACTCACTTTGCATGATCTCTGTACATGCATATAGTGTTTTTTTATATTAATAAAAGATAAAAATAGAAGATTAGCCATGTACTTAACCAGAGGAAATGCATGGGCGACAACAGTGACTCTTCTGTGTTCATGTGTACAATGTTTTGGCAAACGTTTCTTGGTAGTACAAATGTCATTACAAAGGCTTTTTGGGTAAAGGATAACTATGATATAAAAATGGACAAGGATGAATTCTTAGAAGTAAGGAAGAGTGAAGACCATTGTTAAAATGACTACTGAAAACGAAACTTTCTTTCAAAAGCTCTCTCAGTACAGATTTAGAAAATATACAAAGATCATACATTCAAAGAGCAGGGAAAGCAGTGATGGACTCATGTGACAAATGACGAAAATATCAACAAAAACGTGCATACCTATTGAAAAGAAAAATGCTGTGTGAGACACTCACCCTCAACTATGCTGGGGATGACACCAGACTCCAAAATAGGATGAGGATATCTCCTTTTGAAGTCTCCCTCTTTGAAGTGCTCAGAGCACACAAAATAATTGGGATTCTTAACAAACTCCCATCGCCTTCCCAGGATATCTGACCGAAGACAAAACAGCCCACTTATTTGCTCTAAATAGACACCAATTTACGATTAACAAAGGGGAACCTGCGAGCAATTAAATTTTACGAATTCATGATTAATGAAAAGAGTCAACATACATCTTATATCACCCACCAGACAGATTTACCTCTCAAGATCTTTCGGAAACCCGAAGAAAGAAATTTTTTTATCCAAACGAGGGCAAATTTGCTGTTTATATTGACGAAATTCAATATGAATGCCGCTACTCGTTCAAGACATCTGCTTACAATATTCATTCGAGCATACATTAGACTTCAACGTTCTTAAATATTAATTATAATTTGGAGATTATACGTAGTCGAAATTAATTTCAGCTGAACACATTGTAACATTATAATATTGCATCAATAACAATATTATGATCAACAAAGTCATTTAGTATTCGCGGGTGACGACAACAGCGTCACATCTGGCAGAAAGAGTTCACTAACATTTGTTTCACTCGGGAACCTCGAATGCGATTTGGCCCTTTTGACGTCGGGTTGGTTACACTACCAAGCCATCTTCATTCAAGAAGAATTTCAAGGGGGGTTTATGCGAACTAGATGTTCAGACCTCAAAGTCTACATTGTAGTACATGAGACAAAGTCGTGCTTACAAAGCCACTGTCGCGGTGGATAGACCCAACACTGTCGTTATTAAAATGACGAAATTGAAATTCGCCTTGAATGAAGATGGCTTGGTGGTATAACTGGCTAACACACCTGACCGGCAATTGGGAGATCCGGGTTCAAATCCCGGTCAAGTCAAATGATTTTTTCATGGCGAATTTCAACCCTGGTGATTGAATAATGACAAAAGTATCGCTATGGAGAAAGTCTAAAAGAGGAGATGTGATCCAGCGTATCTTGCATCGAGAGGAGTAGGGAGTTTAGGGGTGGGAATGGAATGAGAAAGGAATTGAGGGAGCGCAGGAAGGAGGGGGGGGTTGGTTATAAGGGGTAGGGAGTCGCTGAAGATGGTAGGCGTATGCCGGAGGGAAAGGGCCGCGTGCGGAGAAGTCTACGCGTGGAGCGGGGAAGGGCGCCGCGGCTGCAGGGTCATTTTTCATTTCCTTAAGGTTCGGCGGAAGATCAGGCGCATTCGGTATTCGCAGTGCGAGCCCGTGTGTCGGCGGGCGGCAGGGAAGAGGAAGGAGAGAGGGGAAGAGAGGCCGAGATGAGCGGAGAGAGAGGGAGAGATAGAGGGATGGCAAGCTGTCGCTCGGATCCGAAAAAAAGTGGGGAGGAGGGAGAGAGAAAGGAAATGGGGCTCGCTTGCTTGCTTTCCTCTCCGGTTGTCCAAACTGAAGAGAGAACTGCGGCCCACGAGATGTGTTTGCGTTCCCGTGCGTGGGCGTACGGAGGCTTGTGCTGTTGTGCTGCTGGAAAGGGAACGGAAGAGAAGGAGAGGAGGATTGGTGAAAGTAGAGAAAGTTGAGATGAGGAGGATAGAATGATGGTTTCAATGAGTGGGGGAATATGTCGGTAAGGGGAGCTATCGATGTACAAGGGCTCTGCAGAGAGAGAGGGAGGGAGAGGCCTGAACTGTGCGTAGTAGGAGAAAGAAGAGTTGAAATGGCGTACGGAAATGGAGGGGAAAGGAAAAAGGATGGAGGGACTCACAAGAAGGAGGAGAACAGGGAGATAGTAATGGCGAAGAAAGGGGAGAGCGATAATGGAGTGTAAGAGAGGAAAGAGATTACGCGCTGAAGTGGGCGAATACTGTTGAGTAATAGAGAGTGGAAGAGGCGCTCGAATGAGACGAAGGAATAAGAAGCAGCTTTGGTGGAAAGGGTATGAGCACTTTAGACGTTTTTAAATGGATCAAGCAGGGAGAATGAGCAAAGTTAACCCTTTTCTTTTTTATTCATCGAGCTGCTCAGAAATTACCGAAGCTCAAGAAAAGAAACGCGTGGGTCGCGTCTTTCTTCTTTAATTTAAAATTATACAGCTTGGTTTTTCATTAAGAAAGAGACGGGGGATGTTTCTTCCTTTCCATAGTTTTTTCAGCGCTGCATTCACGCTGTGAGGCGCCTCTCTTGGGAGATGCCGAAGGAGAAAATATATATTGCCTGGTGGATAGGGAGATTGAGAAGTCGGCTCTTTTTCCCGGGGCGATACGTGATCGGAATGGGTCTGGCCATGAGTCTGCGGGGTAACGCTTAGATTAGGAAATAAATCGAGCGGGTTAATATTTATGGAACCTTTCGCTGACGCGACAACTCGAAACACGGCGATGCTTTTCCTCGGCCAAGAAGTGGTATACGGGATGCCGTTGATGCCACTCGTTGGCGGCTAACTCGCTGTCAGGCAATGTCAGAATGCCGCTAGATTTTTTTCCATCCGCAAAGCTACTCACCGGCGTCAGCAACAAGGTAAACTATTTACTGAACCTGCCCAATCGGGTCTCTCCTACCCAGATCGGTTGACATTATTTTAACTACATCTATTTGAGAAAATGTGATGACATACAATTATCAGACTAAGTGGTTTTTGAAAGAATTATATTTACGTTAATGCTTTAGACTAAAAACTATTATGTGTATCAATAAAAAAGAGAAACTATAGAGCTGTTGAAGTGATATGATCAGTTTTTTCAAATACTAATTAACGTGCATAAAAATTTTTACTTGGTATCTAGACGTTCTACGCCATGTTTCCGAATATTTTATTTCTTACTATGATAATAGCATAACAGTGTGGACATTTAGACTAGTACCTACCGATTCAAGTTGCTAGGCATGTACAAGAAAAGCTTTAGTAGAAAAGCCATGAAGTTACTCCGTAAATGAATGGAGGACCTCTGGAAGGAACTCTGAAGGATCCGCTGAAGGATCGAAACCTTGAAGTTCTATGGAAAATGACATTTATAAGAACAATTCAGTGACTTTAAATTTCAGGGGATAGATTTAAAATGAAAATCACGTTTACTTAAACCAATTTTCATTCGGCCCTCTAGTTGTCATCTTATACAACTGATCTTTTTTGCGATTCTTGCGCATGAAAAATCCGACTCAATTGCAAGGTGTTCCAATATGTTTAGCAGCTGCAAAATACTTCGGCAAAATTTGTGTTGGAGATCTCACAAAGCTCTATGTTTTAGAGTCAGTTTTGTAATCAAGAAACTCACAGCAGTGGGACCAGAGATTTACCATAAGTCTAATGAAAATATGTTAAATAATATATGATACAAGTATACATATTGAGTGATATTTTTCCCAAGAGTCTTCTATTTCCATTCAAGTCTTTGGGAGAAGTTATTCTTACACGAATATTATTCAGTATTTTATTGTGAAGAATATATCACTAAATGTGTTGGAATCATGCATAGAAATAACTTCAAAATGTTTGTTTTATTTAATCGATGGATTTCAAAGTGAAGTTCTTTATAAAAATATATTTTTTATAGAGCTTTAAATAAACAAACCAAACTGATGATGAAATATTCAATGACGCTTCATCTACCGGATGCAGAGTAGGGCAGTAAACGTAGGGCGAAAATAAATTGCTTCGTAAAAATACTGTAAATTAGTCCGAGCTTGGGAAAGAGCGCGCTTTGGGAAGAAATGTGAGCTCGCTTTATGGGAAGGAGGGAAAAATTTGAAGGCGAGGAATCGGGGGAGCAGGTGAGAGTCTTGCGAAATGAGAGGGGTGATAACGAGTAGGAAATGAAAACCCTGCGTTGACTCGAGAAATCAGACACCGCGCGAATAGAATAGGAGACATTAAACTCCGACGAAATGAAAGACTTCTCCCTCCCCTATTTCTCACAATTCTTCGATCCGTCCCAAATAAAGAAAAATTCCCCTAGAGTTTTAGGACCGAGTGAAGTTACATTCTGCTTGGAGTTCTCATGAATACTCCACCGCGTCAGTCAATCCACCACCTAACGTTTGATACGCAGCTCTCTTTCATCGTCATCAAGGAGATAATTAGATTTCTCGCTTTGACTCTTACGAAAAATGGTGCATTTTGTCTGATTACGAATTTTACCAAACTCATGTAATTCTTATTTCTTACTTAATTTGTGTTATGAATTAACTTGCGAGCCAACCCGGAAGTGGTTGGCGCTAGTTGTAAATACTGAATGCGATGCTAGCGCTCCTGCTTTTGAACTATTGAGACGCTGTCGCGATCGGAGCGATCGCAGTCAGACACCAAATACTGGATAGTGTAGATGGGAAGCAGCGGGGCTGCTAATAAACCAGCTGCCGGAGAAATTACTTTACTTTGCTTATTCCTGTGCACTTTGCATTTTGCCTAACTTTGAGTTAACTTAAACCTGCTGGTCGTCCAAATGGAATCTCCGCCCTATTATGTATTGTATTAACTGCCTCACGCTGGCATGTATTCTGAATTTATTTTCTAAGGGACTTAGTTCCGATAACAATAGATGTTATTTTTGTTCTGATCTGCCGTTAATCTGTTGAATCTTGGCGTGTTCAATCATCCCAGTTTAATTGTTTCGTTGTATAATTTTTTAGCATATTAACCTCTGTTCTTCCATGCGTTTCTTTATTTTTTAATTTACTTGTTCTTCAAACTAATTGGAATGAATATTAAGACGGTGGATGACCAATTAACTCTAATTTTGACAAAATTTTAGTGATATGTGTTACACTTCTCATCTTAGGCTATTGTTTATATCAAATGCATTGAAGTATAAGCAAGTGGTGGTTAGCGGTGCCGCCGTGAGCGGGTTTTTTGTTGAGAGTAGAACCCGCAACTCCCGGTTGCTTTCTAGTTATCTCTGCACATGTTTTGTGACTTGTGTGCAAGTAGCGAGCATAGCGATATCTCAAATAGTATCAGTATTTGCAGTGTGTAGGGCATCGTTCTCCTTACTCATGACTACCTGTTTGTCCAGAGAAATAGGTGACAGAAGTGAACAATGAGCATCGTGATTCCGATTTAAACTTATATTGGACAATAATTGTGCTTGTACACTGCTATGTTCGAGTCCTACAGTCATTCATAAGTTAAATTAATTTGTATAAAATACATTAATTGTGCACCATTTAATTGTATCAAATATGAATATTATGATAATAATTTTTTTTACCTAGTGAGAGAAAACTTATAGTGCTTTATTTATCATTTAAAACATTTTCAAGTATGAATGAATACTGACGTATGCAACAGTGAGTTCTCACCCAATTGATTTATTTGTTGTTCACATAATCGATCTCCGTTAGCCGTCACGTGACCAAGATTTCACCGGTTGCGATGCAATTTTGTTGTAAAGTGAATATACAAATACAAGCCAGGCTATTTTTCTTATAAGTGCGAATTTTTGTCGTAGAGTGAATATAAAAATAAAAGCCTGGCTATTTTTCTTATAAATGCGAAACTCGATCGATCACAAGTCTGTGCTTACACATCTATGTGTCACTTGCAAGCGACTTTCATGGCTACTGCCATCGACATATTATCCGTTGTTAATGCAGCATCGATGCTATATCGGCTTTGAATAATGCGATGTTGTTGTCAACTTGTTTTCAGTTGTCGATGTAATAGTCATGTCAGCAATTGTTGAGGTTGGTCGGAGAGGTTGAAAAGTCACCTGATTATGGCATAACTGGTCTTAAAATGCAAACGGACTCAATACGGAAAAAATGGCTTCATAAATAATATACGATGTCGTTTTTCTCACTCGTATGGGTACGGTAGAACTTTTCTCCTATTCTCCACCCTATGAACCCATAACAACGCACTGAGCCGGATACATTGTCTGAAGCTCTCTCAAAAGTTCATGGCGCTGCGCAGGAGGCAATTTTGGAACACGGGCTTGCAAACTTCTGAAGTCGAGCCAAACGGGCGAGGAAGGATGTTGAGTTGGCATGATCATCGAAAACTTTTTTTAGATTTCAATGAGCTTGGAGTCAGAGAAGTTGTCTTTGGGGTAGAATATAACGCAAGATTTTTCGCTAAAAATCTAGTTTTGAAGACTCATCGTGAGACGAGTCAATACGGGCCGGAAATGAGTTCATAGCGATGCCAAGTCTTTAAGCGCTTGTATTGGCAGCAGTTATAATGGCTCACACCCTTCTTCCCCAATTCCAGAACAGTAGGGGTGATCGTCAAAACCTTTTTTCAGATATAAATGTGCTTGATCTAAGAAAAATTGTATTAGGGGCTGTGTATAACGCAGGATTTTTTTGGAATCTTTGTTGAATGTTCTAATGTTTTGCCAAGAGTTTAAAATGTCACAATTTTAACCCATCTTGATAAAATTTTGACAATTTTGGTCGTGAGAATCGCTAAAATATTGTCCGAAGGTAAGTAAGAACCGCAACCCAGCAGGCATCGTGCGGCTGAGGAGTTCGATGCATGTGCAATCGGGAAAGGAAGAGAAATAGTAATATTTGATTACACCAGGCTTTACTTGGTGCCATTTCGAGGTACCCCTCTTGTAAATGTATCAATTATTTTCCGAACTTAAATACATTTTTCCCTTATGGATTTCAACGCTACATCGTCCTTTTTTATGTAATCCCCGTCATGGTGACGATGTACAATTATAGTTCATCGGGAATATGTATTCAACTCTTGAAAATTACGATGAGTTTTATATTTATAATAGAATTCCTCTTCTGACGCAATCCCACGGAAAGAGCGGAGCGTTCTCTTTCATGTGATAACTTCAATGCTAGAGGTACAGAGTTTGCTGGTCAAAATATAGTTTCAAAGAAGCGGAAAATGAGATGCGATATGAAGAGGCCAATATTTGGTTCGCCAAGTGATATCTCATTGCACCAGCTTCCTACAAATGAGGATGAAATCAGATTCATAACAGGGTTCGGCATGCCAAGAAAGCTGAAAGAGACAGTAAGGATTTCGTTGTTTATTCCAGGACTCGTGCAGAAATAGTGAGTTACGTCAATGGCGCGGGCATTAATCGCCTCGCCCGCTACGTACTTTCCGGGATACTTATCCTGATTGGCACTCCTATTTTTGTTTTTTCTAAGGGCATTTTGCTCTTATGTATTACTACTTAACCATTTGAAATCACCCTCGGACAATATGTTTGCGTTCCTCAAGAAAAAAATGACCTTCCGCTTAATTAAACTTTTTACCAAAATGGAAATATTGTATAACCTTAAACCTCTTGATGTAGTCTCGGGATATTTCACAACAATTTAAAGAACAAACATTGAAATCTTTAAAAAAATTTTTTTAAATATCCCCCTTTATCAACCTTTGGGGGAGGAAGACCACGAGCAGCCTTTCTAAATGCTGCCAATTCGAGCGCTCAGAGTATTCGTATCACTCAAAACTGCCTTCAGTCACGTTTTGATTCATCTTGCAATGAGATCTCACAATTGGATTTCCATTACAGTTATGGCGATAGATGGTATTAACCACATGCACAATAGCCTTGCATACCAGCTTATTTCGCGAAGTAGTTTTGTGCCCCTACTTCACCCTTTTTGCCGCTCCTCCCTCTCTTCTCCTCATTTCTTTCCCTTCATCCTCCTACAACTATTAACTCCCCTCCTTATTGTGTGGGTCTGTGTAAGGAACTTTGGCGGGATCTATACCACGGCTATCACATATTGGCAGGTAAGCAGTCAAATGGAGGAAAAATTGAAGCAATTGAAATGGTGGGCATGGGGAGGGATGACCACAGGGACAAAAAGCTTCGTCTAAAATCTTCGGAAACTCGGTTGGAAGTGTGGGAAACAAGGAGTTAACAAACGCTTCATCATTGGCGACTGCTCAAAGGAGATATTTGTCGGGGGTTGGGAGAGTGACTGAGGCGTAAGGGAGGTGGAAATGGGGTGGTAAGCAGAGAGGAGAAGAGGTAAAGGGGTGGGGGCAGGGAGTAGGATGAGGGATGTGTAAATAGTGGTGGCTGGGTCGGGGGAGATGGATGAAAGGAGAGAATTGGTTGGAAGTTTAGGAGAGCAACGTGTGGAGGAGGCTGATGGCGCGAAAAAAGGAATATCCGTGGTTTCGGCGGAGGGTTTATGTGAGAGAGCATCCAAGGGAAGCGATTGAATCGGAAGGTATGATTTCCTGGTCGGCGTGAGTGTTCAGAGGAAAGTGGCGGGAAATAGAATGGGAAGAGAGAAGGAGAGAGAGGGAGAGGAAATAGAGGAAAATCAGCCAGTCCTTGTCAGAAATGAATTTAGGTAAAAAGATATAACACCATAAAACATTATGAGATCATTAAGATCTCGTTAAAAATAGTTTATGAATGAAATTTTTATTTCTGAATAAATAATTTACTGTATTTGACTTATCAATGAACTTGTTGAATCTCACAATTAATATGGCTCAGTAGGCAGAATAAGTAATGATAAGCCGGAAAACGGCATGCATGACAAGTGAATTAATGCAATGGAGTAATTTTTAGTACACAAAGAAAGCATAACATAGGTGATTGAATAACCAATTTACTACTATTCATGTAAAGGGTTAAAAATTTTGCAATATCCATGGCAAAATAAATGCAACATCCGTGATGAACTAAACAACATTTTTTAGAATAATTCCTTATGACATGAATTCTCATAATTGACTAAAATTAATACTTATATTAAGTAAAGAAGAAATAGCCTGCACGTTTTTTATAAGTATTTTTAAAGATCAGAGTTGCTATTAATGCCCTGTACCTGAAAGAGCAACTTTTGAGTTGTGTAACATTAGTTATACATCATAAGTATTAATTGTATATTTATACATCCAAGTATGGCCAGGAAACTTGCCGTGCTTACTAAGGCAATCCCTTTTAGCCTACTACCGGCCTTAAAACGGGTGTAAAATTATTGAAGAGAAAATATACATTATCTAAATTATAAATGGAACATATTTTACCTGTGCACTGGATGCAATGGAACAGAAGGAGACAAAAAGGGATACTATTGAATTGGGATGAGCGGGCGGAGGACCAGTGAAATATCCATTCCAGGAAGCCTACGGAACAGGATAGTATTTTTTCGAGCATACATGCTAGCGAAAATGCCGCGCTGTAAATATAAGCTAGTCAGACGGAAATACCGTGGCATTTCAAATCCGACCAGCCTTTCCGCTTGTAATTTTTAACACGTCGGAATAGTTCCGAGATGACCTGGCATTTACATCAATTTTCATCGCATCAAAATCTTATTCCCACCTTGGGAAATAATCGTCTAGTAATCTCCCTCTCCTCCGTTGTATCAAAAGAACTAATTAATGCGCATTAGGTATATTGTTAATCTTTGCTTCATTGTTGGGTACCAAAATATGTCAAAAACTGCTGCCAACTACATAGTTGTAGCAACATAGATCTAAAAATCGTCCGTACTAGATGATAGTGCAGTTGAAATATTCTGATTTAGCGCAGAAAGAAAGGAAATGAAAAGTAAGAATTTTTTTCACGATCGTAAAATTGAAATAACGTCATTGTTGAAATAATCATTGTTTTTTCGACCATGTGATTCTCTCCCTTAAACGGCATTGGAAGCATTAAAAATAATCTGCAGTATTATCAACTACGTTGTTATTTTGGACAAACTTTGTTAACGATTTTGAGCTTATATTTAATCAATTTTCGCCAAAAATTGGCTCAGAAATGGAGGCCAGTCCAAATAATATCTACCCAGGCTTTTTCCAAAGTATCAATGTTACGGCCATATTTACTACTTGATTTGAAAGCTACAATATGTTCAATGCTGTTTCATAGGTACATTATTAAACATGCATTTTTTCAAGAAAAATGCGCTCTTCTCGCTTAATACAACTCGAGATACACTTAAAAATGGTTACAAAGAGTTGAAGCAAACTACGTTAGCGGATCGGGGTTGAAAATATACAGAGCAGGGATTCCAGAACTTTCTCATTCAAAAAGAAAGAAAAAGGAAATTTTACGAGTAGAGAGTTTTCTGGGCAAGACGGAGATGGAGTGGACTTAGATAGGGCCGTTGAGGATTTCTGACTGGGAAGAGATTGGCATTCTTCCATTCGTTAAGGCTGACGTATTCGAATACCTGCGGGAAAATTATTCCTTTCGGAAGTCTGATCGTAGACGCTCAAGGAAAAAAGGCTGCCTCTTCTCTTATTCAATTTATCCGTAATATTCGTGGGTAACTGATGAAACGAGGAATCTCCTCTTTTTCCCGTTTCCACAATTCGGTAGCGTTAAAGGCGACGTGTTGTTCAAGGATTGCGCATTCTCATCTCACGGGATTGCTTTTCCTCGAGCGGGGCGCGCGAAAACATCGATGGCTGGGCTTGATTCGGGTGAAAATGCACAATGACGATAAAAAGTGGAGGCAGGCAGTAATTTCAGTACTCCGCTTCACTTTATTTTGCTCGCGATGATAAGCACAAAAAATGCTGAGGGAGGAGTAGGAAAAAATACGCCATCTCACCGTCAATGCTAACATTTCGTCCCAGTATTTCGCGGTGGCAGTATTTTTTTATCATTCAAAACTGCGGAGCCGCAGATATCACAGTTTGTTGGAAAAATAAATAAAATGAGCGAAGAAGGGATTGGGAAAATATTAACCTGCCAGAATTCCGCTGTTGGAGGTATATACCCCACCCCCCTCAATTTGTGACAAACATCTCGCGATGAATTTGTTTTTTTTTATTATTATTATTTGTCAAGGGAGAGAAAGAGAGAGAACAGGGTAATGGAAAAACTAAAATAAGTTTAAAAAATTTCAATGCTTTCCTCGGAGAGATGGAAAGGACGACGAGACGGAAAGATGGGAAAGGAGTTGGAAATGGATTGGAGAGGAACGCAATAACATCGAAAGTGAGCGAGGTTGAAGAAGATAGGCGACGAGTGGTTGGTGGGCGTAGGGGGGCAACTCCGACGGGTTGGGGCGTCCTGAGGGTCTTCTGGAGGGTTTCTTTTGAGTTAGGAGGTGGGAGGCAAGAGTCGGGGAGGTGAAGGCAAACACAAAAGGTAGGCTTGCGTCTTGTAGGGATCCTGGAGGTGGTGAAACGGGGTGACAAGGCGGGAAAGGGAGGAAGGAATGGCTGGAGCATCGCTGAGTCGGGGGGTTGGAATCAAGGGGTTGTTTGGGATCGCAGGGGTGGAGAAAAAGATGCGGCCCCAAGAGGGAGGTTCGGGTGGAGAGAGGAACGTGGGGGAGGAAGAAGATAAGGAAAGAAGGAGAAAAAGCGGAGAGGATGAGGAGGAAGTGGAGGAGGAATGTAGAGGCGAGCGAAGAGGCGGCATTTCGCACCTAGAGGAGGTCTGAGAAGAGCAGGGGGTGTATTTCTTCAGGACGAGAATGCAATTTCAGGAGACAGGCAATAAACTCTCTCTCTCTCTCCCTCTCTGGACCCGTTTGTTTATTTGTCGCAATGGATTTGGGGCAAGGTTAAGGCTGCGTGAGGAATTCGCCGAAGGATTTGAGTGCTTTCGAATTTGCATGGGTAATCTCGGGTGGCAGTTAAGATATTCCACCGGGTGTGTTTTATGGGTCGGGACGGCGTGCTGGTTCGTTTTGGACAGAGCTTATATTTTTCCTTGATGGACGATCGTGAGTGTAAGTAAATTATGACGAGGTGTAAATATTACGAGCGAATATTTAGTGTTTTATCGCGGTAGTGAAGCACTCACGTCTGTAAATTTGTCGGATATCAACTCAGTCATTGTACATTCTAGTACATTCGAAGTTAAGACTACATGATATTATTGAAATGTACATGGGTGCAACGACGTGTTAGTGGGTGCAGAGCATAGCCATCTGATTAAGGTAGTTTGAGCAAAATATCAATTTACTGAGGAATTAATGAATTTGGTCTCAATCTAAGGAAAACTATATCACCCTTCTAATGACACCAAAAATTCAGCCCCTTAACACATTACTTTCGGAGATAATTTCCAAAAAAATACCAACCATTTTATATGGAAAATGGTGCGTGTATGCACTCCAGAGAGACATTATTTACAAAATGAGGTATTCCTAGCACTTAGATGTCGTAAAAAACTAGCAGCGTGCAGTTTGTATGCTTTCTCAACTATATTTGAAAATTAATCATATTTTAACCGCAGTAGATTCTTGGGTATCACAAAAAACCTTCCGTTTTGATGGAGTTTCAAACGCACCGCGCGAAAAAAATGAGTCGAACTTAAGACTTATTTAGATATTTTCATTCAATTACTTACAATTTCTGTCATATAAAACTATATTATAACACCATTAATAATGCAATGTTTTATTGATGTGTCCTAAAGATGGCGAAATTAAAAACGTAAAATTTGAATATGGTCTCTCTTATGACTAGGGAACAATCTCGCTCGGACTACCTTTACACTCAACAATTAATAAAGCATGGTAATCAAAACTCGATAATAGCAAACCAGTTTAATATCAACGTGTTAAATAATATGTCGTTCAGGTTAGGAACAAGCACTTTAATCACTCCTAGTCTTCATAGAGAGCTTCAATTAACTTCCAATAAAGGTAGGATAATTAAATACATTTTCAACCAGAAGGCCGCGAGTTTGAATTTCACGTTGGGCAATGACGTAATTTTTCCTTAACTAACTTACCAGACGGCATCTGAATAGTTAAAAATCCTTGCACAACAGAGTCAGCACAGGATGCAAGGACCTCGGAAGATAAAAAGATGGAAAAAAAGAGGAGTAGCTATAGTATTTAACGAAAACTTGGGGATGAAGGTAGTAAATATTGAACAGGTGAACGACAGGATACTAGTGGTAGAAAAAAACGCAAACTCTACAAATTTCGTATTGGTCCAGGTGTACATACCTACAAGAAATCAATGGGAGGAAGAGGTGGATGGGATATATGAACAACTGGAGGAGATCACATAAGTCCTGGGCAGGAAAACCTAATAATGTCGGACGACTGGAATGCAGTAGTGGGGGAAGGGAGAGATGGATATGGAGATGGATGCAGGGGAATAAAGATGCGGAACTTGGAAACATTGAGAGAGGAAAAAGGGAGGGAATACTAAGAGATTGTGGAAAGGTACATAGGCTAAGCCAAGGAAAAGAGGAAAAATGGGAAATTATAAAAACAGACATAGCAATAGCGGTGGAGAAAACAATAGGATCAATGGAAAGTAGGTTGATAAAGAAGCTAACGGTTGCGACAGAAATGACTAGGCAAATAGAGGAGAGAAGAAAGTGGTAATACGTCAACACCAACCTAGGTAAGACGTAGTATAAGGAGTTAAATAATCAACTCTGGCGATAGCCAATCAGGCGAAGGAAAAAATTTGTAAAGGCTATGTCAGGATATGGAAAAAGCAGCAAAAAGAAGGGAAAGCGGGTGCAATATACGCTAAATTAAAATTGCTGTTGGGAACTATAGGACGACAAACGTTACCAGAGATAATGGACTGAAGAGGCAGACCATTAATCGAGCCAGAAGACATTCTAAATAGGTGGAGAAAATACGTGGAGAATCTACATGCCAGCGATAGTAGACCATCTAATTTAGATATAGAATATGAGGGAAACTAGTTTAAATTAACGTCGGGCCAAGAATACTGACAGTGAAATAGGGAATGCATTGAAAAATTTGAAGGATATAAAAACTGTAGGAATGGATAACCTACCTTGAGACCTAATGAATTTAGATAACTAAGGAAGGAAAGCTTTTTGGAACTTAGTCGTCGGATCTACAAGGAAGGTCATAGGACTTCGTGAAAACAGTCCTTAATCCTATCCCGAAGAAGAAATAAGAGCCAGAATGAGAGAACTATTGAACAGTCAGTTGGATTTCTCACGCAGCCAAAGTTTTACTTAGAATAATCAATAATAGGTTGGAGAGTAAGTCCGATTACTACATCAGCGAGGACCAGTTTGAGTCTCGGAAGGGAAGGTCAACTCGAGATGCAATTGCGGTGATTAGAACACATATAGAAAAACAAATTGAGTGTAATGAGGATGTTTTCGTTTACTATGTGGATTTCGTAAAAGCATTTGACAAAGAAAATTGGTCAAATATGACGGAGATACTCGGGAATATGTGAATAGATTGGCGAGACAGGAGACAAATCAGAATCTTAATAGTGTCGTAAAGGGCGTAGGTGAGGGTGGCCGACGGTGAATCAGGGTGGGCAACTATCGGTCGCGGGGTAAGGTTGGTGCCTGTTGTCGACTTCAGTTTCTAAGAATTGTATTGAGGAAATGGTAGGACTGGCACTGTAATAACTCGAAGAGGGAATCAAAGAGGGATGGCAGCTGATATAGTTGGTCAACTTAGCAATCAGGCGTTGGTTATCTTTGAAGGAACTACAAGCGTTAGTTGATACTTTATATATTCAGTGCGGGAAGTTCGGAATGAAGATAAACCGCAAGAAGACGATAGTTATCAGATTCTCTGGGATGGTAGCAAAGCTAGCCATTAAAGTCGGAGAGCACACACTCTAGCAAGTAGAACATTTTATTTTCTTAGACAATACGCTTGAAGAGAATTGGCTGCGTAGAAAAAATATAATCAGAAAAGCGTTTGCCAAGGAGACCTTTGGTAATTGAACGGAGCTGACGACGGGGACCTTAGGTAAAGATGTGTAGAAGAGGTTGGTGAAGAGTTCGGTAAAAGGAGCAGAAACTTGGAACAGCAGACAGGAGGTCGAGAATAGGCTGCAGACATTTGAGATGTGGGTGCGGAAAAGGATGGAGAAACAGAGGTGGACGTAAAGGAGGAATAACGTCGAAATTCTCGATATGTGAGGAAAGGAAACTTCTGAATAAAATCCGTGATAAGTAGTGTAGGTGGCTGAAGGGCTGCTGTATAGAGTGAGAATGGGAGACTGGAACGCTGTGGTTGGAGAAGGAGAAGAGGGAACTGTAGTGGGAAAATATGGTTTGGGAGTAAGAAATGAAAGAGGTGACAGATTTGTGGAATTTTCAGAGAGTAAAAATTGTTTACAGCTAATGCATGGTTCAAAAACCATAAAAGGAGGAGATATACATGGATGTCTCCATCAGAAGATCTTTATCAGATGGATTATTTCTTGATTGAGGAAAGATAGAGAAATGCAATTAAGAAATCAAATGGATTGCCAGGCGCTGATATCAATAGTGACTATATCCTAGTAATGATCGAAATTCAATTAATATTAAAGAGAGTGGAAAAAGCCAAAGTAGTAAATAAATGGAACCTGGAAAAGAGGAAGGAAATGGGTAGAGAAGGGGTAGGGGAAACACAGTCTAAAGCATTTACAGAAGATCGAAAGGAAGAGGAAGGAAGAGAAGAAATTTGGATGAGGATAAATAATGTTATAGTTAGTAAAGCAGAAAAAATAGGGTATTACGAAGGAATTAGAGCAAAGAAGCCCTGGGTAACAGAAGAGATGTTGAAAAAGACGGAAGAAAGGAGAAAGTATAAGAACAAGAGAGGTGAGAAAGAAAGAGCAATGTACCGAAAGTGAAATAAGGAATTGAAGAGGAAAACCCAAAAGGCAAGAGAGAAGTGGCTGAAAGATGCATGTGATGACATAGAGAACCTATAAAAGAAAGGACAGTATGACCTGATGTATAGGGAGGTAAGGGCAGTAACAACTGTTAACAGGAAAATGAAGAGTAGAATGAGAGAAATTGAGAGTAAAGACGGCAGAATAATGCACTAGAGGAAAGAAATAACAGAAGATGGACAGAATATTTGGAAGACCTGTATTGCTTAAGGGAGAAACCAGTGAATTTGGAGTTGCAGACGGAAGAAGTGGTGCCCCCAGAAGATAGAGGTTCAGCAGTGTTGAAGAGGGAAGTAGGAAAAGCAGTTGGAGAAATGAGGAAAAGGAAGACAACAGGAATGGATGAGACTCATTCTGAAGTTTATAAAAGGGTTGAATGAAGAGGGTATAAGGGATATTGTTAAATGTGTTACAAAATATTTCACCCTGGAGAATGGCCAGAAGATTTTGCAAGAACAGTGATGGCACCAATTCCTAAGGAGCCGGGTGCACGGAAATGTACCTAGCATAGAACGATAAGCCTAATTTAGCACGCAGCCAAAATAATGTTGAGAGTATTGAATAGGAGATAATTAAGCATAATGGAAGAAGATGCAGGAGAGGAACAATTTGGCTTGGCCTGGTACGGTGGTGGAAATAATTTAAAACAAGAGCTAATATTTTTATAAGTGGTGTTAATAGACAATATATTTCAACTATTATGATTCTTTTATGCACGCCGAAAAAAATATTTTAAAATCTTATGTCTGTAGCTTATTTTCTTTATCTTATGCCTGTAGAATTAAAATTCATGAGAATACACAATATCTGCGACGCGATGCTTCTTTCGTACTTTATAATGTGCATTGCGCGTGTTTGGCACGTTTAAGAAAGACGAGGAGTGCATTTTTCCTTATTCTTATGTTTTATCGAAACGGAGTTAGAAATAATAATACCCGCTCGATAAGTGTCCCATCCTCCACGAAATACTAATCCTATTTTATAACCCTTTTAAAATTTACTGCCTAGCGCTTATTGGCATCAATAGCACCGTTAAAAGGTTCCATTTCACACGCTTCCACTTTTCTTTGATGGCTCTATAGAAAAGCAGATAAAAATTCGTTTCAGAAAGAGCAGCCAGGTTATTTTAAAGCTCTCTCCTTTTATAATAAAATAAGTAACGTCGCAACTCCTCGCCACTAACTTTATCTGGACTCTTTCGATTGGTTTTAAGCTGACATTGAATAGAAAGTATGGAGAGATTTTTGAAAAATGCTAGTTAATATTAAGCGACTTTTGGCTTTTTAGGTGGAGTATTTTCGATTCTTGCCCTTTGAAGAGCTTTTGCCTAAACGTAGATGGGCAAAGTTCCTTCTTAAATGAAATCCATACTAATAAATCTGTGCCCAGTTTCACAGTATTATCTGACACATTATTAAAATATTCGATTAGCATGCTTGCGATTTAAAAACCGAAGTATATATTGTGAAATAAACGTTTATTCTTCAAGTTAGCTATTCTGCTGTTAGTAAGATTAATTTAGTTAGATGATGCAATGGTGTTCTGGTGGTGATATTTCCCAGTTATTGTTGAACCCGTTAGGTTTCTCTAGTTTGCAAGATATGCGAAAATCTTCATTGACGTGTTTACGATAAGTTCCTCAAATCTTCGAAATTAATCGAGCTGTAGTTAAGGTCGACGGTTTTGAAAACTGATCGTGTGTCTTATCGCCTTTGCTGTCATATTTGGTTCAATCGTGCCTCAATTAAATCGCCCCATGTAGCTCTACAGTCAGCGAAGACGAGATGTGCCTGATCGATCACGTCTGCTCCGATATCTCAGTTAATGACCAAACACTCGCCCATTAATTAACTACTTGTTGGCTGCCTCCGTCCTTCCTTAACTCCTCAACTCATTGCTGAAAAAAATCAGCAATCCGTCATGGGTTGTTGACGTGACGTTTTTTCAAAATATTCCATGAATTACAAAAAGGCTATGGGTGGTAAAAGATGAGAATGAAAGAAGAAAAATGCCGTCTCTAAGTTTTAATTAACATGAAATGTTAAACCTAAGGGCAATGTAAAAATGACCCATATGAAATCATACAATTTTATATTTGTCAAATGGTTCTTTTAATACATATGACTGCTGCCTTTGAGTTTGGGTCCAAACCACCTATGTTGCCAGTATACTCAATGAAAAAGTATTTACTTCAAGGAATGGCGTCGTAGTGGATTCGCAATGAATAGAAATGGAAATGTGAACTCGTATATTTCGTTTTTGCTCTTATTTGTGAGCTGAAATTGAATTTACTCTTGCCAAAAGCTATTAGCGCTGTATAATGACTCTCTTCGTATATTTACAATGAAACCGAAGCAATATTTCTTGAACATGGTAGTGGAACGTGTGGTAAGAAAAGCAGATCTTTAGAAATGTTTGACGCGTGTGCTTTTCACATAAGAATTCACTGCAAAAGGTATAAAGAAATTAATTTTCAATTATTGGTGCTCAATCGTTTGCTAACTTTTTGTCATCAATACCCTTGAATTATTAAATTCAGTAAGGATTCAGGTGCGATATGATAATAATATCTGCCAAATTTAGAAAAGTAATGGTTAACTTCACGTTTGTCACGAGGAAATTATTTCTTTTATATTATTTTCTTATAAACAAACTACAGCATGAACTGGCACTATGTTCTGCTTTTTTAATCCCTGATTCAAAACCAGATGGATATTTCACATCGACGCATACATAAACTGCTAGCCACCTCAAGGGTGTGTGGCAGGGGGTGAGTTATCGTCAACATGAATTATACAATTAAGATAATTTTTAAGGAAATACTCTGACATAACAAAATTCACGACAGGTTTCACTGCGTATCACATTTTTTTCGACAGTTTGATAACAATAACACTTTGGAGCTAATTTATATGACGAGAGTCTCCCTGTATGTCAGTTGGACCAGCTTGAATAACGGTTTTAGATAACTGCATGAAACCATACGGATGTTATAAAAATGCGATGCGTTCTAATGAGCATTACATAATCACCCGGTTAAGACTGATACTGAAGTAATGGAAGACTGTGAGGCTTTTTGGTCATTATTTTGCAAGTGCTGTCCTTCCTAGAATTGAGCCGAAGTTGCGTTCGCGGAAAGTAGAAGTGGTACGAGGCATGTGCAAGTAATACTATTTTCCCTTTGTGGAGTGTGAAAGGTCGATTTAGTGTCGCTATGAAAATGTATATTGGCTGAAAATTGCTTACCAATGAACCGATATTGGTTTCAATTCTAATACCTTTGACCCATACTCATGTGGGAGCCAATTTTAAGACTCTCTCAACGCGCGTTTGGTAAATCCAGCCACTTAGATTCCATTCATCGCCGCTTGGGCGCTCTGAGCGTTGCTTCAAGTTTTCAAGCATCTGGAGACGAAATCTTGATTGATTGCTAGTTCGTATGACTTGCGGAAGCTATTAACGCTGGGATGAAAGGGAAATCGCCGTAAATATTAAGGGCCTGCGAATGAATGCATGAATAATGTCATTTATTTGGAAATTGATTTTCCCGCTACCAAATGGGATTTACATAAAGCATTTGGGAAAATAAAAAAAATATATGTAACACATATTTCTAACTCTATTTCTTTAGTCTGAATCATTAGAAATTTCGCAATTTATCAAAAGTTCTTCCCAAGTTCGTTCGCGGTTTTGTTACGAACTTGCGATTTTTATTTTTGCGTATTAAGTGGTTGAAATAGAGTTCATCCAAGAAAATTGTGCAGTTAAAAATGTACAAATTTTACTTAGAAAAAAATAACCGTAAACGACTTTCTCACGACCAAATGATTTGTACAAAGGAGAAACTCATTTTTGGTCATACGAACGTGAACATCATGAATTATTCGGTCATGTTATTCCCTTCCTCGAATGACATTGGATGTGTTTACTGAATTGCTGCATTTCTAGTTGTCAACTGTCCTTTTATCTTGGACAAACTCTGGTACAAATGTGATATTTGTTATGCAGTTTTAAATGGTCATGATTTACCAACATACATACATACCAATCACGCCGCTCCCTTTCGGGGTAGGCACAGTCAAAATTTTTCACTCATAAATACATATTTGTACACCTAACTCTGCTTCAATAATATCCTCCATACTGACCTATCCTTGCAAACCTCTTTTGCCTCATTTACCCCCATACACTGCTTCATACACGCCCTCCTGTTTTTAAGACTCCTAACTTTCCTCCTCCTAAGAATTTCCTCAACCACATTCAACCACAACTTTTATCGAGTAAATTGCTAATTCTCGTTAATGCATTCATTGTTTGTTCAATCCTAAGGTTGGTTGACTGCATTCCTCCACCCTTTGCTCTCTAATAATAGTTCATTATCTTCCTGGTATCTCTTCCTATGTACTTGCGTCTCTATTTGGTCCATGAAGCTATTCCTCGATCTTCCTCTGGGGAATTTTCCCACAATTTTACCGTCAACTATGTTCTTTACTAACCCATTTTGACTGAGGGTATGTACGATCCATAAATGTCTTCCTTCTGTGTGGCGTTCCATAAGGTTCCTTCGTCTTTTACTGTTCTGTAGACCTCATAATTTCTTATGTTGTCTGTGCTAAATATCTGCAGCGTCTTCCTCCAGCATCTGGTTTATTCTATTATTCTTTGTTAAGATTTTACTTCAAAGAGTTATAAAAAAATTTTCAAATGGATGTTATCATACATTTATACGGTCGAATTTATTTTTGTCATGCAAATTAATTACCTATATAGAGCTGTTTTGATCGGGATATTTCTCACATTTATTGCAGGGAGGCGGAGTGAAGTAATGCCGCTCTACTGATAACTTTATCTTAAAAGATAGCTTTTTTGCAGTCTGAGTGAATGGGGTCATAGAGATAAAGAAAATGCGTAAAGTAAATTACAATGATCCGTATTTCCATCGTTATTTGTAGCGGTAATACTTTCGCTTCCTCGCGCGAGTTATTGGATAGATAAATGGATACACATGTGTTAGTTTTTACGCGTTCCACTGTCCCATCTCACCAATCCCATCTCGTCCTAACTTTTATCATCCGCTGATGCATCTTACCTCTCGAGTTATATGCGTCGCATCAAGCTCTCTTTCCCATTGAATTCCCACTGAAATGCTTTTATCTGGCCCATTAACGGACGCTGACGGCGGCCATTACGATGCAGTATTCATTCCATTTTCACGGATAAAACAATCCGAGAATCGAATTAATTTCCAGCTGCCCTGCCTCTCGCCTTTTCATTCTCCTCCCGGCGCATCCAGTGAGCGACCGTATATACTTGTTTTTCTTTTCATTTGAGAGCACATAGAATGACGGACGTATATTTTTAATGCGCCGCGGAAGCACGTGGCGTGATTGTTGCTATATTTTACGACCGTCCACCCCTACATTCCCATACTCCCTCATCCCACCTCCTGCCAACTTCCTCCCCAGGGCTGGATTATATAAATATATTATATCCACGTATTACCCTACCAGCCATCTCCAGGGTGTGCGGCAGGCGGTGAGTTCTCACCAACCTGCACCACAGGTTATGTGCCAGTAACTTTCACCAACATGCACTACATTATGGATATGCTAGCAAAATTTCAGAAAGTATTCACAGTTCTATATTGTATTTGGAAGTTATATAACGTATATTGCAACAACGTAAACGAGACATGAGAGTCATGCGCGCATCATGCAAAACGTGATGTTAGTATTATGTTGCAGAGTATGAGACAAACTGTTGGAATTAAATGAACAAATCAGCTTTACAAACTGTCGACTAAGCCACTCCTGTCCGCTTTTATTTCCTCAAATTTATTCTCATGGTATGACCCACCATATGGTGGAGTTCTTAAGATATTAATAACGTCATTAGAAAATATTGGTTTTGAATCTACGTAGAAGTAAAGTCTAATATTTAATCTATAGGTTGAAATCGGTGATTCTCATTCAAGTTGTGGCAAAAGGTCAGTAAAAGTTACGAGTTCACGTAGAATTAAGTACATGGATCTTCTTTGGTGTGCCTTTTCCCACTCACAATCATGCACGAGCACATAATTCTACCTTTCCCTTCTTCTTTCTGCTTTTTTTCCATTCTCCCACCCTCGCCCCCATCCCCATGAGCGAAGAACAACTCTGTGAACAGCCGACGAGAGGGGGAAAAGTGTCGGGGGATGGGGAGTTAAAGGGGTGGGTTGGTTAGTTGTAGCAGGGGTTGTTAGTGGGTGGAGGGAGTGGGGGGGGGGAACATGATGGTGTGTAAGTGGTGAAGTGGAGAGGGTTGGGAAGGCACTTTATCGGACTCAGAAATGACCATTGTTGTCGAATCGCCAGGCGGGAGTGCCCCGACGCCATAACACGTAACACCTCCGTGCCTCGCTCGTCCAGCAGTTAACGAGAAATATCTGCATGTTGCGCGGACGCTATAGGCCAAGGTCTGCGAGGTAGATAATGGTCGAAAAGGAAGGCGGATTGGGGGAAGGGGGCCGCGGGCGGGGTGGGGATGGATTAGAGCGAGCAGTACTGTATTGAGGGACTTGACTCGGGAGGACGGGACGGTCCGAAGGCGGGCGGGAGGGATGTTGGCTCCCGGGGGCGGGCCAGCGAGTTGGGAAAGGTGGGGAAATTGTGATGAAGGTGGGAGGAGGTGGGAGGAGGAGGGAGAGGGCAAGCAGGGCAGGCAGTCGAGGTCAAATTCACCCGTATGGATATCACGGGATCACACTTGAGGTGCGGGAGAAAGGGCGAGGAGACATTGGGTGGGCAGGTTAGATGAAGCGTTCCCTATCGCTGTTTGTGTGCATTCTGGCGAACTATATTCAGAGGTAGTACTCAGCTCTCCGGCGAGCTTCCCATAATGACCCCAGTCGAGCAGGGTCTTTCGATTCTCTTGAACATGTGCCCGAGCCCAAAGGGTCCTGCAGGTATAACTGATCCAGTCCCCACCGGCGCAAGCTGTTATGCAGGTAGGTATCGGTTGTTCTGGCTTGTGCATGTAGGAGTTGAGTGCCAAGCTCTCCGCTAACCTCTCTAAGTGTCTTTAGCTGAAAAATTCCTGTGAAACTTGAGTAAGGACGCCAGGCTTATTGTTCCTTTTTTTCCTGCCGCCTTTGTAGGTGTATCTGAGTACGTTCTCTCCTCACATTTGTAAGGCGATGTTGCTTGGGGACTTCAACTGTTTCTCGAAGGACATCAACGCTTTCATTCTATTTTGATTTCATCCTCGTCTTCCATCTCTACGCTTCAATTAACCTGTTTTTTACTCGGTTGTTAATTGTGCTATATTTTTTATCATCTTTCCAGGTTTTATTCACTCCTCGAAACGTTTACTAATTAAAAACATCGTGCTAAATTTTTCTCAGAATTAGGTTACACGGGTGTGAGGGCTGCTCAATTTAAACTGAAGGTCTTAAATATATCATCTAGCTGTAGTGAGCTATTCACGTTTATAAAATTATACCCCTACAATTATGTGACGCTGGCAAGAGTTAATTCGTTAAAGAGTTTTCATGCAAGGACTTAAAAACTCCAATTAAACAACGAACCATTGAAGATGCTTTTGAATATCTAACGAGAAAATTTAAAGTGGCTACAGGTATTTAAATAAAGACTTTACTTGTAAAATTTTAGTGCAGTATTGGTCAATCAAATTATATTCCTGCAACGCAAATGTTAGTTGTCTACTCGATGATCAGCATAACAACGTAGTTGTCAACTCAAATCGACCTTGAGTCTTGTGTACAGTGAATTGGTCGCGATTGGCGGGAGAAAAAAATACAAGATGATCATCAATTGAAATGAGGTTGAAAAAAATAGTTTGGAAACATGCGTTCTTGTAAACCGTAAAATTTAAGTTTCAGAGGCAAGTTATTTCAACTTTTAACCCTAGATGACGTTAAAAACGAATTCAATCCTTGAAATAAAATATTCACTGTAGCTTGATTGTTCATAAAGGTAATAGTTTTATTTTTATGTATACTTGTCTTTTGAGGAGTAGTTTTACTATTACCAAGTGAGACAAGATGAAAGAATGTTTTTCTGCGTGAAATACTCTTTCAATAGCACTCGTAAAAAATAATATTTATGATATAATTCTTTGTCTTATCCTGATAAAATCATTGTACTGGACAAAAATTGTCGCTGATGTGAGAAATATATTCTCGTGTTTATATAACATCAAATTGAAACACCTTTTTCATTCGAGATATGGCTTCTGTGAGGTGATATAAACTTAAATACCACCATAAACACGATCATCTGGAATGACTTTGCGAACTTTGCAATCTTCCAGATTAAAGTAGGAAATTGTGCTTTCAGCGTTTAGATGCCAAGTTTATTCTACAACTGCCATAAAATAAATATTTCATTCTCTTTTTTTTCACACGGTCCAGCTCCATGTAAGGACATCATATCCTTTAGATAGAGCCTATGCAGTGGTCTTCTCTAATTTAAACGGCATTAATTCGGGGCATCAACATATTTTAGTAATTCAAATGTTATGAACGCCACTGTATACCTATTATGCTCTGTATTATATATATTACTTGAGGAATCTGCTAAGATCGGGATTGGAAGTTGACTGGGCAATTGTCTTTCAATTGCATTAATCCGGATTTGAGCAGCGGCTGTGAAGGGTATTTTTCATTGGAATGCCACTCCCTGCTGGATGCTATGCCAAAATGATTACAAGTGAAGTACTCCATCCTTCGGTCGAGGCGTAGAACTTAGGGTGCATTGAAGTCTTTCGTTTGGAGCATGTCAATAACGACAGCTCTCATTCCACTCCCTAAATTGACCCTTCTTCAAGAACCAACCCAGCGGTCATTGAAGCCACCTTGACCTCAGTTTTGAGATACTCATCGCAAATAACTTAAAAGATAACTTCATTCAATAGTTCACATTTAAGATTCACCCTCATTTTAACTCACAAAAGGTCCTGGTAATCCGCTGGAAAAATATTTTAAAATGATGAGGAATAGCTGTATAAGTGTTTTCTTCACCAAATTAATGATAAATACAGGCATAACAGTGCATCTAATTTTAAAAACCTCGAGCGTTAGAGGGATTATTCTGTTTGATTGTAATATAATATGTGTGAAACACGATTCCTTAAGTTTCAAGCTATGACCGATAAAGGAGCATAAATAAGTATTACTTATCCTTATATATTAGAATAGCATAAAAAATATTTATTTCATTAGAAAAGGACACTATTCAATCATAAATGAAAACTCTAACACTTAACAGACCTTAAAATGGATATACTCATTCAATATCACAAATTATTTCCATTTTTAAATGAAAAGATAAATTGTCAACTGCAGCATAGGAAACTAAACTCCTGTGCATGCGTTTCCGTATTCCATCAATAGAACACCAATAGAGAATCAATAGAAAACTTATGGAGCTCTTAGACACGTACGTGTTGCCCGAGGGTAAAATTCCAATTTCTCGCTCCTTGGATTATGAGTTTTTATACCGACTTCCTCTTCTGGTCTCAAAACTGTATCAAAGGCGCCAAGTACTTAACTTTGGAACCCTCTCGTCCTGATGGGTTTTCGGGAATCTTGAACGTTACCGAGAATGACGCCATGACTCAAGGGTGGATCATTTCTCTGAATCCTCGGCTTATGTGCCCTTCCAAGTCGATATGCCTGGCCATCATTCTGCTGCCCTTGCGTTGGAAGCGTGCTCGTACTTGTAGCCGCAGACTTAGGTTTTCGGTGTTTCACCAGTGACTGCTACAACGCAACGTCAATTAAACCCGTGACCTTTGAATGACCTGGCTCTACTGCACTTCCCGTAAAAAAAACTATGCAAAAGTAAATTCTCTTATTTATTAATGTAATTGCTGCCCATTCGCACGAGAATGGCGATTTTTAAGAGAAAGACTCTACATTGTTGCTGTGCAAAATATTTCAAGTAACTCTTTTTGGTTGTTTCATCTTTATCAAAATTGTATTAATTCAAATTAAAATGCATAAATTGCAACGGACTTTTAAAGAAGATAATTATCTCAACCTTGGAAAAGGAGTTGCCCAAAAGATGATAAGAGCACGTAAATATTAGCGTAAATGAAAATATAGAGTAAATTAAATTAGCGTAAAATAGTAATATATGGAAGATAGACAAGTTAATTGTTGCAATCCTTTTCGGTAATAAGGGGAATGAGTGACGCTATTTTAGTCCTGAGGCTAAGCGAAGAAAATGTTTGTTCAAGAAGGAGCAAAAAATCTTCGCTAAACTTGCAAGACAAAATTTGCGTACGATGGAGAATTTTTCTATCAGAGAATCGGGATCACTAGCGATAGAAGAAGTAGGAAAGGTACCTATTATTATACCAGGTAAGCTGTTTTAGCAAAGCAAGGGAGGATTTATAGTAGAAGAGGAGTCTCTTGACCGCTAGTAAAACAAGCCTGAAATAAAGGAAAATTACTATTGACTCATAGGTATTTTAGGAACATTTTCTAGGGTAAGTCTAGACATTCTAGGATTCTCCGAATATAATATAGTGCAGATGAGATTAAAAAGCTTTGTTTCTATTGTTTTTGGATGGCACCAGATATCAAATTGGATGGAAAGAATACAAACGAAGAAGTGCTACAAAGATATAGAGTGAAAATAAATATAAATTAAACTTTGAGAAGTATGAAAGACTAAATTATTGGATACAATTTGCTCTACATAAAACAAAATTTTCAAAAGAAAATAATGAAACAGTTGGCTGAACGAAATGGAGAGCTGCAACAGATCCATCTTTTGATGGGTGACGGTGGATGCTGATTTATTTCGCAAATGCTGCGATAAGTGTCTATTCTGCGTCACTAATCAATTAAAGTTGGCATATTGTCACGTATAAAAGCCGTCCATTTAATATAATGGCTTAAATATTCCAATATATTGTCGTCCTGTATGAATAATTTCTCTCCTAAAGTTTTTGCCTTGCCCCTGCCTGTTCTCATCCAGTAGTGACTTCGAGGCTGCGGAATAAAACTTAGGTTACACACGTCTCACTCTTTCAAGGAGTCGTTTCAATGGGAAACATCTTTTTAAGAGGAAAGACTCGGCGTAATGATACTGTACCTGCCGAAAATGCAACACAATTATGCTCACGAAACGTGATTCTTACTGCTCGAAAACTGTTTAAATTATTCCAGAGAGTCATAACTCATTTGAAAGAGATAAGTTAAATATGTTAAGTATTAAGCAGTTATGGAATAGGGAACGCCATGATACATTATTGTTTCAAAGCAAAATATAGACGTAAAATTTTATGTTAATACCTGTGTAAACTCGCCAAGACATCCTTGACAAAGATTGTGCAAGAAGACTACGTGGGGGTTTCTTAGGAAGCGTTTACACCTTTCTAAGGTAAAAAATATGGATTATCTTATACATAAATTTAAAAAAAATCATTGGGAGAAATAAAATGAAAATTGTGCTCTTTTGAAAAAAATTGTGATAAGTTTAAAAACGAGAAAGTGCATGCTTTCACTAAAAGAGATGGTAACATGAATGTCTTAAAATTTAAATCTAAGAATCTCAGAATATATTCCACGACACTTTTTTAAAAATTTGCATGTGACAAAGAAATGCGCAATAAACCCACATAAAGACAATGTACTTTGCAATAATAGCTGTGGCATGAAGACACTATCTTAAAGATTTTGGACATAATTTATTTTCCTAAGTTAAACTTATTTATGTTGACAAGAACTGACCTCCCATAACAAATGGCCCAAGTTGAAATCAAGGCTGCGTTGGAGATTTTTTAGCGCTTTCCTTTATCCCTTTCTTATGTTTTACCCAACACCTCATACAACATCAAAATAGGGTGTTTATAAAATTGGAAATTTTTTCGAAATTTATTCCAGCGTATTTGATCCTTCATTCCTATTAAGCAAACCATTAAGGAAATAATCATACATGGAAGGTGAATTACTTTGAAATTGCCTCGATAAAAATTCAGCCTGGACCTGGAATCGAACCACGGGCTTATGGTTTGAGGGACCAATGCGCAGACCACTACTCCAAGATGGCAACGCAATCGAGAAGAGGGCTTCAAAGAATCCACACCCAAGCGATAGTATTTTTCACCAGCACTAATGATGTGCTTGGCCAAGCGACAAAATTCAAATATAGCAGGCAAATTTGTATTTGTCCTGCAAACAAAAGGTCCGCGGTTCGATTCTCGGTGCAGGCCTAATGTTTCTCTGGGAACTTCTAAACACAAATGGGAAACTTAGTTCACATTTTCCAAACTTCCAGGGGCTGGGCAGTCTGTTGGGTGGATGCTTCGTGAGGTATGTGATTCCTCAGTATTCCAACAGAGTATGACACCGGTTATGTCTTCGGCCAATGAGGAGAGCGGCAGGGGGAAGGCAAATGGTGAATTTTATAGTCTTTGTTGTGGCAGGTAGGCAAGCTATTGAATAGGAACAGGGGCACGGCATTACAAATCTTCATAATGAAAGATAATGACCAATATTTCTTTAACCTATATTCAGCAAGTTAAAAATTTGGAGAACACAATCGGTTTTAATTGAAAAAATTGCACGCATATTCTGTGATGAAGTGAAACTGCAAGCTTCAAAGCTTCGAAGCTTGCAGTTACACTTCATTACAGAAAATATGTGCAATTTTTGTGATTAAAACAAATCGTGTTCTCCAAATTTTTAAATTAACTTGGATACTTTTATTTTAAATTCGAATATAAAAAGGAAAAGAAGACGTATCACGCGCTCTACTAAGAAAGATTAGATGTTACTCACCAAACATCATTATTTCTATAAGACCGTCGTAAATATTTTTGAAAAAAACATTACATTCACATATTTTTTACGGCACATTGAAAAGTTTTACGGAAATCTGTATGTAAACGTAAAATCGCTCCTACACCCTCAAGCTTAGTGTATTTCGGTGGTAAAAACTTGCGGATAGTGCTCACAGTATTTTTGACTCACCTCTAATTCTCGGGACCACTTTTCATTGCGTCCCTTCGCCTTTCCTTCCGACCACCGAAGACCACTTTCGTGCGAACCCCTCTCCCAAGCTATCACCTCCCTTTCGCTTTGATATGGTCGGTTATATCGGGCTGGATGTGCGTTGCAGGAGCCTTGAGGTCTGCTGCTGAGGGTCGAAAGTGTGTGTGGAAGGGCAGGTGGGTTGGGAAGTAGGGGGGGGAGGAGATGAGTTCGTGGAATAGAAGGGGTTGGTCGAGTGGCGCACGTATGACAGCAGGGGTTGAGGCTGGCTTCCGTTTGCCTTCGACACGAGGACCATTCTCGTCGGCAATTCTGCGGGAGTGGGCGAGGGGGTGTGGAGGGGAGGTGCCGGCCGCGGCCCTCGGGGATAACGGCGGACGTTTCGCTCACAAGAGTTTGGCTTGGAAAATTGCTACATTCCACGAGGTGACCTCACACAAACACACCCTCGAATGTGTCCTCGTATATTCCCACTCTTCCATATCTATCTCCACTCGAAGCTCCCTGCTGCTCTCCCAATCCATACCGCCATCACATGTTTGCCGTTTTAGATAATTTTTACTTTTTAGATCGTTTTCTTCCTCTGTCAGATCAACAGCCACATAATGCTCAGCGAGCCATCTCAAAGGTGTGTGTCCGGAGGTGAGTTATCACCAACCTTGATTACAATATACCTTCTAATTAAAAATTAATGTAACAACGACAACTGATTCACCAGAATAAACTACTCCAACTAGCCAGGAGGTGGTTTTTTATGGACATGCGCTACACTATAGGCATGCTACCAGTGTAAGACTCTTTGCATGTTTTCTTGAAAAATCTAGGGCAGGTGTACTTCAGTGTGACACGGGGATCATTATTTTGACGCCGTACTGTATCTCAATGTGAGACAGAAGCGATAATATCGCGATGTGAGAGATACGTTGCCGAACAGATGGGTACAAGAATTTGTCCTTTTCATCCGCTATAAGAAGTCAAGATAAAAACTGACGTCCACTCATAATGTTCCCAAAACAAGCGTATGGCAATTCGGATGACTCGGAAATATCATCCAAAAACATCATAAAGTCGTTCTTAAGGTCTTAAAATCGTAAAATCAGCGGATATTTGATCTCTTGAATGGAAAGAGAAGCTGTTTTTTCTCATAACTACTAATTTTATTTTAACTACCGGGTATCTATATTCAAGCTGTAAAAAGATTGTTCACATCTTGTAAATAGGGGAATATCGTTCGCTGCATTCCATTGACTGGGTTTCATGCTGAGGATATAATGGGAATCGCTATTATTTTATGTAAAAATTGATCGGTGCCTATTTTGTGCTTCCTTAAATATCCATAAATCTTATTTAATTTAACTTAACTGTCCATAACATTAAATTGATACTTCCACTTAATTTTTTAAAATATTTTCCATAAAACGCCGTTGCCCAATAATTCATAAAAAAAATTGAATTTCGGAACGATGATACAAATCTAGTAACAGGTCCAAGAAATAAAATGTACGTAATTGAGAATTTTTTTCTACTCCCGCAGTATGACTTCTTCTCCTCAATTGATACTTTCTCCAGCGGACAACACACTTGCTCTTTAATTTAAAATGCGACCTTAACGCGGCACCCTGGAAAGAGTCGTACGTTGGTGTCGATCGTTCGTTTCGAGTGGTATCGCTCAGGGTCGTTGAAAGGGGCAATGGAGTGGGGACCGTGTGTGCTCGGCGGAGGGGGCATTGGGGGGATGGGAGGGGGGTGGAAAAGGGGTGGTGTAGGTGTGGAGTGGGGTTTGGGTGGAGGCAGAAGGCGGAGCGGGGGAGGCCGTGGAGTGTGCGTGATCGATGAGTCCCTGGGACGCTAAAGCGTTCTCCTGCTTTCCATCGCACACGCGTGTTTGTGTGCTTGTGTGTGTGGGCTGCGCCATGTGTATTGCCGTGTTCTCGAGTTTGTGAGCTTCGGAGGAGGCTTTATGAGATGGGTTTAGTGGGTGTAACGATGTGTCTGTGTGGGTATGTATACAGACATGCACATACTACATACCATATGCTTTTATTTCAGATGCCATATGTTTTATTTTTTTTATCGTGAGCGAAACTCTGGAGGCGGCGATTTTTTATGCGGAATTATTTACGCGTTCCACTCGCTCTGTATCCGAAAGGAGTCGTGATTTCGACGATGGTTTACCTGGCCGAGAGCTGTGCGCATGTGAGCGCGATGGAATTAGGGCGCCCGGCGTGGGGAAAGCCCTCTCTTCAAAAGGGGACGCATGTTTTATTCACATTTGCATCATCTTCCTCCGCCGTACTCTCTCTCTGTACTCTTTTTTTATGCGTTTTCTGGTGTTTCCAAAGTTTATGAATGGAGTATGTGGCGGCGATATATGTATACGTATATTCCAATAACCTTTTTTTCGGGGCTATGCAAGAGGGGAAGAGTTTTGCGTCTCTATAGTGAACTTCGCCCAGGTGCTGGATCCCCGTTTACTTCCCCATTCATCGTGCGTGTTTCGGGAATGATGTTGGGAAGCGTAGTGATGGAAGAACACACGATGTTTGCACTGTAAGTACAATCCTTCATTGACTTGATAACGAATCTATTTGATAATCAGTGATAATCCTTTCGAAATGGACCGTAAATTAAGCACTGTTTAACCACTCATTTAATGGCACCTACCGTTGCGGTTCTATGCGGCACGTAAATCATTAATTAATTTAAAATTTACTGTGCTTGAACTAAAAAATTGTAATAATATATTATGCCAATATTTCAAGGTAAAAATGTATCACATAAACTAGCTATCGCATGAAAATACGCCTATTTTCGACGTACTTGTCCCCACGTCTTGGATTCAAGTCCTTCATTTTGGGCCATATTTTATTCCCTACTTATCTACAATGTTTTCCTTGTCTCACCTCATTTCTACCTTCTTCATTCCCGGCTAATACTTCTCTAAACACTCGACTGTTCAATTTTATCTCTGGTAATATTAGGAAAAACTCCCTACAGCCAAATAAAATTTCTGAAAGAGTGACACGAAGGTGCTGGGACCGATCACATTGCTAAGAAAATAGAGTTTGTTAGAAATATTCACTTGAAAATACTGAGGATTCATCACTTCTTCGAGTATCCATATGTAATAATAATCCAAATATAAGAATAATCCAAATCTTCAATAAAATTTAATTGGATTTCCAAGCATGTATTTCGGCGGGAAGTACTTGTAGGCACGTGTATATTGCAAGAGGCTACACGTCAAACAGTCCAATTCCTGGTCCAAACCATTTTTAGCCCCTGGAAGCACGCACGTTTCTGCGAGTTCACCCGGTGGATAGTCACGTGGATGACGGAAATGGCGGCATAGGAGTCTCCTTTCCTTTCCCTCTATCGCCAACTTTGATTATTCTTTGATTTATTTAGTTACCTGAGGTTTGCTACTTAAAATACTTACCTAGAATCAAAGATTATTTTGCCGTTTATATCAAGCGGAATGAGTTGTCATGAATAGTTCGCAAATTTTCACCGTCGGAATTTATCTCGTACGTCTTAGCTCGCGGAATTCACGCCTATCCATTTTGATCATTCGCAATTTCATCAACAACATTATGAGTACAGCTTTCGGCGTTGCTGAAATGTAGGTGACTGACACAAACTCCCTTTGATGATTCAAGTTTGCCGTAGGTTTTCCTCAGGGGCCGTCTGGAACTCAGGAGGAATGGAATTAGTGGGGGGGAGGGCTAGGAAGGAGGAGGAAAGAGGGTGGGAGGAGGTTTTGAGTGAGATGAGGATAACGAGCAGGAGGCGGAGATCGTGTGGAGGACGCGCGCGGAGGCGTTGGCTAATCCGAGACTGGAAACCGTATTCGATCCATTTCCGAGTGATGGGTCGGGAGTTTTGCTTTCGCTAACGACCTCGTACGTTATTCCGAAATGCTATGCTCCGGAGTCATTTATTATGCCATCAAAGCGGGTGATTAAATATCTTCGGTCTGGGAAAAAAAAGCGACGTTTCGCTTATTTCTACCCGGGAAACGCCAGCTCACAGCGATACATGCCGAAAGAAGTGCGCTTGGATGAGGACGTAGACTATTCGTTTCAAAGCAAAGTCTCTATCAGGTGCTGCAATAGGGAATACGGATTAAATCTTTGCTACTCGTTACCTAGTGATCCAGGAGGATATCTTCTTATCTCGGGATTTGGGTTAGTCACTTCTTATCTCCTTTTGAACCTGGTTTTGTTATTAGTATTTACTCTGAGACTCCACTCCAGTGTGTTTCCTCCACTTGGCATTCGCTGATCAATTTGATAACCTACATGATTTTCTACACAGTATTTTAATCTGCAGTTTCCTGCTATCAAAGTTCTTATACTGAGTTTGATAAATATCCGGCGTATTTTTACATATTAAAGAAATAATAACCATCGCAAATTTCGGTACGGACGGCCTTATGATAATTACTGTACATTTCATCTGGAACCAACGGTGATTCTGGGCCGGAAGATCATTACAGGCATACGGAAGTCGTTACAAAGTATTGGAAAGTAATCACTAGAATTGGAGAATCATTACTGACCTTTCCAAATATAAATACCAACTTTATAGTTAATATGCGTAGAGTGGAAGTAATTTTACCGTTAAAGAGATCGTAATTGATGATTTACTTATTTGTTAAGTTACTGCCCGAAGTTAGGTATTAGGTTCACGGTTTCAGAATTCACGACGAGAAGCATGTTTGCGTCCACTAAAGATAATGAAACTTCCAGTTGATTCCACGAATGCAGAATACCCTCTCTAATCAGAACGCGGATACCCCAAACCCCCCGCATAACACGGGTAGGCCTCCGGGGTGAGGTCCTGGTGGTTTTCTAAAAATATTTATTTTCCATTAATGGACGTTGGCTGGAGTTTAATGAACAGTATGGGACTCAAATAGGAAAGACAGATGTTTATAAATACTCACAAAACCCCCTATAGACAGTGACTAGTCTCAGACAGGAATTCATTCGTTTAAGTTCTGCCTGAGCGACGTATCAAACAACAATTTTCTCGGGTTATTTTTGAGATCAAGGGATTCATCCGGAATTTTATAACTTTCTTATGTACCAGAGTTAGTTTTACGAACACCATGATTGTCTTCCATACGCTTTTGTCATGTACTCGTAGCATCACTTCTGCTCTCCTCTGTGGAGTACAATTTTCAACTGTAATTATGAGCATATTTCTTATTTTGTCATGGCGTCTGTAGACAAAAAATCTGCGGTATGTGCAGTACCAGTTATTGTAGACGAACGTTTCTTATTTTGACCGTGTGTTCCAAAGAATTCTAGGTCAGTCAAGAACCTGCAAAGGTAGAAGAATACCACTCCTTGTCCACGATCTACAGTTGGGTGAAGTTGTGGAATGGGGCTTGTAGTCAGCCGGCCACTGCTTTCCTCCCTCCTTCTTTGCTGTCAGTCTTCAGTCTGCTTATAGTTAGTAGATACTCAAAATCTCAAAATGATTTTTAGACTATTTTAAAGACCAATTTAAATTTACGCTCTTGTGATAGTGTTACAGCAAAAGGTCGGACATTTTTCGAGATTAATTTCCATTTAAGGAGATAAGTCCTTTGCATTCTGTTTTACTGAAGAAGGTAAAATTAAGATGCATTCTTAGATTAGAATATTGTTTATGTCTGGAATTATATTGTGTGTGCATGGAAATTGCTTCAAAGGTTACAAGAACAAAAGGAACCGAAAATTTTCAAAGGAGAAAAAGAAACAAGCGATCAATCTGTCATATTTTCATTTAGAAAAATGTGCTGCAGCTCTGTAAATCCTTTTGGCCATTTTCGGAGTGGAAAATCACCGAAATACACCTCACATGTTGCAAATAAATAGTAATTTTCTCTACTATAAAGGATAAATAAAGATACAAAATATATATATATATATATATATAATTTTAAGTTTAGGAGAAAGTTTTCAATCGAAAGGTATCAATTAGACTAAAATTGGTACATTATATGCAATTTATTACAAATACAATAAAAGGTTATATTTATTTAAGTTTGATTATAATGTTTGGTACTAACGTGTAAAATTAACTCAAACGTATCCTTATGAGGTTAAGGAACTTTAGTGTCATACAACCAATGTAAACTTCCTGGAAGTTATGAAGAAACTAGTATGAAGTATTTTGAAGCTACTTATTTGATTAAAAAAATAACTAAATCACCGACAGAGTTGCACAGATTTGTTTGACTATTCAAGGAGTGTGAAAACAGGCAATGCGACACGAGACAGCGGGATTTGTAAATCGCGTCTTAAGTGGAATACGCTCACTTTTGCCGCCGTAACACTCTAATAGCGAGGCATAGACAGAAAATATGTGAGTTGGAACATAGTATTTATGTTTAATCGTTGATAAAAACATGTTGTGAAAGATGAGATTATTTTTCGGTTGGAATGAGATTAATTTTTTTCCCAAATGAGGTGTAATATTTCAAAAAGGGAAGTAATTTTACAGGCATCGGTGAAGACATCTGACAATGATAGTGCATAGGACAAATGTATCGATAATATTTCCATTCAAAAAACAAAGGAGAGTGTACTACTTCCGGCGAGATGTGATTGGACCGCACAATCCAGATTTGAAAATCAATAGATATGGTACTGTCTACTTTATACTCGATAGGGTGGAAAGTAATGCAGCTCTTCATTTTTATTCATTAACAAAAAGAGAAGAAAACATAAGTCATTTTGTAAGCTAAAGTACGACACCAATATTTGTTTCCTGAGGGTGGGGATAGAGGGGCCTTCTAGGATGAGGTAATGGTAGTGAGAACAGATGAAGACAATTCACAAACCACTGGAAACAGAACAAATGAAACAGTGCGCAGTCTCAAAATGGCTTGGAAAACGTGATGAGCATGGGAACGATTAATAAAAAGTTAAAAAAAAAATTCTGCCTATTAAGAATATAGAAAACGAAGGCAAGTGACCAGGATTGAAGGAAACCTCCAAGACGCTACTCGCACGGCACACAGTGGCCTAGAAAGCCCGATTTTCCGGACAAAAGTCGATTTTCCGAACTTGTTCAAATTACTCCAAAATCATGTTTAATGGAAAGATAAAAGATCATTTTGCAACGTAAGACACTTTTTCTTCTATAATACAGTTATTTTCAGATATACAGAGCTGAATTTAATGGAATTTTATCGTAATTCAATTTATGACATTTTCAAAGCTTGTTTGCTCCATCCATAGAATTAGTCTACGCTTTATTTAAAGTGTATAATGATTATTAATGACATCTTTGCCTGGTGTTTATTGCGTTTATATCGTTTATTTTGTAATAAAGTCTTTAAGTCCCTTATGACAGTGCTGAAAATTCGTCTCAGACGTAAATTCTGTTTGTGTGTGCAAAGTTAGCAGAACAAAAAATCCATCCACTACCACCCTGTTAAGCAATGGCATAATGGAAAGAAAAAAAATCTGTATTTAGTTAACGTGGAAAAATCGTAATCACGGCTACCTTCTTCGCAGAATGGCATCTGCCGATATAAATTTCTTTTGTTTTGACATGCATGCAGTGGTTATCGAAAATACTAATGCGCTAAATCAACGTCTAGGCAAATCTATGTCACGGGAAATGAGAAAACCATAAACGCTCGAATGATTGCAGTCACAGCCGAAATAGGAAAACTTTCCCAATACATAATTTTAAGGCCTCAAACCTATGCAAAGGAAAATATACCCTTAGGGAAAATCTTTCTATAGCAGAAAAAAGGCCAGATGAATGGTTACTCTATGTATAGCAGGATAAATGTTCTCCGTGGTAAGCACCAGGGTCCAAAACTAGGTCAAAGGTGAATGAAAAAAAATCTGGAAAATAAAATGACTGAAATACGTGAAGGTGAGTTCACATTGCCCAAGCAATGAAATTAAAATTGCATGATTGAGATGTTTTGATTGAAAAGCCTTTCAAGGAAAATGAAACCGTCAGGCACGGTATGTGGGTTAGAGATCGAAACAGGCTGGGATCACCACAACCCATGCATGGTTTCGAGGAATGTAGTATTTGCATCATTATGGAATGTAATAACGACCATGTTTTTAGCATGAAAAAGTGCCAGTAGTGATTCAATCTCTAAGTCTAGAAAGGGAATGGAAGACCCTTTGAGTAAAAGCTCCACTCTTTTAGTATACCTCACTATTTCACACTGATCCATCCTCCTTTAGACTCGTAAATAGGAGTGTATTGCACTATGCACGTTAAAAAGTATTAAAGGAGTCATATTTCCACGGAGTGAAAATAGATATACTTATGGCCATTAAGACATATTTTCCCATTCCACTCGAATGCTTGGTCTGTTTGGTCTGAAGTAAGAAGCTGTGTCATGACTTCTTTTACTGCCGGTAGACAATCTATCTTCGTAATTGACGCATTTACGAATTGAGTAAATAAAATTCCGCGAGATGACAAAAATTTTCCAAAATCGTGTTATTTTTATTTACGAACAAAAATTCATATTATTCACATAAAGTGCCTGAAATTGCTTGAAAATTCGCATTATCGCAAGCGCAAAATATTGTAGTTCCCAGGCAATGGTAGAAAAGCTGGCAGTAAAACAGTGCTCTGTAATCTGGAAAACAGCAGAATATGCCGAAATTTCAAAAGTAAAGAATTTGACTTAGCTCCTCTTTTATTATCCGATTATTTGTATGTTGAAATTAGTTGTTTTTCTACAAAATAAAAGAAATTGAGGGGATTCCCCTGAAGTAATATGAAGTCCAAATAATTAGAACCACTCCCGTCTGCCTCCAGAAGCCTTGCCGCATTCGACCGCACGAGCGTTGAAGTCTCCGTCGTCAATATAACTGCCTACTTCCTCATGACAATCATCATCCAACGTTTCTATTTTGCTAGTTTGCCAGCAAATGTGTCGTTTGGAGACGGGTATTATAGAGTATAGCAGGTATAAAAATTTATTTTTTGAAAAAACCTCAGAACCTTGTCGAGAACGGAATGAGAATTACGAAAATATACTATTGAGTGGTTTAAAATACATACTAATGTCACATCACCTCAAATTATATCGCTAAAATAGTAAATATACCAGCCAAGCAAGATGCGGTTTTTGACATAATCTACCCATATTCTTGTTGGCAGACCCCTCGGGCTAGCTGATGCACAGTGATATGAATGCTGATAGAGGCCACGGAGGCCAAATCTGCCTACTGTTCCAAGCTCTCTACTCAAGGATATGTAATGTAACTAATCCTTAGATTATTCCAATAAATCCAAAAGCACTACCCATATAAATACTTTCTCTAATCTATTCCAAGTTCAGTAATTGCTTTGAACTTATAAAATAAATATAAAATAAAATTGCGTTAAATATTCGTCAGTGAATAGATAGTCACGCTAAGAGTATTAATTGCTTGCCTTAATGTTGGCATTTGTATTTCTTACATTTTTCATAGCATTGCGGCTAAAAGCGGGGTAAATACTGTCCGTGAAGATCTGCTTGAGGCCTTGTTTAAGTCATTTAGGAGTCCTATAGGACATATCTACCTTAGTCCTGTCGGCTGTCTCAAAACGCTGATAGATAGGTCCATAGAAGTGAACAGAGAGGTATACATAAGTTATGAAGGCTTTCGACAGTGAACTGGAATATACTAATGAAGACCGTGAAAAACTTGTGAATACATTGGAGAGATGAAAGATTCGTTAAAGATCTGCACAAAGGGCAAAGAGTAGGGGTACGAGTGAATAGAGGAGAGACAGAGGAAATCAGCATTAGGACGGGAGTAAGACAAGGCTGTTATATGTCTCCAGCTCTATTCGACATTAACGGTGGAGACTTAATGAAAGAAGCCATAAGTTATTTAGATGTAACCCTTGTGGGAGGAGAGAGAGTGAACTTCATTAAATATGGAGATGATCAGGTGGTAATAGTAGCGGGTAACAGTCACAGTAAATGGTGGATGAAATTGAGAGGGTTATAAAACATTTTGGAATGAAGGTAAACATCGGGAAAACTAAAGTAATGAAGGCAGAAAAAGAGGAAGGAGTTCTTAATGTGACCATGGATGGAAAAAGGCTAGAAAAAGTATTATAACATGGAATGGAAGCTACACGAAGGATATTTGAAGTAGAATATCACAGAAAAAAGCAGTCTTCAGTAAAGTCAACCAACTGTTTTCAGCCAAAGCAATCAATATAGGCTTAAGGAAATGATTTGATAAATGTTTTATTTGGAGTATTGTGCTTTTAGCAGCCGAAACCTAGGCAGTCAGGAGAAAAGAGGAGAAATATCTTAAGGGTTTTGACATGCGGTTATGAAGAAGAATGGAAAGATACAAATAGAGTGATAAAGTGAACAATGAGAAAGTGCTGGCAAGGATTAATAAAAAAAGGAATATTTTAAGATCAATAAGAAAGAGGAAGGCAAACTGGATGGGACACGTCCTGAGGAAAGATTGACTGATAAAAAGAATATTTGAAGGAAAGATAGAGGGAAAGAGAGGGAGACGAAGAAATTAAATCTTATCAGACATTATGAATGGATAGAGTTATATAGAACCGAGGGTTGTTGCATAGAATAGACGACCATGGAGGGAGCAGTTCCGCTGAGACATATCCGAGGACAGATTCACCTAAGAAGATGACCAAGTGGCCGAAATTTCTTAATTTCAGACCACACGTGGAAAGGGAGGAGTATCGAGTTTTATGGCTTCAATGTACATGTTTTATTTTTAAATAATACCTTTAACAATTAATATAATAGCTTCAAATTCTTCACAAAGTTCTCTTAATATTGTTGCACTTTATACAAAAGTGATTCAATTGATTTTTACACTTCAGGCTCTGGGGTATGCTTGGGCTACAGTACAACCTTCACCGAATAAAAATGATTTTGGCTGGTGCGATCTTTATTTTTTTTATTTACGAGAAAGCATGAAATATTTCTTAATGATATTGGAAAAAATTACTATAGGTTTCCTTGTGGTATCGGGTTTGAGTGCATAATAACAAAATCCTTGTACGCTGAACTAGCATTTCATATTCACATAACTTACATTTCTGAGATTTGTTATCATAATTCAAATGAAGAACAGGTTTAATTCAGGAATAACGTATCATTATAAATACTGATTTATTATGAAAAAGATTTGACTAAGGTTTAATAGAAAACTATACATTTCAAATCACGTGTATATGAAGTGCACCCTTTTTTCACAAGTTAAAAGTTTACACTAATAATTAAATGCGCAACTATCACTCTCGAATCCCATTTTCATCACACTTGTAATGACTCGGCTCTCGTCTTGTGTTTGTCGTTCCCCAAATATTCTGGAAACCTCTAAGGATGAACTTCTCTGCTTCTTGGAATCAGTGCCTAAAATCAAATAATTTTACCTGTTGTCTATTTGTGCATCTACCATTTATTTATTTCAGCAGATATTTTGGTATTTCTCCAGTAGTTGTCACATTTTAAATATTTCAAATGCAGATGCTTCAATTACTATTTCAAACTCTGTGATTCCATTTGTCTAATTGTTTCATCCCTTCATTTTCAGTATATTCAATTTTAGGATGTATTTACTCCAACTACCTGTTCTTCCCTATCTAATGCTTATTGTTTTTCCTTAATCCGTGTTGGCGCTTCTTCATATATTTTTTGGGGAACCTATTTAAACCAGGGCCTTTAGCTTGGGACCTTAACCATAATATTACCTTCAATTGACACTAATCACAAACCCGTTGTGCCTCAGAGCGTATTCGATCCATAGCCCTCTTCTTTTCAGTCTAGTTTTCCATGTGGTCATTTCCTATTCTTCTCATCTCTATACTCTTCATTTCTTATTGTGTTTGCCCATTTGACTCTCAACATTTACCTCTAGCACGAGATCGTGAATGCTCCTCTGATCTGCATTTATAATCGTCCATTGCTTCCGATCTGTAAATTGCCCCACTCCACTCAAATCCTTTCACATAGTGTTCGCCAGCTCATAGATTTATCTTTTTCAAACATAGCAGTTGTCTTTTAACTATAAATGTTTTATAAGCTGAGGCCATTCTTGACATGATGTCCGTTGTACCTCTTCCGTCCCAGTTTATGCTACTCCCGAGATAGGTGAATGAAGCCACTTGCTCTAATTTATCTGCTTTCATTGTGATCACAGCATTCAGCGTCTCTTTTCCACATACTAGACATTTTATCACTTTAGTTAATTCAATATCATCTCTTATATTGAAGATCTAAGTCCATTGTGTTGAGTGATATTTTAAGATCATGACGAATATCTCCTTAGACTGCAATTTTATTTTTAATGCGGAGCATATTTGTTCCTTATCCGTCACCCTGAATTCCTATCTATTTGATCTGTTGACCTTCTTGGTACCTCCAAATGTATATTGGGCTGTGCCGATGAGAGACTGCACCCTTGTCTAACTCATTTGTAAATTTAGCTTCCATTTCCCTTCCGTTTCTCGTTCTTGTAGAGATGTCTTCCTTCTTGTATGACAGTTAAATTGTTCTGTCATGGTAATCTAATCCGAACATTAGGTTCATATTGGCATTTTTGAAAGATTTCTGAAAGTTCACGAATGTTTTATACTATGAATAATTAGTTTGAATGGTTTTCTCTACATGCTACGTATTACTTCAGATGAAAAATCACTATGCAGTCCGCCACTGAGGCTTGTGGTATATGGACACAAGCCACGAAAATGGAGGGAACTGAGAAAAGGTGAGGGAGAGGACAGAAGTTTTGAATTGTCTGTCAAGCATGTGTCTGATGTAGAGATGGGCGCCGTCTTCAGTTTGGTCTGTGGCGGCATGGGGGGGGGGGGGGGGGGGGAAATAAGCCGGCGGCGGCGGCGTGGCGGCGCGAACGCCGAGCGTGGCGACGTGTTAACGCCTGTTCGTATACTTCGAGGAAAAAAGCGAAGAACTGGAAAATCTCATATTACAACCGTTAAAAATGTAAAGGTCTATCTTAAATACTGCGTCGTCAATGGGTTTAGTTAGCAGATGAAAATATGATAGTATTTTACTTTTCACACAGTCACAAAGGCACGCTACAGGCTGTACATATAGAAGAATAATTGTGTCACTGCACTGTATGCACAAACTCTTTACACATCTCATAGTTTTCATAAATAAAAGCTATTTTATTTAGGCGCTGCGGCTCAAGTCAACTTTTCTTGGCTGTAAGGGCGAGTCCACATATATTGAAACTGCGTTCAGTAGGTGTGTTGGTGACGGGGATGCACACAAGGCCATGGATAGTAAGGTTCCGACAACTCGCAGCGGCGGCTATTTTGGGGCTTAGAGCAGACAGCTGTTCTGATAAACAACGACACTTGATGCATTATAACAAACTTCCTTACTTGCTAATGAGCAGGTTTACGTAAAAAATGCATCGGGAAGTCTTAGAGATGGAACATTTCAATGTTTTGGGTAAGAAAAATGTACGAATGAGGACATAACCTTGCTGGTTGCGAATAAAACTGCAAAGAACTGTCTTCCCATGTTAAGCGAATTTGATCATAAAAATACCGATGAAACACGAGTGGAATGATAAAAATAATACTAATGACTTTGATTCGAATTTGAAAACCAAACTCACCAGCAGTATTAGTTGTTAAATTGAAGTTATTTGCTTTGTACCGACAATATAGACTACATACACTGCTAGCCATGACAGTAAGATGCGATGGAATATGATATTTTTAAAAATTGCTATAAAAATACATAGGTAGATTTTAGGAAAAAATATGAAATTCCATAAACCAACCTTTTTCCATTGATTACCATAATTATAAACGACCAGAAATATCATCCAACATAGTTGAAATTCATAAAATCGACAAAAAAAGGCTCTGAAAATTGATGATAAAGGATAAATACCAGGTTTCCATGGGAACTAAAGGAAGTGTGAAGCATGACTTAATTAGTGGCCAAATAGTAATCCTAGGAAGACTGAAGCCTGGTTGTAGACGAAAGAAAAATTTTTCAAATTATGATTTCCAATTGAAAATTAAAATTACCTTGCGTTAACTAACTTAGTTGATGTACTTAACCCGATTGCAGAAATTTCACCAAGCACAGGCATCTGACTATTCATGGCCTTGGGATGCGCAGGAACATGCGCACCGCAGTCGCCAGCCATGGGAATTGACATCGGCGGTCTTTCCAGAACCTCAGTTAATATAATAGATTTAAAATTGCGATGTGGCGTCGAGCACCTTCGTCCCTTTCCATGGACAGCTTCCCAAAGTAACGCCATGTGAAGCTTGTTTTATGTGAGCCGTACAACGTTTCGGCCATATACTTTGAAATGTGTTCTTTGGCATCTTTCACGGGCGCACTCATAGTCATGCGAATGGTTCCCCATAAAAAGCACACACGAAAAACGGATGTTTATACCAGACAGTGCTCTCAGAGCTTCTGTGCAGAACTCGAGTCGTCAATTCCTATGGTGTCTCAAATCGCTCAGACAATGGTATATTCTCGAGCACCAATGTATCACGTACAAAAGGGACTGTGTGAGTGAGTAGACGGAACTGAGGCAACATCAACGTGGCATTGCGTTCTTGAGCGACTCACAGGTAATCTTGAAACAGTTAATTTTTGGACGTATCCCCACGCTTATCCACCGCGTTGCCAGGTCCTAACTGGGCCCGAAAATATCAGCTCATTTTCCCTATTGAAGCCACATTGTAAGAGTTATGTGTTTACTTTATGGCATCTGCATTTCTGCGAGCCCACGGCGCTTGTCTGGCCCATCTCGATGTCTGTGCTTGGACGATAATAGATACTCTGGTGATATACCTAGGAGGCCATTCAAGTATTACGTAAAACATTTAAGGGGGTGGGGGGTTTGGGATTATATTACATTGCCTTATGTAGGGGGCAGAGGGACTGGAATCTATTTACGTAAGATTTCTGTCCGTCTTGAAACATTGTATTGTTTCCGAATGAAATTTAGCTGTAACATAGAGCATCCGATCGTTAATGGCGTATTTTCCGTTATCTCACCGCTACTCTGTCGCCTGACTGGCTAGCTACATTACCGCCATACTCAACCAAAGCGAGTATGTAACGAAGAGTAGATACAGATATCTATATTAAGTAAGACTGAGAGGGGGGAGGTTTGGGAAAATCTTACATTGTCTTACATAGAAGGAGGGAAGGAGGTCTAAAATGGCATATATCGTCTTACGTAATAGTTGAACGGCCCCTGTCCAGTCAGTCTCTTTTCGTGAATAGGAGGAACCAATTTTGAAGTTTTTTGAAGTTAGTGTTTGAGATCATAAATGTTCGTATTTATTATTTTTATCTCTCACAAATATTGAGATAACATAAATGATTGATCTGCTAATTTTCCGGAGGATTTAACTGGTAGTGGAAGCCAGTAGGTTTTCGCCTATGCTACTTAATTGCATACATTGTCTTTCTCATTTACAACCATATGTACTTTGAAGGATTTTATATATGTTCTACGTGGTAACTCAATGTACAAATGCCAAAATGTTAATTTCTCTCGTAATTTATGGAACCATCTCGTAAAAATGCATTCATCTTTTCCACAAATCGGAAGGCGTTTTGTTTTTGTACATTGCCAATTTTCCTATTGATTGACGCTACAAGGACTCTATTACTGTTTTGCCGACAGCACATATGATACACGAAGAACCTACCGAAGAGATTGACAGTGACAATGAGGAACAGCATGACACAGTGTATTACACTGGGAAGACACAGACGGGGAAAATGAGCCCAGGAAGATGTGTGCTATGCTAATGGGAAAGAATGGGAAAAGCAGAACAATCAGTGAAATATTTTCTAAATGTATTTGCAGAGAGCACTCCGTCACAAATTTTCTTGGTTTCGCTGAAGCTGGAGGTAGTGAAAAGGATGATGAGAAAGAACAACAAGGTTGGTACGATGATAAATTATTTATAAAGCCGGTGGCCTTCGGTAAATGTTTTCGTAAAATTTCGAAAGTACGAAACTCTGTAAATCCTTCATGAAATTTGTTCATTGATTGGCTTTCCTGCGCGCATGTGCTTCGACCACAACCATCACGTTCTAGCAGTATCTCGCACCTCGAATATTATCCTAATATTCAATAAATAGGTAGATGTTTGATGTTTGGAATTGCGCTTGTGATGACGTATGGAACAGCTCTTCTCGACATACTTTTGCCGTTATGCTTTAAATAAAAAGGGATTTTTAGACTATTCGAGATTTATTATAGTCAAAATTAACGATAAAAAATTTTTATCGATGAAAAGGAAATCCCTATCTCCGAATTTTCTTAATAACTATATTTGAGGTTACTTTGACATAGATTGACGACTTATGTATTGATACAATTTATTGGAACCGTACTTCATATTTAGAAAGTCTCAATTGTTCCCTTAGTACATTCGTTGCTTCACACAGAGACTTTCAGAGTGACAGTATTACACCTGATTTCTTTATAACTTACGATATTTGTACGAACTTCCTCCAAAAATAAGAAGCTTGACCGGATACAATGGAATTATAATAGTTTTCGCGTATTACTAAGACCATTAGGAGTAATATAAAGAATAATGCGCGTAAAAATTACTTGAATCTGAGGAAAGTAAGAGTAGGCCAAACCATGAGTTGGAAACCTCACGCCTTGTTTCGTCAAATCTCACTTAAAGAGCGGTAGTCTGGTGAGGAGCGCGCTCGCTTTGCGTGTGAAGGGTCGTGGTTTAGATTCTCAATCGGAGAACTTTTTGGTGAACGAATGTTTTTATGTTACAATATTTTTTTAAAAACGCAGTAATTTGAATATTTTCTTTCACAGTGATAGATAGTGTTATCAGATCGTTATTTAAATCTCTAGTTTCGAACTTGGTCTACGGGGAAGATAGTTTCGGCGACTCTGGGCTGGGGAACTCCTACATAGGGATTCTGCCTTGTTGCATCGTGAGCAAGAATGCTTGCTCTTGCAATTCCTTTAGTTTATACGTATGGCTAAAGTAATTCCCAGGTAATTTCAGAAATAGGCGTGTGCTATTCCATACCCTAGCTTGTAGGTCCCACAAAAATATCTTCTCTGCGTGTCCTTTTCGTACAGAGAATACACCATTGATGACAGCACAAAAAATTATCTTCTCGGCCGTCAGCCGATCAGTGCCCAATTCATGAAGTTTTCCTGCTCATGTGACATTGGGTCCAACAGTTCACGAAACTCAATTCACGAATATGAAATTCATGAATAAATTTAAGAAAAAAATTACCGCGGGACACCGGCTTAATGCTTTTCACATTGTGAAAAACTTGCGCTTTCTACTTGTAATTTTCAACTATTAAATATTGCGTAAAGTTTTATATAATTCTACCTCAACTTTACCGTCAAGTAAATATATACATTCTAGGTATATGTATAAAAACTAAATAACAAAAAAGTAATAATGTATTATAATTATAAATTATGCGGATGCATTGATAAATTTCACGTAAAATTATTTTTAAATAATTATTCTTCAAACTTTCGTCTATATGATTATTTAGACCGTGCGCAACCAATGACATGCCAGTAGCTCTCTCGACTTATTAAGATTTAAATACTTGTAAAAGATAATATTTTATTTGGGCAATAAATAAACGAATGCCTATCTCCTAATTTCACATCTTTAGCTGGAAATCAAATTTTGTTTGTTTCTACTTTTTAACTTACCCTCAGTTTAAGAGAACCTGGCAGAAACATGTTATCCTGGGGATCGAACGCACGTCAGTAGACATAAAACCGCTCTAGTCCCAAAAAATCGAGCAAAATGTAATTTATATGGAAATATACCCACTCGGCTACATTCTTTTTGAGTTCGCACCTATTTCTTCCTGCGTACTCTGTGACTCTCCATTATGCCTCTCCTACGTTTTTTTTGTTGGGTCATACTCTGGTGCAAAATAAAACCTATCAAAACCTCGTATGTCCGCTCAGCCAGGCAGCTGAGCGGATATTCGAGACTTGCAGTGGGAAGGGAGTGGAAAGGTTGAAAAGAAGACCTAGCGTGACAGCGGAAATCAATCCAAAACGCATCTTCTCGAGCAATTTGTCAGTACTTTGTCGACTGTAGGACTTGATATTAAAAAAGTCTCGCCGTGCCGCCGACGTTAAAATGACCGGTGGCGCCCATCTCTAGTCTGATTTTAATGTCACGCTCTTTCTGTTGTAATATATTTTGTTTCGTGCGTAAAAGGTATTTTTTTTACCTAGCAGCTCGGCAGAGTTTCTTATTTTATGGCGCTGAGTCAAAGTGATTTCCTCTTTGTCTGAATGAAAGTTGCTCCATCTTAATATTTCATGTTATATTAGCCTATCATATAGCTTATGAGTCCCTTACGGCTTTCAGCTTATTATTTGTATCTAAGAGTTACTTTTTCTGCTGACTTGCAGTATTTATCAACGGCAACTTGAGACCTTCCTCTGTATTACATTTAATGAGTGGATTAAAACTTCTGGGGAGGCCACAAATGCTCATCGCATGTTTGAGATGTCGTTTAACAACAAAAAAGTAATTTTTCACTATTTTATCGGACAACCTTAATAATCGCCGATATAATCCTAGTTTCTCGAAAAATGTTCTGCGATGGCTTCCCTTACTCTCGGTCTGATGACACGGTGATTCCCAGTTTTTTTACTTACAAGAAGCAGAATACAGCAGTACATTTACTGAGGTCAAGGTCGATCCCACAATAAAGAATCGAAATTTCGAGCTACTGTTGTCAAAGTCCAACGTAATATCTTCTAGTTGAGAATTTGTAGTGATTTCTTATTAAAAATATTGTTAGAAACAATTTAATCATTCTATTTGATTTGGAGGTAATTTTCCTTATATAAATAATTACAGGGGGCCGATTTCACTGTCTTGAAGGATGCCGTATATCACTCTAACCATCTTAGCACTAACACCGTCGTATACCTATACTTTTTATTTGTTTAGTCTGTTAGAAAATCATCAATGGAATTCACCTTTTTTGCCTACCCAATATGATTGTATTTCAAACATTAGTTATTACTAAGAACTTTTTCAATGACGTCTTCGAATCTTTTCGGCAAATTTTCTACCTCTTCACTTCTCAATTATATAATATCATAGTGGAAGAGTTCAAGCTGGGTTTTGTTAGCTCTGCCATCCCAAAAGTACATTCCTTATCTCTCTCGTTCGTTCATTCTATCTTACCCTGGTGCTTTAGTTTCCTGTCGAAGGCTATGAGGAATACTTCTCTATTTTCTTTCCTCGAGAGCAGTTTTCTTTTTTACCTTGTTTTATCCCTCATAAAGGTCTAAGCGCTTCAAATGTACCCTTTGTAGATATTCTTGCACGATTTTGCATCAAGCTGAACTCATTTTACTCTGCTGGGAACACTATTTTGCTACCATATGCTTATGATATCATTCATTTCAAGACAAACAATGACATTACTGTGTCAAACTTTCTAATGGATACTTCGTATCTTTTACAAGCTATTGAGAAAGTTTTGGTAGGCATGGTGTGGTGAAATCTCCGTTAGCCAAAATGTATGCATCAATTTTCCAATGATTTATAATATACTAGCGAAAGATACCCGTTGAGTTTCAACAGGTATGAAAAACACTGAATTTATTATATATGAAAGCCACAAAACCTGAAGAATACTGAGCGGTCTTCTTTGAGTCGTCTTCTGAGTGAATGAACTTAATCGCTTCTCTTGTGTACGTACATATATTTGCATTCAGCATTTTATTTCAGTTGCGATATTCATTTTTGATATAGGCGTTGAGTATCTTCAAACAGGATTGGATAGTTGGGGTACAATCCAGCGGTTAAAAATGTCTGACGGGTCATTTGCAGCAGTAGCTATGTTTATTTGACCAATTAATCCTCCGTTACCTGGACTGCGTCTTAGGCGTAAAGGGTAGCCATAATCATTGATTTCGGTTTTTTAATGAAAAATATATGTTGATTCTTAGGGTGATTGTCGATTTTCATGCATGGATGGCGTTCATTGAGCAAAATACCCCGTTCTTTTTTTCGGGTAAGATGAATGTAGTGAAGTTATTATAGTTTTAACCATATTAAAGAAGATTGAAGTTTCGAAACGGACGGGCCAATATTTGAGCCAGATTTATAGCTGGGTATCTTTCGGTGGTTGGGTTAGGATGAGATTTGTGCCGTTCTTAGTGTAACCCGAGAAACACCACGGAAAGGTGACCGGCTTAGTTTCCCATTTTTCTTGATAAAGGTATCCTTTTTTGGTATTTTTGTCTTGGATTTTTTATTTAGTTTTTCGTTTAATGTTTAAAAACCCTGGTCATTAGGGTGGTTCGAAAAAAGGATTTTCTCGCAAATCGTTTCCCGAGGGGTGCCAAACCTAATCTTTTGCTATGAATAGGAAGTACGCACAAGAGTATTGCGCAGGGTTGAGGCTTTACACTCCAACCTGCCAAAAACTGAGTTTTTACGCTCATTTTCAGGAATTATCGACTTTTTAAGGGTTTTGACTCCATATTTCTTGAAATATTTTTTTAAATTTTTATTCTCACTAGGAGTAATAGAAAATAGTTCATTTAACACACTTCAGTTATCATTTAGGAAATATATGATGTAAAATATTTATTTAAGCGTGTTTAAGGTCGATTTTCACTCGTTTTCAAGCATTTTTCATGAGTTTTAGAAACTCTGCCAAAATTTTGTTTTTTATCTAATAACAGTATACTACCTCTCGATCGTTTTCATAATAAATCCATGGATTAGGAAGAAAACTTCAGTAGAAAATGTAAGGCCACTTTTTCGTTTATGGTTAAATTTATTAAATGCGCGCGCATACTTTTATGATCATATACTGAAACGCACCAGTCGATCATCAAACTACCCTTAAGTACCGACAGCAGTCAGCTGTATAAATTCATAGCAGAATTTACGTAAACAGTTTCATAAATTTATAAAAATTCAGCAACTGAGATTAATGATATTGCGTGAAACTACGTATCGTGCGTAGCTATGGTGAATATTTAAGAGCTCAATTTCGACAGTTCTCACATTTTTAGTATATACGATGTTAAAAAAGTGAAAAGTTATTGTCGAATTGGTGAATCGAAAAAGGTGAATTTAGTACAACAATTCCTCACGTGAGTGTGTGCCGTGTAAAGCAACATATCAGCAGGTATTTTGGTAGAGTTTCGAAAACTCATGAAAAATGCTTAAAAATGAGGGAAGAATCGACCTTTAATAATCTTAAATTAATATTTTACATCATATATTCCCTAAATGATAACTTAAATGTGTTAAATGAACTATTTTCTATTACTCACAGTGAGAGTAAAAGTTAAAAAAAATATTTCAGAAATATGGAGGAAAAACCCTTAAAATATCGATAATTCCTGAAAATGTGCGTAAAAACTCATTTTTTGTCAGGTTAGAGTGGAGAGCCTCAATCCTGCGCAATATTCTTGTTCGTAATTCCTAGTCACAGCAAAAGATTAGGTTTGGCACCCCTCGGGAAACGATTAGCAAGAAAACCCTTTTTTCGAACAACCCTACTGGTCATCATTAATGCATCAGTATTAGCTTATTAGAAAATAAACTTAAACATTATATTTACGGCTTTACCTAAGGAGTGTTGAATGTGTATTGTAAACATGTATTGAATTTATCGATTACCATCCTAAGCAATCCATCATGGGGCCCTTGGGACTCTGGGCCCTTCTGAAACAGATTTACTTTCAACGTGATATCATGGCCCTGCAGGAGTACATGTTATTTACATACTAGTGGCGAAAATATCTTTTAAAGATCAAATCTTTGGTTGCAAAGGAAATATGATATTTTTGATTTCAGACAAAATATGAGATTTTTCAGCTAAAAACATGACTTTTACTCGAATACGAAGCGTAATAGAAAACTGATTGAAAGAATTAGAATTTCCATTTATTCAGCCATTCGATAAAACATTTCCAGCCCTCTATCGTGAGTGAAAGTTCTATTAAAAAGCAAAGAATTAAACTACTACATCGAATTCAATGATTAGCATGGACCACCAGAGGGGCCTTTAACGTGCCTTAGGGGACCCTGAGAGCTTTTTAATATAGCCTATATTATCCACAGATATATTTTATATCTCATGCCAAATTTCAGCTCAATCGATTCAGTAGTTTTTGTGTGATTGAGTAACAAACATACAAACATACAAACTTTCACATTTATAATATTAGTAGGATTACACGCAAAACCTCGTTTAAGTTAATCCAGGGGCCATATTGTAAATGAAAAGTATAACTTAGTTATTCCACATAGAATCTAAATAATGTATCCATTAATCTATGTGGAATAACTAAGTTATACTTTTCATTTAAATGTTAAGCAAATTCCACGAAGTCACGCCCAAGACAACGGAATACAGGTGCAATATGTGTACCAGTCGCTTTACAGAATTAAGATACTATTTCCAACCGGTATGCAGCGTAATTCATTCAGAAGGATAATTTGTACGATTGTTTGTGTGATCACAAAAGGATACATGGGAAGTCCAATGCTTACATGTATACCCCAGGAAATGGTTTTTGATTTTTATCAAAAGAGCGATAACCGCCTGATTGTCAGAGCGTGTCTTTGCACGCTTTCCGGCTTTCATCTTTTCAGGTTTGATGCGTTCGCTCCTTCTTCCACGCCCACCAGTCTTCGCTCTGCTTATCTTCCTCCTCCTGTCTATCCCCCGCCATACCCCCGGGGTGGCGAAGAGAGCCTCCCCCCCCCCAACCCCTTCCGTGTTTGCCCTCCCACTTGACCGAGAAACGGCCCCCGTTCCTCCCCCTTTCGCCGCATCTCTCGCTCGCACTTCTCACCTTCTCAACTTCCCTCTTCCTCCATCCTCCCGTCAGCGCATCCTCTCTCTCTCCATCCACGCCCGAGCAACCAACCAACCCTGCTGCCTTGGAGACGGCGAGACTCCCTTTATTCCTCGGCGGTTGGTTCGCAATACGAATGTTGCAGAAGGTCGTCGCACGGGCGAGAGGTTTTCTGCTCCCACTGAAGATGGAGATTTTCCTGACTTTTCCTTTCCCTATCTTCCCCCCCCCCAACCTCTACACCTCCTTTCACGCGCCAATCTCCCCTCCCCTTCCCCTTCAACCGTCTTGCGCTGCTCCTCGCCTTGCGTCGGATTCCCGGATGCCATGGAGACGGATGGAGTGAGAGGAGTCCGCGAGCACGTGGAGGTCGCTCTAGCGATATTTATATGTGTTATTTAAGTCTCGTATGAGTCCCCATCTCTCGCTTCAAACATGTCGGAATTAGATGTCATGTGTAGAAAAATATCAATCATTTCCTTACTCGCGTATTTTATAATTCACAATAAATGTAATGTTTTTTGATGGAAAAACTTAATATTCTCAAGGGTAAGAAGCCGTTTTTATGATACTCGAATCTCCTGTTCGGACATACATATCACAATTAGTTAAATTTTCCATAACTCATATGTGCTGGAAACCTAATGATTTGCAGTTCCTATGACTCAGTTTAGTATATTTATTCATAATTTCAACTCTAAAATATATTTAAAATGTGTAGAAACATATCAACCATTTCCTTACTAACGTATTTTATAATTCACAGTAAATATAAGTTTAGAAAGTCGTGATTCCTGGGCAATAATATTTTTGAGTGGAAAAATATTATATTCTCAAGGGCAAGAAACCGTTTTTTTCATGGTCGAATCTCCTGTTCGGACATACATATCAGAATTAGTTTAATTTTATATAACTCATATATGTGCTGGAAACCTGATTATTTGCATTTCCTATGACTCAGTTTAGTGTATTTATTCATACCTTTCACGTCTAAAATGTACAATCCCGACTGCTCTGTTATCCTATTTGGGATACTATAATCCAACAAAAACCACCGTCTAGCTGCTTTTATGGCACTATTTTATATATTTAAATTCTACATCCCCATCTATGAAGCGTGCTCTTCGATAATGCTTCCCTTATTATTTAAGCTACTTAACGTTCCCAAATAATTCGTTCACCCTCTTTGGTCGTTCAATCCTAACACTGGTTGACTGACACCGCTCCATCCTTTCCTGTCAAATACAAGCTCTCTTACTTCCTGGATGCTCTTTCTACGTACTTTTCTCTTAATGTTATTTAATTTCTAAAATTATACCAATAATTTCCATATAAACGCATATAAAAAAGTAGTAGTTTTTGATAAGGAGAATGGGGAGAATAACTGTATGATGAGGGCGAATGGTGAAGTAATTGAACAGGTGGATGATTTTGTGTACTTAGGTAAGATGTATGCGAAAGATGGAAGAATAGATGAGGAGATAAAGAGATGTGCGAATGCTGGAAGGAAAGTGGTAGGTTGTGTGTGGAGCATATCAAGGAATGGGTGCTTGTCTAAGGAAGCGAAAATTGCCGTGAAAAAAAAGTGTACTTCTTCCCACTTTACTATATGGTAGTAAAACATGGGTATGGCAGGATAGACATAAGAGTAGACTAAACGCTGTGGGTATGAGTTATCTGAGTAGTATTTGCGGAAAAAGTAGGATGGATAGGGTCAGGAATACTGGGTCATGAATGAATGTGGGTTGAATGCTCCAGTAATGGACGTGTATGAAAGGAGTGTGCTTCGTTGGTTTGGCCATGTTGAGAGAATGGATGACAGTCGAATAACGAAACAGATATATGAGAGTAGAATGAATGGTGTGAGAGGTAGAGGTAGGCCGAGAAAGTTTTGGATGAGGAAATTCTTCGGAGGAGAAATATTGGGAGTCTTAAAAACAGGAGGGCGTGTATGAAACAGTGTATGGGGGTAAATGAGGCAAAAGAGGTTTGCAAGGATAGGTCAGTATGGAAGAAATTATTGAAGCAGTGTACTAATGTATTGAATTGTGTACAATTATGTATTAATGAGTGAAACATTTTGACTGTCCCTACCCCGAAAGGGAACAGCGTGATGCGTATGCATGTATGTAAAATTGTGCAAAAATTGTAAAATTCGTGTTATTTCATGTAAAAATGAGGAATTTAATCTTTTTTGGCTTTTATAATATTTGCCAAATATATTCATATGAGCCTCGGATTCAACAATAGTGCTGGTCAGTAAGGGGACGATTCACCAAAAACGCGTCATATTGAGAAAATTTACGAATTTTTTTCAAAAATTTAACAAGTTCGAAAGGAAAACGAAATGAGCATGAAAAATAATTGTATATAATGTATTTACTTTTGTTGCGATTTTGTTTGGTCAAAATTTGTAATTTATTTAAGCAAAAGAAAAAAAGACTGCAAGCAATTAAAATGAACTCAACACGTTTATTTCCGAATGAGAATTTTTTGGACGAATAGACGGATGAATTTAGCTAATTGTGCAATGATGTACTTCGTAAAAATAGCCTTAGGAAGAAACCCACCTGGACTCGTAATCCTGCCACGGACCTGCGGATTTGCTGGAAAAGTTTTCAGACCGCTTAGATTCCTAGGTTTCCTAATGCCTGAGGAATGTGATGATTTTATCGAACTAGAAGTTCTAGCCTCAACGGTCGATCAACAACTGCTGTCATAAGGGAATATGGGCTTCCAAGAAGCCATCGAGGGTCCTCTTATTAGTACTTTAGGAATTAAGTAGCCTAGACTTCTGTACAGGCCTGTGAAATGACCCATCAACCCAAAGGTCTGTAGTTTGATTCCTAGACCAGGTGTGTTTTTTCTGAGGTAATTTATAAGCAAGGCTTTCCCAATAAATTCACTGATTCATTGGTAAATTGCAATTTTTCAGATATCATCAGTTATATTGACATAACCAAACCAACGAGGTACGCTTCATTGTTAATAACATTGACTTAGTATTGACCTATAATTCTTCTTTAATATCAGGCACATATCTTTCAAATCTACTGCTTGGAGGTTTGGATTAATCATTGTACAATATGATTTTTCTGGAGTATCCTGGAGTCAAATAGAAAACGTTTTTCGCCACTAAATTTAATGTCCTTCTAAGAAACTTTTATTGAATAAGACCATGAGTATGAAAGAGTTGATTAAATGTTACAGAAAAATCCCTTCATCCAATACGCTTACCGCCTAACTTGAATCTTGCCAGTTCTCCGTATTATAGGCTTGCGATTTAAGTTGTAAGTTCAAATTATTTTGCCATGTGAATGAATGTTGTTTTGATGTGAATGAGTTTTGTTTGGTGTTTGAAATAGCCTATGCCATTCGAAAAAATTTAAAACTCAAATAGTTACATTCCACTCATACCAGAGAACATGATCAACCCCTAGACGAAATATCCCTGTAATTGTGCTGACATATTTCCGTTTTATTCTTTTGGATTGAATAAAAAGTCTTCATTAAGAGTATTGAGGCGCATGGTTTTTTTCATGAGTCGATTTAATTTTCGATATTGATAAAAGTAGCCGGATTCTCAAAGTTTGTGACATGAATTTTTCCGCGTAGAATCGCCGCTCTGCATTTGTCTTGAGCGTAGTTTCTCACCAATCTCCATTTCTGCATCATTCGTTTCCCGTCTGTCTGGGGCACTTCTGTCGCTGCATTATAATTCTATCTCTCCGAGTAAAAATCCGTGTGAGCAATTGCAATGGTATGCTGGCGCCGCACAGTGGGCTGAAATCGAAAATAGCTTGCCAAAATTCAAAATCTTGCCTTCTAAAGTGAAACACTGCAGTAGGTTAGTTTGCATTTGCAACATTCATGCTAAGCAGAATCAAAACTATTTTAGTTTTTGGGTATTTTTTTAGATCTGTAGAGCCCGTTAAATTTGACGAAAAATTATCAAAATCCTTCGAAGCTGGTTTTTCGCGAAATCTCGTGTATTCTCTTTGCTCGTATGGCCATTTTAGAGCAAGTGCGGTTATTGTAAAAGTAATAATGTTAAGTAAGCACCTTTTTAAAAGACAATATACGATCGTGTTACATTTAAAATTAATTTTTCTTGATAATTATTAAACAATTAAAATACCCTATTTGTTGCCTGATTTTCTCATAATGTTAACGAAAACTTTAGGAACAACATATAACGACACTGAGATACTTATGCCACATGAAGTACAATATCTCTACTACGTTTTAAAAACAAAAAATCTTGCCCCAACTTGCCCCTGCTCCATTATAGGTTAAATGTTTACTGTGAGGCGGGGAAACCGTTTAACGCCGAAATTAGCGTAATGAATATTCTATTTTGTTGCTGCTAACCTGTACTCAGTTTCTTTCTCCATGATTTGGACCAAGGGCTAGAACGATGTCCCAAAAGTATTTTCGTACATTAAGAACCTCGGAGAGTGGAGAATAAATCCCTATTACCAAACAAGAATAGAGAGAGTTCTCTAATTTCCCTGGTAAGAACCTTCGAGGCTCCTGACTGGGCACTTTTGGCACTTTGCAGCTTCTTGAAGTAGGCGTATAAAACAGCAGCATGTTTTCTTGTATTCAATAAAATGTAGATCCTTCCCTGCAGTGGTCGCTTCGCCCTTCCAAAAAGGCTAGTCACAGAACTTATGAGTGAGCGTGGTCATACCCGGGCCAACCGCGCTAATCCTCCGCGACCCTGAGACATTCCTCCAGTCAAAAATCGATATCTACTAGTGAATGATAGTTATTTTTACTTGTTTAAAATATTCTACTTTAGGGAAAAGAAATTTTAATTGACCGTCCGTGTGATTGCTAGCAAAGTGGATTTCTTGCTTTCCGCCATTTTGTCTTAAAGTGGTCCCTGACTAGATTACGGGCTCAAATCATTGGATTTAAGTTTGAGATGTAATCAGCATGTTATTATGAAAATTTAATTGCTCTAGTTTTGAAAACATAGGAGATATGAATGTTGGCCAGCTTTTTTCGATTTCAGCCAACTGTGCGCCGTCATTAGATTTTATGTATATTCACTAAGTGATATTACTCTCGGCCGCCTTGATGCACGGCGCACGATGCGGATTTCAAGCAGAGGGAGATAAACACCGCTTTGATCTCGGAGACCGCAGCTCGGTCGGATGATAATTAGATGGAGCTTAGGTGTGGATAGAGAGAGCTATGTGTAAAAGGGACCCCGGAACCGCGTTTACCTAGTGAAGTTAGCAGTTTCAAGCCCTGAGAGCTCAGTATAATTTTCCTTGCCTTGCACACATTACTAATCCCATTCCGGACTCAACAGAGAAAACGATCAATGCTCGCACCGACAAATGAGCATCTTATGACGTCAAGAAGGCTGACACCTATGATGGCCATTTCATTTGGTACTAATCAGGCTCATATGATAGAACACGCTCGAGTAGGTGTATAATTTATGTAGAAAACTTACTCCACAATGAGCGTACGAAGTAAAACCGGAGATATGTTTTGTAAGCAAACTTCTATCCATAGTAATTTGTCGAAAGGATCCGGGCTACGGATAGATTTAACGATTCACTCTAAAGTAAGTTGGCCATTTGAAATTGCTTTTCTTGCAAGAGATTCAAGTTGTTGTTGGATAACATTAAAGGTAAAATATCAGGTCAGTTACTGAAACTTTAATAGAATTCGCTGTAATGCTCGAAACAGAGGCCTAATGATTGACCTTTAATAGCTTTAATGGTTGATTTTGGAAGAGCCAGGTGAACTTTAAAGTCCATAAATATTATTTTTACTGTGTTGAAGTTCCCGTCTGTTTTCTTGCTTGGAAATTTTTGGATAATAATACTTATTTCGTAGAGAAATCCTAAAGAAATCATGGAGATGTGCAATGGTTATCGAAAGGATATGCTCCAGTAAGGACAACGTTATAATTTTCTAATTTCCTGAGCCGCCAAGTAATTTTCATTTAAGAGGCAGACAGTTTCTGAAGAAGCAACGATAAATATTTCTCGAAATGTGCGTTTTCTCGAGATACATTATTCTGCATATACCATTATTTTTATGGCCATTAAGTGCCTACGGTTTTTATGCAAAGGACATAAATTGTGCTCCAAAAGGCTGGTGAAAATAGATTTGGCTTTATAATTTTTACGCTGTTTAAATTTCCGTTATACTTATTCAAGATTGTTTTTAACCCGTATCCTTCTGATAAAAAAATCAATAAATATGTTAAAGCGGGGACGATTTAAAAAGACTATCTTAGTAATATTTACTAAAATCCATGAAAATATTAAAAAACAATTTATCCTTTGAAATTACAAACAAGTAATTTAGCATTTCTTCAGGAAAAATGGTTGTCAAAACTGAAATTTTGTTCCTCCTCCTCTCTTCTCAGCAAAGAAATCCGTAGAGTATCATCAAGTACCTGTAAAATAAAGCAAAATCAATGTATTAGAACAATATGAAAATGCGTTTCTCAACGATAATAAATACAGAAAATGACATATATATTTATCTTTCTCTGCCAAAATAGTCGGGAACCGGAATGAGAGCATTTTTGATAGGTATATTAAAAAACTTAGAGATGGCTGTAGACGCAGAATAAGGTAGATTCGGTTAAGAATTGAGCGAGAAGATGAAGGTAAATTGCGCCTAAGATCCTAAATACAAGAGAGTTTGAAGATTATTTATATTGAATTGTAGAGCAGAGAACATAAATAGGTAATGAGTCTAAATGGTTATTCATGACAGTTTCACTTTTCTGAAAGCATCAATGAACTTTTCCGGGGACAAACATACATGGACGGATTATGTAATCCTCAGATATAATGCAACGATTCGTCATCCTTTCCACTTTATAACTAGGTGTACCACTCAAACCTATTTTCTCTAACTTTTAAGTTTTCAACGAGCACTTACCATGAATTTTGACCGTTTAAATGTTATCTTCTTCTTCTTAGAGATATCCATTGCTGCACTGTAATTTTCACTGAAACGGAAAAAATATGATATAATTGCATTTAATTTAAATTATCCGCTCATATCAGTTAGGTAATTAATTGAAGACGGGTTACAAGGATATCATTAACAGATATTTTCCGAGGTTACAATATTTTTAAAGCGCTACCTTTGTCTTTATCTGATTCACCATTCTTAATGATTCGAGCCTCTGCATGATATTACTAAATTGTTTTCTGGAACATAAAAAATATTCAATTTTTCTTTGTTTCATCAATTATAACATTAACCAAGCAATTTATACGTTTAAAATGCATGGAAGGTAATTGCAATTAAAATCAAAGTTGAGAGGTAATCGAAATTCCAACCATTATTTGCCATGACCAAGACGTTGATTAATTATTAATTAATTTATAGATTACTTCCTTTATTCTATTGTTTTATATGTGTTCAAGTTTTACATAGAAAGATATTCCTTTCTAAAAATTGTGCATTTAAAATAGTTAATGGCGTTTAGAAAATAATCAAGAATTACAATATTTTACTCAGGAGTTAATATTTGATTAGAGCTGCAGTAATTAGAAGTCTACGGCCATAGTTCCTATTATGATTAGAAAAAAATGTTACTTATAATCCACTATATTCTTAATTCAATAGTAATTTTATTGAAAGACATTAAAGTGGGGATAATTTTCATTTGTTGAGAGAAGAAACAAATTGTCGTTTCTGACGGGACCAACGTCAGAGTAGGCGCTATGAATCTTGAAACGAATAAAAATGTGTTCGTTACGATGTCGGATTGAGGTAAATTATTTAATAAAATATTTTAATATCTGCCTTAGAAGAAAGAATTAATGAAAATATCTTTAAAAATCCTCGAATATTCTATAGAAGCTTACCTGTTGATTTTCCGGTAGAAAACAGATACACAGTTGGAATAATCCTCTTCTGCCGGTATGGAAAAAATATGTCTGATACTGGTCATGAATATTGAAAGGGGTCCTAATAATATTTTGATGGACGTCCACAGTCAATGGATCATTTTCCAATAGAATAGACGGAAAATTTTGGTTAATACAATCGAAAGGAGAATTTAGAAAACTGTCCGTTGCTAGCATCAAAAGCGGAAATGTGCAGTAGGTGATTGGGACTCTTGGGACACGGGAGCTTTTTGTGGAAGATGCAGGATAAGTGGGTAAAGAAACAGCAAAATTTAGCAGGATCGGGGGAGAGGAAGATGGAAGAGATGATGAAGGGCTATGGGGTGGAGAAGGTGTGGTGCTTAACAGACTAGGATCGGTGATGTGGCCTGAGGGGACGCTTCGGAGTTCTTCCTTTGCAATTTCTTTTTTGTTATTGTTTTTGTTTATTCTTTCCTTTTTGTCAATTTTTGGCTGATCGTCCTCCTCCTCTTTTCTGCATCTCACATATGAAACTGAAATGCAAGATCGAATTATTCGTTTGCTAGGTTATCGGAGACAATTCTTGTAAGTACGACTTTTTCAAAATTAAGCTGAATACATCAATGAAAATAAACAAGTCATTACTCACTGAGACCACCCATTTTTTCGATAGTCAGTATGGGATATTCAGTAATGAATATTTCGGCTCAATATTTTTTCACTGGTGTCGCGTTTTCTTCGTATATATTACTCACAAACGCTACCACTTCTAGTTTTGTCTGCTCAGCTGCATTAGCTCACAGGAAATGGTTATTGTTGCCCTAGCAACGATTACCATGTGGTGCTACAGGTGGTTTCCTATTGTTGTTCTTTGATGCTATTGACTCATACGGCGTATTAAAAATCAGTAATGTATAGAATACTTGAATTGCATACATTTGGTCGTACTGTATATTTATCTTAATAAAGGGCTTTTTTTAGAACGATCAGCAATGTATTTCTTACCAGACGATAGATGTTTAATTCTAATCAAAGTGCAGCTCTTTTAGGTTTATCTATATATTTTTCGGCATAGAGCATGATTTTGATTTTTTATGCTAAATTGTTTAATGAAGGCAGTATTTTCTCTGTAGCCTAAACATAATTGGAAGAGTAATGGGGTATTTGGATATCAGACTGAATAGGAAGAAAATATGCCGTGCTGCCCGAATAGTAAAACACTCGTAGAAGAGTCAATCAGATAAAATAATTATTAATTCTCTGACTGATTACTGAACACATCTATTTTTTAGGGTAATAGCGTAGCATAAAGAATCAGTCCCAAGCTTAACCGTTATTATAATTTCTTATTCAGATGACATTTAATCGTTCTTCATTCATATTACTGTGCAAATCTCTTTTTGCGTTTCTAAAACTAATTTTCGTTCCTTCTCTCCATAGATCACACCCTTTTCTCGCGATTGCACTACCTTCATCTTTCTTTAGCACCTCAATTATCGTTTAAAATTAGAAATATTGACAGTAAAGACAAAATTGTACTCTAGAAAAATGTGACTGTTATTTGACGTTTTAGTGAATGTTTTTACTCATGGCTAATCGATAACATTAATATCTACGTATTTCACAGTGGAAAAATTAACTGAAGTTTTCAATCCAATTGCTCAAAATACACCTCTCGCATGGTTGACGAAAATTGCAATTTTCCGTTGTATCCCACAAAATATTCAACCTTTTGTCACATATTCCTATGTCAACCTTTCGTCACATATTCCTATGGTATGAGGCACTGCAATCCTATATCACAATTCATGAACATTATTTCTCAAGAAGGTCATCTTTGAATTTCATCGTATTGGGCACATCTGCTCTATAACGATCGCTATTTCAGCCATTCCGAGATAACCAATCATCCGAGTCAAGGAAAAAATAATAATTTACTGGTAGATCTGGAGCCGAAAGTTGTCAACCAGGGAAACCATCTCCAACTTGCTATTCGAAAACCAAAATGGCTAGGCTAACGCTAGTTTCCCCTCTGGCCCATCCTCTCCCCTCCTTCCCCTCTTAGTACCCCACTCACCGGCAAGTGCCGCCACTAGTCCTCAGAGAGGTAACGATGTCACACTTTGAAGTCGGTAATTCATGATTTAGGCCAAACGAGCCAAAAAATTAGAACTTGATGTGAAAACATGAGCGGTGTACTTAACTGACAGATCTCAAGTCACATTTCGCAAAGCAGCTCATAAAAAAAACATATGATTTTAATAATATTAATTTTATGTTTTGGCAAAGGATTTAAAGTGGATTTTTTAGCAACTCTAGAAATTTACCTGTTCCCTTGATTTTACTCTTTAAATGATACTACGGACTATAAATGTTCTCAAATTTTGACCACATGTTTAAAATATGACTTCTTACTAAGCAACCCTTTCCATCTTGGGATCATCATCACATGACCTTCTTTCCCCTTTCCGTCGGTGTGGTACCTAGACTCCTTGCCTACCACACGGGCGGTCAGGGTTCAATTCCCTGCAGAGGTGGATGTTTTTCAGAGGAAACCCGATCCCTACTTCAGTGTCATGTGGAGGTCACTTCAAATAGAGTTCTTCGTCTGTCGGATGAGATGTTAAGCCGTGGTTCCCTATACCCCTTTTGTTAAGAACAGCAACCGACGCCGGGTTTCTATCCATACTTTCCCCCTTACCTATCCCCTATGGCGCAAATGACATTAGCCGTCGGTCGCTTCCCTAAATATCCAATCCAATCCTCATTGTCCTTCCCCGAACCCGTAAACTTCCATTACTATGCCCTCCTCTCCCTTGTTTGCCCTTCCCTTGCACCCTCTTACTTCAGTTAATATGAAAGGTCATTTAAAAAAAGACCTAAATAAGTCTAGTTTATTTTAATTTTCGTCCGTCGGTTTCAATGAACTTTTTTGATAGAAGATAGGAAACATAGCTATCATACTGAAAGAGGACTAAGTTTATTCCTATCAGATATTACCCTGTGGTGATAGTGACCCTTCCGATGATTCGATTCGAAGAATTTTCAGCATCATTCTCCATATCTTTTTAAAGGAAAATAGTCAGCATAATTTTAAGCAGTTATATATTTTTCAATGTTAACTAACGGCAATGAAAATATAAAATAAGCAATATAGATGGTAAATTGGCCGTCAGATTTGGGCAGGTTTAGACTAAACACGTTGTAATTCTATATTTGGAACAGCAAAGTAAGGCAACTAATTCAATTATATGCACCCAGCCGATTGAGGCCTCAAAAGACATGTTTTTAGCATTTAACTCGTCCATTTGGTATAGTAGGGTCAATGTCGACTACGTCACGCCATTGAAAAACTCTCAAAAAAAGCCGTCCAATAATGTCACTATCGCACCATTCCTTAATGGGGGTCAGGTAACCTCAGCAGAAAGCCTGCTTCAAAAATGACTATCACTAATGGTAGGAGAACGTTTAGTTTCTCCGTATTCAATGGAGTTATGTTGGGGGGGGGGGGTGAGGCGACAAAGAGGAAGAATGAATACACCGAGGGTTCGCGTAGGCGATTTGTGCAATTATACAATCTCGATTATTCGCCATATTACTTACATTTCCTCTACGTTGAATCTCATTCACACAGAGAAGTGCTCAGATTTTTCATTTATTCGCCATCGAATCCCTTTGGGTCTACGAAGTGTTTGAAAAGGTCATCGTTACTTCTGTATGATCCAAAGAGCATTAGCTTCATTTTTGATCATTGTATTCCTAGAAACATAGAAATCCATGCCATTTATTCTACAGCTTCACCTTTCACTCTACACAGACTTGCCCAATAAAATGGTTTCAAGATCACAGCTCTAAGCTTACTTGCAATATTATCAGACCTTTAGGCTCCTTTAGTGAAATTGAGAAATAAAAAATTCATACTTCCATCGCAAAGTGGGACATATCGCACATCGAAAAAAGCTGGACAAAATTAAAAATTTAACACCAGTAAAAGTGGGGTATTACGCCGTAAATTTCTGTACGCTGCTCACGATGATAAGTGGTAAGGTAAGTTATTATAAACTGGGAATGAAAACTGTACAAATACAATAAGGTAAAATATTTCTTCAATTAAAAGAAACTAATTATCTATTCACGTATGCAATGTATTGAATGAAAGTGGAAACATCAGTTGTTACATCTGTGGAGGGAAAATCTCAGATATGAATAATCTGGATGCAACAATGGACGGCAACAAATACGCTTTCGGTATATTCACATAGCACTATAAGAACATTGATGCATTATATGAAAACTGTGGTAAAAGGCTTGGTAATAAAAATTTTACGTTTCCTGCATGTCTTTTGCTTTAAATGTGAATATTGTCCTCATTGAAACGAGTCACATTTTTGGGCGAGGGGCGGTCGCTAATGACGTTAATAAAATTTAGTTTAGGCCTGGGTGTAGAAAATATATCGTACTGTATTATATCAATCATGGTCTAAAATGATCAAATCCCTGAGTTGCACGAAGATGAAAGAGTTCAAGGTAGTAGAACTACTTCACCAAAAGGGTTTTTTTCTCGAAATTCTTTCATTCGCTTTCAACTGCCCTTATCTGACACATACCGAAGCTATATCTAAATCTCTCCAGGTGTAACAGCATCCTGATTTCTTTATTCATGGATCTCATTAGAAATATTTATGAAAATATTTATCATATATCTGGATGACGAAAAACATTTCCTAAACAATTATGATCTTATCTATGTTTAAGGGAACTAACCTAAAAATGGTAGGTCGAAGATTTTAATCCAGTCGGGAAAATTTAGTTGAATAAAAGCTCAAACGATTTCGTACTGTCTACTAGTTTTTATTTCACCTCTTGCTACACGTGTTTCAACTGAACAACAGTCATCCTCAGGCAACACAAATACAACATAAACAGATATGGGCTTATATAGTACGTGAAACACCGTGTTTACGTCACACTGTGAAAGGATAGAAGGACAAGTGGGAGAAAATGGAAAAGGGGAGGGGGGGGGGAAGGGTGGTGTGAGGAGAGAGGGTGATTTGTTGGAGGAGGTAAAGTTATTCAACAATGGAGTCAAAAATCGGAGAATGACAGACAAATTCCTTCTCGTTTAATAAGTTCATTTTCTTTCTTTTGTACTTAGTTCAAATGAACCCTCGACCCCCTAGAATGTATGGTTTACCCAAAATTCATAAAGCTAACATTCCTATCCGCCCAGTGATATCGGGGGTAGAGTCCCCGACCCATAAACTGGCGTACAAAATCAATAGCATCTTCCGTCAAATTTCTAAATTTGTGCCTAAATATACCATCCAGAATTCTAGTAAACTAACGGAGCAATTGAGCAAGAAAATGATACCAAACAATGCTAAACTTTACTCTTTTGATGTAACTAATTTGTTTACTTCAGTTCCTGTGAGAGAAACTTTAAATTTAGTGGAAGAAATTTTATTTGACTCAACCATCAACCCAGTGGTTACTAATGAATTACTCAAACTCATGGAAATATGCACAAACCAAAATTACTTTTTATTTAATGGTAACTTTTATCGGCAGGAAGAAGGTCTAGCCATGGGATCACCTTTGTCTCCATTGCTAGCCGACATTTTTATGGATCACTTAGAGAAGAAGCTTTTTAATTCAATTGTTAACCTTTTATCTAATGTGTTTTATTGGTTTAGATACGTGGATGATATTTTATGTTGCTGGACAGGTAGTCATAGGCAAGCCACCAAATTTTTAACCGTTTTAAATTCCTTACACCCACGTATCAATTTTACCATGGAATCTGAATCAAACGGTAATTTAAATTTTCTTGACTTAAGTATCTCAACTTCAAATAATCTCCATCAATTTGCAATATACCGCAAACCAACTTATACAGACCACGCTATACCGTTTGATTCGTGCCACCCGTGGTCTCATAAAACTGCAGCGTTCAACCATATGATCCAGCGAGCTTTAAATATCCCTCTTTCTGGGGATAATTTTGGAAAAGAATTAAACATAATTAGACAAATCGCTAAATATAATGGTTATGACGGAAATTTTGTAATTAGAATATTAAACAGGAAACTAGAGAATAGGGCATTAAAAGACATTTCATCATTGCAACCAGTCAAAGATAAAAAACTTAAATGGGTAAAGCTGCCTTACTTGGGAAAAATGTCTTACGATGCGGTTAAATCATTCCCTAAAGACAAATACAGAGTGAGTTTTTACACTCCAAGAACTCTGGGAACAATATTCAATAATGCCAAAGATCCTTTTGACCCCCTGCTAAAATCGGGAGTTTATGAACTTAAGTGTGACACATGTGGTAGTGTTTATGTCGGTCAAACTGGTAGAAATTTTTTAACCAGGGTGTCGGAACACAAAAGGTGTTTGGTGAACAGAGACCCGAAGTCTTATTTCGCCAAACATCTAATGGAAGAATTTCACCACTCCACATTTAATGTGAAAATCCTCCGTTCCCAGGAGAAAGGAAAGGGTCTAGATGTTGCGGAACAGTGGGAAATAGTTAAAAGAAAACGAAAGAAAATGAACTTATTAAACGAGAATGAATTTGTCTGTCATTCTCCGATTTTTGACTCCATTGTTGAATAACTTTACCTCCTCCAACAAATCACCCTCTCTCCTCACACCACCCTTCCCCCCCCTCCCCTTTTCCGTTTTCTCCCACTTGTCCTTCTATCCTTTCACAGTGTGACGTAAACACGGTGTTTCACGTACTATATAAGCCCATATCTGTTTATGTTGTATTTGTGTTGCCTGAGGATGACTGTTGTTCAGTTGAAACACGTGTAGCAAGAGGTGAAATAAAAACTAGTAGACAGTACGAAATCGTTTGAGCTTTTATTCAATATGCTGTTCTACAATATCTCGCCTGAGAAAGTGGAGTTTATGGGAAAATTTAGTGTAATCGTCTTTAGATTGGACGGTACCTTCCCGTACGTACGTACCCAAATCTCAGGATACAAATAGAATATGTATATATGTCAGATGAGTTTTTCTAGAGAGAATCATATTTGATAACATATCATCTATCCTGTTGAGCAAGCAATAATCGAAATTCATTGTCTTTGCAAACAGCTCTGCCCATACAGCATCCAATTTGGCAGGCAAAAACAACGATGTTCCGAGAAACTAAAGGCCCTTGTGCACAAAGCTGAGACCTGCACTGAATTAATCACTAAAATCAGCGTCAAAAATATGGATGCAAATTCAACACTTAAGTCGATTTCGATGCTTCGGAGCTAATTTTTACTCGATGCTGATTTTAATGTGCAAATCAGTTCCTGGGGATTTAACTAAACGACGAAATGCCATACTGTTTTGGCATAGCTACTACATTTTTAAAAGTAAAACTCCCAACAATCACCAGAGAACCTTTTCTAGAGGTCGTAAGAAAACATTTTTTTTATTATTGATCAAAGTGCCCATTGTCATTGCCAGTGCAAAATTGATCAATAATTATTGGTCTCCATTCTCTCTATTGAATTTTTAAGACCAATATTTATTGGTCTTTAGATCCATGAATCGGCTGAAAAATAATCGTTATTAAATTCTTTACAAGGTACGATTTTAATCAGCTTTTATTCGATTTTCATAACTGAAACAAACATCTTGTTACACGGCCATGAAAGAGTTAATTTTTAGAGTTTCACAACTCAGCAAAAAAACAACTACTACTTGACTTTGTCCCTTATTGGACGTGGGCTAGAGTAAACGTGGAATTGGAGTCAAGAAAATCCAATTTTTTTCAGGCGTTCGAGCGGGTGTTTTGGAGAAGACATGGGCAGAATTTATGGGCAAATCGCACTTACCCCGTGTACCTTGTAGTGCTAAAGTATACTGCACATCAGCCATGGGACACACTTGCCCCATGTACGGGGAAAGTGCGATCTCTTGACTAGTTTATAAGAAAAAAATTATAAAAATTACAATTTTCAGGAAAGAGGAATGTAAATCTCATTACCTTTTTGGAGAAGACATTGTACAACTATTACCTAAACCCTCGGTTGGCCGTCGAGGAAAGTTAATATTTTGCCTCTCCTCGGAGTACAACTTAAACAAGTAAACAAATCATATTGTGTTTTACTCTATGAATGCCATGAGTTTGTTTAATTAATTTGTTTTTGTTCATATTAACAACATAAGCTACATTTAAGAAGCAAATTGTTCATAATAATACATTTTGTATTCAGATATGCTATCAAACATAAGATTTATATTATTTTTATCATTACTTAGCCAGATTATATGCATATTAGCTTTTTTATTATGCCTTAAATTAATATGTACGAGTCGAATATTGTAATTTCCATTAAAAAATTTAGTTGAATAATATTCCATTTTTTTTCCTAATTAACCAAAAAAATGTATCTACGTTATATAAGATAAAAGTTGATTTCTCAAGAATGGTTAGACATAAAATGGTACTTTAAAAAGCAATGTGAAGCAGAATTTCTGGAAAATCGCACTTACCCCCTGTACCTTGTAGTGCTAAAGTATACTGCACATCAGCCATGGGACGCACTTGCCCCATGTACGGGGAAAGTGCGATCTCTTGACTAGTTTATAAGAAAAAAATTATAAAAATTACAATTTTCAGGAAAGAGGAATGTAAATCTCATTACCTTTTTTTTTGGAGATTCTCGTGCATTTTATACATTAAGTTTCACATTTTTACCTTGCCTAGAAAACGTTAAAAAGTCAATTAAAATTGATATATGCTATTTAGCGGTCGCACTTACCCCACCTTACCTTACTGAAATATACAGATTTTCCCCAAATATTACGCTCCGTAGCAAAAAAGCTTGTCTTATAAAATCTGAACTCGGAAAACAAATAATCGGTTACTTCTAAACGAAAAATGTTCCGTTTTACGGTATTAATTGTGAAGTGAAAGATATTTTTTAATCTTTTTACCACTTCCTACTGCTCTAAATATGCACCTTACGAGTGTCTAGGAGTGTCAGCTAACCCTTGACAACTCGCGTTCTTATTGGTATCTTGAGTGATCGCATGGCATACCATAGTATCCCTATACTTTCATGTAACTTAAATGGTGTAAAAATTTGGAAATATTTATCTTAAGGGTTAAAATGCTATTTAAAACACAATTCTATAAATGAATGCTACAAATTATTTGTAGTAGTTAACAATCATATTAAATATTGCATAGCCACTATTCGTTAATTTCTGTTTCACTTTCATAGGTATTTTTGCGTCCAAAGCACTGATTACAGATGTAGACTTGGAGATATAGGCATACCCATTTATAATACTTATAAAAATATTTATGTGTGCGTTGTTCTCTAGACCTGGGACACATATAGCATCTCCCGTTGATGCTTCTTTTTATTGGAAGCTCTGTCAAAGTTTCTGTTTCCTCAATTCCTTTATCGTCAAGAAATAGCTGCATTTTGGATTTGATTTTTATCGACACTCCACGTTCCGCTAAACGTTTACACATTTGCAGCCTTACAATTTTGAGGGCAATAGTGCACAGATATTAACGACGTAAGATTCTTACAATAATGAACAGTAAATCTCGAAGAGGTTGTAAGGTCAGTGAAAAAATATCGCGCACTCAGATACTTCTTTGCGTTTGCTACAAGCTAATTGTTAGATCAAAATAAATACAATTTGATAAATATTGAAATGATATCAATCATTTGTGGCCTATAAGATAATCAAAAGTAGTCATCAGAGAAGAAACAACAATGCACAGAGAAAATACCTGATACCGGCGAATGGAATATCTTCATGTTCTCTGTACAATACTGTTATGTAAGAGGTCGCGTGGGATCTGGTGTCCCAAATGACTTTGCTGCGAGATACTGTCTGTAAATACAAATTATCAGGGTTGAAACGGCAGCGGGTGGATAAGAAAGCTTTGTTTGGAAGGCATCGAAATGGTGAGAAGGCTACGTTTTATTACAAAGTAGAAATTCTAAAATACATGACCTTGGGATACCGCAGTATGCAAGCGAGCACTGGAGTGTTAAGTTTGCAAATATTCGAAAAATGGAAATGAGCACTGTCATTGGAAATTATCTAATAACTCACTTTTCAATTTTGTTTTCAGTTTAGGTCTCATTATTTCGATATTGCATCAGATCAGTTAACTTACCTTTAGCAGAAAAGTTAACTGAAAGGGTTAATTACACACGTAGTTTTTAATTTTTCATGAAAATAAACATTCCGGCCCTTTTTCGGTCATCTGATTAAAATACTTTCTCACTGTCGTTTCTAATTAACGGCCAAAAATGTTGTGATACTGAAGAAGGCGTTGAGGGAAAAGCCGAGGACAGCTCTGCTAAGGATGAAGTATTCAGTGAACTGTTCACTAAACCCAGATACAGACCACCTAAGACCAAACGAGACTTGATCGAAACTGCTACGAATGCTCAGAGATACAGTGTCAGTGAGATGGCTGTGGCGCATGCAACATCCACTGCTCTTTATGCAGCTGTAAAAGCTGGATTTATATTTTTTAAGCAATCTAGCAACGTAACACCTGCTTTGATTGTAGAAAAGGGCAAAATAAGTCGCTCAAATCGTATTTTTGCTAAGAATATACATTTACATAACAGACTGCCTGTAAATTCTTATTATAGTTTTAATTACGTTTTAAAGTTCTACAATAAACATCTAATAACGATCCAATAAAACTACATGAAAATCCAATTACGTATAAGTTTGGACATTGACGGTCGAAATGATGAGACTAAATCTCACATAGGCATCGTCACTCATCACGTGTGGCTGGACCTAGCCCTAAATACGTTGGTCACATCACATCATCCTCTGACTCTGCTCATGGAGAGACCACGTCTGTTGTCGAGTGCATCATAAGCCACGCAAGAGGTGGTTTTGATAAGGCTGGTGTTCTTTGTTGAGATGGAGCAAACACCAAAACTCTTTGAAAGACCGGTATCCTTAAAAAATTAGAAGAATAAATTAGAAAACTTATGCAAGGGGATGTTTGACTTTGGCAATTTTACCAACTGCCGTTACGAGCTTTGTATATGTGTATTGACGGCAATTGTTCAAGCCATCATCTTTACCCATGTGCCTTTTGTTCATAACAGACTGCCTGTAAAAAGTTTCCAGTGAAGTCGTTTAAATCAATAAAATGTGGCTTATCTTGTTATAGCCCAGAAGGGCTCCCGAAACTCAGTAAGGACCTGAGGTATTTAGTCCCTGGGCAAACATCGCTGGCCAGGTGACCAAGGATCTGTACAACCATTTCATTGTTGCAAACTGACCCCTTTCTCATCCTCTGGGGCATTTAACTTCAGGGTCATATTGAGGATAGAATCATAGCATTCATTGCAGGTGACATCTTCTTACCCAAAAATGTGGTCGCTTCAAACAAACCAAAATTAATTACAATATTGATGTTTTCAGTCAAAATTTCGAATCTTTGAGGTAAACATTCTCACAGAAGATATTGCCCAATTTGGAAAATAATATTATATCTGCAATATCCATGCAGTTGGGCCACTTTTTCCAGGTATTACATTTCGCCCCAAGAAAAAGTGGCAAACGGCCCACTCTTATGTGCTGTTCACACACATCTTAGCCTTGTTTAGGATACAAACGTTCATATATAACTTAGATATAATATGGCGAGGAGATCACGTATTCAAACATGGGAAATATTTTCTCTACCTAGAAATGCGAAGATTTTTCAAGACTCTCCTATAACAGTGCAAACCGCATGGAACTACCACTTTGGGATATCTTGATTTGACTAGAATTTGACATTTGTTTGCATGCGCCGTCTTGTAACAAGCACTGATTGTGCCGTATTTTTCCGAGATATTTACTAGGAATTTGTTAATTTGAAAGTATTTTAATGGTTTCAAAGGACACGAAATCGGTTACTATTTTAGGCCGGCATATATCTCAATGAGAGTTTTTTTGGGTAAGAAAAATCTGCACTGCAGTAAATTTAGGTTTTCATGAGCGATAGTCCAACTCTCATTATAAGCTATGGCGAGGAGTAAATTCATAAAGAGGATAAATACGATATTTAACCTGTAAATACATTTGACTAACACAGTGTGGTCGTGAAAACTTTAAATTGTAAGATTTGACATTATTAAAAACTAATGCTATGCGCTTAGAGGACTAATAGCTCTTAGATCGCTGATATTGTTCAGGAGCACTTTCTCGTGTCAAGTTAGGACCTTTAATTTCTATTCAATGTTCTTTGCATATTCCGGTTTCTTTTATGGAAAATTAAACTTTTACCTCTTCTTCATCTTGCCTACGTTTAGAAAAATCTTCTTCCTACATTGAGTTTAATTATTTGTTGATAAAATGTTATTTCGAGCTACGTTCCTAGAATTTGTATTCTACTCTAGAGGTAATTCATTAATTAGGAGTTTAAACTATGAAAAATGTATTCGCAGTTAGTTTTACATAGAATTGCTGGTTTGGGATGTACTTTGGGTGATGACTCAAGTAGAGGAAATAGTTATTGAGACGGAATATATTTTTGAGACCTTAATAAGCATCTTATCAATATACCAAATTTTTTTCCGCTAAAGAACATTGATTCTCGATTCTGGTCACATTAGTTCTTCTAAAGAATAAACTGATGGACTACTCCTTTAGCATAAAGCATTTATACCCATTTGGTTTTTATGTCAGACAAGATCATTAAAACCTCTGTTGTTTATTCCATTCAAAATGTACGGAAGTCGTTATTCTGCCAGCATTTTATCTGCCTGGTTGCGGGAAAGCTGTAAAGAGCTTTTACTGTTTCTGAAAAAAAAACATCTTAGGAGAGATGATTTGTAAGGTTTTTATTAGTAACCGGAGAATCATCCTCCCCATTGGTATTCAAGAGGAAAACTGTTGCAATTTTAGCTTCATGCAGATTATGTAGTTAAAGCTGCAGGTCTTTTTGCGCATTTTCTCTTGAGTTTTTGTTTCAAATTCTACCATGCGTATCACTGGTGCACGTGATTTTTCATGTTTATTCACTAGATGCATATTCATGTATAAAATTTTGAGCGGTGATGCAAATACTCGCCAGTCTGCTGCAGCTGCTATGAACTTTGAAGAAAGTTAGGAAGAGTTCTTTTTGCAATCTAATCTAGGTTACTCGAACTTTTACTAAGCTGCATTTTTTCTTCGTAAATTTTCCCAGGATACCCAGTTAGGTGTTGCACTTTCTGGAGAAATACGTTGAAATTTACTGCACATTCTTTCTGAGTTATGAATTGTTTCTTTATGCATTATTTCTGGCTAAAACCAGGCTTGAATTTGATCATATTATTTCTTCCAACCACTGACGGAAAATGTATTGCTGGAAATTTCATAGCCATTATAAACACAAATGTGCAAAATTTAGAATGCTTGAATTCCAACATAAAATTGTCATCCTAAGGCTACACACAAAATAATTATCTTTACTCGCACTAGTATTGAATTTGGGAGTATTTTACGCAAAATTTATAGCTGCTGCGCGAAAGCATGATACAGTTCTCTTTTCCTTCAACTCAAGGAAACTCAAGATTATCGCTGTACCTCGAGAATCGCCCATCGCACCCATTGTTCTATGTGGCAATATTTTAAATTGCAAAAATTGCTTAATGGAACCTATTGTTAGGGAAATGTCATTATTGGAAAAAATACAGGGTACATCTTTCCTTTCTGATTTGTCACTATAGTGATTCTAATGTCACATTGCATCTGCTAATACATCTTTCAGTTAAATTGTCGTGAGTTATGAAATTTTTACTCGAAGCTCTTGGCGATGAGCATTTTTCTTCTGGAAAGTAATGGGACTCAAATCCAGTCAAACTTTATTATATTTATTAGTATTTATTCGCCGCAGAGCAATTGATGCCTCAATGTTACAATTCTCTTTACTGAAATTAAAAAACCGATCAAAAAGTATTTAATATTTACCTAATATGGCCAGAATTTAACTTCAGGTTGGTCCTAATGACTCTTTTAGTCTTATATCGTTTTCTCTTTTCCACAGGTAGACCCTAAAAACTCCTTTCCTGTTATTTCTTTTGTTCCTGTGGCAGGAATTTTCGCTGATAAAGGCTGCAATAAAGAATACGCCTTTTTAATGGGTGAGGCGCCGAGGAATAAACGGTCGATTGTGTTAAAAATGCGTTTTTTGCATTAAAACATGAGTATTAAAGGAAGAAGATCATTAATGGCATCGGTGTAAATTACTATCATTAACGAGCGCTTTAAACGCGATGTGAAATGAAGGAAAATAATAATGAGTGGCGTTTAAAGAAGGAGCCCTTCGGTTCCGTCGTAACAGGAGAGATTCTAACGAGAGCTCTCTCTCTCTCTTAAGTGTGTGCGGATGCCGTAAAAATCGAAATGGGAGTCATTGTGGGGGGAAGTACGGGAGATCAGGCGAGGACACATGGTTTTTTACCTCCCCTTTTTCTTCGGGAATTACTCTTATTTGCGTGCATAGGGAAAGCAAGTGGGCGAAGGGAGAGCTGTTTAAAAAGCGGCGGAGGTGAAGGGGAAGTGTGGGAGGGGTCGGGAAGGTGGGTGGAGATTTGGGAGGAGGAGATGGGGAGAAAGAGAAATTTATATATGTAAACTATATGTATACAAGCAAGCTACATCGCGTCCGCTTCGCCGCGTCGCCCAAACAACGCGAAATTACGAGCCGATGGAGCGTATGCTGTGAGAACGAGGTCATGTCATAACATCGGGGTTGAAACTTATCTCGCGGAACAAACATTCTTCAAACTCCTCTGCCTCCCCCCCCCCCCTTCAACCTTACCCGCTCTATCGAATGCGCGTAGTCATGGAAGATCGAGGATTGTGCCGTGAACGACGCCGCTGAATAATTGCGAGGCCAATTTATGGAAGGATCACTCGATCGCTAATAAATCCTGAACACCTCATTTGACAAAGTGTGATAGCTTGTATCCAACCTTGGAATTGAACCTAAACATGGAGAAAATATCTCTATTTAGCTCGCATTTTCCTTCGATCTCTGCTTTTTAGATGGAGCTTACATAGGGAAGGAGGAAGGGAAACAGCTTTGACTAAATTTACGTTGCATCCTGCAAGCCACTTCACTGATGTGTGACTCAACATTAACCTTCTTACGTTATTTTGTATCTTATTTATTACGATTGTGGGTGACGTATGTGAGAGATAATTCAATGTGCAATACGGGTTTAAACTATCAATTTCCTCATATAAGGTAGACGCATGCCGCACTCATGCATCGCCACCAAAACTTGTCTAAAATATTTCATGACAACCTGTAAAGTATGCAAACTGGTTACAAAATTAATACACCGTAATCCATATAAATAAATCTTCACGCCCTGCAGAACTGAGTAATGTATAAAATTAGGCATCAAGATAAAAGTAATAAAGCAAAGCTTCCCATTTATACAATTTTATTATTTGTGGCTTTTAACAGGCCTGTACTGCTATCTCTCTCCAATATTCTTCCTGTGATCGACGCCAAAATAATGGCTCGAAGTTATCAGTTTTCTCGCTGTGTTAAATTGATAGCACGCGTTGATAACATATCCATCCCCATTGCTCTTAGCAACCTGGTCACACTACTAGGCATATTATAACATCTCTTCGAACCTAACTGCTCGCCACTGCACAAGACCTAATGGCGATATAAAGCCTTGTGAATAAAGAACCCGAAATACATGTAACACGTAGCAAGTAGTATCTAATCTGAGAAAATTCTAGCTATTGTTTCTCTTTGATTTTATCTAGTATTGAACATAACATAGCCTTCTATCAACTTTTTGACGACAACTTCTAGCAACATATTTTTCTCGGGTATGTTCACTTGTTGCCACCTTATTCTTTTGCTTCCTTCAAATGAAGATTCCACGCTTCTTTGGATACTTTTCCTGTTTGCCTCTATCTGTGCATCCAGTGATGTCATTAACGCGTGGGAAGTGAGATGCAGCCTTCGGAAAGTGTCCTCGAGTATACCTCATACCAAGGATACGGATTCGCGTGCTGGGCAGGAATGAGGAACGGTAAACGAACGGATTCTTATCTTTGATCGGAAGTACAGTAAAAAGTGATCTTAAAGCTGTAGACAATATCTGAATCAACTCCACATAAATACCTTAAATGACTTATGAGTTGTTTTCATGATAATAAAATTTTTAATAAGAACACCGATTTTCAACTAGTAATTTGAAAATTGTAACCCCGCCTACCAATATGTGGTAATTTACGAACTGGAAACATTAGCGAATGTTTAGGATTTAGGCATCAGGATCAGAGGATTAGGATTAGAGGCTTCGGATCAGAAGATTAGGATTAGAGGTCTCGCAGCGTTGTCATCATCCACTATTCCATTGCAAGTTTTAGGGAAATTAACTCAAGTCCTATTCTTGTCCGCAAGGAGAAAATCGTATTTTTTTCTCCCGCCATTAGACCTAAAGTTTCCTTCCGCTAGTCTACAGTTTGCGCACAAATCATGGAATGATCGCAATTCTCTAAAATATAGATAATATGGTCATGTTCATGAAACATTCATGTATTGGTTGATCTTGACTGGTGCTTGTCTTTCACCGAGATGGTAGAACTCAGCTCTTTTATTTTCAACTTGGACTGTTAACTTCTATCATAATAATGATTTTATTTATTTTCAGCCTATTAGAATTTTATTTGTTTTTGTTACCATATTTCTCGGGCATACTTCAAACTGGTTTACCGGTAGGTTTCAAAATTGATCAATTGAAAAACGTGCATTACTTGTAACTGTTGTCAATATCTCTTTCTCGAAGATTATTTAACCGGCCCTTTAATTGCGTTACTAACTAGCCTACCGCCGGTGGTAAATCCTATGAGTATGCCCAGTTATCCTATGTGCTACTTTCTGTGGTGCTCCGTGCTTATGGTGGTACCCCAGCAATTTAGTGGCTCCCAACTGGTATTCAGCACCGCCTTGAGGTCATAGAACAATGTTTCTTGGCTTCCATAGACTTCTAGGAATCTCTGGTTAATGCCTTCCATTCGGCTCTTAACCACGTAACTCCAAACCTTCCTGGGTATCAGGCTTCACATAGTGAGTCTCAAATTGGAACTTGGACCATAAATCCCTCATGAAGGCTAAAATCTTCCCGTATCCCCCCTCTGTCTATTACTGGGATTTCCCTCCTCCCCTCTTGACTCCTGAATGGCGACCCGCCTCTTTGAGCTAGTTCGCATGGGGACGATCAGGTGCGGAAACTACTACGGCCTATAATTCTACCCTTACTTAAATCATAACGAGAATTTGGCGAGAATCATTTTCTGGAACTGTAACGTATCACATTCAGGTATAAAAAAGATTGTTAATCCCTCTAATGGGACAATCCAATGAGGGTCCATGTTTTGAGTATCTTAATATGTACACACTATTGTGTATTCTCTTGTAAGTAAATTTCTATTAGTGATATTTCTATCAATTTAATTTTTTATCGTTAAGGTAAAAATGACATTAAAAGTTATGAGAAAGAGATTTTTCACATTTTGGTAATAGTTAGGCGTAAGTTTTACCTCATTTTTTATATTCCATGTCCAGCTAATAACAATCTTATGAGAGATTATATTTGAACACCGCTGAAACAATAATTCTTTCCAAATTTTACCAGCATTTTAGGAGTATATTGTTATCCACTTTCTGAGAGTGGAATAAATTAAAACAAATAGCTCAAAAAACGCATGGCAGTTCTCTAGCAGAGTCTGTATTAAATTTATGAGCCAAAATTTGTCCTTCAGGCCTATCTGTTATCTATACAAGATAGCCGAAGAATACTTTCTCTTATTTCTCATTTCGGCTAATGACGATGTTCATAATGCCAATTGTAGTAGTATATTACCACATTACGGTAATATTACTGTTACATTTGGTTCATGGTGGTTGGAGAAAGATAAGTTTATTATCTCTTTCTTGAATTAAATAAAACGAACCACTGAGTCTACTTGTCACATTTTAGTAACATAATCTATTTTGAATTATTTCCGGGTCATATTCCATTTGAAACATTTGTTTTGGCCTCGCTGGTCCCGCCAAGTGTTTATATTAATGTTCTAAGGGAAAATATCTACATCTACATAACACCCCGCGAGCCACCACACGGGCATGTGGTAGGAGGTGTTAGGTCGCCAGCCGTGTAAACGTGTAAGTCTTTCGGAGATGAAATGATGACATGAATTATAGGAGTGTATTTAGTGGAGCTCAATTTTTATTGTAGTCGCTTATTGTTCGCGGAAAGAACGAGTTTTTGTGCCTGTCAGTTTGGCAGTGTATCTCTCTTATTTTATCGCATCTATCAGTTCTAGAGATGTAGTGAGGAGTCGTGATAATATTCTCTATGTCACTCTGAAAAATATCAGTTCTGAATTTATCAAGCAACCTTAACCTAGCGTGTAGCCTTCGAGTCTCTAAGAGCTCCCACCTTTTTCCCTCTAAAAGCTGTGAGACACTATATGTACGCTCGTCACAGTTTTTTAACAAAGCGTGCTGCTTTTCTTTATATTTTATTAATTTTTTTTGGTTAAATCTATTTTACCAGGGTATTTTAGGTTAAGAGCTCATTTTATGTTTTTTTTCGGGGTTGTTCATATAATTTGCAGTTATTCTGCAAGAAAATTTAGGAATATGAATGAAGCTTATTTAGCTCCTAATACACTATCACCGAATCGTCCATGTACTTGTTTCAGCACTTCCCGTAACCTCAATTTTTTCAAAATAATGCAGATTCAAGTCCTGGCTTTGGGTAACTGTGACAGTTCAGAGGCTGGAGTGACTAAATTGCCGGGGCAGCTCAAGTGCGCGCATGACAAGAGCCGAAGTGGGTGTTAAATAAAGCGAGCGGACATCCGGATCGCCGACTTGAATACTTAAAAGTCAAAAGAGTAACATTTGTTTTCATTTTTCGAAACCACAAAGTCACCTGTTTATGAGATGCTGTGGAAACAAAACACGTGGCTGAATGTAGGTATTTCTCCTTTACCGCTGAATTTTTTCCCCGTTTACAAGGTAATGGGAAAAACCACCCCCCTCCCATTAATATAAAAATGTACGAACCACCACCGCCCTCACAGGTTTTTCCTCTCCGCCGAGTCGAACCACCAATTCCCATCCGACCTCTGCATCACTCCCTCACCCTCCTATTGCTCGCGCCCCCATATTTTTGGAAATAACCTCCGCGTTCCTGCTTGCTTTCGAACGAGTCTCACCCTCTAACTCCACCTCCCCGTACCCTCCCTCTCAACCCCTCATTCACCCCCTTTCACGGAAACGGTCTCCCAGAAAATCACCAGCGGAGCGAGTAAAAAAAAAAAAATAGCGGTATATTATATTATGAGGCGGGCGATCGCTTTCATTTTTTTTATCCATCCTGGAGGCTTTACGCCACCGGCGCGGCAAATTTTACGTCCGAATCCGGAAGATGGGTTGAGCGATATAGTGCAGTATCGTCTACGATATTCGATATTACTGCGTTAAAGTTTTAAGAATAGCTATCGTACTACGATTCGTCTCATTGCTAGTTGCGATTTCCAGTAGCTATTGACTGGGTACGGTTACTATAAAAGTCCTAAACACCGTATATTCTACAAAATACTGAAAACTTGATGGATTATTTTAATAGCCGTCTCGAAATTGGTGTGTGCAGTTGTTTTCTTCTACTAGTGACAAGAGAAGGTCATACCACAAATAATCGAATGGCCGATGAACGATGAACTTTGATATCAACGATGGCTAATTATTAACAACAGTTTCAGGTTTACAGTGGAACCGATCCATAATGACAGAAGCAAAATCAATTGCAGTTTTCCATTATTAAAAGTTTGACACTGGTTGCGATAGATCGTTGTGTAATCTAAATTAGTCGTATGAAGCCTTCTATTAGTGGAAAACTGCACTTTTTTTACTTCTGTTGTACCGGCTTATTAATTTCAGTCCATCAATTTGCATTCTGAAAATGACCTTTACGTAAAGCTCGCCTGTAAAGACATATCATCACTTTGATAAACTATAAATTAAAGAGTTCTAATCTATAGCTAAAATTGTTTGTTGAATTTCTGGTGATGATGAATAGGAGGGTTACGTGAGTTGGTGGCTCAGCATATAGCGCAATTTCACTAAAACGGTAATACGATATAGCCACTGAGACTGGCTAAATAGGATAAGAAAAAGTAGTGATCCTCGAAGGTGATCCCAATTTCCGCTTTGAGATTAACGTATCCTATTTATTACACTTACTCCGCATGCCAAGTCGATGAAGTTTATCAAATTGCGAGCTAAACTCCTGCTTTACCTATCCCAAATAGTGCACTTGGTGTATCAGTTTTGACTATCTTCTATTATTGGGAGTCATAGGCTCTTAATACTACTGCCACCTTACACCCCAAGAGAACCTTGCCGTGTAGTCGAGTTAAACTCTGGTGAAAGTGATTTCTTTTTTACTGGTGTATCATTCTACTGGTGTATCATTCTACTGGTGTATCATTCTACTATGGATTTTTTTAGCTTTGAAATTTAAGTTAGTTTGATTTAAATCAGAATATAGGACATTTTCATCGTATTCGGTCAAAATAACAACACTAACGTCAGGCCTTAATATGAGAAAAAAATAACAATGAATAAAACACATTAAAGACATTAGACGAGCAAGTAAAAATTTTTCTTTGCAGCACAATTCAGAGAATTCTAGGAAATTTTTATAGAATTTTAATTAAATTTCAAAAAATTTATATAACTTCTCAGGAATTTTTATGGAATGATTTTTAGCATTCCTAACATATTTTTTGGACGATTTGAATTCAAAATTATATCATGTTCAACTGAATTTTTATTAAATGCAATATAAATTTAAATTTAATATCGTGAATTGCTATCGATTTATAACAAACTCGGCGAATCAAAAGTTTAAATAATGTACCAGTGCGATATTCAATTTCGCTTATCTGGCAATCCTATTAGAGAGCCGAATGGGAACGAGGGAATTTTGTCGGACGAGCTTAGAGGTGTGAGATTTGATGAAAAGAAATGGAGGCGCCACATTTGGTGTGGCTTGCGGGTGTTTGCCTCGTGTCTGTCCGTGTGGAGCTGTAAACAAATCTGTGGAATCACGCGGCAGAACGGCTGTCGCGGCGGCTGGTGGGTGTAGGGGGTGGGGGGAGGATTGAAGGGGGTGAGTCAAGGGGAGTGAGGTCCCAGTTGGAGGGGAGGGTGACGCGGTGCAGTGCCGGAAATGAATGGGTAATAGCGACGACGGCAATTTCATGATTCCTCCCGGCCACGACGAAGCGCATATCTCTCCTTCCGTTTAAAACCCTCCTGTCCTGCCCACATCTGGTCCATCTATCCTGGACACCCCTGCCTATATCCCATCGAATACGGTCTGCTTTTCCGCATTTCCTTGTCTCGTCACTGCATTCCTCAAGGTAAACGCACTTTGCTCACCATCCTACAGTCTCGCACTGAGGCAGATGGAGAGGACGCTTGCTATGGCGGTCATTGTTTGACGCTGTAACGTGAGTGGAGCAGGTCCACCATGTATGGTCCTTCCCGATTTACCTATGCACTGGCTGAAGCCTATAAATTGCATTTTATTAATTCCATCCCATGGATAACTCACTTGAAATCATCGTGCAATTTATTTTTGAAAGGCATGGCTCACAAATATTTTTTTAATCAAAGTGATAGTAATTCTGGTTCCCAGCTGAAAACCATTCCAGAGTAGAAATCTTGACTCCAAGTAATTATCACATTTTCAAGAGTTACTTACTTTAATTTATAAGCGGATGGAATGATATCCTTGCTTCATACACTCGTCTCTCAACCCGTCCGAGCTATCCAAAGGCAAGCAATGAAAGAACAGGCTTAAGCAATGTATAATTATCCATTTTGCAAAGAATTCTGAGTACTTATCTTCAATAACTGTAGAGAATTACTAAGCATTCTTTGGAAGACTTTTATGACGAACAATTAGCAGTGTTGAATTAAAAGGGAGGGTACTGAATGACCATAGGCATCAATTAAGACTTTTATTTAAGTTGCTAGATGTGCCCGACTTCGAACAGAAGGCGTTGCATTATTCGTACTTAGCGGAAGAGAACCTGCAAATAACTGTAAGCCGTGGATCGTGTCACATATATTCTTTTACTTACACGCTATATAAAACAAATTTTTAATCGTATTCTGTTCCTCACAATTTCGTAAATCGGAGAAACGAGTCATGCAATACAAATATTATTTCATTTCATTATTACGAATACGAACCTAACCCTTTTATTTAAGCTTTTGGAATTTCATGGTCCTTCTAAGGTTTAAAGCTTTAAGGGTTTCAATAGTTTTGACTTCTGTATCTAGCATTGTTTGGCTTTGATGTAAGCCTGGGGGCTGAAGTTGAAGCCCCTTAGGGCCGTGGAATCTATCTAACATATCTTTACCCTTTTCATCATCTTCGCACCGATTTATTTTCTCAGTAGTTTAATGCTATTTTGGGGTCTCGTTTTAAACAACATGAAATTTATTTCGTTTAGATTAGATAATAATGAGATAACATATACACAGGTTTATTTTAAATGCGTAACACAGCTTACAGAGCACTTCGCTGTTGCAGTTGATACCAGCATTTTACTATTAAAATTGTTGATAAAAAATTCAAGGCATCACGCCGATTCCGACATTCGAAAAAAACATGCTTCCGTGCAATTTTGTCTATATTTCGAATAACGCGCTAAAACCTCTAGTTCCAACCTGAATTGAGGAACAAATTTAAAATGTCATTTTCATTTCTGCGTGTATGGTGAGTGCCAACGCATAATCTTTTGTACTTAAGTGAAATGTGCTCCCATATCATTTTTGTCATATTAAAGAATGTTGTTATGTCCACTCAGTGACACACGATTACTGTTCCAGCTTTCTTAGGGAGAAATCTATCCATGCAGTCGCTTATGTTGGGATTATTTGCCTCTGTATGCCCAGTTCTGTGCCGGGAAGAAAACGATACGAGGGCAGAAATGATTGACGTAAATGGAGAGGGCACTACGTTATCAAACTAAAGCCTGACGGCCGAAATGACAGCCATATTGTTTAATTCTGATATCTCCCTACTTTACTATGTATGGGACGATGGAATGGACCAATTAGTGGGTGTAAAGCCATAATATTTTGGAAATACAAGGGAAACAACTCTTGATACGTGTTTGCAACTCAGTTCTATGGATTCTACTCGATTTAGCAATAGTTATCATCGGGAATGTGGATTATTTATATTTAAATACACGAACAAAATATGTTAGGAGAATTTATATTGAAGATGTAAGTTTATGCTGATTTATAGTAAGTTTTGGACAGATGACATAATCAAATTTTATAATTAGTGCGTTAGCCCGCAAGTGCTTTAAGAAAATGAGGATTAACGAAGACGGAGGACTGTTTCAGCTTCTAGCATTGGCCAGCATAGCAAGCAGCCTCTCCATCTGCTTCAATGGTAGGGATAAACGATGAGGCGAAATGGACCGTGTGACTGGGAGGGGAGGGGGCTTGAGTGTGTAAGCCGCCGTTGGCCATCGGCACGTTACGCTTGGAACGTTAAATGAATGAATGAACGAGTGGGCATTTCCGAGCGAAGGGCCGGAGGGATATTGTTGTCATCCTCTGTGGCGTGCGAACCAATCGGCCTCTGAACGCGTCCACACAAATCACGTGGCGAGACGGAGCCCTGTAATGGGAGAGCTGATGGGTGCTCACAGCGGGCCGTGCGTGGACAGCGACCGAACGGGACGATCCAATGGGTATATGGAAGGTGAAATGAGTTGGTTGCGAGGGGTGGTTGGAGCGGGGAGCTTCCTGGGAGGAGAGGGGAGGAAGATACTGATAAGAGATGTACTGATGCTTTCAAGGGGAGGACTGCATACTTTAAATCACGTAAGTCACTCTTAGACCAGGTTGAGGACTACGCGGAAATGATCTTCCCAATTTCATGATTGATATCCACCCGGTATGTTTTACAACGTTATCAAAGATGATACCGTCAAAAAATTAAAGACATTTCGGCAAGTCAAAATCAGCAAGTCAGACTTAACAAAATTGTCAATTCTTACCTTTATCGTAGAATACTAGTCAATATTTGTAGTTCAAAACTTCCACGGCTAGGAAAATATCAGAGCAAAACTTTCGAAATTTTCTGTAGCCTGAAATCACTAGTTGGGACTTCTGCATCTTGTATTGCATGACTTAAGTGTAAAAGTATGGAGTAAGTTCACATAAATTTAGAATCAACAATTATAGACTTTAGTAGCTACCAATTGCTGATTGATAGCTAACTGCAACTCTGAGGCTTATACTGTCGTCTCTTATACTGAAGATATTCATTTTTTGATCAACGGTGTCCATGGTTATTAGTATGAAGTTACTGAAGATATTACACTTATTCATAATAGGAAACCCCCTCTTCTTACGGTAAAAATGCTGATTTTAGACTTATAGCTCAAAATTTTCGCGGCTGGGAATAAATCAGAATACATTTTTCGGTGTTTATTCTTAGACTCAAATCCATAGTTGTGATTCCTGTTCTGGGAATGGCAGGGCAGAAGAGTCATCCATTATTTATTTTTATGTACAATAATTTTTTTCTTTACAGGCGTTTGGTTGATGGCATTTATTCTAGTCAATAGGAATTTGCGAAGCTTGTTACAATTGAACGAGAGAGATGTATATGTAAATGTGTAAATATCCAACTATAAATGGGTTGCAATGAATAATGGCTGCAATGAAATAAACGGAGATATATTTATGAAGAATATTTAATGGAATGAATACTAGATGTTCGGTTTACATACATTTAAAACAGTTCAAACGGTCGTGTACCAATTTGAAGAGTATGTAGAATGTCAAGCAATCTTCGTCGTATTCATGAGCCAATTCCAATAAGTAACTTCACACCCAGTCAACTTATCCAAAACATTCACCGATCTATCGTTATGCTTGTGTTTAAATGTTTAGAATTTTCCGTGTTTAGCTTTACTTCTAACTTATCGATGGGCACCATGGATAACCATTGATTTACCATTGATGCATGTTCATAAATAGATGCCTAAATATTAAAAACAAGGGAAATATTAGAGGTGATTATCGTTGATAATTTTAAGTGAGATGACGCAGGGATGGAGAAGTCATGATGATTTAACAGATTTTTTAGCCTGATTGATCGAGTTTTGATTTGTTAGACTCAATTAGGCTTGTTAGTCTGAAGTAGGTAATTTCAGTTCAAAATTTTGGACAATAGAGAGCTGAAAGCTTTGGTGAGTTAACTTACGTATCAAGCAATTGAACTTGAGTCATGTAGGGATAATTCTTCATAATGCTCCTAAAATCACAGATGACGGTAAAGATTAAGAAATATATTCTCGAATCCACCATAATAAAGAATTACTTAGAGATTCCTTGATTCCGAGATGAAAATGATGAGGCTACCATGAGATTAGATACACTGAGGGTGCTCCCTCGTTTTCTCGTTCCCAATCTCACCGCAAAATGGCTTAAAGTGTAACGAAGGACCGGCAGTATTGGAAGTGGGGAGGAGAAGGTAAACACCAGGTCGTCGAAACACCCAACGAGTTAAGGACCATAACTTCAAGTGGATGAAATGGAACTGCCTTTGGGGAGTCGGGAGAGGAAGAGAGGCGGGACTAGTTTATGCTGCAAAGAGGAAATCTCTCAACGCTACCATCTATCATTACGAAACAGTTCGCAGTTTTCCTTCCTTCGCTTTTTATATGAAGACTGAATAGTGGTTTGATTCGTTAAAAATATCATGGTACACCATAAATACTAATTTATAATTATGCTTCCGAATCAGAACTACAAATAATTGGGAAGTAGTTAAAAAACTTTACCTATTTCTAAGGCCTCAAATCACTAATTGTTACTCCCATCCTGGTAAAGACATGGCCGGGTATTCAAAGTCAATAGCTTACACGTTCTGCAATTTTTTAAACAGGTGTTAATTTCATGAAATTGACGAAGTATTTCTCGATATTTATGGTACCTATCACGAGGGAGAGATTTAAAGTACCACTGTGAAGGGCTTGCTAAAATAAGTGGCTAAAGGAATAAAATCGGAAATATTTTTATAAGAATACTAGCGGAAGGTATCCATTGAAATTCAACGGGTATAAAAAAACATTGAACTTATATACTTGTATACTATCGATAGCAATAATATAGCGAAATATATCGGTATGTATCGCGTACAACGTATTTCGTATGGATTCTTCTATTTCAATTAATACGTTAAGGGCCTATATTCACCATACATCCATATGAGGTTCGGCTCCAACAATGCTATCGGTCGTCAAGGGGACATCGTAACAAAAACGCTTAATTTTCAGCAATTTTAATATTGTTTTTTTTTTTCAAAGTTTAAAGTAAATCAATTAGAAACCCAAAAACGATTGCAAGTATAAGAATGTTTATTCACTTTTCTTTCCAAGGGTCTTTGTTGTAACTTTTTTCAACCATGATTTCTAATTTTAATATGCAAAAGAAAAAAAGGTCTGCATGCAAGAAAAACGATCTTTACATGTATATCTAATGGAAATGCTTTTACTCGTCTGGAGTTGAACCGGAGACTATTCGGTAAACAGTAAGTAGCCATAAACCTTTCGAGTGACATAATGAATCATGCTACAAAGTTATACAATATTCAGTGCAGTGGTTTGGAAGTTATAACTGACCGCAGAAGCACACTTTCATTTTTATTGATAAGACAGTGAGCCGAAGGCAGATTCATGAATCTCTTTATTTCTCGTAGGCTGCATTAATATTACGAATTTTTTTTTTCTGGGGAACAAATTTTTAACCTTGTGCGAAATTATCTTTTGATGAAGTTGGCCTAGTCTCGTCTTTATTTTTTTCATTTAAGCATTTAAGCAATAGCATGCTTTGCTGCATTTTAAACTCTGGCAGTGACATATATGCATCTAACAACAATTATTGTTAAGGTCCAGAACACATTTGGTCGAGATGTGGCTGTTTACTTTTCTGATTTTTTTTATATAGTTGAAAGCAACACCACACAGTTGCTGCCCAATTGATTTAGTCATTTTTTTAAAAATCGAATTTCAAAAAATTAAACATGGCTATCTGTCAATTAATGGAATTATTTTAGGGAATTTGAGTGGAATCAGCTTGCGATTTTTTTCATAATTGAATAAATTACGATTGACAGTTCAGTTAATTCACCGGGGGTCAGGTAAAGTGAAAATTAAATCACGAGTCAAATATGATATTCCTTCCTTTAAAAGCTGGCACAGATCGTCGGTGTGTATATTTTTCATATTTCAATTTTTCTTTTATTTTTGGTGGAAATTCAATTAAGAATATTTAATTTTTAATCTGACTCTGATATTTAAAAAAATATGATGCTCAAGTTTCTTTTTGTTTGTGAGTGGGTTTGATTGCAACATCACCTATTTAGCCTTTTACTTTGCCAGTGATTTTGCAGTTTATATTTTTTCAAATTTTAATTTTTCACTTATTTTTTATGAAAATTTGCCTTATTTTCAACCGGAACCTGATATTTTTAAAAATGAAAATTAAATAATTATTATTCCTCTGTGAGTCGGTTTGATTGCAAGATCTCTTATTTAACCCAATCTTTGCCGTAACGCCAAAAATTACCGTCTGACCTGAGCACACCATAGGAAAAAATTATCGTCCCATTCGAAATATGGAAATTTTATGAGAAGTTTACTTCGAACGCGCTGAAAATTAGGATTCATCCCACGGCACGATGGGATTGGTGGTTTTTTTTGCCGCGGCTCGTGCCGTTACCCGCCGGCTGAAACGTGGGGTAACAATTGATTTCTTTTCTCTGCATGCGGAACAGAGGGAGTGAGCCAAGGAGTGACAGGGAGAGAAAAAGGTCTTCGTTAATAAAAAGAGCATAAAAAAAGGAGAGCACCGCCAACCCATTGCGAATAGTCACCCCGCTTCCATTGTGCACTTCTTCCTTCTCCTTCGCGACTCCTCCCCCGTGAACGTTTGTTTACCTTTTCATTTCGTTGCGTTGGTTTTCGCCGCACGTACGCCAATTTTTCATATTTGTGCTCCCCTGTGAGAGACGCGCTGCGGGTTCTTCTCATATATTTTTTTATTATTATTCTGGCCCGGGATAGACAAAGCAACCCCTCTTCCTTTGCCCCGCGTCCGTTCAACGGCGGCAGCGGCTGTGAGTCGATTTTGTGGAATGCTGGGGGAGGGGAGAAGAGGGGGAGGAGGGGGTAAAGAATCGCCAGGATGGAGGGGATAGGCCCAGAAAGGGGGAACAGGGGTGGCTGCGTACAATTGGGAATGCGTCCTGCTTCCTCTACCTCCAGGGCCTCGGGTCTTGTGTCCTCAGGCACTGAATGCAAATCAGGGATCCAGCTAAGTAAGTCTTGAGTGGGAAGAAGGGGGTGGTTGAAGACTACTGCAGCGAGAGGAGTAAGCATATCCTAATTTGAGATTTTGAATTTTGGTTCCCAAAATTTCCCTTCAACTTTGTAAACAGTCTTACGCTAATCAAAAATGATAGGTGCTGATATATCAAACATGATCTTTTCAAACTCCTGCAAATTAACAGTTAAATTCAATGTATCTTCATCTCCCATATCTGCGGGATAAAAAATGATTTTTAACTTCCAAAGCTTGAAGAATAATTTAAATCACAGTCGTTGATTGAAAGGACGACTTTTCATTAGTTAGTGCCCACGGTTGATGAATTGGTGATGACTCTAACGGAGGTGGTGCTTATTTTCCCAAATTCAAGAAACTTCGATAAAAATGATAGATACGATGAGAACACATTTCAGCTGAGTGAGTTGCCTTAGCCGAGTGCCAGGGTTAACAAAAACAGCATTATATGCTTTTCACCACGTAATACCGAAGGCAATACAAGCGTCCTCTTCTCAATTAGACAATTTCAGGGCCCTTAGAGACGAGAATTTCAACCTCTTTGACGTACAACCACGGCTTTATACAGTTACTGGCACGCACTAGTCTGCGCGTGACATGATACGCCAGGTGCCGAGCGGGTTGCCCCCTGTTGTAGTCAATTCACCTCCCTCATCACGTTAGCCAAACGGTGCTCAAGATCTATGTTAATTGAAGCCACGTGCACGTATTTGGGTTAGCACTGATTTATCCTTGAATGCTTGGGGCCACCACTACTAGTGCTTTTTAGGGAGATATCCTTAAAATAATCTACAGTATGATGCCATTGGCGCACAAGTTTACGTTGCATCGGCAACTTGATGCTATTTTTGCAGAAAATTGCGCAAGTAGGATTGAAAATAAATGTTACATGTAAAACTTAAAGGTACTAGCTGAATCCGAAAGTTGAATTGGGTGCTTACTATAACATAAAGGTTTGAATATTTAAGAGCAGGCTTCTGAATTACTGTTAATAACACAAAGTTCTATTTGATTTTAGTTCAGACTCTAATTATTCATGATTTAATCATGATGAAAATTTTTCACTCGTTTAATTTACCTCTGATATTCCGTTACTTAACCATACTATACAACAATATATTGTTTGAAATCAACCTTGGGTTTCAATTTTATGTACCTTTTCAACTAATTTAAACTAAAACAATAATAATTCAACTAAATGTAGATCAGGATCAGGATTCAACTAATGTAGATCTAAAATTAGTGTTGTAATCATATATATGTATTTGATTGCGTTTATGGGAGACATTATGAAAAGTAGTGAAGGCTGTAAATGAAGCACATAACTATTCTACTGGATTTTTAAAGGAGATTATATTGAATCTGCTTAATTCATGAGCGCATAGCACTGAAAATATTGGTTGCAGGTTAAAAATACGGTAAGGATCTTTAACTTTATTTTGAAAAAATTGTTCCGAGTTACAGTTATGGGTCTATTTATGGGTCAACCCTATAACTCGCATTTGATAGGTATAGTGAATGAGAAAGAGATTTGAACAGTTGATTTTCTTGATTGTTATCTAAGTATCGAACTCACTGAATTTCTTTCATCAGTGCATTTCAGGCAAACTTCGGGTAGAGTTTTTCATTTTTCTACTGTACAAAAGATTTGATATCGGTATCTTACTGTCCTGATGCTCTATTAGATGCAAAGAGTTCGTACGCAAAAGTGTCTAAGTTTCCTATCCTTGGAGGATTATTTTTAATGTGCCTCTATTACTTCCTTATATAATTAGGCATTATCGATCTGATTACTTAGTCGGCATACTAGTGGTCGATCTTAGCGTTGTACGTAATTAAGAATGGAAAATGTATTTTGAGGGCCTTCCATTGCAGTATATTGTGTTTTTATCGAAGTTGGGGGCATTTTCTCTCAGCTCCAGAGTTACTTGCATCTGTAGAGATGCACTGACTCTTACTATACTGCTCAGCTGGTCCCCTGTCGTATCTGCCAGCTGTCCTCTAGCCAAAGCGGGATCAGAGGTCAGTAGTGGCTTGGCAAACGCACCAATCATCTCACCACAGTCACTTTACATGTATAGCGAGGAGCTATCTCTGATCTCCCTGATAGTAAACGCAAAGCCTCTTGTCGAGGAGACCTCGGGGAATGTTCGGGGAAAGGATATCATTGTTGCTTAGCCTAGGATATTTACCTTTTTGACATTTATTCAATTTCCTTTTTATTGCCTTCCAATCCTCTAACATTCATATTTTTGCCTCATATTCCCTTAAAATGTTATTCCATTACATGTTTATAATTCATTGCAAATCCTATACCTATTGAGTTTTGAGTATGATATATGAACATTTTTGAAGATCATGGGAAATTTAAACATATTATTTGTGATTTCTTATATTATGTCAGGTGTATTTTAAAACTTAACTCTTATTAAAATGTTAGATTATTTCCGGTATCAAATGAATCCTTTAAAACGGAAATACCTATATCTTTCAATATTACCAAAATTCATTGTTCTGTTATTCATTTCAAATAATAAATAGCCTTCAGTGGTAATGAATCAGGTATGCGACAATACAATCTTTAGTTTTAAATTCTACCACTTCCGGAATGGCCGTGATTATTTTTTCTGATGTAACATACATTAAGATTATAATTACTTGCCGCACATTCGATGGAAGTGTAAATGATTAAGTTCGAACTACATTAGAAAATTATATGAAAATATGTTACAGTCACGTAAAAAATCGTAAACGATCGCATGAATGGCACATAAATGAAAAAAAAACTGCAAAGATTTCCTCGGTCGTCTAGTGGAAGGTCCACCTTTTCAGTCCTGAGTCAACATTAAAAAATATATAGTCGTATAAAATTCTATTGTCATTAGCTTATCCATTTCATGGTCAGGTAATTGAAATTTTTTAACGAAATTTGTTCTTTTTTTCTCATTTTCTCGGAAATGCTTGCCCAATTATCTGGCTGCCAAGTTATCGATTTTCGATAGAGTAAGAGTTTCCAAATGTTTTATCATTGCCTTCAGCATCATAGGCCGTGAAGGTCACCGAAGAAGACATTACTGGTAAAAGTTGCAAATGATGGTGAATCGAGTACCCATTTACATACCTACATACCAATCACGCAGTTCTCTTCCGGGATAGGCACAGTCACAAAGTTTCATTCATAAATACATATTTGTACACCTAACTCTGCTTCAATAATTTCTTCCATACTGACCTATCCTTGCAAACCTCTTTCGCCTAATTTACCCCCATACACTGCTTCATTCACGCCCTCCTGTTTTTAAGACTCCTAATATTCCTCTTCCTAATCATTTCCTCAATTACATACAACCACAACTTTCTCGGCCTACCTCTACCTCTCGCACCATTCATTTCACTCTTATATATCTGTTTCGTTATTCGACTCTCATCCAGTCTTTCAACATGGTCGAACCAACGAAGCACACTCCTTTCATATGTGTCCATTACTGGAGCATCTAACCCTCATTCATTAAATACCCGCTCATTCCTGACCCTATCCATCCTACTTTTGCCAGAAACATACTCACGGCGTTTAGTCTACTCTTATGTCTATTCTGACATAACCATGTTTCACTACCATATAACAAAGTGGGGAGAGGTACAGATTATTTAAATTGGCAATTTTGATTTCATATTCATATGTGACTAAAAGCGAGTCCTATTATAATCAATATACTAATTATAATGCCGTTGAAATTTATTGTACTCGGGCCACATGAGCAAAGATTTAATTTATGCATATATTCGTCCGACGCAAAAAAGAAACAAATTCTGATGGGAATAATATGGACGGCATTCCGTGATGAGGTTAATGAAATAGCATGCTAAAATATTCCGTTCCATAAAGTAACCCATGGGAATTTTGCCCGTCCCCACTCCTCTGTCGGACATTAGACCGTAATCACATTGCTATCAATTTTCACTCGTTAGTCTTATTCATCGCATTTGTTTTCTGCATTACAATACTTGAATGGAAGTAAAGTTTGGTCCTCTTCATTTTTAACCTTCCGTATATTGAAATGATTAATGATGACAAGTATTTTACCTTTACTTTGAGATGGATACTAAGGCGATTACAGAAATTTTCTTTTCGGTAATTCTCTCATTGAAGACAATTAAGAAGAAACCTTTGAAACATGAGAGCAGAGCTGGTTTTTATGGGCCAAGAAGACCTCACCTCACGGTCGATGCACCGACTAAAAATGGTGAATTAAGTACAACGGTTCCTCACGTGATTGTGTTCCGCAACTTATCGATATATTTCAAAATATAGCTATTATTTGACTGTCATCCGTCTAAATTTGGATCCTCGTTAGATTTGAGTAATGGTGTCATCTATCCTTCCATCAAAATATACACTTTTCAGCACAACCAAGTTTTCACAGAATTCTCGTTTTAATGATGTGTGGAGTTTTGCTCTATCTCGCCGAATTCTGTTCCTCTATCACCGAAGACTTATTCTCATTTGATATTAAACCAGCGTCAGCTAAAGCTGAAAAAACAACAGATGCGGTAGCTCTCTCACTCAAATTTTATCTCCGTGCAACTAACATTGTATTCTCCAAATTTAAATGAGTCTTGGATGAAGTTATCACCTTTTTCAATAATTGTTTGGAACCAAGATATTCCTCCGATGAACTCTGAGGTTCAAAATATTCTGAAACTGTTGGGCTGCTTTTGCTATATTTTTGCAATATACTGATAAGTTGCGGAACACACTCACGTGAGGAACCATTGTACTTAATTCACCATTTTTTAGTCAGTACATCGACAGTTACTTTTCACTTTTTTAACATATTATATACTAAAAGTGTGAAAACTCTCGGAATTGATCCCTTTAATATTCACCATAGATACGCACGGTAAGTAGTTTCACGCAATTGCATTAATCGCAGTTGATAAATTTATGAAAATTTTTACTTGAATTCTATTTTTAATTTATACTGCTGATTTCTTTTGGTAATTAAGGTTAGTTTGATGATCGAGTGGTGCGTTTCAGTATATGACCATACAAGTATGTGCGCGCCTTTAATGAATTTAACCATAAACGAAAAAGTGGCCTTATATTTTCTATTGCCGTTTTTTCCCAAACTATGGATTTTAATGGTCCAAGTTTATTACTGAAGCTGCTTCTAAAGAAAAAAATCGAGAAGTAGTGGACTGTATTTTGATAAAAATTACATTTTTGGCATAATTTTGAAAACTCATGAAAAATGCTTAAAAATGAGTGCAAAATCGACCTTAAATACTCTGAAATAAATTTTTAAATCACATATTCCATAAATATCAACTGAAATGTGTTAAATGAACTATTTACTACTAATAATAGTGAGAGTAAATATAAAAAAAGAATTTTCAAGAAAATGGAGGAAAACCCCTTAAAAAGTCGATAATTCCTGAAAATGTGCGTAAAAACTCATTTTTTGTCAGGTTAGAGTGGAAAGCCTCAACCCTGCGCAATAATCTTGCACGTACTTCCTAGTCATAGAAAATGATTAGATTTGGCACCCCTCGGGAAACGATTTGCGAGAAATTCCTTTTTTCGAACCACCCTGCTCTACAGGTTTCCGGTGTCATATTTACCCTGACCCCTCATTGCCAATTTGTTTGACATAAAATCTACTTTAAGTTTCTTATACTTAACGCCTTCTATTACTGAGCCTTAAAGTTCTCTTCTTCATCTTCTTTCCTCAACATCTTCTACCATCAACATTCTCCCCACTAAATCCCCCTTCAACATTATCTTCCATCGCAGCCCTTCCTTTATCCGCCCTCTGTTGTTTTCTTGGTGCTTGAGGCATTTGCTTATCTTTTTTCGTTTTTTATATTTATCCTTTCCTCTCTAAACCTTTACTGACAATTCCATGCTCATATTCTTTGCTTCTTTTCTTACCCTATATAAAGATAATCTATCTATAAAACTTCCGATTTACGTACCTTATTTTTCCACTAATACCTAGCTTTCAAAAAGTGATACGTGCTAATGGTAAAACTTAGCTCATATGCGCCTGCCCCGAGCCCCCATCGCAAATCCCTATTACCCGAAAAAGTATGATTAGGCAATGTATACCTTGAATCTTAATAAAACTTCACCATATACCTTGCATCTGAATTAAACTTCCTTATACCTTGAATCTTAATAAAACTTCGCAGCCCGTAAAAAATTCTGCGCCTCAATATACATGAACTGTTTGCCTGCTCTCTGTAATGCCTTTCTACCTCTTAAATCCAGCCAATCAGCTTCTGTAAAATTTGATTTTTAACTTCATGTGAATTATCCTATATCCTATTTCCCACCCATTCCTACAACCCATGTCTATAATGCTACCACTCCAATGCAGTCAAAACCGAATGCGCTCCTCTGGTTTGTCAGTTATATATCGTCAGGTTGTGTTTGTAGATAATCAAGGAACATATTTAATAAGATACAAAAGGTACCTTATGATACAAAGGTCTTAAGGTACAAAAACTCGTTCTTTTCGCGCACGATAAGCGACTAAAATAAAAGCTGAGCTCCTCTAAAACAACTCCCAAAATACGCGTCACCATTCCACCTCCTAAAACCTTATCCCTTACATCTTCACACGGCCTAACACGACCTGCCACACGCCCAAGGGGCGGATCGCGGTGTAATATGTAGATGTAGAGTTAGAAGAAGTTAGATTTGGCTAAAAATCGATGGATCTCAGTTCCAGTCCCAGTGAAGGCGACTTATTTTTCTCTGTGAAATTTGGCACTTAACGTCATATTGTCCTCAGATAGACCTAAGTTTTTCACGAAAGAAAACTTTAAGTACGTCTAGTTTCTATTCTTCATATCAGTTTCAAGCAATGAATGAAGTATATACTTTCATATTATGTTTTGAATTAAACCTACATTAATCCTTATTAGTCCAGTCTGTGGAGAGAAAAAAGGGCCATTTATGACGTTGTCTTGATACAGGTTAAGAATAGTCAAAAGTTGTAGGAAAGGGAGAGTTATATATACCTATATATTTTTAAACTTCGAACTAGACGTTATAAACAAATTACAGGGGTTCAAAGTTGGCTAAAAACGATTTTTTAATTCTACAAGGCAAGGTATTTACTTTAGGAAGAAATGTTTCAAATGTTTTTTGTAGACAATTAAAAAACACATAATTTGAGCTATGGTAAGTTTTTTTCGATAATTATTTTTTGCAAAAACTTTGAAAAACCCCCCAAAATGGCGATTTTTTGCATATCAATTATTTATTGCAAAAATGACTTTTTAAATACTTTTTTGCTTTGTAATTAAGGCCCCCATTATGACAAAAAAAATAGGATTTATAAAGCCAATTTGGTTAATTTGTTGCTGAGTTATTCCATTTGTTTATTAAAAACATGTCTAATGTTCAATGCTGTAACTTTTTATTGAACCAACATACAGGGTTGCATAAAGGCTCATTCTCTTCGTAAAGGTTTAAAATTTAATAATATTAAAGAAAAATTGAAAAAAAATTATTTTCAACCCCTCAAATAACGCTTACAAAAAAAGGGCGTTTTTTTTTAAAATAATTTTACATTTATAGCATTTCAGCTGGAAATATTAATATTTTTTACAAACTAACAATGTCATTGTTAATAAAATTTGAAGGTATCCCAGATTAAAAAAAAAACATCGAAATTGGTTCAGAACTTTCCTAGATACGAGATATTTTTCCGAGCGCAGCAGATTTGAAGTAGCCAACTCAGTTTTCTCTCGCGCGCGGGAGAGCACGTCGCGCTACCCCCACCACCGCGGCCGGCCGGCCTTGTTTTTCTTCGCTATACTTCATTCATGTTTTTTAACACTTACAAGTCAATATTCTGTAAATCTGACAATAGATATTGAAAATAAGTCTTTGAGGTCCAAATGCCGTCGGATTTATTTATTAATTGTTATAAACAACGGAGCAGTGATTAAACAAAAAAAAATTCTTATCTCGGTTGCTATAGGTCAAAAAACAACTTTTTTTTTTATTCTTCGTTTCGACCTCAGCTACTCAAATCTTGAAGAAAACATTATCTACAGTTAATGGGGTTGGCCCCAGCTTCATTTATTTATAAAACAAAAACGCCCTTTTTTTGTAAGCGTTATTTGAGGGGTTTAAAATAATTTTTTTTCAATTTTTCTTTAATATTATTAAATTTTAAACCTTTACAAAGAGAATGAGCTTTTATACGACTCTGTATGTTGGTCCAATAAAAAGTTACAGCATTGAACATTAGACATGTTTTTAATAAACAAATGGAATAACTCAGCAACAAATTAAGTAATTGGCTTTATAAATCCTATTTTTTTGTCATAATGGGGGCCTTAATTACAAAGCAAAACAGTATTTAAAAAGTCATTTTTGCTATAAATAATTGATATGCAAAAAAACGCCATTTTTTTGGGGTTTTTCAAAGTTTTTGCAATAAATAATTATCAAAAAAAAATTTACCATAGCTCAAATTATGTGTTTTTTAATTGTCTACAAAAAACATTTGAAACATTTCTTCCTAAAGTGAATACCTTGGCTTGTAGAATTAAAAAACAGTTTTTTGCCAACTTTGAACCCCTGTAATTTGTTTATAACGTCTAGTTCGAAGTTTAAAAATATATAGGTATATATAACTCTCCCTTTCCTACAACTTTTGACTACTCTTAACCTGTATCACGAAAAAACCTTCAAATTTCCCTACAGACTGGACTATATCTATTTTTGGTGGCGAAGTGTTTTGTTCCACTAACTCATAGCATTTTTCGTTCTTGAAAAAGTTACTGGGTGCTAGCCTTGAGACAGTTTTAATTTTTCGTCGTACATTGTTATGATGCATTAATCATGAACTGATTAAAATTTGATTTTAATTGATTTAATGAACTGATTTTAGTTGACGTTATTGTTTTCATTGTTCCCTCATTCATCCCGTCTCTAGTTTCTGTATACTATGAAAGACCTAAAAACATATACGTACTGGTGGTGTATGTGTACCACCAGTACCACAGTACATATCTGTTTTTAGATCTTTCATTCCATGATAAAAGTGACGGTGGGGGATGTACCACCAGTACAACTCATGTTCCACCAGTACGTATTTGTTTTTGGACTCGTGTAATAATAGTACGTAACTTTTTATTACCTTAATTTATATTGTCTTAAAATTGATGACTTAACATTCAAAATAGTTTGGGTAAACTATAAAAATTGGCAACTAAAATAATCCAATTAAGGCATTATGCCATCAATGATTGCCGCCCTTTGCGAATTTATAATTATGGAAGGTACTCATTAAGTACTTTGGTTTGTGGGAAGCTCAGCTCAGTTGAAAGCACTAATGGAATTTTTAGAGGCAATTTGTGTAATGAAATGAGCAAAAACTATCCAGCCAAAGGAAAGTAACAAGAGGCTCTCAAACTTAGTCTGATAATCCTTGAGTCAGGGAAAAATGGGAGGATGAAAGAAGAACGACGTAATTCATCGTGGCAAGCCCTTCAACGTTGTTACTCCAAGTTTTCCTTGTCTCGACGAAGTTGCTGCCGAGTAAGCCCCTGTACCGCACGCATTACCCGCATAAAACAGGAAAAGAGCTTCTCTTTTGAATACAAAACGCTCTGTTGGTCGCTCAATTTTAACCTGATTGAGTTCGAAAACCATTTAGAAAATGATCCTCCCACTTCGTCATCGTCATCCAAAAGAGAATTGGCGTCAGAGACGGAGGGAGAAGAGAGAACACTAGAATAGAGGCGAGGAATAGAAAGGCTGGATGAGTCGGAATTCACTAATCCCCTTAGCTTCTGAATGTAGTCAACGTCCTTCGTTATGGTCGACTCTCTTCCGCTTGTGATGTTCCGATTCGGCGTCCCGGAGGAGCGAATATTTCTCGGAGTGCGACAGAATTTATGGGGATGAGGAGCGGCTGTAAGGGGTGGGTTCTCGAATAAACGGAATTGAGTGTTATGCGGTCAGTGCAGTTTGTATACTTAAGTATGTAAGTAGAGCCTATTTGAGCTCTCCATTTGAATTTACGCGAGATGAAAACGGGGTTATATTTAAAGGACTACGGTACACTTGTTGGAAGGAGCTCTTTAAGTTAAATGGAGTTCCATGTGTAATAGTGAGCGGAAGGCTACCTATCCAATCGTTTTCTGAAGTGTCCGTCCTACTTGGACGTCTAATTGAGAAGGGCTATTTGATGCCTGTTCATTTATATACACCTCTACTTGCGATATCGCCACAACAGACGTATTCCTGCATTGACACGGGGAACGTGTGATCAGATGCTTTCGCTATGTTCTGTTCAAAAAAATTAGTTGCCCGAAATTCTTGTGTTCTATCTTCATTATACTCGACGCTTAGAAAATTCACCCTGTCTTTAAACACACCTGCTCATCAAAACCTGTTCTTTTTTTCCTTAGAGCGATCATTTGACAAAAATACTTTTGCCCAAAGCTTTCTGAGAAAATAAAGTACTTGTGAATCCACTCCAGAGCCCCAATTCATAAAATTATTCTGTTTGCCTAGTTCAAACATTATTTAGCGCAATACGTGAAGTTTAGGGTCATTAGTGCGGTAAATGTATTCCTTTGAAGGTAGGAATGCTGAAAATTCATTTCTAGTGATGCTGAATTTTTAGCTATATTTTATAATTTAACCCATATTTTAAAAAATTCGAATATTTTCCATTCTCAATATTTTGTTTTAAATCATCGATATGAATAATTTATAGCCTTTTAATGTAAATTTGTAACTCCATCAGGGCAAACATTTATCAATTAACGTGAGAATAAAAGCAGATTCCAATTCACATTCTTAAATGAATCTGTTTCTATACATACAACATAGTCTGTCATTAGCATTTTACAATGCTGTAAGAGAAACAACGTATTTGACCTAAACGCAATAATGTGAGAGCATTTCTGCAGCACTTTACTTTATTTCCCGAAGTGTTCCCTAATTCAGAGTCCATGCTAATCAGTGAAATTGTTCCACGAGTGTTTTTTTGTGGGGACAAGGTTTTACTTACTTATCTTTCGGGCATGAGTTATTCAAATAAAATAAGCCGATATCCAAATTGAGGACGTAATACTTGCCAAACACCAGACAAAATATTAGTAGATGACCTAGAATATGGGTAGCAAGGCCTCTATATTTTCACGTTTGACGCTAAAACTATGATGGTCGCGCCAAATTTGTTATACACACTAGCAACTCCACATGGATGTAAGATTTAAGGCTTTCCCGGCGAATACTTAGAATATATAGCTCTCGGGTTTCCAACCAGGTGATGGTGGTTTTTAGCACCAACGTTTCGAAGGCGTAGTCTGCCATCGTCTTTAGGGTATTAATTTTCACATGGATGTTCAAACAAGCATTGGGTTTATGCGAAACATTCTTTGATCCTTAACTCTGGTCTAGTGCTGAGCTCTCTCATAGTGTCTATAGAAAGATTATAGAAAGTGCTAAAATAAAGAAATCATTTAACATTATTATTTCTACAAGACCAAAAAAATTTCATAATGGCTGAAGTATGTGAATTTCAGAAATATTAAAAATTATTCGAGCATGTTTAGTCAATCATGACTGCCAAAATGGTCAAAATTAATATTTTGCTGAACTAGCGTTGCTATTTCCAGCGTCCTATTTGGATGAAGTGATTCCTCGTGGTAAGTATCCGATCTCTAATTTGGCTTTCCCGTAAATATTTATCGTTTGTATGAAATTTAAAGATGTCCATACCAAAGAAAAATGTTTTTCACCCACTAAACTTTCACATGTGATGTCTTCGTCTGATTACTAGTCACAAATGTCTGCCATTTTTACCTAACTATACTCTATTTTGACCCGTTTCGTAGAATAAATGGGATTAATATCTTATCTTAAGAGTAGGCCCTCAAATAATCAACTCAGAGAGGAAAAATAATTCCCAAAGATCTAGATAGAAATATCGTATTTCCTCGCCAAACTTAGTACCCTGTAACCACTTCTTCAGTAGATTTTTTTGGGAATCTCTAATAAACGTCAAGCTGGTGGCTAAATTCTAACCAGCAAACCAACAAACCTCGACCAACGTCCTTCGTTATAAGAAAATAGTCGAAATTAAGTGAGCATGCCAGATTTTTCTATTTTAGCAAGGCAAAATAACTTTTATAATTTTTTAAAAATTTTGATTGGCTCATCTTTTGTGATCCATAATTTATTTTAGAGCACAAGCTGATTTGATGAACTTGCTCCTTGCTGATAGAAGTTTCTTTGGTGGATGAATAAGATTTACTGCTAAAATTTCCTATTTTTGGTACTCATTATTGCTGCAATTAATACGAGAAAGGGATTGCAACCATCTGAGTGCCAGTAATATTATCAAGAGAAATGTCGGTACAGTAAACTGTGGGAGGGTGGAATATTTTAATTTATTTAATGATAATATTGCATGACTGAAAATATGAATTTAAATCAAGATAGACCTAGTCCTAAAATTTAATCTTCTTTGATAGTGCTAATAACAAGCATTCTATTTTCACTTCTTTTACTGGCAGTGGCAGTTACTGGCAGACTGTTTGCATGAATTTGATTGCATCTTTCAGAAATTGAAGAATGATTATCAATAACTATTTAACCTCCGCCTCCTCAGTTGTGTTCATTACTATGACTTGAAGTAGCGTAATATTTTCACTCCAGCGGACAGGAGAATTTAGAAAGTGGGTATCATTATGCGTTATGTCATTACTCCACACAGGCACGTAGATGCGTTTCTTTACTATTTGAATTCAGTCCAATACCATAAGAAAGGACGGACGTGTCATTATTGTAGATTTAATTTGGCTTTAGCTCCTCTCTCATTGTACATCATACCTATGCATCTATCTACTATCAGCACTCATTGGTGGCTATGTAAAGTTTATGGGTACCTTTCTACTCGGCATGAAAACTTACTTATTTGATAAATTGTGCTATTACCAAATTGTTGATTCCAGCGAACTTTCATTCATAATTTTACTATCTAGTCAGATGCTGTAAATTGCGACGCTTTTTGTAGATATTACGAAATATTCTACGGGCTGTGTCTGCGGAGTTACCACATTCCAGAGAATCCATTTTTGTATTTTATGCTCTTCTACGTATTTAATATGAATTCAAACTTACTCTGAATCCAACAGATAATAGAAAAATGTGAATCATTTGCCGTTATTTGTATGCTTATTTTATTTAAGCTGCCTGACATAAGGATGACACTGTGATCTGTCAAAAATTAGTGCGTCACTTTCGCAGTATTTTCGATTGGTAAATCCGTGTGATAAATTTGATACGAATTGACAAGTCCCTACATATTTTAATATGAATCCTGATCTCAGTGGTACTGCACATAAACGAATGTATGTCTTGCAATTAGTCATTTGTCAACCGCAATAAGAAATTGAGAAATATGTGTATTATTTTAGCACAGAGAGTATTAACATAAAGTTGTAAAGCTGCAAAACAATTTATCATTGAAATTTTCTTAAGCGTGGGAAAGCATCTATTAATTTACATTATATAAAAAAAAAACAAAATAATAAACTCTTCATTCTCCTGCATGCCCACTTGGCTCTCCGCATGTAGTGATTCCGTACAGATTTATCTTCTGCTTGTACATCCCCCATACCTCCCTCATGTGCTGCACGGCTTACCCAGAAACAAACAGGATACTAAGGTGCTTGTCATGAGTTGAACATAGCACGACTGCAAAAGTCTATTAAAACGGATAACAGCAGGAAAATTAATGGCGGCAATGGAGAGAGAAAAGAGATATCTCTCGACACACTCCTTTACTGTGATTACTGTGCTACTAAACAGGGGGCAATAAACTATCTTTTAATGGGAGAAAGAGGGAAATGCATTCAGAGTGAGTTAGTGAGGGGAGAAGGGAAGGGATGGGTAAGGCAGAGAAGGGAGCGGGAGGGATGGGAGAGACTTCGGCGGGGTACGAGTCGCGCAAAGGCTAGCGTCCGAAAGGCGACTCTGAGAGCGTTTGTTTTCGAGGGTGCCCGTTAGGGGAGGTCGGGGAGAGGAGGGGGGGGGAAGGCGGGGATAGAGGAGTCGAGGGCCGGGGGAGGTGAAGACTATACCGTTTGGAAGTGGGGAGGCATGGGACTTTGGCTTGTGTTGTAAGGGGAGAGATCTGGAACACCGTGGATTACGGAGAATGGGAGCGGGTTGGTGTTGGAGGCTGGTGGACCGGGAGAATGGCTTTAGGACGCGAGGATCTTTCTCTGTTCGCTGGGCGAAGGAAAGGTTTTCTAGGATTGAGGAGGGAGAAAGAGAGGTGGGTCGATAGTTCAGGGGATTTCACGGCACGCGGGAAACGGTGGAGAGGTGAGTAGTAAGAGGAGAGGGAGAGGGGCGAGGAAGAGATGTGTGGTACTGTGTTGGTGCATGTGACTTTAAAAGTGGTATGGAAACTGTGAGGGCGTAAGGGCTTTGCGATATTTCAATGTATCGTACACGATATGAGATGTTCATTAAATATCGCTCTGCTACACTGAGATGCCACAGAAGTTCATATGAGAATAATTCTCGCAATCACAGGTATCATGATACGGGGTGAGAAATCACTCTCAGAGGATATTGTACACTAGATTACAACACAAATGTAGAAACTGGTGGAAAACGACTTCATGAAGTGACTCGGTATAGTTTCCTACCGTTTAAGTTGACTTGGATTGTTAAAGTGCCACAGTTGTTAAGGATGTATGTAGTGTGATAAATTATGCAATGCAAAAAATGAATGTAACTGGTGATGCGATTTCGAAATTAAAAATAACCGCAAGAGGTATCTATTTCGCAATAAGTTTCATCCCATCCCCAATTAAAGTGAGCCCGAAACCATATAGGGTTTTATATAGTCCTATATTTTCTCCAGGCAAGATCTTTCCATGTCATACTTAAAGTTTAATGAAGATAGTTGACAATCAAGGGAGAGATTCTTCTCAAAGTCAAATCATAGACCATATTCGAATTATTTATTATAGATTAAGCAGCTATTAGAAGTATGGAGTAAATAAAGTTGTATTAATGACACGATAACTTTGTCTTAGTGATAAAATTTCTATGTTGTTGACGAAGTCGTCCAGAGGGTGCCTTTAACTTAATTTGCTGTTTCACGTCGTACGCTGAAGATACATTTACGTTCGATGCTTATTTTACGATTTAATGAAAATGTATCATAATGTGTAATCCACTCATTTTTTTATTTATTGACAAAGCATGCAAAATATAAAGCGTTAATTTAAAGTTGCAATCAGAGCATTAGAAATTTCTCATTTGTTGAATAACGAATCTTTGGAGCGTTCAGCCACACCGATTCCCTTTGGAAATGGGTCTGTATCTTTGCAAAAGCTATCTCGAAAATATAAACAGTTATAACTTTGAACAATTTTTACTCTTGATTTGTTGCCGACCAAGATTTCAGTACATTATTGTCATTGAAAATGTCTAGTGGTAATGACACTAATGTGTTGGAACCTAGGTTGGCTAAAAATCAAAGGAAGAAATTGTGCGCAGCTATACTCATTGCGAGTGTTAGAAATTTTCTCTGGTTGACGTCTGAAGATACATCCTATACTACATCGAAATTTATTTTCGGATGAGGTCCTGATATTTTGACATCCCTAACATGACGAAATCTATTTATTCATAGTTATGCCAAATTTTGTGATATATTATGTACTGGCAACAAACATTGAATGCAACACGTTATGCAAATTGGAAGTTAACTGACACCGTCAGAAATTTACGCGATACTATGCAACGCAGTTTGTCCTATGCGATTCCAAGTCATATCGAATTTCAGTATCGAAATGCGAGTATCGCACAGCCGTACGGAACTCGGATGGAGGGGCGATGGTTGGGAATGGGAGGGAAATGGAGGGAATCGGAGAGGGTCTGAGATGGAGGATGAGAAATACCTCGCTGGATTTTACCACCAGACTGGTCGCGCGAGGTAATTTTACCCCTGGGACTCATTGACGGCAATTAGAATCGGAAGCTCGCACCACTGGCGCCACGGTGGAAGGCTGAGGGGCAGAAATTATGTCCCTCCCATGGACTGTGGCCCTCTCCCTCCACCGACGCCCATTACTCCCTCCACCTCCTCCTCTTCTTCTTCTCCTGCCTCTTCCACATAGGCTTCCTCCTCGCCCCACTTCCCCCACATTATCATCCATTCCGCTTGCTGTCACAGTCTCGCGCGCCCATAGTCCCCGTGCTTTAATAAAAAGCCTCTTTTCCAGGGCGGGGAGAAGCTCGCGGTGGGTACATATAATTCCTGGATGCCATAATCTACGATCGTTATTATTTTCCTCCGTTCCGTTACTTCGAGGAAGCGTTTATTCAAGTGACGTTCGGAATACCCGTTCTTCATAACCGTTGCGACAGCAGTGGAACGATTCTGCTCCCAGACAGGAACTAGTAGGAGCTGAATCCATTGTGCTCGAAGGACACCGGGGTGGTCACTTATCGTGACCTGAGATTTAATTAAAGGAGGCGTCGATGATGTTCTAACGGAATAAGTGTCGGGATCCAGTGACCCAATTATAAATTTCGAGAGATGAGAATGCTAGGTGATGCCAGGAGAATGAAGATTTTGGCTCGGGATTACAGAACCTATGATCGGAAGGTTAATTCGTGACATTTTTCTTTGCACGTTTCCAAATTATTAACTTTTTGTGGATGATGACATAATGGTATTAAATATTTGCGTTATTAAATTATGATGAAAAAATATATCTCAGTTAATTTTAAACGGAGTTAAGCCAGATAACTGAACATCAATAATAATGATACAACATAATTCACTGAAATTGAATTCACTGAATAATTCACTGAAACATCTTTTTGTTGCCACCGTTTTTGGCCAAAGTAGTGAAAAGTAATTTTAAGGCCATTATTCGAGCTTAAATTTAAAATAAAAGATTTTTAACATTTATGGCGACCAACGGTGAGGATGTAATGTGCGGAAATTGCAAGGAAAAAAACATTTGCCTGGACTGGCTTGGTTTTTTTATCCCAGCCCCCGAAGACGGATTTTTTATTGCTTTTTTCAGTCATTCTTTGATTTATATTCTTTGTATACTCATAGAATTATTGCTAATGCCAACATTTTTTTCAAAATTCTGCTTCTGATGACACAAGCTTCATTTACGGTGTGCAACAGTATTTTTCAAGTGTGTGTGTGTCATCTTGGGAAGTAATGAAGGAAGAACTTTGTAGAAATCCTACTTTAGAAAAGGATGATTTACTTTGACTTTGATTAACAACGTGGTATTTAATCATTGACGCTTAAAATATCAAATTAAATGCCGAAAATAAGTTACATTTTCTAATGCGGGATTTTACATAGGAATCTCTTTATTTCTGTCTTAATGAAGAAATTCCACATGATTAAGCCTGAGGTCGTTTATTTCATTGTGCATCATTTGTTTGATCATTGCACCGAAATGCATTAAACCTTGTATCTTCATCATCATAACTTTAGCATTTCACGGCAGTTTTTATTGATACTCCTTCATTATACTTGGGATGCGAGCTTAAGATTGCACAGGCGTAAAACAATGTGATGTGCATCGGTATCTTTATGAGATACCTCGTTTTAAACTGCGTCGCTTAATCCGGGATCCCCTTCGAAGGTCATTCCTTTGCTAGGATCTCCTACTTCCTCCGTTCCTCTTTCACGAGGCCTAGTACTCCATCTATGCACGGGGGGTCATCTTCCGCTGCTCTTCCTTCGTTTCTCTCCTTCACCTCTCCATCGCATCCTAAATCCTCCAGGCCCCCTTCCGTCCTCCACCTCGTCTCTCCTCACCCCAATTGCACGCCGGGGTGGCTTTGTGTTGGTTCCTGTGTGCTTGTGGCGGATAGCGACGCAGCGGGAGTGGAGACTGGCTTGATATGGGATTAAGGTCCAACTAGGCTCTGCTATGGCCAAGTTTTGACGAGTTCCGGGCGTGATTTCCCCCATTTCGCAAAACGATCTTATTGCCAACTTCTTCCGCCGAACGATGTCCCGGGGTTTCTTTTTTCCTCCCCGAAAGCTGCTTCTCTCTCGCGCCACCCCTCACCCCCGTTCAGCCCCTATCCACCCTCCCCAAACCCTTACTACCCTCCCACCCGCCGACACTTCCACCACTCCCAGCACAGCCTCTCCACGGAGTAGTAAGGAAGGAAAAAAAGGGCCCTTGGTATATCTTCGGTTAAGAGCCTCCGTCGTGATTGCGGCGGTTCCTTGGTGACAGCTTTTCGGAAAGTGTCTAACCGAATCCGAAACGTTGTCATTATTTTATATAAGATATCTCTAAACGGATCACAAAATCGTAAAAAATAACTTCCCAATTTTCGTGATTTTGGCGTTTTTTTAATTGAATAGCGGACGTTAAGGGCAAATTATTTTTGTGATCCAGAGATGAATAGACATTTAACATTTTTCATAGACTCATTCTCTGAGAATTTTTGCTTGATAGCATTTCAGTTGTTAACGGATTGTGTTTGCATTATTTCACATATATTTGAAGAATAATTTGTAAGTAGAATGAATGCGTTTTGTAATTGAATAAGATATATTAATTCCAAAATTTTCCTTTGAAAAATTTCCACTCTGTGTGGAATCTTGTAATTTCGTCTTACAAAGATTTAGCCATTGAATACGTAATGAATGTTTTTGACGAAAAGAGTGATTTCTTGGATTTCAAACATAATGTACGTTCTCAGTTGAAATGAACGTCTTGTAATGCTCACAAAGAACGGATTTCACATTGCAATATGAAATCGAAAATCATAAATTCAAGAAATTCAGTGGCATTAAGGATAATTGTATTGTTCTACTCGCAGAATTTCTGTATAACGAGAGAGATTGTACTTCAGGAATAGTCATTTAGTGACGTAGCAAGTTTACTGAGCTATAGTTTTTTCAATAAATTTACGAATTTAGCGCAAGTACTTTGGTTGCTAATTGTAGGATTAACCAGTAATATGGGATATAATCAGTTATCCCCATCTCCTTTCAACGCTTAAATTTGCTTTGTTGGCCCTTGGACTCCACTGGAGGATGGTTTACCCCTCCAACAGCCCCCATTTATGGCCTCCAAGGCGAGTGTTTTATTTTATAATCTTTATTACTGAGTGGGAATGGTGAGAGACTGGTGGATATTGTCTAAGGGTATGAAACAGCGAAAAACTAATCTCTGTGTGTGACAGGAATAAATTCAGTGACTCGAAGATTTCAAATCCAACCACGTGAAACGGTAGTCTCTAAGTCTGGGATAGCCGAAATCAATCGTGCGTTGAAGGCAATAACTCCCCGCGAAATCTCTCGCACTTGCACGATCTTCGCCGGTGGCTTATGTGTGCGGCCAATGAAGTTCGTTGCGCGGGATGATGTCCTGGAATTAGGGTGAGAACACCAAGCCAATGCGTAGGCAAAAAAATTATTTAGGATGAAATCTAGTTGTTTAGGCCACCCGTTGAAACGTGTGATCACCATAAAGACTAATAAAATTACGTTTAACTAAAAAAGTCAATATGATCTTACTCACCTCCGTCACTAACGGAAAAGGTAGTACTGGTCCCTTTCCCCCGACGAGCAATTTCACAATCATTTTCGCTGACGAGATGAACTCCAGTCTCACCATTACAGTGATCTTCTCTCTTGGGTCAAAAGAGGACACTTCAATGGACACTCCAGGCCCAGATGGAGGGGTGAATGCTGCAGGGAAAGATGTAACCATATTGAATCAATTACAAACCACAGAGGGAGAGAGAAGAAAAAAAATGAAACCAGTAAAGCGAATTCCCTGCTACTCCTCACAGATCGAAAGGTCAAGTGGAGAATACTAGCTATGGATGCCTCTTGGGAGGTCATGCCGGTGAAGTAGTGAAAAGAAAAAAAAAAGACTTTGGGAGTTTGGGGAGCGGGAAGGCATAAGGGGGTTAGTCCGAAGAGTAGTTTCTGCGCGGGGATTTGATGCGGGGGGGATAAATTGGACGGAGAGTGTGGAGCGGGGTGGAGTGGTGCGGAGGCGGGGGCCGGCACTATAAGGGCTCGGTGGGGCGGCGGAGGTAAATGCCGAGGAGGAGGAGGGGTGGGTCGACAGAGATGCAAAGGAGGAGGACATTTGCCAGGGGAGGTGAAGGGGCCGAAGGTCTTCGTCGAGTGGGGTGGCGAGGTGAAAAGGGCAGAGAGGAGGTTAAGATGGACTTAACCAAGCGTAGAAGGTCCTCTTTGCTAAAATCTCCGCCCTCTAGGAAACGGATTTCGCTCGTCCAATCTTCCTCCGGAGAGTCCCAATGCTTGTGGGGAAGGGGTGCGGCCTTCCAGTCTCACCCATCCTCCCGAATCGCCCACATAAGCATACCAAACATCCTTGGCGTAAACCACAAGACTTCTCCGCCCCCACAAGCCCACCTCCATCGCCCCCACCCTCCCATGCTCCCCCACTCCCCCCCCCGCAACTCCCATCTCTCCATCTCTCCTTCTCTTCTCCTACCGAAATCAGTTCCGCTTGCTCTCTCTCTCTCTCTTCCCCACTTCCACTCCTTGGGCAGGTTCCAATATTGCATTCGCAACTTAACGATATTGACTTACTCTACGCATCCAAGGAGTTTGCGTGCGCAGTAATCGTGTCGTGGACTTCGTATTGGTTTGCGATCAGAGATATTCGTTATTCCCCTCGTACTGGCATGCACAGAATTCAATATCATTTCTTCGTCATTCATAAATTAAATTGTCGTTAATCCCCGTACCTTGATTGGTGCTCCGTTATTATGCGCATAATCAAAGATGAAATTACAAAATCAATATGAAATAAACGTTCTTTGAATGAAAAACTTTTAGCATGACATCAACGAATAATAAAGCACTTAAAGTTTAACAGTTATGAACTGAAGAAGCTATAATCCCGATTTTTGGTTTAGTTAGTCTCTCTTTCCTATTCTCCTTGTAATTTATACGTCATGAGACGCAATTTAAATATTTTGAATAATTATCCTATTGTACGTATTCGATCCTCGGTCTAACTTATGAATTTTTTCCAATAATTTTTCACTCATTTACTATTGCAACCTTCACTTTTACGTTCCAAAATGTGCTCCTTGAGCTATTTATCTTACAATGTTGGGCTTTCATTTACCAATACCATTTACAAATTTACCAATACCATTTACCTTTCACTCCACTATTTGTTATTCACTGCTTTCAATTGATCATCTTCAATCTTCAAATATCCCATGCTGTCCTTGACAGCATGGGATTCCTTATCATCCAACTTTCACTCTTACGCAACAGTATAGTCAATGCAAATACTTTAACGAAGGGCCTCCAAACTGCTAAGATCATGTTGCCCTCTCTTAGTCTACTTCTTACGATAGAATGCCTTCTTAGCTTGAATTATCTTGTACTTTTCGCTCCAAATAGCTGCTAAATTTTCCATTGATGGTTACTCAGCTTCCAAGATCGCATATTTAACCATTTTTTATTTTTGTCCAATACTAACGGTAAAATTGAGGTTTTTGTTCTTCACAAAAATCTATTTTGGTGTTTCTTAATATTAGTTTTTAGGATGTATTGCTTCAAAAACACCGATTTAGTTATTCACCCATTGGTTAATGAACGCGAGTCGTATTTTTATGCATGACGATTGATAGTCAATAAGCATGCGCGGAACTAAAGAAGATCTTGTTTGCTGATATATCATTCGTAAATCTGTGGGCGCTGATAAGAGTTCCGTCGCCACGCTCGTACCTTACAACGAATTGACGACCGTTTTGAATTACAAATAAGAAGTCCTCAGTTACGGCTAGAGTTGACGGAAAAATTACATGCTAAATAAATAAAATAAAGCCGTTGAGGAGGCTGAAGGCCGTCGCGGGTCATCGACTGCGCATTTACACAGTATATCAAGGGAGTGGAAAAGAATTAGGTCCAAATTTCATATACAAAAGTTTTTACGGTGGAACTTCCCATGCATACAGTAATGTAAATGAGAAAAGGAATAATGTATTGCACATTTTTTCCTTAATTATAGAGAGTGATGGCAAGAATTATAGAGAGTTATGAAGAATAATTTTCAGCTATCGATGCGGTCTTCAAACTACAGGCAACAATTAATGATTATATTTTTCAGATGTTCAACTCGGGATGACTCCTGGGTATTTGTTAGTAAGCAATAGAATTGTATGAAATGCAAAATTTCGCGGTTAGTAGAATATCAGCAGTTATTTCATTGAATTATTACGAGTATCATCTCACCTGTGTCTTGAGTCCTCGTAATAAATAATAATTGAAGTGGCCAAACACCCATATGGATGAAACACAAATTGTTCATTTTTATCCGATAATATTACTTACAAGAATACGTGCAACATATGTGACTTTTGAGGCAAATCTGTGAAGGGAAATATGTTACTTCAACCATCTCAATCATCGACAGAAACGACTGTCAATTCGAAGAGTTGTTAGCTGAACTCTCACTCTTGCTCTCGAATGTCTTATCGCTTCTTTCGTGCATAAGTTGATGGATGCTTGGCATCAAGTATTTGTATTTCTCTGTAATTTCTCTCATCAATTAATTTCCTCGGCTGTTTCCAAGAGACTGCTGTGCCGCGAATTTTTTTTTCAAACTTTGCCTTAGCACAATAACTTTGCCTCTTATTTCTTTTTCAATTTTGATCATTTGTATTATCTCTCCTATTCTATTAATAGAAGGGCGTCCAGTATGGACCAGTGGTAGCGTGATCCGAGACCAAGTGACGGAAAAAAGGAAAAATTATTTCGCTACTCGCGGTTTACTAACCATCCGTTATGGGTTACTCGTACCGACCCCACTGCTTAGAGGCAGCAGTCTCAGCATAAGATATTGATGCCATAGATCAAGAAGATCGGACCGGTATCATCAGCCACAGCTTCAGGCGAGAGTGAAACGTGAATCCAGGTGAGAGTGAGTTCGCGGAATCGGCCGGGATACTGCGATGTGGAAGGCAAAGGGAAAACCACCAAAGAAATCTTCATAGGAAATACAGTCATGTATTCTGTATATGACATGAAGACAACCCTCCCGGTAAAATATTCCGGAGGTAAATGGTCTCCCAGTTGCATCTCTGGGTGGGGACTACTGGGAGGGGTACATCATTCAAAAAGGACATTGCAGAATAGGAAAATGGAACGTGAGATCCCTAGGGGTGAGTGGGAAGCTGGAGAACGTGAAGACACAGATGGAAAGCTTAGGGTTAGATATAATGGGAGTCAGCAATATGAAGTGGGCCGGGACTACTGGACTGGAGCAACGCATATCGAGTGATATATTCCAGAGACGACCAGAGGATAGGTGTAGGCATCATACTTACGAAATAATGGGGCAAGAGAGTAAAATCAGTCTGGCAGTACAACGTAATGATTCTGATGATGAAACTGAAAGGAGAGCCGACGGATACAGTAATTGTGCAGGTCTACGTGCCGACGTCTAGCCATACTCACCCGAATAATATGCCAAAAAAATGAAAAGGAACATTGAAGACAACCTCTCAGAAAATCAGTTTGGATTTAGGAAGAACAGGAGTACCAGGAAGAAGATACTCTGCCTAAGAGTAATGGTAGGGAAAACAATACATGTGAAAAAACCATTTTGTATCGCATTCGTGAATCTGGAGAAAGCCTTCAACAATGTTGACTGGAAAAAGATGTTCCGACTGCTGGGTAAAATTGGCATGGATTACGACGACAGAAGAATTATCTATCAACTATACAGGAAACAAGTCATCACGATACGAATGAGAGATGGAAGTAAGAGAGAAGCTAAAATTAAAAAAAAGGAATAAGGAAAAAAAAGGAATGCATGAGTAGTTGTAAATAAAAAGAGTGAAGCTGCGACTTGGAATATAGGGAAAGTACTAATAATGATTAAATGCTTTCATTAATAACTTATTAATTGATACATTACTGATACGAGATTGACTCAGGGCAGTAAGAGAACAAGAACTGAAATATGTACAATTCTACTGTAACAAATCTTCCGATGTGGTTTCAACTGCAAATTAAGTATACTTATAGACATAAAAATTCAGAGTTAAGTATATCATTACTCTGAAAACCAATAAATATGCAGCAATTTTTTTATATAATTAGGAAATTTTCATGCTGAAAGTTTTATAAGTTGATCTAACGTATCATATCTAGTGCTTGCTATCACTATCTTCGTAATGATAGTTGAACACACCAAATCACTATACATCATCTGACATATTGACAATCCCATTTATTTCAACAAAAATAAATGACTTTAAGAAATGATTTTATTCAATTAACTCATATAGGAAATATATCTTTATGGGGTTTTTATTTTATATAAAACAAATCTGGCTCTAGATAACATTAAGTTTCTGCAAATATATACTATACATTACTCATATCGAAGCACATTTATTGCCTAACCTAAGTTTTCAGGTGCACAGCAGACAATGTTACCGCGACATTTCTGAATCGCTCATCTCACAAGCACGTTGCACTCACACGAGTTGATTTGTATACTAATATGCAGGGGCTATACGTAACTGGACATTGTATTTTTACATGAGTGCAATCTATGTAGGAATTTGTGAGAAATCACATGAATCTGATTGCATGAACAGAGTACTCGAAAAATGGCTTCATAGTGGACAAGATATCCTGGACCTTTATAATATTGATGTCCGCATCCAGTATTGTTCCGATGTTTCTGTTTCTCTGAATTAACATGGAAATGAATTAATTCTACTCTGAAAATTTGGAAGGGGTTCTGATAAAGATTAAATTGAAAGGAACCTGCGTCCAACAATCATATTCACAGTTTCATCACCGAGATAGTATATCACCCTAATAATTAAATCCGCCAAAGTAGAATTCGCAATTCCAACACCCAACGCGTAAATATTCATGTTATCTCGGTTAACAATTGAAAATCCTTCATTATTGTACCGAGCATTTTAACTTCTCAATTTAACTTAACCATCGATTGTACAGCCGGATTTTGAGCTTATCCAGTCATAAATGCTAACGTGAAGTTTGACTAGCAATTGTAAAAACCGGTCCTAAATCTGTCTTCGTCTAAATATCAGATTGAGAAAGCATAAAAGCACAGTTGATATTATTTCTTAAATTTCATAGAAAATAGCAAAGATTAAAAAATGAATCGGCAAAAGTAAAGTAATTTGAAAATAGTATCGAATTTTAGTGCTTTTAGATAAGAACTTACCTATTTTAGTGAAAAGTAGTGTCCTAAATTACACCCATGGCCAAGATATCTTTCTCAGTAAATTAGAATTCAACAACATTTTTCATTTTGCGACCCTGACCTAAATGGCCCGTTAGTGTTCCAATCAAGTTTGACGCGTTCCACGCATGACTAGAAACTATTAGCCTATACTATGAGGCATGTGCTGTGAATTACTGATTTTGATACCACTCCCAAAATCCATGAATAAAGATGTGACTTTTGATCAACTTTTTTCTTATTTTAGATACATGACCCGTGATATACCTAAAAAAGATATTGTCTCTGCAGGTCAAACTGGCTACGATTATAGTAATTTTTTTAACCCCTTAAATAGAGATCGTCAGAATAGTATGGTATCAGAGCGCTAGAAATACAAAATAAATTTTCGGCTTTTGAATAAAGTATTTAGAGCCCCTACAACGATCTTGTTTAGCATTTCATAGGAATGTCATTAGAGAATCCTAAATGTTGAAGATAAGAGCGGTATTCATCATACTGTTGAACATCATTTTCCCTCCAATGACATGTAAAATTTTGTCTCCATATACTGCAGAATTTTTATTACTGAAGATTTAGAATAATATAAGAAATAGGGAATCTAACACCAGGGTTGAAATTCGCTATGAAAAAAAACATTTGACTTGACCGGGATTCGAACCCGGATCTCCCAATTGCCGGTCAGGTGTGTTAGTCAGTTACATAACCAAGCCATCTTCCTTCAAGGCGAATTTCGAGGGGGGTTGATGCGAACTAGATGTTCAGAATGTTCGGAAATTTGTCAATTTCGTCGTTTTAATAACGACAATTTTGGGTTCCTCCACCGTGACAGTGGCTTTGTAAGCACGACTTCGTCTCATGTGCTACAATGTAGACTTGAGGCCTGATCCGGGTTCGAATCCCGGTCAAGTCAAATTATTTTTTTCATAGCGAATTTCAACCCTGGTGTATATGCACCCGTGCGAGTGCCTTCGTACCACATAATTTGTTAAATGCAATGTTTGGAAATCTACTTTAAATTGTTGTAACCTATTCAATAATGAAAAATGAGGATAGTTTTCTGTTATAAAGCTCTATAAAGAGTCCGCCAATTTCGCTGGATAGCTGGTTTATATTTACATTTGCATCAAATAATATGTTTGCAAAAATTATAAGAAGGAGAATAAATACTAATTACGCCATAAAAGAATTTTCATAGATTCAAAATCAGTACCTATTTGACCATAAATTTTACAAAGCTGTGAATTATATTTTACATAAAAATGCACAATATAATAGTACACTCGTACATAAGTGGCCGATCAATTGCAAACGAACAGCAATCAGCAGCGAGAGATTGATAGGAATGTCTTTCGTCGGAGCGACACGTCGACTAGTATGGAGAGCATTATCCATTCGGAAGATTGAGATGAGTTCACATCGAATATTTGCAAGGTAAGCATGATATCTTTTGTCACGTAAGCATTACTTAATTTCAGTTAAAGGAAGCTAATTAACAAACCTATTTGATTGATACATTGTTAAGGATGAGATTATAATAAAAAATCATATACTGCGGTATATATTCATTCCGTTAAATTTGAAATGATTTTTATCAAAATGACATTAGGTCATCGAAAATTATTGGCAGTTCTTAGATTATTTGTAATTTTAATGCTTAAATTCATATTATTAATAATTCGACGATTTTTTCCAGATTTTGTACCATCTGAATTTACCACTCGTGTCATTTTTATTATTTTTCTCTTAGAAATCAATAATTTGTAGTTTCTACCGGCAACGGTAAACGCGGTTGACTTCTCGATGAGGAACGAGTTTCGTTGGGAAATCTTTTGAAGAGGGGTTGTTGGAAACAGATCCTCGAGATGAGAAATTTCTTCAAGTAGCAGGCTCACTGAATTAAATAGAGAAAGGGGAGGAGAAAATTTGTAGCATAAGAAATGCTGAAGAGGGATACGTAGCGGAGGAAAATATTTTATTTTCTCTCTTACAGAACGCGTCCTTCTCCAAGATTGGCTAACCAGTTAAGAGTTACCAGTTCGCTTCACCTACATTTTCCATGTGTATACCTTTTTTTAAACCTCTCTCTCTCTCTCAGATCCAATACCCTCTGCCTGCCAACATTTAGACTTCGTCCTCTTCGTTTTTTTTACCTCAGCCACTTATATCTCTCCGCTCCTCACCTTTTCTCCAGCTTTTCTCCCTCCAAGAAGCTTGTCTTGTGCCTGAAGTCGGAATTGGTCCTTTTTCCATCCAAATGAGGGACAGGCACTTAAAAAAAACCCTAGAAATTCGGCCGGGAGAGAGAAATATTTGAGCAAAGAGTAAAAACTAACGCGAAATATAAAGGAGGAATCGGAATGAGACCGCACGGTCTGTGCCTAGTGGAGACGCGCAGAAGGATATCCTTTGCTCGAGGAGGAAGCACGGAAGACGAACATTCCTGTGCGGCTCCTAAAAGTTTCCTGTTAACAGACGGCGCCATTGAAAATCCATTTGCGTACCTGTCTCCACATCAGTCTCCATATTCACTTTGTTGTACTTATAGAATTACTATGAAGATATCTGGAAAGTAGAAAATTCCACCATTTCTTTCTTTAATGCCGAAGAATTTGAGTAGGAATATTCAATTTTGGCAGCGGGGTCAAAAAGAATTTGATTATAGATTGGAAAGAAATATAATGAGGCATGCCCACGAATCATAATTAACTTCATTTAACGAGCAAAAATTAGAACTTACCATCGAGATTCTTGTGAAAATGTGGAAACCACCATGAGATACAAGTTCCTCCAACAGATTTTTTAAATGAAAATATAGTCGGTGGAGACATACATACACTTCATCAACAGGCCAGATAAAGTAGACAAAACAATGCAATAGACATGAAAAGGTGGTCTTGAAAACTTATTTTCCAGGAAGAGTAAAGAAATTATAGTTTAATGGAGCATTTTTATCTCACTGTGTATGATGATTCATTTTTTCTCTTCTTTCTTTTTTATTGTCAATGGTGATTATATTCCTTTATTGCGGCTCGTGAATCGATGTCATCCACCATTTAGAAAACTTTTGTAGTCCTATTCAAGTATAATAAGTGGGATGAGATACTGGTATAAAAGGTGACATTTGGTCTGCTGTAGCGTACCGCAAAACTCCTATGTTCTAAATAAATAAATGATATTTGAATATATAACATCGCTAGAAAATGCTTTGGTTACCAAATTACCAAATCAAGGTCACATCAAAAGGTGACATTTGGTCTGCTGTAGCGTACCGCAAAACTCCTATGTTCTAAATAAATAAATGATATTTGAATGTATAACATCGCTAGAAAATGCTTTGGTTACCAAATTACCAAACCTAGCTTCAAATAAAAGTTATTGAAGGCAATACATCTGGGGTCGTTTTTTTCTTTGTGCTTTTCATTAATTTAATTTTTCAGTTTTAGCATGAATATTGTGTCATCGACCGTCTGGCGTTTTCCTCATAGTGATGTAATTTTCTGTTTGGTCTAACTTTGGTAAAATCTTCCTTGAACTCTTTGGTTCTTCTATTCATGGGCCAATTTCCTGGGCACAGTGAAGCAAAGACCTCACTTCTGGTTAGTTTTAGCAAACAGATGAGCATAGAAGAGCCTTAAGGCGGGATGAGCGTAAAAATTGCCCGGCGACCATCAAGCCCTGAGCTTTAGAAGTATTATATCTTCCGCGTAACCACTCTTTAAACTTTTCAGCACGCCCGCTTTGCGGAAAAATCGATTACACACCCAGTTTTGTTACTAACTACTTTTAATCTCTCTCCTCTCAATCCTTTGAAAATACAATCACGGGGAGCGTGCTGAACGAACGCCGAAATTTAAATGAAAACAAAAGAGAATTGCATTGGAACCGAAATATTGTTTTCTCTTTTTTCATTCGCCCTAAAAATTGAGATTTTTCAACAAAAAAATACTTTTTTTGTCTCGAATAAGCCGTGCCTCCCTTTTTCTATACAGCGCTCTTGTTGTTTCTTTTTATTTTTAATTTTCCGCATAAACCGTGCGGGGATTATGGCCCTTAATTTCCCCAGGGATGCTTTCATTACCCTAATCCGATGCGTGCCGATAGTCTCTTTTTCCCTGCGCTCTTGGAGGTGTGGAGGCAACGGGAAGGTCGGGGAGTGGCGAGGGTGGAAAGGAGGGGGGGTGGAGAAGGAGTGGGGGTGGAGAAGGAGTGGGGGAAGAGGGTGGGGAGGGGGAGTGGTTGCTGCACGGAGATGAAGAGAGTGGACAAGGGGATGGAGGCTAGAGGAGGGGTATTCAAGGCGCCGGAGGGGGAATGGTTTTTGGGACGAGCAAGATGTCGAGGAGGGGATTCCAACTTTAACTTTTGGGGTTAAGGAGACGATACGTGGGCGGGATATTTACGAACTAAATGAGGACCCAGGGATGAAGCTAAAGAGATCGCCGGCGGGAGGAGGGCAGGGGATCACCGAGGCCAAGGAGGCGGCGACGGAAGGCAGCGGGCTGTGGGCAGTCGGTGGAAATGATGGTGGGTCGGACTCCTTGGAGTGGACGTAGTCGGGGAGGAGGATTGCCAGGCCTAACATCCGATGTCCTCTCATGTTTCATTCGGATACGATAACGTCATCAACTATTGTGAGGCACATCTAGAGTCTCCTCATAAGCGGCGTGAGTGAAGGTTTGAACATCTTCTAAAAATACGGCAGTTAAATACAGATCAATTGAACAGTGTCAAGCGAGAACTGATGGAACAGAATCTTGGAATAACAAAGAAATGATTCCGTACTGTCTACTTCAAAATAAAGTCGTACCAAACGTGCTTCAACTGTCATGCAGTCATTACCTGCTTCAGTCACTTATTATATCTGATGCTTTCTGTTTGATATTTTAAAAACTTATTGCACGAAGTTGTTATGAAAAAGAAAGTACATAATTATTCTATTGTCATTCGTAGTTAGTCGTAATTATTCGTTCGTTATCCGAAGACAGCTTTGAGGAAAACATCGTGCAAGTGACATTTCACTGACATTCAATATTTTTTTATGAAATGCCATTTTTCCTCTACCATAACGCTTTGCTCCGTTTACTTATTCGTCAGATCTGCTCTGCATTAAAACATGAATACCACTATTTGAGCTGAAAATAAATGGATACTGCAATCTGTGGCATTTTTAGCCAATTTACAATGTGATCCATTCATTATGCTGATATATTATTCGGTTTTTTCCGATTATGATCGTAGTCGCATTTTGTTTGGAAGTCTTTGAAAAAATGTGTTCGTCCAGCTTTAAAATATATGTTTTCTCTAATACGAGGTAAAATGTACTCATGATAACAATTTGAGCCTAGCGTAGATAAATAATATGGACTATTATTTGTAATTAAATGTATGTGTTTAGTAATTTTAATAAATATGAATGAACAGGGGGTTTGATGTAAGGCATGAGTTTACAGGGTGCAAGTCTCATCAAATTTCTTAAGTATTAGACACTGGAGGGAGAGAACGATACTTATTGCGGATCCAGCTGTTTGACTATAAGACTGTTAGGCTACAATAAACGTTTTTCATAATCGTACCGATAATATGAAATTTGAAGTTGCTTAATCATCAAAAATATTTCCTCTGGACCAATATATATCCGTTGCAATTTGATTGTTGTATTTTTTTTGTATTTGACTGTAGGTATTTTAAAGATATTGAAACGATTTAAACAATATTTTAACCTACCTCATTCAACTAGTAGCTGCTATTAAAAATAATTGGAATAGGTACATTTTCTCCATCATGAGAAAGGAGCAGTATATTTTGGAACACTTCAATTTGACATCGGTAATCATAAAGTTACTGACATTTAGGGCGATTTATGATAATTGTAGTGCGAAAGGAGGGTAAAATTTTATGCACCTGCAGTTACTGATGTTTTGTTGAACCAACTAATGAACAGGTTTTGCGACATTTTTTGGGAAAAAAAGGTGTTCATTGCGACTGCCAATATTGAAACCTTCTGGAATCTAGGTTTTATATACGGCAGTTTTGTTTTTAGACTAAGCTATCCATGGAGGTTTGTCAAAAACTTCCAGCATTTGGAAGTTTGTTCATTTGGAGAATGCCACCCTTATCTTGACCAGTAAAGCTACAATGTTTTCCATCGTAACTTGTATATGATTGAGAACAGTTTGTAAGTAATATTTGTACAAAACATATTTTAAAAACACTAATGCACGGTGAAATTTGCTGCAAATATCCATCTACCGCTATTCGGGACTTAGATATCTTTATATTTGTTCGAGGAGTAGGATACCGAATATTCTGCTGAATTCTACATTACTTTTTTTTAATGCCTACTTACTACTTTTTTAAATGCCTACTACTCGTTTTTTCCTAATATTAGAACACAATTAAACCTTCTCTTATATTTTTTTGTGGTCTCAAGGAAATTTTCCAACTTATTTAACCTATCATCGTCAAGTATACTATTATCAAATTCAAGCGAAGGTCCTTTGTAGGTCAATGTATAGAGAAGGACTAGATACATTTACTCAAAGAATATATTATCCAATTTTATCACCTGACCAATGTTACGAATATTTTTGTCGAATTCAGGTGATACTCCTTAGTTATTCATTGTTTACAGAAATGAGAAAATAAATTCAATGTTAAGAAAAGATTGCTCGCTCTCAAAGACAATATTATCCAAATTCACTGCTCGATCATTGCTACGGATATTCTTATCCAATCCAAGTGGAGGTCCTTTGTTATTCATTGCCAAGAATAGGGATAATTTTTTTCAAGTATACGAAATGGATTGGAGGGTGGAGCTTTTCGCCGGAAAAAAACCAAAGTGTTCTTGAAATCAAATATTGAAATAGTGTTGGAGAGTCGTGGGTCGTTGGACTGAGGAGAGCGGACAGATGAATTTATTCTTGAAAACTAGTTTCAATTTAATCACGCATTTCACATTTGTATAACCGCCTGAAGACATCAAAGTTGAGAATTTAGGAGACACATGATGAAGATTGAATATTTAGCATTAATATGGTTCCCTTCGGCGATGCCTCGGCGGCAGGAAAGTCGGAAATGAGAGAGGCCGGGAGAGGGGTTGGGGGGTGTAAAGGATGGGAGGGCGGGCAAGAGGGCGGAAGGCGGTAGTAGGACTGCGGGAAGATGAATGTTAACACCCCCGGGAGGCAGGCATCGAAGTCGTCTCGAGAGAGAGGGAGGGAGAGGCGAGAGCACAAAGGAGTGAAAATCCCTTCTTATGGATAACTCCTCGAAATCACTGGTTTATCTTTGTCGTCGTTCGCTCAAAAGGCAAGGCCGAGCGGAAAAGGGGAATATTTTGCATCCGCATGGAAATAAAATCTCCCCCGCTCTGATGGAAGGATCTAAGGATATTGCTTTTGATCCCAGCACACACGGATGGGCTGAAATATGCACAGCGAAATCACGCTAGGTAATCAAATGAAAACTTACGATAACGGAGAAAGAAATGAGTGTAGCGTTTCGAAAGCGATAGTTGTGCTTTTCTGACATAGTTAAAATCCTATTGTAGCCGAGGAATTGTATAAAGTAATCCAAGTTTTATAGATAAGTGCTCTTTCATATTTAACCTTTTCGAGAAGAGCGTCCTGTATTTCATGAGAGCCCCGCGGCTAGAGCAAATGATATAAGTATGGATAAGTATGTTTATACACTTGAGTTGATATTTGAGAATATTGGTTTGACTATGCGTATCAACCGCAAGTGAAGTTGAACGATAATATATTAATTTGTTTGACGATCTAACAAACGCTACCTGTCTTTCTCATTATTGCTCCAATCTTGAATTGTAACTGTATTTTTATACTACCATATTTTATTCCCTGTTCTTTACTCAGCATTTCCTAACTTGTACCTGCGTATTATTTGAAAATTTACTGCGTGAGTGAAATAAGCTATTTTGATAGAGAAACCGGTGCAAAAGGACCATCACCTGAAATGAATCAGCATTGGAATTGAGACAATGTAATAGCAAAATATTTAGCCAAAATATTTATAATGTATTATTAATTTTTCCATTGCGAAAACGGAACAAATTAATTTACTAATATCATGTTAGTTATGCACGGAAACACGACATCCTAGGAATGCCTAAACGAGTATGCTGCTTTTTCTTTTTTACGATTGATATTTTTTATACATGAGCGTGGTTGATACCAAGTTATGAGGGATGAAACTATCGTATTATGTTCTTGTCGCATTGAGCGCACGCTTGTGAAAGGGCAATGTATTCTTCCTCACAGGGAAGAGAAATTACGCGGAGGGAGACTTGTAAACTGCCTGGCACCGTCTATGGGATCACCGGCTTTGCCCGTAATGTTGATGAAGCATCAGAGAGTTGCAGTCTTGTGAAAAGGAGAAGTTTTGTGCGGGACGAAATGAAGTGCCAGATAAGAGTTTATGTGGGGGTGAGATAAGGCTCCGGGCTTATCGCAGAGGATTGCGAAGGGACTCGAAACGATGCAGTTTGGCGCAGCAATGCTTTTTGGCTGTTGGGAATGCTGCGGAGCAGAGTTACGGCCCGTGGCGGGTAGTGTTCGGTTTTTATGCGCGTGCGAGGGCCAGTGAACACGGATTGCACGTAAACGCCCCTGCCTGCGGTCGAGTATATACATTGCGCGCGCCCAACAAACCTCGGGGTGGCATTATATCAGAATTTTACTTCCCCGAAACTTTCCCTTTTGGAAGGGGGGGGGAGAGCGTCGCTCGTAAAAGGGCGACGGAGCGGTTTTCAGGGCGGTCGAAAGCCATCGGCCAGAGATTTGCCCGAACGGAATGCACTCGACTCTCGCGCCGTATTTAAATGGAACCCAATTGCTGGTAGAACTGAAGCTAAGATCAAATCCATTCTAATCCAAAAGCTTGCGCGAGCGTGATTAAAGTAAGCCGATTGCGTCTGAGTTTCTGAATTCCTGCGGCATTGCTCCGAGCGCTCGGCAAAGTCACATTCTGCTCTCTTTCGGCCGGAAAAAAAATATTTTAACACTTGTCCCTGGCATCGAGGATTAAAACTTTATGCCTCGTCGGGGCTGTCCTTTGATTTTCAGCGTAATCCTTTTCGAATCAGTCGATGACTTGTGATGAGAATTCTACGGCTTTGAGGTTTTTTTAATACCTCAGTAATCATCCGGTGTCATTCAATCCATGGGAGGGTATCAGGATATCTTCAACGCAATACTCCGAGGAATGCAGCGAGGATAATCTCTCGTAGTCGGCTCCCATATGAATGGCAGCTATAAGCGAGGGCACTCAGTATGTTCAATATATCTTTTTCAACTTGAAATAACTTTTGTAGCCCCATTCTTTTCATCTCTCTTTTTTCTTTGTAGGTTATTATTCACCTCAAAAACTAGCATGTTTAAATCCGAAAGTGCCTTCAGCTATTCCAACCTCTGATTGTATCTCTAAATCATGTATCAGAAATTGAGGGTACAGTAGAATAAGTGCAGTTCGGTGGAAGTAAACCTATGATAAAATAGGGTCTTTAGTCATTATAATCTGACTTCAAGCAGGAGAGTGAACAAATGTATTAATATTAGTGCATGTGAAATAATTTTTTTAACCATCTGATCATAATATTGAACAAATCAAAAATATTGTTATCTGAGACCATTATTTAACTGCTCCTTATTACTTAGCAATTTAGGGGCCATCATACGGGAGTATAAAATAGTACTTAGCCAAAGTCAAGATTTTTAGCAGCAACCTTTTTGCTAGCGTCAGCTCAGTCATAACATTATGACTGAGCTGACGCTAGCTGACGCTTTTACATTAAATGGAGAATAAAAGGGAACTCTTTGTGAATGGAGGATGAAAAATTTTAATTTTTCATGTAAAACTGACGAGCAAATTATGTGAAATTGCTTTTTATTGTGAAAGTTCTTTAGTTTCTATCATATAAATTTTTTCTGAATCATCATCTATGAAAAATTCCATCGTGAATCGGCCAAAAATATTTTCCAATTAAACGCTATGATCCAGAAGAGACTAGTTATGAGTCTTCAGCAATTCCATCGTTAATTTTGACAAAAAAATCTTTTTAATAAATCTCCATCATCCAGAAAAGAGTAGTTGATTGAGAGTAGTTGAAGTAGTTGATATATTCTTTCAGATGATTTAATGGTTACATTTACAAAACCACAACTTAAAAACACACACGACCCGGGTTTCAACGCTTGAGCGTCATCTTCAGGTGCTTTTACGGGTTTTCATAGTCTTATATATATGCTTGTTAGGAGGGGGGGGTGAGTGATTAGGGTGGTGTGGATGCAGGTTGGTCAGGAACAGTGATTGGCGGGGAGTTTAGCGGTGGAGGGGGGGAGAGAAATTCGGGAGGCGGCTGTGAGGATGGGAGATGAGGACGGGTACAAATACTCATTTAAAATCTTCGAGTCAGGGTCATGTAATGTCTTTAAAATTTCGAGCTGCTCAAGTGAGTCAAGCACACGTCTGGGGGTTGCAAAACATAAAATATCAAGATTAAAATCACTGTGGTAGTCATGGTTTAAAAGGTGTTTGGAAAAATTGCTCTTGAGTTCACAATTATTAAAATAGGCTGATTGGTGCTCTTTGACTCTTACATTAAAGTTAAGGGCAGTTTGCCCCACATATACACCTTGGCAGTCACCACACTTTAAAGCATATATGCCACTTCTCTTCTTAGGATTGAATGGGTCTTTGCTTTTGTCGAATAGAGTTTTTAAGTTTCTTGGGGTTCTAAATGACACACGATATTTTTCTCGTGGGAAAACTTTGGCGATCTTTTCAATGATCGGACCTAAATATCTCAGAGAACACCATTTTTGAACTCTTTTGGAGGAAAGATCACCGGAGAATATTAGATTTATGGCCGCTTTTTTGGACTTTTTAATCACTAGTTTATCTTTAAGGTGAGATGGGTATCCATTGCTTTGCGCTATTTGTTTAATAATTCGGACTTCTTTGTTGAACTCGAGGTGACTGAGAGGGACATTGAGTAGGCGATGAATAAGGGAGTGGAAGGCCATCAGCTTTTGGGCGTGAAAATGCCTGGAATCTGCCGGAATGATATGATCAGTGTAGGTCGGTTTTCGGTAGATGGAAAAATGGTGTTGGTCATCGGTGATGGAAATACAGAGGTCAAGAAAGTTAATGGTCCGGTTAGAGTCCTTTTCGCATGAGAATGAAATTTTAGGGTGGAGGCTATTTAAAAAATTGGTGAAATTATCTAGTTGCCTCTCAGTGCCTTTCCAAAGAACTAAGATGTCATATACGTATCGGTACCAGTAGACAATTGAGTGTAAAAATTTGTTTTTCGATTTAAAAAGTTTGTTTTCAAAATTATCCAAAAAGATTTCCGCGAGAAGCGGAGAAATTGGCGAACCCATCGCTAAGCCGTCAGTCTGTTTGTAAAAACAGTTGTTGAATAAAAAGTAATTTTGCGATACACATTGAGACAGTAAGGTGGATATTTTCTGTGTGACTTTTGGAGGAACGGCAGCTTTTTTGAGTAGTTCAGCCGTAATATCCAAGGTCTCGACTGTTGGTACGTTAGTAAATAGATTAGCTATGTCAAAGGACACTATTCTTGCGTTGTGTGGAACTGTAATATTTTTGATCTTGTCGACCAAGTCCAGAGAATTCTTAATTCCATACTGTGATTTGAAAGTAGTAAGTTGGTGTATCCGACGAGTCAAAGCATGAGCGACCTTGTAGGATGGAGCTCCGATACAGGACACTACTGGCCTAATTGGTGCACCGGGTTTATGGATTTTTATTAGACCATATAGGCGTGGAGGCAGAGGATTAGTGGAAGAGATGAAAAACTTGAGAGGAATTAAAAAGTTCTTTAGTTGACCGTAGAGCGTCTCTGATGGACTGTTGAAACCGGAGCGTAGGATCTTTTGGCAAAACACTGAAATCAGTATTGTCGATGAAGTCTTGGCACTTTTGAACGTAATCACACTTGTCTAAAATCACTAGGCAGTTGCCTTTATCTGCTTTTTGTATCACTAGATTTTTGGTTTCAATTTGATTTTGTATATATTTCACAATTTTCAACACTTTACGGGAATGTCTTTGGGTCGGGTCATTAGGCAAGCATCTAATATCGTCAAACTAGTGGGCTGCTAAATGTTTTAATTCCATATATTCAAGGATTGAGCAGACATAAAAATAAATGGGGATTAGTGAAGAAGACAAGTTGGGAATGTACCTAAGACCTTGTTGAGACACTGGTATAAGATATTGCACTGGAACGAAACAATTAGCAGGGAATAGGAAGGCGTGAAGAACTGTGTCTAATATTTGGATTGATGGTTGTTGTTGATGCCGAGAAAACCAAGCTCTGAAATACAGCTCTTGTGAAATTTTGACTGGGCACAATACACCTGATTTTTGGTTCTCCGCGAAGCTTCTGAAGTTTCTCTTTGCCCCTCTGTGTTTCATCCTTGAGTAGGACGAGGGCCGATGCCAAATTCATAATAGTTTACTCCAACACTCTTCCATCTCTTCCTTGTTGTGTCCCCCGGAAGCGGACGAAATATAGTCTTCTCTGCGGGAATTCAAACTTAAACTTGGCGGCGGATGAGGCGGGTGTAAGCGGAATAAGCAGGGGTCTGATTCCGAGAAACAAATTGAAGGAGTTAAGAGAAGAGGAAGAACGAAATAGGGGGAGAGAAAGAGGGAGGGAGGGGGGCAAACGAGAAGCAACCGCCGAAGGGCGATGGCATAGGAGCAATCAAAGATGCGGTGAGATTCAAGTAGCTTGTCATCAAGTTAAGTAATTGCTTCACCCAATAACACGAGAGAAAACATTCTCTTTTCGTTCTCACGAACGCATACCAACTAGAATCTGTGTTGCTGGGTATATAGTTGGTTTTCTTGGTTGGTCTACTTCACCAAATGGACAGGCGCAAGTTGTTGGGTGGGTTTCAGTTTCCTCATTCAAGATATTATCTAACGTCTACCCAATTGTAAAAGGGAACTTAGCATAGGTAGTTCCTTTTTCATTCATCTTTGATTAAACTTTTGTCCTATCAAACAAATATGTCCATCAACAAGCCAAGAAATATGTATGTGACCCATTTTAGATTTGAGAAAAATATAGGAATAAAGAATATTGCTTGCTTAAAAATGTATCCCAATAAAAGAGAGCCTTTATTGCTCACTCGTTGAACGGAAAATATTTTAATCTGTAATTGAATATCTACATTTTAATTTTCACATTATCACTTAGAAACATACTCGCCAAATACTCAAGCTATATCTGACTTGAAGAGATTCGTATAATTCGCCTTTTCGGAGCGTTGTCAGAAATATTTGATCGTGACAATCTAACTATTCGCAAATTGTTTAGATGAATACCTTAGAGTGATGTTTTAAAAAATCTCGGAAAATGAGTTACTGAAAAATCTATAAGTGATTTTAGCCCACACTTAGATTCATAGCTTCAACCTTAAGATCCGCTAGCTGAAGATGTAAGAAATTATGTGATTTCTTATAGATATTCGAATTTCATGGTCAACTTAAGACCAAGATACTTGAGACACTGACTCGATCTTTTCTTGGCTGGATCTCAAACCAGCTTTACATAGACGTAGCGGACTACTTTCCCTCTCCTTGTTTCATAAAATGTCTTTCTTCGCGCCAATGTAAGACTTTTCTTTGCTCCATAGTGATCATCATCTTCTCGCGATTTATTAGTATTATCTCTTTTGATAACTACGTACCTTTGGGTACGCTACTGCAAAATATGGCGCCTTTGCTAGAGCCGGAAATAGAGAGGGGAATCCTCGCCAGGTATGACTGATACCGAGAAAATAAAATGCCCGAGGCGGACAAAAACTAGCACGACAGCAACGTCCACACTCAGATTGGAAGGTTACAAACGGCTTCCAATCCAGTGTAGGTGGCCGATATTCAAGCCGAGATTTGTCAAGAAGGAAGGCAAAGGAATGTCACCTACATTACGCCACCCAGAATAATCACACGATTACACACCACAGGAAACAGTTAAGCTATGGAGAATGTGGTCGTAAATATCGCGGTGACTTTTATAAACCGGATGTATTTATATCCAAGTCCCTTAGCCTTATTGCTAACTTTCCATTTGAGATTTTTAAAATACCTCGTTAAAACATCGTTTTCAAAAATATTGGTTCCATATTTTTCAACCATCTCCCTTGTTCTTAAAACATTTTTCTGCTGCATTATCTTATGTTTGGCATAACTATTTCTAAATTTAACAACAATGCTCTGGTTTTCTCTATTAACATCTTTTTTGGCTAGATAGACATCCTCAATGTCATCCTCATCGACTCCCTCCACATTAATATTCTTAGTAAGTTTCATCACCTCATCCTTCACCTATGCATATGGTATCTCTTTCGTAAGTAAACCAACAATTTCTATACCATTTGCCAGCTCTTTCGGGTCAATTGAATTTACTCTTAAATTGAGACTTTTAATAATTTCATCTTTTTTTAGTTCGTCCCTTAATCCCAAAATACACTTTTGGAGTTCATGTATTAATTCATTATCTCTTTTTAGGCTGTTCTTAACCTCTTCGTATTCACTACTCATGAACTCTACTGATCTCTTGAGCTCTTTCACTTCCGTGACTAGGGACTTAAGGGTGGTAATGACAGTACCTTATGTCTCTTTCCGTCCAGTGTCTGCGCCTCCTGTGCCTTCCATTGACGGGGACAGGATCCTTAAGTCAGCCGATCTTTTGCTGTCTTCCGGGTCTTCACTCTTGCGGCAGTCCACGCAACGCTATTCATTTATCTTAGATTGTGATTTGCTGCGCCAAGTTGACTCCGATATGCCTGCACATTTGTAGTAGCCCATTGTTACATCCCAAGCACATGACCAAGTTTCCATCGCTGGGAAGATCCCGCCCACACTTTACACACAGCATAATTACTTTCTTACACACACTATAAGCGTAACACTGTACAAAACAACAATCAGAAAATTAGTGAAAATAAACTAAATAACCAGAAGCTTTGGGTAGTTCACGACTCAAAGAAAAATTTGTAAATAGTTTTTTATAAGGACCACTAGCATTTCGTCTTCATTTTAGCGTTATATTATAATTGGAGACTTACGATGCGCTTATCACGGGAAAATTATTTATTATTTGGATAATTCATTAACTTTAAAAAAGAAAAAAATATTGGCTCTTTGCTCCATCGTTCTTTGGAATTCAATGGTGAAATTTTTATTTTTATTACGTGTTTAAAAGTGGATAGCAGATTTTCACTATTGCCTTTCTTCAAAATGTTCCAAACCCAGTTGTTTAGGAAACTGTCTCCATGCTTTATTTATTTATTTATTTATCTTCACTATCCCGAATACAGCACAATGTGCCAATTTACGCCGGGTGGATAACAGTAACAACGGACGAGACACAACCACCCATGTCCTGGGCAGAAAATATTCTACCCAGGCGGGACTCAGACTCAGGGACTTAGCAGGCGAGGAATTTACCCCGCCGCCACTGGGACCAACAATTTATGATGGAAAATGTAACATGCATCCTCACCGTTTGTAATGAGAATTTGAGGCTTCAACCAGAACCTTCACGCTGAGCTGGCGGCGAGAATCGAGCGTTGTCAGTTGACTGACCACCAAAATGGTGGCTTGGGGGCAACTATGTCTTGTGCTTCTATTTAGATGGTTATACTCAAGGTCCGTGCTATACACGGACCTTGGATTATATCGTCGTATATTTCATTTCTGTCTGATCTTTCCCCTCTAATTTTGCAGAGGTTTTTCACAATTGTACTTAGATAAATGATAGCTTCACACATTTTACAACTTATAAGGAAAAATAATTTGTTGAGAATTGGACTTGGTGTACACAAGTGATTTTTTCGAAAATAAAGGTTTCTCGGGTGATCCTTTGGGACACGGGCCCGGTGGATGATCGTGGTCAAGTGTGACTCCTGATTCACCTTCCTTAAGACGATATCCCTGATCAACATCCTGATCATCTCTAAACATAAGATCGAGTTAATTAATGAGATTGACTTGGTTTGGGGTCAAATCATATCTAAGCACTGGAAAAATAACAGTGCAAAAGCAGGAGTATATTAAGCTGAAAAAATATTTTTTTCCAAACCAATTTTGGGGCAATTTGTTTGTGATAACTTTTCCTTCTAATTTGGTTTTCGATACGGAGGCATGACTGTGTCCTTGCGGGAGCTCATTTCATTTGCTGGCCAATTGATGAAAATCGAGTTATGATACAAAATGTTTAATACTAATGGGTAAATGAATTCTGTTAAGCTGAATGTGATGAGTTGTTGGGAAAGATAAAGGAATCCTTGATTGAACGTCGTGGGAGAGATTCTTTTATGGCTGTGATTGGTGTGAGCAGTGATTTTTTCCTTTGGTTGGAATAATAAATTCAAACAATTAGGGGTTGGTGAATCAGAGCTTCATCATCCATTCGAACACATCAGTATTATTTTAGGTCTTATGTAGCCACGATTTTCATGCGGGGAGTTAGAGCACTAGAGAGTAGAGGTAGGGCTCCAATGTAGCAAAACAAATGTAAAAAGCTCTAATGGCCGTTAAAGTGTCAGCACCACACGTAAATATATGCGAATGCTAGACACTCAGATTTGTTTGTCTGAGGCCATGTGTCCTATGGCTGATCACTGGTGAAGAATTAACCTTCCAGTAAACCACCACGGCCTGGCTAACCAAACATAATAGATATGCGCCTTCGTTTATTCTTATTCTTCGTGTCCTCTCTTTGCATAGTCACTTTCGTTGACTTTGATCTTTTTAAGAGAGTGTAATATCCGATGTAGTGCCTGATCTAGTTTAAGAGTGTTTTACGGGGTGTTGGCAACGAATGATTCCTCTGTGATTCTCAGGAGGGCGGAATTCTATTCCTGTAAACAATCACGGGAAGATAGAGTAATGATTATAATCCCGATAGCCTTTACGCCCCCCCCCCTCCCCAACCGCCGTGAGAAGTATTCCGTTGTTGGGTGAAATGCGTGTCTTGTTGTTGTTCATTGACGAGGAATAAGCCTTCCTGTAAACCTCACCTTAGCTATTTTGGTATTAAAAATAATGTTTTTGATGCTCATTTTCTGAAATGTTGTGCTATTACTCTCAAGGTACTTGTAGCTTATTATAATTGCTTTTATTGGCTGACTAAGTTTTTTGCCTCTCTATTTTTAAAAATCTAAGACCTCAATAATTCTGTGTGTTTTATATTACCTCTTTTGATCATTCACCTATAAGTTTGTGGCATTAGGTGTAAATTAAATATCAGTACGTGATGCCTCAAATTGTTGTTTTGCTGGATATTTTGGAGGAGGTTACCTACTACTAAGGCCATTAACACCATTGAGGACAGATGGCTGAAGTTTTTTAGGGAAAGAGTTTTTGTGGAGTGCAGAAAGAATAGGGAAAGCTGGCGATATCAGCCCATTATTTTCATTATAATTATAATTTGTATACTAATATTGATCTTGACTTCAATCGTTGTAAGCCAGATACAGAAATATCGCGAGTTCTATACAGCCGTCGGCCGTCTCTCGCATCCTCTTCTCCAAGCCTCCTTGTCTCTCCAGTCTTCATTCCCTAATTGTCTCCTTTTCATATCTTGGGTGACTTGCTTTGTCCAGTCTTCTGGTGGTCGTCCTCTCTTCCTCCTTCCGGGTGGTTGCCAATTTAATATCTTTTTTGGCCAACGTTTCTCCTCCATTCTTTTTACGTGTCCATACCATTTTAGCTGTCTTTTCTCTATTTCCTGTATGATGTTTTCTTCTACTTGCATAATTGTTCTTATATTTTCATTTCTTATTTTTTTTAGTTTTGATTTTCTGCTGCTTCTTAGAAAATCCATTTCTACGACCTCCAGTCTCTGCCTATCCCTTTTGGTCATTTCCCATGTCTCTGCTCCGTAAAGGAGTATACTCTGAAGAAAGATCGAAGGCTTTCCCGGCGTATGGTATCGAGGAAGTCAATGCGGGTTTTCCACCGGGTCAGGTTGTCCATGTCTGCCTATCCATTTCGGGCAGTCCATGTCCATGTCCATGTCGGTTGTCCATGTCGGGCAGACATGGACAACCTGACCCGGTGGAAAACCCGCATTGACTTCCTCGAGTATACTCTGAATAATTGTTTTATATATTTGAAATTTTGTATTCCTACTTATATCTTTTGACCATAATATGCTATTCATTTTATTTATTGCGAGTTTTGACTGATGTATTCTATTTGTTATCTCTTTTTTAGTGGTTCCTTCTTTCCCAATCGTTACACCTAAGTATTTATACTCACTACAGACTTTGATGGCATTTCCTTCTATTTCCAGATTCCTTGCCTTCTCATTTATTACCATATATTTTGTTTTGTTGACATTTACTTTCAGGCCCGCCTTATTGTATGTTTCTATCAATTTCCTCATCATATATTCCGCATCGTACTTATCTCCTGCAATTACTATTTGATCGTCAGCAAAAAGTAATGTATATAGTGAGTCTCCATCTATTTTTATTCCCATTTAAGCACATTTGTTCTTCCAATCCTTCAGAGCTTCGTTAATATAAATTTTAAAAAGAGTGGGCGATAGGCAACACCCTTGTCTTAGTCCTTTATTGGGTGTAATTGACGGAGATAATTGACTTTCTATTTTTACTTTTGTTTCTAGGTTTTTATAAAGATTTTTTATTGCTATAATGTATTTTCCGTTTATATTACTTTTATCTAGAATGCGGTAAAGATTTTTTATAGGAACTGTATCGTAGGCCTTTTCTAAATCTATGAATACCAGATGCGTTTCTCCGTTTCTTATTCGTATTTTTTCTGTTAGTTGTTTTAATGTAAATATGTTATCTACACAGGATCGTCCTGCTGTGAATCCACTTTGCTCTTCCCCGATAGTTATTTCATGCTCTAACCGCTCTTTAATAATTCGTCCATACAGTCTTCCACAAGTGGCCATCACACTAATGCCCCTATAATCTTTACATTCCTTTTTTGAACCTTTTTTATGTATTGATGTCAAGTAAGCCAACTTCCACTCATTTGGTGGGTCCTCTCCGTGAATTAAACACCTATTGAAGATTGTCGTCAATATTTCTAATACTCTTTCAGGGGAATTTTTGAACAACTCTACTGGAATACCTCCCGGACCTGGGGATTTACCATTTTTCATTTTTTTAAGTGATTCTTTAAGTTCTTGTATCTTTATTTCTTGTATTTCTACGTTTCCTAAAATTGTTTCAGTTTGTATATTCATAAATTCTGTTCTGTCCTCTAAGAACATATTTTGGTAATATTTTACCCATTCATCCATCTTAATCATATCACTGTTAATTTTTGTTTTATTTTCCTTTTTTAATTCGCTTACGGTTTTCCAGGCCATCTTGGTCCTTGTTCCACCTATAAATCTTTCGATTTCTAGGCATTTGTTTTCCCATGCTGTATTTTTTGCTTTGCTTATTTCCCTTTTTACTTCGTATCTTTTTCTTGCATATTCCTTACGGTCTTCAGGATTATTGGTTGATAACCATTTGTTATACAAATACTTCTTTTGTTCCACCAGTTTTGCTAGGTCATCTGTCTACCAATAATCCAGTGACTTTCTGGTCCTAGCTTCTTTTTCGCCAAGTGATTCAAAAGCTGCTTCATGAATGGCTGTCGTCAAGAACCTGTGCATATCCTTGATGTTTGCTTCAATATTTCCATCTATGTTTTGTCCGATTTTATTTGTCAGTCTTTGCTTGAATAGACCTTTTATAGATTCTTCTTTAAATGATTCGATATTGTATTGTCTTTCCTTTTCTTTTCTGTCTTCTATTGTTTGCATGATTTTTCCTATTGGTACTGTTTTTCTGTATTTCACATATATTTTAGCTCTAAGCAAGAAATGGTCGCTTTCTATTTCTGCCCCTCTCTGGACTCTTACATCTTCTGTTTTTAAGTTGGTATTTTGTCTTAGTATCAGGTAATCTATAATGGATTTCAGTTTTTTCGTTGGTTGTATCCAGGTGTATTTATGATTGTCCCGGTGTTGGAAAAATCCATTCATTATACGGAGAGAATTTGCCTCACATAACTATCAGACGTTCTCCATTATTATTCACCGTCTCTTCTCCATATCTTTCTATTACCTGATTCTCCTAATTTTATGTACCTATTAAAAAAATCCTACCTGCATTGAGATGTGGCTCTGAGAAAATACTTGGCTCGTTCAATCCAGAACTAGCTGAAGGAGGAGAATGCAGTTTACTCGACTCCGTAAGCACTCTAGTGAGCAAGAGGCTTCAGTTTTTACTGTAAACCTTTAAGTTTCATAAAAATATCCTTCAGTCTGTGCGCCTTGACTAATTTGCGCCACTCTTTTCCACTGTCTGATATAAAATTAAGGATTGATATCTACAAATCTGATATAATTATAGCTAACTAAAGGTAGAAATAATATCCTCTTCACAAAATGTTCTAAAGAGAAAACACCTTTAAGCCTCACCCGATAGACAAATTGCATGCTATTCTTGTGATGCTCTCCTCACGGCTCCTAATTTGTGTTCAGAATTCCACTAAAAATGTTGGATACAGCCACGACTCGCATTCAGGCCCTTTTTATAGGAAGCAAATACTCTAGCCGATCTACTGATTCGGTTCATTTCGGCTTTTAAGATGTGCATGTGAATCACATCCCTATGAGTCTTGACGGTGGTGGTGCGAGGTTAGCACCTTGGGGTAACCACGGTGCAAACTCTCATGATCATTACACGTCCTCATTAACATTTATTGTTGAAATTACATGCAATTAGTATATTTGTAAAAAAAGCGGTTAAGGTGATCGTTGATTGGGATTTATGTAAAGAGTACTTGGAAAGTTCGACGACAAAGTTATGGTAATGAACTACTTCTCCCTTGCTGGACCCCAACACGCTGCAGCATACGCTGCCAATATTTGGTATCCTCACGTGGTAGACTTGTAACCGAGATAGAAAGAGTGCATTGATGATGTTAAGAAAACATTATAATAATCTTATTAGTGTTACTGACCTTTTGCAACAACCGGGATGGGATCGCTTTCAGGGTCCTTGAAGGGTCGAAGGCTCATACGGGAGGGTGCTCGGCAGAGGCTGCTGGGTTTTTGGGGACGAATAGATTCTTTGGGTGCTGAATGAATATGGGTCTTGGGGGTTTAGGTCTTTCAGTGGGGAGGGTAAGTGATGGGCGAGAGAGAATGAGAAGATGAGGTGAGTAGACGGAAGACGCTGGATTGGCGAGGGTGCTCCGAGTCACGCGTGGGTGGGATGTGTGGGCTTTCCTCTTTCCAAGAGAGAGAGTAGGATGAGACCCAAGGAGGAATCAGGTGGGCGTGGAGGGGGCAAGGAGGAGTGGGCGAACTAACAGTGTAGGAGGAAGGGGACGAGTGTGTGTGGGCGGGGCGAGGGGGGAGACATCGGGAGGAGGTGGATGCTGAGAGCGAAGAGAGAGGGGGGGTTGTAACAGTCCCCCGGGAAAGGACTAAGAGACTGGCGAAACTCCAATAAAGTAATTAAACTGTTGTAAAGGCCCTATATTCCCTCCCTTCCATCTCTTCCTCCTCATCCCCTCTGGCCCCCACGCCTCGAGCCGTCTCAACACGTACCCTTAGCTCCTCTCCCAGGGCAAAGGGATTACACAACGAATTTCCCCTCTCTCGCACCTCCGACTGAAGCGCGCGCCTTCCCCGCACCAAAGAAAACCCTTCGGTTTCCCTACTTCTCCCCTATCCAACACCCCCTCCCCATTCCCCATGTCCATTTCTCTTCGACACCCGCTCCCTAGCCGAACCGAAGGCCCCCTTCACGCCCCGCCCCTCTTTGTGGACTTGTATCCCTCTGCCCACCCTCCCGTGGTCCACACACCAGGAGGATGAAAGAGGATTCGAGAAACGATGCACCAGCGCAGCCTCTTATGGTGGGATTGCGTAGTGTATCTACCTCAAAAGGCGCTATCCTAATGTACTCGTATATATATACTTTATGGGGCTTAGACATGCTCACAAAGAGAGAACCATTTTAAATATCCTCATTGTTTTATAGCAACACACCGATCTCAAGAAAGAATCTAAGGTGATCATTGTAATACTTTATGACCGCTGCCTATTTTTGTCAGGTTATCACGGAAACGCGATCTGCAAGTATGGTGAGGGGTAAAAGAAAATTAAATATCATAGAAATTTCAGTTTGTTGGTAATTTATTTTTCATTGTACATAAAATGGTAATAATCACTCACCAAATGATCACGATATGAGGTGGTTGAAATTTAATAAAATAAATTGACGGTGATGCATCACAGGAACTAAACAACTATTAATACATTAATAATAATTACCTACGCGAGTACTTGATTCTTGATTTAAAGGAAATGTTTAAATATTTCTTTTAAATTTGGAAGGCAATGCCTTGTAGCATTTGCAGTCAAAGGCAGATGACATGCTCTTAATGCTTCCAAATGTCTATTTCTATTTGAGTCAGGAAGTAGTAGATGAAAATATATTTTTTCTTCACCGTTGCGGATATTTTCTTTATTTTTAAATGATATAATATTTTTAATACTGCAAACGTGTTGATGAATATGTTTATGCCTATTGCTCTGATGGTTAGTAACGGACACTCAATATGACGAAAGCAGCCTTCACTTTAGCTGACGTCCGAGTATAGGCAGCGCCGCCTCTGGTACTTTTAGTACTCTATGCCAATTGTAATGGCCGGATATTGACGGCACCGTCGATAAAAGATGAGAAAACCTTGTCAAAGCCTAATTAATCCGTTATTTTACGTCAACTGGCTTAAGAAGATACATGAAAGCAATTATTTATCAGAGGCTTACACTCCGTGGCATAAAAAGACAAGGGACAACTCATTTGAGAAGGAAAAATTAATCTTTGTCCTGCATCTCGCTTGACGAATCTTATTGTCTTACGAAGTTGTATCTACTTCCTTCCCGTGCATGACATCAGGTGCAAAGGAGTCGGTATGGTGAAAAATATTTTATGTGAAGGCATCCCATGCATGTACGTGCTCAAAAGATGGAATGACAGAATAATTCATACATAACCCAGCAGATGCTTTCCCAGGAAAGATACCAGTGGTTTTCTTAACAACAGAATCGCCGCTACGACAGTTTAGACACTAGCGTAGCTATACTTATTAATTACTGATGAATTATGGAAATTGTGCATAGTTGGGAGTAGTTTCAAAGCTAAATAGAAGTATCTAGGATCTTGTGGTATTAATACATACGTTGTATTTTTAGCACTCAAAAGAAAATTACTAGCACAAAGTTCCATTAAGTGTTGTAGAGATTTGGCCAAGTTTTAGTAATTTGTTACATGAAGAATATGCCCAACATTTAAATATTTGCAGTCATAAGAGTCTCCTGAACTATTTATCCACCAGCATCGGTTGGTGTCAGCCCTCTACTACGTACTATCCCCTTTAATCCTCTGTAGTGCAAAACATCGTCTTAATCCCATGTTCTCCATTATTTGAGTCACTTGTCCGGGTCGTCCCCAACATTTATTACCATCTGATATTCCATAGTACCATCCATCAAAACATCGTCATACCTTAGCAGAAGCACAAGCTTCTTGCCTTCTTTTCAATTTTTTACTCAAGGATTTTGGCTCTGTCTGCAATTTCTACAACATTTCATGGTTCGTTAGATGGTCTAATGTATCTTAAAACTTCTTCTGTCATGAACACGATGATCATTATCATTAGTGATGCTCGGTTTTTGGTGTCGACTATTTCACCGAGACTTATTAGAGTGCTGCACTCAGACCCTGACTTCGGCTATATGTTGAGCACGGACCGCTTTCTCCCACTCTACTGTGGGTGGTCATTGAGGTCCTGCTCTCTTGACCACTGCGTCTCCTAATATTACTATTTTGTTCTCCTTCCGCTCTTCATTCCCTTGGTGGTCCTCTATCTTCAGTTCGATTTGGTGCGGAAGCAAAAGAGGACAGGGAGGAGAGGGAGTGAAAGAGATGGAGGCTCTGCGGAAAAATCGTCGCAATAATTGAAAGTTGAAGAATCTGGATTCAACTTCTATGAAATCCAAATGAAATTTTTCAAACGATTACGGTCGTACTAAAGAGGATTTGGTATTGATTCTGTTATTTTTATGTACTTTAATATACCACATCTATATGTTTGCTATTTACTAAGCTTATCATAAATCCTGCTGGATGGAAGAAGTGAATCATAAATTTTATTTCAGAAAGTAAGGGAAAAGTGACGTTGATCGGTCTTGCCTCACAGCTTGGGATATTTTCCAGAAAATTTTAAGGTCAGAAGTGAAACTGAAGTCTCTAGCTTATTTGAGAATAATCGAGGCCGATTAAAATATCTCCTCTTTCTTCCACCTGCTCTGGACCAAAGTCTAAAGCTCTTTATCGGAGCGGTTATTCAACGGATGATAGACTTTAATAATACCTATAGAAAGGGAAAGAAAGATTTTTGACGATTCCTAAATTACTGAGAGGGGTAAAGAAGGAACAGTCGTTCTTGGGGAAGAGCTGTTTAATACGAAGTGGATTCAGGGGCGTGCTTAGGGAAGTCCTGAAGCAGGGAATGGAATCCCTTATGTATCTCTCAATATGACACAAACTCAAAAAACTAGAGCATGTGAAGTTGCATTATCCTCAATGATTAGAGATAATACTCCAATTTATTTGGTTGCCAAGGTAATTTAATACTTACTCTCTGCCCGCCTCTAGTATTTGTCATTGCCGTTCGCCGTTCAAACCTAAGTTTGGTTGTCTGCAGCCTTCCATTCTTCTCTATCTAATACTCATTCTCTTACTCCGTGATAGCTTTTCTAATGAACTTTTCTCTGAACACGGTCTCTGTATTTATCTTTTGGTCTTTCTCTTAGTATTTTCCTTTAATAAAGTTCTTCACAAACCCATTTTACAGTAGGTCTTGCTCAATTTATCTAGTTATTTTCTGTACTATGCTACATACGACCATTTCTACTTCCGTTATTCCGTAAACTTCATATCTGATTTTATCCGACAAGGAGCATATTTTGAATGTGTCTATTCTTTTCTTTTCTGCTCTTCAAGTTATCCATTTTTCCTATCCATGGAATGCCACGCTCAGGAGAAGTGATTTTACGCCCTGGTATTCAGGGACATGAAAATTATGGAAAACTCGTCTATTTAAATTCCCATCTGGTCCATCAGCTACATCTTGTGTTTTCATTTTGTCAAATCGTTGTACTCAATGATAAGGGGCGGATTAAATGTTGAGCTTAGTGATAAGGAAGGGGATAATGCAATACAGACATGGAAAAGGGTTGCATTAAGCTAAGAAATTAAGTGTATTTATTACAGCTGTAACTAGCAGTGGGATAAGGACGAATAGTTCAGCAGAAAATAGGTAAACACTTCGTGCTGGGCACCGTAGGATTCAACACTTCCGTATTCTTTTAATTTAGTGCGAAACATTGGACTATATGACTAAGAATACTGGGTGATATTTTAGAGAGTTGTTGTGACAGGAGAAATGTTAAAGGTAGTATTACAACGAATAGAGAGTGAACATTTTTTAACGCAATAAAAATCACACAGGTCTGCTTATAATATTTGAATTTTTTTCTTCTCCATTAATGTGACCATTGTCACAAAATTAATGATAAATTTGTCAGTTTTCAACGATTTACTCTCATACCTGAAGTATGTCTAAATAAAAATTAATCAAGTCTGAAAATTAAACCTCGTGAGAATATACAAACTATTATATATATATATATATATATATATATATATATATATATATATATATATATATATATATATATATATATATATATATATATATATATATATATATATATATATATATATACATATATATTGTCATAATGCATCTTCACCAGGCTACATATGATATTATCGACTACTACGCCCAATATTACCTATTATTTCGAATTTTTAAGTTTTTTACTTAGTGGAGGGTCAACACTGTAATAATTACCAAACTTTGTGTTTTCCTCAGATTTATTTGTATTCCACGGATAATTACTACAATTACCTATTGTATTGACTTACTTATTCATAACATGTTGGACTGAAAGTTTTGTGAGGATAGAAGTCACGAGTCACTGGCTATTCTGCCCGAAGGGGTCGAGAAGTCATGAGCTATTCTGAGTTCTAAAGTGTTTGGAAACTATTTCTACTTTACCGAGTCACCCACAGTTTCATAAAACATTATAATGAGAATAAATAATCAATTTACTCGGCAGTTAATTGAAAGAGAGTTTTCTCCACTTTCAAACCCGATATCCATTGGGTAGCCGAATATTTTTTTCACCTACTACCCTACAACGCTCACAGATACGTAAACATAATTTTGAGATTATTGGCGTCAATTTCGGTAAACGTGTAATGATAAAATGGCAACCTTGATATAGGACGTAGTGATAAATTTAAACTTGATTAAAATTACAGATGTAAACGAGTATTTCAGGAAGCCTAATTCTTGAGGGATCTGGTGTTGTCCCGCGTATGTCGTTGGCAATCTTTCACGTGTTTTTCTCAGGGTCACGCATAATAGGACGATGAAAGTGTCATGGCTCTCAGAGTTATCATCCTAATTCGCCGAATCACTCAGCATGAATGAATCAAACCATTCAGACATTGAAATGTTGGGGGCAACCCTGACATTTCTGACATACACCTGATCCCGTGGAAAGCCCGTGAAGAACATACCAATACTTTTACTGCTGGTACCGAAATTTCCTCAAGTCGAAAATATTCCAACTCGTATCGTTATTTATACAGTCCTGTACATAATAAAATATACATACTGCTCAAAGTTTATTATTACCCAATTTTGGTTTTCACGACTTCAAAAATATCTGTATATCCTAGCTTGTACTTGATATTTTAGGCCATCAAAATTTTCGTCAGATTTTCAATTTAAAGGTATGAAAGGATGCCGAGTGAGGTTTTTTTTAATGATGTTCATCTAATCGTAGGTTAAAAATGGTTATGATGGTGTGTCCTCAATAATTTAAAGGTCGTTTGCTGATTTAGTAACTACATAATGTTATTGTCTCTTGTATAAAACTATTAGTCTCTCAAGGACAGGAAATATGTCTTCTTCAACAGTGAAATTGCTAATTTACCAGTTAATTATATAAAGATTTATAGTAGAAGTATAAATGTAGAAGTTACCCTGAGAGGAGAAATTAGGGCCGGTGGTTTCCTTCCCCTACTTCGGAGGTTCCATCACGTGGGACGGAAGAAGTACAGCGGACATCAAGCGGAGAATAGCACAAGCTAAGAAAGCGTTTACGGTTAAAAGGCAACTGCTGCTCTCAAAGAAGATGTGACTACAAACTAGGAAACCGTGTGTGGAAACACGAAACAAAAATAGAGGACAAATTCCCCCAAGGAAGACAAGTTCATGGACCAAATAAAGAGGAAAGTACATGGGTAGAGATACCTGCAAGTAAGGGAACTAGCATTTGATAGATAAGGGTGAAGTGCTGCAGTTTATCAATCTTAGTGCTGAAAGATCGATGATTATATAGATTTATGGACAAAGACGTTGTTTTGCCAAAAGTAGATTATGCTAGCTTCTTATTCAAAATCAAAATAGTTTCGTTCTATATTGGGTTAAGCATGCTCTGTAACAACCGCAGTCATTCATCTCCTAACTCGAATATACTCTTCAGATTGGCATGCTTGCCACAACTCCTCAGCTCACTGTATGAAGTTATCCTGTCCGCCGCTCTTTCCAGATTTCAAACACGAGCTCCCTCCTTTATGTGACATTCTATCGCTCGTCATTTTGACTTCCCGACCGCCAATCGATTCATGTATGGCAACAAAAAATTTCGCCGCGAAATATGGATCTCCTTATTAGAGGAGGGATTATCAAGCAAGGGTAGGGGGCCGAAATATCGAAAGTTGAAGCGGGTGGGGGGGTCGGGTGGGTGGATATTTGGATGGAGGATGAATGAGAGAGACGCCGCGAGTCGGGGAATCAATTAGCGTTTTGTGGATGGGGACACAATGCGGCGCTCGGCAGACTCGGGAGAGATCGGTTTGGTAAGGAGAGACGGCATGGTGAGGCGGTTAGAGAGGCGGAAAGGAAGGAAAATGGGGAGGGAGGGGAGGAGGAGAGTGATTTGGGTTTGGTATGACGAGCGAAAGGTTTTTGGAGATATCCTTTGGGAGTAGGATGGAGAAGTTTTGCCGTGGTGGGGAGGGAGGCCCAGAATTTGCCGCGGGAGGAAAGATAAGTCGGATGGATTTGTCGCGCGAGGGGAGAGATGACGGCGGAGGTCTGACGTGCGTCGGGGGAAGTGGTGTCGGGGAAGGGAGTGAAAGGGGGTCGGTTGGGGGAAATGAGGCGGATGGAAGAGGGGGGGTTGAAGATTCCGAACGATATGCGAGGAGAGGGGGGGGTGTAACGCCGCGCTCCTTATGTCAGCTCTAGCCTCTGGCTCGATATTTTCCAGATATTCTGAAAACTTAAATTTAGCTTAGCGCCTTTGGAGTACATTTTGTGAGCCAAGTTGTGCAGCAAGTAGGGCCTCAGGGATGGTTTTACCGTAATTTAGCCTAAAACATAAAGATTTGAACATGGATTCTCATGAAAATAGTTTATATTGCAGAAGAAAAATGTCAAATTGAGCCAAATGGCATGTATAAGCTTTCGATTCAAACTTTTTATAAGAAGCTTAAGGTCATGAAAAATGGAATTAAGATAAAAAAACGCATCCTAACTCATAATTCTAATGTTATTTGAGAATTATTGACGTGATTGAAGTCAAAAGGCGGGAATTTCAATCAAATGACCCTGCAGTTGACTCCCATAGATGGAAAAGTGCGATCATTAAAAGTATATTCGTTTAGTATTCTGCATATTTTGTGTCAAAATTTTGAATTCTAATAGATAAATAATTTTAATAGCGTAAATAAGAATTTTTTACAAATAAATGTATTTTTTAGTATTTGTTTTGTCTCACGTAATCAGTCTAGAGTCACCACGAGATGGCTGGCACGGTCATCAGTCATTGAGAGTACTTTTCAGTAAATTTTAAAGTGAGATAAAAAATAAAGTTTTATTAGTTATTGTGGTTACACGGTGGAAATAACCATACACGTAGTGAAATAAATTACACAAAATTTTGTTTTAGAATTATCGTTTTGATTAGGGCATTGTTATGACTTAGGATTTTCGGCGTGAAATTCACATTTTAAGCGTGACTCATATGTAAAGATGCATTTATTAATCGGTATTACAACTTGATATTTATTATTTGTAACAAGAAACAACATTGTAGTAACAAGAAAGGTATTTTTTAAAGACTGGTAAAACCTATACGTATAGAATTGAATTATTTCGGATAATGAGTCACCTGCCTCAGGGCTAGGTGTTAAAATGGCATAAAACGCCAAGAAAAAAAATCGGTATCAAGATTTTTTCTTCACTTTTATCTCCACACATACAAATATAATAAGTACAGTAACTTAAAGTTACATACAAATCTGTAGATAAACGAAAATCCCTCCAAGCTCCGCCATATTGCGACTCTGGCCAGACAATATGAGTCAAAACAAAAAATGAACTACATATTTTCATTTAATTGGTTAAAAAATTTAATTGGTTAAAAAAAAAAAATATATATATATATATATATATATATATATATATATATATATATATATATATATATATATATATATATATATATATACAAACATTTTGTTCCGTGATACGCCTTGAAGACGGACTAGTTCCGAAAGCTAGCGATGTAAGTGTGATCGTCTCTTTTTTTGTGTGTCTGTCTCCTCCATCCTATCCACATCGTGTGTTCATCGCCGCATGGCTGACTCCAATCCATCAACGTATTTATATATATATATATATATATATATATATATATATATATATATATATATATATATATATATATATATATATATATATATATATATATATATATATATATATATATATATATATAATAATATCTTTGGCTCAAAGTGACATTTTTCAGCAGTAATCTGAACAGCCGAAGTTAATATTTCCACTTTCAAGATAGAGTGAAACTACCCTGGTAACCCTATTAATTTTTCTCAATGCATGAAACAAACAGGTTCACGTTCGCGATGCACGGTTCATTTGGAATTGACCACGTCAGAATGCGCTAAAATTAACGTTTACTCATCTTTGCCGGAGACCTTGTGAGGGATAATGAAAGTTTCCTGTTTGCCCATCAAAATGTATTTTCTAATCTCTGGAAGATTAAAATGAAGGGAGCGGGTGAACACATCACCACCGTGAGTATTCTTCGTGGTTAAGTGTAGTACAACATGGATGTGGCATGTACAGAGCCTACTCTACTTTAATTAAAGGATATTACGCTTGGTCGGATATTAAGTTATTTCAACGTAAAAGCAATGACCGATCCTAGAGACAAAGAAACGATATTATACGGAATGCATGAAAGAAGGATAGAATGGAAACCGAGGGAGTATTTATATTTATTTATTTTCACAATCCCGAATACATCACAATTGGCCAATTTGCGTCGGGTGAATAACAGTATAACGAGAATAACGGGCGAGCCACAAACACCCACGTCTTGGGCAGATAATATACTACCCAGGCGGGACTCGAACCCGCGACCCTCGGGTTAACAGGCGAGGAATTTACCCCACCGCCACCGGGGCCGACGAGTATGTCAAATAGCAAGCGGAACTTGCAACCATGTAAAATCATCGGTCGCGGAACAAGCCGCCTAAGGCCTCGATACATCCGGCGAAAACCTGAAAACCCTAGCAAGAGGAAAACACTTTAAGACCAGAGTATTTAGGGAGGTCTTGGAAGTTAGAAAAAACTGCAAAGACAACTTTTTTAGGGATTTAGGATTAAAGAAAAGTGAGTCATGGCTACCTGTGCTTATGAAGAAAACAAAACAAAATCCAGAAGGCGCAACGCCCATTCGTTAACCGTCCCTGCTCTTTTACTTACCTTAGAATAGTGTGCATACATATTCGTAATTTGATGCGCAAGCAGGGAAATTTAATCATCCCTGACAAGGTTTTTTGCAAACGAGAAGAAACGTAGGTATTAAAAAGTCATTATTCGGGTAGCCACACAAACAGCAGTGCACCAATTTTTTTCTGTTAGATAAAAATTTCTATTTCTATTAAAACTGTTCATGACTTGCGAAAACTCCGATAACATGGGATAAAATATCGTGTATCTTCCCATATTATTTTTGAGCAATTAGGAAAAGCCTATGATGAATGAGGCCAAAATACGATACTTCCTCAGAAATCGAGCTGCAGTCTATGTATGAGGCTGTAATGTCTTCATCAAAATTATATTTGTGGGATTATCTGCTTATTCTGTTCCTTAAATTTAGTTTTCGACAGCCAATTCTCGTCATCAAATACGAGCATGATTTTAAACACCAGCTAAGCTAAAATCTTGAATGAGGAATTCCACCATTACTTCAGGAAAATGCTTTTCAATAAAAATAATCTTCCTTAAAATAAATATCCGAGAAATCAGAGTTACACTCTACGAATATTCAGATTTTCTAACGAGAATTAAATTCTAGTTAAATATTTCTTACCTTAGAAGTAATCCTTCGGTATTACTCTCTCGCGGCCTTTATTGCCTCCTTACAATATTTTATACTATCTATGTCGATCTTCTTGCTCTTTTTTTGGCCTTATAAGTCTTCACGTCAAAGGTCTTGTCCCTGGCCATGTAATAATACGGTAAATCTTTATTTTTATACCCATAAATTTTGATTACTCGCTTTATGCTTAGTATCAAATTCTAAGAGCTTTAATTGCAAAATATTCTCTTTACTTAATGACTAAATTAGACAATAACAGTATCCTCCATGCCAATTTTGAATTATTTACTAACTCAATTCATATTTTAATTTCAAGGCCAATATGCCTTTCTACTTGGTCAGTACTTCTAGTGCCATTCTTTTGTGTAAGATCAGATATTTTGACGTTATACATGCTAAAAATTATCTCTAAACCTAGAATATTTCTAAGACTTTAACTCTGAGATTTTCAGTCTTTTATCAGATTATAAGCCTACAATTACATCTTTGTATGTTGAAAGCGCGCACATTCTTTTGCCATTTAAATACGTTTTTAACGCTATTTAGGATTCGTATATTGAATTTTCACTTCCCGGCCTAATCTTTATGCTAATTTTCATTAATAAATTCAACAGATTCAGGCGAGATATCGTGGAGGTTCTTCATAATGTAAGGGAAACAATTGCACTTTTCCACAAAATTGTTTTAATGCGTACAACGCGTTTCGGCTCACAGAGCCATCATCAGGTACAAGACCTTGTACCTGATGATGGCTCTGTGAGCCGAAACGCGTTGTACGCATTAAAACAATTTTGTGGAAAAGTGCAATTGTTTCTCTTACATTACTACTTTTTATTCAATAAATAGTTCATGAGCTGAATTTTCACTCGTAATGTGTAGTCAAATATATGTCTTCATAGGATTATAAGTTGAAACACCATTGCTCCTTTATCTGCCCATGGATATAGGAATGAAAAAATTTACTGTCATTCACTATACAGCTGTAAAGCTTTTCAGTCAATGTCATTCAAATTCAGGTTACTCTTCTACGCCCGTTTCTCTTCTTCCTTGGTTTCTGTTTCCAGCCAAAATTGTCAAACGACTCTAGGTGTTGCTCCGGACTTGAGCAATATAAAGTCCGATACACTAGTATGTGATACAAAGTTATTGATAACCCGTAAAAAATTATCAGGAATGTTCATTCCTTAATCAAGAATTAATAATTTTGGAATCTTTGCCAATCATTCATTTGTAATTTATTGCCTTCCGTACAATTCTCCCTCCACTGAGTAATATGAGAAAATACATTTTCAATTTGGTCCAGAGTAAGCGGAGGAAAGAGAACAAAATTTATTCGACCTCGAATACGCTCTAATAAGCTAGGGGGTTCAGTTTCACTGCTAATCTCAAAGTTTTATGAAAACGTCCCAAAGCCGTACCTACGTCTTAACCAATTTACGACACTCTTTTCTCACTATCTTACAACTCTGTTTCTTATAACGTATCAACTTCTGCTATTGTGTTCGAGTGATAACAAGCTAAAGATATAACATGTGTAAAGTCTTTGCCATATTTATTAACTTTCGAGAATAACATTATTAATAACAATTCCTTGTAATAGGACCTTTACTTTATTAACACTATCGTATGTATATCATGGGAATTATATTTAGATATTAAACATAAATGACGTTGAAGTTGCTGTAGAGTTCATGAATCATCATTCCAAAAGATACCTGAAGACCACTGGATACTATACATTTGGAAATTTTTATTCAGAAGCGATTTCCAACTTTGGTGGAAATTACGGTTTGCGCTTCTGATCCTATTGAGAAATATGTCACTATAATTTTATAGTAATACTCAATGTTAATGTGATAGGGAAGTCTATAATTCAATTACTGGTTATAAGTTAAGAGAATTTAATGCTTCTTCTGCTTCGTAATTGAAATGGAATATCCTAGAATGCCATTTCCATCGCTGCCAGCGATTTCAAATGTGATTCATTCATCACCATTGACCGCTTATTTACATAACCTTAAGATAAAACTTATAGATTTATAAACACCTATTGGACAGAAAAAAACACAACTTTGGCTATATAAGGATTTTAGCTGATAATCTTTATTCTACAATTACGGATTGGTTCTACTAAATCATACCTAAATATATATATACATATTCATATATATATATATACTCGTTCGTTCATTCACTCAGACCGCTCAGCGGCAAATACTCACATAAATGTTCATACAGAAAGGTAGAAAGAAAGTGGATAGGAACACATAAAATTTACAAACACAATGGTGGGTGTGAAGATGAAATGATGGCCGATTCCAAGCAGAAAAAATTCGACTGGACCGGGAATCGAACCACGGATCTTTGGATGTCGCGTCCACTGCTCAGACCACCGAGCTACCCAGTCTACAAAGAATCTATTGGAATCGGCGGGGGTTTATATGAAGAAACACTCCCCAAGGCATGACCCATGAGACCGGCCAATATATGGCGCCAGGGCTGCATTTCACCCACCGTCAGAGAGAGAATGACACACATTTCAAATTTTATCATTGTTTGTGCAAAAGATCAATGACTAAAAAGATGATACCAATAGTATTGAGCTAATTGTGCCCCAAGCTAGTCTAAAAATATAACCACATCAGAATCACTGTTTTTTAATATCACTTATTGATTTTTAAATTTCTTTCAAGGATATGTATAGCATTGTCGGTCTCTAATTATGACATAAATGCTATCAAATAACCAATGGAATTTTGTTATTAGCTAAAAAGAAACATTTTTCTGAGCAATTTGAAATATATTTCTAACTAACTAGTAAGCGTTCCTTGATATTGCTTAATACCTAAAAAGGACTCGGTTTTAATCGAACTTTTAAAAACAGATTGAAATGGTCTTTTGACTTCAATATTCAATCAACTTTACTTCATTCAATTAATGCGATAGAATTATATATATTTTTTCCGCGCACGACGAGGCGGAACAGAAAGAACTGGGACATTGTTCTTTTTCGGGAAGGGAAGGGGAGGGTCGGTTTGAAATGGTAAAGAGCATGCTAAATGTATGGATTGGTACGAGGGCGACGTGAGCAAACTTCAGCGCTTCTTCGGGCTCTGCCGAGCGGCGAGGGGGCATTGGTGGGAGGGGGAAGAGGGTAAGGGAGGATGGAGAGGGTCGGATATAGGTGGTGGATGACGCGGCGTTAAAATTTTCACGCACGTACGCGAATTTCGAGGGAGGTCGCCGCACATGGCGCGGCCCAAACTAAGGAATGGATTATGATGCACTGCGTGCTCTGGTCGCTGCCGCCGCTACACAAGCCAGGAAGTAGGTGTCTAGCCAATTCCTAGTTGAGACCCTACCTTCGGAATGCGGAATGGGATGCTGGGGTCGTGGAATTGTGAGCACTCCTTGCTTCCGACTGTACGAGTGGATGGGTGGGGGGAGGGAGGAAGGATGAGTGGGCAGAGGGGGGGGAGGCAACATAGGGTCTCATGACGGCTAGGGAAGAGAGAGGGTTGTGCCGTAAGGGTCAGAGGTCAAAACTTTGAAGGGAAAATATTGCGGCTCTACTGTTTAATTAGAGAATAAATGAATTTCGCTCCGTGACTCTGGGAAAGCGAGCAAGGAGAGCGGGATGTTAGACCAGAGTGCAGGGCAAAGAACTTGGTTGGAGCGCGCTATGAAAGTTAACAAAACGTGATGAAATTTTGATGCGTTTAAAAATCGGCTACAGCGTGCTCTTCTGCTTTTCCGAATTTTAGGCCTAAAAATGCAAAGAAACTGACGTGATCATACGATCAAATATGGGGATTTTTTTATTTTTATGAGAAATCAGTATTTAAAAAATAAAAACTTGCTGATAACATATTAGTGAGGAGTTTGCTTGTGAGTAAGCACAAAATTTTGAACTTACCTCAGGTATTGCATCTCATCATCTTACCCACATGGAGCGTTTGAATTTCCACAGTTACATTCAAACTTTTGGTCACAAAATTCCTATGAAGTTAATAAATCTATAAATGGCACAAAGAGAAACAGGAGTAGTTTTTTGTAGCCGAAAGAAACCTTTCAGAGTTTATACCAGTCTTTTTGGATTTTGAGACTGATGATTTGATGTGACGTAACCACTCAACGTTTTGGTACCATTCTCTTTATGTAGCAAATTAGAATTGAATTATTTGCTATTTCAGTTTAAATTTTCTATCACTTGAAATTACAAAGAAGCATTGATTCCATTATATATGGGATTACTGAGGGGATATTAATTTTAGCTGAAATGGAAAATATTTCATTCATTCAAATCTCATCACTAAATAATTTACCAAATTCGTAAATAATTTATATTATACTTGGTGTATCGGTAAAACTATCGCTTACTGATAGTTAAAGTACTGTTATCAGTGGTTAGTCATGACTATTGCATGCATGCATTGTAGATGACCATAATATTGTATTTCCTGTTCACTTTATAATTACTTATACAAATTCTGAAAAACTATGCAATAAAACTTTTTAAAGATGATCATTAGCGATGAAAAAACTATAGCATCAAGTTTTAAAGCATCTGTTAGTATTTATCAAAAAGTGATTTTATAGATTTCGGTCAAGTTCCCTCACACAATTATTTTCAAGAGTTAAAGCACACTTTTCATCCTTACTAATCTGTTTTGAGACTGAAAAATGTCACATATATAATGCATATACGCATCGCTATTACTATACATGCATGGTTCTTGAGGTTATCCTCACAAATGACACGGGAGAGTTGAAAATCCTACCATGCACTTGAACGCGGAGAGATAAATCTGCTTTGAGTGACTGCTTTTTTCATACATCTACTCCTCGTAATCTCTCACGTCTTATACACTCAGCAATCTGATAACGGAAGTGTAGAAAAGTGAACGTAGGAGGCAGAGTAATCGAGGAGCGCCAGGAAGAACTTGACGAGATCATGGGTGTCCTGGACCTGGAGGAGATGCGGGCATCGAGAGATCTTGAGCAAAAATTGAGGGACAGGTCGAGGGAAATGGAGTGACACTTGGAGGGGGTTGCGAGGTGGCTGCTGAGGGTTTGTGATGACGATATACTGGAGGCCCTGGAGAGGATGGGTATAGAAAAGAAAATACGAGGCAAGATGGGGGGTGGAAATTCCTTGGGAGGAGTGGAGTGAAGGCCTGAATGGATGAGGGAGGCAAAGGCGAGCTGGGGGGAGGGTGGATGGGGGAGGCAGGGCTGGGACTGAGTGGCTGGCCAGGAGAGCGAACGGGAGATCGAAATGGGAAAGAGGAAATGTGTTAGAGGAGAGGGTGGAGGGATTGGATGGTATGATGGGTCCTGTAAGGGATGATGGAAGATGGATAGATGGAAGTGGGCTCTTTGGCAAGGGGCGTCGAGTTTGTGAGTGTTGCGAGAGTAGAAATCAAGAGGTGCATTTTTTGTCGAAGAGTTTTTTTTACTCTCCTTTCGTAGAACGGGTGGAGTTAAATTTCAATGCTGGAACACAAGGTGGCTTCTTTACGACTGGTTGAGTCGAAAGAAATACAACATTACACATTTATATTTATTTGGCTTAAATAATATGTTTTCACAATTTAAATGGGTTACCCATTGAAAGTCAAAGGTGAGTCACAAAATATGTGGATTATTCCGCGAATATATTGCTACCACATTTTTCAAGAAATTGAAGCCAATCGCTGTGTCCCTTATGTGGAAGTATCAAATTTTGACTTCAATGCGGCATTAAATCGCTAATAACTCCAAAAAATTGGTGGAAAAATGTCCCTATTTTATTTTAATTCAATTTTCCAGGATTTCCCGCTTCTTATAAATGTCTTTAGTTAAATACTAATACAGTGAAACCAATCTCAGCGGCCCTCTCTGTAAGCGACTGATTTTTCAGTGATGAATTTCTGTAATGACCAATATAAATTTTATCTCCATCCAGTGGTCACCTCCTCATGTGGACATTGTCTCATGGGTCCGGTGGTGATCGCTCACTACAGATTTCATTGTGTATACCTCCTCGTTTGCATTGACCGACATTTTTATGCTGCAGTCTTAGAGATCTTCAAAGTAGTCCAAGATAAAATACGCACTTTCAAGGATGAATTATTTTACATATAGCATAGGAGTGGGATAACTTTGATTATTGCGTTGAATAAATGCACGATGAATAAAAGTACCATTTAAACTTTTTCAGAATTTTCGTTATAACTTGAGATTAGGGATGAGTCGTCTTGAGATGTGGAATCGTAGGGAATGGAGAAAACTGGAGGGGGAATGAGGGGATGGAAGATCATTGGAGGGTGATGCTCGGAGGGATAGAGAACCGAGATCTCAAGATAATATCCATTGGTAGGATGCTGCCAAGGGGCCGGAGGGATCGCCAAGACGGAGGAGGGCCCACGTTATCCCCCCGTTTGCTATCGCATTGGACTCCATCTTACGCCGATCCGCACCCCTCCCTACTCGAGTGATTCCCCCGTACTATCCCCCTTCCCCACGAGCCCTCATCGCGGATCCATCTCGTTCCCAATCGAATGTGCGCCATTTGCGAAAAAATAACGGGGAGATCGTAAAGTCAAGGTGAGCGAAAAGCGATATTACTCACACGTTTTCGGAACGGGACTCCTCTGCTAGGCGGTTGGGAAGTGCGGAACCGAGCCAAGGGTGGCAGGGGGTGTGTAGGCACTTGAGATAGAGGGAGAGAATTAAGGTGATTGGAAGGATGATGGAAAGAGAGGGATGTAAATGGAATTAGAGCGGGTTGGAAGGAGAAGTGGTAAGGATTAAAATAAGATAAACATGGTCCACGCGGTTTGAGCGATCTTTAGCACGTTGATGAGGAAGCATCGAGTGGAACACAATGTCCGGGGAATCCGATGCTCTGATGGAGTAAAGGACGAGAAAGGCAGATTAGGAAAGAAAATAAATAATGTTGCGGGTTAAAAAAAATACTTCCTGTCATTATTTTTTCATTACCCTACCAACTTTTCGAAATTGCTTCAAATGATCAATAAGGCGTTTTTTTTTACAGAGGTGTTTCAACCCTTTACGCTTCAAACGAAAAGTTGACTGTTTAATTTCACGTTGGGGGATACTTTTCCAGGTTGCAATTAAACAGAGGACCTTAAATGGGATTGACGCAGTTAATTTTCGGAATGTAAAGGCTTGAAAGTGTCTTTATAAGCATATTCTATTCTTGGATTAATGCTGTATTTAAGCTAGAGTGATAATTAATAATATATATTGATTCGTTTCTAGCGCATTTTTATGGACCTTAATTCATCATTTACAGAGATCAATTTATAACGTATGGGGTAAACGGTTGCCAATAGATACGATTTTATGGATGATGCAGTATGCAGTCAATTGTAAGGGTGTAAAGTAATATACCAAAGTGGATGAATTCCGTCACATCCATGGGAAAGAATTTCAAAAATATTTTATAGAGAAAAATTAATGTGAGCAATCACAAAATTTTAGTTTGATTATTCTTCGTGCTTATTTATAAAAGAAAGGGATATGGTTGAAGTTTTATTGAATATCTGTAGTCTTCTCTTTGTGGAGCTGCATTCTTGCACTTGATATGAAACAGACATATTTAATGATAATGATTGAAACATACCACCAAGTTAACAAAGATAGTGTTTTATTTGATATGAAACAACCTAAGAAAAAGTCCACAGAAATTTAGAAACCCGCACGATCTAGACTATCGTAACCATCTTGGCTGTAACTAAATATTCAAAACCTAGGGTCAGTACAATGAAAAATTCTTCACCACTTGAGAAAAATCGAACAAATCACTGACTATGGGAAATTGCTTTATTTCAAACACCGTGAATTTTTACCTCAACATGAACAGGGAAGCAACATCGCAGGCAGTTCAACCACCTTTGAAAGCGCTATCCCGACACCCTCGGACCCGAGGATCCAGGGAGCCACCTGCAGTCAATTCATCGTTAGAGATGGGACACTTTCGCGAATCGCGCGACATTTTTTTCGAGATTGACTTGCGTGAGGAGCCTCATTGGTTGAGTGCAACATAGACGTTCTCCATTTTGTTCAGCCACAGGAGTCCTTGGCAGGAAGTTTAGTCATGTAAAAAAGAGAGATTAGGAAAAAGAATTAGCACGATAGAGGGAGTCTCATTAGAAAATTTTTGACAGATTATCGTCCCCTCTTTTGCTTTGCATTTGTTAATGTTTTGAAGTAAAAGAGGTTACTCAAATCTAACGTTCAGGAGAGCCCATCCATGAATGATTGTCAAGCTCCAATCTGAATGTAAAACTCGCAAACTTCTCCGAAGAAAGCGATTAGGCTTTTGACATCAGGTGCTGTATTACTACATCTACTAACTACCAACTACCATCAAACCACCGTCTATAGAGGGTTCAAGGCGGGGAGAGTTTGGGCACGAGCCGTGAAAAAGGGAATACCTGATTTACACTGGGCTTTTCAAGAGGAAAGTGGGAGAAAGTGAAACGTGGGTTAAAGAGAAGGTAGGGAGGGGATTTGAAGCATTTTTTCATTGTCAATATGGGGTAGCAACTCCTTAGTTACGAAGCTTTGGCAACGCAAATATTTTTTAAGATACATTTTCCGATCACCATGAATGCGTCCAAAGGCACCGACTTAAAGAAACAGAAAAACGGGCTATGTCGCATTTAAGATTTGTATCTTTTTTATCCTATCCAAATTTACGTTCTCCAATGGTTTCCAACAATTCAAATAGATGGTAGTCGGAATGTCTAAAACTTTTGTTCAAATTATAATTTATTGGTAAATTTTCTTATTTTATGAGATAAGTAAGGCTTTCAAGGTAAAAAATTTTAGAAACCTTATTTTATTTCTAAAATATGAAAAAAAATTTCTCATTCTAATATTTAGCCAAGATATGGGATATTAAATGGTACTGTTAGGATTATTCGACGACTCTCTTCAATGTGTAGAACTGGTATAAATTTATCAAATGAAACTATTAATTTTATCGACATAAATTTACTAAATTCTCATAAAATGCACCAAATAGAATAACCAGCCTCTAAAATCCGGATGGAGGTATTTTTGGGAACCAAATGATGTAAAGAATCTAGCTATAACAATGATCTTAAGCGGAAATCATCACAATTAGTAGATTGTCCACATCAGGCGCTGAGTTTCATGGTTTAAGATGCTGAAGCTCTGGTTGAGTATTTCTCCGGTGAGCGAATCCTCCATCGCAGCAGAGGGGAGAGATTAGCTCCCGAACTCCTTAGGAGGCCCGGAGAAGAGTGTGTTCTGTTTCTGAGGAAACTGAACACTAACGACGTGGGGGACCCTTCTATAATTTTCTCTGTGTTTTGAACTGAGTGACGCTCGTTTCTTGCATTAGATTTGGAGCTTTGCTCTTACCTTAATTGCTCCGTGGAGTGTCTCTTCTTTTTCCACTATCCCTTTAGTTATATGCACTCACCGATCCGATCCACTAAGACTAATTATAATGGTTCTGCACCGTACAAACATGCTCTTCCTCCAGGTTGAGAAAAATGCTAGGACTCCCTTGCCGCTTGAAGTCCACGCCTTCATCATCGGATCCTTGGGTCTCGCGAAAGTGGATAATGTGGGAATTTAATTTGATTTCAACCGCCCATATTTTACATTTTGAAAACTAACTATAGGAGATAAAATGAAAAAAATGATGGTGAAATCGTCATTTAAATGGCCGTTCCCACGGTTGCAAATCCGAGGAGACCATTAAGAGTATGAAACTTTAAATAGAAACATATTTTGCTTTCTCGTCGATAACTCGATTGAAAATGTAGATTCCGAGCTGTGAAAATTTGGATAAGTTCACAGCCCCTGAATCAATTAGTGGGGAGGGGGCAATAGTGTTGGCAGGCCTACCGGCACTTGGGTGGTGTATATGTCAATTGAGCGAAACATTCACTAATCTTGCTGGGAACCCTGCAATCGTAATAAATGACGGCCAGTAACTGGAGTGCACTCAGTGCAAAGAGGAGCACAGACGGAAGCTCTGCCCGAGAAACCAGACGGCCCGAGGCTACGCGAAGATGGACTTGCCACACTCAACCTGGAGGAATTTCAGTAAGAGATCGCTACACATGGCCACCTGCTGGCGCAAACGGAAGTACAGCAATAAAGAACTTGATTGGGAAAGTATGGATTACGCAACCAAAACAAGCGTATCTAGAACATTGATACATGATAATAAGTAAACGTGTTTCTACGGGAAAAAATGATCGCTGAGCATTTGAGCGAGTTTGAGCCATGTGATGCCATCATTTGTGCAGTTTTATATGAGACTTATTAAACAGACAGCCTGTGGGCCGCTAGCTTAAAATTATTTCCTAAATGGACCTCGGATGAGAAAGTATAAGAGAGGTGTTACTTCACTCGGGTTAGGCCACACTTCGAATACGCCGCGACCATTTGGGACCCTGAGCAGAAGTATTTTACCAAAAAATAATAAATTACAAAGGAAAGCTGCACAATTCGTTAAAATCTTCTACGAGCGAACATTTACTTTCTCAGATTTTAGAGGGATTACGCTGGAAGACACTAGAGACTCGGAGGCTGCGCGCTAGACATAGTTTGCTTGAGAAATTCAGAACAGTAATGTTTCAATGCGATATATAGAATATCATTTTGACGTCTTAGGTCTGACAGATGCGATAAAATAAGAGAGACACATTGCCAAAGAGATAGGATGAAACATGTGTTCTTTCCATGCACAATAAGTGACTATAATAAAACCGGAGCTACACTTAAAACACTCTCATAATACACTTCACCATTCCACTTCCTAAAACCGACTTTTTAAAATGTTTACACTGCTAGCGTCCTAGCATCCCTGCCACACTCCCACGGGGCGTCTCGCAGGGTAGTATGTAGATGTAGAAAAATAAATAAGCCGATCGAAATTTTGTTTGTGTTTTTAACAGGTAGATTTAATTCAATGTATTTTTTGCTGTTGCATACAAGTCTGTGTTGCCATTCAGACTTTAACGTTTTTCTTTCAAAGTATGTCCTTCCTTACTTAGAGTTCATGAATATGGCAAGACACCGAACCATTTCTCGGCACGTTTTATATCTCGAAGTTTCAGCAATAAAAATTCATATAAATAATTTTTTACTACATGACTTCAATTTATTAACAAAAGTGGCCCTCATTACAACTCAGAAGTGACCTACATGGCCCTCACAGTACCCTCAATTTGGGACTCCTTTTTTATATTATACTACAATGTTTTAATGCTAAATATCTTCTCCTATTGCCTCAGTAGTCGACATCGGTCGAGGGCAAACAGTCCGTACTTTTTCAATCTACAGTTTTACCCAGCAATCCCTTACTTTCCCCGGCGACAACCCCATCCCTCTTTGGATGGCAAGCATGTCAGGGAAAGCCATCGGTCGTCCGAAGAGGTGAAACCAAAGAAGAATCGCGCCGCTGCAGCGCGCTGGAGAGGACGCTCCCACTTGACCCACAGGTCTTTGACCGCCACGTAGTGGAGGTCCCTCTCACCCGTGAATGCTGTGACGACCCACCCTTTCCCTATTCCTGTCCCGCCCATCTTTGATCCTTCCCATCCCCGTGTTAAAATTTCCTCGTGTTAAACTCCTCAAAAACTAAATCTGTCATCATTGGTAACACCAAGGCAGTATCTAATCTAAATTTTACAGTACTGCACATGACAATGGTCCATGAAGTGAGCATACCGTTCGGTAATAGTGTAAAAAACTTAGGGCTTACATTAACCATGAACCTTTCTTGGAAAGATCTTACGATTTGGATATCCGACAAAATAAATGCAATATTACATCAATTAAAAATCCATAAAAATCTATTGCCTTTTCAGCTAAAAAGGAAACTAGTCACCTCACTAATTTTTCCTTACTTAGACTACTGTAGTCTTGTGTATAATGACTTAGCTGAGGAGATGAACACTAAGCAACAGCGTCTGATGAACTCCTGCGTAAGGTTTATCTTTAACCCACGGCGAGATGAACATATTACCCCGTATTTCAAAAATCTATCCTGGATTGATATCAAATCGAGGAGAAAATACAATATGGCTTGCTTTATGTTCAATCTCCTCAAGCATGGGAGCCCACAGTATTTAATTGATCTTTTTCCCCCTAGCTGTAAATATACAAATGTAGTGACAAGACAAGACACGTGTTTTTTGTATGCCCCTCAGTTCTGGACAGCTACATTTCAAAAATCCTTTACAGTCGTAGCTTCAAGTTTGTGGAATGACCCGCCAAAACATATTAAAGACAGTGCAACACTCGCAATATTTAAGAGAAAGCTTATCAAACATTTACTTGTTTGAGACCCATTTACTTAGATCATGTTATTTTGTAATGGATTTTGTTCATTGATATCTGTGGTAAATTTGTGTTTGAAGAAGTAATTTAGTTTTCTTTTTTACTCTGGTTGTTGTACGATTCCATTGTTAATTTTTATATGTACAAAGTATTCTTTATTGGGTTCCTCATGGTTTGTTGTATTGATGACATTGCTAATTTTTTATATGAACGAATTAGTCTTTATTTTTTTTTGATGGAGTATATAATTTATTTTCTTATTATTTGTCCTTGCACAGCACATTATGTACTGCTTTTTTCTAAAGGAATGCACTCCTAGAATAATAAAATTAATTTATTATTACATATTATTATCCCCTGCCCCCTCCGCAGAAGAGCTTCAAGGGTGGAGGAGGTCCGCGTAATTCGGACCAGCGCACTGTAATTCTACCGATAGCTTAACGTTGTATTTACTTAGACACATTTAATATGATTTCATTGACAAGGGCGCTAGACAGACAGCCCCCGCAATCCGGGGGGCCCGCGAGTTGGTATGTTGGAGTCTGCGTCCATGACCCTTGATATTTGATGTCACTCCTTAAAGGATTATCCGTGGCGTATGTTTCTTGCGTATATGAATATTGAACCAAGGCGAAGGATATTTCAGGTGATATTGACGCTTATTCAAATTTTGAGACGCAATTTTTCTAGAAATTCATCACCCGAAAATAAAAAATTCGAGTCACTGAAGTCAGGCCTGAAAAATAAAAAAAAACTGGATTGCAAACTGTGGCCCACATTCTGAAATTTTAGGAGTTTCATGCATATGATATTTAAAAAGGGTGAGAAATTGAATCCATGAATTCATCTGCGCTAGGACTTATTCAGTTATATTTTACGCTTGGCAGCTCGCATTACATGACTTATTTCGTCTACTCTACTCCGTCGTCTACTCGTCGTACTCTAGCGATGAAGCGTCAGAAGTTTTAAGTATTCGAAATCACTGAATTTTTCTTTATGTGAACTAATGTGAAACAATATTTCCCCATATCTGGGAAGCCAAAATATTGCAATAACTAAAGTCAGTCACGGGGAAAGTTGAACCAAGTCTACTTAAGATTTGCAAATTTTAAGGTTTATGATAGTTATAATGGGTAAGAAAAAGGTAAAAGGGCCAGCGAGTTTTTCTTGGGGTGGGGGAAAAGGGTGAGGCTGGGTAAAGCTGTTACGGCACTGGTCGTTCGGGTGTTCCTTTTTAAACGTTTCACCTCCATATTTCAAATCTCAGTCTCGGGTGAGGCAGGCTCAGCGGAATGGTCCGTCTCTGATGTAATTATTTCTTATGGGATAAAATCGGGACTGCATAATTACTTTCACTGGCTGTAATACAGCAATTGGTGTTCGTTTGTCGTAAATCATCGAGGTAAGCGTGGTAAAATTCCCAAAAATCTGCCTCAAAATGCTCCTGTGAAATTCACTCATGTGTGGTTTTTTTCTCTTCGTGTAATTTGGACCACCTCAGAGCGTGTATTTTGGCCCAGTATTCCATGATTTACGGCCATATGTTAATGTTAGCAACTATTACGAGAAAATACGGATATAAATAAAACTGAAGGATGTACATGGGAAATTGAGAAATATTTTTTTGAAGGACACCTTGGAAGCATAATGATTTGGTAATTGGCTTTTAATTTTTTATCAGTAAGCATTCCTAACGTCACACTTGATATATTCAAAATGCGTTCACTAATTGTAATAAAAAAATATTAACCAAATTAATTGCTCGTAATTTTTTTTAATTAAATAAATACACAAAAAGTAGTGGAACAGCCGTCTAATCAGTCAAAGTTTACAAAAATACGCCACTCACTTGAGATCTCCGTTTCCTGAAATTTCCCTCATCCCTTTTGTCATCCCTGATATTTCCTCCTTGGCTTACACCCCATTTCCACTGCGACAGGTGGGACTGAAGCTGTATACATTTGAAAATGTAACCGCCTTTTAGCACCCACTGTGTTCGAATTTCTAACCACGGTTGGCGGACCCTCATTAGCCAGTAACGCGGGTCAGAAATCGTAATGGGAACACTAGTTTCGCATATGTCAACAAATGGCAAATGTATTTCACACCTTGGACTGGGTTCAGATATCGCAACGGAAGTTTCGAGTTGAAATTTACACAATTGGCCGTCAACAGGACATTCGTTACGTGGTTCATTACTTCCCACCTGGAACGTAGGCTGTTTATCCAGCATCCTCAAACCGTTGTGAGGAAGACTGTAATGGAAACTGAGCATTACTACTCGGCGTACAATGCATGTCCCAACTCCCCCTTTCCCTAGCTCATCCTTCCCTCCAGCACGACCCCATTCTGACTCCCTCCGTCATCGAGGCCTGGTTGAAGCCGACCTTTCCTTCACTACACAGGGCCCACGCCGAGGGCGCGCCATCACTTCGAATATACCGCGAGAAATCTCCTTCCCGGAAGGAATTGGACACCGACTATAGTGTGTGGAGTGGCCTGAACACCGCCCAACATCGGCGCCTCCGCCCGTGCGTTCCGTTGAAAGATATTTTATGTATTTTTTTTCTTAGCCCCGAAAACAGCGATTGATAAGTCCCTTACATCGGGTGAAATAATAATCAAAACAGACAAATAAATAAAACCATATCCTGAAAGGGGAATTATTCACCCAGATGGGGCTCAAACCTGCGACCCTGGGATTAGCAGACAAGGACTTACTCCGTCGCCACCAGAGGTCTCACAAGACCGCCCAGAAACGTCTCAGATGGTAGAGATTGGATTTATTTCACTGCAACACTTACATTAAAATGTGGACAGCCCTAATTTGACCGCCAGGCACGGGACGTCCGATTTCATCGCCTGATCAATCATCGGCAACATTTCTTTCCGATCCACTTCGGATCCCGTCTAGAGTGGCCACTTGCATTGCAGCCGATAAGCAATCATGAATATTCGTCCCTCTCTGCAGACGTTTTGGGACCCCCCTTGCAATAATAATTTCGTGTCCGAGCAAAAAATATGTGTTTATCGACCAGGAAAACTAACAAGAGGATCCGTTTTTCTGAGAGACTTCTGTAGAGGACATTAATCGCCAGAATTTGGTAGTTTATTTGAACATTTCTGGTTACAGTAACTGATAAATCCTTTGAAACTTTTCTAGAAACATTCTAAAATATTGCGATAACTGCTTTGCATCACTTTCTGAATCGTTGAGCAGATGACTCTCACCGAACTCCTGAAAATTCTCATCTTAAGTCCGAGAAAATAACGTCTCGTTCAATGCGCTAAATACTTTTATTAAATATCTTCTGATAAAAGATGAAACCGCTACCTTGAAGTACATGATTGCAATTCCTATTGTTTTTAGCTAATTACATGCACCCTTGCTCTTCTCATTTTTCTCTTTTACTTTTGGAGCAGTGAATCGCTTATATTTGGGGCAGACCACGCGCACATCTCCCAAAGTCTCCGTCGTTGTGTTGCCACTGCTCTGCGAAGCCGATTCTTCCCGGAATATAGTGTGGCCGAAGAAGGTTGAACCTAAGTCGCTGCGGGACTTACGGCCGCAACCGGCGGAATGTCACTCCCCGATGACCCAAGACTTGGTAATCTAATCTAACGGAGTTATACCTCCCTTGCAAACTAATAAGCGAGTTCTTATCTAAGCTGGCATTAATAATGTCCTTAAGGTAGTTTGAGCGTGATATCATTTCACCTAAAATTCAATGAATTTTATCTCATTTTAAAGAAAAATATCTCACATTTCTGAAAATTTCGAAATATCTGCCTGTATCCGCAATAATTTTCGAGACATTTGCCAACAAATAATAGTCATTTTACAGGGGAAATGGTTACGGTTATAGACTCCAGAGAGACTTTATCTACGGAATGAGAAATTTCTAGAACCTACATATCTTCAGGAATTTAATACATAACCACATTTATACATAACTATTAGCTAGGAATTTAATATATATCTACGGAATGAGAAAGTTCTAGAACCTACACATCTTCAGGTACCTTTGTTTGTGATTTTTAACAGGTAGATTTAATTCAATGTATTTATTGCTGTTGCATACAAGTCTGTGTTGCCATTCAGACTAACGTTTTTCTTTCCAAGTATGTCCTTCCTTACTTAGTATGAACTTCCTTACTTACATATTCAATAATTTTTGAGACATTTACCAACAAATAGTAGTAATTTTTCATGGGAAATGGTTCCGGGTATGCACTCCAGAGAGACTTTATCTACGAAATGAGAAGTTTCAAAAAATATAGATATCTTCAGGAATTTAATAGAGGGTTACCTATATAGATATTTTGAATAGATATCTTAAGGAATTTAATAGAGGGAACCTTTTACGTTCTCTTAATTATATTAAAACATAAATAATTTATTCGCTGCTGAAAAATCCGATGTGAAGCCTATTTCCCCGGTTAGCGGAATTTAAAAAAATAGTCAAACTAAAGACTTATGAATGCATATTTTGTTCATTGCAGGGAATTCCATTTATGCATATAAAACAATATGTTTTCTCCATAAACATACATGTAGTGACTTCTTGCTTCTTACAGCTGCAGAATCGATAAGATGATATTCAGAAACTGTTTCTATTATGGCAAGAAAACAATATCACTCAGACTATCTTAAGATAAAACCATTTCAGCGATTCATCCACGCCTTGAAAATTCGGAGACAAAGAAAGGAGTCTTTTGGGATGAATCCCACGAAATGATCATGTTAAATCACTGCAGCCCTCGTGGTGGGACTACCACACTCAGATAGACCGTGTTGGTTGACGAACTACCTTGCAAATCGTCATGCGCATGGCGCTCATGCATCGTCTAAAATGACAAATTCAACGCATTAAAAATCATGCTCGTAGGTTTTTGAACAAAACTGGAGCTAATTCTATTTTTGAACCCGTGATCCCGTAAATGATCCCATGTCATGAACGCACGACGTCAAACCGGTTGGTTTTAATGAATTTAACCACCGGAATTCAATGGAAATAAAATTATTTATTTGATTAGACATAGGAGATCTGATGATTCTATTCATGTGATTTGGTCCATATAAATTACTCATAATTCCAAATTATTCATACTATATGCAAAGGTGATGCTTTAAAATGATATTTACAGATGATAAATTGAAATGATGCGTCAAAAGATATGCCAAGAAAATTTTATTCAGAACGTTCTGAATGTTACGGGAGATTGTATTAAGCGTAATGCACCCCTATAGAGCGAGGATAATTTCGTATTGTTTTTTCTAAATAAATTCGCAAATGATAATCTCCTGTTGCTCTCATGTCATTCACTACTTTACTTAACTCTTTTCTGCTATCACAACTACCAAGTAATGGAAGTACTTATAGCAGTTGTCAAGTGTCAAACCTTTAAATAATCCGCTTTCATAGTCCGATGAATATTTTGAGCACTTCGGGAGTAATTGAAATTATAGTGCTCTAACGAACTCTTGTAAATCATGTGCCATCTTTCATGGTTGTGCCAGGTGAGATTAAAGTTGACATTAAATCGGTCCTCCATCATCATTCAAAAAATACGGTTGGTCCTTAATCAGAGGTCTATCTTGAACTAGACTTTGTATTCCTTGAAATCATCTCCTCTCTATCCAGTGTCTCTCCAGACTTTCTGTCTCCTAGCTTTCTGCGACATAAGAATGGCGACCACTCTAGTAAGGGGCATTGTGGAAAAGGTCGTTAAAAATACAACTTTCCGGTCCATCACTTGCAGCTTGACTTTCCTCGGACTAAGGTAAATATACGCGCCTAAAAACTTCGGCCCCACAATTAAGCACCATTTTACGATAAACGATGCCCTTATAAATTGCTACTATCTTTCGACACCCATAGGCTGTGATAAAAACCACTTCTTTGGCCGGAAATTTTCCGTTTATTTATATGAACTATTGATTCGACATACTTATGCGCAGCCCTTTAGCGCAGAAAATTCTTGGGAAGTTATTCACCGTGTAAAATAGACTTTCTTCCTGGTCTTAATTGAAATCCATAAGCAAATTAATGATAGCATGATCATTCGAATGATCATTCACCTTGTTAAACGGCCATAAGACAGCACTTTCGAGTTTCTTACGCCTGACGTCATTCCTCAAGGCACATTCTCTCACATATGGTAAGCGATGCATATATTGCCTTAATTTTGACGCCCAGTGGGACACCAGCCTGTCAGTGGAAGCGCGATGGATTTCTGTCGGAGCTACGTCTACCTTGTATACAAACCTCCAGAAGAGTCATTCTTGGGATCGACTTTTTGATAATAATTATAATAATCGCCGCATGTTCGCTTATTATTACGAGTTTACCAGGACGCGAAAAAGATCGTGATACACAAACTGTTTTTCAACATGCATGTTCTGAAAATGCCACATAGCGTTGTGTGTTACTACTGCTGAATGGTCAATTATACTCTGCCTGAGTTAATTATAGCAGCACTCTCGAGAGCGTACGCTCAAGAAAATAACGCGCGCTAAATTGTATCTCTATTACCTCCGTAAATAGGTAAGTAAATATTTTCTTTAAAACTACCAAACCGTTTCTCCAGAGATTCGGTATTTAGGGTTTGTAGAGGACAAAACATTCATTAGACCTAAGGCGTTAGGGCCCGAGGGCACCCAAAATGAGCCCATACTTCCCAAAGAAAAGCATTGAAATGAGTAAATAGGTTTCTTTTTTTTTCTCGTTTAATTACTTGTTATCACGGTACAGGGTATAAATTTTCACTGTTGGATAGCATAATGAATGAATTAATTCTTGCTATTTATTTTGTTATAAAAGTCATCTTTGTTCAAATTTTTAATTTTTAAATGACAATTTTATCAATTTTTTTCATATTTCAGCATTAAAATTTTTCCCTGGTTACCGGAACAATTGCTATTCACCGGAAAATTCACCCGGGCGTTTTATCGATATTTACATGTGTATGTACATATTTGCTGCTTCGTCCATGCGTCCAACGCCACCCGATTAAGTTATTTGCAACTAGACCTTACTCGTTGTACAATGTACCTTCTGTTAAATAGCTGTCGGATCAGTAAAGGACTTACAAAGGCGTTTCTGTATTCTATTCAAGTTTGTTTCTCGTACACTTTTTGTAATGCAGAAATATAGGGTTCCCTTGCAGACTGGAGGCCATGGCATTGCGTTCGATCATTATCCATACACTACCATTGACTCAAGGGATTTTCCCTGGGCGCGTGACGTCACGGTCCCTTGTAGAGTGTTATCTCGGTGTTCTTGGCCTCGTCCTGCCCTAATTGCTGGACCACCGTTTTTGCGGAAGATGCTCCGCACCTTTGTTCATTCGATCCCGTGCCATACACGTGGGTTAGTGGCGGTATGTAGATCCTGAATGGACTATATTTTTGTCGCTGACGTGCTTAAACGAAAAATTTCATCGGTTGATACATCACCAGTGTCCTTCTGTGATCATTCAGCAGTCCTCTTTGATCTCGATTGTCTGGAGTCGCTCACCCCACTCCTTCACTTTCGCGAATAGACGCGAGAATTTTTGTGGAATAACAGTTATGTGAAGCAGTTCGGGTTCGGGCCGCTCACCTCATTGCTGTACTTCGCCCTAACAAGAAGATTCAGGGAGGTGTGAACGAGAGGATTCTGGGAGGATTGCGAGGAGGAGTCTTCAAAGCGAGGACCGCCTCCACCTGCAAACGATTGAAAATCGAACGCCGTCGGAAGATATACATCAACATAATACCCTGCGAATAATCCTCAATAGGGCGGGACAGGGGGTGAGTCGTCACAAGCATGCATTAGGTGAATGCAACTTAGGTAGTGAATTGTCTAATGCAGGTTGGTAATAATTCACCCTCTGCCACATACCCTTGAGGAGGATTTACAGGGTATATGTACACTGCAACTGCTGATATATTAGCAAACGGCTGAAAAATTTCAGGAGACTTCATTTCTGAACTACGCGCTACACTAAATGCATGTTACCAGCGCCAGATTGACGCATAGACTCGGTGGGACTACCCTTTCCTCTTGGCACCATAGGCCCGGACCTACCGGGCCTAGCACGCCGAAAGGACCAGTGCCAGGAACCAGCGCCAGATTGACGCATAGACTCGGTGGGACTACCCTTTCCACTTGGCACCATAGGCCCGGACCTACCGGGCCTAGCACGCCGAAAGGAATGGAGGCGTAGTGCTGGGGCTCCCGGGTGCTCCGACTGGTGGAATCTCAATTATGTTGGGCGAAAAAAATACTTGACTAAAAACGCACAAAGTAAAACCGAAGAAGAGGGGAGGGGAGCACCGAAAAGTTTCTGGCTTAGGGCACTGCCACAGAGTAAGCATATACAGAGAGGACACAAGGTGGCTTCACCATTGTATTCTCTGTAATGGAAAATGCGCTCAGCGGCCATATTGAAAATAAGTGAAAATATGCGGCAAATTCAAAGCTAGTCTAGTGCCTATGACTTGCCATCCACCTTAAACTAGAAGTTTTAACGTTCAAATTACCTTAATATGCCAGTAATTAAAATTATTGAGCAATAGCTACATGGCATTATGGTATGGCTTCATGATATGAAGGAAACATCCAGTGACATTAATGCATATCGCCTCTGCAGGTTGACTATTGGCATATTCTGTCTTTCCATGACTTCCGAGAGATGTTTCTCAAATCAACAGGCGAATTGATGTATTCCCTATTGATATTAGTGTTTACCTCAGATACCAAGAGATATCCTCACAATTCAATGGGAACCACATGATTAACATGTGTACCATGCAAGGGAAGATTCCCAAAAATTTAAGATATCGACTAGGTATTTATTATGAAACTCCCAATCTATGTAAAAGCAAAATAAAATAAATTGCTACAACTGCTGATGACCTGAACAAGATATACAGTGAATAAGAATATTCAAGTTAAACCAAAGAATTTTTTGAAAATCATGTTCATTAAATTAACTACAAGATATCCGAAAGGGAGATTATTCTTTAATAAAAACTTCCACTTCACACATTTTATATCTCAGTCATCACCTACCATATGAGAAAATAGGACAACATATTTACTCTGCCATTACATATTCCAATTATTCTTCCTTTAGCGCATATAATAGAATAATACTGCCCCATATTATACTGTGTCCACATTGCCAAAATTGTAAGGATGAGGGTAAAAGGAAACATGGACCAAACAATTAAATTAATCAAAACTCATGTATCTTAAATAAAGTTGATTTATTTTGATCGTCAGATAGAGCATTATTTTCACATTTTTTGTGCTACATAATACAAACAGCATCAACCTTGTCCAGCTTTCTAATTTTTCTTCGATTGCCTATGGTACCTCTATTCATAATTCTGAAAGAATGATAGAGCTTCATTCTTATAAAAAGCTTCTTACAATACAAAAGAGGAAAGTTTGACATTGACTTTACCTCGTTTTTCTTCTGCAATGAAAAATGTTTTTCCCTTCTCAAAAATTATCACTAAATCCTTAATTTTTTTAGGCAAATACCTGTCAACAACAGACTCTAAAGAATTTTCCCTTTCAAAATCCTGAAGCTTGCTAATCAACTCTTTGTTTTTCTTCTTTAAACGATGGATTTCAACCATCTGCCTATTGATGACCTTCTTCAACTTGCTAATGGTATCAGCATCAATGCTACTGGGACTGGATCCAGGCAGGTCATCCACATTAAGTTGAGCTTCAGCATTATTTATTTCTGGCAGTTGTTCGGCATCTAAAATAACCACACAAAGTTGGAAATCACAAAGTGCTCAATAATTCTAAATGAATAATTCGTTTCTCGAAATTTTACGGTAAATCTATGGAATTTAGATTTAACAGACCAAGGCATATCATTCATCGGCTGTAAACATATAATATTTTTCAACTGAGAGCCTATTTTATTCTTACCATATTTTTTTTCCTATTAAAGTTCATGCAAAATTTCAGATATTGAATGCAAATAATTAGACTGAGGCCAGTTTTCACCGTCCGAATACTTACAGCTTCATCCCAATCACTGATTTTTATCTATCACTATTCATTGTTTCCAATCCATAACCATTAAACTACCATTTATCAGAAATCGTAAGAAATAACGCTAATTAAAAGCACAGGTAACTCATCTATGTTATTCTTGAGTTTCTTACTTCCTTGTTCAATTGGTAATTTAAAAAAGAATATTGTCGAATTGAAGAAAAATAGATAGGTACTCATGTGTTGCCACTTAAGCTCTTTATACCATCCTCAAATAATCAAACATTCAATCTGGAATCCACCATTTCTGAAATATCCTAAATAATTACAGATTCACTAATTAATGCATCATAAATTGGATATTGCTTACAGTCAATGAATACGTGAACCAAATAATCGATGATTAACGAATTATCGAACATCCACCAATCATTAATTATTTATGGCGTTTATGAATACCAGCCTAAATGATTAAATAGGCATAGTTGGATAATAGCAAATAAGAAAAATAATGGAACTGCAGGGTCTTATCATTTTTTGGTTCGGTGTAAATGAACATTGTTCCGATAGCACGAATGTTGCTCATCCGAGTGAATAACATTTTTAAACGAAAATAAACTGATAAATTCATAATAACTGACCTTTAATACTCTTCGCACAAGGATCTGCACATTGCCTTGGCTTTGGAGGTTTTCTTCGGCTCGCCACGGTCGGTAGAGGATTAGGCTCGTCGAAGGTGCTCGGTACCGCTTGGCTATGCAACCGGTTTTTCAATAAATTTCGGAACATTACCCCTTCGAAGTTCACACTACAAATCCGACAGTTATTATGCAAATTACTGGCGGTTTTGGTTTCCAAATCCGACCGACGGCAACGAATCACCCATTTCTTGGACCTACATTAAGAGCACATCTTGTTATCAAACCTTTTTCGCAATATCACTTAATAAACATATAATACACTAAAAAAGAACCCTCATTTCCCCGATTTAAATGCAAGACGAGCAGAAATTAATGAAATAACTCACCTCACAGGGTCTTTTGGGAAACTGAAGAAACTTAAATTTTCTTCTTTCATTCCAGAGTTATTTTTGCAGTTTATGGTTGAACACCATACAAAACCGCTTTTTCTAGTCTTATTTTTCTCCTCGTTCATTTTCCACGAGTCCTTCCATTACTAGCCGCTATGTAAATTCCGCAAAATAACTGAAGAGCTGCTTTATTTTTCATATAACTCAACTCTCAGCCAACCTCGCACTACTACAACTCAAGTCACAGTGGTCACAATTCACTTGTTTAGAACATGGCGGAAAGCGCAATGAGATTATTACCACTTTCAGCGCCATCTGTCCTCTCTATATCTTTACTCTGTGCCACTGCCTTCTACATATTTGGTTCTACATGCTGCCAGTGTAAGCACGTTAGAATTAGCGTTTTTGTATTACCACACAAATGCAGAGAGGTACAAGAAATGCACCGAAAACATACGGGGCCTACTGTTAGTGCAAGGAATAAGTTGAGGGTAGTGGCATTAATGAGTGATACAGCTGACTAGCAACGCTATTCATCGTAAGAAGTAGTTAAAAAGACATTGACGAAATCAACTCCTTTCAAATGCCAGGCTATATCGTAGCTTTTGAACATCCAGACGCGTCCACAAGACTGTGAGATGCAGGTATCGTCCTTGAAGGTTCTTGTACTCGGCCTCGAAATGAAGAAATGCGCCCCAGTGGTAGTGGCTGGATGTAGAATACCTGGGACTCGTTCCATCTCGCCTAACCACGGAGATCCATTCAATTTTGTCGCGAGGTCAGCTGGCCCGACGTGAATTTCTTTGAAGAAGGCAGCCGCCAATTCCACACGCCCTTGCAAAAGCACCCTCCGTGGAGGTTAGTCCCTCCCAACTCTGCCATCTGACCTATGCGGCCTCAAGGTGGCTCGAATAGTAATCGTGGGCCCTTGAGTGCATACTCTAAAATTTTTAAGTACTTAAGTCGGAAATATTTTTGGACCACGTTTTATTTCATTGTATCGGTTCATTAGTTGAGATTCACCATACTGGCAGTAATGAAAATTATACTTTTTTGAGTATTTTTCCAGCTGATTGGTAGGTTTTTGAAGAGTACTTATCCTTTCGTTCTCCCCTGTATTACTCTCCACAAAATACCCTCTCATTTAAGTGATACAAGATGATTAACGCTAAGGAAATGATACAAGAGCGATATATCTTAACGTCTTCTCCTCAATTAAAGCAAGTTATCACCAGAGTTTTCGGCAGTCTTTTCGAAATTTTGACAAATATATTTCGAAACCTCTTTCTCCGAAAATTTCATTTCGCATGACACTGTAATTTGTTATAAATGTTTTAATGGTATTAAATGTATTCATTTGCGTTTCAAATACCAATCTCCGGATGAATAATCGAATTATAACAAAGTTTATCTGATATAGCATGAGACTGCATGTTAAATAGTATTAAAATGACAAATTGGAGTCAGATACAATTTTTTCATTCTTATAACTAATGAGAACACGTGCACAATGTTTCATGTGAATCTATGCTTAATCACATATCGCTCCTACTACATTAAAAGAGGGAAGTAGCCTCTCATTCTTTTAATTTCGTCAAATGAATTCCTGTTTTTCAATTGATAAGCCCTTGTATTACTAATACCACGCAGAAAATGTATTGCATGCGCTTCCGCCAGACTAGGTCCTGAGTGATAAAAATATCGCCCATCCGGGATTCAAACCCGAGGTGAGGTCTCTGCCCCACTACCACGAAGGTAATATGCTACAAGATTTAATGTAGGAGGTTAGACATGCGAGTTAGTGTGAATCTCCGTCGCAAGATGGGACGACGGTCGTAGGCCGTGAGCGCGACCTCCTGAGCATGTATCGGGAACAATGTCGGAGCGTGGAACTTGATAGTCCCTCCCCTTCCCAATCTTCCTCTCTCCCTCCACAGCGGAACACGACACCACCGCAGCTGCGAGCTTCGGTCATGGAGCTGGCTCATTTTTCTTCGAGAGCAGAGTATCAAGTTGCAATTTAAGTGTTATCTTACACATCTCACCTTTCAGTCGCTTCCAAAGGAATATTTTCCTTGGAATACTTGGGCCGTTTTCGAACTTGGCAAACGCCTAGTTAATTTGATATCAAGATATCTTGATACCTAGGCAAGCAAAGTGAAATGCTTACTTGACACTTTCGTAGCCCTTGTACGGTGAAAGAGACATCATGCGGCCTTCATCTCGTAAAACATACGAAAAGCGCCATCCGTGTCCATTATTTTTGTGGTTGATGAAAGTCGATTGCTTCTTTAAAATGCTACCCATCCGTATGCAACAAATTAAAAGGGAATATAATTTTTTAAATCCTATTGCTTATGAATAAAATAATTCTCATATACCATTATGTGGTGAATAACTATTATGCTTCGATTGCTAGGGTCTGCTGAAATGGACGACATATCACTCACTGTATTTCACTACAGACAACGTCTTTATGTACAAAAAGGCATTATAATATTCCTTGTCTACATGAAAAAACAGGTTACAGTATTTTAATATATTACACTCCGAACAAACTACCTATGATCTTCGACTGATAAATACGCGCGTTGTAACTAACATAGGTAATTAAGTTGAAAACAAATTACATTTACCCTAATGGTTTATTGTCCCTTTTCTTTGATGAATGCAGTGAAAACCTCTCCAATGTCAACGTTAATAACAATTATGATGTTCGTTAGCTAAAAATAATGCTGCCAATGAAATCATGGCTACCATAGAGTACTTTCCATCGGACCATAATTCTGTCACATAATTTCTTTCATCATTTTTTCATTTCATTTCTTTTCCTTCCAGAGTAAGGAAGATAGATTTTGTAGGTTCAATGAAGTAAACAAGGATGGTACATTTACAATGTATGGAATTATTCACACAACTATTAGGTACCAAATCTTTTATCAGTGTATTCACATTTGAAAAGCCTTTAAACATAGCGAATTCATCAATTTTTTCGCAAAAAATAATAAATATCACACAAATATACGTAGTAATGATAAAATAGTATCCATTTGAAAGTTTCTTCACTTCTATTTTCCATACAAGCCCATATTATCACACCCCGAGTTCGAACTTAAAACCTAGCAAACATAACATGTCTCCTTTTTCGTTGACTTGTTATCTTTCCTCGATAGCTAGTGAACAAGCGCATGGTGATGACGCGTCCATGACGTCATAGCTTTCGATGCGTACTAGGTTTCAAGATAAGATTGCTTGATTTGCCAAGTTCGAAAACGGCCTTGGTTGCTTGGAAAGACATCTTGGTTATATCCCCATGTAGCGAAAAATATCAATCTTCCCTTATCGCACCTGCCCTAATGTTTGAGAAGCTGAATAATTTGCTTTTTGCAATAATTAATTCTATCTCGTTGTTCACTACTCATTTATTTATCTTTTGATTGTTATTCAATGAACAGTAATATCGCTATCGTCTTAGACTTTCCCGTAGAAAATGCAGTCGTCGACATAGAATTCGGCAGAGAGTTCGTTTCCAAGACGAACTTACTGACATTTACCCCATTAGAAAGTCTCTTTCCATAATATCATCCTTTTTTTAGTTTCCGAATCTTTTCTTTTAGTTTATCGTAAGGCATGTTGCTGAAGGTCTTGGGCTAGCATAACCGCATGTACTTCTTGAACCCTATCTAACCAATTGTATATTTACTGACAGATCCCAAATTGCCGAGTTACGTAGGATTACCCCTTGAGTAAGGATATTTTGGGTTTTATACAGCCAATTATTATCGTCCCACGCAAATAATTAGCAATATATTTTTCCATAAAGTTACAGGTTACAGATGTTTGCTGATAGATCGCTAGTTCTCAACAAGTGATTTATTCCCATCCTTGAGGACGGGGATATTATGTTCATTCTTCAAATCATATGGAAAGTAATGGTTATTTAAGATTAAGCTTAATACGGCTCAGATGCATTGTTAATGGCCTTTAATCCAAATTTTACAACATCACTTGGGATGTCTTCCCGGCAAAAGAACTTCGTCAGTGGCACCGGCATTTGTTGTTTTTGTGTTGATATTGTGTTAAGGCGCCAAATTGTGATGGGCATTTTAAATTTCTGTGGTAAATAGCATACACTTTTACAAACGTGGATATATTGAATTAATTCGATCACAAAACTCGGCCGTGGCTTTTTCTATATCACAAATGTATCGATAGGCTATCAAACAATTCGTCAGTACACATTGCTCCATTCATCAGCGATAAGTTTGCCGATAATTTCCGATGCGCGTCATCTTCAACCCGTGGAATGGAAACTATTCTAGCAGCACTCTTATTTATAATCTTAATTCACACGAATATTTCTGCAAAAGTTAATGAAAGATAAAGCCTTAAATGACCATTTATTATAGTAAGTACATAACCGGCGTAGATATAATAAACTGAACTCAATGTTGCACAAACAGTTACCAGGTGCGCATGCCGTGGTTAATTAAAACTGTTCGTATCTGAAAAGGCAATGTTATTCAGCTCAAACTGAGGGGCAAATATCTATTCAAAATAGAAATGGCCGCACAGTGGAAAGAAAGGAGGAAGTCGGGAAGTAATGGAATAAATTAGAGAAATTATTAGGCAGATTATATTCTTTCAGAAGAAGGCAGAAGGCGGACATGATAATTGTGGAGTATGGGGTGATGCAGCAAACTTATCTTAGGAATCAATATTTGTAACTGCTGATTAAATTGACCAATTATAGTGAATGACTAACAATTTCTATAGCTGAAAGTAGGTTATTTTCCGTATCTTTTTTTACAAACAAAAACGGAAAAAAATGCATTATTTTGAAGGAAACTCCGGCTCACGTAAATCCATTGATCTACTTTATCTAGGATCTTTTATTTCCAGCTGGAGAATTTCTTTATAAAAAACTTAACTTATGCACCATTTTTCTGTCCAAAAGTCACCATTCCCTAAAATCCTGTTAATTCTGCAATCATTCTTAGTCCATACCACAAAGTCCCAGAATGGGGCGCCGGTTACATGTAGCTGGCCATCAATTTGGTAGTAATAATTGAGGTTTGTTTTTAATTGCAGACTTTCGTCAAGACAAGTGTCCTAAATTTTTTTCGCTGCTTTTTCCAACGTCAACTGTTCTGCAGAATTAGGGCATTTTACCTCAATACTGCCCCTATCATCAGTGATGCCAACCGAAGAAGCGGCAAAGAAATATTGCTTGAGGTCAATGAACAGCCCTGAAGGAGTCACCTTACGTCCGGAGATTTCCACGTACTGCCTTATCGCTTTGTTTTCGTGAAGCTGCTTGCATTGCGTTGCTTCATTCTGAAACTTGCGGTCGTACAGAAGCCGTCTCCGCCTTTTGCAGATTATTCCAAAGTTGGATAAAGTCATTCGATTAACTCGTTCCCCCATCACCTTTCCTTCTCACATTGGCCCTTAGTGTCCTTCTCCAGTTGATCTCTAGAAGCTGTAGTCACTTTTAATTTTTCCATGAATTCTTCTACTCCTTTATCATATTCTTCACCATCCATGTCTAATTTTTGACACATTACACCGAAACCTCACTTGTTCTTGTCTTCTTCTTTTGTTGTTTAATGTCTTGTTTGGCGAACAACTACTTAATTGCATTTATACGTAGTCTTCTGAGACAAGTGAATTCGACAGGATTGTGGAGACTTCTGCCTATGAGCGTTTCCCAAGTTGAATATCTCCACACGGGTCCTAGTTGGAAATCAAGACCAGAGCCGTAAGTCCCGTGTTGATATGATCCTCTTTTGCCCCAATCAACTTGTTTTCTGCCCGAAAATTTGGCCAAAAACATAAAATTTGGCCTAAGACATTCTGTACTGCATTGTTTTTCTGCACTGTTACTGGTGTCGTGTGATGTCAACTGCCCAGAATTTCGGATAAGTGGCTTAATAGCCACATCCATTTTTTCGAGGTATACTATTTCTTCCTCGGTAATAGCTTTCAACTTCCGATCGTCAGCTTGACAGAAGTAGTCTCGGCAAGACGCGTGACATCCAAATACGTGCTTGGGACCATTTTTTTAAAGCTTCGACCAGGGACTCAACGGTATTCCCTTCTGTACAATCACACGTAATAGCGCCGCGAGCTGCTTTTTTAATTTTATCATTTTTACTTTTGTAAGAATTATTTTGACAATGGGCCTCGCCTCCGCAATGTTGATCAATGCTTTGGTGAAGCGCTTCACTGCATGATTTGCGTATTCATTTTTTTTTAACGTTCCTAACATACGGCACTAGTTCCCGTACGTTTTTCATCACGCTTGAGTCTCCATCTCCAACAGAGCTAGCTGAACTAAACATGCACGTCAATTATTATTGAATTATCTTACATTATGGAACTGTGTCAACATACATTAAAGTTAGCGCTAACTTCAAGCAAGAACATCCAGTAACCTATGGGAATAGTAATTTTTAGCAACTAAAATGACTGTTTTTTTCGACTTTGTACTTAGGACTCGCCAATGCAAAACTGATAGAAAGTCCACAAGGTAGTGCATATCTACATGGTAATGACCTAGCTCAGCAAAGCAATGCCAAAGCAATGCCAAAGCATGCAGGTATGGCTTGGATAAGAGAAACCGTCAGCAGGGGCGTCCGAAGATTATGCCGTATGACCGGCATGTTGCTCCTCGATGGAGCTGATAAGGTAGTCGCGTCTAGGATGAGGTACTACTCCCGTTTGTAGCCAATGCCGCTATATGGGATACGTTCAGAGAGAGGCCGTGAAGTCAGTTGTCTAGCAGTCCGTGAGAGAAAGTCAAGAGGATGCGAACTCAAAACAGGAAAGTAGAGATGACAGCAGGAGCCGAGTCAAAGGTGGTGCCGTCAAACGCCGGATGATGCCGAGTCTTCAGTTCCTCCTCCACAGCGTAAAACCTCTCTTGCACACCGCTCTAGCTCAATCCTACCAAGTTCCTCCGACTTCATACCCTTCCCCTCCCCTCGGGGCCTTCCCCTCATTCCCCTCCAGTGGCCACTCATTACCTCCCCTCGAATCCCCGTGAGCACCTACACCTACTTGCCTATTTCGCCGTCGAGCCGCTCTTGATCGGCGCGTTTTCAGCTGGTTCTAACTTTCCTAATAACTTATTTAGTACTCAACTTATTTCCATTATATTAATTTTAATTTAATATTTAATATATTGCTTACGTCTGCCAGAGACAATTTTTTGTTCAAAGCAAAAAATGAAGCCAAATTTTACAATTTTGAGGTCTTAATTTAAAAAATTTCCAAATCTACGCTCTGGGAAACATAGCTAGCAGTTAACTTAATGAGAATGTGAAATTTGTTTTTCATTAAGAGAATTCCCCAATCTACAGGGAGTAAAGTCGTTTTCGACGCAATCGTATTTCGCCTTATAATGCCGGCCTGAAACTTTGGTATCCGAAGTTTTTCAGTAAATTTGCTGGTAAACAAAGAACCTCACTGGACCTGCCCACCGAATGATAATAACCAAAATTTTTTAATGACACGTGTCTATACATGATTTTTGCATTACAGAATCTCCTCCATTTACTTGGGATATTTGTAGTCTTACCTCGGGAACAAACCTTGATTACTATTTTTCATTTATTCCACCCATGACTGAGAATTGTATTTAGTAAAAAAATATATAACTTCGTCATTCTGTTTTTAAACAAATATTATTCGTAACTTCTTCTGACCAAAAGCATTGGAAATGAATTCGATTCCATATGAGAGAGTTTATTATTGAACTTTAAGTTCTACTTGGCAAAATATCTTCTTTTTAGATACACTTTATCCCAATCTGAGCTGAAAACGGTTCATAAATTTGAGTGAAGTTGTTAAATTCAACATTTATCAAGGTAACTTATAAATCCAATTCAATAGATTGTGAAAAATAAGTTTTGCGGTTAAGTAGCATAATTTTTCTCATAGCATTTTGCTGTAGACGTAATGATAGGGGAATGATTAATTACATTTGGAAACATTCTATTTATGCACCAATAAACAGAGCAAATACCACACGTGATGAATAGCCTTCCACTTAACACACTCTACTCCAATAAACGGTATAGGGTGGTTTAAGCATAGATTAGCCACGCACTTGGATTGTATAGCAAAATGAACACAAACGTTTTAAGTATCTGCGGTGTGATTCGAATGCATGCAAAAGCGATACTTCTATATCCAATTAAGAAAAATTGCACGTTAGCTATCATATGCTTCAGTTCAAACAAGCAAATTGTTACGACATTAATTACCTTTTTCAATGGTTTCAAGACAAACATGCTTATTATTTGTGTGCGTAAATGGTTTGGAAAAATTAAATTTGTGAACGAGAGATGAAGGGAAAAAATATTTACTTCAGATAGGAATATCTATTTTCAAGCAACTTTGGAATGATAGGCCTCTGTTCTCATAATGGATTTAAGCGGCGTTCCTTATCCATTTGCCGACGACAGTCGTTTCATCCTATCCTTTTCTTTTCCTCCGCCCCATAAATTTCGTGAGCACGATTGCATTAAGACAACGATTCAGTCCCTTATTCCCTAGATCTCGGCTCCTTCCCTCTATTAAAAGAGTTTTTCGATTCAAGTTTTCAATTCCTGCATCTCTTTATCTTTTCCATCTTTCCCCAACCGGCTCACCCCTTGGTTATTTTCTCGCTATCATCCTCCCCACCTCCACTGCCACTTCCCTTGTCTCTCTATCTCTTACCCCCTCGGCCGCAAACTCCCGCATAACTTTCTTTTTAACCAGCAAACCGTTTTCCTCCTCTTTACACCCCCCACTTCGACTCCGCCTTCCCAAGAACTCGGGCCCCCGTGATCGATAATTAATCGACCTTTTCTCCGACCGACCCAAACCTTCCTCCCCCTTCTTCTCCCAAACTTCAACTTCTCCGGACAGCCTAAACCTCCTCCTGTCTTACACCGCCAAGGCCCTCCGAAATTTCCATCCCTTAGCTCTCCAGAGGTAGCCACCTGCTAAGATTTTGTCGTGATATTTCAGAGTATTGAGTGATTATCGTCTCTTGTACTTTCCTCTTCTTCGTACGTATGTTGACAGCCAAATTCTCCCTCTTAGTTGTCGGCGGCTGGAATTGCCTCCTTTCTACGACTTTATAGTTTTCAGAATATAAGATGACCATGATCTAGCTGAAGGTGTTTGCTTTGTTCACTTTTTATTCTTAGATATTTGGCAATCAATTCTGGCTGGCTTACTACAAGCTCTCGCTTAAATTATCGTGTTCTCTCTCCCCCACTTGCTCTATTTGGCCAACCCGACGCAAAAATGTATGAATGGCTTTTTAAAATTTCCCTTCCACTTTTTCTAAAGTCATTTCTTGCCTATTCTCAAAGTTGATCATGTGTGGCTACTCTCATAAGCCGAAAATTATTTTATTATTAACTTTTTATGATAAATAAAATTTCAGCATTTACTACATTTTGTGCTCACTCTGTTTATACATCTCTCAACACAGAAATGTTTAGAGATGAAGTCATCACCTTTTGTTCTTCATCAATAATAATATTTATTGTCTCAATGTATAGTCCATTCACTCACTGTCCTTTAAAATTTCTCAACTGGCATTGCCTCCACACAAATGTTTTTATCGTCTCCTCATAATTTTTTCTTAACTATCATACTCATGCTATCACCAATGCTATTTCTGCTGCAAAAGTAAATCTTCACAAACATTACCACCCCTTACTAATTTAGTCAAATACGCATTTGGGTATATAATTTCACAGAATCTAATTTTTCAATGACTCTTTTTGGGATAAATATGACGCTGTTCTCTTTGGATTTTCTGGCACTATTTATTTTTTATTTATTTATTCTCACAATTCTGAAAGCAGTGCAACAAAACATTTTACACCGGGTGATTAACATTAAAAACTGATGAACAACAACACCCATGTCCTAAGTGGTGAAAAACCACCCAGGCGGGACTCGAACTCGTGGCTCTCGGACTGGAAAGCGAGAACTTCATCCCGTCGACACCGGGGTTGACAAAAATTATAATTTTTTATGAAGATTCTTTGCTACTATCCTATTATCCTAGTCGTTTTGCACCGCTCATAATAAACTTTATGATTAAAATAAATCAATTGATTAACACTTTTTGGGAAATATCAGGTGCATTTACAATTTTATAAACAAGTATTCAGGTAGTACTTACACTGTTCCTGTATTTTAATTCTATTTATTCCAATTCATCATCTCTGTGATGACAGGCCCAATCTCCTAAGATTTACAACAGTAAATTTTTACTTTCATATATCTTGGAGATTCTATCTTTTCAAAGCACTCAAAGTTGTATGTTTTACCGTCTTTCTCTTACTGTGAAATGTAAATAAACCTTTCTTTGAAATCTTTGGGGCCTCTTTTAGATACCTGTCTTCCTTTACTCGTCCTACTGTTACATTTCTCGTGCACTCTCCTCTTTAACAGGTCTCGTCTCTTCTTTCGCGTACTGCTCCATCATCACGTGGCTATTATTATGAATGTTTTTGCAGCACATACATAACAATATTGACTATGTATGTATGTCGTGCGTTGAAAACCCCATTATGAATCGCTCCATTGCTCCATGGCGGTATCCCAAAAAACACGTACTGTGCATCATATTATGCCCTTTCATCAAACTTTAACCCTCTATCACGCTGAGTGACCTAGAGGTAACATATAGAAGAGTTTATTTTTTCTCTCTGATCAGGTTTTTTTTACGTCTACATGCCTTTGTGACATCAATTGCACAGCTTGGCGACGAAAATACATGGTGGACGAAATAATCGGTGTATAGAGGGTTAGGTATGATATCATGCTGTATTGCAGTCTCATCAGTATGTATGGGAGACCCGAGGTATCCAGGACTGATTCCAGATATTTCAATAATTAGCCATTTAAAACACTCTTCATCGAAAAATATTTATATTAACTATTGGTACCTATTCTGGAAGAAAAAACATTTTATTCAATTTTTTATTACCTATTATAAGAAATGACCTAATCCACTCCATGATCTATGAGTATCTCGGGTCAGTCCCGAGGGATACAGTTTCCTATGTTTTCACTCAATGTTTTGACGGAAGGACGTTGAATTAAAAAGATTATGTTTGTTCTATTTACTCCATAAACCGCATTCTGCCAATATTCCAAGTATATATAAATTGATTTACTCGTTCAATCGTTGCATTAAATTGCTTCAATTTTCCTTTAGTATATATGATAAAAGAGAACTGATAAGTACTAACCAGGCTATTTCATTATCTTCCACTGAAATATTGAAACCGTTCCTCCGATTGCTACTCACTGAGAGTCAACGTTAGTTACGCCATTTCTTTCCTTGCCAAGGATGAAAACATATCTGTTAGTCAGTTCTAAAATCTTGAAATCTTATGTAATAAGTCTAGGTCCATCTATTCCAGTATTTCTTGAAGATAACTGCTGGATTAAGTTATATCATACGGTTTTTATTGATCTTTCTCTTGGCATTATGCGAATTATTATTGATTACTTTCGTTCATTAACGATCAAAGCTTTAAAGCAAACGATCGAATGTTTGTTTGGCTGGTCGTGTATTTGGTATTCAATTTCGCAATCCTTTTAATTCCGTTTTTAAATTTCGGATCTTTGAGTTCTTTTTCATTAAGTTTCAGATGCTTAACAGGAAAAAAAAGCAGTCTAAGATTATTTGTGGACATGAAAATACCAGTGTTCAGGTATAATGTGGATTGTTGAACTATTTTTCAGGTCGTTTAGTGTAGTAACTTCTCGATAATCTGAGTTTTGGATAAGAGACCATTACGACTTTTAACGTGTTCTTTTGATATACCAAAATCGATGCTTTGAAACATATCGAAGGCCTCTCTCCTCGCTTGGAAGCCACCTCTACTCAAACACCATACTTCGTTGCTCTGCTCCCCCCTTTCCTACTTCTGGTAGTCGCGAGAAGTCAAGAAGGCGTTTGACGCCCAATCTCCTCTCACACTTAAGTCAGTCAGTCGCGCACTTTAGCGCCCCTTCCACATACCAGTTCGGTGCTTCTTCGTCATCCCACCCGCACCTCCGCCCCCCACCCACTCTTCTCCACCACCCCACCTCCCCTCATCCCGCACTTGTGTCGCACAATTCCCCCGATTCAGCTAACCCAATAGTCTTGTAACCCATAAATATTCCCCGCTCGTTTCCAAGTCCTATCCCCTTATACCGGGAGGCAGGCAGACGGGGGTGGATCCGGCAACTAACTCCTAGCTTTCTCCTCCTTCATGCGCCGCGCGACTTCGCCTTCTGCCGCCTTCGGGGTCGGGGGACATCCCCCCCTCTCCCCCGACCTCCCGGTGGAGGATAAGCCTCCCCTTCCGCTGCCGCCGCCAACAAAGTTCTTTCCCCCATCCCTCTCCCTCTCCCCCAAAGTCTCCGAACCCACCCCGAAAGGCAGATAGCCTCATATGACACAGCATTTCGTGAAATTTATTGGTTACGCGTATGATGAGCATATTTAGTAAATGTTTCATCACTCGTAAGAGCTCTCTAATTTCAACTCAGATTGATAGTCCCACAAATGATGAGCGAAATAATTAGTGAGTACTGAGCGTTTTTGGGATCCTACACGTAGCCAACCTTAAAAACCATTGCTTAAAAAATTGGTGCTTTTCCTTAGATTGCCGACGTCGGAATTTAAAATTTTCTCTTACGATCTGAAAGCCATTGGTTAAAGATTAGTACTCTCCCCTTGTCTGTCGACGCAGATGTTTAAAATTTACGCTAATGTCTTGTAATCTTAACTGCTGATGATTTCATCGATAAGTCCACTCCATGAATTTTCCGACGAATCCTCCAAGAGTGGAAAAGAAACCGGGCGAGCAATCCAAATAAATACAAACATTAGGCTGCGTAGTTCTTAGCATCTAAACATAAGTATATCTAACCTGCGGATTAACGTTGCCAATAAAATTTCAAATAAAGCCACGAAGGAATAAATACCGTTTTCAATCGTGCGAAATTACACAGAGAAAAAAAATCATCCACCTTGACCGGGATTCGAACCCGAATCCCTTGGTCCTCAGGACCGGGTTAGAATCCCGGTCTAGGCGAATGATTTTTCTCGGTGGAATTTCGCACCCTTGTGCATTGCGGGTGACTCCGTAAAAGTGGAACTCCGTGGCTAGTCCCGGATAGCTTAAAAACTGTTTTTAATCTAAGTAAAAAACAGAATATGCCAAAAATTTGCCTATGCTTTGCTTGCTTTTCCGGGCTATTGTGATGGTACATCTGTCCAAGGGATCCTGATTAGCTGCTTTTGACAACTTATCAGGTTTTCTGTCGACCTGGCATACAGAACTTGACAAAAACATTTCTCCCCTGTGAGGAGAAAATTTAACTCCGGCGGGACTAAGACTAAAAATCATGACACTAGAAAGAGCAGGCAAGATCTTTTCCCCGCCGTCACTTGGACCAAGATGACACCTGCATTGATGAACCACCAAAATTCAAATCAACCTTCGAACACTTTTGACATTCTTGAGTAGTTTAGGTTCCGATAGCAATTTTTTAAACGTATTCTTTAAGTTCTTGCTCGATCGTTGATTTGTTGATTAAATGAGACTGGATCCATTCATACAGATATGGTTAATGGTCGTAAGGGAAAGAGTAAAGGAGGACTTGGATATTTTAAGTACAATGGACTAGGTAATGATCAGTGACAAATGGAAATTTTTCTGGTGGCATTCGCTCTATCGTAACGAATATACCGTTGCAGATTCATGATTAGTTTCATTAGTTCGCATTTTGTTTTTCAAGTGACGGTATCAAGTGAAAACAGCAACTACTAGAAAAGTTAACCCTCAGGCAGTTAAAAAACCTCCATTCGGACATCTTCCACTAATTTGCGATTTATATGGTAATCACTAAAATGACGTTATAACGTTAAAAATTGCTACATAGGGAATGACGTTAAAAACTGTTACAATCCTACAAATAGTGTCTCACAACTTTAGGAGGGATTAAGGTATGAGCCCCTAGGGGCCCGGAGGCTACACGCTAGGCTAAGGTTGCTTGAGAAATTCAGAACTGATATATTTCAGAGCGGCACAGAGAATATTGTCATGAATCCTCACTACATCTCTAGGTCTGACAGATGCGATGAAATAAGTGAGATTCACTGCCGAACAGATATGTAAAAAACTCATTCTTTCCGCGAACAATAAGCGGCCACAATAAAAATTGAGCTCCACTAAATACAGTAATGCATTTCACCATTTCATGTTAAAAACTGCTACGTAGGGAATGACGTTAAAAACTGTTACAAGCCTACAAATAGTGTCTCACAACTTTTGGAGGGATTAAGGTATGAGCCCCAAGAGTCCCGGAGGCTACACGCTAGGCTAAGGTTGCTTGAGAAATTCAGAACTGATATATTTCAGAGCGGCACAGAGAATATTGTCATGAATCCTCACTACATCTCTAGGTCTGACAGATGCGATGAAATAAGTGAGATTCACTGCCGAACAGATATGTAAAAAAACTCATTCTTTCCGCGAACAATAAGCGGCCACAATAAAAATTGAGCTCCACTAAATACACTAATACATTTCACCATTTCATCTCCCAAAAACGTACATCTTTACACGGCTGGTGACCTAACACCCCCTGCCTCTAGCACATGCGGCGGATCGCAGGGTATAATGTAGATGTACATTTAACTCTCTACTTCACCCCTCGATGAAAATTTAACTGCCATGTTATTTCCAGTAGACTTTCACATGCGCTTCTCATTAGAACTAGAACCATATCGTTATCTCACGGGGTCACAAAACATGACAAAGCGGAGAAGAGCAACTTTAAAATTATTTTTTCAAAATAGACATAAATACGTCTCAGAAGCTAAGCCGCATTCGTGCGTATGTTCCTTTTTCTCGTCCCATTCACATGTCTTCCCTCCCGCCGCGCGGTATTCCACTCTGCCGGCACACGCCTGCACCCTCTCTCTCCCGTTCGCCGTAGAGCTGCCTTTCTCTTCCTCCTTCGCCAAACTTCGGCTACCATCGGCCGCTCGGGATTTTTATGGTTTGGGAGGGGAAGGAGGGAGGTAGTGGGAGGGCAAGGAGGGGAGGAGTGGGGCGCTAACCAATGGGGTTGCCTTCAGCGAGTCCACAGTCTCGCGCCTGGCCTTTCAGCGGCAACTGAAAGCGGCGGACAGCGTGCAGCCCGCCCGCCCCTGTGTCGTGTGTGTTCCCACGGCGATTTATCCCGACCTTTCGTTAAACTCCCCTCCCCCCTTTTAAGACGAAGTGGGTCCTCCACAGAACGAGGACGCTGGCTGATTTCGTTTCTCCTTTCGTCAACTTGCGTAAAAAAAGACGTCCGTCGAGGAACGAGGGATCCCTTCGAAACTTAAAGTATAGTGCCGGAAGAAGTTTAAAAATCACGAGTGAGGAAGGAAAAGATGTGACGTGGGAAGGAAGTGTATCACAGGAATTATCATCACTAAGTTTCATCGATCTGCGGGTTACGTTTAGCCAGGAATCGCCCGTTTTCATCGTTGTATTTTCTCCGGATGATATTCTTCGTGTACGACTCTGAAATAAAAGAAGAACGCGATAGTGCGACGAAATTCTAATCCTCATAACTGAGGAGAAATATGGTTCGCTGATATCCTCTGGTGATATTTTACGAGTGCTCTGCAAAAATTTTGGAATGAAACAACCATTTTTTTTAAACCTGCCATGTTATTGGCTGCGGGAGATGACAATTTTTTGACCAAGGATTACTTTTTCCATTTTTGAAGTCAGTGGCAATTTTTTTTTGCTCTGAATGTGTTTTTAACCTTCATTCATATTCTAGGGTTTATAAGGCGAGTGAATTTTTTGTGACTCTCTCTCATCCGCACAAGTTTTTTTTCCATCGTGAGTAGCGTGGAGGGACAATCCATTCGTGGAAAGTTTTTGGTGCTTTTCATTCATCGGGCATTTATGGGTAAAATTTATGGTTGTGATATTGGTGGTGACCAGAATAAGCCTAAGGAAAGGTAGTAGCCTATGCTGAAGTTCCCCGTGGTCGGATGAGGCATTCAACTCTCGGACCTACCAGGCCTCGGAGGATATCTCCTGCCGTCTTCATTCATGGTGAGTGTTTTGCTGTCTTTGAATGTGGTTAATCTGTGACACGTCCAGGCCTCAACTGAAACTTGTTGTTTTATGATACATAATTCAATGGAACTTGTTTTCTTGTGGACGATATCGAGGGCTTATTCCTCCGGATGGAAATAATGTTACAATTATTTGGGAGTATTGCGCATAGAAAAACATTTGACGATGATTTACATGAATAGCTCACGAGCCCATTCGATCTTCTCGTATAGATATATTCAGAATTCATTTTTTAAAGTAATTTAGGCACGTTGAGTTCTTCGAATGTATCTTTTGAGAAATGAAACCCCTATTCTTAAGGCGAGCTGATAGCGGCTCTCTTTTGACGTTGATTCATGCTATCAAATTTTGTCTGTCACACTTATTTCTACATAAAATAACTGCATCAGTGATTGCGACTTTATATACACTTGGAAAATATATTTTATATTTTGCTAAATTTAAACTTACAGGAGTTCAATTAATTAATAATCTCTACCGGATAGGGTGCGTACTTGAAATGCACCGATTCAAAGTTAGTTTTGAATCACGTCTAAAAGTTTACGCATCTAGGCGCGTTTTACCGTAGCATCAGTCAAGGTTTTTTGCGACTTTCCAGCCAAAATATTATACTATGGTTATAACTAGGGAAACTTTCCGGCACATGCCGAACACCTTTGTGACTCCCAACAGCACGGATTTCACGAGCGACTCTATGTGACCGACAAGAAAGCACTATTAAAGGTGGTAATTTGTTGAGCCTCCCTTTGGAACGCATTTTCATGCGTGTGGGTGTGCGGAGAGGTCCCAAAGAGTATGTATATTTTTTTAAGAAGCCATACTTTGGGTCTCTCCTCTCCACGGTTATCCCTAACCAAGTCTTTTCGGAGTTGTGGTTTCACGAGCGGAGCAATGAAGGGAGGCTTGCGTGGAGGCGGCGTATACGGATTTAAAGTTGTAAGGGTGCCCGTAAAACCAGACGGGTTGAGGAATTCTAAACAGGATAAGGGGGACAGAACCAAGGGAATGGCCACAGTTTCACTGGCGGTCAAAAACATGGGTAAACAAACAATGACCTTACATGAGACGTTGTTTTGAGGTTTTTCGGAATAAAAATTGAGTTTCTGCTCTTATGAGCGTGCCTAGATGTTTGATAGTTTAGTTATCTCTTATTTAATAAAATGTCCATTTAAAACCGTTCGCACTTCGAGGAGAAGGCAAGAACTGTGGCCTGTCTCGAGCTCTTGTTTGATCGTCCATCCAGTTTTAGTGATATGCGAGAGACTATCGCGACTTAATTTCCACCCACAGGCCACTGCTGCCATTACAATATCATGGCCGCCGCAGCACATCGATGTAACCAAATTGAAGCAAAGCAAGGGATATAGTTTTTAGTGACTATTATACAATTTGATAGACAACCGAAACTATTTCAGAGGAAATGGAATATTTGAGGAATGAGTGGCAAAAAACCTAGACGCATGGATTACCACTTTTTTAACGAAAGTTGGTGCCAATTGGCATATGCACAGTTATGGGATATATTGAATAAAACAGGACTGCCCTTGGTGGGGTTTCCATGAAAAATTTAACTGGGAAAAGTGAGCTTCAACGCCAGGATTCAAACGAGGACCCTCAACATGGGAAGCTTTTACTCACCTGTAGGCATTACTCAAATACCAGATATCAAAATGTCGTTAGTGAGAATTAAATATGTGGCTGATGAATTGGAAATTCAATCGGAAAGATGTTAACCAACTGATTTGACCAAAATTACGAAAGAAGAAAAGTTGTCCATAAAGGTATAAACGAGGCTATTGATGGTAAGTTTCAGGAAATTAGAATTTTTGGATTATGTTTCACGTAACAATGGCTGATATTACTTTTATTATTTATGATAAGGCAAATAGCACTAAAAAATGTAAATTCAAGCAGGTATCGAAAGCTCTAGGATCATGTGGCATGAATGAAGATAGAAATATGAAGAAATAAATCTCTCATTTATTGTAGCAATAATAGAAAACGTTATGGAATATTTAAGACATAGAATCCGTTAATAATTTCTTTCTCCTCTTTCATCATCCTATCATATTTCTGCACAGTATTGGGAGATGAGGAATAGCCGGCACAAAGTAGGTATGACAATAAAGTTCTGAAAATATTTGGTGGGAGTAAATTATCTCGCTAAGATTATTTACTCCCATAAAGCTGGGAAAGTAATGCCTTGTTATGATTCCTCACCAAGAGAGAGGAAATAGCTGGCAGGTAAACATTCTATTACGAAGTGATCGCAGTTGCTGAGCCATTAACCCCATGAAATACGGGCTTGAGCAATTGAATAGCTATTTGAAAATGGCATCCTTCAATTCCTCTGAGGTTCGAGAAGTTTTTTGGAGTTAAGTGTTTATTTATTCCAAAAAACTATGCATGAAGTAAACGATGTTGAAGTTTTTTTTAACTTACTTTTAAAGATCGTCTGCTTTGAACATTTGTAATACGTTATGTCTGTGACATGGTGTAGTTTTATTCAAGCCAAAATCAAATTTTGAATGATACTGTTGAACCTAAACGGGTGAAATCAAGTGACTTATGTGGAAAACACTGAGGAAACGGATAAGCGAAAAATTGCCTTTTCAATTTCTAAAACTTTTGTGCCGACGTTGAATTAGCAGCGCCACATAGCATCCCTTTCCTACAATTTTTAATCACACTCATTGAAACTCACGCCCCACACAACAGTTCTAGGTCCTCCCGCTTCAACGGTGGGCTTCGATAAAACGGTTTGTCGTAATGAGAGGACAGCGAGGGGGGGACGGAGGAGTAGGAGGTGCGGCCGGGGGGTGGGGCTGAGGGGGGAGACGGGTCGGGAGGGCGGGAGCAAAGTAGGGTGTTCATTAACGCTTCTCCGGCCCTTCTCCCAGAACTATATTCCACGACAGCCTGCGAACGGAAATACCGCAGCAATTAGCGATATACTCTCCTCCCGATGTCCCGACCCCTTTCCCTCCCCTTCCCCCCCGTTCCCTCGACCCAACATTCGCTGCCCACCCCTCCCTTAAACCAGTTCGCAGCCCGTATTTCGGTCTGGCCTCAGAGTTCAGGGCTGTGGGCGCCGCAAACGGATGTGGAATACTGCGTGGAGGCCAGTTAACCAAATCATTTCGTCTTTTTTTCACCCGGAAAAAAATTGCCATATTCGTTCTCTCTCTCTCTCTCCCCACACACTCTCCATTTCCATCGTTTTCACGTCCGTCGAGACCGGAAAACTTGGGTCTCCCTCAAGTTTTCCCGACATTTTATTTTTCTAGTTCATTTTTTTCACTCATAATTTGAAAATATTATTGTCTTATTATTTTCGGTTTAATTTGCGTTCACGCTTATTAATTCTCGTACTTCAAAATCATTAATTAATTTAATATTTCAAGGGGATGGGTAGACCGCACGAGGTCGTAGGTTAGTTGGAATATTCCTCAGATTCATTTAAGTATTTTTCGCGTTTTTCGTTCATTTAAGTAATTTTTATGAAAATGAGGTAGTTACAGAAAATTATGCACAAGTGTGGTAAGCGGATTGGAATTTTGGTTCTTGAGCAGTATTTAAATCTGACCATTCGAAGTGAAATATTAAAGGCAGTAATATGTCTCATTATTATCTACTCAAATGTGCGCAGGTTGACATATGGATTTAAGCGGTTCAAGCCAGGCTTTGTTCTCGACTCTTCAATCGTTTGAAGAAGAATTGAAGTAGAATTTGAATACCAATTTTGTCGATTTCAATTTGTCGCGGTAATGATAATTATTCACGCAATTTCAGCAGAGGGGTTTCTGCTGTCTCCATGTACTTGTTTAGTTTTTTTCTGGCTAAATTCCAATGCTTTTGAAGTTTTGTCGTCAGCTTAAATTGAATTCTGCAGCCCGTTAGGAGTAGTACCCACTTCAGCCTAGATCTCCCACTCCGGGAGCGGGTTGTGAGGTAGGGTGCGACTTACACCTCCCTGTCGCCTCCGGGCCTCTATTTATCCCCGTGGAAGATCAAGGTAATTTTATTTTCGCTCCGGGAGGAGGCCGAGGTTCACTTCCCGTCTTTTCCATGCCTCTGTTTGCGACGCCCTCCGGCAACCCTGTGATGTGCGGCCCCTCGCTGCCGCTCCGGCCGCCCTTTGCCGCTCCTCACCTTGCTCTCCGCTATGAGTAGGAGGAGAAGGTGGAATGGTGCGGCGACGACAGCCGAGGGAAATGGCATGGTTGACGGCAAAGGATAGCCGGGGATATGTGGATAGGAATAGAAAGAGTCCAGTGCTTACCTTTGTCATTTTTTCTTTGTCCCGGCTCCGCCAATATTTCTCGCATTCATTCACGAAAAAAAACACGTTAGGCGCGGAAACCGTCTCCCTCCTTAATGACGAAAACCGCTGATTCAACCACATTATAGTGGGCATTTTTTTAAGCGGATTCCTCCATTCTTTTTTTTTTATTGCCTGTTCCTGTCTTGCAAGATATTTCGGTCAATTTATTTGCGGCGAGACAAGCCAGCCAAATGGGAAGGTTACTGCTTTAAAAGTATATACTGCCGCCATCAAGGCCAATTATATCTTTAAAAATACGCCATTTTCGATTAAAAATATGATACTTATGTGTGAAGTAATTGGAGACAATTTTATTTAATATAAATCAATAAGTCAAAAACCATTTCCAGACATTTACCAAAGCAGTAGTACTAATCTTAACGACTGAGGTCAGTACAGAGAAGCCTAAATGCCATGCTTTCTTGAATTCTCGTTCTTAATTAAAGAAAAGTTACGCACTTTTTCTATAATAGTTAGAATTACAATTATTCTAAAAGATTTCACCATTAAGATCCTACGCCGAGTTACTAATTTTAGAAAAAAATATTTTTTGCTGATAAGACTATGCGTATATTATGAACGTAAGACACACACTGGGTTGCAACCTTTGCTGCTTCGTGCATTGCAGCCGTTTTCACCAAACATTATTAGTAATTTATCTTATATCGTGGAGATTCTGCCGTAAACTAATAGTTGTCTGCCATCTTCATTAGCCGTTTGCCTTCGCAGGTCCTTGGTGCCTCCATCTCTCTCTGTCCGCTGCTCTCCTCTTCAACTCTCTGTTACTCACTCCATCCTCCTGGTTATCAATCATCTTTCTTTTCTTTCATCCCCTTTTGCGGTTTCCATCCACCATTCCTTCCAGTACATCTCGTAAGAAACATTTCCTTCACATTATATACCCCATTTAGTTCTTCTTCGTATTTTCAATGATCTTTACGAGGTTTATTCCCGCTTTTATTCTCTCCAACACCTCTTCATTCCTAACCCTGTCAGACCACTTGATGTCAAGCACTTTCCTCCAAGTCCACATTTCTAAACTGTTCACCCGTTTTCTATCCCTTTCTGTCATCGTCCACGTTTCCCCACCATGGAAAGACACACTCCAAGCAAAATACTTGACGATTCGCTTCTTCAGTTCCAGCTCCATTTTATTATTTAGTATAGTCTTTTTCTTTCTAAATGCCTCCTAACCTATACCAATTATTGTTCTTATCTCCATTTCACTCTTCAAATCCTCCGTCACTTCGATTACCAGATACTGGAGTCGTTTTACCTGCTTCAGATGCTCTCCATCCACATAAATATTCAACTCTTGCTTAATTCCCACTTTCATTACCTTAGTTTTCTTACTATTAACTTTGATTCCATAGGTATCAGTACCACATATGAAATCAATAAACATAATATCTTGTTATTCTTAGAAAAAAATTATCCGCAATGTGATTTCTATTTTGAATTCGTCACAGCAGATGACCTTCTTGTTCTTTTTTGTTGTTTTCAAAGACAAACAATGTTTCAGGAACCATTCCATTGTAGTGGCTTCCTGCTCTCACGTTGGTTCCACATTATCTATCATCACAAATCGAATGGGAGTGGTCCAAATTGTGTGACAACAAACAAAACTGGAAAATAACTGTTTGGAGGCATTGAATTAAAATATGCAACTTTTGTGTAAATATCGATAAAGATATTTTGGGGTAGATGGTCAGGATTTAATAACTTGTATATTTGGAGTGGCAGATTTACTTATCGTTTAATATATCTTGCGTTGAAGTGCAAGTTTGTACTTCGTATTCAATTACTTACCACTACGCAAAGTGACCTTGCATTATTTTACATTTGTATTTCGCTCTATTGAGAAAATATTCATTGAAAAATAAATGGTACAAAAGTTACGTATCGACAGTGTGGTAGTTAGTGTCTTAACATTTTCTTTTATCTTCCAATAGATAGGTAGTTAAAATGAGGTAAGGTTTCAAACAGAAAAACTGTGAAGGAGAAAAGTCAAAGGAAACTTAACCGTAACATTTTCTGGACTAAAATGAATGTTCATTACAATTACAGCCCTAAGTCAGAAAATATTCATCTGCAGCTATAAAATAAGCATTAATGGGGGAATGATGAAGGATTTTCTGAGGTTTCACCGAGTAAGTGAGGTTTACTTTTCAAGTATTAGAGCGTTCAGAATTGAAACTATATTAGCCATAGTTACGATACTTAAAATTTTAACGAATAGTCTCCGAGAAACATCTTGTTGATGGGTGTTATTTAGAGGAGAGAATTATAGTTCTAAAAAATGATTGATGGTTGTTTCTCAAGTCCATAAATAAGGAGGATGTTCAGCTATTTACATTTTATGTACTCCGTGCCTAATTTCTCTTCTAACTGTATACGTCTTTTAAGGATAAATTGTAAGCACCTACCCATGGGAAATGTGCCTATGTTTCAGAGTTTATGTGGGCTCAGAATAAAGGCGTTGAAGTATTTGTCACGAGTCAGAATCACTACCTCGTTGGAAACAATAATTTCATTGCAGAGATAAAATCCTCCGTATCCGCCGCAATTAGCCGTATTCCTCTATGAACGTCATTTAAATGGGGCTACAGTCAATGAAAATAGTTGAATATATGGCACAATATGTGGCTGTTTATTTTTATCTTTGGTAATCGTTAAGATCAGTCAAAAACAAATATTTTATAATTATGAGTAGAAGCTTCTACTCACGTTTGACGGAGTCTTGAAGGGCTTTTATCTTGGACAAGTTTTATCCGACCTTTCATGAAATAACTAAATTTTTCTATGGTAATGTTGCAAGTTTCTTTCATTTCATCTCATTCCTAAAGCATCAATTAAGTTTCATTCACAGGGGATATTTAAAAAACTGAACAACCATAAAGAATTTCACTTGCCCTGGAATTAAGTAAAAGTAGTATCAAACTCCATACATAATTTATTACCTACCTTATCTCCTAAAATTCTTGTTCAGTGACCCAAGTAATAATATTTTTGCGCCAATAATATTAAAACAAGTCATGTAACAATACTACCCAAAATCGTAATTATAAATATACAAGTATATTTTCGACTTATTAAGTCTTTAATTAGCTTTGTGCTTGAAAACTTCCTGATCTCTAGAATATTTAAATAATATAATTGTAATCACGTTCATAACTACTCCCGCAATAATAATCTGATCCCTACATCAAAACAGCCATTTGAAATATCAGAAAAGCGAGTCTATTTTTTATCTGACATTTCTCAAAATAGTATATGGCTGCCACAGTAATTTTAATTTGTATCTTTTTACTACTGTACCAATTCATATAAATGTTTCCGCCATCAAAATATTGCAATAGTTTTAAGTGCCGTGGCTTTGAAGCAGTTATTCACGCTTAGATTTTCTGAGGTCAATCGCGGCTCCGAACTCTGCGATTAGGGAGGATTGGCAGCCGACGAAGGAGATGTGCCAGCGGCGAGATGAGCCTATCCGTGGAGGGAGAGCGGTAGATATGGTTTATGAGGCGACGATTTTTGAGGCCGTCGCCAGCAGCTAATTCGTCGAGTGAACCGGAAAGGAAGGATAATTATATCAGAACCTTAAAGCTCGTGTGAAACGAGGGAGCGTATTTTTTTGGTGACATACATGCTGGCGAATCCTCTTGCTAACTCTGTCGCGTCAACGACCGCGGTATTTCGTAGAAAATATTTAACTTGGCCGAAAAACCGACATTATTTAGGCCAATAAGGGGAAGATGGGTGAATAGTAGAGAGAGCAGTTAACTATTTACTATTAACTATTTCGGTAATTGGCTTATACTACGCCATGTATTATCATATAAGTCTCATAGCATTAGATTTAAATATAAACGAAACCGATTTTCAATCAAAACCGAATGCATTTCACTGGACTACTATTCGCGTGTTGTGCGTAACATTTCAGCTCTCACTTGTGACAGATTATCTTGCGGTCGTATTTGTAGGAGAGGATATTTGATGCTTTATCGCTGCTGCTAGAGTAACAAAATCATGTGAAAAGTTTTTCGAAAATGAATTTAAAAATAAATACCCACGGTCGAAAAATTCCCAAGACTAAGTTTCCTGGCGAACAACGCAAATTATTCGTCAGTCGTATGTATTTTTAAATTTACCTTTCTCAGCTACTGCGGTATTTTATCTATCCAACATTTCATCCATCTGTTTTAATTCAGCAGCTTCATCATTTGCCTTGCGGTAAATATAATAATGTGAAGTCTTGATGACAATTTGTTTCAGCAAAAGCCAAATTGTTGACAATTTTTTCTTCGTAAGCATACGCCTGTTACATAATTCGTTTCACATGAAAACTACACGTATAACATTTTATAGTTTCTTTTTCATACGAGATTTTTAATGCCACCCGAAAGTATTAATACTCATCTCAAGTTTAAAAAAATAATCAATATATTAAGAGTGCTTCATGCATTAACTCTTGGGGGACAATATAATGTTTTATTTCGGATCTTGACGGGGTAAAACTGTATAGCTTCCAACGTTTCGATCAAGTTGGGCGGTAAGTAATCTTTGTGGCTGAGTCTAGTGACACCTGATTGGTCAGGACCTTCATGAATTATTCTGACCTTTTCTTGGAATGCTTAAAGGGTATCTTGAGATCCTTTTGAAACTATTCACCTCTACACAGATTTCAATTTGTACTTTTGCCAGTTTGACCCAGTAATTGTTCCTGAGGTGAATAATCATTGCCTTCTCCCAATGGATAGCGTGTTCCAGGCTTATTCAGCGTTCAGCTACGGCAAATTTTTCACGTTGACAATAAAATGTCTGTTTTGCTCCTTGATCATGATAGTTCTCCCGCCCGTCTCCTTCACACAAGGAGTATTAAATCCGGTGGAGATCACTAATATAAGTTAATAGCATCATATGTCTTGATAGCCTCTGAACATCTTCCACACGGAACACGTTTTCCCTAAGGTATTTTTAAACAATAAAATCCTGGCTTGGTGAACATTAATACTTATGATGGGATAGGAGAGATGGATGTTGGCTCGCCGGAGAAGAGGACATTTGCGCGTATGCAGAGCCTTGTCATCTCGCCGTCTGCCATGCTGGGAGCAAAGGACAGATGAGTGGCCCCTCCCACCACGCAGTCACACACGCCGAGAGACCCTTGGGCACAAACACATCCGCTCGCGCAGTGCGCGTATAATATATATGCATACATATGTATCGACGCCGGGTGCGGAGTGAGCGGGAGGGAGGAGGAGCGCGAGGTGGGGAACTGAAGATGGGTTGGCCGACGACGCCGTCGCGGCGTACTGCGGGAATCGGCGGCGTTGGTTGGGTGGCGTATATTTCAGGGACCAGAAGAGCGCTTCCTTCCCCTTAACAAGGGGAGGATCGAGGGGGTGGCGAGGATGGGGTAGGGATGGAAACAGTATGGCTGGCAGTGGTTGTATCGCAGGGAAATCAGCTGGGGGTTGGGTTGTGGGTTGGCGACCGTTGCTCGGTAAGCCGACGAGGGGGTTTCTGCCCCGTTTCCACCTCCATAGTGAGCGCCACCAGTTGTACGTGGCGATTAACACCCGTCACACAACTTATAGAAAATCCGAGAATGGAAACCCCATTGGAGACGACACTGTTGAATGATAAATTAAAATTGATGCGGGGATAACAATTGTGTGTGCATAGCCTTGAGATATTTTTACCTGATTTATTAAATGTACCACACTCATTATTCAATATTGTTGAACATCATGATCAGGCTTGATATGGGGTTTTTATGATGCAATATATTATCACTGAATATTTGTGATGGGTGCTTATTCTTGTTAACGGCTTGAGGGTTCTGTTTTTGTCTTTGTTTCAAGCCAATATCGAAAGCTCAATGGTCATGTGGTATGCATGAAGATTGAAATCCGAAGAGTAAACGTCTCATTTATTGTAGCAATAATACTTTATGGAATATTAAAAACATAGGATCCGTATTATAATTTCATTCTCGTCCCACTAATTCTTTGCTTTCTTTCATCTCACCTTCAATTCTTTAGCAACTTCTGATATGAAAGGCCTATCACAAGACATTCCTGCGGATTGCCATACTTCAGCTGTACTTTAATTACGTATTCTAAAAACATCCAACTTTACCGTAGTAAATCAGTTTCGGCTGTATAAGTCTTTAATTGAATAAATTGTAACGTAGTTTACTTTTCTTGGTGTTTTGAAAATTGAGTATCACTCATCTTCACTCTTTTTTCTCTATTATCATCCCTTTACATTTCCATTTCCGGCTGGTGACCGAATACCGCATACCTTCTCATACCTCTGAGGTGCTTGTTGGGGAAGTAAAGAGATGTCAATCTCAATGAACCCATCATCAATCCGCTGTAATTTACTTTAATTTTTTTCTCAATTGCATCTATTTCCATTTTCATTACAATTGTACAGTTTATTATGTTATTGTTTAGTGTTCTGACTATGATTTTACCCATCTGTGAGTGGAACGTTGGTACGAGGATTTAAAAATGGTAAATACTTTTTACCTGAGGAAGAGGCCTGAGTCTGAAGTTTAGTGCGGCGAGCGGAGGACGTTAAGGGGAAGCGAGAGGGAATGAGGAGTCATTTGCGTGGCACGGTCGCAGCGTCGGCCTAATAGGGCACGAGAGAACTCGGCATGGGTCTTAGGGAGAGCTTATATGATTGGAGGAGGCCGCTGCCGTGGTGGTGGGAGGGTTGAAAGAGGACGGTGCCGCACTCTGCGGTTGGTGCATGAAAGAGGATGTCCTGAGCAGCTAAAGGGATCAGTGATACAATGGTGCTTAGTGCGTGATTAAGAAAAACTCACTGCCGCAAATATTTTCAATGAAAAATTCTGCTCAGTTTTGCATCCTAAGATGTTGAATTTGCAGGGTTTGTTACTCCACAGACGTCACTGCTGCGAAAAACCTTACAGTAGGTATCTTCGTGTACTAGTTTTAACTTTTCGGAATTAATACATCCTCTGACTGCACATTTTCAAATTAAATTATTGACTCAATATGAGATAAATATTGAAAGTGATGCATACCTTTTTTCTTAAAAAAACACTCTGCAGAGCAGAAAATAAGTTATCGTGCGGTCGCTACATCACATCAAACTCTGCAGGTCGATTTAGAAAAGTGACAAAATAGAAACGGGCCAGTGTGACTAAGCATGTAATGAGTGTGCATGTGTGAAAGAGTGGAGTGGTGGGAGAGTTGAAGCGAGAGATATCATTCGTGGTGGCTTTGGCGAGAGGGGTTTTACTCGATGCCTAATGGGGCGTGATAATTGCGCAGGCCGTATGCTAGGGCAGGTGGGGAAATGGCGATTCGGCGTGGGATGAGAAGGGGCAGGGGTAGTTGGCGGCCAAGGGGAGGGGGGTGGGTGGAATAACGGGGTTGGGACGACGCTGGGGTAGACACTAGCTTCACTCATCCCTGTCCACCCCCGGAGCCCCCCGTATTACTCCCCTCTTCCTTCCCCATTCCGCACTTCTCCACACCCAACCGCTCTCAACTGCTCTGATCGCGGATTTAGCCGGCGAGAGGCGATTCATATCCGCGGCTGCTGCGACTCTCTTGTGTGTGCAGCGTCTGGGGTCCTCCGTCTCCCATCATCCTTCATTTCCCTCCATCTCTCTCTCTCCACTTCTGAAGTTCTCCCCATTTCTCTCCACCCCCTCCTCCACTCTGCAAACACTGTGTTTCTCTTCGTTTCCCTTTCTCCCGAGCAGTTCAAAATATCCTTCACTTGCCGCCCATCTCTCTATCTCTCTCTCTCCGTCAACTCTTCCTTCTCCTCTGGCGCTTTGCTCGTCGTTCCGCTGATCGGATGAAATTTCCCCAGAGGTGCTGCCCGCCTGATTCTCTTTCGCAAGTTTGTTTTTTATTGTTGTCATCATCACCGCGACCAGTGCCGGTCTCGTAGTGCTCAATATCGGTGACCTTTGTCATCATTCTCCCGAGTGAATTCCCGTCTCTGCGCCTCTGATTATATTGTCCTGCATTTCCCCAGTTTTCCGGGTCGAGACATATACACCCCCTACCTCCATCAAAGGTCGTGAATATTATTTTGTTCGTCTCGTCTAAAATAATGAAGTTTAAATTTTGTCGAGGGATTTGTTCTGTTTATTTCATTTCCCCCGTGCATTAGGGTAATCAATGTTTGTACGCGGTTATATGTCATCGCATGATGTTTTTCCGTGGCTACGGTTACCTGTGATTTTCCTCTGCTGGCATTTAAGAGGATGGGTCGGCGGGTCGTCTCTCATCATGAGAGTCACATTTTGTTTTCCATTCCTTTGTAATAATGTGCATAATTTATCAATTTCAAAGTAAAAATGTGATCACTCATGTGAGTGGAAAAGTCAAATGACTTGCGCATAAGGGTAGCTGATATCCACATCAGGACTCCCGAGTTTGTCACCAGGATTCGGGGCATAATACGTATTCCCACAACCTTTTTTACTTCTACACTCACAAGATTTTTCGTGACACCTGCTTTCCGGTGGTTCATGGGCATTGACTATTTTTAACCTTTTATTTCGCTGAATAATTCAATTTTCGATTTAATCGTTTCATTGAGATTAAACTTGGCGAATATTATTAGCCTTTATTCCTTCCTCGGAGTTCCAACAATTCAGCATTTTGAAGCATTAAAACAATGATTGAAAAGTTATTTAATCATATGGTTATATATTGAAGTCTCTTTTATTTTACTCCACGTTTGATTAGTTCATCTTGTCAAAGTTAAACTCTAAGATTACCAAAAAATATTTATTTTGAATCATGCAATAATATTTGCTTGATTTAAAAGTCATTTTTCTTCTAATATATAGCGTCATTTATTTAGTTAACATTAAAATATGAAATAATGAAGTTGAGAGAGAGAAGTAATGATCATAACTCGCATTAATTTTCAGCAAAAAATCTATACCTTTGACATTGTGTATCTGAGAAAGAAATAGCCATCGGTGGTCATAAATCGATTTTAAAAGATCACTCGTACTCAATGTTAACAGCAAATATTCTAATAATGAACAAAATTTGAAATTTTTTACCATAATAGAAATTCTATGCTTTAATAGTATCATATTTATATATACATCTTAGATTATTCCACCTCGTAGTTTAAGCCAAATGATTTTAATGCGGTATGTGTACTTTTTAAAGTTAAGCGTGTGACTTAATCTTAGAGGATTGTGTCATTTTTGCTTTTTCTGAGGAGCATATGCGTCAAGTTGGACAAGTTGGAATATATTGCGTTAAGGTCTTTAAGCACATGAGTTATCAGTTATCTGTTTTCAGTTTTATGGTCGCTTTTATCCACTAATAAAAGATGTTTCACTTATTGTGTGAATTGATTGAAGAGCATGAGCTTAAATGGACATGCTTACAAGATCAAACATGTAAAATGAAATACTTGCTCCTAATGATAATGGCTCTGGCTCAATATCTGTCAATTTCAGAAATATTTGGGAGAATCGTGATACTTACTTCTTACGAATAGATAGTATTTTGACTGAAAAACTTGGTTTATAGATATTTGAATTCTATGGGGTTTGCATTAAAGGTTTCTCCTCCGGATTTCTAGTTCCTTCTCCTTTCTTCTCCAATTATTTCTACCTTTACCAAACCCGCGTGTTGACCCTTAAACCTTAAGTGATAATGCTCGTAAAATTTACGAATATACTTTCTATAATGCCTTTTTTACCGTTTTACCGAGTCTTTAATAAAACCACCTTCTGTCTACCGTTGTAAACTAACCCTCTAAAGGTACCTAAATTACCGTTACTACTCAAGGGTTAACCATATGACCTCCGTATTTGGCAGCGTGCTAAATGAACTCTTTCTTCTTAGAGTTTTGTAAGCCTTTGCCGAGTGTGAGAGGAGGTGGCTTAAGTTGCGTAGTAACTATCGAATAATGTTGATTATTGAAGAGAGAGCTAAGTTTTGAGTTTATGGTTGAGATAATTATGGAAGGAAAAATCGGAGAAAGAGTATAATTTTTTGAAATTTTGCCGTAGTTTGTTATTTGACAGAGTTGTAACTAAGAAAAATAGAACTATTTGATGCTAGTGCTTTGCATTATTTTTCTTGCTTTTAGTCAGTAATGCCAGACTAAGAGTAAATATGTTCCTGACGAAACCCAGTGGACAAAGGATTCGGTATGAAGTCATAGCATGAGAGAGCCTGTGACGCAATGGTTTTCTTAAGCTGTTCTGAACTACATGCGATGTCACAAAATCTTTCATTGAAGTAATTTAATTTTTTTTAGGTTGGAAAATTTGATATTGAAGGTTAATTGGGTTTCCCACCTGGCCAAGCTCTCCATCTTGGCCGACGTTTCGATGAAAGGGAGTCGTCCATCGAAACTTCGGTCAAGATAGAGTGTTTGACCTGGTGGGAAACCCGATTAACCTTTAATATCATAATTCACCGGGAAAGCCTTAGATCTTTCTTCACTAACCTCGCTGAAGACCTTGATTTTAAGAAAAAAATATTATAGATCGCTTCATTTTTCACATTCAAAGGGTAAGGCATTTCAACCCCCCAATGCAAAGATGCAAATTTTTGAGACAAGTCGAAATCTTTAAGCGGAAAATCGTTTTAAAGATTCCACCCCGTCGCTGTTAGTTCAAAACAATAATGTACTCAACCGTTTTTTTATTTTTATCATTTGCTTTGGCTGATGAATTGTATAAGGTGTTAAAAAGATAAGATAAGGTAAAAAATATGAAGTGCATTCAACAAATATACTTCTAATGAACATTTTTTCCAGCCTCCATGACCGAATACAGCGCCATTTTTATTGACTTACCGCATTTTTATTTCAGTCATTGGCTTATAGTTGAATAAAATACGTATTATGGTAGCTAAATATTGTTTATATTCGATGTTCTAAGCTTTTTTTGCTTCTTGATTACAGCTTCTCTTAAAATTTGCAATACATATTGAGTAGAAAAAAGTTAAAGTTCACAAATTTTATACAATCTCTGGTTAAACGCCATGCAGTTTCAAGGTCAGTTTTTTGTTAGATGGATAAAGAGAAGTCTAAAGGGAGAGTCGTTGACGCCAATTAATGTACATACTTTTCTATGCAGCCAGAATATGAATATGATTTATTTATTTTCTTGGCCTTTATTTGTTTATTATAATTTCGTTGGAGGCTTAAGCCTTAGACGTATGAACAATGACATTTCAGTCATTTGTAATGGAATCACCTGAAGGATTGAGGAAAGTATTTTTGAGGGGGACTTCATTTCATTTTTCGATGTTTCGTTGGAAATGTAGGAGTAGTCATGGAAGGTAAGAGTTGCACGCTCCACCATCGTTTTTACCGCATTCATTCCTGCTTCGTCGTTGTCCCTCTCGCCATTCGTGGATTCATGGGGGGCGACCACTGAAGCTCACTTTCCGCTGCATCTGTCTCTATCGTTCTCTCCATTGCCCGTGTGTGCCACTCCCGCCAATTCGTCCGGCCCTTCCATGCCACACAGATACGCCCACTCTTCGCGGTATATGAATCCATCCCACCAACCCATCCGACCAACGTATCCGCCCATCTCTCTTCCTCTCTCTCTCTCTCGCCAAACCGTTAACCCGTGCCAGTCTTTTTATTCATCACCGACGCCGAGTCGCCACCCACATATATACATACACTCTCTGTCTCTCATCTCTCTCCACCCCGACGAATCGCATCTATATCCCCCCAGTCGTAATCACCTTTTTGGATAGTGACGCCAAATTTGCGGAAACCTCCACCGGCGTTCGATCGGAGTAAGGAGAGAGTTTGTTGAGGGGTCTTTCCGTGTTCTCCAGTTCTCCCTCGCCATTAAAATGCCGAGTGATTCCAAAAATATGTCGTGGTTTTTGCATGGTTTAGCTTTATGCGTCGACATGTTCGGCGTTTTTGTCGTACTATGGACTCATCCAGTGGGTTTTTTTTAATCGGTGACGGTATCTTAACGATTGCCTTCCGCTGCTATTCCTGCTTTTTTCAGTGTATCTCAGATCTTTTGTTGAGTGAAACAGTTTTTTCGGGCATTTAGGGGAGCTTTCTATTTTAATTTGAATTATTTTTAAACATAAAATAATATGTTTTTATTGTTCCCCATATCTCAGCAAAAATGTCGATGTCACATATGATCCTTAACGATAGCTTTTATCGGTTATTAACCCATAGATATCATATTTAATTTTGGGCCTCTCCCTTAATGTTAGTTTCCATTGAATTTTCCTACTGTTTATTTATTATAACATTTTGTTGCATCCAGAAACAATTTTAAAGGTCAAATTGGGGAATATTCTGTTGATGAGGAAATAATTTTTAAACATTAGGTAATACGATGGTTACAACTGTCAGATATAAAATTAAATTCATATTCCAGAATGTTAAAACATTCAAATAATGAGCCTGATGAAGCTGGCAGGAGCTTGCCGTTTAAAAGATATAATACGTGTAACCAAAAGCAAGAATCATAATTATATAATATCTTTCATTTATCTTTTAATTTTGAACCAGGGATGAAGTATCACTTACGGTATTCAAAGCGAATGTTTTTTTATTGCAAGATTAACTTATATGCGCCATAAAATGTTTATGTTTTGAAGGTGTTTTGATCTTTATGTTTAGCTAATAGGAGATAATTTATCTATTTGGTCTTATTATATGTATGTCGCCTAATTAATTTCCTGGAAGAGACATATTTCGATAAATCACACTGCAATCTGTTCATGTTAAGGAGCCATCCCTCAGTTGACGAACTCTTCGTAAGGAAGGAGTGATCTCGGGCAATACTGACATTTAGCGAGGACGCATTGATATGGATTACAATGGAGCGGCAGTAGACCGTCACGCATAATGAGCCAATGAGATTATACGTGACGGGGCCATTTAATGCTGGCCGTTCGTCTGTGAGCCGTTGTGCTCCGTGGAGATATGGTTAAGTGGATGGGGGTGGCTGATAGCAGAGTGGGGGTGGAGAGATAGGGTGGCGGGGGCGCAGAAGGGAAGCAATGTGAGCAGGTGCCGATGTGATGTATGGCAGAACTGCCGTGAGCTGGGAGGTTATGTGCGTCTCGCTATCGTTTCCCTGGATTTGGTGAAATCAAATATGTAAGCGATTCTGATCCATACCTCTCCAATTTAATGTTATTATTTTGTAAGAAAAAACACCCAGACCATAAATATGTCAATGCCATCTAATCGACATTTGAGTTTGAAAAATAGCCATGGAAGTGAGTGGAAAATCCAATAGATCTAACTTAAAGTCATTGTATTTTTACTTACTTGTTTAATGAGCATATGCAACTTTTTTTCTATTTTTTGGCCTCTGGATGAGAGATTACGCTTTTAATTTAGTGGCAAAAGTTGCCGGGATTTTAAATTTGAATTAAATGGCCAAAATTCATTTTTTACTTATTTTTCATATGCTTTTGTTATTGTAGTCAGTTATAAAAAACTGCTAGTTTCTGGGTTTCATGAACTTTACATTTGGTTATGCAGCCTCAACTTAATAGGAGAGGAGAAATTTAACATATTGACAATTGATTATGTTATTTCTTAGGTGGAAAGGAAATCGTCAATACACTGGATTGACTGCACCTGGGCAGTGGCTCAGCAATGCATGTACGGTCATATTTAGCCTTAAAGTCCGCAGTTTTCCCAAAAAACGGGTCACCGGTAAAATATTGACATAGTTATGCTTTGTGCTTGACCGACTACAAAACTTCTTCGATGAAGAATTGAAAGCTCAGTCTTCGCATCCCTATACATGGTTTAGTTTTTTTTGCGCAGCCTTATGACTCCGGTCCTCAATGAGCCAATTATATTAAAGAACATACTTAAGGAACAAAAAAGGTACATTAATTGAAGATTACTCACTAATTGCTCCATATTCCTTATCCCAGATGATCACTTACCAAGCGTTCCGTCATCTTTCGCCTCCCCTCTCTTGTAAATTCCCTTCCTGAGAACATCAATCCTATCACCCTATCTTTTATACGTTTTATATGTTTATTATGCGTTCACTATAAAATTGTTTTATGCTGTATGTGAACTTTTTCTCAAATTAATAAATTTTCTCAAATAAATTCGCGGAATGTCAACAATTATGAAGGCCCAAGGAGCATTAACAGAGTAGAATCTCATTCTTATTATTTCTCGAAGAATTCTATCTATTCCTGTATACGATAAGGAAACGCATTTTTTTGCGCCGCAGACCTGCAGTTAAAATATGTGTTCTTTGATAGAAGATAGCTTAAGGCGTTCTATTTTCTGATATCGAAAGAAATGCTGCCACCTTCAGGAATAGATACAGACTATCATACGTGGTTCACTCTTAGGACGCGAAGTTAACCTCGGCGTTGGCCGGCTATGATGTGAAACACTCCAGCGGAAAGAACAGATGTCGGATTTGAGACGAACCAAACATCAAATCAATGATTGTGAATGTTAATTACGATTGGGATTTTAAATCTAATGCTTGCACAAGTTATTTAGAAGGCAAGGAATGAGCATGCATAAGTGAAGGTGAAATGGAAGCAGGAGAGACGGGGAGGAGGAGGAGGAGGAAGTGGAGAAAACAATGGGGAGTGAGGAGAGGGCGTTTTGGGTGGGTGGGTGGGGGTCGGAGGGGAAGGGCGGAGTGCTTGAAAGTGATAAATAAGATGTGTCCTCGGCGAGTCTTTGGCGAGTGGAAAGGGGATTTAAGAGGAGGGGACGGCGGGGGAGAGCGGGACGGGTGCCGAGAAGGGACGCCGCGTCGGACGGACTCCATGATGGATGGATTACTTTATTCCTCTTCCCTTTTTATTTTTTATCCCCCTACTATTGCGGTGGTCCCCCCTCCACTCTTCCCTCCATCCCTCCCCTCTCCTCCTCACCGACCACCCACCAGCCCACTCTCTCATTTTCCACCTTCCTTGCCAATTTCTCCCTCGTTTTGCCCTCCACGACTCCTCGCCCCCCCCCCTCCCCACGCGAAACCTCTGTCCTCCCTGAAACCCTCCCTCCCCTTATCAATTGCGTCTGATGAATGATTGTGCCTCTCCATTGGATGGCAGGAAGAATGGGGTTTGGGGGTTGGGGGGAGGGCTTTTGAATGTGTTGGGGGCGGTGGTCGAAGGAGGAGAGTATTACCTATCGACCACCCACCAGCCCACTCTCTCATTTTCCACCTTCCTTGCCAATTTCTCCCGCAGGGTTGTCTTCGGGATGCCGCCTGTCGCGGCACATACTATCACTCCTCTAATCTTCTGTTCTCCGCGTCAATCAACTGCTTTTTTTCTCTCACTCTCTCAATCAGTTCTCTCCTATCATCACGTATCCTTTCATATTTCGTATATAATTTTAAAATTTCATAATTGCTCATCATTTTTATGTTATCACGCAGAGATTTATTTATTCTTTGTATTCTATGGATGCCTACTCTTTTCCAGTCAATTCTGATTAGAGTTCCTCAGTTCTATTGGCAATCAAATGTGTGGCCGATGATGATAATATTGTTCTTCGAAACTATTGTTGAAACTATTATTCATTGTCCACATCGTAGGTCTTTATTAAATTATGTGATGCTGCTTAAAAATCGTTTGTAAATAGGGAGGCGTATTTCGTGAACGTAATATCTGTTTTTCCATGAATCATTAATTTTTCCAAATAGGAGTAGATTATCAATTTGTATATTTTAAAGAGTTTTGGAGTTATAAGTGGTTACATTAAGTTGTAATATCCATTTGAACTCTCATAAAATACCCAGATTATCAGGTCCCATTAGTTTACGCTCTTTGCGATAGGTGGTTTTGTCTTTTTCATTAATTTTGAGTGAAAACTCAGTACCATGCCCATGCAATGTAGTGTGGTTGAGGATTCTTTTATAAGACGCTTATAAAACTTCAAATTTTGTTTTCAAGTCGAAAACGGGAAAACTAATACTTCAGATGTAAAGCTTACTCTAGTGTTCAATCAAAATGATCCAATTGCACTTCAGCATGACCAATAAAGATTTGCATTTAATTTACATTTCTTCGAATCCTGGGGTTCAAATATTTTGGCAATTGCTTTATATTTCTATCATATTTATCGTTATTTTACTATAAATTTTATGCCGTCCCAAGAGTAGCAGTACTGAGCCACAGCATTCAAAGTAACATACTAGTCTGTACTTATGTAATGAAAATAAATGTTTTTTTTGGATTAATTATATAGTTAATAAAATTTTCGTGGGGAATAATTTATTAAGCAAGGAACATTTGGTCATAGTTACTGGTTGAGAATGTCTCATTGAAGAAAGGTCATGCATACTCTCCTTAAAATGCGTTAGTTTTGCGCCCATTTATTCCAACAGGAGAAAATCACCTGGGCCTAACACATTTTTAAAAATATTCACCACATCAATGATAACTGGATATTTTTCTCAGGCTTGGGTTTGAAGAAATATTGTCAAGTGAAATCTGATCAACGGCTTAGACATTCTTGATTGAACAGCTGCATTGCAGATTTACTGCAGCTTTATTTTCATGTTTGTGGACACACCTAAGTACGTATCATATGTATATTGGGTCTCTTTGTGCTCGAGTTATGTCCGCAAAAATTGCCGAGGTCGCTTTTAATTTACAGGATAGCTATAGGTTTACAGATATTTAGGTGCCAATATTTCAATGACATCCTTATCTTCTCAGTTTCCCCTGAAGCTTAAAGGCTACTTCATAGTCCTGAGGAAGGTGGCGGAAGCAGTCATTAAATCTCTTTGCTGAACACTTGCCACTTTTCCTCTCCAGGAAGATATCTTATAGCTAATAATTGTAAAAAATACCAAAATAATGTAAAAATGATTTATTAAGGTTCTGCTGAGTTACTCATTATTGAGAAAAAAACACTTGAAATATTGACCAATTTATAAAGGCATTGTATGGTACAGCTTTATATTAAAGTGACACATTGGTGGTTCTTCCATTTCATTCATTACTATCTTTCCACTTAATTTTTTTACCGTAAATTAAGACACTCCCTAACAACCATCACACATCTCAAAGTACCATATTGCGTTATTCTACCATTCTTCCGGTCTCTTTGGGTTGGAGGAAATTTGCAGGATAGCTATACGAAGCATTCTTCCTCTCGAGGTGGATTTGATTTTGTTCCAGTTTATGGTGTTAATGAAGTCTTCTCGGGTCTTAAGTCCGTTTTACACGGGGTACGAAATTGCACAACTTAACACTGCATTAACTCCGCAATCTGCCGTGCAATAATTATTGCGAAAACGAATGCGTGACTGCTTTACACGGTGGTCGTAAGCATGCATTCATTCGTGAATTCCAGTTGTCTGATAAGTACGCTAAGAGCGAGTGTTTTGTTCAAACAGGAGAGATACGATATTCTGTACATGACGTTGTTGACATTCAGTGAAAAATAAGGTTGTGGTGATTGTGGGATTCTGTCATATTGACATTGAGTCACTCTTTCTCTGTGAGAAAAATAATGGATCAGGAGGAGGCTGCATTGATTGCTGCAGAGCTAGCAGTAGTGAGAATTATGATCGGGGCTGCAGAGCTCATAGAAAGGCGTAACGGTAGGAGAAGAGCCAGAAGAGCACTTTGGATGCGGGAGTGGATCCGTAGGCGAGAGGAGGGAACGGGCATTCTTAATATGGTCCAACAGGAGCTAGCTGTAGAAGACAGGAATGCTTACCGCATTTTACGCGGATGACAGCGGAACAATTTAAAGAGCTATTAAATATCTATCTAAATAAATAACAGTATAAGTAACTGTAAATATCCTCCCACACAAAGAATAACTGTAAACACCCTTCGTTCAGGTGGTTCAGGTTATCAAACCTTTTCGTCAGTCAACTTCCCGTGAACTTAGATGTCGTTAATACTGCGACCGCTAGATGGATTGCTATTCGTAGATATTGCAAGAATGCGACCACCAAATTAGAGCAGGGGCTATTCTGACGTCTCGCATTCATGCATTCGTGCATGCGTTCTTGAATTTCGCCGCTTTACACGGTGCATTTTGAAATTCACGATTGCACATACATTAGCTTTTGCAATTACGTGCCCCGTGTATAACGGCCTTTAGACCAAGTCAGATATTTGATTGTCGATGTTTCAATGACTTCCTCAGTCGTCATTGTCTGAGCATTCAGAATATGGCGGAAGCAGTCATTAAATCGTCTTCTTCCAACCAGTCTTCAGAATTAGTTGTGGAATATCAACCTCATGAAAAGATATTAGAGCCCATAATTAGAGTGCACAATAATGGCAAGATAAGGCATGAGAGGGAAATAGATATAGTCAGTCGTTTGTTGATGACTGGGCTTTACCTTGCTGCCGTGCTGCTATTTTTAACTTCATATACGCCTAGAGATCTTGAATAAATGAATTTAGATATCTACTCATCCTTGCTAAATGTTTCCATTGCACTTACGACGAATTATATAATTTGACCCTAAACTTAGAATGTGGCTAAAGTATGGCTACCATAGCAGAATTCACTCAGACAAATGGTATCGCTCCATTGCTTAGTGATGGAGCAGCAATGCATAGTACTTTCGTGTTTCTTTTGTTGTCCTTCTCACTTTCTCTAATTTTAATCTCTCGAACGCAAAAATTTTCGTTAGTATCGGTTGAAAGCTCTTTATTGTACTCTTCCATTTTATGTTCACTGAATTTTCAGATAAAAATAACGGATGATGTAGTACTTCATTAAGCTTGTGTATGATTACAGAAAAATTCTAACAAGTTAATTTGTGTACTGTTTAAATCATCTGTGAGTATAGAACCAACTCATCCCGAACTATCAGCTACTCTAATTAACGATTTTTATAAAACCTTGGATGACAAATTTTTATAATTTTTCAATGATTGTGCGCGGTGATTAATTAAATTAAAAGGCTCCAAATTCGCCGCTCCGCACGTAAAATGCATTTCATTTGCTGAGTTCACGCCATAGGGGAAGAAAAAGGTTAGAAATGGGAGCGGTGAAAACTCGGGAACCAATGAATCGGAAATTTTCCCGCACCCCGTTGGATAACGTAATTAGCATGCAAATGTATTCTATTTTCTGACGGCGTTAATATCAAATTAAAAACTCGCGGCTGGAAATAAATTTACTCGGCAACGTAAATATGTATTCTGGTCTATTTTGAATATTTACTTTTAGCGGAGAACCTCGAACCCTTGTGTGTCTCCTTTTTGAAGAACTTCCGTGCTAATTAAATTATTGAAAATGCGTTGTTGTATTAACGCCCGTGATGAATATTTTGCCGGTGATGACAAGCAAAAAAGCATCGCGCCCTGATTGAAATTACGCTTCGCCTCTGTTTAATTTAACGTGATCGTCTCGCCGTGGCCGCTGCATGCAACGTGTAGAGCAGGCCACTCTGCGCTCGCAAACAAAACGGAACGTCGGTAAAGCAAATAAAAGAATCAAAGCTAAGGTTTCTGTGCAATGGTGCTATGGATTTTATTTTATTAATGAGTCGTCAGTTCATCACGATCTTTGCATCGATAATGAAAATTAGATTGTTAATTAAAATTAATATTATAAATTTGGCCGAGCTGAAGTTTGTTTTTCCCTTACGACGCATTTCTCAAGCCCTTGATTTTGTTGACTGAATTCGATTTTGATAGCTTGATTATTGTGCTGAAATTGACAGTTTGTTAACCATTTTATTTATGTTATAAAAATTATGGGATTATCGGGGAAATGTGAGGTATTATGTATATCAATAAAAAGGGCTATCTTTGAATTAACTTAGTTCTGCCATCTGAGATTAAACGTGTTCTAAATGCAATAGGTATATTTTTTATTTTGATATCTTATTGATAATTTGTTGTTGATCATTAAATGCCTTCCTTGGTAATTCTCTTTTCCCATCAAAATGCTCACCGGTCTCGAAGAACGCATCTCATAACTTTATCTTGCTTCTATCCATTAATTGGCCTATATACGACTGCTCTTGTACTTCAAGATTTTCCTCAAAAATCCAAGAAGAGAACACACTCTTTTTTCCGTATATTTCACTGTACTTCTTATTTATGCAGTTAATGAACGTCATTCGCTGTTGTTATAGAAAGAGTCTGTTTAAAATTAATTCGCTATGAAAGCTTTTAAGCCCGACAAGATAGTTATTCAACGGCATTATCAATGAGAGTATTAAAAAAATCTCCCCTTATTATTACCAGTTTTTTCCTTTTTTTACTTATTGTTTAAGGTGTCATATCAATGATGTGGGTCACAATGCAACGATAATTATGAAACTAGTCTAAAAAGCTGAACTCATCTTAATATCGGTCATTTTCGTTTTACCGAACAGTTATCTGGAATTTATTTCGTGCTAGACTCTGGGCATTATGATTTTCATAACATTTCTGTTATTTACTGATTATATTGCTGAAGGAAATAGAAGAAGCTAAAAAATGTGTTTGATAATGGGTAGGCCCTCATACGTGCTGGTAAATTAGTGTGCACAATTTTTATATGACTTTTACGACGGAAAGAGCACCATGTTAAATAACTTGGGGAGAATCTTCGACATTTGGTAAGGTGTCCTTTGAGTAAGATATTTGTGGATAAAATTCACGTAATTTCTGCATGGTCGTGGTTTTCAACTGAAGATTTTACCATGAATGGAAGGTAGAGCTTCTAATTAGGAGATTTCATAATCCTTGAATCAATGGCGTAGCGAAGGAACGACTTTATCCGGGATTTTCTCCATGGGCCTCCCGAATTTAGGCATCTCTCTGCTCACCCACGCGGGAAGTTTTCCGGGAGGCGAATAAAACATACAGCTATGAATGGAATATGCTCCCAAAATCGATAGGCGCAAAATTCTGATGTATGTAATTACTCTGTAAAGTTGTATACATCCACGAAATGGGTGTTGATGCACTTATTGATGACTGTAAGTGTCTGTTTGTTCATATTTTTGTAGTTAAGGATAAGTCAGTTCTAAATTACTTGACCCTCCGCTACACAAATCTGTACCGCGTTTCACTGGAGGTAGGGGATAATAGGAAAAGTACGAATAGATATTTGATATTCCCGTTTAAAACATTTCTTTATATTGACCATCTACTCTTCAAAAGGAAGAAATACTTTGAGAAAAACAAAAAAGATGTCCATAGAAATCTCATCAATTAGAATTTCTGTTATTTGTATTTAAAAAAAGTATAAATATTTAAAATATCAATGCCAACTTTATTTCATACTGCAGTCGAGAAAGGCTTATTGGTATTTCACTCCAGATTTAGCGACATATTCACGCATTAAATTATTTTCCAAGAAGTATTACGCTCAAGAAATTTCAGTGGACATATATAATGTGCAGAATTTTTTGCTCTCAAAGAAATTAAATTTGATGAATTTTCTTGCCAAAACTAATGGTATTGCCATTCGAACGAACGATTCCTGGTAAACATACCTGACCTGTAACCAATTTTTAATGGTCTATATCACGCTTCGGACAATTGACTTTTATACAACTACTTACTTCATAAATCTTAAGCAGTTCGCATCGCATGCAAAATTCGTGATACTAATGGCACTGTGCCGTGCTACTGAGGCTTTATTCTTGATTAAAAGCTAATTTTTTTACTAAAATTTTTCATGATAATACGTGCATATTTTTTAGAAAAATATGCACTCATTGCCATGGATCAATTTGGCATATTAGCATTGGAACCAGGTGATGGTAAGAAAAAAAGTACATGGTACAGAATTTTTTTGTAAATAGGAACCTATCTCATTCCGTCAGCGTTAATCTCATACGAGCAAAAGCTCAATAGCTTATGCCCTTGCTAATGTTTTGATAAAAATTGGGCAGAGGATGCGTTAGCCAAATTGTCTTGAAAAATTTTGGAGTAGGAAAAGGCCATTTTTGTACGCGTTCTCGCCTTGCTTCATTCTACGATTTCCAACTTCTCTCCCATTTCCAGTATTCATGCGCTGCGCACTCCGGGAGAATTGTTTATGTATCTCCAAGCTACGACGCTAATTGAGGGTGCCGCGATTACAACTTCTCCCAAACATGAACGGAACATCGCCTGAGGAACGCAATAGCCCCAAGATCAATAGTACGTTCGCCAAGCGGAGAAACCGCGTACAAGAAAAGCCATTCAGTTTTTTCTTTCTCTCCTCATTTTTTTCGGAGAAAAATGGGCGTGGATCGGGGGTGAGTACGGCAAGGTTTGGTCGGAGTGGCAGCAAGGAGGTGAAGAGGACGGGAGTAGAGGGCGCGTGGTGTGCAGGTCGGACAAGAAAGAACGCACGGAGAAAATAAGCACAGTGACAGAAGTACGGTTTTATTCCCTCCCCAATCGTTTCTTATCGGAGACCTGAAAGGGCAAGGGGAAGGACGGCAGGGGAAGGGAGTGAAGGGGGGGTGGAAGAAAGAGGGAGGGGGTGCGTTTGTTAGAAAATTCAGGGGAAGTATGTTACAGTGTATTTTTTTGCTCTAAGGGGTTCACATAAACAAAAAATAATATAAATACGGTCCAGATAAGCCCCGCGCAATCTGAGCGGACCTTTTCCCTCTCCTGCTTCCATTTCTCTTCCCCGCTCACCCTCAGGGGACTCGCCCGCCCCCCAGGCCCTCCCCTACGGACAACCTCTCATCCATCTCCCAAACTGCCCCCTCTCCACCCCCCATTCCTTCCCCTCCAAAATTTTCTCACACTCCTCGTCTTTTTCCCGCTCTTTAAACCGCCCCTTCCTCAGTCCTCGGCCACACCAGCCGAATCCCCCACTCCCCTTGCTTCCAGCCACCCCATTCCCCCCTCTTGATCCCCCTCACCCACTCCCATCGTCCAACTATACCTTGACCGCTTCCTTCCCCCGTCCAATCTATCAGATGGAACATGCTCCCGGCCAACGTGACCTCAATTTACACACGCGCGCACCATCTGACCGTCAAACACACAAACACTTTGCTCCCTTTTAACGTTCCTAACTTTACACGTACGCACACGCGTGAAAGGCACCCTTTTGCTCGCATACTCGCATGTTCAACTAAATGCCTTCTGCCTTCCACGTCATATATTTTGGGTGGTCGGATTGAAAAATGAAAGTCCCCCATTTTTTTGACCTCTGCGGGGCTTGTAGGAAATGACATCCTGATATCCTCCACATGTTTATGTCAACTTAATTCTACTTTTCCATTCTCCGTTCCCAAGTACTGTGCCAACATTTGCGTGGCTCATGAATTTAAGGGCTTAATAGGGAATCGGGAGAAAGGAGTTTTTATTTTACGGAAAATTTGAGAAAAAATACGTACGAACCACTTTTTTTCCAATGATGTGGTGGGTCGTTTGAACAAATTATCAAACAATCGTATACTTACCGCAATATTCATAGATAAAAGAAGTAAAATGAATACTAACGTTTATGCAGTACAAATTGATACTAACGGCTGATCGCATGATTCAATTAAGCATTATATTCGTCAAACTCAATCTTGCTATATATTGAAAATTTGAAGAATTTTTCTCGAGAGTCGGCTGATTAACTAGGCGCATTATATCAACCTCCCTGTGAATAAGGAGATGAATGAACATTTATTACGTCCTTAGTAACATTGAGCGAGTGACATTATGCATAGAGACCTAAACTCTCTTTCACTTGCTTCCAAGTAGCGATTCATAAACTTGTACGTCTTCTCCATGTTGCCCCTAACCCTTACTTTCTTGTCATAAAAGATTGAATCGCTTTTCCTAGTCGCTACGTTTTTTTGGAGCGGCGGAAGTAATCGGCGGAAAATTGTTTCAGAATTAGATAGTTCGGATTTTTTGCTTTTCTCGTCGTTCCCGATTATGGTAGTACTAGACGAATAAATAATATTATCGCGGGAAATAAAACTCCCGTGGCGCAGTTTCTCTTTTGACCGAAGCTGATTACTATTCGTCAATCGGGAGACATCGATTGCTGCTTGTTTATCGCCCCCTTTTTTCCTTGCGAGTGTGCCTAACGGTTACCGGAGACGATGGAATCCTTATTGATTGCCTCTCTCGAAGAAAACCCTTGTGTAGCGAAGCATTTATCCCCCTTCCTCAGGACGCAAAAAAATCGGCTATCTTGGATTTTTATGCAGGTATATATATTTTCCGCGCCGAGTGCCACGTATCGTGAGATATGTTTCGTGCAGTACCGCGAAAATAACTCGGCAGCCAATCATGATGAAGAGATATTTCCTTTATTTATTTTTTTCTCGGAAGGGATTTTTTTTTCGGCATTAGGAAACGAAGGCCGTAGGAAGTTTAAAGAATGCGCGCCATGGAATAACGATGAAAAGCATATCGTGGTCGAAGTATTCACCTTAAAAAAATATATAAAAATATATTCGTGTGTATTCACTCACTTTTGGCTTTTCCGTGCAATCGGCTTTTCGTGAGATTGAAGCGGGGGTAAAGCAAGGTGACTGTCGTGAGTCCTCCCCCACCACTTACACACTAACGGGAAACTCCGTCATCAGGCAACAAAAAAAAATACGCTCTCCCCATTCCACTAATTCGCAGTATCGGCTTCCCTCTTTTTTATCCTCAAGATCTCCTTCTTTCTCTCTTTCTCCGAGAAATCGTGACGGGGATATTCCTTCCCTTTCCACTTTCCCATGGGCTTTCCAAAAAACTTTCCCCCCCTATCTTTTTTCTAAGCTAATGCGTCGGCTGCTTTGGCTCGATCGAAGATTCAAATCCTTGTCGAGGATAAGGCTTACGTCTCCATTGGAAATTCTAGCTTAATTGTGCTCTTGAAGGAGTCATGCCAATCAGAGCCACACAAATTTCTCACGGAAGTAATGCATTCTACGTGGAAACTTCGACGTAGTCGAAACTTTTAAATATGAAAAGATTTCTATGTCACTTTTGGGAAAAGAGGTGAATTCACCGAATGAAACTCGTCTGCAGATAGTAAGAGTTGCCGGTTATCCCGAATCTTAGGAGTTAAGATTGTTCCTCGGATTGGTCTAAATGCATTTTTATAGCTTCTACCAGAGCTGAATCCTATCAATTTAGTATTTCTAAGGTTTCGTTTAACTTGCCCCTTGGTTTCTGTCATCCACATTTACACTTGCATTTTTTACTTACTTTAGCTTGGTGTATGAATACGACTCTGGGAATAAATGCACCTTGTACTCGATTTTAAGTATATTAGTGTCACCATGACCAATACCGCTCATGAACGGAACTTGCTTGATTTTATTTACTCTATCTTTCCGCTATTTATCATAGTTAAAGCATTGGTGGATATCCTACTTGTCATTCTCATCTCATCTGTCATAGCATTCATTTATCAGGAATATATTAAAAATGGAAGCATTTAATAGATTCAGAAATGAGTGTAAATCTTCAGCGTGCATCACTTCGCAATCTTAATATACTTTTGCTAGTTTTTCTCTCACTGCAGGTCTCTAGATGATGTAAGATAATGTTTAATGATGTTTTTAAGGATTCGGAGGATGAAAAATTGCCAAGTTAAGCAATCACCAGCGTATGATAGGAGTTCATAGCTTTTGCATAATATTCTCACAATGGGGGAGAAACCTTAGTCAGAGAAAATAAAAATGGAGAAATGAATGTAAAATTGAGATAGTTTTACATATTTAAGAAATCGTTGAGTTTAGTTTACGTTCATTGGCAAGTTGTTGAACTTTTGATGTGCATCATAAAATTGTTCGTATGGCTAAGGAAATAATTTTTTTGAGATTGCCTAGTTTTCTATCCAAATCCTACGGATCAATAAAGAAAGGTTCTTTTAGGATATTACATTTATTCCACCTCCACTAATTGGAGATTTAAAATTTAATACCCCATGAGTGAGTATTTGATTGCAATGAACGTTGAGGAGTAGATGAGTCGGATACCAAAAGGCACCATCGAATGCCAGGGCAACGAGAGAATGGATTCACTGACTTAACTTTCAGCTGCTACGATCATTCCATCCTTCACAGAGTCTTACTTATTCGTCGGAAAGACATTTGGGGGACATGTGTGGAACAGCTCGGGTTAAAAAGGAGGGAACAAGGGAGAGAAAAAGGTTTGAGGGCGGAGATTGATTTCTTGATCTGGGTCATTCCCCAAAAAAGTCATCACGAGAAAAAAAAGTAGGGAGTTTTTTAAGGTTTAGCCATTAAGTTCTGGCCACCCCAACCCTTGACCCCCGATGTCTTTCCTATCCATGCTCTCCCTCCTTGCTCGTGCAATAAATCCCTTACCCTTCGTTCTCCCCCAAGCAAAAGGCTCTTTCCCGCTGTGACAGAATGAGGCTTGGGTTACCGTCACTCAGTGCTTTTCCAGTCGAGGAAGAGACCATTTTCGGGGTGGTAGTCAGCATACGGCTTCGCTGCCTTGACTTTTGGTTGCGTTTATCGGAGGAATTCGAATTGGTTGGCAGTTGAAAGCAGCGGGGCCACGCATATTCCAGTTACGTATTATGTTTTTCTCTTCTTTCTTCTTCGCTCCAACTCCTCGTCCGCCTATATATCTAGCCTGCAAAATGTTTCTACCACCAGTTTTTCCATGGCTATTTCTCCAACGTATGTTTACTTTGTTGTTAAACATTTTAACCGGACAAGGCCTTCCTCAGTAGTGTAATTTGGCGAAATATATTCCTTTACATGTACAAATATCGAAACTTGCAAAGTAAAATTTAATTTGTTAGTTTTTTTCATATTTATGTACGGTTTTATGATTAAAGTGGTAGATGATTGTAAAATTGAATCAAAACGGTATTACTCACAAATAATGTAGTGGAGAAAAATCTGATTTATAATGTTATATTAAACTCTATTTTTCACTCTGCGGTTTTCAGAATATTAGCTTTATTTCACATCTTATTTACTTCATTCATCCCAATCTACCTCTCTCCCGTCTTGATAGCTTCTAATGTGACAATATTTGAGTCGCTTAAAGGAAAAATTCAGCATTCTTCACGGAGAAAATGTGACATAGCAACATCTTTAGCACAGACAGAAAATTTTGCATTAAGTAATTAGGTGCCGCATGTCTGATGAAACATTAAATGAACTTAAAGGCATTCATAGGTCAAGGTATTTCACCCAAAACTCGCGTTGCTAAATAATATTTTCTCTGTGGGAAAAGGAGCGCTCATCATCACATAGATCTCAACTCCTCTTGGGCTATATTACAGCTTTATTGTGGGAATTATAATCCTTGTTTTGCTTTAATCTTCTCTGTGAAACTCAGTAACTTCAAAGACCTGCTCCGCATTACTCTTTTTGCTTGAGGGCATTAGGGACTACAACTTCGATCACAAGGCTTAGTCCTCTGATTAACATTACATTGGATGCTATGCAGTCGTTTACTTGCATATACCGTCATACAAAGATGAACAAACAACTGTCTCACAAATATAGATGCAATGTTTTACATTTTAAGGCTACAATGATGGAATGCTTACAATACTTTGAATAAAAAAATACTTTCCGCATCCTTGAGGTGGAAAAGTAATTCTACAGTTCTAATTTGTGACTGATTTATTCATAATTTTAATAGTACGTAATTTTTTTACTTACTACCGGAAGTAGTTTAATTAGGAGAGGTAGATGCATGTAAATAAGTAAAACAATCCTTTACCGTTATTGAGAAATTAGAAGCAACTTTCATATATTTATTTATCTAATTTTACTGCAATTGTGCAGGTAACATTGAGAATGCTAATCAATAAGATTTTGTGTCAGGCGTATTTGACCAAGCGGGAAGAACGTTAGTGTTTGGAAAACATTCTTAGGTTTACCTTCTTATTTTCATGGGATGAAATTGCTAGATTCTTGTAAACATCTTCTGGTTAAGTGCTCATCCGCGTAATCTCGAGAAATATATATTACTTTCAGAGTCATTGAAGATATGCAAATATTAAATGATAAATTTATTTTTAGGATTCTAGGATTCGTAAATCAACCTGAATGGAAATAAATTTAAGACCACACAATTCACTTTTAGTACCCGGTCAGAAACGTAAGAATGATAATAAATTCTTCCTGAAACGAGTCCCTTTGATGCTCTATAATTTAAAATATTAAGGTGCCTTATCAACATCTACTACCGTGGTGCATCAAATATCCACCTCTTAGGTAGCAATTTGTCAAAGTAATATCAATTCAGCAATTACTTAAATGTAGGTATAATCGGTTTTTTGATAGGGTTCGAAGGAAAGAGTTTGTAGAATATTTTTATGGGCCAAGAAAGCACAATAAAATTGTAATTTGTTTGTGCATTTAGCAAAGACAAATTGAAAATTTGAGGTGATAAAATTTGTCCTAAAACTATTTTGCACAGAAATGACTTACGACAGTAGTTCTTTATCAACTACTTGAGTAGAGTAGTTGAAATTGATAAACCGATTCCCAAGCCACTGCAGCAGTCAAAGCTGGCAACATCATTTATTCTTTGATTAAAGCTTTGTCATTTCTAATATTTTTATGCACAGACATATCAAAGAAACAAAATTTGCCTAAGGTACTCCATGTTACATTCAAACACCTGATTTTAGAATGTCATGTAGGTAAATTACAGGTGAGGTTTGCCATGATATTACTAACACTTATGCGCTAAATAATTATAATTGATAGCGCGGTTAACGATACAGACCGGTGTGTAAAAAATAATCAAACCGATTCCTTTATTAATTATTGGAATGATATGGCTATTTTTCAGTCTTGTGATCTTATACCTTTGAATAATGACCTCTCAAATATGATTTATAGAATTGATCCAATGCGTGGGCCCAATTTCTTGAGAAAGCATGCCGCCGATAAAGTGGTAACGTTAACGCTAGAAACCTTAGCATCTGAGAAACTGAAAACAGCTATTATCTGGAAATCATTGTATGGTCAAGTTACTGAAAATCATTTTGCTCAATTAAACCAATGGAATAGTTATACTATTTATATGGCGCATATGAAAATAGATTGCTTAAACCTTCAAAAAAAGATTATTGAAGTTTGAAAGCACTGGTCTGAGGCGATGGAAAATAATATGTGCTATTATTTCTAGTTTTGAGATAAGGTCTCAGATGTGACAAAAAGCGTAACTGCATCAAGAAATGAGCACAGTATAGCCTGCAAATACTTTTCCTGAACGAGAATGAAAAGAAAAAAACATTGATTCCATCTACATCTACGAAGTATCGTGCTGCAAGCCGCCGCTAGGGTGTGTGGCACAAAGTGATTCCAAGACAGGTGTACATCACTCGTCTTAGTTCAAATGAGAGCCTCGCACGATCATCAGGCCGCTAGGCGCAGACTAAAAGCAGTCATGAGTGCAATGCGCGGTGAAACCAGAAATTCGATGTGCACTACGTAGACATGCAGTACACTCATTAAGATACAACTACATTTACATCTACGTAACACCCTGCTAGCCGGCGCATGGGCGTGTGGAAGGGGATGTTAGGTCACCAGTCGTGTAAATATGTAAGGGATAAGGTTTCGGGAGGAGAAGTTGTGACATATATTATGGGAGTCTACTCAGTGGAGCTCAGTTTTTATTGTGTTCACTAATTGTGCGCGGAAAGAATGAGTTTTTGTACCTATCTGCTCGGCAGTGTACCTCTCTTACATTATCGCATCTGTCAGATCTATAGATGTAGTGAGGAGTGATGATAATATCCTCTGTGTTGCTCTGAAACACATCAGTTCTGTATTTCTCCAGCAACTTAAGCCTAGCGAGTAGTCTCAGAGTCTCTAAAGGCTCCCACCTTAATCCCTCTAAAAGTTGTGAGACACTATATGTTCGCTTGTAGTAGTTTTTAACGATGTGTGCTGCTTTTCTTTGTATTTTGTTAATTTCTGTGGTTAAATATTTATGACCAGGTTCCAAAATTCTCGCGGTGTATTTTAGGTGTAGCCAAACCGGAGCAAAGTAGCATCTATTTTTCACTTTTTCACCCGAGGACCCTCCTATTATGCGCTTAACAAAACCCAGTTTCTTTAATGCTGTGCCGCATGTTTGGTATGTGTGTTCCCCACGAAGTATCAGAGATTTTGGTCATTCCAAGGTATTTTATTGTATCTGAAGATTTTATGTTTACAGCTCCGACAGTATAAGTGTGGCATTTTTGTGGTGAACTTCGCAGAAAGTGATCCGTGGTGCATTTAATAATAATTAATTCTAGCCCCTACTCCTAGCACCACGAATGAACATTGTTAAGGTCAGATGACAGAACTTCAAAATCCGCGTCTTCGCTTATTTCACGGTAGAGAACTAAATCGTCTGCAAATAATCTTTATTTGCTGTAAACTCGAGAACTTAGATCATTAATATAGATAATGAGTAAAAGATGGCCGATCACGCTTCCTTGAGGAACACCGGATGTGATTTTTACCATATCAGAGACTCATATCAACATATCAATGACTACTTTTTGTTTTCGATCACTGAGAAAGCCCCTTATCCAATTCACTATTTTTTGTTAACTCCGCATGAATGCAATTTATAAATGAGTTTTTTGTAAGGAACCTTGTCGAATGCCTTCTTGAAATCAAGGAATATCGCGTCAATTTGCTCTTTCGGTTCACGTGATGTTTGGATTTGAGAAGAGCCCAAGCTGTGTTTCGCAAGACCTGCCTTAACGGAAGCCGTGCTGACTGCTGTGTAAAAAGTTAGGATTATCCAGGAATTTCATTATATTTCTAACAATAATGTGTTCGCGGATCTTGCATAAAAGTGATGTTAGCGATATAGGGCGGTAATTTCCTGGATCACTTGTATTTCCTTTATTAAGTATCGGAGTGACATTGGCTATTTCCAATGTTGTGGCACCTTGCTTTCGGATAATGATAACTACTGGTTAGTATTTTTAATGCCGTAAAATTATCAAATCTACGAGTTACTAAATTATGCCGAAAATTTCACGTGGAGTGAGTTGTTAATAATGACGGAATTTTATGAAACGTGAGTACGAAGACTTCTCTGCCTTGTGAGGGTCGGGGTTTCACAGAATCGATCAATCGCAACTATTGTATTCCCCACGTGGAATAAACGACGTTTTAAATCTGTTCTGCTGTGTTATATATCCTATATTTACCGAGTAACATTTAGGAAGTAAAGAGTAAATATATTTAATGTAAGAAGGTCAAAGATTGGCTATTATCTCATCATGATCTCTCTTCTCTGGTAGCCAATCCGAAGATTGGTTGGCAGCAGCTTGACTGGTTGGAACTCTCCATTCCTCACGTCTCTCCGCCTTCCTTTTCATTTGCTCGTAGCTCTTACATCCGACATCCTTCATTATCTGATCTATATACTGGAGCCGTGGTCTTCCTCTGGGCCTTTTTCCAGTAACATGTCCCTCTAGGATTGTCAGTATGATCCCCCCATGTCACATTATATGCCCTATAAGTTGGATTCTTCTGTCAACGATCGATTTCCATAATCTTCTTTTCTCCTTCATTTCATTCAGTATTTCTTCGTTTGATATCCTATCTCTCCACTTAATTTTAAGCATATGTCTATAACACTATAATTTGAATGAGCTTAGTCTCTTCATATCCTCCTGCCCCAGAGTCCATGTTTCACAGCCATATAATGCCACACTCCATTATGTATGCTTTGAGAAGCCTTTTCCTAATTTCAAGGCTGTTACTTTTGGATGTTAAAATTTTAATCTTTTTATGGAAAGCTACTTTTGCCTGCGCGATCCTGCTTCTTATGTCTACCTTACTTCTTCCATCTTGAGTGATCTTACTCCTTAGATAGGTGAAGTTGTTCACTTGTTCAAGTTTTTCTCTTCCTATATTTATTTGCATTTTAATTACTTCTTCTTTATCACACACCATTACTTTAGTTATTGATTTATTTATTTTCATGTTGTATTCTTCTTTCATGACAGCCTCCATTTTTTTAGAGTGTTCTCGAGGTCTTCTTGACTTTCAGCAAGGACATCAATGTCGTCGGCATATCTTATCATGACTATTCTTTCACCATGTATCCTTATGCCTGTGTCTAATTCTTCCTTGACTCTGTTAAGAGCCTCTTCTATGTAAAGGTTAAAAATAATGGATGATAGTGCACAGCCTTGACGAACACCTTTCTGAATCCCTACTTCCTCTTGCTCTGTCCTTCCATAAATAACTGCTTTTTGCTTCTTATAAAGAATCCATATCAATTTTCGGTTTCCATAATCTATTCCTGCCTCTTTCAAGATCACAAACATTTTCTCCCATTTTACATTATCAAATGCTTTTTCTATGCCTACAAACGCTATATGTATGATTTAACACTTTCCCGGCGAATAACATTAGTGTACATTTCTCGTGCTCGCCACCGGGTAAGATAGTACTATCTTACCCGGTGGCGAGCCCGAGAAATCTACGCTATATATATAGTTAACTTTCTTTCCATTTGCCTCTGTATGATTAATCTTACAGCTAAAAGTGCCTCCCTGGTTCCTCTACTCTTTCTGAAACCGAACTGATCATCTGAAAGTTTTACTTCTATTTTTTGCTCAATTCGGCCGTGGGCAATATTAGCAAGTATTTTTGATGCATGCGTGACTATGCTAATAGTTCGGTAGTTTTCACAAGTTTGTGGCGCTCGAATTCTTAGGGATAAAGAAGTTTTATTATGATTTCATGGTTATGTATTGTATAAAAAATTGTAATGTAATTTGTCTTGCCACTGTTAAATTTCTAACATTCTTAAAACATTGTAAGCAGCTTATTCTTACCCTTGTATGCTCTCATTTATTATTTATTTTCCATTATTTTGCTCATGTCTTGTCAAAAAAGCTATTGCTATATTTTTTAATGATATAATTTGAACGCATAAATAAGTGCTGGTAGATTCTATACTGGTGTTAACCGTTGAATCTACCTAATGCCCCATAGTTGTTTTACTAAACATTTTTCTGCATTATTTTTTAAGTGGACCAATAAATTTATCTATCTATCCATCTAGATCTCTCTCTATATATATATATATCCTGTATCTTTATGTATGTGATTGCTTCTACCGTAATGGGTTAGCTCTAGCAAAATATGTTGAACGTCCAAAATGGTACGTGTGAGTGAAAATGGCCCCCTTCGTCATTGAGCCCTTTAAGGCGAATTCTACTCCAGTTATGCAAGACGTTCAGATACCGTGCCGGTTCTTTCCCGCCTTCCTATCCACCGCTATCCTTTCTCGGATCAATTTTTTTTATTCCCTCTTAATTGCCTCTGGAATCACGGAACACCGCTCTCGGCCGTAAGATCACGCTACTTCGCTCTCTCCATTCGATCCTTTCAATTCGCCCCCCTCCCCACCCTCCCTCTCCCATTCCACCTCTCCCATCCCACCTCTCCAACCCCTCTCCTGTATTCTTCTTATCACCAATCTATCCCCAACACTTCTTTTCAGCTTTCATGCTTACCTCCCCCTCCCCATTCAATGCCCTCCCTCCCTTACACACTCTCCCATACCCTATCGTGCACGTTTCACCCCATTCTCTCCCCCTCCCAACAATGCCAGCCCTTTCCTCCCTCCCCAACCTTCAGGTTTAGCCTCGTCACAAATAACTGCACATGCCGAGCCGAATTCTCTCGCCCCTTCAAACGTGTCCCCTCGACCCTCGTGCAATTCGACCCTACAGCCAAGTTGCCGCAATCATACCACGGTTAGCACCTATCTCGACGACTAACATCTAAATCTACAAAATGCTCCGCAAGCCATCTCAAGGGTGTGTGGCTGGGATGGAGTCATCACCAGCATGTACCCCATCGAACGTAACGAATTAACCACTATTGCTGCATTAGAGGAAAGCATGAAAGGCTTTTTGTACTTTGGCGAACTTGGCTGATTAAGTCTCGAGCTTTCACCCGAGTAAGGTAGGCTAATTTTTGGTGTCGTTTCGATGGCTCCCATAAACTGAATTTGTAGCAGAGAAAGCCATCGAAACGTTGACAGCATTGGCTTTCTTTACCAGGCTGTAAATTTGGACAACTTCATTAGCAAATACTAGCAGTAGTTTTCAGGATGTAACATTTTACCAACATGCATCGCATCATCGGTATGCCAACAATGCATCTCGGAAACTGTTAACATTAATATGTTTTTCGACTACAGATATGCACGAATACGCAAGAATTACACCGAAAACGTGTTCGACGTGCTTTGAGTGCTTAATAGTTGCTAAGAATAGAAATATTCGGGGGTAAATCAACTATCAAGCCACTCTACCCATCGACAAACTAGTTAAAAGTCTCGTTGGCCGCTGTTATGGTCTCTTATCATCCCCGGAAAAGTTTCTTTAGCAGTCTAGTTCCTTAATTATATTCTCATTATGTGATCTACCGTATATTATATAATTATAAGTATATACATCGTATTTCGTAAATTGCTCTTAGCGTTGTCAGGAAATAAATTTCATGGAACCATCGTAAAAGATTGTCTTAATTGTAATCGACAGTCTGAAAAGGATTTCCTTCCCAGATTTTGCGGATAGTCAGTAACGCGAACTGGATGGTCATTACGACTTTTACATACTTTGCCAATCTACACTGCACGCGTTTTTACTTTTTAGGCTAAGCTCGCCAGGATCCTAAATGCGGTAGCGTGTTCCAGGTGCGGTCGAAGAAGGGAGAAATGATTTCCTTCATTATATTGTCGCTCTTGCCAAATCTTCACAAATCCCAATTTACGATTAAGTTTACCGTTTTTTTCCCCAAAAGTGTTCACTTTACAAGAGATCATTGGTGTGAGTTACTCCAAAGTATTTAAGGTAGTACGAGCTAGATAGTTCCCTAGTCATAATAGAGACCATATTCGAGTCATACGTTTTAATTTCACCGGCTGTGAGACACATGAATCAAATTTTGCACTATTAATGGTGCAAGAATATAGTTTTACATAACAGAAATTATAAGTAATCAATTTAAAATATCTAAATAAGTATTTAACTTGACTCATTTGTTTCACGCGGTGCGTTTGAAACTCCATCAAAACGGAAGGTTTATTGTGATCCCGAAGAATTTTCTGCGGTGGCAATATTATTAAGTTTCACAAATAGTTGAGAAGTCATACAAACTACACTTTGTTGAATTTTGACCAGATCTAAGTGTAGGAAATGCCTTATTTTTAATATAAGGTCTCTCTATAGTGCACACAAGTACCATTTCCCATATAAAAGGGCTGACATTTTCTGGCAGATATCTCGGAAAGTAATGTGGTAAGGGTTTAAAGTTTTGGTGTCAATGGAATAGTGATATATTTTTCTTTATATTGAGACCAAATTCATTGATTTCTAGGTAAAATGATATTTCGCTCAATTTCGAGATTCCACAGTCTCCAACTAGCAATACTGTAAGAAAAATGTGCAGTGAGTAGGGCTTTTCTTTTATTCAGAATGTAAGAACTGCTCTTTTATTAGTTATTTCAAGTTCCAACGAACGAACTACTTTTGAATGGTTTCAACCTCCATAAGCGTTGCTTTTTAGTAATGGCAACGGATTTCCGCTACACAATACTGTGTCGTCTGGAAATAATAGAAGCTTCCTGAAACGACTTTGCCGATATTGTTAAAATATAAAATGAGCGTGTTACCATTACTTCAATCTCAACTGTTTTGCCGTACCCTCCCAAGAGCCCAAGTTCAAATTTCCTCAATGGCAGGGAATATTCGGCGCAATTCCAAATTTTGGATCTATATAAAAGACAGTAACCTTTGGTTCAGTGTCAGGTCATCCGTGGCATTGGACGTTAGCTGGACCACTTCGTGCTTTTTTATGGAGATCCAATGTTGAGGACAGCTCTCTCCTTATTCTTCCTTAATACCTCTAAACTTCTTCTAATCCCGGGTCTCCTAATCTCTACAAACCCACAAATTGCCTAAGTAGTCAATCACCTCCCGATATAACCAGTTGTAGTTACTCGTCGTACTGTACTCTCTACAATTCAAGATTCCTTCGCTGAAAGTATGTATAGACCTCGAAAAACTTTAGGCAGGTGTAAATTGGGCTACTAAGAGTCTGAAGAAGTTATTCCCTGAGGACATCCGCTCCTGAGACCGATTGACAGCGCCCATGAACTTTATATCGTGAAATGTCTATTTTTAATTCTCCGTTTCATCCATGTGCATTCCGCAACTATTCACTGTGGATAAATAGGCGTTAGGGGTGGAAATGTTTCTAGCTAAAGAATGCCCAGCGTGCAATGAGCCTTCCATAAATGATCTTTTTTCCCTCGATACCTTCTCCCTATCCCGTTCACTAGGGTAATCCTCTCCGACACGTAACGTCTGCAATATCTTTGCCTACTAACATTTGTGTGAGCTGTAACTAATCTCGGGTGGTAGGGGATTTTAAGGTGATAATAATAGCTCAATGCTTTTAAGATTTAGTCATGAAGGTAATTGATAATCAAATCTTTCGCTTTATCACTGAACGTCCATTCGATAGGAATGGTTATTATGACTTTTATATATTTCACTATTTCTATTTTCCACTTAATTTCCACTTAAAATACAAGCTTCCGACCTTGATGCTTCATCTGACTTTTATACTGCACGTGATAAGCGTAGGACGTGATGTCATAATTGTGTTTTCTAGCCACGTCGGTTGGTTAACCTTTGGCATAAATGGTGCATTATCACCTTCTGCCTTAATTTTCAGATCTCATTGTTTTTGATTAACCTATACACCTATACCTATACACCTATGATTAACCTATAAATGGTGCATTCTCACCTTCTGCCTTAATTTTCAGATCTCATTGGTTTTAATTAACCTATACCCCCTTAATCGATATCTATTTTAGGGGTAAAATCTAAACTTTTCATGTTTGAAATCGAAACATTTCTAGTGCTCTACGTTAGGCTTCTTCTGTCACAAAATGCATCGATTATTGCATAATTTTTATTTATTAGGCTATCCTTTGAACCAAAGTTGGATGTATGTAAAATACTTGAAGTTAAAATAATACCGCTTCCATGCTCGTTGTTAGGTATACTTTTCATTTCGCCGTTACTGATGTAGTCTTGAAGCAATTGCGTTTTGTGAAAACCGGCATTATTTTCCGTGTTGTTTGAGAGTTTGGTTTATATATAACTTAATCGAAGACAGAGCCCAGTAAAATCAAGATAAATACCGTATGGCATTAAGTCGGAACTTACAAGACTCTTAGCGTTGTGTAATTACGAGGATTTAGATTTTAGAGGAGCATAAACGGTGCCTTCGATTTTAATCGCAAGCGCTTGAGGCCTTTCAGAGCTGAGTTCCGTGAGCCTTATTCTGATGCACTAATCATTGATTTTCTTGACGTGTCTTGAAGCATAAATCCCTCCTCCATTGGAGCTTTATTGTGCGTGTCTCTCTCTGGCTATCTAGATGGCAAAAAATATAAATACCCCGACCTCTTTGAGGTATAGTAGGCATTGCAGTTGGGTGTTTTCCCTCAAACGGCCCTTTAGCAGCGTTTATTCTCTCATTAACCCTTTGAGTGCCACCAATTTTTTGGTGGGCACCCCCAGAAGTGCCATGGATATTCTGATATATTTGCAGGCCTTTATTCGTAAAATTATTATTTGTTTATTACGGCGAATTAATTATTATTTTTTACATGATCATTTCTGTATTGGAAAGAGGATGCTTTTTTGCTATTGAATACGAAAAAACTAAATTTTTTAGCAATGACTCATTGTTTAAACAGGTCTCCTCATAGACAACGATATATCGTCGTTGGCACTTCTGGCACATTCTGTAAACGACGATATATCGTCGCGTGGCACTCAAAGAGAGAATAAACGCTGCGATAAGCCCTGCACACTTTTATTTGATGTATTATTTACTCAGTACACTATTGTGCTTTTTCATTCATAGTTACTCAATCATTCAAAGTTTTTTTTGTCCAAAACACCCATCCAAACTATTTTTTACAATTTCTGCTGTTGATTCTTGACTAACTTTTCCCGTACTACGATATGATGTCGCAGAAAATTTTCTTTTAAATTATGGTTCCTTGATTTAGCATTGAATATGCTGGTAATATTCATGATAAAGAGTCAATCCGTATCCTTTCTTGAGGAAATAGATGCAAGCCAATGCATGTTTCTCACGACAAGGAGAGTTTCGTTCACGAACACCAATGCAGGTAATAAACGAAAATATTCAGTTAATTCGACTATTGGTCCCTACCTGGCCTTCCTGATGGTCCAGCGGAAGCTGAATACGGAGCGTGTAAAATTGGAAAAAATCATTCTCATTCCACAAATTAAAACCTGGATCCATCTATATCGAACCGAGTGATTTTGTTAGTTAAGCTATGGTAACATTTTCCTCTCGTGTGGAATTTTTTTCAATTATTTTCACTTGCGAGTGATATCTCTAAAGTAATACGGCGGCTAGTTTGGGGTATTAAAAAAAGCATGCATGTACATACTTACCAAATCATTGAAGATTTACGGAATCTTTACGAATCGTATATTTATGGTATAAAATCCAAGAGTCTGACCTCGGGATGGAATGAAGCCATTAAAGTGTAAAAAACAATGCATTACTCTTGCATCGGTATTATGCTTTTAGTACAGCCCATTTTTACAAAATCTCACGTCTTGGCATATTTTGTCTCATTTTTTCTTATGATTCAGTAGAGATAGTTTCATTTCATTCAATATGGTACTATTTTATATATGTTGATGACAATTCACCCCCTTCTACGTACTCTTCAGGTGGCTTGCCGGGTACTATGTAGTTGTAGTAGTGAAGCTCGCTCTCGAATGACGCGGAATAGAATAGGAATAGAGCATGGGACGATAGGGAAGGCGGATAGAGTTCGAGGGGTAAAAAAAGTGAATTTCTAGGGAAGACTGAGGGCAAATCAAAGCAACCACATACCGGGTGACGCACGGCTTCAAGTTCTCGCCAGGGAGAGAGCTCTTCATTCTACGCCACCACCTTCTGTCACGTGACCGCGGAGCCCTTCCCATCCGCTCCGAGCGCCGCTTCAATTCACCTAGTACCTCTCTCTCTCTTCTTTTCTCTCTATCCCCTCCCCACGGACCCACCCCCTCTCTCCGTCTCTCTCCATCGCCAGCGCACTCATTTGAGTCATCCGTGCATCTCGTCGGCGCGGGAGGGGAAAGGCGAGTGAGTGCGAGGCCACTCGCCTAGGCTCCCGTGCGTGAGTTTTAAAGGCCATCGGGGGAAAGCCGGGAGGATTGGGCACGGGCGGGGATAGAGAAAGCATGTTTTAACTTTCATGACGCCACCTGAGCCCGCTCGCTTGGCCTTCCCTCTCTGCCTCGGGATAAACCCCCGCTCGCTACTAATTTACTCCCTCCTCGCATAACCCCTTCCCCGTACTCCATCCTCTGCCCCCCCGTCGTTTTTCCTATGCGGATCATTTTATCCCTCTCACACCCTTTATCCTCTCCGGGATCTTTTCCGTAGGGATGAGACTCCCGCCACTCGGGAGAAACCGTATGCACGCCTTAAACAAAGATTCGTTCCCCTTTACGCGGTCCCACCGCTTAAGGACATAAATATCATTAGTTCTAATTATGGACGCTTTGAAAAATGTACTCTCTCCAAAATTAATAGCAAAGTTTTACCTTTTCATTCTGTGTTTTTCAAATGAATTGAACTTGCTATAACACAGTGTTAAATGTGAAAATGGGAGACCCAAGAGGAAAAAATATTATTTTTTGGTGTTATATTAATTACGTTTTCCTTGAAACTATGCTAACTAAGCTAAAACAACCCAAGAGTTGATTTACAACACAGTTGCACCTTAAAACATTATTTTTTGAATTACTAGAAAAGTAATTCGATAAATGAAGTAAAAACGTGGTAATTCCATGGAAATCGCATTTATGGCCCCGTAAACCGATAAAAAATAGTGTTTATAAAAATTGTATTCGGCGATTAATGTGCTTATATTGTACCTTCATTTTTAGTGTTCAATAGTCAGCACCTCCCATAGGCAAAAGGAGAAGTTTTTTTCCTGGCAACCAATAATTTGGAGCTCAGTAATTATTTTGACCATTGAGGATTATATGGAGAGGGCACTTGCTATGCTGACCAATGCTAAAAACTGAAGCCAGTCCACCATCTTCGTTGACTCTCATTTTCCTGTAGCGATTTTGGGTTGATGCTCCTAAATTTACCATTTAATGATGTGTTTCATCGGTAACTTACTAAATACCAGGATGTATTTGCCTTTTTCATGTGCATCCTCCATAAATAAATTGTTTATTTATTAAAATTAATAGTCCGCATTCCAGGTGAAAACTAGGGTGTAAGAGAATAGAATCAATAGAAATAGTAGCAAATATATGTTTAAAGAGTTACTTACCTTAAAGTTGATACAGATGGTTGATATTCTTGCATTACATCCACTAATTCGTCCATTTCGCCGTACACTCCATTGGAATGTAAGGAAAGAGGATGGTTAAATATACCTCAATGGTTTTGAAACACAGTCGCTAAGGAATCTCATTGTAGACAGTTCCGCAGTAAAAAGACTTGAGAGTTTTTACATATTAAGTTCATTTTTCAAAGAAAATGTTCAATTTCAAAGAAGAAATCCGACCTTTATAATGAAAAATCATAGAAGAAACTAACCACACTACTTTTTGAGATGGTTGCAAAAGATTTTGGAAGTCGTTTTCCATGGTAAATGTGACGCACTTCAGAGAGACTTTATTTGAAAAGTAAGGTATTTACAGCATCATGATTTCGTCATAAATTAAGCAGTGTGTATTTTGTGTGATTTGTCAAGAATTAAAAAATGTATACCAATTTTTCTCTGCATGAATATGTATTGAATTACAAACAACACATCCTTTGCGTCACATGGTGAGCAAAAACCAGTGAGGTAAATGACTTATATAGACATATTCACTTAATTATGGAGAATTTCCGTGGTGTAAAACTATATTCTTCCGCAATTAATGTTGCAATGCTTACTTCATACTGCCTACAGATGCTGAAAAAAATAATATTCAATCATAGTGTTCATTTTAACAAGCAACAAATCTCGCTCCAACTAACTAAATTCATAATCTGGCTGCTTAAAGAAGACACCCTACTCGATCTGACAATAACTACGAATAACAAAATTTAACCTTTACCCCCATGTTCCTCTTAGGTATACATTGAACCGGCACGGTGTTTAATGAGATAGTGGGAGAAGCACGGCAAAAATTGAATTTTTCCTTTTTATTTATTAATGCTGTTTTCACGGAAAACGGCTCGTAAGAATGGGAAAATCCCAAGATGTTCAATAAAAATGTAGTATACTTTTCTTACCTCCTTATTTTCTAAATTATCAGCGAATTGCTGGGATAGTTTAAGTCAAAATACGGTAACCTTATAAATATGGTGCTGCTGACTATTTCTGTAGCTGAGAATAGTGTTCTTTTAAAGGTATTTTCTTGGAATCCATGTTGAAAACAATCCTTGTACTTTTCTACAATTATTAATCGTTTCGCAGCTTGCTACATCTTCAGGTACAATTGTTTATATGTTATTTATTGATAGTTACGATAGTAACCACCGATAAGCAGTGGGGGAATTTGGAGAACAAACTAATTTTTTGGGAAAAGGAAGGAGAATATAGGTTTGGGGCTTGTGAGAAGGGAATTTTTTTCGGAAAGGAGTTAGGAGGGGTGCAGAAAAAGTAACTCGTTGCAAAGGTTGCTTGAGTCTTTATTAATTTCAACTTGCTCCAATGCACTCTTAAACCTTTGGTAGGACATGCAGAATTTTGAGGATAAAATCACTTTAGTGATTATTATCCAGCAGATGCTTGGCAAATTGTGAGTTGGTAGCCATATTTAAGTAACTTCATGAGTATTCTTTGATTCACGTCTTAAAATTTCATCTTGTTTGACCGATGTAAGCTATATTACAACTATCAACTATTATTTTTAATTTTATGAATACACTACATGAATAACTTATCCACTTTGTCTTTACCGTGTACTTTTAATTTAGAAAGAGGCAAGCTGCAAAACGCGTTGTACGTTTAGCTGTTAATACATAATTGTGGATAAGTACAAGGATTGTTTTCAATATGGATTTGAATAAAAAATACTTTCACAAAGTGACGCCTGAAGGTGTAAAAATTATTTATTCTTGGAATAATCCACATTTTTGTTAATTTTCTATTTGGTTCTCATTAGTTATCGATTGTATTCACTGAAACTAGGGGCTTTTACTTCAGATGAATTAAAAGATGGAATTTTGTATTTGTTTCGTATCCCTTAGTGGTGGTTGAACCTCCTTAAGGGGTGTGTCGTACGTGAAAGTACATTTTGACGCTTGGAATTGACAAACCCTCGCTCTGAAAAACCGCGAACGAAGTTTGTTTTTTAATTATTTATTCTCAATCAACGTTCCGTATTACGATGCTGTTTCGCGACCAGGGGAGCGGAAATTATGCATCGGGCGTTCGGTGTCATTTCCCGTTAATGCGATTTAATTGATTCCACGGGCTTCCACGGTAGGCTTGCTTGTCGCGGAAAATTGTTTTCAATTGCTTTAATTAATTCGCATGTTGATTATGTCCAGGAGTAATTTAATTGAAACATTCGATTATGTTTACCTCATTTTCATGGACATTTTTTGGATGGGTGGTTATTTCGGTCAAAGTTCCGGGGTCGAGCCGTATGCGAGCACGATGTGACGAGGCGCCTCGAGTAGAGACTTTGAGAGCGAGTATTTTTTTGACTTCATTTACTGATTTTCGAAAAATTGCACCTCAATCTAAATATTAGTTTTGAAAATAATTGTGTTCATCAATGTGGTTTTTGGCATTTTTGACTGAAACTCAGTCCAAAATGCCAAATTTTCAGGTCAGATTTTGTGATTTGGAAGCAAATGCTCAATAACCAGCGTGTAAAAAACTCATAATCCCAAGATTTTGATTAACTTACCCATTCACGCATTTTATATTTTAAAAAGGTCGTTTGTGAATAAATGTTGCTCCAATCTTAGCAGAAACTGAAGCACAAACAGATTGAAGGGAGTGCGTTTTTTTCTATAGCTCCAGAGGACTTTTGTATTTGTATCAAAACGGGTTGAACCCTTCTATCCATATTCCCTTTCTGCTATATTTAGTGATTATATACTTTATCTTTTAGCAACACACTCTTATGAATTCTTATACCAAATTCTCTATGATTTTATTCTCTATGAGTAATTTATCATGATCTCTGCATCTATCGTTTGTACTGCGTTTAAGGAAAAAGTATCTGTGGTATTGTTCCCATCCCTGTGCCATGCTTACTTTTCAGTGTATTTTCGTTTAAATGTGTAATATATGTGGTTTTTTTCCTTTTGGATCCAACCATTCTGAGGTTTGTGTATTTGTTGATTGCTATTTGAGCATACTAAGTTAACTTGCTAGGTATAAGTCACAGTTTTACCAGAGTCCCGTCAGCCGTTACTATTTAGAGATCCTTTAGGGCCTTCACTGCTACCGAGTCAGCACTAGGGCCCACCGTAAGTCCCTACTGTGCATCACCCCTTCAGGAAATCCTGATTTTTTCCATTGCCGATCTCACTTTCCGTGAAGGAGGATTGAACATGTGGGAGACTGACAGAATGGGGGATCGGGTTGGTGTGGTGGCTAGAGTACTCGCCTACCACACGGGCGGCCAAGGTTCAAATCCCTGCCGAGGAGGATGTTTTTCAGAGGACTACCGATCCCTACTTGAGTGTCTTGTGGAGGGCACTTCAAGTACCGTGCTCCGTCTGTCGGATGAGACGTTAAACCGTGGTCCCCTTGGCGGCTTTCGTTAAGAGCAGGCTAATGCCCACGCCGAGTATCTATCCACCCTTTCTCCCTTACCTATCCCCTATGGCGCAAATGACCTTAGCCGTGGTCGCCTCCTTTTATATCCAATCCAATCCTGACAGAATACCTAGAAATGTATATGAAATTTGATGGTTACTACCCTAAGAAAGACCACGGGACATATTAGCGAGAGAAGTAGAAGATAGAACACTGAAATGGGAGGAGGATCGGAGAACTAAAGGAGAAGTGAAATAAAGGAGAAAGTAATAAAGGAAACTATAATAGATGATGATTATTCGAGATTCGTTCATTAACATTCGTTTATTAATAACAAAATTGCTCATTTCACTATTGTTCTCCTGTTATTTTATTCATTTGCTACCTTAACGTTTTTCTTGTTAGTGCTTCTATCGCTGAGCAAAATCATAGTACGGTGCGGAGTTAAGATCTGTGTTTTTCAAAATGTCTTGAACGGATGAAGACAATCAAATGTCCTTTAGTTCGGAAATCTTTAGTAAGACCTGTGTGACTCTTCACACCATCTATTTCATGCACTAGTACTGTGCGGGATTAGCAAAATAGATTGCCTTTTCGCAAACTAATCAGATAGAGTTAAATTACATGAAAACGTTATTGTGCTCTAATTACTGAAGATAATAAGGAATTCAAATATCCTATCAGTTGGTGTGCAATGGTAGGGAAAATAGCGCCATTATCTTTTCGCTCGAAACGCTGGCTACATTCTAGAAATATTCATTCGCAGGCTCACTGGCGGACGGAGCATAACGCGAGTAAATATTTTTCTTAATGTCAAATTTTTGGCTCATGAACAGTGCCGTCCACCTACCCGGTGCGTAGAAAGCAAGTAAATAAGAGCAGGGAGTTCCCAGCGGGTGACCGAGTCCATAGGTTGGCTGCTCGAGCGACAGCCTTATACAAAGATTAGATCACGCAGTCCTAAACGCTGCGTCCAACGACGCCAAGAATCCGACCCGATAGGGCGGACTTTTACGTTGAAACCCCTACAGCGGCTCGCTTGGAGTATATTTCTAGCAAAAGTTCCTGGCGCTGCAAAGCGGACGATTTTGAGACGTGCGCTGCGGAACTTTCAAAATTCTGAAAAAGGAGAGAAGATGGCTATTCAGTGTCAGAAAACCTCTCTATTTGCTACAAAAACATGGGCTTTCAAAGACGGATAACTCACCACTACCTTCATTTTATTTTCAACTCGTCTCACTTTCTCTCGATAGTGCCCCTAGTAAAAACATAGCGTTGGGGATTTTAACATCTTGCCTTATATATAAATGTATTTTGCTTTTCTCTTGAAGTATTTTAGCTCCCCTTCCTCACTTTTATATCTTTCCTCTAATCCTCTCTCTTCTTTCACTTCACCCCCTCTACTTTCACCTCCCCATCATATGAGCAAGGGTCTGCCCCAGGAAAATTTGCGAGAGCTATACGCGCTGACCAACGATAGCAAGGCCGCCGCCGTGGCGCGCTGTCGATGTTGGAACTTTTTAGGGGCTCGGGGTATTGTCCCAGCAAAAGTACGTAATCGCTAAAAAGCCCTAGGCGTCACAAAAGCCTAGTTCTGGCTATGATTCTTATGTCTCCTATGACAATTACGTAATCGAGTGGAAAAAGACTTCCATTTGAAGAGGAAGAACTTCTGGGTACTCCTGGAAATTCAGACTTACAATTTGGTACTAATGAAATGAGTTCTGAAAATTTTAGATACGTTCACGTAGTATGTGATATAATTAGCAATGAACGTGAGAATAAATTTGAGCAGCAGAAAATGGTGAAAATAAAAATACACGGTTGAACTCGGAAAATCGGTGGATGAGATGTCAAAGCCCCTGTCAGCTGTTAACTTTTGAAAATTACAGTTTGAAATTTTAAAGGTTGCGACTTTAAAATTTCTTAACTGTCTAGGCTCGACAAATTGGAAGCCATACAGAGTAATAGCACCCTCTGGGTCCCAACTCTGTCTGTAGGGCTGTCGTGAAAGGCTTTTAAATGATTAATTTAATTTGACTTCATTATAAAAGGCGAGATCTTATCATTTCAAGAAGACCAAAATATCTGTCATTTATTAATGTACTTTTCGAGATATTTGTCAAAAAACGCCAACAAATTTCCATGCAAAGTGGTTTCAATTCGCACTCTAGGGATACTTATTGAAATACAGGACTATCTAATGCTCAGATGTCGTCAGAAATTTTACAGTGCGTCATTATGATACTTGCTCAACTATTTTTAAACTAAAACCATTTACACTCAGTCGTAATAATTGAAAAACTGCTTCCGTGAAGAAATGAGTCAAGTTAACACCGTACACATATATTCGGAGTGTGTTGAAACAATAGCTGAAATTATTCTTGCACGGAAACGGATATTACCTACTAGCGACGTCTGTTTAGCAGCGCTGCACTTATTTAAACCTCACGGGTAACCGTGGTTTTCCGTTTGTTGAAATTTACATCAGTGTTCAATAGGACGGTTTTTAATCATCATGCCGACTTTTGCAAATTCCGAGTAATAGGAAAAAAAAATAGCTACGTAAAATTATGCGTGAAACTTTGAAAAATAATTACAGAAGCCGTCATAATATTTATGGAGGCTTACGGAGATGAGTCTCTTTGTTTGTTAGCAGTGTTATGAATGATTTTCCTGATTCATAATTGTTCGCCAGTAAATTTACGACAATCCACGACCAGGAAGGTCTTGAACTCCTACTAATGGTAGAAACACTCAGAAAATGGGATCTGACGCGCGTCAAACGTCCTCTGACGGCCAGATAACTCTCTGGAAACTTGGAATCTCATTTGCAAGTAAATTTTTAGGTATCATAAAAACCTGAACGTGAGTTGAGTGTGTTGAGTTGCACCAAAGATATTACCTCGTTTCATAACAGCCGACTAGAGCGACCTTCCACCTCCAAAACAACGCGCCTACCAATTCACATCGGTCAATTCGTGAGTAAATTAAAAACCTTTAAAAACTTTTCTACCCTAGGCTCCATTCTCACCTGACCTGTCATTGTGTAACTCCTTATCGTTTCCAAAATTAAAATCATTACTTCCAGGATGTTATTTTGGCATCGTTGACGACATATAAAAGAATTCGGCGAGGGTAATGTGAATGACATTCAGAGAAATTTTCCAAGAATATATAACAAAGAGGAAACACCGCTGGAATGCATGCATCTCTAGATAATAAGAGTGTATACTTTGAAGTATATAAGAGTCAATAAGCCATGGGTACTTTTAACGAAGCGTCTCACAAAAGTACGATAATTTTTGAACAGACCTTTTATTCAGTTGATTTGTGAGAATGTCAAAATTCTAAAACATTTTTAGCTCATTCCTTTTTAAAGCATTTACTTCATGATTCATACATCTGCATAAATTCAGTAAAACTACTTTTGAACAAGGTTTATTTAATGAATAGGGAAAATCTTTACGCAAATTACTTAAACAAACCATCCTACCCAAGAGGCCATTTTTCCGGCAGCCAACCAAGCATGCGAAGCCGCACTGAAGCATGCGTGAGAGAGAAAATGGCTGAGGAAGTGAAGGAGGAAGTAGATCGACATAGAATTGGAAGGGAAAGGTGAAAGTAGAGGGAGACGAAGTGAAAAAATGTCTCCTTTCCCGAAGCAGGTCGTTTAAAGACGCTATTCAGTGAGGACTCTGTTGGAGTATTCCAAAACGTTATTTGGTTAACGTTAGTTGGAGGATTGAGTATTCAGGAGGTCATTGTTGAACCTCGAGAAATCCGTAAATGGGATGACAAAGCCCACGAAAACTCACAACTTTTGAAAATGAAGCTTTGGATCGCTGGAAGGTTGATGAATGGAAGCTTTATAAGCATTTTTTTGCTATGGCGTCAAATTTTGCACTGTTAAGACTCAGAAATTCTGAAAGCCATATAGAATTGCTTTCATAATTTTAGTGATAACCTACCCCCCACCACACACCCTTGAGGTGGTTTGTAGGCAGCTTCGCGTACCTGGGGGGCTATTCTGTTTGGCATCGGATTTTTTGAGCCTTGACAGATACGAAATTTTTACGTCACAGCCACGAATGTTTCAAATTAGGCCGCTCATAATTTTGGTTTTGCCAGGGGTTTAGACATCACACCCACGAATTTTTCGAGATTCGCCCGTGTTACTCGATAAGGCTCCAGGGGGTCTATTTTGTATATCCTCGGAATTTCCGAGTCTCGACAGTGACGAAATTTTGACGAAAGAGCCACGTAAAATTCAAAGGGGAGCATTCGATAGTTGAGATTTGTCGGGGAATTCGACGTCACATCCACGGATTTACCGCTGTTCGACCGCGTCGAATCCTTACTGAAAAAGGCCCCAGTATTCGCACGACGTTTCGTGGCCACGCACTGTCGACCGACTAGGGTCGGCCAAAAAGATCAAAGTATCTAAAATTCAATGCATTGAAGCTTATAAGTTTCTTCTTCTTTGTAAACTAAATGTATTAGTCTGATGGAATATGCTTTGGTAAATGTATGAAAGGTAACCGTCACGATGAAGGTAACCAAAATTGTAGCGCACTGAAGCCGTTTTTACTTTTTATCAACTCAATATTATGGTTAATCTTTTATGTGTGGTGAATATAATTTACATTTATCATATTTTGGTTTCATGCATTACTTCGTTTAATTTTATTTCACTGTTTATTTACCTGAGGGAAAACCCCTAAGAATTATGAGTAAGTTAGAATGTAGCACCAAATGTCAACGAACACAGTAACTTGCTCCTCATCGCACTATACCTCGGTAGCTGATAGTGATTTTTTTGAATACCATATAATTTACCTAATGATTGCAACAATGTACTAATTTTAAGTCATTAAAAGTCCACTTTAGAAGATTGTATCATTCACTTGGAAAATAAACGTTGACCTTTTACAATTTGTATCGGATTATAAAAAAACTATGTACATTTCTCACCTTGAAAAATTGCAAATTGCACTCCTGCGGCACGGTTGACCGGGGGTCGATTATATTAGAGGGTGAAAATTGATAAACATGTTATCTTTTACAGCTTTTTGTAAAACCCTTACCGATTTCAAAACTTGCAGAAAATTATCAAGGTAATTCTTTCTTTAGTCGAATTTTTCTGTAACACTTGTATTGTCTCCTGATAATTGTAGTAAAAGCGTAGTAATTTTATGCAGGGGGCCTTATGAAAGCTTTTAGGAATGCTTACGTGGGTCTGGGGTAAGATTTGTTGCAAGTAAGTGATCATACTAAAAGAGATATATCAAAACAGAGATATCATAAATGGTCTCGAAAACGTTTGGTGGAATACCAGTTATGGTGACATCATAAGACACACTGGAGTAGTTTCATTGTACCTAATTATCTCGCTGCTTCCCCCGTCAGTTGTAATCACGAAAAGCACTCAGCGGTGGATTTCCGTGTTTTCTTACTTTTCATCGCATTGCATTGGCCATAAAGTACATGTATAAAATTTGGAAACTTGACTGCTGGCCGATTGGTGATGCTTCCATTATATTAACAGCCGGTTGATGATTACCAACGCGAAGTATCTGCTAAGAAATTACATTGCACAAAAGGGAGATTGACTCACACCAACTACACAATTTAAATGAGCTACGACGTGACCATCAGAAAAAATATTGTTGAACATCGGAAGGCAGAAAAAATTTGTTCCTTATTAATTCAGGCATATCATTCCGTGTAGTTCCATATTGCCGTATGCATGATAAGTAATTATTTTGCGATCACTGCTCAATTGAAAGTATTTATTTGCATCCTGCTCGTCAGATATGTTGGTTATCTAAACTTCTCTTGTACAAATGTCACGCGAATAGATATAACGAATCACGTCTCTTTTCTCTTTGCTATTCATGGGATTGGCTTTCTACGCTGTGCGCCATCGACTGTGGGGGGCTGTTGTGACACAAAAGATCGCATGCGTATTCAGCTCAGGTTGGCGCACTTGACGCAAGCAGTCTGATCACTAAACAGGACCTCGGAAGGAAAGTAAACAAGGCACGGTTCGCTCGGCTCTCTTAATTGCCCGGCTGCTGCCTCACTACTTATTTTAATGGGAAATGTTGTGTGGCGGACCTCTATGGAGCTGGAAACGGGGTGGGGGTGAGGAACGGGGGAGGGGCCCTTTTGGTGGTTGCTCTGGGAGGTTTTAAAGGAGAAAGAAGAGAGATAAGTCAAGGGACCACGAGTTGGAGGGGAAGTGGGGTCTTTGTGCGTTTTTAGAGTGAAAGTGAAATAACGTTTTGGAGTAAAGAGAACCTGTCAGCCCTTCACTGAAGGATTCCAAAAGACGGAGTCGGAAGAAGAGGCGAGAAAAATTACGGTCCGCGGAAAATGCAAGATGAAATGAAATGAAGATTATGCTGGGCACTAAAGGAGGGTGGACGATGGAAAGGAGAATGGGGAAGTTGAAATTGAGGCGAGTGGGAAATCAAGGGGCCGAGGGTGATGAGAAGGACGGAAATAGGATGATGAGAGACGAAATGCAATCATATTTGGATTAATTTGGACCGCCATGTACATAAGTTTTTAACCTTAGATGGAGGTTGATATGGAGGAAAGAGGGATATAAGTATCAGCTACCATTCACATTCGGTTTCAAAAGTTTGTCGGGATCATCCTATCGGCCGCGGTGGCGGCGGGGTAAAGTCTACGCCTGCCAACCCGTGTCGCGGGTTCGAGTCCCGCCTGCGTAGAATATTATCTGCCCAGGACATGAGTGTTTGTGTATGTACTGGGTTAGGGGAAGAGGAGACAGTTCCCTCTCATCCAACCCAGGATAAATAAACAAACATAATAATAATATAATAACAATAATAAAATAATTTCAGGCTACTCAGCCCTAGCTGGGAATGACTTCCTAAATAGACACAATTGGTGAAAATTATCCACCAGCACCTGGCAATTACTTATGGCCTTTTAAAAAACATCCCACCATATTACAAATATCAACCACCTGCAGTCATAGAAACAAATACACATATTTTATACTGGGACCGACCGACACTCACAGACAAAACCATCGATTACAATAGACCCGATATCTTAGTGATCAACAGATCAGGAACAAAAAGCAAATATAGTTGATGTAGCAGTGCAACAGAGTCACAACGTTGAGGCCACGAAGAGAGAGAAGATCCAAAAATATCAAAATTTGGCCGGTGAAATAAAAAATATTTGTAAATTGAAAGAGGTCAGTATTCACCCGTTAATAATCTCTGCGGAGGGAGTGTTATCAAAAATGTTTAAAAAAGAAATTGAAAAGCTGGAAATACAAAAACATCTAACTAACCTCGGGCAAAAAGCTGTTTTACTACAGACTTGCCAGATTGTGAGGAGGTTCCTGGGCCGGGAATGATCGGACACTGTAGGATAGGGTGAATTCTCTTCCTTAACAATCCGAGCCTAATCCTAATCTACCTTTTCGATAGGTGAACATTTCCAGCTGGTAAAAACCAGCTGAGAAAGTGTGATAAGTCGAAAATAATAATAATACCCCGGCATTGAACATCACGCACTGATTAGGTATTAGAGTTAACGTCAAATCTCAAGTACAGGCACGGAGATATGTTTGAAGAGGGAAAATGGTCCTGGGACACTCTGTAATCATTAATTAGGAAACGCAGATGCTTTGAATGGAGGAATTAATATCAGATATTAGCAAGGGAAGGGAAGATATATCGAATGACATACTTACATTTCCTTGATCTAACTGTCCACATATAATTTTGATATTCGACAGATGACGATGCATAAACGGTAGGAGGAATATTTCAACCTTTAAGGTTTTGCACTTTTTTTTGCACATAATTTCTAATGATGTCCATTAAATCTGATTGAAAAATAAACTATAATTTCAGAATATGGTTTTATTAAAGAGACAGCGCATTTTTGCCATCAAAGACTTTATGATGTTCGTGCATCAACGTCCAGTAGGTGCCACGTAACTCCGATGAGTAGCATGCGTTTGGCTTTGACGGGCCGACTGCTGTACTCCATTCTTAATAATGGCTTTTGGGAACCACAGGAGGACACTTTTAATCCCTCTACTGCAGCCGTTGCGGGCAGCGTCATCAGGAAACTTAGTCATTCGCTTTCCATTTGATGCGGCATGTAATCAACGTGAAAGCTCGATTATTAAATGCTACGGACAAAGAAGCCTCTGTTATCTAATGGGTGGAAACTCTGCAACATTTTCGTATTACATTGTCACACGTCACTCTACTCCGGATCATGAAATGACGCATGTACATTAGAAAGCTGCAGTTGATAGAATTCGTCCGTTAACGACTGGGGACTATTCCGTCAAAAATCGGCTGCTAAAAATTAGATTTTTCGAAAATTTTATACGCTGAGAAACCTCTTCATAATTATTGGCCTAAACTGTTTTATTCATAGCCATCAGCTACCACTCATTGGTTACTATTAGTGTGAATGTTGATATTGATGGAAAATTTCATTTCATTTGATTTTGGTCGGTTAGTAGGAAATATTTCGAACATAAAAGACATTTGTTAGCTCGTGGAGTTGATTCCGTAGCAGCACTCAATAGAAAGCAGATGTGGAAAATTTGTACGCATACAAGTCTGCTACTATCACGTTATAGCATTATCTTTCAAAACTCAAACATCTTTTTTATTTCTCCATTTATTTTTTCATTTCGCATCCTTTACAATCAATTTCACTCAGTAATAGTTTTTAAATTACTGAGGGTTGTAACAGGATAACACGTTATTGCAGAGAAAAATGACGTAAAAAAGGTTTAACATTTATTACTTGATCTTTGGATTTAGCTAAGTGCCGTGAAAACTCTGGAAAGCATATGAAAGGGATATTTTTCTTAAAATGTCTATAATATATTTAAATTATGCTGTGATTAGTATAGTGAACCGACCAATTGTCAGTAACTAAAAGATTTGTCCTAAATGATTTGAAACCACGCGTAATTTAGAAATCAACCATTAATAATACTTTTTTTTGCTTTCCGTGGCAAATTAATTAAAGCAAAATCGACGGACGAAAAAAGCGTTTAGTCTCTCAGTTTAACCTTACGAGTCACAACTGTATATTAGATGCATAGAGCAAGAGAGAAGACTGTTGTGAGGAATACAAAGAAGGACAGAATGAAGCATGTTAGTTAGCAAAAGCGAGTAAATGTAGAGGTGTAAGTGTAGAGCAGGGAGAGGAAGGAGCTGCTGAAACAGAGAGGAAAGAGAAGGCTGTTGGGAAAGGAAGGAAAGAAGGAGAAATTGGATGGGGATTCGTTGTCGGTGAGGGAGGGTTAGCGCGGCAGAGGGCAAGGAGATTTAGATGCTCCGCTCTAGCTGGTGAATGCGGTAGGCGTGTACACTAAGGCAGGGATTCTCTGCAGATAATATAGTGGAATGGATCTGGGGTAGAGAGTAAGGCTCCGGAGAAGTGTTTGTGAACTTAAGCTTTGGCATTCGAAGAGAGGAGAAAGTAGGATTGAGACCGGAGCTGCAGGAAATGCCTTTGGGATTGATAATAGATCAACCCGTTAAAATGGAGGCACAACGCCTCAAAAATGATGTTATGTGTGAGAGGGGATTTGTGGAATTGCTTCGTCTTCCATAATCGCTCACTAGTAAGTCTTCCGTCACGAAGATCTCATAGAAAATAAATACACTTTTAGAAAGAAAGGGTTTTTCTTGTTGAGTTGATCATTTGTAGCGCCAGTCGTCGTGGTCTAAAACCAGCTGTGAGAGCCTGAATGTATGCTATTTCATGGACTTGATATTCTTTAATAACGTATCAACAAAAGTTTTCAAATAAATCCAATACGTAATGAACATAACCTACCATGAGTAATTATCAAAAGCAAGCATGAACTCAAAAAGGATGAAAAAGCGGTTCAGCGTGAAAGTAAGATACGTTTGCTCGTATGATGAATTTTATTCAGGAGGCCGAAGCGAGAATTTCGTATTCATTTGCACGCTAGGAGTGCTGTTTTTGGGGGAGCTTGGGGCAGGGACTCTGTCGTGGGGCGCAGCCGAAAACCCCCATCCGACCACCAAAGAATTCGACGGCCTTCCTTTCGGTCACGTTCATGAATGGAGAGGGGACGAGGCGAGGGGAGGGAAGGCGTAAAAATAATGGGGAGAAGGAGGGGAGGGTTGCTAGGGGGTGGGGCCGAGAAAGGAAAAGGGGGGGTGTTGATGCCCCTCGCCAGAGAATTGCGATGGACAGGGTGGGTGAGAGGGGAATGGTGGGAGGAGAGGGATAGATAGGGCGAAAGGGGGCGTGGTTGGACGGGACCCTGTGGAAAAGGGGCAGGGTTTGCAGGGGAACGGGAGAGAACGGTGGGAAGGGGAGCGTTGGACTTTGGAGGAAAACCTCGGCTACCTCACGAAAAGATCCATCCGCGAGATAAAAGGCCTCACACCACTGGCCCGTTTTATCTCAACCCCTCCCTCCTCCCACCCCCCTCTCCTTCTCCAGTCTTTCACCTCACCCCCATCAACCGCCTTGTAGCTAGCTTTTCTCCCCCCCTCCCAACCCTACTCCCCAACCCACTACAAGCTCCCCTTCTTCTTCAACCTTTTCTCTCTCCATCTCCTCCCCTGTTTCCGCCCTCTGCTCTCTCCTGCTCTTTTCCTCAACGTTTTCACTATGCATGCATCGATTGTGATTCGATCGACTTAAAGGGGAAGCGGTTTACTCACGCCTGCATTCTTTGCGGAACGTACACCGTCTTCCTTGTTTTCCTGTTTACTTTTTATGGCGAACGTTTGTCACGGCCCCGTAATGGCAGTCACATTTTGCGTCTAGTAATTAGCTCATTCAAATTTACAACCCGGAGAGGCAATTTTAAATGAAAAAAATCATTTGATTCAACGGGAATTCGTAACCTGATCTCCACAATAGCCGGTCAGGTATGTTTGCCAGTTTAACCGCCAAGTCATCTCAAATAAAGGCGAATTTCGACAGCGGGTTGATACGAACCGGGTGTTTTAATCTCATCCCTACCGAAATCCACGTTGGATAGTGTATCTGAATAACACTCTTTACGGTAATTGGAAATCACAGTTTGAATCCGGGTGGAGACAAGTGATTTTTTATGACATTTTTCATATCCTTGGTGAATATTTTAGCACTCGCGCGCTGTATCGTGCTTTTCAATTGACCGTATAAATGCGTGCATTTATACAATCGATAGGAAAATCATTTCTGTTCATCCTTTTTTTAAGTATTCATTTCTATAGTGCTCGCAGAGTTTCTGTGCACTGGAGAGTTCCTCCAAGCCTAGCTGCCCATAGTATATGAGCAGCGATTGGCTGCCGGCGTCCAATCCCGTAAACCGGTTCTTAGCTCAGTGTGCGCCACGTACGAATACTGTTTTAACACTGACTTAAAGTTTTGTTTATTTATCGTGTAATCACGGTGACCTGTGCCGATGGGGATTACTCTCTAACCTCTCTGCGATGACTATTGCAATCACAGCAAGTTTTGACTCAATATCTATAGTAGTTTCTCATCCAGAGTATTTCTATTCTTAAGGCCCTCGCCTCGGTGAGGCATAGCGTTCGTTTTCGCCGATTCTTTTGGGTCGCCACTTACAGTATTCGTACGCGGCGCGCACTGAGCTAAGAACCGGTTTACTGGATTTGACGCCGGCAACCAATCGCTGCTCATCTACCATGGGCAGCTAGGCTTGGAGGAACTCTCCAGTGCACAGAAACTCTGCGAGCACTATAGCATACCATTTTTGAGTTTCTAAAATTACTCTAGCAATAGAATTAATATTATATTTCGCTTTTCTTGCCAGTAATACCACCTGGACTATTAAATGGCTTCTCTTCGTTTCTTCATATTGAAAATTATCAAGAAATTTCCGTTTCCTCGCTTCCGTCAGTGGTGAATGTTTTTTGCACCGCATTGAGAGTGAGGTCGCTGTTTTCAATTGATACATTTTCTCTCGCTCATAACTATTCTAGCAATTATTTTGAATAATCCCCGCTGATTTGATTATTTAATTCCCTATGCTATCGTTTTGAAAAGCTAAAAACTATCGTTTTTGTTTGGTGAGGAATGTGTCAGAATTATTTGGCAAAATGCTTGTAAAAATTTCGCCCTTAAAATGCACTCCTTGGAGAAAATGAACCATCCTGTCTCCCGCTCAGTTGCGGGAAAAATATGTTTGGTATACAGAATTGGTATTTTTCATCATATTCTACTCTATATTAATCTCTCTATCAAACTCTAGTCTACCAAATATTTTTGAAAATTAAAAGGTAAATAAGTAACTGCTTTGTAAATTTTTCATAAGAAAAATATGGTAAGGTGTTCAAACTACTTGGTTGGAAAAATGTTTTTGCTATGATTACCGCTTAGTCTCTTATGTAATCGCCTCCGATCCTGAGTGATTTAATAGTTTCAAGAGACCGGTTGGAATGGATGATGATTAGGAAGCTGCTTACCTTTAAATGTGCAATAGAGGGATTAAAAGCGTCTAACAGTATCTCTCGATGACCATTTCTGAGTGTATGTTCCTCCCGGTTATTATGGTTTATGCGATTTTTTAAGTAGTCTTAAAGTTTTCTTGCTGTATTCATCCCCTATAATTTTAATTTTCTATTTCTATTAATGGAGGAATATTTGCTGATTTCTATAAATAACGAAACAGCTTTCACAATACCCTGCAACCTTTACACTATATCCAATGATGAGTTATGTGTATCCCAAAATAAAGATCTATGGCACGGTTACTGCTACATTTCTTCCACTCCACTTTTTTAGGGTACATGATAGGACAGGCAATGTATTTATTAATCAATTGGGGGATGGTGCTGCTCCAATTGTCATGCTATACAGGAGAAATCTGTTTGAAGCAATATGGACTATATGGACTGCGGTCAGGAAGCGGGTCAACAAATCTGTTATATTTTTAACTAAGGATTTATGGAATTTTCGGGTCTTCGAGAATTTTTCGAAATTCTAGAAATATTTTTAGTTGAATTCTTTCATTATTGTCCTTGGTAGAGAATGCCCATCCTCTTGGCTGAATAAAAAATACAAACTACAAAACTGGAACTACAGAAAGAGCAGAAAAGACCTTATTTAATTTCCTGAAAACAGATTTATCTATATTTTGTACAAGTCGTCACAGGAATAATCCTTTAAATTTCTTCGTCCTATATTCTTCTTCTTAAGTTGTCAACCCTGAGGTTAGTCTGTATCAGTCTACCACCCTGACCTTCGTTCTTCTTTCCTTTTTATCTCTTTATAGGAGGTGCAACACATATCGCTCATGATTTGCTCCATGTAGAACAATCTTGGTCTTCCTCGACAGTTTCTTCCTAAATTCTAATTATATGATTACGACGTAGGATGTACCCTATTTTGTCTCATATTTCTTGATTGCTGACCCATATTGTCCTCTCTTTTGTTCTTTTAAACACTTCTTAATTAGTTACTCTTTCTACCCACCTGACTTTCAGCATCCTACGGTAGAACCAGGATTCAAATGCTTCCAGTCTTATTTTCTCTTGTTTTCAAACAGTCCCTGTCTCGCATCCATATAAAATAACAATCCACACATATACTTTCATGAATCTCTTCCCTGTGTTTAGATCAATTTTTCTTTAGGTAAGGATGTTTTTCTTTGAGTTGAAGGCGATCTTGGCACGTTGAATCGTGCTTATTATATCCCTTTTACATTTACCGTCTTTTGTAATGCTTCCTAAATTGGCAAATTCTTGAATCTCTTCCAGTTGTTCTGTTCTCATCAGGATAATAATTCTCTCTTCTTGGGCTTGATCTGTGCTGCATGTCATTAGCTTTCTTGCTATTTATTTTCTGAGAGATACAATATGAAAATTATATTATTATCACCCTATATTACATATCCAAATGCCAAACTTCTACTAGATATAATGCTAACAGTTTCCGTAGCAGGAAAATACTTTGCACACTAGCTTATTACATACTCCAAGTGGCTCCGTGTTTAGCGCGTACATCACAAAATGGGAAAAAATATCATCCTTGAGATTTTGGGAGAGAAAAACAATATTTTCATGCTAAAAAATAAGTTGAAGGTGCAAACATACACCAGAAATTCGGTTCGTGCATAAGGAAAGGGTTTGAGAACCAAGTGTTCTCAACCAAGTACTGAAGAGATTCGAAGTGGAATGCAATGAATCTTGGAGCAAAAGAGAGATTAAACTAAGAAATGAAAATAATGAAAACAATACAATCGACGCAGCGGCCTGTATAGAGATTAATCAGTAGAGCGGGCCCAGTTCACTGACTCTACCACGGCTAATAAAGCCTTTTTCGACAATGACTATATCAAAACGGAATGGTGTAGTGCGGATAAGCGCAAATTCTTATAGCTCAACAAACAAGCACCAGCAATATATATGTCGGAGAATTTTCTTATTGAGATTTTGCTAGAATTCGTGTCTAGGTTCTTCTTCTGCCTTCCTGAAAATTCCACCAGGATTACCTCCTTGCTTTGCAATTAACTCGCCCACCTTTTCCCCCATTAAACACCCTCTTCCCATCACTCCTCCCTTCCTTTCTTCCCTCCCACCATTGTTATCTCCCTCTCCCCACCTCTCATTCACTTGTCCACCCCTCCCCAACCCTCCCTCATCTCCCCCAACCTTTTCACGTGTAAATGGCGCCACGGGGAGCCAACGTGGCGAAGTTTTGAATTAGTTCTCGTTTTCCTACCGCTGTCTACCTCCCGTTTATCAATATTTCATTGTGCCCGAATAACCTTCCAGCGGAGGCTCTCTCAAATTTGGTATTTTGCGCTTCATTTATAAATGCGTTGCCTCAACTTGTCGTGCGACCATATTCCCTGATCCCTGGCGACCCTCAAGCCATCCGGAACATCATTTTGCTAGTGATGTGATCTCTCTGTGTCCAAAGTTTTCCAGTTATTCACTCATTATGACAGGAAGTAGCACATTTCTCGATTGTACTTAATTCTCAATGATACAGAAAATGGGAAAATCCTTCGAATATAGTAATTCCAAATATGAGACGAGACTGATATGCCTAGCATTAATATACATTTTTTATAATTATTTTAAAGCGTTAATTTTGATATACACTGTCCCTTGATTTGGTGTTTCTTTAGGGAAATTGGTTTTCCCTATCTTTGACTTGATTATGAGCGTACGAAGCCAACTTTGATCGCAATAAATAGTCCATTTTGGTTTTATACGTGGTCTTCGAATGTTAATAATTTATCAATTTATCTTTACCTTTTACATATAGCATGGTTATAATATTAACTATCGTACATTTTTAAGCATAGCCAATTGCCTTTAATTATTGAACCACTTCCCCATTTATTTTTCAATGAATTCGCTAATATATAAAATTACTCCCCAGTGTTACATTTTTTCTTCTTTGGAGTTACCTTTAATATTAATCTACTGTAAGAGAGCATAGTTTCCTTATTTTTAAGTGAAATATTAGGCCAGGAAATGAGTTAATCGTAACTAGCATTTTTTCACAAACGAAACTGTTTCAGGCGTTACTTTGTGGAAGTTTTTTATATTCATAATGAAAAGATAAAACTTGGTTATTCCACACTAATTCCGTAAATTAGAGTGGAATTAACCAAGTTTTATCTTTTTATTATGACTAGCATATTTTTATTTTGCAATATTTATTTTTCTGTCCTAGTTGCTTTCTGGATAAGAAAAACATCTTTGGCTTCGGGGTTAATGTCATATTTTGATGAAATGATAATACTTGGTACTTTAATTTTCCGAATACTTGAAGCATAGAATACTTTGCTGTATCATGTTTGCAGATACTTTCATTATGACTCTCGATGTTTTCTTTGATATTGCAATGTAATATGTTAGGTTGCAATAAATGTAGAAAGTTTTTGGCAGTTTTGTACGTTTTTTTTGTTCTATTGCTTTGTTTTCAGTAACATATGTGTTCCTTGGTTATGAAATTTAACTTAGTACTAAACTATGCTTTGAAACATGTCAAAAATAACCACAAATATAGAAATCATTTTAGAGATACCTGTTCGTCGTGGATACGTTACGATCATTGGAGTGAATCATCAACATATTTGGGATGGATAATTCACTTTACCGTTGTATACTATGTAGTAATAGAGATGTCTGTCTTCACTTTCATAATTAATGTCTACGATCGGTTTTTAATGAGATAAGTAATGTACTGGAGGGTTTTCAAGTCTCTATCAGATGTTTTGGCAGGATTTAGCTTTCAGAAGATACGCTATAAAAATGAAACTCGCAGTCGCTATTAATAGAGTTGGAAAGTACCAAGTTGTTTTTTTTCAACTTATACCAGTTACTGTTACGAAATTACACCTGATATCGTAAAATTCAACCATAGTATGTTAATTAATGCTGTAACTTCAATATTCAAGCAATATATAATTGCGTATTAGACATTATTTCCCATTAATGACATAACTATGCTATGACCGCTAGGACCAATGATGTAATAGCGTATATACCACTAAGTATGGATATTTACTTTTGTTTTCTTTCTCTTTGCAATTATTATTTGGGAGTAGCTCACAGTGATTTCTGAGGAAGGAAAGAGATTTATTTGAGGCTGAAAAGTTTCAAGGCATTGTACGGGCAGCTTTTTCTTATGGCCAATTGGCGGACTTCGATCCATGTATTTCCTCTTTACAGTCTACGCTCTCCATGATGACAAAGGTTATTTGGTCCACTAAATACTCACAAGAGTTACTTTGTCCTTTTGTACTTCACTGTGGGGAGTGACATTTTTTTCGCCTTTTTCTATTGACGCTCGTGTATGTTTTTCCATATTTTGTTGTATCACCACCGTAGAGACTAACGGCCTCGCCGAGAAATTTATTTGATGGCACTGTGGAAATACTATTGAGTCGGCTCGATTCAGCTTCATCAATGTTATCTTACAATTGCCGTAATGACTACGCTTGAACCTATAACGCCAGATCAATCATTTTGCACATATATATTCCAATCGCGAAACAAGGAATCAAATTTACGTATGTGCGGAATCCCATTAAGGAAGCATCATTTGCCTTAACCGGGACTCGAACCTGGATCCCTCGTTCTAGCCGATTGCACCAAACAGTTGCGCAGCCGAAGTGATCTCGTATCTGAAGCATGTGGCATATCTAGAGATCCGGATCCGATTTTCGCTTAAGGCGAATGAATTTCTCCTCTGTGGAATACCGGGACTCGAACCTGGATCCCTCGTTCTAGCCGATTGCACCAAACAGTTGCGCAGCCGAAGTAATCTCGTATCTGAAGCATGTGGCATATCTAGAGATCCGGATCCGATTTTCGCTTAAGGCGAATGAATTTCTCCTCTGTGGAATATCGCACATATGTGCCCTTGAGGGTGACTCTGTAAAGGCTATACTGTGGATAGTCCTGGTATCTTCAAGGTTCGTCAAATTTATATCAGATGAAATAATCAACTCTGCTTTTTCCTGAAGCTAGATAATTACAGTTGCATGCTAAACTCTAAGTGTGAGTCACATAAAATATTGGACAATTCGCCAAGTACTGACGATAATGTCTTATGTAAAGACATTGGTCCTACTTACGTGCATATTATACCCCGACGGATGTCGTATTTTTTCCTGGTTGCTTAGTTATGTAACTGTTAAATGTAAATCACTTTTACTTTATTTCATCTCGTGGTGGATGCGGTGCCTTAACATTCTGTAACACGATACGAATCGCAGGAGCGACAGTTTTCCGCTGAGTTTTTAATCACCGACAAATTAGCTGGTTCATTTATCCGCATTGATCAGCAAGCGTAGGAGACATGTATTGCTATTTCTGAATAAGAGCATCAGTGACTTATAGCCATGCATCTAGCCAAATGTGAAACTATTCTAGATTAAAATGAATTTGATGCATGCATGTGATACCTTTGTGATGAAAAAGAAGCCAATACGCGGTGAGGCATGAGTTCAAGGTCTTCTGTTGATTTCCACAGGTGGAAAAAAGCACCGTAATCATTGGCGTGAGAAAGGGAGGCTCTTTAGTATGCAATTCCAGAAAAGTCTCACTAGAGTTCTTGTAAGCTCTTGTTAAGGTTGTTGGTAGTTAGAAGGCGCCTGTCTTCGAACGAGAAAAACCGCAATGCTATTTTCGAAGAGAGGAAAAGCGGGATTTCTCTTGCACGAAGATTCCACTATTTTTTATCGGGATGCTGTGATATTTAACCCTGCTGAATTGAATTTTCTGAATCCAGAGTTCTCTGTCAAATTTGCTCAGTTTTTCTGCATTTGATTTCCTGAGTTTTCATTCGGGTTAGCATTGGGGAAAACATGAACGAAAAGACGTAACTAAGTTCATTTCAGCAAAATTTATTTGCTTTAATTTAGAGTTTGTTTAGTAGGATATATATTGAAGTTCTTCTTTAAGCTTTATGAGCTACTTGAGCATTTGGCTCTGAAGGAAAAATAATTAATAGATTATACCATGGGTTTAACGCCGGGTAAAATTTACTCTATAGAACATTCATATCATTTTCCATCAGATGATGCGAAAAATTAGACGTCATAAATAACGGCAATGTAAACTATAGAAAAAATTGCCATATTGCTTCGTCATTTATTTGAAGTCTTTATCTTTTCGATACACCTTTGAAAATTGTCCAAAAACAAATTTGTAACAGTCTGGAGTTTTACTATATATTTAATTAAGACCTTTAGTCATGTTTCATAACCAAACGATACCAAGTGGAATCAAGGCAAAGGGTTGAATTTATGCTTGTTTATTAACATTTTGCTTAACGATATCCTGAATGAGCTGTCGTGAGAAAAATGGTGCTTTTCTTGCTGACAACCGCGAGTTACTGGTCAGAGCAATAGTTATTACAAACAACCACGGGAGATACATTTAAAAAAATGATCATATCAGTTCGCGGAAGAGGAATAATTAACCTTATGCTAATCTCATCGTCCAACTGAAATATGTTTAAATTTGTTGATACATACTTTCCCAATTCCCCCACTTGAATGCCTACCGTTTTAATTCCGCTTTACGTCATACGTTTATCTCTTTCTCTCGATCTCTTTGGCTTCCCACTCCAGCGTGCGGCCACTTTGCCGGCTCATGCAAACACAGGAAGCACACGCAGTGTGGGTGAGAGGGCTGCTGCCCGCTTGGAAAGTTATTCCCGCAGTCGAGTGCGGTAGCCACTCTTAACTCGTGCTCGCTTTAGTCGTCATTAGAACCCTACCCCTTCCCCCCTACTCTCCGCCGACCTCCGCGTAGTATTTTCACATCATGCGCTTTAATCCTGCGCCTTTGCATGCCTGAAACTTCGACCAGTCGATAATTATCTCGTAATCTATCTCCAGCGCAGGCATGAAACATTTCCGTCCCCACAAACGAGCCACTCACGTTATTCAACTTCCCTCTACCCTCGTCCCGTCGTTTGATTTTTCTCCACTTGCTCGCTGCGATTAATTCTGATTCTCCTGTGACAAATTCTGTGCATTGCGTACTTGGATGCGGTTCTTTTTGTGCCTTGCATTTTTTTCTTAGCGTAATTGGTTGAGAATGAACGACCACCAAGAAAAAGAAGCGTCCTCTTTTGCTCCAAAAATATTCTCCTACCGTCAAGTAGATCAGTTATGGCGAATGTTTTAGGCTCGCTGTGTCAAAATTCGTGAAAAAGTCCTAGCTTATCTTCAGTGTCGTGTCACATCGAGAAATATTCGTAATTTTGTGTTATTTATAGCTCTAGTAAATAATGATCTATGTTTTTCATATATGTATTGATAAGTAACGGGAAATTTATTGCGATTCAAATATATTTTACAGTATAATGTTCAAAATGTAATATTCTATTATATCAAGAAATATCTTAGGTAGATGTGTTGAATGTACTTCGACGATGGCCGTCCGTTAACAATGGATATGACCCAAAATGTCTCGGTGTGTCACCCATGATACGCGTGCTATGGGTTTGCCATCTATGTACTAGATGCTCTGGCAATTGGAAAGTCTCATCACGACTAACAAATTCTGCCTGTAACAAGCCGAATCCTGGTTTCAACCAAATAATCAACCGTGAATAAGATAAAAAATAATTTTTTCGAATCCGCTCGATTTACATCCATAGGTTTTATTTGTCACCAGCATTAGCCTTGCGTACTAAACTACTACTGCTTCCGGGTTTCACTGACAGTTTCAAACTTGCTTCGTTGGAGTTTAAAGCTTTGATAAACGATTAGCTCCGCCCATTTCATCACTTCAACTTCTTCTTCATCACTAGTTTTTTTATGTTTGTTTTCCTCACCGTGTAAAATTGTAGATTCATGGTAACAAGATTTTCCTTTGATCCACTCGGCTATTTTGTCCTTTTCTACACGTGTTATTTGCGTTCTTTTGAAATCTAAACTCCTCTATTTTCTGCTGGATCTCCCAATCCATCCAATTTCATCGCCCAACCAACCTCCCCACCACACCCGATGTCCTCCCATTAATTTTCTTTCCCCGCATCCCTCCTCCCTCTCTTCCGTTTCCCATTCCTCTCCTGATCCAGCTCGCAACTTCCTCTTCCAAACTCTCCGATTCTTTAAATCCTCCCTCCCTCTCTCGTCGTCTGTTGTTCTTTCTCTTCTCCTTTCCTCACCTTCCCGTTCTCTCTCCACCCCTTTCCTCGTTCTTCCTTTCCTCTCTTCACTCCACTTTCCTCTTTGCTTTAGTCTCCTCCTTCGCAGCGATTGCCGTCTTCGCCTCATGCCTCTTCGCCTCTTCCTCACCGCTTTTTGAACATTCTTTCATCCAAAAATGGCTTAGCTTTGCTATCTCTCACAGTTTCGTGCTATCTCTCCCACCAATCCGACCCTGGAAAAAAGTAATAATAATAAAACTAAAATCTTTCTCAGTGGCTCGGTACTAAATGCCTTCTCCACCCGTTCTTCTCATTTCCTTCGCCCTTCCGTCCTACCCTTCTCGCCGTCCCTTTCACTACCAATGTGCACATTCCGGGAGTTGCTGGGGAGCAGGGAGTAGCAAGGCGTCACGGAGTGGGATTGGGGCGCACTCATAGATATGGGGAAGGACAGGAGGAAAACCGAGGCTGACAGGGCTTGCCTTTTCATTCTTTTGTCGACAAGACGGACTGTGGAGAAGAAGAGATCCATCAAGAAGAGATGTGGCAGGGCTGGGATTTTCATGGCTTCGCCTTGGACGAAGTGGATAATATTCAGCCACCTTTTCCCCCAATACCAAAGGAGATGCGAATTTACACAACGCACCAAGCTGAATAGCTGGATTCCATGTGCGTCAGTAACGGATTAGATAATAAGGGAAAAAACCATTACAACCATCATTTTTATTAAATTATATTTGCATAGGTTAATTGATGAACACTGCTGATTTCAGCGTAGGTTTTTGTAACTTTAAGACTGGGCCTCTGATGGCTGTGATTTCATATTCTCAGTTCATGGTATCAGTATATTTGAATACTTTTGACCTCACACTCTCCTGCGTGTGAAAAATGAAATTCCTGGTGCAAAAAACCTAAGCTACAAAAAGGATAGGCCAGAAAGTTACAACACCGCTTAAAATTCGGAACGAGCGTGTCTCACACCCTAGAAGTGGCTAACATGGTATTACGTGGGTATAGAAGCAGTCAGTGTAGTGTCGTGGAGTTGATGGTGGTACTGGTTTTAGAGACAGTCTACTTAGAAATCTACTTAGAAAGGCGTGGTTTGTTTTACAAGGATAAACCATCATTCTTTTTTATTACGTCAAAGTTATGACACGATTGTACTGAAGCGTTCGAAGGAACAGATCTTAAGTTTGGCATGTGATAAATGGGTACTTATACGTCCCCAACATCGCCCTTGCTTATTCAGCCCTGGCTAGTTTGGAATAATTCAGAGAAATTGGATGAATTCTCTTTTTCAGCTCTCCTTTTCACATGGATTGATCCTGCCTTCATTTTTACAGAAATACCTCCTCCATTTATAGAGGAACTAAGATATGGGGAGAAGAAAAAAGTTTCTCGAGGTCATAAAAAGGTTTATAGTTCTCACTTCTAACTGGTGCACGCTGCGCAGTGGATGATTATGGGACATTGACCATTGAACTTTTAGAGTCCTGCAAAACGGGGAAAGAGTTTGTACAACTTTATTAATTGCCTTCAACACAGGATTTTTGAGGATTGGATTGACACAAAACTACCTGTCGTCCCATTTTGGCACATCTCACAATGGGACCTCAAGATTGGGTCTCGAGTACAGTCAAAAGCGGTGTGTGGTTCTAACCGCTTTCCTGATTGCCTTGCCTTTCAGCTTACTTCACGAAATGGTTGCGTCCTCTTTTCCTCAATCTCTCTCGATCTTTTCCTCCGTGCTTTCCCTTCACCCCCTCCTCCTCCTCCTCACACCCTTACCGCTCAGGTCTGCGCTCGGAACTTTTCCGGTAGCTGTGCAAACGTTGCATTTTCTTAATGCTTGCAGAAAGCATTATTGAGAATCCCCGGTAAATTATTGATCATGCCCTACATAATACGTTAGCAGGCTCAGATCAATCACTATGAAAGCAAGACATCGCCTCAATATTGGTGCACCCTAAAGCAATTCCACCAATCAACCAAATATCTGTTTTGATGGGCTTTCAGCTGAAATGATAATCTATCGATGTTTTGATTTACAATCGTCATCACTCATCCTGGGAGAACTCATTTAAACCCATCAATCTATTAATTTTTCCTGCACATATAAATAAATGGATTGCATCCCAGTTGACGCTGAAAAATGAAAAAATGTAAGGATAGAGGGCTATTTTTAGAACCATGTTATTCTTTCACTCATAATAAAAGATATGTAAAAGATTTAAGTTTCTCCTGGTGAATAATATTAATAAACTCTTCTCGGGCTCTGCACCAGGTGATTGGCTTCATGTTTGCCGACGTTTCGGAAAACGACTTGTTTTCCATTTTCAAGGCGTGTTACTCTGTCCGTGTCAGATTGTGTCAGAGTTTACAATCTGACACGGACAGAGTAACACGCCTTGAAAATGGAAAACAAGTCGTTTTCCGAAACGTCGGCAAACATGAAGCCAATCACCTGGTGCAGAGCCCGAGAAGAGTTTATTAAAAGATATGTACTTTATTTTTTTATCTTTTATTATGAGTGAAATCATAAATTTCATAATCATAAAGTGAAGCCGGAGACTACGTCTTACATGTTATTCTATTATATCCTATACCTAATTATCTCTTGGTACTTTAGTGTTGCTGATATTTTAAAAAATAAATGTGATTAGCACGATGTGAGAACCTGATTATCGCATCCCTTGATATTTAACTGTCAACAGATGATTTCAAAATTAAAAGAGCTTTTATCGTACTCTTATCAAGTTGAAAACAAATTGTTCCATTCATTCTCCTTATATTCCAGCCTACTTTGGTAGCGATTGAGTAAAATTGTTCATAATTGAGGATGCAGGTTTTTACATAGCTTCAGTAGTGTCTGGCGGGTCATGATGGAACTATTTCATGGCTATCCAAGTAGGGAAATGCGCATGCTATATTCCACACGTATTTATTTGGTGATCGTTTTCGATATAAGGCCTGATGATGATACCTTGTGTCGAAACTGGTCATCAAATTAATATCTGTGGAACTTTGATAGGGTTTACTTTTTGGACTATCCTATCGGCGTTGCGTCTAATATGGTGAATATCCTGGTATTTATCTCAGTCGGAGTAGTTTGGTGGCTATGGTAAATTCATAATGTGGGTCGGTGCTTATGTTGAGTGGCATCCACCATGTATTTAGGAATGCCAAACCCTAAAGCCGATTATAGGAGTTGGCTATTTGAAGAGTAGGATATTCCAAAAGAATGAGTCAACAATCTTTTTTTACAGAACTTTTAGTGATAATGAGTGCGTTGTGCTTTTTTAATTACATGGACGAATACAACTTCGGCGAGACGAAACCTGAAGTAATCAAGTTTTTAAAAATCTTTTTAATTCTGTGGAACGTCTATTAGTCTTCATTGAAGAGCATCAATATTCGTTTTCATTGAAGTTGAATTCGTTCTTTCTGTAAATGTGATGGAAAGGGGATATCTGGCAAAGAATTTCCGAAAACGTCTACCTGCAACCACTCTTTGATATTCCTCCTTTCCCACCTGAGCATTAAAATCTGCTATAACCATTAACGCATCATACTTCTGTATCCTACCACATACTCGCTCAAGCTTGTCATAAAACTCTTCTTTCTCTCTCATCTCTTTCTCTTCTGTTGGTGCATGGGCCGTCACAATGGTCATATTCCAAAATCTCCCTCTCAATCTTATTCTGCATATCCTTTCACTTATTGCCTCAAATTCCATTACACTTTTCCTTATTCATTTAGTTATTATCTACCAGATCTTCTCTCTGGGCCACTAGAAAACAATGTGTATTCCGACTTGTCTATTCTTCCTTTCCCTCGCCATCTTATTTCTTGAAGTGCTACCACATCAAGTTTGAATTTTACAATTTCATTTGCTACTTCATTCATTCTACCAGGTCTTAATAAAATCCGTACGTTCCATCGTGCAACCAATAAATCGTCATTCCGTGTCGGTCGCCAAGGTCGTTTTCCATAATTTCCATCCATTATCCGAGGCTTTTGTTTTGGTTTCATAACATTTTGTTATTTTTCCGGTATCGGGTTGTCAGCCCTATGCCCAACCCCCAACCTGGAGGACCAGGTAGTTTTTTATCAAGGCTGTCTTCATTTAGCCTTTGTAGATCCAACTACTAACTGCAAGGCAGCAGGTGCTAGTTTTGGTCCACCCAGGGTATTTTATTTCCCCAGCACCCTCCATATCTGGTGGGCATTCCCCTATCCGCCACCTGGGGAGGCGCCCGATGGGAGACTAGTAACTGCCCACGGGACTTTTAATCGAACACAGTAGTTTAATTATTCCATCACGTTGATTTTTTTTGTCAGCCATCGGCTCGTTAAAGTCAGGAATGTCTAAATTGTGTATTGTGTCATCCTTAGTGAATACATTTTCGAAGTAGTGGTTTAATAAATTGGCTTTGACGATACTGTTGTTGACCACTTGGCCGTTTGTATCAAATAAAGAGTCTACTGTCGAAGATTCGCCCCGGAGCTCTCTCGCGTAAGACCAGAATGACTAGGGGTTTTCATGCAATAATTCACTGACGATTTTTTTCTTGAAGTTTTGTAGAGTAATGCGCATTTTTTCTTCGGTTTTGAGCGTTGAGAAACGTATATGTCTCTCGCCGCAAGCTCCGTTGTTATGTAACTTAAAAAAAATTTGTATGGATTGTGTAAGATCCTTTGTCTCCTGAGCTCCTACCTTATTCCGTGATTATACCAAGGAGGTTCTTTACTCTCCCGTTTGAATTTTTATTCAATCCATGCATAAGTAGTATTTCCAAAAAATATCTCCATGATACTTCGGTGCTCTCGTTCCTCATTGTGGCAACGAATTTCGTGAATGAAGCTTCTAACGTCTCTCCGAATTTTACGTAATCGCATTTTTTAACCAATTAGACTTTATGTTTAGGTTTTACAGTGGAATCTACTGTTGTTTTCAAAGTCGTAAAAAATACATTATGATCACTTATGCCTTCGAGGATAGCGACGTGTTTAGTCATTGCAGGGTGACTAACAGCTAAAAGGTCTAATATTTTATTACTTCTCGTAGGTTTGTTTACTATTTGAGTCTGAGAGTGGTGTGAAAATATATTAAGAAAGGCCTTATATCACGCTACCTTGAACTTGGTTCAGCGCTATTGGTTTTCAAATTCATAGCGGGGAGGTTGAAATCTCCACCGATAATTATCACGCTTTTATTATCTTTCGAGGTAAATGATGTTACTTGAATTTCTAATTTGTACAAAATGTCGATTTTGGAATCTAGTGACCTGTAAAATGAGCTCATATGCATATTTATTTTGTTTTGTTCCTTATTCCATTGTCGTCTAATCTGTGTACGGTACTATTCAAATACAATTTAACTGTTATGAATACTCCTCCGGCAGTCCCATCATGTCGATCACGTCTATAGATTTTATATCCTTTCGGAAAAACTTCTCTATCGTTAATATCCTCTGCAAGCCAGCTCGATGTTCCAATTACTATATCTGCATTTTGAAATATATGCTCAACTTTGGTAGGTTTGTTCTATACGCAACGGAAATTTGGAATTAGCTTTTTGATGTTCTCTGAAACCACTGAGAAGTTACTTTTTCTTTGAAGTTTCGCAAACATCTTGAGAGCGCGCGTTTGAATTATTTTCGCGTTGGAAGTAACATATATTTATTTGTGCTTCCCCTAAATTTTTACGGCAATGAAGGCCTACGTTACACGGATTAACTCGGAGGCTGTTATTGGGTGTATAATTTCGAATTCCATTGATTGACCTACTCTCTAGCCTACTTTGAGGGATGTCAAGCTTTGTTAATCATTGCTTCCAAAATTATTTACGAGAACTCGCCAAAGGCATCTCAATTCTGTCCAACTCTGATAATTTAAATATAGAGCCCTTGAATTCAGTTTAATAATCTGAAATTAATAAAATACGCTTTTCAGATTAGTTTTACTGTGAAGTAAGCCTTGGAAGTAGAAATTTTAACACCGGCTACTATTTCTGAGATTGATGAGAATACGACAGACAAGCGTAAATTTGTAGGAAATGGGATATACAAACTTTTCAATAAAACTGCTGATAATAAGAAATTATTCCTATGAAATTGTAATAAAAATAAGTTATAGGAATCTTGCTTTGTATTTCCTTTAGCTACCATCGAATTTCTGCCTTAATTAAATCAAAATATGGAGGCCCCATAAAAGCTGAACAAATGCAGTAATTAACCCTCTCACTCCCAAGGGGGATAACGTGATTACGCCAGGCAACATTTTCAACCGCAGAACCTTTGAATTTGTTTTAATGATATGAAGCTTCCTGGTTATTGTTCTGGGATGATTGTTGAACCCACTTACGAGGACATATTTTTCATTCTCAATAATTTCATCGGATAAAATTCCGTAGGGGTTACCATATTACCCCCATTTAAATAAGTCATAATATGCGTTCAGGACAATTAATATAACTTTTATACATATACAGATTCCATAAAGAGGGTTAATTAATATTCACTGTTTTCGAGTAATTGTAATGGTATTTCTGTGGGTTATTTTATCGATTTTTATAATGAAATTTATATTGTTGATATTTTTATTTTAAATGAAATATAGTTTATTAATGAAAACAATTATTCTTTATCTTAAATAGAGGTATTAAGGATCATATAAACATGATATTTAGGATCGGTGCTGAATTTTATATTTTTTATGTCATATAATTAATGAGGTTATCAAGTTATCCCACTTGGTAGTGAAAAGGTGTCAAATACATTGGTAGTCAGAGGGTTAAAAATATATTCGTGTTATAATCTGCATATTTTGTTCCTTAATTTTGGTTTTTCATAGATAAAAGAGTGTCATAGCGTTCATTTCAATAGCGATAGTGGTATTTTTTAACATAATTAATAAAAATTGTAATTCAGCATTTGTTTTGACTCAAATAGGCCGGAGCCACATTGAGTATTCCAACGAGCTGTAATTTACCCTTTGTTTTTCTCAACACCCTCCATGATTTCCCAGGTAACGGCACATTGTGACGAAACCATGGTAAGTGTTATGTAAATTAAAGTGTGTTCGTGGTTAAATCATCATGGTGTTAAACATAGCAATGTTTGGTGATTAGGTGGCTCTGGCCTATGCCACTCAAAACAAATAATAAATAATATATTTGTATTTATTCGGTTAAAAAATCCTGCTTTCAATGATGATGCACCCTACCTACTAAGAACCTAAATCAATATATGAAATGTGCATATAGTTTCAAGAGGATATTTTCAATGGTCATATTTTTCCAGCCGTTGAGGCCGACTGGAGCACCACTTGCCTGAAACTAAAGCATTTTGACTTCAATTACGACAGTGATTAGCTAATTACTTTAATTAATAATTGGTAAGATTCACATGTTTAATTTTTGTTCAAAGTATCATGACTTACCGCTCATAATAAGCCGTTTTAGTTCAAATCGATGTTTTCCTGCTGTAATCAGTGCAATTTGCATAAGTGTCCATGTTAATATCTTCACGTCCAAGGGTGATTTGCAGCAAAATTAGCATGGAAACCCAGTTTATTTTAAATCTCAGTTTATCATCCACCCTTTGATGATGCTATATAATTATTTTTTCAGAATTTCTGGATTATGTAACCCAGAGTCCAGAACCTCCTTAAAATATTCCAAGAAGTTACGCCTGAGACTGATAACAAGTCTGTTGTCGTGTGGACGTGAGTGCAGGATTGGAGTGTTAGGGGAGGGAGGGATGGAGATTGCGACCAATGGCAGGAAAGGAATGGGAAGGGGGTCGTGGGGCCGGTAATGGCTCTGGGTCCCGAGGAATGAGGTGTGAGATGATGGAGGGATGCTGTGGAGGGGTGGGGAGGGATTTTGGGTAAGATACGATGAAGGCGGAGGGTGGGGCAAAGAAGAAGGAGGAGGTTGAAGGCCCGGGATCTTTTAAGCGGCGCTTATTTTTCCTCGGGCATTATCAAGTCGTTGATAGCAATTGCGGCGAGGCCTGCATCGGTGGTCGTTAGGAATTAAGCCGAAAAGAAAAAAAAGGTTTCCCCGGCAGCTCTTTTTATTCCAACCTCCTCCTTATTTTCTTCCTTGCAAAGGAGGAATCGGGAAGGGAAGAAGGGATGAAGTTTCGTCGACGGTGTATTTTTTCGGCGTGCGCGGGAGGCGGTGGGGAAGGGGGGACAAGAGAGGAGCTTTTTAGTATGTTGATTCTGCAATTAATTTAGGCAAGTAGCCGAGTAGATAAGGTGTCTTAGTGGCGAGAGGATGAATGGGTTCTCATTAAGGCGTATCGCGTCCCCATCCCCCCCAACCCACTAACCAGGCTCCGTCTCCTGCGTCTATCTCTCTCGCGCCCCCTCCCCCCGCACCACCTCCCCCCTATGCACATTTTGGGTTAAGGATTAAGCGACGGGGGTGAAGGCGTCATCCACTTGTGCCTAATGAAGAATTCTTCCCGAGAGTGGTGGTGGCGTAAAGGGTAGAGGGGCGGGGGCAGGAAGGAAAGGCAGAGGGTGGTCTTTCCAGGGGTGGGTGAGATTTTTCGTTGCTTAATGCGCCCATTATTATTAAGCCTCGCCTAATTAATCCTCCTCTTACAATTACGGCGAAAAAATAGATTAATATTCCTGACAGATCTATTTTGACTGTGCTTTTGCATCTAATCATCGTCGTGGTGGATAATTTTGTGGGGGATTTTAAAATTTCGGGAAGTCAGAATGAAAATTATGATGCGTACCCTTATTTCACCATGAGGGCTGATAATGAGAAGATCTCCTGAATTGGAATAAATGCATCATTTATACCAGGTATAAGTTTATATCACATTTTATAAGCATTTTATATAAAACTAACAATTGCAGTGTAACTACTCTGTTATAAATATTAAGATTTCTGATATAGAGATCTGGCATTTTTGATTGACGCAATGGAAGTGGACAAGATGAGCATACAATTATTTAGAATACCGCCGATCGGTATATCGTCGTAGCAAAAAATACATCTGATTGGAAAAGAAAAGGTTGAGGTCTACATAAAGGCTGTTTGATTTTGCTATATATTTTTATACTTTATGGTTTCTCGTAATAAAATCCACGAATTTTGACCTTTACTTCAGTTTGTGAATACTGTAAGATTTCCAGTGTCCCAGCCATTATTAATTGTCGAGTGTTTGCAGTCCTTCTAATGTAAAAATATTACTTTTATATTGTTGATGGCTTTTATTACTGAATATATTCTTGATACTAAATATCACACAATGCAATTGCAACAAAATTTGGGATATTTTAGTCAAGATTAATTGGTCGATTTTTTAAATATTATTCCTTTTTAAAGGTGAATGGCTGGGATTAAAAGTACATTGGTTGATCTAAAACAGGAAAAGAAGATTATGACTATTATAAGATAACCGAGGGCTATAATAAGAGATTTGAGACATTTAAACTGCTTAGCTTTCTTTTTTCTCTTTTTTGATGTGTCTGTCATGAGACGATGGCGGATAAAATAATTGCAACACGTAAATGATAAAATTACCCGTTAACCGTGAATTTCTTTCGTCCATTGCGACACCTGGTGTTCATTCAGGGTGATAGCGTAGTTGACAGTTAGAAATTCAGCAAATCAGAATACACGTCCAATGCCGTATTGGAAAGATAAACACATGACCGGGGAATCCATAGTGGTGGCCGCTGTTAAAATCATACGACCGTGAAAAATGTTTACTTTTCGTCTCTTTCTAAGCCAAATCAGTGTATCCAACGGGATTTGAAATGTGGCAATGGCGAAGAAGGGAAAGGAATAAATGGCATGGTGAGGTGAGAAATGGCGAATTACTGGAAGAAATCAATGAGAAAAGAAACTGTACGAGAACAATAAAAAAGAGGAAAGCGAACTGAACGGGTCACATTTTGAGAAAAGACTGCCTTCTGAAAAGAATATTGGAAGAAAATATTAACGGAAAGAAAGGGCGAAGAAGATGATATGACATGATGACGGTCTTAGGGATGTGAAGAAGTTATGAAGAGCAGAGGGAGACAGAGCAGCAAGGAGAGGATTATTTAGATAAAATCGATTGGAGTACAGATCCTTCAAGGAAGAAGATTATTTTGGACGGACTCAACGTGAGTATTACTCTAAACTTATACGTGCGGAATGGAATGTCATTCAAGTTGTGGGCCCGTGACCCAGCTTGTGGGCTGTAAAGATAACAGCACATTCTGGTGATTAATCGCAGGTGAAACACGTTCGCATGAAAGTAAAATGTCACTTCCTCAGGGACTTTCATCGATCGCCTCTCATTCAAGAGTCTAACCGAGGCGGGGAGACAGATAGGGGGCTCAGGGAAGTACCAGAGGCGGCGCTGCCTACACTTGGCCGTAAGCCGAGGTGAAGCCGCTTCCGACAAATTGAGCGCCCGTTATTGACCATTAGTGAAATAGGCATTACCATACACCCACACGTTCGCCTTCGTACGTAATCATATTGAATTACTAATTTTTTGTTTTAATATCGGTCAACTGGATAAATAAATACATTTTCATCTACTACTACATATGTCAAGAAATAGCCATGTGGGAGTATTGAAAAGCATAGCGGCTATTCTTGAACTCCCATGCTTTAAACATAATCTTCCCAATTCAAATACGCAGATATTTCCGTTTGAAGCAGGAAATAAGTACTCATCGTTAAAATCCCCGTCCCATCTAACGATTACAGTACTCTAGGGACTTTCATTCTGGCGGGAGTGGCTTCGCTTGAAGTTCGTCGCCGGACCTGTATTGAACTACATATGATCCTCACCACAAGATATTTGACTTGGGTCCTTATATCCGCAGTCGAGTAGTATCACTCCAACACTCGCTTCCTCTCCCTCGACCACAATTTTGACTTCTTCTCGTTCGAGTCTATACACCCGCCACCATTGCATCTCTCTCTCTTGTGTCTATTTGACGGGAGAAAATCATTTATTTTGCCACATCTGAACGAAATAATCGCTTTCTACCATTTTTACGGGAAAACATTGTCGCTTTGCTCCTTTTTATACTCTAGTTACATTTTATTAAATTACTGTAGACTTATTTACTCTACTGAAAGTCTTACAGTCTCGAAGTAGATGAATTAAGACGTAAAAATAGAAACATTAACCAAGTGGTTTAGATCTAAACATGAGTTCATCGGAAGGTTCTGAGTGTGGCAATAATGATTTCCATTGAGAAACCTGAGACTTTAATTTGGAAGCTCGAAGTAGGTCAGATAACTTGTAACCAGAAAAATTAGTTGGTCAATAAAATTGTCGCCACTAAAGAAAATGAACAATAATTTATTACAGTTATAAATGAAGAGTATTTTTACGAAGTTTTCTACAAGGTAAAAAGTCACATGGGAAAGAAGTTGGAAATCTCCGAGTTCCCGCAATACCATCCAAAAGCCTCATTTCCTTCCCTAGTTATGCGTTCGACTCTATTCCCTCGTCTTTGCCATGGCTCCCTTTTGTGCACCGTTCAATGGGCAGGAAACATTTTTTATCGCGTTCATTTTTTACTCCGCCTCGGACTAGAAAGGGAAATAACTCGAGATTCTTTCCGTTGAAAAAATAATTTTTTCGAGACGAGTAATTTTTTTCAAGACGAACACTTCCCTCACGACTAATTTCCTCCGACCACGGTGGCTGATAAGAACGCGAGGGGAACGAGAGGACAGTGCCCCATCGACCGCCTGTGCTCTCTCTCTCTCTGCCCTTCTCTACGACAATCTTTCTTCCTCCTCCTGAGACACTCCACCCACCCACTACTTCCGTCCCCCCTTCTTATTCCTCTCATTCTCGGCTCTTCTTTCTCTTTCTATCTTTCCTTCCTTCACACCCAGTTTCCCTGCTGCCGTGAGTATCACGCTTACAGTACAATGGCGTTACAGTTTTAGCCAGGGAACCCCCACCAGAGTACTTTGTGATAATTTCTCCCTGCTCCTATCCCTTTCAACTGTAGTAACCCTTTAAAAGCAATAGTAAAATTTGTTCAACTTTTCCCATTATTGACATTTCCATATATTTACTTCCTAGAATTACAAAAATATTGATTCTAATAATTGATATAAATATTTGTTGCTGCTAGAAATATTTGTTAGTTGGGAATTTTTGAAGTTAAATATAATAAATATGTTTCAAACTTTTGACGTCCCGGAACGGCGGTCGCGCCCAACAAATACTAAGTTTTGCGAGCTACCGCGTTTAAAAATAGCCCAATTCCGAACTCCAGCCGTTGAAGTCGTGTATTCCGTGTCCCAACCTCTCAAATTATTATGCGCGTGAAACATCTAAATTTCCTGGGAGTAGACCTATTTTCACGATCCATTTTTAAATTCCAGTTTTCCTAAACCATGCTCTTCAACTTCAGAAAACATACTCTAACTTACCCAAGTTCATAGGCTCCCTCATCTCACCCCCCACATTGTGGGTCCTGCGACCAGGTCTGTTTTGCCTCAGTTATAGTTTAGAGGTCAACAGAGGTGTGTCGATGAGCCTCAGGTGATACTACATCCGTCACAATGAAGACATTGTCTCTGATCCCTCTTTATGGAATCGTTCCATCGTGACATTGTAAAATATTTAATCTTGCAAATATTTCATCAATGGATGAGGACGACTAATTTTTTAGCAGGGTCCTTAAGATATATTTCTGTGTTGAAACTGATCGCGCAAATAAAGTCTTTTAGAAATAGCAAAGTTGTTTCTCATTGTGTCACTGATTGAGATTTTTAGAAAGCTGTGATTGCTGTGTGAGACGATAAGTGATATATTACCATATTTTTTATTTTGAAGGCGATACCTGCAGCATTAGGACTCAACAGCTGATATTATGCTCTTCAATGTCCCATGTACCCATTTTCGTAGAAATAGATAGGATATGAAAATATATTTTGGGCTCACCCGTAAAGAAAGTTCGTTTTTTGCCGTATTTTATGGGGACTAGGATTCGCTTTTGCTATCTGTTTTATTTACGCCACGTCGTACTTAGTTATTCGACCAACCACGGATTAGCACAAATGAAATTCTTATTGTGTCGAAATGTATTAATTAAAATGTCAAATTAATACTTTTACCAATAAAGTGAGCAAGATTTGAACATAAACTCATTGTTATACTCTAGTGATGATGTTGGTATATCCAGGACCCTGCAAGAAATCAAGAAACTGTTGCAATTGTGCGCTTACTATCGATTCTTATTATCTGAGTATTAAACTGTGTAAAACAGTACAAATGTAATAAATTATATACTATGACATACACGCATGAATTATTACTAGGTTATTGTTACACACTAAGAATATATTGAAGAACATTTTATACATTTGAAGCACAAAATCTTATTTGAAAGACAGGAAAGAATTTGGACATTGTAGCCAGCGTTTTAACCAATAGCGTTTGGGAAAATCACTACGTCCTTCCTTCCTAAATGTCCTACTTCCTTTCCATATACGCTACATACTATTGACTATCAACTCAGTGGATGCCACCCCAATTTCTCTCTAATTCAACATTTAAGTACAGTGGACGTGACGAAATACGCTTATGTCTGGTACGCCAAGAGTAAATCACGGGCACTCAATATGGCACTAGAGGCTTCACCGCGATTCACGACCGAGTATAGACTGCGCCGCATGCAATACTTAACAACTCTATGGTAAAGCCCAAAGCGAACTCTTTCTCCCCTTATCCCTTCTGTCCCACTGTGAAACCTATAACTACCATTCCCTTCTTATTTCTTTCACTTCCCTTCCGCTCGTTTCATGTGCAAGCACTTCACATGGCGAAGATTTCTCCTGAGGCCCTGCGATATTTAAACTTTTATATTATTTAGCGATATGATTTTCGCACCGTGAAATATGTGGATTTTTGCATAAATTATCCAAGCTGTGAATTTTCATTCAATGATATTGGAATATTTATCGGTTTTTTAACACTTTTCTCTGGAAAGTGAAGGCACGTTGAGAGCCGAGTTTTGCTCTTCTAAAGCCATATCTGACATATATTTCTCAGCTCGGTGATACTTATGCTGTAAAACTCTACCGTAATAAAGAATTATTCTTATAATTGTTAAAGATTGTAAACTTATAAATTTTCTTAAACCTGATAAAACTCTCGTTTAAGATTATGAATAAGTTTCTGTAATATTTTTACGAGGCTTTGAGAGATTTCTAAATATTTAAAATTTTTGAAGCTAAATGGCTGTAATTAAAACAACTAAGTCCTCTTTTTTCGCTTTTCTTTGATAATTTTCCTCAGATTAGGCGTCGGTGGATCAATGATACCCATGCTTTGGCCAATTGTTTGTCCTAATTTATTGCACAGTTGATTTCCATAAAAAAACGAAAGGTAAGGTTTCCTTTTCCTGTAGTACGATGTTTAATCTTTAAATAGAACGATACGTCTTTCTCATATCGCAAAGTACGAGGTTCGTTGCACAAATTGTTTTCCACATTACGTCATGTTGCATTTTCTGCAAATTTATAAATTTACATTTCATTATCTCTTATATACCTGATAGCAAAGAAATTGCTTGAAAAATCCAGATCACACGAGTTTCAGGGCGACTCGGAGGATATCAGCATTAAAACCCCAATATACTCTTGTTAATCTGATGGAAGTAAAACAAATACATAGTTACGTTTGACGCCCTGTAAAGATGAACATTTCTTCATGCGTGGTCATCCATCCAAGTTAAACGTTCACAGGCTCAGCTCGAAAACGAGCACTTTTCCGTCCGAATGGCATTGCTCCCGTCCGCCATCAGCCGTCGAAACTCATTAAACTTTAGAGGGTAATTAAGGGTGACATGTCGGTAGGATAGGCACAACATTCCTTCATTCCGTGCAGCATTGAAAACAATAGCAGAAATGGCAATACACAAATGCATCAGACAAATCTCAATTCTCCTTTTTTCCTCCCTGTTAATCCTTTCCCTTCCTTACTTTTATACTCGTGGCAGGTGTCATATCCCTCCCTGCATTACTGAATTCAGGGGCCCAGAAAACAGTAAATGTAGATATATTCAATTCCATGAAATTTGTTTGCTTGTTGCAATGCATTGCACTGCATCACAATACAATTCATCGCAGAGCCTAAGGCAATCCTCGTACTCCGCATTGTTTTTCTCGCACCCTCATCATCATTGATTCGTTCAATCCCAATATTAGTTAGCTGCAGCCCTACATCCTTCCCAGTCAAATTCTTCTTCCCTTACTACCGAGTAGCCCTTCTTTTCTACTTTGCTCTACATTTGGTTCATGCTTTTATTCTTGGGTCTTCCTCCAGGGGCTTAGGCGTATATTTTTCCTACAATTATGTTCCTCTCAAACCCATTTCACCTCAGGATGTGACTAATTCATCTGATTCTTCTTTCCTGGATAATGTTATATGGTTCTTTCCTCTTCACTCATCTATAAACTACCTTATTTCTCATTTTGTTAGTAAATTTCATCTTCAACATTGTCCTTCAGCACCAGGTTCCGAAAGTTTACATATTCAGTGGTTTGTTTTTCCAATTGTCCATTCTACCGATCCTTAGAGTACCAAGCTCCATACTAATGTTTTCAGATACTATTTCCTCGTTTGTAATGGTATATTTTTTTGAGCACAGCAGTTGTCTTTTCACCATGAATGCGTTATTAGCTTGGGCTATCCTTCGCTTAATGTCCGTTATGCTTATTCTGTCCCACGTTCTGTTACTTTCGAGAGAAGTGAAGGTATTCTCGTCCTCAATCGCACTCTTTTTCGCACCGTTTCCCAATCCTACCCTCCCCAATTCCCATTTTCCTTCGCATACTCTTGACCTACGGCGCAAGCCACTTCCAATTCTTCCCTCACGCCATCTTCAACCCCGCGCTGTCTCTCGCCTCCCTGCAACTTCATTTGTTTCTCTCCTCTGCTCCCTCATTGTGCCTTTCTTACCGACGCCCACTCTTCTTCCTTTCCCGCCTATTACCCTCTTTTTTCTCATTTACTTTGCCTTGGGGATTGGAATAGCATGGTTTCAATATAATTAGTTAAAATACCTGCAGTGTAGGAGATATTTCTTATGGGTCTTTTTCCGAAGATGGCAGAATGCCTTTCGTCGCAATCGATGTTTCACCGCTGTCCCCATGGTGTCTTTCGTATTCTAATACTGGATCAACATTTGCCTAAAAATTCTTCATTCACTTCCCTAATGACCATTTCCTTACCATTCAAGTCATCTGTCCATTACAAATGGCACAAATGACCCAAGTCCTTCGTCATTTTTTGTTTTGCTGTTCGTTTATGTCAATGCACCTAAACAGCGATTTAAGCTAAAAATATCAAAAGTATTATAAAATATATTCTCATTTAGTGTGCTAGTCATGAATAGGGTTACCGCTGAACGCCGATTTGAAGCTAGTCCCTTAGACAACGGATGATAATAAGGCGTTACAACCGAAAGTTTTAAGTCGTAAAATTCACACGTTTAGGAGGGTAAAAAACTCCATGTAATACGCAGAAATTTCACGCAGTTTTTAAATTTTATAGAAACATGGTCAAGATGTTTTCCGTAAAACCTTTTTAATATATTTTAAATCTGACCTTTTCTCTTCATTTTCATTTGTGCAAGAGTCTCACGGTGACGAAATAATAAAAAATATCTATGGTTGTGTTATTGAGTGTAGATTTATTGATAAAATACATCATGAGTTGTCCTAAAAATATTTTAATGTGTTCTTCATCGTCGGATGAAAAATTTGAGTTGACATTGGAAATAAGTTGTGCTCGTAATTTAAGGTTGTTTAATTAAAGGTTGTAATAATAATTTTAATTATTAATAATTCTTAATTATTAGATTTAAGAGCAAAGGACTACTCTTATAAGAATTGATGGTACATTATCTGCATTTTATCAAAAAAGACCTTATTTGAAGCAGCGATTTTTATCCATATTTTTGACCAATCCCTTTTTTGTAAATTCTTTACTTCTACCTTTGTAGTTGCACTAGATTCGCTCCCTCAATCTAAATCCGGGACTTAAAATCATTCTAATTACTTAGGAATGTGTTAACTCTATCATTGCGTGAAGGATTGTTAATAGTAAGTTAAAACGAAGAAAAAAGGTAACTTATTTGTTGCCGTTGGAGTGATGTATAATATAAGATTCATGATTTTGTGGTCGACAAAGATATAATGCAAATGAAATAAATTATCGTTTTATTTCCCTAGTGATACCATTTGTCTTTCAAGTCCGTCCCAAAACCTTCATACACCACAATTTAAAGCAGGAGTTGGCGGTAATGGGAATGTGAATGGTCGATAAATCTTAAAAAGAATTTTCCGTCGGTCCGATGAGAGCAGACATCAGAGACCATTTCACGGAAAAGCACGCCAATATTTTCACCAAGGGAAATAAGTAAGGAATGCGGAATGAGGCCTACGTGACACGATCTGCGTATGTGTTGGTGCGAAATGGGAATGTTCTGGGGTCCATAGAGCCATGACGAAGCGTGCGCGAGGAGTAAGAGACCTTCAGAAGTGGATGGGCGAGCGAATTAGGAAGAAGCCGGGGCTCAATAACGCCCGAGGGGGCAAAAATAAGGAGGGAAAAATGAGGATAAAAACCGCGGGAAATATCGCAAATATCCTTTGACAGACGATGAGAAAAAAGGACGAGAGGGGATGTAATTGCTGGGGTACGGTATGAGAGGAGTCATATTGAAAATTCATTCGATGTCTAGGGGACGGAGTCCTACCCAATATCATTCCTTACAGGCGGAGTAATGCATGATATCCATTTTCAATTGCCTCCCTCACTATCAACACGATCTCCTGCCTCTGCACGGTGGCTACGATATATTTAGCGTAGTTGTGAGTAAAAAAAACTTGAACACGCATGTTGGTTATGGAACGGTTACTTTATTAATTCCTAAATCCTTGACCTGGTGGACAGAAGGAACGATTCTCAAAGAAGTGCGGGAAATGCGGCGAGAGTAGTAGCTTTGGGGCAGTCACGCGCCTTTTTGAACCCAAATGCGGGAAATTTGTGGTGAAGTCGACTTGGCCGAGATCATTCGAGTCAATATCACCCCCTGGAAAAGAAGAACGATATTTTTCTAGCGAGTATTACCTATGTGTTGGCACATCAGGCTGGGGTAAAATTATTTTTTCCACTGATTTCGCGCGATTAGCTAAATGCGTGTGGATTCTGTCACTCTCCCCGCTTACCAGGGGCGGCAATGTATATCATTCATATAATAAAAATTCTTATAAAATTTAATTGTTTACCAAAGTATTAAACACAACAGGGAAAATTTATTTGATTGTTCTTGATGATGTTCGCACAGCACCCATTGAAGTGACAGTGATTTGTTAAAGTCGTTGATACAGATAAATTATGTTTAAATGAACGCAGATTAAAGACTTTTTCCGGACTGGTTATTGTGTTTACCAAGTTAGATATTAATAAAGTTCTTTACCTGTGATACTAAGGATTTGCGTTCTGATTAAGTATGACTTTAAGTTAATCGACTCTCTCAATTTCCAGGCCGATATTATTACAGCATTCGATGATTATGATTCAGATTTTAATATTTTTGACTACACTGACCAAGAAAATGACAAAACTGTCGGATACTTCATCTGCTTTGATAGCTTAATGGAGATCCCAATTTATATATCAGTCAAAATTAGCGGTGATTAAAGAACGACCTAGTAGCCAAAATGAACTTGAAAAATATAAAAAATAGGTGTAAGCTTTACTGAGCAGCAACAATTTTTGGGAAAGTGGAGCTTTATCTCCACTCAGTTTCTTTATTCATGTACTGAGCAACAAAATAGCTTTCCAGATAATTCTGTTTCACAAATATTTCTTGTTGTATACTAAAATCCAGCTATGAGCTGAAATAAGTGTAAGCGTTTTAGGCCGTATTTGCATTTAGCATATTTAATCTAAGAAGTGAAACCGAGCGATATCTAGGTAGTATTTAATTGGATATTTGTCTGCAATTTCTAATTCCTACAATGGCAGCAAAAACTGATGTACCCTAGACACAGCGGCAAATTCACGCTGCGAAGTAAAGTAATACATAATGTAGTTTTTTATGCCAAATTATTTTCCTCTTCCGGTAAAAATTTAGATAAATTTTTGCTATACACGGGGTGAAATTACTTTTTTCATTTCTTGCTACTTTTTTATTTTAAAATTTAAAATTTACAGATTCTTTGAAATCTATGCGGTTTTTTCAATGTATTTTGATGTTCTGAGATATTGTAGAGATTTCTCTACAATTCTTGTAGAGAAATCTCGACAAGATTTACCAATCTTTTCCACATCTGCTGATTTTGAATGAATAGAGCAAACTTTGTTTTTCCAAAATAGTTTTTATTGTAGAAAAACAAATTTTACTCTATTCATTCGGACTGTTTAATAAATTCCATAAAGTATCGCCGGAAATCATCAACTTTATCTACTGATTGTCCTTTAAGGCTATCCTAGTTTTATGATTGACATAAAATGAATTAATCATAAAATTGTTTTTAAAAAGTGCCTTAAATCTCGGCTGGTGTGCTAGCCACCCCTGTGTATTAATGAACTGGTAAACATTGTGATATAATATAGTATTATTTTTCATATTCCGTACCAGAGGCGTATTTTTCTTACTTTATTTTGACGTATCGGACTCGAAACGAATGAAGAGCATCATCCTCTTCATCGTAAGTGCGGTAACTTGCACATTGAAAAAGGTAGAATTTTTGCATCAAAACCAAGAAAAAATCCAATATTTGTAGAATAGAATGCCTTCTGCGGAGGACAGAAATTTTTAGAACTCTATGAGCTATTTTGAAAGCTAGAAAGACAAACATGTTCCAAAAACTTCGTAAAATTAATTTAAAAGGCCTTTACGTGATAGATTATACATTTAGGATAGTTCTGAATTGAAGATAAAACTGCTATTAATGGAGGTCAACTAATTAAACGAAACAAATCGATATGCTCCTACAGACAGCAGATGTGGATTTTAAATATAAAAGGAGCGCTGAGAAAACAGCATATCAATCAATCAACTTCTAATTATTTTTCCATTATCCATGGGTGAAAGTAAAAATTTACCCCTCAGCGTGGGAGTTGAGCAAGCAGATTGGAGATGCGGATTCGGACGATGATCCCATGACACGAGCGAAGGGCGATGAAGATGAAGGAGTATTGTTGGAATTAATCCTATGGAATGATGAGTCGGAGTGAGTGGCGAAATTCACCGTCGTCACTTAGGTGGCTGAAGTGATTTTTGTTAGTTGAAAATTTTGCATTAAAGTCGGAATTAGCGTTCTCAATAGTAGAGCATATTTATTGAAAAAGTAAAAAAAAGTATCATATCAAGTTGGTTTCTTGGATATTCAATACTGACTTAATGCGTAATTATTCATTTAATTGGAAGACACTTTTTTCTAAACGATGAACAGCACCTTTCTTCTTATTTCTATGTTTTCTCGCGAATGTCAAGGAGTTAGGCCGAGACAAACATGACAAACAAACGTACTCCAGCATAATTTTGTATAAATTTCGAACCTCGCCCCAAAAAATCCATTCGTATAATGCTTAAATTCAGGAAAGAAATTGAAATATATTTTTGTATCATTTTTATTACTCCCTACATGTTGAGTAGCAAGGCATAAGCAGATGCACTGAAATGGAATGTCGCCAAAGAATTTTTTTCAACTTACTTAACAATTATTAAAATGTGCTCTCAGCGACCCACGATTACCGTTCCAGCCTCCGATCCCATCACTGGCTTCAGCTGCTGAGGATCAGGTGAAAAATCAGTTGGACAGTTCCTGAGGTCTTAAACCCTACCCTTCCGCCCACATAGAGCCTCGCCCTCTTCATCTACACCTACGAAGTACCGAGCAAGTCACCACTGGGGTGTGTGGAACGGGGTGATTCTACACCAGGCGTGCAGTTCTCATCCCAGTTCAAGTCAAAACCTCATACGTCCCCCGGCCGCAAGGCGTAGGCCAATAACAGTCAGGAAAACAATGCGAGGTCAAATCAGAAACTACGTGAAGGCTACACAGTTGAACAAACGGAACGGTAGAAATGCTTTATACCAATTATACTGCTATTGGGAAATAATACTTCTGGATAATAAATCAATGAAGATAAACAAATTTATGTCTGATATTTCAAGCGAGGTGAGTTATTAATAATAATTGTTATTATTAAGCACATAAAAGAGTCTAGAGAGACCTTTCGTGGGTTTGAGTTTCATAGAACTGATCTCCCGTAGCTAAACTTCTCTTCTTGTTTCCCTCTTCGTACTATCTAAACCCCCTCCCCCCCTTGGCCATTCAACCCACACCCACCGGCTGTGACCCAGCGGACAGTCGATGAGGAGTTAGAGGAGAAAGGACACGCGAAACTTCAATTGTTCTCCTCCTGGGTCATTTCGACGCAGTGTTTGATGATGCCCGGACAGCGTGTCGGTCTCCCGACTTACTTATATCGCTCTTTCTTCCCTTTCGTCAGCTTTCTTTGAAGCTATAGGGAGAAGACTCAAGGATAAATATGAAGGAGCCTGATTTATGGAGGTATCCGTGGAGCAAATAGCGAATGACATGGGTAAAGGGAATCAAAGAGTCGGTATACAGTTAAAATTGGTGAAAAGAAGATGGAAAAGGAAGCGCGCTGATGAGATCTGGAGAACCGACTACTGAACGTTCGGCGCGAGAGCCGGACGCCGCCGCGGCGGGAGACCAGCGTTACGCCTTCACTCAAAAATTTTTTTCTTTCTTAAATGAAATATTACCTCTACCAAATTTTTTTAACTTGTAGAGGAGGGTTTTATCTACAACATATTAAAAAATGAGGAAAATCGAAGGCATAGCTACATCGTCAAAAATCGATTTGAACATTTGAATTTGTTATAAACTTTATTTAATAGTTTAAATTTTATGTAATAATCCATTAATTATCTTTCTCAATTTAATACCTTTAAAATAAGTCATTGCATGCATTTTTATCTTCCTTATTGCCGGAGATATGCCGTCAAATGCGACGACGCTTTTGTAAAATTCTTGTTTTACAACATTGCAATATCTCGTAAACCGTTGAATGGATTACAAAATGGCTATGTATATATATATATATATATATATATATATATATATATATATATATATATATATATATATATATATATATATATAAATACGTTGATGGATTGGAGTCAGCCATGCGGCGATGAACACACGTCCTCCATCCTATCCACATCGTGTATATATATATATATATATTCGATTCCCGGTCCAGTCGAATTTTTTCTGCTTGGAATCGGCCATCATTTCATCTTCACACCACCATTGTGTTTGTAAATTTTATGTGTTCCTATCCACTTTCTTTCTACCTTTCTGTATAAATATTTGTGAGTATTTGCCGCTATGCGGTCTGAGTGAATGAGTGAACGATTGTATGCCCTGAACGGGTCATTTCCTACTTGGGTTAGCGTACCCCGAAACGCCTGTTCTATATCTTTCACCACTGTCTGTGTGCTTGAGTTATTCTTTCATTTCGCCTTCTGTGTATGTCATTCTCTCTCTTCCGGTGGGTGAAAAGCTGCCCGCGCGCCATCTACTGGCCGCTCTCATGGGTCATGCCTTGGGGAGTGTTCGTTCATATAAACCCCCGCCGATTCCAGTAGTTCCTTTGTAGACTGGGTAGCTCGGTGGTCTGAGCAGTGGACGCGACATCCAAAGGTCCGTGGTTCGATTCCCGGTCCAGTCGAATTTTTTCTGCTTGGAATCGGCCATCATTTCATCTTCACACCACCATTGTGTTTGTAAATTTTATGTGTTCCTATCCACTTTCTTTCTACCTTTCTGTATAAATATTTGTGAGTATTTGCCGCTATGCGGTCTGAGTGAATGAGTGAACGATTGTATGCCCTGAACGGGTCATTTCCTACTTGGGTTAGCGTACCCCGAAACGCCTGTTCTATATCTTTCACCACTGTCTGTGTGCTTGAGTTATTCTTTCATTTCGCCTTCTGTGTATGTCATTCTCTCTCTTCCGGTGGGTGAAAAGCTGCCCGCGCGCCATCTACTGGCCGCTCTCATGGGTCATGCCTTGGGGAGTGTTCGTTCATATAAACCCCCGCCGATTCCAGTAGTTCCTTTGTAGACTGGGTAGCTCGGTGGTCTGAGCAGTGGACGCGACATCCAAAGGTCCGTGGTTCGATTCCCGGTCCAGTCGAATTTTTTCTGCTTGGAATCGGCCATCATTTCATCTTCACACCACCATTGTGTTTGTAAATTTTATGTGTTCCTATCCACTTTCTTTCTACCTTTCTGTATAAATATTTGTGAGTATTTGCCGCTATGCGGTCTGAGTGAATGAGTGAACGATTATATATATATATATATATATAGGAGGGAGATATATATATATATATATATATATATATATATATATATATTCGTCCAATATAATCCAAAGGTCCGTGGTTCGATTCCCGGTCCAGTCGAATTTTTTCTTCTCGGAATCGGCCATCATTACTTCTTCACACCACCATTGTGTTCGTCAATTTTATGTGTTCCTGTCCACTTTCTTTCTACCTTTCTGTATAAACATTTATGTGTGTATATATATATATATATACACACATATAAATGTTCACACAGAAAGGTAGAAAGAAAGTGGATAGGAACACACAAAATTTACAAACACAAATTTGTGTTTGTAAATTTTGTGTGTTCCTATCCACTTTCTTTCTACCTTTCTGTATGAACATTTATATGAGTATTTGCCGCTGAGCGGTCTGAGTGAATGAACGAACGATTATATATATATATATATATATATATATATATATATATATATATATATATATATATCTCCCTCCTCCAGAGTGTGATTAGCGATAACATTTGAACGGTGAGTGCATGGCACTAGTAATAGACGAAAGTATAATAATGACATGAAAGTACCACTCATTCGCCCGCAGAGACCGTTTTTCTAGTAGGAAGGGTTACCTCACTAAAAACCTCACTTTCCCTTTGCTGCTAGTTTCTGATCACCTATCAAAGGGAGCAATCAACTAAAGTTAGTATAATGGTAAAAACCCACCGTAGTAGTGCACTCTAATTAGCCATCATTGGATGTCTTACATCTTTTTGTAAGGAAAGTTTTTATCGTTCTTTTTGCTTTTTTCTTTCACTTCCGAAAGTTTTACTAACAATTCACCCCTTTTGTTCTAAAATTTTGCTAACCACCATCAAATGCAAAGTATTCATCATTTCATTCTCATTGCCTCATAATATGAGCGTTCTATCGATCACCCTTTGCCTGTGGAAGCCTTCTATGGGTTCTGCCTCTGCCGTCGTATTTATTCAAACAACGTGAATATATTGTGTCACGCACTGATTACATTTTAGCTTCAAAACGTCTTTAATCTACTGTGTATGTATTATTAAAAATGAGTAGTCGAGAGGAGAATTCACAAATTATAGGCGAGGCTTTCCCGGCGTTTGATGTTTTTGAGTTCTATTCAAGATCTCCAGCGGATAAAGTACCCCATGATGGACGTTTCGATAGCCGAGTCGTCCATCGTCTTCAGGGCTTAATGACGTCGCAACTTCCTATTGCTCGACGAACACAACTAAACACCAACAATCAGTAGGGTTTTCAACGCAATGGAGATCCCCAATAGAACACTATAACTCACTATCAGGTGTTCATCGCATTATTAATTTCTTGGATAGTGTATGAGATTATCTCCACCTCATGCGCCCGAGTGACAGAGAAAATGCCGTCGGGAATAAATGAATTGTTGACTGCCTTCTGGTCGTAGAAACTTATCGGTTGTATTGATTTGCCAATACCATGTAAACACTTTCTTTTCGCCCATATGCCGTGCTTGTTTTCTTCATTTAGTCTGTTTGCCGTCATTTAAGAACCTATCATAAAATGAAATGAGCGGCAAACAGCAAAACATTCCTTCCCCCCTCGATACGAAGCAGCCGAAAGTGATTGCAAGAAATGTCCACCGACATATCATTTCCGTTCGCTGTGGGATATTCGATTGATGCAAGATCGATTTACTAGCATTGGAAACTAATTCGCCTCCACCTTTATCGGAGGCCATTTGTTTAAATTGTGACGTATTCGTTTGGACATAATGACGATATTACCAGAGTTCACTAATTAATTCATTAATGATTCAACTGTCTCTCAACATTAATGATCAACACACTCTCTCGAGATTCTAGGCGCAAAAAATTGATTGGGCGTCTTAATGCACAAGCGGAGTATGATCATAGCCTACAATGGAAGCATTTGATTTTTTTATAATTTATTGTTTTCTTACTTCCCTACACCATACTATTTTTACCAATAGACGGCTTCTGCAGCCGTGACACGTTTAGAACATCAGTTCCAAAGGGTTCGTAGGTGCTTGTATAAGACCTATATTAAAGCAATATTCATAATTATTTTTCCCAATACAATGGTGCGCTTAGAAATTAAAATATAAATTTTTATGTTTAAGCGCACAATTTTTATTTTTTTGATTGAAATTATTTAGCATGTACTTCATAAATCTTTCCATTGACCTCTCCATGCTCATTTTTTCCAGCGGCAGTACTTACTGTGTGGTATATGTTTATTTTAGTAGTTTCTGGAAATGATTTGATCCATTCGTATCATAATTGTGTGATAAATGTGGACCAAATTCACATTGAATTACAAATTTAAATTTTACATTTATTTTGTTGGATATTATTTATTCTATTTTATTTTCTGTCCACATCTCCACGATGCTCTTCATGTGTCATGGTAGAAATCCAATGCTTTCGTGTAATAACTTGCTCTGCTACCGTCATTTCTTTCCATTTTCGCTTAGAACTCAAAATTTTTGCCTGTTCCCTCTGCTTATTTCTTCCCACCTTCTTTCCACTCTTCTTCCTCGCTACCTATGGCGTATCCCGGCCCTCGGGAATTCCCCCCTCTCCAGCACCCCTTACCTCCTCCTCAACTTCTTTCTTTAGCCCTCATCCCTTTACCGAAGGGCCTAATCATACCCTCCGTGATAAGCTGTCACATCGGCAGACTCCGACCATCCTACTGGAAACTTACCTCCCCTATCGCGCCATGCTACGAACGAACTCTCTCGCCCAACCCAGCCCAGGGTTTGTCGCAGCCCCCGTTCCCCCTCTTTCGTTCCCCCCCCTCGCACTCCTCTTGTCCCCTCCTCACCCCGTCGCCTCGGCAACCGACAGCTAGCACATTTCCGTCTGTTTCCTGCCACCCCACCCCCCCGCTCTTACGCACCCTGAGTTCTGGTATAACATATCATATCTCATTCTCCTTGTCTTCCTTATCTACGCTCTTTCCTCTTCTCCTCCCTCCCCCTCTCCCAAAGACCAACTCATCCGATCTTACACCATCTCCTTTCCTTTACCGGCGCGATCTTATTTGCCGACGTGCAGGTCGCTTTTCTCTTGTTTCGCTTTTCTCTTCGGTGCCCCTTCCTATTTTTGTTTTTACTGAAGCCTTTCTCCTGTTCTCGCTGTGTTCTCTTCCCTCCCTCCTCACCCCTCTGGTCTTTCCAGCTCGACTTAATTTCTGAGTTTTTTTTACTCGCCATAATATCTTTCGAGGGCAATAAATCAATCTCTTACGAAATAAGATGATTTACGCCCTTATTTGGGACATATCTGTATTCGAGAAAAGCGCCGTGCCATCACGAAAGGCTTAAAATCTGCTGCTGTTGCTCTCATCAATTCGGGATTTTAAGATTTTTCAAAACAACACGTTAGCGGTACCTAGGAAGCTTTGCATAAAAAAATGGCTTTGATTTTTACGTCAAAATAACCTGCTTTATAGCATCGTCTATATTTTTAAATTAAGGTAATATCGTAGCTACTTGCAAAGTATGAAACCTATAATTTTAAATGCTCCTCTTTAATCTGATAATATTACCTTGTTATTTTTTTTCATTTATGCTGACTAATACCGTTGTCCTATTTTATCATATTTTTTCTGCATCGGTTGGTTATAGCTTTATAATTGGTGATATATGACCATCATTCAACCTTCGCTTGACGGAGAAAAACTTATGATCACCCTTATTTTTGGTCAAGGATGATGGAGTAACCGATTGTACTTGACGGTAGAATATGCTCTTTGAGGATAGTATAATTATAATTTGTAGGCCCAATTTTTGCTAGAAAATGTTGAAAATGTTCATTACATTCACGTGGAAGCGTAGCTTCGATACTGTGGGTGGTGACTTATTTTTAAATCGTTGAACTTTTCCTCATAATGAAAAGTTAACTTGGTCTGATTTCACGCTTCATTTTCTCTCACCAACCCAGGTTTCGGCATATCATGCCATTTTCAAGGTTGATTTGAACTGCCCAAGGGCTCGTGGGGGGGACCAACAAAAACAACTCACGTAGGCCAGGCAATTTATTTCAATTATAGCAACAAGGGAGCACGCTAAGGCGGGAGGAAAGGAGGGTGATCGTAATGAATGTGGAAACCAGAGGAAAAGGGGAATGGAGGGGGAAAGGTGAGGCGGCGATACCTGTCGAGGACCGGGCAGTCGATGACCGTGCACAGAGGCGTCGTGCCGTTGACGAGGGGGAGCTCCTCCAGGCGTCTCGGCAACACAAGCTCGACAGCAAGACTCCCCCGAGCGCGGACTCCGCCTCCACTGAAATACGGGAGGTCCCATCGGACTCGGGGCCCATGCACGACCTCTCTCTCGGTGGTCACGGCCCATGCCCTACCAGAAAGGCCGAAAGCCCTCGGCCCAGGAGCACCGCTCCCGACTCCCCCCCCCCCAGGGAGGAGGGAGGGGGGCTCGCTATCGGGCGAGGTGGACGGCTCGTCCTTGCGTAGCACCGTGGGAACCACTCTCCGGAGGACGGAGGTGGGTGGGAGGGAGGGGGCGCTCGCTAACAGGCGAGGCGGGCGGCTCAGATAAATGAAGTGTGGAATCGGACTAAGTTAAATTTTCCTTATGAAGAACATTACGGATTTTCATCGAGATACGCCGGAATCAGTGTCTTATATACGCTCAAGTTTTTTTCTGATTGCTGGATTTTGAAAAGTATTACAATTATTTTCATTAAATATTTGTGGTCTCATGTCTGTCACCATCGTTTTTGTCTTCAGCTGTTATATTGTCTGTTGTCTTGTCTTCGGTTATAAATGTAGCCCAAAGAAATTTTCTTGGGGACCTAGGAGGGAAAGGAGTGGATAATAACCTCTCATTTCAAATACATAACCGTAAGGCGCTCGAGTCTAAGTGAAAGAGGAAAGCAAGAGTCGTTAGTCGTGATTGGGTTAAAGTAGGAGAATGTGGCGTCATTTGATGAAAATCTAGGAATTTTTGAAGGCAATTTATGATTGAAGATACAGATCTTCCCTAAATTCACTGACCTAAGTGCCCTTCAACTTTGGAGATCCACGAGGAAAAAAACACATTGCACAATTCCTCATTGGCGTGGCAAATTTGGAGGAAACACATATTTCCCTTGCGATGGCAATTTGCGTTGAATCCCGTCCCTGCATATCCTGTGCGAAGTTAAGTAGGGCTGAAAAGTAGTGCGAGCGAAATATCTTTTTACTTAGAAATCAATGAATTTGGTCTCATTTTAAAGAAAACGATCTCACCCTTCCATTGACACCATAAATTCAATCCCTTACCTCATTACTTTCCGAGATATTTGCCAAATAGCCCTTATGCAGGGGAAATGGTACGTTTATGCACTCCAGATAGACATTACTTTAAAAAATGAGGTATTTCTAACACTTAGATGTCGTAAAAAAACTAACAGCGTATAGTTAGTATGTTTTCTCAACTATATTTGAAAAAAAAATCATATTGTTACCGCAGTAGGTTCTTTAGGTTTAGGTAGGTTCTTGGGTATCCCAAGAAAACCTTTCGTTTTGAAGGAATTTCAAATGCACCGCGCGAAAAAAATGAGTCAAGTTAAAGACTTATTTAGATATTTTCATTTAATTAATTACAATTTCAATTTCTTCTACAATTGCAATTACAATTCTACAAGTATATATAAAAGCTTATTATTGCATTAATAATGAAATATTTAATTGATGTATCCTACAGCTGGTGAGATTAAAACGTATAGTTTGTATATGGTCTCTATTATGACTAAGGAACTATCTCGCTCGGACTACCTTAAGTTCTAGTGTAGTATTCAACTTCACGGGCTGTGACTTTTTTAAAGTTCTGCAGGTCATCAAAGAGAACATAAAATCTAGTTTCCCTGATACCTCCAAAAGGCCACGATAATGAGGACACCTGACTGGCGAGGCAAACCACCCTGTAACCCGGCAAGCCAAAGGTTATGTTTCAATGCCCGGGTTACGCGAGTTCTATTTCTCTAATTAATGTTCGCCAATTTTCATACCATAATTCGGTAGAATGAAAATCATCGGGCGCGTTCTCATTTGAAATGAAATTATTTTTTTCCGGCTCCGGATTGGGGACATGTTAAGAAATTATCCCACCTTCAGCCATCTCATATTGTCCCTTTTAACTTGCTGTTTCATTCGAGCCCTTTTTTACTATTAGTCATAACTTTTCACGTCCTGCAATTTCAGATTAATACCCATCAGATTTTTATATTTACAATGGTGAATAATACTTGAACCTTGGTTTCTCTGTGCTATCAATTAAGTTTACGGTACAGTAATAGTAAAAGATATTTAGTCAAGTTCTGCTATCTGTCGATACTAGTCAGTGCGTAGGTTTTCTCAATTCACGGACCAGCCATGATCACTAGAATCATTGGCTAACATTTTTGGAGCAGCTCTGGTGTATGGATTTCGTTTTTATCATTTTGTTGCTACTTAAATCGGCACATCGTTTTTAGAGGAGCTGAGGACTCACTGTCTCCCAGATTTCAGCAATTTTTTCAGCTTAGATTATTATGCATAATTACTTTGAGTATATTCTCTTCTGCAATTTTATTAGGATGTTTTGCCATTTCTAAACACTAATAAATACTTACTTCGTGCACATTCTCTCTGTGGCTGATACGCGCCATGACGACTTTCTCATTGCATCATTCTTGTGAGAGGTCGGTAAAATAATGGTGTCTCTGTCGACGTGTGCTCCGCTGTTTGTATGTTATCTTCTCTTAGCTACGCCATATAACCTTTACCTGCCTCTGTCCATCACCTGTTCACCCCCTTTTCATCGAGCCCAGAGCTCTCCCCTCTCTCTCTCTCTCTCCTGCAGGGCTTTGCCTCTCCTGGACGTCACACACAGAGCATCACCGCTCACTTTCCTTTCACGCTCCTATCATCTCATCCAAACTCTCTTTTTTTCGCAAAAAATGATTCTCTCTACAATAGATGAAAAAGGCAAGTTAAACTCTCAGATTTCTTGGGGAACTCTCTGCTTTTATTTCGAAAATATGCTATGGCAGGCGACTGCGCTGCGAAGGGCTGTGATGGGAGAAGGGTGAATAACCGCTAAAGTGACCAATATTTGTTTGATGCTGATCGATTTTTCGGTGATATCGAATGCAACTATCGAGCATTCTACGGGAGCAATTTTTAAAACGCCGTTTTTATCTCACCTCTCCGGAGAATTTAAAAAAATATATTGTACATTTTTCTGACAATACAGTTAGGATTAGTAATACTCAATATACGCCAAAGTGCAGTATATTCAAGAAAAATTTTATTCGTTGAATGATCATTTAAATTTATTCTTGTGTCACTAATTACAATAACTAAAATTCATTCATGACCGTTATTATTTTTCACTGGCATTTTTGTTTTGTTCTCTCTCACACAATTTAAAAATATTTAAATAAAAATAAAATATCATAAGAGTTCAAAAATAAACTAGTAAGACCCACTGTGAAGCAAATTTCCCTCAATCGTCGACATAAGTTTATGCAATCACAAGCATAATTTATGGATTACCAACACCTGAAAGGAAAAACTTGACGGTGTACGGAGAAATGAGAAGTTCCCGCCGATCCGGTGCATGTATGTAAACGAGACAAACTTTTATTAAGCAGCACAAACTCATCTGGCCAGAAACAAGGGGGCGAGATTAAAAGCAGTGTTTACGAGATGAACGACGCAACCTCTCATTTTTTTCTCCAGTGAGAAAAGGTTATCTCTGTCAAACAAACCTCAAGTATCCATCTTTGTAATCCTAAAAGCTCATGTCTCAATACCTCTCTCTCTCTATGTCGATGTCGTCGATGAACGATGTCGGCCAGGGCCCACATCGTTCCTTTGTTTTTGTAATACTACGTAATACTGACCGATTTGCACTAGCAAATCTCTGTCGCAAGACTCGGCGGCGCCCATTTGCACGAGGACAGTCCTCCCCGAACCCCTTCTCCTCCTCAAATTCCACTCCCTCCTTCCTTTGTGTTTTCCCTCGCTAACATACTCCTGTCATCCTGATCCTTGTATGCCCACCTCTTGACGCGACGAACAACTCCCTAATTGGGTCAACTCTATTCCAGAGTCTGGAATAGTCTTCTTTCCGCCTTCTGGCCTTTAGGCTGGGCTGGGATAGGCAGGGGTCAGCTGTTGCTCTCACTCACTCAACTCCCATGGCCGAGTCGAGGTTAAAGGTGATCCGATTCGCCCTCTAGTTCCATGCAATGTGTTCGCGGGATCGCAATATACTGCATATTCTCTCCTGTGTGGGAATTTAATTTGGGAAGGATGCGTCTTTTGACTTCTCGGGAGGAAGTGAGGGATAATATTCTTCGAGAGCTGTTCTCGGACGGCTGGTCTTTAATTTATAAAGAAAAATTAAAAATATTTAAAAGTAATTTAAGTTAATTTCAGCATTAATATATCATCTCAATTACAGATGATGCAAAATATCATTGCAAAATGTTGGAATAAAGGAATGTTACGGTGTTTATTTTTGAAGACCAACTCTCCAAAAACAGATTTTGAAAATACTTTTTAAAAAGTGTCACAATCTATCTGTCACGGAAGGTAATCGTATAGCATAATTATAAACAATAATGATTAATACTTGAATTTGCAATTACTTTAAAAATTTCAGGCTTAAATATGTAAACATTCAATTTTTAAGTGAGAGACAAAAAACTTTAAATATTTCCACAGTTATTTAATTATTGTAGGTACAAGGCACAACTACTTTGCATAGGCATCATACTTTGGCAAAAAGTTTATTATAAATTTATTAATGTCCGCCGTTGTCTGGTTATTGAGATATCGATGGAATAAGAGGAACAAGGAATGGTGGAGGATGGTCGAGTTGTCGGGACAGGATGATAGGAAGTGTTCACCTCACTCACGGATCAAGGGGCAAGGACCGCTACCAGAAAACCGCCGCCATGGAACTACTGAACCCATTACCCTGCTCCGCCGATTCGATTACTATCCTCCTTCATTATAAACTGCCCTTACTCAACCTATACCTCAAGTACGTAGTTGCAACAGACATAAATTAATAAATATCGAACTTTGTTGCTGAAGATGAGGACTATGCGTTGAAACTAACTGTGCAAAGTAGCTATAGTAATAAAATATTAATTAAGAAGTAAGAACGTTATTTTGATCTCATACAGTGTATGCCTTTTCAAGCCTCAGGTACTCTATAACTCGTCTCCTTGATGAAAAATTGAACTAGGTGCTCACATAGTTACATAAGTTCCTATGTGAATAATTCAATCGACGCAAGATGTGGATATTCCAGATTACTAATCGTTTATATACGTCAATAGTTGGCTAAGTAATGTCACCTTTTCAACTTAATGAGAATTGGTAAAATAAGTAACTTATCATATTTGGTTACAACCTCTTAGTAAGTCTTAAACTACGTTATCCGCCGAATGTTTCTTAGATCCCCTCCTCTTTCCTAAAGATCGTGATATAGGTGCATGCTCCATTTACTTAGGGTATGCCTAGTATGCCATATCTAATGCTCGTTTCTACCTGTAGTTTATGTCTTCTCCAGTCTTTTCAGTTTTGGGAGGTGTAACTTTGTCCCGAAGGCGTATTGCTGCCAGTTTGCTGTCAGTTTTAACGCTGCTATCGATACAAGGTTGTTATTAAACACAATTTTAATGCGAGATGATATAAATGTTGAAATAAGTATAATGATTAAACATATGTGCATTTTCGTGAAATTAATTGTTTCATTTATCATTTTTATAAGAATCACCCAGTAGGAATACTTTTCTGATAAGACTCGGCGAAATGTTTGAATATATGACTCGGAGAGATGATGAGATATTAACAAGCCAGAGCGAACTATTTAATGCATTTCAGGAAGTAAAAACTTGTCCTTCTCATGTTGTAAAATTATATTCATAGTGACGGAATCAATAATTGAGCGCATTCAATCACCAAATTATGCTTATACGTTATCAACATTCTCTTCAATTTCACAATGAAAACCTACACCATATACATGCTTCTGCTGGAAAAATCAATTTCTCTCATATAGGAATGCATTTGGAGCATTATTTTGACAAAAGAAAGTTTAAATGATTGGATCCGTATATCCGGATCAGTATAGCCTTATAGGAATAATAGCAAGGCATGTGTTGGAATAAATCTGGAATTAATGGATTCATCCCTACCAAGAAAGCGAAATGATAAAACAATCGTCCCGCACAAAAACCAATCGGATGGTTGCTTATATTACATTTACATTTCCGACCACCACCTAAAGAATATTGGCTTTCAAAATTTTTTCGTCAAATCCACCTCCGATGCAGACTTTAACGGCAAAATTTATTTTGAAACTATACTTTCCACTCGCGTGTTCACAAAAATGGTGATACTTGAGATGGAATGCAAGGGGTGTTTGAAATGAGAAGCGTTGACGTTTCCACTTTTGGATTTTAGCGTTCACATCTCCTTTCCCTCCTCTCCTCGTTTTTATTCATTCCGGATCCATCTCAAATCTTGCTATCCATATGGCAAATGTATGAGATTATAAAAAAAACGGGAGAAGAATTCGCCTCTCACTTGTTCTTGAATCTCCTGCCGAGAGCGGTGCTGTCAAATCCTTAGCGTGTGGACTCAGCAACGTCCCTCGTGCAAATTCTCATCCCTTCGCGTATATATGTATAGTTGCTTCCCTTCTCTTGTCAGCCGTAGGGTTCTCCCCCCCCACCCTTTCTCTTCTAGAATCCTCCTCCTGAACCCTTCCCTTTCTCCTCTCATAAACACCCCTTCAAAACCCGCTCCCCCTCCCCCCCCCGCCCACTAATGCCCATCGGCCCTTCCCACCCAACCCTCTAGGCGCCCGTTTAATCCCACCCCACTCTGGCAAAACCCTCCCTCAGCGTCCGGCACGAAAACATATCCACCCCCCTCTAATTCACCCCGTGCACTCATCCCTCCTGGCCATTTTTTCCTCCCCCTTCCACCCCTCTCCATTCCATGGATGGCGATGTTTGTTTACCTTCTCACTTCCACGCGAGATGACTCTGCTTTCTCCCGAGTGTGCGAGGAAGGGACCTCGGCAGCGGCGCGGCCGCCTGCTCCCGCTCCTCCTCTCCTTCACCCATCATCCTCTTCGTCCGTCTCTCTCCTCGCGTTTCTCTCATATCATCCTCCCTCCCTCCTCTCGTCCACCTCCCTTTCATCCGGCTCTCTGAGATGAGCGGGGGGGGGAAGAGGGAGGGTGGGAGGAGGAGGGAAACACATACTAACACTCACAACTACATATCCCGGCCCATCTCCACAGCAACCGCCATCCACCCCGAGTCCGTCCCTTTTCGCTGTTGATGCCATCTTTTGTCTCCCAGCTGCACTAGCGGGCGTAAATATGTACATTCTTTTTAATTCATCCGGGTGAGCATTATACGTTCGTTTTCGTCCCCTCTATGTCTGCCTCTCTCATACCCATACACCGTCCTACTACTCTCCCGCAACCGACTGGCCCTCACATCACCAGTTAATATTTTATACATGTACTTACTATTTAAATAAAAAAAAACCATCATGCCTGATGATACTTGATTTAAGTTGTTTGTCCATAATAATAGATGAATGAATATTTAAAAATTTTTATGTATTTTCATGAAGATAGTCAACATTGAATTAATTTTTCTTGCTTCAGGATACAGTTTCCTTGTGGCAAAGGCCACTGAAAATTACATGTTTATTCATTTTGTACCTTTATATTATCCTATCAAATCCTATATAAGTTTATGAGACTACGCTTAAAAATGCTATCGGTCGCCAAGGGGACTGTTTAGCGAAAACGCAACATATCGAGAAGTATTCTCAAAATTTTCATGATTTATAATGGTGAAATTTATTTGCATAAAAGATTATTAAACTTGATTACATTTCCTGCCCCTTGCGCAATTTTCACTTTAATCATTCGTATTTCGTTTTTGCATAAATCTCGGCTTGAAAACACCGTATTTCATATTTAATTTTGCCAAAGAAGAAAGACTGCAAGTGGATGAAACAAACTTTGTACGAATATTTCTTTAAGGGAATTTGCGGACAAACACACAGAAAAACTTTGCTTTTATATTAATCGAGTAGAATAAACACCCCGGCCCTTGTCATACACGGTGGAATTTGGTTTCTTGTATAGAAATATATCTATTATTCCCTCGAAGACGTATTTTTTATTACAAAAATTATTGATTGATTTTGTAATATGTGGTACTGGGAAATGATGTTTTAGTACGGAAAAATATAAGATTTCTTGGAGAAATTACTTTTTAAAAAAATTCAAATTTCCTTTTTGGACATATTCCATTAACTAACTTTTTACGACTTGCACGTTTTCCAGTGGTCAATTCTCTTTGATTTTTTCAGCCCTTATAGTGCAATTCTGAGTTATCTGTCATCTCAAATTGGATACTTAAAACCTACCGTATACCACCGCCTCTTTCTTTTATTATCTTTATCCGACAAAATTTTCTCTCCGTATAAGGAGCGTACACTCAATAAAACTTTCCCTTTACATAGCGTTCCCAATTGATCCGTTTTTTGCCTTTATTTTCCCTCTATATTAAAATGTGTCTATGCTTCAACAATGCCGCCATTAGTGCTACGGTTTACTAAAAGCGATTATTTTGATCAATGTCTGGAACGATTTTTCCAAAACTTCGCGAATTCAGAAGTAAAACAAAATAGTAGTTCTTCTTGAATTACGCAAAAGAAAAAAGATTGTAAGCGGATAAAATGAAGCTAACTTGGAGTTTCTTATAGAAATGGATTTGCCGGCAGACAAAAAACTTTGCTTTTTATATTATTAATAATCTGTGTGATAAACAGGTAGGTGTATATCTATGTGCATGCAAAACACATTTTTAACCGCCTGTTTTGACGGATCTCCTGAGGTTTTCGAGTCGAGCAAGCTTGCCGCATTCTATGTCTTCCATCGTGTAACTCAAGTAATAGGCAGGTGCCTGTGGTAGTCGTGTTGAGACACTGTGCCTCCCCGCTCCCAACCTTCCCACTGCGCCCCCTCCTAACTTTCCCATCCGACGGGGAAGGAGTCCTGTCGTTTGTTCGGTGATGAGATTTCGCGCCGTCGAGCGTGGTCGTCCACCCGAATGTAAGCACGGGGGTGGAGGGGAGAGATCCCTTGTCCCTTACCCAGCCTCCTCTCCCGCCGAACAGTCCCCGCTCTCGTTCCTCCCACGCCTCTCGGATTTAAAGTCCTCTTTGCTTAAGGGTTTCGGCATTTTTCCGTTTTCCAAAAAAAGAGCATCCTCTTTGACATTTACGGCAGGTGAAATTTGTGCGTCCGGTCTGGTGTGATACCATTAGCCAAAAGAAACCAAACCATGTTGAGAGATGATGTATGTCTGTGGTGAAGCAGAATTTATTTAACTGTACATATAGCGATAATGGTGGAAATTAAGGTCATCATTCGGGGTCATTAAAGATAGCAATAAGTTGCCAAGCATAATAATAGTTGAGAGTTAACTTATTACACATCCTCTATTAATATTATATGGCCTGGTATCCAGGATGATTTATGCCTACTGTAGTGGAAACCCAAAGTCAAAACTTTTAATTTCCACCTAAGTCATGACCATTACGTTAGTAATCGATGTAACATCTCCGTCTAGACGATGTGATATGTATTAGGTAAGCATGCTGATAGAGTCCTCAAACTCGGGTACCACGGCACGAATAACGAGAGGTGAAACCGTTTCATTTCACCAAAGTCGGAGGTAGTTAATGCAAGGAAAAACTTTAATTTCTCCTGTGAGTACTGGACGTTGTAAAATTTTCCGTTTGTGCTCGTTTTTCCCCTTTAATTACGCATGGCGTAATTTTATTTCGTGCTATGTACAGAAAATCAGATTAACAAGATAGTACCTTTCTCCATCAAATGTTGATAATGCCATTTGTGTGTGGCAGTTTCTAGTGTTTTTTTCACAAGTTAATCAGCTTGATGCTTCTCGTTATGTGCCCGAAATGGGAGAGAAGTATAGAATCCAGGCGTCAGTTTTTTTTTTCTCATATTCAATGGTCATGGTGATTTTTGTGTTTCCTACCTACATCAAAACTAAAGCAATAAATTGAATCGACTCGTTGGTTTCCACTTAATAGTTAGAGAAATTCTGAATTTTATGTAATCGATTACAGCAAGTAAACAGCGTACCAAAGGTTTATGTCATTATCCAATCCAGGCCAAGAATTTTCTTATAGTCAAGAAATAGTTGACTATGCTTTATTGTTATTTCCTTAAAGATTTTGAGCATGACTAAGATGAAGTATTAGAGTAATTTTCAAGGGTATATATTGCAAAACTAATATTATTCGTGAAAGTATGTAGACATCTGTGCATGTAGTAACCTATGTATAGAAAGTCAGAAAAGCCCACAAAAAGGAGGCCTTGCCCGAGAAAAAGAAATTATTGAGCTTTTGATATAAATAGAAATGTTCGCTAATTTCAAAATACAGTATTATTTATTGATCCTGATTATCGTAAGATTTTCATTTCAAGAGACCCATTTTAAAGCATTTCGATGCTAATGAGACGTATTTAATTCAAAATATTTTACAGTCGATTAAGAAAAATATTCGTTCTCAAAGTCAATTTATTGTCTTTTGAGAATTGATAACATTTACGATAATGCGTCACAAGATAAGTCTTATACATCAGGAAATTCGGATCTCAGGCGCTAGTAAATTGCTGCGATTAATAGTATGCGAGATGACTCACAGACAAGAAAACTTATGTGAAAGCTTAAAAAAATGCCGCATTCGTTCATGGTACAAAGGATTATTTTGTGAAGTGGGTGACTCCTCCATTAACCTCTGTCAAACGTGCGTTTTTTTTAGTTTTCTTGTGATAAAATCTTACGATTTAAATACTTCTTTAAAACGAATTCAGCAACTTTACGTGAAAAATTCAGCCTTGACTATTGCTTACCCACATAATGCTATCTAACGGAAAATCGAAAAACTTTTCGCCAGTTCACATCGTTCCACTCAACGTCGTTCGTAAGAGATGATGTATTGCTATGTGCACTGGCTTCAGCGCATTGAATGGAAAGCTGCCATTCTCAGCTCTCCCTCGGTCATGTTTACCTTTGGTTCTCATTAAGAAATCGTAAGGAAATCGTCGTTGCCACCACATTCAAAACGTGCGGCTTTCCCCTTAGGGCTGCGTGATTTTATTTGCAACATCTGTTTCTACGACTGCCCTTCTTTTAAGGGGGCTCCTCTCTGGTGACGGGAAGTGAGGAGTAGCTTTTAGGTGGCTATAGACGACGGCCTGAAACGCTATCGTATATATCTACGAGCTTTTAACTTACGACTTTGCTTTGCTGCTTATAGCAAATCTGCTTGCGCAGGCCTCCGGGAGAAGGAACAATATTGAAAGTAAATGTTGCTTCTCGCTTTATGGTATCGCGCTAATTAGTTCGACCGCGGAAGGAACAAAAATTTTTCTAAGATCAGATGATGGCCATGACGCACACAACGAATATTTATAAAAGTCTTTGCACTTACTCTAAATGAGACGCCAGTAAAACTAAGATGGATTATCAAAATGTCGCAAATTGCGTAGTATAACAGCACAGTGAATATCCTCGATAACTCATGCAACGAATTTTTCTCTGCGCCATCAGTGACGTTGTTGTCCGTGGAGGAATAAAGGGTAAGGAGACGATCTCCCATAGAATACGGTTGAGCAAGAATAAAATGGTGTTTTTGGCGAGGGTATTCAACCCCCTTAACGTCCATGTGCATGAACACATCCTAGGTCTGTCTATAAAGCTAGGAAGACCCTAGACTAGCGATTCAATTCTTAGTTTTTGAGTATCCGTTGGATTAAGAATGGATTTGAGGAATGGACTGATCAAATGAGAATTCAATGCTTACTCTTTTGTTATTCACACCGTCCTCTCCACACACTCAATGGCAGTTGTTTGAAATCGTTTCTTGGAAACTGAGGCAGGATGGAGAGAATAGGAATGAAGCCTTAGGTTAGAAAATTACGGGTAATGTTTCTTCTCTACCGATATTTCCGACAATCGAGGAAGATATGTGACATTTAAACATGGTTGCATCATATAAAATATCACATGTCCTGAACTCGCGTAAATGCTTGTAAATAAATTTCAACCATGCAGGCATGCTTACTCACTATCTTCCCCATGCAGTCGAAAGGACTGTTGTGATTGCGTCGTTCATACTTTCCCAATCTAGAGCTCATGAATTTATAAATACAGTGGATGTTTATCTCTCCACCAAAGAGTACTCCCAAGCATTCCACACGCAAGGCAAATACGATAAATAAGTCGATTTTTCCACCGCCACTCTGGTGTAATGATACTAACATCCACAAAGATACCCTTTTACGGGTATTCAGGAACATTTTAAATCTTCACATTGTCCGAATCTCTTCAACGGTAAATGAATTACCGTTTCAAGCTCTCGTTAACTCTTAATAACTACAGTCCTCCACGAGTTAATGACGCTAACTTTGCCGATGGTGGCGCTGACGACATCATTCGCTGATAATGTCATAGGTATATATTTTGCGGAAGTAAGTGGGAACAGTGTGGCTTATACAGCGGAGCGAAATATTTGTATCCGTAGCGGATATTAATTCTAGAGCTTTCGGGGGAAGGATTAACTTTCTTCCCACAGTCCTTTGCACCTCCTCGTGTCTCGCAAGGAGACGCACGCCGCTCGAACGAGTCAGAAAAGGTCACGTAGCTCGCAAAGAGTTCATTGAACAGCGGGTTTTGAGTCCCCACGAAACCTCTTCCTCCCGTTTCGTGACTGCGGTTTGCTTAATGGTCTGCGCGGCAGTCTAGCGACTGCCCTGAAAGTATTATGAGAATGGTTTCTCGGGCCTCCTGTATGAAATGAAATCGGAATAATCTATTCCATAAAAGTATCTCTTGTTTTTTTCCGCCCAGCGCGAAGATAAAACGGTCGTTTTCTAAAACGGTGCCCTCTCATTTGAGGTCGGCCTTGACCCGTGTGGGGGATATTGACGCGACGACAGAATATTCGGAAGATTACATCTTTTTAGGGGAACGAAAAAGGATCCACATCCCGGAACATTTCCAGGACGCTCACTCACTCAGAATTTTCCTTCCAGAACGTCTACTCACTTGTTTATTTATATATATATTTATCTCTATATACATACAGACACACATGTCGTTCCATGTGGTAAGCTTTCGCCGAAGTGGTTCTCCACACATCTCATTATATTTAATGACTTGGTACCAGCGTGAGGGATAACGCAAATCTACCAGCTTGCTCCTACATTTCAGAAGTAGAACACACGCGGAAAAAAATACGTTGCGGCGAGAAGAATTTGCTTAATTAAGACGCGCTCAGACATCTATTGAGCGGGAACCTCGTTTCGCATTCCAGTCTGCAAGCTTTCATGAAAGCATGTATCAGGATAGGATAAATTAAAGTCTCGAATATATGAAATGTCATTTTACTAGCCAGAGAAACATTCAAATCCAACGGTAAGACGGTATCATAATAGCCTCCGGACTGTTGGAACAAGCTTGTTCAAACTACAAAAGGTAGATGAACATACCTTAAGTAATGACGGGTGGATTAGGTGTTAGGTGGATTAACTCTTCGCAATTAGGTGGATTAACTCTTCGCTGACACCCTCTCAAACCAACCGGAATGTTATGTTTTAGATATTTTGAGGCAGCAATATCAAAAATTTTAAGAAAATGAGCACACTAGGTATAGAGCACACAGTTCATTCCAGGGTTCACGAAATATTTCTATTCCATAAAGTAATTGTCATTGGTAGGTCCTCCAAGTCTCATCGATGACCTATCTAGAAGGAATATTTGAATTATTGTGTATGTTATCGGATAAGGGACTGAATATTGCATCTATTGGCATTCTGAGGGCAATTTTTTATCATCTAGATTTATTTTACTTGTTATCTTTACATTAAATAGCGTTGAGTCACACAAGTAAGATTTTTCCCGGTAATATCGAAAACTAGTACTCTTAAAATTTCATTTGCACTCTGTTTCTCTTTACTTAAGAAAGAGACCCTTATTAGTGACTAAAGTTCTCCAGGTAAGTCAACTTAATGTTTTAATTTATGTTGATACGTGCCCGAGTATAGACCAATTTTTGACTTAATTTATCCTTTTTGTTACAACTTCTCTGACGTGAATGATTGAATAAATGTTTGTAAAATGCTAAATAAGTTGAGTTTTCCGTCCATGCGGGAGTATATTTTTACTGGAAATTATCTGAATTGCGGTAGATAACAAAGCTTCACATAGTATGCTAGCTAGTTTACGGTAAACGGCGCGAATCTCGTCATCGATGAGTATAAGTGATAAAAGTTAAATTGATTCTGAGCCAGTATTCGGAGGCCTTTTCTCCCTGAAAACTTAATGAATAAAATGAAATTGAATAAATAAATTGATAAATGATAAATAAGTTATTATAAAATGATAAATTGGTTGTTCATTAATTGTCACCCTGTCTTGGACGAATAATCTATCAACGGAAGAAAATTTTCTTCATTTGGCCGGTGATAAAGTTAACCGTCTTTGGTTTATTGGATGTAGTAATCGTAATCCTTAGTTATCTTACTTGTACTTATGCCTGACTATCGCTCGTAATGTTTTAATTTTAATTTTATTTGATAGAAAAAAATCCTGCTGTTCAAAAACAACACTGCGTTCTCATCGGAACTAATTATTTTTCAAGGCTGAGGAAGTTCCAAAGAATGGCCTCTTTGCAATTTGCTAATAGGATCTCCGAATTAGCAGTCTTTGTCAACACTGCCATTTCACAATGGCACACTGCCACTTGCCGACCTGGTCAGGAGCTTTTGGGCCAATAAGAATATTTACCCTTCGGATTCGTGCCGGGAAGCAAACGGTTGTAACAACTTCAGTGACCTAACAAGATGCGGTATTCCTCTTGTCGCATGCCGTTGCCCATGCATCAAGGGGGCTATTTTGTTTGTACATATATGGTTCCTGGTAGTTTGCAAGACTGGCACTGGGTCTCCCCTTTAAGCAAGTAAAGGTGATAGTTTTTGTTGTATTGTCGTGTTTCTTTAATAGTCTCTGCAATGATGTTGATGATGTTTGAATATTTATTGGGTAGGTCATATGAATTTAGCTTTTTTAACCCTGCCCACGTCTAAAACCTAGTTTCAAATAATCCCTAAAGAGTACCAGAACTTCCTCATAAGTATCAGAGACCATTGAATTCGTGCAAACATAAGAAGAGAAGGTAGTTACACCATCTCCACTCCTTGGAAGGGGGTTTTTACGAAGAAAGAATCATACCAAGAGAGCGCACCTGAATGAAGTCCCTTAATTAGTCGAATGAACAAATACACCTTCCCTTAGTCCTGAATAAGGTTTGCTGTTATCCCTCCGAAATTTTTGTCCACGAAAATGGAACCTCGTGAAGATATCCCAAAAAGCCTTCATCGCCTTCGTTTATTATGTGTTTGGTCTCTTTTATGATCAGGGAAAAATGTTGCCCAAACTACCTTTACCGCACATCCGTCCTCGAAATTGTTATGCCGGCGCTGTGGGGAGCGGTCCTGTCCTCGGATTGGTGGTTGTCGGGGAGCGGTTGCCGCGCTCTTCCAAGCCGGGGCCACTCCATCCGTCCATCCCTGCGGCGATGTCTAAGAAGCTTTTGTCTTTCGGCCGCTCTCTCTCTTAGGAGCCGTCGAATGCCGATTATCCGCCGTTGCTCTACTCTCTCGTTCCTCAACTCGTATGTGCATTTCTCTCAGCCCGCCTCTTCCATTTCGTCCTGTTCCCCTTTCCTCCCCCACGTGTCCTTACCTCCTCCTGCCCACCCATTGGGACCTTCTCTCTGCCAAAGCAAAACCCAACCAGCTTGTTGTTTCCCTTCACCCCCTCGGTGCACACCGCTGCACCAAAGAACACACAATGACTCAGGCACGGCTCCCTGGCTCATTTCCGCTCTATCCGGTCCGCGTTTAGTCCGATCGCCAGATGAGCTCGCGCGCGGGCGTGCGACGCCACAGCCCCGTCTTTCAACCAACCGTGCACTTCCCTTCTTCCTTCCTTCCTCCCACCTCCCTCCCCCCCCGCAAAGCCGGTCCATTTCCAGCCCGCGAGCACTCATCGCAAACCCCGTGCAGCGAGGGTCCCCTTCGCCGGGTGCTCATCCCCGCTCCGTTGCTGCGAGTTTTGATTCCTGATTTGCCTCTCCCACCGCCACAACCTTGCTCTTTCCCTCAAAACCTCTTCCCACACTCAACCCCTTCTTCCTCCTATCTCATTCATTCCCTTCATACTCTCCTTTCTCTCTTCTGATTCGCTGCTCTCCCATCCATCCATCTTTCCGAGTCTCTTACTCGAGTTCCTCTAATCGCGTCTTCCAGTTTTTCGGTTCGGTGACATTTCGAAATAACCTTACTTGCGCCTTGTATAGGGCGGGGTGTCCTTTCCAACGTGAAATTAATCGACGCGAGACGTCTGTATTTCTGGGGAAATACACGGGCATTAAAACTGTGACATTGGTTTTGCAGCTCTTCGTAAAGATATTCCACCGATGATTTTCTCTGCCACGCAGGTATTTACGAATTTGAATTTTGTAATGCGAATCTAATACCTTGTCATTTTCACTTCACTAAGGAATCCAACTAGTATCCACTCACAAGCCGGTTTTACGCAGGGCACGTAATTCTACAACCTGATGTGAGTATGAACGTGCATTTTAAAGCGCGGAATTTCAAGAACGCGAGATGGCAAAAGAGCCCCTGCTCAAATTCAATCACAGCTGCGCACCAGATTGTGAAAAATGCGCAGTTTTAATTATGCAAATTTGTGCCCCGTGTAAATTGGGCCTCACACCGTTCTCTCTGATTTTAGATGATATCGAGTATTTCCACGGTTCAATTCGAGGTTCTAATGTTGCAGATCAGACAAGGATATCAATCAATTTCTAATTGTATTGCTCAATTTTGTGTGAACTTCTTTTTAGGGCCTTTGAATCAAGCGACCCCGCAATTTTTGGAATCCTGTCGCTGTCCACAGCTGCGTTTGTTACCTCATCGTCTTTGGAAGATAAAATATTGACACCCATGATGCAGCAAGGGGCCTATTTATAATACCCTCACTCAAATACATTTAACATCTGGCAAACGGAAAGGTATATTAATTTTCATCTCCATTAGTTTTGATGCTAGACTCGGGTTAGTTAGCCTACACTATGAAATATATTGAAGGTGAAGGTGCAGTTACAATTATCGATTTAAAAGAAATAACGAAAAAACAGTTCAGGCAAACGTCTTTGACATAAATTATTTTGTTGGATATTAATGTACTTTAGCATAGATTATTCACTGAAAGTCACTTATTCTGTTTTACATGAAACTTGGGTCCACAAAGCAAAAATTACTGAAATTGAAACCGAAAACCGAAGGAAAAATAACTAAACTAGATACTTATTTCGAATTTTGTGTTTTGTAGCCTACGATTACAAGCTATTTATTTTCCGTGGTCAGTGGTGTTGCCCGGGAATTTTTTGAACAATTCATTTTAATAAACTGCGCCATATTGTTTTGAAAATTGTAATGCATTGTTCGCCAACATTTGAAACATGGTACAGTAACTCACTTCCTCCAGTGCTTGAGCATAGTTCTCCTATACGGTTTGCAGAACTACTAAAAAGATAATTTTAGTAGCTTCCTGCATCACCGCCATTATTTCAAGACACACGAATTTGTATGGATACCTGTCATTGGTATTTAGATAACAAAAATCGAATGAAAAATAATTAATCTACCTATTTATGTTTTCAATTTTGTCAATCGAATGTCGTTCCTTAGCGGATATCATAATATCATTTATGTAGTATCGTTTTTTGGATCCTGAGTATTTGGTTCAATGTTCAGCCCTGTGAAGTGCACGCAATCGTGTATTAGGAGGGCTTTCAGTGCTGAGCTGAGATCTTTTTAGAAATTCTCAAGAAATGGGCAATGAATAATGAATTGCATTGCATATGCATAAAAATGGTTTATCGCTGACCAAATTGTGCCCCTATTGACTTAAATTGCTGATTTACAATGTTTTTAATCAAATGCGTACTTTCTCTTTTAGGATACACTTTTCTGGTCATTTGCGGTCCATCTTATTGCATTTTTCATGCCTAGTACTCATTTATCTATCTTTATCCACCAATTAGTCCAACATAGTTTAAAGGTTTTTTCCCATCTGCCCTCGGTGTTTACAGGGCTGTTATCATCATCCGTATGTGCCCTCTCCTTTCCATTATTCACTTCTCCGTTTCGCCTATTTACTGAAACGCTTTGACATTTAGAATTCTCATCTCGAGCGGCGGTCGCAACCCATATATATGAGTGTCTCTCTCTCTGTTCCCTCACTACACAACAGGCGCCAACTCCCTCCTCTCACACTAGCCGGCCCTCCCACCCCACCCGGTCGTAAGTTTGGCCTCCGTCATCGCACACGTATTACCCTTTATTGGATCCTTTTCTTTTCGTTCATCCAAACCCTTATGCGCGAACGATAGTTTTTTTTCCGTACTCCACCTTTCTCCTCCACCCCCGCCCCTCCCAGGAGGGGTGAGTCACCGTCTGCGCGCTTAATGGTAATCCCCGTCTCCTCATTTCACTCTCGCTCATCTTGCCCAAAGACCGTCTTTTGACTTCCTCCTTCCATCTCGGGCGACTCAAAACTCCCGAGCCTCTTGTTTGCATTCCGTTCTGCGTTAACCCCATATCCTCTTAATCCCCGCCCCGGGGCCCTCCCGTCCTTATCCATCATCATATTCCGTTCCTTCTTGCTCTCCTCCTCATCCTCTTCCTCCTCCTCCTCTTCCTCCTCCTCCTCTTCCTACTCCTCCTCCCGCGCACTTTGTTTTCCATCCCTTTCCCGGAACCTGGAGCAAACCCTCTTCTTCCTCTCCCCTCCTCCCTTCCTCCACTCCCGGCGCCAAAAATGCTCTTTACCCTCATCTTCAGAGCCCGGAGTACGCTCCTCCACCCCCAACACACCACCCTTTTGCGTACAACGCATCTCCCTCCCTTCTCTCTCTCTCTCCAGCCATTTCCCATTCCTGCTTTCCCGCCTATGAAACCTTAATGGACGCCATCTCCTCCTCTTGAGCATCGCTTGGTTCAGAGAGAGAGAGAGCGAGAGAGCCCTCCCCCATCTCTCTCTCTCCCTGCCTCCTCCCTTTCTCCTCTCTTCTATTTATGACCCATCAACTCATCGGAGACACACTCTCATGTCTCACATTCGATCCCTCTCGCATAAGTTCTCTCTCCGCCGCGGCGTATCAGTCGACTCATCCGTGGACGTTCCTCCCGCATCAGAGGGGACTTCCTCCAAACCCCGTTCTACCAAATTCATCTCTTCCCTCTCTTCTTTCCACTTACTCTTTCAGTCATTTATATTTGTCGATCATGATGACGTGCGGCTATCAAACTCGCTATGATGAGAGTGAGGGATGCACACGTTTGGAGGCCGTCGTTAAGGTCTTCGGCGTCGGCGAAAATAACGATAACTCTCTCTTGATATCATAGTTAATGGAAAAAAAGCTGTTGCACGATTTGCGCCAGATATTTATTTTTAGTATCATACCTTCCTACTTTCTGACGCATATCTTACTGACTGTATTAATTGGCATACTCCGTCAAATCAAGTAGTTAAAAAAATAACTAAACAACTCTTGATGTTGTTAATAAATTTTTCTGACAAATATTGTTCTACACAGGTACTGAAAGCTCTGCCAGTCTTTTAGAATACCGAGACTAGCCACCGTATTGCCATTGCGAAGCCTCCCGCGAGTGCACGCATATGAATGCAAAATTCCAGTGAAAAATCTCTCCTTATTATTGCAATAAATAACAGAGTACACGAATGAGTACAAATACACATATTTTCAGTTATTCTCTTAATTATGTCAAAGAGCTGCTCCGCAACAAATAATTTGCAATCATTCAGAGAAAACAGATTAACACTGTAAGTTGAATAATCATTATTTAAATTCTTTCCAGGACCGTTTTTTAAATGTGCATGTGTATGGGAGCTTGTGCCGCCTTTGGTTCTACTCATTAGAAACAGGTTTTGTTGTGTCAAAGCTGTAGCTGCACTTTAAGTGATATAATATAGGAATCCAAATATCCTGATATATTCTGTGACACATGATTTACCCTTGTATTCTTGCCGGTTTGTTACCTGGTATGTTCCTGTTTGGTAATCTTGATCTTGAATTATCTAGAAATTGCTAAATAGGAAATAAAATATTCTGTTGAGTAGGGTTACGTTAATGTATATTTGTCTTGAAGTCCCAATATCGTTATGACTCTAATAGGTTCAAAATTATTTATGTTCCAAAGGAATTCCATATTCCCGGAATAATGAGTTTTCTTTCGTTCTTTTACTTCAGGAAATACATCGCTATTTTTTCATTTCATTTCGGGTTATCACTGTTAGAGTTTTGGATATACTGATTTGAGCGGACTAGAGCGCAGAAGAATATTTGTGAAGTTGGTGACTTTCTGTTGTAATATGCTGCTTTAAGCTCAAGGGTATAAGCTAGTAAGTGCCTCCTTTTCTATACCTGATGATTATAATAAGATGTATGTGCATAAATGTAATGATTGGACAAACGATTGTTATCCTGCTCCTCATAGTTTTACCTTTAATCCAGTGAGTTGGTTTTATAAAGAATTCTTGTTTCATAAAATTTTATACCTGTCTTGTTTTGCGCAGGTATGTACAGCATATTTCTACGTTCCACTTCTTCCATTTTGGATACACCTCCATGCCTATCAACCTCTCCGGAAGCGCAATGTCTTGGACTAATCCTCGATATAAGCTCCAACTGCTTAAAGATATGCTGCAAATCAAGCCATTTGGATGATGCATATGAGTAGCAAATTATTAAGAAATAATGCTAATAGAGAATCTGTAGTTATAGTATTCTCAAATCCCTCAAAAAATATCGAAACAGGCATATTTGGAGAAATTCCAGTCACTTTATTTGCAATCGTATTTTCGTAAATTACAACTTACGGGCATGGGAAAGTTACGAAAGTTAAGGAAAGAAACCCTTATCAGGGCTCAAGTTGTTCAGATGAAGTGAGTTTTATGACTAACTTTATTTGCTCTTACCAGAGTGCATTTTATAACATGGATTTAACCATTTGGGGAGGGTATACATGGTAGTACGAAAGGTAGACTTTGAATGATATGATTGAACACATGATTTATATTTATCATCAAATTACTCTGTTTATAATGAAGAAGTACCAATATTCATTTATGGCTAGAACTATAAAAGAAATACCATTTTGGCGATTTTTTTGTTGATTACCATTATTGTGGGTCCCGTTTGGTCACACAAATATTGCAACTTTTAAACACAATTTGCTCCAAATAGAATACCATTAGTTCAGGTTAACACTCTCTTCATTGGCAAAACGTAATGTCAATAGTGGTTGAAATCTGCTTAATTTTAATTTCCACGCAATTTTCATCAGCACCCGTAATGCTGTCTTCATCGACGCGGCAATTGGTGGACGATTTTAATCCACTCTTAATTAATTCCAGAACTGTACTGAGTTCAGGGAGCTCGGTAAGTGATTTTCCCAGGTTATTTCGGAAAATTTAATGACTTGTTAAAGCCTTGCATCGAATAAGTAATATGGATTTATATTTTGGTAGGTCCTTATCTAGCCTGAGGTCATAGGTTCCAGGAGAAAATGAAATTCGAACAAATATTTGCGTTGCGATTAATTTAGTTACCTTTCCATTTTTTCTTGGCATTCGGTGCTGTAAGCTATTTATTTTCAAAGTAAAAAATATATTTAATCCGTATCAAGGATATTCATTCCAGCTACATGTAACTATTGGATATTTGCTATGACTTCGTATACGTAAATGTTGTGCCTGAAATGAAATTTCGCGTCTAACGCAGTTCTTTGAAGGTATAATATTAATTTTAAACAGTTAACGAGGGTTATTTTAAAACTTATAACATACTTCCTGTTCATAATTTATATCATTAAGCTCATTTTTGAATGTGGTTTAAATTCCATTATTTTGTGGTTTATAGTTTTAAATTTTAATTTCTGTTGCTTCATCTTCCAAACATAAAAAAATAATTCCTTATAGGTTTAGAATCTACTGGGAGAAAGATATATTGCGTTTCCCGTAAAATCATAATCGGTAGGTAAACTATTAACATTGAAATTGTTGCTGCTTTAGTTTTTTCGTTAAATACAGCATTGCATCTTAATTTTGTTCCTATTATTGGCAAACTTACTTCTTGATACTGGAGGTAATGAGCTTTTGCCTTAGTCAGAATGTGGATGACGACCAAAATTCGGAAACTTATAAAATATTTATTAATAACCCTTAATAAATTGATATATGTATTTTTACAAATATTGTTGCCCTATTTCTTAAGTGCTTTCATTTACATTTAAATGAAAAACCGTACAAAAATCATAGCTATCACTCATTTTTTGTCTCTTTTTTACCTCGGATTTTCATCAAAACTTCTTGCATAGTTTCTAGCGTACTTGAATCTTGTGTATTTGAAAGTCAATTCAAAGAGATGAATGAATTATTCTTTTTGTTCAGTAGTCTCTTAAGTTTTCAGCAAAAACGGAGCGTTCATATTTTGAATTATAAATATTTTGGTATTATAAAGGGAATATTAGATAATGTTTTCATGTTTACACTTGTTCAGTTTAGTTATATCCCCTTTGTGATTTGTAATTCATGTGCTTGGTGTGGTTTCAATCCTTGTATCTGAATTAAGTGCTGTGCATTAGGACAATTTGCATAAATATGCCATATATTTCGGTGCCCATGGGAGTCGTGCATGGCCTTATAAGATGTAATCGTGTTTCAATACTTGTGAAAGTGATATCGGCAATTCCTCTTGAAAAATAATCGCACACGGGCAATGTTAAGGGTAACTCCCTTAATTCATTTTAAAGACCTAAACCGGTGCTTTGAAAGAAAACTAAAGTTTAAGTGTATTATCTGAGCCGTTCAACAAGTCGCAAATAAAATTCACCGTTGCATTGAGATAGTCTTGTGCGACGACCTAATTTTTAGAGCAATGTTTTAGGGTACTGTAGGTCACACTCGGCAATCGCACATCTTTGAAAAATGGTGGCGATCCGTTTTGAAGTGGCCATTATATTTTAAGGCCTACCTTTTCATTGTTGGATGTGGCGAGCTGCAAGTGACATAGCATAGGCACTAATCCTCGCCTTTGATCTCGCTGGTTTTCTTCCCCCAACCCCCGACCCCGCTCCGCTACTCTCTCTTTCTCTTCCTAACTATTCTTATTAAAACAGTGACCTTTGAATAAGGGAAACGAATTCCCTTCGAGGATTCATTCCAGCGGCCCCCTCTCTCTCCCTCCCTCCCATGACCTTTCCACTCCACCTCCCCCCGACCACTCCCCCTCCTCGTCATTACAGTTGCCACCGCTCAAATGGCGACTCAAATCACTTTTTTTCAACATTCTGTTACCTCACCAACCCTTTGTCGCATGGTTTCTGCAGAATGACCTCCTCTGCCCTTGCCTTACTCCCCCAATGTATTTGTTCCTCTCTTTTCGCTTCCCACTTTACCTTTCCATCCATTCATTGCTTCACGTACTCACACGCGTGCACACAAGAGCGCTCGCATCAGTTGCCGTCTGTTCTCCACTTTGTATTTTTCCCTCATCCCCCCTTCACCACCCCCTCCCCCTGCCCTCTGCATCAACCCCGCCTCCCGAACTCCCGTCGCCCTTTCATAAACCCGCTCTGACTTTGTTTTCGCGTTCACCGCCCGAAGGGGAGCCGCTTTCGCGAAGGGGAAACAATGCAAAAAGAAGGAGAAACAAATGAGGAACAAAAATTGGGTCACCGAGAGTGAGCATCGAAGAGGGGGAGAAAAGAAGGACTGGGTGATGTAGACGCGTACCGCAGGGTGTGAAAGGATGTGCGGGATGAAGAAGAGAGGAACGGAAAGGGAGGGAGTGATGAATTAGGAGAGTAGAGTAGGCGAAGAGAAGGGAACAAAGATACCATAAAAGGTTGGAATTGAGGAGTGGGGGCGGAGAACCGGTTTGAGGAGGAAGGAATGAAAAATACAGATCGATAGAAGCTTTTGCGGATGAATATAAATGAACGTTTCCGTATAAAATTTTCAATAGTTGCGTGCTTCTGTGCATAACAAATGCGAGAGAGATCAATATCACATCCCGTTTTATTTTATGAAACGCATTATTTACTTTATGGATTATCGAGTCCCCACGCTGGAGCGAAAGTTCATATCTCTTATTACTTTTCGGATTGTGAATTGTTAACTGATGCACACTTATCCTTGAAGTAACAACGGTTTTTTTCAAGTTTGAAATTGCGTGCCTCCTGTTTAATTTTTGTGCCCATTTATGTGGATGAAAGCAAATCAAAATGCTGGATTAATATCACTCGAACTGCACAAGCATAGAGGCACACATGTAGAGAAAGACACGCGATAGTTTTCTTCGGCTTTTTCCGGAAATAGGATAGTTATGTATACATAATACGTTCATTATTCTCTCTTTGTCGAAAAAAAAGGGTTTGTGCAGCCAAAAATTCATTAATTTACGTGTAAGTTGATTTTCCTTTGCATGTGTGTTTGGTTGTTACACCTCCGACGCAAGTTGGTTCCTAGACACAGTTTTCATGGAGAACAAGCTTTTCTCCAATTTTTTAAACCAGTAATTATAATACATATGTGTTGCCATAATATCATAGTACTATTTTTGGCAGGTTAATTTCGATATAACATTGCGGGGAGAGTTAAAATGGAGGGAAAATGAAATGTATGATTAATCATTTATCATGAGGCCTAAAATATGATGGTTTCATATTGACTAAGTATAAATTAGCAGCTGTGAAATGGATATAATATGTTAATCAAACATATATCAAACAGTTGTCATACGCCAGCAATTCGGTTCATGCTACTTTGATGCTTTATACGTTACAGCATTGTTTTCCTGAGCCCCTATGTGGGGTTTAGGGTGATGGATGTTTATTTGTTGATTTTGACAAAGTAATTTATCATTATTTACTTTACCATTTTTACCCATTAAGATGAAATATAAAGTTTTTATGCCATCATTAATTGTAATTTGATTATCGTTAACGAATTATTGTATGTTTTTCTCAGGATTATTTCTGTCCATTGTTAGTTCTGGAATGGAAGCATAAAATTCCTTCAACGTAAAAATTTGCAAAGCTAATAAATATTCTTACCTATGTCTATGAGGGCACTATGTGCAAGCTTAATTTCAACAACATTCGTCTGGCGGAAGGAGTAGAAGGGAAGAGGAGAGGGGATAAGGAGGACCCGTGCCATGGAAGCAGAGACAAAATGAATTTCAGTTCTGTATTCCAAAGCTTTGCGAATGGCTTGCCTCCCGCATTCATTCTTCTGGTTCCATATTCATAAGTTCCTCTTTTAACCTTGGTAACTGGCTCGGGGGATTTTTATTCCATCAAATTATGAATGATAATTTTTAATTCGGCTGGGCGCCTGGTGAATGTCGAGGAACGTAAAATGAACAATGTGAAAGGGAACAGGGAGGAGATAGATTTTTTTGAGTGAGGGAAAAATAAAGTTATTTATCCGATGTTCATCTTCTCGTTGTCAACCTATGCGTTTATCTTTAAAAGGCTAAAAATAAATTTTGCAAAGCAATTGCGTTGAAAAATGAATTCGGTTACAATTGCGATATCGATTTTAAAACATCACGCATGAAATGTCACACTCATGTCACTCTTTGGATGCAATGAACAGTTGGCAGTTGATTGTGTGAAACTTGGGTGTGTTAATATTTTAAAATGTCATGATGTGTAGATAATGGCGTTTATAATTAATGGTAAATTGCATTATTATTACGATAAAATTTAAAAAAAACTTGATATCAACTTAAAATTACTTTAATCCACGAACATGGCTACGAATGCAGTCCCGCTCATTCATTTTAGTTAAGTTTTTTTTTCTGCGGTGAAAACAATGCGGAGCTTTTTTATGTTAGCAGGGAGACATGAGTTGAAAATGTTACGGATATTAGATTGTGGTAACCCTCGCCCTAAGTTTTTCATGTCAAGAGAAATTATGGACGAATCAGGAAGATAATGGAATAAGATTTTTTTTAGTATGAAATAATTAATGATTACGGTTATTCGAGGCATGTTTGGTTTCCAATGCATATTACAGCCAAGAGATAGGATTGGAAATTAAAGCCGTAGAAATGAGAAGATGAGTGTTTACGTGGAGGATGTAAACGAAACGTAAATTAAATGGATGAATGGTGACAGATGAATTCACTCAATTTTAAATGAGTGTAGTTAACGGAGTTTAGAGGGGAAAATTTTGTTATCTTGAAGGAAAATAGAACGTGAACGCCACGTGCGAGAACTTTGAGGAAGTAACGGTTTCCTATGCATGAGATATGGGTATTTAAGAGACAACAAATTCAATGAACGGTAAAACACTTTTAAAAAGGTTATTCCTAGATAAAGCGTCAATTCTGTGAGGTAAGCCATTTATTTTTATGATGCCTAGGGGTGAAATAAAAAACCGAGTCAAAGGATAATAAATGATTAATCGCACAGGAATACATAAAACAAGTGTTTTGTTATATTAGTCAAAGAATCAATTTTAATGGAAAAAATACAGGTATATATAAATCTTTGCATATTTATTGCTCGTCAGTCCATGACTTCCAGTGAAATATTGCTCACTGAGTTTTTGGTATAAACATCTTCGTGTGAAGACATAATGACCTCAAGATTAGCTAATATTATATTTTAGGTATAATTAATATCTAATCTTGCAGAAATATCCCAAGAAAATGCAGCATGCGTTTAATATTAGCGTAATTGTTCTGCACTTGGATCTTCGAATGGCTATGGGATATCAGAGGTTATTCATTCGCCCTGAAAGTTTATCAAAAAACTAAATGTGAGTTATGCACAGGTAAAAGTCAAGAAGAAAAGGACTTTTCGGCAGGAATAGAAGCTGAGGCTCTCAAAGCAGAGATGGAGAGAGCCACCTACTGTCCTAAAAGTACCCTTGCGGAATTCATTTGTTACCTCAAAGCGTAATGCAACTAGGTCGTTTTGGAGGGCTTATCAAAGCCGAGGCATCACCCTCGGTTCGCGTTTGCAAAGAAAGATCAAGAACGTTAGAATACCTTTACGAAAATGGAGGTTGCACTACTCGTTTTTGCTTGGCACCCAGCTCTTTAAGTACACCCTCTAGGAGAAGTTTTGAGGTGAAAGAAAAAATAAGGAATTACTTCAGGGTTTCAGGTAGCATTAAAGTGTGAGGAAATGTGTCAAAAGGTCACATTGCTTTACGCTGCGTCCCCTCTTGTGGACAGAAGGCTCTGCATTGCATGTTTACATTAAAGCAAGGCTATAGAGGAAGAGGTCGACTGAGCTGAAAGCCTCACTTCGTCAGTGCTGGCAGTTTGTCCCGCGTCGAGCATGGTATTCTAAGTTTCTTCCCAGTACCTAAAAAAAGGATTATTTTCCAGGCACCTTCCTAAATTTTGGTATACCCCTGCATTTTTACGGTTATTTTGCTTGGTTTCACCCTCTCAATGACGAGTATTTTTTTTCATTTCTTGTGTTCAATGTTTTCCAGTTATCTGTGTTAAAATCTAATACATCATTTCAATGAATTATTGGTTCTATGAAGGGCTACGGGTATGACGATCAGCAAAGAATAAACTTAATGAAAATTATTTGATAAAGGACCACAAATGCCAAACCCTTATCAAAGTAAGATATAAATGTTTATGATTCAAAACTCATTATTTTCAGGTTTTAAGATTTAAATAATTGTATAATGAGATGCACCATGATGTTTCAGTCAACAATAGGTACTGAACAATTAATGGAATTCCGTGGCATTTGCCTTGCTACTTTTCAGATGATGAGTACTTTATTTGATTTTTTATATTTATGAAATATTATGCATATTCAGAAAATGCCTGAAATCATAAATCAGTTATAATCTGGCAAAATAAGAGATTGTGGGGAACATGATATTTTTTGTGATCCTTTACTTCATTATAACTTGCAAGCAGCTCTCAAATTATAAAACTTTCTTACCTTTGCTTTACCGGTACTGGAGTTTGTTAAGTATTTGAAAATTTTAGATCCTGTATAATTCCCGGTAGTAGCTAAAACTAATATTAAAACTTAGATGAAAGACAAGTAAGTAATAAAAAAAGAGACTAGAGTCATTTGATGTTCACCTTTCTATCATTTTCTAGATTCGATTACCGAGTTGAAGCTTTTTGTCTCAAGAATTTGTTTTTACTAGTTTTAAATCATGAAGAACGCCGTTAATTTTCATTAAAGGTGGGAAGGGAAGGTGCATGTGAGCGCAGTAAGAACTTTTAATATTTTCAGCTATTTTATGTATCAATGAATGGACTCGAGCATTCTTGCTTGAATGGTGACGCGTTAATCGTCGAAACCGCTTAATTAGCCCAAGAGAGAAATATCTGGTGCTTCAGTGCTATCATGTTACCTTGGTTTCAATCTTATTCCGAGCTCAAACTGCTTCCACTTTCGTCCTCAGATCTGCAAACGTCGATGTCCTCTGAAGGATTAGTCACGGAGAAGATTTTAAAGCCTACAATGTAGTAAAATGCGGAAAAAATAGATTAAATGAGCTGATAATGGAAGATAATTTATTAGTTAGTATTTAACGAGAAATTTCAGTGTCCAAGCTGTTTGTATCAAAATTAGAGCTTAGTGAATATGAGGGTATGTGGTAAAATAATTAAATTTAATGAATAGAGTAGATGGCTGTAAAATGAAAAATAGAGTTGTTTATTTATTTTGCGTGTACGACTGTACCTTTAACTTTTCAATGGTTTTACAATGTTTGTATTTCTTGTCTATTATCCAATTTGACTTAAGGGTCACAATGTTTGCGTTGCAAGTTTCCAGTGCTATTAGATTTGTTTTCAATGCACTTAGATTATATTCTCCTGGTGTGTTCTCAGAAATTTCGCCTTTTAATTTACAATTAGTTGTTGGTATCCAAAGAATAATTTCAGCTGTACTATTTCAAGCACGGTAAGTAATTTATCCCTCCTCTTGAGATGAGTTGAGTTAATGTAGTCACAGTATATATAATAAAATGTACTGGTTACGCTATACAGTAATTATACTATGAGTTTGATTATTTTCCTCTAGATATCCACATTTTTCCCGGGTAAGCATAGCTAGTATACACTTAAAAAGAAAAAGCTAGCCCTACTGCCTGGGAACCATATGGCAGCAGTTGAGAACGTAGAGAAAAACTCATCAGAAATCCATTGTAACTTATCCCAAATATGAATTTTTGGAAGAAAAATGTATGAAAAAGCTGTATTTTGACGTGATTCCTTATTTACTGGTAAAGTAAGTAATCACACTCGAAAGAGTTAGTACGCCGTGCGTGGAAAGTGTAACTGCGCACTACATAGGAAGAGTAACTAACGTACTTCTATAAATTATGCTCCTTCATATGTATTACACTCCATATGAGCCCACTAAAAGGAGATGGACCAGTATCATTTAAAGGGTGAAATTTAATTTTGGTCTTCAGGCCAAGCCCATGATCAAACTTCTCATCATTGCAAACACAAATATCAAATCAGAGGTAATAATGCAGCGTAATTTCGTGATTCTAAAAATCCAAATATGATACCTTTATCCAGCAATATATTGAAACCACTATGCTTTGAGAAGCCCTGTGATCTTGTTATGGATTTGATTATCCCTTTCCCGATTGGTTTTAATTAAGGACTTGTGTTTATTATTTCAAAAATCAACAGGTTCAGTCAGATTCCGATTTGGGTCGGAGCTTTATGAGAATTGATTTGCTTGAATTTACTAAATTGAAATACGGGAATCTGATAACATTACCGGGGGCCAATTTGCGGCTTTTTAGAAATAATTTATCCCACCAATCGCCATGTGGTGCGAACAAAATATTATCTCTGTATGTATGGCCCCCATCAATGCCATATTTAACCTCACTTGAACACTGTGCTTTCTAAATTACTTTGATAGCCACCCTTGCGCATATTTTAGGCATAACGATAGCTTCCTTACACCTCATTACTTTAAAATATTATTTTTTTGTGTCTATGCTGTTTTATATTGATTTTCTAGTATAGACCTGACTTTTAAGTTCGAAATTACTGTTAAAACTTCATTACCTGTTATATTATAGGAATTTCGGGAAATGTGCTCGTTCTTTTTAATTTTAAGTGTTGTGGAAATTTTTACGACGCATAAATTTTCATGTTAAAAATGAAACAAAACATGTGAAAAACATGGTATTAGATGATATGAATTTTAAAGTAATTTTACCAGAACTTTCTGCTCTGCCGGCCCTTATTGGCTAAATACTTACTCCAATCCACAAAATACAATCCAATGCATACAAGTAATGTGGAAAATGTGTTCATAAAAATTTACGAAAGCTATGCGCCACATTTTAATAAATAAATTAGCTAGGAAAATTTAACGGTGAAAATTTCACTGGCTGGATGTCCTTTGTTGTTATTAGTACTTCTGCGAAGGATCCTTTTTACTATAGGAATGAATGGCGAGCACTTAATGATTTTCATTATGCTTATGACCCTCCGTTACGTTCGTACGATCCTCAAAAAGCTGTTAATACGTCAGACTTTATTTATGGGAAACAAGCTAAGCCCTCACGCCGTTATATCTTTGAAAAAAGTGCGTTAACCTGCGATGACCTCTCATACACTCAGGAATGTACTCGACATCCTTCATATGCTTCCCGAGCGACGCTCCAAGAGAGAGGCCACATAGCATGCCGGAAAAATATTCGCCAGAGGTTTGGTTCGCGTGGATTTGTGTGTTCGTAAGGAGAAGGAGGTCTTCTGCCCCATCTCTGCCCCTTCTGCCCCATCCGTTTGCCTTTCACGTAATCTCTCCATGTAATCGCTCCCCTGCCCCTTCTCTTAATCAGGATTCTCCCGAGTGGGGAAAGAAAATTAAAACGCCAGGTCCACGTGAATTATCTACATTATGCCTTATAATATGCCCGACCCCACCACGGCCGCCATACCCTTTTCTCGATTCCCTTTTATAAACCATATATATTGAGGTGGCGGTCTCCACCCTGCATACCTAATTACCCTAATGTAATGCACAACCCCTTTCCACGGAAGGGCAATCTATTTTCGCTACCGCGACATGTATTGGCCTGCTCCTCCGTAACCAAGGAGAACACATTCACGACCGCACAAGAGTGCTCACAGTCGCCCACGCACATACACGCACTTGCGACACGCGCGGTACCTCTTTCCAGGAAGACTTTCCCACCTCGCCCCGATACTTCATTCCATTCCCGCCTAACGGCATTCAGCTCCCAACCGTGTCCCGCCCTCCTCCCCATTCTGAGCTAGTCGCCTCCCCTTCGGCCCGGTCTTTTAAAACCGGTGTCGCTCGCTTCATCGGCCCTCCCTCACCGATCCCTCTGAACTCCCTCTTCCATACACCCTCTCCAGAATTCACACACACAGCGATACCTAAAATCATGCCTCCCCTATCTCTATAGTACGCCGACGCTACCCAGACCGCCTCCACCGACCGCCGGTGACGCCACCACCCACCCCGCGTGTATAAGGCCCCCACCGCCATCCAAAAGGGCCTTCTTTGAACTCTCGAGGCCTCCCTTAATTTATTTAACTCCTCTCTCTCCCCCTCCTCTCCCCTATTCATAAAGCATTAAAGCTCCCCTCCCTCGTCCGCCGGCTCTCTTCTTTCTCTCACCCGGGCCCTCCGCTTCTCCGTCCCCGCCAACTTCCACCGCCGCCTCCCGCTAATCTTTCTTCCCATTCCCCGCACTCATCTACCCGACTCTACCCTACCGTCCTTTACACAGCACCGCTCCTCCACCTCGTTTCGTTTGAAGGGTTCCGCGGCGAGGAAAAGGGGTGGCAATAGGGTTTGAGAGTGCGTTAGGGGATAAAGAAAGTGTGAGGGTATCTGGGAGTGGTGAGGGTGGGAAATTCCAGCCCTGGGCCGGTTTGAGGCATTTCGGTATAAAAGCCTCCAGGCACTCTCCTTGGCGAGCAGTTTATGCTAGTGGCTGTTTCGTTTACTGGAGTGGCTAGCGGAACGCTTGAATATCAAAGATACATATTTGATATGTTTTGATCGTTTACTATGCCAGGACTGGGTGATGACGTCTGGTTAAGTAAAACCTTCATTATGCCCATCAGGGACTCAATTAATTTAATTTATAAATATGTAACATCTTCCATTCAGAATGGAACTAAAATAAATTGCATTCATATATGAAAAATGTAATAATTTGGTTTTTTGCTGTGATAACGTGCGAATAGGTAAAATTATTTCAGCATTATCTTCTTTTCCTCTTCTTTTGAGTATTAAGAGGATATTTTCAGCTTTTGTCTTTTGTTATAGCCACAGCTTTGTGACAATGAACCATGGAGTAATTTGAAAACATATAACTCAGTGCTCCTAAAAACTACATTATGATGACATTCATTCCCATTATGGCAAATTAGAAACATTTTAATTTAAACTGGAAGAATTCATCGTCTTTACGTCATTAAACTCTAGATTAAATAAATTTTATCACTTTTTAAGAAAAATATTTACTTAAGTTTCAATGTATGATTTAATTAATCTTGAATTGCTACCGATTCCATTATGTGGTTTGTGGTTTAATAGATGAAAATGGAGGTTGCGCGCCGTACTTGAGGGGTTAAATGGTACATATTCATAAGTAAGTGCTTTTTAAGGCAATTTTAGTGAGATATCATTTCAAGCAAAATGCAATCTTAATCAATTTATCTTAAAGAAAAACATTTCATCTTATAAAAATGGCGTAATTTAGGCCAATTTCCACAGAAGTATTTAAGATATGTCCCAAAAATACCAGCTTTTTTCAATGAAAAACGGTTTGTATGTGCTCTCCAGAGATAGTCTTTAAAAATGAGGTATTGATTGTGCATGTATCTCGTCGGATATTTAATGTTCCGTTCTGAACTTTCGTAAACCCTAAATTAATAACTCAATAGATAAAATTAGTAAATAAACAATATTAGATAGTGGAGGCATGAAATACAAAAATGACATTTAAATATGATCTCTAACGTAAATGGGGTAAAATCTCATTCCAACCACCTGAAAATCGAGTCCGGTCAAGCAATATTCTGTACGTCCTATCAATGGTTAATACAGCCAGATATTCTTAATCAATAAATTCACCAATGAAATTTAAATTTACGCCTTAAATTTACTTATTTTAAATATAATATTTCATGCTATATGATGCAATACATTGGAGAATATGATTTTGACGGATGACTAGTGATATATCCTCTGATTCGGTCTAGAATTTTGATATGTCGTGATAATTCAACAAAAAAGCAAAAATATTTTTTCTCATCAAATTCCATATAATCGGCTAATGCATGATTCGAGGACTATCTGCATGTCAACATTCATTTAATTTTTTTTTGTGAAAGATAGACCCTCCTCCAGAAAGGTAGAAAGAGAGAGTCTCCTAGAGATTTTGAGTATCTGAAAGCAAAAGAGACCGTAGGCAGGATCATAAGAGTGGATTTAATGGTAGAGCGCATCCTTATTTGTAATTCTGACGAGAAAAATTTCTACTGGGTATTATAAAACCAACCATTCCCACTAATGGATCGAGTCTTGAGAGACGAGGTTTTTTTTGGAGAGAATGGTAGAGTCCAGGAATGAAAATATGTGTGAAAACTCTGAGACGATGTGGCAAACCCATGGCCCATGGGTGAATGTAGACGAAAAAACTCGATTTTGATAAAGAAGGAATCATAGAAAAAAGACAATAGCAATCCATGATCCGATTTAGAACACTAGATGGACTTGAATAGGGGACAATGCGGAATAAATCAGTACAGTGGAGGAATATCGTTATGTAAACGCCGCGAACAATGCTTTCAAGACTGAGCTGTCCTCGGAATGGGAAATATGTGAGAACTTACGACAGTCGTAATACGATTGAGGGGTACCAAACCCTGTAAACTAATTGCTAAAGCGTTCTCTTGCTACTGACTTAATCCTAGAATTCCCAAGGTAGTCATTTTAATGACTTAACTTTCCCTAACTTTCATATTTTTCACTACAGGAGGAAAACGTATCATGAATGTTATTCAGTTTTTATGTAGTTTATGTAAATATCTACTGTTGACTTTTATTAAAATTTTCATCCCATTTTAAAGATATACCTTGAATCTCCGAGGATAAGTTTTTTTACTACCTCTGCTATCGGAGATTAGTTGAATTGCGTAGCCATTCATTTAAGTTAAATTATAAAAGTTTTAGATTTTTTATGTTTAGTTTAACTCCTGGCGTAGCATTAATAATTTTATTTTAAATCTTTAATGATAAGCCTCTGATTTGATAAACACTTATATCTCATTTCAAAAGTCGCATAGTGCATATTCAAGGTGACGAGTTTTATCTAAAAAAGTACATCGGTGGACCAAAACTGCGTTGTATTCTGTTATTTCACCTACTTCTCCTCAAATACTTACCCCCCCCCCCTCTCATTGCCTACTAACCCTTGTCATTTGTGCTATGGAAGAACTGGATGTATTCATTGTTTTTTTTACGGCCTAGAGATGTCAGGAGAAGAGAAAAAACCCTTACTCAGTTGGAGGATCGAAAACTGAGGAGTAACAAAGGATTCTGTAACAAAATCATGTCTTGAAAGACACTTCCCGTTTTTTTTTACGATGCTTGCGATTTGATGAGAAATCAACTCGCTTGGTCTGTTTGCAGAGGGACAAATTTGCTCTTTTGAACAGCATTGAATAGATTTTTTGACAATTGTATTGTTTTCTATAAAGCAGGCGCTTGCATAACTGTCGACAATTTCCAGCAAATTCAGGTAATATCCGATAAATGTGGAGAAGTGTTTTTTGGTGTAGACAAACGGAATGTAGTGATTGACTTTCCTTACTCAGACAAAGGCACTATTATGAGAATGAGCATCTTGCCATTCATGTTGGGATGAAAAGGAATGAATCTTCACCAATAAATTGTCGAAAATTAACCTCAGATATTGTTTTAGCATAATTGGCGCTTAAAATGTAACTGAAGGGTGTTTCTAAGCTCAATAAGTGGAGGAATTCGAAAATAAGTAAAAGGTATGGAAGGATAATGTATTCGACAAAAGTTTTGAGAAATAAAGATAATGACATTATCCCTACTGTCAATCAAGACTACCGAAAAAAAATGTAATTACCTCCTTCAATACTAACGTGGATATCACTGCCATTGAGAATAAAATACCTGAAACAGTCATGAAGTACAATGGGACAAAATATGAAGTAAACATTATGGACCGAATTTTTCTCAAGTCTCAAGTCTCGAAGTCTCAAGCAGACCATATACAAAGATATGAAATTAAGTTTGTAACAAAAGAGTAGGAAAAAACCGTATTAAAAAGCGAAAAAGTGCTAAATTACCACCATTGGTTTTTTTTAGGTAGACATGAAGTCCTAGCATTCATGTATTAAATCCAAGGGGCAGGTTTGAATTTGAACATTGAATGAGCATTGGATAAAATAAGTAATAAGAAATGTTGCAATCAAGAAAGAAAGTATTGCAATAATTTTCTTTGAGCTTAAAAATGTATCACTGTAAGCATAAAGTCTCAAAAACTGAGAATTCCGGTAATTTTTATCATTCTTCACTTGTTGACTCCTAATTTAGTTTACGCCATCCGTGACAAAATGAGAGCTCAGCTTCTGATGCTTTAAGATTATCACATCTCTGAAGTGCCCTACCTCTTTGCATAACCTTGAATTTGAAGGCTCTAATAAAAAGTTTACGAAGGCTTGCCAAGATTAAAATGAACATCGAAGTATCTGCTGAGGATTCAAAGTGCTAGGAGTCTGTCACATACAAATGATAAATTCTCCGAGGAACATCTACCTACGTCTTACCTTTCTCTTTCTTGCTCGGTCTCTGTAATTTTTTACTGCATTATTTCACATAGTCACTGTCAGTCTGACTGGCAACTGAAAAATGGGATTCTGTTTAGATAATAAACAAACTGCTCTATCCTTAAGCCCTATTTTCGGCGCATCGGTGTCAGCTTCTACACATAAATGGCAGTAATAAAATTTTTATCTCTTAAACTGTGAGAAACAATTAGCGTTTTAGTGCTAATAGCAATATCATGATTCAGTGAGATACATGTTTTAACTGTCACGCATCAAAGAGACGATTATTATTACTGTCATTACGTGTATAACTAAAGCACTGGTATTATTTTTCGTATAAATGCAAACACATCTTTCTGTTAATTGTTTATGAAATTTATTCCTTCATCCAATTTTTCAATATTTAGAATAACGATTTGTATCTTTTTGGACCAAAAATTATATTTGCTTGGAATTTATTGGACCAATAATGCAGAGATTTCTTTGCATAACTCTTCTGCTACCGTCTGCTTTCATATTTCCCAATCAGACTGCTTTGAGCTTTTTCTCTAAGCTAAATTTTATTGCCGTATTCTCATTACGGTATTCTTTTCGAAAGTGGAAATTTGCTTTTACTATTAAGTTAGTAGAGTTTTATCTTTTCTTTTATCGTCCAGAATCCTGCTACAAATGCTTTATTAAACACTTATTTTAACTTAGCTTCACATAGAAAGATTGATAATCTATAGAGAGAAATGCGATAAAAATCATTGATAAACCCGATATTTACCAGAAAAACTCTACAATGCCATTCCAATAATCATTGCTGTCTCGTTTAAAATTTTCTGCGCATTCATTGACAAACCTGGCCGCAGAGTAAAAGAACGCACCAAATATCAGACACTGATTTCAACTCTTGCGGTAAATTTTTGACCAAGGACTTTCCTATCATCTAGGAAAGGTCTGTTAAGGAACTGTGTAAGACTGTACAATGAAATGCCATGCACAGCGGAAGTTTATGGTGTTATTTCTATACTGCAACCTAATTCCGTAAATATGTCTATTTTTTGAGACTTTCAAGAGTGAAAGTTAGTAAGAGATAAATTCAGTTCTAGGGCCAGTCTTAAACATGCTTTACCAAGTTACATTTGATATCAAGCAAAAAAATGAATGTCGGTCATTTTGTACACCATAACCTTTGAGGAGAGATAATTCATTTTTAGGTGCTTATAAACTGCCAAAAGCTGTTTATGCCATGAGTAATTACATAGATTTACCTAATATGTAAAATAACAAATGTTGATTACTGGCCTAATTATCAATAAATAATTTTCTAAAGCATGCCTTGATTTCTATTTATGCCTATTCTGGACATTATGCCAATCAGTGGTCCATGTCTGTTATAAACGGCAATACATGATATTTGTTACAAGTTATTTTAAATGTCACAATAATATATTGCATTATATCCTCTTTTAAGTGTATGCATGTCCTTTCTTGTTTTTGCTTGACTTACTTATACTGAACGATTTTTAATATATTTGAATCTCAACTTTCTGGTAGTTTTCAAATTCAAATTTTTTTCTTGAGCCCATGATAAAGTAATGGTAAATTTTTTATGAAAACAAAGTTTATTGCTGAGTAGTGTTTATATTTTTGAGTTTTTATTTCTTTTATACGTGTTATCAAGTGAATAACATCACGGAATGCTCTATGGTAGGACTAGATATCTCCATCAAAAAAAATGTTTTTAGCATCTCGTAGGTAAATATATTTGTTAGTTATTTCGTAGTGTTTTGGTTCAATATCTCCATAGAGAAAAATGGTGTTCCATTTACCGGAAAAACCTCTAGAATATTACCCTCCCTCATAGAATAGTGTGAGTTACAGAATAATATTTTTGATGGACCAAAACATGGAAAGGATTCAAGGGGGCAAACCCCTATTCTATCTTTACCCAGCAGAAAGGGTGCACGAAGTAATAACCTTACCATTCCACCGAACACTGCTTATTGCTTTTCTATGAGTAAGGGTTCTTCGCCGGCGCCGATATTTTGTTGAGTTAAATTAGATTCCGAAACTTTAGTGGGCATTGAAGAGTTTCCCCATTACCCTTCTCCCTCTCCTCGGAACTTCGCCACGTCGTGTCTGCTGCGCCATCCACGGCTCCCCTCCCTCCTCGTTTCCTTCCTTCTCTTCCAAATCTGTGAGTTATCCTTAATACGCTGGATTACGGTAGATTTATTAGTATGCGGGAGAGTGAAAAGGCCAACTTTTAAGGGCTTATCCAGGCAGGGATTCGCTCACCTATCGCTTCCTCCGCCCCTCACATTCGACCAGCATGCCCGAAGAAAATCTTCCTCAATAACCTCGCTTCCCACCGTTTCATTTCCCTTTTCCTTTCTCCAGAAATCTTCCTTCCACCGTTTCGATTTGAGACTTTCAGCTGTGAGCGAGCCAAAACAGGGAAATACTGATAAGTAGATCTACCACGTCTTCTTTACAACTTAAATTGTATATTTAAATAAGTTAATCGGATAATTAAAGACAATAGTCACATAAAACTTAGTCAATTCTAGTCAAAAACTAAGGTGATACTACGCCTGTAACAGGAAATCATGGAGTGAGGCTGTTTTGCGATGTATTGAGTAGGAGGTTATTTGTCTACATATGTAAGTACATGACTTTATTGAGGCAAGGTTTTGTTGTTAGTATAGTTTCAGGCTGCCCAATAAGGCACGAGTAATTCACTGTAAAACTAATAGTTTTGTTACCTTACCTAATAGTTTTGTTCCTGGACTGTACACACTGTTTTCTATGCAACTCTTTGTTATTCCTCAAACGTCCAAATGAAAGATTGTGATTCAATATGGAAACGGAATAAGTAAGTCCGGCTTAATAATTTTCGCTTCATTGATATAGCAAAATAAAAATGCCACTGGATATTTAGACCGATAGAAATAATTAATATTTCGTCAAAATGTGGTATTTCTCCGTGTATTACATAACTGGCTGGTGGAAAAAGAGGACAAAAATAAATTTAAGGGAGTGTAATGAATTGGTAGATAAAGGAGAAAGCGTGAAGAAAGCAAGAAGATCGGGGAATTATTACTTAATTAATGTTCAACGCATTCCTTGGATTTCTCTTCAAGCCATTTACTGTCATGAACACATTTTCTAATTCCTACTTTAAATACCTTATGCATCCCCAAGGCATTGCCATTGAAAGCAGAGAATAAAAATACTGGGAACAAGCTAAAACGTTGACCCATCTTTCAAATTTTTTGTTTTGTAAAGTTTTTGCACTTTAATTTTGTTATTAAATTTTGATGTTTAAAGTTAAAATGCCTATCTGAATGATTAGTAAACCACTTCAATCTGCCGTTTGAGCAAGCCTTATCTAGGGGAGGGACTCTGACATCCAAGTTATTCTCTATAGGGAGGACTCTCTAACATCAGTTATGTTTGACAGTAATTTAAAATCCAACAATATGATATGATACTGGGTATTATGTATTTCTTGAATTTTTGCTGTTCTAAGGATTTCCTTGGTGAACGTTATGTGCGTGGCTAAAACATTATTTTATAATAGGTTGGTTCCGTTCCCTCTCCATTCCTAGGTTTTTGTTTTTATCAAACGTTAGGTGTAAATTTTAGTGCATACAAAATTTCGGATTTTAAAGTAGTAATGCATGGCATGAAACCTTTCTTTTTGGACTTATCTCCCGGATTTATAGTTAAGGGTACCAGCTTGACACGATGGAGAAATCGTTTCCCGATCAGTTCCCGAAGGAAAGAATCGTTGGGCTCAGGGCTCGAATGTGAAGGGGTGATCCTCATATTCGCCCGAGCGCTGTATCCCCGTATATGCACGAGAAAGACAGCTTGTTACTAAATGACCTTAGTGATCGAACCCCGTTACATTTAAATGCATCTACCCTAGTAGATTGAAAATGGGCAATAGCTCCCTAAAGGTACGTAGTTTTTGCCAAAAAATTCAACTCTATAAGCAATGTACATTCTACAATTAAGTTTAAGTTGCGCATGTTCTGAAGTACACGACGAGAAAGGTATGCATCTGTGTGTTATACATCTCTTGACCTCTTTTCTCGAGTACTAACAAAATCTCGTTATGTACTTTTAAAGAGTTGGAACAAAAAATAATGGCCTTACACGGATTTTCTGTCGTTTTCCCGTCGACAGATCAATAACCTCTGGCGGCCGTTTAGTTCCTTTGCTCCGAGTGTACTGTCTTGGGATTTTGTTTCCTCGGAGCAAATACATTTTTTTTGCAGTGAGCGGCTCTCTCTCTCTCTTTCTCCCTACTCGCTATCGCCATATTTACTGGAGAAATATGAAACTCATCCACAAACATGGCTCGGAAGCGTTTTTCTTCCACGCTTGGGTCATTCGCGAAAGAAATCCCATCCAAGATATATCCCGGAGAAGGGTGAATGAAAAGGTTTGATTCGAGATCTGTCAAATTTTGCCATAAACTACTGTTGTGAGTGCAATTACAGCAGCCATAAAATTTTGATGCGCAAATAGTATTAGAATAACTGTGTTTTGGAGTTCGCAAGAAATATTTTATGACATTTATTTGCTATATTAATTGGATACTTGACGGGTTGAAAACCTATACTTCTAAAATCCCTTCTTAGTGAGTCGGTACCCATGTTGCCCGCGTTTATCTCTGTTCGTTCAATTGTAAAAAACAGTGACTGTTCCAAACTAGATGTAAGCTGCTGCGGACCAAAACTCATGTACAAAGGTATCCATATTTAGAATTTTTTGTTGGATACCGAACATTATTATAAACTCGATCTATCGCATGCGGTTTTTCATGAATATAGTATAATGACTAGTTTTTCACGTCAAAAAATCAAAAAAGAAGGTTTGGGTTATTAAATAGCAGAATAAATGTTTTCAATCCTTTCTGCGTTAATAAGTGTAGGAAAATGCCTCCATTTCTTCTTCCCATAGCGACTTCCGTAATCTACACTAAATATGACGCATGAAACAAATCAATACACTTTTTAGGGGCAAAGAAAAATACCAGCTGAAATATACTTCCGTTTCTTGGAAATGGAATGAATGCACATTACGCCGGATGGATCCGTTTTCTCCCAGTATTAGAAGAAGAATGATTGCCGACTATCTAAACTCACCCTGGAATTAGGTCATTGATTGTGCATCACTTTTGAACTGACAGCCTCGCTCGGAATTCTCGGAGTCGGACCGCGTTCAGCAATCAAGGAATGCATTATCCAACCTCCGATTATTTTAGCTCGTAATCCAAATCCTTACTGGTACTCAGCGGCTTTCCCGATTGCATTGATAAATCGGAATATAAAAGGGCCCACCAGATTCCAAGGCTCTGTCGGACTCCTGTGTAGTGGATTAAGCAGGATGTCTTTCTTAGGAGGGAAGTGAACGAGTTTGGGTAAAGGAAGAAGCGGGTAGGAGATATCAGGAAGACCCGCATGCGAATGAAAGCGGGAAGAGAGAAGAGAACAGGATGAGAGAGAGAGAGGGGGGTAGGAAATGGGGTCTGGAGAGAATCGAGGGACCATTAAAAGGACCCCTGGCTATACAAAGTGTGGGATAATGGGAGGCGCGATAAATCTTCTTCTGTTTCTATCCGCAAGTGGTTCCACTCTTTCCGACCTTCTCACCACTATCTCTTCTCCCTTTCCTCCTACCTCACTCCAGCAATCCAATTTCCATCCTCTTCCTCTCCTTCTTTCTCTCTCTCTCTCTCTATTCTGCCCCTGCGTCGCCATCAGTCACTCCACTCTTGCCGCACCCAAGGGAGAGAAAAATCCTTCCTTCCTCCTCCACCACACGCCCTTTTTCTTTTTTTTCCGCTAGTCTTGCGGCGCCTTGTTCTGCTCCCCTTCTATTTACGAGACGTCTCGCCTTTGTGGCGCGCGATCAAACTCAAAAGGCACTGGCCTCGGCGTATCCCCTGTTTTTATTTAATACCAAATGTCTTCATCGACTCGAATCTTTATCCCCCTCAAAAAATGATTTTTTAGTGTCTTTTTTATGGCTTATTTTCTTCACTAGGTCGGTGTCTTCGTTCACAAAATGCTTTGAGTTTTTGCCCAGGAAATGTCGGAATGTTTTCGAGATTATTCGCGTCTTAACCGTGAAGAGATTTCGCATTATTAAATGAACTTTAAAGCAGAGGAACCTAGTTTTGCACGGTGCCTTTGTGGCAGGAAAACTTAGTAGTGAATGAACTACTCTTATTTTTTATTTGATATAAAAAATCGAATACACTTAATGTATTCTATGAAACTTTTTTGGGGGTTTAAAGATTCGTGTCGACATTCAGTATTAAATAAAAACAGCGAATAAGCTGAGGCCAGTGTCGTTTGAGTTTGATCGCGCTCCACAAATATACTTAAACAAATAAGTATACTTAATCGTAGAGCTTCAACTTCAGCAGAGATAAATTTTGCTAGAGAAATAATTTGCTCAAAAAATGCCGAATAAAAGTAATAGATAAAGTAATTGATAGAGTGTAATAATTTTCTCGCCGCAAGAATTTTATTCCGTAAAGTTATCTCTCATAAATCTGTTTCTTTGTTGCTATATTTTATGAAAATATGTTTTTAAACAAAAATTTGCAAATGCAACGCCTTTGAAATTAGCGTAAAATGAGAAAAAAGATCGTTACAGCTTGAGGGTTTTCCGAGCGGTCGCTTGGCTAGTGAAATTGATGTGAAGCAAATGCGTCTCATTTCAATTTCAAAATAAAAGAATGTAGTCGTATTCCACGATTGAAAGCCTCCATTCCGAGAAAATAGTGCTCTCTGAAATGATATTTCAGCTGTTTTTGTCCCTTCTTATAACATTGGGCAAGGTACGGTGTACTTCAATATTTTTATGGCACGGATATCAGTCGGAGATATATTTTTCTTTCCAAAAAAAATCTATCGCGTCTTCTTACTTTTATGGAACCACACTCATATCACGAAAGAACGTCATAGCCATTTCCCGCTCGAGATATTGCAGGTATTTCGCCAAATATTCCTTCTTGTAGGGGTGCGGAGGAAAAAAATTATCATTCCTGTCTTTATTTCTCCTCTCATTCTTTTTCATCCTTTCCCTTTATCTCCCTCTCATTTCATCCTCGCTCTTCTCAATCTTCTCTTAGCTGTGGCGTGGGAGAGGAGACGAAAACTCCTCTTCCTATCAGGGGATTTATATCTTATGCCTCTCTTCACTTCCTAGGTCCCCCTTCCTCCATTTATTCCCGGCATTCCCATGCCCACATGTTTCCTTCTTCCTCAGCCTCCCTCAGGATTATGTAAATCCCGCTGAAGATGTGGGCACCGCGGGCAGGAGTCGAAACGGAGAGGGGGGTGGGAAAGATCGCGAGGGTCTGGAGCTGAAGGGAGGTGGTTGATAGTGTGTACAGAGAGAGAGAGGTCAGAGGCGTGGGCTTCGATGTCTCAAGAGAGTGCTTGAATGAGGAGGCGCGGGGGAGGAAGGATCGGCAGTCGGGAGGAGGCGACTGCCCAAACGGAGAGGACGGGGAGCGTAGTGAGGGGAAGTCCAGAGAAAATGGAGAAGGCGGGACGAGTGAATAATTATCTCGATAATTTCGAGGATTGCGGTGGCGCACAAGATATTGAAAATATGGCTGCTGTGAGAAGTGTGCGGCATAGTTATCGGCTATAAATAAATAAATATATAGATATATATATTTATTTATTTATATATATATATTTTTACAACAATAGAGGAAACTTACAGGGGGGTAAAAAGACGAGAGTAAAAATAAAGTCTTACTGGAAGCGTTTCGGGTCTTAGCCCTTCCTCAGTCACAGAGAGAATGCCATGGAGCCACAGAGAATGGCATTCTCTCTGTGACTGTGGAAGGGCTAAGACCCGAAACGCTTCCAGTAGGACTTATATATATATATATGTATATATATATACATATATATACATATATATGTATATATATATATATATATATATATATATATATATATATATATATATATATATATATATATGTATATATATGTATATATATATATATATATATATATATATATATATATATAATATTAATATTATTAGTTGCGTATGGACCCTTTGTTTCTTTGGATCACGCAAAGCATTATGACTCATTTTTAAGTTTCTTTCTTATCTTCCACACTTCTCTCATTCTTTCTCCGTGGGTTCTCTTTCTCTCTTCCGTCCATTTTGTCCCTGGTGTCTTTCGGACTTCGTTCTCTGGCATTACGTTCCACTGGTGTATCTTGTTTCTGTAGGTGATTCTGTTATCAATTTCCTTAGGGTCTATTATTGCTTTTTCTAGATCACCTCTGACTTGAGACAACCATGGTGTTGTTGATTTGACACCTTGTAAATATGTGATGACCTGTTTGATGAGTCTTGTCGGTGGGAGTCTATTGATATGTCTGAAAAATTGCAGTCTTCTTTTTATGATATCCGCCGCTAGGTTGAACATCTTCTCCTTAGTTTTCCTGGAGTGCAGCATATACCCTTCTTCTGTTAATTTTGGGCCGAGAATTTTCCTCATGATTTTTTGCCCTTCCTTGAGTATATTCTCCATATCTCTTTTTATATGAAGCGTAAGAGTTTCGCTTGTATATAGAACCTCTGGCTTGATTACAGTGTTGTAGTGTATGATCTTTGTGTTTATGGAAATGCATTTCTTGTTATAGATATTGTATGTCTTGCCATATGCCCTCTTCATTTTCTGTAATCGAGTCTTCCGTGCTATCATCTCTCCTCCTGAGGGTTCAAGGATCTCGCCCAGATATCTAAAATGTGTGACTCGATTTATCTTGCCGCATTTTGTGTTCAATACTTTGATGTCTAATTTTAAGCAGAAGAATTCGGTTTTTTCGAAAGAGATCTGTAGGCCGACTTTCTCTGCACATTCCTTGAGGATTCCTTGAGAAATTTGTTTGGCTGCCGTTGTTTGATTATGTGCGAGTATGGCTATATCATCAGCGAAAGCTAGGCATGAAATTTCTACGTCATCTTTGGGTCGTCCGAATCGTGGTGGTTTCCTATGTCCTTGGTTTTTCAGTTCTTTTTCCCACTCCTTTATAACTTTGTTCAGGACTAAGTTAAGGAGGAGTGGGGATAGCCCATCTCCTTGGCGTACTCCAGTTTTGATCTGAAACGGTTCAGAAATTTCACCCATAAATTTTACTTTCGAGATTGTATCTGTCAATGTCTGTTTGATCAATCGCGGTGTTTTTGCATCGAGTCCTAGTTCTTCTAAAATATTGCACAAAGATTGTCGGTCGATAGAATCGTACGCCTTCTTGAAGTCGACAAACGTGCATATGATCGGGGCATTCCTAATTGCTTTGTATTTCAGTAGTGCTTTCAGGTTGAAGATTTGTTCTGTACACGATCGACCAGGGCGGAAGCCTGCCTGGTACTCGCCAATTTAGTGTTCTAGTTGCTGTTGTACTCTTTGGAGAAGACATGATAAGAGGATTTTGTAGGGAACTTGTAACAGGGCAATTCCTCTGTAGTTATTCGTATCTGTTTCTGTGTCTCCTTTCTTGTGTAGTGGATGGATAAGAGCGCATTTCCAGTCGTCTGGCAATTGTTCTGTTTGCCAGATATTCCCATTGATTTGTGTAAGTTCCTGCAGTGACTCTGATCCGAGGTTTTTCAGTAACTCCGCATTGATGCCATTTTCACCAGAAGTCCTGTTATTTTTCAGTTTCTGTATGTGTCTGTGGGTCTCTACCTCTGTTGGTGGTGGTGATTCTGGGTTGATGTCGGTGCAATTTTCTTTGGGAAATCTTGTGCTTGGTTCGGGGCAATTGAAAGATCAGAGAAATACTACGCTAGCACTAGACAGTTTTCCTGATTTTCCAGTGCTAATTTTCCATCTTGTTTTCTGAAACACAGATTTTGTGGTGTGTATCCTTGGATTTGTCTTGCGAACGTTTTGTATAAGTCTCTCATGTTGTAGTTGCGAAAGTCTCTTCTTTGGACTGTAGTTGGTCCTTCATATATTTCCTCTCAGTTTGCCTGATAGTTTTTGCGACCTGTTTTCTAGTCTCCTTAAACAACTGTTGACTTTCCAGGGATTTTTTTCCTGTTGTACTCCTGAAATGCTTGCTTGCGTCTTTCCAGTGCATTTTCGCATTCCGAGTCCCACCACGGATGTTTCGTATTATTTTTCAAGGGGATTAGTTCCTGTGCTTTCTGCATGATTTTTGTGCACAATTCTTCCCATGTGCTTGCCATTTCTTTCTCCCATTCTTCTGTAATGTCCGATTTTTTGATCTTATTCGCGTCAAATTTCTGAATGTGGGTTTTCTTGCGGTGGATTCTTCTAGGGGTGAATTTAACTTTAATTTGTGTTAGGTAATGGTCAGAGTCAACGTTTGCTCCTCTCCGAACTTGGACGTCATGGATTTCTCTTTGCACTGGTTATGAGATCGCCACGTGGTCTATCTGGAATTCGCCCATCTCTTGAGTAGGTGATCTCCAAGTCTTCTGTTTTCGAGGTGATTTTCTGAGAGATGTGGACATGATCTTCATGTTATTCTGTTGGCAGAGTTCGATTAGTTTTGTACCATTCTTGTTGGTGAATTTGTGTGCAGGAAATTTGCCCACGGTTTTCTTGTATATTTTTTCTGGTAAATGTCCTTGAATTATTCTTGAGTTATTATTTAGACCTAATAGACGGTAGGTGTAATTTCAGCTTGTTTTCAATTAATTCAAATTAAAATTTCAACTATTTTTTTCACTTGACTCCTTTGAAATGTTGTATCTTTGTTTACTTATTTCCAATATTTTCATGAGAAATAAATGTAAATACGTAATCGTTATTGCATAGCGTTTTAAAATTAGTTACACCTAGAACGACTAGGTGTTATATGACCCCTCCTTCCATGCGATGGCATTGTTACCAAACCTTTACGTTTCCATCTCCCTCAATTCATAAACTATTGACTTTTATATCTTTTCACGAATCACTGTACCTTTGTACGTAGTAATGTGCATTATGTAGATGGCTTATGTGGTAACCTGCATGAACTAACAAGGGTTACAATGCGGTCCGACGCAAATAAATTAATGGTGGTGGATTCGAATCCTAAAATTGTTGATTAATGAATGTTGGCCTGAGCATTGAATAAAATTTAAGCAGTATTATTCAATTAAAACTCAATTTGTAATGCAGCTTAAGTAGTAAAATCATCGAGAGTCAAAGAATCTCTAATCACCCTTGCAGATTCTGTGATATTTCAGTCCTCCTAGAATTTTAATAACTAATTGTTAATTAATAATAATAAATTGTTCTGGTGCTTATTTACTTTTATAAAAATACAATGGGCTATTTTACTTTCCAAGGCATTATTAGATTATGTAAATTTTCTTTTTATTGAGCATACTAGAGCTGTACACTGAGATGTTGCGTTGAGTTTGTGAAATTCATTTAAATTTGGACGTTTTTGGATAAATTTTGTTCAAATTTATTTAATTGAATAAATCATTTTTATTACAAAAATTGGTAAACTGACTGTCGGAAGTAATTGTAGTAAGCATAGGTAAGGGTGCAGTGAATATTACTGCAAGGGAAATCATCATATCTGGAATTCTGATTAACTATAATTAATGTCCGATTTAGAAAAAACACGTTAACAGAATGCTGTTTTATACATAATATTACCGTTATCATATGCCCGTATCACGCTATCAGTGAAGTGCAAAGGGACAAGTTTCGCTTCTCTTTACTCTCTCGTTACTGACATTTACACCACCAAGATGGAAAATTGTAAACCTAAACCTGTATAAGAATTACTATTATCTGGTGTCAAATGAATTATCTGTGACTTCAAGTATAAAAGTGTTGATATATTGGCCCTTTAAGCATAAAGAGGAATTTTATTCATCGCCTAAAATTACCTTTGTTGCAAAGGTTACAGTAAATCAATGACTGCATCAGAAAACCTTAGATGGCTTGCGAAGGGAATCAGAGCCGAATATGTTGCTTCAGATAAGTTCGATGGGGATGGGGGGTATGTATTAGAGTGCTACAGTGGATGATGTTGGCGTGGCGTTGGATGTTAGGATGTGGGCTATTGGCGCATATAGGGGTGAGTGGGCAAAGGGAAGGGGAGGGGAGGTGAGGGGGCGTGGAGGAAAGGCGGTGGAGAAAGGGGAGAGGAATTCAGTTGAATCGCTCGGGTGATGAGCACGTTCTCGCCGGGAGGAAGGCAAAGAGCGTGGAGTTAGCGATAGGCGCTTTATTACACCGCGTTGATCGAATCGACGGGCGAGGCACGTGGACTCTCTGCGGAGGAAGCATTTACTGCTCCCGACTCCGTATTCCTACGTTTTAAGCTGGCTGCTGAGGTAGCCGTGAGACGCTGTACGCACGTTTTAATTACTTATCAAATATTTCGTGAAAAATCTTGGACCAAACTTTCTTAAAGTACATCTGTTTATACGGATGTAATAACCGTACAATATATATTTATATGATGTAAAATAATATTTTGAAAATTCAGTCTCACTTTCAGTACTGTTTTGACTCCGATTTACGCCAAAGACTTCCACATTTAAGCAAAGATGAGAGAATCAAATATGTTTTTATTCGGAATGAACCTTAACATTAGTTGGCAACGTTTTAATTACTATGAAATATGTCATTTCGCGTTAGTGGGAAAAACTTTTCATTTAAATTTGATTATATCTTAATCCATTGTCAATTTTCCTATGGGACCGTGTCAAAATATCACTAATTTGCCGAGATACCCAATCGATAACACTCAATTAATTTCACCTCTGAGCGGGGTGAGCAGTTCAAACCTCTGGGTAGTATTTTGGAGGAGAAGGGTTTGGGTGGTATTAACATAAGATGTCGAATGGCATTAGTAAAAGAAGAGCTTTGATAGTGGAGGGAGTTGATGAGGGAAGACCTGAGTAAAATTTTAAGAAAATATTGGTGAAGACTAAAATTGTAAGCGAGGCTCTCTTTGTGGCGGAAACATGGACTTTTCGACGGCAATATACTCGTAGCATTTAGGGGTTTGAGAAATAGATTTTGAGAAGGGTGGTAAGAGTAGACAATCGAGTAGGTTTTGGATATGGTTTTGGAAGAGAGAAACGTAGTGGTGGAGGCTTGTAGAAAGCAGAAAAGATGGATGGAGGTTGTCCGGAAATTAGAGGTAATTTTGATCGGGGTTATAGGGGAGAGAACTCTGTGGGGAAAAAGGAAGAGGAAAATAATTCTGTATGGAATGCGGAGAGGGAAACGATTTGTGGGATTTAGGATGGATGTAATTGCGGATCATCCACTGGAGGAAAACGGAACGTTGTGCTAAAAATTGGGATGCGGGATAACAACTGCCCAGAAACCTACCAATCAGATATAAGAGTACTGAAGTGAATGACTGAATAATGCATATTACTAGTAAGTGCACGATTTTAAAATTTCATTCAAATCTGTTTGTAAACTCTCTCCGTTAACCTTAGGGCCGTTTCAATTAATACTTGATCCAGCACAATTTCTAGCATATTCCCGAATGATAGCCTTCTAGTATCTTGTGATATTAAAGAAAACATGCATGATGGGTGACCTGCATAATCGCTATCATACTGGCTGAATTACTTGATTTCAAATCCGATGCGGGCAAGTTTGCTACTAGCTCCCAATAGGACCGAGAAAGCTTTGATCAATCCGTCAATATTTACAGACGCTGCGGAATCTTCACTTTCTTGAATCAGCGCAATCTATTCCTCCTTTCGGCTATCAGTAATTTTCAGGCTGCAAAATGAACAATAACTAACTGTTATAACTGTTGTTTCGATTAAATGCAGTCAAAGATTGGCTAATTTTGTTTTGTAGAAGAAATGTGTTAAGTTTGGAATGAAAATACCACCTCTCGCCTGTACAACTTCAATCACCGTGTGAAACCTTCCTAAGCGGAACAAATCATTCTGGATTCCGTCCTCAATATCTGGTATAGGCTAGTAAACTAGGTCTTGCGATGGATGATGTATCGTGTGAAATGGATTTCACACGTGCAGTGCATTCCGTTGTCGGTGCGGTATCAGAAGGATATAGTAAAACATGCATGAAAAATGAAAAAACAAAAAGAAAACTTAATGGTACCTGTATGGTACAACAAGCGTGGTATGAAGTATAGTTGTTAGAAGAAACCTCAGCGTGCGATGCAGTATGTATTCCTAGGATTATTAACCTTGTCTTAACATCTGCTTATATATGGGAAAAACCCTTGATAAAAGCATCAACTGGACCAGGAATCAAGAAGTATTGCATAAAAAGGCTGAAAAGTTCGGCGGTTTGCGTATTGGACAGATGAGTCTTATTATTCGATGAACTTTATAGCGCAATTTGAAGCAGCATCTGTTTTCATAATGCGAGAATGCTGGCTCAAAATTAGAGTTAAGGTTATTTTCCCAGCTTTTGTATATGCTTTTGGCATGCTTTCTAGCAGTTCCAGGCTTTAAACGACACTATATTTAATACGTTACCATCCATAATTGCCTCTTTTAACACGGTCTTGGAACTAGTTATTCAATTCTCAAGTGGAAGTTTTGCCTTAACATGATGGAAACGATATTGAAACGCTTTTCTAGCTTCAGCAGCTATAGGAGGTTTGTAGTAAATGCCGAAATATTAAATGCGCAAAACATGCTTTTTCTTCCTTGTTGAAATTATCAGAAATTTGATAAATATATTTATGAGCCTTTTATTGTCCTTTTTTCTCATTTCATTCGGTAAATACACCTTCACAACAAAAGTTGCATTTTCAGATTCTGTAAAAACTTGTGGTTATTTATTTATTGATAAAATTGGTGAGTAACATACAAAATTCTTGCTACTTAATTCCTGGTGAGATCTAGGAATTTAAAATAGCTCTGCTTATGTCAATTAAGTTTCTCTGAAGTGCATGATTCAGAAATCAGATCCCATTGAAAACAACTTCTATATTTTGGCATGCATCAGGAATATTTGTGCGGTAAGCTTCAATTATGGGAAGGTGAAATAATTTTCTTTAACAAGGGGCGAACATTTATTGAATGATATGTGATATGACTTCTCGCCCAAACTACTTCAGTATTTATGCGCACGAGTTAGTTAGATACCGCAAACTTACTGAATATTTATAAAATAGAAAAAAAATATGCTGATTTTACGTTCATCGCAGGATCCTCTCCACAAACTTGGAAGTAATCGATAGAAATCGTGATTTATCTTTTTTTCCAGGAAAGCGGGCGGGGTGAGGTGGGGAAGGGATTTGGGGGGGGAGGGGAACTAAAGCCCTTTGGGGGTTTTTGGGTAAAATAGAACGCGCGTGTGGTGTGCAGGCCCCGCGGCGACACCTCCCCGCACTCGGTGGCGGCTAGAGGGGTGAGGGGGAGGTCGGTTTTACTTATGCGTGTATGTGTGAGCCGGGGGCTGGAAGGGATATCGCCTTGGGACTCACTCCTTAAGGCCTCGACTGCCGGCTGTCTCCTCCTCCCTTTCCCATCCCGTCACCCTCCCCCCCACCACATGACAGGGCCCCTGGGGAAGGTCCGCGCGGGGACCACGGCGTGTGGGCTGGCCGTCGGAGGATGAGCGTTAATGTCCCCCGATGCTATTTCCCACCCTAACGCCGACACTCGGCTCCTGCCTACCGTCCCAACCTTCTCGCGAGAGAGGTTTGGGCAGAAGGGGTGGTTTTGACTGGTGGTTTAGAGGCGCCGGCGGGTCACCGAGAGGCTCGCAGGAGAAAGAGGGGTACGAGAGAAGGATCAAAACGTCGACTCACACTCTCCCCCTCGAGGCAAGATCATCAACATCTTAAAAGAAGAAGGAATTGCGGGCGATGAAGGGAGTTGGTGTGTGTGTTAGGGGAGGCACACGGGTGGTTGCGGGGGCAGCGTGAGGGAAGGAGAGAAAAAAAACATATATCCAAGGAGTTAAAAGACGAGTGGGCAAGGATGAAATGAAGACGGGCGGAAGCGGGGGGAGTGGATTGAGGGGGGTTGAAGGCTGTGGAACACGACTTGGTCCCCTTTTTTCAGGATCGTAAAAGTCCGAGCGGAAGATAATGCTGTTCCAAGAAAAGGACTGGAATGGAATAGTGTGCAAAGGAGACGCTTTAAGAGGCAGTGAGCAGTAAGGGGAGGGGAGATGGGTCCGGGGGGCGTAGTTGGGAAATGTCGGAATGCACGCCCGAAGGAGATGTCGCCGTCGCTCTCCGCCCTTAAATGGTCCTGCTGCCTCCAGAAAGAAGAGGGAAGGAATTCAAAGGGATGAAGGGAGGAAGGAGCAAAGAGGGTAGTTTCCATTTGCTCCTTTTTTTCGGTCCATCGCTGTCCTTTCCCCCTCTTCTCTTTATTTCTACTCTCAGAGATCCGAATGTCTTCCGCTTGTTCCTCCTCTGATGATTGCAGGGAAATAACATGTGTCAATGCGCAAAGCGCCATCTACTGGTGCACTTCATTTGTTTAATTGCTGCATTTATAATTTATATAAATAAAAATTTTCTCTATTACTTATATTTTGTTATGCTCAAGCTACACAATATTGATTAATCACAGTACTCGAGTTATTAAATTGAAATCGTTAAGACTTGGGCAACAGATCAAATGTATGCAGCTAAATTATTCCTATGTAAACAGTAAGTGCTTAAAAACATCTTCCTAATCACAAGATAAATAATGACATGTAAATAAACCAGCCATTTTCATAAGAAAGTATTATAGCTAGGTACATTTCAGGAAAAATATAAAGAAAGCTGTGAAGCCAAAGTCATGAACATAACCAACGGAAAATTCTACTGTCAATATGGCAAACACTCCATTCGAGCCATTTATGCTTTTATACATGCTTAAAGAGTATGTAACCATTTCTAAAATTTATTAAAGTTGGCGGTTGATATCCTCCCCTTCAACTGGGCCGAAACTCTTGGAATAGGCGGAGAATTGATCGATTGGTATCCATGTAACCGACAAAGCAAACCTTAGACTTTAATTGGTGTGAATATCAAAAGATAAACGCCGTTTACGAGGGTCTACTCGCAGCGAATTTTGGAAATTGATGCAGTCATTAATTTCTTTAAGTATTCGCCTTTGTAAAGCCAAACAGTCAGTTCTTGAGCGGTGTTCGAGGAGAAATGACTGCCACTCGCATTTACCCCTTTGATTATCCTTATTGTGGGTTATCAGACACTGGTTAGAATTTAACAAATGGTAAATACTCACGGAAAAATCAGCATCACAATGGCAGAAGTTGTAACATGGCCTTATATCAATATTCTATATTTGAGCTCCTTATTTTGACACTTATATGCAATTTCCTAGTGCAATAATGGCTAAATGTGGATGATTTGATCCATATTTACTATGGGGTATATACGTATAATATTATACTGCAGTGAAAGGAAGAGCTGACTGAATACAGGGCTAAAACTATTCACACTCATATGAGAATGAGCGTTTTGTTTTTTCTAAGCTTATGCTTAGGTTATTGCTATTACAATAATTTAAATACTGTACGTTGAATTCCTTTAATTTGGTTGCATATTGGATATTTAAAATAAGCAATATTCCATCATACAAGACGTAAATCTAGTTTGAGGCCTACGGAAGGATTCGAGGATACGGCCAAGCACCATATATTTTGGCATTTTAACCCCTTAAAGTTTATGAAATTGTTGAGCACCATCAGCTCCAAGCGTATTATGCAAAGACTTCAATGCTATTCAGGCATGAGAGGTTTTCAGCCTCGGCAGCCTTCGTCCGGAACTCAGGGCTTGCAATTACTAATATTATCATCTTTTATTGGAAGTATCCCAGTATATGTATGAGAGAAAAATGTAGAGATTGGCAAAAATCACGATTTTAGTCAAATTGGTGAGTTCATGCATAGCTTACGAAATTCATTCCATTAATTCATTCATTTGCCGCGACTAGTTTCAACGCAATGCAACCCACATGAAAATGACACCAATGGGTTGAGACTAATCATACTAAATAAAAACCCTGTAAAAAATACTCTGTGTTCTTCTTAATCATGATTTCATTGGTGGTCCATCGGGTAAATGTCTTTTATCTATATTTATCGGGTAATTAGTTACTTTATTTTGATTTCTTTAAGAATTTGTAAATTTGTATTTCAGGTCGCAGTAATATAGAAATACTTAATATTCGTAACCTTACATTTGCTATAATTATTTCCATTTAAGAGATTTGTCATCCTGATGAAGTATTTAGCATGCACGTTATTTTCATTTTGCAAATACAACTTATTATTAGTTGATAAATTCTTTTGAAAATATTTGAGGCATTGTTTAACGAAAGAAAAACATTCTTTGTTTGTTTAAAAACATAATTCAGGAAGCATATTAAGGTCTTTTATTTGCATTTAAAAGTGTGACTTATACTGTGGTATGAAAGAAACTTGAGATTCACTCGCCATTGCCATCATATATTGAGTTTTCTATTACTTTCTTCCATGGCGGAGAGTATACTAATGACCATCATTGTTATGGGACAGAAGTTTTTCGAGTCTACTTTAAATTTCGCTACAGAGTCGAATCACGACTTTGGAAAGAAACCCACGCAAAAATATTGACTATATTGGTGCAGCCCACGAACGGGACGAATTTTTACATTTGACTCGCATTTGTTTGATTAAAAATCTCCCACTCTTTCGAAATTTCTTGTTTTGGACTCTCCAATGCTACAAAATAAAACTTTCATCCTACGTCCAATTACGAATGGTGGCCCTTTATATACTTTTTTGTTTTGCAGGCAGGGATAGAGAGAAAAATTGAGAGCACTGTGGCCATAGCCTGTTCGTCTGTCGCCCTCAACTTCTGCCCGGCGCAAGTTCCCTAGTTTGGACAGACGTCTTCCCTCCATCCGCTCGTCAATAGAAAAATAGGGACGGGAAGAGTTGTTCGCCCACCGTGCGATGTTAAGAAAAAATTCCCCGGGGCTCGCCGTGTGATCACCCCGCCTCCTCACCCCATACACTACAACCGTCCGCTTTTTGGACAGTTCCCCCGTCGCCCAGTGCATGTTCGTACGTACCTACTCCAGGCGCAAGCGTCACTTGCCTCCACTGTGCCGTCGCAGCCGTGACTCTCGCCTCCTTGGTCGTTTTTTTTCCGTAATCTTTTCATCCTCTCCAAGCGGGGCGCAGTCTATTGGACTGCCATACTGCTATTATCCCCCTCGGTCTTTCTCGCACTGTCTCTGTGCTGCCCTAGTTAAATTTCACCCCTAGAATCCACCCCTCCTACTTCTTGTGTCCCTTCTCGCCAATCCCTGATCTCCTACGCCTCTCTCACTTTCTTGTTCCTTATCCATCTGACTCCTCCACTTCTCCCTCGTCCAAGGTTAAGTCTTGTGTTAGCCATTAAGACTGAAAGCTCTTCCTAGTAACTCCAAGTGAACGACATTGTATCTGTTGGGGTGGAGTACAATCTGGAAGGAGAAATAAAGGGTGGAGATGCTGTTGCTGTAGGGAGAGAATGGGGAGGGGGTCGCAAGAAGACTGCGTTTTTGTCCCCGTGTGGGGGACGTGAGATTCGTAGAAGGCGGACTGTTACAGGGCGATACACTTTTTTCGGTGCTATTGATGTACAGTGGAGTTTGGGGGCATGGTTGACGCTAACCTTTGCCAAAATTATTCCTATTTCTTATTTTCGGCAATTTCGCCTTAAAACGTTTTCTTAATGAAGGAAGCTTACAAATAAAACTAATATTTTTACGATGGATTTGAAAGTGTATTTTATCGTCATTTAGTATAATAAAAATAGTTTTATACACAACTTTTCATAAACCGCACGTGTATTTACTTTTATAAATGGCAGTAATTAGTGTTACAGAGTTGATTTACTCAGTTAAGAGATATTTTGTGACATCGATCCATGCCAGAAGATAATAATTCATTTTTTACAGAGGTTAACTTTGTGCTGAGTCATTCAGATTGACGAAGTTTTTAAATTAGGTTGATAATATTTTTGGAGTATTTTTATTACCGTAGGCGAGTGCATCATTCCTAAAGAAGTTTTTTTGTCAAACGGTAGCCTCCCCATCTCCGGGAGAAATTTTTCTGTTAGTCATGTATGTAGCAAATCCTTCTAAAATTTCAAATATCGTTTTGCGGAATCTTAATGACTTTGGCAGTATGTTCTTAACCCTCATATGGATTTACGAATTTAGTTACGTCGTTGGATTTACGGCGCCGCAGCGGCGCTGCGTTATATTTTGTCATTATCTTTGAAACTTGGCCTTTCTTAGCATGTTTTCTGATTGATAATGCTAGTGACTTCTATTATATTTATTTTTAACCATGTTTTGCAAGATTTAACCCATGATTACAGAAGTTATAGCTAAAAATCTTTAACACTGCATTCTTTTCCGTTTGTTGTCGTAATACTCTCTTTTTTGGTCCCTTATACGGTTATTTTCAAATGAAGGTATTAATTTCATGTGTAATGGTTGTTTTAAATATTTTTTCTGATATGCAATGCTGGATAAACTGCGCTTTATCATGTACACATTGTTTTATTTTTTATGTATCCAAATACTAAAAATGAGGACCGAATAAAAGTCAAATGGGTCGATGTAAAATAATGTAGCTTCATTACGTCCACCCACATGTTATATGTTTGTAGTGTGCGCAGAAGCCTGAGTTCTTAAACGTTAATAATTGAAAAAGGGTTTTTGGAGTGAGAAGAGACGAGTGATACCGTCGTGATTTTAAGGGCTATATTCTGACGATCAAGGCAAATGTAACGGACATTCTGGGAGTTTATATCCTGCAATTTCTAAAAAAAAGAACGGATGAAAGTCAAATGGGTTGTGAAATATGAGTAATGTGGGACAATCAGCGACGCGTCAAAGAGTCCAGTGCCGCATTGGAGGGTGGGCTAGAAGAGTCGGTATTTTCGGCCTACAGCGGAGCCCATTCCCTCAGTGAGGATGTCTCCATAGAGATGGACAAGTAAAAAAGTGCGGCAAATGAGGTTTTGCTTCTGGATTGGTGGAAAAGGCCAAAATAATTATTTCTAAGAAGTTTGGGTTGTAGGTGGTAAGAAAGAAGGAGCAGGAAATGGAAAAAAACATGGAATACGATGGCGTGTTTTTTCCTCGGTCCTGCGCTGCGTGAGGGACTGATGGAAGGGGAACTACTGTTCTGGGGTGACCAAAATACCCTCATGCTGAGAGGACCCCCTCACCTTCTCTTTCCGTAGCATTACACTGACCCAAACATTGAGACCATCCGTACTTTTCCACTATGCTTCCTTATTTGTCATCCTCCGCCTACTTTCTTCCCCCCACAAAATCTGAATGAACTTCTCCTCACCTCCAACGACCCACCCGAACTAGACCTTCTCGGAATGAAGGGAGGGCCACCCCGGGGCGCTTTGCGATAAGGCGCGGATTTCCTGTCCCTCACGCAGCGATGGAAGGATGAAGAAAGAGTAGCCTATTGTGTCTAATTGCCTCCTTGCACTCTCAACCTTTCTTCGCGGTACGGATTTTCTACGCTTACCTGGCCTAACGATCCCGGTATTCCCTGATCCTTGGCAGTCGACCCTCCACCATGTATCTCCACCCCTTCACCTCAAAAAAACCTCCATGGAATTATCCACCTTTCTCCTCCTCACTCACCCTTTTACGTTGATAAACTTTGGAGGTCTAAAACCCATGTGCATTTGAGTATACAAAGAAACGAGAAATATATTTACAAATTTTCACTATGGTAATTCGTCTATGTATTTTTTTATCATGAAAATATTTTTACCATGTAAGTTCTGTCAATGTCAATCCATAGGTAAACAGTTACGTCCTGGGAAATAACATTATCGCCAGCAATTTTGTGAAGACTATCGCAGCCGCAAAGGAATATTTTCGAATTAGAGGTACGAGACATAACACCAACCGTGCGATGTGTTCTTCACGGTGGTCAGTCAAACTTCTGAATAGTCGTTCCGAGCCTCAGCTACTCATTCAACGTGAAATTTCCACACGAACGTATAGAGGCGCTATTGCATGAATTCTGTAAATATATTGTCGTTAAATTTTCTTAGGGTTGCTGCTTGGTATAATTATATACATAGTAACCCTGGGATGTCCCCAAAGTTGGCCATTTGCACAGCAGGTACGCGGACGCGGAGGAGTGACGCGGAGTGGAGAAGGTACCCTAACAAAATAATGCCAGAGGCCATGGAAAAAACACCCTTAGGCTAGCCATGAGTTTCTAATTGTTATTCTTGCAAACAGGTGAAATTTTGTCAATGATCATTATAAACAGGCAAAAATTATGATTATTAGATAAAAGACGAAGCAAAATTGGCATAGTAAAATTTTTCCTTTGTTAAACAATTTAATTTTGTTTATAAAGTTTAAACTTTTAAATATTATGATTATAAATAGAAGATACCATTTCATACGAAACATAATAACTTTTAAATTAGTATTGAGAGTGCAATCCCTGACATTGCGACGAGGAAACTCTCGGCGCCGCAGCGGCGCCGTAAATCCAACGACGTAACTTTTTTCATTAGAGGCCAATAAAATGAAAACTATGCACACTATACATACAAAAATATATATTTAGCCTAAGAAAGCAGAAAAAGTAGACAACTGAAAGTTTCAGAATGATCCATGGGAATGGAAAATTTTAAAATCATTTTAAAAACCCCGAGCGCCGCTAAGGCGCAGAGAATCCATATGAGGGTGGAGGGTTCTTAAAAACATTCCAAAATTTTCTGATAGACATTCTTCTGAAAAAGTAAAAAAAACATGGTTTTTTTTTTAGGCCTGAATAGTCCACCTTAGGGAAAAAGGCAGCTTTTCTTCCGTCCTTGCATGCAGATAATAATATGTACTCATTTAATCTTAGTTCGTGGCTACCATATTTAAGCTAAAACTCAGTCACATGGCAACCTCCAGGGTTTACCTCAAGAGCAAATAACTAAAGTTCAAAGTCCCACGCCAGTAAGAATTCAAGTTTAGTTTACTAATGCAATCTAATAACGCGTTACTAGCCTCTAACTGTATGGGAAAATAAATTAAAATTGCCATATGTATAATACATTGCTATGAGTTCTAAATATACATATTTTACAGCTTTAGGGAAGAGCAGAAAAGAATTTTAACGAATTATTTGTTTAAAAATTAATAATTCGGTAGTAAGTCCACATGTCTGGAGGATGGATTATAGAAGTAGAGAAGTAACGTGTAATGTAAGTTTTGCATGAGTAAATTCCTCCGTTGATTTCTGCTAACTGAATTCATAATTTAATTTACGTTAATTTGTAAATAGAAGTAGTTATTAATTAGTAAATTTACGATAATGATATTCATAACTTGTGTACTGCCCCAATATATAGGATACACTACATCATTTTGTAGACTTTAGCGCGGTGAAGCTCGTGATAGACAACTTTTATAAATTTTCTCGTATACGTCGTGTGTAGCGTTCAAAGTGATGAAATGGTAGCTTGGTATCAATTGTTTGATCCGAGCCCAGTGAATCTTAGTCTACTGAGGGCTCGAAAGGACCGCAGCTGCAGTAATGGCCCGCACGTCTCTCTGTGCCTGTGGTGCTAGCCTTTTTGTTATCCATATTTCCGCGCTCTACTGCTGAGCTCAGAGTGATGAACATCCATTTCCCCATTCAAATGCAATTCGGCAAAAGCACTAGAAATGTTACTCTGTGAGCATAGTTTCCCGTTAAAACTGGATATCTGGAAAAAATCTATGTAAATTTAACTTTGGAGGTTAAAACGTATGAAACACGAAGTGAATTTGAGCCCCTGTGATTTTTGAATCAAATTATTTCTGAATTTTCGGCTAACATGGATGGCAGATAAAAAAGAACGTGAAACCTGAACTTGATATTTATGGCAATCATTGCATCATGAGTGGGTATTTATAACAAAAATGCGTTTTTATTTATGCAGAAACGAAGAAAGGAGCAATTGACAGGATTTGAGAACTGACGAGAGTGAGGATACAGGCTGGGAAACGAAAGGACAGATTGGTTACAAAGGGTCCTCACCCTCGAGTGTTGCCCATTGATGCCTCTAAGGTTTATGAAAAATGATTATTGAATGAATGAAGACGAGACAAGATGAATATCAAAGAATTAAGCAAAATATTGAGCGATGTACGTTTAAAAACCGTTCTACCGTAGCCTGTTACACTGGTTAAGCGTTGTAAGATGCATGATGTACGGTGTAGGTAAAAATAATAGAACAGTCATGAATTGAATTTTTTTAAAGATTTGAGTTGTATAGCAAATTTGTTTAGAGAAATTTGGTTTAAAAGAGCTGGCACATAGGCCTCATACAGTCACTTTAATGCCAGCGAATCATATGCATAGTGAATTAATGAAGCATAGGTGACAAGATTTTGGCTGTCTCGCTGCAGCATCACTTTAAAACGTCCAGCTGTTAATTTGAAACTGGTTTTCAGAGTCCCAATCAACAAGTATAGAGTGTGATGGGAAGACGATATTCTACCCTGTGTTGACAAGTGTGTGTGACAAGTTGACAAGTGACTGTGTGCTGTGCCAATGAGATGGCTGCGTTCCATTTCATGGACCAAATGCCTTACAAATTCAGTGGGTTCGGGAAAATTGAGAACAAAAGCCAGCTTTGTTCAATCTAGCCGAGTAAAAAGGTCCCGGGTGTCATGATCACCCCGTATGAAATCTCAACAACGACTCCACAGCCAGTTTGGCTATCTTCCTCCTTTGTGGATTTTCATGGGCTCTAAAAGAACAAGATGTTTAATACCTTCAATACTAATGCTGGACTTAAATAGTTCACCAAGATGGGGTTTCGAACCCTATATTTTGTGCCGAGTGCTCAACCGAGTTCCCATTGCGAATCTTAGGTGAAGGGCAAAGTGGACGGACACAGCGAAAGATGACGTCTGGGTAGCTGAACTGGATAGAGCTCTCGGTGAGAAATCTTGGGCTCAAATCTCAGTCCAGGCAAATGATTTTTTCACTGAGAACTACAAATAGGTGTGTGACTACTAGAGGGTGACGTCGTAAAATATACTGCTCGACCAGTTTCGCAATTGTTTGGACGCTATATAGAGATGAGCCAGAGCGAATATAGATGATGTAATGCAGAGTCATGAAATAAATAAATATAAATCAGTGATTTAACTTATGACCTTAAATATGTAGATAAAATATCGAATCGAATATTGGAAAAAGTTGTTTGTAAAATTTTTTCAAAATAACCTGCACATTATTTTAGTGGCAATGAAAGCTACGGTAAATTCCATATTTGATACTATGCACACTTATTTTGGTTATACATATCTCTAATGATTTGATATGTGACGGCCAAGTACTCTTTTTTCGAGAACTAGACTCAGGAAAAAAACAATAACTCGAAAGCTATTTGCTGGAAAAAATGTCGAGTAAAAAATTAGTTTTAATTTCGAGGTATTTTAATGAAACCTACAGGATATATTTTAATTTCAAATGTGGAAATTGAGGTAGTTTTTATTGTAGTCATAAAAAAATATACATCCCTAACCATGCTAAAAAACTAGTATAAACTACTATTATTCCGAAATTCGATGATAAGACGTTAATTTTCTGGACCATAAGTTCAGTATTACTAGGTCACATAATGTTTTCAAGATTCTACATGGCACCATCTTCATAATGCTTTTTGGATTATCTGATTTTTAACTGAATTTATTAGATTATGACCCAAAAAGTTAAAATGTCCTATTGCGCGGAAGGTGCGGGAGGGGGTGGGAGATTCCTGGAAGCGGGAGGACTACACTGCCGGGAGAGGATTAGGTAACAGACGGCTTCATGCGAGCCAGAACGCAATAACGCAATTCCCATGCTCGCATCTCCCTGTCTTTATACACACGTCCATTTGGAGAGAGATGCGGTAACAGGGAGAGAAAAAGGGAATAAGAGCAGACGGCTGAACGGAGGCCAAATCCAGACCGCACCATCCGGATTCCCTCGCCGGTCCACCCCATCCACCCTTCGCCTTTCGCCGTCTCTCCACACTCCTATCCTGTCTCCCATTTCTCCATTATCATCTGTCCCCTTAAGGTAGTTTGAGCGAAATATCATTATACCTAGAAATCAATGAATTTGGTCTCATTTTAAAGAAAAATATATCACCCTTCTAATGACATAAAAAATTCAACCCCTTACCACATTACTTTCCGAGATATTTGCTAGAAAAAATCATCCCTTTTATATGGGAAATGGTATATGCATGCACTCCAGAGAGACCTTATATTAAAAATGAGGCATTTCCGACACTAAGATCTCGTCTAAAAATGAACAATGTGTAGTTTGTGTGTTTTCCCAACTAGTTTTGAAAATTAACCGTATTGTCACCGCAGTAAAATCTTCGGGTCACAATAAGCCTTCCGTTTTAATGGTGTTTCAAACGTACTGCGTGATGAGTCAAGTTAAAGACTTATTTAAATGTATTCATTTAATTACTTATGATTTCTGTCATATAAAACTGTATTATGCACCATTAATAATGCAATATTTTATTCTTGTATTTCACAGCTGGTGAAATTAAAACGTATAATTCGAATATGGTCTCTATTATTATTAGGGAACTATCTCGCTTACATTACCTTAAGGTGATTGGAGAGATTTTTTTAATGTACAGAATTGTGTCAAACTTGCGTACTTGTTGTAAAGAGCGAAATCGTCATTTTTTTCTCTGGAGTAATAGGCTGAAGATTTATTATTTATTTCCCCTTAAGCAAATGTTTTGCATTTTATTAATGTATCCTCAGGCCTGCATCTAAAAGAAAGTTGACATATTATTAAAAATTTTACCAACTCAGGTTTCCATTGTTAGTTTGCAAAATTTGATAAAAAAGTACAAAAGTGTATTAAAAGTCTATCTACGCATTTATTTTCACATAGCCCCTGAGAGAGTTGCTTCTGAATATTCATAGTATCATGTTTTATTCTTAGGCATTCATACATTTATAAAATTGATAATGCATCCCTGAGGATGCATTGATAAAAATGCAAATAGTTGATTAAAGAGAAATGAAATATTTAATATTCGATCAATTACTACTGGAAAAGAAAGTAATTGTATAAAAAAAATCTTAATTGGAAAGATTTTAAGCTATCCGGGACTAGCCACGGAGTTCCACTTTTATGGAGTCACCCGCAATACACAATTGTGCAAAAACCAACGGAGAAAATCAATCAATCAAAACCCACGGAGATAATCATCGGCCTTGACCGGGATTCGAACCCGGATCCCTCCGGAATCCTTAGAGAAAGAGGACGCCTTGGTAGCTTAACTGGCTGAGCACTCGGCCGGAAATCGAGGGATTTCGGTTCGAATCCCGGTCAAAGTGGACAATTTTTTCTCTGTGGAATTTTGCTTAATTGGAAAGCATACCTCTATTCAAGTGATATCTATGGACAAAAGTGAAAAAAAAAGAATCTTACCGATGATTTTTGGCAATTCAGAGCAATATTGAGTCGTAGCTTTGAGGTACATGACAGTACTTTGTAATGTTGCGATCATTTGTGTGCATATAATTTTGGAAACGCATAATATACCCTATTGTTATTATTGCTGCTGACTAATATCAGGATACCATGTCGATTTAAATATTCGGAAAAAATACGCCACAGAACCTCGTTTAAATCAAAATCTCCCTTCATATTACCATCAGAGCAGTCGCATGGAAGTTTAGCAGAGGTTGTTGGAGCACCAAAAATTAATGGTGTAATAGAGATGGTTGTAGGGAGTGTATTTTGGGAGCATTTTGAGTGGAGCTCAGTGATTATTATGGTCAGTCATTGGAAGTGGGAAACAGAAATTTTTGTATGTATCTGTCCGATCTTGCATCTTGCAAATTGTATCAATTTTGTCGCACCTAGAGATATACTGCGCCATAAAATTGATATTAATCATGTCACATTGAACCATTCAATCACTATTCTAAATTCAAAATGACGGAGACTAACAAATCATTCTAACGAATATAAATTTATAATACGGAACCCCACTAAAATAAAACTCGTGTTTACCTTAACTAACAAGAAACAAGGTACTCTCTAACATTGAGAATAAAAAGTGGTTACGTAAATTATTAATTTTTGCTTTTCCACCATCAAATATACAAAAATACCTGTTATACAATATAGTTCATTAATTTAGGTTAACCGATGTACCACTACATCATTCATCATTGGTCGTGCAATCCTAAGATTGGTTGACTTCAGCCTTCCACCCTTGCCTGTCTAATGCTGGTTCCGTTACCTCCAAGTATCTCCTCCTCTGTACTTTCCCCTTCATTTGTTCCATTAGCTTATTCCAGTGTCTTCTTCTGGGGATTTTCCCTTCAATCGTGTTCTTCACAAACCATTGTGTCTCCATGTGTGTCCAATCCATCTGGATCTTCTTTTCGGTTTGGTGTTCCATATGCTCCTTTCCTTTTCTATTCTTATGTAAACTTCATCATTTTTTATTTTGCCAGTTAATTTTATTTTCAGAGCTCTCCTCCAGCACCAGGTATCGAAGGCTTTAAATCATTTTTGATCATCTTTTCCAATGGTCCATGCTTCAGATCCATAGAGTGCCAGGAGAGTTTTCACATACTGTTTCCTGGTTTGTAGTCCTATCTTCCGTGATCACAGGAGTTTTCTTTCTACCATGAATGCCTTCTTCGCTTGGGACATTCTTCGCATGATGTCGGTGGCACTTCTTCCGTCCTATGTGATGATACCTCCGAGATAGTTGAAGGAATCCACTTGTTATAATTTCTCTCCTCTTTGGGTGACTTCTACATTTAGCTTCCCTCTTCCGCATACTAGGATTTTAGTCTTCGTCTTGTTCTTTTCCATACTGTATTCTTGGAGAACTTGGTCGATTGCGTTTAGTGACATAGAAATATCATTATAATTTCTTGCTTTGGCTGCGATATCATCGGCGAAGCGGAGCTTATTTATTTTTTCTTCGTCTATCTGTAATCTGCTCAGTCCAATTCCTTGTGCTTCTGTGATGGCCTCCTTCATGTACATGTTAAGCTCTATTTTTTCACTTCATTTTCCAGCATATTCCACTTCATGTCAATTTAAATTTCCTAAAATGCGAATTCCGCGCCGAAAACTCGTCTTATAATGCTTTTCAGGAGAAAAAATGTAATTCATAATCATTATCTCATTGCCATTACTCCTATTATCGTAATTTTAAATGCATATACATGTACACTTTGGTATAATATGGCCAAACTAGTATTATTTGTCAAAGTTTTAAGAATGCATGAAAATATGCAATCAATTGCCCAAGAATACTTAAATTCAATTTTCGAATTAAAGGTGGCAAAACACTGCAATTGCTGATGAAAGCTGAATTTAAATACAACCTGCTTTTATCGCTAAAAAATTGAAACACAATTTTCAGTAAAAAATATATTTCAAAGTAGGCTAGTTATTTGATTTGCATTTTATGACGGACCGTTTTTCCCTTTCGTATGGCATGTCGACTCCAATCTTAGCAGTAATATACTATGTAGTAAGTAGTAACAAAGCAGTAAGATGTCTTTTTTATTTTGTTACACTTCACGGGAAATGAGGACACCTTGACACAATTTTCTGGGAAATTGACGTTTCAATTGTACGGAAAAAATACTACTTTCCGAATTATTTACCCATTCTGACGTTTAACACCACGGAATATCAAGTTCATTTTGTGGGGACAATAGCATGGTAACGCAAAACTTTGTCGTTCATATCAGATCGAGGTCGTGCTTTCAATGAGTTGCCAGGAGATGAATAAAATGACTCTTACGCGTTCTTTTACGGTGGAACTCCCTCAAGGTCGCCGCTTCTGAAAAAGCCCTCTCAGGAGCGGGTTCTTCCCCACGCGTTATTAGCCAATTGTTATTCCCGTTCCCTGCACATAGAAACATGCGGAAACAGTTTCGTCTGCGCCACTCGCGTTTCATTTGTTTGTTTTTTTCCATGCCTTCAAGCCCGCCCTAACAACCCATCTTCTCCTCCCTACCTTTCCTTCACCCTTCCAGGCCTTGCGCCAAAGGCAGGCACACGGAAGAGAAGGAAAGTGGTTGCGGAGGAAAAGGAACCCGGACGAAGTGACAGGGTGACTTGAGGAGACCCACGAATCCTCGAAAGGGGAGCGAGGGACGGGACAAACAAGACGCATTTCATTTGTTTAATTAAAAAGAAAAATTATATCCCACATCCTCCATGCATGAGTGTCATTTTGTTTGGGGATGATAAACAAAAGAGGGAACACAACGCTGCCATCAGCTAAATAAAAATCTACCCAGCCTGGATGCATGTTCGCGCATTATAAAATATCATCTTTACATTCCACTACTGGGGTAGTAAGGAGAGATGGTGTTTTCTGTGGATGGACTTCTTTTTTTAACCGTCGCGAGAATGAAAAAGAGAGCGTCCGTGGGAAAAATTAAGAGAACAACAGGAAGGAAAAGTACACGTGCACTAACGGAATAAGATTGAGGATTTTCCGCATCCAGATTCGTCTCTTTTTTTCTATTTTTTTCATTCCTAACCGCCGGCGAGCTCCCCCACTCCTCGCTCTGTTCTCCGCATTTGTATCACGAGTCTTGTTTTGACAAGACGTGCATGCTCGGCGAGGAACGAAATAAAAGAAAATTGTAGAGGGGAGGAAAGGACTGAGATGCAGGATCCCGGAATTTGACCCACATCTTATGCTCATGGAGAAGATGAATGAATGTCGTACTTGGGGGAAGGAAGCAGCAGTAGATGTGGATTTGGGGGCGCTGTGAGGAATTCGGACGGAGAAACTGCCTTGGAGACGTGTTTACTGGAGTGATTTGTGACTGGGAATACGTAAGAAATAAGTGACATAGAATGACCTTGAAGGCACTGTTTCCGAAAGAATTTGGGCAGATGAATTTCGTCATGTTCCATTTGGATTAATATAATCCTATGCATGGCCATATATACAGGAGGTTCTGGCAATATTTACAAAGTCCCCTGCCGATTGTGTTGAGTGTCGTATAGTGACTTCTATCACGTGACCAGGCCTGCCGTTTTGATGCCTCACACGCCTTATTGCGGTATAATTGTCCATCCGGTTTGCGAGTATCTTTTGTCATTTCTTACCATTTGTGTTTATTCTTTCGTCATGAGTGTCAAACATAATAAATTCCTCAGTCATCTATTTTTCAGGATCTTGAGAGGTTTCAGTATCAAAGAGGGCTCGTGACCTGGGGATTTGATCCGCTAAATCTCGCATGAAATTTGCCATTGTACGGTCAATACTCACTACAGCAACATGCTCGCGAATTTTAGACATCGATTTAGACGAGATCGAGAATTTAGAGAAGTATGTTTTTTGTACAGAATTTGAGACTAATGAGAAATAAATACAGCAAGATACTTCTGATACCATTACCTTTTAAGCAAAACTAAAGAGCAATCCTTTCTGTCTGACCTCGCTTCGTCACAATACATGCGAAAGAAGAAATAAATCAATGCTTATGGGACATTAAACAGTACGTTGTTTAAGGAAGAGCTATTACGTTGGATCACTTTTCCTCAGTTATCTTGAAAAAAATTAAATTTATAGGAAAGATCATTCTCTTTGAGGTTTTCTATTTCATTAAGTTCTCCAGTAATGGCGCGTATTGTTAAGCGGATGATTAACAGAACACTGGATTTTAGGAAATTATGAAATATTTTGCATTATTTTCAGAATTTGAAATGGTAAAAGAAATCTTTCCCTAAAATATGAGATGTCTTTCAGTTTCCCTACTTGTGAATATTTTTCGAGTTCGTACGATAATTGTTTAATTTTGCGTATGATCAAATTTTTCCAGCACTAGAAACCAACTATCATACCTTTACTATGAAAGTTGATATGAATGATCTCCAGTCAAACCCAAAACATAAGGTCTACAAAGTTTACCTCTTTTCTACGGAGTGATGACATCTAATTATGCGCCAATGTACGCGCATGTTTATGCGCCGTTTGAAAGTTGCTCAATGTTTGGTTCTTGAAATCAACTAACCGTTACAAAAACCATGCCATGAAAAGTTGCAGTCCTGGGGTTATTTTTTCATGAACCAACTATTCCGCATCTTACCATATTCAGGGTATTAAAATTTAATTGTTGACACACAGTAATCATTAATGCTGGTACTTATGTAAGTGGCATTTACATATGATATGAATGGCTTCCGTCAGGTGGACTTCAGTTAAGTGTAAAATGGAGAATAAACTGGGATCACGCGCTGAAGTTTTGCACTGTCCTTTCTGAATTTTGCTTTATCACGTGAAAATAACTGGGAATTTGTTTATTTACTTAACAGTTTTGAATATGTATCCGCATAAATTTCCTTGCTGTTAATTTTCCGCAGTGATAAAATATATTAATTTGTGTAAAAATGAAATATATTTTGTGTAATAATTGATTATTACTGTGCCCATGTGGAATGACATTGGCATTACGTCATTGGCCGGCGCAGAGTGTACTTAGAGAGACTTATACCGTCCTTATACTAATCTTCATATACCGTCGAACAGATGAGGTTTTTGGCGGTTTATATTCATCACATTGTTTGATAGGTATAATTTTTCGTCTTTTGTTTTAATTTTTGGCCATAGGTCCTTCTTTATATATCTTTTATTTCTGCGCTTTTCCCTCTTCCCGTAGATTATTTCCTCCTGTAAGTTAGAGTCACCGTGGGAAACAGAAAAGAAAATATAGTTAAGGAACTTAACTGATGGAGAGGCATTCTGCTCGTGTAAAAGGTTTAGAAGGGCTTCGGAAATAAATGAAATCTATGGAAGACGGGACCTCTATGGATACGCCTTGAAAACCTCTTTTCTGAAGTTTTGAAAGTTTTTGGCCGTTATCTTCGATTCTAAAAGGGAGAAGCCTTTTATGGCGATGGGGATGGTACCATTTTTGGGAAGAGGCGGGGAATACAATTTTGGATTAGTTCTTCTTTTCTCACTTTTGACCCTGTAAAATATTCACAAGAAACCTAAGAATGCTTTTTTCTTTGCAAGTCGAGTCTCTTCCACGAGAGGTAGGCACTGCCTAAATTTAGAATATACCACTTCCATGAACGAAGTGCAGCTTGATTTGATAAGGTTAACAAGATGTAGACATTTATATTAATTACTACAACCTTCATTTTTCCTCTTCCGATTATTCAACGTACTTTCCCTCCTCCTGATACCTCTCTTTTCTTCTTCTTCTACCTCTATTGCATTCCACCTCCTGCCGGCCATAAATTTTCCAGAGTAATGTCTTTTCCTGATTTTGCATGAGTAGCGCCTCTTGCTATCCCATATTTAGGCCTTTTGTGTTTTATTAATCCTTTTCAAGACTCTCCAAGTAAATGACTATTTTCAATCGTTTTTTTTATTCTAGATAAAGACCATGCTGTGCCTTGCTTCATAGCAATGACTTCAACAGTATTTTATGAACATTTTACCCAACCATATTGCCATCTCTCCTTTCAAGTCATAAAAAGCATCTCTTGCTTACGTAAAAAATCATCCAAATGTAATTGAAAAAATACCCAAATCAGACCAAAGTAAAATGAATGAACCTCCTTGTCGCAGTGACAGAAGGCAGTAACTTTAAGTACTTAGTACTTAAACTTAGCTGTACTTCAACTTTTAGCGTCATTTCGCTCTTACTGTCTCACACAAGCAACACCTGCAGTCGTACAAAAGCTTCAGTGACTAATGTGACCCAAAAATAATTTTTCTATCGAGGTTATTGTCCTCCTCTTGCTTGCTAATCAACTTTGGAGACTAATTTGTGCCTATCTGGCCATCGAAAAATGATTTTAACATTTCATATACATGCTTCTCCAATTAATTCATAAACAATCATTTTTCAAACCGAAGAAATACTGAATGACAAATTTTACTTTAAAAACGTAATGACAGCCAATTTATCTGTGTCATCTACCAAGAGAAAGGCATAGTATCATAAAAAATATAGTGTTGTTGAGAGTGAGGAAACGGGCGATATGGTAGTGACTGAGGCATCATGTTGAAAACTTGACTTCATGACCTCCGGTATCGTACTTTGTCAGTGTTATTGTATCTTATGTTAGGAGATCTTTGCTTGCCTAAGCCATAGCATAACTGAAGAACATTGTCGTCTTACTCACCACTGCTATTCCAGGGTGATATTACGGGAAATCTTCACAGGACTGTAGAGATTTTATAAAGAGGTTACCAAAGTCTCGAAGTTTTGAAGTTTGAACTAGACCTGAAAACATTATGTCACATACCTCTGCACCATTTATAACTTCTCACCAGTTAGAGGAAACCTAGATTGGAAGCAAAAGGAATATAATTATTTATGCATATTATTTTTCAAATTTGTTTGCTTGAGTAATTTAAAATTATATTTAAAATAACGAGGCTGACAAAAGAGAAATATAGGATATGGTTTGGAAAGTCGGCTCAAAAAGTTGCTTACAATGGTTCTAGTATACAATCAAATAAAGATATCGTGTTTATATTTTACTTATATAAGATTAATTAAATTCACTGAACTGAAAAATATGGAATCAACTTCTTCTTTTAATTAAACTTTCTGCCCAGCTTTCACGGTAGCTTCCGAGATGTGTGTCACGTCCCTTATATTTGTATGGAATCTGTCCCTGCTCTTGTTAGAATTTCTTAAAAAGATAACTTAATTCTGATGAACGAAATTATTTCGTACTCTTTTCGCATAGTTCAAAAGCAAGTGTAAAGATAATAGAAATTATTTTTATTTGCTACGAACATGAGAAATATTTACAATGTGACGTCTCATGTTACTTTCTATATTCAAGAGCCTCATCAGTAAAGTCGAACATTCATGTTTTTGGATTATAATAGAGCTACAAAATGGTTTCATAAGATATAAATGCTCTCCTTCGTACCAAAATACAACGGAGCATACTTACAAGCGGGAGTTACGATGAAGCCATAGTTCCAGGAAAGTTAAATTATATGTGTACGACGCAAATATGATTTTTTCACAAATGAAAAGTGCACAATTGTAATAGTGGCTATGGTTTGTAGATGCTTTTCAAATTTTGCATAAAATAACTCCACGAATCTCTGCGAGGAGGATAACATTTATGATTCAATGTATTTCACACTTTTCTCGAGAATTGTCCACATATTTAGATTACAATATTTAGGAAAACCCTAGAGTTTTGTTGGGCAAAGTAAGGTCGCATGTTATCATTAGTATGCAGTGTTATGCGCCTAAACCTCGGTTATTCAACAAAGATGGATTGTTGAGGATTGATTGAAAGTTATTTAAATTTGTAATGAACAGAGTATTGAAACTGTTGTAATTTCTCTATGTAGATTCAGTGGTCTTTATATTACCGACTTGAGTGTAACTCACGACGAAATGAATATCGTTATAAGCGGGTTTAATCATTTATTCAGCACATCTAGAGGTTGAGTGAAATTGATGGCACCAATTTATAATACATATGAATAAAACAATTGCATTAATTAATTACTCTTTAACGGATAATTACGGGATTTAAAATAGATAATCAATATTAATTCAGGTTGAAAGCCTTCACGACGAATTATATGGATTGATAAAGTAAGGGATTTATATGTGTGAAGAACAGTAGAAGAGGAAAGGACCTCATTTAATACTATACAGAAAAAGGGAACCAGATGGATCCGACACATCTTGACAATGGGCATCTTGAATAATGTAATGGAAGGAAAAATTGTAGGCTAAAAAGGTAAAAAACTTGTTCACATCTGTCCCGGCTCAGGAGGCAGTTTCCTTGACCTTAGCCCAAGTTAAAGATACAGACCCAAATCCTCGACTGACCTTAGAATTAGAACTCATGTTGCAATTATGTTGAAGCCAAAATGATTTCGTGTTTGACGGTACGTTTTATAAACAACTCATGGCCTTGCTATGGGATCACCATTATACCCATAATTAGCAGACATTTTTATGAACAATTTAGAGGGAAAACTTTTTATCTCCTATAATATTCTTGTCAAGAACGTTTTTTATTGATTCCGATATGTCAATGATGTGCTGTGTGTATGGACTGACAGTCTTCGTCAACTAGACAGGTTTTTAAATATTTTAAACAATTTACACCATTCTATAAAGTTCACGGTAGAGACAGGAGGAAATAAGATTAATTTCCTTGATATATGATATGAATAACAATAGACATAACGAATGGCTACCATAAATTCTCCATCTTCCGCAAACCCACATATACTGACGCAGTTATTTCTAATGATTCTTGCCATTACCATTCCCACAAGCATTCTAGCTTTTATTCCATGATTCACTACCTTGTTTCTATACCACTAACCGAGCCCACCTTCCAATCCGAGTTGAACATAAATTGATCGCTTTCGATGATGGATGTAAGACAGAATTCATTGACAAAATATTAAAACTTGTAACTAAAAAAGAAACTATTAAATTAATCACTTCACTCAGTTTTTACAAACATGACGAGCCACTCAAAAGATGGTGTAAACTTCCCTTTCTTGGGAACATATCTTACAAATTAATTGACGCCTTCCCAAAGAGCAAGTTTAATGTTTCATTTTACACCCCAAAAACTTTGGGCAAATTGTTGTTCAACTCAAAGGACGAAGTGACACCTGTGAACAAAAGTGGTGTATATTAGCTTAAATGTACTACTCCCAATTGTGCTTCGATATACATTGGACAAAGTGGTTGAGCCTTCTCAGTAAGGGCTCGAGAGCATAGAGCGTGTTGGGTGAAAGGAGATATCTCAACAGCCTTTGCTAAACATTTAATCGAAGAGGACCATTCAAGTGACATTTTGCCGGAAGTGCTACATGTTGAGAAGAAAGGAGCCAAATTGGACTACTTAGAACATTTCGAAATTTTGAGTGCTGCCAAAAACATAAGTGAGAATCTCCTAAATGAAAGTGTTTTTCCCTCCCACTCTTCCCTATTATCCATACCTTTTCCCCCCACCACCTCCCACTGACCGTGACGCACGTCTCTGACATCAACCAACCACTTCTTCCCCACCCCTCCCCTTCCCAGATCTATATATTAACTCGCATACCATGCATAATGTACCTTTGAAAATGATTGCAAGGCAGTCGAAACCTGGGTCGGGAATTAACGTTTTAGGTGTGGAAAATACTAATAGTTCTCTCTTTTTAGTCATGTCAGTAGCATTAGGTAGGTAAGAATGAAGGGCTGTAGTCAGTAAATACTAGGATTAAACGTTCAGCAATGATGATGATCTTCTGATTCCGACGCAGCAATAGTTGTAAAAAGCCACCTGCACTGCCGCTAATGAGACACAAGAGTCCACGGCTCTCCAAAGAGCAGAAGGACTTGATTTGTGTGAACTCTGCCAAAAAAATTGCCTTCTCACTATCAGTCATCGGTAATTCCCATCGAAAAATATTCCTCCGATTCATTTGTTACCAGGAAAGCGGCCGGGAGGTGAGCTTACGTATTGAAGGTTTGGCTGTGCCATTCTCCATAAGTGTTATACTACCATATAAATTTGAACGCGGTCTAACAAAATTAGAATTTATCTATGGTATTGCGAAATTTTTTATAAAATATGTTGAAGTTAGTACACATCGAAGCACAGCACATAACGATGTTGAATTAAAGAATGAACTCTGGCGAAAGGTTTTCGTAACGAGCCGCGGCACGTAAACTGCCGGTATGCCTGCAGGTAGCATTTTGTTGGTGAAAAACAGTCACATCCGAATTTTTTGCTTATAGTAGCGGAATTTGTTCGAAATTAGTGTTTAAGAACGGAAGCTTTTCATCTCATTGTAATTAAAAACTTAACAATGTATAGGTATGACGCCTTTTCTGAGGAATAGCAAACTCGGCAGCAATCACAGATGCGTTTGTCGACATTGTTTTGCTGTTAAGCGCATATCGAGTTTGCTCCCGATCTGTTTTGTGTTCCTAGCTGAAAATTTGACGACAGGAAGGCAAGTGCTTTGTTGTTTTACCAAGTCATTAGCCCGATAAAGCGAGTAGAATCCTTCAATTACCACACCTTAGTGAAGTAGAAGCGTTTGAAGCGGAGGTAATGTATCAGGGATTGATAAGCGGTATTGTGTTGTAAAAATCAAAACGATAATTAATTCTGAGCGTAAGCTACGACACTCGTGGTTTGCCACGCATTTCAAAGCAGTATGGAATGAGCCTTCTCATTCCACAACGTCTGCATGATGTAATAACTGAAGCGTCTCTTGCGGGAAATAGGAGGGCGTCACAAAAAGGACGAAGCAGGTATACGTGGAGCGCTAAGCAAGGGATAAAATATTCAGGGTACATAGTTACGTTTCACACGTACGTTATAGCACTTGGTAAGTGGTCAGGAGGGTGGGGGAAGTAGATACGAAACAACGTGGGGCGGTATCCCAAGCAACGAATGATGATGATGGGCGGGGTGTGGGCCGCCGTTGTGAGGGCCCCCTTTTGGATCCGAGGAGGAAATTCCCTTCTTCAACTTAAAGGATACGGGTTCCGTTGTTGAGATGATGTCGCTGGGTGGGTTACTGTAACACTTGATGCAAGACGGGGATATGGAAACATCTTGGAGTAGTTCACTAATGACTCGGTCTTGGCGTAGTTTACCGTGCTCTAGAAAGAAGGCCACGTTTCCTCCCATGTCTGTCACTCTCTCATCGCCCCTCCTCCTACCGCCACCCTCCTCCTTTCTCCCCTTGACCCTCTCCACGGATGTCTCCTTCACTTTTGAAGCTCCGTCATTTTTCTTTCTCCCGCGACTCGAGGAGAGAGAGGCTCTCGTCACCGCTGCTCAAATTTAAAAATCATCTCTCAAGCAGCTCGGCTATAACTTTTTAAGAAGTTGGGTGGATTTTTTCCTCCAAAATGTCTTTTGAAATAGAAGTGGGATGGAATTAAAAAATCAAATAACCATGCCTCCCACATATTATGTTGAAGGAGTTTCGGCTATATACTTACTTTAAAACCTTCCATTGGGACAAATTAACACTGTTTAGGAGTCGCTTCCTTATGTCTAAGGACTCGTCGATCCTTAATTACAAATCCACAAGTTATGGCGTGGTGGCAGGAATTCTTTTCTCATCATGGTTTAACACCGATTTAGTTGTTTTTATATAGTACGACGGTCCATATCCATAAACCAAAACATTTGCTTTGGGAGTAGATTCAAGTCTTGCTTTCGAAGTCACAGTGATATGGTTGAGGTTATTTTCTATCGAATAATATATTTCAAAGAGTTAATACAATTTAGGCTTTTTAGTTAGGATTTAGGCTTTTGAAGCATTAAAAAAAGATAGGGATTCATTGGTCCAAATTTATTATTCTCATGTTGAATTTCATAACCAATTTGGGTGAAAGGTTATTGGTTCTAATCCTTGGAGGGGAAACTGCTCTTTGGAACATCAGTAGGCAGCGTCGATTATGAAAATGAATGATCTCAAGCAGTTACTGAATCGAGGAAAAACATTTTTGTCCAAAAGATGAAGTCCATTCTATATCAGCAATCGCGGTTAAAATTAAAGACCACTACTTTCTTCACTTGGTTGATCAAAACACACCTGATGGGCTTTATTTCATTCAACCGTGATATTTGAAGTTGAGTGAAATCACTTTAATTCCCTCAATTGTTGACTTTCAATATTGTGTGAGAGAAAATTCATTCCAAACTCAGGTATGTATGATAAACAAAGCACTTTTTTTTAGATTACCAAGCTACTATGAAAACGCCTTTTCTCCTCAGATTGATGGAATAAATGTAATTTGCTATAGCTCCAGCGGATCTTCGATAGTAACACGTATGTTCCTTTTATTTTCTGCTTGCCATTCTTATCAAAGGAAAGGTTTCTGTATGGCTCGATAGAAACATTAAAAGAATCAAGGATTCCATGAATTTGATGTTAATGCACATCAGGTCTACCTTAAAGCATGGAAATCCATTTTAAATCGAGATAAGCGGATACTGGAGTGAGCCTGTGACTCGCATGGCCAGTGGGTTCACCGCTTTCCGTAGACAAGTGTCCTAAGAGTATTATTTCGGGCGTTACTGGCTCCGAGGCATCCAAGGCCGGATCTTGAACAGCCCGCTCCTCGAATTGCTTCGGTTTAATGGCCCTTAGTCCTTTAGGTCGCTCCTCTCCTTTGCATTCCCATCGTGCCCTTCCTAACCGTTTCCTCCCCGCGGGAGCGCCTGGACTGCGCGCCACGGAGTACGTGCAACTGCTCGCCCTGTTTCCCCATCCAGTCCATCAATCGTCTCACGGCCGCGTCTTTTTCAAGAGGTAGACGTCTTCCCTCCAGCCTTTCGAGGAAGTGTTTGGGTCGCCAGTCTCTTCCGTTTCGGCGTCGCCCGCCTCCGCTTTGGTGAAGAGTACGGAGGTGTAATGGATGAAGTGGGATTCTGGCGCCGCGCTGAAGAAAGGGTCAAAGCGGCAGAGAGGAGTGAGCCAGAGAGAGAAGGAAAGCAGTGCTGAGAGAAGGAAGTAAGCGGGTGGGGGTGGCGGGACAAGCAGAAGAATGGGAGAGGTAAGGAAGGAGGAAGAATAAGGCTAGTAGGAAGACAAGAAGGGTCGTCTTATTCACGGGGTCAACTTCTTGGAAGACTGCGCTTTGCCTCTTTCTTTTCTCTCAAAGACGGGAAGGTCATACACTCAAACCATACCGAGTCACAGATGAGGTCACACGGGCTCACATTCATAGTCACACCCTATAAAGGCGACGGCCGCCTCCGCTGCTGCTGCCGTTCCCTCGTCTCCTGCACGAAGGAGACACGGTACACTGAGATCCCGGTCGTTTCCGCCATCTTCCCTTGCTCCACTCGCACAGAAAGGAACGGGAGAAAAAAGAGAGGCAGGAGACATGCACGGGTTCTTTGTGCAAGTCTGAGTTTGAGAATGCTCGGTTAAGATAAAAGTATATATAAACGGACCGGGGAGAGCTTTTTGTGTTCGAATTCTTTTTTTTATGCGCGCCGTGGTGAGTCGCAGGACTTTTTCAACGGCCGTTTTGTTACATGTGAATAGGGCTTCTCTAAGTCGTCCGATGCGATCCCATTCGAGGACGCAGTGTGGGTTCCGTGTTCCTTCTTTTAAGTTCGATAACTGCGCTGTGACAAAAAAAACTACTACAAACGAGGAGTGTCCAAGATATTTTGTGTGGGTACAAGGAATAGATGAGTTTTAAGGAGCAGAAACCATAGTCAGAAAAGACTTTGATACTTTTTCTATTCAAACTCGATGCTTGGAAAGATGTACGTTATTTTATTTTAGTACGTCAGAAAGAGACAATGTGGAACCCATATATATGAACTAAAAATGTAAGGAATCCATTGGAACGACAATATTAAAAGGAAAATTGCAGAGGTAGTTTATTTGTATTCCTTTTGCGATGAAACTATTTTCCAAGTGCTTTAACTAAAATGGAGGCGAAATAGGAATTATATTAATGCGATATAACGTTTGGGAACCAACTTAAGTTAGAATAATGCTTAACTTTGAATAGCTCTCCTGTATATTAATATTTTACATACTTTCCTAGAACTACTATAGATTGACTTTGAATTCTCCGTCAGACATTCCGGGATTCAAGAGATACTTTTGGACCAATTCTGTGACACCCAAAGACGATAGTTGAATCTCCTTCTGAAACGTGAGGAGTATTTGAGACCCTTACTTGATGGAATCCCTGAGAATTATTCAGCCAGAAGTTTCACTGGAAAGTATTGAGGCCATACTTAAATAATTTAGTTAAAGACTAATGGATCATCTGATTACCGTATTTAATGACATAATACGATAGAATAAGCCTTCTTATTTCCCGACAGTATTTTAGTAGTGGGTGTTAATGCAGTGAGTTTAGCAATGTTATCTGGCCCAGGAATTAAATTTCTGGCGAATGCTGAGAACAAACGTTAAAATATATTCATACGTTCATTGCTGGACATGGTCCCCTGTTTAACCAAAGTAGGAATATTCTGACTGGTACCAGTGGAATAAGTCCCAACGGAAACATCCGATTACGTTTACTTTTCCCATAGCGACAAACTTAATAACTGTATTGATGAGTGAATTGTTGCAGTGTAACCGATTAATAATGTAATTGATGACCTGTACGGAAAACAAGCTAAGAAAAATTCCATATTCATACCGAAACTCATTCCAATGACACTTTAATTCACCGGTTGTGGTTTTTGTATTTTATGCCCTGCCAATGAAAATCAAGTGGAATGGCTTTATTTCTATTGCTTGATAATCTCAAAAATCTCAACGTTAGGCACACGCCTTCATTTTGTACACATTCATGATACATGAATGATGTTGGTACCTATTCCACATGAAGATGATTTTTCTTGTTTTAATCGCGCAAAAAATTTATTTCCTGAGATCTTATAGATTGCTTCTTGCAGTGAATATTTGATTAACGTATTTCTTTATCAGCATACGTTGGAAATATTTTACTTGGGTAAAACGTTTTGGTATAGACATTTTATATGATAATTTGGCGGATAAATTTGTGTATACCTTCTAGAGCCTTGAATGCAAGTGACTAGTTCATATTATAAATTTGTAAATGATAAAATTTAGAATGAGAAATCAATACGTTTTTCATCAAAAATTTAAACTGACAAATTTTTAGTAGCATTAGTTTTTTGGTCTTTGGTATCCGTTTTTGTGGCTCAATGAACTCTTTAATTTACAAGCAAGCAATATATACATGCGATATGACGTAACGAGTAGGCCGCTGTCTAACTTTTGAGGAATTACACCGAAAGCGTTAACATTCGACAAAGATTTGCGTAGATATGCATATCCTTCATGCACCAACACCTTGTACATGGTGTCAGATATATAGACTGCAGATTTGAAATTGATTAACACGTTGAGCGCTCAAGGAAGTTCTAGAACGTCCTGTGGGTGCTATCGGGTGGCGCAGGACGTCCTCGGGCGTATCGGATGGCGTCCACGTTCAAGCCATTTTTTACGGCCGGCCAGCGGACTCAAGTCACTCGTAAGGCGATTGCAATTTCATTGGTGTCATAGCTTAGGCTTTAACCTTTTCTACGGTGGGCTGCGTTTTGCAATGCAATGTTTAATTACATAGTGGCTATGAATTAAACTTTTTCAATTATTGTGGTTTGATACGTTAGATTAGAAATGTATCTTGGTTGTTTTTATCATGTTTCTTTCGTCTTTGTTCATCTGATTAGATTTAATAATATTGATTTGACAAATGTGGGATTCAGATTAATAAAATATTGGCCTTTAACCGTGTGTTCGAATCCCGTTGCGAGTGTATATATTGTAGCTGTAATGTTACCCATATGTGACATAGTTCGATGTAACTTCTATCGTTGGTGCATATAAATCAATCTATAAAATAAATTATGATTTTTGAATCTGCCTAAATCTTCAGCATTCGACAATACTTGGATATACCGTTTCTACTACACTCGGAGCCACTGTTCAGGTGTAAGGTAGGGGGTGCTATAGCATCTGCTCATGTATGTATTTTTCTACGTCTACAATTTCTATTCAATATATTCACACATATATTCCTAATAAACGGAATCTATACAGTGATGAAGAAAAGCAAAAAGTCACAATATAGTCCATGATATAATGTATTATTAATAATTACTAATAATAAAATGTAAAAACGTCTTTCTTTTGACGGTTTATTGTCAGTTGCTCCCTAATTTCCAATGTATTATAACGTCAGGTTTCTAGTACCAGTTATAATTTTTTTAGCTTCTCATGTGACGATTTTGTTTTGTATTTATAATGTGGATATTACTGTTGAATTTTATTAAATGTTTACCATTATGTCTTCCACATATTGTATTTTCTTCGTTCTTGCAATTGTAAAGCCCTTTTTTATCGTGGTCTCGTAGCAGATTGGCGATTCATTTGTCAGTGTAAACAAACTTTTTTGATAAAAATAAAAAATAAATAAATATGAAACTTCAACTTTCCTTTTTTACTCATGAACGAATTTCTGTGTTCGACATTTCTCTTCTCAATGGTACTGTTGATACTCTACAACAGCTGATAAGAACAGTTCATGAATCACTCCGAATGCAAATCTAAGAATGAATGAATCTACGCCATGATTATTTTGTTCAAAACCATTAACCACTCTGTTGTCTCAGCTGTCTTCCAAGCTGGACGCCTTTCACTCCCGACCGTGACATTGTTCTGACATGCACTTGCCTCCTTGTTACCCTCGCTTACCACTCACCAAGGGATCCCCACCGTCGGTCTCAGTGCTAGCCGTTCGCCAATGCCGGCCGTTCATCCTCACCCAACCTTCCTTCAGGCCAGCCCTAGTGATTCAGTCATTGCAAAACCTGCTCGAAGGCCTCTCCTAAGCTTATCCCTCTTCTCGCTTCACTCTTTTCGGAGACCCACCATACAACCCCACTATCGGCGAACTCCCTCTGTGACTAGTGCGTGGTCAACGCTCTCAGCCCTTCCCCCCATCCCTGGCCCCATGGGGAGTCTCACAGAACCGCCGGCAGCCCTTCAAACCAAACTTCTCTCTCCCCTTTCCGTCTCCTTCCGTCCACTTATCCTTTCTACCCAAAAATACTTTGCCAACCACCCCTAAACCGATATCATATATCCATGGATGTGACGATATATTTTCTTGAAGACAATTTTTCTGCGGTATGGATGCAGTGGAATACCTTTGTCAATTGTAGAACACTGCAAATTAGGTGACATCATCCACATCAATATGAAATAGACAACGCAAAATCGAAAATACCAAGAGTGCCAAGCGAGGGATTAGGACGGACAATCCCAAAAATTGCGCGGCTTGTGAGGGACACCCGTAATTTTGCGTTGTACTTTGCTTCATAAATTATAACAGGAACATCAAATACTAAAAGTATGTAAATATTGATTGTAGTTTTATAAACAAATTTCTAGGCAGATGTAATTTTATGATTATGATTTTCGTTGGTGATTTTTAGTTTTAAAAATGACTGCAGGAATTTTGCACTTTTATGAACGCATGCAATGGCTTACTATGGTAATTCTCAATCAAAGATGCTCGCAATCCATTTCCTGGGCTAAAATTTTGTATTTAGCATTTTAACGATCAAAATACTGAGCGAAAAGACAGTTGTACTTACGAATGAGGAATTTTCTTGTGAAGTCTTCAAAATAAATCGCATTTTATAAAATTTTATTGACATCAGCGCAATATTTTATAACCGAGAGGATTAAATGAATGCAAAGTGTTAGAAGAGTTAACAAACTGGAGAAACTCGTGAAATTATGAGCTTAACGGCAATAAAGGTTTGTGATTCATTTATTAGACGTAAAATCGACGACGGGGAAATGCTGAAAATGCATGCTACCCGCACAATAATCTTGCCGGTGGTGCAGGACGTTCTAAAATGTCCAAAGTTAAAACAGTTATAATTACAACAAATAGGCTTTAAAATTTTTAAATTTAAAATTTTTAGTGGTGTCTCCTTATTTCATCGTGCTGAATGTAAATATGCAAAAAACTGAACTTCGTCACCTGAAAGGTATCACAATTTATGCCTTAGCGTTGAAAGGGTTTAGCTAAAGGTCTTATCTCGAAGTAAAGATAACTTTTAAGGGATCAAGGAAGAAAAACAAGAGTGAGTGTGATAAAAAGAAACAGCGATTTGGCGATAACCGATGATTTTAACGTAGTATGGTCGTCGTAAATGATTTGTGAGAGATGAAAATGCTATAGATGAACTTATACAACATGCCAAAGAGTTTTTCTGCTTTGTTTTCTTAATCAGGACTTATTCGCTACTTTTTTATCTTATGTTTCCCTCGCTGTTTTGTATAACTCTTGAAATTCTATTGAATGATCTCGTCTTTATAAGTTTTTTTTGTCGGCGTGGAAAATACATCATCAACAGATCCAAACATATATATTCTGTACTTTATGAACATGCAGCAAACAATTGTTGTCGCGGTAAAAGGTTTAAAAGACAGTTTGAGTATATCTCCGAATGTCTTTATTACTCATGCGGCTCATCTTATTCTAAATTAAGTGTAGTTAGCGTTGCACGAAATGGGTTCCGTATTTTTTTTTCCATCTTCTCGTTTGTTTTCCAAAAAGTGCTTTAAATGCTTGCATGACCACCTTAATATATTCCACTTTATCTCTTTTAAACTGGGGGTCCAAACAAACGATCCTTAAACGACGCAAGGGATTAGGGGACCGCTGTCTCTAATTACCCTTGACGTTGGAGGAGTGGTAGACGATTTGAAATGGGCGTCTGGGTTGACTTTTTACTCCACTCGTTAGGGCTACCTCTTTTGACGACGACCATTATACTCCCTCAGTTTTCGAAATTTCTCTTCTTATTCTCTGGGCGAAAAACGAACGCTCGGAAAATTTATCACTCATACATTATGGGTACTCGTACGTATGGGTAGAAGTGAGCTATGGAGGAAAATTATTATTTATTAACCATTAAAATTATTAAAAACGGTAAAAATCAAATTTTGATTCTTTGAATAAAGATTAGAGAACGGAGAAGGGTTCACACATGCATATCTGCCCCTATGAAAGGTGGGTTATGCCCTGTTGCTCACATTCGTCGTGTACAAGTAGTCGAATTTTTGCGGGTTTTGAACCCGATGTTCATTTACCAAAGCTTTGTAAAATTAATTGAGATGTTGGCGAATTCCGTGTTCCTAAAATAGTAAATATAATAACTTCAAATGTAATACATTGATTTTAATTGCAAGTATTTAGTCCATTCAATTTACAAAAGCTTAATCTTAAAGAAAATATCGTAAGGTTTAACATCTGAAATCCCTTCACCTCTCCAGCCACTACCCAGCACATGAGTTGGAATTCCTTGCTCCCCTTTGTTCTTCTCACCCATCTCCTCTCTTTCTGTGTACTTTTCCGTATATACTTCCACCCCTCTCCCTCTCCCACTGACTCTGCGATGAACAGCACTCCTATACATGTGATGACACGGACAGCATCGAAGGAATGACGGCGCGACGAAAAATAAGTAGAGACTGGCGGTTGATATATGGTAGTCGTGCGCGAGCTGTAACTCACGTTAGACGAAGTGAACAATATACTCCGTCCAACCCATTGCCTGACAGTCATTTTCCCATTGTTTCCTTTCTCTCCTTTTTGAACCCGCCAATAGCCATTCAAAGTAACTCTTTTCAAGTAAATTTTCGGTAAGTAAAATATATTATCAGTGGTGTCCTTAATGGCTTTTAGGAGCTGCACCACAACCAATAATTATGAAGATTGTTGACCTAGTAGAGTTATCATTTTTAAAAATTTCTCCGACTACTACCTAGAATATATGGGTATGGAAGCTTTTGCTGGATTTCATACTTGACTTAAAAACAGGCTACGTTTTGCTGTGTTTGGTACTGTTGTGTATTGTAGCTTCACTTGTTGGATATAATATGGGATAGTGTTGTTTCGAAGGGAAATGTTTACTGCACCAACTTCTATGAAAATATTTTGTATTATGTGTGTGAGACTTCCTGAAATTGTAATATGGAAACGTTCGAACTCGTGCTTTAATTCTAAACTTTTACCAACTGTGTCATTTATCCTTTGAGAATGAATTCAAATTCATTTCTTCACCTCTCAGTTTCACATCAATTCCTTGTTTGAGGGTAACCGAACTTCAGATAAACCGCACATGGAAACCCTTCTGGGAAAAATCGGCTTTTTTCGGAAAATTATGCTCCGTAGCTTAATCGCTTGGCCATTCAGTTCGCCATGTCTCGTGAGCAGTTGCCTCTGAGCCATCGGTTGCCTTTGTAATACGTGTCGTTATTTCTCGTGGTGCTTGCATATTCATGCGCTAACACGCCGTGCGTTCGGGACGCGAATATTTATGGAGCACTGCTGCGGACTCGACTGCCGAATCCTCTGCTTCTCTTTTCTGAGAAAACCCATCCAAAATACTGCCACACCGCTTTCAGGTCTCTCCGTAAATTATTGATCGAGCGCTATTTTAGATAAGCCTTTGCATTTTTGCGTGAGTTCTCCTGCCTGCTGCGACGATTCATTGCCTTAAGGCCATTGGGGTGGTAATCGAGGGTCATTGAGTCCACATTTTCATAATTTTTCATGCAAGGTAAAAAAAACTCTCAATCCACATTTAACTTAATTACATCTGTGTATGCGTTGGAGCTCACCGTACAGGATTTAACGGAAATGATACAAGGATGATATTTCACCTTTTATCCTCAGTAAAAGCATGTTATGAATCGAGTTTGTTAGCGCAATATTGAAAATTTAGGCGTTAATTCGTTATGAACTAACTTTTTGTTCAAGCGACACCCGTATGACTCGTTAATATTTTCTAGAAACTAATTTAGTAATATAAGATATGATATTTCGCGTTAAGAAGAAAATCGGTACTTAATGAATTTATCTCGAAACATGTGTCAAGTACCATAAGACTAGATATCAAAACAGCTTTGAACTTCCAAAAAAACATCAGGGTGGTGTGATTTTTCTATCAATTTCTACCAACAAATATCATAATGAAAATATGTATCCAAAGTTTCACGCAAATATATACGTAAACAAAAATCGCCCGAACCACCCGATATAATGTTTGCACCAGTGTAAATCAAGTTGTAGCATGCTAGCAACAACTTGATTCGCCTGTCATTGAGTAGTTGAAAACAGGAGTCTCTTGCCACTAGGAAATAATTGTAATAGATGGTGTCTCCGCGCATCAGAATAAAAGACTATTACTAATATGAGAGTTGATTTCAGTGATCATGCGCCATTGGAAATGACCGTCGGTTTCCCACTCAAATGTGTACGATCTAGAGTGAAAGTTCAGAGAATATTTCAATATCATCGAGTTTGTAAGTACTATAGGTTAATATGGAAATTTCTTGAAAATAAGTCACATATTATGATAATTACTGTCACAGACTTGTTTCTCTAGGGATATACAGGTCAAAGTCTTATACTGAACTTAGCTGTAAATATTACTAAAGGAATGAGGAGTTCTGAACAAAATAGGGTGAGCTTGTTGCCTTTCACTGTATTCTAAATCTAGTAATCAAGCATTAATTTATTTATGCTATCACTAATTTCAATTCGGAAATATTATCCCGTATGAACAAAGTGTTGCTTTGTACGTTTTAACCAGATGAAAACGATTCATTCTGATCGGTCTGTCAAAGAAGTGACATTCACACATATGTTTCATTACCTTCTCGCAGATTGCATTTAAGTCTCAGTAAAAACCAGGCTAAATGACTTAAACTCTTCGGCATTGCAATTATTAATTATTATTTTTAGAGGTCGATTTATTTTAAAGAGACACTAGTAGTAACTTAGGAACTTCGCAGTGATATTCAGTGTGAATAAATCTTAGTGTGCTGCCAAAATCCTGGGGGTGAAGATGAGATTTCTTTGTGCCGGTGGTGCCGAAATCGCTAGTTGTTTGCAACACTACAAAGGGGCACCTCGTCCACTACCCCTATCAAACTCTACCCTTCCCGCTCCCCCCTTAGCACCGCACTTCATCTCTGCCAGGTTCTGCGTGGAGACACATTTTTCCCACATGCGCACCTAATACGGTACTTTCTTTTTGATTATTAATTCATGGCCACTCCGACCAGGGTTCCCTTTACCTCTCACCACCCCTCGCCACCTCCCCTCGCTATTCCTCTCTTTCTCCCCCTCTCCCTCCTCTCCTGCAACTCACTTTCTATTCTCCCTCCTTTTTTTCTCCTTTACCTCTTCGTCCCTCCCTCTTTCCCGCTTCGTCTTCTCGACCTCTCTGGGCTCTCGCTGTACTCTATTCAGAGCCGCTCTGAATCCATGGTAGCAGGTGCACCGGTTTTTAGTGTTAGGAAAAGGGACGAGTCGAGGAGGGGCAGGGTGTGGAAAAAAGTGGTCCTAGTGAGAAAGAGGGGTCAGGAGGGGTGAGGAGTGAAAAATAAAATGAAAGAAATAAAGAAGAATTTCACATGTAATTTTGCGCAGGCAGTGAAAGAAAAAAGGGAATTAGGGACGAGAGTGGCGGGGCTAGGTTTTGCGTGGGATGGATAGGTGGAGATGCATTTTTTGGAATATTTTGCATAAAACGGTAAGAGGTGTCTTATTTTCAGGAGCATTATTCTTTTTCTTAATATTCCAAAATGCAGTAAAATTTTCTTTTGAGCATCCAGGACGTCCATATGATAGAAGGCATATATTGGCGTGCAAGTAGTGTGTGAATTATCAATGGAAAGGAAAAGTTATACTTATTAAAAGTTTAGGGCCAAACACTTAGGAGGAAATAAGAATGTGAGGTTTGATTGATTGTTTTGTCCCAGAAGTATTACCTCCATGTGCTGAAGTTGTGTTTTCTAATGGTCCATGCATAAATAAAATGCTCAAGGTCCGTTGCTTACGAGATAATTAGTTCCCCTCGTGAGACAAAAATTACAACAACACCGTAGTAGCTGGTGATTGCGTGCATGAAGGATGTCTGTGGAGGTTAACAATTGACGGGAATCATCCTTACTTTGATGTTCTCAGTATTTATCTGTAAAATAACCTTATTTATAGGTATAATTTGTTTCGATATGCGATTATTTTATTTGTGTTAGACTAGGTATACGTCGTAGAACCTGAAAAAGGCATGTATTTCTACATATCGTATGATGATAATCATGTAATGGTCACGCAAGGTTCGATAAGGTTTTGCTCGAACTTTTTTGGGCGATTTTTGACGCCAAGGGGAATTATTCCTCTTCGGTAACTAAATAAGTAACATTACATAATTCCGCTTAACAGAGTGACCAACAATGGGTGCAGAAAGCGAGGTAGAATGTTATTGATCTTTATTTGGCTAACACATGGTTCACGGACATGGAGTAACCATTTCACGCGAAAGATTCAATACAGGGGTAAGGATCCCTTTATGACTTAGTTTTTCGGATTTCATCAGTATAAAGGGGTCAACGGGAAAATGTAATAAAAAGACATGTGCGAGTGATTTAAAATGTGGTATGTAATGTTTATACACTATCTTTTATGTGATATTTTTAGATATTCATTCAGCAATTACTTTTCTATCCAGAAAACTATCGTGGTAATAACGTATGCTTCCTTCTACCTCATGAACTTCCTGATTATTCAGAGCCATCTTCACTCTATTTACCTCTTGATTTTCACACTTCTTTCTTCTCCGACTCTAACTCTCACAATTTTGAAGATGTTTCCTTTATATCTCGCATTTGTGCTGCTGAGTAAAGTTCTTTGGCCGCGAAGGACAAGCATAAGGAGTGAAAAAGCTGCGTTGTTTCCCCTCTGGCTTATTTCATTCGGCGTATATTTCTCGGAGAAATCCTCTCGGCCAGCTTTATTCTTCCAGACTTACCACCACCTTTCGTATATATTTTTCCCGTCACCCCCCTCGCCCCTTGTTCCCGCCTCCTCAACCGCCTTGCCTCCTCCTCCTCCGCCTCCGCACCGCTACTTCCCCACCCGTGCCATTTTCTCGGCCGAGGGAGCACAAGAAAATCGAGGCGGAAAAAATAATGAAAAGGGAACAAGCTCCATAATAAAAATAGTGGTTCCGAGATAAGGCCACCTTCTTCAAATGGGTCTCACCGGCAGGTAGGTGGGCTCTCTCGTGGGGTGTGTCTTGTGCGTGCCGCGGTCGGGGGTGAGGCGGGAAGACAGTGGCAAGGGGTGTTGCTGTTTTTGGGGGGCGGGGAGGGGGAGTTTGGGTGGTGAAGTTATAGAAGGAAGAGTGGGGTGCTGTTGTAGGGTTGGAGGAAGAAATCGAAGGTTCTTGCGAGTGTCCGGCTGGGGAACGGAGTGCGGAACTGGAGCACGAAACAAAGTGTGGTGGGAGAGAAGGAACTGGGATGGGTTGAGCGGAATGAGGAGACGGAGTTGGAGGAAACAGTTGATGGAGACGAGGCGGCTAAATGGCGGAGGTAGGAAGGTATTTTTTGCCTCGTATGCATGAACAACATTGCTAGTAAACTTTTGAACCACGCTAGAGTAACTATGGTTGGTGCTTGTTAGGAGTATTTAAAATATTTGTGGCTACTGGAGTTTGAACGGAAGTCAGTTGCTGTCGTAGTTGTGTACGAGATAAGAACATGAAACGTCGGACAAAGGCGGAAACACAGCTATGAAAGGGAAATTGAAGTTTTCCTGGACTAATACAGCTAATAAATTCATTCAGTGTAGGATGCATTAATTCAATTAACATTGCAAATAGACGTGAATCGTAATTATAGCTCCGTACCGCTGCAGGCGTGTAAGTTGCTTCATTTGCTTTTTGAGTTATTCCTTACACTTCTACGGAGATCGCCAGCATTTCTACAATTTTAAACTAGAAACAGTTTGAATAGAAAGTGTCACGGCTATTTTAACCGTAATTCATCCCTAGCTATGTAAACGGGGCATTTCTGTGTCGGGAGTGCTGTGAAATTTTTATCCTCTGCTTCTGGGAAGCGGGCGTCCGTGTACTGGGTAGCCGCGATGTTAGCAGCGTTTGGCTCGGAATACTCTCACGATGAAGACCCCAGAATTTAGAGCAAAAACAGACCTATATCAGGGCGGGAAGAGAGTACACGGAATACCAGGGACTACCGTGCACCATGAGGTTGGCTGTGGAAACAGGGAAGAGTGAGTTGACGAGATGGATGACAGAGAAAGTAATGGGAATAATTTCCTTATTTTTCTTCCTCAAACATACAGGTAATACATACATGTACTAAAATAATAAGAAAATAAAATGATGGAAGTTATAAATTGAATTAAAGAATAAGATATAATTTATTTCTACTGCTTTTTACTGAGGCAATTTACTCACTTTTGGTCCAAAGATCAGCCCATCTGATAATCAGATTCAGGAGTTGGAGGTGTAAACAGATAGAAGCAAATGACCATGAACGCATTATAAATATCGCTATCAAGCCAATAACTAATGAATTTTGTAGGCATATTGGCAATAATAATCGGTAATTACGTGAATCAAACATTTAATGAGGAACAAACGTTGATAGTCAATATCCAAATATTATTTCTTCGTTATCACTACTGAATGCACATACTCTCCAAGTCTCTTTTTGCGCCGTTAACACTAGGTTTTTCACGAAGTAAAAGCGGGATTATTTTTCTCATTCATTAAATGGCAACTCATTTTAGTGATAGCTACTTACAATAGATCGGTTTTTATTATATTACCATTTACTCTTTAGTGGTGGTTCATTTTTTGAACTATACACTAAAGTAATAGTAAGGAAGGCATGTCATTACAGTTTGTTCGTTAATTTTAATCACGCTGACAATCTGGTAAAGGAAAAAGAAATCACAGCTTACTTGGAATTCTTTTCCCTTCCTGTTAATTTGTATTTAAAATTGTAATCTGCTTTTCCCTTCAAAATACTGAGAACATATTCCTCAATCTCCTGATGTATACAGCTCATGCAAAAGGGATGCGAATTGGGAAATTGTTTTCCAAAAGTGCACTCAGGTACACGCAAGTAATTGTGCTTCTATATAGTCCATTCAACTCTCAAGTCCAATTCATGGAAATACGTATTATGCACGGATTTAAAGTTATTTCGACCTCCCTTATAGAGATAAAAAGTTGTGTTGCACTGACAATTCTTCCAAGAGCCTCAAGTACTGCAAAAGAATTTAGCATTCTCACATGCCCTCTACTGCTACAGAAAAACTAATAATCTCCACACAAAAGACTACGAAAATATTAGTATATAGATATCTTTTGTCTACAATCAAATTTCGACGGAAATCCTTATCTAGTTCATCGAATAAATTTTCTTTTTCTTTGAAACTGATGAATATAACCGCTGTCAACTCTTATTCAGTTCAATCATTTTTATTAATTTTTATGCGCCAATAAAATTTCTTACTAAGAACTTAGGGAAACGTTAAAACGTAAAACGTTGTTTATAAATAATTCAATACGAGTATTCAACTGGAAGTATTTCCATACCTGGCACAAATACAGGGTGTTGGAATAACCCTTATTTAAAAAGTACTATCGATAAAATTTCATACCCCTGCCCTATGTGATCATACCTCCGCTCCCTTAGTAATAAATCTGATAGTCTTTCGTATATATTTCCGTAGTATGCAAAGTCGTGTAGTTGAAAAATAATTTAAGCTTTATTTTCGTGACAAAATTGATTTTTTCGAACAATTAGCACTCGGATTATTACTTGGATGAAAACATTTTAGTTTTATTTCGGTAGTTCTATATGCGCATGCAAATATGTTGTTATCCTAATTTCCTTAGATACTAAACATTTACCTTCGTTTATATTTGTTGAGACCATTAAATGGGGATCTTTCCATTAAGGAATGCGTCCACTGACCAATTAGCTGTTGAATAACGTATAAAAGTGTTTCACGCGTAACTTAGAAGTGGATGTTAGTGTGAAAATATACTACTGAGTTTTACTCTTACCACAATGACTGTTGAACATGTTAATGTGAAATCGATCTACCTCAACCTTCTATGAAATGCGGCGAATTAATACTGGAGTTTAATTATAAATGTTGCTGTTCTATCATGCGCGTAAATGACATAATTTTCCAGACACTTGAATAAAGAAGAGATGTATCGGAGACGAGATCTGAAAGCATTTTTTGTTGTGATGTTTTTACAACATTAGTCCTAGTGACATTCAAGCACCAGAAAAAATATTTTTGATCGGTTTATTTATTGAATGTACTTAAATTTAAATACTTGCTTTTGCTACAGGAAATAAGCCAATTTTTAATAACTGATATAAGTATTTGAAATGAGTAGAATCATGAGCTGGCAGCATTTTATTTCTAGCGGTAATCCTGATAAGTGCTTTGTTTGACAAATAGCAGTTACAACGAAGGGCAGTTCTTAATTCCATACGTGTGTGCTCACTGCCTTTTTATATCCTTGGAAAACAGCCAGAGAAAAAATCCTAATCCTTGATGAGTAAATGGACATGTCTGCGGTTTATGACCTTTTTTCTGCGGGCATTTTCAACGTATTTCCTTCATGTCTCACACAGGTGCTCACCGATCGTAGCCGTCTCGAGTCTGTTCTTCCGAGAACTCCAGGAATTCACTTAAATCTCTTAGATACCTAACTAAATTTTGCTTTTTTAATGTTTACTTCCCTTTCTCCGAAATTGCAAATAATATATGAAGTTTTCTTATTATTTTTTTTGAGGCCGAGGAAAGAGTTTTATTTCCAACTGGTGGCGAGGGAACCTGGAATATAAACAACGGGGCATAAGGTCAGCCTGGCTGAGAAAGAGAGGGCGAGCTTAGGGGGGCGTGGCGTAAAGTATAAAGGGTAGGAAGAAAGCGGGGTAGTGGTGAAAAAATACACTCACCCTACCGTTTCAATCGTCCTTCCACAGGGTAACAAAGACAGGTTAAGGGGGTCCGGGTAACGGAAACGAATGGTTTAAGGCACCGGCAGGATATCTTCCTTCCTCCACTGGCAGGATACCCCATCTCACCCTATTCCCCCCCTCCGCTCCTCCCTTCTCCTTCCATTGCGCATCCCTGATTGAATCGGATCCGCAGAGCGATTGGGGTGGCGTCGGGTTTGTGTGTGTCAGTGTGTGTGTGTTTGGGGGTGGCTGGATTGTCCATCCATCGGTCGTGAGGTTACGGTGGGCGAACGCGGAAGGGAGGGTCGGTCGGGGGCGGGGGGATCTAGGAAGGGATGGGACGGATTGATTGGGGGGATGGAGAAGGAGAAGGGTTCCGGACAGGAGAGAAATGTCGTGAGCAGGAGGGTGTGCGAGGGAAAGCGAGTGGGTTGAGAATTCGGATGAGAGACAGAGAGTGTTTTCAGGCCAGAATATTTTCCCGGCCCCTTCTCGGGTAGCATTTTAAGATATCTCGGCTTCTTCTGTAGATAAAAATCTGTCACAAAATCTGAATAATGGCTCATTAAAAGTGATTTCAGGTGCATTGGTGTGAAATTGTTTTTTCAACTCCTACTTCAGCACCAGTGCAACAGACACCAATAATATGTATTAGCTATTCTTAGCCAAAATCACTCGATTTCGCCCGAGTGTCATACCACAAGTCACGTGAAGAGAAGAGCCTTAAAGTTTTGTTTTATTTAGGTAATATCATAAAGAATGAGTTAGGTGTGTATAATGTAAACTTCTCGAAGTAACAATATCTCAAGGACCTGAAAATACGACTGGAGGTCAAATAAGAAATTGCGGATGAACGCGGTAGATCAAAAGAGTAAACTGCATTCACCTTGACTCCAGGTCTCGAACCGGAGTCTCCGTATATCGCGCAAAGTACTTGAGCCACTTGAGAAACCTAATTTCCTCCTCATTTCTGGATTTTTTTCATCATCTGACGAAATTCGCAGTTATGCTCGCTTGCAAGTTACCCTGTAGATACAATAACGTGGCTGGTCCCGATATCCTTAAATTTGTGGTAGAGTTTTAATTAGATACCTATGACTCGTCATACATTTTGAAGCCAATCTTTCATTGGAGTATCTTGCAGTACAATGCTGCCCGTGCTCTTGACTTTTGACCTGGTTGGTACGTCGACACTCCGACATCCCCATCAGTAACCACTTACTGTCGGGGTCGTCATCACGGACGATTTATCAGTAATCTATAAATGTAAAAATAATGTATAAAAAAGGTGATGGTAAAGGCTAGGTCCATGGTTTCCGAATCACTCGCCACTGTGAAACCTTTCGAGAGTCGGCACCGGGAAATCTTTCCTCCTGATAATTCAATAAATAACGTTCATACACATGCGTACACAACCATAATTGCCATTCCCTTACAATTAAGCCAAAGCGGAAGAATTTACCCCGAGAGGAAATTGCGTCATGGGTGTGTACATATATAAATAAAAAGTCGTCGATTGGAATCGCGGGAGGTAAGATTTCCCGACATCGGCTTCCGAAAGGTTCCACAACGTCGGGAATTCGGCAACCCTTAGATAAAGGCGGAATGGGATAGAGGTCGAGGGTATGCTATAAGGTGAGGAGTAGGATCGGCAAGGGGTCTGGGCGGAGGGTGCAGGGAGGAGGAAAAGGGAACGGTCGGGAGATGGAGTGAGGGGCATCCGGTGAAAGGGGTGTTCTCTCTCTCTCTGCCCGCCTGACATTGCTTTGGGTTACTCGGAGCAACAGGAGGCTCGTCCTTTTGGGCGATATTGGTGAGGCGGAAGGTAAATGGAGACCCGGGGAGGGAGGGGGTTGTGGAGGTGTGTTTCTAGGGAATGGTCGGGGGGAGGGTAGGGTCATGGTAAAAAGAGGTGTGCGTGGGGTAAGGTGGGGGGAAGGCGGGGGTGAAGGAATACTCGTGGGGTGGGGGCGGTGGGGAGGAAAAGATTAAAGCCTTCGAGGAGGGAGGAAGGGGCCCAGCGGTGCAGAAAAGGGTGTTTTTAAGCGAGGGACACCCACTAGAGGGAAGGAAACTGGTGAGGAGGAGCGAGCGTGGGTTCTTCCGGGCGACGAGGCGTTCGTAGATAGAGAAGAGGAGAGGTAGGTGCTGATATAATGTAGATTTTAAGGTAATGGCAGGGGATGCGCGGTGGGGGACGTTATGTGGCTCTATGCATTTTGCAGGCGCCGAGGACACCCTGTTGTTGTTGGTGTGTGTGAGTGAGTGTGCAAAGGGGGATGGGAGGGAAAGCGCGAGATCCAAGGTTTTGGGTTGAGTCTGTGCCCCCGGAATGAGGCGAGGGTAATGGCTGCCGCGGCGCGGAGGTGAAAAGAGGAGGGTGGCAGGGGGGTGGCTGGCGGAAGGAGGAGGGGGAGGGAAGGGGTGGGTGAGAAGAGAGTGTATTCGCGAGGATGCGTAAAGGAAATGCTAATGGAGGAGAGCGTTTTGATGGCTGTGCGAGCCACAGAGAAGAGAGGGGCGGATCCGGAAGGTGGGGGCGGGGGATGGAGTCGTGGCGAAAGGGGGGTGAGTGGGGGGGGGCGGGAGGTTGGGGGGGCAGCGAGAGAAAGGGAATGGCCGGATGAGGGGAGTGAATTGAGCTGGGGAGTAAACCGGGAGTGGAAATATGGTGCAATGGATGATAAGGAAGAGAGGATGTTGTGGAGCGACCACAGAGCCTCAACAATCGATCGACGCCCAACTGCTGAAAGGTGTGGTCTATTTGGCTTTCCTATTAGGTTGTACAATAACGATGAAATGGTATGCCCATTGTTTGGAGATACCTGGAGGTTTTTTATTTTATAACTGATAATTTTTTTTTAATACCAAGAAATTTTATTTCATTATATTATCCATTACATTCTATGCTCGAGTTCAAATAGTGCACAGAACAAAGGACTACGTCGACATAAAAGACTGCGAAATATTGCTGACTGGAAGTTATGAGTAGATTCATTTTTAATACTATAATAAGCCATTTATGTAAGTATCTCAGTAATATAAACCCATTAGTTTTTACTGCTTCTTGTCTTTTAATATTTAATGTATATTTAAACGTTAAATTTTGATTTTTATACTTTGATTCAGAAATTCAAGCAAAGAATCTAAATATTTTAATATATTGGTTTAAGCTATAGTCGTTTGAAACCTACGCCAACCAGCATAAGCAATTAATTACGAAGCAATACGAAAAATTAAAATTAACATATTACTTTCAATACTGATGTATCACGACTCGTTACTCTTCACTTTTGTTTTATTTTGTTCCATATTGAATGTAGTGACATAAGCGCTACTAACACAATATTTTAGTGAAAGAGAACCAATACATGTCTATCATAGATATCTATTTTTTCCAAGCAGTAGAGAAAAATTATGCTGACAAGAAGGTGATAACAAATCAGGTACTACACCTCATAGCAACCGAAGAATAATAATGGAATTTATATTCCTTGTTTTGATTATATATCAATGATTCCTTGCTTTCCTGTGCATGAATGGCCGCTATTTCTATATTTTTGGCGACAATTTTCCATATTCTGTAATAGCTAATTACTTCGATATCCCTCAGTCTCAAGGACATTGAACATACCAACAAATAAGTACGGGTCTTAATGTATATGCCAATTAATGCCATTTGTTCCACTAACATGACTAGTATTTTTCCTTACTAGAGCAAATGGTTTATAATCTTGAATAATGGTTCATAATAATTTATCGCGCTTTTATTCATTATTATTTATGTAAATGTATGATGCGATATTTTTACTACTTTACCTACAAAATAAATATAAACAATGAAATAACAAAATATAATATTGATATAGTGAATAAATGGGATTATATCAGTTTGACAGTTGTTAACGAGATGCATAAAAGGAGAATTTCTACTTCCCCTTGATTGCTATTTTATCATCAAATCCACAAGTCATTTACGATTTACCTCGATAACATCTTTTGCACAAACGTCCGTCAGGGATTCGAATGTCTCTTTTAAAGGTTATAGGGGTTGTAAAGTTAATGTGAAGAACGAAAAATGAATTAATGTGACAGTTATGGCTTTTAAATCGTTTTATAAACGCTTAAAACCGAAGTAATGAAATGCCTCTTACTACCCTTATCTAGTAATCCCAGAAAAGTGAGGTGGTCGTTGTGACCATTTTAAAGCAATAACCCTTATTAATCTTTGGAAAATACATTTAACCACCAATGTCCGTTATATTAATGCGATAAGAAACCTTAAAACGTTTTACTATTAGACCTATGAGCTTTCCTATGACTACTATGATAAAATGATTTTATCCCTGGAAAGAAAAGCAACGCTTATTTCTATTACCATTCATCATAAAAAACGAGGCGTGGTACATTTTTCACTTCAGGAAATTATTTTACTCTAAAAGATTTTCACTTTTCGACGGGAAGTAACCAAAGCCCGTTCATTTAACAATTTAATTTTACTGTGGAGAATAGAAATCAGTTACTATACTTTTTTATGTAAAAGTATGGGAATATTACAAATATTACTTTTAAATTTTTGAATGAGAGAAGTGTGTGAACTAAATGTGAATTGGTACAGGAATATTCTGCAAATATTTCATACGAACTTCGCATAAGTGTCACCCTTGCGTTACAGTTAAAATTCATTATTCATTGAAGATGAAATACTTGGATGAAGTGGACTTGTGACTCCCAACAAAAGCAAATATAATTTACGAGGTCAAAGTACGAAATTCTTTTCCATTCCCTTTCTTCCTCCGCCTCTCTGACTATTATTTCACTCTCATTTATAGTCTAGCCTATCCAAATTCTAACCTCGTTTGCCCCGAAACTCTTTCCGTCTCTCTCTTTCCTTCCCCCAACTCTCCTGCCGGCCCAAAAGATGACTCTTTTTACTGTGCGCCATCTCGGGAATAATAAGCAGGACAAGAAAGGAGACAAGGGAAAGAGTTTTGTCACCGCGTTTTGAATTTTATATGGAATTACACCTCTTTGGAAGATAATGGAGGTGTAAATCAACTTAATTCTTTTCTTGTTAAAGTTGCTTTTAAATTAGATAGTTTTCCGTCTTCGCGTGCGCCAAATGTAGCAGGGGATACCTCTTAAAAAGTAATTGGGTAGTTCCTTTGCTTTTAAAACTTTTACGAAGGCACTTTATTTCAGCCATGTAGAGCTATTCCTTTGAGGGAATAATAGTTAAATATACTCATTGTGAAAAAACGTTGTTCCTGTCGAAATGGTCTCGTGAACTCCAGCTATAGCATGAAAAAACGATAATTCTCTCGTTATAGGCACTCATGCTTTGCTAGTGCAGCTGTTACTGCTCTCGAGACGACGTTCCGTGCTTGAATTTTCAAAGAAAATTCAATGTCAAACTTATCTTTTTTAACGGATCCCGATATTTGTAAGATAAGTTTTCTAAACAAATTGTGGTCGCTTTATTTGAATTGAGGATCCTAAATTTGGATTTATTTGCAAAGATGTTTGGCAATAGTGGTTAATAATAGTACAGGAGACAATTAATAAACTGGTAAGTCTGCTACTGGTTTCATTGGAAATTATGGTGCCGAATAAGCCATTGGTTCTTTCTATTCATTACTTAATACTTTTCTCCATTTATTTACTGAATGCAATTCTGTAAGTATGATCTTGTGTATGAAAGGCAGCCCTTGTTTGAGCAATACATACATAAAAATTCGTATACAAAGTAAAAGACGTATAACGATATTAGGGCATTTTGGTTATTCAATCACTACGGTCTTTCTCAGTTGTGTGGTTGTGAAAGGTACTTCAAGGATCTAGGGTCATAATGGCTACTTAACCACGGAAAACTTTCACCTTCTTTTTATAGTAAATAAACTCAGTATCCATTTAAGTATCCATTACATGCGTTATCTATTTTATTCCCGATATCCGTACATTAATTCAAATCGACAAAGACTTGAGCGAAATAAACGCGGATGACCTAACTCCAAAAAAAGGTGTTGAGTCTTCATATTGCAGGATTGAAAATTGGATGGTTGATGGTGCAGCTCGGCACGGGTTGTTTAGTCATTGCTAGAAGTTTGAAAGACGTGCTGAGGCAGACGATGGAAACTATAGCCTCATCGGTCAAAATTTGTAATTTTGAATACCAAACTGTTGTTTGAATGGCACCCAATGGAGCAAGTATCTCAATGAACTATTTAATGTAAAGAACATATACCTTGGTACTTGCCCCGAACTATCACCCAGTAGTGACGTTATGATTAAGTTTAGACCTAGGTCCTTTGCATTGGAGTTCTCGATGCTTTTGAACCAACTTTCGATTTCAAGTCCTGTTATTTCTAGGCTAAGAAAGATATATCTACTTACATAAGGATTAACTGTTTATATATTCTTATTTCTGCTTGAGTTATATAATGGTTGCATACAATTTAATTTGATTTATCCCCTGGCAATTATCATCAAGTTACAAACTTGTTAAAAATACATCTCCAGCACTACTTTCCGAGTTATGTCAATCCCTCAAATTGCCTCAAACTTTGCTTCAAAAACTAGTCACCTCCTTTATAACTTTGTCATGAAGTAAAACTTATCTTTTTTACGAAATTATTTTCATTCAATCTCCCGTGAACCCAAAAGTACTTAATTTTTGGACATATTCGGAATAGCAGCTACCTCTTTATTCTATTTCCAGCCTTACACCACCAATGGCCGAGAATTTTCGTGCACCATTATCGAGTTTAACACGAGCAGCTTATCCAAGAAATTCCATTGTATGTCTCAAGCTGTCTGTTAGATTTTAGATGCCCTTATACTCATGGAAAACATGAATTTTCTCCAAAAAACCGCAGTCCTGTAGGAGAGAATTTTCAGACGGAGGGATACGGGAGACAAATGGAGTGACCGCACTGAGATATGACAAAAAACGCTGTTCATTTAAGCTTTCTCGCGAAGAACGGTAAAAAAGTCCCCGCATTCAATAAACTTTGTAGCCACGCAGAGGAAAAACTATCGTCCGCCATATTTTGCCAACAAACGGACTGATTTAAATACCCGTAAAATTAGAGATTTATTTGCCCACCTCCCACCACCCATCTTCGGGCAGCGTACGCCTTCGGACAATAAAATAATCCTCAAAATTTCGCGCCCCGTCTCTGACGTCGCCCACACCCACCACGGGGGGTTTCAACCAACCCCATCCCCTGCCGGGGCAGCATTTCACCCTAGCCGTCGGCATCTATCGTGGGGCCCACGGAATTCCCTCTCCCTGCCCTCGTACCACCTCTTCCCCTCCTGGCGCACGGCGGACAAAACAACTACACAAAAAACGTCTGTTGTCCTCTCCCTAACTCCGTGTCGGGCCGGCATCTGGGTGAAATATGCGCGTGTCTACCCACCCTCCCCACCACCTCCCTCGCCTACCTCTCTCACTTCTCCCCTCCCCGCTTGCTCTCCCTCTCTCCTTCCCCCTAACCCTCCTCCCGTCATTTTAAACTTGTTGTTTTTTAAAATTCTAGCTCAGTAACAATTTTTTATGACGTACAAATTAAGTATTACCTTTTAGCCACGGCTTCTTTCGCCTAAATATGTAACCCCTGGAGATATTGCATTCCTGCCGTAACTGACGTCCTCCCTATCTCCACGCTATAACGGCTAGACAGAGGTCTGTGGTTCGATTCCCTCAAATAGGAATTTTTCCTATGCCGAATTCTACCGATTCTCATCCTCGTTCAGTGAGAAATAAAATACACATATTCTTAAGTGGCTAATCACTGCATAAATTATGTTACAGGACTGATCTTTGCGGTCATTAGCTCCTTTTGAAGTCCATACTCCCAAATGAGTGCTATGCTTGGTAATCCTTAGAATTTAAACATCTTCTTGCTTTAATTCCTCTCAGAAAGTGCCTCAGAAATCCTGGGTTGCATGGTTGTCAGAGCATTAACTCGGCAAGCCAAAGGTCTGGAATTTTTTTCGAAAATTAGGTGGATTTTTACCTGAGGCAATTTTGATGAATCCTCCTCTTGTCATTAAAAATCATTTTGATACTCCATCTTTACTAATAATTTATTTATTTGATTTTATGACTGAAATCAGAGTATACATTTAACTCTACTGCTAATTCAAACACAAAGCCGAGTGGAGACCTTGACTTTTACCACAAGAAGTTTTAATAGCGCCCATAGGTCACCTTGTATAATGCGTGTTTGTGCTGAAATTTTCGATAGTGTAATCAATGAAGATTACACTTCAGAAAAATAAAATACCCAGTAAAATATAAGTGTTTGAAAACCTTTTTTAAAAATAAAATAAGGACAGGATATAAGACAATTATATTCAGGGCTATCACCGGAGGGGTAATGAGCTAGATGAATTGTCGTGTTTTCGCTAATTTTTGAATGAATATTTACAGTTCTTCCTCTAATAATGGCCATATTTGGTATTATAACACTCTTTAAATTCTCACTTATAAATAAAAATGTAACGTATTCCAACTCGTAGGTCTACGCAGCAATATTAAATGGTAACAGGTGCATTGATTTCATGGACATCTGGACCTCTATCATGAAAGAGTGAAATTATAATTTCGTCATTTGACCGATAAATTGCAGATTAAAGCTTTCATTCACTAGTTTCCGTATTATGAATTTCTTCTAATTTCCTAGTGTTCTTTATTCTTGGCCATTGTAAAGTTTTTCCAAGATTTATCCTTCCGCTACAATTATCGAAAAACTGTTACACCTCAGATTGTGCCCCTAAGTGTGTCTAGCATTTTGGGGTTTTCATAAAAAAATTTTATTTTTTTATCGCGTCCTTAGCCTTCCTCTGTTGGCGAAAATCTTCCCAAAATATGTCATCCCAGCAGACAAGTAATATACAAATTGGCTGTGAAAATTATGCGATGAATACATTATATTGATGATGATATACTGATTTTTAGCAAAATTAAAAATATATTGCCTGGAATACCACTTAATTTCATACTTGTAAGGTTTATGAATTGGTGGAAATAAAATTTTAAGATAGAATACAAGTATGTCTGTTGGTAAATGAAGAGTTAACTGGGTGGAATGTATATATTTTTGTATGATTAAAAAATTTAAAAATATTTTATTTGACTCTTTGCACCTTAAAAACTGGAAACATTTTAAAAATATTCATACAAAATGGTAGCTAATATTTAAACTACAGTAATGTCAACAATGCCGTAAAACATTTAATTTTAATAAATATATGTGTAGCATGAATAAGTGCAGTTACGATTATATTTACAAAAATAATGCATTGGTAACTTAAATTTACGACAATAGTGACCAATTGATGACAATGGTTAATAATTACGTTCTAAATATGCAAATGCGGCAATAATGGCTGCTAATGAAAGCAAATGATCAGGTTAGATACAATGATACATATATTTTCACGGGTGAATTAATTTCAATATTATTAAGTAAATAATGCTAATTCTAATAATGCTAATAATAATAATAATAATAATGCTAATAAAATAATCAAATGCTAATATGTAGCTTGAAAATTAAAACACCTGCGGTTTGGCGTAACATTTATCGAAGGAATATTTAATGGGCAAGCAATTTCAGCCCTTGTACTGATTCCAAAGCCATCAGTACGCTTTTGGAAGTACTTAATTCAGAATCTACTCTAGAAGCACAGCATTTGCTTCTAATGCTAAACAATGACAGGATAAAATCGGAAATACTGTATTATATCTTCATCAAATTTTTAAATGGTGTTTTTATTGCAATGAGAATGACTTTGGTGAGATTTGGAGATATTTTTTCATCTATAGGTACGGTGTGAAAATTAAACGTTTACTTTTGATATTTCAATTTCAGCTTATATATAAACCCTGACCCAGAGAGTTTGAAACGCTAGAGCGTTTCTTTTATAGTTCCAATGGAGAGAAACGATTTGTTATGATAAAAGCGATGGTTCTGATAGAAAGACCACCGGACAATTATTGACTAAAAAAATAAATGTGATTTGAAGATATCGGCACTGGGGTGTAAATAACCTGCAGTTTACCAGTTTTAGGGTCGAATAACTGGTATTGATTATGAATTGGACACAATGTGACATTGTTCAATCACAGTCTTTCCGGTATTGTTTTTATATTATAATTCTACCTATTTTAGGGAGGAAATGTGGACTCTGTGAACAGAAAACGACACTACACTACAGGCTTTCGGGATTTAGGTATGAAGGATGATGGAGAAAGTGTGATGGACCCTATGGAAGGCAAGCACGGTAGGCTTGGTATGGGTGACAAGGAGTTTGTGATCGGGAGAGGTAATGAGGTCCGAAAGGTTGCTAAAGAGCGTGATTGAAAGAATGATCAGGAAATGGAAAGAAAGAAATGTAGTTTAATGGACGAGATGGACGGGTAGGACTTAGGCTGGGGTAAAGAATCATTATGAGTTAATTGAGACAAAATGATTGGGCACATTATACGGCACAGAAGCCTGATAAAAACGATGGTGTAAGGAAAAATTAGTGGGAAGGTTTAAAGAGAAAGACAAATAATGTAATAAAGTCAAAGTAAATATATAGGAATAAAAAGGTTGGTAGAAAAGAGTAAATTGGAGAGCTGTTGCAAAAAAATCTTTGGATAAATGAATGCTGATGATGAGATGCTTCCACTTGTCAAAATACAAAGGATGCTTTCTGACTTTAGTTAAAACATGGCCTTGTATAAGTTACTAGATAATCTATTCTAGCACGCCGTATAGTCACCCAAAATATCTGATTTTCCAGCAAGATATGTCGAAGGAGAGAGTATCATACGAGAAGAAGGAGGTGGAACCGACTCCCGTATGAAGTCATTCACGGACAACTTTAAAGTGACATCAGCCGATCCAAACGAAGGAAGGTCGTGATTGCCAACCCACCCCTATAGCCGAGGGGCCCACCCTCGGGTAAATATAAGTGAGCCGTAATTTTTAGTTTCACGGAGAAAGTCACGCTTGTCGGCCACATTAGAGACTCCCCCTCAGCTTTTGTTGAATGCTAAATGTGAGGGGCGTGGAGGTGGGACGAGCCGTCGAGTGGGAAACGACCGTTCGTCTCGAGGACTTCTGACGGAAGAAGCCGGCCGGGGGATGGATGAAAGGGGAAGAAGCCCTTTCTTCCTCTTGAAGGAAGAGTGGGGGGGTTGGGAGCGAGGGGGTGGGGTGAAACCCCCCGGGTGATAAGGGAGACGGGGGGTATGCAGGGGGTTGTCAGGAAGAAGATATGAGATGGTGGGGGCTGAGATGGGGGAAGGATGAGACCAAAAGGTTTGTTATGGATAGCCCAAGGGACTCCCGGAGCGGAGTAGTAATTTAGCTGACGGTGTGTATTGCGGACCTCTTACACCCGGCGCCTTCTCGCGGAGTGTTCCTGAAATATCGCTGCCCGTAACTTGTAAGGCTCGCTTCATTAGTCTCCCGCTAAACCCATTTCCCCGATTCTCTCCCCCGCCAGACCCCGGCTCCTCCTCAGCGAACCCCGTCCTCCTCCCATCTTCCGCGCCGGCATTCTCCTCCCACACCCTTAGCCACTATTTAAAATTCTGTGTCGCAATGCTTTTCCATCCCACCCACCCATTCTCCTCCTCCCTCTGTGTCGCGCTCCTCATCTCTTGACCTTCATCTTCGTCGCCTCCCCTTTGCCTCCCCCTCTCCCTCCAGCCAGTCCCACCTTTAGCGGCGTCTAGTCTCGACTTCAATTTACCCTTTTGCGAGGTTAAATTTTTTAACGCGTCCTTTTAAAGCGCTCTCGTAATACTACTCTGCGACTCGTAAGCTCTCGTTTCTTCTATTTCTCATTAGGATTTCAGTCGAGTTGCCCTTCGTCTCGCGAGCATGGAGAGTTGATCGCTAAATTACTCAAATTAGAAGACATTTTGGATTCCGAATGCGAGTCGAGTTTTCGCGCCGAGTTTAATCACTCAAATCTTTGGAAATCAGCCGGACTGAGGATGAATCTTGTTCATTCCTTTTTAAATCGGCTCTCACCTTTGGTGCAATCAGACGAAATGGTAATAATTTCATTTACCCCGAGGATTTTTTGGTACACGAAGGATTTGGATAAAACGTACATTCATCGAAAAAGGTGAAGAAATATCAAACCTGTAGTTGCAAGAAATATGTATAAATCATTCTCCTTTGAATGTACATCAGTAGAGAAATTTTCTTCATCCATTCTAAGGAGATGTTAAGTCTTTGAATGGTTAGTTTCTGCACACTTCTCCAGACTAATATGAGAAGCAATGCTTTTTTGCCCACAAAATCATGTATTTTTATAGGTGGTGACATTTTAAATTCATTTTTATATCCTGTAAGATTAAGGTCACTATTAATAACGTCTTCGTCAGCAGTTAGTAAAGCTCATTTTTTAGTGGATTTCTCTTATCTCCGGTGTCGTGAGAATTTTTACTCTTCCATTTATTACTTAATGATGGTGGCACTCCCAATATTTCGTTTAGTCCACTCAATATCGTTTCTTTCGATGCAAAAATCTGTTGCTGCTTCCCTTTCTTGTTTTGGATGCAGATAATATACGTTATATACCAGCTAATATTTTTAATTATTATTTTCACTACGAAAATGTCGGTATTAAGTGAAACATAAACATTAAAGGAATTACTGGTACCGTTTGGCATTTTATTCCACTAATTGTTTGTGAACTTGAACGGAATGGATGGGCAAAATTGAGTTTGTTTCCGAAAATTGGCTAGAGAATATTTGTAAGGCACTGAGGATGGCTTAAAGTTATAGAAATGAGTCGATCCGCTTTCTTTGAAACATCCTAAAGAAGCGAACACGAAGGTTTTTAGTACATCATCTCAGTCGTCTGTTTGAAGAGAATGCGACATGCGTCATTTCACAATGTTTGACAGGTGAATAATCTCCTCAAATCTTAGTACTTATCGTTTTAATTCAAATATGATCATCTAAACTTGATGTGATAGGTTTTATGTAGTTGATGATTTGTGGAAATTTCTTGATTCGACTTTTTTATTTTCACGAAAATGTATCACTGTGAATGAAGTCATCACGTTTGGAATTTATTTATATACGTTTCATTTCCCCTTTGGAACTAGAAGACATCTTTACATTGATTTTTTTCCAAAGGACGGATATGACAGGTGTATGCCATCCTTCCTGCATTTTGAAGAGCATTCTTTTTTTCGCTCACGTATCGTGAGCTGCCGCGGTCGAGGAACGGAATAGAGCTTTTACATTTCTCCTCTTACACTCTTCGCTTAGGGAGACACAAACGCGCTTTGTACTTCCTCGGTCACCTTTTCGCTTGCCATTCGTAATTCTCACATCTTCATGAATCACGTCAGAAAGGTCACGTTCTGAGCAGCTCTCGAGCGGAGTAGCTCGCTCATTTGTTCCGTAACTCGCGTGACAAGAGACACTCACCCACTCCCCCTATGAAGTACATACGTGAAACGACCATGGTGGGAAACGCAGACGTATATATTTTTGGGGGAAAAGCGAGGAACAATTCGAGAGCGGACGTCTGAGCGGGAGGCAGCATAAAGGATAGCTCGTTGGGGGGGGGGGGGAGGTTTGAGGGAAAGGGTGGGAACATAAGAGTGGAATGGGGAGAAGGAGAAAAATTCGATGATAAATGGAGACGGGCGATGTGGGCGATGGTGGAGGGGGGTTAGACAAAAGGCAGAGGAGGGTGGGTTTCGGGCAGGAAGTGTGTGGGACGGTGAACACGCGAAATGTGCGGCGAAAGGAAGATTCGAGTGTGGACGGGAGAGGACAAATGACTGCCGGGCGTTGAGACAATCTGAGAGCCGTGCCCAAATTCATTTAGAAATTAGAAATCAGGAGTCTCACTCCAATTTCAGTAGTATTTATAAAAATTGATGGCTCTGTGTTGTAAGTTTTCTCCTTCTTTTTATTCTTGTCTTGAATAGACTGCATTGTCTACAGCAGAAACTATTTTAGCCTTAATCGACCGATATGCGATGACCACTTCATGACATTTCTAGGGAGACGGTTCTGCCTCAGTCGTCTTAAATGGTTCCACCATTTGACTTTGTATCCTATAATTTTTCATCTAGACTGAAAATATTAAAATCTCTTAACTTAATACTGGAAAAGAAACTAGACTGAATTATTTCTTAAGCAATGCCAGTTTTGGAAGTACTTTCTCAAGAAATGCTGAAATGAGGTTCAGCCAATGAGAGTGGCCCAATTTTTTATTTTGTACCTTCATCAGTAAGAGCACCCAACTCTCCTTTTTAAATAGCGTACAAATTGATGGTCACGATAATCCAAGTACAGCTAAACTAATTTCTAGTGAAGATATTACCATAACCTTAATGAGTTAAGTTGCGCTTTTGCTTTGCCATGTTTTTATACTAGGCTTTTCGTTTCACACATGATATTTAAGGATATTTTATTTTTCTGTGGCAAGCCATCATTGAACTAATACATAGTATATATTTCATCACAAATTAGTCGAACATAGAATTAAGAACTTTGAATTCAAACCCTCACCCAAATTCAGTATTTGACCACAATCGTAAAATTAGCCACAATTTTTAGCGAACGGATCTCGCGATAAAAAATGACGGACGGAAAGCGTCGAAATTCCTGCGAAGTAGGTAATGCAGTCAGTATCAAAGGATAGCTGCACAACACTGCACGCTATATTACAAATCTAGGTTACGTCTTTTTTTGATTTTATGCGACCTGTAAAGAAGAAAATTCAGCATAAGTAAACATACGGGGCTCAAAAAGTTTGAAGCATGAGTGCGGCATGTAGTTAAGTCGCATGGGAGAGGAGACTTGGGTATCAGTATGAGTTTGTGGGGCAATATGAATTAAGTAAAGAGTATTATTTTAGCTATAGTTCCTGGCGCTTCGCAGTGAACGATTTTGGTACATGGCTACGAAACTTACTAATTTCTGCAAAACGGGGAGGGAAGGTTTATAACTGTGGAGGGTCAAAAAACCTTTCTTATCTGTGCAGTGAAGGCTTTTTGGGCTCTCATCCAAGTATTTCAATGGAAATATGTGGGAAAGAGCCCAAAAAGCCTTCACTGACGTCTCAATGACTCCATGGAAACCTTCAATTTAACTTTTTATAAATGCCAACAGAAGGCTTCAAAAAGTGAGGTGACTAAACGACTACTTGCCATCCCATTTCGATTCGTCTCTCGATAGCGATGGCTGACTTCAATCACTTGCCCTATGTGTGAGTGCCTCGTGATGTTTTTGCATGAGTAGTTTGGTGCCCCTGCCTCACTCTCTTTGGTTGCCTCTCTCTCTTCTCCTCCGTACTTTCACTTCACTGCCTCAATTATACTTGCCCTCCTCGCCACGCAGGTGGGTGACACGAATTTTGCGGAAGAAATACTCGGAATGGGTGGGTGTCAGGGAAGAATGACCACGTATCTGTTGAAAAGGGAAATGTTTATTTAGATGCTCGGATATATTTCATCCGGAAACGGTTATATGCTAAGAGATCAGCCACGAACAAGGAATAGAATATATGAAGTGGATTTATTGGAGGAATCAGGGCAAAAGTAATATGTTTCATATTTAACTGTTGATACAGTCTCGTTTTGCTCTGCTATATGATGATGAAATTCCTTCTCTTTACATCCAGGACATGTATGTTTTCATTTGAAAATATTTCCTCCGCTACATTATAGGGTAATGGTAAAAAATCTTCCACATATTTTGTGCTTTTTTTCAATATTTTTCAGCACCGTGGAAAGATACAAGTAAATAGCGACTCTAAATCTCGACCTTTGAGTAGCTGAATTACAGCTTCTGTTCGTTCCAGAAGGGGATGAAAAGGGAGAGAAACGTTACGAACAACTAAAAAAGTGGAAAGAAAGACATTTTGATAAGTCATTATGAAAGGGACTGGCAAATTCAGGTAGCGGGTAAAGAGGTGGGCAATGCAGAGGGTCGAAGCGATTCAGTTGGGGATTCCAGAGAAGAAGATGCGAGCAAAACGGGTTGTGCCGGTTGAGTCAGTAGAATATGAGACAGGAGTTATAAGAGTTCGAATCGCTAATGCCCAAGTCGAAAAAAATGCCAAAATTTATGAATGCTTTTTCTGGCCATCGTATAAATCTGCTTCCACACTGGGCTTTAATCATTGGGGAGTAATAATAACTCTCTGAACACGCAATATTTTTCTTAGCCGTGGAATTACAACTGGAGTGTCATTTCCATTTTGGCAACGCGCTCTCTCTCTTTGTAGTTAGCAATCTGCTGATTAGTTTGTAACAAGTCACACCCCTTTTCTATCTTACGCTATTCTCTTAATCTTCACATGCAGTTGACGTCTTCCATTATTAGATTAATGTACTATAGCTTGCTACTCCCCCGGTGGTTTTTCCCATGGTCGTATGATATCGCCCTGATTTCACGTTGATGGCAGACGATGCGGTATTTAATGACCCTAGTTTTTACCTTTCACCATTATTCCAGAATGGTGTTAAGAATTTCCTGCACCTACAGAATTTAACCTACCAGTGTATCTCTGCGCTTTTAAAGACCTTCTACGTATTCCGTTCTCTCATTTATCCCATGAAGTAATTCTTATTTGGTCACTATGTAAATTCTTCGTGGTAGCCTTAAGCAACACGACATTAGAAGGCTTCTATTTTTTTCTTATAGCCGCTCAAACTCAACTCAACTCAAATCATCAACTTATTTATAGTACTCCTTTCCATACCAGACAGCGCTCTATCGTACCGGAAATTCCGGCACTGTACAAATTACTTGAAAGATTATTTCTGTCATATTACTGTTTTGAAGGCTGAGAAAATTAGTTTATTATATAAGTTGGTTGTGTGGCTTGATGCTTTGAAATATATTTCTTATTCATAATTCCGGAAGCCCATTTACTCAGCATGTTTTCAATTAATTACGTTTTGAAACTCTTTTTGCAAAATATTAAACTGCCGCTAACAAACGAAAGCTGTTACCTTTTTCAATTCTTCCACGAAAACCTTTTAAAGACGTCTAATAAAATGAAAGATTTTGTATACATGGCTCTTTGATGGTGAGCGTCTCCTAAAATTTATAATGCCATGAATGGAATGTATCATTTGGCAGTAAGCTCCCTTTCCTTACCATTTGTTTAGAACCCCTTTTCGTCTTCACCTCTTGCTTCCTACAGCTTTCCCTCCAATATTCACCTGGATCCTATCCAAATCCCCTTTCCCTTTTCCCGTTTGTTTCCCCATCTCCTTTTATTTCTCACCTCGCGCTATGCTTTCTCACCTCAACCATTCATACACTCATTTATCCATTGCGCATCGTCTGCGAAATTTTCGTTAATGATTTTGTTATTTATTTTCATTGCTTTCTTCTTTTTACGATTTTACAGAGCTTGCAGATATTATATATGTATCATCACGTACCTCATCATGCACATGTATATGAATACATACAAATATTGCTCGTAAAATAGTATGAGATTACACTGAAGGGAATAGTCCTTCGTAATAGTGTATAGCTTTTTTCCAATGATTCACTTCTTTTTTTATCAATTGTATGTAAGCCTAAGTTTTTTTTTCATTCATCTTCGATACTTTAACCTGAACTTCATGGAAATAACAGCACAATTGAGATGTCTTGTTTTTTATTTTTTAATTAAGGACAGTATCAGATGCTATAGTTAATATCATGAAATTTTCTCATACTCACTATAGTTAAATTCGTTTTATAATGTATTTACTTTCCTTGCGACCTCACGATTCATGTGATATATTTATATTTATTCTTTTTGTGTTTTACCGATTTAACACACTGATATTTTACTTTTTAGAAGCATGTAGATGCAAAGTTTCCTAAATAAAATCTCCATGTCATTTAGCTGATAAAAAATAGCGCATGATTTGCAGAATTTCGGAGATGGTGAACAATAAGTAAAGGCTCACGGGCAAACTGCGTCATATGGGTCGGACCCAGTGAGTAGCCCAACTAAGTTTTCAGTTCCATTCAATATCCTTAAAATATACCGTCTGCGCAACGTATTTGTTTTGCTGGACACATAATCAATGAGAGTATACCTTGAGGCAGTCACTTTGAGATTGAGACAATGAAAGCAACAAGTGATTCAGGATCAAAGCTCGATTCTCAAAGAACCTTGTCGTTTCAGCATACAAATACATTGTAAGAGATCACACGATATTTTCTGCAATAGTTGCTTAGATATTTGAATTGCGATGTTACTTTTAGAAAGGATTGATAGAATTACATCAGAATATTGTACCCATTGTGATTTACCTTCATCTTCGATTTAATGTACTTACGATTAAATTTTTTAAGTCAATGCACTACGCTTAGGGATTGTTTTCGTAACAGTGCTACTGAAGTTTATATAAAAGTGAAGATTCATAAAAAAAATATTTTTAATTGGCTTTATTTCATTATTACATTGATTTAAAACGTGTTTAACATTTACACTACTTTAAATTAAAATTTTTACTATTAGAATTCCACCAAGAAAAAGAGGAAACTTTTTAATTTACATTGATTTATTTAGCATTAATGAGTCTCATATTTTAAGTGTTTATAGTTGAATAAATTTATTAATTCATGCCTCATGACACCCGAGGAAGAGCAAAAATAACTGCGTATTTTGAACGATAGGCAAAAAGGATGAGAATACATATTGTTGCTTTCAGAGTATGCTAGGGATTGAATGGGAGATATTTATTTGCATTTCTAAATACAACATCAAGAAAATATGTATGTGAATCCAAGTCTGGCGGTTCTTTCACGAGCAATAGTGGTTTGTTTAAGTAAGTCATTACCAAGTATGCTTGTGGCAGGTTGTCCGAGGCAAAATTCCATAGGATTTCATAGATGAGACTTTTATTTGCCCAAATACTGGAGTAAAATTCGCCATTGAGAGGGTATCTTAAATTCATTTTCTAAGATAGAGTATTAGATACGTTTCAATAAGGCAATGGACATTTATTTCATTATTTCTTATTTTCAAACTTTCCTAAGTGATAATTTTGAGTGATATTTGTTTTCATCAATTCAAGATTTAAGATAACAGAGAATCAAATGACTGGTAATTGGAATCCATGATCTTGAGAACAGATTATAGTTTTTTTTTTACTAATAAATGACTTGCAAATATTTTTATCAATCATTATCAGATTAATCATTAGTAAGCATAATAAAAGACACTAGAACAAATTGTTCAATGGATAAATATATTTATGTCATGTAATATGTCACCGAAGGAACGACTTCATTTGGAAAAGTGTAAATACGATTTATACGCAATCGAACTCCTGTTCCTGGATTATTTTTTTTCTTGAAATCTTCACATGCCCACTCACACGATTTGAGATCGGTAAATATTCGAGGAGCATTTTAGGCTGAGTAAGTTGAAATGTTCGTTGGGTGAATGGTAAAATGCATTTACAATGCATACACTTCACTCACTTGTAGTCACAGCCTTGCTCAAGCAGACGTATAATTAGTGTTTTTGTCGTTATAAGACTTTTGTCGTTTTATATTACTACTGCCAACCCATTAATTAGTAATCCAATCACCACTTCATAAAATCAGCCTCAGGTTCTTGCACCTCGCTTCTTCCGGCCAGCTCTCCTTTAAGAAAAAACGAATGGAGCTCCTCTTATCCTCCTTTCCCACCTCGGAACCTCCCAGTCATCCCGACTGCTACTAAATGAAGAAGGCATTAAGGGATATTGCGTCTGGTTGGAACAATGAACTCTCGCACCGAACACACGAGGTTGCAAAGAAATGATGCTCCCCTCCCCACACCGCAGGGCTTCCTTCATTGCCTCCCCCACGCGCAGCTATCTCTTTTCACCAACCCCCGAAAAAAATGGAATATGGGCCCTTTATCCCTCCTCGTCTTCCTCCCCCACTATTACTTCGCACGCACTTCGAGAGCGGTTTAACCCGCAAAAGGCGGTGGGAAATAGAGAGGTGTAGCCGCGCGTGGTGGGATGTGTGGAGGATAGGTGAGGTATGCCACGAGAGGATGGAGATGGGAGGAAACCCCAAGATGGCCGAGTGGCGAATGAGTAAATGCTGCGCTGCGAGTGGGTGAGGGGGATTATGTGAACGCGGAGTCGAATGTGTGCGAAAAAACGAAGGAAGGAAGTGAAGTAAGAGTGGCAGGAAAGCGGAAGAGTGGGAAGAGGGATTTGAGGTGGCCGACGGAGAGAGTATGAGAGAAAAAGCAGGGGTAAAAAGGGTTAAAGATTCTCCTCCTCCTCTTCCTCTAAACCCTTAACCTTTCTCTCCCCTCCGCCTACTGTTGGGCCGGAATTGTTTCGCTGGCGGGTGGAAAAGAAGGAGACAGAGGAACGGTGGAGGAAGAAGGAAAGGAGGATGGGAGGGAGAGAGAGAAAGATAGAGGGAGAAAAAAACCTGCGTTTCTTCCAGTCTCCCTAATTCTGCTACTCTTCCTTTCATTCCACCATTTTACAAAAAAGAAGCATCGCGTCGAGCGTTCTCTTTTTCTCTACCCGAGCCATACCCACCTCATCTCCTCCATGAACCACTCCCCCACTTTTCAGCCACTCACTCTGCACCCACCTCTCCTCCAATGACTAACGTCCCCCACCTCCCCGAGTGGGTTCCTAAGAACGTTTCTTCTCCCTCCCACCGCGCCCCGCCCCTAAACTCTCCTTTCCCTTAGTCTCTCTCACTCCTTTGCCTCCCCTGCCTGCCTGCTGACTGGAGACCTATTCTCTCGTCCAATGGGAGTAAAAAAGGAGCGGAGCACAAAAGTATTTCTCGCGGTGGGACACGCATTGTCTCTCCATGAGGGCTTGCAGACAAGGAGGTGGTGGGAGGAGACTTGGGAGGTAAAGAAAAGATAATGGAAAAACAGCTTTTTAATTTGAGGAAAAAATAAGGGGTGGGCGATGATTCGGGTTGCGATTTTTTGGAGAGGAGAAGACCTCTGCGTAGTATCCCTGGGGAGTATGGATCCGCGTTCGGATTCCATTCCTTCGTTTGAATCGTCAGTGCTCATTCACGATGAGCAGGCAGACTCATTTTGGCTTTAGATTAGTGTTGCTCATTATTAATATTTGATGAATGAACTTGGAGAATGGTTGAGATATCCTTTTGTAGTTTTGATTATTTATTTTGGTGTTAAAATTGTTTATAAGTTACCGAGCTATATATCCGCAAGCTGAAACAAATTTTGTATCAAAATCAAATCTCTATTGAAACTTGGTGTACGATACAGACCAAGTTCTCCATCAGGAGCAGCTTGTTCACCAAATTTGTTCTGCCTATTTAGCTTGACCTGCATTCAATCATCTCAGTATCATCATGAATACCTCATTATGCATTGATATCAATGGTGTATAATTTACAATACAATTTATCTTGCTCTCAAAATCTGTTTCTAGTGAGAACTCTGAAGCTTTAACAATGACTGTTGTCGTCGGGGACTTAAATTCATACATCCTAAATTCCAGGCAGAACTAGATGTAAAACAATGGCAGGCTTATTAATTAAAATTCTGGAAAAATATTGGTACTTGGCACAAGTTTTTATTTAAAAATTTCTTAAAAAATGCAAAATTTAAACAAAGCAAAACTAGAGGTTGATATTTAATTTACTCTTCCAAGTTAATTCCAACGGAGATGAGTATTTTGCTTTTGAATGCCAATTGATGGCTGGTGGTCTTGCGCCATTGGGCAAGTAGTTGTAACTGGAAGGTACAAAGATGGGGAGTTTATTTTTTTCTTTCCCAATTCGTCTACTCCGCTCGCACCCCGTTCACTCATTGTTCGAAATAAAAATTATCATACCTTCTCCGTTTTTCCCTCCCTTGGTGGTCTTTTGCCTCCATTTTCCTTTCTTCTCCATCGCTTCACTATCCCGTATTTATTTTCTCTTTTATCTCCTCTCTTCCCCTCTCTCTTTCTCCAATTCGCTCCTTCCTATCCCCTTCTTTCTTCCCTTCTCCACCTGCTTTCAGCCAATGCCGAGCTTTCTCTTTATTTTTTTAAAGGCGTCCCAACTCTCTTCTCCTTCCTCCTCCATTCCATTTTATCCTCGGCTTCCCTTCTGTTTCCGTCGAGAGAGTGAGTGGAGTGGAGTGGTAGGCCACCGCGCGTGGGAAGAAGAGAAGAAGAAGATGAACCGGAAGAGAGGGAGGAAGGGAGACGTTCCCATATATTTATGCTCGCACATGTGTGGTATTCGCTAAAAGAGAGTTGGAAGGCATCTCTCAACGTGGGGTTGGTTTGGTGAGCGCGACTGGCCTAATACTAAGGCGTAGAGAATAGTGCCATGAGGGTGGTATGTGGTATTGTAACTTGTTTGCCATTTAGGCAGGAAAAAATATGGGAAAACTGGAAATAATCGCCGTTTATTTGAAATATTGTAGCGCCTCAAACCAAAAATTCATAATTGGCTATGTTTTGTACCTATGTTTGCAATGAATTTTTATATGTTTAGTTAATTGATGGATTGGTCCAAATTGGACCGTTTATTGCTGAAAGAGCTCTGTGAAGAAGGGGTGAGCGGTCCCTTGTGTTGACGGAGAGAGTGAATTCTAATTTTTTCTTCTCCGTTCTGAGGAAAAAAATAAACTTAAAATATGATTATTGATATTATTTAGCGCAACCAAATGGCAAAAGATAACTATTTGATGTTGAGAATTTTCAATTTGATGTAGTATTCAGATCACTTCTCTGCAAAATAGCGCACTTGCCTTCCATTAGTCAAAGGGACACTGATTACTAGGTAGCTAACTTCAAAAAGACCGGGATTAAAGTTGAATTGCCCCAAGCAGCAAAAGAAGGTCGATATATACTTCCGTGATTGTTGTCGAGTTTGCTCATTTTCATTCAAGGTGTCTAATATTCATATTTTTGAGTTATTGTAACACTGTGACAAATAGCTTACCTTTTCAAATGCTTATTTTGAGCGAAATGGACAGCTTATCATAAAAAATTTGACCTTGACTGTTTTCCATTCACAGATTACTATTACAAAACATTTCATCTGAGCATATCTTTCCATTCAACGTTGCTTATACGAGCTTTATGCACGTTGTGTTCAGATGTGCGCTAATTGAAGCACACTATGTAAAGCTTCTATGATTTTTAGTTTCAGGTGAAGTATGACTCTTTACGAAGTGAAAAGAAAACTAATATTTTCTCGGTTAGCACTTAGCGGATACCCAATGACTCCATATCAAGTCGTGAAAATACTGACAGAATTTTTTTGGAATATGTATCCCACCAACTCCTCCAAAGAATTCACTATTTTCCCACAATTAGCCTTAAAAAATACTCAATGATCTTAATCATGATCTACACAATAATTTATGCCGGTACATAGAGACTAATTTTATGTGCAAATGAATGAATATCGGTTAACACAAAGGATGAAGTACTACTTTCAGCAAGATTTTATTTAAGCGCATTCAGGACAGGTTTTAGCATTAAGCACGGCGTAACACTTCACTCTAAATTTTCGTACTAATGTGGAAAATAACATTCATTTACAATTATAAATAACGAATATAGATAGTAAGTTGTTAAGTGTATGGTTTTACTTAATACAGTGAGCTGGAACTATCTTTCTTGGCGTCAGTAAAAAACTTTAATACGCATAAATCATGCAAAATTTGTTTTCAAAAAACAGTTTCAGATTACTTTGATTGAGGTCCGATGCTGCCCGTAAACCAAGTTTGAGCAAAATATAAAGCTTTAAGAGACAATTGTTTGCATATATTATGTTTGCTAATGGTGTGATAGTGAAGAATATACGTGCTTACATACCTTTTCACAAGGTTAAAGTCTTCGGCACGTCCAATTGTGTTTTGGTAGAAGGAAAAGTAGGGAGAGAACTAAAAATAGTCACGCAGAAGATGCACAAAATCACCGGAAAGAGGGGTTCCATTTTGGGAGCGCCGGAGTTTCATCATTATTATTTTTTTTGGTGTGCGAGTAGAGTCGACGAGCGAGACAGAAAGAGAAAGGGAGAAGAAAGAGAAGAGGGATAGAGAGAGAGACAAAGGACAAAGAAGAAAGGGAAGAGACGCGTCTCTCCGTTTGCTGAATAAAGAGTGTGACTTGAGCGTGGGTGGTCTGTGAGCGCTGGCAAAGGGTAGATGGGATGGGTGGAGAGGGGTGCAAATTCTGAAGAGTCCTGGCATTTTTTTGAATCTGTTCCGAGCCGAGCGCTGCGGAATCGGGCGAAAAGACGGCTGATGAAGAGAGAGTTTGGAATTCTGAGAAACCGTAGCGGACTCGGTTGAATATTTAGTTTACATCTCTCTCATCAGCGTCATAACGTTGTAAAGAGCTTCATTTTGTCACATTTCTACTCGCAGGAAAAGGGAACCATGAGTCTATCTCTACGCCCACATAACATTTCTTTATGGGAAATTTTCATTAAAAGTATTCTGAATATATTATATCTGTAGTTTGAGAGATTACAGTTTGTTTACTTTTCCTGGATAAAGCTTATGGGGCAAGAATGTTTATTTCGACGAAATCTGAAATTTCTTTAAAGCTTAGCAACAAACAGAAATACAGTATTTAGGGCAATGTATATGTTTATGGTAAATAGTCTACTTATCTCATTCACTTAAATATCCCAATAGGTATATTTTGAAGATATGAGAATTGTATCTTCTCTTATGCCCTCTGGCCCTGTGTAAATATTCCTATTGAAATGTATGGTCCCTTTTCGTGCTTCGATGCTTTTTGTCCGAATATACAAAAAATACAAAACTATTAAGTATTCTATCTCATTGTAAGTTGCATTCTATAAAAACCATTCAAAATATATCGCTAAATATAGATAACCTCTGTATCTTTTGTTTCGAACTAAAACTCTCCAAAACTTTCATCGTGAAATAGAATGAATCAGGTGGATTTCACTTATTTTTGCAACAAAATTTGATTTTTATAAATATTGCCAATAATTTAGTTTAAAAAATTTCACGTAACACTCTTGTGTTTGCTGAGTTTAAAATGTACTGAGCAGCTTCTCCCTCAGGTAAAAAAATCAGAAATTGTTGACCTATCATCAAGGGTCATTCCATCACTTACATAAGTGTCGTGGAGCATTTTTACCAGTGCTTTATTATGAAACCTGCCTTCAAGAAACGATGTTCCTTAATTAATGCGTTATTATCCCTCCATTAGTTTTCCTGGTACATCACGAAGCCCACTCTTCTTTAGCTTGGCTAGGCTTTCTTCGCACATTAAAATAATTAGTTGATGCAATTACTCTGGTCAATTTTCGTTGCATCAGCGGAGTTTACCGCAACTTCTTAATGTAACTTCCTTCGATAGGAAGTAAATACAGAAGGCTAAAAATCCTTGTCGTTTACTTTAATATGCTCTAAACTCTCGCGGAGAGCCAATTAACTCCCTCCAGCCGTTGAAAAATGAAAGAATTGACGTTTTATCTTTTAAATGGAATAAAACACACATAAGGGTTGCTATATACATATTATAAAGAAGAGATTGTTGTATTGTTTTAGAAGAGGAATCTGATGACTGTACGAGAGACTGTACGAGAATTTTCTCAGCATCTACAACTGTAATTAAAAGGAAAAAGTATTGAACCGAAAATACGTGTGTGTGCAAAGTGTTATGAAATAGTTTAAATCAATTGCTTCAACACGATAAAATAAGGAAAGAATATCGTCGATATAGGTGTTTGATTTTTATGGATCGTTTTTATTTGATTCACCAATTCAACGATCATGAAAAGCATATTTATATTTATAGATATTTCTCATTATATAGTGATTTAATAATAAAAACCCATAAAAATGTTTATCAGGTATTAGGGAATGTTGGCAAGAAAACAGATATTTCCCTCACTCAAAACGGCTTTGGCGATTGAATAGATTTGAAGGACAAGTCGTTTGTAAAAAAAGCTAAATAAGATCCTGAATAAGAACAGATTGTTACAGTAATGAGATATCTTTGTCGGGCTATACTGTGATCCATGTGGAACCGGTGAAAAGAAAGGGATCAAAAGAAAATTGACTCAGCAGTACTAAAAAAATTGAAGTATCAGCGATCTGTTGTTTCCAAACAATGACTGCAGTTTTCCTTTTATTCATGTTATCACCATTTACTCTTTATTAGTCCAGAAATACCAAATATTAAAAATACTATAGCAATGACGATTTCACTGTCTTATCCCTCGTGAAGCTCTTACATATTTGCTGTAGCAATAAACTCATATGCTTTGAGCCTGAGATGTTATCGTGTCTGTAAAATTTCCATCTTTTTGTACTATATAAGAAGCAAAGCTATCGCGCATTGATTCTCACGACCTACTTGTTATTTTCAGATAGCCATGTACCATCTCATCACTGCCTCGCTCTCCCAGTATTTTTTTTCCGGCGTACACTTTTTTGAGTCTGGCTTTGCTCACTCTCGTGCTACACTTAAAAACGCTTACTTTCTTGTTTACATTCAAACACCTCTTTAGCCCCTTTCACCTTCTTCAAGGCACTTAAAACCTCTCGTCCGTTCACCCACGCGTGCTTCGCGCTCATGTTTCCAGTTACGCCGATTGTTTCGTCAGTTTTCGTTTCCATCCCTCCCTTTTAGAGTGTGGTGGAGCGATTTTCCGTGAACTTCAAATTAATTTTTTTCTCCCCTTATTCCATCCCCTCAGTCCACGCGGCAAACGAGACGCGAGTCAAGGCACGCACGGAGAGACACGCGAGCCAGCCAGCCAACTCCCCCGGCGCTCAAATACAGACGGCGTGATTACACTCAGGACGCCTCCCTCTCACTAATTAAATCAGTCCCCTCGAACCTCTCACCCTCCTCCCATCTTACCGTCTTCTTTCTCAATTTCCTCAAATGCAAATTCTGCCTCTCACTACCGCACTGTAACACTATCGCATTGAGATAATATTTTGTAATGCGTTTAGTACGCTGGGGATGTAAAAATTCCGGTTAATGCGATCTTCTATTCCACCATACTACCTTCAAATGTGTTCTTTTTCTCTTAATTATAGATTTGTTTTACTCTTCTTAACTTCCTTTACAAAAATAATCTTCCGCATAACAATAATTTTCAGCAGAATTATTTTCAAGTACTTCAAAATGATGTAAACTACATGGTAGCTTGGGTAATAAATGACGGTATGGATATTTAAGTAAATACTTTACTTGTTAACGCATTAAGTGAAATACAACTTGCCAAGGTTATCCATTTTCAGACCAACTTACTCCTAAAATGGATGGGTGAAAATATTTAGGTGCTTATTAAACCGATGATTTGTTGAGTATTAAAAATTAACTAAAGCTCAAAAATCATTTAATACGTTAGAGAAGTGATGAGAAATCACAAAATGAGTGGCATAGCTACCAAAGAGTGTTTAAATACTCATCATTAATCGGGGACCCATATGAAAAATTACAGATAAAATCCACTGACAAGCTAAAGGATAAAGGAAGTCAGGTATGTAATGGCGAAACTGTTTCAGTTCTTTTCTAACAATAATAATGTATTTAGGAATAAAATAATAGTTTGCACCAAAACCCTGTGATATATTAGTGCTGGGATAGCACGCTTATTTCAAGTTTAACACATTTCATGAGATTAGTAAAAAACATCATTTTGCAATCGCATTCATGTACCTACTCAATCTAACTTCAAAATGCAACCCAGAGAAGTAATAGTTTATGCTGCATAATTCATCTTGTTGTCATTGTAATAGATGTCGCTTATAACATCATGTCTGACAACGTATATCAACAGATAACAAAGGGCAATATTTATCAGATACACGCGTCTAGGAATCGCAATTGACATATCATGTAAATCGCATTTTTTGCCATTGGAATGATATGACTCTCCCGTGCCCTACCGCTCCATTTTCAACGGTATCCCGGCAACCAACCCTCCCGCCTACTCCTCTCACCGTGCCCCCGGCAACCGGAAACCTCTTCCGCCTCTACGATAAACTACCACCCGAGTCACTTGAGGTTATTGTGATTCTCCCCCCCGATCCACTTCATCACGCTCGGTGAATTAATTTTTTATTTTATCGTCTCTCTCTCCTCTCACTGTTCTCTTTCCATCTTTGCTGCGCAAGTAATCTTGAAGGCTTGATTGAAAAATCCCATCAGGAATCAACACGCACATGTTAAGTAAGGGTGGTCTCATAGCGTCTATCAAATTGAAGATAGAACTCACTTTGAGGGAAAGATGGATATTAAACAGAAAATTAGCGTACCTCACGTATCCCATGCTAATGCGGGCCAACGTCTACACCGTAAGTAGCTGTATGTATACAAGATGTAGTATCAATGTGTATTTCAGAATTGGAAGTTCCAGATGGATGAATAACAATAATTTGACAATCACATATCCCTCCATTCGACGTCGCATATGGTATTCCAATCAGCTCAAAGAACCCCGTCTATCAGAGACACTATCTTCTCTGAAATGTTTTCCTCATCTCACCATTGCACGATTCTATATATAGATGGATGTCTTCCTCATACATCTCCATTGGCATACTTAACCAATAAACCTCTTTAATCACCGGGATGGTCTTACGGAAGACATTTTAATATTTCAGTGGTTCATTAGAGGTGTTATTATTACTGCACTTAACATTTGATGCATTCCAGAGGCCATCAATCCAAGTAATGTATTACCTCAGCTCCTCACTTTATCCTCTTTTCAGCAAACCGGTTGATTCCATCATAATTTATTATTTTACGTCTGTCATAATTGTTCGACAATGCTTCCCATTCATTGTAAATATGATAATTGGTCTGTTGTGTAGTTTCATGATTCATATTCTCTTCCAAACTCTTCGTAGATCTTCTGCATTTGTGGTTATTTTGGTCCCTTTCGTTTTATTTTATTTCTTTGAGTACAACGTCACATATCACTGGCAATCCATTTTGTTCTGCTGTTGTCTTTCTGGTAGAAACTATGCTTTAAAAATAATTATTTCTTGAAACATTTCTACCAAGTGACTCCTTACTTCTAAGGTAGTACGAACTAGATAGATCCCTAATCATAATAGAGACCATATTCGAACTATGCGTTTTAGTTTCACCAGTTGTGAGACACATTAATTAAACATTGCATTATTAGTGGTGACATAGTATGGTTTTTCATGACAAAAATTGTAAGTAATCAAATGAAAATATCTAAATATGTCTTTAACTTGACTCATTTTTTCACGCGGAACGTTTGAAACTCCATCAAACGGAAGGTTTATTGTGATCAAGAAGAATTTACTGCGGTGTCAATATGATTAATTTTCAAAAATAGTTGAGAAAACACAAAAAATACACAATGTTGATTTTTTGACGAGATCTAAGTGTAGAAAATGCCTCATTTTTAATATTAGGTCTCTTTGGAGTGCATACACGTACCTTTTCCCGTATAAACGGCTGATAGTTTCTGGCAAATATTTCGGAAAGTAATGTGGTAAGGGGTTGAATTTTTTATGTCAATGGAAGGTGATATATTTTTCTTCAAAAGGAGACCAAATTCATTGATTACTACGTAAAATGATATTTTGCTCAAACTACCTTAAACGCATGTTTTCATAAGTTCACAAATGCTTCATGTGATGTTGCGCGCCTCCTCCTTGGAAAACTTTTCATTATTTATTTACTTCTTCCATCACCGATGGCCTGACTTTCTTCAACGTAAAATTGGCCCATTAGTCCTAATGTTTGCTGTTCATTATTAGTAAGCGGAAAAGATGCCTGTAACTAAGGCAACTGTTGGAAAAATATTTAAAATAATTGTTATGGAGTGAGAAGAAAAATAAAATAGCATATCGATATCTATTTTATTGATTTTACGGCATTTTCAGGACCTCTTAGTTAGTTAAGATCACATTGAAATAGGAAATAGCCGAATGGCCGAATTGTTTGTTTACCACGAAAGACCTACGACTCGATTTTTATTTGCCATAACAGCTCCTTTTCCTTCCGCCTCTGATATTCCAGCCTGAAACTTCCATAACATTTTAGGAATATAGATGTAATTCACTTTGTTTAGGAAAATTTGTTCCTGAGTCAAAATATGATACTTTCTACTTTTCCAGACACTTACTACGTTAGAAAAGTTGGACTACACGTTTTCTCATGGATTGTTTTACGTATAAATTTTTCTTAAATCTTGAGTTATGGTGTCAAAGTTAAAGTTAAAGTTTGAGGATTTTTGCTCATAATGAAAAACAATGAAAGTTCATAAATCGTGTCATTGTGTAGATTTAAAAAATATATTTTTTAAGATAAACGATACTACTATTAAACTACTATTAAATATCAAACAGGATAGATTAGGCGCCTGATACGTGATATCGATGTCAACATTGTTTTTGTCGATGATTTGGATCAATTTACTTATTTCCTCAACCCCAAAAACATCACCATTTGCCTCCTACATCGGATGTATTACCAATGGGCTAGTACAAATACCCATGTTCTGTGATTTGAAAAACCCATCCGAGCTTGACTAGAACCCTCAACCCTTGGGTTGGCATGCTCCATCGCCACGGATTGACATTTCCTTTTGAAACCTCAGAAAATTAAATTACTGTTCATTTCCTCACGAAACCTGCGGCAGCCTAAATTTCTACCGCATTTTCTATCTGATTTATTTCTTTTCTTCTTACCAGATTCTTATTATCTTCTACACCTCTATCATATCATCTCCTTGGGCACTCTGGCATCCCTCATCGCCATATCCATGGTAGCGTTCTACATCCCTGAGGCATGATCGCGTAGTAATACAACAGCTGTGTTAGTTTCCCATATGGAGCGCATGCCAGCCGTCGAGATGACCGTGGATTGAAGCGCGAATGTGGCGGTGTGTTTGCGCAGTGTTGACCTGATCGGCTCGTAGCTCATATTAATTGCATTATAACCAATAAACTATACTGCTATGTTCCAATTTTTCCTAGTGCACGCATCCTACTAAGGCAACTGTGGTCATATTGAAATTGCGTCAAATGTCTACTGCAGACCTATTCCGCAGAATTTTTCAAGTGAAAGCCTTCATGATGGAATGGAAAATTTATATCTCATGATCTTACTCGGTGCGTTTCTACTAGTTTCCTCGCCGGATTTGTTTGCAAGTTTCATTTAAGTCACATTCATTTCCACTCACTCATAATAACGCTTAGTGTATCTTCACACTTTTTATCTCCCCTAAGCTACTATATTATATATATTACAATATTATGTAATATATTTTAAAATTATTATTCATTTAATCCCTTTACCCCTATTCTTATTTTTTGAGAACATATTATCCTCGTAAATGCACAGTTAATATCAAACAGCAAAAAAGTGTTATCATCTCGTGCAATGGTTGTTGTTTAATTATTTATGGCCATTGTTGCACTTTACGTAGCAAAAATGGTCTTTAATAAATGAAAAACGAACCTTGCGCCCGATTATTATAAATTTTTGGCAGGTTGAAACAGGATAAATAGTAATATGTAAAGTACGTTGACAGATTCAGCATTTCCTGTATCTAAAATTGAAAAATCTATTTCCATTTTAAACCTTATAACTTTCGAAAACTGTAAACAAAATTGGGGGAATAGAGAACGGAGAGAGAATTAAGTTCATCGCTAGCATGCTCGCCACATGAAATTTACCTAGCGTTGCGTTATATTACCTCTAAATTTTGGCGTGATTTTATTGAGAGATTGGGAATATCACTCTAGTTATCATGTGGTCAGTCATAATATGACATGAGCATCATAAATTTTGAGGAACTAATCTCCTCTTTGGCTTCAAAAGTTTGCGCTTTGAGATTTCCCTTCTTACTTTGACCTCATTTTGTCATTCACAAGCATAGACGAGATTTTAATAATTATCTCCAAACTAATGTTTGAAATAAAAATTTCGAAATCTGTCCATTTTTATGCAATGTTTTCCTTCTAATGGTAAAATAAGGATTAAACTTGCCTCACGAAGCTAAATCGTGCACTATTTGGTGGTATCGTGGCATTTGCATGATAAAAAGGTACATTATCTCCTGTTGAGCATATCACTCGCTAAATTGTAATGTGAATGATTTGTCGCCATCCAGTCACTTCCAATATCGGGCGCAACCGTTACACGACTAATCGCATTCAGAATAGATTACACCACTTTGCCACAATCCACCAAAATAATTAATGGTCAGTTCGCCCTTCAAGCCTATCCATTGCTAAACTAATGATTATTTCGTAAACTCTTTCCAGTTCTTCTCCAATCGTTTTTATTCACTAATATTTATTAAAGCAAGGTTTTCTTAAACTCACAATGATAAAAAATATATCCTCAGATCTTGCAAACGGATTATAACTTTTTTACTGCGTCACGCAATAATGAAATTTTGCCAAATGATGTATGCCTTGTGAAAAAACAATGTCTGTCCTTACTTTTTTTATATTTCTGTACATTTATGTATACATATGTGGGTACAAAATTCTTGTAACGTTAATCAAGCTCTTCTCATGTCGTCACACAATGATGAAATGTTGAATTGCGATGTATGTCAGGTGACAATACAGTATACCATTGTTACTTCCATTCAACTCATATTTAAAACCTTTCATGTTTAGAATTATTTTTTCAAATCCAACCACCACAAAAAGTATGTTTTTTGTATTTTAATCTTCTACTCTTTTTCAAACCAAATATAAATTATTTCAGTATTTTTGTTTCTATTTTTCCACTTCTTCCGTTGAACCTCAGTTCTCATTAATTCATCTGATGCGTTCATTCATCTCTGGTCATACACTTAGCTTATTTATCGAATCTGGATTTGCGTTGGCTCGGGATCCGTGGCATAGGGTTTCAAGGCGCTCCACTGCGCCGCGAATCGCTCCAGCCGACGCAGCAGCCGTCTTCTCATCGGCCCCTGCGGCCGACATGCGTGCGTCCTCCGACCAATTGATATAGTTTCCTTCACCCGCCATTTAACCAGCGTGCCTCCGTCGCACGCATACACTACGAGCAATCCCCGTATCCCGTGAGCTGTCTCCGCAAACTCCTCATGTGCATTTTTCAGCGCCCTTCTCCCTGTCGTTGGGCTGATTTTGATTCTCTTGAAACGGTCCATATTTGAGGATAGGTTTATAAACGATGAAAGCTGAGACGCGTTTACTCCAAGGATTTAATCCATCACTCTCATCCAAATCAACTCGAAGCTTTTATTACTCTTAATCTGTCCTTTATTAATAGTGCGTAAGTTCTGTATAATTTGCTCACTCTCGAAAGAAGTATTTTTAATATTTCTTGTAATAACTGGTATGGGCAACCCTTGGCACGCATGTCTCAGATGCGGCATGCTTATAGGCTAATAAGTCTATTTACGAACATGAGACACTTTGTTAAAACTCCTCATAGTTTTTCTCTGCCAGTCAGTTTCACGTGATTGGCGTAATCACTTGCGAAGTAACTATCATATATGAATAATTCTTCCTGAAAAAATTATGGTTTGTAAGAGGAAAAAATTTGTGAATAATTTGGTCAAATTTAGCGCTCAGTCTCAAAATGGTCCATCCCTGGACTGAGGACTAAGAGTGATGAGGTATGGAGGACATGATGTCTCTACCAAATGGATGACTTGGTTTTTAATGATTGAAGAATGATGATGATAACATGCATTGCTGGAGGGAAGAGCGCTAGAGAGATGCTGTGAAAGCGATGCTTGATCATGGCGGTAGGTTCAGTTAATAACTCAAATTGTGACTTTTCCACTCCACGGCTTAAAACAGACCGCTGGAAGAATACATTCTAAACGATGCCTTTAGAAGTAAACGGTTCTCAATAGAAAAATAACCGCGTGCCTTGCTCAGAGATAAAAATAATAGGCAGATGCTATATCCATGTTAATACAATATCTATGTTAATGGAAGCTTTTTATTCAAGATTTTGAGGTTAGAGACCTTTAGCTCATTCGAACGGCGTGGAATTCAAAGATTTGCACTGGTGGAATGTCACAATCATGGTGGAATTTTACTGTAATGTAGTGAAATTCTTTCAATATGAGTGCTTAAAATTGTAAGCCTCTTTAAAAAAAAAAGTGGAAAACTTTCAATACTTATTTTTTACGTCTTTAATGAAAATCTATTTTACAACATTCGATGCTCTTTTTTCAGCACATATCAACTTTGCTCCCAATTTTTTTTGGACTGCGTTGCCCATTGTTCAATCTGTTAGACAAATGGAAGGCCACTACACTGTTGTGTTGCGGAGTGATTACTGCACCAGAGCGGTTGGATGGTGCCCGAGTGCGCTAATTACTCCACTTTAAAAAAAATTCTCATTCACTACGTGATCTCTTCCCAAAGTATTATTTCCATTGTTAGCGTTTTTCGCAAGGAAGGGATCTGGTTAATTATTGAAAACAATGTGTGTGAGTGGAAGTTTTTTTTAATACCGTTTGGAACTGAAATCTAGTCAATATTTTCCCTCTCAGTCACCGAAATACTGGCGGGACTATTTTTAGTGATGTGGGTGGAGAGGCGGTGGGGTTGTGGGGCTGGCGACTCGGAGCCGTTTCCGTGAGCGATCCAGATGAAAACATAAGGCACAGGATAGGAGGCGGGGAGGGATAGAGGGATTTCGAAGTGGGGGAAGGGGAAGTGTAGATTGGAAAGGGGAGAGGTAGAAAAAAAGCGATTGAGTGATAGATTGGAGGAGGGTGGTAGAGGGAGAGAGAGACAATCAATACCTGAAGAATTCGATGGCAGTAGGAGTGACACGATGGCCACGGAGGGTTTTCGGGCCAGGGTTAGGGTTGGTTGGCCTGTTTTTTTGGGAGATAGAGGCAAAATATTCGTGTTTGTGGGAGGAATAAGAGGAAAGCAAGGGGAGAACGGGGGTGAACCGTGGATGGAGTCATCCTTGTCCACTCCAGTTGCATGACGAGAAAGCGATCTTCTCGAGTGGGAAGCCTCTAGTGGAAACCCACCACCCCGCACTACCCATAGCTCCTCCTCATCTTCGTCTTTGGCCGGAGGAAGAGGAGAAGAAGAAAGAAAGAGTGAGAGATTTCTGGTGCACGATTTTTTTGGATGTGATTCGTGAGCGCATGAAGAACAGTTGAGGGGAATGGGGAGGGACAGACAAACGAGTGATGCGGTGGTGTTGGTGGTCATGGGACGAGAAGAGAGGAAGGAGGGAATTTTTTTTCGTTCGAAGAGCACGCTGGCAAGCGTGCATTTTGTTACCGTGTGTGTGTCGTTGGAAGGAAATGGAAAGGAAATTGCACCAAGGGAGTTGGAGATGTCAAATGGAGGGATTTTTTCAACGGTCTACATCGGCATGAACGAGAGGGGACAGATGAATGTGCAAGGATCGTGGGGAAAGCAATTGAGAGGCGAAAACCGATTTAATGCCCTACGGCATTTTCATCTTGACTGGTAGACACGAGAGCCATGCATCGAAAATAGGAGCCACGAATGTCAATTTTTGTAGGTGAAAAATTGGAAATTGGCGTTTGAGGCATGAAAATGAATTCGTCGGACTAGAGCAAGAGGAGGATCTAAAAATAAATCATTTCATGCTATTTTTAAGTGGTAGATAATGCAAATCTATTGAATGCAATGTGTAGCGTTCTATCAAACCTCCATTCAATTTTCTGAGAGCATCCTTCAGCTTGGAAAATTGATTTCATCATATGAATGGAATGTGATCAGACGTTCATTCGATGGACTTGTCGTTATTTAATTTTTCAATAAATGAACTTATACACTCCATCGGGACTTGGCACTATGGCACACCGCTTTATAGCGTATTGCATCATTACCTACCCGTTCTTCAAAACGGGTATAAATTCGTCTAACGTCATTAGCAAACTTGAAAATCGCTACTTAGCCTATTACAGCATTGCCGGTACTGATTGACTGAATAGTTTATTATGGCTTAGGATTTTTCATATTCACGTTAAAAAAGCGAGGAAAATTGACGACCTGTCTCAGCTTGAGTCAGAACTGTTCAGTATTTCACATAGTCTTCAAACTCAAATTTTGCTTTGTAAAGGATTTGCGGACCCATATTTGTAAAGTAAATTTTTTTCTTACCATTTTCTTTCTTCGTAATTATTACATGACTAATTCTTGTATGTACTTTCTCCATTAATTGTGTACCAGATTTAATGCTAAATTTACGATTACTCCCGTTAAGTAAGGGAGCGAAGGCTTTTACTCTGGATTCTTACTCCTATATTTACCCCTGGAATATAACGTGAAAGTATTTGGAATACTGCAGAAACGAAAACGTAAAATTAAATTTAAATAGAAGGTTGAAGGGGTCAGTCATTTTTCCATCCATGCTTTTTGTAATTGCTTCGAGTGAATACTCCAAAGAATATCATTTATAAATAGTTTTGCAATTAGATTAGACTTTGTGAGACTTATTTGTATTGGCTCTATGTAATTATATATGAGATTTGAGCAAATCGCTTTTCTTTTTGGCTAATATTTTTTAGTTGTCTTGCTTGTTTATAAGCATTACTATAAGGATTATTTGTAATTCATTTTTGATGAAGAAACAAGCTATGGCTTTCAGGTAAAATTTTTGTACCATACATATGCATTTACTATTAATTTTTGGACGATGAACGGCTTTCAAATAAGAAATATCCAGTAATTACCACTTAAACTAGTTTCTCTAGGTTTTTTAATGTGTATTAGTACTTATTTAATGTTCATATAAGTGAATTTGTATTGCAGTGAATATTTAGCTTGTTATCAACAATTTTTATCGTAAGAGAATAGTTAAAACCACTGCAATATGATGTAACATATACGGAAAACTTCATTTTTTGGCAAGTAAGAAAATACACCCCCGTAAATACGATAGCATACGAGTAGCCCAAGGCTCACCTATCTAGTATCTGGGAAACGTATCCATAGATAGAGCTCGGAAAATAATCATCCGTTCACTCACATAGACTGAATTATGGCCCCAGAGAGGCAGGAGGGTTATATATGGAAAATACTCAATAGACGGCATCCAAACATTCCATCGATTGGGATATTTTTTTCTGTCACAAAAATAAGTAAATATTTCCAAGAAAAGATTGAGGATAAAAATGAAACCGAAATATTCCCAAAATGCGGTTTTTGGACATGGTGGCCGATTCCAAGTCGTTATCTGTTGTTTCGCCCCAGAGTCTGGGAATCGAGCCGAGGAATTCTTTCCCCTTTACACTTTCCTATTCCCTCAGCCGCGTGTCGCCCTCTTCCCCATTCCCCCTTTTCCTCATTATCCTTCTTTCGGAGAATGTCCAATACGCTTATTATTTTTTTCCTTCTCATTCTCCATTCACCACATTCCACCAATTCTAACTCGATACCTTCGTTTACATCTCTTTATTCGTGGAATGAGCATTGCCGTGCGAATGTCGTATTTTGCTTTTCTTGTACTTTGCCGTTTATTTGTTGCTTCAGTTACGGCATGAGATGAGCCTACGTCATAAAATAAGTAAGTTTTATATTGATAATATCTCTTCGAAGTGAAAAGCATTCGACGTATACATGAGATGGATATTTTTGATAGAGGCGTCTAAATTTCATTAAGAGGATACAGGGTTCATTATAAGCTTGAAACTGTTGCTTCAAAAGCGCTTTATTGGAAAGGAAGTCTATGTTTATGAATAAGCAAGCTTTGCGTATTTTTGTGGATTGTTCGGAAAATCTCTTGACATTTTTTTTCATTGGAAATACAGTTTAAATACATGAATCATTTCGATATTTTACTGTTTTGTTCCATTTATTTCCACCATTAGAAAAAAATATAAGATCGTGTCAGAGTTATCTGGAAAATTTTCATTCATGGCTGTGAAATGACATTAAATAGGCTTCATATCTAGAATTATTTTTATAAATGCATAGAGAACAGTTTTGTCATTGGCACTTTTTGAAAAACGTTCTTGTGTACTGAATGTAGAAAAGCCGTTGCTATATTTTTCTAACGTCCTAACTACTTATATATTATAATTAATTTTATTCTTGAATTATTTATATGGTTTGATTACACATACATATGTTTTAAAAACTTTATCTCGGGAGACCATTATTCCTCATTCTCATTTTTCTCATTGGGTGCAATCGTCTACGTTACTCTACGACTTAGACAAACTTCCCAGTAGGCTTCCGCGGAGATTCTGACTGTGGGCAGCGATTGTTCCGGGTTTCCATCCGCGTGTATCCATTATTTCGGACAATATTTCGCCAACGTTCCAGTTGGCTTCCTCAGGTCCACTGAAGTGACGATGCAGGAATTGGTCCTCTTAATATACACGTAGTTTGGCGCCAAATTTGTGGAGGTGTGCTCTCATTGGTTGGACTCTCTGAAGACCCGTTTCCACGCGCTGGCGAGGGTGTAGCCGTCTTCGCGGTTGAAATTCGCAGGTGTTTTTGCGATTTCAATTGCTTCCCTGATGACTCTTGGGTAATAGCGGCCTTCTTTATTCAATAATGAGGCGTTGTCAAAGTCAATGCTGTGGGTCGGTCCACTCCATTGATGTTCAGCCACCGCTGACTGGCTGAATTGCCTGTTTTTTGCGGCCCTTCGGTGTTCTTGCACTCGGCATTTCAGAGCTCTTGAAGTCTGGCCGATGTAGGAATTGCCGCAACTACATTTTATTTGGTATACTCCTCCATAGATGTCTTTAGGGTGGTGGTCTTTCGAGTTGACGAGGATACTCGCCATCTTGGTAACGCATTTAAATCTGGTCATGACGTTGTGTTTCTGGAGGGCTCTTGCGATTCTTTCCGTGGTCCCGGCGACGTAAGGTAAGATGGCGTGTGCCCTCGCCTTTTCTGTAGTACGGCTCTCTTCATAGGCCCTCTTTGGGGCCATCAGTTGCTGCTTCCGTTCCATCTTGCGGATTATCTTCAGGATGTTTTCTCGCCGGAAGCCGTTCATCTGGAAAGTTTCCATTAGATGTCGTTTCTCTTTTGCGATGGAAGCAGCGTCTGAGAGCGAGCATGCTCGGTGGAATAAAGTTTTAATTACTCCGGCTTTCTGTTGAGGGTGGTGATGGGAGTTCGCATGGAGGTATCGGTCCGTGTGGGTCTTTTTCCGAAAAACGGAGTGTCCTAAAGACCCATTTTTTCTTTTCTCGACGAGGACGTCTAAAAAAGGCAGGCAGTTGTCCGTTTCCGTCTCCATGGTGAATGTGATGGCTGCATTTTGTGCGTTCAGGTGGTGCAAGAACTACCACAGCCTTCATCTCAACGAAAGAGAAGCAGGTGAAAAAGTTCGACCGCCTTCATAGCCGTCAACACCCGGAGCTAGAAAACCATGGCCCTGATAAGGGCCGTACGGTAGTTAACCTGACTGACGTTCGCCTAAGTGAGGCAGCTGTCAGTGTACTTTCCAAGGGACTCAACTTCGCCGTTGCTCCTGCCCGCTTACCTAAGGAAGAACTAGTGACAGAAGTGGAATACGCCGTCCGGAAACTACCTAAGGAAGAGGCCGATGAACTACGTGATGAAGTGAGCCGTATACTGCTCCATTCCAAAACTCCCAAAACCAACGTCACCCGAGAGGAGAAAAAAGCTTTGAGGGAACTCCGGACGGATGATGGCATTATAATCACGTCGGCGGATAAAGGGAACGCAACTGTGGTGATGAAGAAGGAAGACTACTTCAGTAAAATCAACAGTCTCCTGAACGAGAACACCTACTCCGAGGAAAAATCGGATCCCACCTCAAGGATTCAGAAGGGAATAAAACATATCATCAACCAGTCTTCGATCCCTCCAGAAGAAAGGAAATGGATCATCGAGTCGGCTCCCAAACCACCTAGATTATACGGCCTACCCAAGATCCATAAACAAGGGGTCCCTCTACGACCCATAGTGAGTGCCATAGACTCTCCAACGCATAAACTCGCCAAATATTTGGCCCAGCAACTCCTACCGTTCTCCGGTCAGACGCCGACGCATGTGAAAAACTCCGCTCACTTCATTGAGATTTTAAAAAAGACCGAAATCAGCAAGGACGATATTTTAGTGAGCTTCGACGTAGTTTCTCTCTTCACTAATATCCCTATTGGTGAAGCAGTAGAAATAATCAAGACTTTCACAAGTGACGGCCTCCCGGGAGACATTCCAAGGATGGTGGAATTTTGCCTCAGAAACGCCTACTTCACGTGGAACGGTAAATTCTACAAACAAACAAATGGAGCTGCAATGGGATCCCCTCTCTCACCGGTGGTCGCCAATCTTTTCATGGAAGATTTTGAACGGAAAGCCTTGCAGTCCTTCCACAAAAAGCCCAAACTCTTTGTGAGGTATGTGGACGACACATTTGTGGTATGGCCACATGGAACGGATGAACTCGAGAAGTTCTTGCACCACCTGAACGCACAAAATGCAGCCATCACATTCACCATGGAGACGGAAACGGACAACTGCCTGCCTTTTTTAGACGTCCTCGTCGAGAAAAGAAAAAATGGGTCTTTAGGACACTCCGTTTTTCGGAAAAAGACCCACACGGACCGATACCTCCATGCGAACTCCCATCACCACCCTCAACAGAAAGCCGGAGTAATTAAAACTTTATTCCACCGAGCATGCTCGCTCTCAGACGCTGCTTCCATCGCAAAAGAGAAACGACATCTAATGGAAACTTTCCAGATGAACGGCTTCCGGCGAGAAAACATCCTGAAGATAATCCGCAAGATGGAACGGAAGCAGCAACTGATGGCCCCAAAGAGGGCCTATGAAGAGAGCCGTACTACAGAAAAGGCGAGGGCACACGCCATCTTACCTTACGTCGCCGGGACCACGGAAAGAATCGCAAGAGCCCTCCAGAAACACAACGTCATGACCAGATTTAAATGCGTTACCAAGATGGCGAGTATCCTCGTCAACTCGAAAGACCACCACCCTAAAGACATCTATGGAGGAGTATACCAAATAAAATGTAGTTGCGGCAATTCCTACATCGGCCAGACTTCAAGAGCTCTGAAATGCCGAGTGCAAGAACACCGAAGGGCCGCAAAAAACAGGCAATTCAGCCAGTCAGCGGTGGCTGAACATCAATGGAGTGGACCGACCCACAGCATTGACTTTGACAACGCCTCATTATTGAATAAAGAAGGCCGCTATTACCCAAGAGTCATCAGGGAAGCAATTGAAATCGCAAAAACACCTGCGAATTTCAACCGCGAAGACGGCTACACCCTCGCCAGCGCGTGGAAACGGGTCTTCAGAGAGTCCAACCAATGAGAGCACACCTCCACAAATTTGGCGCCAAACTACGTGTATATTAAGAGGACCAATTCCTGCATCGTCACTTCAGTGGACCTGAGGAAGCCAACTGGAACGTTGGCGAAATATTGTCCGAAATAATGGATACACGCGGATGGAAACCCGGAACAATCGCTGCCCACAGACTTAGACAAACACCTTTTTGCCATTATTAAACTCGCCAATTGCCACCAAGTACTAATGAATTCTTGGAGATGGGGTGCTTGCCCCGTGAAGGCAAGGAAGAGTAGTCAGTAGGCCAGTGAACGACAGCGCTCTCTTTCTTGTTACATATCCTCCGTCTCCCCATGCCGGGATTCAATAAGTTCTGACTGCACTGGCTCTCCTCTGTAGGGGATTTTCTATGATCTGCCACTTGAAAACATGAGTATGCTTGCCAAGGCCGGGCAAGGAGAAGCACTGAACGTCAGATAGCAATCGTACAGTGCTCAGGGATACAGTTGATGGAATAGGAAGAACACGCATACGGCATGTCATTCACCCCCTCCGAATTGATATGTCAAAATATTTTAACGTAGATGGTTCTGTCCTCAGAAGCACTTATACTAGAAGTTCTGAAAACTTAAACTGCATCCTTTAATGACGTTTCATTAACTGAGTTGAAAAATAACAAGGGAATTCCGGGTAATATTACTGATGTCAAGCCTTGTAAGTGGTGGTTTTAACATGGTTGGTTAAGAAAATTGCTCAGATTAAAGTGTAAAAAGACCAACATAAAGGAGAAAAGCAATACAAGATTTTCATAGAAACTGTTTATTAGAAAGAGAATATCCCGGAAAATTGAATAAAAAATAAATTATTGGAATCTAACTCACATCTAATGAAACTCGCGAATCTAAATCTCATTGATTAAGTCATTAACCGGCTACTGTCGTTTGTGAAGTCAAAATGCGTTATTTCCATGCAAATGGTGCTGCGGTTGACTCCAGTACTCGGACAATTCCAACCACAAAACTTTTATTCGTGGAATTAGATGCATATTTTGCACCTTAACTTTGGTTTTCAATAGGCAACTCACTTTCATCTGCGAAACTGCGGATCTTTAAACCTACACAATAAAAGTGTGTTATTGATATTATTTGTTTTTACTCAAACAGTCAGACGTGAGCAGGTTTAATGGTCTGTTAATAGCAATAAATAGATTAATGATGGGTTGACAGTCACTTCCAACGCCCAACAGATTTGCTGCATTGGGTTTACGCGTTCGGAGCAGACGGAGTTATCCCACTATGACAGCCTTCCGCATGCCTGCTACTAGTGATTCCGACTGCGAATCAAATGTGATGATTGCTGGGGACTCGGATAGGAGTGTTACAGCAGTAAAAAATTTATTTGAAATAGTAATAAATTTACTTTGGCTAGGTAAAAAAGGCCTTCATTCTTTGCATTCCAAGATTAATGTAATTACTTTTCTGTTCTTTTTTTAACCCATTATCCACCCTACCCTAAGTATTTCTCATTGCTCTCCATACACCGCATATATTTTCTTTAATCCTGTTGCGTTTTAATAATTTCACAATTTTTTGTGTCCAATTCCAGATGAATTGTCTTTTCTTTTGAGTCATTTTTACTTTATTTTGTTCCTTCAGCCCAATTTTACGCCCCAAGGTTTGATATTTAGTAGTTTTGTCCTGCAGTTTTGTTCAAATGCTTCCATTATCGTATATCTGGTTTACTCTTTTCCACGACTCTGATCTGCAAAGCTCCCCAGATCACATAAATGGCTTCACGTACGGATTAATCGTCTTAAGCTGGATCTACTTGGAGAACTGTACCCGCCTATTCAAAATAACCGCGCTCTTACCGTGAACTTTTCTATGCTAGAGGTACTATTCTTCTTCTACTTTACTATTTTTTGTCCATCCCATGTCGTACTACTTGCAAGTTGATAAAAGTCTCTGCTGGGTACATTTTCTTCCTTATGGAGGGAAATCTATCCGCATGATTTTACTTTCTTATTTTCAAAAACAATAGTATACTGTATTTCATGAAACTTCTTAAATAGCGTTAAAGGTCCGATTTATGAATTATGGTATTTTTATTGAGTAGACAAGGATCTAAAATTTTGTACGTGAAGTTGGATTGTTGATAAATCTAGGAAGATTGAGTTTTTCAAAGTGACTTGCCCTTAGATAGTAATAAATTTTCTCTAATTACATTTACAGCTCTTATCTTGTAGATTTATATATTGATTACATAAATACCTAAAAGTACAAATGCTTTCCGGAATGTACAATACTTCAAAATTCTCGACTTTCTAGTAATCACAAACTATGCTCAGGTAATTGCTTTAAAATTTAATAGAAATTTTTAATAATGTAATATTTTGAAGTCACCAGTCTTGTCAATATCTTCAGCAGTCTGTGGTCATTTTAAAAACTTCTAGATGAACTGTTTTTACACAAAAAAATATGTATTAATATTTGTTGATTGAAAATATGAACGTGACATGAGTCGAGATACAGAATGTCCCGGGAATTGAAATATGGGACGAAGAAGCCTGAGTTTTGGAATTCACAGGAATGAATATGATTGGTGGAATGAACTCCATTTGATCACGAGAAAAATACACAAACAAGCAGGCGCTGGATACTTGAAAAAGCTTACCGTAATAATGCAGACTGAGAAATTTTAATATTGGAAAGGCTCGAGAGCAATATTGGAAAAAATGCCCGGGAATGGTTGGAGGAGGCAGCAAAAGGAATGAAAGTGAAGGCGAGAGGAAATGAAAGAATGAGAAAATGGCGGACACCGAAAAATGCGGGGATGGGGAAGACAAATCAAGAGGTTTTAAGATTGGAGGCTGGGTAATGAGAGGAACACATTTTGACGAACTCAAGGGAGAGGGCGCGGTTTTTTTTAATGGAATAAGAAATTGGAAAATGAATCACCATCCAAAACTCCAGAAGGAGTTAAAAGTTCAGTAGCTCTATAAAGCTCCTCTGATCGGAGTAAAATTCGCCAGGTTAACATCTGTGTAACCATACTCAACTTTATTAATGTAATAATTATGCATTTACAGGTTGATATATTTTACTTACATGCAGTTTGTGCAATATTGGAAGTGTTACTTGAAGTTTTAACCTTCATATCCCCGTACTGATCTTCGAAATTTATGTAAATCTATTGTTGATTTTTACGAGTTCTCTTTCAAATTTACTTTCTATTATAAACTTCAATATCTCAAAAGATTCCTTTTCTTTTGACTTCTTTCGAATCTAGTCTCCTGCACCTCCTTTTTTGCGTCAAAGACTGCTATCCCAGTCTGAACAATAATATTTGACTGCAAGAGCTGCTCTCTTATTGCATTTTGTAACTTTTATTTTAAATGCATTAAAGTTTTTTGTATAAAACTCCTTTATACAATCAGAAATGTGAATTTAAAACCGTTAAGTTCCTAGTTACACCTCTTTAAATTACTCCTCTGAACACTGGCAGTGATAGCCAAAGGAGGAGAAACTCATATTGATCGCTGTAGCATATGCAATAGCACACTTAAACCACCAAGACGCAAGAATATATGAGTACTTTTTACGATATTTTTTATCAACGGTCGATCCACTTCCAAGTTTCTCTTTTCCCTCGCCTGAGCATTTCGATTTTCGAAGGCACTCATTATTTCCCTGGTATACGCAGCATTCTCGTCCCGCCCGGACCGGTGAGCACGATTATGGGGAGTGGGAGGAGAAAGAGTAGATATATATATAAAAATGGGGAAAAGAAAATTGATTTGCCGACACGAATTTGCGGTTTTTACGCGATGGCTGCGGCGAGGCATAGGGCATCTAGAGAATGGAGGGGAGAAGGCGGGGTTTCTCAGGGGTAGGGGCAGATTCAGGTTGGTTGGGGTGGATAAGGGGGGGTCACAGAGTAGGACTGGAGCTGGAGAAAAGATTTTTGGGGAGAGGGGTTGCTGTGTGGGGATCTGTGCCAAGGGAGAGGGTGTTGAAGGGAGAAAGTAGGGGTGGTGGCGAAGGGGAAGGGATAAGAGGGGGGAAATGGGAGGGGTTCACGTGTTTTTAAGGTTTGCGTGACGACAGGCCGTCTCTCTCTTCAACCCTCCCACTCCCTGCTCCTCTACGCTCTAAAACCTTCCCCTTTCCCGGTGTATCTTTCTCGCCCCGCTCCTCAAACCCCCGCATCCAGGAGGGGAAAGTTATTCTGTTGGAGGAGGGGGGGTGGCAGCAGGTGACGAGGTGAGGCCGGGTGGAATACGGAGGGGGGGACGGGTTTTGTGTTGAAGCTGATGGAGAGGGACGGAGAGGGAGAAAGGAGGATGGAGGTAGAAAAAAGAAAGAGGAAAAAATAAATAAATAAATACACAAGTTTTAAAAAATATGGTGGGATAAAAAAAATCTCAAAAAATATATACTTGGTTAGTAGAGGTTTTTGCAAGAGATTGAAAGAGAAGCAGGAGATGTGATGATATCGATAAAAAATAAGAAACTCGAGGTAAGGTAAAAAGAGAGAGAGAGTGTGTGTGTGTGTGTGTGTGTGTGTCGGGGAAAGAGAGCCATCTAGAGGGAATATCGTCATTTTTCACCACTGTCGAGAGAGAGAGAGGGAAAAAAAATGAGAAACGGAGAGCGGAATAAGTCTCCTCTTTCACCCTTTTGTGTTTTTCGAGGACGCAAGGTTTTACGCTCACTCCAATTCACTCAGGGCAGACCAGACTTTATTATTATTATTGTTATTTTTTCCCGGTTCCAAAAAACGCAAGGGCGAAGGGAAGATGAGAAGGGATTATTTTTCGAAAGTTGCCGCTGATTTAGTCCTTCCGAATTCATTTCTCTGGGTTTGAAGCGACGTATATATTTTCTCATCTCGTGCCCTTCACTGTTTACTGACCGTGAGGAGCAAAGGAGAAAGATTGAGAAGGGAATCGTGAGACCTAGCAAAGAAGAGGGTCTTCGAGCATAGACAGCGTAAAGATGGTGTTGCTTAATTGTACGAATAATTTCCTTGCGGCCAATGCAAGCTAATATCTGTGACGTGAGACACGGTAGGATTTTTTGTTTATGAATGGTAGTTCCCGTGCAAATTATTCCAAGGCGAAAAGAATCCCACCCATTATTTATGGACCACGGTGTTGAAGCTATATAAAAACTTTTGCTTTATGGCTTTTTCCCTGGCAAATAAGCAAAGTTCCAAATGTTACCCGTCCCTATCTCTTAACTTGGAATTTCTGAACTTTACGGTGACATTTGTTAATTTCTTAATCAAATATTCATTTGTATAATACTTGATCAAGAATCCCTTAGCTCATTTTATCGATTCCCGAAGTCCTTTTTATCCATGTAGATCCATTTTAAAGCTTTTTTCACCCATGAGGGTTCCGGTTCGTAAGCTCTGCTGTACGCTCTGCATATTTTAACCTTTTTCCTCTTCATTATATTTACTCCTATAGGAAAATGCTCTCATAATTTGCATGGTTCTATAACCTTCAATTCCTTGCTCTCAAATGTATATCCATACAGTTGCTTTGGGTCAACATGACCTGAAATAGTAGAGTAAGACTGCTACTTCACAAAATTTTCATAGATAGCAATAAGTAATCAGAAAAACCTGCATAAGGACTGACTTTCTTTCAAAATTAAGAAGTTAAAATGCTACAGTTAACTCTGTGGTTAATGGCTCAGCAAAAACTCCATGAAAAATCCGCTCTGCAAATGACTGTTATAGTAAAAATTTTCCATAACGAAGCACTCGTGCAATCGCTCTATTTTATTGTAATACACTTTTTACAATGGATTGACATCGTGAATCATCTACCCTCTTTCATATTGGTATGTGCTGCCAATTTTTTCAGCGCCTTTCCTAAGTTTGATGCCTCTATTCCTGCTGCCAGGCAAGGTAGTTGCACATCTTATTACAATATCACTCTATTTTTCTCACTAAACTACATTTCTGTTTCCGAAACGCTGAGAGAGTAAGTCTTTGGTGAGTGATAGATGTATATTTTTGAAACTCTCGTCGTACAAAATATTTGTTCGTTGCATATATGGTGGCTCGTTTGGATAGTAATTGGAAATTAATTGACTTGGATTTTTGAAATAAAATGTGTTACTCCAGCTTCTATTTTGAGACAGTCACACGTTTGAATTTCATGATAATTTGAGGGGATCCCTTTATTATTTTCGATAAATCGAGAGTTACTGTCGCGGCATAAATTTTCTTTAGTCAGCACATCAATTTATGAGTAGTGGGTAAAAGTGAAAATAATAAAGGAAGTGAAGTCAAGGAATATTATATTTTTAACTACTGAGAAAAATAATCTGCTGTCATAGCTTACTTGTTTGTACGCTTGGATCCATATAGTGCCAAAATTTATTCATGATAATTTCGCAGTGGTCTCTGAATTGATCATTGGAAACAATTTATGGGGAAATTATAATAAGATCACTTTTTACGTATCTATATATGCCAACTTTACACCTTATCTTGGCCAAACAGTAGCTTAGAGGTTACGTTGAGCTGAAGATGTGCTCTAAGTTGCACTAGCGTTGCTGGACTCACGGCCGAGCTAACAAAAGTAAAAAAGCGAGAAATGTTTGATTCAGTGGTAGTCATGTCGGGTCAAAATGTCATTTCCGAGCAAATTTCTCAAATTTTTGGTGTCAAACTTTCTGGAGTGTTAAAATTTCACACAGTGGTATACTAGGGAGAAAAAGGCAACGCAATGACATTTCCTTTAAAATATCATGAACGCAAATAATGTTTCCAAAGTGATGGCTACCACCACCTGGGTGTTGTACTTTAATTGGGGGTCAAAAAGAAACCAAGGTGGTCGCATGGGGACGCTAAAGTCAGGGAATTGAACGGATGGTGACGCTAAATAGAATTTAAACTAATTCTACATGGCATAAGACATTAACATATCAGTATTATATGTTTTCTGTTTATTTCTAATTTATCTGATTTTTCATATAGTCTAAGATTTATAACCTTATGGCTATGGGGCGTTGGATATTGTTTTATGAAACTATGGAGCGGCGGCTTGAAAAAGCTTGAAAAACTCTGTGGTAAACTATTATTTAATGTTTTTCCACGTACCCTATCAGCTTACACAAAGCATACTCTTCAGGGTATACAAGCCATACTCTTCAGAGTTATGCGTGCCCCAGATCAGCAACCGCTGCTTTAGCCCGTCAGTTTCGGATGGCCTGGGACACGCACTTTTTCAAGAAGAGCCCGTGAGAGAAATATTTTGGGGACCGAGGAACGTTGGCCGGGAGCGCTTCTGGGATCACTTGAGGACGCTACCTCCCCCAATTTAAACGTTCCCTCTCTGCACCCGTCCTATCCCTCCAGCCTCTCCCCCAACACCCTGTTCGCTAAAATCTCCCCACAATCCTCGTGCCCACAGACCACATCCAAACCAACGACGTAGTTATTGGTTATTACCTATTCTTCGCGTCGTGTTCGCTTTTGGCACGTGATAAGGGAAGATAACGCTCGAGGAGGGAAGGGAGGAAATGATGGCGTAACAACCTTGCGGTGTCCGCAGCAGAGGCCTTCTCATGCGTGACGAGCAACACTTACTCCTATGGTAATGGCCGGGAAGGAAGGGGGATGGGTCGGAGCCAAGGTATTTCCGTGACATTTTTTGCTTATTTTCATGTCTTCCACCCTAACAATTCATCCGCTGACAATTGCTTCTCCAGGACACCATGGTACAAGAGCACTTAGTGGTTAGTAATTGCTCATTTTTTAATTGGTAGGTATAAAGTTATAAACGTATAATAGATGTCTTGGAACGTTTCTTCTTTTAGTTTCCAAAAGCCTATTCCAATTCTTTTAATATAATAGACATAAAATGTGTGAAATTATACTCCTTGCTGGCAAATGAATTCATTCCGATAAAATACTAATAAATACCCGCTAGGTTCCAAGGGTTTGGCAGCAGATTGTCCAAAATGTGATTATAATTGGCAACGGCACAATTCCAACATTTTCTCTTTATTCTGCTCACTATCCGAAGTTTATTTTCTGGATTGTTTTGCAATATTTGTCATATTACATGTTTTACAGCCCTATGCAGCTTTTGTTTTAAATACTTTAATTCTTCGGTCAGCCATATTCAAGTTTTTCCAAGTAAAAACGTTTTTCGATATTATTACCAATGTTTCCATACTGTACCTTTTGTAATACAATGGTATATTATGATTTTTAGCTTTTCGAAAAGCCTTTAAGGAGTGAATTTTATGAGTATTACAAAAGATGATAACTGATATTATAATGTCTGTAAACTTTGTCTAGGCTCAAAATACCTATTTATAATGACACAATGTTTTGCTTTGCCTATCACGGCGTATTACCGAAGTAATAACTGGAGTGTTGATTCAATATAATGGATTCCTGATGAGGAGTATGAATCACGTGTGGATGCCTGGAACAGTAGGAACTATCCACATGACAGAGATATATTATTTTGATGAACGTGCCGTATTGTGGTACCCAGGTTAGTTGTGATAAAAGCAGAGAATCATTTAACCGAAAATATTTCTGTATCTACATTTTTTCTGGTCGTCGTGTAGATGAAAAAATAAAATGGAGTGATATAGGTGCAGTGGCTGTGTTTTTTTCCTCTGTGATTCAAATGATTTTCCATCTTTCAGCAATGACGACGCCAAGTTCAATAATAATTCTTATGTTTCCAGTTATGACTAAACAAATTTAAATTAATATTGAGTTTACGAAATACTTAGCTATTTACAGTGCAAAGGAATAATAAGTTTCAGAAGCTATGGGTTGTATTACTATAATCGCAGGTAAAAAAATCGGCATTGTATTTAAATTATCAAATATTTAGTAGCTATTACTTAACTTAATAAACAAAGAATGACAAACAACATTGGAATTTTTAAAACGCTTATTAACAATGCTTTATATTAGATATTTAAATTTTGAAAAGTAGAGAACTATACTGCGACTTCGAAAATTTCCTTGTCTAAACTATTGTTACTGCCAATATGAGTGAGGAACTTAAATAAATTCAATCATTCAGAATAAATGAATCTAAGGACAAGATTGATAGATAACTTGTAATTCCCATTACGTGTTGGTTGGCTGTAAATGATACTTATGCATTCAGAAATTTAATACTCAATCAAAATTTATAATCAATTTAATTAGACTATTTTTATTAGGAGTTTTTTGTTTAGTGCATTTCTACATTAATGTCATACATATTTATTTACTCATAGTCAAAAGGCTTTATAATTTAACCTAACACAAAAATTTAAACGCCACTATGGAGGCGATACTTAATATTAATCCACAAGCGAATGCCTCGAAATAGCTTATTACCCTTAAAAAAATCAGAGTCGTCGGGAAGTATGCTATTTGAAACATTTCTTGTTACTTTTATTTCCGGCTGTTTCATGCGTTGACACTCTTTATGTATGTGTGACAAATTATTATGTTACAGGCTAAATACGAATCGCATAAAAATGGGATGGAAATTTTATTTCAGGAAACAAATTACAATTCCGTTTGCATTCCCCATTAATCATTCATAACAGACATGAAATATATTTCCGAGGGTGTTTATTAATCCTCTTATGAATCACAACTCAGAATAAACTTGGATTTGCAATGGCCGTTTAAAAAAAATAGCCTACCCTCATTCATGTTTTGCCTCAAAATTATATCATAAATTTAAATTGTCTCTTTAATTGCCTTTGCATACTCGTTTTTTTGTTTTATGGAAAATTATTTGTGCTGTTACGCCAGTGTATTAAGGCGTCAATACTTCGTTTCGTGAGTTACATTTTAATTTTTACAGCTTTATTAAGCCTCCGGATTTTAAAACAGGCATCGATAGCATTTTATGGAGCAATGTAATGAATACATACTCTTCGGGTTATAATAATCTATGAACAATTTTCCCCTCCAAAATCTTTCTAATTTTGGTGTAATTTATAATGTAAAATATGAAGTCTGTATGGAAGAGAAGTGTGTATTCATTTAAAATACATTGATTTTAATATGCAACCCGATAATGGTTATTCTAAATAACATTAAATGGCAGCCGTTTACCACGCCTAAATCTATGCTTCTTACTCAAAGAATAATTAAATTTGACCCCAGAAAGTTTCAAATTACACTGTTATAGGGTTTGAATCTTGGAATGGGAAACCACTATCTAAAAAAAGTGATAAGGTTTTAAAAATGCATTTCTCTTTCAAACTCTTTAAAGAAATCTATTTAAACGAATAATGAAGCGTTTCTCTCTCGTTGGTACAACTCTGTGTTTCTAACATATATGAGTAATGAAAAATGACCCCGGAAAAATCTGAGAAATATGTCGAATAAAAAAGAATTCCTCACTGAGATATCTTTGACTGAAACTTCTTATTTCATTTACTCCTTAGGTAGTTTTCAGCAAAAACTGTATTTTCCTTTACGAATGGTAAAGAATAGTGTAAAAATGTAAATTTTGCAATAAAAAATTTCAGTTCAACCACAGATTTTAAAACAGAAGCAGCAACATTGTAAAAACCTCGAGTCATCGCCGGATCCTGATCCTTGCGGATACTTTGCCTTGGGACACCAGAGTGGTCTTCTCTAAATAACTTTCGTCCGTGGCAGGAGACGCAATGTGCATTCACAAAGCGGCCACGGCGTGGAAAACGGCAGAAATGAGGGAGGAGTTGAAGAAGCGATGACCTCAGTGAAAACACTGGTGCATCTCGGCGAACGTGACTTCGAATACCGTTTAGGATTCTCGCGCCAAAGGGAACGGAAAACAACGGACAAGCTAGCTGCGAATTGGTTATCCTTGAAAATAGCTCTGTCTCTCTTTCTCGCTGTCTCACAAGCCACGCTATGCTATTTGCTGCGCCCCCTCGTGTCGAGGGTAACGGAACGGAGGGATGAAATGTCGGGCGAAGGGAAGAGAGAGAGACGCATGCACAGTGAGTGAACCGGGCCAAGTCGGAAGAAGAGACAGAAGAGCGTGGCGGCGGGCGGAGGGAAATCGCGGATGTTTGACAACTACATGGCGACAGTCCGTGTATCAACACGGACACAATGCGAGGTGCTTCGCTAGCTCTATTCCAGGGGAGGGCGTGTCTACGTCGCTCGTGGCTTATTTGCGTTTATCTGACGGGCCTCGCCGTGCCTGCCTCATTAGGAGAACGATGGAGAGGAGGAAGTGGTACGAGGAGGTCGAAAGGGCGAGAGTGGGGAGATGGCAGTGGAGGGTCCTCGGCAATGTGAGGGTGGGGCGCCCGTGACACGGAGCCGGGTGGGGTGGGCGCTGCTGCCGGGATTCATTTGAACGGATAGGGGGTCGGGTTGGGTTGGAAGTTTCTGCGACGGGTTTCCCTTCGCTTCGTCGTTCAGTTTATTAACGCTCTGTATGTCGGAGAACTTATTACTGATTTTATTATTTCCTTCCCGCTCTGTACTCTAACCTATATTTACCTTGAGTCGGAAATTCGGAAATTATGTAGGTATGCCAACATTATGTAATCATTGTTTTATTGCGTGTATTGCGATTTTCATATGTCAGCTTGAATAGCAGAAATATAACGTTAATTGCTATGTGGTAATCTGCTGTGCGAAGCATGCCACTAGATCGGAGTAGCTTAACTTCTGAACTCAGTTTTCTCACTCAGTTTTCTCATAGACTCAGTTTTCAACTCATAGCCACAATATATGTTTTTCATTCTCGCTAAATAATATTAAAACAATTACGTTCCATGTTTATGTTTACTTCAAATACGGAGAATAACAATTAGTAAATTCTACAATTTGGCAGCAATAGTTTTCTAATACGCACTTAAAAATTACTAATTAAAAATCCATAAGAAATGCAGATGGATATTGACGGCATTAGTTTTTCTCAAAGATTTAATGAGGACAAGTATTTGAGGCATATATAAAATCCATAATTACACCCGAAGAGCCTCCTGCCAAATCTTGCGCAGGAGTTTATATAAGAATTTGTTTAGGAACTATAATCTCTATAGGTGTTTTGGGTGCACAAGGAACCGTTTCTGTGGCAGAATGCACTCTACTGTGGCTGTCTGCTACATTTTTTTTAACCTCCTTACTACGCCAAGTGTTCAGGTCCACAGTTGAATTGCGCTATCACCTGTCATTATTTAAGAATTTAGAAAGTCTGAATCATTACCAAATAAGTAGAAAACAAATAAAACAATTTTGCACATTACTTGTCATAGGGCAAGGATTATATTTATTGCAATAAAATTGGAAATTATAGAAATACTTTTACTTAATATTGAATGATCAAAAGCTCATCACTGCTTTCCGCTGGTCAGTTAATTTCTTCGACTTTAACTGCTTAAGGTTATTCCATTCTTCCATTCATTCCATCCATTCTTCAGCCACTTAGTATTTAAATTTTCATTTCAATCATTATGAACTTAAGTTTTAATGTAATATCGTAACATATGATTATCAAAAGCAAAATATTAGATCTAACTTTCATTTGCTGCAAAAATGAAATAAATTAGCATTAGGAAGTATCATATAGTTTTTGATAATATTTGATATGATCTTTAGTGATATTATTTTCGTAGCCGAGAAACAAATGAAGAATATATTTTTGTGAGTTCTCTTCTATTTTTAAGTATGTTTACTATCGTAAAGTTGGGTTACAAATTTAAAATATGTTACCTTTTATGAAAATTTATAAAGAATAATTACGTGGCCAAACAAAAAAGAGCTATGAAAGGATGCATTTCTGGAATGCATTTCAAGCGCTTCCTCTTTCGTGATGGCACAATTATCTGGATTAATCCCAATTTCAAATTGAGACGGGAATAATCAAAGGTATTAGCTAACCAGAACGCCTTAACGACTTTTGCGAATTTCACGGATCTCAATTTGGACTCCACCGTGATTTCCCTGGCTCTAGCTTGGACGGTGGTTTCCTCATTCAATAATGCAGTATGCGTCGCATGTTGCAATGGCGGTTGCATGGAAACGAGCGGACTTTGCCTAATCCCACTCTTTAATTTGGCATGCTAGGAATGAGGATATGTAAATGAAGAGATGTTTTTTTCAAAATGGAGAGCTTTGCTTATAATCCTAGCTGTTAAAAAAGCGAGAAAAATCCTTCTTCTCAATAGTAAAATTGTTCGTAAATTGAGAAATGCTATTTTCAAATCTCTCTTCCTCAGAATGAGAATACATTAGAGGCATATTGTCTATATATTTTTTATTTTTCTAGACCTATTATTTGTCTTAGGAAAAAAATAGCTTTTTTTTAACAAATTCTCTTTTTTCTGTTTATGTTAGTTTTTTTAATTTCTCAGTCTGAAATTAATCACTGGATGTCTTTGCTTTTTAAATTACATTGTGATGGACCTACTTGTGATACAAATTTGAAATATCAAACGCTTTATTGGTTGGCGCACATGCTAGTGTACACTCTAGTTTTAATTTAGACTACTTTGCTCAGTTAACCACACTAATCCATAGCTCAGTTTACCACGTCCCTCAGCTCCTGGTTTTGAGATAAGCGTAGTAAAACGCAGGATAGCCTTCCTTAAGCAGAATATTGCAAGAGTTATGGCTGGGTGTTTTATGTGAGGCTCATAAAACGTATTTACTGCCCAGGGCCGTGGCGAAACCCCAATGATTTTCTGTTTTGGGCGTGCATTGCGGCTGTGCGGGAGAAAAGAGGAATACCACTATATCTCGAGAAATCAGAGTCGTATGAACAAAAGCGTTGTCACACGGATTCCAGTGAGCGCTCTGACTTTAGGAAGAGGAAATATTAGAGTCGGTAGTATTTTTTTTCCTTTTTGAGTTGAGCCACATTATGCGGTACGATGACCAGCTTGCGTCATGCAAGAAAATCTTTTGATTCGAAAGCCGAAATGTGAAAAAAATTAAATCTCGAACAATTCATTCTTCACCATATTTGAGTACCAACCAACGCGTACATGAATTTTCTATTGTGAATTGTATGTAATACTTAAATCAACTTTCATTTAGTAATTTTTATCCCTGCACACAAAAGTTTGTTCAATTAGAGTAAAATGATTTCTCTATTTGGCCGTATATTTCTTCTATCAATGCTGTAATTTTTTTGACTCACATGGGCTTTAATTTTCTCTAAATCAAGCTAAGGATTTTAAATTAAAAATGTTAAATTGCATATGTGTAACGCATTTAAGGTCATATTTATAAGATGACACGATCTTTTATCCAAATTATATTTAATTAGACTATAAACTAAGCTAAGTTATCTTAAAATTTAGATGTAGTGAATGTCTCACTCGGGGTTTATACAATTTCTTAAAGTTCCTTAGGTCATAATGCTAACTCATCACAGTTTATTTACAAGCAGTCATTACCATCACTTATTGAGAAAACTCCTAATATAGGTAGTAGAAAGGCGTTATAAGGATTGAACTGCGTAATATATAAAATATGAATCTCACTTTATAAGTTTTAATTGGATTTCTTCTGCATTGAATGAATTTTTGTGGAATCAGTATTAATTATCATAATGTACTCATATTTATAAAGATAAATTGCTAGTGCTATGGAAAATTGTGCATATAAAAAAGGATTTATTTCCGTCAGCCATTTTAATTTTCTCATCTTCTTTGTATTAATTTCATAATTGAAACAACTTGTGCTATGCAGCATGTGCAGACGTGCGTTAATGAAATATGGCAAAACCTTAAAACAGGAAGCGAAGCATATTCATTTAAAATTATCTTTTGTTTGGAGTATATCCGTCCATTTGTCAGAGTAATATGAACTTTAACTCTGTAATTCACTACATATCTTGCAACTGGAACAACGTAACTAAATTGAACAACGAGTAATTTACCCTGACTAAAACAGAATATAAATAAAATATTTTTCCTTTGCAAGTGTTCCTTTCGGGATGTTGTTTCCCGTGGGAAAAATTAGTGGTGCCTGTGACTATTAAACCTTGGATTACAGCTAGAGCATAGCTTATTGTTTCCCAACCACTTGCGGACGAGAATAACTTTGATAACGAAGTAATAAAAGGGAGCCTCTTAATTGTGTCTCCTCTCATTCTTCCGTCATCCTTATCACTATTTCACACGCCACCAAAGTCTGTAAAGATATTTTCCCTTATGGATCCTTAAAGCTTTAGCGTTACGGTGCTAAATTTTCACGGTCTACTAATAGTATCTCGACTTCACACTTCCGCCGTTGGTCATATGATGTGTTTTTGTGGTGCAGAAAGATTTTGCTACCATCTCCCTGCGTCTCCCGCTCATAATTACGCGTTGGCACTTTTAAAAACGGCATTCTGACCGAGTTATTTCACGGGAAAATGGCAGATCGTAGTGGCCGAAACCCGTTAGCCCGATAATAGGTACCATTTTTTGCGGAAGGGCCTATCGAGTTTGGATGGGAGTAAATATTTTCGGCCAAAGTGGGTTTTCTTCCACCGCAAGTGACGATAAATGAATGGCAATTAATTTTTTAACTCCCGTCACCGAGTACCACGCAAGAGAGAATACGCGATCAAAGTTTTCCGCAGAATAATTTAATGATTATTTTCTCCGCAAAACGAGTGCTTCAAAAGTGGATGCCATTTTAATTTTTATTGGCTCTGGTTCTCGCCAATCGTTTGACCTCCGCTCGCAATTTGCTTGTCAGTGAATTTATATTTTAGTGCATATCACATCACAGTGGACAAATTTTTTCCATTTCCCCATCATTAGTTAAGTTATATTTTGTTTGCCATTAAAAGAGAATGTGATTTATGATTATGCTCTAAAAGTGGCAATAGAGGCTTGCATTTCATCATTTGAAAGCTAAGCAGCCATCTTTTTTCATGAACCATCCTCATTACTAGTATAATAGCTTTCAATATCTTCCACTTGGTAATGAGACCAGTCTCTTGGAATTATTTATTTTGATACTGCATTGTACCAAGGTCCCTGATATTAATTTGTCGTACCTAATGTTTAAAAAATGTCATTACTACTACCCATTCTTTTTGTGAAAATAATAACAAACGCGCATAATAGCATGGGTTTAAGTATATTTGGTTTATTAATAATGCATGAGCAAAAGGAATTGGGTAATGGTACTGCTATGGTTTTGTTGAATGCTATAGGTATCATGAAACTCTTCAGCTACTGATTTATGGAAATTTACCATTTTAATGCTGTCTCTACCGTTAAAAAATTTGGAGGGGATGTACGGGCGAGCTGGTATTTTAAATGACCTTCTAAACAAAATTCAATATAAATATGTCATTAAAATACCCCTGGAGAATGTGGAATCCTTTATTAGTTCAGCTGAAATAAAAATAAAACAATGTGTTTTTAATTTTTGAAAGGCGATTATCCCATTTTCCCCGCCTTAAACATGAGACACAAGGTTATTTTTTGTCTTAATTATAATACTAATCGTGTTTATTTCCGCACATTTACTTCATGGGCATGGGCATCAAGAACGTTGAACCTAGCCATTTTGGCCATTTTAGAAATTCAGTTTTCTGATGTGCCCATGAATTTCTTTTAAAAATTTTGCCTTTTCGTGACATGTCAACCTTTTTTGAAGAACTTTTCTTTTGTACTGTCACAAATTAGCTCTGCGTATATTTGAAGAAATAATTAGGGATTTGTGTATAAACGACCATTATGACTGACATATGTTTAGTATAGACATAATGGAGAGATTAAAAGAAGAAATAAGAAAAAAGAAAAAAACTAAAGATAGTTCTAAAACAACGATGACAACTTATTTAGGTGGATATTATTTTTTATTTCGATATTTGTCTGCCATTTTTATCTGGGGTGGCTGGGTGGTTATTTTTTATGAGTGACCGAAATAATTAATATAGAAGCTTACCATAAGCCCTCGACTTAGTACAAGATAACATTTAAATGAGTTTAGTACACATTCAAGACTCGTAAATATGGCATCAGCCCGACGTGTACGTTTTTCCCTTCGTGAGATTCTCGGACTATGACAAATGGTGAAGATTGTCTAAAAGTCAAAAGTCAGAGGGCATCGGCAGAGGGCATAGGCCGAAACAAGACGAGGACTTCTTACTAGTTAAGGTGATACAGATATTGATGGGATCAGTGGTGAAGTTTAAGAGGCGGTAGATGAACTTATCGCTTCTGATTGCACATATTGGCGTAAATTCGATGTTGTGAGGTGGGGTGAACAAAATTTCCTGCGAATAATTCCTAAGCCCACCCTCAATTCTTAGAAAAACGTAATTAAAGATAGTGTTATTAGTGCTTGGTACCTATTTTCTGATAAGGCGATTTCAAACCGTATTAAATATGCTCTAAAATAAAGGTATGTCACAAACACAGCATAAGAATTGATCTTCACAAATAAGTAACTTCGAGGATTAAAGGCACTAGTACGATCGTAGTGTCCTGATATTGTTAAATGCCCCGGTTTCCGATTTTTAGTCTGTCTTGGATTTACCAATTTGTAAAGGCACTTTTCTAAGGAATAGTTTTAAGGAAATAACACGATTATTAAGATCTGACGTGAATTCGCCTTCAAATAGATGAATTTGTATTAATTTCTTTCGCAAGGAAGTGATTTATTAAAAATTGCATTTCTGCATAGAAACCTAGATTTTACACTAATATGAACAATCAGTTATCATTTTAATCGAGGTGACTTTTACAAAATCAATGCCAGTCTAACCTATCATACATGGGCAAAACTATTGGCATGCTGCTGATGTTGACAATATTCCTTTTTTATCATGGGAAATGTGGCTCCAGGGAAAGGCTGTGTGATATTACAGTGGTAGAAGTCGCTCAACTGTTTTTGAGAAAGACAGGAACATTACTACCGATACTTTTACTTTAGAACTGTTACTTTGAATTGTTTCTGGTGGCAAAAAAGCTGAAAAGAGAAACTAATTCTATTTTCGGCTCGGTACACAAAGCAAGAAAGGAAATTCCTCAACCTATGAAAACTGTAAAATACAAAACGTGTGATTGTTAGATTCACAGAAACAACGATGTTTAACCGTTTACCGGGGGAAAAGAAGAAGCACGTTCTCATCATGAGTACCATGCCTCTTTTTAGTCACATGGAGCAAAACCTAAAGAAAATGACTGCCGAGACAATGAATATGTACCTACTATCAAGTGAAGTACTGAGCTTATGGCATTGAGGTTTTGCAATACTGAGCTCTGTGAAGGCGACCCTCAGACGGTGGTTTGTCCATACTTTCTGCAATATTATTGAGTTGAGCGAATCAATGCTCATGTTATTTACAAAAAAAATTACTGGTAGCCGTGTCTCATGAAGGAAATTTCTGTGCAAATTGCCAGAGTAGTTAAAGCCAAGACAATGATTTCTAAGTCGCACGCACCGAAAAGTGACAGTTATTGTTCAGATGCTGTTCATTAGAATACGAGAAGACGACAATTTTTCCATTTACATGTTACGTGTTACATGCAAGAGAGTAAGCTGCCCGCTCTTTCCGAAACTTTTGATAAATATTACTTATAAATAGGTAAAAGAATAACTAATATTAAATTTTCAGCAACTATAGTCAAAATAATTTTAAGCGGTCGATCAAACTATAACATTTTTTGCAATTCCATTTTGTAAACTTGTAAACCTCAAGAGATTTAAAAATCTCAAAATAACCGAATTGGCCAAGTCCGTCGTTATCGTCAGAGCCGTAGTCCTGTCGCTCTACTGCTAAGCCGTATTTCTGTTTTGCATGCGTGATCCTATTAAAATATACACTCCGGCACAATTCAATTTTAGAATCCCCGGTACATGTTATCCTTGAAAAAGATCTGTCGGCCAGCTAGCACAGAGAAGGTAGATATTATCTCATCCACTCACTAATAATCAGAGACAGCAACGATATTACTGTAGTTATATTATTTTATCCCCAAAAGAGATTGGAATTAAGTGGAGGCGGGTTCATTTGACATCCTTCTGCATAGTAAAAAATGACGCTCACGAAAAATATTGCGTTTCAGATATGAGAAGTCCCTTTCCTTATTGTGCAACTAACGCCATTCTTCTTCAATAACATTTTGGTCTACCACATCACCAGTGATTGATTTTTTGAAGCTTAATAAGAAAGGAAAATAAGGTTCAAAAATCAACGTTTTGCATAAATAAAATGAAACGTTCATGTCAATCCGGCAAAATGCATTCATTTCTGGTAAAATTTTACTCATAAATTTATCCTGAAACGTTTCCTCCCAATCGGTATTGAAAACATCAAGACGCTGTAGGCAAGCCATGGTGCACTTTTCCCTCTTTTCCCAGCTCGCCTGCCTCGTTCTTGCTTTTGAGGCGGAAGTGGAGCTCCTCGTGTAAGATTTGAAGCATAAGCGGTGAAAGCCAGAGTACGACGGTTGACTAGGCCTTCGAAATGTTGCACTATAACGTAAAAGTCGTAAAAGGTGGTCAAATCCGAGAAAGCATAGAATCGATGTAAAACATGGCATCTTTTTTTTCAGGTCAGTTAGTACGCATCTAGGTTCAAAATTGATTATAATAAATAAAAACGTGGCGAATTAATGGCGAAAGCTACGTATTTCCAATAAATTTAACGCATTCGTAACAGCAAATTGATTAAAATTTTAGTAGAAAAATAATAAATTATATTATAATATATATATACGTAAAATTGTAATTACAAGTTAATGAATGCATAGAAATTAATGTGACCCGGTGCGTCAGTACACCGGATATAACTCCTAGTGGTGGGTAACGGGCAACGGTATACTGGCTCTCAAGGTAGTCCTTTCAGGAGGGATCCTAGCCTGACTAGTGAAAACGGGCCTAGGGTATTAGTATGCTTTGGTTTCTCTTGTGGCATACTGGCGAAAATGTGCCGAAACTGACCGGCAGAGAGCCGTAACCATTAGCAGGGAAAGCTGCACGTGGTGCGGGTACTGCAAAGGCTGGTAACCTTGCATACTCTATTACAACTTACTCCTAAGAGTCACGAAGTAGCCTCGGACAGCCGAAGTCACGATGGGCGGCGGATGCCGAATAAGGTTGGCCCATCAAGATACGGACTTAGCGATACAAACTGGACTATCGGTACTTGGAATGTGAGAGGAGTATATGGCAGGGAGTATAACTTGTTTAATGAAATGAAAGTGAGACGAATGGATATTCTGTGTGAATTTGAAACTAAGTAGAAGGGGCGGGATGTTGTTACTGTGAATGGCGGTGGTCTGGCACTGTGGTCAGGAGTTGACGATAATGTACACGGCAGTCAAGGTGTAGGACTCATTCTTAATGAGAGAGCTAAGTTACTGGTAAGGAATTACGAGTTAGTATCTCTAGATTGCTCTGGGCTCGCATGAAAGTAGGTATTAGGAGAGTTGTGATTGTGGCGTGGAGAGGATGGAGATGTTCATAGTGTGAATGATGAGTTTTGGGAAAAAGTGAGAGAGATTTTGAATAAAACTGACCCTGGTGAGAGAATAATTGTACTAGATGACATGAATGGCCGGGTTGGTGTGAGGCGGGATGTAGCTGAGAGAGTGGTTGGGCTATTTGTTTACCCTCGAGTGAATGATAATGGTAAAAACTTGGTGAGTTTATGCTTGAAAAGATGATTGTTTGTGTCGAATGCATGGTTTAAACATAAGACAATACAAATGAATACATGGCAAATGGACGATTATAAAAGCATGATTGATTTCGTTTTGTATGATGAGAGATTAAGGGAGTTAGTGGGGGACACGAGAGTGATGAGGGGTGCTGAATGTGGAACAGACCACTATTTGGTACTCTCCAAAGTGAATCAGGGCAGAAAGTAGGTGGCAAGAATGAATGTTACGCGTAAGCAGTTGAGAGTAAAAGTGGAGAGGTTGCTGAACATTGAGGTAAGAATGCAGTATGGTTGCATGCTTGAGGATTATCTATCCGTGAAGCAGAGAGAATGAGACGAGTATATCAGAAACGAGAACGTAAATGATGCGTGGAAGTGTTTAAAAGGAGTGATCGTGGAATGTGCTGAAAGAGTATGTGGGAAAGGGGTGGTAGGAAGAACGAAAGGTGATGCTTGGTGGAATGAAAAAGTGAAAATTGCAGTCAGAGAAAAGAAAGAGGCGTACAAGGATATGTTTGCTGCCAAATCTGAGGAAGAGGGTATTAAGGCATGTGAGATTAACAGAAATAAAAAGAATGAATGCAAAATCGTTGTGAAAGAGAGCGTGAAAGAAAGAATGCGTGCGGATGAAGCTAGCAAGATACAGAGCAATTTTGAAGGTAATAAAAAGCTGTTTTGGAAGTAAGTAAAAAGGGCTAAGATTGGTGAAGGCAAGGGAATGAATGTGGTAAAGAACGAAAGTGGGGAGATCAAGTGGGATGAGAGTAATATCAGGGACTGCTAGAGGGAGTATTTTGAAGAATTATACAATAATGTTGCAGGCACTGAGGATGAGCCTCGCAATGTAGTATGCGAGAATGTGGTGATAGAAAAGGAGATCAGTAAGAAAGAGGTCAAACGGCATTGAGTGTATTGAAAAATGGTTAAGGCTACAGGCGTAGATGGGATATCCAGAGAGATTTTGAACATTGGGTGTAATTTACTCATTTTTCGGCTGTGTGAACTGTATAATTTATGCTTCCGGGCTTTTGTTGTTCCAGTGGATTGGGAGAATGGAGTCATCGTTCCATTTTACAAAGGGGAGGGAGGATAGACCGTATACATAATAATCGGGCCATTAGTGTATTGAGCATATCCGGAAATGTGTTCAGCAAAATTTTAATCGAAAGAGTGAGGAATGTTACTTCTGACAGAATATGGAGTGTGCAGTGCGGGTTTATGCCTTGGATAGGATGTAGTGACCAGCTTTTCGCGCTTCAGTAGGTGATAGAAAAATGTATGGGCGTCCGAAAGAAAGTGTATTGTGCATTGTTGATTTAGAGAAGGCCTATGATAGAATAAACAGAAAGAAGTTGTGGAAGGTTTTGATGGACTATGGAGTGAGTGGGCAGTTGATGTATGTTATGATGGCGATGTATGATATTAGTAAGGCAAGTGTGAGAGTTAATGGGGTTCTGAGTGATTGGTTTGCCATAAAACAGGGTGTAAAGTTAGGATGCGTAATGTTACCATGGCTGTTTAATGCATTTATGGATAAATGTGTTAGAGACGCATGTAGTGAAAACGACGTTGTTCTTATTGGAAATATAAAAATGCGAGTTCTACTATATGCGGATGATGCTGTCTTGATCTCAGAGAGCCAACAGGGATTACAGAAGCTCCGAGATAAGTTTAGTGAATCAACAGAGAGAATGGAATTGAGGTTAAATGCGTGCAAGACTAAAGTAGTAGTTTTTGATAAGGAGAACGGGGAGAATAACTGTGTGATGAGGGCGAATGGTTAAGTAATTGAAGAAGTGGATGGTTTTGTGTACTTAGGTAAGATGTATGCGAAAGATGGACGGATAGATGAGGAGATAAAGAGACGTGAGGTGGCTGGAAGGAAAGTGGCAGGTAGCATGAGGAGCATATCATGGAATGAGTACCTAAGGAAGCGAAAATCACCGTGTACAAAAGTGTACTTCTCCCCACTTTCTTGTATGGTAGTGAAACATGGGTATGTCAGGATAAACATAAGAGCAGGCTAAACGCCGTGGGTATGAGTTATCTGAGGAGTGTTTGCAGCAAAAGTAGGATGAATAGGGTCAGGAATGATTGGGTAATAAATCAATGTGGGTTAGATGCTCCAGTATTGGACATATATGAAAGGAGTGTGCTTCGTTGGTTTGGCCATGTTGTGAGAATGGATGAGAGTCGAATAACGATACAGGTATATAAGAGTGAAATGAATGGTGTGAGAGGTATAGGTAGGCCGAGAAAGTTGTGATTGAATGTGGTTGAGGAAATTCTTAGGAGAAGGAGTATTAGGTGTCTTAAAAACAGAAGAGCGCATATGAAGCAGTGCATGGGGGTAAATGAAGCAAAAGAGGTTTGCAAGTATAGGTTAGTATGGAGGAAATTATTGAAGCGGAGTTAGGAGTGTAAATATGTATTTATGAGTGAAACTTAGTGGCTCTGCCTACCCCGGAAGGGAACGGCGTGATTAGTATGTATGTATGTATAAATCAATAAATTAATGTGATGCGATGTTTGATGGCAACCTTAATATTTGTTAGTATCAATTAAAATTGTATTAAATCGTCAAAATAAAAGTGTGATTCTTTTTTTCTTTTGTCTATAGCTGTCTTTGATGAGAACAACCATGCAGATTTTCGAACAATTCCATGCATTAAAGAACTTTTTCTTACCCCCTCTAGGTCACAACACCGTATGAGGACATAAACGTCATATTAGCCATGCTCTGTGTAGGTTAGGAACAAATATCCCTCATCTGATATAAGAAACAAAGTTCTAAGTTTTCGCGCTATTACTCTCTCGTATTAAAATCTATATTGATGAGTCTTCCGTTAGAGAACGGGAGAAAGACGGATAAAATTATATTTTTTATCGGATACAATATAATGCCATTTTCATGGAAAACTGTTTGTATGAAGTGGAAACATTGGGAAAATTAATTAAAGATAAATGTTTGTTTCATAAGGCATTCTTTCTTATTTAAGGATGAACCTTCATTTTATGTATGCTCCTTATATAACCTACCTTACCTTATTAAGATACCTAAGATAACCTACCTTAATATAATTTTTAAACGTTTTATAAATTAGGAAGTTTAATATCGAATGAAGTAAAAATATTGGTAGGTTATGTATCATTTAACGAAGATATTTTGGCTTAAGACTGATGAAAATTAAACGCTGAAATATATTACCTTAATTACATTGCGATGGCATCTCTTCAAATTTCTTTTTTTATTCTGAATTCCGCCTAAGGTAGTCCGAGCGAGGTAGTTCTTTAGTCATAATAGAGACCATATTCGAATTATATGTTTTAATTTATCCAGCTGTGCGACACATCAATAAAATATTGCATTATTAATGGTGCAATAATATATTTTTATATGACAGAAATTGTAAGTAATTAAATGAAAATATCTAAATTAGTCTTTAACTTGACTCATTTTTTTCGCGCGGCGCGGGCGGTTTGAAACTCCTTCAAACGGAAGGTTTTTTGTGACACCCAAGAACCTACTGCGGAGACAATATGATTAATTTTCACATACAGTTGAGAAAACATACACACTACATGCTGTTAGTTTTTTGACCACATCTAAGTGCTAGAAATACGTCATTTTATAAATTATGTCCCTCTGGAGTGCATACACGTACCATTTCCCATGTGAAAAGGCTGGTATTTTTTTAGCAAATATCTCCGATAGTTATATGGTAAGGGATTAAATTTTTAGTATAATTAGAAGGGTGAGATATGTTTCTCTAAAATGAGACCAAATGCATTGATCTCTAAGTAAAATGATATATTTCTCAAACTCTCCTAAAGATATCGTTCAAAATTGTATATAACATGAACTGCATATCAAGACTTCATGTATATTTTTTCAGCTTAAATCATCGGTAACATATCACGAGTATTTATGCTTTAATAGCTGACTAGGACAGTGGGCGTTTAGAGCTATAAACGGTTGGATGAAAGTAGGAAGGAAGGCGCTCGTAGCTTCAGAGGTAGGGGCTGGACCCGGGTGTTCGAAGGCAGGCCTGTGGAAGCGTTCCTGGATGGACGCGGAAAGTAGGAAGGAAGTTATGCCGCTTGTTAGTTTATCAGCTTTTTTCCACGGTAGAAAACACCAACTTCCAGTCACAATAATTTGGAATGTAATGCTGAAGGAATAAGCGCGAATGTGAGCCCACCGTAGTGACCGACTTCCGGTATTCTTTGGAGGACAGCGACATATTATGATGAATGTGGCAACGTTGCCAAGGGAGGCCTGCTCTTTGCCTGTTTTACCAAATATATTTTTCAATATATATCTTCATGAGACATCAAATATACATTGTTAATCTTTTTAAGCCTAAAGATAATTATTCCCATTCCCTCAGTTCGTTAATAATCATGATGTCAAATCCTGCAGGATCGCAACGGAGGCTGGATTCAGTATATTTACCGGTTTTCGTGGCGTGGTTAAAGCATGGTTTTAACGATTTGTTTATCCGAAAGAGTATTTAAATGGACTTTAAAAATATACAAGGAGACATGAAGTCAAAATTTACTCGTTACAGAAAATATTGTTCATCATAAGAAAACAGTTTTTCGAAGCGCAGGTTTCTCCTGGATAGATATTTTCTGCGATGACTGCAACCAAAATGTGATGAATTCCTTGAAGTTGCACTTCAATAGGCTAATGAGAAAATTAAAATAATTTTCATTAAAAACATATTCTTGGGATATTCTGCATATTTTGTATCATAATTTTGGTTTTCGATAGCTAACAATTGCGATCAACGAAAGCAGGTTTTTTCATAGGTAATTAACGAAATAATTGAACATAAGGATTCGTTTTGCCCCCGCTATCGCGGTGAAACCGCCTTGAGTGCCTGGCATCATTAAAATAAAAGAAACACGTGGGGTGAGAATTATTTATTGTCATCCCTTTTTTTTTTATTCCTGGAATCCCAGTGGGCGTTTAGAGCTGTAAATGGTTGGACGAAGGTTGGAAGGAAGGCGCTCTTAGCTTCAGAGGTAGGGGCTGGACCGGGGTGTTCACCTGGAATCCACATTTATTCCCAAGGCCACTGCGCTACAAATGCAGACGCGGTCAGGTGACCACCCACCGCCAACTAATTCTCCTTGATCTTGTTCTTTTCGAGAGGCAGGCCTGTGGAAGCGATCCTGAACTTCCAGTCACAATAATTTTAACGGTAATGCTGAAGGAATAGGCGCGAATGTGAGCCCACTGTACTTGTAATTCCGTGGTAGAAAATATCTCAAATTAATTTATAGATTCATAAATACCCACCACCCCATTCACACTCGGTATTTGCAATGTAAGAGCAATTTTTATCATACTTGCTGAGAAAATGCTATATAGCGTAGGAGTTTTTCGTATGCTAAATGGTCAATAACGTACTGCGTATGTTATTTCTAGTAACACCCACAACTGCGCGTGTTCATAGAAAAAACGCACTCTCAATCGTATCTATTTCCTTAAGTTTGGTGGATACCTAGGCAATGTTATATTCGTAAACAAGGTATTCATTATTATTAATGGAGAAATTTCTGTCAGATTGCTCTTTACTCATTAAAAGTGTATGTAGATAAAAAAAGAATTATGGAATTAGGAAATTTCATTGTTATTACCGTTGAATGAATTGCATGAATTACTGCTATTTACAGATATTTTTGTAAAAGTTTTACTTTAAATTTAGGAGTTGAAATGTAAAAAGAATGTGATAGAATATAATAATTTACAAACGCTTATGATTTGAAATAGTGTCTACAACTCGTGCGATACAGTTGCGAAGAGGATTTATGGGGCGATTGATCGCACCTGCTTCGCGCATGCGCACATGGTACGCCAGTGCGCAGCAATACTGCATTCGTTACACAGTTTACAATAATTATTGCTGCAAAGCGTAAATAAGTGTCATCTTTCAAATAATTTCTTCCATAATACCAAGCCATTGAAAACCATGTTTCTCCTATTTAGAGTTTCTCCTGCCGTGTTAACCTATGATTTTTGTGACTGCTCCACTCACGCCGTTCACTCTGCCATCGTATGCCTGTTTAGCCATGAAACCCTTTCCCATTTTCTTGACATAGCCGTAAAATGTTTAACTACCCAGAGCATTTTGTCTGTTGGTTATTTTGAGAGGTGACTGACAGTTTAGGTCATTTTTGCCATTGGGGTTGGTTGGCTTTAAGAAAATTAAGAGAATGAAGAATAGGTAAAGAGAAACCTAGCTTCGACCTAAGTCTACCTCTAACGGAAGTGGTTTAGAATTCCACGGTGTAGTGTTCTCTCATGCTCTCCACTATGCACATAAGTAGGGTACATTGTGGAGAGAAAGAGATTAGAGGAATCAAGATTTTCTCTGAAAATGTCCACTACCGCTGGAATTTGAACCCGGACCTTCGGTGTGCGAAGCTAGTACTTTAGCTCATATATCAACCAAATCCCATCGTCGCCTGGACAACTGATATGCATGCATAGGTTTAGAAATTCCTTATTTTCTTTTGACAGTTTGGAATAATATTTATTGAATTAAACAACTGTTGTTGGTAGATTCAAATGGAAAGTTTACCCGTATGGAAAAATGTTACCACGGCAGTGTTATCAATGTGTTCGCATTACTGGCTCTTATTCCTGTAGTAGAATTCCAATGTTGGAAACTTGATGTGAGGAGAAGGTCGGAGGGGTTGGTAAAAGCGGAAAAAAGTGTGGTGAAGGGACTTGACGATTTATGTGGCGTTGGAATACCTGGGCTAAGGGATGGAGGGTAAGAGGGAAGGTGACTCGGGAGTTATTTTGTCACTAATGGCCTAATAGTGAGCCCTCTGGGAGTAGGAAGTAGTGGGAGTTGTGATGGAGAGCGAAGGAGAAGGTGGGTAGGCAGTTGGACCGGAGATGCATTTTTTGCTGTGGCCACACCTGAGAATCAAATGGGTTTCAGGCTAAAAAGTCAGTCAATTTCGTTTTTTAAAACGGGATTTATATCAAGAGCTAAATTCATACAGCTAAAGGATTACGCGGGACTCGCTCTTACTGGCATACATTAAATCATCACATCTATGGCAAATGTTATTTTCCGTGACGCAGGACTTTCACTGCTATTGCAAACTTTAATCAAACCCGAGATAGAAATGTGAAAAACATTTCAAAAGGGTGTGAAATCGAATAAGTCTCTTATATTGAGTGCAAATTTTATTACTCTTTCGTGTTTATAGACATTTAGTATATTCATTTCAGATTAAGGAACCGTTTTCCGTTTAAATACTAGCATACGTGATACCATCATGCATGAGTAATTAATTTTGTACCTATATTAAAGCCTTTGTTATACTTTTTCTCCAGTGTGAAAAATTGAATGGCATTGGCTTTAAAAGTATCCAATGTTATCATTTAGAAAGTAAGAAATTGTATTTTTTCAGTTAATTTTGCTTAAAGCTTATCCGAGCATTTTCAACACGGAAATGAAATAAGGCTCTAATGTAGCCATTTTATTGCAAATAAAAATTCGTTTTGTTTTCATTTACTAGCTACAAAAATTTCGTATTACAATTTATTTCCATTTCCTATCCGCAAAATCATAATTTGCATGTATCTGGTACGTTAATACGTTTTCTGAATAATGGTATTTCTGTAATTCGTCATTTAAATATTAAGCCTCATGTAATTCTCCGCAGTAGTTTTAAAATATTTGTGATCGCTTTATTATGAATTTTTAATTCATGAAAACTCACGTAGTGTTACATATTTAACAGCTAAACCATAGAGTTGTGATATAACTTGTGGAGACTGACGAAATGTTACCTGGAGTTTAAATATTTCCGTTTAAATAATATTTTTAAAGGACCCGTAACTTAATGATGGAGTTATATTTGGTGTGCAATCAAATCCTTTGTGTTTAATAGTTTTAAACATAACATAACATGACAAATGCTGCAAAGGAAAAAGATCACTCTCCATATGTAAATATAAATAAATAATAAAACCTTCTCTACAAAAACCCTCGACTGAGAGTCAGAAATTGATTATCTCTCAATCTCTGCATTTGCTTCCAGAGTTGGCCAAATACTCGACGTTGGTGTCATGGATATGTATTTCAAAATTGTTATTTTGAAAATCCTTTTATTCGATGCATTCCATTCTCCCTGCATCCTTCGGACTCCTCCATCCTCCTAATTCTACCAGTTTCCAGAGTCAAAAGGCAGAGCGGCATAAAAAACTTTTACCACAATGAAATTATAGCTATACAATAAGAGATGTATGGAAGGAAGTATTAAATAAATCCAACTCTAATTACTATGCATATAACGAATGCATCGAAGATGTTGATATTCATTAAGACTTAACTGAAGGTTTCAATATTAAATTCTAGTGGAAATATTTATCTCTAATTGTATTTGTTTGTGATTGAGTATATATGATTGTTTTATTTTTTGAAACACATTTTATTGTCAAGTTGATCTCGGCCAGTTGGTATTAGGTTATTGTATGTTACGTACATAATTTAATAATGATATATTTTCCCTGAAAGGTGTTTTAGAAACTCTTTGCAAAAACGAATTTCTCCTTTTGACTAAGCCTTAGATTGCATGGTAATGCAGAAATTCAATTTTTATCAGAAAATGATGAGGAAATGTTTATAACAGCTATTTATTATTTTTATTTCGTTATAACTTTTAATGAATACATTATTCACTCTGTTTAATTTACCGATCTATAGAATAAAACGCGTGTGGTGAACAATAAAAGATGGACAATTAATGAATTTTTAAAATATAAAATGAAAATTACCAAATATGAGACCTTTCTTAAACTTGTTTCTCAATCAAATATATCATGTCAAATTTTTTCATTTAATTTGTAAAAGCCGTTTTGAAAAAAACATCGAATGAGACACAGCACATTTAATAGAACAGTGACAGATTTATCGTCTATTGCATTTTGCTATCGATTTCACTATTTATGATTTTGAACACTTTTCGTTATTTTTCCAATCAAATTCTATTTTTATACGTCTTTGGCTATTTTTGGATGTAAATAATATTTAAACAAACTTTTGTTGCCTCAAAAGTAATCGTAATCATATTCATTCCAAAATTTGTGTTTTTATATATTCATTTCCATTTTATTCGAATGTATCGTATTGAATATAAACTAATGATAAAAATATTTGAACAAGTCAGTGCCCTTTTGGAGTTAACTCTGTTTGGAGGCTGAGAGTTTCCCCAGGCATTTCTTTTTTATTTCTATCTCGGATATTTTGAATAATTTTGTAAATGTCTCATATTTTGTTGCACCGGATGATATCTGAGTATTGGCTCGAGGGTGGAGAAAGGCAGCATTAAAAGAAGCACTTTTCCCAAGAAGTGTGGTGGTTAGGCGCTACAGAGAATACTCAGGGGAGATTTTGGCGGAGGGAGAGTTGACACTACATGGGAAGATAGATTGATGAGATAGGAGTGTTGAGGTGCCGGGGCGAAAGGAGGAGCTTAGTCGTGGAAACGGGAAAAAAGAAACAGAGGGGTAAATCTGCGAGGAGAGAGGCGTGAAATCAGGAGGGTTGGGAGTAGAATAAACGAGCGCTAGAATCGAGACCAAAGACTATGGCTGCACTACGCTATGGCTGACATGAGGTATGCTAAGTTTAGTGGAAGGAAACTTCCTTCTTGTACCCGATTGCTGATTCAACCCTTTGTACTGAAAGTGGAAAAACAGTACGAGGCGCCAGTGGTGAAGCTTTTCCGAATAACCCTACAAGCCTTGGTGTATGAAATGAAGTAGTAATAATCATATCATAATTTTTCCCTTCAGATGCCCTGACACCTAGTTGTACGATTATAACCTGCGATTATACGCTAGTATTAATAAATATATATGTTCCATTGTGGTATTAAAAACATTTTGAACTCAACATATTATTTTGTCTTTTCTGTGGTCAAGATATTTTCCAGATTAAAATTGGATGGAAAATCCTGATGGTCATTTATTCCTCGTAATTTTCGCCATCTCACACTACCCGTAGTTAGCCACTCCCGCTTACTACGTTCACCAATTATATTCCCAATGATTGTTCTCTGGTCATATAAACACTTTTCCAATACCACTTTGTAAATTGTGCTCGATAATGAGGGATCAAAAGTAAGCATTAAATTCCAATAATGAACAAAGGTTTTCTAATCAGTCTAGTTATTTTATAGACCACTCTTTTAATTAGAATATTAATTTTTTTGCAGGTAAGAAACTTGGAAGATACTCTAAGCCTGAAAAGTGTGGGATAAGGGCAGTCTACCAAGCTCAACTTGGTTGCGTAAATAAGGTAATAAATAGCTATTAAGGAAAATTCAAGGACTTGAAATCTACTCAAAATGGATTGATTTCAGGACTATACTGAAGCGAAAGTGAACATTCAAGTCACTAGCTGTTGGGTATTCATGGCTACTTTAATTTCCACGTTGATAATTTTAGTATATATTACAATATATCCTTTATCAGATCAATCAGATTTTAAATCAAATCATGAATAAATTATTTCATACAGAATACTCGAGAAAAAATAGAAGTCATTGTTAATGAAATTTATTTTTTTAAATTTATTCGAAAGATTACAAGTAAGTGACTCGGCTGTAGACGAAGATAAATGAAAAGAAAGTCAGTCGTAAAAATCAACAATTTGAATGTAAAAATTGAGATATAATGCCTCCAATTTTTACCAAGCAACTCACAAGCAGTTAAATTGCCATTTAACAATGCATTGGGTTAGAGAAAATTGGCTTACGTAGTTGTACACTTCAGCAATTTCTCATTTGCTGGCTTTTTTATATATTTTTCTTCTCTAAAACTAGATACGAATGACAAATAATAATAATATTCTGCCTTTACTTAAAATAGCCAAGCCATTATATTGGGAGAATTTTTCCGAATTTAGTAAAGATAACTCTGGATAATGTAATTTTTTAAAGTGGTTTTTTATCATGTGTTTCCTGAACTATACCTTTTTCTTGGTTTATGCAAAGCTATTGCCTGTTTTCCTCTGATATTCCGAGAATATGAAGAGATAAACAGAGCATCATTAACTTACAAAAAGAGTTCTGTCGGCCTGAATTTAATGAAAAATTTAGCAAAAATGAATCGTTGGCAAGCAAAACCAGCTTCATTCATTGACTGAATGTTGTTATTAACATGTTTAAAACGTCTTTTAAATAAATTTTTTGATCCACGCTCTCTTCAAGCCATATTAAATACTTTTTCCGCCTTTAGAGGTAATAATTTTACAAAATAATAATATTTTCAAATAGTTGCATTGTTATTTCTACGTAGACCATGTATTTTAAACTCCTTGGCATAGAATAGCTGCTAGAGGCATCATTTGAAGCAAAAGGACTCATGTGATCATGAAATGGTCCTATCTTGAATGATATCAAAGTTTCATGAAGAGTGAGGAGATGGAATGATTATAACTGTATGTCTTTATGTGTTCCTAGTCGGACCAATGCATCGGCCATGGTTTGGCTGACTGGGGAGAGAGAAAGATGCATTGCGGTGTCATGCAGATGAGAAAGCAGTGGAATAAACGGTCACGGGTGGAAGGCGAAGAAGTAGCTCACTCAGAGGAAGACAAGGATTATGAAAGAGCAAAGGGAAGAGAAGACAATGAAACGGCAATGTGGGAGAGTAAGGGAGAGGAATGCGAGGGAGAGAGAAGGAAGAGGAAGGAGACAGAGAATAGAAGGGGGGATGAAATGACAAGGGAGGGGGGCGGAGAGAAGAGAGGGGTGTTGCGCGTGATGACGAAAGGTCCTGTGTCGGATGCTTGAAGACTTTAGTAGAAGAACTTGGCTGTAAACAACTTTCGGAGACTTGAATTGAGGAGCGCTCGGGGGAGAGGTGGGAGGAGGGCGGTGTGGTGAGAGTGGGTGGGGTTTATGGGGAATGCAGTAGGAAGAGAGAAGGGGGTGAAAGGGGTGAGGAGGCGGAGGGTGAACGCGGGGAGAAGGGGTCTAAGGAAACAGTTGGCTGAGGAAGAAGAAGGAGGTATGGAGTGGGTAAGAAGACGGAGGAAGGCAGAAGAACAAAGAGGTTGAGACGGAGGGATTGTTCGTGGTTAGGGACGAAACGTAAAAGGACCGTGGGAGAGGGGAGGGGGGTGGGGGATGAGAAGGACTGTGCCTGAGGGGGGTTTGGGGAGGGAAATTACTCGTCGTCGGCAGTGTGCTAAAGATGACAGGAGAGGAAGAAGAGGCGCAGCCAAGGAGAGAGGCGGAGAGTAAATGACAGATGAGTGGAGGCTGTGAGGGAAGGTTACGGGAGGGAGGCGGTGGGACGAGGGGAGAGGGACGGGGAGGGCAAGGCACATTCCCTTTCTGAATATGTCGCCGCGACCTTTATTAGCCGGATGCCCTTATGGCGCACAGTAACAATGCGAGGCTCACCACTGGCACTTACACCTTAAAAGGAAAAGGAATCCACTTCCGGCTCTAAATTAGGTAGGCACTCTCTGCTACGCTTGGCTCACTAAAATAGTCGCTTGGAGACGATAAATCAGGAGAACGCTCTCAACTTTGCATTTTAAAAATTGCGAAAAGTCAGTAAAATCTTACACTTGATAACTTATTTGAGGTTTATTTTTTTAAGTTCTTAAAAGACTACTAGCAAATACTATGCTTCTATTTCCTTATAATTGACTGGCATATTGCTTGAACATGACCTTGGTATATTGCCCAAGGGTATAAGCAGGAAAATTCACCGGTTATGAATGTTCACAATGATGTTTCGAACACAATAAAACCTAAAAGCAATCATAATGACTTGTAATAAAATAAGGTCGACAAATTTTACACATATATTTACAAAGGAGTAAACTATTGCTTAAGATTTGACCCGAAAAAAATTATTTATGAAATGATCGAGCAAAGGCTTTGGTTTTGATAATGAACTCATCAGCTAGCCTTTATTTGACCTTCTTTTCACAATTTTCCACGTCACTGGTTTTTGACTGGATCACATGGTGAATGATACTATGGAAATTAGGGTAGAGGCTCTTATTCAATCTTTCAACATCTGCCTTTTACGCTACTAGCCATCACAAGAGTCCTCGGCAGATTTTCAGATCACCAGCTATCAATAGGGGAAGAAATTGGGAAAGAGAATTTGGTGTCGGCCGAGACGGGTGTTTGTACGCTCGCATCAGAAAAAGTATATATTACGTTTTTCTAGCATGAATCCGCATGGAATGCCTTTGTATTTCTCTCCTGAAGTAAGAATTTTTTGTTGCCACAACACGCTTCCATAGCCTCCGCTATATTTCATGTCGAGGACTTTGTCGTTGTCCAAAACTTATTTATATACTTATTTCTCTCGCAATACTCAAAACCTTGAATACTTGTTTGCCTCGGTCATATTGATCCACTACTCCCTTCTCGCTCAGTTTTTACTTTGGCTATTCCACCTCATGTAAACCACTAATTACCATAGTCTTCTATGAATTTCTCGGTATGTTTTTTACCATAAACTTTCCATTTATGTGTTGAAAAAAAATCAGATATTTTTTTTACCTGAAATGGCTTTAATTACGATTTATGTTTCCTCTGCAAGTCTTCGCAAACAGCAAGTAAACGAGACTAGCGTGCAGAAAAAACTGAACTGTGAATAAGTTACATGGCTAACGCCAGATAGTTTCTGCGACAAAATGCTCGGCACGAGAATATTTCAATTTTAAGGCAATGGGTAGGTAACCATTTTGTTCCATGTTGGTCAAGGTGAGGATTTTCCTTCATTTTTTTTTACATACGTGAGTACTCTAAGAGTATTGCTTCCGTGACCCAAATCCGGATTCGTTATTTTTCCACTCCTGAATGTTTTGTGCTGCGTATTTCACGTTTCCTCTCTCTGTCTCTCGAGCTCTACCTTTTCGCAGAGGAGTGATCATTAAGTTTTTATACCGTAATTAATTGCCGCGGACGTAATTCATTCCCGCGCAAATTCATCCCGCTTTCAAACAGTCTCATTATAATGCGATGAATTTAGACTCGGTCATTATGGGGAAAGACGCGAGAACAAAAACTAGATAATAAACGTGGAGGTGGGTGTGCGTTGGGATGGGTTTGGTAGCCAATAGAGGGAGGGTGGATGCAAGAGAGAGAGAGAGAGAGTGGGGCGGGGGTAAGCTGCATGGTGTGGGATGATTGGCATTAAATTATTAGGGAAGATGGTATGAGAGAGATATCTTTAAAAAGAAAAGGCTGTGTAACGGTGCCGAGCGGAGCCGAGGGACGAAGCTCAGCGGAAAAAGAGGTTGAGAGTCCAGACAGATGGATTTAAGAAAAGTGCTGAATCCACGGGAAATGAAAAGTGAAACGGGGATGAAGTGAAAAGTGAGAGGGGGATGTTAAAGTTCCCCAAAGGAACGAGGTTCGCATAAGAGTCGAGGAAAGCTTAGGAGAGACTTTGAATGGAAGGGGAAAGGGAAGGGGGAGGTATATCAGGCTATTACAGAATTATAGGACCGGAGGGAGTGGGAAGAAAGAAGATTAAATTAACTATGCCCGGCGAGATGTGGTGGAACAGCATTTTCAAAAAAAAATCATAAGATAAGCTGTGTCCACTCTATTTACATAAACGACACAATTTTCTCCGCACTACTTAGCCATCATCAGGTTGACTGTGCACGTGTCGTAGATGTCATTGAAGTAGACAGGACTCTTTCTATTGAATTTCAGAGAGGAGATTCAAGGCACGAGTGGAGGCTGGTAATGCATGCATCTGAAGACGCAATAGCTACACAAGTCAAGAGATGGCTTACGGTAGGAGTACATGGAAAAAAGAAAAAAAATTAGATTCAAAATAGTGGAAGTGGTAAGGGACAAACGTTTTATTTGAATTGTGCAATTAATCTAGTTAAGGGTAGCCTGCGGGATTTTTAGAATGCTACTTTATGGAATTCCCACATGGTTCATTGGACCACTGCACTGAGGGACAAATGCTTACGAGGAGCACCCGAATATATTGAATGCGTGAAAAGATCCTGGCATACCTAAATATGTCTATGAATCCAGAGATATTGCCGCATTGTTATATGCCTCATATGCCGCCCTCATAAAACCAAAGTACAATTATTAATTTTACTCAAAAATCTTTGCCCTTGGAACTCAATTCCCGACCCTTAGGATGGGAAATCAAAACTTAAAACTCTTCAGCTGTATTGTATATACTAATCACCTGTAAACTCTTCACCAAATCTATTAATAGCTCTATTTTGATATGGCTCCAAAAAGAGACAAGATTAGTTCACGTATTGATTATGCCTTAAACCCTATGCAGAATCACTTTTTTACAGCTGTATGATGATTGATTACTTGATACTGGCAGCCAACTATGCTGGAAAAGTATTTCCGATAACCCAAGGTGACTCCTTGACCAAACCAATCCTCGAAAAAAATTCACGTCATACGAGGTTCTGGATGGTACGGGGATATAGATGTTTTGCTCTATATCTCGAGCACTGATAGACCCGATAAACGAAAGAGATTACCTGATAAATTGGTACGCATATTCCTGATTCACTTGCATATTAGTTCGTGTCTGCAGCAAAAGCTTAGGAGGGCAACACTTAATCATCCTTTTTAGATGAGCTTAACTTTCGTACTTTCACTTACTCGATTACTTTTTTCCTTTTCCAGCACTCACAAGGTTGTTATCCATTCACCGCCTTCGCCGTAATTCCTAGTCGCCGCCGCCACGGGGACTCGCGGGTTAATATGTAGATTCTCAAAATCAAACAAGAGCCATTGGTGTTTCCAGCAGCGCTCAATATTTCCAACAAGCACGGAGAACATTTGAAGTACTCGCAAGCTATACGTCATAGAAACACGCATCTTGTGCATTTGACTTCGCAATTTGGAGAAGGCGAGTGATTTTCAGAGTGAATGAGGGATAGTATGGATGCTGGCAGGGGATGCAGGTCGTAAGAGAGTGTAAAGGAGCATAATTTGAAGCATGAGGAGGAGGAGAGGGAGAGAGAGGGGAAGAAGTAGAAGAGAGTAAGGCAGGAAGTTGATCTGAGGGCATCAGAGGGAGACGTCGATCTTAAAGGGGAAGGCAAACCTTAAGAAGAAGCAATAAAAATACATCGTGGAAGTTGAGATGCATCTGACATAAAAAGTAGGCGGTACACTCGTGACGCACGTGAAATGATTCACTCAACCTCTAGTACACTGGTTCTAAATTGGAAATGGAATTAGCCGATATAGCTTTCAAGTTTGTCTGCAATTTAAACATTTTTCCTCAATTTTTCTCTCTCGTTTCAGCAAAGGCCTTGAGAAATGAATTAATTGTTGCTGTGATCTCGTCATGGGAGAGTTACGAAGTCGATAATCCTTTTTCACCGGTAGTGGTGACTGTTGGACATGATATAATTTTGCGTCCCACTGCTTCCTTTGTCTTCGTCACTATTGGTTTCAGCTAAGCCCTCTGCGTCACGTTTTCCTGCATATCCAGTGGTGCAAAAGGCAATACCCATCATCAAGATTAAAAGCGCTAGCTCGTTCCGCGTTCTCTGTTGACTCGCAAGTCAAGTGGAGTAGGTAACTGTTGTTTTTAACATCTTTTCCTTATCTAACTCTATTTATTGTACATAAACTGATATGAAGTGCTCGGAAATTGCTTGTTTTTGGCATTTTCTGTTTAACACGTGTTTTCCATGATCTTGAACCCTGGTTTGCTCTTCGTGGCAGATTTTTCCCACTCAATTGCCACCGCAACGATAGGTTGTCTTGTGGACTCCTTACTGCTGGGTCCTTGTTTGTCTTTTGAGATCGGAAATAGTTGTTAGTTTCCTGACGGCAATTAAACATATCCGTTTATTGGTCTTACTAAAAAGAGTACAAAGGTATTTATACGACTAGACATGCAACCTATGTGTTGAAAAACATTTCGATGAAATTGTGCGAAACTATGCCAACTTGGAGAGTTTTCAATAAATTTTGGTCAAGGAAGGTGCAAAAAGTAGGAAAGAGGGGAATTCCTGAGTTAAAAAATCAAGTATGATTACGCATATGGATTTCATCTGCTGCTATAGAAAGAATTTCTGCTGAAGTTTTTGGCGCTCACCAATTAGCCTTCCCGGAAATAAGTATCGGAAAAACAGAAGTACCTACAGTTTTTGAGATCTAGAATAATTGTACCGAAGAATTAAAAAAAGCCTCTGTTGATGTAGTTTCCGCAAGTAAATTACGATAGTTTCAATTTTTTCAGTATAATAATGTTTAGTTTATTGTTTTAAACCAAAGCTCTTCGTTTTAGAATGGTTTCACGATTTGGTTCATTGCCAGTGATAGTATCTATTTAAATGTAATAGACCTCGACTACTACTGTCTTTTCGCACTATAAGCCTGTGCAGGAAGGTGATGTACAATGCTGGAGCGAGTTGCGTAATTTCACGTTTATGATTCGAATGAAGACTAAAGATGCTTAGCTTAGGTGGCATCCCATTTTCTTAACATTGATTCAAACTTGCATGTCTTTGTTCATTACAAATAGATGGATGCCAACTCTTATTTCGGTATTGATTCTACTTTCAAATGGCGATCCAATTTTTAAATCGATAATATAGACCTTTTTTCAAGTTATTTGAACAAAAATGTATTTATATCAACTTGACTATAAGTAAAGTCCTCGCCAGCTAAACTGAGGGTTACGGGTTCGAGTCCCGAGTTCGAGATTTCCACCACCCAGGGCATGGATGCCTGTCAAGTTCTGTTGGTCCGGTCCCTGGACAACCTGATGACAGGTTTAGTAGCCTATTGGGATTCCAGGGACATTCGGGCCAACAGAATTATCCGGCAAACAAAAAAAAACTTACAATGCTTCAAGTATTTTGGATATTTAGTGCATTGTGGCACTAGCTATCAGTAATATATTTGTGCACGCGTTGTCGCAGGTATTCTGCCACTATGCCAAAGGGCAGTACTTTTCTCGGGCTTTCCTTTCAATACCTTTTTGCTTTGAACTCACATCGCATGCAAATAATGATAAAAGCCTAGGACTCATGCCACTCCTAGGCATTTTGAAGGGGTTTTTCCGTCGTTTTAACATCGTAATGCAAAATAAGTATGACTGCTTTTTTGTTTTAGAAGTGAAATTATTCCTTGTTTAAAATAATACATCCGCAATTTTAATTTTCAACAGATTTATAGAAGGACAATATTGTTGAAGTATGACATTAATATGAATGTAATAATTTCTCCGAGTTTTTTCACTGACAACATGGGAAAAAGGGGATGAAATGTCATTATTCTCACTTTCGAGATGGCTATTATACGTACGCTGTTTCTACTTAATGTAACAGCGCTGTGGTTACTCCAAAATAACAGTGAACGCCATATTTATGAAATGCTGCGCCATTGTTGCGGTGACAATTACAGATAAGTAACGGAGAAGTTGAAAATGGAGAGGATAACGCATTAAAATTGCTGCACTGAAGCACAAAATATCTGCAGTTGACGGTAGAATTGCGTTATGATGTTCAATAAAGATACCTTCAAAAAATCAATGGGAATCATCAAGAATTATGATGGGAACATGCCACGGTTACACAAATGCATCGGTTGAATAATCATTCTGAACTTCACGAGAAAATACTTTGTGGAAATATGACTCTTTATTTTAAAGTATGTGCAAATATTTAATTCCTTTATTTATATTATGCAATAATACATGGTTTAAAACTTAAAGACAGAAGAATGATCTGAAATTATGATCGTAGGCGAAAATTACCAACAAAATTCTAAATTAGGTTATGAGAAAATTTACAGTTTCGGTTGATTAAAATAGTGTTCATATAAATAAGCGTTATATCGCGGGAAAAGACAAAAGCATGTACATATTTTTCATCAATGAGCATTTCTATTTATCGTGCAGAGGACACGACCAAAAGTGAATGCATGGTAGAGAGATATATTTTCCTATGTTGACCGATTTGGATAGAGGTAAGAAAAGGCAGTGGAAGTAAGCCTTTTATTTCTCGTAGAGATGAGAAAAGCCAAACGAGTAGTAAAATTTTACGGCCTTTACGTCGTCGATGTAGGAAAGACCTTAAATATCGTTGGCTGGAACTGAATGCTGACTACACAGAAAGAAGTAGTCTTCGAGCGCAAGCATTTTTGAGGCTGCATGAGAGAGGTGTGTAAATCAATGATCAAATCCGCTTTTTCACGTAAGAAAGAGAATAAGGAATATAATCAGTAATTTCTTACCTGGAAACTTCTATTCAGAAATATTTTCCGTAAGTGAGATTTGATCTATATGAGGTCCTTTATAGATATTATTTCAATTTAATCAAGGAGACAAAAAGAGAATGTGGCAAGCTCAGCTCTATAATTGGCGGTGATAACATTAAATGTAGCTCACCGAAATATTGCGAATCCGTAAAAATATCATCATTTAGATTTTCATCAGTAAACGGAAAGATTATTTGGAATAAGATCTTGATTAATTTACACCAAACAGTAGTGCGAGAAAATGTGGATAAAAATAGCCCTGATGGCCATAAATTAGCGTGTAAATGAGTCTGACCATTTTGAAGCTGTTGTATGAAACTATGAGGTTACATAGGCAAACTGTTTAAGAAATAGCATAGAAAATATTTGAAGAAGAAGTTGCCGGAGAAAAATAATTAAAATTATAATGGTATTAAGTATCCGCGTATAATAGCCATGCTTGTTCAATCTATAAAATATCGGTTAAAATTCTTTGAAAATGCTGGGCCACTCTTATTTATAATAAATGCTATGAAATATAAATTTGGTGAAACTAAGGAGATAATGGGCGGAGATGAAATGATTGAGCAGATAAAACGTCAATATTTGCTCCCAATTTTTTTGTATGCAATTATTTTTGTGCATTAAGTGTATTTATTGCTGGAATTGTGATTTTTAAGCCTTTTTTTAAAGCTATGGGTAACTTCTTGTTGTCAGGTAACTAATGTACTTCCCTCGTAGGGTACAAACATTTTTGTTCTTTACGGTATGCCTATCCAGTTGAATTATTCTAATGATCGGAATTCACTAAGATTTTGAATGCTTTCGTTAAAGAATTCTGGTTATAGGCAAAAGAATATGATTAGTTTTGCCTGGTTAAATGTTTCCACATCTTCTTTTTAATGGCTCAAGAATAAGTTTCAGTTTAATATTCATTTGGTAGTATTGTATATTATTGGTTCTCCGTGAATTCTCAGGCTTTGATAGCACTCCTTCAGATCTTGGCCCTGAGCTAGACGAATGGTGATATTTTTGCAGATTTAAGACAAATTTTGAAGAGAGGAAATGACCTTCTTTCCTATATTTTGAAATTCATGGAAAAAAGGCAGTGTATTTCAAGTTTAAATGTATCTTTCATACTGGATTCTAGGGCTAATAATTGTTTGCAGGTAGTACCATTTCTCTCCGGCAAAATAGGAGAAATTTACTGAGGCGTAATGATTTCCTCTTCCTTCGTACCATCCACTTTTTCCGAAAAAAATATTAGAACACTGGTTTTCTGAAACCCCCCACCCCCGTTATTCCTTATCTTCTCTCTTATCCCCATCATCTCTTCCCGCGTGGCTAATGGACAAGCCAAATTTTTGTGTTCATTTCTTATGTTTAAATCTTTACAACACCAAGGTAGCATGCTCGCGATTTCTATGATATAGTTTAGATGGTTTTATATTCTAGGTTATCAACGTAAGTAGTTATTAACTTTTAAGTTTGGGCAAGATTTTTGCGGTACGATTCCATTGCTTTTAGTGCTAGTGTAAATTTGACGCCCAACAACAGCAAAGTGTAAAGCGTCAGAAAAAATGAAATTCTAATACGAACTACTTATATAATTACTACTGGGTACATTTAGAAAGTTTCAGCCAAGCTTTCTGAAACAAGTGATGTCATTACACCTTCCACAAACAAATCGGCATATCTCGCAGGCTAGAGTACAAATTCGGATAAACGTCAGAGATCTGGCTTGACGGATGTAAATTTAGTTTCCCTCGCTACATCACTTAGACGACTTCCCACTCTCTTCCTAGTAACTACACATCCGTGTTCGACAAGGTGTATCTCATCTCAGTTCGAAGGAATCAGGAAATAATCACTCTCCGTGTCCTTAACTCGGCTCGTATTCTCACGCTGGCGCGATGCGAGAAACAAAATTCCCATTCGGATCCCTTCCCTCTGCCTCTCTCCCCCTCGGCGTCTCTCTTTGCTCGTTCTCTCGTGCTTGTTTCCCGGATACCTCGGTACAGTTTAAGGGAAAGGTTCTTGCGGCGCAGGGTGAATGTTCTTGCCGGGGAGAGAAAGGGAAGAGGAGGAGGGTGTGGAGAGAGATTGGGGGGCGGGAGGAGTGGGGTGGTGGGGTGTAGCTGCTGTTGGAGGCACCGGGGGTGCTATTTCAAGCGGGGGATGTCGTGAAGGAGGGGTGGAGCAGCAAGCTAAAGGAAGAGGGAGAGAGAAGTTGGCCCCTCGGGAGGTTTCCGGATGAGCTAAGGCGGCGGATTTTGAAGTCCCCGGAGGAGAAAGGCGAAAAGCAGGGAGGAGGGGGGATGAGGAGAGGTGGCAGGAGGAGTCTTGTCGGCGGAGGGCTAAGATAGTGAGTGAGTGAAAGGGGGGAAGATTGGAGAGTGGGGGAGGGGGAAGTAACACGGGTGGGAGGGGTTCTTTGGTTGGTCGGGCAGTAGTGGATCGCGAGTTAGAAGCAAGAATCTTATGGTTGGCGCGATACCACTTGCTCCGATACAGGACTTGTGATACGATACGGCGATACATCCTATTCGATCAGTTGTGAGAGCGAAGCAAAACATGTTGTGTATTTTCTTCCTAATAATTCCTGGTTTAGGCTATGAGACTATTCCGGCTTCACTTAACCATCTCATTCTTGGTCTCCCGACACTTCTTCTACCCTGTGGCTTATACTCTACAGCCTACTCTGGATATCTTTCCATGGGCTTCCGTAGTACATACTTTTTCCAACTATCATGTTGGATACCAACTTGTCAGATGTAGACTAAACACAGTGTTGTATTCTCATAGATTTATTTCTTAATTATTATGCCCTTGTGTGCCCTTTCATAGCTGCAAGAAACTTTGTGTCTCTTGGTTTTATTCGTCATATTTCTTATGGTTTTGCTGCCTAACGTTTTGTGACATTCAACTTAGTATGTACTACCATTAATTAATTAAATACTAACCATGTTTCTTTCCTGGTAATTGTTTTCGTATCATCCAATAATTACTTGAGAAAACTTTAATTTAAGCTAGTTGCGATATCTTTGACCTTGTCGTTTTTAATATCACATCCCAAAACCAGACTTGGGAAACCTGTTCCAGTGCTTTTTCTTCTATGACAATTTTTGTTCTTATAGTATTGTTTCCCAAGAATACAGCAGTTTTCGTTTTAGCTCTTTCTATTCTTAGGTTATTGATGTCACTCAGTTTCTCTAACTCTGAACCTCTTTGTTGCTAACTCATTATTCCCTCCCCGTAATCTTCAACTAGCTGCCGGCAAATTTCTGTCAGTTTGTAGTTTTTCGTAGACAAAAACCTTATCATCTATGCATCTCATAACTGGCAAGATATTCTTTTGAAGCACACATTTTGAAAACTCACTGTAAATAAAGTAGGAGCAATCCTGTTCAAAATATACCACAGTTAAATGCGTATTGAGATAGATTTTCTCTGTCTAACTTCCTTATGGTGGCTTGCAGGAGGATTAGTAGATGTAGATAAGTGTGAGTACGCTTTGACCCATAGATGTTGATTCTATCCTCACCGACCGCCTCGCTAAGTCAAAACGTAAGATACTTTATGAACAGATCTCGCTTATCCATCTCTAGGGTCAGCTAGTTTCGGTATAAAGGTATCATCATCAGGTGCAAGGTTCGTTACTTATTTATAGCAGTGATAGTGAATTTTTAAATTAAATAATTAATTTTATTCTTAATAATTAGTGAAAATGGTGTTTAAATTAATTTGTTACCAATTACAACAAGACCCAAAGGTGCCATCATCATGTGGAAAGGTTGTTGTCATTTATTAATTCAGGAAATAGTTCTGCAAGCGAAAATTATTTCATAATCATCAATAGTAAATAACTTTACAACTGTTGATGACACTTCTTTGTTGAGACTAGTCCCCGTTCATGTTGTATTGTAACCAATATAATTGAAAATCAGCGAGATCGTGCAACGTTACAACTCAGTTGAAAGAAAATTCCACGTTGTGAAGCCTAATTTTTGATCCGTTACTTAGCGCAAGCATCACTTTTTAACCATAGGTAAGTATTTCAAGAATTATTGCCCGTGTTGAGCTAAATAACTCTGTACTATATTAGCTCTTGTTTTTTTTCTGACCCAGGTTTCAGCACATTAATGTCCTTATCAAGGCGTGTGACATTAATATGGTGGTTGGGATGAAACTTTGATTGGAATCTAAAACTAGTGTGGAAATAGTACAAATTTATGTCGTTCCTCGTAAGCGTTAGACATTTTTACGAAACGACGCCTTAAGTTTCTAAGAATCATAATAATAAGAATAAGTGCATTTTATCAGATTTTCTGCTCGGATACGAAATATATCACAGTAAAAATATTGCGTCAAATGTCAATACTAAAAGTATGGAGAGATTGCCATGAAATAAGTTAAGCTATGATAAATTAAATGAATTTCATCTTACATTTGCACAAAATGTAACAATCAGTGTGTCATATTATTGGACCATAGAAAAAGACAACTAGGAGAAGAATTAATTCCTAAGACACCTAGATTTTATTGGAGTGACGCGATCTAATTTCAAGTTTACCTATATGAGAAAAAAGTAGCATTGATAAGAATAACGGGAAAACATTAGCCAATTAAAAGATATAGAGAGAGGTAAACTCGAAAGGTTGGCCATGCTCAGACGTAAGAGTTGATTTTTTAAATGAGTACGTTTATAATTTTAGAAATAATTGAAGGGGAGATCCGAAGAAGTAGACCAAGATATGAATATATTTAAAAATAAAGACGATTACCAGAACGTATAACTAAGATAATAATGGGAAAATGGTGTCAAACAGGAGACTTGAAATCTAGGAATGAGATGCTGATGGTAATGCATTAAGCTTCACGTTCCATTATAACATGCGTCCCATTTCTCAATAAATACAACATTTATACTGCTAACACAATGAGATGCCAATACACCAAAAACACACCCAAATTGCTGACATTTTATGGGAGGCATTCAAGCAACAATCAGCTCTGTTTAACGCGTATCGTACTTAATGGACCACAGTGGAGGATGAATACTGGTACTGTTTTATCCTCCAGAAATTGCCATCTTATTTAAGGCTCTGCAAACCGGTTCATGGTTTGAAAATCAGTCAGAAGTTTAACCTTTGAAGCAAAGAAATTCCACTTCAAAATTCCTAGGTTTACGTTGGTACGAAAAAATTGCCACGAGAAAAAATCTACCTGCACCGGAAGTCGAGCCAAAGAATCAGAATTGACGAGCCAGAACTAGAGGCAATGCTCACGTGGGCCAACATGGACAGCAAATCGGAAAATGAGTCAAAGAAACTTAAGTTAGCAGCACAAATACCGTGCTTAGCTACATATATTGTAATATGGAGGATTGCAAAACAAAATATAGGTTTCTTGAATCCTCCGTGAACTGCTAGGAGAATAATTGAGCCTGAATATCGTGGTGACATACTTACTGGTCTGGCAATGCCAAGGACCGCGAATCGTTTCCTGGTCGGTGGTGGATTTATTCTCATGTTGATTACTATGTATTTTCATCGCCATTGCTTCAAAATGATAGAAAGTGATTATGTTTGTAGGTATTTTCTGTAAAATCGCATGCTAGCATTATAAACATCGGCATCGGTCGACGTGATATCGAGCAAGCCCTACGGTCTAAGTAGTCTTGCGGCTGGGAGAGAGAGGGTGGTGTGGAAGGCGGAGAAGAGCCGGGTCGAAGGGCTTGGCGGTTGGGGAGACGCGAAGCATACGCCTGACCTTAATTTATGCATGCTTCCTAGTGCTTCTTCTACTCCACCCCCTTCCCGCCCTCCCTTGTCCCCGCTCCCTCACTCCCATTTTCCTCGCGCCCACCCACTCCCCCCGTTCCAAGGGGTGGTTTTTTTTTCTTCTTCCCTCTCGGATCGCTTATCTTGTTCTTTTCACTTTTACACTCGTTCCCTCTTGTTCACGTCATCTTTAAAATCGGCCCATAAACCCTTTATTTCATAATCTTCTCTCAAGAGTACAGAATTTTGTGACAGCTGCATGGCTGAATCTACGGTTTGGATCATCTGTCCCTATTTTCCATATTGTGCGTATTTGAAGAATTCACGGGCCTAAAGAGTCTTAATTACCACCGGTGGAGTTAATTGTGTTATATTGATACAATCTTTATTTGTATCCAAATGATACAGTAAAATGCCATTATATAATCATAGGATGTTCTTCATTTACATATTTCATGCAATAGTTTTCCTGAGTTTCTTTGATGTGCTTCAGAGCTTTAATGGAAAAAAAATATAATGAGAGCATACTTTTTTCGTATTATTTTTTACAAAAATGTACTTTTGGCATAACGTACAAATAATTTGAAAACAAAAATTGCTTAAGGATCGCATTTGTATTAACTGTACCTGAAGTACATATTTTTTATCCTAAACACATTTTGATGTTTTAAAGATTATATTGACCTTTCAATGCTTTGAGGGAAAATAAAATAATATCTTAAAGGAAGAGAAAGGTAAATATTTTAAACTATACTACAAAAGAGGTAAAGAATTAATTATTAAAAATTTATGATTGGAATCTTCGAATTCCTCTTTTAAGAATTGAAGTATTTTGGCTCGACTGCTTGTAAATAATTTACTTATAATGCTGGAGCATGTTTAATCTCAGTTCTAAAGACAGCAAGAAAATATTTTCCATGAAAAAAGTTGGAAATGCCTACTATTCAAAATTTATATTCACATCTCCTATTCTCGCTCCAGGGTAATAACAAAACGGCTGGCATACTAGTTTCGTGTGATGCGTTAAGTTATTCCTAGGGTAAGCCTTGTCCTGAATAAGATCCATTTTAATTTACGAAACCATTAAGGAGTTTCTAGCTCAATTAGTCAGCCCAGAATGCCTGCGACAATGAGGCTTTCCCTCCCATCGTTCGGTCCCAACACTTTGAGCACTCATCACCAGCCATCCGACTTTAACGCCTTCCCGTGGCGTCTTCCCTTCAGGTGGGAGGGATGAAAGTGGGGGTGGGAAGGGTGGGGGGAGAGGGGGTTCAGTGAGAGGGGGGAGGAGAGTGGAAGGGAGAGGGAAAGGCGAAGAAGGATGTGGAGGGTTTCGACGAGGAGGCTTGGGAGACGTGCCTCGAAAAGCTCGAGTCATGCTGAGGTCGCTTCGAGGTTGCTTTCCCGTCCCACTCTCTCTCTTGCAGACTTTTCCAATGTTGGAAACAGGGTCGGGCAGAAAAGGCGTGGGAGTCAGTTGAGGTGAGGAGTGGAGATGTGAGCATCCCGATGCCGAGGTGTGGAGAGCGGAGGAAAAATAGACACCGCCCACGCCGGGTGCGGCGACTAAATGGGAGAGGACGAGGAAGGGGAAGGCGAGGGGAGAAGGGTCCGGTAGCCGAGTCCTACCGAGCCGAACAATTTCTACATCTGCCTAATACCCAGCAAGCGATCTCAAGGGTGTGGGCAGGGATCGAGTTATCACCAGCATGTACCACGACCATATTAGAGAGTGAAGTTAAATAAGCTTTGTAGCTTTCGCAAAGTATATTGATGCCTTACCCCAATCGGTACTATCCCTTGACTTTGGCATGACGTTATTGAAACTGGTCCGGATTTAGCATCAATTAACAGTGCAGAACTCAAAAAGTTAATTAGTGCAAATTCTACCTTTATAAAGTTATTACTACTGGTTTATTGGAAATAACTTACAAATTCTCTTCAGGAAGTGGGAATAAACCTGCATTTATTGCTCTATAGGCATTCCAACAATGCTAGAGAAACTGTATTAATTTTATTATTCAACTACGGAAATGGACAGCTATACAAGAGTTATACCAGAAAAATTCTCAATATGCTGTAAGAACTAGATGTCAGAGAAGAAGGAAAGCAATAGGGATATAGTCAACTGGTTGGCTCCTTTAAATATGGAAAAAAATGTTTTCCAACTCTCATTCGTTAGCTATCATGGTCTCTTATTATGCGCGGAAAAAGTGGCATTTTGAAACTGTCCGTTTTAAAGCCTAGTTTCCAAATTTGTTCAAGTAATCTTTTCTACCTTAAAATGTCGGAGATGAACAAACTATTTTTGATTTGGTCAGAAAAAGAACTGGCTTGAAGCTTACATAAAATATTGTCTACACTTGATTCAACGCGGCGGCCTGAAATTCAATCCCAATTGGTCAACAACTCATTCACCCTAACGAAGATGTCATAACAGCCTTTGAGGTACTTTTTTATCTTTGATGTATTTTTTCTTAACCAATTTTTAAGTCTGTCTGGTAGGAATCCCAAATAATGGCAGTTAGAGCAGCTGGAGAAACGGGGTCGATAGATTGCGTTTTGATTTACACGACTCCTAGGACTCGAAAAGCGGAAGGGAATTTTCATTTCCAGTGCTCTCAATGGCTTACTGTTAAGTCAAGTACCAAGGAATAATCAGCCATAGTTCGATTCAGACGTCAAGCCAAATCGCCACAAATATTGTGTCTCTTAAAGGTGCTCTACAATTAATGAAAACTTGTTTTTATATTAATTTAGCTTTGTGACCTAAAATAACAGAGAGCAAGGCTAATGTTAAGTATATTTTATCGCTGAATACTTATCTATGCATAATATTTAGTTCCCGCAAATTAGGAAGATATATTTGTTGTCGTTTAAGGCTATTAACTATCGAAACATTTATCTCTTAATCTGACCTTCAAAAAATCTACGTATGATAAGTAAACGGTGAATCACTGCTCAGGCGTCGCATCGATATTTGGACAGTTGTCCTAAAGAGGGTTGGTATTAAAAGTTTTAAGATTTAATGGGCAAAATTTTCAACATGTGAACGAAATAACTTAGCGAGCCATTAAGCATTTGTCATTCTACTCTGGCTCCTACTGGAGTTCCGTGTAGTGCTTCCTTAATTCGCATTATGTTCTTTACATGATGAACAGTACTGAGAGGAAACATTCCAATACCCCCAAAATTTACTTTCATTATTGATAAACCCGCCTATCATTGACGAAATTATTGGATAAAATATTAATAGATACTAATGGAATAAGAATTCATGAGAGAGCGATGTGAAAAACGATTCTCCGAAGGAAAATAAAGAGGTTAGTGGCATAATTTCAAGAAAACGGACCTTTCTGATCATTCTCATATTTGTCTTCCTTTCAATACTCCCTCACTTACTATCTTTTGTTCATTACTCCTGTCAGAGTCGTCAGACTAGCCTTTATTCGACACAGACTTTCAATTATGTTGAGACTGGAAACCTGTTTTCAAATGCTTTAAAATGGTCGTGTAGAAGAGAAAATCAATCAATGACAAAGCAGACCAATGAATCAACCCGTAAACACCTGATATCAATTAATAAATGTGTAATGTTGGTAATTTTTGCGCATTCAGAAGCCCTGGGGGTGGAGAGCATGTAACTTTGAAACGTTGGCAGTTATGTGGCCCATCACTTGGTCTGACTGTCGATGAAATTTTTTGCATTAAATTCACCGAAAAAACGTTAAATATTATATTTAAGCCGTATGTATCTTTCCACGCACATCAACAACCTCGATGGCATGTGTCCCTCGATGTGGGAATACTCAGATCTTCGCGGCCTCCGTACTTCCGAATATCCACCAATCACGTCATGCCCTCAGGCACAGCAGACTCGTTTAATCCTTCTCCTTCCGTCCCTTTAAAGCAAAAGCCTCGCTTGCTCGATCCCTTGCCTCTTCGTTTAGTATATCCTAACTGTCTGTATCCGTGGAGTGTAAGTGTATCACACCATCTGCGACGGATCGCAATCTAAATATATCCTAAACATCTGCTCCTCCCACCTTGCAATTAAACCCCATGTCCTCACACCCATCCTTCATCTTCCCACTCGAGGGCGGAGAGGAAACCTTTTCTCCAACCCCTCTCGTTCTGAAAGTATAAATTACATGGACGCCGTACTGGTCAAGCCACTGACATGGTACCTGTGTTGGGGTTACACACATTATCTGAAATCATCAACCCGAAGTGAGGTTTGTTAATGCTCTGCACTATGTTCATCTATGCAGTTATCAATTCACTATAACATTATTCTTTACTTTGTCGTAATTCATTAATTGCGTAATGTTTTTCGTCCTAGATTTCCATGATTTTCCTTCCTATTTAAGTTTACCATCATTATTGTTTATTTTTAAGAAGCTGGTGTGTCACAGCATATGCCCAGTAAGAATTTCTCTCCAATAAAGAGTTTTCATACACTTGTTTTCTATCATACTCCTGTAGGATCATCTTTAATCGATCGGGCGCTAACTTTGTGGAGTTAGGAGTGCATATTAGAGAGTGGTATTAAAAACATTTTTTGACTTTCACGCAGGCAAATTAAAGAAAATTGAAATGTGTGTTGGTTAAATTGATTTATAAATCAGCATTTGTAGCAGACGAAAATAGTACGTGGGAATATGGAATCCTTCTACCTAACCCTGAGGGAGTTCTCCTCTCTTTCTTTGTCGATTTTGCTTGTCCTTTAGGTATACATAGTGCGGGAATAAAAATTTTCCGGCTCAAAAATACACATTTCAATATAATTTGGTCTAAACTTCGAAAAATGAGCCAAAATCTCTTTTCATAGCTTAGTAATAATATTTTTATTTAATCTTTGCTATTATGGCTCGTATATTGAGTTCCTCCTCATAAAATTTGTATTTAAATGAAATTTGGTCAAGTGATTCTTTTCTACTAAAAAAAATATTTAAGTTACCACTCAATGACCCGCGATAAATGCTTCAGCCACCTCAATGCAGAGCGAATAATATGTCAAGAATATTCATCCCTCAATGGTTCCGCACTTAAGACTACGCCCAAGATAACGAATTCACGCCCCGCAAAATCTACTCCTCTGTCTTAAGATGTTTTCATGTTTTCTCATATACTTTAAAATCAATTATTCACCTCAGAGCGCTGTATTAAATCCTAAAATAAATGTGTAGGGTTTTCTCCGTATGGCAGGAAAAAAATAGTTAAATGATAACCTTTGTATGCACATGTAGCACATAACTTGGAATTTCAGTCATATGAAACAATATTTATGTGCCATCAATATATAGGTATTTACTTCATGTTACTTGCAGCTGCTAAAATAAAAATAAATAAAATTCGAATCTGGTTTCCATAATAACTCAGAAAAAATATCGCTCGAAACACCATTGAATATTTGGTGCCGATGGGATCCTCAGCGCATTTCACCTCTTTTTTTCACTTCAAGGGGGAAACCCTGCCTTGCCGAAATATTCCCCTCCACCACGCATCACTCTCTCATCTCCGTTCGGGGGCGGCCTAGAAACCTTGCTCCGCCCTCTTCTCTCCACTGTTCTCGCTGGTTCTGTATTAAGGCGCCCTGACAGCGGCGAAGGCAAATTAAGTAGGGAGGGAGGCAGAAGGAGAGAGGAGAAAACCTTGTTGTTTCGTCGGTTGGTTTAGGAACGAAGGAGAGAGGAAGGGAATGAGAGAGAGTAGGAGGAGAAGGAGGGGAGATAAAAGAGAGGGAGTGTGTGTGTGTGTGTGAATTATGGGAGCAGACGGATGTGATGAACACGGTGCGGGAGGGAGCGGCGCGGAGAAGTCATGTGGGATGTGGGGCGGACAAGGGTACTTTGTGACGTCACCCTCGAAATGGGGGAGGTTTGGATTGGAGACCGTCTCATTCTCCTGCCCATTGACTCCCGCTGAGGAGGCACGCCGGGGAGATAACACATGTCCCTGTCGTTTGCGGTCTCAGGAATCCCATGGTCATAGCTCGTAAAATTTTGGATGTAGAAGCGTTAGTTTTTCAATGTTCTACCCGAGAGAAAAAATATTTACTCGGCTCAAATTACAATGCTAATATTGCCTACCGTCAGCGTTGGTGGTCATTTGCACGATTAGGAACTGTTTGTACACATGCTGCGACAAGAAAGGCTTACACTGCTGGAAAATTGATGCATTTAAAAGTGGTCATATTTTTTTCTTTATTTCCTTACAAAATTAGATATAAAAAGAAAAACCTAACACTTTGTTGACTTTGTTGGCTTACATCGATGTATACTCCAGATAACCTCATTTCCTATTATTCGGGAAAGGATTTCAACTTGGTGGTAGAAAGTGGTAATAACCTCTCGGATGTCTTTCGAATAGCTATTAAGAATAATCTTGCCGAGGGGAGAGTCGATGCAATCCATGAGTGTTGTCACCTTATTATGAGTGTTTTCATCTTATCATTAGAAGAGCAAATATTAACCCTTTGAGTGCCGACTGATTTTCTAGGTACTATGCTACAATTGCCGAGGCATTTTTGCTTTAAGCTTCATAAGTAATCTGCAATTAGTTGCCATCTGTGAACAATCAGTGAAAAACCAGCATCTAAGAGGGACATTGCAGGAGGAGCGCTATCGCGCTCCTGGCACTTTTCGCAAGAGACAGGAGGAGCGCGATAGCGCTTTCCGGCACTCTAAGGGTAAAAAATAATAAATTTTATAAAATATAGTAAATTATATGTTTTTTTATCATTTAGCAGAGCACATATGTTAAATTTTTTATGAAGGGAAATTCAGGGTGGGTGAAGTTGTGTTGAGGGTCAATTATTCTTGCAATTTTAGAATGCGATATACGCAGAGTGTAATTCTGTTGTTTTATAGAGTTTTATTTCGCAAAAATGCCTTCCAATGCCTGATTTGATCCATTCAAATTATCCCTTTGAATTACTCAGTCCTTATTAGTTTTCAATTTATCTATAGGGATGTATCAAACAGGGTGAAGGTGGAATGTAAGTGTAGACGAGAGTTTCTGAAGTGGATAAATAACTTATTGAAGTCAATGAGGTGAAGCAATACAAGGGTGCTGAGCGTAATGGAAAGATACAGCATGTATTACATCCATTCCTATGCTCTAAAACGAGGATTCTAACGATGATGAGTTTAAAAAATTTGAGCAGTGTAATTTTATTTATGTTTGGATTGAAATTCAATAATTTTCAATTTCTGAATAGTAGATATACTGCCTGTAAACTGAGACGTAATTTAAAGTATAACTACTGTAACTCTGTCCACCCTATCACATGATAACATCTTCAGGTTTCTATTTCATCGAATACGTGGGATCTTCAGATTCCCATTGATGTGGCATTAATTGAATAGACCGGCAGTGCCACGGTGAGCTCCAAGCCCAATTCATAAAACGCGTGTAAATAATAGTAGATTTAAAAAGGTTAAATGTTAATCTGAAAAAATACAGAGTATATAAGGACTTTAATTTAGGATAGATGAAGTTTTTTGAGACTTCAACGCTTAAGAATAGCCCTTTAGTGTCCAGGAAGAGCTAGAAAGAGTTTCTTGGAAAAAATATTATGCATGGTAAAATTCCAGGTGTTATTCTATCCAGTTCCTATCTTAGAATAGCTACTGGAAGGTCCATTGGTCAAGGAGGAATAATTGAAGGAATCGCTAGACTGTCAATGTGATCTAAATCCAATAACTATCCAGTGAGCTACAGCAAAGGAGTGAGGCAGAGGGCTTCAAACTATTTAATTAGAGCTTTGGGTGCTTTATCGTTTATTTATTAACCATATTCTTCTCATTAAAGACGTTAACTAGTCTTTCTCTTTCGTCATTTTGTTTTTCAGTCCGAGTTCCGTACACTGCTTCCCTATTTTCCATCCCCCAACACTGCATTACAGTCTCCCATTAAGATGATGTTCTCATTCTCCGTCACTGCTCCATGAACCCTTTCCTCTTGATTGCAGACTTATTGTATTACTTCACCTTTACGACTGGACGACGGCATGTGGACCAGTGTACTGTCAGATCACTGTGTCCATAGGCTCTCATTCCAGCCACACCATAAGGATACTCTCACTCTACTGCCTGACCGGCTTAAATCTTCCGCCCCATTTTTCCGTCTCCATGATGCTTTCAAATGATGATGATTTATAAACCTTCTCACTATACATTTCAACATTTCACCTGCAAAAATATTATCCTGTACACGTCTGTTGTCCTAACACCCCTTGATACTCGCCCATGCGGCGGCTCGCAGGGTAGTATGTAGATGTAGATTCCAACACCTGCGATCCCCATGTCGTCTCCCGAATATGTTAATCGATAGTATTCGATTCACTGATCCTCTGCTTCCATTCATAAGATCTCACGGACTCCAAGGATATCTACCTCCAGACTCTGCATCTCCATCTTCGAATTCTCCAGCTTACCGCTCACCCTTAAGACCTCACAGTCCATCTCTCTATCCTGCGCTATGATTAATGTTCCCCTTTTGGTAGTCCCCATCCGAAGATCCGATTGGGAGACTATTTAACGTCCGGAATTTTATACTGGAATCAGTACGAATTCGCGAAAATATTGGTAAATGCAAGGATGAACCATATAGAAAGACCAATGTGATGGTTTCCCGCTGCCTTTCACAATGCAATGCCTTTGGCATTCCATTCCATGCAATTAACTCTCGCCCCAAGCTGTGGAATATGACAACACTCAGATAACCTTTATCATCGCCTTAAGTACCTTCTCCTCAAACACTTGCCTCTCAGCAATACTCAAGGGTATTAGCTACTGGTCTAGTGGAGTCGGGCAATTTGGGCTGCTCATATGGTGGCTTGCTGCCAAGATATTATCCATTATTATATTTTTCCAAAATAAAAAAAATCAATTGTATGAAAAGTCAAATAAACCTTAGACTCTCAGATTGAGATTACAGTACCTTTGGTAACGATAAAAATCGATTAAACTCGTCAGTTCACCAGATTTAAAAAGGTATGGGAAATTACCGAGTGTTCTCTCATCATCCTCCATATTATCCTGAAACCCATGCAATAGGAATATTTCCAGTCTAGTTACTGGGAATATGCCTAAGTTTCAGAACTGTAAACGTTCATTTTTGAAGTACGATGGAAAAAGCGTTGTCCTTCTTCACGGATACATAATTATTCTAGGTACCTACTAGGTGAACTAGAGTCAACTCATAGACATCTTCAGGAGTGAACGTTGATTTTTATTTATTAATGTCTATAGTTACCAGTCGTCCATACCTAAGTGTACAATGGCACTCAGCCCTGTCCTTTCAAGGGGTGGCGAGACGTGAGGAATGTGTGATGAATGACTGGGAGGTGGAAGAAAAGAAGAGGAAAGAGTGGAGTCGAGAGAAAGAGACGCGGGCAGGAAAAGGTTTAAAGCGACGCTGCGCGGTGGAGCGTAATGGTTTCGAATCTTTTTTTTCTTCTGGGATGTGCGTTGTGCTTGAAGGGGGAGAGGAAGAGATGGCTCCGTGGGAGAGAAGTGTGCTGGGTGGGAAAGGGTGGGGTTGTAGGTGAGAGGAGGGGCTGGACGAACGGGGGAATTTGAAGTGGGGAATGGGCCGCAGGCAGGGAAGTGGGGTGGGAATGATGAGTAACGAGAGTGAGAGAAGGGAAGGTGGTGAGCCGGATGTGTGGGGGTTGGGAGAGGGTTTTTTTTAAGGAAGGAAGGAAGTGGGGAGGAGTCGAGGGGCGAGTGGAAACTCACTTCACTCCCCCTCGGCTTCGCACACCCAAGACTAATGAACGTGTCGTCCATTCCCTGTGTTTTTTTTAGTTTGGACAGTGTCAGTGTGTGTAAGGCAGGTTTCATGATGTCTGGCTGAGAATTACCTCGGAAAAATAGTCGATATGTACACCATCTTCATCCGAAGCAACAATACACGAATGAAATGCGAATAAGCTTGGTGGAATGTGGGAATATTTAAATGACTTAATTTTTTTTAAATTTCGCACTTTCCTTTAGAAAAAACAAGTCGACCATGCTCAACAATATTGCGATATTTTCAATATAATAGTACTTAAGCAATGGCGAGTTCTTGTTCATGCAGTTTTGAGTTACAATTTTACGAGGAAAATTAATATAGTTTGATTATTCTCACCCCTTAAATATTTATAAATCATAACCTCCCATGCTTTTCACTCCCACCCAGCATTCTCCATATTTCGTATAAAATAAGAAACGGTGTATACTGAGTACGATTTTCAGAATACGATAAACGAAGTATACATTGGCAATGAATAGGAGAGACTCATTTGGAACCCCACGCTAAAAAGAAGAACTATATGGATTGAGCATACCTAGGGGCTCAGAGAATTTTCAAGGTATATTTAAGGGGTTTCTAAGAGAATATACAATTTTAGGTAATTGCATTTGTTCAATGTGCTGAGAAAAGGTAAAATATCAAACAAAGGATTGAAAAAAGTTCTTGTAGTTCAGATTATCTCTGAATTTATTTGTGAACAGTCACCTATGTTCAATAAACTCTCTTGTAATCAATGGAATTCCATCATTGTCATTCTATGATTCAGAATGACTCCAGATAAGCTAAAGTCTATGACAGTTGTATACACTCTATGCTCATATTGCTACAACTGCTTTCACTAATCTTAGGTGAATTACATAATGTTCATTAACATACCCTCTTTAAGGTGAAAGGAGGTAGAGGAAAAAAGGAGGGTAAGATAACTTGATGTAGAGGCACCTTCCAATTTGAGAGATAAAAGAAGGACCTGAAATTGGATGAAATAGAGGGCTGCAAACAAACCAGTTGTCGGATCGGTGACCCTTTGACTCACTTTTACTATACGCCAGTCTAGTGGCCTTGGTTCATTTTAAGCGGAAATGATGCAACTGGGCGAAAAACGAATGTACTGAATGAATAGTTATCTTTTTTCACACAGGACAATGCTGTTGAAAACAATTATTGATTCAATTGCAGAACAGCCTTCGTCATCAGGATAATAAAAGTTAGAAGGAGGATGCTGGTGGTTTTACATTGCTAAATGTTTCTCATTGTTGAAGCGGTCATCACATATATTTTGAGTTTCTGAAGCCTTACGTAAGATAAACCCGTTTCCTCTGTATTTATGTTTTTGTTTTCAGCTTGTATAACTGTGGCTTCTTTTGAAACTCTCTCCCAATATCTGGTCGCACAGGAGAGAGCTTAAGTAAATCAATGCGATGGCCAGTGAACTAGATAATCTTTTACTTAATTTATTCGCCGGGAAAACCTGAAATGTTTAATTTACTAATAAATGTTTCGTCATTACCTTCCTCTACGTGCCAAAACTTAGGCACGTGTTTCCTTCACGGTGAACCTTCCTCCACTGTCCTCTTCTTTCCTCCCACGATCTCCGCCCTCACAGCATTTTATTGCATATATTTTCAGTCAATGCATTGGCCAAATGAAGTGGTACGCAGTCCTGCGCACGGGTGAACAAGTATATCTTTTAACTTGACCGGAATGCGAGCCTGGATCTCCCAGTGTCCTGTGAGTAGGTTTGTTAGCCTGTAGCACCACCATGCGATATTAGTTCGAGGCGAGTTGCGGTGGAGACGAGAACGCCTAGTATGCATACCCCACCGAGCACATCCGATCGGCAATTGGGAAACCCGGGTATAAATCCCGGTCAAGACGATTGATTTTTTTACGGCTAATTTCATCCCCTTGGCTTTATAATTTCTCGGTATTTCCTGTCACAAGCTCCCGCTGTCCTCCCATCAAATGATCAATTAACATTTTATTTTCCATTAATAATTTTCATTTAATTGGTTTGTAATTTTTGGTGAAAATGTGACGAAAGTGCATCATCTCTCGCATTTGCGGGGCGGGGAGATGTTGATACCATCATTTCACAGTGACCACTGTGAGAGCCTGGAAGGCGCCCTAGCCTTGAGGGTACTTAACACGCTCAGGCGCAAGGCATTTATTTCAAATAGGAAGCTATGAACGAGCAATCCAACAGGAAAGCTGCAGAAGGACTTCACTTTTCCAGTGCTTTCCAACAGACTTATGAATAAGAGGAAAGTACCCCCACCATAAAGGGTTCGTAACAGACAAATTTCAAGCTATCCGGGACTAGCCACGGAGTTCCACTTTTTACGGATGCAATGCACACATGTGCGAATTTCCACAGAGAAAAAATCATCCGCCTTGAGGGATCCGGGTTCGAATCTCGGTCAAGGCGGATGATTTTTCTCTGTTGAAATTCGCTCGGTTCGTAACAGCCTTTTGAAGGAAGCCGCATGAATTGCAGCCGAATGTAGTGATTGACTTAGCATTCTGCCGTACTAGGTTTGTACTTGACTCTTCTAAGAATAGATTATAATGGCAGAATAAACCTGCTGAAATCGTGGCATGGCATCATTTAAGATATTACCGGAATGAGTACTTTTAGAGACTTACTGAAACTCTTCTTTTTCGAGTAGTGTAATAGCATTCGAAGTGATCACTACCCGAAATATTATTTTTTAATAATTTTTGTAAATTATTATCCAATCAACAGTGGTTACCAGTCTACATGTATTTACGATGGGAAAATTAATAATTTTGTAATTATCATGGTGGTTTCACTTAGAGACGATCAGTTTCATCATATAGGCCAGGAGTAGGCAATTATTATTGCCCTAGGGCCGTGATTGGAAGTGGGTAGAGCATTTTAAAACTGATTGTATTAATTAATTTATTTTATATTTCATTTTATATTAATGAATTGCATTATAATAAATAGATAATGCAAAAAAAACAATACGGGTTCATCGAAAATGATTTTAAAATTCAATTTAGATGCAAATTTTACATAAGCCTGCAAAGGGCCTTCAAATTTTTGTCATGCACAGCGGATCTATTCTTATTTTGGTTGATTTTTATGTAAGAAATACTATGCTCACATATGTGGACCCCAGAAGTCAAGGGGTCTATGTGACATTTTTGAAAAAAATAAGTTAGGTACAGGAATGGGATGTGAAATTATTAATCTTTTAGGTGGTAAAGGGATCCAAGTGATTTTCTTGGCAGGTGCTGCTATCTAGGGTAATGCCTCTTAACTACTTAGTGGGTTGTACCAAACATTTTCAACTTTGACTTAAGTTTTCTCTAAACAATGGTTTTGTTACTTAGAGCCCTTGACTTCTGGGGTCCTCATATGTATTCGTTGGTCCAAAAATAGAAAAAAATCTCCACCCTGCTTTGGAAATTTGTTAATCTGAAGAAAAAATATATTGTGAAAATTACAAAATGCTTATTGACTCAGTCATGATGTATTTTCATAAGCTACGTCTGAAAGTATCAAGTTAATCAGAAATGCCATCAACTGCTTTTACTCTTTCCTTTGGTACAAGTTAGTCCTGTCTCACGCTCATGAATATTTTTTCCATTCTTCTGAGTTATCGTGTGAGTTATTGTCACCTGGAATATGATTCTGCGAACTTGTCTTTATGGGAGTCATTCCTTTACCACCCTAACCTTTCGCTTCCTCACCATAGCTGGAGGCGAATCCACTCATCTCTTCTACCATCTCCTTGCCACCATTGACAAACCTGCCCCCAAAAACACCCCTTCCATTATGGCTGCATCCTCCTTTATGTCCCTTACCCCTACACCTCTTCTTCCCTCTTCTCGTTTCACCCCTCCCTACCTCACTCCTCGACCAAGCCTCTCCCTCGACTCGTCATAACTTTTATTGCAAACCTCGCACTAACTGACTGTGCCCGACCCACCTATATCCCTTCCTTCCTCTTGCTCAAGTGCCTGGTTTAAGGGTGGTGCGACGGGCCATCCCGCGTCGATGATGAATTCTGGTTTTACCCGGGGTTGTATGCATGGATCTTCATTTCCAGTGCTATTAGTTTTCTTCATCTTCAAACTTTTTGGAAACGTTTTAACACAAAATATATTAGAAGTTCTCCATTCATTCTATTGTTAGTTAGGTGCTTCGCACATAATATCATATATTTTCTTTTATGACATTTATAGCCTTCGACGGTTAAAACTCTGGTGTCATAAAAATATTCAGCCTCATACATTAAAGTGGTAGTGACATTTAAAATATTTAAAGTTCTGTATCTTTCCCATGTTTTCAGGTCTTTGCATTTAAAAGTTAAACAACAGTAAAACATTTTTGAGTTTTTTTGGTGCGTAGAGTATTTTTAACAAGAACCTTAAGGTTTCAATCATCCCACTACGAAAGTCGTCAGGAGAGTAATGGATTCAGTAATATTTGTATTTTTTGAAGAGACATCTTTACCTGTAAATATTTTTACAGTTATAATGTTATTTTTCAATTTGTTCTTGGATAACATATGCCCTATTTGAAAACAACTCTTTGCTGCAGCGTGTTTTAGTTATTGAAAATTTAACTCAGTTAATGGGGGAAACTTGAATCACTTAGACTCTAAAAATTAAAATCAGAGGAGAGGACGTTGATTTTTGACATTACTTTGGATCTACCTGGAGGGCAGAGGTTATTGTTGATTTTATCCACATAAATTTATCATTTCCATTAAGCTTGTTTATTTATCCAAATCATTTAAAATTATTTAATATAACGGTATTATATTTTTTGGCCGATTTATAAATGGCGTCATTCCAAAATTCATCGTAAACGATCACGAGAATCCTTTTGCTGATGTCCTATGTCGGTCTTATGTTTTGTACTTGCTGAGGATTTCTTAGCAGTTAAAGATCATTTCATAAGCTTTAAACGCGTCCTAATTGACAACTGCCAATGAAATATATCTTAAGAATTAGATATTTGTAGATAGGAGTTGCAAATATTTCCATTCTTGCTGTTACGGTATGGCTGGAATGTCAATTACATCACGTTTCAACGTTACGGACACCCTGGTACCCAGTTTGTCGGTGCAACTTTAAAATATTGAACCTGAGTTTTCCCCGGAGACTTTTACCTTCTGTGATTTATAATGGTGGGTCACCGGTAAAAGATGCAGTGAAAATAAAGATGTAATACGATGTGAGGGCAAAGGCCTTGTGGTGAATTCCATGATAAATTTCATAAGTGTGTTCATTTGTATTTCGGAGAAAATTTGAATAAATATTTATCTTGGGTTGAAATATAATGACTGTGGGAATTCTGACAATTGTCAAAGCTGAGTTAGTTAAATGATAAAATTTATTATCATTTAAAGTGCACGGTCGATAAAAAATACGTGTCGGAGGTTATATTGTACGAGTGAAAGGAGTTTGCTGCCACCGTTCGCCCAAACTTTTTTCCCTCTTTATTTTACTCGGTCCGCTCACGAAATGGCTCCATGGTAGCCCAAAAATAACCGGTTGGTGTTTCTACGCCAGTGAGGGCATGTATTGACCCACTCAACGGGGAAAAATACACTATCGCTCCACGCCATCAGCTCCGTGTCGAGCTTCCACTTGCTACACATAACCCGAGATAGGGGACGCTGGCTGTGATTCGCTTCCGTTTTCGATCAGAAAGCTGCTTCATATATGTATGAAGATATCTTATACATAATATTTTTCCAGGAAATATAACGTTATGGCGAAGGCCTTGTACTAAAACGTTGACGAAATAGGTATTTTCTGCCAACTCCTCCACCTCTGGGTGTATGTATTGATTTCAAAATTGACTCTCGTAGCTTGCAAATTTTTTGGCCTGAAGTCCATGATTTTTTAGTATAACTTTGTTAGTAAATTTAATAGTTTTATGATAGGTAATTTTGAAGATTTTATAATAAGTAGTTTCCGTTAGTATTTTACTTAAAGGAGTTTTCAGGCTTTTCCGATGGAACATTAAATAGAGGAGCTTTCGAAATATAAGTCTTTAACGGGTAAATCAGATGAAGGATGACATGTAATAACTGTGGTTAAGCTGGTGAAAACCGTAATTATTGATAACTAATTTGAAGGTAAATTTTTAAAGAAAAAATATTTGGGCACGAGAGTTGAATATAAACTCCAGAAAAATAAAAAAGAAAACCCTGAAGGCATAGATTGTTTTCTTTCTAATGAAAATTTAATAATTTAAATTTGACGAAATTTCGATTTCAAAAACATTATAGAGAAACGCACTCAAACGTTTTGTTCTCTAAATAATATTTTAATAAAATTGACCATAAAAAGTGACTGATGATAAATAATAGGATTTTACGACTGAAAATTAATAATCCTACTATAAAATGTATATATATATAATGTCGAGATGTTCTTTTGATTACAACACTGATTCCATGACTAATGAAGCATTTGCGCTTCAGTACGAGAACGTCAACCGTGATTCCGTGTTGAAAGTTCACTACAATTTATGCTATTGACCTTTATGGGGACAGAAAAATGCAATATTATAGCACTCAGTATAGCTAATTGAATCATGGAAGTATGCATTTTGTGATGTAAACTGCCTAAGATATAAATGGCATTCAAAAAACTCATTAGTAATTGGACGGCAAATTTGGAATCCGAAGGAATAGAATTGATTGAAGGGGTGTAAATAATCTTGAAAGTTTTAGGCTGGACACAGGATGAACTCCAGAATGTCAAGATGTATGCCAATGCCGGCATTTATGCCTATCATGTCTTTGTGACTTCATAATTAAATAATTTTTTTTAATGAATGGTGATAAATCATTAGCGCTTTAGTGTAAAAAAATTTCCATGATTCAATTTTGTAACAATTTATGCCTTAGACGTCTAAATGGCGAGTAAAATGCAATATTGTGGCACTCAGGCTGGCTAGTAAAATCGTTGATAAGTATGCATTTGAAAATATAGTACTTGCAGTGGATAATGATGGTCCGAAAAAACTCGTTAGCGAATGGACGGTAAAATTGGAATCCGGAGGATTGGTATAGGTGGGAGAGGATTAATTGAGGCTGGGTGTAAGGGGTGGGGTATATAAAATGGTTTGTTTGGGGGGTTGTGTTGGGAGGAATGGGAGGGAGAGGCGGAGGGTGGGAACTTCGGGGTGGGCACGAAGGAAGAGGGTCGAGGCGCAGCGCGAGTTGGCCGCGAGGGGGTGGGACAGAGCTGCAGGGACTGGGACGGGGTGGAGGGTCGCGAGAGGTCGTAGAGAATGAAAGGGGGCGGTGGTGAGATACGAGGGCACTGTCGATTGGACATATACAAAATTTATGCTCATTGAGTGGTAAAAAAAAGAAATAAAGTTCCACTGCTACTGGCGCCGCTCTCGCGTGGAATGTTGCTACGGTCCTCGTGCCATTTGTGTTCATGCGTGTGTGGACCCCAACCCCGGGTTAATAAATCAGGCTAATTGAGCACTAAATTCTCATCTCGTCCCCTGCGGAAATATAGCAAGGAAATAATGAGCGCGAGATTTCGACCCTCTCTCTCCCCCCACCCTCACTCCATCCCTCCTGGCAATCTCCCTCTCTCCCGTTTTTCCACCTCTTTCCTCCTCCCTCCCCTTATGAGTCCTCCCGCACGCAAAAATCGTGTGTGGCGTTAATGCTTCCTTGAAAGCGATTAGAGTGTCTTCTTCTATCTCGCGAACCCAGTTTATTTGACCGCCATCGAGATGGTCTCTATGCATTTTTTTCAAAGCTCACTTAACCTCAGTCCTAAGATTATTTTCCCTCGCCTAGTTGCTGATGCATTCACTACGAATGAAAATATTTTATGTATCAATTTATGCATTTTATTTTAAATCCTTAATTTACCCAATTCCCCAAATTATTATTCTCTCCACCTAGCTACTGATATACTCATTCAATGAAATGGAAACCATTGGAATCGAGATATCACCTGAAAAATATTTCCATTAAAATTTATCTTCGATGTAAGAATAAAACATTTTAATTGATTTATCGAACTCCGCTGTCATCTACGAACGCAATTGAAATAACTGACACGGATGCGATTCGGAAATCCGTGGAAATGAATTATGAGGATTGAGGTGTAAAACAAAGCAGTAATTGAATGACATTTGGTAGGTGAATGTGACATTCTCACTAGGGCATTAAACGAGGAGCATGAAGTAAATGTAAGTGTATAAATAGAATAAAATCATTAAAAGAAATTGATTGATATATATCGTGCACAGGGGTGAGTGACAATATCATAGAATTTAATGAAAAAGAGTATCCATAGAGGGAAAATCATCACGACCTCTTTAATGCCCATTGGGTTTTAAAGTATATACATAACATTTTGGAACTATCCAAGGATATTTGAATTCATGCAGTAAAAACCAAAATTAATTACAAAAGTAAACGATTTGACTCTGTATGCTTACACAGACTGTATTTTTATCATGAGAAGTAATACAATGGATATTTTGCGATGAGTTAAGTTGGGGTCCGTCAAATATAAAATTATTTGAAACTATCTCATGCGATGAAATATGTGAAATCGAAATATTTTTAATTGAAACCGAAGTATTTTATAAATTTCGGTAAAAATTTTTTAAAAGGAATATGTTACGTTGGAAGCATAGAAGCTACCACCTCTCTAATTCTCTATCTGTGCCTTTCAAACGATACCTGAAGCGCTGGTTCAGATAGCCCTAGACTCTTCCTCATTTTTATAAAACTCAATGGTAAGCATTTAATTGAATAGAAAGAAGTAGATTGAAAACTTCTCTGCCATATTTTCACAATTATGTTCTTTCTAACTTCACAGTCCTGAATTAGTTTTACCTTGCATTTACTAAAACAGCTACTTTCCAGTGCTCAAAAACTACCAGAGAATTAAATTATTAACTCTTTTGATGCAAACCAACTCAGACTCTTACTTACTAGCCCATGACCTCCAACTACTGTACGTAAAGCATCTACTTACTTTAGTGATGAAGGTAATCAGAAAGAGGTCTGTGAATATCAGGCTAGGAACAAGTTTTCCATGAAAAAGCCAAATGTATGCTAATTTTAAGTCCAAATCCAGTTGCTTGCCCTTCTAATATAAGGTTTAAACAGACTAAGGCTGCATATCGCAGTAAATTTTCCTGTTACTTGATACAGGAATACGAATTTGAAATCTTCCTTTAAAAGTACACTGCCTTGCCTTAGTTTTTCAGTCAATCTTCATTGTAGACCTACAAGGTTTTTGTTTTGTGGAATTCAGGGATATACTAGTTCTTACAATGCATTTATGGCATTTTGATGAATATTTATCAAGATGTAGCGTGAAAGATTTCACCCTACAAAAGGGAAACAGTATGACACCCGATAATGTAAAGAAATAGATCCTTCCAGGCCCCGATTGGGGTTGGGAGACGTGAGGCAATAGTAAGCGGCAGAGTCGATAGCGGCGTCCTGCCTTCAGTTTTTCCCGGCCTCGCTTATTAATTGGCTCCCGGTTGTTAAGCACTCGTCATACGATTCAGCCGAAGGATTGACGGCGACGAAATCATTGCAGCGGCAGCAGACGAGTGGATGGGCTTGGCCTTTGTCGACGGCCCACCCTCGCTGGTGCCACTTGCCAGAAAAAGAATTAATGCCGGGATCCGCTCCTTCCCCTCTCTTCATTCCGCTCCCGTTCTTTCCCCATCACGTGCCCGCATCTCTAACCGGGAGAAACAGCGCCTCTCTTTCTCCCATCACTCGCGCCCAGCCACATAGTCCTTACACTAACTGTAACTTCCCCCTTCACTTCTGAAACCAGCCGTCTCTCTCTCCCATCGGAGCCCAAACCATGGCGACGCGAAGCTTCCCGGAAAACACCGACCACTCGCACAACACACAACACACACACACACAACACGCGAGTCTAATGTCGCTCCCCCTTATGAAAGGCGGGCTTCAAGATGCATGATACGGTGTCACCACGGTTTCAGGGACTCTCCCTCTGTCTCTCCCGGACTATCCGGAGCGAAATGAATAATTGCGCCCGCGGGAAATAACCCCTACGATATACCGAGACCCAATTATCAGCATTAGGTCTCCATTGTCTACCCACTCCAGGCAGCAGGAAGAATGAGCGCCCCTCGGTCGTCAGTTGTTGGTGGGAATGTCCGTCCCTACCTGCCTCCAATTCATCCCCCTCTTCCCTCCTCTTCCTTCCCCTTTCGCCCCTTCTGCGTTAATTCCTCACTCTCTCCTTCCCACCACCCTTCCACCCATCGCCTTCCCGCCGCAGACTTAATTTATCCTGCTCTGGGTCCTCCTCTTCTCATCCCAATCTCCGTGGTGTCAAGCTTTCCCATCATTCCTCTTCCTTTCATTTTCCTTCCTCTCCCAATCTTTATGTTATTATCATTCTCTCGCGTTCTTTATTGCCTAGAGAGAAACGCAGTTTCCTGTGCGTTAGGAGTGTCATCTCATCATTCTTGTCGAGGGCGGCCATGTGAGATTTTTGACTCGCGCGAGTCGTTTACAAGTGTCCAACCTCAACCTCCTCGTATTTACTCTGCTAATAGTACGGGAATGCCAACCCGTGGGCCACTGAAGAAATTTATAGTGTAAGCCTCCAAGTTGTTTTGTTTTCCCGTGCTCATGTTGAAATTAAAAATAGACTATACGGAATGTTTTAAGACAAAAGAGCAAGATTTCGGTCACATTATAAGATTGCAATCACGCAGTGCATTAACGAATTCAGTAATTACCTTGCACTTCCGTCATTATTAAATTCTCAAATTATTTTTTAGCAGAATCTTCCAAATTTAATCCGGTATCTTATTACGTAATTATCTTTTGCAAATTATCATTTGCATATTCCTTAATAGCCACGTTATTCGCATATAGCCTAAATACGTATCTCTTCTAGGTAGATTTTTTTAGGAATTATCTTTCAATATATTATTTTCTGAACGCTAGGATATCGCGAGTTTTGGTTCAAGTGCCAGTTAAAACTAAATTTTGTACTACCAGCGAAATAAAAATTAATATACAATATGAGTGAAAATCTAGTTCCATTGGATTGCCACTTTTACTCGCCAATTGGTAAAGCAGTATCACCAGCTTTTATCGATTTATTTAATTTATTTTTTTAGTAAAATATTACAGCTATACTCAAGCTCATAGATTTTTATCTTCTATGATCTTTGACTTAACTTACTACTCTCTATTTGGTTACTATATTATCAAACTCCTGAGGGCAGAGGCATAAAACGTACTTCCATAGCTTATTAAAAGTATCAATATAAAAGTTGTACTGAGAAAATAATAGAATTCATACGTTACGAAATAATCTAATAGGCATTTTTTTCTTATTAAAGATAGGTTGATTGAATGACGGATTAAAGGTAGTCAAGATACAATTACACAAGTGTACAAGATACAATACGAGATACAATTACACGTGTGTAATTGTATCTTTACTACCATGATACTGCCGACACCTTGATAGATCGGTATGTCTTAATCTGGCCCTTAATGGTCTTTTGACTTCTTTCGCACTACATCGATTGCTGGGGCCACCATACTATGGCTCCGACTACAGTGGTGCTGAAGGACTCCAAAGCTTAATAGTTAACTCCTACTCGCATTACTTCTGTTTATTTGTTCTAGTTGCCAGTTTTTGCTCTACTTTATGTGTGGAAACCTTTTAGTGGGTTTTCAGATGGTGTTTTTCATCAGCGTTGAGTGCTTCTGCACTTCTTCTCTTCTTCTTCTCTGTGTAGAAAATATGAGGCTCAAGGATTAATATGTTACCCTATTGCTATAAATAATCCTAATTGTCCATGAGGGGGATTTAGGGTGACAACTAGGTCTTAAACTTCACCATGTCGACTACACTACAACGGCCAAAGAAGAAGCGCAATAAAATGTGGTTCTAAGTAGCTATCCCATTAGGGCTACGGAAAATACCTTGTACCTTGACACAATATATTGATTTTGATAACACTGATGTACTTACGATATAAATTCTTTATCATCCCAGAATATGAGGAGAAGCTCAGGGTATAATGAAGAACCTGAAAAGCTTCGACGGGGAGACGATTATACCTTCAAAACTGCGTGTAAAGCAGTTATTTAATATCTTAATAGCCGGTTAACGGTCCTTTAATACTATATTTATTTTTTTAGTTGCGGATATCAAATATGCAAATTTTCTCCATTGAATTGATTTATGCGTGAAATATTTATAGAAACTTTTATAATGTACCTAGTCTTATTATAATTTTCATATGTGGGAAGTATCTGTACCAGCAACGTTAACTCCTGATAACGGATCTTAGTTTCAGGGCTTCTATTTACATACCTTTTCAATCTATAAGAGTCAGGCTTATATGCTAATCAGTGAAACAAGTGCAAATGATAAGTCTACAATCGCGAATTTAAACTTATAATAGTCATAGATCTTATGAGTGCAGGAGTTCAATCATTAGCCCCATTGACATATGAATACAATATCATACAGCCACCGAGGCTAAAGATATAGAGAACCATTTTTGTACAGCTAAGCTTTTATTATAATAATTAATATATGATATTTGTTATCCATATTTACTGCTTCAGTAAATGCAATTCTTCAGACTTATCCGAGCAATTAAGCCTTGCTATATTAATATGCGAATGAATCGGTGATATTGCTTCCAACACTATCATATTATGCTGGTGTATAACTGATGGGAAGGGAAAAACGTGGAAAGAGCGAATAAAACTATGTTTATTAAACTTTTTGAGGAGTAATTTCCATGATTAATTCTATTCCCGCGGTATTTTCATGGGCCATATATTGGCGCAGGCTCATAACATATTCTACCTTTCTTTCGAAGAATTTTATCTCCTCTCTCGATCGTTTATTTTTTATTGCCCTTTTTTCGCGCGGTCGTTACATCTCCACCTTCCTCTTTGCATATCCTCTCCTCATTTCGTGCTTAACTAACGTTCCTCCTATCCAAACTGACAGAGATCTTCTATCCAGGGTACTGTTTTCAACCGATCTCAACACCCTGTGCTTCCAAAATGACCTCCTAGCGTCGCGATCGTCTGAGAAACGTTCGTAATAAAGGATTTCATCCTCTTTCTGGGTGAAAAGAAAAAGGAAAGGAAATTAGTGGCTAAAAAGCATGAAGGTGGCTGAGAAATGTCAGGTAGCCAAGGAATAAAAGCAGTGAAGCAGATATGAAATGTTCAGGACGGAATAGAAAGCCAGAATATTGTAAGCGTATAGAGATGGGGCGAAAGGTTTTGTCAAAAGTAGGATTCTAAGTCATTAAGTGGATCAAAATGGGACTGAGAGTCACGAGTTTAGGAATGAATGAGAACGACTAGAAGGTGACAATGAAAGACGGGAACTACAATTTTATTCGTCCAGTAGAGGACTAAAAGAATATCTATATATTTCATGCTGGTTTCTTTTACGAATGATGACTATGGTGTTCATGCTCATCAGGCTGATGTTTCATTCTCAGACTTTCAGATTGTTTTTTAAATAGATCTACTGCAAATAAGTTAAAAATTATTATTTTGTTTAAAAATTTTGCTATCGCTCAATAAATGCGTTAAATATCTACCTATTTCGAAAGACAACGCCTTATTGCAACATCCAGATGTTTCTGTCCTCTGCTGCCTCCATCAATTCAAGATAACTTCGGAAAACCTATCGGCTCTTTATTATTTTATATATTTCTTCCTCTGATTTCATTTCCCTTTTTTTCAGAAACTTCCTTTCTAAAATTGCAGAAAGAAATGGGTTTTGTCTTATTTTATGATCAACAGATGTAAACTTCCTTCTTTTCATAGTTTTCAATTATCTTCTCTGTTCTCATATCTCCTTTAGTACTTCCCCATTTGTTTTCCTACCCATTCATCTCACACGTGTCATTCTTCTCCTAATCCACATATCATCTATTTATAGTTAGATTCTCTCCCTTTTCTCAATGGTCCAATTTTCTCTCCCATACAGTAACGTGCACCATCAAAAGATTTTGAAAATATTTTTATTACCATTTTATCTAAATGTTTGTATTCTGACATATTTTATCTGTTATAAATGCTTTTTTGGCCTAATGCTACCCTTCTCCGTACTTGTCAGGTATATACATTGTCTATAGTGATAATGCTTGTAAGGTAACTAAATTTTCCCTGCTGCTCTACTTTTGAAGAGCCTGTTATTATGTGGGCCTAAATTCCTCAAATTTCCGGACTCACCACTAAGGATTTGGTTTCATGAACATTGATTTTTAATTGCCCTATGGTTTTGGGGGCTGTCACAGTTGCTAAATTTTTACTCATATCCTTCTCTATTTTCTGCGTTGGCTATGGAAAATCAAAATTAGGACATTAACTGTGTAGATTATTCCATGAATATACAATTAATGACCACATTGGTCCAGCCTTAGCAACCGATCTCAACGCCGTTTCTATCCAACAGCCTTTCGATTACAGTTTCGGCATTAATTCATAAATAAAAATAATAAGTCATTAGGTAGCTTTGTTTCATTTTCATTATTTTTCCGTAGTTTTCTCATCTTAGTCACAGTTTTTTGCAAAAGTGCCGTTTAAAATATACAAAAGTAAACAATTTCTTCCTGTGCAAATCCTAGTCTCATATTTAACACTATTTTATTTCAAGATGACTTGGTGAGAAATTTAAAGTTGAAAGGCGTCTTTTTTCCGTTCTAATCAGATAGTGGACACGTTTTTTACCTGCTGGAATATACGTGAAAAAATTATTTAAGTCATTTATCAGTGGATGCTTCTTATATTTTTCTTCGCTGAATCCGCTGAGTGAATCTATTATAGAAGCCAACTCGTCGCATCAGACAGTTACACGGTATTTTGTGGTTTTTACTTTGCTTTTAGACATTTAAGTCTTGATTTTATTTCCTAAAAAATGAATTTAACGTTAAAAAATCACTTGTACTAATTTTGTGAAATGCAGAACTTTGTTAAAAAGTCTCGATTTTTTTCTCCATTTTCTCTCTTTCTGCGTCTAAGTTGTACTATGCAAGCTACCAAATGGACTAGTGTCTCAGCATGATGGTTATTTTGACTATTTTAAAATCCTCAATATTTTAACGCATCTATATAAGAGTCTAGCTCTATATTGAATTAGGCTACTGCTCTTTTGAGTCAGCAGAAACTTTTTTCTGATGGCTCCCAAAGGAGAAATTTTTGTTAGTTTTCTACAAACTGAAAGGACTTTCATTTATCGGTTCAGTGGATTACAATTTTTTTTCGCATGATAGATTTTCATACACACATGTAGTTATATTCTTTGTTTCAGATCGGCATAATATATTCACTTACCTGATTGATTTAAAATGTATGTACGTATTTGGAAACCTTTCGTTTCTATCTCTGAAAAAGAATACGGAATATTAGAGGGGGTATTCTCCGCATGTGATACGCAAAAAGAACCTAACCAAAGTGTGCACCTTTACACGATGTTTGATTTCTAAAATATTACATGCACAAAACCTCTATTTTTCAACCCTAATTGCCAGATCATCCATATCCAATATCTACGATAAATCTTTTTAAAACGTGATTTTTCCTTTCTACAAAATCGTATTTATTAAATGAGTGGACCTTGGAGGAATACTTCTTCTGACTGTAGACTGTGTTTAGAGGACTAATCATACTGACAGAATTAATGAGGTACGAGCCAACAACTTGTGAACCTGTTAGATCCGTGTTAATGAAGGGATAATTACTGGGACATAGTAATTCCTGGTTTAATACAGCCAAAAGCATTTTAAAGGTTGGAAATATAACATGCCAGGCGCAACAGAGCATTGATGATAGTATTCAATTGAAAAGGCGAAGAAGACGTGTCCACAGATAATGCTTGAAAAAGGCGTCTTGAATGGCGTAGTAATGTGCCAGTCATGTAATTGACTCGTAGATATAGACTTTTATATCGTTCAGGTTTCTTAAAGGGTCTCTATGTTTCAAATGTAGGAGAATTTTCAGGTTGTTATTGAAATCTTGGTCCGAACATAATAATTTTGGTAATGCATAACTGCTTACACATAAGTGGCTATCATTGATCAGGGTGGGCGTTTACACTGATCTATAACTTTAAGTAAGTATAAAGAATCACATTATTGTATTTTTTGACGATGAAAGAACGTAATGAAGCACTATGTTCTCACTAAGCCTTGTCTCTCTGCGCTTCTTAATTTCATGATGGTTTATTTAGTATTTATGGATTTATGATTGTTGTTGACTCTTGGTTTTTATGGGTTTAGGATTTTTGATTGCTGAGGGGAATCGAGAGAAAAAAATGCGTAGGTTTTTTATTAATTTCCTCTCTTTCCGTTCCAAGGGTAAATAAACAAAAAATTATTCAAAGTTTTTAAACCAATATCATTTTGTGCTACCAAACGACAAGGCCATGCATACTCGTTTAATGATATTCCCTGGACAGTCTCGAGTTATCCTCTTCCTTTTAAACCCCAAACCACGTATCATTTAACGATTTGGTGTATCGACTCGGTCATTTATTACCCATGTCGAATACCTTTTTGGTCTTTCATTAAAAAAAATAGGACTCAAAATTGATGTCGAAATCATTAGCGGAACGGTGTTAACGGTTTGTCAAAAAAAAGACTTAAAGGGGAATGACTGCATATCTGAACGGCTCGAACACCGAGACGACCGTTCTCTCTTTACTGAAGCAATACCCCTCTCCTCCTCGATTTTCCCCTCGCCTCACTCTTCTCCCTGCTCTCCCAGGGCACCCTAACCTTCTCCACCCTCCCCAACCCGACCGTCCTCTGTCGACACTGCTGCTGCTGCTAGCTGCTTCCATATCCGAGTTCGCGACCGACTACCTCCACACCCTCCCTTAACCAATCTCCTCCCGCCCCATTCCCCCCCCTACTCCGGTTTATCCATCAACCCCTCTTTGCTTCACTCGCATCACGTGTCGTTCCATCCCCCACCCACCCCTTAAATTTCCATTTCTCTATTTTTCTCCCTCTCCGACCCTAACCTCCTCTCCTTTACCCTTTTTCCCTTAGCCCAAGGGAAGGAGAACAAGAGAAAAAAATGTCGAAAGGAGAATACTACTTGAGAGCGAACCCTCAACCATTTCCGCCTTCTCATCACGCCCGACCTCTCCCAAACCTTGGGCTCACTTCCCCCGACACTCCTCTCTTTCCACACTTTTCTAGAGCCCCTCCCTACTCCTTTATTCCCCTTCTCCTTGCCCCCCTTTCCCCAAACGCTGCCTACCCTCCCTCCCATCATTGTCACCTCGTTCCCTTCCTCATCCCGCGTTTGCATTCGCCCTCCAGTCAATATTACGGCATTCCTTTTTTCTTCTCCATCCCTCGGCTCTTCTTTCCCCTTCTTCGAATTGTGTTGAACCGGCGCGTGCAGCATCTTCACCTTCTTCTTGGGAGCGCAGTGCTCGATTGCCGGAAGTCGTCAACCTCGTCATCCCACCGCGTCTCATGTATCGCCTTTTTTTTCGTCCAATGTACGACTTACGCCACCTCATCCTTCGCCAACACTACCCATTGATTGTCGTCTTATTGCCGCTATCGGTTCTTAAATAACCACGAAGTAGAATGATGAGGGTCAACAAAAAACTGCTATTCAATGAGCAGAAAATAGTTATATAACAAATATCATTACATACAAGGTCAATTATACATCTCAGAAGTATCATCATATTGAAGGAAGAAGGTATAAATAAGAAGTAGAATCACCATGGGAAGACAGCCCTCGGTAAAATTAAGCTAGACTAGCAGCCAAATCAATCAACATAGGTATAAGAAAATGATTTGTAAAAGGAATGTGAAGACGATAAAAAGGTTACTATTGCATCCCTACATTGATGTGCGAAAGTGAATGATTCTGGTTGAATAAATTTATTCTGGTTGAATAAATTAATGGTTGAAAGTTTATCCAACTATTTAACGTTTTTAATAGAATGATTCTGAGCAAAGTTTTTAAGCGACTGTATCTGAACTGCTTCAGGGTGGAATAATAGACCTTTCTCCCTTTCTTCTCCCACTCATTGCTAGTATTGGTTAAAAAATTAAACTAATTGCCGTTTGCAACGCAATTTATTGGCACAACCAACGAACGAGGTGAATAATAATTTCCCATCATCAAGTGGAATGTAATCAGGCCAAAGATTTATTTTTGAAATATATCCCTAGTGAACGAAAGGCGAGCGAAAGTTGATTGATTGGCTACATTTTTCAAGTTATTAAAACGAGGAATTCTAAGTGAAATGCATTCACAAACTCTAAATTGATTATAATTGGTAATTATGCATGGGGTTACGTTAAGAATTTGTTATACCCAAAATCGTTAAACATTTGATGGTAAAGAATATTTCCGAGGAAAATTAATGTAATATGGAGATGAGGGTGTGCATCAAATATGATCCCTGTGTATGGTATATCATCAAGATAACTTCTGTTCGTATTATCGATTCATATGATATGTATAGAAAAATAAGCCGTTTTCCTATATGATAATAGTGCGGCCATGATATCTTAAGCTTTAAAACATTTCAACATTCAGTTCTCTGTACTGGTTAATAAGTTTATTTTGTCGTTCTATTCGTTCGTTTCGTTTTTTTATACATTTGTTCGTTCGTTCATGGCTGTAATTTGCGTTTCCGTGACAAAAACTTTCATCTCTCACAGTGCGTTGGAATATAGTGAAGAAATCTTATTTTAAGAATAAGTTGCTCTCTGTACCCTGGCATTAAAGAGAAATTTTATCGCAATGATATTCACTAGCCTATGTTATATTGATGACTTAGGTGCTTATTATGTCGCCAAGTAATTTAATAAACGTCAAAGGTTTGTAAAATTATAGAGGTGGCAGAATAAGATTTCCTATGCCGATTCACCGTTACCAATTCGGTCTAGAGTTATGTAGAGCCCCCGCCTTAACGTCAACGTTCTCGTAGTTTTGGTGTGACTGCGAATAGTTCCAATACTTAGACCTTGAGGAATTTAAATTATCTCATCTTTGCATTCCAATATGTTTTGTTATCATACCTCCTATCTGTATGCTTATTCTATTAAAAAATTAGATAGGGATATGTATGCTTATCACTTAGTACACACTAATGTTGAATCAATTAGGAAATGAGACTTCAGTCTCCAAATCTCTATTTTATTGTTTATTTATGAAGGTATTGCACATCGTGAAGCCTGAGACTGCCGCCGTCGTGTCGATGTAACAGAGTTGTTTTTACGTTCATATATCTTTTCTCTATAATGCAAAACGTTGGTAAAAATAAAGTTCATAGTTACTCTAATGACATTCGTCTTCTACAAATAAAAAGCATGAGTTAAAATAAGGGAAGAGTTTAAGAGAACATATGAGTTTATTCATATGATATAAACGACATTATTTCTTTTAGTCAAATCTCAAGAATAGATTTATCGTAGGCTTTTGTTACCAGTTTACTTTGCTCTCAAAAGTCGTGGAAAGTCTTATTCGGCCTTTCACAATGGGAACACATATTTCCAATCGGTCACCGAAAAGAGGCATCGTTAGGCTCGGAACGAAATTAAACGGGTCAAACTTTAATTCATCCGAATGATGTTGCCTCTCTCTCCACGTGATGGACTTGGCTGTCAAAGCGCGTTTCTGATAAAATAATACGGTTTTACGTGAAAAATAGACTCAAAATTCGACAAAGACGGAGCTGGTCGACCATCATAACCTTTTATGGTCATGAAAAACGTCAATTCCTGTACAGTTTTTATTCCATATATTTAATATCTCGTTAAATAGTAGCATAAAAAAAATAATAGCGTTAAATAATAGCTTTGCGATTACGATGAAACTGAAATATGAGTAGGAGCAATGTTCTAAGTGTCATTATTGGGAAATTTTCTACTCCGAAAACTAGAAAGCGCCTACCTACCAACGGTTCCACACGATCTCTTACATGTTGGATTAACGGGTTATTTTCTCTTCAAAATAATCTAGTATATCATTTCTCATGTTAATACACCCTTATAGTCGTTCCACATCGCTTTCATTTCTTCCATATCTCCTTTAAAGTTATTTCAGTATTGGAAAAAATAATAATCAATCAATAATGATTAGAACTTTCTAAAGTTCATATGCAATAGAGAACCTCACAAAAATATGTTTTATCTGCCGGTGTGAATAAAAAAATTGTGATTCATACATGAGTTAAAAAGCCGGGTGAAATTGCAAAGCATAGAACACCCAATGAACTGATATCTCTAGTTTTCGTCGAGGAGAACTATGCACTGCATTCATATCAATTATCTTGCATCTTTAGTATTTCGATGAATCATACCCAGACTGTTAATTATGATTTAAGATTTATATATTCTTTTTTGATTCGGGTATTTGCTTTATATTACCATCATGAAGTTGTTTAGAGGCTGTCTTTGCTCTGAGAGAATAATTTTAGTTAAATAATAAAAACCTATGTAATGCTTGGCAGTGGCAACGGCAACTATAATGATTTTAGGGTCATTAACTGGTACATAGGGTTAATAGTACTTATCTATGCTAGTAAGGCTCTTTAATTCCTGGTAAATTCTAAAATTTTGAAATACTGAAACGACTAACGACTCCTTTAAGACATAAATTGCAATATGTAATGAGGTTGAAACTGTTTACTGCAAAAAAAATCCTTATTGATTGCTCTCTGATGACGGAGTGCATAATCCCATTATGCGCTTATCGTTTGTCCGCATACCGCTGAAAAATCACACAGGCCTCTGTAGAACGAAAAAAAACCTCATCGATGAGGCTTTATGCAAGCTTGCTACTCTTTCTTGTTTATTTACGCCATTGTGAAGTCAAGCATCGGGTGACGCTCACGCTCAAGCGTGCATATATATATATATATATATATATATATATATATATATATATATATATATATATATATATATATATATATATATATATATATATATATATATATATATATACGTGTGTGAGTGTGCTCGATGCGGTTCAATAAGTGCATTGTGTGCTCCATGCTGCTTTCCGTAGAAGTTGCTCGGGGAGAGAGAGAGAGAGAAAAAAAAGAATAAACTTTCTCAACATATGCTCGCCACGGTTACCCTCCTTTCGTCTCCGCGTTCCTGTTTACTGGTTCACGATCACTTCGCGAGGACAAAGTATTTTTCTCCCCCTCGAGCAACGAGCAGCAGCAGCTACCCCACTGAAAACATTCACGCCCCCCTTCAACGCTTTCCATTTAATTCCCACCCCCCCTCGGTATCCTGAACCTCTTAGCCTCTCCACCTACTCTCCCTGGAGAGAGGGAAACCTCGGCTCGAAAGAAGGCAGATGGGGGTGGGTGTTAGCGGGCTGGTGCTGGGAGATCGATGTATGAATCCCTCGAGTAAAAATGGTCCATGGTCTGACTGGGGTGGGCTACGGGGGATGGGAAAAAGTCGTTGTTGTGTCGGTAGAGAGTAAAGTCCGAAGGGACGGAAATGGGCGTGGGGCGATGGTGTGGGGTTGAGGGAAAAACAGTCGGTTGTGTGCGGGTGTGAGACGATGCAAGGTTTGCGATTATTATTTTTTTTCTGACGGGCCCGTCGTGCTATGTAAGTAGGACGTGTGGGGGGAGGAAGGAGACTTGTGTGTGCAGTGGGAAGGGGAGGAAGAAAGGAAAAGTTGCATTCGCGGAGAGCGTGAGAATGCGGTGGTGAAGACTTTATTTGTCGGAGGAACACGGAGCCGGGGGAGCGTTGGGAGCTGAGGAGGATGCCCGCTTCGCAAACGAGGTGACGGAATACAGCGAAGATTGTGGCGGAAAAAGTTCGAGTCGAATAAAAAGTCGAAAGAGAGGGGTGGGAGGTTGAAGTTTGAGAGGATGTGCTTCAGGGAATTTTGAAGTATTCCGTGGGGAGATCGAGAGAAAGGGGTTTCTGGTCCAAGCCGTTCTGGAATATGATGAGGGTGGGCTGTGACAGAAGTGTGAGGTACAGAAAAAATTAGGAACAAAGGATGATCAGGAAGACTGCCGTTGGAAAAAGGTTAAGGGTTTCAAGGTACAGTTTCAAGGTACAAGGATGAAGAAAAGGAGAATGTTGGAGGGGTTTTACTTTATGACTAATGGCGGCCCATTCATTGCCTTTATGGCTAATTCTCACACCAAGTAGATGGGAGACAGTGATAAAACTATTTTTCTTACAATTTTTTCTCTCTTCTATTTTCAAATGTCTCATACCTTTTCCATTCTTTTACAGGTGAGTTATTGTTGTAATGGAACACTGAAAACAACAGCAATGGTAGTATTTGCGTCATTACAGCAAAAATGTCACAAACCTTGGAAAAAGCTAGCCTGTAATCAAGGTAAGTCAGCCATCTAAATGTGTAAAAAGCTTGAACGATGATAAACTTTCACGAAACAGCAGAATACAGTGATAATATGTGACCAGAATACGAAAAGTTCGATTAGTAAAAGTATATTCTAAAAGAGAATTAAGTATATAATATTACCAGGCATATAATATCGTATTTCTTATCCAATGGCTTGAGGTAATTTTTAGAGTAAAATATTTAACTTTGAATCATCTTTAACATAAAATCCGAAAATGTGTAGAGCTAGGTTAATAAATTACTTGTGTAACTGTAAAAACTTCTACTACATGAATGCAATCTGCCGATATTAATCATCATTTTGAAACATGAATTAAAAGTAAACATTCTGGCAATATCAAATTTATATCCCATAAAAAAACTTTGGATCGAAAAATTCTCTAATGAAACAAATCATTTCCTTATTTAATCTTTGGGCTTTATAATACCTTAATTCCTTTAAAACGTGTGACCTTATCAGTAAAATTTTCATCATTGTCAATGCTGATATTTACTAGAGTGAACGGAAGCAAAGATAATGTTGTCCATGACGAAATTTTTCATACCTTTGACGGCACGAAAATGCACAATTTATCGTTCTTTGCTGTAGAAGATCGATTGTCTGTTGGATAAATGAGAAAAAATGCAATGCGTCCTTGGCAAAATTATTAAATCATTGGACAGGGATAAAATGTTGAATTTTTTCTTTTCCTGAGTCGGCTCTAAAAATTTCCTCCCGTTGAGTGAAAGTGAAGGCCTTTCTGGACTCGTTCAATCAGCGCACCTCAATTAGTCCCAAACTTGATTACCTATGCATGTCTTTTTTTTATAATTCGCCCTGCCTTTTCCTTCAAAAAAATTCTCGTGCCACTTCGGGAAAAGCTATATTTTAACATTCGTCGCGATTTTTCCATTTCATTTGCTTAGTGGGCCAATCGAAAGAGGCAAATGAAATCAGGATGGGGCGAAGGGAAGGGACTCCCGGGAATGGAATATCGGCGACGGCAGGGAAAACGAATATGGGTGAGGAGGGGTGGAAGTTGGAGGGGGTAGGAAGAAATAATAGGGTTGGGAGGAGAAGGTGGTAAGGTGAGATAAAGCTGACGTCCGAGAGCATTGGTCAGCTCCTCTTGAACCCCCTCTAGTACAGAGGGATTCCTATTTCTTAGAGACATCTTCTGACAAGTAATGAGAGACGGCTCTTTTTCATCGTAGCGCACTCCGTTATTTCAGTCAATGGTTTGTTAAAATTTAGCACCACTAATCAATTATTCCACCGCATTCATCTGTATATTCACTTCAATTTTTTCCTATCCGTTTATTAACTTTTCTGTAATGTTTGAAGGGTAGAGCTATGCACTGATCACTTATCTTCAATAAGAAAGTTGACAGTACGACGCAAAAGAGTACATACTTCAATTCGATGTAAGTTGAATATAATTTAGGGAAGCCATTGCTGTCGCAATTTTTGAGACGGTAACTGAAAATAAAAGTGGCAACTGTCGACTTTCCGTTCTCATTCTATTATGTTCCTTGGTATGATTAATGACTCTATCTCGAAATTCAGGTTAAGGAGGTGGGCTGAACATTGACTGGCAATTCCGAATGTTTAGGTAAGAATTCCAGAGGGGGAGGAAATTTCTTATTTCCCATTTTAATTACTATACTTATTGCTTCGCATGGATGGTCCAACTGCGTAGCCCTTTGGCACCTTTTAACATGAATGCAACATGGGTCCTGTCACCCTGTTGACATTCATTCTCAAAATATTTTGATTGTATGGGGATTCTGCTATATTACGTTTACGCCTAACTTTATTTTCAACTTATCCTCAAAAACAACTGCGTTCGTTTCATGTTCTGGAGTAACATATTTCACTTAATAGTATAGAAATAATTAGAAAACTCTGCATAAAACCAAATAATTCTATTCACATTATCACTCATATATTTTCATTTTGACCGAAACAGTTCTTTCCTAGAACCCATTTTATTATGAGCTACATTTTAATGGAGTGTAATATTTTTATATTCAAAATATATTAATATGAAAATATAACACTGCTATAAAAACATTTTCCATACACACAGATAATCATATATTGACGGACATATTATGATCAGTGGCGAAGCGTGATATTTTGGTTTATTCATCGCAGAGGGTGGACCGGCCGATGCGGGATGCGGGCTTTACCCCTCTGGAAAAAAAATCAAAGCCTATACTTAGCCTTAAAGTTAAAGGCTTAGTATTTTGCCACGTGATATAAATAAATGCTTGCAATTTATTTGTTTTAGGCTGTATATAACTTCAAAGTTATACTCGTGTGTAATTTTAAGAGGACAATTGCTGTGATGGACACCAGTTTCCGCGGAGCAAAGTTTGCCTCCTTGGGACGCCAGATCGCTGTTTTCGCACTTCGGCTCAATTTGCACTATGGCCTCATTTGAAGGTACGATATGAAAATCAATACAAACATAATTCCATACATTGCATTACTTTGGTCGACAAAATAGAGTTTCCGTCATAAACTCGTCGTTGGGCTGAGGGTGGTGAGATTTGATAAAATAGGAACACTACGGCAGAGATTAAGTACATTAAGTGAATAAGGAGAGATTGCTTTTGGGCAGGGATCATATATTGAAACAATAAAATAAACTGCTGTAAAGTGCGAGCATAATTTGTTGCCTATCGGATGTACGACGAGTACTAACAGGTGCGGACACTAGTATATCTAATTTGGCGTCACAAAAGTCACGGGTGTACTCTACCGCGACTGGGTCTACGCCGGAGCGGAAATTTATAAAAAGCCCATTTTTAAAATGCATGTTACTACAAATAAAGCTGTAATTTTTGACAAGGCGGATTCCACTGTCCTAGAAATAGATATATTCACCATACTTGGACGGATCTCACTGAACCCGCTATTATATAATTAAGTTGGTTACCGCGACCCTGACGCCGCGCGCCGCTGCGAATTAATTTTGGCAAATTGTTTCCACATAAAAATTATGATTAACATTAACAATACAGTTATTTAATGATAGGTAAAACATATTAGCTATAATGCACGAAATTAAATATCAATTTGGATCAAGGGAGCCTTTTTTAATAAGCTTTGGCTGGTAACATTTTAAATATACTCTAAAAAACATGAGAATAAAATTGGCCATTATGCAATGAAAAGAAATGCCTACCTTACATATACATAAAACTTACTCTCCGGGTTTTTACAGTCAATTTTTCCATAGCTGTGGAGTCGAAGTCTTCTCCGCCTGTGATGGTCGCTAAGAGTTCTTTTTAATGGACAACAAAGCGAGGCTACTCATTCACTCTTCTCCGTGGGTAGATCTCTTGAAAGTATGTACTCTTTTCAAGGCAGAAAAACTCCTCTCCACTGAACCATTTGTATCTAGCAGATGAGCTTTGTCAGGCGGAAAACCTCATTAAATGCCCTTTCCAGATGCTCTTCTTTCAAAAAAAATTAATAACATTTTAGAGCTTTTGTCTGGGAATGTGGCAATTTTGTAGAGCACCGTCAGTTGATTTTTTAGTCCTTGTAGGTCAAAAATGCTGGTGTTAATGTTCTCGATATCACATAACAGTTTATCAGGAAAATGTTTTTATTCCGAAATAGTTGTACACTTTCTTGGATTTAAAAGTAAACTGTAAATTTACCAAAGATGAGAATCTCTCGGTCAAAGACTCAAAAGGCTATCAATAATAGAGAAATAAAGCTTTCTGTTTTTTCTTCTAGAGTCAGAGCCTTGTCAATGTCCTTGATAGTTCGTTTTCTTGAAAAAGATGGGGGTCCTAATATGGAAACAGTTTTTTTCCCAAACTGCCTTAAAACCGGTTATCTCACACTTGCTGCAGTTGTCATCTTTAGTGATCGTTTTATTGGATAACTTTAGGCTGAATCATTGCAATGAACAAAAACCATTTATGCTAACTTGTAAAGTTTTTCAAAGTCACGAATAATATTGAAGCACGTCATGATGTCAACCTGTTCACTTTGGAATATGCTGTAAATAATATCAGTTTGCGCAAAGAGTGGAGAAAAAGTGTTCAGGAGAAATACAGTTTGGAACATTTCCAAAAAATTCATGAAGCCGTAGGCCGCAAACCTGTCAGCTGCTTTCCACTCATCAATATTTTCATAAATACCTGAAAAAAAAAGTTAATGACAGGTTCTTGAAATTTTTCTAGTGCCAAAAAGCCGCGATGTAAAGCATCACCAAGTGGGAGCAAATTATGGAATGGACTTTTTTAAGTACTCTTGAATAGTATATGTTCTCTTACTGGATTGAGATGAAAACGTAGAAATTCCATTTTGGGTTGAAAAAATTACTACATCCAGGGATTTCCACCATTCCTAGAGACAAGACCAAGTTCAGAACGTGTGCATACCAATCTGCAAACAAAGCCATTGAATACTCCTCCCGTACCTTAGTTCGTAACCCTGAAAAATGGCCCGACATTACTGTAGCTCCATCATATGTCTGAGCAATAATTTTTTTCCAGTTTATACATTTTTACGTTTTTAACGAGCTGAAACAAACCGTTTGCTCAGATCTAAGTATCAGTCGATAAGAACTAACGTCTGAAAACCCTAGAAACCTCTCCTTTATAACCCCTGCATCATCATTGGCATACCTCAATACATTTGACAGCTGTGATCTGCTCCTTACATCAGAAGTCTTATCCAACATAATGGACACAAAATCAGATTTTTCCATTTCCTTAACAATTTTTTCACAAACAATATTACTGCGTACACTAATTAGTTCGTTTTGTTTTTCGCTGGACGTTCCTTTCAATACTCTAGCCTATTCTAAAAGCTCATTCAACCCGGGATCCCACCTTTTCAAAAGATTTAAGGTTTTTATGTAATTTCCTTTGTTCAAAGATTCATTCTTTTCGTTGTTTCCACAAAAAGTAAGTTTTGGTTTTGCTAAGAAGTACGTAACATCAATTAAACGTCTCAAATCTCCCGATTTTTCTTTACTTTTTCACTGTGCAAAGTAAATTAATTTTTAGTGTTGTTCAATCCTTCGTCAACTCTTTGTTTCCCAAAATTTTAAAGATCCATAGCACTTTGAGGATGGATTTCTGGTTTTTCATACTTTCAGCTGATTCAGTGAGGCCATTCCAGTTACAAAAACATTTTGAAACCCAGATATTTTTGTTAACAGACTTTGAAAACAAAAGGCAAGGCCAGCAAAATAATTTTGATAAAATTTCACTCCCGCACAGCCAGTTATGATATTCATAGTTAGAAGCAGTGAAGTGCCTGTTATAAGACCTTGTCTTTTCTGTGAATTTAAATGTCAAATTCATTTGCGAGTGTCACGGACGGCCGCCGTAAATGATGGCTCACTTCTGCTCAAATGACAGTGAACAAAATGGTTTCCGTATAACTTTCACAATCAAATCACAATTTTCTTCAGCACACAATATTCCAAATATCACATTATCAATATTACACAAATGTATCGGTATCCAGGAGGTACTAGCCAATCGGTATCACATCAGGGTATCACACAATCATATCGGTAAGCGGACAATAATAAATAACGCCGAGAATCGCTTACTTGCCCAAAATTATGTGTCGCAAGGAGTTCCATACAAGGAAAAAAGAAGAAGAAACTGGGCTAACTAAAGTATGAGGCGTTAGGAGTTCCACACAAGGTAAAAAAGAAGAAGAAACTGGAAAATTTTCAAAGGACGCAATGGCTTACTTTCTCATTCCTATGCCGAAGAGGCAACAATGCGGTAGCAGCTACGATATTTTGAATGAGCCCCCCCTCGCTGCCCTCGCTACCCAAGGTAGATTTTTAGGTGACCCCGTCCCCCGAAATTGGTAGGGGGCCATTCAACAACCACGTGGCCAATTTTGGGCCTTTTTTCGACCCCTCCTCCCCCGTGTGACCAGACGTGGCCATGGTCTTGACCCCCCCTCCAAGGGGGTCACGTGGTCATATACAGAAATTCTCCTATTCTCTATTTTCACCTCTAACTCTGCTGAAAAATGAAGAAGAACAAAGAAAATGTAGTTGAAATGTTCAAGCTATAGCGTCGACTTGTTGGCGGGATCGGACATGCCGACGTTAATGATGATGCGCACCACACACCGGAGCTAAACCTTGACCGCCCGACTTTCACTCGACCGACCCTGTGGATGCACTGGCGATGTTACACCGTGCCAGTCGTCAGTAGTGTCATAAGCCCTGGTTACACGATACATTAACCCGTACGAGTTAATGTACGAATGCATGAACGCGTGAATGAAGGCGAAAATTCATCGTGTAACCACACCAACTTGTACGAATGCATGAACGCGTGAACAGGAAAATAGAACCTGTTCTATTCGGTTCATGCATTCGTTCATGAACTTGTACATGAACACGTACGGGTTAATGTATAGTGTAACCAGGCCTTAAGAATAGGCGGGCAAGGATACGAAGCTTACGTTCGTCTACTTTGTTGCGTTGTGGGCAGGGATACGACTGCCTTCGTCTACTTTGTCCGACCCCGAGCCGCCCTGCCCGAATTCGATGACAAAGCTAATAGTTGTCAAGGCACAGTGGGGAGGCGACCACAGAGTGAAAATCAGCATTCGTCATCGTGTTCTTGTTCATCCAAAACGGCCACGTGGTACGCCGCCAGATCCCCCTCCCTCCTCGTGACCAAGACTCTAATCCCCCCTCCCCCCAAAACGACCACGTTGTTGTTGAATGGCCCCTGACGCGGTTCGTACGCGACATATTAGATATTTTTCGATGCGCCGTGAGGGCATGCCACAGTCCCGGTCAGCTCATTTCTCCCTAGGTCAGTACACCCTTCGCGTGCCTTTTCGTGCTGATAGGCGAGCGAGCCCCATGAAATAAATCCTTGATTTGCACATTTCATACTTTATAACGACCATGGCTCCGACATACAAAGTAAAAGACATACAAAAAGGAAATGACATAGTATGTCTAAACAATGGTTGGTTAAAAATAAACAAGAGTGGGATGTACAAAGCGTGGATTTATTTCATGTGTCTCATTTCCACCAAATAAAGCCTTGAACACTTAACTGAAATTCTTTCCACCCCATCGGACCTCTTCACCCATGAATGCTATTAAGTCGTCAAACAATAACTGACATTGCGGGCCGTAAGAAGCGTTAATTATGTGGGCCTTTCAATAACTTCTAAAACTTGGACATCTCCTAAGCTCATGTTGCGGAATGTTTGTTTAAGATTGAAGGTAACAGCTCTCCTCGATGTTAAAAGTGATCCGATTCCGTTAGTAAAATTAAAACAAAAAAATAAGGAAAAATAAAGAAAAAAATTGATAATTTAAGCATACTAAATATAGGGTAGGTGCAATTGCAGCGAAGCAGTAAATTATTAATGCGCGGATTTAAAATTCTTATTCACATGTGAAATAAACTTCACATATGAAATAAACTAGAGATTTAAGTTTCAGTCCATATTATCAATAATTGTCGATAATAATTTCAGGAGCCGTAAAAATGTAAATTCAAAGTAATACCGTAAGACGTAATAGTACATCGTATGGTGTTGAAAGAAAGGCCGAGTGGCGATCGGAAATACTGATTCATAATTTTGGTAATATAAAATAATAACACAACAAGAACATTCAACCCATGGCACAAAAACATATAGCCTCACGAGTCACTGGTGACACAACTATATTCCCTCCATTGGTTTGAAATTTGCTGAGCGACTCTGGCCGGCTTCATAGGTCGGCGGCGGCGGCGGAAGTGGTGGTACTCAGCCAATGAGGACACTTCTTTAGAAATCATGACGTCAGACCGATGAGCTGTGCTATGATGGCTAGCGGGGGCCGCAAATATTCTGCCTGGCTGAATCTAGACTGAATTCTGTGGCGGCGGAAGCTGGCCGAGAAGCGGGAAAACCCACTGCCTTTCAAAAATGAATCCTCTTTGGATGATTAGCGAGCCCATCTGTATCAGTAAAAGATGCTTTAAGCGATGCGCGTAATGTTTACGATATATTTAAGATATTAAGAGTATAATTTATAATGACTAGCGAAAATATGAGCTGGTATCCAACGGAAATGGCCTTCCTTAAGGTTATATAGTATCATTAATCTACTAGCGTTAACCAGAGAGTGGCTTAAATCAAGCCAATTGAAAATTATTAAGGCAAAATATTTTTTATCCATTCTTGATGCTGCAACCACGGGGAGAAAATTTACAGGTTGTGGCTATTGTTTATTGCATATTCGGACAGTGGAGCTGATGAGTGTGGGACAGTGGAGTGGATCAATGCTGATATGAGACTGCCTAACGCGTTAAACAACGACTAATTATTTCACTCGCTCTAATGTAAGAATCGATGCACAATATCATTCTTGACTTTAGTGACAAGGCTTTTTCTCAACTCATTTCAATAAACATGGATTTCAGATTGAGGCGTTGCACGTTAGCTTGACGAATACGGTTAAGGTGAAACTACTGCCATCAAATAAGCATTAATAAATAATTACATACTAATCTTTAAACAAATCTATCATTATATAGCACGAATCATTCTCAAGAGTAAAAAAATGTTGCTTTTCAGATGACATGCAAATACTGCAGTGTTAATGTTATTGTACGCCCACCGCCTTTCATTTGTATTCTCGCCGCCGACCTATGAAGGGTCCACCGCTACCGGCCGCGGCGAAATCCATCGTGATCCCCGCCGCCGCCGACCTATGAAGCCGGCCTCTGGCGAGAGTTTCCGAGCGCAGCCAATGAGAGACGAACGACCAACTGATGCGACGAATTGAGAAATGAGTTGCCTTGATTAACACGTTGGCCGTCGCCACTGAAGAAGGGCGGAGGAAGTGTTACCAGATGGTACAACCACCGCATTGGATTCTCTGAACAGAGAGAATCTATTGCTTGAAGTTGGTCTTGGAAGCGAGTTTCCGAGCGCAGCCGATGAGAGCCGAACGAACAGCCGATGCGACGAATTGAGAGATGAGTTGCCTTTCTTAACACGTTGGTCGTCGCCAGTGGAGGAAAAGGGCGAGGGAGGGGTTACCAGGCATTACTACCATCAAATTGGTTTCTCCGAACAGAGAGAATCTATAGCGCGAAGTTTGTCTTTTTACGTGATTTCAACGAAAAATTATGGAACGGCAAGCGTTGTATATAAAAATATTTTCTTCCAGACCATTTCTATTTTCTGCTGTTATGATTGTTTTCTGTTCTTCTTTGAAACTCTAAATTTCTTAATTTCTACATTTTGGTGTAGTCTTCGGCGCATCCGTAGATTATCGCACCCCTCACCACTGTTTATGATACATACAGAACCATCAATATGTATATGGTTGGGGCCATCGAATGGGACCCTTTATTACTCTCCCATAAGAAAAGCAATGGAATCGGTGCAGAGGTGTTTATTTTTGCTTTTTCAAATTACTTGCACAAGAGATATAAGATTCAATTTTTGATTATCCGAAAGCCAATACTATAGTAACTTGAATTTTTCGAATTGATTTTGTTCTCCCATTCGCACTTGCTTAAAAATTGTTTTTATTGAGAAAATTTTCAATTTTGTCCCATTTCAGCAATAGCTTATTTACTTGGTAACGTCACAAACGGCTGAAAACGGTATACTTTTCCGAGGCCTTTTATGAATTTTGTATGTATACAAAATGGTGGTGCGCGTGTCGTGTGTGTGAATTCCTTATGTGCTCTGAAACGCCTGAACCGATCGCCTTGAAATTGTGCCCGAGTGTTTATATTTGCACTGTGACTAAGATAGGCTATGTTAACATTTCTTCAGGGGTTTTGGGGCCCGAGGACGGGTCGCTGTTATTTACACCCATAAGAAAAACATTGGAATCTGTACAGAAGTTTTTATTTTTTCATATTTCTTGTAGCAGAGATATCAGGTTGAACTTAGATTTCTGAATCGATGGAGTAGGATAAAATTCAATTTTTGCAATTGATTTTTCTCTACGATTTTCATTTGCTTATAAATTATGTTGTGACTGCAAAAATTCTCAATTTTCTCCGATTTCAACAATTTTATTTCTTGGCAATACTAGATTATTTACTTGTTAATCTGACGAATGATTTTGGACTAGATATATTGCCAGGACCTGCTTTCTTTTAGTATCTGCGTTTAAAATCGTTAATTTTGGCAAATTAATGAAAGATTTCAGCTTTTTTCTACCTCCATGGCGTGCGTTCATAGTTTCTTCATTTATATTGTCTCTTTTTCTTTTATTTAATAAGGCACATAAGTAGGCGTCGTGTGTCGTTTTAGTTAAATTTTGCACGCTACACGAAACCTTTGTACTGCACCTATTAAACCCTCATGAAGTACGTATGTTTAGAGTAATAGTTGATGTTCAAAAGGGCTCTAAGGTCACAAATTACTGCTATGTCTATGGTTATGAACGAGTACTTTCGCCCGGGACTTTTGTCTAATTAAATATAAATTAAATTTAAAATTAAATGACGAATATTTGCTAATTTAGGTGAGATTTTAACTTAGCCGTAAGCTTTATATGTGCGTTAAATACCTTTTTTAAATTAATTTTGTTGTTTTTTACTACCAGTTTTCCACGGCCCTCGCAAAGCCGTCTTATTCGCATGGGAACAGAATTGGAGTCACTGGAAAGGTTATTTATAGAAAACTATTTAATTAATTGAAGATTTAAGATTTTTCCGGTGTTATATATTTAAATATCTTTCTCACTAACTTCCAACTAAGTAACACCTGGAGGCCCGTAATCAAATGTATTAAAAAGATGAAAAAATAATTCAGCGGCCAGCGGGACACGTCAGCCAATCATACTTATCGTAATCTTCATTGTTGGGGCGTAACATTCATCAACGGCTAGTTAAAAATAAGTGTTATTGCGGACACGACGGAAATAACACACGCCTTGAAAATGGAAAACGAGTCGTTTTCCGAAACGTTGGCGAATTTTGAAAATATTACCCGGTACGAAGCCCGAGAAAGATATTTTAACTATTTAATTGTTGCAAGTGCTTAGGCTTTAAGGTTGGCATATTTTCTCGGCATACAGAAGATTGGCCATGAACGGTAAAATTCTCCAGGACATTTTTTGGCTTACATATTTAGCCTAGATCTTTTTATCATTGACCGGGGCCATTGAACTTCATTAAAAATTTTACTCTTAACCCGTACGAAGCCGAGCGGCTCTGCTAGTTTCTAATAAAAATTCTCCTTTGTATCTCTCCCACAGTTACCCACTGAATGAAGCAGGGTTAAAGATATATGCTCGGTGAGATGTTGTGCCAATCGATTGGGTCCAACATAGGTCATAGGGCGAGATGATATCTCGAATAGTATTCTATTGAAAAGGAGGCCCGTATGACAAGTAGATGGCTCTGAATTCCCAACCGTGAAAAAAATACCCAAATTCGTTGCAATGGGTAACGCTTGATTGAAATGGCAAATATAAGTTTTCATATCAATTACCAGTAGCACATTACTCTTCTTGTTCATTCATGGTGAATCTGGGAATATATGTTCTTTACTTAGTGCAAAATTCTTCCAAAAAAATTATAATCGTAAAAAACCAAGTTTCTCTGTCCGTGCGCAAGCTCCCAATAGGAGTTTCAGGTTTTAAGTTCACTTTATACATCCGCAGTCTCTTTTACTTTTGGATAATTAAATTGAAAGCACTGGGGGTACGAATTTGGTATTAATGCCAAACGAAAGGAAATATAATAAAGTTTCATGTTCTATAAAGCAAATTTTATTTTCCTTTCGATTTCATGAAATATCTGAACAAAAATTCGTAAAATTGTTTCAAATTACCCGCTTTTGGTGATACCATCTGTTTCTTTGATGTCCTACCGTATTCTTGAAGGCGAGGTTTATATGAATAAATCGTAAAAATCAATTTCCATAAGGAATTCCTTGGAAAAGTTAAGTAGCTCTAATCATAAGAAAGGCCTTTTTGAGAATGTATCACATCTTAGATAGAGATGCAGAACTTCGTCAGATGGAATGTTGTACAAGCTGTTTGAAGGTGGTTTTGTTTCAGCTTTTGAGTATTCTATAAAGGATAACAGACAACAAGACTAAACTAAGACTTGACCCGTTAGACTTGACGGGAAATTTCTGAGTAAAACACGCTTCTTAGATGGAGACAGAATTAGATTGGATGGAAAATATTCATGCAAGCCAGTGGATGGTAACATTAAATTGGTTGGAAGTACCCCACATGGGATGAAAGACGCCATTATAGGAAATTTGGGCCATTAGATCATCGCCATTTGCATGAGTAGAAGGATAGTCAATTTATAGGATTTTGTCCGAACAGGAGATTATAATGTGATAATGACGGTTTCTACTCTAGGAAATTTTATTTTGTCCTTGTTACACATTTTCAAAAAAATTTCAAATAAAAAACTGATAAAAAGTTTTCGCACCAATCCATAAGGAAACGTATGGTATATTTCAATGCATAAAATAAAATTCCGTCATGCTTGACGGGGGGCTACTCTAGTGTTAAAATAAATCGGGTAAAATGTGAATGAAGAGGAGCGTAGGGATGAAGTAAAAATACTAGCTGGGGAATATTTTCGTAAAAGCTACCATTGAGTATATGATGGAGGGAAATGGAAGTCGGGGCCGCGGGCGGCAACGAAGGATCGGCCATGGGATATGCGAAGAAGCTTTTTACGGGCACTAAGGGGAGAGGAAGAATGTTGCGTAGGCACACATGTACATCCATGTACATATGTATGTAGATATATACACCTATATATATTTATACAGTGTTTCAGGAGGAATCTGCACATATTTAAAGAAGCTATGGTCAGTGATTTAAACATTTTTGTTCCATTGGAATGAATTCGAACCTGCTTATTTACTGAGCCATCGCATACATTTTGTCATAAACATTTTATAGCTGGCATGGAAACGCCTAAAAGTATTTGAATCCATCATCACTAATGACGAAAATAGTGTCAGTGTTATTTTAGATTTTTAGCTATCCTTCTTGGCCAACATTTACGCTGATTACTCCAAATTCATAAAAATTTAACCGACATTGTAACTATTTTAATTCTTTTAAAATTTGTAAGGACAGTGAAGTTTGAAAAGCTTTTCAAATTTTAATCTTTTAGTGCAATTTTCACATCTTAATTTTTCGCAAAGACATCGCATCTTAATGGGGAATTAAACCAAGCGCATAGAACAAACGTCTCTCTGCCATACATGGCACAACTACTCATTTATCGAAAAACAAATTTAACTTCATAAGTTTAACCCTACGACTATATTTTTTATCGTATCAAAACGAAAAAGTTAGCCAAAAAACTCACGCGGAGATTTTTTAAAATCTAAATAAACAGTCAAGTGGTCGAGTGTCGGTAATTTTTGTGCCTTCAAAATAAAAAATAATATTTCAAAAGCTATTTTAAGTCTTTAGACTTTTAAAAGTAATATTTGGACAAACGCCTATTCCTCCCGAAAATATAACTATTTTTTATGTGTATAAACTGTATAAACCTGTACATACGTGCGGACTTAAATAGATAGAGTGGTGGAGAGTGCTCTGAAGATTGAGCCGGAGAATGAATGTTCCATCGGCGAGGGCGACGTCAGCCGGATATCAGGAGCGAGGTAGGGTAGAAGTAAAATATTGTTGCCAAGATATGAGTACGGAGAGTGCGAGGAAGAAGCAAAAAAATTGGGAAACGTATGGAGGACTAGGGTTGGATAGTTCATGTGAGAAAACAGGAATAAAGCTAGAAGAATGTTTTCTGCACAAAAATACTACACAAAATATTGTGTTAAAATAATTCAATGCAGAACACTATTGCTGAATGGTTAATCTACAAATCATGAACGCGATTATCTTCACAAACAGTGATAAGAAATCCTTAAGATCTTTAATTTTTCTGTAGATATTTAATGGTGTTTTAACATGATTAAGCTTTATTAAGACTAGTTTAATATCATTTTTAATAATCATATATTAACTTTTAAGTAATTTATGACTCTTGTCTGTGGCGTAATACAATACTTTAATTCCATTTAATTCGGTATAGATTCGTATGCTCCAAGATATGGATATACAAAAATAGATTTGGTTATTACGGTAATCATCTAACACATGATGAATTATAGTGAAGAAATCACAAGTAAGTTCATTAAATGTACATACAAAGTGGAAACTTATTTTAACACTGCAATCTGAGGTATTTGATGGATGCCCTGTGAAAATTTACGGTACCTATTTGAATGTGTTCGGAAGAAGATGAAGTTAGTGTATAACGTTTTGTCACGAATTTTTCTATACAATGGCAATAAATAGTTATTGAAGATAGATATTTAACCACGACTGTGTAAAATTAGCAAAATTGGAAATTTTACTGGAGCTTCATCATGGAACAGCATTACTCCTCAAATGCTCAGTACCGGAGTTAACTTTTTCTTGGGTGTTGTCAATTATGCAGGTACCATTCCAACTTTGGATCAAATAAGGAGCATTACCTCAGATATTTACTATCCAAAAGATTTTTTTTTTAAATATCATAGTAAAAAGCCTGTTCAACGAAACGGAAAATTGCAGCGATATTCCCATAATTTACCTATTTTGTTTTTACTCATCATGGACGAATGTCAATTTATACATAGCCTTGGTAAACAAATTGAACGAAATAGAGGGTAAAAAGAGTTTAATTCCTGTGAGCATAAAAACACGATAGAAACATGTTAAAGAAAAATAGTCAGGAAAGTAGTCTTAGACTTTGGAATACTAAAACAAGTATATTCATACCTTTAAGCGCTTTTCGTTTCATTTATTATTATAGTTGAAATTATTTTTTCTGCTTTAATCGAGCATTATACATGAAGCATGAAGAAAATGAATTCACATCCAGGGAAGCCGTAATCAGTGTTACCAAGCATTATTTTTTTTATAAACTCGGTTAGTTCAAGCGTGGATTAGCGGAAATTAATCATGATGCAAAGAGAGCACTTGGTATTTTTCTCACAGTTAATTTTCTACGGTACTACTAATTTCAACGCAAAGGTGTCATCTTCAGTTACCTGCACCTGAAATACCTGAAGATGACGCCTTTGCGTTGAAACTAGTTGTACCATAGAAAGTAAACTGGAAAAAACACAAAGTGTTTTCATACACGTTGCTTATTTATTTCTTGGGCAGTGCTGTTAGTTGGATACTCCTCAACGATAGTGGCGCTGGGTAATTCACTGAGAAGGATCCAAAAATACCAACCATTTACGGATATGACCTAGCATTTATATTGGTCGAATAAAATTATTTACCATATCGGCTCGTTTTACAGGAAATCTATAAATAATAGCGTTAATCTCAACATCAATCTGCATAGTTTGTTAAAATATAACACGCGAATATCATTGTAAGGCTAGAGTTGTCTTATGTGCCAGTCGCTGGAGATAGCTTTGTAGGTATTGATCTGGGACACTGCCATTTTCGTAGTTTACTGTACCAAAACTAAATGGAGAAACTTTATTTGACTTGGTAAAATGGTAAAATATACGCTTTAGCAAAGACATGTTTCGCCTCTCTATCTTCGGAAACCCGCATGTGCTGTAAGTAGTTGCATAATCACTCTGAGCACGAGGAAATTTTCCTCCATAATATTCACATTTTCCGGCATATTGGTCGTCTAGCAGCCTGCTACTTGCATGCTATGAACACATTGTACAGGACCACACTTACTGACTATGGATTCTCATACTTAACTCCATCAGATTTTGAAATTTTGGTAATGGTATTAGAGACTAATTCAAAAACCCTGTACACATCAATCCGAAAATAATATATGGAGGATAGAAACAGTCGAATTTTTGATACGTTACTTTATTGTGAATGGAAAGACCTTAATACAAAATCTTTGACAGTTTTAATATTCAACCAAACCAGAGCAATGGAGCAATAAATATACTATCAAATTAATGCCAAAGCAATGCAGACATTTTTTAAAACAGAATGAAAAGAGCCTAAGAATGGCTTTGAGCTTCTACATGGAGATATTATCTAACACAAACGACCAGGATATTACTCTACAGGTTTTAATGAGCAATTCATAAACTGACTTATGGCCTGTGATGTCCTCATATTATCCATCGCGAAACCACTAAAGCATCGTTCCACAAAGCGATGGCATTTGCAGATAGGTGCGTTAAATGAGATGCGGAAACTCTGAACGTTTTACTATCCCAGTTGAATGGGTCGTTATTGGTGTTATGTAGCTGGTTTTATGACATGATCTATCAGAAAATGGAGATAACTCGTTCAAATTTCCACAAACTCACGATAAGTGTCTTTATTCCTTCGGTAGTACATCATCGTTACTCGAAAATAATAAATTTCTGGAAACAGAGCAGAGTTTGTAAGTGCCTGAATTGAACCAGTAGAAAGCGTCAAAGAAATTCTCATTGACTCTATGGATGCATTTTCATGATAAATACGTGTTTTATGAAATAATATCCAAGAAACTTTGAACCATATCCAATTAAATGTATTCCCCAACGACAATTCTGGGACTTAATGAATTGCATTAATATGTAGGCACTTTCAAGTAATGAAATTGATGACTTATGTAATTTTATCGTAGAAGGGCATAGATAATATTCAAATTAATGTCTTAAACACAGCTTCGTTTTTTCCGGATTACGCAAAACGTTTAAGACGAGTGTATGGATATTAAAAATCAAAATACAGTTCCATTTTTATGCATGCAGTACTTCTCGGTTAAATGTTTTCAATGTGAAGCAAAATTTTGTAATAAAACTTTACCTAAAGCTATTTTCTCCACATTTCTCACTAGTGATAGCAGTAATAACATACCTCGTGAGATGAGAAACAAGGCTCGATTTCTTAATGATATGGCATTGAAAACCATTATTACGCTTCTCTTTAAACGATTGGATGTATTTATTCATTTTGTAACAGATTATGATGGAAAATCTTTTAGAGGCCCGTCGTTGTGTTTTAAACTCCTGAAAAGCTAAATTATATAAATTTTAATTAGGGGGACGAGATTAAAATGTGTAGTGCATATGAAAATACCAAAATTTATAATTCATCCCTAATTACGTAGGTAAGATTGGATTTGAGGTTTGGCCACAGTTTTTTTTATTGATAAAATGAGCTGAAAAAATGGTGGCATTGAAACAATGCAAAACATAATCCTTAAATATGTACATAATCCTTTTATATAACCTTTATAATTTTGATCTGGCTTTAATTTCAACTGTCGTTAAGAATAAGTAAAATTGTCATTACAATTGGTCATCAAAGTCGGTTGTATTATCATTTTATTATTTTATCTATCTTTTTGTACTTTTTCTAGCGTTAGACCTTTCATTCATATTTGATCTATATTGATCGATGCCCCATTAATATTTAAAATTAGTGCTAGGAAATCAAGATTTACTGCTAGCACCTTGGTGGTCGTTTTACTCTAAGCTGCTATCAAAATTGATATAAATTGCTCCGCATTTTCACATAAGCATGTTTGATTGCGCAAATTTCTTAAAGTGATATTTTATGCAGCTCGATTATAGCAATGCATGTCCGGAATAGTGCTAGTAAAGTAAAATAACACTCCACGCTTGTACATCGTAACCGCTACGATTTGCAGTCTGTGAAATGGTTACCGTGATCAATTGAAGTTGAGTGCAGTAAACTGTACCTCCAGTGTATCTTATTGTTTCGGAGCTTCCATAAATCAGTTGACGCGCTTCCTACAAGTGGCAGTTGAAATACCTGGAGGCGTTTGCGAGAATTGAAATGCTCTTCTTACAGCTCGTCTCCAGTTCGAGCGAGTCAAGCTGTTTCTCTCTCCCCTCCCATCCTCTTCAAAACATAACTCTTCGTTCCCGAGGCTAAAATCCCACTTGGTCGTCTCCCTCTACCTTATCCGTTTTGATTGAAAAAGAAGAGTGCTTTTTTCACCCATTGAATGGCGCTCTACTAGTTTCTCCTCTACTGAAGTTTTCTTCTTTCCAACATAGGAAATGCCCATTTTTCAGCTAGTTTTCAAACTATTATATCAACGAATTTCTTGAAGGTGCTATTCAATTTATGATTGAAAAGCTCTCAGCTAGTGCTCTTACTTTTTACTCTACTTTTATTCCGTTGGGCGTCTTACATAAGGTGAAGTTATATTTCAAACAATCTCTTCCTGCAAAATATGAATAGAAGCAGGATTATCCTATAAAATTGTCCATTCTTTCAATACTTGAAGCACCCAATCTACAATTTTTTATCTTCGAGATAAAAAGTAGCACAAATTTTCGACAAACGCATAATGCTTTCGCTGTAGTGATACTTGATTTTATTTGGTAATTTGCCTTTTGTTATTTTCTCCGTGATTTATTTTTTTCTACCTTCGGTTGTGTTATTTAGGGTAAGCGTAAGCGTATGAGAGTATGCTATTAAAAACTCGTACCCTTAGTTGATCTTTAGTATGGCCAAACACAAGTAGTAGCACATTGCATTTTTCATTCAATTCATTCCATCGACTTCCATCGAGAATTGTAGAAACTTGTTATATTTCCCCTAAGCTACGCAACATAGGAGCAATTATTTACACAGGTATGTACAAGGAAGAGATTGTCTTACTTTGTATGGTACCGCATATAGCGAAACTTCTGATTCGCCTCTCCTCATTTAATTAACAGTAAATATCAATGCGCAGCGTCTCATCGTGGGAGGAAGCACAGGGTTCGCAATGAGGGATATAAACTTGTTGACGACGGAGGAGGTATTTTAATTACAGCTCAGGGAGATAGGATAGGCGGTGACTGAAAGAGGAATAAGAAATCCCATTAAAAATCTGATCTTGAAACTAACGAACTGTAAGACAGAAATACTGGCCCCGTTTCCCTCTTTTGAGAATCCACTTACCGTCCTATTGGAGAAGAAACCGTTAAAAAGCAGTTCAATGAAGCGGAAGGAGCGAGAAAAAAATCACTGGGGGCTTTTCACCCAAGACTTCTTCCTTACCTGCCCGACACCGAAGCGTCTGGCGCTTTGAATAGCATACCGTCAAACGAGATTTAGTTATTTGGAATGCCGGTTGTTGAAAGGTTTAATGACCATTTAATTGGAAAAAATGGCCTTCCCTGCAAACATTTCGAGATTTTTCTGGAGTCTTATTTTTCTTTCTTTCTCAGGAATCGCTGTTCAAAACCTGTGGAGCTCTTCTCTGCAGGTAAAATTACAGTTATATATACACGTACCTACAGTTGGAAAATTTAAACTAATAGTTTTCTGAGTCCAAATTTAAAACATTATGGTTTTACACATTTTGTTGATTTATGTTTTTACAAAAATTAGCCTATTTGAAATCTTCAAAGTCAACACACATTTTGTTAATAACTGGATTAAGTATTATCATTGCTATGATGATTGATATTGAGTGTTCATGGCTTTAATTTACTTCAGTGCATGGGCACTAATAAACTTAGAAAACTTAGTGTTTCTTATGAGAATAATAAGGTTGACTGTCACAGGTTTTGTGTCAAACATTTACGAAGCAGCTTTAGTTGGGTAAACAATGGTATAATATTGATAATAATATACTGCATTATCAATTTTTTACAAGTATAATATCATTTGGATAAATAACGAATATATTTCCTGAAGGTTAGCATCAGGCCAAATATAAAAAAAAAATAATCTAACAGATGGCTTTATGGATCTATGTGCTGGAATTTTAAAAAGTATTCTGCATATTTGAGACTCAAATTCATTGCTGAACAACACTGCAAAACGTTTTCTTATTTCTCTAATGGAATAAACAGCTAATGATACCTGATTCTTCCGTGAACATGACACGATTCCATGCGGAGATTAACTTCTCACAAAATATTTAAGCCGCAGAAAATGTTTGAGGCACATCATTCGATATATCTTTGATCACAGCTTGTCAAACTTGGGTAAGTATTTATGAAGATCTGGAGAACATTGTTTATTCCATTGTGTTTTCCACTTGAATTATTATATCCGGCAAAACGTAACTGCCCTGGTTTTAAACCGGGAAGCCCTACTCTACTGTGGTAAACGAGAGTTCAGAATTATTTTAATAAATTAGAAATATTTATAGCTTTATGATCATCTCCTATATTTCAACATAATCCCACATGATAGTAACCATGATCTTTAATATCTTAACTCTAATAACTATTAGTAGAACTTCATTGATGATTCGGTAAAGAGAGAAAAAACTCGTCTTGTTTTCATTGCTGAGAAAAAAAATTCAGCCTTCTCGACGTTCGCTTTAATAATCAAGGCTTGAGAGCAGAGTAAGAGCGAGCTGCCACATTATTCGCCCATTTGCTCATATTTCTCATTTAAAATCTCATTCTGCAAAAAGAGCAGTGAGGGTGGAATCATTTCTCCCCTTCTCAGAATTTCAATCGAGCCTAGCACCAAGATTTCCAGCCTGTAGCACTTCCCTCTCCTTCTCTCGCAATCCGCATTTCACTTGTTTTTCTTTTATCCCGCCGAAAATGTGGCGGAGGGAACCATTTTCTCGACTAAAAAGAATTACTCCAAACTTTTCATATCGACCTAAACTTGGGACTGAAACTTGACGCTTTTATCCGATGAAGCGCAGGGTCCGTGGCCTTTTCTTAATATGGTGCTTAATAAAAAGAGGGCGGGGATGGGACTATTTCGTGGGTTGTAGGGGCCCTTTTTTATTTATTATGTGGGAATGGAAATGGGTATTTCGCGTTTGGGAAAAAATAAGCCACTTACAAGAGCCAAGAACTGCTGGAGTGAAAGAAAATTGAAATGTTTCCTTTCTTGGAAAATCTAGGAACTCACTGCAATGTATGATCTTTCCCCTGAACCTGCAGCTTACTTTATCTATAACTTGGAGCCCCTTTTTCATTTGCTTACCCAGATTCATTTCGCTCGTTTTTCATTTCTTTTCCTTCATATTTTACTCTTATTGCTGTTCCTTGATCACGAAGAAACTTGTTACCGTCTTCATAAGATACACTTGCACGTACTCTGTGTTGTGTAGATATTAGTACTTTTAGGACAAGTTCCATTACGTTACGCCAAATTAAATTATTCCTTCCTTTCTCAAGAATAACCAACCAGAGTAGTTCTGAATTCGCTGTTCTTGTCTAATATTCCAGAAAGCTTGGGGTTTCATTTCGGAGAGATTTGTTTCCCTTAATTTCATCATTCATTCATTCATCACTCTGCATCCAACACCATTCATCATCGGTCGTTCAGTTTAAATATTGGTTTACTGCAGCCAACCATTATTCCTTATCTAATTCTAGTTTCCTTACTCCATGGTATTTAATGTACTTTCCTCTGCCTTAATGGCCTGGTTTTATGGTCTCTGGTTATATCCCGTTGGAACTCCTCACCTAAAACGTTCTCCTATTGATAGCCCTCCCGTCGACTAATCGATGTTCTGATGTAACAATCAAAACTCAAACTTTAATTTACATCAAGTGCCCGTAAAAGCTACTTTATCTTTTATTTAACGTTAAGTTGACATAAAACCTAGCCAATACGTGTTATCGCCAAAATTAGGGTATTTGACTCTCGGATGGCATTTATGGACTCGCATGCACTTGCCTTCCTCGTTTTCCTGGAATAGCCTTCCAATATTTCAATCCTTTTAAATCCAAGACATTACCATAATCATCTAATGAGAATTCAATCGCCTCGCTCACACCATTATCCGGTACTGTTCGACGGTGTGAGATCCAGTAATCGCAGTAATCATTTTTTTATCAGAATAAACTCATGTTTCCCGTGTTTCATTCCCTCAGTCTCGGCCATTTTCCCTCGAGAATCACCTCGGCAGGCCATATCCACTCATCTTCCCCTCTCCCTCACTCATTCTCAAGTTTCCCTTTCTTCTCTTCTCTCTTTTTGCATTCCCCATTCCATTCCATCCCTCCACCGCACTTCATCATCTTCTTCCTCGGGAAAATCTTTTTCCTTCTCCTCCTCCCTCTCAACTGCCTTACAAATCTCGACTTTCATTACGCCTCTTATCTCCTGGATCCCATCTTCTTAGCGCACCGCGCCGCCTCTATTCCTCCCCGCTCATATACCTCCTCGTGCGTATTAAAATCTCTTTCCTCCACCCCGCTTTACCCTTAAAAAAAATCCTACGCCACTCGGCCCAAGTTCTCCTCACCCGTCATCGCATCTCTCCCCATTCTGTCCCTTGACGAATTTTTCCACCCTTTTTCCCGCCTTTAATCCTCATTTCCCTCCCCCTTGTTCCACACCACTCCCTCTTCTATCTCATTTCTCCCTCTCTCTCTCCACCATTTCCTCGTCCCTTTCGCCAAAAAGTATTAACCTTAATTTTCACGGGATGAATCTGACAACCCATCTTCCCTCTCTTCCCCCTTCTTCTCTACCCTCCCCCACAACACCCTTGAAGATCCCACTCTTCATTTTAACTACCCTTCATCCTTTTAGCAACGGGTTTGCTACTCATTGACATCAGATATGAGGAATAATTCTGAAAATACTTCGTAAGAACTGATAAGAAGAGACTTTATATCGCAGGAACAAAATGGTAAGTAAGACAGCGCACGCTCTAGCCTCCCGTCTTCACAATCAGCTGATTTGGGAGCGGAGTGGATGATGAGGTTGTTTTTATCGCTATTGTTTCGCCTTTTGATATCCGCCGCCACCATTCAGGACCGCCACTCACTACCATGAACCAGGGCAAAGTTGGTCAGTAGGGTGAAGATGGCACAAGCACGAAAATTAACGACGGCGGTTGGTTAAAAAACTGGCACTTGTTAGCTTTACCAGACGGTGCTTAAACTACAGTTTGCAGTTTCAACTACAGTTGGTTGCAATATCTTTTTCCTCAGTTTTGTCACGTTATCACTACAACATCGCTGACATCAGTTGTTGTGCTGTCCTGGCTGGTAAGCCATTCATAGGTATTTTTTATTTCTCAAGAAACTGTTTGGGAAAAATAATCAGTTGATAAAACGTAAATGTATGATTCACTGCACTTTGTATTCTCTGTAAGGTCTATTAAGAGCATTTGACGTGGAGAATATTTTACCTCGAATTTTTATGTTTATTACATATTTTCGTTGTTTTAATAACTTTTTTCTGGATGTCATGGACATACCAAAGATTATAAAGCTTAACATATCAAGAAATACCTTACGAAAATGAGATAATAATATCAATATTAATCAAAGGAAAGATTCTTTATGGACATTCTCAAGGTTTTGTTACACCAACTTATGTTTAGACATATGCATGCCATTTCATGGCATATAGATTTCATGATATAAATTATTGCGTGCTTATGCATGTTTTGGCAAAATAATTCGTTTTCAACGTTCCAAAGTCTAAATCTAAAATGGACCACATTCTCTTTGAAACTGAAAATAATCACTTTCACTCCGTACATGTGAGTTTGGTAGCAAATGGTAGCCACAGGATATCTCTGTTTTGTATGACTACTGTTTTGTATTGTTGATCACCCTCTATAAGGATAAAAATATATGACAAATATCTACACCTCACATTTTTTGTTTAACTCTTCAATAGGTAGGGGAATGGCTACAGTCTGATTTTTCATTAATTGACTTGGTGTAATGGATGACTACCTCCCTAATTTGTTTCCTGTATAAAATTTGATATTGCAGTCAAAACTGCATAGTCGTTCCAGCGAGTAACTAGGAGTCGTTTTAGTAACTATTAAACCACCAATGGTTAGCCTTTAACGTTATAACTAGATTTTTTTGTATTGTCCCGTAAGCATTCCATATGAATCTATGTTTATGTTTCGTGCCATGTTCCTCTTACTCCCATATCTGTGACCAATAGGAAATATTTTTTGAAGAGAATATTTTATCAAATTATAACCATGAGCCCTCTTTGTGATGGAATTTTTTCATTGTTTCAACGATGAGAAATGATTAAACGCATCCCAGCCTTGCATCTGAGTAGTGAATTTGGAGTCTTGTTTAATGTCCGTCATGGGGCACTGAGTGAACTGTACGGCCATTTGATTTCACTAGACACCATATTTCCGTATCCGAACCAATTAGGTTTGCGTTTTACTGATTGATTTTTACCGTATTGACCAAATTAGCAAATATTTGCTAAATCATGACTTAAGATCATCTAGGCAAAAATTCGGCAAATACGCTGCAGTAATTCAAGTAATGGATGTATTTAAACCTATCGGGAAAAACAATCTTTGAAAGTGTCCGTCATGCAAGTAACCTGGAATACTGTCAAGTTTATTTTTCCAAATGAATTTAAAATAATTATACTAACCTTAATAGTGCCAATTGTTATTAAAAATTCCTTTTCACCACTTGTTTAACGCTTTGGATAAATACAATTCTGCCGTATACCTTTCAAGAGGTCAGAAGGCGATACTTGGATCAGTGCAAAAATTAGTACCTCTGAGTGCCCACGAGCAGCTTCACTTCAGTCAAAGTTTGACGATTAATAAAAAACTAAACTTGGACAGAATACCAAAATATTTTATTTAACAGACTTACATATCTATTGACCATTTTGGCATATATAAGTCAAATATACACTCAGCAGAGCAAATGACGTATACCTCCGAGCAGCAAAGAGTCTGGAGGACAACTGATAGCAGTTAACCCTATCAGGAACAAAGTCCCATGGTAACGTAACCTCTTAACCTAGACTCTTTCTAAAAATAGTCAAGCTAGTATAAACAATTAGCTTTAATAATACCGTATTGCAACCATTTTACGGTCTTTCTGGAGGGAAGAGGAAATATTTATTCACAATTCATCTTCAGTTGCTTGTGATCTTTAATTGGTTAAGGAGCTATAATTTAATTGGTTAATAGAGGAATTGTAACCGAATGGAGATACCACATATTGTTTTGACAAAATTTTGCCATAAAATATTTGTAAAATTTGTTCTTAGGCTTACTACACTCATTACGTGTACTATATTTTGGTCGAATGAGTCACTGGCATGCAGAGATCCTAGATTATACAACATAGAACAGCTGTGCTAAGAGATAAAAAATTCAGAAAATATCCGGTAATAAATAACTATGTCCAAATACTTCGTTAAACTTCAGCAAAAAACAATCCACTTAGCCGGTCATAAAAAATGATTCACCTTCCCGCGTGGCAAAATAAAGGGTTGCATCAACACTCAGCTAAGAGTCCGCATTAGCGCCCAAAAGATTGCTGTAAGCAGCTTGCAAACTACAACGGAAAAGAGGTCGTATTTATTTAGGGGTTATGGGAGGCTGTTTGAAACCAACTGACTGGTACATGCCACTTTACTAGAGATCTCTTCCTCTTTAAGGACTAAGTGAAGGAGCTGGGTAATAGGCGTTGGTAAGACAAACTCATCTATGACTCATCTCCTTTCCGTCGGATACTGGCTCGAGCGTCTCCCGTTGCCCAACTAATGATGCCCAAAAAGATCCCTTTCCGGAAAACACAGCTCATGCTTTTCGAAGAGAAACCCATGTTCTGATAATCATTCAGTTGTAAAACTTGCTACTACCAGGTTCTATGCATTATATTCTGCTCACAAGACCTTGAAAGGGGTGTGGAAATTTCTCCCTCTCAACCTCCATTGATCCACTGGTAGTGAAAGCTGTAACAGGTAATAGAGTGAAAGAAAATATGCTTAATAGATGGAATTAGAGAGGTGGACATTTTTCAAGCTGAATAATGAAGATGAAATGTGACACAAGAGCTTACAGCTGTAATGGATTAGGATGAGTATCTCTACATCCATACTAACGTACCCTCATCGCTAAATCTAACAAAATAAAAATATTAATCAAATTGAGCAAACGGTAATTCATGAAGGTGTGAAGATCAGTCTGATTGTTGAAGGAGACTAGAATTGCAGTTCCATGTAAGTAACTCAGCAAACCAACTATCCCAAAGGTAAAAAGACACTTAGATTTAAATAACTTAGGGTATGTTGAGAGCTATGATCTTTTTTCGTCTGATGCATAATGTTTTTGGAACCTAAAAATCGAATAATAAACGCTTTTTTTGTCCTTTCCTATTCTCTCACTTCATATTCCATTTCAAACATTCATTGCACGCCCCATTATTCCGAGAGATGAAAGGTGGAGCGGTCTCCATGGAGAGGCCATCTCCTTCTCGTCAGGGGTGAAAAAAATAGTGATCATCTTCCCTGCTCTCCCCGTTCAACTTTTCCTCTTTCCTCTTCCATCTCTCCTTCATCCCTTCATGAAACCTTCATCCAACCCCATTTTTCTGGGCCTTCCCAGCTCCAATCCCTCCTCCTGGACGCCGGCACTTGAGTCTGCTACAACCCTTCCTATTCCTGCCGCCTTCCATCCCCGTTAGCCCGCTCAATCTCTTTTTTTTTATAGTACTCCATTTCGAGGAGTGGAAAGTGATTTTTGTGTGAGCACATGAAAGGAGGGGGATGAGCGAGTGGGTGGGTGGGTGGGTCGGGAGGGTTAGCTGAGGATCGTGGATAAGGGTTTGGCGTCGGGGAAAGCAGTGTGCAAAAGGGGAAATGCGGTGGATTGAGAGAGAGAGAAAGGCGTAGAATAATAGAAAGAGAGACTCACACACACTGATGAGAGGAGTCAGCACGAGATGACGGCGGAGGAAAGAGAGACAGAAAGAGCTTAGTAATATTTTCCTTGATTGCCTCCCTTTATGGCTGTAATAAAAAGTTTTTCGAGAGTTATCATATTTTTTCGCCACCTTCTCACCAACTTTTTAATTCCTCCCATCCTTCCATTTGCAGCAATCTACTTTCAGCCTTTTTTCGACCCCCTCAGCTCCATTTCGGCCGCTTCACTTTTACTCTCTTCCCCTTCTTTCGTTTTATTTCTTTTCTCCGTCTCGTGACTTTCCTTCATTTGCACTCCCTTGGCAGTTTTCAGTGCTCGCGGGCCATTTGGACTGGCCTCGCTGCTGAGGAGTGCTACTCGTCAGCTCTGAAAAGGCTTATGATGAAGAGTATACAGTGTGACGCCAGGAATTAGAATGCAATTATAATTTCGTAACCCATGAGCGGATATGCATAGTCACAATGGAAGATTGTTAAATGACGGTTATTAAAAGCGATGATTTTAAAAACTTTCAAGCAAAGCAATTTAAGACATCTGTGAGATGCACAGTATTAGGGATTGTTCTTTATGTGAGTACTCATTATTGCTATTTGTTTGGTTACTTTTTCAAGTACATCTGGCAGTGCAAAATTAAGATCATGTGAAAAATTTTCATGGCTAATTTAGTGTTCCGTTTATTGTTTCATTCTCTTGCTCTGTATTGATGACTGAAGTACAAATATTTTACATTATCATTGGTACATAACAGTTAAGCTACCATATAGACGTATGAGCCTTCAATTCCACCATTTCTTACATAAAGCAAAAGCTATACCATAAAGTACTGGAAAAAATATTAAAACATATATCAGATATTTGATATTGTGCAACCACCAACAATGCAAATTTTGGATCAAATTGCTTTAAAATGCTACATCATGATATGGTACATTAGTGAGGCCTACATATTTCAGTCCCATAGGATAACTGTCCGCAAGGATTTTGGAAATTTCTTTTGCATTAGGCCAGGTTTATTTATGGAAGTAATGGATTAAACATGAATAAACGGCTCATATTGCGTAATTTTAAGTCTAATTACAAAAACGTGAGCACGAATTTTGCACTCTTTTGTGTAGTTTCTTCTTCTGTTAATGGCTTTTTAAGGCAATACGTCCAAACGGGAGTTGTATCTACTATTCTTACTTTTAAATATCCCATTGCCATAGAAATTTAAATGCCGTAAGAAACGTGTCTTTCCATTCCGTTTTTGGATCCCTTTTGCGTCTATAACTGGCAATTTAATGGGAACTAAGTACGTGGAAAGCAGTATCGGATTTTGAAAGTTTCTGCGGGTATATTATGCATCTTGACAAACTTCTTCCCGCTTTCCTCTTACCATTATGAACTTATAACCTAGTTCTCACCAAATTACTTGCATTATTTTCAGTTTTGTCCGAATTTTCGATTTAATTATCTGCTTTCCAGCCATGTTAATGTAGTTTTGTTGCTAATTTTTTCACCGTATTTGTGCATGCGTAAGGACTATTATTTTAATCCTTACGGCGACAATTTTTACGATATAGTGGTTCTATGTGTTTTTAACTTTAATTTGTAGGGTACAAACATTTTCCAATGCAATGTTAGGCTTTTTCATTAACTTTTGACAGGTGGTGGCGTTTTCTTGATCTTACATCTTCGCATTGCGTTTGGTATAACTTTGAGAGAATGTGCCGCTCTTACGGAAAATTGGTATCGGAAAAATGGGTTGTTCCATTGTCTCCTTTGGATTGCACACTGCGCATAAGATGTTTCCTCGCACATACGGTGAATATGGCGCTTGTAATGCGGAACCTTTTTACGTAATATTTGTTCGAATCATTGAGGTTTCAAGGGAACCGCATTGCTAATGCTTGGACCCAGGTCCTCCTCCAAGGCACTCAAGTGGGACTCTTGGTATTGCAGATTTTCGCACTCCTTATTCGTATGTTTTTAACGGTTGATTGCTGCTATGAGTGAAGATCATAGCGATTTTGGCCGATTATTCTCTCCATTTTGCGAAATATATTTATTCGAGGTAAATCCAAAATGACATTTTTGTGAAACAAAAGCAAGATCTGAAAAATTTTATTCACCGAGATACTAGAAAATGAAATAACGAGTAAAAATGTTTCCAAGCAGCTCGAATAGGTTTTTGTTACTGTCTTCTTAATGATTTGTATGTGCATTTTTTAAACCTTAATGATAATGACACAGTAATCAGGTCATATTGCTAAAATTAGGGATGATTATATATAGATTACAAATGTATGCTTTTAAGGGGCCAGAAAAGCATGCATGCAAAGGATAAACTTATGGACGATTAAGTTTAATTATCTGGTGAATTTCAATGTTTTTACCACCTTAAATGTCACCAAGTCACTCAATATATAAACTACGTATTTTTGGGAAACTAATTACCCGTTTAGAATCAAATTCATTAGCCTACAGTTAGATGCTAAGTTAAACCAAGTAATATATATTATGACGATTTGTTAATAAATTCACTTTGTAATATTCCACAATGGTTTGTATTATTCCGACCTAGGTTTCAACTCAAGTTAAATCATTATCAAGATACCATGGTTAAGTCATGATCAATCACCTTGATAATGACTTAACTTGAGTCGAAACCTAGATCGGAATAATAAAAACCATTGTGGAATATTACAAAGTGAATTCATTTTAAAATTATCGCAATATTGTTCCACCAAGTGAAGCCTGAGAATTTATAATATATTTTATGTTAGGATAATACGTATTTATTAATTCTTTACCATTTAAATTACATTTATTGTCACAAAGACCTGTTACGGTTGGTAATATGAGTTGTTCCATTGTCCCCTTTGGGTCGCGCACACTGCATTGGATGTTTCCTTGCACATACGACAGGCGATTGTGATTCGGAACCTATAAGATTTTTTTAGTCAGAAATCAATTTTTAATCCCAAATATACCTCTGCTAATTTTTTTCTCACCTTTTTTCTGAGAAAAATTCATCACAGGAAAGCATCAGTGGAAATGCACCTCCAAGAGTGCGCGCTTTTTCCTTCGCCTCTTCCTGCCCTTATACGACCGAATGAATCTTCCCCAAACTTGCTGCATCGCTCACCAATGTGCAGTAATGCCCTCTGAGCCTTAAAATGGGAAATGGCAGCTCCCGAAGAAGTACGGGAGAAACTAAAAAAAACTACTGAGTGCATTTTCCCAAGAACTCTGGGAAAGAGATCATGCGCTCTACCTGACCCGGCACATCAATTACCGGCCCACGGCCGAGATCCGTAGCCGTGCCGGGCGCCGCTGTCTGGTCCCCTTCCTCGACCACTCTCGTCTTTCCTTCCCTCTGGCTCCATGTAATTCTGCAACGCTCCTTCCCCGTTTTCCCCCAACCTCCTATGTGACTCCCGAGTGTCCTTACTGAGGCTCACCCTCCTCACTCACTTGTTCCCTCCCTTAAGGGTCTCTCGCCTCACGCCTCGAACCCATCGCGTCTTTCCTCCACAGCTCCGTCCCCCTTTTCTCGCTTCCCCGTCCTCTTTTCCCCCCTCACCCCCAGTGAAGTTTATAGATTAACCACGGCAGCTAGGCATCTCCCGGTTGCATATTCCCATCACGCACCGCCGTATTAATTATGCATTTATTACGGCTGAACTCTCCCTTCCTCTCTCTTTTATCACCCACCTCTTCCTTACCCTCTTTTGTATTCCTTCCTCCCTCTCCCTCTTCCTTCCTCCATCCATCTTCACTCGTTTTCTTTACAGTCTTTTCTTCCACCTCACCTCTCAGCCTCTCAATTTTTGGCTCTCCTTAGGCCACCAGCCTTTTCTCCAGGTCTTCTATCGCCCTTACCCGGAGCGAGCGACCTTTCCTCCCTCAGACTCCTTCCCCAGATTCTCCAACACTTTCTCCTCGGGTCGCTCCCTCCTTGTTTTAATGCCTTCCAACCGCGTTGCGACACCACCGACTATTCTTACACTCGCTCGCTCTCCCCATCCTTACTCTGACTGCCTTCTCCTCCTAACCACTTCTCACGGTTCCGGCCTCACCCCTAACTTTGTTCACCTCCTTATACATCATTCAAATCCGTAAGTTTATAGTCTTTCTCCCTCTCTCTCGCTGTCTCCATTTTCTTCTCTCCCCTTATAAGTTTTTGTCCTTCTTTTGAATTGCATAAAGATTGTGTAATTTTTTGTAATATAAATATTGTAGCTTTTTAAATCCAAAGAATACTATAATCCCATCATTTTTCATGCGCCAGTCCATGATTCAAGTGCTGGATTTGGCCTGTTCCCATTTAAAAATGAGGCTTTGCGTTAAGAAGTATTCGAAAAAAAAGGTTTTTACAATTTTATATTCAGAACCTAGAACCCACTTCAACACTGGTCAGTAATTACCAATGTAGCACTTCTTCAGTCATTGATTATACTGTATACCACAATTACACCTCAATTATGATTTTATTTTATATACATAATGAAAGGTTAATTATTAATTTTTACCAGAAATACTTTAGCCGCTGTGACCTTTCAAAGATGTGTTGTTTCTTATTTAAAGTACGTTGAGCACTTTTTTTATACCATTAATTCACACTTCATTAATTAATATAATATACAGCATAAAATAAATAAATTGCATTGGAGTCTTTGAATTCACTGTGAACAGCGAATTTTTAATAAACAGTGCTCTTAAATGTCGCTCAGATTATTTAAGCTTTCATTCCCATTATGAATCCTTCTTATGCAGTCACCAATTCAAAAGAAAAAGGTGTTTTTTTAATATTGCTCCATATCTTATATGTTTTTATTTATGCAGTTTATCTGCATTATTAGAGACGTTTTTAGCTCAATTTATGTCTCATTTTTTAGCGACTGTCTGCACATATCCCTTCGATTTCTTTTCCTTAAAAGCTTTAGATACATTTATTGCTGAGCGTACGTACTGAAAATGTGCCTTGGTTAAATTAACACTTCCTCAAGATCTCAATCAGTGTAATTTTAGACGCAGCAGTTAAAGTGACTGAAGTTTCAGGGATGACGATGCGACTGAATTTCTCAGTTTTACAGCCAGTTTTACAGACAGTTTTAAAAGGGATCAGTCCCCAATCCCTTTTAGAAAGAGTGATGATTAAGATGTCCTTTTTTGCTGAAAAGATTGAGGTTGCCTCTTCTAATTAACCGATTAAAAGCACTAATGAACTATGGAGGAACACAACACGTTGCATGCTGTATACGATGGCTTCGATCGCAATGAAAACGATCTCATGAGAAAGATTTGACTTTTAAGCGGAAGGATGATTTCAGATTGTTGACGGTTTGGCCAAAATATCTGTCGCGGCCAACTGCTACGCTGGCGAAAATTTTTTTATTTGGGATTAATATACTAACTTATCTCTTCAATTTGGCAAGCAATATCACGTTTATTTGACGTGACTTCTAAAAAAGGTGCATGTTTCCTCCATAGAATAATGAAAACCGTAGCTTTCTTGATCTGGCAGCAATTAGTCGTAGTATCGTAAATGCTGACGGTCTGGAAACATGATTTATGTTAGGTATATTTCCAATTAAGCTGTGCAATTTGAATGAGTAGGGTGAGTTTCTATTTATAATCTCGGGCAGAAATGATGAAGAAAGATATATGGAAAAAGATAAGGATGAAATTCATGAAACAAACTACGAAAGACTCCTAGGTTAAAATATTACTCAGCAATGAAGCGATTGGCTGAGAAGAATGTTGAGGAAAAGCTGTAGTTGGTACGTCAATATTCTGATAAATGATCGCTGACGACGATGATACTTGTGGAACCTTGTGACAGTCGACGTGTTCGGGTGCGGTTTTTCCACAGCAATTCCTTTTTCTTTAGAGTCTGCGGTACTTTCACCATCCCCTTCATCTTTTTCTCTGCCTTCCTCTCTTCTCTCCTCCTGATTCCCTTCCCCCTCTCCCTTTACATTCATCTCTCTTCCCCTCCTCCTGTGCCTCCTCCATTCTTTCCTCCTCTCCTCCCTTCCCACACCCTCCGTTCCTCTCCTCCTCCCCCAAACCCTATTTACTCCAAACCCTTTTCTCAATTTCCAAATCCTGCTCCTTCCTCTCTTCTCTTTTTTTATTCTTGAGTCCCTTTTAAAAAAGAAAACCACGTGCCTAGCGGGCGTGTATCAACTTTAATACTTTATGAAGGAAGAAGGGGCTGCACGTCCATCGTCGTGAGAAGCCACCCTCTCCTCCCTCCCCATTCCATCCCCACCCCCCCTCCGGCCACTCCGTCCCCCCGACCACCCACCCACCCGTCCGTCTCCAAATCTCTGAATCTCTCGCTACCCATGTCGTCGTACATGCAGGAAGAATACCGAGAGTAGGGAGCCTTAATATATTTCATTACTCGAATTGAGATTCAAACAACATAAGCATATCATACCAAGAATTCATACCTTATTTGCTGACTGAGGACATTGGTGAAGGCATTCATCAAAGAAGCCAGCTAAGACCTAAGGCTGGATGGAAAGGTATGGCAGCTAATGGGCCAACGAAACCTGATGGTTTAGTGACAATAAGAGTCGGTTAAGGAGCCTCCTAAGCCGGTGAGAGGACGGAACAGAAGTTGGACTAAGAATTTCACTTAGCCGTGGATTAGGCAAGGACTGCCTCTTAGGATGGCAAGCAGGTCTTATAAAGTAGGTGGAGGGTTTTAGGGTTGATACATTGACAGGGACTGGCTATACCCAGAATCAATCATGGCAGAGCTGGTGATTTGATCACTAAATATCGGGACCGAATAACAAAAATCTGTGCCAGTCACAGTCATATCAATAGGAATCGATTAACTCCTGATGTACAACTCCACATGTATGGGTCAAAGAGTGACCTGTCCACGTACAGACCAGATTTTCCAGATGAATGTATTCATACTTGACGAGGAAGTCGCGAATCAGTTGTCCAAAATTTCATAGCCTTCATTCCCACCCGTAACTTTTCGTGACTAAAATGTTACGAAATAGCTTCTTTAAGCATTTTATCTAGCTTAGAGTGGAAAAATTTAGTTATAAAATGCGCAAGCTTTTAATACTGATTAATATATTTTCAATGTTGCAACCTGTCTTTACCTAATTTCAAGTGCAAGATTTTACCTTACTCTTTAGCCTTCCACAGCAAAGAAAAAAATTAGCTTTCATCTCATTATTCTCAGGCATACAAATAAGATTAGTTGCATTGAATCACAAAAAATATTTTCAGCCATTCTAACAGCAATTAGCCCTGAGAGAGCTAAATGAACTCAAGCACAATGGGTCAACTGATAGCTTTCATCTCTTTTCTATAGATCGCCACGCGATGTCATTTCTCATTTACCATCATCCTTTAACCTTCCTCAAATGATTATCGTCAAAGAAAATGTCCTATCTATTTGTAAGATCACCCAACCTGCGAATGGCACTGACTGTTGAAATTTTGGTCACATTTTTAGTGTTAAAATTGCCAAATCTGCGATGAATCACCCATTCAGTCAAACCTTAAATTGTCGTACGTGTGTCATTTCTGGATATTCTCTTGCCACTCCTTCACTACGCACACTCATTTTCCACCAAGCCTACCTTCTCCTCACCCACCGATACTCATGCGAGCATACACACCTTGAGTCGGCGCAGAGTATAGGTTTCAGAAAAGGTTTCATTCTAATTAAGCTGAGTCTCCTCATCTCGATTCGTATCCCGACTATGTTATTACATGTTAAAATAGTATACTTAAGTCACAAAAATGAAGTTCAATAATGTTAGACGCCTTAACTGTAAAACAATAAACTTGACGTCAATCACGGATGCTATTAGCGACGTTCTTTTGTTTATTAACGCTCATCAACTTCGCACTTCATCGATTTTAAAGTGCGCAGGACCTGTTTTATAAATGGAAGTATGCTGTAGTGCTGCGATATAAGTGCTCTGAAGCTGCTGGAAAGTTCTCTATATTGAACGTCCATGTATTGCACTGCATTGATGCGGTACAACACGATATACAAATTCGTGCGATATGCCATTAACTGCCAATTTTTCTGTATAAAATTTAAATTTGAAGCTGATGTACGAATTTTAATATCATTAGGTGCTTGATTTTCTTTCGTTTATTTGTTTTTCATACATATGTGTAAGTTGGAAATAAATATCTGGCTTATTCCACAGAATTTCACAGTCATTCGCTATTTTAGCTCTCCCTAGAAAATGAATTTACGTACTGGTGAATTTTGGAGGAACACTGAATAATCTTTATATTTCATCTGGCAACGCAGTTTTTCCAAATCCTGGCAAGATTTGCCAATTTTTGCGAAAAATATAAAAATAAAATCCAACAAGGCATCACAACCATTATGAGGCAAAATAAATTTCTTCGGTTGAAGTGAAAAGGAAAAAGTAGCAACAATATATTATATAGCACATTAAGAAAATATTCAGTAGTGGATATTTTACAGAACCGATCGGAGCAGTTAATTCACCGTGATGTAGAGATATGGCATTACATCATGTGCGGATCTAAGAAGGAATATTTCCGTTGAAGTCGTTGCCGTAGCTTACAGTGTTTTAGTGTAATGTGTACGAAGTACATCTGATTTTAGTGTAATGTGTACGAAGTACAAGGTGCGTCTGATCTAGTCGCGATGAACCATCCTCGTTGGCGAAGTACCTACCGTCTGCCACTCTTCCATTAGTTACCGTTGCCCCCTTTTTATTCCGCTCAGCTTCTCTCCTCGGTACGACTTATTTTCCACCCTCTCTCTCTCTCTTCGCTCTCACTCCTTCTCTCTACCTCCTCTTTCTCTCCTCACTTCCTCCCAACTCCGTTTCCCCATCCTCTTTCCATCTCTTTCTCCTTTCGATGCTGCTCTCCTCATATATCCTCCATGCGCCTTTAATGGCACCCACTCTTCCCTCCTCAATGCTCTCATGTCGCCCCTCCACCGCTCGCTCAATACCCACCTCCCCCTCGGTTAACTACACTTATTTATTTATCGAGAGCGAACAGCCTGAGAGAAAGAGGAGTGCTCAGGGAGAGGGAATGTATAAGCTCCCGCGAAACTCCCTAGCGCCGTGATGTGGAACAGCTGGCCAGTAATTTTTATTTTATTTTTCATTGTGCGAGTGAGAATTTTCTTAGTTTCTTCTTGATATAGGTTGATTTTCATCCAAATAGAAATATAAGAATCATATTATATAGCAAAATAAAACGAGTCATTCATTAAAATAAAATAAAAAAGTTAAGTTATCCTAAAAGTCAGAAAAAACTGCCTTAGATTTCTACTTAAGCAGTGTCCATCTATCTCATGTATGTCAAACTTCATCTCAGCATGCAATCTACACTTCTTCAACCCGTCCGTTAAACCTACTCTTATTCCTCTCCTTACCCAGTTGCTCAACATTCCTCCCTCTGTCATTGTATTGAGAAACATACTTCCTCTTATTATTTCCTCCATCCACCTACCACTAATTTTATCCAGGAGTTTCCGTTTCGCCCCTTATATTAAGAGCATCCTCTTTTGTCTTCCTTTCCATCTATCGCACCTTCTCCATCCTTCTCCACTTCCACAAATGTAATGACTTCAGTCGATTCTCGTCTTACTTTATTAGGGTCCACGTCTCTTCCTCATACAACTGTTCTCCTTAAATCATTCAGCTCTTCTTCAGTCACTTCTTTGTAGCCTGTATTTTATACTTTTTCCTTTGTATCATTTCTTTTTGCCTTCTTCTTAGTATAATATGCATTCTCAAAATTTAATTTCTGTATCATAGCATTGTATTTATATTTCGGCATGTGTGATGACTTTTCATTGTGCTTTAATGAATGATGGAAATCTTGCTTCTTCGATTATCCAAAACTGATATGTGAACTACTGTTTCAACGGAAAAGTTTAAATTAATCGAATTTGGGTATTCATTACAAGTATTATTCAATGACGACAAAGTCTGAAGATTAGGGTTGTATCTTTGAAAGCGTGAGTAAATACGCTGTTTTATGCTTATTTTCTATAAATTACTTGAATTTCAATGACATTTGGCAGGTATAAAAAGTACGGAAATACAAACTAAGTTATCGTTTACGGTGGCTTTACAGACTCTTACTAGGGATTCATTCCTTCAGGACGTGTATAGGTTTATAGGCTAACCCTGAAAAAGTTTTAAATCTCATGAGAAAATAGTGGAATTGTACTCTTCGGTTGAAATTATTTAACAACAGCTCATATTACAATCTTTTCCTGTTACTCGAGATTCTGCCTCTATATTGAGGAAGATTCAGAGTGATTGACTCTGGTCAGATGATGATTCGGATTTTAAATAGAAATCTTAAGTCTGCAGGTAGCAATCAGTGTTCCATTTGGCATTTATTACCGTTACTACTAAAAATCTTTTTATCTGCCGCGTTATTATGCTAAAAGTTTTGATATCTGAATGTAAAAAAAATGCAGATAATATGGATTTCTTCATACATTTTCCTTGACTTTCCGCATTGCTAATTTGAGTATTGTCCCGAAAGTCCGGTACCTTTTATATTCATTTTCGAGAGTATAACCAAGGAATCATGCGGATGTCTTTGTAAATTCACTAACATTTGGATGCTTTTTGGGCATGGCATTTAATATCAGATTAGCAAAACCGCTTTGTTATATCTGTTAAGATGAAAATCTAGGCATCGCCATCTCCCTTTATAGATCTACGTGAAGCAGTATAGTCAGATGAGATGCTTTCTTCACCTGTCTCTCAGTGTCGGGGAAATTGAGGCAAATAGGTTTCGTGTTACTCCGTTGTTTCATTCACCGCGCAACGGTCTGTTCCGAGCGAGAATATTGGATACAAAACAGATTCCACCGTTGACAACCATGGTTGTGGAATTGGCTATCGGATTGCTCCGTTTAGGTCGGTGGGGACCGAGCAAGTAGTTTACAATGCAATGGATTCTTCCCACATCAAGAAAGGATAGACCGGAGCTCAGCCTGCTCGCAAATCCCCTTGAGTGGCGGCATTAGACTCAACTCACTCCCTTAGCCAGTTCCATTAGACGTCGAGCAGCGCCAAGCTCCTCCGATAACGGATCAGGTTTTATCGCAAGGACTCCCGAGTAGAATCACACTAAATGTGGACATAGGCCGAATAGGACGACTAGATATTAGATAACCCTCTTGTCACTCCTGAGTTCTCTCGTTTGAAGATTTTATTATATTTTAGAGTTATGAAAGCACTCCATTACCAATGTGTTGAAAGATTTTTTATAAATGTCTTTAAGCCACCACATTTAACCCGTTACAACTGCAACTTAACTTATAGTTCTATCTAGCCCTCACTATTATCTACTTAATTTCATTAATCTATAGGTAATACTTTTGGTAAATATGGCAATAGCAGCGGTCAAGATTTCTCAATTTGACGAAAACGTCAACGGCGATGGAATTCTTGTATTTAAAATCTTACCTCATATCCTCTGAGTTATTATTGTACTATATAGTACTCTGTTAAAGTTACTTAAATGGCAAAACTGTGGGACAGGCATTTGAAAAAATGGGAGGCTAATCCATTCTTCAATGCGGTCTCTCTTATTAAAACTCTATATTAATAATTTATTATATTATAATACTGAAGAAAAATTGGATAATATTGTGGCAGCTTTTCTGCAACATTCAACGAAGATGCAAATAAATGTAGTTGAAAAATTCTTTTGTTGTTATTTAGTATTTTGATTTACCCTCAATAGAGGAACTCACGTAGGTAGGCGTCGCCCCTGAAGAAAAAAATGAAACTCCTTTCGTCGAGCCGTGTATTCAATATTTTATTACGAAATTCTCTTCCCGCCACCAACACCGCGGCCTTTCTCACGTCCCCCGCCCCCACTTGCTTGTTTATTCCTCATTTCCCTGTCACTCATCGCTTCCCCACCCTCATCTTTATTTCTCCCGCATCCTCTCCCCTGCCAATATCTCTTCACCTTTGCTCCTTCTCCCTCTCACATCACACCATTTTCTGCCTCCCTTTCTACTTCTTTCTTTACTCCTCTTCCTCTTTGCTCCTCATTCCCCCTTTTTGTCTCGTTTTATTTTTTTCCCCGACCTTTTTTTCCTATTTGAATAAATTATATGTCACTTTCCACTCCATTTTCTCTCGTTCCCTCCTTCTCCCCACCCCTCTCTCGCTCTCCTGATCCCTCCCCTATTTTATACACCCCTCCCCTCCTCTCTACTCTTTCTTCACATTTCCCCCTTCCCTTCCTCTCCTATCTCCTCCTCTCGTCCTTCCCTCCAGTTTGCCCTTCTCCCTCCTTCCTTTTTATTTCGTAATTCACGCAGCTCTCTCTCTCCACATCACGCGAGCACGTCTCCTCCTTTCTTTTTTACCTGTAAAAAAAACCGCCCCCAATTCCTCCGCGCCTTCCCTCCCACTCCTTCTTGGCCCAATTTCCTTACACACCCGCATGTTGAGACTAGGATCATCTTCCTCTCTCCTTTTCCCGTCTCCCTTTCGCTCTTCTTCTCTCTCACCTGATTCTGAATTCTCTCCCCTCCGCTCTATTCTCTTCCCGCCATCACTTTTCCGCACCGCTTGTCCCTGCCTTGTTTCTCTCTTGGCTTCCGAATGTTTATCCTTCATCATGCGTTATGGACAATCACGACCTCCTTTTTATGGCGTCAATATTCCCTTAGCTGCATCTTCCCTGTTATAATTTATTCATTTTTTTCGTGGGTGAATTCGGTGCAAACCTGCCTGGTGTCAATATCGATGTTTTAGCTGTAGGATTTGTTTTTTAGCGCCATTCAAAATTTTTGTGATCCACTGTTTATTTGATAAGAGTATTTCGAATAAAAAATGCGAATAAATATAAAGTTAGCATACACTAGATATCTAAGAAATTAAGAGTTGAAAATTCTCCCTAAGGTTACACTTCATTTACACAATGTTATACTACCAGATTGGCGCATTCAAAGAAATTCTTTTGGCTCGTTAACAATGAGAATTTTATTTCTTACTATCAATCGTTTGCAATTGAATAAGGTGTGGTAAGAAATAAATCAGGCTTTTGTATTGGAGAATAGTATATGTGTCTGGTGCCCATCCAAGCATGAGAGTTCGTAATGTAAATGGCATGGCATTGGTTCTAAGTATATTTATCTTTTCAATCAATTTTCTTGAAGAGTTCATAAGGGTTATCTTCATTCATGCATAATCATTTCTTTCTGCGGCGATTTCTCCATAAAGTGGAATATCTTACAGCACCTATTGTTCGTAATCAAGTTGTATTTATTATGAATATAAATTTTTGGACCCAAGAAAAACCTCATACCTTATATCTGCTATGAAAAAGTTACGTCTGTACGGTTCTATAATATTAATCAATGATTTCAGAAAAATATATTATTTCCACGCTTACTGGTGGGCATTGATGCGATTAGACTTCCCAATGACGTGGCTACTCCTTAGCCTTAGCTCTGGAAATTCCACTGCGCTAATAACCGTAAAAATGGATGTCATGGAATGGAAAAGGCTCCGGTTGAAGTGGATGCGGAGAAAGATAACTTGAGAGATGTTGAACGGAGAAGTGAATGGGGGACCATTCTGCGCTAATAGCCAGGCCGTGAGGAAGTAGTGGTCACAAGAACGGCTACGTCCGCGCATTAGGCAGTAATCCAACTTGAGGACTGTGACAGGGAATGTTGAAGCACCCTCCTTGGCAGCGACCAAAATCATTACTGCCGACTAAAATTAGGCCCCCCCCAAACTACACCTCATACTCCCGAAGTACGCCCGAGGGCTGAGACACTTCCAAATGGTGAAGTGGTGCTTAAGGAGGTCGCTTACCTACTCCTAAGACCCCTATATCTAACTGTTGGGTGGTCCATCCTTGATCTCTAGTGCTAATCTAATCCGCGTGAGATGTAACTTTCTGTTGGAGTCGAAGTAGCATAGCAATTTAACGATCGATAGAAGACAAAAGTATTAAACAAGGGGATTGAGCTCGCAACATAGATATTTTAAATAAAATTGAATTGCATTCAAAAAGTACCCAAAATACATAAATTATGGATTGAAATATTCCATTATTAACATTGGTATGATGGCTTTGATTTGGGATGGGAGGTTGATAATGCAATAAAGAAAAATCTTTTTCTCTGCCAAGTGGGGAATGGTATTCGTTTTACACTCCGCAACAAAAATGGTGATATAATATATTCAACCTATAATTATTCCAAACGTTAATAAAAAGTGTATTCTAACCAGTAATTAGACAATTTCAGTACATTGATGACAATCTGAAAGTTGGAGATATTTTCATTATCTTTCGTCTTTGAAAGCTTAGCAATCCAAGAAATATAAAAATATATATGTTATTTCTTCGTCTTTATTAATTGATGGAAGTAGTCTTGAGAACAATCTGTGTGGGCGGCAGCGGTAGCCTCAATCCGAATTGTTATGCGCGTGAATAGAGACTAAATACATTCTTCCACTTTTCCTGGTTATGAGATGTATTTTAAGAGATACGACAGTATTGATAAGTCGGGAAACAGTGAAGCAAATCATGGTCAACATGAAGTCTGCGTACTTTTCGTATCAGACGTCGAAGCACTCTCAGACTAGGGAATTCTATTGCATAGTTGGCCGAGAAATTTGTTAGAGACAGGGTGCAGTGGACAGTGTTTTACCTCATGGCTCAACCGGTCGTGAAGCATTTGGATATCGCCCCGTTAGTGCAGAAGAGATCGATATGAATACTGGGAGATAGTATGGTATACAAATTCCGCTGGAATAGGTATATTTTTGAGTTAGTTATTTCTGCGTACAGTGGACCTCAATGGTTTAATGTTCGATAAGGTGTTTGAGGATGAATTACTCGAGTTTTTCAGGGCAGAGACTGAAATATGCGCTACGTTTTATTAGCTTGCACTACTACAAAGTAAGAACAGGTGATATTAAAGTGTTTTTTAGGATTTTTGCCTTGTCGGGATACAATATACTCCCATGAATAAGGTGATTTAGGGAAGAAAGTATAGATCTTCACAGCATAACTGTGTCAGAGGGAATGTTTCAAAATAGAATCTTAGAAAAGTGCAAGATACATTCTACGTGAAAATAACTCGAAGATTGATGCAGGTTTTAGAAATTACCACCGCTCGTGAACGTCTTTCGGTAAAAACGAATTACGAGGGTTGGTCCAAGAAATGTGTTCTCCCAATGTCCATTATGAACATTGCATATCTACATTGATCTAGTACCAAGAGCATGTGCAGGAAGCGGTGCCATCAGAGAAAATTGCTTGACTGAGAAGTGTGAGCTACTAAGAAAGAAGGAATTGGAAAAATTGAAAATAGGTGATTTTGATCGTTAAAGAAATGAAGACACATAAGTACGTAATAATTTTCCACTAGCTAAAAACCTCGGCAGTAATCATTGCTACACATCCCACGTCTCTAATCCAGCACTAGTCTTGCTTAGAGAAATAGAAAACTCAAGTTTTTCGTCCATTTACTTTTGGAATATACAACAAATTATATGGATGGCACTGAGTGGACCACGTTATCTCCCAGTACAAAATATGCTTCAGAATTAAAAATCGGTGATCGGCATTTTAAACTTAATTTGACTGTGGATGAATTTGTAAAAAGGAAAATTATTTTTTTTTCAGTATTTCAAATTTTTGTTGAGATAAATTTTCCACACTGGATATCCTTAAAATGGAGTTCGTTCAAATTGTCAAATACATTTTAACTTTCTACAGGAAATAATCAAATAAATTTTGAGTACATTTCACTTTATTCGTTTTTTGGAAGAGAAAAGGAGAAAAAGTGAATGGTAAGTGTAACATTCTACGAGTAATTATTACTCAGTGGTGATAATAGGGAACGTGGAGCCACTGCCCTAAAAAGTTGTAGCTGTACGGTTTATCATACGAATTTTAATTCGCTTGAAGGGCATTCCAAATAGCTCGGCTCCATACCCTTAAGTGTAATAGGCCATCACAAAAGAAAGCCTCCTCTAATGAAATTGAGGTAAATTTAATTGTTCTTGTGCTATGTTCTTGATTGCAAGAAGGATAGAGGTGGAATTTTCGTTTCTGGGAGATTAAGGTAGTGTTTTATTTGGCATTGGTTTACGCAGGGATCATAATGTTCATTAAGATAAAGAAGGCGTAAAACACAGTGAATGTGAAGATAATGTATTTTTATTCGTCATCGTGTAGTTGGAAGTAATATGTTGAACGGAAGTTTATTAATATATTTTAATGCTCTGGAAACTGGCCGAGAGATATTTTGGTATGATAAATAAAACTTATGTAAAACGATGTATTTTTCACACTTTATTTGGAATACCAAGCCCCACCGGTTTCGAAACTTTCGTGTCATTTTCAAGGGTAGGTACTCTATTTTACCCTTGAAAACTATACGAGAGTGTCGAAACCGGTAGGGTTTGCAATTCCAAATAAAATGTGAAAAATACATCGTTTAAGTTTTATTTTATCATGTCACTGATGTATCGCCTGACTCGATCCAACTGATATTTTGGTACTGAAGATGATGATATGGTGACGGTAACAAAGAAGTCGTTATGGAAATAAACCTCATTGAACAGTGTATCAAGGTTTATCACGATAGTTTACTATCACCCCTTTAAATAAATGGTTAAATTTATTTGAAGCAGGTATAAAATAGTATATGACGTATCAAAGATGAAAAATTTTTGCTTAAAAATGGTGGTGTGGTATCTTATCTCCACTATCACGCAGGAAAAGGAGGAATTCCGTTGACTTGAACGGATGGTAAATGCTTTGTAGCTTCCAATATTGAACGTAGGTAGCTAATTAATGAAAGTGGAACCGTGGTAATGATAGAAATTAGAAGAGAAACGCTGTAGTCCTAGAATTTTATTGTCACTTAAGTCTTTGCCTAGTGCGACAGGTTAAATAATTTGCTTTGACTACTAGCAATGTGCGTCATTAAATGCATACGTAACATTACAATAGGATATAATTTAACCCATTCACGTGAATATTGAGTTTTTGGTGAACTCGTTCGGAAAGTTTACCTTTCTCAACAAAGATATCTATTAATCCAACAAAGATATCTATTAATCCAACAAAGCTTTCACATTAAACCTAAATGTATCGTATACGCAATATGCTTTGCAAGTTTTTGAGCATGAGCTCATGGGCGAGGTGTGTACGGACGATGGTTCTAAACAACAGGAGATGCCCAAGGAAATGAATTTCAAAATTAGAAATAGATTAATATTGTATTTAGTCTTAACGACGGTGAAAGTAAACGAATGCAATACTATACAGAAGGGTACAACAAAAGAAATGAGATGAGGAATGAGGATTTAACTTCGTCAACATTTAGATCCACAGAGGCTACAATTTTAGGCATCAAAGAAGTTGAAAACTTTAGTTGATGTATCAGATATTCAGTGCGGGAAATACGGATTGAATATAAGTTGAAAAAATAGAAGGTTTACGGCATTATAAAGGACAAGAAAAGCAAGGCCGGTTATGAAAGTTGAAGGGTACTGACACGGAGGGTAGCAGCAAGAACGTCAGGAGGAAAACTGCGCTAGTAAAAGAAGCGACCTGCAACAGGAGGGAGCTGATGACGGGGGCTGACCTTTAAGATATAATGAAGATACTGATAAAGAGCTTGATATGGAGTGAAGCGTTAATTTGGAAGAAACGTGGATTCTGAGAAACAAGACGAAAATATGGAACAGAATTTTGAAATATGGGTGTGATGGTGGTTGGAAAAATATGGAGAATGGAAAGGAAGGCAAACGTGTGAGTGCTTAAAGCTAGAACGATGGATGAGGAGAGGAAACTTCTGGCTTAGATAAAAAGGAAGCAAAAGAGGTTGGTTAGAGGAAGTGATAATAGACGAAGGCTGCTTCAGGCGATGATCATGTGAAGGATGTTGGGTTAGCTCGGAAAGAAAAGAATGAACGTAAGTTTTTGGACGGGATGAAGAAGGTTAGGACGAGTTGAAGAGAGTAAAATAGGTTCATTAGGGCCTCCCTTTGTAAAAATCCAGATAATTCTTGCTGACTCCCATTTTAACCGACCCTTACCAGTAGATTACTTTATAATAATAGCAATTACAAAAGCAGTTAATATCCCATGTTTTGAGTTAGCCTTAAAGATAGCCTGCGAGACTTTGAGTTGAAAATACTTCAGTAGCGTTTGGAAGAAAAACTGTGTTAAAAAACTAGCTCAAATTTAGGTGCTATGTGAAATGTAGCATCAACATCATCTTTTTCTCTCTTGTTCATCACTAGTCAGGATAGGCCCGGTTGGCCAGTCTCCTAGGGGAGAATCAAAAGGCATGTAAAGGGAATTTTCAGCGCGCGCTGTGTACACGAGTACGCAGCATACCGGGGATGTGGGGGAAGATGGGTGACAAGAGGGGAGAGTTGGAGACGGTCAGAGTCCTCGAGAAACTCCCTTCACTTTTTTTTAAGGTTGATTCCCATTTTTTTTAACCCTTCCCTAATTATGACTCTTCTTTTCCTCACTATTCCATCCGCGAAAGGTGTAAGGGATGTCCTGCCCTGTGGGACTAACCCCCACGTGTTATACAAAGTAAATGCGACCTTAATTCGAAACCGGAAATGGGGAGAGAGACGGGAAGGTTTTATCATTCTTTTTTTCCTCGCGTTGTCAGGGTGTGATTCACTTTTTCATAAAGGGCGTGTTTTCCAACTTCTAATTACATCTAGAAAACTTATTATTCCGGGTTACATTGTGAGAAATATGTGAGTGAACACTGAAACTCTTAATCTTTTTACTGCTGCATTACTAGATGATGGCCTGGATTATTTTTTCATTATTTGTTCAATGATTAATCTTTTCTATATATGTGGAATGAATTTGCTTTTAATACCGATCGAATAGCTCCGTAGATGTCTGAAGAAGATATGCAGATGATATGAAATAACATTAATTTCCCACTTCTTTGGAGACTATGCGGTTTTTCCGACGAATTTCCTGACTGACGAGATTTCGTTTATATCAGAGGGTATGATGTTAATTATAATTAAATTTAGTGGAGTATTGATGACTACCATGAATTTTCCCAAGAATTTTAGCTCAATGAACAGTAATGGTGCGAGCTAAGGTTATTCAACGATTATTTATACAATTCATTTCGTATTTTCCTTACCCAAAACTGTTCTTATTTTTTAGATCTATTTCACGCATTCATCATGACCTATTGCACGATTTAGTGTGCCAGTCTCTTTGTAAAAAATGGATCACTCGGTGATTCGTGGTTGCGATCAAAAAGATATTTCGTTTGACCACTCTTTTTATGGTGTTATTTAGTCTTTTATATTGGAGAATATCCTCAACTCTTAGTTATACATTTTCATCGTTTTGTAAAAAAAATTTAGAAGAATATTTGAAAAGCTACTAGTGCTATTTAAACCATTATTTTGGACTGAGGGGAATATATTGGAGGGTTCTATGCATTTAAAAGTTTGGTAGATATTTGATATTATCCATATCCAAGGTCATCATATGGGTTGAACTCTGGAGTGAAAACTACAATATCACATGTAGCCAACACAGGTTTGGAAATCTTGCTGAGTAGCTATGCTATTATCGGTAAGTCTCACTCTTTATTTCCCGGAAAGAATGAAAGGTTTGCAGTCCATTACTTCTCCGTAATAGTTTTCAATTTCCTCAGTTGCAAAATAAATATATAAACATAGTTTTTGTAACGTTGGCAGCATACCAATATTGTAGTGCATGTTGGCAAAAGTTACTTGTGACTTATGATGCATGATTGTGATAACTCACCCCCTGCCGAACAACCTTGAGGTGGCTTGCAGGGTAAAGTGTAAATGTAGATAAGTAATTCTCCTTGAGATCCGTCAAAGGTGTATTTCTCTTTTTTAGCCTCGCCCTGCTGGCTTCCCAGTTTTCCACGCTGATGGGTACCTATTTATACGAAGCATGCCAATTCACGAGCCGCCAAGTCTTCCCGCGTCATTTGGCTCAGTACAAAGGCATCCGCGCTTTTTAACCACTGATGCTTTTATGCAAATACGAAACTATTTGAATGAACACGTTTCATTCATCTAAAAGCCAATGTCATTGTCATTGATCAATACCGGCTGCTGTGTAAGGTGAAAATCGAACCTGTAACCAAACATCAGGTTTCCATCATAAACGAGCACTATCAGTAGAATAGAAACATCGGGGTTCTGCCCAAGAGTCCATTCAAAGAGGAATGCATTTGGAAAACAGGAACTTTGATTTATTTACAGCGATTAAATGGAGTACTTCTTGATCCCTGTTGACAACAGCGTATCTTCTAAATCTACATGCTACGCTGCGTGCCGCCGCATGGGCGTGTTGCTGGGAGTGTTTGAACACCAGCCGTGTAGAGATGCAAGGGATAAGGTGTTGGGAGGTGAAACGGTGACTTGTAGTATGGGAGTGTATTTTGTGGAGCTCAGTTTATATTGTGGTCACTTATTGTGCGCGGAAAGAATGAGTTTTGGCACCAATCTGTTAGGCAATGGTTCTCTCTTATTTATCGCTTCTATCAGATCTAGAGAAGTGGTGAGGAGTCGTGATATCAGCCTCTGTGTCGCTCTAAAACACACTGGTTCTGAATTGCTGAAGCAAACTAAGCCAAGCGTGTAGTTTTCGAGTCTAGTATCGCCCACTTAAATCTTTCTTAGAGCTGTGAAGCACTGTATATTCGCTCGTAGCAGTTTTTGACGAAGCGCGCAGCTCTTCTTTGTATTTGTGCAAAATGGATGCTTGCCGGATATAGTTGGTAAATTACGATCTGGGTTAGGGTAAAAAGTATATGTCGATGGCATTGATAAATGTTATCTCTACAAATCAAAATCCGGTGATTTAGTCGGAGGTATTCAAGTGCAGTTCGTGAGGCAACGTATCAAGGACGACTTCCTCGCAAAACGGAGGGTGAAACGGAATCTCTCCTCTCATCACCTGGGTTTCAACGTTTCTGACTCTCCTGTTTACATCAGTGAGGCATTTGTCCAGATAGATGCAGACTGTTCAACGCGTGGAGAGATAAAAACAAGAAATTTTACTATCTCTGGGTAAGACAAGGCAAGATAATGATGAGAAACGCTGAGATAATGCCTGTATTCGTGGTTACTTGCCTAGAGGATTTCACTAAATTATGACTTTTTCTTTTGATGATTGAAAACCCTGCTGATGAATTGTTCTGTAGGTTTTAAGCCTAAAATGATAATGTTGCATCTAAAAATACGCAGTTTAAGAAGTAACTTCGATTTATTCCTTTTAACACTGAGCAACTTACCACGATCGCTATATGCTATAATTTTATGCGAAATTTGAATCAAAAAAGAAGAAGCAAACCTATATAATATGTATGCACATGTATACAACGTATTTAAACTAAAAAACTGTTTCGGTCCTGTTCCTAGATATTAAAAAGGCCTTTGATTCAATAAATCATGATATTTTGTTGGAAAAGTTAAGAAAAACTGGTGTCCGTGGAATAACATGAAAATGGTTTAAGATTTATTTATATTTCCGCTCAATGTGTCTATGAGTAAATGACTGTGTCAGTGACTATGAAACCATATGTTCAGGTGTGCCTCAAGGCTCAGTGTTTGGCCCAATACTGTTTCCTATTTATGTAAATGGTTTATGTAATTGTAAATTCACCGTAAAACTAATTGCCTTTGCTGATGATATTGCACTTATTCATGAAGCACATCCTGGGAAGAGGTGAGAATAAATATGTAATCAGATCTATGTATACTTAGTATCTGGATGGAATACAACAAATTATTGTTTAGTGAAATAACGATTTTTTTGTTTAAATGTTTGTAATCGTTTTTATTTTGAATGGTTTGAAAGTTAACGTATCACGAACCGAATTGCGATCCAATCATTTGTAAAAGTTGTATAAGCATTGAACGTGTCACTGAATACAAATATTGGGAAGTGACTGTTGATCAGCATTTAAAGTGGGATAAACAAATTAACCGCATAACAAGGGAACTTAAATTTGTCCATGTGAAGTTCTATTTCCTTCGAAATTAATATACCCGGCAATTCACAAAGATAATATATTATGCCTTAGAGCAATCAAAATTAAACTACGGGATAATCTGCTGGGGAGGTCCTATAAACATTCGCTCAATCCGCTGCTGATTCTCCAAAAAGCAGTTGTGTGACTGATTGCTATAAAGTGTCAATTTTCACCGTCCTTCCCCTTATTTGGGGATCTACATTTACTCCCTGTACATCATCGTTATGTTTATAAAGTATTGAGATTGTTTTACTGCAGAAGTAGAATCACAAGCCAATAAGTATTATCTAAGGTCTAGGAAAAAGTATATCTTGCCCAAGCCAAATTTGTTCTTATTTTAACGCTCATTTATCTATTTAGGGCCACAATTATTTCTTATTTTATTAAATAATATAAGAGGTTTAATTTATTTAAATCCTTTTCTGAACAGAGTAAAAAGATGGCAGCTTAATGTAGAAAATCTAGATGTGTTTTTTAGTTAAATGTATTTATTAACTGGATTTGTTTTTTGCTAACTTTATGCACGACATGTGAGATCAAACAATATTTGTTATCTTTTTTCACGTCTATATTTGTGTATTGTTTGTGGTCTCAGTTTTTTTTTATGCTCAACAATTCGAAATTTTATTTGTTTATGATTTATCCCAAATACAGGCAATGCCTAAAAAGGGATTGATAATGTATTCTATTTATTTAAATGTTATGTGTACATGAAAGGTTCTTACAATAGATAAATAAATTATTTTTATTATTATAAATGCTACTTTAGTAACATTTCCCTCCGAGTCCTTGGCAAGCATCGGGTCTAATTGCAGTTATAATAGCCGAGGACTCGAGAGGGTTTGGGCAGTACTCGCTGCCCCGTCCGACGCCCATCGCTACGCTGCAGTTGGGTCTTGCGTACTGAGTAGATGGAGGGACCCAAGTAATACGGTTTTCTGCATGCGAGTTGCAAGTGACTCCGCCTGTGCCACGCAGGACGGACTGCACTTGATGTTCTCCAGCAGCAAGCCCTTTACTCCACCGAGCACACCAATGAAGAGGACAACCAGTTTAACAGAGTGTCCTGGGTACATTTGCCGAAGCTCAAAAAGCAGGTCTTGATATTTCGCCCGTTTCTGCGCCTCTTTCGCATCCATGGTCACTTCAGCCGGGGACAAAAACTCTAACACGAACATGGGGCTTGAGAGGTGGTCTAGGAAAACGATATCAGGCTTGGTCTATCTATCCTATTACTAAATTTATATCGCATTTAGCTTGATGTATGTTGCTTTGGTTTTTTCTCGATTGGCATAACTTCTGTTTACTCCATAGAACTCTGGAGATGAAAACTTGTGATCAGCGTCTGCCACTTCACAACGACTAATGCGGCGTAGCTTAGAGTTAAGCCGACCTCAAAATTTTCACTATTTCCCAGCTCGCAGCGAACAGCATGGCCGCGCTATTTGCGCAATCAATAGTCGGGTGGCAAAAGATTGCTATACCTGATATCCCTCCCTTGAGAAGTGATATTGGAATCGTGGTTTTGTTGTGGGTTCGCCTCTTGATACCATTAGATGATAATTGAATCGGAAAATTTATCGAGTTTGCGCTGATTAACCATCACTTGTTCAACGCATCTTCCATTTTTATACTTCTATAGTTCAACTCACTACATCTACTTATACACAATACTCTGCACACCAACTCAAAGATGTAAAGCGGAACGTGATTTATTAACGCTATGTACAACTCTACACCACAGTAAAGGTAATGAAGCTACCATATTTGGTGCTTTAGAAAAAATCATGCTTATATTTGCTAGTTGGTAACATTCTTACCAACATGCATACCAAAAACGTTAGGGGGACTATTTAGTATTTTATACTAGTATTTTTCAGCTGCAAACTAATGTCTCGTTTGCAGCTGTTAGTGCCCCTAGTTGTCAGGGAGAAAAAGTTAATTATTAATAATGCAGTTCGTACTTCATCGGAGAAAAATTATTCACCTTGACCGGTTACCTAGATATCTCACTAAGTACTCTATTTATCTAAGCTACCGAGGCGTCCTCCTCCTCTGTAGATTTTTGACTGCAGGAAGTGAAGGAGTATATGGAAATGAAATGGGGTAATGAAGTAGTCCAAAGCGTGCGCTTTGCTCCACAGTTCGCGAGTTTAAAGCCACAGCTTAACACCTAAGCTTGGCCCCTTCAGAGGAGCTGAATTTGAACCTCGTACCTTACGTTATCGATAGGATATATCGGTCTCATCAATCGATTTTAAGGTCGATTATGGAAGTGGTGCTCCCTGATTGGTTAAAAATTTTGGTATTGGAGCGGGAATGATGCCTGGTCCAGACTACTATCTTAGGTACCATCGTATCAGTCCTAAAAGAAATCATTCAAACTACTGTCGTTGCTCTGTACTGTCCTCACCAAGAATACCTTTAAAAAATAGTGAAGAGCAAGCGAAAGAAAGAAGCGTTATTACATCCCTGTGACGTTTCAAAACTATCAAAATGGTTTAAAAAGTTGACAACTCCCTTTGCTTATTCATTAAAGCAGCACCATTAGCTTTACTATAATGAGTGGATCCTTTGATGATCGTCATTCATCATTTTCGTTTTCTGCTCGCTGCACTCGCGCTGACTACTGTTAGGGGGTAGCGTTAAGAACTACGTGATATAGCCCTCCGCACTTGCAGTCAGTCTACGATTCCCACCTACCATCGTAAGGATGACCTCACGTACGCTATTGGTGAGAACGAGGCATACCTAAGCCATGGTAACACCGAGGGAAGTTGCGTCGAACGACCCTTCAGGCTCCCATCAATGGCGCGATTGACGTCACGTCAACTCCCGGCGTCCTTACAGTCTGATGGGTCCGCTTCATTCATTCTTCTTCACTCATTCCCTTCACCGCTCGTCTGTCCGCCTCTCTGTGTGTCCCTCCTTCCACCTCGCCATCCACGCCCACCTCTTGAACCTACGCCTCACCCTCCCTCTCTATACATCTCTCCCAGTTACTCAGATGAAATTCGAAACGTCCGAATTGGATTACGAAATGGAAATTCTCCGAGAGGTAATTTAATTTCTCCTCTTAGCGCCGTCATGTATACGGTTTCTCTCGCACCCCTTTTCGTTCCTTCTCTCACTCCGCAGAGCAGCAGTGTTAAGATGAGACGAACGCAATTTCCGTGAGGGGTGTGTCGGTTGAGGGTTGGGACGGGAAAGGCTGCTGACTGAAGGAGTCCTCCTACCCTTCTCCTTCCTATTTTCCCCCTCCTTCCTGCTCTTCCTGGAGTCATCCAGCTCTTCCTCATTCTCAGAAAAAATTCCCAAAGATTCGCAGTCGTCTGCGCGAATGTGATTTTTGAAAATGATTTTCCTGGAGTTAAAAGTAAAATACAAGGGTGACCTGCTAAATTTCTCCCTCAGGTTTCGAAACATATCCTTTTCCTAATGTGAAATCTGTACCTAATGGTTAACTGGAGAAAAATTATTCCCTACGGAATAATGATATATCGGTTCAAAAATGTCCGTGTTATGGTTATAAAAGCCTCACATTTGTTGGTGTCGCATTGGAGCATTTGCTCTTTTCCAGCTTTAGGTAGCAGTTTTAAATAAATTACCAGAAAAGAATAGATTATCGGCCTTTGAAATATTTTGGCTGTTCAAATTTGCTTCATTGAATGCATTTTTCTCTAATTTCCGTTGTGAGTAATAATGAATGGGGTCATCAGACTTGCCCACCAAAATGTTGGCCACTGATCATCTCTTTTTGCTCACCAAAATAATCAACTTTATGAAAGCTTCCTTCTATGCTTTTCGTAGTATTATACCTAGTGTTTGGGCTCTGTGCATAAAATTATGACCTTACGTCTTGTAAATGGAATGAATGCATGTTAATGGGCGAAAAGATCGGTGTGCATTCATTCCTTGTAACCCGGTGATTACATTGGTGCATTGAAGTAGAGTTTTGTTGATGTCGAGTCGTAACTTACCCCTCAATATTTTTCCTGAACATAAAAAAAAATTGAGATCTTATGTTCTTAATGAATTTCTGCTGATTCTAAGCTGAAAGTTGATGAAGAAAGAAAGAAAGAAAGAAATTCTAAGCTGATTCTAAGATGAAAGTTATAGGTACCTCATATTTATCAAAATGTAACAGATTGGTGTATAAGTAATGTATCCTTTTCTATTAAATTCTTGAGCAGAAGAAGCAATTTATCTATTAAGTTTTATATGTTTCAAAACCATGAATGGAACGCTATTTCTAGTTCTGGAGTAAGACTTAATTGATGATAAATCAACAGCCTAGCTGGCTGCTAATTTATTATCAATTGTACAAACTACATTCAAATTTCAGTTTACTTGAGTTGATGTGATACCTGCCAAGCATTCATTGGCTGTTACCCTTTCATGCCCCCTCATAATTCACACCTATGCCTTTCATTATGTTTTTCGACAAAATTGATGAAAATTCTGAACGATTGATATAATTCGACTGTTATTTTTCCCCGGTAAAAGAAAATAACAAATTATGAAACGTCTTACAAAGGAGAGTTTTAATGACGGGAATCTAATTGTCCCATGTATCTGAAAGGGATTCGAAGAGTGTATACTTCGTGATGTATGCGACGGTACGTAGCTTCTTTCCATTTTATATTATCTAGCTGAGTGCAATTTTCCTCAAATATAAAACCTTTGATGCACGACCAGTGATTCAATGTTTGACATCAGCTTCAGATATCTCCACGCTATTTTAGTTTATCTTTTTGTGAAAAATGGCACATATCTAAGTTGTTTATAATTTAAAATAGAGTTTAAGATACTAGAATTAATTTTTTTTGTTAATTATGCCTTTTTTTCTATTTTGGGCCTCTCGATGATCATTTACTTCGCTCTATATTTCAGAACACAACACTTAAGCGCTTGTACCTCCGATTTATAAACTCCGATTGTCACTTTTCCCCGTCGCTTATATCATCCTCCTTCCTAGCTTCTGTAATTTTCACGTCCGCCACAAGGGTTGCCATACTTAACACGGACACTTCAGTTAGGAGAGTTCTCCGCGGCGGAGCACTAGTATCGGGATTCCTCCATTGCAATACCCCACTCGCGGTGCTTAGAAGGAGTGATGGATGACGCCTCCTTCCCATCCCTCCCTCCCCTTCATCGCCCCTCCAACCTTCCTCTACCCCCCCGAACCACCCACCCAACCCTTACCCAACTCTGACGTTTCGCTCGCTCCCTCCGGAGACTTCAAAGGATAAACCTTTGATGCGTCATGAATTATGAAGGACACGAGTTTCATCGCATGCATAAGAAAAAGGGCCTCCCGCTCCTTCCTGCTTTGCCGCCCGTCTCTCTCACGCTCTCTCCCTCGGATGTTTGGCTGCCTAAATTGGTTAAAACTCCTTCCTCACTCCTCGCCTCCCTATTTCCCCCTCTCTCACGGCGAATATCGGCGGCTTTTGTTTGAAGCCGTCAAAACGTCCTGCGAAATAATTGAAAACTAGGCGAATCTCGGAACCTAAATCGATTCACAGCCGAGTTGGATACAAGCTCGGATTTTGACCCTCGATTGATTAAATCCACTCTTTGGCTTAAAAATGAATGCTCATCGTGAAATACGACAATTATATCATGCTTAAATTATCAATTTTTAATAAAAATATTAGATTAAATCGCGTGAAATTGATACCATTTTTAGTTAACATTTAATTAAAGCTTTTAAATTTTGTCATTGATCGCTGCTGAGCCTCAATAGGCTCATCAGAATGTGGTTATTTTGTTCACCTCATTGCCCATTATTTAAAACTTTGCTTCGGAGAGATTCATGTTATTAATACCTTATGATAACATGCATATACTTTCTTATGATAACTATGCATATACTTTCCCAAAACGAGTTGAAATCGTAAATATGATTTGTGTTCTATAAAAAGTTTCAGTATCTTCGTTATCGTTATATTACCACCAAATTTATTGAAAAAGTATGGAACTCCATAGTTATATACATTTCTCTTTCCCTTTTTTTTATTCTGGTTAATATTTTGAATTTACACGGTAAAATAATTGTCTGTAACTAGAATTAATCATTAATATGCATGACCTTTCACTTTCCAAATAACAATCAACTCGCTATTTTCAAAGAATTGTAACCATCATTTATAGCAATCGGTAAGTTTTATGATTCGCGTATCTATGACTTGAAATGTTATATTTACGGATATTATTTCAGACCATTAGTATGGGCTATCACATAGCAATTACGCGGCACGTATTCAAATTTAGTGTGAAATAACTATGAGCAATGAGCAATGCACTGTGTCAAAACTAAACTCAATTATTACGCAGCAAAAATACAAATTATAATAATCCTAAAGAAATGGGGAACACAATTTTTAAGAAATTTCGTCAATTTATTTATGCGTAAGGAAAGACAAGAAATAGAGCTTCTAGTAACTAATATATTCTTTATAATTTTACCCAAATCAAGAAACCATACCGTATTAACAGTAAATCTACTCATGGGGTCAAAGAGAGTTCGCAAAGTATAAATTTCTTCCTCAATCCGAGAAAGTAAATAAATGTGAAATGTCATTCCGTTTTTTTTCATCATACGTTTAGAAATAATTTACAAATCGATAATTAATAAACTCAGCTATTCATTTTTCATATGACTTAATTCCTTTCAGCTGAAAGAAATTCAATGTCCATGAGCCTTTCTGATGTTTTTAGATGTCATTCCTTCATCTAATGATAAGAACGCAGTAAGAGCCCATGACGCAATGCATTTTCAAAGAGGCCATCGACAGAATTTTATCACGAAGAAAACTACAGCAATTAGTACAGGAGCAAAAATATGACTTCATATTTGCTACACTTTTCATTAAAATACAAAACCGGTTTCGTTGTTACTACATATTTTTCAGACATAGGTCGATAAATTAGTGCAGGACATTGTCCGAAGAGCGCCAAATTGTTTCTGTGCCCATCGACGGCTCTGCAAATAACCTTAGTTAAATAAAAATTCATGATCAAATTTTACAATGACGTTCAATCGAAAAATTAAGCTACTACTTCACAACGTTTCATGACGATCTGAACTTTTGTTCATAATACTTTTATGGCTGTGGTAAATCAAGTGCCCCCATGTTATGATCTTGTCGTGTCTGGTGGCCCCTAACCAAGTCACTCGACTTTCATTCCTCGAAATCCATTCCAGTAATGGCTATTATCTTCGTGAACTGTAATTGGAAGTTGTGAATAAAGATATTAAGCATAACAGCCAGATGCCAGTATGTAACTATCAAAATTCCTTATTTTGGTTGTAGTCTCCCTGGAGGCAAATCAGACAAAGTTTAAAAAATAAAGAACTGTCGGGTCGTATTCAAGAGTTAACACCGAGGAAATTGCTTTTGCTCTACGATAGGAAACGCTATTCGCCATAATTCATTGTGTAGGACAAAAGGACAAGAATTGAAACATGTAATTCATTTCCATAAATGATAAGATGAAAAAAATAATACCTCGTTCGTTAATTAATGACACACTATTATACATGCATGTTAGAGTAATCGATTTACGCAAGTCTACGTTGTATAATATTCATACAAATTGCCCTTGACGGACAAAATGATTTTTAAGTACAATAACTCGTTACTAAACGGCAGCTAATTGAAACTTATTTTTAACAGTAGGACGCCCGGAGTATTCGACATCATTCAATGCCCAAAGCGTATCATTTTGACCCAAAGTAATCAATGAATTAATTCCTCGCTTTACGCTTTTAAGTTAACATTTTACCAGTTTTTTCTACTAATTACCACTCTTTTTCTTTACTTATATCGATTTTTTCACCATATAAAGTTCATAATTTTGTCAATATCAATGATTTATTGGTATATAAGCTTTCGGCATTTGTATCAATTTATGGTTATATAAACTTTTGGCATTTGTATCAATTTATCGCTGTTTTTTCAAGTTTATTTTTTTTCGAGCCTTTAATGACATAGCTCAATAAACTGCACAGAGCTTTCGTATTATTAGGTAATTGTCTCTAATTTTTCAAATTTCGATCATAATTAACAAACTCAAATTACTTTTTGTGGGCCGAAGATGGAATTTACTGTACAATAAAAATAAACTTAATTACCTATTTTTTATTGCCGTAATGAAACATTTATAAACATGGTGTTTCACATAAAAATACATTTTATTGTTTATGAAAATTCCAATAAGTATTTTACTTTTTTTGGTGATGATACAACATGTAAATGCATGTCTGGGTCAAAATGACCCCAATGGGCGTTTAAGGTAAATTCTAAAAAATCTAATTTGTGGATAAACCCAGAAAGGGGAAACATTTTCGACGAAAACGTGTCTTAAAATAAATAAAAGTCACGGGAGGAAATCCTGCTCTCATTGAATATGAAATTGAATAAAAAATCACTTTTGGGTCGAAATGATCCGCCTGGGCGTTCTAGTGTTAAACCTTTTTTTAATGATGGTGAAATATATTGTGCGTTGCTGGGATAGGTTCACAAATTTGTTAAACATTATGATTCCAATGACGCTGTTTTGGTAGCGCGTTACTCCTCTCCGAATTGATAGTTTTCAAATATAAAATATATCAAAAAACATTTTTTCGTAGAGTAAAATGCAAATTAAAAACTGGTTTCATAACGGGAATTATTTCATTGTTCCGGGAAATGTTGAGAGTATAACCCGAATCCGTCATTTATAGAATATTTTATATTTAATGTATTTCCAGAGTCTATACGTTCATCTTTTCACTTGCGGAATATATTGAATTGTAAATTTCAACTTATACTTTGCAAAGTGCCAGATGTTCCTAAAATATTGAATTTGATATTTATCATTTTAAAATATCAATACCAAAAGGCAATTTTTACGTTTAATGTCGTCTTTCAGGTTGAAATGAGTTAATAGTTTTTTTTTAATATTGGAAGCTAGATTTTTGACTTGCAATTCTGACGATGTTCAGATTTTGCATTAATTGAAAGTGACCTTTAACATTTCCATTTTCAGTTATATTGAATGAAAATTTTTTACTCGGGCGAGTTTGATATCGAATTTCATTTTATCTCCGTGCCCACCATTCCTCGCTTGTCCTACGTATCCCTTTGATATAATTACTTTTAGAATTTTAGATCGGACGCTTCATGCCTCATTCGACTATTGTATTTATCTGCATGCATGGCGTAGATGAGAAGGCGGCATTATTCTATTTATATTTAACGTAAGCAAGCGTGTGGCGATTATTAAATTATTCATCTACCCTTAATTGGTGGAAAAAGGCTGGACAAAAATGGAATAATGACTTAAAAACGTCATTAACTGCTCATAAAACATTCATACCGTATTCCCGTAGGCTCACTTCGTCAAAAAAATGGATATATAAATAATAATAGTAGCAAAAAATCAAAAGCAGTGGAGTGGACGGCAAAAAGCAAAGCAGAGCGAGCAAGCCCCTTCATCTTTCCATTGCCTTCTCCCCACCCCCTCCTCCCCACCTCTCCTCTACCTCTTTTCCCACTCCCCCCCCGCTGCCTTCCTTGATGTCACCGTCGAGCCGGTCAATTCAAGTCACTTGTCCGAAAACATCGTCCGGGAGCACGGGCGGTGGTGTTCCCGCCCGCGGCGTTCCTCGTGTCCGCTTTGGCGTCGGAGGCGACGTGTAACAGGGCCCCTTCGGGTCAAGAGCGTTTCTCGGCCCTCGTCTCCGTCCGTCCCCGCGATCGCCCGCTCCCCCCCCGCCCCGCTCTGGCCAGCAGGTCACGCAACTGAATCACTTAACGTGGAACGCCCGCATTATTGACCCCCAAACACACTCAAGGGAGTCGCAGTGTTGGACTCCTCTCACCCCTCCTCTCATCCCCCTCTCTCTGCCATGTTCCTCTCTTACGCTTCTCCGACGCTTCACTCTCTCTCTCTCTCCTTCCTTCTCTCTTCCGTCCGCAGTCCACCTACCTTTCGCTCCCACTTCTCTCGCACGAAAACTCGCTCTTACATAATGAGCACCTTTGTGCCTCCTCTCCCCCCCCCCCCCGTATAACTCGTCTCGGCGAGGCCGAACCGGATACAACATCCAAACACACCGCTTCGCATGAGACCTGTCACTTCCACCAGTTGCCACTCGCCTTCCTATCCTATCCTTTTAAGCCATGAAAGGAATATGTTTTGAATGTTACGCGTTCAGAGTCCCGTAGTTTCAGTTTGCTTTTGGGGGGCGTCAGGTAAACTCGGCCCCGTTTTACTCCTGTTATTTCGCTCACAGTCAGTATATACACATGTGCGGGAGGCGTGAATGAAATCACTGGGAAGCAAAAGAAAAACAATCTAATGTGCGTGTGAAACTATTTAAAATTCACACTGTAGTTGAAGAGGTGCCCAGAAATGCAAATATTATGGTGAATCTCCTCGAATGACTTCTTTACTTTGTAAATTTTGTTATTCTGAGGTTCCCTTAATTATGAGAAAATCGGCGCTTTAAACGTGCGTAATCTTTGAAATCATTGCTATGAAGCTCGAATTGCCGGTGCTATTTTTTTCATGTATGTACCGCAACATATCCACATTTTTATTTTTGTCAAAATAAAAACTGGCTCTCCCATAATTTTATTCCTCAAGTTATGGCTACTTGTTCCTCAACTATCGATGAATATTTCAACCACACAATCCTACTCACCTGGCCTAAATTCCTGCCACATTTTAATCTTGGGTTCCTTGATATTTTCAGAAAACGGAAGTAACAATTACAAAAGAACTCATGTTCTCGCGAAGGATTTTGTTGCAGAGTGTTACGGTGGATCCCTTCTTAATGTACAACTCTATGTAGCCAAGTTTCTTCTTTGCTATTTCGTAGGGCGAAGGTCGACACTGTAAACACTGAAACTTCCCTATCCCTATCGATATGTCATACTGCAAAACGGTGAAATGAAAAATCCCAGAAGATGGGATCTAAATATTTATTTCTGCATGGTAAACAAGAGTGTTGAAGTACATCAGTAATGAAATATTTGCTCAGCAACATTGTTTGATGTTGGAAGAAAACAAAAATTTCGGGAATTTTTTTCAATACAAATTTAAAACCAAATATTTTCAAGGGTAAAAGAGGGGAGTTTTGTGTTTTAGCTAAGTATCCGAATTCACATTCGTACATGATAGCCATGTCTATTGACATATGATCCTGCCATTAAAAGATATCCATACTGAGTAATGCATTCTTATATTTGCAAATTCATACCATGATGGTCTCTTCAAAATATTTTGGCTATGTTGCGAGGACTAAGTGAGTTACAAATACATCCATTTCATTAGAGAAAAGCATTTGAAAATGCGAGTGAGCTTCCTTGAATGTATTTGTAAATTTTCTATGTTGCTCGATGCTCGCATTATTGCTTATGTATTACATGCTTTGGGGAAGTGTCAAGGAAGGAAGTATAGGTCACACCACCGGCTGGAGTATCCTACCTTCGCGATGATTTCTAGCTCCTAGGTAAGCTGGAAGATTATGGAAACATAAATATCCAAGTGCCTTGGGCAAGTTAGGTCGAACTCTCCAGGTCTAGGGGGAAGAAGGGGGAAGAGGTGACGGTTTGCTAAAATTTTGCTTATCTATGTCTTTCCTCCATCACTTAGTTCATTGAATCCACTCCACACTTCCTACTACGTGACTACCTCTCCTTTAGCTTGAGCTGCCTTTCGATGTGTCTTCCCATCTTATTTTCTTATCCCGTGTTAGACCTTTGCTTTAACTACCACTGTCAGCGACCCTCGTCCTTCCTTTACTTCTGCTTCCTTAAGAGTATCTCCCCCCTTAATTTCTGCTGCTAATTATAATGGGGTCTATTGATGGGGAGTGGGGATGGGGAGTTATTTTCTGTCTGAATTATTCCCGCAAATCTTTGATCTCTCCGTCAAAACTTTGACCTATTCATAGCCTATTATCTCTCTTATGGCCTCTTCCATGATTGCAATAGTCATCTGCTGGAACGACACACATGTATTCAATAGAACTATGGACCTCATGCACTATGACAACCGTAAAACAAATGTTGCAGAAACATTCAATCAGATTATTGGTTTGAAAACTCGTCTCAAAACTTATGAAATGGAGTTATACTTTCAGTAAGCAGCCAAGATGGCGAACGTGCAATGATCCGCTTGCAGGATTCTTTACTTTATAACTGAGCTAATAAGGGACAAATAATGAGTTTCTTTACTCTTACTGACTGATTATTATTTAAAGTAGCCCTTATGAATAGAATAAATTTTAGTAAGCTTCACCCTGCGGAAGAGGAATAGAACAAACCTACAAAGCAATTAGCAATTGGTGAATAAGATATGACACTGGTAGGCGTGTTTTGCTACAAAAATATTTTTAATGAGGTTCGTTTCTTCATAGTCTTATTATTTAATGTTTTGACAACCAGCCGTTTGTCCTCCATATTTCCTGCTTGTCCTTCATTTAAAATCGTATATCTCTCTGTTCTTATTTTGTATCGCCCTGCATCTTTTCCCCATTTCATTCGAGTCATCAGCTGTACCCAAAAGTTTCCTTTCTTCCTTTACCACATGTAGTCCATCTTGTGGGCCTTTTAATTCATTTGGCTCACCCCATTTATTGCCTTCTGATTCTAAATCTAAAATGTCTAGTATCTGCACCAGATGGAACCTACTTAGCGAATTTTTTAGGAAGTTATTTTTTCACGCGATATGACTAAGTAATATGTCAGTCATCCAGGGTTTCAGTTTTTTATCATGACATATAGTTGCCTTCCTAAATTTGGAAGAAAATAAACAGCTTATTAATGATTTATGGATTAGAGAAAAAGCCTTTCAAGCATCAGACTGGCGTCCAGTCTACACTCAATACCGAATTTCGAAAGGTATCATACTTGATTTATGTTACCTCGTCATTTCTAGTTTTTACATTGGAAGTTACTTTTTCCTTTCTAGGAATGAAAATTTCCAACATTGAATGATCAGTTATTGATACATCTAAAACATCAGATTTGAAATCATACATAAAAGCATTGTGAATTCTGGCAAATACATGGTCAATGGAGGTAGATGAGTTCCCTGTAATCCTAGTTGGTATTTCAATTTGGCTGGAGAGACCAAAAGAGCTCATCAAATCCATATAAAGGGTGGAATCATTGGATGAATTAAGGATATTGATATTCATGTCACCAACAGCCACTAAATTTTATGTCAGAACCGATATTATCGTTTCAAGTTCGGAAATGAATTGTTGTACCGAGTAATTTAAGTCCCTGTAGATACCAAGGACATGTGTTTTAATTATGTCACACTTCACTGATACAAGAACACAGTCAACAGAGGGAGTAAGCGACAACTTATAATTACACTTAAGGTCACATTTGACGAAAATAATAGTTCCGCGGGCGCGGCGGGTATCCCTAGCAGCGAGCAATCGACTTGCAACCAGATATTTTATAAGTCTAATTCATGTTCATATATCCAGATTTCAGTCAAAATTATAATATCAGGTAAATTCTTGAAACCATGAAGGTGAGCCAAAAATAAATCAAAATTACTTTTAAGGCTACGAATATTTTGGTGAGCGACAATAAGAGCGTTAGTATTAATCTTATAAGAATTGTACGACACTGCCATTGTATTACAAGTTATTAATGTCATTCATACACGTAAGTACAAATACTGGTTCTTTTTCTGCCTTTCTCATCAGAAATTTTCCCCCTCGTATCCAGAGATATTTGTAGTTCTTTTCTTTCTTCGTTGCTTTTGCTGCATTCAACACCCGCCTTCTGCTAGCACAAAGCGCTTCGTTGATGTAGATCGGCGAGGATGGATCCTGAAGGTCAAGGTGACCGGTTGCAAAATCCCTCTTCACTCTTGTGAAGAGGGATTTTGCAAGAGGGATTGGCTGACAAGACAAGACAAAAATATGTTCAATTAAATTATCGTTGGAGATAATATCTTCTGGATTTTTTATCTCATCGAAATCACTGACCGACAAATCTCCATTTCAAATTTTTCACAAATAATCTGCAAAATCTCCTTCTTCTTGATCATCTTTCTTGTGTTTCGGCAGTGAAAAGAACCTGAAGTGGTTTATTAATGCACTTTTTAATTGATTTGTCCAAAATTTCACTTTGATTAGCTCTAGCTAACGATAAGAAAGTCCCTCGACCGATCGGAGCTATGCCGCTCCCAAAATGTATCATCGGGTTTCAAAATCAGAAAGTATTCGGCTCATGACCCTCCTCCCACCTGTGAGTTTCTTTCCGGGAAAAGCGTAGAATTCGAAAACTGACTACAGCACTCTCCCTAAATGGTCAGTTGAAAATCCAGGAAATAGATTAAAAAAAGAAAAAAAAGTGTAGTTACTACCGTAAACGAGCGGGGTAAGCCATCTTTCATTGTTTCTTAGTCATATTTGACCAAAAAAATGTTACCGTCACAGAGCCACGATCTAACGCTATCAGGTCTATTCTTGCGTCTTAACGATCGCACGACGCCTCACAAGTAACGTAGAATATTAGACTTCAACGAAATAGTATGATGGAAATTTTCAAAATCCATTTCAAGAATTAAATACTTCATTTTACCTACCATCCGTTATTGAAAATTTTAACCTTTCACCTTGATTGCCAGCAATTAAAAAAAAGCAAAAAACGAAACCCCTGCATTGATTCTGAGTACAATGGGGGCATATTTTGTGGAACCAATAATGGATGTTTGACGTTATATTGGTTAAAAGTGAAAATACTGCCAATTCCCATGAAACAACTGCATTTGTAAAGGAAAGGTATGAGAAGTGTCGAGTTGTTCAGTAATCAAGACATAAGTGTAATGGAAAGATTATTTTTCCAAGAATTGTTATGCAATCACTGTCACCTTGAGTTTAAGATAATGAGTTAACAATTCCATTACTTTCAAAGAATAACTTAATATTTTTCATCATGTGTGAGCAAATATTGATTAACGGCGTCAATTTTAAATCAATGAAATTTAATATCTGGGTTTTTCATCGGCTAGGTTATAAACCATTCTCCGCAATGCTTTACTTAAACGAGAGCAGTGGAAGGAATGACGAAAAACAATATATTAAACCTGGCGGAAAAAAGTGCAATCTAATTACTTTCTGGTAAAATTGAACACTCCTCAATTGCCGTCGGCATAATGTGAAATTTGGAATCCGATGTCGCTTGCGACGGGCGCAAAATGAAAACGCCTCGTTTTATTTTCCATGAAACGCCAAGGGAATTCTGCGTGGTCCGGCAGAGTTAAGCATCGACGTTTTTCCTCCAAGATCATTTCTAACGCCACCCACCAGCCGTGCACGAAATAATTTAAATCATCCTCCCGCACAGCCCGCTGTTTTATCACGCCAGAGTTAAAGAGGCGAGGCCGACCACCAAACCCTACCCTTCCACTATTTGCCGTCTCGCAATGTTTTAATTAGCAAACGAAGTCGCATGGATATGCTTTTCGCCGCGCATCCACCCGTGCATGTGAGCGGAGGCTGTTGGACGGATGAGGGGCGAGGGGGGGCCTGGCAGGTGAACTGGCGGTGTGGCCCCGGGGGCGGTCGTGTCCGAGGCAAGGGGTGGAAGGGGTTTCCGAGGGGGTTGCTGCCGGAGGTGAGAGAGGAGAAGGCGTCGTTTACGGCATCGCCGTCACCAACACCACGAGCACACTCCTCGCTCACGTCCCCTTTCGTCGCCTTGGCAGCCAACCGCGCACCTAGCGACCGAGACGAACCAGGGCGTTACGGGCCGAGAGATGAGGTCAAACTCCAAATGGTAATGCGGAGCATGAGCGAGGGGATTTGAGGCTGACGGGAGAACGGGGGAGGAGGGGGGGAGGCTTTTTTGAGAGAAAGAGGTCAGAAAGTAGGTGAAGTGATGAAGTGAGTCCGTCGTCTGTGTTGGTGAGTGTTTCGGATGCAGGACAACCGTGGAGAGGGGGATTAGTGGGGGGGGGTACGGAGTAAAACGCCAGGGGAATCGGAGCGGTGGGGTGAAGAAGGAGAGGGGAAGTGTGGGTGGGGGGAAGGGGGAGGTTATTCAAAGTGGAGTGGTCGGGATGGCGTCCGTGTGAGTGCACGAGCAGTGAGGCGGGTGAGAAGGTGATGATTGTGAGGGTGGTATAGGGTGGTAGAGGGTGGAGGGAGGTTATGTTCGGGAGGGGTTAGGTTGGAAGCTGTGAAGGGAATAATGGGAGGCGTCGGGGTGCGGGGGATGTGGGGGTATGGAAGGGGAGGCGCCGGAACTACTCTCCCTCGTTCCCTCTTCTAAGGTTACCGGGAGAAAGTCGTGGGCAGGTGGAAATGTCAATAGGGCAGGACGGCGGTGAAAGGGAGAATACCGTTCTCGAATGCGGAAGAACCTCCCTTATTCTGGACACGGGGTGATATGAAGCAAAAGATGCAGAATTTTTACGTACCTACATCACGTACAGGTGGAGCGTGGCTATCTTAGAATCGGGAGCATAGACATTATGAAATGCAGACCAGAAAAGGCTAAAAACATTCGATCCCTGGTGTTGAACGAGGATTTTGATGATCAAATTGGCCTGAAAAAATGAGTAATGGAGAGGTATACAACAGATTAGAAGGGAAAAGAACCCTGTGCATTACTATACATGATAGAGAAACCAGATGGGTTGGACACACCCTCCGGTGCAAGAGGTTTAAGAAAAATGTATCTGAAGGGGAAAGAGAGAAAAAAGTTCCAAGAGGAAGGCCAAGGGATTAATACATGGGACAAATTAAGAAGAAATTACGGGAGAAAAGGTACAAGGAAGTAAGGGAAGACTTAAGGCAACAAATTTTAGAATCAAACGTCCAACGAACATTACGTCATTCCATAAGGGGTAGGAATAGTCAAAGAATATTTAGTTATTCCCGCAACCCGGACCAAACTGGCTCCCTTTTAATAATTTCCTACAACGACCGTGAAAATTGCTTTTGCTTTTCGTACGCACATTTGTTGATTGCTTCATGCACGCTCTTCTATTTTTCAGACTCCTAATAATTTCAGACTCCTCCTTCTCTTCCTCTTAAACGTCTCTGCGACCGAATTTATCCATGATTATCGCACTCAATCTCTTCCTCTCACAGCGTTCACTCTTTTCTTACATACGTGTTTCATTATTTGACTCTTTCCCATTCTCCCGACTGGGGAAAAGCAACGAAGCACATTCCTTGCGTTTAAGACCGTTAATGGAGCTTCTAAAATACATTTTTTTAATCGCCCTTTCAATTCAGTCTCTATATTCATCTTTCCGTCCGCACACACTTTTATCTGGAATCCCATTTCCACATGATTTATCCGACTCTTATGTTCATTCTGACATACCCAGATTTTGCTGCCATATTTTAACATTGAGTGGAGAATTATTTCGTACTCTATCATTTTTGCTTACCAAAATAGTCTATTTGAACAATTTTATCATCATTTACCCTCGTTATCCAATTATTCTTTTCACTCTTCCGAGCAAAAGTCAGTACTTTGATTTTTGACGGATTCATCCTTGAATCAATTTTCTCTATTGCTTCATGGAAGGAGCCCAAATAATTCCAGTGGACACTCAGACAGGTACACCGCATAATCTGCGTACAGTATAAATCGCTAATTTAATCTCCAACCACTGCACCTACTATTTCCCCAGCCGCATCTCTCTCTAATCTCTCGAGAAATTTTTAAGTTAAAAACATTTTAATTTGCAGCACATTTTTTGCATAATAATTACTAGGTAAGTATGTCGAGGATCTTTCATCAATAACTAACTTTCAAAATAGGTTTTGACAAGGCAGGCGCCTTTGTCGTTGTAGTAATATTCATACTAATGGAATAAATGTTATTCATAATCTCTTTCTCTCTTCTTTTCCACTATCATATGAACCCTCCATATTTATGTGTAATCCAAACTAATGACCTCTCCTAAGTGTCACTGATCTAATGGTTTTCATTGGTTTACTGGATAAATTACTGCTTTGTTTCGAAGAAAAGTTGAAAATGTATCCAATGCTGTGATCACGATAATGTAATTTCATTGTTGCTGAAGTACTCATTATTAAGTAATGCAACATCGTAAATTTTATTATTTTTTCTTTATCTGTTCTATTTTAAGCAAACTAATATTGTATTGTCTATTATTGATGAAAAAATGCGATTGCCTAGTGATGAATGAAAATGATTTTCTTATTTCACAATGTAAGCAGCGGAGGGATTGTGAGAGCGTGATGTGGTAAGTAGGTTTCCCCCTAAAAGTCGTAAGCACCGGAGTTGGAACAGATGGAAAATTAGGTTTTCCTTTGTGAATATAAGACCTAATGCACTAGCAGGGATGTGGTCTCAAAGTTGACCAAAGAGTACCCTCAGTACGTCGCACGAATGTAATGCAAAAATGGTCATGTATAGTCATGAGTCAGGCGAGTGAACTTTCATATTTGGAAAATAAAAGTATGCCTTTTTTCACTCTAGCTTGACCCGAGTAGTTTTGGTGGTACAGTTTTAACTTTAGATGCTGTCTGTAGAAGACAAAATTCACTTGGTAGAAGGGGTAATTTTACCTTTTCATTGAAATAGTTAGAGAGGTGTGTGTTCGGAACTGTCTCGTTTAATCAAGTTACCATTGGTGAGATGAAAAATACATTTTATTTATTCGATCCTTCGTTCAATTATTGAATTTTATCATAGGCTCTTGGGTTATTGTTGACAGAAATTTAGAATTTATCTAAGGAAGACACGTCTGGGCATTCCTGCAGCGCGGGAGTAAATGGCTTTATTGACAGCTTTAATGAATCGATTTCCGATTCACAGAGCCAAATTTTATGGTAAACTTGGAATAGAATTACCTCTATTCTTGAGTTAATGCATATGATAGTCCTTTGACATTTATTACAAACCAATGTTTTTATACGTGCCCTAACATTAATTCTCTTGAGGAAGATACTTTTGAGAGGGATATGTGACAATCTCGTTTGAGGATTACATTCAGAATAGGATGCTTCCTATGACTACGTAACATATGACAGAGTTTAGAAGCCTCCAATCTATGCAAAAAAACAACAAATTTTCCTTGGAGAGAAGTTTTCAAGTTTTGGTTTTAATCTCCAATGTAGGAGCCGCAGAACTTGCTTTTTGCTAAGCTGCTTTTTATGGATTAATCGGCCGTTTTTGTTTTCACAGCTCGCCACGATTATACTAATAAAATTAGTCTAAAAATAGTTTGCTTTTGTTTTCCTTATACAAATGTGTGGAAGCATTCTACAGATAACTGTCACAAATGTTGAATAAATTCAGGCGCAAAAGAAAACATGATTTAATGATGTGTGCATGGTTATAATTTTGGATAATAATGTACCAGAGAATTTTCGTGAATTAATATATTATGTCTTAAACGGTTTTGTGTCTAATTACAGAGCACATTTCTCAGAAAATGAGGTGTTAGCAAATGGAGGCAGGTGACACTTTGTGGAATTTTGCAACTTTTAGCGAGGAGAAATTATATATCTACTCTTCCACTTAAGTTTTTAATACGGATTAATTGAACAACTTATCTACATTTTTGAGGTTGCATAAACAAATTATCAAAATTTATATCAATAGGTATGAATTAAATCTTAAGTAAAAGTCTTAAAAATCTTAAAATCTAAAAAAAACAACGTGATTTCTTTTCACCATAGTGAGAAGAATGAGAAGTTGTTAACTCTTTCTAAACGAAGGCCTGCGAACAAAATCTACTTTTCACCCAAAAAGAACGCCGAAATATTAGGGGATATTATCAACAATTCAGGAAAGAGCGCTTATCTGACATATTCAAAGAGAGGTCGTAGTAAAATGTCTGATAATGCACAAGAAGAATACAGTGATTCGTTTATGTGAAACGGACTCGAGGCATTTTCAAAGTATAGTATTTATTATTCTACATATATTTGGTTGTTTATTCATAAGTAGTAATTTCATTATATTTGTTTCCCATGATTAATCATAAATAATTTATAGAGCTTAATTTGAATCAATCAGTCCCAAGCCAATTTGAGCCAATCAGTCCCAAGGGAACCACTTATCCAAAAATGTATAGTTTGTTGTCATAATGTTCAAAAGCATTTCCAATGAGGTAATTGAATATCAATGGGTATCTGCCGCAGTAATTTGAAATAAAAATAACATATAACTTAAACAGGTTAATTGCTTTTCCGAAAATTATTTCTCAAGTCTCTATCTTAAAAAACTTTAAGAGCTGGAGTTTTTTTCCTAGCTAAGTTCTAAGAGCTAGAGTTTTCTTCTTATGGAAAAGGTTTGTATACTATGAGAGACTCCACGTAAAGGAAGTCTGCTTTCATTTTCCCTCTTCTCTCCCTTCTTTAAGTTCTTTGCTGCTAACGTAAAAGGGATGTTTTAGAATTTTGCGGAAATCGTTGTCGGAAATTGGGGAATGTGCATATGGAAGAGGGGAAAGAAGGAGACAAGTATAAACGGACCAATGCATGGACGACGGAATGGGAGTTTATAGCGGTCCGCATTAAGTCCAGAGGAGGGCCACTCGTCTTCAAATTGGTCAATAAAAGATGAAGTTAAGGGGACAGTTAAGATGGCGATTAGGGAGGAGGTATAAATGGAGCGGTGGTCGTCTTGGAGAAGGAGAACGTGGGAGGTGGGAGGAGAGAGATGGGGGAGGCGTCGCCAGACGGGAAGGTCAACGGCTTCATCTGAGAGTGAAGTTAAGGCCACTCTCAAGTCTCATATCAAATTCAAAACACCGTCCCCATTAAGGGGAAATGTTGCTCTCCGAGTAATAAATTCCAGGTGGGTTAAACGAGTCGTGGAAAAAGGGCGCCGAGGATGAGGAAAGTTGGATGCAATTGAGGTTGGAAAAATATCTTAGGTGCTCGAGGGGGAAGTGGCACGAGGGGGTTAAGGGAGCGCTTTGGTAATGGGAAGTTGGGGGAGGGAAGGGAAGGTTTCGGAGGAAATAAGGCTTTCTCCAGAAACACTGAAAAAAGAGGTCGCGTTGAGTGAGAAAGAAGGTGGTAAGGGTGCGGGGGGGGGGGGGGGGGTGGAAGAGGCGTGAAATTGGCGTGAGTGGTACGAAGGTTAGTGTGAAGGAAACTGGTATGGGAGGCTGCGTTGGGTTGCCGAGTATCGGGGATGGGGGGTTGATGAGGTGAAAGGCAAGCGAAAGGGTTGATGTGGGTTGAGGAGGGAGGCCCCAGCGCTGCGCTGCTTGCTGGTAAGTTAAATTGGATGGGCATATTGGGGTAGTGCCGGGGAGGTTTTTGAATGTGGGGGGTGCGGGAGGGGAGTTGGCTGGTGTCCGTAATTGTGGCTTTAAGGGAGAGTCGAGGTTAAAGGGTTTGGCAGTAGGGAAGGAGGCAGGTGAGCAAGCCTTTGTCGGCGGAATTCTCCCCGACGTGGTGTTGGCTTTTGGCCGTTGAGCTCAAAGAGGTGCAAAGGAGCCATCGGGGGTCAAGGGAGGTGGAGGCGGCAAGATGGAGTTGTTTGCTTGGAATTCCAGAATGGGTGATTTCTTGGGTCACGGCCAGGTGTATCGGAGTAGGGCTTTTCAGAAATCGCTGGATGCATAGAGTCAATGTGCGCAACTAATCCACTGTCCAATTAACCAGCTCTGAGCTCAGCGTAGACTCATTGTCCGACAAGATGCACTTGTACTGATATTTTTTGTTGCTATCTAGAGTATTAAATGTCCAAGCCTCTGGTTTAGATGAGTTAAAGTGACTCACACAGTATCGCTAAGCCACATATGGAGTCATTCACAGAGTTTCAATTTGTTTCCGCAAAATTCCAACCCCACCCTATCCAACGAAGGAGCATATGGTCGATTAAAATACTCTCCTCTCATCCAGAATTATTCATTTGAACGTAGCTTTAAACAGCAGTTTTTTGCTGAGAAACTATTCCATCAATACTTTTCTTTTTCTTGTATTCTTCACCAGTTTTGCATTTCCTTTTCTCCATTCCTTTTTGTTTGAACTTATATCCTATCGGTGATTTTACCATTATTTATTGAGATAATCTTCATCATCCCACTGACTGTAACAAATTGTTGGAGAGTGTAAGCAATGCATTATGATGTGGGACTTATCACAGTCCATGGATTTTGAGGTTCATTTACGTGGTGCGCTTGATAATAAACAATATTTTAATTCCAGTTCAAAATTTCCAATTGATGGTTTTCTAAATAACGGTTGGCAATAAAGATAAAAGTCACTCCACGGGATCTCCAAGTAACCCCTCTTCAAAATTATTTTAAATATGAAGCATAAAAGTGAAGACCGTAGTGGTAATTTCCCCAGTAAAAAACCAGGTTGCATACATGACATTATTTTTTTCCTTGTACATACGGAAAATTTGCTGAACAGAATTAGGTCGACGTCATAATATCTAAGTATATTTTTTTAGTGAATACATTTTAAAATACTTTTTCGCATTTAAATACTCCTGGAATACTTAAGACTTGCTTTAACGGGTCCGCGTAAGGCCGTCTTCCGCAGCATTTATAACATGCCACTCACGTCATTAACTTTTGAATTTTTGCCATAGTCGTGTGCAATACTTCTACACGGTACATTTTATTGTACAAACGAATGTATCTTAGAATGTACAAGAAACTGAATAGAATTAGAGCAGGCTCTATTTCACGTTAAGTCATTCCAACAATCATACAATTTGCCGCTTTACACGATACAATTTCCTTCATGAAGGAATCCGTACATTCGTTTGTACAATAAAATGTATCATGTAAAGCGGCCTTAAATTTTTCTTAGTGGAACATTTTTATCTGATTCTGAGATGCCCATTGCCATGAAAAATTAATTCAAGAGATCTTGAGTATGAATCGCAATGGCTCTCACATTTAAAAACAGTGGTCTCATTTTAATTATCAGAAAAATAGACCACTAATGCTAAGAATATTTGTGTGTGAATACAATAATGCCAATGAAGTCTAAGACAAAAAGAGAAAAATATACATCAATGGGTTATAGTGATAGCGTCTGGTGTTATCTTCGTCAGTTACCATTTAATTTCATAATCCAGCTGCTATCAGTAATATTCATTACAAATCTGTCTAAGCGGAATATCAAAATTTTGACCCTTCCAAATGATTAATAAAATTTTATGTCAAGAGTCTTCCTCGTTACGTCCTTTGGCTCTAAATGTAAAGCTTTTATTACCTAGTTTTAATCTCGGCGATTTAAATTCTTTCTTATGCGTCTCCTTTAAACTGCTTGTCGGATAATTTAAGTTCAAAGATTTTATGCTTAATAACATGTTTATCATCCTTAAAAAATCAGTTTGGTGCATGCGAGTACTGTATATATAAAAGCTACTGAATGAGCATTCTCCATGAAAGAGAAACCATTTATCGTGGCTTTCTTGGATGAGACCTTCAAATTTTGATGTGCAGCCTGAGCACATCACCGAGATGAAGTAATAAAGTGGTTTTCTCCAAGAATAGTCATTATTCTAGAGAAATCTACCTCAGTAGGCAACTTCCTTAAGAGGACACCTCTCTATGCGGACGCTTTTTTGGGGAAACAATATTATTCCCATATCACTTATGTAAATTTCCCTCCTTTCAGCGGCCACTTCCTTCAGAGGTCAACGGCCACCATCTTTCAGGCCAGCGGCTACTGCTTACGAGGCCAGCGACGGGATTCGCAGTTGAGGATTTCCGTTCCCTTTTCTCACCCACATCAAAGGGTTCAGCAAGAAGCTGCTCAAGGAGCCTTTTATCCTTTTTCGGGATGTTCTGGAGAAACTTATAATCGTCCTCGTAGTCTGCGAGGTCATAAACTTCCCATCGTGCTTCGGGGTAGTGACGGTAACCCGCCACTCTCACCCTCTTTTCTCCTAAACGGTCAACCGCTATTTAGGTAATCCTCTGGTGCGAAGTATTTGGGAATGATCTCTAACCATGGGTCACCTTTTTGCTTCTTTGACAACTAGGGGTGAACTTCTTCATATTACGGTGCAATTGTTTCTGGAATCCTGTCATATTCTTTTGTCTCACTATTGAAAATGGTTTGGAGAATACCAGAAACTCAATGTGCACCAATTTTTACCCTCCTAGAAATCGGACAATGGTCTGTCCGGAACAATTCGCTTCTTCGCTCAGTTATATTTCCTTTGGACTTAGTATTTCAAACCATCAGTTGAAGGGATTAAACAATTAGTTGGAGCGACACGAGAAGACTGAGTAAAGGCAAAATAAAAGTCACTCTGACCCTGGTTTAAATATGGGAAAAAGATTTCAACCAGGGTATTGGAAACTTTTTTAATGGCAAAAGGACCAAAATTTATAGCACGCTGTAAAAACAGCATTGTAAAGCTTTCAATAAATCACTCACTGCCCATGATATGAGTGATGTTATTGAAGAATAAGTTGAAAATGATGAGCAAAGGAGATGCCCTTTATAATAGGAAATTTTTCGATGACTAGGTATTTCTAAAAAATGGAAGACAAATGGTTTGAAACAATATTTAAGTGGAAGAGTAAGGAAGACGTTGGCAATTTTAGAATCTTGGTTGAAAGAATTTTATGCTTAAATTGTCAATAAAAAGGAAATGAAGATTTCTTGACGTCGAGTACGAGTACATCCAGTACCATTCAAGCATTTGCTTTGAGATGTGAAGTTGATGATTCTTCCACCGGATACTACCACTAAATTACAGTCACTCAATCAGGGAATTAAACAGTCAATTATGCCTCAGTATCGGAAAAGAGCTTTACAATCTCTTGTTTTCAAGCCGGACATAGTTGATGGCGTCTCCGAATGACTAAAGCTTGTTCTGGTTAGACACGTATTGTCTTGGACATTTTCATCGTGGCATTCAGAAAAAGAGAGCACGGTTAAAAATTGCTTTATGAAATATATGAAAAAAGGAAATTCAGAAACTTTGCAGAAATATAATAAATGCATTTGAAAGACAGCGAAGAAGATACGGTCTGTCAGCGATTGGAAGTATCGAGAATTTCGGAAGAATATCAGGACATACTTGAGAATAAAATTGTATGCATATTCTGATGAACTTCTTGCAGTTAAAAATGTTGAAATTAAAAAAAATAAGCTTTGAACGATATTTTCTTTATAAAATCAGTCTATATGTGTGTCGATGCTTAAAAATATTCTTTAATTTTACGTAACTTGACAGTATCCATTTATTCAAACTCATTTTTATTAAAGATTCATTCAGACCGGAAAAGCTTGACCTTTATCCAACGATCACCTTCTTAAGCGGCCACTTTATCCTGGGTCCGGTGATGGCCCGGGATGGAGGGGATGAATTATCCCCATCAAGGTATTTTTCATGTGATATTTGAATGCGTGCACGGCACACAATGATATTTATTAGCCATTTAATGAAATAAAAAATAAATTAAATACCCATCTTAAGGAAATGGTTTTACGTATGCTTAGAGATTGATAAAAACCTAATCTCTAAGGAGCTTGGTGTTGACCGGGGAGAACTTTCTATGCCGTTAACTTACCAATCATAAAGGCCACAGTTTTTATTGCATCCCGTGAATAGAACGTGTATAAGTATGCCAGGTCATTTGTTTATTCCGCAAACACATCACCTGCACTCTTGCGCAACGATTTCAGTCATTGTATTTCCCGTATAGCTTACTTTTTTATTTACTGGAGAACTCTCCGCAAAAGCTGTCAACTTCACCAAACAAAACCAAATCTCCCGAGTCAAGGACTTCGCCCCTTCGGCGATTTATCTTGTTCACTTGGTTATTGCTTACATTATCGATTCCACCCGTTGCCGCTTTGCTCTCCTTTTCCCCCGTTCGTCCCTCTGGGCCGCCAGCCCTCCCATTCACGCCTCACCTAGCAATTCCCAAACCCCCTCCGACACCCGCGTCTCCATCACATGTGCCACTCTTGGAATTATCTCCCGCTTGCACTCACATATGGTATCCAACTAAATTTCGCGTCTGCCACTTTTCCTACACCACCTCTGCCTTATCTCTCTTACACTCCTTCATCCAGTTTTTCAATTCTTACGCTTTCTCACCTCGTTTCCCGCGTTTTATTTTGTCTCCTGTCAAAGGGCCATCAGTCATCCACTTCCAAAAGCACCTCATCTCTCCTCTCTTCCCTTAACCGCACCATCTAGACCGCATTGGCACCCTTCCACCCGTCTATCCGATGAAAGAAGGTGAGCATTTATTTATCAACTCGCCCCGCTATGCGTGACGCGTCATTTCTTCTCTGCTCTCCGAATGATTTCAATTTTTTTCTCCTTCCTCTTGACGTTTTTTTTGGCTCCCTGCAGTGGTGGATTCGTATTTTTACCCATTGCCAGAGCAGAAGATGGCCTTGCGCTTGCTCCGATTCGTCCCACTCCATCGCTTGCCCGAGTAAATTTTCGCGGGAGGAGCTGATGACGTTCGGGTAGACATACTTATCTTTTTTCCTTTGCCCAACGAAAAGTTTCTGGAGGGATACGTGATTCGAGGGATTTTGTCAAAAAATCATATGGACGCAAGAAATTTAGAATAGTCAATGTTATTTTCATCAATGAAACTTTCTTAAGTACCTATCGGTCAAATTTCACCAGAACATAAACACTTGATTGCTTTGTATTTTGGTCAAGAAATGGTCTCATTGGTTATATTTATTTATGAATTTTGGTAGAATGCTTTTAACGCTAAGCATATGGTATATTATGAATACTCCGAAAAACATAGGTTATAATCAGAAACGCATTTTACCATGTGAAACCTGAAAGCATTGCAAAATTTTCCTGAAGCAAGTTAAAATATTATCTTGAGGTTGCTGATGGCGAAATGAACCATTGAAACTACTAAGTAAGGAGCTGTACGATCACGTTGGGGTCGCCAATGTAGCGTAGGCAACGCGGAATGAAGAGAGGTAGTTTCTGCTTAGAGAATAGACGGTTATTGCGTTCCTCGTACAGACTGAATTTTAATGGCAGGAGATGCAGCTTTTATATAGGTAAGGGAGCGTGTAGATTGCCACCATAGCACAGAAGAGAATATTCTAGAAGTCACCGAGAAACATTAGAAAAAATATTCGCCAGCTCTGAGGCCCGAACACGGGCTGCCCGCTTGCGAGGCGAGCACGGATCCGCCGCGCCGGGCCAACGCGGCAGGTGTAGTGACGATACTCCGCGTATCGGCACAAAGCCATTGACTTTTAATTCGTTATAAATGCTTTCAAAAGTGGAAAGTACGTAGTTTATTTACTGACAAATTGATGTCTTTTTCCTGTTGTTCCTGATGTTCCTGGTTTGCATAACATTTACCTCCGATTCATGGTTAGCCAGTCTTATAAAGCGCTACATTCATTAGTTGAAGATAACACCTGTAATAAAATACTGAACAAAGTAAAGAACACCAACTTATTCTTCCACTCCAAGTCCAGAGTCCAAGATATTTGCACAGTTGATATAAATGCAACCAAGCAGTAGACTTGAACAATGTCGTTTGGGGAAGGAAATCACGTGACCAAAGAATTCATGACGATGGTATTCGTTACAATTATAGGTTCGTGAAAAACTAGTTTAATTTCCTTTTGTTTTTATCAGTATCAGTATCTTTCCACTACACTATTCTCTTGGATTGACACTGGGGCATACTAATCCTTTTATTTCGCATGAGGTTAGTGAGGAATAATAAGCCAAGATATTCTTCCCGTCTACGATGACGCTTCAGTCAAAATTGAATCGTGGCCTCCTTGACCTTTTTACGACTTTTCGAGACTGACATATACAGAACAATAACCGCTACTGGGATATCCTATAAAAAGTTCAGATACTTCCTCGTGCTCTTAGAACCTTGTTTGTTTTAAGTGCTCTTCTTAAGTAGATACGCTGATAAAATGGATTTGATGGCTTTAGCCAATAAAAGCTACTAAGGATCGGTGGACGTTTAATGTAATAATACATTTTTTCAAATAAATATTTCGGAGTGCTCGTAATGGAAACCATTTTAACAATGAATTCTTGTCTAAACATAGACAAAGTCAATATTTCAGTAAATATTTTGCCCAATGCTTCCGTGATTTATTAAAAGTTTCCCATTTTTTCAATACATTTGTATAAAGTATGTTTTTTTTAGTTTTGCTCATATTTGCTGCCATTTACTTGTTTATAGTGCTTTGCATTAAGTATGCCCATAATAAAGATCCCTTTATAAGTGATTACTGCCTGATTCGATTTTATATAGGTACAACTCATGGTTTTAAAAAGCCCCAAATTCCACCTTATCCATGTTTTCTATCTAGTTTTTTTTCTTAACAGGATTTATGTGTCGTTGAAGGCCTTATATTTTAATCAATATAAATATTTTAGAATTCAAATACGTTTTAATAATATATTCGTGTTTTTGCAAATGTAAATAATTAGATGAATAAATTGGACGTTACGCTTCACGTAATGAAAAATACACAAATAAAAGAGTGAGTTGTTGTGTCAATCACTGTCAATGGAGCAAGCAAGTTGTTTGTAAATGCAAAATAAATGAGCTCGCCAACTCCAACTCCAACTCTTGAAACCGGATGCCACTGAAATATCCATGCGGTTCTCAATGAAGTTCGACGTTGGAAATCTGGACATGTAGTGTCCTCTAAATGAAATTAGGACACGTTGGTTGGAGTGACCAAAATACGTACGGAAATTAGATCATTAGATCGGGCAGTTCCAAAACCGCTGTCAGTCACGGGTGCAACATCTACTAGCATAAATTCAAATACTGTAAATGGCACAAAATTCAACTGCAATAGAAGCATGATGAAAGAACATTTTGTTACACCCAAATCTCAAAGTGGATTTATTATCTACCTTTCTTAGTTAAATTTGTCATATATTGTCATTAAATTGTTTCTTCCTGGATGAGAATACCTATTCGGATAATTTTAAATTGAAGTCTATTATTCACCAATAAAGAATGGAAACGAGCACCATTTTTAAAATATTTATTTCATCTTTTTTGTTGAAGAATCCTTAACATATTCCCTGAGATCTTTTTGTAAATTCACATCGATTAGTGTAGAAGTTTCTTAAAGTAAATATTTACTGTCTTTATTGCTTGATTTTTAAGTCGAGTCCTAAATCTTAGAAATCAAACTAATAGACAAACTTCTAAAAAAATCTATACAATTTTCTCGTAAATTTTATGCTATAATGTGTCTTAAGCAATGGTTGTAGTTTTGTGTTAAATTTCTCCAACAAACACGGCGAACCTGCTGATGTGGCTAACATTCTCTTGATAACGCAGGTGCATATTTTGTATTTATTATGCATATTATAATATTCATGCATGTTTTTGCGATATATAAATTATAATGTCTTGCTTAAATATTTTGACTACTAACTTTCCATAAAATTCGAAATTCCTCGCTGTTATTTGAAAGTCTTTTTTCGATATAGTAGAGTAAGAAGAGATTCGTTTAAGTCAGTAAATGCATATTTATTATATTTTGCAAGTTTTGCTTCGATTTAAATGAGATATTCGTTTAAGTCAGTAAATGCATATTTATTATATTTTGCAAGTTTTGCTTCGATTTAAATGAGATATTTTCCTACTCCACCCTTAAAGTCAAGAGGTTAGGTCAATTTTTCCAGACCTGATGGCAGAAGTTTTGCCTACATTTTCGCTTAAATTATTTTAAACAAGGTATCCAAGTAGGTGGTGTAGCCTGAGCATTTACACCGCTCACATCTGCGGTGAACATTTTGCAGCCGTAAAGGGCATTATGTAGAATATTATTTGACACTTTTAATTTGGTCATAATTTCACCTATCTGGGGCATATTTTTTGTTTTCTCATAAATAGTGAGAATAGGGAAAGAGAATATTACGTGGAGCCAAACTTTAAGCAAGGCTGAGTTTCGCCCGGGGCTTTATCGAGCTCCAGGTACGAAGTACGTTGTACATCAAGAATCATTCTCAGATCTATTGCATGCCTTTGAAGGATAAATGCTTTTATTTCATGGACCACAAAGATTCCAAGGGGGTGCATGGTGTTAAGAGCGGGAAGGTCTCAACCCCTAACTGTAAAGTCACTGTAGTTTCGTAGGTAGTCCCCGAGGCGGAATGAACGAGGAATAGTAAATTGAGCTGGGATACCGCTTTGGCCACTTGCTACGAAAATGCTCTTGGTGGATTCCTCATTTCGCTGAAATGGACACAAAGCAGGTCTAGCGACCAAAAAATTCACCTTCTGTCTCAATTTCAAGAATTAGTTGAATATAAACATATTTTCTTATATTATTACGGCGTACACAAATTATATGCAATATATATTTCAAATATTGTTTCATTGCTGCTCTCTGATTAATTTTATGAGCAAAATACTTCCTTTATCTCATCTTAAATCTCTATTTTTGTATATTTCATAGTTTTAATTTTAGTCATTCTTAGTCCTGATTCTTTCTATATTGCCATCTATTGAGTATGTAAGTATGTATTAATAATATTATACGCCAAATATTCCGTTTAGTGTTGAATTAGTGCCATGCCAAAATGAGCGTGAAATTTCTTGATAATTGAACCAATTATTCTCAAGAGGTCACCATTTATTATTTCTATTGAAACTTATATAAAAATTCTAGAATGATATCATTTTTTGCTTTGTTTTTACTTTATTGGTACGTTACTTGGTTTTGGAGGGTGCATGGTGAAACAAGAAATGACTTTAGCGGCAATGATTTATAAGAATGAGAATCTTTTTAATATCTGGAGTAAATTTCAAATTACAAGCTAGTTAAAAAAGTAAAAATCAGGCGAAAAATTGCCATCATAATATGGGAAAGCGGAAAAGTCTTACTCACCATTCATTTTGTATTCAGCCTTCATTTCAATCTGGCAGATGACATCTGGTGTAAAATTATGAGCATTTATTGAAAAATATCATAAACGAAAAAAAAACAAAACTTTTCATGAAGTCAGATAAAATATTATAATTTCTTCAATAATAGTTTAATAACGGCTGTTATAAATTTTGGAACACTTGAGAATCAATTTTTTAATGGCAACGTTATCCCATAGTCAATGTACTATTATATGTAATGCATCCGTTCATATAAACAATACAAAGAGAAGGAATTTCAATTTGTGCGTCTTTTAATATAAATGTGATATTTGATTGATTTGAAACCACTGCAGCGTAAGTTTCTCGATTAAAAAAATAAAGAAAAGTGTGTTTCAATTCCAACTAAATCAATTTCCACTCTTACTAGTGTCACTGAAAGCTCACTTGCGTTTAATTTTTTGGATCAAAATGAAAATTCCATTGCTTCAATCCCACATTCCCAGTGCATCTCAACCGAGCCAACAAGAGCAAAATCCCGTCAAAACATTCTTGTTTTGAAATAAAAAAATCGCTTGTCAAAAAAACATTTAGATACTCACTTTGGACTTTGCAACACAGAAAAAATCTGACACTTACACATCGATACTCAGCGAACGGAAACGAAAAATAAATATGGAGGAGAAAAAACCGAAGCAAATTCTTCTTTTGGTTAAAAATGAAAGAAAAAATGAATAAACATCGGAACAAGACTATATCGTGACGTAACAAGGTTGTCACACGCACCTCTCATGCTATTTGCTTTTTAACCGCAGGAACAGAAAACAAATCGCGCGGATTGGAGAGTGAATGCTCACCACCCATCACCACCCATTCGTCCCAAAATCCCCCGGGAATGCTGTCTGGAAAGTCCAGAACATCTGCAAAGCGGCCTTTTAATTGAAATTTAACGGATTAGGTGGTGGGTGTCGGAAGTTGGGCGAGTAAGAATTGGGCGAATGTGGGGACGATAGTGAGGGTGGAGTGGGGAATGAGAAAGAAGAGATCTCGCCGGGGATGAAGGGATAGTCGCTTGGCGTCTCGCATGAAGGGTGCATGAGTTAGGAGGAAAAATGGTCTGGTTTTAAGGGCTGCGGGAGGAGGAGGAATCGTGATACCTCACTCGGTCTTCTTCATTGAATTAATTAACACTTTCTGTACCAAGCCCGAACATTGGACAAACAACGTAGAATTTCTTCTTACCGAAACCCGAGTAGAGCTTGGGATCCCAGATATCACCTAATATTTATAAATGCCGGAATATTATTTTTAAACTAAAGTAAAATGTGCGGACCAATGTAGGGCTCAATTTTTTAATTTCGTTGATTAAAAATGCCAAGTATATACTCGGAAACTAGAATATAATTCCTAGACTGCTTTGAAAAACCCTGCAGCAAGAATCGCATGGATTGCAAGAACACCAAAAGGCAGACACGAGACTTTAAGTTTAACATGACTGATACTGGACGTCTTATAGATGTGGCTCATAGAATTTACAGAGGCGCTCGGGTTGGTAGCGAGCTTAAATTGTTCGCTAATTGATCCTTACAATCTAAAACCCTTCACCTCCGCTCTGAAGGGTTTAAAAAGTTCTGTTTTTCATGTCCAAAAATCATCCACGGCACAGCGTCAGGAGTTTTTGCGAGTACCACTTCTATATGGGTGGAAAAGAGGAAGGGTGGTAAGACAAAGGGGTGTGCGGTCCTCGGAGATGGGAGAGCAGTTCGGGGGTGGAAGCGCTCAATTTGGAAGCTCAGAATCAATCTCCTCCCCAGAGTTTATGTGCCCGTCATCATTCTTCGCATATTTAAACCAAGCAACCGTCCTCCCCGTGGCATACATGTGTTCCGACCCTCTCCCTTCTGTGGGGACACACGAATCCGGCCGCAGTGTAGGTACCGCGTCTCATCTCGTGCACGGTGCTCACCCTTTCCTAACGGCTCCATTCTCGTCTCAATTATTCAACCATGACGTCCTCCTTGGTTCTCATTTTATAAGACATTTACTTTGACCTTTGGTAGACTATATCAATAATTTTTCAAAAAAATGTTTGGCAATATTGTTCCCAAGTTGCACTATATGCCTTCATACCAGGGTTATAAAATCTTTTTGAGAGTGCGTGTTAACATCTGACAAATCTCAGACGCAAGTTTTTCCACGTGCCAACCTAAATATTTTACGAACATAATATGTTATACATTGATGTTTGATTCACTGATATCTGTAAGTGATTTTATAAATAATGCAAAACCTACTGAATGAGAAATATGAGAACAAATTGACAAATTGGCTACTCCCGGTGCACGCAGCTGTTTTAACGGACTAATAGAAAATCTACTTTGTTTTTTTAATAAAAAATATGAGGAAAAATCAACAAATTGGCTATTCCCGGTGCTCCAAGCCAATTTAACGGCCTAGTGAAAAATAGACTTTGTTTTCTGAGGATTTGACTGACTTGAACACACCGGCACTGTCCCGTAAAGGTTGAAAATAATTTTCACAAGTCTCACTTTTTCACAAATTTTCACTTGTCTCGCGTGCCAGAAACAAGTCAACGGCGTGGCACGTTTGGCATGCGTTCCAGTGGATGTACACTAGGGTGGATCGAAAAACAGTTTTCTTCGAAATCGGTCTGCGGCTAGTGCTTAAAGCTTGTGGATGGTGATCCTTATAACCCATAATAAACTCGGTCGGATTAAATCTACTGGCTGCGCTTTTAAGCCAAAATTTTAAATTTTAATGAAAAAAGTAAAAAAAAAATTGAAACTTTTCTTGGTAGTTTCTAGATGTTCCCGAAATGATTTCATGGCTAATAATGACAAATAATGCTAGTATGTTGCTTAATATTAGCAATTGAGTGAGTTTGAAGCAGCCAAAATACTTAAATAGTTCGTCAAAAATCATGAATAAACGCCAAAAATATCGAAATGTTACGCATGTTTGGTAGGCAATAATCCGCTGATATAACTCGACTCTACCGCCTAAATTTACCAAGAACGATAAGGTAAGAGGAAATAATGTAAAATGCAGCTCTTAGTTTATGGAATAATCAACTATGCAACTCTTACCATGAAAAGGAAGATGCAAATACATTAATGACTCCAGAGCGTGTGTTGCTTATATCCTGCACCGGTAGGACACTTCTTCCATCATCCTAGTGTTCCCTTCGCCTGTGCGTCATCGCCCGCGCCACTTACTGGTCAAGAAGAGCACATTTCTCTCATTGAGGAACCTGGTCAATTACCTTACCCACGTTACGCCCAAAACAGTCGACACAGAATGAGCACTGACGCTATTTGGAGCTTTCTCTTACCCCGCCGGCCCCTGTGTTCTGTTAGTCCGGCCCCTGGAAAACATGATGACAGGCATAGCAGTCAATCGGAATTCCAGGGACATACGGATATAACAGAATCTTCCGGCAAACAAAAAAGGCATAGATTTGTCGGAGTTGTGGTGCATAGGATCCGACGGAGAGAGAAAGAGCACAGGGAAGCACACTTCCATCATCTGGACTTAAGAAGAATAATACAGCGTCTTCTTCAATGGGGTTGTGTTAATTGCATTCTAATTAACTGTCCCGAAGACACATTTGTGAGAAAATTGACGGCAAGACATCCGACCCAAAGGGATTTCATGGCAACGCAGGACTGCCAAGACCGGCCCATCCAGTTTGAACAAATTGAAGCTGTTCTTTCTGATGTAGACGTTGATGTTCTCAGCAAAGACCAGGCTTACCTCTACAAAATGTGCTGCAAACAAAGGGAGTGCGTCCAAATGATCTTCCGATGTGCCTTCCTGGGCCAATTCACCATGCTCGATGGCTGAATCTTGCAGGGCGTATCCTTCGACTGTATTTAGCAACCTCAAATCTATCACCTACTCTTAAGGCATTGACAGCATTTGTCGTTAAGGTTTACGCTCCCATGTGGTTTCACATCAAATGTAATGGAACTATTAGGGACTCATCAAAAAACATGTGGTGAGCATTACAGAAAATAGAGTACTAATCAAACGATTTAAAGTCTTTTCTCTATCAAATCCTTCAAAATCATCCTTTCTGGGGACATTCAGACATACTTTTGGTAGTTGGTATGCTGGCAGACAGTCGGCCAAATGTGCGTCAAAACGCAGCGAAGAAGATCCTGGAAGCAGAAAAAGCCCAAGCCAACCAAACAACACCATTACGTTGGACCCCCAGTGATCAACTTTTATGCCAAAGATTACACAGATTTATTGCACTAGGGAAAAAAATAAATAACATCATCTCCAGTAGCACACCTACTTACCAATGAAGTCTCAGAAGAGATCGTAGCAGGAAGAGACGATACCCTAGGAAAACTGCCGACTGAGTTTGACATGTCGTGCCATAGCCAGGCATTGGAGAAGTGGCTGGTCAAGGATGTAAATGCTGTATCAATTGCTGTAAGTGGTTATCACTACCTAGATTGCTACATTAGAGCTTGATTGGAGGACAGGAAAATATTGCCAAAGTTTGATACCAAAGCGGACTTTAAAACCTAAATAGGCCAATCCACCTGGGAGAGTGGGCAGGCGGCGTTCGACAGCATACACCCCTTGTGTGGTGAGTGCTGGATAGTTGATTAGTTGATAAACTATTAAAGCATTTTGCCTGATTCAAACACACTCAATCGCTAATATTAAGCTACATAAAAGCAATATATGTAATTATTTGCCATTGAATCACTCCGGGAACATCTAGAAACTAGCAGGAAATTTTGCAAATTTTTGACCTATTTCATAAAAATATAAAATTTTGACTAAAAAGCGCAGCCTTAAGATATAATCCGATCGAATTGAAATTTGTGATGGGCTATAAGGACCACCGACAACAAACTCTAAGCATTAGCCGCAGACCGATTTAGAAAAAAAAATGGTTGTTCGATCCTCCCTAGTGTACACCCCTGCTATATTCTACTCGCGCATTACAAATATGTGAATTATTTACTTCACAAAAGGGAAATATGTTATTCGTTAAATAGTTTGCAGTAATATATTCATTGTTTTTTCCTTTTCCTTATAATATATTTTAAAATAATTTAACAGGATACCCAGATATCTCCCACTAGTGATTTTCCTGGCACTGATTTTTTTCGTGTCATAATGTTCTGAGAGCTGAAATAAAGGGGAAAGTACAGAAGTTGTTCCGATGAAGAATTTTTACCATCATACACTCCGAAAATCATTGGCAAAAATTGGCAAATGAATTATTACACAAATGGAATTTTTTACCTATCATTTTGCTGTGGAAAAATTGTATCAATTTTTAAAATTCTGATACTTTTTTACTCGAGAATAGTTTTGAATATTTATCAACGATTTTCATATGATTTGATTATATTTAATTTGGTTGTATTCGGAAGAGATTGTAGCATATTGTATATTAAAGTTAACTACATCTACGTTGCGGTAAACGGAGTTTAAAGATTTTATTTCATAACCGTCTACGCCTTTTCACGCTGCCCTCCATAAAACATTTCATTGAGAAATAGTGGATGAGCTTCAAATTGCATCCATTGTGAATCATGAATGCATGAATAACTATTTCTTATATTTATCAAATGAGCTCTCGTTTATTCAGTGTTAAATAAAATAAATATCTTCCCTTACTTATAATATTTTCCTTAGCTCTTTAATTTCTTTTTTTTCACTTAAGTTCCACACCCTGTTCTCAAATGCCAGATAATTTTTTTAGCAGTCAGAATTCAGGCTAACTAATGTCTATTGCACTCTCAACTCTTGTTTCACAATTGAAGGGCTTGTTTTTTGCGACAAAAACTTAAAGGCCAGTTAGTTTTCCTGCGTATAACATGAAAGCACTGTAAAACGCTTCTCAAGACTATTACAAGAGTCATAAGTTTATAGTTAATGAAATTCACGCATACTTATGACCCATCAAAACGTCCCCTGGTGGGGTGTGCCCGGTGAAAATTAATGGGATAAGTCAATCCAAGGAAGGGTGAACTCTTTCACTGTTATATCACGCAAGAGTTAAACAGTTAAAAAGGGTTTGGGTCTACGTCTTAAACCTAGAAAATTGACTCCATTTTACTAGTTTCCGTAATACTTCCATATGTAGCCATATCTGTCTCTTTTTCATTTTCACTCAAAAAATGCTTCATTTGTACCCTCCTGTTCTCATTTAATATCTCAACCCTAAAACAACCTTTACCGAACTCACTCAAGACTTTTGAGGTATCCTGTTCCCAATTACATCACTCACTTCTCTAACCATAATCTGCCATTTGACTCTCATCTCTCTCGACATGAGTACTTAAACAAAGCACACACCTTTTATAAAATCCCATTGCTGAAGAACTTATTCCTCATTCTTTAATCAACCACTCATATGTAACCCTGTTGCTCACGTTTTTGCTGCAAATATATTAGAGAAACTCCAATCTCATAACTTCTGTTTTCGATGGAAAATATTCACTCTTTAATACGACCCAAATGCTTAAGAAAAAACATTTTTCGGGCTTTCACCCGCTATTGAATTTACTCATTTACGTCCCAGGATTTACAAAAATCGGCCAAGGTGCTGAAAAAATTTACTTCATCCTCTCATTCCCACCTCACAATATTTTTTGTTTGTCATCTTGTCAATAATAACTATTTGGGTCTTAAGTAGGTTTGTACTCAATTCAATGTACTCTGTTGCTTAATAGAACTTATCCAAAAGCCACTGTTATTCCTGTGGACCCGCGAACGTCGCTTCAAAATCATTGGCGTGTTGCAATGCTCGCATATTCATTTCCCTCTTCTGCAGTCACGTGGATATTATTTCTGCCTGCATTTTTCCCATACTCATACGGAAAGCAATTGAACAGCAATGTAAAAATAAGGTAACCTTTCTTTACGCACTTTTTAATTTATTTTAAACCTGTCACTGACGATCCCATGCACTCAAACGATCGAAATCGATTATTGCGTTCAAAAGCTGTTCCTTTACTCCATAGTAGGTCAAAACCATCCACAGCTATTTTATATTTTCTCAGAAATAGTCCTCCCATCATATGATCCGCAAGCACAGTATACTTTCTTTTGTGCAACCACACATTTTTCTAGCAGTTACTGAAAAGCAAACGGCTTCTCAACACTTCACCTCCAGGGCATAAGCCTGCATTAAACTCCCTAGTTTATGTAAACTGTAGTCTATTTCCCAAAATCGATAATTAGGGCACTCACAATTTTTCCGGAATCTTTAGTACGCAAAAATATCTATTTTTTCTTTTGTGATGGCACTTATGACGCATTTTTTCCAATAATTTGGCACGGTTTGATATACCTAGAATGAATGAAATAGGTGCGTAGCCTTCCGCGGTCATATATTGAGTTCAGTTTGTTCGGGTTTTTCCCGCGTTTGTTCATTTTAACGGACAACAGTTTCGCCAACATTACAGCTAGCGTCGTCAGGTCCTGATCAGACGACGCTAGCTGTAACTTTGGCGAAACTGTTGTCCGTTAAAATAAACCAACGCGGGAAAAATCCGAATAAACTGAACTTAATGAATAAAATAATTAGCAATTACGGTTTATAAATTTTTAAACCCATTATTGAAACAGCCCCGGTGTCGGTGGAGTAAAGTCCTCGCCTTCTAACCCGAGGGTCGCGGGTTCGAGTCCCGCCTAGGTGAGATTATTCAGTGCCCAGGACATGGGCGTTTGTGTTTGTCAAATGATATATTAAAACAATTGTAGTTGGGGAAACCTGTAAGTGTTAAATAAATAATTTAAAAAAATTCACTGGATATTCCTGAAGCCGTTAAATACTTTGACTCCAATTGCAACCTCATTCATACTTACCTTTGTCACTTCAATTTTGTTGCAGCATCCTAATTTAAAAGGGTATTCTTTATCTTCTTGATCTTTTGGCATATTTATTCAAAATGCTTCTTACTACAGAGCATGAAAGGACATTCATACCTCACTATTTCGCATCTCATGGTCTTTTTATAATTCTTTTCCGAGCCTTCTCATCGCTTTGCCCTTTTAATTCAGATACAAAATAGCCCTTCGTTTATTTCCAAGTCTTTTTATATGCATTCTTTCCCTAATTTCAACGAACAACGCTTTTGTATTCAATTTTTTCTCCGAGCACTCATCTAATGCCTTCTTTTGCTCTCCCATAGGTTCTCCTATAATCCATCTCTAATTCGTCTCTTTCTTTACACTCAGCAGAATTTTCATTTGATTCTACCTAGCATCATCTTCCATTCATCTCACCATGTACCTATCTGTGACATTTTGCTGGAATCCCTTTCAAGCTCTGCTTCAATCACCCTTTCGTTTCCGCAAGAATTCTCCCATTCTGACTCCGTAAAGTATATCGCAATCTCCAGCGCACATCTATACTACATTCTTACCTTTTAGTGTAACATCCTTCAATCTTTTTACTCTCATATATCTATATTCAAAATATATCATTTGCATTCACTTTCTGGCTTTCTTTCACTCTGAAGACTACTAAATGGAGTTAGATTCTACATTCTAGCGCTCCCCATTGCCCTTTAGTTTCTCTATTACTCTCTGCACCTGTCATTATAAACAATGAATAGAAATCAAAACATTAATCACTCCTTTTTTATGTGTACAAGTTGATGTGATTTATAGAGAATATAATTTTAAATAATACACGAAGTTTTCACAGTTTCCATTCACTCTACGGAAAATAAATGTCTCAACCACTCTCATAGGTTCTTACTGCAGCTCAGTTATTCATATGGCCTAATTCTATGATCATTATTCAACAGCCTATGCCAGTCATAATATTCTCCAAATATTTTCCAAGTTTCATCTGTATTTTGCAGAAAAATAGAATATCTTAAGTGATTCTGTTACGCGAATTCATTCATTAATACACTGCTTGGCGATGATACAAATATGCGGATAATAATAATAACTTTTCTATTATCCGAATATTTGTAAGTAAATCTTATATATGATTTAAGTTTTTATTCATAGTAAGCTAGTTATTGGCTTTTTTTAGTGTTTGCAAAATATTTCTCCAAAACTAGATAAGTCAGTAACTTAGTAAGCGACGAGTTTCTTCGCAAGGAGTTTTGAATGTATGTTCAGCGAATAAAAAAAATTCGTAAGGGCACCTTTCCTACCATCCCTATAATGGGTTTTGGTTTATCCTATATCAATCTGTACTCTGAAAGACAGGTGTATTTGGAGACTGAAATTCTCTCTCCAGTCACTCGTTACGAGGTAGGCTCTAAGAACCGTCAGTTCAATCATAACTTAGGTACCAATCCTGAGTTCTTTTGGGAAGAAATTATATCCCTTTTCCTGGCACCAGCTGAGGTCTTTTTCTGTTTTGGACTCTATTTCAGTTTATTTTTTTAAACCGTGCCTTTGGAGACACTTTCTTCTCTTGCTTTTCGCTCTCTATGTCTCTCTTTCTCTTTGGCTGTCGCCTCAGCCAGTCAAATCTCTGGCCTCTCTTCTTTTCCCACGAACGGTCGGCCATGACGAGATTTACATCTGGCGGATGAGGACGGGCCGGGAGCGGGGGACATCGCCCTACCCACTCTGCCCCCCATGTTTGATTCCTCCACCCTGGCTTTTACAGGGAAACACACACGCAAAACCCTTCTCCACTCGTTTCATGAACCCTTTTTTTGTTGTTCCCTTTTTGCCTTCCCCTCCTTCCATCCGCCATTCTCTGCGTTTGCCTCTCCTCCCCACTCCCATCCTTTGCTTTCCCCCGACCGACCGAGTTCTCCTTTTTTGTCCTCCAACGTACGTCGCCCTCCTCGCATACCGTGGCGCCAAAATCCAACCTCGGATCCAATCATCTTTCACTACTACCTGCCTTTCCTCGTCGCTCACCATGCGTTCGTTTCACTCGCTCCTCAGTCCTATTCAAGCGCTCATCCTCTTTTCACATCTTTTTCCTCTTTTGCCATGACTTTTTTTTGTTTTCGGAGCAGGGAATCCATGTTCGCCCGAATCACTGCAGCATACATCATCCAGGGACGAGAGATCACGACACCAAATAGACTCACACACGATGAAGCATTTCTTCGGAGACTTTTTTGGACGGGAAGCGCGTGGAATGTTTCATTCGTAGGTTTTTGGTCAAATAAAGCAGATATATTCAGGAATACACTCAGTACCTGTTGGTCGACATGATGAAAATTTGAACAAATGGAAGTATGATTATTCAGATAGAAAATAATATTTATTTATAAATTTCGAATGCCCAAGAACTTGAACAAAGAAATTTCTTGAGTTGACATCATGTACATAACCGTCATCAGGGCCGGGCAACGTTTCTAATTCATCTATTAAAAATAAATTTAGCCATTTGCATTTTCAATGGATTCATTTTTATATTTTGTATTTTAGAAACATATTTGAGGTATTTTCATAATTTCAAAATATACGAGTACACTTGAGATATTTATACTAGGTCCCTAATTCCACTGTGAATTTTTTATCAAGAGCTGTCCAGTTTTTTTCAAAGAGAGTTGATATTAATTTTTGAACTACGCTGTCTATTTTCCCCAAAAATAAGTTAATGACTCAGATGGACAGGTACTGCCTTCTGCATATTGTTGCAGTCTCCGCTGGGACAGAACTGAGAATTTCAGTGAGCAACTCCGAGAGTCACTGATTATTCTGCATTATGTCAGTTTTTTATATCAGCCTGAATATACTCGTGGAGTTTCCATTCTAAAGACAGTTTTCTTTCGCATTTAATATACATTTTGATTTTCCCTAGTCTTATTCCAAACATGATTTAAGAGGGGCTAAATCAGCGAGTTCTCGGTTCTTTTAAAGATACTGCAAGATATTCTACCCCAGTTGAAGAATTCAAGTTTTATATAATAGCATACGAAGTGAACACTTGCTGCTAGTAAAAAAGTATTTTTTTCAAACAGTGATAATTCAGCGAGCTCAAATCTCCTTTCAAACATGAGTCTAGCTTTTATACTGGATATTGGTGTGTTATAATTTCTATTGCTTTCGCAGAAACCTCATTAGTTTATTATTCTAATGGGAATACGTTTTAGTATTTTGAGTGCTTTAAAAATCAAGTTGCTTTCTTTTCTATTTCTAATGCTTCCTACTACAATTTTTCATGTTTTGCAATAAAAATTAGTTTTTTGGGCATTTTGTGCAACTAAAGCTTTCTCAATACGCCACTCAAAATATTCGCTTTTGGGGTGGACAAAGTAAGAAAAATTAGTCATTTCCGTTGGCCTTAGAACATTGAAAGCCTTATTTTGATTTCCTCCATTATGCTCTATCCTGGTTAGCTGCTTTTACTTATTTTAAATGAAAAATACTTCCTAATAATCACTCTCCTATTATTACAACTCCATATTTTCCTTCTCTTCTAAGTTCCTACAACCATTTTAACCCATAACTTACCAGGTCTACCTCTTTCTCTCTCATTATTCTCCTCACTGCCGTATACCTGTTTAACAATGTGACTCATATCCATTTTCTCCGCAGAGTCAAACCAACGAGGCCAACTCCTCTCATACATCTACATTACTGGAGCATTCAACCCACATTTTTTAATAATCCTCTAATTGTTTACACAATCCATCCTATTTTTCCCGCAAACACTTCTCTGATACCCAAATCCCATTGAGTTTAACCTTCTATCGTGCATATCGTGACATAAACAGCTTTTCCTATCATATATTGACTTCAGCGGAGAAGCATTTTAGTACGATCGATCTTCGCTTCCATAGACAACTACTCATTCCTTGGTATGCTCTGAATTCCTCTTAAAACTTTTTAACCGGCATTTTACCGCCTTTTATTATCCATCCTCATATCTCTTGCAATTATTCGACCATGAGATACAAAAACGTCTGGTTTTACAAATCTATTTTTACTTTCACTTTCCTTCAAAATACAATGAACAGTCTCAGAAAATTACGCATCCACGATATGTTTTTCAGATTAGTCGCTCAACGTTTTATTACCTTGCCTCAAAGATAAAATCATCATAAAATTATAGTTTTATTAGGCAACCATGCGTATTTCAAAAAATCTTTCCCCTTTCATTTTGGCTTGATGAAACTTGAAGTACATAAACCAACCTAAATAACTCTTCCTTTTACAGTCAACACCAAAATGTGTCTCCTCTGTAATAGAATGCAAAAGATATTGATTTACAACTAATTTGGTCCAGGATCTTCTCTTAAGGACTTCAATGACCTCTCTCAAAGTTGCGCTTCGTGCAAGTGAAAATTTTGTTGTATGTCACCGCTTGAAAGACGTGCAATAAGTTACATAGCCAAAGTAAAATATTCGTTTCGATTTGCCAAAAATAGCTAAATTCTTTGTCATAAATAGTATTAAAAGCCAGTGTAATCAGTATAATATCTGTTGGAGAAATTTTAGTTTATCTCGCAGCACCAACAGTGAAGATAATTCAGATATCCCTTAGCCAATAGCCCTAATTAAATAAGTTTGATTAAGTTGAAACATCTCACAACTTGAATATTATGCATTTTTGGCCAGTATTCAGTCTAAAATCTCTCCATTACCAACAGACATAAATACTTTCACATCTCTCACTCAAATTTAAAACCAGGACAGTGCTTATAGTCAGTGTTTGCCGGAAATATATATAGACTCAAGCAAATATATATAGATTCATTTTCACGAAATGATTTTAGCTCGTTACCGGATTTCTGAAAGTCTGAATCTTTTAATTTGCTGGTTGTCGCAATTTTTGAGATGACTTGCTGTTAACAGCCACTTTTGGTTTCTAGAAGTTCTTGTGACTGTCGCAAAGCTTAGAGGTGAACGTGGAAGAGCTTTTCTCTCACTAATTAAACTTTTCCCCGACCAAAAAAGAAACCGGGTCTTAATCGTTTAAAAATTTATTGCCAATTTTCCTCATTTTATGGGTGCAATTAGTAAATTACATACATTTTCCTGCTTTTGATAGTTTATTTGTCGTTATGGTATAGCAACTTTTTTTATTTTCAAGACGATTTTTTCCGATTATTACCGATTTGGTTCATTTTATTAGTACTCTTATTCTCATGATGGTCCACATGATGGATAGGTGACAACAAGTTCTCGCTTAATCGAGCGTCTTAGGACGATCTTGGGTAAGGAGCTGAAAAACTGACCAGAATGGATGTCATGCCGGGTGAGTTACTAATGCTGATTAAAAAAGAACAAAAATAAATAATTAAAACAAAAGGACATTCCACCAAGATTATATAAGTCAAATCAAATATTTAATTCCACAACTGTGTCTATTTTGCTAAAATTATCATTTATACTGATGATACGAATCACCAATATAAAACCAAATTAAAGATACAAAATATGCCCAGTATTTCTCGAATATATTACGATCATTACTTTTTCCTAGCCGTGACATCTAACTGACGCTCCATTTGTATATAATTACCGTTCTTAGACTATATATGATAGTAATTACCTACTAACTAAAATAATAAGGTAGTCAGATACCTATGATTTATTTATGATCATTTTGTTTTTAGTTTTTCCATCTTACAGACATATTTCCACAAAAATGGCTACTATAATACATGGAAAATACTCTTTATCACGTTTTCCCCATTCTCTCATATAACCCCAGGAGTTAAGAGTTTCATGTTTGAGAAAAGTAGCGTGGAGGGGAAGCATTCTTCTACTTATAGCATCTAGTGGGAACGTGTTTCTATGAGCATATAGAGTAAGAATGAAATGACATGTGAGTCATTTTACGGGGGAACCAAAACGTGAGGACCCATTTTGTTATTTCACAAGAGTTTTAGGTGAAAAAGGGGTGTTAGTTTTCGTGTTCCTGGTCGTGTATCTCAAGCTTTAGTGCAGTGACCTGAATGGAGTTTTTCCCAGCACGGATTTTCAGCCAGCCCTAACGGTCCCCTCTCGCGGGATCCAACATCTCCACCTCCCCGAAATATCGAGCGTTGTTGGGGGAAAAACGCTTTAAAGAAATCAATATCGCCGCGCCTTTCTCCGCTCCCCCTAGAGAGAGAGAGAGGCCTCGCAGGCAGGCCCCTGCTCTCTCCCTCTCTCCTCATTCATCTCTGAGCATTCTATTAACACCATCTCCCTCACTCACTCCGCAGTCTCCTGACCCTCATTACTTCTCTCCGTTTTCTCCTCCTCTCTCTCTCTCTCTCCCTCTCCTCCCTCCCTTATTCTCCCTTCTTTTTCCCTCCTCACTTTGTCCGCGCGCTCCTCATCCCGCCCTTTCCGCGTCCACCCATGTCACGCCCCGGCAGCTCCCGAGGCACACGCCGGTCTCCACCAAACGGGCCGGCGGCGGCCCGCCCTTCTCTCCCTCTCTCTCATCCTCACCACGCTCGCGCCTTTTTTTAATCTCGCTTCTGGGTCACGGGAGGCGCGGGAGGTCGGCGCGACTAGGACGACGGAATCGGGCAATTGTGGGCGCCGTGGGTTTAGGCGAGAATGGGTTTCGGATCACGCCGGCGCACACTGGCGCCAAACGGACTTTCCTCGGACATTTCAATTCACCAAAGATGACTTTCGACCAAATGAAGCAACTTTTGGTTTTAAATAAGGGGGAATAATCTCATAAGATTCTCGGCACCTTTCGTCCGAGTTCCAATTTTTCATATTCTCTAAAAAGTGCATCACCTGATACATTACATTAAGTATACAAATATCTATCACATAGTATATATCACTTTGAATGTGCTCATATGCAAGAGTTTTGACACAGAGTTAATTACTGATACTAATAATTTGAGCCCAAATTTAAGTATGTTAAATTCAATAATGTACAACAATATATATGCATGGTTGTATCAATTGTTTAACGTGTATGGTCAAACTTATCAATAGCTAAATATTCATTTGATAGAATACATCATAGAAAATAGCGCAGAAGAAATATACTAATTTGAATCTGAAGAATGTTTACGTAAATAATAATTTCGCAATCGTATGATTCAAACAAAGGCCACCATCATGGAGCTTTCGTTGATAGTATCTCTTTCACAAACAGCATTCGACTCGTCAACTGATCAGCTGATTTCCTGTCAGCTACGCAATTATCTTGAATGAACCTTAAATTCCATTTGCAGGTCGCTGGCGCGGTCGTGGGTCATTTAGTGCACATTTTAATAATTATTATACAGGCTGAACGAAAATTCTTGGGAAAAAACATTTCACTTAAAACTTAAAACACTTATGTGCATCTGCTTATGCGTTGAAATGCACTAATGAGGCAGTATTTGGAAATGATGCCAGAATTGCATTTTATTTTTTCCTCAATTAAAACATGTTATTACAAGAGTTTTAGGCGCTGTATTAAAATTATTAAAGACATTATATTTAAATATGTTATTTTCGAGTGTTGGACTCGGCTTCACAGCTTGATTATTATATATATATGAACACATGAAATAAAAATATATGATTTCGCATTTAGAAGAAAAATCTCTACAATTGTAAGAGAATTGTTACGGAATTATGTCATGTGCAGAAGACTACCTGGTTTAAGTTTCGTTGAATTGCCAAAAAGAGGTAATCAAGAGATAAATTTCAAAGAGGCACATTTTCACTTTTATCCATAGACTTTGGAAATTCAGCTGAAACAAGGTAAAGTACTAGCGAAATAGCTAGCGTAAAAGTTATGAATGAAGTAAATGATTTAACATGAATTTTTTGTGCGGCCTTTCATTTTTATAGTGCATATAATTCACTAGGGTGAACAATATGAATTATTGACAATTTTAAGATCTATTTTTATACAGAATTATAGCCAAATCAAGCGGTTTCAAAGCAGTTTTTCTTGTCTATTCTATTATATCAAATGTACACGCTTGCGCCATGGGTCAGTTTGTGGAGAAATTATTACGGGAGCTTGCTTGCCCATCTCAATCACTACACCTAGCGACTGAATCATACGTACGTACTCCTGACCTATTATATAGTAGGTAATTTGAACTTATTTATGAATTAACTACACATCAATCACGTCGATAGGTGGTAAGACGTCCTGATTCTAACCTAGTAACTGAGCCATTCGCGATCACGAGTAGCCTTTGCACAATACAAATGAAGGAACGCCTGAACAGTGTAACGCAAATATATACGTGAATATAAATTGCCAACTTTGTAAAAGTACCAAATATGTAATAGGCTACGCGTACGTACAAATAATTCAGTAGCATGGCGTGCACTAATATGTAATGTGCTTAGAAAAAATTGAAAAAGAAGCATATGACTTTTGCATATGACTTTTGCTTGCATTTAGAATTCCACGCCATAAACCCAAGTCAAATCAGCGTTTCAATTAAGACGAATATTTTATTTACATTGCTCATCTCAATCACTACGCCTAGCAACTGAATCAAACGTTCGTACTCGTGGTCTATTCTATAGTAGGTAGGCTATTTGTCTGGTTATTTCTACCGTATAAATAGGTGTACTCAAGCTGAATATATTCGAAGAACTTTTTTTGGACACACTTGAAAAGCTATAAAAATAAGCACTCAATTGGATTAGATATGTTGGGGAGGCGACCGACAGCTTAGGTCATTTGCGTCATAGGGGACAGGTAAGGGAGGAAGGGTGGATAGAAACCCAGCGTCAGCATTAGCCTGCTCTTAATGAAAGGCGTCAAGGGGACCACGGCTTAACGTCTCATCCGACATACGGAATACTCTACTTGAAATGCCCTCCACAAGACACTCAAGTAGGGATCGGGTTCCTCTGAAAAACATCCGCCTCTGCAGGGATTTGAACCCTGGCCGTCCGTATGGTTAGCCCGTACTCTAGCCACCACACCAACCCCATCCCCAATGAGCACTCAATGACCAACAATTACGCCTGCAGTAGCCTTCAGGTGTGTGTTTGCTCCAGTGTGTTTACTGCGCAAATTGTTTACACCAGTCGACTTTCGACGTGAATTGCTAAGCGTAAATGCCTCTACTAGTCCGTTCGCCGTATATTTTTCAAAAGTTTCGGCAAGTCAATAGTTAGCGTGTTCTTTGTCTGTGTAAATGGCAAACTAATATGACTCTGCGCTAATTCGTTGAAGAATGCTTCATTGGAGTAGAGTCCTCCTCAATCTCTATCAGAATAAACTTACGGCAGTAACTTGCCAGTGTAATCCCACCCTTGCGGAGTGTGATAGTCATATGGATGCGAGTTTCGTGCGAGAACAAGGAAAGACGTTGGTTAAGACGGACGAGGATGCGATGGGACAGTTGCAAGGGATATATTCACTCGTATTTAACAACAAATAATGCAAGGGAGCTTTGTTTGGGGACCCTAAACTCAACCTACGGTAATTATTGTAAATGAAAAGTATTCATGAAACCTGATGATGACGAGCTTCATCGAAACCTAGGTCGTTCTGTTAATAAATCTATGTGGAATAACTAATTTATACTTTTCATTTACAATGTTAAGCAAATTTCACAAATCACGCCCGAGACAACGGAATACTACGGTAATTTGATGGAGAACGGTCATTGCTAGGATCGTAATTGATGCGAAGATTTCCTCAGCGTCTGAATTTATCACCTGTCGTCGTTGTTGCTGCCGTTACTGCTTTCGCCAGCACTATTTTAGCTATCGCTGAGCTACTCAGGTAAACTCTTGAAGAATTCTGATTATGAAATAGTACATTGTGTAGCGAATGCGGTTTATTTCTTAATAGCGCACGCGGGCGGCTTTGGTCGTATCAGCCGCTCCTAATGCGCTATTCTCAGCAAACAGCACGAGTTGTACGCCCTATTTTCTTATCATAAGTGCATGGATTTTATAAGTCCACATGACTTCGTACGTATATGCAAATAAGAATCAAATTAATGTGAAAGATAATCCATGTAACACACACGGGAAATTTCCCGTTGGTAGCCATTGCTCAGGTTGCCATGAAAAACTGCTAGCATTAAAATACGAGAAAGACTGGTAATTTTGTCACTGTGGATGTAATTTTTAAATTAAAACAAATTGTGCGTCAAAGTCGATTAAATGCATTAAATTTTTCATTATTTCTGCCATCCGATAGTTATTATCCCTGTGTCGTAATTAAAATTAATTCTAACAGGCAAAAAAAGAAACCTCTGCACTATTTCCAAAGCTTTTGTAATGATAGTAAATACGGGCTCATTTGGGGGCCTTTGGGGTCCTTGCGGCCAAGAAGTCTTTGGTCGACTGGCTTTTTGTACGTTTGTGAGAACCATTGTTGAAGGCAAAATAGAGGGAAAAGTCCTCAGAGGAAGACCCAGGAATAAGTTCATGGACAAAATAAAGAGGAAAGTACATAGGAAAAAATACCAGGAGGTAAGGAAGCTATCATTAGGTAGGGAAGGGTGGAGGGCTGCAGTAAACCAATCTCAGGATTGAACAACTAATGATGATGATGATGAATGACGTACCTAAAATACCGGATTTCAGGTTAAATGGTTCGTTTTTGTCGCGAAAATATCAAAAACAGGCAAGTGAGATACAATTGAGCGTGTGTTTATTTTTCATTCCATACGCAGTGCATAATTTACCCTTTATCACACGAAAAACTCCCAAGTTTTATGGCATTTCCGAGCACGCATGAAGATATTTCGGCATAAATAGAGTTTCTACTTCACGCTACTGCGTGAACTGTATTTCTTGGTAATTTTTCTATGATAATCTAATGGAATCTAAACCGGAGGACGCCGTAGCACTTTTCGATACACGAAGCGGATTTTCCTTCATTCATCCTTACTTGCCTAAATATTCATTCTCTCCTAATCTGCCTGCCAATTTGGTTCTTGCTATTCATTGAGAGTTGCCAATTCATTGCAAATACTGCTACTCGACGTGAAATTTGTGGGATTGCATCGCGTTGTGAGGCCATGCGGATGAAGTGCACGTCATAAAAACTGGGAGGATTTATACCCCTTAACCACCCAATGCAGTGAAAAATACATGAGACTGGAATTTCTTCATCATGACAGACTCAGTTTACAAGAGATACGAGTAGCGTTTTACTCTGTGCCAGGCATTCCTTCTTGCAATGAGCATTAAGTTTTTCTTTGTATCACATGCAGTTAATATTTTCAAAAATCTTATCATTGTTTCTTTTGGCCAGGCAACATTCTGTCTTTCATTTCTTAGTTATATATAGGATTTATTGGTGCTATTTTCTATCGATATCAATTTCAAATACGGATTAAATTTCTGGACCAAATATCAGCCTCAATCAATCATTGTTTAGTTTTTTGACGATCGCGTTGTGCCCCTAAATATGCCAATTTTTCTCATCATAGAGATTAATTAAAATGACCATTAAAAATATAAATTCAAATTGTTCTAGTACCTTTGGTAATTTCCACTCAGAACTATGTGAAAAAAGAGCCCCAGAACTGAAGGCTAAATTAATGAGAAGTATTTACCACGACTAGTTAAAGCTGATGACTTCAGAACCGTTGATTATATCCTGTAAGCAAATTATGCAGTCGTAGAGAGGAACTTGTGGTGCATAAGCGGGTTGTACTGGCGCTAGGGAAGTGCTCATACATTTTACATTTAAAATTATGAGCCAAAACGTGTATCTCATCCACTAAACTTTGTGCATCCGTTTAGCATAAATGATTTTACTCAAATTATCCCATTGCATAATTCATATGAGATCAAGTACCTAAAATACTTCTGAGTGCCCTGAATTGTAACAATTACTGCTATACTCCCATTAGATTACTAATAAATAAATTCCGGAACTGGTTTGCTATAAATTTTCATAATTTGCGATATTTAAAACAAAGAGAGATTTATCTTTTCGTGGAGCTCCCGCGGATTGCTTGGATCATGGAAATTGGATGATTTTCAATTTTAGATCAAGTTCACATACCGATATAACCGCCGTATAATGTTTATCTCGCTTATAATTGGATTATCCATGTAAATAACACGTTTGTTGCTGAGATCAATTGGTTACAAATATCTGTGTATCCACGCCGAATAATTTCATTTTCGAAATAATTTATGCCGAAAACCGGTAATCTGACTATTATCCCAAAATGAATACTTCTGCGGAATTAGTGGCAGCCTATGACTTAATACGGCATCTTTCTACTATAAAGGAATTTTTGATTATTCTTGATTTGCCACTTTTATAATAATGCATCGGAACAATGCATTTTCATGGTAATTTTAGCTATGATTTGTTGGCTGTAGGATACTATCATAACACGGGCCGTTTTAATGCTAAGCTGATTCGGTTGACGGCTTCAAATAACTAAAACATATAACTTGCTGGTAAATAATTTTTTGATTCAAAGTTGAGTATGTTAGTCATACAGAAAAGGAATTTTACACATGATTGATTAGTATGTAGAACGATGCGACAGATTTTGAGGCTACTAAAAATGAGATGAAGGTGCAAAATGCAAGTACGTTGGAATTTTATGATTGGCCACTGATGCATCCTGCATGGAGAAGGTGCAAAATTAATAATGTGGTGTTGACTAGCAAGATTACATCGGGTGCTGCATGCGAGTGTAAAGGAAGAAAATGAAGGAAACTGTGGTTATCTCGCCCTGAAATCCGTTTTCTCTTCTAACTGATCCGCCTTTAAATGTGTAAAAAACTGTTTCCGTATACATAGAGTGACAGCCTTAAATTTCACCTGAATCCTCAAACGTAAAAATTAATGAATAATTCGCGTTCCACAGTGAGATTCCTATCCTTCTACCCTTCCCATTACTTCTAGTTACCATTTACCTCTTGTTGAATGCTCTTATGGTGACTCGCAAGGCTGAACTCCGGTTAAATAAGTATACAATGCTTTTACTCTCAGTGATACTGTAGACTGGAGAATATTTAATGGTCCCTTAAGTCTTATTTTTAAAATTTTTCTGCATTTTACAGTATTTCCTCGCTTTTTCTCACTTTCAAACTTTCACCCCACCACAGCTTAAACGTAGGGTCAACATTAACAAAAAAGCATTCATCATATTAAAATAGGTTAATTTCTGGCCATTGGTTAAAACAGTGTCTTCCGAAAGATCCTTCAAAACTATATCGGGACCTAGTTACACTTCATGTAATCTATGATGTAACAGCCACTCCTTTGATTTTGTATTACTTTGTATGGATAATTTTAAAGCGGATCAATTGATTTTCATTATTCCTTTAGCCTTTCAGAAACGTTAAATTGCCCTAACTGGTACACTTATGCATTTTTCAGGCGATTATATCATTTTTCACAATGTAACTAACTAAGCTTATGGTATGTCAACATGGAGAAAAGTTTGCTTTAAAATGTTTAATTTTGAGCCGGCGGCAGAGATTCAAGTGCAGAATATGTAACTTTAAATATCCGTCTCAATCCATCATTTGTATAGAAATATATCTTTCGTTATTGGGCGTTACAATGAAAATATTCTGAGTAAATTGTTTCTTTCTGCCCTCCTTCACTCACATGTTCTTCTTTATGCTGTTTTCTGGACGTCGACAATTTAGATTTTCCATTGAGGTTACTCCACGGCGGCCGATGTCTGGCTGAAGGCGAATGATGCTACGCCTTTTCCTTCCTGAACCGTGTTGAGGGTTGGAAACTCCCAAAATAAGGTGGTTAGTGCGGAAATCGTGTTTAATTGAGTGTTTTATTATTACTCATTTTATTTTAATAACTTCCAAAGAACGCCGAATAAATTTGGATTTCCCTCTTTTTATTTACATCTGTTTATACGATTATCAAACCACTCACGTAGCAATATAAAATATGCAACTGATATATTTTTAAATTGTTGTATTAATTATAAAACAGCAATGACCTGGATTTATAGCGAAGAATTCAGCATTTTTAGCATAAATCATATGTAAATAAGTGTTTTTAACTGGTTATAATACCTGGATATTTGCTAACTGCCTTCATAAACATCAGGAATAAACAATTTTGTGTTTTGGAGAAAATTTGTACAAGTAGAATCAAATTATGTGTTTCAAAGTATGTGTCAATTACCATAAGGCTACATGCACAAATAGCATAAAATTGCTATGAAACCTAATTGTCAACATGCAAGAGTTTTTCCACTTTCACCTATGTATACTGATGATTAATACGCGTGTGCAAAGTTTCACGCAAACCTCATCGCATTAACGAAAATATCTCTAGCCATATAGAAAAAAAGCGGTCTCCGAATTACGGCAATGGTTGTGATGATGCTCCTGCGCCCGGCGGGGGACCCACACACCGGATTCTCCCCCAACGCGACGCCGCGGCGCGACGGCCGGCCTATTTCCAAGGGGAAAAATCGCGCGGGAGACAAACTCTCTCTCTCTCACTCTGAGAATTAATTTTCGTCCTTCCGTCCTAAAATTGCATGTTGTTCAAAAGAGTGAGAAAAAATTGGCGCGCACGGATGCATCCTAAGTTTCACTCCGCCTTCCGACACGTTTCCCTCAACTCCACACGCTCCTCCGTTCTACCCTTCGTTTAGTTTTCTCTCCGACATCCAAAAGGACCACACGGTCAAGCGCGGAGGTGGAAAAATACTCATCCTACCTAGCTCATGGACCGTAAATTGCTGCCCACTGCACTGAGAGGAAGACCGCGGCGGAACTGAGATAAAAGGAATTTCTTTTCTTGGAAGTTGGATGGGAAATAAAAAAAATTAACGATTCCTGCAGTAATCGACGATTTTTTCTTGCCTCCCAAATTGCCCGAGGCCACCGGAGACAAACTGCCTCATCTCCAGTAATTAAGGTGGTGACAAAAAGAGGACGGGTCCTTTTCTCGCCCTTTCGGATGGTGGCTCCTGGAGGATCTTCAGGACAGTAGAGGCCAAGGAGGCTGCTTTCCTCTTCTTCTTCTAGAGAGGGGACGTGATGTTGAAAAATGGAAAAGTCTCTTCCGAGTATCAAGTGGAGTGAAATGTCTTTTTTATTCCCCGAGACGCAGCTGCTTGGAGGAATCGTGAGAATTACAGTAGTTAGCGGATCTCGATTGCAAAGGTACCTTTGATGGCAGTGTATGGAGTGGAGAAGGGAGAAAAGAATTCCACAGTGGAATAAATATCAGAGGATCAGGAAGCCAAGTGATTACTAGGGAGCGCCGACACGAAAGTATTCGAAAATCAAATTTTGAGCGATGAGACGATACTGTTGAATTCAAGTGACGTGTTCTGAAGAGACCACGGATTAATTGGCTATGGAATTGGGAAACGCGAGATGTGAACGGAAGATCAAAATAGGAGCATAATCATCAACAGTATCCCTAATTACCATGTAATCTTAATGCATTCATCTTCCGTTGATTGTCGAAAAAATAACAAACTCTTAAGTTGGGCTTATCCTAACAAGTTAAATGAACTATTAACTTGCAGCCGGTGGTTTTGGACGGGCAATGCAGGTTTTAATGGTTCGGCAAGCCTACTTGCTCAGCTTTTAAAAGATTTGGCAAGTAAGTTGTGGAATCGCATCATTTCCAATGTAAAGAGCACCTAATCTGGGTCTTCACTATTCGTTACTATATTGTTGTCTTAAAATAATCCTCCGCAAGCTATTGCGGAAGAATTTCGCGGAAGTAACCTTCCAATATAAACTGACCCTCAAAGAGCATGACATGAAAAATTTCACTTCACGTAATTACCCAACAAATTTCGAGAAGCGATAAAATGGCATAAGTTATTTACGCGATGTTGTAAGTTTCAACGATAAGGCATCAGGATTCAATTTCTATCGCACACAAAGGCTTCAATTTATGTGCCAATGAGGGGCTGCCTATAATAAGTAAATGGTAATTTAACACTCGGTTGATGGAATAATATTTGGACATTTAAATCAGCAGCTTAGTTTACAAATTGACCAAAAGGTTTTTCCTATACCTTGAATTCCATAAATATGAGTTAATTTCAATGTTACTCATCAACTGTTGTTTTATCATTTTAACAGAGTTACCGAATCACCACAAACTTAAGGTTACAGTGATCCCAAGAAGTCTGTCTGTCAGTTATCGTTTTATTATGAATCGATCTAAACTGAATAGTCTTGATAACTAAAATAATCCCCAATTTTAAGTGTTATAGTCTTAAATTAATGATATTTATATTTTCATCATACGTAGAAAAGAACGATCATGATTTGAAATTCATGAAAAGTGTTAGGACTTCGGATACCGTGAGTGTTTCTGTATATCGACCACATGCAATCATTTCCATTTCGTGGAAACTCATTCCATCAAGATTCTTTCTTCCTTTTTCTTTGAAATTCCGTTTGGATCATTTACTCCTTTAATGCACTGGAATGGCGGATAAATCCTCACGACTTGCGTGCCAAAAATGAACGAACGATTGTTCAACGAGAATGTTGCGTGCCTCGGAATCCAAGGCTCGGCCCTTGAAGGGCTAAAATTTAGCCAGAAATGTAATTGAATACAGGATTTCTGGTGAGAATATGATTTTTATTTGACAAGAATTTCATTCGTTTTTCAAGGGGTTTCACGCTCATTTCCGGGGATGAAATAAATTCTTGCGCCGAAGGATGATATTTTACCATTCATTCTTTTATTGGATGTCTTCTCCCTCACTATACCGACATAATTAGTTGAGAGTTTTATACGTTTGCAAAACTCGGTAATTCTTAAAGTAGCAGCGGTTGCCTTTAAGTAGCATAATTGGTCGTGGATTGAGGCTCGGATCGGAAAATATATCGTGAATTTTTTTAATTTCCCGTACTGAATCAACAAATTTTGATCTGTTTTGAGTTTTTTGTTGTATGCTGCACCTATTTAAGGTTTTTTAATGATATTAGCTAAATTTACAGAAATGCAACCAATCAGTAAACGCATCAATTTCATTTGCGGAAGGGAAATAAGTGAAGAACTCTAGATGGTGGCTTTCCTTTAAACCATACTATTTTGAAATAAATGTTTACTTTTTAATTCTTTTTAAGCTGAATCAGCACATTTCTACGATGCAATTGTCGGGGACGGACTTCATTCGTTAAGAATGGCAGACGACCCGGGGGGTGCTGATGGCGCCGATTAGAGATGGACCTGGGGCAACTCAAGGGGAAGTTCACCGGTAAGGTTGCAGATAGGTTATGTGGAAGGCAACTGAAAGCTACCGGCCTGTTCTCGAAGAAATTTACGGAAATACTCCCTCAAAGATATAGTAAATCATATGGCGCACATGAGGACATTCTTCCCGTTATGGTTGGATGGATTTCTTTTCCGTAGATGGAAATGTTATTCAATGAATTTATCATGATTGGTCGTACATTGCTAAGATTACTTGGCTGCAGATCGCCATTCTACCCTGGCTCCATTTGACTACCAAATCTATATTCATAACGAAGTAGCTCTTCCATTTCATATCCCATTTAATTTTTCCTTCAGTCTTGCAAACCTGAACGTTGTCATCGTCATTCCACAGGCTTTCCAACAATTTTCTACTAAATTATGTTTTTACAAATTCGTTATGTATCTCAGAAAAATGCCTATTCGTCTGAAGCTTGTCTTTGTATTAAAAATTCAGATACCTTTCTCCTCCGCTTCACACTATTCGTTTCTCGTCCTATATATACACTATGTCCGCATTGCCCGCTTCTAGAACCCTAGTTTTTAAATTCTCTTTTGTTACAGTTTTCCAATGAGCCACATCTCTGCGCCATGTAGCGCAGCACTCTACGAAAACATTTTCAGCAACATCTTCCTTTTAGGCTTTCCGGTTTTTATGCAGCGGTTTTCATCATAACTGCATTGTGCCATCCCTATTAAATACAAATCTAGCTTTATTACCGTTTGATATTCAAAATAAAACACTTAGGTCAAATAACAAGAACAGATGTAGGATCTAAGTCTTTCCCGGCAAATGCTTAGGATGAAGAGTTCTCGGGTTTTCAGCCGGGTTATGGTGTTGAACTGCAGCGACGTTTCGATGACGTAGTCTGCCATCGCATTCAGAGTGAATCAAATGGCGGACTACGTCATCGATACTTCGCAGAAGTTCACCATATCCCAGCTCGAAACCCAATAAATCTTCATCCTAACAAGAACAGAATTTGCATTTGGATTTTCCCAACTAATGCTACTGGTGATCGCGAGAAATATTTTTTTCAATGCATTTTTCACATTAAATATTCAACCAACAAGAATCAATTTAGACAACTTTTTCAAAACATAGACAAAAAAACAAAAAGAATGGAAACTTTATGGTAGAATGGTAGAATTATGTTGCTTATTTTTCCTCTTCGCACAGCGTACGACTTATTGCATAGTAGTCGCTGAGTCTGGGATAACGTAAATATAATTAATTAACTCGTACGGTATTTCACATTACGCCTTTTGCCGATTGCGTACCATGCAGTTTTATAGTTCTCCTGACAACAATATTTGCAAAGTATAGCAAAAAGCGTCCTTCGTTCCGAGTGAATAAACTTTATCGTTTTTAGTATAAATTAGCAAATGAAAATTTACGCCGCTATGAGTGAGAAGGTTTGGTATGACGCATTCCTTTAGAAAATCAGGGGACCATAAAATTGCTGCGGAATCGCTCTGGCGGACAAAAGTACCATTTGCTCTCAAAATCTTCTCGTCTTATACATTTGGCGCCAAGACAAAGCTATTGTGCCTCTCCGTGAGAGTGAAAGTGATCCGTGAATTCGAGTCTGATGGTTTTGTGTGAGCGGAGGAGGATGAGAGGCGCTATGGGACGCGGCGCGGATAACAGAGGGGGAACAAAAGACGAAAAACCTCACCTTAAACTTTCGAGTCTTTCATCCGCGGAATAAAATACGACTGACGATGGGAGGGCGGGGGAGGGGGAAGAATTCAGGAGAACGAACTGGCTCGAAGAGGGAGAGAATAGATGGAGACACTGCGCAGAAGGAGAAAGAAATGCGGGAAGAGAAGAAAGAAAAGTAGCTGAAGGCAAAGTTGAGGGTGTGGCTGCAGCCTGTGGCCTGAAGAAGGCTGAAGATGGTTCGAGTCCGGTGGGAGGAGTGTAAATAGAAAGAGAGGAGGAGGAGCGAAAGGCAGACTCGGGTGTCGAGAGTGGAGAGGAGATGTGGAGAACCAAGTTAGAGATGGATTATTCGATTACGCTCGCTTTTGCACGTCGCTTTATTGGTGAAGAAGACTCCCCGACCGACTCCATGGCCTCAAGAGAGTGGAGCGGGGAGGGGGTGTAGAAGGAGGAGGCGGTGAGGTGTGGGAGAGTTGGAGAAAGAAGGAAAGCATGAGGAGAAGTAACAGCGTTAAGGAACTTTTAAGGGAATTGGTGACGAAAAACACACTACCACCTGACGATTTACTTTTCAATTTGAATAGTCGCGTTGTTTTTCCTCCCACTTGTCTTCGCGGGATCTTCTTCTTCGCGCTCTCTTCCTTGAATTGGAAATGTTCACGAGGAACCAGGGATGGAATAGATGAGACTTGCTAAGTGACTGTGGGTTGGGTGACATTGGCAGGGACAGGGGTGGTGAGTAGGGAAGAGCAATTCCCGCCAAAGATGTCTTGTTGAACAAAGTGATTAAATGGATTGAGTGGTGACCCGCGAAAGTTGGCTGCTAAGTGCTTAAATTCGGCAGAACGGAACAATATCTTGGAAAAATTTCAGATCCACGTTCCCATATTTTTTTCAGAGGTATGCTTTCTTGCTAACCGCCAATTTATTTTGCATTTCACACGCTGAAAGGCCTCTTTACACGGTAAATTTTATTGTACAAACGAATGTATCAGAATGTACAAGAAACTGAATGGAATTAAGGCCGCTTTACATGGAACATTTTATTGTACAAACTAATGTATCGTAGAACGTACAAGAAACTGAATGGAATTAGAGCAGGTTCTATTTCCCGTTAAGTCATTCTGACAATCATAAAATTTGCCGCTTCACACGGTACAATTTCCTTCATGAAGGAATTCGTACATTCGTTTTTACAATAAATTCTACCGTGTAAAGCGGCCTTAATGTAGTGTTTTTCCGCGCTTCCTACTTGCAGAAACTATGTATGTTATTTTAAAATACTTTATTTTTGAGATGATGAACATATTATTCCAGAAAGATATGAATAAAAAAAGATTCAATAGCTGTATAAATGAGTACAGCTAAAGAGTCAAATGGTTTATTTAGATACATCAACCTTCAACTAATTGAAGTAAATATTCGCTTGTTTTCAAGTAGCAAAAATGCAAACGTAAATTTTCTAACACATCACATTAATCAAAAATATATTACATTTTATAAAGGTATGACAAATACGTAAAGATTAAGTCAATCCTTTGTATTTTCTTTCAAAATACACATCGCAATAGCTATGTAGAATCGAAAGATATTTTTTCCACTTTGAATTAACAATTTTTTCCAGGCAGTTGATTTGCTTTGCAGGTTCATTATTATTCAGGCTGCTGAGATATTACAAGGGTAAAATATTTTACCTTAGTAGCCTTGCTAAAAGGGGCGAGGAATTATAGGGCCTTCCATAGTTTCGAGAGGATTGTAGCCCTTCTGACTCCGGGTACCTGTCACATCGAAAATAGTCGTTTTTTTACTAGCCAATGACTGATACTACTAGTTAACCTTGCAATTGGAGAACTTTGAAAGATCTTTTCTTTAATTTGGTACCACGAAACCAGGGTAGTCACGATCGCTCACCCATTCCTTTGTCTCACTGAAAGCATTCAGCATGGTCTTTGACTCGTGCCGTGGTATTTTTTTAAACCAATCCGTCTCGTCTCTTTGGCAGACAAAATTGTTTGTAATAAAGAACACACTTGGTTTGGGAATGGAGGGAGAAGGGTGGTGAATGCAGGCTGTGAAGGGGCGGAGGCCGGAAGATCGGGTGTACACGGAGGTAAAAAGAGTGGTTTTGCGGACAAAGCGACGGAATTCACGGAAAGGATAAGGATTAGAACAGGGCGGGCGGGCGAAGGGGAGGGGCGAAAGGGGGGAAGGGAAGGGGCGAAAGGATGGAAGGGAGTGAAGGCAGCCCTGTCGAGGGCCGGACGACGGCAAAGTCACACGTTTCCTCCAATTTCGAATGCGTGCTTCCCACCTACCCACACCTCTTCTCTTGGATTCACTCCCACCGCAACCAAATGCCAAAAAAAGTACCCCCTGTTCCCGTTCACCTCCCTCTGGGTGTCCTGCTCCCTTTCGATCCCCCCCCCCTCCTCCCGACCACCTCATCCCCTGCCAACTTCGCCCCGCTCGGGCGGATTAAATTTGCACCCTCCGCTCCGTAGGCAGTCATCACAGTCGACAGCCTCTTCATTCTCTCCTATCACCTTTGTGTTTTCGCACTTTTATCCCGACTCTGACATCACCCGCGTGCCTCCACCATTTCAAAACATTTCCCCTTTCCAACGCTTCACTTTTCATCGGCTGTGCATCTCGTTCACCATCCTTTCCTCTCGCTCTTCCTGTTTCTACCCCTCCCTCTCTCTCTCTACTTCCACTTCACTTTCTCTCCCTCTCTCTTGTTTCCATATGCGGGACACTTCACCACTCATGTACATTCAGAGTGAGATATCATTTTTCGTAGAATTTATTGAGTTATGTCTCATCTTAAAGAAAAAATCTAAATATAGACAAAAATACCAAAGTATCAGCTACATACCGCAATACCTTTCAATGTGTTTGCATTGCAAGAGAAGCAGCTTTCCACAGAATACATGATACATGTACACACTTTAAAGAGAGTTTATTAATACAAGATGAACTGCTAACACCGAAGTTTCATAAGAAGTTTAAAAGCCCGTAGTGTTTGTGATTTCTCAGAGATTGAAAAATATATCTGTTAATTCGCCGCCCTGAATTTTACGGGATCGCAAGCATACCTTATATTGTAAAGGTATTTTCACGGTGCGGCAGGAAAAAGTTGAATCTTGTTGCATTCATTTCATCCCTAATGATTGCTGTAAAAAAAAACTTAAATTTTATACCAGTAATAATAATATATTAAATTCATGCTTCCAAGAGGTGCTGAAATAAACAAAATCGAATATGGTCTCCATAATTACCACAATACATCTGAATTGAAGTAAATCACTGATGCTCCTTAAAAAATATTAGAGCTAATGCGCAGACATTTCCATGAGATGAAATGCCGGTCTAAAGCGGATATCAAGCCACGGACCTTGGGCCTATCGGGTTATTTTGCAGATCATCATGCTCCCCAGTATTCTTAATTCCCATAGAAATTTTACCTCCAGTAAATTTTGCGTATTGTATCACCATATTTTCGATAGTTATGGATTTCTTCATGCTTTGCAAAGCATGACTTAATTGCTATTGTATGACGCAACCGTATAGGTTGTGGGTCTTGGAAGTGTATTCCCTGGGTTTGCCACCTTTTCGGACCGTAAGGACTAAACTTCCACTCCGGTTGTGTCCTCTAAAACGGGAATTATGAAGCCTGGATAACGTGGTAGTCTTTGTATTGAGCCGGCAAGCCAAAGATCCGTAGTTTGAATTTCGTTTGTTTTCTGAAATATAATTCCAATTTTAATAGTTTTTGGGAAGAGTTGCCTATATATAGCTTCTTTTGATTAAGGGAAACATTTTCATGCATATAATTTGAACCCGAGACATGCAATAAAAATAGGCATTGTGCACTGTACTCATGGAAAAGACTTTAAAACAATCAACAGTTTGTTAAAAGTTAAATATCAATTCATAAAATTTATGGGTAGCGGCGTAACGCTGTGAAAAGAGAAGGTTTAAGTCACAATGAACGACGATGTTCAATGCCACCGAGCTTTTATTGCTATCAATCGATTTTAATGGTCATAGCGTCATTATCAAGGCGAAAAGTCTGGAGGATGTCTCTATAGGCGTCGAACTCGTGCTCTGCTCGTAATGTGAGTGACGCTATAGCCGTCAAAACCGGTTGACAGAAATTAAATTTTAGAGGTGTTGTTCACAAATATCAATGGCTCTATTTGATGATGATATGCATTAGATGACGTTTGGAAGTCAAAAATACCTTGGTAACGTTTTCACTTAGATTATGGCAGTAAATGAATGACAGATCATGCATAAAATTACTACCCATCCACTCACTTGTCGAAGATTCTCCAATAAATGTTGTTTAGCAATAAGCTCACATAATCTAAAACTGGTCGTGGATACATATTAAGGCTCTCAAGAGCACAGGTGCCTTTAAGTATTATACGTGGCCAATGAAATCCGTAAAGAATGTTTCTCTCTTAAGTGGTTTCAAAGATATTTTTGCTACTTCCTTGCTCTCTCCGCCTTTTGGTCCACGAGGTCGCATAAAGCCACATTACCCTTCATTTATATAGCAATGGCAGTTCATTTTCTATAAGAGGGTTAGTTACACCAAGTAGAAGCCTTGACTGAATCTGTAAATGATACATATGATAAAAGGGCATTGAATATTAGCTTAGAAACCGTGAATAACTATGAGAGCCAGATATTAGATGCCATATGCCATGCACCTTAGAAGAAGCTTCCCTAAGGTAGGAACACTGCAGGTAGGCTTCCATTACACGGTGCATTTTGTTGTACAAACGAATGTACAAATTCCTCCATGAAGGAACTTGTACCGTGTAAATCGGAAAATTGTATGATTGACTGAATGACTTAACAGGAAATAGAACCTGCTCTAATTCCACTCAGTTTCTTGTACATTCTATGATACATTCGTTTGTACAATAAAATGTACCGTGTAAAGCGACCTTTACACTTTGGAGGAGAGAAAATTGATGCCGTCATCCAAATTGTAATTAATATTATATCATATACGTCAAGTATATACGTCATGATTTAACGAGACAGGAGTTTATACAAGCGCAGAAAAGAATACTTTATGGTAAATGGCAATTTCTGGAAAATTTTAGACGATTGCAGGCATGGTAATGAGGAAATGATCCGCGAAGCATCCACGTCTCTCGAATCTCGATGAGAGTTTTGAGCTCAGAAGATTGCTCAAGGGAATGAACGACTTCCTCTTACTACTTAAAAGAGAAATTAAAACTTGATTGTAGGCTTTCTAATTATGCAATTTCTCATTACTTCTTTCTCTTTGAATTAATATTAGTGATTTATGGGCATGAGAATAAATGTGTTTCTTTTTTATTCATTGATACATTTTTATAGCCTAAGATGAAGAAAATAACGGATTAATTTAGCTTCTCCTATGGTCTGAGAAACATTCTCGGGAAAGTATTAAGGCCTATTTACACGGTACATTTTATTGTACAAATGAATGTACAAATTCCTTCATGAAGGAAATTGTACCGTGTAAAGCGGCAAATTGTATGATTGTCTGAATGATTTAACGAAAAATAGAACCTGCTCTAATTCCATTCAGTTTCTTGTACATTCTATGATATATTCATTTGTACAATAAAATGTACCGTGTAAAGCGGCCTTTAGGAAATGCATCATTTAATTAAAAGTATGAGCGTAGCCAGGATAGTCAAAGGGGGAAAACCAACGCCCCCTAGATGAGACGATTTATTAATCTGCTATACGGAGCCTGACAGAGTGATGGTCATGCCCCCTTAACATAAATATACAGCTGGGTGATGGGTGTTCTTAATCCCAATATGAATCCTGGCTACGCCCATGGTTGAAGTTTCCCAATTAGCGACATGAATGTGCAAAAACAGATTTAGAATCTTAAAAATAAGAATAAGATATGTAAAATATATTTTCGGTAACGAGTTTTGTCGTGAATAGATCCTGGGATGCAACTATCTATGTTTTAAAGAGCTCTTCAATTCAATACTAATAACAGTTAGTCAAGTATCTATCTTAAGGTGAAAACAAAGACATCATATAGCAATACACTCTCGCACCTTATTTCCAAATCATGTTTATGGCCTGGACAACGGCAGGATTTTGGTGGATACAAGGGAACTAGATCTTAGGCCCTTGCGGTTCTAAGTCCCAATTGCCAGGATCACGAAGCCTGGATAGCGGAGCGGTTTGTGCATTGGTGCGGCAAACAAAAGGTCAGTAGTTCGATTCCCGTTCCTGGCCGAATTTTTCTCGTGGAAATTTCACAGTATTTTCAACTGCTATGTTTGCATATTTTTAATTTTTTTACTGTTACTACAAAGCTAACCGTTTCCAGCTGTAAGAGTTTACATTTGCCTTCCAATCGGTTATAGAAAGAATTCATTCATTTGTTATGTATTAGAGATGGCACCTGCTAAAGGAGGTAAGCAGAGATTTCTTGTACTACCGTTGCAATAAACCAGTATCCATTATTTAAATACTAAAATTCTTTTATATTTAAAACCTATCATAATTTACCTTTTTCCTGATAGGTAAACCTATTTGGAGGCATTTTTGTGAGTGTTGCTACAAACGGGTTCGAGAATTATTAGTTTAACTAGACATGATAGACGTAGAAGTGAACTTAAACTTTTTCCAAATTTACTGCGATTACTTCTTAAATACTATAGAAAGTGCCACGCAGTATGTGACTTGAACATACGTTTTTAAGTTCATTTATCGGCCTTGTTTTTATTGTTACAACTGTGATACTCCATTTTCAGTACTTGTTTCTCAGCACCAAATTAGTTTCATTAAAATTTGAAAGCTATACAAATAAATCTTTGCGTAATCGTACACATTGAAAAGAAAAGTCTTAACACCATAAGGGAACGCTAAGAAATTTTTGAAAAGCTTGAGCCACTCTTCATAATCTCAAAAAGATTGGTTGCTTAACACAGCATGGAAACAAATTGCTTTGATAAATCATTTATGAATATTGTCAAAAGGAAGTTGAATGGAAATAAAAGTTATCGTATGGTAAAAGAATAAGTCTGACTAGCAATATAATGATTTTCTGTCAAGTTTCTACTTTCAAATTTGAGCCACGAAAGTAAACAGTACTTATTAAATTTTTGTTTACCAATATTGTTTGTTTGTATGGCCGTAATATTTTTACTGAAAATCAAGAGAAAGTTAATTCTCGATTTGTAGTCCCCCAGCGTAATCGCCTTAAAAGCTTGAAGTACCATCCTCAGCATCCACCCTTTCAGCTCTGATTTTTAACAATGGCTCTAATTTAAATTTTCCTCCAACTTTGTGAATTCATTCCGGCTGCAAAATTAAATACGATGGGAATTCGAGAGGGAGCGCTTGAGAATGGAAGAACTTTATGGATTTTGAAAGAGCTACACGCAAAGCATGAAGATGAAGATGTAGCATTCAAATTCAACTTTTAAAGTCCTCTCAAAATGTTTCCATGGGTGAAAATCCGACCGCGTGCGCCGAGTTAGGAGTCATAAATGATGGAAAAGGATTTGACGGTTCTGAAATGCCTGATATAGATGTAGCAGATACCAGCTGCCATGGAGACGGCAAAGTTTGCATATCAGAATTTAAACAAGAGGGGAATTTTATTCGGTTACCACCTTGCTTGGGTTGCAGTAAAAGTCGGCAAAAGGAATGGATCCCGTATAAAAGCAGCCCCATTTTGGGTTCTAAAATATGCATATAAGATATTCGGGCCCTAAAGGCACGAAATTTCAAATTTATGTATTTTCTGATTTCGAATTCCTCACCATAACTTTTCTTGCTTTATTGAGCTGTTTGAATACAAATCTGAAAGGATAAATATTACATTTATCTCCTAATCAGTTACCACCAGTCATGAACTTTTATATTGCTATCAATTTAATCATTCTGTTAAGGTACTTTGATTCCATCGTCTTTGCTACTGGTTGCGTAAACTTAATATGAATTATCAGTAGGTAAATGGACGTTCAATCTCAGTAGTTATCGGGCCGCTTGCTTATAATATTTCTTTTTTTGCAGGTATGTATCCACCTCATTCATGGGCACTTAGTGTACCGACTTAATATGGCACTGGCTGGTAAGATTCTTGAGGATAATCTTCTGCCTTACAATTAATTACTTGTAATCGATACAATTCTTATGTTCGCTTTAATAAATAGATTAAAAGGAGAGTGTACAGTGAGAAAAAACTATTGTGATTGGCATGGGCTTGCTCAGACAAGCGTTTTTATTTTTGACGCTCGTGAGTGATGCATTATATGTCAACCAACTTCACTGATAGAGAGTTTGGAGATGACCTCAGACTAAATTAGTCTTCTCATCCTGTGTTTCTATCTCCCACCGAAGCCACTGACAGCCGTTTTCTAGATTAGAATATCATTCCTACAAAACCACAAGATCTCTCATGTTCCTTTTCTGCCGGCAGGACATTTATCTTGCCTATATGTACTCGTTCTATAGCAATGCCGCCTAAATTTACCGGTAAGAAAGAGAAATGAAAAACTACGATTGTCTGACGATGGAGTATGACGATGTATTTTGGCAAATACCTGTATAAAGAGTCGTAAAATGAAAAGTGAATGACGATTGATTGTGGCGGAATTTGAGGTGATGGATATTTTTGTTTTTTTTTTTTAGGAATTGATTTATTTATCATCCTTGTAGAGCTTATTCTTCCGACAATATTTGATCACTCATTACATTTATGGGTAAGGTATCGGGCAATCGGGCATTTGTCGTAAGATTACACTCTGATGAAAGATGGAAAAACAACAACGTATGAGTTTTCCGTCGAATAACCGAATCAGCCGGATAACGAAAGTTATAAGGAGGTTGAAAAACCCAGCTTTTGTCTAGTATGTAACCAGCATTCATAAATGCCTGAGATACATTTATCCAAAGTACTGTCTGTGAGCGTTATCCTTTTAACTTAAAGTTTAAACTTTCTCGCTAACTCACTTCAGTTAGTCGCCTGAAATTGAAGGTCAGTCTGTTTGGTGTTGAACAACATCTGCGATTGGAGTATGTTAATGCAAACACAAACTGTTTCTCCCCTCCAATACAGAGCTTTTGAATATGAATGAGCGAATATGTTTGCAGTTCAACTCTTCCCTTGAGAATTGGCAGTCAGGTTCATTTCCATAAAGTCCATCTGTATTATCCCGTTTAACTCCTTCGTGTATCATCCGTGGAACTTTGAAAACTATATTTGCATAATGCAAAAATAAATTTTCCTAAAACTAGCATCATGATTTATTTGTTGCTTAGTTGAATTTCATTCCACAGCCTCATTGTGATGAATTTTTTTTGAAACGGTTTCTTTGCATATATATGTTGTCTTTATGCATTATTGTACTTTTACATAGCCGGTTAGCTATGAAATTGGGTTTATTACTCATTATTGGCCATGAAACTACAGAAAAATAAATTAACCCAATAGAATTCATTTGAATACAATTTTATTAGGTTTAGTTAACGTCTCTTGATGAAAAGTATCAAGTTTTTTTGACGCATTGAGCTTTTAAAGCACCTTCTAATCGATCTTTCGTGCTGTATTTATTCTTTCACGATATGCTGCATTATAGCAGTTTCAAATTATCGTTGAAGCATATAAGCGACTAGTGTTTGTTTTCAGACTCAAAAGAAGGCACTCAATGAGACCTAGTTAAGCCTGTGAGCATATAATCAGCAAATTGTTCCGTGGATACCTAGTAGGGCCTCATATCTTTGCTGGAGTTAAGCATAAGGAAAATGCTTGAAGGCACAAAGCTGATGAAACCCTACTTATGTATCGAGGAACAATATGTAACATATCGGATTAGGAAATGAACTAAAAGGATCTCTAAGGGGCTCAGATGAAGAAATACCTAATATGATTATGTGGTAACCGTCAAGTACTTGTCCATTTGTACTTTCATTTAGGCAGGGCGTTAAGCAATTGGAAGGGGTGTAGGAAAACAGTGGTCGTTTGAACGTAGGTCTTTCGAACATTCCATCACTTTATGAGGCTAAAGTTCCGCGAAAGCTTCGAAGAATGAATTGCTCTTTCATCATCATAGCATTAGAATTCCGGTGCTACAACATGCTCTCATCTTTGGGTCAGATTAAATGATAAGCTCTACCGTTTTCTTACATACTCTCCTTTTTTATTCTTGATGGATTCAATGATTGATTTCCAGGCATTTTTTAAGTGGAATATGGTCACTCGGTAAAGGATATTTTTTTAAAGAGGTTTTTGATATTATAATGAAAGAAGAAAAAATTATTTTATATAGAAATATAAAAATACTACGCACTTATGAGCACTTGCGGTTGACTCCATAAATGTCATACCGAGGCTGGTCCTGGTGTCCTCAAAATTCGTCAAAAAGAGCAAACGTCTCATCATGTTCTTAGCTGGATTTAAATCTCGCAGGTTGTGGCGACAAGTGCACGCTATGGGGTATTTAGTTACATCTTATGTACTGCAGTTAAGTAGAACATACTTATAGAAAGCCCGCATTAATCCAGAGGATGACTGACGCCTCGGTAGCTTTACTAGATGAAGCACTCAGTGCGATTTCCACTGCTCTAGGGTCGAGTCCCGGTCAAAGTAAATTATTATTCCTCTTTGGAAATATGTCTGTAGTATAATTGGTATCATCAGGCGTAACTTGGTGGAATCTGTTAACATTGTAATGATAACTCTAGACTTTGTTTTTCCACGTATTTTTATTTGCTACGAACCGGGTTTCGACGTTCGACGTCATCATAGGGTTCCCTTTTTCTCCTCTACTCTCCCTTCGTCCAATGGGGTTCCCTTCCCTCCTCTATCCCCTCCTCCACACTTAACCTCTGGCCCTCTCCCAAACATACTTCCACCTTCCATCCTCATCCTTCCCACATCACCGCCCCCATCTGAGTTGATTTTGTATATTTATATGTGATGGAATTGTAAAGACATTACCTGAAGATGACGTCGAACGTCGAAACCTGGGTCGTAGCAAGTAAAAATATGTGGAATAACAAAGTCAAGTGTTATCATTACAATGTCAGTAGTAAATAGTGCGTGAGGCTATACACATGTATTATAATGGATGGGTTTTTGCACAGGTGTTGTGTATTCTTACTAACTCGATCAACTTTTTCAGCGACGAATCCATTTCTCGCTGTAACGTATCCCCATGCATCTCCGCCATGTTTTAATTATGGCCTCTCGAGATGATAAAATATGTAGCAATCGATTGCTCCCCGACTAAAGGGCAGCTGGCCATAGAATTGGCTGGAATATAGAGAAAGTTTAGCCGGCCTCAACTTCAGGCTACTCCAGGTCTTCGTCGTTTACACTAAGTCGTCGTGAATGATTTATCCTCCATGCTATGTCACTCGACTATTTCACTATTAGAGTCCACCTTCAACGAAGTTCTCAAGCTTCCACGTTGACCCGATTTTTTTAGAACGAGACGTTGTCGGCAGCCTTCCAGCAGGTGCTATCATGGAAGGAGGAGAGAGAGGAATGAAAGCCGCTGAACTGGGACACGATGGCGTACACGGCGCGAGGGAATGGGATGTATGTGTTTGGACAAGACCGGCGAAGGTAGGCAAGAAGGGTCGGCTAAGTGGAGGTTTGTATATGTGTGTCACCCGCCGCCGGCGCGCTGGGCAAGTGTGAGTTTGGCGGGACGCGAGACGGACGTCCTTTGACGGCTGCGTGTGTAATCACTGGCGCGTGAATTCTCACTCCCTTTCGTCACGGGCGCCGCGGAGGGCACGGGGTTTTCCATCGGAGGCGCGGAAAGGCGGCGGCGGCGGGCCTCCGCAAATGCCCGCGAATCGGACACCTCCTCCTCGCCCCACTCGCTCAATTACAGATCGGGACTCTGTGAACACGGCAGTCGCCTTAGCTCATACCTCATTCAAAAAACCACTCGGATGAAAAAAATTATCTCAAAGTCGTGTAGATGTTGAGGCAGCCTCGTTTTTTATGAACGTAAAAAGACTAAAAGGGGTATATTCCTCTAATAACGTGAACCTTAAGCATAAATACTAATAATAAAAAGTAAAAACTGAAACAGTGCAATATCGTTTCAGGGAGCTAAGGAAATCATACCTAACCTTGCATGCCTGGATTTATCTGTAATAAATTGTTTTTGTGCTCGCTAAGTTTGTATCTTCGATCTTTGGAAGCATTTTAGACAGTTCAAAAACAATTGGCGTTAATTGGCGTCGAGAAGAATATCGATCCCTTATTTATGAATACCCTGAAACTAAGCTCCATGTGCATTATTTTCAGATTCTTGTTACTACTATTAATAAAAAGTATTTAAGCACGTGTTTTCGCCGCTAAAATCTTATTTCGTATTCCGAAAAAAACCAGCTAAATATAATATTAGCACTATTCACATTGTTTGTAGTGCACTATTAAAAAAGCAGTGAAAAGTAAAACAATGGATCTATGATGAGTATAAAGTATTATTTATGGAAGAATTATAACTTAAATCACGTAGTATTCTTAACTGCTTAACACATGTATGGATCATTAAATTTTCCTAACACATCTTAACGATATTTCTTAACGAGATTCTCTTAACATCAGTCATGAATGTACGAACATCCTTGCGATTGAAACTTGCCATTTTAATCTAAAATCATTAATTTAATACCTTATGTCACCCTCGAGTACGTTAAGGTTAATTTATATCACAACACGTGCAATAATTATTTCATGATGCTGAATCATCGCTTGAAAATGATTCTTAAAATATAACTGCTGACTTTGTTATTTATTTTAACTTTTTGTATGATGTATTCATGTGTAAAAATCTATACTTCAGCTCTTTTCCGGTAACCACTCCAAAACAAATTGGCACAACACTGTTGGAAATGAAGCATTTTTTCAAACTTTTGTGGCTCAAATTTCAAGTATTTCATCGATATAGAACGATTAGTGCAGTCACAAGTAGTTTTTTCCCCCAAAAATTATCACACGGTTTTAATTTTAGGTACTGTGCAACACTTTTGCCACAAAATTACCAGTACATAGTAACTCAATACAGGCACTTCAAGTCTCGCAAATGAATGAATTATGAGGCCCCTTTGGTATTAACCACTGAGGTCCATCTTATTTCCCGTCGTAATCCTCCTTACTCCTATCTGAGTCCTTGTCCCTGCAGAAATTCTCCTTCCGCAGCGTCTCATCTGCTTCTCAATCCTATTCCCTCAAAACTGCTTCTCTCTCAGAGAAAATTCAGGGGTATCAGGTTCCATCCCTTCTTCAAACTAATTCCGGTTTATTGGGTCGTGGAAAATGCTAACGGTTGGATCATTGATAATAATCCATAGTATAGGCTATCAGGAGTCATCGAGTAGAATGAGCGCCTTGGGGCATCGTTTTCAAGCGTACTTATGACGTCAGATCCTCCGGATTACGTGGATCTTCTCGCGGAAAAATAATCAAGACTAATTTGATGGAATGACTGGAATTAAAGCTGTTTGCGGAAAGCATTTCACATTACTTGGGATTACCATGATATTAACAAGGGACGTGAGAGATACAATGGCTAGCAGTGTACAAGGCTTTCGTTGAAAAGATGGTGCATATTATCCCAATCTCTATGATCTAATGGCAAATGTAAGACTTAAGGGCGTATTAAGTACATATTCAAGATGATAACTTTAAAGATGATATCATATAGTTATTCATCAGAAGAGTCTCTGTTACACGGATATTGACATTGTGCCTTACTTGAAATATGCAATGAGGTGCTATTCTCCGACAATACTTTCATTCAGTTAACATAAAAATATTAGGGTTATAAAAGTGATATTACCAGAATATAAAAGAGCACTTCTACTGGCTGTCAAACAAATTTTTCTAAAATGCAGACCCAATGAGAAAATAAGTTAGGATTATATGATATCGGTTGATAAATAATCCTGACTGGTGTGCAAGAAAATAAAAATGATAGGTAAACCAATTTATGAGAAGAAAATTTCTGTTGCTCGAAAATTTTTTCCCGCAAATGTAGCATTAAAGAACTAATTCATAAATATATAACTTATTTCGTTTAATTGTGTTCTAAAGCTTTGTTATCGCTAAAAATAACTTTCAATTCTGCTTTGAATAATTCCAAAAATTCATGCCAATTCATTCCAAAATGCCAGTTCATAAAAGCAGGTACGATATAAAATCTTACATTTTAAAAATATGCAATTTTACCATCCATTTGTAATACTTTTAAAATATTGCTTTCCATCATTATAGTTGCAATTGCAAATGAAGGCACTGTGACATTATAGCTTCTAACAAGCGTTATTTTTAATAAAAAAATTAGGATAGTGCCGCATTAAAACTGGAAGTAACGCGCAGTAGGGTAAAGATAATACAATAGTACAAGATCGCGTTGTATTCGTGACTGCAGAAAAATAGAAATCTTCTCTATTTTTAAACTTGGGCATGAGTATTCTCCAGGGGAAATATAACGTTCGTTATAGCAGAGAATGGAATCACGAAGGTACCGATGTATTGACTGACTACATTCGGCGCGGTATCGCGGACTCTGATTCAAGGGTATGTCTAGGTTGATTTTTTTTCACATATGTAGAACTTCTGCACTTCGATTTCTGGAGTTCTGGAATAATGATTCTCCCAACACGCATCTGAGGAAGGAACGTGGAAAATAAGAGACATCCTATGATTTCCATGTGAGGCGCCTCAATGGCCAACAAATCATCTGCCAGTCTTACGACTTAGTCGGTGACACCAATCTCTTGCCCTTTGAAATCTTTTTTCCCTCCAATTTCATCTCTTATCCTCATTTTGCCAACCTTCCTCTGTTCATCTGTTTTCCCCTCATTCTTTTGTGTCTGTCTCCTACTCTTCTCAGGTAATCTTAAAATACCTTTAATCTCTATCCTTGAGCAAATGATCTAGTTCGTATGATAACTCCTTAATTTTCCATCTTCGTACGTCTGACTGTCTCCATGACCCTATCCCCAATCAAATTCAGTAGATATATACTATCCGTAAGTTTTCCAGCACTCTGAAAACACTTCAATAAATCGCCATTTTGAAATCAAAACCTTTGGGTTTAGTTCAAAACTCTTGCACCATTTTTATCTCGCTGGTCTTGTCCAATATATTTGAGTGCATTCTCCATGATCATATTTTCCGCTCCATCTTTCCATGCTTCCCATCACTTCATCATGGTTTCATACTGGCGCCTTCTGCCATTCAAACCTATCTGTTTTTCACATTCGCATCACTTCTGCCTTTAAAAACGTATGGCAACTCTATGTCTGTAATATGTACTCCTATATAGCTTCTATTTTGTCCAACACACCTTCCTTCTGTACAGATTTCCGTCTCATTGCAATGCCAGTTACATCTGGGGTACTCCAAGGCAGCATCTTTGGCCACCTACTCTTTGGATTTATTGTAAACGAATTCGTTTAAGATGTTTTCCACAGGTTGTACTGTAGTTTTGTTGGAGGATAATTGTAAAGCGTCCAATATGATTAACAGTGTGCGTCATTACTATAGTTTGAATAGCTCTTCAATTGTCATTTATGGAAAGTGCGCAAAATGGAAACTTTACGTGAATACAGAGTAGTCATTTCGATTTTTAGTCATGTCGACAGAGTAGTTCATGCGATATCCGTCATCTTAATACACGAAATGACTTTCCATACCTACCGCATTGCCTATTAACTCCATATTCATCTTATGTAGATTTCCACAACGACTCAGGGGTCCCCTTTTATCTAATTATGGTGAATAATGAGAAAAATACAGTTATACATTTCATAAAAAGGCTATCTTACAGTGAGGATTATTATCGACTCTACGTAACTACTGACACAGTTATATATACCCTCTACCCTTGACCTTTTCTTTCAAGCAACATATTTTCCCGCCTGAAACGCTCTCTGTTACATTTGTTTTCTCTGCCAAACATATACGTAATCTTTTATTTATTAGTAATTTTGTCCTTGCTTTTACTGCAATCTTTATCTGTTGCATAATTTTGTTCTTGTTTTTATCTTTATCTCTTGCGTTAAATCTATTCTATAAATCAAACTATTTGTAATGGCCTTCATTGCTGTTTTGGAGTTTAAATCAAAATTATATTAAATTAATAGATAAACTGTAGACTTTCGACTGCGGGGATATTTTCTGCATTTTTTTTCGGTTCACCGAGGCGCCCAACCTGTGTCGAAGTTATAGTTTCACATCACTGACACACTCCCGAAATTCAAATCCTTCGAATCTGTACTCCCAGTAGGCATATATTTGCGTCACTTTCATGTACAAATAACCATCTATTGCTCCGTAGAAGGCGACTGAGTGCCGCCAAAATGTTAAATGATTGAGTTTTACTTTTTTTGGGTTCTGTGCTGTGCTTGTCACGCCTTTGACGACCTATTATTTTGTGTATTCCCCACGCGTGATTTTTCATCGATTCAGCGCATATAAACACTTGTATATATATATTTTCTGTTGTATTTTTCCTCTTTCCTTCTCTTGCATTACTCTCCCCGTCCCCCATTCACTCATGCTCTCCCACCCAGCCGTTCCTCTCCCTCCCAATGCCTATATCTCCGACACCCGCGCTCCCCGCCAAACACCGCCGAATAGCCCTTTGTGTGCTTTCCTTCCCCACCCATTTCTCCCGTCAAACCCCTCTCGTCACTTCCCCTCCTCCCGTTACATCCCATCCTCCCTCTCGGCTCAGCGAGGCGGAAGCAATCTACTGTCGCTGCCTAGGGGTAGCCTAAAGGGTTTTGGCTTGCTACCGTACGGGGGGATTTTCCAACGCCTAAGGCAGGCAGGCCTTCCCACGCTTCTATCCTCCAGACCCCTCCCCACAGTAGTCGCCCGCTCTCAGCTCTCCATTCCTCATATCAAGTCCTCTCCCTCTCTCTCTCTCCTCACCCCCGTTCATCTTTTACTCCCTTCCTCCCTCAACCACTTCTCTCTTCCTACTCCTCTCCACATCTCGCCCAGCCTCTCCACACATCTACACCCTCTTCACCTCCCTTCACCGCCGTCGTCTTTTGAAGGATTCCTCCTTTCCCACGTCTCCTCCAATCTTTTTCTCCTCCATTTCCCGGTCCCAGTGCCTTTTTTATCCGTCTGGCAACTTTCTTTCCTCTCGCATTTGTGCTGCGTCTCTGCGTTCCTTTAATATATATCTTCGTCCAAGTGGGAGTGCGTATGTGTGTGTGTTAGTGGGTGCCATAACCTTTTATCTTTTATGATTTCTTCCCATCGCACTGGCTTGCGTTTTTTCCCGCCGCTGTTTTATGTTGCCACGTCATTCTTCTACATCCCAACCTGATCTCTCTAGTCTTCTCTCGTAAGTGTATTTTAAGCCAGCGTTTTATGTTGATTGCCGTTTTTTTAGCCCTTGTTTTATCTCTCCTAACTTTCTCCTGTCGTAAATTCCCGTCAGAATCTACGTTCTACTTCTCTCCCAAAGGGCATGCATGTCATATTTCACTTTAATGTTATTTTTTCCTTATATATTTTTTAAATTTTGTTTCGCATTCTCTGGAATGCCTGTTTTGAACAAATGCCACATAAAACTGAAGACTCAACAGTAATTGCTCAGGCTTATACCTTCTTTTGTTTTCCTTTTTCTTAATGTTACGGTTTCATGTACGAATGAGTAATTATTGTGTGGGCATTGAAAGAAATTGTTTTGTAGCATGAAAAATTTCGTAGTGTATTTCTTTCTTTCTGGCGTCCCTCAAATCTTGCCTTTAAATCTTTAATTAAACTCTTTCTGACGGATTCATCCGCAGTGCTTACACCTTAATTGTGTTTCTATTTCCTCTTTCCGCTTTTTTCATTCATTCCACGTCATCACTCTTGTTCTGACTCTTTGTTGTCCCTCTCCATGTTCCTAAACTCCTCCTCGTTCACGTTATCTCTATTTCCCTGCTCGTCCAGGTCATCTCTCACCACCATCCATCAAATACAATGTGGTCTATTCTTTTCCACGCTCCTTCACCTACTCCTTTCCCCTCTTGCAAATCCTAGAACCCTTTCACCCACTTTCCTTCCTCTTTATCTCCAAACGTTCTCGTCTCGTTTCAAGTACACTTGGAGCACGCTCCATTCCCTTCCTCACCTTTCTGCCATCGCTAAGAGCCTCAACCTCCTGTTCATCTCCCGTCACCATTTTCCACATTACCACCCCTCGCTCGTTATTCCCAACCCCCTTCATTCCCGCCATCAAACCCATCCATAGGAATCGGCTTTCTCGCCATGGTTCCCCTCCTCTTCAGTCACTGTTCTCTCTCTCTATCTTCCCTCCCAGTGGAACCAAACTCAATGCTTCCTGTCTCCCGTACACATGCCCTCCCGCACCTCATGCTTATCACCGTCTCATTTCTCTCTCCCGTTCCACACATATCCTTTATCTCCCCTTCCCATCCACCCACCTTCCCCACATCCCTTTAAGGTGTGTTGCGGTGTTAGGCGTGGGGCAAGGCAAACGTGTGAGTGAGTGAAGTGGTGATTGCTGTGTGTGTATGTCTGTGTGTCATGGGATGTGTATGCGTATCTGAATGGGCGTCGATGGGAGATGGTTGGGAGTTTAGTGGCGTCGGGGATTGCTCCCACGGAAGGATGGCGAGAGTGGGGAACAGGACTTATCACCAGGCACCACACCAACACCACCGCGTCACCCATTCCTTACTCCCTGGGGCCCATCTTTACGAGCATCCGCCGCCTCTCGCACCATTGTCAGCCCGCCTCAGGCCTCACTGCTCCTCCATCACCGCCCTCTATCCGCCCTCAACCACGCATTACACTCGCTCACTCACATCACATAGCCCCGTCCCTTGTTTATCTATCGCAATCAAACGGCTGTTGTAAAGTCCCTCAAGGATAGGTGCTGGGCCCTCTTCCCTTCTTCATTCTCTTTCTTTGCCGGAGTTGACTGCAGAGATTTCCCACTCCTCCAGAGCTGGGAGACTCGGGATTTATTTCCTCCTCTCTCCCTTCTTTTCTCTGGTTCTTTCCTTTTTGTGTATTTTTCCAGCCACCTTGGCCCATCTGCAAGTCATGTGCATTTTCATCTGGTATCTCTCAAGAGACTTTCTACTAGCATTGTCTTGTAGTAGTCCAAAAGGTGCTAAAGTGTTCGAATTTTGTTCAATTTACTGATTGGTATCATATACTTCAGGTGCAGCCTTTAAGAGGATGTCAATTTTTCGGATAATATTTTCATAGTGTAGCTTTTTTTACCATCACGTTTAGAACGACAGCGTTATGCATCGCCTTGTTTCCCTTCATGCTTGAATATTAGTTAAGGTTTATTATCCATTGCTTCTAGACCATCATCGGGAATTTTTACTCAAATTTTAAAGAGAATAAAGTGTTTATTATAATGAGAAGTCCTATAAATGCAATTTACGAATTCATGTTTCAGTTGATCGTAAAAAGACGGTTAAAGGAAATGGATCACTAAGTAAATGGTTTTTCCTGGTAAAAGTTTTACTATTTATATTATGTTTATGTAAAATTCTTTTACAAATGCTTTCAATGTCATACACTTTCTTAGGCAAAAATACGCTTCGTATCGTATTTTATATAAAGTCTTGGTAAAAAGTAATGTACTTTCACCGGAAAATATTAAATATTCATAATATAATGTAAAAATATAGTGGACAATTTATATTTTTCCTTCATACATTTGTTCATTTTCATGATGAAAAATTACATCAAGCTAGCGCCTGAAAATATAGAGCCTGCTTTTGCAGTATATTGGCTTATCAATCTACCCTAAATGACCTCAATCCATTGTCAGTCGAGGTAGTATATCCCGTTAATACGCTCCCTGAACTCCATGACAGGTATGATCAATGATAAAATAATGCATTTTTTCAGCACTACCTTTCGGGTTTTTGGAAATCATTTTGCACCACACGGATTTAACCGATTGTGACACCACTTCCAGTTATTTTTACATATCGAACGCACCTGCAAATCGCAGGGATCTCGCATGACTTTCACAAAATGCCCGCACTCACTCACTCAGATCGCCACCTGCGTGCATGAGCCAATAACATATCGACCTCCGAGCATGTTCTCGGGTCCCTTTCATTTCAGTTTCAGCTGCGTGTGGCGTACTTTCCAATGCAAATGCACTGTTGCGCGCGTGACCGCAAACGTTCTCGTCAAATAGGCGATGGGAATTAGTGATGGAGTTTACCGAATGGCAGAGTGAGGGAGGTGAGGGAGTGGAAAGAGAGGGGCGTGCGGGAGGGTTTGGTGGTGGCGGTTGTGGATATTGTCCGAGGGTTTGGGGCTGAGTTGTAGGGCGAGGAGCGAGGGGAGATGAGAACGGTGGAGGAGAGGAGGTCAGCGTCGGAGGTCGGTGGCTGTCGTGGCGGCCTGCGCTGGGCTGTGTGCGATGAGGAGGGAAATTGGCGTGCTGGGGAAGGAACGATGGAGAGGCGTGGATGGAGCGGTCTAGGCATGCCGGGGTATCGGATGGGGTGGTGGGTATGGCGGTGGATCGGGCAGGGGTCGCCGCTGAGGGATGTCGATGATGAAAGGGCAGTGGAAGTGTTCCACGGACAGGAAGGAAGACGGTGCTTAGTGGATCGAACTCAGAACTAACGGTTCGGACGGACGAGGAAAGTTACCTTCCTATTGAGTTCCACTCATAATTATGACTGGCTAATTTTTTAAGTAGATTTGAAAACACACTTTCAGGCTAGTAGCTGAAGTCCTTCCCTACACTTTGCCAACTTTGGTTCAGTCATTATTATCGACGATGATTCAAGGAATCAACTCTTTTCCAAGCCTCTCATGAATTACGATTGGGGTAATACTAATTCTTATAGTTGATTCCATCGAGCTACACCAAATTTATATTTTGCCTTTGTGCTTCCATTTGTCATTATTAGCTACACCGTTCAATGAGGTTTCTGTACAAAATGTTATGTTCATAACAAAACCGACTCTGACAGTCAACACTTGTTACAGAATTTGTTTATTGTATTCAAAGTGACTTTTATGAAGAAAACTAGTTGAAAAGCTTGCAGTAAGATGCTAAAAAGTTGACAAAACAGCCTAAAATTTAAGCCTAAGTTTATAGTTAAATAGATAATGTATTAGTAATGTTCTTTTTAATGCCACTGCAGTGAGAAATTTATCTTGTATATAAAAATCAATGATCACTTTGTGTACAACTTTCTCGGTGGATTTTGCGAAACTTACTAAGCAGTTTCCCCTATGATTCGTGTGTTGTTAAAAGTGCAGACGCCGGTACAAGATGTCAGTTAGTATAGAACATAATGGGAGCTCAATTTCCATATACCACTGCAGAAATGAATTTCTAGGCCAGGCAACTGAACCATACATACACATACTTAACCTTTTATATTGTAGAAATAGGCTGAAAAATTAAAAAAAATTACAACTCGAAGCGTGACATGTTATTGCATCAACAGTCACTGCTGAATGAAATATGCGAGTTTCGTATTATTTCTGGGGCAACTGTGTAAACATAGCCCATTCCATAACCTCAGGCAGCATTCTTATTGACTTCTCACAGATGCCGGGGCAAGACATAAAATTGGCCGACGAGGAATATAATTGACCCTCCTCCTCCTCTCTCTCTCTCTCTCTCTCTCCCTCTCTCTTTCTCTCTCTCCCTCTCTCTCTGGCTGGCTGTGTTGCCAAAATCCTGCCCCGTGCCGCGCACTTTAATTTGGAGCCTCCGGGTGAAAAAGTAGGGGAGGGTCCGCAGAGAAAGAGAGAGATGGGAGTAATAGGGGAGAGAGAGGAGAATGGAGACAGTGAGGAGTTCATGAGGGCCGAAATGGAAAGAAAATGAGGAGCGGAATGGTGGCTGAGGAATGTGGCGGCCAAAAAGCAAAGGACCTTTGAGCGGTGCGTGGGGACACGGACGCAGACTCTCCCCCGGAGCCGTATAATGGGGAGGCAAATCGAGGAAGGAGGAGGGTTGAAGGACCGGATGGAGGTTTTGGGAGTGTCTCTCTTGGGGCAGACCCACGTTTGGAGGGAAATATCCGGCGTAAATCGGTCCTCATCCGCCTTCATTCCCTTCATGTCCCCGTTGCTTCGCACCACCCTGTGCGCACACGCGCCGCACAATATAGTACTATGATTTTCGTCTTAACCTAATAACCGTTATGAAGAATGATATAGGGAGATGAGCAAAGATTCATTATGAAGTTTATGCAATGGAAAATCTTTGATTTTAAGTAACTTACAAATATTAATTTTTTACCATGAAAATGAAAGTAAAATCATTGATATTTTTGAGATATAAGTATCAAATATAATTGAAATAGTATTTATAAGGAAAAGTATCTTTAATTGTGGCAATATAAATTAAACTATTCACAAAACCTTATTGAACGCTAAAGGCTAAAATTACTTCCGAGGTCAATGGTAATTTTATGCTCGACATTTTCCATAATAGCGCATTACTGTCAAGTCATCGTTCTGTTTTACTACCCATTCTCAAAAAAAGCGGACCTTCTCATAACTTTTAGAAGTAGTTTTAACGGATGAGTTATTTATATGGTCAAATGTTGAAGTTTCCGCGTTTTCCATTTCCGCTTTAAGAAATGCATAGGACAAATTCGAAGGTTCTTGCAAAATTGTATGGAACTTATGTATGATGCATAAATGAACAACTTAGCAATTTTCCACAATATTATTTTACTACAACCCAGATTTTTACATCATCATCAGGTACAAATGAAGTTAGGTGCATATAATATATATAACAATATATTATACGCTATGCGCACCATATAAAACATCAAAAGCTGGGTCGTGGTAAAATTTATCTTGTGGAAAACTGCTAATTTTGCATTTATGCAAAATGCAAATGTATCCCCATGCATGATATTATAAATAAATAGAAACAATTTCTACGTAAAATATTAGAGGTTAATTATAATGAGTCACTTTATTATTCCGAATCCTAACATATCACTATTTTCATAATGCTCTTCTGTTCATCTCCCTATCTCAATTATACATCAGTTATTTATTCAGTCTTCATAATGAGTACATACCTTGTACTCTTGTACATAATTCTATTTGTATGACGCCTTTCACCGAATTATAGCGTTCTCAGTTGTATAGGTTTGTTCGTTTGTTCGTTGTTTGTTTGTTTAAATTTGGTTTGAAATGACATAGTGTCCCATTACGGTAAAAAAAATGTGTTCAAAACTACGAAGTATTTCACCATAGATAAAAATAGAAACTACCTCCAAAAAGTGACAGAGTCACGAATATAAATTATTATATTTTGATGCAAAAAAGATATTAGCGCATTTAGCATTATTGAGCAGTCTGTTCCTCGTTTCCTCTCTCGCCCTTGGATATTGACACCTTTTTAAGACTCCGCAGACGTCCAGGAGGAAGAAAGCTCGGACAAAATGACTGGGTCATTTGTGGGTCAGCGCGCATATCGTCCCGGACTGCCACATCAGAGGTCAGACTCATTTTTTATCAGGTCATGTGATACCGCGCAAATTTGCGTGATGATTCACATCATTTTGTTGTTATTGCGATGCGAGGTTACGTTGTATTTGGCACCGAATGATTTGTAGATTCCCACTGTGGCTCTCGGAATCACTTCTGCGGATGGCGCTTTTGGGTCGTATTTCCTGGAAAGTGTAATCCGACCTTTTTTATTATGATTTCGTAATCATTTATTTCATTAAAAATCTGATATTAGTCATCGAGACAGGTTCAAAGAACATGAAATTATGGCAATACTTGAACGTAGAATTTTTATTTTTCACATATCACCCAAGTCATAAAATGTTGCCAATTTTAATTTACCTCACAAATTTCTGCATAGAAACCAATGTAAGAAAGCCACGGTTGACATATGGACCTCGTATTGTATTATATTTTAAGGCTGGTTTTATTTTCTCCAGGACTAATCGTCGACAGTTGGGTCTTAATTGGACACAAGCGGATAAGTAGTCACCAACTCTATCGACAAACGTAGATTATCTTTACCTAATCATTATCTGAAGGCAAGGAACCCTAAAGCTGGAAAATCGCCAATCTCATTCTAATATTTAGAAAAGAAAAAAGACATCTCTCAGGAAATAACCGGCCCATATCATTGACTTCACCTTAGTTCATAGCCCTTGAACACTTTTTTAATAGCAGTATTATGACATTATAATCGTAACTTCTCACATAGCAGTCAGCACTGCTTTTGGAAGAGCAGATCTTACGAAGCAGCTTGCGCTCTTTCTTCATGACATTCTAAAATCAGGTAAATCGAATTTGACGAAGCAATTTGACGCAATATTATTTGATTTAAAATGAAAAAAAAAAAATATTTTGCAACTTGTAAACATATGGAGTGAATAAAATTTTTTTATATTTGATGAGGTATTTTCATAGTAATCACAAACAAAGAGCAGTTATTAATGGTAAAAGCACTAATATGATTGAGGCACATCCGCTGGTTATCAAAGAAGCGTGATCGGGCCTCTCTTATTCATTGTTTACATAAATGATCTAAGATCTAGAGTTAGCAGTAAATTTATATCATCTTCAGATAATACGGTCATTGTTAATCTGTAATCGAATCTTAGTAGTGTTCATTCGTGGTGCCAACAGTGGGGGCTAGAATAACATCTTAATAAATGCACCAGAGTATATTTCTTGCAGTCATCACACCAAAGCCATGTCTACTCTTTGGATGGATTAAACACACAGTCATCAGATAACGTCAAATTCCTTGGAATTAGCTAAACTTCAGATATATCGTGGAAAACTCACATACAAAACATATGAGGCACAGCGTTAATGCAACTAGGATTTATCAAGCGTATAATAGCAAGGTCCACGGCTGAAGAAGTATAAAGGTGCTTATTTACTCTGGTTAGGCCACACCTCAAATATGCCGCTGGAATTTTTGCACCTGGATAGATAGATTAACCAAAGAAATAAATTAAATAAAAAAGGAAAGCTTCATAATTCGTTTAAAAACGGCTACGAGCCAAAATATAGTTTCTCAACATTTTTAAAGATTAAATTGGAAGCAAATAGAGACTCAATAAACTACGCGCTACCCTTTGTTTGCTAATTGATTTAAAAACATAATTGAGAAAATAATTTTAACAATTTTATTTTACAAGTATTTTTAAATAGTTATTTTAATCCATAAAAATATTTAACGAATGAGTCAAGTAATTATATTCCCTGAATACAATTTGTTTGTAGCTTCCTATTATTCAGAGTAAGAGTAATTGCTGAAATTAAACGTATTTGTCATTTATAGAAATGGAAAATAATCACTTTAGAAATAATAGCGCGGAAATGATTCATCAATCGATCATGTCATCGCCTCTTTCAAGATAATTTATCATTTACCCGTTTTAAGTAAAACTGGCTTTTATACGCCTTTAAACAGTTCTATAAGACATAAAATTGCCAATATCCTTCATATAACTCAAAAATATATATAAAAAATATATCCTAGAAAGATTTAAGATTTAAGCGTAAGGGCTGGTATGTAAATATATCCTAGAACATATACCGCACATCTGTCAAGAATATTTTATGCATACACCACAGGATCCAAACAGCTTCTTCTCTCAAGCCTAAATCACACGATACTTGACCTTGAAGTAGTCAATGTAGAAGTAGAGGATGCTAGTGAGTAATCGATTTCTAGTAAGAAATCTTGCATGGTTGAAATCTTACTAGGAGCTATCAAGTGATACTTGAACTTTCTCAAGGTCTGTTTAGTTAATCTTTGATCTAGTACAGTCGCGGAAGGAGTTTGACGACCGAAGTGGATGGTTTCGAACGAAGACGACGGACTTTTGCCGCTGCAGCTCCTCAACCTCAATTGGTTCAGGTACCTAAGCCATTGTGTCTTGTTGTGAGATTTGAGTTTTTTATTTGATCGCGGGAAATTGTAATTGTCACGAGGGACTATGGAGGCACTGACATAAAAAAATTGACGACCGCATTGAAAAGAGCAAAGTTGATTGGTCGGCGGCTACTAGGTCCTACTAGAAGCAAGTATCAAACAAGTACCGCGCCAATTACGAAAACAAGGATACCAGCTGATATGCTTGCGATCATGCAGGACTTTTAGTATGATTGGTCTGTATCACATGATACTTCACTTGCACAAGTCCTGGTATGCTAGCCAGCATCCTCGGACTTGTGCATGGTCAAGTATCATGTGATTTAAGCTTTAGCATGAATTAGCTGGGACAGTATATCCCAAATCATTCTCGAGCTATTCCAAAGCCTTGGTTCCTTCAGCATATTGCTAATGCCTCACTGCCGTAAGCTTTAAAAATTGTCTACATAATCAAATAAGAAAAATAGAGCATACAATATTAACCATTTTGATAAAATCAATATTAATTTCCTATGCTATTAGTTCATAATTCATTCATTCCAGGATATGTCTGCATGCATAATACCATTTAGATACAACCCTAACTCCTGTGCCAACCTATTGTTTCTTCGTGATCCTCTACGTTGCTGTTCCACACCAGGCGGTGATAGTGACCATGAGTCTTGAGGACCATCTCATTCTACCAAAAAATCCCACATTTCTTTTAGCGGTAAAATCTCCTTTAAAATGTACCATTATATATAATACCATAAAAGTACGATACAATATCGGTATTTATTTTTTCGGAAGTGTATCTTTTTCTAACGTAAGTCTTTATGTTATGATGTGTATGATTGAATGCCTGTCTTTTTTACCAAACCAGTGAGTTTTTTGAGACGTAAAGTCCTATTTTGTGATTACATATTAAGTCAAGTATGAAGGAGGAGACTAATTTGAAATTTTATTTGAAGTGATAGCGAATATATATTTAAAAAAATAATACTTTAACAATAGTTTTATTATGATTCAATAGCATTGAACAGTTTTCGGTTTGCCTAACACGTATTCATCTCGACTTATTTGAACATTTGCTGTATTTTCTTATGGATGTGCTTAATTACTGAGCTGAGAATTGAAAATCAATTAATAGGTTTGAGTATGTGAACATATCTATGCGATACCCTATTGTGGCGTCAAGAATCTATTTACTCGTGTTTTTAACATTCCATGATCAAACAGAACATATATCTTTTAATACCTAATTATTACCCGTCCATTAGAAGAAAAAGTAGGGTGAAATACACTCTTGAACTTGGAAATTTTTAAAGCTTAATAGTCAATCAAATATTTATTCTAAGTTTTAGGAAATGCGTTCTCACGTACTCTCTGTATCTCATTTATCTTTTCATCTTACCAAAAACAACGAATATTCGGCTTACTTCCTTTTGTCATATCACGTGAACACAATCCCTTTTTTACATCCACATACAACCTGACGCGACCCTTTTCAGCTTACTGCCACGGGTGCCCTGCTCACACAAATTGCTATTCTTTACTTTGCCGTATCCATATGGAACTCTTCCTTCCTGTACCTTCCGGATCCCATCTTTCTTCCTTCTTTAGAACATCCCATACGATTTCCTCTCTCCTCTTTAAAACTCCTTCCGCTATCACCCTACTTGACCGTCTTTCCGCCTTTTACCACCTCCTTCAGTATACCAACAAAGGAGGATATATTGTGCGCTTTTATATATGTATGGCATATTTATCACAGTTGTAGCTCCATGCCTCTTCAAATAATTTGTGATCTTATAATAATCGTTGAAAAAACGAAGTTTCTATTTTACATAATTCTAGTTTCTATCGCTCTTGATCGTAAAATATCGAGGCGAGTTGTTACCGCGATCAAAGCAGCCTACCTACGTCGGCAGTCCCACTTTTTAACGTATAACCATAAAATGCCTTGGAAAAGCATTTATTCTGACGAAACATGCATTGACCTAGTCTCCTGCAACGTTGAGCGTAATACTAAACTACCATTATACAACAGAGATATTATTTTAAATGGTTCCATTAACATAATTCCACCGATAATATTTAGATTTTTGTTCTGATTGAAGACAAAATAAAAAATGAAATATTTCATTTAAGTGACATTGCTAAAAATGATATATGGTTTTGATGCACCTAATGTTTTAGTTAGAAGTTCAAATGTTTTGGTAACGAGGACGTATTACTGAATTAATTACTAACTTAATATTGACAACTAACAATATTTAACTAAGACGTAGACTTCTAGGTAAAATTATTTTGATTTCCAAAATACTGACTACTCACATGGTCTACATTTGCATACCACCCTAAGAGCCTACACATGAACGTGTGGTAGGAGGTGTTAGGACACCAGCCGTGTAAAGATGTAAGGGATAAGGTTTTGGGAGTGGTAAGGGTGAAATGGTGACATATAAAATTGTAGTACCTATATTTAATTGAGCTTAGATTTAATTGTGGTCACTTATTGTGCGCGGGAAGAATGAATTTTTGTATCCATCTGTTCGACAATGTATTTATCTTATTTTATCGCTTCTTTTATACCTTGATATGTAGTGAGGCGTTATGCAAATATTTTCCGTCTCTCTCCGAAGCACACCTGTTCTGAATTTTTCAAGCGTACTAAGTGTAGCGAGTAGCCTCCGAGTCTTCTGAGGTTCCCACTTTATTCCCTCTAAAGCCTGTGAAACACTATATGTTTAAGAGAAAGTGTGTTTGAATGTTTGTTAAGAAAATAAACTTCTATTTGAGATATTTGTTTCATATAAATATGAATATTATATTAATAAATATCATTTCATTGATGTACGACTTATTATCCAATCCTGGTTCAATGTCACTGCAGGAAAGAAATAGCTTTTATAATTTTTTTATGCGTTGTATGCAATGGTCTATGTATTCATAAAAATTTTCCATGGATACTATTGAACTCTCGCACGAAAATTATTCAGGATACAATGAAATTTCCAGAATAAAATATCCTTCCTTTTGTTGCAATATTCATTTATCATAAATAGAAAAGTCTTTAGCAAGAGCTTGCAGGGAAATGGCCTCAAAACTTCCATACCGCTACCTCCGAATGTCACTCACGTATATTGGAGTTTCGGAGGACAAATTTTGCGAAGAAATGGATTCCTCCGAGCCCTATACACATCCGCTGGGTGAAAAGGCATGGAATGCGGCCGATGATCAGAATTCCTACGGCGAATACGGGAGAGAGGAGGAGCAGTTTGTGTGAGCTGCGTCAACGACCCGTGCCCGCATCTGTTATTCCGTCCACAGCGGGCACTTGCCGCGAGTAGGTGTGTGCTCTTTAAAGATTCGCCCTCTTTCTACTCTCTCCCCTACTCCCACTGCCACACCTCCAACTCCTACCTCCCTCCCTCCTTCAACCTCACTGCCCCGGACTTCTCCCTTTCCCCTTCAGCCATCCGCTGCCGCTGCGCTTCGTCATACACGCCTCTCCTGCTCTCCTACATCCCCCCTCCCACGATTTGCCTTCCAGCGCCCTGCACCCATCCTCTAAGCTCAGAAGTGCACACTGGAGCCAAACGGACATTCAATGGACATTTTATCTTTTCTAAGGTAATTTTTGACCAAATGAGATTATATTTTTGTTTTCAAAACGTGGTAATAATTTTGATAAGATTCTGCGAGGTCGAGTTTTGATTTTAAATATTCTATAATACGGTATCACCTTTAACATGATTTATACACAAACAAACATGTTGCAATGTACGTTGATTCTCATCGGGAAAAATAAGAGTACAAATTATATCTTAGTTCTATATTTGCAGTATTACTTGGAGAAAATGATCATACTTAGACAATGGCACCGTTACATTTTTAGGTATTAGTGTTGAAAACTATTATGTACCTGTGTGGAAAGTTTAACGATAGTCGGCTGATTACTTCATTCGATCCGAGACTAAATAGAAGGTAGTGACAGAGAGATAAGGAAGAAACCCAGAGGCCATCGAAAAACAAACATTTCTCTTGATGTATAGGACTGTATTGAGGTTTATTCAGTGTTGTAAGTAGGTCTAAAGTAGGGTGCCGAATTCTTTGTAGAGATACTGCACCTATTGAGCGTCTCTAATTAAAGGATCTAATATAACTTGAAAAATGTAGCTAAAATCCAAAAGGTGTAAAGCGATCATTGAGATAACAGGGTGAAAAATACCCAAACTGAAATCTTCTGTTGCTAAGGACACACTGTAGCTGAAACTGGATAAAATAGGTTAATTTTTCAATTGAAATATTTGAAAGCTAAATCAATTACGAAAATTGAATTCTTTTTTTTCCATCCAAGAGTGAAAGTATTAGCTATATAGTTTGATTGTATTCAATTGAACTGAAAAAAAGTCCAATTAATTTATGCGCATTAGTGTTGCATTCCTCACTCATCATTCCAGAGAGGTCGTAGAGGTGTCTTACCACCACAGTTTTTTTTTCAATAAGCCATGTGCATACATGGTTTTGTTAAAATTACTCCTGTTATTACTCCTCCTGAAGTAGCTTCTGACATTGTTTTTCCCCACTCGATGACAGCTAGCGTCTCATAATGAAGTGTAAACTGATTTTTTTAGTAAACAGCAATATTAACTATAGAGCTAGCAGCAAACTAAGATTGTTCACAAACGATGCCCGCATCAACCGAGGTCAATCCTCGAAAGTAGAGCCATAGACCTTCTATTTGGACGTGAATATCGTTAGGTCTTGGAGTGGGAGCTCAAAATCAATATTGATTGACGCGGTTACTACATTTCCCATAACAGAAAGGACATCAAAGTCGCATGTATATTTTTTTGGAGTAGTTAGCAGATAAGCACATAAATTAATGAAGTATCTTAAATTCGGTTTAATTTAATGGAACACGGTCTGACTTTTAGCATTTCTACATTAAGGACTGTGCTGAAGAAAGTGAAGAGTAGATTAGGCTTCTATTACTTAGTAATGATTCAGTGAAACAAGTATGTTTCTTTTCTCAAAATAAGGGCCGTATTTTGCGTATGTTAAGAGATTTGAAGACCATTTCACTGAATGGAGCAAATAACCACCAAAACGCTAAGGAGAACCTAATGCGTCGTTGACATCTTCTATCAGATATAACCACATAACATGCGAAAAAATAAGGTTGGAAACCACCGAAGAATCAAAGGTCTCAAGCTTAATATGAGACTACTTGAGAACATTAGATCACTTTTGTATAAAGATGATAATGTTAATCTCTAGCACTTATAATATTCATTCAGGTGTCAGTTTGTGGAACCGTTTCCAAATGACAGAAGCAAAACACCTGCAGTTTTACTCAAACTAAATTTCAATTCTATCATTTTAGATGATACTGCATCATCTTCAGATGAAGCTTTAAAAAATATAGGCTTAAATATCTTAAATATAAAATAAAAAGATGAAGTTGAGGCAGGAGACCAGATACCAATTTGGGCAGGTTGGGTGGGAAAATGAGATGGAAAACAGAGGCACGTAGGATTCCCACGGATGGAGTGAGGAAATATGCTGGGAAGGAAAGGGGAATCAAATCACGAACAAAAAACATGAGAATATTGTAATTGAGTAAAATTCTTTGGATAATATATACCAATGGAATTATAACTTTTATTTGTATAAAACTGCAGTATTTTCTTGCTTAACAACCCTAGACTTCACCAAAGCTGGGAATTGAGACAGGCTATCGAAGAGAAAAATAACTCAATAATAGATGCTGTCTTTACACCTTCCGCCACGCGCCCACACCTTGACTTATACATATAGATGGCCGTTGGCCACCTCTGCCTCCCACCCCCTTCCCCCGCCTTCTGTGCCTCACATTTTCCCCTCCCTTCTCCCCCACCCCACAGTATCCTGCCAGCTTTCCTCCCCCTCATCCTTCTCACACCTCTAGGATTCTCTTCATCTGCAGGTGCGCGCTCTGACCCAGTAATTATTTCCTCGAAAATCGATTCTCGGCGGAAGCCTTGGCTACGGGACCGGCACGGCGTGGTGGATGGAAGCAGGAACTAGGGGAGAGGGGTTGGTGAGGAGAGGGAGTGAGCGAAAGGGTGGAATAGGGTTGAAGGAACGATGGAGAGAGGGGTGGTGGTTGTCTTGAGGGTGGATGGGGTGAAACTGGGAGGTGGGGTCGGGGGAGAACGGGTGAAAAGAGAGTGAGAGTCGTTCTCGGATTTGGCTGGTAGAGGGAGGAAGTGGTCCAAAGGTCAGGGAGGAAGGGTTGCCGTGGTTGGGTCCTATGCCGCGGCACTATTTGGTTCGGGGAGGAGAATGTAGAGGATGAGAGGGACAAGAGAGTTTCGAAAGTGAGAGTAGAAAGCATTCGGATCAAAGGAATGACAATTCGTGTTTGGTTGCGTCATCTTTTTTTTTCATCTTTTAGCTGGATATCGCCAATTGTGAGCTCTCCAATCATTCAAGGGCCTGCGTTGAGATGGAAAATTAAATGTAAGCCGTAAAAAAATGGACATATTAGAGCATTTCCTTGACTTAGTCAAATCAGAAGCGCTCTTTTGTATCAATTTGCAAACTCAAATTGATGAACTCTTTTTATGATGAAGATGAACGTAATTTAATACAACAACTAGAACAAAATAGGAATCAGCCCTCAAACTTAAATTTGTAAATGTTGGTATTGGTAAAGGAGCGTCATAAGCCATCGCGGTATAAAGTTGAAATTCATTTTATGTGTGAATTTGTGTAAAAGGAAGAGCAAATGAAATTTGCATTACATTAAAGGGTAATAAAAAATTTCAGTAGAAGCGGAGGAAAAGGTTTATTATGCGTGCATATCGCTCATCCGTATGACCAACTTGACCGCGATGAACGGTTTTTAATCTCGTGAACACGTGTGTGTCGCCCGAGACTAAAACTACTTGTATATCCTGCCCCCCCCCCCTCCAACACTTTTCCTCTCCTCCCACTGTCCTACCCTTTCCTATTATCACTACACCAGCCTTTCTATCCTTTATCCCCTTTCCCTTTGCGTATATAATTACTTGTATTTCATTCCTCAATTTGTCTGATGATAATGCCTTGCATCGAGATAATGGTCGTCTGACAACGTATACTTTCGTAGATTTGCAGTATTATATTGACCCTCATCACGAAGTAAAGAATAAAAGAAAACGATCGTGACGATAAAGGTAACATCGCAAAACAAATTCAATTTGGGAAAAAGTATAGTGATTTTAAAGTAAATGTGATACATGTTACATATGGCCGACGGAAGCTCAATGCATAAGAACAGCTTGAAATGCTAAAAAGAATTCGTGACCCTGATATAAATCTCACTGACAAATGTCCGTAGCCCACCAATTTCCCTATACTATCCGCTATTCTAAAGTAAGCTTTCTCTTTCTTCCTCCCACTCCCTCTTTCACTCACTGCTGGAATACGTATAAGTGGACTTTTGTACCTGGTGATGATACTTAAGCTTAGGATTCCGGGTCTTGGTGAATAGCGTTACTTCTGTGTTTTTGTAAAAGCTTCCTCTCGGTTATAAATATTGAAAAGTGAAGACCTTATTTTTATACTAATTATTACAAAGTAAAGACTTTATATTAGACAAATATTTTATTTTTTGTGGTCACTTATTGCATAGTTGTACAAAAGCTTCCATGGCAACGAGTATAGGAGTATACGAGTATGGCTGCATGTGTCACTTTTAGTTGACGTTTCTTCTTTGTTGCAGGAAGCTTCTTCAGGTCTCTCTCTTTAATCTGAAGACGCACCTTGTATGAGAGAAGAAACGTTGTCAACTAATTTGACAAACCCAGCTTCTCCTAAAGCCATGGTATCCGATTGTTCATGGAACTGCGGAGGCCATCGCTAAAACTACGCTGCACAAAGTGTTGCTATCAATTAAATAAGCCTACTTGCCTATAGATGAGAAGAGAGATGTTGAATACAAAGGGAGAGTGGTATTATGAGAGGGAGTGAGATGAGGCGGGAAGAGGCGTAGTAGGCGGTCCGGGAAAGTGTGGAAGCTCTCGTTGGCTGTGACGTCGTGTGTGTGTGTATACCCTTGCATGCCTGCGTATCGGCGTGCGTGGCATGCGGTCGAAGAGGGACAGGGAGATGGGTTTGGTGGGGCGTTGTCGTGCGTTCATGCTCTGCCCGAGTGACCGGTGCGTGCTAGAGGCCTCACCGCGGCCGCCCGAGCCTTTCCGAAGGGATGCGGGAGACAGTGGGCGGGCCGCTCTCTATAGCCTTCCTCTCTCCGCTCGCCTCATCCTTTTTTGTGTGTGGCACCGCACATGGTTTCACTATGCAAGGGGAGTGGATACAGCGTGTGAGAGAGAGAAAGGCACAGATAGGAGCAAGGGAGAGAGAGAGAGAGAGAAAGAGAAAGAAGGGGAATCTAGAGAACAAAGCGTTGCCCATTAAAAAAAATAAAGCAGAATATTATTCACAAGCTTTTGTGACGCCATTGCGGCTATCCTTTAAATGCTATGGACCGGTGAGGCAGAAGGTAGATGAAAGGAGAAGAGAAGTCGGAGGGGGAAAGAGGTGGTTCAGTTTTATTTTTCGCCACAATAAAAATAATGTGCATAAAATTGGAGTTCACCCTGGGTTTTAGCCGGCGTTTTTCGGTCAGGGTCCGAAATAATAAATGTTTAACCTCTGCAAATTAGAATTAAATGTGGCAAATTCATTGCGGGATAAGATGAGGGAGACTAATGATTAATGCATAATTCTTCTCTGCGATATTTCCTGGAATGCAAATGGCTTCGTCCTGGAATACGCTCCCTCCATTTCAAATGCTACCATTCGCCGAAGTGGCCTTTAAAAAATTCTTCTCCTTCTTTTCCAATTCTCAGAGCGTAGATCTAGGTATAAAGATGGTCTTTTTTAGAAAGTCAAGCTGTTCATTCCAACCCAGAGAATTTGAAGTGCCTTTACCAACACTAATGCTCGCTTCAAATGAATTCATTTGAAAATGATTTTGCCTGTGACACAAAATTTTACTTTTTGTGTAGCATCACTTATACTAATACCCGCTTCAAACATAAAATGTACAGCGTATTAATATAAATAATTGGAAGTAAATCTGCATAAGATTTAATAGTCATTAATGCTTAAAATTATCTAAACAGATTAGAACTAGAACGCTACTGAAGAATAAAACGCATTACAATAGCACTCCTAATACAAGAAGGAATAGAGTTTAACTTACAGCTTGGTTATCTTGAATTCGAAAAAAAATGAAAATTGTGGCCAATAAATTTTGGAAACGGAATTCTCTCAACTGTCCTGTAAGTAAACTTAATTGTGTACCGCCATCAATTTAATGCACATTGAGGGCCTAGGGTCAAACTTACCTGCAGAAAAGAGGTAATATAAAGGCATATAATGTGAGTTCATGCCACTGAGTTTTCTTTAGATTTTCTCGGAATTATCTGGACAAAATTAATTCTGGATAATTTACGACGGGGAGTAAAGTTAGCATCATGTGGAGGAAAATCTGTCTTCGTACGATTTTAATTATGGTCATCAAAAATGAAATACAAGAAAAGTGAAAGATAGATAACTAAATTTACTATGTGAGGTCCCCTTTTCCATCAAACCCTTTGGCACATCTTACATAAAAATGATATATAAGGTATATATACAGGTGATACAATACATACGGGATGTTTCTGAAGAAATGTGCAATACTTCTGGATGAGGTAAGGGAGATGACACTCTCTTTTCGGAGCCAGTGCAACACAAGCATTTTGTCGGTAGTTTTTAGCATTCACAATGTTAGAGCCAAAAGCTAGAGTCATCCACGAACAATAGTTTAGGAAATTTATACTATAAATATAGACATTTAACATCCTGCCGTTATCTACGTTTATCAATCTTAATTTTTAAGATTATATATAAGTTCACTGAATACTAAGTTTAAAAAAATTATGCTTAGAATTACTCTTACTTTTGGGATATAAAAAAAGTTATCGGGTGTAAAAAATAGAAATTTTACTTCATTTTTATGCTTGGCAATACGATTTTTATATTTATATGTGTAACATGGTAACGTTAAATCTGTCCTCGATGTAATAAATTCTATTGAATTCCGCACTTCATTTCAGATATATCGAAGGGATTAATCACTACAAAAACCTCAACGCAGCTGTTTTATAAACGAAAAGAAAAAAATCCTTCGTTAAAATAAAGATCCTAAAAGAAGAGTATATTTTGCATAAATTGTCAATTATAGACGCAGCAATTCGTTGTTTAAAAAGATGATTGACTCTTTTTTTCATACTAACCTTGCTAAACTGAACGCTTCATTGATTTTTTGGATTGGTTGTCGATCCTATGAGAATTCAAGTGGAAAGCATATAGAAAAGTCAACTTTCCATCCGATTTGGCATATTCCGGTTAAACCTTCATAATGATTCTTTAATTTACTATACGTAAAAGTCACCCTAAATACCTTAAGATTTATTTGATGGAAAGGCTGTTGCCGATCACCTTGCACCGTTTTCGGACCTGCAAATATCTGACTCAAAATTGTATTTTCTTGAGTTTGTCAATACCAACGTGACAAAAATTCATTTCCCTTCGCTTGCATACAATTTGAGCATTTAGTCCTCTGCAGGTGAGTGAGAAAGAGGAAATTGCCGTAGTGGTAGGTTAGCCCTAGAGCAAGTTGGAGAAGTAAAACTAAGTGTCTCAAATTTTCGCATTCAAAAGTATAGCGCAAATTACTGTAAAGCGTAAATTTCATGACCATTGGCTTCAAGATCTTCCACAATCTTCGACAATTTCCTTTTTTCCGTTTCATTTGAGTTACCAACGAAACTCATTGTCAGTTCCGAAGAGACGTTGTAAATTCAAATACAACTCTGGTTTTTGGTGCCTTAAGAAAACACCCGTTTTTTGTGGAATGTAATTTGCAACAGGGGTCATGTGTAAAGGTTGGTTGGGAATAATCGTACTCTCTCCGTAATTAACCAACTAAATGAACTTTTTATTTTCTTCTTCAATTGTGCTTAAAATTGTATCCGTGTAAATGTCCATGTATATTTTTAAGTTTATTCAATCTGGCTAAATAAAAGGCCTTGGGAAAAAACCTTCGTTCAAAATATGTATCGTCTTTCTACTTTACACAGCGAAACTCACTCTTAAAAAACAAAACACTTTGTGGTGGAAAGAGGAGTTCCTGGAAGTTTACTACAAACTATCTTCCCAACCTTCAGAAATTCCGCAGAAATTTTCATAAAACACTATGCGTAACATATAATAGTGGCACACCTGTATACCGACTATATAATATGAGGGCAACTTTTACTCGTTGCTATAGAGCTAAAAAGTGTTTTAAATGTATATGAATTATGTAAATAGAAATGAATTTTTAGAATTGTGACAGCGTGTGTGAAAAAATTAGGTCGCGAATATCAACTTTCTTAGTAAATGCCACGAATTTGAGCACCAATGTGCTGGATCATGCAATCATTAGCCATCTAACCATTCAGGCCAAAGAAATTCAGAAGAAAATATTCATTACTTGTTGGATAGCAGCTATGCATAGGCTATCAATAAATGAAGCTAAAGGGAAGAAGCTAAATTTTTATAATTCTTTTACTGAAACAAAAAATTGCCTAAGGTAAATAAGCCAATTGAAGTGGAATTAGAATAATTCTTCAAAGAGATTGACTGTGCAGCAAAAGCGTAATCAACACTTTTATTTCATTTTTCAGACTTCAATAAACACCAAGAACTTTAAAGAGTTTTAAAAATTTTACTGTCACATAATAGATTAAAGCATACTTGATTGTTTGATCAATTTGATGATTAAAAGGGTTTTACTTCCATTCCTTACGATATTTTTATTCTTAAGGAGTAAGGAATAACTTGGAATTGAAAACATTCACTTAAAAAAACCTTTCTTAGTTGTACCTCGATAAACTCATTATTAATATCAGTATTCATTTTTATATGACTGGTAATTTCAGGAATTATTAAGCCGGAAAAAATAAACTTTAAAGTTCCTTAGGCCATCTTAAAAAATGCACAGGATATAAAAATAATCAAGTGAAGGGACTGAAATATAGGTGCACTCCGCTTTGATTTTGTAACCGGGCCCTTTCTATCCTGCCCTTCGGAAAGATTTGGATTCCATGTTTTGTATGCTGTATTCTTGGTGAGAGAAGTAGATTAAAATAAAAAAAACAGATATTTTAGTAATTTTCTTCAAATTTCTGAAGTTTTCGCTGCACGAGAGTACCTCATTTCAAAAATTCAATTACTTTTTACATTTGTGATGTAATTACTCAAATATCACTTAGTTTTTTTGTTTGATTATTGTTTTATAGATACATGTTCTCTTTAATTGTCTACAAGAATTTGGCCAAAGTATATGTATTTAGATTTTTGATCAAAGCATTACATATTTGCATCTTCCTCTTTGTAAAATTATGTTGTATCCAGATGGAGTAAAAAGAAACTGCTGCGGGCATTTTAAACACTTTCAAACGCTCCAATAATCGAGGAACTCTTTGGTCATAAAATGCTCATTCAATGCATTTCGGACAGAGAGATAGAGAGGGGGAGAAGTGATACGATGCTCCATTTATAGCAATCTCCTTTCAGAACTTAAGGCCTCAATAGATTTTGGAGCGATTTGCGAGGCCACGAGTGGGACGTATTCATTCTCGCATGATTCTTTTCAAAGGCTAAAAATAAATATGCGACAGCCCCGGGAGCGAGTGAGTGTATTATTTTTTTAGCTGTTGCTCCCTTTTTCTTCCTCTACGTTTTCATATCACTGCCAGCTGAATTGGATTGAGCCAAGGCCGTTCGGATTCTTTCGAATGAACTTTGATTTCAGATAGGGAGCAGGAGAGGGCCCTCAGGGAGAATGGGGAAACAAAAATGAACAAAAGAAACAGGGGGGGCGAGGAACACGGATTGGGAGGAATAAATAAGCAAGAAAAATGGACGACTGTCGAGAAAGTAGGTTACTGTTTTCAAGTATTACATACAGGGCGTTGCAGGGCTTCGTAAGAGTCTTCGATGAGAGAACGAGAGAGAGTTAGTATTCTCAGTCTGGGAGGTTTTAATGTTAGGCAGTGGTTGCGTCCGCAGTAAAAAGGGGAGTGATGCGTTCTGGGGGTTGGACAGAAGAGGTAGAATGTTGGAAAATGAGGCGGGGGAAAGCAGTGTACGTTGACGAAGAATGAGTGAGTGGCACTGTATTTTATTTCCAAGGGAGTTGCAGAGAGAGGATGGGATACGGTGAGGAGAATGAGAAGAGTATAAAGAAGAGTGGGTGGCATAAGCAATGAATCCCTCCTCTTTTATTCCCCTTCATCAGTACCTCCTTTCTCCTCCTCTTTTTCTCTCCCCATCTCTTTCTCTTCACTGCCTGGCGTCTTCTTCTCCCCTCGAGGTGCCTCCGAATTCAACTCCCGTCCCTTCACACTCCTTCTCCGCCCAGACACTAACACACCTCTCCCGTTCTCTCCCCCCTCCTCTGCGCTCACCTTATTTTCCAGCCGTCTGCCTTCCCGGAGCAGCCATTTCCTCGTCAGACACGAGTGTTTATCTTGCGGAATATTTACCTTTTACCCTTCTCTCTCTCTCTCTTCTTCTCTCCCCTTTTGCCAGTGTTCATTTGTTTTCGCGCCGAAACGAAAGGCAGGAGATGAGGAGAAGCTGCATTGATGTGCTTACGAAGGTGTGGTGCAAATGCGCGCTCGAAAAGTTTTTGAGTTTGGATCTTTAGTTACAGGCGTCAAGTAAATGTTCTCGTTGAATTGCGAGAAAAATTCAAAAATTGATTCTTCCATCCATCATTTTCAAGAAGTAATCCATCCCAGCAACCTAATCATTACCTCCATGATATATGCGTATTAATCTAGTATACGGTAAAAAGCATCCTGTGTATTCGTACAAATTTACAAGTTTAAATCCCATATGGTGTGAATAGCCGTCTCGTATACCTAAGTGTGCGAGTACTTACAAATTTTATGTCTATAATCCATTGCAATATGCTCCACGTGCATGCACAGTCTGTGTATGCATGAGCACATGCATAGTGTGGCACTTAGTGTGATCCCTCTTTCTGCATGCATGTCTTTATCAAAAGTAGTTACATGCGTTAGTTGTTTTGAAATACATTGTTGGAGTATTATAAATCTGCTCCATGTAATACTTTTTGCGTTTATATAACTAATGACACAATCATTTGAGCTGAATATTTCACTTAAAGAACTCTATAACGTAGCATTCAAGGACCTCCAAGTCCTCCCTATCACTTATGTCTGAATTGCTTTATACTTGCAAATGGAATTTATTATCCTTGTATGTATTTCTCCTGAATTAAACAGCACATTGAATAAAACTATTGCGTGCCTCTGCAATCAATATTCTACGCTCTATAAGAAGTGGATTAATTATGGTATCACTTGGTTAGTTATACTGCAATTTCTGATATCTGTTCTTTCAGAAATATCTTTTTAATGGCGCTAAAATAAAATACCGCTAAAAAATATTTAATGCAAAACATTTGATGATGAAAATGGATCGTAAAAAATTCAGATAGAAATGCAAAAGCGGTAGATTTTTTGTTTATTCTATGCGGATGATGGCTCTCCACATGTTTTCCTGAAAATTCATAAAAAGTTTTGACTGATTAATTTTTTTCAAATCTTAAGGTTACTCTGTCGATGACGGTATATTTTATGCTTGGCGTTGGCCGTACAAATCAGTTACAGATAGATTATAACCGAAACATTTCCATGCAAACAAATATGATGGTTTCTATTTAATCCCCGAACGGAAATAATAATTGCTGTTATAAAATATAGTAAATAACACAGTTTTCATTTGTCTTCATTCCCGAATTTAAATAAGCACTCGTAATGAGGATGCCCTGCACGTGCTCTTTTGTAACGGTCAAATACATTCCCCTATGCACGGTCTCATGATAAAAATCCTAATGGATACAATTCCCTATAAAACTTCATGGCCCGAATAGTATACACGTTTTGAGAAACACGGGGAAAAAAATGTGTTGATATTCACATCTGATTTAATTCCCCTTTAATCCGAGGCTTTCGGAGCCTGGCTGTGGATTGTGTGTTTGGGGGACAGAAGAGGGACTCGGTCACATGATATTCCCATTTACACATTGGTACCTCTCGCGACCGCCCTTTCCGCCCGTCCCCAACTTCCGCCCGCCTCTCTGCGCCACCCTCCGCCCCCTCCCCTCAAAAATCCCTCCCAACACCCAACCCCATCGCCCACCCACCCTCGCGCTGAACTTTTCGTCGCCCACATCGACGCTCTACTTGAATTAGTCCGCGACCATTAAGTCGTTAGTTATTCTAGTTGGTAATCATTGCGAACGTAGAATCCAATATTGGATCCCCCAAACCTTTACCCTGGATTTGTCCCTCTACCAAATCCTCCCCCTCAACCTGTTTTCTCTTTTTTTCTTTCCCCTCCCGCGAATCGAAATAATGAAATGAAACAAGAGAATGATAATAGAAATGAGTGCCTGACCCGGACACGAGGGGTTTCACTGCCGTCGACCATTGCCCGCCCCCCCCCCCTCCAGCCATCGCACCCTTCGCTCCTCGCAAAGCGAGGGGGGGGGGAGTGTAACCAGAGCAGGTGCAGGAGTGAATAAATTATTTTATTTTTATTTAGGAGGGGATGGAAGATTTTTTTAAAGGGAAGGATGGTGAAAAAAATTCATTGGGCAGAAAAAAAGAAACATGAGGAGGGAACCCCGACGCCGCAGTCATTTTGTTAGTCTCCGATCCTTTTTTTTACATTCGGGTCATTCCCCAAAACTACGTAGTCAAATGTCTTCCTTCATTTTATCTCTCTCCAAATTCTCCATTCCCTCTCCTCTTCAGTCTGGAGACTTCTCTTTCCACGCGCGTCCGTCTCGTTTGTTCTCTGGTCCAGAGAACTTTCATCTCCCTCCGTTCACTTCGCTCTCGGTTACCCCTTCGTCATTCCCCAGTGCATTCCTCTTGATGTCCCGTCTTCCATTTCTCTTTCTCCCCGCCCTTCTCTTTTCTCAATCATAGCGCATACGCTTTCTCCCCTCTCTCTACCAGAAACATGACAAACACGATGATATTCGCTCCGTTCACCAGTCGGATTGAAACTCGGATTGATTATTTTTATTCAGCACACTTTCCGAGTTTTCAATGTTATCATTCGCAATTTGAGGCAATGGACTACGTTTTCCTCTTTGAGTGACTCGTAGTTATAGATTGACAGGGGATCAACTTTAACAAATTGGGTTTCTGCTGATCAGGAGAGTTTTCATTGGCAGATTGACTGAGTCCAAGGCATCTCATTTTAAAATAAGTATTAAAAGCTTAAGAAATATGGAATCTAGCATTCCTGATTATAGTTTGAGATAATTTCAAATTTAAATGTCCTAGTATTCTATAAGTGACCGTAATGACCCGTCAACATTTACACTCAGCAAATGCTAGTGTTACAATTTGTTTAAGCATCATAAGTTCCCAATTTTATGTTTTATGAAAACAAATTCCCAAAACTCTCTTCTAGCAGACAAGAAACTTGAGGAAAGTTATAGGAAACAAGACAAGTACACTTCTTGTGACTTTTTCTCTAGAATGGAGAGAATGTTTCCTGTTCCGTTCTAGGTATATAGAAAAAGTACTTGATAGGCTGGCCGCTAAAATAATACACTGCTGAATTTTCTGTTATGATAAGCGGAAATCTATGAACCTTATAACTATGTTTAAATTTTGTGCGATAGATTAATGTGAAGTTCTTCATGATCGACTCAGTTGTTTAGAATTTGCTATCATCTACCGAAGTCAATATGGAAAGTTTTCTGATCGTCATCTTTCATCAATGCCTTCAAAATTCCGCTTTGTCTCCATTCTCAAACTATTTTCATTAACGAAAGTATACATCTTAATCACTTAAGGCCACACTCACACAGAATTTCATTAACATCTCTTATTGTGGAAACTTATTTGACCTTCTTTTGCCAAATAATTTTATTTGTTTACTTAAATAGGGCATGCTTTTTCGCGGAATTTCGCCAGTTGTTCCTAAGGCAGACCGTTTTGTCATGCAAGGCTTCAGTTGCGTTATGAGAGCTCAAAGTACGTAATTGATAGAGCACAAAGACTAGGTAATTACTTAGGTCTCTAAACTAATATCTTATTTTGTAATGGATTTGTTTCACCCCTAAATTAATTTAATATACTCATTACGAAGGGTAACTAAAAACTTATTGCAGAGCATTTTTTAAAAGGTCTCTATCTAAATTGATATTTATATGAGATAAATATACTTATTCAAGAAAAAACTTTCAGAAAAACCTTTAGTTTAATAAAAAATAAAACCTTCACTTTGTGAAAAATTCGATCCATGGGTTCCTAGCTAATTTAATTCAAATTTTATAAATTCCTTGGCTGCCTTTTCATTTCTACCGATTTAGTTTTACGCGGGATATCTGTGCCAGAATGAATTGTTGTTTAAGATGTTCCATTTCGTTTAAGTCCTTTCATTTTCCGTGCCTAAATCTACTCGTAGAGATTATGTGGCTTCAGAAACAGTGTAGTTTTTAATCAATTTTTTGCCCACATTTAGACTCATACATAAAATACTTCCATTTTCTTGGGATTTTTAAAATCCGTCACGACTCAATGATAGAACAGAGCCCTTTTTTTAGATATGCAATATTCACTTATAGTTTCTCTCACAAATATAAATCTCGCATCATCCCAGCTCTGCCTAATATATCAATCCCTTATTAATTTAATTAATCCGATTAATGCTTTATTTGGCGATTATCCGGGCCATCACAATGTCTATCATTAATATGCGCCTGTTAAATTGGACATTTCCATAAATCATCTACTCACTTATGAAGTTTGCCATTATTTTTCATTAAAATTAGAACTTGCATTGATGGATGTTTTTGCATATGTGCATAAAATAAAAATTTTATTGATTGTCGATGACCCTTAGTTGATTTTATAAGCAAGTATTGTTGCTGTAGCATCTGTAATATGGAAACAAGTCGGTACTCATTATGCCTTGGCCTCTTCTTTAATTTGAAATAATTAATTGTCCCAGGGTGGTGGAATTCCCACAGTGAACGGTTGTGAGTTGTATGAATCAGACTACAACAAGCGAAGATAAAAATTATTATATTTACTTCTTTAACAATAATTGACTTAAAGAGCTAATTAAGTTGTATGTCCAGTTGAGTATTATTATAAATCCCCAACAATTGACAAGTTTGCTGGTAAACCTTATACCTGTCCAAAAAAGCATATTTATTTCATTATTATTTATGGAGATGATTGTATGAATAAGCAATGTTCACTTCAAGTAAACCGTCATTTGAACTGGAGTTCGGACATGGGCACCGCGTCACATGAAAGTCCTGGAGTGTGATTTTTTTCATTTTGAATATATACTTAAATACAAATGTTAATGCTGCGCCTAAAATACCTGGAGTTTAACGTTTAGAAACATTTTTTGTTATAGAAATAAACCAATTTATGAGTATTTGTCTTAAACGTTTTCATTTTCACGTATGTAGACTGTGGGTCATTGCACTCTCTGGAGGTAACCCTTGAGGTTGATTAACTCTGAGGAACTGATAATAATTCAATTATTCGTTTCGTGGGCTAACCTAAAAAAAAATGTAAAGCTAAAGATAAAAAAAGGTCAGTTGTAAGAGTGTCTCAAATATTGCTTGTCAGCTATATAATAGTAATGATTGTTTATATGTGTATTAACATGAACTTCTCTCCTTCTCCTTTCAGGTAGGCATCCAATGGATGGGATCTAGATGAAAATAAGTGTAGAAGTGCATATGAAACTAAGGTTGGAAATAATGAAGAATACTCATGAAAGAACTGATGATGTGAACATGTAGAAGTCCTATTAGGACCAGGAACAAAGTTCAAGTTGGTATGAAACCCTTATTTGCATACAATTTCATGAAATATATCCGTACATATAGTCACGTGTTACTGCGGTTGTTATTGCTATTTCATTTTCTTTGATAAAATTTGAACAAATCCATATCTACATTCCCATTACGCTGTTTTCTATGGAAGTAGGCTCAATGAAAGTGGTTAATTATATGTATTGATAAACTAATTATATTTACGTATCCCTGTTATAGAAAGTAAATAGATGCATTAACCAGTTGTGGGTGCTCTGATCTATTTTTAACCATCAAGGGCGTTATATGTCTTTCTCTTTGCATCGATGGCTTCACGGATAGCGCTTTCTCCAATATCTGTCACGAGAAAGATGGCATTCGTGTCATCGAAAATCGCGAATTATTAACTGCAAGGAGATTCAATTCGGTTTGGAGAGCTTTGCTCTCTTCTAGCCTCTGGGAAGGTTTCCCCGCCTCAGGCTTTTTTCCCAGTCATTCAACTCCACTGATTTCCCTTTGGTAATTTCTGCCGCGCTTTCCACCCCTAAACCTTTGTCTAGCACCCCAACCCCATCTTACAAGTAGCCATTCTTGTGATCCCGAGTCAACAGTTTTGGAATCCAGCGCAAGCGGAATACAAAGGATCATATGTTCAGTAGTCGTTACATTTACATATGCACTCGACATTTTTGGGAATTGTACTTGAAGTTCATCAACGGTTTAACGCCTGTCCATACGAATATTATATTCAACGTTAAGGAGAATTTCTTTACAGACGACAGATGCGCGTGTTAATTACAACTTTTATTTTAGTCATAGACTAAACGAACTGACGAATGTTCACGGCAGCCTCACTTTCTCCGTTCAAAAAATTGGTAGTGGAAAAATAGATTTTAAATGGACTTGTCCATTTACTTCTTTTGCAGTAAGGGCCTCATCCGTCTTCTGTCACTTTCAGGACCGTGTTTATCTTGAAATGAACTCACGTGAGAGCGCCCGAAAGCCTTATATATTCCGAAGCCAGTTCATGAAGGCCCAATCCCTCTCCTTTACCACATCGAATATCTCTCTCACCAAATACATTATCCCTCCTTATCCCTCGAAAACTCTACCATTGCATTTGGCCGAAAAGAATTAAAAAGGGGTAGGATATAAGTAGCAGGGTACGCTGCATATTGTCGTCATTTTAGAGTTGCATCTCTTGGCAGGTACGAGGGATTGTCGGAAACCACAGATAGGTCTGGACCAATGGAAATAAACGATGTATTTAGCTGTTGACGTGTCTCTTAGAGTTTGAACGAAAACATATTGAAATTACCTTTCTTGTGACGACGTTGGCCTCTCACTATGGACACCAGAAAATGATACCTCTCTCCTAAACTTGAATCATGCTTCTTTAAGGGCCAATCGTCTTGAGTGAGGAGGTTATGGATAATGTGGCGTGGAGAGAGACGGAATGGCTAATGGGGTTGAAAGGGAAGAAAGATGCGACAGAGAGTGAACTAAGAGATGCCGTTGTGGGAATCTGTAATGCGAGGGGAAACGAAGGAGAATGAATTAAAGATGGTTGCGGGTGAGGAGGCAGGAATCTTTGGGGACGAGGAATCAAGCATATTCCAACTGCCTTAATCTCTACCGATGGATGTTATATTTGTAAGCAAAAATCCGGTTGGAAAAGAAACACTTGTACACTGAATGCATTTAGCTTGCAGAGGTTTTAATGCTAGTGATTAGAATAATTACAGTTAAAAGGAGTTAAAGATTAGACTGCAAACTATTCTTTCAATTGAGGGTCGCCATTAACCGAATGCAATGCTAAGCGCGTCTTCAGGTTTTTCTGCTGGACTTTAAATCCCTTATACTGGCATGCAAATGGGTGCTAACATCCATTTTGCCACATCTTACAGTGATCCTAACTCGAAAAACGTTTTTCAGTCCGGAAGTTGAAACTTTGCATATTCACTACCAATTGATCGCTGCATGTGATGTCACATTAAAGTGTTCTTAGTTTTCACGAGTTAACAATCAGCAGCTATTCAAAGTTTCACAATTTTTGTGAAAAAACGTCGGTTTTTGATTCTCTCAGAAGACCTCTGATTTCAAACTTTTTCAGAACTGCCTACAAACATCATATTAAATAATTATTTTATTTATTCCATTAATAAAATATTTCTTTTAATTGTAATTTTTGTCTTGTCCTTCCTGACATATACACATCCCAGGGGTCCCCACCTCCAGACGATCCGATTGCGGGACTATTTTACCGGGAGGAATCATGCTATATATAGAGCGCAAGACTGCACCTTCTAGGGAGACTATTGCGGGGATTTTTCCATTACCTTCCACATCACAGTACCCTGGCATATTTCGTGAGCTTTCTCTCTCTCGCACGGAGCTGTGGCTGTTGATCCCGGCCTGATCTTTTCGATCTGCGCCATCAATGCCTTCTGCTGAGACTGCTGCCTCTCAGTAGTGGAGTAGCATGGGAATATTATATTAAATTGTTTTTTTCATTTGTCATTTGCATTTTATTTAGATTTTCAACCATACAGAATAGTGGGTACATTATTCACCTGTTTTATTTATTTAAGCATGAAGGAATTTACTTATACGTCTAAATACGCCGAGTAACGCATTTGTAATACTCTTTAAAGCATTTAAGTGTTTATGCGAAGAGAATTTTTGTGGCCAATTGTGTCCTAAAAACGAAACATTTTTCAATGGGGAAGCGTGGACGATTCCGCCTGCCGGGAACTGGGCGCCGATGGGACGTGCCTAGTTAGTTGATACGCTACTGACTTACAGTAGTTTTATTGGCAACATTAGAAAATTATGCCTAATAAATTGAACATCCACGTATATATCGCAAGACTCCCATCATTTAAGGTGGCTAACTCCTTAGAGAACGGTCTCCTGGGAAGACAGGCCTTGCGAAAAGCGTCCTTTTAAAAAACTGTCACCTCATGCTCGGTGTGTGTGGATTATTTCTAGAAAAAGAATATTGACCTTTATTGGAAAGTCCATAGGAATACAGTTTTTTTAGCTGTGAACATATAGGCACGTGTGGTTTAAGAAAATATTTGCTTCTCTGGAATTTTTTGGCTAAGCATGCGAACAACGCATTACATGTTCATTGAGGAGGACGCAATATTTTTTACCAATATCCACTGTTAATTGATGCATCTTACAAATTACAAATAGTAACATTAATGTTACTATTTCTCGATCCGAGCTGAGAGCCACAGCTGAGAGAACGGTGTATAATGACCGTTATCTCAGCTGTAGTTTTTTGCAATATTTAGTGATGTAACAATACTTCCTTTACTACCATTATAATTATATGATTTTGAGATTCTGACTCTTCACCTTCATTTATTGTAAGTAATCTTATTTATATGCATGCATAAAATAATGGCAATCATCGAAATAAGACTTACTTTGTAGTATAAAAATGATAGAGGTTCGACACAAAGTCTTTAATGAAAAAAAAGGATTGGATTGGATTTTTGGGGAGGCATCCGATAGCTAAGGTCATTCGCGCCATAGAGGATAGGTAAGAAAGAGGAATGGTGATTAGGTACCCGGCGTCGGCAGTAGCCTTTTCTTAACGAAAGGCGCCAAGGGGACCACGGTTTAACGTCTTATCCGACAGACGGAGCACCGTACTTGGAAGTGCCCCCCACAAGACACTCAAGTAGGGATCGGGTTTCCTCTGAAAAATATCCTCCTCTGCAGGGATTTGAACCCTGGCAGTGCGCATGGTTAGCCAGTACTCTAGTCACCACACCAACCCAATCCCCAAAGAGGTAGTTAGTGAATTTTCTAAATTATATTTGTAAGGATGTAAAGACACGATAGAGGGTAATTGTATTATCGTGGACCACAGCTTTTGAGATCATTACCTGAAGAAGTGTGTAGCTAGGTGTAATACGATGGGTAATTTTTAAATATAAGTGGTTAAACGCCGTCGTTGGTTTTCTGTACATTCTACTTTGACGCTTATCGAGTACTTCAACGATTTCTCTTCAGTACTTTCGCGGATTTTGTATTCCATTATGACCAAATAATAAAAATTGACGCAATTATTGTCACCCTATGCAGTAACCTGGAGACAAACCATGCTAAATTATTTTTTAATTTCCTTATCATTATTTGACGGAAGGAAATAAAAATTTGATACATTCAATGAGCAATGAAAAATAAGGGAAACAATCAGTTAGTTATCTTCTTACTCCGCAGAAGCACTCTCATGCGTAGTATCCTTGACTTAAGGGCTGGAATGCGACAGAGCGGTCTCGGCGCTGCTTGATGAAATGACCTGGATTACTTTAGCAGGGCAAAGAGTGTAATTGGCCACAGAGGATATTTCCCAGTCTTAAATGCTGGAAGAATCAGGTCAGGATTTGTAAGTGATTATCTAAATACATTTAAAGTCGCTTCTATCTAAGATCCAAATGTAATCATTTATGTCATTTGTCCGAGAGAAGTTTAAATAAAATGGAATACCATTCCCAATTTCGATGAATTAATTAAAAATTAGGAAAATTAGTACTATCTGGCTTAAATAAAAGCAAAAAACTATTTTATGAGGTATTATATTCAATCATATTGTTTGGTCTTGCTACAGTTTCATTGAAAGCCAGTAGTTGTGGAGCCGATTGGATGGGAGTTTGGATATTTTGATTTGGACAATTTCATCACTATTCATACGTCCTGTCAATGTCGTGCTCCTTTCAGTGAACTCATAGCTTATTCATATTCTACATACGCTTTGAAATTAGCATCTGATGGAGTTTGAATTGGCCATTCATTTGTTTCGCTAAATACGATTTTTTTTATTTTTTACTGTAATTAGAGAATTTGATTCTACTGTGCGGGGCTCAGCCCCCGGTGGGCAGAAAATACTCCACCGCGTCATCGAAAATACGGTTTCGTTCTCGGGGACGCAGTTAAAGGTTAGCATTCTTTCAGATTTAGAAGGCCGTGAAGAATATCGTGTACAAATAACTTGGTGCATTTCGGTGTAAAAATACACTATTATCCAACTGAATTTTTAAAAATTGGTAAAATAAATGTACACCCTTTTGTTTTGCAGAAAATGTAAGTATAATGCAAATGATAAAAATTATATTTATTTAAAACAATAAGTTGAAAACAGCATTTAATAAATTTTTACACCATATTTTGTTGTCAAGCAGTAATTGGTACGGAGGTGTCCACGGTGATTTATTGAGGTCAGTTTATTCGGGTTTTTCCCGCGTTAAGGACCTGACGACGCTAGCTCTAATGTTAGCGAAACAGTTGTCCGTTAATATGAATCAATGTGGGGAAAACCCGCATAAACTGACCTCAGAAATGCAACTGTTTGAATAAGAAGGTTTAAACAGAAAATAAATCATAAGCGTTAATCACGACGATTGTTGAATTTGGATCAGCTTTTCATAGATCACTCATCAAAACTAAGGAAAGTGAAATGCGACATCATATAAAGTAATTATTTAAGAGTAATCACGTTAAGTTTCAACTTCCGGTCTGAAAAGGAAAACTTGGAATTTTGGCAATCTTTTTTCAATTTCAGCCCATTACTTCGCGTCGCAGTTAAACTCTTGGCGAGCAGCTTTCTTTTCACCTAGCTTTTATGGCACCTCCGAAGTTCCAATTGCTGTCATCTCTTTCTCTTCACATGATGAACTAGTGAATATAGAAAAAGAAGCAGACTAAGGGTAGAGGACTAATCGTCAATTGCGATACGATCCGATGACACGCAAGATTTATTGTGAAATGATATGTATAAACACAATTCAAATAAAATTTTGATTTTGGTAGTATCCTCCATTTAACAGCAATAAGAAGAACAATTAAAATCAACTTAATAAACATTGTGTAATTAAAATATCGAAGGAACTCTCTTAGATGTAGTGTAAAAAAACCATGTATGTATACTTTTCATATTCCACCATCTTCGCTAATTATGGTGATGCTAAGATTCTAGTGTTGCTAAAATTCTAATACTAAGATTCTAGTGTCATTATGTCCTTAGCAGACGTCAGCTGCAGGAACAGTTATCTCGCTTAGAATCAGATCCGGTGTGTGGCGGCCTTAAGACATAACTATATTGTTGTACTGCTGGTAATGTTAATAATGATAGAGTATTACTGCAGTTACTCTCAATCTGGCCGTAATCGAAGGAATATTCTTTCTACTCTTTGTAAAAGAACTCCATTCTTATCCCACTTGAGATAAGTGTCCATTAAGTAGGTGTGAGAAGTATGTAATAACCTGAGGGTGGTTTAGATCAGTGGGTACCTTATATATTATTATTGTTATTATTATTAGTTGCGTATGGACCCTTTTTTTATTGGATCACGCTAAGCATTATGACTCATTTTTTAAGTTTCTTTCTTATCTTCCACACTTCTCTCATTCTTTCTCCGTGGATTCTCTTTCTCTCTTCCGTCCATTTTGTCCCTGGTTTTTTGGGACTTCGTTCTCTGGCATTACGTTCCACTGGTTTATCTTATTTCTGTAGGTGATTCTGTTTTCAATTTCCTTAGGGTCTATTTTTGCTTTTTCTAGATCACCTCTGACTTGAGACAACCATGGTATTGTTGATTTGACACCTTGTAAATATGTGATGACCTTTTTGATGAGTCTTGTCGGTGGGAGTCTATTGATATGTCCGAAAAATTGCAGTCTTCTTTTCCTGATATCCGCCGCAAGGTTGGATATCTTCTCCGTAGTTTTCCTGGAGTGCAGCATATACCCTTCTTCTGTTAATTTTGGGCCGAAAATTTTCCTCATGATTTTTCGCTCTTCCTTAAGTATGTTCTCCATATCTCTTTTTATATGAAGCGTAAGAGTTTTGCTTGCATATAGAACCTCTGGCTTGATTACAGTGTCGAAGCGTCTGATCTTTGTGTTTATGGAAATGCATTTCTTGTTATAAATATTGTAACACAACGCGGGCCTCCATATTCTTTTCCCACCGCGTGGGAGAAATAACAATTAAACACCCACCATGTTTAACTTTTCGCGGTGAAACAATAGGGAAACGGAGGGCAGAGCCAAAGCCGACAATGATGAATTGGGGAAGGGGACGAGTAGAAAATGCACGAGCGGAGATTGACAGCAGAGTTCTTGAAGGGAACGGACGTGTGGTGGGGGTTCTGTGCCATATTTCGGAGGAAGCGGACATTCAGCCGCGATACTGGGGCCAGAGAGAGAGAGACCCTGATACAGGACTACCATTCGTGCAGATGCTGTGATCACATTACGCCAGGACTACGGGTTCCGGAGGGTGTAAAGCTAGAGTGACACCAGCCACGTATCAACCTGTATTATCAACAAGAGCGTAAATATGGACTTTAATTCTGTATTTTAGATAAGCCATACAACCCAGTTGGGTACAACCCGGATTAGAGCTTTATGCTAGTTTTGTTTTATTTACATTGGAGTAATGAATGTTTAAAGAAGATATATGGCTTAATTCAAAGAAGTTGATTATCATAAAATGTTTAAAGATAAGTAAATCATTTGAAGTAACTGTATGAGGTGCAGAATATTACAATTGTCTGGGTCATGACCTTAAGTTAAAAGTAAAGATATTATATACTTTGTTTTTGTGTGTCTTGATTCAATGATATGATTTTGTCTAATCAATTAAATTGCTAGTTATCACGTATCGCATGTTGTTTTGTGTTTCTCATGTTATCTACCGCAGAGAAGGCTGGGGCAATTGGAAAAGGTAGGAGACCGTGGTTAATTTATCTCACATTTATTTTCCATTTTTGATACTCACCACGTGGGCATTTTGAGTTAACGATAATAGAGATTGTTTCCATTTCTGACCCACAACGTGGGGCTGTCGGGTTGCATTGTTAATATTTTACAATATTGTATGTCTTGCAATATGCCCTCTTCATTTTCTGTAATCGAGTCTTCTGTGCTAATTCTCTCCTCCTGTGGGTTCAAGGATCTCGCCCAGATATCTAAAATGTGTGACTCGATTTGTCTTGCCGTAATTTGTGTTCAGTACTTCGATGTCTAATTTTGAGCAGAAGAATTCGGTCTTTTCGAAAGACATCTGTAGGCTGACTTTCTCATTACATTCCTTGAGGACCTCTATTTGTTTGGCTGCTGTTGTTTCATTATCTGCGAGTATGGCTATATCATCAGGGAAAGCTAGGCATGAAATTTCTACGTCATCTTTGGGTCGTCCGAATCGTGTTGGTTTCCAATGTCCTTGGTTTTTCAGTTCTTTTTCCCACTCCTTTATAAAGTTGTTCAGGACTAAGTTAAAGAGGAGTGGAGATAGCCCACTCCTTGGCGTACTCCAGTTTTGATCTGAAACGGTTCAGAAATTTCACCCGTAAATTTTACTTTCGAGATTGTATCTGTCAATATCTGTTTGATCAATCGCGGTGTTTTTGCATCGAGTCCTAGTTCTTCTAAAATATTGCACAAAGATTGTCGGTCGATAGAATCGTACGCCTTCTTGAAGTCGACAAACGTGCATATGATCGGGGCATTCCTACTTGCTTTGTATTTCAGTAGTGCTTTCAGGTTGAAGATTTGTTCTGTACACGATCGACCAGGGCGGAAGCCTGCCTGGTACTCGCCAATTTTATGTTAGTTGCTCTTGTACTCTTTGGAGAAGACATGCTGAGAGGATTTTGTAGGGAACTTGTAACAGAGAAATTCCTCTGTAGTTATTCGTATCTGTTTCTGTGTCTCCTTTCTTGTGTAGTGGCTGGATAAGAGCGCATGTCCATTTGTCTGCAATTGTTCTGTTTTCCAGATATTCCCAATGATTTGTGTAAGTTCCTGTAGTGACTTTGGCCCGAGGTTTTTCAGTAACTCCGCAATGATGCCATCTTCACCAGAAGTCCTGTTATTTTTCAGTTTCTGTATGTGTCTGTGGATCTCTATCTCTGTTGGTGGTGATTCTGGGTTGATGTCGGTGCAATTTTCTTTGGGAAATCTTGTGCTTGGTTCGGGGCAATTGAAAAGATCAGATAAATACTGCGCTAGCACTAGAAAGTTTTCCTGATTTGTCAGTGCTAATTTTCCATCTTGTTTTCTGAAGCACAGATTTTGTGGTGCATATCCTCGGATTTGTCCGGCGAACGTTTTGTAGTAGTCTCTCATGTTGTAGTTGCGAAAGTTCTCTTCTATGGACTCTAGTTGGTCCTTCATATATTTCCTCTTAGTTGGCCTGATAGTTTTTGCGACCTGTTTTCTAGTCTCGTTAAACAACTCTTGACTTCCCGGGGATTTTTTTCTCTTGTACTCCAGAAATGCTTGCTTGTGTCTTGCCAGTGCATTTTCGCATTTCGAGTCCCACCACGGATGTTTCGTATTCTTTTTCAGGGGGATTAGTTCCTGTGCTTTCTGCATGATTTTTGTGTAAAGTTCTTCCCATGTGCTTGCCTTTTCTTTCTCCCATTCTTCTTTAATGTCAGATTTTTTGATCTTATTCGCGTCAAATTTCTGAATGTGGGTTTTCTTGCGGTGGATTCTTCTAGGGGTGAATTTAACTTTAATTCATGTCAGGTAGTGGTCAGAGTCAACGTTTGCTCCTCTCCGAACTTGGACGTCATGGATTTCTGTTTGCACTGGAGATGAGATCGCCACGTGGTCTATCTGGAATTTGCCCGTTTCCTGAATAGGTGATCTCCAAGTCTTCTGTTTTCGAGGTAATTTTCTGAGAGATGTGGACATGATCTTCATGTTATTCTATTGGCAGAGTTAGATTAGTTTTGTACCATTCTTGTTGGTGAATTTGTGTGCAGGAAATTTGCCACGGCTTTCTGGTAGATTTTTTCTCTGCCAAATTGTGCGTTGAAGTCGCCAAGTAGAATTTTGATGTCATTCTTTGGGGCCTTGGCCATCAACTTCTCTAGTGTTGCCCATAATTTTTCTGTTGATTTGGGATCTTTTTTGTTGTCTCCATTAGTAGGGGCATGTGCATTGAAAATAGTATATTTCTTATTAGCACACTTTATGCGCATTGTCATCACTCTGTTGTTTATGGGGGTCACTTCCTTGATGGAGTCGACAATCTTTTTGTTCACCATAGATGCCACGCCCAAAATTGGTGCGCCTTTGGCGATTCGTTTTTCTGTCTTGCTTTTGAATGTGCGGTAGTACCCGTAATCCACCGTGTCTTCATCTGTGATGCGTGTTTCCTGTAGAGCCAGTATCAGTATCTTTTGTTTGCCAAGTTCTGATGTGAGGTTATGCAATTTTCCCGGTTGAATTAATGTGTTAATGTTGAAGGTGCCAATGTATGTGGATGTTTTATGTGAAAGTTTGCCAGTAAACTCTGACTTGTTCTGTGTACGTGAAAGTCCAGGTTCCTCAGAATCCGAATTCCTGGTTGCCGTCTGTCGACGGGTGGATTGGTTACCGCCTGGGGTATTATTGTCATTATTTGCACGAGTCATTATTGCTTATGAGCTTGTAAGTCCAGTGTTTCCACTGAGAAATTAGAACCAGGGATTGTCAGTTCCTGGAGCGTGGTGCACAGTAGGTCACCGATGGTTTCCTCTACAGAATGACCTTCTGCCTCCTATGCCGTTGGCCACTCAATGGCTCATCCGCCTTGAGGGGTAATTTCCCACCCCTAGGACAACAGGGTGCCCAATCTCCACCTGCTCATCCGCCCTCCTTAGAGGCCGTTGGCACTTGGTGGAGAGGATCCCCTTATCCCGGGAGAAACTCGGTCCCTGTGCTCGTTAGCCACTTGTTAAAACAAGTGTTGCCCCCTCTCTACCACGGGGAGGTGAACATCAGGGTTTTCCCTTCCTCGAAGCTAGGACTAGATTGGCCTTTCCTAGTCCCTCCGGTACTTTTAGAGAGGTACCTTATATATAAAATTATAAGAAAATATTTGGGCGCGGTTTTCATGGATTTCCAATATAATTCTAGAATATAGTCCTATTCAGAGATGGCCAAAATATGAGTGAAAATGTTATTCGGGCATTCAAGAGGCAAAGAGAAAAGTGGAGGACGAGCTGTAATGGGTACGATGGGATTAATACTGGGGGAGAAAGAAGAGGTATCGCAGTTAATGACGGGGAAAGGATGTGAAGGGCGGATGGAATGGGAAATTAAGGGAAGGATGTTGAGCTGGATTGGTTGGGTTGACTCTGAATTGGCGAGGGCGTGAAGGGGCGGCTTAGTAGAGGGAGGAGGAGGAAGAGAGAGGGTGGAGGAAGCGGGAGGGTTGGGGATGGCTGGAGGAATAGGAGGTAATTAGCGCGAGAAAGGTTGTAGGGTGAAATGGGTGGGAAAGAATGGGGAAGTGAACGGTGTGTGTGGTCTGTTGGCGGAGGGATATCGCCAGAGGGGGTAAGGAAGCATGCATAGTTTTAGCGAAAAAGATGATCTTGGATATCAGGGATAAAGACGATAAGAAAGCAAACCTGAGTTTTTACAGTGGCAATCGGTGGTTGTCTGGCAGCGTGAAGGACCTCTTAGGTGATTCAAGGAACCGATTTTGGTCAATTGCCGATTCGCTAAGCCATTTCTTGATTTCTTTATTCCATTGTGTACTAAAAATCTAGGCACTGCCTGTTTGTTCTCATTTAAACCAATTACTCACAATTGTTGTAACAAATTATTTTAATTTTTACCCGAGAATCATCACTGATCAAATGAATAAATAAGGAATTGGCAGCAAAGTCATATGTGCGAAACTTAAGTGAACAAGATAATATCTAATAGGCAGATTTATAACTTAAAAACGTACAAGGATGCAATCTGACCACAAAGGACACTTTCCCAAAATTATGTAAATAATCGCGAAATGTATGTAGATGTTGTTTTTAATTGGAAGAAAGGGAGAAATATATATATTTGCGAGATCGAGACGGAGTAATTATTTACTGTGACCTTTGTGAAACATTGGAAAATAAGAATAGTATGTATTGTATTCCCACTCATTAAATCTCCGTATTGACGGGCGGTAAAGATATGAAAGCACCTCTTAAACCTCTTAGTTTGAGCGAAAAAAAGAAATGGAAGTGAATACCGAATGAGTCGCCATCAACTTCTTTCAGATGATTGATATTGTCTCTAAGCAGTGCACGCATGTATGTCATGCGAGTTCTATAATTTCTTTAACACTTACAGGTTTCCCCAATTACAAGTGTAATATATCATTTGACGAACACAAACACCCATGTCCTGGGCGGAGAATAATCTATCCAGGCGGGACTCGAACCCGCGACCCTCGGGTTTGGAGGTTAGAGGACTTTACCCCGCCGCCACCGGGGCCGACTTCTGACTATAAAGAGATAACACAGCCACCCTCTTGGCCTGCGGGCAAAATTACAAAATTACTGGTTGCAAAATGAACACTTTGGCGTATGGCTCCTAAACTCTAAGGCAAAGAAGACGAAAAACATCAATCAAGGGAAAAATTTGCGTATAACACATGCCGCGTGTGGATAATATTATCTCCCGACAAGTGATAGGTGTTCTATCAAGACACGTCGCTAATGAGAGTATCATCGTACTTTATGTCCCTATAAATTACATTGCGAGTAACTTTGCTGAGTATCAGAGTTGGACTTCTAAACTAACTTACAAAACAGTGAACAATCTTTAAACTTGAGCAAAACAACTTAATTATCCACTTCTTTTGGTGTCAAAGGTGAGGCTAAATTTTATGCGTAATACACACAATTAAAACATCAAATACAATTTTAATTATGTGTTTCCAGATAGTATATCGAAAAAAATTTTATTGTTCGGAGGATGTTGGATATCTAAGGGCTTCCTTAGCGGAGATGAATAAAATGTTTGATCATCGCTGATTTCATTTCAATTCTCACTATTTAAAAATAATAACTGGAAATCATTAAAACCCTTATCCCAAAAGGCTTTGTCGTCCTTGAAGTGATTATAAAAAATTGGACAACTGCATAGACAATGCACGTCATAACAAGAAAATGTAACTTTTAAGTAATGAATGGGATAAACTTATTGAATTCACAATAACTTCGTGAATATTCGTTTTTATTTATGAAAAAGAATACTAGATATTTTTCAATATCTTCTTATTTAGGTAAGACTAGTTTTAACAAATGTCAGTAAATATATGAAAAGGTTGTATGGAAAATATATGGAGAAAGGAGTATGAGTTGAAGTATGTTAATTCCTACCAAAGTTGAAGCTATTAAACTTTAAAGTTCAATGGAAGAAAAACAATTGGCACTCTTTTCACCTTTGAAAATGAATGAGACGATAAAGAAGGTCTATCATGTGATAAGGTGACATGTGGAATAGAATTTTCCGGCCTTATCTCAGAGTCTTGCCCGTGGCCTATGATGCATAAAGTGATCAACCATTTAAAACAAGAGTCAGAAAGGAGTCCGAAAACAGTTTTTTTAATTTCTGTACTTTTTCTCGTCGAAGGAGGGAAAAGAAGATTGAAAGTAGGATGCTGCGAGGTCAAAATGAACTTAAAATTTTATTGGAAGACATTAGGGTGGAGTGCGGAATTTCCAGCAGCGGGACAAATGGGGGAAACAATGGGAGGAGTGGGTTTTGGAGGCTGATATGGGGGGGATGGGATGGAGAGGGGGCTGGAAGTAGAGGATAATGATGGTGTGTAAGTTAATGGAACAAGTTGTAAGGGCCTGAGAATTTGAAGGAAAAAGATGAGAGATAATGGAGATTAGAAGAAATTGAAAATTAAGGGCACGAGTGGAGAGGAAAGGGTGTGGAATGGGTATATTTTCGGTTTAAAGGAGAGTCTGAAGTTGAGAGGAGAGAAAGATAGAGGAAGAGGGGGGAGAAAAGAGAGTAAGAGGGAGGGAGAGAAACAAGAAAAAGAGTGAGGAAGACGGCGCTGGGGAAATGAAGAAGGACGGGAACATTTTTAGGAAATGGAGGCTGACAAGTAATCTTCCGAGTTTTCAGAAAGTTTTCGTTTGCGATGAGGGATGTAGGTTAATGAAGGGCAAAATCCCTTAGAAAAACGAAACGAGAGAGTTGATACGACGCAAAACGGAGATTGGCAGAGCTCACGAGAAAGAAGGGGTAAAATTCCTTTTGCAGTGTCACGACATTACCATCTGAAGGCTGATTTAACGTACAAATTTTAAAAATAAAACCTAGGGTTGTGGGAAGATGCCAGCGTTAGTCCTTTTGAGTGGAGGCTCTCGCTGGCATCCTAGTCGTGCTCCAAGCCATGTAAATGCAACTATACATTTACTCATTCTGATTTCGTATATATATCATGAATCTGTATGAAATAGATGCATTTCACTGTGTGGAGGGGCGTTCATTAAATTATTCTCAATATTAAACCTTTGATGAAATCAACAAAATAATTTTGTTCAAACATTATTTAAATTACAAACCATTGTTTCTTTCTACTACTAAGCCTTCTCATATCACCATCATATACTGCTGTCACAATCCCGGTTGTCAATTTCGTGGTGTATCCTACATTCTTCTTTTTTCACACCAATTAACCTTCAAACAGCTATTTTACCAGAGAAGTCTGTCCTACTATTCATTTATTTAAATAATTTTTTTCACTTTCTATGTAGGAAAAGTGGAAAAGTTGTCTGAAGTTATCTGACTTGGAAGAGGAGAAAACCAACATTTTTAGTCAGTAACTTTCCAGTCATTACTATTAATGTCGTCATCAACTTAGCCGAGTTATTTTTTTAGGGTCGACCTCCGTGCCAGATGTTAGGTAATTTTCACTAACGACTCTATTTTTTTCGTTAAAAGTTTGAATACTGATACATGTGAAGTAAGACTAATCAAACGTGAATATTAATACTAATTTAAATAAACTGTAACAGACTATTAAGAGTCACACGTCTTCTTTTAATCCACTTTGTCACGATTAATCTGGCCGCAAATCCGTGATGGTCCTTCCGCTGTATTAGCTTTAACCATAAATTTTCGACAGTTTCTTTCATTAGTCATTTTTTTGTAGTTTCCAATCGCCGGAGTTATTCCTTGGATGAGAATATTTATGAGAAGATTTCGCAGCTAATTTGGTCCAACATTTCGCGGCAGAAACCATGCAGATTCAATAATTTAAACTGCCAGTATATCCAGATGCTGCTTTTGGTGTGAAAATCCGTTGAACTGGATATTTATTTTACTATTAATTGTATTGTAAGTATTGTAATTATTAATGGTTGTCGAGACCACAGGACTCTAAACTTTCTTCCCACACCCTAATGGTGAAATCCAAGAGTACATTCATAGTTAACGTTTGAGCATCTTAAATAGCGCATATTTATACGTGATATTTCATTAAGTATCTGTCTTCTATTATACCTCATGATGACTGCGTGACCGTCCAAACACGTCATGTAGCACTAAAGGCAGAGCACAAAATTTTTCGTTCATTATTTAAGCTTTTGGTTTTAAAATAGCCTTTAATCCTGAATTGAGGAAATATATTTATGATTCATAACCTTCATTGTGTGATATTTAATTTCAACTTTAAGTTATGAACATCTGACAGACTTTATGTTTTCGTTTATTAAACTTAATCTTCAAGAGTCACTCTCATGACTAGGACATATAGCGAGCAGTTAAGGAAATTTAGTAATTATAAATAAAATGATTGCGGATGTATAATGAATAAGTATGCTGCATGTGCTATCAACTCCGTCATAATGCTCGTAAGTTTGTGAATATGCATTAAATATATAAATTCCGTTGGTTTGGAAAATCCGGATTGTTTTTGCGAACGAATGATTAAAATAAAACAATTTATAATTGAATTTGAAGACTTTATTTGTTGCTGGAAAATCAAAATACACATTTAATATTGATTACATAAAAATTCGAAGGCTTCAGGCTTAACGGTATGGAGATTCATTTTATATTCATTCATTTTATGTGTTAAAACTAGGAGTTCCTCGCACCAACAATAATTAAATTTCGGTGGAAAAATGCCATATTTTGTCCTCCCTCACGTAAGAAATGAATATTTATGAGTGCCATTGGTATAGCATGCATTGCAATGCTTAAGGAGGGCAATATCACTTGAAACGATATTTTAAGCGTATAATGCCGGAGTTCCCTCGTTCACCTCGATGAATTGTTAGCATTCGTGTTTCACGGAGCGACTCCAGATTGGTCTTCGTTAAATGATTTAGCGATTCCACCCGCGTATGTCACCCGACTGCAAAAACACATGGATCCCTCCCATTAAAATTGCTTGGAGTCGCATATCGGGAGCTTACGCTCGTGAGTTCCTTGCAGACCTGCACCGTTTCACATTATTAATCCCACGTACGTCCCATTGCTTCCCATTCCACTCCGCAGCGCGGCGCTGTGTATCGCTTTTTCTCGCACTATCTCTCTCACTGGCCGCGAGAGTCGCAGGGAAATTTTTTATTCACGTCCGCGTTTTGTCCAGAGGGCAGAGTTATGACGGTCGCGGAGCACGGCTCACTCGCCTCTGTGGCCTTCGTCCGCTTCGAAATTCGCACCGTATACCTACTTGCTCGCGCAGTCTGCTAACGGCCCCTGCATCCCACGCATGGATCGCTCTCTGGCGAAGCCCCGGGGAGTGGGAAAATACCGGGTGTATCGCCGGTAGCCAATATTGAGAGGAAGTGAGCTGCAGAGATATGGATGAGATTGTTTCTAGAATATTGGGGGCAAACTGTTTGTATGACCATATCATCGAAGATAAGTTGGGTCACCAATTGAAACCATTGGATAGGTTATTCTATTTTAGCTAGAATAACGTGTCAAATGATTGTGATATCCATTCTTATTCTATACATTATTTATCCTGTCTGGTGAATAAAATTAATGAACTAAGACAATATCTGGCTGAACTATGTATTTAACTTAAAAGATCAGGCAACAGGTGATACAGCTTGCGTAAGTTTTCTTTTAAACGTGTGTACACACTTATTCGCAGTCATAAAGATTAAATGTAAATGTTCGTAGTAATGATGAAAGTGGAGCTCGATTTAAATAAAAACAGTCGTCGGGGAGTGAAAATTCTTAACACTTGCAGATAAGTCTATTATTTTTATCTCTGTCACTCATCATATATTAATGATGAAAACAAAGCAAAAGGTAAACAGTCTAAGTTGGAATTACCGTATGAATTCAGTTAATGCTTCATCAAAAGCACTGCGTTCTTATGATGCTATAAATTAAATTATTTACAGTATTTGATGGGGAGGAAGCGAGATTTATTAAATTTTCCAAGGGATAAGGGCTTATTTGTATGTGACTCAATCAGTTGGAAGTTAACCGAAAACAAAAGGACAGAGAAATAATTATATGTGAGCCATAAAAAAGTATCTTTTGCGGTAGGTTGTACATATGTGTTTTATTTTAATCCCAATCGTCTTCCTGAAATCAGATTTTGCTCCTGTTGAGTGAATTAAATTTAGCGTAAATCTATTCACAGTATAGAATTCAGAAAAACTTTTTTTTCCATTGTAACTCAACGTGACCAACTTTAACCAACCAATCTTCACGATATTTTAGTTTCCATTCAAAAGCATGTGCAATTCATGTAGAAGATTGAAAAAGAAAAATTGAACATGAAAATTAGCATATTAAAATTGTCGATTCGGATCGAAGTTCTATTATAAAGTTTTCATATTAGACCTTATTAAGTATGCTGTACTTAAAGGAATATCTAACGTAGAAAGGCCATCAAATAAAGTTATGTTGAACTTGCAGTGGTTCCACGTTCCTTAATGTCGTTAATTACTGGATGAGATATAATATGATTTGTACTAGAGCTGTCAGGTATCCATACCTCATAGACCGTGAAATTCATTTCGAGAATTCCATAATATTCTTCTTTTCCTGCATGTAGCACGCAAACTTGAGAGCTTTCATTGGTTTTTAAGGATGATGCATTCATTTTTCGTTACTTAAAAGGTATCATAATGTAAAAACCCCCCTTGCTTGCTAACAGCAAGCACCCATTTACTCGTTTATTTATATATATAAAGCTACAAAACTGACTGACTGACTGACTGACTGACTGACTGACTGACCGACTGACTGACTGACTCATCAAAACCTCTAGGGTATTTCTAAGCAAGCTAGGTGGGTGAAATTTTCAGGATAGAATTGGAATCATGTATCGAGTAGGGAAAAAATCGAAAAAGTTAAAAAAGTCGATTAGGCTTCGATTTATTGCAATCGAAAGCTTCACATAGGATTATATGGAAAAACGAAAAATTTCAGTGTAGACCATTTTTCTTTCGTTCATTAAAATATGAAATAATTGAGCTACAAGACTGATTCTTTCACAAATATGAGGTTGAATGTTTGAAAAACTTTATTCTTGCAATCGATTTATTCCTATCTGCCGTAAAACTGATATTTTTAAACTTTTATTTGGGATTTTAGAAATTTTTTCACTTTCGTTGCTATGGATTTATTCCATTGTCGCCTAGCCGAGTGTCGACTCAGGTGTGGAACTAAGCTAGGCGGGCCAGTTTCAGGGGAGGGTTATATTTATGTGTTGATTTTGGGTAAAATCGGAAAAGTTCAAAAAGTCGATACGGCTTCGAGATAGTGCAATCGATAGCCTTACATATATGAGTTAGGTATCCTAAGTGAATGACATTTACTCTTCCCTTTGCCATTTTTCGCACTGCTAAATACTGGGTATAATTTCTTCAAACTTTTCCTGGCCTCTACCGTACCTTTGATGGCCAATTTCCATCAACCAAGCTTCATGATATTGTCGTTTTCATTAAAAAAATATGCAGTCCATGCAGAAGATTAGAAGAGAAAAAAAAATTGAACATGAAAATTAGTATAATAAAAATATCGATTCCGATCGAATATATATAGTAAAATTCTTCGTGTGAGCTCTTATTAAGTATGCTGTACTGGAATGAAATATCTAACGTAGAAGAACGTCTTATATGCCGTAAAATGAGGTTATGATAATCTTTCAGTGGTTTCACGTTCGTTTCGGTGTACTGATTATAGTATTTTGAAAAGTCGTTAATTATCGGATGACATACAACAAAAGTTAGTACTAGAACTGTCTGGTATCCATACCTCATGAGGCGCGTATTTCATTTTCGAGAATTATATTATTCTTTGCTTGCATGTAGCCCGCAGACTTGAGAGCTTTCATTTTTTTTCTTATTTAAAGAGTATCATCGTCTAGCACTCCCCCAACCCTTGCTTGCAAATTGCAAGCACCCATATAGGCATCATTAAATGGATTGGTGCTATTAATACATCACTGCTAAGTACTGGGTATAATTTCTTCAACTTTTTCCTAACCTCTACCTTAGGTTTGTTGACCAACTTTAACCAACCAATCTTCATGATATTTTAGTTTTCATTCTAAAGCATGTGCAATTCATGTAGAAGATTGAAAAAGAAAAATTTAACATAAAATTTAGCATATTAAAAGTAACGATTCGGATCGAAGTTCTATTATAAAGTTTTCATATTAGACCTTATTAAGTATGCTGTACTGAAAGGAATATCTAACGTAGAAAGGCCATCAAATAAAGTTATGTTGAACTTGCAGTGGTTCCACGTTCCTTTCATTTCACTGACCATAGTATTTTGAAATGTCCTTAATTACCGGATGATATGTAATATGATTTGTACTAGAACTCTCAGGTATCCATACCTCATAGACCGTGAAATTCATTTCGAGAATTCCATATTATTTTTCTTTCCCTGCATGTAGCACATATACTTGAGAGCTTTCATTGGTTATTTAAGGATCATACATTCATTTTTCGATACTTAAAGTGTAAAATAATACACAAACCCCCCTTGCTTGCTAACAGCAAGCACCCACTTACTCGTTTATATATATAAAGCTACAAAACTGACTGACTGACTGACTGACTGACTGACTGACTGACTCATCAAAACCTCTAGGGTATTTCTAAGCAAGCTAGATAGGTGAAATTTTCAGGATAGAGTTGGAATCATGTATCGAGTTGGGAAAAAATGGAAAAAGTTTAAAAAGTCGATTAGGCTTCGATTTATTGCAATCGATAGCTTAACAAGGGATTATACGGGAAAAACGATAAATTTCAGTGTAGACCTTTCTTATTTCGTTCATTAAAATATGAAATATTTGTGCTAAAAGACTAATTCTTTCACAAGTATGAGGCTAAATGCTTGAAAAATCTTATTCTTGCAATCGATTCTTTCCTACCTACAGTAAAACTGATATTTTTAAACTTTTATGTGGGATTTTAGAAATTTTTTCACTTTCGTTGCTATGGATTTATTCCATTGTCGTCTAGCCGAGTGTCGATTCAGGTTTGGAACTAAGCTAGGCGGGGCAGTTTCAGGGAAGGGTTATATTTATGTGTTGATTTTGGGTAGAATCGGAAAAGTTAAAAAAGTCGATTCGGCTTCGAGATATTGCAATCGATAGCTTTACATATATGAGTTAGGTATCATAAATGCATGTAATTTACTCTTCTCTATGCCATTTTTCGCACTGCTTAATACTGGGTATAATTTCTTCAAATTTGTCCTGGCCTCTACCATACCTTTGATGGTCAATTTCCACCAACCAAGCTTCATGATATTGTCGTTTTCATTAAAAAATATGCAGTCCATGTAGAAGATTGGAAGAGAAAAAAAATTGAACATGAAAATTAGTATATTAAAAATCTCGATTCCGATCGAACTTATATAGTAAAATTCTTCATGTGAGCTCTAATTAAGTATGCTGAACAGAAATGAAATATCTAACGTAGAAGAACGTCTTATTTGCCGTCAAATGAGGTTATGATAATCTTTCAGTGGTTTCACGTTCGTTTCGGTGTACTGATTATAGTATTTTGAGAAGTCGTTAATTATCGGATGACATACAACATAAGTTTGTACTAGAACTGTCTGGTATCCATACCTCATTGGGCGCGTAATTCATTTTCGAAATTATATTTTTTTTACTTCCATGTAGCACACAGACTTAAGAGCTTTCATTTTTTTCCTTATATAAAGAGTTTCATCATCTAACACTCCCCCCCCACCTGCTTGCAAATTTCAAGCACCCATATAGGCATCATTAAATGGACAGGTGCTATTAATACATTGCTGCTAAGTACTGGGTAAAATTTCTTCAACTTTTTCCTAACCTCTACCGTAGGTTTGATGACCAACTTTAACCAACCAATCTTCATTATATTTTACAGTCTTACAGTTAGTAGAGTTATATTTATGTGTTGATTTTGGGTAAAATCGGAAAAGTTAAAAAAGTCGATTCGGCTTCGAGATATTGCAATCGATAGCTTTACATATATGAGTTAGGTATCCTAAGTGCATGTTATTTAGTCTTCTCTATGCCATTTTTCGCACTGCTAAATACTGGGTATAATTTCTTCAAATTTTTCCTGGCCTCTACCGTACCTTTGTTGACCAATTTCCACCAACCAAGCTTCATGATATTGTCGTTTTCATTTAAAAAAATATGCAGTCCATGTAGAAGATTGGAAGAGATAAAAAAATTGTACATGAAAATTAGTATATTAATAATCTCGATTCCGATCGAATATATATAGTAAAATTCTTCATGTGAGCTCTTATTAAGTATGATGTACTGAAATGAAAAATCTAACGTAGAAAAACGTCTTACATGCCATCAAATGAGGTTATGATAATCTTTCAGAGGTTCCACAATCGTTGCGGTGTACTGATTATAGTATTTTGAAAAGTCGCTAATAACCGAATGACATACAATGTAAGTTTGTACTAGAACTGTCTGGTATCCATACCTCATAAGGCGCGTATTTCATTTTCGAGAATTATATTTTTCTTTGCTTGCATGTAGCACGCAGACTTGAGAGCTTTCATTTTTTTTCCTTATTTAAAGAGTATCATCATCTAACACTTCCCCCCCCCCTTCTTGCAAATTGCAAGCACCCATATAGACATCATTAAATGGACAGTTGCTATTAATACATCGCTGCTAAGTACTGGGTATAATTTCTTCCACTTCTTCCTGGCCTCTACCGTAGCTTTGATGACCAACTTTAACCAACCAATCTTCATGATATTTTAGTTTTCATTCTAAAGCATGTGCAATTCATGTAGAAGATTGAAAAAGAAAAATTTAACATGAAAATTAGCATATTAAAATTGTCGATTCGGATCGAAGTTCTATTGTAAAGTTTTCATGTTAGACCTTCTTAAGTATGCTTCAATGAAAGGAATATCTAACGTAGAAAGACCATCTAATAAAGTTATGTTGAACTTGCAAAGGTTCCACGTTCCTTTCATTTCACTGACTATAGTACTTTGAATTGTCGTTAATTACCGGATGAGATATAATATGATTTGTACAAGAACTGTCAAGTATCCATACCTCATTTACCGTGAAATTCATTTCGAGAATTCCATAATATTTTTCTTTGCTTGCATGTAGCACATATACTTGAGAGCTATCATTGGTTTTGTAAGGATCATTCATTCATTTTTCGATACTTGAAGTGTAAAATAATGTACAAACCCCCCTTGCTTGCTAACAGCAAGCACCCATTTACTCGTTTTTATATATATAAAGCTACAAAACTGACTGACTGACTGACTGACTCATCAAAACCTCTAGGGTATTTCTAAGCAAGCTAGGTGGGTGAAATTTTCAGGATGGAGTTGGAATCATGTATCAAGTTGGGAAAAAATCGAAAAAGTTAAAAAAGTCGATTAGGTTTCGATTTATTGCAATCGATAACTTTACATGCGATTATACGGGAAAAACGAAAAATTTTAGTGTAGACCTTTTTTCTTTCGTTCATTAAAATATGGAATAATTGAGCTAAAAGACTGATTCTTTCGCAAATATGAGGCTAAATGTTTGAGAAATCTTATTATTGCAATCGATTCTTTCCTACCTACCGTCAAACAGATATTTTTAAACTTTTATTTGGGATTTTAGAAATTTTTTCACTTTCGTTGCTATGGATTTATTCCATTGTCGTCTAGCCGAGTGTCGATTCAGGTTTGGAACTAAGCTAGGCGGGCCAGTTTCAGGGGAGGGTTATATTTATGTGTTGATTTTGGGTAATCGGAAAAGTTAAAAAAGTCGATTCGGCTTCGAGATATTGCAATCGATAGCTTTACATATATGAGTTAGGTATCCTAAATGCATGTAATTTACTCTTCTCTATGCCATTTTTCGCACTGCTAAATACTGGATATAATTTCTTCAAACTTTTCCTGGCCTCTACCATACCTTTGATGACCAATTTCCACCAACCAAGCTTCATGATATTGTCGTTTTCATTAAAAAAATATGCAGTCTATGTAGAAGATTGGAAGAGAAAAAAAAATTGAACATGAAAATTAGTATATTAAAAATCTCGATTCCATTCGAACTTATATAGTAAAATTATTGATGTGAGCTCTAATTAAGTATGCTGTACTGAAATGAAATATCTAACGTAGAAGAACGTCTTATATGCCGTCAAATGAGGTTATGATAATCTTTCAGTGGTTTCACGTTCGTTTCGGTGTACTGATTATAGTATTTTGAGAAGTCGTTAATTATCGGATGACATACAACATAAGTTTGTACTAGAACTGTCTGGTATCCATACATCATTGGGCGCGTAATTCATTTTCGAGAATTATATTATTCTTTGCTTGCATGTAGCCCGTAGACTTGAGAGCTTTCATTTTTTTCCTTATTTAAAGAGTATCATCGTCTAACACTCCCCCCCCCCCACCTGCTTGCAAATTTCAAGCACCCATATAGGCATCATTAAATGAACAGGTGCTATTAATACATCGCTGCTAAGTACTGGGTATAATTTCTTCAACTTTTTCCTACCCTCTACCGTAGGTTTGATGACCAACTTTAACCAACCAATCTTCATGATATTTTAGTTTTCATTCTAATGCATGTGCAATTCATGTAGAAGATTGAAAAAGAAAAATTTATCATAAAATTTAGCATATTAAAATTGTCGATTCGGATCGAATATCTATTATAAAGTTTTCATGTTAGACCTTATTAGGTATGCTATACTGAAAGGAATAGCTAACGTAGAAGGGCCATCTAATATAGTTATGTTGAACTTGCAGTGGTTCATCGTTCCTTTTATTTCACTGACTATAGTATTTTGAAATGTCCTTAATTACCGGATGAGATATAATATGATTTGTACTAGAACTGTCAGGTATCCATTTCTCATGGACCGTGAAATTCATTTCGAGAATTCCATAATATTTTTCTTTGCCTGCATGTAGCACATATACTTGAGAGCTTTCATTGCTTTTGTGAGGATGATGCATTCATTTTTCGATACTTTAAGTGTAAAATAATGTACAAACCCCCCTTGCTTGCTAACAGCAAGCACCCATTTACTCGTATATATATATATATATATATATATATATATATATATATATATATATATATATATATATATATATATACTTACATCTAGTTCCCCGGTATCCCCCCAAAGTATTATGGTAAAAACAGGATGGTAAGGCGGCCCGAAAGTAGGCCTACCAAAGGTCTGTGACTCGATTCCAGGTACAATTTTTTCCCATTATAAATTCTATGATTATTTTATTGATATTATGTCTTGACTAAGAAAGAGGTTTTTCAAAGAACGTTCCACGCAATGTAAAATTTGGACAGTATACCATTTCATAAGTAAGAATTCCGGTTTTCCGAGAAAATTCTGTGAAAAATGAAAATCAGTTTAACCTGTACAAAGCCCAACAAAACATGTATTCATGAAAATATGTTCGCTAATTATTGTTACATGAGGAAAACCGTGCCTAATTCACTATATAGGAAAATTACGGTTTCCTTAGAATTTTCGGAGTGACCTAGCACTAAATAGCACAGAATGGAACCATCATTTCTATAAGCTCCATAATCTAAACAAAAAACTGAAAAGGATGAAGTAAAATTTCCATAAACTCGCTGAAAACTCTTGACTCGTGAATATCTTACATACCATTATTTCACCATTATCTGACTATTTTATCAACACGGCAATAATCAATAATGAATTTCTGACTCATTTTGTCAATTTGTAATCACATCTAATATACGATATCCCGTAATTGTTTCCTAGTCAGTGCCTCGGCGCGAAGGGGGTCTTAGAGACTTCACTTGAACGGTCGAGCATCGTGGTGCTCACGGTGGGTAGGGTGCGTAAGGACCTCACGAAATATTCCTGTGCTCATTCCCAGAATCTAGCCAAATAAATATTAGTCGGCGACAGTGGCGGCAAATTGGATTACAAAATATATCCTTCCGGACGTCCTTCTTCCTCGCTAGAGGTCACCACGAATGAAGAATCATCACGTGATACGATGCGAAGTACGAAGCAGCAACCCAGCACTCATCCGTTTAAATGGCGCCGACTCTACGAGTCTCTAAAGTGAATATTTCCTGCGAAGCAGATTTCTGCACCACCCGTGTCATTTACCTCACATAACGGTGCTAATTCAAAGTCTCTGGTTATTTACACTGTGCTTTAGCTCTGGCGTTTGCTGATTCATGCGTTGTACAACGCTAGCCTCTTCGCTGAATTCTGCATAAGCGACCGGGAGTGATGGCATGAGAGGACCTGTTACGTGTATTTTTAAGCCCGCGTTTTTGGCATTACCTGAATATGAAATAAAGTGCTTATTGAATTTTCATTCCCTCTTCACTGCTATAAAGTGAATCTGCATTGCTTGAATGGCTTTGTGAGTTACCAGCGGATGGCTAATGGAACCTGCCAGATTGTGAATTATTTATCCCCATTTTTATTTGTAGACTTGGATAGCTAACTCCACTTGGCTCAAATTTACGCTGCTCCATTTAAAGTTTTGGTTATCTTTGCATCCAGATTTTCAAAAAATAAAAATTAACGCCAAGCTTTCAGTGAAGCCGGATCCCAGAGACTCCTTACCTCTATTGATAATGCTCGGAAAGTATTTAGGCTTGGATAGTTACTGGACTCTAGAAGTCTCAGCTGCATTGTATTAATACTTATTTATTCGCCATATATTAGAACGCGACATTCAATAACCAGGAAAATCTATATTCTTGACATAGAACAACCTGGTCAAATCTTTTAAATGGAAGAAAATCGATGCTCAATGAGTTTTAATATGAAGTGAAAGGCTATAGGTTTAAGAGTAGAGTACGTTAATATTCGGTTCATTTTTTAAACGGTAGAGAAGTTTCTCCATCTTAATTAAGAGTTAGCCAAAGCACCCTCTTCGTCCATAAGAGTTGTATTTGACGTCATAACTTCAGCGCACTTTTTGTACTCTCTGACGGACTTACATAACCATAAACCTCTCTAAAAAATGTTCCTGAAGTAGTCGCTATATCTTTGTAGCTCTTTCCAATTATAGTTCGTTTCAATGAAATATTTCAGCTTGCCCTATTTAAGTAATGAATGTAATAAAGAAAGTGGTGATTAAGGGATGATACTTGAATGATTTATGTTTTCTAAGTATCTTCAATCTCACTAATTGATTGAACTATGAGCATCAGTTTTGTTGTGACACGAAAAGATATTACAATCGAGTTTTGCGCACAAGGCAGACAAGCCAAGAAGCTTATCAGCGTTTCCGGGGAGAGAAGAAGCAAAGAATTGGCTAAACAAACTTCTATCCCTCCGAAATTTTTAAGCAAGTTAAAGTGTAATTTATCATCTAAGCACCGCATGCTGTTAATCTTAAGTAACTGATGGGAAAGTGAAGATGATAAATGTCTCACTGGCCCTATAATTAGCGATCATTGCCTTTCTCAGTATTCTTTTTTACATTGATGGAGGATTACTCGTGTTGCACATCTTTTGTGCTCACATCATTTATTGCCAGTATATTAATATGTGTCTGTGCACAGATCTGTAGGTACTGTCGTGCCTGACCAATAAGAAGGAGAATTTTAATGAAAATATATTTCGTAACAAATGAACACTGGCGTGTATTTGATTTTTAAATAAGGTAACTCACATGATGATGGCAGCCTTGATTTCTTAATGTATAAAACTATTGAAAATCGTATAGCCTACATGGAAGGAGAAGGTGTGTATGATTTCCAATTTGAAATTTTGTTGTGTTAATAATTTACAATATTAACCTGTTCCTTCAAAGTCTAAAACTCTAAAAAAATATTTCCTTCCGTCAATTTAAAATCACATTCCTCCAAAAGCGCGCAAAACGTCTTTAAAAAATTGTTCTTACGGAAAAATTTCCTATTAATGGTATAAGATAACAAAATACAAAGAATAGTTTTAGTCCCTGCTTAAAACTTTTGGATAGATAATAAAACTTTGACTTGGAGGGAGGGAGAATTTAAATTTGGGGGAAAAGTATATGGATTGGTGTCAGGTAATACCATTGAAACCTAATTCGATGGTAGTTGAAGGTATAGCCTGTGACTGATGTGTATGAAATATTTCCATAAGTAAACGGAATATCATATTCTGAGGTCAAATGGATAAGAACCTGATAATTCCATGGAACATGCTAGCGCATTATTTTTATTAGGTCATAACCGTAGGTGATTTTGAAAATATGGTTTTAAGGTCAAGGCTCTATGCAGAATGCATGAATTGAATACTATTTCAACAATGGAATCTTTAACAATGTCAAACTCGTGGCAGCAGAGGACAAAGGATTTAATGGGGCCATTATAAAGCCATGCGTAGATTTTTTCCTTATATCCAATGCCTGGCACAATTAGATAGCATATTTTCCAGTTAAATATCTATGTTTCTTCGTTGGTAATGTATTTTGGGCTTAGCATTCCTTATCAGTAATAAATTCGGCATTACGATAAGACGGGTTTAGCCTCATTTCAATTTCTCTGCTTCCTTTCGCTAAGATATCCCCTCTTCGACCTGCAAGAATTTAATCAACTGTTAGAATTCACCAGTAAGAATGTATATGTAAACTTTCAACGCGGCTCCTCGAAATACAATTCCAGTAGGAATTTCTTGAAAAGAAAGAAAGGATAGATGGAAAGAAGGATAGTGGAGAAAACTGCTAGTCATATAACTAGTGGACTAAAAAAGAAAATAAGGTGATTTGCTTCCAATTTTACTGTTTTTATTAGCAAGAGGTTCGGCTTTTAACCAAAAGATACTTTAAAATATCTAGAGAAATAGGCATCTCTTACCTCCTCAACACCCTTACCTCGAAGGTTTGCTGTTTATTCTTGTCTTTTTTCCCACAGTCCACTTCTATGCCCCCCGTCCATTGCTACAGTCCAAGTCAAAATCTCATGGGCCTTTTATTTTTTTCTTCACCGAAGGTTCCCGTCATAGATAGTGTTTTAAGAAGTAGTGGCAGGGCTCAAAAATGGATCAATTTTTCGATGAAGTCTTCGCGAGTTTTCCATCAGGTTAGGTAATTGTCGGCCGATTATTCTACAGCTACCACGTCCATCTTCTTCAGGGCATGCCCATAGAAAAATTCTGCGTCCTTGTACACACCGACTTAGGTCAGGTAACACCTATTTTGTTGGCGACAATTTTCCCTTTTCCCTCCCTCCAGAGATTCCACCGCGACAGTTAAAATCAAAACAAAGACTAAATTCAAACGTTTTGTTTAATAGGTTTGAAAAATTCTGCTCCCGTTGACGGAATGCTTTTGCCTATTCAAACCTAATCTGTGGTTCAAATTATTGCAATCATTACATGAAAATACTTTTAATGAACACATTTTTACGACCATAGAACCCTATTTCAGCGTCATTTTTACGGAATTACCACGTTTTTACTTCATGTTAGCATTGATAATTAGCTAATAACTTAACATATTTGGAGGTTTGATTCATTAAATTAAATCATTTTCCGATCGTTTTCACATCTTAAATCATTATTTATCCAAAAGTGAAAATATATACTATTGGGTGTTCAAATAAAATGGTACGAAACGTTGTAACAACCAAACCGGTTGAAATTTGAATATGCCGCTTTGGGAAAACGTAGTGATACATCTAGGAACGCGAATGCAGTGTCCGGCGTGGTTGTGCGCATGCGACGGGCGCCCGCACACGACGCGGGAGAGAAGCAGGCACATGTGTGTTCCGTCCAATTGACGCGGTGACAAAGTGCGGACAATTGAGGACGACCGGTTGGGTTACCGGAAGGTGTGGGAGCAGTGGATTCTGAAGATGCTCAGAAAACCGCAAAAGGAACTGCATATGAGGCCAGTACTGCAAATCTGTTCCGGTATCATAAAGACCCCACTTTCCTGGAGCGAACCGTCACCGGTGACGAGAGCTGGTCCCATAACTTCGAGCCAGAGACAAAGCGGAACAGTTTGCAATGGATGCATGCGTCGTCACCTCCTCCTAAAAATTCAAAGCTGTGACCTCAGCAGGCAAGGTGATGCTCACTGTCTTTTTCGACATCCGAGGTCCGATACTTATTGAATTCCTCGAGCACGGAAAAACCTTCACAATGACGTGTATTATAAGACACTCCATAGCCTACGCAAGTCCATCAAGAGCATACGGCCTGGGCTGCTCACGGAGGGAGTGATTCTGCTCCATGATAACGCGCGTCCTTACGTCTCCTGGGTCACACAGCTTACTGGCCAAGTTCAAGTGGGAGCAGCTTGAGCATCCCATATACAGCCCGGGCATGTCGCCCTGCGACTTCCATCCTTTTGGTCCGCTAAAAACACATCTCATAGGGAAGCGCTTCAACTCGGACGACGAACTGAAGGACACAGTGGAGGACTGGCTCTTGTCCCAGCCACAGGAATTCTGGGAATAGGAAATCCTTCAGCTCATGAAACAGTGGGATAGTTGTGCTTAGGCCTCTGATGATTACTTTTGATTAAGACTTCAATTATACCCACAGTGTCATTTCGTACCTTTTCATTTGAACACCCCTTGTAGATTGAAAAATACTATTTTTGCCTATTTTTCTCCCATTCACCAATTATGTATCACGCGAGTTCAATTTCAACTCTTGGAAAAAAATGCCTCGAATAGGCACAGAGAGGGAGAAAATCTTTTCCTATAAGTGTCCAGAATATGTATAATATGATATTTATGTCCTTTCACGGTGGAGCCACCATAATGTAACTGAGAATAGGTTTGCAAGCGTCTCATTGAGTGTTTCCGTCACGTCTTGGTTGATGGTTTCAGTTTATATACGGATATCAATAGCCTCTCACCATCGTACGCCTCACCGCATTCGCATATGATCCGGTACACCCCCTGAGTTTTAAAGCTAAAGGTCGTCTTTTACTCCTTCGAGTTCGCTCTTAACGTACTTTGAGCGAGATATAATTTTAACAGCAAAATCAATGAATTTGCACTTAATTTCAATAAAAATGTCTCACCTTTCCAAAGATACAAAAATATTTTCTGTTTACCTCACTACTCTTCGAGATATTTTCCAACAGTATCAGCTCTTTTAGATTGGAAATGATAATGGTGCGGCTGTGCTATCGAGAGACTTAATTTGAAAAATGATGAATTTTTACTACTTACATGGCGTCAGAAATTTAAACTGCTACCATGTATGCCTTCTGAACTGTTTTCCAAAATAAATCAATTACTCACCGCAGAAGTTTTTTCGTTTCTTTAAAATTCCATTAGATTTAAAGCCTTTTTTTATCAGTACGGCGTGAACAAAACGAGCAAAATTCCGAGTTCCGGTCAAGGTGGATAATTTTTTCCTCTGATGAATTCGGCGCTTAAGTGCATTGTGGGTGACTCCGAAAAATTAATCCGAGATAAATCCCGGTGTACTCAAAAAAGGTGTAAAAATAAGTCAAGTTAAAGACTTATGTGTACATTTTAATTTAATGACTGGTATTTTAAGTGATAGTAAACAATATTTTTGCGTTGTTAACTGGATTTTATTTACTTCATGCCTAGTACAGCAGCTGAGATACAAAAATAAGTTTTTAATATGTTCTCTGATTTAGAAAAACACTCGCTTGAACTATCTAGAACTTCCTGACTGGTTTGTGGAACGTCGTGATATTGTGCTTAGCTAGTGTGCTTGCTATTTTAACCGAGACGATTGTGATGCGGAAAAACTGCGAAGACCCCATTTATATTTTACGCCATGAAAGAAGAAAATCGTACTGTGTCATTATTTTCTCGTGATGAGTATTGATTTAACATCCTGCATTTTTCCGCCGGAAGGGAAATACGGAATTGATGCGAATGAAGTAGTGAAGAATTTTAGATTTCGGCATCGGCTCTTTCCCCCACCCCTCCTCCACATCCCTCTTTCGACCCATTCTCGGAGCATTTGAAATGGGGAGACGATAAGAAAGTTTCAGAACAAAAGGGACAAGGGATATGGAATGGTTGGAACTGGGTGCGGTTGAGAGTTAAAGGGTGGCAGGTTTGAGGCTGTGAAGGGAGGTCGGTCGGTCCTTAAGGGACGAGCGAAGGCTTCTAGGAAACTCGGATCCAAGGAGAGAACAATAAAGACACGGCTGAGATAAGAGGGTGATTTTGAGGCGTGTGGGAGAGATTAGGGTTGGTGGTGGTGGTGAAGGAAGGGCGGGTGGCAGGGGGTGGCTGGTTCAGCGGGCTAGGGGCTGAATGGCGTGGAGCGCAAGAGAGTGGCTCGGTTGTTGGGAAGGACTAGTCGGAGATAAAAAAGAAAGGGTAGCACCGAAAGTATGTGTAGCCGTCAGATGTGTACATGGGGACGGAAGGGCGTAAAAGGAGGATGAATATAGTGAGGACAGTGGTGGGAAGGGGGCAATTCGGACGCCAAACCCCCAACCCCTAACCCCTTCTATAAGACCTCCACCGCCTTCAGACCAGCCGTCGCTCACATGCCACCACCTTTAAGGGGCGTTAGTGAGTGGCGGTAGAGGGGCAAAGTTGCCCCAGTTAAATTCTCCTCGCCCCTCTCTTCTCGCCCCATTAGGCAGTGCACAATTCCACTCTTGCCCCCACCCTCCCCCCACCTAGTTGTCCTCGGGACCCTAACGACAGACCAATGAGAGTGAGAGAGGAATGGGAGAAGTTGCGGGGCCGGACCTTTTGTCTGAGGGTTTAAAGAGACTAGCGAAGAGGGGCGCGTAGCGGAAGGAAGGAGCCGGAGACTATAAAAATTCTCGGTCCACCCTGATCCGGGTTTATGGTGCTAGTCCCTCTCCCGGCCCCTCGCCGAAACAAGTGACGGTTATTTTGCTTTTGCTTTTCTTCTTCAACGGCGAAGGAGACTCGGGTAAGGGGGGGGGGGTGATTCGGGGGCAGGTACCTCGTGAAGGGAGGTGGTGGAAGAGGTTTCGGGGGACAAGATAACGGGTGGGTGAGACGGCCATTGGGGACGTAAAATGGCTTAGTCGGTAGGGACTGTTGGATTGGGGTGTGCTCGTGTTATCCCGCGATACTTCGGTCTTTTTTTTATTTAGGCGAACCGTCGCTTTTGTCCCAAACTGTGCGGAACATGCACTTTCACACATCGGAAGTGATCTCGGCGAGTCTGCCGACATCTGGAATAAAAATGAGAAGCCTGTCTGACTTAGTTTTTCAGGGTATGGTGAGGAACGTACCTGGAAGGGAATTAAGGTCAAATTTGACTCACTTTTGGCAAATACTACTAATGTTCCGCGCCACGTTAATGCATTTACTAAAGGTATATATTCTAGATCATTTATGGCGTAGGTTCATTGACGTTGCATTACAAAAACCTATCCAAAAAATTAACTCAACTTCACTCTCCATAATTTTTGTTAACAAATTTCTTTTTGTACGTGATTTTTTATGCCTTCCATTGTCTTTTCAAAATTAACTAAGTTCCTCTCTAGTTTTGCGTATATATATCTTTTTACTTATGCCTGTTAATGCCTTTTATTTGCATTTAACACTTGCTATATTTAATTCCATAGAGTTTTCTCAGATTGCATAGAAGGGTAAGCAGAATTGCTGACCATATTAATAAATATACAACATATAACAGGCTCAAATTAATGAGTGATGAAGGCATTATGTATTGATGGCAATCAAAGGAGAATAGTTTTACTTGTTTGGAGTATTGAATTTATAACGCTAATGTTTCATTCTCGTGTGATTAATATATTTTAATGTGCACCAGTGCAAGTTTTTACTGTAAGAGCCATAGTGTTGAACGACATGCTTTGGTACCCGGAAACTTCCTTGGATATAATATGCATCTACTAAATACCGCGAAAGCCTACTTTAGGGTTTGTGGCATGGGATGGCTCCGTACGAGGTGGCAGCACTTGTCCCAGTTGAAATCAGAACCTCGCATGGCCCCCCGTCCGCTTGGCGCAAACCAAAAAGCAGTCAGAAGAATAAAGCGCGGTCAGACCAGAACCTTGGAGAATGCTGCTTAGACAAAAATGTTATCATGTAGTACTCACTTTAAGGTAAAATAATAGGTTAATTTTATTAATACTGTAAATTTTACGTACACCGACATACTAAATTATGCAAAAAACAAAAATGTAGAGGATATTTCGAGAGGGCTAGTTGATATTCATAATGAGTATTCATTGAACATGTTTGAAGATTTCTGTACATAATTTAATGAAATGGATCCAGCGCAATTATTTTGGTCCTTAACTTTACGCGGAAAAATGAAATTTCAAATGTATTGGTTCAGCGGTATAATTTCCCTATCTAGTACCTGAAAACGTTTACGCCGTAATACATTGGCTCTTGCAAAATATGTTGGTCGTCCGGCAAAATGTTGTCCTCAAACTTATGAAAAGATTTAACCATTATATTTTCCATTAAGTAACAACTTTCTGCAAATCTTACTGCTCCCTGCTGTAATCGAACTATTTCTGAGAATAGTCCTTTACAAGCATCTCGTGTGCTAGCGGATCTCTCAAATTGAGGTCTCACGAGTGAAAATAACATCGCTGCTTCAATGTTTTGCCATTTATGTCTATAATAGTTTTCTTTACTCGAAGAGAGTGAGAAATCCAAGAACATATTTTCCTGATATGACGATGTAAGCGTGTATACGAGTTCGGAGTTCTGGTATCTCTCTTTGATCTTTCCACGATCCTCCAGTGACGTGGGTTTTCACGGGAAACGATGAGATAAATAATAGCAGCTGAAACGGGAGGTCAAACAATGCCGAGTGGACCAAACACACAGATTGAGTTTGGAGTAGGCGACGTCCATATCCGAGGAGAATGGCGATCTCGGGTCGGTGAAGCGGCTGTGGGACGGAACCTTGAAACACGTTCGTATTGACGCAATTCATGTGTGCAATCACCAAAGAATAGGAACAGTAATATGGGGTCTGTTTAAGAAGTATCCGAATTCTAGTCATAAAATCAACATTGACAATATCCGGCCCAGGTGGCGACCGGGAAACGTCTCCGCCTGCCAAACCGAGGGTCCCAGGTTCGAACCTGGAACTAATACTACTCAGGGCATGGGTGTTGTGTTCGTACATTGTTCTTGTTATTTACCCGATATTAATAGGCCAAATGCTCTATATTCTGGGTAGTGAAGATAAATTAAATTAAAAATAAATAAAATTTATTGAAATACATTTATTTAACACTATTTTCCCTTCAAATTACCCCCCTTGAGCTGCTACACGCTTCTCCCAACGGTTTTGCCACTGTCGGAAGTAACGCTGGAAATCCCCTTTTGCTAGGTCGCATTCTGTATATCTTTTCTGGTTTGAAATCGGGTCCCTTTCATGGGCATTTCCAGCTTAGGGAAAGCTAGAAGTCAAAGGGAGCGAGGTTAGGAGAGTAGGAGGGTTGACGAATCACAGGTGTGGTGTGTTAGTCCAAGAAACTCTGAATCATGTGTGAAGAATGAGCGAGAGCATTATTGGGAAGTTATCAACTGCCGAGGTCCACTGGTGCTGAGATCCTCCTGAGGGCTACATATTCAGTTACAATGGAAATTCATTTTATTCCAGACGAGGTGAGTATTGGTTCTACATCCATTCAGGATGTAACACCAATGCTCACATCGCTTGCAAGTTCCCTGACAGTTACTCGACGATAATGCATGATCAGTGTTCTTACTTGATTAATGGCAATCTCATTTTTGGATGTTGAGGGCCTGCCAGAACGTGCTTTACTCTCCACTAATGAGTGGACTTCGTAGAAGCTGTCGTATCAGCTCTTTGTATTAGTGGTGCCCAACGCTTCGTCCCCAAACACTTGTTTAATTTTGTGGATTTTTTTGACTTGAGAATCCCCAAGCTTTAAATAAAATTCGGTGCATTTACGCTGTTCAATTTTTTCTCCCATTTTGTCCTAAACAAAAATCTAACTCTTACACGTGCTGACTATTTAACGGCGTGGTGGCGACTGGGTGATGTTTGGGCCGTTAAATAATTTGAGCATGCACACAAGTTATGCTTACAAACGGTCACCAAGCCCTGCCCCCAAAGCTTTGTATATCTTGCCAATCAAAGTCGAATACTTTTTGAACAGGTCTAGTAAATTTGATTCATTGTCCCAATATTAACGACTTTATTAACGGATGTAAGAAATTCACCGGAATCGTGCATTTTCCAACCAATCGATTATGAATTAACATTTTCAAGATAGGTTATTTTGTCTTAATGGTTATGCACGAAGCTAAAAACTTGTATCATAATTCAATGATAAGGCACTCTTGAATTTTTAATGCATTACTTTTTGGAGATATTGCCATATCGTAATTTACTGAGATAATTTTAATAATTGACTCGACAGATCTGCAACATATGTTTGTTTACCTTTCACGATTGAATTATCAAACTTAAAGTATATATTTCAGTGTCTTTGTCTTCAGTCGAGAAAGTTAAAGCCAAAAAAATTCTTTTTAGAAAAAATTGTCTCTAAAAGCTAAATGCGGTGCTGCCTGGTGATAATTATACATGAGCGACTTACATCTAAGCTAATTTAATCTTGAATGTAGGTGAAGTAGCTTTATGGTTGTGTGCTCTAATTCCTTTTTTAATAGTGACAATAGCATGATTTATTTATCTACAGAAAGGTGTTTCACGAAGCTAAATGAACTTAATTTTGGTATTATTGATAGTGGTGTTCTAATTGAAAGTTACCAGGGAATATCAAATATGAATAAGTGACATTAAAGTATTAACTCATTGCGTGACACAAGCATTCAAAAGAAGTAATGATAATATTTATTTTGATGGAAAATGATAATTTCTAATATTTTTAAAAGCATAAAAATCATAGAATTTCCTTTCAGTGAAGCATACGTTTAGCATTTTATTTCACTGCCATATAGATTAAGTTCAACGGGTAGGAGAGACGATCATTTCATACCCTCTGCAGCGACGGAAATTAATTGATATCCATGACCTTAAGTGCAATAAATTACTGGCATTAATTTCAACCGTTGGCAGCGACGACTGTTTATTGTCATTTCAAGAGTCATCAGATCTTAATGCCTGTTATTCATTTCCCTAAACCTTTGTCGTCCTCTTGAGAAGAAAATCCTTTGCTTGCTGTGGTGTTGCCTCCCTCGCTCACTCTCACTCTACTTCCACTTCCTCCTTATTTTCACAGCACTGCTCCTCCCCTCTCTACCCTCTCAAGCCTCGACGCCCATCCGCAGATGAATGATTGATGAGCCAAGCTGGTGGATTTGAGCCTCGACCCGTGACCCGAACCGATTTCTCTTTGTAAGCGTCTCCAAGTTGTCTCATTTGTATCTACCATATTTTTCAAACAGGGGTAAGCCGCCACTATCGCCGTTCGTTAGACCCCTCTCGTCTTCACCTCTCTTTTGTTTTTCTCGTCACCTGGAAATTTTGATGGCAAGCAAAAACTTTCCTCGCCCACTGGATATGCATCATCCGCGATTATCTTTAATTACCTTTAACACTCTTCGAGCCTTTCTCTTCCCAGCGGTGGTGGGCACGGGATAAGGGATCCCGCCGATAATCCACTTACCCCTGAGCGATTTTCCAGAAATAATGTGTTACAAAATACATTTCGCAAACAGGTGGAAGTTTTATCACCATCATCGTTATGACACGTTCCCCGCAGGCATCAAACTGTGTCTAATAAATGTCGCCAAAAAGATAGCTTAAATATTACTTTACAGGTTCAACAAATAAATTAACATTGATCGATCGAATAAAATGCCGATTATATATGGGCTCGTAACATGAATATCGGTGCTGTTTTCGGAAACTTAACTCATCCACTCCTGACTTGAGTTATTAGCTGGTCGGTATATAAAATATTATAAGGAGCATCTTCGTATTATTTTTTTTGTATCTGCTGGCTCGTAATTTGATTCAAGTTAGGGCATTAAGGCACTTGTTTGGCGAAATATAGTCTTCTTATGGAGTTTTAAAATTAAGAATTCCCTTTGATTATAATATTTTATTTCATACAAAAATATCTTATAATTACATTTTAAGTTGAAGAATTTATTTCCCTATAATACTACAGCCATAAACAAAAAATCAAGACTATTTAGCCAGTTAGGGAATAAGAGATTTTTCATAAAATAACAGTATTCTTTTGAAGTAAAAGACCTACTTTACACCAAAAAGCATAATAATAAGGCAATGAGTGTAAGAGTTGCAATATTTTTCCATCATTGCATGCACTAATGAGATGGCTCAAAGTCATTTGCGAAGGTGCTTAATATTCAATGCGTATCATCCAGGGGATAAAATTTATAATAAAAAACCATATGCGAGTTCATTCAAAAATTATCCCAGTCTCTTCAAATTATTTTTACATGGCGAATTTCATCCTTTAAAGTTGAAACGTTTTTCTCCAGGTTACAGGAGCATGATTATTTTAAGTAATTCCCTTGACATATTTAAATTTGAAGATTGAATTTTGCGTTTCCCGTTTATCATCAGTCACCCATGCACAAGTAACCCTTATTGGTTTTCAAGAATTATATCACAGATGATTGGCATGGTTCTTGATGCTCCTGGACCTAAAATTATGCTTAAAATTTATGAGTCAGAATTTTTTTTCTCCGTTAACATGCTGATAAAAATAGGGTTAGGGTTCATTGAATAGCTGAAATGACTGTAATTTTCACAATTGCCGCCTTGGTTTTAGACGCGTGTGATTATCATAAGATTCAATACCATAAAATGTTGAGAGTATATTATTTCATTACTAAAAAGCGAGCTCTTACGGCTTGTATTAAATAACAAGGACGAAACTCCATTCTCTTGAACTAGGCTAGCTCCACTTCAGGAAAACACTAAACGGTAAAGTGTGAGGGGGCAACGTTTAGGTGCGTTTAGGACACTGTGTGAGTGTTTTTCGTGCTTGTGCGGTGATTCCCAGGCACTAGTTTTTTACACCGTAAATCTTTCATTCACTAATTCCTTTCTCCCTCATTATTATCCCTTAAAGGTTTTTGCTTACGGCAATTGGAGTTTCACCTTTATCATTATATGATTTCATAACCGAAAGACGACACGTACGGGGTGTGGTGAAGAGCGGAGGACGGGGAGAGAGTGTGGGGTTCTTCTATTCTTCAGGGTTGAGAGAGTGGAACGGGAAGATGATGTCGGGGTTGGGCTGGTTAGGATTAGGGGTTTATTGGGTACATAATGCAACTTGCGGCAGGGACTAAGGGAAGCAGTGCGAGAAGGTAAGAAAACGTCTAGGTTACGTATTTCCTTTGGCCCCGGAATATAGCGCTACGGAAATGAAAATATTACACCACTATTTTCGATGCAGTTATGCTCCTTATTAGGGATTATCATAATAACTAAGGCAGAGTAGCCTAATTATATTTTTGAACACATGTCCTGTCATGAAAATATCTTATATTCCAATTTGTACAAGTTTTCGACATCCATCAATATTGGAATAATTAATACCGTAAATATTGAAGACATTCTCAAACAATATTAGGGCGGCTCTTCCCCTTTGTTTTACTTTTTACTGCCTTTACGAGTTCAAAACTTATGATGATGAATATCTGGCAAAATATGGCCAAGTAAACTCGTAGGAGCTGCCACAAAAAATGTCTGCTTTGACCAGGACTCGAACCAGACCTGTGTCACTCAGGGTCAGACTTCCACGCTACTCAGGCTACCAGTTCGTGGCAACTGTAGAGAATACTACTGATTAGGCCCTGCTATTATTTCCAAGAAGGCATTCCTCTCCTTTTCTCCCTCAGTGAAAGGTCTGTGGTTTGATTTGTTTATCGTGGCAATTAATTCGTTAAAGCTTTAGTTTGACAGATATTTTTGACCGTAAAGGTGTGAAAATATGAGGATACATTTATTTTCCAATGATTTGTCCATGAATAACTTCTCTCTGGTCATATGTAGATATTTACACCTGAGTTCCTACCAGTGATCCCCACTGAATCCTGGTACAAAGCGTAAGATATTCACAGAGGCTATTTTTACATGTATAATTTTACACATTTTGATTTTTTAATATTTGTTTATTGTTAATTATTTACTTGTTTATTTTTATTTGTAATGGCGATCTGAAGGCGGTTTTTGTGGGATATCCTCCGTTGATAGGACAAATGGTAGGCCTAAACCTTCCCGCAGCATAAACACCCAAATTTTATAGATTCCACTCACCCTGAAGAGGCCAAAGTATAGATCGGGGACGGCTTTTGCAGCTATTATTTCTCTTTCTAATTATCCTTCCTCTTTCTTCTGTATTGATCTGTTATAAGCGGAAATTAACACGTTTAATCTTACAATTCACTGCCTGAGATGTGTGGTGGAGCTTCAGGGTGAACACCCTGACGTTTGGCGGATGAATCGGGGGTGACTGTAGTGATTTCTACTGTGATGGTCCCCACTTAAATGCGTACGGGCAATCTTATGGGAGCAATGTGGAGGCCTCAACAGGGGGAGATGGGGATTCAAGCTAGATGCTTTAGCTGCTTTATCGCATTGCTCGCAGTTTTGATGAAAATTTGACAGAGTACTAACCGTGGGTCGATCATCGAGGTGAGCAGATGGCTCTCATCTTGTTGGCGAGCAATATTTACTTGGATGTGGGTCGCAGAACATGGAAGAAAGGGCAAATTGCAGCGCGAGGACTTCTTGGGGCAAGACGGTTGACGACGCAACGACTCTAAGGAATCCCGGTCGGGGACAGGGAGCTCGGTAGAAAGAAGGGGATGCTGGCGGAGGAGGTTGACTTGCGGGCGGGAAACATTTGGGTCAGCGTCATCGATGAAACTTAAGAGAGGGTGAAGTTTCCCGTGAGGCAACGGCATCGTGAAAAATTTTTCGCTAGGAAGTGAGAGCACCTTCATTTAATTCATGAAGGAATATTTCGATGAAAGTCACAGCCTGTTGAGTGAAGCAGGAAAAGTTAAAAAAAATTAATCATTCATTTTTTGGTTAACATTCCGAGAGAATTTTTTAAAAAAGTGACAAAGCATGAGGAGGAAAATATTTATATATCCCCGCTAAAAAATGTTGTATAGTTTCCTTAAAATACTACTACAGAATTTCTTAAAAGTTCCGTAGATATTCCTTACAGTATTGAAACGCCATTTTACAGAATTCCCTACGATGTTCTGCAGAATACCTTAGGATGTTCTGCAGAATACCTTCGGACGTCAGCAGAATTCCTTAGGACGTTCTGTGGGATTCCCTACGACTCTCCATATAGGTCCTTAGGAAAGGAACTGAGCCAATGGAAACCTCACATATTTCCGTAGAGTTGCTGAAGTTCTACAGAATAGCTTGTAAGGAGTTATTTACATCCGTTCTGTAGAGTCAGGCTCTCATGTTCCGTACAAGTCCTTAGAAAAGGAACTAGTTCTACAGGAAAAGAGTCAATATCTGTATAATTCCTTACGTTCTACAGAACAGCTTCTAAGGAATTTTTAAGCAGGGGTGTATAATGACAAAAATATCAGCATTTACCGGAGCAATAACTTTATTTATTGGATTTAAACAAGTTTAGAGGAGACTAAATCAATAAATATTTGGTAAATTTTTGTTAATATTTAATTTCAGCTGGCTGGTTTTATGATATAGACGATATCTTCAGATGCATGGATGTCGCTCTCTCAATGGAACCCGTCGTCTGGCAATAAAATATTGTGAAAAGTTACCAAGATTTAATCGACTCAGTCCGAATGAGTTTTTACCAGGTCATGCCTGATATTATCGGGTCAACCTTCAATGTGTCTTCATGTACTATAATATTAATTAATGTTTGCTAATGGAATGCAATGGCAGAAGCTTTCCACGGGGATGACTGTCGAAGAAAAATCAGTACCAAAACAGTTTGTTTTAACTTTAAAGACTATTTCACTGTTTGAGTTCATGGGAGACGTGATAAAAACGTGAAAACTTGATCCAGCGTTTGGCTCATCAAGGCTAACTTACAGCCTACGCAAGTGCTCGGTTTGCTTGTGAAATAGGAATATTTTTCTAACCGGTACTGGAAATAATTGCGCAACTATATCAAGAAAGTATGGTATTCGGACTCTTTTTGAATAATTTGATATTTTTCGACAAAATATAGATCCGTCCAACTTTTTTCACAATATTATTTATGATAAGGAGCTTTATAGTGATGACGAGGTTTGTGACAATGAAAGTAAACGTTCCTCACTTTTCCCATTGCCAATTTTGAAACTAGCCTTTTCCTCTAAATCCAGCAGAAAGATTCTGATTTTCTTGGAGCAGACGGAAAGAAAATCGTTAGAAGGGTAATACTGTGTGAAAATAAGAGGCCACACAGGATGCCTAGTCACAATTTTTAAAGACATACATTTCCAGAGTAGGAAAGGGCGTTGGAATAGGTTATCAAATTGATCTTAGAGCTCATTTAAAAGCGATTATTTGCCACTATATGCTATTATGAAAAACCATAATCTGTCGTAGCATGTATCTCTTTCTGGCAGGTCTCCATAATTATTTGACCTCCAAAAGTTCATATTTTTCTCTAGATTAGATGTTTTGTCAGAATAGAATTATATGACTATTCGCATAAAATTCCGAAAATGTATGTCCTATAATGATAAGTATACCAAAAAACTCTATATCATGGCTATTTGAAAACCTCACCTTCACACTCATCACAATGGAAATAATTTTTCCAGTTGCAATAGCCTCCTCTATGAGATACGAATTAATAAAATAATAAAAGCGTTTTCTGGGTGAAAAAATTTACTCGTGCGCGATTTGAACCGGCCACTTTCGTTTGCCAGAATGGTACCCCGCCGCCAACGGCCCAAGTCATTCAATATTGTCTTAATTAGATAACTCCTAACAGTTTTCGTAATTTAATTACAAGATATAATTAAAGACAAGACTAGTATGAATGAGATCATGAGATTGCTGGGAATCCACAATAAACTGGAGAAATATATAACTTACCTTGTACTGGGCATTTTAATCCGTTGTTACAAACCACTAGGGACATCTAAAATAAATTATAATGGCCAATGTGCCACGAAAATACTTTTCACTCACTACTGTGTATATTTTGACATTTACAATGTTTTTTTGAATCCTCATGGTCTTCATTCATGCATCGAAAAATACATACGGATACTTACTTTTTCTAATTTCAAAACCAGGGGCACTTTATATCATTTTGCAGGTCCTGTTTTTTTGCCATAGAAAACCATTAGATAATTCATAGGAATCGACCAATAAATGTATTATATATTATTAGTAACATATATGTCGAATACACTGATATATTACTAAAATGATGAATGAGTAAAAGCATCGGCTATAAACTCTTGTCCTGACAAGATGAGACAAATATGGCGAAATTTGTCTCCCTTTGTCACGGTGTAGTTCTCGCAATCAGCTCTTTAAGCAACGTTGTCCTTCCCATTTACCTCTACTTATCATCGTTTAACTACATCCTTGCCTTGTGCTGCTATTTTCTTCTAGTTTCTATTTTCTACCATCTCACGTGCCCCGCATATATCAGCGTTTCGAGTGGGAGAAAATCGGGAACAAGTTCGTTTCCATGCCAATTGATTATTTTGTGATACATACAAAATTAAAAAACAGATATAAGTAAGTTTGTGTGTATATTTTTAACAATGTAGTCCTGAAGGTATCAGATGAAATCTGTATTTCCATTTTTCTCGACCCCATTTCAGCGCTGATGCAGTCTTTATTTTTGGGAAAAATTCATTCCACAATCACGGTACCAACGATGGGAGGATGTTGCATGTATGCTTAGACAAATCATTGATCCATCTCGCTGTTTGCCACTCCGATATTCACGATTGACTTTGCTACTAATTAAGATGATCTATACGTCTCTGCTATTCAGTCATTCAGTTCGCTCTCGTAACAGAGCCATTAAGTTTCGGTCACGTAAACCAATCTGCGAACGTTTTCATTTCTTGAAGAAGTTCAAGTTTTTTTTGACCTAGAGTTATAACTTAAAATAAAAAAACTTATAGCTTAAAATATCTCTCCGCCTGTTCTGTGTATTTAGCAATACTTGCTGACTAAGGTTATTTTGTTGCCTTCCACGATGTACAATATTTAAAATTGGAATCGGGGCTTGAGAAAATGACCCCATTATTGTTTTCTTGTTGTAAGTTGATCTCGTTAATGCTCCCCTTTTCCAATATTTTGACTATTTTTAAGACTAGCCTGTCAACGTACTGAATTTATAAATGAAATTGGTTAAGATATTTCTAATTTTTTTTTATAATAAACATTATTCAGACATATACTCATGAGATGCAATAGGAGATGTAGCTCTCTAGGAACACCTACGGAAAGTTACCTCCCGATTGAGTCTACGTATGCAACAAGTAAAATCTCAATGAAAACATACATGCTATAACTTTCTAAGCCCTCATAGTCTCAGAGTTATTTAACATTAATAGTTGGTCATGCGCAACCCGCTTAACTCACCTTGGCGGCACACTCCGACTGACTGGTGGTGGTAGCGCTCGGGGATCAGTCTGTCTCTGGCGATCTCCAGCGGCTCTCATACGGTAGCAATGCCAGTGTTAGGAGCACAGATTGCCAAGGGATACCATAAGAAGATCATAATACCTTTACCCTGATAACATCCAAGGAGTAGGCATTCACATAACTCACGTCACCACTTATTCCGGAAGCGCAGCTATTCATTTTACTGCCCCCATTTTTATGAAAATTCAAACATTTTATTACATCCGAACTAAATTTTCCATAGATTAATAATGAAAGTTGACTGAAAAGAATAAATGTCTAGTTGATGAGAAAATTATTTCTCTGATCAGCGGATATTTTTACAATGTTCGTAGTTCTGTGATCATCGTAGGATGGTTTCTCAATTTTTAATGTAATCCGGCGGTATTAACTTATTACATGATATGAAGGACCTGGAAAAGGATAATTCAAATGTTTGCATGTGATGTGAATTAATAAAGTAGAAAAATTAAGAAAAATTTGAAATCAAGGGAATGTAGGTGCATTTTCTCACGGCCTTTGTCGATCCCCTTCCACGTGGCGGCAGTGATAACTAGAAAATTCCTCCGTGCAACCGAGGCGCAACGCTTTGTTTTCACGGTAAGTGGAGGAGATGCCTCTGCAGACGACGGCGTACGCACGCAGAGCCCCTTGTAAAGATGCGTGCATCGCCAGCCCTAGCACTTCCCAAGGAGATGGATCCCAAAACCTCGCAAACCACATCCGTAAATCTCCGAAACCTCTCTCTCTCTCCTTGCCTCTCCTCTCTTCACCCTTCCACCACCCTCAATCCTAACCCCGCTCAGCAAAGAGGCCCAGAATGCACGCGGGCAGGCGTGGAGGAGGAGTGGAAGGGAGAGAGGCCTTGCTCCCCCGCCCATGTGTTCTCCCCATGCCTTAAATATTTGCCCGAGCTTCAGTCTCCGGCTGAGCGGGCTTCCAATTTTGAGCCGCCGCCGCTGCGGAGGCGTACCTTCGTACTTTGAGCACGATCTCCTACGCTCCAAAACCTCTCTCGACCTCTCTCTCTCTCTCACTCTCTACCTCCCTCATACACTCCCACACGTGGCCCTCCCTGCTGAGAGGGAGAGATACCGCCCATCTCCTCTCTCCGCCTCCAACTTGCCTTCCGCCCCATTCCTTTCACCCTATGGACCCACTCCAGGCACATCCTCCGCCTCCTGTGCCTCACCTCGCCTCGCCTCTCCCCCTTCATCTCTTAGCGTGCTCAAGATCCGTCGTCTCCTAGCTCGCGTTAATAACGCCACTCCGAGGCTTTCTTAGCAAATCCATTGTTAGCGCCGTGCTATGTCGTCAGCAGGTGAAGTGATGAGTGAAGGGGAAGGGGGTTGCTAAATGCTCGCGTTGCATGGGAACCGATGCGAGGCACTCGTTGTTAGGATAGCGATGCAGAAAAGGAAGAACTGTGGATGGTGAATGAATGAAGAGCAAAATGGTGTTAGGTGAGGCTTATGGGGACTGTTCACTGATGAGTAGTGACGGAAAGAATATTGCTCACTATTCCAGGGCATTGTTCTAAGGCGATGCCTGCATAGTCAACTGGTGGAATCTTTGTGGAATATGTATTTTGGTCTATAGAAGGAGGTTAATATTGAGGTAAATAAGTTGCTAAGGCTCATGTCTCAGTTTCAAAATGGAAAATACCAGAAAGGGCAATGCATTAGAATATTCCTGTTGAGGTGATTTTAAACAACAGGCTAGAATTTCCAAAGAACCACGGAACTAGCCGCGCAGTTACTTTAACAGAGTCATTCGCTAGTGATCACACAATTGTGTGAAGTTCATAGTGGAAAAATCATTCACCTGGGCTGGGAATCAAACCCAAATCCCTCGATTTTGGAACAGGGTGGAAACCTTATTCATTAGTTAAAAGTAGCGTGATTTCTCTAATAATATCACATATTATAAGTTGTTTTGCTCGTTGGCTTTTGATTAACATCTTTTCCCTCATGCTGGGTAATTAATTTGCGTTAAAAGAAGATGTGACTCTAAGAGTGCGTATCAGAGTACTACTCTTACATTCAATTTACATTTATACTTTATGTTATTATGAACGAAAGTAAACTTTGTTTCCTTAATATGCCATTACATTATTTTTCAGCTGAATTAAACCGTGATTGAAAATTTCTGCTAGATAAAGGTCTATTGGCGCTAAACATTTGAAAAAGTTGTCCATGGAAAAGAATCATTAAACATGCAAAAGATTAATTCCTTTGGAATGTAAACATAGCCACCTTGCAATTCCCTTTCATAGTAGGTGAAGTCTGAGAATTTATTTATTGTCGTGACCTCAACGAAGCTGGCTCCCTTGCAATATTTCTTCCTATAGTGCCCTCGCCTTAAAAACCAATCCCGATTCCCTAATACTCATATGTATTCCTTCAAACACTCTCCTATTTTTTGACTTTTAATATTCCAACTCAGAAAAATCTTCTAAAATCCATGATTTTTGCAACTTATGTCCTCCAGTCACACCGTTAACTGTGAAATAACATACCTATTTCGCTAAGTTTTAAGTTAAAGCTATTTTGTCAAGTTTACCAAGCACTTAAAGAACAAGAAATCATATATCAGCATAGCCTAATTATAATTTACATTTTGGAGGCTCTATTTCAAAGTCTTGAGTAAACTAGTATAGATGAATGTCATAATTTTTTAAGAACTGTACTTTAAAAAAAAGGTAATAGCGTAGCTTGGACAATTTATTATGGTGAGCCTTTTTTATGCCTCTCATTACCTTGGATCGTGTATCAATAGCATGTTCTGTAGTGTCACATCAAGAATATTAGCCTAACTTAATCATAAAGAAATATATATTTGCGTTAATATATTTCTCGAAAGATTCTGCCATAAAATAAAATGGTTTTTAGTACCATATTGAAGGATATTTTACCAAAATTTTTCAAAATCCTCAGATGCACAATTACAGCGACTCCATATTTTCCACAAAATGAAACTATTGCCGAGGCGGAAATACTTTTATGTATATGTATACTTAGTTGTTAAATGTCACAGGAAACAGGATTTCAGAAGAACGCATCGATTAAATAGCGGTGTAGAAGTTTCACCATTTATGGTATCAAACTTGTTTTTGGTAGGTTCTTTCAGCTAACAGCACGAACGTTTATGGTTTTATTTTCTCGAGCGATTATGATTTTCAGCACCTCTCTCAGCATGACGTGGCAGGATCATATCACGACAAGAAGTAAAAACTAATGTCGACAAACTTTCTCGTGATCAAGTGTGCAGGAAAAGAGAAAGGAGAGATGTACGCTTATTCCTGACGAAAAAAATATCTTTTTTCTCCTTTCCCTCCCCTCAGTCGGAGGGAAATGGCGAAAGTTTAAGGCGTCCTCGGAGAGAGGGTCGAATATTCGACGGGAGTTTGCTGAAAGTTGTGCTGCTCCCGCTAAAGGAAAAAGAAAAAAAAATGATGCGATACGAAACCTCGGTTGAAAGGAAATGGGAATTAAAAAACCGAGATCCGTGGAGACGGCTGTGGATGTGATTTTGAGCATCCCCGGAGAGAAATGAATGAATGTGAAACAATTTTGGCGCATGAGGTGGTGCCATTTTGCAGGGTGGCCTTGCCAGGTGCCTCCGTTCATTTGGGTTTTCTTTTGCAAATGATATCGCTGCTCAGATCCGATCAAAGAGCCCATATGAGATCAAAAAAATACTTTGGTAAAAATGAGGAATTTTTCCGACCGTTGGTCATTTATAACTATGGAAAACTGACTTTACTATAGTGTTGGAAAAGGAATGAACAAGACTTCAAAATTATATGTACCCTGACGCGTTGAAACTATGCGATAAAATATAATTTCCTTTTTAGTTTAAATTATCAAGGTTTCATAGACTACGAATAGTTCATTTGGATTGGCATGAGTCACAATATTTGTAATGAATTCAAAGCCATTGAGCACTCGGAATGTTTTAAAATCAATAGTGATTTTTTGTGTAACTGGCAATGATAGAATGGTTCTCGCTTCAAATGAATAATGAAGCATTGAGCAAGAATGTTTTTGGGATGGTACAATAATGTCTGGAGGGCGTTGGGTTACTAAGAGTGAATTTTACAAGGTAGATTTAAATTCAATAAATAACGAACAAAATTGCGTTGGCATGTTTTCCTAAAGAACTTTTCTCTAATTTCAAAACCTTTTGAGGACTCAAGTGGTTAAAGTTTGCAGTGCTATAATATAACTACCGTTCTCTGCTCTATATATTGTTGAGGAATAAAATGAACTCGTTTTTTAGATACGAATGCTTATTATTACGCTTATTATTAATGCGGGGGAACTTCAAATTATGTGATGCTCATGCTATATATTATTTCAAAGAGTGTGACTAATGTGAGAATAAATGAAACATAAGGAATTTAAAATCTGCCAACTTAGTTGTAACTAGTCACTACAGCTTAATCCATTTCATATATTCGCTGTCCGAGAAAATAGCACCGTTGACAGAAACTGCATCAAACTGTAAACAAGCACAATACCGTTTGGGGAATGGTATTAGATGACTCATGAGTCCAAGATGGTGACCTTAGTTTCATATATACGGTAGATGGCGAATTTGCAGGCATCGCTTTTGTTTGTGACTTTTGAAATCAGTGGAAATACTAGAATATTTTCGATTGAATTGCTGTATGTTTAGCCTCAAGAGAGTTTCTTTCCAACAATGTTTACCAAGAGCGCTGTTTTTGTCAACATGTGTGTATTTTATAATCTAATTCAATAACCGCATATTTTTCTTGGAAAAATTTCCCTTGGCTCCCCTGAATTGATGAAAAAGAAAAGAAAAGTAGATTTAAAAACACTCATTGGAGTTCATATTTCGTTTCTCAGAGTGGGTGGAAATTCAGACAGAAATATTTATCGATATTTCGCCGTAATATAATGTGTCAAAGGGAAACTTGGTGATCAGAAAATAAATATTTTGTTATTTACTTCAATGGCCGTATAATTGTCTTACTAATTTTTCTCTTAGATTGGCCTGAATTGACGAAAATAAAATTTAAGACTGAAGGCAAAATACACATCGAAAGTTTCATTTCTTTCCCAAGATTGGATGGAAATATCATACATGAACACCTATCGACATTTATCTGCAGTATTGAATCTCAAAAAGGAACCAATAGATTCCGCATCACATACCATTCGTACACATGTGCTATTGCAATTCTTTGACCCCTTTGAGTTGTCTAATTCCTCGCTGCCTCTCGTACTGGACTCTTTTGTTTAAAATCGAGTTAAACAATGACCTTTCGGAGCAGTCCCATGGCGATGACGTGACCATCCCCCAAACTTCCGCACTGCACGCCTCACCTTAATCCCCCTGGTGGGCGCAAACGGAAGGACGGGAAGTGGTTAAAAATTTGCAACGCACCCCAGTTATGGCGCCATGAATCGCCGATTGAAACGAGGCGGAAAGCCTCGAGCATTGGATCCCGCGAGGAGAGAGAGAGAGAGTTACGGGTCGGTGTTCTCTGCGGGACGATTAACATTAGGTGCATGAGAGTTAGTCGACGGATACTACAGCTTTGTGTTTACCTATCGAAAATGTTAGAGTGGGCATCTGATTACTGGATGTATCAATTGCAAACTTAACGCAACGTGTCCCTAGTCGAGGACACGGCATATGAGAGCACTGGTGTGGCCTGTTGGGGAAGTGAAGAGGATCGCTCGCGGGGAGAAAAGAATATTCGAGAGAGAGGAAGACGGGGATGGGAAGTGGGTGGTGGAGGAGGCGGAGAGAAGAGAGAGGCTTAGCGTGGTGGGATACGTGCTGGTGGGTTGTGTGAGTGTGAGTGTGTATGTCGAGTGGGCCCTAGTGCGTGTAGCCGAGAGATGAGTGGATGAGGCTGTTAGGAGGCTCGGATGGAATAGAATTGCTGCGGGAAGCTGAGTGGCAGGGAGAGGCTGCCGAGCACGGCTGCCACCTTATGAATAGTCATCGCGAGGATTACCATTCCGCGATAAAACGATGCCGAGTATGTTTTTACACTCTAAAACGATCCTAGAGGGAGGAGGTACCCGATTGGAAAATTTTCTTTTTCACAAGTTTGTGAATAAGTACTGATTTTCTTCGAACAAGGCAGTTAAATAAAACATTAAGCCTGGGTAAAGGAGACTTAGCTAGACATGTTCCTTTATATCAATAGCGTAGCTGAAAAATGACTTTTGCGAGGAATTTCTCCTGTGAAGAATCCAAATTCATAACTTTAATAACATCCTATGTGTTAACAGTAATACATTTTTATGCGTGTAATTTATTAAAATATTTAAGTTAGTTTTGCGGAATTAAACCTTAAAAATTATAGATGAATCACTTGTTTTATATCTGATGTACCTATGACATAATGTATTCCATTAATTAAGGGAATTATTGATTTATTTATCAATTATACGGGCAATATTTGTACAAAAACTGCCATCAAATATCTCAACGGTTACTCTATCCTGATTTAAAATAAATCTATCTGTAATAACTGCAATTCATTTTCACTACTATGGTTTTGAAGGTTAGTAAGATAAAATTGGAATGATTATTCAAGGATATATGTATTATCATGAATCTGTTTAAGATAATGTCAGTCTCGTTAATAAATTACGAGTCCATCAATTATTCAATGAGTGGTTTAAGTAATGTACTATTAAAAAAAATGTTTTTCAGCTGTGGTGTATAATAGTGCTTTGAGTATTTTAATACTCAGAACTAAAAACAGGAACATACATTCCAGTGAGTGATAACTTCATTAAACGAATGAAATAATCAGCTTAATAAAAACTCTAAAAACACTTTTTGTGATACACGTAAGAGTCCTAGCAAAATCTCAGCACTCTACTTAAATTTTCAAATCAATAATTTAAGAAGAGGGCATGAATTCTTGGGTGCACTAGGTACATTGAGCGCTGATGCTGTCATTCTAATCAAATCAACTTAATTACGTGAAAAGACATCAGAAATATTTTTTCTGTGAATGTTGCAAATGCCAAGTGAACAAAAGCACGGTTAATGAAGTTCTCTCGGGCTTCACACCAGGTCACACAGTGTCTAACTGCCAACGGATGGAGAGCTACCACATCAATCGCGACTCAGGTTTTGCCTTGAGTTCCGCCTGGAAGCCTATCGTCAACTAACTTAAGGAAAGAGAAAGAAAACAACAATCGGCGTAAACAGCAGCGTTTAGTAAAAACCGAAAAAATTAATTTACTGGTATTTAAAAATGTCAGTTTGTGCCCTGAAGACGGTGGCGGACTCAGCCACAGAAACATTGGCATTTAAACACTGTGTGAAGACCGAGAGAACTTCATTAATACGATTCGCCAGGAAAATTTAAAATCATATAAAAAGCGCGGTTCTCTCAATAAAAACTGAAACAAAGCTTTTTAGATCTTTTTTGTTTAGATTAATTTCTAATGTGCCACAAAAGTTCAAATTTCTGAGAGAAAGTGTTGACTTTTCAATAAACAAATCGGGGAGATGTGCCGTGCTTTAAGTTTTAAGCCTGCCATAAACGAGTTTAAATGTTCGCATGCGTAACAATTGCCCAAGAATGAAGTCTTCATGAGACTTGAAGGCCACTCAGAAATGGCTTGAATTTCAAATTGACACGGATTTCATGATTTAAGTCAAACAGGTCATGATTTAAAGTTTTAATAATTTTTAAGTAAAAGGAAAAATATAATGGAACACTTTTCATTAAAGGAAAATGCGTCGTAAGAGTAGGGAGACGGCAGAATTGAATGTTACGAGGATACGTTTTCCTTTCCACACACGCGACACCTACGCGAAGAGGGCAAAGCCTTGTTCTCCTGAGATTCCCTTCTCCTCCTCTGTTCTCCTAAATTGGCTGTGTACCTTATATATTGTTGCTCTCACGCCTCATGTGGAGACTCACGAGTGACATCGAAGCGGTAATTGTGCATCATCGAGTGCACATTTTAATAATTTTTTTAAGTAAGTGGGAAAATATATTGGAACACTTTTCATTAAAGTGCATCTGTTAATTAGTTGTAGCTCACAACGCAGGTAGTAATGGAAACAATGAAAGAAAATTACTGTAATTTTTGCATAATTAATTCAGGTGAGTACTAAATTTTCGGCGTGGTAGACAGACTTTTGACAAAATTACATTTTTATATGTTCTTGTTGAATATTGGGCTCGGCGTGGCATCTTGATATCTATCAGGAACTACAAAAGAATTTAGAATCACTATTTTGCATTTATGAAGATTGATGAAGGTATGTACTTGAATTGTTGCGAAATATACCCCATGTTCCATTAATCTCCATGTTAAAAATAATATTGAATATCCAAAATACCAATTTGGTTTGATGAAATAAAATATAATATTAAACATATGCGAATGATTATGCTCCAGAATATTCTTGCAGCTCTCAGAAAGAGTAAAATACTCCTCAGAGGGTGGAGGTTTGGCGTCGGGACGAGGAAGAGGTTTGGGTGAAGGCGAAGCTCGAAGATGGGAGAGGCATGAGGGAGGGAGAGAGTTCCTTCCCTGGGCTTGCGGCGGTGGAATGAACCAATGGAACACGCGTGCAGCTCCATAGGTAGGACGGTATTGTTAGATAGAGAAAGAGTTCCCTTAGGACAGGAGAGGGAGGCAAGTAAATCTAAGCTGCTATTTTTTTATTCTGTTATTAGTTATTCTGCGCCAAAGAGGACGCGTAGAAATCATCTAAGACCGGTAAGAGACAGAAATGAGTGAATATCTTTCTTAAATTTCACTATCATATGCCTTTCTTAAATGTTCCTTAAAAACATAACACTAAGAGAGTGATTGCTTTAAAATCCTACCGCCTTTGAAAGAGTATGTCGACTATCTTAATCCTCTAATAGAAGCATTTGGATACATTAGGGCAAATTATTCGGTTATGCATTGGCATCGTTGGTTTATATCGCGTAATAATATATTTCACAACTATACACTGAATTCAAATATTCATTTGGTAGAAATACTATTCCTTTTTGCATGAAATATGAATTTGGGTATTCTTCACCAAAATATTATTCTTAAATATATTTTTGGAAACTCCATGAAAAATTAAAATCGTTATTTTCTAGATATTCACATGATAGGGCAGTATTATATCGCCGTCGTGTGCAGCGAAAACACTTGAAACTTTGTTGATGTCAACGTAAGAAAATACAACTTGTACATACATTAACGACATAAACGGTAACGAATAGGCAAGCTGTTTCGTAACATGAGTACAACTTACTCCTGAAATTGATGTCAATTTTCTGACTCTTCTGATGAACCGATGCACTAGTTTTGGAAGATCTTTTCAGCGAAAATAATGAAGTTATTATTAAAATGAAAAGCAATATATTTTTATTGAAAACTGGTCGAGGAAACAGGATTAAAATTAGCAATTTGGCACTTAAGTATTTGTAAGTTAGAGTTTTTCCACTCAGCCAATTCTGACCCTTTACTTCTTAGGATATAAAAATTCTTCTTTTATTAGTTAATTGGTTGACGTTTCTTTTCCAATCGAATGATGCTCTCCACAAATGGAATTAATGAATAAAAGAAAAAAATGAATTACTAGAAAGATAAAAATATTTAGAATTCGGTCGCAGAAGTTAAGTAAACTCACGTCCCCTTCGGAGGTACAATATATGCATTCGAGGTTACTTTTCGAATCGAACCTTTCTCCTTAAGTTTTATTCTTGACCTCATATATGCTTGGGATATCAATGACAGCATAAATATATTATGATTTGAGGCTCTTCTGATACCGTTTCAATAGCACTTGGGTAAATTCATCTCTATATTATATTTGAATGAGTGGGGATTAGTTTGAAGGCTGACAATGAGTTAATCATTCCAGTATGCAAATCTTGCGAGTTTATATCAGTTGATCTCTGACTCTGCCTTCCTTCAATATCGCCTGAATTTCGCGGAGTCTCTTGGTGTTGATGGTGACACTGATGAAAGCTCTTCAATTATTGTACCTAAATTACGTAGTGAGACGTATTTTGGCTCAAGAGTCACCTTAGTTTTCCATTTGGATAAATCGTAATTGGTACCAATCACGAACGAGCTCTGCTTCCCCTAATTACCCATCAGCATGGTTGAAAATGGGGGCATAGAGCGAATTCCTGAATAAGTTTCGCGTATAAGCTTGCAATGCCTCTCGCAAGACACTAAATTCCACCAAGATCAGCCCGAAGGTTTTGCACAAGACAAATCATGAGTATATTTTTACCCTTTATGATGAGTTTCGACTTGGTCTCTCTGAAGATAAAGTGTATGAATGTAAAGGGCACTAAGCCGCAAAACTGAGTTTAAAAAGTCGTTTCAACTCCTTGAAATTAATTCAAATCGCTCGAGGAAAGTATAGCGGTGAAAAGAGACAGAGGCGGAAATTTTGTTTTAATTATAACGGCAACAAGAGCGAAGAGAATAATTTCCTTCTTTCTGAAGTTTCACGCACAAAAGGAATGGAATTTTAAGATTTAATGTTTCCGCGAATAGCAGAGGCAGTCTTTTAAACGATCCACGGCTTTGAGTCCGTGTGCTCTCAGCAGGTGATGAATTGTCGTTTACCTCCCTTCCGCGCAGAAATTTATCATGCAAGCGTCGCATAAAATATTCCCTCATTTATTCATTGAACGGGAGTGCCAGAGTCCCCTTACCTCTCTGTGCCTTCGCGGATAATATTCTCCTTGTTCCTGCATGCATTATCGTGGTCGCGTCCGTCTTAACGAGGCATTAATGAGCGAGACAGTCTCTCCTTTTGTCTAATTCTGGCACTGCCACATTATATTCTTGCCTTTCCGCTCCCACACATTTTTCTCTCCTTTCGAGCTTTGTACTTGCGGTTTCCCACCGGTAAGCCCACCAGAGTTCCCTGGTGCACCTCGTTTGGTTTCCAAGTAGGTGCGCAACTGCTACGAGAACACTCGAAAGAATAGCCTGGAGATGCTTTGTTTTGAGGTAGAATTGCAGTCAGTGCAGTGGTCTTAATGGGAACAAGCTTTACTTATCGCAACCAAATGAATGGAAGGTGTTTAAACCTTAAAACCTTGCGTCATGTACCTCGAACCAAGGGATATGCTTAGCTTCTCTTCTTAGGAAGCGTATCTCTCGCGATTCATGATAACTCATTTTGAATTATTTATTTCTTCACCACAAGGAGAAATTTATTTCTCAAAATGCGAGGAGTTAAAATTCATTTGATTAAAATTACAATGATTGATATTCTAAGATTAAATAAATCCTCCTACATAGATGTCAGGGAACATTACGCCTCTATATTATACATATACTGGTGAATTTTCGATTGCATAAAATTAAAGAGTTGTAATTTGACAAATTTATCTTATTAAACAGTTCGTAATATTTATTTCTCTTTATAAAAAATAACCATACTCTCATAAAATATTATACGACTGCAAGTGAAGGAAGAATATTTAGAATAATGTAAGAAGCAGTAATATTTAGGTAGAGATCGCTAGAAAATCTTTCAATGCACTACATTGAATTACTCAATAACCCTAATTTCTATATTGTGAAGCATTCATTTCCCCATGTAGCATTTAATTTTACTAGTTTTCCATTGGAAAAGTTCTTCTTAAAAAATGTAATTTATTTAATATTTATAACTCATGCTGTGTTTCTATTAAACATAAACTCTAATACCTTGTCATATGTACAACGGGTAAAAAATTACGAGCTCTATACTCTGAGTTTCTGACTATGTGTTTGGTACATATATAACTAAGTGAGACTATGAGGATGATACCTGCTTCTAGCAAGGCACTTATGGCCATGTAAGTAACGATTCAGGTTTTTTCTTTAAATTATTAGCGGAACATCCAATATTCTACTGTATGGTTCTCGTTGCTGATGCACAATTGCTTCGCATTTTCTACTTTCACAATTTCTTTTCTCATTTTGCACATTTGATAACGAAACATTCGTAAAATTATATTCTGAGAGGTGTAAATAATCCAAGTATCTACATTTCCCTATAACTCACCATTGATGTAATCAAAGGTTGAATGTTGCTACTTCTTGAAATTGGTAGGAAAGGAATGAAAACACTTAAGAATTTTATCAAAAATTATTTATTACATGATTGACCGCAATTTCAACGTATGCGCGACATTTTAAACTCCAGAAATGGTCTTTATGTGTTTTTGTTAATTTCTTTGTTCATAATTTCATGTTCATAATGTCCTAAGTTCAATATGTTCTTTGACATATCTTGGTTTATTTAGAATTTGGTAGGGAATTTCAAGAGGAGAGCGAAATGCCAGTATCTTCAAATGATAAAAACATATTTGCTAAATGCCAATATTCTCTCATAGTTTTCCCATGGGGAGGGCACTATTTTTTGCTTAAATTAATGTAAAATTAATGCCAGTCGTTGGAATGCGTAACCATAATTTCAGGGTAGAATAAGATGTTGATTTCCCCAACGGTGGCAGATACTTAAATCATTTATAGAGAGTGAATTCGTGTTTCGACAAAAAGGCTGTAATTCTTGCTCACCGGAGCACACCCCAGAGATGCTATGACGGCAAAGGAACTAGCATACTGTCGCTTTTCTCACCAAGGAAAAATCTTGGCTATCGGCTGCAAATATATTTTCTAATAACCGTAAAAATGATCATCATTTGTTGTTTGATCCTAAGATTGAAAGACTCCAGTTCTTTCTCCTTCTCTCTTCACTTCTATTTCTCTTATTCTCATCATTTTCTCTATACTATTCTCTTAATTTTGTTCATAAATTTATTTTTTAACATTCCTATTGGAACATTTTTGTGCCTCTTTCCGTAAATTATATTTTTTCCTTAAATAAAACCCACTTTGCCTCAAAGAGCTTCCAGTTCCATCTGATTCTTCATGTATCTTACAAATGTCCAATTTCCTCCTTATTCTCTCCTTCTTTTGGATAAGCTTCAATCTTATTTTGTCCCTCCTTTCGATCTCCGGCATCCTTTTCTAGCTGTTCCGAGTGTTTCTATTCCTGTATGGTCTGCTTCCATGCTTCCCATCCACAAAGTGACACGGTCCACGCGAAATTACAACCTGGAGAATATTGAGTGGTAAATTCATTCTGTTTCCAGGCGTGATGTATCGGAGTTTCTTTCGCTCAGTGATAACCGATATTTTGCAGCCCTGCACGGTGCGTAGCGACCGCGGCAAGCCATGATTAAGGATCGTGCCCCACAGGTGTGAGGGGCACCCTCCCTCCTTTTTGCATGAAATATGAATTTGGGTATTCTTCACCAAAATATTATTCTTAAATATATTTTTGGAAACTCCATGAAAAATTAAAATCGTTATTTTCTAGATATTCACATGATAGGGCAGTATTATATCGCCGTCGTGTGCAGCGAAAACACTTGAAACTTTGTTGATGTCAACGTAAGAAAATACAACTTGTACATACATTAACGACATAAACGGTAACGAATAGGCAAGCTGTTTCGTAACATGAGTACAACTTACTCCTGAAATTGATGTCAATTTTCTGACTCTTCTGATGAACCGATGCACTAGTTTTGGAAGATCTTTTCAGCGAAAATAATGAAGTTATTATTAAAATGAAAAGCAATATATTTTTATTGAAAACTGGTCGAGGAAACAGGATTAAAATTAGCAATTTGGCACTTAAGTATTTGTAAGTTAGAGTTTTTCCACTCAGCCAATTCTGACCCTTTACTTCTTAGGATATAAAAATTCTTCTTTTATTAGTTAATTGGTTGACGTTTCTTTTCCAATCGAATGATGCTCTCCACAAATGGAATTAATGAATAAAAGAAAAAAATGAATTACTAGAAAGATAAAAATATTTAGAATTCGGTCGCAGAAGTTAAGTAAACTCACGTCCCCTTCGGAGGTACAATATATGCATTCGAGGTTACTTTTCGAATCGAACCTTTCTCCTTAAGTTTTATTCTTGACCTCATATATGCTTGGGATATCAATGACAGCATAAATATATTATGATTTGAGGCTCTTCTGATACCGTTTCAATAGCACTTGGGTAAATTCATCTCTATATTATATTTGAATGAGTGGGGATTAGTTTGAAGGCTGACAATGAGTTAATCATTCCAGTATGCAAATCTTGCGAGTTTATATCAGTTGATCTCTGACTCTGCCTTCCTTCAATATCGCCTGAATTTCGCGGAGTCTCTTGGTGTTGATGGTGACACTGATGAAAGCTCTTCAATTATTGTACCTAAATTACGTAGTGAGACGTATTTTGGCTCAAGAGTCACCTTAGTTTTCCATTTGGATAAATCGTAATTGGTACCAATCACGAACGAGCTCTGCTTCCCCTAATTACCCATCAGCATGGTTGAAAATGGGGGCATAGAGCGAATTCCTGAATAAGTTTCGCGTATAAGCTTGCAATGCCTCTCGCAAGACACTAAATTCCACCAAGATCAGCCCGAAGGTTTTGCACAAGACAAATCATGAGTATATTTTTACCCTTTATGATGAGTTTCGACTTGGTCTCTCTGAAGATAAAGTGTATGAATGTAAAGGGCACTAAGCCGCAAAACTGAGTTTAAAAAGTCGTTTCAACTCCTTGAAATTAATTCAAATCGCTCGAGGAAAGTATAGCGGTGAAAAGAGACAGAGGCGGAAATTTTGTTTTAATTATAACGGCAACAAGAGCGAAGAGAATAATTTCCTTCTTTCTGAAGTTTCACGCACAAAAGGAATGGAATTTTAAGATTTAATGTTTCCGCGAATAGCAGAGGCAGTCTTTTAAACGATCCACGGCTTTGAGTCCGTGTGCTCTCAGCAGGTGATGAATTGTCGTTTACCTCCCTTCCGCGCAGAAATTTATCATGCAAGCGTCGCATAAAATATTCCCTCATTTATTCATTGAACGGGAGTGCCAGAGTCCCCTTACCTCTCTGTGCCTTCGCGGATAATATTCTCCTTGTTCCTGCATGCATTATCGTGGTCGCGTCCGTCTTAACGAGGCATTAATGAGCGAGACAGTCTCTCCTTTTGTCTAATTCTGGCACTGCCACATTATATTCTTGCCTTTCCGCTCCCACACATTTTTCTCTCCTTTCGAGCTTTGTACTTGCGGTTTCCCACCGGTAAGCCCACCAGAGTTCCCTGGTGCACCTCGTTTGGTTTCCAAGTAGGTGCGCAACTGCTACGAGAACACTCGAAAGAATAGCCTGGAGATGCTTTGTTTTGAGGTAGAATTGCAGTCAGTGCAGTGGTCTTAATGGGAACAAGCTTTACTTATCGCAACCAAATGAATGGAAGGTGTTTAAACCTTAAAACCTTGCGTCATGTACCTCGAACCAAGGGATATGCTTAGCTTCTCTTCTTAGGAAGCGTATCTCTCGCGATTCATGATAACTCATTTTGAATTATTTATTTCTTCACCACAAGGAGAAATTTATTTCTCAAAATGCGAGGAGTTAAAATTCATTTGATTAAAATTACAATGATTGATATTCTAAGATTAAATAAATCCTCCTACATAGATGTCAGGGAACATTACGCCTCTATATTATACATATACTGGTGAATTTTCGATTGCATAAAATTAAAGAGTTGTAATTTGACAAATTTATCTTATTAAACAGTTCGTAATATTTATTTCTCTTTATAAAAAATAACCATACTCTCATAAAATATTATACGACTGCAAGTGAAGGAAGAATATTTAGAATAATGTAAGAAGCAGTAATATTTAGGTAGAGATCGCTAGAAAATCTTTCAATGCACTACATTGAATTACTCAATAACCCTAATTTCTATATTGTGAAGCATTCATTTCCCCATGTAGCATTTAATTTTACTAGTTTTCCATTGGAAAAGTTCTTCTTAAAAAATGTAATTTATTTAATATTTATAACTCATGCTGTGTTTCTATTAAACATAAACTCTAATACCTTGTCATATGTACAACGGGTAAAAAATTACGAGCTCTATACTCTGAGTTTCTGACTATGTGTTTGGTACATATATAACTAAGTGAGACTATGAGGATGATACCTGCTTCTAGCAAGGCACTTATGGCCATGTAAGTAACGATTCAGGTTTTTTCTTTAAATTATTAGCGGAACATCCAATATTCTACTGTATGGTTCTCGTTGCTGATGCACAATTGCTTCGCATTTTCTACTTTCACAATTTCTTTTCTCATTTTGCACATTTGATAACGAAACATTCGTAAAATTATATTCTGAGAGGTGTAAATAATCCAAGTATCTACATTTCCCTATAACTCACCATTGATGTAATCAAAGGTTGAATGTTGCTACTTCTTGAAATTGGTAGGAAAGGAATGAAAACACTTAAGAATTTTATCAAAAATTATTTATTACATGATTGACCGCAATTTCAACGTATGCGCGACATTTTAAACTCCAGAAATGGTCTTTATGTGTTTTTGTTAATTTCTTTGTTCATAATTTCATGTTCATAATGTCCTAAGTTCAATATGTTCTTTGACATATCTTGGTTTATTTAGAATTTGGTAGGGAATTTCAAGAGGAGAGCGAAATGCCAGTATCTTCAAATGATAAAAACATATTTGCTAAATGCCAATATTCTCTCATAGTTTTCCCATGGGGAGGGCACTATTTTTTGCTTAAATTAATGTAAAATTAATGCCAGTCGTTGGAATGCGTAACCATAATTTCAGGGTAGAATAAGATGTTGATTTCCCCAACGGTGGCAGATACTTAAATCATTTATAGAGAGTGAATTCGTGTTTCGACAAAAAGGCTGTAATTCTTGCTCACCGGAGCACACCCCAGAGATGCTATGACGGCAAAGGAACTAGCATACTGTCGCTTTTCTCACCAAGGAAAAATCTTGGCTATCGGCTGCAAATATATTTTCTAATAACCGTAAAAATGATCATCATTTGTTGTTTGATCCTAAGATTGAAAGACTCCAGTTCTTTCTCCTTCTCTCTTCACTTCTATTTCTCTTATTCTCATCATTTTCTCTATACTATTCTCTTAATTTTGTTCATAAATTTATTTTTTAACATTCCTATTGGAACATTTTTGTGCCTCTTTCCGTAAATTATATTTTTTCCTTAAATAAAACCCACTTTGCCTCAAAGAGCTTCCAGTTCCATCTGATTCTTCATGTATCTTACAAATGTCCAATTTCCTCCTTATTCTCTCCTTCTTTTGGATAAGCTTCAATCTTATTTTGTCCCTCCTTTCGATCTCCGGCATCCTTTTCTAGCTGTTCCGAGTGTTTCTATTCCTGTATGGTCTGCTTCCATGCTTCCCATCCACAAAGTGACACGGTCCACGCGAAATTACAACCTGGAGAATATTGAGTGGTAAATTCATTCTGTTTCCAGGCGTGATGTATCGGAGTTTCTTTCGCTCAGTGATAACCGATATTTTGCAGCCCTGCACGGTGCGTAGCGACCGCGGCAAGCCATGATTAAGGATCGTGCCCCACAGGTGTGGGAGCGACGGGCCAAAAGAGACGCCGTCGACCCCGTGACCGCCGATGGAAAATCTTAAACTTGCTCGCATCGCACCCAATTTGCGACACTCTGAGGGAATGGTAACCAAGTAGCGGGGATTTGATGAGGAAAGTGGGAGGCGGGAGTGGGCTTAGGAGAGAGGGATGGGGGAAAATGGAAGAAGAAGAGTGGTGGGGGAAGGAGGAGAAGGAAGCCAGCCACATCCTCTTCCGAAATTCCGCGAAAGTTGTTAATAAGTAAAGCAACACAGCTCCACTAGCGCAGCATGCTGTGCTTCTCCTTACCCCGCCAGCCTCTTCATCCCCCTCCCATCCCCTGTTCCCGTTGCCTCCCTCCTGTCCTCACTTCCCGCTTCTCCCGGAGTGTTCCTCCTCTCAGATCCCGTCTCCAACAATCTTCCCCCATCCATTCACCTTCCAGAAGGTATCCCCTTTCCCTCTCTCACTAAACCTCTCCCACCACTGGCCTTTCCTCCTTCCGCCTCCTTCCCCACAACCTCGCCCCATCCACTTTTAACGTCTTTCCTCCGAATAGCTACTCCCAGTCAATTAACCCCAATGATAATCTAGACGTTGAAGTTTGCGGAAACCCCACACTTGAAACCGACACCTATGATTAAAGCTGACGGAGCGGAGGAGGGAAATAAAAGTCTTCTAAGAGGCAGGAAATTAGGATGATTAAGACCATCCATATAAGACAGATCCGTGAAGATTGGGAAGGAACCGTTCGTAGGGAGAGCGGTGGACGGAGCAGTTTTACTGGGAGAGGGCGATAGGCGATTCGGGGGTCTTAGAAGAGTGTGGGCGAATCAAGGCACCCATTTATTTCATTCGGAGGATGAGGGACCGACAAAAAATTATCGGTTTTCTTAAACTAAGAGATATTTTTGAAGAAAGCCTGGGTAATTCATTACGCGTGTAAAGAAACCAAGAGATGAAGGACAAAATACATCACACCTGTTCATCATAAATATCCAGTTGAACCATTTTTCAACGATTTCAAACATTAAAATTTTGATCTAAATGCATAAATCTTGAGTAATTTAAATAACTAATGCATTTTTAAAAGAATTTTTGAATAGGTGCACTTCTTATAGATGGGAGGTAATCCCAGGGAAGATTAATGTAGCGCTACACCCGACTCCTGGACGGAGAGTACAGTGAGTAGTATATTACAATTAAATTACTTTGCGTTCTTCCAGCTTCCAGCTGTTGTTCCGTCCCGTTTTGAAGTTAAAATGTAAGTATAATTTATACATTGATATTTTCAGAAATGTTAATTTAAATTTGTATGTTAATTTACTTATAACTCTGTGTACCCACCAATGCTAGTCATTTCCTTAATCAGTGTTACACTTTTGTGAGCCATCCCGATAGGACAACTTTTATTCTGTCTTCCATTATCCATTATCCCCATGAAAAATGTAATATTCATTAATCTCTATTGAAAAATATAGCTTTTGACCTATCAAAAATGAAATAGATTATATTTTAAATTTACACTATTCATCCTTCATTCTTTTCAATTGGCCATTCTGTCAAAATATTGCTAAGGCTCCTGAAACTGATGTTCATGAAAATGAAGTTTATTTATCAATTTTAAGCATTCAGGTTAAATTAACGCTCATTTACATACTATTATATATTTTAATCCATATTATCGTCAATTTATAATGCAATTTGTCCATGATAAGGGTCGCACATCTTTTTCATATGAAATCCTATTTTAATATCGCTTTCTCTGCAATAACTTAATCACTGCAAGGTAATAGCAGTATTTTATAAAGCCTGCCTTTGTTTATATCTGTATTAATTAGTATAATAATTTATATACACAATTGCATTATTCTCGGAGTTCATTTATTAAAGAACAGGATTCAGAATTGCAGTTGACAAGGTCGCTCCTTATTATATCAATTTAAATAAAACGGGTTTTCAAAACGTTATATGAAATAGAATTACTTTGACGTAATATTGAAAATTTAAACATAATACTTACTCAACGGAATTTGACGTTGGTGTCAGAACACCGCGCACACGCGAAAAAGGAAAATGTGAATAACAATTAAGATTAAAGAGATTAAATTCATAATGCAATAGGGTTCGGTAAAATTAAAAAAGAAATGATGCGCGTGCGGGTATCCTTTATGCCCAGAGGCTTCGCTTCAAAGGGAAGGAGATGGAGACGGGAGAAGGGGGGAATATGCGGGCGAAGTTAGCGAGGGAACCTTCGGGGCGGAAGGCGAGGAGGGAGATCTTGCGAGGTTGTTAGGTTGAACTGTTCCAAGTTGGTGACGATATGGCGAAGACGGCCAACCATAATTGGGGCAAGTCCTAAAGTGGTTTGGCGCGGGAGCAGCAGAGTGGTGACATGAAAAAGCTTGGAGGTTTCAAGGGTGAAGGGGATGCCTATTCACCCTCCCTCTGGCGAGGTCTTACCAACCAGTAAGTATGGTGATTAGGATAGCAGTGTTGTGAGGTGAAGAATGAGAAGACTAGTTGGGAAGTGGAACGGAGGACATTACATCGCGAGCTATGACGTAGGCACAACATATTCTGAGACGGATGGATTGTAAATACTGCGGTAAAAAACTTGTGTAACTCCCCTGAGAAACAGGCTGCAAATTCCACCAGTACTTGAGAACGATTACTCAGACCAAGATAAAACGAGAAGAAAATATTAAAGTATACGTAACCGATTCTAGATGGGAGAGTATTCCTGAACTGAATCCCGCAAAGGGGAAGAAACCCATTTTCATTTGAATGAGGTTTATATGTTGAGGACATACCATTTATTATTTCTTTTACAATATTTTAAAAATTTTTGTCTTATACTTTAGCAGTTACAGCAATATTAGTTTCCACTATCACAGCATCTATGCAATATGTTTTCATAAGTCGTTGACGTAATCGTGAGTACATTTTTTCACGGCTCAGCTCTGTGATTTTGACGTCAGCCGATAATTATTATAAGAATTTAGAGTTGTGCATTTATCTAATATTTTGGTCCATATTAATGCATGTAGACTTTAAAAAATATTTATCGTGCATCGGAAACTGGATCCACTTCCATTTCATTTTCATAACTTTTATGGAGAAAGTCGAACTTATCCGCGAGTCGATATTAAAGCAATTTAGCCGCGCGTGAGAGATTAGTGTTGTAGAATATTTCACTGATAAATTAGCATTATCATCAGAAGGCAATAATGGGGAATGTTTGTATCAAAATAACGACGGGTACAGGAAAACGGATACGGATAAACGGATAGCGAAAGGTGGAATGAAGCTTATTATAGTTATTTACGCATGTAGCCAATCCGTGTGGTTTTGTTAGCATGAGTGGGAAGAGAAAAGAAGAAGATAGAATAAATGGGATAGTTCGAAAAGGCATGAAAGAGTAAAGTTTAAACAAGGTTTTAAAGAATGAACGAATGGGATATGAAAGTGGTATACCAACATAACAGTGAAAGAAAGAACTTGAATGTAAAAGAAGTGTGAAGCGAGATATTGAGAGTTGAATCGGAAACTTGTATCGGGATCACATAAGGAAGTAAAGGGAATGCAAAATAGAATATAGAGGGAAATGTGATTAAAGCAAGAGCAAATATCTCACCAATTCGTACAGCAAATAGAAAAGGGTGTGTTATCTGGAATGGATGATCATTGATGGGGAGAATTATGTGAATATTGTATATTAGGTTGATATATTAACGACATGACGAATAAAAGGTATAATTTCTCTCGCGTGTAATGAGTCCATTAAATGGAATATCGAACCAGGAACAAGAGGGCAATAAAACGTAGATGAATGAAACATGAAAAACTAGTGTCAATGTACGGGGAAAGGAAAATGAGAGTGAAAGGGGAGAATAGAGTTCGCAAACGAGATGGTGAATGGAAAGGGAAATTGAAAGAGGACGAGAGCGCGGATGAAGGGGAGAAAGGAGGCCGGAATGAAATGGGGAATAGAAGAGAGAATGAAAGGGGGAATGAAAGGGGAATAATGGGGATTGAATGGGAGAGGTGAGAGGAGGAAGGGTGCGAGAGGAGAGTAGACGGATGGCTGAGGCTGCGAGGAGGAGAGGGAGGGGGTGTGAGAAGACCCAAGATTGGCTGCAAGAGGTCTTCGAAGGGTGGGTGTATCGGCAGAGGGGGTGGGGGGTGCGCTAATGGGGGAGTGGCGAGAGGGTGAGAAGAAGGGGAAAGAGGACTGCAGCGGAGCGGAGGGAGGGAAAAGGGGGAGGGGTCGGGCCACAGGGTGGAAAGGCCAGGGCAGGCGGAGGAGTGGGGATTTTTTTTCCCGAAAGCGGGGGAAGGAAGATTGGGGGTCGCTCTTTAATTGGATCCCAACGCCGTGACGCCGCACGGGCAATCCACTTAGTGGACATCTATCCCGTCCCCCCCCCCTCCCCGGTCCCCTTCCACCCTCTTCCAGCCAGCCGACAACCCCCTTTTGCTCAGCAGTAACCCGCCCCAACCATTCCCTCCTTTCACCTTTCCCGAATTCGTCCTTTTCCTTCCCTCCCTGTCCGACCTTGTTCTCTCCGCTATTTCAGCTCTCTCCTTTTTAATGCGTTCCACGTCTGTATTTGCTGTCTCACCCCGCCCTCTCCCTACTTCGCTTCATGCTCCCCTACCAACGACGCTCCCTCTCTCCACGACTACCCGGATCCTCTTCCCCGCAGAGGGTGCACCGACCTCCCTCGTCTTATTCTCCTCCTTGATTTGATCACGGAGCGGTAAACTTTGTTGAGGTGTGTTCCTGCAAATTCCGCGTTGGTTTTTGCACTTAAGTCTTGTCAACTCAAGCGGAGGATCTCCTTGGGGTGAAAATTTCTTTTAACCTTTTCAACTGCAAAGGGTTGAATGAGGGAGAGTTCGAGCCAACACGTACAGTTATACCTGACGGCTTGGTAGTTCAAAGCGAAATGATTATGAAGCTGAATTTGACTATCCACAGTATGTTTTCAAGGGAATACCTTAGTAATTGCAGAGCTTAACCAATGTTGGGTAATTTTATTGGCTAAATATCCCATTAGGAAAATCGAGCTTATAAAAGAGAAGGCCCCGTTTTATGTTCAGTGATTTTTACACGCCATTTTGGTGAGTACGTTTTGATATCGTCTCTTAGGTGCACGAACTACCGTCGAGTTTATCGTTGTTATATGTATTTCTGAATGCTATAGATGCTGGTTCTGAGGTACAGCTCCAATATAAGTGTCTAGAACTGGGCAAGTGAAAATTTGACAAATGGATGAATCAGACCAAATGATAATTAATTTTAATATAGTTCATTTATACTTAGTTGTGGAGTGTGTTCGGTCCAAGACTGTGCGTTCTTGATTAAAAGGTTTTCTTAAAGTCTTCCATTAGATTCTTTGAATAATGAAAACGCATATCCATCCTTTCTACGATTCTTAAATTTATGGCAACATTCAATTCATTTGACAAGAATTTTAGAAGCACTAATGTTTATTTGTGTTTCTCTCTTCCCAAGTGTTCAAATATAATTTATTTATTATGATATCCTACAGTCTTAGTTTTCAATCTCTCATAAAAATAAGGTCGTAATACTTACGGTTGTTTCCTTTATTTTTTCTGGTAATAGTATGGAATTATTTAATGGTATCAACTATTGCAGAAGTCTTTTAATGAGAACTATATTTTTTCAAATCTAATCTCCTCAGCTTGGCTGAATAGCAATTTCTCTCTGGCAGGCAAATCACTGTTGAACTCTACTTAATTTTCTTCCACACCTTTTTTGAGACAATTATTCCACACCTAAAGCCATTTCTTTTGTCTTTCACATTTATTCAGGACCCTAATATGCGATATTTTGGACGCTGTGTACACCTGTACGTCTAAATTTTAGCCTTTCAATTTCTCAAAGGAAGCTTCATCCTTGGTAATGTTGTATTGCTAACTTGGCAATCTTGTCTCAATTCTCTTCTTATCGTAAGTTCAGCAATTATTTCTGTTGCTTTAAATTATTTAAGTCCTCTGTCGATGTAGACCGTAAACTCTTAACCCTGCAAAATGTTTTTGCTTCCCACTGTGATTCTTTCGATTCTTGTGGATGTCCAGCGTCATATAATAAGACCAGTCTTTATTTTGAGTAATTTCACTACTCGACTCATTTAACCTGTCCATGGCACGTTAACTCAGCTTCTCAACGTTTTCGGTATATCCTTAAATGCCAAAATAAACAATGCCTTCATAAGCGGTGGAGTTTTATCACTTATTGTCTTCAGTTATCCCTCTAAAAATTGTAACTATAATTGAAAAATATATTTAAAAGTCAAATTATACACTCTCTCTTGTTCTAGATTTTTTTATTATTGTACTCGTGTACTCCATGTCCCTTCTTTTTATTTTATCAACAATGCCTCTTTCAATCGTATTCAATTGGAAATTTTTAGTATTTTATTTATCTCCTACCCAACTTTCTCACTTCCATTTGGAGCAGTTTAGCCATCACATTATCTTCTTTGCATTTTTACTTTCTGCCTATCGATGTATAAGTACTTTAAAACCTATTAAGCTCTATCTCTCTAAAATTTTACTTGATACTTCATAAAAGAACCCTTTTTGTCTAAAATGTTCAAAACACAACTATTGTAGACAGCGTTATTCTTTATTGAACTAGAGATATGAGTTAATAGCTAATACATCGTGAGATGAAAATTTCAAGGTTTTTTTTGGCTTATAAAAAATGTCCATGGCTATTATCACCTGAAATTTAACGGGATAACGTCAGGAAATATTGAATTTCATTTCAAAAACCACCAATTTCCTTTACCCCCTCAAAATGGATATTTCTTACTGAAGCACAAGAGCTCAAAAGCTTCGCCGTCCGCCAAGATTCAAAAATGTATTAGATAATTTAGGGCGTGCATTTTAAATTGATTCACGATTACATCACCAATGCATGTTTTATGTCCTCTCTCAAATTTTGTAGATTTCGATTTTGTAGGATTAGAGTGATCCAAAAAAAATTAATACTCTACTCAGGAAAATGGAATAGGTTGAAGATAAGAAGCCTATGCATGGTCATTAAGGTACCCGTAAGCATGCATGACACAGGATCAGGTTATACATATATTTAAAGGTCATGGGGTGAAACATTTTTCCATGGTCGAGGAATCATTTAGCCGAGGAAATGGTGTAAGAGATGTGGAATGACGTTGGTACGCTAACAAAGTAGGAAAGTTTATGGAAATCGGGTAGACTTGCTGAAGACTCGGTGATTGTTACCCACGTATTTAATGAATCGCTAGCAATGAAAAGTGAATTGGACAATCAATGCGTGAAATTTGGAATGAAAGTTAATCTTTCGAAGAGAAAATGTGAGACTGTCCTTCAAAGTAGGTGTGTGCTTACGGAGAAATCATAATTATTATTGGCTCTTCAATTCTAAGGTTGGTTGACTGCAGCCCTCCGTCCTCCTCTCATCTAATGCAAGTTCCCTTACCCCCTGGTAGTTCTCCTTATTCACTTTATTTTTATTAGACCTATGTATTTGGCGCTCCATTTGGAACTTCTTGGAACTTCTTCCTCTATTTTCTTTAATAATATCATTCACAAATTCTTTATGCTTGAAAGTGTTTCCAATACTCCTGATCCTTCTTTTCTGTAAAGTGTTCCATGATCATTTCTTCTCCTACTCTTCTATACATTTCTTTATTTCATATTTTATCCTGCCATTTGATTTTCAGCATTCTCCTCTAACACCAGGTTTTGGAAGCCTCTAAAAGTTTCTGCGTTTTGAATTAAGTAGAAAAAATATTACTATTTGATGGTTTGTTTGAGGGAAATTGGAAATGCACCAATGTTTCTAGGCTTGCGATAGTAGCTTTCTGTAAAAGGAGGGAGCTGACGAGATAAAATCTGTCTAAAAATGGAGAGAAAATGCTGGCCAACAGTTTATTGGTTTTAGCATAGTATGGTGAAATGCAATCACCTAGGAAATATTGCACTGCTGGCGCTCCCAATGTGGAAGCGGATGAAAATGGAGTATGTGCAATGAAAGTTAAGCTAACGCTGAAGTGTTTTGCATAGAGCGTGAGGAGAAGAAGCAGCTGGAGAAGCATATAAGGCTGATTTAGTGCTTGTAACAGACAATAGAGAATAAAGGAATACCGAAGGCTTCTATTGATGGAAGAATTTTATAAAAATTATCAAAAGAGAAGGAGAGTTAGTCCTGAATGAGAAAGTATTATAAGGAAACCTGAATATATTGGGATCAAAATTCAGTAAACGCATTTTTATTTCCATCTAACATTACCTTTACATCAAATGCGATGACTGCTCCTTTTACTGGGACGTAGCTCATTTAATTAATTCCAGAGCATGGATCTGATTGAAAAATACTTGCACTTTTAAGTAATTTAAAATATGTTCAGCAAATTGGACTCTTTTTTTGAGTGGCAAACATTTATCCTAATGACCCTTGCTCTATGGTAACATTAAGTGAAAGTCATTATATGAATTTAGACCTCTAATATTAACCATGTACCCTTTTGAAGGTTTTTCATGATTTTTGGATTCATAGAGTTCGAATGCCCGACAAGTTACGATGTGTTTTTTACAAAAAAAAGTTTCCCTATCTTCTTGGTATGTATCTAATACGTTGAATGTGAACAAGTGGAATAATGTTCTCATATTTCCAAGTTTTCGAGAACACTCAGAGCTACTTTCCTATTTTACTCTGATAATACAATATTTTTAATTATTTTTGTTCCTCTTCCATGCAACAAGTGTACTTGCCTAAAGAATATGTCTTTGGATGAGATCAAATGATATAGTTTTACTGCATTTACAGGTATTATTGATCGTTAGATTTGAGTGTTTATATCGAAATATTGTCAAAATAATAAGTTACATGCCAAAAACTAAAAATCTTCATTGTATAATGTATCGAAGCAATAATTTATCGAAGTTTAATTGGGCCATTGAAATAGATACCTATTCAATACCTCAACTGGTTGCTAAGTTTCTGGTGAAGTAATCGCTGAGAAAGTCCAAATATGTGAAAGAAAAAGTAAAAAGAGAGCACAAATCGACTAAATCTACTAAATAGATGGGTAAAGGAGTAAAGCTGCTTCAACGCAATGTATGGTTCATCAAAAAATACTATTAATGGGCAATGACTAAGACACAGCTGATGAAAGTACTAGGTTGGGAAGACGTTTGAGAGTCTCAGTCAACATGCTGGGCTACTTAGACTTAAAAAACTAAAATAAGGCGTGTATCAGTGAGAACGTTGATGATATTTTAAACGCCGTATAAATTTCCCGAACTTAAAGGCGATAAAATAAGAGACGTGCATTCCCGAACAAGCTTGTGAAACATCCCCTCGTTATAGGTAATATTTGCTGCCAAAAAGAGCGACCGTGACTCTGAGGTACAAAGAAAGTGGTATGCGACTCTCTTTCCTCAATTCCAGTAATCAATTTCTTCCAACCCTTTCTGCTCTTGTACGACACAAGTTTTTTTAATGTAATCCTGGGGCTGTAATCTTGAGTCATTGAGTGCAAATACTTATAGATTTTCCAGTAATTCTGGATCTCACTCTATTTTAGTACACTGGATATAGCCATAATAATTAAATGATGTAATATAAATGACAAATGATTTTATTTTAAATTTGCAATAAATGTAAGAATTTCTATAAGAATTAGGTTTTACGGCGCGCAGTTTGAAATTATAGCGAAAACCACATGTAAATGTAATGCAGAATATTTAAATTGTCATGTTACTTTAATATTTGTTACAAACTATGCTAATCTATTAATATGATTCGTACTATCTAAAGTTTAGGGTACTATCTTAATGCTACTTCTTAATATTTACCAAGAAGTAGCATTTAGTGAGGTCAACGAGTTTGGGCTCAGAGTGAGTAGGACCAAGACGGAGTATATGGTATGTGAGTTTGATGGCAAAAAGCAAGCCGACTCAGTTAACATCTCGGGAACACCTGTGGCTAAGAAGGATTCTGTCAGATATCTGGGTGCTGTAATAGAAGAGAATGGAGTCCTTGACTTAGAAATTAAGGACATGGTATCTGCAGCCTGGTACAAATGGAGGTTAGTGACAGGTGTGACCTGTGACCGAAGGATACCACCTAGGTTGAAGGGCCAGATACACAAGACCATCATTAGACGGGCGTTACTCTATGGAGCTGAGTGTTAGGCTACTAAGAGTACACAGAGAGTATTACATGCAAGTGAAATGCGCATGCTGAGATGGATGAGTGACCAGATACCAGAGCTGACAGGATTAGGAATGACCACATTATGGGGAGTTTGCGAATTGCAGCTATAACAGAAAAGGTGAAAGAGTGCAGGTTGAGGTGGTATGGCCATGTTGTTAGACGAGACGGTGAATATCTGGGGAAATGAGTAATGAACCTGAAGGTGGAGGGAAGGAAGAGCAGAGGGAGGCCAAGGAAAACATGGATGGAGTGTGAGAAGAAGGATATGTTGGAGATTGGTGCCAAAGAGGACATGGATTTGAAAGAGCACGCTGGAAGCTGAAAGTCCAAAAAGCTGACCCCAAATAATTGGGATTAAAGCTAAGATGAAGAAGAAGAATTAAGAAGTAGCATTTATCTCAATGGATACCATCGACGTAGAGCAGCGGAAAACTTGAACTTAGAACAAAGTTCGCCCATGGAAGACTGATGCAAAAACATTGTGTGTACACTATGCTATGCACGGATGCGGATTGGCGCCGTCGTCCAAAAGAAGAGGGGGTCGGACCCGAGGACGGGTCGTGTTGAATCCGCTAGCGGAGGCCACATTCGGAAATATCGGATGGCCGAGTATCGGATGCAGCCGCAGGGTGTATACGGGAAGCCTATGCGAGCGACGAATGGCGACGGAATGAGCTCGCTTCGCGATGGACGTCACTCCTCCCTCGGGATGCATTTTCGCACCCACACAGACGTGCAGTGGACGGCGGTCACCGGTTGAGGTCGCGTAGATGGTGAGGGGATCGGCTTCCGTCGGGGGCCGCCAGCCACCGTGTGCGGGTATATGGCTGTCAAGAGTGCAAATGATTGCGAAGGCAGGGCGCGGAATGGGAACCTGCGTCTGAATGACGCTTTTTGCACGTTTACACTCCAATTTACTTCCCTTCAGCCTCCCCTACGCCCCACCCTCAGTACCTGGCCTCTTGACATTACGAAAACAAAAGAGAACCACTGCACTGCATCAATCCGCCAAGATAGTATTTGGCCTCCGTACCAGGTATTGATTATATTTTATTGAATTTTACTATAAATGGGGGTGAAAGGCCTTTTAAATAACAAAAGCATGTAAAATATGTTAAAACCATGTACCATGGAATTAGGGCGCCACATGGCGTCATCTGTTTTAGGGGAATTAACGTGCAACTCTATTAATATTCATTGTTTTCAGGTTTTCCAACCACGTGCGTTGACATAGGCCGGCAACTTTTCAATTCAACGCACACGGTTCGAAAACCCGAAATAAATGAGCAGTAATGAAAAACGCCGCGGAAACCTTCGCGAGAGTAGTGAAAGTCTATCTCTGTCATACTTCCGCTGTACCTCCGCTACCATAGGAATACCTAAACTAGGGCTGGGCGGTGCAGAAAATACTGAACCGGTTCTCGATTAGGAAAAAAACAGTTTGCAACGGCGGTGCACCGGTTCAATAGATCGAACCGTTTTTTTTGTACTGAACAGGTTTTTTTCTTCTGAACCGGTATTTCTTCTGAACCGGTGTTTTCTATTTAACCGGTGTTTGCTTCTGAACCGGTTTTTTCTACTGAACTGTTATTTAATAAACCGTTTTTTCTGATTATCTGTTTTTTTCTAGTGATCCGCCATTTTTGTCATCCAGAAGGTGTTTTTGCCAAATTTTTTATTTAACCTGTTTTTATGAAGATGTTTTTTTCCTTAAAGTAGATGCTGCTTAATAACGCGGGTATGGTTTCTTTAAGGGAACAGTGTAAAGTGAGAATATTTGCGAGAGCCAATGGTTTTTATGCGAGGTCTGGGCGAACATATAAGTTGGCTTTTTTTAGTGTCAAAAAATGTACCTAAATGTGTTGATCTTCCGAATTCGAACCTGCCGCGTGAACGTCGGTGAAATTCACATTATCGTAGAAGGAAGACATTGTAAAATTTCCACAAATATTTATTTACTTAACACGACGCGTTTCGTCGTTAAAACAACGTTATTAAGTGCCTTGATCAGTCTTGATGATAATGCTGTCGTAACAACAAAACACGTCGTGCTAAGTTAATAACTCATGCCTGGTGAATAAAAACCTTCCTATAGGCAGAGCGACTGGTGTCTGCATACGGACGAAATCTCTCCACTTAAGATCTGATTTACGTGCTTCCAGAGAGCTGATATGTGTGGAGAGGCTGATTGCTTTCGTCTGTGGTTCATAGTTATCTGCCTTCCTTAGTCGACATTTCCTTTCTCTTTCATCATGGCAACGATTACGAGGCGATGGTCTGTCTCTGACACCTTGTATTTGCTTTGGTGGCTTTCTTTATTTCTGCCTCGGGATCGTCTCTTCGCTGAATCACTCTTTAGTTGACCATGACTTCTAGTTCTAATGAGTTGTCCGCCAAGCAACTGCAAGACAAGACAAGAGGTAGAGAGGTTTCCTGTTTCTAGGAGGAAAAGGAAAATTTCCTCAGTTAAATTTTAATATCAAGAAATTAATAGGGAAGAGATCGACAGTGCTCATCATCCTTTGCCTCTCACGTGCGATTTAGTTGGTAAATAAATAGTGCCGGTTTAGTGTCCTGAAATATTTGAGTTATTTTTTATGGCGGTTTTATTTCAATTAAGGCTGCTGAAATTAACTGATAGGAACAGTGGGTATTGGAAAAGCTCAAAGGACAACCCTCAAATACCGAAATGGAATACAAGAAATTGACCAGCCAGCAAGAAAATCCAAGACTGGTAGTCGTCACGTGAAAGTGTGTAATGTGCAAAAGAAACCCCTGTTTCGAGCAATACTGCACTAAGTTCAACTACCGACCAGCTCTTTTAAATTGGAACATGAAACAACAGTCTTTCCTTCACAAAGTCTCCCAAAACCACCAGCATTGGTTTAATAGAAATTGCTACTGCACTAACTTGAAGGATCGTGAACTCTTTCTTATTTGTTGTAATCGTCGACAGAACAAAATAACACGAAAAATACCCAAAATCCCATTGATTTACGTATGAGATAATGCTTAACTAGAGTGAGTGCTCGCTCTGCACTTTGGCGGCCAATTATTTGTGAGACGACAGTCAGGCGGGCACCCTATAACACTGAGGGGATAGGAAAGTTCACAGGCGTGGTCGCAAGCCAGCCTGCGAGCCAGGCTGCGAGCAGACACGGGGAGGGAGGCGGCGGCGTGAAAGACGAGCAGGGAACATTCATCGGTGTTTCAGGACCTCTTTCCCGGTGCACCGGTTCAGACCGATTCCTCAGTGCGCTGGTTAAGAACCGATGCTTTAGTTCCCCGGTGGTTTAGAACCGCTTACCCGGTGCACCGGTTTTTTTTACAAAATCTGAACCGGCCTGCCGCTTCCGAAAAAAACCGAACCGCTGAACCGGTGCACCGGAAAACCGCCCAGCCCTAATCTAAACCATCTGTCACCGTTTTCAGTATGGATTCTTGAGTTTCGGCTTTTATTACGAATGAATTATTTGGCTTATTGCGAAAGAAGTTACTCCAAACTTTTCTGGTTCAATTTTTCGTAAAACTGTACAAAAAAAACTCCTTTTAAAGTTCTTTGGTATTTTTTTTGTTGTGCTTTATTAAAAAAAACAGGTTTATAGGTTCTTTTATAGAAACTGCTCGTTAGAAACTTATGATCGGAAATGTAATTCTTTGATAGTAATCGAATGTTTATTGTTCATTGGCACTTAGATTAGTAGTGCACTCAACTTTCATTTTTTAATTACCAAAAGAGATTTTCTTTATGTATATCTGTTGGAAAGTTAGAAGTAATTCGATGCTGTCATTCTTGGTTCTCAATAACCACAGCAACTGCAATCACACGGTGTGAAACCAATTTTATAGAGATTATACTTATATTACCATTGTATGATGATAGATTGAAGACATATTTAGTACGCGTTAGACAATACGATTGGTGAGCCATGCCAGCGGTAGCATTTGAAATTTAAGCCTAAACTCTAGTATATATCCATAAAATAAAATGCAATCCAAGGATGTGGGTGGATACGAATGATACATAAGTCGGCCTGCTGTTGTCTCAGTGTTGGCGTACTCGGTTTAGTCGTCGTCAGCGCTGTTAGAATTTGTGTAATCGGGTAATAATTGAAATGTAACATTGCAATACCACATTGATTTTGTAACTATAGTACATCTCCATGTCGAAATCCGCTGCATAAATATGAGCAATGTGGGAAGGCACAGCGTAATTTCATCCTCGAAACATGATTTTAAAATTTCTTAGAGTCTGATACAGCGACTATGGCAGTGGGAGATATTATTATTAAATTTGTTTGGGTTTGAGATCCCAACGAAAGATGTTATCGTAAAATACGTGAAATAACGCCATAAGTATAACATGGTTCTAAGACCATGATTAGAATCATGGACGGTAGTCATACGTACCATGGTCTTATTAGACTGTAAGAATTGCCATAACCAAGCCTATTTTTTCATATCGATATCAGAGACTTCCCTTAGACTAGAAAATTTGGTGACCGTAGTCCCAGTTAGGTCAGATCAGATGATCAGAAAGAGGTCACTTTAAATCGATAGGTGGAAATAATGGTGAGGGAAGAAAAAAAATAAGGGACGGATTTGAGTAATTGAGAGATACTGGAGTAAAACTTTAGAGTTAGCGTTTGCGATATTTAATGAAGTGCACCAAAGGGGAGGAGTTACTAGAGTCGATTTTGACGTTATTTCTAATTTCGAATAGCTTTTGGGTCAAAAGGGTGTCTTTTTAGGTTATTTAGTTAAAAATGCCAATTTTTAGGATAATTTAAAATCACCCAACTCAACTAGAACTTATGTGATAAAGCTAAGGGTTGCTGCAATGCAAATCTAACTATTTCTTTAAAAATTTTTTGTTTTTCTTGTGTAAAATCTCTTCTCAACTTGACATTCATGAATATGGGTGCCCACTAAATCACATCTTAGCACATTTGATATTTATTAGTTTAAGTAGTAAAAATATTCTGCGATAAATTTTTTTATGACATCAATTGACATTTTCAGGGAAAATTGCTCCTTAAAGTCCTCATGAGACGCCTAGGTAGCTTAACTGGTTGGAGCACTTTGCGCAAATTGAGGGATCTGGATTCGATTCCATTTCCAGGCGAATGATTATTCCACTGTGAATTTCTCTCAATTGTGACATCAATTGGTTATTTTTGGCCCTTTTAACAACGCAAAAGCATCCTTTAAAGTCCACTGTTTTACATGCCTGCTCCAAGGAAAAACAGTAGTAGAGTGCTTGAAGCTTTCTCATATAATAGTACCTATAAGAGTACATGGACCCAATGCCATCATGTCGACCGAATCCCAAAGAGGTGTCGAGTGATTGCCGACGTTGGAATGGACGACATGGGTGATTGGCGAAAATCTGCCCGAAGCAACGCTGCCCCGCCCCCCGGTCACAGGACTGAGTGCTCCCCGTATGGAAGGGGAGCTGCATGATGGGTGGTGTTTGGGTGGGGGGGATTTGGCATGATTTTCTTAGGGAAATGAGGCCGAGTCACGGAGGCTGCGAGAGCGGTTTTCACGTTCTCCGGAAGGCCAGTGCACGACGGTGTGTGTGCATGCCTAGCGGTTGGCCTTTGCAACGATGTTGACGATGCCGTGTGCGGAGGTTTTACCGAGCCAAAGGGTGGCTATATATGTATGCATATATTCGTACACCTATGAGGCTCTTGTAAGGGGGTAAAGGAAGGTTTCCAAAACATCCTTGAGGTGGCTGGAGGATTCTCGGCGGAGGGATGGAAATGGGAGGACTTGCTGGATATGTGCGTGCTGGTGCCGGTTACGGGCGTTATTAAGGGGGCTGTATACTTCGGTCAAAAACTCCCTTTTCATTCTGGCTTCTGTCGCAGCCGAGGAGAGATCCTTATTTTTTCCCTCTAATCTCTGTCCCGGGAAACAGTGCCACTGATGGCATAGTGAAAATACATAGCAAGTGTTCACGAGAAAATTCGCTGTGACGATTTGATGAGCTACTTGCAAAATTTCGATAACTCTCCATAGAAATAAATAATTTCTATTGATAATTATTCTAAAGAGTTTTAGAAATTCTTAAGTCACACGCTTCGTGGAAATCATCTTATTTTATACCTATTCACGTTTATTTCGTGGTCAAACTAGTTATATAGAAAGGATTAAGTGAAGAGTTCACAGCAATCATTATCAACATCAATCATTATTCCAGAGGCATACACCAGCAAATTTGCTTCAAGTGGCAAAGCAGGGCCGTAAAATGAAAGCATGCAGACGTCTGCGGAAGGATTCTTGGCCGTGGTATAGAGCCCCCTCAAACTTCCCTTCTCCCACTTACCCTACCCCGCCCGCTCCAACATTCTGGTCCCCCACTGTGAAATTCTAGCGAGTCGTGATGCGCATTCGTTTACGCGCGTTTGCGGATGAGCCGATGGGAGCGGGATCGTGATGACACTGCGAATGGGGAGGATTGGACTTGGGAGGATGGTGTACGAATGCGTACGGGTAGTCCCCAATGTGGTGTCGGGGTGCATCCGCTTAGAAAACTGTCGGACGAGTGAGCTCGCCATAATAAGGACCGCCGCTCTTGAGGTTACTGGAACGCTACTCCTGGTACAAAAACATTTTTGGACCTCATTTTACTGACTTGCATCTATTAATGCGTTGAAACTCGCTACAGGTAAACGAAATCATAATAAAATATTTATTTATTTTTTTCCATATTAAATACTCATTATGACTTAAGTTTTCGGCGTGATATTTATAATATGAGATAAATTATACAGAAATGTTTAGTTTTCGATTTTTGAACTCGGCGTGGCATCTATTAATTCATTGGCAGCAACTATCATAGTGATGTATGTAAGTATAAATTAGGTCGCGTTTGGAAGAAAATTTTGTACATATGAAGAGTTAATACGATATGTATGTGGGGAATCGAGTTGGTGTGGTGGCTAGAGTACTCGCCTACCACACGGGCGCCCAGGTTTCAATGCCAACGCCCTGCAGAGGCGAATATTTTTCAGAGGAAACCCGATCCCTACTTGAGTGTCTTGTGGAGGGCACTTCAAGTAGAGTACTCCGTCTGTCGGATGAGACGTTAAGCCGTGGTCCCCTTGGCGCCTTTCGTTAAGAGCAGGCTAATGCCGACGCCGGGTTTCTATCCACCCTTTCTCTCCTACCTATCCCCCATGGCGCAAATGACCTTAACCGTCGTTCGCCTCCCCAAATATCCAATCCAACGAAATGTATCTCACCTCCCAGAAAGTCAAGTAATGTAGTTAGCGTTCAATAGACAACATCGCAATTACGTATAATGCGAATTCTTTTTGCGCCTTTCAACTTCCATAAGATTACGCGTAAGCAAAGGTTTGCGCCTAAGTTCACACGAACCCAAATTGCTCCACTCACATTAACACCAAATCAACTTACCCATCCTCCTATCACGTTTATTTTCTATCACGCTCCCTTTTTACTGAGTACTTTACCCAATGAGGGTAAAGTTTAAATGGCCAGATTTACGTGGGGTGAAATAAAATTGGAGGGCTTGCTGATTAAAATCATTGAAGTTACATTGTGCCCAAAACGCTCAATTTCCATTCATTATGTATAAATTTGACACTGTAGTGCTCGCTTTTTGGCAGCAACATTGTACAAAAAAATTTTAACTATCATACAGTCATCATTTGACGCATTATCTGCGCGATATCTCAAAAAGGTATAATAATTACAAGAATCCAGTCCACCATACGTCAACTGAATCTGTTGAATTTCTTTCCTTCACAAGTTTGACCACAACTTGACTCAATCGATGATATCAAGAATATCTAAAAGGACTACTTTTATTGATATACATCATCCAAAGAAGGAGAAAAAGAAAAAAAAAGTTTTTCTTTGCTTTCTTTCTTTAGCTATCTATCCGATGAAATCAAATCCAGTATAAAGCGAAATTTAAGAGTACCTGCTCTCGCCTGACGTAGCGAATTTGCTTGCCCCGATATGAATTATTTATGAATTCCTTGCTGTTTTTTAAGTTTCGCTCTAAAATCATATTTAGCCTTAGTACAGCCTTAATCCAGTGATAGTATCAGAATTTTACTGCGATCCTCAACAATACGTGTATGTTTGTTTCAATTTAAATAAAAAATTATATTTACTACTGATGTTAAGCGTTATTATGTAATTCCAATATTGGGTGAATTTTGCGTCAATCTCCTAAAATGCCTTTAGAATAAAACTGCCTTATTTTATGAACTATTGAATTTTTGGTTCCAGCTAAGCGGCTAAGTTTCATGGCAGACAGGTTATTTTATAATGCTGTAAAGTGAAAATAAATTTCACTTGGTCGTTTGTTTAAACCAGATTAATGATAATCTGTTTGATGGAATATGATTTAAAACAATAAAATGTTAAATAAAGTTAAAAAATGTTTTATAATTAAAATGATTCCTTCTTCACGTGTGAGTAACAAAATAATTTGCCTGAATTTCAACAGCGGATCATTAAAAATTAAATGTATAATGCACGTAGGACTAAATTCTAAAGAGCCGTAGCATAAAAGAAACACTGCGTGAATTAATGAATTTAACTGTGAATTTCTGGTCAAGAGGTCTTATCGCTTTACTTAATTGTTGTAGCGATAAATATAAGCTAATTGGGTGGAACTCGAAAGAATATTAAATGCAATGAAGGGATAACGATCCGGGATTTAATTCCAGTCACCCGCGGGGCGCTTAAAACCAGTACATCACCTTGGGCAATTTATCCACCCTGGATTTAGTACGGTTTTCCCCGCGCCTCCCATTGAGCGGTCGGGTGGGAAAGACTGCGTGGCACGCTGTGCCCTCATGAGGCACCTTACGTCCAGTCTCCCTCTCCTTCGGCTCCCTTTGTCAAATATCCCTCTATCTCGTGTTACTTTCCGCGGCGATATCACAGCGTCTCTTCCATTCTTCATCCCATCTTCGTGCCCATCCGCTTCACAAACCACCCCTTTTTCACCCTGCCCTACAATGTCCCCGCCCCCCATTCTATTTCCTCGTCACCCCAGGAATCCGCGGGGCTGAGGGGAAATGGGTGCCACCGCTGGTTCGTAGGACGGCTATGTGGGGGAGAGTGGTGGAGTGGGATGAGTCCTCTTTTCACTGGGATTTATAGCCGGAGTGGTCGTAATTAAGCTGCACTAATCCGTCGGCCTGAGCTGGGAAAGCTTTAGAGAGAAAGACGAAGGAGGAGAGGAAGAGAGAGAGGGGGAGGAGGAGGAGGGCGTCAGTATTTCAATAGGGATATGGGAACCCATTTGAATACTGTGGACGGAGTAATGCGGTTGCCTCGCTCTCTCTCTCTCTCTCGACCTGTCTCCCGCGTCGCCTCCGCTGGACCGGGCGGGCGGAGGCGGGTGGAGGCGGGCGGTGGTGGGCGGCGGGAAAGAGGGAAGGTGGAAGAGAGGAAGGTGGGCGAGGATTGGGAGGTTCCTGGTGGTCGACGGGCGGCGGGTTTTAGGCGTATAGAGCGGTGGGAGGTGAACTACGTGGTTTAGGAAGAGGAAAGGTGATGCTAATGGTAAGGGCGCGGGAGGATGTGTGGCTTGAACGTGTGGATACAGCGGCACGGGTGAAAGTTTGAGGCGTTCTCTGTCGGTGGATGGAAGAGGTGATCTCCGTCGTGAAGGGAAATTGAAAGGGTGCGGTGGTCACCAAACAAAACGAGTGCAGATAATGAGACGGGGGGTATTGAAATATGCTGATGTAGTAAGGCGTCAAGGCCTTGTGAGAATTCGCAGTGTTAAGCCTTATTAATGAAATCTTCGAACAATTCCTCTCTTTATTCATTAGCCAATCAATTTTATAGTCTGTAGCGCCATTATTAAGGTATATAGATTTAGTTGGCTTGTTTGATAGATTGAAAGGTGAGGAAGGAAAAAAAGGCTGGAAATAAGGACCGGAAGATAGAAATGGAAGAATGAAAGTTCGAGAAGATTTAAAATCCGTCATCGGGGAGGAAAGTATTCAGAAGATACGACTCAAAATCTGGTTGTTTAACTTTAGAAAAATATGTCATCTCCAATACAAATGTTACAAATCTACAGTAGTTTACCCTCGAACGCAAGTGAAAAATAGTCTTCCTATATTTGGAGCCATGTAATTCGTCAACAAAGGTTTTAATAGGAATTATAAAGCAAAATGTTACATGATAAGCCATCTTTTTCTGTGATGCTTCTTTTTTTAACCTGTTTAGGAAGCGTAACACAGTATGTTAGATTCATAACCTTTAAATCATTTACTAATCATCTGCAGGTATAACCCAGTGTGTAAATGAAAGCTAGATGTATAAACTTACTGACGGAGACTAACAACTGCTGGAACGCATTTCTATTAACGACAGAAATAAAAATTTAATTTTCGCACAGGCGTTGGCATAGATGTATCCTCCTACAATTTACAAAAAATCTGCCACGGTACTTGAAATATTAACTTTTCAGCTAATCCAACCTTTCCCACTTTCATCAGAATATAATTTGTCTCTTTCATCTTGTAATTAATAATTATTTGGGTTTTAGATTGGTTTGCTCTCGATTTAATTTGTTGCTTAATATAAATATCCAAGTTTATTCTCACACGATACCATTTATATCAAGTACTTGGTATCAAGCAGCAGTATAATAAATTATGGCCTGGAAGTAACACTTAAACAATTTTTACCCATATTATTTACAGAAATACCTATAACTTTTACCTCTCATTCTTGCGACAATCTTCCCTCAAACTTTTGAACTCTTTTTGTGAAGGAGGTGTTTTTGTTGGAGTCATTGAGCGTGAGGGATGTGTGCAGTTAATTCCATTTGTATATTAGGTTTTGATGGACTTCAACGGTTATAAGAAAGATGCATGTATGTATGTAGGTTGTGCGAATATCCGTTAAGATTTTTCCTTGGATACTCTGTGGTTAACAGTTTTGTATTATTGTGGATACTCATATTAATTTAAAAACCATGTACGTTATATAAAAATGGGCCCGGTATTTTCCAGTTTAACTAAAGAGGGAGCACGCATATACTGCTTTCCATTTCAATGTAGATGATTTCACACACTACGGAGAAGGGTATTTCATATTCAATTTATTCGTATAAAATAGAAGGTAGGACAACTTTAGTGGGAAGGGTTTAATGGCAAATGCATAGAGGTAAAACAAAGTAAAGAAAACAAGCAGAAATGTGAAGCGGAGACCTGTGGAAAGAGAGGAAGGAGCGGTTTTGAGAATTGCAGGCAGGTGGAGGTTCGGGCGAGAAGGAAAAAGAGGGAGAGAGTTTGGGGTTCCCGGAACGAAAGATGAGTGCGGTTGACGACTAAGCCGCGGTCAGTTGGCGAACGTTATCGGTGAAAGTCGGCTCTTCAAAGAATTCTCGCCCATTTCGCCAAACCGCACACTCTTCCGCCCCCTCGTTCGAACATACGAGTTCGCACGATGACCTAGTGAGGGGAGCAGAAAGAGGATTTTTGGTGGAGGGGAGGCCGGAGTAGGGCAGGGGGTGGTTCGCAAATGAAATCGGGATAATGTGGTCCGCGGCATTGTGCTAATCTAGATTTGCCATCGGAGTTCCACCGCTTTTCACCCTTTCCTCCCTTTGCCCCAACCTGTTCCCTCCCTCGTCTCGTCCAGCCTGTGCATCGGCCTTGTTTTAATGACGACTACGTTAGCATGCGAGCATTTGCCGCTTCTACTGCCCTCTCTAGATACGCACACTTTTGCGGTGACCCGCAAAATTTTTCCCCGTCCCCCTCTGTCTCCATCCTTTTTCCTGTTTAAAACCTGTCTCTACCATGTGTTTCCATACACAACGGTAGAAATAGTTGCGACCTGCGTGGGATAACTAGAGAAACTATCGAATGCGAATAGCTAAATGCCCCTCCACTAGCAAAATAATGAACAACGCTAAGTAATTGTCCACCGACATAGTCATGAATATTGACAACTTCCACCAAGTTTAGCCTGATACGATTTATCCGTAAACAGTAACCCATGTAACCTTTATGAGTCTAAGCACATATTTTAAAAATTGATTTTAACGGTTTCATCAAATCGTTTCGTATACCTGCATCCTAAGCGTTTGAAAAAAGCGTTTATTCTACTCACAACTTAACTGTTATCATTTGTTGTAATTGTTAAGAATAAATTTGAATGTTTCATTCTTGTCTTGGTGGAAGTGAATGAGGCCCATTTTTATGAGATGGTTATGAGATTTTTTGTAATTTATTTTATGACTGTGATCAGTTTTATTTTCGTACAGTATCACCCGGCCAAAAGATCCCGCATCAAGGTGGAATGAACTTTGACAGAAAATAATGCTACGGCTATCGAAAATATGTGAGAATATTATTCACAGTTCCAAATCATTCAGATAAACCTTCAGCACGGAGCTCAGGTAGTATTCATTCATGCCTGCCAATTTTGTTGTTCATGAAATAAATCCGGAGTACTAGCATTACGGCAATTCGTCTCTTACATGCGTTTGCTTTCTACGAATATTTCTTATTTCTTGATTATGTTTTAAAAATACAATCTAAGTGGCCTTTAGTTGATATGGTTAAACGTATTATATATCATAGAAAAATACAAGTACTCCAAGTCTTCAAGATGTATAATAATTGAATGCATGTATTGACCGACCGCGGTATCTGGCACGACGAGAAAATCACAAATGTCATTTATGTTATCTTCTTTAATTTTTTGTCTATTCCCCCTTTTGCTTATTTTTTATCTGATTGGACAAATTTTTACTGAGAAAAGTTTGTTCTTATTCTGATTTTATTTCTAGGAGCCACTTCAGTTTTTGGAAGTGATCCAAACTACTGTGGTAAATTTTTATATTTTGACACGTTATTCTTTCAATTAAAACAGTCTGAGCACTTCCAGGCATCCGTCTTCTTATTACGCAGCGCAATCAAATTCTATAATGGGAAGAAATGACATGGATCGGTTTATATTCCTTCTTTGGTAGTCTTCATGGATCATACTTTTATACATCATATACATATTTATACATGGATCATACAATCATTTAGAATTTGTACACGAGACCATAACAATTTGTTCCTCCATGAGAGTTGAAACTTTAAAATGTGACTCAGAATCAATGAAGGAACTGATGTAACTAATGTGAAAAATATTTTCCCAGCTTACTGTGCAAATCTTAAGGCATTGAATATCCATAGTTGAATTAACTTTTGCGAGTATTCAAGCCTACAGCGACACATAAAATAATTCATAAATGTAATGCAAGTCCCTTCAAACTTTACTTAGTGCTCGAGGTGATATTCGTGTCTCTATTACCTACATCAAATATATCATAAATGAAAAATTAAGTTTTAATTTTGTATTTCTCTGGAGCCCTCATCATTCTACGTCACTCATATCATCATAACCACTTTTATCTTTTTAAGAGACCAAGGCTTTTTGGTTGAAAATCTCATGTCCAATCACTTTCTGAGGATGGAAAAAAAATATTTTTTTGCGGATAGAGATTGCCCTGCTTAAGCTGAATAAAAGATATTTTTCAAAATTGATTGTGACCTAAGCAGATGATAACAATATGTTCCGATATATTTGAAGTCTTAGAGTATTTATCGCTGAAAAAGTTTTCTGACCTATTATGCTTGTATTATTTTTTGCCATGAATAGTTTATGATAATGCAAATCCTTCTCGAATTCTTTTTTCATGCAAATAAAATATTTTCCTGCGGTGTAACTATATGCAGTTAAGGAAAGCTTCACTGGCAATTAGTCCAAAATTGGAGCATTTAACGGCATCTGAGTTAGTTATTATCCTTGGCGTGAACACACTAGAGGCAACGGTGAAGAGAAAAGTAAACACTGAGGCCAATGTTTTTATTTCTTTTATTTAGTTCAGAGGGCACAGTTTGGAGAAAGGTTTTTTTTATGCGATTGTCATTCTGCGGTCAGGTCAACCATAAGTGTGATCAAATATTATTGTGCTTCTTTTACGAAGTCTTTCTCGATCGTTTCTCATAACCGAATGAAATTTGAGGATGAATCTTTCCTCAGCTCCGAGCCGACACTCGTCTCGACGGGTCATTGTCACCTCCGTTCTTTCTTCCTTCCCAAAAAGCGCAATAAACGCAGTAATTTGGACGTGGAACTCCTGAGTCAATTGCACGGACGTTCTCAACGTTTCACGCCCCGACCTCTCTCACCTCTTATTACTTACAATTCACCTCTCCTCACCATTTCTTTCCTCCAACCTATTCGTGAGCACGCCAAGAATTCACCCACCCAAGCATGAGAAATGCCTGTCCCCCTGCAGAATGTGCGTTTAGGCCCCTTGGGTGGCTGGAGAGAAGAATGGTCGGGGAAAAAAAAGAAAGGTGACCTGGGAAAGAGGAGAAGGCTTGCTCTGCTTTGGAGAAGGTGGTCGGTGGCATAGAAGGCCTGAGTAGTTGTCGTCGATTAAAATTTTCGCGGTCTTGGTCTCTGCAGGAAACCCATCGGTCCGTAGTACGACCCTTTCACGGCCTTAAAACGGTTTCCTCCTCATCATCGTGAACACCCCACCTGGTTTCTTCCCTCTCGTCTATTCCTCATTTTCACCCCGTGATTTTGCCCGTGGTGCAAAATTTGACCGAGAAGGAAAATGCCGGCTTGGAAACCCCAGATGTTGATGCTCTCTGGAGGTGATTATGTGGCCGTCTGTTATGCGTAGCAATCCTGTTGGTTTCCATTTGCGTGTCTCCGCTCGTTCAACCATCTAAAGTAGATGTGTAGACATGTTAACAGATTCAGTTTCTGGAAGATAAGTTCTTCCTGCATACCACAAAGAAAACATGTGACTGAAATTTTGATAAGAGCAAATTAGCCGCTTGAACTAAGTGGGATACGAACTGGCTAATAGATTCCATTTGCTTTTCAATCGAATTTTCGAGTTATCTAAGTTTTCTCAAAAATACTCATTAGTACTACTTCGACTTAAAAAAATGTTTCTACCATTTGAAATGTTTTTCAGCACAAACATGTTTTAGGTTGTTTTTCCAAAATGAGATATTATGACAAATTTTGTGATAATTATTTATTAACTGAAATATTTTGCGGAAACGCGTCATGAATGAATGAAACTTTTCGGATAGGGTTCTAAAAATATTCATATTACACATTATTGAAAGAATGTAATTAATAAACATTAAACTAAACACTTCAATTGCCAGCCCTTATTTTGTTCTTTACGGCTCTATGCTACCTATTAGTGAACCTTTTGGTTTTAAATCTGAATCCCACTCACAAAGTGAGTTCGATATTATTTGTTCAGCTTCAGAGTAAAAAACGTAAGGCCTTATTCCCAACTCAATAAAGGTTCTTGATGTTTTATTCCATCAGTTAACAAAAGTAAATGAAAAAATTCAATTTTTGTATTGGCGTAACTAAGCAACTATTTTCCTTAACCTTAGTTTCAAGGGCTCCAAGTGGATGTAAATGGACTAACTTGACATTTGGAGATAAGCTGTAGTTAAGTTGATATATGTTATACCCTTCATGCTTTTAAAATAAAAAAATAGGTTTGTGGCCATTTAATAGTATTTTTAATTATAAAGTGGAGTTATATTTCTAATAACAAAACTAAAATACGAGGTTTATTCCATTTTACCTTTTATAGAGGTAATGAATTAGAAGTAATTGCTCCCGCCACGGTAGGATCATTGAACTAGGTCATTGATCTCAAGCAAAAATACATTAATATTAACAGTGGTGCTCGCAAGACCAAGCTCACAATTTCATTAAAGAGGGTGATTAATCGTTGTTTCAATGTTCTTAGTTGCCGTTGATACTATCGCCGTAAATTGAAACGGCGGTGATAGAGGCCTTCGGCCAGTTTTGCAGTCCATGAACGCAGGAGAGGGTGAGGTAGGGACGTCAAGACGCTCCATACCCTTTGAACCTCAGTGGAGGTAATGATGAATGATGCTCGCAGGTCTATTAAAGGGCTGACCCATTGCCTAAAATGATTCGCTGGCATTATAACCCCCTACGCTGTCAGAATTTGAGAAATGAGTTGCTAAATAAGCTAGTATGGACAAATTATTGACCAGGAAGTAAATGGATCAAAAGGCAATGCCGTTATAGCCATGAGAGTATATTATAAAATGAAATATATGGGTCAACTAAGAGTTCAGGTTTAAGGAACGCGATCATTGTAATATGAATTTGAACCAATTATCGTCGAGTTAGCTGTTGTGTCATATTTTCTCTTTGAAATGGAGAAAATTATTGCTTACACATTTCTATGAACCAGGCTCTTTAGGGATTCTTTCGTATTTAAATAGCCAAACTCCATAAGGATCGATTATACATGCACATAGGTTTTCTATCTGTAAATTTGTTTGCTTTTTTGCGACAAATTAGTAGTTCACTCATGAACTGGTTATAATTCATCACCCCATATTTAAGGGTAGAAATATTGCTTGCTTAAATATGCCTCAAAGTGGCCCATTTAGGTTGATATTCATTATTTTACTCACTAGAATATTTACTCAGTACTCACTATATTAAAAAATATTATCAAAAACCGCAGCATATAGGATGAAAAAATTAATTGAAATATTTCTTAATGCTGCAGAAATGAAAGAGGACGTTTAGACCTCCTCTCCAACATCAATTTCACGTTAGAATTACGGAATTTAATGTAAGTAAGAAAGAAATTAAAAGATTTATGTAACGCATGGAAGCGTTAATATTAGCCAGCAAAGTAATATTCATAGGACTGGGATTTAAGCAGAACTCAGAAGAGAATAAGAGTCGCAAAGAAACTGATAGATAAATGAACTCAGGAGCAGAGCAATGATAGCTCTTCAGCAATTAGAGAAGAATAAGATTTGGATACTGAGTGTTGTCAGAGGAGGTATTGTTACATACAGAAAGACTGACAAAAAAGATTTGCTGAAGAAGAGTGGCGCTTTAAAGGAAAGGTCAGGATTATATATTAATTTGTGTTACGTAGGCTCTTGGCCGGGTGGTAGAGTTATGAAGTACTCAAGGCCACTATAAAAAGTGCGATAAAAGAAGAAAAAGACCAATTTGAGAAGTTGAGATTTTCAGGACTTATAAGATTAAATAAACAGACTGATAAAAAAATACTTAATTGAACAAATTTTAGTCTGTGTTTTAACTAGTTCTAAGAGCTCGTTCTTTCCGCAGCCTTTTCTGATACTTGATAACGGCGCACCGCGGGTTCTTGTTCTCAGGGACGATACCTGGTGCTCATCCCACATTTCAATATGCAATTTTTTGTGGTAATACAGGTGATTTTTTGATCGTATACGCGATCAATGCTTGCTATTTATCCCACGGAGCTTAACGAATATCGAAGGATTTATTGCTTTCTATTGGTAATTTCAATGAAAAGGTTCTCGTTTTGGACTACCAATGGCGCTAGTCTATTAAAGGGCAGACGTTTTGGTAGAAGACTTTCCCATCATCATCAGGACATTTGATGATTATTGTCCCTAATTGTAATGGAATTAATACTATGCATTGCATAAAGTCTAAGCCTATTTTTGTCTTTAAGAAACATTGTCAAAAATATTAATGCCATTTAAAAAAAAAATAGCCACGATTAGTAGCATTAGACGCTGGAAAAAAACGTTTCCCCGTCAGTATCATCCTCTACCTATGTCTGCAAGTGCAGGATCCGTTTGAGAAACAACTTTCATCGTGACCAACAGGAGATACCTACCATCTATATCTATTTGCAATACCTACTGTATGCAACTTGGTGAGGAAATCTCAGCATGTTTAATTCTTAAGTATTTTTTATTTATTTCGTTCAAAATGATGGATGTCTCATGAAACATATGCTCTAATAGACATAAGACTAGATTACTTAAATGAATTGAATATCAGTATAGAATAATATAGGAACCTTTAAAATTCGCTGAATTCAAAATACAATTATTACAACCCTTACAAAGACGAAGCAAGCTATGAAATATAAAATGGCTTTTAAGAATGTCTTAATTACATATTAAGTTTGTTACACAAATTTAAAAAATATAAAAATATTTATAACTTAATGGCTTTTATAGTTAAAATTAAGGCTTTGAATCATTTTGTAAGCTAGGTATTTTTGCTTCTTCTCGTACAAAATATGTTTGCCTCGGTCATTTATTTCTTAGTTTTTGAAAATGCAAGAAGAATCCATGCAAGATTACATAATTTGAAGGTGGTTTCCATCACGTTAAGTCAAAGGATTCTACACTTCAAGAGATTAGCTTTACATCAATATAATTCGACCAGCTACATATGAGGGATTTTCCCCCCCTTTCTGTGAAGAAGAGGGAGGGAGATGATAGGAACCACGGCAGGGGTCGGATGGAATGGCTGCGGGGCGCCAGACAATAACACAATAACAGCGACCACCCTGGACGTGGGCAAGGAACGGAAGGTTATCCGGGTCAATTTATCGTCGATAATAAATTCGATGGAGCAATAATGCGGCGACGTTCAATATAGCGAGAGGGGATGGAACGTGGAGGGATGAAAGATAAATGCTGCTAGAAGAATATAAGGGCTGAGGATGAACTGAGATGGGGGATGAGGTGGACTTTGGGGAATCTTCTGTGTTCGTCAAATGGGATTTAGCCAGCATATGTAGTTCATGGATCAAGAAAGCAGACCCTTTTTGGGCACACTAGGATGTTATTGCCTGTCCAAGAAGTTTTGTTGCTGTAAAATTATAAATCCTTTTGAGGGACAGCTCTCTTGCTACAGTTTTTCTAGAATAAAATAAATAAATTGAAGGAAAAAAGTGTTGAAGCAGCTATTATCTCATGACTATGAAAAATAATCTGTAAAAATACCAAATATTAATGAATGAGACAGATATTTTGGGGAATGGGTGAAAATAATTATCTAATTTAGCATAGAAAAACATGTTTGGCCTTTCCAGCTAAGATTACCTGGTTTGTTTCATTTTTTTCTGGAGTTATTTTATTAAGCCTAATCACCGCCTCACTCATTGGATAAAGGTGATTAAAATTTACGAAAAATTCAGCGTCAATATTAAGATACAAAGTAATAGCATGGGGAAAAAGGCACGGCAAATGGTTAAATTCGAACATTTGATCTCAAATGGACTTCATTTCCTCATAATATGCAATTTTTTTTACTATTTTCGAAGACCGCGGGTAATATTGTGCTCTTAATGGATTTTGAAGTTACTCAGTAACTCAAAATACTGTAGGGGCACATCTCAGTAATCCATATATTTATTGGCCCAGCCCGTACATAAACTCTAACCGAGTCCTGCAATGCAAAACTTTTGCAATGAACGGGGAACTGGCGTATCTTTTTTGGCCGGCTGCTGCCCCAATGGATTGCTCGTTTTCTGATTTTTCTCAGGAAACTTCATCTTAAATATAGGGGAATTGTGAGGCCAGTTTCCTATTCATATGTCCAAAATCATTAGCGTTACGCTGTAGAGGCTTGGATAATGGGTCTGATAATTGGAATAAAATCACTAATGCATAGGATACAAAACAAGGAGAAATATATTAACTCATTCTTGGTGAAAACATTCGTAATTATTTATTTCATTTAATATATAAAATGGGTTTTATCTCAGCATATTTTAATGCGCTAAAATCGTATTTGCTCTTGATTTTATTTTAATGATATGTCTCTGCAAAGATTTTTGCATGACTACAGCAAGCATTTTTAAATCATGATGGATTGCTTTATAAGATGTTGAAAAAAGGTGAAATTGATTTGGTAATAATTCACGATGCACAACTGAGTATCCTCATTGAATACAATATTTTTTTTCAATTACAGGTGAGTTCTTCGGCAATGTGATCGGTCACGAGATGCTAAAGGAAACTTCAAAATAACAATCATGTCAAAAGGTGGGAATTATTGATTTATTGTATTTGCTGGCATGTGTGTACATAATATAGTAATTGCATGGGAAGGAAATATTCTCTCACAACTGGTATTATGTATGTTCATGCGCTCATCATTTTATTTCTCATTTTCAACGTTTAAATGTGCCATAAGTATATTGATATACTTTATTCTTTCAGAATAGTTACTTAATATATATTACTAGCAGTCTCTCTCGATGATTCTCAAGGAAAAATCTAGCAGGAATAAAGAGTATATTAGGTTTATGAATACATCAGTGAACCATACTCCACAATTATAATCTTAATATTTTTCACCACTGAAAATTTCCCGTTTAGTCACTTAAGGCAAATTTACTGATAATGTTTAGTTATACAAGAGTAGAATTTATAACTTAGAGTTTAACTGGCGCAATAATTATTTTAATAAAAGTTTTGGACATAAGTAAAGCCTTCAAAAAGTATTAACGCTAATCTTTGAAGGAAGAAAGCATGTATAATTAACCATAAATTATCATTTTATGCATTAACGAACTTTGAGTATTAAATGCAGCAACAATTCCTCCGTATGGCGTCCGGGCATCACGTCACTTCAGAGAAAAATAAACTCCTAAAGGTTTAGGGGAAATTCATTGCTTTCACAGCAGCGACGACTTGCTAAACCAGAATTGAAAAATTAATATTCACGAACGTAACTGGTTCAGGAAATGCTTGCAACTTGAAGTCAACTACTTGAATTTAATCCATTTAAATGTGAAGGCTGAAATAATTTTGTTTGGTCATCAACTTTTCCCGAAAATATATTTTTCCTGACTTTTGGACATTTTTCAGACTTATGAAATTAAATGACTGAACTTTTGCCTTCCCCATCAGGACAGTTTAAAAATTTTCCATCTAACCATGCTTGCGAATAAAACTTTCGTTGCTCAACTATTTGGTGGAATCTGGTGATTATTCTGACGGTAACCAATCATTCGTCATAATTAACCTTAACCAATTGCCATGGCGGTCAGCTACCTCTCAAATATCCCTTTATTGGATAATTTTCATTGAGTGGAATATATTTTTGTTTGAAGTAGTAGGGCTGTATTTATCAGCGGATGATGAAGGAATCATTATAAAAGTACATATTAGACTAGGATGGTATATACAGTACTAAATTTTAGAAGTTTTAGCCTGTTTATTACAAATATAAAAAATAATATAGAACGCAGCCAAACATTTTTGAACGATTTTGTTTGAAAAATGTCTTGTTTTCCTTGAGATGGATCACTTGAAGTTACTTATGACTTCCTTTAATCACTAGCAAATAAATATGCTTTGAAACGATTTTGTTTGAAAAATGTCTTGTTTTCCTTGAGATGGATCACTTGAAGTTACTTATGACTTCCTTTAATCACTAGCAAATAAATATGCTTTGAAATGATTCATGCAAAAATTCTACAATTGACTTTATTCTTTAATTTTGGGGACATTAGGACATGCCACGGTTTTACCCACACATAGTCACCCACGAGTGCTCCCACGTGTGGTATTTCATAATGGAAAACACCATTTGATACGTAAGGACAAAATACGCCGTAGCCTAACGGGCTTAAGCATTTGACGCAATTTGAGAAAACAAGGTTCAAGTTCCATCTAAGGCGACTAATTTCTCCTCGATGGAATTTGGCACGATTGTTTTGTTGAAAAAATTACTCACTTTTGCATCTTATTCTGAATTTTCACTCTCGATTAAGGTAACCGTTTTCACTTTAATAAGCTAAAATTATATCCTCTATTGCATCCTTCTCCTGCAAGTTGGATGAATCGCCTTCCCTAGGTGGTTCTTAACTTTTACTGCTGCTCAAATTTGACTCTTTGCTCCTCTTTGATGCTCTTCACAGTTGGTTGCCTTAGCACACACCCGAGACCTCTCGTTGCTGAGCAAGCCTGTAGGGTCTTCGGGGTTTGCTTTAGATAACTTGTGACGATCCCATGGCTGCACCACTATCCCCAAAATGTTGATGATTGCTCGATGATCCGAGTAAGCTAAGCCGTCGAAGAACTAACTAGAGATCATTGTCAGGAGGACATCAGAAGGTTTCGCTGCAATGTTGTCACGCACGTTTATAGATGCTGAAAAACTCGACAACGGTGTCTGCATTAATTTATTTATCAAGAAAATAAGAAAGCATTTGAGTTTAACCTCCTTACCGGGAAGAGAATTTTTGTGTCGTCCGCCTGGGGGCGTGCGCGCGTCATTCGGGCACCGGCGATGCGGAGATTTTTTTCACCAGTCGTGGTGCGCTGCTTTACGGACGACGGTGGACCCGCCTCATCCCACACCTCTCTCTCTCTCTCTCTCTCTACTATTCCCCGCCCTCCCTTCGCATCCCTGGACGAGAGTTGGTTGTGTGCGCTCGTCTCTCTCTCTCTGTCCTTGTATCCTTGTATCACGCGGACGAGGGTAGCATCTCGTTAAAAAAATACTCGTGAATAAAATAAAAGAGAGTGGTAAAAAGGGGTTTGGGTAGAAAGGGAGAGAAAAAAAGGAAAAAGTTTTGACCCCAGCGCAGCGGCGCAACAACGCCGGTTGCGTTTTTATTTAAAGAGGAAAGAGTCCTCTGTGTGTATGTGTTTTTTTCTCTCTCTCCCATGTCCTCCGCTTGAACCTCGTGGCTTTATTTTCGGGAGAAAGAGAGAGAGAAAAGGCAGACTTGCTGAGGAGATGGGGGGAGAGGATTTGTTTTTTTCCTGTGGGAAGGAATAAGGGTTCGCAGCGAAGCAGAGGGTTCACAGGGGGTTGTTTAAAAGAAGGTTCTGAGCGGAGGTCACGGAAGGTATAGAAGGGAAAAAGTCTCATTCGAGGCTCTGGAGGTAGAATGGAGGCCCTGAAGATGTTGTTGTAAATGAAATTATAGTCGAAAAGAACAAGGATGAGATGGTGTCTACGGCTTGGGGATTACGTATCAGTGCGTAGAAATGGAGATGAGCCATTTAACGTTCTCAAGACTTATGTTTGACGACACATCGTGCATTTGCAAGAGGATCTAAAAACTTCCCTTTTTATGCTCAGGAAGGTCTTTCCTAAGGAGGCAAACTGATTCTGTTGCTTCTGGCAAGCATTCTGAATCTCGATGGCTAGAACTGAATCTGTCCCTTTTTTTATCTTATATTTTCTTGATTAAATTTTAACAATCTGTATTGAGCAATATACGAATACATGAAATTGTTTTTCTTGTTAATACATAGTATAACGACGTAAATATAATGAATCTTTGATATAAACATTTTACATATATCATCAAACGCGCCCTATTTGTTGCTTGATGTCATACTAAACAGTTCACATGAATTAATTGCATTATGATATCTTCATAAAATTATGCCAAAATGTGAATGTCATAAAATCCTTATTGATGATTTGGAAGGCTGATTTGGTAGGATTCTTAAATTTAAAAAAAAATGTCCTCTTAATTGAACTCATAGAACGAAATATAACATTACATTCGCCTTTTTCAAATTATTCGAATGGATTGCACAGTAATAAATCGTTCACATGTGTAGAAACAGAATCCCTTTACGTGATCAGAGCCTGGCGAAGGCATTTGAAAACGCCTAATTTCCTTCAGAACATGGGATGCATATTTTTCTTTGTTTTTACGCTGTACCTTCCTGTGGGAAGAATAAAAATTGGCAACCAGATGGATGGTTTTGAGGTATAACTCGGAGGGGATGAGAAAACAAGACCATGGGACGCATTTAGTACTCTACGATTAAAGGATCTGAAGGGCAAGTTGTGGGGCAATTCGAAATATCGCTCTAATCGATTCTGCTGGGTGGGGTTCTGGATTATCGATATCAATGAGTGGCCATCGCTTGCTCCGAAGTCTGAAGCTTAGAAGCGTGTCAACGCCATTCCAATATCGTACAAATGCCAGCTTTCTAATCTCTTAATCCAATTATACAACACTTCTTTGAGTAATTACATCCGATGGAGTTCTGGTTGGGCAGAGTACTCGAGAAAGCGAAAGAGAATTCACAATTGGGTGAGCCAATTGGATGGAGATTTCACGCATCTTTCGGAGTGAAGGGAGTGATTTGAATTTTTTTTCTCGATTCCAAGAATGTTTGGCAAAAGAAACTATTAAGAATGCTTTTTCCTATCTTATTGAGCGAAATTGAAGCATTTGTGGGATAGGATAAACCGGAGTAATACCTTTTTCGGCATTATGTTTTGTCTGAGATATTAGCGCAACTCTTAATACAGCCGATCAGTAAATATGTCCAATTCCGATCGAGGAAGAGAATCACGAGAGCGAATTCAGGCGGTCGCGGAATAATGTTAACTCTTTATGTATTTGTAGAAATTGTACTGCGTTTTTATATTGGACGGAACTCAACGACTTAAATATCAGGCATTAGATGAGGAAAATACATCTTTACTCACTTTTCCTCTAATCCCAAAAGATTTGTGGTCTCTTAAACTAATTGAGTCGAGTGTTAGAAACAGTTTCCTCCACGGTATGCTAAAACTTTTAGTAGAATGTTTTGACTCTGTCAACATCATCTCTTACAATTTGAAAGCCTACGGTAAATTATTTTTTCTATTTAAAACCAAAAGCCTATAATTTAGAATGTAGGAATATATTTAAATTTGTACAACGTCGTTTACAAACTTTGTGGCATTTGCATATTCAGCATCAATTCAAAACCTGCCTTAAAATTATGTGGGCTTACTCGCGAATCCGTATTGAAATAGGGACGTATTATTTTCTTTTTATCATATTATTCCATTGAGAAATCCGAGCGTTTTTGCACCATAAAACAGATGTGTTTGATATGGTTTCTCAGGCATATCACCAAACCTCCATCAAACCTTATGGCAGGGCAGCGCCGAAAAAATATCATCGCCTTAAAACGTTTAACAAGTGCTTGTTGCACTTTGTTGGCCACCGTGAGCCCCGAAGGATTTGGTGCTTATGCATGGCTTGACTGAAACTGCGTAGCGAATAGCTCCTCCGTGATCTCTTGAAGTTATCGCCGTGCGTAGGAAGATTGACGGTCCAAGCGTAGGTTACCTGCCTGCGGATACGGAAGGAAAGAACTCAGAAGCCTTATTCAGTAAGGGCTTGATTAGGTCGAACCTTAAAAAAGGCGTGGATGTGACGTCACAACCCCCAATGTCTCTTAACTTTTGAATTTCCCTATTCCAAAACTTTTGCGCTTTGGTGCCAAACTTACGTTACTACCGAGATTCAGAGGGATAGGCTAAATGGACGCGTCTATACAGAACACTTAAATGAACATAAATGCTCCTATGTCTTAAGTACACCAAGGTAAACGGACTTATCTTAATTAAGTAACGGTTTCACTTATTTGGATCCGGGGGCTCTTATTTAAGTGAACTTGGATTATGTGAATAGTATATCGTCGATGCTTGGTCGAGAGTGTTGATGGCTCGTCATCGGTAGGTTAAGGAGTTTCAACTGTTATACACCACATACTTGTATTTCTATCGTTTATATGAGGGGATATGTAATTATGCGCGTGTTTTTCTTCTTTTTCATTTGGTTGTGCAGTTATTCGTAACGAGAAATGCGTAATATAAAAACAAGCGCTCGCCCTGTGCAAAGTTCTTTCATGAGCACTTTGTGGCACCGAGGTTGACTTTGTATCTGTGCATAGACTCTCGCCTATATTTAAATGCTGCATTTATATGTACCCTACAAAAGTATACCTGCAGTGTAGGTGAGGCAACACCGAATAACCGAGGCCACCGACCTCGCCTCGGACTTGATTGTGTGATGTGCGCGATACGGTTTGTTTTTTTTTTTTACTGCAGCGTGAATTTTGAGTCTCCGCGTGAGATTCGAGTTGGATTGGGGTTCACGCTGGGGCAGAAGAATGGCGCGGCGGGAGGAGGGAGGGGTTGCCTCCCCCCCTCTCACGAGGTCCCCACGAGAGTGTGTTTCTCAGTGTGGGCAGGGGGCGGAATCAAGGTCGTGCTCGGGATGGTATTATCGGCCGGGGATGGGAGAGACGAATGGCTCGAGTAGGATTTGATGGATGAGCGGTAAATGAGGTATTTTAAAACGAAAAGCGAGAAGTAAAGTATGCACACCTTCATCGCGCTTGTAAAGTGGAGTCGCTTGCATAAATATGGATGGGTTCGGTCAGCTGTGAAGGGGAAAATGACAGGAGTCCTCCTTTCTGATTTTTCTCTCACTCCACGTTCGCGAGTTCTCTGCATCTCCAGCGAAATCACCATTTCATCCCCATGCTTAAGATGCAATTTCATTTGGGGTTGGCGGTACGCAGAAAAGTGAGGTAACCTCTCGTGTAGTGCCTTGTTTACCAGCAAGGGAGGGAAAAAATGATGATCCCGATGGAGATTGCGGCATAATCAACTGTCTTTCATGAATGAGGGACTTCCATACCTGAGGGCGAAATGACGTGATAAATATTGATGCAGTGTGTTAAAGCACCCCAAGGAAATAATTTCTGGCATGTCGTGTGATATTTGATAATAACTGTGGCTCGAGGAGAAACGGGGAGGGTTGCAATGAGCATGTCATAATTTTGCATATTTGCATTTTTATCTTGGATTGCGAATATATAGAAATTTCCTTACTCAGTGAAGTCATTACAAAGTCCTTCACAGTATTCCTTAAATTACTTCCGTCGTCGACACGTCAGTTGTTAATATTGGTGTTTATTTGAGAAATACTTATTAAATGAATAAATCATCTTATATATGAATTATTAATAGAACCGTTAGCAGGGAAAGCTGCACGTGGTGCGGGTACTGCGAAGGCTGGTAACCTTGCATTCTCTATTTCAACTTACTACTAAACGTCAAAATGTTGCCTCGGACAGTCGAAGCCACGATGGACGGCGGAAGCTGAATAAGGTTGGTCCATCAAAATACGGACTGGAAACGAACTGGACTCTCGGTACTTGGAGTGTGAGAGGAGTGTATGGAAAGGAGCATGAGTTGCTGAATGAAATGAAAGTGATACGAATGGATGTTTTGGGTGTATGTGAAACTAAGCGTAAGGGGCGGGATGCTGTTACATTAGATGGCGGTAGTCTGGCATTGTGGTCAGGAGTTGAAGATAATGTACTCGGCAGTCAAGGTGTAGAACTCATTCTTAATGAGAGAGCTAAGTTGCTAGTAAGGAAGTACGAGTTAGTATTCCCTAGATTGCTCTGGGTTCGCATGAGAGTAGGTATTAGGAGAGTTGTGATTGTGGAGTGCTATGCACCAGTGGATGGAGAGAGTGACAGTGTGAAAGATGAGTTTTGGGAAATACTTCTTCTTAGGATCACATTCATTCAAAATTTAAGAGAGAATAATTTTACTAGGTGACATGAGTGGGTGGGTTGGGGTGAGGCGGGATGCATCTGAGAGAGTGTTTGGGCCTTTTGGTGACCCCCGAGTGAATGATAATGGTGAAAACTTGGTGAGTGTGTGCTTGGAAAAAGGATTGTTTGTGTTGAATGCATGGTTTAAGCATAAGAGAATACAAATGTATACTTGGCAAAGGGGTGATTGTAAAAGCATGATTGATTTTATTGTGTATGACGAGTGATTGAGAGAGTTAGTGTGGGACACGCGAGTGATGAGAGGTGCTGAATGTGGAACAGACCACTATTTGGTACTCTCCAAAGTGAATCTGGGCAGAAAGTGAGTACCAAGGAAGAATATTGTACGTAAGCAGTTGAGAATAAACGTGGAAAGGTTGCTAGACAGCGAGGTAAGAATGCGGTATGGTTACATGCTTGAAGATGTTCTATCGCTGAAGCAGAGAGAATGGGACGAGCATATCAGAAAAGAGAACGTAAATGATGCGTGGAAGTGTTTAAAAGGAGTGATTGTGGAATGTGCTGAAAGTGTATGTGGGAAAGGGGTGGTAGGAAGAACGAATGGTGATGCTTGGTGGAATGAAGAGGTGAAAATTGCAGTCAGGGAAAAGAAAGAGGCGTACAAGAATATGATTGCTGCCAAATCTGAGAAAGAGAGTATTAAGGCATGTGAGATTTACAGAAAGAAAAAGAATGAATGCAAAATTGTTGTGAAAGAGAGCGTGAAAGAAAGAATGCGTGCGGATGAAGCTAACAATATGCAGAGTGATTTTGAAGGCAATAACAAGCTGTTTTGGAAGTGGGTAAAAAGGGCTAAGATTGGTGAAGGTAGGGGAATGAATACGGTAAAGAACAAAAGTAGAGAGATTATGTGGGACGAGAGCAATATCAGGGACTGCTGGAGGGAGTATTGTGAAGAATTGTACAATAATATTGCAGGCGTTGAGGATGAGCCTTGTGAAGTGTTATGTGAGAATGTGATGATGGAAAAGGATATCAGTAAGAAGGAGGTCATAACGGCTGTGAGAATTTTGAATAATGGCTGCAGGCATAGATGGGATATCCAGTGAAATGTTAAAGTGTGGGTGTAAATTACTTATTTGTAAGCTGCGTGAACTATACAATTTATGCTTATAGGTTTCTGTTGTTCCAGCGGATTGGAAGAATGCTATTATCGTTCCGTTGTACAAAGGGAAGGGAGGAAAGATCGAATGTAATAGTTATCGGGTCATTAGTTTATTGAGTATCCCGGGAAAAGTGTTCAGAAAAAATATTAATCGAAAGAGTGAGGAATATTACTTCCGACAGAATATGGGGTGTGCAGTGTGGGTTCATGCCTGGGAGAGGATGTAGTGACCAGCTTTTTGCACTTCAGAAAGTGATAGAAAAATGTATGGGCGTCCGAAAGAAAGTAGATTGTGCTTTTGTTGATTTAGAGAAGGCATATGATAGGGTAAATAGAAAGAAGTTTTGGAAGGTTTTGAAGGACTATGGAGGGAATGGGAAGTTATTGAATGTTGTGAAGGCGATGTATGACAATAGTAAGGCAAGTGCAAGAGTGGTTTTGTGGTGGTCAAGTGAGGAGTGCACGTGGTTCTGAGTGATTGGTTTGTAATAAATCGGCGTGTAAAGCAAGGATGCGTAATGTCTCGATGGCTGTTTAATGTATTTATGGATAAATGTGTTAGAGACGCATGTAGCGAAAACGACGGTGTTTTGATTGTAAATGTAAACGTGCGAGTTCTTCTATATGCGGTGGATGCTGGTTTGATCTCAGACAGTCACCAGGGATTACAGAAGCTCCTAGATAAGTTTTGTGAATCAACGGAGAGAATGGAATTGAAGGTAAATGCGTGCAAGACTAAAGTAGTATTTTTGATAAGACGAATGGGGAGAATAACTGTATGATGAGGGCGAATGATGAAGTAATTGAACAGGTGGATGATTTTGGGTACTTAGGTATGATGTATGCAAAAGATGGAAGAATAGATGAGGAGATAAAGAGACGTGCGAATGCTGAAAGGAAAGTGGTATGTAGCATGTGGAGCATATCAAGGAACGAGTGCTTGTCTAAGGAAGCGAAAATTGCCGTGTATAAAAGTGTACTTCTTCCCACTTTGCTATATGGTAGTGTAATATGGGAATGTCAGGGTAGACATAAGAGTAGACTAAATGCCGTGGGCATGAGTTATCTGAGGAGTATTTGCGGCAAAAGTAGGATGAATAGGGTCAGGAATGAGTGGGTTGTGAATGAATGTGGGTTAAATGCTCCAGTAATGGACGTGTATAAAAGGAGTGTGCTTCGTTGGCTTGGCCATGTTGAGAAAATGGATGGGAGTCGAATAACGAAACAGATATATGAGAGTAGAATGAATGGTGTGAGAGGTAGAGGTAGTCCGAGAAAGTTGTGGTTGAATGTGGTTGAGGAAATTCTTAGGAATAGGAATATTTGGAGTTTTAAAAACAGGCGTGTATGAAACAGAGTGTGGGTGTAAATGAGGTAAAAGAGGTTTGCAAGGATAGGTCAGTATGGAGGAAATTATTGAAGCAGAGTTAGGTGTACAAATATGTATTAATGAGTGAGACATTTTGACTGTGCCTATCCCGGAAGGGAACGGCGTGATGGGTATGTATGTATGTATATGAATTATTTTATACTTTTAGTTGTGAATTACACTCTAGTGATTAAATCTAATATCTATGGTATATTATTTATTAGATTATAATTGTTTTGCCTTCTCTTGAGTTGTTCCATTATTCCTCATCCACAGTTCAATTTTGATTGAGAGGTGGCCTTGCATGGGAAATGTTCGTTACTCTGAATGTCACCATTTGAATTTTCCTCCGACGTGTTCCGACGTTTGGTTCGATTTTTTATCTAAATAAGGAGACATTACTCTATTGGTTAGCTTTGGGAAAGTAGACCTCACACCCTCTTGTACTCAAATAAAAATCGCATCCTCTAATACCGTTCACATTTTCGACAATCCTAAAAAGTATTTATAACACAGAGCATGAAGTAGCCAGAAAGGTCAGAATCTTGGGCGCAATGAAGCTGTACACAGTAATACTCCAAGAGAAAATAAAAAACTCTGTTATCGATGGACTTTTCTCATGCATTTATCATATTTTAACTAAATAGAAAATTATTCTGAAAAATAAGAGAAACTTTTTAACATAATTCATTGATTTTATAAATTTTCTATTTCAAATCAGTCAAATACTTTGACGAGATTCGTTATAAATTCCAAAACACAACTAGACTTAGACCTTTGTATTATTAAAAGCTGCTATATAATCTCCCGAAAAACTATTGCTACAAGATTATGAATTAGGGTTGCATTTATTTTGTAGGAGTAGTTCTTTCTTCACTGCTTACTTAAAGCAACTCTTGGTTTGATAAAGCAATACATATGGAATAAATGATTTTAAATATAGTATTCTTTTTCCATGCTTGATAGAGAGGTCGCATTGCAGGTGAAACATTAGTCAAAAGCTTCATACTTTGTAAACTTGGCCATGGTGATGTGCTAAAAAGGAACCGAATCACTCATCGAATATAGAAGGTGGTACAAATATTTAGAAAAAAGTGGTTCAAAAAGGATTGAAATGGGTACGGATGAATAAGGGAAACAAGAATCGAGGTCCAAAATATTAGGCATGGAAGGAAAAAGAAGGTGGTTGTCGAGCAGGGAAGGAAAACTGGCCTTGCCAAAATTTAACTAATTTGGAAAGTATAAATAGCTATCTGTACTGAAATTAATTCCATGAAATATGCCAACGATGAATTATTTATATGAACTGGCATTTAAGATTTGAATTTGTATTTCGTTTAATCAGAAAATTAGTACATTTGGTCCTAAAATATACTGATAAAGTCTCTTAGCATTTTCAAAATGATTCTTTCACAAAACTCGCAGGGAAATCGAGAATCTAAGTCTTAGCGAATGTTGTCTTAGAATTTTTGGAATAATCGACTGACTGTGTGTACCTACTATTCCAAATTACGAGCGGAAATTGCGGGATATACCGTCATTTCCTCCGTGGAAACCCAAACACGCTCAAACATTTCCGCCCCATATTTCTTTCGCGTTTTATCTCTCTGCCTGTCGGGGTTGTAAGGAATGTTATGCCTCACGGATGAGCGACTGTTGACTTCTGTTTTAGGTTCTTGCGGCCGCGGCGCTCTTGTTCGATAAAAGCACCGGAGACGGGAACATGAAGCGGGGGAATTTGGCGTCGATACCCGGAGCCATTAACTCTTTCTTCTACCTCTCCTTACCCCCGCTCGCTATCTCAGGTCTTCATCTCTTCCCGTCCTCCTCACCCTCCCCTCTCTCTGCCGACTCTTGTTTCTCCCTATTTATTCCCCCGACGATACTCCCTTTTCCGCTCTCCATCTCACCTCCTTCCCACCCCCTCCTCTCATCCCACACCCTGCCTTTCCTTCCGTCCATCAATACTCCCTTGACAAAGCTCAAGTTTGTTCCGGGGAAACGGCGGAGGAGAAGACACTGAGGGAGCACAAAGAGAGGGTGAGTGGCAGTGGTGCTGTGTATCGAAGGGAAGTGTCGGAGGAACCTTCTACGTCCTCAAAACGTCGTAAAACACGCATTTCAGACATTTTTCCCTCCCGCAGCCTTCCCGTCTCCCCCTAGTCTTATTCTCCCGCATTCCCACATTCGCCTCAAGATTCCTTCCGCTCTCTTTTCCGCGTTCATCCCCGAATCCACCCCTCGTCTTGCCTCTTAACCACAATTTCACTTTCTCCATTCAAACCTGTGCCTTTTAGGTGGGGGAGTGAGGGGTAATTCGTGGTTTCCCCCCCCCCCCCCCATAGCGGCGTCGCCGTTCCCTACCTGCTAACGCTTCGCCTCCCTCGTTTTATTAACGTGGCGCTACCAGGTGCCTACCCCTTCGCACAAGGTGCTCAAATTTGGTCGACTAAATCTCCGCTCGGGGGGAAGGGGGAGGGGGGATGGCTGCGCATTGTCGGTGGATAGAGAATGGCCCTTAAAAACCTAGATGGAAGCCGGGCGTAAAAGTCACCTTATCAGCCACCCCACATTTACTCGCGGCAGGATTACGGGCTGTTTGAGGGCCTGTGCCCATTTTACACGACACCGGGGAGGGGGGGGGGCAAAAAGAAGCTCGACATCAAATCCATGACTAATTCCCGAGACTTTTTAAACAAAGAACTTCACGAAACAAGTGCACTTGCTATCCCAGTTTGGGCACTCAATTGTAAAATATTTGGTCCATATTTCCTTCCATTTTCTGTGTTAATAAAGACAGGTCCGTGGATTTATCTGTTTCTAAAATATAGTTCTGACATAAGCAAGAGTCTTCTTCAGTACTTTTGTTTTCAATAATTAATATTCCTCAGAGGTTACCTTACGGCTGACGGGAGCAGTCTACAGTACTAATATACATTCGAGGGTCATGCATTTCATAAGGTTCTGAGAATATTCCGCTTCATATGTTCCCTCTTTAACTTATTGCCTCTCATTTCAAGTTTAACTGTCACGAATAGTATGCTCTCATTTTAGCTCATACAGCATAGCCTTGCATTCGCCCAAGTCTATCTCATTGACAATAGAGAAGCAGAGGCGAACAAAATTGCATCGGGTAAAATGAGATTTTTAAATCATTATTATTAACTTTCAGTGTTGAGACTTTTCTTTAAAAAGTTGGCACAATGAATTGTTATTGCGTTTATATTTACAACAATAAACTTATTCCTCTGTGAATTTTAATAGGTAATTGATGGGGATGACACCTTCTATCCTAAGAAAGTTTCAAGGAACTGACAAGAATACTTTTTTGCTATTTACACAAAGCTGAAATTTAAGAATTATAATGAGAAACAATTCAACTGCCTCGTTGAATTTCTTTGAAATCAGACCTCTATTTTTACTTGAAATCTTGAGGTGAGAGACCAGGTAGGAAATAAGTAACTGGCGCATATTTGGTACTTTTTGCAATGAATTAATAGAACGTTTGCTGTGAAAACGGCAAGCATAGTTTAACACTATATAATATGAGGTTAGATTTGAAAACTTGATTCATTTAAGTTTTCTGGTAACCTTCTAATCGGAGATTTAACTTAAAGCTCCATAATTTGGCAAATGACTGTAAAGTTGAGAATTTCTGGAAATTTCCTCCTCTCAATTCCAAGCTGAGTTAGCTACAAATACAGAAATCGAAAATATGGAGGCTCTACCATTTTTTGCTATTTGTAAAGCTTGATTTCTCTCACTGCGGAAGATTGGAATTCAATGTGAACCTATGGAACAATGCAAACCAACTAGCTGTCAATATCGATCTGGGTTAAAGCATGGATAGAGTCTCGCCAACATTGTACCTAGCGAAGGAAACCACCCTCTTGCTGAGAACATTTCATACGAAGCGTAAACTTTTTCAGTAGTAATTTTCTAATCGCGATACAAATATTTTTCATAAGATTATGACGGTGAAGTCACCCCATCTGAGGTTAACTTACTCCATCAGTGATTTCTAGCTAAGTATATCATTTAACTTGATATTATTGGTCAGTTTACGTCGCTGCACAGGCACAGATATTTGTATCAAATATTTAATGGATATGGTCTTCGCGTTGAAGATTTCATGGAAGAAGAATTTAATTTAATTTTTCAATTTCGCTCCGGTTCAAGGTACTATTGGAATCTCAAGAACAGGTGTTATTTCATCCCTAATTGGTATGGTGAGAAGCTCTTGATATTTTATTAGGAATCAAGTGCCCTGGATTGGGAGAATAATGAAACAACATATTCTTTTAAATTAATTTTTTTAGAAATACTAAGAAAAGAAACTCCCATGGTTAAAAAAGGCGCTTGGCATTTCCCTTGTCACTTTTGTGAGTTTTCACTCATTTCTTTGGGCTAGATAATCTTGGTGATAGTCTTTCTAGTTTCCCCAAATTCCTTCCCACTTTTCCTTTTGGCAATGAGTTGCATTTGCTTAGAATTTGCCATCCCACGCCTTTTAACGCCCACCCCAGTTCCTCGTATCTGTATTTCATTCGCACGCATAAGGAAGCGACGCGACGCAGTCCCAAGAGTTGTGTGCCCTGTCGTGGGAAGCTTTCCCAGGAAGCGAGGCGAAGATGGTCGAAAGACACAAGGCGGCTTCGTTTTCACCCGCCACAAGAATTCCCTGGAATTGGGTCATCAATGGCGGCACCGCGAGCGAATCACATTCCCGTTGCACTAGTTGGCAGGTGACGACGACCGGGGCGAATTATTAATGGACGTTCTGTAATATCCTAGCTCTCCTTACAAAAATGAACTACTAATTCGACTCCATGGGATTTCAGAACGCGCTGATATCAGTTTTTTTACGGGTCGAGAATCTCATGAAATAAAATCTGGAATTAAAAGTATAGACTGCTTTGAGTAGTATCTTGGCTAATGTAAGAAACATTAGCTGCACAGGGCTGAAATTTATTACAAGATTTAACGATCGTTTAGAGTGCTCATCTATCAAACTATCAATTATGCACTCACAATGAGCATCAAATGAAATTTTGCGATACTAAAAAAGTATTGAAGCACATATCTCCATTTACGTAGATATCGAATCAGCGAATAATATTTCTCTCCAATTAACTATTGAAATAAATCTAAATTATTTCCAGTAAAACAGTTTCCTTAGAAAATTTTTCAAACATTAAAAAAATTCGCTAATTAGTTTACTTATCGGTAATGAATACCGTTTTTGTGTTGATTTTCTAACTTTCTCTCCAGCATATTGATTTTAATACTAATTGTTGTAATTTAACTAATACTTATTGATTGGTAGAAACGGAATGCATTGAATATCTGAAGATAAAATGCACCATTCAACAGATGCTAAGTATCGTCGATGAAATGTTTCGGAGAAGTATATTAAATAAACGATTGTTCGGCAAATAAAATGCTGGTAAAAACGTGCAATTCAAGGTAAGATGAGCGTAAGAATTTGAGAAAGCATTTAACTGAAACCATGACCACAGCAAGCAAAATAAGTTGACCATTAATGGGTTATCCGTCACATTCGATTTTCTAATTGGCCTTCCCCTTCTAATAGCACGGTCATTCGGCGTTGAACTGAATTTGAACCCTTTGATACGTTTCGATACCACAGTATGAGTAGACTTGCTTGTGAGTAATCGAAACTATCAAGTACGAAAGTACATGGAATCGAAAAAAAATGGATTTCCCAAATTAGTAAGAAATTGTGTTGACTAATTTTAATCTTGTAAATTATCGTAATGATCACTTGTGTACACCACTGATGTCAATAACCTTTTAATGCTTGATTTGGTTGGGTCCTTACCTCCGTTCTGGGCTCCTTCATGTGCTTTTTCTCACTACTCCAGTGATTCACCTTGAAAAACCAACCAGAACACTGATTGACCTCCCACTGTCTTTTCTCCCAGCTAGCTCTCACGATTTCCCCTCCCCCATCTCACCCTCGGTCGGAGTATACATGGAAAACCAAAGGTGACTGTACCTAGATGATAGAAATGTTCGTCGGCATCATGGCCAGAAATTTAATAATGGTGTGGAATATATTGAGCGAGAATGTAGAGAAAGCAAGAATGAGAATCTATAATATAGTGAGTATGCATGCGCATATGAGTATAAGGAGTATTTCCACGAAGTTGAGCCTCAAATTCAAATTTTATTAGAAGAATTCCTAAAATTACGATGCGTTTGATCAATTTCGACCGCAAAAACTTAAGTAAATTCATAATTTTCTAATCTCCTCCCTTGCGATGATTTACTTTAAAAGTACACACAACAATGTAGATAATTTTGTTTGCTGGAAGTATTTTGATATTTTACTTTTAGACATTAATCCTTTTATGCATTTTTGGATTAAATTCTTTGAATATACCTGAGTTTGATCCTTTTGGGTGTCTAAGATACTCACAAGGATACTTCACACACCAAGAATACCTCTTTTGTCATCAGTTTCTTGATAGTCTGTACCAAGTAGCGGAGGAATAATGTTAATGCGGAAATTTCAACCATTTGAACAAAAATCCTATTTTCACTCTAAACTTCATGATCAACTTGTTTGAATTTTAGCGAAGTACTAATACCTCGGTACATCATTGTACACGAGCAATACACAATGAAAGCTTCATGTAGTCAGGGACCCTCAGGTAATGCATCAAACGTTAGAATCTTCCTGCTTAAATTTTCTGCACTCACTTATTTTTGCTGTGCCTGTAGTCTGATGTGCCTGAAAATTTCAAAACACATTGGCACGACTTTCCTCATTTTTTACTTGAAGTTATATGCATTTCTTACGAGAAGAGGATATGCTTTATTAAGATTATTCTTTTTGTGAACAGTCCTCGAACTTAAACCTTTCCCCATAATAGCAGCAAAGTTAACATTTATTTTAATAGGTGCCTGTTTTATGTTGGTTGTTTGCTCTAAAATGCCAACTCCCAACACAACTGTCTCATGCCTGTGTTTCCCCACCCCATGGCACTCGCAACGTGCACTTTTCGTAGTTGGACATGAAAATTCTCTAATTATGCATACTCGAGAAGAACCAAGTTACCTCGCGCTCCGATGCAGTTTCTAAGGAAATAATGCGTGCTGGCTCATTTAGGGAGGCGCACGGCAATTATTCACGGCGCACTAGACACGGATTTTGTCATTGCCGCGAGACAAGGGAAGAGGAGAACCGGTTCAAGTTAAAATTGGCATTCCCGCTTTGCCTAAAAAAATGGCAGTTTCCCTTGCATCTCCCGAGCCCACTTCCCCGGCGAATTAATATCGCCGTCCCGTGCAGTCACCGCGCATACCAGATCTGCTCATCCACAACAGCCCACACCTCCCACAGCGAGGAGGTCGCGCGCGGAACACGCTGCTTTCTCTCGGTCGCGGCCACCCCGTCAGGCGGCGGCCACTTCACCGTAGCTGTCACCTGGTCCCTGGGAATTTCATTCCCAATTACAATCCTCGCGCTACTGAAAAACCAACCTCCTCCCTTCCCTTTCGACCGCACTCCACTTCGGTTCCCTCCCTTTCCTTTCCCCACCCCCTCACTTCGCCTCCACACCGAATGCCTCCACCATCCCTCCAACGTTCGATACCATCTCACTCCCCGTGATGACGGCTCTCGCTGGCTTGTGCATGTTTATAGAGCAAGATAGGTGGAGGGGAAGGTGGAATTGTGGTTGTAAACGCACATGCAAGGACTCTATAGTGGAAAATTAAGGCATTCGAGGCCCGTTCGCGATTGTTATTTGAAAACTTGGAACATTCTTGTCGCCAGTCGCATTAATGGGATGTCTGTTGAATTCTGCTGTTTTTGTTTCCAGTCTTATCCTCCCGAGACATGATAAAATTTTGATGGTACCTGTTCTTTTACTGTATGAACATGATTTCCTTCCCATGACACCGTTTGCTGTCAGTTGTTGATGTAGTAGGTACTTGGGTACCAGCCTAGTAGGTGGCTGCACAATGTTACCCACTAGGATTGCTACTGGTATTTGACACGATTATCGCATAATCAGAAATGTAGTCAGGAAAAACTTGCATGTCCAATACAATGGTCCTCAGGAGGGTACAAACTTTCTGAACTCACATTTTGAAACAAAACCGTATTTACTTTACAGAAAATATTTCTTCGAGGTTCGAAAATGACAGGAACTAATTTCATTTGTTTCTGTAACCTTATTCCAGAGTTGTCCTCGGCGAAGGTATGTGCTAATTTCATGTGCTAACTACTGGGACAAGTGTCAAAAGTAGGAGTCATCATATTAGGTGTTTTATTACATTGGTTTCGGAACTTAAACTAGCTAAACACTTTTGCTGATGATCAATAACCTCTTATACAAGCGCCCTTTATACTCAGTCCTCCAAAATGGCATTATCTGCAGGCCATGTCATTATTTAGTCTGGGTGTTTGTCCCTTCACTTACCATTTTCGAGCACTAAATAAAACAAAAAAGTAATTTCAAATCTCAAATTACAGAGAACATGACTAAAAAAAAAGATGATTTAAACTGCTGATGCACTGGAAACTACGTATTTCTTTCCCAGCAATATGAAATATAAAGCAACAGCGAAACGAATTATGAAATTAAGTCTTTGTAAACTTTTATTTGAAATGTTACATGCTCAAAATGCCCATATGGCTATAATACAGCCATTATACGTCTTTTATATCAATGAAGTTACATGTTTTGAAGGACCATGCACAAATATAACTCCCGGTTTATTACTCTTGCTGCCTGAAGCACCTTACTGGATACAACGGCTACGACAAATAATATGTGCTCTAAAATAGCTAGGGTGGAATTTTCGGAGACGTATTCAGTAAAATGTGCAAAAAGATGATAGATTTGTCAAAAATTTCATAAATTATAGCTCGAAGAATTAAAATTTATGTAAAATTAGCATTTTGAGAAACATTCATCTCATATATCAGGACTTATGAACTTTATTACATTGTACGGCCTTACACCCATTACCCGAATCGAAAAATCAATGTTTAGCTCGGAAACATAGAAATTACTTCAATAATCCTTCACTATTGTAGAAAAAATACCCCATGGAGCACATTCGTGCACCGAAACACGGCGGTGTCAGAGGTTAAGAGCAAATCATAAACATTTTTAATTTGATACAGCAACAATACCACGAACAGCATCTGTTTTCAGAAATACAATTCTCCTATTTGGTATTTTTTTCTATGTTTTGTTTGAAGTTTATCCTGCAGAGTAAATCGCTTTTGATAGACCGCCTAATATAGTAACGCCTCAAATCTTGGCTTTGGATTCTTAAAGAGCCACCTGATTAAATAAAAACACAATTGGCGCTCCGAAGCTTTATGCACAGCTACAATGCCAATTGCGCTTGCAATTGTCTATATTTTTGCGGCCTATATAATTTAAGTTAGCGTACTTTTATTTGAATACCATTTACGTCATCCAAATACGAATTTTATTTTTTGAATAATTAGTTTCATTTAACGTGAACTCTGATATATTTTTTCGGTAAAGAGCCAAAGTATATAATGCATTTCTGAGTTATAATACTCAACTATTTTAGTTCAGCATTAATTACCGCTACATATTTTAATCTAATATATATTTCTGCTTCGCGTAATATACACTGAAATAAGTAATTCACAGTTACCCATCCGTATTGATCACGTGGAAAGGTTAGTATAAAATTTTTTGAAAAAAAAGAACGCTTCGAGGTCATATAAGATGGGGGACATAAAACCGACGAGAAACGGAAGGCGGGCGGAGAGCGCGGGGAAAATGATAAAAAGCGGGCGGGGGGAAGTAGTTGGCAGTGGAATGGGGGGAAGGTAGGAAGCGGGAGGGTTGTGTAGCACGGGGCCATAAAAGCGTAAACAAGCGGCAGCGATGCCAACCGACCCGAGTTATAGCGACTCAGATATTAATTTCACGCAAAAAGGTACGCTTGGGTAGTGCAGAAGGGAATATTAATAAATAAAAAAAGCGTTTTCCGCTAATTGCACATTGTAATTATTTCACGAGTGTCGCATTATGCGTAATAACCCACTTCAGTGTTTTTGAATCGAGTAGCTGCTTTTTATCTGAAATGCTTCCCAAAGTGGGCTCGCAGCAGTAAAGTGCACATTATCAGCGAAAATAAAAATTGAGAAGGTAGCGACGTCAAAATGCATGAGCGGGATTGGAGACTGACGTAGGATGTTGGATGTGGTCGGTCGGTAGTGGGACAATAGATGGGGAACTTCGAGCTGCGAAGAATAGCGTTAATAGGAAGGGGGTGTCCTTTTGTGTAATGGTGAATAGGAAAGATTGAGCCGACTAGGGAAAAGTTTGGAAAGTACAAACACAAGAAAATAATTCCATACTCTGGGAAATAAAATGCATAAAAAAGTGATAATAATTTCTCAATAAACGAGTTCAAACGATGGATCACGAACTTCTATGGCTACTTTCATGTATATAGGTATATTATTTCCTATAAACATCATAATACCACGATTAATGGCATGAAGGTGGCTGTTGTTCCTAAGCTAAGAGTACAAGGCTGATTGCGATGAATTAGTGATATTCATGTATATCATATACCTTGCTCTATACTTTGACTGCAGAGGATATTTTTCGTTGTTTGTTTTTGTAATTAATGACTATCCAATTCAAGCTAATAAGAATAGCAAATTTCAAAAAGCATTACATTTTCTGGGGTGTAGAAATTTTTCTACTTGAAGTTGCACGCTTTAGTTTTAATGATTACTAAATAGACAAGCGAATGAAAGTTTATCCGATTGGATTAAAGCGTTGCATTTACAATAAGTATATGCGCAATACAAAGGTGATTCAGCGGAGACGTTTTGGATCTTTCTGTTTAGTTCGACATTCTTCCTGCAATGATGTCCATTTCTTTCTCGGCCAACAATACGGTCTAAATTATTTATAGGGCATAAATTACATCATAGTATACGGTGAAATCTAAGTTTTCACTTCTTGTGACCAAATTGCGACTTCCCTTATTAACAGTTTCCTTTCTATGACCATCAAAACTGATATAGGAGTCACCGTTTTCTCCAAATTTAAAACATTTTTTACTTTAAATTTAATAGAAAACGAGCTGTTGACACTTTCGTAGAATTTTTATGGAGTCGTAATCGTCTGTTGACTACAGTTGCTAACCGTGGTATGATATGTCTCCGATTGTGACTCCATCTTTCGATCTGGAAGAAAAACTTTACATACTTGTTCATCTCCTTTTCAAATAAGATATAGGACGCTGCACCATCCATAATCGAGATTAATTTGTTCGAATCATTTGCGATATAAAAGGCTGCGCGTCAATGGGTATGTTTCGCTTGCAAGGCGTTGGTGATTGAGTTGTGCGCCAATAGATTGCAAACGGGCGTACATATTGGTTCTCCATTAACTGACACAGTGCGAGTGAATGTATCTTTTTATATAGACGTATCACAATGAAAACTCTTAATACCTGCATTGTCTGCTTCACCAAAAATAATGTAACGAAAGGAATCTATGACATTAAAATTTACGTATAGTTTACCTTAGTTATAAGTATGTATTGCTATTACTAAAAAAACACATTCATTTCCAGTAAATCGTTCTCTTTATTCAATATTTTTGGCTGATTGGCCAATATTGTAGCTTATTTTCGCATGCCTTTTTACAAAGTCTTGGCATAAACAATGCATAATTGTGTGAAGTCATGAACTAACGTGGTAAATAGTGGCCGCATCGATCGTGCTCTTGTGCTGTGTATTTCCGTTCGCGACGCTCTTGGCTCGCAGGCAGAAATGCCATTCCCATGTCAGCTATTGCTCCTCGAGAAAAGTTTAGGTGGAGAGCTGACACCAAGCATCGGTTCGTCCGACCCCTGGATAGGAATAGCAATGACCGAGGATGGATGGGCAGAGTAGACGAGCGACGTCCGGACGGGAGACCGTGGGATTTCGCGTCCCACGAATGAATGTAGTAGTAGTTTTCGCGTCCCACGAATGAATGTGTCAAGCGATCGATGCCACTGCCGGTACACGCGCTCTGCTACTTAGTGGTGCCTCTTAACGGGACTCCCGCGCAGGCATCTGTGCCTCACTTGTAACCGACCCGTGGATCTTTTTCCGAGCGACCGTGTTGTTTCATGGTACCGTTCTCGCCTTCCTGTGCCTTTAGTGTGGCCTAATGGTGACTTTCTTGAGGTACTTTGTCCAAAATATCTCCCCAGTCACAATATTAACCATATCCGTATTCCATTTTTTTATTTAAGCAACTCCTTGAAACATACAGTAAATATATTGAAGTAATGGTGAAAAATTGAAATTTTGTGCAACTAAAATTCTAAGTAATTAAATGACAGTATATTTATGAGCTTGAAGGCTTCAGAGGAGTGGCACAGATGATAGTGAAGGCTTTTCGGGCTCTCTTACACGAATTTCTGTTGTCATAGATCTATTTGCCAAAACTCATTGAATTAAATGTGCAATTAAATCTCGCTCGAACTACCTTGTGTAAGTTTTTGACTATGTGAGTCACAACAAACTCTACATTCAAACTCTTTTCCAATGGTTTTAAAAGTCATACTTCCGCCGATAAAATGCGTTAGCAATTGAGAACCAAAATCGAGTCACAAAAATGTTGGTTATTCCGCGAATATGTATATTTTAATAAAAACTTTTCAAAAGCTGTGACGCCGACTGCAGCGCCATCTCTCGGGAAATAACGCATGTTGACTTCTTTTTGCTGCAATACCAAATAACTAAAAAATATGATTTAAGAGGCATGTATTTTATTTTTAATCATATCAAAGTTTACGCTTTTGAAATGCAGTTTTCATTTAATGTTTTTTATATTAAAAGACTATATTTCTTTGTATTCCTCTCATTTTCCCATCGAATGCCATTTAATCAATCAATTTATCAATTTCAATCCGCGAGGAGAATAGTGTGGAAAGGTAGGATTTTGTTGCTCACATCCAATGGAGACACATATTTAAGTATTCAGAATGTGAATAAAATATCTTTTTTGTCATTTATCCGTTAAACCATTTTAATGCACAGCTTTTGGACTATCTCACCTTGGCTGTGAATATTCTTCCTCTCGCTCCTTAGTCCTTCCCTTTCTTTCACGTTCCCACGCTCGTTCATGTTGCCGGGAGAAGCATGCCATATTATCGCCAGCGCAGCCTGAGTAACGCGGCGACAGTGGATTGTCCAACTGTTGGCGACCTAACGCCTCCCCACCCCCTCCTCCCCTGACCATTCGCCCTCTCCCTCCTGATGAACACGTAGAAATTGGGTCCGAACACAATCGCTTCAAGCTCTCTTCTGTTTTTCGAAAAGGTCAACCGCCACTGAATGTGACCGCGGGCGACCGTGGACGACCCAATGCTTGACGTGGCCGCTGTCTCGATTGATTCTCGGACGCTGAGGAAAGGATATCCCCGAGGAGAGTTGGCCTGGTAATCTTTAGGAGGTATTTGGCCGACATGCATCAACACCTACGATTTACGCGTTATTCTTGGACTTCTAAAGGCGGCTTTACACGTGGAAGTAGACTTATACGGAAATAATTTTTGTTCAAATATCTCGAATCACATCGCTCATAGCAGAATCCAAGTTCTGATTACATATAACTTCCAGTTTTTCTCAAAAATGTATGATGGAGGTTCCAGATGAATACGGTGTCTTTGAAAACTGCCTGATGTTGGCAATGATTGCGTATGCACATCGCTCAGTTCGAGTTCCACGTAGGTACTCGTAGATTTAATACAGTGTATCAAGTGTTAGAGTTGTTATATATCTCATGAAGTTACTATCTAATACTTGACCAGTCTTACTTTCATGAGAGTGTTTTTATATAAAGTTGAATTGAATATTCTCAAATTTGTTTGAATAACAGGAGTATGTAAAGCTCTACTATTTTTGAGAACAGAAGGCAAGAATAGGTTTTTGAAATGTGGGTGTGGAGGAGGATGGAGAAAAGGCGGTCGACGGAAAAGAAGAAAAACGCCAAAGTTTTTACTGTTGTTGTTGAGGAAAGGAAGTTTTTGGATTAGACTAGCAGGAGAAAAAGTAGATTGTTGGAAGTGGTTATGAAGAGTGTCGAGTTGCTGAAGGCCGTGATAGATAGTAGAGTGCTGGGAAAGCGGGAAAGGGAAGGAAGTAGGTAGATTAAATGGATGGGAGGAAGAAGGGTAGGTCTACGCTGATAAAGAAAAATTAAATGTTAGTAAGGATGCATAGGGGTAAAAATCCTGAGGACTTCCACCCAAACCCACTCTTACCTGTAGATTACTAAATTGCGAAATTCATTTTTAAATCTACCGCCTACTAAAGCCATCAGAAGGCCACGTACTAAGATTTAAGTTTTCACTGGACTTATGTTACATTGGATGATATGTGACAATTCATGAGTACGGTTTGGTAAAATTTTACACATAAGCATACTAGTAATGCAAATCTTTTCCATGAAAAATTGACTAGATGAGCAATGTATTTTCTTAATTGTAGTTCGGGTGATGACAAGCTTTTTTAAGAAATGGTACAGACAATACCATAGTTGTAGAACTTTCATTTCCGGTCAAAAGGGTAATATGTTTTACCCTTTTTTGGTTTAGGGTAAATCATCATTTTAAATTATTCTATTAGGCAGTAATATTTCATAATTATATGGTCATTATCGAATATATTCAGTAACATATCCGATTAAATATTTTTTTGAAGTTGCCAGTAAATAAAAGGCCACGAAGTTTCTGGCAAGATTTAATCTATCCACTTCCATGGAACGGGGGTTCTGGGCTAGGTTCCTTGGTAATATAAGTGCCAATATGATGTTACCTCTTTTACATACCTCGAGAATTGTTGATAACAATTCAATTCGGGAATCAGATATTCCTCTTTATAAAACCATTAGTCAGCAACATCGGTATTCTAAATAAATAATAGCTAGAGTATTGAGCGACACGGCGCTAAATTGAGTATTGACCGATTCTACTGCTACCCTTTCCTTACCCTATACTGCTAACCTTTCTTGGGTCGCGGCCTTATCACGCGTTGAATTTCGACCCGAGTCATAAAACGCTCCAGAGTTTGCCATAATGGAGTGGCCGCCGTGACCGCATGAGCCAATGCCGTGCTTTCTCGTCGCACGCCCTTTCGTGCTCAATCCGGGTTATTGACTCCGGAAGCGTTCGTAATTTCGAGCGACAAATGTTTTGCTGAAGGGGAGTTAGTTGCAAACGCGTCGATTGCGAGTCACTTGGTCTCTCTGACGACAGAAAGGTGCAGAGGGATGGCTAAAAAATTATTGACGACTTATTTGATGGGAAGTAAAAAGATGCCAGATAATTTAATCCGTCGATGGCTTTCTATTTTAAAATTTTATCGAACATTTAGCCAATACAAAATGAGCTATGCGTCATTTTGAAACCATTTAGCTAAAATTGAGCGGTAACTATCGGATTGGGAAGGTGCAGGTATGAGTATTGGTGATTTTTAATCATTACCGGGGGAAATTTTTCCGGACTTTAATTTTATAATTAATTGTGAAAATATAATTTTGCCTGATGGACTATCAATTACTATTTTCTTTTAATTAATTTAGAACTGAATTCAATGAACTCATCCAGTAAAAAGAGTACTTCCTGCATGCTCTTCCAGCACTTTTCGTTTGGTTTAGGTTTAACCGCCGTTGATAGCCACTAATTAAGCGTGCATCCAAAACTTGTTATCACCCAAATTTACCAGTTTAAGAAATGTTTTTTTCAGATGCATATTTTTCAGCGTAATATGTGGAAACTAGGCACAATTGTTTTCTGCATTTTATCTACCATCGCAAAGCGTTAAGCACATTAATACTATGTATTATTATTCCAAAGTACATTAATTTTTCCAGTTGCACATGGCGCATCACTTTTCGAGCTATCAATAAATATTATATTTCGACTCACTCCTTCAAAAATCTGTGAGCCAATGATTTTGATATGCCCATGCAGGGTGAAAAATTGCAAACTCCGATTTACAGTTTTTCATCGTCTTCTTGTTGCTTTTATGCCATAGAATTTTCCATTTGATTGTATTTATAAACGTCCCTGCGAGTGTGTTAAAAGTTTTTAGAGTCCACTAAATATTTGACTGTTTTCTATTGTTTTTCTGATATTTTTGGTTGTCAAAGAATCAGTTTTATATTACCACAAGAGGGCTAAAGAAGATCATTTTATTGAGTTAAATCCAAAAAATAATACCTTAGGCTTTCACTTTGTCGCTAGAAAACCACGAAAAGAACACAAAATGCCAAGGCTTTGGAAACGCGAATGAAGCACGAGTTATAAGTCAGGACACAAGGAGACGACAAGCAATTGTCAATTGACCGATCGTATGAGAAAATGTTTAGTGCTAGAATAAGCAATAGCTGTTATCAAAATACCATTTAAAGCAATCCCAATTACATGATATATCTTTTTCTATCCTTTCCGTGCGACAAAACTCATGGCAGCGTTGTCTTAAATTAGTTACATCCACTATTAATTCTAATAGCGGGGTATCTCGATTGTCAGCCTCTGAATCATGACAAATATCTGCAAGCGGTGGTAAAAAGTGTTTCACGGTGGAAAGAGGATCGCCTATGCTATAAATAGATGACATCAACTCCAAAAGAGAATAAATTCCACTCTCTCAGGTTGGATATTTGGGACAGCATGTTAAATGAAAAACGTCAGATTTCCCACCGTCCAATTTATTATCAATTAATACTACACGGTTTTGACCACGTAGTCATGCCAGGCAGTCATCATCGGGTACCTGATGATGCCTGCGCAACAGTCAAAACACGTGTAGTACTAAGTGGTCAGTAAAAAATCTATCAAATCCAAAAGTTAAGATAATTTTCATATGCATGTTTGAGTATATTGAAAATGCCTTGCATCGGTCAAACGGAAAACCGGATGACTAATAATTTTGACAAGAACTAAGGTATATGTGTATTAATCGTCAACGACTTCAGCTTCTGAAACACAGTTCTGGCGGTGACGACAATGAAGCGGTCTCTCTCAAAGGTCTTTCAACCGCCGGAAGGAGCGGCCGTGATAGCGAAGGGAAGTGCACCAGCAACTTCGTCGCGCCGTGTCTGATCAGTTCAGTTCTGGAGGTACGGCATGCCGGGCCAGGGGGTTGATGGAAATTAGTCATGAACGTGATGGGGAGGAGGTTGAAGGTTGGAAACTTTGATGGTGAAAGGGTCGGTTTTCCCGGCCGGAAGGAAGATAAGCTGGTCCAAAGCAGGGAGAAATATCAAGGGGCCTGGCCGGTACTGTGCTATTAAAAGTTGAAGAAGCTGTTAGGTTGTAGGGTTAAATATGAAGATTTTATCATGAAATATTCTTTCTCTCTAAGAATCATGGCAAAAAATCTAATGATACGAATCTCGTGTTATACTGGTTGCATTTTTTACAAATTGGTCCGCTATCACAAATACAACAAAAAGTGGCATGGATGTTTACCTGAAACCGTTCATATATAATTAAAATCTACTTTTAAGGGGGAGGGTCATATATGTGATCTCATTAGCCACAGTCTACGTTGTATAATCCATATCACTTTCATGCGAAAAAGAATAAATACATTCCTTTAAAATTGAGTAAATGTTTTTTAATTCGTGGATTTAAAATAAAACTTCGTTATAAGCGGAGATGGGCTTTAAATAATGTCTTTACAATCGCAGAGAAATTCCATTATCGTATGAATCACATTGAAGTCTTTTAAAACTCTTCTTTTCATATTAATCTTCTTACTAAACCAAAAATTAAAACAAGCCAAGGTTTATATTTTGAACTACAAGTAGCATTTAGCGCTCACGATAAATGAGTGACTACAATTATTGTGATGCATAATAGCATACAAAGTAATTTAAAGGGAACACTTTAGTATTGACTAAACTAATTTCAAGCAAAATATAGCTTTGTTATCTTAATGAGTAGATCCACACATAATCTATCGAATATGGTTTCACTAGCCGTATTGTCTCCTTTTGACTAAATTTTATAATGAAGAGTTGGAATTTAAAATCGCAGGTACGTTAAAAATTAATTTTTCTCTCATGATGTGGCGAAAGCTAGTCCTTGATTCTGGTGATGTAGAGCCAGATACCGTGCCCTGAGATGGAAATAGAGGAGAGTCGTTAATGCACGTTTACAATACCTCGCAATAAAGCGTTTGCATAAAAAGTCGGTGTTTTTAGTGCCCATAACGCCCGATGACGAACCATTGCTGCAGCCAAATGACCTTTCGACGCACGCTCTATTAATGCAAGGGCTCCAAACAGTATTATGACCACGGTGCAAAACGTCCCACCATAAAATGTGCAACAAAAAGCCCTGTCCATTTTCCGAAATTGGAATCATTAGTATTGCCATCGCTCCTCCATTTTGCATTCAATTCCACAGGGATGCATGAACAACCAAGCTATCACTGTTTAGCGTACGGGGTGTGAGCATTGCATGCGGTCCATAAAGCGAAATATCTCAGGAAGCTGAAGCACTGGGTGCAGTTTCAATTGCGAGAGATACGCATCTGATGTTTCATCAGGTTAATATAGCTTCACTCCTGTATTTCGATGGCATATATTAGTAGTAATCTAACGACAGCCAATAAAATTCACAGAACACCTAAGAGAACGGAATAAATAATGTTGACTCACCTTTGAGGGTTTTAAATAGATATTTTCACCAATTTTAATATAAGTATTTCAACCAAAAAATAATTCCATCATTTGTTTCTGAGTGACCCACTCACCGTGTAGGCGTTGCAAATCTTTAATTAGTAAGGGAAATAACGAAAAATAGTTTCCCAAAGGTATATCTTATTCCTAGACTAGTGTTAAAATTTTTAAATCTGTTTTTATATCATTTAGATCTTGATAAGCGTATATACTTTGTCTTCAAAGTTTAAATCGTCAATAATGGTTAAATAATAAATGTGAAAACTATGACGAACTCTGTCTATATTTTTACTCTTGTGTGCGCTTCAAGATAAGGATAAAATTAGAAATATAAGTGAATATTTTGTAATAGCAACTTACCTTGGGTCCACAAAGAAGAAATTCGGAGTTAACGGAGGAAATGAGCACCGTTTCATAACGACGTAGCTACTGATTGACAGATGCGTTCATCGTTCACTTGGAGTTAATTTTCTTCACAGAGGAATCCATTTCCTCACTTAGGTATTGGATCGGGGGCTTGATTTCCGAGCAGATTTAAAGTTCTTTACTTGGAAAAAGTTGTATCGGTTATGTAGTCATTGCATTTAATTCGCGATAATTATGAGATCGACGCTTCATATTCTCATATATTTTTGGAAGTTATTCCTAGAGGTGCCCAAAGCCTTGTCTTTTCCCCAATACCTGATCAAGTCTTTTGCCGTATTGATTATTTTATCAGACATATTAAGCACTCTGAGTGTTTGATAAAAGGTGGAGTGATAAGATTAATTAATTAAATTTAATTACTATGACTTAATTATTCACAAGCTAATACTGATCTCCCTTATTTCTACATGTCTTATTGTGTCCTCAGTTTTAAGCAGTTGAATGGATTCCGCTAGAGGTATTTTTAGTCTTACATATCACCAAATTAATGTTTAAAAGGGAGAATGGAGTCAAACTTGCCCTCACTTTTCGATTTGAGGTCTAAATTTATGTTCTATCTGCATTTATTTTTCTTATAGAAACATTTTTTTTGGGCTTTATGCACCGATATAGAATACCCCGTCGCATCACGGTGAACAAATTAATCTGTTTTAAATGATGTGTTAAAAACATTGTTTGTACCAGTTGGGGCTTTTATCTCTCAAGTGATCACTTTAGCATCAGCTAAAATGAAATCTTTCATTCTTCAAAGTAGCATGTTGTTTAAAACACTAGTATTTCGAGAGAACGTATGATTTGAATTATCCTCCTCTCTTATCATATCAACGAAAGGAAATGAATTACTGAACCTAATCCGACAACATTCATTGCATAACTCTTGAGCGACAAAAACTGATGTCAGAAAGTGAAAGGGAAGAGTAAAAAAGTTAGGATAACCATCTCGCGGCAGTGGCATAGTGCGGTACGTAAAATAGTTGATCCTGATAATTGGGGAAAATGAGGTGAAACCACGAACGCATACGATAGCGCGCGAGTGGTGCCTAAAAATATTCGCGAGAATATGCAGAGTGGAAATACACAGTGGAGGAAAAGAAGTCAGAGATGCATGCATCAGTTTATCCATAAAAGGAACTCTCTTTGAGGAACTTTATCAACCAATTCTCCCCATTATGGCTCTTCTCTTCTAACTCTTCCTCCGTCACCGATAAATTTCCTGCCATCGGTTTCCCTCCGTTTCATTTCTTTCCCTCTCTCTTTGCTTCTCATCCCCTCCTTGTCTCCCTTTCCTCTAACGTCGCCTCATGAATCACTCGCCCGCATGAGAAGCGCTGCTAATAACTCCGTGGTTCACATGAGAGACGGGAACCAAAATCCTTGCCAAGGTATTCGCGCGTGCGACGGGGTGGAAAACCTGGAGGACGGTAGACCGTTTGGCAATCGGTTGAGGCGGGGTTGTAGCTAATTGAGAGGATGGATTGAGCAGATTGACTGCGATAACAGTAGGTTAACGGGGTCTCAGAGCTAAGACTTTGAAGTGATACTATGTGAGTGACTTACACGTGCGGCTTAAATGAATGAGTCTACGTTAGAGAGGGATGGCGAACAACGTTCCTTGACGAGGAGACGAAAACGGACGGCGGCGTTCATGTGTTTATTGTTATTTTTGCGGAGTCAAATACAATAGCTAGGCATTGACGTCGTCGGAGACGAACGATGACCAAACTTTGTAAAGGCTTGACACTAAAACTCCCGAAATTTATGACTCCCTAGAACATCGTCAGGCGTCATTTTGACTCCACCAAAAAGAAAGGTTTTTTTTAGTGAAAAAGCTAACTAATTTCACTTGAAGCATATACGCACATCTTTGTTTACACATTTTCAGTTACTTATGAGTAAAATAATAATTTAATCTCAAGAGCATGTATAATCGACCATTTTCTTTGATACCAACTGTTTTCTTCGTGCCATCGTCGGAATATAAAATTGAACTACGCTAACGGTATGCGTTCGGCTGCTAAGAGGCCATTCAAGTATTACATAAGTCGTTTTTTGGGGTGGAGGGTTGAAATAATCATAGATTGTTTATGTAAAGGAGGGGCAGGGGGTCTGAAACCAATGTTTGAAAGATTTTTGTCCGTCTTGGAATATTGTGTCATTCCCGAATGAAATATAACAGCGATGTCGAGCATCCGCTCGTTAATGGCATTTTTTCCGTAATCTCACCGCTACACCAATGCTCCTATTCTGTTGATAGAAACGGCGCGAATGGTCCTGTTTGTCGTTTGCATCCCCCAATTGGCTAATCAACAATTACATAAGCGTAGAATCGGAATTAGGAAGCTGATTCTAACCCCAGAGGAAGTTGTGACTAGGATATTCATCCAGCGAATATGAAGCAAATTGTGAATGAAGGATGAAGTTACTACCGCCGTTGTAGGGCGATTTGCTTTGCAGTATCTCACGCTTTGAGTGGAGAGAAGAAAGCGTTGGGAGGTGATAAAAGGTGGAAAAAAAAGGATAAAAGGTAAAAAATTAAAAAAAAGGTGACATAAAGAACCGTAGGTTGAGATAGAACTGCTACCTCTTAATTTCCTATTCGTGTTTCCCTACTTCTTTCAGTCCTTTTGTGTCTGGCCGAGGGACGTAAAATGATGGTGAATGCCTTTTGAATGCTCTGAGCGTGAATATCAGTTCAAAAGTGAATTCACTGAGTGTTTGATTTCTACCTCTCTTAATTAATTAGGGAGCAGACGGAAGCGCTCACTTACCCGCAGACGTATTTGCGGTAGCCAAACCTTTGACCGATTGGATGAGATGACCACGTTGGTAAACCAGGGGTACGAAATGTGCATAATTGCTTCAATATTAAATTGAGCACGTTAATGGCAGTGTTTCAATTACATCTCCACATGTATTTGTGGTCCAAATAGGTGAATAAATGTAATGAATGGAGACTTAGAACGTCAGATTCATTCTCACGCGTGTTTGATGCTGGAATGAAATAAAAGGTCAATTCTTTAACTTTGAAAAATCGTGTGTTCCCATAATCTTTTACTATTTAATATAAATGGCTAAAACTCAACGGTGGTTATTCAAATTATTATTATAAAATGCTACAATGTCTCTATTTTCCAGGTGAAAGCATTCACATGATATTACGTAACTACAAATAGTTGATTTCAACCTTCACACCATGTTAGTTTACTGAGAATAATACTAAATTTTATAAGTTTCAATGAAACTAAAAAGATCAACGTTGCAAGGAAATCTTCTGTAGTATTTTTTAAAGTTATTATTATTGTTAATAAAGAACTCAAAAGAATAACGGTGTTAATCCACAATTGTCCCACAGAGGAATGAGAATTTTTAATACTGGTCCATAGCGACTAATATTTTGCCTTACATGTATGGCCATTCCTCCCGAAGTAGTCAGAGTTTTCAACTTTTTTTCTTACTTCCTCCCATTTTATGAAACACAGCCTGTGTATTTTTGTTTTCCTTCTTAGTGAATCCTATGTACATCATGTAATTCAGTTTCACTTTCTGCCATCTTATTTTTTCTCATCTCAAACCTGCCTGCCTTTCTTTGTATCCTCTCAGTAGATTGTCTTTACCCCTTCGTATTAATATGCAGTTACCTCACTTATGACACACATTCAAAAATTGGTTTTATCAGAGTCTTATGTGCATTTTATACAGTGGTTTTCAAACTCCCCTTGAGCATTTTTATCTCGCAATAATGTTTTGACAAATTTTGTTACATGTTTTCCACGTTTGTCCCGCTTTTAAATCTTTGATTTAATGAACTCCAAAATATTGAATAAAATGATGCTCATATTATAAAAGTGGAATATCAACTTTTTCATGCCTTATTACGAAGTTACATGAAAACTTATCAACTTTACTTTGTGGTTATTAAGATCAAACTGCAAACATTTATAGTATAAAGTACATTTCATACTTAGCAGATACTACTAACGTTTGTCTGGCATTCTAGCCCAATTGCTTATGTTTCATGGGCACGTAAAAGTAAATTTAGGATCAAAATTCGGGCGATACAATCAAAGTTGGTGCTAATAATACATTTTATGAGCGTTTCAGTAACCTTGCTCAGTTGTGTGTGTAGAATATTGTAGGAAGTTGTTTCTCTAAATCTGGTTTTGGGGGAAAAGGTTTTGCAACATAGACGATACTTTTGTTCCATCCTATTTTTTTATTTGATGTAAGTATGTAGTCATGCACTCATATCAATTCAATAACATATCCACTTTGCGATTAATCACTTGATGAATACATGTGTTTATCGATATGAACAGTAGCCGATCGCCCGAGGCTGAACTTGTATTAAAATTTGTGAAACTTTTTTCCGGCACATCGCTCGAGAGAAGTTTTTGATGAAATTCCAATAAGCTATGAGAGGAAATGATTAAGCATTATCGTCTGGGTTATATTTCCCACACGGAATTTATTTTGTGGCAGAGCTTTTGAATTACTGGAATGCTGAATTCATCAAACCATTATTTCAACGGCAATGCAAATGTATATCCTCCTTAAATAGTAAAAAGCATTACTCCTCATTATTACATAGTAATTGTCACAGTGGAACTTAATAAGTGGAGGGAAAAAGTTACCGACCGCAAATGATTTTTATCAGCATTATTATGTCATTAGAGCCGATAAATTTAGCTGCTGCTTCATTCCATTCTCTCGCAACGAATGGGTATTTTAATTGACACCTGTATAACTCCATTCGTCAGTTCATTTGTAATGGTTATATTGATGCCGGATAGAAGAGTAATTTTGCAAATGAAGTCAATTTATTTATTTTATCTCCAAGTTTTCTTGTTTTCAACGATGAGACCGGTGTCCACTAGGTATATTTATGCATTATTATTTGGTAATTTTAGCAGAGAATGAAGGGCTAGGTGAACTAAAAGAGGGAATAAAATATTATTTCTTAAATAAATGTAGGCTTAATTAAGATTACTTTACTTAATGCATAAATATTTTAAATACGGAAATAAATATGTACAATAGCGGTGTACGTAAAATTTTATACACACAGGTAGCTTTCCACTTAAACTATTGTAATTAATGCAAATTCATTTTACCTCGTAAAATTCTTCCTATAAATGCCACAAAATTTTTGTAATAAACGTATATTTGCATACAAACGCATTTGTATGCAAAAACACACAGATACAAACAACTGTTTTGACATTTATAAATATTTCATAGTGTTTCCTTCTCACGATCTCTATTTATGAAATGTTATGTTTTTCATCATATTATAAAAAGCAACTGCAGAAGGCCCTCTCAGCCATGAGGATGCGTGATAAATATCCAAATGGAATTCCATAAGAGGAATAAAATAATTCATTTTTGATTGGGTCAACATCTTCAGGAATAAATATTATTTTAAATTATTGTACATCAAATAAGTAGCACTACTAAGTATGTAAACAAGACAACGGAAGTGATAAACTTTGTCCTTAGTGAATGTACATCCATGTTTAAGTCACAAGTCATGTATTTTTTCATACTAGTTTTAAGTTCATTAAAATCATTGTGAAAACACGTCCAGCACTTCGACTTTTGCACTTATTTTCTTAACAGTGGTTCCAAGCCAGCAACTTTGCACTAATCTCATCCAGAAGCCATCTGGTCTGGAGTAAAATTCGTGTATCTAGGCGTAGAGTACGCCAGCTTTTCAGAGGGAAAGCCTACTACTTGATAAACCAGAATCTGCTATAAAACTATATTCAGGACCCACTGACCGATATTGAATGTCGAATCCTCTGCTCTTTGTGACACCAATATTAGGACAATTACTCATTCCCCGAATACGCACTTAACCTGGTGGGCTAATTCGCACATCTACGTCAGTTTTCTGCTCATTTGGATCTAAAATCCTTTTTCGCAAATAAATCGCGTCTGCGTAGGGTGATCAGCGTAGGGTGACCTATTTGAGAATGTTTGCCAAAATTGACCAAGTCTGTGACGCAAAAATCATCCAAGTGCCAGCCAGACCTTTTGAGAACATATTATTTGAGACCTTCATATTTCATTAATGGGTGATTATGTAAACCACGTAAAACTAAATAAATAAATACGATTAAGATAAAAGAAAAGACAGATAACCACTCCCGGTACACATCTATGTCACATCATACGAGTCGACCGTTCTCCGCTAATTAGTGCTTGCTTTAAACCATTATATGCTAAGAAAATGCCTTCATCTGGGTTTCAAACGAAAAATGCCAGCAATGGACGGTGACAGAAACCTTCGCTATTCAGATCAGCCGTGTCGACTTCATAATTTCGTTATTTATTGGTATCTTGGTATGAATATATACATGCGCTCGCAGTATCATGGGATAACGTTGTCTGTAAGAAAAGTGCTTTTGTGGAAAGACTCAATTCGGTGAACTGTGAACTATCAAGTACATTTGACCCTACTTGACAATACTTGTCATTATGAGAAACTAGCACTAAATATGTTGCCATAGGAGTCTTATAGATCATTTTTGTAATATCACCCATTAATATAATGGTCTTTCGCCTCGTGATATCCATGTAGCATAGTAAATGGAGCCATTAATTTTTTATTTATATCTACGTTGATAGACCACCGATAAAAATGACTAAAAGGCAAACTATTGGGAGGTTTTTGGCATGAATATAAATGAAGGGTTTACGGTGATGAAAATTTTTAAAATGTTGCATAATGTTTTATTCTAGGTTTTTGATGCTAAGTGACACTAAATTTTGATTGAAATAAGAACAATCCTATCCTATGAGTTCACCAATGGATGAGTAGTTTCACTACTTGGTAAATAAAATCCTAAATAAACGTTTAGAGTAAGCTAGATGTGGTGGCTAGTTTTTGCTTTCTCATTCAATGGGAACACGATTGAATATCGACCACAGTGGACATTATGTAGTGTAATAATAACATTCACGTGATTAGCATAAGAAGAGCACTTAAAGAGCAGTGATGCGTCGGGTGCGACGCACACTCTTTGGCGTCCTTTGGTTAATTGGCTCATGTCAGTGCCAGGATTCTCTCGGCCTTTCCTCCACTCCTTTAAATATTTCCTTCCCGTTCGGTATCTTAGCCACCCATTCTACATCATCATCTACGGGGATGATTATTGCTGCCATGTAATTCACTTTGCGACGGCCCAAGAAAAAGGAGCTACCACTAATGGCGCATTGGCAAAAAATATGCAAATACTCGTCAGGAGGTGAAATTTCAACAGCTTACACCGCACTGTAGGCATACCAAAAATAGGAACCTAGGAACATAGGCATGCCTAGAGGAACTTCCTAGATTTTAGTCTTGTACAAATATATAAATGGACAGATATATCAAATGTACGGTGTGTTGTTTGTGCTTTGTAGCAGATAAGGATATAAATATTAGGGAATAAATAAAATAATTGTAGCTATCGACAGATCCATTTTAGTGGTATAAATGACCTCGAATGTTGGTCACCTCCCCTAAATGATCAACCAATGGACTGATTCTCCCCCTCCCCAATCAGCTGCTCAACGTTCAGAAAGAGGTAAAACTTTGGCCTTCGACGTGTGGGTCTTACAGTTAGTTAAGGGAGAGAGAGAAAGAGCCAAAGAAGGCAGGAAGGGGAAACGTCTCATCGTATTTCAACTTTCGTTCTACGACGCTCTAAACAATACCCTTCTCCCCCGTGACTTCTCCGTCAAATAGTGGCCAGGCAAACCAACCACCTCCTTCTCGATAGCTTCTCCGTCTGCTGCCCTCATACCTCTCACCAACTGGACCACGGATGTCGTCATTCTTTGCCGTGCGAGAGGGGGAATTGAGGCGGGGACCAGCAGTAGTAACTTTGCCCCTCATATAAAAGGGCTCACCTTGCACCTTTTCCAACTCTCTCCCCCTCCTCTGTCGCACATCCCGGAATCTCACCTCTTTCGACCACCTTCCCCTCTGCATCCCATTAACCTCTGCCCCTCCTTCCTTTCAACCCACCCCAAACAACCCTTTTCCTCTCTAAGAACAATGCTATCCTACTCCCGGTTAACTCTCTCCTCGAGAAGCAGTCCGCTGTTCTTTCCTCCGAGTTCTTTAGTTCAATGGGCTCATTTAAAATACCTTTTACTGTTGAAACAAAAAGTCTGTCATAATTTTACTTTCCTATCGTTTGTATGCTATTCTTGTTTACGAAATACTATTCAGAAATGTAATTTATAATTTTAAAAACAAAATGCGCTAGTTGTTGATCGCTTTTAACTCATTCGTACTGATTTACATAAATTCATTCAAGAATAAATTGGTCAGAGGGCTCTACAAGATGAGGAGCAGTTTTTTAGGTGGAGAAGGGCGAGAAAGTTTGTTGAGAGCTACCCAATGGTGATACCCAAAGCGAGATCGTTGTCTACTCAAGTAGGGCTTCGCAAAAATGTGACGCGCTCCACCAACTGATTACCAACCTTTCAATAATTAAAGAATAAAATTTTTCTCTGTTAAACTTGAAAGCTACCGTCAGAGTTATCAGAGAAATTTACATGGATAAGATTTTCACTGGCTATGCATGACTTCGTTACCTCCATGAGAAAAGAACATTTAAGAAGCGAGCAAAGTCTTAGTTCAGTCTCATCTTTCAGCCTAGTTTAAGGTAAGTGTTAGAAACAAATTGTTTTATTTTCTCTGAGGGAATAAGCTGATGGTCACCGTTGAAAAACTTTTTCATTTAGCATTCTCTTTTTGAGCTTGTAACAACTCGAATCGTGCATTGAATTGAAACGCCATTTCAGGACGAAGGACCCCATCTCGACCTTTCTCCCAATCCTTTAAGCTCCTTCTCACACCTGTTTCCCTCTTCACCCTTTCGGTACTCCAGCTGAAGGCCGTCGAATTAAGTGGACGCCCTGAGGCCGGCCATAGATGCGGCGAAAGATAGGTGTTCGCGTAGAGCGACAAGCGGTCGAGTCCTTACTGCATCTCCCGTTCCCGGAACCTAACTCCCACTCTCCGGTAAACCTTTCCGCTCCAGTCTGGACCCTTTCTCGTACCCCTAGTATCCCTCCTTTAGCCAGGGAACGCCCTTCTCTCTTTTTCTCCCCAACCTCAGGGGATACCGATCTCCACCTTCCGTGCACCCCTTCACTTTTCGTCGCCAATCCACCCTATTGCTCCCGCCAGGGTTCCAAGGGGACTCTCGCTTCGATATCCTCCCTTAGAAAACCCTCACTTTTATCCTCTCGTCCCGTTTCACGTGACCTCACCTCTCCCCCCTCGCCAGGGTTCGGCGGCAAAAATTGGCGGGTCTCTCCGACGGGCGTGTGGGGAAGGGGGCCAGGGTGCTTGGGAGGGCCCATGCACCCAGTCATCCCTTTGCGAGAGTGGCTGCCTTGGGGGGGGGGGGGGAAGAGGGAGGGTCCCTTTTATAACGAGTGGCAACGTGGACTCTTGCAAGTGGACACTCGAGGATGTGAACGACCAGGAGGACGAGGGCGAGGAGTATGTGGCTCGGATGATTGGAGAAGGAAGGGCTTACTACTGGCAAGAAGCAGGAATGGGAGGAAACCGATGAATTGGGAGAGGGGGGGTGAATTTTGGAGGTTCTCCACCCTTAATGGATGAGGGCTTGGGCTGCGGCCAGTGGTCGGCCGTAGCATGGAATCGTTTCGGCTTGCGAGCGTTAAAGAGCAGCATATGGGATCTTACGAGGGGGTTCTTCGGCGATGGAGTTTTATTCGTAGAGGTGGGTCATCTGAAATATTCTCCGAAAAAATACCAAAAAGATTCTTTTCCTCTAGTTCCCTCGTTGAATTTCTTAGATCTAAAGTCCTTCAAATCTCAAATATCGTATTGAGGAATAAGAACTAAAAAAAACCTTTTTAATCAGCATGTACACAACACTCTGCAAACCACATCTAAATAAGATGTATTGTAGGAGGCAGGTAAATAAGATGTACGACAATTTACCCCTAACAAGATACTAAATCCACTAATGGTGCAGCAGTAAAAAAATGCAAATGCTTGCCAGAAGGTGATATTTCATCGATATGAATTTCACCATAGGCATGCGGTCAAAGCTTGTGAACGTATTTGTATTAATGTATTTTGCAACGACAGGGACACTACTAAAGACGATTTTTATATGTTACAGTATAATTTGATAGAGGCTAAATATATATTTATTTAAAAAATTTGTTTGAAAATAGTGTTATAACTCAAATACAAAAACCTAAATTAAATCTTAAAATATTATATAGTGAGTAAATTAGTATTGAATTTAGTTCTCCATTTAAAAAAGTAATTACTTATTTGAAAACTTCTTCTGTCTACCAATAACACTTGAATCCCGGTTGTGAATCACACCTAATTTATACTCAAACTTCTACCATTATAGAAAGTAATCACTTATTATATTATCACCCCTGTTCAACAGACAAATATAGGTCAACATTCTTAAGTATAATTTTGAAAACAAAGCGTACGTATAATATGTGGTAAACGTTGCAATATATCGGGCTATTTACCACGTAAGGAATTGCTTAGGGTGTTCTTTAATTAACACGGTGTTCGTCACTGGCTTTCCAAGAAATAATGCAGCCATTCTTCAGTGCATTTAAACCTCCTTAAACTATATGAATAGGGCGGAACAATTTCATTTTCTCCTGTTTTTGGATAATAAATGGCTGATATGCTTAGGCTAGACAAGTGAAAACGAGTACAGCTGTTAATTTTAAAAAAAACTTCATCAAGATTAATTTTTATAATCGAATATAATATTTCTTAAAATAATCGAACATTTTCTTCTGCACATCTCTTCGAAACGTTTTCGAACTGACTCATCTCAATGTATGCTGGCTTATTGCTCAGCGATGTTAGTTGATATTTTTGCTTATCCGGGTTTCCGTTTTTCAGGGTTCCGTTACACCAGATTCTACTGTATTTGAGATATAACATTCAGATTTTTTCAGAAGAAGACTATCAGATTGCTTTAGAGGTACAAATGATTTAATGAATATAATTCTATTTCTCTGAATACCTGCATTAGGTGATGGTTCAGTAAAAGAAAGAGAGACGAAGGATTTGGGAGAACGTGAGGAGTGGTAACGCGGGGCAAAAGGTAGGCAAGGTCAAGCAAGGGAGGGCCGTGGAATAGAGCGAAGTCGGGCAAAGGCCCCAACCACCGTGTGTGTCCGCTTCCCGCCCCCGCTTCATCGCCCCCCCCCCCTTTACAGCCACCCGCAACAGTGCCCACCCGCTGCCGTTATCGCTCCCCGTCATTACCCTCCCCGACTCAATGGCAACTCAATTCTCACCCCTTTTGTTTCCCCCGTTTCCCTCTCCAACCCCCTCCACTTGTCTCTCACTCTCTCTCTCTTTTTCTCCATTCCAGCCTTCCCCCTTTCATGGTGCTTCCTTTCATTTGAGCGCCTCTCTTGCACCATACGAATGTTGGCTTTTTTATATGCATCACACGGATTGCTTTTTGCCCGTTTACCTCCAATTCAAGTTAATAATAGAAGGTGGATTAGTTATTATATTTTTTAAGAAGTTCTAGGATACTACTATATTCATACATACCCGTCTTGTCGTTTTATTCAGGGGTAAAAAAGTTGGAGAATTCAATTTTTGTCCTTAGCCCTAGAAAACCGGCCCCCTCTAAAAAATTTCCACCACAATACCCCATCATTATAATTTTTCTGTTTTTAGTTATCTATTTTCCTGTATTGCTACGTACAACTTCTCCTAATCTTAAGACTTTGAATAATCCTCCTCTATGTAAAGTCTTATCTATCACACCCATGATTTTCGCGGACCAACTATTCCTCTCACACCGTTCACTTAACTCTCATCATGTATGTGTTTAGTTAATCAACTGGCATCCATTCTCTCAGCGTGGCCAAAGCAATGAAGATCACACCTATTATTTTATGCATATTCACTATGCCAATCCTAAGAGTTACTTTAACGTCACTTCTAATCCTACGAGTAACATAAAATTTCGTTTCGTGTTTATTTTAGGAGAGTTATCATAAACAGAATGACAAAGCTAAATTTGAATGTATTTATCATCCTCGTTATTAATTAGGATTACCTGCTATATATTCCATCAATTTGTGCAAGATAAAGGGAACCAGTTGTTTCCATAACGGATTGATACTAACTACCGAGTTTTCCCTCTCTATTCTCAGAGATTTTAGGTAACTTAAGTTAATAAGTTGAATAGTTAGGTAATTGAAGTTAATAATATCTATCAAAGCTTCTCACGCTTCCTTGAATGAAGATACATGCAGTACTTAGAGCCTGACTGTTTTAAACATCAATTCATGTTTATAAGTATTTACTTGTACCATACATTTACGTTAATTTTGCGCAAAATCATTTGCTGTTGAATCGATCACATTCATTTATGTATGCCCATATTTGATGAAAATCACTTAAAGATATGAAAATATCAATGTTTATATTGAGGAATTTTTGGTTGTTCAATGTGCGCGAGCCAAGATTCGAGAAAGTCTATGAAAATCTTTCGCATTTCACGTGGTAAGTTTAGTATGGCTGGTGTGAATCTAGTCAAAGATACAGCGCAATGATACGGCTATGCATCGATTCATAACAGCAACTGACGTTAAATTTTTTCTGGGATTTGTGATTATAGTTTCCTCAAAAACTAAGTTACGCCTATCAATGTGCAAATGGCTCGATGGCTATTTAAATTTAAAGAATGTCGAAATTGCAAGATATCACAACGGGAGTTCATGTAAGTGGACTCGATTAAATCAGCCGATTTTTTAATGTAATAGTCGAAAGGAAGCTACGCCTTATTTAGCGACTAAAACAATTTGATGTTTGTTGTAGGTACTGTTTTCCTCGGCGTAAAAATATCAATTCGCTATGAAGGAATATTCCGCAACATCATTGAAAATGTAACTCTAGTGAGCCATTATAATTAGTACGCGGATAACTCAGTCTGTTACCATATCATTCTTGACTATCCTCTATCATTGACGGCTTCTTTCACGCATTCTTTAACGCATGCGAATAATTAAGAAAATAAACAACTTACGCTCTTTTTACAAATATTTTGAATTCATCATGGGAATAAAAATACCTTTAGATAGACCTTTGCAAACTTAAAACGGTAAATTACGATAATATCATCATTTTTACAACTTTTTCACCGAAATGTGACCGAGAAGTGATATCGCAAATCAGAAGAGTTGGATTTCGAAATGTGCTTATTATATCTTGAATCACGAAATATGCTTAATTTTTTTTTGAATGCCAACTTTCAATGCCTTGCAACTTGCCCTATTTGTCCCATGCATTTATTTCTCTCACGTGGGCAATTTTCTTTCTTCATCCCTGGTTATTCTCTCGCTTGCTCTTATGTCATTCTCTCATTCTCTTTCAACGTGCTCCCTTTCTCCCTTTTTCTTCATCTCTTTCTCTTTATCCCTCTCTCTCTCTCTCGTGCCTCCTAACCTTTTTTTCTTTCAAACCTTCGCCGCTTGTCCTTTTTTTGTCACCATGGTCCACTTCCCTGTGCCCGAGCCAACTCTCCTGCAACCTTACCTTCCTCATCTCCTCGCAATTCCTTCCCTCGCTCCCTTCTCCTTTCATTTCTCTCCCCCTTCTCCACTTTCGGGGTAGCTTTTATTTCCCTCCTCGACCTCTCCACGCTCACCTCTCTCTCTTTCCCCCTTAACACAATTACTTTGCTCCCTCCTCTTCGAGGTTTTTTTTATTTTCTATTTACGCTTTGCCCCTTTCTGTCCTCACGCGCAAACCAACTCTGTACGCCAAGTGCCTTTTACTGCCCTCACTCTCTCCCTCTCTCCCATAGCACTTTATGTAATCCCTCTCAGAGTTTTAAACAACATTTCATTCTGCCTTCTTTAGGGCGGTACCACGGTCGACGTTTTCTGACGTGACGTTCATAGAAGGTGGCTTTCGCGTAGGTAGAGAATCAAAGGAGAATTTCTTCTAATACATCAAATAATTCATTTCTAGTTTTTCCATGTTGACTTTTAGTTATATAATTCCGTAATTGATCTCCTTAAATAATCCTTTGTCCCAGTCATATTTTTATGTCCATGACGAATTATTTATATTTTGATTTTTAAATATAAAAATAAATTGTCACTCTCCTTCCATCAACACTCTATTTGAAAATACACTGAGCAAAGCGCGATAACATTCCCGTCAATCGTAATACAATCCACCTTGACAGGGTGGCCGCAGAAAAATTGAGCGCCACTGAACGACGGCATATATTAATGTCACGTCATAGAACTTCGTTCCTATTCCCACTATTTTGCTTGGCTCATCCATATATGTTCACTATTTCTCTTGCTGGCATGGACCAAGATGTAATGTGATTTAAAACAAATACAGAGATACCTTACATGAAGGTTATTATAATTCTGATATTAACTTAGCAGTATTTATTGTTTACTATTCGTCCTGTGGAATATAGGCACATATGGGTATATCTTTCAAGTTAACGTGATGCTTTCCCAATTAAAAGCAGTTGAGCACTCCTTTGAGGAAATTGCTGCCTGAAATCTTAGCCACCGGTCCCAGAGTGAGACTAATAAAGGTTATGGAAGAGAAATGAAATATACCGAAGGAGCAATCTGACAAATCGAATCTTAAGTAACATAGTATTATAACTACCACATTTTTATCCCCTGTTCTATATGCACCCGTGCATGTGACTTAGTACCCAAATTTGTACATGAATGCTTGAAAAAAAGTGTTTTGAGGTATTGCATTTTGATTAGTTGCATTAGTTTATTTTAGGGCAAAATTTGAACTTTTAGAGGCACCAGGGTAATTTTCAGTACCCTAGTTCATACCCATGACCTTTACTCATCATTAATAACCACATACTGACCCGTTATTAGCCATGCACCATTTAACAAAACTTTCAAAAATGTTTGTTTTCCTTTCACTTGAAGCACAAGTCTTCTATACTGCAATTTTTTATAATTTTTTTTACCCTAAATCTTATTTCTTCTTTTTTTGAACTACCCCGAGTCTCTCGGTTTTCTCAATCACATGCCTCCATGTGTTTATAGCGTCAACATTTCTTTCTCCAACCTTATACTCCGTTTATGCTCTTCCTCAAGATCTTGCATTCATCGCCTTTTGAATCTTTCACTGTTTGTATGTCTTACTTTTTCTCCTTTAGCAGCTGTATTTTAACCGATATTATGGCATTTCTGCACTTACCCTAGCTAGCTTATTCTAGCCTAGATAAAATTCACGATGGCCTGGTCTAAACGAGTGTTGTCCATTTCGTTTTTATTTCTTATTCTCCATTCCTGATTTCCATTTCTGGGCCCTTTTATGTCATGAATAATTTTTATCTCGGAGATTAATGAGTAACTTCTAGGTACCTCTTAATTATTTATATTTATTGATATTTAAATGGATAAGTTTAAGTGGTACGTAAGTAAAAAATTATTAAGCTCCACCTTACTAGACATGTATGTACTTTAAGTCTTTGGCCTGGTGCATATCTTGTTGGTTGTATTCATTTGATCTACATTTATTGATCTTTTTCCGACGTTCTTGGAGCCCTTAACAACAGTGCGTACGTCTTTAAACATTAAGACTAAGAATCCTTAATCATTTGGCCACCAGGAAAGAGGCTGTCACTCAATCATTCTCTTTTCCATGTCACTTCTCATCTCCTTATTTAAACCTTGTTATCCAAGTTCAGAGACAGTAAGGCAGGCGAAAGAGAAATACAGAGATGTTGATTAATAAAAACTCTTAGTTGTTTAGAAAAAAGCCAATATGGAAATGCTTTGGTTTTTATAGGTATGTCACGCACCTTACTTAATATTCTAGGCTTTGAGATTGTCAAAATGCCCTGAAACATCAGCTCTAACTATTAAATCATACTGAAATCAAAAGTGGTCATCGGGTGCTGTGAATTTTGAATAATAACAGGACCTTAAGGTTTACACTGTTTTTTATTTTATTATTATCGAAATTGAAGTAAGTTTTTTTGATAGTGACGTGTACTCTGTGATACAGATGAAGCTGAATTTCTTTGTTGGTGATTATTGAAAGTGATAAGTATGTGTTCCGCTGGTTAAGTAAGAAAAACCTATGTTGATCATCCACCAACAGACGGCAGATATTAACGGAAACTTTGATATAGGACATTGCGGTATTTATTGGAAATGCTTGCAAAATATAATGGCAGGTAAATTAGTTGTTCATAATCAACCGTTTGAGCTTTCTATAGAATGGATATAAACATCCATAAAACTGACTTAAATCGCAGTCTGGGATTACCATTCACCTGTAGTCAAAACCCTGTCTATGCAAAATGTCTCAATCTTAATTTATCTAATGAAAAAGCCATTTAACAGCTATTAATTTCGTTTAGCCTTTGGATTAATTCACTTTCTGCCAGGCCGTGTTTACCGCCCAAGTTTCCGTAGTTAATAAGTGGTGATTGATTTTTGTACTATAAAAGTGAAATTGCACTCTCAGAACTTTATGGCAGAATTTAAGTAATTAATCTTATTTCAAATAGAATACAGGCTGTAGGTCTAAGTGCTTAGTCACCAAAAACTAATCTTTTCGGTATAAGAAAAAAATGCCGCAACTATCGGGTGGTAAATGCTTCAATCATTGGCCTAGTGCTCTTCAGTTCACAGAATAGAATGTTAATAAAATACAGTTCATATATTGGTTATTAAACATATACTTACTAAAAATTATTTAACATTTTAAATCAAATAAGTCTTGACAGGGATGACTACATATCCCAGGATTCCCTCGGTAGTTTCACGAAAAATACATTTTTGATCTTATGATAAAACATTGTTTTGCTAACTGTGGGAATAGCCACACAGGAGAAGGATTAGGACTATTGTCCCATCCATTTTTGCTAAAATAGGTGAAAATCTCCAAATAGAAAATAATGGTTGGAGGGAATAGTGGTGGGAATGGTGGTACATCTAAGAAATAAAGGATGGCTGCAGTTTCCTCGAATGGTACGAGGTAGGGACTTTCGCACACCATTCAGCGCAGGCGAGGCTGGAAATGTGTGCGGTGGAGAGATTGAGGATAATATACAGCACGGCGCACGCGAAATTATAAAAAAATCTGTAGAGCTAAAAAAATATGAAAGAAAGAAAAAAAATCATGCTGGTTCCCCCGGCCAAAGTAAGAGAGAGCCTGAGCTGCGGTTTGAGCCCGCGGATTAAAAAAAAAACAACAGAAGAGTAGCGAATCTGACGTTTCTCAACTTTTTTTACTCACGTTTTTTTTCCTTTCTACGTGCTGTGTGGTGAGTCCACCAGCCTTGTGCCGTAGTCAACCGTCCCGTGCACTCGGATGCGGTAAAGAAGCACTGTCCATTCGTCGCGGTTCCATCCCTGTGTGGACTGGCGCCCGCGGGAAAGAGCGTTGCATGAAAACACTACGCACATGCCCGTTACTAAATATATACCCTCGCGACCCTTTCCGCGTAGCTGCGCGATGAAAGACGCGGTTTTTGTTTTTACCTTCGACTGTTTTTCCTGCTTGTTTGTGGGGCGTTGCCAATTGGAATGGCAGACGCAAAAAAACGAGTGGGGGGATAGTTGGTGATTTAGAGTTGTGGGGTAAAGACCGTCAGGCCATGGCCGTAGAAGGAGTTGCGATGAAATAACCCCAGTCCTACACCTAGAAACGAATCTCTTGGGAATAGGTCGATGGCACTCCACTTTCCAGTTGAGGTTTTCACTCTGTGCGCGTCCTTATACAGCCGGATGCCTTCGTCCAGAGTTGATACCTTCGTCATTTTTCTATTCCAACCAGTGCTCAAGTTTATATTTACTTTTCTCTCTACCACGCTGTACGTGTAAAGGGATATGGGTGTTTCAAACTTTTCCAGCGTCAGAAATTGAAGTTTGCGCATTACTGAGGTTTCCCATCTATGACTGGCTGATAAAGAGGTTCAATGAAACTTTGTTGAAGTAATTTATCTGAAAAATTTATATTTGTTTTCTGTAAAATAAAACCAGATATATGAAGAGCACGAAGCTCTCCGCCTATTATGTCAGAGAAATAATTTGTGGTATAAACTAAATATGTGGACCCCAGAAGTCAAGGGGTCTAAGTGACATTTTTGAAAAAAATAAGTTAGGCACAGGAATGGGTTGTGAAAATATTAATCTTTTAGGTGGTAAAGGGATCCAAGTGATTTTCTTGATAGGTGCTGCTTTCTAAGGTAATGCCTCTTAACTATTTAGTGGGTTGTACCAAACATTTTCAACTTTGACTTAAGTTTTCTCTAAACAATGGTTTTGTTACTTAGACCCCTTGACTACTGGGGTCCTCATATCTGCTTGAGTCAAGGTACCCGTTGTTGTTCCTGCAGAGCATTTGTCATAGCTAACTTTTCAATAATCTGATAGACCTAATGGGTTATTTTGACTCATGAAAAAAACTACCGCTTAGCTGCCGATTCACAAGGATTTCAGTTATTTTACTGCCGATGCCTGTGGCACAGTAATGAAATGCAGGAATTGGCACAATTCATTCAGTTACAACTATGAAGTAAATAGGTAAAATGGGGGACCGTCTATGATCATCGAAAATTAAAAAAGTTATGAGAAAGATTTCCACCAAAATCACTGTAATATATACAATTGGAGACTTGGGTATGCTCATGCAAATTTGTCGTGGAAAGTTGTTCCGTTTTATTTTATCTTTAGCGATGCCCTAGACCTTCTCGCCTATTTTTACTCCCTTAACTAATGTACTGACTCTTACACAGTCATCGATTATAAGGCTACTACTATGCAGCTCCCCCCTCTCTCTCTCTCTCACGGTTTACTTCTTCATCATTAATCAGTTTCATTTTTCGACTCTCTTCTGAGCATTTAAAACTGCCACATGAATAGGTGAACGCTCCCCGTATCCAAAAATACCATTACATCCATTATTAACCATTTATTTTGGAACTGCTCTGTTCTGGTAGTTTCTCGTATCACCGATCGAATTGTGGTACTAAAATATTCCATCAAAATACTTCAAGACTACTTTCTGGACACGATTTTTTCAAACATTAATAATCGACCATTAAATAATGATAACGACTGTCGATGGCAGGATAATAATGAGAAGGATTAGATATCGAATGAGACCCCAAGTCATAAAATTTACCATTATTACTCCTGGTGTTACTATTAATTAATTAATTAATAATTGGCACTAATGACAATAGTCATTAGTGCCAATTATTTTTTGTTTGTAGAAATGCACTACGTTTACTAATCGATACTTAGATCGATGTGATCTCGGACCGATCTGAAAATTCCAAGCCAGCCGACTCGGATTGCCTAGTTTACCAATGCGAAATTCATTGAAATATCGATTTGAATCAGTTCATAGCGATCTAAAATCTCAGACTGGCAGAGAAAGCGGGCCGAGTTAGCCCGCTTCTTATATCGATCTCGCTAGCCCGTTGCATTTACCATACTGAGCTAAACCGGCCAAATCGATCTGAGTTCGATTGGTAAACGTAGAGATGGATAGGTATAGGACTCACGTTTATTTCCGCATAAAACAGTGAGGTTATTCATAAGTATAATCGGAAAGTAAAATAATATGAAATGAGAGTATCATGAGATGTTGAAAATAATGGAAAGTAAGAGAAAAAATCCGCAAATGAGGGAGTATCCACCGAAGTAAGGTTTTTACGAGCCCTCGACAACCGTCGTGTTCCTTTAAATGTTCTATTAAAATTCATCGGCCCACTCAAACATGACCACATCCTTGTTCTCACTACCCAGCCTCTCTTTGTCCTGCCGTTTCTTTAGAATGTGTTCACACTTCCATGCCTGTGCTCAACTTGATTTTCCGACGATATTGATAGATATGCAAATCTAGCTCCAGAACAAATAATTTTCTATGGAAGTCCAGTACAAATTTTAACAGTTGATAATCGCCTGCAAATTGCCAAGATTTGTATTAAATTTACAACAATAATTTATGGAAAAAGTTCGTTTAAAAAGTGATAATCACAAAGTGGTGCATTAATATGATTGCGGTGCTTTTTTCTCGCTTTCCATGTCCTTTGCACCAGAAGGATCATTATCGTTCATAAGAAGGACCGGAGAGTTATCGATAAACTCTGTTGGTAAGCAATGTAAATGTATGCAAATGGATGTAAAAATCTTCAAGCGCCACTTTGTGGAAGTATTTTATGTTCGAATCCACATTGAAACAATCCTTGTATTTTATAATTGTGTAAAACTACAAGGATTGTTTTCAATACAGATTCTGATGGCAAGGTTATGATACTTATGATCCTTCCGTTTGATTGGAGAAGGTATGGCCATGTATTTAAAAGACCAATAATCATTATTCATGGCAATTAGAAGTACACAAAATTTAATTCCTGGAATTTGTTTCCACGTCGATAACTATTGTCCGTGTAATGATGCTTTATTTCACGGAGAATTTATCACTGCTGAAACATATAACACGAGGTGCCTGCAGGTTTAATTTCAAAATCCTCATCCTTAATTCCTCATAACCTTGCATGTGCTTTTTAAAGTTATGGTTCATTTATATCTGTCCTAATTATTTATGTCGGGCTAAAAGTTACTTTTTTCACAAGCTACCCGTTTTAAAACGCACATTAATGTACGGTCTTATTTTAGCTTTCAAAGTATGGAGAGACTTTTCACAAAAAAGAATAGCATGCATTCATCTGTCCCACCCTAGTTGCATCTTTATGAGGATGTTATTGGGTGTGAGGCGGTACCTTGCTTCACGTTCAAATTGTTGACATTATTTTCCTGTTGGAAGACTTGATGATGTAAGTCTTACGTAACTGTCGTAACATATTTATGAACGAATTAATAAACGATGAAGTGTAGGCACCCTGTAACGCTTTCCACCCTCGTTCACAAAGGCAAACCCTCAGAAAAAAGGCCGACGTCGCTGTCCTTTGCGTGTCAGCCGGGACGCCACGCTTAAAGAGGTAAATCTTGTCTTAACTTCGGGGGAACGATTTAGTAATATTTTTCCTTTTCCTCTCTCTCTCCCTGCTAAAATCTTTAGTATTTACAAAGCAGCCAAGGTATATAAGCCGAGAGGAGGAAAAAAGACGGGGGCGTTCCGGGGAACCTTGCAGCTAGTGGTGCTCCGAAAAACCGACTTAACTGGTCCACTTAATTTTCCCAGAAAGGGAAAGTCATAAATCTAAAATACGGATAAAGCATTCTCTCGTTTCTTTTTTTTATTCCCTCCCGTCCCACGCTCTCTTCCCCTCCCTCTCTCTCGTCCTCTCCTCCCCTCCCCGTTTCCACCCCCACTCCACCTCCCTTATCCCTCGTGGGCCAATCCATGATTGATTCCTCGGCGGATTGTAACCCACACACTAAACAGCGGCGCATACAGTGGAGCTCACACGTCCCTGCTTTCTCCTTCCCCACTCCGATCAACTCCCCCTCCGTATCCCACATCCCCTCCCCTTCTATTCCTGCCCTCTGACGTAACGCACGCACAGGAGGCCCTATCCTATCCCACCCCCTTCCTCCGACACCGCGTTCTCCCAAAAAGTGAAGCGAACGAACCCAGGCACACGCATTCCGTCGGTCGGATTTAAAGAGCAGGTCTTGACGCGACCACGGCCGGCCCCCGAGCGAACGGCCGTGGGATGAGAACAGTGCGGGGGGAGAGGGGGAAAGGAGGAGGGGAAGGGTAGATTCGGTGAAAAAACTGGTAGTGGAGCTTGAGGTAGTGTTGGAGAAGGGGTTTAGAGGGGGGAGGGCTGATTATCGACCCAGGGCTTGGATATCGACGAACAACAGAAACCGTCCATATGTATGCAACCTTTCCATTCTAAGCCGTTCCCCTCCCGCACTTCCTTTCTCCTCCCACGTTTTCTCACTCCTCCCCTATAACCTCCACGCTCTTCCCCCTTTGCCGTCGAGAGGCCCACATACAACCCCATTGCTAAAAAAAACCGTGGCTCCCCCCTCCGTCCATATCGGGCATGGTGTCCATTTGCCTCAGTGAAAGTTACTATTTTACGCTTTCATTCCTTACGTCATCGGAGATAGAAGGTCTTGCACGAAGCATGTACCCGTAAAAATAGATGCAAGAGCACTTTCACCATTAAAATTGTGCCATCTACATCTACCTATTACCCTGCAAGCCACCACAAGGGTGTTTGGTAGGTGGGGTAAGATGGGGTAAGAACGCAAAATTGCGTAATACGGGAACCCGTGGCCATAAATAGCCTCTATTCTAATTTTGAGCATTTGTTCACGTATCTGTCCAGCGTGGGTACATGCATCGTGTAAACACGTCTAAACAGTTCTTCTGCAAGGCTTCTACATTTTAAGTTGATAAATTTCTACATTAGACTAACTCAAGAGTTTATGAGGTACCTCAGAAATTAGTAACCATTATTGCTAATATGCAAAAGTTAAACAAAAAATTACACCAAATGGGCCAGATTCGTGGTCTTTTGCGTGGGTATTACTACTCCAGGAATATTGAGTGTGCAAAATGTCACGGAATCCTTCAGATCAACTTTACACCATTAATGCAATAATTTAAATACATAGAGTGTTTAATATGTCCATGTGATGTCATGCCTCTGAGATTTCTCTTTGTAACACTGAAGTCATCATAACTCATCTCAATCTAAATTCCCTAATGTATGTAACCTTTCCATTCAAGCACTTAATAGCTATCCAGCTATTCACTCCCTTCCTTCATGATTCCGACTATCCCTCTCGTTCTTTCAGACTTCTGTTCGAACACTATCCTAACAAACGCCGTACCGTCCAGACTCTCTTGTTAACATATTGCAAAGCATATGCTCCTTATCCTCTTCTCCTCTCTCTTGGTATCCTCCTACTCCCATTTGTGGTATCTGGTTCATTCTATGGGCGCGTCGCATCGTCGGAAGTGAAAGTATGTAGCATCCATGGCAGACAACCACAAATGAAATCTCATCTAAAAAATTTAACTGTAGCCACTGCAACGCAATCAAGTGTGGATTACAATCCAAATTTTCCATTAAAAATTAAAGAAAAGGGATACATTTTTTAGGGAATTAACTTTCCTGTAATTTAGGATCGCAAACAGTAGTTGTTCTACAAATAGTACCATCGAGACTACGAGGAACCGTCCACGTAGGCCTAGGCATGGACAAGTGTCAAGCTGCGAGCCAGGTGACGTGGGCATTAAAATACAGGAAATAGAAAAGTATTGCATATCACGCATGCATGTATGAAAGCAACCTGAAAATAAGATGTGGTAGGCCATAAACTTGATGGGTATATGGACGATATAATACTTGGAGTTATAATGACGTTTTAGATGTCAACATGGTGAAAAAAAAGTTTGGTATAGTACAAAGTATTTTCACCCATAATGATTGACCCAGTAAATTTCCACATTGTGACTAACTCGATTGACTTAAGTGCACTGCCATGTAAAAATTCGGTAAAAGTTCTCGATTCATGTCTTCTTTTTTACGTCTGATTTAATGTTACGTCCATGCTAGTAATGGCCGTTGGAAAAACTTTTCCTTGTTTAATGCAAATGTAATGAAACAAATGTGCTTCTGTTGACTATTTAGACGTATTATTCCTATCATTCTTAAATGGCTATTTAAATTTGATTTTGAATGACGACAAAAAAAGACGAACTTGGATTTTAACACCAGGGTAAACAATTGAAGTAAAGTGAACATCCACATCCGTTTTACATCATTTTGATCAACGTTGCACATTTTCAGCTCACATCTACACCGCAAATCGAAGAAATATGTATTAGATCTGTCTTGCGGGCCGGGAGATATACACGTATAGTCCACATGAACGAATAGGGCATTTCCATCCTAAGCTGTTCTCCTTGCTGTCTCTTGGCTCATCCTTCTCCCTCCCTTTCTACTACACACTCCCGAATTTTAGACATCCCCCAAGCCCCACTATCCGATGAGACACACGCAGGGACCGACTGCCAAAAAAACCCCCACTGACCCTTCCTCCTTCCAGTTCTTCCCCCGCGACCCCTCAACCTTCCTCCGCATCCCTTATTCCCCTCCGCCCCACCCCTCATCCAGCCCAACCATCATCCTCCCATTCCACTCTTTCCAGGCTCCATACCGTTTTACTTAGTTCACTTTTTTTCGTTACGCTAAGATAAGGCGCCACAGATTAATATTATATATATATAATGAAACTGGCGTAAAACCAGTTATGGTGCCTAAATTGATCCATCTTACATGTCAGTTAAGCAAAATTTATCAGTTACCGCTTTCAAAACGCAATGATTTTTGTTAATCAACTTAGGTTCTCATATCTAATCATAAGTAATCACAGTTCCGACAACTCTTAACCTAATACATCTATTCCTGGCATACACATTGAGAGCATAGCTGATCGACTCAGTTACTATGGCTAACTATACGGCATTATTTAGATGGTCATAATTAAGATCCCTTTTGTTTTATTCGTGTCGTATGAATGAATTTATTCTTTTCTAGTTGCTAGAGAAGTAACACAAACGTTGCCTACTATCCTTCTGTTCCATCATCCACAATTATCTCTATTTGGTTTCATCAGCCACATTCTCTATTCACCCATTATTCTTCCTTCCCATATTCCATCATCCACATCGTGAAAATGAGTGATCAGTATGACTATCTGGTCGTCGGGAAGTGCTTAGTCGTTAGTGATACTCATAGGCGCTCCTCGTTTCAATTTAGATATCTTTATATAACTGTTTATGTGCCTCTCATATATGTACTCTTCATAAAATTCATTTTTTGTTTTTTTTTATTAAAAAAATTATTAATTATGATGCGTAAAACAATAATATAAATAGATTACACCTACGATTCTCCCTTCTCTTTGTTCAATACCCCAATTTCTTTCCCTTTCACTTTCCTCTTCCTTTAGTCGCGACGCTCACTTCCAGAGATTCGTGTCGTGTCAGTGTCGTGAGTAAATTTATTTCCATCTCTTACGCGAAGGGAGCTCCTCTTGACTCATCACCTCACTGTCCCTTTTCGCCCATCCAATCTTCCCAGACGTCCACATTTTCGTCGCTCGCAACCACTCTTCCTCAAGTACATGCGTCCGTTGTATCTGGGTCGTCGTGGGCTCTGACGGATTCGGTTGCAGAAAAGGTGACCAAATCTCAAATTTCCCCTCTGTATTACAAAGAAGTCCTCCCACTGCACACACTCTCTTTGCCTCGGGTACAACCACTCATACTTGCATTCGCAAAACTGCGTGCACCTGCAAGAAATGATACTACATCCTCGATTGGTATATGCGACAGTGGCTCATATTTCCCTCTCTGCTTCGGAGTTCATCATTCCATACTTAAGCGTTACCATTCTGAATCGCTTGATTAGCAAATTTTCGGTCAGAAAGGTCGTATTAACTGGGCAGCAATCGCGGAAATTTCGAGATTGTTGAAGTGTAATTAGAGCAATAGCATACATAAAATAGTAGATAATACCTTAATTTCAAGCGCCGAATTGACAAGATCAGGGCCAATTTCATTGCAAGTTTGAGACTCAGAGATGGAGACTGAATTCGTCGATGAGTGTTCATACAGGTTTATAAGGATTGATTTTATTAAATAATAAAAAAATAAGGTTAATATTTCATCTAACAATGCAATCGATGGAATGAATTGTAAGATTGGGGAAAATTAGCTAAAGGAGATGCCACATTAAATATAGTTGGTAATGTTCTTAGGTGCGGCAATAACAAATCTTTTGATCAGGCTAAGGTGGTTTTTCTACAACCATTATACATAAATTCCATAGCGCACCACTTCCAAATATTGAATCAAACTGGACTACCTTCGTTGCAAATCTGTAATTAGTAATTCAGGGTAAATTGCATTATTGTCAAACAAATCCATTATCTCCTGATGTGAATATACTTCTCCCTTTTAAATTAAAACCTTATCGTATCGATCACCATTTACTGGTCACAGACTACATAGAGCCACCCCTCTCTGCTGTATGGGTTGCATGGGAGCCACATCTGATTATCCTGAGTGAGAATTATTTTATCTGCTAAGCAAAACAGCAGAATATTTTATTATATTAAGGAGAATTTTTGACGGTTCGATGAGAGGAAAGACACATGTAATTCAAGATCGCTTTGAATTTCGAAGTTTGAGAGTTGCGCGGAGACTGAAAAAAAGGAACAGCGTGAGCAGAGGTTCAAGTTTTCAAATTACTATTAAATATAAAAAAACAATGATTAATATTAAGCTTGGAGGACTCTAATCAGAGTAAGGGTAGCAGATTATATAGTTGTATGATATACTCAACAGATTCAGACTTCACTTCGTTGCTGTGTTTAGCATCCATACATGAAGAAAAACTCTGTTACTTTTACATAGAAATTCAAATGACTTCATTTAAAGCGTATTATCCGCAAGCGGCATTTGCTAGTATATTTAAAGTGTCTTCCAGCACTGGTATATACGCCGAATTTAGCATGGGTGGAGGAGGTGGTCGCGGATGGCGAGGGTATTAGCCTCAGGTCATCCTTTACTCTTCTCACCTGATGATGCCGCAAGTTGGTGAAACGAACAATACCGGGTAAAATAAATTTCTGCGGAAAGGTATTACATTTGAAATTGGAATATGGATTTTTGTGTAATGCTCTATAGTTTAAGGATTTGAAATGAAATTGCGTACTGGACAGTCCTGTGACCTTACATTTCTTCGTTAGAGCACTAATGGCTTCACTCTTCTCACCCATTCTCTTCAGGTCCCTTCCTCCAAATATTTCTGCCTCCCCTCCTTCGATCCGAGAGCCGACACCCCACATTCCCTTCCCCCACCCCACGCACACCTCCACGGCCTTTCACTCTCCCATCCCCCCCTCCCGTCCTCCCTTCGCCCTGCCTCTCTCCTTCCGGGTGGAAATTCGATCTCAATCAATCGGGTGTATCGACCCAAATTTTTTCCTCTAACTCCCCTCAACTCTTTCTCCCCTCTCTCTCTCCTCCCACTCCCAGCCATTCCCCAACCCTCGAACTCCTCCCCCTCCCACCCTCCTCGCCATCGTCGCATATGAGAGAGAGAGAGAGAGAGAGAGAGTCCAGACTGGGCAGGTTCCCTAAGTTCCCACGGACGATGATATAAAAAAAAGAAAAAGAAAAGAGACACGTAAGTTCGATTACGAAAATGTTGTTATTGACTTTTTTATTATTTTTTCCCTCCCTTATTCTCTCCCACTCGCTTGCTGGACGGGGTTGGTTGATGTTTCTTTTGTTTCTTTTATTCTTTAATTTTTTTTGTTGGCGGCGGGATTTTACCCTTTTATATCCCAGAGAGACCAAAGGCAATCACATTGCTTCCCTCCGGTGGTTCTTTTTTTTTGTCTCCTTCTGGCGGCCATTATTATTTTATTGATGCGATCTGGAGGGAGTCTTCGGCTCCTGCGTACGAGCGGTGAGAAAGAATTCCACGTATTAATTTTTTCGGCGGACGTTTGACCTAATTCATGCAAATATAGATTCCTGATGAAAGAGGAGAAAGTGTGTGCTGGAAATTGGTTTTGAGAAGAGGATTTAACGAAGTATGTTGGAGGAGATAGATAAAGCACCGGACTATTAAAATTTTAAATAGATCTGACAAATAATTTGGTCTACTAATATTCTGTAAGAGAAACGTTTTCCTTCCTAAGTCTGTACGTAATCGATAAATTTTCGTTTTTAAACGAAAACAAATGTCCACAATAGCCTGATTGTATTGATTATTCAGTATGTTACACGAAAAATCCACCGTTGTATTTACTAATTTTATAGATTTGCTATTTTTATCATCACGTTTAGTTGTAAAGCTGAAAACTATTTAAGAAATATTTATTGACATTTATTGCTAAACACTCTCTAAATGAGCAACGTACTTAGCATCTACGGCCAAAAGATAACCATTGAGTTGATGAAAGAGTAAATTAGGAGATGAACTGTTTCATGACTTTCTGAATGCAATAATTTTATTATTTGAACAAAATGGACAATGGCAAAATTTCACTTTGTTTTGCGTAGCGCGAACGTGTCATGAGATGGACAATGTCAACATGCTATATTAGTATTCCACTACGGATATGAACATCATTTTTTCATTTCTACTCCCATTTTACTGGTAAACTTAAATGAAATTCTTATATATCATTAAAAAATACCCCTCCAATAATGCAATATGAGAGGGAAAAAGGAAACAATGCATTGAGCATTGAATATTTCAACTTACTTCCAAGCAGCGATGGGATGTGAACAATGTCGGCATCTTGAAAATAAAAATATATTGTCCGTGAAAAAAACGTTCCATTCAGCAGGTTTTATGATAACTGTGAAGAGGGATGATGCATGAGGAATGCATGTCTGGATAAGGAATGGTCAGCGTCGTCACAAAGTATTCTTTTCCCGATTTTGAGGAATGCATATCTTCATTTCTATGCTTTAACCCAAGTACAATAATTACTTTGTAATCACTTTGTATCCAAATCAAAGAAAAATACCTAATACTTTTCCACACAATATAATTATCACACGTTTCACTGTTTATCAAAAACGCCTAATAGCATATGTTACCACTAAGTGTTTGAAGTGATGCCTGACAAAATCTATTTCTTTTGTTAATAATATCTGATTACTAATTTAAATAGTAACTGTTTTGTAAATAATACTTAGAGCTATTAAACCAACAGAGAGGCTATAAGCCAGTATAAGTCATGTCATGACAATATTTTAGTTAACTAATGACCATTTTACCTGACTGTAAAAAAGTTTAGTTAAAAAATCAGATGTAATCGAAAAATTGAGAACAATAACGCGATTTGAAACAGATCGGGCAGCAAAAAGATCGCGGAGAAGGCAAAATGAAAGAAAGGTATACGGCAATTGTCCATGTAGCTTACGGCTTGTAGTTACAGCTAACAACAGTCCTAAAGTATTCAATTTTTATTTATGTGGTACGTTATTTTTCTCTATCATGCGAAACAATGTTGTCCGTTTTATGGGATATACCTTATTTTTAAATTAAAAAGTATGTGATTTTCAATTCTCTCAGTATATCTCTTGTCATCTTACCATATGTTTTTGATGCCGTTTCCATATTTCTATTTCAGCATCAAACATGTATGAGGGTTTGAGAAAGCGAGGATGATTCGCTTCTTTCCGGAAATCATTTACTCACCACTTCTATGCAGGTTGTGTAAAACAGTGCTACAGTGGGGATGAAAACGTGGAACAGAGGTAGTTATGGCGTCGGTGATCACAGCTTTCGGGAGTCGATGTGTTGCTCTCTTTTACGTCCGTTGCTGGAAGAATCATTGGTAGAGACCAGAGATTGTGTCTCTGAATACCAAAATTCCATTTACTATGGATAAGTTGCTGTAGTGTGGAAGGCATTTAGACAAATTTATGTGACCTACATTTAATAATGAAGCATTGCCTCCTCAAATGAAAATTTTCAACGAAAAAGAATAATTATTACGAGGAAGTATAAACTGCATTGTGAATAAACATATAAAAATATTAACATGGGGAAGTATTGCTGCCAATTTGATGCTTAGTTAATCTTCTGTTATCCAAAAATAAATCAAATCATGATTTAAAATTGGATTCCTCCCAATACTCTTGTCGATTTAAGAGATAGGTATACAGACAATTCATATCCTGACACAAGGCAGTGGGCCATTTCTGTTGGCAACTTATTCAATATGCGTAATAATACAAGTATAGCGTTATAATTTAAAGTTTCACGAATTGAAAGCTGTTACATTAGATGATTTTTTGATGAAACAACTGGCAAGAGATTCAACATCCTTCATTTGTACCCTCACAGTTACTGATTGTTGCTAAAATATCGATACAATTAAGTGATATTTCTCATACATTATGTCTGTTTACATCTTTGGCAATCGCGGGAGGGGAGGTTATAATTATGATCAATTGCGAGCTGTTCCATGTTTTACTTAATGAGTTATCTCATCATCCTGTAATGTATCCAGTTTTTATGATCATTTGTATGTTTTACTTATTTATATGTTGTGGCCCTCATATGTTACTTTTGTTACTTGGGTACATATGTTACTTACATAGGTATTGCTCTCATTTAATGGGTAAGTAGAGCACGTAGGTAGAGTAGAATAGGATATTTAAGCTATGGCGAGAATGAAGAGAGAAATAATAGGAAGATAAGACCCTTCTGGTGTTTAAATTAGGAATATTTTCTCTGTCTTCAAAAAACCTACCTCCAACCGGCAGATTACATTTATACTGAAAAATTAGGTTTCAATAAACAATAAGACTAAATATGTTTTTTCACGCACCACGTCCATTGAAAAAAGGTTAAAAATTAGACACTTTAAGTACGATTGGGCTGATAATGAATAATATTACTCTATGAAGCAAGGCGCCTCTGAGTGAGCCAGTATCGTCTTAAAACACAGGTAGAGGTAGATTAAGGCCCATATTCGTTACCGAGTAATGGCCATGCGTTTATCAAAGATCATCTCACGCGCAAACTTGACTGAGATTCTCCTTTCGTGGCCATCAAATAAAGTTGTACGGTGATGTTTTTAAAATGGTTAGCTTCATCGAGATTGTGTAATTTCAGTGCGAACGCAGCCAGTTTCTTTAAAGGCATACTACCATGAAGTATGATGAGGCTAAAGCTTTACATTTTAAAAGTAGACGGAGCTTGTTAAGATAGAAAGTGAATGAAAGCTAGTTTTCATCAAGTCAACCACGAACATGTCTATGATTCACACCTTCGAGACAAAATATCTCTAATTGACTCTTGGTCGGAAAGGTTTGCACTCTTCCTCAGCACAGTTATTGGCCATACAAGAATCACGGCTGGACTCCCATAATTGTAGTTATCTAAGACATAATGACCCATACATTGAATATCTTCCCCATTCACCGCAAAATAGGGAAAAGCTGGTGTCCTCACTATCGCAGTCGCATGCACGCCTAATATACTAAGGAGATTTAGATACACATATGAGTGCTTTGTCGTTAATTACGATAAGTTGGGTGCGTCTACTTGTGTGTAGAGTCAGATGCGTGATGAGATCATGTAATTTCCTTGACTTTTTTGATTGTGCCGAAGCGTTATAATAATGCACAAGGCGCGAAAAAGGTTAGTCTATGTGCGCAAGAAAAAAAGTAAAACTGAAACACTCACTGTTCAAGATATCTCTATAGTATCAATCTATCGCAGTGAAATTTGCTTTACAGCTCCAATGCAGGCCATGGCTTTCACGAGAAAATAAAAATAACAATACTCCAGCACATTTAATTTTAATCAAACGTGTATTTCGGGCAGGTAATTGTATGGAAAAACCATGACCTAATGCGTAATAACAAGTAACATTCTTTATAAGATGTTTCAAAGTGTTAAATATTTTACTGGATGGAAAATCTAGAAAAATGATTCCTTTACAAAGAAAGTGGAAACAACCACTCGCTCATCGTATTTTCCCACAACCATTACCGATCTTTGCTAAGGCATCACTCACGTAATCGATTTACTATTTTTAAAAGTCAATTACGCCTAGGTCATTTTTTTTGTCTGATCAGTTGTATAAAATGTACTATGAACCTTGTAGATTTTCAAGCAAAAGGCGGGTAGCGAGTGCAAAGAGAGCGGTGGAGTGATTTCACGTTGTAATAGCAATAATTATTTGGCGATGGATGCCGTGCGGAACAGATTTCAATATCTATAAAATATCATAATATGTGTGTAGTAAATGAATATTCTAAACTCATAATGCTCAACAGAAGATATAGATGTGGTGTACACAGTTTCGTTTTCGGATTCAATATCTCGTAACTAGAAGAGAGCAATTGACGAGTAAATTTAATAATTGATCAATCGCAGTTGTCTAGAGAAGCAAAGATAATCCGACTTTCTTACATGAATTTCGGTCTCTTTGATTACCTTCAACTCGGAGCTGGAAGTTTTAGAGAGGAAAAACTCACCTCTCCGAGAAGGTATCTCTGTTTTGTCTCTGCCATAGATGACCAAAATGAATGCAGGAGTCACATTTCATTTAGTTTCATTGACAACTTGAAATAATATTCATTTGAATGACCCCTGAGGTTTTCAGATATATTTAAGGCCTCTCATGTATGAGTTACTTTTAAGGCTCGCACCACTCACGCCAGAGCCCTTCTCTCGTGTCTGGTTGTTGGTACAACGTGGGTGTAGTTGTACATTAAAGTTCAAGGCGGGACGTCGTTGGCGGGACTTTACGAAAAGGTCACGATGAAGTGCGAGGAAAAACACCCACTTCGTAAGCCCCCTCATCGGAGCGCCCTTTCCGCTCTGCAATCCCCGCTGCATTTATTGTAGTAACCCGGTGCACCTCGGAGGCCGTCGTCGCGATGGGACGACTCCATGCAGAAGGAAGGATAGCCCCTCTGACCCCTCAGCGGAAGCCTTTGCAGAGAGCAGAAGAGAGCCCTAGAGAAAGAAAAAAGAATGAACTGCGAGCCCAACCACTCCCATGGGGCGAAAAAAAGGGCGAGAAGGGCAAGTCTGTCTGGAGAAAAATACGGGGGCGGGTGGGTGGAGAGAAAAGAGGGGGGGCTGCTAGTACTGCTCGTCTGCTGCGTGGCTGGGCAGAGGTGGGGATCCTCATGTGTATCTCCTTCTGAATCCCTAGTCTTGAAGGAGCAAGCAAGCAGTCCCCGTCGCCTTTAACGCCCGCCCCGATAAAAGTTCCCGGGGCCATGCAGTGGTGAGGAGTGAGGCTCGAGTACAGATCGGGGCGGAAAAAAGATAGCAAATAAGGAAGGAACGAGAGGGTTGGGGATGGAGAGGGGGGAGAGGATAGGTCGGAGAGAAGGAGTAAAATGTTTACTCCGATGCTTACGACGCTTACGCATTCCCGGAGTGAGGCCGGCCGGGGCTTCCACCTTTTTTCCCAGTCAGTGGGTCCCGGTTGGAAACTTCCCATCGCGAATGGAGACCACGTTTCACGTCTTGCTCAGTGCATTTGCTGATGCGAATAGTGCGATGCTGGGAGTTCATTTTTATTTCGGGGCAGCGAGGAAATAAAAGAGTCCGAGAGAAAGAGAAAGACCGTTGGGGAAGGGGAGGAAGCTGTGAGGGTTTTTAAGCTGGAAGCTGGAGGGTGATTCTCCAAAGAGGAGGGAAACAGGGTGAGGCTCCGATGGTGGAGAGAGAGGGAGGCGAAACTCTTGGAAGAGGAGGAAGGATGGAGGTGTATTAACGGGCTCCATGCCAGGTGGAGGTTTCCAAAAGAGGGAGAGGTTTTTTTATCATTTCTTTTCTCCTCCGGCCCTGCCGGCGGGAGACTGATAAGGGGAGTGGGAGATAGATAGAGTTGTGAGAAGGGAATGTCGGGAAAAGAACGTGCATACACGAGAGAGGGAGGGGAGTGGAAAACAGATGAAAGGAGAGAAAATGCATTTTGGGATAAATGCATGTGTTTGTGTGGCGGGGCGAGTTCTCGGCGCCTGGTTTTGTGATGGAGGGAGGGAGGAAAAAAAGGAGAGGGGTGAAGGAGGAGGTGGAGTGGAGGAGAGAAAGGAGATGTGAGGGAGGTGATTGAATCGGTTACCATTCGGAATAGCAATGGTTTTTTTCCTCGGGTTTTTTTTCAGCGGCGAGTGAGCGCGGCATGTGTGTCTGTGTGCTTGGAGAGAAAAAGTTTTCATTTCCACTCATTTGTTTTTTTTCCGAAGTGAATTTTATTCCATTCCTTTTATTTTATTTTTAGAGCTATTCTTGTGCTTCCTCCTCCCCTTTCCCGAGTCGGTTGCTTGCCAGAATCGAGACTTTCCTCTCACTGCACCCCCAACCATATATCCCTGATATATCCCCTTTTGCCAAACTCGAGACCCCGTTTTCTTCCCTCCTTCTCTCCTTCCCTCAACCCGCTCTGGCGTCCGTCACTCGCCAGAGACCAACCAAAAACCCCTCATCCTCCCTGAATTCCCCGCACAACCCCCACCCCCCGTCACCGTCATTCGCCTCCCCCTTTCCTTTATCGCCCCCGCGTCGGACGAGTGCTTCCCTCCGACCCATCCACGTGCTCCTGTTATGTCCGTGTGTGCCGAGTTCTCTGCCAGGGTTTTTGGACGGCGACGGCTTGCTGCACGTGTGTGTTTGTTAGTCGGGACGACGTTTTTATTACGTTCCCTGCGCAGTCGGGGAGATAAATAAGGCTTCGGTGACAGGGTTTGGATTTATTTATCAGGTGGTATAGTATGACACCATAAAACATGCTAAAACTAGTTGTATTTTTTTCTACCGTCCATCTATTGTTTGTTTTTTTAATTCGTTCCTCGCTCATGAGACGTTTTTGCGTTTCACGAGGACACAACAATACATATCGAATCGAGCGAGGCTCTGAAATACGAGTGTCTCGCGGAGAAATAAAAGTTTGAAAAAAAATTGGTAATAATTTTAATGGATGAGACCATTTACGGCCATAATTTAGCTTTCCTCGTTTCTCATTCATCATGTTGTTTGATTTCGTGAAAAATTGCTACTATGAGATGGATAAGGGCACATATGTTAACGAAATATAAATTTAAGTAATACTTTTGATACGCCGTTGACGAAAAACCAAATTTCGGTGCTGTTTGCAATGAAATTTTCTACTTTTGTTAGCAAATATTTAGTATATATATTGGTAATTTACATTATTACGATGCTCTCGTGAATTAAATACTTTCTTGTCTTTGTCAAATGCTAACATGTATTTCATTGCTATCTTACACAGATGCATTTAACGAAAAAGGCCGACTACAAAGATGCTGAGATCAGGGTATACATTTTTATACAAACAGTGTTACATACCAAGCAGAATTATTTCGTTCGTTTAATCCTCTAAGTACCAAATTCTATCTGCAATCAATTCAGCATTTCATCATCATTCAGTCATCTCATGTTTCAATGAGTGCGGCTATCCTTTCTTCTATTTCCCCTGCTCTTTTTTGCATTTCAGCTCATGATTTATGCATCGTTTTCGTTCGCATATGCATATATCCATCAGCCTTCCTGGTGGAGTAGCCTCAATCACCCTTCTGCTATGCAGCATACAAATATGTTATTCCTCGAAGTGTTGCCTTTCTAACTGGACCTTGTATTTCAGGCAGTGCTCTGTCTTCCTGTAGTCAAACTCGTGTCCTGATAATTCGTCCGTTTCATCTTATGCATCCGCCTCCAGCATCAAGATTTTAAATCCAGCCATATTTTCTTCTCTTCCCGCTTTCCAATATATTGTAGTCATAGAGAGAAATTCTAGTTACGAACGTGTTTAGGTGTTAATTTATATCTCAATTGAAATATCCAGTTTGCACAATAAAGAGATTACTGTTATAATTTCGTTTATGTTATTTGGCGAGCAGTCATTGCGTTTGATTTGTCTGTATGGATATATTAATTAATTAATTTTATTTTTGAAGGCTATTTTTATAAAAAAAATCAGAGGAAAACGTTTGAGACTGAGAAATTTACTAAAAATTGTATTGTATTTCCTATGGCTGAGTTACGTATACTGCAGTATTGACAACTTATGTTGGGTAAATAGAGGTGAAGAAGATGGAAACTTCCGGTATCAGTAAATAAGTGAATAGTTACAATAATGATATTTTCATGCTCGTAGGAACAGTAAATCCTTCAAAACATCAAATTTTTTCTAAATCTAAAGCATGTCATTATCATAAACTAGTCTTGAGCAATGTCGCACTCAAAGGTTCATGTGCCTGCCTACCATCGTGACTCTATCAAAGCATATGCGAATGCCAAGTTTGCTATAATAGCTTTATCATAGAAATCATGCCTAGTATAACGCTCATACAATTAAAATTGGTATATCATCGGTTAGGGTTGATATAGTAATGGTTTTCTCAACTTCAACCGTAAATATAACTTTTTTAACAAACTCTGAGGATTATTCGAGATTGATAACAAAAGGGCTTACCATTCTGCATTCGCATCATTATAGGAGGATATGTGGTCAGGGTCAATGTAGGGCGATTTGAAATTCATGATAGACGTGGGAATTAAAATTTAGATGAGAAGTTTCAGAAAGTGTATGAGTTGGGAATTCCGAAGTTAGGAGAAATTTGAAATTGACAGATTTGAAGAAAGAAAAAAATGAAATCGTAGAAGAGAAATTCTATAAGGTTTACCGCCTGAATGTGGAAGCAAAGAGATAAATCAGTGATTGAGAGGGGATAAATGAGAATTGAAGGGACGGGAAAGGGCAGGGTGGGGGCGAGGAATAGAAGGGGAGAGGAAAGGCCCTATTCGTATCGTAAGATGATTCCCCAACGCTCTGTAACACTGCCTTCTCCCTCCGTTGCCTTTCCAACCCCAAATAGAACGATTTCCCGCTCTCCGACCAGCAAATCGGATAGAGAGATGAACTAAAAGGCATCATGAAGATGATTTAATGAGAAATCTTGGAAACCTAGTGACTTATTTTGCACTTTGGGACCTTGAAAATAAAGATCATATCATTCAATTCTGGGAAATAGTAGTTAATATTAATATTTTAATCAACTATATAGGAATACATGTATATTTTATTATGGAAAAAGAAATCTACTAGTAGTTTTACCTTTAACTATATAAATTACTTGCAGATTATATTTACTTATGAATTTCCCATCATTTGTTTACTCAACATTTTTCTAACAACATATATTTATCTTTCAGGCTATTACTCTATCCTGCTAGAGAGTCACGGAAATAGAGAACTTGACCTTCACATAAGTGAAGTAGAAAATAATATAAAAGTCACCTGCATGGTTAAACTTGACGTTTTCCGTAGATTTCATTACCACAATTAAAACTATGATTCCCCTTGCATGCTATTACATATTCTCACGTAAACTACTTTTTCTCCGAAACTCGATGCTTGGAACTCCATTTTAAAGGTAAAAGATTTTGGATTATATCAATGTCATAATACTGGATATTGTGGGCTCGTATTTTTTAGTGACTTTAATGAGCTTCTCGAAAGAAATGGGATCTGGAATATGCTCATCTATCTATGTAAGGCAGAATAAAGGGATATAAAAAGGGAGTTCTGAAAGACGAGATATTGTAATGCAGTAAACCCTGGGTTCCAGAGCTATTTTTGACCTTAGCAAGAATTTTAGTTGCTCGATTTTAAAGAACTTTTAAATGGTTTTATTTCACGCAAATACACACAAAGATAAAATTGATTAAGGCCAATTCATCTAACCAAATACATCTAAAGAGAGGTAAAAACATAAGCATTTGTTCGCACGCTGTTTAGGAGGCAATGGTGGTGTATTCTTCCGAGTAAGAGACCAGAGGCCTTTAACGAATCGGTCACCTTCATTTTATACCAGGGTGTCTAAATTCTATTATGAGTGACGGGTGGGTCAGCATTTTTATCTCTTTTATGCAAAAAACTGACAACTAATGTAAAAAATGGGATAAAGATGTGAACTAACAATCTGTGGAAAGAATAAAGTTTCGTTTGTGTGCTAGAACATGCTTACTCTAATATTCCGTTAGATTTCAGATATAAAAACTAAACAGTTTTCAAAATAATGAAGGTTTTACCCAAATACGAGATATATATGGAAATATACATGTAAAGATAACGAGAGCATTGAAATATTTCTTCGGCAATTTATCATAAATTTATATATAGCGGATTTAGAACGTTAGTCTGATGAATTTTCCTCCTTATCAACATGCATCTTAAGACTTCGCATAAGGCAAGAAAGGCGGAAAAAGTGAATTGAGGGAGAAGTAAGAGCATAAAGTGCAATTTACGTGAAAATAAAGAGGTTACGGATTGGGGACTGGAAAAAATATGATATATGGCAAAGAGTGAGACCCAGAGGTATATTGATGTACAGAAGAGGTAGGAAGGAATAAGGAAGTATAAAAGCTGAGGAAGGTGAGATGAAGGGGAATGAAGGTGGAAGAGCTAAGAAGGAGAAGAAAGATGGGATGGGTAGGGTGACCTTGGTTGGATATTGGATGGAGCATTGTAAGGAGGCCGACGAGAGGAATGGAGTGAGCGGAAGATAGAAAGAGGATATCGGTTGCTGGAAATATATGACGTTTTCAGCAAAGGAATGAATTCGGATGCGATTTCATTTGATGGGAAAAAGTGATGGAAACTCGATGAGTGTGCTGGAGATGAGAGTCTGCAGATATAAAGAAATCCAGGTCCGAGATACCTTGCAGAATACGTATTCAGTACTATCGATTCCTCGGAAATTATCAAAGAGTTTTGACTGAGCTTTCCTAAGAACTTACCCGTATCGTCAACTCTGAGTCTCTATTTAGATTTTTTCTATTGTGCTTGAATCACAGGTACGAGAGATGGTCGGAACCGGGTTACGTGCCGGGGTACGAATTAAAATACACGAGCTTAAATGTTTGATATAGGTGTAAGGAACGATTGCAATTGACAAATATAGGCTAAATGGGTGGCTAATGCGTCTGGCGCTTTTAACCCGTCGCAATTCTTTAGGAGGCGTATTCACAGCGTAACGTAAAAAATTTTGATTTACTGATGCGATTGCTTATTCTAGCTGGAAAAAGGGCAACTGCAGATCGAGGCCTCATTTGCTTTCATCCTTCGCGCATAGAACCATTGACCAGGGTAACTCTTCTCAGTAAGGCAGTGGGAATATAGTAAAATATAGTAACAGTGATTATAAAAACAGGAAATCCTATCCACGAAAATTAGTATAATACTAATCAAATGAAATTATGTATTGAGAAAAAAAAGCGTTTTGTGTCTTTTTGAGAGGGAAATTTTAAAGAGAAAACCGGTTAACAATGTATACCAATGGTAAATTCGCTTGGCACCCTTCATGTAACAACACCACAATTCCGCTAATTATACGTAACCCGTCTTTAGTAAGATATTTCATCGGTAATTAGTTCGCAATTTCCTTAATACCCATTTTAATGTTTTTATAGTTCTGAATGTTACAGTTGAAGGATTTAAATTTTTGTTTTTAATTTAACTTGCAAAAAAAATCATTAATCACTTGTAAGGTTTCATTACTATCATGGAAAGGAGTCATTTTCATATCAGGACAAACTTGTGCAGCAAATGCAAAAACATTCGTTTTAAGTGCAAGAAAACTTTTAGAAAACATTTTTAAAGCACTTTTTTGATTAAAGTGCTTTACACGGAACTATAAATTTGCTGAATTTTCATCCTACCTAAATATTTCCTATTACTTTTATAAAGCGCACCCCTCAGGCCCTTTTACATTTGCAACATCCTTTTTCCTGGTATGAAAACGGAGCAAAGCGACAGTAAGCAAATTTATATTTTTACAATTAAATCGCTTAAAAAGGTTACAAAAGGCTAATCTATGGATTTACTTTTTATTATTTTTCTTTGCTATGATTCATAGTTCTCAGTACCTTAAATTAATCTCATTTATGTTGAATTTATTCTTCATTTATTAAATTATCTTCATATGTGGATGCAATGTATATCTTCCGATTTAATTCAAGTCACATTATGTTTTAACTTAATGATCAATCGTATTTCAATTTGTCGACATCTACTTATTTGATGAGTACAGGTAAATGTTAAACGAGATATTATGTTTACATTTTGAAAATGTTTCCGTTGAAATTTATAAATCATGATTTCAGAAGGCATTATCCTTATACTAAATTTTAACATGTCTTAAATGAAAGTTTTTAAAACATGGCTCTATTCTTGATTGAATTTTTTCTATTCATAAAAAAATTGAACTATTTCCCCGATCATTTTTCCAACGAAGAGCAAATCAGTATAACTTTGGTACACATTGAGTAATCAGTCGAGTATTTTTTTTGTAAAAAGACTGGTGTCCACATTAAAGACGATTTCAAAATGTATTTCTTGTAGTGACTTGCCAAAACTTTGAAACGTACTTATGTTACGCAGACTTGAAGAAGCCGTTATACCTGGAGGTCACTTGCTGAAAATAAATTGCTCAAATAATGTCCCGTGTGAACTCTCTTTAACAATTATATTGTCCTCGGCAAGCAATGTTCAATTCGAGGACCAACATTGTGGCGTGGCAAGCAGGACGACTAAAGCACTCGACATTTTAGAGGGAAATATTTTATGTAGAAAGACTATTTGTGAAAGTAGCATATGTTATTGTTATTCTACACAAGCCATCCAATTAAATAAGCTTAACTATGTGGTATGTCAATGTGTCATTAATCAATCGTTTACTTATTTGTGTTGCTCGGTGGCATTGTTAAAATTACACAGAAAAAGGCATATTTAGATAAATAGGTAGGTATGATGGCGATGGAAACTAATTGATTCTGCTTTATGATAAAGTTCCTCATGAATAATATTACTAAATCGGTTGCAGTGCTTTAAAAAAACGAAACAATAGAACGTTTAAGCTATCTATATGTTTACTGACATCTTTAATAAACATATCACGTATTACTTTCTTTGTTGTATCTTTGAGTACCTGCGGATTCATGTTAGATAATATATACAGTTTTAAACTTCAAATTGCTACACAAATTTTGAGGGTGCTAAGAATAGCCACGTTATAGCCTCTTCTAAGTAACCCGCGAGTTGAACACCAAACCGGGTCAAATGAATGATTTTTGTCTTCAACCTGAGAAAAACTTCCAATAGCATGTTTAAAAAATCTTAATTATAAATAAAAATACACTGACCTAATTTACAAGACGTTTGGTTTCTTACAAGATTTTTCTAATAATTTCTAAAAACACTATGTGAACAAAAGTCTCACGTGAGACCGCAAGTCGATAGCTCAACGCATCATTGCAAGAGGAATTTGCTCGTAGCTTGCCACAGTGCCAGCACAGTGCCACATTTACATCCATCCGAAAAGTTTCCTTTCTATATCGTTAGTAGAAAATTTGTAAGGAATACAGTTACTATCAATAGTTTTAGGATGAAGACCAAGTTACCAAAACTCATGGAAAAATGTTTGATTTTGAAAATTTCGATTAGTGCATGGATACTTTTTAATATGTCACATACTTTCTGAGGCATTAACAGTTATGACTTAAGACAGAACATGATATTAGAAGATAATGTTGCTGAATTGCTTAATATTTGGCTGAATGCATTTTTTCATTTAATATTTGAAGTACTCGACTACGAAAAAAGCCAAAAAAACTTTTATAAAAAATATTTTCAACATTTATCAATGTTTACCCCTCCACTTAGATTAATATAAAGGAATGAAAGATTTGGAGTTATGATGAGCTCCCTGAGGAGGAGGATTGCAGCTTGCTTTCGGGTTTTCAATCAATATAATCAAATACCAAGAATATCCACACAATATCTTAGTGATCGAGCGTCGCCAATTGCGGGTGAAAAGAATAAACTTACAGATAGGAACGTCAAAGGAGCCTAAGTGTTCAATTGGGATTAATGTAAGCATTACTGAAAGGTGAAATCTAAAAAAAATAGGTGAAACATCTCAATTTCTTGTCGGTAAATATTGAAAGGAGACTTCAGAAATTTTGGATAAAATATCCGTTTTGTAAATTGTGTATAATGCAATGCATCCCTTAAACTTGTAATTTTGAGCACTTATTTTTTTATTTATAAACTTATTTTAATCAACTGTGGAAAACCTTGTATATGGAATATATAGAAAAGATTTTGTCTCCCACCACTACATGACACGGTCCCAACGCGCATATTGTATGGAAATTTAACATTGTTTTGTCAATATTTTCTGATGCAATTCTGATATATGATCTTTATATTCAAAATTTAACGTGTTTACTTTTCGATAACCACAGAATTAAAACGATTTACTTATCCGAAACAGTGAAAATAATACAAATGATTGGAATAATATATTCATTTGCCAACATAAATTGATAGAAAAGAATCAGAATATTATATAAAATTTGCGATGAATATTTTTTATATCTTATGGAATTTATGTCTCAAAAATATTCTTAATGCTGAATTACTTGAAAAACCGAATTTCTGAGTTCTTATTAGAAATATTTGTTCAAGTATTGTAACTTACTCATAGAAACACCTCGGACTATTTGGAATTTTTCCAAAATACTTGTAAAATTCTAGGCCGTTTTTTCATTATAATTATTGGTATTTTCTTCGTGTTCTACTAATCATGGACAAGGATTGGACAAAAAATAAATGGATAATGAATATTGTGGCTTTTTCAGTGTTGTTATTCATGCAGAGAGGTTTAACTCAATTGGCAAGTAATTGAACTATTGAGTCATGTTGCAATTCGAAAAACATTTTGCACTCTAGAAAACAGAAAAAAATGGCTAGATATGTTCCACACCTGTTGATAAATGTATGATTTTTCTTTAAATAACTAATTATTTGTGCATAAAACAATATGCAGTAACATTCACTCTGAAAATAAACTTGGACGTTGCCGCACAAATTTAGCACTGGATACCTGATTTCAAAGAATTGAATGGTTGCGAATAATTAAGCAGTAGCATGTTTTCCAGCTAAAGGGCTGGCATAAAAATAGGCCAAAATACCCGCAGTAGAGAATTACGAGTCATGTCTGCTATGCGCCAGAGCTATTTATAAGTACTGATTTGTATTGTTAATAACGAGAAGGTTCTCTGAATCTTAGAACGGAATTAAATTTTTTATCTATTTTATGGATATATTCATTAGTTTTTCTCCACATAGAAACCGATCTATCGACTTAAGTGTTACGTAATATTTTTTATCGTTCCATCGATGAATCGTTTTCTTTTGTTGCTCCAATTCTATTGGATATGTTCCAATTCTATCCATGAACCGTCTCATTTTTCGTCCTATTCAGTAGCACGACACGGAGCGAAGTGTCCTTTGTCTAATCCAATGGCTTTCGTTACTACACCTCGTCCTCTACTCGTTCCTCTTTCTTAATCTAAGGTCATCGACGCCTCATCCACCTGAACACTGATGCAGGAGCCACAGAAAGGAGGTGAGGATCTTCCCGGTGATGATTCTAACCTTCTCGCCCCTCTGGTCCTCTGAAGTATTTTTCACATTCTCTTCCATTTGTCTTTCATTCATCGCTTTTTGATCCCTGAGTCCCGTCAGTATTTCCCCTGTTTCGCTTGGTTGGCTGTGAGTCTAATATGGAGCTATGATATTTATGTAACATTTTGCCCCTCACCTAACTTCTCTCATGGAGCTAGTCACCGTTTACGACACAGTTCAAGATAGGACACCTTTGTTCAAGATAGGCCAACTTTTAACTTGATATCACTCGATCTCTGTGGAATACCGAGTTTTTTTTATGTTGCCGTGAGCAAGAACCAAATGGTAGAGCACTACCACATAAGTCTTGAGTATTTATTTACAATAAATCATTATTGGCCCTGAAAAAGTGTTAATATTGTATACACTCGGGATGAACTATTTCTGTGATAGTTGCATGACACCATCGTATTAAATTTTTTGTGAAGAGACGATAATTTTCCACACCTATGAAAAAGGAAGAAGCTAAAGAAGAAAGTTTGTTAAAGCTTACCAATTGAGAAGAGTATCTCTGATAATTGTTTTATAGGTATCACCAACGGAATGACTGATAAAGAAAAATACCAATGTATCCTCAGCATTTCTTCACCGTGCGCCTTGCCCAGTTTTGTTTTATTTTACTATGTTACATATTTGCTTTTTATTTAAATATTTGTGAAAACATTTTATTGAGTGTGAAAACGATGGAAAATGTTTTTAAAGCCTTTATATCGTTTGCCTACTATTTATGAATAGTATAACCAAACAAGGAATATAAACATCATTCCATATGCCGATGTGGTGGCTCAATTTTTTTAAATTTCCGTTAGAAATCAAGTTTTTAAGATTATAAATCAATTTTCTCGCGGGCCGTTAACGAGGGATTAGGTCTCAGATACATATTCTACACATGTCACCGGTAGACTCTCTCGTGTACATGCATGGAGTGCTTTTATGTTCCTGCTACTACTGTGCTGACGTTAAGTCTGGGCGGAAAAGGTGAGGTGTAGGGTGAGGGATGATGCTGGACTTTAAACTCGTTGAAGATGTGGACTGGAAGCGGATGATAAAAATTTTAAAGCCCTCACTTGCCGCCGAGCATAACCAGGCGTTACTCTGCTTGCGCCGTGGACGGACGGCGCGCAGGGCCGGCGGGAATAACTGGGGGCGAGTGGAAGGATATACCCAAGGCACGGCGGGCGGGCAGGGAGGGTGTGGGAAGGGGCAGTTGGGTCAGGTGGGTTGGGGGAGGAGGAGAGAGACTTTCCTCACGGTACCTTAGCAGTCTCCCTTCCCTGAGGGTTTTTTTAAGAGCCTGCATACGTGGTTCTGGGAAAGCCTGGAGAGGTGGGCGAAGGAGATAGCAGAAAATGTTTTGGACGTCTGAGCGTCTCCATAGCAGTCTCGCCCAGCTCTTAAAAACCGCTTGCCTTTCACCGCCATCCTGGTATGAAGTTATTATTGTCATATAACAATGTAAGCACCTAGGAATCTATTTCCAGATTTCTTGCTCGCTTTTATGCCTTCGGATGGCGTAGTTTATGGCGTTCCGCGCACTGGAATAGAAGATTCCTCTGTTAAACGACGAGGGAGGAGAAAAATGGCGGAAGTTTCATGTTTTTATTCAGTTTGCGTGTTTACGTATGCATCGCAACCGTCTCTTTCATAATTCATAACGGATGCGTTATGGTGACGCTCCCTAAAGGTGGCTTTATGCTTTGTGAAGTCTTTTTAGCCTCTCATTTTTTCGATTTTCCTTTTTCATCACCTCATTTTCGGGCTCACTTTAAGTATCATTCATGATTATGTTCTCGGACTAATTCTTATGCAACTCACATGTACTGAATCGAGGGCATAAACGTTATTCTTATTGGGAGTACGCTATATCCAATCATTGTCGACTTTAATCAAATGCTTATGTCGTAGTTACTGAACTTTAAATACTGCATATTTCAACATTATTATTTTCATACTAACTTCGAAATAAATTACTCCCACTGAAAGATCTGCTGAAATTTATGAGATTTTTTCCATTCAATTTTTTCCTATGATTACAACTGCTGATGCTGACAGAGCCAGAGAAGATATTTTTTCTGCAGCCAAAGCATTAAAATATCTTTCAAATTTCAGCCTGCAGAAAATTCGTCGTGCAGAAAGATTTAAATAATGGAATGAAACTTAAAATTTGAAAAGCATATTTTTAAAACTTATAATGGAACTTATGCTGATAATATTGATACCAAGAAAGCAACTAATTTTCTCTGTTTTTTCTCATAGAGAAAGAATGAACGGGACTATTTTCTTAAATAATTTCTCATACCAATCCTTCTGGGATTAAGAATCCTGACTCGTTCGTTCACTCTTCCATTTATGATTTTAATTTTTTCCACCACGTTACGAGAGCTGTCAATCAAAGACAAAAAATGCATAAAGTGACAGATGTAACATCTAAATTGCTATGTTTCAAGCACTTTTTAACAATTCAAATTTCAAATCTCACACACTTCAATGCTCTTTAATTCGATACATATCATTGCCAAAGTCAGGCCTATAGGTAAGTACAGGGGTACAGTTTTTTTTGCTAGTTTTGATGAAATACATTGAATGGATATATTTTAGCGCAAACAGACCTTAAAACAAACAGATTGAATGTATAAATACTTTGAAAAACATCGCATTAATGCGTTACTGGGGTGGTCAATGCCTAATTTTCCTATGAAGGGATAGAAATATACGCCACATTTTAGATAAGTATGTCTTATAATTAAAACAGCGTTAGGCTGTAAGTTTCCAGCCAATATACAGGTGAATATGACTAATGTGTTGAACTGTTCACCCTTTAAAACCTGTTTTTATATACCATATGCAATGACAGCGAATAATTTGAGACTAAACTAAATGAATTTGCTTGTTTACGAAAGTATGGGAACAGTGTTGCGATTGGCCTAATAAATCGTTGTTATACAATTATTATTTTACTCTGTCCCATTAAACTCACTCTTTTTCTGGATAAATTGATATCAATGAAGCGGAAAGAAGCAGATTCATCATGTCTAGCATTTCAGCTTCGGTTAGCCAAAATTAAATTTTTAATGTATAGGTAAATATCGTGAAAAATTTCGTGACATCTAATAGCAGGTAAATTCAAATTTATAGCCCATCTTGCTCACTTGCCAGTGAAATTTCAGCATAAATATTCATTAGACTGCGGTGATTCATCCCATAAATCCTCGCTTGCACTCTCCGCGTCTGATTCACGGGGCCACCACCACCACCAGCCCACGGAGGATTGCACGCGGGTGGAGATTGAATTATACACGAGCCACCAAAGCTCATCCCTCGCGTCTCATCTCGGCCAGAACCCCGGGGCCGCTTCAAATCCCCCCGCATCATCTTTGAGATGGAAACCGCGCCATCAATCTCCGTAAGATGGGGATGTTCTTTCTCGTATACGCGGAAGAGCAGCTACGTTACAAATCGGTTTTGAAGACAAGAAGGGTTTTCTCCCTCTTCCACGTGAGTAAAAAAAAAAATATATATATGTATATATTTTGCACGGAGCTTTCCTTTCGTTTTATTTTGCCGAGTGATCTCTGAGCAGGCGTGCCGTATCTTGCATCATTAACCCAGTTCCTTTCATCCCATTTGCCCGGAGATGGGGTGTGGGGTCCGGGGGGGAGGTGGCGTATGGAGGGAGGTGATAGTGTTGAGCAAGGGCGAATAACTCCGAGCCAGAGGGATTCAACGATCTCCCACTGCCCACCCACTCCACTTTCAACCTCCCTCGTCCCACACCACCAAGCCCCCCAACCCCTACTCTGCCCTCCGTCATCCTGCATAATCCCTTGCCACTCCCCTGAGTTCGATCCAGCTGTAAAACCTGCATCAATTCGACTCTAATTAAGCTTTCGTCAATTCGACTCTAATTTAATGTATTCCTCCGGTGACGACTCTAACATTCCGTCAATTCACTCTTCTTTCCCTCAGAAGTTCTCCTAGTGTCAGTTTCCTAGAAACCAGATTCAGTAGTCTGACTCGTGGAAAACACTATAAATGAGCGTGAACTACCACTTTCCACGTTGAAACGAGAGTTACCTGATGAGGCTGTAGACGATGTTGGATGATTGACTTATGTGCACAACCAAGGTATCTGTTAAGTCTATGATAGGTTTAGAGGAGTTTAATATTAGAGAACAATTTTGGACGTTAGCTTACGTTAGGACAAACACATTGGTAGTGTTCTCAAATGTTCAAAAAATACCTCATCAAAATTTAATTTCACCTGTAATAAATATACAATTAGGTTAAAAAAACATTTAATTCGCTCTTTTCTCTTCCAAAATTACCTCTGGCATTACTTGCTGCAGAGAAGTTCACATGAATACTATGATACATTCAACAATTCTTCATTAATAATTTATCAGAGCCATTGTATGGAAGAATTATTCTGAGCATTCACATCCTTCATTAGTGTTTCGTTAACTATTACCGCTGGAAATTCATATTTATAAAAGTGTCTAAGCATGATCTATGAAAAATGGCAATTAACCTATTTTTTGACAAACATATTAATTTTAAGAAATGAGCTTCATAGTCAATTGGCGAATCCTGTAAAAACCATGTTTGAACGATGTTTTGCATATGGCACCTAATTGGTTTAACATACTGCCAGAACAAATGAAATAATACAATTTCTGCATGAATGTTTTTAATATAGTCAATGTATGGATTTTTTCCCGGAGAAATATCGAATGGATATTTTAAGTGCACTGTATCGAACTGAAAAAGACAACTTTAATTGGCGATGTATTTCTTGTAGTGCGGTAGCTCAACTCGTCCTACTGACCATCGAAACCACCAAAAGTTCAAATGTTTATATTAATGTTTATCACGTACGTAGTGTTAAGAATGATAGAATCAATGTATATTACCATTTCTACTGCTATAATATCATGCACTTATCTGCGCATGCATCGTAACCGGTTAGGAACATTTTCGTTATAAAAGGTAACGTAGATCATTTTTACCGTAAGAATATTCTATTGATTCGAGTTGAAGTAGTGTTTTACTGTGACAGATATTTTATTAAGGTCAACTATCAGTGGGGAAGTCAATTGCACAGTGGATGTAAATCACGGGAAATAATTGATTCATTGTCTCTGAATAATCCGTTTCTTCAATGCTGGTCAATATCATTGTAAATATTTTTTTCTCGATAATTTCAAATTTTGAGAGAAATAAAAAAATAATAATTGGAATGAACTACAGTGATGCTACGGTTCAACCTTTTATTTTGCTGGTGCTAATCATATTGTGACATCAGACGTATTGTATGCATAGGGAATTATTTTATTTTCTCTTGTTCATGGAAAGGATACCGAGGATTAGAATCATAGCAAGCACGAGTTTATTCCATTATTTCCCTTCAAATCTGTAGGTTTGGTCTATATTCAAGTTTTAGCATTGTAGAAGAGTCCCATTTTTTAATTTTAGCTCTCATTGAGCCTTAATGATAAAATAGAAGTCCTAAGCGTTCACCCGTGACATTACGCTTCCGGACCGCCACAAAATTTAATGACCACATTTGTATTCGGCGTTCTTTTTACCGTCTGCCCATAATCCCCTCAGCCCTCGTTATTGCCCATTCCATTTCGTATTTTTTGAATCCGTTCCGAAAGCGCTGCTTAACCTTTTTCTTCGACTAATTCCTTCTCTGCATTTCCTCCCCTCCCCTCTCCTTCCCTCTTCAGCTCAGAACGAATCCCTGCCCACCGCGACTGTCCCTAATTCCTAAGTGGAAGTGGGTGCACCTTTGCTTTGTTTCGTTGAATCCTCCAAGTAATGAAGGCATGAGGCGTTTGATTATTCATGACTAAGCTCTTGTTCCAATTCCAAGAGTCGTCGGTTTGTGGCCACGTCCTCCTCTACGCGACGTCAGCTTCGTCGCTTGAAACCCCAAGTGCTCCTCATGGGAGAAAAATTACCATTGTGCGACCAAAAAGCGTCCACGAGCCTCAAAAGGAATACAAATCGTTTTCCAGCGGTTTGTATTTGCATCACATTTAATTATAATTCCATGTTTTACGGAGATGAAGACCAACGCGATAAAGGAAGTGCGTTTTGGAAGCACTTTTTGAGTTTTGAGGGCAAACCCCTTCCAGGGCAGGATGAGGGATTGAAAAAAATACGTGAGAGCTGCGAATGCAACGATATTAACTTTTAAGTTCAATGATCCCTAATTTCATTAACTGTGAGAATTTCTATCTTATTCTCTGTTATAATGTTCTCCGTCTAATAAGAATAAGCTTGCATTGGGGTAAAAACTATTTCCCTGGAATATAAAAAAATGCATAATTACAGCTGTATTCTCCCACGTAAAATTATGAGTGTATTAGATGGTTCATATTCTAGCTATGATACGATGCGGCTTTGCGGCTAGGATATATTTGCTGGATAAATTATGGTATGGATATGCGCAAGGAAAAGCTCCATAAAATCGATTTTTTGCGTATGGAACTTTGTCGGGTGCCGAATAGTATCGGGTATCACAAAATGTCCTTAGCCTTATTCTTAATTGCATAGTAAATACGTTATACCGCATTGCAGGATATCATAGCACATCACATATCTGGGACAATCAACTTAGCAATGTGATGTCTCCGACAGTTGATGGATGTGTTTTGATATCTCGCAGTCCTACACGCAGCTACTTGTAATGACTCTCCCAGCTTTTGTTGGGCGTCGTTCCTAGTGTTTGGAATCATAATTATTAAGTAATTTACCCCTAAGAATAGCTTTAGAAGTGAGTAAAAATCTTCTGGATTTTTCCAAAAGAAGGCCCTTAAGAACGGAAAAATTCTTTCTCTATCTCAGTATAAGTTTTGATCCGTCTTCATCTCGTCCTTAAACCTCGTGCTCTTTCTTCCCCATTCCATCTTCCCACCACCCTTTATTTTCACTCATTACTACTTCCAAATACTAAATTTTCCATCTACTAATCTCATTCACAAGTAAACTTTCCTCACCAATAATACTTAGTACTCTCATAGTTATCTAATTTTCTGCCCATTGCTCCTCTCAATCCTCACCCACCTCTCGCAAGCCCGTATTCTCTTCTCATCTCCTTTTCGATGAGTTCACATTTCTGCCCCGTACAACGCTACACTACATATCAAACATTTTACTTGCTTCTTATCTGTATCCGTATCCAAATCCCTGTCATCAGCTCTAGCCTATTGCCGAACGCCTCTTTTGATGGCACAATTCTCCTCCTGATGGTTTGGAAACTACGTCCATTTTCTTCCAACATGCGGATAGATACTCCAAAACCATCCAATCCAAGTGGGCTCTTCTTGCCGTAATAAACCTACGCCTCCTAGTGTTTTCGAGATTCACTCGAAGTTCCGCGTTCCCTTTCAGCCTCCTTTTCGAGTCTCGACCTTCCACCAACACCACAGCACTCCCGCCTGTGCCCTGCCATCTCGCGAGAGAGGAAAGAAGGAAACCACACTCAGTCGCATTGGAACACAAAGACGTTCGCTGAAGGACACGATTTATTTATTGGACCCCCTGCCTTCCTTTTTCTTCTCTCTTTCGATCCCCTCTCCGCACCCACTCCATATTCTCCTGCTCCCGATCTCTCCATCTCCACCCCATCCCCAACTTCTCTCCGAAATGGGAGAATGAAAACGAGGTGAGTGACATGACAAGAGTGCAGGCGAAGAGAGAGAGAGATATGGGCGTCAAAAGGAGAGAAGAGGAGTGGGAGAGAGGGGAGTGGTCGCCAAGGGGAAGGGAGTAAATGAAAGGGAGAGTGGTGTTCTGTCGTGGAGGGGGATGAAGGGACTCGTCGGTGAAGAAAAGGGTGGCTGTCCTTCGCGAAGGACGACGTGTGGATGAAAGGGGAGTGTGCTCACTTCGTGCGAGAGGAGGGGCGGGGACTATGAAAGACGTATTTCAGCAAAGAGGCCACTAAAAAAGAAAACACTCGGGTGCAATGATTGAAAGAGAGAATTTATGCCCTCTTTGAAGCCAGGAAATTTACGTACGTACTGACCTAAAACATTATATTAACCTTTAAATTTTCTCAGGTTTAGCTATGTAAAAATGACTTATATCCGAACACTCCTGAAGTGCACCTAGGCTTTACATGAATTTCATCATCTTTATCTCAGTCCTTTTCTATCCGACGAGTGCAGAGATTGACAAAGGGTTTCCAGTTTTGTTGAGAGCCATCAACCTTGCTTGGACCAGCATTGCTCCTCTGCTTTCAACATTTTCCCTCAATTTATCGTATAAGAGGGACATTACTTTCCCATCCTTCCTCAGATAGGCCTTCAAAATCGTGAAAACGGCCAAAAGCCTAAACAGAGGAGATAAGCACACAATTTCTAATGCCCGGAAGAAGGCTTTTACTGAGAATGAAAGAACAACCAGTGAGAGCACACCCGAATGAACTGGCGGAAATATGTCCCTCCATAAGGTGGACACAAAAACCTGTGTTTTCACTTCATACCTGAAAAAGATGGCTGTATGCCACCGAAACTACCTTCCGCGAAAGTGGAACAGCGCGGAAGAGGTACCAAGAATACCTTCTCTGCGATTCATTATCTCTGTTGCTAAAGCTTAAAGTAATTTTACACCATTATTGCACGTTATGTGTAGTCATCACCAAGTTCAATTTCCCGTTTCTAAGTTCATTTGCATATACACTCATTTGTGATAGATGGTGCATTGTTGAGGTGGGAGAAAAAATATTCCATGGTGTCTACAGAAGGGGGTTATGGAAATGGTGGGGAAGGCCCCCTTCACACATACACCCACGCTTGGTAATGAAATTTTTATGCCGAATGATGACGCCGATGGGTAGACACTACAGGGTATAAAGTCAATCATTCAAATTTAACTCGTTTATACGATAACGCAGTATTATATGCTGTTACTCTTTTCAAGATGCTTGCCAAAATCACACAGCACTCTTTCGTGTGTATTGACACGCGTGTATATACCAGAGAGACAATTTTGAATAAAGGAAGAATTTATGACGCATAGATCTCGTCATAACTTTAACAGTGTAAAGTTTGAGTTTATTAATAATACTTATTGCATTTATTACTTGATCACAGTAGTATTTTCAACAGATGTGAAAAAACTCCAAGTAAATTGAAATTACATGGCAATCAAATTTTCTTAAACTGAGTTTTCATCAAATCGATCGAGTTCTGAGTAGCAGAATGAAGCATCCATAAAATTACTGGTGTAATACTCTTCGTAGAAGAGGTTAAATAAATTAATTGTTTTCTCGAATTTAGTTTTTGAAAAGGATTAAGCACTTAGCATATGAGGAAGACTAGCTGAGGCCACATCAATATTGTGTTTCAAATGCCTACTTAATTCACACAATTAGGACCTTATTAGTGATTATTTTTCTTCAATATTGCGTCCAGTCTTAGGCCAGCTAATAATTCCAGCGAAAATGTGTCAGGAACTGGTATTTGGCTCACCTTTGGAAGTTTAATCTAATTGCAATGGAAACGTTAGTAGTGTGTGGCACCTCCTGGAATACTATTAACACGTATACTATATGGGTGGAGCATGGGCCGATAATTAATAGAATTAGGTTTAGGTTTAAAGATTACTTTAAAGTGGTCTCTCGGATATTCATTCGGGATTGAGATTTATACCCCATATCATGGTGTTTTGGGTGGCGCTGATGTTGGCAGGGGATCCAGCTCTGGTTCAAAGCGCTCATCTTCCATTTTGGCCTATATTGGGTCTGAGCTACTATTAAATACTATCGTTTAATTTTTGTCTGACTAGATTTCTCGCATCAACCACTGTAAATGAAAGCACATGCATAAGAATAATCATCAGCAAAGTGGTCAAGGAGCCAATCCGTGTAAAAGATAAATTTAGGCAAAAATGTATTATTTAACGTTTTAAAATCATTAATATGTCGTTCAAAGATAGTTTAGTAGCGAAATCTTCTTCACGCGTGTAAAAATTACTATATATGACCTGTCTATGATTTTATTCACTTCCCTTTGATTCCCACAATTAAGATGACTCATTAGGCAGAATAGGCGATTAAAAATCAGATAGCAGAAAAGAGCAGTATTGTAATATTTTTATTAATGGCATGCATATTATTTGGGTCTATTCAATGGAAAATATATTGGTATATATATATATAAAATATTATGTAGTTGATTGAATAATGTTATAAATAGTTTATTGTGTTTCGCTTTGAGGATTTAATTTTTGTTACTCCTGTTACAGAACCATTGTAATATCCGTTAGAAAATTTAATCAAAATTTTCACAGTATCAACATGAAATATCACTTCTAATAATTGACTTAAAATAATATTAATATTACATATAATATGTAAACGTTATAATTACTAATCGAACTTTTTTAATTCAAGTACGACAACTAAACATACCAATCTTACAAGATCAATCCGTTTATTGTCTTTCTGGTGAAAAATAAATGCATAAATAATTTATAGAATATTTACATGCTCTCCGAGAATCATAAGCGCAACATACGTTACCTATCGATTGGCTGCAAGGCTTTTTAGCAATCCCTCCCCCTCTGTCTCTCTCCCTCCCCCTCTCTGCTCTCTCCCTTTCTCTCTGCTTTTGTCCCAGTCTAGTCTTTCTTCTTTTCCATTTCTTGTTCCATCTGTTATTTTTTTTCATTGTCTCTCCTTCTCTTCTGTGGTCTCTACAATGTTGTACGTCAAAGTGACGTCTGTAGAAGAAACTAATTTACGTAGTACCTCTTATATGAACACCCAAGCATAGGAACTTTTACGACAATTTTGCTTGAGTCTTACTTTATATAAGGAAATCATTTCTGTATTATTTTATATTTGTACCATATGACATACCTTCCTTGGTGCGACGAGAACTTTGTTTGCCTCTTTCCCCTCAAACGTATTATTTCGAACTTTCTCCCCTATCCTCTATCAAAACCCAAACCTAGTATTTATTATGTATGCCCTGTAATTATTTGTCTTATAATTTTATAATTATGTTCATTTTTAGGAATGTAAAACCACATCTCAAGTCGAAGTCAAAAAGTGTTTATTTCCACAGTTAAGTTTACCTAGATTAGGATGAAAAACGTAAAAAAACATAAATAACAGCAAATGAGATATAACAGCAATAATTGTGAGCCCCACTTTAGGCCTTAGCTTCTTCAGGGGATAGAAACAGTCACTCGATGATTTTAATAATGAGTGCGTTATCTGTGGCCATGGCATAATGTCGGCATTTATCCTTCCGGACGGTAGAAAATTTGCAATTATCGTATTCAGCCGACCGGTAATGAATAAATTAACTAATAATAAAAAAGGCAATATAGACTAAGTAACACATGAATATGAAAATATACTTTATCATAAAATATGTCTCTGCATTAGTTTCTAGGTTATAACAGAGAACACTGACATTTTTGTTCAACGTTGTGATGCCTAATTTAATTCCTTCAATAGTGATATTAACTTAAAGTGTTAGCTATTGTTGTTTAAGCGGAACCGTTATATTTAAGATGGGTGGAGTTGTAAACGCAGGTCATATGTTATCACTTGGGTTTATGAAGCGGAATTCTAAATTTAAGCGGACATTATGCGCACATACGTGCTTTTTCTCAGTAGGATGTCTTGATATTTATTTCCTATTTTTATAATTCTATGTAACGTATTTGGGGAATTCTATAAAGAAAAATTAACCCCTTCCAATCAGGACAAATTATTTTTCCTCTGGGGAATTTTGCACTTAGGTGCTCATACGGGTGACTCCGTAAAAGTGATACCGTGGTTAGACCCTTTAATTGCAAAATTTGTCGTGAAACGTATTATATGGCGTTTATAAGAAATTCTGTGGGTAGATTACCATTATTTTGAAACATATGTCAGGTTCCATTGGACTATGGTTAAAATTGCATTAAATTACGAAAAAACCAAATCGGTAAAGTAAAATTTTTTCCATATTGATCCATACATATTTCTAATAAGTACATGTACATAAAGTTTCACACAAATCTGTTAATAGGCGAAAATCGCTCCAACCGCCTTAAAGACATATTTTTGAACCCGGCTAACTCCCTCGTGCGGCTCCTAGGTCCCCAATTCGCCCTCCTCTGGTATCAGCTCCTCCTTTCACTCCGTCCCGTAAGTCCCCTCTGCTGCACTCAGATCACGTCTCCGGGCCCTCACTCCCACTAAACTCCTTCCACCCCCTTGCCCCGCACCATTCCTCCTATTGGCGACGCCCCCATTCGTCAACCCTTTTCGTCGTGCTTTGTGAGGGGTGGGGATAAAAAAATATATCGCCATCTTCCCTCGAACCGAACGGAGCGCCTGTTTGTCCTCAAAACGAGCTCTGTATTGTGGCTGGAATTGCAAACCTTTCATTCGCCAGCCGTCCTCCGGTGACAACTCTCTGCTTCCTTCCCCCACCTTACCGTCCCAACCCTCTAACCCTGCCTCTCGCAGTCGTCGCATGGGGCAGGCTACATTCCACGTCCGTCTACCATTCGCTCCACGGACCGACTTATCAAGAGGCCGCGTTGAAAGACGCCTTCGAGGCAAGGCGCCTCCTGCTCCTCTTCCTCCAAGAAGCTCGCGTTTATACCACCCCTTCTATCTCCCTCGCCCTTCTCTCTCGGATCCTGACAAATTCACTTCATTCATGCCGCAGCTCAAAAACTTCTCCAGAATCTCATCGATCATTTTTTTTGTGCCCGGTGAGAGCTAACAAATTTTTATTGGTAGTGATTCAATTTCGTATGAGGGACCCTGTACAAAGGTTTTGTCGAGTGGAACTGGTAGTGACAAGAACTTTTCTTAACTGCGGAATCAATCGCTGCCACATATACGCATTTTTTAAGTTTTAGGAGAGTTGCCGCATTTTTTTACAATTACATCCTTATAATTGCAAAAGCTGTGGCTAGGGAGGATATCCGCGGCTATTTTTTACGATATTAATTTAAAGCTCTTTGATTATCAACAGATGTAAGGAATACGTTGAGTAAATACTTGTTTTTTTCTCAAAACCTCAGGCAAAGAGTTTTCATCTATTGTCCAATTCCAAGATTAGATGACTGCTACCTTAAGCCTTTCTCTACCTAATGCTAGCTTCATTACTCCATGATAGTTTTTCTTGTGTACTTTTATCTTCATTCTGCCCATGTGATTATCTCTTGGCCTTCCTTGACTGTTCCCACTATTTTTCATTCAATTCGGTACATTAAAGACCCATTATGTCTCAGGGTGAGTCCATACCATCTGGCTCATATTTTCCGTCTCTTGTCTCATATGGTCCTTGTCTCTATTATTCATCCATATATTGATGCAATTATAATTTTCCTCACCTATTCGATCTTAAGCATCCTCTTCTTTGGTCGGTTTTTCGACGATCCATGCTTCCGATCCACGAAGATAGATCCGACAAGACATATAATACGAAATAAATGTTTAGTGATTGATAAAGCCTGTCAAACACATCATTCTTTGTCCGTTTATGTTGATTATTTTTTCTCTTTACTTTACATATATTATACAATTATACAATTGCTATGTAAAATCCGTGCTGGCACGGTTAATAAAAAATGGTTATGAGTTCAGCTGTCTTTTATGTTTTGCATCGTCCCAGAGCTCATTTCTCGGTTCAGTGCAATTGCGGTTTTAGTGCAGTTGCTTGCCGGAATGGTACGTTGACTTATTTCATGGCTCTCTACTTGGAGAGTTTGGTTCAAAATTCCGGCTATGCTTTTAGTTTTCTTTGGTCAACTATTTTCCAACTTGAGCGAAATGAGGACTTTCAAATTCTGTCAAATGGGTGTTTTTCTGTGTCATCCTTGCTGTGTTTGGTTCAGAAAAGTTTAAATCTTTAGACCAAACCTATATTTTCCCTTTTTACATGAATTTTAACATCTGACAAATTTCCATACTTTCTGTTATAAATTGTTGCTCTGTGATGGAAAGACTCACACGAAGAAATAGTAATAAATCCAACAGAATGTTAGCACGAATTAAAACCCTTTGGAGAGGTGACAGTCAATCACTTTTAGGAATAAAATGAACTACGAGTTTCAGAGTAGTCGGTGTCGAGGCAACAGTTCTATTTTCCCATTCCGTTGACTCGGGTTCAAAGTAAGGATCCAGGCAGTGGCGCACATTTTACAGAGAAAATCTGATCACTACTTGACTGCTTTGTGAGGAGCGTTTCAAATATCATATTTCGTCCGTCGCATAACGCTACAATTTGTGGTTTACTCGGCGGTTTTTTTTAGTGTAGGCTAATGCCTATGCTGAGTTAATCCTCCTCCAGTCTCCACAAAGAAACCTTCCATAGCAAAACCGACACCTCAACCAAAATGACGCAAATAATTTCACTTGTCCTGCTTCCTACTTGGAACCCCGATTGGATTATTTGGACTCCTGATAGTAGAAAGAGAAAATGGGGTCCTTCAATGTCAGTTTTTTTCCAGATTTGGAGTAATTTGTATTGACACAAAATTTTGGGTCAGTTTGGGTGCATCAGCAGTTCACTTAATGATATTCTTAGATATAATTTGTATGTCGATATGAAGACTAGGTAGCAAAGGTGGGGGTCTGATTTGCTTAAGCTGAAAGATAACAGGATCGAGACAGTGGCTCATTTTCGAGGGTCAATCTCAAGGCCAAAAGCAAATCTTTAGCTAACAGGCTTCAAATATCAAGGAAATAACAGGAAGTAGTATCGCTATAGAAAATATATGAATTTGGCTAGCATTAATTCTTCAGCAAAAGCAATGTTGGTGATTACATTTTATTGCAAAACTTCTAGAACATAAAATTTAATTCAAAGCCTTGAAAAATAGCTCAAGAGGAGAAGTTAAAAAATGGAATTAAATTACATTTCAAACGAAGGTTTACTTGAACATCAAAGAGGTTGCGTGAAGTAAAGCCCAAGGTAGATCATTATTAAGTAGATGAGTCCCTTGGGGTTCGATATTAATTCCATCCGCTGTTCCGTACTAATTAACAACAGCTTGTTGCCCAATAGGGGATGCCTTTACGCTCAAACGAGATATGAGGTCGCCAACCTCAAGGGACAAAGCGATGGAGCTTAAGAGAGAAATTTTTGATCGAACAGAGTGATAATTGGTTGAAAACTTTTTCACACATTTCAAACGGTGGGTCGGTTTCAGGGGATATTAAGCATTTCTCTCAAATCAGGGTCTTTGAAAACGTAAGTGCTTCCTGTTGTATCAAAACCTCTTAAATCTTCGTGCGGGTCAGCTGTGAATAATTATGCATAAATATTTCTTTGTAAGTATGTTTTGATTTTCCAAAATTTCATGATTATATTTTCTCTGTTGAAAATCTAAATAATGGAATTTTTATGGGAAAAAATATAATTTGGTGAAATTGAAGAATGACTACCATGGTAGTCTACATTTTTATATTTAGTGATATTTTATTTTACCATTCAGGCCATAAAAAGTATAAATATTTTTTTTAAATTACCGTACATATGAATTAGTCGTAATTATAATTCTGATCTAATATTACTTTTATCATGTTCATTTATTCACAAAATGGTATTTCATAGACCACTAAAAGATTACAAGCTGCAAGTGCGCTACTATTTTGTATCTGTTTTGTAGCACTCCCCGCCTTGTTAAGTCACTAAATGTAAGCCACTAAATGTAAGAAGCAGCCAGAAAGTCACAATGAAGCCATAAGAGTTTTAGCTTGAATTACCAAAGATATTGGAGGAATAACCTTCCTCAAGTATGGCAGAGACGATGTGTGGTAATTTCACTGGATTAAACTCAACATTATAATTTTTCCCTTTTTCTGTAACACCGTTTTTTGGTACACAGATGTGCTTTAAGAGGATTTTATTCATCGAAAGTGGAAGAGTCAGTAAGGTGCTTTCTGCGGTTTCGAGATGCTGAAAGTGCATGTGATCACTTGTGACCATTGCTACGCCGAACAACACAATAAAGTGCATAAGGCTGTATGTGTGAGATGACAGGTTTCCGGACGTAAAATTCTCTTTTAATCTCTTTGGCTCATAGAGTTATTCATTCGTGACACAATGTCTTCGGAAATATCGAGCATCTAAGAGTTTTATACTTGTATGAATTAGATTGTGATAGTGTCTGCTATACCATGTGCGTGTAAAAAGTGAATGATTAGTCTAAGAATGTGAATAATTCTAAATTTTCTGTGTAAATGAGTGTTATTAGCCATTTACTTATGCCCAATTTACAGTATTTTACGAAAACGCCTCTGTATAATGAATATTACCTATATAATTTTCGTAGTATAGGATGTCAATTATATTTGCATTCCTTAATTCGGAATTTTAACGTATATTTTGCTATCATTTATAAATTTAAAGAGGTAAAGAGTGGAAATTTGTACAATACTTGGATTTATCCATGGAAGTATTGTTAAAAATATATTTCAAAGTAAAATAGAAATTCATTTTTCCGAGTCATTTAAATAAGGCTTTATTTATTCCGTATGTAATGTAATAATGATAGCATTTCATTTCTAACATCAATTGGTCTTAACTAAATACACATTAGTAGGCGGATTCACGTACAGAGAAGTATGTGACAGTTTTTAATAGTTGCTTCACTGTCTTCTACATCTACATCTACATCTACGTAATACGAGCCACCACGAGGATGTGTGGCAGGGGGTGAAAATTACCAAACATGCACTATTGCCATGCAAGTAGGATATTTGGGGCAGACAAGTAGGATCTTAAGGGCTACCACATCCTAAAGTTGTATACTACCCTGCGATTGAGGCTATACCATTTATATTCTCTAGTATAAGACTAAGTGCTCTTAGTAGCCGACGAAGTAAGTTGCATACTTGCACGATTTACCTGAAATCAATGCATATCTTGGTCTTTAAGAGAACCAATAGTGTTGTATGCCCTCCATTTACTTCCATATCACGCTGACATAGTAAATTATACCAGAGGTGTAAGTCTTCACCATTACCAATCCAACCAACCTTAGCGTATAACTTTATTGAAATCATATTTGGTTTTCTTGTTTTAATTCCAAAAAATCTTCTATTGTGCCTTCATTATAAAATCCGTTACTCATCAAGCCCCCCATCCCCCCAACTAGTGCATCCTCTGGGACCTAATGAACCTTACTATATTTTACCCTGCAATTAACTGATCTATTTCCTGATTATACCTTATTCTCCATTCTCCTTGGTTGCATACTGGCCCATATATTATATGGAGGAACTGTCTTTCAAAGGTACTGAGATTTCTCTCGTCTGTTAGAGTCATTGTCCAGGTTTCTGATCCATATGTCACCACTGGCCGCACTAGTGTTATGTAAAGTTTCATCTTCAGAGTTTTACTTATTAATCTATTCCGTCTGAATAATTTTATATTTGCAAAGTAGGCTCTGTTTTTGGCCTCAATTTGGTCCTGGATGCACCTTTTCAGGTTATTGTCTCTGGTTTGGTCACATAAAATGCCAGGGGAGGAAATCCCAAAACGCACGCTAAAAGGAAGACTGCATAAAAGAAGAAGACAGGGAGGAAGAAGGGTCCTAAAATAGATAGATGGATCAAGTGCAGTATAACCTTAATAATATGGGAATCCGTGGATGGCTAGACATAACCTCCGACCGGAATGACTGGAGGGCAATAGTGCAGCAGGCCAAGGCCCACACAGGGCTGTAGAGTAGGGTGGACCGAGAAAAGGTTTTTTTTCCGGATCAAAATTTCCCTATGCGGGAAAGTTGTGTACTGATACCAGGATCCCGCATGCAAATTCTTTTCGAAATCGGATAATATTAACCACTGCCGCCCGAGCTCTAAAGTTTCAACTCTCAACACAAACAATTTTACCGACTCCGAGCATCACTTCAAATAGATCACTTTTGGGAGCCGTATTTGGGATTGATTAATATTTCTTGCGAATGAATTTCCTTTAGTAATGTCTCATCCTTCATTTAGATATAGATAATACTTTAAAACAGTTGAAAAAGTTTAACTTTCCAAAACTAACCACAATTATTATGAAGAATTTTATGCATGTGGAGCTATTGCCACAAAATATCAGTTTATCAACTTAGGATAAAGGCACAGCCTGATCATTAAGTATTTATTTTAGTAGCTCTTTGCTAGCTTCGTGGAGAAACTACCAAGAACTCACCACGAGGAGGTTGCTACTATCGAGTTCCACCCGTGCCCCCCAACCACCGTTCCATGGGGCATGTTTGTAGGTATATGGCTATCACTCGTTCTTATTATATCTTATACTGTGCTTTATTTTCAAATTTTGGTTGAATTTTTCGGTCTTTGATGCATGATAATGCCCATTCATGACTGCTTTCATGACTGCAATCGGATTTTGACGCCACCGTAATCATTTGTACCATCCTATCAACTGCTTGTGTGTGACATGGAAATGGGGGTATTTTAAACAAAGCTCCTTCCTTCAGAGTGTCTCCCAAATCTTTTCTTGTGATATCAGCTATTAAAGGTGGTTGAGTTACCTCAATTGTTTCTCAGTCAACTAAGGTGACGCAATCTTGTGCATCAAAATTAAAAGTTGGAAGTTCGAATTTCCTCAATTCCTTCTTCTGATTTTCTCTTGATTTTAATATTTTTTCGACGGCCATTGCACGCTTCGGTCTTCGCTCATCAGCTAGCATTGCAAGCAGAATATTCTCTGGGTGAGCAAAAAAGCATTTCCCTCAATGTTTGAGTAAAGGCGTAATTTGATGACACGATCCATATATTTCAAGAAATGTATCATATTCATGACATGCCTCGGACCTTCTGTGCATTGTGGTCTCAATTTTATCGCGGACCACATAGGAGCGTATAACTTCATCAAAAAAGTTGCCAATGTCATTAGTTCTTTTGAAGGAGTTTCGGTTGAAACATATAACCAAAGAATGCGATTTGCTGTTGTGGTCTACCTGGAATGAACCATTTTCCCCGGACTTCTCGCTGAAAGACTCTCCAGGCCTTCTCCTTTTGAAACAGCACGTGTCATATCATACAGGTATTTTTGGTCGATACTTAGGTCTTCTGTATTGATGATAGAAATTTTAACTAATTTTTGTGAATTTTACAACTGGCCTGCCGTCGTATTTGCTCAACGATTGACCAATTGGGCTAGAGTCAGCTTTAGGGCCAACAGTTGAGCCGTCAAGCATATTTAGCAATAATAATAATAAGGCGTCTTTATTGGGGCGAGATTGAGACTAAAGCAGCCCCTTCTTCCACCTAGCCCTAGTGCCTAAATGGAAGTTCATTGCAATCTAGTAGGCAAACAAACCAATGCAAAGGCCTTCCTACTGCCATTTCTGTTCTCCTGATTACCCCAGCATGCCTGCCGGTGTTTACCACGGTCCCATCACATCCCATTGCTCGCCCATTGAGATCGCTCCTTTTTTCTGTGAGAAAATTCATGATTGCATCCTTCAGCCCAACAGCTTTGCTTATGCTTGGATGCCCTAAGTAATGTGAACCAGGCTCTTCAACGAGAGTTTCATGCTTCTCTGCAACAGTTTTTTGCTTTGATTGATTGTATACGAATGTGGAGTCTTTTCTCCCGTCGAAGTAAAGAACTTGGAGCGTAGCATCTCCCACATTCCTCCGAAGAGAGGAACGCAATTTTTCTCGTTCCCTCCTAACCTTCTCCTTGTCTACAACCAGGAAATGGTCTCCTTGAGAAACCATCCCGATATCAACTAGAAGCGCGGATGCGAGTGCTGCAGCAGCTCGGTTCGATATACAGAATCTTTCACAGGCAGGCGCAAATCTAGACAAATTAAAATTATTTACACCCACCTTTTTTTCCAAAAAAACATCGTAATTCTTCATCTGCACACGTATCTTCACTTGACTCTTTCCAAATCTCAGAAACTTCTTGCTCAGGTAGCGTGGAACATTCTGATGATCTTTTTATTTCTAACATATTCCACTTACTCTTCCACTTGTTAGTTTCCTGGACATCAATGGCACCGATAGTCTTTTTTATCACTTATCTGGTCCTGAAGGAATTCACGTTCTAAAAATGGCACTTCGGTGGTATTATCACAAACACAATCAGTTCCACTAGAGCATTTACATGCCACAACATCAAAAAGCTGACACGTGTGACAAAGAAAGTCTTGCTTCAGATCAACGAAATTCTTCTAGTTGACAGATCGAAGAATATTGCGGTATTTTCCATGGTATTGAATGATTCGTCTCACATGTTGCCTATATCCGACAACTGGTATAGTGGATCTATTTCAGATGTCTTCAATGGCATAAGCCACCATCTCCGCGATTCCCGGCACAGATGTATCGGTATTTCCATGCTCGAAGTCGGTAAAATTTTTTGTGTTGTGGGGCTTGCCTATACTCTAAATTTGCTGTTTATTCTTAGGCATCGTATAAGCCATAGATTTCAGTGTTGTAATCTGGAAACATATCTATTGTTGATTGTTACCAATATTCCAGTATATGCAACAGATAATTCTCCATAACCGTTTGTTTCTCATTTCCACCTGAATTTTTGCAAAATTATAAAATTTAGAGCTTGGGCGGCAGTGGTTAATATTACCTGATTTCGAAAAAAATTTTGCATGCGAGATCCTGATATCAGTACACAACTTTCCCGCATAGGGCAACTTTCCCCAAAAAATATTTTTCGGCTCACCCTACTAATAAGCCACTTAGAAGAAGAAGACTCATCAAGTCAAAATTTTAACACATTAATTTATCTGTATAAAATTCAGATTTTCTTTGTACCAAATCAAAAGAAATACTTCATAAAAAGTGCCCAGCTGTGGCTGATGTTAAATATTATTAGAATGTTAATGCCGCAAAAGGACCTCTCCTCCTTTTTAAGCGCTGGTTATTTTTAATGTGTTTTTAATTGCATTGTACTAATAAAAAAAAATCACGACTGTTTGGAGTATAGATGGGTTGACTGGTAGATTGCTGGATGCACTTTGCAAGGATTAGGGCATTTTGGTAAATCATTTGGATAAATAGAACTTTAAGCGAAATCCCAGGTACAACTTTGGTGCCAGATTGGTGCGAGTGTTCTTTCCATACGAAAATTCGTAAATTCGTACCCTTTGGATCCTTTCGTATGGCAATATGCTCTGAATGCTTCCATTATAACCAAAGAAATGCTCCTCTTAACCACCGAGTGCAAAGTGTGCAAATGACATCCGCTTTCCATACCCTCCCCACCCAGCTCTTTACTATTGCAAATCGCTTTCCATTGCACGTTTCGGTAAACAAACCATTTGCTACCTGCCCCTTTGTATTTCTGGGAAAATAAGGAGATTTTCGTAAGGGCCAAAAGCTCCAGGGTGTCGACCGTAGTCTTTTTGCTCACACCCCCTTCAATTTCCTCATATCCTTCTCCCCCCCTATCCTGCCCAACCCAGACTACGCCCCGTCCCCCTCCGCACCGAAAAGCTTTATACTGCTCGGAAGACTCAGTAGTTTGCCCACCTGTCTCATTGTTCGACGTGAAATCAAAGCAAGGGTCAGTGGGAAAGAAGAAAAGCCGAAGGTAAAGGGGATCTGTTGGTAAAGGGGCGGTGTTGGAGGAATAAGCGGCCGCGCTACCCTCCTGGAGAGTAAACGACTTGGAAAAGGAAATCGATTGCCAGAGAATTGTTTATTTTTTCCTTTCCAGTCTGATGTTTTTTTATTATAAGGACAGTGCGCGCGTCAAGGAAAATGATATCGACCCGCAGGAGTTGTCCGAAGAAGCCGAAGCTAAAATGGGAAGCCGGGGAAAAGGAGAGCAATAGTTCAAACTTTAAAGTGCAAAATTATCGCAATTAGGTATTATTGCGGTGATATCCGTAGGATTTATTGCTTGAAAAGGGAGTCTTCGTTGAAGAACATAGGGTGAGCTCAATAACGTGGCTTAGCACCATTATATGTTCTCTGAAGATAACACGGATTGATTGTTATGAGAAATAGGGTACAAAAATATTAGACTTGAATGAAACGATCATTTACACACTAGCCGTTAGCGCATTAGATGTGTTGTATCATTTCATTTCATCCAAATGTTTACCCCTTTTCAGCTCTTAGATTAAGTGAAATGGTTTTAAAATATATTGGGAAAGCACTGCAAGCGTTACCGTTGACCAAAACACTCGAATGCTGGTCACCAAGCAGCCGAGTCAGTTTCTTTTCCATTAATTGCCTTTGGCTTTGAGGTAAGATTAGATAATAAAATGAATACATCGGGAAAAATCCTAATCTTTTAGTATCTCAGAGAAGAACCGATGATTATTAGCTTTTATCGTGCATTACATTTAAGAAATTTAACGATTTTTGTTTCGAAAATATTTTTAAGAAAAATTAACCGCATTTTTGTAGCTCTGGAACAACACAATTGAATAATACTTGCTTTTAATGAAGACGTAATGGACTTAAAATTTTAATAAAATTCTATTTTAGGACGAATTGAAGCCATTGTTATAAGATCATTGCAATATATCATTACGAATAAATTAGGAAGGCCTAAGGCGGGAGGGATTCGGATTTGAGCATTTCCGGAGACGCCGTGAATTCTAAATAGCAACCCAAGGTCTGAACCGATGTGGAGTCACAGGAGAACAGGGAACAAAAAGACCGCTCCAGAATGACCACTGCCGGCTACTTGGGTTGCGAGGGAAAATGGTCAAGGGCTTTGATTCTGGATTAGCGACCTTCCAGGAGGGTGACACTTAATTGATGACATTATCCTCGGGAGTGGTTCGGCTATATTCCAGAAACACAAGCAGTTGGTGAGTTTTGCCGGCAAGGAAAAAGTTATCCCCCGTTTTATTCCACGAAAGAGCTCCATCTGATGGAGGAGAAGAGAAGAAGGAGACGCTAACCCGGACTTAACATTAATGGTTGGTGGGAGAATACATGGCAAGTTAAAAAAAGGGTAAAACTTAGGCAAGCAAATTGACAAATGTTACACGCGTAGGTTGCTAAAGGAGGAGAGGAAAAAATAAATGCATAAAACGATCCCGGAAGAGAAGTGAACCTACTCATTCTGAGCAAGTGTGATGTCAGTTGCATGGTACGATGAGCAAAAGGCCCGCCTACTGAAGGGGTATGTTGGGGGTGAAAGGCAAGTCCCTGGAGGGAATGAAGCAGCTAGAGACGTAGAGGAGAGTGGAAAAAAGAGGGAAGAGTTAAGAGAGGAGAAGACGGGGAGACGGAGGAAGGGGTGGAAGAGAGGTAGGCGCGTGAGAGGGAGAGAGAAAAAGAGAGGATGGGAGAGTGGCGAAATACTGCTTGCCAAGTACAAAGAAGGCCGGATCGGTTGGGGCGGGTTGGGTGTTTGCCGAAAGGTGGATGGGAAACGTCGCGGGGAAAGGTGTAGAGGGGAGGGTCGAAGAAGAAGGGGTGGATTCGGAGGAGAGGCCGTGTGGATATGAGGAAGAAGGGGCGAAGGAGAGTGACAGGGATATTTCGCTGCGGAAGGAGGAGTGGTACTGGAGGGGAGAAGATTTGGGGGAGGTGGGGAGTTGGAGAGGTGGGAGCTGGGATTTTGTAGTGTGCAGAGAGCATTCGAGGATGAGGGGGTGTGACTGGGTGGGCAAGGGAGGGGGGGTCGGGAAGGGGGTGGCGAGCGGGAATGATTGATGAGCGTGAGGTAGAGAGGTGCCGGGGGAGTGGGAGGGGATATGGGGACGAGGGGAGGAGGAGGAAATGGGTCGGCGTGGGAGAAGGAGAGCGGGTATGAGACAGGTGGACAAATACTTTGGAGAAGTGGTTCGGAGAGGACACACGCACACAGGAGGCCTCTTCTGTTTGGACGGATTAATGCCCGAGGCGTTTGAGGAGGGGGTGGGGTGGACGGAGATGACGGATGGAGAGGAGAGTGAGATAGGAGATGAAGGGAAGAGCGAGAAAGAGAAAGGGGAAGGCAGTTAAGAGGGCCGGGTGTACGTTGGACTGAGGCCAAAAAGGACCAAAAAATGAAATCGCTTGAGCCGAAGCATGATAGGTACAGAAAATGGAGCCGAATACTGTAAGCCATTTCTTCCATTTTCGTAGATGGTACAATATTCGCGTTTTGCAAGTACTAGCTAATTTAAACTTCAAATTCACCTGGGTATAATGCCAAGCAAGATACAGAAATGGGTGGTCCAAAAATATCACGTTTATTCACATGCGATAAGAACGAGACTAGCCATTTCAGATCAAGCCCTACTATAACGTAAAATTAAGTAAACTCATTTGCCATTAAAAAAAAATGAATTGTTTCATTTAAGGCTCTTTGATTTTAAGTTCTAAACAGCTGTGGTCATCAATACATGTTCGGATTACAAGCGTGTGAAAACAATTTTGCGTGACTTAGTTCAGGTAACCATACCCTCCAAGTACTTAAATACTATTTTTTTAAATTTCTATATGGTTTTTGTGCAATTTTCAATGGAAATACGAGATTTTTATTTGATTCTTGGCTTCAGATATATAGTCTTACTCAAAGCCTTACAAAAAAATGTAAAAGCTAATTCTTTAGTTCACAAGGTCTAGTTTTATTTTCTCACGCCAATGTGTGTAAATACACGACATGCCATGTGTGTAAAATGCACGACATTTTTCATGGACTTATCATCATGCATTTATTATTAGGTTTTTTGGGTAATAGCCATATTTTTTCTTGTGGTTTGTTACTTTACTAAAAAGTACCTCACGTGCATATGAAAATTACTATTGACAACAATGGTACTTACTATACATTGAATATTAAACACTCAACTTCTGTAAAGAAAAGTCAAAAAAGTGCTTAAGAAGTACAGAGTATTATATACGTAATATGCCTTCATACTGGCCAGTGTAAAATTTACTCTGAATCATAATTTGTAAGACGGAAAAAGTTCTTATTTTGTTGTTCTTCTATTGTTGGTAGTTTTTCTGGAAGCATATATGCATTATTATGAGTCCAACACTAACTGTCACCTGCGTCAGCCTCTAATACTTTGATAGAAGTCTTCTTTTGGTGATCCTCACCCTCAGTGTTTCGCAAGTTAAATTGTTTTGCCGGCAACCAATTTCATTTCATTCATTATTCGTTAATAGCACCAAACGATATGACTTCCAATCATCGGTTTCCTACTTCTTTCATTACTGTCTATCAGTTAATTGTCATTTATGAGCATATTCCATTAAACTAGCAGTTTCCACGAGTAGGAAAATCCCAATCTATATGGAAATATAAATTTTTTAACGACCAATTTGTATATTTATGTATTTAAAACGTCGAATAATCAAAATAATTTTTAATAATTTAATTTAAAAAACATTTTGTTAATACAATTCAATGAATTTGGATAAATTGTAATAACCATTCATAATGTATACACCCATCAAATACAGACTAAGAGTATTTTTCATTTTGTTCGCAAAAACTTAAAACTTTCATAGTAAAAATCACCTCTTATTGAAATGGTAAAACCATCCTATATGTTGTTTAACTCTGAGAGAACGTAATGATTAATTGAATGGCAGTAATAAATGGTCACCCGATATGTTTCCTTTCTTGACACTGTTCATTGCCATCTACTTTGATTAGACTATCTATACCTGATACAATATTTTCATCATTCCCCAATGAGAGGAAAATGATATAAGAGAGAAGATTCACTAGAGACGAATTAATATTTATGTAGATGAAATATTATTACTTTGACTATTCAGTGATATGTCTAGCTCCTTTATTGTCTTAATAATGTGTAGTAAGCTTGTCATTAAATGCAAAGAGCTTTTTGTCTATGTATTTTCTGTATTTTGCAGTAAAAAGCCAGTCATTGGTGGCATCTATAGTATGGGGAGAAAAAATATATTAACTTCAAAACCATTATTATAATCATAATTAAATTTTATTCACCATTAGAGAAAAATATTCTATTCTTTTTGGTAACTGTTGCAAGAAATATTCTGGTCGATTTGCAAATGTAATAGTAAGACAATTTCTTTAACACAAAATCCTGCACCATTCACAAAAAACTAATTATATTTTACTGAATTTAAAGAGTGAGGGATTTAAGAAAGAATCAAAAATGGTAAATTTACCTTATTATTTTGAACACATTAACTGGGAGTAATAAACATTTGTTTGTATCACAATTTAGGGCAAATGAAGTTCTTGTAGTTGGCATTTAAAATAATTCGCTACTTGTTTGTGTTATTTTTTGGATTCCTCTCTGAAACCAGTTTTCCATCTCTATTTTACTTTTAATCACATTAGTGTGAAATTTTGTTTATTCCTTCAAAGTACCTTCGTACTATCTTTGCTATTTACCCTGTATCTTATAATCTGTCTATATCTAACATTAGAGCATAATATTCGATCTATCTCTAGCTTCTTCAATTGTGGTTACGGAACGACCACATTTCTCCAATGTTTGAGAACTGAATGGTATTAATGGTTTCATAATTGAAAGGTTGCGTTTAGTATCATCCTCTACTTAGCTTTCAGTAATTCTCATTAATTGCCTCATTATTTGAACATTCAGTCAATGAAATCGACGAACATATAAAAAGTATGTTTTTATGGTTTAAAGCAATTTTATGTCTTTGCTCAGTTGCCCCTATTGCGACTAACTCTCCCACAGCCTCAAATCCTACGTCGTTCTCGCTACTCTATATCACATCTTTCACTACATACGCATAATTCAGAGACTTCTTGCAATCGCTAAAACGTCCTCATGCTGAACTCGCCTTGTTCGCTCTGTTAGATGAAGAGGCATCGTGGATAATTTGAGAGACTTGAAGTACAAGCTAAATATAAGCACTTGCTAATTAGAGTCGGGTGGAAGCACGTTTTGCTCGTAAATTAATTCCTCCTCTTAATTTTGTGCCACATGATTCAATTTGCTTCGTTGTGATAACTTACCCACTCTCTGAATTTTTCAAAGTAATAATGGGACCGGAAAAATGAAAAATGGCGAACTTCGAGGAAAAAAGAAGGTACGACAAAACTTGCTCGTATCGCCTTAGAATAATGCAAATGGCAAAAGTGAAATTTGCAAAGAAATTGCACAATTTTATAAGGCTCCGCGCGTTATTCTTCCTTCGCGGATATCGGCAATTGCTTGTTTCCAGGACGCATGTTTGCAGTGAGGGAATTAAGCACACACCGCATGCCAACTCGGGAGCGGCAAGGGAAATTGCGATGGAAGGCAAGTCTGAGATTATGCATGGTTTAATCTGAACCTCGAGGGCATTTAGGAAGCTGCTTGAAGGCGACAGTATCGACTATACATGAGTGCATGCATGCATGCCTTTCACGACGTTTCGCAGTCAAAGGATCCAAGATATTGCCTTTCGGCCTGGATAAGTTTGTTGTAAGTTAATTTTCTTCCACTGTACGAGGAAAATGCATGAAAAAGTAATTATATCGATGAAAATACCTATACTACTCGAATAGTGTGTAAGAAAGTTGTAGCTTATAGAGTCTAGGATTCAATGTATTTTATAGAGTGATAAACATAATTTCATGACCTGAGTTTAACGTTGTACATCTTCTTTAAGGTGAATATCATGTTAAACATTGTAACTCGGGACGTGATAAAAAGTTTTGCCGTCCATGGAAAATTTCGCTTAATCTGAGCTATGTACAACAAAAAAAATGCTCCAAAATATCGTCAGATGTGTAGAATTAAAAAAATAGCTCCTTATTGCGATTTGTTAAATATGATTTTATTGTCACCTTCAGTGATGCTCAAGTCATTATTTTACGATACCATGGAGGAAAGATATATTCCACAAGATGGTACTTAGAAGTAAGATTCTTTTACTTTGATCCACATAAAGAGTCCCAAAACTAAAAAAAAATATTAATCAAATTTGATTATTATTAGAGGAAATCCTCGATTTGACAAACCAAATTAAAATTGTTATAAGAATACATTAAGCATATTTGCTGTATGCGCTTAATTATAATGTGGAACCGAAAAATCGAAGTATGACTATCTGTTCTTTTTCACTTACTTTTCTACATAATATGCGTAAGAAATTAGGCATAGACCTTAAATGAGTTATTTGATCAAAAATATTTTTTTTAATCAAGCAATAATGATAAATTTCATTACACAGGCGTGTCCATTAGTCCTGAGAGAACCGCTTCTTAATTGTTTCATGTTAATAACTTGTTTGGCATTACTATATTTAAAAATATTTGCTGAATAATACTCGCATTGTATTTCAGACATATCATTAATGCCTTGTTATACCATTTGAAATTTTTGTCAGTTGCATAAAGCATTCGAATGTCTGGCATTTCGTGGCGCGGGATCATGTACCTGTTCTTGGGTGTTACACGTACGTCGACACTCGTATTAAAATAACTATTCTGAAATTTCAGACAAACGTAAGTACTCTTTTTAATGGGACAGGATTTGGCTTCAAAAATGCATTTATCAGAAGAAAGTCAGGGAAAAAATATTAGTATGACATTTGTCGGAGGTTTTTAATCTGACTTTTACATTACGCTTTTCATAAAAGTGGAGAAATTCGATACAATTGGGTGGTTGTTTTTGAGTTATTAATTTCTAGTTTCTTATGTTAACTACTGCATGGGGTATTACAATCTTTAAGTGTCTAAAATAGGAGACTGAAGATTGCATTCGGTTATGAAATAAGTTAGTTTCTATAAATACCTATTACGCAATTTTCGAATATTTATCCATGATTCTGGATGATCAAAATGTAAGGATTTTAAGTAGCTTACCCTTAAGATGACCTAGCTGTGAACAATATTTGCAAATGCGCATGTCTCTATCCCCCTCCTTTTAATTTCCTCCAACCTCAGGCGCACAGGAGATGAGAGGAGCTTCTAAATATGCGTGTAAAATGTTTGTGCGTTAAGGGATGAAGGCAGTAGGGGAATTGAATAAAGAAAAAAATCAGCAGCCTCGGGATCCAGGAATCTCTGAATTGCGACCGCAGACTCTGATCCTCCGTAAGGTTAGACCGCAGACGGCGGGGCTGAGTGTGGAAAGAGGGAGAGGGAAAAAGGGAGAGGAAAGTGGGAAAGAGGAGATGGGATGTGATGTGAAGGAGGGAAGGGGAGTGGAATTGTGGGAAAGAGAGAATTGGAATGTGCACGGGAGAAGGGGAAGGACTCGTTCTGTGGAAGGGATAAAGGTGGAAGATGGAGCGGGGAGCTTTCAGAATGGAGAGAAAAGGAGTGGAGCGACGATGAAGAGTATTTTGAGAGTAGTGTGAGGATTTTACCGGTAAGGCTGGGTGAGGTGAGGCAGATTCGAGTGGAAGGGGTGTTTTTTTGAAAGGCACAAGGGGTGACGTCGTGAATGTGAGGGGATGGAGGAGGAAGGGGATGAGGAGGAGGTTTAGGAGCGAATCGATGGTTGGGTGTGTAGATGGGAAGTGGAGAGGGGGGTTGGCGGGCTACGACGAGGATGAATTATGCAGTGCCCGTAATACGATTTTAAATTGAATTTATATTTGCTTGAGCTCGCTTCCACTGGGAAAGAGATCCGCCGACGTATCCCGGTCTCATCCCCGGTCGCTCTTCATCTTTTATCCTTCATCCTCCGAGCCGAAAAAAGAAAAGCGAAAATAAAGGAAGAAAATTTGGAGCACTTTCGTGCTATTTAAGACGTGGGTTGGGCTCTAAGTGTGTGTATGTGTGTCTTTGTATGTTTGAACTCACCCCTTTTCCTCGGTCTTACCCGTGTTTCTTTATCCCCTCCGACCAGCAAAGCCTTTAACCTCTCCGCCTTGGGTTCTCACCTATTCTGTTCTGATACACCCCTTCCTCCCCGCATTTTTATTCTTTACTTCACTAGCTGCTGTCGCCTCCTCTGGTTCATTCAGTTCCTTCGACAACCTGGCAAAATCGGCAGTTTGCTCGAGCATGAAGGAGAGTTCTATACGTTTAGAGATGCAGTACTATGCTGCCTTTACTCTCTGAGATACCTGAACCCCACCCGCGCACCTCTCTCTTTCGTCCGTGAGCAAAGGGAGAAAGAGAAGGCCTTTCAGTATTGCTAACGCTTCGATATACGTTCCCTTCTTGATTATTCTCCAAGCACTGCGGGAAATTAACAAAGCGTTGGCCTGTGACTTAGTTTATGCTTCATTTTCATGGATATGAAATACTATGCGACTCTTAGTTTTAAGTCTTCTTTGAGAAATTGCTTTCCCCTTTCAAAATTTTATGAGACACTGCACCGCTACAAAAATTACAAACGTTCAAAAGGCACTGACATCACGTACAATTATAAACAGATTTTTGTAAAATTTTAAAATAATGTCTTTTTTTTCTATTTTCTATTTCTGTATTTGATATTTTTCTAGATTTAAAATTGCTGCTAGCTTTTCTTGGGAATGGAGCACTATTATCCATTGTGACTATTGTATCTCGTATATCTAGTTGTGCAAAATTGGTTGGTTAACAGTAATTCAGTGCATGTAAGAGAAAGTTACTTTTACACTATAGTGCAACTTGGTGAATAATAACACCCTGTCAAACTCCCTTCTGGTGGCTTTTAGGGAAATATGTAAATGTAGACCATTAACTCAAAGCTTATTTTTTCAAATTAATGTGCTTATTTAGGAAAACTGCATTTAGATAACTGTCGAAAAATATATTTTAATCATTTGGCAGCATATTCCGAAGAAAGTTTTTAAATATATTCCGTGTAAAGAGCTTGGTTCATGATATTATATGGTGTTTACAATCTATGAGTTGCGTAGTTTACCTCAATGGTCTTAAGGTATTTTTGGACTGTCAACCGATATTATTGCAAGAGGATATATCACAACCCATTCCTTTTCCACCCAAGTGCATAGTTATAGTCCATGGTTTATTTCCTTGAGAGCGTTTTGCATATATTTTCGAACAAACCGGCTAAGTAGTCTTTAAAGGATCAAGACGAAAAGCACTAGTCCGGAGGTCAATTGTGCATATTTCCTCTATATGCTCTCATACTGCAATTCAACTTTTAATGGAGGGTAAGAGGAGAATAGAAAAGAGTAGTGAAAAAATAAAATTAAGACCCAAAAATTTAGTACCATCGATTATTAATTATATAAGAAATGACTTGTCAGCCTCTGGTGAAGGAGATCAAACCTAGATGTGAATGAAAAGGCAAGAAAATTGAGATCTCTCATGTCAGGCCTTACGCTCAAAATAATTCATAACATGTAAAGATAAATATCTCTGAAGTAATACTGAGCGCCGTTTGTAGAGCCATGAAGAGATGAGTATGAGATTGCGAGGAGTAAATTAAAGGATGAATCTCTTGAATTTCAGCGTAGCAAATTCCATAGAGGATTAGAATAGACAGGAAGATCTTATCCAAAAGTATTCTTTCGATGGGAAGTCCACGATTATTTTTAAATTACAAACACATTATTTTGGGGACCGTTCATTTAAAAGGTAAAAATTGAGTATATTTGTTCCAAATTTCACCAAGAGTTGAATTGTTTGATTCCTCAGTTTTTGGTCATGCCTGTCAATCCTCCGACTTCTTTCGAAATAGCACTCATCCTTTATATCTCATTTACCTCCTATTCACCTCATCCAGACAGGGATTAAAAGTCTTTATCATCACATTGCCTCATCTTAGCGCTCAAAGTTTATTACAAATTCGTGGTACATGGGTATTACCACTCCGCTTGCACTTCACAAACGCAAACATCTTAAGTATTCAAGGTAAGAACTGTAGCTACTAATGTATTTTCGAATTGCTGAGGCAAGAATTGCCCTAATGTTTGCTTAGAGACAGAATTTCCCACGGTATAAAGGAGATTAGGTCTGGAACTGAGATTAAAAAATAAAAATTACAAGTCAGTATGATCCTGCGTTTATAATTCTCTAATACTCTTTTCTTACACTCTCCCAGGCAAAGCTACCCTTGCCGGTTGAGATCTTGATAAAAATATTACCCATTTATCGCTTCAATCAACCCTTGAAATAATGCGAAGTAGGAATTAAGTAACTTTCTCGAATTTAACCCTGAGTCTCACTTGATCCTGGAATTTTAAGTGACCTCAGACATGCATGTGTCTTGCGAGTCTCTAGCGAGTCTCTAGCAGCTCCCAAACTAACACTTTCATCATCATTGCTTTCGGCTTCCCTTTAAAGCGTGGTAAATATTTGCATCGTTCATATGATTTTAGCTTACGATCAAACTAGGATAAGCATGATTCATACGAGACTACCAGGAGTACGACACAGCGCTTATTTGTGTAAGCATTTGTTTTGACAATCCCCCCACAGCATTCTTTTATCTGACGATTTAGCTCTACAACAAACGGTGAGTTGGCTGAAACCAAAGACAAAGTTGACCTAGCAAATAGGCTCTTCAATGAATGATTTGGACTTAGCAAATTTGCTCATTAAGCACGCATGATGCCTTAATTGTTGCTTTCCTTGTAATATATGGTCTATATACTTCCAATTAGTGTATTTTACACATTGAGAATTTACAGCCGTTAACGCAGATATTCCTTATAAGTACATTTAGCCAAATCTTCTAGGTGTTCAGTTTCCTTACACGCTTAGCCTTTGATTGAGTGTGAAGTCACTCTCTTTCCAGAATTAAACTAATTTTTTATTTAAGTGTATAATGAACTTTTCCGCATCGGTGTCTATTAATTTGGGTTTATGTTTTGGGCTGGATGAGCAGACTAGTTATTGAAGACTTACCGGACAAGCGTTGCAACGTCAGCATTCGGCAAGCTAAGGTCATTTTTCAGTAATTCAGCCTGTCCCAATCACGTGGGTGTCTAGGAGTGAATTATTAGAGCACGTTTCATCAGAAATAGTAGAAGGAGTCATCTCATAAGGTTACTAATGAGAAAGCTTATCCATATGTCACACTCACCTTTACATTTCATCATTGTTCTCATTCTTACTCTCTGCATCTCAGAACTTAGTTTTTTGGCCTTTCTTTGAAAGTAATGATACTTCTTTCACGCGGTAAACTCATGTAACCAGAGTGGCTTTATTTCTCGTGCTGAATTTACTTATTAATCACATACTACTTTCTGACTCCTTCATGCACGGAGAAAATCAGGTCAAGAGGCGAGGTTGGTGATGCAAGCGGTGCCGGAATTTATTTTTCCAGAGTGAAGCTCATTGTGTCCTGAAGATGGCGGGCACTCGCGAGGAAAAAGGAAAAGTGGATCAGAGAGTGAAAAAAGGAAATTATAAGTACTACCTTGGCGTAAAAATGTTATTCGCAAATGAATAAGATCGCATTTTCTAACCTCTAAAGGACACAATTATTATTATAAGGCGAAATATGTTACAGAATGCATAATCTTAGTTATCCAATAATCTGCCAATTGATCTTGCGTTTTACAGACAGGCTCGGCATCCTCTACCATTTTATGGATATAAATTGGTGCATTAATTCCTTCTCTTCCCTATAAATTTTTAAATGTAATTCTCCGCACTGTAAATGTTATTTGTTTTCGTATATCGTATCCAAATTGCCGATACAGTGTTATCTAACCTTAGAAGCTCCTGCATTGCTTCAAAACTATTGACTTAAATCAGCCTTTCACCCGGAAATAACCTCCTGCAAAATGTCACATATTACTATACGATATAACACTAATGTAAGTTTTAATTGCACTCAATGGCGAGGTCATTGAGGGCCTAAAACTCTGCCCAGAGTCCACAGAGAGTGATTGAGTGACTCTCTTTCCGTCGGTTCGTCAGGGTGTGGCAAAAGGGTTCAAGTATTGGTGTAATGTGAGTGGAGGGAGATGGGATGGGCTCGAAATTGGCTCGGAGAAGGAGGTTGGAGGGAGGGAGGCTGTAGGGAGGACGGAGGTTGCCAAGGAGACGGATCCGGGAGATCAGCGGCGTGCTAAAGGCATCGCAGGAAATTGAGGACTTTCGAGGAAACTCATTTATTTTTTTCCCTCGTTTTCCTTTTTATTTTATACTCCCCACCGCGGTTTCCCGAGGAATGAGGGCGGCGTGGATATTTGAGGCAAGTGCGGAGGTGGGTGAGTTGAGAGGAGAGGAGACCGTTAGTGGAGGGGGCGGCGGCGGATGCTCATGCAAATAAGAGCAGTTGGTGGGAGAGGGACATTAGGTCGCGAGGGAAGGAAGGGGTGATGGGAGCGGAAGGGGAACGTGAACATGGGGAATGCGGATTTTCCCAGTGGCTTCATTCGACCTTTTTACGTGTTATTCAAAGAGCCGTGGATTCGGGCAGTTGCGGGGGTGGGCCACGTTGGGTCGACTGAACGGGCTAGTAATCACGCGCCATCAACATCTGAAACAAGGGCGCATTAGGGCCGTGAAGACACTCATGAGATAGAGGGCATCTATTGCATGTTTTGGGAAGCTTTTTTCCAGAATTCTCTCCCTTTTTTGTTTGATAGCGATTCAGGCCTTGTAATTATCTCTATCGTCACTACAATCATGCAAATATTTGCCTTTTTACGTCCACTTATGGCAAAATCTCCCCCTAGGGGCAATTGACGTCAAATGCATATCGAATAATGGCACCGTAAGTTTCATTCTCTTGTTGATTGTTAAGTCATCTACTTATATGTGACAATTTTCTTGTACCAATACTTTTTAAATTATAACATTATCAAGAGAAAGCCCGATTCATTTAATTATGAGAGCAATATTACTAGCGATAAAAGATCCAGGGTTCTGTAGGGCTAATCGTTTCCCTATAACAGCGTCGTATATCTGAAATGGCAGCATATGCATTCACACGAATCGCATTGAAGTATCTGCAGGAAAAAATCGGATGTGTTTGTTTATAAATTTTGTATTTAAGAGCAGATCTTATAAATAGGATTACTATTTGTAAAATGTCGAAAAAAGCTTTTTTACTTTGTGCCGTGGTAATGTGATAGGCACTTCTAACTCTGTGTCAATGTGCTATGAATCCTATTTTATTTCCTCTATTACATATTTATTCTCTTTGCTGATCCTAAGTGTAAAATGAAAAACTAACTTATGACATTTTTCGAGGACTTTGATCTATCGATATATTTGCATGATCACCAGCTCAGTTGGTAACTGTCGTGCCAATCGAGAGAATTTCTTGCAAGAGATCAGCATTCAACCTATTAGGGTTATAATTAGTAATCAGGGAGTGAGTATCCTATTTTTATAAACAAATGTTCAGTTTTATTCTGCAATGGAATTAAGAATTTCCAAAAAAATTATTTCACCGTAAATTTTAATGGCTAGCAAATTGCACCATTTGATACCTTTCAGCAAAATGAATAGTAGTGAAAAAACTCATCGTATTTGCCGTTTTAGAAATTGATTATGTCGAAGTCCAAACAGAGATATCCAACAAAACAGATACTGGTGTATCATTCAGGCATCTGTTGGTGGCGTGAAAAAAAGCGGAAACATTATAAACGAACCTATGTGAGAATTTTTTGCATGTCTATGTCCAAAAATCATATTACTCACATCGAATTGCTTTCCAAGTGTACCTCACGTAAAATGTTAATTAGAAAGACATTTCAATTAAAAAGTTTCGCAAAAAATTATTATGGTGGGGAACAACTTTGTATTTTTATAGAGAAAAATCCAAACTCTTTTAGAGAACAATCTAAACTCCATAGGATGCACACAAGGTTAAGCACACAGTAATTTGTAATGGAATGTTTGTTAGTGTTTCTTTAAACTGTTTTTATTTGTCAAAAATGAACAATTTATAATTTTTACGACAAATTGTACCATAAATTTCAAATTTTTATATTTTTCTCTTCTTCTTCCTCCCTACTTCCTACATGCCGACTACCTAACACCTTTCCCTCGCAAATGACAGCGCCTATCCATCCTTTTCAGCTTCTTTCTTCAATCTCTCTTTCCCTAATTGCCATTTCTATCAATGGTCTCCTCTTCCTGGAAATGGAAATTTTTAGCTATTAGTCATCTTAAACAAAATGATATGTATATTTATTAAAACTATGCCAATGAAGGTGGTATTGCTTTGCAGAGACACAAATTTTCTAGTTCCTCCCCACTTCCCTTGAACGTCGGGACGACGGATTTCTAGTAATGTAAGGCTTTTTTTGGTCGCGAGTGTTAGGGATTTTCAATACTTCCAAGCTTGCATTAATTTTTACGGGTCCAGCAGCCCTTCCCCCAAGATAATAAATATTTACGTTTCTTGGTTCTCTGTGAAATGACTTCACTGGTGGATTTAAAAAATGAAAAAGAGGCTCGAAATAACGAAACTTACTCGCTGGATGAAGAGCTTGCCGGAGGGAGTTTGATATGCATTTGGGGAGGAGAGTGACTGGTATGGAAGGAGAGATGAGGGAGAATTTTAAAAGCGGGCTAAAGAAGGAGAGATGTTGAGAATGTGGGGATTGAGGATTGACTCACGGCGAGCGCGGAGGGTTAGAGAAAAGGGGGTGAGAAGAACAAAAAGAGAGGGAGAGAGAGGGAGGTGGCAGGAATTGGGGGAAGCAAGAAAGAGACGTGAACTAAATGAGAGAGACAAAGGGGAAAAACAAAATACTCGTGAGTACATCACCACGCAGCTGCCATACGAAAGTTGATAAGGTTATCAGAGTGCTATTTCTTAGTTGCAGCACAGAGTAGTATCATATGCATAGATTAAAATTAAAGTAGAACCTGACCAAATGAGTGCAATTGAATGATAACAAAACCTTTAGATTTTCCTAAGAATTCCTTTTTTTGAGTAAAATACTTACTTATAGTCAATTTACCCATCATTCAAGAGCACTTAATGATCCATTAAGCCTGTCGGAGTGCTGAAATATTTCAGTGTTCTCTAAAATAACCATAAAAGACCTCATAATCTTTTCCATCACCTCTGTTGAAATTTACTCTGCCTAATCGGAGGAAAAATAATCATATTCTGGTGATACATAGCTCTTATTGCATAGTAAAATAAAAGGAAGACTTTCTCTTAATGCAGGTGTTTTTCTAACAGGTAGTTCAATTTTATACTTACGGTTTTCTAATCTTACTCATTGCATTAAAAGTGCGAAAGGGACTGTTTCTTTTCGTACTTCTCTGTTTATAATAAACCCTTGTATGTTCATTGATAAGTGAAATATAAACACTGAAAAATTTGGGAGTACTCACGAACAGTCTTCTATATTAAGCAAACTACCAGTAGTACAGCTTCCTCTTGTAGCAGGAACTGAAGTTCAGGTCGTAATCCTGAAAGTGGGTGTCCCCACCTCCCGCTTTTTGTTATTTTCTTTTCTGATATAGCGGAGTATTTTTTTGATGTAATGGGAGTTTTGTTCACTTCGCTTGTCTTTTTTATCCGGTCAGTATTTTTGAGAACGTGATGGCTTAATTAAATGGCTTCGTTCCAGAAGTAAAATTTAAGTCTCCCTTGTTTGCAAAATTTCAAGATGTAGAGGGAAAATTAGAACCCGCCGTTTATCCATTAGATCACGAAAAAGGAATAGTTCTTGTATGGGCGATGTAAAGCTTAATTGTGATTTTATTTGCCAAGTAATTGGGTCTTAATGTACGCCGTATTCTGTCCCTCTTTGTCGAGCGGATACAGAGGGGCACAGGGTGAAAAAGAAAGGATATGATAGTGAGAGAGAGAACGAAAATAAGGAGGGGAAAATAGGGAGAGAAGAGAACAAACTGTTTTCAATCACTTTGTTTCCACACGAAGTCTCTTTCCCGCGTGTTATATTCTTTTAATACGCTGAAATCCGTCGAAGCCTCGGGGAATAAAAGAGGAATAGGAAACCGGTGACCTAGCGTGAGGAGGGGAACGGGCGGTAGCCAAGGGAGCGAGGGAGTGGTTAAGCAGATTGATAATTAAGAAGGCAGAGATAGTAGGGTGGAGGGAGGGGAATGGGCGGGAGATCGGTGGGCGTTATGTTTAAGCCATTCGAGATAATCCCGATCGCGTAACTAAGGAGTCACGTGGTGCAAAAACAAACGGATTGAGATTTTGGTAACATAATCTACTCAGATGAATAACTTATTTGACTGGCAATTTTGTTTATTTAATTATTTTGGTGTGTTGATTGATTGATTTTGGTGTAATAAAACCACTCGGACGGGAAATTTAAATGTCTGATATATTGTTCATGGAGTCTCTAATCGCGATATTGAACTTCAGCAACGACATTCTTGAGAGAAAAACTCGATCGGCAAGGCGGGGGAAGATTTTTGCGTGTTGCTCGAATGCAGATTGAAAAAGATTGTCATAAGCGTAAAATAAGTCACAGGACACTTAATCCCTAAATTGAGACAGTCATTTCGCAGAGTATTTGTTTGGGTGGAAATTTTTCATGAAACGGACTCACGGAAAGAGCAATGAACATGTGAAGTTGCAATGGTAGCATCCTTTAAATGGAATTAAAATATGTATCAGTAACTAAATAAATGTATCCTTATGGTACCGAATCCCTATGCAGAAAATAATTATGCTGCTTGTGTCGTCTGCTTCTTCGATTTTTGTTGCGACGTTGTTTACGAAAAACTAAAATTTTCAGATTGTAAATAAAAGAGGGAGACAGTGAGTTGTGAGAAGAGATTTCCATGGGAACGCGCATGAAATAAGGCAATCGGTGTCCGTTGTTGAGATGGGTTATAACAATGAGGGTAAGGCTGGCCCGGTGAATAAATACGGCCGGAACCACCGGGTAGAAAAGAGTGGATGGGGTTTCGGAGGCGAAAGGATTATTTTCGGGTGGGGGTGACCATGGATGGAAAGCTGGAGAATTGGAGGGAAGGAGGGGGGGTCTGGTCGGTGTTAGAGGAGGCGAAGAGGGCATTATGGGAAATCGGTATGAGAAAGGAGATAAAGCGGGGGTGCGTCCTGGAGTGGAGCGATATTATGTATGAGAAAGAGAGAGAGGAGGAAGAGAAGAGGCACGTGGAGAGTATGCTGCGAGTTGGTCGAAGCGGAGAGGAGAAAAAGGATTGGGAAACCGATAGGGCATGAATTATATCTGACTGGAGTATGGGAGAGAATCGCTGGGAAAAAAATAAAAAATTGGTTTTAAGGGAACGAGATGAGCATCATTTTTCCTTAAAAAATATTCGATATTTATAAATTACAACTATTGAACTATTTTCCTTAAACTTTTTAAAGATTGCTCTTGAATATGGACGGCTATTGCCGTGGTTTGAGTGGAAGGGCTATTGAAACCTGTTGAGATATAATTTCTCCGTTGGCGATTTTCCGTCGTACTCATTGTTAGATATGACTAAGTGTATTTTTGATTAAAGCATTAGCTCGAAAAATGATGTAACTGCCGTTGGTGTCTCTGCTTTTGAGTTTAAAGTGATACTCCCTGCTCGAATCGTTCTTAAATGGCATATGGAGAGAGATGATGGATGAAGTTATTTGGTCGTGATATCTGCTACAACCGGAGTATTTCCCACTGGCACAACTTACTAAGCACAGAATTTAATCTATAATTTGAGTTTTTTAATACCCAGTAATTTATCCCAGTTGCCTTAAAGTATTTGTTTGTCTCTAGTTAAAATTCATGCGGATTCACAAGGTAGGCATACTCTGTTTTATTTTGCGAGCATAAGGTATTTAAAAATACTGCTATATTATCATAATAGGTCCCCCTTCCTTTTTACCCAGCGTTTATCCATATTTTTTGTGAAATACGAATATTGTAAGCATTTTTCCATTGCAATTTTTTAATGAATGCTTTAGTGGTCCATGATTTTGATTAATCTTTTTAGCAGGAACCATGCATTGTGATAAGTAATATCATTCAAGTGAAATATCACGTACCGTTAATTTAGCAGAAGTAATGTAATTGGAAATAAGACGGACCCATAAGAAAATGCCAGCACATTACTTGCCCAACATACATTTGATATTCTTTTCGATATTAAAAATTTTACTCATGCTCAGACAGTTCATTTCTAGCCTGTTTCCCTTTTTATAGGGTAATTCATTTTTCATAGTTTTACATACCTTCCTCCTGTAGCAGTGGAATCACATCAAATGCAATTCAATGAATCATCGAGGGGTAATAGATGACTGTCGATTATTTCTTAACGACATCCCTTGAGAGCAAGATCGAGGAGGATTTAGGATAGAGTCTTCGTGGAGTAGTTTACTGAAACTTTCATGCGCAGCGTTTTAGAGAATGTTGAACGGTCATGAGAATTGTTTTCCAGCAAGTCAATTGCATATACACAAAAATGATAAGGCAGATTTTTTTGCATTTAAATCGAGTCTGTGGATAAGACTCTATCCCTCTATCTCTAAGATGTTATCTGTAGGCTAAACTGAACATCATTGAAATATAAATTTGGTCGTATATTATATCTGTAAAGAAGTTTTAAGAAACATCATTGCCATAGGGTTTCGTAAATTCTGCCTCGTATAATAAAATAGACATCTATAATAACCTGGCAGTGGTGGGTAAGTTCGCTCTCTCGATCAATTTTGCTGAAAAATAGTGCCTTGACACGATGCTAATGTCATTTATGCAACTCATAGTGATTTTGTATCAGTTTTGAGGTACACGTCTCCAGGAATATAATTTATAAATTTGTCGCAGAGCTATTTGACTTTACAGCTGATCTTTCTACTTCACTGTACCTATTGATTCTCCTCCGTTTTAGATGTTCTAAAGGCACAACGGCGAATTGGAATACTCAGTAGCGATGTTAGCACGAAGGCATACAATATCATAACATTAACATCGTAATAGCTGGTTAGAAGAATAAGTCATTCTTGTTGATTCTGAATAGTGGATTCATAAAAAGAAAAACTATAATTCTTTGATTATATTTATTACTTAAATGACATGTTTCAAAGGAAAAATGTTTTTTTATCAAGATTCGCTGCACAGCAGCGTAGGACCCGGCAAGCCACCTAAAGGATGTGCAGAATGTATTTCATATTGTATAATATTCATTTTCCAGAAATCCTTCTGAAAAATAAAGATTTTTTAAGATAAATAATTTCCCACACTTTCCTAAAGGGTTTATACTATTCTTATTTGCAACACTTGTACTTCTAGTGTTATTACTATCTAAGTTCCTTCGGTATTAGAACCATTTTTAGGCAGGGAATCGTGCAATAATTGGATAAAATACACCATTTTGATGACAATGTTTTTCATGCAAATTATTATAAACTCCCTTGGTATTCAGTTAATTATTAATATGTACACAGGTATCCCTCGTCAACGGCGGGGGTTAGGTTTTTGAAAAACCCGCGGTTGGCAAACCATTACGTACATGGGAAATCAGGGGTTAGGTTTCATGAGCAGCCATACAGTGTGTAAAATTTAGCATAACTTTATTTTCACTATAATTATGCGCGTACACATTTACGTAGGCATGTTTCCCCCCTCTTTTAGACGCGGTCTCTAGAACGGTATCCCGATAGCGCCGGTAATTGCTTCGAAAAAGATGAGCTGAGCGAGTAGAGCTCTCTGTACTAGAAATTTTGTACTTAATAGAGTCACTCCATTGCTGTCCTGTAACGTAAATCATACCTAACAAAGAATCTAAGTAATTTTCCAACATAAAGACATCCACGTTGTATATTATAACTTAATAATATTTCCAAAATGGTGAGAATTCGATAGTAAAGAATTAATGAGTGAAAATATCATTTTACTAACTCGGATTTGCTTTGATTATTTATTAATGATCTGCGTCTGTTAAGCAAGTGACAGCGGTAACAGTGTTGGAATCACTGGGGAATCCAAAGGTTTCCGTTGATGAATGTCCTGCACTTTTCATTGCAGCGTTTCGTGTTTTGCTGAAGAATGAAAAGATGGTCGGCTGGCTCATTTTTTTCCTTAGATGACTTCGTATTTCTTTAAAAGGATGCAGCAATTCATCTAAGTCTCTCTTGATAAGCAAACCACCATCCATTTTGGGACCAAGTCAAAGACAAAATTTGATAATTCCTTGGCCATGTCAAGCATTTTGCTGACATTTGACAATGTTATTTCTCTCGGAGGCTCTTCTTCAGCCTCTTACTCCTCCTTGTCTGCTGCGAGAAGTTTCTCCAGCTCCTCCTCAATTAACTCTTCATGTGAGCCTAAGAGTTCTTCAACACCCATCGGCTGCATGTCTTCTAACTCTTCCCCTTCTAGTTTCCGTGCAAGAAAAACAATGCGATTGACTTCACCGTCAATTTGGAGAAATCTTTGAAAATCATTGACAGCCTCCGGCCAGTATGAATTCAATGTTGATGGACTCAGCTATTCCAGTGATACTTTAATTATATTTATGCACTCTGCATTGCTGAACTTTTTCCAGCGATCCATCACTGAGAGTGAAAATTTTTTCTATTGTTTTCTATTTAACTATTGAAGGTGGAAATGATACCCTTATCTAGAGGCTGGAAGAGGGATGTCACGTTTGGTGGGAGAATTAAAACTTCTACGTTTGGATAAGCAGATTTGAGTTCCCGAGGATGATCTAGAGCATTGTCCAAAACGAGAAGCACTTTGAAAGTCAATGTTTTTAGGCTAAGTAATTTTCGACTTCCGCAAGAAACCAGTTCATGAAAATTGCGACAACCCACGCCTTTCGGTTGGACCGCCAAAACACATGCAGGTGATTTTTAATTTTCCCTGACAGCTCGTGGGTTCTTTCGGGTGTTCTCTGTGGGTAGCAGCAATCAGTGTATCATTTTTACCTTCTGACAGAGCGTGGGTTCTGTAAATCAGCATAGGGTTCACGTGAAAATCGCCAGCTGCATTAGCACATAAAAGAAGAGTAATGTGGTATTTGCTGACCTTGAACCCTGGAGCAGTTTTTTCGGGCTTGGAGATAAAATTCCGCGAAGGCATTTTCTTCCAAAAAAGTCCCGTTTCATCGGCATTGAAGACTTGCTCCCTTGAGTAATCAATGAGCTTCCTAAAATCATCATGATACTAATTTTCAGCGATGTGGTCCACCAAGGTGACTTCACCAAAAATATTCACATTATGGAGATTATTTTCCTTCTTAAAATTCTCAATCCAACCTTAACTTGCAGTACATTCTCTGTTACCACTGCGTTCTCCAGATGACACGAAATAATTATGTAATTGCATGACTTTTTCACGGATTATTGGTGTGCTTAATGGGGATCTGTTTTGTGTCTGAAACTCTATCCAAATATTCAATATTTTTTCTGTTTTTTTTCCACACTACAATCTCGCAGCATATAGGACACTTTTACACTTGCACTAGTTCCACTTTTACCACTAGTTTGGATTGACGACTCACACTTTTTAATTGTTCTTATGGTGGATTCGTTCACTCTCAGCGACCTGGCGACAGAAGCGCAGGATTCTCCACGAGTCGAGCACTTCCAATTTTGTATGCAATATCATTATATGTCTCGCCCGTTTTTCGAAACTGCTTTTCTCCTCACTTGGTTTGCGCTTCGATTCCATCACATATCATGTAAAACGAAAAGGCGTCGCTCAGAAAACAACTGGAACTTCAGTACGCACACTCAAGTTTCAACTGAGTTAGCTTGAGCCTGAGTTTCAACCTGAGAGTTAGGTTTTGTCTCTGGAGATAGAATAGTAAATAGCACAGTTAGGATAATAGGCAGTCGATGCGAATCTCAACTTCTAAATTACTCCATTTTTTATCATATATTTCGATGAAATTCGCTTTCAAGTATCTATTATTACATAGCATGATATTATAAAACTGAACTCTAAATTAAAAAACGATTCCTTTCACATATTCTACTCTTAATACAATATGATACGACGTATGTAAACGTTAATAATATTGTGGCACATTACCGTATGGCGGCGTTTGGCGCAAGGGACGTGTTCGATGGGGTCCGGTTTTGAAACAGTGAAAGAAATTCCATCATGTACAATCCTGGATACCATTGCTTAAGACCCAGGAATAACTTAATTCAAGCGAGTGTTCATGAGTGAATTATCGCTTGGTGTAAAAAACTTTATTAAAAGCGCGTTATTTTTCCGCAATGTGGGAAAATCATTGCTTAAAATTGGTGAGTTTTTGTAAAAGACTTTGATTTTTGGAGGAAAATAGTTTTAAATAGCTGCAGAAGACAACAGCGCAAAATTAAATTTCATTCCGCGATCGGCAAAGCTTGGTAAAATTTGGTTACGGTCTAAATTTGTTCTGTATTGCGGGCAGTCGCGTTGGGCTACTCGTAGACCGCGGTTAATGAGGGAAACCCCGCGGTTGAGAAGGCTGGTCCTCAAAAAACAAACCGCGGATACTCAAGTTCCGCGGTTGACGAGGAATACCTGTAATTAATTATTTTTCTCTCTTTCAGGTAATTGCAACTCCTCTTGTCCTCCAGTCAGTGATTGATATTGTGGCTGATTCACAAATGGAAGGTATTTGTATGTTAGATGAAAAATATTAGCGTTAAATTTTAAAGTTCATCGGTGACTTTCTTTTTTATAAGTTTTTAAGTGTTTGTGGTGAATATAATAATTTACTTTATGCACTATGAATGTTAATTGGAGCCGTGATTTCCCTCGAAATGAGATTTACTGGGTACAAATTATTACAAACGCCTAAAGTAGTTATTTACGCAGAATGACTCTAGCTTTGAGCTCTGAGTGATGCCCTCCGTTATATACCATGAATGGTAACTAAATGTCAAGCTAGTATTTTGCAAAGTTTCAATAATTATATATAAAATATACATCAGATGCTCTTGAACCTGGTTATAGCTATATATCTGCGTAGTATAAAGCCTGATGGTGCATTGGAGCGGTCATATGCCCTCACATGACTGCGGCAGCCATCAGAGATCTGTAGCTGCCATCGTTCGGTCTCAGTTCAGCACTCGATGTTCTGGGCGCTAGCCTCCCAATACTCATAATACCCTTTTTCCTGGTTTTTAAAGGATAATTAGCTAATATATTGCGAACTTAGTATGAAAATAGCAATGGACCTAACAAAGAAAACTGCTTCTTACTACCAACCCCGGATTTAGGAGTTAAATTGCTTCGTACGCATTATACAGGCATTCAATAATCATTCATTCATTCATCGGTCGATCAATCCTTAGACTAGTTGTCTGCAGTCGTCCGATGTTCGACTCGATGTTCTGGGCGCTAGCCTCCCAATACTCATAATACCCTTTTTCCTGGTTTTTAAAGGATAATTAGCTAATATATTGCGAACTTAGTATGAAAATAGCAATGGACCTAACAAAGAAAACTGCTTCTTACTACCAACCCCGGATTTAGGAGTTTAATTGCTTCGTACGCATTATACAGGCATTCAATAATCATTCATTCATTCATCGGTCGATCAATCCTTAGACTAGTTGTCTGCAGTCGTCCACCCTTCCCTATCTAATTCTAGTTACCTTACCTCCTGGTATCTCTTCGTATGTACTTACTTCTTTATTTGGTCCATGAATTTATTCTTAGGCCTCCCTCTAGGGACTTTTCTCTCTATTTTACCGTAAATTGTGCTCAAGTGGATACAAAAACTTCGCTTCCAATTCCTAATACTGGGTCACGCAGCGAATAATATACAAAACAGCTCCCATTTGTGAAATTCGGAGTTATATTTTGAACCTTGTAATTTGATTGAAAACGTCTACTCCGGGAGATCAACATTTCATAGATAATGGTAAACACTTCGTCCTATATAAGTTATAAAAGAAAAAAATACCTGCTGTACAGGAGATAGGAGACATTTTACTTTTAATTTACGTACTATCTACTTGATTTAAAGAAGCCTTGGCTACCATTTCGGGCAGTTACTTAAGAATAGCAAAAGGTAGGTGAGTCTTTAAAATTACGAATGAGGCTTGTAGATGTCCACATGGACATCCACAACACTCAATAATACAACAGAGGGGGGCTGGATGAGATATGCTGACTGGAAGTGGAGGCGGAGCCTTCCGGAGGTCCCTCGGTTTAGGGCTGAGGTCTCCATCCCTGGACTCCTGGGATGCCGTAGCTCGGTTATCGCAACGTCCGATACCTTGCCCGGCTTCAAAAGAAAGCGGGATAAGGAAAAGAATGCTCGGGATAAGGCACATTTGAGGCAGAGCATGGAGGGCGAATGCTTTGAATGGGAGAAGTTACGGGGTGGTCTGGTTTGTGAAGGGAGCTGGCCTTGGAAGAGTCGGTGGAGAAGAAGAAGGGAGATGCGAAACGAGGGAAGGGCGGTGGAAGATGGAGAAGGACGCAATGGGATCATGAATTATTCAGCTTCTATTATCCCACGGGTTTCACAACTTTAAAGTGTGGGTGTCAGCTTTGGCACGCCGGGCGGCTGCAGTTGCTCGCTTGTTTTCCTTTCTGCATGGTGAGGGTGAAGAGGTGGGCCGTTAAGGAGAAGGGGGAGGGAGGGTTAGAGATAACCAATGGAAGAGATAACTGTAGGAGCTCGTGACGATAGGGAAGTGGTGGTAGAGGGTGGTAGAGAAGACGGGGAGGACTGGAAGTGGAAGTATTTCGTGCTCGTGAGAGACGTCCTATGGTGTGATGTGTGACTGGTGTGCGATGTATTCATGGACGGATTGAGGCGGCAACGAATAACTCCAGGAGCAGTCAAAATGGTAATAGTTTCGTGCTCTTTGGAGTGCACGTGTGTGTTTGGGCATATGTATTAGTCTCAGAGGTCGCTGGAATTTTCTCTTGATGGGATGCGTGCCGTTGCCCTGCGAATGTGAGTGGGGATCGTACATCTACGTAAAGTCGAGGACGAAAGAGCTCTTAACCTTCATGTGTTGTCATAAATGAGGCATTTTCAAAGAAAAATAGTATTGCTCCCTCACTTTTTCATATATTAAAATTTTATCCATATTTTACCATATTCGATCATATGAGTCGTCCATTGATTAATTATCTCTAGTGGAGAATGGGCCCATTAAGGGAATACATACAATGAGTGAGCTTGATGACATCGGGCGTCACTTCGAAGAGGAATCTTTTATCAGAATCAATATTCAAAGATCCTTAGTACTTTCCGACATTTATTTATAATTTCCATACTAAATGATAGTCGTTGAAAAGTATTATTTTTACTATATTAAAGTTATTCGGGGTATCCCGCTGCGTATTGAGCATTTTAAATGTACTCAACGTTTCGTTCTTCATATTGAGAACGTCGTCAGGAGAATGAAAGAGTTTGTTTTTGTTGCCTCCATATATAGGTTCTTCGTTGAAACAGTTGACCATTGTTATGGGTTTTAAATTTAAAGTACGATGCGTTCCGTTAAAGATCTTTGGTAGTTAGGTGTCTTTTCATACACTGCTCAGGCACTCTTTCATTCTCCTGACGACGTTCTCAGTATGAAGAACGAAACGTTGAGTAAATTTAAAATGCTCAATACGCAGCGGGATACCCCGAATAACTTTAATATAGTAAAGAGTCGCTGCGAAAACCTTCCAACAAAGTATTATTTTTAATTGCATAAAGTTGTAGAAAAGTACTAAGCATCCTCAAAAAATGGATTCGTATAATGAGGTATTTATTAGCGTGAATTATATACTTAACGGATGTGGTTCTCTATAATTTTGTGGTTGGATCACAGGAAAGAAATATGCAATGTTACTATGCTTTGAAATTCGTTTTCATATACCTACTCCAGAGTCGCAATTCCCACTCGCGGCGGGCTGGTAACTAACTGGACTACTAGTTTGGAATGAATTTTGAAGTTTTTAAAGTTTTTGAAATGAAGTTTTTAGTTGAACCTCTTGAAAATGGCGATATTGCGTTGAAATCGGTCGAGGATAATAAACCGTGTGGAAAATAAATAAGTTATTTCATTCCAAACCATGGAAAAATTCCACAAAGTAAGCCCGTTTACGATTAATTTTATTGGACTACCAGTGCCAACTCACTCCAGTTTCTCTTTTGCATTTTATATCTATGTGGAACTGTTCTCATAAATGGAGTGGTTTTTAAACTAATTTAATTTTAAATTGGTTGTTAGCAGGTAGGTAGGTAGGTTTGGATTTATAGGGTGCGACGACAGCTATGGTCATTTAGCACCACGGAGTATCGGTATTAACAATCAGTGGATGTTCTATTCATTTTTTTACGGAGTTTTAGGATGTTGGATTCTATAACTTATTATTTAATCCGGTCACGTTTAAAAATTTTACGACTTTATTAATGGAATCAATGTCATCTCCAAGAACTTTTCCTATCTCTCCACGTATTTGTAAGTTCTGACGTGTACCGCTATACTTTCTGCATTCGGTCAGGATATGTTTCACACTTAAGGGAATATCGCAATCCTCACAAATTGGCGGCGACTTATCTTCTGTGAAGAGGTAAGCATGTGTTAAGGCACAGTGTCCTATTCTGAGTCGGGTTATTGCGACCTCCTCCCTGCGGTTACTCCTCACAGAGGTTGCCCATGGTGATGTTATAGGCTTTATGGTTCTAAGTTTATTGCCTTGTAGCTCGGACCACTTGTCTTTCCACTTCTTTAGAGCTACGCTTCGTAGTACGGCTCTAAGATCCTCGGCGGGTATCAGAGTTTCTTCGGAATCAGGTACATTCAGGGCACTTTTGGCGGCTAGGTCGGCTTCTTCGTTACCCTTTATCCCCACATGACCAGGGATCCAGATAAAAGAGACTTTGATTCCCTTCTCACCAAGGGATGAGAGAGCAAGTTGTATTTCCTGGACCAGAGGGTTTCGTGGGGAAAAGGAGGAAATGGCTCGGAGGCTACTAGCGGAGTCCGTGCATATGAGGTGGGCGGCATTTCCATTCTTGATTCCGTGGAGCGCCGTCTTAATGGCATACAATTCCGCAGTGAAGACTGAACAGAGTGAGTTAAGTTTCACCTTCGTGACGCCATGATGAGGAGATACAACTGCACATGCGCAGGAGGTGTTTGACTTCGACCCATCTGTGTAAATGGCAGTGAAGTCTGAGTACTTTTCCAGGATTTCTCTAAATAGTTGCTGATACTCCGTAGGTGTGGTCAAAGATTTACTGCAGCGGAGGAGCTCGGAATTACACACCGGTTGTGATGGTGACCAAAATGAATGTTTGGAGTACCCTGAGGGGTACACGTTAGGTAAAACAATGCCACTGCTGTCAATATATTCCTTAAAACGCACGCTTAATGGCTTGGTTGCCTTTGTCCTGCGGTTAAAAACATCTAAAAAACGTGGGTTAAAAATTGCGTTAAAACATGGGTGGTTCTTCATTGACAAGACTTTTGCGACATAGTTGCACATGAGTACCTCGTGGCGGGTAGAGAGGGGTGCCTCCCCAGAGTCAGCATAGATGCTCGGGATTGGAGAGGTCCTGAATGCGCCGGTGGCAAGTCTCAAGCCAGTATTGTGTACCGTTGTCAATGGTCTTAAATAGGATTTTCGTCCGGAGCCGTAAACGAAAGACCCGTATTCAAGTCTTGATCGAACTAATGACCGGTATAATAAAAGCATGATAGTGCGGTCAGCGCCCCAAGTCGAGTGACTTATGAATCGAAGAATATTTAGTATTTTAAAACAATTATTCCTTACTGATAGGATGTGCTCGTGCCAATTAAGTCGTTTGTCAAAAGTCATACCGAGGAATTGGATGGAATCAACATAGGGAAGGATCCGCCCTCCAAGTTTTAGAACCGGTGAGACATACTCCCCCCGCCGCCGATGGAAGTGTATGCATTTGGTTTTGTCGGCTGAGAATCGAAAGCCATTCTGGCAAGACCATCGGAAGAGTTTGTTGAGCGACAATTGGATAAGTCTTCCAGCACTAGTGATGGTCGATGATCGGCAGAATATCGCCAGATCGTCAACATAAAGAGAACCCAAAACAGGGGGCCTTATGCAGTCCAGCACGTCATTAATCGCTATAGCGAAAAGTGTAACACTCAGTATAGAGCCCTGAGGAACTCCGTTTTGTTGGGTAAAAAGGCGTGATTTATGTCCGCCTACCCTAACTTTAAACACTCGATCGCTTAAAAAGTTTTGGATGAATGCTGCAAGGTTTCCCTTTAGACCCCAGTTCTGCAGGGTCATTAAGATCTTGGGCCTCCAGACCGTGTCATACGCCTTCTCTATGTCAAAAAACACTGCAACGACATGTTGACGCATGAGCTCGTGTTGTTAGCTCAATTATTCTATTTATGCTACAAAATACATTTTCTTTTATTTAAGCGGAATGCACAGGTATAATTTAATCCCTGCGTTTAAAATATATGCCGATGGAGAAATGATGCTATGAAGAGGCCTCAAGGCATTGGAATGTCTTTTGGCTCTGGTGACTCATTTAAATTTGCGAGCAATTTTCAAATACTTTACACGGCTACGACTGATGAAAATGAACTATGTTTGCGTACTTTGGTTCGTAAAAGTTATTTAAATTATTTTACTAAAATTTCAAAAATGAATGCAGTATTACTTTCCAAGTGTTCCTATCCCTTGGATATGATTTGATTGTTTCCAGGCTTATGATACTAATAAAGTCTTCACGGGTTTTCCACCAGGTTAGATAACAGCTACCTAACTTGGTGGAAAACCCGCAAATACGTCATTAGTGCCCTATGGACTTTCTGTCCAGGGGGCTGTTTCTTATAGCTAAACATCTACAAGTTACAAGTCACGAGACTATTTTTAACAAGACGAATGGGTTACTAAGATATACCTAACCAAAGACTTCTAATAGTCCAAAAAATGGCGAGCCTAATCAAGACCATACATAACTCATATTTTGATTATTACGATACATTTTGGGCTTGCACCTTGCAATATTTCCAATTCAAAAGTTAGCGCATTGTTTTTGGGTAAATACAAATGATTGAATATGTGCTGGAAAGTAATATCTTGAATATCATGAATAATATCTTCATATCTTGAAATGTAAAGTTTACTAATAACTGCCATTTAGAGCTCATCCTATAAGAAATACGTCGGAATAAACGATTATATCTAATGATGCTTGGTGAACCCGAAAACTCTCATTCACCTGAAATCTTTTAAGGTAATTTGGGACACTAAATTACTTTTCAGCACACATTCAATCATTTGTATTTAGCCAAAAACATAGCACTAACTTTTGTATTGGAAATATTTCAAGGTGCATTTCCAAAATGTATCGTAATCATCAAAATAGGAGTTATGTATGGGCTTTGGTTAGGCCCGCCATTTTTTTGGACTAGTAGAAGTCTTCGGTTAAGGATATCTGAGTAACCCATCCGCCTAGTGAAAATTGTCACGTGACTTGTAACTTGTAGACTTGAAGCTCTGAGAAATAGGCCCCAGATCGTGCCGTATGTTTCGGAATTTTCATATTATTTCGTTGCATATCGCTAAGAGTCTTAGAGTTTCTTCAATTCATTAGGTTCCTAAATAAAATTTAAAGCGGGCCTTTACTTTCATATTCCAGTTTTCCGTTATCATTTTATCTGTTTATTTATTATTTGCCATCCGTATTAACTCTATGTCACAAAGGATCCCAATGTCTTCTATTCTGCTTTCTTGATGGCCCAACTTACTCATATTTTGTGGAAATGATGGTTCTCCCGCTACAGGAAATAGGTGACAAAGGTTTGTTCACATTGATGGCGCAGTTGATGGTTAGAAACCGGTAATCACGTCTAATGTCGTGTGAGCAGGGGGATCACGTGACCCAGTGATGATGTTCTAAATAATATGATAGCGGAAAAATTGTTTAATTTTAATTTCTATCGATGCCAAATCTGTATATTTAACTGTAATATCACATTTTATGGCCGTATTAATTTGAAGTGGAAATATATTTTCTATTTATTGATCTAAGAGAGTGATTTATTGAATCCAATATTTGTTACAGCTCGTGCTCACGTACTCTTGACGCCAGTCCGTCCGATGGAATCTTGAAGGGGCTCATCTCAGCTCTAAATTACCGTCCCAATAGTTCATTGTTCCCTCGCTCGTCTAGTTGTCCGGTCGTTACGGGGAGACGTGCAGCTGCACGCCTGCAGCTCTCGAGAGCGGACGCGCAATCCTTCTCGCTGCTCCCGCCGAGTGCCGCTCCGGGGGCCGACGTGCCAGGCGGCCGAACATTCAGCCGTCCCCACTTCTCACCCTTCCTTCCGCACCCACTCCGCCACTGCTCTCGTCTTCCAATCGTTCGGGTGATTAAAGAAGGGCGTTCTCTGCGCCGATCCACTCCGTCAGATGGCTTAGAATGCAATAAACACGTACGCGGCGTAAATGGATCCGACGCTAGACCAAAGAGGGCTCCTCAGGCGATCCCACTAACCTCTCCGCCGCTTAAGATCCCGTCTTTCGACGAGGAAAGAGCCTTTTGCGATGGGAAATAATAAGGTTTGATAAAAAAGAGGACATAATTCCAAAGTGTTGTTCTTATTGGTCCATGAAGTGGATGTTCTTCAATCAAGCAGTTAATGCATCCTAGAGGTCTTTTGCCCCAGTTATCTTTCCTTCAAGTCTTTTACACTCAACACATCCCCCGGCTTTATCTGCTTATTTTTTAATTTAATTCATGCCCGATTATGGTCTTATATCTCAAATCTGAGTTTAATATTACTGGTATATTCAGCTAACTTGAAAAAAATGCATGACCCCATAATCATTAAGGTTGTAAAATCTTGTGAGTAACCATGGAAAGCCCCAATCACCACATAGGGTCCGTGGATTTTTCTCATAGAACGATCAAGAAAATTCTAAATAGGACCTACACTTCAATTGAAGACAAATATAGAGAATTTGTGGAAAGTAGATTCAGCGATGGTTATTTTATGTCAATATATATCCGTCTTTCCATCATGAGGTAATTACTCTTTTTTTTGACATTATTGCAATAGTTTCATTCCGTTTATCAGGTATTTTGATGCTTTGATCCCAGGTACCTGCTAGGAAAAGGTGCAGCACTGATAGGGGGCGAAATTTCGGTGAGAACTTTTCTTCTGACGAGTAGATGGATGAGAGAGCTGTTTTAATGGATTAGTCTCTAAATTTATGCCAACTTTAATTGAAATACAACATTTTATACTCATTTTTTTAACTCGTAATATCGGTAATAAGTGTTTACTTAGCAATGCTTAAAATTGGGATACCTAGCAATGCCTGAAATTAGGGATAGCACTATAGAAATACCAAATGAATAGTAGCTACTAGTGACAACGCTAACAAAACGTGATTTTTGCCTAAGTTGGATTTTGAAGGTTCGAAAAAATGAAGATACCAGCTTCAAAACTCACACTGGACGAGTTGTCTGTGCATAAAAACAGGGCCCACCGCTTTAATCGTAATAAAAACTTCCATTTTAATGGCTCTGTAGACTAAGCCATCAAATATGTCATTATAGGAATTTATCATAAATGAATTTCCTTCCGAGAAGTTTCAATTTTATTGCAAAATAAACATAAGAATGACAAAAAAGATACAACTTGAATTACTTTAACTCTATTGCGTAATCACCAATTTACCCAAACCTCTTCCAAGTAACCTCTGCTTTTCCACTGATTCAAGAATTAACGGCAGGATTTTAGCTCCCCATAGTTTGTGTGAATGTAAAGTAAAAAAGTAAAAATGAGAGCTTGGGATATAAAAATATACCTCACCAGTTTTTGAGTGATATATTCCAAACTGAGATGTTGGTCTTTTTCCATTTCTGGTGATTGTGTACTAGCTACTGTACTGTGATAGCATACTAGCCATTCTTATTTATCTAGCCGCTGTAACTACGACGTGCGTCACATTTTTCTTGACTGCGGAAATTGTTGCTAGACTATGGACAACATCCTGATGCATTCCACTCGTATGCATTGGCAATTAAGAGGGGAAATCGAAACTTCACCTTAGGAACAAACGATTGTTCCATATTTGCAGGTTTCTTTCCGTGATATATTTTCATTAAGTTGAAAAAATTCGTAGTACATAAAATAATACTCGATTTTTTCTTATATAAAAAGTTAATGGGGGTATGAGAACAAATTCTTTCTAGGGAATATCTAATATGATCCCGTTTTTATTCTCAGGGTTAGATAGCCATGTTTCTCGTATTTTTCGTGATATTGACTCATTATCCTATCCCTCCTCCTGCTTCCTCCTAATGAATCACCATCCCTCACAAAACCACCGAACTTTCAGGAGAAATCTCGGGAAAATTTTAGCATTTCTCAGCAATATTTCCGATCAGATGTACGGTTACAATATCTGCTCGTATGTAAATACCTTCGAAATACTTATATACTTTTTAAAACTTACTTCGACCTGGAGACATTAAAAAAACACACTAGAGTTATTTTGATGGCTGGATTTTGTTATTTAGGGAATACTTAAGCTAATGTGTGAGGGGATTTTAATGAATCCCGAAATCAAATATGAAGTCTTGTTGTGTGAGCAAGTGGTACACGCTGAAACAACTATGCTCGGTGATAACTGGGGAATTCATAAAATATAAGTTAGTCTGTAAACCCGTGGTTAATGCCCAAAAGTATGGCTTGAAAATTAACATTTTGGATGGACACTGTATTTATGGGAAAGCCTTTAATTCGGTAATGTATTAAGCTGTAAAGGTATCTAATCCTTTTTGACTGTAGTCTTCAGCATCAGTCAAATGAAATGGTATGAAGGAGGTACTTTCAAAGAACGTTGTTAGAAAGTTGCATCTAACGGACACAATTAATTATTCGGGATGCACTTTCCTTCCGACAAAAAACTTGTCATGCTAAATTTCTGCTCATTCGCCAAATTTATCGTATAATGGCTCTAATACACGTTAAGTTTTGAATTTGAGCCTTATAATGTCATTCTTTAATGTCAATCAAAATTTAAGGTATGGATAGAACTATAATTTCACTAGGTTACGGCTTAATGTCATTTAAGCCTAATCTATGCATTTACTCCCTTTCTTCTGAGACCATTGGACCTTACATGTTAATGAACATCTTTATATGAATCATCTTTTTTCCTCAGAATGTGGGTTTATGTCTCCTTGCAAATTATTAGTAACAGTCAATGAGAGTTCCACATACCTGATAAAAGGAGGACAGATTGACTTCAAATGGCATAAATCCAAAGTTTAGACACTTAGTAAATATTCGTCAAAAGCAAAGTACTCTATATAACACCTTTTTAGGATTGCTTTTCATTTTACAATCTGAATACAGTATGCGTCTTCGTGTTCAATTAGTTTCAACTTCACCTCATTTATCTTGTTTCTTTAAGGTGCAGTAAATCACATTTTTAAATCAATCTCCTATTTTATCAAATGGTGTAGTCGCGATCTTTTTTATCAATAGGATCAGTGAAATAACGAAAATTTCATCAATCTATTTTTTGCCTAACAGCCTCAATCTCCTGGAAACACTGCGCTACCATACTGATTAACACAGCTCATGTGTATATGGCTGTGGTGCATATAATGTTAACTTTTCTTTGTAGTTTACTTTAAACTGTAAAAGGTATTTCTTGAGCCATTGCAAGGAGAATATTATGGCTATAAAACAAGCAAGCTTTTAAAAACAAAATGGCGCAGCTATGGAAACCATCGTATGTTTCAAGGGCCAATGAATTTTCCCTTCACACATTAAAGGCGCCGTATTTAAGCCCTTAAGTAGAGTAACAAAGAGAAGAAATGTGTTTCCTAGACTCGAGAACAGACTTTTCCTTCGTAGTCTTAAAATATTTACGGCAAATGGTGGCCGTTGTACATCGCAACTGAGTGTTTCAATACTTCTCCGTCACGGCACTAAGTTAGCATCCAAGTAAGAAGGTGGATAAAGCAACTTCACGCCGCTTGCTCTTGGTCTTACTTAGTAATTTATGCCCGTAGAAGGCTTGAGGGCGTATCTGGGGGAGGAGGGTTAGAGTAGCCCCACCATCCCAATCCTCGCCAGCCCTCGTCCTTAATCTTCAGTAATTAGGTAACATTCCCCATTGAGCAAGTGCAAGCAATTACCCGGAATAATTCGCTGGAGTCACACTCAAAATTTGCTCTATTATTCATGGAAGGTGGGCATGCTTTTCTTTAAACTTTTGATTAGGGAAATATTATCCAATTTTGCAAGTTAAAGTTAATTAGCATTAACTCAACTGCACTTACTTTTCGTCATTTAATTCATTGCGGATCTAACTCTTGTTCCTAAATTATTTAATCTCAAGAGGTAATTTAATGAAACACACAATGTCATGGTATGTATTTGTTGCTCTTTTGCTATAGAATTTACGCAGAATCGTTATTATTTAATCAAAGTTATGGAGTGAATGTTCTGGTTATGACTATATACCATTTAATGCAAGAATGCACACATAAAAATTCTATTAATATTTGAAACTTTTAGAGCTAGTATTTCCGCGCGTAATAGGATTAAAGTTTCAGTTGATTGTCCTTTTTTTTAAAGTGTGCTGTTCTAAACCTCCAGGCTGTTTCTGCAAAATCTTACTTAGCATTATCCTCATTCATGGTCATTTACATACAGCCCTTAAATTATCGCTAGGAGGTCTCAGTTTATAGGCGTGGTTTTTGTAGCTTTTAACGCTCAGCGACCTATAGCTGCTTTCGGGAGTCATATAGCACCCCGGACTTTATGATTAATTAATCCTTCGACACGCATTGTATCTCCGGGATTACCTGAGAGGGAAGGAGACTTAAAACCGACGTAACCCAGTGGACAAACAAACTTCCAAGCTCTCTCCTCTCACGCTCATAGTTCCACCCCTCCCCTGAAATCTCCCTTGGGGGTCGAGGGGGCGGGGATCTCTCCTTTTCCCCCTCCCCTTCTCTCTCCCTCCTTTCCGGATATACTACCTTTCTCCAAACGCAGCATAGAAGAGAATACAAGGACACCATTGCAAACGTAAATGAAATGCCTTTCCAGCCGAAAAGGATTTACCGGATATTGCGATCTCTTTCCGTTAGTGATAAATTAACCGATAGAGGTTGTGACACCATGCACCTTTATTTCATGGTGGATCACATTTTGCATTTATTGCTAGTAAAAATCTTTTGGTGATGTTTGTATTTTTAAGGTTTTAGATTTTTATTGCTGAGAAAGCTTGAAGTAAAAGAGACGTTTTGCGGAACGAAAAGAAGTTGCATTTTATCATCTACTCCTCCATAAAGCGAACTTTCAGTCTATTTATTAGTATCAATTAGCGCTACCAAACAACGAGGCGCTACAAGGGGTTTCAAATATATGACTCGTGATTCGTCGAGTTTGTCCGTTCTCAGTTATTTTGACTGAGAGGAGTTGTCCTCCGTTGAATTATGTCTATTCTTTCTGCCAAATCCCTGTAAACTCTTTGAATAGACTGCCTCTTATGAAGACGTCATATATTCCCACTGTCGCTTTCCCTCTCCCTAGCTTTCCTATTATTTTTCCCTTCATCACACTCTTTGTTGTGTCACCACCCCTTCAATATGCTTCATCCACTCTTCTTTCCTCGATGTAATTCATTCTAATAGTTTTGTTTCCTCCCGCAATGAGAGCATCTTAAACCAACTTATTCGTTGCACTTTTTCGGGACAAGACTATTTTTCCTTCCAAGTATCCCCATCCTCGGCGTGTTTTAATAGATCATCAAAAGTGTGCTGTGATAATTCTTCCATGAATTCTTTTTTAATAACTTTTACTTGCAAAACAAGTAGAAAAACTCAGTAAACTAATTTGGCCGATTGCGTATTCATAATTAACTTTGGAACTCTCCTCTATTGTCATTCTACATCCATGAGCCACAGCAAGTGCGTGTGGCAGAGGGTGAGTTATAACTAGCATGCATTATGCAATACACTACTTAAATTATTATAGCTTCAACTTGTGAGGCTTCTGCTAAAACATGCCATCAGGCAAAATTTCTCAAATATAAGTTACACTAAAGGCATGCTACTTTGTTAATATACCAAGGGTGAGTTCTCCGTAAAAAAGTCATTTGACTTAACCGGGATTTTTTTCATGCCAAATTTCATTTTTGGTGCTTATGCATCCCTGCGAGTGACTTCGTACCATATCATCTATAAATTCGATGACTAAAAGTACTTTGCCAATGATTTTACAAAAACACAAATCCCTATAACTGCTAGGGCTCCAGCACAAAAATGTACGGCGCGCTGTTTTTAATAGGTTTTAGGAGAGGGTACACGCATCAGGGAATAATTATAATAACTAGCTACAATACTTGTCTAAAACCCTGCTTTAAATTCTCATTGGCAGATTTTATGGTCTTTTATCTTTCGCGGGAAAACTGGTGCTATATGGTTTCATCTGATCTCATATTTAATCGATGAAGCTCCCGGACAAAAGCTCGATAGGGCGATAACAGGCTCAATGACACTCTCCTCGTCTCGTGGTGTTTGCCTCTCTCTCTCTCTCTCACTCTCTCTCTTTCGCGCCACAATTCCGATGCTCCTTTATTTATAAGTCTCGCCCAGCGTAATCCCCGCCACTGCCTTTACGATCCTCGCCCCCACACACGCGAAGACTTCTTCCCACCACCACAGTATCTCGCCCCGGTCATGAGGAGAGAGGGAAACCCTTCCATTTCCCTTCCCACTCCCCCAAGCTCCCTAACCCCTCCACTCCCGCCCCCCCCGCTATCAAAATCTCCCGCCACTAGTGTCCCACACTCTTCGATCCCTCCGCTTCCACCGCGAGGCGCCGCATGTATGTGTAGATCCTAAAGCCCTTTTCCTGCTGCTCCATTGCACGGGAAATGGCGGCGTATAAGCAGCCTCGGTCATCGGGGAGAGTCAGTCGATGCCAAAGGCATGAGTGGGGAAATTGAGATGGTGGTGGGGACTCGATCTGTTTATACATAAACAGGCATACGTGTGAGTGTGTGTGAGCGGTTGAAAGTGGATGAGAGGCGCCTCCATGTGGAGACGGTGCAAACGACTCTTTGGCCGAGGGCAGAAAGGGTGACCACTCATAAAGTTTACACTGGATGAGACGAAGGCGATGATGACCCGTGACAAAATCGGAAAAAGAAAAAAGGATTGTTTAGTTTTCTCGAGAAAATTTCCCTGGAGTATCCTGAATCGACCTACATTTGACACACTTATTTTGAAAAGTTATCGTACGCCGTATGAAATGCGCTAATAATACGAGTTATTGACGAACTTGAAACTGTGCGTTAAGACTACAGTAATTACATTTTATCTTGCGGGGCGTATCGGAATAATTTACAAAGCGTCGTTATACAAAAGCTGAAATGCGATAAAAGATTGACCGATGAAATTATGGGCTGCCCACTGTAGGGAGTAAAGTTAAAAAGCGTAAACGATTCCTCAACCAATCAGTTGTTTAAGTTATCGGTAATGGTATATAAGTATAAATATCCCCTTCAAATGTAAAATATTCTAATGTGACACACTTGCTCAAATGAGGCGAATATCAGATCGCTTTTCCGAACTCGTGGCCCGAAATGGACGAAATGGAAATCAAGACATTTTTCTACTTACTTTATGATAGCACTTTTGGCAGCATTCAGACAATGATTGTCAGTGCTTTTCAAGAAATATGCTTTCATATTACTGGCTCAGGATCTTTATAATGAGTGCTTTTATGCACTGTACTTAAAATGGATACATAACTATACCATGAGTGAGCAAATACAATGCATAATACGGGTGTTTTGGTAGGTGAAACTCAAAATTTTGCCGCAATAAAACATCTTACATGACACAGAGTTTTTTGTGATATAACCAGTTTTAGCCATTAGTTTCTTCCGGGAAAAATAGAGACTCTAGGAAAAATGAGTTCATCAGAAATAGAGGAGAGAATATATCATAATGCAAAAAATGAAAAGAAAAAAATATTATCTCAGAGGAGCGGAGGAAAGGAAATGTAACCACAGTACAGGTATAAAAAAAGTCTCGAGTCCCTTGATGGAAAATGGGAAAGAACTCAAAGAATCCAGCCCTGAGGCATTCCGAGAAAAGAAGAAAAGACGGGAGACGATAAAAGTAGTATTGCTATCCGGGGAAAATGCCACACGGAGAGAGAGAGAGAGTGAGAGGAGGAAGAGAAGATTCCCGAAAGCAAGCGCAAAGCGAGGAAGAAAGAGGGAGGAAAGAGGAATGGAGGTGAGCAAAGGCGGCGAGGATTCTTCCTTTCTCCTCCTGCGAAGGAGAGGACGGGAATCGAGGGTAAGGGGAGGAAGGGAGTGGAGGGACCTCCAAGCAGTGCTGTCTCCACCCGCCAGGCATCCCGCTCAAACGTCCCGGAAAACAAAAGGTAGAGCGCGGAGAAAAAGGACGCAACCCGGGCTATTGACGAATGGGTGGAAAGGTGGACGAAGGTGGGGGGAAAAGGCACGAGAAGCGAGAGGGTGAGAACGGGCCCACGTAAAAGATTGGAAGAGCCTAAATTTTGTTCCAAGGAAAGGGAAATAAAGAGAGCGGGGGACGGGAAGAGGAGGTGGGGGTGGATGAGTTGGGAATTTGCGATGAAAGGAGGGATCTTTTAAGGGGAGAATGGTGACTAGTGGGAGGGGACGGGGGGAGGGGCTGCCGGGATAACAAAGCGAAATGGGGTAGGAGGGGCAAAATGGGGAGGAATGGGTTGAGTGGGCGTGTGAGTGGAGGAGGAGATCAAGGGCGCCGCACATGGGCATCCAGGCATATGTACGCCGCGGCGATGGCAGGGTTCTAGGATACGGAGTGTGCGTTATCATGGGTGAACCCCGAGTCTTCATCCCTTATTCAGGTGCCCTCTTCACCTAGTTGCCCCGGGAAGGGTGGAGGGCGTAAAGAGGGGATGTGTTTGGGTTTGGAGAGGAGGGAGGAGTCCTTGAAGAGGCCTGCAACGTCTCCATCGATGCCTTATGGTGTCAACACCCAGACGATGGCCTGGAAAACGTCCTAAGCCCTCTCCCTCTCTCACCTCACACCACCGCCATCCCATCCCTCCTCCGTCTTCCTGGGAGGACGAATCCAATCCGGGATGCTCTCCCCACTTGGGTGGAGGCCGCAGGAATTAAGCCCCCCAGTATTCAGGTTGTCGTTGTTATGTCCGTGTTCGATAGCCGGGCGACGGCCGTTGCATAATGGGTCGGATCAGCAGTAAATTCCATGTCCTAATGGTAGTCAAGTAAGTCTTTGGTGGTCGGTCCACTGGGTTAACAGCACCGATGTCCGGCTCCGGTACAAGAGGTTAATATTTCCCGCAAAAGCGCGAATAAGTCTTGGACAATTGCCTCTTTCACGGCCGTTCGTGGACGTAATCGGTAGGTTTTATCTTCAGCTCAATGTGTTAATGGAGCAATACATGAACTTGCCTTTTTCTCTGACTTTTTTATGATGATTGTGAACCTTAATGTTTTGCATACAAATTATAAGAATTTTCACAAATGAAAAAACGACTTCGCTTTCTTCCACTGATTTATTTTTTTGGTACGACATGTTTCGACACATGGAGGTCATTTTCAAGTAAATATTTCAAGTATTTAATAAATCAGTGGAAGAAAGCGAAGTCGTTTTTTCATTTGTGAATATCAACTTCCACATAGTTGAGCCTGATACCATTGAACGCATAAGAATTTTATTTACCAATTCATAAAACTTCAAGTTATTACTTTGCTTCTCATATCATGCGGGACGCAGGGTATTTCTTATGTTGTTTTCTTAGTTCTCCATTGAATTCCGCAAACTTACGGACTGAGCAGTCATTGAAAAATTTAATTAATACACAAACTATTCGGCACTCATCCCGATCTATAAGATAAGCTGCTAGTGCCCCTACGGTTACATTGAAAGCTAAGACGATGTTTGGGATCTAGATTGAATTCTGTTTCATATTTCATAAGGAGTAGCTATAAACTGATTTTATAGGCCAAAAATTGAAAAAATTATTCAATTTTTTGGGTATTTTTAGTAGTGTCATTTGAAGCTAGCACCTGTTTACCATGCATGCCCTTGGATTCATCAGAGATGGCTATACGTGGTGGATCGTCCATACTTGAATCTGCCATTTTTTTGTGTGACAAATATATAGGAACTGTACCAGGTTTGCTCAACGGTGTTAAATGTGTACAGGTGGGAAATCATATCGGCCTCCTAAATCGGAATTATTCACGTCTTAAAACCCAAAACCTGCTAACTTTTTGTATTACTGGGAAAATAAGAGCAATCAATACTTTTTAACGCCTAATTATTTCTTACAATGAAGCAACCACTATAGATGTACTTCTGTACCTAATACCCATTTATCTCGCATTCAAATGCGTGTATTACATAATTTAACATTTTGGTATCACTTTTTTCTTATCGTGCCTTACAGTGACAAAATTTGAATGTCTAAGGTGCTGCTGCATTGCGAGAAGGGACCGTGTACCATAACACAGCTGGAAAATAACTCTTTAAACGAATTTTTAAATTTTATTTTATTATACACGAGACTAGGGTAGTTTGGCTTTTATAGTGGAATGATAGTTTGTTAGTCAATTTAGACTTAAAAATTAAGATGTCATAAATGCAATATACGTAAGGGTATTTTTAAGTAATTGAAGGACCTTAGCATCGGTTTATTCAAATCGATGTGAATTCATGCGTCCGTAGACATGATGGGATGAAGCCATAGGATTTGCTTCATTCCATTTACACCGGATTCACAGACATTGGTTGCGACACCAATGGTGATACTCGCTAGTGAATCACTAGGACGGAATAAGATGAAAGCTTTTCCATCAGCCCTCCAAACGCATAAAAATCGCGCTTTTCCTCCCAGTGGGAACTTTTGATGAAGATTTAACGCAAATGGCTGTCCCGAAATAGTGCACTCCGGGACACTCTCGTGCACCCGACCTGCAATGTACAGTTTATTACGCATGTGCTGTCACCACCTTCGCGACCGGGATTCTGGGCTCAAAAGCAAACATCAACTATCCTCCTCCCCCCTCCTTCCCTTCCCACGATGTTTTTTAATGTTCATGCCTGGGCACCAATGGTCAAAAGTCCTTTCCACGGGGACCCGTTTTCATTACCACTGTTAAACACACGTGGAAATTTGCAGCCGTTCCTCTCTGAAAAGGACATTTGCCCCCGTGTCCTCCACCGATGTGTCTGCCCTATCTTCTCACCACCCCCTTTGTCAATTCCTTCGACCCCTACCTCTCTCCCCTCGGCCACCTAACACTGCTTCGCCGAGCCGGCAGAAAAACACAGTTTCTATGGAGATCAAAGGCGGAGGGAAAACTGTGGATACGAGGAGGACCTCTCGTTCGCTTGGAATGAGAAAGGGACTGGGGCCGGAGGAGAAGATACACGTAAAGGATGGGCTGGGTGGTTGGGCTTCAGTGGTCCAGGCGCTGGACCATAAAAAGGGTTCCCAAAGACGAATATGAAGTGAAAAATACATAAAAAGTATTCAGACAACCCTGAGAGTATGTATATACAATCTTTATATTCAGAATGGCGACAAACTACTCTAGGGATACATTCATATGGGCGTGGAAATCACTGAAAGTGCTAAATAAATTGGGTCGTCTGTGTATTATCTGAAATTTCTCTGAAACATTTCTTAATTATTTTTATTATTATATTGGTATCGCCTCGTGCAGACAAGGGGAATTGTTTCTTAGTTGTCTTGCTTGGCTTGGCTCCATTTGAGCATTGTTTTAGTCACCAAGCGAGAAGTAAAATCAATGGACAACTCAGTGTATTCCAGACCCTGATTGCGGCAAGAATTCTGTAACACTGCTTTGAGGTCTCAATTAAATGAGCGAGGTATAAAAACTTAATCATGATAATATTTGTCACATCACACACCCTAAGTCTCTCAAAGATACAATATTTCTCATAGCAACGCGAAATGGCCAGAGATATCCAACAATCTTCCAACTTGAACCCTCATCAGGATGAACCATCAATGCAGTGTCTCTTTAATCGGTGAAATAGCTCTAACGATATATCTAATAATGTTAATGCTCCAATGCGCTTGCAAAATTTTAGTTGTAACTGTTTATAACATACTTGTAGAAAAATCTATGAATTTGGAATTAAAGCTCCCACATGTTGAGCAATTTTTTGTGTGTCGATATCTATATTTTTTTTCTTTATTTCTTAACCCCGAAACAGCATACGATAGGCGTTTGTACATTTGGCGATATAAAAGCAAAACTAGACGAATGTAAATTATTACGAAACAACCATATCCTGAATGGTATAATTCTACCAAGGCGGGACTCGCTTTAAAAAAAAACCCCTGCCGCACTCCCTCGACGTGTTTTGCGAGGTATTCCGTAGATAATAGTGCATATTTCAAATCAGGAAACTTTAGCTCTACGGCCTCTTACAAAATGCAAATAAAGAATATATCTCCAATGGCCGTAATAATTGGCACCACTCGTCAAAAGAAAGAAAGAAAAGTTTAACGTGTTGGTTTAACGTAAACGTCAGTGACCAACCCCAGCCTCTCAACCAGAATACCCTCCTGTGATCGTTTACGGGAAAGTGACTTCCTCGCCAGTGATCAACACAAACACACACTCCTTCCCCAAAAAAGGATCAATCGCAAGGTCTAATGGGACCCCGCTAAGGATGCTTGGGGTTATAACCTGGGATCCTTCGAAGGGCTAATAAGACCCCGCTAAGAATGCCAGGTTATTCAGACATTCACTCTCACGAACACTCAAAATCACTCTCTCACACACACAAATGGGCTCAACTCCGGGGAGAATCTTGCTCAAAAAGAGCGTAGTCAAATACACTCACAGACACGGACGAGAGTGAGCGTCGGATACGCGTATTTCGGCCACAAGGTGGCCCTTTTCAGCGAACTGAAGGGAAAAAACACTAGCAATACAAGGTTGAAAGTGTTTTTTTACTACTACATCTACTTCTAGGGAGTTGGACGTGGACTCAATGTAGTGTAGGCAAAGAAACTGTTATACATGCTCATTTATTCTGCATCCAGTCGGAAGTTGCTCCAAGCATAAATTGGGTTACGAACCATTTACTTGTTAGCTACAACCGAGAGGTAAGACCAAAAAGAACGGAAAAAATGTATTTTACATTTATAATTACACCAAGTACTGAAAAATAATTACACCAAGAAAACATTTTTTTATTAAGTTGTAATATTTCACATAACTTATTGCTTAATACGTCTCACCACTGCTGGTCTGCTGTTTTTTCGTATGCTCTCAATTGATCATGAATTACATTTAATGATCCTGAGTCGCAGTAACAGGTCAACAAAATTTCCACCAGTGATCCCTAGGACAAATCTTAAAGAAGCGAGAGAGGAAATGTTATTTTGGTACCCACGGCTTTTGTTGAGAGTGGTGACGTGTAAGAAAGCAACTCAGAACCAATGCTTTTTTTTTTTTATTTGAGTGAGTAATTTAAAGTCATTAATTATTGCAACGCCGCACAGTGGGCCCAATTCGGAAAAAGCTGGCCAAAAATCAGACTGCGTTTATGTGCTCAAAACGTCAATCAAAATCATATTTTACCTATAGAATTCATATTTGACATTAGTTTAACCATGGCTATAGATTATATTCTAGCATTGAAATGATATACTGAGAAAAGCATGTGTAAAAATGTAGAAAAACTGTAAAATAATTATAGCAAGGATTAAAGTATTCTATATCTACTTTATATGTAATATTTTGTAGTATAATTACTACACTTAAGAAAATCGCATTGAAAAACTAAGTCACGGGACTTGAATCACGGACTAGTCAGAATCTGAAATCATTGATGTTTCTACCTCCGTTCCCCCTCATTTGAGCGATGGCAAAAGTGGCCCACAGTCTGAGATAATCGAAAGTCTTGGAATAGAAGGGGCCAAGTGTTAATTTTCTTCTTTGCGGGAAGGTTTAGAGTTGGAATGAAGGTATTGGATTAAAATATTTATCTTTTAACTAGGTAATCATTGAGTGTCGATCTTGATATTTTTATGTTGTCTATTTCCGTGTATTCCTGTTTCTCGCTTACAATGGTGACAACAAAAGCTGGACGATTGGAAGATTAGATTCCTTAGCCATAAGTGTACCATATACGAGTACGAGAATTTAGTTTACTGCAGCAGGCATGTAGTACTAACCGTTGAGTTAAACATATAGGTTACATTTGATTCTGCAGGAAACAGCTGGGACAAGGTAATTTACGGTATGGCTGCTGGTTAAGGTCTTCAGGATGACCAGAAACCGCGAAATAAAATTCCTAGAGGTCCCTAAAAAATAAAACATTGATATGAAATCATTACTTTTTATCTATGGAACACGCAGTGACATATAGCTTACTGCCATCACTGACATATAAACTAAACAATCTTTTTGCTACTAAGATAGAGAGGAACCCGTACTTTCTGAAGATTCTTTTTCACAAAAAAATTTCTGAAGATTCTTTTTCACAGCTCTGTTTTGGAATGTCTATAAACAAGCTTATTATAGATTAAAATAGTATCGGATAGATTTTTTTTCATTCATCTGATTCTTTCTTCCATAAATAAACACCACCTTAGAGAGCGTTCATGTTCAAGAATCACCATCAAATCCTTATTAGCGCATAGGGATAAGTACAACTTTTTACATGCACATTCACCTGTATTGATATGCTCCTGATGATTCTGAAAGCGGCATTTCTAGTAACAATTTTCTCTAGATAAGTTTAATACGTTGTAAACTGTACTCCTCTGTAGCTTCGATGGAGCTAATGCCCGTACTTATGTGTGTGGTTACTCTTAAGTGTGTTTATTTGGGTGAACATTTATTTCATCTTAAAATACGCATATTAGCTTACATTTTAAAGCAATAGTAATTAGCTTCAAGTGTCCTTTAAAAATCGCCGCTCGGCGCACCACCTTCATGACCTTCCGAAGTAATTTGTAAGCAGACGCACGCGACTCAAATCACTATGCCAGCCGTTTTTATTATTTTTTTAACCAATTAACCAAAAGTATTCCTATTGTTCTTGAAAAACGGAGTTTTGACTTGCAGAAATATATAGACCTAGACATAAAATGCATTACAAAACATCGCTTTTAATAGGGCGCGAAATTTTCTCGAAACTGTTTTTGTTACTCCGTCCTACCGTTGTTTAGCGACAGGCTAAATGGTGAAAGGAATGGTCGGTAGTTCTCTCCTTACCACGAAAAGATAATTCGAATTAATTGGAGCGAGGGTTTGAAACTTTTTCGCTCCATTTTGTGCTTAGTTCTGTAACTATATTCCGCGGTTGCCTCTTCAAAGCCATAACGCACTGTGATAATATACAGAAAGTTTTTCAATAGAAATACGGCGAAAGTCAGCAATTTAGCCAAAAATGCATGGGAAGGATTTGAAACACCTCATGGTAAAATAACTAAGAATTCCTGAGAAAAAGTAAATAATTCAGTTATGTTCACTTGACTCTCTTTCTCAATTCCTATCTGAGAAATTAATAGGCCTTATTGTGGAAAGATTTCTGTTAAGTTTTATTGTATTCCTGTAGATACTCCTTCTCAGCAAGAAGTATACTGACAATTGCAAAGTGTAGCATGCTGATATTTGTCTTCATGCACATGAATTTGAAGGTAGAATGAGCGTCAAAATCCGAAACAAAATAAATTATATTCCAATTTCGATACTGACCTCGACCAGTAAACGTCTCAATATCTTAATGAAGACAAATTTGCTCATGAATAATGAACATGCGTTGAATTCAAATTTTCTTTTAAATTTCTTAGCGTGAATTTTTGAAATAATTTTGCAGTTTTACACATAACCTTTATCAACGTTTTGTAAAAGATTTTACTTTCAAAGGTCTGAACCACCTGTTAGTTTTTCGTCACCAAGTAATATTACGTAAGTATCGCAACACAGTCGATTCACAAACACCAGTAGGTCGATGTAATAGATTTTCCGGTAGGAATAAAGCCTTTCCTCATTGTTTGATCGAGTCAAATGGATTTGTTGCCGAAAATCCCATGTTTCAACACTCATACATGCTGCTTCCGCTGCTCTTTTGCGATGGTATCATGGAGAAAATTCCCGTGAGGACGGAAAGCATGTATGAGTGTTTGAAATTGTGTGTAGGAAAAGAGGGGAGAGCTGTCCTATGGTTGGGAGGTAGGAGAGGAGATGGGGGTGGCACGCGTTGAGTGCGGCTGCAGCGATGGACCAAACAGATAAGGATCGTGAGATACTGTATGTTTTGGGATAATTAAGGCGTGATGCATGGACGGGAACTGTGGGATTAACTCGAAGCCATTTAATTGGTTTCGAAATCTGGCCCCAGAGGGCACCAGGGAGATCTGAACCGTTGAATCTACACCCCCTACTCTCTCGAAATCCCACGCTATACGCGCACGTCCTCTCATACACGCTATGTATCCAGCCATCATTCTTTCTCACGAAACGATTGTTAAACTATGTTGAGAGGAATACCATCCCGTTTCCGCATGAACATAACCTGTGCGGGATCGGGATGAGCCACCGGAATTACCAGGGAACAAATTCGTTGCCTAGATTTGCGAATTACGTTCGCGGGTGCTTGTTTGTTTGCCTTTCTTTTTTTTTCAAACAGCCGTTGTTGTCTCGCTGGGAGGGCCTCCCATCCCCTTCCCCGCCATACAGGGCGCCCGAGCAACAATTAGTGTAATGAAAAAGTCACGGGAGGTCGGGATATTCGAAGCGTACAGTTGGTGGAGCGAAATCCCAAATGGTGGGTACGAAAATTAGAATGAGGCTTTAAAAAAATCGCAAACGCGATGAATGAAATGTCAAGGCTGCCTCATTTAATGCGGTGGAATCGAGCACCGATGAATAAATCAGACACGTTCTCATCCACTGCAGAGATATTGCATTTTCATTTGTGTAGCGGTAACCGAGAATTTTGTACAATTAATCCCCCAGCGGGAACGCACGCGATATATGTAAATAATGACCCCGGCTGGAATCCCAATACCCCCGTGAAAATGAAGGGAAACTAGGACGCAAGGCCACGAATACTGAAGAATGTAATATTTTAAAAGTTATTATAAATATTTGCAGGAATACGAATTAATCATTGTTGAAATTAATTTAATTAAATTTTTAAGGATACTTGCAAACTCTTGGGGTTTTTTAATGCTGGCATTTGGTTTCCGTGTGTTACGATCTAATTGACGTTAAAATTTTGGATATTGTTTCGGAAAAGAAGTTGAAAAATTACATCTGACTAACTTACACTGTTGGGCATGACTCTCTTTGGGATCCATAGACTGGTCAAAATCATCGGATGGGAAAGTATAAAACACTTTCTTTCTTACTATACATATAGTTACTTTTTGCGACTGTATGTTCATTGGACTGGATTTTGGACTATATCAGTTTATTCATCATATTATTTGTGGACTACGGAAATGGTTGCTTAAATTTCATTTATAATTATTGTTGTTAATTTTGTCAGTCGTTTATTATAAATAACTCATTGACAAAATAAATGGAAGGAGAAGTTTATTAAAAGTCCCAATAATAATTCTCATTCAACTCATTAACATTCATTTCCAAGCATAATTAAAAAATTTATGATGTCCTGCAGGAAATCTTCAGAATCTAGGTTATTCATATGTTTGTTCACTAGAATTCATAAGCCGGCCCTTGAACTTGGGAATCGACTAAAACTTCATAAATGGTTCGCGAAATTAATTTATACCCGTAGCATGGAAAGCTAGCACGCGATATCGCCACGTAAAATACTCATTTTAGTCGCGCTTATCGTCCAAGTCGTGACTTTTTTTTCTCATCTTCACATTTAGAGATAGCTTTGCAACTCTTCCGCTCTTAGTCATCCACTCTCCGCAGATGCTAGGATATAGCCACTCTAGAAATCTGCGGAAATTAATCTAATGAACTTGGCGAAACCCTAATAAGGAAGAGGGAAGAGAGTGGGTGAAGAAACAATAGGAGCCTAATCCTCTTGACGGCAAAGGAAAAGGGAATGGGAGGGGAAGGGAGGTGGATGAATGCACCGGGAGAGACACATCGGTCGGGGAGGTTATTAAGTGGAGAAGGGGATGAAGTGAAGGGGAGGGACGGGATGGTGAGGGAAATAGGATGCAGGGAGGAGGAAACGAGATTCAGGAGTAAAAAATCCGAGAGGGAGACAATGAAAAGCGGAATGTGGGAACATGATGGCAAAAGGGAAACGAAGGCAACTTCTTTCTCCTCTCGCGTCACAGACAGAGGGCGTCGTCGGTGAGGACGGACGGCGGAGCCGGGAGAGGGGCAGGCGGGGGATGGGGGGCGGGCATAGCGGGGGGACGGAGAAGCTGTTCCGCTCGGGAGTGGGACACGGAGGCGAGCATGGCAAATGAAAAGAATTGGCTTTCGCCGGTCTGGCGAAGCTGAGCGGTGCTTGCTGTGTGCGGGGATGTGTGCGGCCGTGCATCAGAGGCTTCAAAAATGGCTTGGAGGGTGGAACGTAATATTTTTATCCCCAAAATACCCTTCGTTAATTTTTCCTTTCCCTTTAAGATGTTTTTTTTTCAGCCAAGAATCCAGCGCATCAAGCACACATCATGTTGGCGCCGGCATGATGCTTACGCACCCTTGATAATACTTCATAATCAGTGTGTACACGCTGGAAGACCTATCGCTAAGTATGAAAAGTTCTTGGGTTTCCAGCCGGGGAACGGTGTTAAACTGTGCCGATGTTCCGATGACCTAGTCTGCCAGTCTTCAGGGCGAAGAGAATTAGGTACAGTACACCTAAATTGATTTTCTCTTGGCAGCAACTACAGGTCACCCAAATAATCCAGTAATAACCAATATTCGGTTTCTTACCAATTTTCTATATTAGACATAGATAGATAGGGATTGTAGGATAGGTAACGCAATTTAGCCTTAGCCAGAGGAGGTTTTAAAACTGAGCCAGATGTAAGTACTTCTAAGAGGTCGTTTTGTGAGTTTAGTAAATATTTATCAATAGTGAATTTTAAATCAGCAATCGCCTTCGCCACCTGAGCGCGATCCTATTCGAAAACTTCACATATTTGTTGATCATTTAGTTAAAATGTTCGTGTTCCATATATTGGTGTCGTCATTCAGCCTAAAAAAAGCACTACACTGCGGATTTAAATTTGACGGAGTGATGTTGTTTCACGGGGTGCATATTAGATAATCTTACCACTGCATGGGAGTAGACTCGGTTAATTCCTGCGAAGATCAAAATACCGCATCCTATTTTACTCCATAAATATTTCCCTTACCTGAAGAGGAACATGCTTTATCTTACGGCCTCAGAGAAGCACCATAAAAATTTATGAGGTGTTTCATGTCGCCGTGAAGGATTTTAACGACTTAACTAAGTTTCATACTAAGTGCGCAGTTTTCAATCATGTATATTGCCACAGAACAGCCAAGTTCTCGTATCTGTTTCCACCATTTTACCGAATCTCGTAGTTTAGTGAGGCCAGGTCTGTAACAGCGCTTAAACCTTAGAAGTAGCAAACATATGCCATCTTTCATTTGCCAACCAGCAGTGTTTTACTTCTAGGTACACAATTTTCTACCCAAATTTCTCAATGAGCTTTCTTTCTTTCTCCTAGAGCTATTTTTTTATATTATCTCTGCCAGTTGCATTTTTTCACTATTTTCCCAGCCAAAATAAATTGGAAAAAAAAGAATGAAGGTGGTGAGAGAGGGATAAAGAAAGACGTATGAGAGAATATAGGCGATGGAAGGAGAAAAACAAGACAATTTCCTTCCACTTGAGTGGCAGAGAAGGCGAGAGAAGTACGTATGCGGGGGAATTGTTTGAGAGCACGAGTCTTTGGAGACAAGAAGCCGGTTGATAAGCTGTCCCAAAAGGAAGGGTTGGGTATTTTTTAAAGAGAGTGTGGAGGAAGACTCGGCATTGGTGCAGGGGCTGAAGGGTAGTTGGAACGACGAAGGAGAGTGGATGCGTGGAAGCGGTTGTTGAAAGCGTGCGAGGAATGGTTGGCAGTGGAAGGCGTCTGGTGTGGCGCCGCGGCGAGGGTTGTGTCGATGAGAGAAAAGGCTTCCGTGATGCGGACGCGTTTAGGAGGTTGAGTAGTGATATCGAGGAGGTGAGCGGAGGAAGGAAGAGAGGAGAGCAAAGGAGACCGGGTGAATCTCCTGAAGCTCTCTAACGTCGCGGTGGAAGAACTGTCGGGAAGCAGGAGGGAAAGATGAAAAATTCGGAAACTCAGAAGGAATTAGTTGAAAATGGAACGAACTGCTTCTTTGAGAGTGTGAATGCTGGAATTTAGAGGCTTCGCGAGACAAGGAAAACCGAATGAAAGTGAAGGTGGATGAGGATAGTGGAGCAAGGAGGATTCAAGAGGGAGCATTTCAAACGGAGAAGTGTAAGCATTCGGGAGATTTAACCGGCAAAATGAAAAAAATAGAAAACAATAAAAATTGAATATTGGTACTTACAACAGAGCACGGGGATTAAAGCATTAACACGATTTGTAGAGTAATGCAACTGACTTGGATTGTTTATGTTTCATACAGATTAATTTCTTAACAATTGAAATGTGTTAACTTTGCTCCGATATACGCATCACTGAACTTGTACATAAAAGTCTCATTTCATATTATAAAACTAACTCCGGCATAAGTATATGGAAATTGGTGATATTCTTCGTAGTGTAAAAACGTAAAATTAAAGTGTGGAATCAGATTAGTTTACCTTGTTAATTAAAAGTCCTCATTTCCTATAAATGTTTGGGTTGGTCATGAAACATCGAGATAGTCTTCAAACTGCTGTATGGGTATTCAAGAAATAGGATCTGCAATTTACTCTCTCCCCAAATCATAACACACATTCAATTCATGCTTTATGGATCGATGGCTTTTGAATATGTGAATCAGATATCGATCTGCTTTCCCTATTAAACTATGCCAGAGTTAGAAGTATCTGCCTAGCACCCTTCGTCGTCTTTGGCGTATTCATCTGAATTCATGTTAAGGTACTTAAATTCTGTTACTGCCTCAGGCCTCTTACCAGGTAGAGCTCTATTTTTATACACTCTGTACACCTTTAGGTATTGACACTTATAGTCGCTTTAGGCAAGGTTCTGTGTTATCTCTCGCAACCATTTTGCAAGCGATAAAAATATTGTGCATTATATGCCACCAGTGTCTTCATACCCTAAAATAGTTAAATGCAATCGAAATGTTTCCAATAATCCATCGATTGCCCGATTTAGAAATTTCATTAACCATTATAACTAGATCTATCTGTGGAGTGGTACATTTCCAATAACAGTAAAATGGGAATAATTTCAAATGTTGAACATAGGTTGAGATTGACACCATGTTTTAAATTGAATACAACGTAGTTGATTGAATGTGAAAAACGCCTGACTCACTTATTGCTTATCTATTTGCATGGTGATTACACCGCAGGGTAATCACCAAGCGTATACCGGTATATATATTTAAATACTGCGATAGATTCAAAGCAATAAAGATGATTTTAAGATTGGGTATGCTATAGAATTAGGGTTTTCTAATGAGTTTAGGACTGCCCACAAATGAAAAAACGACTTCGTTTTCTTCCACTGATTTATTTCTTTGGTACAACATGTTTCGACACATAGAGGTCATTTTCAAGTAGGGTACTTGAAAATGACCTCTATGTGTCGAAACATGTTGTACCAAAGAAATAAATCAGTGGAAGAAAACGAAGTCGTTTTTTCATTTGTGAATATCAACTTCCACATAGTTGAGCCTGATACCATTGAACGTATAGTTTAGGACTGATTGACGAGACCAAATAATATTTATTAAATTCAGCAGTCTGCTGCCTCAAGAACTTCATAAAATAGTTTTTTACTTAGAGTGGTTAAATCAATGATTCGGATAAATGTCCGTTGGAATATTCCACGCTTGCATCGATGAAGGTGTGCCTCCTTGGACTTGAAAGAAATTTAAGGTGTTGATAGTTAAGAAAATAACAGATTAAGAATTGTTATTTTCTTGTCATTGACAGATTTCAGACTCGTTGAATTACTCGATCATATGGTCACTATAGCCTTCATCACGCTGGACTGAATATGAAATATCTCGGAAGAATATCATTCATTTGCTCTTAAGAATTCAAATTAAAGGAAAAAAGCTTTAATTTTTCAAGTAAAATATATGGATTGAAATATGTATGGAAACGTCGGACTCCTACTCCTCCTACCATTTGCTCGGTATGGAAATATTGTGAGCGAAACCAGACCCCGAAAGATTTTTTGAACGGAAATGCTCATTACTAATTTGTATAAAACACGTACTTTGTAAATTTCACCAGAAATACTAAATGGTGATGAACCACGTAATCTTGAATCAGCAATGAATGATGAATAGCATTCCACTCCCATACGAATTCACTCCCGGCTCAAAATTTGAAAGCCAAGCATGCACACGCTCCCAAAGAGTGGTGCTGTTGTCTTTCATTATCGCCTCGCACGGCAGCCGAAAAATCAGAAACAGACGCAAATGCTGTGGCCGTGAATCCGGTACCTCTCCCTCACTCACATTTGCATCGCGCGTCAAAGGGACCGCTCGTAAAGAGAGAGGGGTGGGGAGGGGGGAGACTCGAGTGAGTCTGCTGTCAGACGAGCGTGTGTTGCGAGTGAAAACGGGATTAGAGCGGAGGAGACAAAGAGAAGAGGGGGAACAGTCAGGATTCTGGAGACAAAAGAAGGGAACGTTGCGTGCAGAGGGAAGGAAAAAGGTTTTTTTTTCGTGGGAGTGTGGAGGAGAGGAGGGGGTTGTAAAAAAAAGAGAGCGGGTAGTAGGAGAGACGACCCAGGCGCGCGTGAAACGTCACTGATTGGAAGAAATTTCGGCTTAAAATGCCCTCCTCCTCGAAAAGGAAATGATGCAAAAATATAGGGAGAGGGAAGAGGGAGAGACATTGGCTGGTGGAGAAGGCATTTCTTCTCATTTTTTTTATTCCCTTCTCCGCGAACGACAGTGTCATTATGTCCTGATGACGAGGAAGAAAGAGAGAGAGAATGGAGAAAAAAGAGTCGCCATCACGGCGCTCTGTTGGAATATGGGGAAGGGGGCGAGAGATCGAGGGGTGGGTAGTGGGGAGAGAATGCGTGGAATGAGGAATTAGCGTGGAGGAAAGGGAGCCATTTTTGGGTTGAGATTAAAGGGTGACATTCTAATTCCGACACGTAAACGCCTTCATCGGGGGGAAGCCAAAATAGCTCTCGGTATTGAAAGAGACACGCCTGTAGAGAGAGAGAGAGAGAGAGCGCGTTACCAGTCTAGTGGAAGGTGACCTGGAAAACTTCATTTGAAAGATATTAAAGGATGATCGATATGTTGAGACATGAAGAGGGGACATCTATAAGTGTAGTTTTCCGCTAAAGTGATACCCTTTTGTGATTATTCCTCCTTTTATTCTTCAGAGATGCAAATATTTTCTTATCCAAGCAACCAATTCATCTGAACTAATGCTATAAACCAATGTGATGAAATTTGCTAAAAAAACAATAATTTGATTTTACTGAGATAGTAATGCGGACATGCCAAGTAGACACAATGTGGACTTAAAACGAGAACACTTTGTTCGCATTAATTCCAGTCGAAATTCACCTTGAAGTATGAAGAAGATTGCTGGTACAACTGGCTGATGCATCTGACTGAACTCACCAAATGGACACCTTGTGGATGCAATGTCGACTTGAGACGAGAGCACCTTGTTCGCAATAATCCACGCCATTCTTTCTTCATGAATTCAAACCCAATGATTTTCATCTTTGCACAAAGGCACACAAATTTAACCACATAAATTGTTCAATACAATGCCTCGATTGAATAAAAGTCTAATGCGGGCAGGAATTAGTCTCGTATGTCAACAGTACATGCTACCCAAGGTTTAAATTATGCAGGAGAGATATAAGATTTATCTTTCGACAATCTGATTTATTTTTCCAGTGATTTCAATTTATCTCGGCTCAATTAAAATACCGCACTCTCCTATTGATACCGGGAAAAATTATTATTCAACTCAGTCATATCAATCATTTCTCAAGTTTTCTGGTCAATTATGTCTCTACTTCTAGCATAATCTGTAAGGATATTCGCATGTACCAAAGGTATCTTTACACTGTAATGTAATTCCTTAAATGCTGTTGCGTTGAATATTTGTATCCACTGATTTAAATGTCATGATTATGATTACTACTAATTGGATACCACCTCGTAAAGTGTAAATATCTGAGACAATGATTTCTTTAAAAAATATGCTAACGATTCCCGCTGTACATTTTACTTGTTTGTTGATAAATACTCAAAAGCTTATGCTCATCAATCATTATCTTAAATGAATTACATGCCTGCGGTGACGGAAAATGAAGCTGGTTGACTATCGTCATAGTCATTTACGTGTGTGATAAACTTGTAAAAATACTCTTTTGTAAATTGGTAATAAAAAGTATTGAAATTTTAACCTTATTTTCATGATATTGTTTTCAAAAGCTCCATGCTATAACTTATCCCAAACCATTTTCACTTTGAAACGCAAAATTTTATCAAACCGATTTTGAAATACTTGCCTTTTGAGCTATTGAGATGGGTTTACCAGTTTGTGGAGTGTTTCTGAGACTCCAAGAATCCGGAGAATGCATTGGTTGATTCTTAACCCACTGCGCACGGTCAATTTGGTTAGTAAATATATTTAACCTATAGTTCGTCTTTCTAGAAGTTGGACCGAGCAGCGATTGGCGTAAATAGAGGCATAGGGAGAGGGCGGGATGAAAGAGACAAAAGTAATTGTGCTGAGAGTTTGTGCGATGAGGTAGAGAAAAAGTGCGAACTTCGTGCTGTTCATCTCACGCTCACATTGGAGAAGGCGAGCGTTAACAATCTTCCGTTTGGAACCGGCTGCGTCTGCTGGACCAAAATCCAGTATCTTGTTGAGGTGGACGCGACGGCTCGGGTATTTTCCTTATGATTTCCTCCTGTTCCTCACACGACGTCTACCCATAAAGGGAGTCGGCGGATACTCTATCACAAGAATTTGGGCAATGAGCTTCGCCGATTCTCAAGAGATGTATGGTAAGTTTTCGTGTAAGCGAGACTGGCAGCAACTCGTTCAACGTTGCTGGTGGAGCCCAACAGCTACGAGGGCTGGGGGGAGGCGAGGGCCGATTGTCGTCCCTTTGACGTCAATCCACCTCATGGTGTCGGCCTCCCAGTGGTTGTGCTTCGAAGCCCTTTCCCACCCCCATTACCCTTTTCCCACTGCCTACATATTCCCAGGCGATAAGTGAGAGCTTCTAGACCTTCTAGGCTTTTCACCCTAGCGAAGTGACTCGTAACAGATGTCCTTTTTATATATTTTATTATGGGTGGGTGGAGAGTTCGGAGGAGAAGGGACTCACTTTTTGACCATCATTGGTCCGGTAGGTCTCCGATCCGATGACAAACTCCGACAGACCACACTATTCCACCCTTAAAGGGAGCCGTCGGACACCCTATCCCAAGAATTTGGCAATGGGCTATGCCGGTTCTCAACAGATGTGTGGCAAGTTTTAGCGCAAGCGAGACTGGCGGTGACTCGTCTATCGTTGTTGGAGGAACCAAACAGGTACGAGAACTAGGGGGAGGTGGGGTCCCGTTGTCATCCTTTTAACGGCAATCCACCTCATGGTGTTGGCCACCTAGTGGCTGTGTGTTCACTGACCCACAGGATATAAGCGAGAGCTGAAGTCCAACAGGGAGTGAAGGCGGGCCGCGGTGGGAGACCCTCTAATCAGCAGTCCCCTTTTATTCCTCTCCCACCTGTTCTTGGAAACTTTACCACCACAGCAAAGATCCTAGGGCATAGAATGACACATTCTGTTTTGCAGACATTATTTGATGACGGTTATTACTATTTCAGAACATTTATTCCGTCAAGCCGATCAGTGTACGAATTAGGGTTACCCCTCTTATCTTTTGGCCAGGTAATAGGCGACAAAAAAATAAAATGTTTTAAATATACCAAACATTCCCAGGAAATATTGTGGTGTTGCAAAAAGAGTTTCATTGCGTCAAAGCCATTATTTCCATTCAGCTAGTCTCACTAGTACATGGAAAAAAGTGCGTTTAATAATTTAATGCGCGGTCGAGTAGTTATGCTCTCCGTTCTGCTCAATGTGATTGGATGGTTGATGACAGAATAATAAGTAAGCTTTGGGTGAAAACAGCGAGATCAAGTGTGATGCTGAACATGGACGCGTAAACGTTTGAGTTCTACCGAACTTTATGTTGTATTTAAATCAGGTCTGTGGAATATTGATTATGTTTGATATTAAATATTTACTTTCAGGAATATACTCCTGATTTTTAAGGATAAACTTTCAACTTCAATTTTAGCGCTTTTCAGCCAAACAGATAGCAGTTTGGCAATCGATTGGAAATGAAAGAGAGTTTCATCTTTCCTTTTGCTGGTTAAAATCATTTATCTTCAGTTACAATCCTTTCCATAATGTCGTTATTGCCATCGAAAGTACCAAAAATTAAATCAATAATTAAAGACGAAAAAAAGGGAATGGTGTGGAGTAAGCTAACGACAGCATTTGGCGTTCCTTTCGGTTTTTTTGCGAATTATTTTCAAAAATATGCTTTAAATTTGGAAATCATAAAAATTCATATAGAAATGGAATCAGTTACTTGGGAAAAACTGATCAATTTGTGTTATAACTTCATAAGTTACCTGACTTTGATTTATTTTTGATTAAGAAGTAATTTCATATACCGATGCCTCCAAACTTAAGGCAGATGAAAGAAAATAAACTATTCGCTAGTAGCGTATTTCCACTCAATATTGTAAAAGAGCTCGTTTTCAAGCCGCAGTGCTACACATATGCATCATGAATTCCTTCTTAAGCAATTTTACCCAGCCTTCTTGCGACGAGATGTGCGTTTTAAGTTTCCACTCATTCCACATGCATCGTAAATAGTGACCTTCTTACCTTTATACTATTGACGGTAACCAGCTGGCAACAATAGCATGTCTTAATGTCCTGTTCACGTGACTCGTGGATATTTTCTAGATCTTTTTTATTCGAGTGCCTCTACTCATTTGCATAAAAATATTATTTTACCTCACTGAGCGCTCTGTCATTCTTCCGAGTGAAAAATTCGCTCTCTTAAAGGACTTTTTTCCTAACGTGTTTCGCGACGAACCGTATTACTAGCATTGCAATTTGGTTCCACATTTGAGATTTTAGGGCGCAGCATTTCCGGTTGAGCTCAAAAAGTGCGCTCTTGAGAAGAATTCATTTCCTCTTGCTTCTCTTTTTCTTGTTTTCTAGTCCTTCTCGCCGGCGGAACAAATTCCACGCTTTTTGAGCGGCCCCTAGCGCGTGAACTCCATCGAGAAATTTATTTCCCACCCCAACGTTGTTTCGCGCATCGGTGATTCAAAATTTTCATCATTTTCGACGGATGTCGCAGTCAGTGCCTAATAAGTTCCAACTCTCGCGGCATTATTATTTTTATCACTCTCAGTCGTCGATAGAGGCCCAGTTCCAAAGGCATAGCGAGAGGAGTTTCACCAAATTAAACTCCGCTGCCGCTTCTCCTCTCACCAATGAGAAGAAGAAGAAAGAGGAGGAGGAGGAAAAAATAATAATGAAAACCTTCACGGAACCGGGGAGGAGGAGAGAAAGGCCAGAGTGGCGCCTTGATAAGTATGCCGAGCGTTATCGATCCTTTGCGAAGTAATGAAGGGCACCTCTTAAGCTCCCGATATATTTTTCTTTGCGGCTTTTTCCCTTATTAAAAAACGAAAGTCGATGGAAATGTCTCTACCTCTCCTTCTCCCCTCCCCACCACGCCTCCTCTCTGTAAACTCGACTCTCCCCTCCGCATCATAACCCCCATGAATTTTCACATTTGTGAGAGAACTGCAACCTTAGTCCTTTGTAATCACGTGGTGCGCATTGTTTATGAGGTGGATCAGCTGTCTTTCTCCTCCTACCCTGGCTCTTTTTTTCACTTTCCTTTCACGACGCAGCTTGGAACCCCTCTAGACATTCCTTAGCTTTACTTTTTTGCTAAGTAGATTTTTGATCATTCCTTTCACTACCGACCCTCTGTCGGCTTCGCAATTCCATTGCTCCGCCTCGCTTCTCTGGGGTTATTCACCGTGTGACCTTAGTTCAGCCTCCATTCAAATGAGGGAGCACTCATATCTGAATCTTACGTTCCGATTGAAGTACTTTAGTTTCATTACAGCCTTTGCGTTGAAATCATTTTTTCTATATCTACCTCTATTTCTCTTCATTTTTGGATGAAACATACTCCACATCTCTTTTTCGTGTCATTTTCAATATCGATTTATTTTCTACATTTTTCTATATCTCTCTGAGCATATTACGTGAAAAATCTTAAAGAGTCCTTTTACTCAATTCCTGACATTCGTCCAACTTGTTACTCTGCCTTGGCTGATGGTAATTGCCTTTGATGCAACATGTGATTTTAAGCCTTTGGATAACTTTTCGAATTTATGGTCTAATTTTAAAGATACAGGAATTTGTAGCTCAAATCTTCCTTCCCACTTAAGGTTCCCACCCATAAAATCCCACTCAAGGCTCATCTTCAGAACAGATATGTAAATTTAAAATGAAGCATAACCTTAAAAAGTATTTTTTATAATCATTTTTTCATTTATTTCTCTTATTTGGTGTCAAAGATATAAATTGTAGATGTCAAGTTAATCTGTGCCAATCATGTCCTTGAATATTTAGTCTTAAGTACGCAATTTAAAGCCTGTATTTGATAAGAACGCACTTTGAGTTCCTAGCAAATGACTTTTCAGGTTCATTACAAACTGTGAGTTTTTAAGACCTTTTTCCTGTCCATTTACCACTCTTAGAACTTGGATGAAGTCTTCTGTCTTAATATTTTCCATCTTCGGTCAGAAGTGATGTACACTAAGTAGTATATTTTAATTGGAATATAACTTAATACAGTCGTCTCACAAAATGTTAGCTAGATTTCTTTGGTTCACATGGAGCATTCAAAATCAATTAAGGTGATATATAACAATTTTGGGAGACCCTAGCTTGTTGAATAAAGGCAGATTCCTTTTTTAATGATTTTTGAACTCTTTTGACTCCCAGAAAGGTGCATATCTATCAAAGAGGGCTTCGTGTTTTGAACGAATCAGTTGAATGCCATTAAGAGGCAAATACAACTGAATATTCGCATCATATCTCTTCTGAGGGCATGTGACTCTGATGTAACGAGAAGCATTATCATTTAAGAATGTTATTTCATCCCTGAAGCAACGTCCCGAGGTCCTTTAAAGTGACAAATCACCTTAAAACTTTTGCCGCCGTCAACCGTTCCCCATGGCGACTTTGACGCGAAAGGCAAATAAAGAGCGCCTTCTCGTGGGTGCATTCGCTACTGACGGCAACCCGACAGCGTTTCTCACTCCTCCCCTCTCAACTCTCTCAGCTGGGAGCCTCTCTGCCCTCCCACCCACCACCTTCCTGAGTCATCGTCTCCCTTTCACAACTGCCCCTCGCCGACTTGTACCCTCGACCTCCCTCCTCATACACGCACACCCCTCCCTTAGCCCCCCGCCTCATGTCCTTATCCAAGAAAAGTCAAACAAACCTTTTCATGAAAGGTGGTGGCATTACCCGCTCTCTCTCTCAGACGCTGGGTGCCTTGCTCTACTCATCCCTCTCCTCGATGCTCTCAGCTCCTCCAAATACCCGCTCTCTCTGCTGCCTGCCTCCTCTCATTCTCTCCAGTCAGCAGTCTCCTTTCATTTTTCATTAAATTCAGCCACCCTTGAGGGCACGGCGCAAATCAGCATGAGATCTCAGTTCTAACGTTTGTTTGTGTAGGATATTACATTGTTATCTATTCTCCACCATACCTCATCGAGCATAGCTGCGTATCGTATTTCTCTCCTCTGTTGGTCTCATCGCGTCAATCACAGCTATCTGTACGTTGATGTAACGTTTTCTTTGGACTCGGAGGTTAGCGCCTATGTTTTTTGTTGGTATTTTCGTCTTCTTTTTAAGGAAATATGAGAACTTATATGTTGTCTTCTGGAGGTGTGCCATAATGCTCTTTTTAGTAAACAGTTCATTTTGATACATTTCAGGGATCAGAGCAGTTCAAAAGAACATCCGAAAGAACAGGCATTGCATTCTAAATGTGGGATGGAGCCGGCATTATGAAGTCGTAGTTATTAGAAGAGCATATGGTGATCATATATATGTATGCCTAAAATGAAGCAAAATGGAGACTACCATCCACTCCAACTGCGTTAGGTCCTATGTGAACACCCAAATTATGCAAATTTTAGTAACGATGATTAAATAAAAAATTCTGAAAGAATAATTGTAATGAAAAATAGTATTTGATGAACAGCATCTCCAACTACTTCCACAATCCATCTATTCTTTATCCACCTATCATTTAATTAGATAATCGAACTTCACAATTGAAAGTGATTAGAAATAATGGCTGCAAGCAACGAAAAAATCATCGGTTTAAAAAACAGTGTCGTAAAAATAGAGAAAAATGATAAACTGCCTTCTCCCACCAATCAATAGATGATAATGTGTAGTTATTACACTTGCAGCGGTTTTTGCCCCACTTAAATGTCAATATGAAATACAGCGCGGCTGTTTGGGAAACAACTGAGAAAATATATATGCGCGAACGTTCGTGATGCAAACTCCAGGCAGATATCATTCCGTGTATGAATACTCAATCTCTTGGTTTCGAGTTTTATCATCACTGCCATTCAGCAAACGTTTGTATTAATATACGGAAGCATAAATGTGTTGATAGCTTCATTTATTGAAGTGTACGAGGATGCATGGTTTTTCATTATTTGTTGTCCCGGTTGATTGAATCTTTCTATGAATGGATAAATCCATAGAATGCTTAAAATATCTGTATTGATTGAAAAATTGAATGTTACGTGTCCACCAAAACGTATGTAAATAAAACAGCATTGCATATTTATTTTCTTTAGAATCGTTGCTCATTTAACGTATTGCCGAAGGGTGCATGGATAATTTAAGATCTGTATTACATCGAGCCAACATACCTATTCAAGTTTTCCCGAACGCTACCGTAGATGAACGCCCTGCAATTCGGCGAATCTTCACGAGAAGCTCTGCAGTAGAACTCCATTTAACATGATGTTCACCGCCTCTTGCTGAGCAATGAATCATAGCTGAGTACTATTGAGCATACTGTTCTTTCTGCACATCGTACCGTAGCTGAGCTCTATTGAGCATGCTGTACTTTCTGAACAGTGAGCCGTAGCTGAACTCCACTGGGCATGCTGTTCAGGTTCTTTCTTGAAGCTCAAGGATGAGTGTAAGCCCCGCCCTCCCCTCCCGAGCGTTATCTAATGGTTAGGTGGATTGTGGCTCTCGCCGTCTGTCTAGGGTATTGGCGAGCGCAATTTAGGGCCTACGTGGCTTCAGGCAGTATGTGGCAACCGTTCATTTACTGATCAGTTTATTTCTCGAAACTGTTCTATTTGAACTGCTCAGTTCATTTTGCCCCCTCTCTATTGTCTTCTATATATTTGCTAGATGAGCATTTACTTCGGGTGATGTGTTTACATTTAGTTCTCGTCTTTACAAAGATAGGCACACTTTTTAAGTCAAGAAAGAGCGATAGTCTATTAGGCTACGCACTATTCAGCAGGATTCTCTCCTAAGGCCTAGAAATTATAATTAAAATAAAATGCTATTCCTTGTGAAACGAATCGGCTCAAAACGGAGCTCGTCAACGGTTCCCCGGAATTCTACCCGAATCTTCTACATGTGTCTATTGCCTCAGATTTGGATAACTCGTAAATCTACCTGGTAACTTTCAATGTTTTTTCGGCAGTCGCCATCGAGTTCGAGCGTCAATACCCTAGACATCTATGCTCTTCTAGCAGTCGAAACGCACTATTGGTCCCGATTTACCCCTAGGGTCGTTGCTAGAAAATAAGATTAAGATAAAATATTTTTCCTCTTAAAACTTAAAGACTATATAGAACATATAACAAATAAACTTGGTGGTGGAGTGGATACCTTGACAGGGAACAACATGAAAGGAGAATACGGAAAATTGGCTTGGAGAGGCGCACGACTAGGCTTATCGCAAGAAGAGGGCCGGATCCGCGGAAAGGAAAATCATCTGTCGCGCTATGTAAACAAATTATGGAGAGCGAAAATGAAGCGTCCCCGTTGTCCTGATTGGTGGTTGTGATTCCACCCCTGACCCACTGCGAGAGGTTTTATATATCCCCGCATCCCGGAGCCTCCGCCGTCTAGGAGCGGGAGGGTCTCGATAGGAGGGCTGTAGTATTCCTCGGTCAACTGCCACCGAAGTTGACCGAGCTGTACCTCGACCGGCCACGTCCTTGCCGCGACTCCGTCAGATGAATGAAAAATATTTCCAAGCTGTAAAAAAGTATTAAAATCTTCTAACTGCTTGGAGTGTTAGCTTTAAGCAACACGCATGTGTTTTTGAAATTAGAAACTTCTGCATGCCTTTGATCATTTAAATGACCAAATTGCATGCGTAAGATTTTAATGACCTTTACATTAATTGACAACATCGATTAATTTCTAATTTTTTTTATTTTTGAAGTAAATTCATCATCATGCAATGGCGTAGATGTTTTAGTTTTTTTATTTGGAAATAATAAATGGAAGCCATGCAAGAGACCTGATGCACACATTCGAGAGATATTAGTTCTGCTGAGTTTTGCTGAGTCGGAGTTTTGAAATGCTTAATGACGTTTGCTACACAGAAGTTCCCTGGTGTCTCTAGATAAGATGTGCTAAGACCAACTTAATGTAGGTATAGCAAAGAAAGAAAATATGCTAAGTGTCCTTAGCAATAAATGTTTTATCTTTTACCTAGTAAACTTGCATATCTTCAGACTTATTGAAATCAGTTAAATGTTTTCTTCTCCATGTTTGTTTGATTTCTTCATTGTTGAATGGTGGATAGGTACCTCAATGATTGGAAAAATGTGTTTTTCATCAATTAATGTATCAAAAATAAGTATGTCGTACGTCATCATATATTTAAGAGATATATTTGAATAGAAAAATTGGTTTCCTAGACAATAAGACGTTTTATATTTCGAGGTGAATTATCTCCATTCTCCATTAATTAAATGAAGTGTGCTATCTATCAATAATTTGAGAGAGCTTAAGCGTTCGGTAACCCTCTGTAATTCTTCATTTTTTCGACAAAACATCAATTCAGACAGATCTTAGCGACGCTAAAAAGAACCAATCGACCAATTCAATTTATTTGTCAATTAGATTTTGTTATACAGGCAGCGAGTTTTAACTTAAACCTCTGCCACCGGGACTTGAAAACTTCTTGGGAAGAGGCTTTGTGGTTTCTATGCTAATAGCATCGTGTGGCGCAAGCACGTTTGCATACCTTTCAAAAAACAGACCATGGAGCCAACTGGAAACTGTTAGATGTATATGCATCAATGCATTATATGCACAGTTCGCCATACCCTGAGCTCCTGGAACTTCTCATCCTTTACATATTATTACCCTCCTTTGGACCAAACACCTGTTTGATTTCTGTCATTTCGAATTATTTTGCTGCTTTTTGTCTTTTGAAACTTCACAACTTCATTCTATACCTTTACTTCATTGGTAGTTTCCTATACCCTTACTCCATTGGTAGCTTCCTATGCCCTCACCCCATTGGTAGCTTGGAGTTTGAGCACCAGCGTCTCCTATTTGTGCGTCCTTTACACATCAATATTTCCCCCTCCAGTCTCTGCCTTCCCGTTTTGTCCAAAATAATTAAAATCTACCGCACTCCATAGCCAGACCTAGACGCAAAACACCCCAAAGGCAGTGCCCAGTTGACCCTGCGGTCTATAACGTAATCACTTGGCTAATAAACAGTTGATGTTCCAGGCCTCCATCACATTTGATTCCCATTCCTCAATCCCTTCCTCTAGGCTAGTATTTTTTAAACTGAGCTACATTAAGAAAATAAGCTGGAGACGGTAACGTTTCAATTAAAGAGGCCATTGGAAAAAAGCAGTTTCGACAATACGCTTTCGCAAAACGTCCCTAATTTTCACTGATATGACATCAACGATTTTTCTCCAACTTTACCCTATTTCAAGGGAAAACAGAAAAAGAAGGAATGTACATACATGTTCCACCGTAGTTTGAATGAGCCACATTGGACTGCACTAAATCTAACTGCTATTCATTTTCTTCTCTTCCATATAATTATTGTATATTTACTCATGGGATTTGTATAAACCCCTGTTGTTCTTTAATATATCCTACAAAGTGTGTCCTTGTGTTAGAGACATGTGCAACAAAGATGTGTGTATTTTTATAATTTTTCATGTCAAGTATACCACATTTTAGTGTCATTTATTGCCTTTTATTTAGAACTAGCAAAGGTACCGGTTGAAATTCAATGGGGAATGCAAGAAAGACGGCATAATAAAATAAATTTACGGTGAAGAAATCAGTATTCATATTTTCAAGAAATTAGCCATCAAGCGCGCATGGGTCACACAATATATATTTATGTACTTAAACCTTGCTCGATTTGTTGTTATCGAGCTGGTCTAGTGCTTAGAGTTGAATAATGCTGATACCAAGATTGTAGATTCGAGGCAATCATGAGGGGAATTTTTTCCTAGGCAAATCAGCTAAAATTTTAGTTTTATTTTTTACTCCAGCAGATGAAAACCGCATTATATTATGCTTACTGAGTTTCGATATTCTTTTGCAGTAACGTATAGAAATTGAACTACAGGCTTGTATTCCAGAGGCTTTCCACATCAATATGACATCATGGCATTATCCTGTTTTACATGGATCCGACTTAAATTAGCCCACTTGAAATGAATTTTGCCAATTTTAGACAAAAATATGCCTGAAAATATCGTAATCAGCAACATTTCAGTATACGGCCTAGATTTTCACTGTAATACCTATATCTAGATATAAAACCCAGCCGCCATCATATAGTTCCCATTTCCCTTCTATAGCTAATGCTAATTCCACGGTTACCAAGGAAATGTCCTATCGTTGACAGAAGTAAAGTTCATGATTTTGAGAATAAAAACGCGATTTATAGGAAAATTTTATTCGCATAAGAAAATTGAATGAAAAAATAAGAAACTGCAATTATTTATTCATCTCATGGTGAACACTATAGCCGTCTATCTTTAGTACAACTAATTAAAATTTGCAAAAAGAGAAACCTCTGTACTTAAACCAAAATATTTAGATTTGAGTTTTTCTAACACATAAGACACCAGACCGCCCAATACGCAGCTCTTGGAGCCCAGGGGCCTTCCTTATAGTCCTAATTTCCTTAACAAAGCTTTACCGATCCTATGGGTGTAACTTTCACGGAAATCGGTTCACTCGTTCAATACTTATGAGGCTTTTAAGAAAGCATTCTTTCGGAAACTAAGGCCCTCTGGGTAGCGCGGACCAAAAAAAGTGAAAGTAAAAATGTTTGAGTCGGGTACGTCTTATCCGGTGCTATGGTATAAAACAAGAATTTTGATACCCGGTTCGACCCGATCAGACTACAGAAAAAGGTCCCGCACGGCGCTTGAATATTTAATCTAGCTAATCGTAGAAATGAGAGGGATGATGCGCTATCAGGGATCGAAATATCGTTCGGACAGAAAATTTCATGAGACAGAATGTGTGCAGAATGGTCAATTTTAGTAGGAAAAAAATAAACCAAGTTCGCAAACAGCAAAAGCAACATTAAAGTTTATTTACTCATCTATCATTTGCAGCTGTTAAGAGGAGCAATTGACGTTGTTATTCATCATTAGTCAAATTATCGCCCTTTAGAGATTTAGTAACTAATTGTACAGCTCTTTCATTATCAATTATCATTAACAATTTTGATGTTTTTCACAACACTAAGTCCTTTGAGGAAATCCTTATCAAGCCTCCAAACACACTTATATGAAAGGCCTTCCATATATTATCCTCGTTTCATCTTACGGTCCTGACTATGGAGCATGGCAACTCTACGTTCCATATCATTCTATTCACCAACATTATTTTAAGCATTTTAAGTTATGTAGCAAACCAAGCAGGAGAGAAGTTAGCTATAATATTGGGGTAATGTAACTCAATAACTAAATATCAAAAGATATATTTTGAAAGTATCCGAGACTGATCTTTTCTCGGGCCCCTAAGAATTATGTCATGCAAGTGTAATTCGTAAGTAAATTATAAGCCATAACCCTCATACAAGCATGATAAGTATATATATATATATATATATATATATATATATATATATATATATATATATATATATATATATATATATATATATATATATATATATATTTTTTTTTTTTTAACTTACATAAGAAGAAAAAATAAAGGTAAGAGAATTTCTTGAGAGAAGCAGGACGACATCATTAGCCTCTAATTATTTGTGTTTTAGTTTTTCTTTACACTCTTATTCATGCATATGTATGCAAGCACACAAAAACACTCATTACCATTTTATCATTGACTAAAAATAAGTGGCAATGCAGTAAATCAAAACAACGGACTTTTTATTTCAAGTTTGACATGATTTTTGTTTCATGTATACTACAACACATCCACAGAAGAGAAAACATTCTCACCCTGCACACTACACATCCATACTTTCATTTCTTTCAGGAGTTTTGAACTCTTGACCCCATGTGGTTTCACTCGTATGCACGATTATGGATCGGGTTTCTTTTCTGAATGCGCTAGGCCCCAATTTCGGAAGAATCCCTCCCAAACGAAACAAGCGATGCGTTTCCCATTACTCTCCTCCCTTCTCATCATCTCCGCGCCTACCCTCTCCGTAGTCCATCGCTAACCCACCCCTCCTCGCGTGCCCCCAACATTCAGACCCAAACACTCTCCTCCGCCCGTTCACCTCTCCGTCTCTCCCTCTCTCTCCCTCGCCTTTCCCTTTTCATCGCGCCCTCTCTCATTAGGGCCGCCTCTTTATCCACCCACTCTTCCTCCCACCCACCCACCCCTTCTCTCGCTCCCGTCCCCACGAATGTCCTCCATCACCTTCCCTCCCTAGCGTCCAGCTCCCTCCCTCCTAAACCCTGGGAACCGGGTTGGTGTGGTGGCTAGAGTACTGGCTAACCATACAGATGGCCAGGGTTCAAATCCCTTCAGAGGAGGATGTTTTTCAGTGGAAACCTGATCTCTAGTTGAGTGACTTGTGGAGGGCACTTCAAGTACAGTACTCCGTCTGTCGGATGAGACGCTAAACCGTGGTCCCCTTGGCGCCTTTCGTGAAGAGCTGGCTAATTCCGACGCCGGGTTTCTATCCACCCTTCCCCTTTACCTATCCCCTATGGCGCAGGTGACCTCAGCTGTCGGTCACCTCCCTAAAATCTCCAAAAAAATCTAATCCCAACCCCTCTCTCATCTCTTTTTGTCTCACACCGCCTTCTTTCGTCATCCCCTCCCACTCTCTCGAATCCCTATTTCCCAAAGATTCCATCAGCCCCCGTCCCCCCCGCTATTCCCTTCCTCATCCGATCGAATCCTAGTCCTATTCCCCGATCTCTCTCCTCCCCTCTCGTTCCTCAAGCACTAATGCACTCTCGCGAAGATCCTTGAATCCTTCATCACTCCTGTAGCGTCCTCTCTCGCAGACATGAGACTCAGAGACTGAACGCTAGGCCTAGATTGCTTGAGAAATTCTGAATAGGTGTGTTTTAGCGTGACACACTGAATGTCATTTTGACTTTACATTACATTTCTAGATCCGCCAGAAGCGATAAAATAAGGAAGATACGTTGCCAAACAGGTAGGTAAAAAAATTCGTTCTTCACATGCTCACCAAGTGACTATAGAAAAAAACTATACACCACTCAAAATACTCTCAAAAATAGAATTTAACATTTCACCTTCCTATAGCCTCTTCCATTACTTGGCTGGTGTCCTGGCAGCCTTTGCAATAGGCCCATTCGTCGGCTCGTGAGATGTTATGTAGATACAGAGGTAGAAATCATCTCGCATGCGCATTGCATTTGAACCTTTCGAGAGGATTTTGATCGAGTAATCAAGGAGTCATGTTGTACGATCACATTGGGTGTGATATTTTATTGCATTCGGAGCACTCGTAAAAATCTCAAGCAGCCTATAGCTGATCGAGTTTTTATTTGAGGGAATATTGTTGATGGAGTATGATATCGTCATTAGATACTCAATCAACAATATATCGGACGTTTGAGTTATTCATCTGACTGCGTCACCAAAGTCTCCCAACACTACTCTACGAAATACTGTGCAAGCCACCTCTAGGGTGTGTGGTACGGGGTGATTCCACACTAGACTTCCTCATCTCAGCTGAAATCAGAACCGCGCACGATCGATCGGATCCCAGGCGCAGGCTGAAAGCAGTCAGGATGACAGTACACGTTCAGAGCAAAAACTTTGAGAGTCCTACCATTCGTTGCTGTGCCACGTGACTCCGTATTTAAGTTATTGGGATTATCTCAGGTTCAAATACAACCCGCCCAGCGAGAGTATCTAAAGTGAAAATTGTAATGTGAATTGGAACTTTGTTCTAAATGATGAATAACAATGCATTTTTTTGGAAAACTACAATATTCTTTTGAAATTGGCCCATGAGCATATACGCGAAGAGAAAGCGGAATAAAATGAAACTTCCGAACTCTTTATTCGTTTTCATGGCCCTCTGTCTCCGTAGCCTTCCCATCTTGCCTCATCAATTATGCACTCGCTACCACAAGTACAAAGTGCAGAATTCACGAATGTTTACTACGTTTCCCTTGATAAATGTTTTTTTCGGTAATAAAAATGCCTTTTCATCAGGTCACAACTTACCCTAGGCAGGGAACCATTTCTCTAGACGTGATCATGTGGAGCTTAATGTTTGGCGCACACATGGATAAATGCATTCCCCGGGTACATATATTCCTATCTGTACGTTCTTCGCGCTCGGTATGGTGAGTGAGGAAAGAAAACTTTTGGATCAGATCGGGGGAGACAGGGTAGGTGGTTGGAAGGGGTAATGAGGAGTGATGGGTTGCTCAAGGCTGTGATAGAGGGAAGTATGTATTGAAAGTTAGGAAGGATAGGAAAGAGAATTAGCTTAATGAATGACATGAGGAAGATGGTATTGCGTACGCGGATATGGAAAGATAAATTACACATACAGATAAGACGCTTTAGTTGATAAAATTTTGAGGATTATTTCTAACTTACAATTGATCCTATCTTTATCGGGTACTATACATTATACTAGTTTGAGCGAGATTTATCTACAGCCATAATTGAGACCATAGACATTTTTTTATTTCAGTGCTATCAGAACAATGAAGTTAATATTTTTAATAAGTTGTAGTAATATTAGTAATAACTTAAAAGTATTCCTTGATATGGCAGAAGTTTCCAGTTATTAACCAAATAGGCATGAGCGAGTCTTTAAATTGACTCTTTTACTCGTGCCTCTCTGGGAATACCCCTTTAAATTTTTAAGGTTTTTTTGCGATTATGAAAACTTTTCTGGAATAAGTAATTGGTTTATATTAGAAAATAGTTTCAAAAGGCATGCAAGAAACCCAGTCATAAGTGTTTGACATACTCAGGGAGCGAAAAAAATCACAATATTTTAAATAAACTCTCACGGGAGGGCATTCCCGATTCATTAACCGAGCAAAACGGCTGGTACCTATTTGCAGGAAAATATCTGGAAAATAAGTGCGGCAAGTGGTACCTTTGAAAAGTGCGAGATATTTTTCTTTCAAATGAGACCAAATTCATTGAATTCTAAGTGAAATAATATCTCGCTCAGACTACCTAAATCTAATGTATTTATTTAATTTCTAGAGCGGCAGTTGGTTGGTGGACGCGGGGAGGAATGGTGGTGCAGTAGTCTCTGCAAACTGAATGTGGTGGACGGGCAGAGGTTGTCTGAGAAACGGAGGAAAAGTGTGTGAGGAAGTGGGATGTGTGCGCGCTGGTAGTGGATGAACGGAGGAGAGCCGAGGGAAAGGATCGGTGGAGTGGGGAGGGCTCGGCTGGGATAGGGTTGAGGCGAGGAGGAAGAGTCTGAGAGGAAAGAGTCGTCCTCTTATGGAAAATAAGTGGTCCACGAGGAATAGAAACCAGTCTCACTTCTCCTCTTTTCATTCCAGTGGCATCTCCTTGCTCGCCTCGCCCTCTGCCTCCTCTCCTTCGCTCTTCTTCTTCCTCCGTTTCTCTCTCTCTCCTGCCTCCCTCCAGCTCCACGGCGATGAACTCTCCCGCCCCCCCCCCCCCACATCCTCTCTCTTCCCAACGCCTCACCGAACGTCCTCCTTAACACACCCATAGTCCCAGCAGGTCCTCTCATATGCTCTCTCAAATCTCTTCCCTAACCTCTTTCTCTATTTGTACTCATTCTGCCTTTCCTATCTTCTGCCGAACTCCCCCAGCTTCGCCGAGACTTCTCCTCTCTCCTTCCTAACCTCATTCTCCTTCATCCATCCCCCCCTTTCCACTTCATGTCCCCGGCTCGCTTAAAAAGACGTCCTCTGCTCCCAACGTCAGATTCCAAGAGTGGCTCCCTCCTCCTCAAAAACTTCCTCGAGCTCTCTAAGCCTCCCCTGTCTCTCCAGCCTCCGGTACAGATCTCACCCTCCTTCGTCATCACTCAGTCCCACGGCGTCCTCTCTCCTCCCATTCCCCTCACCCTGGCCTGTCTACCCATTCAGAGATGTCCATTTTAAACATCCCAAATGTGATTCCCCATTGGAGGCAGCGCTCGAGTCTTGGTTTTCCCCCCGCCTAGTTTAATCTTTCTCTCGTTGACAAATTGGGGGATGGTCAATCTATGTGCCAAGCTTGGCTTGATTCTCGTTAGCGCAAAGTGGCCGTGCCGTCTTCTCTATGAGAACATGAATGTAAGCCCGCAGAAGATGTAAGAAGGGCGATAGTTGTTTCACGGCGTCACTTCATCGATCGCCTTACACATAAAGGGAACCTAGTGTTGGCCTCTAGAAGCGCGGTCCTAGCTCATTCCCGTTATCATTACAATAAAGGCTATAAATCCAAGAAATTAAGTTGATAACCTTAATTAGAAATGCATTATGGCTTGGGCCAAATTTTGGTATCTCGCAGGGCTTAAGCAAATTCTAATGGAAATATAATTCGTCTGTAAAGTTGCCTATCCATTATCATACTTTACAATACAAGTGTTGGCTAGCTGTCACTGTGGTTTGAATTATACAGTTAAAAAATTAGGAGAAACTTAAGTAACTAATAAGGTTTATTAAAAAAACCAACTTGATTAAGTGGGTCAGTATTACCTTTGATCTTTAAAATTTGTATTCGTCAAGCATATTATGAAATTTAGCTAAGAATTTTATCCTTCTCAGAAGCATCATAAATATAAAATGATGCAAAACTTTTATGATTTGATTATTTGCATCAAGGACAGAAATGATTTCATTCAGAATATATGCTAAGAGATAGGTTTAGTGGTCATCCTCGGTTTCGACGCTATAGCGTCATTTTTACGTCAAAGCACAAAAGATCTCACGGCGTATTAATGGCTACTTCCTTGAGGAAAGGTAATATAGAGGAAGTCATATTAGAAAAATATTTTTATTTGTTCCAAGGAATCCCGTTGATACCCTTAATTGGAAATGCATGAAAATATAAAATGACTGAACTGTAATCACTTTACAGACCTGTCTCATTTACATGCTTTGCGAAGGAAGATTTTCATATTGTTCTCTTTGCAACTTTGCTGCATTTGCAGTGGGATAAAACATATCGAAAAAAATTCTTACACACTAATCTGTCTCAGAAGTTGGAAATGGGTTAACACAGTGTATGTGGGTGATAGAAGGATATGGTGAAAGATTTTTGATCATCAGAAAAACAGTTTTTAGGAGATATTATTATAAACAACACTAAATAACACTAATCGCAATTTCCTACAACATTAGAGACGATCAGAGGGAGCACTTTTCAAAGTGGCCGATGTAATAGTAGCACTCTGGCGTATTTTTCTCGGTTCAAGAAGTTTGGCATTCAGAGTCGCTATTAGAGACATTCTGAATGATAAATTGAGTTCCAGTTTACATCCACAAATCTTTTGTGCATTTCTGCCTTTGCCTTTACATGGAATTCACAAGAAAAAGGCATTTTCATAATAACTGTACTTGTGAATTATTTTACGTGCAATTTCTTTTTATATGTTCATTCCCAAAGCCGTACTAACTTGAAAAGAAAAATTGTGAGAAAATATGTGAACTACATTTTCTCAAACTGCTTAAGAAAAATTCTTCCTTCCTTCGATTTATTCGAATAAGATTCAATTCAGCTGTAACTTGCGCTAAAACGTTTGTCGTTGTATTTGTATAACTTTGTGGAGTATAATTTTGGTAAACTTTTTGTCAATCACTAAATCATACGTTCCACTTTTTATACACGCAAAGAGCGCATAGTATTAAACGTCCCTCGTACGACGAGCCATTTCTTCTTCAATACATTTGGTGAATTACGAACTAATGCGAACAAGTTTCACTTTTTATTCATGCAAAGAGACATTTCAGAGACTTAACAGTCTCTATTAATCAAATATGTTGTTGTAATAAATCTACTCAAAATCTCTACCAAGAGAATCTGTTGCCTAAAAGTAGTTTTCTATTGCTGAGTCATTATTTGATCTACTCTTACCTTCTTAAACGACGAAAATTAGGTCATTAGAGAAACTTTCAATCCTATGTTTAATGCTCCATGAGCTCAGAATAATTTCAGTGGTAATGGCGCATCTTCGTGTTTTATGAGTGTTAACAAAGGAAACAAAGTTGAAAGTTATGAAAGTTAACGAAGGGAATCTTCTGAGTTATCACCGGGCCCTCCTTGTTAAAACTTTTGCATTATGATAAAAGAATAAAAAGAACAGAGTAGAAATAGACGGAAAGAAAATATTATGATTTAAAGGAGAAGTATGAGGCTTGATGTGGTGGAAAGAATTCTTAATAAAGAATGAGAGTAAGGCAATTTCCACTTAAATAAATTATTATTTGACCCAGGTTTCGATGTACAGGCCTGATGATAATGTAGTACATCAAAACCTAGGTCGAATAAAATTTATCGAAGTGGAAAATTGCCTTACTCTCATTCATTATGAAACAGTATGATTTTGGTTCTTTAATTTATACCACTACCTCTGAAAGTTAATAAGAATAATATTATTGCACTTGGTTGTGTGTTTTGTAAATGCTTATCTCTACTAAATTTCTTTAAAAAATGAATTCAAACTTCATACCGGTAAAATATTTATTATGGACTATAAAAAGAAAACAACTACACAATTTTTATATTTCTGTTATCGTCTAAATGCGAGAAGTGTATACTGAAAAGTATTCTGAGTGGCAATTTTCCAAGGTAATTTCAGTTAGAGCTTTTTGTTCCTGCTTTGCAAGGAAGTTGATGTGATCTCATGACCAAGATATAAACTTTTTACAATTATTTGGCTCTAAAACGTATAGCAAGTATATTTATGCAGTAAGTAACTTTTATTAACAAATGCTTAAGTTAAAATTAATGAAATTCAAGATGCTACTTTTTATGTATAGTGCCAAAGTGAAATAATAACTGTGCGCCTTCTTAAAATGAAGAAAATCTTTCAAGAGCATTGAAATAAAACACTAATTATAAAACTATTTATTTCTCGTTGGTTAAGGCGTGGACTAAAAGTGAGTTGAAGAAGCCATTGAATCCTATTTTTTGAAGTTTTGTTTGGCTCATAATGTCTCATGGACTCTTAAATGCTACATTTATGTGAACATATAATACAAGAATTTGTAATATTCAGGCATGATTTAATCCCCCATCTTCAAACTCCCAAATCGATTGCTCAATCAGAATGAGTTTTTAAAAATTGACGCATATATCCATTCCATTTCCATATTTTAGGCTCTTCCAAACAATTCCAGCATAAGAAATACAATTTTCTCGAGACCTTGACATTCATTCGTTATTTTCCACAGTTTTCTTGTAGTTAGTCCAATTCAAAGAGCTGCGGAAATGTCCGCGCAGAAACAGTAACCTAGTTACCCACTGATCGAGAGGCCTGGGTTCAAATCCAAGCGAATGATTCTTTCGCCGTGAATTTCACTCAAGTGGTTTGCCGTCAAAGCAGCGTTGAATTTTTATAACCATGTCCTGCATCGCTACGAACGTGACGGCGTTTCCAGATCTCGAACGGGTGTGGGATGAGTATCGGAGTAATGGACGGATTAATCAATCGAAGGAGACGTCTGTGCGAAGTGTGAATGGCGGTGGGAAAACGAAGCGAAGGGAGGATGAGGAGGAGGAGGTGGGGGCTCAGGTAGGGGTCGAGAAGGGGGAGGGAGAAGGAGGAGGTGGAGGTGCAGGCAGGGGAAGGGAGGGGGTGGGTGGTGATGGTTGAGGGAGGGAGGAGGAGAGTGATGAGAAACGAGTGCTCTAAGTGCAGCGGATTGATGCGCTCTCGATTGGAAAGCGATCGTTTGTAGTGAAATGGAATGTTTGAAATCGAGGCTCGAGTACACTTAGTGGAAGTTGGTGGCGCGCGGATATGCCGTTGTTACGTATGCAATTATTTTGTGTGGTGGTCTTTGTCATCGCGCGTTGTCGTGCATGCTTTTATTTGCCATCCTACTTTACAGAGTGGGGAATATTGATCCCGTTGACTGTGAGTTATTACGTCGATACTTGAGTACGTACGCAATAGTATAAATATGCCATTTAAAATAAACTTTATAAGTATCACCAATCCACAAACTATATTCTAATAATAATATCTTGGAATCAAGAATATATCTCTGCTAGAATACCTTAGGAGTCGTTTACCTTTACATAATTGGGCAATAATATATATTTTAAAGATATTTATTCTTTTTGAAATAAGATTCAATAATTCTCGGTGTTGTTTATAGTTTTAACCATCCATGTGTTCCTTTGTCTTTACTTTAAGGAGTTATGTTTTTTCATTCACGCATGCAAAAAATTGTAGAAGCAACGATTTAAAAAAATAGAGAGACAAGGAAAGTGATCAAAATTCAGCCAAAAAAATATACGATAAAGCTTTGATCCTTAGTTATGAGGTTGTAAATTTATTTAAAGGTCCTTTGGTTTACCGCGACCATTATCTGCAGGTCTAAGGTCATATTTCTGATTAATTACACAATTTCAGAAAATTGGTTCATTATAGTTTTTCCCTCACTTTTAACATTATACCACGTATTTGTATTCTTCTATTTTTATTCTAAATTAAAATAAAACTATATTTCTGTTTAAAACAGAAATCTCTTTCGTCTTACCCTGAATGTTATCGTCCAGCTTCAATTTATGAGGTGAATCTTCTGAATCACCTGAAAGCTTTACCTATTAGCCCCGCTGATATGAATTGATGCGGAAAAAGTGGAAAGAGCAAGAAATTGTTTTATGAGAAAACCTGGAAAGGACTCCATTTGCCTCATAGACCGTTACTCCGACATTTATACCCCGGCGTGTTTTATGAGCCTAGAAACCGTACCGCAATATCACATGGACGAAATTGAACTCATTTTAGGTGTAGCCATTTGACAGCTATGCTGACCCGTACGAGAAAGTATTATTCATGCACTAAGATTTATGGATACCTATGAAAGCTACCGGGAGGTTGGAATGCAGGGTAAATGGGTATAAGAATGAGGGAGGCGTTGAAACTCGAAGTAAAAGAAATTGGCGCGATAATAGATGAAATATTTGCAGAGTGTTCGTTTCTCAATCTCTTCTCACAGATTCTGCGGATGAAGATAAAACTCCTTTGCCAGAAAGTAGAAAGATTTCTGAGTACATTGGGGAAAAATTGTAGAAGCAATGATAGATTGGCTTGAAGGTTATCATTGGTTTTATTGATCAATTATTTACATTCGGATCTAGATTCATCTTAGTCTGTCTTGAAGCTTTTCATTTGTTTATTGTAACGCATAACATACCGTGTAACTATGTTGCGTAGTAACGCTGACGTAACTACAAAATATAAGATTTTTGGATCTTTTGCCTATAGAATTGATTCATGGTATCTGTGCAATTTTATTAAATCGTCTATAATGGTCTCACTGCTTTTATAGTGAATATTTTAAAGGGAAATAACAAATATATATTTTTTTAGTCAATTAAATGAAGATTTGGCGAAGAACCTAGTTTGAGCTCGATGTGACGGTGTATACCTTATGGAATTATTAAATTGTATGGCCAAAATATACAACGGTTAGAAGAACTGATGGGCGATGCAAAGATTTTCTATGACTATGCAAACTCAAAGAAAACATGTTAATAAGAAAAACCTGCCTGTTTCTTTGGAAGAGGAGTTAAAGCTACAGACGCCGGTTGGCTTACTAGAGTGGTTGATTGGGCAGAACTAATATAACTTGCCTAATAAAAGGTTTGTGAGGTGTGTTAGCCAGTTTTCATTTTTTATCAATACAATGATTGGTAACTTGCAATCCGTTAATTATTTCTTCTTTTTTACATAGTCTTGAGACAGTGAAAACGGCTAAAAGCAACGGACGAATCCACTTCAATTGGGAAAATACACTCACAAATTTTATTTTTCCTGATAGGATGCAAAGTTTCCGTTAGTAGTTTGTAGGGTATCGTCCTCCAGTTATTGCGGGGTCAATTTCTTTTGTTTCTTGCAAAAACAAGGAAGAATTTTCATCATATGGTTATTTGACATTTAAAAACGATATCATAATATAGATTGCATGTTATCACTTGCGTAATTATTCAGTGGAGGCATATCATCAACTCGCATCTCAGCGTGAAAAACTCTCAGGTTAAATTATTGATGTAGTGTTCACTACTCGATCCGGAACCCTTACTCCAAACCCAAGCAATTTCCAAGCAAGTGATCATTCAGATGAATCCAGGTCCACTTCGTTGGTCCTGTAGAGAGCCATACAAGCCCATCCGTCGGATGTGAATTTAAGCTTTAAACCACCTGGCGCTTTTGGTTAAGGTGGCTCGAGTAATAACTGTGGATCACGGAGTTCACACATTTTAATAGTTTTTAAATAAGTTTAAAAAACCATCCTGGGAACATATTTTATTTATGTGAATCGTTTTCTGTTTAGGAGTTCACGGCGAAGACTGCAATGGAAATATTTTAGATCCTTTTGAATTTTATCTATTATTTATTTTTAGAATATTGGACCTTGGGGAAGGACTAGGAAATTTGCATCCAGCACCCCCCCCATTTTGCAGCTCCCAGTGAACCGAACAGGGTAATGAAAATATTTAGGGGAAGCAGGACTGAGATTTTTGAAGGATTCTGGTAGTGAATCAAGTAGCATAACATTTTGCCGTCGTTAAAGAGATGAAGTATAAAACTGTATCTCAGATTTATTGTAATCAGACTTAACAAAGCTCCACTGATTCCACAGGTTGGTTACTTACTTTCGGCTGATGATGATTGGGGCATTTTTTACTATAGATTTGACTTCTAATTTTTGAAAAATAATATGACATTTGGCACAATTGCGTGGTGAGATGAATGAAAAAACTAATATTCATGGCTGAGAGTGGAAAGGTGGGAGATTCGGGCTGGAGAGGAAATGGAGGGATTGTAATATGGAGTGGATCTTCAGAGGATATAGAATGATAGATTTGTGGGGAAGAGAACCGAAAGATTTATAGATACGTTGCTTTTGTCGTTAGACTTCTTTTTATTCCGATATTTTGACACTTTTTTCGATAATTTACTCGAAAGAGTAAGTTATCGAAAGTTATTTCGATACTTTGGTGTCGAAATCTTAGGTTTTTCAATGTAGTGGAGCGCCAATCGACCGCCCAAACTAAATAGATAACTCAACCATACAGCCCAAAGTTACGGATAATCCATTAATGTACAATTCTGTGGTAGTTGTGACCTAAAACCTTGCGGAAATTATGAAAAATAGGACGAAATGCAATGATATTTTCCTAATGATTAAGGCATCAAGCCCTCTCAGGAGCCATGGGATCTTTCTACCCGCAGGACAAGGGATGGTAAATAGGTAGTGTTAAGTACCAAAAGATGCCCTATAAAATAATATGAACAGCTTAATATATTTTTCCATTCAATATTTCCTTATTCCCTGTTAAAACTTTCTCTAATTCAAATAAATATAATGTCAGTCTCATAATCTTCGAGATTAATGCAGCAGAAATGAAATTTTTTTTACTATATGCCTTAGATGGACCAAATCGTTGTTGGCATCTCAAAAATAATTACCAAATATGAACGATGGAAGTGTAGAATGTTTTATATAAACTATTAAAGTTATTTCTTTTGCCACCATTGATGTCATTTATTCACAACGTATACTTTTTAGGACACTAAAAAATGAAGTCTTGTCAATATTTTTAAATCTTAAAAATAGCTACTTAATTGAAATTTCCAATAAACCTGGCTTCTCCCACACTATCCTGAAATTTCCAGTCTTTTTCCCGTTTTCTACGTCCATATCTGCATCTTTCGCCTCAAAATAGTCCTCATCTACTCCTAGCTCAATGATATGGTAATGATTACTTATTAATACGTTCCTCTATTGCTTCTTCGACTATTAATTACCATAATGTTATTCTAAAATATTACATACTCTTCATCGCTTCGTAGTCCTTCCAGCTTTTAATAATATTCTTGAAAGCGTTCAACACAGGGCTATAGTGTACACTGGGCATTATATTTTATATCAATATTTTGTTTATAATGAAGAAAATATGCTTCGGAATAACATATATTGTTTTAAGTTATGCTTATAGACTTGTAACGTTGGGTACGTTATAATTAAGAACGGATATAATCTCCATCGAATTGAAATATCTTAGTACCTTAGTTGTGTGCTCATTTCTATAGGGAAGAGTATTATCACAATGACGTAAGGGCCAAGCTAATGTGGGTGAAGTTGTGGATTAGGGTTGGGTTGTGTGAGCCTCCGGGACGAGGGGGGATGGCAGTTGTCCGTCGCCGTGAAAAGGAGGTAGGGCGAGAAGGGTGTCAGAGGTGGTGGGTGGTGGACACATGCGACCGAGGGAAGGGAATGAAAAACGCACAACACAGGGGAAGAGGGGGCGGAGGGCCTGGCACGGGGCAGCACAATATAAGGGTTATAGTGTACACTGGGGGGGGGGGTGCTCGGGACGTAGGGAGGAAAGCGGAAAACACGCACACAATGTCTTTCCCGGCAGTTGAGCGCCCATTGGCCCGGATACGCTACGGCACGATACTCACTCTCTGAAGGGAGTGTAAAGTAAAGGTGGGAGGAGGAGGTTGGGGGAATGGGAAACGGGGAGCCCTCGACAAAGATTCATTAGTGCTCATTTTAAAGGGCGTTTAGTGTCAGCAGCGTTTAGGGGGAGGTATCCTCTGCTGAGCCTCACCGAAAATTTTCCCCGGTCCTCCCCTTGCCCAGGCTCACCTCCTCCCCACCCATTCAGTCGCCCCGCCCGGTGAAAGCCACACCTTAGAGGAGTCCTCCTTCCTCCTCGCCCTCCCTCCACCTCATCGTCTCTCCCGTCCTCTTCTCGCATCCATCCCACCGTAAATAGACCCACAGGAGCCAGCCTCCGTCGTCTCTTTGATATCTTCCGTCCTCATCGTCCATTGCTTCGTCCTCTCCCGCCTATCTCTCTCCCTCTCCTTAGATGCGCCCCAACCGATAAGCTCAAAGTAATTTTCGGCAGGCTTTACAGGACTTTCCATGTCCTTGATTATGACTACCGGAGCGCAAAGGAAGTGGTGGCGGTGGGAAAATGATTGAGATCGAGTTTATCACACGGATAAATTCCTTGACGTCCCTTAAAGGGCCTTTTAAACCCCAAACCTTCTCGGTTGCCGGCCACTTTTATCTATCCTTCATTGCTACCTGCGCTTATGTTTTCCATGAATTGGTTCACGTGATTCATCCTCGGCCCTAAGCTGAGATTTTTGAAAATCTGTGGATGTTTCGGATCATTTGCCAATTGAGGGCCTACTTGTCCGTATATGATTGAAATCTTATCTGCACTGTTTTAATTCATCACCTAATAAAACCCTTATATTTCGCCAGCTTTTGATGTTCCTTTAAATTTTTAATTTGCCGTATTTTTCATTATGAGATTCATATTTAACCAAAATCCAAGCTCATGAAAATGATTGCTTCTGTCTCCAATATAACATTTATAGCTCAATCATCTGAGTGAATTTTATCAGTCAGTGAAAGCAGAGTTCATATTGAGTTGTTACGAAAATACATAGTCGCATGAAAATGAATTGTACACTCAAAAAACTCTCGTTATTGAAAATAATTTGCATTTATTCTTTCCCGCAGAAGCGAAAAATGCCGGAAAATTTACGGCATATTTGAAATAAATTGGGCGTCATGAAGGTGTAAGGTGGGTCATAGGTGTAAGACATGATGATATTTTGCAGTTTTAATTTTGGCAATAGACTACTCCATGGAAATATTAAAATGCCCCTTTTTTGCCTTTGTTTGGGAAAATATTTTTTTTCTCACTAATGAACGCAATGTTGAGGGCTGCCAACGATGAATAAGTACTTAGCGCGTCTCTTCTTCGGCCAATTTGCTCCTATATAACAGACTCAGCGCTCTGTGACTGCGAATGCCTGACGGATATCTAATGCAATGCCTTTCAACTGCGACATATATCTTCCCAGTAATGTGGAAACTGCATTTCGCTGCGTTTATTTATCTATGACCCCAAAGAGAAAATCAAGCGGATTGCTACTAAAAATTATACTGAGGACAAAAAATATCATCATCCATTATCTGCATTATAAGAAGGGTTATTATTTTACCCTGCGAATTTTAAACCGTTATGGAAATTTATTGCATTCACAGTCCAAAATGGAGCGCTCTTTAAAAGTGCACGGTGGTAATTTACGATCCAAAGGCTGGGTGGCTCTTCGATGGACGTGGCGGGACCACTGAGCTAAATGAATTTTCCGTGTTTCTGCGGCGCTGCAGGCGGACACAGGGAGGACGCAATACATAACACTCGCCCCAGTCCTTCTGCTGTGCCAGATGCATTTTAAAATTACTCAACTCCACCGGAAAAATTATACCGCAGGGAAAATCTCACATGGAGACACAAATAACGAGTGAGGTTTAAATTTTTCTAAATGAGGAAAAGTATCTTTAAGTTTTAACTCGCCTTGTAAAATATGACAAAAGGCGAAAGAAAACGACCGTGTGTCGCTTAGCAATCTGACAGTCAAGAGTGCTCTGCGTCTTTAAATAAGCTGGGTAAATAATTTGTCATTTCCATCTCATGTTCACTTGTTTTGTTGGGCCCAATATATAGTTTTTTTTGGAATTTTCAGTTAGGTAAATTTGACATGCCGCACTATTTTACTTCTCCCCCGTCAACTCAAATCATTAGAATTGCACGATATTTCACGATTATTCCCTACCAAAGTATGTATCAATTAGTCTATTCCACGTAGTCAAAACTCGCATATAGCAAGCATATATTTTACAGCCGTACTGCAGTTCGATTGTGGGAGAATATGCACAAAATGTAACTTTTTCAATGACACAAAACTACAACTAAACCGTTGATCAGATCATTTCACGTAGAAGGTATTCATTAAATTATCCTTTCTAGTTACATTCTTAGTCACTTTTATTTGAAAGTTAATTAGGTAAAATGTTCAAACAAGTTCATTTTCCACGTGTACTTTAGGCACTATTTTCCACTATGCACAAATGCCCTCATCACATCGCCACTTGCCAAATCCTCCAAATATTGAGCCAGTTTTTCAAAGAATACGATTCTTGAATTAACCAAAAAACTTTTATAACTTAGATCAAATTTTCATACCTAATAAAATTCAAATACGATCTTACTTAATTTTCATTATAAATAATTGGCCAAAAATATTTAAATAATTTAAAAGCTGAGATATATGTTCGTATGACATGGAAAAAACATTTTTTATAGATACAATTGTAGCAGTAGCACTTCAATTTAATATTGGTCATGCATTTCTAATTTAGAAAATTATTCATTGAGGAATTTCCTATGAGACTTCATTGAAACACTCGTATTCCGGAACAAATGTAATTTAGTAAAAACACATTCTTTAGCAAATCTTTCTGAATGACTTGCTATTTTAGACTCCTGGATGACACTTTTTGGTGCATTTTTCTCAGGGTTTTCTTTAGAAATAGTTTTTTTTAATCTAAATGAATTATTCGATTGAGTCTGATGCAAAATTTACATTTGATTTTTTCTAGGATTGATTTTCACGTATCAAGATCTAAACTATTGAGACGATGCAAGATATTATGAGTTTCGCACACTTGTATTTCTGATGGTTGTACTGGCGCTGCTGAGCGCCATGAATAGGGTATTGTCATTTGATGAACTAATTTTCTTTACACCGCTCTTGCTCCAGCTTTTTGAAAACTCCTGCAATGGATCTTGGTTAAATAATATTGAAAATAAATATATAATCTTAAATTAAAAATAAGCATGAGAGCATTCGTTGTTGAGTGAACAGATCGTGTCCGAGAAACCACTAGAAAACCATTGCGGAGCGCGCAAACAGTAACATTTTGAAAGTTCTGCGACGCTGGAACCATTTGAAGTTTTCTCGTATGTTCTTTTTTTTCCCTGCACCAAACTCTCACTTGACTCCCGGAGAGACTGCCGATCGGGGAATGGAGGCAATGCTCGGGGGCGGTTCGGTATGGACACAAGCCACACGATGGAGGATGGGGGAGGGCGGAGAGGAAGTACTCCGGTGCGGAGGAAGGGAGAAAGAGGGTAAAGAAAAATGAACGCTTGGAGGAGGAATGGAGAGAGTTGGCGTGGCTTACGCGGGGGGTGGTTGTCACAGACGGCGGATGGCGGGAGAAAAAGACCAAGCGGGCTCTTTCGTGCCGTAGTGACGGGAGTGACATTCGCGCGGAGAAGGAGAGGCAATGACGCCACGTGCGGCCGTGAGGAGGAGGGACAAGTCCTGGAAACAGTTTTCTGCAAAAACAATTGGAATACGAGAGAGAACAGCGTACTGTTGTCGGGATAAGCAATTCCGAAATGTGCATGCGACATCCGAATTTTTTCCTAGTTTCTCGTTCCGCATCTGGGCCATTCCGAATGAGAGTGGGTTTGGCAGTAAGGTTATACGGTACATACATAATTTTACAAATGTAATGTAACAATACTAAAGCATTATTATTTACATTTTGAAAACTCCTGCGGCTGACCTGTACTGATATTCTCACATTACATACTGTGGAATTTAAACTAATGCATGATAGCTCTTGCTTCTAAAATTATTGTAATAAAAGTGACTAAAACATATATATATATATATATATATATATATATATATATATATATATATATGTATATGTATGTATATATATATATATATATATATATATATATATATATATATATATATACACACACACACACACACACATATTTTGATTAAAAGAATAGATGCTAGAATTTCTTGGAAGGGATATGGTATCATTGATAGCCCAAAAACTTCGGCAATTTTTGTTCATTATTCTTCCTATTTTTACTCATGTATACATACATACGATGCAAGCACACGCAAAGACACGTGAATATTTCAACATTTAAAGATATTATAGCATAGAAAAATTAGTATAACATATTATAGAGGAGTAATAATGAAATATAAATATATTTACAATTAAATCAAGAAAGAGAACATGAAGGAGATTGTACATAATCGGTAGCCCCTTAAATAATTAGAGTTATTCATTTTCCAGCGTTCTATTACATATAAATGTAATCGCATACCAATGCATTCAAACGCACAAAACCATGCATATTCATTTTAACATTTCAAAATATAATACTGAATAATAAGCGGTAATACATAAGGTGATAGCTTGCGTAAGTAAAAGAATGATTTGAAAAATTGAGGGAATTGGTTTTGAGGAAACGTAGCTAAAGACTTTAAAACACTAATTACAATTCTAATATGAAGCTATGAGTTTTGAGTTTTGGTTTTCGTGGAAGGAGGTTGTGGGCTAACTGGACCCAATAGAAGTGTGTTGGCTGTTAAGGGTGGAAAGATAAAGCTTAGTTAGGAGAAGTAGTAATTAGGAAGAGTCGGACATTATAAGAAAGGAAAGGAAACTAAAAAATTAGATGGATGGATAAGTGAATTAGATTGCAATATTGGTCGGGGTCTTGTTGTTGGGTTACAGCATGCTGAAGGGGGCGACAAGAAGGCAGAATACCATGCATTCGTAGGAAGGGCTGGAGAACAATAGCATCCTGGACTTTACGAAGGAATGTAAGAGTTCCGTAGTTTGGTTGGGATTTAATTTAGAAAATTGTCAGTTAAAAAAGTTGGATGTTAGAAAGATCTCACCAAAGCCCGGAAAGGTATAGATTTACCCTCAATTGTCAAAGATGGCTTCTGGACGCACTTTGTGCAATTAATCTTTTCTCGACACCCACCGGAAGTGATCATCTCATAATATACGACATAGAAAAAGCTTGTAATTTCTTTGATCGAAACTGAAATCAATATTTGCATTACAGTGAATAATCTCTGTCGTAGACCAAAAATGAATCTATAAATTCGAGAGGAAAGCCATACCTAGAAACTAAGTTAAAATAAATGTGTCAATGAATATTGACGTATGCCTTAGACATATTGCTTATACAATGCAACAGTTATTGAATATATTTGTCTTCCATAATAACAATTTTTGCGGCATCAAACCGTGCATGTACTTCGGGAATGAGACTCATCTAATTTCTTTGTACAAAATAAATGAATTGGTTAAAGATAGTTACTGGTGATGATCGTATAAAATTCTTAAGACTTAATACGTACTAGGCCCTCTCTCCTTCCATTATTTCTTCTTCATCTCCTCGGACGCCATGCCCTTCTTCAATCCGACCATTAAAACTACTTTTTCTCTTTCTTTGCTTTTTCCCAGCATCCTCCCCTCTATCACGACTTTGATCCACTCCAGCCACCTACTCTGCCTCCTCCAAATATTATCCAGAAGTTTCGTCTTTTCACTCACCATACCAACCACTTTCTAGGTTGCCTTCCATTTTATCTGCCGCACTTTCTCCGTCCTCCTCCACCCCATCATCTTGAACGTCTACCGTCTGGTGTGTCTTATTTTTCGAAAATCTGAAAATTGAAAATTTTCACCCGCAAAATGATTGGGAAACACAAATGTGAAACTCCGATCGGAATGCGATGAGATTAACCCAAACAACATGGGGTCTAACATATCCCACTAAAAAATTGAATATTAGAATCATATCCCCATAGAGTATAAATGCGATTTCACCGTGAAAAATTTCATTGAACGAAATATTTCATTGAACTTGATCTTCATTAGGTGTTTAGGAGATATTGCAGGCCTAAGATAGCGCGCAATGTGGCACCGATGCGCTCAAATAGTGCCCCATTACTGCGTGATATACACTCAATTCAAAACGATTTCAAAAATATGGTGGCGGCAAGGTACCCAGTTTAATAAATACTCATCGAATGAGGTCAATAATAAGAAAATACACTAACCTATGCGTGCGTCTGTTGTATCAATAGCCATTGATTTAAATTTTCTATAATTTTCTTAATTTTGAATGTGCCATACCTTGCGTCTGCTACGTATTTTTCAGTGCTTTGGAAACTCAGTAGCTGCATTGCTTATTAAACTTAGGCTGAATTATGGTTAACACCGTTGAATTGATTAAGATAATGGTTATAAATAAAGAGATTTTTGCTTATCAGCGATAAATCTTGCTATTGCCCAGCTGGTTTGATGCCTCGGCATTGTTGAAATTATCAATGGAGGGATGATATCAAGAAATCAAAGAGAAAATATCACGCAAAGAGAAACTATGAGAGTTCAAATGACATACTCCTTTAAATAATATTTCACACTCTCCCGAGCATTAAATTCACTTTTTAGAATTAATTATTCCCCCCCTTTAGCATTTTGGATGTTTGGTGTTTCACTCGTTCTGGTGCGTTGCCTCTCTTTTGAGCGTTGGATGCCCCCGGACGAGTGTCTTTTGTGTCCGTGGAGGGGAATAAAAAATGAGGAGCAGAATAAATGAGAGACGGGTAAATAAAAATAAAGAAAACGAAGGAGAGGGTAAAGAGGCGAACGGTAGGAAGTGGTGGGGCCGGACGTGAATTAACGACTCGAAAATGCTAGAGGAAGAGAATCGGGGAGGAATGGAGAGGGGGTGGAGTCTAAGCCCATTACGTTTTTTTTTCAAAAGGTGGTAGTTGCAGGCGGTAATCGCGGATGGGATGAGGGTTGGCGGTGCAAAGGAGGAGGAGGTAGGCGGCGGTGGTAGGGTGGATGCAGGGGAGGGTCGGAGAACGTTTGGCCGGACGTCATCGGCGTGGCGTGGTCCTCCAATTCCTTTTGCCCGGCCCTTCGTCTCCCTAGACGTAACGTGGAACATGCACTTGTCCAGCTAGCTGGTCACTCTTCTCGACAAATGGCCTTGTTGCGTTGCATAACGACCCGCTGAATAGATGAATAGTTTTTCGTGCCGCCGGCCACCTCTCTGCGCCGGCAAAGTCTTTCATTCTTTAGGGGATGGGATCGGGGTAAAAAATGCGAACGCCCGAATAAAATGAGACGGAAGGGAGGAAGCAATTTGGTCGGATTGATTCATTGATTTAACAGCCTTGAAGCTCTTTATTTTCCCTAATCAGTCCCAACTCACGCAAGTCTATCGAACGTTGAACTGCGTTGTGTGAATGCACCTCAAAAGGAACTGTAAATGGGAAATAAAATTCAATTGAAGCGTCGAATAATGTAATATTGCATTGCTCCTCACAATAAAACTTGAGGTGACTGGAGCGAATTTAGTTTATGGACATTATTACATGAAACTTCGCATGTGAGTACATATTTGCAGTTTGTATGGATGAAAGTTAAATTAAAAATTGAGTTTACGATAGTTTCTTGCTATTTTCACTCTTTTTTAACTCGTATCCTCATTTTATTTAACATATATTTGGAAACAATGTGATTACCTATGCACGTATTTTAGCTAAAATTTTGGATTACTTTTGGTAAACCCGGGTCATAAAAGTGCTTTAATCAAGGCTTAAATGTTAAAATATTTGACTGTTTATATTGGATATTTCAAAAACGGTGACACCAAACGAATAAACCCATGTACTTAAGTGGAATGTGGTTAAAATATTTTTTTTCGATTTATTTGAAAATTTATTGAATTGTGCTAACAATGGCTCACGATTACTTGCTCAGCCGTCTTACAACAATAGGCGCTGCTCAGAAACGGATGTAAAACATTTTCATTCCGCAAACATGTGGAATTGTACTTAACTATAAAATCTGATTCATTTCGTCAAATTTAAAATAATTAAACTTCGTGATGATATTAAATTCTTATTTAGTTGTATCCGTATCGGTAGGTGTATAGACTTACTTTAAAGATGATCGTTTTCGTAGGCCGATATACTGATATTACTGCATTTATGGCGTCTAATTAAATACCTATCAACCTTCCGAATTTCTATTATATAACAAATAATCACTTTAAAAATGAAAAATTACGCGAATAAAACCACTGCTGCCTTATTCAACGATTGACAATAAAGCTCAAATGCGACAAACGTGAATTGAAACAGCCCTTTAACGTCAGCAAGAAGTGTCTGTGTGCTCACATTTAATCATTCTCCTGGTATTGAACGAAGTAATTGCATGCATTATGACCAGTTACTTCTTATATGACATCTTTGGAATGAAACTAACACTTCCAATATATCTGATTTCAATGCCAGATATGTGAGTTATCCTAAAAGTATTCCTCAAAATACCCAGCTCTACTCAGTTCTCCTCGCCCTGTAGAGTTCAGGGTTTTTGTAGATAGTTAGTTGGGGGTGCTATAGATAGGAGCTCGGGCAACTTAACTTACTTTTTCTTAACTTAACTCCATTGGGCGAGCCCCATTTTTTTAACTACCTCCCACATACAAACAGGGGACAAGATCGCTACGGTGAAGGCATGAATGATCACCCATCCAACCCTCGTCCGGGCCAACAATTGCTTAACTTCAGTGATCTTACGGGAACTGGTGTTTCAATGAGGCTAGGCCCTTAAGTCGTAAGTTACAAAGCTTACAATTTCAATGCATGTGTACTTTGACAAGTGTTCCTCCAATAAATTTTACAAACACGTAGAGTTTGAGCAGGCAATTTCCCCACCGAACATTATTTTTGAGTGCTTGATATTGATAGTTCAAACTATTTGTATGATGTAAATCCAGTAGGCATGGCTATCTAACTCAGAGTCACGTTTTGCATTTTTAGTAAGGTTATACTTTACAGCGGATGAGAAAGTCCCTATAAAAAATACACAAGCATTAATAAACGCAAATGAATTTGAACAAATATCGTTAACATACAAGATTTTAGGAAATTTGGATTGGCCTTTAATCAGTTTAAAATAATCACTCTATGTCAAAAAAACAAGTCTTTTATGAAATTCATGAACAGTTTTGGGCTGTTTTTTATGCGTCCACTGTAAATTTAAGATATTCATATATTCATAATATATTAATATGAGAAAATGTTACCATTGTATAAATTGAATAATTAGTTAAATGTTTGCATCGGCTGACCCCAGTACATATTTTTGTTCATGTTATTTAATTATGTAAGTATTAAGAGGGTTCATAAATAGATAAATGAGTTGCTACAGTGACATTAGGTATTGGTTCTAAATTTTTAGCCTTTATCCAAAAAATATCAATGTAATCATCCTTGCTATCATCATGGTAGTAGTTAATTTCTTTTATTCTATTACTTCGATATATAATAAAATAGTAGCATAATGTTGCATTCGTCATCCTTTCTTCAGCCATGCCTTTTTGCTATTATCTTAAAGATTAAATTTTATACCAATAGTTCCTCCTACGTTAAATTTTAGTTTATGATGACAAGACGGAGGTAACAATAAATATTTCAATGTCATAGCTTTGTAATACTACAGGCTTAACTACAAATTCTGAATTATTTTAGTCTTTAATTGAATAATCATCTAAAAAGCGCAAAAATATCGGAAAAATGATCAATGTGAGATTTACTCTAAGTCTACTAATGTGAGATAGAAATATATGAACTCAAACTTCCGAATTTAAAATGATGAAGAAGAAAGCATTGCACCCTGCAAAATGAAAAATGCCGTTCTGAATTATAGTGAATATTTCCATTAATCTCCTGGACTGAAATATAAGTATCTACGGAAAATTATGAGTTTACCTGGTATTTCTACCAAGTAGAAACCCGACTGAAATATTTTAAGGATAGCATAGCTTTGAGGTGCCTCTTGAAGATAAGCTAATTAGTACGCCCAATAAAATATTTACTTTCATTATTCATTAGTATTTGAAATGTTTAATTTCTATCATACTATAAATGCCATAGGCCAATAGAAGAGCAAATATTTTTATTGAATTCCAGTTTCTAGGCCCCATATTGTTAGTTCTTTTGCCATTACTCAGTGATATTCTGGTAATAAATATTTTTTCTATTACGTACAAATATTTTTACTTCTTACGCTGTCGTACAATTACATTAATATTTCGCACTTATTGTTGCTTATGTCAAGTTTCTCAATCCTAATTGATATCGTAAAACTCAATATTGATTCAAATAAACCATCTCTTTTTCAAAAGTAATGAAACAGCTCTTTTTCAAAGTACCTAATGACGCGAAAACTTGTCAAACGATTTTTTTTATAATGATAGGATCAATATGATAGATAAAATGCGAATAAGTTTCTCACTGTTTACTCATTACATTCTGTTATTATATAGATAAAGCCTTAGTTCCTTATTAGAAAAAGTAGAAACAGTGTTTTTAAAACAATTCAGAGATGTCGGATCGGTCTCTAACTTTAATTAATTATTAATAATTCCTTTGCATTTTGATCACTGAAATAAAATATTTCTCCGCCTAAAATCATCCATAAGTTCAGTTTATTAATATTTGATACTAAAAAAATTCTTTAAATTCTAAAAACCCTCTCTGATTCCTATCTTAGCCGATGTTCGCGTGGAATGGCAGCCTCGTAACTTTTTATACGGGGGAGCATTTGACGGCCATACAGCCTTTACTTCTCTCTCGCGGCTGATGGCCTCAGCTCTTCAGTTCGCTCGTTGAGGAGACGTGACGTGGAGTCGAAAGGCATCAGCGAATAAAACGATTTCCATTAGAGGTAACGGATGATAACTCCCTTACAATCCGTTTAATCCCGTTACTCCATAAGCCTCAAGCCGACAGATCCGCACAAATGATTCCACGTCCATCTCACGCACCCTATGGAGCTCTCTCCCTTCGTCACGGAATTAATTGAATGTAACTTCAAATCCATCGGATATCGCTGCCAGCGTGATTGTCGAATTCTTTTTTATGCTTGCATCTACGTTCACGAACACCTGAAGGAGAGAATAATCATATAGTTCGCTACAATGATTGATGTAAAAAAATCAACTGATCCCCGGTCGTGTTTGGAGTAAAAAGGACTTTAAGCAAAGGAGACAAAGTCATCTAAGTGTATAAAATACAGTACTCTCTATCTGAAGAGTAAAGAAGACTTATAATATCTATTGAGGCTCGCAGTTTGAGTCCACAGCTGTGAGTATGAAAAAATGGATCCGGTAAAAGATCAGTACCCATTACTTTTTTTTGCTAACATACAGAAAGCACTATGTCGCCTTTGATCCATTCCTATACTTTCTGAGTAATGCAATAGTGTTTTGGACCAATTATTCCAAGAGCAATTTATTTTAAATAGCATGGGAAACATTTTTCCCTGTCTGAAATGATTTCAGGGCCCTGAAAACATGTGGAGACTTTTAAAAATATAGATAAAGATTTGAAAGTAGAAAAAAGCATAATACAAAGAAAGATGAGATAATTTACTCAAGTGGGATCGGGATAGTGTGTTACTCAAGTGGGATCGGGATAGTGTGAAGTACGTAAGCAGTGAGCATCATCATGTGTGGAGAAAGACTAGGTCTAGACTAGACTAGACGGGGCTCCCGAATCTGAAGGGTGGTACTACGTATCGGTTGGAGTACGATGATGCCATCTATTCACTAATCTCTGAATACATCGTCTAAATATCTCTTAACTCATCCAAATTCAACGTTCTACGTCTTAATAGTTATGCAAAAGAATGCTAAAACAAATCTATTTGTTATCAGTCGCATGTCATAACATACGAGCAGCCGAAATAAAACTTTTTTGCGATATTTATATTACGTGTCGTTTTAGATGAATATGCTGACGTTGTTTTATGTTGTTGTTTGCGAAATTAACTTCGTGGTAACTTTAAGTTATTTTCTCTTGGACTGAGGAAGTTTAATCCTACAATGAGTATGTAATTATCACTTAATTTTATATATCTAAGTTCTAATGAAATGTAACGTGTGTTTGTGGTTATTATGACTCGTGGTTGGATTCTCAAGAATTTGGTCAATGTAAAACAATTGAGCACTCAATGACTCTAAGACTTGACACCCTTCACAACAAATTCACTTAGTCAATGGGACTCCGTCCATGGCAGATCATCCAGTGTCCAAATAGTCCTTGTTCGAAGCGGAGAGAGAAACGGAAGCGTAAACCTTACCTATACATTCTTCAACTGGCTCGTCATTCCAAACTCCTTTAAATCTCTCTTGCGCAGACTTTTACAACCTTAATATAGCGGGTTAAATCTAGCATTTAATTTTCATGTAATATTCATGGGGCCACGTATTGTGGCGACTCCCTCACATCTCAGCTTGCCTTATTCCACTTATTTATTCCTGAGGTGCTCCAAGTTTCGAAAAAATTATTTCCATTTCCTCATTATTGCCGGAGATTAGAGCAGGAAAAACCGTTAGTCCCATGGTCCTGTAAATATGTCTTAAATGTCTTGGAATCTCTGACTTCGGGGTGGCGTAAATACCTACGAGAGGGTAGTGTATTTCCGATATCAATTGCCAATTATTTTGAGGATATATTCCCTTGAACTCGGGGAACGGAAAGGATCACCTCACAGATGGAGGAAACCTCAGGAATTTCTGCGACCCTCCGCATTTCCCCTTTCGCACAAGACCTGGTGGTCGATCAAAAATCCATATCGTTATAAGTCGGAAGTGTTTTTTTTTACTTCTCATTTTCTCCAGTTTCCTTCGGATGGAGCGAAAAAAAGGTCCCTTCCACGCCATTAGACTATCTTGGCTAATGCTACGCATTCCAAAACTCTACCCTTTTATCCCTGGCCCCAAGTTGATTGATCCTCTGCCACAGAATCATCCGGAGGAAATGAAAAATAGAAATTTGATCTGATCACTTGGTTGTAAAAAAGAAAACAGTTGCGGCCAACGCACTGCTTCTTTCAAGCGTGTAAATTTTATGTTTGTGTTATATTTTGTGGTGAGTATACAGCAAAGACCCTGGAATACGTTACCTCTACATTTAGTGACATAAGGTTATTAATGATTGCAAAACCCCGAACGATACTAAGAATCATAATATGTATATACTCTTTTATTCGGAAATTATTTGAAATACTTATACCTGCTCGAGTAGCATTAAAATAAAAATTAACATTTTACTTAATAATAGCAAGAAACAATTCCGCATCGATATTTTACAATATAATTCTACATTACAAATTGGCTAGCATAGGCGAGTTCAATAAGTACCTCTGTGTCATGGCTTCTTTCTTCAAAAATTATTTATTATGACTTTAAAAAATGGTTCTCTCATATATCATTCACACGTGTACTCCTTCAACCTCTTTGGCGTTTCTTAAAAAAATTAAAGAGACTTTCTTATCCTGTTCATTACGCTTGATAACCTAGAAGTGGATTTAAGGGGGCCAGATAAAACTAAGCAATGCCTGCTGATTTCGACGAAACATTCCGGTAATAGTTTTATGGATTTATTTTTATGGATTTTTTAAGTTTGCGCAATTAAAAACTGATTCTACCGTCTTAAACTGACTTGTTGATCACACAGGCCGTTGTATCATCATTTCATAGAGTTAAATACATATTAGAGCCCATTTAAATTTTGTGGAATTATTGTGCAAAATTCCACCAACTTGCTTATTGATTAAAGCGTGCCCCGCTATTTAAGTGTAGGCTGTGCAATGGAGAAAATGGAAACATCAGTGCGTTTGAATTGAATGAAAATCTAGAAATATAATCCCGGCCCGACATAAAATAACTTATTTGTCGGCTTACCCAGATTCTAAATACATCTAGAAAACGTGTCATTTGTTTCATATGAACACAATAATCCTACCTTTCTCCATTACTTTTCTCACAAATGAATTTTGAAATAAAATGATGGTAAAAACAAAGAGTTAAATAAGAGATTAATTAGCAGTTTTCAATGCAATATTTATCTATTTTAAGTTAGCAAGTCCTCAACATCTTGTGGCTTTTTGAGGTGTCAGTTTATAATACCCAATGCAAAACGGTAGCTAAAGGTCACTTAAAAACATTCAATTCATGTTTTCCAAAAATTTAAACGAAAATTTTTTTCTAGATGGCATAATGTATTCTCACTATTTTAGTTCATAAATACTTTTTCTAAAAAAAATAATAAAGGCCAAAAATCTGTACTTTTTAAGAAATAAAGAGTACTTGGATTGATAAAAAGGAAAAATTGCTTTGTGGTGCAGCATTTACAAATAATTGAAAGAATTTTGCTTGTAATTTAAAATTTTTTTAAAACCAAAGTTTTATCTTTAATGCGATATCAAATTCATGAAAATTGGTACAGAAATAAGGGAAACATGATAAATGTCAGCAATCTCTGTCAACATTGTAGGCATTTAAAAAAAAATTATGTCGCAACCGTTTTTCCTAAAAAAAACTGTATTAAATAAATTTGTACTTGGCTCGTGAGGGAATATTGTGTTAGGTTATCTCACTTGGAATGACCCATGGAATCCATTTGCGTGGATAGCTGTATTAAAAAAAGGAAACATTGTAGGTGAAATTAGATAGCAATAAAATGTTTGCAGCACCTTTTTAATGAGTTATTAGCTAATCACTGCGGATGCTGAGGTCAAAAGAATAGTATTTGTATAGAAATGGCGCTGAATTTGGCTCTAATAGCAGGACAAGTTGTCCAGTTAATCTGTATATCAGTTAATCAATCTGAATACCATTTGCCCTAAATTTTGGATTACAGTAGGTAATATGGCATCTATAACATCAGTTGCATGCAGTAAAGACTTTTTTAAATGAATGAAGAAAATAGTGGAAATTAGTATTTTTTGGCTCACATGATTGCAATGGATTCTTCTCAACGGCGGCGAGTAGTAGCTCCCACTAAAGTTTCCAGCTTAGACTTACGCGATATGGATGAGAGTTACTCATAGATGGGGGAAGTGAGAATGAAAGAACACGGGGAAGAGAGAGGGGGAAACGATAGAGAGAGACAGAGAGAGGCAAAGGAACGTAACTACTCCACGTAAAAAGAACGAGGCACTTAGATACTAGAGCAGCGGTTAAAATCACACATTGCTATGGCTTAGCGAGGTAACCAATCTTGAACTCTCATTTTGAAATGAATCGAAATGGTACGGTAGGTAGCAGTGGGTAGTTAAAGTTCTCAATTCATTTGTGCTGTCAGCAATTAGAAATTTTTATTTACTGGACCTCCACACAAAACAACCTTCCTCCCTCATTCCGGAATATTTTTTAATGTTTCGTAGCCAATGTCTCAAAATTCATCCACTGATATATATTAGTGCTCTCTCTTTGCATGCGTTTTGCTAGTTCATATGTATACAGGGTCAATGCGAGGCCAGGGGGAAAAGGCCCCTCCTTTCGTTGCACCGCGCGCATACGACCTCCTCCCTGTAATTCCCTTTCCCACTTCATCCACCGTAGTGCTTTCATCGTAAATGCACCTCTCCCGCCCCCTTACTCTGTCCCATTCATCTCTTCGTGATAGCACACAGATAAAGAGCAATTGGAAGCCCCGGCAACAAACGGGCGCAAAGAGGTGGGACACCTAAGCGAGCTGTGAAGCCATTTTTACGCCCGTCTCCCTTGCTAATGCATTCCTTCCCCTCCCCCACACTATTATTTCCTCTTCAAATCCACGCCATTGAATGCAGGCGCGCCTACACTCAGCCTGCTTTTCGGGACCACACGTTCATCTCTGAGTTGGTAGTAGTTGTTTTTTTAACACATATTCTCTCCAAATTCCTTTTGTTTCAGTTAGGAAAAAAATATATGGTTATCAATTTCAAAAGGCTCTTTCCTGGTCTCACCTTTCCCCAACATGCAAGGTTTTTAATTTTTCTCCTTTTGACCGTGGGTGGAAATAAAAATGTTTATCGCAAACGGTATTCAAGTACGCCGCCCCCAGCGCCCTCTCTCTGCATGGTTTTGCCCTCACCTCATTTCTCGTGCCCATCCCTTCCCTCTGCGATGCCCGCGGAACACCCACTTGAACACCGGGGATCGTTTGCGGAGTAGGATCGTTATTTTAACGTGGCCTCTACTTCGTGAATTTTCTGGTTAACGGCCAACAGTTAATTCGACCTCGGCTAAATTAAAAACTCGACTCACTTGCGCAAACCTATTCCGCATATCTTGCTCACATTGATACGCCAGGTTCGCTTGATCATGGCTTTTTCAAACATTCTTTCGTTCAATTATGAGGACACTACTTGAAATTCCATATTCATCTTGAGATCACATAAAAACCGCACACTCCTGCCATTTTCAATATGCAATGTACAGCGCGTATAACTCACTGAGCTATCATCTGGTGCAGTATCACGTGTTTTGTTCCCGATGGTGGCTAGGTAAGTTGAAACGCGTTGTGCATTAAAAATTGTGGATAACAGCATTTCTGTTTGATTTCATAGCGATGAGCCTCTTCTTAACCAAGCCTGAATATAAACTTTGTTGTTAAACGTTGTTGTTGAACTTTGATACACAGGGCTCTGAAGATGAAATGAAAAACCATTCATGGTGACGAAAAGTGAAGGAAAAAACGTTGTTCATTATTCTCTTTCGCTTACTCCAAAATGTGAGAAAATGAAAAAGTGAAATTCACACGAAGTACCATTTCGACGCTTCACTGAAATAGTCTTTTTTAAGACCCCTAGTACGGAAAAAAGCCATTTTCGAAGAGTTTACTGTCGTTCCGTGTGAATTAGAAAATGTATGCAGTTGAAGTTTCAAGAGAACGACGAGAGAATATCACATCAATAAAAGAATCGAAAAGCTCGCCATACAATGTAGTGAGGGATGAAATATGACCCAATACATAAAGCTACACAATTCAAATGCAAATCTCACTGAGCGTGTTTCTATGATTTTATATATTTCTATCATATCATATCATTTTTGTATTTCACATCATGTCATTTCTATCATATCATTTTTTATATATTTCTATCATCTCATGTCTTATCATTTTTGAGTTAAAAGTGATCTGATGAATAATAATCATGTGTTAGTAATTTTAACTTTATTTGATTAATGGGGGAGACCAATCGCGCCCTTAAAACCTCTCTAATAATTTAAATGTGATGCAACAAAACATTAAAGCTCTTTGATGGGCCCCCCACGCCATCGTGAATCAATGACTATGAAAGTGAGAATAAATTACAGATATCACCATTGTCTATTCTTCCAGCTCATCGGTACGTTTCAGGCAATCCTCAACGTGACTGCTCTCTTATATTTCTCTGACACCCTGTCCCTCCTAATGCAATCCGGTTTTCCAAACCTCTCCTTTTTCTCATCAATTTTTCTATCCCCTCTCCTCGATCCAGCTCTTCCAATGGCCTTATCTCTCCACACCTCTTCCATTCAGCTTTTTGGTCTTCTCAGGATCTCAATTACAAACTTCCTGTCCTCTCCCATCATATCCCACCTCTTCCTTATCGTTATTCTGGCTACCCAGCTTACCCCGTCCAATCTTCTCCAGACCCATATCTCACATACCGGTAAACTGGGAAAATGTTCCGCTACGACCAATTTTCCGCTGCGCTCCATTTTTACAGTTTTTTCTAATGTATCTTAATATTTCTCCTTTGAGCCTACTTACAAATTCCCCTCTTTTTCAGCTTTATGAAGAGAGAAGCTATATAATATCTGGTGTCCCTTCCAATGAACCTATTTTCTTCCGCAAGACCTAGATCCAAAAGCAGTTTTACATGTTCGATACTTTCTCACCCTCATATTCACCCTTGCCCTCTTGCTCCTTGAAAATTTCAGTAATCTTCTTACGACGATTTCTCTTCAGACATTATTCTTTCTGCTGTATGTCTAGCACTTTTGTCACTGACCATAGACACTGGGTTAGCTGTTTTATTAACACTTGATTATACGAGATTATCAGGTATAGTTTGTTTTCGTCCTACCTTTACGTCTCCTCCCGTGCTAACCATTTGCAACTAAAATTATTGGCGAAAGTTAGTACCCTTACCCTCAATCAGATCAGCTATCTGTATCGTCTGATTCATATTCATATTGAGACGTTTTTCTTTAACTTGTCCCTAACTTCAAATATATATATATATATATATATATATATATATATATATATATATATATATATATATATATATATATATATATATATATATATATATATATATATATATATATACCATTGCATCCTCTTTTGCAGACATATACTCGACACCTGACAATTTCTTATGAAATTGGCTTTGCTGTAATAATTCTTCAGTGTTGATAAGTTGAAATTGAGAGTTTTAAAAGTAACATTTTCTTTTGGAACAAATCCTTGGCTTTTGCATTCGGTAGCTTCTGGCATAGCTTTTACATTCCCCATACCTCTCTTACAACGATTAAGAGACTTACTCATTATTGCGAGGTCTGTACCAGCCTTCATACTCATCTGAACATATACAGCTTCTTCAATAATTTCCCATACTTTTAATTTCTAATTCATTTACAAAAAGTGTACAAAATCTAATTTCTATAATCGTGCTTCCATACCTATGCAAGTATTCTTCAATCCTCAAATTATAACTATTTTTTCTAAAATACTCTATCACTAATGGGCACTTTGTACAACTCAATGGTGCCATTTATATTTAAGATTTACATCCAATGAAAATAGATTTATAAATATACACATTTCACACTTCGAAATTAAAGTACTCCACTTTAACATCTTATGCACAAGTATAGGCTTTCTACGATCCTCCGGAGATTGTGTACCCAGCTAAATCTTAACTGCTAAGACATAAATTATAGTGCAAAAAAATAATTATACGAAAAACGACCAAAAATTCGTTCCTTGGTAAACCATTTGCGTTTAAGATACAATTAACTTCAGGCGGAAATTTATCAACAATGAGAACTTAAGTCGGTTGGAGTCTAAATTTATCAATTACTAATCGTAGATAGAGTCCAAAAAAAAACAGAAATTTAATAAGTTGTAATAAATAATACCAATATTAATGTATCCATTTGATCTCACGGTTACTAAATTAAAATAATATGTATGTCACGCCACACAATTCTTCATTTTATTTAGTTCTTCAAATTTGTTCTTCTTAAACACAATGGATTTTATTATATTAATTGATTTACTAACATGATTTTTTTCTTTCTTATAGATATTGGTTCTGACGTTATAGCTTTTTCATCCTTCAATATAAAAAAATGCATGACAGAATTCGCCCATTCAAAGCCATGCAGTGATTCTCCTGTATCCATAACGGCAATTATTGGAAACTTGATTTCCAATGAAATACAATGGTAGTCGTCGATTGCCAAACCGCATCCCTCTTCCCCTGACTTTTTTGTGGCACTCCAGCCCTCACTCGATTACGGCACCGAGAAGACTTGAAGTGTGCGTGTGGTTGGCGGGGGTGAGGGGCGGGGAGTGGAGTGATTCTCGCGGCACAACTTTTGTTCCCTCTCCTCTCATTGAATGGAGAGCACAAACGCGTAACTCGGACTCATCATTCTAATTCCCAATCGTCCCCTTTTCACTCTCTCCCTCTTCCAATGACCGCCTTTCCTTTCCTCTTCCACCCTTGTTACTTCCCCCAATTACAGGAAATGGTGGACATCGATCAAACCGCTTGACTGAGAGCTTCACATACCCCACCACCCGAATTCTCTCTCTCTCTCTCTTCCCCTCTTTCCATCACATACTCACTATCCAATCCGCAACGAGGCCAATCCTAAATTTTACTTAAATCGCGGAGAATAAATCGTTCGGGGCTCCTACACACACTTGCTCGCCATCCACTCGCCCGCTAAGAGTCCTTTTTTTCCGAAAATCCAGCGTGACCGCTTCGCCTCCACACACACACATACACTTTTCATACGAGAATTTCCCGCCCAACCCACCGTCTTCCCCTCCCCCTCTATCCCTTCCTGATTCCATCCCCTCACTACTCCAACCAATGGAGCCAGGGTACATTGGCACCCTAAACCCTCTCCATGACGTCCCTCTCTTCTTTCCACCCCTATCCGCCCCCGTCCTACTCCTCCTACCCCCCATATGACACCCGACTGGGTCCAGTCTACCTTTATCAACCTCAACCCCCACTCTCTGAACCCTCCCAATCCCACCACTCCTCAAGCATTCACCTGCTCCACACCGTAAAACAACTACCCCTTTTTTCTTTTCCTCTTTTCCCAACTCCTTTCCACCATTATTCATTCCTCTCCTCTTCTCTCTTTCTCTCCATCCTCTGTCTATCCGCTTCCTCTTCCACCTTTTTCTCACTCTCTCCTTTTCTCTGGCTTTCCTATGATCTCCCACTTTGCGGAGAGAGATTTCGGACGGAAAATCGTTGCCCGGGACGACGCACCGGGGCGGGGGATAGGCTGAGGGCACACGCACGTGGTTGTGAGGAGACGGAGGGCCCGAGAAACACGATTCGAGGGTTGAGTGGAGGAGGAAGAAGCGTGTCAATAAAACGGGGGCGGGGGCACTGGAAGGCAATAAAGTGTGCGAAAGGGAGACGAGGAGAGCGAGTGCTGTCAAAGGGACGGCCCGAGAGGTACTCGGTATAATTAAGGCGCGGGAATCGCATGAGTTGGAATGAGTTATGCAAGCGTTAACGTACCATAATTCTCACGATTTTGTGAATCAAGAACAAAGGAATGAGTAAATACAGAGTTTACTAGGGGTGGTGTTGTTAAGCTACGACCAAATACTGAGCAATGAAATTGAATAATTGTAGAACAACAATACTACTGTAACTATAATTACTCATTAATTTATTTTAATATATTGTTAATGATAAATTATTGGTATTTTTCTCGATTCGACATTGTCTCTCTCTCTCTAACTCAAAACAATAGCTTTACCCAGGAGTTCAAAATTCCATAGAGGATAAATCAACCGCCTTGACTAGGACTCGAACACGGATTCCTCGATAGCGCGTCGAATGTTTTAGCTAGTTAGACTACCGAGGCGTCCTTCTCACTTATAAGGACTTCTTTAAGGCCTACATAATCGACTGAAGAGATGGTTGTCCAAGCAGTTTCACTGGCGGGAAAAAATCGGGAGTCATAAAGGTTTGCGGTTGATCATTCCCAAAAAAATTCGCACTAATATTCACTTCATATTTACTATTACTACTTATTTCCAATTTCATGAGATACGCTTTCCGAATAATATTTGGTCTACTGTCTACTAATACTGGTCTATTATAGAGAAAAGACATCGGAAGATGCAAGCTTTAATGATGTGCCTCCTCATACTCCAGTTATTCCTGATTTTTTATACATTCTATGTACTTCGTTTGGCGATTAAGAAATATGACATTAGCTTCTTAAGTAAAAAGTACAATTTTCCCAATGATTATCGATTTTAGTAGCCATAGTACATAGTTACTCATCATTGATTTTTGCTCCAAAGGAACCGATCTCGTAGACCATTTTTAGCATGATTGAGCATTATGAATTAATTAATTCTCTAACCAGAACTGCCCTCTAGCTTCCTTAATTTTGGTAAAACATGTACAACTCTCTTAATTTTGCTCTAATCAATCAATTTCTCAACTGTATTGATCAACTCTTTTTTCTAATATCATCAATTCGTAACCGGAAATTTTTTCTGAGCACCTTTCCATCTAATGACTAAATCATTTCTACAATGGCCTAGTCTAACGACTCGTTCGGCGCACTCCACGTGTATTTAAAATTTTCAAATTGGAAAGGTTTGTTATTCATGTTTTACGACAACCATTAAAATATTTTCGTAGTTTTCAGAGAAGATGTAGAGAAGTAAGTTCAAAAAGATTTTTTTTCAGTTTTAAGTTGATTACATTGCATGATCAATCTTGGTTTCAAATATTCAGCCATTTGGCAAAATATCGGAGCGCCTCACATAAAATTCCGCTTACCTCGAACCCATTGCGGAGAATATGAGGTCGTTAGTTAGAAAAATTGCAAATGATCGCAATCCATAAACTGTTCTATACAATGTGAATCGGTAGAAAATTTGCTATTTTAGTCAGAAGAAGGTCCTCCTTTGCGCCCAGGCAGAGTTAGCGACTACACTCTTTGCATTAGAACTAAAATATGGACTAATTTTCGAAATATGACCATTCTAAACTTCAAGTTCGAAGTAATCAAGTCTCTCCCTAAACTACTCATCGGATGGGTGTGCGGCCAGTCCATCTCCCAGCCTCAATCTAGCTCTTGCTCCATCTTTGGTTGCACTGAAATTTACTGTCGGAAATCATTATGTTTTACTTTTAAATCAAATGCAACCAAGCTTTTTTTCATCTACATCTACACAATACCCTGCATACCTCGAGTGTGTGTGTCAGTGAGTTATCTTCGACATGCATTACGATGTATCATATGTAATTTAAGGAAGCTACGGCTATAAATGCACTGGCAAAAAACTTGAAATACCTAAAGAGGTGAAATGTTACCGACGAGAGTTATCTCAGAGATATACTAATAGAACTTCAAAAACTTTTCTTTTTCATGAATTTTACCTCTACATAAATCCACAGAGATATAAGAGCCATCCAGAAAGCATGTGAAATGTGATGTCTGAACTATTTAGCAAGTTAAGAATCAAGTATTTACGGAGCTAATCGAATAATTAGCTCCACTACTTGTCGACTAACATAGTTATAGTCTTACTTCCGAGCATTATTTCATGTAGCTATAATCAGCGGTATATAATCTTATCCTTTTTTCCATGGAATGATACATAGTGTTTTTATTGCGGCATGATAAAATGTCATATGCAATACACGGAAGATGAAATGCAGAATTACCACATTTCCCTATTATTTTAGCGGTGCTTTTTCCCAGTGAGAAGTGCCTTCTCATTCTGCTCTCCGTATTAAGGCGTCCCATCGCATTTCTTGCCACTGCGCCACATCCATTCTCAATTCCCCTCCCCCCCCCCGCCCCCCGAGCCCCTTTTCCACATTCCTTTTCATGCAACTGTCCACTCTGGATTATCCCCATTTTCCCTTCATCCGCCTTAAAACCCTGTTGCCGTTGGCACCGCCTTCCCCCTCCACCCATCAACCTCTCCTCCCGTTCACTCCCTCCCGTCCCGCGCCACCGCCGTCATTTGTTCGAGCAGTGGAGGCAGCACCGGCAGCACCAGCTCGGGAGACAAGCATCTCGCATTAATCACGCATTTCGGGACCACTCGGCTGAAGGCGAGCGGAGGGAAGGACTGAACGTGTGCCTCTAGCGCGAAGGCTTGCAAATGTTTGCGGGTACCTCGGCTCGCGTGTGATCAGTTACAGTGTGATTAAAATGGCCGAGTACATTTTTAGGCAAAGAATTCTCTCTCGCTTGTTTTAATCTTTGCCACTCGCGGGATGTTGCAATGGACTCGGGCGATCCAGCCCTCGTTCATGTGTTCCTAATCAACCGTGATAGGTTTATGAGTCCTTAAGCTGCGCGTCGGATAATTGGAAGATTCATTGAAGCTCTCAAATTGGGGCAGAAATTGACTTTGTACGAGAGAGACAGAAAGTTAGATTTCAGCATCTGGGACATATTTAATGTCATGCTCACCATGGTTTCCTTCTGGAAATTGAGTGTATGGAATCAAGTAAAGCGTTCCTTATGGTGGATAATCGATTTTGATTTCGCCTTTAAATCTCACAATACCTACCCAATTTCTCTCATTGTCTTTTTATAAGTACGACGGCAAAGATATAGATTAGCCCCCCTCGAAAGTATTACAATTAGGAAAGCATCAGTATAAAGCAGAAATATTTCAAAAGCAGCCTAAATAATACCGAACGCAGACTTTGTTAAGTTTCTTCATTAGCCCTGGGATAAATATTTCTTCGCGTGTATGGGCACGTCGTTTTGTCAAAATGTTTTTGGAATTTGCTGTTTACAGAGTATCCTTATTAGCAATCAGAATAAATTTTGACCAAATAATCGATATCATGAGTAAAAATTGTAACATTGTCCGTATCACCTATTCCTTTTGTTAACGGTTAATAATAGTTGAAGAAACAAAATTTCTACGAAAACACGGGAAGAATCTTATGATTAAAAATTGGAAAGCATTATTTTTATATCATTCTAATGTAGAAAAAATGTCATTTACAGTCCTTAAATTTAAATTGCTCGAAATAGCAAAGATGTTTTTGGTATTAGGAAAATAGAATACCTTTAATTTCGCGGTATTTGCCTAAGAGTTTAATCTCTGTTTTTAGGTAAATTACTTACATAAGAGAGAATAAATGTAATAAGTCAAAATAACGCCTGAAAGGGCAGGAAAATGAAATCAATCACAGCTAAAGAGATGAACATGATATATAGATGCTCGAAGGTGAATTGGGCAGTAGAAAGGGATTTTCGGGAGCATAATTTACTACCGACGTTAAATTAGCCCTTGCAAATATAGTCACTAATGCAGTATCGAACAGTTTGTCTCTTGGGGATGATTCTTCAGTCATTCACCCACGATGAAGCCAATCAGCGCTACTTACCTACTGAAATGTGGTGTAATAGGCTGTAAAGCTTTTCCATCGCTAATTCATATCCTGAACAGTATCACAGAGCACCAAAATTCGAGGCTTGGTAATACCATAGGATTATGTCTAATTAAAGGTTTTCATAGGACTATGAATGTAGCCATCTCTAAGGTAAAATCAATATTTCGATGGGTGGAAGCACAATTGAGTCATCATGATTTAATCTTGACAAGCAAAAAAGCAACCGATATTTTTCGAGTGTTTATAGCACTTCCTTAGATATATTTTTTACTAGAAAGATAATTACAGTCCGTCTGTTTTAAACAGTAAATGAAGTAACTATCTGAAAATGTAGCTAAAAATTTAAATCGTAAATATTGATTCTATTGAAATATGGGCTTCCAGGTCAACCTTCACAAAAATATCAAATTAAATTTTACATTAATGAATCTAAACGGACTATCAACCAAGCTCTTAATAATTAAAAGAGCTACATTGCAACAGATAATTTATAATGAAACAGAGTTAACACAGATAAAAGTGTAAGTAGAGTTATCATTATTTTTAATCTTCCCCCGCCTATTTCTTTGTATATGTATACGTATGGTAGGTCGTACTGGCTTCGCTACTTTACGTGTAGCAGGCGTCGCTGTGGCAGACCAGCAGTAGCTCCACTTTGTATGTAATATAGGATTTCCGTCGCAATTCCAAAATCTGGAAATCCCTTGACAGAATAACGTGATATCATGAGAAATACCCACGGATATTTCAATAAATAAACAACACATATTTAATGTTTACTTTGATTGAAAGAGGCCTTAATCTGGCAAAGAGGTTTAGATTGTCTTCATCATTGAAGTGATGCTTGTCGAGAGAAAAAAAACAGTCGAGGAAATTTTGATTGAAATCTACGTCAGAGCAGATGATTTTGATTACATAATATACTCGTATATTTAATCTGTGAGATAATCTCGCCTATACACTTGCACCAAGTTCTCAACAGTAATTTTTAATCAAAAATCTTGTGTAAAATTTGCATTTGAAGTCAATTCAACTTGCTCCATTTATTAATTAATAATTGTAGCATTAGATACTTAATGAGACATTCAAGGCTCATTGGAATCTACGGACACACCGTATTAAATGATTGCCGGAAAAATCTATCAGCGGATGAGGTACTTTTTGTCATAACGTACATGTGCGCCTTACACTCGGCCATTACTCACCGGATTATCAGAGTCGGAGAAAATTACTGCCTTAATTCATGACGTTTACTGTGGTATGAGTGAGATTATTTTCCTAGTCAAATAGACTGGATTCCATTTTTTATTTAAGTAGCTGCATCAAACATTTACTAAATATTTTTAAACTAATTATGAAAATATTTACATCAGTGTGACCGAGTTTTCCAATAATTGAACGATTATACATGCATAAGTGTTTAAATTGAATAAATTTTTCACGACACATAGAGAATAACCCATAAAATTAGAAGTTTTTTATTCGATTCTGTAAAAATATATTTTGTGAGTAATTGTTTTAGTTTTATAAGATATTGAGAATATATTCAAAGTAATCTTTTTATAAATTTATTACGAGATCTAGGCGTTAGAAATTCCTCGAATCTTAGAAAGAATCCTCCTAGAATACATTCCGTCAACCATTTCCCATTAAGGTGGCTAATTTTTGTTGGCAAAAATCTCGGAAAGCCGTGCGGGAAGAGGCTGTTATGACTATATTTTTGGAAAGGCGAGATAGTTTTCTTTAAAGCGAGACCAAATTCACTGAATTTTCGGTGAAATGATATACTGCTCAAACTACCCTAATTTGTACTCAATTTCTTATACCATGAAATTTTTCGATGAATGTCCATCATAAAAATGTCATTACTTCATTCTCTCAGATTCAGACTTGTCAAATTAGTATAATTGGTAAAAATCGAGAAAGCCTCGTGCTCCATCGATCCCTCTTCTCTCTCTTTCACAGAAAACTTACCACTTTTCTAGGGCAACCACTCGTTCTTCTCGTCTGACTAGGATCTTTCGAATATCTCCTATCTTCTCTCTTTTGATGAATGGCATGGCGTTTCTTCACAAGTAGGGCAATGAGGATCTCCTCAGACTACAAGACGGTAGGATCCGAAGCAGTGCGGTAAGCGGTAGTGACCCTCAGTGCGGCTTATTGCTGAAGAGCAATAGTAGGCGAAGAAGGAGAAATGAAAATACGCAAGAAGTGAGTATCTAATCAGAAATTGCGAGGTAAAGAAGGAATAATTGAGTAAAAGAGAAGTTACGAAGGCGTGGTTGCGCAATGGAAGAAATGTGGTATGGCGTACGTGAGAGAAATGAGGACGGGAGGGAAATACTTTTTTGGAAAAGCAACGGCTGGAATGAATAGCGTGGGAGAAAGAATAAGTAAAAGAAGTGCGGTGGAAAAGTCTTTCATTGAGAGGATATTTTGATTACCTAAGCGTAGGTAAACAACCGAATTGCTTTGGGCCTTTTCAATTTTGCAGAAAAGAAGAAAAAGATATCCTTGAGAATGACAGCTTCGTGATAAATTTGGAACACATCAAATAAACTAAGAGCTCTTTGAGCTGCGTTGACATTAATTGAGTGAAGTTATCGATTTATAAAGAAGATTGATTCGAGGAAGCAATATTCTTAAGCTATCGTAGACCGTTGTATTGACTTTTTCTGTCGGTTTACCTCTATCTTTTCGATGTATTCGATCGTTTTGGGCAAAGAAACACTCATGAAATCATTCAACAGATTGTTTTATATTTTTCGCATTTTATTGTTTTTCTTCCAATTTAAATGCCATGATGACAACTTAAGGTTTATATATTTAGCTTAAAAATACCATCGTGAACTTGTTTAGAAAATAGATATCTCTAATACACAGTAACGTTAAATCTTCGCAATATCAAGGCGAATGGAAAACACCTAGCGGGCATCGACTGAGGTAAGTTTCCTCAATATTTAGATGCAACTCTGTAACGTCCTGCTTAAGAAAGACATTCATTTTTTAATAGATAATGAAATATTTGCATGCTCATTGCATTTTCTATCATTTATGTTATTATATCCATCTACCAACTTATGTTGGTTCAAACTTTCATTGTGTTGCCATGTTTGGGGTGATGATTGAGCTTGTAAATTTTTTGGGGAAACCTGCGGCGGTATTTATGTTATCTGATGTTTACTTATGTTATTTTAATTCCTTAAATGACTATTCTCAACCCCATGTTGTGTGATGCGAGCTATACCTTATTCAGTTTGAGGATTGAGGCTACAGCAAACAAGCCAGTGTCAGGTATTTAGATATTTTCTTTACTTACTCTTATTTAGCCATGTTGTAAATTGCATTCTGGGGTTCTTTTCAACGATCGGGGTAACGCTGTTTCGTTTATTTGTAGCTCTAATTGAGTGCCACTGTAAACACATTGCTACTAATAAAATCTGTAGAAATATCATGATTTATGCAGGTTGCATCATATATCTGACGAAGATAAAACCTTCTCCGAAGATAACGTAGATTTTAATCATTAATTAATCGAAAATTTTTAATTCGAATTTTAAATATATGTATATTAGTTTCCAAGTGATCAATAAGAAGCCTCTTGTGCTCACTTTTTCAAAGACTAATAGCTGTGGATGCTCGTTCATTCTGCTTTGCAATTAAACTAACACTTATCTTCCTAAGAGGAGACGAACATGTCCCTAATGGATAAATACAATTCTTTAGGCGTGATTTATTATTCATAGATTGGGTTTTCAAACTAAAGTTTAATGCTCATATTTTAATAAAGTGCTCGCTCTCATAATACATGGTTTATTTAAGAGGCTCGTGCAAACACGAACAAAACATAAAATATTGCTCGACAGCTTCGATGCAACAAAAACTTTCTCCAATGCTTAAAAATATTCCCTTGTGTATCCTAAATGTAAGACTGATTTATTTACAAAGATTTTAAGTTGCTAATTTTTTCTCGAGTGGATCAAACTTTAGTACTAATGATCCTGGGCTCGGTTTAATGTTCAGTGCAGTAGGTACGTGGGTGAATTCGAGGCGAAAACAGCCCATGGTCGCATCGGAATTTTACAAGAGTTATTGTCAAGTGCCATAGCTACAGCGCGAGGCACATTATTAATACGCTCGTAGAAAAATCCGGAGGGCCTCTTGAGGCGCGTTCCCTGTGCTTTATGGAACTCACGCTAGAGCCATTAGTATAGAGCCTGACAGGGATCGGATAAAAGTTCATTAACAGATATCGGAACACGATATTTCACATCCATTATTCGGTGAAATAAGGGCCAAGGCAGTGAAGCATTGAGGGAGGTAATATTTTACTTCCTCAAGTATTGGTCATTCTAGAGTAAGAATCACGGACCTACCTCCAAGGAGTAAAACTCCCTAATGCCGAATTGCAATATGTAGCCGATGCATGTGTGTAAGCATGATGTTTCGTATAATAATATAGATCGACTCGCGAAAAGTTGAAACTGTGAATAGGAATCAATAACAGGATGCTTTGGCATTCACATCATAAATATCCAAATAAGACAAATAAATATCATGTTTTTTGTGACAAGTTTTGTGAAATTTATAAATTAGTAATATTACACAAATCTTATTGAAATGATATTTTGGAAGTGAATGATGCCTTAAATTTCTCTCACATTTAACTCCACGAGTACGAGTCTTGCTTTGCATTTCTACAATTTGTACCAAATAAAAATTCTTTATCAAAGTTTTTTTAATGACCCTTTGTACCCTTGCTATGCAGCAATATGTGAAATGAGCCAACAAGGATCATTTCTGAAATCAAAACCGTCGAAATGCTGTTGAGTATTTAATGTCAAAATCCGTCCAGTTTAGGAGCATTTGGTTCACAAGGAAAAAAAATGTTTTTTGCTTCACTCTACAGTTTCAGGCTTCACTTTGTGGAAGTTAATAATATCCATATTTAAGGAATACAATTTCGTAGTTTTCCACAGAATTTTATTTTGTGTGGTACAACGCGTTGCACCGACTTTGTAGTACGAAAATACGAAATTTTAATCTCTTTTGTGTTTCGATTACATTTTCACCGGGCTATATTGGTTAATTATTAAATATTTAAAGATATAAGCAAGTTCTTCTTGATAAATAAAATTGTTTGGAGTACAAAAATAAATTTTTATTTTAAACCATAAATTACAGATGTTAGTACTCAACAGGAAAATGATGACTGCTTTGTTTTAATAGCTAAGTTTTTGTAAGTTTCATTTGTAAAAAAACTTCAGAAGTTTAAAGCAAATGAAGTTTACATTTTACGGAATATGACTTAATAGTTTGACCCAATTGGAGCATGTATTTTTGAATGACTTAAAGTATCATCTCCATAAATAAAAATTTCCAATCTTAGTAATAGAATAAGCAGAATGTGATTCAATATATGTATGTAGTGTGAGGAAAGGAAAGTTTTGGGTGAAGTCAGGGGTAGGTGGCAGGAGGTATCAACTGGCAATGGGTTGTTGAAGACAGGGATATGGAATGATATTCGGCAAGCTGGGAAGGGGATTTATGAGAATAGGATTTATGTATGGTACACAGAGGGGTATGACACGCTGAGAAGAGAGAGGAGAAAAAATAGATATAGATAGATCTGTGCTAGCGTAGAATATCTTGAGGATATTTTCATTAAAACCGACTTTAACAAAGTAAAACTTACCGTATATATATTCTTTTCTTTCAATAAAACTTACCCTTGGTAGGAAGAATACTTTATTAAAACGAAGTTAAACATATATGTTCTACTCCTTTGGAGACGATTTCTATACCTATTTTTTTCCAATTATCTCCGTGCTCGTACGAACTAGGAAATTCTCTCGCTGAAGTCACTCGGATTAATATTTTCCGCTCTATTTATCGTGTGTGGGGGGGCCCATTTAATTGGAGCACCCCGACGCCGTTTGGAGCGACACCACTGTTCCCTCGCTTGGTCCAAAACCAATTTTTTTACGTCCTTCCCCGGTCAAGCAACCGTTTCACTCGATTCTCTAATCCCTTCCAGCCTCACCCCCCATTCCCCCCCCCCCGCACAACACGGCACGGAGTGTGTGCATTAATTCCGTGAACGCCTCCCTCTCGTTGCAGATGGCTCCTAATCCGAGGCTTTAAAATCCCCTCTCCGAAGAGTGAGAGAGGCGGAGGAGGCTGATTCCTCGCTCGCTCCTTGACTACGGACGTCGCCCCGTTTTCCTCCGTCCCGAGCCCTCTTTCTCTCTCCCGGGGCTGATACGGCGAGGGGCGGGCGCATGCTTGCGGGTCGTGGAGGGAAAAGAGATTGTGCGAGGCTTGTGTATGTATTCGGAGGAGAGGTAATAGGCGTCTGCGAACGGGTGCGACGAGAAAGGACTGAAGGCTATTCCGCTGCGATCTCGGCAGACACATCAGTGTTAGCTTGCCACCATTACACCCCTCACGAGTCCATCCAATCCTTCAACCTGCAAACCAACCCCCCTCCGGTCTCCTCCTCTCACACAATTTTTTTTCGGGTCCATTTTTCTTCCAACACCTCCTCTGCGAACTATCTCTGCACCTCCTCACAGCACCGGCACCCTGCGAAAAGAAGCGCCCGAATCTCCCATTTACCCTCGAAACACTTACTCCATCCACCTTCTTCCTCCTCAGCCGCTTCGAAACCACCACCACCACCACCACCATCCCAATTTCTTCTCCGCTCGCCCATCATTACTTAAGTATCTTTCCCACTTGAGCGACGACTCTATTCTTCCACGGGGCCTCCCGTGAGCAGGGGAGGAATGGGGGTGTGAGGGGCGGGCGTGAGTGAGTTGAAGAAGAAGGGGTCTTACTGGGAGTGGAAGAGGCGGGGGGAGGGCTATTACCCTGGAGACGAGGAGGAAGCGATTAGCGGCGAAAAAGGGGCCGGGGGCTGGGTGTTAAGGTGGTACGAGAGGGGTGGCTGCAGTGGGTTACAGGGGCAAAGGAGTGGAGTGGGGTGAGCGGGGAAATAATCTCCCGACAGGGGGATGGGATATGTGTCATGGGAAGGGGTGTTGCGGGAGGAGGAGCCGTGGGGGAGGAATGTAAGATGCCTACGGAGGACCAGCGAGGGAGGAGAAGGAAGTGAAGCGGAGTGGATCTACGTGGGAAGGACAAATGAACTGCCCCTGCACTAAGGGAGCAAGAAGTGTGTGCACGATATCATTAACTTTTTAAAGAAGATTAATGTTGCGAAATGATATCGATATCAAATTCAAAGCAACTGCACTGAGTTTGGCGCTATGAAGATGCAAATGTGTGGACTTCACTGTTGTTTGTATCATTACAATCATTCTGTAGGTAACAGCTCCTTGCGAATTACTACATAACTATAATATTTGGACAAAATAAACAACTATGCCCTGGATATGGGAAAACTGCCCAGATGTGATTCAAACCGGTGAACTTCGGGTTGGTAGGCGAGAAAATTTCCCCGCTACCACCGAGGATGGCAAGGCAATGAATGTATTTTGATTTTCTTGGCAAGAGATATTTTTGGATTTTGAATGGAAAGTTAATTCGCTCACATAGATAATTCAGGCCGAATGTATCCCATATTTTCCATTCCATACACATGGGCACAAAAGCTTATAATAAATTTTTCTTGCCACATTCGTGCATTAATTCATATCCACTCTGGTAAATTATATAATATCGTCACTTTCTTTGCATTGGTTTTCAATTCCTTTAAGTGTGTAAAATAAAGAAAGTAGTCGCATTCTGCCTTATATATTAATGTCCTGTAGGAAAAAGCAATGAAATAAGAGTTTTTTTACTAAACTGAAAGGTCAAAAATAATGACAATAAATATTTGTATTATCAGTCAATAGCGGGTCAATAGTCAATTATCAGTCAATAGTCAAAATATTGCCATTCTTAGATCCAAAATGCTGTGAAATAAAAAATTCCCTTTGGTATTTAAACGTCTTGGAAGTATTGCTGGAACAAATCATTTTCCGTGTAATTTTTTCTTGCTGTTAAAACTTTCTTTTCAGTTTCCGAATGCATTTTATTATTTTAATAGTATATCAAAATCACTGTATAGTATAAAATATATTATCATATAGTATCATAAGTACAAAAAGATTGAGATAAGATAGAAGTATAAAAATGTCATCGAAAGTGTAGGAATTTTCATTAGCTTTTGTTTAAATAGTCGGCTTGCAACCTCCTAAACATGTGAACCCGACTTAACAGTCATACTGAGTCTCAAAGGTCCCCCTCGCGAATACTCTGGCTCACTTCAGACGCTAAAGCCTGAAATCCCACTGGTCTTGCTCTGGATTAGGGAGGAGACTAGAATTCCCTCCTTAGATCCAGGTACATAACACCAGAAGGTATTTTATTTTCGCTCGGAAAGGTCTAGTCAAGTAAATTGAGCAAATTCTGTTTAGAATAACGGGAAATAGATGCAGGAAATTAATTTTGTCAATAAATTTGAAGTGAAAACCTGAATATCTCGCTTGAGAATCATTTAAAACAGATGTACTTTCGTCTCGGATTCATGAACATCGTTCTAAGTTGGAATCAACAAGATGTTAAGTGCTTTGTTAATGAACTAACAGTTTAAGGTGAATATAAATAAGGAGAACCGCCTCCCAGTTCAGTCAAGACTATTTTTTTATCAAATTTAGTCGACGGAATTCCAACTTAGTAACATGCCTCATCGTTTACTATCTTCATCATCATCATTGGTCGTTAAATCCTAAGATGGATGACTGCAACACCTCCTCTCTCCTCCAGGCTCTCCACCCTTCCCTTTCTAATGCTAGTGCCTTTACCTTCTGGTACCTCTTCGTATATATTTTGTTTTTTATTTGGTCCATAAACTTATTCCTGGGTCTTCCTCTGGGGACTTTTTCCACTACCTTACCTTCATATACGTTATCCACCAATCGACTGTGTATCAGGGTGTGTCCAAGCCAACTGGTTTTTCTTTTTTGTATGGCGTTCCATATGGCCCTTTCCTCTTCTATTCTTCTCTAAACTTCATATTTTCTTATTTTGTCCGTCCATTTTATCTTCAGCAGCCTCCTCCAGCACCAGGTTTCAAAGGCTTTTATTCTTTTCTGGTTTGCATTTCCAATAGTCCCTGCATCCGATCCGTCGAATGCCACGCTCCACATGAATGGTTTCACATTCTGTTTCCTGGCTTGTAGTCATATCTTCTTTAAGCACAGCAGGTATCTTTTTCCTGTGAACGCCTTCTTTGCTTGGGCAATTCTAAGCTTGATGTCCGTTGTATTCCTTCTGTCCCACGTGATGGTACTTCCAAGAATTATCCAAGAATTATTATTATAGGTAAAGTTATCCACTTGCTCTGATGTCTCTCCTCTCAGAGTTACTTCTACATTCAGCTTCTCTCTTAAATCCTAGCATGTGAAACCACATACTAGGATTTTTCTCTTTGTCTTGTTTATCTTCATATTGTACTCTTGGAATACCTGGTCCATTGCGTTTAGTGACCTTTGAAGATCATCGTGATTTCCATCTATGACTGCGATATCATCTGCAAAGTGGAGGATTTTTATTACTTCTCCGTTTATCTTTATTTCAATTCCTTGTGCTTCGTTTATGGCCTCCTCCAAGTACATGTTGAACAGTGCTGGTGGGAGGTAGTATCCCTGCCTTACTCCTTTGTTAATTTTAGCTTCTATCTGACTTCCGTCCCTCATTCGCGTTGTGACGACTTGCTCTCCGTATATCTAGTAGATTATTCCATTATCGTCGCAATCCATTCCAAGTTTATCCAGCAGTCTGAACATCTTCCACTCAACATTGTCGAAGGCTTTCTTCAGGTCCACAAATGCGATACAATGACTCGTTCACATGTATTGTTTTTTCCACGATTACTCTCAGGTTGTGTATGGCCTCCTAAATACAAACTGGTTTTTGAGATGTTGTCTTCAGTTTTCAATTCCATTCTTCGGCTTATTTTTGTGTGAGTATTCGCAATTCTATCTTATGGTATAGGAAAAACTGTATCGCAGTCATTGTTACTGAGTACCAGTAGTTAAATGGTAAATAAACACTATATTATTTCTTTGATCGTTTGTTTTTAGTCAAGACGAACTACTGAGAGATGTATATACAAATGCAGATTACATTTGAAACGACTATGATCCATGAATGAGTGATCAACTCCATCGAATGTATTCTTCGAGTATAGCCTGTTTTCTGAGGTATCGTGCTTCGTTCGTATTGTGGCGCCATATACTCTCAAAATTCGAATCTATCTCCCTCTAGATTCTTTGTTTGTGTTCTTTTACTCCCTCTCCGTTCCGTCCCCGCCTTTCTACTTTTTCACGCCAAGTAATTTCCCTCCGGTCCTTTCATTTCCCGATTTTTTTCTCTCTCCAGAGAGTCTCAACCGCTGTGATTACTCCCCTGAAAACTCCACGTTAAGAAGGAATTAGAGAAGCTTAAGCGAGCTTGACTTTTTTTGCAGATGATAGTGAAGCAGAATGTTTGCGTTGTTATACTCATTGTTAGTCCCTTCTTCAAGACCATTTGGAAAAAAATCAAAGACACGAAGCATAGGTAATGATATTGCTTTCTTTTTGTAATAATGCCACCATGCATACAATATATATGTATCACATTAACCCTCAGTATTTCTTGTCAAACAACTATAAATACCCTTATATAACTTATATTGTTTTTTATATAGCGAATAGAGTCGTAGAGACAGTCTTTCAATAGAATTATTAAAAATATTTGAACAAAATACGTGGTGAGGACATACCCTTTAATATACTGTGGCTAATTTAAATCATGTTGACATTGTCTGTCTTTTCAGCGTCACAGGGTTAATTGCGATTTAATTAAAACATTTCACAATAAATTAATTAACTTCTACATAAATATGTATATACTTGCTAGAGTTCTCTCTTAACTGTTTCAAAAGTAATGGTTGCTGAGCTGGAAGGAGCAATTTCGATATTGCTAATTAGTATAAAATAAATTTTGTTTATTATGGCTGAAATAGTTTTGCAATTAATGAGCATTAGTGATTATGTAAATAGAAAAATGTTAATAATGTCCAAGCGCTGAATACCCCATGATGATGTTCAAATTATATATTATGTTCAACTAATTTAATTCGTGCGACGTTTTATTGCGCTATAATTTTAACTCGGATGAATTCGCCATTAATTTCACGCTGTTTAATATTTAGGACAAAAATGGCCATTAATATGAAAGCTGCTATCATTTACTAGGTAATTTCTCTTCGATGAAAAGGTTCTTTTGAATGAAGCATTTATGTGTTGTTGATTTAATTCGTCGATACATTAAAATGTTTAAGGAATGTAAAATGTTTAAGGAATTTTAATTGTTTAAGAAATGTGAAATGTTAGAGGAAATATGTTACAATAAACATATTTCGTTTTGGAATGGACTATAAAGATTTTACAAAAAAATCCGACTCATAAATATTTAACCTTTCTGCTGTCTTCCAGTACCGGTATTTTCTTATATCAAAGCCATAAATACATGGTTTAAGGTATTTTTATTCAACACAGCTAAGTAGCTTCACTTGAATAAATAGTGGAATAGATATGAGTATGTTAGTAATCGTGGCAGTGTCCTTCTATCTCCGAGTCCAAGTGGTGGCGTCTGTCAGTCATATTCCTAGTGTAAATTGGTAATAGCAACAATCAACTAACCTTTTAGATTGAAGAAAATGGCTGGAAAAAGGGTGACCTAATTATTTTTTTCCGAGCAAAACGATCATTCGGTACTATTACTTTAACTGAAAAACTAAATAAGCATTTTTGACCCGTGATCTTCAAAATTAAGTTTTCAATTTGCTGTATTTTGGTGCCCAGTTCAACTTCAATGAAAATAAGTACCCTTTAATTATTATAAAAATTTCTCAATCATATGAATATGATGATCTATTAGACGTTTGTTTCTTGCTTTTTGAAATATTACAGGTTATCTATGCTTCTTGTCAGTTACACTGAAGACTTTCATTAGTAATTGAAAAAAAAAAGCAAGTTGATTATTTTATCAACAAAATGTTTTGGCAGTATATTCATTTCAATTCATTTATTATCGCGGGCCTTTCTGGCCCATGAGGTCTTTTACATGGTTATTACAAAATTAACAAAATTTTAATAATAAATAAAGACAAAAAGAAGAAATGAAGTAATAATTACAAAAATAGTATACATTTCAGTCCCATTAAATGTGAATTCGCCGGTTTAAAGATTCACAATGTATAGGGAATGTGGAAAACATCCTTGTTCAGTACATGTTATTACATTCATAACCATAATAGAGATCACAGTTTGAAAATGTAGCAAAGAACAAAATTAAATATATATATGTTCTTTCCAACTTCGCGTAAGTTGATAGAGCATCGTTATCAGTTATGCAGGGAACTGCAATGTATAATTTAGAAGTAAATTGTACACTTTTGATTTGAACTTACGTAATGATTGTGAGTTTCTAATTTCTAATTTTAATGAGTTCCATATTTTTGCAGCTGTCACTGTAATAGTTTTATTGAGGTGAGGAGTTCTATGCTGGGGGATGTGAATGTCAGCGTAGTGATTTCTGATTGATATTGAGTGGATATTTCTTTTCCAAGTGAATCTTTGGAACAGATAAGATGAGTTACCAGAGGATAGTATCTTAAAAGTAAGGCAAGTGAGGTGATATAGGCGACGTTGCTTATATTTCGACCAGTTTAAATGGGCATATGAGCTACTTATCCGATCCCATTTTTTGAGGTCAAAAATAAAGCGTATTTTAGAGTTCATAGTCACTTGTAGTTTGTTGTTGTTTTCTTCATCGAGATTTTTCAGCAGTGAAGAGCAGTAATCCTGGTGTGGGAACATTAATGATTGTACGTGGGTGCGTGGTGCGTATTTTAGGGGGTACAATATTCTTTGATCTATATAGTTGGTAAAATATACCTAGGGTTGTTTTTAGTATTTTGTAGGTATTGCTTCAAATTGAGATGTTTATCAAATTTTATACCAAGGTTTTTTTTACCGTTTCATCGTATGGTATGGGATAGATTCCTATTTGAATTTTGGACAAAGGCGAAACATCTATTTGGGCAAACAGGTCACTTTGCTCAATTATTATTTACTTGGTTTTATACTCATTGAATGGAAGATAATTCTTCTACGCTCAGAATGCTATTTGCTCGATATTTTCATTGATAAATGCGATTGTAGATGTTAAATCAGATATTGACGAGTGACAATATATCTGGAAGTCATCCGCGTAAGGATTATGACTTTGGGAAGATCATTTATGAACAATGAGAAAAGAAGAGGGCTGGGGACTGAACCCTGAACTACGCCTCTAGGATTATAAATCCAGTTAGAATGTGTTTTATCAGGTCCAACCACAGATTGGGTACGGTTACTGAGTTGATCGAAACCACTCCACTGAACTCCTTGAAAGATTATATTTGGTCAGTTTTTGAAGGAGCAGCTCATGATCAACCATATCGAAGGCTTTTGAGAAATCTAATAATACCAGAACGGTGACCTCTCGTATTTCTATTGCTCCTCTTATATCTTTGGTGATGTTCAATAGTGCTGTTTGAGTACTGTATCCGATTTGGAAGCCAGATTGTCCTGAATTTAGTATATGGTTATAGATTACAAATTTGCTTAGTTGTTCGAATATCACTCGTTCAAGAATCTAAGAATCTTAGCCAAAGTTCAGGTGATACCTATCGGTTTGTAGTCTGATGGTTTGGTAGGCTCAGAGCATTTCGGGATTGGGCGTATTATAGAATGTTTCCATATCGTGGGATATTGCGCTGTATGAAGGGATTTATCACAAATGTTTAGAAGCACAGAAAGTATGACTGACAGCGTCTTCTTACATACATACATACAAATCACACCGTTCCCTTCCGGGGTAGGCAGGGAGCCTTCTTTATTACGGGAATATTTATTTGGTCATGAGCTTTTTCTTTTTTGGTGATATCGTCGCATGCTCTCGTAACAGAAGTGGGAGGAATGTGAGAGAAGTAAAACCGGTTTTCAGAGAAATCGGTTTTGTTATGGCTTCCAAAGACGTTGCTCGCGTTGCACCCGTTGCTACTTTCATTTATTGAGAAATAATTATTAAGTACATCTAGGTTAACCCTTAACCACCTACCATGGGTCTCACAGACCTCAACGATTTAATAATCGTAAATATTTCGGCGCCCTAGTTTTGTATTGCCTTATTCGTGCTTGTACCTTTTCCTCTCGCCCCTCAGTGTCGCGCAACCGCTCGCCGGGGTCGGACGTGCGCGCGTTTGTCACAGGTTAGGAAAAAACTACTACCTCGGGTCTGAAAGACCTATGTTAGGTGGTTAAGTGATTTTTCTTTAATTATTTATTTTTCATTGTTTTAGTTAAAAATGGCTCTAAATGATGATTTTATCGCGCATTGGTTGGGGCACAATCTGTCAGACGACGAATTTATCAATGTAGAGTCTGATATTGGGCTATATCATGTTTTGGAAGAAAGTTGTCCGCCCGATTCTGAATGCGAAGGGAGAACTGCGGTGAGCAATAAACAGAATTCATCATCCCACAATATTGTTTCCTCAAATTGAAGTCAAGACCAAGAGTTTTCATCAGAAGATGATGAATCTTTATCTGATATTCGATGGAGACCGAGGAAGAAGAGTTATTTCGGTAGGAATCGCTTTCGTTGGTCATCTGTCCCACAGTCTTTGTGATCGAGAACTTTACAACATAATATAGTGCAGGAAACACCAGGTATAAAACCAGCATATCGTGGTGAGCTAAATTCTTCGTCTTCTCCACTAGATATACGGCAGCAGTTTTTCCCAACGATATGCTTGAAAAAAATCGCTTTTCACACTAATGTGAAAATTAGAGAAATCAGACCAAAATACCAAATCGCCACCTGCGTTCAAGATTTAGATCTCACAGAATTGAAAGCATTTATAGGTTTCCTATTTTACATTGCAATCTTCAAGGAAAACCATGAATATTATACATTATGGTATAGCACTGACGGCACAGGAAGGGAAATATATCGCTGTATAATGAGCAAAAACAGGTTTGAAGTGTTGCTAAATTCTATACGTTCTGATGATGCGTCAACCCAAGCAGCACGTTGAGAAATTGATGCATCTGCCCCATTTCTGACCTCTTTGCATCCTTTATTGACCGCTGTCAAGCTATTTATGCAATCGGTATTTACGCTTGTATATATGAGATGTTGGTTGCGTTTCGAGGAAGATGCAGGTTCAAAATGTACATGCCAAAAAAACCAGCCAAATATGGCATAAAAATGCAATGCCTTACAGATGCAAAGTCGGGTCGGGAACAGTTGACGAGACCGCACATGGAACGTTTTGAAAGTAATGTGAAATTGCAACGTGACATACGGATCGGTATACAACGCATCCTCCACAGAGACGCGACCACTCTATCAGATGGTCCAAGAAGCAACAGTGCAGAAGAAAAGTTGGCGGTTCGCAAAAATTGTTCAAGTTGCACATACAGTAAGAGCCGCAAAACACAATACATGTGTTTCGAATTCAAAGCACCAATTTGCCTCGAATGCTCAAACAAGCTGTGTTTTCGCTGCCGTGAAAAACTCTTAGTTGAGAGTTTGCAATTTTGTTGATTTTTTTATTTTATTTAGAATTTAAATTTTTTTCTAGGTTCAGTGTTTATTGAACTTTTAAAAAAAGTTACAACGAAATTTCTATACTATGTGAAAATTTTTGTGGATCTCATTTTTCAAAGATGTGCGTGTCTAAGCTTAAAATAAGAGTTATTTACACTTATCAGAGATTAAACAAAAAATAAAGTCCATTTTCATGTTCCTTTATTTTTAATAAATAGTTTAATATGCTCCTAAACCGACTATTAATTAATAACCAAACCTTTCGGCGCAAATTTTTATAAAATTGAATTATTTTACTTTGAGGTCTGACAGACCCATGATAGGTGGTTGTGTGACAAAAATATATGCTAGGTGGTCAAGGGTTAATATTGATATTATTATGTTTTGGCTGTATTATACCTATATCACGAATAGTCTTCCACATTGTTTTAGTATTTATCTGTATTCCGATGGAATTATTTATGTAAAATTTAAAATGTATGTGCTTGTGGTCTGTGTTTTGTTATGATAAGGGTCTAAATTTTTTCCATAATCTTAATGTTTATTATCACTTCAACATTTTTCTTTCTCTTTTGGACTTTCTCTTTGGAGAAATTTACACATGATAACGATATTACTAAGGTATGTTTGCAAAGGATACGGGTAAAAACGTAAAATGCATTCTTTAAAAAAATAATCCAATTTTCTGAGTACACTGTGTTAATATCGATATCAGTCACATGCAAATTTCTACTCAGGTTTTTTTCGATCGTTTGTTCCTTCTCCTCTCATAGCTTCATCAAGTAAGACTTGAAGACAAAAAAGAACAGTGAAATTATGCTAATAATTAATGTCAACCGCATGAGCATAATTAAAGATTTCCTAAAGAGAATATACTTTGTTTCCGGCATAGCCTTGTGGATCTTAGCCATCAAAAATGGAAAAATATGCCAAAAAAAATCCAAAGCCAAAAAACCATCTCGTTCACCGACAGTCTGTCCAAACTGGCTCTCTTCCTGAACCAAAAATGGCAATTTTTGGTCAAGAAAAAGCGTACATGCAAAGCCTGGCTCTCAGTCTCCTGAAGTATCAAGTGAAGGAACAGAGAAAACACAATTCCTTAGGCTGTTTTGTTAAGTGCAGGTTTTTTATTCCTAAATTTTGATAGTACTTATCAAATCAGGTGCTTTGAGAGCGTGAAAGAAAGGGAAAAAATAAGACGGTCCATGTTGTTCTAACTCTCAAAAGAAATGAGAAATGAGGAGAAAAATATTGTAAAGATTTAAAGTGAAATTTAGAACGTGCAACAGAGTACTTATAACTCTGTAATCAAGTTTGTCCTCAGGAAACCCAAAATAAATGGGAGTTCCTAGTCAGAGACGGAGCTAACTTCCTCTTCCGTCTCAGAACCTCTTCGATGCGTCGCGAGCATCGGAGTTCCACAAGACTCCCTCCCGGACGCTCACCCTCAGCCCTTGGCACACTCTCGATCGCCATCGGCGGAGTTATCGAACAAATGCCGTCATCTATTTGCTTTGATCACGGCTTGATCTATTTCCTCCGTCACTCCTCCTTCCCGTTCCCGTTCTCTAAAGCAGCAGGAAAAGAGCTCGACCTCCCGGTCGGTAAGCTTCCCTCTGCCACGGCCCTTACGTCCCTATATCCCCTTTCCGTCCTGGTAGGGAGACCTGCCGGCACTTTCAAGGGGGAAAAATCCCCCCTTTCCTCCCCCCTTTTATCCCCGTAATCCACTCCACCCGCCCACCACCCCCATCTTCTACCCCTTTATTTTTGCCATCGCCCGACCTCTCCTCCATCTTCCAATCTCCCAGTCTCACACCGTCCTCCGGCCAACTCTGGCTTCCCGTTCTGATCTTCAATTTCGAAACTGTCAAAGACACTCTCCGTCCGAAAGCGCGACTATGACCGAAGTCACCAAGCTTCTATTTCCGGATCTTGAGTCTTCAGCAGCAAACCAATCCACGGCTACTGGCCACCCTCTCTCTCTACGTCCCTCCATCACATCACTCCCTCTTTCTCTCACTGGATCCTTTTTTTGCTCAACTCCTCACGCTGCAGCCATCTGGGAGTTCATTTATGCATAAGAAATATATATATAAATAAATGAATTTTCTAGTCTCTGTGTCTACGTACATGTACTATGTACAAGAGTTAACGAAGAATCATATATGGCACATATGTATCATCTGAGGGAGAGAGAGGCGGTGCTGAACCATGATTCATATATTGGAGCGCAGCGTGCTCTCCAAGGATGCTTCAGTACGCGTCACTATCACCTTGCATCAAGAGATCAAGTCAGAGCTACGGATTTCCGCCGTGGCTTAATGGACATCTTTGGCAAATTCCCTTTGATTCCTGCTCCACATAGGGGCTCGGGGTGTTTTTTATCCCTCCTCCGATTTCCTGCCCTCACTAAAGTGCCTTGTGTGCTGAGTGTCAAGCTATTATTAGGAGCCCAGCAAGTCAATATTCGAGAGCGTATATCCTATCATTCTATATTGCTAATAATCACCCTTATCTATTCACGTTTCCTACTCATTAGCATCCGATTGATGTTTCCATGTTTAGCAATCATTAAAGGTAATTTTAAGTACAATGGCCGCACTGGAAAGAGAAGTTATGTACTAGGTTTTTCCAAAATTTCTTAAAGTTAGCGTAAAATAGTTTTCCTTTAACTTTTTTCCTAATTTAGTTATACGTAGCTTAGCTTTGCGTGCTTGAATACATTATTTTCATTGCTTCAGAAACCATATCAACAAGACGAGAAGGGGGTCTTTAGCTCACTGGCTTGGCTTCCGTATTCTTCTTTGAGAATATCTTGCCACGAAATTAGGCATTTCAAATGTCAAGAATCTATTGAAACTGAATGTTTTATCGGTGTACCCTTTCATATGCTTAGCTCATTTTACTTCCCAGTACCTATTTTCCTCTTGCATTTTATTTTATCTCCGAATCCATCGATTTCAAGTTCCAGTATGTCAAATATTTTTAATCTCATTATGCTATTCCATTTTGATATTGTAATGAACTAAAGCCTAGACCTCTAGTTGTATGGAAAAATCTAATTTTTTTCTGCTAACACTAACACATCGTATAAAATTTATTTACAGCCAACCATGATTGCGTCCATGATAATAACGCAGACGATAGAAATTCAGCCAATAAGAAAATACATTCAATTCCGTTTACGGAAAACCATTTACGTGATCAAAGAGGCCTTTGTTTAAATTATACAATCGGAAAAACACTGATAACATTTCATTTATCTCTGAGCATAGTCAGTTTATTTAGACTGATCTGTTACCTGGAGCGGACTCTAATACAAGAATGTTTCTTTCTCTCATGCTTTTGCTTGGTAACCATCATTCATCCCGAGAGAATTGCATTTTAAATAAAATGATTTGAATGTGTTTCCTTCTTAAGCGGGGAGTATATGCTTTTACTAAGTAATTGCATTTCAAATTAAAATTCTGCAGGTATTCTCATGCATAATTATGCAAAAAAGAGTATATTACCTGGCAAATGAATGCATCCTAGATGTCTTTTAAAGTTAGGGTAATTGCACATGGAATCAAAGAAGTAAAATCTCCCATTTAAGGCAAATTTCGGTGACGCAAACTTCCGGCTTCCATTTTTCCTCGAAAACTCCGTAACTACCTCTGGCGGTTTTACTTCTCGCTTTGTCGATTTATCTTACATTTCTGTCCGACTAAAACCCTCCCCCATACTCTCCAACTGAAATTTCCACGCTGATATTTAACTCAAGAAGTCTATAAATATCTTCCCATTATCTGAGGGCTTTTGGTATGTCTTCCCGGTCTTTCTAACTCACACTGCCTTCCTCCAGCGCTCCAGAATTCATCCTTCCCCTTTTCTCTCTCTCTCCCATACATATCCTATCTCTCTCTCTTTGCGTCTTCTCTTCTCTCCCTCCATCTCTTGTCTACAGTTCCAAATTCTCTCACAACTCTTCCCATTGTTTCGCGTTCTTATTTCTGACACAGATACGTATCTCTCCATATATCACTCGCTCTGCCCCTTGCCTATTCCTCCCGCCGTTTTCCCTAATATCTCTTTCCCTCTCCATTGTTCATTCCTTCCGCACATTCTTCAACATTCCCTTCCTACTGCTCAAATAACCGCAAAGCCATCTCCTTTCCCCCTCTCCCGCCCGCCCTCCCATAAGGGGCCAACCTCATACCATCGTTCATTCAAAAACAAAGTTCATTCCGCATTTCTCATTCCTTCCTACCCAGGCCCTTAAACCTCTTCTTCTGATTCCAGAGGTCCCATCCCGTCTTATTTCCTCCCCCCCCCATCCTTCTTTTCCTACTTGACTGACTCACCCCCCGGTCCCCTACCTCGAATTTCGCCCTTCCTCATACATGCACACAAACGCCCGTGGCCATCCACCGTTCCTTGCGGGACTCCTCCGACCCATCCTCTCGCCGACCGACGAACAATAACCCCTTACCCTTTCTTCAACTGCTCCTCAATTCTCTCTTTGCCCGAGAGTGCCTTTTGGAGGAAGGCTCGCGCGATTTGTTGGCATGTGATGAATTAATGTGACTTTTTCGTCCTTAAATTTTTCAAAGCGATGTTGCTTGCTTATCAGGCCGATATGACAGAGGCAGAAAGAGATTTTTACTGCCAAAAATGTCATTTTTTTCGTCCTTTCTGGACAAGAGCATGCATCATAAAAGACAGAGGTGCTGTATTCTAGTCATTGGAGAATTAGTAGTAGCTGAGAAGAGACGCAACTTTTTTGACGCTGGTTCGATTGCACTCCGTAACATTCCCGAGAAATTTGTTAATAGTAAAGATGCCATCATAAATGAAGTGAAAAAAGAGTTATAGTATGTGCAAATGGGTGAAAGATGTGGGCAAATTTATTGCAGTTTCAGGATTCCGTGGTAATAAAATATAGAAAAAACTTTATACTCATATGCAGCTAAATGACAAACGACGCATTACTCTTTTACACTTACACACACCTATTAGAAAAGAATTTATGAGGGCAATCCTCATTATTTTAAATCTAATTTTTAAAACAGTTGTAATGATGACCGTAAAAAATTGCTAAAATTAAATTATTCACCACGTTATAATGGATATTTTATTAGCAAAAAAATAGCTAAGAAAAGGGATAAAATAATGATCCACCCTGGAATAATAACAGTATTTTCTGTCATAGGAAGCTTCTATGAGGCTGTATCAAGATTTCGGAAATTCATATTATTTAGTTATAAATGGATGAATTCCTGCAATAGCTACCGCGGATTACCTACAGGCAAAGGTTAAACCTACGTTCCCCAGAGTAGTTACAGTGAAAGAACTTTCGGCGTAGGTGGAAGAATATTACATTTCTAGACGGTCACTAAGGTGGATGGATCTATAATTGCGGGATATTGAACTGGTCGTGACACCTTGGTATTTACTAGCAACAATTCTTACCTTTAGAGTTACATTATTTCGCCTTTAGAAAAAATCTGTACTTATACTATCAAAATGTAGGAGAAAAAGGTTAGGAGAAAAAAATTGCATTAAATTGCCTCAAAAACCATACCGCATGATGTAACGGCATTTTTTTTCCGATGATGTCTCTGAGAAGAGGAATACGAAGTTTTTGCAAAGCTGCGCCTGTGGTAAATTTTCTCCAACCACCTCGATCGTTGCTAGGTATGTGATAAGCATCTTACGGCTATAGATAATTGAACAGCTGAGGGATGACTTATGAGAAGAAGTGGTTTCTGAGGCATTTATATGTTAGTAACTCACTTAATGACTGGTGGTGTTGAGAAGAACACTCTCTGACCTTCAGTGTCCGAATCCTTATATTGGGTTGATTGATTTCCAGGGGAGGTGGGCAACCAGATGATGTTGCTCCTGTGACCAAAATTGGTGGCAGTCTGGCATATTTTTGGTACTTTGAATATTTGAATACTTCAACGTGGAGAGATCAAAGTTAGCACTTGAATGTCTTTTATAAGTTATGAAAAACAGTCTAAAACAAGTGAAAAACTATCCCGCTTGACTTTAAACAATTAATACCGTCCATTTCTTTACCCAGCTTTTAAGATTCACAATTCATAGGAAAAATGATATGAAATTATTTTTGAAAACCTTGATTACTACTTCAATAATTGATAATGTATAGTAAAATTAGGTAAAACAAACGTGAGAGTAAACAAAATTGATTACAAATCATCAAAGATACCATGGGTCCTTTGAGTTCCTAGTGTTTCCATCATGTTTTGTGTATAGTTTTTCTCAAAATGTTGATAGCTATGGTCTCCAATAAATAAGCCATCTTTTAATACATGTTAACATTACTCATTTATGCTTTAATGCTCTATTATATCTTCTCATTAGGTTTGGTTTTTTATAGTTCTTATCGAGCTTTTTCACTTTAAGAAATTACTTCAAGTTGTATTTCTCTACTAAATGTTAGCGTATATCTTTTGCTTCTGTCCTATCGTTCGTGTTAATTTATTGCGCAGACATCAAAGCCTAATTAAAAATGTTAGTACCTATCTATTTCAACATGTTGAATTTTCGACGTTGTTGTCGAAATTTTTTCATGAATGATTTGCAACCTCATGTCTCATAATGTTATCAACATTATCTCATAAATATTTCTATTGTTATTTACGCAAAAATAGAAATACAGGTTGTAAATACTACACATGTAGTATTGATAACCTTGACTAATACTCTAGCAGTCTGGGCCGATAAAATGAGGACCCACTTAGGCTTCTGCGGACCAAATCGTGCTATGGCCTCATTACTCGCCATACGTAACATGGCAATAAGTATTAGTTCCACAGTATTTCAAGATCCTTTTGAAAGATGGTCCCCGGTAAATTTGGAGACATGCAATAGCCTTGGAGGATAATCTGGGAGTAGGAAAGAGGTGGGAGGGGGAGAATGCTCACGGAAATAAACGACTGGCCTTATGAGCGTGGAAGCGTGCCGACGAAGCATGGCGTGATGTTCTAAGACGGCCGAAATGTCGGGACGTGGGGAATAGCTGTTGGACTGGGGGAGAAACTGGAAGTACAGCATACGGGAGGGGTGGGTGGTGTTGTTTCAAGTCCTATCACGTACTATACAGCCGACCATTTTGGGACGTTTATCATCAATCACCCTCCCATAATCACCAGATCGCTGTTTGCGATTACCCGGAACCATCGGCAGCTGTCGCGGTAACCCCTGTGTCTCCCTCCCAGAAAAAGAGAGTAGAGGATAAAAAAATTCTAAAAATACACGGTGATCGATCCAGCGAGCGGCCATTTTCGATTAGGATCGGACGTTTTAATTTCTTTCGTTTCTACAATCGCGTGTAAGGGCTTTCGTTATTTTTTTACGACGCACGATCCCTTTTTTGGAATCCGTATTGACTCTACTCTTCCCTTTCGGACTTGTTCCCAATCCGCTACCCTCTCTCTCTCCTCTACCGTTCTTAACCGCGATTATTTTCACTGATATTACCCAAACCCTTGAAGTTCCTTTATATTCTGCATTGACTGTGTTTCTTTGAGCGTTATTGCTCAACTTTGCAATTATATTGCCGTCAATAGCCCCAGGAAATTCTCCAAGATCTTTATTTTGCTTTTCAAGACATTTCTTTTTTTAGCGTTTTCCGATGTAAATGTGATTCGTTAACAGATTTTTGAGTTCAGTTTGGAGTAGAAAACTTTCTGAGAAGTTCTGATTTGCCTTTAACCAATTCGAATGCCGTTAGCATTCCCCATCGCTTTTTTGGCAGCTATATAGTATCTTGCATGTCAATTGTTTCCAGCACGTTCCAGCAATGCGACCTCCTGGCAGTCTCTACATTGTATCTCTAGATAACATTTTAAATTATGGAAATACATGGAATTAAGGCGGTAATTTCACCTGCTGCTGCAAGCGTACAGCTGAAAAATACATATCATATGCCTGCATACGTTAATTGCCTGATTTTCCTGCAGTGAAACCTACCTCCATTGCCAACTCCCTAAATGCGGTAAGCTCTCTAAGTGGCTGATGTTTTTCATGAATGGAATGAATTCCGCATACATATAAGCTATATTTATTTTCCCTCTCTTTAGTGGTCACCTTATTAAGCGGCTATTATCTCCTGGATCCGGTGGTGGCTGCTTAATACAGGGCTTGACAGTTCCTTGAAAAAACATATAGATTTATAGGAAACCTATTCATGATAAAGGACTGTACATGGTATAATTAACGCAGTAGAAAAAAATTGCGCATTAGTTATAAATCCTTATTCTTTTTGCTCCTAACGGCGCCTGGGCATCAAATTTTTGGTGGTAATAGTAGTAATGGCCTCCGGTGGCAAGTGAACACTTCTTCGTTTTATTAAACTACATTACAGCTATTATTAGGTTAAAAAAATATAGGCCTTAAAACGTTGAGTTCACTGGGAGTTCACCCTAGCTTTACTTTAGGTACAATAAAACGATATAAGCCACTAATACGTATATTGTATTTGTTCGCCAGGTATCTACCTTGTATTTTTTACTCATGAATTTTTATTGGAATACCCAAGGGGTCAGGAACTTCATCGTAGTCGAAGTTTCAATATCCAATTCATGCATCATCCTCAAGGTTTTTCGGTGAAGAAAGTTCCATAAATTACCCTTTCCTAAGCGATGGAAACCATGTATCTCATGACCTGGAATTGCCGAGTAAATTCTATACGCAAGATAAGCTGTAAAAGAATTGGACCTTAAAATATATTTGTTTCAGATGTACCGCCTCTTTCCACTAGCTACCGATCCCAATACCCTTTGTTGTGACACTATCGAGGAGTAAGCTGTAAAATTTCATAAGGTAATATGAATCGATTCCATATCCTCCAAATATGAAAATGTCATAGCAGGTATTACTGCTTTTTAGGGGAGGCTAAGAAATTTATTATTGACGTGGTGTAGTGTTATCTTATTATTGTGGAAAGGGAACGCTCTTTCTTGTGGAATACTGAGTGGAACTGTTACTAACGGTTATTATTTCAGAAGTAGTTTATATTTTCTTGCTTTCTATTCTTAAACTTCCAATATTCATGCCGCATTCTGATATTTTGTAAATCCCTTATAAGTTTAGTGTGAAAAGAATGAAACTGGAGCCTAGATACGATGAAAATAAATACAACTAGAGAAAGTGACATTGGTTCGGAAGTGTTCATGACTTATATGTATCTCTATGCGCAAATAATACTCAGAGAAACAGTGAAAGAAATGTATTTAGCTTGAAAAAGCAATTTTTTGCTAATTTCACGATAACTTAGTGTGCAAATATTAAAATATGGGTTAAAATTATTTCAAAATTGGGTCGGAATTTTCCAGCTCTCTCCAGTTTTTTTTACAGTCACCATGTATTATGTCACCCTAACCAAATTTCTCTCCGGTCTTAATATCGCTGACCGCTGTATGCGTGAAGAAATGTTATTTCTCTTGGAGCGACCATATTGCTACTAAATGTGAACTTATTGACTTTTAAAATATCGTTTTATAATGTGTAACCTAGTCAGCTATCATTATTACCGTTAATTTACAAATAAATTTGAAACGAATCTTCAGAGAACAACATTCATATTAGTGGGGTTTTGACTTTACTATAAATTTGCATGTAATTTTTATTTCAGTAGATGAATATCTGAATATATATCTTAATATCAAAAGCGTTTAAGTGATTATAAAATATTCCTAATCCTCTATCCCATGCAATTAACTGATGATACAATTATTATTACCAAGTAATCTGCCGAGAAAGGTCACTACTGCTATTACGCCAAAGCTTTTTAGACTAACAAAATTTACACCTCCAGGTGTCACTTCGTGGAAGTAATTTAAATTCGAATCCATATTGAAAATCTGAATCGTGCGTTTCCACAGTTATTTATTTTAAACATACAACGAGTTTCGTAGCTTTCTGAAACTTCAGGTACAATTGTTTATCTTTTAATTGCCTAATTAATTGTTTTTCCTAACGCTATGAAGGGAGTTTTGGAGAGCAAACTAAATTTTGGGAGGAAAGGTAGAGGAGCATAGGTTAGGGAAGGAAAATAATTTCGGATAGGACTGGGGAGGGGTGCGGAAAAAGTAGCTCGAAGCAAAGGTTGCTTGACTCTCTGATAATATCCATCTGTTTTAAAGCATACATCTTTAAGATTTTTGGTAGAACATGTAAAATTTTGGGAATAAAATCACTCAAGTGATTATTATCCAGCGGATTATTGGCAAATTGAGAGTTTGTATCCATATTAAAGGAACTTCGTGAGTATTATTTGATGAGTGTCATGAATTTCGTCGAATTTGACCTTTTTAAGCAAATTACAACTTCTCACATGCCCCTAACCTATGTTCCCCTACTTTTCCTCCCAAAAATTAGTTAAGTTTCCAAACCCCTCCTTCTTAGCGTAAGATTACTATCGTGACAATAAATAAATAATAGAAAAACGATTTTACTTGAAGATATTGCAAGCTGCAAATAGCACGTTTGGTATTGTACGTTTCTAAGACATTACTGTGGAAAAGTACAATACTTATTTTCAATATGGATTCGTCTTCAAACTACTTATTATAGGGTAGTGTCACGAAAAAGGGTATTAAAATTGGTAGCTGGTAGGGATGGCTGGTGCATCTTAAACAGCCTTACATCTCGTTTGTCCTCTCATACTGTCCTTCACATTTATATCTTCGCGTATGGTGCATCCAATTTTCCATCTTACTGTGGCATTTCCGGTGGCATTTATTCTTTCTATCAGTTTTTCTTCACCAAATTGGCTACTCCTCGGATTATATTTTTAAAATTTTCAATACATTCTCTTGTCTTTTTTTTAAATTTTCAATTCATTCTCTTGGGAATTTTTCGACTTCCTTTAATTTTCAATTTACCCAATGATGTTACCAACTGCTTTTTTATTCTTTTTTCCAATTATTGTCATGCTTTCTCTGCCACCCTAACGACATCTGTTTTTCTCTCACTTTTCATCTTTCCTCTTTTATTAAATTGACTTTTATTCACATATGTTCCTTAGCAATAACTCCCTTCTTCTCTTCCCTTTTAATGCTTTCACATTCCTTCGTTCAACTTTCTCCTTTTATATGTATCTTTCGAGCCTAACATTACATTTCTTCATTACTAAATTATGATCTGAGTTTGTATCCACCCACGAAAAAGTGCGTTAGATTCTAGCACACCTAGTATTTAACCTTTGCATTACCATGATGTAATAAAATTTCATATTCCTCCCTGTTCGGTCTTTTTCGCAGTATGCCTACGCTTGAGTTGATGTTCACATCCCATACGTAGTCCATACCCTGCATCGCAATCACCTTCCCTCCCATCCTCCGCCACTGCATTCCAGTCATCTATCACTATTTGTTTTCCCCGAGACTTTGTTTATTGTACTCCCCATCAACCTCCTCCTACTCATGATTACTTGCAGACACGTACATCTGGATAAATGTGAAGTTCGTCGGACGGGCTTTTATTTCTACTACTAACTTCCTATCGCCCACCAGTTTAACGCAAACTACTCCCATCCCTAATTTTGCATCCAGCACTTAAGCGACCTCATATTTACTCCCATATCACCCACTACAGTTTACTTTGTAGCTATCACTTCAATTGTCCCCACTAACCTTTCCTTTCACATCTCCTAAGCATCTATTTGTCCCATTTTCTATTTCCTGTTTAGCAGCTCATCCCACATATGTGTTCAAATGTTCCAATTTCCAATTTTTACTAGCATTCTTAAGCTTCTCCTTTTTTTCTTCTCTCTCATAATTCCTGCATTCTCTGGTAACGTTATAGCGCGAAGATGTGTAAAGATATCGATTGCGGCAGCCTTGTCTCCCCTGTATCGGACACATTGATGTCTTGATCTGTGGTGTCCGTAGTTGTCGGAAGTCAATTGTCTATTGTGTACTTTCATACTCATGGTAATTGATAGTGGGAAGGGCTTTCCCAATCCCGCTTCCAAACGGTATATTTAACCTGAAACCATCAATTGGACTACCTTTCGTCTGACTTCCGGCCTTCGATCAATCTGTATGGGTGGTACTACTAAACGCAAATGTATTTGCTGGTGTCAGTGAGAGCCCTTAAGGCCATTAAAACACGCAAGCTCTTACTCCTATTTCTAGTTTCATTTCAAAATAAATGGTTTAAATTTTATTTGTATTCTTTTGAAAATAGTTTTGCACTTTACGACCGCAAAACACTATGGCATTTATATCTACGAATAATTTACTATTGTATCTGCGAAGGTGGTCAAGTATATTATTTTGATATTACCTAGCTCCTATAGGGTAATCACTATTAAAGGATCTGTCAAAATCAGCTTGTTAACGATATCGCCCGTGACTTTTTTTTCCAAATCTATCAGGTGAATTGAAATGTTCACAGGGAATGTGAACGTCAGATTTAAAGCGATTTTGATTGAAATTTTCCTCGAATAGGCATTTACTCATAAAGTAAATCCATTCATTAGATTATTGCATGAGTATCCTTAATTTAATAATAATTTGAAATATCTATGTGATAACTGAGGTAGTTCATCTAAGCGTAATGCATCGAATGCTGAGAGAGGTGGTCATTAGCTTTCACGCCCACATGAAGCCATGCCCGCGCTGAAGTAAAAAGGACATCAATGTCGTTCCGCGACCAAAAGCGACAACACAAAAAGTAGTTTTTAAACAAGGAACCCTATAGTCGTATAGGAGAGCGAAGGGCTGAAGGCTTCACAAAGGTGACGACCAAAAGCGAGGAAGGCGACAGTGATGGAATGGTTGAGCCGCGGCTCCATCCAGACCACGCATGACATCCGGAACTGGGGATAGTGGATCTAATGGGCGGAGAGAGCGCAGGGGTCGGTCTGTTACGCTGAGGGATGAGACGCACACGCGTCATGTGGGCAGACCAGGGGCGTGGGGCGGGCTCACCTTTCCGCTGATCGGGGGCGCCCCCCGCGCCACACGGCGAGCGTAGGCTGCCTAGCCAACGGGAGAGAGTGAGTGGGGGTCGCGTGGTTGGGGCAAACTGGAGGACTGGGGGACTTGTTACGGCCAAGGGGTCGTGGGTCGGGGGGCTGCGCTGGCGGCTGTGTCACCGTCAATTACCTCCCAGGGTTCGGGACCGGAGGGCAAACGCGATTAGTCGCCCGTGAGGCGTAATCGAATGGCACGGCCATTTTAATTGAAAGCAGCGCAAAGGAGGCAGAGGATGGCGGAGTGGAAGGGTCCAAAGAGAGGCCTGGCCGGGTTCGCCGCATTTGGAGAGGGCTCGGAGGAAGACGAGACCGCTGGGATGGATACGGTTTTGGCGATGAAAGGACTGCACAAAACGGTTTTCACTGAGGAGGGAGAAGCTGTTTGGGTGGAGGAGGTGGGCCCAGCAGGAGAACATCCCTTGGTGCTAGAAGGTTCTCTGAACCCGAAGTAGAGGAGAGGGCGCAAAATATTCCGGGTCCACCGAAGCCCACCGCAACCCAGTCATCTGTCCATCTCCCCTTGATACGGGACCTTTTTGCCGCCCGACCTACTCGGCACGCTCCGTAAGGGCTGTTACCGCGTCTCCACTCAACTCTCTTCCCCGTTCATTCAGTAACCTTAGCAGACTCGCCACCCAGCACTACCCGACCCAAGCTCTATGCCTCGCACTGAAAATTCAGCGCAGAACCCCCGTCGGAGTAGTTATCTTCCGGGTTGAGCCGGCCGTAGGAGGGATATGGTGTTGTAGGTAAAATGAACGCTGCCATCCACCCGGAGCGGGATTTCTGCCCCGTATAATCTGAACCGAATTTTCCACCCCTCTTCCTCAACACACATTCATCTAAAGAGACGCCAAGTTTTGTTATCTCACCTGAAGAAAAGGGGGTCGTTCTTCTGTCTCTCTTTTTGGGGCTCTCGGTAGGTGTCGCAGAAATAAATACTCTTTCCTTTGATCCACCAAAATGTATGCCGTACTGTGTCCCTGAGGTGGTCCGGCGGAAGGAATTGAGCTATTCATGTATGGTCGGTGCCGTTCTGGGTGGGGTTCTCTTCGTTCACCTATGGGTGTTCTCGCAAATCACCAACTGCGCTGCTATAACGCCGCCAAAATGAAGAGGTCCACGCGTTCACAACCCCATGCTACCCAAATACTCGATGTTGTTCAAAACGCTTGCCCCTTCACCCCATCAGCAAACGTTTTTCATTTCATTCACGGAATACTTAAGGTGGGTTCCGTTAAAAATATTGCAGTTTGCGCACATTGGATAATGTTAGCACATTTTGGTGCCCAAGGACGATGTTGAAGGGAATGCTGTACGTTAGGGAAATGAACTATAACCTGGTAGTTGGTAGCATACATGTTATCGTCATTAATAAAGAAATTTTTTCATCAAGAGTTTTTTAAAGAAAATACAACATGCGACTTTGACTCCTAATTTGAAAAAAAAACTTGGGAGCAGTTACGGATGCTAAAATTGAAATTCTTTGGTTGCATATCGCACATATTTGATCCTGATCTGTTTTGAAGTGAACAACCTTGTTTGCAGATTACGTATGGATCTTAAGGCAAGTACCATGTTCTGTTGAGAAATGGACTGCGCGCTAGGGCAAAGGATAATTTCCCTTCATTTCAGCCTCCGAAATTTAAAGCAATCTTAATTTTATTTTGGCTAACTAATGTTGGTCTGCAGCCATACCCATTTGATGGCTATCAAATGTCTTGGTGGGATATAGTATTTGTCAGAATTACAGGCATTGGGCTAAAAACCATAAGAAATGTAGTAAAACTATAAAAATTTTAAAGAATAGTTTTTGCCCCATATTTTTTATTCCCATGAAAGGAGAATTGCAGTAGTTGCGTAGTCATTTCTCTTGTATTTAAAAATATATTTTCTCTTAAGATAAAAGTTCAACATGTTTACTATTGGGTGGCGGAAAGCATTTGGGTTTCAACTTTTATTATAGTTTTCCTGAACATTACACCTTTGCCTCCAAAACGGTCTATCTTTTCTTTAGAATGTAGAGCTGGTAACATGGCAATAGCTGCTGGGTTTTGCGATAGAAGCGCATGGCCGAGCCCATAATTGCCAAAGACTTATCGTCTTGTTTCAGCTTTGTAGCTTTCTTGTTCATTTAATTTGATTACCAACATTCCAGACTGCTGAATTTTGGACAATATTCCATCTGTATTTCTTTTGAACGCTGTATAGTGATAGTTCTATCATTGATTTCATATATACTAAGGCACTCGTAAACCCACAGTGAAGCTTTAAATAGCGTCTAAATAAAAGAACAAATGTTATGATTACCTTCATCTTCATCCACTTTTTAGCCCTTTTTTGGCTGTTCCCTTTACCAAAGTGTTTTCATGAATGCTGACAAATGGATGGAGGTTTGTGAGCTCTTTGTTCAAAAATATGTATCACTCCATCTATTGCATATAGGTATCGTGTCACACAACTTATTTTTCGAGGACCAGAAGGAAGAAATAACTATTCTGCTTATCCGACGGTTAACGAGGAAACAGAACCATTATGTCTTTTTAATATTTTCACCAGCAACAGAGGTAGGAGCGCGTTGGCAGGATTTGCAAGAACACTATTCAATAAACCACTGGAAAGATTCAGAAAGAGAGAGAGGTGAAGAGGCAGATGGGGAATATCAAATTTTCTTCGTGTTGAGGGTGAGCTATATTCAATTCATTATCTCAGGGTCATTTATGAAAATGGTGTATGGAAAACAGATTATTGAGAACACCCATTCAATGGACACCACCCCTATTATTTTACTCTTTTTCCACTCTGTGATTGGGCTGGTATTTTACACGCCTTGGCAGCATCTCATGCTTGGCACCTAAGTAATTCAGGTTATTTGGTGGTTCTATCGAAAAAGGACACAATTTCCATTTTATTCATATTCTGCCTATTCATGGAAATATATGTCCTCTATCTGATATAAATGACCTAATGTAACCTACTATTACTATTTTATTCACTAATTAAACTTGAAATTTCATGAAGTTTATGGCATGAATGAGAAAAACGCGAGAAAAGGAGACGTCGTATTTTTCTACCTAAAACGATCACCATATTCTTGAGAAACTATTTTTAAGAAGCAAAAACTCACGATAAAATGATCAATCATGGTGATGAAAATTAAAAAAATGCGTCTCATCGCCATATTTGTTTTGAGTTATTAGTTAATTACTGCGTAGGTTAATGTCAGGCAGTGGTAATATCATAGAAATGGCGCTGCAGTAGCCGATTATGGCTAAAAAAGGTGTCCATTAAAAATATATGTATTTCATGAGAAAAAGTAGAACTTTTCACCTCTTAAAACAAGTTGGAATAAAAGATTTGTTTTAATTCTCAGAGCCACATTGGATCCTCCTCAAGCCCGGCGTATGACACATTCAAGGCCTTGAAATACTCTGTCCTTGAGGTACTCCGTTCCAAAATGTTTTGACGAAATACGAGGACCTATTCATTTCTTTCTTTAACTAATTGCACCGTGCGTCCCGGTCCGATCAGGGCGGCTGCATCGACTGCATCACCTCTGCAGAGGCTCCGGGGACAATCGAACCCCTGGCCTCACCATCCTCCCCAATTCCTCACCAAAATCCTCCTCTATTCCTCGCCACGTCCGCAGAAGCCTTTAGATCTCTTGGATCACGTCATACCACGTGCCAGCGCACAGAAATCCGCGTATTCCTCCACGTGAGAGGCACCGATTTTCAAGTGTCGGATACGAGGAATATCTTAACGCTCTTTTTTTTATTTTGCGTTCGTCTGTCGGGGCGTCGGTTTGAAGTATACTTTTTTCGCATCGAGCGTGACGAACGGGAGGGGATAAACGTAATTTCCCAACATTCTCAGTCAGTCCCGTCCAAATTACCGCCTTGCTTCTTGCCGCTGGAATCCAAATTGAGTCGGTTGTCTGGAGAGTAGGCGCTATCCTTCTGGGGCGTCGTGGAAATTGGAAACGATGCGACTTCCGGGTCGAGGATATTTTGAAGTAAATTCATTCGATTCGTCCAAAGGATCCGTTCGAAATTTCGTTTAGATGGAGGATTATGTTTTTTGAGTTTTCCGAGAGTAGGGTACTTCGCTTTCAAATATCTTTCTTTCGCCCCGTGTGTCCAGAAAAAAACAGTTTAATATTCTAGTCTGTTGAGCAAAAATAAAAAATTGCGAAAAACTTAAATATTTATTTTAACTAAAATCAATAAGTGATAACAAAAACGTTTGACAGTTGGCCTAAAAATTGGAAAGCCCGTGCATTTAACAGTTTTATTTACTATATTTACCGTTATTCTAGCAGCTATTCCTATATAATTCATTTTAAAGGGTTAGCGGCTCAAAGCCTCGGTATTGCCGTGACTGTTTTCTGATTGTTTTCAAACGCAAGGTTAGCTACATTTTACTATTTATTCGTTATGCACTACTTGGTCATTCGATCTTTCGATTAGTTGACTGCTACCTCCTCCCTTCTCAAAAGCTAGTTCTCTTATTTCCTAAAACTTTCTTCATTTCTTCATTTGCACCATCCTCTTTATTAAGTCTATGTATCTACCCCTTTGCCTTCCAATGGGGCTTTTCCCATTTTTTATTTTAGCAATACTCTTCAGAATTCCATTTTGCCTCTGCGTGTGCCTAATCCCTCTTGCTGTTATGCATCGTGTTCCATTTGGTCCTCTACTCTTCTTCTCTTAAATATACATCCTCATTTCAGATTTTATCCATCCATTTGATCTTCAGTATTCTCCTTTAACACCAGGTGTCTGATGTTTTCAATCTTTTTGGTCCAATTTGTCTTATTGTCGATGTTTCCGATCTATGGAGTGCCATGCTTCACACGCATATTCTTATGTACCCTTTTCAAGTAACACTTTTTCATGTTAGTGTTGTACAATTAGTCAAGTTTTTTTAAGTTCCGTGTTTTTGTATCGGAAGTACAGATTTATCGTTTAATATTTCTTCTTATCTTTCATATTTTTCGTATATATTTTCATTCCATGTGTTTTATTTCAGATTTCTGTTTGACTTTCTCTCCCGATCAGCATGTAAGTGTTTAAGTGAGACAAAGTTTTCAAGGAACACATTCTATTTGAGCGTGTGAACTTTAATGGACCCTATGCTATTTTAAAAAAATTTCATAATACTCAGCACTGATTCAAAACTTCTGTAACTGTCAATTGTTTTTTATTGGAACTTAAAGTGATATGAAATAGTTATCTGCGAAATAGAGTTTCTTCTCTTTAAAATGCTGTTAAGCTATTTTAGAAGGAATTTACCTGTTATTCTCAAAACATCTACACATTCTGAAACAAACAATTTTAATATTATCAAATTTTTTTCTTCGTCTGTCGGAGATAGATATTTGCTTGGGCTCGAATTGAAAAAAAATTGATATCAATATTCTTTTTTAATTACGTTCAAGCCCTTCAAATGCAAGGCTACATCTTGTTAATGAAGAGGAAAATACTTAAGTAGAGAAACCTGGAAGTAGAAACTAGAGAACTAGCATGAGATAGGAAAGGATTGAGAACAGCATTCAAGCAAGCTTAGAATTAAACGTCCAATAATGATTCAAGCCGTATTCAGAGTCATTTTTAAGAAATTTTCCTCGTAGGGCAAGAGTAAATGTACAATTAGAAGAGAGAAATGATGCCATTTGTGAAAAAAGGCTACAAAGACGTCCTGATAATTTAAACGTCAGTGGTCGTTCTGCCTTTGAACCGAGCTTCGTCTATGATGAATGATTCAGCCTGAAAATACCGTGGCGACGCGATGGTCTGAATGTAATCGTGCTTTCTGTATCAGTTCCTATTGAGTGACGCTTTGTGCAGTGCCGTGCGGTTTCCAGCAAATGGAGAATGTGATCAGGTATGGTGGTCGCTTGGTTTCCGCATCATTAGTAGGGAAGCCTCACGGAAGCCCACGTTTTGTATCAATATAGGTTTCTGGCCTCAAGGAACTTATTGAGACTCAAACAGCATTACTGGACAGAGGTGAGGAGAAGTGGACGTCGCAATAATTGCAACCCCCTTTTCTAACCAAACGCGTTACGATCGATAGAGAAATCTATTCCCTAAAGCAAACTAACTCGGCTGCTAAGGAGTGCTGTGAAAATGGGGGTAACTTTTGTCTAAATTCCCTTCATTGAGGCAACATATGAACTGGTCGAGATGCGGCAATTTCCTTCAGCATGACTTCTCGCTGATTGATTTTACCAAGAAGAGTAAAGAGTCTAGAATCAGGCGAAAGTCGTCCAAATTTTCCTCATAATCTCACTATTGATTCTTAAAAATAAGTTGTGTATTTAAAAAAAAAATGTGTCAGTATTTTTTGCGCACCATCTTGTTTTTGGCGAATACATTCTGAAAAAGTCATGAAAGAAAATTTAAGGCCACGTTTAAAACATCAAATATGATATAGTTACAGTGAAACCTGTATGAATCGGCCACCGCCGGATCCATTAGAGGGTTTATCTCTGTAGGGAGGGAAAACTTATGTTTCTCATACCGGTGAGAAATTCATTCTGTTTGTCGCCGGCCGCAAAGAAAGGTTTTCATGTGTTTAGAATTACTTTGGATTTTAAAATATCTTCAATGTAACAACTGAATAGCGGAAACCAATAATTTTCCATCAATTTCAATAACTATGAGATAAAATATTTCATATTAGTTACCGAGCTATGACAACGCAAACATTTTTTCAGAAGTATTCTGCAATCACAGTGAAAACACCCGAATTCAATATCTAATATCGATTTAAGGGAATTTGAAACTTTTATTTGCGACGTTACATCAAATTTTGTGCAGAAACTTGGGGCAAGAAAAACTTCTAATGAAAAATTAGTAGGACTTAGTGGAACCAAGCTGTGTAACTAGCTTTCGAGTTCTGCAGTAGAAGTACATTGCTAGCTTTGAATTTCTTACGGAAACTGCACAAAGGCGCATTCTGAGGGTTCATAACTAGCAGTCAGTATCAGACTGTATGAATATGTGGTACCATCAATCTCTCCTCTCTCCAAATAATACCATTTTGTGATGATTTTTACTGCTGTCTTTGAATTAAGGGCTTATTTGTATAATACGTGCTTAGAGATTTTCCTTGGTTTTCGCTAGAAAAATTTGGATATTATCATTGAAGTTTTATGGATGTTAAAAAGGTTTTTAAAAAGTGTTACCTGTGTTCAGTTTGAAACTAATGGCCACATCAAAAACAGAACCTGATGTACTTCGATCGTTTTGCCTGAACACATGCAATTAGAACGTAATACTGCCATACAGATAAGTTGAAAAACTTCATATTATTGGAAAATTTAGAGACTGCAATAGTATCTATTTTAGTATGGTAGATAGTGTTCAGATTTATTGGGCTTACAGCAATGGAAAATATAAATTTCCAACTTATACTTCGTTGACCAAGGTTTCGACTTTCACAATCATTTTCAAGGAAGTTTGTTCGGTGCGAGTATATGTATTTGTATAGGTGTAGGAAATGGAAAAAACGGAGAAAGAGATGGGAAAACGTGGGGAATAGATACTGTGAGTAAAAAGATGATAAGTAATTAGTTACAACGAAATAAAAAAGCGTCATAATGTAAGCCAATGAAAACATGGCCTGATAGAGTTTTCTTTTTAGTGTCATGCAAAATATTCCAACAGTGATACCTGAAATCACAATTTTGATTTGTTTAATTGAAATAAGAGCTTATTAATTATATTTATTAGCACTTGAGGGTAAAATGGAGGAATAATTTCCCAGAGGCAGACCAAGGAATACGTTCATGGACCAAATAAAGAGGAAAGTACATAGGAAGAGATACCAAGACGTAAGGGATCTAGTATGTATTACATAGGGAAGGGTGGAGGGCTGCAGTCTACCAATCTTAGGACTAAACGATGTTAATAGAAATTATTAATATTTCAGTACATTGCTACGGAGGCTTCCGTGGGGATTCGATGAGTTCCGTTTATCCAGGTTTTTCCCGCGTTGATTCATTATGATGGACAGCAGTTTCGCTTGCGTTAGAACTAGCGTCCAGTTTCAGTTTCAGTTCAAGTACAGTTTCAGGACCTGACGACGCTAGCTGTAACGCAAGTGAAAATGCTGTCCATTAAAATAAATCAACGAGAGAAAAACCCGAATAAACGGAATATTTCAGTCCATGTTTGTACATAAAGGTCAAATCGATTAACTTGCCTAACCTCCAGATAAATCCGAACTCATTCATAATACGTGATTCAATTCACAAATGGTGTAACACTTTTCTGATCAAACAAATTACTTTTTGGTAATAATTGCTTATGCTGGGCTCAGAGAAGATGGAGAGGAAATCCCTCAGCCAAATGAGAGTAGTGTCCTCTGACACCCACTGAGGCCCCTTTAAGTTTGAAGTATGCGGAAGTTAATCTACCTTATGCAGCCGTTTTCTGAACTTAAGAGATTGGAAGACACTTACGTGATATTTAATCGCGATATTTTGGATCAAACTTACTGTATTTAATGAAAAAGAAAACCCATTTTGAATCCCATTCACTTTGATCTTGGCATAATGAAGTAAATATATGACAAGAAATTAGAAAAATGAAATTTATGTTTGCCAAAAATTCATCTAGTACCTCTGCATTCTTTTATCTTCCTGAGACTTTCTACTGAAATGGTATTAAAAATGTTGCATATATGTCATATTGTTCATCTGTCCTCGAGACGAAAACAAAATCTTCTGTAGGTAATAGCAAATTACTGTTTATCCACTATTCCACTAGGTTACACCTATCAATGTATAAGTATCATTCAGATGGCCGCCATCACAGTCATATGGTTAAGGGGAAAATAAGCAAGTAAGATTTGAATTAAAAGAGGTTGGGCGTCAGAGGTTCATAGAAAGGAAAGTAAGGTGTTCAGAGACCCTGTTCAGAGACTGCTTCCAGTGAAAGGAATGGGGTTCATAGAAAATTCACTCCTAGAAATCGAGTTTTCCTTATCCTCTACTTGACTTTATGCTCGTCCAGTTTCTCTCCAAGTGCCTCACTCACAATGGAGCCTCAAAGAATGGTGGGCGCGACGCATGGAACGCCAAAAGGATTCCCTCGGCCCGATGATGGAAGACACGGCGAAGCGATGCGATATCCAGAAAGAATCCACGGCTCACACTTCCCCAAGTGGCCATTTTCGCCTTTCTTTATTCCGGCGATTGAGAGTATAAGGGTGTGGGGGGGTTGGAATGGGAGGAGAGGGGGAGGAAGATGGTCGCGGGGTTAGGATGAAGAAAAAGGGGCCGAAAAGGAGAGGTCTCCCCAGGCGGTGGGTGTTGGCGGTCTCACGTGACGAAGTGAAGGTGGTGAGGGGGGGAGAGCGTTATCCATCCAGTCCAAGGGTAACTCCAAGTGCCTGTTTTTGGGTGCGGGGAGGGCGGTGGAGTGGGAGGAGAAGTTGGGTGCGGGGGTAGCCGGCAGCTCCTGCTCCTTTTCACCCTTCATACCCTCTCTCTCTCTCTCGTACTTTGAAGAGGAGGGTGGCAGGGAGGGAGGGAAGGAGAAAGAAAGGGTGACTGAGAGCGGTAGCCCCTTCAAGACCTCCCTTTCCCTTCGATCCGTTTCTCATTGGCTCTCGAGCACGGAAAAGGTCAGCGTGGCGAAACAAGTGAAGAGCCGGTTGCGTGACTCCCCTTTTACACTGACCAGAGTTCCTTTCCCCCTTTTGTGAGGAACGTTTCTTTCCCCTATCCTCCTTTTCCGACCGCCTGCCCACACTTGAGTTTCCACTACGGGAGGCCTTTTGCAAGGCGTGTCTGTCTGCCGTGCGGAACCTCCTATTGCCAATCCCGACTGTCATTTGCCTTCTTCAGGTCTCACTTGTAACCAGTATTGACTCAGTGAATACCAAAGCCCAAGAAGATTACATTATTAAAGACTTATATGTAGTTGCATTTGCCATTTAACCAGCCATTGGCAAGACTTTTTTATACCTTAAGTTCATCTATATTTTTTTCTATCATTTAAACATATCCAAGAATTCCTGAATCAATGATAACTTTGCAAATTCCCAATACTTTATATTCAAAAGATTTGTCTCATCGCATAGGCGATTTGACCTCATAACCTCAGGTATTGCCTGAGGTTATGCTGTAAATATAGCCTATGTGTCGAAACCGGTGCAGCTGAATATGTACCATTATGAGTATATAAGTTATCACTGATTCAGTCGACATGTATTTTAACCAGGCTTATTATTATTCAAATACGGCCAGGAATGGGTTAATTTCCATGTCGTAAATTGGATTTATGTTTGAATTTTCGAACATTCGAGCCGTCCTATTTTGTTTATGCGGCACATCGAGCAGCGACCCAATAAGAAGAAGGTCTATCTGACCGAGCTTGAGCAGCATTAAGAACTTCACTTTCTAGCCACTGTTGGCGCGTGTGTTTTCGACATGGTCGTCTTCAATTGCTTGGCTCAAATATAAAATTTTCCCATTAATGACATTTGTAATGTCGTAAGTTAAATGAAGAAAAAAAGCCATATTCTGCGTCATGTTCTTAATGCACTCTGACTCATCAGCAAAAAAAAATCAGCTGAAATCACTCCGTTAAATATTATTAGTCATATATTGGTGCAAGATAAATTCAAAGAACTGGATTTTCTTATAAAGAAAGAGATTTCGTTTTTCTAGTGATATCGTAATGAAAGTATTTTACTATCTTAGTTGTCCACAGAGTTGCCAAATATACAAACCTTTTTCCATGTTACAGTGTTTGGATTTGCACCCCATTGAGGCATTATTAATCAAATGAGAAATACTTGACGCCTTCTTTGCATCAGAAATGTAGCAGTATATAGAAGAAATGTTTGTATTAATTAAGTCTGAAAACATTTTTGTCTCATACTAAAATGCACATAATTTTAAATCACTAAAACTCTTTGTTTGGGAATGCGTTTGCAGCGTTCTGCACAATCATGTCCCATTAAATCTTCATATTATATTTATTGAATAAGAAAAATATGATTGTGTATGATGGGTATTAATTAACGTAAATTTCGTAAAATTGATCTAATTCTAAAATGAAAAAAGAATATTGACCCTACCTCGACAAGAGGAAAATCTCTTGCCTTCCCCCCTCCCTCTCCAAACGAATTATAAATACTGTCTGAGAGGACCGTTCTCTTGCCTCACCAACCTCACCAACTCTCATCAGATATCTATATCCCTCTAAAAGTATATCATCCAGACCCGGTCTCAGCAGCAGAGACAATGATTGTGCACATCGAAATGATCTAAAGCACGTACGAATGAGGTATTTGGGGGTGCAAGTGAGTTGGCTTAGATGTTTTCCCGCTGCCATGTGACCTCCTTGAGTCTCTCGGTACGCAAGCGGAAAGAAATGTGACTCTGAGTGGTACTGGAGGAAGCGGGAGTTTGAGAAATAAAACTCTCTATTTTATTCAAGTTTTGTCGAGGGAACATTTGGCTTTAGTGGCATAACTCGGCAATAGGAGACTCGCGAAGTTCAAAGGAAACTCTGTTCTCTCGGAGGATGATTTTGGTGGTGTGGTATGGAGCGAATGGATTTTGCTTCAGTTTCTGGATACACTCATGTTTACTTCTTGCATAAAATGCCTGTTTTCACATCTTTCGAGGAAATCTGAGTCGGTAAAAAGCAAGTTTACTTGTTGCTCTTTTTTCAAAACGTGAGGTCGATAATTTTTTTCCATCCAGTTTTCTTCTTATTCGGATACAGTCTAAGATTTCCATGTAATTGACTTGTACTCAGGCTTTTTTTCCCTAGTTTTAATCTCAGGCGGAGTATGACCTTCGCAATTGCTCCATTCATTCAAAATCCAAATCTGAGCTTTGCCATATAAATTGTGCAATTATTTTTGACGCATAAGAACCCAGACTCCAGATGTTTCTCCTCACATTTTTCTTTCTTATCATCTGCGGTATCACAAGCATAACATTCCTTTGAAAGTCCTTTAACTGTCGTTACTATTTTGGATTATTTATTGCTGATCATCCTTGCCTTTACGTTGAGGACCTTGGTGATTCCTTTGCTGGTGTGGTCTATAACAGGAGCTTAGTTAACCTTCAGATTATACCCTGCTATTTTTAATTTGTTTCTCAGTGTATCTAATCCCCGGTCGTCCTCATCCTTTCTAGTTTTTCGACTTCATTATGTTTTTTCCTGGTGCCCTCGATCCATAACAGTTTTTCGATGTATTTTTTCCATCTCTTCACGTTTGTCTAGGTCCTTTATTAGTATATTTCCGCTTACGCACCTGATATAGTTCACACATGTACGCTTTTCTTAACGTCTTCATTGATTTTCTCGCAGCAGCTTCCTATTTAATCCTCGTTTGCCTTCTTTATATCCCAAGGGACTTTCCTAATCCTATGCTAAACAAAGATTCTCTCATCTTCCTTTCTTGCATTTTCTTTTTTGTTCCACAAGATCCTTTATATTTGTTGCAATCTAATTTTGTTTTGAGTTGGTTCTCTTACTCATGATTGTTATCATGATTTCAAAATAAGAGAACTTTTCTTATATTGCCACACATTTTTTTACTATCACAAACAGGCCTAGGTTTGTGGTAATAAAAATTGTGTGGAAATTAAATACAGCTCTGTTTTTTTAGCTCGTGATATCAATAACCTATTTCCACAAGATATTTCCGGATTTGTTATTATATCCGGATACATTATCTCTAGTTACCCTTCTCATACTTCTGCATTTTTCCACTCCAACTCATCCTATCTTCCTTCTCTGCCCGTTTATTATGTATTTTCTTAGTCTCTTGTTGACGGCTGGGAAGACTATCTGTTACCTTGGTTGCGATCACTATTTATTTTTGCACCGGGGTGGCTCTTGCATTGCTTCATTTTGTCCTGTACCTCACCCTGTTAATTGTGCATAAAGTCTATTTGGTCCGTAGCCCTGTACCCTGGCACCTTTTATATCATCTGGCATGTTTATTCAGCACCAATTTCAATTAAAGAGTGCTTACTACACCATATCCTTCCCATTTCAGAACTCTAATTGTCTTTTTCCATTAGTGTTTTATTTTCCCTACTCAAAATATCCTACCCTGTATTCCTCCTATCCCATTCCTACCACTGCATTCAAGTTTCTTATTACAATGCGGTTCTCTTGCTTTATTGAAGAAGTTGAGGTTTTCCTTTTTTTCTATATCGCTGGATATTTATTGGCACAATCATGGCGTACGTAAAGTCTCCTGCCATCTTCACCATCATAGCTGCAAGACTCGTCACTCTTTGGCCATTTTGTCCAGTGTGATGCCAACACTGTGATTTTCAGGTCGTCTCCTGAATATATGTCACGGTATTTGTTTCTATTTTGACCACGCGGTATCAGTTAAGGTTTCTGTTACCAAAAAAAGAGTGAAAACTTATACCGTTTGTTAATTGGTCGCTTGATAACACTGAAAAAATAAAAAAGCAGTTTTAAAACTGTTCATTACCCTTTGCCTGGGTAAAAACTCTGTGCATACTTGTAGAACAATTGTATTTTTGGAATTCTGCAAGATGTAGAAAAACTTGATAAAGTTTAATACCGAAATATTAAATGATTTACATGTACTGAGACTCATAAACGTACATTTTCATGCAATGCCTAATGCTGATACGAATTTGAATGATGTTTTTTAAACCTTTTCATCATTTATATCAATTTATATTTTTTTAAGTTGTAGAATACAGTATTCATGTACTACTCCTAATGATAGTCATTTTCTTAAGGGAAATTTCAAACAAAGTTTCATTTATACCTAAATCAGAGTAAGGCGTGATTTAAATACTAAATTTTTTATATATTTGTTATTATCACGTCTTGTTGGATTTCACTAAATTGGATGACGGTGAGCATTTGTAATTTATACACGGCACTCGCAGGAGTGCCCGACTGTTTCGGGAGGGATAGGAATAAGAAGTTATATTGCAGCTCTATACATACAGAAGAGAATCTTTCATCTCATTTGAAAGTTTAATTTTTAATGAAGTGGAAATCATCCGTTTACCTAGTACCTTAAAGCTACTTTGCTAAAATTGCTTATATTTAATCATTAAAACTGGTAATTAACGGTTATATTTGTGGAATAATAATCGCTAGGTAAATTTTGCGGAATAAATAAAGATTTCAAGCGGTAAAAATGAACTTTACATAAATATTTTATAGGATCTATTTGATATTTTTAGGCCAAATTGTTTGCAGATATCAAAACGCTGAAAGTCAGTTCTAATGAACTTCCTTTCCAAAGAACTACAGTCGTACAAAATGTCAGATCAATCAGTCGTCAAAATCCGTATAGTGAGAAAAATAACTTCTGAGCACCACTATATTTTTACATATACTCATAATATTTCGTATAAGGGCTAAACTATCAATGCAACGGAGTCGTAGATTTTGTTTTTATTCATGTTTTAATCGTGATTATTTTTGATTTTCCCAAGTACCTGCCATCGTGTCTTTAAAAATTAACCTTGCACCTCGGGTTCCATTATTCCTTTTTCTCCCTCTCAAATTTCTCCGTTAATCCAAGGGAACGAGGCAGACGTTCGAAAAACATTAACTGCTGATTCACGACGCCTATAAAATGAAAATTCATTTAAATCCCGTGGCAGGAAAAAGCTACGAGGGTAAAGGACGTTTCTGTTATTTTTTTCATTTTCTCTCGGCTTCTTTTCTCCCTTTCCGTGTTTTAATTATTTTTTACCCCAGCCGGAGGGCGCCGTGCGCGGCGTAAAGAGGGAGAAGGATCGGAATTTTTCAACGCGTCGAAAAACGCTACCTCGGTATGGTTGGCACCACTGCTCATTAAAAGACGTAAGAGGGACGATGAGTTGAAACGGGTTGGAGAAAGAGGGGTGTGGCGGGGTGGAGGGAACGTAGAGGGAGGAGTGAACGAGGTGAGGGAAGGGAGGGTAGGGAGTCTGGGGTCTCCCTCTTTTTTTTAAGAGTTGCGATAAAATAAAAAGCGAACTCGGGGATTGAGATCACGAAATGGAAAAAGAGGAGAGAAGGTAAAAAGGGGTCGCGTGCGGGGACGCCTATTCGTGGAGAGGGCGCTGGGAGTTGGCGGGAGGGAGAGAGACACAGGGTGGAGGCCTGAAGGGCAGGGAAGGAAGTGGAGTAGGAGAAAGGAGGGAGATAAAGGAGGAGGAGAAAAGAAGAAAGGGCCAAGAGCGATGCAGATAATGTTGGAGGGTTCTCGAGCCAGGCGGGCACAGGATTATGTTTCTCTCGGAAAAAAATATGTTGACCTCCCCGTCTTCACGGTTATACAGTCACGAGCCAATCAATAACGATTGCACAAGCATCGGGAGAGTTTACGAAGCCGGGCGAAGTGACTTCTTGTTAACACACCTTTATTCGATGTAAGTACGAGGGAAATGTTTTAGGAGAAATGACAAAGGTATTATACCGGTTGATATAATAGGCTTTATTTGGTACCAAAATCAGAGCTCTTTTTTTAAGGACATTCGTCAAGGACAATTAAACAGCAGTGACTCGTTTTCCTTATCTGTTTGTCACTTCTGAGAGAGGCGCATCTTCTAACTGCTTTCGTAGTGTCTAAAATACTTATAAATATCATCCCTCATTCCCGCTTGGAAAAAACTCGGGCTTCAATTTCGGCCTTCAACCTCCTAATTGCTTTTTTCTTTCATCCACTCGACGCCCACCGAATCAGCCATCAATAATTTCCTCTTTCTTTTAGCTTGCCATATGTTTCTATCCTCCATCCTACTACTCCATCTAACCATCTCTAAATTTCAAAATTCTTCAACGTTTCAATCTTATTTTCAATTTTAAAATAGGTACTGTAAAAATGTGTTTCTTTAAATATAATTTATTTTATTAAGTCATGGTGTATGTGTCGAAGGTATCAGAAATGCACGAATCAACACTCAAGAATAACATCGTTTACTTTTAATTTTCTAATGTATTATCTGTTATTATATCCATCGTTTTCCGTATCCATATATCCGTATCCATCGTTTCCATATTTTAAAATTATATCAATCGTTTTATATCACAGAAAACTATTGTACTCTCCCTTGGCTACTTTTTTCTCCTAATTTAGTAATAATTATTATACAAATACTGGTTAAAACGTCTTAGCTCTTGATCACAGAAAGTTTAATTGAATATGATTAGCTTTTTTTGTTACTGTAGAGGCCCTGGGAGAGGTTTCATCCTATTAAAATGAGTTTCTTTATCAAATAACAAAGTAAAGGCTGTTAAAATGTTTTAAGAATGTTCTTTTCTAACAAAACATAACCCACTATTACTGTTGAAGCTATGGGATGTGTTAACTCGTTCTTGTAGTAATTTTTGGAATATCTGAAATTGGCCATTGTGACTAAAAGTCCTGCATGACAAATGGCATTAAAGAAGGCAACGGCTGATGTGGCCGTCGAAAACCTACGGTAATTTCCATTGGTCCCTGCTACTCTGGATATATCTGAACAGCCAATTAGCATTTCGGATATTTAGTTCCGTTCATCTAGATTTATCTTAGGTGTGTGCACCATACGACATTTTTACTCGTGCATTCTTCACATAAGAACCAGTCAATTATAATCGCACATTAAAATATTTGTTCACACAGCATTTCAGTTGGTAACTGACGGAATACTTTGATTTGATAATTGTGCCATCAATAGTGACTGTAATGCAAGTTTTAAGATGCAATTACCTTATCATTTGCACACTAGGTAATAGTGGTATGTAATTATTTCCATGGGATAACAACTTTGTCTTTATTTGTTGTACTGGTACAATCTCTAACATTTTGTCTCGCCTGTATTCTTGTGAAGAGTTTATTTATCTCCTGTCTGATTATCATTAAATTTCAAATATAGGGCACTTGCCATTAACAAGTAAAGCAACTAAGTCCATTTCAAATGTTTGGTATTGGGGATGGCGTTCGTAACAAGGTTTTAGTATGCCAGCTGTGGTTGTTGGTTATTATTTTGACAGTTTGGTTACTTAATGTTTTCGGGTGGGAGTCTGGAGTCGACGGAAGAAATGAATGTCTCTTACTTCTGGTAAAAAGATTGATGAAGGATGGAAGCGCATGACTTTTTTAGTATTTTCTGTTTCTTTCGCGGTTTAGTTATATTTTAAGCCTTGTCATTTACTTTTGATTTTTATGGTTCTGGTTAAGTAGGGGAGGGGAGGGAAAAGAACGGCTCTTACAGGGAGAATAAATAGAGGGGCTGAGGTGAATATACTGAGGCGAAGAAAGTAATTGTGTGATTAGATGGGGATTTTCTCCCTATAATCACCTTGAGAATTCATGCTCTCATGCATATCAAATCTATCTTCAAAGTTAGATGACCCATTTAAAAAATTCTGATTCATAGTTTTGCCACTATTTTTTTTTATTGTTTCAAGCTGGCTCAAAGTCAGCTTGTGTTAAAACCTCTGCTCACCGTGTGGAACGGTCTCAGTCACATGCGCCTTTGATGACTGCAGCGTTATGAAGAGCTTGACATATTTTTGTGTCTGAGGGAAGAAAATTCGAAAAAGAAACACTTAAGGATCATTATAAATTAAATTCAGTTCCGCAATACTTGGAGAAACTCGCGTTTATCGGGCTGAAACAAACCTAAGGTTGATCCAAGATCACGAAATAATTCAACTACTAATTGTATTATCTCCTTAGAAAATAAGTCCAGTGTCTTAATAAACACTCAAATATCGTAGGAATGAGGCATTTTTATTTTGATTGACAACAAAAGTATAAAAATTTCCTGGCCTGTGAGGACATGACGCTGAGAAAAACCTATCATTTACGATAGTTGAGGGAACCAGGATTTATATTTTAGTTTTATGCTGAAAAATTTGGAAAACATGGCATTCCAAAAGGGTTAGTTAAGTCAAATTAGTCAAGTAAGTTAGGTCAAGCGTTAATATTTTTACAAGAGATAAAGAGATTACTTAAAGTGCGCGTTGACCGGCTTTAGTACTTGAATAAAAAATGAACATGAGTATTAGCAATTAAAATGAAGAGTTTTCAACGATGACATACTGGTGGCTAACTCAAATTTTGATAACTGTGGAGACACGATGAATTATAACCTAATGGAACTCATTGTTTTTATTGCATACTAAAATGCTACTCTCCTTATAATTTGCTTTCCGGACACAGATAAGCCTGAATTAGAAGTTAAACATAGAGATAGATATCTATTTTCCAATGTTGGAGCTTTTTGAGTATGTGTACCTCAATTTCCTCAATGGTTGTAGTTTGGAATTGCCAAATAGTTTCGGATTCACATCTGTCACTTATCCTACAACTCGGCATAGGGCGATTGCTTGACGGTATTTTGATAGCAGTTCTTCGCAAAGCCTTGCACTAGTTGTTGGTAGTGCAACTACTCCTGCATGCTATTTTCTCTTCAATATTATTAAGCATCTTGTCTGACACTTAACAGCCAGCAATTAAATTGATCACTGTAAGAAGGGAAAAGAGCGTTATTTTTTCATATTTTTAAAACCTTACTCTCTCTTGATTATTCAAAGTACAACAATCTTCGTTTTAGTAAACTACCCGGTATATTTTTCCCTATCGTTACATTTTTGGGACAAAAATTCATATTTGATATTTCCTTGTTTCTGGAAAGAGACGACACGGACTAAAAGAACCAAATAATCAAACGGCTACATGGATATATCAATGAAGATTAGAACGTAACTCATGCCTTAAAAATGTAATTTAACGAAGTAGGTACATGTATTGATTTAGCCTGTTTCACTGTTACCAATGACAGCTGTAACGGCGTTGGTCAATCTTTCTGTAACTGGTGGGTCCTAAAACTCTTCCTTAGGGTAGTGTATTTTTACAGAATAGATAAATCATAGGTTAACGTTCCCTTGAGTGTCTTCCAAACGTTTTCCACAATTACTTTTCTTCATTTCCGTTCTATCAACTTTTTTCAGCTGGCGATGAGTATTCCTGGTTAGTTGCACAATATGATATGATACTCAGTATCACATAACTAAATCTATGAGGCGTAGCAAGTAACCAAGGAATTTCAGTCAAGACGACAAATTCCAAGAATTGAGAAATATCAAACATGTATAAGCTAATCGTTAGTTAGCGCGTCGAAAATTAATTGCAAATTCACTTGAATTAGGTATCTTTTGATTGACATGATGTTCTGGTGTTCAGTTTGTTGTATACAGTGCGAAGTTCAAGGGTCGCCTCATTTTCGGTAGAGCTCTTAGGATGAAACAAGAGTGTTAATTGAACAAGAGTGTGCATTTATGCTCCTCTATTTATTCATTTTAATTATGTTTTAATGCATTGAAATCAATCTTATTATTTCCCCTTTCTCTCGGAACGAAATTCCATTTGGATCATTGCTAGTTCACTATCGTTTTAGGGTCATGGATAGAGTTCACTGAGATACATTTCACAATTTGAGAAATGGCTTACTCGAAATAACTCGATTTCATTGCTTAGAAACTGGAGGAATTAGACCATAAGCCGCTGAATTCCTTTAGAAAAGCTACTGGAATTCTGGTAGTGCGAATGGTATTCTCTTGCCGTAGCATATCGGAATTTTCGATGCCAATCCCAGGGATGCTCCTTCAAGGACTTGCCTCCTCTCGCCAAGGACTTTCGCGTTAAAACAGGAACAGACGTACACACTTCAGTGCACAGCTCAGTGCAGAGCCCGCATCATTTTTCTTAGGAGGAAATGAGAATTCCGGCGGCGAGTATTAAGTTCTGTCTACACAATTATTGTGGCGAATACCATTCGAGCGCCGGAGATACCTCCAAGACGTGTTAGGTTATCAGAGAGAATTTTGTGCTCCATTTAACTCTTGCATTAGAAGACGGAGGTCTGAAAAGACATGCATTCGTAGACTGTTCGCTTTTCACAGCAGAGCGTCTTGGAAATGCAACCACATGGAACGACTTCAATTCCAACAACAACGTGAAGTTTTCCCCTGTTCCTGTTTTGAGATCGTGGAATTATATGCTCTATGCTAATTCCACATTTCGATTTCCTAAGCATATTTCACTAGTGTCCGCATTTTTAATGGCCCACTTCAAATAAATTCCCAGTTACACCAGAAATCAGTCTTTGAAATTCTTTTATGAAGTTAATATGATTATTTATTTTCGAAATTAAGAGCATTTTTATATTATTCAATAAATTAACCTGTCCAACGGACTTATAATTGAATCACCTCATTAAAAGTATATCGTTATGCAATTAACATAATGAATTATTCATGAAACATATTATTAATCATTTGTTTTATGAGTACCAGCGTGTCTATAATAATTATTATTTAACCGTTTCAATGTTCCCCTTTGGTTGGTATTTCTACTCGTCTATTTCAATGAATAACTATTAGGCTAAATCACGCGACTCAAATTAGTTGAATGTTAGATCCTTCAGCAGCCATTTAGATCCTTCATAGATTGTAATTTAATGTATGTGGGTTGTTTGAACTTCCTCCAAAAATGGCTTCGGCACACAAAAAATTGGATATTATTTCTTCTGGCATTTATGATCAGGGTCATTTTCTGAATGTATTTATGTGTTTGTTTCTCCATTTACCTCTTCCTTATAAAACAAGCTGCGATGTATATATGCCAAAGATTACTCCCAGATAATCATGAGCAGATAATCACTCATTCTATAATAATTAGCATCGATAGGTACTCAAATCTAATCACTAACATCACTAGAAACTTCATCACCGTGAGCATAATTAAAGCTAGGACATGTTTAGCATGCCCAATTTACTGCTGTGTATTTGTGAGCCATATCCGGATATCCCATTGGCAAATTCAACGTAAAAATACCTAGGTACTGGTATATTTTCAATTCACAAGGTTAATTTTCTCGTAACTAGTGATAAACTATGTTATGGATTTATCAAGGCGTAAATACAGATTTAACTTAAAACAACGCTTTTCCCTTACTTCAAATCACTCGAGATTCTATTCCCTGTGTCTCACTAACTCTCAAGATATGTGAGTACCATTGAGTGAAATGCTTTATTTTGCCAGATAAATTACAAGTCCAAAAGAAACTGAATTATCAAGTCCATCCATTCAACGCGTGGTATTAGCATACTACATTTCTCCTCTTCAATTCTTAAGGATCAGAGAACGCAGTTTAAGAGAAAAATGCATCGCAAAAATCGAAGGTCTCCGCTTTCGGTATCACGAACGATAGTGGGATACGTGACATACTCTATTCACCACCCCCTTTGGTGGATATTATATGTACGCTCACAGTTTTTACCTGCACGTCGCAAAGTTCTCGCTTGCGCGTCGTAAATAAATTGTATATTGTTTCTCCCTAAGGGATGATAGAAAAACCTCTCGTCTCTTCGGCAGATGAGACCTGAAAAAGGAAAGGGGAGAGCTACGAGGGAGGGAGAGATGAGGGAAAACGGGAATTGCACACACATGTACCTCCGTGTAGTAAGCACACCCGACTCCCTTGCCTTTCTCTCCTCCATCCCCCCACCCCACACTCCCCCCCAAGTCCTCCTTTCCTCCTCGGCAAATTTTTTGGTATACCCAGCCCGTCCCTTTCCAGTCCTTCTCTCCCCCTCCCGCCTCTCTCTCTTCGTCTCCTCCGCACGACGAGTTTATTTATTTTTTTCATGCAGAGCCAACGTAATGAATGGAATTGGGTTAACGCCGAGGGATGTGCTTGTCGTACTTGTGCGTATGTGTTCCCGAGACCTTTCCCGGAGCGAGCGTCCGTGGTGGTTGGTCGGTGTGAGTGAGTGGGGGTATGTGAATGTAAGTTTGTGAGAGTTTTCACGTGGGACGGCTCTTTTTGTTTTTGGTTGTTGTTTTAATTTCTTCGCATTCCCCCGCTCTCCTCTGTCGTCTCCTCTTCAATTCTCCACGCATGCCTATCCCTTCTCCATTCGCGAGACGATATAAGGTTTTGTGTCCCAGCACGCGCTCTTCTCCCCCCAGCCCCTCTCCCACCAGCGAATATGGTTTTCCGTTCCCGTCCGTGTGTGTGTGTGTGTGTGTGTCCGTGCTTGGGAGTCGGCGCCGGCGCTTGTGAATGTGTTGCGGGCGGCGGTGTGCTCGTAGCCGTGTACGTGTATGCATTGCGCCCAGATATTTAAACAGGGCGTGTTTGGATTCAAGGGCGGCGGCCGAACTAGCGGAAAGGCTAAACTGAGGAGCAAACAACTGGATGTGTGGAGGAGGGGGGTGGCGCTGGAATGGCCGAGGGGGAGGCACGGTGGGGAGGCTCGGAGGGGTGAGTGAGTGGCTTGGGCGGTGGAACGAGAGGCCGTGAGGAGTGAAAAGAGGATGGGCTGGGGATGGGAGGTCGCGAGGACGCTCCTCTACCCGGTGGAATAGTCTGACGTCGAGGGCGGCTGAGGAGAGATTTGAGGGTTTTCTGCAATGAAGATCCGCGGTCTCGGCGACTGCTTCCTAGCCTAGGAATCCGAGTACTCCCGAGCTGATCGCTCGCTTAAGTTGAATTGACTCAGTGTAAATTACCATTATGATGCATATCGCAAAATGTTGGCGCTATGAAGTGATCCAATTGCTCCACTTTTTAAAATCTCTTTGTCTCCCATCCTTGAAAGGCCAGGGCTTAGCGCTATAGCCATGAGTCTTTTTCAAAAGCTGTTTTATTCATCTTCCCATAAGAGTTGCAAGACGTAATTGGCATTACACGTTAATGAAAGAGCATTCTATCGTCCTCTCGTCCTCTTCCACAGCACTATTCCCTACACGATTTTTAGCCAGTTTTATCTTATTAGATGACCAACGGGTCTAGTTTTTCTAGAAAGAATTGCTTGGAGAAGCCATCTTCAGTCACGCACTTTTCCAAAAAGATGCGTTTTCTTCACCCACCAACTTTTAAAAAATTCTCTTCCAGAACCTTATTTTGGGTACTTGCAGCCTACTTTTTTCTTATTTATCTAATATCCATACTTCACTATCACACGCGATCAACTTCATATGAATGCACATACAGTGATATCTCTTTGATGAAAAATTAAACGATGTTGGCTTTGCCTTTTCAACCTCCTCTTTCCCGTCCAAAGTTTCACGATTATTACATCTCCGCTGAATATCAGTTCTCAATCCCTTCAATCTCACTTCCTCCTACTGCCATCCACCAGCACCCTGAGGTAGGTTAACTGAATAAATATGCATTTTCTTGCAGGAAGTTTACCATAATGAGCACAACACTTAGATTATGATACGCGGACAACGCAACGCGTTGTTGTTAAACAAATATGTGGAAATTTACGAAAGTATTACATTAGTTCTATTAAAAATTTCCACAATTTAGCACCTGAAATCGTGAATAAAAGAAAAGGTTTTCTTCTTTTCCCCGGCCGATGTATTACATTTTTCAAATAATGGAACCTAATAGTGAGAAAGATACGGAATGCCTTCAATGCGTGCTAAATGACCAGGAGGGAGGACAATTCTAAATTTTATGTTTTAAAACCAAATGGAGGGAAAGGAGGTCAATTCATAGAGATTATTAATTGTATACCACGGAAAGTAATGTCAATGAACATAGGCAAGAAGCAATAATAACGAATAAAATTTGTCCCGGAACTCTTCATTTATTCAATGTCCTTGAACACTCAGAGAAGAATATAATCCACTCCTTGGAGGCTTTCGGAAAATAACAGAATAAAATAAAATTGAATAACAATACAGAAAACCAAAACGATGGTATAAACATTTTAACGTCAATAAATACGTGAAAATTTAGTAATAAAACTCAATAATAGAGCAAGTGAAAAATAATCTGCTTCTTGGACAGTCGAGTAACAAATGAAAATAATTTCGCTTGTAACAATTACGTATACAAAATTAAAAAACACTTAGGTATTTTTCTAATAATAATTTAACAAAATGATGCCTATCATAATCAAATTCATTTTTAATAGTATGTATTTTTATTTGTTTTTTTTTTGTAAATCCTTTTTTTTAAATCTAGTTTCTCTTCCTCGTTTTCGTCGAAACTTGAACGCTAAGCCTAGTAATTTCACAAAGACATAAGCGTATCACCAGTGCCGTGATTTAGTAGTGGCAAGTGTACGATTAAGGAGAATGTAGAAAAGGGAATGTGATAGAGGTGGAGAATTGGGCTTATTACCATCCGACGTGATTCTCTACTCTATCCCCGGAGCAATTGTTTTGAGTCCACGGCAGCGCTACCTGACGATAGAAAAAAGACGGTGAGAATCGGTTTAAAGTCGACAAAAACAATAGGCGTTGGGATACAATGGAAGCAGTGAAGGAAATCGAGTGCTCTAATGCTGATTATTTCATCGAATTGAACTCTCTTTACCTGCGATAATCTCATTAGAGGATGCAGCGGACCTTCGCTGAAAGGTGCTCCTCTAGTTATAGTTGAAATTTGTTTCGAAAGAAAATCCTCTCTTAAGCTGATGAAATGGTAAAAATATTTTACCTGATTTTTCCAAGAGTTTGTCATGGAAAACTTAATATGAGTGGATTGGATCTGCATGATGCATTTAATTTTAACCAATGTGAGGATGTTAAGATTTAAATTTTTGAGAAGAAATCTATTCATTTCATACCAAAGTTTGACTAAATTTATTCATAGACAAAGAAAACTTTGGCCTCATCAACCTTTGAACTATTATTTATCTATTGCATGACTGTGTAGTTGACACCAATGTTGAGTGTATTAGGGGGTGACTAATCACCAAAAGGCACTCTAATGTACTCCAATATAGTTACCGAAAGTAGGACTTATAATGCATTGCAACAATCTGGAAAAACCTGTTAAATGGGAAAGTTCACCAGCATTAACTACTCTATAGGTATGCTACTAATGCCACAAACACTATTTTAATGCATAAATTTTGCAAATACAAGAACGATCTGAGATACAAGCGTTATGGAGGAATCATACGAAACGGTGTTAGTATAACGTAGAAAATTGAGAAAAGAGCATTAGGGACCAAATCAATTGAATAATAACACTGTCTGCCAACTAACCTACTTTAAAGTCTCATTGGCAGCTTATTATGGTCTCTTACCTGCCGCGGGAATACATGGCATTATATAACAGTCTGCTCTACAATATATTTTTCTGATTTTATCCTCATTTAATGAATAGAAAAAAATTATCTTCGGATTGAACATAAAAACCATGTTGATTGGCCGAAGTTCTTTGAAGTAGATGACCATCTACATTGAAATCTCTCAAAGGTACCGTCCGTATCCGTGGGTACCTAGTTCAGATCCAGCATTCAAGATAATTATTTCTTTTAATTCAATCAATACTTAATTAATCATTTACTGTGGGGTTAAGATTCATTTTTAGCTTTTGCTGCTGATTGAAAGCGCTTCATTTGGCATTTTATTTCTTCTATAAAACTTCTTCTGGTTATACTCCAGCCCTCATAACTAAATGAATGTCTCAATTAATAACATAGGTTTGGAGAGCATCACTCATTTGGAAGTCCGGAAGAGTAAATATACTGTAAACGCCAGAAAAGAATCTGTCCTTTCATGAGCATTTATGTCCTTTCCGTCGTGTGATCAACAGAGTGGTTCGTAATATAATGCAGGTCTAGGGAAGATGAAGTGGACACACAGAGTAGACAGGCAAAGAAATGAGCGTTCATGCTAAGCACTGAAGAAGAGCCGAAACTTTAAAAGAGGATGATGCAAAGTTGGGGGAAAATGTCCTTAAAATACGGCTGAAGTACGTCTACGACCAAGGTCAAAGACAGATTATAAGTTAACTCCGTGAGTAAATCTTGCTGTTGTTGTCAGGGTACTAGGAATAAAAACTTTCCTAGTAACCTGATGAAAAACTAGGACCTGTTCCTGGAAAATTCGGTATGAGAGATGGAAACTATTAACCGTATGTTCTTCTTGACCATATTCCACCCATCGGAAAAATTTGGCGCCCTCAAAGTAAGAATTTCAAGCTATAAATAATCTACTTATTTGCTGGTTGATTTTTCTAATGATATAAATAACTGTCGTTCGCTTAATTACGTAAAAAGAACGGTACGTCTCATTTGATACGCCGTACGTATTTCCCATTTTCATGAAGAAATATATGTACATGTTTGGTTTGGGGAGATCTCGCTAATCATAATACGAGATATACCCATGAAAATATGTATTACTTCTCCAAAATCCCGTCTTCGAAACGACACCAGAATCGACGCCACAACAGATATTGGGTAATGATTGCCTGTTTACATGGAGTTCGCGTGACACCGAAATGATAGATATAACGCGAGAGGCTGCGTAGTGACATGCTTGCTTTTCCGAAAATGCTATTACGGGGAGGCCGATATACTCACGCAAAAAGGGAATAACTTCGACCTCTGTATATTCTGAGCGACATAAGAGTGACGGAGATATTCCTTTAATTGAGTATGATCACGTAGAATGAATTTGGCATGGTCATTCATTCTGTAAAATGCTTTCCCAAAATATACCTACCCATGCCAATTTTAATTCACACCGTGCATTTTGATTGGTTTTACTCATATATGCATGTCTACTTTGCCCTCTTCCATTGAACCAGCCTCCCTGACGGCGAGTTTGCCAACCCTAAGGTCACAGCTCCTTGAAGGTGAGATTTTTTATATGTTTAACCATTAATGCCGCAAATTTTTACCGTATAATTTAGGAACATTATGCCAGTTTTCCTATTTAAAAATAAAATATAACTTTTCGGCTTCTCATTTTTTTCTTTACATTCTGAAAACTATATTTGACTAATAAATCATTTTTTGAAATGTTAGCTGTTATCGTGAACACTTTCTACTTCTGAAAGCTAAGTAGTTCGCCTGAAGAACCTGTCTATTGCTAATTATGCGTGTCATTAACGATCAGAAGGGGATCTGGTTATAAATTTGTATCACTCCATAGACATCGTTTTACAAAAAATTTCTTGATAAATGATTCTCGCTTGTTTCAGCCTCAAAACAGTATGTCATTGAAAATTCAATAAATGATACGCGTACTTGGCAGCCTCAAAACATTAGATCATTGGAACCTCGAATCGACACAAATGGAATGGAATCGCTCATGCGACGCAGTTATATGCAAATATTATAGTGAACTGTCAATATTAGGTCTTTTCGATTGAAATAAATGTTATCCAGAGAAGTGATTCCGTTAATACTGTTCAATGATGTATAAACACGGAGATACGGTTTTGTGACACGTGACTAGAACTCTGGTCGTATTCGGACGTAAGCAACTTATTTTTTAAAAGTTATATATTTGGCCGGCCTCGGTGGATGCGGGGTAAAGTTCTCGGGAAAAGTCCTCGGGTAAAGTCCTCGCCTGCCTAACTGAAGGTCGCGGGTTCGAGTCCCGCCTGGGTAGGATATTTACACCTCCCTGGGCATGGTTGTGTGTGTTCGTCCATATATTAATACCCAGTAATTGGCTTCGGTTGTTAGGTATAAAGACATTATTATTATTATTATTATTATTATTATTATTATTATTAAGTGTTTCTGCTTTCATATAGCTGACATGGAGACTGAGACCGTGACTGCGTCCTCGGTGCAATGACTTGGTCGATTGAGAGCCCATATTTCTGTGTCATCGGTCCAGAAATCAAATCTATTACTAGTTGGGGTCCACATAATTTCCCGTACTTCGCGGTTCTAGATATTGAAATTGTCAAGAAAAGTGGCAAGCGAAAGTAAAATCCCTTCTTTTTCGAGTCTGGTATTATTCCCTTTCTTAAAGATTTATGCATTAATTGAACTCACGTTCTACAGCTTCAGTCAAATGAGTGGTTAAAAACCAAATGGCATATTCAATTGACCCACAAGTTGTTGCACCATATCGGTAATAAAGAGGCTATGCAGAAATATAAAAGTTTTGTTAATGGTATTTCTGTCGTCATTCCTCCTGTATTAGGGAAAAGTTTTGAAATGCTAAAGGTTTTCCCAGTGCTGATAATTGATCTCATCATTGATCGTTCAGCCTTAAATTTTATGACTGCCACCCTCCGTACTTACCAATTAAGAACTTATTTCCTTCTCCTCTGGGGTTCTTCTGGGGCACTTTCTTCTCCATTTGGTCTCTGTATTTACCGCTTGGTATCTCTCTCTTTTTCTGGGGCCTTTTCCTCATTTTTTTCTTTCAATTTTGTTCTTCAGAAACCCATTGTGCGTAGGGTGTGTCCTGTTCATCAGGCTCTTCCTTTCTACATATTGTTTAATCTGATCCCTCCCTTATACTCTTCTATAAAATTGATCCTTTCCTATTAAGTCTGTTCATCTAATAACCAGCATTTTCCTCCAAGGTTTTGCTCAAGGTTTTTCAAGCGTGAAAGAAAGTCTTTTCGTGTCTGTTTTACAAATGAGTCATGTGTCCGATCAATATTGTTCCAGTTTGTCCAAACGAATGTTTTCTCAGACTGTTTCTCCTATTACCTTTCATCAAAGGAGTTGAATTTTCACCATCTCAGACTTTTTCTGTGATTATAGTTCTATTACCTTTCATCAAAGGAGCGCTCTCTTAGCTTGGGCTATTGGAAGCTTAATGTTCGTTGTATCTTTTTCGTTCCACGTGATGCTACTTCCGAGATAGGAGTAAGAATCCACTTGCTCCAATTTCTCTCCCATTAATATGACTTCTAATTCAAGAAATTATTATTGTCTCTGTTATAATGGCTAATTTAGGCGATAATATGATGAGTTGAAAGAAGGAGAATTGAAGTTATTCACGCGAATGCAAAAGTAACTTAAGCCTGAAAACAAAACCGGGATCACACAACGGCAATAAAACAAGGCGACTGTGCCGGCCTCGTGTCGAACAAGACCGATAAATTCGAAATTTTGGAGACCATTACGGATTTTCGTCTGAATGGACGATTCGTCAGAGCAGCTTTTAGGGGAAAGACGGCTGATAAAGCATCTGTTGTCGTGTAATGGCATCCGTTATTCCAATTAGTGAGCTGTCCCATGCATACACATTGACGTAACGAATGTAAGCTTGATGTAATTCCGAAAAGAGAAAATATGTGCCTGCTCGATAAAAAAGAAAACTCGTGGTAGGCGATAGAATTATAGGCTGCAAGTCAACGGAGGGAAAAATTCCCTAGGTGATATCTCCATTTCAACGTAGTGTTATATATTACTTGATCATATTAACTTATAACAATTTCCGATGGGCATCTGTACGGAACATATAACTGAAGAAAACAGAAAGTTATTTTCGAACGCAATCAAGGGCGTTTATGTTTAAAGGTCCCCATAAAATTTGTGGAAACATGAAGGAGGAAAAATATTTAATTTTGGAATGGTTCTAGATTAAATTTAATTTTTTCAGAACGTTTTGAGTCTCTAATGATTGGATTGTCAATGTTTGACCTTTTAAATCCAATTAAAACTCATAAATTATGACCCTTAATGAGATATGAATGGCATAATATCGATATCAGTATCAAGCTAGTAAAATTTAACGGAGTTAACATTTAAAAATTTCAAAAAACAAATATCTCTGGCCTTCAACCTTTTTTTAAGGAGTCTTCCTAAAAATCTGCAGTAAAACACACAATTTTCATTTCATTTGCAAATTTTTCTAATGACTGAAAAGTATGATACAATTTAAGTTAACTGATATAAAAGTGCAAATATATTACTATGAGTACTCAAGGTAAGGCGTCAACGTAAATTAACGTGGTACTTTTAAAGCCAACAATTTATCAGAACCATTATTTCATTATTATTCGTTGTTTGTCCCTGTCAAATTGATTTGCACTTAATAAATATTGATGAGCTAAAATTCCTAACCGTTTGGTAGACTTTCTCTAAAAGTTCTAATTACTAAGTGACATGAATTATGTCCACTGTTTTATTCAATATTGACTTTAACTCAATATACCTCTAACATACCTATTTCGTTTTACAATATCCGATATCCATCTGGTTTGGTTGCTATTTTCTCTCAATTATAAATGGTATAATACATAGCAATAAATAGCAAAGCTGTAAATAGTAAACAACGAATTATTAAAAATCATGGGAGCATGAGAGATAGCATTTGTCGTAACTTCAATGTTGCTATTCTATTTGGTCTTCAAACATTGAGATTACCTCGCTAAGTTCAGCGATTTTTGTACCGTGGTAATGAGAGAATCTGCAATGTGGAGATGGTTGATACTGAGAGTAAATGCCATCTCCAGTAAAATGTAGAACCAAGCATTGGAAGCAAATTCGTGAATTTGGTTCTTGAATTCGTGAACAATTTCTTTCTTCTTTTCTATTTCTTTAAAAACTTTCCCCTTCTATTCGATTTCCACTCGAAAGATTGTCTTCTTTAGGCTCAAATTTTACTTCATGCAGAGCGTTTTTTATAGGTGTAGATAGCTTTAAAATTACGAAAAATACCGGCAGGAAGTATTTAAATCAATAGTGTCACGAACTATCTTAAGGTAATTATTGGAATAAACTTTTAATACAGTTTTCTTAGAGCGTGTATCTTAGAAGAAGTGGAGGATTCCGGCATCAACTGTAAAACGCTTTGGCTTAGGTCAATGAATGAAATATGCCTATGCCTATTGCAATCGGAACAGAAATATTTGAATTTCAGGTGAATACGGACAGAAAGTAGTAAAAAGTTACTTAGAGTTTCAGGTTAACAAATGAACACATGAGATGGATTGCCTACATTTAATCGAAAAAGAAATATCTATAAAAACGGAGACTGCTCGCAGAAAATCGAACAAGTTACGCATAAGCCTAGGCTAAAGAATAAAAATGAGGGGAAAAAACTTTTTTTTTGAGCGGCCAGCGAGGGGTCGCCCGAAAAAGAAACGAGTGCAGCGGAGGGCGAAGCGGAAATGACGGGAGGGTTGCACGAGGTTGTCGGAAGATGACGGGCTGGACGGAGGGCGAAGTGGAGAATCCGGCGCGGCCAGGGATTGACCGAGCGGCCGTCTTGGCTTTCCCTCCGGCCGTCACGGCTTAGGAAATTGATTCACAGGTGAACGACTCCTCTGAATAACCTCCCTCCCTCTCGCTTTCTTTTTCGAGGGATCGAAACTCGGCATCGTGTTTCAGAGACCCTCACATTCCCCCTCAGGCATTTCCCTTGCCCAGCCCTTCGCCTGCTACGTCAGCGCTTTATCCTCTTCTCCCCATTCCAAAGCGCCCCTTCTCAATGAAACATCGCTCAACCTCGTTGATACTCTATTCTTTCACCGAAAAAATATTTTCCCTCCACTACTTTCTCACCCAGGATCCTATTTCAACAACATATGCAAGGGGATTACAAGTTTAAACATATTGTAACAAGCTGATTATACGGAAAACTCGACATGCTACGGTAGGTCGGATCATGAGAAAAAAATAAGAGAAATAGACAGAAGAATAGATAGCATTTATATATGTTATTTTTTCCGCAATGGATAGGAGACCATAACAGCTGCCAGTGTGACATAAAACATGTTTAGTTGATAGGACGTGTTGCTAATTAGTTGATTGGTTCTCTTATGCTTGTTTCTTAATCTGCAATGTAGCGCAAACACCACTATTGGGATTTTTCTTGCATATTTCTTGTATTACTTTGCCTTTATATAGATACATTTATATATTTTCCGTGACAATGGTAGCATATCTTCGGTGAAGTTGACAGTTTCGACTAGTTTTTCGGGCTCTTACTAATGCATTAATAGTCATAGATTCGTATACCTTATTAGGGCATATTTAAGTACCTATTGGTATTAACCCACCCATGGCACATACCCTTGAGATGGCGTGCAGTGTATTTGGTGAATGTAGGTTATATGACCAAATGAGTCAGTTAAAGACCAGGATATTTATAATAATACGTCCCGATAAATTATCTCTTTAGGAACCCAGTCGCTGGTATGTAAATGAAGGAAAAACGGTTAGTGGAAGTAAAATAAACAAATAATGTTAACTCTCCCTTTTTTAAAATACATTTTGGGATAAGTACCGAAAGAGTCCTTTAGCTTTGAGAGATAATGAAAGAAAAAGACATTACCCTTCGTTTCAATAATGATATTAATGTCGCAGAAATAAGCCCAGGAAGCCTTCTCCAGCTCCTCTGAACACAATGTTTGGACTCTTTAAAGGATGCAACATGGGGAACACTTTAAAGGAGAGGGGCTGAAGGCAGTGATTGCACAATAAGAAGATTAGCTAGAACAAGCGGATTTCATATCTACTTTGGACGTTTCATATTATGGAATTAAAAATGATAAACGGAATTTTTTATAACAAGTGACAAGCAGCTTATGCCTAGCAAATCCGTTACAGTTAAACTCTTTTAATTTAATGAAAAGAGATCCTGAGTGCCCTCGTGTGATTGTAACGCTCGATAGTTCTGAAACATGAACCATTGTAAAGCTGAAACAGAAGAAAAAGCTTTCGAATATTGGTGCTGAAATTGGATGTTGAAGGTTAAATAGATTGAAGAGCTAAGGATCGAGATGTAGAGAAGAGAAAAACACCACATTGTGTGCTCTCAAAAAGATAAGGTCCAGTGAGATCAACCACATGTTGAGGTAAAAAGGATTTGTATAGAGCGTAGTAGAATGGAAAATATGTAGAGACAGGAACGGAAGTTCTAAGAGACGAATATTCCAATTGAAACGGGACATGTTGCAGAAGAGCCACACCGGAAAAAACGAGAAAAAACCAGGGACAGGAATAGTTTCTTTAGTTATCCTGGTGAGTTTCATTCGAACTTGTATTTTCCTGAGTTCTTTCTTTTAGGCTAAATATATATTGAAATTGAAACCAGAATATTGGAAATAGTTTTTAAACCTGTTTATGTACAACAATATCACTTTTTCCGGAATAAGCATACCACTTTTGCCATCCTTGAATGGAAGCTACTTGATTGTTGTGTTAATAATGTCAAACTATTGCAGAATTTTGCATAAAATTTCAAAGCTCACGATGACCGCAATTATATTTATCACTCACACAAGTTATTTTTTTTCCATTTTTGGAGTCACCAGTGTAAATCATTAAATATCTTAACATTCCTAGTCACTTCAATGGAGGGATATCTCCACGGGTGTAGTGGTCTACTCAACAAACGAAAATACGAAAATTTTTTTATGAAGTCTTAACATGTGGGTATCTAAAAAAATTAAAACTTTTAATGACTCTCCAAATGGATTTGATGACTGAAATACGAGAAAACTCTCAAATCCAAATCCTGATTATCCACTTGCTGAATAGGTTTTGAGTCACCCGTATATTTTTAGCAATCTCATTCATCCTCTTTTGTTACTATTCTGAACCTCTAGCCTTCGTTATGTGCACAGCTTTATAGTTTTTTCATCTCATGGTGTTTTCCGTTTTGTTTTATTATTTTTTTTAGACCAGGCTTAACATGGGTTGAAGGAATTATATCTATTAATTTTTGTAGCCATTCTAATGATTCCATCTGACCAGTATTCGCACCGCCATTTTGGTGCTGAATGAAATTTCCACACAATAAGACACCTATGGAATTGTTTATCAATCCTGGCCAATTTCCAGCACAATGTAACCTTTCCCAACATGTTTGTTTGTGTTGTAATGTTTTCCCTCTAGCATAAAGTTAATGCACGGCCACGACTTGCAAAGAACAGAGAGGTAATAACGAGTCGAACTCAAAGGTGAAAGAGTTATAGAGAGCCTAGTACGTAGTCATAAGCTTGATGGTGCGCCCTAGGTCATGTGCCACTAGTGTGCAAGCTGTAAATTGGATGCGGATCGGCTCAGGGAGCTCCAAATATTTGAATGTACTCCTTTTGACTCAGTTGTTATGAATTTGTTGGGTTGGCGAGAATATTATCTTTTCATGTGTTGGAATGATTGCAAAAATTAATTAAAAGCATGTACTTATTTTATATCTGGTGAGAGGGGCAATGAATGCAGTAAACGATTCTTCTGAACGATAATTGAAATTAAAACGTTTCAATATGTTAATGATAGTTTTCCTTAAGATTAGTTTTCTGCATTTATTATACTCTAACCAAACATAAAATAATTACATACTCAAGATCTTTAAAGTGTCCATCAGTACTCTTTATGACAGTAATCACATTAGGTCGCTTGCAGGTGCATTCCACTTCGTACCTCCGGTATCCAAAAGACTTTCCGTCTTCTGGTTTTATGCATTGCAGTTAAGGAAATACATTTTTGTGTATTCTCTGGAAGTGTAAAATTATTAAAATCTACATTCACTACTAAATACTACCCTGTTGGTCGGAAAATGGACGAGCGCCAGGAGGTATTTGGACATGAGCCGTGAAAAGGTATGAAAGTGAGTGTTAATTATAATTCAAATTAATAATAATTATTAATTGTTAATTAATGATTAATTGTGTATTTTAATCAATTACTGTGGCCTTCAATAAGTTTTTAATGTTCATTTACTCAAACTCATGTACATATTTGTAAAATTAATAAAGGAACTCTCTCATTGCAAGTAACGCATTTTTATGAACTTATTTCAAAGAAAAAACCTAGTGCATTAGTTTCTAAATAAAATAGATTGTCCTTGCTCTCCACTATAATAATTGCAAATTATAAATACCAAGATGTATATTCCCTTTTTATGCATATTGAAGCCAGGAAATTCCAAATCAGGAATTACCTCTCTAGAGGATATAGGAGAGGGGATGATGTAGATGGGAGGATTGTAGGAGTAGGCAAAGGGTGAGAGTTGGGGATTCCCGCGGTGTCGCCTGCAGAGCGCTAAGGGTAAGCGTGGGGTAAGCTATGGGATTGCAATTTCCATACTTAAAAGCACCGCCGCTAAGCCCTTCATCTGGAACGGTTACAAGCCTGACAGGTTATCCCCGCAAACATGATACCGAATTACGTTTTGCTAAATCCCTCCGTACCGCTATTTTCCCGCCCTGCTCCTTTGCCGCCCCATATTTGTGATAGAATTGCTCTACCATTTGCTTTGGATAAGAGTGGGAATTTAACTTCGGCACCGCTGACTTTTCTCGTAGTCAAGCTCATACTAGAGCTCATTTTGGTGCTGCACTATCGTATTTCTTTCGTATCGTATCATGTTTCTTAATATTGGATGGTTTTAAAATTTAAAAAAATGAGCCATTCAAAACTCTTCATGCTAACCCTTTTCTGCCTTTCTATATAACTTACATGAAGACATTTAAGCACAAAAATTAAGATATAGGCAGCCAAATAGGGAGTCTAAATAAAAATATAAGGTAGCTTATTTCTAAGAAGATAGTTTCTGATACTTGAAGCTTGGGCTGTAATGCAGTATTACTATTTATAGGAAATGGTGTAGTTGAAATGGAATAAACCTAAAAAAATTCTACATAAATATCCTACGTAAGATAGGCCTAAAAGTACAATGTTTTCTTGAAACCATTTTCTTCAATATTCATTTTCTTTAGCAGCTGCTGCTTGAAAACAATATAAGCTTATTTTAAAATGTCTCCGCCCCACTGATAATTTGCTACTTTTTGAACACTATTAGACTGAGTTTCGACTCCAGAGTATTTCTATTAAATTCAAAAGGGGATAACGCGGGAAAGATTCTTACTTGAGTTTCCTCTAGAAGAAATTGCAAGGGATTTTACTTTGACGAAATATCTTTCGCAAATAAGTCATAGCCGATTGCTTGTTTACATTCGCAGCTATATTTACTTGTAAAACGTTGTCTAAGATTTTAAAATGCCGGAATGCTGCCTTTTAGTGTCTTTCACTCCAACCACTTACGTCTGAAGTTGCTTGCTGCAAGAAACTTGCGCTATGAATCATTCTGGTTAAATACACATTAATAAAAGCAAGTATAAATAATTTTTACCGTTAGTAGGTCTTTTTAGTCGCTACCGTCGCTACATTAAATTATAAAAAAGGGTTTAAGAACTTGACGAACGTAGATTAAGAAAAAGGAAGAAAATTGAATTCAATTATTAATTTTTTCATTGCATTTCGTTTGTGATATGGAATTGAGTAAACTTACAAATATACAAAAACTTCTACAAATTTAGCGCCTCTAGTCAAACAACTATGAGCATTTTAGCATAGCTATATTGCAGCAAGTGACATTCTTGAAGAAAATGGAGCAAATATCTCTTAGTGGGTTAATATAAAAATGAGTTTTGTTGAAAATGAAGCAACCGGAGTTTAATTTACTTGCAAAATTAAAATATAAATAATGACGCCACCTATATAAATAATCCAACGACAATTCAATGAATCGTTTATAAAAGAAAATTCAATGTTCTATACGTTTTACAACAAGTTTTTTCTTTATCGATTTATTAGTACAGATGTTATTAAATAAAGTTGTTTCGAATTTTAAGCGTTTAATTTATGTCTTTCTTAGCATTCATTGCAGCTAAAGTCATTAAACTTCCTGCACGGAAGAATTGAATAAATCAAATGAAATATCTTTTTGACCGAAATTTTACCGAACGTATGCAATAAATACTCATTTTTTAAATTTATTTTGATTTTTATTACTTTTTAAAAGTATATATGTTAGTATGAGAACCTCATGAATTATCCAAATGACTCTTTGACTTCTGTTAAGTAGTCTAATTGGAGGTAATCAGGTAATATCAATAAATGTTTCTATCAGTTTGTCAACACCTATTTCTATAAGCAGTGTAGCACACCACGATGCCAAATTTAACCATCTATTATTTTCATTGTATTCATTGTATGAAAATAGTGATTTTTTTCTTCAATGCAATTGTATAATGATTTTAATATTAATTAATTATATTATACATTATATATCAAAACTTAAAACATAAAAATATCACCCTGTTTTAATGAAGGACGAGCCGGAGGTGAATTTGAGAAAAATGTAGAAAAAAAACAGGAAACACCAGTTCACCCCTCGACTGGCTATAATTGTAAGCAAATCATTTTCTTATGATTTCAATGCAAAAATCATAGAAAGAAGCAACGAATTTCTTGTAATTCAAAACAGATGAATTCCATTAATCAGTTCAAAATCACAGGTGAGATATCTTCTATGTGCCTATTTCCCTCCTTGCTTCGTAGATGTAAACTCTTAAGGGTATTTTGTCTTTAATTCTTTTATCGCAGATCCATGAATAGGAGCACTTGAATTTTTTTTCCAAATTTCTCCAATAACATTAAATTTTTGTTAAACCGCATTCTATTCAATTAATGGCAATCTCTGTGTTCTTGAAATATTTCTAATTATTGTAGATTACACAACAATTCTTATTCTTTATTCCACATCCGTGGGGTGAGATGCATATGGCGTACTTGGGCCCTAAATTGGGCCCTTCCTTTGCTTGGGGCTTGGGCCCTTTATTTGACCTGATGTGAAGTTTTTAAAATTTACTTTCACAGGCATTAATATCGCTAGGTTATGAAATAATCCCACATTATTTATAATCTGAATTACAGGAGTCGTCATGAAATAGCAGGGAACATTTACAAACATCAATGACATAATATAAGCCATTCCTCTTGGTAGCAGCCTCGTGAAACCGTGCTGAGGACTTTTTTACAGTGTTACTGGGTATATTAAATATTAAGAAGGGACATTAAAATTATTATTTCAAAATACCTCATGGATGTAATAATGTACCCCAAAATACCTCATGAATGTAAATGTATATATAATAGATGGGAAATTTTGGCGACTCATAAATTCCGTCCGGTAACGAAAGTTTCTCCCTTCTGAATGGTTTGCTTTTATCTACTATCAGTATCAATCTTAAAACAGTGGGTTTCTATTTATATTTCTATTTGTTCAAAAACGTTCACGGTGAGCATTAGTTTAAAAACATCTCAAAGCGCTGATCAACTTGGTCTCATTGATGAAATGATATACTAGTGAAAACCTTTAGTTCCGCCGAACTAACTTATAATGTAAGACTTTCCGATCAAATTTACGATAAGAACATTTTGTAAAAAGTTTCATTCAGCTAGTTCGTCCAATACCAAAATATATTTCTTCGGAGCAGCAGAGCTTTAAATTAAGCGTCGCATGTGGATTCTACCATTACAGTGGTCACGGAAATTTAAGCGAAAAATGCAATCGATGGATTTTTTTCGTGATAGCCCAGTAGTGAAGTCGTTTTGGGGTTTGTTTGGGGTGAACTCCACATGCGTGACTGGTTTATTGGTCCATTATTTTTCTTATGTTTTTAAGGAAAATCGTCAATCTTGATTCCGCAGAGATTAGGTGAAAATTACAGCCAATAGTTAATTTTCCTAAGAGACACAACCGTTTTAGTTCTGTCTTTTTGGCGAGGTTAGAGCATATTCCAAAATCAGTATGCCTAAGTTCTGCTGAAATTAAGGGAAGCAGAAAAATATTTGTTATGATCTTGAATTAAACTCAGTATTCTGCATCAAACTTTCCTAATTATTCTGCCATGCAAAGAAATTGTATTTTTCATACACATTACACACATACACATACATGTTACTTGAAAAATTTATTAAACATATTAGCCATGAATTTTCTAGAATATTTTAAAGCCTTTTTAAAATTACTTTGCTTAAACTTTCACCTACTTTTGTCAGTTTGCTTAGTTAATTTCGCGTTATATGAACAACTATGTTTTTGAATTCTTATTTGTCTTGATTTCGCGTTAAAATTTATATTTAAACTACAAATTTGGAAAAATTGTCATTTTTCCATTTCCGAAAATGAGATATTTACTTTACAACACACTCTGTTTTCCCTTACACGACGACTCGTCATTTCCAAGTATACGTATCTACTCCTTTCGTGACGACAGGGGATGGCATTATTAATTATGGAGGAAAACTTTAGAAATCTTATCCGTTAATGTGGTTATGTTCTTATTTTTCTTCTGCTATAATATGAAGTAAAATGAAAAATTGACTTAAAAAAAGCTTTGAAAGCCTTTAATTAGCGTATGAGCCGCACCTAACTTCAGTCCCCGGGTCGCCGCGGAAATCGTCCCTCATATTTCCTCGGCGTTATCCATTCAACCTCTCTCCCCCGTCAACCACTTGCGGCAACATCAATTCCCTCTTTTCCTTTATGCAGATTCACTTCCTTATCTCTTCCCCTCCATTAGCTTTTATCAATTCTCCCTCCCTCTCCCGCTCATCCCCTTTCGCCCCCTCCCCCATGCTCCGTCTCTCACCTCACGCACGCCCCTCCCCTCGTCTCGAACCCGTACCCTACTTCGTGCCCCTCCCCTACTCCCTAATACCCTAAACTCTCACCTCACCCGGGTAACTTGGTCGTTTTTCAAACCCTTTTCTCTTTGTCGTCCGCCCATTCCTCCAACCCTCCGCATAATGCCATATCTCTCTCTCTCCCCCCTTATTTCTGCGCCTAAATACCCGAAGACCTTCCACTCTCCGGCTATTGTACATCTTCGATGCTCTCTACTCGATACTGCCTTCGTAGAAACCAAAGCTAGTCCTCCATTTCCCTACCTGCTCTATTCATTTTTCATATCCTGTGAGTTAAGGTATTTAATAAGGCAACTTTTACTCTACCGCAAATAAAATATCACACAAGAACCGTGTTTCAACACTTTAACATCCTCATTACATCCATAAGCGCCATCATCCAGTTTTCAAGTCTAAATCAGGTAATGAGCTAAGTCATGTGTGTCATTTTATTTGTGATGTTTCAAAATTTACATTTTTAAAACTTAAAAGTTGTTTAATTATCCTGTGTCATGCACTTAGAAAACCTATTCATTAAATCCGTTGTCTAAGGCGTGACTTTTTGGTATCTGCGCAGTATTGTGCATTTGAAGAGTAACTTTGTGATTCCGAAAAACTTTAATATACGCACGACTCAAGTTCAACTTATCTCGTTATTGTTAGATGGATGAATAAATTACTTGATGAAACCTAATTAACCTATTGGTAGGCTTCCGTAATTGAGTCAGCAAGTTCTGTTTGTGCCAAAACCTTTTTCTGTCTATGAAAACATTAAGGCGTTCATGACCATTGGAGCACGATAGGGATTTGTTTTCAAAATAAGCTTAGCTATTTCAAATAATTCTGAATCAAAATGCAATTGATTACATATTTCTCAGTAGGTAGATTACAGCCAAAATTTTGTAAACGCGATGCATTTTGGTCTATAGACCTTACTCGAAGCATCATTACTGAGTTAAACATTCTCTTTCACTGGTTGATTAGTAATAACTAGGAAGTTAAAGCGTTTCCTTGGTGAAGTGTCATTTTAATAAAACTGATTCTTTTTCAAGAAGCTTTCTGAGATTAAGTCTCCGCTCATTTTTTGCAGTTTTTTGCTAGAGGAAGCTCCCCTTCCACTAAGAAAAATTTCTGTCTTCTCACAGATGTGGATAAAACCTATTGTAAATTTGGAAATTGTTTGGAAATAATATTTTAAATAGTAAAATAATAAAAGAATATCGCCTTTTTGACCATTTGTTTGTTGCTGTCAAAGTGAAATAAGAGACACCTGAAAACAGTGTTTTTATGGAGTTTAAATTGATCCAATTATCAAGGATAGCAATAAAGTATTATACTGCACATTTTGAATGAAGGGAAACATATTTTGATTAACTGCAGAATTTCCTCTTAAAATATGGATATATTGGGCAGTAGTCTGTTAGTTTGTCTGTTAGTATCTATTTCCGACATCACTGTTTTTGTGCAACCGATCAAGGGTTATATGACATATGCTTTATTATTGAGAATGCGATAATTTTGTTCAAAAAAATATTTGTGTAGAAATGATAGAAGCGTGCAAAAACTAATATATTTTCTCTTTCTTATTTACAGGTAAGATTTTTTTCCACGTTTGCAGTCCTTGGTTTTGGACGTTAAGGTACAGTGATTTTATTAATATTTTGATGCGTTGCCTGCTACAATGAATTCGGTGACAGTGGTTGGTATCCGCAGAATCTACAGTTCACATAAAAATTTATCAGTGAAAGATTAGCATCAGGGAACGCAGGGAATCAGGGAATAAAGCTGGTAAGAGATTAGTTCCTTGAACTGGGATCATATGGAAATTTATGTAACTAATGCGAGACAAGGACTAAATACGCCGGTACAGTTTGATTGATTGTATTGCAGGAGTTCTTTGATTTAAAGGCACCACATACGGTGTTTTTATGCTAAACATCACCTTTTGGTCACACATTACTTCAAACTCGGTAACTCAAGTGAAACTGTTGTCCATAAAAATGAATGAACGCGGGAAAACCCGTATAAACGAAACTCATCCTTGCAAGATACCCTATCTCGAAATTCTAAATATTTCAAATATGCTTCTAAACTATATTATTGCCTGTAATTATTCCATTCCGTCCTATTGATGAACACGAGTTATGACGTGAGTGACAAGAAAGACGAGTATGATAAACTATGTGGAGTGGTCGTGGCCAATAGTGAATGATAAAACGACTTCATTTTTGTGTTAATTAAATCCAAAACAATGGTTAATTATAACATTTACTTTCCGCTACATGTTTATTTATTCCAGCTTCAAAATAATTGATCAATTCTTAGAGCGTTTTCCATCGTGTTTTGTCAGTAATACATGATACGATGGAAAATAAAATATGAGCACATTATATACATGAGAGGTAATTAGCAGTGGTGTAGAAATTCCTTATAGGATCTCTACTGTTAACACAATATTCGAGAATCACTTTCGTTTTAAATATCATCTCAGAGTTAACGATTGTGTCTTTAAGGTGGCTGGTGCCGTGTAAGTGAATTGGAGCAGTGTATCTGTTTACGCATTGGAACGTAAAATGCAAGAAATTATTAAAATGATGAAAGAATTGCATTTTATGACTATTTAAATGAACGCTATTTGCTATGACTCGAGTTTTTGAGCGGTGTTAGAAATTTAATTAACAATTTAATTATGGAACAATAATTTTGTATATTGATTTCAAATAATGGACTCAGAGTTACATCTTACTATTTGTTAGCTACAGTTATAATAATGACTTTACCATTATTTCTAGTTTAAGTAAAAACTGGTATAATTGACGTTTTTACGAAATATACGACAATTTCCATGCGGCTACGTGTCAAAATAGCATTGAATTGCCGTGATACGTGGGGTATGATGCAATATTTTTCCGATAATTTTCAGATATGACTAATCAGCACACGCATGAAATGTTTTATTCAAATCTGTACATATTTATAAATCTAACCTCGTTCCATTGCCTTAAGGAATCATTTGTTTTTCCCCCCGCGTCTCCAGACATTCATTCCTTTCTCTGTGTGGTCGTTCGCTGCGGCACAGACTTCTCCCGCTCCATGCTGGCCTTTCTCGCTGTACATTGTTGGAGATCCTCTACCCTCTCAAACCTAAGCGTCCGGATACAAACCACGTAATAATAAATAAGGATTTCCCTAAAGCCTCGCTAAAAGGGTACATGGCAACAAAAGTTGTGCCTGAATTACCGAAGTTTCTCTAGCAACATCTCCAATACAGAGTGGATGAAATTCATTTTAAATTTTTACTCCCCTTGAAGTTGCGGGGCTTAAATTACGTAATTCAGTTGAGGTAATGAACGTGTCTTCACCTTACGCCTGTTTATCCTCTCTGACTTTTGCTCTTTATTGGCACACGCGATGGCCAGTTTTATACCAACTGCATTTCAGGCTAGATCAATTTCGCTTTTTATCTCGACTCAGTTTGAATATATTTAAAATCTATTTAGAAAACCGTGGACGGATATGTCAGTAAATTGGAAAGAATATATTTAGTAACTTTAAGATAAATAGTGGTTTAATCGTTGATTATTAAATTTGGAAACAAACCTATATAACAAGACACTATTAATTAGCACAGCGGCTATGTATACAGAATTAATTTTGAGTAGAAATTCCTGAAAATATCAACATGGATAGTTTATGAGGTTTAGGATAATGTATACAGATTTTAAAAATATGGAAAAATCACACATTGAATAATTATAAACTCATTTTATTTACATGTCAATGCAAAGGGGAACAAATTTGACTGATGCCTCTGGAAGGTGACAATGACAATACAATGACTTTTATTTGAAGTTATATATATATTCTCTCTATTTTAAATTATACTATTTTCAAAAATAGACTTGGCAGTTGTTCTCACCTAACATTAATAATCATCTCGTTCAATCAATTACAATGGCATGAAATCGTTATCCTATTGACAATCGACTATCCATTGCATTCAGTAGTTTGCTATTCTTTGGCTTCAGTGTTTTTGTGTCATCTTCAGGTGCCAATTAGTATTTACATGAACAATTATTCTATCTAATTCTTTGCTATCCTTTTTCAACTCAGCTTGCCGCTGATTGCTTCGCCTGTACCGGATTAATGAAAATACTTTACCCATTAACATTTTTTTGATGAATCTTATTCACCACTTGGTACGTATACTCGCACCTACGCTTCTCCTATAGGCATTTAGTTCTTATCGCCATCTTTAGCAATTCAAGGCAAAGAGATGAAAATTTTGCCGTATTCATAGATTTCAGCTTAAACGCACTAGTGAAGTCCAACTTTGTAGACTACTAAGAGCACTTAGTCGCATACGAAACGATGATATTCATAGATCCTTTCCAGTGAGCTACTAGGAGCTATTAATCTAAAATGACAACAATCGCTATTATCGTTTCGCAGTGTGCTTCTCTGTTTGTAAACTCGTAAGTCAAGAACTAATGATAAATTTTCAATAAATATCCATTGAAATAATAAATAAAAGCCATTGTTATCACATAACAAGAGTAATAAAATATATGCTTACTTCATAGCCTTAGAAAATCTTCGTTGATATTTTTATTTTAAATCTTTGTAATTTAATTTTTAATAAAACACTATTTTCCCTTTATACTCCTCAATATGTAAATAAATGCCCAATGTAGATTAATATCTCCACTTCAAGAATAAAAATACAATCAATCTACCATGGCAACGCCTCTGCAATATTCAGTTTCTTTGTTTATACTGTTTTCTATGATATCTCGAAAAATGTTTCTTTTAGATGAAAAATGTCGGAGGTAATCTTCTTCTTCCGTTTCAAAAATGGATATTGAAAAACATAATTCACAACAGATGAGCAACACAAAGAACCAATAACGGGAATTTTAAAGTGATTTATTTTTTATTTTCAGTGATTTATTTATAAGTGAAAGTAAATAATTTTCCTTCTACAGTAGCGTTATCGTAAGATAATCAACTTGGCACAGTTTTCATCATTGCCGTCAAAATACCGAATTGTTCTTTTTAAATGTTGATTGTTATTGTAAAGAAAAATTCGAAAATACATGCGAGTCATAAACTTGTTAAGATATCAGCATAATTGAAGAAGGGAATATATAAGCCATAAGTTAAAGGCTAATAATTGTCATTCATGCAGGAAATATTAGATGCCTTCCATTCTCTGACTAATTCATATTTTGCAAACGGTAAATGAACATTCACGCGGTACAACGGGCAATGTCGTGATTTAAGCTGAGTACTTATTTGTAACGGCACGAATCCTTTTTGAGCATTAAACAAATCTAAATGGATTTCACAATTAGGGAGACCAAAATACCTAATAAGATGCAATTTACTGCTGAAGAAATGAAAAAAAACACCTTTAATTCTCTACCTGAACCATAACAGCGCTCTGTAACCAAAACACAAGGCTACAAAATATGAATTTCCAACAGAATTTGAACAGACTTACCATAATATGCATCACATATGCGTACGCTTGTAATTCAGTAAGAAAAGAAATTAACGTCTTTGCATGGATTAAAGACACTTTTTCAAGGCTTCGGTTTTTCACCCGAGGTGGATTGCTTGTGACAGACTGCAATATTTAGTTGCACATCTAAACCAAGCGGGAGAGCAAGAGAGGGGGTGAGGGAGAGAACGAGAGAAATAGAACCAACAACCAAAATGTTAGCACACTTGCGCCGCTAAGCTCAGTGGCAAACTATGAATGCCATTTTGTTAGTTGAATACCATAACTACTTAGTGCGCTACAATACCGATAGTAGTCTACAAAGGGATATATAATTATGGTCGTTAGTTTCTAATCAAGTGGAATATTAAAGTATTAGTGAGAATTTGACATTGTGAGAAAGCAAAATTTACTGTTTTTGATGGTTTAATGTTCATTTACTATTTTCAATTATATATATTTTTTCATAGGTACGGAATATATGTGTTATTTGAATTCAACTTTTGAATTTTATCAATGAAAAAACCTTTTCTGTGGAGGCGGTCTAGTTAAAACTAATTTCACGAGCAAACAATTTTATTCCTAGGAAATTAAACGCAGTACGTAAATTTTTATGTTACACTTTAACAAAGATATTTTTAATCTCTGTAACATCGACCACAAATATACCTTGTATATTTTATATTTTATTGCTAAAATTTTTATAAGCTACATTTTATGATTCAAATTAAAAATTTAATTATGAGATCTTATAAAAAATATTTTCTTTTCATTTTGGTACTCGCATTATTAAACAATGATTAACTTACTAAGATTAGGGACAGGCAGACAGGACAGGATTAGAGAACGTAGAGGAGTTTACCTACCTGGGAAGCAAAATAACAACCGATGGAAGGAGCAAAAGAGACTTATTAAGGAGAATTTACCACGCAAAGAAGGCGTTTTATCAAAAAGGGAAACTCCTAACATCCAGAAATATCTGCCTAGACCTAAGAAAACGCCTTCTTCAAACTTATGTGTGAAGCATATTTTTATATGGCAGTGAGACCAGGACGTTGGGCAAGGCAGAAGAGAGGAGGGTGGAAGCATTCCAGATGTGGTGTTTCAGAAGGATGTTAAAGATTCCCTGGGTGGACAAAATCAGTAACGAGGAGGTTCTCAAACGTGTGGGGGAGTCTCCTTGTCTGCTGAAACTACTGAAAAAGAGAAGAAATATCTGGATCGGGCACCAACTAAGGCACGAAACATTGCTGGCCACCATCTTAGAAGGCACTGTAGAGGGAGCCAACTGCCGGGGCAGGCCTAGGTTGGAGTTTATGGGCCAAATAATGAAGGAGTTAGGCTGCTCCACTTATGTGCAGTTGAAAAGAATGGCACAGGACCGAAGAGTATGGAGAACTGCCGCCAACCAACCTTTGGGTTGATGACTTAAGAAGAAGAACTTACTAAAATACCCGTTAATGGATCCTTGCCAATAGTGAGTAATAGAGGCATGTTTGTTAATTAAAATATCTTTTCGAGTCTTCTCATTCCATCAGTAACAGAATAATTTTTATAAGTCTTAATTGATTCCCGTGCTAATAAGTGTCAATTGCCTTTCATATGACTCCGAGATGCCTATAAAATATTTCAAGCTTTCATGAAATCTCTCATAATTTTTAATCTCTGTCATCCTTCATAACTCATGTATTGACCACGAATAACTAGTTTGTCACCATGTCACTGAGAGTTCCTCTAGCTGTTCTACAATCGAATTCATTATTTTCTGGCTTGCACCATTTTCTTCTCTCCTACACATGTCTATTCGAGTGATGGCATTTTCTTCAAGAGAATCGAATTATCGTTATGCCTATACATTTCGTTTACAATATACTCTCGAAACTCCAATAAAATCCATGAAATTTCGTTGTTTTCTTTAACCCATGTTTTCCCTTCGCACCCTTGACCTATTTCATATCTTTTGCAATGCTCTCTCATGTCTATTCGATATCTCCTGATTTGATCGAAATATATCAAAGATTTGCTTCTCCCGTCTCCATGTTCCATTTCTATGTTTTTACTTCTATAGATTGCATCCGCAGAACTCAATACATTTCTTTATCGTCGTATTGCTTTTGTCTTCATTGATTATCAGTCATTTTCTCTCTTATTTCTTACATTTTCATTTTCACCGCCTCATCCTCCCACCTCCACCCGCCGCTCCGCCTCCTTCTCCTTGGCCCTTTCGTATCTTTCACTTGCCCTCCTAATCTTGATTTTCCACTTTTTGAACACACAAGGCACATAATTTTTAGGCATTTTTGCTTTAATTAATGTGTTGAGTTAAATTTCTTTTTCGTTAATTAAAATATAAGCTGGGTTATTAATCCCAAAATGCTTTTGCAAGGGTGCAAAAATCGATAAATATTTTTGTTTCCTCGAGGGATTACTACCTATGTAATATTGAGGGATAAAATTTTAATGAAATCTTACTTTTATTTCAATTTTTAAGGGACGTTTCCTTTATGAATCTTCCTTTATGCCACACTTTGTTGAGGGCTTTATTTTAGCTCGAATTTCAAATTTGAGAAAATTTCTCGCCAGGAAATTCAAATACCATTTTTTTCTAATCACGATTTCTCCATTCCTCTTGAACATAGAATTAGGCGTATTTATGCACATATTTCAATTATGTTTGAGTTACATAAAGCATGTCGGTTATCATCTCCCACTCACCTTTTTGAAATTTGGAAATAGCATTTTGCCGCAGGTTTCAGTTTCTAAAACTATTTATACTGAAACCGTAAATATTCCATGGCCTTGACCAAGTGAACCAAACCATGAAAGGAAAGTCATAGGGCATATCATGTCCAAAAATGATTATTGGATATAGATCCATATCTTCTCTCAGTCCTCCTTACATATTCCGATCCCCCATACCTCTGTCCTCCTTACTCACAAACCTCGATAGCTATCACTATTATTGGTTATTCAATCCTGAGAGGTTTACCATTTGTAATCTCAAAATGCTTTTGCGAGGGTTCAAAATTCAACAAATATTTTTGTTTCCTCGAGGGATTACTATCTACTTAATATTGAGGGATAACATTTTAACCTTATTTTTATTTCACTTTTTGATCTTATATTTATTTCATTTTTTGAAGAATTTGTATTATTTAATCTCCTATAAAATGGAGTCCTACTGTACCCCTCCACCCCTAACTATATAATACTATCTCCCTTACTTCCTTGTATCTTTTTCAGTGTATTTCCCTCTTTAATTTATCCGTGTAAATTACTATATGAACGAAAAAATTAGTTGTTTTTAAAGTCAATATCCGTTGAAAATAACGCTGTAGACATCAAAATCGATTGGAGACATAAATAATAGTGGAATCGACCGTTTTTTCCCTTCAAGCTTAGACCTTTCTCTTCATTTTAACGGAAGGCATTTCGGTGAGATATCACTTGGTTCAGAGTGGGTATTTGTTAAAATAAATTATGTGCACCCAAGCAATAAGAGGTTTAGTTTTCATTGACATTTGATTGACTGGAACTCTTTAAATCTTCTCCACCTCCAAAAACATCAGTACATACTTGCTTTTGTCGTTTTTTGTACACAAGCGGACTCCATTTGCAAGAATGTTTTATGCAGTTTATTCTGTGCGACTAAAATTTAGAGAACAATTGAACTAGCGGCCGAATGTGGAATATGGTCTGTGATTTTGAGATGTACTTTTTAAACACATTATCTCAGGGAATGAGACTGTCATCTCATATGGCTCCAGAACCAAAGCGGCAATCATTGGAATGGCGACATGTAGTCATGTAGTTGAAACATAGCAGAGTGATTAATTTTTTCTCTTCCTATTGCATTTCAGAGGGTATCATCATCTTGTATCATTTGAACTTTATATTTTTTTATTATAGCTTATACCAGATAGCCTAAGATGAGTAGGAAAAAAGAAATGCCTTTTTTCCTACTCATCTCATGCCTTTTTTCCTAGTCATCTAGTCTCTTTTCCTAGTTATTGCCTTTTATTTTTCTCTCATCTTTTATCCATTTTTCTATCACTCAGTATCTCATATTCGTTCCCCTAGCAGCGACGTTATGCATCATTTCGTTCTTGCCAGGAGGACACCTATTTCACTTTCTCTCGCTGCTTCTTTTTCCCCTCGCCATTGCAATATCCATCTCTCGCCTGGGGAAAGAGCGCCGCCGATTCCCGCCCGCGCTTCGTCGACTGACATCTGATGGGGATTTTTGATGCGCCGACCCGCTCAAGGGGGCTTAGGGCGTGCTGCTTGATTTAAAGCTGATGGGCACAGTTGGATCGCGTTCTCGAGACTCGGAGACGCCGTTTGCCAAGATATGTGACTTGTCAGCGGGAATAAGAAAAACCGCGAATCAACGATCCGTTCGGAGATCTCTGGCTTCTCGAGTACTTTTTAAGCGTACATCAGACCTTATTTAGATAACACTCGTGGGTGATGTAGTTGTGTTTCCTATACCCACTTACTGTGCACCCTATGTTCCGTTAACGCAATTGTAGATGCTTCCTTTTGAATCAATGATAAGAAGTCCTCCCTTGCAATTAGTCTCACTGAGCATACATATTGACTATGAACATGCACACATGTTTGCGTCATAAGTAGTACTTGGTCATTGGTAGTAATGATCATCTCATTGCATTTATTTTCTGCAAATAATTGGTTTGCTCACTAGATTTCATTGGCTCACATAGCGTTAGTTGATTCCAATTTAGCATCATTATACATTTACGCCACCTACTTATTACCACAATATTGGCATGCGATATAAAATTAATAACTATGGTCATTCTCAAGCGCGTGGGCTTCTCCTCAATATTTTTCTCCCTCTGTTGTTTATTCATACTTTTTTCAATCATATTATTTATTGAGTGCACACCGGCATATTTCCTAACTTGTACATCAATTTTTAAACCATAATATCAAAATCAGCATTTACATACATCCTCCGACGTACTCGATACATTCTATTTGCACGTACTTATCCGAGAACCGAGCCTCGAACGTGTTGATTGCCGGGCTTATGATAAAAGGTCAATAAAACTTGGAGTTTATATATGTAACCCATAGTTCAGAAAATATGATATGAGACACCAGAAGATGATTTTATCAGCCATGAAACTTGCTAATTAAGTTGAAATTTCTTTCTCGCCCATTTGGGCAACCTGCTGATAAAAATATCTCACGTTATGTGATTTCATGGTGATAAGCCAAAGATAAATGTAATCGCAAAGAGAATATTATCGCCGTATATTGATAACCATACGCACGTGGCACTAGATGATAGGAATGACTTAATGACAGTTATGAATGGATCATTAATTAATATAGTCAAATTTGGTCTCGGGCGAAAATAAATAAATCCTTTATTGTTTTTCTATAAAATATTAACACTCATTTGAGTCTGCCGCAGTAGATAAATCCTACATGCTAGAAGTTTATTCAACTCTATTTTCTAAAGGCCTGTAAATTCTAAACTGCAGACTCTCATGGAGGTACGTCAGCTGAGATAGATTAGGAGAGGAAAATGGCCAGCAAAGATGAGAAATCATTTAAGGAGTGTTACCATAACACGGGGAGAACTTTGAGTTTAATAGCAGAAATACAATTTAGGCTGAGTGTCTACAATTAGTTGATGGCGGTCTAAGAGAGAGATGGCCTGAATAAACGAGGATTTAGATACTAACTTGGCTACTACGAGAAACTGTGCGCAGGAAGACAGTGGAGAGGAGAGCGCTTGGAAGACTTAAGCGCTCTCGAGTGAGACGTTAGAAGGACAGGAAGTAAGGAAGAAAAGGAGGTAGACGCGGACGAGGTCACGCGTGGGTAAGGAGAGAATGGCGGCGTGGATTGGTCTGGCATTACTGAGAGTCTGCTGAACTCTTACACACGGTTGAAGGGCATCAAAGCTACTTGCTATAAATCGACTAAAATTATTTCATTAAAATGACGAGGAGTAAATCCTGGTAATGCTATTTGTTAGGCTCTTTAATGTCTAGACCTCGAAAATATTAAGGAAATCAATGCTGAAAGAAAGGTTGGAATGATTCTCATTCGCAATAAAAATACCTCTTAGGATATTACATAGGATGACTATGTAATGAGCTATATTTAGCATATTCATGGAATAATTTTCTAATTATTAAAATAACATTTCACTGCCTATGATTTGAAGCTATTTACAATACTTTATGGTGACACAGTTTAATCCCCAGAACAGCAGAAGCGTGCTCGGGATAAAATTCAATTTATTCTTATATTTACTCCCATCCATTGAGGAAATGAGAGAAAATGAATAGTAACGGTTGCGGAGCGGCAAACATACTTTTCATAACTTATGTTACTTGGTATTTGGAATTTAAAGACCAGGTTATGAGGAAATTTGGATACTTAGGAGACTCATTAGGGTAGTGAAAGAAGTATTGAAAGGCGCAAAGAAATATTCTTGACAAGATTTATGCTTTTATTTTTCTGCAAATCCCAAATAGTCTCCTCAAGAGTAATATATTGGTATCGGTTAAGTTAAAACTTATGCATTGTTACTCCATATAGGTATTATTACAGGGATAGGTTTTTATAACTATTGGTATAAATAAATTCTGAGCAAACGGAACTCCTCAAATTGAATCTGTATGCCTACGAATTCCAAGATGTTTAACACTATTTATTTTTTTGCATACCTAATGTTTGAAAATTTATGAAAAATATTTTTTGGAGTAGTGATTTGTTTCCTTTTTAAGAAAAATTTACGTTCTTTATTCCTGAAATGAGTTTATCACGCACCCTGGCAACAGTTGCTTAACGACAATTATTGTTTTGATAGAAAACAAGCCATGGCATTAAAAATGGTATAAATCACTAAAAATTTATATCGTTAGCATGTAATCCCAGTCAAGAAATTTCCTGGGCATTTGAACTCTATTAACAGATAGCATATTTTCAACAGTGATAATTAGCTGTAAAAAATATGAATTAATTCCAATAAATTAATATTTTAGGCATAACACTATATAATTGAAAATTCTTCGTGAATTCCCAAGTTCCAAATTTATTTGAACTTACTAGAAAACATTCGTTCACAACAGGCGCTAAAAAGCTATTTTGCCACATTTCCTTTGAGGCCAACATCCTATTCACACCTGACATCAAATTCTGTTTGAATCTTGTGCCTAGAATATGGTATTTTAGCGACCCACTCTCTACCTTTCAAATTACACCTTACACCTGTTCGCGCCTCTGAGAGTAAAATATCTATTTGCGTCATTCTGGCTTATCCTACAGCTTAATGCTTCTTACACAAGGCACTACGTTGTGCAATTTAGAAAAAATGTCTGTTTTCTCATTGCGACAATGCAGGCACGGAATTGAGTCGGTCATTTTTTCTCATCTCTCGTAAATATTTTGCGCATGCATTTTAGAAGTCCATCGCTTTACACGACGCAGTTTTCATACACACAAGTACATCAGATCAAATCAGAAGTGCCTCAGGTAAAATGGTCTTTAGATAAATAAAAGTCTATCAAAGATAGTTTTGTGAGGATAATTAGAAAGAGGTCTTATCAAATCTTTTATGGAATGACTATAAGATTTTTCGGGAGAATTTAATTTTCTCGGTATCTGTTCAATGTTCTGTAGCATCCCAACGGTCATTAATGCGTTACAACTTTGTTGCACTAATTTATTTCTTTTAGAAATCGCAACTATATGAGGGCAGTGGCGGGTGCTAAAGACCTCTTTCAAATGGGACTTTGATTCTTGGACAAATTTTACTTGACAATTTTAGCAAATTTTAGACGCTAGATTAAGGGCAAATAAATTGGAAGAGGTTTTTGGCACGGGCAACTACCACAAAATCGAAAATGCGGTTGGTAATAAATTTGAATCGGTCAAACCATGCAGTAACAGTTGCAAGAAGTTTGGAATAGTGTAAAAAGATTGAACGGATACCAAACGAATCTTTCTCTCTCTCTCACAAACACAAAGAATCTCACAGTAATATGAGCGAAATCTTGAATTAAAGAATGAACAACACACAATAGTCTAAACTAGCCTACATGGCCAGTCAAGCCTGAGATGGTTTTTGACCTCACCTATAATTTATCTTCATCTTTATCGGTCAGAAATCAATGTTATGCCTGTATCAATTCTCCTTATATCCTTTAGCATTTGGTCTTTCCAGCGAAGTCACGCCTTTTCCGATGGTCTTTTTTCAATATGATTTCTTTCCATAACATACCCCAATATTGATTTCCCATCCCCTCTGTGAACAAGCCGTACCCGTCATTGTCTTCTGTTTTAAATTTATGACATGATTTCACGATCCATGAATATTTCTTTACTCATTGTTTGTTCCTATTCTCCAGACGCTTTCCTCTCATGTTGGGCCCAGAATTGTTCTCAAGATTTTGTTTCGAATATAATTAGTTTTCTCTCTGACTCTCTTAATAAAGTCCATACTTTCGATCCCAATTAAAATAACGAGTAGATTATGGTTGCATATAGCCTTAATTTGTTCTTCATCTACAAAAACTTCCTCTTTAGGAGCTTTTTCAATCCCCAGAAATACATTTGTCAGTTTGGTATTCTCGTTTCTATTTCAACTTCCTCTAACTTGTATTCATTTATCATAGTCCCTAGATATTTATAGTCTGTGAATCTTACCAAACTGTTAGAACCGACATCTCGGCATTTCTGAAATTGTTGTCTATTTCTGTCATCTATGTGTTAGGTGCTTTGTTTTAAGCCCAGTAGCCACTAATTATATCTTATTGGTATTTTCCAACAAACTACTCGCAAAGTTTACAAGGGCTTCTTTTCTTTTTGCCAATAATAAAGCATATTAAGAAGATTCTTGCGTAAAATCCAGGAAATTTATTTCCTTTCCCAGCTCCCCTGCTGGTAAATATTGTTTAACTTTCTTTTACATATTTATAAAACTAAATGAAATAAAATTTTAAAAGTATATCTCCCACACCAGTCTTTACATTTATCTCATTTGAGAACTTTCTCTTGTTTTTCACCTTGCATCATATTTTGGCTAAATTTATAAGTTTGTCTAGTTTTGACATTTTAGTTCTGTTCATGCTAAAAGTCTTGTCTTAAAGTCCACAAAGAATAAATGGGCAGTTTTATTTAACACCCAGTATTCAACAAGGAGTTGCTTTATTGAATAGTAAAAGGATGAATTATTAATTGGTCGTTGATCTTTGCCTTCTGAAGCCCTATATTTAACTCCCTCCGAATACTCAATTATTCTGTGGAAAGTGATTTTTGAAATAAGTTTATGCTCTGAATTTATCGGTAAGATTCCTCTTTAGTTTTATATTATAATATCTCTCCTTTTTTGTGGGTTGGGAATACATCTCCAACTTTCGTTTGGTAACTTTTCTTTCTTCCAGGTATGTTTGATACATTAATAGATTTTATGTAGTATGGTTTGGCCATCTATCTCCATCAGTTCTTCTGGTATCCCATAGTCATCATGTTCTTTTGCTCTGTTGCCTTTGTAAGACATGCTATGAGCGTGCTATACATCTTTTTTATGGGGTTTTGGACTTAAGGTGGGGCATGTTGATAAATTTCACCTCCTTCATTATTATTCTTTATCACTTAGAAGGTTATAAAAATAAATTTTCAAATAGCAAATGTTTCTCCTTCATCACATATTCTATTCCCTTCTCTATCTTTGGTACCATAAGTCCTAAGTTCACTGACAGGATAATGCAGAAAATTCTGAAATAAATAAAAATAAACAAAGCTGTGAGAATTTTGATTTAAAAAATAAAGAGGGTGTTGTTCTATGGCATCCATTTTTTGGGAGGAGATATAGCAAGGCGGACGGACTAAATCGAACTAGACACATTTCGACAAGAAATTTTGTAAGACGCTGTGTTATACGATTGAGCTTGCATTTATTTTAATCGGGGTACCACGATACACGTCCAACACGAACACAGGCCGCGTTAGAAATTTTTTTTAATCGTCTGAAAAAGGTCCCCAAAGTCTCATCTCAAGATAATTTGCCATTTAGCAGCTCGATCTGCGCATGCGCGGATGTGCCAAAAGTACCTATGTGTATACCTACATCAGTGATTATGTCAATTTGTCCTTGTATTTGTTAATTTGTTTATGAAACCATGAGTCAAATTGACAATGAAAACTCCTCAGTGTACGTCGGTGAACTGATAAACTCTGATCCCAGCCCATTATCAGATCTTTGACTTGCACTTTCAGTAGGATTTTGCTTAATCAGCCGTAAGGTCTGCTATAAACCCCACAGTGCCGCGTTTTTCGTTGATATGATGCACCAATGTTTCCCGTCTTTCACTCAGTCTATAACTTGCAGAAAGTTTCACGTATTTTAAAATCTCTTATTCATCATTATACACAGCCATAAATTACAAATCTACTTCATAAGAATTAAAAGAATCCCCAAATTCACTACTGCACTAATAGTAACTGACCGCCCGCGCTCGGCATCTCGTCTTGTCGCGTGAATGCCGCGCACAGTAGTTCAACGAGACAAAACGTTTTGTTTAAAAGGAGTTTTTGCTTCGGACAAGCGTTTGATCCTGCGTGCGGCCGGACAGAGAGGTAGAGATAGAGAGAGAGCGAGCATCCCCGAGTAAGGGAAATGGCGGGGGGTGAGGAGGAGGTTGAGGGAGAAGGGTTAGGGAGGGAGGTGGGCGTGTGAGGAGAGGGAAAGGGCAGGAAGGGGTAACGGACGGAGAGGAGGTCGAATTTGAGAGAGTGAAAGGAGAGGGAAGGCCTTTTAGAATGCGGAATGAGGAATGGTTGGTTGTAGCGTCTTTGGGGAGGAAGAGCGGCGAGGGCGAAGGGGTGAAGCGGGGAAATGGGTTCGAGAGGGTCGGGTGTTCCCTGAGAAGCGGCATTTTGGGGAGTTTTTGGGAGGCGGGGCTGTCCTGTAAGCTGCCTCGTGCGTGAGGGAGTGTGGAGTTTCTTTGGAAGAATGGTAGAGGAGGAAGAGGAAGAAGCGTGAGGAAAGGAGGGCAGGGGATGTCTTAAGGAGTTCGAAGGAAAAGGGGAGGTCAGAGGCCAGAAGAGGGAGAGTGAGAGGGGGGAAATGTTGGGGAGGCTTTGTTTTTGTGGAGGATCCTGGTGATTATCGCGGCGGGAGATGGCAAGAGGGGGCGGATGTGAGTGGCGATGGGGCTGTGCGTTGGAAGGGAAGGGACGCGAAGAGGAAGGTGGAAAAGTAAATGAGTCTGCTTCCATTCCTGTAGTGGTGTTGATTGCAACATTCTAAAAAAACCTGCGTCCCTTAAAGTGTAGATATATTTTTCCAATTTATAGGTCTACGTAACTTCTTCTTTCTAATTCTCATGCCCTTGGAGTCGTGGCGTCGAGATAGTCTTTGCACCTCTTAAGATCTTTACTAATTTCTCCATCTCACTCTCTCTCTCTTCATCTTCCGTCTACCCTTTCCACACTTTTCTGTTGTACACGCCCATGCCTCTCATGGCCTTTCCCTACTTCTCCTTCCATCTTGTTCAGCCTCCGGTACTTTCCTAGGGATATTTGTTGGCTCATTCTACTTACTATCTCAACTGCTTCATACGTACTTTCTTTGCATGCCATATTTTCCATGATGGGCTCATTTTGGAGTTTAACACTTATCCTTGATTTTATTCCCTGGTATCTTTTGGTCTACCATAATATTGCAAATAGATTTATTACCGCGAGGAAACTATTATATGCAACAGATACAAAAAATTGTCAACACCATCATAGCTAATTTGAAAGCTCAAATGGAACAGACTGCCAATACACCAAAGAGATAGTGGAAGTGGGTAAAAGGGAGGACACTCAGTGTCTGAGAAGGAGAATGCATTTTTAATAATAGCGGATAGGACGAGGGCAATTAAAGTTGGAAAACATTCATGAACGAAATTAACTTAGGGGTCACGGCATTCTTTTTATTTTAAGCACTGATAAACTCAGCTCACTATCATTGATAAAACTCAGCCTATTCACTTAAAAATTTTCTTGTGGTAACAAGATAAAAAAGTTTAGCGAAGCTGCTCTTACCCTTATAGTTATTTTTTTTATGCTCTCTAGATTTAATTTGCTCTGACGATGAAATGTCTTGAAGTCTGTCCCCTCCTAGCAATCATTAATATACATTTTATATGCTCTCCTTTGTTCATCGCATCAACCCATATTTTCACAATGCAATATGATAGTGCAAGGCGATTTGTAAGACAAAAAAAATTCTGTCCTAGGAAATGCTTTGATAGTGTTGTCAGTTGCCTCGACATAGTATCCTTTGGTACCTAGTTTTTACAATATATTTTACAAACTTTTCTAGGATATAATAGTTCAACTAAATGCCTTTTGTCTTCATTATATAATATTAACTATTATATATTAAATTTACTCTCTCTGAAATGCCTTTAAAGCCGTGTGTATTCCTAAAATAAACTATTGATAGCATCACAAGCTAAAAATATTAATCTGCCACAGTCGTTATGATACCTATTGGATATAATTTGTTATTTAATGTAAGGATTGGTATTTTTAGTCCTCTTTTTATCACTGCTAATAGGTAATAAGCTCACCTATAAGCACCGTATCACACCAAGAGACTTAAAATTTCTTTTGTCTTCTTTCTTAAATCTATATTTTTTCAGCTGTTCTTCCACCTAGTATTTCAGTTATGTCATTTATATCAAATCATTTTATCCCGAAATATGCCAATTCAATATATTTCTTCTCAAACATACACCTTTTCAATTGGATATTCAGTTATTCTGTAGACCTCATCATTTAACATTTTATCTGTCATTTGATTTTTTACTGTCCTTCTCCAACACCGTGTTTTGAAAATTGCTGCTTTTAATATGATTTACTTTTCCTAAAGCCAAAGTCTCTGATTTCCTGAGTCCCATGCTCAGTTAAATGTTTGGTCATTTTATTTTATTTGGTCAAAATTAGTTGGTCATTGAGTTGTGCTCTACCTAATCTTGTCAAAGGTGAAGTTACTCTGTCGTGAATTCATTCTCGTTTTGGGATATTCTAAGCTCGTTGTCAAAGTATCGTAAACAGCTTTTAGCATGATATTAAGTTTTCATTGAACACTCCACTGATCTGCCTTGCTACGATCGAAAATGCGGTACCAATGGCTAATTAAGCAGGAAAGTAAGCCGGTAGCATGCAAAGATATAATAAAATTTCACGTAAAATATACGTACTACTCTACTCTAACTAGACTCTACTCTAACTAACTCTACTCTAACTAGACTCTACTCTAACTAACTCTACTCTAACTAGACTCTACTCTAACTAACTCTAACGTTCTACTCTAAAAAGAAAGAATGCTGTGTTGTGACCTGTACGTCCCTGTACAAAATTTCATCATAATTTGACGCCGAGATATATTTTAATAAAAGGTACTAGAATATTTTTATGTATGCATATAAAATTTATAAATGTATAGTAAAAAATTAAAGGCATTAAAAAGATATTGTATTTTCACCTCAATTACGTCATTATGCGAAATATAATCATTGTATGACGTTGGGAAATTATTCAAACAATAATTGAAAAATTTGTGGACACGTTTGAACTATTGTGCGAACTTGTTGAGAGCATGGTAATGGAGTTCAGTCGGGGAAGACAGAGTAATAGCAACAATACCAGGAAGTTACTTCGTGGTCAGGATCATATATGCCTTTCTTCGGGCATTCTGTGTTGAAAAAACGTGTGACCGCCGTAGGAGCACTACAGAGGAGAAGATGAGGAAGAAAATGGGGAAAAGTTGGATGCTGAGAAGGGGTGTGGACGTTCTGAAGGTCTTGGAAGGGAGACGAGGGAGTTGAGCAGAAGAGGTGAGTGTCGGAGAGATCTTCGTAATCCGCATAGGGATTCTCCAGACCTCTATTCCCTTCCACTCCCAGGTTTGGCTTCCCATCCCCTGAACCCCTATTCCTCCACTGGACCCCTTCTCCCCCAGCCCTCCTTCCGCCGCTGCATTCTACCCTCCAAACTCCCCATTTGAGGACGGGCCGTTATGGAGGAGTATAAACTTCTCTCGAGGAATAATTATTACTTAATGGATGAGAGACCTTTTAGTCATCGTCTGCCGAAGGGTGGGCCCCATGGTTATTCTTTCGGTCTCTCTCTCTCTATCTCCCTCTCTCCCTCTCTCTCCACGAATTTCTTCCGCCGTCTCGTTATTCCTTTGGGGATTTAATAAGGAATATTTGTTTTCTTTCCCTCCCTCCATTCTCTTAAGTAGAGCGGAGTGGGGAAGAAGTCTGGAGTCTTCCCCTCCTTGTCTCCAACCTACTCTTTCTCTTTTCATTTTTTTTCATCCTCCTTATTGCTTTAATGTCATAATCATCTTCTTCGTCGTAGTCTTCTTCTTTTTGTGTAAGCTTGAATGATTTTTAATGAGGCTTTAGAAAAAAATGATCGGTTATCATCCCTATCTTTTTGTTCCGCCTCCATGATTTTTTTATTCAGAGTTCCTTAGTATCCATGTCTGTTATTCCTTTTTAATTCTTTAAGTCGTCAATTTAAACTTCTTGGAAGAAAATAACTATTTTTATGTCCTTTTCTGTGAATGGTTCAATTGATTGCCGAATGTTTTAACTAACAAAGCTTCATCAAACTGAAACGTCGAAATATTTTCAGCGTAACAAGGATTCTTATGTCTCCTTTTGAGATGCGGAAAAAAGGAAATTGGATCCTGGAATTTATCATTGGTTCTTACATCATAACCAGCTGAATGGGTGCTAAAATTGCACCAATTAAGCTGGCCTAAGAGTGAGCACAGTTATTTCAAATAACATGACATTTTTAAATGTTTTATTTTTGATCGTCTCCATTTTTCTTATATTGGAGTTTCGAATATAAACTTTTTTGAGTACCATGACTGCATTATCTGGGATGGTAATTACAGCGCAAATGAGAATGCCATATTCGTAATTTTTCTTCGTCACGTATTTACGTCATCTTGTAGAAAATATCTGCCAGTCTTTCTTTAAGGCCCTCAATATCCTGAAACATTCCTGATTCCCGTAATTTTGAGTTGTAAAACGTGAAATTATTTGAAAATAGGGGTGCAGTTGTTACCGTCTCAGAAATTATGCGTTGATAAAATCTTTAATTTCATGCGCTTATATTTTCGAACTATTCTCTGACTATTGTCATCCCATTTAAGTCATTTAAGCTATGTGCTTGGAAATAGTGACCGCATTCTTTGGAAGTATAATCCTCAAGAAATGATAATCCTAATATGTTATGATCCACGAAAAGTTTCATGTAAGGCAAAATTTCAAAACCATTCTGCTTGTGAGAGTTATCGACTAAAGTCATTTAAGCCATGTACTGGGAAATATTTTCTACTATCTTGGTAAAATTAATCCATTTGTGCCATACCGACCACTATATGAAAGTATGGTGAGGGTGAATAAAGGGTATATGATGAAGTGAATACGATGAACCTTTCAAGCATAGCTTGCCATGTTTAAATAGCTCCAAAGTTTGACGTTCAACGTGCCAGCGGCATAAAAGAAGCTCTTCTTAATATCACTGGACTGTGTTTGATCTTTCATCTCCTAAGGCAATTTAACAAGTGGTAGGCTGAAAAAAAATATAAACATAATAATGCAGTTATTAATCGATAAATGTCTCACGGATAGTTCTTAAATATATGTTTACGCTCTTTATGATACGTTTTTTTGATGGGCTTGAAGAATCAATATTTTTAACGTTAGCTACAAAAATATTTCATTGAATTGGTCTTTACTACTTATAAATTAAATTAATAGTATTCATGAAAATCAATTACAAACATTGAACTTCCTGGATACTACATTAGGATACCATTCAAAGAGGATGGAATATAACATATATATTTTATGTTGTGAGCATTGTTTATCTTAACAGCACGTATGAGTGAGCATATCAAAACAAAAGTTCTGGAATTAGGAACATTCATATACCAAAAATTAGAGCGAAAACCTGAAATCGGCATAACCAACGTTCAGAATAAATCCTTAGTTTTCCAATTAAGAGAATTTATTGAAGAATTTTTTCCATCTATTAAAAAGGGCATGGATCAGGAAAACACATAAGTAGATAGATTCATGTTAATGTGGGGTTTATTAAAGTGTATATAGATATGAGTTTCCGTTGTGAATATTTGATGAGGCACATGTAGGCGTTCATAATTCGGCGGGTCTATGGATATTAAATTTCTATCATTTCCTCCACTCTTTTTACAAGTCCGTCCGAAGTTAGTCCGTCCATTCAAAGTCCGAAGCAAAAGTGAGTTTGGTAATTAATTACTCGGTAGTTGGAGCCACTTCGAAAAATAGATATTGATACTTTTACTCCTAATAGAGAACACAACAAAACAATTTATCGGGACTAGGAACTCCTACAACGTATATTATGACCAAAACACTTCAGAGATTACAAAAATTGAGGATTATTGAGAAGATATATGGCCCGAAGGAAAAGAAGGGCAGTTAAGTAAATGGACATTAAGACAGTGTGTCTAATGCAATAAAATGAGAAGAAAGTTATATCTCCATATTTTTACGGTATGTTTTCATAATACGCCTGAAAATGTGCTGATTAAGTAACTAGATTAAAAACATTTGAAGTTGAAATGGTATAAATGAACAAGCATTAAATATTAGCGGTTACATTACTGAAACTAGTTATCTACAGAAATCAGCACAATATGGGTCCAAACAAATACTGAAGGAGCTCTTTAGGCCTCCTTTGCGTTATTTAGTTCATTAGGAAAAATTGTATTCAAGGTTAAATTTCAACTACTGGAGGTTATTTTGAATTTACGATTTTAGGCATTAAGAAAGTGTACGAAAACAGGTGTCATTCCTTTAAATAAAAAAAATCATTATCATCTCGTAAATGTCGATTTATGCTGAACAATTTCTAATGGTTTGTCCTATTATTTGCATAAAAACAATTTTTAGTTGAACTATTTTTTACCATGAAGTGCACTGTAATTTTCTGTATGCCTCTGCGGTATTTTCTGAGTAGTCTGGTCACCATGTAATTTAGCCCATCATTTATTATTTGTAATTTCTCTAGGCTGACTGAAGATGAATTGGACGGCTTTTTGACTTCGAAACTTTCATTTTTTACGTGATAGATATGAAAAAAAATCGAATTACTCGCTCCCTATCACTGACAAACGTTTTAATTTCACAGGGATCCCGTCTTTAGGTGGGTTGGGTAGTGGAGGGAACCGTGGAAATGAAGGCAGCTAAACGCCAATATTTAATTTCATTTCTTTGCCTTGGAAGGAATTAATACTAGACGTTTAACTCTTTTAAGTCCGGAGAGAGAGAGCAGACAAGGGAAGGAGCGGAAGCCATTCTCTCGGAATGGTTGGAGGGTGTGGGGGGAGGCGGGAAGACCTGCTCGCGGGGGCGGCGGGAGTGGTAGGAGGAGAGAAGTGGACGAAATCACTCAACCTCCGTGATGATGAAAAAAAGTAGGGTAGCGGGAGGCCGAGGAGAAGGAACGGCAAAAAAAAGAGAAGGGTAAGGAGAAATAAGGAGCGAGAAGAAAAGTTTTTGGGGTTCGGCGGAAGAAAACACATCGTCCATGGTTATAAATTTCCCCCGCTTGCAAAAAGCAAGCAAGATTCCCATGATTAAATCCGTTTTTTTCCTCGCCAAGTTTCAAAGCCCCGCTCCTCCTCTCGCCCACGCACATACATATAACAGGCCTCGATTTCTTTCGCCTCTTCCAACAACTCGCCGTCAGAATGGGACGAAGGAGGGGCGGGTAGGAGAAGGGGATCCTCCCCGCCCCTCACTTGCCCCGCCAGAAAACCGCCCTCCGCGGCGAAGTGCACCACTGACTGGGGAGGGAGTCAGAATACGAGGATGGATACGTTAAGTCCCAGGGATCCCAGAGAGAGGGAGGCGGCGAAGCGAAGGGAGTCCGCCAAGGCGAAGAAGGAAGGGGAGGGGAGTAGCTTTCCCTCTTTCTTTCGCTCCTCCTTGACAGATGGATTAGAAGACGGGAAGGGTTGAAGAGGAAGGGCCGGGCTAAGATGAAGAACAAGGGAGTCGAGATTGCGCCGCTGGATGATCGTGACGTGATGGAGGTCGGGAGACTTGCGGTGCGGAAGGTGAGATTTTGCCAATGTTCCATCTCCAGCCTCAGATCTATTCCTGGAATATATGGGGTTGCAGAATATAAGCGCAGGAGGTGATGCCTATGAGATTTCTCAAGGTTGGTGCCACGGTATTCGCGTCCACAGTCACGATGTGAATGCAAGCCAATGCAACGGTGTGAGGTACGGAAAAAAATTCACACTGGGCAAGACATTTAATCGAAGCAAATGTCATTAGAAATATGTTATACGCATTTTCTCCTTCTTTCTAAATGTCTTAGACTGAAAGCCAGTAGCGGTCCTCTCTAGTCCTATTCCTTCCATCTCTTGTTGGGACAAGGATCTTTTTTCTCCGTATTTCCATTTTGTTCCATTATTCTCTCTTCATGCTATCTACCTTTAAAGAGTACTCTTTGTCTATTACTGTAGTCTCGTATCATTTCGTTTAACTTTTTCACGCCGAGTTCTCGCCATATATCTTGCCTTTTTAATGCATATTTAACTCATTAAAATTTTGTTTCAGAAGCATCTAATATTTGTGGATTTGCTTTTGTACATGTCCAGTTATCGCTACATTTTCCACATGGAATTGCCATTGTTTAACAAAATTAAATTAACGTGTCTTCCTGTGCTTCATTTTAACATACCTTAATTTTTCTAAATTTTTTAAAAAGTATGAATGATCAAATAGAATTATGATTTTTCGAATTTTCGGGTTTCCAATAAGTCAACAATATTGTTAATGGAACAAGAAAATTTCATACCTGACAAACAAAATTCATCCTACTTACTTCAAATTTTTACCTACACTATAAGCACGACCGATAATGTGGATAACAAACATGATGAGATAAATAATAAGTTAGTATTTTAGCGAGTAACGTATTGCAAAACTTACACGTAACACACATGATGTGATACCAATGTCTAATTATTACAAATGTGCGGGTGCCTGAATAATGAGGTTTGCTGACATATTAAGAGTGAGATATAGAGATTAATATTCAGAAATCATAAGTCACAAATACCTAATAATGTCAACCTTCGGAGAAAAATATTGCTTAAGATGATTTTTATTGTACCTTTATTTACTTCTAGTGCTTCCCAGAAAAATCATTACTGGTCGTTCAATCCTAAAATTGTTTGACTGCAGCCCTCCACCCTTCCCTTTCTAATGCTACGTCTCTTAACTCATGGTGTCTCTTCCTATGTACTTTCCTCCCTATTTTGACCATGAACTTATTCCCGGGTCTCTCTTTGGGGACTTTTCCCCAATTCTACCTTCCATTCTGTTCTTCACGAACCCATTGTGTCTTAGGGTGTGTCCAATCCATTTTATTCTTCTTTCCTGTATGGTCCTTTCCTCTTCTACTCCTCTCTATATTCATCATTTACTATTTTTCCTATCATCTATATCTTCAGAGTTTTCCTCCAGAGCCAGGTTTTGAAGGCTTCTAGTCTTTCATGTTCAGCTTTTCCAAAGATTAATGCTTCCGATTCATAGATTGCCATACTGCACGTGAATGTTTTCACATATTGTTTTTTGGTTTGTTGTTCTATCTTCTTTGAGCAGAGCCGGTGTCTTTTTACCTGAACACCTGAACACATTCTTAGCCATTCTTTGCTTGTTGCCCGTTTTTTTTCTTTCATCCCTCGTGATGGTACTTCCGAGATAGGTGAACGAATCTACTTGCTTTAATTTCTCTCCTCGCAGTGTGATTTCTGTATTCAGCGTCTCTCTTCCGCATACTAGAACTTTAGTCTTCATCTTAGTTTCATGTTGTATTCTTTGGGAACTTGGTTCATTACGTTTAGTCACGTTTTATAACCGTCACTAAATCAGCTATGACTACGATATTGTTCGTGAAGTGGAGCCTGTATATTTCTTCTCCGTTTAGCTTTATTCCACTCAGTCCAACTTCTTGTGCTTTTCTTATGGCCTCCTCCAAGTACATGTTGAACAGTGCTGGTGAGAGGTTGCATCATTGTCATACTTCTTGGATAATTCTAGCTTCTATCTGACTCTACTCAACATTGAATCCTTCTTCATATACACGAGTACGACATTACAATGGCTTGTTCACATGTATTGTGTTCTCTACCATCACTCTAAGGCTGAGTATGGCCTCCCTTATACCCCTGTTCTTCTTCAATCCAAACTGGTTTTCCAAGAGGTTTTCTGCAATTTTTTCGGTTCTCCGGCTTATTATTCGAGTGTGTATTTTATATGCATGTGATACTAGGCTCAAGGTTCGGTGCTCCACACATCTATCAGTCATTGTCTTCTTCGTTATCGAAATCATTTTGCTCCTTTGAAAGTCCGTGTTCTGCTTTGGTAGCTAATTTTGATTACCAAGCACTGGTAATCCTTGGTTTTACTTGCAAGCGATTGATTATTTCTCCGTTGATATTGTCTATTTCTGATGCTTTTGCTTTCTTGAGATCTTCTACTGCTCTATGGAATTCAGTCCTCAGTATGAGTGGGCTCCGGTCTTCCTCAGCAACCTAGCTTTTGTTATTCATGATGTTTTCTTGCAGCAGCGTTGGCCCTTGGTTAAATTCTTCGATGTATTGCCTTCACCTATTCCCAATGTCTTCATCCTCCATCAATCCCTGATGTTGTTGCATGTCCTTTTTATTCTTTTCAAAGTTTTTCTTTACTAGCTTGAATGCTATTTCGGTGTTTCTCTTCTTCATGTTTTTGTTGTCTTCTTCGCAGCAGCTTTCGATCCAACCCTCCTTTCTTGCAAATAACAGTTTATAATGACAGTTTCATAACCTCGGAAAAAAAGATCTCTCGTTTCCTATTTCCTATCACTAAATACCCGACCATATGGTGTAATTCGTGCCACCCTAAGAGCATGTGCTTTTCAATGAAAATGGAATGGAACTGGAAAGAAGAATAGACAGGTGAAAAGCACGGAAATGAATACTTACAAGAATTCCTAGCTTAATACGTGAGAGCTCGCGAAATGCAACAAAATGTGTAGCACTAGTCGCCTTTAAACTTTTACATAATATTACAATATATCTTGATAACTGTCTGTTAAGCCCTCCATCGTTATTTAGTCAACAGTGTTTTCCCTTTTATAAGTTAATCTTAGGGATTTTTCATGTATCTACCCGCTCTCTACTTTATTAATCTACTCTCTACGAAGGATATGCGACCTAAATATAATGTCAAATTTAATGTCAAATAGTGATATAGTATGAATGTAACTATTTACGTCACAACTAATGTATATCATCTTCGTAATATTCTAATGTCACTCCAGTGCGATATTCAAATCCTTATGCTGTGTACTCCAGATTTTTATCTAAGCATTACTGTCATGACGCCCATGTTTGTTTTTGCTATTATATTGGGTATCTTTTAAATGCTATTAGTCTGTTTTAATGCCTTCTGTATGTCCCATTTCTCTTATATAGGTCATGTAAAGAACCAACTTGGACAACAACTTTGGTTAAAAATGCGAGAGCGGCAAAACCTGTTTTCCTTCCCTCTACCATTATTTTCCTTAACAAATCACCATGGAGACCAGATCGTGCGGGTCCATGAAAACGCGAGATTTGCGATGACCGCTCCAAAGCCGAGCAGCTACCGAAACCATTATTTTATTAAGCTCTCATTTTCATGCGCTGAAACCGAAGATCACGAAGTTAAGTGATTGGAAGAGAAGTTTAGAGCAAACGGAGCACTATCTAGTAGCCTTCTCTCTCCAGTGTGACGTAATTTTTGCCCACAATGTATTCATAATTTGCTCATAAGTTACCTCAATGATCAAAAACTCTTTTCATATCAAATACCACAGCTATTAATTGTCTCATATCCGCTAACACGTACCCAAAACATTTAAGTATTTAAAAAAGATGGTGTCTAGCGTTGAAGGAGACCGGGTTTGTTGAAAAAGTTCTTGACCCAACCTATTTTCAAAATTAGATATCCCTCTCAAATTAATATAAATGCCAAAGTATAAAAGAACGCTTCGTTTCCATGAAACTTTTTCCTTGATTACAAGTATTATACATCCGGAATAATATCCAAATATTGCAGTTTTGTTACCCTTGAGTATGTGAATTTTGCAGCAATTGTGGCGAAAATTTGCTAACATGATTGAACTGTGCCCTGAATCAAAATTGTAATGGTTGAATTGCTGTACGATGTTTTGTTGATTAAACCTTGTCTTGTGTTTCTTAGCATGAATCGGGAATTTTGATGGATACTTTTCCTTATAGTGGCTACATGGAGGCTGATTTAAAGAGATTGATTCCATTCAAACAGGCTACGGTATGGTTCACAAGCAATTACATTCAAAAATCATCATCCAGAGTATATACCCATCTCATTTATCACCCCCAAAGTGGTAAGTTAGAATACATGTCACATTTTATTCAGATTTTAGCCTATATATATATATATATATATATATATATATATATATATATATATATATATATAGGTTTGTGTGTTTCTTGTTTGTGTCAAAATACGGACTATGATGGCAAAATTCAAACTTGAATGAACAGCTTAAAGGAATGTATTGAATTCTATAATTTTTCTGACCATCCTATTTCCTTTGAATAAATTGTTCTTTAATTGTCCTTACTTTCGGAATTGAAGTTTATATTACAAATATGATTTTTGTCATGCATTTAGAAAAAAATCAATTTCCAGGTAATTGGATACTTTCTAAAATATAAATAGAATCCTTGCTTTATTAAAAACTAACTTTGGTGTTATCTACTTCTATGATCATATCGAGTTTGGCATGCGGAAAATGTAAGTCAATGCTAAGAAGCAGGAATATATGTTACTTTCGCACATAGTGTTTCCTGTACCATAGGGTATTCTAGGGGTTTATTCTTTGAATTTAACCTAAAAAGTAGCTAAATTAGATCTTATTTTATCAATACCAAGTTGGGAGAGATTTTTTTATCCACTTACTAAAATGTACAATGCGCTGGTTTAAAGTATGCAAAATGGAAAAGCATGCACAGATAAATTCTTATGTCATTATAAATGCTTATAGTGTATTTTCTTTGGAAATCGTTAGGTAAAGAATGGATGGAATAATCAATATTTTATCTGAAAAAATCAAAACTAACAATATTTCTCCATCATTTTACTCTTTATTCATTGGAGTTATATTTTTGAATCACAGCCCAAAAATTTGAAGGCATAGGTAGGAAATCAATTTCCTTAACACTTTTAGATCTAGTGTATTATTTTTTGCCAAAGATAAGCTTACTCTTTTTACTGTTTTTCAGAAATTTTGCAAATTTTGCCCCGTAAATCATACTGTACGTTTTGTGGCCTTTATGTTTATAACTTCGAGTTTATATTTTAGTACCTACGTCATGGTTAAATAATTCCTCAAATAGGTGTTAACTTTTTAAATTTGATCATCCATTGAATTGCATACCAAATTTCTGTTATTATTTAAAATACTTTTATATTATGCTGTGAGCAGTTCTCGGTAGATTATCAGCAGCGTTATCTTACGCCCGTAGCCTTCAAAGTGTAACATCCGCATTATTTGAGTAGTCCTATGCTATTTATGCTGAATATCGATAACTATCACCATTCCAGCTCGATAGGGTTGCATTTAACCCAAACTATATAATTCACTCTATAACCGCAGCCAATCCTATGTGAATGCATGTCAATTCTTAATCTCCTATATGGCTGAGGTACTTATTGTACAGAGAAGCCTTCTGAAAGACCCTGGTAATAGAGAATGTTGACCGCTATTTACAACCCTCTCATCCCTGTTATGCCCGAGATACCCAAATATACTCCTGGATCCGCACTAAGGCGACATTTTTTATTCTGAATCGCTTTGCTGGGGTAAGTCACCAAAGTTATTCCAACTGAATTGAACCGAAGGTTTTGTACGGTCGCTGGGCGCCTTTCATCCCCCGCCCAATCTTCTATTGTACCCGAACCGAGGCGTGAAAACGTAGGATGTGTGGAAGAGAGTGGGGGAAGGAGGGGAATGGGCAGGCGATATGAAAAGCGAAACCGGAAGGGGACGCAAAGGGGAGGGAATCAATGACGGCTCCCTAAGCGCACGCGGAATAACAATAAATGGAGTTGTGAAGGTGGAGAGGACAGGACGGGAGGGATGGAGGAGAGGAGGAATGGGAGAGCTGGAGGAGGGTGGGAGGAAGAGGGTTCGGGAGTAGGAAGAGGCCGAGGAGAACATCCTAAAGAGGAGACCGTGCGCTGCGTTCAAGTGGGAACGGCGTGATAGAGTCAGGTAAAGGGAGGAGAAATCGGTCGTGGGTGGAAGGAAAGTGTTATAAGAGATTCTATGCTTATGACGATACAGTTGACCAGCGGTTATTCGAGTCACAACTATTCGAGGTACATATATGAGGCGTAAGAAAGGCGGAAGGCGTATGCCTTTTTGTTGGAATGTAGTGCCGAGAAATAGATTTTGTGATATCTTGCACTACTTGAGATTTGATGAAAAGACCGACCTCGTTTGCTGACCGATAAGTTTGCTCTGTTTTCAGTCGTGTGGTATAGGTTTGTTGAATATTGTATAGCTTTCTACAGGCCAGGTACAAATAAAACGTGTGGTAAGCAGATTTTTCCCAGCAAAGCAAAATGCCCATTTACACAATTTATGGCAAACAAACTGGATAAACTCGGGCAAAAATTTTAGCTGGCTGTAGGAAAAGACAGCAAATACGCTGTGAATTGTTTTTCGTACACAGGAAAAGATTCTTCTTGTTCGTAGGATGATCGTCTCGCTGATTATGTAGTGATTAAGTTCGTGTCCTTATTTATTAAAGGCCGCAGCTTCACAACATACAATTTTTTTTACGTCTGTTGCTCTAGCAAAATAACCAAGGGAAGTATGCTGGGAGTAGCTTGTTATATGCAGTGAATAAGCCAAGAAATTAACTCCAAAAGAGATCAAGGGTATGAAAGAAAATTTATATTCCACGAACGTCTTCAAAAATTTTGAAAATGATGTACACTGACTGTATATCAGGGAAAATTGAATAAAAACATTCTGATCTCAAGCACGCTTCATTAGAATATAGATGTTGCCAATATTTCAAAGAAAACTCCAGACTGTCAAGGCTTATTATGAAACCAAGTATGAAGTTGACATAGTGGATCAGATGGTCAAAAAAATACACTGTAAGAACAAGCACTAGGCTTTGGTCATTGCATTCATTTCAAAACACACTAGACTTGGCAGCTATTAACTCCTAGGTATTTTATGAAGATCTTTCGAACCCCTCAAAAAATGTCGCGAAGGAAATTCATGCTAAGGTTATAGGAGGAGCTTGCACGGCCATACATGTTGCTAGGCGGCTGGCCCTGCCTTCAGAAAACATTCCGACCAGCACTGTAACTGACATTGCGCATAAGAAATGTTGCCAAATTAAAAAAGAATGTAAAATAAATAGGTTAGGCATATGTATTTCATACAAAAAAACAATTTGTGGCAAATGCACCGCCCATAGTATCACTGTCTACACATGTAAAAATGTTCAACTTAATGCTATTTTATTTGTTTATAACTGTTTATAACTATAGAGTTTACATTAAAAATTTTACTTATTTGACAATTTTGCAAGTCTTTATCCTAATGTTGCCCTAGATGTAAACTCCCTAGCATACAAGGTAAAAACAGAATGTTTCCCTAACCAGATAATTATAATTTGTAATAGTTTTTCTTGATTATCTGATTGCTGAAGCCTTATTTTTGAAAAAGAATCAATGAGCTGATATTCATAAAATTGTTCTTGATTGCAATTTCTTTGCTAAAAGTCCTTATTTCCGTCAAGAAACCAGGAAAACTTGTACAATTGCATTGTTACAATGTACTTAAACTGGAAATTTTAAACATAAATGTCCTATACGATGTCAAAGTCAATCTCCGAACACGAAAGAACGGTGTGATAAATGTTTAATAGCAAAAAATGGGAGAAAACTACAATAATTCCCAACTCAATACGGAGGAAGTCAAAACGACTACCTTGGGCATTTTAGGTTGGTAAAAAGTCCGGGCATTCTAGTGTTTAGCCCAGAAACATTGAATGTGATGAGGAAAGAGGTATTGCACATAAATAAATTTTTTTCAATGATACATTTTTCTCAAGTTTAGGATTGCATTAGCCTTTTATGCGATTTTGATACCGTTTTTTTTTTTTTAGTTCTTTTGAACTTTTGGTTGCCTCAAGTATTAATGCAGCCCAATTTGACACATCGTCAAGATTGCTTCCAAATGACAATTCTGGACGGTGTTTGCATCAATTACTCAATAATCTATAGTGACTCACATGAACGCAGCTTGAGTTTGTAGAAATAGACGTTATTAATGGATAGTAGAAGTCATTTATTTGTCGCGGCTAACTTATTTTTAATTTGGAAGGAAAGTTAGACAGCAGTGAGTTATTTTCGACTAATGCTTTCTAGTATTGGAAATAGCCTTTTAAGCAGGGCAGGTGATTTTATTGGCAGAAAGTTTTAGCAATATTCCTTGTGTAATTAAAGTTGCTGGGGTGAAGGAAACAATTACATTTTAACTATTGTAGATTAGAGAGAAAATTGTACCGAGCAAAACGCATATGATTCTGCCAAATGAAAAGAAAGACATATCTTTCTATCTTCAAAGGTTTCATTGCAGCTCCTAAAATGACCCACCGATTTATTAAATAATGTAACTCATTATTTTCTTTTTCGCGGACAATTTTACATGTTTTAACGCCATTAATTGTCAGCCAAAGTTGCTTTGGAGTAAGTTTCTAATACAAACAAATTTTTAAACTAAAGCATGTGTAATTAAAATGAAATAGGTAGGAGGCAATCAAGTATTGAGAATTCCATTTTATGAAAGATGTCCCAACGGTAGCAGTTCCTAATTAATTTTCCCCGCAGCAGTTTTCAACTGTGGTTTTTGCAGCCATGATGAATCGATTTTTGTGATATTCGGTAGAGTCAGCGTGCAGAGCATTATAATCCGAGCCTTCGCGAGCGTTGCCTGGAGTGCCATCGGAAACAAAAGAGCCACGTGGAAGAGATGGCTGCTCACGTTGAGGTCGCCAGATTGTTCGATAAAGGAAAGCGGTTGCCCTCCCGGATTAAACTCGAGTGAAGAAATAAGCGAGTGGAGGGGAAAGCAGTGGTTATGTGCGGCCAAGGCCAAGGACAGGGCGAGCTCATCTGGCTGGATAAAAAAATACCCATACGAACTTGGTCTCTGTTAAAAAAATTCTGATGCTGGCCCTATCCTCCCAGTATTGGAAGAGAATAAACAAGAAATAATGTGAACATGGGCAACTGGAATATTCGGTCGCAATCCATAAACTCGGTTGAAATCGCATCCAAATGGCATCTAACAAGGAATTTATAGACAAATAATCACAACATTTCAAGACGAACTATATAGCTGGGACAACATAATAAGAATTGAATAAAAAGTAGAATAAAAAAAGATCAGCATAATAATTGAACCGGTAGAGTCAAATTCAATACCGATTTCCAATACGCTGGTATGTAAGAACCTCACTAATGGGACACACTTTATCCGTTTAGCATATTTTATTTAAGGAGGGGAATCCTATCTTCCAAGAAAATATTTACGCTTGATTACAGTATTTCTGCAGAGTGTGTCTAATTAACTTTCATATTACTTCAGATATATTATTCACCCGAACAAATTCATAAATCTGACTTGTAAAGTTAAATGACTAGAGAAGGTTTAATGAGTGTGGTGCTCTGTGAGTACCCATGGTCTATATAGACTCTTGCTTTTTGAATAGTTACCCATCACTCCCGGTTTTATTATTAGAATACACAGGGCACGAATTAACCCTTGGGTATCTGTTTATATATTGCTTATGATGTTGTTATCGCTAAGTGTTTTTTTTTTGTGCGAGTAAAGAGTAGGTTTCATCCAATTTTTCGGAAATGACTACATTACGACAGTATTATTGCAAAATGCGTAATCTTTCTTCTAGGTTGCTAGGAGAGAGTGAAAGAGAAATTAAAAATGCCAACAAATTATTTACAATATTTATCCGCTTTACACTCTGAGGCTTCCATTCGTAGATTTCTATTGGATATCTAAATGAAAATTAATTTCAATAATGGCTTTTTTAAATGTTCTTATTTAGTTATAATCCGAATTTATCGCAAAAAATATTTAAGGATTTGTGATCTTTCTCATCAAGTTCAATTTTATTTGCATGCTATGATATATGCATGGCTATCAAACAAGACTTTAATTCCTGCACATTTTCTTTTCCAACTTCTTCACTAGACTATTTTCCACGTTTCCTATTGCCACGTAAGGCATTCTAAGACACGGAAAGGCGTTAGAGACGTTGAAAGATGAAAGTTGAAGAAACGGATTCATTATATACAAAAACATTTCAGCTATAAATTGCATTGATCTTGTTCTCCAAATATTTTTTACTAACTCCAATTTTCATGTAACCATTATCTTTCACATATCAGCAGAAATATTAATACTTTTACATTGAAAGCTAAAATTAACATTTAAATGTATATTTTATCATATTGTACTCATATCAGACGAGGATGAAGATTTAAAAAGGTAGCTATGATTGCCTGTAAGCATTACCATCCTTTTTTGTGGTCATTCCGTATCCCCCATCAGGTTTCCTTTCTCTTGCCTCCATAATTCCCTCCATCTCTCTTTACCTACTGTCCCTGTAGGTTGTGTGAGCGTAACAGAGATATTCACTGCAAGACACTGTATTCTCCACACACACCAAGCTCATCACCTCCCAAAGCTCCGTCATATCCGATTTAAGAATTCTCAAGATAAAAATTTTCCGGTAAATTCACGCGGGACACGGTCATTTTGAGCTGTTTAGTTGGAATGATGCTGAAAAACACAAAGACAAATGGAATACAACGGTCTCTTCCTCAACGAGTGAGAGAAATTGAATCGCTGAAAGAACTTATCCACTTTTAACTTTTTCCTCGATCTTGTTAACGTTTTTCCAGCCCTCATTAAAAATGTGGAACACCCAATTTTAGATGTCTTTTGAAGTCATTGCTTGCTTTTTTTAGTTAAGCTATGCTCCATTTTGTATATAGTACACTCCATAGTTTAATTACAGGCAGTTGAATAACTCTTTGCGGAAGAAATTACAAAACTGTGTTCTTCACTGCTAGGTCCTCCAAACAATAGAACAAAAGTACAGCAGTCCGGTTTATATTTTCATTTACAAGTCTTGTTAAATCGAATAACAAACGGAAAAGACTGCAACCGTTGCCGTAAGGCAAACTCTCACTGAGATTCCACTGAGAAATCTTGGTCAAGGTGAATAAATTTTTTGCCGACAACCACCCTAAATTTTAATGCATAAAGTGAAGATTATATATTATATATGAAGAGTAATTTGTAATTTAATCACGAGTGCAGTTACATGTATAGAGATATTGAGGTGTTATTAAAAGATTATTATCCATTCTCAACTAAATGAACAATTATTCCTGAATTGAATATTTTGGTTAAAAATTGCATCGAATATATATGTTTATAACTGCCCGGATTTTTATGTTTCATATCTTTTCCTATCATGTAAATGTATTGTATCATGTATTTTATTCCATGCTACAATAGGTTTGTAGCATTGAAGGTAATCATCGAACTACTGAATAGCCTCTCACATCTGTAACCGTCACATTGCACTTTGGTCGTGTGAAATACTCGGCATCGTATATTGTAAAATGATTCATCCTATGTTTATGGATAAGAAAATTAAGATTAAGAATATAACAGAAATCATAATTTTAGTTTCCATATAATATCAATCAATAGATTGGGAATATTTTTAATGATTCTGGCATCTTGCTAGGAATATGATCTTGTTAACACCGTGTAGTTCTTTTTATTGGTCATAGACGAAACAGCCCAGCCGATGACAGTCCAGGATTCTTAAAGGTTTTTTATGGATTTGAATTTTTTCCAAGAATTATTAGCATAAGATAAAAGAGGGCCAAAGTACAAAACAATAGAAAAATACGTTCTGGGATATTAGTATTAAATGTCAAATTTTGTATTGGATTCAAAGCAATTCCATTAGCATACAAATGTGCACCTGTTGGTTCCTTCAAAGTAGTACATATTTCAAAAATCATTAACGAGTAAACTAGGTATTCCAATCAATCACAGTGAAAAATTTTCCAGACTGTGTGAATATTGACGATAAAATTTAGAATATTTTTAAATTCTCAATAAGCTGCTCGGAAAAATTTTCTTGCAATATTTTTGTCATGTAATCATTCCTTTTTTTCTAAAATCAATACAGCACTAAGTGCTGAAGTACTCTCTTTAACAAATACCCTCTTATATTTTAAGAATAAACGCGAACATATTGCAATGAGTTGAAATTAATTTAGCATATTTCCAACTACTTTGCTTTAACGAAACGAATCTTAAACCGACTTAGATTTCACCCTGCCATTTTAAGCGAACAAATATGATTCCGCCCGATTTCATAAAAGAGGAAAATCAATATTTGTATGCTATGTTGACGAATTTAAATTTGAAAATTCATTAAATTCCACTGCCGAAGTTTATAAATGAAGTATTGCACAATATGGGTAATCTCTGAGCCTGATTATTGGAAACCAAAATTCAGGCCTCGGCGGCCCCATGACATACCACAAAAAACTTAGTTTGACATTATAATAAAGAGTTGCCTCTTTGAAAACAGAGAGGATTGTATTTTATAATATATTCACGTATTGAACGTAAAATTTTACAACAAATAATTTAGTATACTTATAATTCTCCGTTTATCTAGTATTTATTCGAGACTTGTCGGGTGTATTTTCTTGGTTTAAAATGCCTTTCCTATTGTTACTTTAAATTTTAACTTTCAATGATAAAATATGTATCGCTCATTTTATTGTAATACGCATAATTCTCTGGAAAAATTATTGAATATCAAAGGTGATAGCAACAGTGATGAGCAGGTACTTTGCTTCGCAAAATTTAATAAAAACTCATTTTTTTGCCAATTGCGATTAAAGATTTATACTCATTTTCGGTATGACGGTTGATGAAAACGCATTCTTTCAATTTTTGTAGAAGCTAGAACTATAAAAATTCATGAGACTGTTGTCATAAAATCGATAGATTTTTTTGTAAGTGTTGTATGATTAATGCAAAAAAATTGCAAGGATCGAGCTACGGAAAGACGTTTCTCGGTACATTTTTAAAAATCAATTTGCTCTTGGAAGAAGTGGTTCTCGCCAGCGCATCCAAGCTGACTTCTTCGTTTTCTTGGTCGTCTTCATTTCCCCATGACCTACATCTTCCCCACAATCCATGGCCATCTTAACCACCTTATACTCTACTATTGGTCGCACGTTGCTCCCTTCATCTTCTCAATCCCTAGTTCGTAGTGTATTCATTTTCCTGTGCATGCAATGATTTCCACCTGTCTCGTTTCAAATCATCTTCGCCTTTTTTTAATCCATCCGTTCATTTGACTATAAGCTAACACTAACATAAGAATTGAGAAATCTATCTAATACTTTTACCCTTGGAAGACCGCAGAGATAAATCCCTTTGCTTTATGGCGAAAAAGGTCTGAGGAGAATGGATATAAAACTTATGCTATGAGCGGAAGACAGCAATATCTCTCCGTGAATAGTTGAAGCTGCTTACTTATCTGAAATTGATTAATTATAAGATCGTAAATACCAAGGCCTTGTCATTGGAAGTAAAGACAATAGAAAAGCATAATATAAGAGGATAAATATACTGTGTATGGAGGTGAATAATATTTAGATTTGATGCTGACAGTACTAGAGACAGAGAGAGGCTGTAGAAAAGAATGAAGTTACCCCAGAGTTACACTTATGTGGAGGAGTGGCGACCCTTAATTATCTAAATAGAGTAAGCTGTCACACGTACTGAGCCAAACAAATTTGAATGAACACGAGTAATACGCGTAATATATTTAGATCATCTGGATGTGATTTAATGCGGTTGTAACGCGGAAAAAGTAAACGTAAAAGATAGGTAGGTATTCGTTGAGGATCTGATATTTTACCCATGATAAACCTACAATTTTCAATGAAAAAAAATAAATGAAATAGATAGAAAATTTTAATGTTGGAATTCAGGAGGTTAAAAACAGACCCTGAAACTTAGCTAAAATATAACTAGTAAATTTGACAAAACAGGACGGAGATTTGACAATTTTACTGATTTTTAGAGACAAAACTATGAGGAATTACCATTTTAGAATAATCATAAATCAGATCTAAGAAAATAAGAAGTTGTTTTGTGACAGGAAATCAGGTGAATATGAAGTGATCGTAATGGTTAAATTCATCGATATCTTTAAATATTGCATAACCTTTTGGCATTGCGTTTTACACTCAAACTGGATAAACTGTCGATTACCTTGTATTTTTCTCGAAGTTTCACCCCAAAACTTTCTTTCTGGTATTGATTTCCAGTAGATTGGTTCCGCCAAGAAAGGACATACATTTTATTTTAGCCATATTCTCCATACTTATATAAATTATGTCCTCAATTTCATATGAACAACAAAATCTCTCAAATCAGACTTAAAAATACGTCGTGTTTAGAGGGAAAAAATAAAAATACGCTGATATATAGTATTTTTTTATCTAATTAAAGGCCATTTTAATGGAAAACTGTCTTTATAAGTTGCAAAAACTTACTGTAAATGGATTTAAAATAGTTTGAACTCATCACCTTTTGGTTTGAGTTATGCGCTACCTACCGTGAATATTGAAGTCAAAATAGGGCAGTTCTATAGACATGGCGCTGCAGTCGGCGTCTTCGGCTCTAACGTGTTCATTAAAATACATTTTCGTGGTATAATCGACTTTTTTGTGCATTACTTTTGGCCTCCACGCGCTAGTATATTCTATCAGCGAATGCAGATTTTTTAATGTAAAAAAGGATAATATTAAGTATTAGTTTTGACTCATTCAGAGTCGCGGTAGGACTTCACATTAATACTTCCCAAGATCTTATCTCTTTCTCCCATCGCTTTCCGCACTCCAGTTTCTCTCCGTAACGCCTCCCCACTCACCCGGCACCACCGCAAGTGAGTCATGGGTTCCGCATCGCCTACCTGTTACCCCGGTCAGCTACGCCTTCAATTATTCCGCGCGGCAATTTCTTTTGCTTCCCAGTTGAAGGAAGTCGGGGATTTCTGCCCGGGAAACTTCTCACCGGGGATCCCGTCCTCCATCCAGCTTACTCTCCCTTACTCATCCCCGTTCTCCTCTCTTCATGGAAATGCTTGACATTTGCTAGCTATGTTCATTCAGAATATTCTAAAGCACATCTCCATCGATACCCGAGTCCCAGTATCAACCAATTTGGACCAAAACTTTTTCTGGGATAACAAAATATAAATAGCAAAGAATGCAACGCGAAAATAAATTAGATGAAGGCCATAAACAGGAGTGCGAAAGAGAAAAGCTGAATTTCAAAGTCACTCAGGGATGATAATAAATGGGGCAAGTTGATGCCTTTAGCTATCAACGCTAAGAATGCAGTCATGATGAAAAGATGACTACTGTACCCAATGTGGTTTGATTTTGTACGGAGAAGCAGCAAGTGAAAATTTACGTGTGGAGCGTTGTAATGTATGTATCGGAAGCATGAGGAAACTTGGAAAAACCCAATGAAAAAAGCAGAAAAGAAAACACTTAGTGTTGGAGAAGGATGCTGAAGAGCAAATGGACTGATAAAATAATAAATGAAGATTCAAAAATAGTAGAAGAGGTTACGAACGTATGGTAAACGATACGGAAAAGAAGATTTATATGGATTGGGCAAACCCTGAGGCACAATTATTTTGTAAAAAATATAGTTGAAAATAAAATAGGGGGAAATGCCCACATGAGAAAGGGCGAGGAATGATCACAGGTAAAATTATGAAGAAAGTACTATATCACACGGGAATAAGAGAAATAGATTTATATTGAGATGGATAGAGGGCCGCAGTCAACTAAGTAACCCATCAACATACTAAGGAATCAAGGACCGATGATGGAATGTTTTGGAGAGCCATTGACCCTTATGGTGTATTTAGCGAAATCAGCTTTCTCACGACACTTAATTCAGCACAAGGGCTAGTATACTGGCTACTTGATATTGGGAACGGTATGTAGTATGATCCCGCGTCCCAGTAGCTTCCTGGAGGGTTTCACATAATCATTGAAATGGTCCCAGTGGCTGTTCTAGTAGCTCAGCCAGTATGGTAGCGATACTGCTTGGTGGCCAGAATGCTGGTTCCATGTCACCGAAACCGGGCAACCAATGTGCTATTGCGTATTTCCTCAAACTTGTTTTATCAAATATCGTGTAGAAATGACTTCATTTTTTAATATTCAGGGGGCAAATTATACGAAATTACCATGGCCTTTGATCTGAGATTTAAACAAGAAATATCTTTTGTTATCAATCGCTTCATCTGGAGGCGTAAGGTTGAAAGCGTTTTCTGTGCTGCATTTTTCCCTACCGAGAATTTCAAATATATATTTCTTATAAAATATGTACATATATTATATTCTATATACTAGGAATTCTTTTGATGAGGTTTGCACATTTGCGCGTATCATACTTCCTCACGTAGATAGTAGAAATGTTTTCTTTAGCAGCGGGCATTGGCTGTGAGTATGGAAATATTAATTTTTATTAGTAATATGCAATATTTCAACCTAATATATTTTTTATAAAAGAGGGGATAGTGAAATAATATTATCTTACATGTTTTTATCGATGAATCTACCTACTTTTAGTTTTTGATATATCCTAGTATCTTTAATACAGCAAGGCAAATGTTCATGAAGTATGGCTTAAGAAATTGAGGTGCAAAGAGAAGAGCTCCGTAGCTAGCAAAAAGGTTGTTGGACCAAATATAATTCTAAGCCATAGAATTGATATATTGGACAGTATTGATAATTTGGGTGCTGCTAAAAAACACTCAAATGAATGAAGAAACAGATGGGAACTTGTCTAGATTCATGGTAGGCAAAATGTTCACCAAATAAGATACCGAGGTATTGCCAGTGTATTCAATCTTCATTTACAGTAATTATGAATCAAATTTCCGAGTTCAGTTTTACCCTATACTTTCCCGTCTTCACTTTGTCTCCTTCAACCGTCTCATGACCCACTCCGGGCGCTTTCTACCCTATGGCCTTCATGACCCCTCCATCCACATGGGTCTGTTGGACCGGAAGCCTTGGTGGATTTACTACCGGCCAGATTACCTGATCACTATCCGTCCAAATAACTTTCAACTTAGTAATTCAATCTCTTTTGCACTCTCCATGCCCACCACGTGGCAGTCAGTGAATCAGTTTTTAGTCCACTGGCAAATGCCCTTCACCCATTAAGCTTCCCTGCATTCTGACATGCTTCTAAATGTCTTAAGCCTGTGCTCCGATGATACAGTTGGAAGCAAGTAATGTTTCAATTACATGTTTTATGTTCACGTTCACCCCTTTATTTCTAACTTTTTCTACTTACATCTATTTAGCTAAAATGTATACATTTTCAAAAATGTATATGTATATCTCCAAAAAGGGTGTAGAGCATGATTTTTTCTCTTAAACTATTGAAAATTATGTTTTTATTATTGTCTATCTTGGAATTACGTAAATAATTTTATACTATGTATATTCTATGAGTGACTCCTCCTGTGTCTTCTTCCCATTTGGGTGAGTGTCATACTGATTTCGTTTTCTGATACTTATTTTAATTCGGTTATCAAGGAATTTATTTTATCAAGATCACGTAACTGTCTTGTGAATTTACGGAAAAAATTTTATAACATCGTTTTTATCAAAATTCATCCATTTTTATCCCTATTATTGCTAAAATTTGTCCATTCTTTGGCTTGTGGTCTAATGCCATATTTTAAAGATGTTTTCTTATTATGGTTTTTCCATTTATTTCATAATTAATTAAAATTATATTTTTATATTTTCTCTTGTATATTCTAATCAACTTCGGAAGTTATTCCGAAATTAAATCAACGATTCTGTTGGTGAATGAAGTAATCATGCGTTCTCGTGCCACTTGTATCGGCATTGCTCGAAATTTTTCGGGAAAGGGTACAACTTTAGCATCCAGATACCGCTATTTTAGGTATCCAACAATCGGTACCTCTCAGTCCACCGTCCTGACGGTCTCAACCCATAGCAAAATCCCACTCAACCATCCACCTTGGGTGCATATTTTATACAGTCGCCCCAAGAATTTTTCATAGTACCCTCTTCCTGCTCCTTCTGCCCGTATTTCTTCGTTGAAATTGGGATTTGGGGATCTTCCCTTCACCTGCCCATCATCATGTCTCCCTTCTCTTCTTCTGCCACTAAAAAGAAATTTCCTCACGCGCGCGTCGAGAAGTCACTTTTCATTTCGATCCCATGCGGTGAGGCGCAGTCCCTCCTCCGAACTCCTTCTCCCTCTTAAATCCCTTTTTCTCTTTCTCCTCGCCTCACTTCTTTCCTCTACAGCCTCTCTCCTTTTTTCCGTCCCTGCCTCAGCCATGTCAACCGTTTTCCTTTCCTCGGATCCCAAAGCCTTTCTTCAAAGTTCTTCCTTCGACAACTTTTTTGTGGGCATTGTCCAGAACCACGCTTAGTGATCATCGTCTCCGTAAAAATGTTTATCAGTTGTGATTGGGACCTTTTTCCTTGTTCTCAAAATATTAGCAATCATAGATAACATATAAGGTATTTGTATCGACTCCAGTCGGAATGATGGTTAAAAGTCGCATAAGCACTAAATCTCATTGTGAAAATTCAATTTTGACGCAAATCTAAACGACTCAAACATGTAAAGGATTAAGAAGTTTTTTTAATAATAATAATATGTTTATTCTTCCTAACATGTTTCATTACAAATATTTTTTTGTATTGAGGAAGCAATGTAGCCTATAAGGCATTAAGCATGTGTTTAAGCTAATTTCAAAATCATTAATGCGGAAAAGAACACATCAAACCATGATTAACAATATATGAAAAATATACAAACAAAATAGGTGCTTAAAAAAATAAATATTACCACTCTGCTGGATTAAGAACATACAAAAATAAAAATAAGGCAACTGTACTACAAATGCATTTGAAAATACAACATACTTATTTTATGCTAAATTTACTGACCCTTTACAGTAAGGTTTCTATATCATCAAATGTCCACAACCATTTTTGAATCAGTCTTTGATATCTATTGAAATGGGTAGATTCTTTGACATTATTTGGCAGGAAATTATACAATTTGGGCCCCATATACAGAAAATATCTTTTATACATTGTGAGATTAGGTTTGGGTGTCGGGACCCAGAAATCTCTTCGAATATTAAACATGATATCACTCCCTAATAAAGATGGACCCTAACCACTACGTAAATAAAAGATTTTCAGTACTTTATAGCTATAGTGCTAAAGTATGTTTCGTATTAATTGATCGTATGATTCCAATCACCTTCGTCATTTATGATTACAATGATTTTTCAAAATGTTTTGTTTTTACATAACTGAGAACCCGAAACTTATATTAAAAATCGTCCTGATGTGTTTTGCACTCTTTATATATCCATGTAGATATTTTCAACGTACAAGGTCTATGCGTAGACGCATGGGAATTGACTATCGAGATACGTACTTTGCGCATTGGATACAATAATAGCTCAATCACTTTCCTTAAAATATACGACCTTAAGCACCTCAGAGAAGTTTTATTCCTGTCTGATTCCAATTATTGCTTTTTCCATTATTGCAAGTGTTGCTGAGCTTCACTCAGCTTATCAGAAGGCCAGGTCTATCTGTTGTGTTTTTTAAGCTTACTTAACTCTGTATAGATTCCAGCATTAGTCCCACGCATCTTTTTTTATTGTAATCCTGTACACCATATAGCGCTTTTTATTTACGAAACTTTCCCAGAACATAGATCCGTTTTGTAAATTAATGGAAAATGTGAATTGGGAATTGAGTGGCATAGTTTAAATCCTAATACTTGAAGACAGTAACGAAGAAATGTAATAACATGCTTAAGTTTTGGAATACATTTTTATCAGGGAAAGTTCAACCTAATGAAAAACACTGTGAAAACAGACGGGGAACATATATTTCAATAATAGTGATGCAGAAGTTAGGGGAAAATGGGCGTTTTTTGTAGTGGTCGGAAAAAGTTATAAACCCCTCAAGAACTTACTTTTTGTGATTCTTTAAAGGTAAATACCAAGTTGTTAGCAAATTTACTTAATTTTCAATTACTACTAAGACTATATAGGTAGTGCATTCGTTGGAGCAGTGGATTGATTCTTTAAAGCTTTCCAAACCTGAAGGTCTTCATTATAAAAAGCTGAATTAGTACTTGCAACTATTATTGAAATCAAATTTCGTTCTTTCATCATTTCTTTGCTGATACTTAGTCATAGCCATTGATTATACCGCTCAAAGGAAAACAGCATGCATTAGACTACGCAAACAATGGAGAATTTTTGTGTTTCATGATATGTAAGAGATGGAAAGCCCTGGGAATTTGGCTCGTAACGAAGACGGTGTGTGAAGATCGGATTTCACAACCCCATGAAAGCCATCCCTTTACCGGAGACCCGAGAGGAGAAGATTGAGCTGGGTTGTGGGAACATAGGGAGTACGGCGTGGACTTTATACGGACGAAGAGGAAGAGAATGGCTGATAGAGAGAGGAGAAACGTGCCTTTGGTGGGAGGTTTGGGGGGGGGAAGTGTTGGGGGATTGTGAAAGGGGGAGGGGAGAAGGCCAGGGAGGGTTTCGACCCGAGAGGGAAAGTTCTTTGCTTGGATGAGGGGAGGTGGATAAGAAGTAGATTCCAAGGGTTTGTTAGAGCGCGGGTATTCGTCTTGGGATTTAGCATGCAACTCAGGTTATGCTGAGATGGGATGGGCGTCTCACGATAAGGAACCTTGTTGTTATCTTTAACAACGGAAAGAGGATATTTTTTGCTCCTCCACTCTGCCGTCTTCCTAATCTTTTTTTACCCAATCCATTCGTTCCTCCAGTTCGTATTCGATTTGTTTATTTCACGTCAAGAAGGTTGCTTTTTCCGAGAAAGTAGCCATTAACGAATGTTATGGGTATGGCTGGTGTATTTTGTTTCAGTAAAAGAAAATGTGTTGTCCCGTAACTTCGGAGCAATGATGCTGAATTTGATATTCAAGCACATTGGCCTGGACGTACAAACAACCAAAATCGACGGCAAAAAGGTCATTTTGAGGTATTAACTGTTTTCTTTCTGTTAAATGCAGTAATGAATGTATCGTCAAAGACTTAAAGTTAGGTACTAGCTATCAATGAAGTATTGTAATATCTGTTTTTTTCCATTCCTATCATAGCTGCTGACAATTGTTTTGCGAACGAGAATATCTATCCTATTAGTGCGTGCTCTATTTTTGTCGGAGGGACATTTTTTCTGCCGATACAAACTAGTACAATAACAATATTGTTCAAATCAAAGTGTAAAATAAAAAATAGTTACCTGTGAATTGTTAGACGATTTAAAACTCTGGTCAAAATAAACAATGTCCTTGTAAACATTTAAGGACGATTGTTGACAAAAATTTGTGCCAGAATTTGAGGAGTGAAAAGAATATGTGCTTAGTTTGTAAACATTGGATCACCGTTGCTAGGGCTTTACCTTCCAACAGTTTGTCGTTCCAGATACGTTTGTTGGTTAGGTATACTCAATCAGGAGGTTGAAAAAAAGCGGCGTTGAATTTTGTGACAAATTACTGAAGTTCTGCTTAACTTAAGTTGTCAGGAAGTATAATAATCTTGACAAAAATGGCTAAAAATTAAACACTTTATTCCATTAAAAAGGGATTTGGCTAAATACAAAAAGACGATAAAGCACTAATAAACCTGAAATTATTTTGCGCAGCTGAAATATTGCTGCCGCCTGCTCATTTGATCTGGAAACTTCTACAAGGCAAGGATTTATGAGTTGGAGCAAAGATTCCTACCAATTTCAGGGACGCATACGTTTATGAACAGAAAAATGGGGTTTAAACTCGAGATTCATAATTTAGAATAAATGACAAAATATGAGGAGCTATATGCAGCATTTTTTGCCTTATTTCCTTTCTTCAATTCATTATTTTATAAAATTTAAATTTAATCCTATCAATTCAAAATGCCTTGGTATAGCCACAAAAAATACCAGTCAGAATATAATCTACGATGCACGTGTCTCGTTTATGCAATATCGCCCATTTATTGTTGGATATCATCAAACCGACTAATGTCGCTATACCGATCAACTAACTAATATTTAGTACATGTTTAGACTATTTTATAAAAAAAATGGATCATACCTTACATTTTAATACGCTTTTATCATCGTAGCAAAATATTGAAACTTGAAATGATTCCCAACGTATATTAAAAGTTGTTTTCTAGCTTTTATTTATTTCGTAATTAAATGGCTAAATTGGTGCTAAGGCCTTAGCATTACCTGCACCTCAGCAAAAAATTTACTAAAGGTAAATTTTACCATACCACTTAATAATTAAACTGATGATGATCAACAAACGATGACGTTGAAGTATTGAAACACAGGTCCTGTGTTTTCTTTATTAAGTTGTATTGAAATTATTATAAAACCTTTATTTTATACTATTTATTATGGAATACCTCTAAGCCATCAACAAACATATTTTTGCGCTGCCCAAGTCAACGGCCTGACTGGGTGAGCAGCATTCCATCAGAAAGTGAGTAGATGGGCGAAGAAAGTAGAGTGACAGGTTCATGAAATGTAAATGATTAAGGGATGGAAGAGGGTGAAAGCGACGGAGCGAATAGATGACGCTTGGTGGGTTTGGGAGTGCAGAGCGGAGTCGACGCGAAAGAATGACCCATGGAATGCAACCTCCCCCCCACCCCCCACTCGCCGGGAAAAAGGAATGCGGATGGGAGTGTGGGGCTGCTATTGAAGAGGAACAAACACATGAGGTCGGAAAGGAAGTGTGTGGGGAGGGTGAAGTCTGGGGACGGGTTCATAACCAACCTACTCATATCTTCTACCTCACACCTCGACAAAGTCTCCCATTCTACGAAATGCCGCACTGGTTCCCTCAGCCCTTTCAAAAACCCCGCGACTTTCTCCTTGTCTCCCTTTTTCTGTATTTACCTTCCTTTCGCTTAGAGGCTTCTTCTTTCCGTGAGTTTTTCTGTGCATCCAGGCGAGCGGGAACTGCTCAAGGGCCGACGTGCGCGCTGAACATAATATTCAGGAGCGTGAGAGGCTCCTCTCCTTATTATATAATACTCATACATTACCTTAAAATAATATATTTAAAATCTTATTCACTATCTTTCATTTAAAATCACATCGTGTTGAGAACTCTGTCATTCATTTAATTTCCATTCGAAGTTGTTAATTCGACTAATTATTTTTATTTTTTCTCCCCAGAACACTCACAAATAATAAACACTTCTTGGTGTTGAAATGAATGTATAATGCGACTACATTGACTATTTTTGTATTTATTAGATTCTCAACGTCATTGACAATATAGTCTTCAATATGAGCTGTTTTCTTTACTGAGAATTGAAGAATCACTAGCAATCGTTGAATTTTAATGCCGTTAATCCAAGTGATAGAATGGAACTTCAAAAACTTCAATCCTCAAAATTCATTCGAAGGCATTACTTGATCTTCATATTAGGTAGTACAGTCTTCTTTACTTAAGTTACAAGTTTGGGCGTCGCAATTTTTGTTAGCCTTTAGGTCTCGTTCCGTCCCCTCAATACTCTGGTTCTTTACCTCCATGTCACTTTGCCTTGGTTTTTGCCATTCGGCGGCATGCCGAATCCTTTATAAGTAGAAGAACAGAAATATACTCGCAAGAGAACAAATTTCCCTCCGTATCTCCGACGGAGGCGCACTCCTCCTCGGGATAAAAACCAGGAACTTTCCCCTCAGTTCCGGCGTCCTCCGGCCTCCACTCGCATTCTCTCTACCTCAACTCATCTAGAACTTCCTTATCGAAGTGCAAGGAGGAAGAGGAGGGAGGAGAGGGAGAGAGCAATGTTTCTTCTATTTCAGTTGGCTTCCATTCGCTCCGATGAAATTGATACGCTGGAAACGGTCGCAGGAGGAGAGGGCGAGTTTTCGGAGGAAGGACGAGAGGGGATGAAGAACGAACGCGAAAGGGAGGGGGAAGCCGCTGGAGAGAGGGAGATAGAGAGAGAGAGAGACAGAGAGAGGCCTCTTTTGGTCCAAGGGATGGTTGGTTGGTTGTTTGTGACGGTGGAAGAGAAAGCGAGAGGGTGGGAGAGGGATGAGGCATGGAGGGGAAGAAGACAACGGCGGCAGGAGTAAGGTCATGCCAGCTTTGGAGGGAGCGGAAGATGCAGAAGGGATGGAGGAGGGTAAAGGGGAGATATGATTCGAGGAAAGCGACGGGGCGATAAAGGAATGCTGGCACTCCACGTTCGGATGGAGGCTGGGGGATCTCTAAGATACTGTGGCTGCGGAGAAGGAATGACTTCACGGTAACTTGCGGTATGGCTGCTGATATCTCTGCTGAGATATAATATTATTATTGAATTAACAATATATACCACTGACAGCCCTTTTCCTCCAGAAAAAATTACATTAAAAAATTACAGTGAATGAATTCAATTTCCGAGAGGGTTTTTAAACAGACGTGATTCCACTGTTGCTATTTTAGTATGTACTGAATATCTGTGAATTCCAAAAATTGTAATAATTACGATATTATATACGTGTAACTCTATATTATATGATTATTTGCAATTAAATTAGTTCGTGTCTTCATTCTTTGTTTTCACACGTGTGTTAAGCCAAAAGTTTAAGCTTTAAATGTTGATATTTTTCTCTGAAAAATCTGCAGAATCAACGTGGAATTTGTAATATAAATCAAAATAATTTTTCAGGGTTATACTCGATATTGTTTATTTTACTACAAAACCACAAGTTTTTCCTATGGTTCTGTATATTGCTGCGTTCATTAAATTCACTGCATCGCTCTTTCAAAGCTTGTTACACGGCGACCGAATTCCATTTTAGGGTCATCAGAAATTATCAATTACCCGAGCATTGAACTTCACAGTAATACGTCGTTGAGTTTGCTGAAAGATATTTCCGTTTGTGATTCTGTAGACTCAGGTTTATTGTTCTTAATTATAGCTTCTATTACGCTGCGTCCCGAGTCAATACGGTTTTTTGTGATATCGCCAGTTGTATTTGTGATCAAGTGATGAGAGAACATGCTCTTCATATAATTTTCTAACTTGATTAAAATATTTTCGATGCGAGTTCTCTAGTAAATAAATTGTCTCAAAGTCATCAGTATGAACTTTTCTGTACCTACCTTCATCAAAATCGTTATTTACCAATGATTCCTGGATAATGTAGCAAACTTTATCAAATTTATGCAGTTAATGTGAACCGGATAATGATATTATGTAATTAAAATAAACAGTTACCGGTAGATTGAACGATATCTTATAAGACGAACTACATTGGAAATCACACACCTATGAATTGTGCATGCGAGCTAGAATTCGACCCAACAAAATAATATTTCACTCACTCCACGCGTATTTCCAGCGTAGGTCTAAAATTAAAAAAACGACCAACTTTGGGTTAAAAGAAAGAATATCTAATAGCTGTTTTAAGTTTTCATTGGTAGACGTAATTAGGAAGCACTGAAATTTACGTTTAAATACTTTAAAATAAGGTTTGCTCATTAATAAAGAGCCTGTACTCTTAAAACCCTGTAAAATTAAAATGATTATCACTCTTTGGAAAAAATTATTTTCGATTAAATTTAATTTTTACACTAAATTTACCTAACGTGGCAATTTTCGATAGATGACATGATTGATGCTGCATAAATGGTCTGCGTGTTTTGAATTTTTATAGATTAGTTGATATATTATGTCTTATTGTTTTAAGACTATGATTTTAATAGTCTTAAAATGAAGTGCCTCACTTAGTATTTTTACAACAATTTTTGGTTTAAATAGAATAAAAATTGGATTAATATCATGAAAACTGTTTATTTTTTGGTAGAGCAGCTATCCAAATCTATTAGGACAGATTCCCGCATCAGAAAATAACTTCATCGTTCAAAAAATAATGACAGTGTGAGCAAAAGATCACCATTCTACCTTTACGATACAGCTGGTACAGTTTGATGCTTACCAGTTTCCTAAAATTTGGGGAAGTTGCACACAGTAACTTAAATAAAACTTAGTATACTCCACTTTAGGTTTAATAACACGACCCGGGTTTCGACACTTCGTGTCACCTGAGGATATTTATCTTGTTTTTTATTACTATTGCTAGCATTCAAGTTAAAAGTTCATTGAAAATGAACATTAAATCTGATATTTATAAAACCTGGTGATTTTATCCCATAATGGAAATGGATTTAAACAATCTTTGTCACATGATGAACGAAGTGATTAATTTTTTAAATACTATTTTGGGTCAATTTTCATATATAACACGTATGAGACATATGCATTTTTCTATAAATCACAGGACTGTATTTTAATGATACATATCTGTGAATAAATTCTTCATAAATTTTTCAAGGGCACAAAAATAAGTTTATTCAATAGAAAATTTTTGATAGTGTGAAGACGATTAGTTAAGAGAGGCAATAATTAACGATTCATCAACTTCCACAACTTTAGTGGGACCCGTATTGAAAAAGCCTGAACATGTCACGTGATTCCTCTGAAATTATGGACATATTTGGAATTTAGAACATTTTCGTGAGTAGGACGATCAATTCTTGGGGAAAGCATTTCTTTCAAATATTAACAATTGTAGTGTGAAAATGCTCTTTAAGAAGGTTGTTCTTCGAACCTCTGGTTGATCATCTTGTTTATTTACTCGTTTTACCTCCCTTGTTTTTTCTAATATCTCCTGAGGCGTAAAAAAAGGAAGAGGAGGATGATGTTAACACACGCTTCCAATGTACAATCCATACTGATTCTATCATAAGTCACATAATCATGTGACATATTGAAGCAATAAGTGTGTTTTCATCATAACTTTGTTCAGGTGTTTTGAAGTGGATATTCAAGTAGATTTTATATACTCGGATAATTCCTTGAAAAGGTTACTCGTATTTTCTGTTCCTTCTCCGTTTCTCTTCTATGCAAGCCTCTGCATATAATTAGCATAGAATGCCCTGTTGGACATGTACCCTACACTTAAGCGTAGATATATCTTCTAAATTTTTCTCTCACATATATTTTACTAACTGTATCAAAAGCGTATAACTGAGCGTGGATGAATTCCCTGGCCTTGAGATTATTATTTTGGAAGTAAATCAAAGAAAAATTAGTACGTATCGGATTGTAATGTCCCATTTATCGGAGACTTTTTGCCCGCATCGAAGTTTATTGATACCTTGACAATTGTAACTCAGGTAAAAACCAAGTTAGTGAAAATAGAATTATGAACATTAAAATCGTTTTTAGATCAATAAATATTGGTAAAAGGTTAGTGTATCGTTTATTGGCAACAGTTAACCTATTTTCTATAGGTTCCACCAGACGCTCATTGCATTCTTCTTTTCCTTATCTCACTTGTTGCCTTTCCATTTCTTGCTCATATCAGGAAAATTATTTATTCCATACCAGTTCTTATCTTTTCAACGATGTATACAGTCTCCCTGTGGTCCTTTTCAGTTGGCTCTTGGTAACAATTATTTGAAAAACACGGTATAGGTGTAACTTTGTGGAAGTCCTTCATGTTAAGAAAATTAAATCTAGTTTCTAATCAGCTTTTTCCACTTGCAATTTTATTTTTCACGACCATGATTTTGCTACCATGTAACGTGATATAACAGGATATCATTACTCCGAAGTTGTATGGTGATCATGAAAAATTACATGTGCAAAAATATGCGTCGAATTTCGGTCAAACTAATTTTTTATTTTAGTTTTTCATACGCTTGATATTTTTCTAATGAATTTCTAAATGTGCATATAAATAACGTATTTCAATATTTGAATGAAGCTAGCAGAGTGAACAAATAAATTAAGATAGAAGCTTATAAAATCGACACCTCATGATGAAATTGTTTTTACCAATAGGAGTGTGCCGTTAGGATAATGAAAACGGATTTGGATGAAAAACGGGGAATGAGAGAAAGCAAGAGAAGATGTGTAAAAGTGAGGGAGGAGATGAGATGGCTCTCGAGGATGGGTAAAGGGTTAGGAGGAAATCGAATCGTCCGCTGACTCAATACTCTGCGCCTCCCGATCCTCACATGGAACGTTGCCAGTGGCAGTAGTCGGCGGCCAAGTCGCCAACCCGCGGCCTCAACCCCCACACCCACCTTCCAAACTCTTTCTCCTCCTCCCCACCTCCCATTGGCTCCTGAGTCCTCCTGATGGTCCTCCATGGCGCCGCCTGAACCCGCCTCCTGCCATTTGATCCCGTGAGTCAATACTCTCTCACTCAAAACTCCCTTGTTTGTGCGAAAATCTTCTCCCTTTAAGGTAGTTCCACCGCGAAAGGACATAAATGCTAGTTTATTAATGTTGTGAATACTTGTAGAAGAACATGGCCTCTTTTGACGCAAACAACAAAATTAAAATCTTTCTAAGCTGTTGTCCTTTTGCAATTTAACACAATATGAGGTGATTTTAAAACATATGAATGGGAGAAACTTGTGGAAAATAGTATTTTTCTTTACAATGTAAAAGTTATTTTCACGAAAAAAGTGTGCATACTAGAAGTGAAAACTCCCAAAATATTGACATAGGATATAATAGTTGCATCCTGTGACCTCAAATTTTGAGTTATTAGCCAATTACTGCATTTATAGAAGTAATTATACAACAAGAAATGGCACTGTGGTAAGGATCTATAACCATTCAAAAGTGTTCATTATAACCATACTTGGTAAGATATTTTTTTCCAACAAACGAAATTTGGTACTTGAGTGTCAGTCGCCGCTGCTTTTACCTTAATTATCATCATGTATTGAACAACTCTAGGTTTTATTGAATACATGCATGTTTATATTTATAGAGTAGCGGAGTAACCCTTCTTAAATCGCGGCGTGATTGAAGAGAATAACTTACCAGGAGAACAAACAAATTATTTCCTAAGTAAGTTATGCTAATATTATATAAAAACGCTTTTTTTAAGTAATACGTGTAGTGCCTATATAAGTTTGTTATTTTTTCATACTATCAAATAAACAAAATTGTCTCTATACTGCCAGACTTGAAGTATACTTCCAATGTACACATGCATACATACCATTCACGCCGTTCCCTTCCGGGGTAGGCATAGTCACAAAGCTTCACTCATAATTACATATTTGTACACCTAACTCTGCTTCAATAATGTCCTCCATACTGACCAATACTTGCAAACCTCTTTTTCCTCATTTACCCGATTCACTGCTTCATATACGCCCTCCTGTTTTTAAAACTCCTAATATTCCTCCCCCTAAGAATTTCCTCAACTACATTTGACCATAACTTTCTCGGACTACCTCTACCTCTCGCACCATTCATTCTACTTTCATACATGTTTCGTTATTCGACTCTCATCCATTGTGTCATCATGACCAAACCAACGAAGCACTTACCTACATATGCTACCTACCACTTTCCATCCAGCATTCGCACGTCTCTTTATCTCCTCATCTTTCCGTCAATCTCTCGTAAACATCTTACCTAAGTACACAAAATCATCCACTTGTTCAACTACTTCACCATTCGCCCTCATCATACAGTTATTCCCCCCAGATACGTCCTTTCATATACGTCCATTACTGGAACATCTAACCCACATTCATTTATTATCCACTCATTTCTGACCCTGTCCATCCTACTTTTGCCGCAAACATTCCTCAGATAACTCATGCCCGCGGCATTTAGTCTGCTCTTATGTTCATCCTTACATACCCATGTTTCACTACCAGACAACAAAGTGGGGAGAAGTACACTTTTATACACGGCAATTTTAGCTTCCTTACACAGGCACTCATTCCTTGATATGCTTCATATGCTACCTACCACTTTCCTTCCAGCAATCGCACGTCTCTTTATCTCCTAATCTATCCCTCCATATTTCGTAATGATCCTACCTAAGTACACAAAAGCATCCACTTGTTCAATTACTTCACCATTCGCCCTCAACATACAGTTATTCTCCCCATCCTTCTTATCAAAAACTACTACTTTAGTCTTGCACGCATGTACCCTCAATTCCATTCCCTCTCAAATATTCTCTCTATTCCAATAAAATAAAGAAGATAAGGAAATAAGTCAACATCTTTCAGCAAAGTTTTAAATCGGGAACATTAGGGAGGGACAAGAGGAAATTACGATATTTGATGTGTTGGTAATGCTTGCCATAACGTTCAAATGCATACCATAACGTTCAAATGCATACATTAATGTGGTGTGAGCGTTATTGAACTTTATTATGTACAGTGTTAGGAAATCCTTTAGTTAATTTCTTCCCCTGATATTCTACAAGTAAATTTCTATACGGTTGAGCGTGTTTTGCGTATCATTATCATTTATTTAGAATTCACATTTTTCCTCGATGAGATCGCAGGTTTTATTACTATTATTTGCAAGATAAGTGATCTTACCAGATGTTTTGCGCATTATAACACTTGAATATTTATGCTGATGCCATGTGAGCAACGTTTCATGAATCCAGAGATATTATTAGAAATCAGAGGATGCAGAAGAAGGAAATTAGTATGGTGTTTCCAGGTCAATCCTTCACTTCTGGACAATATGCTTCAACGCTTGATTGTTTAAATGACAAAGCCAAAACCAACGATACAGGAAAATAAATCGGAAAGCAGGAAGTATATTTATGGCATAAAATTTCCGGTGCAATGAAATATATTATAACTCCGAAATCCAGCATCGCGTGGAAAATAATCCCTTCTGATAAAAGATAATAGAAATATGTAACGAAATCTCCGCTATCTTGCTCTGGATGAAGAGATAATTGGGCGAGGTAATTAAGTTTACAAATATACTAATCGAAAACTTTTTATTTAATCTTAGGAATCGGATGTCAGTTACAATGGCAATACAACATTTTTTTTGTTCCAGATGGCCTTATGTATCTTGCTGAGCTGATTAGAGCTGCTGGTAGGACATGATTCCGATACTTCAATATCCTGCGCTACTTTAAGCTATGGAAGTCAATTTTTACTTGAATATATTCCTTTCAAAGGTGTGGGAACGGGATTAAAAAGTAAGAACGATTAATTAGCATAAAGAGATTTAAATTACGTAGTAATTTAGGTTAGCAGAAACAGACTAAACTTTTCCCCAGTTATGTCCCCAACTCTCAGACAATGATGTTATTCACTGTTAAATGTAATGGATCATCGTTTTTCCTCTTTCTTGCTGGGCCAACCAGCATTTCTCTTGCGTTAACATTTTGAAATTTTCCTATATATTTTATTTCAATTAACACTGCCATTTTCTCACTCATTGCAGACGTTTTCTTCTCTAATCCTGGCTTAAATTGCGCATTTTCTTCTATCTATTCCTATATCCATATATTTTCCAGCCTCCAGTGAGTTCAAAGTTATCTTGGAACCTAAGCCACAATTAACAAGTAATTAGACCTAAGTGGGATGAAATATCAAGAGCTAATAAACTTCCGGTAGGCATTGTCGTTGAGATCAACGATTCGTCCCTTGGAGATCAAGGGGAAGGTAGCAGCCGTCCATTTCCGGACGTCACGAGGAGGTGATGTGAGACAGAGGCTGAAGAGGCAGCTGAAGGGAAGAATAAGCCATCGAATCCTTCTCCATTATGTACCCCCCTCCCTCTCGCATACCCTTCGCCACCCGCCGAGGGAAGTGTGGGAAGGAGGTAGGGATATGGTGAGTTAGAAAGGGAAGACTTGCGTCCGCTCGAGTACTCTGTCTCCTCCTCCTCTTCCTTCCCTCTCCAAGACATGAGCGTGGCATTCGACTCATTACGAATTCCGAGCTCTATCCGCTACATCAATCTTTGATTCCTCCCCGCCCCCCTCTCTCCCTACCCTCCCCACTCCTCCCCCACGCAAGGGTAGAATAAGACGGATAAGAATATCCGTCTTATTCTACCCTTTGCATCTCTATATCCTCGCTCAATCTCACGTGACCTTTTCCCCTAACTCTCATGCCTGTCCGGTCCACTACACTGCGGATGCATTACGCCTTCGGTCCTTGCGTCCTCCAGTATTTTGTTTCCCCACCAAAAAGTTAAGTGAACCCTCTTGGGAAAAAGAGATTGCCAAATAAATCATCCTTAAAGGGTATATCGCACTTTTATTCTTGCGACAAATTATAGGTACAGCGTTGCGCATACGCTCAAAATATTGCCACTTATGCATAAATGTATGTGAACGATTGCAGTCTCTCTTTTTTATGACCTCTCGTCCTTCTAAGCTATATCTGGATGAACATTGGTATGATAAATGAAGGTCATATGTTAATACGAATAAATGCAACGAATTTTATCACTACTAATGGAAAATATTAGTTCCTATATTACTAATTGGAAAGGATTTCCCCAGAATAATACAGAGAATACCAAATGTGCCCAATTTCCATTTGGCCGTTACCGGTTTATCACTAACAAATTTTTCATTATAATATTCCTGGACTTTTATTTTGGCCTCACTTGTGAGAGTTAAATCACTTTTATAGTGACTAATATAACTTCCGGTATTGTTTTAATATCCTCTTGCGCAATCCAATGCTTTTTTTATTACTTTGATGGACGATTATTTGACTTATAATAAGACTGGAAGTCCATACTCCGTAAAATGTTCGCCTCGTATTTCATGACGTCAAGACCTTTGTCAAAGATCAAGAATGCCTTGTAGTAATGCACCCCAAAAGGATGGCTGGTCTCTTGGAATTTTCCGAGAATTCCCGCAGCGTACGTTTTTGAATTGAGGTTCAGCTGAATGCCAGAGATATTAAGTCCTGTGTCTGCAGTACCAAGCCCAAATGACGCATATTTCCTTCCCCTAAAATCCAAAAAAAAGTGGAAAATATGATTCAATTAAGTGCAGAAGGTTTTCAAAAGATGAATATAGCTCTTCTAACAAAATATCGTCTGTACCTAGCGCTTTTTATTTCCTAAAACATTAATAAGAGCAATTAATTCGATATCGATTTAAACAGTTCCTTTTTGTAATGACAAGCGTGACAAAAGTTTAAATTTAGTGACAGTTTTTAACTTATATTTGGGCATAATACTTCTGTTTATTAACCTGAACCTAATTATGCAGAACACATTGAATTGCGAGAGGGAATTGCTAATAAACTTACGATGCATGTTTAACATAAACTTTTGATTGTTATTAACCACTAGGTTTGGCTTTTTTAAAAACATACGAATTCCAACATGCTTTAAACGCCAAAAGCTTTGACATTTTAAAGGTTAGCACTTTAAATCGTAGCTTTGTGGAAATTACTCATGGGAGTTATTATCTTACTTTTACTTAATATCTTACTTTTACTCATGGGCTTTATTTTTAACGATCTGATATTGCCGGACACAGTTACGTTCAATCTGAGTTCCGTCACGTCGCGATACCTTCAGTTTTTGAAACACCTGAAAATGTCGCCACGCGAAGGGATGCATGTCGTAGAAAAAAATAATCATGTGAAAAACAAAGTTATTTGTTTCATTTTCTCGGAGTTTTTAGTTAAAATATCAAATTTATTCTTTCTTCTATATACCTTAAACCAGCTGACTGCAAGGAAAAGTTTGATACTTAAAAAGAGGATTTTCAAAAAAAACTTACGCAGGTATGCTCAGCGTCTTTTGACTGCCCCTCTGATTCAAGTACATACTGCTGTACTATGAAGGCCTCATCTCGGTCCCATGACTTTCCACAAAAGAATTTCGGAATTGAGGAAGCATTCCAGCAAATAAGGAGCAACGCTTCCCCTATCTCCCAAAGAAACCGGGAGTCTCCCCTCTTTTTCCCGCTCGCTTCCTCCATCTTCCTCCTTCTTCGACCCGTTCCCCGGTCTCCGGCTTGTCTCCCGCGAAAGAAAAATCTCGCCTCACATGTTTCCTGCCGAACTGCGATTTCAATTCTTCCATTCTCTGAGCCACTCCATTCTCGGGGAGTTCAAGGAACGTCTTTTCCCTTCCCACATTTCTTCCTTTGTCCATATACTCCCAGGCTGGAAATTCTGTTTGTGCTGAAATGGCGGTCCTTCAGCGTTGATTTATCAAGTGGCAAAAGCCTCTCTTTCAGAAAGTAGTACGAAGTAACGGAGTCATACCGTAACGTAACATGACAGCTTGTAGAAAACTTATGAAAGTAAGACGTAGAGATAAGTTCAAGATATGAAGCCAACAATTATCAGCCAGGCAAAGAGCATCTTAAAGGTTTCTCTCAGCTGGCCAAAAAAAAAAGGGCGAATGGAAGAAATGTAAACCAATCTGTCCTCGGTCAGACAAATTTCAGCTCCCTACATTTAACTGATTGATGATTTTGATTTCTTAAAATAATTAAAAGTGCAGTCGGGGGATTATAAGCCACGGGCACAATCTTTAGTGCATGGAAATGTTAATGTACAGTCTTATGGATTTTTGTCCAAATAACCCCCTTATTGTGGTTCTTCTCTCTTCGATATTATTTAAAGGAGGTTTTTTCCAAAGCTTCCTCCTCATTATCTTATCCCTCTTTTCCCTTCGTCCTCTAAGAAACCCCGCATATTTCCTTCTTCCCCGAGCCCTTAACAGCCACCTCTAGCAACTTCTCCATTTCCCTGTCCTAGTTCTCCTTGCGCCACGAATTGCTGCCGTAACAAGCCTGCTTAAATTACGTCTGTAGCTCCACTTCAGGGGCCTCTCTTCTTCTTGAATGCCGTCATTTCCTCACCAGGGATCACATAATAACTATCTTGCAGCCATGCCTTTGCATTATGCCTCGCTTTATTCTCCGCGCGAATCCCAGGCATCCAACTCCCCTCGCTACCTCCCCCTGGGTCCCTCTTGCCCACCCACTCTTTACCTCTGTCACCTCTTCTCTCACTCCCTTTCCCATTTTGGCCCTTTTTTCGCCCGAATTTCAAACCGCCGGCGCGCACACACTCTCCACTGCGTGCGTTTCTCTTTCTTCTCGAACAAAAGTCCTTCCTTCTTTTCTGGAACGGTCTTCCAAGTCATCTTAATCACGTCGTCTCTACCCCGCTTAAAATCCATTCCCCTTCGCTTTTGTAAAGAGTGCTAGCTCTCCGCCAGGAACCAGAAACCCTTTTGTTAATCCCGACGGTTAAACAGAGAATGGCCCGCGTACTAATGTCAGGGTAATTCAAGAGTTTTCGTGGGTCGGTGAAGCGCATTGAATGTAACGCCAGGGAGTAAAATACAATTTTTTTCCTGCTTCTCAATAGTTTCACCGCTGGTAGCTAGGTGAAATTGGAAATTCTTCAAATTTGGCTCTCCTTCCAATATTTTGGGGCAGCCGGAAAACTTTTTACTATCATTCTTTCAATACAATTGATGTTCTATGTATATTTTTTCTTTTGTAGAAGATAACGCGTTCATCTTTGTTGAATGACACCATAGCCCTCTCAATTGGTAGTTATTTATATTTTTAGCACCCTTTTTTGCGTTTTAAATGCTACATATGTCAACTTTCGTAGCCTGAATAGCCAAGATTCAACACATAAACAGTTTTTACATTAAAAATAATTACGTTTCATCTCATTTGTTCCAAATTTTTAACCATTTTACAATGGTTTACCAATACAATATTGACACGATTTAATTTAAACTACCGATTTAGGGTGGCCCCTGCGAAGATGAGACTGAATTAGATTGGAAAGAAAGCGATCAAGGGACTCCGGGTTGTTGCACATTCGATGAGTTTTGATTGAAAGTGAGTATGGAAAGAAACGTTTGGTATGAGAGGGATGACAACTACTGCAGTGAAGGTATTGATTGCTCTTTATTATTTATTAGTAGGCTTTATATGAACAGAGGTACTTAACCTACAGTTGGATAAAGATGTGTTTACATCGAGAAAGGTTATATGCGTGAAAGATACAGTTAAATGTTAAGAAGATATCTTCAGCGTTTTTACTTGAACATCATGAGAGAACCAATACTGCTGAGCCTGTATACTAGGCGTACAAATTTATCGCTTTTCATGTACCTCCGAATGATATTCACATTCAGTGTTTGCTTGGCCTTGTACCTTATGGGGGCAGTATTTCGGACAGCACGCTCCTTGGAACTTCAAAATGGCGTTCAACCTATAAAACTTCGACGAACGACGGCTTGTGAAGCATCACCCGCCCGTATGAGGCTTCTTACACTTCAGAGGGAGATTTAATGCGTGTCAACTACTGTCCCTCTTCACTTCTCTATAGCAAAGTTTCATGGCACCAAATCTATTCCCGACTCCAACGGTCCCAAAACTTGATATTTCAATTTTAGTTCGGTGTTCCATCGTGCTCGCTCGTCTTTGTCAACTCCATCTTATGTTTGTGATGGTCCCTCAACATCACTCTAGTACGTCCATACCAATCAAAAAGAAAACCACCTTTAAAAGCATTAAACAGTGGATGTAAATATTATCGGTTTAATTCCTAATCACCATTCAAAGTAATTATTTAGCACTCATGCACTTTTCCATGACCTTCATAGTTTCCGTGATCTGCATAAGAGCATCATGTAAAGGATGAAATAATAGAAATAAATGACTACGTGTCTATTATCAGACCTCCAAACAGTTATGTAAGATGAGTGCCCATATTTGTTGCGTCAAGCACTGAACACCAAAACACTCTCAATTGTGCAAGTTACGGCAGTGACATTTTTAATACCTGTTATGCTTCTAAAGATGATAGATTTTGTTTATTGTTCGCGAATAAAATTCAAATAATCCTTTTCATGTCGTCAGGAATTTGAAAATGTTACATATTAAGCAATTAAGAATATGAAAAAATGTTTTCTGTTTTGTTTTTAAAGATGGCTTCCTTTCGAACTGGAAAATGTAATTTTTCTGATGAATGAAAAGCGTACCTGTTTCATTATTTTATGAATTAAAACGATTAGGTGCCGTAACGAAAGCATATACGGCACAGACTGCATCGAAAATATTACACCAAGCAAATAATTGGATTTAAATTGCCTCAAGAGAAGTTTACTGACGTGTGATAACTATCAGTTTCCATTGGTCATGCTAAGGTCTTGAGAGGATAGATGCGACTAATGTAAAGTGAATACAGGAAGTAATGTCATTTAATTCTATTTTAAAGAGTCCCAATCGTTTTTTGACTCATCTAAATTTAGAATTTGAACTTCCAAGCTATTTACTTACAAACGAATTGCTATAACATTAGCCTTTGACGTTCTTCTGGAAGAGTGATTGTTTCTATCTTCGCATGATTTCCACCGCAAGACCACTCAAAGGTCTCATTCTCCTTCGTGCCTTAGGATAATAGAGTGCTCAATATATTATTTTTTTTCCTGGCGAAATATCACCCTCCTTTTTCATCCGAGAATTTGGGACGGGGGCTGGCGAGGAGAATTGCAGGATGTTGGATAGAAATGTTTTGCGTGAGTGAATTTGCGTGGAATGGGGGAGCGTGCCGAGCGGAGATTTTCGTTGGAGAAGGGAAAAGTAGGGGAATGCGTGTGGGCAAAAGAGGGCTGTACGAAGTGATGGGGGCTGTTTTCGGCTGGTCGTGCAACGGAGCGAGGGTTTCTCTACGACGGGGAAGTTCGCGATGGGGTTGTGGGGGTGTAGAAGTGTGGGGGGAGGATTGGAAAAGAGAGAGAGAGAGGGTAGTGTGTGCGAGAGAGACGAGGGATGTGGAGAGAGAGAGAGAGAGAGCACGAATGGGTTTTGGTTCGGGGACAGAATGTAGCATGCAGGGGAAAGGAATGAGGTGCTCGCCGCAAGAGAAAGGAAAGCAAGAAAGACATAGTGATGAAGTTTCACGTGAGGACAAAAAAAGTAAAAGGTCGGCGGCTGGAACGAATCTGAGAATAAAAGAGGATTTCTTGACATGTAAAAAATTCGGAGCAAAGGTCGACGGAGATGAACTGAGGAAACGACAAAGAAGTTGAGTATAATTACATTGGAAATACTACATATAATACTGTGGGCATTACACCTTGAGATAAATGTGATTTTACAATAGAAAAAATAATAACCTTATTTAAAGGTTATGGATTGTGCACTGAGGACGCAACTTGGTATCTCCGTAAATCTTTTTGATCGATATTTAAAATGCTATTATTTTACCTGAATTAGAGTTAATAAGCTGCTGACGCTTTTTAATGAAGTCGTCTAGGTAAACTTTTTTACTCGATATTAAATGAGGCACACGGAAAGAAATCAAATAGTCATATGACGAAGTTTAATTCAAGGATAAAAAAGTCGTCAGGTCGTCTGCTAGGACTAATCTAAGGAAAAAAGAGGATTAATTGGCATGTATAAAAATGTAAAACAAAGATCAACGAAGACAAACCGGGGAATCAGTATTAAAATGTTGTAAAATTAAATGGGACCTAGGGCATACATAAGCGTGGAAATGTCTTCTCGTGAAGAAGATTAGTTTGAAATGACGCAACACCATTCGAAATAAAGAAATAATTGATCAAACTACAAATATTTTACCTGAAGAGAGGAATTCAGCTATTAAGGATTTTTTATTTAGACTTGTTGGTTTTATATTTCATTCGATACAAAAAGAAGCACTGTATTGATATATGGAACGCAAAATGCTATTTTTTAATCTAATATTGAATTAATAAATTGGATTGAGAGTGAAGTGCATTGGTGATTATGTATATTAGCTAAAAGCTCGATATCTGCTCATTAATGAAATTTGTTAATTTAGTTCAATAGATCTATTCAAAAGAATCCATGAATCGGCGAAAGTTTCACGTTTCTAGGTATACGCAACCAGTCAGTTTTAACTACTGATACGGTAGATATTTTCAAAAAATATTCCAGTCAATGTGATATTCAGTCTCAAAAGAATCAATTGGCCTCAAAGTTTTCCGAAAAATGGCAGAACAATCCTTTGAAAAATTAGCGATTTGTTTTTGACTCGAAAAAAAAGAAAAGATAAACTCCTGGTCCCACCCCAGAAACAAAACACCAACGGGGAGTTTCCAAACAAGGAGTTTATACTGGAAAGCCTCCCGGAATTGAGCGTCGGGAACACATCCTGGTCGAATAAATTCCTTTTGAAATGCATTTGGTTCCATTTTATTCCAGCCTCAAAGATCGCTCGGATCGTTGAAATGAGAGCTCATCGGTGATATCGTATAAAAAAATAAATAAAAAGGAGAGAAGAGGGAAATGGGGTCGGTTGCTGCGTGTTTGGGGGAGGGGAACTCTGCTCGTTTGGATCCGGGGGGCCTCCGTTTGCTCACCCCACCCACCCTTCGACACGCCCCACGGGTACCGGGGCCCCCCCTCCCCGCCCACTATAACAACGCTCCTTCCCCAATACAACCCCACAAAGCCACTCTATCTATTGTTCGCGGAGAGTGGTTGTGAAAGAGTTGGACGGAGATAATACATAAACGTCAAGAATCTATGAAAATAGCTATCCAACCCTTTCTCCTAATCCGATACTCCCCCATCCCTCCTCCAAAACCACCCCTATACCATTCAAATTGTCCATACTTTTCAACGAATCGAGATCACGTTGTGCCCTCCCCTATTTTCACCCTCGGGGGCTCTCTTAACCTCTTGAACTCCCACACCCGGGAAAATTTGACAGGCCATATGAAATTTCACTTCTAACTTAATTACAGGAAATAGAATAATCATTATGTAATCAAAACCTAAACTCACTCGATTGGAGCTTTGCATAATGTGTCTCTAATAAGTTTAATAATAGAGGTGTAAGAATCATGATGCTGGAGGTCAGAAACATTGAGCTCGCAAAGAGAGTAGTTGAGAAGAAGCCACGAGAAATAAATTGTTGAGCAAACATTTGTAACGTGAAAATGTATTTTTGGGACTAATTAAATTCTTAGAAACTCGGCGCTGCAGGCGAATGCTCAAGATCTAGTTGAAGGATTGGGTTAGAAACGAGGAATCCATAAGGTTAGAATTAGGATGAGGAAAAACCAAATGTACCATTTGCATGATAATCTCTTTGGATTTTAAACGTATGTAATTGATTTTTTTCGAGAGATGTAACTCCCAATGTAATAATACTGCTATTCACACATTTACTTCAATGTTAGCAATTACTTTTTTGTAGCGAAATTAAAGCGTTGCTGAAGTAAATAGGAATGTAAAACGAGTGAAGGAAGTTTACATTTCGCCTGGCAGTTGCGACGGTTTGTAAAAAGGGAATCACCTAGTGAGAACGTTAGGGACGGGAAGTCCGCATTTCCGAGGATTGAGGTATAATATAATGGAAGGTTGCTTAGAAGTTGAATTCTCGGAACTTATAGTGAGGGTAATGTCAACTCATAAAAATGGTATCCCTCAGTTATCAGAGCCACGCTAGCATTGCCAGCGATGGCAAGATATAGGAGCTTCCGCAATACTCGATTGCTTTTGAAGTAGCACTGATCTCATTGCTTCAGGTTTCCTTTCGTGATTACCGGTGGGAGTGACGTGTACCATTCACCACAATCTTGGCAGAGTTTGCTCATCTACGGTGGACATGAAGCATTATGAACGTCATCGGTATTTAATCTTTGCTATTTTACATAAACGTAATTGGTATTTTTTCACCCTTGTTTATAAACGCTTCCATGAATTTCTTCACCAAAGCCGTGTATATTTATCAACTTCATGCTTTCTTGTAATTCCTTTGCAACATGCGTTACACTCTGCCCTGTCACAAGTGATAGGAAATATGACCACTTAAATAAGAAAAAATATAGGAGTTAATTTTACAGAAACAATTTGTTTGTCAGAAACTATTTTACAGAAACTATTTCCTTATTGCATACTTTTGTCAAGCATATAAGTAAATCTTTGTTGAATATATATCTCATTCCTTGAAAATATTTTACCATTAGGCGATGCCTGCATAGACTTAGCCCAACGTTGGCAGAGGTATGTCGAAATTTGAAGCTAATCCAATGTGCAAAAAATCATTTTTCATCTGAATATCTCTGTACAAGATCATTTTAAATATTATTAACTAATTTCACCAACTCCCATGATAGTGATTTTGTTATCACCACAGGAAAAATTTGCTACATAAATCTAGCATTCAATATTAATTGTCTCCCCTTTTGTATGTAAGCTTTTATTTTCAACTACGAATTTTGAAAACCAAATGTTAGTGTGCATAAAATACTTGAAAATTTTAATCGATTTTTCTTTACTTATAATCCAAAATATGACTTTTCAGTTAATCAATTACCATTAATCAAACCATTATCAATCTATAAAAATACTCTCTTAATCCAAGAAAAAGTATTGCCCAAATCTGAATAAAAAATTATATTGAGCTAATTCGCGTTCACGTTTAACTCTTAATTTTGATAGAAGAGCACTGACTTGGAGTTAAATTCCGCAAAGATTGTTTTTTCTTTCGTTGCAGGAAACAATTTATGGTGAGGAGAAAGTCATGTTAGACATGGGCTTGAGGACGTTTTGTTTTACCTCATGGAGGGGGCTGGCATGCCTCCGTGCGTGGTGAAGGCGGGGCGGAGCGAGATGGAGGGAGTTGGAATGCTGTGGGGCGTCTTTGATCGCAAGGGGAGAAATGATTCGAGTGCAGCGGGCCGGGGCGCTTGCAGTTGAGAGCTGTCCGCTCCCTTTTGACAAAGAGATCCCGCGGAACACGTTCACTCGGCGGAGTATCGACGGAATGTAAACAGAAAAGAAGCGAGAGGAGGGGCGAGTCTGCAGTCCAATGATTGACCCAATTCCATGCGCAAAACATCACGCTCCGACGGGCCGTCCTATACCCCTCTCCACAGCCCTCCCTTCCTCCCGCCCTCTCCCATCACCCCACTGTACCGCGAACCCATTCTCACCCCGTTATAAAAAGCCTCGTTTTAACCGCCAACACCCCCTCCCTCTCAGCCCACATTGGCAACGCCTACTCTTCGCTCCAATTCCGCACGATTACTGAATTTGCGTCGTAACGCTGCGTGAAACACCAGAACGGACGCGTTTACAGTTCCTCAGATCGACCAACAGACCGGCGTGGGTGCAAAAGAGAGAAACAGGGTATGGGTGATGGCGGCGAGGGCGCATTACCTCTGAATGGCGCCCCCAGTTGCATTATTAGTCATTTTGCGTGGATGGCTGTGGCCTCGAGGATTTTGAGGTGGGCACCACCAATTCCGTTGGCGACGGTGGTGGTTCATGGTAGCACCGCGGTGCACTTTGCGAATCCGCCCACTCCATTAACGGCATCTACGGTGAATCCGCTTCTACGTCTGTGTGCGTGTCCGTTTGCGTGTGCGAATTTCAGGGTGGTTTCGGCTTCAGCTCACGGTCCACGAGCTCTTCCGCACGTGGAATTAAACCCTTACTGTATTGCCATCGCTTTAAACCTCGCCTCAAACCATTTTCCCATAAATAAGAGATACAGGATTGTATCCACAAGCCCTCCAATGCAAATCCGACTAAGTATATGGTTCAACATCTCATGTCAAATGCATTCGATGTTTACCTTCACAAATTAAGATGATCTTTCTTCTTTCAATTATGCTGATTCTAGAGATCGTTGATGATTTCGGATTAGAATATAAGTATTTTCTATGGTAATTAAACACTTAAATAGAAGGCTATATATTTCAGTATAGAGTTCTAAATTATTTCAAGCAGCTTAAAAGTTAACTGTCATATCTAGTCTTGTCTTAAAACATATGAAATGACTTACAATTTAGCATCCTGTTAATATTTTTTGGACAGAGCCTTATTACATCATACTAGTAACCTTTTCATATCTACGGTACATAACTAGAGTATGCTTAATGTTTGAGATAGTAAATTTCCTAGAAAATGATATATTATTGTGGTATTTAAAATGCTTGAGATAAGTTATTATTTTTGAGCAAGAATGCTTCAAATATCCATTTCGCAAATAATAGTAAACTGAGCATATGGTGATGAGATTTTGCTAATAAGAATCTATTATCGTGGCAGAGATTTATGTGAAGGCCGTTTATTTACAAAATTTGCTATTTTACATCGGAAAATAAGTTAAATAGACGCTGATGAAATGCTTTTTAGAGGTTATTCATTTCAAAGGTGCGCGGTTGAAAGAAAGAGATGTTTTAAAATTTTTGTTTTATCCTGGTATAATATTTGCTTCTTGATTTCTGTCCATAATATATTTAGTCTTTCTTACAAGCTTTATCATCTCAGAGTATACTTTTAAAACGGACACTTATTTGAGGAAAATATCTCAAAAATAGTAGGCAAATGTAAGGTCTAATTATAGAAAGGATTATATAGATTCTTTGCTATATATTTTCAAGAATAATAATAAAAGTTACGTATCACCACTCTCTTGATTGCGAACAAACTTGATAACTCTGGTTTATATTTACTTCAAAATTCTATGCAGTTAAACACAATCAAACACCTTGCACATTTCATTTTTTTGATGCTGCTGTTAACAATCGCAGATCTCAAGGAAATAATAACTATTCAACCTCTAATGCAAACCTTACTTTTGAATCTAGTAATGCCGATAACGTCTTCGACAGCTATGATTTTCATTCAAGTTTACTTAGGTTACAAGTGAATTCAAATGTACTTGAGGCATTCTGCTCGGCGACAGTTGGAGCAATTTCAAACAAAGAACTTCAAAACCTTGAGTATATGGCGAGGGTGGTGGACTTTTTATTGAAGTGAAGCATTAGAAACTAGGAGTCTTAGATGTGTCCTTCCAAGTATCACAAAGTGTCAGCCGTTGGCATTCAAGTCGTGCAATCATTACAATGCCTTATTTGACGAAGACGCAACTCTCGTACCAACTTGTAGAGTTGCTCAAGATATCTCGTACGTCTAGTTGGCCATGCATTCAAGCGCAAAATGACTTCGGCGCTCAGAACATTAACAATCTGGGAGCAAAATACATTGAAGAGTAATTGTAATACACCGCTGTAGAGCCATTGTTAAGGATCCCTTATTTTTGGGTAACAGAGGTCGGCTTAATGAACCCATTGAATTTACTGTTCTAAGTGAAAAGTACAGAAAACTGTAACAAATTTGAGTGTACAAATATCATATTAGCAGTGATATTTATGTAAAATCAATTATATTTCTTCAGAGAGATATGTCATGGAGCATAAAAGCATGAAGTGACACCTGGTATCACAGCAGCTAAAAGCGACTTAATTATACCTGCTATAATGTTTTATTATTACATATAATATACTTTATGTCTATGACTTAGATGATAAAGTATTTTTCGTATAATTATTGTGCTTGCTGTTAAAATGGAAAAGTTGTGTAATGATTTTACAGAAATACTTAAGTATCTCAAATGACATGATTTTATTTAATTTCACCACATTTTAGTAAATTTTTTCTTATCTTCTTAGTATTTTAAAGACCTTCGAAAAGCGTCGGGATAGTTAACCCAGAGTTATTGGAATCAAAACTTGACATTTATATTATAACATATTTCATCGCAATCTTTATCTGCAGTATTTAACAATATTTTGCGGAAGTAATTAAGAGATTTTTAGTGCTTCACCACATTGAATATCTCCAATGGATAAATCATGCAATTTTTCTTAAAAAAATATTTTAGTGAGAGGCCTTGTAGCTTAAAAAACATACAAAATGTCTCATTCTCCATGTACGATGATCTTAAGTCATTTTTTCATGGAGCAATTAAAATAGAAGCACACATGTTATGCTTAAATTTTGATTGTAAAAATACAAATAAAGCATTAAAAATTCTTATTTGAATCTTCAGCCCAAGTCATTTATTTTATTTTCCTTTCCAAAAGAAATATTTTATCAATCGCACCAAATATTTTATAATGAAAGCGATAAATTGGAGTTAATCGGTAAAACAGGTTTCATGTTTTTTTTAATCAGGTGTTTTTTAAGTGTTTCAACTGTGGCTTCAAAATATGGGAATTAAAAAAGGGAAAAGCGAATGGAAGACCAATATATTGCTACAAATGCATACAAATAGTGTTCAAGTGTGTAAAAGAATGCTGTGTATGAGTCATACTTTGTGAGTGTAGGTGACTTCTTGAAAGAGTAATCTTAAAAACCCATTTCTCTTAATATATTTTACCTACGGTGGAATAACACTCCGTAGCACTTAAACTAAACAATGATACAGAAAACTGTGATTGAAATGAGCTTATCGTAGACTGTGGGTAAGTGGTTGCCAAACTTTTAAGGGTTTAATGCATCGCTAGCTGCTAGTGTGCAAGAGAAAGAGCATTGGAAAGGAATGGCGGCCGGAGTGGATAATGGGAGTGGAAACGAGGGGCAAGAGTTGTACCTGCGTGATGGATTGAATATTAATGACAGCAACAATTCCGCGGAAGCAAATGCAAATGCACCCTTAACGGTATCTCATCCCACCCGCGGCTGTAATGAGGGGGGAAGTGAAGGAGTGGAAGGAACGGTGTTGAACAGAGACAGCGAAGGGAGGTGAGTGAGTAATGGAGGTTGTACAAGAGAAATTCACCCCCTCCATCACCCCCCGTCTCCCACCCCGCTATATCCACTTCCTGCGCACTAACCTCCCACCTTCACTCATCCACAGACACTCCCCTCTACCACCCTACAACCCCTCCCACCTCTCCCACCCAACACCCACATCTGGCGCGCAAGTACTCGAGACACGGGATTCCGAGAGAATGTGAGAGGGTGGCATGTAGAGAGGGGGGACCGGAAAAAAGTGTGTTTCAGAAGTGTGTGAATTGCACGTTGGGTCGTACGAGAATTTCGCGGCTGAAAAGCACGAAGAAGGCGTGAGCGGAGGTGCGAACGACTCGGGGAAGATTTGTGTTGAATACATTGAGATGAGAAAAGGTTTGGGAAAGGATCGACGAAATCTTTTAACCATCGGCATCGTCACTTGGAACGACATTGTTTCATAAAGACCACTCACTCTCCCTCAGTGATACGTGCATTGTAGTAAGATGTCTGTGAAATCTTAGGTATATTTGTAGTGTTTTTATTTAATTTAACCACCTCACGTTGCGTGTTAACTCAATGGATATTACATTTCCAGAGCCACAGAGGTCTTTTGATTAAAAATATTTTCACACACATTACTACTTTCAACTGGCTATAATTTTAATAGTAAGTAGTTTGATAAAGAGGAACAGAACTGTACGATTTTTAGATTTCCCAAGTATTATTTTTGAGTTCATTTATTTACGTGAAAATCTTTATTCTGTTGTTAGTGTGGTAAACAGTTAAATGTTTGGTTATGGGAAAAAAGATCTATGTTTCAATTTCAGTTTATTTTCCCTTAACAGTTCAACTTGTAATCAGTTGCTCATCAATAAATCAAACAAATTAAACTCAGTAAAGCATCGCTTAACCGAATAAAAGGGGACGGAATCGTATTAATAACCCATTTTTTCGTTATAATATCGTTGATATTCAACGGTTGGTTCTATAAAATAAACAAAACTGTGAATTTTAATAATACTTATTACGATTGCAAAGTACTATTGCAAAATTTAGAACTTTATTACTAAGTAATATTGCAAAATTTAAAACTATACATCACAAATAACCTATTTACTGAAAATATCGAAAATTGTCTTAGCTGCTTTTCCTACGCGGCAGCCTTATCTCTCAATCACTAGAAGTCTTTGTCGAAAGTTTCAGTTAACTCGGGATTTAGTTGCGTGGTTGTCCGTTAAATGGGATAACGCTGCATAGATTACATTTTTGCTTGATAACATTCAAATTTATATTACCGAATTAGTCACTGGCAAAAATATTGAATATTTCACAAACAAAAAATTAAATATTATTTTGTTTATAAAACCAATGATCGTCATGAATTTTTCAGTTGATTTGGTTATTTTTAAGCTCAAAATAGCATGAAGATGGTAATAGTATCGAATTTAGGTTTAATGTTGATCGATTATCGTAAAGTTATAGTAGAACTGGTGACAAAAGACTTCCAATCTATTTCCATGATGATCATGTGTAAGGTTTGTTTTATCATATTTGAGAAGCTTCATTGTTATAAAGATAAAATACAATTTTTTTACACTTTACATTAAAGAGCACAATAAACCTCTTTTGATTTATAAACTCTGGCAATAATTTTACAAACTCCATTAGAGCTAAAAAGGCCCTATTTCAGCGTATACAAAATGATTTTTTTCCAATTGTGCAATGTCATCTCATTCTTGCGTCTCGTACCAAGATATTTTATGGAATATGTATTTACGCAAAGTCTTAGCCATATTCCTGGTGCCTACATCCGGCAACACAACACGAAGGTGACTGAAGTTAAAACAATCTCCATAAACATGGATTTAATTCTTCTCCATCTATCCCTTTCTCCACCTTTGCCTCATTTTTCATTCAATATTCTGTAACAGATGGCTATATAAATATCAAAGTTGTTTTTGATATTTGTATATGATTAATCATACTTTTCCTCGCTAGAACATCTTTTTATTCTACATTAACAAAAATACTTTGACCAAATAAATTTCATTCTCGTAATGATTATTCAAATAAGTTCAAAGTATCCCTAGTTTCTTATTTAGTTTTTACGTTCACCTATATTTCCACCTGTTTTTTTTTAAATTTTGGAATCATTTTCCACCCAATTAAATTCAGAGTGGTCATGTAACTTGGCAATCATCCCAAGGTTCACACTTGCGAGAATGGTTGAACTGAAATTATGAACTTTTGATATGGGAACGTTACCATCATGTTGAGGTGATGATTTATAAAGTGTTGTCAATAATTTACGAGTAAAGGCCGAGAGACTCTTTTTTCCGGTGAAGAGAAAATACGTTTCTATTAACATTAAGTGCATATTATAGCCAAATCTATTTCATCGCTTAATGTTGTAGTATAATGTAAAAACAGCTCAAATGACCGTACAGAGACGTCAAGTACTAATAAACATAATAATGGAACTTAATGATTTTTATAGTACTTGCCGTCTCTGTACAAGTCATTTGAGTGATTTTTACATTATATTGCAATAAAAAGAGTTAATTTGATAAATATATTGCTGTAGTTAGTTAGGTACGAACCGTACGTCCTTTTTTCCTTTTGTCTGGTTTCCTATCCCATGTGTGGCACATCTTATGTAATATGGTGCATTGGTTACTTAAATAGGATTAAAAAATATAAACGTGTTGATATATAGTTGTATAAAAGAATATTAATTTATTTTATGTATAGTGAATAAATTAAAATATAAATAGCATTAAAAACAGCTACGTTGTCCGAGAAATTATGACTCACAATTGGAGCACCTTACTCTTGAAATAATTATAAGTTTTGGTACATGCAATGGTGAAGGTCAAGCCATAAAACTTAAGGAGTTTTAGGAGAGGCAAAGGTTGCAAAAACTGGAGAAATTTTGCTTCTATGCACGTTTCTGGTACATAAAGATTTATCTCTTCATTGGGCCCATTCGAACGGTTGCATTGGGTCAACATGAACTGCAATAGTTAGAAAAATCTTTAAAGAATATACTAAATAAATTTCTCTTGCTCGAGAATAATAAATATGAAATTACTACGTGACGACTAAATTCAACTTTTCCTTTGAAAATTATGCAGTGAAAATACCTCAATTAGCTTCCTTGATAAATGGGTCAACTCCATAAAAATTTGTCTACGAAAATTTACACTCATTTTTTAAGGGAAACTAAACACTTCAAAAATATTCAACGTTTCTTTTATTCCTCTATTTACAACATATTTTCACTTGCTTATTTCATTCCCTCTTTCTTGTGATTTGACCAGACATATTTTTCCGACGTCTTGCCAGGAGATAATGGGTTAATTTCGTAAACACTTGAACTTTCTCACTCAAATACATTTATTTCCGTTTCGGTAACACTAGAAAAGTACATCTTTGGTGATTGCAAGACCACAGCATTTTAAAATGCTCAACACTCTCTACTTTTGTTTCTTTTGTACATGGTAGCCCATTTGGATAGTTATCCCAGCGGCGGACACTCTTTTTTTTGGCACACAACCGGGTGGACCGTTTACAAAGTAAACATCTCAATCTGGATTTTTAATATCACCTTTTATTCAAGCATATATTGAGATTATAATTGATGTTAAAATATTGTATACTGAAGATGCCTCAGAAAGTGAAATCAGACACCTTTGTTCCTTTTAAATTTGTTTATTACAAATCCATTTCATTTTTCATCATTTTCAATGTACATAAAGCACATATTATTACGCTCCTTGAATTATTTTTGTTCATTGCTATGCTATGATTATTACAGCATTTTTATTAACTACTCACCTTCTCCTTGATTTTTATTAAGTTCCATAAATCATTCCACTACTTATGTGTGTCTTGGTGGAAAAGTTCGAAGATCGATAGGTAGAGAGTAAATAGAAGTCCTTGAAGTGAGATTTTCTTTGAGAAAATACATGGATATTTTTTTAAAATATGGACGTCTACGGTGAAAGTCCGAAGTTTCACAACCAGTAACTGTTTCGAAAATAGCAATCTTTAAGCGTTTATTCCTGATTAATTCTTGTGAGAAAATAACAAGGCATGGGACCATCTTATTATAACTCTTGACACACTATAGACAGCCGGCTCTTAATTTTTTCTTTCAACAGCCATTTGGTTCTGTTTAAATCCAAGGTTATCTCTGGGTTTTTGTTATCTCATAAGTTTTAGGCTTATCAAACATTTTGGCTAGCAATATTATCACTCTAATGACACGTGGGATATTTGATGCTATGTACGTATATTTTTTATCATAAAACACTGCAAATTTAATTATTCTGTCCTTTAGTATTCCGTAGGAATTTGTTTTTTATTATTCCTCACACGGTCAATAAACATCTATACCGGAAGTTATTTTACGTATTTGATACTAGTAAACCAATAATTAGCCGTTATATTCTCGTGGGGGTCCACGATTGGTTGCGCCATTCATTTCACTATTTCAAAAAGTAAGCTCAAAACTTCATAGAGGCTAAGCATTTGCTTACTGCAGTACACCTCATATTTCCAGTGAAAAATAGTTAGAATTGCATCACGCAAATACTTTCATCCAAGATCTGGCCGGTGTACTAGATATTTATTGTACAATACTACATCTACCTATAAATGGATAAGCCATGTCATTACTGCTAATAGTCACTCATTAAATAACTCTACTTGAAATTTCCAACATTTTGATCCGGAATTAATCGTATAGCTAAACTAGCTATACGATCAATTCCGGTTCTCTCAGTGGCAGAGGAAACTAGCTATACGCTAGCTAGATATCTGTAAGCTAAACGGATCGTTTCCGAAGATTTAGCGTCAAACTATCGTCAAAATGGAAAAATCTAACACTTATTAAAACTTTTTGTAACTAATAGCTGTTCGAAAAATGTGAATTCTCGTTTCATCAGTGTATCGTAACTTAAGGCCATTCGAGTGAATTGAACGCTTCATCCCTATAATAAAAAGGATAGCAAACAAAGCTAATTCTTTACACAGAGTTGTAGTCTTACTCAGTTGTAGCCTTCATTTTCAAACGCCTCCTGGCGTGATAACTCTCGTGAATGACCTCATCTTCAATATCACATGCTGTCTCATAATCTTGGGTCTCCTCCCGGTAATCATTTTTGTAATCGGGAAGATTTTGCATTTCCTCAGAAGTTAATATTTCAGAACTACTAAGGAGAATGTAATGCCATTTATTCAAACGCAAAAATTATAATAATTATCAGATGATTGTGCAAATTAATTGTTTTGACATATAATTGATTATTAATAATTAAAATCATCCAAATGAAATGCATAAACATACATGAAGCATTTAATTTTTTGATAAAATGTACTTACTTGGCAACCTTCGCCATCTCCACGAGCACGTGCGCAGTTTACTTTGTTCACCACGCGTTACGGTCTACAACAAAAGTTCCTCTGCCACTGAGAGGTGACCAAATATTTCACTACAAATTTCATAAGATGGAAGACAAAAGACTACTATAGGAAGGCAATGATAGGTCCCCGCGATCACACAACGTTTAACAGTGCTCCCCATGCAGAAATCCAAAACCGTTTTCTCTGTAAACGGGCACGCCCACCCAAAGACAATGAGAGTTACTTCCCTTGGAATTTCTCGAAAACTGTTATTGTTTAATGTCAGATACAACAAATTTAACTGATATGATAAATTGGGAGGATTCCTAAACTATGGTCGAGGAATCCAGAATTACTAACACAATATGTTTTTTGTCCATTTTTGTCCATGTCTCTTTGTCATGTCTTTTGTCTCTCTTAGAGATATGGTGACACTTACATATAAATGGTACAGGAAGTAAACATAAGAAATTTAACTTTTATGAAGGATGGTTTTTTACAATTGCTTGCTTTTGAATACACTTGGCTCCCACGAGTTAAAAAATTTGATGTATTATTCTTCCGCCAATGTCTCTTCATTGGACATTAGCGATTAAATGGACAAATCAACTAACGTTACAATTAGATTACTATATACTTATCCCAAAATTCTAATTTTACACATCATCATGAAGAATGACGTTTTGAGGCTACGCTGAGTAAAGTACATAATGTAAAGTGCAAAACTTGAGTTCGTCTTGGGTCAAAATCACGAAACACTTTAAACGCTCTCGGTCACGTTAGATCTAAAAACTAGAATTATTTGTTACACTCACGGTTGGGTCGCGTCAAAATCTCAAGACCGAAGAAATCGCTAAACTTTTTGAGTATTAATTTCTAGACGGATCAAGTTACTCAAATAAGAGACTAGACGGAAAAATACAGTAATACGATAACATTTTTAAACAAATATCTTCACCGCCATAGGCGTGACCGATTAAAGGTTTAACCCCTGACCAGCAATGATGTCGTCACTCTTTGGTTTGGCGGAAGGCACTACATTGAGGAATCTCCTCTTTCGTGTCTTTCCAATTCTATTTTCCAAGAACTGCTTCGCATTTAATTTTATCCTGAAGCTTATGACATCCGTCATACAAAAAGTATCAGCATATGCATAACCTCCAGGATAACTTGCGTTCACACGCTTCGTCCATCAACTCATCATAGGACGGTGGGTCGCTCTAGTTCTGACGCCAAATTATGCTTTAGCCGTAATGACAACGCTGCTGTGTCGTTGGAATTTTTTCTTAGTGTATTTACTAAACATAGGATTTAACTTACACTCAATGGGAATTCCATATAGGTTATCTTTATCACGATCTACACTGATTATTTATTAAGCCTTTTACAATCATCTTTCTGAATCTCGCGTGTTTGACTGGTTGAAGTTTTGTCATTTATAGTTTTTAAATAGTTAAAATAACTCATTTTTATACATTAATTCCATTTTATTCTTATTTATATAGATATTTGCTGTCGACATTGTGAAATCATAGATGGGTATGTTTGTCAGTTTGACACAGCTTTCTGACCTAGCTTGTGGGAGGATAGCGACATTAAGTTATGTTCGGCATGGTATTCGCCATACTAACTAGAGGTTATTCTGTTCCTTTGCACTTAGGAGCATTTCCTAGTAAAGAGCGGCGGGATCGGAGATGGCTTTTGGCAACTCCGGACAGGTGCAAGAACTCGAGTGGAGGAATATTCATTTCATTGGTTTTAAAATCCTAAGATTGCTTGACTGTAGCTCTTCATCCTACACTTTGTATAACTTATTCCCTTACTTCCTGGTAGCTCTTTATAAGTTTTTTTCCCCTTTATTTTCTCCATGTATTTATTCCCGGGTCCTCTGAAAACTTTTCCAATCCATTTGGTTTTTCCTTTCTAGATAAGGTCCCATTTGGTGTTTTCCTCTTTTTTTCATAACTTTTACACTAAATTTCATAACTTCTTAATTTTTTCGTCCATTTCATCTTCAGAATAATTCCATACTACGAGATTTAGAAATTTTTTAGTCTTTTCTACTCTGTTTATCCAATGCTCCACGCTATTGATCCATTGAGCTCTACGTTTCACACGAATATTTTCACATGCTGTCTCCAAGTTTTTAGTCCTACCTTCCTTGAATACAGATGTTTCCTTTTCATCATGAGCAATATCTTAGCTTGGTTTATCATTTGCTTGATGTCCGTTGTAATTTTCCGTCTCACGAGATGGTACTCCCGACAAAGGTAAACGAATCTACAAGCTCAAAATTCTTCTCTCACTGTGTGACTTCTTAATTCAGCTTTTCTCTCCCACATATTAGGGTTTTGATCTTCGTTCTATTTATTTTCATTTGCATTCATGGGGAACTTGGTCAACTGCATTCATTGACCATTACAGATCATCGCGATCTCTTGCTATGACCGCGATATCATCTGCCAAGTTAAGCATTTTTTGTAAATCATGATTCCGATGAATCCCATTCCCCGTGCCTTTCATATTGCCACCTTCATGTATATATTGAACAGTGCTGGTGAGAGGTTGCATGATTGTTTCTTCTTCTTATCCTTTATTCTCTGTTAATTTTTGCTTTATTCTTTTTCTGCGTTTTATGCGCATTATGACAATTTGCTTTTTTTATTGTTTGTAGGTCATTCTTGTGTCATTATAAACTATCCCGATTTCTTCCCAGAAGCCCAATCATCTCCTTACGCTAAGCATCGTCGAAAGCTTGCTCCATAAATGCCATGAATGTGCCTGGATCACATGTATTTGTTTCTCCGTCTTTACTCTCAGGAAGAGTATGGCCTCCCAGGTCCTTCTGATCTTCCTAAATCCTTAGGTCTTTTATTTCCGCCAGTATTTTCGAAGCATGGAACATCAAGGGCTCTGTGCTGCTCAAGTTTCTGCCTGTCTTTGGTGGTATCACAATCATTACATTTTTTAAGTCCTCTGGATGCCGTCCGCTTTGGTAGCAATCTTTGATTATTTTCTACAGGTTTGTTTGGATTTAATTCCAAGCGATTTGATTATTTATCAGTTTTTTTTGTTATTTAAGGTGCTTTTTTCTTAAGATTTTTACTCTATCAAATTTATCTCCACAGTATGTATAGGCCCCGGCCTTCCACGTTTACCTCGCTCTCATCTTTCAACAGGGTTTCTTACAGTGGTCAAGCCCTTGGTGGATATATTCGATGCAGAGCTTCCATCTGTTCTCCCGTATTTCACTCTCTATCAGTATATAACTATCGATTCCCTGGCGCTGATTCTTTTCGTATTTCACCCTCAAAATGTTTTTTCAAGGAGAAGTATAAGCAAGACAATTATTTTAATGCATTTTAATTGGATTCTGAGAGTTCGTAAAACTTGGAGCAGGTATATTGATGATGCTATCAACCTGAAACTAAGGAATTTAAAAAAAATCACATTCAATGTGCCAACGTGGACATATTTTCTTAGAAAGCTGATGCAGCGTATGAAATATATCATAAAATTGTCTAATTTATCGTTAATATCCATCTGATCAAGCGTATTTTGTGATAAAATATTCCTTAAGCCAAAATTTTATAGTTAATTTTAATAACTTGTGGTATGCATTTTTGTTAGTCATAAATATGCTGTGGTGACAACCCGGGATGTAAATATTTAGTAAAAGACTTGAAGGTATTTTTGAGGGAAAAGCTGTGCAAAGGATGTGAATAAACGCATTCAAATCAATACTAAAATAAAATAGACTCAACATTACAACTTGAGGATTTATTTTTGTCAATTATATTTTGTTCAACAAAACTAAGGATAATTGTAATTGATTTCATAGAAGGGGTGACATATAAATGCCCCAGTCTTGCAGTGCTCGGTTTTGAAATTTTTCAACTTTATACTTGTTTAATTCCAAGTATCATCAGGGGAAATATTTGAATGTTGATATATTTTCTATTAAAATTTATTTTTTTAAGGATTTTTATATGGCAATGAGGAATAAAAGAAAATCCCTATACATGCAGTGCTGCCATACATGCGTCTGTGACATGAAGAAAAGAATAATCTCTAAAATCTCATGTAATTTACGTGGTCCAGTAAAGTGATGCTGCTACTCGCATATCAGTAAATGTACGCGTCTGAAGACCAAGCATATGGAACTTAGTAACATATATCATTTTATAATTTGGCTACTGTGAATTTGAATGCATAATACCACGTTTTGTTTCTGGGAAAGCTTTCATTAGTGGAGAATTTTTACATTCGTTTAGAGCTCTGAGCAAACTTTTCATCACAAACTAGTGGCTTCGCTGCTTTCAACGTGGAGTACATGCCACGTTATGCACACGGCAAAGTCATAGACCCGCGAAACATTAAAAATTCCCTCCGAGCAGGAATAGTGACACGTGATGGCAGCAAAAGAAAAACAAATGCGACCACCATGGGGCAAATGCCTGAACCAACGTTCGATGAGAGCATCTCTCCTTTTGTTTAGCCCCACATAACACGGGCGGGAGGGTTGAAAAAATAAGAGCATCGCCGTCCGCGAGATGAATCCGACCTCAGCCGAAGTGGCACGACGAGTGAAAGTACGTCGGGATAGGACGGCGATGCTCAACCTCCAGGGCGGAGATGGATAGCAGGGAGGAGAGATAGGGAAGGCAATGAACAAAGGACAAAGAGAGAAGAAAAGAGAAATAGAGGAAAAACAAAAACCGAATGAAAGGCGCTTTATATGTATGTATATAGAAATGAAAAAGTTAGGGTGAGGAGTAGGAGGACGTGGATGTGGTTTCCGGAGTCCAGAAAGAGTGTTCAAGGAAATAGGGTGGGTTACCGCCGCGAGGGACACACATGAAGGTTTAGGAGCATCAACCCCTCTCCATTTCGTCCCCTGCGCATTTCCCTCCCTCCTTATAAACCCTTTCCGCTTCCTCCTCATTCCTTTTCTTCGCTCTGAAATCGACCCCTTTGCCATCCCATTGTCATTGGGTGACAGACAGGTGGCGCTGGCGTGAATTGGCTCCGCAATGGGAGACCCTCGCCATAACGCCCGCCGACCTGATTTCATTCCCCTAAGGCATTTGCATGCCCACCTGCACATGCAAATGTACCTCTCAATTTACTGCATGTAATGCACGTGCCCGTTTAAAAGAGAGAATTGAAGATAATATAAATATGGTTAGCAGCCATGGGCATTTGAGAGTAAATTATATTTTTATGGAAATGTACTGCTATTAAGTTAATGGATGCATTTAGTCGCGCAACATTCTCGAGACTAAGTGCAAGGTATTCAATTGTAATGGCTCCCTGATTTGGACTTTTTCTAATGTTCCTTCGAGGAGACAGTTGTATTTTTTCTTTGAAGTACAAGGATAGTTCATTATGGAAATTAACAAATAATTCTCGATCCCGTCGTAAAAATAAAAAAAAAATTCACGTTTGTTCCCCTGAGCTCAGTATACGCATTTCTGACCTCGTTTCCCAAGAATCCCTAGTATTCATAGGTGCTTGATTTAGACTCCTTAGTATAAATTACCGTTCTTCATTTTAGTTAAATACATAGCAGTAATCATTCATCTGAAGAGTTATTTTACTTCTAGAAGCGGTATTTATCAAAATGTATGGCATTAGTGGCAATTAAGTTGTTTTGTCAAGTAGCAGCTGTTCCAAGTTTAGGTGTCTAGATTTCATTCACGTATGTATTGCAAATATGGGTGTTCATTTAACCTTCTAGCGGGCGCTTTTTCTAAACTTCTTTGGACGGTCGCGCGGCGGAAGTTGTCCGCTCTCGGTTTATTCTTCTTTAACGATATATTATCTAGGGATCTAGAGTTTAACATTCTGGCGGCCACTATTAAAGCTCTTAGACTATCCTCGGGGACCGCAAATGATAATCTTACATTCTAAGCAAAGTGTTGCGGTAAAGATTTCACTATCATATTAGTTATAAAACATCATACGTATGCAGATTTGTAAATATGTAAGTAATATCACTGATTGTACTTACACATATACCACAATGGAATCCATTTTAATCCAAGAAGCCTCCAAGCATTTTAGAAGGAATGAAATACGAAGTGCTTGGTTTGATGGACCGATACGTGTTCGGATTTTATATTTCAATATGATAATGTGAGAAAAGAACGATGCCTAGAGAAATAAGTCTAATGTTTAGTGGCAGGCTCAATATTTACAAAGCGCCTGCTTGGGATAAAAAAATGACTATGCGTATTATAATCAGTAACTGAGTGAAAACACATTATATTAAATGTATCAGTTTCAACCATAACTGAGCAGGTGGAAAAATATGAAGGCAAGACAAAGGTGTGCTGAAGCTAATGCGATTAGGAGGAAAAAAGGAAAAAATAAAGGATAGGCCGAGTGGTGAAGTCATTGATTGTATCATAGGCAAGTTACTAACATTGTTACATGGGCTAAGGAGATGCAACCGCAAAAGAATAAGATACGAGGAAGAATAAGTGCCAGAAATACATATGCCCCTCTTAGCCCCTTAGAAAAATAACGGTGGGTATCATTCTCCTCGTCGTCGTCGATCAATTAGGTGATGTACCTCTCCTAGTCTTCTCAATCCTGTTTTCTTAGATCCCTTAAAATAGAAGAGCAGTAAACGAAATAATACTGCAGCAAGCATAGTACAATGACGTTCGTAAAATGAAATGAAAATAGGAAAAGAGTGAGATGAGACAGCATGAAGTAGTTTGTTATGTATTAAGAAATAAAAACATTTATATTTCAAATTATGGGGTCTAAATAAAAAACAAAATATTAGGAAAAATATACAATAAATGCACGAATTTTCTGGCCAGATCCCAAGATTTCACGTACGATTTCTCTACTTGAGGACAAGCCTGTATTTCCTCAGTGGTAAGAGGATGACTAATTGCTACCAAATTTACGGAAGAGCAAAAGATGGTATGCGATATTTACGATGAGAAAAGAATGAAGAAGATGATGAAATCATGCGACACTTGTGTGAAAGAGATCGAGGAAAGAATGCATGTGGATGAATTTAGCATAATGCTGAGAAATTTTTATGATTATGTGAAGCTATCTTCGAATTATGCTATACGAGGTGTGTACTGATGATTTATGTGATAAATAGCAAAAGAAGTGAGTTCGTTTCGAATGAACGATATGTCAAGGAATATTGGAAGGAGTATTTTGAGGAATTTTTCAATGACCGTGCAGTCTTTGAGAGTGAAAATATATTCATAACGGCAGTGAGGAAATTAAAAAATGGTAAGGATGCAGTCGTTGGCGGGATATTCAGTGAAATGCCGGAGTGTGGGTTTAGGTTACTTATGAGTTGCTGGAATGAATTGTTCAATTCATGTGAAACACTTATCTTATTCCAATGAATTGGAAAATTTTGACGATAGGTCTGTTGTGCAAAGGGAATTGTCGAAAGACGGAATGTAAAATTCATACAGGAGTATGTTGATTAAGTGTTTCGAAACAAGCGTTAGATAAAATATTGATCAAAATAGGAATATTTCCTCTCCTAGAAACTGGTTTAAACAGTGTGGGATTATGCTTAAGGAAGGGAAAGCGTGTTGGCATCCTGTAGAAAATACTGAGTGCGTTTGTGGATTTGGAGGTTCGTCACAGAATAAATAGGAATAATTTGTGGGTTATATAGGGCTATGGAGGTAATGCGCCGTTGCTCAATATTATGAAGGTGATGTATTGTAATATGAAAAATGTTATAAGGCAAGAGTTAACAGCAAATGAGATCTGGAATAACTTGTTTGAAATGAAACAGGACTTAATGCAGGGGTGCCTAATGTCAACGTGACTATTCAATGTTTTCATGGATAAATATTTTAGAGATTTTTGTAGTATGGTACTGGTGATGTATTTGAGTATATAAGTTTGCCAGTTCTTTTTACTCCGGTTCACGTTATGTTACAGACTTAGAGCCCACAGAGACTAGAGTATTAATTCTGTGAGTATGGAGAAATATTGGATTTGTTTATACCCATGGACCTTTTAAGTCCCGCTCTTCCCTTTTCCTTTATTTTTTCCTCATTATTGCAATGGATAATTTTTCAACTTTATAAGTGAAACAATTATGAAATTTTTTATTATTTTATTTTATTTATTTGAGTCCTGAATGACCTCAGAAAACATTTCTGAATTCATAAGATATCACGGTGTAAATTTACTTTTAGCAATTGACGTGTACTCATGGTCATGTCACAGATTTGTAAATTGCCTGCTACGTTCGAAGGTGACGACTCAATGGCAAAGAGTCAATACACTTCGATTTACGCTATTCTGGCAGCAGGAAAAGAAATTTTAACTATAGATGTGACGCATAGCTCACACTCGGAGCGTTGAACCAGAGAAACAAATAAGAATTAAACAAATATTTACTGGAGATTAGAGATTGATGCAGAAAAGTCACAAATTTTATATTTTTTACAGATTTAGATTGTTTTTCATTTTAAAGGTAATAAATGACTGAGAGAGGATATAGACAGGGTTTTCGGGCCCTGGGTGATTTGAATGGAAAAATGTGTGAATCGAACGGTACCTGAGGCTTAGTTGGCGTAAGAAGAATGGTCTATGTTTTACCGACATTTAAAACTATCGTGGTTTAAACCTGTTTTGGAACAAACCACCGTCGTCGTTGAACTCCATCCTGCGATAAAGATAGGAGTTTTACATCTTGGAATGTTATGCTGAAGGTGGATGAGTTTAAGTGAAAAAATTATATTTGACAAGTTATCGGAGAAATGACAACGTTACAGGTCTATGTATAACAACCTATAAGTAATGAAATGAGCAAGAAAAATTACGTTGACTGTGCTAAAATGAGCGTGATTGGACTTTATTCTTACTCATGTAAAGTAGGCAAAGACGACCAGCATTGGTGTATTCAAGGATATTAGCCAGTCTTATCGCAATATGTTATATACTAAGCCTGCTGGTTCTATGCCACAGGATTTTGTATAATCATTATTTGCAAGGGATCAAGTGTCGTTTGAGAGTGGGCTCATGGGGCATTAGGAGAAGAGGATCAGAGAGTGTGGGAGATTTCGGGAGGAGAATCTCTAATGTGGATATCGAGAGGGAGTAGTGTAAGCCGGGATGGGCGGGAGAGGGAAGGATATTTGGGAGAGGATGGAGGAAGGAGAGAGTGCGGGCGATAGAGGCAAGATGAATGAGGGAACGGTTGGTGACGAATCGCAGGCGTACATAAGCGGATGGTTTTATCCACGGAGAGTGAGCAGGTAGAGGAGTTCGAGTGATTGCCTCCACCACACGGGGATGTGGAAAAAAATAAAGAAAGAAAAAGAAGGAAGAGGCGGAGGATGAGGAGTAGTCAAGGAAAGAGGAGAGATAGATTTGGAGTAAAGTGGGAAAAGAGGGAGAGTGGAATGGGAGTGCGATTAGAGGGGGTGGGGGAGGGAGGGAAGAGAGGTAAGGAGGATACTCATCCTCCCTTCCGAGCGCCGAGGGGATCGGGCATTAGGGAAAGGAGTGGAAGGGGAGGCCTTGAGGGAAGGACTGCGAGGGGGATTGAGCGTGGACTAGATAGGTGAGAGATGTTCTCTCCAGGAGCTCAATCGATCGCCCAAAATGTGAGGAGGGGAGGCCGCGGGGGCAAAGAACGGCCTCTTACACGCGAGGACGAGCAGGCGGGAAAACGGTTATTTTTCCCCACTTTCCTCTTCCCAAAATATCTCCCTCCCACTGACTTTTCCCGCAGGTCTCTCTGGCAAGTACAGTCAAAATTGGATGAGAAAACTTTGACTCACACCTTTGCTCTACATATTTATGTTCTCACAATGCATATCTCCTTATAATAAATTAGCAGCCGACGATAATTGGTGCGTGCTCATCTATCGGTTGCTTGGTTAATTTCTGATTGTTCAACAAAGGGTAGTTTCGGTGACTCCTGAACAAAAAAATCTACCTATAATTTTATATTTTATAAGAATTAAGAAAGCTAGCTGCATTAGCTTTTAGCCTTTGGATTTGAGGTCGGAATCGAGACATCGAATGGAATTCGAGAAAGCAAAGGTGATGGTAAGGAAATAACTATACTTGCACAGCTTGATTCGTGAGCCAACAGATTGCGAATATATTTTTCTGTTGGTTATGAATGATAGGAATTTCCAGTTTAATGCGTTACAATCTGCAATCTATTTCAACAGGAACCTCTAAGGTATTTAAAATGGTGTCAGACTAAGTCTAGAAACAACTATCTCATATTTTATAAATATTCTGCTAATTTAGTTTAATTTAGTTAGTGTGACCAATTAAAAATATTGCTAAGTGAAGTAAAACTTTTTCCAGTCATAATTTTAAATTTGGTCTTCCCCACTTATTTATTCCCCGAGGATTTACTGGTTTTCCCCTCCTCCCCTTGGTTTTTCCGTTTAAACGCCACATTATTTCTGTTCCTAGCTCAACCCCCCTTTTTTTCTCAAACTGGTAAAAAATATATAAATGTGATGTGCTCTCTAACAGATTGTCTTGTACCTGATGATGGCTCTGTGAGTTGAAACGCGTCGTACGTAAAAAATACCCTGTGGAATAGTGCAGATGTTGTTTTTGTTTTAATATGACGAACTTCCACGATATCTCGCCGGAATCTGTTGAAAAAAAATCAGTCCTAATTTGTTATTTAGATAATTTTTCAAATGTTCTGTGGTTGGTATGCAGATTTACCTTTAAAGTCTCCTGTAAGCAACTCTATGCTGTTGCTGGGGAATCTTGAAACATGTTAATTGGAATATTTTTGCAGTGAACTTTGTTCCATCCATGCATGCAAAAGTATGTTCCTTGCTTCGTTACGACTGTGTTCAGGCATCGGTTTTGCATTTGCTTAATTTGCAAAGTGAACAAATGTGATGCATACTTTGCAGCATCGTAATCAATAACTTATATCATTGGCATAAATTATAGTAATCGGAATTTATCGTAAATCTATATCTTAACCAGCGGACCGGACAGACGTTGTCCTGCCCAAACGTTGGCTTGCCCGCTTTTAGCGGGTTTAGCAAACGTTTTCTCGATATTCGAATTTTCGATAAACTATATACTAAGTGACATTTGACATTAAGCTTGACATTTCAATCTTTTCGTCAAAACAAAGCCAAGCTACGACGCCAAGTGCGACGACTAGCGTATGTATTGATGCGTACGTCAAATACCACAGAATTCGACGTCAGCGCCACCTATGGCGCGTAAACATGACTATAAATTATTCTCAGATGGTCAATCATGAACATCTAAGGTTTTAATGATCAATTTTTCATGAACTTATGATTTTTTCTCTGGAGTTTCAGAGTTTGTGAAGGTGAAATTTTGGGGTTGTATGTTCTAATATGCCAAAAATAGTTTTAAAATTTTTTCACCAAAATACAATTCCTAGAACCCGATTGCAGCGCCACCTACCGGGTCCAATTGTAAATCTAAACCATTCACGGATACACTCAAACACAAAAAAATTCATCAAAATCGGTCCTGCCGTTTAGGAGTTCAGTGACATGGTCATGTACAGATGAAAAAAAAAAATATATATATATATATATATACATACACATATCAGAAATGTAGAAAGAAAGTGGATAGGAACACATGAAATAAACAAACACAATGGTGGTGTGAAGATGGAAAGATGGCCGATTCCAAGTAGAAAAATTCGACTGGACCGAGAATCGAACGACGGCCCGCCGATTCCAGTGGATTCTTAGTTCACTGGGTAGCTTGGTGGTCTGAGCCTTGGACGCGAAATTTAAAGGTCCGTGGTTCCATTCCCGGTCCAGTCGAATTGTTTTCTGCTTGGAATCGGCCATCTTTCTATCTTCACACCACCATTGTGTTTGTTTATTTTATGTGTTCCTATCCAATTTCTTTCTACCTTTCTGTATAAACATTTATATGAGTATATATATAAAGAATATTTGTCCATTCAGCTTAAATACAGCTATGTAAGTGAACTACTGCATTAAGAAATTAAAAATGTCGCTATCTCTAGGATATATTATGTCTTCTGTCAATATTAATGAGAAGGTTTCAGGACATATGTCAAATATTAATATTGTCTTCAGCTTATTCCGTTGTGGCCAATGTCAATTACTTAGCTGTGCAATGGCGTACTTTTTATTTCCTATTGAAATGGATCCAATGCGATGCACGTATTCTTTTCCTTCCGGGATATTCTGCACCAGAGCGGAAGAATTGCCCCCCGAATTGACACGATCCGCATTTCGGGAGCGGGAAAATTTTGAGCTGCGCCCCGACTCCAGATCTCTCACTTCCTGTATTCTTCCCCTGTCCAACCCCCTCCCACTCCTTGCACGAATTCCCTGCCACCACGTTTTCGAGGCCTCCTCTCTTATTCTTCCCCCGTCCTCGTCACCCATTTCACCACCACCTCCGCCCCTTATCTCTTCAACGACCCCTCCTCTTACTCATCCTCCGTCTCCCCCAGAACGTGTCTTTGTCCAAATTTCCTACCCCCTCTGCCCCTTTTTAGCGCGAACACTGCCTCCGCCATCAAGAGACTCTTAAACCGATATTCCTCTCCTAAAGAATACATTTCGTGATGCTGATGCTGTCCTAATTTGTTGATATTTCTTTGGTGTACACTGTCGAAACTTTTAAGCTTTTCCATGCCATTTTCGTCATCGATTGCTCATTTTTTTAATTTTAGTACTAAAAAGTATACTTCGATCAAGTTTTACCTTAGGGTTTACATTCCTCATGAGACCTAACCACAGAGGTACATAAGGAATTGATTTTTAAATTAAATTTATTAAATAAATAAAAAATTAAAATTAAATGAAATTATTATATATTTGTTTTTGCTTACTCAAGGCATCTTTAGACTCGAGCTTCCTGCACGGTATTCGAAATGTAGAGGAAGTTGCTTTGAAAGACGCAATTTTTAAACTAAGCATTGGCTAATTGATATTTGTCAGCAAATTATTATATTAAAAAATGTATTGTTTCGCGCTTAGGAATAAATCTTTTCTTATGCAACTGAATAATTAAGATTTTGACTTATACATGAGTACTCGTGCGAGAAGTTTCACGCAGTTCAGTATATTAGCCAAAATTGCTCGAACCACTTTAAGGAGACATCCAGAAAACCCTCCTTGAGACAGACAGAGTGATGGTAATATTGACTTTTTCTTCACTTCTGCTAAAATAGAATATTTTTTCATTTTATAAGCATATTTTTTTCAAATTTTAAGGCTTATTACTGAAAATCTAGGCCGTTTATGTACAAGACATCTGCCTGCAAAAATAAGTGCAATTTTAAATAAGTACCGTCAACAGTTTACCTGAAAGTCTGTGAGAAATTGGTGTGAAAAATGCTGCATGAAAGGGAGAGGAATGAAAGATTTTTTGGAGGCAGGCTTTACTCGATTCAGTTTCAACTATAAGTGGTTTAAAATGGAAAGATATTCGCCATTTTAACTGTATAAAATTGAATCATACATTTGTGTATCCTACAGATATAGTGTGAGGATAAAACAGCACTATTTGTGTCATAAGCGTATTCATAATTTTTTAAACTTTCTATTAATCTTAATGCAATGTAAAACCTTGGATTACAAAGCATCTTTCAACTTGGTTCTTAAGAAAATTTTCTCGTCTTTCTATTCGCTCGCAGGTATTTTCAAGAAATGTTGGCACTCAGTTGCGTTTTTTGGAGGAAACATTTGAATTTATCCTCCCGTGCCGTGTTAAAATCGGGTTAGTTTACCCTAAGTAAAGTGGAATTTATAAAAATGTATGTATTTCTCAAGAAATTATCGTCTTAAAACTTGCTTGTGACATATTTTGGTAGAATATAACATAATTTAACCTGCTTGTGACTACTGTAAAGGAAATACCGTGGGAAGTCCCGCTATGCTCAAAATTCTTCTAAATATGCCATGCACAGAGGATTTTCCAAACGATTTATATTTTTTCAAAAATTTTTATACGTCAAATTGGACGTAAACTTTTCTTAAAAGACACGCTGGATATGAAATCGGATATTATTGGAGTTTTTGATGATTTATTTTATTTTAGACTCCCTTCATTGTCAAATAAAAATAATTCATCATATACCGCATTCAACTTGCAAAAGGGAACGTTAAAAAAATTACCATTCGGCTCTTTTTCCTCGCCGTATTTTGAAAATATCTATTCCAATCACCTGCCTAATCCTTTGCATCCCAGTGTCTTCGGTAGTTTACTAACCGCCCGCCTCTTCTTTCATCCGATTTGTAGCCATGTCACTCACGGGGACACTTGCCCTCGACATACGTCCTCTCCTCTCACCTCCTCATGTCCTTCTTCAAGCCTTCATAGTTCTATATCGGTCCCTTCTACGCATCCCATTGCTTTATCCTTCCTCCTTCATCACCACGGCCTCATCTTCCACCCACATAACCCACGCGTCTGCTCATCGTCCCTCGCCGAATATCCCACACACACGAGTTCTCTGCATCTCAGTATGGATTTTGGATCTTTTTGGGGCGTAAAAACTTTAATAACTTTTGTTATAAATGAAATATGGGGATAAACCAATAATTTTTATCAAGATATCCAAATTTAAAATCTTGGAAAATCAAAGCGACTCCCATGAATAAAATTTTTGACCTTGAGAATGAAGAACCAATCATCAACTTTTCGAAAAAACCGAATTTTAATACATTTTTTAAAAGGGTAAAAAAGGGATGCATATTTTTCATTGTAGAAATGAAAACTACGAAAGATTCTGCATTTTCCTGCAAATTCAACTTATGGTTATATTTGTCTCATAAAGTTATGAGAAGGCCAAATACTCTTGTTTCGTGAATGAATGGAAGAATATGAGCGATAACTCGAGCTTACGAAAAAATTGTATTTGATATTCACATAAACTTTAGAGGCAAACATAATCTATGAGTTATTTATACGATTTTAGGTAAACTTTAATGTAATCTTTGTTGCAACTATTAAAATATATATCCGCACGCATGCTATATACTTCTTTTTTGAAATATTCGATGGTTTGACCATCAAAATAAAGGTCAAAAGTATATTATAATTTGGTCGCTTTATCTTTCTGAGATACTCCATTATATCATCTTTATTATGTTTTCTGACAAATTTTTGATCCATGTTTTTAGTAAGAGTGATTAGGTTTTAACGCAAAAATGGTCCAAATACCACGCTGTACGCCACTTTCAGCACCTCCTTACCACTTCTGCCTCTCCCTGCTCTCATTTTTCGAATCCCTTCGACAAACTCCCCTCCCCCATATGCCCTTCCCTCATCCTGCCTCTCACCTTCGAATCCGATCATCCTATCGACTTGTCCCTCTCTTTTGTCTTCCCTTCCTCCTTTACTCGTGCCCATTCTTCACCCCAACTCTACCATCCATTCTCGTTTTCTTTCATCCAATTTCATTTCTTCACAAACCTCCTGTCTCTTACTACGCTCTGCGCTGTGAAGTAGGTAGTACAAATTCTCAATATGCCATCGCCAGCGTGCCCAGGACCCGGAACTTGGCAAATTAGAAGCAAAGCGAGGTCGAATTGAACGAAAAACTACGGCTACTCGCAAAAGAGGTCAATATAAACGAATTCTGCACAATAAAGTACCGAAAAGTGGCTAGATTTGCACCACGGATTAGGTAAACAGAAGTATTTATTTTTTACACCTAACTCGAAAGAATTTCTCGGCGTCTTCTCTCAAACGATATTTATGTAATTGATTGTCGTACATAATTAGAAAGAAAATTCTTTGTTCATGCTAAACTATCCATTTATCAGAGGCGTTTATATATAGATACAGGAGAACTTTTTTTCTTAATTGTTTGAAAAAATTAAATTTATGCTGGCTAATGTATACTCGACACACATAAAGGTACGAAATACTGTGGAAAGCAATATTCGTCCATGGTATTAGAGAAATAATAGCCAAAATTATATCTATACTTATATTATATTTTCAAGGTAAAATATCTGCTCAATAGTGATGTTTAAATCATATTCAGAGATAATATAAATTATCAGCCTTGAGCACAGAACCTATCGCGAATCAGTGATCCATTCTACTTGCTCCGTTTTCTTCCAGTCCAGTGTTCTGCTCTCATATCCTTATTTATCGCTCCTTATCTCAGTTCTCTCATCCTTCTCCTCACAGTTTTCTCACGAGATTCGATCTCACGCGCCTGTGACCACCATTGCACTCTTTCCACGGTATGCTTTTCGCATAAAATTGGGATTGAGAGCTCGAAGGAGCACTGTAGCCCTGGGGATTGAGCTTGCAGATGGATCCGTGATCAGCGGTCAACTATTGAGTGTAGATGTTCCGTAAACTTTAAACAAACGTTTGTGAATACTTTCTACCGCTCCTCTCTTCATTGGCAGAAATTCAATATTACATTATTCAACATTCAAAACATTAAATAACTGGAACCCACAACTTCAAATTACTAGCGTCGGTTTTGACTGAAAAAATCCAATACTTTTTTGTCAATTCCCGCAGATGGAATACGACTGTGAAAACTTCTCACAACTAATTTTAAAATTATCATGGGAAATAAATGGAAAGCAACAGTTCAAAACATTTGTATCTGAATCAATTAAAATGTGTAGAAACCCGCCTTGCCAAAGACTTTTTAACAAAGTAAGACGAAATAATTTCGAGACATTTTAAATGGAGACTGTCATTATGGAAAACCAAACCAATGGTATTTCCAAGAAGTATTATTTGCCGGGAAAATGTGAAATCTTTCATGATTATGCCATAAGTTTGATTCCCAAATGTAAGTCTTTTGAAAACCCTCGCTGATTTTATAACTGTCTCCTGTAAAATAACCAAATTTAAAATATCATCTTACCAATGTATAGATGCATTTTGGTGATAGCAAAATTCAACATGTTTTAATAACTTTGCGATTATATCATAGTGGAGAATCTTTGAGGAGTGAAAAATTTTATTTGTAACTATTTTTACAAGAGCTTTGTCAAACGGTATAAAACTAGCATTACGTTCTCACAAATTATAAATGAGATTAACCTCTTTAAATGCATTAGTATTCTTTCAACAAAACACATAAAAACTTCAGATTTGTGGAACAAACATGTAATACTCTCGCTGCCAGTTCAAAGAAGAAATGAATGTGATTTCTAGTGAGTTATATTCACGTGTTTTTTTTCTTTTCATTTGGAGTAAAGCACCCTTAGTTTTCGTTGATTCATACACAGAACTTATTTAAATTGACATACTGAATTGGAATTTGCCGCGTGTTGGAAATTTGGCACCATCGCATACTTGTCCTTAGTAATTTTTGGTTTTTATTATTTTAGTTGGTCTTCCCATTGCCTGCTTCCTCGCGAGGGTACAAATCTTTGACTTCCATTTAGCTTCCTCAGGCCTCCCGTAAATGCCTTCCAACTTGCCACGCATTCTTCGAATTTCTCGCGGGACAGCTTCCTTTTTCATTTCCGAGCACCTTCTAAAATATGCCCGACCTCCCGCCTCGTTTATCCCTCTCTCATCCCAAGGAATCCTACCCAACCTTCCGTCTTAACTCCGTCCCCACAAACTCCTTCCCACCCCACTCCACACTCCTCCTCCCCACTTCCTCCGAGCCCTCACCACTTAAAGAAAAGACCAAGGAATTTTTTCCACTGCCCTTCCTCCTTCCTCATCCTCAACATTCCCTCTCTTACTCTCCCCCTTAATTATCCTCATTTATTTCGCTTCCTCCATTCCGTCTTTCCTTTCCTCCAACACCTCTGTGTTTTCCGTTCCTTAATCCCTATCTCCCCATTTCCATTTCCCCACAAATGATCGGACTTCGCCCAGTTCTTGTGCCGACTTTTCTCTGCCATATGTTTGCTTGGCGGATACATTTCACGTCAATTTTTCACGAATAGGTGAATCTTTAGTTCTCGTCAACCATGCAATAATGAACTTTTACTTTTTCCTTCGAGCGAGGGGATTTTTTATCAATCGGCAACAAAATTAAAAATTGGTGTTTTTGAAGTAAATATTCTCCTGAATGTCAGACTAATAGTTAGGCTTAATTGAGGGAGACCCATCATTTTAAGCGCAATCATCGTGGAATACGATATCAAAATGAATTACATAATTTCGCAAAAATATTATCTATTTAGGCTACTAGTACTTCGTGATGGCGAAGAAACGGGTATAGTTATTTTAGATGTAAAATTAACAGTTCCATAGATTTCAGAATATTCTTCATTGCTGTTATTTACGATTGGATGATTGCAATGGTCGATAGTGGATGATTATATCATTGTAAATAAAATGTAAATACTTTCTGCCGTGTAAGGTTTTTGAGGATTTATTACTGTAATGAAGATGAAGTTATTCATCAGGTAATCGTGTGAGCTCGTTTCATTATTAAATATTTTATAAAATGAGCAAATTATGGTAAAGATTTCCCCTGAAAATGTCGTTTACACGATCCAACGTTTCCTATTATGCCCACCGAGTTTTTCACCGTTAAATCCTTATTTTTATTCCTATGAAGTATGCTGTCAGGCTTTTCACTCTCATGACCTAACATGGTTTTGCAGTGATACCTATTTTTTTGCTTTCTTTATTTGGCCTTTTCATTATTTGGTCTTGCTTAGATTGTAGAAGCTAATCAACAAGTACTAAATGAAAGTATATTGCCCGGCATTAATTAAGAGCCATAAAATGACAATGATCAATGCATAGTGGGCAATTTTCCTGACATTCTTATTTCACACTCGTCAACTAATCGCATTTTAGGGAATTTATAAATTTCAATTAGATGCCATGCCAAACACTTCTCCAAAGACTGATATCTGAGTATTGTTTTCAATTTTCAAAGCAATACTGTGTAGTTGCAGAGGTAAAGTGGTATAAATGGTATTATTTACTAGTCACCTAAAAGTTTTCACGTTGTTTTAATTTTCCAGGTTTAGTTCGAAAATCAGGATGCTTTCTCTAATTCGAGGTAAACATTTGTCAAGCAAGAGCCTTACTCTTAAAAAATTATTTTTAAGTGTGATAATCATCATTGCTTTCTATTATAATGCTTTAAAGTGTGCATTGAGAGCAAAGGAACTGTATGTGATTTTCAATTGGGTACTTTAAAAACCAAAAACAATAAAGAAGGCAGGTCGATTAAGAGAAACCTTATTCCATGAAATGAGTCATGATTCTTGTGACCAGATAGAAGTTTCATCTAAAAGAGTCGATCTAAACAATGTTGTGTATGTATCAGGAGTTTTCCCGGGATACCGTTCATCTATTGATGCCTTTTAAAAAATACAAGGCTTTAGCATCGTACTTTTTAAAGGAACCGCGGTGAATTTTGATTGCATGCTTGATAGCACTCCCCGAGCTCAACTACAGCCTTCATTTGTTTTCCCCATCTTATCTCTCTTCTGTTTCCGCCTCCTCCTCCCCGCCTTCCTCGTTGGCGGACTCATTTTAGTCCCAAAACCCATCACTCACCCACGACCTCATAACCCCGAACCCTCCCTCCTCATCCCATACCGTACCCCCTCTACTTATGTGCGTGTGCGTCTATATCTCGTCTCCTCCCACTTTCTTTTCTCTCTCTCTCCCTCATTTGCCCTAATACTTCTTTCAACCCACTCGTTCCCTTGCTGTCCTACTCAGCCAGATTCTCATCCGTACTATTTGTCCATCCTCCTCTCCCTCGCCCAAAGCCATCAACATCGTTTATCAACCCCTTCATCAAACTGCTCGCAGTATGAATCACTCGTTCTCTCCAATGAATTATTCGATTTTTGGATAATTGTTGTACTCCCGTGTCTTTCAGACAAAACGACTCTCTTGAGACCGTGCCCAGACATTTACTTCAAACCGCTTGACTTAATTTGCTAATTTCCTTAAAAGTGGACGAAAAACTGTCGTCTACATAAAGTGCATCCTGAAGGAGGGGAAGACTCATCAGATTGGGATAGGCTGAGGGGTGTGCAGTGTATGACTGGCAACGCCGCCAATTTAACTGATTTGACTTAAGAGGACGAGAAATTGTCAGCCACAGAACAAATCTGCCTAAAATACGCTCATAATATTGGTGAACTAACGGATAAATTCACATACTTAATCAATAAAACTTAGCGTCAAAGAAAGATTTCAAATTCATGTGAAAAAGTAGATTTGGCATTTGAAGTTGGTGACAAAGATTTACGGCGTAGGGAACCCACTATCATCAAACGCGGAGAATGTTTGATCTCCCGTGTGGAGCTATTTTGAAGGCAGTAAGCCATTTATCTGAAAGAAAAACGTTTAGGCAACTTCCACAAACTTGGCTTTCACTATAACTGCAGAAAGAACAAATGGATCTCTTAAATCCGCAATGATAATTCATCCATAAAATGAAAACTCATCTTTACGCTCAAATTATCAAAATTTCCTTAAAAAAAGTGATAAAGATTGCTTTCCGTATGTGGCTACATAATTTTTTCCGTACATTAAATTTTTCATTTTGCAACAGAACGAAGACCCTCATAGCTGGCCAAAAATTTAACTTTAAGGCATTGCTTTTGAAGTACTGTTAAAATAGAATCTTATGAATTATGATATAGTTTGTTTGGTATAAAAATGATTTAATAAAATACATAATATCGGTCCATTCAATATTACGTTAATAATATTTTCTTGTCAAAGTCAAATGCTAAAATTTACAAGAATTTCTTTAGCTGTAGAAAAATCTAAATTCAGACAATTGATCACCATTTCCAATATTAAATATTTATGTACTCTTCGCAGAGGGAAAATTATGTTAAGTTTAGTGAAACCATTTAACTAATCTATTTTTAATAAGCGGAATAAACGATTGATTCGGTTTTCCGAAAATTCTTTCTTCTTACTAACCGTCAATGAAACCGAAAGAACTGGTCCAGACACTGATGCAGGATTTGCCAACCAAAGGTACTGCGAGTGTGAGATACAATTTATTTTTTTATCCCATTGGGGATAATTTTTTTATAGGGTTCATGCATCGTTTAATTTTCTGTGACATTTTTCCTTTTTTATGTATTCGCATTTTATTTTTAAAAATGCTAAACATTGATATGCAATTATATTACGATTCAACTTAAACTAATTACTTAAATAAGTTATTGTTTTATAACTTTAAGGGGTTCGAGATGTGGGTCTTAGAACATGAGAACTAATTAGAATTTTTAAGGATTTAGGGGTATAAACAATGCTGCAAACAGCTGCACTGATTCGCTTTGGCATATCTTCTTTAGCCGTTCTCCTTTCATCTCAAAATTTCATTTACCTGCATGCCTTCAACGCTCTGGGCCTCCCATCTTCTCACCCACCATCCCAGGCCCTTTCGAGGACAGGAACAGCGGTGTGGGTATGTGAAGTCCAATATATCTAAATCTAAGATAATCACGCAGTACACAGAAATGCAGCCAATCAGTAAACACGTCCAATACCGTCTGAAAATGGAATCAGGTGACCGATTCGTCCATAGTAGTGCCGTCTCTTCGCATCATGCGATAGTTGAAAAATTGCATATATTTCTTTATAATCTAAATCAGTATACTTCAGCTGCTCTATTATCTTGGACGGACCACAGGTGGACTGGATCATATAAACGTGATGGAAATTCCGCGAGCCACGTAGGAAGAGAGATCGGCAGTCAGATACTGAAATGTCAGCGCAGTTCCTCCATCACTGGCGCCGAAAGACCACGCCTTCCTAGAAAAAGTACCGTTCGCGCGTCGGCCTCAACGGACGTCATCAGCTCTTTCTTTTTCGATCTTGCAGTCCAGTTCTTTCGCAGTGTGGCCCTCAAAATGGTCCACCGCCATCTCTTCCTATTCTACTCCCCGTCATCTTGGTCCTCCGCACAACCCACTCTGCCCTGCAATTCCACCCGCACAATCAATCAGGGAATGCGTGAGAGGAGAGGGCATCACATGAAAGGAGTAGAGGGGAGGGAGGGGGGAAGACGACGGTGCTGCCGCGTGGCGCTGACGGGCGACGATATCTCGCGGGGCCGAATTGTCCGAATCCATCAAAAAAAGGCCGTGGGAGATGAGAGAGAGAGAGGGAATGTATTTGCGAGGTGAAGGTCTCCCTCGAACTTCCTCCTCTTTTTTTCTCCTCTTCGTTCCAGCCTCCCGTCTCCTACTCATTCGGCGGACGTTTTCTCTGTTGAGGTCACGCCTGGATTCCATTCTGACGTTATCTGGGGAGAAAGTGACGAATATGAAGTACTGCTCTCGCAAATGTTCCTGGTACTACGCAGTGGACGTCTTTCGGACATGGGCAATTGAACTTTGGGATTGGATTATAAAAACATTTGGAGGGCATCGTCGGGGAGAGACTCGTAGATACTAAAAACTAGTCCTAGACTTTTATCCTTGAGCTACTCGCATGTGTGTGTGAGTTCCAAAGCTAACATGTTACCAAATTTACTATGATGACTGCTTAGGAGAATAATACCCTTTACTTTTATTAACAATTTGGCATTTTCATTAATTGAATTTAATTTTCAATTTCTTGCATCTTGAATGAACTTTTTCAGTCCTACAAAACGGGGTGGAAAAGCTATTCAGTGCGGAGGTCTTCTAATCACTGTCTTCTAAACTCAACAGCTTCGAGAAACGGAATGAGTCACGGATACCTTTCACCTCGGTTTGACTCGTCTCACTTTGAGAATTTAAAATGGGGTTTCTATAACAGTCAATGGTGATGAGTGATTTTAACCACTTGGAATAGCATTTTACGTTTCTTTATGAGGTGCAATAGCTTGGTTCATCTGCCTCACTCTCTTCTTATTTCTCCCTCTCATTGTCTACCTCTCTTTCCTCCGTCATTTCTCTTTACCCCTTCCTTTCTGCCTCTTTCCTTGCCGCGGTCTGTGCTAAAAACTTTTGCGACTGCTAATCATAAGTCTTCCACTGCGATAAATCAGACGAACAGATAACTCATCAAACGCAGTTGTTGAATATGTTCATATTGATATTATAATGTAATTCCTCTAATTTATTTCTCTCAAAAATTTTCAATTTATTTTGAAAGACGCGAAAAAGAAGTTACTTTTGTGATGCACGTCTTAATCTAAAAACCTTTGTGTAAGTTTGCTTCTATAGACGCGGATTGATGTAAATACGAGAATATCATTCAAAACCTAGCAGAAGGAAGAAGATGGTTAGACTCTTCAACGCTCGGTTTCATTGAGATGGGTTTTTACTTGTAGGTATTATCTATCAATTTATTTAACTTTATAAAAGGAACCAATGCTAAAAAAGGGAGACAAATTCCTAGGGGAAGAATCGTTTATAAATTATGAAGAGAAGATGAAAGTATTTGAGTGTTCGAAATGCTGGAATTAATGCATTATCTAAGTCTAACATTGTTGCCCAAATTCTTGGCATGTCAAAGAAAGCCTTTTTTGTACAAGATCGTTTTAAATTCGAAGAATTTAATGACCTGTGAGAGTTTCTCTCCAAGTATTTACAGTTTTTTACATTATTATATCCAAGTTTTAAAATACTGTAGTAAAATAAATTCCCCTTTTTTTGGTGATTTTAGCCGATCATCAAAAGATTGCGTGCGTTTTCAGATGCGTTAGAAAAGCAGTGCGGGAAATACAGTGGAAGGTAAAAAATAAGAAGGAAAATTTGATCAGATTATCTAGGAGACACGAAGCAAAGCAGCTCAACTTGAGATTGTATGGAGAGCGCAAGCTGGAACCAGTGGAGTAGTTTAATTACCTAGGCAGTGCACAAGAAGTAAATAGGTACTGTGTCAAAGACGTGGGAGGTGATTAGTGCTAGCAAAGGAAGCGTTCAGTAGTGAAATGGAGCTGATGGCGGGGACTTAGGACAAAGATATACGCTGAAGATATAAGAGAAGAGGCTGGTAAAGAGCTTGATACAGGTTGTAGTGTTGTATGGAGCAGAAACGTGAAATCTGAGGAATGAGGATAAGAAGATACTGCAGGATTTGAGATCTGGGTGTGGAGAAGGATGAATAAGATACGGAGGACGGAAAGGCAAACAAACGTGGAGGTGCATTTTATGGCGGTTAAGGAGAGGAAACTACGATAGAGATTGGAACGGCCCGAGGTAGATGGCTGGAGAGGGTAATGAGGGGCAAAGTAAGGGTCAGAGGTAAAGTAGGGGTAAATCAGTAATCGTTCCATTGCAGATTTCTTTGAAGCAAGTGTTCCTCCATTCTCCAGTTTTTTTAAGTTGGATTTTCTCATAACAACAGCTTCACCCTAATTCCAGCAGGTGTCTTTAGACCGATCTTCGATCTGACAATGCCCGTTGGAATGTTGACAAAACTGTTATATGGGACAAACCAACCAGGGATTAGAGAAATAACTTATTGATTTTTCAATTTTACTTTTATCTCGATGCTTAATTGATGGACCAATATATTCTATGATACGGTGTGACCTAGGATACGTAGAGGATATTGTACGAAGGGTCTCATTTATTTTGTCATTCTTAATTTAAGAGAAATGACCTCCATTGCTTTTGAAATCGATGGTTCGTAAGGCAGTTAGCTTAACCTTGTCATCATCATCATTGAGTGTTAAATCCAAAGATTGGTTTCCTCCAGTCCTCCACCCATCCCTATCTAATTTTTACTTTGCTATTGCCCTATGCTTTACCTTGAAAAAAATTTTATTTTACGTATTGCGTTGAATTTCCACATTAAACTAGTTAATTTCTTTATGAGTTGAGCAAGGCCCCAAGATATTCCCTCTTTTCCTTCCTTTCACTATTACTTTTTTGTAATGTTTGTATTTGTAATTTTGCATTGTATTGAATTATTTCTCCATCTTGCAATTTTAAACAGAAACTTATAATTTTTTAAGGTTTTTAAAGGCTTATTCACATTGAATTAAAAACAAGTTATTGACTTTGTTTCTGCGTATGCAGCAGGATTCTGGTCGGAGTGAAAGTACAGTTTTTGGGACATTTGAACACGAGTTTATAGCAGAGAAGGTTACTTCTGCGATCCAGAGAAGCGGTGAACCAGCTGTGACGACATCATGTTGCTTCCGTTTATTTCAAAAGGGCCAAGGAGGCGAAGAAAGTATAAGATTGGGTGCGAGGTCACGGCATCCGCCGCTCCCCTCGGCTTAAGGCACGCCGATCTGGCGGAGGGATAGGGAATCAGTGGCGGGAGGCGAAGGCGGGATAATGTGTCGGGAAGAGAGAATGGGAGCCTTGAGAGCTTTGCGATTGAGAGGGCCTTTTGAGTCTTTAGACTACGTTAGGCCCTGTGTCTCCTATAGCGCCTTCCGGAAAAGAAAGGGAAACGAAATCATTCTATCTCTCAATGTGGAAAGATACATGGCATACCATGCTTCGGACAAGCTTGGTGTCATCTGCGGAACAAGGTGCTCCTACTATTGTGGAAACGAAAGATCTTCATAAAATAATTGATGATCTTTGGATTCAGAATGCCCGGTCCCTTCCTTTAGTTAGACGTCCCGCTAGCAATTCAATGGCGATATGGTGGCTCCTTGAATTAACATTTGATAAAACCACAGCGTAATCTAAATGTAGTATTCTGCATGTGCTTTATACTTGTATTTGTATTGTTTTCGCTTTTCCTTCCTCCGATCAACAACTATAGTTAGTGAGCAATGAAGTGTACTTTCTATGGAAAATTATAATCATTTTACATAGTCTCAACTTTCTAACGGCAATGGGCTTATTATTTTGATCACGGGTGCATTTAATTGATAAAAATAAATTTTTATAATGTTTGTTGAAATGGGTCGAGCTAAAGAAAATTGAATAAAATTGACGGCTTTCAGTACTCAAGCAAAAAATATATTCCGGAAATAAGGGATAACTCTCTGAGCATTGATTGAGTTCCTGTCCAAACTCTTTTAGTCCGAAAGTACATACATTAGTAAATCGATTGTAAACGAATGCCCCCATTTATTCGAATAAATAATACATGCGAGGGCCTCGTTGTTTATCAGCTGCTCACGACAAAATTTGTTTCTGAGTCAAAACAAAAGACTAACGTGTCAAACTAGAAAACAATTGTAATTTTAAAATGGCTTTATTTTTGTTGTTAAAATTTATATATTTAAAATTTAAACAATTTCAATAAAATTTAGTTTATTTATAAAGCTAATAACTTGCTGTTGCTGTACATTCTTTTGTAAACAAAATAAGACATAGACCTGTTGTCTAGCTATTTTCGTTTAGGAGATATTGCATAAAGAAACATGGTCTAATTGTAAGCGCAATATGGTCGAAACTTTGATCGCCTCTAGATCGGTCAAAAATATTTTTTCCAAAATCGCTTCTACACTTTTTCATATAATGCCAGATGAAACCCACGCAAATATTTTAGTTCGAATAGGAGACACCAAGGGTCAACTCACTGTTGATCTGACATGGAATGACCCAACTGAAATTGGAAAGTATTTCTCGTTTAAAGCCCAGAATAGAAAATGGAGCATTCATCTCTCGCGCCACCGTGAGCTCTCTTCTGCCAGAATGTTCGCGTTTTTGAAGTCCTTAATTTTTCTTCATACAATGGGGAATCATTCTTAATTTCAATTATGGAATGGATCTCTAACTGGGGATATAAACAACAGTTATCTTTTCATTTCCAGGTCTCAGTTTTGAAGTTTAAACCGAGATTAGTTTAAGCAGTTTGATTTAACGCAACGCAAAAATACGAATTTTTTTTGCGTGCGGCATGAAAAAAGCAGACAATTACGGGTATCTGGGGAAATTGGAGAATCTCCGGTGAGGAAAAGTTTCCATCAACAAAAAATGCTTTAATAATAAAATAATTCTCTTTCTCCTCAAAGCTCGCCCCTACTCACCTTTCTTTCACTTGTAAAAAAATAATACTCCCATAAATATTTCCAAAAGTTACATTCCATCATAAAAGGTGGAAGGCGGAGGGCATGAAAAAAATGTATATGTGCCGAAAAACTCAAATCCATTGCAGGAGCCAATAATTTCGCCGCAACCTGCAGATGGTGCCATAATTTGGCTACCTCATCCTCTGTCTCGATCCCTCTACCCCTCCCTATGCGTCTTACCCCAATCCTTTCCCCCAACTCTTGTCCCCTCACCCCACTGGTGCCTTTCCTTTCAGCCCCATCAATCCACTATTCCTTCTCCTCCAGTCCCATCCTCTCCTCCTCGTCCCACCATTCCGCACGGAGGTCTGAGGAATGGCCGGGCGAGTACCCAAGGGGGGAGAGCGAGGGGGGATCTAGTGGGAGGGTCCGGGTAAGGTGAGACGGAAGGTGGGAGGCTGTTACGTACGTCGGATGAGGGAAAAGGTTGAGTGTGGATGGATAACGGTGGTAGAGGCGTTCCGGCCCACCGCGGGTCGGCCCACGGGAGAGTGACGGCTTCAGTCCGAGGAATGGAAAAGGGTGAGGGCGAAAAGGGATAGGCAGGAGGGTGTATATATCCGAGTCTAGAGGGGTCATCTATGTTGACATCTACAAAGTACCGTGCAACTCACCACCTGAGTGACTGTGTGGCACGAGACGGTTTACGCCCGGCGTGCAATCCTCATCCCAGTAATGTTGAATGTCAATATTAGAAATTGTAGTTCATGAGTCGGTAACTCGAATCACTTCTATTGGTTTATTAACATTTTTGTCGCAGTTATTTATGTACTATCTCATATTCCTCCGTTTTGATTATCAAAATATTTATAGGTCAATTGTCATAGAGATCTTTGTTTACTGATTACATGTTAAAATAGGAAAAAAAGCATAGTTACCGAGGGAGACATTGGAGTGGGATATTTGTAATCCATTTATTCTGATTTGAGAGAAAAATTAATAAATAAAAAATACTTGTCACAAAGTAATTATTTGGTGCCAGTGATAGATAGATTGAACCGTTTGCTGGGCTACGTCAGTGCAAGGTAAAAGACGTAAAAAGATGTGTCCGATTTAATAGGTATTTTAGTGTTCAAGAGAAAAATGCAATGCTAGGCAACGAAACGTGAGAGGTATATAAGATGGCTCATGCTTACATGCAATGTAGAGGCTAAGTTACTGATTAAAAAGGAATTCTTATTCTTGCTAAGTTATGTTTCTGTGATGAGAGGAAGACCATTTTTATGATCTCCGCCTTGATTTTGCTGCCGTGTGAGGTTTAAGTTTATGTGCCTATAGTTCATTTGGAGGAATCGCTTGAAATGATTGGGATAGCTCAAAATGTGTATATATATATAATGCAAATGCCTATAAAGTCTAAATAAAAGCCGTGAACCAGTCGACGAAAAAAGAACAGTTAAGGGAAAAAGGGAAATCTTGAAGAGCCTTAGCGAAAAAGTTCCGACTACAATCTGGCTCGTCATTGGGTTAGAATTGGACACACATTGAATGACCGTCCGCCAAATTTAAGCGGATGTACTCTCCTAATACCTATTTATCTGCAGGGAACTGTTTTCATGAAAGCCTTCCATCACGCATGTACATACCATTACCTTTTTCCATGGAATTCCCCGAATTGACGGAAGAAACTAAGTTCTCTGAAAGAAACGGAAAAAATGTGACGAGAAAGTAATTAACGAATGGCAGCATTGACCAGATGGAAGGAGTGAGTCACCAAAAAACGTATTCTCGAAATGTTGCTTGACCTCCTTGTGCAAGGACATACATGCTCAAGTTAAGGTAAAACCCTTATTTCGAGGAGTACGGCACCTTTGCTGAACAAGGAGAGTGCCTGTGTCCAGGAAACTTCTAATTTCGTCATTATTTAAAAATGGAAGCTCTGTCTAATTGTCTCAGCTCGACTCGTGTCCTTGTTCAATAGCCATCGTTGATGAAAACCGCTAAAAAGTAGGTTAAGTTCTAAGGACATGGTACACCCTCTGTCCGGCGTTTTTTTTCGAGCTATATGAAGCTATCCAAGCTATGTGAGCTGTTAGCTACGGCTCTTGGTATTCGAAAATTTACTCATTTGCCTTGTCTCGTGAGAGTGAGGTAGGAATTCAGTACACCATGAAAAAAATTGGAAACAATTATGCAAATAAATTCACAGATATCAAAGCAGTAAAATTTATACTTTCTAATATAAAATTTTTATAGGTTTAAGCGGCATGTAGTAATTACATAGTCATCACCGAAAGTATTTGAGATAAAATTAAAATAAGGTCAGGGTGCTATTTACTCATCCAAACTCTTTTCCTCGAATTGACTAAAACTTTCATCCCTGATTTGTAATTATTGCTGACAATAATTCTTGTCTTTAATGTTGTATAGTAGTTCAAAATTAATTGAATATTAATGGAACATATGTTCTGGTAACTAGTCTTTAAAAATTGCTACTCCACAAAGTAGTGAGTATTTATAGAATATTCTACACCATCATTGGTAATTAGTTGGCTAATGAACGTTGTTTGAATAAATTTAAATGTACAAAGTCAAAATTTTATTGAAAATAAGCGTTGACTAGTAATAAGAAAATTCCGTGGCACCTATGTATTAATTATCCGTGATAAACAGCGGCAGTCCATATTTTATTTGCATAGAGGATAGCAGAGGTTCGCAAAGTAATGCGATATGAGTTTGAACTTGGAGAGGAACTACAAAAGGTTCGAAGATGAGGCTCAAACGCACATAAAGTTTTCCCCTGCAAATGCTCTAAGAAGCTGTGTTTCCAGCAGCAATAACGTTAAGATGAATTAAGCATTTTTGTCATCAATTTGCTAAAAAAAATGTTTTCCCTCATTTTCTTAATTTCATGCTATACAGATTTCTTATTAAGAATTTTCTCAATTACCAATGCTTAAAGAGAATACAATCTGCCAAATAATTTCTCAAATCAGTCGTTAATCCCTTTAAAGTTATCCCATCCAATATATCGATAGTTGTTATAAAATATACGTTTATCATTTCATTTTTGAATGACGTACCCCATTATAATAGAATGAAATAGTGAAAATGTCAATGACATTACAAGAAGTTGAAATATATTATCACAAAATTAGAATAAGAAAAAAATAATATAGTACTTTCATTTTTCATCAAAAATCGTCGTATAGCTATATCGCCTACTCGTCAGTAAAATAGAATAGATTTAAGAACTTCCTTTTACCAATATTACTGCTGATCAGAATTTGGTAGTGCGTTTATATAAACTTCATTTGGAAAAATAATTTTGTCTCAATGAAGACAAACCTTGAATATTGCCAATCGTTCCTATTTGTACGGAAATGTAAGTTTCATAATTGTAAGCCATAAGTGGATAAACACAGCAATGTAATATTTTAATTATGCCCCCGAGAATAGTTTTTCTGAGAGTTGGCAAATCAGGAAATATATGTCTTACGTACACATTCTTAATAATAATTATGATACATTTTAACCCTGAAAAAGTAGCAAATTTTCTAGTGAAAATTTTGTCTCGAGTGAAAACAGCTTAGGGAGAAATTGCCTCTGGTAAACAGCCCAGTAAATATTGCTAGTATCCACATTTGTCTAAGTGATGGAGAGGGTTATGGGTGGGAGGTTGAAGAAGAGAGAGGAGCGCCGAGGGTAGATGGTGGAAGAGGGATGAGAAATGAAACCCTGTGAGGTGTGAGCGTCGGTCTCGGCAGCGGTGATTTTTCCCATACATATTTCGCTCCTGGCGGACACGTTCTGTCTACCAGCCACTTTGAACGACCAATTCTTTTTCTCCGCCTCAACCCTCCCTCCTTCAGCTGTCCGCTCCAACTCCCGACACTTTTCTTCTTTTCACCTATACATCGAAAAAACCGCGCCCCGATAATCGTTCTTCCTCCATCCTCATCATTCATTCCACGCACTCACACCTGCAACTTCGCCTAAGTATCCAGAACGACGCTATTTTGCCTCAATGTAATGCCCTACATATCCGTCCCTCAAATTTATTTCACGTTTTCTTGGCAGTTTTCTTTTTCTTACCTCGCCAGCCTTTTCGTTTATTTTTAACGGCCTGTTCCTTTTTTAGTTGCGGCAATAACTATCAATCTTCGGACACTTTTTCTTGCTATCCTTTTTAACTAAGCACTTACACGATATTCCCCATTAACATCCACTCTGATTTTCAACGCGACATCCTCATCATTTTCATTATTGATTTAGATTCCTTTCAGAAGAACCCTCGTCTATGATGCTTTCACTTTTAGACAGGCAGTTTTTTATCGGTAAGATTTGCCTTAGCTACCACCTCATACCATATCTGAATGGGAGAATAAGGCTTAACGTATATCCCAGTATGCTCTCCGGAGGTGTGGTGATGTTCAGAAGGCTTCTCTGTGGGAGGCTGGATCATTTGACTTTATTGCCTCTATGAGAACGGTAAGAGGACAAGCTTTCGCTGTTACCATGTCTAAAGAAGTCTTCACTTAAGTGAAACTAACTGCTTTCTAACAAATCTAATACCGATTTAGAGTACTCAATGTTCAAATGTTGAACGGTTATTTTGGAGATATTTCCACTTACATCTTTAATGAGTTTGTTACTCCCAATAATGATTGCTTTTGTTTTAGTAGGGTTTATAATTATATTATTATTGTTAGCCCAAGTACATATGCTATTGATATATTTGTTCACCTTCCTGATCGTTTCATACAGTAAGGAAGAGGGCCAGAGATATAAATTTGCATATTATCAGCATAAAGGTAGTAGTCACAATGTGTAAGGTGCTTTGGTATTTCCCTTGGAATAATAGAGAACAATAGTAGTGACAGTACTGAGCCCTTAGATAATCCGGTGGATATTGATTTCCAGGAGGATATTGAACCGTCATCATCTTTAACAGCCTACATACGGCCTGTCAGGTATGAGTGAAACCAATTCAAGGGGCTTGCTGAGAAATTCAAATCTACAAGTTTCTGAAGTATAATTTTGTGGTCGATAAAATCAAAAGCTTTTTTAAAATCTAATAAGATTAATATGGTTAATCTTCTATTTTCTCCATTCAATCTAATGTCTTCAGTTATTTTTAGGAGTGCAGTTTGAGTACTATGATTTGTTTTGAATTCTGATTGTTGAAGATCGATGAGATTATTTGAAAGTTATCCTGAAATTTGTGAGGCAACAATTCTTTCCAGTCCTTTAGAAAGTGCACTGAGTATGGAAATTGGTCTGAGGTCCGATACTTCTTTGGGATTGATCACCGTGGGAATTGGCCAAATAAATGCTTTTTTCCAACGAGAATGAAAGAAAGAGTTCAATAAACTGTACTCATAAATGTGCAGAATAACAGATTGAATTTCATTCAAACACTGATGATCACCCAAACGTATTTAACTGACCTATCCAAAGTGCGCGCTTGGGTGTAGAGCTTTTGTAAAAGTGAGTGAAAGCCTCGTTCAAATAATCTGCACTAACCTTGGTCTCTGACCAACCTAAATCACGCTCTGTAAGATCTCTCTTCACTCTCTTGCTTTGAATTAGCGCGTCCCTGGTTGAATGCCGCACAAATCTGACTATTAGACTTGGAGATTGCGATGACTCATCGGTAGCTGATCGAGGCCGTGATATATAGCAATATGTCCGCGATAGCGACAGAGACTCCAAGGGCCGCTCCAAAGTCCCTCAGCGAACTGCAGGTGTCTTCCCCCGGTTTGATGGGAATACCTCGGATTTCGAGAGAGTTGCTTAACAACTTCTGCTCTAGCTGATTGCGAGAGACCTCAAGGTCACCGACTTTGCTATTGCCCACATTCTCTTCCAGAATGTTTTCAAAAGGTTACTTTAACTTTAGCTCAGTTTCAGTCTCACTCAATTTTGCACATTGTTCAGATAAAATATCACAATTATTTTGAAGTGCTGATGTCAGATCCCTCTGCTCCTCTCTGAGAGACGGCAATCCTTGGCAATCAGTCCCTGGTCATCTCCTTGTGGGTCCTTACACTGTGGACTTGCCGGACGATTATCCACCGGAATTAACCGTTTTTTTGTGTTAACAATCCTTACAAGTCCATTGCGTTTAGTTTTTGCTAGATATTCTAAATCTGCAGATGATAACTTAACACAAGGCCCGTGAAACAAATTGCCGCAGCAGACGCAAATAATTGAGGATTTCCCCGATTCACCGACCGCTGACAAACGGAGCAGTTTACTATGACTGCGGCTAAATCTGAGTTACGAACCTCTCCGTTCAAAGGCTGGCAAAGTATTCGAGTAATATGTTGGCTTTGTCAATGCTGTTGGTGACTACTTTGCCGTTTATATCCAATAAATACTCTACTGTCTAATATTAAGAGAAAGGAAAAGAATGTGGTCTAGATATTTGGATAAGAACGAGAGAGTTTAATGAATCAAGTTGACAGGCTGAATGAGAGTTGAGAACATTTTAACGAGAGTGAGAGAGGAAATAAAGCCGCAGAAAACCATGAAAGGTTGAAAGATTTTCCAAATCGGATATGTTTTGAGCGCAGGTTTGAGGTGCGTTTTTCATTGCATATGTTGTGAATTGAATGGGAGGCACGTACACTTTGGTGATGTGAAGAGATTACCACACTAGAGTGAATATAAAGCGTCTATTGAATGAACATTTGCTTGGTGATACTTTTTTGGATCTCCTTACTATCAAAAATGAGACAAGACTGTAGATGAGGTGAGAAAGCCGTAAACCCGGTTGCAACATCAGTTGTAATGCACAAAATGATATGCCTCTGGAGCAATCAAAAAGAAAAATTATTTCGCATGCAATTTGCTCACTGTAGAAAGTATTGCGGTTTGCGATTTCCAAATTCTTGTTCCAATATTTAATAGATGATTTTGTGGCCCATACTTATGTATTCTATACCAATTTGGTGAATGTTTGAAGAGTACGTTATTGGCAATCCCAAACAGATTCGGCAATGTTAGCCTTTACACTCTCTCTAACCTCTAAAACGATGAAGCTGCCCTATCCCGCCCTTAAATACCGGAACACACACGCTCTGGGCCAGACCCGAATTGATCCCAACGGCCTATTGCCAAACAGCCATCCGATTCAAATATTAACTCACCGGCTTCCAACAAAATTGCCCGACCCATCCGGTCTGCGAGGCAATACCATAACACGTGGCCGCAAAAACTGGTGGCTCCCTTGCCGGAGTGGCGTCCCACGATACATTTTCACGGTAACCGCCTTGCGGTCCAGAATGCAAGCCGGCCAACCGTTCCTCTGCGGACCGCGAGTCAACACGTACACGATTCCGCCACCGCCCTCTTGCTCGCCCCGGACGCCCATCCGAAGTAACTGCCCACCTGCAGATTCTCCTCGCCTCGCCTTGCCTCGCCTAGAGATCACTCCACGCCTCGCCCACCCCTTCTCTTCGATATCGTGACCTACAAAGCCTCTATGAGGGTTTAAGCTCTCGATTGGGAAAAATAGAGAATTTTAAAAATTGTTCCATGCCATGGTTGTAATACAAACCTGGTAACTTTTAGAGATTATTATAAAATTCTCAACCGGTTCGGCTTTTGCGCCATCTTCAAGGTCACGGAGTTGTATTTTGAGTCTTGTATTGACCATGAAGACGACTTATCAGACTTCGCCAGACACCTAATGAAGCCAGGTAATCGGATTGATATCAACCCTGAAGCAATGCACAGCACTAAGAAATACCAGAATTGGTACTCTTACGAGTAGAGAATGAGTTTCCTGCAAAGGGATTTGACTTTCATGATAAAATAATTTAACGTTTCTCAATTCCTTTTTCTTTACCTCTAGTCACTTTACCTGCCGACCCATTCCCCTTAAACATATGACGCGTTGTCTCATGTATCTCCTCAACCCGGTTTTTCTCGCAAAAGACCACTCTAAACGCTTTCGTTCGTCTCATCGCTTACATTTTAATTCACATTACTGCTTAGACTCACATATATGCCCAACAGTTGGTTAACTTTTGTGTACCTAAAGATGGCGCCCTGCCGAAAGCGAGCATACATTTGCTAATAAACTGAGGAAGTTTAAAGTTAATCGTGTAACCACATCGAGCCTCCTCCAAGTTAAATCTTCAACTCTTTAAATTAATTTCTTAACACCATCGAGTTTTGGAGGCGATTCATAACATTAAATTTTGCATCTAATATATCGAAAAATGGCGGCTTCATTACAGGTTTAGTATTTGATATTTGAAACGCGTATTGACAAATGAACGAAAGATTAGAAGTTGCTTCAGCCTAAAATAACTGCATAAATTATATATAAATATCATTATATAATTTTAACTTACGGCTAATAGCATACTTCTGAGATCCACTCGCACCGTGCGACTCTCTGCAAGGCGTTTCCGGATGAGCGGAGAAGGGTTTCGATCGAATTTTGAAATATATCATGTCTCAGATCACCATTTATAATATTTTGATTTTATAATATTAATTAAATATTAGCATTCAGGAAAAAAATATGTGTACTCTGTTCCCCGAAAGGCTTGTACGTCTCTCGGTGATAAATTAGCCATCTCTGGAAATTATTCTTCCACTGGGATTCCAGCTCCCAACCACACAAACACAAAGGACTTTTTTTGGACGATTCATAGAGATCGGGGTATAGTGTTTTCCTTTCAACCCCCCATTTCAAAGGGTTAGCAGGCCCATTAAGAAGGGGTTCGTGAATGGAGTTGTCCACTTCAATTAAGCCACTTGGTCGTGAATCCAGCTTTTGTTCAATTCCTGCCACATATTTGTCAAAGCCTCTCCAAATGTCAGACCCTCCCATTATTATTCCCACATCAGGAACTGCCCCCGTGGTCAGGTGGTGATAAGGACCTATTTCTCCTTCATGTTAGTTCACAACTTGGGTATTACCTCTTCCTTTTGAAGACATTTATTTTGGTGAATCCGAACCGTTTAAATCTTGGATTCAGGAATGTTGCCTCTGCTAACTGTAGATTTTCCTTCACAACATAAAATCTTTTATCCAGTCCCTCTGCTAATCTTTTTGCAGTTGATGTAGCTTGGCTGGAAATGGATCACTGTTTTCCACTCACTACACCATCCCATCAAAGAGTAGTAAGAGAAGAATAACTTTTGAAATTGTGACATGCCTCTCACAGCTCATATCTTCTGTGACCGTCTTGAATGGATTTTAAATCTGACAGCAGTTGGAAATCAAAGTCATTCCACAGCCTGAGATGTTTCAAAATCTGGATATTATAAAGCAATCAGCAACATTAAGGATTCTTTATTTTTACGGATATGCTCTGTATTATCACCAACTAAAGCAACAATGTTTTGTTCAATATCCCATCGATGGAAAACTCTTTCCAACTCTTCTGTCAGATTTTCAGCCGAATGCCTCTCAGTATAAGTGAAATAAATAAATTACTCTTCATCAATGAATTGCACAGTCACGGAAATGAAATTTGAATTTGCCTCGCAAGTCCAGTCCTCTGTAGTGACACCTCCTCCTCCCCTCCCAGTTTTTAACTGGTTCATAACTCTTTCTTTCGTTATAATAAATATCTAGGTAATAAGAACATTAGAGATTTTCTTCCAGCCAGATAAGCAGTGGGAGCTGTTTTTCCCACGAAGTTTAAAAAATTAGCATTTTCCACTAAATGTTTTGGCAAATAGTTTTACACTAATTTTTCCACAAAGGTTAAATTCATGTTCTGAATCTTCTTGGGAGATTCTTCAGATAACGTTGTTTGAACCCTTAGGCAATGCTCAGCATGCTCATTTCTGGATCACTGTTTCTTTCTACTAAATTAAGGAAAGGTTTGCTCTCTACTGCTGTGGAAGTACTTGCTCCATCTTGATCTCCACATCGGTATCTGTAATGAATATTTATTAGGGATTAAATATCATTTTTTAGAATCGAAAGTCATTCATTGAATCACTACTAATTATCAGTCGATATGAATTATACACTAAGATATACATTTATGATGTTGTGGAAAATCAATATTAAATACTTACCCAACCGAAGTAAAATTGTAGGGTGTAGCATTTGCAAATGTATTTTCAATTTAAAATTGCTTACTTTTTATAGAATAAAATAAATTAACAAAAATTACACTCCACTTGCACAGATCCGGTGCTTTTGAAGAACTCCCGAACGCTGCTAGATTTCTGCTTTATTCGAGGAGCCATGTCTCAAGTTGAGGAGGCTTTTATAGTAACTCCAATTAACAACTTCGATTCGACTTTAACTGTCCCCGATTCTATTGGCATTAAAACACCTGTCTTTGTTTTGGTCAGTGGGGAGATGTTCGACAGATCAGGCACATGGAACTACATTGAGGTCCGAAAGGAAAACGCCTATGGTCTGAGATAAGCAAAAGGCTTCTGCAAAGCATGGAGACGGGAGAGAAAGGGGAAGGAAAGGGTAAATTTGGTGATCAATATCCAAGTGAGAATATTGTTTCAGTTGTATGACAAAGCGAGGGTGTGAGATACAGTTCGTGTACTGGGATTGGCAGTGAAACGTCGAGGCGTTCGGGTTTTGCGCCTCTCTTTTTGCTTTTTCTTTTGCGCAGTCATCGGAAAACCGTGGTGTATGTAACAATGTCACTTTTATGATTCAATATATTTATAATTACTTTGAGAAGTTCAGTCTCGTATTGAAGTGAATCTTTTGCCATACCAAAATTTGTGTTTTATTTACCACACACGTCAAAGTAGTAAAATTAAATATGTACCAATATATTAACTTAATGATGAAATGAACTTGGTGGCTTAACGTCAATGGCGTAAAAGGGCGCGACTGCGCCCGGGTCTTGGACCAGTGGGTGGCTGCGAGGGAGACCTTTAGGCTCACGTTGTGGGCGGGGCCCCTGTAGGTTGTACATACGGGGGCCCCCAGTGTTTCTTGAATCCTGACCGCAACACACCCAGACGCCGCTGGATAAACTCGCAGTAACAACTCATTGCATCATAATTTTAATTTAGTCATCTCAGATGTTCAATTCTCCTAACTGCGTTTTAACTATTGCTGCTTAGCAGATTAACCGTCATATAACTTATCCATTTTTACTGATAAGATAAATCTCATATTGGAGACGTACCTTATATTTCATCTCCTATGCTATAAAATGAGAAAAACAAAATAATTTTATTATAAAAAATATTCTCTCAGGTTGTCAAAAATGATCATGCAATCAAACAAACCGAAACTGAGTGCTGAAACGAGTTTTAATTTTTTTTCCTATAACTTTCATAAATTTACCGACGACGACTACTTTTACGTGAGCATCCTCAACCTATTTTCACTCAAGAAGAAAATTCTGGAAAAAGAATTACAATTGGGGTCATACAAGATAATTTTCAGCAATGCGTAGAAAATGATTCGGAGGAATCTTTCAAGTGTCGTGAAGAAGTAAGCAGTGTGCTACCAAAGCAATGTGCAGAAATGTGAGCGAGAAGACTCTTTCGAGCATCAATCAGAGAGTGATCTGGAAGATTCAATAGATCATAGTTCCATGTACTCCGCTAGACTCGCAAAAAGGTGCACTGAGCCTCACGACTCCAACTTGCTCAGTGATCATGGAGTGTGCTGATGGAGTTTCGACTCACCAAATAAGACTCTCTTACCTCACAGCTCAATTTTCCGAGTTGCACATTTGAACTGACACACTCGCACATTGCCCATCACTACCATACTTACAACTAGAGGTCCTAATTCACATATAATATTTTTTCATTCTGTCCAAATATTTCTCCAATCTGTCCATAAGACCTATTCCCTTTCTCCTCTTTCTTTGCTTGCCCAACATCCATCTTCCTATCACGGCATTAAGCAACCTTTTGCCTCTCCATACCTCTTCCAATCAAAACTTTGTGCCGAAAATTTGAGTTTTACGCTATACTAACTATTAAAATGCTTAAGTCTGTCCTTTGAAAACTAACAGTATTAAAAATAACTATTGCCTTTTTTATTTTGCAAAGTAAGATAGTAGAGAGAAATATCGTATTAAATTAGAATGTCATAATTTTTTTGTCTTCAATATATCACGCCATTCTCATTTACAAAAATAATCGTCAAGGTTTACAGGCCCAACTAATCTCCAATTATTAACTTGTTTAACTAGGCGACGTACTTGACCATTTCTACATCAAGAGATTTTGATCCGTAATACAGCAAATGCACTTATTTAAAATACTAGATAAAATAAACTGCGAATGTTTATTCTGTGCATGTAAAAATATATTCCATTATTCTTGAGGCATGTTACTGAGACCTTGCAGATAAATGTTTCGAGATTATAAAGTCATATCCAAGGAGTAATATGTCGTTTAAACTTCTTCTGTCCACATAATTGTAACTTAAGTCATTAATATAATATTTCATGAGGAATAAAGATTTCACTTTCCTTGGTCCCCGCAGAAAGTAATCCAGCCATAGGAGATTAAAGCTTACCAAATTAAAACATTTACCGCTAAATGTATGTAATAATCTTTAATCGTCACACTTGGTTTATGGGTGTTTCCGAACGCTTGCGGAATGTCTTTTTTGGAATGAAACTAAAAGTAGAAACAATTAGGTAAGAAGTTTGTATCCCGGTTCTTCCATTTAAAATAATTCGTAAAAAAACTATTAATAGTAAATTTAATTGGACTTTTCCGATGACCATCTACTATGGCATGAACTTTGGAGGTAAACCAAATCGTAACTTTGAAGTATGTAACAGTTCGGATTGGTCATATTTTATTTTTAATCTGTTCATAAAGAATATTTCGAAGTGGTGATGTATGTAATAGAGATTGGCCGATGGCTCCTGTGGACTTTTGGAAAAACAGATTTACCATTTATCTTCTTTTGCTGAATGACAAGAATAATTGGGTATGTTTAAAAATTGATTGCAATCCTTTTATCAGCCAATTACACAAAAAACGTTTAAATGAGAAAATTAGCTCATGCCAGGGTACGTTTAATTTCCAGCGTTTTCGGTTCACTGCGTCAATGACATTCTGCAATACACATTCACTTTACATTTTTAAATGGGCGAGCTTCAAACTTTCATTCATCAGCGACATAGTTGTGTCAGTTGTCTGTTGTTTTATTGCTGGAGCTTTGCTAAGCTTGGGATTCGTTTTCCTTCCGGAGTTCTATTTTCCCCGCAAATAATTGGGATGAATCCTGATAAAATAGCCGCTACAGCGGATTAAAACCGATGGCCGATCAATTAAATGCTTCGCATCATCTCCGCGACCTCATTAAGGCAATAGAAACTCCAATATCCTTGAGTGCTGAGGGATGCTATTGCGGATTAATTTGAATTAAATAGGGCCGTGGAGCGGCGTCATTAGCTGCCCCGATGTTTCTGCTATCATTCCGTTCCCCATCGTCCCTCGATACTCGAGAGGCTCCCTCCTCCATCCCCCAGAACTACTGCCACCGTTTCCCATCTCTACCCCTCCCCCTTACACCTCCTACCGTAACCCCCGGCTGCGTCATCGCCTCACCCTCCCACCCACTCTCTACCCCCCTCTAACACTCCCATTCCCTTTCGATCCTTGCCGATAATCGCCCGCTGAACAACCCGTAGCCTATTCCTCCATTCAGAGCGGAGATCCACGGGGTGGTCTTGTGGGGAAGGAGACTGGTTCGGGGGGGGGAGGGGGGTGGTGGCCTGAGTGACCCAATGAGAGTAAGGTTGAGTGGGGGGATATCTCCCCTGGCCCCCTTTTCCCAAAAACCATCTCCTCAATACAGTTCCATCCCCTAGAGCAATGCTTCCCTTCTTAACTCCACCCATTGCTTCCTCGCTGTATCCCCTTCGGCCACCGCAGCAATCACCCCTCGCCTCACCTTGTTCTCCCCGATGCCATCGACCCCATCCCGATTCTTCTTCCCTCCTTTTCCATCCGCACCCTTCCCTCCTCCCTGCAGATCTACGGATCCGCGATCAGCCTCTCCGTCTTTCCCACCACCGGGCATTACAGATGTCATTTATTTCCCCTTTTCGAAAGTCCATCTGTCTCTCTCTCTTTCTTTCTCCTCCTCTTTTCACTCCTCCCCCCCTTTCCAAACCATCCGCTAGGGATTTTTTTATTTCCCTCTCCAGCCTCCCTCCAGATCAAGAATTAAGAGCGACCGTTTTCAATCAGATTTGCTCTTTTTTTCTTCTTCTTCTTCTTCTTCTTCAACCTCTTTCTATATCCCTCACCCCCTTCCCACCTCCTTCCTTATCCTCCGACCGCCCACATCTCTCTGTTCCCCTCCCTGTCGCCTCCCTTCCATCCCTTCCCACCCACTCCAGACCCCTCTTGCGCTACATCCTTTTATTCCGAGTCGAGTAATCAAAGTGCTCGTACGCTGGATTACGCCGCAGGAAGAGGGTGAGGAGGAGTGCTCTGGCTCTGGTGGGGATGGGAAGGAAGATATTGAGGGAGAGTTTTTTCTTCGAATCTTCGGAAATTCGAGAGCGCTGCCTGTTTTATTTATTTTTTACCTCCGTGGATCTTATTCCTCTTATTTTTTTCTGTCAGGCTCATATTTCAAGTAATCGAGCGATTCCTTTCCTTGTTCGAGTACGAGAGTATTCTTGGAGAGCTTTACATTTTTTTAAATGGGATATTTTATCGTGTTTTAATCAACTTTCTCGAGTTGCACTTCTGCTGGCTGGAAAAACTCCGTGATTTCCCTGGCCGTAGATTTTTCCATCCAGTGTTTGATGTGTGCTCGACGTTGCATTTCACCTGGAGTCTTAAATGTATTGATTCTATTTTGCCTCATCCATAAGCAATGTACTCTTTCTTTTAATGTACACATCCGTTTAAACGCAAAACTTGTCCTCGAGTGATTGCTTTTTTGGAGAAATTTGACTTTAAGTTTCTTATTATTTTGCTCTTTAATCGGTACATCCAGTTTAAGTTAATCGACCAAGGAAATGTATATCAATATCAGCATTTTTCTGCTCTTGTTCACGCGTATCTATTACTCTTCCAAATACATTCTAATGAGCTTTCAATTCCACACCAGAAAATTATATACTGTATATATTACAATGGCATTAACAGATACTCTAAGTAACTAATAGTTATTTAGTTAAACATATCCTGGAGTAGAGTATTTTCTATTGAAAATCATACCATCAAACACAAAGTTGTTGTTAAAAATTGTTTGTTAAACTACTCTTCTTCATGTGTGTAGCCTACGTAAGAGCCTGCATGATTTTATAAGCTATACATTTTTTTTTACCATTTTACAGAAGTCAATACGTTTATCTAATCTATTCAAGATACAAGGAAATTGCTCTCATGAAGCCAGTTATTGAAATCTTTTAAAGTGGATAGTGAAATGAAGAAGAGTTAGAGCTATTCTGCCATTCTATCTTGTGGCTGTTCTAAACCCATTTCCTCTTAAGAGTGATGTATCAACCCCATCTTCGTCTTATGCCTCGACTACTCTTTCCTCGGACTACATTTTGTACATTTTAGCCGGCAAATTTAAACACGCTTAACAGTGCGAGCAGTCTTGGTTTCTGGGGGGTTTATTAAGGATAGATAATTAGAAAATACATAAAACATAATTCTTCGAAACAACGATATGAACAATAAATTTTTCAACATCAGCTACACTTCAAGCGCGTCATGGCTTAAGTATTTCCATTTGTGAACTGTTTCGGAAATTGAAATTGCATGTAATTATTAAGAAACTCCATAGTGCTCTGGTCGATAATTATATTTAAATGTCAATATGTTTCACCGTGGTGTGTACTTAATTCATCATAAGAGGTTCACGGAAAAAAGTGGTCACTATGTATTTCATTCACAGATTTTTTCCAGGTGGAGGTGTAAAACAAATACCCCTACTTGACTAAGAATTTTTTGTTGTTTCTTTGTTTGCCTACGTATAATGTTTAAATGGCATTTGTTTCTTGCTTTTTCAGGTAAGAAAAAATCATGGTGTTGCCCAAATAACATTTCTGTAAGTAGATTAATGGTAAATTTAATTTTAAACCTATTGACTGGAATTGTAAATAGTGAACATATATATATTTTTATCCTATTCTTGCATAAATCAAAGTCAATGGAAAGTATTTGTGTCACATTTTCATTTGAAATCCGTAACCCTTTTGTGTTAGTCTTGAAGGTCTTTGAATTACCAACTTCCTATTTTGCTTATTATTATAGCAAACATCGATTTAAAATTGATATATCTTTAATTTTTGCGATTTTAATTACCATTTTTTATGATAAAATTTGGCTGATAATATCAAAATAAAAATTTTGCTAATATTAATGCCGATTAAATTTGGTACGTATGCTAGGCAGTGAAAGAAATCATTTGATAAATAGGCCAATGCAAGTAAATCATCTATTCTTATTCGGAGGTTGAGTATAGTTATTTCAATAGCCTTTTTAAAGCAGAAAATATATCGTTGTAAACGTATTAAAGCAAACATCTTGCCCAGATATTTGGAAATATTGTTAATAATAGGCAGATTAATTTCATTGGCAAGTTTTCACAAGGATACTGAGAGCAAAAATCCTCACTTGGCCAATCCTCAACTTTCTTTTGTATAGGAGACACAAACTATAAACAAATAACCTCACTCATCTGTTTCAACATTTAATTTTTCTTACAGCTTGAATAAGTGATATTTAATCAAATATTTCAATTCGAGCAAAGTTGAATGGAATATTATAATTTTTGGGCCGAATCGTTTAAAATGCTTGCTGTCTCCATTTTGTTAAACATGCTAATTAGAATTACTATATTTATATGAGTTTAAATAAAATTAGTAATTATAAAAAAGTATAAATAAAAAGTACGCAAAGGTAGAGTTTTAAATGGCCGACTAAGATGTTCATAGACTTTTTCATATTTGCTCAAATACACTTCTGGTAAAACTGTTTGATTCCATAATTTGGTGCAATATTTCTTAAATCAAGTGATGTCTCATTTTAAATTAGATTGCTGCATCAAATATATTCTCAAATATTAATAATATCGAATTAGTGCTCACCTAGTGATCATTAATTTATGGTTTTATGATGAGAAACATGTTCTCAGGGTCGCGGTGAGTATAAGGACTAATTTATTTACATGGACGCTGGCTACTACAATCATTTATCTGTGTAATATAATATTTCGTTCAAAAATAACGGTCGCTATTCGTGAAAGCACTGCTTTTCTTTTCTTCCACTGTGCTAATGCCTTAACAAAAATAATGTAGTCATAATTTAACATTTGTCTGTTCTCTGCTATTACTTTCGGTAGGATATTAACCAATTTAATATTGCAGACATTAAATGAATTGGAGAGTAGTATCTCTAGTTTAGCATGAAATTTCAGTCCGACGAAAATGCTTTAGTCGATAGACAATTAAATTAGACGCTATGGTGGTTAATACATATATACTTCTCTTCAATTCTAAATGGTTCAGCTCTGTCCTCAAATATTGCAGTGTTCATTCGACTTCTTTTTCGGGGTCATGCAATGATGAAAAATTGCACAGCGACGAAAGTCAGGAGGCAGTATAATATTCAATTGTTACTTTAATGCATGCTTTAATGCATGAAACTTTGCATGTTTAGAAATATATAAAAAAAGGTCATATAACTTATGTTTACAAATATATTTTATTTTCTTTTCTGGAGAAGTAATAGCTGTAAAGATAGAGAATCAAGTCCGGATATAACCGACATGACGTAATGGAGATCATTTCTCCAAACAGTGGCGTCAACACGCGTAGGAAGATTTGCACACATTGGGTGAGCTCCAATTCGTTTCGGCTGAGACTGAGAATAGGCATCCTCTTCGAATTTCCTCACGAGATTGGCTTGGAGCCATTAAGCCGCCACCTCCCCACCCCCCAACGCACCCCGCGACCTAGACACCCGCAAGCCATCTCTGTCACATCTGTCATGCGAGAAACCTATTTCTCGACCTATCTCACTCTCCTGATCCGCTGAGATAAGGGGAGGGAGTTGGAGGGGGTGAGAGAGGGATGAGGAGGTTGGAGGGTGAGGAGGTGGCAAAAGAGGAAGGATCCTCGAGATGAGAATCGAGGCCGAGACGTCATTCGTCACTCGGGCCGCCCACATTCTCATTCTCACGATTTTCGATTTTTCCTCTCTCCCCCTCTCTCTCTCTCTCCCACTCTCTCTCTCGCGACCGCACACATTCTCGAGTGCCCAAAGTGCTCATTCCCAACGCCTCTCCTCACGAGCACTCGTACGCAAACGAGTTCCGTGTCACGAAAGTGGTTCTCATCACATCCTTTTGGCCGGCATACACTGAATTCCATGCAATTCGTGCTATCAGTTTTCGCCACCTGTCTTTACAGGATTGGATATTTGGGGAGGTGACCGACACCTAAGGTTTTTTGTGCCAGAGGGGATAGGTAAGGGAGGAAGGGTGGAGAGAAACCCGGCGTCGGCATTAGTCTGCTCTTAACGAAAGGCGCCAAGGGGACCACGGCTTAACGTCTCACCCAACAGACGGGATACTGTACTTGAAGTACCATCTACAAGACACTCAAGTAAGGTCGGATTTCCTCTGAAAAACACCTTCCTCTGCAGGGATTTGATCCCTGGCCTCCCGTATGGTTAGCCAGTACTCTAGTTACCACACCAACCCGATCCCCCCTGTCTTTACAATCTCTCGTAAGAGTTTCTCACTGTCCGCTCACCATCGAATACGAGGCATGAAAATCGATGCAAGCTCGGAGCAAGGAGGCACGAAAAGTAGTGTAAAATGACATCTGAACTATTTTTTCCATGAGAGAAGCTATATACACTAAGTACTGAATAGAGTATTGGAGATAGCAGCTTTGCCTTTTACATCAGTGTTAAGATTTCAGTTGCTTCTGATTATGATTTTGGGTAATTATTTGGATCAGAACTAGATATTTGTGGGTAGGATGATATTGGGGTGGTACAATACACTTACCAATAGTTATACCTAAAAAATATCCAGTTTTAGTGCAATATGGGATATTTTCCTTTGTGCCACAACACGCAATGCAAGACTTACTACTATATGCGCAGTTCTACTGCCTCCATCCATACGCAAGTCCTTCCCGTAGTCGCCGCGCCGTGGCAAATACGGGAGGGACTCGCCGCTCTTGGATCCTTCGTCTCACCCCTTACTCTTTCCGCCTCTCGTGACCACTCTGATGGATGCCGCTCGTTCCATGCGCTGGGGAATTCCCTTTCTTTGGGGAGCTTGTGGGATGTATCTCTGGCAGAGGAATATGGACGAGAATAGTCGTAGAAAAGGTAGAGGAATAATCCTCGCGTTTTGTACACTGTCCATAGTCTTGAAGCTTTCAGGTTCAGCAAAATACTGGTGATCGCTTTTGATACATTCTATTTAGACCAGTGGCTCTTAACCTTTGGCTTTTCTCGAACCAACAATTATATGATTGAGAAGCGCACCACTGAGTGTAATTAATGACCATAAAATGATGACAGCCTTTGTATGCAGGCGTGCAATCGGTGCTACGTGAACCGGGGGTTAAGAACTACTCATGTAGCTCATAGCTCAAGAAAGTCCTATTCTTATAAGAACTCTTGGTTTTACCGCCAATGCATTGATTCATTATTCTTTAAATGAGGAGTGTTAAGTTGCGTCTTTAATTTTTCGTAACCTCTGCCATTTAAAATGTGTCATCCAATAAAGCATTAACACCGAAGGGTGGTAGAAGTAGCACAGAACATACCTCCATTTCATTTTCTTTAGGCAAAACACTTGAGGGAATCAGTGAGACGACTGGAACTATCACTTTGCGTTAAATTATTTACATCCTTCACCGATACTTCTAGAAATTCCGCATTTCGGGCTGGCAAATATGCATTTGCGACTTAGTAATCGGACTAAAAAATTAGTAAATTACCAAGTTTTGTTTTGTAGAGAACCGTAGTCAAAGTGTAGGAAGAGTGCGTGTGGAAAGGCATTTCTCGCGTAATTTAGAGCATGCGATGGTGAAGGAGGTGAATCGATGACTGCCTCATCCCACCGTGCTAGCGGGAGGAGAAATAAAATCGATTAATTCACACGTGGTGAATTAATGTGTATTTAAAAGCGAGTCAAGGATGCGACAAGCAAAACTCGGAAAAAAAGAGGAAGAAACTGACACCAAAGTTTAAAATTATCGGCAGCGCCACTGCCCTCTTCCAAACTGCGACAAATACTTTGCATTAAATAATTCACATCCTTTACAGAGACAGTTTCTATTTGCAGTTGCATTGGGTATTCCAATTACAGGTATTACTTTCATTTTCTCAATGCCACCTACCAAAATACAATAGCATATATCACAATCTCTTGCTGCCTACATTGATCTGTATTTCTATAACATTTTTGCGGGTCACTGTTTTCTGTTTCTGTTCCTTTGTGTCATTATCCGTGACCTCTTAGTACTCATGCGCGGATAATAATTCTGCCCCACTACTCTTCACTACGATCGTTTTGTTAAATATATATTTTCACAGCGACAGAATACAATGAGTCATTACAAGGATGGGAACACATGCTGTTGAAAGACTCCTATGTTCAGTCTCGTTTCGCCATAATGACCTAGCCAAAGGTGGCGCATGACCGTGCCAGGCGATTCATTTTTTTTCAAACCACATTGGTCTTTCAAAACCATAATTAAATGACCATCTACCTATAAATGTAACCTCATAGCTTTTTAGGACATCGTCACAAACTGGGACTTACGTCAAGTCTGTTCGCTTAATATACTGAATTATTTTTGCCTTGTATTTGCCGTTGGGTTTTATGGTACAGGGGTAAGGAAAAATTACATTGACCTAAGTAAAAATATTAAACCAAACGCCGGGAAACCAAAAACGCCTATTCCCTTGCAGCGCTTCCACGAGTACACATCGAGAAGCAAATATAACCAGCTTGAGGCTCGGCGCCGAAGTCCCTATAAGAGGATCACAAAGCAGTTAAGTGACTTCGGTGTTCCTATCCACCAACTATTCCGTCTCTCAGTCACGTATGTCCAACATGACCCGCTGAGTTACAGAAAGACCGAATAGATTACTCTGGACGAGCATGTATTTTCAGTGTGATGCACTCGCATAAAGTCTAATACCTACTTGTTGTTTTGGCTGACTGCCTCTGTAGCTTAAATCAATATCGATATCAAGTTATGTAAATAATCTGTAACAGGAAATGATCTTAACCTTCTGGATATTCATGTTTAACCAGTCGCCATATTTGCCTGTTGATTCAGTAAATTTGTTATATGCTTGCGGAAAATTTTACATTAAATTAGTTTATGCTTATTTTTATTATTATACTCTTGCTACAGTAGAGCTATAAACTAATTATAAAAAAATTACCTTGTACAAATAGAGCGCGACAATTATTTTACCCCAAGAAACAAATATTTGGACTTAATTTCCAACTTTATTTCTTACTCTGTCGTCTTTTAATTCACAATGTAGTTTACAATATAACGTCTTATTATTAATTCACAATGTAATTCAATATGAAAAATTGGAAAGGATAAAGATAATTTTTAATTAACGACGTACTATATAAATATTTGTGGGAGCTTACTCTTTAAATGACGTATCTTATGAGATTCTAAAATAACAGGTATATTAACTAGATATCAAGATTTAGGAATTCAGAAAGTTTAATTCACGTTATTTTAAAAATATATCTCTTTATTTGTGCTGCGTCAAAGATATTTGCAGTGAATCTCGGGATCACAGGGGCATTAATCAAGACATTTGGCTACAGCGCGAACGACAGTCCTATTTCAGTTTCACTACGAAATAAAATTGAGCTTCCCAGGTGCCTTCCATTTACATCTTACTTTCGTAACTGTGTTGTTCACTATTAAGCGTAAAGTTAACTGCTCATTGGTCATAAAAGGATCCCATTTGGTAGCAAATATACTTAGGGTCAAATTAATTGGATGAGGCAATTAAACTGAATCCTAGGGCTTCGTTTTTATTATAAGATCACCCACATGTGATGCGCATTAAGTGAAAATGGTTTCGTCAATATGTATAAATTCAATCAATTGCGAGCTCAAACTATCGTTAAAATTTCAGGCTGTAATGTAGAGGCACATAATTTTTAGTACGTAAAGCATGAGAATTAATTAATTATTTTTTTACTAAAACTACCTTATATCCATAAAAAATAGTCGGCATAGTTACTTTTTCAGTCACGAGTGATGTAATTTCGTTATAAATAAACCATTTTAGCAATCTATGATCTGAAGACTCCTGAAGTCTATGTGATTTTTTGGGGACTACCTACTGTTAAAAATTTCATTTTGGAATACAAGTGGGTTTTGGGTCTTTGAGTTTTCAAAGTTTATTTTTTTCTTACATCTGCACAACCTATTTTCACATATTTCTATAGCTGCCTATTAGGCTATGTGTATGGTTAGAATTACTTTAGACTAATGGGATGAGCGCCCACTATACAAATCCCTTAAGGTATCAATTTTTTTAACGATAATTTTAAATTAGCCTTGTCTTAAAACTAACTAGAAACCCGGAGTCATTAATCAAATATATATTATATGAACATATTTACACTGTAGAAGTAAGTGTAAAACTAATAACAATGTAATTAATGATCGTGAGAATCATTTTAAAAACGCTCTATCATTAAAGCCGTCATCCTTCATGGCAATGAGGTAATAGTGTTTTGCGTAGCTGCTGTAAACCTCAGTGATAAAATAACAAATGGAAATTATGATTATTTAGGACGAATTAAAATTGAAAGTAACTGTAGACATTGAAAAGTTAGTCATTCATTTAAGTATGGTGACAACACTCGTCAAGGACTCAGTTTTTATCCTATTTTCATTTTTTACAACCATCATATTTAGGCTTTTACCAATGTTATAAGCTGTGATTCAATTGGATTATAGAGAAGCTAATTAGTTTTTTCAACCCTTTGAAAAAGATACAATAGTGACCTGTTTATTAAAAATTAACGTAGAAAGAGCAGCTGTAATAACTAACTGCCTGAAACATCAACCAATAATGACAAGAATGCAAGGAAGTTATGTATTGCTTGAGAAATCACGCTGTCTGAAGTTGAATATGAGAATGTGTGTATATAAATGAATGAAACGTGTTAACTCCAGGAAATATATTGCCATTTTTATCACACTGCAGGTTAAATAAGGCTTTAATTTGGAGATTGGTCATTAGTTTTTTTCATTTTTCATCAAATTTAGGAAAAGAAATTTAGCGTTTGACAAAAACATTTATCCTTTGGTACAGTAGTATAATAATGACAAGAAAAGAGTGAATACTCCATACCAGTTAATATAAAAAATTGATCACTTCTTCTTTTTTCATCTTTGTCATAGAAATTCATTGTTTTCAAAATCGTTATTTAGACGATAAAATATCGCAGCAACTATTGAGCGAAGTGGTTTGAAGCATCATCGTGTACGGTTCCTTCGTTTACTTGTGGATTATTTTCAAAAGCGTTATCCAAGAAGAAACGTCAGTTTATGTATAAGAGAGATGAATCATTAATAGATATGTTTGCTGCTCATCCCCATTCATAGCTGCATTCTCCTGGAAGGAATTCCTCAGCTCGATATGATAACAAGAAAAGCGGTGAGGAACTGGTCTCCAAACGGTTTCCAAATGTTCACGCATGTGTGAGAAGAAACCGGTTTTTTACACTTTAAATACAAGTAATCTTTCTAATAGAAAAATATTCGCGTAATCACGTCCTCAGAAGTGTTAATAATACTAGAGTAGTCATGGTTATAGAAACTCGAAAATTGACTTTATCCGATACCGTATTAACAACATGTTTCGGAAAATTTCCTAAAACACACTTCTCAGAATGGAAAAACAAATAACATGTTGCATGCGATCTAAGGAAAACTTGGTTCATACAACATACATTATGAACTACATATGATTACCATTAAGTGAAAGGAAGAAAAAACTTGTTTTATGAATGAGATCCTTTCAACTCATTATTTTACTAATCGATAAAGAATACAGAGCGTGGAACTAACAAGATAGGCATAAATTTTTTGATGGCGGTCTAGGAAGTTTTGAGCTAGAAAGGCATTCATGAAGAAGTTAAAATGAAGATGTATTACGCATTTACTTACCTATCTCATATGTTTTGAGACGCATATCTTTTCGTAAACTGCGCCAGTGTCGCAAGAAAAGCATCGAGTAATGCAGTCACCCAAAGGAAACAAAAATAAATCTCTGGAACACGGCGTCCTTTTCGTGAAACAACGCGATAAAAAGGGGCACTGAATAGAAAAGAATTATTGGGAACCCAGAGAGAGAAGGAGCCACGGAGGAAAAAGGATCAAACAATCGCAGGGATACGCTGGGAGTCGAGGGTCGCTCAATGTGTGGGTCGGGCCACCTGTGCATGCGACGCGACCACTTTGCAAGGCAAATGGCGACGACTCTTCTCCTCCACAGATTTCCTCTCCCAACCCACCCCCCTTGTGACAAAATCTCGATTTTTGGACCCACCCTCCTCACCCCTCCGTTCCCTCTCCCACCTTCCCTCGCCTACGCCCTCGCCTTACCCATAATCCCTAGCGAACGCCTTGCGCGGATCCGCCGGCCGCAAAACCGCCACCCACCAAGCCCATCCCCCATCCCCCTATCTCCACCCTCTCACCCCAAAACCCACCCTCTGTGACTACCCAGAGGACAAACCCACGTTTTTCCCTCTCTCGCTCTCCAACCCACCCGAAAATCCATCCTACATGAGCAGCTTAAAATATAAGGATGGGTAGCGGGCGAGCATCGTACTTATTGTGTCACACGTAACAATCTGATATAAGAAATACATAAACCACATGAAGGAATGAAGCACGAATTGTTCGTATAATCGAGAATAAGTGAACCAGCATTATGAAGAAAAACTAAATAAAGAGTTGATACTCTCCTTTCTTAGATCATATGTAAATACTTGTACGGAGTTCCGCTTAGAAGTTCCTTTGGAAGTTCCATTCATTTTATTTAGTTCCTTGGTATCAAGGTAATATAATTTAGATCATATTGTAAAATGTTATTTTATTCCTGTAAATGTAAAGTGCTAACTTCTTACAAGGCGCGGGAAAAGAAATGAGGGAAACTGGAAAATGGCCAGATAAAGGAGAGAGGTATGAGAAAATAGCGGCCTGGATAAAAATATTTTCATCCACTGTTCTCATCTGAAGCCTTGACGATCTTCGAAGTGGTATCCGAAACCCTACATCTACGTTGTCAGTTAGTGCGTAGTGGTTGTGTGCGGGAAAATGAAATAAATATTATTACACAATGGAATCCATCAAATATTGTGTGCTCATTGTAATGTTGAGGAAGTCTTTCCGGGTCTTCCACCGGGATAAGCTTTTAACTGCCGAGGTTTCGGAGTCCGAGTCGTACTCCATTCTCAAGGCAAATAATGATATTTACCCTAGACTTCAACTGTCGTTATTGTTTGGCGTGGTCAAGGGACTCAAATGGTCAACAACGGGCCGACCGTTACAATTGGAATTCCCAAAACGTTTTAGTAACAGCTTCCATGCTCCGCTAAGGGAAAAGCCATGGTCACGGTTGAAACTCCTTCTTTTTAAGATTTGAAATGAATTCAATTTGTAATATTCCACAAGGTATTTATTACTCCGGCCTAGGTTTCGACTTAAGTCATTATCCAGGTCGAAGTCGAAGAACCTAGTCGACCTTAAGTCGAAACCTAGGTCGGAGTAATAAATATCTTGTGGAATATTACAAAGTGATCTCATTTAAAATCTTCGCAATGTTATTCCACCAAGTTTAGCCGGAAATTTTTTTATATATTCCTTCTTTCTAGTCTGATTGCAATGGCCTCCGTGGTATACCAATAACCTTGGGATTGGGCGAGCACTTTAGGCTCATGCAAATAGGTGGAGTGGTCCATGGTTATGCCGTGTTCATCAATTGAGGATTTTTCTATTTCTGCCAGACGTCGGTATCGTTGGTCCTCCTTTATCCTTGTTTATATTGTTCTACTCATATCTCCGATGTACACCTTGCCGAATTCACAAGGCACTTGGTAGACACCTGGTGTCTTCAGGCCGATAGGGTCTTTTGCTCTGACAATGAAGTCCCTGATTTTTTTGGAGTGGCATGTGAATTGTCTTGATTTGGTGCCTGGCAAGTATTTTGGATATTTTTCCTGAAACCGTGGCCACATAAGGCAAGCAGGCTGTAGCAAGAGGTTTTTTTTCTCTTCCTGCGTATTTTGCACCCGATGGTTAAGAGACTTTTTAAGATCCCACGATATTTCATGCCCACTATATCCATTTTCAAGGAAGATCCTGCGAAGGTGGCTTAACTCTTGAGTTAGGCTATCCTTGTCGGCAATGGACTTAACGCGATGAATTAAAGTGTTTAATGCCGTCACAATCTAATTCCATTCTGATGGAAATATTTGGATGATGGTTGTTCATGTGTGTTAGGAATTGGTCAAGAGAAGCCTTCCCGTGTGGTTACAAAGGTGTCATCGACATAGCGAAAGAAGTTCGCAGTAGCAGGGGATAGCGGGAACCCCATTGGAACTCCATCTACTTCCTCGAAGAACTTCCCATCTTACATAACATAGGTGGACGTAAGCATATGGTGGAATAACTTCACCATTTGTGGTCAAACTTGGGACTTAAGTTTAGCTCGAGGAAATCAATGATTTGGTCTCATTTTAAAGAAAAATATATCACCCTTCCATTGACACCAAAAATTTAACCCTTTGCCACATAACTTTCCAAGATATTTGTCAGAAAATACCAGCCCTGTTATATGGGAAATGCTATGCGTGTGCACATCAGTGAGACCTTATATTAAAAATGAGGCATTCCCTGCACTTAGATCTCGTCAGAAAATCAACAGTGTGTAGTTTGTGTTTTCTCAACTATTTATTATAATGTATCATATTTTCACCGCAGCAAATCCTCCGGGATCACAATAAACCTTCCGTTTTGATGGAGTTTCAAACGAACTGGGTGAAAAAAATGAGTCAAGTTAAAGACTTTTTTAGATATTTTCATTTGATTCCTTAGAATTTCTGTCATGTAAAACTATATTATTGCACCATTAATAATGCAATATTTTATCCTAGTGCCCTACCGCTGGAGAAATTATAACGTGTATATCGAATATGGTCTCTATTATGATTAGGGAACTATCTCGCTCACACTACCTTAAAAGGTGTATGTTATCTCCCAAGGGTATCCGAGTAAACAGTGAAACTACGTCGAGGCTTACTAAGATATTCTTCTCATCTAAACGAATATTCTTTAACCCCTCTACAAAATATTTGGAGTTTTTGATGTGATCACATGATCCTACAAATGGCTCCAGGGTTCCAACTAGATGCTTCGCCAAATTGGAGGTCGGAAAAGCAATGGCACTCACAATGGGCCTTAGAGGAGTGCCCTCCTTATGTATTTTGGGTAGGCCGTAAAGCCTCGGAGGAGCTGGAGCCTGTGGCCGCAGTTTGGTAGAAGACTCGGTGGGTAGACCTATACCTTTAATGAGAGCGATGGTGTTCCTCGCGATTGAGTCGGTGGGGTCCCGGGCTAAAGGCATGTACGCTGCTTCCTGAAGAATATATTGTATCTTCCGGTGGTAATCCTCCTTGTACATAAGGATCGAGGCGTTTTCTTTCTCTGCCAGCAGTACTTGGATGGCAGTGTTCACCCGTAGAGCGCGGAGAGCGTCCCGTTCGTCCTTAGTGGTGTTGGCTATTGGTGGCACTGCTCTTTTTAGGACTACAGATTCTTCGTTCCTTACCTCCATAGCTGTATCCCCGGGAAGCCTCTGAATGTACAAGGCCCCTAAGTCAAGGAATTGATAAGAAGAATGTGCATTTGCCAAAAATTCTATCTTGAAGTTAAACATCGAATAGTGGTTATTGATTCCGTCAACTAACAGGTCGCCTCATTGTGATAAGCTCTATCAGCTGATGCTTTATAGTAGGTAGTTTGTCTCAACTATTTGAGAGAGACGCCGCAATACAATCCAAAAAGAGAGAACTCCATTCATGTAGATTAAGGTACGTTTGTGGTATGGCATCTGGTCTCTTTGGATTCATTTGGAACTTTTTATGGTCAAATTACTCTTAATTCATAAAACGCTCATAGTCTCGTGTTTTAGTTATATTTATGATTGTCTTGGATTTTTGTTCGTACAGCTGAATGTTATTGTCGTGTCTTTATCACATCGACGAATTTTTGTATTTTACATTATGTCATCCATATTTTGTTTTATCTCGAATATATATTCATGTTGCTCAAAGAACCATTTTAGCTCTTTTCACGACCACTTTTCTTAAACTCATCAGTTGGATATCATCCAACCTATTACATCCATATTATTTATTCTTTCATTGTAATTTAAACGATCTCTATGGTCATTTTATACACTTATTGAAATATGGGAGCCGAATTTGGGAGTTCGTCAACCTAATACCAGTGATTCTTCCAGTGAACTTAATGGCGTAGTGAGTGTATAGCTCTTGAAGCCGGAGACCTAGATAAGAAGAAAGCAGCAGGGAAAACATATGAGGACGGACCAGGGAAATGGTGTCAGCGGGGAAAGTGAAAGTCGTCGTCCAGGGGCCGAGGGAGTGATCTCAGGGCGTGAGCCACGTGAATGTGGGTTGTAAAAGGGCTCACGGCATTGCCCATTTTCTACGGCCGTCATCACGACCTGATAACGCGTCAAGGTATGATAACCACGGCATCATGGCTTGGCACAAAGACGATAGAGAAATGGGAACGGGATTGGAGGAATAGTATTAAGAAATGCATGGGCAATTCTCCATATCCAATGATAATGTCTAAGTCCACGTTTCTAAAAATTTCATCTACCAAAATTTAAAATCGAACCTTACCATTTACGAATAATAGCGATGTAAATTCGGCGTATTTTCAATGGTATTTAAAAGAATATTATGTGTGTAAATAATTATTTTCTTGTTATTACATACCTTGGCATGATACAAAGCAAACCTTTATGGTATATTTGTCAGCGAAAATTATGTCTTTTGATGTAAATTATTGCATTTTGCTGTAAAACCTCATGCTACCAAAAATAAAGGTAGTATTTAATGATCTGAAATCAATTACAAAATATTGTATTGGCAAATGAATATAATTTACTCCAGATTTAGATGGTATTAGGAAGGCATAATTAAAAATCCCCTTCATCCCCTTGTACATCCTTTAATTAGTTATTGGATCTCTTTAAGCTGAAAATTTGGGCCTGAATAATGGAATAGATACTTGGTCATATTCATCAAAAAAAAGAAAATAGTAAACTTCATAAATATTATACTGAGTTTAGTCATTTAAAAATTGCTTATGGTACATACTCTGCAATACAAACAACAGGAAAAATTCAAATACTGTGGTATTATTCTAGGAGAATCACTCTTAATATTTGATTTAATGGATCCTTCACTGACGGCATCTCCACATTTAGATAAATCATGGAAAAACATCGTGAATTCAATGGACAAATATAGCATTCGTCCATTTACAGAGAGCGTTTCTTATGGCAACAAGAGCAATACTTCCTTAAGGAATGTTCTCGTCGAAACTCAAAAGTCTTGAACCAACTAATTTGTGCAACACAAAGTAAACACGAATATATCAGGATTTAATAAAAATTTGTTAAGTATCATTGATTTATTGTTAGTTGATGTTCTTGATAGTTAGATGATATTGATAGTTAGATGATAGTTAATGGTATGCTGTGGAACAAATAATCAATCAAGGCGTAAAAGAGGGATGCCTACTTGCAACAATTTTACTCACTTATTAACCATTGCCGGATAGTCTCTTGAAATTTTTCCTAGAGATAGAGAGATTAAAATTTCCCAGAATCCAATATTTCAGAGACTATTATAAAACAATATAATTTAAAAAAAGTACATTCCGAAACAATTTAAAAATTTTACGGAACAGCTCCAACCCTCTATGGCTCTTCAACTCGGGCATTAGCATCAGCCTGAATTATATGAATGGAACCAGCTGCAATTAAAAATTACATAGCTCCATGGCTGGAAATACTCTCAACAGCAATATATCAAAGCCCTTAGTTTATAGTCGTAGTCATCATCTGCAGTATTGAAAAGTACCACAACAAATGGTGTAATAATATTTTAAGTACGACAAAAAAACAGAAAACACCAGGATTCTTAACTATACTCCGTCCCGACAAAGACTGACTGACGACCAAAGAAGCGATGGTGGACCCAGCGTCTCATCTGAAGCGGAGCAGGCTGGAGATTTTGTCCGAGATAGTAATTTATAATGATCATGACTTAAAGCAAACACTAAAATAAAGAAAAACAAAAGAAATTAAGAGTCAATCGCTTGCTGTATATGCTATTATTTTTTATATCGTGAACCAATGGCGATAAAATACCGTAATACTTCCTGATACTAGTATTCAATTTTAAAACAGCATCGTAATGCAAATTAACCAGTCCTCTTGGCAATCTAAAGAGGAAGGAAAATCTGAGTGCCTGGTTAAAGCTATCAGCGGAAAATATATTTTATTAGTTTCAATGTAAGCAGCTGTAAGACACATGAAGTAAATATTGTAGTATTAGTGGCGCGATTATGTACTTTCAATTGACCAAAATACACAAAAATCTTTACATATATAATTCTTCTGTACGTGTGTATGTCACTGAACTCCTCCTAAACGGCTGGACGGATTTTAATGACATTTTTTATGTGTATTTGAGTGGGTCCCTGGATGGTTTAGATTCACAAATGGACCCGGTAGGTAGCGCTGAAATCGGGTTCTAAGAAATTTTTCACGACATTGTTGTGGCGACCGTAAATGGTGCCATCATCTTCTATACTGTTGCCAACGAGGCCTTGCTGATTTTTTGTTGTTTATGTAAGTAAGTCAGAGGACTGAGATTGTAGTGGACATTGATAAAGGCTCTATTAAATTGATTTAATAAACGTGGAGATCTCCTTACATACCCATCTCCACATTGGTGACCCCGACAAGGAGAATAAATAGTCAACATTTGGTGAAAATGGTTTTGCCGCGCGACGACGAGCTTCAACGCTTACGTTAAGAAAACGCCCAGCTCCATCAGCAACTAAATGATTCTGATTCAAAACGCAGCCACACAGACACCGAGCAGAATCCCCCTGCGGTTTGTCGCGTCGCCGTGAAACTACCACCAGTTTGGCCCGAGAATCCGAGTCTTTGGTTTTCACAGGCGGAATCTCAGTTCGTGCTGTCGGAGATCACAAGCGAGGTAACTTAGTTCCATTACGTTGCCTCACATTTAGATTCTCACGTGGCCTGTGAGGTTGAGGACTTAATCACGAATCCTCCGTCGCAGAATCCTTATTCGACTCTACGATCGAAGCTTATAGAACGTCTGTCAGCCTCTGAAGAGCAGCGCGTTCGCCAGTTACTGTCGGACGAGGACATCGGCGATCGCAAGCCTTCCCATTTCTTGCGGCATCTTCGCTCCCTCACCGGAACGACCACTCTTCCGGATAATCTCTTCCGGCAACTGTGGCTGAGGCAATTGCCCCCGTACGTCTAAGGAATCCTGACTGCCCAGGCGGAGTGGTTACCCCTAGATAAGCTGTTGGAGCTCGCTGACAAGATCATCGAGGTGTCAACTCCTCATATGGCCGTCCATCCCGTTTCTCCCAAGAGCATATCGACGGATGATAAGCTGTACCTAGCCATCGAGGGTTTGTCAAGACAAGTCGTGGTGCTGTCGGTTTCACAAGGTCATCGTTCCCGGTCGCGCGATCGTCGGTGGTCAAAATCGAGAAGCCCGTCGCCCTCTCGAGGTGGTAGATGGTGTTGGTACAATAACCCCAAAATTTCACCCCCCATTCTCTCCCCCAATACTTTTATAGGAAAAAATCATAAGTTTATGGATAATTGACCGTTAAAACCTTCTGAGAAGTTCATGAATAATTGACCATCTGAGAATAATTTATAGTTATGTTTGTGTACCATAGGTGACGCTGATGTCGAATTCTGTGTTATTTGACGTACACATCAATACATGCGCAAGTCCTCGCACTTGCGTCGTAGCTTGGCTTTGTTTTGACGAAACGAAAAGATTAAAATGTCAAACTCAATGTCAAATGTCACTTAGTATATAGTTTATCGAAAATTCGAATGTCGAAAAAACGTTTGCTGCACCCGCTAATAGCTGGCAAGCCAACGTTTGGGCAGGACGTCTGTCGGGTCCGCTAGTTAAATATATATATCTATGTCTCAAGTCTTATCTAAGTCTTCAATTTCACTTTTTTGCCACGTGGTAGGTTTAAAACCCCTTCACAAAGGTATTTTTATATTTATCATGAAATTAATGATTTAAACTACATGAGATTTGATGTTAATAACGTATCTTTGAATCTCATAAACGTTTAATTTATCATGTAAAATGACTAATACTAGTTGGTAAATATCACTAAACGTAGTATGGTAAGAAGATGATATTTTGGTATCTTTGAAAGGATGAGAGATGTTTCTTTAAAACAATACTAATCATTGATTTATACATGAAATGCCATAACTTGTACCAAAAAAAGCTAAACCCACCATGAAAATATTTCCTAACTTACTCTTAATTTGCCACCCAACACTACTAGTTTACCAAATTGTCAGATAGATGCATTATCTTCCACAGAAAATGTTTAAGTGCCAAAGAAATCATTCATCGTCATGTTTTTGCTTTAAATTGTCGGGGCGAGCGTATTCAGTCGCCTTGTGGCGTTGAACACTGATTAGGGAGTTTTCTGAGGCTAAGAGTGCAGGGAATCACACTTTTAGCCTTGTTTGAACGGACCAGCGTATTAGTCGCTTTAAAAGAATCCCACATTAAGATCCAGACCGCAAACAGTACTCATCAGAGAATAATTTTCCATTCAACCGTTACATAGGAGCAGTTAATGGCTGTCATTAGCCTAGAAGACCTACAAAAATATGTATTCTGAACATATATATTCGAAGGAAGGCCTTTTGCTGCCTCATTTAAAAGAGGCTCTTTTTCTTATATTGTGCAAGATAAAATAGTCCTCCAGATAAAAATCACATCTTTCAAACTCCAATTTTGAAGGTAAAATAGAGGAAAGAGTCCACAGAGGAAGACCAAGAATAGTTCATGGATCAAATAAAGAGGAAAGTACATTTTTTAAAATGCCAGAAGGTAAGGGAACTAGCATTAGACAGGGAAGGAAGGCTACAGTCAACCATTCTTAGGATTGAACAACCAATGATAATGAAATGTAGTTTTAAATAAACATCCTCGCTCCTCTTTGGGCTTACAAACAGAAGAACTCTACTTCCTGCATGTCAGAAGTCACAGTGTAGGAAGTACTTGGTTTCTAGTTTGATTTCGGTCGTATTTGATATCTTTGAGAGAGCAATGATCCACTTTTATTGATTCTCTTAGAAATTGCTGCTAATAATGCATCATCAACGAAGAATATACCTAATATAATCTGTGTAAATTCTTTAACAGAATTTTTTCCTGCGACTTATATTTAAAATGACGAGGTATTAATATCTTTTTAAATAATGTGATATACTTGTCTCCGAAGAGGAAATATTAAAGCTTCTGGTAAATATATGATTTGACCTTCTTCCCAGCAAATTATAGCGTAACTATCGTGGAAATGGAATGTAGAAAAACGCGTCTCGTAAGTAACACGCCGAAAGTGGAAGAGCAACTTCATTGATTTTGCCGTAATGTTGGTTGTTTTAAGATTTTCTGACGGCACCTTCTTACAACGCACTTTTATCAAAGCAGAAAATTCTCAACTAATCTGTGCATGCCGAAAAACCTGAAGTCAGGCTTGAAACGGGCTGGGATTCTTTCCAATTTTCATTCTCTCTCCCGTAATTTTGTTGCGTAATTATTCTCCCTTCTTTAGCCGTAACATCTCTTCCCTGGGCCATTCTCTTTCCCGACTCTCCTCCTCAAAAGCAACCCTCCCACTCCAACCATTTCCCGCCAACCAAAAAATTTTCCAACATTTCTCCTCCCCTTCTCTCATCTTGTTCACCTTTTGTGTCTGGCTTTCACCAACCTCACCTCCTTTTACGCCTCCTCCCTCTCCTCTTACCTCATTCCTCCTCTGGGCTCTCGTCCTTCTCCCCCTCCTGCCTCCCCCCCTCGGATTGCCCCCGTTTTCCCTCTCGCTTTCAGTCCCCGTGTGCCCCAGTCCCTTAAACCATCCTGACTCATTTCGGAGGAGTGCCCAACACACTCTCTCCCCTCCCCCACCCCCGTCTCCTTCTCTCCCCCTTTCATTCAATGGAAATTCCCCCCCCCCCGCCAACTTCCCTCCATCCCAACCCCCCCTTCTCCACTCTACTCCCACACTAACCTTCAATCGATCCGTAAAAGGGCTGAAAATCATCTCCTGGAGAATCTCAAACAACGGAAGGGTTTCTAATATTCCCGTTTTCATTATTAAAATCGTCCAACACCTCGAGAAATACGGTCACGATGATTCCACCTTACCCTGAGCTCTCTCTCTCTCTCTCTCTCTTTCTCTCTCCGGTCGTAACCCATCCAGGGTACCTCTCCCACTCCATGCAGCCATCCAATTTAGCCTCAACGCCCTTCTCCTCTTTCAGCTTTCCCTTAAAATTCCAACTCCTCTAAAACCACCGCCACGTCGTCCTCCTCGTGTTCATCTCCCTCTCCTCTACTCCTCCTCGCCCTCGCATTCTCTCCGTTTCTCTCCTCACCTCCTCCCATCTCCGGACCGTAATAAATAATATCCGTGCCTTGGGAGGAAACTCACGGATAGGGAATGGGCTCGGGAGGAGAGAGGGGCAGGGAGGGGAGTGGGAGAGAGGGCTCTGGAGGCGGAGAGAGAGAGAGAGAGAGATGTGGTGCGAAGATAAATAAGGAAGGGAGGGCCTTGAGGAGGAGGAGTCCCTCTTCAAGGAGGAATGGGGGAGGAGTGGGGAACTGGAGCGAACGGGAACTGGTGGGGTAGGAGGAGGAGGATCGGTTAAAAGGGATGGATGGGAGAGCGGTCCCCTCGTTTGAAAGGGGGTTTAATGAAGGGACGACGTTAAGGGAATGAGGAAAGGGGGAGGTGTGGACGGGGTAGCGCGGGAAAAATGGAGGCAGGGTGGGAGGATGGAGATAGTGGCTCCTTATCCATTCGGTGAATCCGTTCGGGAAGAGAGGCAAGGAGATGCGTGGGGTGTGTCCGGGGTTTATATTCCGCGAGAGGAGTTGAAGGGGCGTTGTCGAGTGAATGGGCGGTCCGGCTTTTCGAAACCAACGCGGCGACGCAGTCATATATCTGCGGGAGGACAAAGTATTGGAATGTCACCGGAGGAACATAGGATGAGAATTTGTAATTGCTCACACGTAATAATCACCCCATTCCAATTTTGGTACTTTAAGTACTTGGACGACAGAAGCTCGAGACACGATGACCAGTTACGCTGCCATTAGCATTTATTCTGACGTTGAGTAAAGTTACATAGGTCACACATGAAGAAAACAAATTTTCTCAGTAATCAAGGTCCAATGATGCTATGCATCTATATGGGAAAGTTTTAACTGGCCATAGTAATATAAAAATAGCAGCACAAATGCATATAAAAAGTTGACACATTAAAGTGTGGGTTTAATTATGGCTTTCAGTTTTTAATGTTACGATGTTTTTAAATAGGCATTACAATTTATTGAAATCAATTTTGTCGCAACAGTAAATTTCATATTAAATGTGATGGTAATTACGATGGCATTAGTTCTAGGGGTGAATAAATATAAATTTAATAATCTTTTAGAAGTATGTAACTAAGGTTTGGGAATTAAACAGCATTTTTTGCGTAAACAATTTCTCTCTTCCTCAGAAAGGATACTTATGGATGAATAATACATACTACATGATGTTTTTAAGTCTAGAGTGAAATTATACCGGTGTGCGATTGTTCTAAAGCCTATAATTTATTATCTATAAACATTGTAGGCGAAAAATATCGAATAATTTTCCTACCACTCTACGTTTACAGCATGTAAAGTTTTCTTAATATCGATTTTCAGTTCCAAATATTTCTGTTCGTAGGGACACCATGCGACATCATCTAGATGCCATTATACGTCTTTCAGGTACTTACCTAAATTATGAGCAACAAGTTACAAGACTTAGAAAGCGCTCAAGTAAAAGAATAATTTTTCTATGCAAAATATTCCTCCGAAAGTATTGAAATAAACATTCTTTGTTTTCATTTGTCATCTACTTCTATCGGGATATCTCCGTATATGCGTATAATGGAGTGGTCACTTACAGTACGGACTCTTCAGGCCTAGATTTTAAATCAGCAGCATCCTCACCTTCTTCTTAGGTACGGTCAATATATCACATAACTTTAGGACACAGTACCCTCTGCAAAAATGGTACTTCTCATTTACGGCTGCTAAAAGAAAAATAGAATTCTTGTCGACGGCTAAACAGAGCACTGAGTTTGATTTTTTACCAACTTATCCACTTAATCATGATGTTATTATCGGTGTATATGTGCCGTATTCCGTTCTTTACTTGTATCCTTAATTTTCATAGGACCTTCATGCCAAATGACATATAAATGGTAAAGGTTGAAGAGTTGGATGCCATCCCTGGTTTCTGCTGCGTATGTCAGCATTTTAGCGTCAATAGCTCCGCTCAGGGTGGTATAAGCATCATAAAATGAATTCCTCCATATGAATCTTTCTTTCCTTAGAATCGGATATTACACTACTACTGTTTAATGATAGTGCGAATAGGAAACCCTGCCTCTCGTGCTTAGTTTCGTGAATTTCACGGATACCAGCAAGTAAGTTAAAGTCACATACTCTCTTCTGATGGCTGTGAAAAAGTCAGTTTCTTGCGTGCAATGAAGTTAAGTGGTATCATGTAACGGAGGAAAAACTGCAGCCACAGAACAATATTCTTGTTTTATTTTCACATCTGTTAATCCATTCATGTGATTTATTAGTTATTCTTAATAAAAAGTAATTTAAATATTTGTAAGTAAATGGGAAACTCAAGGACAAACAATGTAGGAAGAGAAATGCCGCGATCAAATGCGTCAGAGTTAAGTTAGTGAAGGATGCCTGTATGAAAACGCAGCTTTATAAACACTGTAGTTTATATTTCATGGATTAGCCATAAGATGATGATAATCATAGAAAACATTTTAGGTACAGAACTGAAATTGATGAATCATGAACACCTTTCAAGTGAAAGAGTTAACATTAACCCCAAAATGAACAGAAAGCACGTTGTATTCCGTCTTTTCTTTTATTTTCGGGTCAGTCATCCCCAACATCGTTTATTTCATGGCATTGTCCTTAAAAAAATCACTCCTCATCCCTTGTGCTAATGTATGCAAATAGCAAATTGATTGCATGTCGGCGTAATCATAAATGATAACTGTCCATCATTGGATGAAAATACCCTCGATTAGCTGAGGAAGGGGCAGAGGTGTCTCTTTGTGGATGTTCGTGGAAACCCAGCGGTGTACGACAAGAAACGTTGCAGTGTGCGCTGAGAGAGCTTAATTAAAAGGCAGCGTGAATAGAGCAGTGGGACGACGAAATGTGTGAACAGGGAACGTGGTGTACGGGGGAGATAAGGTGGAGAGTGAAGGAGAAGGAATGAGAGTAGGGAGGGGTGGCGAATGAGGGGAAAGAGAGGAGGGGGAGAAAATGAGAGGCGCAGAAGGAGACGTGACGTAACACGGCGAAAGAGGAACGCTCATAAAGGAAATGGAAGGTTGAAAAAGTTAAAAAGAGTGCTTCGAAGCAAAAAAATAATAAGTGAGTAGAGGCTTTTATTTTAAGAGTCTAATTTTTTTCGTCTTCTCTCCTTTGAGGGTCTCACATAGTTACGTATCGGTGGGTAATGCGAGAGAGAAGAAATGAACGCTGAGAAAGAGAGAAGGTGGAAAAAGGGATTGAGACGACGTCCGCGCGTTTCGGTTTTATGAGGCAAAAATGGAATATTTCTCCATTATTTTTTTATTCAAGAGGCACCATTACGAATTTCCCTCTCTCTCTCTCATTCCCCTCTCATACCTCGCCTTTTGTCTTTACCCTCACTTTCCCTCTTTCTTTGGCTCTTATCATTTTCTTCGTCTATTATTTTTTTATCCAACCTTTATGTACCCGAAGGGAGATTTTAGGAGGATTAAGTTGCCTGCAGTGAGACAGAAAAGAAAACGCCACCCAGCGCCTGCCATCTCCGGCCCTCAAGTCCCTCATACTCCTCCATCCCCTCCCCGCCTTTATTACTCTCGCCTGGCGTTCTTAATTTTTTTCCCCGGCTGATGGCCGTTCGGTACCTCTCACGGGCGCTCAGGTGCGTAGCCCTGCGATTGATTTTATCACGCCATCATGCCGATGTCTCTCCCGTTCTCATCCAAGCTCCGCTTCCCTTTCCTTCCAAAAACCATTCATCCATCCCTCCCCTCTTCACAAAACCATCCGCCTAACCCGGGCCGTAATAAAAGAGCTTTAGGTTCGGCTCGTTGCCTTCTGTTTTCATTAATTTTTTTCTCTCGAGGGATGGAAAAAAAATTCGAAAGGGCCACTTCATCATTCAGCCGGCCGAATTTTCGCTCGAACAGAAAGTTTTTACAATCAATTCTGCCGTTTCAGCGTTCACTTTATACCCACGGTCGATTCCGTTCCATCGGTTACTAGCTTGGAATACATTATTTTTTCCTCGTGATCAGGCTCTTTTAGAGGAGAGCAGGACTACATTTCGGGAGGATGTGAGAGACTGTAAGAGATCCAAGAGTGCTTTCGGCTGGGGGAGACCATACTGTGACATCTTGAAATTCGACGATATTCCTTGTGAGCTCTGCACGGCGATAGGTGCTGTTTCAAAAAGTAAAAGCCCTTTTATTTCCAATCCATCGCAATTAGATAAAAAAATTAGCATTGTGTTGAAAAAATAAGTGTAACCTTTTGACAAAATATACATATTTATTAAAGTTCAATGAATATCCAATATTAGAGCTTTACATCCCGCTCCTTCCGTTACAATGACCTTCTCCTCTTAAGTCATGCAGATCACTTTCAACCTACTGTCTACGCAGAATTATTCGTTGTTTTATCATGATCATATGGAAAAATAATATAGGTACATCCTTTAGGGACCCATACCAAAGGGATATGAAGTCCAAATTGCTGTCCTATGAACATCAAACCCCTGAATCATTTGTCAATTCTCATAGAATCTCTATGAATATTTAAAGAGAATTTTTGTTGTACTCCTTTATTTGCCTCCTTTGAAGCCAAAAAATCAAGTCTTTATAGTGCCCTCTGCCATGTTTTGAGTAGCCTCTTTTCCTCTGTTCAAATAAAATTCACAACCCCATTAATCAGTTAGTATTTAAATTCCATTGATCTTGTATTGTAATTGAAAAAAGGACACTATAAAATATCAGGACATATTATAAAGCAGATTATATCCTTTTGGCTGGGAAGAGAGGGTAGGATTCCGATTCCCATCCAGCCTTTGACCTTCAGCCAGCCGTCAGCTTCATTTCTGGACCAAATGGCCAGTCTGAATCCATCCATCCGAGCTGGGAGCGTAAAATGAAAGAGCATCGACATGTGGCGCGGGAAGAGAGCGCTGAGCACTTGAATAATGGAGAGCTCGCCTCAAAAGTTTACCCAGCGCGCACCGCTGTGTTATTTTTTGGTAGGGGAGAGTCGGCTAGATTGGGGAGGAGGAGGTGTTAGGGAAATAGGTGGACGGAAGAGTCGAGGACGTGACGAAATGAATAGCTGTTACTGCTCGCTGTTTTTATAGTGAATTATTACTTTCCATTTTTAGCGAAGCCCTCCCCCTTTGCCGCGCCGACAGCTAATCCACGAAGACGCAACCAATTAGTCCGTGAAAAATTGGTCTCCCTTTCATCCGTCTAACTCCTTAAAAAAAGAACCGTATCGTCCCCTTTTCCGTTCACTTTCGCCACCCACTAGGTATCGATTGCAAGCCTTGTGTCATTTGAAAGAGGAAGGTTTAATGAGTAGCGAAAATTGTCGCCTGCAAATTGATGATATGAAAAAATAAGATTTTCACCAATTACGGCTGTAAAATTACTTATCGCTGCCTGCGTAAAATGCAAAACCCGGCATGATGCGTAAAATACAACATTCGACACGGTTAGCTTCGCGGAAAGTCATTGCCTGACAATTAAAGGGCCGCGGGTTCGAATCATGCCTGGATAGGATAATATTTTCTTTATATATATAATTCTTCTGTACGTGTGTGTTACCGAACTCCTCCTAAACGGCTGGACCGATTTTGATGAAATTTTTTGTCCGTTTGAGTGGGCTCCTGGATGGTTTACATCAACAATTGTACCCGGTAGGTGGAACTGCGATCGGGTTCTAAGAAATTTTTTAATTCGAAATTTTTCGCATTTCAGAATATTTAACCCCAAAATTTCACCCCCCCCCCACCACCCCAATATTTTTAAAAATGAAAAAATCATAAATTCATGAATAATTGACCGTTAAAATCTTCTGAGAAGTTCATGAATAATTGAGCATCTAAGAATAATTTATAGGTATGTTTGTGTACCATAGGTGGCGCTGATGTCAAATTCTGTGGGCGTTAATAAAGATTGAGGATATTTGCATTCTCATATTAACAGCGATGTTCAGCGCGAACAACAGTTCGATGCGGCCTCTTTGACTACTATTGTTGCAAATAATGAGCAACTGCTCACTACTGAACCAAAGAACATATACGGTATACGAATTAATTTGTCAATTGCAGTACAACAAGGCGGATTCTTTTTTTTTGACGCACCAGGCGGCACTGGCAAAATATTCCTCATCTCTCTGTTACTTGCGCGTATTCGATTACATCATCATATTACGTTGGCTATTGCTTCATCAGGAATTGTAGCAGTTTTGCTTGGTGGTGGACGGACTGCACATTTACCACTATAGTGCTGAATGTGCAGTCCGTCTAGCACTGAAATGAATTGAATGTTCACACAAATCCAGACGCAATGTGCAGCATTAAGAAGCATTCCGGCTTGGTCAAACTTTTGCAAAAATGCAAAATTATTATCTGGGATTAATTCGCTATGGCCCACAAGCATTCAATTGAAACTCTCGATAGAGCGACGAAAGATCTCAACGATAATACCAGAGTTTTCGGTGGCGATCTACTGCTGCTGTCTGGTGATTTCGGGCAGACATTGCTGGTCATTCCACGCGCTATTTATGTGAACGAAATTAACGCATGTGTGAAACAATCATACCTATGACGAAATGTCAGCACATTACGCCTTAACATCAATATGCGTGTTCAACTGCAAAATGATCCATTTGCACTGTCATTCTCCAAACAATTGCTCAACATTGGCAATGGAAAATTTCTGTTGCATGAAAATACACGATGCATCAAATTGCCAGACAATTTTTGCAAAATGGTTTCCACGAAAGATGCTTTGATTCAAAGCATATTCCTAGATTTGCGCGCTAATTACATTAATCATGCGTGGCTACGTGAACGAGCTATTTTAGCCGCAAAAATATCGATGTTGATGCTATTAATTTCAAAAAAACAACAGTCATTGCCTGGCAATGAGATGTCGTTCAAATCGATCGACACTGTTGTCGATCCTGACGAAGCAGTCAACTATCCTCTTGAATTCACTGGATTTACCGAAAATGCCTCCACCTAACTTAAAAATTGGTTCACCAATCATTTTTCTTCAGAATTTAAATGCACCTAAGATATGCACTGGCACGTGATTGGCCATTAAAAAAATCATAGGCAATATTCTTGAAGCAACCATTTTTAACGGCAAGTTTCAAGGTGAAGTTGTTCTCCTGCCACGGATCCCAATGATCCCTTCAGACTCGCCCATTCCAATCAGACGCCTGCAATTTCCAATTTGTTAGACATTCGCAATGACTACTAATAAGTTACAAGGCCAAAAAATGTCCATTTGTGGGACGAATCTAGAAATTCCGTGCTTCTCACAAGGCAAATAATATGTTGCATGTTCTCGCTTTTGCAATCCATAAATTTTGATCATTTATACATCTCAGGGATGGACGAAAAACATTGTTCATCAACTCGCATTAAGATAAAAACAAAACAAAATTTATATCTTTTAGTATTAAGATTCAAAATTTCTTTCAATACTTTACTTATTTACATTAATAACAATAATACTGTCATTGATATGATTTGAGTTTTTTCTATATTTGCTATTATTTAATTAAAATGAAAATCGTCCAAATTTACGTCATATGTTATTGGTAAGGGGTCACATTCCTCTGCTACTCGCAGTCCATCTTCGGTGTACATATGGTTCAGTGGATCCACAGCGTAGAAGCGTCCATTTTCATGAGTCGCCACATCACCAGTCGCCTATATATCCATTATGAGCTCACGAAACAACTGAGTTCCACGCAGTCTTCTCTACACAACTCATAAATATGAAAAAACAAAACTGTCAGACATTTACACACATTCAAAAACAGCAATATCTTTTTTGCTATCACATTATTATACTTACCACCAATCTCTCGAGAAGTACCGCCTCTTTCGCCAAATGTGCCAAATACAAGCACCACATATCATCCGGCCATGACAGGAGAATTGTACGGCGCAGGATAACGAGAAATTACACTAATTTTTTTTATTTTGCTTTGGGCAACAGCAAATCGCACAATGACGATATGAAAAGATAACAACGTCAAACTCAATGTCAAATGTCACTTAGTATGTAGTTTATCGAAAATTCGACTATCAAAAAAACGTTTTCTGAACCCGCTAATAGCAGGCAAGCCAATGTTTGGGCAGGACAACGTCTGTCGGGTCCGCTATCTTTATACATATAATTCTTCTGTACGTGTGTATGTCACTGAACTCCTCCGAAACGACTTGACCGATTTTGATGAAATTTTTTGTGTGTGTTTGAGTGGGTCCCTATATGGTTTGGATCTACAATTGGACCCGGTAGGTGGCGCTGCGATCGGGTTCTAATATTTTATTTTTTAAAAGAGTTTTCGCATATCAGAACATATAAGCCCAAAATGTCACCCCCCATCCTCTCCCTCAATACTTTTAAAAGGAAAAAAATCATAAGTTTATGGATAATTGACCGTTAAAACCTTCTGAAAAGTTCATGAATAATTGGCCATCTGAGAATAATTTATAGTTATGTTTGTGTACCATAGGTGGCGCAAATGTCGAATTCTGTGTTATTTGACGTACGCATCAGTACATGCGCAACTCGTCGTACTTGTGTCGTAGCTTGGCGTTGTTTTGACGAGACGAAAAGATTGAAATATCAAACTCAATGTCATATGTCACTTAGTATATAGTTCATCGAAAATTCGAATGTCGAAAAAACGTTTGCTGAACCCGCTAATAGCCAACGTTTGGGCAGGACAACGTCTGTCGAGTCCGCTAGTTTCTTATAAAACCAAAAACAGCAGCTAAGATCTTTAAAAAGGATTCATGAAACACAATGAGATGACAATAATGGTGAAAAACCAACTGAAAAATAAAAGCACAAGTATTCAGGACAAGAAACAAGTAGACAATCAAGAAGCAGGAGAAAAAAATTCTACTCGGTGCGCTTCAGTTGGGAGGAAATGATGTCAAGTGAAGAGAAAACGTAGGTGAGATGACTGCTAGTGAGGGCATTAAATGATAAATGCAGGCGATAACATAGGGTTAGAGAGACTGAACTTGGGTGTGTGTAACAAACTCACCTAACGAGTGGTGAGGTCTGGGATGCGGGGTGAAACACGGAAGAGAAATATTTGCCTCACAGGACATATATATATGGTCTTCTATACAAAGATTAAGTAGTAATTAGCGTAATTTGTCTATCATGAAGAAATTATCAATAAATTTTCAAGAGAAACAATATTTCGTTGGAAAACTTCAAAATGTTTTGCATTTCAGGGAAAAATGTCTTAACAAATTCGAAAATAATAATTGATAAATGCTTATGGTAAAGGGAACGTCAGTGAAAGAATATCATATTCTTAATCTGAGGAACCCAGACTGTTTAGAGCAGAATGTTCTAGAAATTTTCCAGAGGGCCTTTATAACTCCATAAATCATAGCTACTAATAAGTCAGCGCCTACTCCAGTGAAAGTTGAAAATTTCTCTTTTCGTTATCATCGCCTAATTTACTAGGAAAAAATGGAGGAAAAAAGTATAGACAGTCGAGTTTAGATGTTGATAAAAAGTTCAAGGAAAAGGGTCTTAAAGGTGAAGCAATGACCACAGAGAAGTTCCATCAGATAAACGTGTCAGTCAGTAAAAAGAATTGCAACATCACCAAACTTTCGTTTGGACAATATACTCACTAGTATACTACACTTAGCCATATCAGGATATCATGAAAAAAATATTTTCTACATTAATGCATCTATTTTTTTCTCCCATACGAATTTTGCGACCACTGTTTAAGCCCCTAATAGTCATAACCCCCTGAACTCGAGTTTTAAGGTATTCGGCCATCATCATTCCGCTGCAGTGCAAACGGATTGTGCACAATAACTCGATGTCTTAAAACTGGTCTTTCCCATCATTCAATGATTCCCATTAGTATGTAAGGCTTTGCATCACATCTGTAAGGTGTTCAGATTGGCATCTATAAATGCAGCCAATTCAGCTTCGGTACCTTTATTGGAGCCATGTGCTAAGAAAATTTATGCATTCAACATTCACTATAAGAGAAAGCCATTCACTTGAAATGGCATTTCAACCTGGACCCATATTTTCCTTCGAGAAGATGTACACAAACAAAATTGCATCTAACACTCCACTGAGGTTTTCTTGTCGTCATTATGTCAACTTTTCACGGGAGAGCATTATACCTTAAACTAATACAAATTATTTATGGAATAGGCGCCAAATTATCTTTTACAGAAACACCCACTGCGGTGAGGTGAGATAATTCACGACTAATTGTTGTTCATCAGGGACATACATGACTTCAAGTATGAGACTACTAAAATTTAAAAAACTATCGAGGAAAAAAGTATAGACAGTCGAGTTTAGATGTTAACAAAACGTTTACCCGCTAACGTACGTTAAAGTAAACTACACCAAAATGTATCTTATTTATTCTGCGTTTAATGATATAACACAATAAGTTTTATTATTTCTCTGTAAAATTTTATTGTAGGTTGAACAAAAAAGGAACCGGTTTTTTTACTATTTCCACCCAAGCGCCAACTTAGAAAACCTAATACTCCCAAACTATTAATTGGATCATAACGAAACTTTCACACCTTTTACAAAAACGTTGTAGGTGTTCATAGGTGTACTAATTTTTAATCTGATGCTATGATTTTTTTTATACGCTGTTGTACATTTTGTGAAACATCTTTTTCTCAGTCCTGGGTGGTCGTAGCGGTACGGCATTTGGTTTGTTATGATGCTCACGGAGATATTAGGCTAAACGTAAAACAACGTTTTGCCTACTTGCAGTTGTTGATTTTATATCGATTTATACGCAATCGGGTAGCTACGCACTGAGAGGGTAGCGAACTAGGCGTGCGTTGTTGCCGCCTAGTATGATTGCCGCACACCCGACCTTCAGCATTTAACTCACCCCTTCCCTCCCCCACCGAAACCATGCTTTCCCGTGAGTCACAACCTCACGATTTATCCCTCCTTAACCGCGACAGCCGCTGGTTGAGGACAGGTAAAACGACAACTGAGTCCGGTAAAGGAAAGTTCAAGACTCTCTGGACGGAGTTTAACATAGCTACTTTTTCTAATTTGCCTTTTATCTCCACGTATTCGTTTGTTATGTTACTGTTGACTGCACATTGTTTTCTCACCGATTAGGATTCCATCCAAACCGCAGTTATCGCAGGGAGAAATTTCCATTATAATCAGTGCAATATGCTTTTTTAGGATCGAGAGGGGAAAAAGTAACAATAGGAGATATCCGGTTTACCAGAAAGTGTCAGAGTGTGTTGGAAGGTCGATGACAACGGTGCAGAGATGTGCCTCATCAATGAAAGAAAATGAAGAAAATGCGGGGTGTGGACCGAGTAAGAAGATGTGTATGAGGACGGGGCGGCCGAACATAAAACTGGACGATTTTACTCTAGGAATTATTAGGAGAAGTATTCACGACTTCTATGTCAACAAGATGTTCCCAACTATACAAAATCTTCAAAAAAAACTCATAGAGACCGTAACTGATTTTCTAGAAATGTCAAGAAAAACTCTATCAAACATTGTGACATTTAGGGTTTTTATTCAAAAAAACTAAACAAAAAACCTGTTTTAATGGAGTCGGTGGCTGTTGCTGCTTCACGGCATGTATATTTAAGGAAATTGATGGACCTGCGCTCGAGAGGATATATGATTTTTTATACAGACGAATCATAGTGTGGCCAGAATCCTACCATGAAGTATGGATGGCAAGAAAATGTAATAGACGCGATAAACAATAGTTTTGAGAACTACGACCAATACAGAGGATATATACAGGAGATTTACGGGTGGCGAGGAGGATTCAAGACACCTTCAGGAGCAGGAAAACGCTTAATCATTCTCCATATAGGAAGTGAAGACGGTTTTCTCCCGGAAGCAGAACTTTGTTTCATCGGTAAGAAGAACACTGGTGACTGTCACAATGAAATGAATTCATCTCATTATCAGGAATGGTTTGAGAACTGATAAATCCGCTATTGTGATTGATCAGGCGCCTTATCATACCATAGTTGATCTTGACTCAAAAAAACCCGACGATTTCTTGGAGGAAAGACCAGATTGTTACATGGATCTTAGCCAGAGGTATTCAAATTCCTCCTGGAATCGACAAATATGAAAATATGACGAAAGCAGAGTTCATTGTGCACGCCAAGCCGCACTTCAGGACACCTGAAAAAAAGCTAGAGCAGACAATCAAGCGTGTTCGTCCTGGCGTAGAACTCGTCTGGCTGCTGGTAGCTCATTGTGAGCTCAACCCCAAAGAGCTGATTTGGGCATTTGAGAAGGATGGGCTTGCAGAAGAGGTTCCCTTTGTTGATCATGTAGTAATAAACTTGAATGACAGTTCAACTGATTCATCCGGCAGTGACTGTGCAGATGAATAAAAATATTGCATTCCTTTAAGACTACCATAATTCTAATAACTGCAGGGCAAGGGCCTAGACTAGCCTAGAAACACCACTTTCCGTAACATCACTGAAGTTAAACAATGTTGGGCCCGGACGAGGGTTGGATGTGTGACCATTCATACCTTCACCGTGGCGCTCTTGTCCCCTGACTGCATGTGGCAGGCAGGTTAAAAAGGGGCTTGGCACAATGGACCACTCGATGTCTAGGTGCCCGAGCTCCTTTCGAAGGCTCCCCCAACTAGCAATCTAACAACTGCTACTGTAAAAATGAAGGTAAAATAAATTTTAGTTCTACAAATACTGCAATGCAATCCTTACAGCCAGAAAGATTATCTCTCAGAGAACCCTGCAAGAACGCTAGTGATGGCGAGCTAAAATCCTCACATATAGAATGTAAGGGGAGATTCATTCGTGAAAAATTGACTTAAAACTTAAACATGTCGGCAGTCGAGCAGCTCCTAGAAAGTATTGTGTGTGCCAACTAAGGGCCCACAGTGTATGAGTGAGGTGGCGCCTGTAAAAGCTATTGCCGCAGGTATAATCGCTACTCAAAACATTTCGTTCGTTTCCTTGAAATCCACTCGAAATCCTGCTCCGTTCTTCATCACTTATTCCGATCCACCGAAACAACCTTCAAATCCCTCCCAGCCCTTCGTCTCTCTTATGCTCTCTAAATGAGTATGGTGTGTCAGCACGAACAGGAAGGGGGATTACAACCCCAAGCAGCATTTTGACCCCCCAACCCCTCTTGGCTTTTCATGCCTCCATCCCTCCTCGTTCCTTCCAGTTATTTGTCCTTCATCATCGACCCAAAATTTCCGCCATTTCCATTTCGCTTGCCTCTCTTCTTTTGTTTCCCTCGTCCAACGAAAACCTTCTGACGTTCTCTCACCTCGCCTCCTCGCCACTCTCCTTCTCCTCCCCTTCCTCCTTAGGGTCACGCACCACTTCCTTCTTTTGTTTTCGTCTCGGGGCACCCGGGGTGCTTCCTCTGATGCTCCCCATCTCCTTTCCCCGTTGTGCTTCTCTTGACGACACCCCAACATCCCTGTCTTGTGTAGCTTTCAGCTTGATTGAGACATTAAATTCATGCTCAAACTTGAGCCTGAATGATATACGTGAAACGAGCCAACGTTTCTTGAAAAATGAGAATTGGTAGGCTAAAATGCGCCTCCTCTAACAGTTACAGTTGTTTTAATAGCTCTACTTTACTTTGCAAGTTTGTTTCATTCGACAAAAAGAAAAGAAATTTGTTCATCGATATCCCTCGGGAGACAACGAGTGATTTGACTCTCCGATCGCCCAACAACAATGGATTTCTTCGTTTTGAGTTTTGTTTGATATTTTTCTAATTTTGATAAATGTATGTCCATCAAGTCGCATACTATGACAGTGGAATTATTTCCTTTAATTCGAATGTTAACTTGATGAGTAGTTTAGGAATCAATGGCGGTGGAATATTTCATGTCATTTGTATTCTGCAATTCTGTTGGTTTTGGATTATGACATGCAAACATATGTATATCCAAGACTCGTGAAAAATAGAGCAGCCATGGGTTCATCTTCTTGGTTTACGTATTAAAATGGTAAATTATTTTTATTATTAATGCAAGTACTTGAGTTTCCCAGTAATTTCCAGCACTGTGATGCACATTTGACCCTTTTTAGCCTTTAACGCCTTTTCCAACTGATATATATATAATCGAACTCTACGAACAGATTTGGTGGAGTACCGTCTGGTTTTCTAGATACTTAGGTACCTAATTGACTAAAATTGATGCAATGAAATATATCCAATAATAATATTTAATTTGGTACGCTGTTATATGAAGAAAATCTCCATTATGAAGCAGTTCATCTTAGCCTGTAGTTTGCCTTTCTCATATTTGAAGATATATTCCGTTTGTATTTCATTTTAAAGATTCGATATATTTTGTTAATAAAATAATTAGTTATTTACTATGAATTATAGCCTATATTTTTATGTGGCCAAATATTTCCTGATGAAATTTATCTTGAGCATTAAGTATAGCTGTGATATTTGTCGGTTATCTATAGATTTTTTCCTCAGAGTAAAGGAAAGGATGACGTGAAAGTACTTAAATGGAGTTTCATTTAATTGTCATATTTTTAAATTAAAATGAAAGCAATTTCGTTTCTTATCTTACTTAAAACTCAATGAACGCTTAGTTTAAGTATAAAAATGTAATTTTCCACATTTTTTTTAATTTCCACTTTAAGGCTGTCCGGTTTTGATGGCGGTACATCGTCATTAGTTTTCCATCTGCAATGACGATTTATCTATATCGAAACCGGATGGCCGAAAACCGTATCATTTATAATAATGTGTACAGGATTACAAAGTTTTGTTTTCATGAATTGTGTTGTGATTCCATAAAGTGACATCGCCGATCATTAACTTCGGCGAGTGCGGAACATTTTTCGGAGCGGAGATCGGGCAGTTTTAATGCATCCCTCGGACGGCGGATTCCATTCGACTCCAGGAGGCATCGCGAGGAATCCATAAATTTTGGCTCGGTAAAGAAAACAATTTCTTCGAGACGTGTGATCTCTATTCCGATTGCCTCAGCCCACTAATCGGTGTTCCCGAGGTGTTTGTTTTTGCTAGGATGATATCGAGGTGCTTTTCTTAATAGTCTTACCTCACACCCGTTACGCAGTAACTTCAACGCCAACTCACGCTCTTTCAGCAGCAAAAAGAAGGGTTGCAACAAAAGACCCTACCACAAGACACGCATCTTGCGGCTCAAGTTGACGCGATAGAACTCGATGAAATTTCGCAAATTGCATGAGAGTGTAATTTGCAAAATGTGCTCATACTGTTGAATATTCAGTTGAATATGAAAGGTAGGAATACGAATTTTAGAAGAGCTGTCGCAGTAGAAAATTGAGTCTCCCAATATTTCCCCGCAATTACGACAGAATTCCGTCGAATGCTAAACTTAGGCATATAGTACGTGCTGGGACAACTTCAATTTCAACGTCACAGGCGAACGCTCTTGGAAGAGCTCCCAGAGCCTTCAAAACTTTTCCTCCGTGTGCGTGAGTCTAAGCTCCAGTGAGACTCACGCAATCCTCTCTTTTTCCCTTATCTCCTCTTCCGTCCTCACTCTCTCTTTTCCTCTCTCCCGTTACTCCCCCGTCTCCCGTTTATTCATGTCTACCTCTCCTCTTCCTTCGCCTTCCTTCCCACTTTGCCTCTTTCTCATACCTGCTTTGCATCAAACGGCGAGCATTCTCGTCTGTTTTTGGGCGCTGTCAACTTCCTCGTGTCAGTTTACACTGAAACCTCCTCTTTGCTTTCCCGCCCGTTAGAGGCACATCACCTTCGTTTTGTTAAAATGTTGAATGAATGAGCCGCCGCCTGTCGCCTCAAATGGAAGAGATTGCTTCCTACTGCTTGGATGCATATTTGACCGTGAATATATCTTTACCACTCCGTCACCGAAAACGCACTTTTTTGTATAATGTAAAATATAAACCTTGTATCAGTAAAAGAATAGCTACAGAAATTCTCTCCCAGTATCTGGTCCTCATTCGATGAGCTTAAGCGGCAAATGCAATATTTTGTTTACAAGCTGTAACAGAAGTAGTCGCGTTTGGCGATTGGTTGTAATTCATTTATTTTTCACGCTGATTTTTTTTTCCTTTTCAACTTATTTCAAAAGCCTTATTTTTGCGCTGGCATACATATGAAATTGGATTCAGCAAGAAATCAACACTACCAGTTGTCATCTTTTCAAATATAATGGTATTTGCTTTGATGTAATGCTAGTCATAGTATTGTAACCTACTTTTTGTAACAGTTCAATAAGGCAGATGGAGAACTTTTGCTGTGCTGAATGTATTATATTATCCCCGTGGACTGAATCGGACGACTCTTACAGAAACTAAAAGTAGACGCTGATCCAATACTTGGTTCTTATTGCTGAATTATTGGATGAGCTCCACGCATAATTAAGACAACTTGAAGAAAAAATTTCGCCCATAAGTAAACCTCATTTACCAGTGAGTAAAACAGCATGTGAAATGAAATATGTCTGCAGGAAACCGAGGAATATTTATGAACTTACTTACTTTTATATATGGATACCGTGAATTCATTACTGCTACAACAGGCTTGAAATAAATCACCTATATCAATATCGTTTGAGGAAATTAAGTATTTAGCTCAATATTCTACTCTTTTCAAGGATGTTTGTAATAACTTCAGCCATTGTATTTCGTCTAAACTGCGTGATAAGCACTGAAGTCACACTGATGTCACCCACTCTGCATTATATTCATTTCCACAGATTAGTACAGATTATACCAAAAAATAATTAAATCTGTTTCAAGAAAATAATAAATTTGACTGGAAACAGTAAATTACATAATTTAATGACGAAAAATACACGTTTTCTGAAGGAAACACTCCATATTTCATTTATGAGATGAATTATCTGCCTGTAATGAAGGAGTAAACATGTAACGAGTGCCTTTTGAGTGGAACCAAGTCGAAACATGCTCCCTGTGAAAGTGATTTGAATTTGAAAAACATTTCCTGCTCAAAACTAAGGTTAATGATAGCTCAAAATTTCTTGGACTTACTTATTCATTCTCAACAGCGTGCGAATTTTAATGCCATTTCCATTAATTCAGCCGCTGAGCTTAAAATTATTTCCGCACCCTTTGGATTTTGTCTCTGATTCCCTTAAAACAGTGTTTCCTCGCCTCCTTTGAGTCCGACTTCTCTTCCTTGGCATCGCCACCCCTCTTCTCGTCTCTTCGCGCGGCACCACTCCGACCTCCTTTCACCATTCGTCCCTTTTACCGGGAAATATACCCTCTCGCGCTCCCTTTCTTCACTCTCTGCCTCCTTTATCTTCTGTTTTTATCTTCTCCTCACCCCCTCACCATTCCCCGACCCCATCTCCTCGCAGCAGAGCGTCACCTCCCTTTCCTTTTTGCATCCCTCTCTTCTACGGCGACACAAAATGCTCCGTCACTTTCCTTACGCCCCTCCTTCCCCCCCCCTTCATCTACGTTGAGTGCCCGTCACTCGCAGATAGCTTTGTCGCACATTGTTTCTCCCCTTCCCCGCCAGCATATGACCCTCCCAACACAACGCTAACTCCAACCCCCCTTCCCCAATATTCCTGCTGCTGACCCATCTTCCCGTCTTCTCCTGCTGCGCCGGTGACTAGGATTGCCGACTCACGAAGAGGAGATTTCATATGTCAGTCTAAAAGAAAATAGGATTTCTTTAGCGCATAGTAAGAAGGACCTCGGATGGTAAAGTGAAAGAAAAAAAATGCTTCTTTGCTCAAGTTAGGCCACACCTCGAGCACTTCGCGAGCATTTGGCACACTTCAGAGAAAGCTTTAACCTTAAAAATAAATATAATACAAAGATAAGCTGTGCGCTACGTTAAAATTTCCACAAACATACATATAATGTTTTATAGCTTTTAAGGAGATTAGTTTGGGAGCCTCTAGAGACTTGACGGCTGCATTCTAGGTTAAGTTTGCTTGAGAAATTCAGACACAGAGAATAGCATTTTGACGTCGCATTACATCTCTATGTCCGATAGAAGCGATAAAATAAGGGAGATACATTACAAAATAGATGGTACATATCTTCGATTTTTCCTCGCGCAGTAAGTGACCGTGCACACCTCACCATTTCACCTGGTCTCCTATCAGCCCTTGCTAGACGCCCATGCTGCGTCTCACAGGGAATTATGTAGATGTAGTCTGTACGTTTTAATTTATTTCCCGCGTTAAAGAACAGTATTCATGCGAAATAGTTTATAAATTCCACCAGGGAAGAGGGAAAAAGAACGACCTCATAAACTATTGGTGAAACTAGTTACTTTCGGTGTTGGAAAACGGACAGGTGGAGGATGGAGATAAGAGATAATGAAGTCGAGAGGCTTAGAGAAGAGAATGCGAGAATTGTGTGTACTCGATTGGAATATGAAAATAAAACTCGAATGCATAAGTAACAATACACATTCAGAATATTGCCTGTATCATAAAGGTAGCATAAAATTTTTCAAATACTATTTGGATAAAGTTATTTTCTTTGTAGGACACTATTGTAACGGAAATGAAAAATTTTAATTCCAATCTTTTTTTAGGAATTTTGAAATATATATTTTATTTAGAAGGCATTTATGAGTTACTTTAAATGTATCACTACAAATAAGTTATATTTCAACGAAGTTAATGTGTTTTAAGTTCAAGTAAGAGATTGCTCAATTTCCCATATGTAAATTATACAGGCAAGAAACTTTTATATGCATGTGCTGTTTCAGCCATTGTCAATGATAGATATCAGTAAAACCGTTTAGTTTATACGAATGGCAACGCACATACGTCTTGAGTCCAGTAGGAAGAATATTGAGAATAATATCCGACTCCGAGGATATGCTGAAGAATCGGGACAAGTTGGCCACCCTCTCACCCCTATTCTTCCCACCCCTATCACGCTCGCATACCACTCCATCCCTTTCTCCTCGAAACCCTTTTCTTTCGCATTCAAACAATCCGTCCGTCCCGTCGTCCGCTCTCCCTTGACAACCAGCACATCAGCCCTCCTCGCATTCTCCGGTCTGCTCCAGAATGCCCCTTCCCACCTCTCCATAAACCTGCCGACCCAAACCTCCTCCTTATGAATGCGACTCCTCTGCGCAAAAACCCACCCCATCCGTCCCTCGGCCTCATTCCCCGCGCCTCAAACCATTGTCTCACCCTTTCTTATTCATATCTCTCCGTCGTATTAGCGGCGTAAGTGGTTGGTTGCAAGAGGGAGTGGAAATAGTGGGCCTCTCTTGCATGGCTACTCAATCACTCCTGCGTCTCTCCGTTTCGCTACCGACCAACCATTTATCTCCGCATCGCTCATTCAAACTTGAGCCTCCCTATACTCTCTCTCTCTCTCTCTTTTCTGGTCTTATTCTCATAGCTCCATCTCTTGTCCACCATTATCTTCCTTATCTCTTGTATTCCTCCTTTCTTGTGGACAAGTTCATCAAGCCCGGTTCGCTCCTCCTCATTGTCTCGTCCCAGCCAGCGTTATCTGCATTATCTTCACCCTTCAGGTAAGCATGTTGTGATTATCGCCTTGTCCCCCTCCAATCCAATCTGTCGAATTCAGCAGCAGCGGTAGAAGATCCAACGGAATTATAGTGAAGCCAACCCCAAGTGATGCCACCATATAAATTTAGCCAAATGCGTCCATTACACGATCCTTTCTGTGCCTCCAGCCTTAGCTTTCCATTTGAAAGGTAACTTTTCCCAAAATATATTAACGCCTCGGAGGGTCCAAGTTTAATCACGAGTTCCATCGACTATGAGAAATTTGAAAAAATGTTGCATAATATTGCATAATTGAAGATAAATAATGCTGAAAAATCTTACCCTGGAAAGGGTGAATTGAATAAGTTTCCTCGGTGACTTAAGCTGTGGAAGACACTTGTTCTTAATCATGATAGGGTTAAGAATCTAAACTAAGAAAAAAAGTCATCAACGAAAAACTATTCCATCAGCCAAGCTAGCTCTATATAGTAATGCTTATCGCTTTATATCTAAAAAAAGTTGCAATGCCATGCAATTGGGAAGAAAAGAGATTTCAATAAAACTATTTGCTACCTTGTATTAAAAATGTGAAAAATAAGCTAGAAATATCCATTTGGAGTCCAAATGAGCATAGCTAAGCAAGAAATATCCATCCATGTCCAAAAGTTCTCCATAATTAATTCAAAACTCAAATGATTCCCCAGAGATGTATTATCATCTATCATTATGTAGATAAAAGTGAAAAACTTTTCGAATAAGACCTGATAGTTTAAGAAACGTTCACAGTCATTACATTTACCTTGTAAAAGTGATAGTACGGTTTGCACCTTCCAGAGGCTATAGGAGGACTGGGTCCACTCCAGAGCAATACTTCCAAAACAGCTTACAGGACAAAATGCACCATCAGCGTAAAATATGTTAAAAGTTATTGAAAAATATTTTTAACTAGCCAAAAATAAGTTATTAATTAACAATCACTTAAACTTCGTCCACCAACCAACGTCTTTAAACTCTGTGGTTTCAGGCTTGATGGAGTGGAATCGGATCATAACTAAGTATGAAAAAATAGGCAACTTCAACTGTGATAAAGTTATTCCAACCGGTTTGGCTTTTTACCTGTTCACCTGACGATGCTGTAAAAAGCAAAACCGGTCGGAATAAATTTTATCGCAGTGGAAGTTGCCTATTTTTTCATACTTATAATTGTCTTCTTAGCCTTTTTTGCTGAAATTCATTTTCTTACAAAGTATAGTCATTATATGTCGTGAGTTTTTCATTTTTAATACCTTTCTGTGTATATTATGAAAATGTGGAATCTACATGAAGTGTAGAATCTGGTGACGCATCTCACCCTCTATTTGTTGGTAAGCATGACCATATAAAATTGATGTACTTTAAAGATTCTTGTAACGTAGTGTTCTTGAATTGTTCTTGAATTCTTGTAACGTAATTTTCTAGATTGACATAAAATTCATGAGGTAAATGGTGCATTTTGGTGAGTGGTTAAGAAACTTATTTATATTGGTTTAGTAGTACGAATTAACACTAAAACTATAAAACTCATAGTAAGAATATGCCGAAGAAATATTAGTCTTAAATCACAGTGGTGGACAAGAAATAGCTAAGAACTCGCATTCCATTTTTGGCTCACCAGTGAAGAAGAGGAAAAGTTCATTGAGATGCCCATGGTACTCCTTTAGGTTCAAATGGCCGCCGTTTGGCTCTTCAAAGTGCTCTCCTGTCGAGAGCAATATTTTATTGCCCTGGCGGGAGACCGTCGGAAAATGCCGTGAATCATTGGCCCCCTTTCGCACGTACAGCGGGCGTAGTTCGACAAGAGCTATCAAGGGCCACGTAAAAAAAGGCTGAGAAATAATTGATGATGTTTGAACGGCATGAAAAGTTTTCACTTGATGCGTGGTCACACCTTCGAGTTAAGGAATAATTGAATGCAACAACTAGGTACCTTTAATTTTACTGTGCGTGCATATTTACGTTCATTTTGTCAGAGTACAAATGAGTTCTATCAAAATAGTTCCAGTCTGCTGTGACCATGCAGAGCGGTTTTCATATCGCTGTGACCACTATCGGTCTTTGTCGGTATTCACTCTTTTGTCCCTTTGGGAACATTTACATGTAAGATCATCCGAAACGTAATGAACTGCTGCTGAAGGACATACTGTTGTTAGGCAATGAGTTATTTAAATACTTCCTTAAATACAAACTCACATAGAAGAAGAAATTGAAGCATATCCTGGATGAAGAATAAAGGTTTCATCGATACGATGGTAGTGGTTGTGCATTCTGCAGTACCCTGCCTCGAAAGATGCTCATATAAATGTCGAACACACATGATATGCTGTTCTGAGTTATGAATATAAACTAACGATAATTATCATAGGAATATTTCTTGGCATTTAGTATTTTTGTAATAAATGCGTGTAGCTGTCAGTTGACGAATGCCAATCGCAAAGAGTAATTATAGATCGTAAAGAGAAAAATCATTGATTATTGTCTTTCATTTGAACATGTATTGTTTTGAAGCCTAATAGAATATAGAAGGAGAATGTATTTTTGGAGAAGATTTAAATTATCGAATTTCTTGTTGAGGACTAACTTTTAAACTAGGAGAAAAGAACTTCGATAATAAAGTTTAGTCGGAGTTCGGCTGTGTACATGTACTTTGCTTCGATGAAGTGGGTCATTACAGTGATGAAAATACGTTTATAAAAGTAGAAGTACGCTGTATATGGTTTACGATGGATAAAGGAAAGCCAAATAACAAGCAAATTAGAGTTTAATTCTAAACCAGTACAGAGAATTTCGACGATATTAAGGAGTAATGGTCTTATGAAATGTATAGGAAGTAACTTCCGGAAATTTGATCGTGAAAGACAAAAGAGTTGCTTCATATTTATGTGAACTCTTGAGTTAAATTATTAATGTTTAATTATAATAACATTTATGCCAAAGTACTTTGACCTGGTTTCCCGACATTTTGTCTTCATATTATTAGCAGTTCTTGGTTGTTACTCGAGTATGCTATTAGTATTTTTACCTTCATTCAAATAGTTCAGTTCATAAATTAATTTAAAATTCATTCATTGTCATAATATGTTTCATTTTTTCCTGCGACTGGCTCACAAAGTAGTTATTTTTCTAGATTTTAAATAATCATTCCCGATATTCTATACCTCTTTGAAAAATCGTTTTAGTTTTAAACGAACTGTTACTTTGGAATTTTGCTGTTGCCTTTGGCTTTTATTGCTGGAAATATTTTTGTGATCAATTGCAGATATTTCTGTTAAAAATGCTTCATTAACTTTCAGTTAAAGGCGCAAACTATCGTGAAATAAAGTATCCATGGTTAACCCTTAGATTCAATCTCTTCTTGTGTTATTTTCCATTAATGGGCCCGCAGACTGACAGACAAAATTGGATTGCTGTGTATCAAAATGGCTCAGTTTTCAAGGAAAATGCGATCCCACGCTCTTTGCGTTTTCTAAGGAGATTATGGAGGGCCAATATGAAATAACCTTCTTACGTCCATGAAATCTGAGAGGATATCGAGCAATATGTCACAACAACTTTATAGATAATCTGTTTCTCTAGTTCCTCCATCTGTTCGGAAATGAGAGAAAAAGAAGAACACTTCTTACCTTCTGAAGCAAAATATATATATTTTTTGCAAATATTTAGTAAGGAAACATGTATGAAAAATGCCGAGATAGTGGGAAAACAAAGTTTGCAGATTAAAACGAGCAATATAATAACTCTTGAGGATTTCATACTTCTTTCCTCACATAATCACGTTACTGAATAATTTTCTGTTACTGCACCTCCTCTTATGCTTACCTAATTCGAAGAGGAGTGCTTAAAAACCTCTCTGATGCTAGCTGCATATAACAGCTCACCTCGGCGCCAGTGTCCAAATCCATTCTCTCCCTGAGATTTTTTTCGTGCGCAATGGAGGAGGCACTCGAAGGCTTAACCGAGAGGTTGCTTCCGCCGGTGATTGCCCCGTAGGTCCCAATGTATGTACATCTACGTGCATATATATTGCCCTGCAAGCCGCCGCATGGGCGTGTGACAGAAGGTGTTAGAGAACTAGCTCAGCGTGTAATGGTGTAAGGCAAAAGGTTTTGGGAGGCAAAATGGTGAACTGTAATTAGGGAGTGTATTTACACTTTTACTGAGGACAGTGCCCACCAATACACGTGGAGGCCACTTAACGATTTCTTGGCTTGATTGATAAAAGGCGGGAATATAGATGGGCAGCATGGGAGGAAGCTACCACGAGGCTGCTTTTGTAAAGAGTGATATTTGGAGGAAAAATATCTGAGAGTCCTAGAATATTCTGGAGAAACCTGAGGGGGATAGAGAACAATGGTTACAAACTGGTATTTGTGATTAAATTTCGCAGTGAATAGGGTTTTTTGTTCTTTGCATTTAGTAATTCGATTTTCATAGTAAATAAATTTTTCAGTTATCTATAGCAACAAAAAATGTTGACGTATTCAATCCACCTTTTTGTAATACAACTGACAAATCTATAATTTTCATTTCCATTATATGTAAATCAGTTTTAGCATGGCAAAGTTTGGTCACTCATGGGGTAAAGGTTTATTTATTTGATTGAAAGAATATATATAAACACAATTTAGCGCACATATTTAAGTGCTCTTATTTTATAGACAAAATCAAGAGTCAATCAACTTCAGCATTCTTACTAGAAGCTAAGTTATATGAATGATATCATAGTGTTGCTAGATGAAAAAAGATACCCATAATTGGAACTATAAATTTCAATACCCCTCATCAATTTCACAACAATAGCACACCATAGCCAGGAATAAAAAATTATTATTAAAAATTAAATTCATCTATAACTTGAAATAAACTTAGTAAATTTTAGAGAGTTATCAGATATCATGCCTAATATTCCAATGTGTTTTCGAAAGATATCAGCTACCAGATGCTTGGTCAAGGAATAAACAAGTCGACTGTTTTACGTTAAATGTAGTCAGGTTTATTTTTACAGGTGTAGAAGAATATATTAAATTTTCTTTTTTCGATAAAATTTGAAGAATCTTGTTTGTTTGTTTTTTTAAACAATGAGAATTATCAGATGTAAACTGTTGAATGAGAGACATTTTTATAGGTGTTTCTTTAGAGAGTAAATAGATACAGGCCTGGACAAAGGAATGAAGTTTGAAGAACAGAAAATCTGAGGAGTGGGTAATAAGAGGTTGGGGAATGGGTGAAGAGATTGCGAAAGAAAAATGAAATACCTAGATATATGCGGATGAGGAGTTTTGTAGAGAAATGGATTTGGTAAGTCGAAATGGAAGTGCGGAAGTCGAAATAGGAGCTGCGGAGAAAATTTGAAACCTCGCGAAGTTTTAACGCTCGTTTTTTTTATTCCACAATCCACACTTCGCTTTTATTTTTTTCACGTTAATCCGAAGGATAGGCCCTACTAGGGTACTACAACACCTGCTTTCTCAATCCGCCAGCCGTTCCTCTCAAAGCCACTTCATTTGGTGCCTCCCTCCCAGAACGCGCTGCGGAAAGAAGAGTACTACTCTAAGCCTTGAGACCCGAGTCTGGCAACACACACACACACACACAGACTGCTCCCGCTTTACTTTAGAAGCTATTTCCGTGGCAATCGATATGAACCTGACTTTAGTGAAGGAGGAGGAGGAGGCTAGGGCGGCGAGAAGAGGGCGGAGGAAGGACATGGGGGGAGTGGGGCGAAGGGAAATCGATGTGGGGACGCAAGCAGGGGCGGGAGGCCGTGATAGAGGGAGGGAGGGTGGAGTAGGGAAGGAGAGAGAGTGATTTCGCTGCTGAATTATCGAATGGGCTCCTTAGACTTGGGGGTAGATCGTAGGGTGAGTTAAGGGATGGCTGATAGAGGAAGATGTGGAGGGGTGGTGGTGAGATGTGATAGAGCGGGTTACTTGGAAGGGTTTAGGTGGCGAGGAGGAGGGATGAATGGGGGGAGGATCCTTCTCTATTTGGAGAATTGATGGAGGGAAGTAGTGTGGAGGGGCTGGATTAATATCAGACGGGAGTCTTAAGGTGGTTGGAGTGATTTTCGTTTACGCACACATATGCCTGAAACATTGCAATTGTGCTCTTAGAAGTAATATCTATTGATAAAAGCAGTTTCATCATAACGAAATGTTTTTCTGTAAATTCAATGCCATTCTAACACGTAGGTGTATAGCTGATACAAATACTTCTTAATAATTTGACTACCCTTGTTCAGGTTTTATATGAACAATAAAACACTTTATTCCAGTTATTTTAATTATACTTACTAACAAGTATCATGATGTAAAGCCGAGTCCATTATTAAGAAAACATATTTCAGACCAAGTTCGTCAAAATTTCGAATAATACGCTGAAAACTCTAGCCATTTCTTGCGTTAATCGGGGTAATATTTATAATACATATATGGTGTCATTTCCATCTCTGCATACATGGTAAGTTTCTAATCAGAAACAGGTGCACTAAAATGAAATGTAAGAGTTTTCTCGGCTAGACTAAAAAAATATAAAAATTTACACTCAATGACCCACGATTACCGCTCCAACCACCTTAAGGGAAGAGGTACGTGGAGGGAGGTGGAGGAGTGGAGGTGGGAGGTCCTGGCTCGGTGGAGGGAGGACCAAGAGACACGCATGAACTGGACGCGTGTTATTCGGGAGGAAGGGCGGTCGCCTGCCGGCTTAGATGAGGGGAAGAGGTGTGGGAGAGAGCGTTGGTAGGAGCTTAAGGGAAAGCTACAAAGGATTCTGAGGAAGGTTTTAGCATGCCTTGTTGCCCATCCCTGCCTTTCTCTCTCCACTGAGCGAGCAACTTGCGCATTTCCACCGCATCCTGCGATTACCTTCCTCCCCTTTCCACTCTCTCCACCCCGACATCTTTCCTTTGCTTCACCGCTACTCTCTCTCCAAGGTTGTGTCCTCCTCTAAGACCTTCCTTAACGGAGCCGCATTCAATGCACGAGAATTAAAAATGCCATTTCTATAGAAATATTACTACTTGCGGTGAAACGAACCCTCCATCGTTTAACTCATTTGGCTATCAATCCAAGAGCTATCTGACCCATTTTTCGTATTTATTTTATCCAAAATTATTCATTTGAATTGTATTTTAGTCTTTACATTTGTGCTTGCTATACTATTAGAAGTATTTTGTAGATTCTTAATTCCATTCTAAATTGTTTTACTACATTTTGTAATGGCATTGAGAAATAATTATAATTATTTTTAAATCCAAAAATGCTATATTTGTTTACCTTTTATATATTCTTTATATCTTTCAATTTTTTTTCAGAAGTACAGTCGTATGTCCATGGTGATATTATTACTCCTCGAAACATTCAGTAACCTGAATTTTTGAAAAACTCTTTCCCTCTTTATTAAAATTATACATTTATAACCTACAGATAATCGCGATAATATCTTAGTGTACATTCGTTGATGGCGTCCCTATCAACTCAAGTGATAATTGGTTTTATAATTAACATAAATAGGAAAATAAATAATATAAAATATAATCGCATTCCCATCAATTCTGATGCATATTCTCACGTTGCTTGTAGATGTCGCAGATCCTAGGTATATTATTGTAAAGGTTACAGTGTAAGATGGCTTAATTGCAATATCATTTTTACTCTCTGCTAACGCAGCATTTTTTTGAACTGAGCTAATCATTTCCTACGATTGCACGTTATTTTTACTACAAATTTAAGGTAAGATTTGCATGGTTTTAAGAGAGGGAAGGTCTTAAATCTAATGAATTGAGTATATCTTAAAATCAAAAGCCCAATCCAGTTTTTTTCATTTTTCATTTTCATTCATTTCAGTTTTATGCGCAGTAGCCAAATTTCCCTTTATTCCATTACATTGAATTATTTTCTTTCATACACGAATGTCGATTTTTACGAAAACTAAGTGGAAATTAAACAGAATTAAGAATAAATGAAATTCAGTCGACTACCCAACTTATGTTTAACTTATTGATCAATTCTGTTATAAATGACGTAAAATGCGATAATTTAATAAACATGGTGGTGCAATTGGCTCGCTGCGCTGAAAAACGTAATCATTTAATACATGTATCTATGTTAAATTATTCAAGTGACTTAATGTTCGTTTCAAGCAGCTGAAGCATGTAAAAAGCAAAAATTGAAGCTTTATAACTTAAGAAAGAAGCAAATACTTCTTACTTACCTTGTCTGTGTTTGCAAAAAAAAGAGAAAATCCATTTACTCTTTCATTTTTCTTTCTCAGTAAGAATCACAGGAAGCCATCAGTAGCAACTTCCATCACCATCACCATTCACCATCTGAAGGACATAATTATCTGACAAACGCTGTCTTTCCTTCCCAATAAATATAGTAATTTTTGGAAGCAAATAGGAAACCGGGACTATTCCCCTTGTGTACTTAATTATGAAACATGATATTAGTAAAGACATATTGATTATCAATCAAAAACATGACGTAGTGCTATTCTCTTAAAAAGTTATATTTTCCTTATTTTGTTTCAAGTTTTCCTACAACTACCCTTTCCATCGCGACGAAAGATTTTATAGGAAATGATGGCGCTCTTGTTCATTAAATAAGCGCGCATGTACTAATGTACAGTAAACTTTCAAATAGCATGGTCTCAGATAATGCAATTTCATTAAGAAAGGGCAAGAATAATATACCCAATTTTATACGTTGCGATCGCTATTCCCGGCAGGACGCGGTCTCAGACGTTACGATCGCAACGAACTTGTAACTCATCTCCTCTTGTTATGTAATTTCAAAAATTTAGTGAAATGCTAAGAGTCAAAAATGTCGAATTAAAACCACGTTGTGAGTAAATACCATCGTTTATCGAGGTACTGTTTCATTGTTTCTTTACGATAACATTGTGTTACCTTTTGCTTACTAATCGATGTGGCGACTTCTGTAGATAGACTTTCTCCTAGACGATAGATGGCCATTTAGTATATAACATCTTGTTATTTCAAGTCTTGTGGTTTCATCAATGGCCCGCATCAAAAATCGTACACCAGATAATATATACGTAAGGTTCAGACAACTTCGGCTGGCGGCCATGTTGATGCCTAACGAAGAACATTTCTGCTTAGACGGTATGACGATTTCCGGGAACTGAGGTGAATTTTTTAAATGAAAAATGATCTTACCATTAAACTTGGAAAAACAGATGTAATTTTTAGCTAAATTTCTCATTTAGAGTACTAAATAAAGGTTATTAGCTGTTTTAACTATGTATAGATGCCAGGGATCAACACTTAGGATTGGGAAAAATGCGAGGTAAATGACCTAATAAAAGGGAAAAGTTGGCTGGTTGATTTGACATTTTAAGAAAAATAATTTTAATTTAAACACAGGCGGGTATTGATCAAAAAATTGTTTTTTATTAAGTAAAATAAATTAAATTTTAATTGGTACTCGTGCTCCACTTCGAAATGATAAGGGACTCCAAAGTATATGTGGCCTTGATCATGCAGAAGTTCATTTTTAACATAATTTGTGGAAAACCTTCATTCATTGGACATCTTGCCATTAAAATGTGGTCAATAAAGTGTTTCAGTGAGGAACAAACTTCTTATTTGTAAAGGGTTATTTATTAAACGGGGCTGCTCTAATAGTATGTCAGAAAATATCATCAGTTTAGAACGTAATTTTATGAAATAATTTAATGAACTACTCTATTAATAAATAGCCATAGAATGTCAAAATGAATTAAAAATTAGATGGTGAGAGTGGTGAACCAAAATCCGCATTCCTCGTCTCATATGTTTTTATATAACACGATTTTACGAGATTCGACAATATCAAGGGACCTAACCTCACGCTCTATGAGTGTTTACGGCAGAGTATTTTATTTCCTAACAATAGAATTATTTTTATAATATTGTTCTACTGTTCATTGAAATCTTCATAGTCATTGTTCCAGTTTTTAAGACTAACTCCTGAGAATATATCGACAGTATGTGTACTGAATGTGATAAAATATCTTTTAAAATTATCGAAATTGCTCGACTTCTTGAATTCATTCTGACGAGTGGACACGCTCTCTTCCATATTAATTACAAAATGAATTTTTATGTATTTTGATTTTAAGATAAAGCCCTTTATTGTTTATCATTATATAGTACATTTCAATTGAGCAAGCGTAGGTAACTAAAATGCCAAGTCTAATATTACGTGGGGATCGGGTTGGTGTGGTGGCTAGAGTACTCGCCTACCACACGGGCGGCCAGGGTTCAATGCAAACGCCCTGCAGATGCGGATGTTCTTCAGAGGAAACCCGATCCCTACTTGAGTGTCTTGTGGAGGGCACTTCAAGTAGAGTACTCCGTCTGTCGGATGAGACGTTAAGCCGTGGTCCCCGTGGCGCCTTTCGTTTAGAGTAGGCTAATGTCGACGCCGGGTTTCTATCCACCCTTCCTCCGTTGACTATCCCCAATGGCGCTAATGAACTCAGCCGTCAGTCGCCTCCCCAAATATCCAATCCACTAATATTACATAGCCATGAAATTGAAAGGCTTTCCAGTTTTGATCAACAATTTCGTGATGACTTCTATTTTCCTCACTTGAGCTTAATGATATCTTGTTTTTCTTTTGTTCTTTCTGAAAATAGAGAGTATTTATTTAGTTGACTGATACTCATTTCAATCGAAAGCTCTTATCGAAAATTTCTATCTCCATTACATTTCCTTTTACTTGAAATTGCTTGAAAGAGGTAGCAGTAATTTACACAAATACTATGAACATGTGTTTTTGGATTTTTCATGAATTTTCGAGGCGATCGACCGAATTATTCCATATACAGCTTCAACTTGGGACGCAAAGGTTTACTTGAGCGTCAAAATATTTCCTCGTGAGTTATAGTTCTCGGGTAAGACATTGACGGGAGTAACCCTGGAAGGCGTGGAAGAAGGTGTTATAGTTACATACATCAAGTATATGCGGCTCACATCAGTGCATTCATGGAAATAATTTAAAAGCAGTTTAGCGGTTGCACCATCTATAAGTTTAAGTATTATAACATGATTGGGGTAAAAAAATATAAAAGCATATCAACGAAATCAATTCTGTTAAGTAAAAGTACTACGAATGTGAGGACGTACGACTATCCTTATTATAAGCAAGCTTGAGCAATGTCAACCAGCTAAAACACGTAAACGAAGTTTTAATAGAGTTTGATACAACACAAACAACTACAAAATATAAATTCCACTTATATTGTATTGTTGTTTTATATTTTGATATAGTATTCCAACTATACAATATAAATTCCAACCAATTGATTCAACGTAGTAGAAAAGCATAAAAATTGTTGAAAATCGGTAAATACGTCAATTCTAATAGGAATGGCTATTGTATAGAAATCTGTTTATTTCAATCAAGTGCTTTATGAGCAAATGATATATTTTCTAACATTAAATAACTTGTTTTGGGGTGTGAGGTAACGAATTCATTGAAGATTTTTATTCAGTTTATCCTTAAGACCTTACTTGTAAATAAAATATGAAAACATACCAGTGTAATAATTTCTGCGAAAACCGTATTAGATTGCTTGTAAATAAAATCACTTTGTAATGTTGCACAATATTTTTTATTATTTCGACCTAGGCTTCGACTCGAAGTTAAGTCGGTATCAAGGCATTGATAATGACTTAACTTCGAGTCGAAACCTAGGTCGGACTAATCAAAACTATTGTGGAATATTACAAAGTGAATTTATTTACAAACCATCGCAATGTGGCGACCAATCAAGTGAAGCCTGAGAATTTGATATATTACCGTATTGGAGCTGCACTAGAAAATGAAAATAGAATCAGTCGAAGCATCTCCCATTAAAGCTTAAAAAGTCCATTTTCTTACATCAATCACTCATTACAATTCAATATAGAATTGCCAAGTCGTATAGAAGGAGCAGCCAGAATGGGTAAATGGATTATCATTGGAATCGCCAATAGAATGCGATAATAATAATAATAGTTTTATTAGCCAAAATAAACAATAAAAATGAGTGGCTGGTATAGGTTTCGTCAAAAATATCACACAATATACATAATATTTATAGTATAAAGACATTCTCACAGTAGTATGCCGTACAAAATTAACAAAAGGTTTTTAAAAAAAATTCAAATTATAGATAGTAAACAGTTTTATGTACAAACATAATCAATGAATTGGGGTTATATGATTATTACATTATTTGCAGTAAAGAATATACTCATCAACACTATATAATGTTTTTTTAGCAAAAAATTTTTAAGGTTCAATTTAAATGGCTCTAACGAGGAAATATTTTTTAGTTGTTCTGGTAAAAGGTTTTAAAGTTTTATACCTTTATGACAAGGACCTTCACCACTCCTTTTTGACTTCCAAGGAAGAACATGCAGGTAGTCCTTCGTTCTTCTTTGGTAAGGGTGGTAGTCTGCATTTTTGGTGAAGGAATTTATATGTTTTTTAATAAATAGCATTAGATTTAGAATATAGAGGGAAGGTAAGGTTAAGAACCTATGTGATTCGAAGTGAGGTCGACAAGATTCTCTGTATTTAAGGTTCAACATTATTCTTATAATTTTGTTTTGAAGAATGAATACCTCACAGCTTCTGCAACTGTCTCCCCAGAAAATAATGCCATAAGACATTAAGGATTTGAAATTTGCTATGTAAACATATTTTAAAACATTAATGAAATACTGGCTCATAAGTAGAGCAGTTGATACATAACTTTTGACATTTTTGTGTTTAAATTTCAATATGCCTTGACCACTTTAAAGATTCATCCAAATTAATTCCAAGGAAAGGGATATTATTTACAAAGCTGATTTCTGTGTTGAATAATTCAACTTTGGGTTGCAGTTGGCAATTAAAATTTATGCAGACAGTTTTCTGAAGGTTGATAGCCAACATACTACTTCTAAGCCATGATTGAAGATGATGCAATGTAGTTTATTTAAATTTGCAGGTCTTAAAGGTTTGGGGCTTGAATTATAATACTTGTTTCATCAACAAAAAGAACTGTTTTCACATCCTGGAGGTATTCAGGAAGGTCATTAATGTATAAGGTGAAAAGTAGTGGCCCCAGGATTGAACCTCGGGGTACACCATATTTAAGTTTTTTCATGATAGAAAAGAAAGTATTTACATGATTAGTATTTGAGTCAAAATGAGAAATTTGGACAAATTGATACCTATCTGTCAAGTAAGACTTTAACCATGTATAAGCTAATCCTGTAATACCATAATTAGTTAGCCGCTGTAACATTATGTCATGGCTAACAGCATCAAAAGCTTTCGTGAGATCTATGAACAATCCCACAGTTAGATTATTTTGGTCAAGTGCATTTGCTGTATCATTAATAAATTCAAATAGAGCATCAGATGTTGAACTATTTTGTCGGAAACCAAATTGGTATTTTGTTAAGGTTGCATTTATTTAAGAAAATTTAATAGGCGATTGTACATAACCTTTTCCAATATTTTCGAGAAACCTAAGAGTAAGCTTATGGGCCTTTAGTTATTACAGTCATTTTCATCACCTTTTTTAGAGAGAGGGTAGACTTTACAAATCATTAGCTGCTGTGGGAAGATGCCTTCTGATAATGATAAGTTACACAAATAGGTGAGTGAGTTGATAATGAAGGGTATAGAGTACTTAATAATCTTATCAGGAGTGCCATTCAAACCAGATGACATTTTATTTTGGAGGGAGAGGCCTATTTGTAAAATTTCTTGTGGGGTAGCTGGGTAGATGAAAGGTGCACCACTAGCTTTAGAAGCAGGTTTCCTGTAAGGGGTATCATTAGTAGTATAGGTGCTGTTAATTATGTAGAGAATTTTCTAAGGAGTTACGATAAAGTAATCATTAAAAACATTAACAGCAGTTTGCGGGTTCGTCTGTAGTACACCTGAGTGTACAATTTTCATGTCTTTGGGTAGAAAAGCAGTATTTTTATTGCTTTCCTTATTAATAATGGACCAAGCTGCTTTTGTTGCGTTACCAGAATATTCAATCCATTTATTGTTGTAAGATGATTTAGCACAATGGATAGTTTTCTTGTAATTTTTGACAAAATCTTTGTAAAGGGATCAATTTTCATCACTGTTACACTGTATTTACTATACATCTCTCGTTTTACCTTGCTCAAGCTAACAATGCGAGGTGTAATCCATCTCTTTTGTCTAGAGCTAGAGGTAAAAACTCTTAACATTTTAAATTGGAAACTTGTGTCAAATAGATATTGATATTTGCTTAAGAATGCATCCATTATTACATCAAAGGGATTCGCTGCAAACACTTTACATCATTTTTCATTTTTCAAAGTGAGGCCAAAGAGACGAATGAGGTTGTCATAACAGCAACGTTTGAGCGACCATGCATTTGGAGTTTTGAGAGGTTTTGAATCACAATTTACTTCTGGTAAAACAGCTTTGTGGTCGGAAAAACCAGGTTAAAACATGTAAATTTTGATATTTTTTCCCGAAATATTCGTCATGATTTGGTCCAGGGTAGACTGTTTATATTTCACGATTCTAGTTGGGCTTTTATACAAATTTTTAGATTATAACAAATATAAACAATTTTCATAAAAATATCACAGTTTTCCTTGGAGAAATCAATGTTAAAGTCACCACATATAATGATAATAGCATCACAAACTTTTAACAAATAATCCAATAAATCGGTAAATACGTCTATGAAAATGTCTATGTTACCAACCGGGGATCGATATACACAAACAATTATAATGTTGAGAGAAGGAATTTTTACAGTTGAAAATTCGATATGTTTATCAATGCTGAACACATTTTTTAAGCAGATTGGTTTATGCTCAATACCATTTTTTATAGAAATACATGTCCCTTCGATTTTGCAACTCGTTCTACGAAAGATGTTACCGATAGAGAAACCGGGAATACGAACGAATTCGACTTCCTCGGCGTTTAACCAATGTTTAGTAACGCATATAAGATTAGTTTGGCTATATTCTTCATTTAGCATGATTTCTAGATCATGCAATTTATTTTTAAAAGATTTTACGTTATGATAGTAGATGCTAAGGAAGCCATCTAGTCATTTCTTTAGAGATACCCTCCTGTTAGAGGAACAAGGAACCTGGTTTAATGAGTTTTCATTGTGCACAGAGTTTGAGTCATCTATGGAATCGTCATCAAGCACAACACTTTTCGGATATGTGAAACGATTTACAATAACACCGGGAGGCCACCGAGTTCCATCATTTAACTTATTTGAGCAGAAGTACGGCACGCTTACTTTGAAAGCGCCATATCGACTCTTTCCAGTTACTTTTTTGCAAGATTCACAATTTATATCATAATTAGATAGAATATGGTCTTTTACCTCTTCAGTCGTAGTCTCAGGGTCTAAGCGACCTCTTTAAAGATATGTTGATCGTTTTGCCGCCCGTAGACCTTGGGGAATTTTTTTATTTTCACCCGTTCCGACACAAGCGGCGTTTCTTCTTTTTTTCCGGGGTTTTACGTTCGTGAAGCCATCATCTTCATTTCATGATTGATGTGGAAGATCACCGTGGGCATCCTCTTCGATGTTTCCTCTAGATTTTGAGAGACTGTGTTACTTGCAGTACTTTTCACCGTGGTTGGTTGGATGATCATCGAAGTTTCACAAACGGTGGTAGGCTTTGTTACTTGGTCGAACTTTGGTTTAAAACGATCGCATGCATGATCGTTGTAAAAGTCACCTTTTTCTGCTGTTTAAGAACGCTCAATCCGCGATTTGATTTAAAATTAGAGATTTCATGCTTTAAAAGTTCAATGTCCGCCGCCATGTTGGACAGGTCGTGTTTCGAGGCCTGACAAGAAAAGCACTTCCAAAAGATATCCCGGTTCTCAAACAAAGCTGGTGAATTTTTCACCATTATCGAGCGAGTTTTTGCAAGAGCCACAGGAATGATAGTTAAGCCCTGCAGCCATTTTGAGAATTCCAATAATATTCAAGTATGATAATATTGAAGTCTGAACTCATAATTAATGTAACTCCTCTTTGAATATTTATGCTTAAGACTAATCGCTCTATCATCTCTTGGTTTTTAACCGACGCCTTATTTGCCATCAAATAAAGTAAAAAAATTCTCGATAATGGAATTACAAACGGGGGGGTAAAAATAAAATAAAGTTGACGAACGTCTAGTTTCAAGTAAATAGCCGACCTTGCTCTTAAACACGATATTACACAGTAATTAACGCAAGCATTACAGTGTGTGCTAATGCTATAAAACGCTATAGAATACAGTTTTTATATTTAAAATAAAATTCTTTTATTGCAATGTCATCATTATAATTAGCTAAAAACAACGGTCTTAAAGTGCCAACCTAGCGGAGGACTCTCTTTTTACGCTTCCGTATGATCTTGTTGTTTTTTAGAAGCATCTCATCGTTTTGATTATTTCATTTAGTGACGTCACAATGGTGTATACTGGTAAGAAACTGAAGCTTTTCCATTTCTATTGCCTGAATTCTAAATCTTTTCCCCTTAAACAGTAAATAATTAAACTTTTAAAACACTTACATTTTTATATGAGTACGGAGTGCTCTTAGGAAATGTTTACCTCCGAGTCCATCCAAGAAGGTATCGCAGCTGAAGTATATCGATTTGACTTCGAAATAAATGATAAATAAACAATTTTTTCGCAATCATTCGTTTAAACCACCATCATCGATTTTTCGGTCAGGAGATTCCTAGTTTGAATTTGAATTAGCTGAATTTCTATTAGCTACACTATAATCTAGGATAGGTTTTAGTAATACATGTTTCTTCACTAAAAAACTAGAGACTGAGGCATTTATATCACTCAAACTTTCCAACCCCTCATTTAAACTTGCATTTTCACCCCGGAGTTAAACTTTCTGTACCTCATCAACAGAAGTTTGTTTACAATTTTCAAGTACGTTTTGTATAATTGATTTATGTAAGAGTTGTGGATTTATGGAAAATTTTGAAAAAGTTAATAGAATATTTCAAATCCACAGTCTGTAAAATATTTTAATTCCCGGGTTTATTCATCAAAAAAATTCCCAACATGCAGCTAATGTAAGAACTTTGGAAAAGGCGTTTTTGACCAACTTTTGACTTCAACAAGGCAATTGCATCGGTCACAATTTTCCCCCTTCCTTCTCTGATTCTAAATTATGTAATCCTCGAATAATCACGATTCAGTTCTTTTCGGAGCATTTTATGACTCCAATAAAAAGCGCTTGCTCCAGTGGACGATGATTTTGAGAAGGCAGAGACACCAAACGGAAATTGAATGATTCAAGTTTGATTTCCGATGAAGTCGATTGGTATTTTGAGAGAGATCTGCAGTTGTACGTGACAGTGAGCTTTTCCCGCGGTCTAAAAGCTCACAAAGTGAATTCCATTTTGAAAGGAAAGATTTATTCTTTATTCCTCTTCAATCTGCGGACAAATTGAGTCAGCTCTTTTGGATTGCCACCACGTATTTCAAATAGAGCTGTTTTCGTCCAAAGACCAAACTCTGAGATTCCTAAAATGAGGAAGTGATTAGGTGGAAGTATTTTGAGGTCATGTGTACCCTGGCGTAAAGAAATTCGGATGGAGAAAATATTGGAAAAATATTAGCGCAAATATATCCACTGGAGTGGAAGCAGAGTCGTGCTTGATTATGCCTTTTTTTTATTTCAAACTGCGCCAAGTTTTATCCCGCATGGAAAAATGCTATCGGGAGCCGATAATAAAGAAAGTCAAAGACATTTTCTAAAAAAAGGCTCCAAATGCCTTTAAAAATGAGGTTATAAGAGAGAAGAAATGAGGCTGGTCGCAAAGACGTATATAATTTATTACAGATTACATAGTAAAAAAGCAGACGGACAGACAGACCTTTTAAAATCTTTGATATATGTAGAAATTATAGAGTATAATTAATTTTGACCTCGACGTCATTGACTTTTTTATAATTAAATAAGCGGTGTTTCAGTTTAGCTAAGGTGTTACTGATACTTGTATCGTAGATATCTGAAGCTTCACCGATGTGTCACACTACAAATTCCGTGGCTGTATTTACTTCAACTTTAGGCAGAGCATACCTAAAGTTGAAGAAAGCTACGAGTCATGAACGATGGGTCAGTCGGATTTGAGATGTTACGCTCTTTGGCATTGATTTAAACAGAGAATTTTGAAACTTTTAATTCATAGAAAGGGCCATCATACGAAAAGTGATAAAAGTATTAACAATATCCTGTCGCAATACGTAACTAATTGAAACAAAAATAAAAATAGAATAACATACAATAATAACTAAAAATAAAACTAATCTCACAAAAATAGCACTTATAGATAAATTAGTAAGAACTGTAAAATATGTTCCAATTAATTTAACCCGGCTCATAAGCTTAATCCCGGCTTTAACAAGGGTTTGATACTTTACTGATACGTGCCATACTTTTGCAAATATTTTTATGAATTATTTTAGTTTCTATGTTTGTAGTCACAGTAGTTGTTCCTAATAACAAACTTATATTTGTCTTAATTTTAAAAATACATAAATATTACGAAGCTATAGATGGTTATTTGAGTAAATTGCAAAGCAGTCAATATTAATCCTGTCACTGTTCAGCCTCTTGGAGTTGATTATTCAAATTTAGCAAAAGCTCTATGTTTCACTTAATTGTAACTTATACGAATGGATTGGAATTTCAGCAGAAGCGCTGAGTAAATATTATTTTCATTGGTTTGTAAAGTTATACTGTGATTTAGTATGTGATTAACTCTATGTGTGTATTTTAAAAACATACGCCGTAGACATTTGCTCTCTTTTTTTCTATAAATCCGAGTTTTATGACGGAAACATGTGATTAATATATTATATTAAGGGCTGGGTCAAAAAAATTAAGATGAATTAAACACTTGACGGTTTATTATGTGAATTCACCGATAACCTTTAAGGCGAACGCTGATAGGCGAGTGGGAGAACCAAATACTGATCCCAGTGAAGGTAAAAGGTTTCTTCCAGGGTGAAATTTCTTACTGCAATAGTTTTACTACAATATTCTTTGCACATACAAGTGAAAAATTTATCCTGATGCCATTAACAATGTACATAACTAAAGGAGTAAATTTTGAATTAAGTTAACATGAGGGGAACCATAAGTCTGACCTTTCCTAAGAACCAAAGTGACGTCTTCGGCTGAACATGGTTTCTATGACATAACTTTAAGGATGTTTTTTTCAGCTGAAAAATTTTGTACAAATTAGTAAAAGAAAACTGTTTAAAAAAATTTCAAGGAATCTTACAAAAACTTCTGCTCCAAATATTGCCATATCAAGTATTGTGCCAAATAATTATAGTTTTTACGGTAAGTTATAAATAACATTGAACTTATCAATTGTGAATGTCAGACAAGCACTAAACGTTAATAATTTCTCACAATGAACCTTCATATGAAGAATTGGTCAAAAATTAAATATACTTTATGAGCAAGAGATACATAGATTCGGGCACTCATCGATAGAGTATAGGGGGGTTTGAAGTAAAACGTGTATCAGGTTACTTTTGAATTATGATAAATCTGTATTTATACACGATGAGGTAGATTATATCAGTTCTAATGCAAAATATTATGTAAGTCAGTCTTCCTCGGTAAAATATCTTTATTTTCCATATTCATTTTATTGATGAAGATCACTGTAGAGGTGATTCATATGCTATTTTATTTACAAATATATTCAAATCATACACATATTGAGCAGGAACAGTCGTTATTTTTAGGTAAATAAAGAGATTTAGGAATAACACCCTTGAATATGCGTTTAGCATTGATTGAACGGTTTCATTTTCCTGTTTTAAAATTTAAATGTCCTGATAAAACCATACATATAACATTATACCACATGACATTACTGAGTGGAAGGTGGCATAGCCTACACATTTAGAAATGTTTGAAGAAGTACTAGATCTCAAGTATCACACTTGGGACTTAGTACTTAGTTTTTAAATCTTCCCGAAGTGCTGTCTATTGGGAGTGTTTAAAAGCATAAGCAAGAGGAGTTAGACATCAGCACCCGAGATGTGCTGTCGCCACCACTACGGCTCGGCGTTGCGTAGAGACGTCGCCGAGGCGTAAAAGTAAACGAACCAAGTTTATTCGCATCCCATGTTGGTTTCTTCCATAATTTTTTTTCGTTTAATCCAACATAAGCCTTTCGCTCGTAAGATACCCATCTAACCACGAAACGTGGACCGACCCCTGGCGTCCTAAAAATCTCAGCCACTGTGCTGGGGCTGAAACGCCACAAAAAAACCCATGTGGCTGCCACTTGAGACCCGTAGGAAAAGTTGAACCTTCGAGCTAGGAGAGAAAATTCAACGACCTATAGTCAAGGTGTGACGTTTTATGTGTTAGCGATTATTACTCCCGAAATACTAGTCGTTACAAGAATTCTATGCCCATCCATGCATGCTTATTTATTTTTTTATATTTCTCAGAACGCATCCGCTGAGTCAACAGGCCTGTGTTTTAGGGTTGTAACAATAAAATCCTATAGTAAGACCATACGAAAGTGGTAAATTTTCGATATTTAATGATCCAGTAATGTATTGTCAACAACAATATTACGTTCACCCATTAAGTTTTATTCATAATAGTTACTTATATACCATTATCTGCGTAAGTCACTATCGAGTGTCTCGGATGGACATTTAGAACAAAGGAAGTCGAGGGCCCAGAAAGTTCTTCACTTTCGGCAATGGTTCACCTTTGTATAATTCATGAGAACTGCCTTTGTTTAGTCGCAGGTGACATTTAAGAAAAGCCAATAATTTACGTTTGCATCGTATCAATTCAAAAATTCGTAAATAGTTTCAAGCAATCACAACTTGAATTTGGGTCACGAAAGCGGCGCACGCGCCCATATGAGTGACAAAATGCCACACGCCGTATCAAGGTCCGCTTTATACGGACATAGTTGAAGCATAACTCATAATTTGGATACTATTTTTAAAACATATCTTCCATCCGATTTGGACAAGATATATATACAGTCTTCGCTGTGTTTCTCAATAATTTACTTGAAATTGATTAGTATTTTACGCGAGAAATAATATTTTATATAGTGTAAATATAAAACTATATAATTTACGCTTATAGGCTACTGTTGTTCCAGTGGATTGGAAGAATGTGATCATCGTTCCATTGTACAAAGGGAAGAGAGGAAAGACCTAATATAATAATTATTGGGCCATTAGTTCATATAGCATTCCGTGAAAAGTGTTCAGCAAAATTTTAATCGAAAGAGTGAAGAATATTACTTCTGACAGAATATGGGGTGTGAAGTGTGGGTTTACGCCTGGGATAGGATGTAGAGACCAGCTTTTTGCGCTTCAGCAATTGATTGAAAAATGTACAGGTATCCGAAAGAAAGTGTATTATGCGTTTGTTGATTTAGAGAAGGTATATGATAGGATAAGTAGAAAGAAGTTGTGGAAGGTTTTGAAGAACTATGGAGTGTATGTTATGATGGCGATGTATGATAATTGTAAGGTAAGTGTGAGAGTTAACGGGGTTCTGAGTCATTGGTTTGCAATAAAACAGGGCGAAATGCAAGGATTCATAATGTCACCATGGGTGTTTAATGTATTTATGGATAAATGTGTTAGAGATGCATGTAGTGAAAACGACGGTGTTCTGATTGGAAATGTAAACGTGCGAGTTCCACTATATGCGGATGATGCTGTTTTGATCTCAGAGAGCCAACAGGGATTACAAATGCTCCTAGGTAAGTTTTGTGAATCAACAGAGAGAATGGAATTGAGGGTAAATGCGTGCAAGACTAAAGTAGTAGGTTTTGATAAGTAGAAATGGGAGAATAACTATGATGAGAGCAAATGGTAAAGTAATTGAACAAGTGGATGATTTATGTAATTAGGTAAGATGTTTGCGAAAGATAGACGCATAGAAGAGGAGATAAAGAGACGTGCAAATGCTGGAAGGAAAATGCTAGGCAGCATATGGAGCATATCAAGGATGAGTGCCTGTCTGAGGCAGCGAAAATCGCCGTGTACAAAAGGGTACCTCTCCCCAGTTTGTTGTATGGTATTGAAACATGGGTATGACAGGATTGACATAAGAGTAGACTAAACGCTGTGGGTATGAATTATCTGAGGAGTATTTGCGGCAAAATTAGGATGGATAGGGTCAGGAATGAGTGGGTAATATATGAATTTGGGTTAGATGCTCCAGTATTGGAAATATATAAAAGGAGTGTGCTTCGTTGGTTTTGCCATGTTGAGAGAATGGATGAGAGTCGAATGACGAAACAGATAAATGAAAGTGAAATGAATGATGCGAGAGGTAGAGGTAGGCCGAGAAAGTTTTGGATGAGGAAATTCTTAGGAGGAGGAATATTAGGAGTCTTAAAAACAGTAGAGCGTGTATGAAGCAGTGTATGGGGGTAAATGAGGCAAAAGAGGTTTGCAAGGATAGGTCAGTATGGAGGAAATTATTGAAGCAGAGTTAGGTGTACAATTATGTATTAATGAGTGAAACATTTTGACTGTGCCTACCCCGGAAGGGAACGGCGTGATTGATATGTATGTATGTATGTATGTACGTATGTAATTTTTATGAAAAAATATTATAATGCAAGAAGCGAAAACTACCGTGAAATAGAATGAAAATAATATAATTACAATTTTACCTGATTATCTTTTGAGTTATTAAATATTCGCTGCGATAAGTTCATTAAAAATGTATTTGTGAAAAGATGTGGAAAATCTCCTGCTTAGTTTTGATTTTCGGTAACTGACGTATCTTGTCAGGGAAAGATGGATTTATTTAAAATTTATTAAAACAAAGATTGAAATTGAATGATTTGTGTTCACTCATGCAGCTGCCATACCTTATACCTTACTCGATGAGGCCAGCGGTTCACGAAAATAGATCTGCAGTGGACCACCTGTAGGTCACGAACCATCGGATCTCCATTCACGGGTGCTAAAACACGTAATGTTGAGTCAATCCAGCAACGAGTTCTTAATATCTATCATGGTCAAAAAATATCTATGCTGAGGTATGTGGCCTAAAGTTCTTTATTTTTCATATGTCATAGCTAGGACTGTTGGAGTACACCCATCCTACTTTATTATACCTACCTTTGTAACTAAATCTTTTTTCTACACATCACTAGGGAACCAAGAACTCTGTGACAGGTGAAAAATAAGTTTAGAAAGAAAATACACACATAAATGTTTATACAGAAAGGTAGAAAGAAAGTGGATAGGAACACATAACATTATGTCTTCCTATCCACTTTCTTTCTACCTTTCTGTATAAACATTTATGTGTATATGTATAAATATATAGATAAGTAAAGGTGTTTTGTACAATTTATGACATTTGATAAATAATTGACCATTACCAAATATGTAAATAATTAAGATGGATTTGTGTTTAGAATCCAAGAACATCCAGGTCTCTAACTTAAAATGTGGAAAAGTTTTTGCGAAAGACGTTCTCAAGGTGCTGAAATCATGTTCGAAATATCGAACAACGACGCACAGCACGGAAGTGTATTGAGGAGCGAGGGTAAGAATCACGGCGCAAAATAGCGAGCAGTGAGGAGACGATGTGCATGCAAAATTCCTCCGTGAATTGGGGTGCAGATGGTGGGATGGGCGCCGGGACCTAGTTAGTGCGGCGTAGGGATTTTGGAAGGGAAAGAAACACAAATCCGCCATTTTTGACGACCCAATCCAAGGCATTTGAGCAGACTAATTGGATGAGATAGGGATTAATTCCTCTCGTCCCTTTTATTCGAACTGGCGCGGGATGCGGAAATAAGTGGAGCGGAGAGAGAGAGAGAGGGGGAGAGGGAAGTGGAGTTGGGGAGTGGGAAGGGGGAGGATGGAGTGAGGGAGGAGAAGGGGGAGGAATGTTTTGAGAGGGTTTTACAGTGGGGGAGAGTGTGTTTTGCGTTGTGGGGGAGGGAGGGAGTGAGAAGCGGGGATTGGGTGGGCAGTTTTCAGGGACATGCGTATCCACTCGACGATGCCGAGCTGGTTATTGGCAATTAGGAGCCAGGGGCTCACCCACATTCACGCATTGTCGGGTGAATGCTGGGATCCATCTTTGGAATCCCGAGAAGTGCCTGCAGTATGAGGCAGGAAAAACCTACCTTAATCCCCTGTAAGAGAAGTCATTCATTGTTTTTCTATTCTGAAAGCGATAAATTTTTGTACCTTAAGCCCTTTCCTTACAATGCTTGATTTAGTACAAGCTAGGAGATACTCACCAACACGATAGTCTCCCAGTATCGTGTGATATAGAGCCGGAGTGCAAAAAAATAAGTATATTAGCTGTCGTACTGACTGAGCTACTTGATTTCGTAATTGCTGCGGTTCGAGTTTGCTACAAGCTCCTATGAGGACTTAGTATCCTTGGATCAATCTTGTCAGCTTTTACAAACACATTGCGATATTTACTTTCTGAAATAAGCGCATTCCATACCTCCTTTTGTCTATCAGTAAATATCACGCAAGAAAATCAACAAGTTTTATATATGTTCCACTGTTTTGATCATCGGCTGCAATTGGTTTGTTAATTTGATGTTTCTGTGGACACGTGTTTGGATATGATTGAAAATTCCGCTTTCAAACCAGCACAATTTCAATAGTCGAGTGAAACCTAGGTCAGTACCAATCACACTGAATTTCCTCTTCAAATCTAGTACTACTTAGTTTAATAGGTTTTGTTCTGCATCATGTATCGTGAGAAAAGGACTTCAAAATAAAAGCCTTTAAATGACAATAAATATATTTAGATATAAATAAATATTTAGTCAGTCGAAGAGAATTATTTTTTTAGAGAATTAATACTTTATGCACTCTTTAAAATTTTTTATGACAGTAATGCTTTGAAAGAACCTCATTTTTTAAATAATGTCTCTGTGAAGTGCATATCCATATATTTGTGTACAGTTCTCGGGCTTGCCACCGGGTATGTTATTCACCGGGAAAGTGTTAAATCATACATATCCATATAGTTTTCCATGGAATGTTGGGCGAATTTTGAAAGAAAACCCAGAATCTGTTTTCTTCCCATAGAATATTAATCACGATGAAGGGCCTTGATAATGACACACGGGGTGTCGAAACCTGGGTCGGTATATAAATAAATCTTGTGTGGAAGTTACTATTGGTCTATTCTTTAAAATGAAATGACCAAATTTATGTAACTATGTGTGTTATAATATTTCACTAAAGATACATTAACACCTACTACATTTCAAATGCAACTTTAATTATTCCTCGTTTATTTTTATTATATCCATTGTTAAGGGCTCGGTATTTTCGTCAATCGTCCAGTGCGCGCAGCTAATATATATTCCACTCCTGATCAGGGGTTTTTCAGGAATTTAATGGTAATGCGAGGACCAAAGGAACGCGGGTGGTAGGGAAACCGCATTCTCTACCCCTACCCCTACTCTCCCCCCACCGCAGAGCCGCAGAAGAGGAAGGGATTGGAGGGGGGGAGAAGGGGAAGTGCCCCTCTCCTTCGCAAAATTTGTGGGACACAGGAGATGGATACACCCGTGGACCCTCGTTAACAGGGACCCGGATTACGCATATTTCGGAAATAACAAGAACTCTCGTCGGTGTTTATGCCCGGAAACTATGGGTTCCTGCAAAATTTTAGGCAAATGAAGACATTGTAATCTCATGCCAGCAAAAGCACAACTGTGGAGTTGTGATGACAATATGCAGACCACTTATTAAGTTCTTTTTAGAAAAAGAATAACTAAATTAAGGATTTTCTTCGTTAGAGACTTGCAAAACTCCAGGAAATGAATTTTTGAAAATGACTAAAAAATAACGCATAATATAAAAAAGAAAAACATCACGATGCTTGCAAAAGAATGTTCTTTAAGGATTACCTGCGTCAGGATTTTTAAGAAGGCTTCTTCTTCTTTGCCGACAGCCTCGTCGGAAATAATGAAAATTGCCTGTTTACGATTCATAAATAATGCCATGAAATAGGAGAAAGTGAAGGTTATATAATGGGGGTAGAATCTCATGGATGTTATTCTTTTTTATAGAAAGGGCAGGCAGACTATCATGGCTCACCAATATTTGTCCTTTGTTGCGATTATTTTTTCAATTATAATGATAAGGCGTAGTATTTCCTGCCCCTACTATCACTACCTATTATGTAGCTATCTATTATTGACCATTACTTCCCCTTAAGATTTACAGCAGCCGTATTTACAATTCCAAGGTAGCTTACCGTTGCTAAAATAATGAAAAATCCACTTGTATCTGTTTAAATTTGTAATCAAAGATTTAAAAATATGCAAACACTATTTAAAAAACACTGTGCAGAATCTGCAATCAATGCTTTATAAACGGCATAAACAACTTGAGCCCTACACGTCATAGAAATATGAATCACTTCTGCCTTTGTGTAGCGGAAACTCAGGAGTGCTCGATGTTTATTTCATCAGTGCTTTTTATCATTTCTACAAGGGCTTCAAGTGAACAACAGAGGTAGGCTTGCCGTAAAGCATGGCACCCCTCCTCCTGCTGAATCGATCAACTCCTTTCATTTAACCTTGTCTCCCGAACATTTCAACTACCTTTCCCGGTGAAATGTAATTTGGCCCTTCAAACTGGCTCCGTGCAATTGACAGCGGATCGGTTAGTGAGCGAAATGGGACAAGGCGACCGGAGGGAGGTTGAGAGTCGGGTATCGGACTGACTGACGCGAATGCGTGCGAAATGGTGGAACAGTTGGCGGAAAAAAAGTCGAAAAACTTGCTGGAATGCATTTTACATTTTGTTAAATCATGTCCTGCAGGCAAAGTGGTACTCAATAGTCAGTTAGATGTCCAAAAATTCCACGTGTTTTTGCGAGCAACAGAGTACACGAGAAAATTTGCCGGTAGTGAGGTATTTGGGAGAAGACTGGCAGGAGGGAGTTATCGGTACGATGGAGAGGAGGTAAGGGTGAGAGAGTCATGAGCAGTCGTCCAACCAAAGATTGATCTGAAGCTGCTTTCTACTCCATTGTCTTCTAAGATAACAGCCTCTTACTCGCAAAATTCACTTTTTTTTACATTTATCATATTTTGCTCCTTGCCTACAGCCTTAGGTTTTCTTAGCTGACGCTTGAAAGACTCTGTACTTTCCAGAAATATGTTCAGAAGGGTTTTATTCCTCAGAATGAGTATAAAATGTTGAAACTTCTACTTCGCAATGTTTTCAACAAGAATCTTATATTCCCATTTATTATCTGAGGTTCTGCATAAAATATGCTCTTTGTTTTTAGTATTCGAATTTAGTATTCATCAAATATTTGATAATAATTCCCGTGGTTTCTAATCATTTTTGCACTATTGTACGTATCACCCAAACTAATCTGCCGGATAACGGTACGCTGAGTGCAAAATTTAGTTTAGGTGCATTCTCATTTTTAAGCATAATTGGCCATGATAAAAATCTTTTTTTCATATTAACCCTTCATTTTTTTGTTCTCCTCAGATAATTAAAGTTCACTTGCTGTTTCCTTTCATATGTATCCTTTGCACACTAAAGTTATTCTCTTCACTATTTAATTTTTTTTGCCATTCAAACCTCATGATTAGTCGCCAATCTTGATTTCATCTACCATTTTTCATGTTGGTTCTCTTGATCTTTAAAATATATTATTTTATAGTGCTTCTTATACGTATTTTGGCATTCTCTGAACCAGTAATGTAGCCAAAAGGCGCAGTTTGTTTATTGCTTCTCCATGAGGACATAACTACCTTCTTAAGTTTCCCAAACTTGTCGTTGTAAATCTAATATTTGAAATGCAGAGCGGAAGGCCACGTATTTTTATCTGTAACTTTTATGTTTAATAATGAAGTTGAATTTAATCACCGTCAACTGCTCTTCAAGGAGACTGCAAATTATTCTTTTGCGATGAAATATTTTATCTTTGTTATTAAGGGTATTCATTATTCTGGAAGGATACCTATCATGCTCTGCTATACATTCATTGCTTCATATTTCTTCCTCATTTCACACTTTTCGAATAGTGAGGAAAAGTAGAAAGTAAAAAGCTTGCTCAGTCCAACGTCTTTCTTTATTCCACCTTCCCTCAACTCTCTTCTGATTCACCGAGAAATTTCCCATTTCCTCATTTCCGTTTCCCGGCCCCCCTTCTCTTTCCTCTACCAGCATCCCCTATCCCCTACCCTCTAACCTCCCCCACCCCTTTTTCCACTTCTCTTTTACAATTTCCCCTGTCCTTAAAACTCTTTATCCCGTCTTGTAATTAAGACAAAAACCGACGAAACGCGTTTCCGAATGAGTCTTTAATTGCTGGAGCAAATTGCTTTTCGCGAAAAAGATTAAGACTTAGAGCGTCAGCGAGGCACTATTCGCTAAAGGATAAGTTTATCATATTGGTGGGAATGTTACAAGAGTCGTTTAAAAGTCCTTCTTTTGGGTGTGACTTTGCCAGTCACCGAATTTTCTCCCCGGGAGCAGTCGGTGAATGCTAAGTTTTTGTGCCAAGAGCATTTTTTGTTGGTTCGGTCTAATTTCAATTTCGCATATTGCGCTAGGAGGTGAGGAATATTTTGTCATTAGCAAATACAATTTGTTTTTGGTCCTCTTTCCAATCCGTCTTAGTATACTTTAATTTACGAAAATGTGATAAACTTAGCTATTTTTCGGGATAGAAATTGCTGGGAATAATAATAGTATATTTTTAACTATGGAATTATCTTGTTACAGAAAGACCTGTATCAAATGAAGTTATTGTTGTTAAATATAAAGGATTAGCGATAAAAGTTAGAGTGAAAATCTTGTATTTACACCATCAATCAACTATGGGTGAAAATACAGCACGGGTGTACTGATTTAAAACAGGGAAGGAAATTGTTCTGACTCCAATATTTTCAAGTTACTTAAATGAACATTTTGTTGTTGCTATTTAACTTTTCGCCTTTGACCAAAATGTGATTCGAAATCAATGAAAATGGTTTGGTGTGTGGAAGTTATAATGTGAAGATTCCAATTCGTCTTTATTCTTAATTATATTGGGACGTAGATATATTTCTCCCTGACCTTAATTTTCATTCGTATTTTCTCTTGAATGTATAATAAGTGTGACAAGCCATATTTTACTGAGAATTTAATGGTAACTTTTACAATACCACATACTTCAACCAAAGTCTGTGATATTGTAAATTATACCAATAAAATCTCTGAGTAATGGAATACCACAAAGTTATCAAGGAACTTGTCATATTTTACTGACCTCTAGCCACTTTTTCTATGGAGTTAAGCTTATTTAACTAACTAACGACAGTAGGACATGATACGTTTCTCACACCAATTCTTAGCTATAATGTCTTAATTTTTCGCGTAAGACAATTGCTTTTATAATACGGTACCTTAGTGCGAACAAATAAGAACACGTATGTGTAATCTCATATATTCCGACCGCAGATTCTAAGCTTCGTAACGCGTCCTTGCTGAAACCATTCTGTAAATTGCCTTAACATTAGGGGCGTTGGTGACTCAAAGTATCAAAAGCTCAAAGTGATTGGTTCTTATTATATTTGTATTGAACAAACATATCTCCTAATGGCTGGGTATTCTTGAACTCCCCAATATGAAATGAGTTTTAATAACTTTTCAAATAGTTTTTGGGAAATATCTCACTGGTTTTCATTGAAAGTTATCAGTAGAGGGCATTATATTTATTTTGTTCTGTTTCGATAGCCGTAAGCAAATGAAGAAATGTACATCTTACCATGAATCGTGAAATAAAATACGAAATCTGATTATTTGATACCTGAAAATATAGACATGTTCAGTAATTTAATGCAAGTACGAAGGGAAATAATTCTAAAATACTGCCATTTAATAATAACTATGCTTAGTAGAGAACCTCAGTCCTTTCTTTTTGAGAGCTCATTTTCAAGTGAGGCAAAAACGTCTACGTAATGGAAAAATAAAGTTCGTACATTCTCCTGTAAATAGCAATCACTCCTTTTTCTGACTACTTTTAAGTTTTATCGCGATCCAAGGTACACGATAGTGAAAAAAATACATAATGATAACTTCAAGGCCTCGAATCGGTTGGAATATCCTAGGTGGACTGTTTCAGTTACTTCGGTTGGCATTTCACCTGAATATTTTATCTATTTATATTAAAAACTCGCGAAAAACTGATAAAACTCGATAAAAATGAATTTACGAATTGCCAAATTTTTCTCACCTGCAAATGCATATTAAAGGCAGCTCGATATTAATAAGAGAAACACTTTTGACAAGGTGAAATTTTTTTATAGGGTAGGTATAAAGGTGTTATATAAAACGCATGTAGTTTTATCTGGGCTATTTATTGCTTTGTCATTTACGCTGGGGGAATGATTTCACAAACGCTGCGAGTGATCTGCGAGTTCAAGTACACTATGTAATAAATGCTTTACGTGGATGCATGTTTAAATTTTTCATTACTCTAAACCATTAAAAATATCAACGGGCTTGGTTTCCGTTGTTTAGTTATGTCAACTTCTTTTCATAGCGGATTTTTGTTCTTGGCAGTTTATTAATCATGCACAAAATGGCCTGTTTGTATCTTGTTATCAATATTTAGAACAGTAAATGAGAAGAAACAAATTTTTATAATGGATAGACCACTACTCATATGTAGAGCATGAATTGATCTAGGATTCGGTAATCTCTGTCAACAAGCTATTTTTAGCCACATCATTCATTGCAGTGGGAATGAATTGTTTAATGTGCAGCTCTTCCAGAATTTATGATATTATCATTAAGCAGGCCAAAGCAGATGCGTTTTAATTACAGACGTACTTTTGTGCATTCACATTTGTCCATTGCTGTGGCATTTGTTTCTTGCCATTGTTTGTTAACTCTCACTTTCCCCAATGTAAATGATTTCTCTTGTAGCATAATTGCTTCGCGTGTAAAACGATCTGCTTCACTGTTTTCTCTGTCACAATGGCCATTAAAAAAGAGAGTGGTAGAAAAAGACAAAGTCTATTCACGAGGAAATAAAACAGTTAAATGTGTGTTGCTTTCCCTCGTTTAAACAATACCATGCTGGTGATGAAACCTTAAACAATCTTAAACAATTATAAAAACCTTCAGTGACTGTAGTTTACAGTTATTTACCTGCTTTGGTGCATAGAGATTAAAGAGGGTAAGTATTTGATGCGTAAAGGTCTAGAATTTGGATATCAAGAATATTTATTCTAAAAGCATCAATGAACCTTCTCTCATGTGAATCCTATTTTTGATAGCAACGTCTAATTAATAATGCACACGTAATATGCTCTCTTCTTTATGTTTTCGTTGACTTCTTCGCAGTAGCTATAGATCCAATCCTCCCTTGCCTTCTTGCATTCTCTGTTGACTTGATTCCTTAGCTTCTTGTAGAGGGTTACCTCTCCTTCATTTCTGGGGTTCTTGTATTTTCTTCTTTCTTCTATTAGTTCCTAATCTCCGTCATTTCCATGGTTCCTTCGTGTTGGCCGTCTTTCTCACCAGTCTGATACTTCTGCGATTGTCCTCTTTAGCTCATCCCATTTTCTTCGATACCCAGCTCATCCTCATTTTCTAGTTTCCTATTGATAGCTGCGGCAAATCTCTCTCTCTTTCCTTCTTTGGCCAGTATTTTCGCATTTTATCTTCTTGATTTTTTGATATCAAAGGTGGCTGTCCATGGCTACTAGGTTGTGGTGACAGTTTATATCGGCACCGGGATAGCCCTTGCAATTCTTGACCTTGTTTTTGCATTTGACTCTGACAAGTATGTAGTCTATTTGGCATTTGGCATCTTCCATGTGTACCTCTTACACGGATGGTGCTCAAAGAGAATGTTAGCTACTACCATATTTTTCTCATGACAAAACTCGATCAACCTTTCTCCCTAGGCATTTCATTTGCCCAGTTCTAAATATCCAACACTATTTCCTTCTTATCCCTCTCTTACTACTGCGTTCCAGTCTCCCATGATCATGAGGTTGTCTTTTCCCTTCACTACCCCGAGGACTTTTTCAATTTGCTCATGCATTTCTTCTATTTCTCCTTCGGAATGGCTAGATACGAGCATGTACACCTGCACTATCACTGTGTCCGTCGGCTCTCCTAGCTTCACCATCAGAATCCTTTCGCTGTACTGCCAGACTGACTTTACTCTCCTGCCCATTCTTTCTTCAGTATGATGTGTGCACCTGTACTCTTCTGGTCATCGCCTGAATATCTCACATGGTATCCGTCGCTTCAGTACTCGTCTGCCCCCGCCCACTTGATCTCGCTGACTCCCAGAATATCTACCCCTAACCTTTCCATCTCTGTCTTCACGTTCTCTAGCTTCCCGCTCACCCTTAGAGATCTTACATTCCATTTTCCTATCTTGCACTTGTCCTTACTGTCTGATGTACCCCTCCCAGCAGTCCCCACCCGGAGATCCGATAGGGCGACTATTTTACCTCCAGAATATTTTACTTGGAGGAGTGCCATCACGTCATTTATAGTATATAGGCTGCATCTTCTAGACGGACTAATGTGGTGGTTTCCCCGTTGCCTTCCACATCGCAGTACTTCGGCCGATTCCGTGAAATTCACTCTCATCTGAATCTGTGGCTGTTGATGCCGGTCCAATCTCCTTGATCTGCGCGATCAATGCCTTTTGCTGAGACTTTATTTTCATAGCGTAAAGAATAATGTCCTCCATTCAGAGCCTTCAACAATAAGGCCCAAATTAGTATGCATTTTTACGAAGATTGTATTTTTTTTCGTTTCTAAATATTCGAAGTCTGGGTTAAATAGTTGTGAAATACGCCTGCAAACACTATGTAGTTACGAAAGGCATGAATTGAATACCGTACGAGGTACTGTATAAAGCATTTGCCGATAGATTCCTCTCACAAGCTATATCCATAAAATTACTCACTAAATACAGCAGGAAATAATAAACCGAGCAATTTTGTAAAAGATAAAATTTACTTTCGAGCCAGGTTTTAATAATGAAACATTACGTTAAGTTCTTGAAGGTGATGTATCTCTGGAAGATGGTGCGATGATATGAGAACCCGGGTCAAAACTTCATTAAATTCCGTGGAAAATTTCACGGTTAATCATTTTATAAAATGTAATTTCAACAGAATTTCACGAGAATCTTTGTGATTTCATATGTTAATAAAAGTATTACAAACATTTGTTAATTGATTCTACAGTATTATTCCTCTTTGATCACCATTTTCTACAATGTAAAAAATGTATGCCCTCAAAGTCAATTGTATCTCTGTTCTATAAAAAAGTACACCGCTAAATGAAAAAGATTAAAATGTATAGAAAGTAAATGATGAACAGGAAACTTTCATACTGTGACCTGAGTGTGTTGCAAAAGAAGAGGAACCGTCACCAGTGAATAGGAAGAGGCACGCGTGTACAGAAACAGTGGACAATTGAAAAGTGAAAGGAGGATTGGCAGATAAAATTTGTGTGAGAAGGGAATGTGGGGGGGGGTAGGGGGGGGGCAAAACTCTTCGGATGAATGATGGCGAATGGAGTTTAGAGACCTGAGCGAATGGTGAGGTGTTTCCTGGAGTCGAAATTGTCAAAATTCCCGTTTCCAAGGAAGGGGAGGGATTGACGGAGGAAAGGGATGGAGTTTTTGCGGAGGCAGAAGGAGGAAATAAGCAACGCGAAACAGGAAATGCGAGCTCCGACGGTATTTGCGCACTTTAGCAATTTTCCCGGAACGATAGTGGCGGGTGGAGTCGGGGCGCTAATGCTTTGGGTATGGGGGAAGGGAATCTACCGAAAAGCGGGGAGGCTCGAGTTCTCGATAAAGAATTTAAAAAAAGGTGCGTAGGTAGGCTGAAAAAGAATTCAAAAGTCGAAACGATGGGACGAATTCATTGGAAGCTAAAATGGGCTATATGAGATGAAATTGGAAAGAAAGACGAGGTATAATTGAAAAACTATCGTATTCGTACCTTATGAGGCAGCTCTCTATACATATCCTATCTATGTTTAAATTATATATTATAGTCAATATTCTGAAAATGTTTAACCTGTCTAATAAAAGAAGCCTCCACCAAGTCCAGCCCGAATATGTTAATTCAGCGAATGATAATGTCACCATGTCTCGCATTCAAGAAGCTTATCAAAGATTCGTATATAGAAGTTTTAAATCCTAGCGATGACATTTTACTATACTTACGGGCCAAAGGTAGAGGCAGAGTTTCCATTTTGCTTGGTAGGATCCAAATGGTGAGTAGATGCCGAAGGATAAAAATAGATCATATATTTTCATATTTTGTAACACTGTATAAGCCAAGAAAAAGGGCTAAATATGCCTTAAATGAAGGCACATATAATCATATAATTTTTTTTGCGTGAACATCATTCGACGTTTAGATGCAAACTCGCAGTCTTTGTGTTTTATTTGTGGTAGGCAGCGCAGTCTTATATGAAAACATATCCATAGCATATTTCCTTTTAGCAGTTGACTGGACTCCTATCTGTAATACATACACAAATAATCTCATCCATCTCGTAACATAATGAAATATTGCTTTATGATATGTCATGCCTTTTTACATCATTTATCCTACTTCTTCGTCAAAATCTTATTATGATCGTATTTTATACTTCCTGAAAAGTGCTCACTTACTTTTGGTATAGAGCGGGCTTTTAATCTCCAGTAGAATTATTTTCCTTGTTTAAATATCATACGGGGGACAAGTTGAATTTTATTGTAAAATTGGATGTGGAATTTTCAATAAGTATTTAATGATGTTCGGTGATTTATGGAGAAATATAGACATTTTACCTGATGATTTAGTTCCGTTTCATATCCTTAATTTCTTGACTCAGTCCTGTGAATTTGAATCCTAAGAACGAACTTCCATACCTCCTTTTGTAGTTCCTTATTCTCTGTCTTAATGTATTCTTTTATGGATCGACTATTATATTATACTTCTGGCACAACCCTTGATTTAAGAAAGATGGGCCGCATTAAGTTTGCAACGTCATCCATTTTTTGTAAGTGTGCCCCTATAGACCTAAAGTAATATTCCGGAATTCCATTGATTTTAAACAGATAAACTGCAGCATTTCGTAATTTGAGTTATTTAAGGATGCAAAAGAGAAAGAAGTTCAAAAGTGCATCTCACAAGCCCTTCGCTTATCCTGGTTGCCGGCCTCTCTATCGTAAGTTAAAGAAGTTGCTTCTTTCAACTCCTTTCCTTTGGGCTGGTTAGCTTGGAATGTTTTTAGGGCTATCAAATTTTATAACCTGTACCAATAAAGATACATTGAAATGATATTAATTCCTGTTGATGTACAATGGTTTTGATTAGCTACGATTTTCAAGTTGCTAATTCATCCAAGAACGTGAATTAAAAATAATACTCTCAACACATACCTGAGAGAAAGACTGAACTTCACCCCCTGTGCGTAACGGTTAATGCGGAAAATGTAAGCATGACAGTTTGGGTGATTTTGCCCCTATTCTGGTGCTCCCAGTGCTAATGCGTACCTCAATTCATAATTATGAATTATGATTTCTTTTAATGAGTAATTCTGAGAAGTGAATTTGTTTTCTGAATTTTGCCTTAAGATGATGCCATAATAGCGATGTTCCACAGAAGTAATGTCATCCGCATTGACCGCGGTTCGAACCCGGATCCCTCGTTATTTTGCTCGAAAGCTTAAAGTTTGGAATATTATGAAATACGTCTGCTCTAAGCACAATATTGAAGAATCTGGGATCAATTCCAGACCAAGGAAAGTGGTTGTTCCATTAATTGCTATTCTGAAAGAGGTGAATATCCTTATTTGAATAATTTCAGTAAGACTCTAGTTACAAATGAATATTTGGTACAGATTTTCAGGAATGCGGAAATAAATCATCACGAGTTTGATGCGACCAAGTGGAGTGTTGCTAGTGGCGTATTAGTAACAGTGCTTGGTACAGCTGTAACAAAACTCCTTTTTACTATATTATTTTACAAATGTGTACTTACGACTGAGTTCGAAAAGGTAATACCATTGCTTGCCCCGGTAGCCTAAAGCTAAATTATCATAGAATTAGTGAGCCAATTGCGACTACAGTGTAAGTAACGTGTTCTCTCTAAATTTATTTGAGCCCGCAAGATTATAAATACAATTAGCAGCAATTACAATCATAAATCTATTTAAATTAATATCTCCGTCAAAGTCTTCGTGGATATATGTTTATGAAAATCATAAGGAAACCTGTTTAACCGGAAGAGTGGAGTGAAGAGAACCTCTTTGTTTCTTTTTTGCTGCGATTTGATGGAAAGGAATGACGGGGAGGAGTGGGCTGAGGCAATATGAAAGGGTGGGTGGAAAATGATGATGGAAGGCCGGAGTTGCGAAGGGAAAGTCTTCCAGGAGACGGGGTCAACGCCAGATGAGGGGCAGCAACGTGGAAACGGGCCACGCGGTGAACGGATGGAGGTGAGGGGGGGGGAAATAAAGGGAGGAGAGAAACGAGGGGAATGGGAGTGGGAGGAGGAGGAAGGATTGGGGGAGGAAAATGGTAGGAAAGGCGAGAAAAAGTTGAAGAAGGACTATGGGGAGGGGAGGCGAAAGCAGCCTTGGGTGAAGGGCGATGTTATAATGAATTAGAAAGGAATAATAATTATGACGTGGGAATGAAGTGTTGGGGAGGCGTTGGAGGCGGGGGGAGGTTGAATGAAAGGCCTCCTCCCCACCTTTTCTCTCTCTTGCAACGGGAGGCGGGCAGGGTGGGCGTGAGGTCCTCTGGAGAAGGAGAAGAGGTCGCGACGAAAGCGGAGGGAGGGGAAGGAGATGGAAAGAGGAGCCTTGAAAGAAGGAGGACGGGGAGAAGAAGGCAGGGTGCTTTGAAGGAAGCCCGTAGTCCTGAGGTTAAAAGGAAGGGGGTGAATTTTCTCGACGTAATCCATTAAAATCGAAACAAAATTACAGGGAATACCCTTAGCGTAATTACCTATCCATCACCATAATCGCCAGAAGAATTAAGCTCGGATATATTTTAGGTAGTCGTCATGGCGTGTGACATGAATCACTTCCAAAAATTCTGTCTTGATTCCAAGACGTTATGAGGGGTAATTTTTTAGTGACCGTCATTTTAAATGACGATCTACGAAGAAATTGTCACAAAATGAAAATTATCATTCATACGCCCAGATGCTTCATTAAAAGAACTTAAATTTTACTATACGTGAAGGCACTAAATGAAAAAGCATTTTTGCCGCCATTCGTATTTACAAAGAAACATGATGAATTATTTCGTGCCAAAAATTAATCGGAATTCTTTTTTCTCTCGATAGTAACATTTTCATGCTTAGCGGAAATGTTAATGTAACTCATAACTTGGATCAATTCCAAATTTTCCGACTTATATTCCCCATTCAGATGATTTTCCTCAACTCTCTCGTCAATAACAAGACCAAGGGTAGAAAGCATGAGCTCGTATGTTCTTCAACGATTTGATGCTTTATAGTTATTTTTGCTAAAAATGCATTATTACTAATATATTTTTCTCGATGGCCAACTAAAATTGTAATATTTTCAAGTAGTATAGAAAAAGCAAATTTTATTCATCGTGGAAGTGAGAGTAAATGTGTTAGCATTTCATTTGTAAAGACACAAACATGTGAACCTTATAAAATTTAAAAAAACTTCCCAAAAAAAAGTCTTGAAGCTCAGTAAAAATGAATGAATTTTTCCTTTGGAAAATGTATGGATCACAAATACCTTGCAAAAACTCAGCTAGAAAATATGTTTCACGTTAAATTATTGAAATGTTCAAATAAACTCAACATGCGACTATTGAGGCCGTAATTATATATCTTATGATTCGTCATGATTTGAGGGAAAATGTATGCATAAACATAGTTTCCTTTTACATTTTATTTGTTCCATGATAAATGTCTTTTGGATACTCATTGCAAAATCAATTTTCCCTGATCCATCTCCATGTCTATCATTACCTGATTATCATACTGTACGTAGAGGTATGCATTTATAATTAGGATACTTTATATAATTTTTTTCATTGACGCAAAAGTGAATGGAAGCACAACCATGTTTACCATGATGCATCACTAATATTTAGTCTTTTAATTTTTTTCTTTTGAAAATTTCGAAGAATTCTCAAATTCTCAAAATCTCTCTTGAAATCAGTGCTTCAATACTTTAGTTGTATCAAGACCTTAATTATTTATTTTATTATTCTTTTGCCAAGACACAGCATGCTTTTTCAATCCAACAGTGAGATATAAGAAAATTTTTCACCAGTAAAATTTAGAGGTTACCACCAGCAAAATCAATCTATCATTGATGCTGAATTTTCTTTTGTCATAGTCCTAACGTTCAATTTTTATTCGTGAATATAATTTTGAGTTCTCGTGTGTTTACGAACTCTTAGTGTGGTTTTCAGGTGCATCGTCAAAATTTTAATTACCTACTGATAAAATAGCCATGCATAATTTTCCAGGTGCTTTCAATTTTAAGTAGCTACTAACGGTTAGTTTAGCGAACCTGAGTAAACATCTTTTAGAGACATACGCTCAGAAGTGATACATGTGCTACTCCTGTCGTACTAAAGGGAGAAAGTGACTATGAAGTTATCGAATCATCATCTTTTCCAAATCGAATCATCATCTTTTCCTAAGATTGATTTTGACTTCTATTCATGTATGACTCTTTTCTCCGAAGTTGAAAATTTAATAATCCATCTTTAGGGAGTAGATATCACTTTAAATCATTTAAAACGAATGAAATAAGTTGAAGGACATGGTTTAGTTCAAGATCAGACGGTAAGAGAGAACCAGGAAACAAGATACTTCTACAAAATACCAGTCCCCTCCGTTTTCTATGACTTCATAATGCAGAGAAATCATAAAAATATATAATGGAACTAATAGCCTTAGACCCATAATTTACTACGCGCTATAGGCCTTCCTTTTTGGTACTTAGAAAAAGTTTTATATGATTATAATACCTCTTGATTATAATATAATTCAAAAGTTTGTAAGTTGATTCACCTCTTGGTACTAATGACATCTTAGCAAAAAATAAACATTGGCCCTCTTCTGAAAAGCGCATGATTCTCTAATGTCTGATTGGAATTTTTTCTGTGTTCTTTTATTCTTATGAATTACCCAATTTTTTACTTCTCCAATGTCTGAGAAGTTAAGAAATATGTTAAACAACTTTGCCGATATTATGCGAGCAAATTGCTTGTGAGCAAGTGGAGAGATATGTCGAAGAAGAAAAGCGATCGCTGTTTGCAATGATGTATCTAAGAATATTTTTCAACGTCATTTCCAAACAAATTAGAATTGGCAGATATAGGCCATGGTTTGAGGCAGAGCTACCCTTTGTCACTTCGGATTTGTGGTATATACGCTGAGAAAATGGTAAGAGAAACTTGGGAAGAGCTTCCAGTGAGAATCAAAGAAGGAGACCAGACGATAAATTCGGTTAGGGCGGTGAGCGACCAAACGCAGGTTAGCAGATCATAAAATGGATTGCAAACTTCAGTAGATGGATTAGGAACTCAGTGCGGAGAATACACAATTGAGATATATCCAAAGAAAACAGGATTTTTTAGGATAAAGAAATCGAATGAGGTCATAAAACCTGGTGGGCTCCTAAAAGAGTGAATGATACAGATTAATCACTAGGGTTTCACGTTAGAATAAAATGGATATATTAGCAGAAATATTTGGAGGAGAATCACGCTAGTGAAAGAACAGTTCAGCAATAGGATGGAGCTGATGTTGTGGACCTTGGAAAAGGATAAGAGGTGATGAAAAATAAGAGTGATATGGAGTGCAACGTTCGTCATATGAGCCAGGAATATAGACTCGATGAAAGGAGGATGACATTGGGCGGCAGGATTTCCAGCTAAGAGTGTTAGGAGGATGGAGAAGGAGGGGTGGACTGAAAGGAAAACAAACGTAGAAGAGCATAGTATAGCTAGTAAGGAAAGGAAACTTCTTGATGGGGTTAGGCGGCGGCAAAGTAGGTGTGTCGAGGAGGTAATGAGGGTTGCTCAAGGCAGTGATAAATGGGAGGATGATGAGGAAGCTGGTAATGATAATAGGTTTAATTGACGGGATATAAAATAAAACATAATACAATGCTAGGGCCCTCCATGTGCAAAATTTCAGAGGTTTCTTACGGCTATTACGTAAACCTACACTTACCGATAGGCTACTTTATAATCACAATCACTCCAACAATGACATTAATTCGATCCAACAGGTTGAACCAAAATTTAGATATGAGGTGATCTTGAGTCCCCAATCGTTATACAATGGAAAAAGGGCACAATTATCCACCCCATTAATACTGTTCACAGTACTTGAACTGCTGAATGCGACATAAACATAAAGTTTTACCAGAAATTACTATTAAGGAGGAATTTTTTTCTGAAATTTGTCAGAGAAGCTCGAGGTATTTCAGAAATTTGAAGTTGAATGTGAAGAAAATATGAGCATGTCGTTGGTTTTGCTGAACAAAGATGTCCATTTTTGGCACTCATGCTATAAAAAAGATAGCCTGGCAATTTGGGAGAGTTTCCGGGACTTGGGAGTATAGTTTATGACTCGTATCCACAGCTCCCAAGCACTCCGAATATGTTTGCGATGGGTCGCTTCCTAGCCGAGAGCGGTGCCCACCACGGCGCCTGAGCGGGAGGATTGGGGATCCGGAGCGGGGATTATTTTTGGTGAGCCACCCCGAGGTATCACACCACAGAGGCACCCGAGGCTCACCCTCTTAAGAGGCTGTCGCTATAATTCTCGTGATTGTTATTAATCCTCCTCCTTCCGAGCCTCATCCTACTGTGCTCTTGTGTCACCTCTTGTTTTGCTTAATTATGATAAATATGCTTTTGAGAAGTGGTTCCGGACCGGAGAGGTATAATTGGGGAATTCATAAGGAAACGGAACTTTGAGGATCGTAGATCGTAGAGAGATCGTAGATCGTAATTGCTCTCCCAGGCCAAGAGAGCTCTGCTATTTGCTCCGAAGGTATTTCCAACGAAATACATTATTGCACTTGAATTTTGAAGTGATATAAATACCAATAAATTAACTAATTGGAGGCCTTTCATACTTTTTTAACTCCAACCACATAATATGAAACAAGTATCTCAAAGATTTGACAATTCTTTTCTTTGTAATGCCTTGGGTTGATTTGGAGCAGAATACTATTACTTAAAAATACCTTTCAAAAGAGGGTTAAAATGTTGGTAAGTGAAATTTGGTTGAAGTTTTCTTTAAATTATTAGATTAATATGAAACCATATGTTTTTGTTGTGGTATTTCTGCATCTTTGGGATGCATATTGGTGATAATTTAAAGCCTTCGTCATTTAGACTGAAACATTTTGGCAACACGCGCGTATTTACGGGATCTTGAAGCTCCCAGTAAATGGTCTACTGGACGGCCAAAAGGTATGCTTGAAAGTGATATTTCCTTTGCTATTTCTTAACTTTAATTCATTCATCATTCTCTCTTTACGCTCAACAAAAAGTTTCTTATCTTGATGTTACATGGGAAGAGATTGGTCAATTTTTGCATCCTTCAGTTTAGTGGATATCACTCGGTCTCCCACAAAATCTTTACTAGTGTCCACCAGAATATTGCCCATTCCCACAATTCTGTCAGTGATGCTGAGGCATTATTTCAAGGGCTAAAAATAATATATCACTTGTTGCCTAAAGGTGGTAGATTAGGAAATTTTTCACCTTTATAGAGAGAACTTGGAAAAAATCCTGTTAACATCTTCAAAGGTGTTTACGGGCATATGGCAAAATAAGACCGAGGGAATTTTAGATTCTGATGTGATAGAGTGTTAATGATGGGTCAATGAAATTATTATTCAATATTGACATTGACATAAAATCGCTAATTTCAGAAACCACTATCTACAGAAAATATTCTCTCTAAAGTACATAAAGTGGATTGAAATTACGCAACAGTATTTGTTAGAAAAATTATAAAATTAGATTAGGGTAATTGATATATCAGACAAACATCTAAAGAGATACAAATCAAAACTTTAAAATAAGAAACGATAAAGGAATCCTTATTCTAATGGGTTAATAAAATAATTATCGCCTGTGAATTGCAAATGCTTGGGACAATCCATGGAAAGAGGGCAGATATACTCTTAGTATTCCTAATTAATGTAGAAACAAGTCTCATGTGACCACACAATGGAATAAATATGCCCTATATATTAACTTACCCAGGTGCTAAGACACATTTTTCAGCAAAAAAACACGAAAAATAGTGGGACATGTTCCAGATTAGCCAGATTAACGTTCCCGAGGTAGTTGCTTAACCTGCAGAAAATCTGCCGAACTTCTGAGTTTCAAATGTGACACAAATGCATTTTCATCGTTTTCTTATGCACCATGAATAACATTCAAAGTAATATTGTTTCAGTTACCACTTTGATGATATTTTTGAAAAAATATAAAAACGTAGTCGAAAGTGAAAAGTCAGCATTTGAACACTCGTTAGACACTTTTACTTAAACGCTCTAAAGTTCAATTTTTCCATTTGGAAACATGCTCAAACACACATTTATAATTTTTGTTTAAGTTTTATTATGGAATATATATTAATTAGTCGTTTTAGAAATACAAAAATAATCATTAAAATCAAATTTGGCGTAAATATTGTCTGTTAAGGATTAACTTTATGTTTATATATATATATATATATATGTGATTACTTGAGAAATGAGAAAGTCGATGAGTCGAGCGCTACCTCATTGTTCAATGGGGTATATAATGAAGATATTATTAAATACCTTGGAAAAGAGTCCATTGACTTCTAGAGAATTACCCACATTACCGATACGCGGTGCAACAATTCACAGTGCCCGGGTTCAGTGCACCACCTCAGAGGGGCCCGGATCAAAAAGTCTTTTCTCGTCCTGATTCCTTGTTTTCTACTTACGTCAATCACTTCACATTACAGTCTCACACTCTCCATCCCCTAGTGAGATAACCTTACACGGTCTATGACCCCAAGAGTCATCACTGTGAAGTCAAATACGAAGAATTTCACACCGGTGATTTCACTAAGGGATCAAAGTTCCCTTACTCACCCAGTGTGCAACATCACCACTCCCTCTAGTGCATTTCAACATTTTTTTTATTTTTCTCATCCTCTTTTGCACCACTCCGATTGAATCACAAAAATCTTTTTTTGGCCAACGGTAAGCAGAGCTAAAAAAGATACATGTAAAACTCCTATATAATATTTGAAAAATTTCTTTCCCAGTTTGCTGACACAAGTTGTAAAAAAAATGTGGTAACTCTGTGATTCTGAAAAATATGAAAAGAAATCAAACTGTATAAGATTGCACCTTTCTTAGAATGTACTTACTCGGTTAATCTATACAAAAGTATTGAAATTGGTGCAAATTATCGCCCACTTGATATCGCTGACTCCCAGGATATCTACTCCTAGCCTCTCTTTCTCTAGCTTCACGCTTACCAGCTTCCCGCTCACCCCTTAAGATCTCACGTTCTATGTCTCTATCCAGGATTTGTCCTTCCGGACTGGTGTACCCCTCTCAGTAGTCCCACTCGGACATCCGATTGGGAGACAACTTAACCTCCGGAATATTTTACTGGGAGGAATTCAGTCATTTCATATAAAGAATGCAGGGCTGCACATCCAAGGGATATTAATGTGGTGGTTTTCCGGTTGCCTTCCACATCGCAGTACCCCGGCCGATTCGTGAACTTCACTCTCGCCCGAAGCTGTGGCCGTTAATACCGGTCCGATCTTCTTGATCAATGCATTTTTCTGTCATCAATGCCTTTTGGTGAGACAGCTGCTTCTAAGTAGTGGGGTAAAATTCATTCGGATAGAGTGTAAAAGTTGGTTGTCCAGTCGGGAAAATTTGGTCTTGTACCTGCTACCCTCGAAACGGGAATGGAGCACAATACCAATTGTCCATACCAAATCCTCGTGAATTATATGAATAGTAATTTCCTCTATTCAGTCAATGCGGCACGTCATATATCGAGTATAGTAAGGGCACTTACGCAATATTGTCCATGTTGGAGGAGGGTTAGAGAAATTGCATAGGAACTAACACTAAAAAATTATGTAATAGTCTTATACAGTTCAGAGTTCTTTGCTGAATCTCTTTAGAAGAAAATTTAATGATCTTGTGAGACTATTACAAGATATGGTTCTATAAAGATAAGGATTGGCCATGGGACTCAGTAGCCATATATGTAGCGAAGGTGATGTATTTATCACTATTTGGAAAATCAGAAAATAAAACAGGACAAATTTTAATTTTATGTCTTGAATGGAGAAATAAAAGATTTAGTTGGCAGTCATTTTGGCCATTGCCAAAATTTGCTGTCATTTTTGGCTATTTACATGGAACACGGCACTATCATTTTCCCCTGAGTACGGCATCATCGTGAAAGAGCTTATAGATCCATTTTTAAGTACACAGAAACCATAGTAATGCAGTCTACATACTGCCATTGATTTAAAAATGCATCTAAACGCCAACTTATTGCACAATAATCAGAAAAAAGAACATTCACTGAGAATACTTGATTATTCTTAAGGGGATAATCGGTGTACGGCCTGGAGTGTATAACGAAAAGGAAGTCCTCACGCTTTACGCCCTCTGAAACACCAAATATATCTCCATAAAAGCGGCGAAGAAGAAGGAGGCGTCCTTTGAAATCAAAAGCTAATATATTTTCGCGCGCGAAAAACGCCGACACTGCCTTCCAATAACCTCGGCGCACTTGTCTTCTCCTCTCGCACGTCACTTAAAGCGGCGGAGTGAAAAGAAATCCATTCGAAGTCGATCGGAAATATTCCGACGCCATCCGTGGAGCAAGTGGTTTCATGAAAAGGGACGACTCCCCTCCCCCCCTCCTTCCTCTCCCCCTCTCCTTCCTCTCCCCTCACTCCTCACCGCCCCGCTCACCACCCCAAGCACATCGAGATCATACTCTCGTTTACTACTAACGGGGCAGCTCCCGTCTTTCGACCTATCCCAGTCGTCCGTCACCGTTGAATCGATTACCGTTGACGTTGACGCTGTGAGGAAATGAACGACTTCTCTCTCTGAGAACGTAAACCCTAATCCAGTCGAGAATTAGAGTCAAAATATTCCACGAACATATTTGAGAAGGGGGCGGAGCAATAAATATGGAGCTATCAAAGAAACCCAAATACCAAAATCTTCATTAGAGCCAATTTAGATTCAATATGTATATTAATCATGCCTTTATATAATGAACTAATTTTAAAGTCTGGGGAAACAGGCTTAAATATTGGCAGAATATCCGAAAAGTAATTTTGAATGCATAATGAATAAAGCGACTAATCAAGAAGAAGCTAATGTGTGTTTTTTTCAATCATAAGTATGTATTAATCTTTGGTAAGCGAAATAAAAATATCGGAATACTAAATATATATTTATATACTATATTTGTGGTGAATCAGGCGGAGCCATTGCCAATCAGTTTCCCTTATGGTAAGTGTATTTGAAATAAATACATCCCCACCATGTGCCAATTTGAGGAAGGCGTTTAAAGGAGATCACTTGCCATAAATTGGCATAAATCTAAACCACTATTGTTCACTGAATCATAAGTACATGTTTTTCGCCTCTTGTATTCTACTGGTACGTTGCTACTTTCGCAGTCCATAAGTCGCTTTTGCTAAAAAAACTAGTGATGACGGAGTATTTGAACCATGAAGACATCAGGAAAGGAGTCACCGAATCTATGAACACAGAAGATTTAAAAATCATTTAAGTTGCTCGGCGATGTCTCAGCAGTCGTTGCTAGTCAGCCAATGAAATTTTTAATGAAAGAGAAAGGACGTTTTTGTGCTTAAGAGTCATAAAAAATGAAACCTTTGAAAAAATGTTGAGTCTCACTCGTGATAGTTGAAATAGAAAAACTAGGGTTACTCATTTCATTTTTTAACCCTGAAAGCCCTTTATCACATTTTTTGTCACAGGAGAAATATCATAAATATTTCTAATCAAGCAATACAGGGAGATAGCACCAACATTGCTTTAAATACAAATACGTGTAAGTAAGCTAAAGGTATTTAAATATTTAATGCCTATATATTTTACGAGTGAGTAAGTTAAAACATAACATATCCTAGCAAATTGTTACGTTTTGAACTTTCTAATCCTCTTTTATTATCATATGAGGTATATTTAGTGCCGAATAATGATAAAACGACCATTTCAGGATATTAAAGCATCATAACTTTGTGCCTCTATCCTTGTCAACGCCTGAAAATCCACCTCATCGTTTACTGCAAATCTTAAGAAGGCCTAATCCTCCTCGCAACGGATGATTTAAGCTCTCCTTAAACATGAGGCAGTACGCTCGTCAAGCCGGAGTGTAAAGGAAACAGATGCTCCAGAGTGCTTAAGGACAAATTAAAAGTAATTATTTCAAGCTTAGAAGTGAGTGGGACAGATTACTGCTATTCGGGGGAGTGGTTGAGAAAATGATAAATTCATTCAACTTCATTTAAGTGACTTTGGAAACTACGGAACAAATATGTTACCACGCACAGTTCGAGGTGAAACTCATTATAACAAGATTTAGCTTTCACTGACCGTCAACGGGAAACAACCTATTTGTAAGCAAGGGAATGTAACTCGAGGTAACTGTTTGTATCTTATTTTCGAAACTTATCGCAAAAATAATAAGGCAATGAGCCTTCTCGTGAAGGAAGAGAATATTTCAATATGATATGTTACTGCAAAAATCACGATGACTTGTTTTAACTTTCCTGTTAAGAGGGCAGACTGACTCAATATACCGTCATCTAACAATGACCATTGAAATTAGTACGGAGCACTTTTAGCCGGTTTCAAAACCGTAGAACCTTACTACCAACTGAATAATTCAATATGTAGAACCGTATTAATATTTTCCAGCTTTTATGAGGCCAAGAATGAAACTTCTTTCAAAGATTCCTCATTAGTATGAAGAAGAGGAAATAAGATAAAAATCAGTGGACTGTATTGCTTTGCCAAGAGCTCAATGACGTACACCCTATTCTATCATACACGTTAAAACAACGCTTTTTTCTGGACGAATTCCTTTCCAAACTTTTCAGATATTTGAATCCTGTATTTTTTTAATTTTCGAATTTTTGTGTGATAAAATAAAAAATATTCGATTTGTTATACATTTACGTAAAGTTAAATAGTCTTCTATCACAGAAATGCAGAAAAATGCACCGCATATTAAAAGGAATATGATAAATCAGTTACCATTTTAATTATTTCTCGTACATGTCTACGCGCAAGTAATTTTTAACCATACAAGCAATTTTTATTGATGGAAAAGTCTTCTTGACCTCAACGGCGTCCATTACTCTTGACCACTAATCTCCATCGCCTTTCATTGTTTGTTCCTCTTCACGCTTCCCTCTTTAGTTTTTAAAACTTCTCCCGACAGAAACATTATCAAGGTAGCAGCTTGTCGTGCCGATAATGGTTGCGTGTGATGAATGGTTTCGGCCTTAACTGTTTTAACTTCAGCATAAATATTTTGCATCCAATAATTATCAATGTTCGCTCCCAAAATTAAATTTTTCTACCTTATCTCCCCATCGATTAAAAAGGTCTTAATTTTTCTAATATCAATGAAAATTAATAGTTATGCTGCACACCTTTTTTATTAATTACAACGTATTTCAACGCCAGAGCGTCATCTAATCGTAGAAACTGTAGCCTGTAATAATTTGTACCTAAGTATGACTGTCTAGCATTGAAATACATTGTAATAAATTGGACATGTGGACATTACATCCTGTAGTTTTTATCGATATAAGATTCTGCCCCACTTCATCTCGTTTAGTACAATTGAACTCATGTATCAGAGTTCCGACCGTAGTAATATCTATCAAATATGCGTCCGATTTTCAGAATTCACCATTAAATCACCTTCAAAATAGCATTTCTTCGTAAATTTATGCGTCGGTAATTATCTTTTGAGCCTGATTAGCATCATGCATCGATTTGTGGTCGATACATCGTCTTATCGGAAGCCCTTTTGCCCTACTTTGCTTCCCAAATTCCTTCCTACTCACCTTCTCAATCCTCCTACACCGGCTTTCCCCTCGCCACCCATTTGTGTCCCCTCTCCCACAATGCCTTTTCCTCCTCTGGACCCCTTCACCACCGCCAACTTTCAGCCCTTCTTAGCGACCTGCAACTCTCCACCAACCATTTTCCGAATACCCCCCCTTCCCACTTACGCTCCTCTAGCCGCCACCGTCTTCTGCCTTCAACTTTCACGGACGCCATAACCCTAGACCCCTTCTCGCGTTCCCTTCCTTCACTCTCCCGACGACCCCTTTGCCTTCCCAAACACAACCCCTTCCTCCCAATCTCCTCCTCCTCCCCGGCCACAGATCCCCTTAATTTCCGGCTAATTAGCCGATCCGAAAGGGAAAGTCATAAGCGCCGGTACTTTGCAGTCGTCGAGGCGAACACGCACGCACCGCTGAGGAACGCACTGGCTGCTGCCGTGGCGAGGGAGCCACTAAACCGCTCGTGGTCTCCCTCTCCACCCTTGCTGAAGAACAACAGGCGCCCTTTAGCGATCGAGGATTTCGTCCCACCCCTCTCCTCGCACAACTTCTCTTCTTCCCCCGTCCCTATTTGTGACCCTTACCTCTTTCCCATTCCTCCTCCATGGAAACTGGCTTCCGACGCATCCCTTCGAAGCCCTCAAGTTGAGTCATTGTTGTGAGGAGATGGAAGGAAGGGTTGAAGGGTAACATTGGTGGGAGCGGCGGTGGATCTTAAGGATTGCCGGAGACATGTGAGGTCAAGAGACAATCTCCTAATCGAAGAGGAGCCGTAGCCGAGACCAAGAAGTCATGAAACAAAGTATTACTTTATCCGACGCAGAGTGGACTGAAATAAAAAAACTGGCAAATATTTCAAAAATTGTGTTTTTTTGTTAATCCTTAATAGCTAAATCATCACAAAGCTATTGTTCAATGGTCTTTCCATTAAACGATAAATGTCTCTTGATTTCAACTTCAATGCATAAAAAGTTTGAGAGTGCTTAAACTTTGACATATTTTGTGAAGAAAAACCGCTTTCTATTTCCTCTGAACACCAAATTCGGGTTTTTACAAAACTTGATGGTGTTTTCATGTGAAATAAAAATATTACTGGCCGATAAATTTCTTCCTATCTTATAATCATTCGTAAGTGTAATGCGTTTGTTGCAACGATTACTGCCGTTATAAAACGTGAAGAATGACTGAAAAAGTTTTCAAGAAATATTATGTTGATTACATGGGTAATGAAAGAGTAAATTAACATCAATACTTCCTGAAATATTCTCTCGCAAAATGCTTAAAAGCTCAAAGAGGGTGATTCCAGAGAGGTTAGCGGCGACTGTTTACTACCTCGAAAATGAATTCGTTTTTTTTCTAATATGACGCAGAGTCGAGCTTAGGTCGCCAGTTAACTCAGTGTAATACGACCTGTTAAATGAAATGATCCATTAAGGGAAAATATCCTATGGAAATATACAAAGCACGTCGAAAAGGATCTGCTTAGATATTAAAATAAACATATGACGAGGAAAATGGTGTATATTCACGCAATCGAGCTGTGGTTAGCTAGGGTCAGGGCTGAGCACCAGCGATATGATTCTGGCAGGAGTGGGCAGGCCAGGGATGTGCAAGCCAACCTTCATCTGAAAAAAACGAAGTCAATTTCTCATGAGGTTAGAAACGCGGCTGCCAACACAGGCTGCCTCAATTTTGAATATTCTTTCAGTTCAACTGTACTTACATAATGGCTTAAAAATTATCTAACATGCATCAAATAATATTAATCACAAGATACTCATCTACATCTACATCTACGTGATACCCTGCGAGCCACCACGAGGGTATGTGGCAGGGGGTGAAGATCACTAAACATGCACTATTGACATGCAAGTAGGATATTTAAGGGAGATATGCTAAATAATAGGGTCACATGGAGCTAGATGGTTAGTATCTACATAATAAGGAAGGGATTATTGGTTGTTATTACATGCATCATGCACTACAGACTACTCTTAACTATATTTCACCTACCTATCTCTTTGCTACGCTGCCTATTGTTCTCTCTTATAGTACGAGGGAAAAATGACATTTTAAATCTATCGGTAGGACAATCTATCTCTCTAATCTTGTTAATATGGTAAAACCTAGCATAATACGCAGGGGTTCTCAATATATATCTAACGTCATCTGTGAACAAATCGGTTTCGAATTTACTTAAAAGGTTTAACCTAAATTTTTACCTGCGTTCTGATAGTAACTCCCATCCTAGTTCTTCTATTAAATTCGTAACACTTATACAATTATCATAACGCCATTTAACAAACCTAGCAGATCTCCTTTGCACGCGCTCTAATTCTTTTATCATACCTTCCTCGTACGGATCCCATATACTAGCGGCATATTCTAAATGAGGCCTGACAAGTGTAAAATAGCTTCTTTCTCGGACTCTCTCATCGCATTTGCCTAGAACCCTTTTTACGAATCCTAATCTACGGTTTGCTACACTAGTTATTTCCCTGATGTGTTTCCCCCATGACATGTCTTCACTGATGGTGACGCCTAAGTATTTAATTGATTCTACGTTACATATTTTGTTTTCTTTGATGCAATAATTATTCCGGGGAAAGCCATTCTTTTTCCAAAAATTCATTATCGCGCATTTCTTCAAATTTAATTCTATCTGCCATTTATCACACCAATCATCAATCGCATCTAAATCCTTCAATCGCAGCTAAAAACTGGATGTCCTCTTCATTTCTAATTTCCTTATACACTACTGCATCATCGGCAAAAAGACGGAGCTTGCTATTTTTTACCACTGTATTCAAGTCGTTTACGTACAGAAGAAATAAAATTGGGCCTATCACGCTTCCCTGGAGAACACCTGATGTAACTTTTACTTCGCCTGAGCTGACACCATCTAATACCACCCTTTGAACGCGTTCATGCAAGAAGTCTCCTATCCAGCCTACTATATTACTGTCTATTCCGTATGATGCTAAATTCGCGAGTAACTTACAGTGGGGAACCTTGTCAAAAGCTTTTCTAAAATCAAGAAACGCTGCATCTACCTGTACGTTACCTTCTCCGGAAACTAAAATATCGTGAACATAAAGGCCTAATTGAGTTTCTCAAGACCGTCCTCTTCTGAACCCATGCTGGTTTGTTATTAATAAACCCTGGCTGTCGAGGTGTCCCATTATTGATGTAACTATTATATGCTCTATAATTTTACATGATAGTGACGTTAATGATATTTGTCTATAATTACATGGCTGTTCCCTATCTCCACTTTTATAAATTGGGGTCACGTTTGCTATCTTCCAGTCTTTGGGAACCACGTGTTCTTCGAGGGATTTGTTAAATATTACTTTAAGATACGGAGCCATTTCGAGAGCTAATTCTTTATAAACATGAGCAGTAATTTCATCAGGACCTGAGGACTTGTTCGGGCTAATGTTTCTTAGTAAGGATACGATTCCGCTACAAGATATATCGATTGGGGTCATTGGCTGTTGAAATCGGTCTGGTATGGTTTCGCGGAAACTATGCATAGATTGATTAAAAACACTGAAAAAAAGTAATTAAAAAATTTGCCTTATCTAAACTGGAAGTTACTATTTTGCCTCTATCGTTTTTCAAGGAATTTACCGTTGATTTTTTAGTTCCCTGTACTTCCCTAACATATGACCAAAATGCTTTCGGATTTTCCTCTAGTCGTTCTCCAAGTACTTTTCTCTTGAATTTGCTAAACGCTTTTCTAAGGGCTGTTTTTGCGGCTGCTTTACAAATTTTATAATGTTCGATAGTATTTTTTAGGTCGCTATTAGCTACATTTTTCTTCATCTTTCTTAGTTTCGCGTGGCTAACTCGTTGGCGTTTTAAACATTTTCTAACCTCCGCGTTGTACCACCTTGGTTCCCTATTCTCGCTCTTATACTTATGAGGTATATATCTGTTGACAAGTGACCGTGTAATTTGGAGGAACTCTTTACATGTATTGTCTGTATCACTATTTTTGCTAATGTTCACGAATTTTTCAAAAGATGTCTTTAAGTCACGCCTAAATCCGTTAAAATCTGCTTTACTGAAAAGGTAAATCTTTCTTTATAATTTAAAATTTTTTTCAGTATTGAGGGAAAATTTTGCGTATACTACCTTGTGGTCGCGTATTCCATCGACATTTTCAACTTTAATAACTTTTTCCGGATGTTTGTGGCAAGTAAATCGAGAACATTCTCCCCCCTATTAGGCAAATTTACTATTTGATGTAGTGCGTGTTATGCGAACAGGTTAAGCAATGACGCGCAGATTTCTTTGTCCCTACCTCCTGACTTATGACTGCATGTTTTCCAATCTATCGATGGTGTATTGAAATCTCCACCTACAATTATCTGTCGTTCGTTACTATGGGAATTAATGGACCTGATCTGTTTCTCGAGTTTTAATACTGAGTGTACATCGGAATGGGGTGGTCTATAGTAGGCACAAACATATATTACTTTCGAATTAGCACATTGAATGGAACACCATACACTTTCTATTATATTATCGGGAATTACCTCTATTTTGCTGACTATTGTGTTCTTAACTGCGATAAATACTCCCCCTCCCGGTCGACTCTCTCGATCTCTCCTGTATACCCTAAAATTTACTGGAAAAATTTCACTATCAGCAATATCGCTTGTTAACCAACTTTCGGTTCCTATAATTATGTCAGAATTAGTACTCTCTATAAGGTAATGGAATTCAGGTATCTTGCTTCTTAAACTACGACAATTAACTACCACTACTGAAAACTCCTCTATTTTTATGTCTGCCTATTGTATTTGTGGAGTTTGTGCTTTATAAATTATTGGGAAAGTAACAGTTTGGAAATTCATGGGTGTTGTTTTGATTTATATGTTTTTCCTTTTGCTTCTGTGCTTTCTTCCGTCCGGATAAACCTATACTGTGTTGTCTGGTCAACTTGTTATTATTTGCTATCCCGATGAGTGGCAAGTTATTTAATGGCCCACTATTCGACCTACTCTCTTCCCTAAATATATCTAATTTATTGTTATCTATTAAGCTTTTCCTAGACACTAAGCTTTGTGTACTCTTTATTATCTGACTTTTCGGAAAAGCACTGATTTCTCCCCCACTAGCTGACCTTCTCTCTTGCCTACCATCTATGCTAAACTCGCTGGGTATGCTCAAATATCCTGCACGCTACCTTCTGCGATGCCTCATACGCATAATGGACACCTGAACGATTTAGTGGCACCCGACACGAATTCAGCACCAGCCTGAGACTTCACGGAGCTTCCAGAGACTTCACGGAGTCTCTGGTTTATGCCTTCCACTCGGCTCCAAACCATCGAACCCCGATCCGTCCTAGGTACCAATACTCATCGGATTGAAGAAAAATTTTGTTTCAGACTAGGCCGATTTTGACCCACACTGTCAAATAGGTTGCTAACTCCTGGCCATCCTTTCGATATGGTGCACAAAATAACTCTGGCATTTCACGTGAGTACTTCAGTCTTCTTGACGATACTAGTAGCTATCGCAGGCAACAAATATTTGGAGCATTCTATTCTGAAGCTTATGGCTATTCGTAGATGTCCTATGCCGTCCTCATCCCTAATGGAAGCACAAGTGACTAGTATCAGTTGATACGCATATAGCAAGGGATTACGATTAGAGTGGCCTCATTAAAAATAGTTATGTCTACCTTTTCACTAAGAAATGTCCCGGTGGGTTTTATTTTCTAAATTGTCAAAAAAGGTAAAGAGCTGCTTCATTTCATGTTCACCTGCAAGACGTTATTTTTCCATGGTGAATGCTCTGCATATAAATAAAATTTTACATAGACATTTATCCAATAACCTGGCAGTTTTTTATCTTATATTCTGAGACTGCATATTGTTTATAGCCTAAATTTTGACACAAAACCTTGGCTCTGCCAAATACGATTCCTATTTTCTTGCAAGTTCTAATTCTAGTACAAGCTTTTATTCGAAAGATTAATTAGAACTCCAGATTTCGTAATACCAAGGTATACGCTACTCCAAGCTAAGAAGCCAAGGAGCGAGCGGATCAAATTGTGAGATATTCTGCTGATGAGTATAGCCCAGGATTAACTCATAGATTCAAAGACCTAAGTAGAATTTACAAAGGACATGGCTATGATAAATGCAGACAAGGTATTTTCTAAGTGCATATTGTTCTTGATAATGGTAACGCTAACTTTTATCAAAGGAATTAGTCACGGCGAAGTTGCTAAGGTTTTACGACGAAATAACTATATCATGGAATCAAATATTAAATTATTGCCTTACGTTTCTTTCTATATGTGTCTTGTATGAGAGTACATAGGAACGTAGAGAAAAATAAAAACCATCGAATTACCTTGAGCTCCATATAAAAAACTTCTATGAAACAGAATGCTAATAGTATGATTATTTTTTCACTGGGTTGAGACCAATATTTGCTCAAAATAGAGTAGAAATCCTATCCTTAACATTTCTCTTTATGAATTCATATTCTTGTGTCAGAGAAGTTTATCAACCCGGTTGTGGACTGAGTTTAAAAATAAATACATCAAATTGAGAGTTATCTTATGGAATAAACATTCACAGAATGAAATAAATATTTCCCGTTGTTATAAATCGATCGATCCTCTCGGCGCGTGTTTTCACTTGGAAGAATTGGCAACAACAAATTGGCATCGATATCTAGACTGGTACCTGTCAAAGAAATTTATGTTTTGGATTTATTAACCAACAGCCCAAAAACAGCCTCTTGATATCCAATTTCAGGTGTTTAATAACCAATAATATGGAAATTCATGGAGAACTATGTGCTACTTGTTAAGAAATCGCTCAGGAGAGACTCGGACCCACAAACCATAATTTGGAAGGTATAGGCTTTCCCTTACCGCCACCAGAGCCGAATTAGTATTATTAAGTAAGTATGAATATTGAGAAGGGTATTTGTTCGAAGAGGATTATGAATTCATATATTAGAATTGTTTCCTCAGTCCCCATTTCACGGTAAAGTATACTTGTGAAAGCGGTAATTGTGTACCAAGCGAGCACCATGTGCGTGGCCTGCAATTCTCAAAAAAGATATTTAATTTTACATTTTATCATTGAAGATCAATTCTGTTTCAGTCATTTTCTCCCTTAATTAGATAATCAATATAAGGTAAGAATTCTCATTCATCTTTCAAATATGAACACTAACTACTTGATATTTTCACATTTATTAATCCCATTTCATTCTCATTTCATTTTAGTCATTTTTATTTACTTTTGCTTTGTTGCTGGTGAATTCGATTTCATTTCATGTAATTGTTTTGAGATGAAAGAATTCTTTATTGGATCCATCCCTCCCGTTCATTTCACTTTTCAGCCGCCATTATATTCGTAAAATTTTGCCGAATCAGATGAGAAAGGTTTTTACCCATAATTGAATTGGGAGTTAAATAGCATTCATAAAACCATCATAATTAAATTATATTAAGAAACTGCTTTTAAAAATCTTGTAAACTTTTCTCGAGAATTCCACCGGGTTAAATTTTTAAACAGCTCCGATGTTTCAGTGGATGGCTCGTCCATCGCCATCAGGATGAGTATATATCGTTGAGTATAAACAGAATAAACCTAATGGCTGAAGGCGTAACATTGTGGAATGTTACCGTACACATGACAAATAAGAAAAATCTCTTAGTATATTCCACACTTAAAACTTTTATTCCTGACCTATGTTTCGATTGCCTTGCAATCATTTTCAAAGATACAAATAAGAAAAATCCCTTAGATTATTCCAAACCTAAAACTTTTATTCCTGACCTAGGTTTCAATTAGGTATCTTTGAAAATGATTGCAAGGCAATCGAAACTTAGGTAAGAAATAAAAGTTTTAAGCGTGGAATATACTAAGAGATTTTCCTTATTTGTCATGTTTAGATAATAAACAGCGTTTGCCTAATTCGGCTACAACAATCAGGTGACTCCTGATTGGCCGGAAGGATCTTCAAAATTGCATTAGAAAAGAAGCGTTCTACCGCCCTCTATTTTCTTTTAACTCGGGTTCCACGACTTACTAAGGTTAAAACCCATGTCTCTGTTGAAATTGTTCTTTTTTAGCCGTAATTCAACGGTTTCCTTAGCAAGCCTATCCCAGTAGTTGTTTAAATAGCAGATTAGTTTGGCGCTATCCCATTTTATCTTGTGGTCCAGAATAATACTATGTTCAGCTATAGCAGACTTGCCGGGTTGCTCAAGTCTATATAAGAATAAAATCCTATATTAGCTTTTAAAATATTACCTATCCCATAAAATTCTTATAATAAACTGATGCTTGCAACAATATCTAATTCTTCACGTACTAATTTACGTTTAAAACCATATCATTGACATATAGGCGGTCAAAGTTTCACTCCTTGTCGGCATTGGAGTCGACGTACCTAATTGTTCAAGCTTAAATTGTCAGTCGCCTGAGACAGGAATAATTAAAGGAACATTAATTTGTCCTATCCATAGATGTCATTTTGTGACGAGATATGTCACGTCACAATAATTTCTTACTAAGCATTCTTTTTTGTTTTCGTAAAGTTTTTGGTTAAATGGTTAGATCATATTGATAAGGATTTTTGTTCTGTTTAAATGATTGAGGTGACCTGATATATTGAATTGGCTTTGTCAAGGTTTTAGGCTTTTTTGCGCTGGACAGATTAATCATAACTTAGGGTGTAATACCTTTTATATACCATTCTACTGCAAATGAGAAAATCTAATTATACACTTAGGAGTAGAAATTCAATTTAGGCCTCCCCAGATTTAAAAAAAATCATATCTTCGTTATTAGGAGGGGCCAATACTATTTTCTCAAGTAGTATTATTAAAAATTCACTTTTGTTCCCTAAATTTCATTCTAACAATTAGGAAATTTGGCTTGAGGCTAATTCCTACAATGCCCGTCATATCTCTTATACTTGACCTACATAATCATTGCTGTGATAATACTGAGAGAGAGAAAGACAATTTTCATGATGTTACTAGAAGGATCATCTCTTGGTATCATCCTGAGACGGCATAAATATGTATTTCATTTTGCTTGCTTGCACAGAGGAGTTGTTTCATCCCATACGGAACGATTATTTTTTTTCCACCCTCAGTAACATGTTTTGCCTCGTCGTTTGGTTGCATCATCATCGTCATTGAAAATACCCTTGAATCTTTGGTGCCTGAGGCACATAATCCGTCCCCATACGCTCAATACTGCTTTGAACTACTAGAGAGCCTGCCGTATTCTAGAAAGGTACAGTGGGCTTTCCTTGTTCTCTGAAATAAATAAAATCCCAGATGGAATTTTTATATGAAGTCTATTTGTCGTAGAAATTTTTGTGTTTTGTAGATATACCTCGTATCGATTTCCATTTCCACTCAAAGAAGTTTATTTTTTCCACCCGCTTTATGTGCGGGATAGAATAACTCTCAGGTATATGCTCGTTGGTATGTTGTGAGGACAATTTTATCAAAAAAATTGTCAATCGCACCATACGGTGATTATTTATCATTGGCTCCAGATGCTTCAGATACTTCGACAGCCGTCTCTGCCAGTGATGAAGGCCATGGCAGAGATATCTGTCGAAATGTTAGTAACAACAGTCATTCTGACTTGGTGGGAAACGCGGGAGAACTTTTTCGGTCATGTTCGTCGGGAAATCACCATATTATTTATAATATTTATATTATTAGCAATAAAAAGTTTAATACTATGGGTTCTTTAATGACTCTTATGAAGTTTTTTAGCATAAAATTTCTTTTGTGAGGCTCAACATAAACCTCTTATCTGCATAGCAAGAATTTTGTACCATGACAAAATGCATGTTCTTATAGGTAGCATGCCAAATGGGAATCGTAAAATCGTAAGACGTAAATATAAGGAGCAAATAAATATTCTATATCAATGAGCCCTTACTTTACATGTATTAAACATAATATTTGGGGAAGGTTAATGCCTGGATAGCCCTAGCCGCAAAACCACGTTCCGTTTACATAATTTTAAGTGATAGTTTGGGTTTTGTACATTATTTAACAATGTTACTTCGAATACTGGACCGTAATCAATAGGAGAACGCACAACCTTCAGTTTTCACTCCGGGCAAGATTTTATATTTAACCAGATTCCGAACCAAATATTTAACAATAAATTATGAAACCGGGCCCGAATTTACTTTACAATTAATTAGCTCTTTCATAGAGACTCACTCTTTAAAGATATTTAAACTCATCATTATTAGAATAACGTTTAATCTGCAATTTTTCATTTCATAATAATCGATACTTGAGTTTGGGATGATTCTTAAAAACCCACATTTAAGGAATATATTCTATAAATCTTTTCTATTAACTTTGAAAGCTATACTGTAAGGTGTCCTAGTAATATTGATAAATATATATTGAGATTAAACTTCTGGAATACCAACTTCTTTACGTTTTAAGCCCCTAAATAGCTAATATTCGTCATATTGTAAGATCACTGATCTGCAATCCCTTACGCCTTTCCTGTCGTTTTTCAACCCTTGAGCTAGCATTCCTTTCCCTCCATTGATCCTCCCACCCACCACCCACTTCCTGCCAGCTTTTCCATCTCTATCTCGCCCTCCCCCTCCCACCGAGTCAGCAATGGACATTGTACCCAGACGCGCGATGCCACGGACGAGGGGACGCCGACCGAGGATGGAGGTACTGGCGGTAAATGCGCGGCAGTCGCGCGCGGGAAATAAACCATGTACCACGTAGTGAGCAATGAACTCTGTCAAACCCATGGTCTTATAGTCATTTGCTTTTGGTCCCTTTCTTCCCCTTGTCGGATCCACCGACCGTCGCTTGGCGTTTACAATATCAATTGCTCAATTGATCTGGTGATCAATTGTTCAATTGAGAATTTGAATGATTCTGGTGGCAATTGATCACCAGAATCATTCAAAACATTACTATATATTCTCTGGCATTACTTTCAATAGAGATGAATTGATGGAGTTCATCACTCTCGGACATGGAAGTAAATGACTGATATGGTAAGTGAAGTCTTAGTGCATTCTTTCCATTGTGAATCTCACATAATGTTTCAATCTAAAATTGTGCTGTTATTATATTGTTTAAAAAGCATGGCAGCATGGCCAAAAGGTAATCAAAGAAAAAAGCGCATATGGATCTGGCGATAAAGAGGGAATACACTTTGGGCACAACTAGAGAGGCTACAGCCATTTGACTAAAAAAAATATGAAAGAAAAGACGATAATATCAAACTCCTCTTTATGAGTCCCGAAGATAAGTAATAGGAATTACGTATAGGAAGATATTACGTTCGATAAGTTGTCATGTGCGATAATCTTCGTTGAGTAGTACCGGCTGTAATGTTATTCAGTTCTGTCAAATATATTTTGGGCAAAAATTTTTTGGATTATCTCAATTATGGATGTCAAGCTCTGGCATGTGCGATAATCTTCGTTGAGCGCGCTCTTTGAAAAATATTCATTCAAGATTTTCATGTGAAGTGCAGTTATTTAGTAACGGCTGTAATGTTATTCAGTTCTGTCAAAAATATTTTGGGCAAAATAGTTTTTGGATTATCTCAATTATGGATGTCAAGCTCAAAATATTTCTGAAATTTCCAAAAAATATCTCTTCTTCGTGAAAGTAAATAAAAATTTGTTTCCCATGTCAATCTTAACCATGGTTTCTTCACTTTTGTAACCAATTTTTCATCAATGCGAGGAGAACGAGCAAAGATCTATTAATGTATCTCGTTTTTTGGCATTACGTTTACATTGCGTTTGCATTTGTAAACGTGGAGAACTGCGTAATACGAGACTCCACAGAAACCGGGAAATCAAGAATGCGCCTTGATGTTTCTAATGTTAAAGTATACAGGATTACGACCTCAGCCGTTTATATTATAATTTCCTTTTGGTTGAATGCCCATGCATCCAAATTTTTAAATTTGAAGGTAAATTGAGAGATTGCATTCCTCAGTAATTAGAAGCTGCAGGAAGTTATAAATGAAGTTAAAAAAATATCTTTTATTATTAGATGAAAATAATATATATTTTACATATCAATGCATAATATATATTATCATATATAATACAGAGTAAAGCTCTTGAGATCAAAAATATTTGAAAATTATCTGTTTCGCTGTTTTTGAAAGAAAGAAAGTGCTATATTTTATTCTTTTGGCTTGCTAAAAACAGAAATTATGAAAGAATGAGAAATTCCTATAAAAATCTTCAGCGATTTGGGATTGAATTGGTACCTTTCCTCTGCCTTCAGCATTTTTGCACCAGGAATGAGAGAATTTACCAATAGGAATAACATGCAACACTAAGATAAAGCTAAAAGAATCGTTTGCGCTATGATACTAAACAGTAATCCTTACACTTTGGTAACTAAAGTGATTGCTAATAGAAAAGCCATAATGCTTTAACGCCAAGATAGCATTTAAGGGATTTTCAATAACTAAAACTGTCACTGGTCATATACTTTCAAGTTTCATGTATTGAAAGGGCATTCATACACATTTTTTGAAAGAATTATACTTCGTTGTTCTATACCCTCCGAGATGTGTAAAAATTCTTTTTTCGCTATTTGAAGCAGCTAATTGTTTGCGAAAATTATGTCCTAAAAATGCAGTTAGCGCTAATAGGGTTGTCGTATCTCGTATCCACTTAGTCCACTTCTTGAATTCCACTTCCACATCTTGAGCTAAAAAATAATTTTATTTATACTTTTTGCATACAGTAGGATATTATGTACTAAGCACACAGAGAATGTTTAATAGTCAGATGAAAAAATCTCATTCATAACATGGGATTTGATATCAAGTAGGTCACGATAATTTTTTATACACTCATAAACTACTAAAGTCAATCCGTTCATGAAACGACAAAAATAGTATTTGCATTCCATTATTCCTTCAAAAGAATCTCAGACCATCCTCATCTAAATGCAACTACGTTAGCCTCTTTATTTTACTCAAACAATTCCTCTCCTGCTCAGACGCTCCAAACGAATAACGCAAAGGGGACCTTTAATTAGAAAAAATCCAGACGGGATAGGAGTTCAAAAAGAGAACGAAAAAACCCTATTTTTCGGTTCCAATGTGTTCTATGAGAAAAAAAAATTTACACTAGCAACCACTCGCGATAATATCGAGTAAAATAATATAAAGGATTGAATCTCAGCGTGCTCAGTTATGCATATTTGACGGAGACCTCCAGAGGGAATCAGGGTAACAACGGAGGGTGCACACGGAGAAATGGGGCGAGAAGTGTTAAAATGGGGAAAAGGGGAGTTGGGAAGGCGGTGCGCCCTCTCGGTAGAGGGCGAAAAATAAAAGGAGAAAGATGTGGGCAACGGTTATGAATATTCCGTGCATAACGGTGGCGCATGTATTATGTTCATTTCGCACACGTATATATGGCAGTAGTACATACCAACTCAATGTATACGTTCCGCGCGTTAGTGCCAGAAAAAGAGAAGAGTCCACGTTTCAACCGCTTGTGCTTCTTTTATGCATATTAAATACATATTCCCAAACGCCCACAAAAGGGATAGTCCGTGGGCAAAAAATATACATAGATGTATACATTTATGTATGTGTATGTACTCAAACACACATTTACCTATGTACATAAAATTCGTAATAAAAGTGGGACGAGGCGGGGAAATGTTGGGTGGGGGTTTTGGAGAGCGGAACACGGTGGAGGATAAAAACAAAACACTGTGGAGTCGGGACTGGTATAGTAGGGAAGGGGGTGGAAACTTTTATATGCGCTGCGAAAAGGCTTAACTTTGCACCAACAAAACCCCGCAGCTCCCGCAAGGCCAGTCATACGCCTTAATTAAACTCTATCTTCCTCCCTCCCTGCCATCCGAGCTTTCCCCGACCCCTGGCCCTTTTGGAACCCAACCACCCTCTCGGGTCGCCCCCCCTGGGAGCGAGAGAGGGTGCACGGAGGAAGGGTTACCGGTGGGTGGGGAAAGGGGAGACTCATGCTCTCAAACACACACTCTTCACACACAAACGGGAACAGTCATCCTTTTTCCTACGTCTCCCCCTTTCTCCGGCGTCAACCCATGCCTGCCACGGGAAGAGGGGAATCGAGTGGGGGAGGTAATGGCGGAGAGAGCGGTGGAGACGGCGGGGGAAGGGCGTCCGTCTGTCGGTCGGTCGTGGTGAATCTGCCCGTCGGGACCCGCCGTGTACTTCCTCCACCTTAACAGCCTCCCGGTATCTCCCGCCCGCGCCACGGGGCGCCCCCGCTGTGGCGGTGGTAGAGTGGGCCAAGATGACCCGGCGTGGGGTTGGAGGGACATACGTACGGCTACTCCCTCACACCCCTAGTAAACGTGTCCCACTTTCTCCCCCTATGATCTGTGTTCACTGCGAGCGAAATCCCTTGGCCCTCCCGCCCCTGCATTCCCTCTGCATTCAGCTGGATCCCCTCCCAAGCCGCCATTCCCCGTCCATCAATACCAAAACCCCCCAAATAATCGCTCCGAAGCAGAAAACGTTTTGGTCTCATCCTCATTCAATGGCAGCAAAATGGTCAAGTGGAAGGTGGGAGGAAGCTCCTGGTGGTGTGTGGAGAAGGGTTGGTTGTGGATAGCTTTAACTTGTCCCCTCTTCACCGCACCCTCCCCCTAGTGGCAGCGTCAGTGTTCCTCTCCCTCCCCCAGCCCTAAAAACGCCCTTCCCTTTTCACTGCGTCCGCGCCCTGGGATTTCATTTCCGTCCCCAGGAACATCAGCCGCACTGCCTCACGTGTTTACACTTTCGGCAAAACCTCTCGTCTTTATCATTGCATCCGCGAGCGGGCCGATGCGGTGGGCGGAAGAGGGAAGCGGTGCACTTATTTTTTTTAGGGCGACTGCATCCATGTGGGGGTGGTGGCGGAATGGTCGTCCGGAGGGAAGCTTTCAAAGTGACGAGCGAATAAATTAGAAATGGGTCAAACTCATCGCTCCCATCCCCATCTTTCCATGCAACTTTCGTACACCGCTCAAACCTTGCGCCGCCGCTCTCGCTATTAATGACACCGGTGGTAATTTTTTTTCGGAGCGGACTGCATCACTCTGACTCGTTGTTTTTTTATCTAGTTTCCTCTTTTTTTCAATCGCGCTTTCCTGGGTGCCGCGCGACACTTGTCGATATCACGGTGTCTGTCTGGTCACTTAGTTTTGCTCCGTCGATTGGATTCCACCGTTGTGAGTCTGCGGCTCATCGTGATTCCTTTTTTTCCCTCGCCTGCGCCGCGAATTCGTTTGGACAATGAAATCCATCGTCGTGTGTTTACGCATTCCTCTTCTCACTTAATAAACTGGCCTACAAATTCATTTGGTAAACGGTTGTGAAACCACATTCTCACTCATATAGTCTTATTTTTATATTTTCATTTTTATTAAATTCAATATGGCTAGCAAACGTCATTTATTGCGAAAAAGATACATGGGGGGCACCATCTGCAATCTTATAATCATCAGTATTCGGGCTTGAATTTTGTTATTCATTAACCATTTGCCTTCTGTTAGGTCAATCTAGTAACTAAGAGATGACATATTTAGCAAAAAGCCGACTTTGTTTACCGTTACATAGGAACTAGTATGATGACTGCATAGGGATTGCGAGTATTAATTATCTGAGGTGTAATTACGCTGCATTACTCAGCTCAAGGTATGATATCTCACTGTGAGAGACCAACTCTCGTCATATTAGCTTTAGCGCCATCAATGTGGCACATGTGCACTATTATTGGAGCCGAATGTGATAGTTAAGGCAAGTTAATGTACATTATTTCATGAGCCATCGCACCATTGAGGATGATCAGTTTCTTTGGAAACTATTAATTATATTGCAATAATCAGTACCTGTAAATGGTATAATGTGTCAAGCAAAACCAAAGTTACCGATTCCAAGTATAAATAGGCAATGTTGCTACAAAGATGAAGATAAAATTAAACTTTTCCATATGGTGGTATTGTAATAAGTAGGGATCCCTTCAAGGATTTGATATACTCATCATTAACCTCGAGCGATCTTCAACTAACGTATATCATAACTGCTCGAGTTTTTCTTTCACCAGATCCGATACCCAGTGGCGGAAATCGTCTCCTTACTTCTCTGATGATGACTAAATACTGGGCGTGTATGTGTCATGAGCCCGACACATGTTGTGGAATAAAAATCCTATAAATTACTTTGAAAGCAGGAAGGAATCCTCCTCCGGTGCCTAAAAATTGGACCCGTAATTTGCAAAATCCAGTTTCCCACCACTTAGAAAAAAAGTAAACAAAACTAATAATGCCGATTTGAAATCAGATTGGTTTACGGCCGAAAACGTACGAGAGAGAGAGAGAGTACGAGAGAGCGAAGCCCAATTATCCGTTCCCCGAACCGCATTCATAATTCTCTGTAACGGGGGGAGGGGGAATAGGGAGGAAAAAGGGAGGGTAAAAGGAAAATGAGAAATATGGTGGTCGAATGGGCGGTAGCGGGCGTTGAAAGGGGAGGAAGGGAGGAGAGGTCAGGCAATCGGGGGAATGGTCAGCGAAGGAGTGGGGAGGGGTCGGCACGAGGGGACCGGGGGTCAGCGAGAGGAGACAGAGAGTGGACTTTGGGGGTGGGACGTAGAGGGGAGGATGAGAATTAGCCTGGAAGGAGATTTATAAATAATAAAGGGTGAAATGGGAGGCGGGCAGACGGAGGGAAATGAAAAGGGTTCACGGAATATGAAATGGGAAGAATTGCATGGCTACAAGGGGAGTGGATTTTTGAAACATAGCTTGAAAAATTAAGTCTGGTCCGATGTATTATTTTTTAAATTAATTCTACCGCTTAACATAGGTTATCCACGTATTCCACCAGGTCACTTCCTTATTCGCTGCCGACGTTTCGATTCGTCAACCGTTTTCAGAGCTAAGATGGAGGAATAGAATTGGTAAAAATACCCGAGTTGCTTTGTGCTAACAGCATACTCCGGGAAAGCGTCAAATGCTTCTACCTCAATCGGTGAGTTGAGTTTTGATATTTAGAGGTATTACTGGAATTTTCAAGACGTCTAAACAAATTTTACCACTAAATGCTGGAATTTAAAAGAAATCTAGACAAAATCCTTGTTCTTCTTCATTCAGCTGCCGGTCACTCATTTATTTTATTTATGTGAATGGCTATAGTAGTCAAAGGTATTTGAATTTATTATGCATTGGGATTTATCCATAATTTTTTCGAAAAAATACAACTTAAAAATTGATTTAGACCAGCTATTAATATTGCTCTTGTTAATACACATGACATATCAAGATTTCCCTGATTCAATTAAGATTCATATTACTTCTTCCTCAGCCGCTAGGCCAACCTTGGCATCGCGGAACTCATCGTCTCGCTTGTTGCATGATAACTCAATGGATCTCAAAATATAGTTGCGTCCTCTTTTTCACATGTTTAACGAATAATGTTGAACAGAATCAGAGATAAATATTCTGCGCAATCCTCCCTTGATCTTCATTTATAAATATTTATAAGCACACCGCGATGAATACAAAAAAGTACCTTAGTGTACTCCTACCGTACCACTTTGAATTGCATCTTTTCTTTGCAGCCACGCGAAAAGCAGTAAACACACACCAAAGGGAAGAATTACGTAACAATTTCCATAAAAAATTCAATTGACTCTGTGTGGAGCTATATGTTTACGTACCTTAACGCCAGTTGGAGATACGGGGTCACATACATGGCAAGGCAAATGTTTTTTTTCAGGAGGCCTTCATCTCTGTAAAGCTCACCTGAATTACTTTGAAAGCTTTATGACTAGTGCAATAGAATATATCCTTTACATTGCGTGCATATTGTGAAATTAGATGATATCTATTCGTACTACGTTGAAAATGGCTATATGGCTATGAAATAATATAAATAGGTATGAAAATGGCTTCTAGAACATAAAACTATGCACAATTAATGTTTCCCTTGGTTTTCACTGTAGCCAACTGTCGTAAATGTCTGCGGCTTTAGGGAACTACAGGTATCCCAAGGCTTTTCTTTAAATTGTTCCCAAGTATTCGTGTGATCATAAACTCGTAATGGATTTTCTTTGGCGTGGAGAGGATCCGGTCATACGGGGAGAGGAGAGGGAGATGGTTGAAAGAAAGAGAAAGGAAGAGACGGCATGAGTGGGAGGCGTGGATTGGAGGAGAGTAAGACTCCGGTATTCACAAGGAAGAGGTATAGAGTAGCAGTAAACGAGGGAAAAATGACATCCCACGAGTCTATTTGCTAACCTCCAATGAAAATATTTGATGGAATATAAAATTGAAACTCAAATCATATTCATGTATTATTTCTTCCGTTTTCATTTCGTAGGGCATAACTAATAAACAGAATTAATAATTTCTAACATAGACCTTCACATCAGGAGCTTAAGAAAGAGCTAAATGAAAGGATTAGTTTCGAAGTTTCGATAAAATATAACAATCGAATCTTCTTTAAATATATACAAGCAACATCAAATTACATATTACCGAGAGTCCTCAGTCCATATGTTTTAGTCAAACTAAAGAAAACTGAAAACGTGTCTGACTACGCATTTCAGCATGGTAATTTTGTCACTCTTGCAAAAATATTCTTATCTCAAATCAACATGGAAGGGACGACGGATAAAAATTATTGACTGGCCATTTCCCATTCCAAGATCAGTCTTTAAAAACCATCCAACGATCCACTTTCATTAAAAGGTCATTTTGCATCTGATAGTTAAACCTCTTCATTATATTTTGAACTGATTTTTCATTCCAAATGAGGCCATCCAATGTATCATTTCTGCGTCACTTTAAATGGATCTATTGTACGAATATACCTTTATTCACTTACTGATACGCTGCTGACAGCTTTTATTTATTCTTTCAGACATCACAGTGGAAACTTTTAAGCACGCTCGTGCAGGTATTCATACGTGTGGACTTCAGTGTTTCAATATCATCCTTGAAAAATAAATGTACAAAAAACTCGGCTGCGGTAACAGATTGTGACTGGCTACACGTGCGTACTCCCGCAGGCATTTTATTTTCCTGTCTCCTATAATCGGGAATGAGGCATCTGGGATACGGAAACAACAGCCTGCCAGCTAGTCAATGGGGACGGACGGTGGACGTCGCTGAGGGGGAACGGTCAGGGAAAGTGAGTTCCTCTTGTCAACCGAATTTCATCGGCGTCCGGAAAGGCCTTCCCATCGCCTGGCGAAAGAAGAGAATAAAATCCTCTCTCCGCGTAACACTATGCCCGCAGCCATAGAACGCAACAAGAGCCACACTCGTCCATTCATCCGAAACATCTCGCAACCCGCTTCTTTCACCTGCCGCGCAATCATTTCTACATATCGTCTCCTTCCAATCCTCCTCTCCCCTTCCAAACTCTCTCTTCCCCTGTTTTAGACCTCGAAGCCATACACTGACCCCTTATCCCGCATTCCCTCGTTCCTGCCATCCCTTCGATGGCCTCATTCGCCAGCCCTGCAAACCCCGAGGTTCAATGCTATACGCCAAGCCGCAAACAAACAGCGACATTGGTCTATTTGTCGGTTGCTGGGAGGGGTGAGCCGCAGAAATGACTTTTTTTAATATTATTGTTATTCTTTATCCTCCCACACCCCAAATCCCGCCCACCCACCCAGCAAATTCCTCTCTCCACCTTCGTTCCTTCCCCCCACCCCCTACTCACTCTCTCCATGGACACGAAGCAGGGCGTACTCGTTTTTTTATAACCCGGACGCGGATGGTGACGGTGGGAGGGCGAACCACACTACTCCCGCCCGTTCTTCAGCCATCTCGCATTCATGCACTGTCGTGACCTTTAAGTTCAGCAGAGAGGGAGAGGTTTTCTTATCCGAGGCCGCCCTCCTCCTTAATTGCTCGCTTAGCGATTACACTCTGACCCCTCCCATAACCGCCCATTTGTTCCCCCCCCACCCTCAGCGGTAAACCCTCGAGGGGGTCACCGGTCACCATTTCCAGCCGCCCTTCCCCACGACCCTCTCCCGCCCCGCTGCTGACTCCTGGGGCCTTCCTCGTCCCCGACCCCAGGACACGGCTCACCCTCCGCGCAAGCCTCTCCACACCACCTAAGGTGACACTGGCCTCTCGGCCAGTCCAAACAAATACGAAATTACTCATTTATATTCAACTGGATTAATAAAATCCTGCTTTCGTTGATGAATCGTTTTACCCATTGAAAAACAATCTTATGGTATGAAATTATATGTAAGAAATTCCACGAATTTCTTTTTAATTTTTAACCACATCTTCCGAGCCATTATGGCCGACTGCAGCTTTATTTGCATGGCACGTAAGTCGCCGACAACTTCAATTACGGCCGTAATTCGCCAATAACTGCAAGAAACAGGTTGTAAGATTCCTGCAATCCATTGTTATCCAATTAACCAGGACTTTTTGCTTCATATAAACATTCTAAATAAGCTTTTACTGTTGTCTTATAATTATATTGACGATTTTAAATTATAATATGAACAAAATCATAAGGCTAAATGCTATCACCAATGCTAGAATCTACTATTTCAAGTCTGAGTGAAAGTGAAACTAATATAGTGAATTATTATTGATGAGGTCAGGCGTCACCATGGGAAAATTCACAATATTAAGAGTCATTAATGAAGTGCTATTTCTATGTGTCTACAACTTGACGCTGCAGACGCTGATGTTGATCGAGCAATAAATATAATGTCAAGAGGTACGATATATATTTCATTAATATCTAATGCTTCAGTATATATGCCTAGGAACCCGATCTTTCTCTCCTCTCCGTTTAAAAAAACGCATTTCAAAGGTACCATTAATAAGTTTTCAGAATTGCTGGAATTAGTGGCCCAGAGACCAGAGTTACCTTAAGATACAACAACTTTTTCGTCAACTCTCCCCCCCCCCCCAACCTCCGACAGCCTCCTTCTCCACTACGCGAGCACTACCCTGCTGCAGGATACCTCTCCACAGCCAACCAGTGGTGTAGTAGCAGTTTCCTAAAGCGGCCGTTAAAGTGTAGTAAAGGGCCACCTGTCATCGTTTCCTCGTACGGCTTTTGCTCTCTGCTCCCCAACCCCCCTCTTTCCATACTTTCCTCTCGCCAGGCCAAGCCGCCCACCCAACCCCACCCACAAACCCCATCCCCCCCATCTCCAACGAATCCACTCGATCCCGCGCTAACTGCCGCTTTGTATTGCCGTGTGGGCGTGCCTCGTGTGTGCTGCGCTCTCTCGGTCGTTAAAGGCAACACCCCTTCCTCGCCTACGCCCACCCCCTCCCTCCCTCCCCATTCCACCCCATTCGCTCCTCCCACTCTCCACCCCCTCGAACCCCTGGGCCATTTTCGACGCCGTCCGGTGGCTCCTTCGGCATTTAACGCTGCGGTAATGACCCGGCCGGGCGGGCGGCCGACGGGCTGGAGAGTGGAGCGCCAAGGCGTCGATCGTGTTGTTGTCCCTCTCGAGGGACGGGGAAGCGTTTAGGGACAACGCACGTGAGCGCCAAAGCAAGCTGATTTGGGGGCTTTCGCGTGGATTTACTGATTGCTCGAAATTATAATCGCCGTTTGTGGAAGGGATCTTGAGGTGGCCGGGGTGGTAATCGTGAGTCATTAAGACCACATTTTAATATTACTTTTAGCTGACTGAAATAAAACTCTTAGATAACATTTTAAGTGCATGTGTTTCTGCGCTTAACAAGCTCACTAAAAAAGCCGTAATAATACCACGGTTATGACATTCGACATGGAAAACATCATATGACTTGACCGGGTTTTGAACACGAATCTCCCAGTTGACGGTCAGGTGTGTAAGTTAAACCATGTAGCCATTTTAATTAAAGAGGGAATTTGGTTGAGATTGATGTGTTGCAGTAGTCCTCTCCAGTCCATACTAAGGCAGAAAAGACGTGGTCATGCTCACTAAGCCACTGTCGCTGAGGATAATCCCAATAATATCACTTTAGTATTATTTTTTACCTTAATAAACACTATTAACATGACAATTTACCAATCAATTCGTTGCATAGAACATCTTTGTCTAAATGATTTTTTATGCTACATAAGAAAGAATTGGAAAGAGTAATATAAATGATGAAATAAATATATTTCAAATTTCTTACCTAAATTGCGTTTTGACTATGGTTTTCGGCAGAGAAATTTAAATGAAATTTTTTAACATATTGTTTTCAAAAATTGTATTCAAAGTGGCTTTTTGGTACTTGTTAACAAAAATAATAATGATAGAAAATGTATTAATTTGTGATCAGAAAAAAATCTGTTCATATGGAATGGTATTAGTACGAAATGTGTGTCATCCTCTATTAGGCGTTGAATTCAAGTAGCATTGCATTGTGAGAATTGGAAATAGATATAATGTCACCTCATTCACTTTCATCGGTAGATATTACCAATGTGAACATGCGGGAAAAATTTCACGGAGGTCTGCATGTGAAAATATCGCTCCAATCACATTAAGCTCTCTAGCTTGCCTTGCACTAAAAGAAAAAGTAAATTTTAATTGGAGATTACTTCCCTGGATCGATGGAAATAACTCCATTAGAATTTTCTGGGTTATAAGTATTATCGTGGAATAGAAATTGTAATTTTCAACCATCGCCATCTTCCTTAAGATTACCATAATTCTATTCTAGTCTCTAGGAACATAATTAAGTTATCGTTATAACCATGATTCTAATACATTAGTTTCCTTTTATGGCCGAGAGCATCAGTTCCCCCTCTTTAGCCGCTTGTTCCAAACCCACCGGGATTGGTCTCTGAGCATGATTTTTCCTGCTTATGTTACATTTGGTTCGATTCAGTTGCATATACTTTTTGGCTAATTAACAAACCTTTTTTTTCGCTAAAATCTCCCTTGTAATCTTTTTGAGCATAAAATAAACGTACACCGTCATAAAAGGGTCAAGTAAGGCGTCTCTTGAATAGTGTTTCTGCTTGTGAGCCTTTGTCGTATTTTACGAATTTTATTAGATAAAAATTATCTTACCACTGAGAATAACTGCGCCAATTTCAGTATATACATATTGCAAGACGCTGTTAGAGGAAATAATTTTCAGTTATTTCACGGAAAGAATCGTTTATTATACTTCAACAGGCGTATTAAACAGTATGGAACCTCGTTGCAAAATATACCTCTTTTATGGAGTTTGCGATATTGACAACTATAATCCTTTCTAGATCTATTTACCGATCCTTTGTCATTTCACTTCCTCAGTGAAGAGAGAACTTGGAATGCCCACTGTAGGGGTGTCGTAAAAGGAGTAGGTAATCTCCATTGTATTCTCCTCTTAGCCATCATTTAATGTGTCTTTTATAATGTCTATTAATACATATTTTATGAAAAATTTTACGCTTGGTAATTAGAAAAGCCTTACCATTTCAGGAAATTTGTTTCACGCAGTGACGGCTGGATACCTAATTCAAGATTGATTTTATTCACTACACGCACATAAAATGTCCGAGAAAATTCATAAGCTGTCAAGGAGTTTTCGTCACGATTCTCAGATTCTTAATTAGCTTTTAGTGAAACCTAATGTCTAGGCCTCTCTGAATGTCCCCGCATCGTCCGGTGTGCGTGGACAAGAGCACCCCTTCCGGGGGATTTAAAGCCCGGGTGGTGTTATGGCTCGCCGCATCCTCGGCTGACCACTAGAGAAAGTTGTTGTTCTCAAAACACCTCCGAGGGTTATTTTAAACGCGGATACCCTTACATTGTTTGACACCATGGGAGGTAATCGCCGAAAGAGTGGGAGGTAGACATAAAATTTAACGCAGCAGAAATGACGACTGCCCACCGTAAAAGTAAGCGAAGGGTAGAAATTTAGAGCATGAACACAAACGTGAAATTCTTTTTATTCATGGTGCAAATATTTTGCATCATGGTTCCTTGGTTAACTTGGTCCTTCATTGGTTCCTTGGTTAACTTTTGTTGATTAAGATTTATGTAGTTTTCACGTTATTTTTTTGTTAACTTCTTTATTGTGATTGTCAGTGTGTTCTTTTCCAAAGTCATGGAATTTTTATTCTCAGACTTATCAAAACCTAAAAGAAGAAGTAAAATACAAATATTCATTTTTTTTGATGTGGCAAAAGCTTTTTTGAATTTCACTTAGTCTAAGAGACGGGTCTAGATGAGATAGTGGAACGAATTTTGTAAATGCTCCTCTGTGATGCACGATTTCACCACCAGCAATGCATAAAACCTAAGGGTATGTAGTCAAAATACTCTAGAGCGTTAGACATTCCGAACTATAACATAATTTAGTTTAGAGAGCCTGATTATATATTCCCAAAAACTTCTCGAAAATTATATTTTTCATGCATTTTTATGCAGGTGAATTTTATATTTGCATCGTATTTTTAATTAAATTTAGTCAACATTTACCGATGAAAAACATTTGTTATTTTTATGGATTCCAGATGGTTAAAAAAAGTTAAAACCCACCAAATTTTCGCCGAAAAATATGGTAATATTCACTGAGCACACGTGATTTTTTTTGCATTCCAAACGCACCGGGGGAAATGCACATTACGAGTTTTTAATTCGGAACTGTCGAATGGAAATTCCGTACGAAGCGTTCAATGAGTTAAAATAAATCGTCATTTTCATTTCAGTATCGGTTGCAGCTCTTTTATCTCGTGACGGGTCAAATGAACGCACGACCGTGGCGAGGGGGGGGAGTGGGGAAGAGGCTTTGGGGTCGTGTCTCATTAAGCCGCTCACATAGTTAATCTCTGTCGGAACGAATGACGTGTGCTGAGGGCCCTACGGCGGGAGGAAAAAAAAGAAAGGACTGCGCCCGTGCTAATTGACAGACCCAATCATTAGCGTAAACGGGTCGTTTCACAAATCGTAATCTATTGAATTCGAAAGGGGAAGAGAGATGGCGGTGAAGGGAGTCGGGGGGGGGGGGGTAGGGTAAAAAGGGAAAGTGGAGTAGGACGGGAAGGCAGTTGTTCGGAAGGAGGGAGAACATGCCAGAAAAATACGCTTCGTCTCCTTAATGCGCTGGGCGACCGTATTTGCCATGTACCTATTGCCGCTAGTAAGGATTTCTCCATTTTAAACGAGGTTCCATAGTGAAATTCACGACTAACTATACGCCGAAGAGAGCCATGAGCTCGGAAACTTCGAAGAGTAAGCTAGTAATGGCGGATCTTTACTGTCTGATGACTAACCTACTGCATATACATATGCCCTGAGCCCTCATATTTTCCGCTTAAGTTACAACGCGCAGACATACTCGGACATTGGTATACAACGGGAAAAAGGTGCAAAAAGCAAAGAAACAAGTATCTTTTCCGTAAAGCATTTCTAGAATTAATTATTGCCATCAGTTACAACCAAAACGTTCACTAATTAAATGAAACTATTTTCAACTTCCTTTGATCAGTTTTCATCAGCTAATAAAAGCGTTCAGGGACACTTTTAGTTCAGTAAGTTTGCTGTTAAAAAAAAACTGTTATCAATGGATTTCGCGTATGCATTCCTGTTTCTCAGTCAGCGGAAACGATTTAGTCATAGGAAACTCATGTACATTTTATTGTCTTTAGGATCTATCTTTAACCTGGTCTTTAAAATAAATCAAAGGCATTTTAGGATAAAGCTTCAACATTAGCTTTAAAACTGATCAATTAATAAGCTGGAATTATGTCAAAACAAATTTAGCGTCCTATTGGAAATCATATCTGTCCTCCATACTTTTCCAGAACATCTTAGGAAGCTAATTTCTACTAAAATATAATGCAATATATGCATTACGAGTAAATAATAAAATATATGCATTACGAGTTGTACATCATTACTCTTTCTTATCCGAGTCATAATGGTGTACCAACTTTCATTACTGCAATAAGAAAGCACCTCAAATACCAGAGTTATTTCCAACATTATGTGTATTAGCACTACCGAGATTAGCAAGAAAAAGAATAACTTTGAACTATGGCCAAAATTATTCCTCCAATTATGAATTGGTCATCAGACTTCACCAGTCAAAACTCGCCTCGTTCAAATTTTGTGGTCAGGAGAGAATATTGTTTATTGTAGGTGAAATATAGTACATTGCTTCATCTAGTTGGTCAAATTTTCCCTTCGATTAAAAATATTAAGAACGGGGAACAATCTGTCAGGTGTACGTTTAAGGGACAGAAATAGCATAGAACTGTTTTACCACCAACATTCCTTGGCTTTATTACACAATAACACGCATTTTGAAATTATTTTACTTGTTTTGAAACCTAATGCCAGGTCTCATGAGGCATTGGATTGGCATAAATTAATTTCGAGAGATAGTATATGGCTCGTATAGAGCACTTACTCTCTCGCCCTCTCATTCCTGGTGAAAGATGAACCCTAAATATTGAACACTGAAGTTAATGAAATCAAGTTTTTTAAACAATGATATCCATTCTTATAATCCATAATAAATTTTCTTTTCAGTTGTTAAAGGAAACTTATTATGGATACTATGGACACTATAGCTTTGAATATTTGATATTTTTGAGCCAATCAATGGGTGAATATATCAATACACTGTGATATAGGTTATTGTGGTGGCTAGAACTATGGGTTCCTATTCAAGGGGCCGGGATTCAATATCCGACAGCGGCTACGATTTTCACTGAAATTTTGATTCCTACTCAGACACTTATTTGAGGGGGCTTCAATTGTAGAACTCCGTGCAATGGGACCTTCAACTGGTCCCCCCAGTTTCTTTGACTGAGAATTGCTCTCTTGACTCCATTATCCGTTTCCAAAATCATTTGTTCCCTGACAACTCCATTCTTCACAGCTCAAACTATCACTGTTTTCGAGTCAAATGTACAGATACACAGAGAGCCAAATTAATCAAGTGCATATCAATATCGTCAATCCGTTCCGTTGTGGACCAAGTCAGAATAATACACTTATTGCTGTTCAGCATATGCCTATCTCTATCATATCTGTCCATTACTGAAGCAAAAATTCAGTGCATAATTTCGCACATGACACATGCATTCATTACAAATATTCCTTCTACTCTTACTAAAAACTTTCTCAGTTTGCCCATTCCCACAGAAGTTAGTCTGACATCCCTGAGTTTTGATTTCTAATAATGACGTCTGTAGGAGAAAACTTTTTTACACTACATTTTTCGCTGCCCTGAACAAAAACTTATTCTTTAATATGTGCCGCACACTACCAACGATTTTTCATCCTTCATTCACATGCCGTCCGATATCTTTATTTTTTTCTTCCATCTTATGCAAATATTAGGCCAAGGCCAATTAGGCCAAGATATGTGAATTCGTCCAGTTGATCAGTCTTTCATCAATTACCCTCATTATGAGTTCATTGTTCTCACCCCTCCTGTCAATATCAACTGCTAAAGTTTTTGACTCATAAATCCTCAAATCCAGTCACAATGTTTCCCAGAAGAAGTTTCCAGGAGGCCTTGGAATTCTCATGGGCTCGTGGGTAGCAGCCCAGCATCATCTGCGAGCAACGGAAGTTGTAAAATTACATCTACAATCAGTGCACCGACGACATTTCTTCATATATCTGGCATGTAATTATCCAAAACACATTGAACAACGACAATGAAATCACTCATCCTTTCTTTACGCCCTATTTATTTCAAACCCCTCATTCAAGACCCCATTAATTCTCATAATTGCTTTACTATCATCTGGCATTGTCTTCTTTATATTTAACAGCAGATAAGACACTTTATAGATCAGCGAGCCAATAGTTAGCTGTGGAATAAATGTTCGTCTCCTTTTTTTATATTTTATATGTGTACCAAAATCTCTACAGAATACGATATGTAACCACTTTCTTGATATTGACTGCTGCTTCCTCGCACATCCGCTCCCAGGCAGCCGTGATGCTAGTGAATTTTCATCTCTGCCATTTCCCTTCGTTCGCTCTAATCTTTTAATTCCAGAGTAGTGAGAAGTCTTCTGCTCGCCCTATTCTGATTGCTTTTTTTTCATTCCTCTCCAGCTACCGCCATTCTTTCATCTCCATCTTTTGGGAAAAGGCCTCGCTTAAATCCTCGGTTCTCGTCTTCATAATTGCTATTCCAGGTTATTAATCTCTACTCGTGTCATCCAAACCTCCCGCTGCCGAACCCTCTCCCCGTGTATTCTCCCGTTCACCCTTCTACTCAAACCTCCCCCTCGTGCCTTTACCATCCCTCCCTCCCTCTCCCTCTGTGAAATCCTCTCCTTCCCTCCACAAAATCCCTCGCCATGACTCCATGGAGACCTACCCCCTGCTTCCTATTACACATTTTTCCGTATCTCTCTCTTCCCATCGGTTGAACAATTAAGAGCTCTATCGCGCTTAAGCAACATTTTTTAACCCAAATACACGTTTGCGAGTTTCATACTAATATTTACCAGGCTTAAAGCACAAAGATCAGGCCGAGTTACGCTAAAAAAGGAGAATATACAAAAAATGCGACAAGGAAAAACGGCTGTGACCGGGAAGCAAAAAATGATCCTCGGGCTCAATGAGTCGGTGCGCAGACCACCCATTTCTCATGGCATTAAATTAGGATAGCTTAGGTGACCTTAGCACTAGTCAATAGGTTAATAGTACATAGTTCTATTCCCGATAAAAGCGGATATTATTCTCATGGATATTTCTAAGCATTTCATTTTATTTGCGAGAGTTATGAGTATCTTATATAACTTTGAATAAAATACTTATAGGTATATTTATAGATAAGAGCCACAATATTATTTTCCAGTGCTGAGATGGGAAATGCGATATAGATGTGAATAATTTTTAAATTTTAAATAATCACAAACACTGGCATGGTATGAACATAAATGCAAGGATGCAGATTTATGTCAATGGTTTCTGCATAATATTCTTCGGGCAAATATTTATATAACAAATGACATTTCGATAAAATATGAGATAAGTATATCCCACTGCACATTTACTTTTTCTAGTGAATTAAATTTAGAGGCCGTCGTATAATACTTTCATCTTGTGGAAAGCTGGTGTTTTTTAGGAATAAAAATATCAATGAAAACCAAAATTTATCGTTTTGTACCGTCGAAAAACATGTAAAAAAACTAATTTTAATGCTTTATTTCACGTTTTGATCAATTTTTAACTGGTCAAGCACTTTACCTGTGTCTTTTATATGAAGACGATCTATTTACACAAACATTCGATAATATGCATGCCTTTGTACAAAATTATCACAACAAGAATGTTTCGGGTAGAACGTTTCGCCTATTTATTTCATCAAAAATAACTTTTAATGTCACTTTTAACTCCCTCAAAACACATTTTATTTTTTCACATCCCTGTGACCATTTCTTTTACTTCTTTATACGACTTGTGTACTGGCACCCGCTGCCGCATGTCAATGCGGCAGTGTGCAAGGTAATATGTGGATATAGATGTGTATTGCGTTCTGGTAATGGAAATCTGGACACGGCGATCTTCCATGCGTTTCCACTCTATTTTTCTCTATCGTCATTTACCTCATCCACTGCTTCCATACACGGTTGCCAAGCATAGCTTCCCCATCCATAATTTGCGATCCTTTCTCGGTAACCGCCTGCGATCCTTTTCCCAGCTCCGGCTTGCGCTTCGACGACCGCCTCCCCACTCCGCCCCCGCCGCTATTCCTTTGTCTCGGTCTACAGCCAGGGAACCGACCAAAAGGTTTCCGAATGAAATATGAGAAGCATGAATCGCTTTTGGTACGTAGTCGTTTTGTCTAAACTTGAAACGCGGGTAAATAACACCGTCAAGTCCTTTGAACTGTTTATTATCTTATGCTAGCAGTTCACTTGGAAAGTTATCCCACTGTAGGCCTTGCCTGCTCAGTAACAAAGGTAATTTTCTCTTAATAGTTTATTATTGGAACATCAAGGCAATTCCTTCCTAAGTGAACTATACATCGATTCAAAGGCAAGTCGTCTATGCCCCTTCAAAGGCATGCACATTACAACTCTCGGCGGTAATAATTGGTTTTAATAAGTTTCCGAACGTAAACATATATATGTTATCATAGATATGTTTTCTCTTTTACATCATTATCCCCAGATACTTTTTTAATAAGGAAATATTACATATTCTTGAGGATCAACCAAATTTTTCCATTACTGAATTATTACGTCTTGAATTAATGCATATATTTTAAGGACCTGCAGGTTGTTATAATGTGATGAGCATCCTCAATGCTCTACTACTATCATAGGTTTTATGAAATATAGTGTTTGCCTGTTGCATATTTTGGTTTCACTACACTAGCAAAAAACTTTGAGATGCTATGTAGTTTTTATGTTAGATTTCAATTGGTTTGAATTTCTCTCAAATTTCATTATAAATAATTACTATAAATGTGATCATTTTTATTTATACTTTTTCAGTTTACCATGGAAATATAAAATTCATAATTTTCTTTAGCACTATTTTTCCCTTCAGTTAATTAATAAAAATCATAAATTGATAGCTCTTAATTTCCTCTGATGTTTCGGTAAGCATTTATGACAGATGAAATCTTTAAACGACAATTAAATCCCAGTAGGATACTTTTCACTCTTTCTACTCTACGCCGTCATTTGACTGATTTTTTTTCTTTCCTTTTATCAGGCCTATACTCATTCTCATCTTACTACAGTAGGTACAAATTTATGAGTATAGTATACAATTAATTAATTTTTTACAAATTCATCTAGCATGAAGTCAAAAGTTTTCATTTTCAAATAGCATGATGCCATTTTTTGTTTTACGCTGGAAATCGCTTTCTTCCCATCTTGTATTCCCGCGGGAAAAACGTTTTATTTCCCTTTGACAATGAAGAAGAAATAGCTGAAACGTGGGGCTGATTTCACGATAGGCTGCTCGTAAATGGGATATTATGTCGAAAAGTGGACAGGGAGGTGAAGATGATTCAACAACTAAGGCGGGGAAGGTAGGTAGTCATGACGGAAGAGAGGAGCCGTAGGTACTAATGAGGAAGGAGCTGAGATAACTGTTGAGGCGAACGGAGGGCCAAGCAAAAAGGGAGAGAATTGGGATTTCCTTTATACACTTTAGCCTTTATACCCTTCAAAAGCAGTCATCAGAAAGACACATTCACATTTTTCTTTCAATTGTAGACACGGATATATGTGTTGTAAACCAATACCACCCAAATGAAACAACGAGCTGATTTCTGTTCTGAGGTTCTCGGTCCTGTTGGGAAAACTCAGGGGCCGAACCACGTAAAAGAAGGGCCCTTAACCTCTCCCTTGACCCTTTGTTCGTCGCGTCTCATTTTAAGTTACAATTGGTCGCGCGGCGTCTGTCAGACGCCATTCAGAGTTAATTTGATAAAATTCATAGGATATGACAGACTGTTTTTAATGAATATCATTTATGCACTATATAGATACATGTTATGAGGGGAGTACAGGAAAATTTATAATTATAATTTTGAGCTTTTTATGAATATGAGACGACGCATCATTCTATTGAAAATATTTGAATAAATTATAAATTGAAGCAACACGGTAAACACAAGTAATTGTGTAGCCTCTATCAGATTTCAAATACATGAAAATACTGATATTAAGGTTGGCGACGGGTTATATATATATATATATATATATATGTATATATATATATATATATATATATATATATATATATATATATATATATATATATATATATATATATATATATATATATATATATATATATATATATATATATATATATATATATATATATATATATATATATATATATATATATATATATATATATATATATATATATATATATATATATATATATATATATATATATATATATATACACAAGCTACAAGCTCTCTTTTGAATTTTAAAAGTTTTCGTAGGTGTGGTGGTGATTCTCATATTTAAGTACCATAGGAGACTTTTGAGTGAAATTCCCCATGGTGCAAATTCAGAAAGACGACTAAACTCGTAGTCTTGCAATGTTTTCTAAGTGTTCGTGTCGTGTTCTTTTGGTGTAGATACAATCGATCTTTGAAACTATCATTTTTTTGTCACCTTCAGCCTAATGCCTCGAGCGCCGACATAAATGTGTATATTTTATTTCATTCCGCGGGTATATTAATATTTTTGTTGTGTCGACCAAGTGGATTTGTGATTTTTAACGTCGAAGTATAACAACACTACTCATGTATGTTTTGAATTCAGATGCCGATTTAGAGGTAAAAAATAAGGAAGTAGAAAGTGCCGATTCGTAAAAATGCTGTTGATGCAATGTCTACATTTCGACAAACCCCCAAGTTTGTCCTCGCGCTTTGGATGCTGATCCATTTAAAACGTCTTCATTGTTAAAGGCATTCTTCTATGCATGGCTTGCGTTAGAATGATTATATCTCATAATATCTCGTCGAATTACTTCCATATCCTCAGGTTCCCCATCTAACGAGGCGCCAAAACGAAGCTTATTTGGTCATTTTTGAATAAGGCTTATAGGTAATGTACGAATACGGCACTGTTGCATTCTATAGACTGAATTGTTAATCCGACCATGTTATATAAAGTTTAAATGGATTAGATAACAGCAAATTACTATATTTTTAGATTTGTGATATAACCTTAAAAGAGCACAAGATTTCTTTTGAATAAGAGTTGGCATGGAGGGAGAGACTATCAGACGTCACATTGGAGATTGGGATTTGGCGATGTGGTCCCACTCTTGTACCTTCTTAAAGTGCATAGATAAACAGTGGCTTGGCTGTTATTCCTATGAAAACTTTGAATCATATTCTGGGACGGAAATACGTCATTTACTACGGCGTTCTTCGTTGTTTATAGTTTTTAACGCACCTCCACTGTATATCTGGCTATGGAATCACACGCACTTCCTATAATATACAAAACGCTTCATCAGAAGAGTGATACCTATGACATCAGTGTCACACTGTGTCATAAGCTACACTGGTCTACCAAAGCGCTCCGAACGTATGCCTTTTCTTCCAATGTATGTGTGTATCTGTTTATGACGATTGATGGCGTTTTCCGTTTCCCAATCTCCATTGCTCATCTTCAAGACCACATCTATCTTTGAATCCCTACCACCCAGATCTTCCTCGGTCTTCCGCTTCTCCTTTTTCAAAGAGGGGTCCACAACAGAGCTTGTTTTGATAGACTCTCATTTTCCATTTGTTGGACGTGTCCATACCATTTCAGCTGCTTTTATCTTATTCTTCGATAATATCATGCAGAACGTCCACAGTTTTTCTTCTACCAATGCTACTGACATAACTCCGTTCTGATATTTCTGCATTTCTTCACCAAAAATCTATCTCGGCAGTTTTGAGAGTTCATTTAGATTTTCCTCAAATGGCCAGACTTCATTACTATAATATGCTGATATTGGCTGAAAAATGGCTATGTATATGCCCTTATAGTTTTATTGAGATTTTCTGTCCCTATGAATTCTGTTAAGAGATGATGTGGTTGACCTACCCTGGGTGTAGCATTCTTGGATTGCTTTGTCTAGTGTTGCCTCTCGTGATCTTTTCTTACCTTCACTACTTATATTATTGACACCTTTTTAATTGCCGTCCCGTTACAAGAACGAGGTTCTGCTTTGTTTCATCAGTATACACGAGATTTGTCTTTATCTTATTAACCTCTAGCCCGCATGTATGATATCCCTCGATTATCTTGCGTTTTAATCAATCGCTAACGTCTAAGTGATTAGTAATAACAGCAAATATCACGCATGGCTCTCATACTGCATACAAAATCGAATTCAACACACCTCAGGAGGTCATTTGCAAGATATTTCATCATGCAAACATACATATCTGCAACTTTAGGATAGAAATAACGGCAGCTATTTTGGTGCAGAATGTTAAATACCTTGCCTATAACAACTTACGTACAAGATGTTGCACTGAATAATACGAGTATTATATTGTGTGCATGCCTATGGGGCGCCTATAAGTAGGTATTTGCGAATCATCATCATTGGTCGTTCAATCCTTAGATTGGTTGACTGCAGCCCTCCACCCTTCCCTATCTAATGCTAGGTCCCTTGCCTTCTGGTATCTTTTCCTATGTACTGTCTTCTTTATTTGGTCCATAAACTTAATCCTGAGTCTTCCTCCGGGGACTCTTCCCTCCATTTTACCTTCAATTTTGTTCTTCACAAGCCCATTGTGTCCAAACTTCCTGGTTCTTCTTTTCTCTGTGATGTTCCATATGGTCCTTTCCTCTTCTACTCTTCTGTACACTCCATCATTTCTTATTTTGTCGGTCCATTTTATCTTCAGCATCCTCCTCAAATTTGCGAGTGCAAAAGATCAAAAGTGGTCAAAGTTTTTTAGACCTACCATTTCGTTTGGGTTCTCACATTCGAGTTTGAGTGTGTTTCTTACAAGTATGCAGAGCAAGTCTCATTCACTCGATAATTATTTCACCTACCCCATTTACTTTTCAAATGTAACTATGTATATCTGAGAAAATAACATTATTTTATTTTTTTAAACCCTTGTTTTCATTACATTATGCTCCATGAGATTGCTATTAGCAGCTTAATTAGCAAAACCAACATTAATTTTCAAATATCTATTTCAGTATTCGTACAAAAAAGTCCACTTTGTGAAAAAAGGATGCACTTAGTTAGAGAAGAGAGCTCGTACCATTCCACAATTATGCAGAGTTATTTGGGGTTAGTAAAATTAAATTCTCATCGGAAATTGACAAAGGTATAAAAGCCCAGAGACCACGGAAAATGTGAGTTGAAATTCAACACACTGGTGCAGGGAGAGAGTTATGGAGGATGGGAGGGAGCCGATAATGAGAAGAATAGAGGTGGAGCAGAGAGTGAATGTTGGAGAGACTTAAAGTGAGAGGGATGGGGTAAATGGTTTTGGGGTTTGGCGGTGGTCAGTGCGCCGAAGGCCCAAGGAATGTCTCGTTGAGGTTGGAAGAGGAACCAGCGGAATTCGTGGCCGGACACGGGGCAAGAGTGTGAGTTTGGGTCCGGCATGTGCAGTCAGCAAGTATATCTCCCTCGAATGATTACGGTGGGATCTGGAAAAGAGATTTCCAGCCAGGACTTCAGCTTCAGAATGAAGGCAGCTGGCGGGGCTTTCTAACGAGGTGCGGACAAAACACTAGTGAGCAGTCGTGGTGAGAGAAATAGAGGTAGTGGTGTAATGTTTGCAAAACTCATGCCACGACATATATTGTGTGTAAGTTAAATTTCCCGAGTGGGACGTCGTTTCTTCGTCATATGATATCCAGAGCTCATCCAATTTATCAATAAAAAAATTTAATATTCATACTGATTCATACATAATTTATACTTGAAAAGCAGAAATAAAATGGCCGAAAGCTTAGTAAATGGCTCAAATAACAACGGCCTTATCAGTATTTATTTGTAATCTCGCACGATGCTTGATAATCGTTTAGGTGTATCATTTATGACTCGTGATGCACAAGGAAGTGATCTATAAATGTCCATTTCCCTGAAAACAACAAGATAATTTAGTTTAAGAAGCAAAAAACATAAGAAAGGACTTAAATATTTACGTTAAACCAGTTCTGCATTATTAATGCAGCACTTCCCGTAACGTAATATCAAACGTAATCGAACGTAAACGAATAATTTTTAGCATTCATTATTGCATTGCAATAGTATTTGCATATGTATTAGAACTAAAACTAATAATAGACTCCATCCAAAAAAGGATGCAAATGCAAAAAAGGATGATCGTGCTTATAATTTTTATTTAATACAAATTATTAATTTAAGTATTTAATAATGCAAATTATGTTAATGCCTTTTCAGAAGCTTTTTCCCAAATAATAGAACTGCTTCCCAAGGCAACAATAATTAGTTTAAGGTAATTAATATACACGAAATCTACGACTCATACGACTGATTTGACTACAATACTACATTTCTGTATTCTCTTAGGGACAAAAACTCTCTCTCATTGGATGTGGGGCTGCATATGTATTGTAGATCATATTTCTAAAAGAGAAAGAATTGGATTCATCGGAAAAAGTAAATTTTCGCTGATTTTTTCTGGCGGTGCATATAGTGATAGTCTGGTCAGACGATACCAACGCATTTGTAGAGAGAGCTATTGTAAACCATCAATGGTGAAATGAGATTAAATATTTACGCTTTACGTTGTAATGTCCAAAGCCCGAGGAATCTATTATTGAAAGCATACATATCTCATAAAATATGAAAAGGCAAACAAGCTACCCGGATTCATAAGTCTCTTTTTGAAGTAAAACTATATACTTTGAGAATAAAACTGTAATATGTGTGGCTAACAATGCGGAGATATCATACTCGAAGGCGACGGAGTAAGGTCCTCGCCGGCTAATCCGAGGGTCGTCGATCCGAGTCCCGCGTTGGAGAATTGTACACCGCTCAAGACATAAGCGTTTGTTATCGTCTATTGCAATTTCCATTCGATCCTGACGCACCCAAAGTAAGAAGCTAATTTTATCGTTTTCCGGGAAGTGTAAATAAATATAGTCAGTAAAATTTTAGCAGAAAAAGATATAAACTTAATTTTAAAATTAATAATTCCATTTTATTTTTCTAAACCCATTTAGTTTCGGCGAAATCTACTATTATTAAATACATTCTGCACTTCTATTTTCGGTTTTTATTCACAATATATATGCTTATTATTCATTACAACATCTTTTATGTAAGTTCCTTTAGACGAGCTGTATAATATTCTGCACAAAAAGAGCTACCATTATTTCAATCCTAAAGTTGCAGATATGTATGCTTCCATTTACGTTTTTTTATGAATAGATTTGCGTGAAGCTTGCACATGTACATACTTGTAATATGTTTAGACATGTGTGAAAGCAGTTGAATGTTACCGAATAGGTTTATTGATAATTTGTTTTATTTCAACAAATAGTGTAATGGATCTCGACATATATTACATAAATAAATCGATTACATAAGAGGCATATCCAAAAGTAAGTGTACTAGGGTTCTTACAGGCAGAGGAAATTTTTTTTTGCTATGTTGGTGTCACTGCCGTGTAGGTTAGCTCCTCCTCTTCCAACGAAACCACGCGGGTGTCAGTACGTTCAGAACTGTCGACGTGGCATCATCTTGCGTAAACAATGTCATTGCTTCCTTCCGCCAGGTGCAAAATTCGAAGCGTCATCCGCTATCTCGTTGTGAAGGGAATATCGCCGTCCGAAGTTTTTAAGGAGATTAAAACGGTATATATAGTGAAGGAGTTATGAATCGTACGAGTGTGTTTAAATGATGTCGTAAATTTAAAACGGCCGTACTGACGTTCAGCACCTCATCACCCTGAGCGAAAACATTCAAAACCAAAATTTCAGCCAAAAAATCATAGTATCCGTGTTTTGGGACCACAAAGGCATCATTTTGATCAACGTTTTACCTCAGGGTGAAACCATAAATGCTGCTCGGTATTTTGAGACCCTAAAAATATTGCGGAGGGAGATTCAAAACAAAATGAGGGAAATTCTGCAGAAGGGAGTTTGCCTACTGCACGGCAACGCCAGGCCACACACGGCCAACGTCACGAAGGAACTTGTCGACTCGTTTGGATGGGATATTTTGAACCACCTCCGCATTCCCCCGTCCTGGCGCCGTCATATTATCATCTCTTTACCTCCTTGAAGATGCACATGGGTGGAAAAAGACTTATAACCGACAAGAAAGTGAAAGAGGAGGTGAATAAGTGGATGAAAGAGGTGGCGGGAGAGTTCTACGACCAAGGCATAAACAAATTGATCTCTCGTCACGCTACGCGCATCGAGTGGGATGGTGACTACGTGGAAAAATAGTTCACTCATATACTGATGTAATCCTGTAAAAATGTTTTTAAATAAATTTTTTGTAGCCAACAAAAATTTAGTACGCTTACTTTCTGGATATGCCTCGTATTTGCTCCTAAACGCAAAATAATATGTTTGATATCATTTTAATAGTTACAAGCAATTATCAAGGAATACTGACAAAATGATAAAGAAGTATTTACATTAGGTTTTCGCTTCAATTTTGAATCCTCGCCGTAAAACCAAGCCTCAACAATGCTTTTATTATGGAATGCGTAACTCTTGCATCATTATTATCCCTACATGGTTGGGAATCTCTATCGAATACACAAGTGTACTAAGTGGTCCGGGATTTTTTTTTTCGAATTATTTGATGAGTTATTAAAATGTGCACTCAATGAATCGTAATCATCGCTCCAGCAATCACGAACACTCAAGGTGTTCTTTGGCAGGAAAAAGTACCTCCTTTTGCCATACTTGTAGAGGAGGATTCTCGGCGAGAGGAGGGAATCTCGCGAATGTGGTGAGGACTACATTTGGTGGTTAGATGCCAAGGCGTAGGGGCGAAGGTGACCCGAGGCGGTGGCAGCGGCAATTCCAGCGCCGGCCCACTTCCCCGCTATCCCCTCGGGCGAATCTCTGAACCGACCCACTCACCCTCCCTCTGAAAACGACTCAATCGGGACTCCCTTGCCTTCTCTTGGCTTTTCCCGCTCAGCAGCGACGCTCACTCCTTCGCCGGAGAGTCAAGGACGGAGCTCCGGAATGCAAATGACCCTCGACACGGCGGTCTTGTTTCGGTTCCCAATGCCGCAGGCGGTCACTTTTCGCCCGCCCTATTCCACGGGGGACGCCGCGGCGCGTCGGTCCTCCCTCATCACATTATCCAGAGGAATTTAATTGCGGCCCGACGTTTTCTCTTTGCATTCCGTCCGAAGAGCCATGTAGTCCTTATTTTTCAATTGTTTAAATCTGGAACGTGTTCCTAAGTTGAGACATTTAAATGTCTTTTCCATTTAAAGTCGAAAAAAAATGTTATGACTTGCGAATAGAAATACTTGAATTTTAATATGAATATTCTCGCAGAATAAGTTTTATTCGGGATTTTCTCAGTCTTGAACATTTATTTACATAATGTTTCACTTCTTTTATTCTGAGCGTTGAGTTGAAAGTTGAGATAACTGTGACCGCTGAGTTAAAAATGAGCAACACGCAGAAAATCAAAAAAATTATGTTTTAGAAGCAGAGCATTTAAAATTAGATACCCACTCCTATTTTTGGAAAAGAAAGGTAAATTAATTGTGGTGGTAAATTTAAAAAGTGGTTTATAACAACTTAAAGTAGTGGTATTTAAAAGTAAATGGAAATCTTTTGAAGCTCATTTTAATGAGATATTGTGCGTGTTTTTTAAAACAAAATTCAAACCATATCCTTTACTTCAATTATTTATGCATTATATATTTTTAAAAGGAATTATTGTATGATATTTTAGCGTACCGTTTGGATCTATAGCAATTTTTTTGCATTCTTTGGCATGAACATTTATGTAGTATACAGCTAAACTTTGATACTTATCAAGACACAACCACACTATAATTCGAACTACAACCACAAAAGTTCAGCAAAATAAAGTCTGTTGATGTATACATCAAAGTTAATTCAATCAAGGCGTAGTTAGTTATCAAAACTTTCGCTGTTCTATCAGAGTCTTTTGCTCTCATATCTACAATTTTATATGTGTAAGTCGTGGTTGGTTTTAACAGACCCATAAAAAAATTTTCTTGCCCTTTATAAATAAATTAAAATGTTTTTCTCAAAACAATATGACGGTTATAGCGGTGGTGGCGAATGAAGTCCTTGTTGGTAGCGTTTTTCACGGGTTCCAACATCGCCAAGATATAATTTCCACCTTCTAAGGCATTGTTGCGTGCGATTGCTCATAAGTTAAACAGATAATGATTGGCGTTAGATGTAACCTGTACTGGCATTATTGCTTTTCAAAATTAGTAAACCTACGTAAAAGAAGATAATCTGTATATGATTTGATAAAATATAGCTAACGTAGAATTAACATCATTTGAGGATCTAATTTGTGGTCCAATAGTGATCTGAACCCAGTGGTCAATATTTATTTTTCATTAGCAGTGTTCCGATCTCATCATCTCGGTCAATTTTCGATTTAACTGTACAATACAATAATAGGATAATATAATTGGGATTAAAACATGGGCCAGAACCAGAAGTACGATTTTCTCCGTTGAAAAATGCTAATATGAATACTCATTGTGAGGGAACTAAGGATACACTATACGAAGGATTATGCTAAAATTCAATGGACTGCATGAGTGTGAATTTTTAAATGTCTCTATCCACTAATTGATTTATAATTACAATTATAAATATATATTTTGGCTATAATTTATTTTGGTGACATTATGAACATTCAGCATTCATGCGTTAATAATATATTTGGTTAGGTACCTGAATTATTCATAACTTGCTATATTTCATAACTTATATCATTTGGTCGTGAGGTACTCATGGTGCTCCCTCCTCCTTCCACACAGGCTCTCAACTTCCCTTAAACAGCGTTGGCCTGCAAGGCAGAGAGCAGCGCGCAGCGGACGCCGGGCCCTGGCCCAGGGCCCCCGGCTGGCCGCCGGCTTCAGAGTGGCCTCGGCCGCACCACCTTCCGTCACCGCCGCCATGGAGGCGGGCGACGACGAGGAAAACGGCAGCGGCGAGGGTGCCGCATAGAGCGACCCGCAGGGGCGGCCCCTGAGGCCCCGGGGGCGAGGAGGCCATGGCCCGGGGCCCCGCCCCGCAACCACCCGATCCCGGAATCGAAAGAAGTAGGCCCCGGGCCCCCCGCCGGTCCCCCCGCCCCTCCAAGAACCCGAAACCCATACTGCCCCTGGTGTTCCTCCTCGTGCTTGCTGCCCCTGCGAGGTCCGACTGCCCCCCGGTTTGTGAGTGCAAGTGGAAGAGCGGTAAGGAATCCGTGTCCTGCGTGGGAGGTGCGTTGACTGTTGTCCCGACGGCTCTGGACGCGGGCACCCAGGTGCTAGACCTGACTGGGAACTCATTGACGGCCCTCCCCAAAGACGCTTTCATCTCCGTGGGGCTGGCCAACCTGCAGAGAATCTCCCTGGCCAAGTGCGGCCTCAGGAGGCTAGATCGCAATACGTTCAGGGCGCTATCCAACCTAGTCGAATTGGACCTGTCGGGTAACGCCTTACCGGCCGTTCCCTCCTTGGCCCTCGCCGCTGTTCCCGAGCTCCGAGAGCTACGACTGGGCGGGAATCCCATTAGGCGCTTGCCAGACAATGCGTTTTCTGCGGTGACTCGACTCGTCAGGCTGGATTTAGGTAGCTGTGCTCTGGCCTCCGTATCGGAAGGGGCATTTTCCGGACTGGCGGCTCTGCAATTCTTGAGACTGGACGGAAATAGACTGACCGCCGTGAGGCCGGCGGCGGTTTTGGGGCCGCTGACTGCTCTCCAAGGGGTGGCCCTAACAAACAATCCCTGGGACTGTAGCTGTGCCCTGAGACCCCTAAGAGGATGGATGTTGGAGAAGAATGTACCAGCTCTGGAGGAACCACCAACTTGCTTCTCTCCTCCAAGGCTGGAAGGGCGACCCTGGGACAAACTGGGCATGGACGAACTAGCGTGCACCCCAGGAGTCTCTGCCACTCCACCGGCAACAACGGGTGTAGAGGGTACGAATGTAACCTTAACTTGTACAGTGGAAGGAGAGCCTCAGCCGTCTGTCCGGTGGTTCTGGCGGCACAAGGAGGTGTCCAACCAATCCTCCCCTTCAGTCGCTTCCCTCACCCCTCCACGGAAGCTCTACCTCCTAGACACCGGGCCCAACAACTCGAGCACATTGACGATATCTACCGCGGACACTGTCGACGCTGGCGTCTACGTGTGCGTGGCGGAAAACAAAGCCGGGAAGGCTGAGGCAAACGTCACGTTGGCAATAACCCGCAAGCTGCCTGACGCCGCCTCCGCTTTGGCTGGCAGGGTCCTGGTGGCCGGTATAATTGTCGCAGCCTTATCAGCTTTGGCCGCTTGCATGGTTTTGTTCTGCGTTTGCAGCGTTAGGAGACGCAGGAGGTTAATGTACGGGAGCAGAGAGGGTGTGATGGGAGGAAACGGGGCCAGGCGACGGGATGACAGCTACGAGAAGATCGAGATGAATCACAAAGGCCCCGGACTCAACCACACGGGCGGAAGGAATAACCCAGGGCCCGGAGGCGATCGCGGACCCGGAGCGGGAGGCGTAGGAAACGGTTCCGGGGCTTCCGGCGGGGCGGCTGCCATGACGACGTCCGGAATCAAGAGGAGGGGCGATTACAGGGGCGTGCCGTGCACGGACTCTGACGTGGCCGAGACTCCGGTCAGCGTGGTGGGGGGCGCGAGTGTGATAGGGGGCGGGAGCATCGGTCCGGAGGGGCCCGAGGGAGGCGGTCCGAGGGGGGGTAGGCCCTGGGGGGCCACTGGGGCGAGGGACGGCGTGGGCAGTGACTCTGGGGCAAACGGAGACTCGGAGAGCGCTTGCCAGAATGAAAGCGAAGGCAGCGAGGTGAGGAGTAGTGTGGTATCGGAGCCGGAGGTGCGACCGCAGAGGCTAGGTCCCTACGGAGGAGAGCTGAGGTGAGATCCCTTGCAACCTGCATGCGTCCAATGAAACCCTGGGTCTTGGTGCTAATCCAATTTTGCTGCGTTCGGCGTGTCACCTGCTTGATTACCAATCTTCTTCTCTAAATTCCTGTGAAATCATTTTTATTGACATGAATGAGGGAGAGTAATAGTAAGGGCGATAATTACTGCTGAAAGTCGGTTGGTAATTAAGTATTTCTTTGAACTTCCCATTCAAAATAAAAAGAATCTCTTGAAATTTTAATTTTTAAATAAACTATACTCTAAAAAAATTTTAATTTTTCTAAGCATTTGTTATTAATGGCAATTGATACTGTCAGCAACATATATTATTTGTATTAATAAATTTGATAGATATTTTAAAGATGATACATGATGCAATCGAAAAACATTAGTAAAAGTTTTAGACATTTACGTCATGGTTAATTGTGAGATAAAGTTGTATTGAGGAATCTCACGGAAGCCTAATCACCAAGTGTGTGTGGTTAACCTTGTCCATGGACACTTTCTTCCCTTCATGAGATGAGTTCCCTTCATGAGATGTTGTATCTCGTAAGAGATTCCGCGCAGGAAAACCAATCTTCTATTAACCTTTACTCACCGTGGTGTTTTTCAAGATATGAAATAACACAGAGATCATTCAATGTTTCTGGAATATTTCAAGACTTCTTAGCTAAACTTTGCCCACATAACCACGCAATGGTAATGTATTCATTTAAGTCATCTCATTGTAAATAAATCCGTGCGGCTAAAGAATCGCTTTCATGGAGTGAAAAATTCAAATTTTGGCGTTGAGTAAGTACATGGTTTAACACTCATTAATGTATTCCTCTTCTTCTGTGGTGATAAACAGGAATATGCCTTTAACTAGTTCCTATCATTTGTAATATTAACTTAAATACAAACGATGTCCCTTGCAATAGAGAGGATTTTTCTCAGAGTCGGCACCACAACCCTGTCAATATTGCTTAAAAGCATTTCGTCAAATGCTTCCTATCCAACGCCGGATAAACTTTCACTATAGTGGTAAACGTGTAAGCATTGAAATCATCGTTTGAAAATGTAAGTTTCAATTTATCATTTCTATTTTTGAACAAAACTTGTCATAATTCTGATTAATACATTTTAAATAGCTTTTCATGGGATAATTTTCAAGTTTTAAATGTTACTCAAATAGACGCGTGCAATTTCAGTTGGCTCGGATGAGTGTAAAAGTGAGTCCTCTTCGTTGATCTATTGTTTCCTTGGATTCTGGTGTGTCTTGTTTGTGTCTGAGTGCGCTTTGCTCGTTGGAAATACAGATAAAAGAGTAAATTGTCAATATTTGCATGGATTACGAGACTCTGCATGAAAAATGAATCCCCAGGTTAAAATGCTGAATTAGGAAGCACGCAAAATAAAAATTTGATTTTTCTTAAAAAGTGTGCTTAAGTGTTTTGGCATTTAGTTGGATATTTGCGCTTAACTAATATATTTCGACGTAACCATTGCATGATTTAGCTTATTTAAAACATCGAATCATAGAAAATTTGACTCTCCCGATGAACTCTTAGGCCCAATGAAATATTTAATTTTCCAAATGAAGTGTTTTCAAGCAATTTTAAATACATATTGATGGAATGTGACGTCAATAAAGCTATATAAGATTATGATAAGAGAGAAGCTAATGAGATCTACTTTTAGGTTAAAAAATGAGAAAGAATGGCTCTATATTTGTGTATCTTTAAAGTTATAAGATATTTATATCCTATATTGCCGTATTGGTTGGTTCTTCAAATATGTTTCAACTTATTCATTTAAATTTCTACTATTATTAAATCTTCTTTAATCAATAAAAGGTTAAATGAAAGCTACATTAAGAGTTAAATTATTTTCCATTTCGACCAGATACTTTTAACTAGAAAATAGGATAATAGAAGAGTAAAATAGGATATAATAGTATTAGTGAACATGATCTAGTTTTTTTTATTCCATAATAATATTTCTAGTGTTCTAAGATAAGAGTAGTATTTTTGACTCGTATACAGTAGTCATATTTTCCCGCAATGGGTTTATCAGTGGAACGAAGCTTTTACATCTGAATTTTCAAGTTTTGTTTTCCAGTAAAGGCAAAGAATTCAAAGTTTTTATTTTTATATATTAGAGGAAAAGGGCTTACTACTGACTGGTGGATTAACAGAAATAACCTATTTAGACGATACGTTAAGCATTCGCAAGGCTAGTTATCAGTTTTTTATCAGAAAACTTACTTCTTTAAAATAACTCACTCAAGTGAATATAAAAGTCTCTATTTATGCTTGTTATTACTAGATTTCTCAGAGTTTACATTTACTTCTAAAGAATAGTTAGCTTTGACTTAAACAGTTCTATAAGTTACCAATTAGTTAATTAATATGTATGGTTGTCATAATAAATAGGGTAATAATATGTTGAAGATGAGGTAATAATGCTCTTATGAATAATATGAAGGAAATAATTTATTTATTTGGAGATTTGGTTGTTTATCTATAATCCATTAGCATTGACTTCCTTTTACGATGCGCATTTTTCCTCGTTCTCTATTTTTTAGTCCTCACTAATGTGGTTCCTTTTCATGGGGAAAATGTGATTCATAGTGAAAATTTATCTATTATATCTTTGTCCGTTTGACTGCTTTAAAGGAGATGAAAAAACGATTTTGGATACCTCGGAGGTGAAAAATAGAATATGAAATGCTCACATTATCCAAGCAATCAGATATAATATGTTAATTGGCTCTGAATAATGTCTTTCCACTTAACCAATTACGCCTATATTAGTAGAGTCCTCGGTCTATTTATTAATACTGCTTAAAAACAATTAACGCTTGACCTTCCTTCGCCAGGTAAGATTCTCCCGTAGATCAGTGAGAATAGCCTCATAATGCAAGTCTTGAAAATCAGCTGTAGATAATATAACCAAATATTCATAACTGAGAGGTTGAGAGTTATGGAATAAACCTGTTCCGAGAGAATGTTAAATATTCCTAGTTACTTAAGCATTCGTTATTTCGCCGTGGCATATCAGCAGTTGCTACATCAATTACATATTATTCCATACTTATTTTATGCATGTGCGTTTTATGCATTCAGCAAGAGCTAATAATTGCGACTGCGCAATGAACACTTTTTAAATCGCATATTTTGCATGCAATAGAAATTTCTGATGCCAGGGTTTGAAAATATGGGTAGCATCGTGGCAATGGATGGGTTGACGATATGACGGTTCGAATTTAAATTAAGCAAATTAAGCTTAAACATTGGCCGCATTTCACCTCTGTTCTGAGGGGGCAAACAAGGTATTTCTGAGAAAAAAATGATTGAAAACACTTCAACCGAAGACATTTTTATCAAAACTTTAACGATGTCTTAATATCGTGAAGAAAGTACTCTAATGGTTTTAGTCACCGCGAAATGCCTCCATGCATAATTATCATGTTCTCTAGCGGTCGCGTGATTTATGATATTGTCATTGTACCCCTCCATCGATGAACATTATCAAATTAATGATAAAACTTTTTTTCAACCATTTGTGAAAATCTCACTAAACATATTTGTCTCATTATTAAATCGAAATAGAAACATAACGTTTCGCAAAATTATCGATACACCAAAAATAATCGTTTCATAAACTTTGTTTCTTGATATCCTTCTTTGGAATAAACAATGGTTTATTTTTCCCGGCCTACAGGGACGAGGTGAAATTTGTCACTGGCTCCAAACCCCACGGCCAACGACCCCATGGAGACTTCGAGCCGCTGAACACAAGTAGCAGCGGAAGCAGTAGTGCGACCGCCAGTTCGAGATACTGCGGAGCAGCCGCCGAGGGTCAAGCGGCTACTGACCACGGCGACCCACTACCGCACCACTCCTCGGCCTTTCACGCCGTCTCAGAAAAGGGCCATCATCCGGTAATCGCGAATAGACAACCACTCCAAGACATCCCCTTGGAAGGAAAGGCCCATAAGCAATACTCCGCTCCACCCCAGAGGATACCGAACAACATAGGCACCGAGGCTGCCACGGCACTTTCTCCAGCGACGGACGAGGAGGGCAAGAAGAACTTCCCCGACCTCCTTGAGATAAACCCTTACACCTTGGGTGCTTCGATGCCCTCCACGACAATGGCCTACTCGACGGACCCCTCGAGCTTCTTCTGCACGCTACCGAGGAGAAAGTACGATCGGGGTCACGTGAGGTACAGAAGCGGGGGCGGGGGTTGTTCGGACAGCCAGTCGCCTCTTCTCCCGGACGGAAGGTACGGCAGCAGCGAGGGGAGCAGTAATACTTCGACCAGGCGTTCTTCTGCCGGCGGGGACAGCGGCGTCATCGGCCCAATGGGCAAATCCCGGCTCCTCGGCCTGAGCAATCCGTGCGGTCAGCACTCCTCGACCAACTCACTCAACTTGGCCGGGGAGGCGGGGTACAACTTCGGCGGGGGCGGGCACGGCGGTGGTGGGGTCGGAGGCGGAGGAAGCAGGATCCAGGGAGCCGCGGGATTCCGCTACCACAGAAACCCGAGCCTGCCCACGTCGCCGGTGTTGGACCCCTTGTGCGGGGGCAACCCTTTCTCCGGGGGCTGCCCCGGCGGGAGGTCACAGAAGACGCCCACAACAGGCAACCCATCCCCGACTCCCCCGGGATCGGCCGCCGCTGCGGCGGCTGCCGCGGCGGCTCAGGCGGCGGCCACGACGTACGACTATCACGCGGCACAACTCGAGAGGTTCCTGGAGGAATACCGGAGCCTGCAGGAACAACTCTGCAGGATGAAGGAGACGTGCGAGTCTCTGAGGGTGGAGCAGGAGGACTTCGCCTCCGGGGGGCGGACCGGGGGCAGCGGCGGAAGCAACCCGATGAGCCCCACCTCCTCGGGGGCCACGGACGACAGCCTGGCCGCCACTAGGTCCATCCTGAAGAAGCGGGCCGCGGCCGTTGCGGCGTCCGTGGCCGGAGGATTGGTGGGGTCGACTCCGCCTTCGTCCTCGTCGCCGATGAGCGCTCCATCTCCCGGTGGAATATCCACCCTCCCGACTGGGCCTTCCTTCGGCATGGACTCCTACGTGACGACGCCTCCACATACGACGGCAGTGGGATCGGCGCCGCCCCCGACGAACACTGCTGCCCCCGGCATGCCGGCACCGCCTCCTTACTGGCCGGTCATGCCCAATCGGAACGCCCCTCCGCACGGGAGGAGGTTCAACAGCGGAGCGACTAGTGGGACGGTCGGGTCGTCGGAATATTACCAGAGCTGAGTAGGGCTGAGGCAGGATTGCTTCTACGACGAGAGAACTTCTCAAAACATAACCCGAGCGCCAAGGACGTATTCTTGTGTATGATAGCTAAACTCACTTTGTATTTATAGACAAGGGTGAAAAAATTATGTGGTTTTTATCGCGAACGATTTATAAACAAAGAGTTCTGACTGCATGGGTGCTTGAGAACGTTCTTGGACAGCATACGAAAATCCTGCCGAATGGCTGGATGTTGAAAGCGTGAGAATGTTACTTAGTTAAAGACAATCTTCGTGAGTTTGGGAAAAAGAAACGAACTGAAAATCAATTAATAACTATAATAAAGTTGTTTTTTATTGAAATAGAAAATACCCAATGTGAAGAAAAAGGAGGTAATAAATATGCCCTGAGATGTCTTTCTTTTTGGAGCAATTCGGTCCTCACACACGAAACCGTAAGCAAAATAAACACATACGATAATTGCTATAGGCCAATGTGTTCGCGTAATGAAGAGAAATATGTCTTTATCTCTCTACCAGTATTTTCCTCTCATGATATGCTCAGCGTCAATTTTGCGTTTGATTGAAATTTCCCCATTCCTAAAACTGCCAGTGCATTGAATCTTCCCAAGTCCTTTCAAGCAATGCATGTGACTTGCATAACAAGCAACAATGTCAACTTTGCATCAATCTTTAGTTTCCCAGAAAGGGACATTTTCACTACGCTCTATCTGTGTCTGCCCGAATATTTGCGCAAAGAGTATTCAAAAATTTCATTAAATATATGGTAAAGTTTACAAATGTAAATCGTGGAAATACTTACGTTCGTTGTTGCTGTTGTTATGTTTGTATTATGTGCGGGAGGTCGCCTCTGTTAGGCGACCGACATCTTAGGAGAAAATTTTAAAAAGCCAGCTATGGTTTTGAAGATCTGAAAATGTAGACCAAACAACGATGTTGCATAATAAAACGTTGAGTTGTTCACCTAAAAAAAATACAGACAGATATTAAACCTCGTTTGGTGTTTACATTCCATTAAAAGTTTAATCGACCAGGAACGATGACGGTGACTAATAGAGAAAGAGAATGTTATAAATATGCATATTTATATAAACACACATTTATATATACACACATAAATGATATGACGGTTTATTTATTTGCATATTAAAAGCTGTGTGAAAAGTGGAAAAGTGTTTGCCTTAGAGCAAGTGATTGATAATATATGAGAACTGGTTGGATCCTGTCGTCATTTCCATGAATCCTAAAGAAATACCTCCCTGTTTGAAAATAATATGATGTGAATGGTTAATACGAAAGATTGATATGTGGAAGAAAGAAAAATCAAAATAAAAGATGTTTCTTCCAGACTTTGTTAAAATATTCTGTCTTTTCTATTTTTTCGAAAGTGCCTATCATTGTTCTACTGCTGTTTTTTCGGATACCTACGGGTACGGAACTCTTTTACATTCACTTCTCTCATTTGATATAATATGGAATGATGTGCATAAAGTCTTGGCTTCCATTTTTTTCTTCCATAAATACAAATAATCTAATATCATGGAAGAGGTTAATCACAATGCATGTTGTTTTTTCATGAATTTCTGCATGCGTTGAAAATCATAGAGATTTTTCCTGCATGTTTGTTTATGGTAAATTTAAGGAGAAATTACTTTGTCAGGAGCAGGTTGGAATGTGAATTAATGGAATGGCAACTTACGAAACGTCGTTGTCATTGGATGTTGCATTAGGGCTCTTTGAAAAATCTACGATCTCCGTTTCTAGTATAATGATATGAATGTAATTAATACCTATCTCCATTGTTTGCATAGAACAATTTGAAAGTCGTTGACATAAATGGGAGTGACGATGAATTAAGTGATTCTGACAAACAAAATTGTGGAACATGGTTGTCATTGGATGTTACTGTGGGGCTCTTGAAAAATTATCTCTGGAACAACTGTTGAAATTCTACTTATAGGTCAACATTTCCATCAGCACTTATATGTCCTCCACTAAATGCTTGCAAATAAAACTGATAAAACTGGCCAAACCAAGTAAAAAGCAACAGTTAGAATAATGACATTAAAGTCAATTATAAATCTTAGTACACACTGAATATTTCTATTTATAATAAAAAATTTCGAATCACTTGAAACAGCCAAAGGATTGGCCAGGAATAATTTCTAAAGTGGTTATTAATACATATAGTAAATTATAAAAGTCGGAAAATAATGGTTAAATTCGTCAAAAAATTCTATTAGTGCGCTACAAATACTATTTTTCCATGAAAAAATCATCATTTAGAGAAGCAATGGAGAGAGTAAAAAAAACTCCAAGAAGACACGGCGAGAAGAAAAAGTCTGAAGTCGAAGGCAGTAAAGCAAAAGGGAAGAGTCGTTCTGGGACCTAGAAGTGAGGGAACTTCTGTGCAGTTTAAGGTGCTGAAACGGTCGTAAAAGGAGGTGGGGAGAAGAATCAGGAGAATGAGAAAGGTAGGCATAAAAAAGAGAACGAAAAGGAGTTTTGGAAGTACTAGAGAGTCGATGAAGGGGAAAATTCCGATGTGAGCATAGGAAGGAGAGTGGATGTTGGAGGGGTTGAAATGAGGTGGGAGGAAGGATCGGGGAAAAGATGAGGTGTAGGAATGGATTGGGCCGGAGGAGGTAACAAGAGGTAAGGACGGGTTGCAGGACGGATAAAGGGTGGTATTGTGCACTAACGCCACAGTCATTACGTATGAATCTTTTCAATACAGATTGTTGCCTTCGTTCTCCTTCGTCATTAGCATAGTCTTAAGGACGGTATCAGTATACTCTTATCAAAAATAACCCAGGGGTCAGATTTAAACCTCCCATCCGACGAAAGAAGTTGTGTGCATGAATTACTATCCACAAAACACCCAAGTAAGTATCGATACGCATCTGAACAATCTTCCCTACAGCCGAAATTCGAACCAAGCCGTTACACAATTGTAAGACAGTACTCAAGCCCTTTCACAAACTCGAACCAATTCACCGTTCCTATTCTTTGAATACGGCATATGATGATATAATTTCATTTACATCATATAATGATATAAGTTCAATTTCCACTACTAGATTTATTCAATTGCTAGCTTTGCTCTAGATAGAGAGAGGAGTCTGGTTCCATATTCTAATAGCGTATCGCACAGGGGATCCCAAGCACTCTTTTGCTGGTTAAGTTTTCCCATTCATCCTCCTCTTAACATTATTTTTTTATACGGAGCCGCTTCTTCCGTCCCTTTTGCCTCTCCATGCCTCGACCTCTATTTTCCGCGGGCACACAAAACCCATTCATTTCCAAAGTTGCCTCTTTCTTCCGCTGTAGTCTTGAGCACCCGCAGCTGTAGCGAACACGCGCGTCGCACCAATAAAATTGGAGCCACCTCCCAGCCATCAACAACCCCAAGCGTCCACTTTTATCCGACAAATTCTCAGCACTTCAGCCATCCAACTCTCTTTCTCTTTCCACTTTACTGAGATACATCGGTTGGCCTTGAGGGCGGAGTCGACGGAACTCAAAACACGGCGCCGGAAGCCAAATGCATTGATATTGTCATACTTCTGTTTCTCGGAGACGTGATTCCCAGCTAGGGCTCTCTCTCTCTCTCAAAGCGAATGCTTCCCCGGCTTACTTCTTCTATAGTTGTCAATCCATTACGATTGTTTTGCGATAGCCCTTCACCTCTCTATCTTCTGCCACCCCCTTCATATTTCTAAAATCCGTCCACATCCCATGCCCTCCGTCATATCTTTCTTATACTCCAGTCTAGGTTTTCCTATAATCCTTCAGCATTTTATCATATCTTTTAATTACCTTCACCAATCCTTCATGCCACAGCAGATGACCTATCAAGCCGTCCCATAATCTTTTTACTGCTCCTCACAGGATGCAGTCTTTCTTCACTTATCTCTATCTCTCTTCATTCGTTACTCACTCTATCCAGCTTATCTTGCACATTCTTTTTAGATACTGCATCTCAGAAGTCTCGAGTTATTTCATCACCAGGCTTACTAATGCCTGATAAGAAATACTAAAATATTCGACGCATTCCTCGCCGTCCCAGTCGTTTTCCTGATCCACTCTGCATTTTACAGAGGTGAATTTTCCTGCATTGAACTGTACTTTCCATTTCAGGAACTCCCGTTCCCAAGGATTCGCGTTTATGAAAAGGGCAACGATTTTAAGAGGTATACGTAGTACGTGTCAGGATGATCATGGCACTTAGCACAATGAGGAAGATGACCTGATCGTCGGGAATTTCACATTTATTCCGCGAAGATATACCTAGTTAAATAATGAACATAAAGCGGAAATTGACGACTCTTATTGTAAATATTAACCCTCATTCCAGAGGACTGCTTACACATGTTTACTTTGAGGAGTCGAACACAGTCGTAAAATAAAAGCGCATAGATGACTGCGGAAACGTTTTCAATCGTGGTATACAGTCCCCCTTAATAAAATGCTTCTCTTTTTCCAAGCCTATTTTAATAGGTGTTAGTTGTATATTCTTCCGATAGAATGCCTTCTTCGTGTCTGCTGCTCTGCTCACTAAATCTTCATCGCTTCCTCCATTTCTGGTGAGTATACTTCCCAAATAGCTTTCCAAACTATAAACAAGTAAATTAAGCATTGGAGCTTGCCAAATATAGGTAAATAAGCTTTTGTAGGAACCCACAAATAGATTTTGGACAAACTTATTTATATCTTGTCTAACACTAGTATCGCATAGGCCGTCATTTTGACTGATTTTCGATTTTACAGGGTCATTACTCTTCGAGATATCATTTAGTAAGTCTGCAACTCTCGTGTAAAAGATATTAGCTTAAGTGAATTGCAGAGAAAGTAAAGGCTAAATTTTCTAATTTCCTTTTGAAAGACGTGTTAATCCATGCATACTAACTCGCAAATGTGTTCATTTAATTGCAAAAATCAACAACGTTTTCTTCTGCTTTATCATTACCCGTTTATAGTGTAAAATTACGCTAAAAATTAAAATTTGTTATAACACACTACGAGTAAAATAACAGCTAAAATTAAAAAAAATGCTTGACTTTCATCCAAACTGCTAATTCTCCACAATGCTAAGGAAAAAGGCAAATTTCTTTTATTACGTTATAGAATGAAAAAATGAAAATAGCAGAAGTGAAAAACCTATTAAAGCATGAAGTAACCTGATATTGGATCTTCTCTTACATTTTTGCCTAATGAACTAAAAGAAATGACCCACGAGCGGTCAAACTGTTTTGTTCAGTTATGGAACGTATGAAGAAAACTCGAAGGCTCTAGTGTTTAGGCAAACGGGCAGGAGAAAGGGTGGATGAGAAGCCAGGACCTTAAATCTCAGTTCCCTCCCACTTTCCTCGATCGCTTTTTGAATGAGCGACCGAAAACTGATTTCATCCACGCCAACTATTATTTTAGGTAGCTATAGCTGTAATTGAGGGTGTTTGAGTACACTTTTTTGTCGAATTCCAAAAAATTATAGGACCGCCTTTCATATCGAAGCGTCTGATTATGCATTGGTACTCTATGTGTGAAGTAATGGAAGTAGTTCAAGAAATACGTAGTTTTTTTCCATAACTCTATTTGACACTTTAATATACATTAATTATCATAATTACTATTATAAGAAATATATTGATTTGCATTCCTAAGAAAATCTTTGCTTACGTAATCGAATTATTACCTAGTTTATGTTGACATACGTAAGGCTACGTTTCTTAAGCGTCGATTCGCCACAATTAATATTTGTAAGATGCATTTTTTTTGCTTAGTCTTTTAAGAGCAGTAATGAGAACGCTCATGCAAATATTCACACATACCTATACTTAAAAATCGATCCGACTATTTTACGAGGATGATTGTCAGAGGCGTATAGAGAAGTCCGGCGACGGGGTTAGCCTGCTCTCCAGACGACAAAGTTCCAACAGTTTTACATCTCCTCGGCTGGATGAAGTGTAGCAGGTGGAGTGCTATACGTATAGCACTCAAATTGGACCTGGGGTTCTCTTCTGAAGTTACCGCCGTGCCTCGAGCTTGAAATTCCCTGAGATGTGAAGGTGGTTCACTACTTTGCTACTTCACCATCCCGATCCCTTTCAGGGTCGATTTGCCAATTTAAATATGAAGTCACCGCCTGCATACGAGCCTGGGTTGTCCAAAACGGTGAAACACTAGCTAGTGCCCTAATCCTACTCTGGAATCAAATTGGTAGTGTTTTACTTAAGGTAGCAAAGAATTGATGTGGGTTATCGAGTGGGAAAGCTCTATCATATGCCCTTGTCTCGCTGGGAAATTTCAAGAGGCTCGGGTTTCTCCTCAAGGCTTCCTACTTAGTCAAAAATAAACCAGGTATTTGACTGTAATGTTTTACTCCCAGAGGATAATTAAAGCAACAACTTGAAAGGCCAACACCAGTCTTAGTGAGACCTTACGAGCGTGCAGTTGCCTGGCTCGGGCCGAAGCGGATTTTGGATATCGTTACCAAGAAGTAGGAATACATCGAAAATTTTTGGTTTCCAACCGGGTGATGGTGGTTTGTGGCACCGACGTTTCGAAGGAGTGGTTTTCCATCGTCCTCAGGGTGAGTGAAACTGAAATTATTCCTCTACATGGAAGAGCAAACGTCTACATTGGTGTGGGGACAGTGGAGGCATTCCTTCGATTAAACCGTGATCAGTATGGTATCTGCCGTTCCATGAGATCAATGATAGAATAGTGTTTGCGTTGAGCACTTCGTGGTGATTGGTGTGGTCTGAGTGGTTCACTATACGTTAAATTATTAAATCAAAACTAGTAAGCGAATTCGACTATTTAGAAGCATCTATTTATTATAACAGTGTCGGGATTGTGCTTTTCATGAATTGGATAGTGAAGTGTGATCTACAATACCTTTACGCCTCCTTTCAGGAAAACTTTAACATTGGTGATATTTTATGTTAAAATTAGTATTGAGCAGAAGCGCTTCTAGAACTTTGATCAAACGATATTTCTGGTTCTATTTTTACAACTATGCCATGGTAGAATAGAATTGCGCCATGGACAAACATCAGATTCAGAAGGCGTCAATTAACATAGCAATATCGCTATAATTTCAAATCAACAGCGTAAACTTTGAGTGTAGGAGCTGCTAGTTGAACAGTGCTACAATAACTCCTACATGTGTAACCAAACTATTGAATTAATCTTATTTCCCTCCTTTGATTGGAACTGAAGTTTCAAGAAGGTAATCATATAGGCATCAAAATAGAGCCCATAAATAAATTACTGGTTTCCAATGTGATGTCACTTCTACTCTTTTGGATGCCCGCTTCACCTGAAAGGAAAGCTGGTTGCGCGCTAATTGGTGAGCATCTGCGACCTACGGTGGATTTGCCTCGTATAAGGTGAGTACACCTTTCACTTCCCTCTTTATGAAATTCAATAAGCTATCGAAAAAGGAGTACTCCTTCACAATGTACTCCAGTAAATTTTCGTTGACAGCAGCTTATAATCTGTGGACCCGATTTTTCGTCTTGAGACCTCCACGTTTCACGCCCTCTGTATTTGACCAGAAGAGAAAGTTGATAATCGCATCCTGAGCCCATATCCCGAATTAATTCCTCAATGATGCTTTTCTTTAGTTAAAGTGTTGAGTTTTAATATAATTTTTTGGGCGGGATAACCAGGAGGCAGAAGTGTTCTCTAACCGAATTTCTTATGTAAACGCAAGTAGCATGAGTTGAGATTGTAAATTTTCATTCGCAAAAATAAAATATATTCCAAATAAATTAAATCAATAAGCTTAGACATCTCCATTAACTACGATTAATCGATTTATCATAAATGGAGAATGTAATTAAGAATATTATGAGGGCATGGGAGATCTTTTGTCGTATTTTTCTTATCACATTCTAAAAGTGGACACGTTAGTAATTTAAACCTAAATAAGCACTTGAACGTCCAGACGGGTCACTTTGACTCAAACGTGATTTAAAATATAATTTTATCTCATTTTTAAGAGAGAACAGTTTCCTCTTGTGACTTTTTGCATCTGAATTAGTGCTTGCAAGTAAAAAAATGTCACTCTCCTAAAATATTCCATTTCTTGTTTTAGAATTGACCTATAAACGCTCATGCGGGTAATTTTAACCCACGGATTAGCTACATAGTATAACTATAACTAAAGTTCTTTATCATTTTCTTCGTTTTCTCATTCTGCTGCAAATATTTTCACTGACACCTTGTCAAATCCTCTTCACACGGGTCCTTTCCGTGGCCATCATTTATTTATTGGTCGTGCAATGCAGAGATTGGTTGACCACAGCCCTTCACCCTTCCCTATGCTAGGTCTCTTACTTTCTGGTTCCTCTTCCTTTAAGCTTTCTTCTTAATTGGTCCATGAACATATTCCTTGGTCTTTCTCTCGTGACTTTTTCCTCTATTTTACCTTCAATTTTATTCTTCGCAAACCCATTGGGGTACAGTGTGTGTTTCATCCAACTAGTTCTCCTTTTCTGTAACGTGTTCCATTGGTTCTTTTCCTCTTCTGTAAATTTCATAATTTCTTATTTTTTCGTCCATTTTATCGTCAGGACCTGTGTTGTTGGCGCGAAATAACTAACACCACCTAATTATCGTTTGGCCTCTTTATTGGGAACGAGCCCAAGCGAGTGTACAAGTAGGTAGTCACAGTAAAACTTCTCCTCCCGGCATTATGACATGTCCTTCTATATCTCCTCGGAGTCGCTCATCGCCTGCTCCGCGTCCTTGGCGCCGCTGCCTTTCCGGCGTGCCAATTAACTGGGGCCTCCACGCGAACCCGCCACAGTACCCTTCTCCAACACCAGGTTTTGAAGGCTTTAGGTCTGTTCTGGTCAGCTTTCCCAGTGGTCCATACTTCCGATCCATGGAGTGCTATGCTCCACACGAATGTTTTGACATACTGTTTTCTGATTTGCAGCCCTATCCTCTTTGAGCACGGCAGTATGTCTTTTACCATGAACGCCTTCTAAGCTTGAGCCATTTTTTGTTTGTAGTTTGTTGAACATCTTCCGTATCACGTGATGGTATTTCCGAGACATATGAAGGTATCCAAATTCTCTAATTTCTCCCCTCTCAGTACGACTTCTGCATTTAGATTTTTTCTTCCCCAAACTAGGATTTCAATCGTCTTATTTATTTTCATATGGAATTCTTGGAGAACTTAGTCATTGCGTTTAGTGATTTTTGAAGATCATTGCGATTTCCATCTAAGACTGCGATATCATCTGCGAAGCGGAGCATGTTTATTTCTTCTCCGTTTATCTTTATTCCGCTCAGTCCAGTTTCATGCGCTTCTTGTATGGCCTCCTCCAAGTACATGCTGAACAGTGCTGGTGAGAAGTTGCATCCTTGTCTTACTTCTTTGTTAATTGTAGCTGCTATCTGACTTCGTCACTCATTCACGTTGTGGTGACGTGCTTCCTGTATAGTTGGTAGGTAATCCTTGTCTTCGTAATCCATTGTGAGTTAATTTAGCAGTCGGAACATCTTGTTTCACCTAATGTTGTCGAAGGGTTTTTCCATGTCTACGAATGCGGCATACAATGGCTTGCTCACATGGATTGTTTTCTCTACCATTACTTTCAGTCAGAGTAAAACCTCCATGGTACCTCTGTTCTTCCTGAATCTAAATTGATTTTCGGAGACGTCGTCTTCAATTTGTCGTTCCATCCGTCGAATTATTATTTGCGTGAACATTTTTCATGCTCGTCGCATTAAACTCAAGGTATGAGATTAAAACAGTTGGGGAATTGAGAGTACTGCGAAAAGGCGGCCAGCGGGAAGTGTGACAATAAATTAATACCAATGTGCCAAATGTATGACCAAACAACAGTAAAAGATTTATCTTAGTAATATATAATATGATTTTTAGACTGATTTATTTGTATAGCACACAACTGGCTGAAAGAGAAATGTGTTTTTTGCAATTATAAAGAAAAAAAACTCCGGTGTTCAGCTATTGATTTTCCATAAAATTCCTGTTTAGTTGGAGAAAAAATTATTTTAAGCAAGTTAATTGCATTCAAATTTAAAAAAGAAGAAAATGATTGAAATATTTATAAATAATTGAATTTATTAGAAATAAAATTATGATAAAACTTTTAAAAAACGAAAAATTGATACCAATGTTGAAATTTGATTCCTCAGTAACTCATAATTACTGGAATAAATTTTGACTTTTACAAATTGAAAACATCGATTAAATAAAAGATTTAGAGCGATGTTTTATTAAATAAATCGTAAAATTGTTAATTCATAAGGTTTACTTGAGGAATTAATTATACATTTTTGTGGGTAAAATGACCCAATTCGGGTGTTCAATGATATCGAATAGTCCGAACGTTAATACACCGTGAAAGTAAGCGGGGTTATTAAATTTTCTGGAAATGATAAAACAATAAAAATTTTAAAAACATGTATTTCAAATGACTATGTGAGTGATTTTGACTGTCCTTTGTTTTTTCTTGCCCTTCCTCTCAGTTTTTCACGTTGAATTTGACTACCCTCCCATCCCACTAATGGCCCCACACCGTATTTTTGTGTTTCGCTGAATTTGACCTTGAATGTTTTATTTTGCGTCATCTAAAACCTTCCCCCCTTCAAAATTTAACCCAGAGGTTGTTTTCTTTCTCTCTGAAGCTTTCCCCCACTCACTCACTTCCTCAAATATAACCCCCACTCTCAATTTCGCGTTTATCCCTTACTAGAGGTATATATGCACAGGTGCTGTGTCTTTGTACGACTAATTGAAAAATGAAAATCCGTCGAAACATTTATCGGTTGAAAAAAATGGTCTGGATAAATACTATGTATTATCAATGCATTTGTTACCGGATTCAGAGTGCATCCAAGATAATACCGCAGGTGATAGAAATGCATCCATTTATTAAACTTGTCCAATGCGGTTTGGGGAAGGGAATCATATGACCGAAGAACGTGGTGTTGTCCTTTCTATAACTCACATTACCGTTAGAAAAATGTTTATCTTTCATTTAATTCAAACCATAGTAAGTACACTTCAACGGCCCTATTGTCTTAAACAGACTCTTAGTTTGCTAATGAGTTTTTAACCAGTGAAATTTTAACCCTTTCGGCCGAATGCCGCGCATGAACGACGAGGATTTTCCACACAAACGAATGAATGCCGACCATATGCGGCGCAGATTTTCCCGCACAAAAGAACGAATGCTTACCATATGCAACGCGGGGTGAATGTAAGTGACCGCCGCCGGAACAATAAACCCAGATATGCAGTAACCCTTCGAGACCCAGCTTAGCGAAGGTCCAGGACCTGTCCTAGGACGCTCAGCTCGACCCTTCGTCTCATTATCTACCCTCTCCTCGCGTTCTACTGCTGCTATATCTATTTTATTAAATGTTAATTATTATACAAATTTAAAATAAATATTTTCTTTAAACAAAGCTTGGACAAATGTCAAACAAAATTCTAGCGTCAGTACAAATAGTTCTAGTACGGAACTCGACACACATTAATAGAACATGTAGCACATGCATTAACATAAGCACTGCGTATCGAAACCCTAGATGAAAAGGGAGGTTGGGGAATATATTTTTGTAATTTTAACAAAAGATAATTCGAACTCATCGGTACCAAAAGATATACTGAATCCGTCGATATAAACGTTAGAATTTCAAATAAAGTTAATGGTTGAAGGCGTAACTTTGTGGAAAATTGTCACAGACATGACGAAAAATTGTCTTAGCATATTTCATACTTAAATGTTTATTGTCGACCCAGATTTTGACTGCACAGCAATCATTATCGAGGTACATTCGCCTCATATGTATAGAGAAGTTCCGGGGGTGGGGGAGAAGTGAAGGTGGGTAATTGACGTCAGAGACGTGCGTCACGGACAGATTCGGTCATTGGGAGGTGGTGAGGCAGGGAATGGTGTAGATAAAGAGAGGAATAGGAAGGAAAAACAGATTCATTGAGAAGTTTCACAGTTTTGTAAGTAGAACCAATCACAATTTCAAAGTGTTCAAGGAAGTCCGATTTGGCCGCTTTTTTCTCAATCAGGAGCACTTCAGGCGAAAAATCACTTACATGGTCCTCCTCGATTAAATGTTTTGCAAACGATGATAAAATATCTCCCTTCAACCAACACGTTTTATGTTCCCGAGCCCTAATAATTATGGCTCGATCACCTCGACCAATATTTTGGAATGTGCAATTGGGAGTGGTACACTGTAACCTATGTACACCATTCCTCTTCATTCTTGTCACTTCGTCCTTGGAGCTTAATAATAGTTTGCCCTGGAAGGAGGCATACCTCTGCCTTTCGTTGTCCTGAAAGAGCCTCGTCCATGGGAGTACAGAATATATTCTTGAAACTCCTAAAGGGGAAGCATTTCCCTTCTTTAGTCTTCGGCACGAGAGGGTTATATAGGTTTTTAAATCAATGGTTTCTTATATGGCATTCAAACTAATATGAATTTTTTCTTTATTCCTTTGCGTATTCGCTTAAGAATATTTCATCAATTTTCATCACTACTTCCATGTTGCGCTAGCTGAAATAATTGAATAGCAAGTAATGTTTGGTAAACAATCCTATGACAGGACTCAGAAATTCTTCTCGATTCGCTCAAATGAATTTCACTTCCCAATAACATGCTTGCCTTTCATTGAAACAATTCCCAAGAATCGGGTCGCTTAGGCTCATCACTCGTTATCATGCGAATCTTGGCCCCACGTCAAGGTGGAGTTCCATATCCTTGGCTTGAGATTGTTGAGCTCGACTCGAGACGATTGTGACGTAAGCTAGATCAAGGCCGTTTCTACCTCGAGTATCGCCACCGTTGTCGAATAGACACGATTCGGCCGAAAGAGCGCCGGCTCTAACGCTCCGATCGCCTCGAGGAAGTCTCGCTCCAAATATGCTACTTGTGTTATGATAACTATAATGCGTCTTTATTAGGGCAAGATTGAGACTAAGGCAATCCCTCGTTCCATCTAACCCCTAACTTTTATCATGATTCTTGGAGGCAACGGGGCGAAGTCTCTCGATGGTATTCCAGAGATAACGCCGTCTGATCCCACCTATGTAAGAAACTAATTAAGATTTATTGGGTGAAACCGGTCATACTAAGTGAATAAATTGTGGATTCTGTTGCGGAATTTAGTGTGGTGTGGAATTTTATAAAGTTAGTTTTTACTTTCATTCAATGTAAGAGATATCTACCAACTTTCTCCGGAGAGCATTAATTTTTCTACCGAGTATTATATTGCTCATGACGTAGGCATTTATTAACATGATGTTTGCAATGCGTTTAAGATGATAATGCAAGTGACAGAAATGCAACTGATTTTTAAACACGTCTAATGCCGTTTGGGGAAGGGAACTACGTGACCAAAGAATGCATGAATGTGGCCTTTTTTGAAATCATATGATCGCGTAAAAGATTTCCCACGTTTTTTTACTTTTGAGCTTAATCTGGACATTTTAACTGTGCTATTATCTCTGATGGACTCTAAACCTTCAAGCACCAAATAAACTGATGTGAAAGGCTGTCTTTTACGATCAAATACAAGGTAGCAATACAATACAATACATGCTTTTACTTTTCCTTCGTTATAATTGACCATCAAAGAAAATAATTTAGTACTTACATTATGTTTCTCATGACGATATATTTCGCTTTTCCATGACTTATTACTGTGGTTACAAATTTAATTAGGCCAAGCGGATCGTGAGTCGTTTTGTAGTAAATGAGTTACCCGAAATTTTGCTTTTAGCTATTCATGATTTCATTTCTCATGGCCGCTATCACTAGAAAACGCAAACGATTGCCGTTTCTGTCTTTCTGTCGTCCCCATCGACTCTTTCTCTCCCTCTCTCAGCTTCTCCTTTCCTGTTCCTTCATCTCTTCCAATCGCTCTCGTCTCTTCCATTCCACCCTCCCCGTTCGAAATCGCCGTCATTCTCAGGAGCCCGCGCGGGTGTTTTTTTTCTGCTCTCCTTCTCACAATAACCGCGACCACCACGCCATCCCTCACCTTTATCTCCTTCCATTCTTCGTGTTTCTTTTTTTTCAACTGCTCCTCTCTCAACCTTCGTCCCTTTCTCCCCCTCCTTCCATCCCTAACCATCCCCCTTCCCCTCACAGAGAACCCTCCTCAACACCATTCCCTTCCACGTAACGCCCTCTCGAACCACTGCGAGCCTCATTGCCCTCGGTTATCGTGTTGGTCACTCGTAATGCCTCCCTCCAGCCTTCAGACTGTTCTTCTTTCCCGTTTCGCTCTTCTCAGAGCGAGTGGGACCGCCGCGCCGTCGAGTCGAAAACACACCGGCCGCCACGGAGGGGGGAGTAGGGGTGGGAGGAGCGTTTTTCGCCGTGAGAAGCGCCGACCACCTCGTAACAGTTCACGGCAGTTCGCCGCCGGATTCAAGCTACCCCGCCTTCCTCTCTCTACTCTACTTCACCCCCTCCTTAGGGAACAAAAACCCTCTTTCCGACCCACCCCTTTTATTTATACTTATGTATATACATTTTTTCCTCCTACTTTCCCAAGGCGAAGGAGAGAGAGTGCTAGTACCCCTCCACCACACCCTCAGTTCAAACCCTCTCTCCCTTTCTCTCTCACCTCCAACCAACACCTCAGCCCCGCTCGCGCTGAACCATTCCGACAGTTGAAGGGGAAAATGCGACCGATTTCTTCCCGACGCGATAATGTTTGGATGGCGAAACTGCCACCCGTATCTCTTCCCACAACGACCGTTCCTATTCCGACAACTATTTCCTCTCTCTCCTTCTTCGTTCTCTCCACATCTCTCTCTTTCTTTCTCACTCCTTCGCATCCTCGCCCAACAAACCCTTCTGTCTCTTATTTGTTTACTTCTGAAGTCTTCTCATCTTTACTATCGCTCTATTCCCAGCCGCATCCCTCCACTACCCACGGCAGGAAGTTCTGCTTGATCTTCACTCTCTTTGTGATCATTTTGCATGAAGTAATCCGAGGAATATAGTGTTACAGTCAAACTTCCCGATACTGGTAATGTTTGGGCCCGGAAAAATCGTCTCCTATTGAGAAGTGTCGACTATTTAGAAGGAGCCGAAATTACGACGCCCTTCGCTATTAAGTCACTACGTCGGTAAATGAAAATATAAATGAATAAATGTATCACGTCAAAAATTTGAGTTTTTACGTTTAAAAAATATCGAAAATGATACAATGAAAAAATTGTATTTTTATTTTCAGCGCAGTAATTAGAATCATCATTATCAAAACAGAAATAGAGAACTTGGCCTTGGAGAAGAGACAGTATATTATGATTAATTATGAAAATAAATGAAATAAACACCCACAAAACACAATGATCATGTCCTCCTTAAATAGAAAAAGACATCGTCTTTCCAACAATCTACATTCATATCTATATACTACTCTGCGATCCGCCTCATGAGAGTGTAGCAGTTGGTATTAGGACACCAGCTGTGAAAAAGGTGTTAAGGATTGGGTTATTGGAGATGAATTGATAATGTGTATCATTGGAGTGTTTGAGTGGAGCTCATTATTTATTATGGTCACTCATTGTGCATGGAAATAACGAGCTTTTGTACCTGTTCATTTGTAAGTGTATCTCTCTTAATTTATCGCTTATGTCGGACGTAGAAATGCGGTGTGGCGTCAAAACGATATTCTCTCTGTCACTCTGAAACACACTAGTTTTGGATTTCTCAAGCACAATGTACAAGCGCAGTGGAGTACATACAATCCGAGTCTCTAGCGGCTCTAATAATAATCCCTCTAAAAGCTGAAAAAATATATATATTCGCTCTTAGAAGTTTTTGACGAAGCGTGCAACTATCTCTTGTATTTTAGTAATTCTGTCGTCAAATGTTTCTGTCCAGACTCTCAAATGTTCGCGGCGTATTCGAGGTATAGCCTAACCAGAGCAAAGTTGCTCTTTTACTTTTTCATCCGAGGACCGTTCTATGATACGCTTGATATATTCTAGTTTCATTAATTATTTTCCGTGTATATTTTGTTGATACCGGTCCGATCCTCATGATCTGCGCCATCTGAGACCACTGCTTCCGTTAAGACTGCTGACTCTCAGTAGTGGGGTCAGTTCGATTAGCGTGCAATGTTGGTTATCCCCAGCCGGGAAATTTTTTTCCGTTAAATTGTCTCAAACCATCGACCCATGGAACAGGAGTCGTGTTTGACTCCCGTTGTCCAGAAAAAAATACATCATTTTATATCAGTTGCTAATTAAACTCTTCTTATGAGTATTTTCAGTTGCATAAAATTAAACTCGCTACGCTCTGGTCCGTGCTCCAAAAAAGCATCTGAATTATCTGATTGAAATGACCTGCTCTGCTGTAAGTGGTCAACCCTCACTTTTGACCATAAAACTCAAGAAAATGTTTTTTCGTAGGCATCAGGGTAATTTTAAATCTGGTGACATCTTAAAATTGTGGTATATTTGAACGCTAAAATATTTCAAGATAAATGTCTATATTTGGTCGAAGGTTTCATTCAGAAAATACGAGTTGATAAAAGTTTGTAAACATCCTTCAAAGAGCATTGGCTTTATTCATCTACCCGTGAAAACAGAATGACCAAGTATTTCTGCCAAAAAAATCTTTAATTGCTCTAAAATACATAATGATAGTGGAATGTCTTTTGATATTAAAAGTATTATATAAGTTTAAATATTCGATAGTATAATTAATTGAATATTCCAAATGTTATCAAATTCATTTGAATTTTGGAAACATTAAATATATTTCCTGCACGTAAAATATTACGAAATGTTAAGTAAAATTGCGCACTTTAAATTAAATAATTGTTAGAAAGTTCTGTTAATGCCGATAATTTACACAAATTTCAGAACTTTCCGGTAAAGGACTCAAAATTCCATGAAAGATTTCACCGTTTTAATTTGTTTCCAAATTCAGTTCCTTTCTGCATCTTTCCCCCGTCACACATGCTCAAATTTCATCCATTCCCATTCCATCGATCAAACATCATTTACTTGCTAACGGTGGCACTGCGAAATGCACTTATTATCATTTGATCGCAAATGCTGAGAGATGCTACTTCAAATACGCGTAAACACGACTGAAGGCCACGCCGCAGGTACTTTTATGTCTGCTCTGTAATTTGTTGCGAGGGAATCACGTGAGAAATAATGACTTACAACAAATCAAGAGACTGCGAGAGAAAAAATAGCGGAGGGATTTCGAAAATTTTCTAGAGGAAGGCAGCGGTGGTGGCAAGACGGTATGTACTCTCATGCCCATGGGCTCGAATGATTCCTTCTCGATTTCGGATGCAATTCATCTCTCTCTTCTTTTTCCTGTTTCCGTTCTGCTCCAAGAGCCCAGGACGCCAGATACGCCCTTATAAAGGTGTCAAAGGGCGCCTCCGTCTCAAGGCTATTTCTTTCCCGACCCTACTCGGTGGGCCTGCCCAGAGCACTTCGCCTTCTTGAGGCGACAACACCGGCCAATTGGGAGGAGATATGAGGCGAATTTGTGAGTCTTATATTGCCTCGCTGCCATGTATTTCCGCTCGAGTTCACTTCCTCAGCAGATTCTCTGCAAAAAAATATGGAATGGCAAAAAAAAGAGTAAACCTTATTTCCTCCCGCCGTTCCAATCCTCAGTGAATTACCGAGTCGTCTTGGCGGTTCTCGATGGCAGAGAACATTCCACGGTCGACAAATGTCCTCAGCTGTAAGCTATATGCTTGCGTAAATCTACAAAGGGGACGTTTTTAGTTAGCTGTGCGCCCCAAACAGAGCATCCCGAAAGAATTATGAATTCACTGCTAGCAAAGGCAGCTCCATTCCTACTTCAAATTGAATGGCCTTAGCTTCTTCTTCAAGCGCACATCTCTTGGATGATGGTTGATAAAGCAAAGGAATGTGTAATGTATTCCCATATTCTCCTTATAATATTTCCTGCTTAAAAAGTAAATGAATGGAAAATACAAAACTTCTCCATATGAAGGTAAGGGTTGATATCACAAAATATTCTACACCAAGAAGAACCTATTTCTCTATGCATTATTATCTGAAAAATTATTTCTCTGCTAATTTACAGCAAAAAATTTGCACAATATTATCAAACGTCTCCTGTTGTTTTTTTTATTTAGTATTCTAAGAAAGATGACCCAGGGGTCCCTTAAGGTGACTTGAAAACTTGCGCAGCGAGCAAAAATATTCTACCGTACGCAGTGAGAAAAACTTTTATCACATTAGATACTGAACGAAAAATGGCAGTAACCGTTGATGGTTTCAACTTAAAAGATCAATTTCAATGACTTGCTTCATCGTCTGTAAACGGCCCCAAGAATTGACTTATAGGCGTGATCATTCGTAATTCGAATAATTCGCAGTGGATTGAGACATCCTTCGTTTTTTTACGTCCAAAAAGCTATTCCACAAAGTCTTATCCGATATTTTTCATTCTATTTGTTGTAATATTATTTATAATGGCTACGACTGCATAAATAATCCATTTCATCATTTCATTCTTCTAGATGGCCGCTAATTTCAGTGGAGATATTCGGGTGCCTGGGTGAGGAAAATTTACCGGTGTAGCATATTAGGGGGATAGAGGGAGTGATGGAGAGAGAGAAGGAGAGGTAATGAAATATATCCTGGTAATCGAAGTCGGGGCCTCCTCCACTTAGATCGTCTCGCCTTTATGCATCCAGACATAGATTACTCATTTGCAACGACGCGGCGTCTTGTACTCCTCCGGTATTTGTTACACTCTCCGAGTTTTTTATTAATCTTGGTGACACAGTCCAAAATCGAACCAATTGAAGTTCCGTACAGCCTCAAGCAATGGCCTGCATCGAGACACTCATTTGTCATTGTCATGGTTACGCCGTTCCATCGTCTGGAAAGTCAGTGTTTGCATTTGTTTATTCAATTGTCTTTGTTTTTGTCGGATATACGTGGACCAACATGTGCCTACATCTATGTGAGGGAAAGCATCCTTTCCTCCCCCTCTTTGTAATTAGAAGTTTTTGCTCAATCTTCCTATGCGACACATTTCCCCACTTAGTATAATTGCGTCTCGAGCACCTCCCACGACGACAAGTATGTTTGAAATCCGAAGTCCTCGCTAATGTGTTAGCTTTCCAGTATGTACGATTCTGATTCTTCCCGCTGGCAAGGTAACATGGTTGCCATCATATTTTCTCAGTAGAATCAAGAAGCTAGCAACCAATCACTTTAGCTTTCTTGGTCATCGTGCGATCTTTGCTTTTTGAAATCAGCGCCTTCTTTTCCTTCTTCGGGTATTGGTGTTTTCTCCTTACGATCAAAAAAAGTTATAAACATATCCCTGTTGCATTTTTTGTCATCTTCTGCCATAGACGGCTAAATTAAAAATTATAGTACACAAGTTTGATTAATGAAAATACCGTTTAGATAAAAGTTAAAAATGAATTAATATGATGAAACTAACTTGGGTTGATAAAGCCATCTTGGATCCTTTACTTTATACGAGTCATCGCGTACCAATTGTTTCTTTGTTAGTGTTGGGACCTCTAAGTCAATAAAATGGACATAAATTATTAAAGTGTACCATAAGTGCCCAAGAGGGAAACTTGTATTGAATTTGGGTATTTTTAGTGCAATGGTATTGCTCAACAATTTTTCCTTCGCTGTATAAGCAATTTCAATTGTATATTTGCCAGACCCGACAGCAATGATAATAATACAAAAATATTATTATATGTTTATATATTGTCTTTTAGTTTTAATTATATTGAAATTCAGTGGTTGGGTTTGGTTCGTGACTTCAAGTACCAGTGACTTCTTGGCTTAGAATGAACGTACAACAGAAAACTTGAGTTTTAAGTTCTCAACCGCGGCTAATCGTATAGGACGTCACCGATTTTATAAAGAGTGTCATTGATATGGGGTTGTGTGCAAGCAATGCAATGAGCCTTCGCTTCCTATGACGAGTCAATTGACCTAACTTGCTCGGTCCCGATGTGAAACCCTGTTTAGTGCTCACACAACCTCATATTAATAATGAGAATACAAACTGTTTCAATCCATAGAGTTATTTATTGGTGCAACTAGTTTCAACGCTACTGCGTAATTTTCATGTCCAAGCAATTAAAGCACAGTACATATACTCAAAAAGCAGAGTGGAGAGGGGGAAAGGATTAGGGGAGGGCGGTGATATGACGGAAGAGGAGTAATGTGTATTCTGGGAAGAGAAATTTGAGTGTGATGGGTCAGTGGAGGGATGGCTCCTCCCACGTCATACCACCGTCCTCCCCTAATCCCTCCTCCCTTTCCACTCTGCTTTTTGAGTATATATACCACTGGCCATTAATGCTTGTACCTGAATATGACGCAGTTTTGCTGAAAAAAGTTGCACCAATAAAAAACTCTGTGGTTAGAATCATAGTTGGCATTGCCATTAATAATTAAATATTAGCCTTCCACCAGGTTACGCCTGAAAGGATTGAATTCACAAATACTCTTACTAGAGTGTTTACGGAAACTGAAACTTGAGCATAAAAATACCTAATTATTTTCATATTTTTTTGTAAAAATTCTATCACCACCAAGCGAATACTTTTTAGCTTTGATTTTTTAAAATGAGCAGTCTCTGTAGAAGAAGCAAAAATCGGGGACATTTTTTACTACAACCAAGCACAAAAATTATTGTTTCATGTTAAAAGGTATTTATATAATAATGTCTAACGCAGAATTAAAGAGTAAAAATGTTAATGCTGTGGACTTATTGGATCATTTGAAATAAAAAGCTAAACTCGAGTATCCATAGTGAATAATTCAATAGTACGTCCCGTCAGAGGCCTTGGAGCCCTCGTTCCGTTCCCTTCTTTGCTTCCGCCATCACCAGCCCACCGATCTCCTTCGGATGGCCAAAGCCTGATCCAAGTTTCCTAGCACAGGGCAAGGCTACTCGGCAAGTACATGATCCCACATCTCTCCGCCTGCTAACCACTGACGTGCTCCTGATACCAAAGGAATGGATACCTTCGCGCCGAGTAAAATCACTTGGCATCCTCGGGACAAATTAATTATGCCTACCCCTTCGGCAAATATCGTCTTTGATGTCAAAGGGGCTCTCTAGTTTCGGCACCCAAGTGAACGTTGCTCTGTAGCGTCACAGCTCTCAGCGTGCGCCCTGGATTTGGCTTAATCATGACACAAAATATATGATACCCACGCCCCACTCTATGCTGCTCTCGTCCACTTTGAGGAAACAAATTTGATACTCTTAGGATACATCGTCGGTGGTAGCCAGTTGCTGCCTCAGTGAGTGTGATTACTTAGGTAAATCTACTCAGTTTACTGTGATCCATCTGAAAGTTAGTGATGAGTTATAAAATATATCAAAAATCCGCTATAACAACTCTCTTTATAAACTTTTAAGAAAAAATTTCATATTACATTTGATATTTATAAATAAAATATAATAAAAAATATTGAATTATCACCGCAAAAAAATAATGAAAAACGTTTCCTAGGAAAACTATTATCCGTCAATTTTTTGTTCGAGATAGTTAAGTAATGATGTACCGATCACAATTAATTAAAAGAATCCCACAGCCCATGCCCCAAAAAAACAATTAAAACCGTAATATGCGCGCAATAGATTGGAGACTGAATATCATACCTCAGCATTTTTTCATCACGAAATTGGGTTAGGAATGATATTTCAGTGACTATCAAATTATATATGATGCTTGTTGGGTTTTCTTGACTCTTAACAACCGGTTCTAAGTACTGGCTGCCTAATAATTAGAGCTACAATACTATGATAGTTCATTGCATTATATTAGAGCTAGAAAGATTATAGTTACTGGCGAATCCTTCTCGGGTTTCTCAGCGTGTTTATATCTTCATGTTCAGAGAAGTACCCATGGAGGGCCTTCCTCCTCACCAATGGAAAACATCACCCAACATGCTACTCATTTAGCAGCCATAGATGGTCAGTGGCATAGGGTGATAAAGCACCATCATCGATGGGGAGGGAAAAAGAAAAGCAGATGCTAAGAGTTGAAAAATTCATATGTTAACGTTATGTCTCATGTTAGTGTCACGCCGCTTTTTGTAGCCATTGATGGTGCGTTCAAAAAAAAGTTTTGGTTCCTATTACTTTGAAAGTGTAACCCTTATTTTTTCGTATGTATCAGCTCTAGAGATAAGCGCAGGGTTAAAATAATATCTTTCATGTGTTATTGAAATTCGCCAGACCTAGATTTTTCAAGTAAATTAGCTCTGTTTTTGTATCAACTTCTTGGTAGATCGTACCAATATGCCAAATTCGTATGTCAAGAATTGAATTCAGCCTCTTACTCTAGTGTTGTTTCCGTTTATATGAATAAGGGAGCCTATCTCTCTCCCATGTGGGACGCTGACTGTCTCTCCAACTATTTTTGAATTAATGCCGTCGATAGTTGTTGTATGCGATTGATAAGAAACTCATGTTTTTAATTCACTCGTTTTTTATTTGCCATTTCATTTCATTAAAATAGTGTAATTTGATAAACATTTTTTTGTGAGGAACATTTTTCAAATTCTTTCTTTAAATCCTGGAATAATGCGTTGACTTGCGTTTTTACTTCACCTGATTTCAAATATCATTTAAGAAATTTCAAAACTGGTATTTGCAAGGTATTCTGGCCTTGGTCAAGGTATACTGGATGGTTTTGTTTGATACAGTTTTTAAGCTAGCAACCTCCTTGCGTACACATGTATATATTTCTTCTGGACCAAGGGACTTGTTTCATGTAATGGAGGGTAATTTAAGTTATTCCATTGCCCAGGATGTCAATGTTAATCATAGATTAGCAATTCGCAGTGTATGTGTCAACCCTGCGATTATCATGTCATGTATGTCATATACAGTCATGCATGCTAACGTCTAGTGTGAATGAAATTTCAAAGGAGAAGGGAAAATATCGAAACATTTGCATTAGAAATAACATTTCCTGCCCATTTCCTTACGTATATGTCTCAACAGTTGGACATATACCTCATAATTTTCTTGCGTAATACGGCAATGCTATACGGTTTTCATCCAGCGAAACATTGGCAAATATGACGCTTCTAACTCGGAGGTACACCTTAGAAACCTCTCTGCGCCAGAATTTCCGGTAAAACTTCCGATGTTTTTTCTTTTAATTTAGTTTCTATGGAATACACTGTTATTCAAGTTCAAAAAATCTCCATATGATCAATAATACTTTCGAGGATATCGGATTAATGATAAATAATTAATAATCATATACTCATGGTGTGGTGTAAGTATGAGTTCTGGCTTTTTACTTTAACATGACTAGATGTATCACCATAAAAAACGCTCCATATTCACTCCAATATCGTACTTACTGTCGTCCTAACGATATTATCTTGAAATCGTAGTGTGAATGCATATTTTGACCACCGCAGTTCCGAACGCTATCAGTTCACAGTGGTAGAGCGCTCGTTTCACGAGTGTGTAAACCGTAGGTGATAAACAACAGTATTAAAGAAATGAATTATTAAAGCAGAGAAATTAAAGAGAAGCAGAGGATGATGCTTTGATAAATAAGCAAATAGGGTTTCGTTTGCTAGAGAAAACATTTACTTACTTCAAACGCCGCAGGGATTTGGGATTTTTCGTTCGCTTGTTCTTTACATGCTAGTCGCAATCCTCTGATGATGGCGGCACTGAGTTGCGATGGTAGTGTAAATGCGTGCAGAATTGCTACGATGATATGAAAGATAGTCTGAACCTGGCATATGAAAGATCTGAACGAGGCATCAATCAATACGTTTACCAATCGAACTCAGATCGATTTGACCGGCTCCGCTCGGTATGGTAAATACAACAGGCAAGTGGGATCGATATGAGAAGCGGGCTAACTCGGCCCTCTTTCTCTTTCAGTCTGAGATTTCCAATTGATATGAACCGATGCAAATCGATATTACAATTGATTTCACGTTGATAAACCAGGCGATCCGAGTTGGCTGGCTCAGAATGTATCCATCGGTCCAAGTTCATACTGATCTATATCGTTATTAATCGTGGGGATTACATGTACAAAATATATGTGGCGCAGCATTAATGAAACTAGGTTTTGTTAAACGTATAATAGGAAGGTCCTCGGGTGAAAAAGTAAAAGAGAGATGTTATTTCACTCTGGTTAGATCACACCACGAATACGCCGCGAGTATTTGGGACCCTGGTCAAATACATATAACCACAAACATTACTAAATACAAAGGAAAGCAGCGCGCTTCGTTAAAAACTGATACGAGCGTACGTATAGTGTCTCACAACTTTTAGAGAGATTAAGATGGGAGCCCCTAGAGACTCGGAGGCTACACGCTAGGCTTAGGTTGCTTGATAAATTCAGAACTGATATTTTTCAGAGCGACATAGAGAATATTATCATAAACAGATAGGTACTAGAACTCGTTATTTCCGCAAACAATTAGCGATCACAATAAAAATTAAGTTCACTAAATACGCTCCTATAATTCATGTTCCCATTTCATCTCCAAAAAACTTACACCTTTACACGGCTGGTGACTTACACCCCCTGCCACACGCCCATGTGGCGGCTCGCGGGGTACTATGTAGATGTAGCTGTAGATCTGAGTTCGATTGGTAAATGTAGTGAGTGTCACCGCCAATCCCCGTTCGCGGCACATTCCTATACCCCTCTCTTCCTCTGCCCTCTACTCTTGAGGCAAAACCCACTGTCCTCAGACTCTGGCCTTCTCTCCTTCTACATCTCCTCCCTCTCTCATTAACCACTCTTTCCTTAATGCGTTCCAGGCCGGCATCACCGCATACTACACTCACACACCCAGCCATTCCTCCCTCGTGCCCCCCCTCGCCCGCACCGTTTGCGCCTCTCTCAACCGAACCCTCCAATCACGGCCATCCGCCCTCGCAAAAGCCTCTCCATCGAGACGCCCCCCCCCCTTCCCCGCCCGTTATTCCTCGGTCTCATCTCCGCCCTACTTCAGGGGGGAAACACCGTGTACACATCTCTGCACATCCTCCCTCTCTCATCCCCGAATACGTTCACTCAGATTGAAGAGGTATTGTAGTGTGGAGTGGTGTGGCGCGAAGCCTCATTTTTACATGCTTTCCTTTAACATCTAAAGCTTCCACCGCGTCCTCAAATCTTGTAACCTTTAATATAATTCACTTCTGACGTCACACAATGATAATGTTTTGTAAAGCATATTATGTCATATGACATTACAATATTCCATTGCTACGTTCATATGTTTTATATGTACCTACACATATGTGAACACTCAGAAAAATGTTTTGTTAAAAAAAGAAGAAATACAGCGGTCCTACTTTGCTCTTGTTTGGCCACACCTTGAATACGTCGCGAGTATTTGGGATCCTAGATAGAAAGATTCAACATAAAACAACGAATAAAATGAAAGAGAAAGCTGCTACATTTCTAGGTCCGACAGAAGCAATACCATAAGATGGAAATATTTCCGATAAGATAGGTACAAAGATTCGTTCTTTCAACGCACAGTAAGTGACCATAATAAAAACTGATCTCCACTTAAGCATTCCTATGATACGCTTTACCATATTATCTCCAATAACCTTGTCCTTAACATCATTTTCACGATTGGTGTCCTAACACACCCTGTCAGATGCCCATGCGTCGGCTGGCACGGTAGTATGCAGACGTTGGTAAAATTACAGTACATATTAATTCTATAGTGATGCAAAGTCACCTGATAATGATTTGAAAGGATCTAAACCCGGTTCAAGTGTTTTTAACCTCGGTGTCACGTGGGAGTCTTAGAATGAATGTAGCTTAAGAAATGGAATTCCATGAAGTTTGCGAGGTACTTATTTAATTTACCGCAGGATTAAATTAACGCCATGTTATGTGTACTATAATGCTACCCTACAAGCCAACCAGAGGGTGCTTGACTGGAGGTGTAATAAAATAGTTGACGATACTATCCAGCGTAGAGAAATGGATGGAACGGATCAATTATTCATGGATCAGAATCAGCATAAAACAGTAGGAAAATATTTCCATCTATATTTTTCATCTTTAAGAGCTGTACAAAATCTATAATAGCACGAGACCTAAAATACAACACGCAATGTGGGATAAAATATAAAGAAAAGCTGGCCGAAAATCATATCTAACGTAGATTTTCATTTATAAAGATGAAATGTTCTCATTCGAATATTTTTTGGCTCGCAAATATGAATTTAGTGATGTTTAATCTCCATATTGGTCCGTGGTCATTTTGGAAACAAATTGGCGGAAATGGTCATTCAATCTAAATGTTGGTCGACTGCAGCCCTCCACCCTTCCCTAATACTAGTTCTCATACTTTCTGGTAGCTCTTCCTATGTACTTTCCTCTTAATTGGTCCATAAACTTGTGTCTTTCTCTGGGGAATTATTCCTCTATTTCATCTTTTATTATGCTTTTAATAGTCCCATTGGGACTTAGGGCGTATCCGATCCATCTGGTCCCCTTCTCTATTTTGTTCCATATGGTCCTTTCTTCCTCTACTCTTCTATAAACTTCACTTATTTTTTCTACTTCTTTAAACTTCCCTGTTTTCTTCTACTCTTCTTTTAAAATAACTTATTTTTTCAAAAACTAGAGAGTACCTTTTGGAAAAGAATTTTGTACTGAGCTTAGTGCGATATATTTTGCGAAAAACGTGCCCGTTTGTCTCCTCTGTACATGTTTCTCAATTCACGGGTTTCCTCGAATATATATCATATCCAGAGCACTGCTACCTTTTCAGTATACGCCCCAAGAAGTAACGCATTATACACAGATGTCGACATAAAATACTATTGGTATAACTTTGTATTTGAAGAATCGATTCTGAAACAACTAACATATAATGTGGCATCGATTATTTGTTGCCCAGAATAAAGATTTCCCAAAATATTGAAATTCTTAGAATAAGTTCCTCGTCAATACCTGTTTGGATACGGAAATATTATCCTTATACTAATATAATCGGCAAGAGACCTTTTAATAATAAGTTATTTTGTTTGTAAATATATATTTCCTACGAAAAATAGTTAACCTTCCGGAAATTTACGACAAAGGCTTGGGATTTGAGAAAAAGCGTGGGGCAGTATTGCTACCATTTACCACCACACGCTTTAGATTGTACATCAAAACCCCATTTCTATTTTATATGATTTGTGGTTTTATTTCCCTCTTCAAAATTTATGCTCAGACTTGATGATACTAACTACCTACGATGTTTTCTGAAAATCAGCCATTTCTTAACGTTTAGTGATAAACTTTTCGGGTAAGAACTCAAAGAATGTAACATAGCAATTGGTTGAGGACCATACAAACGATAAACTTATTTCACAGCGCTCGTTTCTTGTAAAAATAATATATACTGTAACAGTCAAGGCCGTTTTCCCGTGCCGTTTCAGAGATGTTTTTTTTGTTTTGTCTCCCCCAACCCCTCTTAATCTCCGGGAAGGTGAGACGACCCACACTCGCGACATAAACGCCTCGCAAGGTCGCGAGAACGTGACCAATGCTTTTGTTTTGAATGAATGTGTGTGAGTGAGGGTTGAATGTGACAGTGTTTTGTAGGAATCTAATGGGCATAAAGGTGGCTTAATGCCAAAAGTTCTAGGCGGTGCGTACTGCATGATGGATCCGGACGACTCGGGATCCCTAAAACTACGGAGTAGGCGCGCCGCGCGCCGAAACGCATTACTCATTGTATTACGGCTTTTCCCCATTTATATCCGGGTGGGAAAATGGTCTGTTACATTACCTGAAAACGTAAATATCAATGGAAACTACTGTTCTCAGAAGAAATCCTCAGGCGCCATTTCATAGAACCCCCGTATGCATGCTTCATTGGTGGATTAACTGCTTCACATATGGCAAAGCTATCTGTGAAATGAGCAGAACATTTATGAATAAACCACAAATCGTCAAACATGGTAGTAACCTATACTCAGCCGTACAAGGAATTAAACACTCAAGCAGAAGGAGAAAATTTTACTTCCACAAAATTTATCGAGAACAATGAGGATTGCGACGGTCAGTCGAGTTTTGACAGTGTCCATGATTGAGCATTTGCTTTTATTAATGGTGTGATGGTAAGAATACGAATATTGTTGAAATTTTTAGCATGTATGATGATTTGAATAGTTGGATAATATGGGTTTTCAAAGAATTAACCAAATATTCCTCTAGAGTTTTCATCTCCCGCTCTATATGGCTGGCAATGAATGGCGGATACGATGAACTTTGCTAATTAAATCGTTCTAGATATTGGTCGTTAAGTGCCTATCAGCAATTTAAATAGGGACACTTAAATAGACTTCTTCGTGCCTGACGGCGTAAATATCAGTGCAATGTTCACTTTTCTTCAAACTCACGCTTATTTTTAATAAATCTGAAATATCCGCATCTAAATCCCGCGTCGTAAGTCCTTCTTACTGTGCGTAACTAGTCTGGAGTCGATGGAGCAGAGTTGAGTTAAGATTGTTTTTTTAAGACCATAGTATAGACCACACTTAATTTGGTTTAGATGTCTCCACCAAGGAATGCCGATGACAAAGATTTCTCCACTTTTTTCGAAAGATACGTAAAAAACAAGTGCATTTTAGTGATTAATAAAAAGTTGTACACATAATTAGCAATAACAGCTTGTAACTCAACTTTTTAAATAAAATCCAACATTTTATATTTTGTGATTGAAAATTTCACATTTGGCAATAAAACACGTCAAGAGCAAAAAAAGTTTATCGCTTTTGACCGAAACAAATCAGCTGAAGTTTTTGACTAATTTTTTCAAACTTCAAAAGTATACACTCGCATTAAAAATCACTTACAGCTGACTTAATTTAAGGCTTTTGCAGTTTGATTATTGTACATTCATCTAATACCATTGGCTCATTCAAAATAAAAAGTGAAAAAAATTTATTTTGACCAGTTTTTTTCGTTTGCAGTCTACTGTGCGTCGTTAGAAAAAATGTATGCAAAATAATCATCACTAGGATGTTACACATACGATTCCAATACAAGGTATATAAATAAGTTGATTTTAATTGGATGGACTTAGTACTCAGCCAAATCATAATGAAAACTGACGGTAAATAGACCGCTGACTGAAGAAAGATCTGATGCTTTCCTGTCGTTAGCTGTTAGTGAGGACAGTTTGGGTTCTCCACCGTGTCAAACTCTGCATCTATATCGACGACTCGATGCATGAGTCTTCTGCATAATCATCATAATGCCATTCACTGAAACGTTGACAGAAGTTTGTGCCGAATTCTAGCGTTGGACCCGATAAAGAACCCAAACAGCCTTCACTAACAGCTCGTGGACTCTACTATCCTTTAAAAATGTCTATCCTTACATTTCTCCCGTGTATTTTTTTACTCCACTCCATTCCTCCGTCTAACTAAGAGACTATCCCACCCACGCTTCCCAAGTCTTCCAGCCACCCACCCCCAACCATCCTCGGCCCCCCTCCCCTCTCACATCCGCCTCCATGCCTTTAGTCTCCAAGAAACCTACCTCCGCGGCTATTCCTTTTATGGAGCGACCGTAGATTCTTTCCGCGTCACAGGCAGCCCTGTTCTTTGTTAAAAAGGGAAGGGGTCCCGTGGATGAGGTCTCGGGCGGGGGCAAAGTGGGCGGGCACTCCCGCCGAGTTTCCAGAAGAAACGGCCGACTCCTAGAAGATTCAATATCCCCTCTCCGCCCACACCCTCCAGGGTCTGCAGGCATTAGTTATTCCCCTGACCCCTGCAGCTTTCTCCTCCTTCCTTCACCCACTTCTTTTTAAGGGTACGTACGTCTCAGACCTCCCTCTCTTGGACTCTCTTTCCCCCACACCGCCGCTTTGCCCGGCCGGACCACTCCTCCCCCCTTTCTCGCTCCCCCGACCGTTCACTTTCTCTCTCCCCGCCCCCCGTTCCCGCTCCCCGTGAGCCCGAAGCGTCTTCTTCCTCTCCGCACACCATCTTTCTTCCTCCGCTCTTAAAAACTCGTCGCCAGGAGCGCTCCCCTCGCCACTTCCACGCCCACTTCTCTACCCCTCCTCCTTCCCCTCGCTCACTCCTCCCTGCTCATTCCCCCTCCCCATTCTCTCTCCCCCCCTCCCCGATTCCCCCTTCCAAACATCCTTCATTTTTACGCGAGTAATACCCCACCTCCGATTCCGTCTCCGTCCAATTCACTCCCGCACCCCGCTGTCTTCACTTACCCCCCAGTTCCCCCTGTACTTCCCTCCCGTCAGCCAACCTCCTCCCCGAATTCTCTTTCAAAAAAGAATCATATCTTGCCTGTTTCCAATTTTTGCCGCAAAGCGTTCTGGCGCGCTTGCACGCGTCCGTCCCCCTTCCCACCCGCTTTCCGCCACCGAAACATTTTTCAGCTCCTAGAAGTGCAGTGTGATTTTTTTAAATGGCGAAAATCTTGTTAGGCGGAAGGGATTTTATTGGGAGCACCTTGGGGTTGGAGAGGGAAAGAGGGAAGTTAGGGTATTTCTTACCTTCGCTCAAGGGAATGAATAAGCCCTGTGCCATGACGGAAATCCTTCATGTGTTCACCCATACGTTTCCCTAAGTAAGCGCGGAGATCTGAATACAAATGAATGAGTAATTACAATTCGAGAATACTTCTTTTAAAAATTGATGTTCCTTCATAAATAAGGCTTCCTTCGAAAGCTCCAAAGATATGTAGCAAGGTTTATTTAAACCTGAGAGTTTCCTAAATAATTAATTTAGCTTTTAAAACTACGCAATATAATTGCAGTGAATAATGTTTACTGGGAAGCATTGACAGGATTGAATGATGTAGACTATAAGAATCAAAGTGTCTACATCAAGGATAATATTTAAGTGTCTCTCCACTTATGTAAAATAGAGTTATTTATGATAATGAGAACTTGTAATGAAGGATTATCGGAATCATTTCTGCACGTAATCTCTAAGCCTATACATAATATCTTTTGTATTATTCCGTAGGCAACCGTCGTATCAATTCAAGATATTCCAAATATAAAATTCCTATTTTTTACTGATATATTTACAAATTACATTCTCAAAGGCAAATTTAAAATAAAGATTCCCGGATTATTCCGGGATTATTTGGAGTTTTGTACGGTATCTAATTAGTACTCTATCGTCACGGGTATGAAGACTTATTAGAGGTGCCACATCTCTTGTAACAGCTTTCTCATCACATCTACATCTTCATCTACGTAATACCCTGAGAGCCACCACGAGGGTGTGTGGCAGGGGGTGAAGATCACCAAACATGCACTATTGCCATGTAAGTAGAATATATAAGGTAGACATGCTAGAAAATAGGGTCACAGTTTATTAAATACTACAGTAGATTATTAGTTATTGCAAGTAATTTCAGTAGTAATTACAATAGAATATTAGTTACTTCAGTATAGTACAGGTTAAAATCTACATAATAAGGAAGGGATTATTGGTAGTTATTACATGCATCATGCACTATAGACTATTCTAACTATATTTCACCTACCTATCCCTTTTGCTACATTGCCTATTGTTCTCTCTTATGGTACGCGGGAAAAATGACATTTTAAATCTATCGGTAGGACAATCTATCTCTCTAATCTTGTTAATGTGGTAAAACCTAGCATAATACGCAGGGGTTCTCAATATATATCTAACGTCATCTGTGAACAAATCGGTTTCGAATTTACTTAAAAGGTTTAACCTAAATTTTAACCTGCGTTCTGATAGTAACTCCCATCCTAGTTCTTCTATTAAATTCGTAACACTTATACAATTATCATAACGCCATTTAACAAACCTAGCAGGTCTCCTTTGCACGCGCTCTAATTCTTTTATCATACCTTCCTCGTACGGATCCCATATACTAGCGGCATATTCTAAATGAGGCCTGACAAGTGTAAAATAGCTTCTTTCTCGGACTCTCTCATCGCATTTGCCTAGAACCCTTTTTACGAATCCTAATCTACGGTTTGCTACACTAGTTATTTCCCTGATGTGTTTCCCCCATGACATGTCTTCACTGATGGTGACGCCTAAGTATTTAATTGATTCTACGTTACATATTTTGTTTTCTTTGATGCAATAATTATTCCGGGGAATGCCATTCTTTTTCCAAAAATTCATTATCGCGCATTTCTTCAAATTTAATTCTATCTGCCATCTATCACACCAATCATCAATCGCATCTAAATCCTTAGCTAAACACTGTCTGTCCTCTTCATTTCTAATTTCCTTATACACTACTGCATCATCGGCAGAAAGACGGAGCTTGCTATTTTTTACTACTGCATTCAAGTCGTTTACGTACAGAAGAAATGAAATTGGGCCTATCACGCTTCCCTGGGGAACACCCGATGTAACTTTTACTTCGCCTGAGCTGACTCCATCTAATGCCACCCTTCATGCCAACGTTCATGTAAGAAGTCTCCTATCCAGCCTACTATATTACTGTCTATTCCGTATGATGCTAACTTCGCGAGTAACTTACAGTGGGGAACCTTGTCAAAAGCTTTTCTAAAATCAAGAAACGCTGCATCTACCTGTACGTTACCTTCTCCGGAAGCTAAAATATCGTGAACAAAAAGACCTAATTGAGTTTCGCAAGACCGTCCCTTTCTGAACCCATGCTGGTTTGTTATTAATAAATCCTGGCTGTCGAGGTGTCCCATTACTGATGTAACTATTATATGCTCTATAATTTTACATGATAGTGTCGTTAATGATATTGGTCTATAATTACATGGCTGTTCCCTATCTCAGCTTTTATAAATTGGGGTCACGTTTACTATCTTCCAGTCTTTGGGAACCACGTGTTCTTCGAGGGATTTGTTAAATATTACTTTAAGATACGGAGCCATTTCGAGAGCTAATTCTTTATAAACATGAGCAGTAATTTCATCAGGACCTGAGGACTTGTTAGGACATTGGTTATGTCAAATCACAACGAATCCCTGCAAATTAATACGTAAAACCAGCACTGGCTTTTCACACACTCACTCACGTATGAGGATGAAAATTCACTACTGGTGGTCCCATGAAATATTTATTAGGCTGGATAGTCTTTCATGGTTTCATTTATAGAAAAATTAAAGTTCCTTTGTCTGTCTTTCAATCCACAAATTCAAGAAAATACAAGTACTGAAATTATGTTGATCACTTGCATTCATTGTATTCATTTGCATAATTTAATTAGAAGTGCCGTGAATGCATCGGCGAGACGAATTTCAAACGAAAGGCAAGTTATTAAATATTCATATTCTTTCACGTAAAATACGTTTACCGTTCCAAATTGTGAAAACTTATTTAAAATATTAATGAAATTGCACTAAATGATGCGTTTTTGTATTACCGTCCCCTGTACGATAAACAGAACTCTACGAGCCGTGTCTCAGAAGATTATATAGAGATTAAAGGGAAATAGGAATACTTAGGAGCTTTTGCCATGAAGGAAGCATACCCTGAGCAATGGAAAGTTAATTCAGGGCGCTCATATGAAAGACAAGAGACGTAAAATGCGGTTGAATGAGTGAAAGTATTCCACGCACTTGGGCAGCAGTGTCTTATTGGTATATAGTACCCATTTTTTTAACAGACGCGGAGCGGAATGGTAAATATAGCATATAGAGCGGTAAATATTCGATTTTCCGCTGAAAAAGCTAGAAATTTGGGTTTTGAATGAGTGTAAGAAAAAATGAGTTTTCGGTAAATATGAAAAAATGGAAATTTCGATTGATATGGTAAAATGAAATTTTCGATCAATAGGGAATGGACGTGTATAGTATGATGATTGTGAATGTATGTTGATGGTGTGCAATGGAAAAATTTAGAGAAATATCGGAAACCTTTATTGAGACTTTATAAGTGTAATGTAATTGAAAAAATTGTTCCGATATGGTGCAATAAAGGTTAGTCTTGCGTGACGGAGTTTTTATTACTATTCCATAAAACTTTAAAGAGGATCGAGTCTGAATCCATGAAATGTTTTTATTTCTTAATTCCGAATTGATTTTAGACTAATTTTGACCAGACCTTAGAGTTATTCAAGTCAATATTTATGAGTAGGTACATAAATTCCTGAGTTTTTTTCTATTTCGCAACGTTTTTATCTTTTCTGGTCTAAGAGTATAATTCTAATTGATCATCCAAGTGCGTTACTGAGAGGAACCATTTTCAGCACCAATATTATGAGTAAGACTTTCTAGAAATACCTTATATTAACACATTAAAAATTTATCAGCAGAGGTGCTGGAGTTATTTTCTGCCTGATGAAGGGGAATTATAGTTTTACGGACAGTAAAGGTAAGCCTAGTGTTATGAACGTCTCCTATCCCTTCCTAGAATGTAAATCACCCGGTGCCGAGAAAATAAACGACCAACTAACTCCACTTTATCATCTATTTAATATTCTCTTCATTCGCTTTGACCTTGGAGTTAATTTTGCTCTATCATATTATTGATATGAGGAGAATGTTCAAGACAAGTATGGATCGATGCAGTTAAATATAAGCCAGGCACGAACAACATTCTACCCTTGAGTTGTGTGCCAACTTGATAATTCCTAGGGACCCATGGGCTATTTCCAAGTTGTCATATACACTATCGTTATATTACACATCACTATAGTACTTGGCCTTATAACCTAGTACAGTCCCGTCAACCTAAACAGGTTACTCATGTCTGCTCAATCATTCATCTCCTGAACCGATCTCTTTCTTTCAACCATAATTTCTGTTCTCTTTCTTCCCTTTTCCCGCTCACCAAGCATTTTCCTCTGCATAACAGCCTTCAGAATCCGCTGTCCTGTCATTATCTGGTTAGACGATTATTCTATTCACCCAAAATGGCCAACAACTTCGCCATTATTTAACCGTTAAATATTTACGTTCGCCTATTTTACATACTATATCTTAATTTTAAATACTAATTCAATCATATATTTCATTACTATCTTATGTTATAAGTTGTTTTATACGTTTGGCAGACTTACAATATTTTTAATATTCTCTAAAAAAAATATGATGCTTGTGTTGCGGTCACCTTCTGGCAGGTTATCTATAGCATCTCTATGGGATACATCATTTTATTTTTTCATCTTCCTCCATATCTACGAAAAGTTACAATATTCGTTTTACTTTCATTTAGAAGGTGAACAAATAGTAGAAAAATATAACTGATTATTCATAATTTTTGTAATGGACTAATTGAGGTGATAACAGCTATAATTATGGAATATATAAGGAAATTCGTATTTTACATCAAATGGCAAAATTCATGAGTATGATAATTCATGAGTATGAGTATAATAATATATTTGTAATCATATGTACCTTGAGACATGCTTTTATTTTAATATCACAGCCTCCATAGCATTAGTCACTCATTTTCAGAAACCAATCGAATTTTTACGCAGAAAAACACAGTTCAGTTGGAGCATTTAATTGAAGCACTCGAGCAGGAGCACTACTCAACGACAGAGAGGGATTTTCGGATCTCTCAGAAAATTCTATTACAGGGTACGAAAGAGGATAGAGAAAGCAAAAAATACACACACTGTTACACATCACATAATTTTGAAAAACACCGGATCTAAAATTTGCAGAAAGTTTCATCTATATGGAAAAATATCATACCTGCACAGGTTGGGATGCCTCGACTCCTCATGCATACTCAGTTTTAATGTCCAAAAAGATAATGAGTATGTTTCGAATTTCCCTCACCTCCCGGCTAGAATCGTCTCAGGTGGCGACGTATGTATTGCGTCTGGACCCTCAGAGGAACCATGATATCACGAATAAAATAGGGACAAATTTTTGCTGCGCCACTACGGTCAGTGGATGACGGACACCAAAATATCCGAAACTTGTCTCTTTTTGCAATAGAAAAAATTTAAATTCCTTAATAATACGGTCAATAAACTATAACCGACAAAAAGTTCATAAAAGGATGTGGATTCTATACTGTGGATTAAATTAAGGATATAGCAGTGAAAATATCTCTGGAAACATAGGAAAACGTACTTCAGACCATCACATTTTTTCCACCTTCCTCGCTATACGACTTCGGCATCCTCTTCCTTAATCAGGTGTCAGGTTTCTGCGCCAAGCAACGCTAGAATATATATCAAAATATTCCCTGGACTTTTAAAACTAAACTTTAACCTTCTTATCTAGAGGAATGAGCAACCCTTCTCAAAATTTGTCGTTGAATTTACTTTAGAGAAATTTGGTGCCAAGGATAGTTAGTGATTCTAAGATGGAAGTTGAATTTATGTCGAAGATGGAAAAATCATTGTCGTCCTATCTAAACCATGTCCTTGGAAGGTAAGAATATGTTTATTTACAGGGTCTATGGATGCTAGGAATGCATAATATTCTAGACTTGAAGATCTATTGTAATTCCTGCAACCTTTCATATGTATCTACAGAAAATCCAAATATATGAATAACGATCTCCATGCCACATTTCTGAGCGACTGTGACTGTAGACTCAATTACTGTGAACAACTTAAAAATGCTGCCTTTCATGCCCTCGCAAATATCGGTCTTCAGTCTTCTTGAGAAACCAAAATATCACTCCCACCTATTTCAGTAAGAAATAATTAAAAAATCTTTTGGTTAACCTAAGGAAAAACTCGATTCCTTATAAAATTCCGAAATGAATGTAATCTCATGCTGGGATAATGACCTTTGTTACGCTGGGAAAACGCGAAGAAAAATCCAAAGAACGTTTTACATGCTAAAGGCGGGATAATTTTGAAAAATACACTGCGGCTGAAAACATGGACAAAAACTCGATTTATGTATGACCTTAGTATTTAAAAAAAACTTATAATTCATGTATCTGATCATCTACTTAAATTCTACGAAAGTGAATCTATCAAAAGAAGGAAAAATAGACCCTGGAAGAGCGACAATGGTCAGTTTTCTCTTGTTTTTTCTAGCTATTTAAAAAAAAAACCCGCCTTCCTCCTTCGCACCCCCTTCTACCCACGGTAACTTGGCTGCCCAACGATCAAGAAAATCCACCTTCCTCCCTTCTTTCCATCCTTGAGACCTTTAATTGTTTCACTTTCCCCTACTCCTTCCCCAACTCAGTTATTCCCTCTAACCCCTCCCTCATTTTCCCTCACCTAATTTTTCCTCAGATTTGATGCCTTTATTTAATCTCTAAAAAGGCCTGCTTAGCTGGCGATATAGCAGGTCAAGTTTTCCGACACTTCCCTCTATTCTACATGGTTTTCCTGATTCTTCAACTTCGAATGAGTGTGCCCACTGTCAGATTTTTTTATTAATGTTACTCTAGTTTGTGCTTCAATTTAAACCGAACCAACCCTCTTAGCTAAATGGTTTATACCAATGATTTAAATGTTTAACCTTTCATTTGGCTGTTTAAGAATTTTTTTAAGTTCAGTAATTACTTTGCTGTTCGGTTACAATGAACAATGTCCGTTTTTGGATTCTTGTCTGAGAGTTGTCGATTCACTTTAAAAATTTATAGCTGGAGGAAATTTTTTTTTGATAGTGATGAAAATTTGTAGATAGTAAGTTCATATTAGTCTGATACAATGCAAGTGACACACTTTTTCATTCAGGAAAATGTTCTTATTGGTATTTTTCTAATGAAACCGTTCAAGTTAGTAGTACATTAAGAAACTTGGGTTTCTTTTTTAGCTCTTAATCGTGGTGTTTGGGAACATAAGCTCTGCATTCGTGCAGTGCAATACCAATTTTGTTAAGGTTGATCATGGTGAGCAATTGTATTTGCTCTGGAAAAGGCGATTAGTGTGATCTGCGGGTTATCATTGTGACGTTAGTTTCCGCGCAAAACCTGTGTGTGTATGTGTACCACGTACGAGACAGAATAAGTGTGTGAGTTTAGGTTTTCCATTTATTATTGTTCTTCAAAAGGGTCACTGTGATAATTTCATAAACCTTTGCGAATTATCACGGGAATATCAATAATTTATATTTATCTTATTTTCCATCATATTTGCTTTTATCTTTGTGTACTGTCAGGCCCCTGGAACGAGGTCAATCTCTCCTAAACATTTGATGTAGACGTGAAAACATGTTTGCACTGCTTTTGTCTTAACCAAATCACCTTGTCGTGCATTTTCTCAGTTTTACGTTCTGACTTTTGAGTCCCCCTCGTTGAGTACTGGTGACTCTCAAGATTACAGCCTTAGGAATTTTATTATTTTTAACGATTTCGGCCCCACGTTCGTTCTCCCTATCAACTCTACCGCCTCTTTTTCTCTTCTTTCATAACTCATATCTAACACACCTCTGCAGTGGCTTGGAGGGCTGTTGATAATTGTAGAGATTTTATATTTCTCTTCTTCGTACTCTCTTCACCTATCCTGAGTTTCATCCGTTCCGTTAATGTGTTTCCTTTGTATCTGTGTCTACCTTTCATTTTTGGTGTCGCTTGCCCTCCCATACACTTACAAATAAGGATTTTCCCCTTCATTTCCGGCGCTCATACTTCTACCTTTTCCTTAATTTTTTCATCACATAGTTTCCGCATCAATATCCCCTCACCCCATTACTTACTCGTCGGGTATTATCGTTTTATTTCCACATACCTTCCCTTGTGTATCTACCTAGTAATGTTTTCGTTGTCATTTCCTCCACTATTTCCCAAAACTTTTTTCTTTAATTGCTTCAGCGACGCATTGTTTCTTAATGTATCTTATTTCCAATACTCCAATTGATTGCGCCGCACGTACTTTTTCTGTCATTTTCCTTTTTTATTTGTCAATTATGTAAACGTTTCTCAAATCCTCTCATGGTTATCTATCTTTACATCTTTCTGGACGATTCCTATTTTCTTTGTGTCACCAATCCTCACTTCCATCATCTGCAGGTCAAAAAAAAACCTTTTGGTACCGTTTTATGCAATCACGTTCCAACTTTTTATTCTACCACTTTCATATAGCTTTTTAAATGTTGCACAACGTTCCGAAAATTCTACAATATGAAATTAGTCCGAATCCGCCCTTGAAAATATTCACAAGATTTTCCACTGATCCTACAACTTCGCTTAACCATATAACAGCCTTCGATTCTATCTGCACCGACCAAAAGAAATATTGCTCTAGATCTTTTGGCGACAAACATTTATGAAAGCGTCCTTACCGTGGTAATAATGAACGGAATTTGTGATCATAGAGCTGATATCTCAAAAGTTCTTGTTAGTCCTGAAAAAAGAGAGTTAGAGAGTAAAGTTTATTAGAAAGAAAAAACTTATTTCAACAGATCGATTTTGATCTTTTAAAACGGAAATCGATGATAATTATGCAATCCAAAAACGCTCTACTGACGATACACGGAAAACTTTTCCTAGAATCATATGAACTGCCATAATTACCAAAAACCAAGTAAAATGAAAAAGGTCAATACGGAACCTACGTGCTTTAATGCGGTCGTCCGAAAATTGTGCAAGCAACAACGAATAAGGCACGGAAAAATAAAGAACTCACATCAGGAGCTTTGCGACGAGTACAAGGAGTTATACGACAAATATATGATCCTAAAAAACAGCAAAAAGCGGCATTTTGAAAAGTATTATCGAAATTCTAAAGGAAAATGTGTGGCAAATGTGTACCCAACCCGAATGTATATTGGTCTTACGCGTAGATGGTGTAAGTCATTAACTGAACGGTTACGTCACTAAAACCGATCTAGGAGGAAAAGACAGAAACAAATTCATGAAGGGAAATACCCTCAAGGCCATTTCTCAAATCTTACGTGAAGTATGTATTTTTAGAATAGCACAGCAACACTACCTAGGCTATAAAAAATTCCAATGCGGCCAATTGGAAGTTCTTTTCATGGTATTGAATGTCACCTAAAATCCATTAGCTCCAAGAAATCACCCGGTCCCGATCAAATTCCCGCCAAACTAAATAAGAATAAGAGTTGTAAATAGAAACGTATTTGAAAATAGTAATTGAAATATCTGACAAAGCATCGCGAGCCATGGGATTGATAAATCCCGAACGTTATACCTATATTTAAGAGCGGAGATAAGGCTGAGCCTAGTAGTGGTAGACATAGCTCCCTCACGTCTGTCTCCTGACAGATACTGGAAAACATTATTGCCAGTTTAATTATAGGGTATTACGATAGTCTCAGCTGACCCCCTTTCTGCACGATACTCTTTACTTGGCATATGCATTTGCAATTCTTAATTTGGCTGAAAGCCAATGAAATACATCACGCCATAATATGTTGGAGAAAATATACCTTAGACTACCGCGTAGAGGGTAGTTCTAGATGGTGTTATTTCAGATTCAGTGAAAGTAGAATCATGTATATATAGGTCCCTTATTATTCCTTTTTGGACCTTTGGAGAAGCTGACCAAAACAGACTAGAAGCCATTGAAACCAGGTGCTGAAGGAGGATGCTAAAGATATAATAAACCAACAAAATAAAAAACGATGAAGCGTACAGAAGAGTGGAAGAGGAAAGGATCATATGGAACACCATACAGAATAGAAGAACAAGAAGATGGATTGAACACACCGTGAAACACAATGGGTTTGTGAGGAACATAATAGAAGGTAAAGTAAAATAGAGGGAAAAGTCGGCAGAGAAAGACCCAGGAATAAGTTCATGGCCCAAATAAAGAGTAAAGTTCATAGGAAGAGATACCAGGAGGTAAAGGAATTAGCATTAGACAGGGTAAGGTGGAGGGCTACAGTCAACCAATCTTAGGATTGAACGACCTCGAACCACGAATGGATGAACCACGAATTGTACCAGCCAAATTTGCCTCTTCGCATACCGCGCTGTTTAGTACAGGGATATTAGCAACGAGAGTGGTAGAAGTCAATTTAAAGAACTACGTGCTACAAACGATTGGTGCAATTCACGCCAGCTAAAATTAAACTATATTTTTATATATTGATAAATTTGATACATTTTATAGTATTTTGGAAAATAATAATTCACTCTGCGAAACTTACACAGCTAACAAAACCAAATTATCAAATGTATAGTCGATTAATTACTTAGGAGTCACCCTTTTCGAATGAATTGTCTTAGGGAAATTGTGTACGTGGAATCTGGGGATATGCTAATCTTGAATTGGGATTATTTGAATGATACTATGATAATATGATGAGAAAGATTAGGGGTGATGTGATTTCTCTCTCGAAAGAACTTACTTGGAGTAAGTATGCCACTGGCATGTGCGACCATTTCGAAGATGGATTAGTTAAGATAATAGATTGAATACAGGGGAAAGGAAGACGATTTAAAAAAGGTGTTACCTTAAAATTTGCGGTGATACCCAGCTGTTAAAGGAATTTGACTGGTAAACTCAAAATAATTGAAGGGTAAAATATAGATTCAATCTTTTGCATAAGCCTGAGGAAGACTTATTTTGCCGCATCTTCAAATGCATTGCTAACGCCGATCAATCATGGCAGAAAGGATCACAGGCATATGATTAAAAAAAAAGACCGCAGAACGGTTAGATTTAAAATATTATATTCTCCACCTAATACCAGGATTAGTTATTGCAGTGATGGATCAATGCAATAAAACTCCGACGTTCACTAGGTAGAGAATACTTTGCGCTTGTGTTTTATAATATTCCATCATTATTTACACCCATCCCTCTTGAATTGTCCAGCATGATATTTTTTGCTGAATACATGAGTACCTTGTAATATTATTTATTTGTAGCATTAATAACACTTACCAGTAGTTATATCTAAATTATTTTAGGTTTGTCCGTGAATTATTCTTTTGACTGCTTTTTGGTCTGCTCCAAGCGCCAAGGGGAACGTGCGATGTTCCGATTTGAGCTGGGGAGAGTGCTGTACACCGGGTATGGAATCACCCTGTACCACACACTTTAGTAGCGGTTTTTACTGTTCTTAGAAGATGAAGACATCATTAAATGTCAACAAACTCTATATTTTTGTATTTTATATTGCATGAAACTTAAAATAAATGAGCATTCATCCGTAAACAGATGGAGCATTGAAACCACTGACAATTTTATGGCAGAGGAAATTTTTATGATTGCGGAAATTTGGTATCACTATTGATTGGAATTTTTAGATTTTTCCGTGAGATAAAATGGCAATAAAACGGAAAACCCTATCAGCATAAAAATGATAAATAAATGGATTCGTAGTCAAAGACACATGAGCTTCGGTTCAAAAAATTGCCCTGCGATAGCCTCGCGTATCTCTAATTCACAAAAACCCCCTTTTATACGCCATACAATGCTCTTATAACCCTTGAGAAATGTTAGTTTTGCTAGTGGTGAACATATGTGATTGATAAAACCAGCAATCTTTTAAGCAGCAAGAATAAAATTTTAAATTTTCTCGTCACTTCAGCACTATGCAATCACTGAAAAGCTCTTTAATATTCTTAATTAAATACTTCTTTCTTCGTTCCCGTGTTGACTCGGTAATGCAATATATTTGACAATAAACTCACGTGACTTGCAGGTTCTGTAAAGAAAGCTTCGTCCCTTTTGAAAATTGTGGATTAAATGCGTGTTTATTATTTGTTTACCAGCCACATGAAATAATGGATAGGAAAACGAACCACCGAATGCTTCAGATATTCATTCGCTTCTCTGCTGTGTAAAATCAAACTTTCTCGAGCTTCCTTTCAAATAATATCTTTGGAGCCTCAAAAGTTGTGTTCCGTTTTAGTCGCGTGTCGTCCGTGTCTCTTCGGATACTGGCGTGTCCGAGATTTCACGGATCAATCCGGAGCGGCCTTTGTGCCGCCATCATTCCTCCTCGCATTTCCTCCATTCCACACTCCGCCTTTTACCTACCCTTCGCAGTCCCTTCGTCCTTCCTCCTGAATGATATATATTCTGAAGCTGAAAGATGAAAATCACTCACTCGTATTACGACTCACTTTCCCCGGGTGAAGCGGGCAGTACATATGCATATACTTACGCTCTAAAATCCCCAATCGCTCATTTTCTTAATGCGTCATTGTTACGGCGTATCATGCACGTCACGTCTTGGCATCCTGTCAATAATTCCCCAGCACCTTGAGTACACGCTCTTTGCGCTTTGTCTTATCTGGCTAGTAGTTTCACTGGTTTTATCTTCATAATTGTCTCGTCCTACCATCACATCTATTTGAACATTTTAGCATAGCCACTGTGAGCATTATTTCGTAACCAGTTCGGATTTTATGAATGTCATCCTTTTTTTAATAATCTTTTTTGGTTAAAAATGGTTAAATGTTCGCATATTTGCAAAGACTCTTTTCATCGAAATTTAAAAGGGTAAGTACACTCAGTTTTGCATTGTTGAATGCAATGGGTATCGTGTATCGTGGTATACCCATTAGCCGCTAAGAGAAAATATTTCTTAACCCTACTCATGTAAACAGAATTAAACATCATTAAAAGAGGGAATTCAATTCTTAACATCGTTGCGGTAGTTAACGTTATGAACGTAGACTATCAATAACTAGCAATAGCTTATTGGTGATCCTAGGAAAAGTACATAACCCTTATCTAGTTAATACATTCTGTGGGCCTCATAAGAGATCATATAATTTTTAGTATTCTTTCTTTCTTCTCTCAACCGTCAAAGTGGCTTACGAATTCATATCTAAGAAAGCTACTGGGGTCATCCCTGTTCAGGTTCAGAGTAACTTACCATCTCCGCAGAAACTGAAAACAAATTGAATTGATGGCTGTGTATGCTGTAGTGCACTTGCAATTATGTTTCACCAACTTAAAGAAATTGAAAGAGAATTTAAAGAAAACAACAAAAAACAGAATTAGCGTAGTATTCTTTGCAAGTTTGAAATTTATTAGCCATGAAAACCTGCAATTAAACACCTCGTAAAATTCTTATGCTTTTATAAGTATGAAATTCAATTTGCTGAAAGAATACCTAATTAGAGGCAAAAAGAGGTAATTAAGTGCTGGGTATCTGTTATACTTCCCGTTTAAATTACCATGTTTTCAATATCAGAGTAATTTTCTGGCGCTTGTATTAGGTTAGTGCAACCGTTAATGAGAAATCAAAATTCGTTAGTTAGAAAGAATATCATATAAAGCTTGTTATATGTTACAACTCACAGTACTACCAAACATGGGATGTTCTGTTTGACAATAGATAGACAATTGATAGAAAGGAGAGAACTAATTACTTGTTTTTTAAGCAGTATCAGATTCTTGTTTGGTTCTTTGCCAAATGTTCGAACACTAAAATACCCCATGGCATTTGTTTTGCGAACGATTTTCACAATAGTAAGCAACACTCCATCATTAGTGGCTTTAATACAATCCTGTGGCTAGTTGACTACGGCCAAACATTGTGCCCTTTCCCCTGTTAACCTTCAAATGTCCATAGCGAACATTTGTATTCTATTCCTCTTCAGTTGGGCTTTGAAATTGTACCTCGATTTTTATCATGGGGATTGCCCTAATTTAATGTAAATTAGATCAGTTCCCCGTCTCTCAAAGTGTTATCTTTCCATCTGTACCATATGGTTTCCTTCTTGCTTTCTAAACCCTTACATGTCTCTTATTAAATTTGTCAATTCGATCTTCCCCATTTAATATGCAGGAAAGATATCTATTAATTATCTTGACGTTTCTAAAATCCTATCATGCCCTGCACTTTTTATGGGCACTGATTTATTTTAATAAAGTGGTTATTGTTTTAACATTTCTCAGCTTACGATAGCTGTACTTTAAAAATCTTCATCATTTTTGGTTGTGTACTAAGAAGCAATGTTTCATCGCGTATAATCACAAACAAGTGCCTAGATGGTATATTGATGCATTTATGATGAATGTTTGTTTCGGTTGGATATAAAACATGAACGCCATATACCTAGTAATGTAGTGACATAACTGTTACCTTGGCGTGCGAAATATTTATTTTCAAGTTATAAAACTTTTATCCTCCAAAGAGGAGTATAAAATTTGAACCATAAATTTTTCGAAATATTTCTAATACTCAGATAATACTGATACTCGCCTGTATGAAATGCATTCAACGGATGACGCCATTCAAGCTACTGGGCGACCAGTTCCGTAGTTCAAGGAATAATACAAATACTTTTTTTCCATGCAAATCTCATTCTCGTTACACAATCACCACATCCAGAGAAAGCAATGTTTCATTTTTAGCCACAATAGATTCTCACTTAACTATTTTTTTAATTGTTTATCACTATAAATTAATTAATTTGATCCATTATCTTCAGAAAGTAACCATTAATTCTTTTCCTAGGTCTGGAATCTACGAAGATTCATCTGAAAGGTTTCTCTTGTGGGAGACGATATCAATTCAGGATCTTTCAACTCGTTTCATTTTATTTTTTCATCAAAATAATCTTTTTAGCATTTGCGCAATTTTCTCGGTTTTTTTTAGACAAAACGCCCGCTCTCCTTTGAACGCGGCTCTTGATAAATCATTCTTAGTTTTCCTATTCATGCGGATCCATTCCTTATTTCACTTTCGTTTCACTTGGATATCACCTTCCTCTCCCACACCCCTACTTTGATTTCAACTCATACCCCTGCGCATCCCTTTTCTTCCTACCTCTCTCTCCTCCCAAACCCACCCTCCCACATTCCCCTGGGCACCATTCCCTTACTCCTCCCCTTCCAAAAAAAACCTCAATCCTCCCACACTTTACTTTTCTTAAAACGCGTTCTCCCCGCACCCTGGATCTCCCTCTTGCCGCCCCTATTTTCTTCCACCCCGTCCAACCTCCCCGCACACTTGGTTTATTTCAGTGAGGAAAGAGCACCTCCCCTTTTAACACCGATTCTTTTTCGTCCTATCCGACCTCACCCCTTCGCCACGAACGCCTCAGCCGAGCCAGCCCACCCACGTTTTGCTCTCTCACCCCACTTCAACCCCCTCTAAAGTCCCTCCCCTTTCCCACCACTCCCTACCCAAAAGAAAAATTTTCCTCCACGTTCCTCCCCACTGCCCTACCCCTCACCCCTATACTCTCCCATATATTTATTCCTCGCACATCCATTTAAAGCATTTCTTTTTCCCGTTGATTTATTACGATGTGGGTATCGCTCGCCCCTTCTCACCCCCTCTCTCCCTCCCTCACCCCCCATGGTCTCCACCCTCTCTTCCTCATCTCGATTTCTTCTTTCACCCTTTCTACCAAACCTCCCACTCCTCCTCCCCCCAATAACCCTAATGTAGCGTAAGGGGGAGATTTTCTTTTCAGCTTTCCATTTTGTATCTTAGCGAAAAAATTCCTCATTCTTCCACGAGAAAAAATATATCTATAAGGTCTTGGCTTTGTTTGTATGGCATTTTCTCTTGTATGAAAAAAATATGAGGCCATCGGGAAATTTTTGATAAGTGCATGGGGAAAAAATTATAGTGATTTTGACCGGGTGTCGACGATTTTCCTAAATAGTATAGGTGATTTTTTTTTCGCCCTACGCCTAATATTCTGATGTTAATTGCTGAAACGCACTAGTTCTCTGCCAATTTTAAATGCTACTTCGATGATCTTATCTTTTTATATGGATCCGCTGAGTGTAATTTTCTACATTTTTTTACTTCATTTACTTTTAAATCATTCTATGCTTGTGATAAATTTGTCACTAAGCCATGAAGGGCGCAACTAATCTCAGTGGCAACTATATCTCAGCTTTGCGTGACATAAAAAAGCAGTAGTAACTTTATATCAGCCTAATGTGCCAAATGTGCTAATACTCTGGCATGTTTATTATATTAATTTCGCCACTGTTTCCACTCACTAGAAAAACATCCTTAGTATTTCCGGTACAAATATTGCAAATATTATATTGGGAATCCAAAGCGTTGGTCAGCTATTTCCGACCCGAACGCTCATTTAACCCTTAACTGCTTAAATACGCTGCTTCGAATGAATGTGAAAACTTAACAAATCAAAGGCAATAATGATAAACTCGGGCCGTGTTATAAAAATCTAAGAATTGGAGTTAACAAAGTTATTTTTATTTTTCCAAATATGGTTAACTTCTCGAAATGAAACCTGAAACCATTTTCTCTGAGTTATTAACTCAGTCGGCACTCGTGGTAAAGACCCGGAAATAGAGAGAATAAATATTCTAATGGCAACAATATTAAGATGACTTGAGCAGGAAAGACATCTGCTCCGGCCATCGTCAAAGTTCGCGGATTCGTCTGTACTGTTATGAATACGATCTTTCGGCGTGAGCATTGTGGTGGTGAGTTCAAGTCCAGCTAGGATTTGTTTTTGCATACTTGGGTTTCCGGAGGTAATCCTACTAAGGCTTTCGTAGATATCTGGTCAAAATAGACCCTACTTCTTGGTTACAGGAAAGTTCAATGCCCTAAAAGGCCAAGACTGTCAAAGAGCTCCTGCGCTGAGGATTAAATATAACTTTAAAAACTATTTCTTCCTCAAAACTAGGAGACAAAATTAAAAGGTTCATTGATTTTTCTAATGGCTTTCTGGTGAATTTCAGAATTGATACTCAGACAAGATATAAGTTTATTTTATAAAAATAACAAGAAAATTATGAAACTCAATAAAATATGCAATGCCAATCAAAATGCTCAGTCATTTTATTGAATCTTTTATTCATACGATATAATCTTGCAAAGCAATCTACGAGGCCTATGAAAACTTTCTAAAATGCTTCAAAACCTTGGACCATCAAATGAGGAGCTACGCAAAGAAATTGAGCAACGAAAGACAATGACACGGTGAAGAAAGGCGATTGATGTTATCTCTAGGCTCAGGTTGACCTGTAGCTCGCCACGGAGAGCCACCGGCAGAGCACAAGTCGTTTAAACTCGTGCGATAGAGGGCAAGGAGAGATGTGAGGCACGAGATAGGACCAACGGGGCCAGTGGGAACGGCGGCACTTAACACACCTCGGCCACTTCCTAAAGGAAGAGGCACACGGAGGCAGGCTAGCCTCGGGAGACATCGCAGTGAAAAAAAAGACTGGAAGGACCCGTCAAGGCACCGCCGACTAGAGCAATCGACCGTTCGGTGGGATCAAAAGGAAGAATTGAAAGTGAGGAAGAACGAAAAGAGGGAGAGAGTCGGCGTGAGAGAGATAAGACACTGGCTTTGTGGTCAAGGGAAGAAATAAAAGACAAAGGAAAACAGTCCCGACTAGAAGCGAGAAATACTCCAAGGTGAAAACTTGCGTAATATCATTGTGTGATGTATTTCGGACTCAAGGTATGTACCCAAGATAAATTATAGCTGTTTGGGTCAGGAATTTTCCCGAGGAAATATGAACTACGACCAGTATGCTAACTACTTCGCTTGTTACCTTTGTTTAGCGTGCCGACGCGCAGACTACGTCCTCTTGATATAGTGTCAATCTCCCATCAATTATTATGCTAATTTTTTATTGTTTTAATTTATCAAAAAACAATTCATGCGAGATACTGACCTAAATAATATCTTATATTGTAATTAATGCTGATTCTGTTAGCACACTATATATAACAACTTTAAACTACAAATTCAAAATATGTGAGGGCCAGTCATTACCCTTATTTCAATTAATAATGAGTCAGGCATAGTTAAAAGTAAACTCTTTTAAACGGCAATTAAGTACCAACAATTATAGTCCAGAAAAAGCGACTATAGAGTTCAAGAAACATAGAGAATTATATAAACACCCAAGTCGAGAGATGAGACATGGTCAATTCCAGTTGAACGGAGCAACACAGAACACAAATATGTCACCACATAAATAACAGAAAGTCTACATCTGCATACTCTTATTACCTTTTAAGCTTCCTTAAGGATGGTTGGCAGAGGGTGAGTTATCACTAACAAGCACTGTAGCGTACCAGTAATATTCACAAGTGTGCACCACACAACAGGTGAACTTTTAGTGTTATTTACCACCAAAGTTACAGAAACTATTGCATTAATGTTTATTGCAACTACGCAAACGAGATACAAGTGTCATGCAGGGATAATGCGAAACGTGATGTTAGTTCTGCGTGGCAAATAAATTAACAAGCCTTAGAGAGCATATCAACTAATCGGCTAGAATGCCTATCGACTAACCGGCTTCAAAGTCTTATTGACAGCCATTATCCTATCGTCCTATCGACCGCGCAAAAAATGAAATTTTAAACCTGTCTCTTCTGGAATCTAATTCTCTAATTTTATTCTCATGATCTGATTGACTGCGTATTACTTGGAGGTCTTAAAATATCAATTACTTCGTCGGAAAATAAATTGGTTTTCAATTTACATACAAAAATTAAGTCTATTTTTATTCGGTGCGGTCTGAAATCGTTTCCCATCCTCGTTATTGGAAGAAGTCAGTAACTCTAACGAGACTATCATAACGACCTTTCACGTATCTTGCCGATCTTCTCTGGACTCATTTTAACCCTGTTTCAAAGCCTATCCCAAGTATTGGCGGAGTATTCCAAGCGAAGACAACAAGGGAGAAGTAGTTGATTTCTCTAACAGGGAGTGTAGCTGATCAATTGATTTTCTCTTTAACTCCCTGTCAAATCGGACCTTTATCCTTGGACAACACGAATATGAAAGAAGATTTAATGCTTTCCCGACGCATGATTTATTGAAGAAGGTACGGGCTTTCCACCGGGTGAAACTCTCCATCTCTGCCTACGTTTCGATGTACGACTCATCCAAAGTCATCAGTGTAATCAGTGAATTGAAACTGAGTGAAATTAACCCACTAGGTCTTTGAGCAAGTGTCTTGCGATGGGAAGGCTAATTTCCGCCTTGTTCTGCCTTCTTGGATGCTCCTTAGCACCGGTTTCCGGGAATAGCTTAGAGAGTATCCGGTGTCACAGTTCACGGTGTTGTTTTCAAGCCGGATTTCGAAAGCTTCCATCGTCAGTCTCTCCCAGAATTTGTCCACGTGAGAAAGGAACTGAGTGCTCAAGAAACGGAAGTCCTTCATATACCATTGAGGTAGTGTGGGGTAGATGCGACTTCGCATGAAATGCAATGGCTCTTCCGTACCATAGAGAAAAGACGTCGTTTTTCTAGCGATTCCAAAATTTAAGCTACTTATGACACTGACTTCGTGAAAAGAAACATTAAACCTGATGTTTAGGACACAAATATACTCTTTACTTAAAACTGAAATTCTATAACATTGGGAATTACTTATATAATATTCTCTTCAATGCCCATAAGTGTCCTTCATCCCATAAGTTCCCGGTAACACTCACATTATGTACTTTGAACTTGAAATTCATCCAGTCCCTTTAACTTACGTCACGCTCGCTCGAGCCTAACAAGGTAAGAACGGAAATATTCTAACCCCGGTGAAATACAGCACTTTTCCAATTGGTACCACAAGATAATTTAGGGGTAAATGATAAATGTAATGAGGTAAAACTCCCACATAAAATCTCATGCCACAGTTATTTCCCTTTACTAAGAGGTATTGGACCATGACCTGCATAAGTAAGATATTTTTAAGTTCTAACTTTACTGAATGCCATTTGATTTCCAATATGATATGATACAAACGAACTATTATTCTCTTTCATGTATACGAATGTGGGAAAAGTACTTTATTAAACCATGGCTTTATCTGAATATAGAGCATTTTGTCAGGACTATTACAATCAGCTCTAATTTCCCCATTTCCAAAATTTGGTCACCTGCTGCGCTTCAAAGTGGTAAAATTAATATACCCATATGTAATCTAACATATCATAATTATTACCCATACGATACACTCAGAATTGTTGTGACTATCGTGTCCAGTAGGTTCATATCCAATTTATTCATAGAATTGGAGCTGCAGTAACCAGCTGCACGTGCTAGCTTGGAAAGCCAATTTTGCGAGTTTAAATCCTATGTATAATATGTATTTCTGGGATTCGGGTCTTTTTTACGTTATAAGGGTTTACCTTAGTCATAAGAGTACAACAATAGCACCTTACTGTTACTCCTATTAAAAGGAAAACATTCATTTTAAAGACCATTCGGAAGAGAGGAAAGGAAGTTTGTTGAATCATACATGTACTGGAAATTATGAAATGTCTCATGCCTACAAACTTCTGTACTCAATCTTCAGGTCCGCACATTTTAACGCATGTCCGGAACTCCATCGTAAAATAAGATATGGTTTCACTATTGCTGTTCACAGACATAAAATGAGGTGTTAGCCATTGGTATCTACCTTTAAAAGTCCCAGGTTCCAAATATAAGCCCCAAGATGACCAAATAAAATCCATCCGTTAACATCGCTTTGGATTGAAATTTCTCCTAGAGAAGCGCACCAACGACTGGTTTTCCTAGTTTTTCTGGAACAGTCGACCGTGGTGGTCTACAATGACTCTCAAAAGCTAGTCGCCAAGAGCGAATTCACGCGTCACGGCCATGGAAACCACCGCCTTGCAAACACGCCAACCACACGGACGCATGGGTCTTTCTACAGAGGTCTCGGAAGAGGCGGGAGGAGAATGGGAGTAATACTGGTGGAGCAAACGGACGCGGGTGTATTACGTAGCGGTTGACACAGGAAAAAAGGTATAAGAGCTGAACAACTGCGCGTCGAGTAGTTCGAGTGGGCGGGCACTGATAGACGTATGCAGCGGTGTTCTCATCGACTCGGCAATAGCTGCGAAAACATTTCCAGTCTCCATCGTGGGGTATGATTTTCGAGTACACTCTCGAGCTGAAAAGCATTTTGTTTTTTTTTCCACTTTTCAAACTCTCAATACTTTAGTTCAACGTCGACAAAAGCTGAAACAATACCGCTTGTCAGCGGCGAACTGGCAAAGCGGATTTGATTGCTCGACATATGCGCTTTTAAAACCAAAGTATAAACTTGACTGTGTTCTACTCATTGAGCAAATATTAGTTTCGGTCAGCGATGAGTGAGCTTAATTGCAGTTTTGCGCAGTAATATTCGATCTCAACCTGTTTACTCGTTTTGGTTTACCTTTTCCGTTTGATGTATTTTGCCTTAAATCGCACGCATCGAGTGGCAGGGTAATTTTATTATGAACTTCGGAAAAAGAGTTCTTGAATGTTGAAGAAGTTATTCCAAGTTATAGTAACAATAAAATGAAGTTTTTGTATAAAGCCTATACTCATTTACATTATTATATACTTGAAAACAAATTTGACCTTAGACTTGCAAAACTATTAACGATATAATCTTTTATGGTTACGGTATAAATCAAAAACTTAAAATATAACAGGTTAACTTTTAGAAAGGCACTTTGAACGTTATGTATACTAAAAAATATTTAATTCTTTTTGAAGAGGCTTGATTCTCGTGTTTTTTTCATACATACCGCTAGAGCTTACCTTTAATTGCTTAAAGTTGTGAATCTAGGCAATTCATTTTCGGATTCTGTCACTTCTGAGAAGTTACACGGAAAACAAAAAAGCCTATTGGCTCACATAAATTGGTAATAATTTTGGAAAACATTTGTTAACATCTAGCATAAGCAAAGCTGGGGCAAAATTAAGTACCCAGAAAAAAAAGTGCTTTCGAGTGCTGCTTCATAACCCGTGTTTTGTGCCATCAAATTACTTTGTACCGTAATCTTAGATCTTAATATTTCCATAGTTCACCAACATTTTAACTCTGACTCTGGTTTTAAGCACATAGATTTGTTTACCTTTGAATTATTATCGAGTGAGAAAACAATTTTTAATTGGTTATTAATATTCAAATGATTTTTCTTCACTTTTTCATTCAAGATTTTCAAGGAGAGTTTTTCATTAAACGCTCTATAAGAATAAAAGGAATCATTTATTGCGATAGACTTATACAGTTATATGAATTTGTTTTTTACTTGTGCATTAAAAGTTTATGTAAAAGTTAAACATTTTACTGTTCCGTTTGTGTAAACTTTTCCCGTCATTTAGCAAGTGTAACCGATTTTTCTATGCTTTGCGTCAACTTGTTGACTTAAATGAAATAACAAATTATAGAATTTGCATGTTTGCAATGTAACTGTACAAACCCGACTGATATGTCCCAAAGCCGAGAGCTATTTTTGCTGGATCGTGAACTTGAACTTGGTGAAATACTGATTACGTATCTTAGGGTGTCCCATTTTGCATCGATGTCTGAAATTCATGGGTCTTAGGGTCTCATATGGTGAAATTTTATGAGAAAATGTGGTGTGCAAAAAATTTCTGAAATTGGATTATATATCGTGGTCGCGCACGCAGCTTTTCGTTTAACACCCCATTAGCGCGCGCCGCGCGTTTGAAAAGACAGCGCTCCCGGGCCTCCGCGCCGCCCTCCACTATTTCTTCCCCCAACTGTCGAAGGTTCTGATTGGTAGGCTTCAATTGGTTACCACTTTGGGGCGGGGGTTCGTTAACGAAGGTAAACGTATTATGTAACGAATGTAACGTTGTAAAATGTATTAAGGAAGTGTATAGAATGGAGCTTAGTTTTTACTTTGGTCGCTTATTGTGCGCGGTGAGAACGAGTTTCTGTGCTCATGAATTTCTCAAGCAATATCGGTTTGCCAAAAATATTGCATTTTTACCACCAACAGTCCGGTATCAGGAGTGCTTGTAAATACTCGTCAGTTAAATACTTTTGTAGGGAGTACCCAAGTCTACTCGCTCCAAACATACGTCTTTAGGAATTGTTTCCTTATTTTTATGCTCTTCCTAGCGCAGAGGAGTACTCTATTCCCGTGGTTTGGTATCTTAGCCAGATCGATCCTCATTTATATCTCTTGGCTGCTCCATCCTTCAAAAGTTACAGCTGCCCTGTCTGGAATATTGGAATATCTCTACTTTTTCTATCCTTATTCTTTCTTTTTTACTGGGATATTCCCACCCATCACCGACTCTTCTTTCCGAAAAATATTAAATTAACTCAAGGGTTGATAGCCTCCAAAATCATCAAACAAACTGTCAAGGACCTGGTCAAATAATTGTCGGTCCTATCGCTTCATTATTTTTCTCTCCACGTCTCTCTAAACCCTCGGTCCCCACAATATGTACATTAATGCTTTCAATTTACCTTGATTTAAGGATGCTGCAGAGGTTATTATAAATTATTGAAATCATGATTTATTAAATTTTAAGTATGTTAAGAAAAAAAATTCTACGACCACACTTTGCTTTAGTACAGATGCTTAGATGGTGGAAATAGCCATATTTGTTGTAGAATAAATTATGCAACAATAATATATTCAAATTTTCGTTTCTATCAAACCATAGTTAGTACTTAAATTACACGAGTTGAAAATTCTGTTTAAATCATAAACTAAATTCATCCTTTATATTCCAAATGGTATCTTAAAATTTATAATCCACCGATATGTACCTGATACATATTGTTTCGCGTTTTTTGGAAAAAAATTGCATGTAAAATTGAATTATTACGAAATTTAAATCCACCGCAATAAGACTGTGTAAAAATAGCACAAAATTGGCAAAAAACCATATCGATAGCATGAATTTATTTTCACTTTTATAAATATGTACAAATTTAAAATTTTTACATTTGCACAAAGGTTTACAATAACGGAAAAGATCTGTGCATAAACGAAAATCCATCCGACCATAATATGTACTTTTACCCGAAGGTGTTATGATGCAGCCAGAAATCATCTGTTGGAGGCAGAGTACACAGTGAGCTCCAAATTCGAGATAATTAATTCCAAAGTTCGCGTGAGGGAACAAAGGCAGCATGTTTTGTCATTAGACAACTGTTTAGCAGTGAAAAATGGTGAGTGCAGAGTTAGACCTGTAATTCTCATGGAAAGCTTGGTCCAAAGCCTGCTTAGTCATTCACCCCGTGACTCCCGAGTCAGGGAGTCAGGGCGAAAACTTAACTCCGATCTCAGACTCTGACTTTGCGCATTAGACAAGGTAGTAATTGTGCACTAACTAGAGCCATCAAAATTCGGCGCATAGGTCACAGGCTACACCAATAGGCGAGTAACGTGATGGATGTGAGCTGGAGGTTAGTAATTCCTGGAGTCTTTAGCCACTAAACCTTCATCGGGGCATCATCACATATATAGCATCGATATCAACAGTATATCATAAAAATCAAGACTTTTTTGACACCCTAATAAGTAAATGTGGTGTAATGTCAGGCCTTGGCTGCACCAGCACTCGTGCGTTACATATCCTTGTTTCCCCTTTCCTGAACTACGGCTCTTCGCAGGTGAGCGCTACCAAGCTATTCGTTGCCTTCAAAGGCTTAACGCTGCAGTGGTTGTGCCTTAAATAGTACTTAATTGTTCTCGTGGATTAGATTTGCAGCCTAATTAATTATAAGAACAAGTCTGTGATATATAATTCAAATTTTGTTTCTTAGTTTTTAATGCTACCACTTAAATATTATTTATTTTAACCACTGATCTAAAATTAAATTTATATTTCAAATTCTTCAAAATTAAGATAAACAACTTATACGTACCTATTCTTGAATAAAAAAGGCACAATTCTTTCAAAATTAGATTGTCTATTGATTGGTTTACAATCATTGCTTTTAAAACAATAGGAGAATTTATACACCTACTTTATTTGAAATATTTCATAAATAACAAAACTATAATTAATTGCAGTCGGTTTTGAGCACTTTACATTTATCAGCAGTTATTATGGAGGATTGCTCTTCGTTGTATAAATGACTTCAAACGTATCATTCATTACACCGTACTCAGCATGTCAACCATCTTACACCCTGAGGATGTGGAACTTCATCTGCGAAACGTTGGCTGAAAGTGGTGTTTAAAGTCTTTATAAATAAATATAACTGATAAAACAAAATAGATTGACAAAAATACTGACGTAGTAGGTCGCGCGGATTACAATAGAACTCCGCGGAATGCACGGGTCTCTCCTGACAACACCACGCACGACCTGATCTCGCTGATCTGAGCGCACCCGCTAACTAATCAACAATAGGTAAGTATTCAGTTTCATATGGTTTGCGCTGGTGGCTTTTCGGATATCTTCCATTTTCAAACTGTGGATTACTAATGTAATCCGCATGAAATCTGCAGGATGCATCCTACAGGAATCGAATGATCCCCGTAAATTTCCTCTTTCATGACAATTTTTCGTTCAAATTCAATGACGTGAAATTGATTTGTCTTTTTGTATTCTTAAAGAAATATCTTTCCGCGAGGTAAGCTCTATCGGGAGTTCAAACACTTTCCTTTTGAGAGACAGTTCTCCACATCAAATACTAAATTTAACTGACTATACTCTCATGATTTATGTAGTGGCTCATTCCTTTTCGTCTTGGAGGCGTATTGTCATTAATAGCTTAGTCCCCACGTTTGCGCTACGTAGAATATTCAATCATTTATTTTGGTTTTCTTCATCGAAATAGTCTATAAAGATATTGGAGTGACATGAAATGACCTCCATGTCTACGCTTCGTAGTACACATCTCTCTGTTAATTCCTCGTAGCCCTTCTTATATGTATTCATTCTTTAGCTCAGCTTTGACATTTTAGGTGTAGCATTTTTTCCAAAAGGTGAAATTGATTAGTTGATTTTATATTATATTACTGGTTAGTTAATTACACTCTCTTCTTTGATTCAATTTGGTAATTGTAATATTCTTGGAAAATGAAATTCTCGTCTGTAAGCCACTTCAGTAAGGAAACCAAATCGCTCTTCCACCGTGATAGCCGTCAACTACTTCTTCATTTGACCCTTATTTTCTTTCCTTTCCTTCCTCCTAATTCTCATCTCGATCTTGTAACCCCTCTTCTTATCTTGTCCTCCTTTGTCTTCCTCAACACTGTTTTCTTTACATCTTTCCACTCCCGGTGCCTTCTTCTTTTATTTTCCCGCTTTTCTATCTGCTTTTCTCTCCCTTTCCCTCTCCATGCCCTCCTCCCGAATATTCTCTTCCTCCGAGACCTATTTGCTCATCTTTACAGTTTTCCCGTGGACCGGGAGGAGGTCTTCAATTGTCAAATGTCAACACTGAGGTTTGCGAGAAAAAGAATTTATTGGATTCCTCCGAGAGGAAGATCCAAGGGAGCATCCAGATGGAATAGAGAGCAGGTTTTTCTTCCACAGTGACATTTCTCGCTTTAAATTTTCGGAAAATTGGGAAAGAGGATGAATCGCATCAGGATTAAAATAAATGATTCTGTTCCCTCCAGTAGAGCGTAGTAAAATCATTTTTGGTTCGGACTATTTCTCTTTCCTCCTTCTCTGCTTCGTTTCCATCAGAGGGACAATGAATGAGTACTCTTGCGTTTTTCAGTGTCACTGCTCTCACTCTCTGTCTGTCTTGCTTTAATTGCTTTGTCGCTCAAACGCTTACATGCGATCGGAATTCGGAAAACAAAAGTGTCAACCGACGCCCATTTCTGTTTTAATTTGCCCAGGAAAATTTTTGTCGCAGCATGGCCACAGTTTGAGTCATTAAGTGGGGCGTTCCGTTTTCTGTCCAGGTTCAACATATTATGTCCGGCCATTCAACTGCTCGTTTTCATTACCTCATGCAAAATATTTAATAGGTAACACATTTTGCCAACAAAGCGATCTCGAAGATTATTGGTGATTGCAATTTGTATAAATCCAGATTTCCGATTCAAAAGAATCTCATTCTGAGGCGCTCGTGATTGCAAGTTAAGTAACTCGCCGGCACTATAACCGATGGAACCAATGCTGGATCACCACATAGGACATGATAGTTGAACCTTAATATCTTATCTTCTACGACAATTTTTCTTATTATTTTCTTAGATTAGATCTAACAATGCTATATAAGGAGATAATATACCAAATATTTGAGTTTACCAAAACAGATTCCTAATTTCCCATGCTCAATTCTATCCTTACGGAAGAATGTATCTCAAAGTATTTCGGAGTCGGTCGCGGCGACATTTCATTGCCGTGCCATTAGTGAGATGATGGAGTTGAAGCCTTTGGAAATTCTATCCATTGGTGTCTCCATAGAAAATAGTAAAGGCTCTCTTTATCGTCATCTTCTCAATGTAATACAGCTGAAGAGTACGCTCTAAAGAAAAACATATTGCTGATTTTTGACCACTGTTTTCGATCATTTTTAAAGGTTTCTAAAATAATTGCCGCTGTTATCATGCAACTCACAATTACAGATATGCTGCGCCTTTACTTTGCGCAGAGTGGGAATCTTGGAAGTAGATTCATCTCTTGTCTAGCATTGCCATTAGAAAGCTGAAGTAAACAATTGTAGTTTTAAATGGCAGTTCAAATAGCCAAGTGTCGATCAGATTCGAATGGGGAAAACAGTTACTGCTTGAGCAGTGTCAGTGTTAAAGTGCTATGTTTCTACAAATATAAATAAAACAACTGTCCATTTAAATATTCATTTATAGTACTTCGTGAATTTTTATCAACTATGGTCAGTCGTAGAACAAACATTGAGCACAAAAAATAACAAATTCGTCAACCTTCTGACGACAACCTTAGTCAGGAGAACAAAAGGTTAAGTTATTCAAAAATTCTATACGCAGCAGAAAATCTCAAAAATAGCTGATAGTTGATGTAACGTTTTAGTCTTTCCTCCGCCTATTTATGGCCTTTATTCCGCCAACAGACATTAATTAGAGGCCAGATAGATTCCTATAATTTATCAATTCCTTTCTTTTTACTTGCATTATGTTTACTCATTGTTATATGCGAATTATTATTTACCCATTATATTATATATTATTTTACCAATTTATACGCAACTCCTATAATTTTCTTAATAATCCTCTTTGTAATTGATGAGTTTCCCAGCAAGACTTCCCTTTTCTTGTTTTCCGGTTGAGAAATCATTTTGTCATAAATTATTCCTACCTCATTTTAATCATGGCTGTTGAATCGAAGCTCTTTAGAGTAATTAATTGGCTTAAAGTTATTTCTAACTTCCCTGCCAGTGAAAATCCTAAGATAGCACTCAGAAATCAATACGAATTTTCAAAGGCTCATAAATTACTTAGGAGGGTGATTTTATCACCACGAGGGTACATTAGGGAAGCGTTTATCCCCCTGATTAAAAGAGAGTCACATCGAATCCATTCCCACAAGAATCACGTCTTCTCGTAAAAGGTCTGATGGCTCCACCAACCGCCGCTCCGCCGCTTTTCTTAAAGGAACGTGCTGCACCCTCATTATTTCCTGCCATCTCAATTGAGGGGGAGGGAGCTATTTCACGTTTGAATTGAACAGCGGTTCAGTGCTGCCACGATTCCAATCACTTACACCACACATATGTAGCTGTCTGATATTGCGTCTAGTTTAATTAAAATGTCTTGTGTACATTTTCAAAACATCAACGTCCCAATTTGTTACTCTCTCGTTATTAGGTCATTTTTAGTGAACCATTTCGGAAAATGTCAAAGTTTGTTCTAAAATATCAAAATAAGCCTGTCTGAGCAAAAATAGGAGCAGAAAAATTCCTCATAATATTATGTCAATTTAATAAAACTTCACACGCTTCTAAGATAGTAATTGGACGTCAATGTAATTTATATTATATGAAGTATAAGCAATATATTATTTCGCCTTAACTCTTGATTATAATCGTCTCAACATATTATTTTAAGTGTTTATGTGAAAGTAATCAGTTATTTATTAACGTCCATCGTCCAATTTGCAGTGGGTTAAATCCATACCACACGAAATTCAGGAGTACAATCACTAATGAAAGTTCATACTTTAGTCTTTCACCCGAAGGCTGGCCGATCTGGTTGGCGATATTAGTGCCTACTGAACACACTGCCCAGCGTTCGGATGCATCGCATTGAGTCGTATTGAATACAAATCTGTAAATACCTATATATACAACATTAGTGGCATTATTTCATTCCGCTGTGCTGTCAGTTTATTCTAGAAAGACGAGATACCCTGTAAAATGCACCCTTCTTATTTAGAGATGGCACTCACCTGGGTTTAAACCCATGGTTAGAAGCACGTTGCTCTTCTTATGCCATCCAGCCAACTCTAACTGCTAACACTGAAAATCAAGAGCATGCTAAACATATTGTATAATTAGACTATTTCTTCTCTTCTCATGAAGCCACTTAGTTTAGCATTCCGTACATATTCATTGTTTGTGTAATTCGTTTATCATGGAATGGAAAGTACAGTTAATAATAAATCTTCATGTTACTGAAGTTAGATATTATTTTTCAATATATTACCTAAATTCCTCCATTTCTGATTGAATCAGCCAGTGCAGTGAAATATTTCTGATGTATCTTAAATTCAACCTGTCACCTGGAAGAAATCCTGGAAGGTAACATTTTTTTATTGTTCTCTACCTTGAAACACATTGTAAATTAATACTAACATCAAATGAAACTAATAAAATATTCTGATTGATGAATTTCCCAGAGAAAATTATTTTTCCTTTGCGAAATCACGCACTAAAAACTCACGAATTTTATCATTTTGAAAAGTGTGACTGTGTGATTCTAAACGGCTTATGCGAGTAAAGTATGGAGGATGGAATGTGTTTTCAGCACCGTATTCACTTATTGTATTCCATAGCTGATGCAATTTGAACTTAGCCATTAGAATTCAGGAATATAAACCTCAAGAACACCTCGTTTACATCAAAATCATAAGAGGTGCATCATCATTCCCTTCGTTACAGGGACACAAAATGCATTTTGATAGTCCAAGAGATTTAAAAATGTTTCAGACTTATAACCTTCAGGTACGTTTGTCGTACACTGTACACGCATTTCACCTTTTTTACTGAAAAAGAGTTCGCATTATGATGCTCATGTAGAGGAGTGCTAGAGAACGTTTGTTCAAATGTAATTCTAGACAATTATGCCCTGTTAAACTAAAATTACAGTAACTGCATCATTTTTTCTTCTGAATTATTGCATGCTTAAGAATTACAACTATACTTAAATTGCCAACTATTAAATAAGCATATGTAAATAATTTTTTCCGAACCCATTATATTTTATGTAGGATATTTAACAAAACGTTATTTTTCTCTTTAGTTTAGTTTTTTGGTTAAATACTTGCAGTTACTTTTGCTTGTCTTACCATTTTCTAAGCCAAAAAACAGTAACTGAAGTATCTTGGATTTTTTTAAATATTAGTTTTCTTATTCAATAAAATTGCTATATATAAACTAGATGTAGGAATCAGAGTAGGTAAGCAGATGATAAAGACAGATTTTTGGACGATCAAGTGCTGATTATTCAATCTTCAAAGAGATTACAAGCTTCAGATGATACGTTAGATTGTCGGCGCGGGTTGTATGGAATGAAGTTAACTCAAAGGAACACTAAATTTATGAGATTCTCTTGGAGGAAGAAAGCGAGGCTGGTCATAATTGTTGGAAGACATAGAAATTGGAGCAAGTAGAGATACTTGGGTAGTTCGCTAGCAGCTTGGGTACGGTAGCAAACACGTAGGGAGGAGAATATCGCTAGCTAAGGAAGCGTTTGGTAGAAAGCTGAAGACGGGGACCATTGTGAGGATACAACGGAGTGGCTGGTGATGAGCTTGGTACAAAGCAAAGCGTTTTGTGGTGAGGAAATTTGGATCCTACGGTGGGTGGACGTGAATGGGCTGCAGGCATTGGAGACGTGGGTGTGGGGAAAGATGGATAAAGTGCGGTGGACAAAAAGGAGGAAAAAGTTGTTAGAATGGAGGGCGAGGAAAGGAAACGTCTGAATAATATCCTGGAGAGGCAGAGTACGTGGCTGGAGGAAGTGATGAGTGGCAATGGGTTGCTGAGGAGTGAGATGCAGGAAAGGATGCTGGGAAAGCAGGGAAGGGAAAGGAAGAAGATTGGTTTATACACGGGTTGAATAAGGGCCGATCTTAAGTCGAGGTGAAAAACATAATTCTATAGATAGATTGGACATGGAAACTGTGGAAAATTGGGAGGAATTTCACTGAAATTCAACAATTTCTACCTCTTATTCGTTGAATGCTTTTAAAGAATTAAATTTACTTGTAGTCAGTTGTATTAGGATTTACACTTGTAAGTTTAAACAGTTTTGCTACTATTTTTCCAGATGAAAAATAAATTTAGCATCAATAATTAGTTAGTCTATACTATTTAATTAAGAGAAAATACAAATTAATTTCAAAATCTAAAGCAAAGTATATGATACCTTTTTCACCAGTTTCGGTTTCAGGCCCGATACTTAATTTGTTTCAAAATAAAACCAAATCTGATACTTTTAATCATACTTCACTTATAATGATACTTTCTTTTTTGAGCTAATAACCTCTCATGCTTTTTCTCTACATATTTTCTGGAATAGGAACAGTTATTTTATTTAACCTACGCTGAAGATGAAAGTTTATATGATTGTCCGTTAAATGGCACTTGTTATGTGGAGACATACAGAACCTCTCACAAATTCCATCATCTCAGTAAGGATAGGCTGATAATTCTTTTTGACAATTTATATTTCAGCGAAAAGTAAAATGACAAAAAGAACTCTTTGGATTAATCACCCGCACTATATTTGAAAAACTTTGCTTGCTTGTATTTTTTTATAAAAAAAGAATAAATTATTTTAACGTTCCTTGGAAAGACAGTAACTTTGTAGGAGATAATTAAAATACGGTCTCAAATAAACTAATGCGATTTGCGTTTATTTCTTAAAGTTCGGTTCAAATAATATATAAGTAAAAGGACCGACACGAGTTAAACACACAATCCTCATAGTAGTTTACTTCAATAAATATATAGGAAAGTATTGAACCAAATTTCGGTGTGAGTGATACAAACACATGATTTATAAACATACAACGGTATTTATAACTTCGATACACACTAAATACAGTTGTCAGTTTTATCCAAATTTATGTCCATTACAAATATTGTGTAACATTAATGCGTATGGGAAATTCTGCATTTTTAAAAGAATAGAAAATTTTTTAAATCTGTAAAGATTTTTATAAGCAGATAATTTCTACTCAGATCATTCACACTACGCTGATATATATTTTTAATAAAATACCTTAGCATTTTACGTCTTTGCTAATCACACCGAAACTAAATTAATGGAGAAGATATCTAAGAAAAAACCGTATTTACAATTCACTAAGCCAAATAAAAGTCAGTACTGTTATTTGATACAGTCTGTACTGTTATTTGGCTTAGTATTTACTGATATTTGGTTAAATACTTGCAGTTACTGTTACCTGGCCTTTAATTCTGACATCAATACTGTATATATGGTTAAAGCAGTACGTGATATCTGGAAAACCGTTAGAGAATCGGTATTTTGCTCTTTTTTTCAATATCCTCAAGACTGAAAATATCTAAATGAACTTTCACCCCAAAATGTGTATTTTTGTCAGTTATTGCCTTTTAGGTTAGCAGAGCAGAATACTGAAGAGCAAATGAAAATCGCTCTCGTTGAGCAAAGTTACAAAAACACTAGCTTTCTAATCTTAGGGATCAATCCAATCTCGGAAAAAAATTCACGTGAGTGTTAATGTAAAATTCTGTTTCACTTTTCAGGTTAAACATTATTTCGTAAAGCCGATGCTGCACGGTTAATTTTCTTGTTGGTAAATTCATGAAAACTCTCAGAATTGTGCTGCGCATGCTCGTATCAATATTCTGCAAATTTTTAAAACTTGGAAACTGTCAATTTAAGAAGAAGCTCTAACAATGATTGCTTTTCTGTATGCAGGCGCTTCGACCATACTCCAGCCAAAGACCGCTTCGACTACTTGAAAAGGAAACAATATTAGGCGAAATACACCAACAGTTGAAATAAAGTAAAAACATAGGTTTGGTGAAAATATAATATTCGAGCGAGTCGTTGATATTATTTCATTGGGTGGCAATGGCAGAATTATCTTGCGAAAGAATCTGCTGTCATATCACATATTGTAATTTGATTTTTAAATCGTGGATTTTTAGGAAATTGATATGTTGATAATGTTTGCTCATGCATATCATTCCTTTATTATTTTAGGCAGATATTATTTCTTTGTCATTACTATACTTATTTTAACGCTTATTCTCTCTGTGATAGATTACTGCTGTTTTTTTACAATTACCTAAACGAAGAAGATAGTCTCAAACTCCACCGAGCCTTAAACTCCTACCTTAGGTTCATTTTTGACCTTCGCAGGGACGTCCATATTACGCCGTATTATTAACAACTAAGGTGGCTCAATGTCAAATCCCGTAGAGAGTACTTTCTGGGATCTTTTTTGTTTGTTCTGTTTTAAAATAAATCACCTATGTACCTGTATAATTTGTTCCTCAGTTGTCCCTCAGTTTCTACAAATGTTCACTAGGTCTGATCCCAATCTATTTTATTTCCCAGATCATCGCACTACTGTTTATAATAAGTCATTCCTTGTAACAGCTTGCCACGTATTGAACAACATGCCTACTCAAATTAAAAACTGCACATCTGTTAAAACATTTAAAATGAAATACCATGATTACTTACCTTCTCGAGAATAACATAATTTACTTTCTTTTTTTGTCAAACTTGTTTTCACGTTATTATGGTTTTTTTATTATAGTATAATTTTGTTATTTGTGAAGTATGGAACACACAAGTTTTTTGCTATGATAGATATTATACTTTTTTGTAATAATAATTTCGCCTATAAACTGTATTTGCTATAACTTTTTGTTCTTACGGATTTTTTCCTAAACAATAAATGTTTTTTCTTTCTTTCTATACTTAGGCTTGTAAACTCTGTAGGAAACTCTGTTCAATTTATTCTTATTTCACCGGTCTTGCTCTTGATGCCTTCACAACAAACATCTCTCTTTCAGACCGCCATGACGCGTGTCAGTCGGTCAGTGCCTAATTCGTGAATTTCTTCCGCTCGTGTGATATCGGGCGTAGGTTAACAAAATATAATTTATAAACCTGGATTTTCATATTGAATTTACGGTATCTTTGACGTACTTCAAGGGCTTGGAAGTTGACGAAAGAATATATTGTAGAAGAAATGAGTGAGAGTGGTGGGCAATTGGTGGAAAATTCTTTTTGTTCCTGGAAAAAAGGCTAGATAGAGAACGCGATGCATAACGTAAAGAATGAGGTATGATGTTATAGGAATAATGCAATTAAAATATCAAAGATGAAGATCAACTTTTCCTAACTTTTAACACCCACAGATATACGTACGAAGTTATAATATATGCATTAAATTACCTTGAGACTACAGGTGGTTAAGTGCGTCAACCGTTGTCTTCTATTGAGTATCTTAAAACTAGAAAATTGGGAAGTGTTTTTCTAATTATATGAATAGGTGAGGTTGTGAATAAATCGAATTGAATAAATTTCACATGGAGGCAGAAAAAGGATTTCTCCAAGGATAGAAGTCACTCATAAAAGCAAGTAAAAGGAATTGTTTATTATTTAGCTATGGGTGAATTCAATGAAGGGGGATTACTTGGAAGGTATAGGCATATGTTGGTACACCAAATACCCGTCTACATGTGTACATATTAACTATGTTTTCCAATTTTTCCAGCATATGTAATTTCGAGTAAATCTTACGGCTGTGTATGAATTTGAGAAGTATATAAAATGCGTGTCACGAAAATTTGGTATCGCATCTTTTGAAAAGTAGATTGATTAAGTTTCCACTATAATTTGCACGGAGTACCATTTATTACTGGCATCAAATCATGTGATAAATATCAGCTAAATATTTTTTTAAATATGATACTTGTTTATTAAGCCATTTTTTAGTTATTTTTAGCCATAAAAATTTATAAGAAAGTCAACACTTTGGCAGGTATGTAAACTGCCTTCAGTGTTTTTCAGAACCCTCAATTTTCTAAAATTACAAAAATTGAAATAGAAGTGGTAGACATTTAAGTGAGCAACAGTAATCATTAGCCCATTTTTTCCATAAACTACGCAACCACTCTAATAGTCTTTTTTATACTTTCTGGTTTCACCTGTTTCTCTCGGATAAACATATTCTCAATTGAACAAAAACGCACCGCGATTCAAGTTTTTATTCTCGTGAACTCAAGTATGAATTAGTATGCTTATTATCTCATAAAACGTTATAATTGTTTTTCTGATAATTACTAAGGTGAATTTTGGCTCAATAATCCTTTCTTTCTTACCGTATTTTATGACGGTATGCGAGTTTTCAATAATTTCAGGAGTAAAAAGTATAATGTAGGCTTTACAGTTTTGGGTCCTTTTATTTGGGAAAGGAATTCTTATTACACTGGATGGCATTTCATTTTATTTTCATATCATCCTCTTGCCTTATATTTCATCATTTATCTCCCTTTCATGCCCTGTGTATCCACTATACACCTTTCTAATTCAGCATTCTTTTATATTCAAACCTTTTCACGCATTTTTCAACCATTCACTCTGTTTCAAACTCTTTCGTTCTCATTATTCATCTGTTTCCATTCAATTCATGTCTTCTCCTCCAGCACCCTGTGCTTAATCATCCCATTCATCGAAACTTCTATCTCACATCTTTTTCAGGAACTCCGCGTTCTGCTCGATGTCTTGAAAACTTCTGGCTCTCATCTTCCCAACAAAATTCTTTTCTCATTAATATTTTACTCTTTTTTCAGTTATTTATTTTCCCTTTTTTCATTCCCATTATTAGAATATCCTCCTTCCCGGCTGCATAAGTGTACGTCATTGCAAAAGTTACTCCTCAGTAAAGTCCTTTGTAAAAGAAGAATTCTAACAGGATAACTGGTCAAAAATTAACCTTTCATGCTGATACAAGTTTTGTCCGAGTTGGATCTTAATCTTCTTATCCAGATCACATTATTGATTTAAAACATCACAAGGAATGGTTTTGCCACCTTACTGGTATTTATATTTTCAGGCATTAATTCCGAACCAATTTACATTTGCAATACTTTAACGGAGTAACCTGTTAACTAACGCGAATTAAAAGTTGGAATTTGTATATTCTTGAACTATAAGTCATAGTACATACAGACACAGGTCGACCTAAAGGTACAAAAAGTAACTTTCATTTTATTGTAACTCAAGGCATTGGTTTATAATGCACTGGTGCTCCCCTAGTTTCTTTCTGAAGGAAGTGGTCCTGAAAAAATAAAATTTGAACGCTGGTGTACATCGAAGCATTCAAATGGTATAAATTTATCTCGATTTAAGTATAATTTTAGTTACTCTAAATTTAGCGCCTACGTACAAGTCCCTATGCCGCTGTATGGGCGTATAGCAGTATGTGCGAGGTCACAAGTAGTGGAAGACAGTTGAGAAAGACCAGAAATCAACACTGAAAAGGAAGACCAGGTTCTGTTGAACCGACGAGTGTGTCTTTATTCTATCGTTTGTGTCAAGTGGACAAAATAAAAAGCTTAAAAATTCGGTTTCGAAGACCTTTTGTCGAGTGCCGTTGCTTTTGCCCGCTATAAATTTGAAGATTGGCACTGAGCACAAATTAGTAAAGCATTCTTCTATTTCATACTGTAATTTCAGTCTGGATCGTAATCTACTGCTCTCCTGTGGCTTCCCCTCCATTTCTCCCGACAGTCATGTGATAATTCATTTGTTCCCGAAATCATTTACCTACTCACGCAATGGCGATGTAGCATCGTTAACATGTCATATGAAAGCAGTAAAGCTAATTCTTTCAGCAAGATAATTATTTTATCAGTTGATTCTTACATGCCATGATGCTTCAGCGACTGGACTCTTACCACTACTTCGACTCAGCGATTTCAATGACATATTTACATCATCACTAATCCTGAGTCTCGGATTCCGGCCCTTATTCTCAAATCCATACCTTCGTTTCATATCTCGTACTTTTTACATCTGTTATCTTTATCAAAAGATAAGTTTAAAATCCTGTTTACCTTCCCCCGCCCTCAGCAGCTTCTTCGCCCTTTGGCTCTTCTCCATTGCCCCTCACTCTCCAAGCTCTTCAAGTCATGCTCCGAGAGACTCCTCCTCACCTACACTTTAAGGTGGCTTGAACGGTATTCGTGAGCCATTAAATGCACATTTTAATGATGCTTTTAATAAGGGGTTGAACCTAATATTCTATAAAAACCCAATAAACCCTAACCCAATAAAATATTCTTCTAACCAATATTATAGAAGTATATCTGTTTTTACGTTGCCACTCACCATATGGTTATTGAAATAATTCAAGACTACTACTTACATTTTTCCTTTTACCAAAGCAGGTTTTCAGATAAGTTTTCAGCACAATATTTTATTCAGCACAATATTTGATTCAGCACAATACAATTAAGGCGTATATACTATTTATATTTTTTAGCATGTGTGACATCTTGATATTGGTGAAAAAACATCATATTTACATGAGAAATGGTCTGTTGCGTTTAAAAAAACTCAACATGTGTTATCGAATTACTTCGAAGCACATGTCATGTGTCTTAAGGCTATGTATTAGAATCGCATTGAATTGCCGAAGACCAAGTTGGTGTGGCGAAATTATTTGGCATCTTTATCTATAGCTTTATAGACGAAAGCAATTATACAAAGTTTCCCACAACTTTCCACAAAAACAAAAGTCGCTGCCACCACCTTCAATTATTTTGAGTGAAATTTTTCCCAAATCACAATGAAGACAATTTTCGAATTGTGTTATTTTTTATTTCAGCAGCTGTAAAAGACATAAATTAATTATTTTAATATTGATGATGAAAATATATTGTTTTTAGTATGATTGATATTCGTAAAAATCAACTTGAAAAGTATTAATCTTTAAAATGACACTTTTTTTTCAGGCCGCACAATGAAAACAACTTCATGACCGGAGGAAGTTTTTATCGTACGAGTAAAAATATTACGATGACTAACTGATTTAGATTTAAACAAGCAGAGAAAACATTCTAATTACATTGAACTAAATTTCTTACGCTAGCGTTAGAAATTCCTAATTTTTAAAATAAATATGTTTTGGAGTGCATGTGTGGACCATTTTCCATAAAAAAACTACTTCTTATTTTTTTGTGTCAAATGCCTCAAAGAGTGGTGCTATAAGGGATCAAAGTTTTGTCATAATTGGAAAGTTGATATGCTTTTCTTTAAAATCAGGCCAAATTCATCGCAATCTATGGGAGATGATACCTCGCTGAAATTACCTCAAGGGCTCCGGCGGACAAACGCCCATCCAACTGCACGCTCATCAGAGATATCGCAGTGTGGGTGTATCTGTGAGATCCGGATATTTCGCTCATCATCCATATTTCCCTTTCCTTCTCATCACGCCATCTCTTGGAATTTCTCGAAACCCTTAATTAATAGCTTCGTTTCACCCTTTGCCCCGAGTTCCGGTCCCTTTCGCTTTCTTTCACAAGCAACCTCTTTCCTAACACGCATCTCCTCCCCCCCCCCTCTCAGCCCCAACAGCTATCCAGCCTCCTATTCCTCAAAAGGCCGGGAAAAGCCCTTCATTTCCCTAACTTCTACACCCCCATCCCATTCTCCTCCCCACCCCACAGTCCATAGGCGTTAAATCGCTTCCTCCCCTCCCCGTCACCTTCCCCCACCATTCGGCCGCCATCACTCTTCCTTCCCCCCTCCCCCATCACACCCCCCCGCGCCTTCTCCCTCCGGCTTTTCTTTCATTCCATCTCTCAGGCGCATGAAATATTGATAAAGGCCTCGCTAATCCACGTAATCTTCTTATACGTCGCCTCTCCCCCTCGTCCGATCGGCAGGGGGGGAAGACAGGGACATGCAAACGAGGTCTCTTGCCGCCTCACCCTCACTCCCCGACACACCCCAACAGGAGGGACCGGCCTGATTGTAGCGAGGGACCTCCGTTTTTTGAGCGGGAGATATCGCAGTTTTTAGCCGCATTATGCATTATTTTTTTCCAAGGCGAGGAATTGGAAATTGCCATATCTAGCTGTGGATCCGGACGAATGTCTCTCTTTTCAAGGGATGCAAAGAGGGAATCTTGATGAAGATGGCTCGTCACTTTTCAAATCTATGATTTTTATAGCAACCGGATAACTGAATCCAACTGCGCGAGAACTTGAACACCTGAGTATGGAAGTGCAGGAATTGAAATATCTTTTAATCATCATTTGAAAAACTGGATCGCCAATTCAAAGCATATGGCTTTAAGCTAGCAATCATACCTGTACGGCCAAACTCCTATTCGAGTTGAAAGTTTAGGTAAATATGATGTGTAAATGCTTTACCATCCTGCTTCAAATGCTTCAAATTGAATTTATGTATTTCATACTCCACCTTGGAGATGCTTTACGGAATTTTTGTGATCCGTATTCAATATCTCGAATCATTCTTTGACATCTATTAGAAGCCGAGTAGCAAGATTTATAGAGAGAACAATAATTTTAGCCATTGCAGGCAAGAATTTTTATATTTTTCTCAGTTATGTTATGTATACCGCCGTGCTTACCATGTATTTTTACTTTGGCTATTAAGACAGAGGTAACAAAAGGAGTTAAAAAATAAATTTTCAAGTGTGTCAAAAAATCAATTTCATTAAATGTGTACATAATTTAAAAAAATTATATTCTTGGTAGCTACTGGCTATTTTTTGTTCGAAGATGTTCGTCTTGGCTTATATTAAAAAGTATGCTATTCCACTGTATTTCTATTACCAATGGTAAGTGCGTTAAACGGAGCAAAGCCGGTAAATCATTAATTATTTACACCATTCGTTAATTTCTTCTGTCAAAGTATATTTGTATTCCAAAGAAATATTTAGTGCTTCTAACACCATATTCCAAAATTTTAAAAATTGGCCCTCAGTAAAACTGATCAGAATTATTGTACACAGTTATATTGATGTTATGGTGCCGAATTCATAACAGAGCATCTTTGCAAAAACCTAATTCTTAGATTCTTAGAAGGAATCAACTAAAACCTTTTTGTCACTTCGTTTCACGACTAACCAAATTATATGTATGCGGCGGAATATACGTCCGGCAAATATGATCAATATAGGACAGGTTGTGAGCAAGTCGATGCTATAATTGTGAAGGAAAGGCCCAATACCACCATTTCACCTTCCAAAACCTAACATCTTTACACGCCTGGTGATCTAACACCCCGTGCCACACGCCCATGCGCGGGTCGCAGGGTATGCAGATATGCAATGTAGATATATAATACTGATTACTACGATGAGAATAAGCCTTGCGAAATTTTATTTGACATTGTCAACATGAAAAGATAATAATATTAGAAGGGGGTCATTGCAGTAAGAATGGGATATCTGAGAAATGTCAGCGTAATAAGTGGAATAGATAAGAAGGAGTAAGAAATGGATGCTCATGCAGTGGACATATGACCCAGAAGTTGGTTTGGCTATCTGAAAAAAACGGAAAATAGTGAAATAATAAAACAGAAATATGGTTGCCGAGTGAATGAGGCGAGATGAAGCGGCATACCGCGAAAGCCAAGGATGATAGGACAGAAAAAACTCTAAACTGAAGGAAAATGAAAAGTCTTAAGAATTATAGAGAATGTATAAAGCAATGCAGGTAATAAAGGTGGAGGTGGTCTGTAAGGCTAGGGAATCGTGAAGGGAACTATTAAAAGAGAGTCAGTTATCTTGGGGTTACGGTAATAGCTAAGTGCTTTGACTTTCCCAACCCTGTAGGGAAATGGTGTGATTGGTATACAGGTGTGAATAAATATTTCAAATATTGAGGCGATCGACACATATGTTTTCATCAAAAAGAATCTTTTTGCTCTCCTAATTTTCAGTGAATGTTATTGGAAGATTCAATATCCCTAAGCTATTCTTGTCTGACGCATTTCTGTTCCTAAGTCCTTCTGGAGAACCTTCAATCCATGTTTCTCCTCCAGCTTAAATTTTTACACATTCCTTTATAACCTTAGAGTTAGCCTTTTTTAACATTATTTTGGTCACTTTCAATTAATACCAGTTACCAATATAAATTTTTACACAATTCATGATTTCAAAGAAACCAGTATGAATATGACTCTGCAGAGATATAATCGGACGTCATACGTGCATATGAAAAACAATTTCCATTTTTATTAGCAATGCAAATTTAAGAATATCTAGTTCTTATTTTAAACAAATGTCTATTTTAAAAGACAACCATGGCCAGGAATTTCTAAACCTGTGATTTATCGAGCATAATGCTCTCTAACTTTTCCATAAATAATGCCCATGAGCATATATAAGGCAGGCCAGCAAGGCACTCACTTGTGAGCTTACCTGATAAATATCTTGTTTGAGTGACTGACGTTGACGCCTTTAAAAATGGGGCTTAGTTGTTTCCCTTTTTCCAAAGCAAGGTACGCTTTCCGTAACCCGACTTCATTTCTCCCTCTTTTAAGTCATAATTCCAAACCAAAATCTCAGTCCTGCACATAACGCGAATGGAAAAGGCCTCCTGCCACACCAGGCCTTTTCTCTCCTTCATCTTCAATGTCTCCTTTTCGTTTCTCCTCGCCGCCATTAGCCTCCCCACCCCCTCCCCCATTCTCCCGGCACCTTTCTTTCTTTCACTGCTCCCTCTCCTTCTTCCCTCCCTCCACTGTCCCACCTCCACTCCCCACCACCCAACACTCGCCTTCCAGACGTCATTCCCCGTGTCATCAAAGGGTTTCGTTTGCTCATTTCCACTTTTTCACTCTTTCCGAGTTGAGAACTCGCACGCTCTTTTCTCCTGTCCCTTCCACCCAATGCCCACCGCTGCCCCCCCCCCTCCTCCGCCGCCCACTCCTCTTCCGCCTCATATGCATTCCTCGCTCGGCCATTCCCGCCACTAACTCCCCTCTTCGTTTCTCGCTCCTCTCTCAGAGAGCCCACGTTTTCTTTTCTCCCTCTAACCTCTCCGTTTCTCCCCCTTTTTCTTTGCCATCTCTCTTCCTCCTCCCACTTTCTCCCCCGTCCTTTTGGCAAACCACCCCATTTCCCTTTTCCCCGTCAATTTCACTGTCTTTTTCGCTCTCACTGATATACCATTACCGCCCCTGCGTTTTCATCTCTGGGTTTCTTCATCTACAATCCGTCAATCTTTCCTCACGCATGCAGTTACGCCCGCTTTCTTTGCCTCACACCTTCCTCCAAGCCGGTAGATTATTATCACTGCGCTTAAGATTGGTTTTAATGTAAATTTTTAATTTAAAGGAGTGTTTTATGATAAAAATTTTCTTAAGAAATGTTATCGAGAAACAAATATCCTTAGGTCCACGTTTTTGGTCGCATGAGTTTGAGTGATTTTTATTTGTTTTGCTTCCTTACAGTTACAGAAATGTTGGCTATAAAAAGTAAATTGTTGAGTTTTAAAGGACATGAGAGGAAATAGATTACAGCTTAAATCAATAGTTAATTAAGGAGAAATGATGTAATAGGGTCTGTGTTGCGTCTCCATCAGTTCCTAACCGATATATTCGACGAAGAGGTAGAAAAGGTGAAAACTGTGGAGCTAAAGATAGACTTGAAACTGTACACTAACTTCAAGTAGACAAAAATGAAAACGAAAAGGTTTATATTAAGACAGCGTAATGCCTCGAGCAGTTGATGACACTGAAAATCTCAGGTCCCTAACACCACATCGCAAATCGTGACCTAAGATTTAATGAATAACTGAATAAATATAATTTTCGTCAGATGAACTACGCTGAAAAGATTTGAAGACATGAAAATATCACATTTTTCGTTTCTAGAAGTAAAAATGAACAACAAACGATAAAAAATATAGCATAATACTTGTATATCTTATTAAAGCTGTTACATGGCAGTATTTGGGATAGTAAACGATGGCTATTTTTTTCTTTGATGCTGATATAATCTTCATATTATCTCACTGAACTGTGTAATTCGTGCGGTAAAATAGGCTTCAAAGTGGTTTTATGATTATAGATATGGTTTAAAGTTGTCCAATGATTTAGCTAATCCTCTATCATCTATTGTTATCAATCTGAAGAGACAGATCCCCATTCCACTCCCCTCTCTGCCAACCACCTCTTTCCTATTCATACGTAATAATAAACTTTGACGTTCTTCATGATATTGCTGGTTTATCAACTCTTGGTCTTTCTCTGAAGTTCTCCCGAACATTTCTTCATTCTAAAATTGCCTTCATTATGCTATTGTGTCACAAAATGCGACAATCAGTGTGTTCCTTCTTCCTTGCAGAGTTTTCAAGATGCGTTTATTCTCTCCAACTCTTAATAAAACTTATTTTGTGATTCTCCTCGTCCATTTAACCTCTATCATTCTTAGGTATTCTTACATATCTGAAGTAATAGTAAAGCTTTTTACTTGTTGATCACATTTTTCGCTATTTCAGGCCAATGTACGACAATCACACACTGCATGATGAAAAACCACCATGAGGCAGGATTCGAATCGGCGATCTTCTGGTTGACCGACGAGGATGCCACCACGTTGTCACCGATGCCGACAAAAGGCAAAAAGCAAGAGCGACATTCAATGAGTGTTTAGTGCACCATACTCCTATTGGTTCTCATTTAGGCAAGTCTAGCTTTCTCCGTTAAATTTTATTTTTACTGATTGTTAGCACTGCTGTAAACGCGGTGGCAATCCACCCGTCCTCACGAGATGATGATGTTTCGGGCACATCTTAAAACGCCATCGCCATGGCCGAACATTTCCATCACCCACTGTAATCTCGAGAGACTCTCCGTTGCCGTTTGTGAGGCACTCTGCGCCTATTCCGAAATATTTATCTATCCCTACCGCTAATCTTGAACCTTGCAGGTTCTCCCATTTTAATCTCTGACAACGGCCACATAACCCACCAGCGTTCGACTCAATCCTGAGCGTCTCCACCCAACAACGCCCGAAATGCTTCCTTGAGACCGCTAGTTTCTTTCTCTCCGTGTAAAGGATGACGGGTATGTGGGGACAAGGGAGGAAAGGGAGAGGGAGAAGAGTAGCAGACGCGATTCTCTTGATTCATGCTTCCCTCCGCCCTGTCTCCCACAGAGTGCAACTGAAAGAGATTCCGAGATGGAACTATGGTGGTAAGGGTTGGAGTTGGGAGGGTGGCTGGGGGGAAGGTTTGGTGGAGGAGGAGGGTGGTTGCGGAAGGGAAGGGGGTGGAACCGTCGGGGAGAGAAAGGGAGTGGATTCGTCTTGTCTTTTCTCTTCCCGCTGCTCAGCTTCACAACAATCCATTTCCTGCGCGCACTTTAACACTCCTCCCTCTTTCTCACCACCTTCATCCTCCTCTCCTCTTTGCATTCACCACTTCCTACTCTCCTCTCTCTTCCGTCTTTCCTCTCTCTCCTCCTCCTTTCCTATAACCCTTTGTCCTCCCTCCACACCAAATCCTTTCTTCTCCTCCTCCGATTTCCTCTTCCCCCAACCTTCAAATTCCGAGGGATGAATGAGAATGGAAAATCTTTGAGATGATGAATGCATATTTGCGTTATGTTAATTCATCATTCGGAAGAAGAAAAATCAACCACAATTTCAGAGGAAATTGATTGCACGTTGAATGTATTTGGATATTTTCACCACTCAATAATGACTCGCTTTGGGAATTCCATTAAAATTATTTATTCATTGAATTTAAAAGACAATTAGCTATTTGTGATTGCCCTAGATCATATAGAGACAGCTGAATCTGCTTCGAAAGTACCAATAATTTGGATTGATGGTGGATCCCATGAAAACTACATATCTACATAAACTGACAAACACAAACTACCGCAGCTACCATAAATAAGTGCGTGGATTTTAAAAATTGGGATAATTTAACTTCTCAGTTAGATTTGTCTTATAAATTATATATACTTAATTTGTGGTAATTATTCATGGAAATAGATTATAATGGGAGAGCGACCTCTAATTATAAGTTATATGACACTTCGGCGTCGATAAATACATTTTTGCTCCACCTAAAGGCCCTTTATGAAAGGATTCGTGCCCATCCTAAAGCAGCAGAAATTATGAAGGTTTCGATACCCGTAATGACTGAGAGCCAACTATTTTATTAGCAAGGTTTTCACAGAAGTGGACGCATTGTAAATCATGCATTGTTTTACCACTTTCCATGAGACTAGTGACCTAGTATTGATACAATACTTGTCAAGAATAATGGTTAAAATAAATTTTTAGGTGCATTATTCACTTTTTTCGATAACATTTTTAGTACTCGTGTGCATAATTCCAGCACCATTCATTCTCAAACTTTACTGCTCAGTTTTGATAACCTTGCTTCCTTAATTTCCTACGATTGCAAAGGATCGTTATTTGCCGACATCATTTGCATTCTAACTTTATTAAACTTTTGAATTGGGTACATACTACTAAACTACCTTGGTTTAATTTGTATTCATACATATCGTCCATGAGGCGGCATTGAAGGTAGGAAACTAAAAAAAATAACATATTTAAATGTTTAAAACCGTCAAAGGACAATGCATTTTGCCAATAAGGGACGGAAATATGAATTAAACTGCTGAGGAAAGAAACAGCAGAAAAACCTCCATAGTCGTCGAGTAAGGTGTCTTAATACTCTGTACTAATGCAAGTCAAAGACGGAGCCATAGACCCGTGAGTGGCTTGTTTGACTCCGTTTTGACACAAGAGAATCGATTGAGCACTGCTTTGAGGAAAGTGTCGCTAGCGTTCAAGTGCCTAAGAAGCGATGGTCAACCCGAATTCCCCTTGATACTACTGAGATGCTACGAAGCGAAGTCTCTATCTTCGCCAAGTGCGTCGAGTGAAAAGGAAGAGAGGGCCATTTCAATTACGCTGCCTCCGACCGGGCCACAACGGAGTGTTCTTCCCTAAGTTTTACATTGCGTGCCACGCTTTGTTGTGAAAATGTTTCGATTCCTTCGTTCCATTCCGCGTGAATACAATCTTGATAAAAAACAACAATTTTTATCCATTGAAGTGACCGGAAGACTTTAAAACGGCACGCAGAGCTCCATCGAAGGCAAAACGTAGCTAGTTAATTTCCTCGTGTGTGCCGGCTTCAGAGAGGGAAATGTGGAAAATAGAAGTGACTTCAGCCAAAAATCATGCCCTCGCTTCTCTGATTTTCAGAATAAATTTATTCCTTTCTCTCTCGTAACCGACATAGTCCATTTAGAACAGGAAATGACAATTTAATACCTACTCTAAATAAATTGTCCAATTACAAAGAAATATAACTCGGGATCTTGAGGTATTTACAATTTAAAAAGCAATCTATTTATTCTCAAGTCTAAAATGAATCTTATATAAATTGAGGCTAGTAAAAAAAGTCTTGAGTAAAATATACTTGCCTTGTCTTTCAATAAATGAGAACTTCTCATTCTTCGTTACTTTTAGATACTAAAGATACATTCTTCACTTCAAGATAATATTTTTTATTACTCTATTCATTCTTTATTCACGATTGGTATCCCATTTTCTTCTACTTACCTAATCATCACGCTACAATTTTCCAAGCCATTTTTATTGGAAGAGCATAAATGAGTGTGGAAAAAGTGTACAAACTTTTTCAAATAATCCGTGAAACAATAAAGTGGCGCAATGTCTACATATCCCCCTTGAGCACGAAACCTGTGGATCTCGGGCTCTTCCGGTCTGAGTTCATCATTTTATTTCACCTCAAAAGACGATATGGGAAACGGACACATTTCCTCAGAAAGAGGGAGAAGTAGATTTCTTTGTTTGAGAGAGATATAGATGATCGTCGGTGAGTGTGGGAGATAAACCACAGCCACAAAAAAAGAGTGGGAGCGAATCACTTCGAAGGTAGACGCATGCTAAACCCAATTCGGGGCTAACAAAGTTCAACCCTGAGACGTGCATGGGAGAACGAGGAAGGGACTGCAGAGAGAGAGAAAGTAGGGGAGAGATAGAGAGAGGGAGGAAGATGACAGAGCGAGGAAGGGAGGGCCTTCAATTTGGCGCGAGTAGCGAAAGTTTTTGCCTACCCGCCCACCGCGCCGGTGGCAAATAGGATCGGAACGAAGTCTCTCTGGGGAAGAATTTCGACTCAAAAGGGAACTGCGATTCCCTCCTCCATTTTTCCTCCCATCTCTGAGGTGGAGGATCTTTTCTCGCTGCGCGTAGAAAAAAGGCACTTCGGTCTCTTTCCTTCAATCCCTCCTCCAACTCCATCACCATTCGTATCCCTCCGTGCCCACAGCATAGAGTGCGATTTTATCCGTAAAAAGTTTGCCGAGTATAACGCGAATATTTTCTTTCATCCAGTCATATGCACACAAGCAAGCCCATCGCTCCAATCTCTTTTGAGGTCGTCAATGTAAATAAATATATGTATTGCCTATCTATTTTTTTTTAATTTCCTCAATTATGCCCTAGCCATACGTACACTTTTCGCTTCTCTTACACAAATGTATTGCTTTGTAGACATTCTCAAAGTCTTAAGACTCCTAATATTCCTAAATTTACTACCGTGAGAAAGCTATCCACTGAAAATACCACTTCATCATGGCGCGTATTTCAGTGCATAAGCGTCATAATCAGATGATAGGATTCCATACAACTGTTCCCTTACATTCCTAATGGTAATTGGAAGAGGGGGTAAGAGGAAAGTATAATTAAATGAGCGGGAAAACGTTTTTTTCACATTAGCGGATAATATGAAGAAATTGGCATTTGACATACACTCATCAAGATTAACTTCTGCGTCACGTTGTCGTTTTATTATTTAAAGCTGTTCTGAAACATTGTGCTCAAGTTCGTCATTCCTGAAATGTAACGCATTCACCTTAAAAATCACTCTATGCTTAGTAAAAGTTTCTAAACGGCACTAAATCTAGAAATGGAATAGCTTGACAGTTTGTGAATCAGGTGTTTCATTCCTAAGATTCCTCCTCTTTAGAGCATCTTCTGCCGTATTTAGCCAATAATTTCGCAGTCTAACTCTCCCTTTCACACCATTTCATGTGCTGTCATATATGTTTAGCTACTATAAGATCATCCACTGTATCGACATAGCCAAATCATGGAAACACACTCCTTCCAAATGTATTCCTCGGTGAGATGATTGCGTCTTAGATCATTGTTAATTGATAGTGAAGCTCACGTTTACATGAGAGCCGAAATTTAAAATTGATTTCACATGGAGCCAAGGCCTAAAACGTCAAATAAAAGGAACGGTGTTATTCGAAAGCCACACCGTATCGAGGGCTATAAAGGCCAAGTATCAGTAATTACAAGAAAAAATAAATAAAAATTATGAAATATCATCGCACAAGTAGCATATTAACTAAACATTAGGTGTTAAATAAATTTTTAGCTTGGCAAACAAAAATATTAGTCAGAAGTTGCCTGAAATACAATGTTCTCGATGGAATAAGTCCTGTTATAATATTAAGTTAATTAATTTATACAAATTGAATTGTGGATAAGGAACCTAGTCATTAATAGCCATTATTCTTATGATTGGTTGACAACAGCCCTCCATCCCACCTTTTTTCCCGCATCTCAACTCTTTTAGGCATTTAAAGCTCTTTTGTTCCATATCGTATTTTGGCTGGTCTATGTTTCCGTCCCTCGATTATCCTTGTGGTTTGTTGCCCTATAGTTTACCAAGTGTCAGAGTGAGGCTTAGCCATCTGGACAAACCAGATAATACTCAATATTTAGCTTTGTGCGGAGAAAATTTACCGAAAATCGATTCTCGCACATCCGAATGTTATGAATCTCGCACGCCACAGATGAACTGTGAAATTTCATAAAACTTAAGTAAAACCAAAATTTAATGCCAAGATTGCTTTTGATCATAATTATTCAACAATTAGTTTCAATCTGCCTATTCAATTTTAAAGATATCTTCCAAGTATCTAACAATAAGAGTTCATCGATAGATCGTTCAATCGTAAGATTTGTTGACTGAAACCCTACTCCATCCTTTTCCATCTCATGCTATTTCCTTTATTCCCCGGTATTTCTTAGGTCATCATCATAATTGGTCATTCCATCCTGAGATTGATTGACTGCAGCCGTCCACCCTCTCCGTCTAATGCTAGTTCCCATACTTCCTGGTATCTCTTCCTGTGTACTTTCCTCTTTATTTGGTCCATGAACTTATTCCTGGGTCTTCCTCTGGGGACGTTTCCCTCTATTTTACTTTACCTTCAATTATGTTCCTCACAAAGCCATTGTGTCTCAGGCTGTATCCAATTCATCTGGTTCTTCTTTTCTGTGTTGCGCTCCATATGGCCCTTTCTTCTTCTTCTCTGTACACTTCATCATTTCTTATTTTGTTGGTCCATTTTTATTGGTCATTTTATCTTCAGCATCCCCTCCAGCACTAGGTTAGTCTAATTCGGTGCTTCCACCGTAATTTAGTCCAATTTCAACAGATTCAAGCGAGATATCGTGGAAGTTCGTCATATTATCACAGAAACGACAATTTCATTTTTCTACAAGATATTTAATGCGTACGACGCGTTTCATCTCACAGAGCCATAATCAGGTACAAGACCAACCTTGTACCTGTCTTGACTAGTCTAGTCCTGATGATGGCCCTGTGAGTTGAAACGCGTCGTACATATTAAATATCTAGTGTAAAAGTGCAATTGTTGTTTCTGTTATAATTAATTTAGCCTCTTTATTTATTTTTAATTTTGTCTTTGACTTGGAACATTTCCCTCTATTTTTCCATTAGTTATATTCTTCAGAAATCAATGTGTCTCAGGGCGCGTCTAATCCATCTACTTCTTATTTTCTACATCGTTTCAATACGGTATTTTTCTCTTCTACTCAACTGCAAACTTCTTGATTTAAGATATTGCCCATCCATTTCATCTTCATAAATCTCTTCTAAAACCAGTTGTCGAAAGGTGTAAGTCTAATCTGGTCTCTTTTCTTCTTAGATCCACCCTTCCGATCCATAGAGCGTTGTGCTCCACGCGTACGTTTTCCACTGTTTCCTCGTCCGTAGTCTTGTGTTATTTAACCACAGGACAATAAGATTAGCATTCCAAAATATGCCACCAACGCGAAATAATTAAGTAAAAATAGTTGAGTATCTCACCAGCATCAATGCAACATTCAAAAACATCCCTCTCTTACACCTCCATTAGCCTCATTCTTGCTTTTTATGGCTAATATCTCATATCCGTATGACATAACTGTCCAAAGAAATGTTTTAAGATGAAAATAACTGACCATCCTATTTTTAATGAAACTGCTATTTCTTAAAGAGAAAATTAATGTTGGGTTTTACGATGTCCTTTGGTGTGACGAGGGAAAAATGTATAACATGTAGTATTAGGCTTAGCCTGAATATCGAAATAGTCTTGCTCTTGTAAACAATCACGTATACAAGGACAGATGATTGAATACAAATGCAATTTGTATGAATTCATAGTCACATTTACAATTAGAAAAATTCCGTGTATCCAATGAATTTCCTTCATTTTGATTTTGAATTACCTTCATGCTAATGCTACACTGGCATCTCAAGCTGCGAAAATGTAAACGCTGTGAGTGATGATTTCCGGATTAGATTTTCATCGATTTTTTCATAATTTTAATTCATAATCAAATTTGGCATTCATTTTTAAGTGCAATTGTTGTAGCTATCAGTGGGGAATAAACACTATTTATTCATTGGCATACTACTTACATCCTTTGAGATCGATTGAGAATTCCGTAGTACTCATTAAATAATATAAATGGTGAATTATTTAGATCATTAGCTAAGTAAATTATAAACATGAATTGTCCACAATAGGCATCTGAATCCATTTTCTCATTATAATAAAAAATTTGCAGTCATGTTCTAGAAATGCATGTTTGATGTACTTTTAGTTGAAACATAATATCTGGTCCCTAATCAAGATATGTAAATGAAGCAGGGTGTTAAAAAGACATTTTTGTTTGCACAAATGAAGTTGATCAGAGCGTGACGCATGGCGATTGGGGCCAAACGTTTAGCTGGCTTGACGGGCGCACACAAAGGACGAGGGGAAGTAATAATTTTAACAACGTACATCTCCGTGATTGAGGGTTTATATGTGGCCATTTCGTGACGAAAATATTGCACCCATAGCGCCCGTAACATCAGTAGACTCTGAGAGATAACTTCCTGCTATCATTCGTTCGTTATCTTCATCTAAAGAGCAATAGCGTGCGATAAGTCTATTGATACGACCTAATATAAATGATGGAAATTTTCCGATGAAAGATTACTTTGCCATCTTAATACCGTTTCGCTAAGTGCAATGAATCCATGCATAAAGCCATATCATTGGCATTGAGGCACAGTTGCTTTCTTCGTCCATTGTGTACATTAACTTCGTTGGATGAAAGTTATTTCCCTCTTGTATATACCACATTCACGAAATATATTCCATGAAAGTCAGAAATTAGTTTTCAGGATTACGGAACGAGTAGCTACATTTTAAGGATTGGCGATAAAAACAATATTCGTGCAATCGTCATCTATGCTCCATCTTTCACGGGAAAACATTTGACGTGTGATCATCTACCTCAAGTCGAACACTAAGTTTCATAGAGATAGAAAAACAGATGTTTAACAGCAAGGAGAAAATTAGTTTACGGAACAATTAGGAAATTTCATATTTTCAATTTTTTAGAGCTTTTTCTAAGAAATATATAGGTAACAGACGGAATTTACCGCGCCAAAGAAACCAGCGGGCCGGTATATCTAAACGAACTCAACCCGCTTAACACCGCTGGGGGGAGAAGGAGTAGACCTTAGAAAAACCTATCGGCGTCGGACCGAAAATCACATCGGCCGGACACGTTTGCAAAACCTGGAATTTGTTAAATTGAGTTATCAGAGAACCCATTCGGGGACTGTCTGTCACTACACTACATAGAACCAGAATTTAGAGGCTCTTTGGTCACCAGAAGGCGGTGCACCGATCCCGGCGTTCCATCTAGAGTGAGATGTTGGACCGCTAGTCCCTCTGGGTTCAAGAACCTGCGCCACGACAAGGCATAGGTTGGCGAGGGGCAAGCGATTATTTAACCAAGCTTCAGCCGGCTGCCCCGCAACACAATATTTCCAGTAAAAACAGTGGACTCATCTCTGCAGGGTAATGAATTGGTAGTAAGATTGAGATTTCAACTATGACCAATACTGAAGTAAGTTTGGACAAAATTTTGTTAATGAGAATGAAGAGGGTTTGACCACCTTCTGCTGTCTTCATAGGGCCCCTCTGAAGTGCTCATGAACTCGACAGCATTTGTAGGACTCTACGGTTACTTTATTATTTGTATTGTTTTTTAAATATCATCGTCATTTGAACTTTACAAGCAGTTTGTGATTAACCTAATAATTAAATACTAAAAATTAATTATTAAAAATAATCTTTTTAAAAGTTCTAAGAACCTTAACGCGGTGAATAGTTCACGCCGAGGCTTGGATTCCGAGTTCAGGTCCAAATAAATGAGGGTCAACCTTTACACTGGTCTTCATGAGAAGGTAAAATTTTCTGCGGCTTCAGCAAACTGATTTAAGCACGATTTTTTTACTTATAAGTACCACTTTAAACTGACTCGTGCTTACGGTTTACTCGTCTAATATTTTTTAAAATTGAATCGGTATCGAGGCTATAAGTGAAAAGTCAATAACTTTTTTTGTAAAATATTTTTAGAGAAGATAGTGCCACTATTACTGATTGGCATAATAATCGTTCATCAGCTGGATGACTTGTCGCTTCTTGCTGCTTACTCTATTTTTTTTTACTAACCACTTAGTGCCCTCAAAACTGTGGCTCCTTTCAACTGAAGTTTACCAATGGATTGAAAAAGGGCTTTTACGATACCCATAGCTAATTTTTAGCGTGCAACAGCAAAAATGTGCACTTTAAAATTGATAAAAATCCAGTAAAAACATAGATAAGAGTATTCCACGTTTCATTAACCGCACCTTATCACAACCGGGATATAAAATTTCCTGCGAGCAGTGGATAAGTGCCAATTTAGTTACCTACAAAACTTTAAAGCCCACTAAGAGCCCAAAAACCCAGAAAGAGCTTGGCGATATCGCTATGGCTGCGGAAGAGAACGCCATCATCGGTTTTATCGCTTCAGCTATGTATGGCCCCGGGAAGCATTCCTCATTGACGCTGAAACAACCACGAAATATTTTCTCTTCTTGCCGCTGACCCGCAGGCGTCTACACTTTTTTTTCCTTCTCTTCTGTTTCCTTTAGACCCCTGGAAATGGCTCGGGCCATTTGTTTCTGCAGCAGGGAGCGGGGGAAGAGGGAATGGCAGGGGGGGTGTACGAAGTCATGGAGAAAGAGAGATTGGCGCACGGGAGCCCTGGGGGGGGGGAGGGATGAAGGGGTAGGAAGGGGGAGATAAGCTGTCATTTATTTATCCCAGCCTCGCATCTCCCCCTCTCTCTCCGTTCCCCAATGTAAACCCCCAAAACAGCCCTAACGCACCACCCCCTCCTACCTTTTCCTCCTCCCCCCAAACCCTTCCCCCCCCCCTCGAGGGATTTCTCTCTTTCGTCATCCACTCTTTTTCTTCCAAGCTCTCTCTCTCTCCGTCTCTAACCCCCGCTCCGCTCCCGGGGCAAGGGTTGTTGTAATGCCTAAGGAGCCCCGATTAACCCGATCCGTGGCTTAAATGGACGTGAGTGAAAAAAGGACGAAACTAAGGGGAATAGGTGCGGGGCGGGGGTGGCGGGGGGAGGGGAATCGGTGGAAGTCCGAGAAGTCAGGAGGGATGACTAGCTAGGCAATTGGTGGACTTAAAGCTAAGAGATGAGGGGTGGTGGGGGAAGGAGGGCACAAGGCTTGGGAGGGGGGGGTTTGGGTGGTTTGGGGCTTTGTGGAAGGGGTTGGCGGCCAAGTGTGCTTGCGGAGTGGCGGGGGAAAGGTTTGTCTTCCGCGGATCACGTGATCGAAATATCGAAGCGGGCCCCTTGGTCATTCATCTCCCTACCCACCCCCTTCCTCCCCCTCCCTACTCCTGTGCCTTCACCCTCTTCACCCCCTCCAACTTGCCCACACCATCCATTCACCCATCGCACCGCCTCCTGTCTATTGAAAGCGTTTGGCGCTGCCAAGTGTGCTGCTCTTTCGTTGTACTATTTGTAAAACCAAGACGAGAAGGGATTCAGGTGTCATATTTGCAATAATTTTCCCATTGCAGAAATTTGTAAGGACACCGGGACTAACCACTTAACGAAGTCACCTGCAAGTGCACTCAAGTGCTAAATTCCTGAGTGCATCAACACTCTTATTCATTAAAATTATTAGTAATCAACCGAAGATAAACAGATTTACATATACCATACCTATCAGCTATTCTTATTATACATGAATATGGATTGTAGTTTGAGATATCAGATCACATCATATCAAAGGAAACACCCTATGTCATTGAAGCTCCCTTGTCAGAATCAAATCATCATTTTTCAAAACATCATATATCATTGACGCATGCAATTCACTCAAAGAGGCTGATTCCTTCAAGTCCAGAGCTGAGTGTCTTGAAATTTTAATGAAATTTGACCGGTACGAACAGTCTAAAGAGCACAATGGGACACAATATGTACCAATTTTCGGTGGTCAGATGAATGGTTGGATCTTGCCTATTTCTTTCCCCTCGAATACTCCGGGAAATAATAAAATATTTCATCATATATCATCGTATTTAATTTATCATCAAATAAATCTATTATCATATTAATTTTTCATTTATTATTTCAGCTTCCCTAGATGTGACTATACTTTAATTCAATTACATAAGTTAGTGCTCACGTATTGTATAGTAATCTTTGCACAATCAAAGAAGACGTGAGATGCAGCAATAATTTGTTTTCGTAAAGTAGGTGAAAAAAGTCTGTTTGTGCTGTTGGTTACATTTTTGAACGAAAAATTTTATTTGCGGATTACTGCGTTATCTTCCCGATTATTTAAATTTTAAATCAATTACTTCGCAACCATGACTTCTCTCATATAGTTTAACAATGCCGAGAAACTTTAACAGACTTGATGTTTTTTCATCAATACCGTCTTTTTCTGTTTCATTTCACATTCATTATTCTGTTAACATTATTACATATGAATGGAGTTCCCCTCATTATTATCTCCAAGGCCGATGATTGTGAACGATTTTTATCTAGAACGTGTGCCGTTATTGTACTTGAAATGTTGGACAATCAATATGAAATGCCCAAATGTTTAGGGGAAGTAAAAATTGGAAACTTAACTGCTTTATATTTTGTTTCAATGCTCAGGCGCTGAGTTATTGTAACTAATGCGTTGAACTGTTTCTAGCAGTACAAATACCATTTGTTAGTCACCAACCAAGAGTTAAAACATTACAAACATTACGTTAAAATGAGAGTATACAAAAGTGAGTTGTGGGATGAATTATATGGTATGAAAAGGAAATTTGAAGGTACTGGCAGGGTGATCATATGGCTAGTGGGTTAGTTTCATCAGTACCGTCCTTTTTTGTTTCATCTCATATTAATTATCTTGTTAACATTATTACATATGATTGGAGTTTACCTCATTATATCTAAGGCTATTAGCCCTATGAATACCCTCCCAGTATATTCAAATTTCCTTTTCATATCATATGATTCATCCCACAGCTCCCCTTCACCCACTAACCTTATGAACACCCTTCCAGTACCTTCGAGAGTATAGGTACTAATATTAAAGGAGCCTACTTTAATTCTTGGAGAAAGAATGAGCACCTTATTTTAACATTTCCAACCACCAGTAAAGCATTTGAAATGTATATGTATATATATATATATATAACTTCACTTAGGATCACTTAAGTGACGAATATATATATACACACACACATCTATATCTACGGAATAACATGAAACGCACCAGTAGGGTCTGTGGGACGGCGTGATTCCACACCACAAATGCAACACTCGTCCCAGCTGAAATCAGAACCGCGCAAGCTCACCCGGATGTGCAGGCCAAAAGCAGTCAGGATGAAAATACGCGGTCATACCAAGCATGCAGTATACTTTTTACAACTACTGGTTAGTATTTTTAATGCGACTAAAGAATGGTAAAACTAGTTACTAAGTCATGTAGGAGCTATATCTTGCCGGATATTTCATGCGGAGTCAGCAGCTAAAAATATGTTCAGGCATTCAGCACAAGTGCTAAACCTACTTTATCCAGTGAGGGTCAAAGATTCCCAGAACCTATCTATCGCAACTTTTATGTTCCCTTATTGTACGTGGAAAAATTGCATTTTAAATCAATTCGTTCTACAATCTATTTCCTGTATTTTATGCCTGTAATCATTCTACCATATAATCCAATGAGATGGCATTCAATCTATATATCCACAAAAAAAACAAAGTATGTTACGAGAGTTATGGGTTCTTCGTCGTCGAAAATGCAACAACATATACGCCAACGTAAAAAAACTAATATGTATTTATTTCCCCTTGGTCAGCAAATTAAACAGTATAAGTCCATAAGTCAAATCACTGTAAAATAGGGATTCTTCAGGGGTCTTAATCGTTAATCCTGGGCAGTTCCCTAGATAACAGATAGTCACAATGCAGCACAACAAATTAGCAAATAAATACACAAAAGCGCAATAAGCCAATGTAAAAATACTCTTACTGCCATTAACTTAGCGAATAGAAATGAGCGACATTCATGTGTCGCAACACCAAGGTTTAAGTTTGTATTCATGCGTGTATCACTGCGTTTGTTTGCGCCGGTTCCGGTTGGTGAGTGCTCATGTATGCACGTCTTGGCACCTTCCATGCTTGCGCGCTTGTGTCATTTTGTGTGTGCATGCACATGATTGTGCAAGTGTGACGTTAGATAGTTTCCTCCCTATTGCCTTGGCCAAATAAATTACCCTCAGGGTGTTACAGATTTGTTCATCTCTAACTTTTCAATTCATCTAAGTTATTTATTCAACTTACAGTAATATGATGAATATATATTTTACAAATAATAAATCAGACACACGTATTAAACATTTAGTATAAAAATTCCACAAAAAAAACAAACATAGGTTGCTATCTACTTGAGAAATATGTGTTATTGCTAGGGTGTTAGTTTTTAAGGGTAAACACAGATCACAGTCAACAAAGATTGAATTACTATATGTCTTCGTTTAGTTTGCACAATTATTCGGCTCTCAATGTTAGTAGGCACTAGCAACTGGAAATCAAACGTGAGCCCTTTCCAAATCCATATTTATGGAAGGAAGAAGGAAGGTTTTTCCGACCCAAGAAGCGGTCTTTATCACCACTTCTATTTGAATGAAAAATTCATGCTGGAAAAACTGCTGTAAGTTGCTAAAATTGAAAAAGAAGATGGTTTGGCATCTAAATTTCAAAACCATTTTCACAAATTTCCACAAAATGTACCAGTTTTCTATTAAAATTATTGATTTTAGTATTAAGTATTGTTACAAATAAGTATTATAACAGTTCTAGAAATTCTTGATCCCTACGCATTTTTCAAGTTCAATTATTTGGAATTAATAACTTGTATCCAAATGGATTTGGCTGACGCCATCACAGAGATAGCACGTTTACGATATGTATCAATAGTTTTTAAGAAATGGTTTAATCTTCTCTCCAAGATGAAACTCTTCAAGATACGTCTTTTTAGGCTGCGTAATCCTCATTGCACTCTATTGTAACCTCTGCATGTCTGTTTCCTCTTCATTTCGCAATGTATGGATGCTTCTCCTCGTCTATCCGGCATTTTATCGCTGGAAAAAGGCCCCCAAAGAGTTTTCCTTTGACCGGGCGTGAGAGTGAGTTTTAGGGTGGGTGGAGCAAAGAAGGAAGATAGTGAGAGAGAGAAATGGTTGTTTTCATTTGTTGTTCGAAACAAAGACGTTATGCGGCTGCATCACTGTTGCCGAAAACGGGAAAATGATTCTTTCGCCGTAGAATTAGGTGGATGCGCATGGAGAGAACGGCGTGGGGGAGAATGTGAGAGCCAAAGCAGATGGGTGGTAGCTTGGTGGAGACAGTGGAAGAAATCTCAATCCACCTTCGGCCCTATAAAAGCCGAGGAAACTACCAAAAGAGGTTGGTTAGTTTCTTCGCAGCGAAGAACTGGAAAAGTTCTAGCTCCTCCGTCCTATCTCTTCTCATTCGATTCCCTTTCAGACACTCTCCCACCCGCAAAAAAACACCTCTTCCTCCCTCTTTCGACGACCCCTAAACCCCGCCCCCCCACCCCAGGTCCCACCTCCTGTATGCCGTCTGCGGGGGCTGTTTCATTCGCCCTGCCTCCTCCTCACCACCCCCGCCCCTTAACTCCATTTTGCAATCCCTTCCTTTCATCTCCACGGTTACTGCCGCACGCACAAAGTTACTCCGGCATTTCTTGTCCAGGTTTTGCCTCATTCTCCGGCTCTTTCCTTCTTTATTTGTCCTCGTCGGATCGGCTGCCGGTCGATTCCCTGTTTTCCACTCCCTAGTGCCCCCACCGCGGAATCCCCACTCTTCCTCTTTGAGGCCATGAGGAAGCGATGATATAATAATACAGGCCAACAGAATAGCTGAACGGTGAAGACCTCAAGGCGGCGTATACAAAACTGTTTCCTGCGTTTATTTTCAGCATGAAATAAATGTAGTGATATGCAGATAAATAAAGAGAAACAATGGTCAATGTGATTTCATGCTTTAGGTACATTTAAAGAAAATATTTTCTGGGAATTATTGTAGAGTGTTGGTCAGTTTAAAAAGCTCAAGCAGCTATTACCCAAGCCTTTTTATAATTGTATAGTTATATTTTTAATTATGTGTGTATTAGTTTACGCAAAGTTATATCTTTTTTTACTTTTTCCATTTTTACAAAGGTTCATAAATAAAATATTTTGTTTCTATACTATATTGTTTGCCGTTGAATGCTGCTTTGTAAAAATTAAATTTGAAGAGACATCGATAACAGCTCCTTGAACTGATTTTTTGTAACTGACCAACACTTCAAAAGAATTTCAATGGGTCATCAGTCATCAATTGGGAATAAATTAGAAAATGATACACTTCCCAATGGCTCACATTATGGCGTTTCATCTTCTTTTAACAGATCCCATTTTAGTTGTCGAAAAAAGGAAGGGATGCTTAAATACGGTATTAAGCTGAAGTTGGATGACTAAAATTTACTTTGACAGTATATCCGAGAGTGCGCAGTCAGCTAGCAATAGCTATTATAATTCAGAATTCCAATACTATTTATCGCTCCGTTTCATTAAGAACCAAGCATAAGATTACCGCTTCCGTCAATTTCTGAAACATATTCTGCGATCGATTCCGTATTTTTTTTTCAAGCATGTTGCCAGGGAAATGGCTTTCAGTTGAAACAGAACAGAAAATATTGAAGCCCTAGCTGTTAAGAATTAAAATTTGATGGGCACGAAAATATTAGAATTGATAATGAGGGTTTTTTATACCAAGTAGGTTATAATTGAAAATGACTCAACACCGAAGTGTTCACTGCCCAATATTTTGATTTTCACCGTATATTTTAAATCGTAATTAACCGATAATAATTACAATTTGAGAGCGAAAAGTGTTAAAATTGATAATATGAGTTGCTTTATATGCCATTAAATATTGTTTTCTCCATTCTCTTGCAGCAAAGTGTAAATTTAAACGCTTGGTCAAGAGTGGGGAATAAATTGGTATGTAATACCCTTTCAAATGGATCACATTATACCACGCCTGATTCCTTTTGCTGATCCTGTTATAAAGAATAAATGGAACTTTTGTTGCAAACGTTTTTGGATTTGGAGGAGAGAATGGCCAATTACCGGCCACTTTCGGCTATACACGTTGCTAATACTCGACCATTATATGTAATTAATTTCTTGAAAGAGCTCCTTCTATTCTAATGGAGTGAAATTCATTCAAATTGATATTTTTTGATGTTTCGGAGCATCCTCTCCGTTGTCTAGGTGATCACCGGTTCATTGAGGGTTGTTTTGTATAGTGGGCGAATGTTATGCCACAGGCACTCAGGAAGCGCTCTTTTCATATTTGAGTCTTGTGAAGCCTCCGAGAATAGTGAAATATTCTCTTTAAACTCCCGCACGAAGCAAGATTTTTTCTCTCAAGCTGCTACGTTTCTCTTCTTCTTCCTCAAAAAATATCCGTTTTCTCTCCCTCTCTCTCCTTGATTCACCTTCACTCCTAACAGTTTTCCATCTCTATCATTCCTCAAAAGTCGTCCGAACTACAATTGATATTCAATCCAGTAGTACTAATCATGGAGTAATCAAAACATACCTATTTTTAATTCAATACTTACAAATCTGTCATCCCGAATATAAAACTAAATATTTTCATCGTAGTTGTAGTGATAAGCTGAAACCCTTCCATACCCTCCCCGTATGTTATCTATTCCAAGTTCGTGGCTATCAAATGTTGACACGCTAAGAAGATGCATATTGGTTCCCTGAAATACGTTAACCACTTTCCTTCAGCTCCGAATTGGTCTTTTTTTTTGTTCTGGCTGAAAACCTCCTGCTATCATGGTTGATAGGTACAAACCGAAGTAGAACATTATTGCTAAAACAGGCCTAATATTTACATGGCTAATTTACTTAAAATATTTATGTTATAATACATGATTTATTATAACCTAAGCGAAAGGAGAGTAAATCCTTAGGGGAAGGAGTAATGTTGCCTTTACTGCAGACTTGGGAATTAAAATAAAACTCCGTTTATAATATGTACGGAAACAAAGATAAAATCTCTATTAAATTCATCATACAGGAAATTTATTTGCTTTTTCCTATCTCACAACATCAGGCACTACTATTTTAAATTCAGGTTCTCATCTGAAAAAAACAATTGTAGTAATATCAAATAACGAAACATCATTCCTGCCTCCAGAGATCAGTGATTCTCTCTAGTCTTTTTCTTTCATTACCTCAAGGAATATGCCCCTTTTCAATCCGAAAAGCAAAATATTTTAATAGACACAAATAAATTTAGCTGTCTTTGGTATAGATTTTGAATTTATGACAGATACATATGATTCTTGTGTTTTGGAGCTCTGACTGAATGCTGCATTGTTCAAACCGCTAGGCTTCAGTGCATTGGTACCCTTCCAAGAGTTCAGAGGAGGGAAGTTCCCTTTCGTGTAATTCGTAATAGTTTACTTTGAGCTGAGATCATTCATTTTAGTTTCCCTTGATGTATTTTTTATCTCATATTCGTCTTATTCGTATCATTCCTCCGGAGAATTCACTCGTTTTCTCTTTCGCCCCTGGCTTTTCTTCACCTCTCCCACTTGCCCTCTCCAAAGACTCATGAACGGAACGCCCACCTTCCTCCCTCTCGGCGAAGATCCTCGGCTTCTTAAACCCCTCTCGCTCACCCACCTGCTCCTTTCCACTGCGCCTTTAAAACCTCACCTCCTCCCCACTCATCGCGTCTCCTTATCCCAGCTCCCGCGCCACCTCCCCACCCCACCTTCAACCAAAAAACCCTCCCCGCATCTCAAACCCTCGCTGCGTCTCCATGTCTTTTCTGCTTCGCGCAGTACAAGCTCCTTTTTCAACCTCTTCCGACATCCTCGCCGCTCTGAAAAACTTTGGTTTCTTTTGTTCTCTCCAGACCGAGCCTTGGCGAAGTTGCGGAGTTGGTTTCCCGGGGACTGCGTGGATTGTGAGGAGGAGGAGGAGGGGTTGGGAAGTGAGTGAGGGAGGGGGGCGTGTTCTTTTAGTGGGGGCGAGGGAGAGGGGTTGGGGGAAAGGGGTTTAAGGAGCGCAGGGTGACGGGGGTGAGGTGATGGGGGTGCGAGGGATACAAGAAAAGGAGACCTATCCTCACGACTCGAGCGCCTTTTATTTCGCCAAAGATGAAGATAAACCCAAAGAATAACGACGGCCATTCTTCTCGCATCTTGTTTTTTTTTCGAGACCACTTAAGTAATTTAAGGTTACGTACTTTCATCCGCTTCCTGTTATGAGCGAATGGACAAGGATTTTCTCACCTTAGGTTCATTTACGTAGTTTCTCTCAATCAAGGGCCTAAGTTTCCTGTTTTCCTTGTGCAACTCTTTGGACCCTATTTCATTGTGCGTCAGTTTTTATAACTTTATCTATTTTTACATTCAAAATGAATTATAATATTTTTGTACGTTGAGATAATCAATCCTTGAATGTTTTTGAACCCAATCCATTCCCAATACTGAAATAATATTTGTGTTCTCTATGCTAAATAAAAGACTAGCTGGAGCCTCTTCTGCCATAGAATATTAATTTGTATCCTTAAACACCAGATTAATTAGACATAATTCGAAAAGCTTCCCTGTAAATTCCTGCATTCATTACTGCCCTGTAAAATGCAATATTTATAGGTTGTATCTAATGAGCTACAACCTATGCTATATTAGTGCACAAAGTGAAATTTTGAGTTAAAGGAATCTCATTATATGGATGGAGTTCACGCATAGGCTCTCTCACGTCAATAATTTTATGTTGGGGATCTTCTACTTCACGGATAAATATTTCTTGAAAAAACTCCTCTAATGATTTATGAATGTACTGGTAATATTAATTTTCTCTCTTTAAATGTTTTCAGATATGACATCAGACTCAGTGTTGTGCTGGTTGGTGGTTTTGGTAGATTTTTTAATAATTTGTATTTTTATAAACACGAGACAAACTACTTTTTCGACCACATTCAACCAGGGGCTTTTAACGAACCACTCCAGCTCGGTCATTTTTGATGAAAGTGAACTCAATGATAGTCTTAAGGAGATCAGGGAAGGGGTGAATAGGTGTGAGAAGTAGAGGCTTACGGGGGGATGGCAGAGAAGGGGTTCAATAAAGGGTCGTCGGAGGAATGATCTGAGAGCGGGCGAGGGGTAGTGGCTCTGATGGACTTTTACTCCCACATGTCTTTCCCTCTCTGGACTCATTCCATCATTTCGCATCATCTGGAGCAATTTATTCATTGAAGTATCACATCGGAAAGAACCAGCTTCTTCTTTACATAATAACCCAAGGTCCCAATCATCAACTCTATTTCATTAATTAACTTCTCTTTCGCTTCTACTAATTTCTTTGCAACAAACGCATTATATCTGGCATACTACCGAAGAAATTAAGATCTTCCATCTCCAGTGTACGCACTCCTACTTAAATGACCAGCCTCACTTTCTGTGTCTTTGAGAACCTCATTGCATTTGTTTTCTTATAACTTATCTTCATTCCGTATTCCCCGCACGGCTTTTCTGACACATCTACCTAAGCCTGCAATCCCATCTACATCGAGTAACCAACGCCTGGTCGTCCGCGAATCTAATCTAATCAACAAGTATCTTACTTTTATTCCCCTATCTTGCTCCTGCCTCCCTTCCCTCTCATTCCCATGCCTCCCTTGCGATTTATGGAAGAGCGATGCGGAGAGAAAAATGCAACCGTGACCTCGATGACGGGGAGGAAGGCGGATTGAATTTGGCTCGCCCCCACTTGTCTACCAGATGGAGTGGGAGGAGAGGAGAGTGGGTAGAGGGGGTGAGAGTTGGTGGAGGGGAGGGAGTGAGGTTGAGGCTCGCAGTGTATCCCACCGCTTCCGCTTGAGAAGCAAAAAGACGATGGAATTTATACTTCCCTGAATCCCACTCTACGCTCCTTGCCATTTCTTTTTTTTCCTCTTGATCACTCCCACGATGCCGTTACCGGAAAGCAGCTCTAAATTGTTTCCTGGTGGGATTATCATTGAATTCATTTCCGATCTCTTCCGACTCCATATTGTCCGTTCGTTCGGATATATTCCTTCTTTTAAAAATCCATCCGCTCAGCCCTATCCCCAAGGGATTTGACAAAAAGCGTGTCAGCGTTTTTTAACGGGGGAAAGACAATCATTTACCAGCAGCATTCATCCCTTTTGGTGAAAGACGTTTGAAAAAAAATGAACTTAAATGGATATATTAAATTTATCCTTCTTCTAAATAATAACTGTTGTTTTCCTTGTCGCTCTTATTGATGATTAAGTAAATTATGGTTTTATTCTAGGAACATGATGCGGCGATCGTTAGTAAAAGCTGTAATGTTCTCCTTCAAATTGAGAAATAAGTTATTTCTTAAAGTTTGAATAAGTAATAAAAAAGGGAAATTATTATTTTCTTCAGTTTGTAACATAAATTTCTTTAAATATTAACAGTAGATTACCTACTTGTCTACTTAAAATTCCTATTGTAGTTATTTTGACTTCCATTGTTTATTCTTACTGTTAAACAAGTTCTTTGCAAATTTTTTAAACTAACATTTATGTTTTCCCATGGTTTTTTGCAAAGAATTATGACATTTTCTTTAAATTCACGGTATTTACACCTTCATTATATAACATTGCAATGCTGGAAATACGTATTTTATTGAGTTTTCTTATTTTTTTGCGGTGGTGAATATTTTCGGTAAACTTTTATGGAATGGCTACGACATTCACTTTTGCCATGCATCCATCCTTTATGTACGATATATTTTTGTTTTAAACAAGCTCACCGAGCTTCTTTATCACTGTCTATTTTCACCGGTGTTGCCAAGTTGTGGCAATGCATTTTATATTTTGCAACATTTTTGTATCAAATTATTAATAAAATTTTATTAAACATAATTCTTACGCATGCACGAAGATCATTTAGACAGACAACAAGGTTATTGATGTTTTAGATTGAATTGAACAGATTAAATGGGAGTCTTAGCATAACCCTGTGACGCTAATGTGAACACGCATTACACGCGTTACACGCTCAGACGGTGAGAAAGAGCACCGATAGTTTGGTACTAATTTATTTTTAAGATTTATAAAAAAATAACTAAACAACAATTTCTCACGCATAATATTTAATTTTTCAAAACATTTTTTAAATTATGTCCGTCCTTAGGGTCAGGTGTACAGTCACTTCAAAAAGTATCGCGACACGCTAGACTAGCGGCTCGTATGTGTCGGCTGTCGATGCTCGAAGTACGTTGGCTATCCTGGGTCGTCTCTGGTAGCAATGAGAATTTGTAGGTACACTTTCCATTTTCTATCAGACAAAGCGCCTGGTTAAGAGGGACTGCATTATGGGAGTGCTCTTGTTTAGAGGCGAGGACAGAGTTTCTCCTTGACTCGGCCTTGAGGACGTATTCGGTGAAAGAAGTAAGAAGGGAAATGTTGTGGAAAGGCAATGTTGAATGGAGTAAACGATTGAGTGATTATACGAGTGAAGTTGCACGGAGGTAAAACGAAGAAGAGAGGAATGCATGGGAAAACGAGCTCCAACCTAAGTATGAAGGAGAATGGGGACTGCTATCGTCTAAGCTCAGCGAACCAGAGAGCCTTTCGGGCATCAAAGACTGATATTTTAAGTTGACCGCCTAATGGAAAATTATGAGATATATTGACTAAAGCCATTGGACAGTATTATTGTTTTAGTATATAGTATCCTAAAGTTGTGAAACCATTTTCTTGATTATTTATAAAACATGTAATATAATAACAATTTTGAGGTAGAGAATTGAAAAGGATAAAGTACCGTTTTTACTCCTTTAAATACCAGCAGCTCACCTGTTGAACACATACCGCTATTAAGTCACAAATAAGTAATAGCGTAGTTGTTAAAAAAAAGAAACGCGACAATGCATATGTCAAACAACCACAAGTAAAAGGCGATTAAAATTAGCAGTGATTTTAGTTATCGAGTTCCTCTTGGACGCCACAGGCTAAGTTTTCCGTCTCCCTTACTCTGGAAAAACTTTTCATCGCTAAAGAGGTCCCGAAAGGATTAATCATTGGTGATATTTTTGGTGATAGAACCTAAACGGTCGGCCCTCTGGTCCTCGGTCAATTTTGGCTTCCGGACTAAAGTGTCGCAGGCCTGCTTCGTGAAGTATATTAAGCACTGTTTTTTTTAACTACACTCGAGTCTTAAATCCCTTTTAAGAGTTGATATGCCACCAACCGTCAAAGGAGAATCCATGATTGAGGCAAATACTGACTCATCCACGCTCTTTTCACTTTCCTCTTTGTAAGAGAACTGCCGAGTATGATTACGATGCCTCTGAGTTGCGAATACCCTTGCTCCCCGCTGTGAATTCATTTCAGTGTTTAGCCTTTTAACGCTAACGAAGTCCAGAGCACTGTCGGAGTTTAGTCCCACTTGACTTAGAATATATGCCGTAGTGTACCAGACGTTTCTCATAGTCACCCATGACGACCCAGGATAGCCAACGTACTTCGGGCTTCAACAACTGACCTTTACGAACCGTAAGCGTAGTGTGTCGCGATACTTTTTGAAGTGACAGTACATTACCCAGTGAAACATATAGAGATGTAGTAATATATGAGTCCACTAGCTCCGCTGGTAACTTCTCTATGAATTCCATTCACTATATTTCATGAGTGGTTACATTTGTGTAACCTTTCATGAAATCATCATACACATTCCCTGCATTAATAGCTTCCATATCTAATGTGTTTGGAAAAGAATAAACATACCTTCGACCAGTGTCTGTCTGGGCAATGTATTTTTTTGCTATCTGGCACAGAATGTCTACTTTTGTCTAATTGCACTTCATGATGGTTTCAGGGGTTTATAATAGAAGAATAATATAAAATATCGAAGAATCTGTTTATAGACATGCCTTACATACAAAATGGCACACCCTAGTTTTTATTCCACTAACTGGGTTAAAGGCCCATCATTTACTCCGGACATCCATTTTCCGCACAAAGGAGCTGGAATGTACGGCGTTCCTCCATAGTTTTCACAAATGAATCGTTTCCATTTCACCTGTATGCTTCGGCAATAGTAAACTTCGAGATATTGCCGGGTGTAGGTTAGTAGCAAGATGTCTCATTACACATAACTGCTCGTGTTCCGGCCCATTCACGCATAGTTGCCAAAGTAGTACAACACCTTGATAAGATGCTTTACAACATTTCCAATGACAATGAAGTGCAAATCAAATCAGAGATTTAGACTTAAATTTTTAAAATAAATTTTAAATTTTCTGGCAGGTTTTAAGCAAAATAATAAGTCTCAAGCTTTCAAAGTATTTCATAAAGCAATAGGTATGTAAATTAAATAGTCGCCAATAGCAGAGGTAGTCGAAAGGACTATCTCGGAATTGAAGTTAATTTTTTTTTATGGGAAGAAAATTTAACTTAAAGTCAGTAGTGACCACACTTTCTTAAAGCATATGAAACATGAATAAAAGTCTCGTAATCTTTCTTTCCGGCTATGAAAAAATGTGAATGTAGGAGAACAAAATAGAAGCAGTCGCAAAGACTACCTTCGGCATTCTAGAGTGATTTAAACCTTTTTTTAAATTCTTTTTGTGAATTTCAATTTAGCGTATGATTACTCATATGAGCGTAATTTAAAATGTGTGAAACATTTTGCACATCTTTAGAAATAGCGATACATCCCTTGTCTTCTTTGACTCGACAAAAATATATTCCTTAGTTTAATGAAATTTCATAAAGCTCGCTAATGTTTTTTTTTAATTTTTACGCATGCATCGATGGAACTAGCAACAATGTACTAAACATTATTTGCCGAGGCTTTTAGATAATTGGCAATGAGAGTGTAATTTGATATGGAGGAGGCCGCCTCTGATAACATTCAAAATTTAGATTCTTCATAACGGAGTAAACGTGACATAAAAATTGGGCATTAAGTAACGTCTCAGTACGGTAGAAACATCATTACCAGTTCAATTACCGTAGTGTAGCATCATTGGACTCGGTTCGAATTCAAAAAGTGGTGTGTTCTCTCGTTATTTTTCCCGGGAGTTTTTCCACTGTCGTCTCCAAGAGGCCGGAATTTCGTGCAAAATTGCCTAATCCGTCCAAGTATTTTACTCTTAGCTACTGACACAGCGATTGTTGACAATGCCGGGAGTAGAGTGGCGAAAGAGGATTCATCTACTCTTACCCTACAAGTAACTTAGAGAGTGTGTTACGGGTTCAGTTATCATTAGCATTGACTGCAATCTACGCTTGTAAATTTAAAGAGACTACAACTATTATACTTACTTACTCCTGTGGCCACACCAACCCAAGATGGCATTTGGTCTTGCCAACGATTCGCCTCCACTCTTCTCTATCTTCGGCTGTCTCCAGCCCTGCTCCTATTCTTCTCAGGTTCTTTCCCGCCTGGCCTCCTCATCGGAGTTTGTGTCTTCCCAAAGGCCTTCTCCTGTCAGTTTTACCATTCCAGGCTTAACAAAAATAGTTAAAAGTTTTCTCAAATGGCCGTAATTATTTGCAACACTCATCAAAAGAAAATATTAAATGTGGTGGTTTAACGGAAACGTCAGTGACCAACCACAGCCTCTCAACCAGAAAACCCTCAGTGGCGGTTTAGGGGAACGTTAATTCCACGTCAGTGACCACTCATAGACAATCACTCAATCCAAAATGGGATCCTTTGCGAGGGTTAAGAGACCCCGTTAAGGATGACTGAGTTATGGCCACAAACACACAATCTGTGAATGTTTACGGAAATATAAATTCCATGCCATGGACAAACACAGAGCAATCACTCTCACAAGCACTCAGAAAAATCACTCACCCACGCATTCAAATGGGCCCAACTTCAGGGAGAATAAGACTCAAGATGAGCTTGGTCAAAGAACGCAAAACAGGAAAACGAGGGTTTCCTTGATTCCAGACTTGTTTAACCAAAATGTTATCGTCCGTCATATATGTGGCCTAGCTATCTTAAACGCTTGCTTTATATAATAGCTATTATATCAGGATCGCTATAATTTTTTGTCAGTTCTCTATTTTTTCTTATCCACCAAAGCTCTCCTTCACGAATTGGTCCAAAAATCTTCCAAAGAACTTTATTTCCAAAAGTTATGAGTTTTTTCTGAGGACTTTGTTTGGGAACAAACATCAGGTCCGTTGAGTATTACGGATTTTAATTGGTTCTTATATATCCCTTTTTGTTTTTCTTTGCTTACTAATTTGCTATTTATTAGTTTGTTTAGGCTCCAGTAAGTAACACCTATTAGCCTCTTTAAGTCTAAATTGAATTTCTGTTTCTTCTCTGTGGTTGTAAATTATCATGACACTAAAGTATTTAAATACCTTCGTTAGTTAAAAACTATACTTCAATACTTTTAATGGTGACTCTTCATTTTCGGCTCCTCTACCTATTTTTATATACTGTTTTTTATCTTCATTGACGATGAGCCCTTCTTTACTGGCTTCCATTAGTAGTTTATCTGCAAATGCTTTTAAATCCTCTCTATTTTCTGGAATGAGAGCCAAATCGTCTGCATAGGCTTATACTGTATTTTTACCTCCAATTAGGCTCCTCCTGGAGTTTCTTTTAGCCTTGCGAAAGCTTCCTCCATGGCTAATTTAAAAAGTAAAGGAGATAATACACCTCCCTGCCAAACCCCTGTATTAATTTCAAAACTTGTTAATGCAAGGCTACACCCCGACGGTATCCTTGCCTTAACATGGCGGTGGGGGAACCTCAAGAACTATGCCGGCGGTAGCCGGCTTAGCTACTGGTAGGGTCTTCCTTGCCGGACAGGTTCCTTGGTGAGGTTGGAGCCAGAAGTAAAGTGACACTTGGTCCTCCAGGTTGGGGGTTACTCACAGGGTTGACAACCCGGTTCTGTAAAAACTCATTGTTACGAATCGCAAAAGGAACGCCTTGAAACAGGATGGGATTTTTGGAGAACGTACCCGGTTCAGAAACAAGGAAATACGATGTGGAACTCGGAACATACTGACTCTGGGAGTGCCAGAAAAAAAATAGATATTTTATCCAAAGAACTAGAGATGTATAACATAGGTATAGTTGCTCAGCAAGAGTCAAAATGGACATTTTATGGCTATAGAAACACAAAAAGTTACCAAATATTATAAAGCGGCCGTTATGATGGCAGACACTACGCCAGAGTAGGATTTTCCATCAAAAAAGAGATTTTTAGATACTGTGATAAAGTTTGTACCCATAAGTGAAAGAGCATCTACCATTAGAATTATGAGTAGGTTTAAGAATATGTCCATGATGAGTATCTATGCAACATCGAAATAAAGAGATGAAAAGAAAGATTATTTCAATTGACACCTAGAGGATCTAGTGTCTAACTTTCAAAGCTATGATGTGAAAGTCTTACGTGAAGATGCTAATGCAAACATAGGGTAAGAACTCATGTGGAATTCAGCAGCTGGAAAAGAAAGCCTACACAATGTTTCAAATGAAAATTTGATGCGAATTTTCAGTTTTTTTAAATTCTTAAAACTATTTCATTGCGAGCACCAAATTCCCTAATAAAGACATATACAAACAGACATGGAACTCACCTAGTGAATCCATAAAAAATCAGATTGGTCATGTGGCCACAGACAAAAGACATTTTACAACAATAACTATGTCAGGAGCCTCAAGGGAGCAGGCTGTGGCACAGATCATAACGTAGTATTAGTAAAAGTAAGACAAAAGTTCAAAATTGAAAATAAAGTACAATACCGAGTGGAAGAATAGTTTCATTTTGAAGAAAGTAAAGGCAAAGATTTCAAAATTGAAATTTCATATAGGTTTGCAGCGTTGGAAGAAGAGGAGGAAAATAATAATGATGAAGGCGATATAGAAAGGAGTTGGACAAATTTCAAGTCTTCCGTAAATGAAGCAGCTATCAAAGTCTTAAGTAAGAAAAATAAGAAAATAAATCATGGTTTAATAAACACTGCCGAGAACTGGTGAATGAAAGAAGAGAAGCAAGGAAAAAAGCATTACTTCATGAAACACCAGAAACAATGGATCATTACAACAAACCTGTACAAGAGGTCACATGACTTCTTAGATCAGAAAAAAGGAAATAAATCCAGAATCTGTTGATGAAAGGAGATGAAGACAGAACGAAATACAATTAAAAAGACTTCTATAAACCAACTAGATCTTTCAAGAATGGGTATCAACCGAAAACTTTTGGGGTCAAAGACGAAGCAGAAACTGTTGTGGGGGAAAGAGCTGGTGTTTAGAAGGAGTGGAAAGAATACTTTAGTAAACTCTTAAATGGTGATGATATAGAAAAAGGAGATGATAATGGCGTGGCACAAATTGTTAAGTTGACAAACAAACCGAATGTCACGGAACCAACATTGGATGAAGGGACACTAGACCTGAAACTATTTTAAAATGGTAAAGCTCCTAGCAAGGACTCAATTATTAAGGAAGTGCTAAAACATGGAGGTGAGTTTTTCATGCATTGTTTCACAAATTACTCCTAAAAATCTGGAAACTAGAGACAATGCCAATGGATTGGAAGGAAGAAGTGATTATACCATTTCACGAGAAGGTGACCAAATGGACTAAAAAGTGCAGAGGTATCTTTCCCTTGGATACTTCCTATATAGTGCAATCAAAAATATTGCTGAACAGATTGAAGATACATGTTGAAAACATAATAGGGGAACACCATGCAAGATTTAGGAAGGAGAGGTCAACTACAGATCATATCTTTATTCTAAAAGAATTGATATGTAAATATTGGAAGTTTGACGAAAACACTTATATTCTGTTTTCAGAAAAGGTTATTGAAAGAACACTTACATTCGTTGACATCAGAAAAGCATAAAATTGTATGTTACTATCAGACAGAAAATGTGGACCCTGTTAAGTAAATACAATATTCCAGGAAAATTAATAAACTTAATTAGAATGTGTGTAGAAGAATCCAAAGGTAAAGTGAGAGTAGAAAGAGAGTACACAACTATTATCAAACTAGTGAAAACCTGAATATACTTGTCAGGAGGTTTAATTTCTCCAGCATATATTTGACTTCGGGTATGATATCATTCCTACAGAAACTATTCGTGTTAATGTATTTTTCAACTACATAACTGCATTGAGGCACAAGACTCGCGCAGGAAGCATGCGAAACTTGATGTTAGCACTTCAGTATACCTTCGTGAAGAAACAAGCATTTGGGAGGAAATGAGACATTATAAACTATGCTTGTATATGTTGCTAACAATACCTATTGACTAACCTATGTAAAAGCTTCATTGGCAGCTATATCAAATAGATTGTGGGTAAAATGAAATTTAAAACCCGTCTGTTCTGAAGTCTCTTTCCCTGACTTCAATTTTACGATCTAGTCGGCTGTAGTTTGTTTCGTTTCGTATGATATTGTAGACCCCATCAGGAAACAGATCTGCTTGGAATATGTGTGAAATATTAAATCTTAATTTAAATCAAAACAAGATACGTAGAAACTAATATGAACAGAAAACATGAACCTCATCAAAAATACATCAATTCAAGATGCTAACAATACACAAAAAAGTATTGTTTTTTTAAGGCTATTTCATAATTTCAGTGGCCGTAAATGGTTTACTGGGCTATTGGGTCACAATTTGAGACTCACGACTATGTATCACAGTCATCAATCAATCTCTTGATGAGGTTTCAGGTGACCTGTGCGAGATAGAGAGCAATATCTCCTATTGCGATGCCACTTGCGTTTGGCTCTTTGCAATGGAAGTTATAAGACCCATAGTAGGCGGAGTGGACTCATGCGCCGTCCGTCCCAATCAGCCACCACTGAATTTGGGACGGGCAACGTAATGAACATTCGTCGTCGCCAAAAGCACGCACGACCCACGCAAAAACGTATCCGGCGTCACGGTGGAGAATGATTCCACACGCGAGTTGGAAATTATATGTGGAAGTTAAACGTGGAAGCCGCGAGAAGGACGGCTGGTGGATGCGGATGGTTGTTGGGAAGAGCGCAGCTCATTAGAGCGTTAGAGACATGTGGGGAGGGCGGGAGGGTTGAGGGTGCAGAATGAAAAGGCCGCTTCGTCAGACAGAGATATGGAGTGAAAGGGGCCTTTCGAAGCCGATAGCGAGAGATACGTCGTACGCCGCGGAGATGGCTAGATATGAATAGTGTGGGTGGAGAGCACTGGAGCCGGTATCAATCCACGTCGAAGTTTTGATTGCGCCTCGCGCGGCATGATGCGGGGTAGGAATGAGAACGAGGCAGGCGAAGTAAAGTGAAAGGGAGTTACGATGCGATACACAAGCCCAGCCTTCATTTCCTTCCCGACCTCACGTCCATCCACCCATACCCGAGAGCGGTGAATGAGGCAAAGATTGATAGGAAAGGGACCGCGTTCTTCCCATCCGCCACTCCCTTGACTTTCCATTCCGATATCACATTCTATATTTTTTGGCTCGCCTCCTCCACTCCCACCGATACGATCCTCAAAATTCCCGCCCCAAGTGATTCTCGTTCCTCCCACGTTTCCGTGTAACCTCTCCAGCACTTACAACCCTCTCGGTTCCGTCGTCTCCGAAACCGTTCACCTCACCCGCCCCGTCCCCTCTCACCCCCCCTTAGCGTTCTCTCCCTCTCAACACATAACTTCCTCCGTCGGCCCATTCTTTCTTCTCTCCATCCACGAGAGTATTTCGACGGCGACAGCAGCACTCTTGCCATCCCTGCGTTGGAATGTCAACGCCGTGAAAGTTTTCGCGTGGTCTCCGCTTCGCTCTATGATTGCTGAAGAATTAAATCTCTGGATTAGTTAAATGCGGATATCGTTTGTCCTCGACCGGTGCCGACAGACGAGGCGATTGAGAAGAGATATATGGCATCAACACATATTTTTACATGTAGTTCAAAAGCTAACAAATGGTGGCATCACCTGGCTCAAACTCGTTTAAGTGTTAGAAATATTTTTTCCTGTGGTAAATGGCTTACTTACAATCTTTCCATAAATTAGATGGGTCTATTTTATTTTCGTTGTCCATAGTCAGGACTGGGCAATATCTCACATACGCATTTGAAATACTTGGAGTATTTTTTTATTTCAAAAACATATTGCAAAATAATTTTTTTTTATATTTTAAATAAATATTTTCAGTATTTTTAAGTACTTAAATACTTCCAAAAAAATTTTGCCTGATCCTGAATCGCAACTATTTTAAACGGCACAAATTAATTCTCAGTTGTTCTTAAGTTATTTCGAGTTATGGAATTTTCTAATCTAAAAATTATATTTTGACCCATTTGTGTCAAAGTGCCTTCAGAGATTAAGGTAGACTTTTTCCTCATTGACATTAGCTGCTATGGGGCAGGACTCTAGAAGCGTAGCATACCGTTCCAGAATTGAAGCAAACATTTCTATGAGCTTCTTCCGCAGAGAAAATAACGGACATCATGAGAAAAGAATTTTATTTCCACCAGTACGCGTATCGACAATTATATCCATATCTCCGTAATCTAAAACTGAAGTTTTGGATGATCGTTCAAAAATATCGATCGTTTGAAAAAGAAAAAGGTTTCATTTTAAGTTTCAAAAACTTTTCAAACCATGGTTTTGTAAGGCATTCACAGAGTCAACCCTGTAAGTGTTCATCTGCTATTAAATCGTGGAAATGAATGCGTTCATAGTTATTCTGCTATAACTAGTACGCAGAAATATCAGCGTGCCTTAGGAGAACTTGTGAAATGACTACTTTCTGCACACAAAGGAAATTCAGAGAACTCTATCAATGAGGATACATAGTGGTTGACTAATTTTCTCAGTTACAACTACCTAAAATTATTTAAAATGGTTGTCCCGCCTATTTTAAAGAAATATCTCATTCCACAAAACCTATTACAGAGAAAAACACATAAGGGTATAAACAAACAACCCCTTCAAAAGCCCAGTTATAGGCAAGAAGCTTCTGGTGTGACAAAAATAAGTTTAGAGTCATATCAAGCCCTGAAAAAGTATTTATTCGAGATAAAACAAGTTTGTGTTCTTCGACTGCCGAGGAAAGACTCCTCCAGCTGCTATTATCCATACCCCAGTTTGAGGAACTGTTTCACACCTCATTATTTTGAAATCCTGTTGCTGAAGGTATATGAAGATTTATCTGCGTCAGTCTTTTGGTATTTAATACCCCTCTGTTTGAATTAACTCCGTTGGCTGATGCGCATTGGACCCAGCCGCAAGAACGCTCGCATATACAGGCGAGTCAGCAACAGTGAGCCAACAATTTTGATCGACGGGTATTGACAGTCTCTCCCAATAAATATAGTTGAGTTTTTAGATGATAGATGAATAATATTTATTTGAATAACAGTTTCATCATTGGTATATTCAAAAATTTTAAACCCTAATTCAGTGCCGCAGTCATGGCATCAGACCTGTGGGCGTCCATAGAACAATAAAACCGTGAATGCAAAATGTTATTCCGCGATGATCAGTAAGCAGAATCACCGGTGTCGCTGAATACCATAGGGAAACTTGCCGAATATCTATTCTTGTGTCAACAATCTCTTTTCTATCTTTGCTACATACGAAGGTAATTCGGATAAGTCTTTGAATGGACATGCGGAATGTTTTTCTAAATTACTCAAGAACAATTACCAGAAATTATAAATTTGTGCATGTTCAACCTGGTCTCGAGAGATCGGGTTATTCATAAAAATATAAACTGAAAATAACCGTGTTTCATCGACGAACCAATAGCTTTTGCATATTATTCCAAGCCATAGCTGTCCGAAATGTAATTTCTATTAAATTTTAATTATTTGTGCTTAAATTGTGTTTTGTGCGTTTTCTCTGCAATATTTCACTTCATTCATATTTTGTGATATATTTTTTGAGCAAAACATCACATTTTTCTGTTCGTTCGTTGATAGTACAAGTGGTAAAGTACGCTCTGTTGCCATTTGAAGTGGTAAAAAGCAGAAATTTCTCTTAATTGGGAAATTATTGGGAATATACGTGGTGCGTGATTTTCATTTAATCCACCACATTGATTAATCACGTATGAGGCAGTCTGAAAATCATGGGAGTGGGGAATTTTGGATAATAGACTCAGTCTGTATACACTCGGTAACTTTTTATGGTAATTACATTCTTTTCGTTAGTCACTTAACACAGTTTTCTCCAGTGTAGTTCCGACACAAAACAAGAAATGTATGGCGAGCAAGGTCACGAAGTACTTCCTACAGAGACGGTACAGAATAATCAACCTCAGTAAAGGGGTTCTAGTCTCATGTTGAATCATGCGAGTTAAATTCTCTCTCGGCTCTTTTAACATTATTTCATTCAGATAAAATCGGCCACTAAAACCATTTATTCTTTACCTCATGAACCCGTTATTTAAATAAAAAATATTGTATTTTTTTCATAATTTTATTAACTAATAATATTTCATTGAGTTCTTAACTGCAATGGTTTTTCAGTAACCTCTTTAAAATTTTTATTCTAATTATTATGTATTTCATTATTTTCAAATGAATGTCTTTTTATTTTGTATGTTAAATGTAATTTTTAATATCATTTGTCCAGACCTGTCGGCAGTTTCCCAATCTAGAGCGTAACGACTGGGGAGGATCATCGTGCACCCGGTGCACCAGGCGGCATTTTCCAAGGAGTTGCTTCCGTTCAATCTTTCCTGAAATCGAAACGTGTGTAATCCCATTCCGGCTTTGTTCATCGCGAAGTCATCTTCTTTCCTCACCCCCATATGGCTTAATATGTCAGTTGCAACGAGTGTGTTCAACAGAAAGACCTCACATTTTATACATTCAGTTGTAATTTCAAAGTATAGCCTTAATCTCCGCATGCTTTAAATGAGGGTTAGGTTAACTTAATTTCTTTCTCAGTCTTTTTTATGAATAGTTCAGCAATTAATATTTTAACGGCCATAGGGTTTCGAACATTTTCCTTATTTTCAGCAGACTGTGCCCCTGTTTAAGATTATAACCCCAGTTTTTCTATGGTCCGTTTATGTGTCCTAAAATTTTAACTATGACTTTAGTAGTTTTGAAAGATAAAACTTTCTTTGGAAATGTATAAATTTCGTAGGCGTTAATTGCTATTTTTGCCATAAAAACAGTAAAAACCTAAACTTTGACGCGTTCCACATGAATGCAGGGCATGGTCGGTGGGGCATAGTACTGTACACATCCCATACCATATTTCATCGGTTAAAATACCCTGTAGCCTCCCTCTCTAAATCGCTTTGCCAACCTAAAGAGGAATTGAAGCTGGTCTATTACTTTTGGACTCAAATAAAACGGATTTGGAGTATTTCAAATAGATGGAGAGAATTTCCGTATTTCCCTAACGTCTTCATTATGAGAGACATATGTTCATACTCATATCTGGAAGGCATTTGCAATAGTTGGATATGTTCTCCAAAAGTAAAAGATTTTTCACATTCCTCCTCAAAACATATTGAGAAATGCATCCATCACAACGCGGGGTCTTCCTGGACACTAAATTGGCGAACTTATTGTTCCAACACAAAATCAAATTTCTTTTTTGCATTTTTCACTGTGCACTCGGATACACTATTACACTCTTATTTATTTATTTGCTTTATTTTATTACTTTATTATTAATCAAGATACAAATCTCCATAAAGAAAGTCTTTAATTGTGTTTTCTGAAAATAGGCAAGAGGCCATAAACATAATCCATGTTTGTATTGAGACAGCCGTGCTGCCTTCTGCCTGCCTGAATGCGAACAGGGATATTTCAGGAATATCAGGGATAACCATACAAGCCAGTTAAATATGGTTGCTTGCGCAGCAGTCCACATTAACAACAATAGTTTCTCATCTAACTGAGTTCTATGTATAATTATGAAAAATGGTGGTGGCGTGTTTTCTTAAGGTAGTTTGAGCGAAATATCATTTTACTGAGAAATCAATGAATTTTGTCTCATTTTAAAGAAAAATATCTCACCCTGCCGTTGACACCATAAATGCAACCCCTTACCACATTACTTTCGGAGATATTTACCAAAAAATATCAGCCCTTCTACATGGGAAATGGTACGTGTATGCATTCCAGAAAGAGACATTATTTACAAAATGACGTATTCCTAACACTTACATGTCGTAAAAAAACTAACAGTATGTAGTTTGTACGTTTTCTCAACTATATTTGAAAATAAATCATATTTTTACCGCGGTAGGTTCTTGGGTATCACAAAAAAACTTTCCGTTTTGAAGGAGTTTCAAACGCACCGCGCGAAAAAAATTAGTCAATTTCAAGACTTATTTAGATATTTTCATTTGATTACTTACAATTTCTGTCATGTAAAACTATTTTATTGCACCATTAATAATGCAATATTTAATCGGTCCTGCAGCTGGTGAAATTAAAACGTATAATTTGAATATGGTCTCTATTATGACTAGGGAACTATCTCGCTTGGACTACCTTAGCAGAGAAAAATTTGGGGAAAGAACCTCCTTATGGCAGAGGATTCAAATCGCCCGAGGGGCAGCTGAGAGGCCAAATAGGACGGAGAGTTGGTGTGAATCTCCCTCGTAAGATGGGAAGACGGTCGTAATCACAAGCGCGACCTCCTGATCATATTCCAGGAACTACTGTGGTGTGTTGAACATGGATTTCCTTCCCCTAACTGGTCTCCAGTTCACAAGCGAAACCTGATATTATCGCAGCAGAGCTTCTCGGAAATTGAGCTTGCAATAGCAGGTTACATTTAATGAGCTATGTTATAAATCTCACTCGTCTGAGTCATTGGCAAAGGCAAATCTTCTCATAAGGTGACATCGCGTGACGCATGTTAAGGATACAGACGAAACAACTTTTATTTGAAACTGGAGTTAAAATGCCGTAAAAGTGTCACGGCTTTCTGCTTTCCTTCACCCCTGACCCCAAAGCTGAGTTGACTTGACCACGACGGTTACCCTATGATTTTTTTCAGTCGAATTTGATTCGGAAACAGCGGTAAATGCCTGTTCCCATACGTGTACAATAGCATCATCAATAAAAATAGTAGCAATAGCAATAGTTTTGTTTTCCTTTTTTATCTTCTTTCTGCATTTTCAACTGACCCTTTAGGAAGAATGATTCACACAACTGTGGAATTCTATGTTTTTCCCGGAAATACACTCACAGGCGGAAGGAATATCATTGGACGAATAGTTTCTGATTCTGATATCCGATATATACTTTTTAGGGAAGACATGGCTCCGATCGGTTGAGGGACATTCTGGAGGTTGTTAGCGGTAGACAAAGTTGAAAATATATACCGTAAAGCGATGTAATTACTTTGAATTTCCTAGAAATTTTGCTCCAAGGCGGATATTTTTTACTCAGTTTTTCCTTCAATTGTGAAAAAATTACTGCCAGTCTACTTATCTACTTATAGTGCCTTTTAAAGACAATTATTTTCAAGTCATACTGTTTTCTGCTAATCACTTTTTGTTCGTCCCGTAGTGGAGCCTAAGGGTATAAATTTGCGAACTTGAAGCCCAGAACAGCAATTCTCATGAGCCTAGTTTGTTGATTTTCCAATGAAGAATTATCGACGTACTTTACATTTATCTCGTCAGATAATTGAGATATGTATTGGCATGTCGATGAAATTTGATTGATGTTCGAATTATCAATTTCAATTTTTTGCACGTCTGTAATAGAGCTTTGGCTGGTAAAGATATATGAAGCAAGGGATCACTTTACCTGGAATTCAATGAATTCGCTCGCATTTAAACAATACCTCACCCTTCCATAGACACCAAAATATTTTATAGGAACCCTGAAAAAGTAGTTTTTTCTAGATGATACATACTATACCATTTTCATGGAAAGATATGACGACAAAATATCTTAGTCTATTTCAAACTTTAAATGTTTATTGCCTTGATACCTTGGTTATTAGTTACCTTGATAATAAGTACTTTGATAATGATTGCTGTTCAGACGAAACCTGAGTTGGCACTAAGCAATTAAAAAGTGGAATATACTAAGATACTTTTCCGTTATGCCTGTGACTATGTTCCACATAGTTACGCCTTCAACCGTGAATATTATTTCCACGGAACACTGAAAAATTCTCAAAAATGAATTAAATAAAATATTCATCCAAGGACCTAATTTTTAGCCAAATATTGGGTCATTATTACTGGATTTTCTGCCAAATACTGGGATATAGAAGTCAAAATATGGTAATTCCGTTATAATAGGCTCCCACAGCTGGAAAAAATGTGCTCTTTCAAAAGGATCCGCGGAACATTTTGTATATTTGGAACTTAAAATGTGGTTTTCAGTATTTAACGCGTATTATTACCGAATGCTGGATTAATAAACTAATTGAACCTAAAAGAGGTTTTAAGTGCACATGAGGCACGTCAAAGTCGTGGTGGAACCATCTTGATGTATTATGCTTATTCGTTAAATTCTAATCTCTTTTATATTTTATATTGATGTTGGAGTTGAACTGTTTATATTGTTAACAGGGTTTCACGATGACCAAAATTGGATATTGTAATTCCAGATCCAAATCCTACCAGTTTATAGTATCACTTTCAATCAAAGTGACGCTCCATGTTCAAGCTGGTAACGTACCTGTATTGGGTCCTGGTAATTGGAAATGCCAATTTTTCCTGATTTAATTTTATATAAATGCTTGAATTATAGGCGTGATTTCTTCAGGTCTGAATGGAGAAAATTCCGTAAAATATTCGATGTTCTACCTTTTTAACTTGCCAGATTTCTAAGCTTTGTTGTTCAGTAACCTTTCTTATCACACACAACCCTTTTCTAATCCAGAGATGAGGAATACGGAAGCCTTAACAAAGAGCCGCAAAGGTTCAGAGCCATGTTTTTTTTCTTAAAAATCCCTTAAAATTTTGTTCTTGGGCTAACGAAGATAAATCCGTGTTTCCCCGACCCAGCAAACGACTTACATAAACAGAGTCTCATTCCACACGAAACGATGCTTGCCGTTGTGATTTCAGCAAAGCGAATCTAAATAGCCAGGGAAACAGTCAAATCTAGGGTAAAGGTCTTTTTAAGTGACTCGTTTAAAAAAGATTTTTGGTTTTAACTTAAAAAATAGAAAGAAGGCCGCTATGCTTGATGAAATAAGAAGTCCTCCGTCGCTTTTTCAGCTTATTTTTTGGAGAGCACAGCAAGCAACGGCGAGGCGAGAACAGAGGGAAACGTTTCGTTGTTTATACTGGATTCATAATCAGCTTTAATTGCTTATTATTCCTTTTAAGAAGAACCCTTCTGTTAGATTTGGAATTCATGAGCTATATAAAATGAAATGAAAAATAGTTGTTTGAATACTCATTTGACCGCGCCGACAGTGCGCACTTCATTAACATATTCATTTACAGTAAAACATATGTTTGTCGTATCTAATCAAAGAACTTTAAGCTACATAAAAATATACTAACTCATTAGAAAGTTTTAGCCGTGAAATAATGAAATAAATGAAGTTTTTTTTTACTCTCTTAGGTCTTTTGCTACTTCAATATTTATTCGTTCATAAATTTTACATCAAAAGGTTGGCACAGAGTACATCAACAATGTCTCGCCCCGCAAATGCCTGGAAAATTGTAAATAATAGCATTTTTATTCCCTTATTAATGATTGTAACTCTTCATTGATTATTGCCATCTATCCGAACAATGAGTTTAAGCTGCTCTCCTATCTGCAAGCAGCTTCATTCCTACACAATTATTTACTTAAACGTCCTTTATGATTTGATTAACATTTTCCAATTCTGGTCATACTCTTCAATTCTTCCCATTTATTCCTCCATCCAATGTCGTATTCATTAGGCTGTGGATTCGCAGTATGTGGACAGTAAGTTTTTGTCTCCTTCGCCGAGTATCCATTATGCTTCGTTTCTCCTCAGCTCTTCCTAGAACTGCGTTTGTGATTCGTATCGTCTATTTGATCCTCACCAACCTTCGGTAACGCCACAAATCTCCATTGCTCCAAAGCACTTTGCCCTACTACTCTCAATGTACAGGCTTCCAAGTCATATTAAAGCATGCTCAATATAAATGTTTTAATAAATGTTTCCTGTATTACCCGCTTGAATCCCCAGTTGTCAGAAGATTCCTATTCTCGTAGAATGTCTTCTTTGGTTGGGCTATGCTTCTCACATAATTTATGTTAAAGTGGGATATCATTGTAAATTTTAGCACTTCAACTTATTTCTTCTACATTTTCCGCAAATAATCATCAGTTTCCTTTTACCATCTGTCTGTCCTTATTTTTACTGGCACATTCAATTTTCGCTCAAATACATTTAGATGAATAGGTTTACACCTTTATAAAACTACAAATTTTGTATCCTTACTCATCTATTGGTTCATTGACATGTGGTACATACTACCAATGATCTTCCGTCCAGTATTCCCACATCTTTTCATCTATTTTCACAAATATTCAAGCACAAAAACAAGAGGATGGTTTTATGCACCTTTCCCAAGGTGCATAGTATCATCCACTTTCTCCATGGCTTCACCATTGACCCTGACCATACTATTTTTCTTCCCATTCTCCAAGTCGAAAACCACTCTCGGTTTTTGGCTCATTTTTGCTTAGTTCTTTTTCTCTGTAACTTTACAGAAGTGCCTATGAACTCCAGCAGCTCTCACACAATAGCAGAGCACCGTCGACTTTAGAACCAGCTCATATATACCACCATCCAACATATCGGCAATAATTATGAAAATATCTTTCAGGCACTTATCTGCATAACCATTTCAAGAAAACAGTTTCTGAGACATTACGTGTCCTTCCTTCTCGTCTTGTTTTATCTCATTTTTTGCCGCCCGGGTTTATCCGTGGACAAAATAAACCTCCTAGTGGTGGGTCGTGGACAATGAATGGTATGGTGACTTTCATAGAAGCCCATTTAGAGGGAATTCTCGCTCGACTGCAATATAGAGGGCCAGCTTCTGTTATTGCTAAGCTTTGCTTTCTTAAGTGGCAAATTGAGGGACATGTGGTATAAACGACCTTTGGAGCGCTGTAACCGTTATTAAGTAAAACGGTATCTGGGGTGGCAAAGGCAGAAAATCATAATATTCTACTCAACTTTTCTAAAAAATGGCGAAAAGTATGCTTATAGTTTTAAATAAAAGTTAACGCCACCTTTATTTCATTGGTTACTTATTAACGTATTTTTCTAATCAACTCTATAATCGGACAGGCGCATCTTTATACGTTTTAGCAATAGCTAATGAGAAAAATGTATATGACACGATTTACGCTTAATTAATCTTTCAACTTCAACAGTACTGCAACTGCCTTGTAGAGAAAATGCACTTGGCTCAAGTAGAAGTGAATATACCGTGAAAATTCGTGTATAAGTTCACTTAGCTCTTATAAAATGAAAGTCAGATCGTTGACATCAACACGACCCCACATAGAGTCTATTTTTTAACCAATTAAGAACGTTATTATTTTTCCAGCCGTGTATAAACGCGTGATTTCATCTTCAGTACCAAGAAATAATTAACAGCCCCACGACCTGCAATGACCGTCGTTAAATACGATGGAAAAATTCCGGCCATTTCATGCCTCAAATAGAAGAGGGAGATTCAGTGAAATCCTCTCCAAATGTATATAGAAATATACATTCCTCTTTCCGCTTCCAGGAAGCCAGGGCCCGCTGTAAAAACTTACGATCGTTTCATCTTAGTTGACAATTCCATGCCTTTCGTCGTTTCCGCATATTCCGTTCTTCGAACGTTCTCCTCCCCGATCGTCCGTAGCCGTTTCCTCTTTTTCCCTCTCTACATCCCCTCATTCCGTAATGCTTTCAAGATCTCCTCTCTCTTCTTCTCCTGCCCCTCGCTCTCCGTCCACTTCGCACGGTTTCATTCCCCGTGCAATGGCCCGCGTGCAATTCGAAGATCAAAAATATTTTACGACTCCGGAAAGAATGGGAGCCGTAGCGCATCTTTACGTCTGGAAATTGTTTTCGTTTCGCTGCGCCCTCTCTGCCTTTGCCCCGTAAGTCGCACGGCATAAAAAAAGAAAGAGGATAACCCTCCCACGCCTACCCGCCCGACCAAAAAAATCATCTCCCCATACACTCCCCTGGACAATAAATCTGTTTTACTTTCTATTCCTACATTTTTTTCTCCGTCGTACCACCCCCCATTTCTGTTTTCAAATCCAACTCGATGCAGCGGATGACAAGATATTCACGTTTGCATAAAAATTATCCTTCTAGAGATCTCGTCTATTTCCACCATGCATACATCGCCGGAGGCATGGAAGTCCGAAAAAATAATCCAGGGTAGTTTTAATTTCTCCAAAAACGAAGGGAATATGCCATTTTACGCTAACATTCACTTAATTTACAGTTACATTGGGGAAAAGGAAAAATCATTTACTATTAATGAGAATTGTCAAATGAAGAATATACATTTGAATAGATCACGCATGACATTCACATAAAAACAAAAGTGACGAGGAAAACTTGCCTGCTCGCTTTAATAGAATAAGACGTAATGCCTGTTGAATTTATAAAGTTGAAGAATTCTGGCGCTTCTAAGTCGAAATCGACGCCGAAAATTTTTTTAAGTAGCTTTTGTTACCCTAGCTACAAATCTTAGGATAAAACAATTGTGAACATTTCAAGCATACCAAAATAAATCCTGAGGGTTAATTTTTTTCTAGAATTGAATCTTCAAGAATGTAAAATACTAACCTTAAAATCTCTCTGATGACCATTTTCTGTTATGCTCTAGCAAAAACCGATTCAATGCCTTCATCTTGGGTACTTTTTCTATTAGGTTTTCATTCTTGTTCTAAATTGTCTTTTCGTTTTCTCTACATAAATACCATCGTATGGATCACATTTCTGCATGTGCCTACTTTTTTTGTCGGTTTTTTCTGAGTTATATTTCTGTCAATGAAATTATAAATATATTATCCAGATGAAATGGGAAGTAAAGTAATATTGTCCTTGAACTTCGGGATATATTTGGTTACACTTCGGGACATTATTCCCGGAAGGATGTATTGCAACACCTGTTGGGATTTTTCCCGTTGAATCGCCTTTAGGCATAATTAATTTTCCACTTTACATATGCTTATATATTCGCGGAATTGAAATCAACCATATATTAACTTTACCCATTGCATTTCCTTATACCATTTAGGACTATATTTATTTGAGTCCAAATCTACATGGTATTGAAACAAGCTTAGGCAATATAGTGTATTACAGTTGCTTAGGAAATAGGGATAGTGATAAACGGAGTCAGCAGGAATATTGGATAAATATACTTTTTTATTCTTTTATGATAATTTCAGATTTAGTGATTCCCTTTTTCCTACGAATAAGTATAAAATCAGGTAGTTGATCCACTACTCCCAAACTCCATTGTATTATAATAGGATTAATGAAGTGAGCTGGCAAAATCTAAAACGAGTCTCCTGCTACCAATACACTAAGAGTAATATCATTTTTAAAAACTTAAATAGTGTAACCTATTTAATGGCTGGTTTGAGTGGAAAAAGTTTGGAATCCTTAAAAACAATTGACAAGGCTTTTGAAAGGAGATATCCTATGGCTAGAAAGCTGTCATTCCTATACATGCTCTCATCGAAGGGAAATTAGTCCTGCTCCATGAGCAATCTTAAAAATATTGAAGTAACTCATTGCATTGTCAGTTACAGGGTTTTTATTTTTTAGAATAAAGTTAAAGGCAAGTTTCACTCGGCCTGTGGTACAAAGGTTAAAGGCGTAAATACTTAATTCTATTGTAATATTTTTGCGTTAAGAAGAGAGATGTAGTTATTTAAGTGATTAGCTAGAGCATAAGCCGACTTAGGTGGCAGATTAGACACTCTGGTATGTAAGAAGCACGCTCATTTCAGTTGGGTGTATTCAAGAACTCTGACTGTTAGCTAGTGGATGGCTATACTTTGATGTATAAGACCCGGGCGTGAATTCCTTGATATCAGGGATAGAAGAATCAACTCTGCAATTCCACATGGTAAAAGATTTATTCACGACCGGTTTCACTGCAGTGCAGTCAAGTCACCTGATTATGCTGCACTGCGGTGAGACCGGTCGTGAATAACACTTTTACCACGTAAAATTGCAGAGTTAATTCTTCTATCATTGGGCAAAAGGTTGGTCTTTTAAGCCGTCTGATAAGCTACTTCAATCGCTGTCATTTTGCTGTCGATGGTCGTGGACATAGAGGACGCACTAGGGTGGCTGTAATATGCGTTGTAGCTCTTGCATTCCATCCATCTTCGGCGGTAAGTTATTCATTTTTAATAAAAGCCTCTTTCCTTATGATGAAAACGATGAGTTGCTAATAATCATACTTTTTTAGAGTCTATTAAAAGATGTTCATGCAGTCATTTTATTAGTATGCCAAAGCTCCCTTGATAACAAGACAATATGCATCAAGAATGAAAAATAAGGCGGAATAATATCAAGCATTTTTTCATGATTCACTATTGTATTTTCAAAAGCTTTTAGTAAAATGAAAGCCCTTTTAACCGGGGCTTAAGTTACTTATTTCTTGGAATATTACAAGCAGCACATTTGCTAGTGTTACACATGGTTAATTTTCAGAGCAATACTTTCTCGAATTTTCAGAAGAAATAATCTAAAAGCATCCAATTGTATCAGTGTACGTTTACAATTCGTTTTGTTCCAGAAATACAAATTTTTACACTTGTCTATACTGAGACCTCAATATGTCCTTACCTATGGGGCTGAGATTTATTCTTTTCATAGAAGTGTTTACAACGTTTTCGTAAACGAAAATTTTCAACAGTTGGTTTCATTGCAAAAGTACCTACATGATTCATTCTTTTATACTCTGCGTCTTTTCCCTATCCGGAGTCCGATTTCAGGAGGAGAGAGTAAATTTTCCTCCCAAGATCTTAATCTTTGAGACTCTCACGGCGTTTCATGGTGCTTTTCTTTATACGATGTGCTTTGTTTCGACATTATTTAATTTATTTTTTATCTAGAATGAAGTGACAAAAGCGACAAATATGAATTTTTTCGAGCTTTTATTCGTTCCGTTTAACCAATATTTTATAATTTTCCATTCAATACATTGATTAAAAAAATTTTCAGAATCAACAAGTTGCCCTTTAAAAGAATATTTTAATAACTCAAGCTACACTTCCTCGAGTTAGCTTATTTGATATAATTCAGTCAAATCGTCTTTTATTCGTAACGTTTCATTTCAGAGAATAAATTTAATGATATTATATAATTTATTTTTCTCAGTCAAAAATATTTTATTTTTATTTTATTTCACCACGTTTCAAGTGGTAAATTCAACGCTCTTCCTCCCGGAAGTGATAAATTTTATCTTTCTAATACTTTGCTTTACTGTAAATAAACTTTGTTTGAAAAAAATCTAGCCCTCTCTCTTTAAAATCTTCTTTTGGATGAATAATTCTTCAATTAATCACCACGTTTATTATATATGCACCAATTTTACTTTTTTATTTTCATAGCTCACTAACTTTTGGGTTGAACATGTTCCGTAGTTCGTCGACCCCTTGTGTAACCCTGGATCGCACCCATCGGCCCTCTCCCTATATCCCTTCCCATTCACAACAACGCGACCGCGCCTGCTCCTTGATTATGGCCTGCCCATCAAACCTCGCTCGATCTCAACCTGCCGCCCGAATCGAGGCGAAATTCCTTTGCTCTGACTCTTTCCTCATTCCCTCATTCTCACAACTCATCTTGTCGCTCGCGGTGGCTGTGTTCTCGATTGCTCTCGGCCATGCGGCTTCTGATACACCGACGGCGGCAAACAAATGTGGGTGCGGAGAGATTGGCAGGGAGAAAGACAGAAAGAAAGGGGGTCTCACAAGGGATAAAGAAGGGAAAAAGGCATTTATTTTTACGGCCGGGGAGCTGAATTGCAGTCTTCTGCGAGCTAAACTAGCCTCCGAAGCCTTAAAACCCTTACTTCTGCATCGGGGAGGATCCCCTTTGGCTCTCTCCAGCTTGTATCGCATTCCACCTCTGCTCCTCTTCCTCATACGGCCCACCGGCGTCATAACATGGACATCCTTCTGACCTCACTCCTGCCATTCCCCTAGCGCGGGAACGGTCCTTCAACACAGGAGAAAAAATGGTTGGGCAAAGTACGGAGCGCAGATTCGAGACGGGGAAGAGTGATTGTTTAAAATCTCAGTCGGGTTCTATCCTACCTCCGGGGAGAAAGGAGAGACGGAGAGGAGGTTTAATAAGATACATCGAGTGAGATATTTCCCAGGTCATATCTGAGAACATATTCGAATTTTATCTATTTGATCCCGGCAGATGCATTAAGTGAATATTATGACATAAATGCTGCAATAATATAGTTTTAAATACTGCAATTCCCGGTAACAAAACACAAATATGTCAGTGTATGTCTTTATCTGGACTCATTCTTCTCAAACAGTGCGCTCAAAATGCCTCCTCGACAAAATATGTTTTTACGAATCTGTAAATAATACTACAGCGAGTATTCATTCATTTCTTAATATAGATGAAAATTGATTCAAACTAAGTACTGCTAAATTTCTCACTAGATCAAGGTGCTAGAAATTCCTCAATTTTTCAATAAATTCTCTATGAAGTTTGTATGCGTACCATTTCCCGCGGAAAGCAGAACTTATTTTTGGCTGAAATCCGGGAAAGTAGTGTGAATGTAGGTGGTTGATATTATTGTATTTTTGAAAAGGTGAGATATAACTATCAGGTTAAATAGATAAAAGTTCATGCGAAATGATGTCCCGCTTTAACTACCTTTAGCCCCGCGCCGCGCCAACCCTTCCCAGAAGGCATTTTGCCCCCTCCTTTCCCATCCCTCTACCACCCCTTCTCCCAACTCCATTCCGCTTTCTATTCCTCCTCCCGACAAAAACCTTCTCTTTTTACTCAGTCCGCTCCGTCGCGTATTTATATCTTCCTCTCGCCGTCGTTGTCCCGACTCCCGTCTTTTTATCAAATCCTCTCCCATTCCGCCGAAAACCCAGCTCCCCGTTGCCCTCACCTAACCTTTAAAACCTCGGAGTGCCTTCTCTTTTTTTACGGTCTTCTTCCCGGAGGCGGCCGGAGATATGGAAGGGGTGAGTGCGGAAGAATCCGGGATGAGGAGATAGGGAGAGAGAGAAGGGGAGTTAAAGTCTCCGGGCTTCCGCTTTTGATTGTCACTCGGTTCTGATTCCACGTCCTCGTTTTATTTTACTTTTTCATTGCTCCTTGCCCCTATCCAATCTGGAATTAAAACGAGCTCATCATTCGACCCTCGAGAAATACGAGATCAATGCACATAATTGTTATTCGACATTGTATTTTGAAAAAAAATATATTCCCCCACTTCTCGAGTCGGCGACTGAGTGACACAGTGTGAGCCAGATCTTTCCTTCGGCGTTGGTTTTGGCATAATTTTTGCTACGGTCCAGAATGCTGTAGATGAAAAGAGCTTGTTTTCTGAGATTTATTTAACATTTATTAAGATTTCAAAGATTTAAGATTTCAAATGTATATTCATGAGGTGAATTCACTTATTTCTGTTAGCGGAAAAACTGCCGGCATCCGAAATACTATCTATTTGCAGGTTTAAACAATTTCGATTGAAGTCAGGCATAATTTGAGTTCATATCATACAACTACAATGTTTACAAATCAATGACTGAGAAATATAAAATTTCATGCAATATTTATTTGCCTTTTATTAGCACTTTAAAATTTGTGCATTTTGAGTTCATAGTATTAACATCAGACTGCACCTCTTGACAAAAGTCATACAATGGTTTAATTTAAAAAAATAATATTTACCGGTATAATAAACGCAGTAATTTTAAAAAATAAGTCATAAATATACTACTGTAATTAGATATATTATGTTCAATAATATTTATTGTATGGACTATGCGCGCGACACGGAGTGGTTTTATGCGATGATCCCAGTATTAGCTAAATAAAATGACTCAGAGACAAAACCAGTTTTACTGGTAATCCTAAGAGACAAAGAATTCTATTGAGCATTTAATGTATTTTTCACTGTTAATTGCTAGTGATCAATATAACCTTTGATTTTACTGTAGAGACGCGATGTTTAATATATCCAAGAAAAATTTAAGTTAGTTTTTATCACTCGTTGGTTCTTCTCTGAAAGTCGTTTCGCGGGTAATATCAAACATGATTGCCGCATCAGTTGAACACATTTTTAACTATGCATTTCAAACTGGATTAAAGAATTGAGTTATGTTTGACACTGGCCAATTGCAAGACAGATACTCTGTATCATGTGTTGCAGAAGACTAGGCCCTATGACTAAGTCAACTATTCCATTCACTTCGAAGTTGGTCGTTTAGTTGTGTGCAAGGAAGGATGTTAAATTTTGATAAATAGATATAAAAAAACTATTGAATTTATATAAGATACGGATTTCAATGTAACTCAGTGAAAATCCGTAATGTTCTTCATAGTGAAAAGGTAACTTGCTCTGATCCCACTCTTTATTTTCTCTCACGGATTCATGTTACGAAAAATGGCATGATACGCCGAAATCTGATTGTGAGTCGATGGGATGAAATAAAGTGCGGAATCAGATTAAGTTACCTTTTCATTATGTAGAATATTGACTTAAATCTACGCAGGTGCTATGATTTCCATTTTAAACTAGTTTAAGAAAACTTTAAAAGAAGAACCATGCAGATAGTTCTTTTAATATCTGGTTTTGGGACAGTGAACTGAATGAAATGCCATGGCCCTCACCATTGATACTTAAACCCTTATTTTGTTTTCATCTCAGTAAGGGATCAAGAGCAAATGTTTTTTCGTTGACTTCAGACTGCCATTAAATCATTATTTGAATTATTATTGACAGAAAATTCATACCTGATTTTACTGCGGTATCATATTAATTAATACATACTTTACCCTCACCATTTACAAATGAAGGAATATGAGTAAGAGGTACTGTGAGGAGTAATCAAATGTCCAGTGTTATCCAAATAGACTCTTTGTTATAAAAAAGGCAAGATACTAACTGGAAGTTCAACGTAATATTCATGCGCCTCCTTTTTTTTAACATTACGGAAATTGCATTCAGTGAAGCTAAAAGGCGCAACGGGTAAAGGATATTCTCAGATATTGTGGGCGGAGGGAGGAGAATACAAAGAGCCAGTATGGATTCAAAGGGACAAAATCAAAGGGAAAGACCCTAATGACGGGAAAACCAAGAAATGGGAAGCAAGAAGGAGACACAGAGGGGAAAGAAAGGGAAGAAAAAGTAAACTGCGCCACGGCTTACATTTAGCGCTGGATTTAGTTTGCTTGGTTAATGAAGAAAAATCCCGCCTCAAAAATTCCATTTCGAATAACGATGAGCAGATTAAATTCTGGGAATCCTCCTTTTTGACTTTCTTTTTCTGCTTTCTTATGCCTTTTGCTCAACTAAATGGCACACTTTTTTCTTGTCTTTTAATTTTCTCTTTTAACGGTATGGAATTCCATTGTCTGCAAAGGGTTAATATTAAATTGGAATAATCAAAATTTTTACTATTATATGCATTTCAGACAGTAATTCTGATTAAAAGAATGGAATACAGTCCCATTGTTTCATATAAATATATCCCATGTAGCCATATCTGTTTGCCATTAGCCATTTTAAAATATTGGATCAAGCTATTTGGTATTTCAGCGTTAGTCTAGGAAAATGAACTAATTCTTTGATAGCTCTACCCATACGGATCCATTGAAGGAAAACAATTAAATGTCGAAATTCGATTGAGGCTAAATTATCCAGTTTTCAAGTTTCCTCGGTGATCAGTTAAGTCATTCGTCATTTTTAATGCTACCAGGTTTTGACCACGTCTATATGCATTATAATTATTTTAGGGGATTGGACTTAATATGATCAATTTAATCACCTCTTGCCAAGACCATTTCAATACCAACCCTCCAAAATAATCGTAGCCATTTGTTAAGAGGTCATTGATAAATGAATCTACGGACTTATGTGGTTACTTGAAAAGAATTCAAAGTTGAGTAAGCACCTATCCAAATCCGATTCTCCGTAATTCCAATGAAAAAGTCATGTTTAGAGAAAATGGATTTACCGGTTGTCGTGTGCAATAATTATGCTAGGTATAGAGGTAACTACAGGTGAGTTACTTCAAAGCTGGCATTCACGAATAGCTTATTTGAAGTATTCTGGGATACCAGGATGTCTCATTTGAAGTTTATATGTGATATCAGGTCGTTTAATTTCGGTGAGATCAACTTAGGTGATACGATGACTGAAGCAAGTTTCGGCGCGTCGATGAAGAAACAAGCGCAGAACGGACGTAAACCAAATTCCTGGTGAATTTTTAGAGCGCAAGGAAGCTGGGGGTTGCACACCTCCTCACACCGATTCCATCTCTTCTGAGCGATCCAATATCTGTGCCGGTAGGATAAAGAGACCAGGGCCAAATATTAAGGTCGGAGAAAGAGGGTAAATGGAAATGGCGGAGTTGAGTTTGCTCATGTACTCCACCTTATAGGTATGGGTTCAACTTAAAGGAGCCGTATATGTCCACTCAAGCGTGTTTTATGACAAGTGTACGGGAGTTTGGCCTCTCATTTCCGACTCCCTCCTCCCCCAGCCTAACTCCTCCACCCCGGATTTCCTCAACCAAAGAAATCCCTAATACCACTCCCCCCCCCCCTGCTCTCTATCCCATTCATAATCCTTTACATCTCAAGTCCGGATCCTTTCCCGCGTCCCCCATCCAAAAGTCCCTCGCCCACACCCGGCCCGGCACAATCCCCAGTCCCCGTCCCCCCCCCTCCCCTCTCTCGCAACCCTCCTGTTGTTTTAAAGCCAGCTCTCGATCCGCTTCACCCCTCCGTATTATTCTTTTACCCCCTTTTTCCACCTCTTCATCTCCATTCCTCCCTCATTTTTTTTTGTCCTCAATCCGCGGTCTTCGCCATGCCAAATGTCCCCTCTAACCTACCCCCACCCCCACCCCCAATCCACCCCACTGCCCCCCTCCGGCTTCTCCAATAAACCATTCTCACAACTTAGCTTCGAGCGCCAATGCCAAACTCAATTCCTTAGAAACCGCCGAACTTCCCTCCCCCCACAACCGCCTCCATCTCCACGTCAATGCCTCACTTCCGAGCCATTGGCCGTCATCTCCTCCACTCGTTCGGAACGCGAGGCATTTTCTCAGCGGAGAATAAAAAAAATATCGGAAAATTTATGCATGCATAATACAAACATTAATATTTTTTTCCAAAATCTTCGTAACGCGTTCGCCGCAGAACCACGGAGCCATTCAATGAGATATTTGTTTTTTTCCCTCCTTATATTTATTGAATTCCAAGGTTTTTTAGGGTTGCTTGAGAAACGAGTTCAATTTTTTTATCGAGAAAATCTTTGCCCCTAATATGAATTTTAATCTTATATCAACTTTATTGTAAAGCATTATTTTATAGCCAAGCTATACGACTACCTATGACTTTGGAATGTGTAATAGTATGCTTAATGTCTTCAGGGTTTGAGATACCGCATCCAAGGGGAGAATTTTAGCAGTCCAAGTCAGATATTAACTCTATCAATTTGTGCTTTTGTTATATACTTCGTAGCATTGATTCATGAGCTTTACATGCCATGAATCAATTGAATTGCACACTAGAGGCTATTTAGAGTAGGGCTTTTAAAGTACGAGAAGATAAAAGTAACTGAGGAAAATTCAATCGTTTAAGTTATATTAACTATCTTCGATTTATGGAGAGGGATTTTATGATGCATTTTAAAACTAGCAGGTTCGATTATTATCAACTTTTTCTCGACATAACGGGTTTAAACAACTTCGACGGGGTGAAATTCAAAGCTTTCTGACAACAAAATGCTTTAATGATCTGCCTAATGCTGAGTGCAATTATAGTATTAGCAAAGTCGAATAACTCTAATTTTCTCAAGTACGGCGAGATAAGCATGCTTCAGCTACTAGCAATGAGAAAATCAAACTTATGAAAGCAGAAATAAAACATGTGTTGAAGAGATACAGAGGCAGTTGTTATCCCAAAGTGTGACATTAGAGGGTATTCACTCTGTTGATTTGGAAGGAGGATAAGTAAGGATGGAAATGATAGGTCGATTATCATGCCCGGAATACTATTCTTGATTATAAAAAAAACCATTTAAATTTAAATATGAATATAATCTACCACGAAGAAATAACATCACGTTTCACATGATCCTTGATGATTAATCTTGTATCTCGTGTACATAGTTGGAATGTACATTATTACAAATAGTTTTTGGAACAATGGTAGAATATCAATGGTGCACAGCATCTGGTGAATGTTATTGGAACATTATAGTGCTTGTTGCTGATAATTTTCGCCCTGCCACACAACCTTGAGGTAGCTTGCAAGTTAATATTTAAATGCAAATTATTAGGTTGGGATGATTCAAAGGCAAAATTTAATACTCGACCACAAAATTTCAGCGCACGTTCTGGAATTTACCTTCTATTTACATTAAAGGTCATGTAAGGTGGGTTTATATACCCTAGTTCTCCAATCTTTGCCCTATATCTGTACAATATGATGCCTAGATATACCAGGGGATGTTGAACTAAAAAAGAGAGCTGCTATAGCGCATTAGGTCCACAAGTAAGTTTCGCGATTCGGTATTCGTTAAAAGCCAAGGGCAAACAACGGTTTATTCTAGATGGGAAGACTAATTACAAATCTCGCTCTGGGTCACCTCAACTGCAGGAAAGCTTTTCTTTACCCCTGGGATAAAAGTCACCACTCTCCTTGCCTCGTCATGAATACCTACGGCAAAATCCTGCGAGCCCTACGCCTCTCTCGTCCCATTACGATCTCTCCCTCTCTTTATATATATGTATGTATATAAAATATACATTGGTATATATGTATTTCTGCAGCACGCCGTCGTGCCTTTTACCGAGTCCATCTCGACCAACGGCTACTCTGGTCATCCTCCCCCTCCCTCACATCCCTTTCGACCACCCTTCTCTCACACTCCGTGTATTCCTAAATAAAACCCCGTCCCTAAGAAATAAGGACGGGCCGCATTAAGTCCCGTCCCTCATGAGCTTCTGCAGCATCCCTACCGCCTCTGTGATCTCGATTCCCTCTGGACCAAAACACACTCGCTCACACATCCACCCCATCAGGAGAGTGGGAATTAGAAGGTGGATATGCAGATTCATCCCTCCTTCCCCTTTGCATCTGCTGGAAAAAAAACAAAACAAACGCGTAATACGCCCTCTTCTCGCGGACCAGACGCAGACCCCGTTAGTCCCCTCTTCTCCTCACGGCCCCAAATACCACCGACTAGCGTGCAGGCTCGCTCATAAGGGGAACTGCGCTCTCTCACACACATAGGCGCACACATACAGGCAAGCAAGAGGAGAGTGCAGCAACACTTTCGGAGCCGGACACTGTAACCGGCTCCCAAGGGCAGCTCCGAGCGGCGGCGCCGACAAATGAATTTTCCACATCCGCGGCCCGTCTCCCTCCCTCCCACTCCCCCTCGCCCCCACTCACTGTATCTCCAGAGCTCTCTTTCGTCCGTTCTCTCTTCGCCCTCAACACTCCCTCTGCGCCCCAACGTTTGTCAAACTTCAGTATCGCCTTCCACTCGGGAAAACATAGTGCTCACACGATAAGGGAAAAGCATACTACCTGAAAAACACGAGTATTTTGACATGGTTGTTACGCTGTCAACTGTCCTATAACATACCCTGCAGCCTTTAATTGGTAACTTTTTAGCTTTGTTAGCTGTCTTATCTTATGGGGATCCCACGCGCTTGTGGCAAATTTTAATGTTAACCTGACTGTCGTTCTATATGCCAACACTTAAGTGTTCTTTTTGATATACCTCAGATTTTTTATATTTGATATTTTGATATTTATTGCATTGTACATACATAAATATGCATAGCAAGTACGGGCAGTAGTCCAATTAAATTAAATTACAAAACTTATATAAATGGATAGTAAATAATACATATACAATTGCATGGTAAGTAGAATACAACATTAATACAATTCTATAGTAGTAAGTGAAAAATATTATGACAAGGTATTTTAATTATGGTAATTATCACATATTTATGATTTAATAATGATTTTTTACTTGTACATATTTTTAAATGTGCATGTACATATTTTGCAAATTAGTTAAATGAAGGTTAATAAGGTACAAATTTTAAATGCTTTTGCCAGTTTTTTTTCCACGTATTGTCCCACCCGAAATTTATAGTGATGATAACTACTTGATATTTGAGACCATAGTGTCTTGGTATTTCTTCACCTATAGCTATGTATTTTATATGACATTGCAATCTCATACTCACAAAAGAAAGAAGTTTACACATTGCACCATTTACACTCATTTAAATTCTACTTATATTAGACCCATTGTACCTCAGAGTGCGTCCAATTCATCCATTTCTTTTTTGTGGTGAGTTCCCTATGGTTCTTCTCTCTTCTGTAAACCTACTAGTTTTTTTTTTAATTTTGTCCATCGATTTGATCTTTAGGATCCTTCTACAACACTAGGTTTCGAAATTTTCTATTGTTTTCCGGTCTGTTTTTACCAATGGTCCAGGTTTACGATCCTTAGAGAGTTACATGAATACTTTCACACGATTTCCCTCGTTCGTAGTCTTATCTTCTTTGAACTCAGTATTTGCCTTTTTACCATGGACGCTTTCTTAGCCAACGATGCTCTAAGCTTGATATCCGTTGTACATTCATGGATATCTGGCTCTTAAAGAATGCTTCCAGAAGAGCCATTAGGTGAAGGATGTCTCTTTAGCTCCAATAAATAAAGCCATCAAAATCATGAGATCCAACTTTGAGTCTCGTAAAAGGCGGATTGTATATCATCTGTGACATAATTGCTCCTATTTTAAGAATACTAAACTCTCTGCTTCGTTCTCTGCTCACCTCCTTCCTTCATAGTAGTTACGTACTCATCTCAGATTATTTTTAAAGTGAGTATTACAGTCTTTCTTTCCCTTTGTTGCTCTTCTTGTCCTTCATTTCATTCATTCATTGGTCCTTCAACCATAAGACTAATAATAAGACATAATTATGGTTTACTGCAGCCTTCCACCCTACCGTATCCAATGCTAATTCCACTACCTCCTGGTATCTCTTCCTATGTACTTCACTATTTATTTAGTCTATGAACTTATTCCTGTGTCTTCCTCTGAGGAATATTCCCTCTATTTTACCTTCAATTATGTTCTTCACAAATCCATTATGTCAATTCAAACCAATTTGGAGTTATCTTTCCAGTTATATCTATTCTACGTTTTAGAATCTTTCCAATCATCGGTCCAACACTCACCGTAGATGAGTAAATCATTTGGAGAAATGTTCACATCTACAGTTTGGCTTGTATTAATTGGCACTACGTAATGTCAAAAGGCACTAAGCACTACGAAGTTGATGCCATAACTTTTAACCCTCCTATCTTCGCCCGGCGTTTGATGGTCGGCAAGCAATATTTTATCTTTGAACACACCCTTGCATATTAAGGAATTTCCCTGCGCAAATAATATAAATTACACAAAGTTCTAATTATGATAAGTAATATAATCCAATTGGTATGGGGATATTTTGTTCAATTTTACTTGAACTTTGTCGTGAACCAAAACGTTTTCCTAGTCGAAGTTTCCACTTGTAAAGTCAACACCATGTATTAGATTCCCAAAAAAATCACAATGGCAACACTTCCATTTTGACATGCAGTAGTGAAATGAGATGTCTTCAGATGTGGACGACCGGCGTCATTGTTCCCCACGCCTCAGTAAACATACTCATTCACACAAAGTTTCCTTCGGCTTAAGTATCTCAATCAGCCAGTAGAACAAAGGCGATTGCTCTACTAGGAGGGTGATATTTATATACGGAGCGGGATGGTTAGTGCATGCGAAGATGCGAAAAAAACATACAAAGTGATAAAATCATTGCGGCTTGCGGTAATATAGGAATGTAGAGTGACATACAATTTTCAGGAACATAATTTTCATACCAATGATTAGCAATGTAATTATTCAGACAAAATTATAAATTATGATGTAATTTTTCATTTGAATCCTCTTTTGTTTAGGTGTTTATTATGTATGCGAATTTTTCCCCGTCAGCTGCGCTGTGTTCATAGCAGTCCTGGTTACAACAGAGAAAAGAAAGTTATTTTACGACTTTAATTTGACGCCATTCATTCTCAAGTTAAAATGCTGAAAATTTTCGCATTTTATACTTTGAATTAGTTCTGCATGTTGTTTTTCGGTATGCTCTTTTTCATTATACATATATGGGTTCAATCATAAAGTTTTACTATTTTAACTTTTTTGATTTTACTATTCCCTGATTGGATGGAAAGAAAAAATCAGACTATAATGATGTTACAAAAGAATGGTAATCAAGTTCAGGGCATCATATTGGCATAAAACGATTCAGAAGTATCGCAAGCAGCTGACAGTGATGAAGGAGAATAAGACTTTATGGGGTTAGCAATCTTATTAAAAACTTCAGATTGGCATTATTCCTTATTATTTTGATAAAAAATGGCAATCAAAATCAATACACCAAGTTGGTTTAAATGATTACTAAAAGAAAATACAGGCTGAGAAACTAAAAATTCCACTTTCCGAATGATATTTTATGCTCTGAGGCGAAAAAGAAACGAATCACAAAATATATGCACGAAATTATTTGCGCATAACAATAATAGTGCTTAGACCATTCTAAAGTGTTTGAATTCACTTAGTAAATAAATATTTTGAAAGAATTTGGACGCTATATAAAATACACATGTGTGCTAAAGGAAGATGCGTCAATTCTCACATTAATATAAAGCTCTACATTAAAAATATACATTTCCCTGTACTCCGTTTGCAGCATATAACTTTATGCTGAATAAATTATATCTATAAAAAATATACTGTCAATTCCTATGCATTTTATAAGAATTATTCTAAATGGCGTCTGACTGACGCCGCGCGACTTATTACATAATGACACACGAATAACGAACGGTTAAATATCAGGGTGAAATAATAGGCAGAACTTTAGCCGCGCATCAGGTCATGCTGTAAAAAGCCTTTTGACGGTAATAACTATCGTAAAAAGGAGATAAATATGCGATGAGTATTCGATTCCACATTAGTTTCTCAGTTCTGTCAATTTTAGTAAACGTGTAGTTTCAGAAGAATATAGGTATTTACCTTTTCTGTTTCTATGCACTCATTTATACGGTTAATGCAAATATTTGCAGTGACATTTATCTTCCGACCGCCAGGCCATGAAAGTTAAAATGATGTCGGTGCCTTAAAATCTTACGTAACCAGCATTTCAGTTTTGAAGAAAGCGATAGTTCAGCAAATACTTCGGTATGTAATGACTTTTTGAAATTATCGTTTGTTCATAGTAAATAAATTAATTTTGGTAAAAACGTTTGTGTCTAATACACAAATTAGTGCTATCAAGTCAAAAAAAGTTTAAAAAATAACATTATGATATTTCATTTCTTTTTATTACAGCGTTAAATAAATTTCTTTATATTATGGTTTACTAGATTATTTAACAAATGTTAGCAATAACAGTAACAATAGTTAGCAACAAACAGTAGTTAAATAATCTAGTACGCTTTAACAATAGTTAAATAATCTAGTACGCAACTAATCAAAACTATTGCTCATAACGTTGAAACAACCATTTGAACAAGTTTTTAGGGGGTCAAAGTCAAATTCATATTTATTTGTGGGTGACCCACAGATAAATATTTTATTTTTAGCGCAGAAGCAAAAACTGCAAAGGTTTGTCAAGACTTCATTTTCGTTCTATCTCACATTTCTAATAAAAACATTAACTAACTGATATCTTACGATAATTATCTCACTTCAAAATTTCATGTGAAAGAATCACTAAGCACATTCCTCTCACTACTACCCTCGAACACGGCCGGCCTGTAACGAAGAGAACGCATGGTTATATCATTTAGAAAAACCCCTTCTTATCCGTTTTATACATGTTTTTTTCGAGAGGGGGGTTAGAAGGTTGTGTGAGTGGCTGTGTTTCTTTTATTCCTCTCCTGCCCGCTCGCCATATTCAACGGCGGTGATGGAATTTGATTCGCCTCTGATTCACTCCGCCACTCCATCGGAAAGAGTGAGAGGGAGACCTCGCTTTCTGTGTGGAAGGGGGAGTAGTCGAGACTTAAGGCTGCCGCCGCTACCCTTAAAAAAAAACCCTCACACGCTCCCAAAACCCTCCTTTCTTGAACCCTTAAGATTTTCAATTTGCCTCAAAAAGTTCGGATTCATATTATCGCCCTCCCCTTGCATTCGATTTTGTTCTCTCTGCTCTCACGCACCCCTCTCAAACCCTCCTTTCTCCCTCGCCCAACCCCCCCGAAGGTGGGAAGACGAGAAGACGAAAAGAATTACCTTTCTTCCTCTTCCCTTCCTTCTTCTTCCTTCTCTTTCCCCTTCCGCTCGCGAGCCAGGGATTCTCTCGCCCCATCGCCTCGCAGTCCCATATCCTTCAATTCCATCTCCTTTTTCTTCTCTCTACATCCCTCACCCTACTTAACCTTTCCTTGCTTTAAAAGTGAAATAGTAGAGGAGAGGAGAGCGAAATTTGGGAAAAGCTGGCGGATTTATCCAAATATTCCATGTCCGAGAGTTTTAGGAGTACTATGAGAGAAAGAAAACTGGATTATATGTACATATAAAAGGTTTCGTGAAGTATAAAGGACGGAACGTTTAAGTTTCTCTTTTGGAGCATTTACTTCAAGGTAAAAGATACAAGCAGTAATTTTAGGATGCGTCTATAACGCAGCCTTTCATATCTCACTTCATAATGCCCAACTTTTCTTATACCTGAACGATAAATGAGTTTAATGGTTCAGTTGTGGACGAAAATTGGACTTAACCGTGCTTCTGAGGCAAGTGTAAAATTTTTAGCATTCCATTTCAGTCTCTCGTTTTAATTTGTTGAAGCAAAAAGCAAAATATATGTGGTATTTAAGAATGACTGATCATATAAATTTTAGGCAGAAGATTATGAAGATACAAGAATTGAAATGTGGCATCTCAAAGGTGAAAACATAAGTCTTTGAGAAAAAATTCTAGTCTTAAGATTTGATCCTTCTCCAGATTAGAGGTTTTGGTTCTTCCTTTATTTCTCATTCTCGTAAATGTCAAGTATCGTTTGCATCACTTGCAATACCGCAAGATAGTCCTCATATTTTTAAACTGTTCTTTTCAAGTGCATGATAAGAAACTACTAAGAGTGACCTTGACACTTGTCTCCACAATGTTGCCAACTTCTTCAAATTAAATTCACCCTCAAATGCAATCCACAATTATGTGGTTTTAAAAGTGAATGTTATGATTAATTCAACGATTCAATGATGATACATCCTTATTCCTGAGTTTTCCGATGCGATTAAATGCCCTTCGACATGTAACTTTTGGAAATTAGTTGATTTGTAGTATCCACTGAAGATCAATTTCCGATTTGAAGGCTTAGGCCTCGTCACCGCAAACTGTGGAGACGAGGAGAGGTGGCGAGACCGCTTGAGAGCGTGGGCCGTCCCCGCCGCGATCACGCCTAACCTCGCCCATGCACTTCCAAGGCACGTTCGGTCCTTAACAGAATTTGGTGCCGAATTAAGGCCACTTAGTGTGGGGGTGGGGCGAGAACCCAGGCCGTGGAGACTAGCGTAAGTGAACGCCGATGGCGAATCGCAGAGAAGGAAGATCGTCCTTATTAGGGACGAGGAGGTTGATTGGGAGGGCGAATGGAAGGGAAATAGGAGCCACGGGGAGATGGAAAGTAACGGCTCTGCTAAGTGAAAATGTAAAGGGTATAAGAATGTAGCCTACAAATGAGTGGCCCCGAGTATAGCTTTCCATAGCCGACATTTCGACGAGTAACTTGCTCATCTTCCTAAGGGTGAAACTGAGTGCCGAGTTTGTCAAATCAAGTCATTTTTTGCACTACCAACCTAATTATGCAGTTAATAATCTCACTATTTACCAATAATTTTTATGTACAATTTCATGAGGTTACACTTTATATTTTCTTCTCCTAATAGTTTTATATATATATATATATATATATATATATATATATATATATATATATATATATATAAAGCTTCGTCACAGGGTGGCACTAAACATAAAACATATAAAATGGAAACTCACGAGTTTAAAATTTTCGGTGGGTCGCCCGCACCTTCATCAGTGATAGAATTCTTTATATTGTTTGCCACGTTCGTGGAATCTTCGCAAGAACTTTATATATATATATACATATATATATATATATATATATATATATATATATATATATATATATATATATATATATATGTTTGTTCATATAAACCCCCGCCGATTCCAGTAGATTCTTTGTAGACTGGGTAGCTCGGTGGTCTGAGCAGTGGACGCGACATCCAAAGGTCCGTGGTTCGATTCCCGGTCCAGTCGAATTTTTTCTGCTTGGAATCGGCCATCATTTCATCTTCACACCACCATTGTGTTTGTAAATTTTATGTGTTCCTATCCACTTTCTTTCTACCTTTCTGTATGAACATTTATGTGAGTATTTGCCGCTGAGCGGTGTGAGTGAATGAACGTACGATTATATATATATATATATATATATATATATATATCCGTCTTTAGAGCGCTTGCTTGCGCTTTACGGCATCCAATTTCCAGGCCTCTCTGTTTTCCCATTCTCCTTCTTGCAGGTTTCTCTCCGCCATGGCTTTGGCTATTCCGCTTCTCCATGAGTTAGGTGGCCTTCCTCTCTTTCTCCTTTCATAGGGTTTCCACTCCATGATGGTGCGGGGCAGTCTTTCTTTGAGCATTCTCTGAACATGTCCGTACCACAGCAGTTGTTTTGACTTGATTTCGTCCAGAATGGTTTTTGTCATTTTCATAATTTCTCGAATTCTCTCATTTCTTACTCTATAAAGCCTGGATTTTCCGGATTTCTTAATAGTTAATTTAATATTATTTTCAAACTTAGAAATAAATAGTAACCTGTGACAAATTGTAAAACAAAAAACAAAAGAATGAAAAGGCATTTTCGTCGTATTTCATTTCATTACATCCGGAATGGCTATGGCCTGGCATTTGCTCTAGGCATGGAGAAAAATGACAAAAACACGCAAAGATCGCCGTATATCATTCATTTATTTCCAAGTTCAATTGGTCCATCTATTTATTGCGGCTGTGTCGAGGTTACGCGCCAAATGATGAATGGATATCGTGGGGCCTATCTCTCTCTCTCGCTGCAGGTGGAGTCGATGTCTCGCCGCATTTGCTGGTCGAGTGGTTTGAGGATGAGGTTTCTTCACCGTGCGTGAATGTAGTGATAACCACACTCAAAAGAGACACCAGGTGCCCTGAGGCCAAGGGTATCCCGCCCTGAGGAAGATGAGCGAGTTCCTCGTCGAAACGTTCGTTTTGAGAATCCTGAGCCGGTGCCACACGCGAAAAGACCTTATTCTTATCATCCTTCGGGAAAGCTTACGGTCTTTCATCAAGGATATCAGAAGGAAATCAGAAATCCCCTCTTTTTTGCAGATCCTTGAGGATGGCCATAAATATGAAGGGATAAAAATCTGATCTCAAGGATCTGAGGATCGGCACTCATAAATTGGAGGAGAGGGGCGCACTTGTTGGTCACCGAGGTGGAAGGGAAGTTGGCATACGAGAAGTATGAGGACGAGGTTCAAGCAAGTGTGTATGTGGATTTGTGGAAGGGCCAGCGCCTGTAGATGTGGCCAGGCTCTGGGTGGAATGAGGGTAGATGATGATTCGAGATAGATTGGCTCTTTAGAAAAAATTATGAAGTTTGTCGAATCAACGTAGCGTGCGGTTTCAGAGTATTTTTTTTCTTCGGGATCGTGGAAATGGCGAGGTAAATCATGTGTAAGTACATTAGGATTGAAATAAAGCGTGATTGCTTCCAGAATCGCAAAAAATTCTTACATGAGGTCGAATAAATTGAGTACTTACTACTTTTCTGTCTGCGTTCTTAACGATCTTTTTCATGTTATGATACTCCATTTTCCCAAAATATGCTTGACAAGTTACGGCGATGAAGTGTTCACTAACTTTGTGTCCAAATGAGTTCTAAATTTGATTGCAGTATTTTAAATTGCATCTTTTGCTATAAGTTTTCTAAAATTCCCCAAATGAGACCATTTCAATGTTATGACGACTTAAGTGGCATTAATTACTGTGTGTCCATTTAAATTTTTGTTTTTCTCCACCAGAATTATAGTTATGCGTGCCGTGTATGAAAACTAATGAGGCAACACGGAATGGAATTGTTATTATTTTTGAAACTCGTTAATGTATTTACCAGAGGGAGCATAAATAACTCGCTTTACATGCGATACGCTCGATCCTGTTACGCAATTTTATTTTATAGGGGAACATAAACAAGGTACATCCATTGACAAAATAGGGTGAGAATATTTCTCCAATGGCCGCAACTATTGGCACCACTCGTCAAAAGATAGAACAGAAAATATTTATTGAGTTGGTTTGACGGTAGCGTCAGTGACCAACCACAGCCTTTCAACCAGAATAACCTTGTGAAGGTTTATGGGAACGTTAATTCCTCGCCAGTGACCATTCACAGATACACACACTCAACCCAATTGGGATCCTTCACAGGGCTTTAGAGACCCCGTTAAGGATGCCTGAGTTATGATCACAAACACATAGAGCAATCACTCTCACAAGCACTCAAAAATCACTCACTCACACATTTAACAAGGTCCAACTCCTGGGAGAATCAGGCTCGAGATGAGTTTGGTCAAAGAAATTAAACAGGAAATACAAGGGTGGCTTCCTTGATTTTAAGTTAGGTCCACTCATTCAATATACGTACAGTTGAACATTCAATTAGGATGCGAATAATAAATTTAAAATTGCATTTGAAGCATACGACATCAGAGAAACTAGGTACCAAGATGGGAAAGAGTCATTTGCTAAATAATTGCGGAATAATAGATTCTAGAGGTTTAGTTTACCTTCGGGTCACTCCAAAATAGCTGTATCTTGCGAAAGTTTTCTGCTCACGACATAATCTGTGGCTTACCTTCTTCTTCTAGGTAGACTGTACTTACGAAAACTTGTTTCTAAACAATCGTCTCCAATCCCTCCAGCTCCTGGGGCACCAAGCAAATCGGGATCAAAGTTACCAAGGCCATGGTGATCCTTGCCCAGTCCGTGGTATCCGCCCCGTTGTTTGTTCCATTAGCGGAACTTGAAGAGTGACCTTGGCCTTTGAGGTGAACACTAGGGAGCACTAATTTATAGATATTGTTCTATTTGCTGCAGCATTTGTAAATGCTCGTATACTAATTGTGGTTGCCTTTGATATCATAATCGCTCGTTGTCCTGTTCTTCGGGAATAACGTTTTGATAATATTATTCTAAGACCTCCTATTGGAATAATTAAACTTGAAAATATATGCTTTTAAATTTAAACCACTTTTTCTGTGCTATATGAAACATATTGTATCAATAAAATGGGTCGTTTGATATCATAAGTTCGGCCACCCTGAGTCTGAAAGGACGTTCTAGTCTAAATTTCTTCCGACATTAATGAGAGAAGGTTCCCTTAACCAAACGCTTAATATAATCCTGATTTGTTTCTTAAAATGATATCAATGAAATCAGATAATGTATCTGAAGCTCACATTATGCAATGCATTAGTGGGAATCTGTAGATAAATAGGGGGCTGAAATTAAGAGGAACCGGTAAACTGCTAAAAAGAATTAGTGTTGCGATAATTTGTTCGCACGAGTTCATGACAAAAACGGACAACATAAATTTTTTAATCCATTTTTAGCAATTTACTAGCAATCACCAGGATTTCTCCTGAAAACCCCCTAATATATTTATCATTGTTTTTCTAATGCATGGTATAGACGCAGGAGCAATGGCACACCGTTTACCCATGAAGTAATCGCCCCTGATAGATCATTTCACCCAGCAGCAGCACGCTTTTTTTGGCACACGACCGGACGCGCCGTTTGCAAAGTAAACATATCAGCCTGGGTTTTAAATAACACTTATTATTCAAATATTTATTGATTTGATGATTAATGTTTTAATATTATATATTTAAGAGGGTACCAGGAGGTAAGGGAGCTAGTATTGGATAGGGAGGATGGAGGGCTGCAGTCAACCAATCCTAGGATTGACCGACCAATGATGATTTAAGAGGGTTTGACATGTGAATTTACACACCTCTGTATCTTTTACCTGTTTATTACAAATCCATTGCATTTCTTTCATCTCTTTCATTGAAAAAAAGCACACGTTATTTGAAGGCTTTTTACAAGTGAAATTGGAACAAACGGATCATTTTGTGGTGGCTGAAGAATTTTTACTAATACTTACCTTCTTCTTTCTTTGTCAGTATGTTCCATATCTTATTCCACTTCTTTCGTGTATTTTGATATAAAATATCGAATATCGAAATGTAGAGAGTAAATAGCAGCCTTTTAAGTAAGATGTTATTTTAGGAAATTCATGAATAATTTTTTTAGATATATTCGGCAGGAATTTATTTTAGCGTAAATTCCTAATTTATTCATGAGAGAAAATATAAATGCAAGGGACCATCTCATTGTAATTATTGACACAGTAAAGGCAACGTATTTTTATCTTCAGTATCAACAGGCCCTTTGGTTCTGTTGTAATCCAAGATTATCTCTGTTTTACATTTCATCAGTTTTTGGCTGATCGTACATTTTGGATAGCAATATTACCGCTCTAATAACAAGTGGGACATATGATCCTATGTGTCTTGATCGCCTAACACGGTGGCTCTGAATTTCGTGTCTTTCTTTAGTAGAAATTCTGGAGGAATTTATTTCTTATTATTCTTCACACAGTCTATAAACATCTATTTTGCTGGAAGGTATTTAGCTACTTCGCTAGACCACCGCTCTGGGGCCTCTCGATAGGTCGCGGCAGGTTTTTCACAATTTGAAAATATGAGATGGAAGTTTCATACGGGCCAGGCATGTACTTACCGCTGTACATCCATACATTTCCAGAGTAAAATATTTTAGATTCGCAACACGCAAATACATTCAGCTCATATCTAGTCGGTTAACTAGGTTTTCATTGTACAAATTACATCTACCTATCAAAGGATGAAAAATTTCTCCCTCTCGATAGTGGCTCACATGAAGTTGACAGTTACTGAGGTTTCCCACCGGGTCACACTCTCCATCTCGGCCGACGCTTCAATGTATAAGTCGAGAGTTTTACCCGGTGGGGAACCCGAGTAACCTTCAACATCAAAACACGCCAAGAAAGCCTTAGAATTTTCTTCGGCAGAAAAAAATTTTCCATCTTTTGGAAATCGAATAAAATTATTATAGTGATACATGCGGGTGCTCGGGATCTCTTCCCTTAGCGGCTGAGTACTATGTAGCAAATTGCTGTTGGTAACGGTTATCGGCCAAAGATTAATGAAAAGTTGATATAAAAAAAATACAACCAACAAGCCTCGAAACGTTTACCGTTAAACAATCGTTCACGTAATGAGAAGTAGAGAGGGTATTCTATTGGATTTTTGGGTAGGATGACCAATAGAATTTTGAACAAGTTTCCCGAAGGAACTCTAGAAGAACACCTCATTTAAATTATCGGTGAATCTGAAATTCGTCCTTATTATATGCTAAGACATAGTGACATCGAAGGGAAGAAGTGGTATTTATGGCAGTGAATATATGGGTCAGACTTCAAGAAGCTTCGATAAGCGGAGCAAGAAACACTGTAAGTGCCATCAAAATTTAATTAGAAGACGAGTAAATTTTTCCAAATATTTGCTAAAGACAGGACATTCATCGTTTTCTTCTCCTCAACCCAAAGGTTGGTGAGCATTTTAGTCTTTCTTTTCAGAGCAAGTGTTTCTTTCTGCGTAACTCCTCCCATCCGATTTAGAAATTCCTACCTAGGTCTTCCTCTTTCTGCACGTCCTCCACCATTCCTTCCATCAAGGCAGGTATTGAGTTAGAGTGCCGTAACAGATGTCCAATCCATCCTTCTCTCTTCCTTGAGACTGAACCTACCAGTGGTTGCCCCTCATCAACTCTTTCCAGAACTTCATAGTTTGTCGCTCTCTCTGTTCATGGAATCTTAAGCATCCTTCCCCAACACCACATTTAAAATTTCTCCAATCTACGCTTTTTTGCTTGTCACATCCGCTAAACATCTTCCATCAGATGTTATACAGCTACCAAGATATTTAAAATTATTGACTTGCATTAGCTTCTTTCCTTCCAGATATACCACAGCTTTCTGTAGTCCATCTCTTGTGCATTTCATTCTTTTGGTTTTCTTCTTATCACTTTTCATATCCCACATGTTTTAAAAAATTTGGTTCATTACATGTGATGCATCCTGTAGCTTATTTTCACTGTCAGCTTAAAGTCCTCTATCGTCTGCAAATCTGATGGTTGTGTGGAGTTTACCATTTACTTTTAATGCATTCTTATACGTTTCTAAAAGTTCCTTCAATGCCTCTTGAATGGACATTATTGGGATAGACTGCATGTACAGGACATTAGGGTTATTATAATGTTGAAATTTAAACCATGGGTCAGTGTTATGCTTGTAATACCTTCTTTTCTTTGACAATATAGCATCTGATAAATGTATATACATTAAAATCCGGAAAGTGCAGTTAATGTTATGACCATGCTGGATGTTGTAATAATTTACGTTTCTGTGCTATAACATTCATCCCAGTAAAATGCCTTCATTCCGAATAATTCTGTACGAGTCAAACGTAGTTTTCAATCGTGAATTTCATTCTTGAACAAACGAAACTATTTCAGGCATTACTTTGTGGAAGTTTTGAATATTCATGATGAAAAGATACAACTTAGTTGATTCTACACTAATTTATTAAAACCGACCAGGGTTTCAGCAACTGAGAGCCATTTCAAGGTACAACTGACTTGAGTGTCTGAGTATATATACTGGAAAGGTGGAGTGGAGGGAGGAATAGAGGGGAGAGGAGAAAGGGGGGGGGCGTGGTGGTATACTGGTAGAGGTGACGTATAGGCAGCGGAAAGGATGAGTACAATTGGGTGCAAACTGAGAAATTTGTAGGAATACAAGAACAGAAAGGATGACCAGGACGGTTGTATGTAGTGGAAAGAGGGAAGTTTAATGTTAAGGAGGGGGAATGGGTGGGTACATACGGTCATTACATAAAATATGTAGCCTATTTACAATTTCAAATTGTTCAAAAAAATCCAACTTAGAACCCTTGTCAGTAAAATCTCAGGGTCAAAATAGCTAAAATAGTTATCTGTGCATAAATGTTAACTAAACTTTGAATTTCCACCACCATTAAAAAAGTGTTTCCTGTGTTTTTTCACTCTGTCTTTAACTTTTCGTCCTGTTTAACCAATGTATGAGATTCCATAGTCATCACATTTTAGTTTATACACTCCACTTTTGTCCAACCTTGTATATTTGTCTTCCGAGTTAAAAAGCATTTTTTCTAATTGTGCAAGGGTTGCGGAATGACACACCGTGTGTTTCGTCTGATATGAGTTCATGCAATTTATAAGAAACACCCTTTGCTGCAATTTATAAGATTGGAAAATGAAAGTGAAGTTTACATATAATTTGAAAAGTACCGTGAAACCTGTTCATTCTTCATCCTTTATTCTGGTTTTCATGCATTCCTCACACCTTCTTCTTGAGATGCCGGGATTATATGCAAGTCTTTTGCCAAAGGACTATAATAAATCCAGCAGATCCTTGGATGTCACTGCTTCTGCTATAATAAAATTATTCTTGCTCTGCGAGACTTGCACTGACTTGGCGAACACGAGTTTTTTTAATGGCTTTAATACATCCGCTTACCACAAACGGTGGATCTCATGCTTAAAGCGACATATTATTTTCCATGATGGGTCTATAATTCTGTTCACTCTTTTCCATATAAAGCAATTCTGCATCCGTGGTGCGTCTGGTGGAGGCCATGCAGTACTATCGTAATTTTTAAGCTCAATGCGCCCGAAATCCATTTACACCCCAATTCCAATTATTTCTCCCGTTTTTTTTATACGTTGGCGACGTTTCTACAGGAGCAAAACAATATTTTGATTTTTCCTTGTTTTCGAGACTGATAGACATCATGCGAGTACAAATACCTCAAGTTTAATGGCCTATTTTTCACTTGTAAAATACTTGAGCATTCCTTGCAAAAAAAATATATCCAATGAGAAAATAAAAGGTAGCGTGCGTTCCTTGCTTCTTGATAAATACATAATACAAGGTGTAAAATGCAGGGAAAAGAAGTATGTTTTAATCTTAAAAATTAAATTTTCAAGGAAAACTGTTCCTAGATGCAATACCTCCCGGGAAATCGGTCTGAAATAAGTAACATGCATACTGCAAAGTCATTTTTGGATTTATTTTTTATATTTATCTTCACTACCCCGAATACAGCACAATGGGCCAATTTACGTCGGGTGAATAACAGTAACAACGTACGAGACACAGACAGCCATGTCCTGGGCAGAAAATATTTTACCCAGGCGGGACTCGAACCCGCGACCCTAGGGTTGGCAGGCGAGGACTTTACCCCGCCGCCACCGGGGATTAGCAGGTTTTTGCAATAATTGAAAAGAAAATGTGGTAGAGTGAAACCTGCCTTAGCGGCCACGTAAACGGCCGATTTTTTCTGGAACGGAATGAATTTCCCATACATGAAATCAAATATAAATTTTCCCTCCTTTTAGCGATCACCTCCTCAAACGACTTTTATTGTGGTCACTTTCTTGTGCGCGGAAAGAACGAGCTTTTGTACTTATCTGTTCGGCAAAGTATCTCTCTTATGTTATCGCATCTGTCAGACCTAGAGATGTAGTGAGGAGTCTTGATAATATTCTCTGTGTCGCTCTAAAACACACCAGTTCTGAATTTCTCAAGCAACCTAAGCCTAGCGTGTAGCCTCCGAGTCTCTAAGATTTCCCACCTTATCAATCCCAAAATCACCCACAAGATTATGTGGCAGTAAAACATGGGTGTGTTTAAACAAGCATCAGATTAGGCCAAATGAATTAGGAATGGTGACTAAGAAGTGTTTGCGGTAAAAGATGGAGGTGAAAGGTAATGGATTATTGGACGATGAAATAATGTGGGTTGGATGTTTCATTGGTACGCAAAAGAGAAGGTGAGTTGCAAAACATGACAAGCCCTACATGCGTCCTCAATAAAACCTGTGCTACACTAAATACACGCCCGTAATACACGTCACCATTTCACCTCTCAAAACCTTACATCCTTACTTGTCTGGTGATCTAACTCCCCCTGCCACACGCCAATGCGGCGGCTCGCAGGGTAGTATGTAGATGTACATCTAACATCGATCACGTTCGAGTCAATAACCTACAGTTTGAATTAATTAATTAATACCTCATCATTTGTTGCTAAGAAATGAACTGGCAGAAAGCTAATAGATCATAACTCAAATATCTTTATAATGGACAAGAAATGTTAGTTAACTTTATCACGAATGCCATCCTGAACGTTTCCATGTAGTAAAAAAAGTAGCAGGGGCATGCTAGAATCAGATATGTTGCAAACGATTACCCATCTTCATTGGAGTTAGCAAGGTAATTGTAACGGTTTTTACCGTTACCCGAGAAACACCACGGTGAGGTGACCGATATAGTTTACGCACCTGATGCTCTTCAGGAGCCTTCGCCAGTTGTTGTTTGCAATGACGTACGGCATCCTGCTCCAAACGCGCCTGACGATCTTCAGCAACCTCCGTCAGACGCTGTTGCGAATGACGAACAGCATTCTGATGCACACGCATTGTCGCTCTTCGGGAGATTCATTAGACCGCTGGAGGGAATGCCTATGAGCATCCAAGTCTAATCTACGCTTTCTTTTCTGCGATGACTTGCTTTTCCGCAAAGAGGTCATATATCTTGCTCTCGCTGATTTTACAGGAAGAATACTCTTCTTACTCTAGGCATAGTTTGCGTCCTGTTTTAAATTTCGCAAAAGGCGGTATCTACGCAGCGACGATTAATGACCTATAAATAAGAGGATTCAGAGATTCTTGAAAGATTTAATCGGGTTGATTTTTAAAATGCAATTTGTAGTACACTTTTCAATACACACACTGAACTCTGCCAAACAGGCCCAAATTATGTGCAATGAGGTTTTCGGAACACTCACTATGAGATTTGCGGTTCGTGCAACACATAACAGCAGTTCCTAAATATAAGAAATATATATTTTTGTTGTAGAAACTGAGGTATTGTTAATTTCTTATCGCCATTAATCTGATAAATTTAATCGCGCTTTTTTATTCTTATCATTTACTGCATTAACGTACATTAAAAATGCTACGGAGGTTGATCACGAAGTAAACTCCACTAACTTGCAATGCATACAAATCAAGATTTGTTATGCTTACCGAGTTTCAACATTCTTAATAAGTAACAAAAAGGAGTAACAAATAGATATTAAACTGCAGGACATTTGCATTCCAGAGGCTAGTAGCATTAATATAACATCGTGGTATTCTCCTGTTTTACTCAGCTATAATTTAAGTTTTATGTTTTCATTCAGCAGATGAAAACCGTATTAAATTATGCTTACCGAGTTTCGACATTCTTTTCCAGTTACATATGGAAACTAAACTACAGGTAATTTGCATTCCAGAGGTTTCCGTATCAATATAAAATCGTGGCATTCTACTGTTTTACATGGGTCCAACTTAAATTAGTCCACTTGAAATGAATTTTGCCAATTTTAGGCAAAAATATATTATATACTCAGTATAGGTATATTGTACATGTTTCTAATACAGGCAAGAATTATTTTCCAGGGCCAATTTTTGGCGATGAAAAGGCCTTGAAGACTTTTTAAGGCCCCAAGGCCCTTGTTCAATAGATTATGCGAGAACCAAATATATCAAGTATCTTCCTGCCAAATTTTGTTTCAATCGATTAAGTGGTTTATGAGTGATTGAGTAACAGACAGACACCATTAGATTTTTATCTATTAGTAAGATAAACAGAATCATAATAGCCGGTAAATTATTTTTTCGAATTCCAATTCGAACATGGATGACTTTGCGAGGAAACTTCGAATTTTTCGTTCTATTGAAGAGAGTGAGGGGGCATATTTAATCGAGATAATTTTATGCATCTGTGAACAATGAACTCAGAGAGAACTCAAGAATGAACTTGAGAGAGATTCCGGATATTTTCGGAAAATCATCAACAATTGGTTTTATTTGGTCGACTGAGGGATCTCTCAATTTGAATTTCATATCAATTTTTACAACTCCCTCTCTCGGATACTTTTCCGCGCGCCTCGTTCGAGGGCCTCTCCCTCCAATCTCTGCTTTTTTTCACATCCAAACGGCTTTCGACTTTATGTATAAATAGATATATGCATGTATGTATGTATACGTTCCCGAGAAATTTTTATTTATGCGGTTTCGTGTTTCCGCCCGAGTGTCTTCCGAGGATGCCATCCATTCATTCCTCCTCCTCCCGACGCCTATCCTTATCTTCCATTCCGCCATTTCTCCGCATCCACGCACGTCATTCACAGCCGTCTCCTTCCGCCATGCCTCTCCCGGTGCAGGCGCAAACCCAACCCACCCCACACCATACCCGTAATCTTCGATGGGTCCTTCCTACTCTCCCGCACCTCCTCTACTCCCTCCCCTCCCTCCGTGGAGAATAAAAAAAAGAAACCTCCTCGGATCCTTATACGCTCACTCTCCCATGGCCCTTCTTTCAGCTTCCTACATGCATTGCCAAGCCCATTCGAAACCTTTACTATATTTTTGGCGCACATTTCATCTCTCCCCTCCCGTTATTTTTATTCCTTCAACCTCCTCGTGCATGACTCACTTTTCTTCACCTCGCACTCCCCACAACACATTCAACTGCCTTCCCTCCTTCACCTTACATTTCTAATGCTTCTCCCTCACTCCCGTTCATTCCTTAGTGCTGACAATGACTCTCCTACTTGAAGGAACATTTGATGCTTTCTTGGCGTATGTACTGTTTGTGAGGACTGTTTGGGTTTCCCAAACGACTAAATGAGGTTTTCTTTATCTCTCATGGCGCCGAGAGAGTTGAAGAACACCAGAAACACTTCAGACTTAGGATAGCCCAAAAAATCCGCTCAAAGAGAGCAGATATTTTCCCTCTACCCCTTTTCCCAATGATTGGGAAAAGACAAAAAGTTTAGTTCGCGCGGACGAATTCTGGAAGAGTCTAACAACCGAAGCAAACGAACGCTAGATATTAAGATAGTCAACCGTCACAACCGATACTCTCTCTTCTCTATTCTTGGAAACCTGTGCTCAGGATTATTTAAGAAGACAGTAAAAGGCGGGAAGCATCCTACCATTCGAACGGATTTTTACCGTAGGAGAAGTGTTCGTAAACCGTCGCAGATAATTGATCACTGCATGTCCCAATGATGATGGACTACTCGTGTTTCAAAACACTGGCAGAAATTGAGATTTTGACGCGGTGGAGAACCAGAATAGTCTTCACTAACAGCTCCTTTACTCCTTTTCCCCGCGAGCAGAAATCTTGAGCGCACCCTTATATACGCATTATGCCAACCTTTTAATACCCCAGAGGAGCATTTTATCTCCTCAAGCCCTGTCTTTCTGGCAACGATGTCGCATCTATCCGTTATTTTGAATTCCCATACCGCAACAAGATAATAATTTTGCCCTTAAAAATACGTTTGGGAAAAGATCTGACATCCAAGTTCCACTTGAAGAACACAGTGAGTAGGGCATTGACGGGAACAAATATGGAGAAAAACTAAAGATAGAATACGTCAATCAATATGGGAGATTTAAAATCATAAGAGTATAATTACGGGCTCAAGTGATTCGAAAACTCGGGAAAGAAGTGACTGCACGCTGCAGTAAATTGATGTTTGCATCGGTTACTGATGACAATCGCAAAAGAGGAGATGATTCGAATATCGCAATACAAAACGTATGACTTGATACCGAATATCGTATTTCGTTAGATTGTGCCTTATAATACTATATCAATTATAGAATGCACTCCATTGTCTCAGGCGTGATACGGTGGGATCTGCTTTACATCATTAAAGATAAGAATGAACTCGTTATTCCACATAACTAGTTCAGTATTGGAGTGCCACAGGGTTCTGTGCTTGGCCCTCTATTTTCCATCTATTTAACAGATCTCTCAACAAACATTAAACATTGTAAATATATGTTCTATGCAGATGATCTGCAAATTTATTACCACTGCCATATTCACGAGCTGAACGATGCTATAGCAATGATCAATAATGATGTGACTGCCATCTCCGACTGGGCCAAAGTTAATTTTCTCACCTTAAACAACTCCAAAACGAAAGCCATCATAATTGTAAATTCCAATCTTGTGAGTGAAATTGATTAAGACAGTGTGCCACATATTGAAATGGATGATGTTTACATACCCTATTTCCTAACTGTACGAAATCTTGGTGTGATATTTCACAGTTACCTCACTTGGCAAGATCATGTTTTTCTAATTTTCAATAAAATTAACAGTGTATTGTATCAGCTTAAGTTAAATAAAAATGTAATCCCTGTACATATAAAGATGTTATTAGTTTCTACATTAATTTTTCCTTATATGAATTATTGTTGTCTGGTATTCAATGGTCTGCCTGATAAGCTAAATATTATGTTACAACGTGTACAAAACTCATTTGTACAACATCTTTGGATTACGCCGCCAAGATCATATTTCCCCCTACAGAGACCAATTAAAGTGGCTAACCGTTAAAAATAGACGAATGCATTTGCAGTGTGTATTTTTGCATCACCTTTTCTCATTCAAGGATTGTCTCAATTGTTTAAGTCTGTACCTAGTTCACGTAGGGTCATAATTAGAAGTAACCCCTTAATGCTTCATTATCCTGCTCATCGCACCACCAAACTTAGTGATTCATTTGTTGTCACATCAACTAAAATATGGAATTCATTGCCAGTAAACGTTAAAAAAATTAAATCAATCGAAAATTTTAAAAGCAATGTTTATGATTTTTTCTAAATTTCTAATAGCTTTTTTGTTGTAACCTATGCATGCATTTTCTGTTTAATTTTTCTTCTCTTTTTATGTCACAAATGAACATGTATGTATGCATGTAAAATGTTTGTATGTTTGCTCTTAAGGGCCTGTACCCAGAGCGATAATAAATTATTTACTTACTTACATAAATGTATATAAATTTTTTATGTAGAATAACTGAGTCAATTTTAACATTTATAATAATGCGTATTCGCTGACGGCACCAACACTAGGAGTCACTGACTGATCCGAGCGCAGGTGACACAAGCCTTTCAGTAGACCTTTAATGTTTTATTTAATGCTTCCGTAGCTACTCTCTCGCAAATTCTGCGGAAAATGGAGGGCCACCGCCTGATGCCATTGGAGCTCAGCTTATAAGAAGTTGTGCGGCCATGATCGTCAGCGATCCGGAAAGCTGCGTGGCCGTATATTTCAGAAAAATGATTATAACATTCTGTCTTCTCTCGTCCCTCGTCTTTAGGAAATATCATATTTGGATTCGGAAAACCTTTTTCTTTACATTTAAACAAAACAACCGAGAGGCCTTTTACTCTCTCGTTCTTTATTTCTACCTCTTTTCCTCCGAATGTGTCTCTTCTTTTTTTACAGTTCGAATGTTTGCAGTCCCTTTTAGCCACACGCCTTTGCTGGTCTTTACTCTTCCTTTGTCTGGAAAGTCTGTCGTCCAAGAGGCAAATACCCACAAATATCTTCTTCAAGGAATACTGGGGTTTATCAGAGACGCGTTCCGATTGAAGTAACTCCCCCGTCGAACAAGTTTTCTCGGATTTTTCTTATGTATCGAGAGCAAGGTAGTCTTTTGGCTGTTCTGCAGGAGGATGAGAAAGAGAGATCAGTATGAGTGGAGGTGGAGTCGTGTCCTATCCGGCTAAAGTGCTTCAACGTATCTTTCGCATGAGGCGTTATTTCCTGCTACGTATACAACCATATCGAGGTTGCGAGTCCGTTTTGCATGCCTCCCCATACGCCTCACATTGGGTGCCTTCCATTCGCTCAAATGCGCTAATAAATTCCCAACGTGACAGCGGACTTGCCTTCTATTTGTTAAATATCCTGCGCACTTTAGAGCAGATCGGGAGGAAAGCTTACATGCTTTCAGCGCAGATAAACAGCAAAAGAACGTCGATAAATGTCGATGCGATTGTCGTCAAATTTGCTGATTTTGGTAAAGGTGTCTGACATGTATGTTGTAAGGCTTATGGGATACTTTGTGGTGAAAGTTTTAATTTTTGAATTATTTTTTATAAACAAATTCGGCAATTTCACTCAAATAACTCTGCAATGTTTTTTATTTACCTTCCAACAGGTAACAAAACATTTGCCACCGCACGTCGTTCGTGTCCGCTAAAGAGGGAATAGAGCGCTTCTGAAGATTTGTAACTTCGGAATGGCTAATGTTTCTCTTCCTTCAGCTGGACATACTTTCAATTTTAAATTTCTACTGCCCGCAATGAGTACAAATATAAATCCACCAATTAAGAATTGAGATACCTGATGTGACTGAGGGTATCGGGTTGGTAGGGTGTCATGAGTAAGTAACAGCTTCCTATCCCGAGGGACGATGTTCAAATCCTGAATCTCTCTTGAGTAGTAATTGCGAATACTTCCAGTGTAGAACTTTTTCTGCCGGATGGTGAGCAAAACCCTAGATGAAAAGTGCATTGAAATGGAAAAAATTGCTCTAATACCATCATCACACTCCTCTCTATATTTTCTTTTATCAGTAAATGACATTCCATTTGAGCCGCCCATGACTTCATGGGCCTCTCTCTCGTTGAAGGGAGATGGGAGTGCTGAGTGCGGGGTAGGCCCACCGCTAACTCTCTGAATATATGTGCCTTGCCGGTCAAACGGAGGTGAATATGTGAGGCCCACCGCTACCTCTATGAATATGTACCTTGCCTGTCAAACGGAGGTACCCACTTTCGGCCCTAGGAAGGTTGGATATAAAAGGAGCGTGAGACCCCGATCTGGGGATTTTTTTGGAGACGTACTCCTGATGCGAGGACGATACGATCTGGAGTCCGTTGCAGAGTGAGACGGAACGAAGCTGCTTCCAGAAGAACACAGCGCCATCGCAAGGTACCGTCCACGCCACTCCTTCCATTCCTTTCCTAAAGCCCCGCAGTGGTCTCTAACGCCCTGTTATTTAAGCTGTGTTTTTTTTATTTAATTAAACTGGTGCCAATACGAAATTTCCATGAGTTGTTTTTTTTTAATGCTGCCGACGACCTCCATCCACATTCGCGTTTCACACTACCAACCTAATTATAAGGATTCCATCACGTAAATGTTTCCATTAATAAATTTATTTCCAAAATAAAAAAATACCGCAATCTGGTCAAACTAAGATTTGTATTTCTCTATTGTAAATTTAACAATTTTCTTTAATATTTTGCATTTAAATATGAAGACATAGTGTGAATAATGTTCCAGAGCAAGTTTTACTTGCCCATCGTGCTAAAGTTCTTCCCAGATGTCAAAAGCAACCCCCTTTGGGGAAGTAGAAGAGTTGTGAAATGATTTGATTCCATGAAGTATGGTATGCATTAGGTCCTGAATATCGAGAACCACAGCTGTTCCATCTTCAAGAACAATTTTCCGAATTACTATCGCTGAATGTGATGCACGTTTTGGTCGACGAGTTTCGAAAAAAAATTTTTTATGGAAACCAAGCTACATTATGCCTACGTACTCCTTAAAGAAACTGGCACGGAACAGCAATATGACCATAAATCTCAACTTGCCATTCATGAGGGGTAAAGGATTTCTGAAGAGCTCCCTTTAATTTACGACTGGTAGTTATATAAATACATAATGGACGATGTTTAGCAATGACTGAAATTAAAATATGTCGCCAAAATATCACCTTTATGTACTTAAACACACTTCACCTAAATTTATCAATCTTCTCCTAAAATTTGTTAGATTCTACTCAATGATGACGATATATTCTGTAAAGATTAAAATCTTATACTATCTATTAGAGAGAAAGATTCGGATACTCCGTAGTCTCTGACGAATTTTGATCATTGATTTCCCATCAATAATTAAAATTTCCCCCATGATCCTTGCCTTTGTTTCTCTGCATAGGTAAAGGGGATTAAAGGGATAACAAGCTCCAGATTGATTACTAAAACGCAGCAAAGACGCTTCAGGAGAGCGCAACAAAGGAGACTGGTGACGCATAATTAGGCGTCTCTTATTCGGCTTTAACGACTTCCTGCAAGAGCATCATTGGAGCCATGTTTCGCAAGAGTCCTTCGCCTCCGTATCTTTGAGTCCAATCTAAAAGACCTTCAAAGGCTCTTTTTAGAAGAAAGGAATGTATTAGATTTCTGTAATTGACACTTACATTGTGAACATAATTAAACGGAATGTTCTGCGTGAAGCTAGGTGTTTTAGAGCCGTTTTATGCTGGATTTATTCTCTAATTAGAACTAAAATTCTTAATTTTTTCATTATTTTGGAATTTAATCACTCATTTTAAACTTGAGCAATGAATATTGCATTAATCTAAATTGTAATTCTTGCCCCATTATTTTTTGCAACACATCATTTTAGCGTACCTTCAGTAATCACGTTTCTTTACTTGAGTATTTTAACCCCAGATTTAGTTTCCAAATAGCATGAACGAGGAATAAGCTAACCTTAATAGCAATGATAATAGCAGTGTCGTATACAGAACTTCGCGCAGATAGCATTGTTATGAACCCAATCAGTGTTACTGCTTGCATTACCTATCTGGGATGAGTGATATTATTTCTATTTCCAATATTTTCCACTCGGTGCAATTTCATTGGAAACCTGTTTCCTGAGCTAACGTAATAGAAGTATCACTGCAAATGTTTGATGATAGGATAACGTAAGGAGTGGTACCTTGAGAAACTTAGGCTTCGGTCCAGCTCATGGGACTGAATCGTTAATGGGCTGTTTTAGAGACTTGTATTTGAAGAGGTACGAGGTTTCATTTTATTTTTCAGAGGAAATTTTGAGGTCCTCATTATTGATTCGGAATAAATTTTGTTAATACTTAAAATATTTTTCCATTATGATATTAAAATTGGATTCACTGGATTTATTTTTCATGAAAAATTCAAAGTCTCCATGAAAACTGCTCTGTCCGACTTCTTCTCAAATTCCGATTACGTCTTCAATATCTCAGAGGATTGCTTCATCTAGCTACCGAGAATATTAAAAATTATCCCGTTTTTATAGTCTTTTGGCCATTAAAATGGAATTGAACGAATAATAAATTCCATGCTGGCATTCTCCTTTTCTTTCAATGCTTAATGATATCTTTTCTGTCGTAAATGTGGTAGAGGAGACTCAAAAAGGAGGAATATTAATATTCTGAAGAATATGGGAGCGTTTATGAAACAAATCATTGGAGATAGAGACGCGACAAATATTTGTGAGGATAGGTAACAATGGTGGAAATTACTAAAAGGTATCCAATAATCTAGAGCTAACGGATATAATTTCGACTTTGCCTGCCCCGAAGGGGAAAGAGGTGAACGTATCTATGTTTACTTTTATTTCTCAATATATTTTATTTCTATTTTTCGCCTGCAACGGAATGAAACAATCGCACACATGAACTAAACTTCAGGTGAAGTTGTCACTTTGATTTGTTTGTGTGAAGCGTGAACTGAATTTTTTTTATATCCGTGATCCCACTCCCGACGCCCATCCTCGACGGTCATCGAAGGAAGAGCGGGGGAGCAGATAATTACAGCGGCGCGTCCGGACAAATCACTTCCTGGACCACATCGGATCTCTCCTATACCGGGAAAGGCGACGGCGGATCGAGTGGTCATTCGGAGATGCCCTACCGCGCCGTTCCGATGGGAGTTAACCAAAGGGGTTGCGACGGAGAGGGAGTTCTCGAGTTGAGGCGCGGTGCGGGGGCTTGGAGGACGGTCGGGGCGCGGGGGAAGCTCCACCGGGGGGTGTTGGAGGATGACTGTTTCGAGACACCCCTCTCTCTTCACCTCCGGCACGTTTCAATCCGAAAGCGATGCAAAATGACAGCTCCGTGCCCCCGAGGGTTGAATGTAATCCAATGGAGGAAGTGGGGTCGGTCGAGGGCAGCGAACGAGGAAGGTTATTGAAAAGGAAGGAGAAATGAATGAGAGGCGTGGAAAGGAGAGAAAGGGAGAGGTCGCGGGCAAAGCAGTTCCGACACTCTTGGCTTCGGGTTCAATGGCCTCGCACGCCTCCGTCTCTCAATGAGTACTTCTCCCGCTGATCCACTTCTCTCTGCCTCTTTCTCCGTCGAATTTCTCCCGGCTGTGACCGTCTACGCGAGTGCTTCCGTTTCCGGCAAGGGGAAATTTACTGCAGATATTAAGTGTGAGATAGAGAAATCGCACCCGTCCATTGATTTATATTTGCTGTAGGTACAAGAGGCAACGAGTTTCAACGCATCGTTAGGCGTCATCTTCGGGTTTAGAGTTCGTAACAACATATGTATGAAACAACATGTCCTCGTTGTTGAACACTAGGAAAGAGGAAAGAGTCATCATCATCTGGTGTTCTGCCTGCTGGCAGGTCCCGTACACCATTGCTGTCTCCATTCGCTTCTGTTCCGAGCTTCCTTCTTTGTTTCATCATAGCTTTTGTTCTTCACCTGATCCACCAATTTAATTCTTCTCCTTCCTCTCTTTTTCTTTCCTTCAACTAAACCCTCAAGTGTCACAGTTATTATACTTTTCCCTCTCATCACATGGCCCAACCATTTTCCTTTCCTTTTCCTTACTTCCTTCAGGAGAGATCTTCCTTCTTCTACTTTGCTCAAAACCTCTTCATTTCTCATCTTATCTACCCGTCTTACTTTTTCCATCCTTCTTCACACCCACATTTTATAAGCTTCTATTCTATTTCTTTTTCTCTTACCTAATGTCCACGCTTCACATCCATTCATGAAAACGCTCCATGAGTAACACTTAGCTAATCTCTTTCTCAGCTCCAGATCCAGGCTATTATTGCAAAGCAAGTTTTTCTTCTGGCTGAAGGCCTCTTTTGCCATTGCTATCCTTGCTTTTATTTCTGCAATACTTCTCCAGTCGTCTGTCACCATCGTTCCTAGATACCGGTAGCTTTTCACTTTTCCTATTACACCTTCATTTATTTTTACAATCGCATAATTTTCACAGTTGTTGAAGATTAGGAAAGAGTATGCGAAAACAATTTCCTCTTTCGAACATTCGCAGTGCATTGTAAGCATGAACCGTTGAAAAAATAGACCAGAAAAACCTAGAGGCATTCGAAGCTTAGTGTTGGTGGGAGATGAGGAACATCAGAATTACGGATAATGAAATAAAGAAGTATGTTGAAGAGAGGTCAGGACCATATTGAAAAGAATACAATTACCATATGGAATGTTCATACCCTGAGGAACAATGGTCTTCTGAAGGTTATGGTTGAAGAAAAAAAGAGGGAAAAGCTTCCTAGACGAAAAAAGTAATGAATTCATTGAGCACATAAAGAGGAAATTCCATGAGAAGGACTTTATCGGAAGTAAGAAAATAAGAATTGGATAAAGAAGTTTTGCATAAGGTAAATTACCATAACTTCTGATATATTGTGGGGATTACACATACAGAACATATGTGGCGCAGCATTAAAGAAACTAGGTTTTGTTAAACGTCTAATAGGAAGGTCCTTGGATGAAAAAGTCAAAAAAAGATGCTACCTTGCTCTGGTTAGACCACACCTCGAATACGCCGCGATCATTTGGGACCCTGGTCATAAAGATTTAACCAAAATATATTAATAAATTACAAAAGACAGCAATGCACTTCGTTAAAATCTGCTACGAGTGTACATATAATGTCACACAACTTTTAGAGGGATTAATATGGGAGCCCCTAGAGACTTGGAGGCTACACACTAGGCTTAGGTTGCTTGAGATATTCAGAACTGATATTTTTCAGAGAGGATAGGGACATAGAGGATATTATCATGACTCCTCATTACATTTATAGGTCTGACAGATGCGATAAAATAAGAGAGATACATTGCCGAAGAGATAGGTACAAAAACTCGTTCTTTCCGCGAATTATAAGCGACCACAATAAAACTTGAGCTCCACTAAATACACTCCTATAATACATGCCACCATTTCATCTCCAAAAAACTTACACCTTTACACGGCTGGTACCTAACACCCATGCGGCGGCTCGTAGGGTATTATATAGATGTAGATGAAGGGAGGAGGGCTTCAGTCCAAATAATATTAGGATTGAACGCCTGATGACGATGTCCGTTATTTCTGGGTATTTGGGATGTTGGTGGAAATAGGGGAATGAGGAATGAAGAAGGATAATTGAATTGCTGCGGATGGGTGCTCGGTATTTTCAAGGCTGATTGAAGAATGAGTGAGGAAGTCGGATTCCCAGCAGATGTTCTTGCCCCTTGTTCCCTGTGAGAGAGAGAGAGAGAATGGGACTTTGAGAGCAGGAGAGTGGCACCGAAAAAGTAACTCAATCACTGGATGACCTTCTTTCAAATTGCCCTTAATATTCAGCTCCACACATCTATGTCCCACTCCCCTCATCCAACCGATGCAAAATTCCAAATTAATATATACACCATGAAAATGACGCCACTTCGTTTCAAGCAATTGTGCCTAATATCGACAATAAAACAATATCTGTGGAAAAAGACATTTTTTTTATTTCTCTTTAACTTAAAAAATGAATTTCCAGAACGTTAAAACTGAAACGCTGAAATTATCTCCACACTTCCTTGGCCGTCAACGACACGAAGATTGTTTATTTGTAATTTTATCCCTCGTTCATTTCACCAATCCACGCATCATCGTATTTAATTTATTTCTGGAATTTTTAGCAGAAATTATACATATTCACAAACATACAAAGTTTCTGAGGGTTACTTTCACGAAAGAGGACAAAACTGAGACAGCCTACACTAGGACATATTTTCGCACCATTCTAATTATATTAAGTACTATTCTTAACTAGGCGGGATATTTTCGCCTGAGAAAATATCAGCCTCTCTTTTTTTTCTTAACAGGTGATAAGATCTTTTTGAGATGGGAAAGGCGCTTTCTACAAGTCAGTCTCAATATTTTCTCTTTCATGCGATCGTGCCGTGTTTATTCATCATTAAAGGTAATAATAATAATTGGGTTTGAAATACCAGGGTTGTTTATCAATCTGAAAATGAAAATGTATGTGAACATCGATGAAAATATACATTTTTCAAATAATGAGGATTAAAACGTCAGATAGTGTTTTCATTGTTAAAGGTTTCCATCCATATGATTTTTGCGTTCTTACAAATAATCAATTCATATTAAAATATATTGAAGGCTTTCAGGATGGTGAAAATAGTACCTCAAGTGATTATCTTACCCTTTTGCAATGGTGTTATTCTTATGTTTTGTTAGTTACTAATAGTGATAGTTTTTAGGCTGATTTTTCAACTCTATTTAATTTTATTTCGGCCCTTTTCCTACAAAAGTCACAGCCAGGAAAATTAGTTTTCGTCAAAAGCTCTTAGCACAAAACCTCTCTTTTCCTTCACTATTCTGTTCTCTCCCCATGGGAATCTTTCTCCCTCGCCTCATGCTCGCCCGTTCTCATCCACTAGTTCCATGCTATTCTAACTTAATTTGTCTACCCATGGGCGTAACCAGGGTGAGGTAGGGGGGGCAGCTGACCCCATCCATGGACGAGACATTTCATACCAAATTTGCTATACGGAGCCGGATATAATGTTGTCCTCCCCACCTGCCATATATTTACAGCTACGGATAGGTGCCCTGTCCTGCCCCTCCTAGCATAAATCCTGGCTACGGCCATGCTTCTGCCATTTCATTTTATCTTCTCCAAATTACCTTGACCAATCGTATCTAAGCTTTAAGTGTTAGGCTAACGATTAGTGAAAGTCTCCTTAAAATTTGTTCATCACCAGAGCCAGAACGATTGCAGTTCTCCATCAACCCACCTTCTCATCCACACTTCATCGCAAGATGACCGCTGAAATGGGAAAGAATGTGTGCTGCAATAGACGCATTTGCGAATTGACAAGGCCCGCGTAGGACCAGATGAGGATTGAAATTACAGCCAGCATTTTCCGCAACAACTGAGTTATGATGTGAGGCCTTCAGGTTAGGAGTTACTCCAGTTACTTCAGGTTAGGAGTGACTTCAGTTAGAGTTACTGACATCATGACACTAACTCGAAATCCCCAATCCGCGCATTCACTGCCTGTTTATCATAGCAGTAATTCGAAAGGCTCAATTATAAATAATAATTTGATTTAATAATTTCCTATCATATACATCATGATTATGCCAAAACGGTTTCTTTTGAGGTCCCAATATTGCGTCAAAGCACAGCGTTATTCCTCGTGAACCGAAAAGAGGGAACGTGGCGTGGGATAAATGTTGAAATAAAAACCACATTGCTTCAGTTTATCCCTAAGAGGATTTCAAAATTAATCGACTGACGTTTATTTTACAATTTTTTTGTCTATTATTGATGATACCTATTTTTTACAGGTTAAAAGATATGTAAAAATGGCGAGGCCTTATTACATTGAAGTTATCAAAATAATGTTAGCTATGGCTGCAAAACTGTTAATGGCTGCATGATGATCGCATTGATTCCAGAAACAGACTTGGATCTTCTCCATCAATACTGCTCCTATATAGTTACAATAGGTACCTAATTCAACAATATATGATTTTGGTGAAAATATTCAAATTCCATGTAATTTCTCATTTACCTAACATCAATCGGACACAGCCTCTGAATGCTGAAGAAGAAAGTGTTACTTCTTTTTAGGAGTATAGAGTAGATGCACTCCCGCTGAAAACCCTCCAATAAATTGGCATAAAGAGTGATATTAGGGCCCGGCTATTGAATAATCTTTCCTTCTTGGGGATCACGATGGAAAGACTGCACTCGTGATGCCTTTTGATTTGCGAAAATCGTGATATCTGTTTAAGTGATGAAAATAAATCAGATTGACTCTAATAAATATTATGATCTCTTCGATTTATTAAATTTGAAATTTATTAACCGAAGAACTCAATTCGTTTATAAAAATCGACTAAGGGGCAGGAATTCGATTTATGAAAGGGTCTGCCAACTTATTGGATTTGTTGTGGCAAACATTTCAGTTAGACACAAAGAGAAATATTTCAAAATTCAAGAGAAAAACCAAGGGTCAATGGTCCGCAAAAACATTTCACAGGCATTTTCTTCGATTTCTAAATAAGGATTATAGAAATACCTCCTGGCAAAATCGCTCTGAGACACATCTGAACTTCAAATTGAAATTTCCCTTGCAAATGTCACATCAACTAACAAAAATGTCTTGGATCCCTTTTCAATCTCTTAAAAGCACTTATATAAATAATGCATTACATCCAAGCATAGGTAAGTAAATTTGAAGGGAAAAATCAGAACATGTTATAAGAGTGAAACCTTATCGATTAAAAGAGAAAAAAATAAAAAATATATTTGCTGTATTTCTTCGAATCTCATGTTCACCCTATGAGCACACAGAGCAAGCTCTTGCGCAAGAGCTCATTTTGCTATTAACTTATACGTGAGTATATTATATGAAATCAAAATATGAAAATTTACGGATTCATAGAATTTGAAGAGATGAATTTAGAGGTAAATCATCTTCTGATCTCAGCGCTGCTTTTTCAATCATATTGTAATCCATCACTAAATACTGTAGAAGGGAAGATTTTATTTCATTTAAAGCGGCTGATTCTTTCTCGATACCTTAACCTGCCATTTTATAAACTATTTTTAAAATCCTTTACCGAATTTGTTTCTACTTCCAGTATCCGGTAATTGCCGAGCGAGGAGGGATTTATGCCAGTCTACTTAATTGTTTACTAGTTTAATTAATTGATTCATACAACAAACCTCTAGTTAGTCATCTAATGTGAAATATTAGCTCTTCATGATTTTTTCCTGCAAAATCGCCACGGTTCGCGTCAAGTGGAGCGTGGCTCTTGCCGCGGCCCGTTTGACTGGAGAGACTACGATCGGGGCAGTAATTCATAGAAGGGTGGGAAGGGCGACTTCGGTGGCGGAGGTGGAAGGGGATGCAAAACTTTGGAATGGGGAAGTAGCGTGGGCGCTTTCACCGTTTACCCTCATCACTTAACTTTAACTTTGGTTTGAGAGCTTAAGTTCTCAATATTCCCAATACAATATAATCCGCTTTCGAGAAAATTTTCATCACCATGGCTTAACTGCTCTCTTCTTCGCACAATTTCTTATTTTTCCAGTCCCCTCCTTTCTCTCACCCTCTCCCCCGTATTTCCCCCCAACCCCCTTACTCGATAATGCGCACCCGGTGTCGCCGCCTCGTGCCCTCTTTCTCTTCTCGTTTTTCGGTGGGTGTACTCTTCCTGCTGTACGCCCTCCTCTTCCTCATTCCCAAATATCTCTCTGCTTTGCTCCTTTTTCCCCTCTTTCCGCCGTCCCCATCCTTCCTCCCCCCCGAAGTCCTTTTGCTCTCCCAGAATCGGCTCACCTACCAAGCACCCCCCTCCCCTGCTCCTTCGCACTCATACACATACACACAAGTGCGGACGTATGCATCGTGTCGTCTTCTTCCGGAGATCCGCTTTGAGAGTTTTATTTTCTGGCGCTTTATTTTTCTCGACCAAAAAGGGAACGGAAGGACGCGAGGCCGTTCATTACAAATCCCCCCCAGTTCCCAGTAAACGATGCAAATTTCTTCGCCTTTTCGCCGTATTTAACGATCGAGAAATAGTCTGAAACGATTTTCGGAGTCAATTCTAAGTATCGTGCATCAGGTAATCGTGTATTTTAACGGAACCAGAAATAATATTTAATAACTGAATGACAATGCGGATGAACATCTCTCATTATTTCAGATTTATCCAATCCGCAACATGCAAAAACTGTCTGTCTACTTGCAGAAAAACGGGATCCTCCCCCGTTACGGCAGAGTTACCCAGTTATATCTGGAGATTTGGGATGGAAAAATGGAAATTTTGTGTGTAAAATAATGTGCAATCATGAGTATGATAACGTAAATGTTAAAATGTCTCATACAACAATGGGATAAAATAGCTAGCAACATTCAAATACCCTTCAGTATGTCACTGTAGTTTTTATTCATTCATCTTTCCCTCATCATCTCAACTAATCAGAGAAAATATATTTTAAAACCTTTTCTCAGAACAGATTATGCTTACTCAATATTATTAGGTTTTCCTTTTGGTAGCACTTATAGCATTTTTTATTTAAATAAATAACCACGCTGATAAACCGAGGTATTTTTTCCAACTTCTTAACTTCGTTCTGCTTGTTTTAAGTTTTCACAATAAAATTAAGCTGTACAAAAGCTTTAGAGGAAACAATTCATTTTAGAGTAAACTTTTATTGCAGTACATTATGGTTTTTTTATAAAAAAGGTCTATCTTTAAAAACGTGCACCTTTAACATTATACTATAAACTTAAAAGCTCTTTTTTTCACCATGAACGCCTCATCATCAGATGTGTTGATGTAAATTAATAACTTTCGTTTTGATTGTATCACCAACAAGTACTTATAAATGAAATCTATGCTGGTGTCCACTTGAGATAATGAAAACTCTTAAATACGTTTCACATATTAGAGACCTCATCAGCATAGTTTATCATTTTATTTCAAAATGATACTAAAACATTTTTTTTGGCATGAGATGCAGATGATTGTCGATCCACAATACCTCAAAAGATACTTCAGATGTACCCGAGTTCGTGTTTTAACATTTGCAGGTCAAATGCTTTCACGCTCACACTCCCGTTCAACACCGCCCAGCTCCCCCCATCGACTCCGATGCCTAAAAAGCGAAGAGAGAGATGGCTTGCTGTTCAGTCCCAACACTGTTCAAATATTCTGTCTCGGCTATAAAAGCTGAGGCAACTCGACAGAAATGCCGGTGGAGTGGGAGTGGTTCGGGCGGGGAGGGAGGAGGGAGGCTGAGGTATTGGGTGAGGGGGGGGGAAGAGGGGTTGGTTGTTGGAAAACGGTGGAGGAGAGTGGGGAAAACGCAACGTTTTCTGATTGAAAGAAATATATTGAATGAGACGTTACCTTCGAAAAACGTTTCCTCTGGGCTTTCTTTTTTATCTCACGATCTGACAACGTGATATATACAAAAAAATACAATAAAACGATTTTTTTGCCTCGCGTTCCACGGCACCGCAAGTAATAAAACTCCGGACAAAGTGCGATAAAAAAATTCCAATTGCGAAACACATGTGTTGGCACATATGTATCGACGGTAGAGTCGGGTGGAAGTGGAGCGATGGAAGGAGAATTGGAGTGAGTGCGGGCCACGGAGTGCCGGAATGAAGGCGGCAAGAAGAACGAGGGATAAACAAGAACTGAGAAACGCAGAAACGACTTCAGGTTTTATTTTCTCCTTGCCCCATATAAAATCAGTAGAAATCCCCCTTTCTTGCAGATAATGCCAATCGACCTGCGCTCCATAATCGTATAACGTGTGTAGATGCACATTGATATAAAATAATACCAACTCCATTTTACCAACGGTCGCCATGCTTTTCATTACCTGCGCTCAAATATTATCAAATTATGGATAGTAATACAGCGATTTACTATTTTAATAAATTTTATTTCTAATATTCTGTCAAAAAAGTAAAGAATGATTTATTCAGAGATAAGCTTACCAAGATCATAGTGAAACAGCATAACTAAATCAAGCTATTTTTCATTCAGGGACATAGTTTATTAACGATTTTTAACATCACATTTCTTTTTCAAGCAGCGTTTCATTTTATCCTATGATATGATACAAACATTTTTCATAAAAGCTTCATTTGTTGTCTCAATTGTTAATATTTAACGTATTGCAAAATACACAGAGAACAAATTTTCAACGTAAAACATTGAGGGTTGGGCCATTGAAGCGTAGACCATACAAAAAAACAGAAAAATATATGGCTAGAGAAACTGTTTAGCATAACAGAAAAGTCAAAAGAGAAAGGCAGCAGACAAAAGTGCGAGGAGACATATCTGAAAAAATACAAGAGGTTTTCTAAACAAATGAATGCTTTTAATTTGTCTATAAACCATAAAATGTCTCAACCGACACCTATTTTCTTACCAATGTGTAATTTAAAGAGTTTTTCGGTAATGTTTCAGAAGAAACCAGCACTTAAACTTTGAATACCAACTATCACCCTCATTCATAGTGCATAGGCATTAGAAACCAAGGAATCAGCAACGCACATTTAATGATATTCAGGGAGCAAAAGTGAATTGGGAAAGATAGCTTCTTTTATGTCCATTGTGAAATATATCCCATTAAGTGAACAAATTTCACTTCCTATAGTCAGTGGAGTGCACAAAATTTTATGAAGCTCGCAACAGCTGAATATTTTAAAGCTCTCCATACCCATACGCCTCCTTAATCGCTCAAATTTTATTCAACATCAAAGTTTAAATTTATATATTATAAATGCATGATTAAATGGATTTGGATCACGTATCTTATGGATAATATTTTATTTGACTTCAGTTTTATGTCCACTGATCTTTTGTTTTTCTTTCACTACTGAGTTTTCATGACAGTCAAATATCTTCGAAACCAATCCTACCAGAAATCTCAAGATAGATACTCTGGCCTTCTCTTTTTAGCAGGAACTAATTTTATCAGTCGAGCGGATTGAATTTTCCATCGAATTTATTTTTTTTCGGCAGCCAGCATTCTGGCAGTAAAATGTTCCCCATACTTATAACTGAGACCAACTGTGGCAGAATAGGCAATGGAGATTCCAAGAAGTATAATGATAGGCAGTGCTGAGGATCGTAATATAGTGCTACTAATCCAGATTGCTACACAAATGCCCCATGATTGAATCACCGTCATAGTGAATCCGAAAAGTGGAAAGTAAGTAATTAAAAGTCAGGAGCAGTGGCCGCTCGTGGGTTGATTGGTTCGAAGGAGGGAACGGTCATGTTTCGGGATTGAAAGAACGATTTCGAGAAAACAAACCCCATTGCGCTATGGGGCTTACATCCAGCTCTCCACCACTTATAGGTTGAGGGGAATCTAGAAAGAAGGATGGTAGGTATGTGACGTGGGGGAGGCAGCGAGGTCCCTAGCCGTTTTGGTGCACACAGCAGAGGAGAGCATGGGGATGGGGTTGTAACAAAAGACGTTGAGTAAGACTTGCAGGCTTTCGATCGTTATTTTTCTTCAGCTGTGCATCTTTTTTTTGTTCTCCATCCACATTGGGAACGGTATTTTAATGTGGTTCGGTACGGGGAATATTTTAGCTTTTTCTCGTCGTTTTGGAACCCCAGGAGGAATGTAAGAAAAAAATCGAAATAGAATAAGCTGGGAACGATTTTTGTTTTCCGAATCGGGGGGAGGGAGGCACCGTTTGCACACGTCTTGCCTCTCTCACACACACTCTCTCTCTCTCTCTGGATTTTATTTCTCAAATAAAGAGAGCAAATGCTTGCGAGGGATATCCGCAGACGAAATCGTGAAATTACTGCGGCACTTATTGCTGCGATGCCTCGGCATATGCTTTCCTCCTCCCCCATCACGTGAAGCATCCCTTTCAGAGAGCAGGAGGCAGAGAGAGAGAGACAGCGGTGGTACACGAGAGCGTCGCTCGGATCATTGTTAGGCATGCGATCGTCATCTGCGATTGGTCGTCGTCGGCGGGCTGTGCTCCCATTTCCCCACTTGTGCTCGCAGGAAAATGCGCTCCGCCGCGCTCTTTTGTTCCATTATTGGGAATTACCAAGTAGGCGACAAGGATCGCGAGGCATCATCGGCCCAACAATCCTAGCATGTTCAAGAAGGATGTTTCATTCGATACCGAAAGGAATGCCCCATTTCCTAAGATTTTCACTTGCATAGTTTACCTCTATCTGACTTACTTCGAATAGAATTTCATGATTCTTTCCAAATAGCTTGAGAAAGTAGGACTTTCACCTGAATGAATAATCTGTTTTAGTAATAGACTATCAGGCGTCAGCCAACGATAAAAAGCTCAAAGTTAGTATCAACAGCGCCACCAGTCTCGTTTACATAAGATTCTCTTCTTTCTTCGATCACTAAAATATGTTCAGAGAGCTTAAGTAAATTATTTTAAAAAACCCAAGCAGCCATTTTCGACTTTTCATCATTTTTTATGGATCTTCTCTAGGCTTTGACTGATTTAGAACGTGTGAAATAAACTTTTTTGCTGCATACAATTTTTTAAAATGTTGCGTCACACGTTCTGAATCAATCAAAGCCCTGAGAATGTCAATATAAGTTAAGGAAACATCGATAATGGCTGATTTATTTGTTTTTTTTTAAAGACCAGCATTCATAAAACAATATCCTTTAATATCTTGATTACTTTCGAAAAATTATTAGTCTGGATAGAGATTTCAATCCTCACTAAAGGTAAATCAGTACTTTTAAGTAAAGAAATATCTAAAGTATCCAGGCGGTTTCTTGAGTAAAATATAACCATTCGACTAAACCGCCAATAAGGCATTTAAGTACGAATATTCGGAACAGCCAAGAGTCGGCCAAGAGCAGAACATCTGTGTCTTGGGCACTCAAAATTAAACGAATTGATTCGATATTGTATTGATTTTTTGTACTCTGAGTAAATAAATATTCATGAAACATAATACTTTATTTGCTATTTAAATTGAGTAACCAATCAAATTCATAGCTGTATTACATAAGTTGAATATAATTTGTTGTTAGTAATTGTAATGTCATCACCAGTACGAGTGGCACAAGCAATAGAGATTATTTCAAAATTTCCATAATCTCGAGTTAGTTTGTGAGCTTCATGCCCTTCTATGCTCTTGGATCCTATGTTGCAAAGCAAAAAACATTCATGAAAGATGGCTAAAAGTTTCAAAGGTAAAAATTATCTAGCTCTCGGCCTATGAGATAAGGCATTTGGTTTCCACGGTTGGAATGGTTTTTCAATGTAGACAGGATCTCCACTTCTCACCGCCGTAGGAAGAGCTCATCAGAGTAAAAATAAAAAAGCCATTTAATGTTTTCACAATTGTATTTTACTGAAAACAAGCATTCTCTTTGTAGCAGAGTAGCAGTAATTGGTGGTAATATACATAGCTGAAATTCTCTTAGATCGGGTATTATTTAGACCTCTAGAGTCATCGTCCACAATACACAACCTTTTCTCCGGGAGGGAAATAAATACAAGTTCGTTGCCGAGGGAAACCTTTTGACGTCAAATGGAAAATCGGATAAACTGATACTATTTCACTTAACCCCACCAATCAAACTTTTACCCACCAGTAAATCTTGCGATCGAAGCTGGAAAAACATTTTTAAATCCGGGGCCCGTAACTTAAATCACTTCGAAAGCCATCATTTTTCCGCTCCTCTCCCCTCTTCACCCCCCTCCACTTCTTGCTGGAGACGTAAAATGGAATCGTAGGTTCGTAACACGCCCACTCTCCGGGACGGCGCTGTAGTAGGGCGAAGAAGGGGTGGGTGGGAAAAGGGAGTGAGATGAGGGTATGGGATTTGGTATAATATCGGAGTCGGGTATTTTATCGCCCCGACTCCTCAAACCCTACCCCCACCTGCCGTCCTGCCTGTCTCTTGCAATGACCTGGCGAGGTCACGGGTTCCATGTCGGTAGAACACTGCCGTTACTCATCCAGGGTCATTTTTTTATTTCCTTCCATGAAACCCATAACCGGCCTAATGTCTCCTAGCGACGCCCTCTTCCGCACTTTGCCTCGCGCCAAACTCCTTCCGAAAACTTCTTCCCCCCCCCCCCCCCGGCCCCCCTAAGCCACGCTCTTCCCTCCACCCTGTCCCTCTTCTCCTCTCTTTCCCAACACTTCTCTCAATTCCCTTAAAGTCGAAATCCCTCCCAAAATCTTCCTGCGCCCTGGACCGCCTCCCTCAGATCCCTGCCCCCGACAATTTCTGCCCACCCGCATCCTTGCCTCCAAATTAGGCTCTTTACCCCGTCCAAATGGAGCATAAGCCGATCATTACGGACTTTCTCCGCCTCTCTCTGCCCACCACGTACCTCCTACTCCTCCACTAAAGCCATTTTCTTCCTCCCTTTAACGTCTTAACCTTTTTAATTGATGGAAAATCGTTGTCCAATCTCATCATGGTCTTAATCGCACTGGGATTCGATAAAAGCTGATGGGTTTAAATCTAAAAGCTGAGCTATACGTCTCGCGGATAATCACGTTTCGTTGATGGTGACTTTTGAATCTCTGTTGGATGGAAAATACTTGGCCAAATCGCCTTATCTCGTAGCATTTTATTTTTCCAGAGAATAGTAGCGCGAAATATTATCGAAAATCTGAGGGGCTGTTATACGCACACGGAGCATCGGTTAAAATTTTACGACCTCGGGTTACTTTGGATCAAATTCTCACAGTTGATTTCTTGTAGCTACTTCTTGAATTAATGGAAAATTTAAATTATTAACTTGACAGTGAACCGCTCGGAAATTTAAAAGTATTTGCATCAGTTCTACCAAACCTACTTGCAGCGTTCCGTTCTTACTATAGAAGGGAAGATCAATAAATTCAACGTTGACCACAATCATTTAAAATTTGTTTCTCATAGCAACAGCCTTGACAGTATTAGTGAATTCACATTTTACATCAACATTAAAATCATTGACTTCAACGACTGATTCCTAATCAATTTAATATTGGTTTCTGCTTTAATTTACTCAATTACGCAGGTTATCATTCACGACTTTATGAAGCAAATCTTTTTTAGCGCCTAAATTTACAAACCGGGAGACAACTCCAAATATGTAAGGATATGGCTGTTCACGGTAATGTAAGCCACTCTACATTTGAAACGCTTCGATGAACGGAACCTTCACAGGCATGTACAAGATAACATAATGAATACAGAAGCCCCCATGGAATATTGTTTAGGTCATACATGGATAATCTATAGAAAAGGAAAAGAAATGAATCGAGAGGCAACGAATATCTCAGTCATGATTTCTTGGAATATCTTGACAAAGAATCAGACCTACCACTCGGCCCTAGAAAATCTACCTATCATCAAAGCCTCACAAGTAGAGTTTATTACGTAAAAACAAAGTTCGCCCACTACTTATGTAAGTTTTAGCCCACTGCTTATGTAAGTATGCATATAAGTTGAGGTAAATCTCGTGCACACGAATACGGAGTAGACAATCTGCTTGTTTCCCATGCCAATTTATCTTCAAATGCATGTCCTACCCCATAAAAGGCTCAATTCTCCCTGCAAATGCTTCCAACGCGTTATTTTTCTAGTCTATGCGTGACCATTCATTTGATGAGGAGTTTTACGTAATAAGACACGCTGTTTTCCTCTACTAGTAATATTTAGATCATTCTTTCTAAGCTAATGTGATATTTTCATGATAGAGGTGCGATTTGTACACTATCTCCGCGTATTTATCTATAAAGTTTATTACGACACTAATATACAAAGCCTAAACTATTTAATGCTAAATAGAAAGCATGTAAGAAACAATGAATTTTAGAATGAGGGTTGGTTTTCTGCCAATGAAAAAAGTCTTTTCCACTCGCTGGTGAAAGAATCATCCGCCAAGCAGGCCCTGTTGGAAGCTATAAATTAAAATACAAGGGTTTGAGTCATATATAAATCATTATTGGGAATATCAAACGAAAAGTTGCGTTATGACATATCCCTTCAAATAAATCTTGTTGTTCGAAATCTAAAGTTTGGCTATAAAAGCTCAAAAGATTTTCTCCGAGCACGCGCCTATTATTCTTCACACCTTCTCTAAAGACTGGAATATTTCCATATATCTCTATGAAACCGATAATCGTTTAAGAAAATAGGAAAAATATCGGCATAGCTACGTCAGAAACTTGTGTCTTAGTAAAATTTGATAATAACGGCCGCCTAAGTTATAGTAAAAGAAGTATCCTAAATGTTTTAATCTTACTAGGACCCGGCAAGTTAGAAAGGCAGGATAAAATCTAAGGTGCAACAATAGGAAAGATATTTTCACCATAGACGGGAAAAATATGGAAAGTGGAATTACTCAACACTTTTAAAAAGGGGATTAAACGTACCCAAATTCTCACATATTAGTAGACGAATCACTCTATATATAATACACACTCTCAATCACTCGGTTGTGTTGAAAAGCGGTGAACCTTTTGAGCCTCATTCACGCGCACACTCATGGTTTAGAAGAATTCCTCCTACGACAGTGACCTACCAGTTAAACAACATATTCTTTTTAATATTTGAGTGATTTTACTTTCCATATTCTTTCAATCTAGATGCAATGACCTTCTCTATAGCTGCACAATGTATTATTTAACCTGTCTTTCTCTATTCTCGTGCCCTTTTAAAATGCCCTCGAGGCTCTTCTTTTTCTGTTCAATTTGCGTTCGTAGACAGTGCTTTGAACAATAAACAGACACAAATTACTGATAGAGTTAGGCCGATCATATTCTATTTTTTAGTGTGATTTTCGGTTTCAAGAAAAAAGGTCAGAAATATTCCAGTCTTCATTGCAGGTGATAAGAATAATGAATTAAATCTTGGGGAAGCTCTCTTATGCTTTTTAAGCGAAATATTCAACTTCAAACAATTGTGTTCATTCAAATGGCCATGGACTGACGAATCTTGGCGTTTTACATTTACAAAAATGATTCGTATACGAATTAGTTCCCTGAATTTGAATTTATGTCGACCAACAGGGTTTGTTTGGCGGAATTTTTCTTTTTCCATGTGTGCCCATGTTTAAAAACATTAATCTTTTGTACCGTTAAACAGATTCAAGCGAATAAAAACAATTTTTTTTCGATTGAGTGGCCGATAAGGTGATCGGTTGTTTCCATTTGATTCCCCAGATCTGGCCGCACGCCAGGAAACATTCATCGCTTGCCAACTTTTTCTCCTCTCTCGCCTCTCTCCCAGAATATAATTACGAAACATTTTCGTCTTTATGCGCGCAAGTCATTCCCTTCCCACCCAGCAAGCCATTTCACGCACGCACCCTCATCGTTCAGCCGTATACACACATCAACTCCCCTAGAGTTTCTCCAGAAAAAGGTCTCTTTCCACTCCCCCACCCACTCCTGTGTGTTTCCCGTGGATCGCCTATCGCATTTATTCAAGGCATCCCATTCGCCCCCTACGCTGCGAATCCCACCAAATCCTTTTTCCCCAGCAACCCAACTCCCATTCCAACCCCACATTGCCTTGATCTCCTCAAACTTTCTCCCTCCCCTTCGACAAACTCTTTACTCTTTCCCCCAGCCACTGCTCGCTCTCCCTCGCGCCCTTAAGTCCCTCTCCCCCCCCTCATTCCTTATCCCTCCTCGCTGCCCTCCCTGCCCACCGTCTCTCAAATCTCTCTCTCCCCCTCCCGTCCTCCTCCGACCGAAAAATGGGTCGTCTTCTCCTTTCCGATCCCTCCGTTGGCGGCTTTTATTTTAATTTTATGTTGCCCCAGCGACGCTATTCCTAGCACCTCTCATCTCTCACTTAGGGTAGCACCGGTTCCTGCCCAAAACAGCGGCCTCCGAGAACCGTGTCCCCCGCACTTCCTACCTCCTCACCCCCCTTCCTACCTCCTCCCCCCTGCCCTACATGCCTTCAATATTTCCCTTTTTTCCTTTAACATTTCTTCTCTCCTTCGGGGACTTCTCATCTTCATCCACCCTCCCAAGTTCCTCCTCGTCGTCAGTTTTCGTTCACTTGGTTTCCCCATCCTCGCCATTACCCAGTATTTCGGTTCTTAAAATATCATTTTCCTCTCTTAAGGCCCCCTAAAAAAATTGCAGATAGCATGAGATCCTTTTCGTCTTCCATTTTATGAAGCTAAGGAACGCCATGCGAAGGAAAATCAACAAATTTTTAAGTTGAAGAGTATTCATAGCTGTCCTTTCAATTCGGTCATCGTAGGGAATAGAATTGTTCCAAAAAACTAGTTGACTGTCAACTTTGACTTAATTACTGGACCAACTTTGAACGTCGACTAATGTACATCCGTCTATTCATTTCCGATTTTACACTAAATTCCGAAATATGAGTGATCGCGCCTCTTAAGAGTATAAGGAAACTGAGAGTACGCTATTTTATGATATTTCATTAAAGCTAACAATGATCCGATTGCATTTAAACTAAAATACTTAAGGCCAGTGTAAAGAGCACAAAATTGTGTATAAATATTTTGTCTGGTCCTTGCGTGAGCGATGTGAGTTGTAGTTCTTCCGCAATTCTTCAATTCTCTAATACAAATCGTGCTCTTTACTTGGCTGTTTTTCAGTTTTCTTAAATATTCTAACATGGCATTCTTGCGACCCATTGTCGATGGCAGATGCCACGTGATGGGACAGAAAACCACATACCAACATTGAAACGTAAAAACAAGCCTGCACTTACCACTAGTATTCCTTCTCTCGCTGAGCATAGAATTGAGTGATACGTCTCATATATGTTGAAGTTGAAGACAGCTGGCGATATGCCTGCTTCCAGCCAGGTGTATTCACTTTTTTCTCCTCACTCTACTCCTGGCTCTAATCCAAATGATCCTCACTATTAGCACATTAGCCACTTCCTACCATTCACTATCAAAACCTGGCCTGTCAATCGCTGTGCCGAGTTAGCGCCTCTATGTACAACTAAAGGCCAAAACTGCTAGGTGCATCTAAACAAAGATGAGAGAATGGCTCATAGATCGTCAAAATGTTTTGGTGAGACCGGTGGGGAATGCTGAGGTTTATAAAACTCAACCTTTTGCTGCCATGTACTGATACACGATAGTCATTTTTGAAAATAGGGGACACGAGGCTTATTTACATTATATCATCGTTTTAAACGGAGACGTCAAGTTTATTACATATTTCTGACTACCTTGACCTGACTTAATTCAAATTATCCCACTCTAAAATTAAGATAATCGTACGACTCCGTGAGAAATAGCCCTCTTAAAAGAATGAAAATGGCGCCACCTTCCCTCCTCCTGACGGTGCTTATGCATCTTGAAAATAAAAAATTTTGTGTTTTGGTGCTTCAGTATGTTCGACTGCAAATGCACTTTGTGAAATCGCGGTCAATGAAATGTACAGGGAAATGATTTCTCAATCATATCATACAACAAATCGATAGTCGATGACTTCATTATTATTTTCAAATGTCTTGGCCGCTAGGAGGCTGGACCAAAATTTGAACTGGAGGGCGAGCGCCTTTCGTGCGAGTACGGACCTGTTCGAAGACCGGGGGAGGGGGTGGGGGGGGTGAGGAACTAACATCGAGAGGGAGGGGTTCTAGCTCGACGTTTCCGATGTTATTATCCCTCGGTCGGGAAAACCAGGTGGCCCACAATAAGGGGGACGTAATGTGGTGATGAGGCTTGGCAACACAGCAAGCAGAATCGCGAAGTTCACACAGCGGGGACCTGAGAGCGACTGACTTTTCTCCACTCTAAACCACGCCTTCAGCACCCTGATCGGCTCTTAAAAAGTCATGTAACAAGCCACTTTCCCTTCACTGACTCCCAAAAATTTTAGTCTAGCCTCCTAGCACCATAACATTTCAAAAGATAATGGTTGACAATTAAACGACTTTGAAAATTCATATTCGACCTCAAAATAATCGACTTTCGGAGAACGAAGTCGACTTCGACTTCCAATCCCAATGTGGACGTTAGATGAGAAGAGAGGAATGAAATTGGATTGGATAATTACAAGGGCATTTTCTAGCGACGTTTACTCTTCATCGGAGGCAGGGCCAGAATACTACTTGATCAGAATTCGGGAGGAATGGGAAAGTTGTAATTGGAGCTTTAGTATTTATTATGCTTAAGTTATGTAAGTTAATAGACCGAAGACTCTAAGTTAAGAGGCCAAAAACACTGTTCCATTAGCGACTTTCCAGAGGGCGCTGAACAGTACGTAACGCAGTTGCTCAAATTTTTTAGTTATTTATAAAAGGCTAAAGTTAATGGCATGTTATATTACGTAAGTACTGGAAATGGCTTTAGCTATAACATGTATTCAGGAAATTTGATCTATTTTTGACTTAAGTTTATATAAATCACCTAACACCCTGCATTCGATTTGAAGATCGACAAATGGTTCGTTTTCCGTTCTTAACACGATAACGCCAAACAAAATCGACGTTTTATAAAAGTGTTTACAATCAATGAAGGGGAGAGCAGGGTTAAACCGTACAGCGGGGCTAAACCGCACACCCAATTTCCGGGTTTAGATTTGAAGCTAGAGAAGTCCGATAGGAGTCGCTGCCTAGCGACAGATAAAACAAGCCAGCTGGAGTCAGTTCGTTCCGCTGAGCTTACGAGTGTCGGAGTTACACTGAAAAAATTTGTTTTTGTGTGTTCTCTTATAATTTTGGGGCAACACCAAATAAGAGGTGAGTGGAGAACCTTTATTTATAAACTAGTAACTATCAGACCATAAGAAACTACTGTTCTAAAGCTATCTTTTGATCACTAGTGATGATTAATTAGGTGACGGGTTTCGAGGTTATGTTACCAAATTGCCCCGTGGTACGGGATGGGGCTAAACCGTACCCTTCTGGACGGTTTAGCCCCTAATGTTTTGTTATGGCATCATTAATAGGCTGGAATTTATGAAGGAAATATCACAAATATTATAATTTGATAGGCCTACTTTTCCCCCATTCAACCAAGCTTTTTTATAGAGTACAAATATTTATTGAAATACATATTACCGTACAAATATTAGTTGAAATACCTTATTTATTTGTATTAAAAAAACATGATTTGGCAGCAATAACAATAAGATTTTTTTCAGATGGCCCGTAAATATCAAAGAACAACCAAAAGAGCCACATGGACCGAAGAAGGAATGAAGTCGGCTATTGATGATGTCATAAAAAACGTTAACAAATTAAGAGAGGCATCCAGGGCTTACAACGTACCAGTAATGACATTGAGTGATAAACTCAAGACTCGCAACTCAAAAAAGTTAGTTTTAGGGCATTTTCCTGTATTAATACAAGTGCAGGAAAATGAAATTACTGAACATGTTTTACTTCTAGCTACAGTGTTTTATGGACTTTCCTCTGTTGAGCTCCGCCGCTTAGTTTTTGAATATGCTGAGAAAAATGGCATTCCACACCCATTTAACAAGGCAGCTAAATTAGCAGGGCAAGATTGGCTTCATGATTTTCGAAGCGGAACACTAGAATCAGCGTTCTAAAACCGGAAGCAACAAGTATGAGACGAATTACTGCGTTCAATAAACAAGAAGTGGATATTTTTTTTCTCTAACCTTACATCTGAAATTGACAAACACAAGTTTGAGGGATCAAAAATATTTAATTTTAATGAAACAGGGATCTCTACGGTTCAAAAACGGGAAAAATTTTAGGCTCGAAAGGAACTAAGCAAGTGGGTGCTGCTACAAGCTGTGAACGGGTGAAAAATATCACCGTGGGCTGTGCAATGAGCGCTGCAGGTGAATACATTCCAACAATGTTTATCTTCCCTCGGCAGAGAATGTGCCCTAATTTGGTAAAAGGCGGACCACCAAATGCAATTTACCATTGCAGTCACAACGGGTGGATCACTGAAGATTTGTTTGTTTCCTGGTTGCACCATTTTATTTCCCATGCTAAGCCAACTAAAGAGCAGCCCGTGGCTCTCGTAATGGACAACCACAAAACCCACACTACCTCAGCAGCGTACAATGTTTGCAGGGAGAATGGAATAATTGTGGTGACACTTCCACCCCACTTGTCACATCGCATTAGCCATTAGACATCTTTTTGTTTAGCAGCCTAAAAGCAACATTCATCAAGGATTGTGACAATTTTCTTAGGTCACATCATCATCAGAAGATAACACCTTATGACATTGCTTCTATTTTTAACAAAGCCAATGCCAAGGTTGCTAATATAGCAAAATGTGTAAGTGGTTTCGCATCGGCTGGGATATTCCCTCTTGACCCGGAAAAATTCACAGAAGAGGATTTTGCAGTGCGGTCAGAGGTTGAACAGAGACTACCTGCAATAGAAGACAGTGATATTGCTGATGGTGTAGGTTCGAGAGATAAGTCTACTTCGGTCTCCAGAGACGTGAACAGCCCAACTACAGCCCATTTGGATTTATAAATGAATGAAGCCCCAACTCCTAATCATCAATCAGACTTGGGATCTACGCAGAATTTACCAATCACGCCTTGTATGGACGAAAGGCCTCGAGCTAAGCTATCAAAAACAGTGAAGGTAGGGCTAACTTCAAGACAACAACATTCAGTTATTTTTACTAAGTCACCAAATAAAACAAAATTGGAAGAGTCGACTACTGTAAAAGAATTGAAGCACAAAATTCAACAACTGCAGGCCAAGATGAAAGTTACAAAAGAAGAGCAAAAAATTCAAACATAGATAACAAGATAGGCCTACTCAAAATTAAAATTACCAAGAAAACCAAGAAAAACCATGTCCAAGGTTAGATGCTCTAGGAATACGACCAAAAAAGTCCAAAATATTTATTCGAAATCCAAAAGCCGAAGAAATATTATGTTTGATGATTCGTCATCAGATGATGACCTTGCTGACATAAGAAAAATTTGTCAATATGATTCTTTAGATGATATGGACCCAAAGAAGTCATTTCAATAAGAAGGATTGCTAAGAGAAGCCTCGGGCTCAAACGACGTATGCCTCCTGTGCGGTGAGTTTGGCAAGGACAAAGAACTCTGGTTTAGGTGCTGCACGTGTTCAGGGTGGGTCCACTCTGCTTGCAGTGCTGCCGAGTCTGCAGATAACTTTATTTGTGAGTTTTGTTTTGATGTAAAACTAAGCATTTTTGTGTTATAAAATTTTATCACTTTTTGATAAATTTTTACCTAACACTTTTATACTATTATCAGTTGAACTAAATACTTGACGCCATATAGTGTATTAACTGAGCGTCTTAGGTAATAAATAGTAAAAGGTGCTGTAGTCAGTAATTCACTTAATTACTATTATTTACTTCCCTAAGCATGTTTTTTTTTAACTGTACGGTATAGCCCCTCCTACTGTACGAAATAGCCCCGACCCCCGGGGTTGATTCGTACAGGGACACGTATTTAAAAATTTAATTTAACAATATAAACAGTGAAATAATTCAAATTTCTTCGTGTCCAAATGAAAGCCAATGATCCAAATTACATGTTGCCTATTTTCTAATAATTTTATACCCAATATTAGCTGAGAAATAACAATTCTCGCTTAAGTGTACGGTATAGCCCCGCTCTCCCCTACGTAGATAAAAGAAAGCTTTGATTTGAAATGCAATGCAAATGAACAACTTTTCTCAGTTTCGAGCATTACCTCATCAAACACAATTTTGAAGCAGGAATGAAAACCCCGGGAATAATATAAAGAATCAACGGGAGAAATAACGTGCATCACATAATGAGATGGTACTCACCTACGAGTATTTGCATATTATAGAAGATGATATATGAGGACATAATTAGACGAGGCGACCAAAGGTTCTCCCGAGGTTTTCTTTCAGTTTTCCTCGGTCCGTTAGCCCCAACAACCTTGCATATATTCCTTCCCTGGAACCATTTTCTTAGCAAGCGGGTATCAAAATATTTTTAATCAGCATTTTTAATGCGGAGAATATTTGTGATCAATAATATATCGCTAATTTTCTCATTGAACCCTGTACAAAAAGAACACAAGTCGAAATTTTACACTCCAAAAAAATATTTTGGAAACTTTTTCTCCCAATCAAAGTCCAAATATTTTCCTGAAAGTCATACGAGGTAAAAATAGTGCGCATTCAATTAGCTGTTAATCATTATAAAATACCGCATTTATTCATAAAAATTTTCATGTGTTTATCAGTAATTGACAACATAATGGACGTTGGTATGATGGCCCTTCCGTGGGGCTATTTTTTGGACAATTTTCCGCGATTTTGGACCCCTTCCACCCTTTGTCTCTTTCCATTCACCCAGCTGTTCATTCCTTGTACTCTTTTTACTAGATATTTTACCTGTATGCGCTATCTATTTGCAAGTGCTTCTTAATGGCCTCTATTGACTTAAGGTCTTAACATTAGTACTATATTAATAATTTGTTTATAGTTCAGAAAATTTCACTCAGCGAGTATCAAATTCAAATTGCATGAATATTACTGAACCACCCCTCTACAATACACTTTGCAATATTGTTACCGTTTTAACAGAATTATCAAATTCTGGAGCTTAAAACACGCATCTATTACATATTACATTAGAAAGTTTGTTCTTTACACCCAATAAGAGCTGAAAAAAGCTATGGCCAAGTATTGAATGTATCATCTGTTTCCTAAAGCCTTTAAATAGGTTACGTATCAAAACTTATGCTCAAAACATTACAACCTCTATCTTTAAGGTTTAAGTTGGCAAAAGGTATCACGAAGGCATAAACTTCTTAGACTGAACATGCCGGTGCTCAAAGTTATCGCCACAAGATTATTAACATATTTGCAAGATCCATCATATTTGAGTGGAAACTGGAAAACGCGACGGCATTCAGGTGTGTAAGGTTTATGATTGATGACGATCGTTGATATGCGTTGGCCATGGTCATGTCTTAAAGCATTAAATGCAGTACGTCTGTTAATTAACCCCGGGGAGCCATCGCATAGAGATCCCTCAATTATTTCGGAGAAGGAAAGGTTTGCCTCGCTGCTAATAGGATTATAAGATTAGAGCGCATGTCACGCGTTTGCATTTCCATATTATCTTAGAAACAAGGTCAGAGACGTGTAGAAGGGAGCATTGAGGCATCTTTGTTGGAATTAATACTTAGGGTTAATGGCTACAAGTACGCAATAACAACTAGGAGTAGGTAACTGTTGGGATTACTTGCCAGGGAGGGTACAAAAGTATCGGCAATCGAGGAGGAGAATACATAAACCTCTCTCCCATAGCAGTTTAACAAACCAGTCCAATCCGATATCCCAAGCGCAAATCGCCGGCTCTTAGTTTTCGTGCCATGCTCCAAGCGAGGGTAATTAGAAGTGCTTTCTGACTATCAGTAATCTTATGGCAATTAAATATCCGGAAGTTTTCTATTTGGCCAGACAGAAAAGGGGCATTTCGCTATTGTAATACCCTGTTCAAGGATTTTCCAATATTAATCACTTGACTAGTCTATCAGATAATTTCGTTTAATATCGTTTGACATTTTCGGAGGAATATAAAGTGGACATTCATTTCTTAATCATGTTTTATCACTCTATGCAGATGAGAAGGTTCATTATTTGATTTTGCTCATTTTTGTTTATATGAACTGCATTAATTACCCAATTGGTGTATATTTTTCCAATTTTGTTCCAAGGGACTTGGTCTCAAGAGCATTAAATATTGTCCCTATTTAAAATTAGAATTAAGTACTCATGGTTTTTTTCATATATTTTATAGAGAGCTGATAAAGTTAAAATAAACATTTTCTCGTATTACAAGCAACAGGGAAATTTTGTGCATCTTTCCTTTAATGCCTCATCAGAAGAAGCTAATGAAAACATTTTTCTCTCTTAAATGCTAGCAGTCCCAAAAAGACGAGCGCGATGCAAGAGTGACTTAATTTTGCCTATGAATGTGAAATCAGCCGTTGGGTCAGTTTGCGATTTGCGGAAAATGGAATCCGCATGCCACGTGCTAATTTGTATATACAAGGAAATCATCTATCATTCAGGAATTACTTTGATTGCTTCACCTGGGGCTTTAGATGTTCGTTTACTTCAGGATTATTGATCGAATCATCCAGAAAAGTACACCTTACGGGAGTTATTTTATAAATCAATTCATTTTTCCAAGAAGAAATATCTGATTCGACATTTAAAAATTTCTGTATTCAAGAGAAATAGTTATTGAGGCGATATGCGCGACCAAAGTTCCTTGTGTCATTTTCAAGGTGAATCCTTGTAGAGGATCTAGATGGACTTATAAGTCTGAGGGTTTCGATGTTCAAAAGCTTAGCAGGTAGCTCAACCCCACAAGAGACCCTTCTCTTTCATTTTCCTGTCTGGAGCAACATCATTTTCTCCGAACCCTCTCTTCTCTCCTGCAACCAGCTTAGAGCCTAAATCCTGCTCTCACTCGTGTAATGCCACTCAGATACCCTGTTCCGAGCCTCCAAACCCTCCATTGAGGACAACTCTCCCACCAAAAACAATATTTCCCCCACGCGTGAGGTGAAATTTTCTTCTCCACTTGTTAAATCTCTGTGTACGATAACATAACGCGATTCTTATACCCATTTTTACATTTAGAGCGATACTCAGACATATACAATATTTTTTCATTCAAATTAACGGCGTAAAAAAAGCTATGGTGAGATTCTCGGATTACTTTGGTACTCAATTGTAGATTTAATTCCATTTACCAGTATTTTCCGGCCTTAAAGACTGTGAAAATTGATGTCACTTTTTCTAAAACACGGGCATCATATTAAAACTTATTTCAATATTACAGACTGCCAAAGAAGGTATGTATTACAAGCAGTTCTAAATAATATATTTGTGTCTGAAAAACTAATTTTCTCTCATACCTTTTGATGATACACACCAGTAATGATTTTTATTAGTATTTTGCATTAGTTTGCCAATATAGCGTTACTATTTTCAGTCTATTTTTAACGCTTCATGGAACATAATTTGATGACATAGCGCCATTCTGTGGGACTTTCAGTAAGATTTATGCATATTATACCTACTGCTGATAATTCTCTTTGAAATGCTCATTTTTTTTGTTTGGGATGAATTTCACTGAGTTTTTGCCCACGCTAAATGAGAAATTCTTTAACTCTGTTTCACCCGGTTCCATCGTTTTGCCAAGTTACCCCAGCCAAACGGACATTTGCTCACAAACGAACAGGGACGCGAGCTATGACTCATAATGAATACATCGCAAAGTGTAAAAGCTTTCACAAAGACTCGATGGAAGTTGAATGAAGAAGCAGGGTGTTACGAGGAACCTCTTTTATATCCCCGAGACGCCAGAGGTGAATTTTTATCCTCACCACCAGCCGATTGTATTATTTCGCCCCATTCCAGGCCACTAGCCATGGTGGAGCTCAGTGAAAAAAATGCCTCACGAGGAGGTGGAAGCACACGTCCTAATTGGTTCAATTACTTAGATGGATTGCAATGTGACAGCGGGGGGAAGTAATTGCATGGGCGCAAAGTTTGAGGAGCCGTGCTCCCATGAGATGGTATGCTGTCCTACATACATATAAAGCAATTAATTTGCGATCATTGATACGGCACCCATGTTTTATTTATTGCAGCGTCGCAAACGCTACCAACTTAAAATGATTGGTGAAAAAACTGCTGCAGAGGGTAGAAATTTTAGCAAATGATGATTGCTTATTCAAAATAATTTTTTTAGGGATAACTATGGCCAAATTAACGTCTCTAACAGTTTTCACCAAATGATGGACCAGTTTACACTTCATGTGCGTGTCCACACCCTGCATTAAGTCGTGTTAAAACTCGGTAAAGGCCATATTTATGTCGGCCGCATGAATGACGGAAAATTACAGCGATATTAATGACGGAGTCATTAACGACACCGACGTTTATACAGCAAGTCTCTGTCGGGAGACCGTAATTTCAGCTTGGGAACGTGTTTCGGGGTTTTTTGATTGATGTTCCCTCCGAAATTATCCCCGAAAGTGGAAAAAAGCAAGAATTGTGTGTGTTGGTGCTCGCTGGATATTACATAAAGATATTACCCCCAGGAAACCATCATTAAAGCATATGATAATATAGCCGCAGTGTGCATGGTGAATAAATGCAAGCAATTATTCTAAAATTAAATTGAGCTTCACTAACGTGTCTCAAAAAAGTTGAAATATGACATGAAAAGGATACTGTATAGTCATACGTCATTCTTTTTTAGACCTAATGTAGCTCGGGGAGAACAATACAATATAAATGAGTGCGAAATCATAAATTAAATAAAGCTGACACTGGGTGGATTTGAGCATAATACGGCAGGCTACACTCCGGTTGACCGTGAAAAATGTGACGAAGTGTCAAATTTCAAAATAATTGTCTACTTTTTTATGATTGCTATTTCACTCATTGGAGTAATAGATAGAATAAAAACATTTCTGACTAGTATTTATTAATATATTAGCCAGAATTATCCCTTCAGTTTAGCCAACATTTGAAAAAAATATAGTTTTGATTAAACGCGGCTGTGGTGATATACTTAGCAGTAAGCCTCAAAAGCATAGTTTTGAAAATGTCCAATTTTGAGTTACGCTATATAGTAAACGATATATATATATATATATATATAGTAGTATATGAGTTACGCTATATACTAAAACACCTTCGGAAAAATGACTGATTCTGCAGATGACAATTGACGCTGCAGAACGTATCGATTTTTCTATAAAATTTTGAAGCAGCATGGCTGTTCATTTTCATAGATATAACAAAATTAAAACTAATATTGGTTTCTCCTGGGCCTAATACTAAAATGCCTGAAAAATAGTGCACGTTGAAAATTTCAGCACTTTTGTGTTCAAGTCTAGGTACACCATTTAAATGGAAAAGTGTGTTGGTCGTGATATCTGGCGAAACTGCCGTCTGTTTAAACAAAATACGCAGAAGCGTTTCAGTAGGCTGTAGGATTTTAATCTGTGACCAAACAGACACTCTTGAGTGTAAGTATTACTTCTTCTGAGTTTGTTTATTTCTTTTTAACATGAAAATAAGACGTTTTATCCATAAATATCAGTTTCCCTTGCCTTCAGTACAGAATTTACAAGATTACAACATTTTACTATATAGGTAGACTTAATCGCTAGGAATGCTTGCTTCATAATAAGTACTATTTAACGGTATCATTAGATTAAGGATTTCACGGTGGTTTGTCATATTTAAAAAAAAGTACACATTGATACGATCCTATGGTCGACCGATAAACACTTGAAGGGATTTAACTATGTCGATTTGACTACTTGTAGCTTCAATATCATATCCACTGGAGGGAAAATGGCCTCCATTTTAGGATTTGTTTATGAAGGGTACCATATAAGATCTTGATAGTGAAATTCTTCATGAGAATAGAATCCAGCCTTAACCCAACAAAGCAAGGGAAACAAACTCAATTCGGCCAAAACATTTTTGCTGACGAACCTAAAGCGCTCATTTGTCCTTTCTGCGTTCCAATTCGTTACTGCTGAAATTGTAATGTTTTAGAGGACTGGATTTTATTATAATTTTCTTTTAGTGTCCATTTTCCCTGTTATGTTCCCTGTCAACTATAGTGAGGAAATATGTTCTGAATTTTTTAACGTAACAAGTAATAACCAAATTTTTTAATTCAAATAATTATGAAAATTGAAAAGAAGCTCTTCAAATAAAGTTGGTAACAAAACTTTTCAACGTTTGAGGCAATCTGGGCTATCATAGTTCATGATATTACTTTCGAATTTTTAAGGATCTTACATTGAAGTTATATAACATTAAATCTTACGTTAAACAAGCGACCAGTGATCACCTAATTAGAAGCCACACTTTATCATCGCTTTCAACATGCTTACCATGGGTCTTCGATTTCCACGTCCCTCTGCAAACATTCATATTTACTTTTCTGACTATTACAACATGGTAGTATTAGTGCATTAGATTTTGCATCAAGTAGATGAATGTGTGAAGTCACTGATGCTAGCCCCCTGTGTTCATCATTCATCCCTGTGCTGCTTTTTATCACTGTAGTCTTTAGGTTTTTATTTTAAAATGGCAGTTTAAAGAGACTTCAAATTAAGCATTACATTGAGTAGGGAAATGGTCCAGAAGTATTCCTCTGCATTCGTCTTTGACACAATTGTAGATGGTGGTAAATCGTATTTTTTCTTTCTCCTTTTCAAAATAATTTATCGCATTTCAAGGAGAGTTTCGTTTAGGGCCGTGCATTTGGAAATAAATAGGATTTTGTCTCAGAAATGGAGCTACATGAATGTATATTTTCATGGAATTGCCACATTGTTTATATCAGAGCTTCCTCCATCATTTCTTTCGCGTAAGTAAAATATTGTCGAACAAAATGAGTCAGTCGCTAGAAAAACTCTGCAAATTAGAAGGAAGTCCAGTTCTACATAGCCCGATATCACACGCTCATGAAGCAATTATTGAAAGACACCTACGTCGTGAAATAGTTTAAATTCATTTAGTTGTCGGATACACTTTGAGAGTACATGCAAGATAGAATTACAGATTACTTGCGTGTACAAAACACCTTCCCTCACCAACCTACTCAGCGAACCTTGATTCTGTAAATTGCATCAATTTACTGTCGTCTTCCTAAAAAGCCAACTAGCCGTAAGAGAGCCTCTGCAAATAAGCGAGTGAGAAAGGAATTGCATTACCCAGTAAGCATCCAGCTCACGCAGCTTGGATAAATTCTCCGGATGGACGCAACGAATATGGCAGGGAAAAAACACGTCCCGTGAGAAGACGGCCTTAGAATGTAATTCTAGCTTTTGACTATTTTTTCATCCCGGAAAAACTGCTCTAATAAGAGAAAGAGATGAAGGAAGAATATCAAACTTACGGGCGAACGAGTAATTTTTCTCCGCGCACTCATGACCACAAAACAAAGGAACATATATATGTCAGACCAAATCTCCATAAAAATTTTCTTTATCCTTTCCCTTCTCTCCCTTTCCTCCCTCTTTGAAGTGGACCTGCTTTCCTGTCGTTAAATCGTTATGTTTACTCGCTCTGTATACACGCTCGCTTGATGAGAAGTAAAACCATCTCATGAACCAATCGCAACACGACATGGAAGAACGTCAACTTTCGTCGTATCCCTTCAATACATGGGCATTTCTAATCAATTTAGCGGGCTGAAATTTTCAGGAAATATTTCAAATCACCCTGTGAACCAGGAAAAATAGAAAATTCAGAAAAGTCTCCATCTTTCGGGGATTGACTAAGTTTCATATTTCAGTGGGATTAAAAGGGAGAAGCGAAAAATTTCCTTACTGCTCCATTTTCATTCGCTCATTAAAATATGAAAATAAATAAGATCTGGTGTTGTTCCGAAGTACATTATGAATACATTTTTTTCCGTAAAAACTTAGAATTATTCCTGCCTGAAAAAATACAACAAAACGACGAGACTTTGAATTAAATATGCCTGAAAAATTATAATTTTATTTTCTTGCGCCCAATTTTCACTCCGTGTTCTCTGAATGCGAAATATTTGTAAAAGGGTAAACTTTTATCACGTTCCCCCGGTCCTCCATGAGTAAAACTATAAAAACGACCAATATTGGTTTTTTTATAATTAGATTTTTTCAGAAACTTAAATTAAGTGTACCTGAAACCGTTATTCGTAGTCTTGTGGTGAGCATATTCTTGACGATGATTGTCTCAAGCGCAGCCGTGAGCTCAATTTTGCCCTTCGTTCCATACTCTTCACATAAAGCGATCTCAAGATTTTTCAATAGATATTTCAAACATTTCTGTTATAGGGTCTCAACTCAAATTTTTAGAGCAGTCAATGAAATTACTTACATTTATTTGTTTGAGAAACAGATATTAAAACATTTTTAGGAGCTTAGGGAACATCATTTCATAGTCTATCTATAGCCATAATATTTCATTTTCACCATAAACTCTGATATAGGGAATAAAAATTAAAAATTCGTAATACGATAAAATACTACGATAAATTATCAAATTTATTGTGCGTTTGCTTATTTATTGCCATTATCGCACTTAATCCACAAGCGAAATAAAAGGAGAGCGAATGGCTGGATTTACTGCTCAAAGAAACTGGTTTGCAGCGAGCGCTTCCTATAAAAGAAGTCCCGCTTCCATCGTCCGTCCACGAACCGGCCCACCCATTCATTCGTCCCCAGTAATTCCACAATAGACGCTCTTGTGCGAATTAGCAGCATAACATGGACATTTACTTGCCCAATGTCAGATCTAAGGCTTTCACACTGAATGCTTAGAAATGTAGAGCTCTCGGGTTTTGCAACCGAATTCCTCCTCATTCACGTAGAGGACGATGGCAATCGAAGCGTCGGTGCCTCCAACCAACATTAAGTGCTTGGAAAATCGAGCATTCTACATTCACGGGTACATACGCTTTATAATAAGATTGCTGGAGCAGTAATCGTGGGTCATTGAGTGAACATTTGGACAGCTTTTCGGGTAAGTCGAAAAAATGTTCTTGGACCGCACTTTTCTCAAGAAAATGTGTTTGAACGGAGTAAAAAACCATCAATGTAGTAATACAGATGATGCAAACTAGATTATTAAATGTTTATCTAGATTAATGCGGTGTTATAACTATGGCATTAAATGCGAAATCAAGTGAAATTACCATAATAAAATAAGTTCTTTACTCGACATGATATCTTGATATTTGATAGCAACCATTATGATATTATGGACCTTATTACTTCTCTTTTATGGGAAAATCTGAACAGTTAGAATGGAATTTTTTAAAAATATGCGTCAAAAGTTACTGAAGAGTGTGCTAAAATACCATTAAATTGCTAATAAATCAAAACAGTAACTCGCATATTTTCACTTCTGCCAGAATATATCCCTAATACGTACACGTGTAATGCTTTGCGCTATTCTATTAGTAAAAAATCGCTCCAACTGTCTCAAGCGTGCAATCAACTATATATCATACAGATTGTATGTAAACAAATCCCTGGGTTTGAAAAGGGGGCTACATCGTAGCTTAGCAGAGGAACGATGAGAGTCATCCGGGGAGTATGAAAGGGCGTGGAAGATAACCGGACGGCAAAAAATTCCCGAAAGATGAGAAAGGATCGATAAAATAAGAAAATTAAGCAAACTGAAGAAAGGAAAGGGAATAGGTAGGCCGGAGTTTGAAGGAGAGTACCTACTCGGATTTTCGCGAGCTCGGAACATATGACCTAGGGATATCACTATGCGTGTTTTTTTCTCTTGCCTTTTTTTTGTTGGCCCCACTGTATGTTAGCCGGTTCCCACTCTACCCTCCTCCCTCGCAACCAAACTTGAATGCCCGATATATCCTTCCACACCCTGATGCAGGAGAGAAGGGAAGTAAAGGAGACGTTCTTTCAAATGAGGATGCGGTGCCCTTTGCGCGGGCGGGCGGCAGATTGAGGGCAATGATCGGCCGTGGGGTTCAGTCAGGGGCGTGTAACTGGGGAGAAGAGGGGGAGGGCATGGAAGAGGTCGAAGGGCATGGAAGGGAAGCGAGGGAAGGAAGGAGCGACCCTTAAAGGCTCCGGCAGAATACTCTCGCGAGCACTTCCCGGATCGTCGAAAGAAGCAGGGTGGGAGAGAGAGGAGGGTTTTTGGGGGAAGAAAGGAAAAACTAAAGGAAGGGAAAGGAATTGTTTTGCGGGAGGCGAGGACGCTAAGTGGGCGTGGGAGGCAAATAGTGTGGTGGGAAGGATTGAGGGAGTGAAGGGGGTGGAGAGGGCTCGGGGAGCGTCAGAGTAGAGACAAAAGGTGGCAGGTAGTACCTTTGGCGCCCAAGTAAGATTTGCTGAAGAACTATTGAGGGATTTGCTACACTTCGCAGTTTGCAATCGAGGTAGCTGTCACCATGAGTGATCACTTAGCAAGATTGGATTGGATTGGATATTAGGGGTGACGACCGACAGCTAACGTCATTTGCGTTATAGGGGATAGGTAAGGGAGGAAGGGTGGATAGAAACCCGGCGTCGGCATTAGCCTGCTCTTAACGAAAGGCGCCAAGGGGACCATGGCTTAACGTCTCATCCACTGACAAATGGAGTACTTCACTTGAAGTGCCCTCCAAAAGACACTCAATTAGGGATCGGGTTTCCTCTGGAAAACATCTTCCTCAGCAGAGATTTGAACCCTGGCCGTCTGTATGGTTATCCAGTACTCTAGCCACCACACCAATTCGATACCCTACTTCAAGATTGACAGCCAGAAAGAATGTCGTAGAAAAGAGACGGATTTATAGTTTTTGTAACGGAAAACACGATCAACTAGTATATACAATGAAATTCGTACATGTTTTTGAACAAAATTAGAGAATTACAACACCCGTAAATTAAACCAAAGTGCAAATGTACTGGCCTGTCTTTTGAATTTTAGACATACCGCATGCCTATATAATCCTTACGCTAAAATCTTTTGAGAGTAGAAAATTTTCCCCTGATTTCATAAGTGCAAACTAACTTCAGTATTAAATGAACTAAAAAAACGTGAAGCGCACTTAAATGTCCCTCAGAACTTATTCAAATTATTGCAGCTTCTCCGTGAGGAGTAGTGCTTAAAACTTTAAACCGTCGGGAAAAAAATGTCTTTTCATCAAATTCTAATTTTAAGGGACTAAATTCATCCTCTTTGTAATCTGGAAAAATAATGGAATAGCATCTACTTTAATAAACCGGTTCGTCGATTCTCGGTGATAAATACTTAGTCCAATAAATCAAAAGTTGGCCTAACATGCAGTATTTCGACAATGAAATACGATAATCCATTATTTCCGCATGCTATTGTTATCACAGCAAACCAAGAATTGCTATTTGAAACTAAGCAGAAGTAAAATACTGTGAACTCTTGACATATTTTAAAATTCTCACGTTTAGAAGATTTTTGCGTCATTTTTGCTGATATATTTTGAGTTCCCTGGCTCAGTTTAGCCGAGCCACTAGCAGAACCATTTAGGAATAACCTTTGGTGACAGCATTCGGCTGTACTCAGTAATAAATACAGACCTTTTGCATCGAGGCGTGTAAGACCTTTTATGATTGCCCCCAACGCTCCATGAATCCACGTTTCTCCAGGATTACTGCTTCTGCTTTCGTAAATGGCTATTTTATGATGCTCCAATCTAAAAAAGAATACATGAGAAGGTTTTCTTACCGTAAAAATAAAAGTATATAGGCTCATCATATTATTAATAATTAATAATTATTGCCAAGGACTATTTTACCTGTAAAACTATACAAAATTTTCCGCATCATTACTCCGGTACATGTCGTTGTAATGACAACATTACGTTCAACTTTACTTAAATTCTTCACAACTTCGTTCAAACATTTAATGGGCAAAATACAAATAAATTTAGGTAGGTGATTGAAAGCCTTTTATGATTTAACAAAAGTTAGCATTCACATCACAAAAGAAGGTATAAATTTTTCTTACGATAACCGGATTATTTAGAGTTTAAGGAATCGCAATATTTCAATTCCATACTTAATTTGGACTCGGATGATGCAGTGAATGAGAGGAGATAAGGATTGCTGTGCGCTCTGAGAACAAAAAAGCATGTATGACACAATGCATGCATGTAACGAAATCAGAAGTAGTATAAAAGTGCTGGGCAGTGTGGACGTGTTTACAAAAATTATCCCGGTTCCTGTATGTGACACTAAACAGTTAAGCTCCTCTAACTGGGCTAACACCCGTTAGGTGATCATCATAATGGAAGATGGAGTGGCCACGTTGATCTCGGACGGTAACCAGGAAACCAATTCGTTCAAAATATTGCTTCTCCCTATTATTTTCTTACGTCTCGTCTATAGACCTCGTCTATAGACGGCCTGGACAAGTGGACACAATAGCGTATGAAAAGCGAGAGCGTCTACGTTTTGTTGAAAATTTAAAGCCAGTACCTCTTAAACATGTATTTGTTGCTTAGAGTTATGGGTTGTACTTAATTTCACTTGGTTTTTTCCTCTTGGAATACGGATAAACATTAATTTAAATAGGAAAAAATATGTGTGAAGAATCCACTTTCACTTTCAATATTAAATTCATATCAAGTTCCATTCCAAGATTCCAAGCGAGTTATCGATTTAAATGTCGCAATATTACAAAAATTTTTTGCGTCAATCCTTAAGAGCCAAAGGTAGATGGGCGGGGGTGGGGGTTTGAAATGCCAGTCCGACAACACCCACGTCACAACGTCCAGCTCTGGCCACCATAAACACCCGATTTACACTTTTCCTTCGAAAACGCACTCGGCAAAATTTGGCAAGGGCCCCAAAAGAAAGGAGCAAGAGAAAAGAAGTGTGGATTACATAGAAAAGATCTTCACAAGATGATGAGAGTTTTGGGAGAGCAAAGAAGATGATGGTTTGTGATATTCGAAACAAGGTCGAACAATATCGATTTTATTCTTCTTCCGATACAAGTATTCGCTACGTAAACAAGTCCACCACTAATGTGCTTCTTTTGGCATAGTCTATGCAAGAATAGCATCGGTTGTTGTTTTGGCGATGCGTTTCTATTTCCGCCGCACATCCGCAGATTTGATTGGCTGTGCAATGACTGCAGATGCTCATTAAGCACGACAGTGTCAATCATATGGTGGAAATGAATGCATAGAACCATATCGATAGAGCAACTAACATATTGAATCTTACGACTCAGCATTCGCCCGACACGCCAGACGTCGGTCGACGAGAAAGGAAAAGAGAAGAATAAGATTGAAAGGACCAAGAGGGTGGGGAAGAAAGGAAACGAGGAGAGGAAGAAGGATTGGAGGTAAACATAAGGATGAGAGGATATGAGGGGCGGAAGTGGGGGAGGGAGGGGAATAGGAAGAGGAGATCGTGAGGGGGTGGATGGGAAGGGAGTGGGGTGTGGGGAAGATGGAGGGAATAAGTTGGCGTGGAGGAGGGAGGGAGGGAAGAGAGAGTGAGGAGAGTGGATTGCGGGGAGAAGAGCAGACTGAGGATGGAAAGAGGAGACAGGGTTTGGAGTTGGCTAATGATTCACGTCTCGGAGGGAATCTGGCGAAAATAAATAGAAGAAATAAAAGGAGTTGGATGCGGGAGGGAGAAGCGTGGGGGAGGAGGGGAGCAGTGGTTGCGGGGATCGAGTGAGGGAGGGAGTGGTGGGAGGTTGAAGAAGGTTTCCTTGAGTGGTGGATGGAATAGGGGGTGTGGCAGGGGTTGGTGGGGAGTCGCGAGGAGGGGGAGGGAGAGTTGGGCGGGGGATGAAAAAATTTCTCGCCGTCTCGAGCAGATGGAAATGCAGAGATTCACTGCGATCACCGCCGCTCCTTCAACCCCCACCCCCTCAAACCCACCCTCCACCCTCCCTCAACGCTCAACCCCTTCACCCCAAAACACCGCCCTCCCGGCCTCCCCCTCCCTCCCATCTTGGCGCAACGCAAGTAGGGGCTCGTTTGTTTTTTCCATCCTCTCTCGTTTGTTTTCCGCTTCCCTCCATTCCCTCTGCAGAGCGCAATCCTCCACGCCCACCTTCCTGCTCCTTCCTCATCCATTCCCTGCCCTCTTCCACCTTCCCGCACCCTCCCTCCTACCCTCGAATACGCACCCACCCACACGCCCTCTTTGCCGCCGTCTCATTCTTTCTCCCACGCTCCTTCCAACGGTCAAAAACATCCGAAAGGAAGTGGGTGGAGGGGGGGGCCCCTGGGTGGGGGGGATTTGAGGGAAGGAGGAACGGCGGAAGGGCGGACATACATAAGAGAGAGAGGCGGAGTGGCAAGGCAGAGAGGGAAACGAATGTTTTGTCAGTCGCCGCGTTCCTTTCTCGTATTCCCCGCCTCTGTAGCCCGAGAAAGACATAACTACTGCGTAATTTCTTCGGGTATCCTTAGATATTGATTTCCCATCCCCGACAGATGATTGATTAGTTCTCTTCCCTACATTTCTACTAGGTTCGTTTAGTATTTAGGGATATCCCTCAGAAAAAATTCAAGTGTCACCCTTTATTACATCCTACAAAGTTAAGCTTCCGTATTACCAAAGCAAAGCTTGCACGAGGTGAAGAAATGAAGCCAAAACAAGCTCCCATACGCATATAATCAAGTAAATAATTTGAGGAAGATTTTTAAAAATGAGAACACTATTTAAACTTGTTATTGTGTCCACTGTTAATTTATGTAAAATATTTTCTGCGGTGTATGTCTCTAAAGTAATTCAGAGCTTAATTGCTAATACATTGAGCATTGCTCACTTTAAATTTACTCTGATATTTATTTGTGATAGTTTAGCTTTAATTATTTGGATAGAAAAAAATATCATTTAAAATTAAGGTTATAGAATAAATTTTAAGTCATTCGGCTATTTATTTACTGTTTTAGACTTACAGAGCATGCATTTTTCTCCTAAGTGTTTCACATCATTGGCATTTAAAGAAAAAATACATCCGCTCTTTCATGTGAAAAGCAAAATGTTATTTTTGCCGTCTATTTTTCTCGCAATTTGGACTTAAAATTACATGGTGCTCAACGGAATAACTGAAGAAATCAAGAGAAAAAAGAATTTTTGTAATATAAAATAGTTGCAATTTCCATGGAAAACTGCTCATAAGAAGTGAAAACTTCGGAAACATCGATTCAAATATGATATAGATGTATCTTACCGCGTTTTTTTATTTTTTATCTTATTGCTACGATAACTGGTGTCAAAATGTGGTTATTCAGTAGAAATGGCCTTATATAAAGCTTCTGCAGGTGTAAACAAGCTTTCTTTGAAAATATATTCGTATTATAATTTTCATATTGTGTACTATGCATCTGATTCTCAACAGCTGACGTATGCCATCAGTGAAACAAGACTCTGTTAAACTCATAAATGAAAAGGTTGGAATTAAGTATTCGTCTTGTATCCTAACCTCCTCCTCAACTAACTTCTTACCCCTTCCTGACGGTGTCGCTAGCTATACGTTAATATCAATGATGTAGCCCAACTTACCTCCTTCAAGAAGGGAACACCTTAATTATACAACACACATGCGAATAACACATTGAGCATATCGTACACATTAAAATGACACACTTAACATATATCAGCTCAAAAATAGTACATTTATTGTAAAATCGTGCTTCTTCAAATCAAAAAAAGCAATTGATCAAGAGTTGAAATGATATTGGGCCCAATTTACAATGAATTTATGTATTTATTCTAATTAACAAGCAGGTTTTAGCCTTTGATTATTCAAAAGAGATCAATTAAATACTGTAGAACCTTTTTTGAGAGACACAGTGAACTTAGTGCAAGATTTTACTGAAATTGAACTTAAGAGCTTTCCTTGTGAGCTTAGACGGTTATTTGGGCGTGAGATTTATTTTATTTCAATTTATTTAGTATCACTACTCGAAGTTTCACGTATCCTTCCGGGTTTCCTGCCTCCGTGCGTGTGGACAAACTTTGTCCCTCCGCTATCGGTCAGCAATATTTCTTCCCTTTTCCCTCCTTTACCTGAAGTTCTGCTACAACCAAACTGTTGTCGCTATTTCCGTGGTCCTATAACTTTGTCTTGTATTTCTATGTGCCTCCGTGCGCCGTTTTTCCCGCTTTTCGCCTCTCTGTCGCCCGGCACGTCCGTTCCCTTTCCTGACCATTTTTGTTGACCCCGCGTTGTTCGATTGTATTGTTTGGCGTCCTTGGTTTCATATTGCTAACTGTTTTATTTTTTTAAAGCGTTCCTAGTTCCGTGGTGTAAATATTTATTTTTCTTGCGCGTCTGTAATTTCTTATCGTTGGTCAATGGTTTTGAATTTTAATTTAATATTATTTCTGATTTAACTGACTTCCCGGACCTCTAGATAGTCGTTTTGTTACAGTCTTCACTCACACGTTCGCCGTGGAACCGTCTTATGGAGTCTTCCAACTCTATAAATGATTGTAGATTTTGTGAAGAGTGCTTCTTTTTCCTTTACATCCTCAACGTTCTCGAGAATAAAATGCTTCAAAAAATAAATATCGGGGGGAAATGATCGGAAATTGTATCTGAGGAGTATTATCCTTATGAGAACCCAGCATAAAAAGGAACGAAATAGATGTAAAACGAGAAAACAAAGGGACATGGCAACATAGGGGTGACTCTCCGGCTTTAGAGAAATAGGTACTGAGTTTGGAGTCGACATGACTTGCTTGCATAGAACGGGTAGATTTAAAAATTGCAAGGGTAGTTGCAGTGGCTTTCAAGTTCAGAAAATTAAGAAGTCTTTGATTGCCACGTTAGAAAATGTAGAGGAATTGGAACACAGTTTGAAAGTGACTGAAAAGCGTGTTGCATTCAGGCTGAGAGTAGAGTTGATGAACACCGTATATCAGAAAATATACTCATTGTGTAATGGAATTGAAGAAAGTGAAATTTAGGATTATTTCAGTATGATTTTCTTGAGTACGGTACAAAATCCAACATCGCACCCGAGAAAATGAGAAAATTGCATTCCTTCAGTATTACCTCCGTCTAAATTTAAATATTAAATATAATTTATTTATCGTTTTGCAGGCTGCCATCTGGTTTCATTCACGAACATCCGTCAGTAGCCAACGATGCTAGTGAAATTTTAGTTAGTCCCAATCATTTGCAAATTTTACGGGTACCTCTTTGTATATAATTATCGACATCCGGAAAGCTCTGTTCTCATCGTCTTCTGCGAAGGGTTCTAATACTTATCACATGTTGTAAACGTGATCCTACTGCCTTTTCATTGACGAGAATTTTCTACTTTCTCTGCAATAAGCGTAGCTAAAATCTGATGTGGTGACGGTGAGCATTTTGTTCTACTTTCTGTCGCCGTAATGCTCGGTCTTTACGACATTTATTTCATGAGTATATATTGTCAATTCCTCCTTACTCTTTCATAAAACTGTATACAATGACAGTTAATATCATGAAACTTATGGTTAAAAAGGCGTAAGAATTATTTTTAATGGTATTTTTCAGACATCTGATAGAGGATGTTATCGTTCATAATAAACCAGAAAATTATCTGGAGTTGAGGAAATCTATTATATTTGGATGGGTTTTCAATATCCTTAATTTGAGGTACACGGTGACATATTTTCAGTTTTCAATCTATGAGATAGGCGTTCCTCTTGAGCAATTGTGCAACCACATGTGTCGTAGGAAAACTATTAATCAAATCTTCGCCTCCATGTATTGGTATAAATACTTGAAGTTATGAGGTGAAATACTTCAACGCATCCATGAAGCACGCATCAATGAATACTTACATCGATAGTTTGATTTCTTTCAGTCATACCAATTAAAACGGATAGGGCAATACAATTATACAATGTGTAGTGGAATTGGAGAAAGTTAAAAGCCCTATCGGTCATTTAATCGGGAATGGAGTCGGGGCTCTTGTGGAGTACCAACGGCATTATAGATGATATTTATTTTCCAAAATAAATTTTCGCTTGTTTTGTAGAGTTAAATAAATATTTCATCTTATGGATAAAAAAACTGTGTAAAAATATTGGTATTTGCTTATTTCAAAATTCGGTTGTTAACAAGAAACAAAACTCGCTTTTTAACATATAGTCCGAGTAATGCAAAGGACATGTGTTTGTATTCCACCCCCGATGTGGACTTTATTGTTTGAAGACCGCTGGTTAAACGGAAAAGCTGAAGCCGAGTCAACTAAAACAGAACCCCATCTAACTGCTTAAATCAATAATAGAATGCGTTCCATAACAATCCCACGGTGGTCACAAAACGTTACTCTTCAAATCAGGATTCAGATGCCTATTTCTCAACGTATTTAAAGCATTTAGGCCAAGTTTTATGATTTCTGGTAAAAATTTACCATAATATTACTTGGCCTTTCCATTAACTAAATTTCATCGGAGGATTTAGGTTTTGCATGTTTCATGAGACTGTCGGCTAGCTGGTATTAACGTCATCAATGAAAAAGTTTATTTCTTTTGCACCATCGCAGTAAATGTTTGTCAAAGAATATATGACCAAGCCTTAAGATCGGTTTATAATTTTAAATTGATGTTAAGTCAAAGATTGTGTAGTTTTATTTCGCAAACCTAATATAAAACAGGGGCTAATAAGAATTTTTAAAATGTCATATCAGCCTTCCAGTAAGTTAACGTTATTGAAATTGAGAGGGGAAATATGAGGTTTATTTGCCAAGAAAACCTTTTATGAGAAGGTATAACTTGGGACTTAATTTTCTGTGCTTGTTCATCTTATTTGCCAAGAAAACATTCGAAATTTGTTTTATAGATCCCTTTTGGCTGTCGGGAAAAATGTAAAAATTCCTACTTAAAGCCGATATAGAGAATTTCACCGGTATCCGTAGCGTTCATTGTAACTCTGACGATATGATAGGACTAACATTGGACCAAATTTTTAATTCATCTACAATGTTATGTATTTCCATTTAAATCTCATGAGAGAACCGTTCCCAACTACCTGAATGAGTGGATATTATACCATCCTAAAAGCTCAATATTTAGTAACCTAAGCGATGTGACTGAACTCATGAGTACTGTATTTTATTTCCTTTAACATAATTGTACATAGATTATAATGAGATTATCATCTGTTGAGAGATTTAATATGATGTGATAACGCAATAACCCTTTCTTTATATGACGCAAAAAGACGACCCACTATTACAGCATTCTGTTCGACTTGACATACCTACTATCACAGTACATGTAATGGTTCTCAATTACAATTATATTCACTAGCCCTATATTCGTTGCAATTATTGAAACGAATGGATCACGGATTTTCAGCATCAAATACGAGAGATAAACAAGAAAAACATTACGAATTAATTATATTATTGCAAATTTAGGCGCTAAAAACGGTCATAATCAAATTTCCAATCATTGAATTTAACAAATTATGTGGTAAGAAGTCACTCGCACGGGTGCATATACACCAGGGTTGGAATTCACCATGAAAAAATCATTTGATTTGACATGGATTCGAACCCGGATCTCCCAATTTCCGGTCAACTGGCTAACACACCTGACCGGCAATTCGGAGATCCGGAATGGAATAAGTCAAATGTTTTGTTCATGGCGAATTTCAACCCTGGTAGTTCATAATCCATAATTTCATTTTTGTCATGTTTGTGTTGTATGGTAATAGTTCGTAATTGAATTTTTCTAGTTGAACCGCAAGTCACCTCGAGAGACATTTATTCAGGTGTATGAATATCGGACATTTGTTTCATTTCTACTTCAACAAATTAATATGAATTACTTTTTTGCATCTTTAGAGCAATTTTCGGGTATATCTGCAGGTGCTAAGGGGATCCTAACCTTTCTGGGCAACTTCATGTATTTAGATCATTATGCATAGTGTCTTTATAGACAGATAGTTTGATAGATCTCTAGAAAAAGTTTAATCTGTGGCGAAGATTTTCGGTTCTGCACACTTCGTTTGTCACTCGAGGCATCGAAGTTGACTTTTCTTCTCTGTTTAACTCCTCCGCAATGTTATCTCTCTGTAAAGACCTTTTAACTTCATTTTCTCTGGACTGGAATTTCTTTCTCAGGGTGAGTTTTTTTCGGATCCGTGTTATCCTCAGAGGTTGACCCCACCCTTGTCTCTGTTTGGCCTATTCTCCCAGCTCTTTGAACCCCATCGGCTTTTATAACCCATTCGAGCTAAATTCTTTAGCACCAACAAACTTTCTTTGATGCATTCCCTTCTTTTTCAATCATTCCTTCAAACCCGCATCTACAGTGTCTCGAATCTAAAGCCTTCCTCACCTTCCTTTCTCCCATCCTAGAGTCCTTAGACGTAGCAACACACTCCAAGCCAAAACTTCCAACACCTCTTCTTCAATCACTTTCCACTACTTCTCGGTGTAACTGTGACACGCTCTCACCTCTTGGTGAATGCAATCTTTAACAAAAGATTTATACTTCCATTCTCTTTTGGCCATTTCAGTAGTCGACAGTATATTCGTGAGAGAGGCAGAACATTTTTATTCGGGCATAGTAATCACCTCAAGATCCATATTTTTGAAATATGAAATTTATTCCATAGATGAAAGAATGTCTGTTTGAAATGACTCATGCTATTACTTAATGTAGTTAAAAAAGTAACTAAGTCATTGTCGAAAAACAGTCTTGAGCATATAGTCATTGAAACCATTGATTAGCTAATGGAATTACCAATGGGGTAGTATACCTGCTTTAAAAATACTACTAAATAAAAATTTAAATATATACTACTAGAAGTATAAATAGAAGTACCTAATAGAAATTCAGACAGTAAGTACTAAGGTATTTGAGAAAACATCAATGGAGTAATATTTAAAAAATTCATAAATCCGTATTTACATATCGGCTTCACATGCTAAGAGAGCACTGTAACGGACCATCATTTCCCCTTAGAGGCATTGTAAATAAATAGGAGGTAACAAATATTATTGTGGAGGAGGAAATTTATATTGGTCTTAATCTTGAGAATAAATTATTTCTTTGTAAAGTCAGAGTGTGAATTGCAGCGTTATGTATCCGATTTCAAGGAATAGTACTTTTAAAATATGTACCTACATAAATTTTACTCTCGTGTTGAAATTTCGCAACATTTCACTAAATAGTTAAATATTCGAAAGGTAATAAGCATTTATGCGTTATCTGTGTTTGGGAGAAAATACAACCGCGTCGCACGTCGTAAATTTAGGATTCTGATCAAGATGAAGGTTCCGATGCCCCTCCGCACATCATTGGATGGGCGTAATGCGAGTTTTTTAACGGTCGTTCCGCACGCCTGAATACCTATCGGGGAGAAAACGATTTGAAAGGGGAATATATACTTACAAGCGTAGTCGAGGTGATCGAACGGATAATAAAAATCTTGGTCTCAAACTACTTCGTACCGCACCCTCATCTCTGCTCCCTCTTCCAACTCCTCCTCCCTCCCGCACTTGCTCCCGCATACTCGACCGGGGGAACGAAAGGAAAAGAGAAAGGAAGAAGGCAATGGGAAGAGGTGGGAAAGGAGAAGGGCTGCGTTGAAATCTCTCCTATCTTTTTTTCTTTCGTTTTCTCCGCTGATGCAACTCCCACACCCCCTTTTCACTCCTCCCCCCCCACCCTCACCGCACCACTCCCCTCCGGAACTTTTTGAGAAGAAGTTTTTGATGGCATTCCACTCTTGTATGAGTTAAAGAGATCGCAGTCTTCCTCCTTCTTTTTCTTACCCGCTCCAGGTCTTCCTACTTTCTTTCTCTCTCGCTCTCTCTGTCTGCTTCCCAACCATCTAACCCATCTTCCTTACTCCGTGACGTATCGTAGAGTACTCTCCCTCTCTCATCCTCCTTTTTTCTTACAGAGTGATTCGCCTTTGAAACGGCTGGCGGAGTGAAGGAAGATATTCTATTCGGGGACTTGATTCGAGACCGAGTCCTCTTCCCTTTCCGACTGCGCCACCCTCCTCCCCCGCCCGTTTGCCCTCTCATACCTTTCCATCCCCTTCCCATCACTTCTCCACCTCTTTTCCATCCCTTTTCCTCCTTCCCTTCCTACGCGCCCCCCCACGCAACTCCCACGACACTTTGCCCTCCATTCCGGCTCCACGTCATTTATTTCATTTCCTCTTTACTGCAGAAAAGGAGGAGGCGGAGGACAAATAGAATGGGACTACCCATTCCATTCTAATGATTTTGCTCTCTCCTTTACATGCGGCATTAAAAACAAGACGAGGGGGAATAAATGGGAAATGTGCATTGTGCTAAATAGTATATTTTGCTTTTATTGTTTGTTATATGAATCTTATGGTTCATGAAGCCCATTATTACTTTAATCAAGGAACTTATTTTTATTTCCATGGAGGTATATAGTTGCTTTCTGGGTTCTGATGCAATGGTTTCTATAACTCGATTAACTGATGTAGTTTAAAAGGAAAGTACTAGAAATGTTATTTTATCTGATGGAATTTTATGAAATCCCCCAAAACCTGCTAGTTAAACTTAGTTAATGCCACTGTTCATTAGCATTAGACGAAATCTTTTACGTGGACTTCCCATTAAACGACCACTTAATGAAACCAATCTTTCTATCTGCCATTGAAAATTTTCGTGAAACCAATAGAGTTTGGCCTTCATATCTAAGGTTAAAGGTTACTACGGTTAGAGCCTAGTATGTCAACCCTATAATTGATTTCTTGTAACTGAATGTTTGAACAACGAGTTTGTATATCAAGTTTCATTTTATTATCCATACTGATTTTAGTACATGAATGTGCCTAGTTGAAACCACGTATATTTAAAAATCGTCACCCGAAAAAGTGAGTACATATTGATTTAGGTCACAAATAATTTATTATTTCAAAAAACATAACAGATACTTCAGAAGACCTGAGAAAATAATCGCCGCAACACATTTTGCTTATTTAAATTTTTAAAAATAAATTTTATTAGTTAAAAAAACGTGAATGCATTCACCCTTAAAAACTGTTTATTACAATAATCAACCGAAGAGGTTTCCGCATAAATAAATAAGCACAGTGACAAAAAGTTACCAGTGACGCACTCACGCATTTGATTGGATATGTAGATTATTCCGTGCAATACTTTAGTCCGGTTTAAAAATTCCATTATATCTGTAATTTCTGCGAGAGTGGGGATAAAACAACGACATGGGAGCTTCCCATTCCGCCGCCTCCACCCTTTTACGACGAGCGAATTTCTACGGCTGCCTTCTTTATTTTTTTCCGTTTCCTCTGCTCTCGTGGCGTAATGTGGCCGCCACCGCCGTCGCTGCTGCTTCTTTGAAGAGGGAGAACGGGAGAAAGGAAATGGGTCCATGAGTGTGCGAGCGATAGCAGAAATGTTGAAGGGAGAGTAACCCGGGAAACGAGGAAACGACGCAGGCGAGGGAGAGTGATGAATGGAGGAAGGGACACGAGAAGAGGGACTCTCTGTGGCGGGGGATTCGAGTTTTTTCCCCTCCTCTCGCGCAGTTACGGAAAGGAATCCATTCTTTGCAATCGTCCAGCTCATCGGAATATCGTGCTTAGCACATGCTCTACGGGAGCATTTCAGAATCTTAAGGTTTCTAATACCATACACTAATATAAACTATGCATATAACAATTCGTCCAAAAAAATAGCGCAGGTCAGAGTAAGAAATTCAGCCAATCAGTAAACACGCCCTGTGCCGTTCGGGGAAGGGGTTCAAGTGACCGAGGAATCCGTGATGATAGCCTTCGTTCAATCATAAACTCGTGAAAAAATTCCCCGAACCTCCCTATTACTTAAGTCTTTCTAGGCAATTTCAGAATACTTCGACAGGGCCATTATCTTGCACAAACTCAAATAATGCTTTCTGCAATCATAAATGTAAAGAGACACGGATAAGGTCAAAGATACCTTCAGAAAAATAGCAATGTAATTCTTACGGGTCCTTACGCAGAGTGAACAAGAAAAAGAACCTCTAAGTCATCATCTCAGACAGAGAGGAAATGAAGTGCATGGAAGTAGTCTAAGAAGACCTCATGCAATAAACCTAAAGATGATCGAGAAAAGTTCAGGAATGTCATCAAAAGGTGCAAATTAAAAACAAAGACATGAAAATAAAATAGGATGTATATGGAGAGAGGTTTGAAAGAATTAAAGCAATAACTATATGCAGAAAATTTGAAAAAAAAGAACATAAAGAAATCATAAAAGTCAGTTTCAAACCTACTCTTAATTGAGAACGATTGTAAATAATTATAATGATACCATGAGTTCATCTGACAATTATAATTCGTAAAACTCATTCCAGGCCGATTTTCTCGAAAGGCCTGTTATATTCAGTAAGTTTGGTTAAAAATTTTGAATGGATGTCGGGCGAAAATATCTCGCTACTAGGGTTATTTTATGTGGATTGACACCCATGCGATATCATATTTTACTGGAAAAGGTAATGATTAGGCAAGAAATTTATTTGACCATTTCGTTTCTTCTCCCAATCTTTTGTTAATTCGTTTCACTGTGAACTGGCTGGAATATTAGTTTTCTGTGAAAAATATATTTATACTTGAACACTACATGGTAGTACCGATTAAATTTATCTGCTATTTGTATACCATTGCCTATTATATTCCTCATGTCAGTGGCGATATGGCGTATTTCTTTTTTTGTGGGGAACCTATCACGTTGAAACTGATAAATAAGTAAATAATCGTTCGAACTACAAGAAATATCGAATGTTGTAAAACTTATTCTCTCACACATGATTGATATTAAATTTCTGGGCCGTGTTTTTACGATTTTATGAATTTTGCAAGATATGGCCACCATTACACTGGTTTATGGTGTATAGGTTATCTTACTCCAAAAATTTTACGAAACATACAAGATCATTTTAAAAAAATTTTAATCCATCCTGGCTGGTAGACCTATAACTGAATGGTTGTAAGTTTTCATTTGAATTCATGAATGATCAAATATTATGAAGATGTTACGGAGATTACCTTTGCCCAAGAGTTGATTATAGACTGTTGCTCCAAGAGCAAGGAATTCTCTAAACCTCACCTATGAAAGACGAGTAATTTTCCATTTAAGTGAAACTGATTGAGAATAAAACCGTTACAAAAAGTTGGACTCTACCTTTGGGTCAACAGCAGCGAATGCTATGTGCTATAATGGCATGCCTCTGTCAATGTTCAGGGAATGGCTAAATAATCAATTTCCTGTAATCTGAAGAAAAATATAATCGAAAAATTTACTGAAATTAGTTTTTAAAAACGATAACTTTCTCCTATTTTTTTTTCTATTTTTTAAAATTTAAATTTTAGATTTTTTTTAATTAGCGTACGAGATTAGCTATCCGCATTGCGAGAAACGGAATTACCATTACGAAAATTAGTTCAGACCCTCTCGCATAAAATGTTTATTCTATCTTGAGTCAAGACGAAAAAAAATATTGCTGCTTACGTGAAAGGCAGTCAAAAATTTCTTACCTACGATTCTTTGTGATGTAGTCTACTTTAATTGACAACATTCAAGTAATGCACTGCAAGTTAGTTCTTAATCACAATGAATAAATGGCTATGAAAACAACAGTCAGGGATATCCTATCAAAAGTGAGAACAAAATCAATAAGTAGTAGATGAGCTGCGTCAGCTAGACTTGGCGTGAGAAGCGATGGGAATATCAGATTTCACGGAGGAGAGCAGCGCGGCACGGGAATGCGAAGTGGCAGGTCAAGGTCTAGCCCACTCAGCCAGGCGGAGAATTATCGTTCCGGGAAAATGAGACTCGAGAGTTGTGACAAGAAGAGGCAAGGTAGGGCTGGAAATGACTGAAAACTAACTTGAAGTCTTGATGCCAGAGAGGCAACGAGGAGCAATTTTGAGCTGCTAACGCTATAGGCACTGATAAAAGACAATACATGAGGAATAGGAAGGATCATCCCTTAGCTTCTATGAATGTGCGAACACTATTATAGGTTATGGAAAAGATCCTCGTTGACTTTGGCTTTATGAGGATTATTATTATATTAAATTGAACTTCCAGGAATGGTTTATATGCGGTGAACTGGACCTAAATGCTTGCAATAAGGACCACAAAATAAAACATACTTTACACTTTACAGTTTCAGGCTTCACTTCGTGGAAGTTAATAGTATCCATATTTGAAGAATATATTAAAACTGAATCTTTAAATATGAAAACATACATTTGTTACACAATGCAATGGTGAATTCCTATCACTAGCAAAGACCAAAATTTAAATTCTATAGTGTTCTCGTTGGCTATTTGGTTACTGGGAAGGCACTCGTCCGAAGACGGACTCGGGTTTCGAACATAGAAGGGTAGCTCGCATTATATCGGCGTAGACGTTGGAGTGATACTCTTTGGTTTCATTTGTGTATTTCTCCTGGGCAGGAGACGGCGGCCCCTAAGCTGGGTCTGCCTCTGCATATGGCCGAAAGAGAGGCTTATTTCGAGATGTGGTGGAGAGAGACTTGGCCTCGATATTATCCCACTCTTAAATGAACACCGCCTTAAAGTCCAAAGAGTAAGTTTAGGAGAGAATTGGATCGTTAGTAGATGTTTAGTCTGCAACCCAGGCTCGTTCAAGTCCCTTCCCTTTTCAGCCCTCCCACAACCGCAGAGGAAGACTAAAGTTGAAATTTGAAGTTAATTTTTGAATGGATTTAAATTAAAGTTCGGTCTATACACATTTTTATTCATCTATTAATATTTCTATGTCATTTCAGAATAATTTTGTATGATACAATTTTTATAATTCATCAAATATCATTTCTTCTTTACTCTCTCTTGTCCAGATTTTTAATTTTTTGGGAGTTGGGTTCTTATTCTCTTTTGATTATTTTTGTCACATTAAGGAAATTTTCATTGGTTTAATCAGACATTTCAATCAACAGACGCTTGTGATTCTCTCTTATCACTCAACTGGAGGTTGGGATTAGACAGTGGAAAATCCCGGCTGCACTCTCCAATCAAAAGTATTTGAACCAGAGTAATGCGGGGTTGAAATCCATTGCTCTGGCTTTAAAATCTACTCTATCCCGATATACGATGATAAGCTGTTTATTCGTACATTATCAAAAACTTCAACAATATTTAACTTATGTCATGAAAATTTCAATACAAATGAAGGAAAATGATCATAAATGACCATTAATTTGCAATTTATTTTGCTGCAATTGCTCAAGCAGTTACTTCAACATGACCTCCCAATCGTAGGTTTCTGATTTCTTGGCATCCCACTGAAAATTTTCCTCTGACAATAGGACTCAAGAAATGATTTTGCGTCAGGGTAAATACAGCGGAACCTACTTTTAAAGACAGAATGAACACTTCGTGGCTTCTCACCTTTGACCCAAACTGATATAAATACTTGTCAGCAATAAAAATGCGTAGAGACCCGTCGCGTATCAAAAAATGTATTTGAAATAACGCGGAAAACCGCAAAAAATACATTCTTTCACTGGGACTCAAATTCAAACCATTCAAGTGGCAAGCTGGTTCTTTGGCAAAAACTCTATCAGAGGCTTCTTATAGTTCTCTAGTGCTCCTTTTTTTCCACCAGGAGAATACGACCACGTGATCCTACCAAGGAGAGAGAATCTTTGGTGAAGTGGCTGGATGGCGTTGATCGGGAGAGGCTGGCGACATCAGAGGCAAAGGGCCGCACACGTTGGATCGAATGAGTGCCCTCGCCCCGTTCCCAGGCGAGGAGCAGCAGCTAACGATTACCACTCACGAAGGCCGCCGCTAACTGGAGTGCGAAATGAGCGCTGAACTCACGCTCCTACCTCGGACGCTTTAAGGTGGCTGGAGGGGCAATTGTGGGTTATTGAGTGTGGAGTTAAATAATTTTTCAAGCAAGTCGAAAAAATTCTAGGATCACATTTCGCAAGAGTGCATCTGTTTATTTGTTGTAACTCACGATGCAGAGAGTAATGGCAATTGCAAATGTTTTTCCTTAATAAAAAAATGTTATGACTTCAGCTTTTTTCGCGGTAATTGACCTTTAGCCGAAATTATATTAAAGTGTGTCGTTTCTTCGAATATTGGGCACGGCATAACACTTTGATGTTCGTTAGAAATGATTTTAATCATGAGAAATGAACTATCTCGCGTTTAGAAGAATCTGTGTATTCCTATTCAAATTGATACGAAATATGTGTCATGTGACATAAGGCTACGTGTTTAAATAGATTTAAATTGCCACAAAATCAGATCGGAATAATATTATTTATGTCCTGTTTATAATCCTTGATAGATATCACTGATGAGTATACGGTAAAGCTTCACGCAAATCAGTACATGGGGAAAATTGCATTAATCTCCTTAATTATCAATCTCCAGCGCGATTCTAGCAAACGAAGACAGGCGGTATCCGGCAAACGGACTGCCAGGGCTTGTTCTTTCGCAAAAGACGCACTTTCTTCTTATCGACTCATTCCTTTCTCTGTGAAATAATGTTTTTTCAGCAATTCTCCGCAAACTTTTCACCTTCGTTGTTTCAAGTAACCTTCTCGTTTTGGAACTATCTGGTCTTGTCTCTCCTACAGATGTTAAGATTGGTCTCACTACAGCCTTGTATATTCTGCCCTTTGTTTCTTTCCTTATGTGCTTGTTTAGCCAGATTGTGGCATTAAGGCAGCCAGCAATTCTGTTTGCTTTTGTCACTTGCTCTCCTTGCTTGCGTGGCTAGCATGTCAGGGCTTTGCCGTCAATGAAGAGCTTCAAAACGCCGTGAAAGGTTGACTACTTTCCCAGGAAGCTGATTTTTATGAAAAGGGTGTTTTCAATATGTTGAAACGTAATGACAAGTGGTTGAATTTGTTTGGGAACTACGTGAAAAAGTAGAATGAAATTTTAAGTTTTATATAATAAAATAATTGCATTTAAGCTTGCTGAATTTTTATTTAAAAACAGGTTACTTTCTGGATGAACCTCGTATATTGAATATAAGGGGTCTTAGAGAGTATCATGCCATTATTAGCTGGAATAGGATTTGTCAGTTTTTGGCCTAATTTGACCTGAACATAATTTTCTGAGTAAATATTTCTGATGATGAGAATGAGGTTGGTTTGTATCCCACAGTCCTGTAGCAGCTGAATCAAATCTTTAAGTCGGATTCTATCGAATGCCTTCTCTAAGTCGATGAAACAAATATATGTCGGTCTATTGAATTCAATGGACTTCTCTACCACCTGTCTCAAGATGAAGACTGCATCTATGCAGCATCACCCAGTGCTAAATCCTTATTGCTCTTCTTCTAAAACCTTGCTTCTATTATTTATTTTGTCACAGGCAAGCGTTAGCCAACCTTCTTGAGTTGTGTGAAAGGATTCCGATCAAAATATTTGTTATATAGGAACATGGAGAAGAATAATCAAAATATGCATAATATTATGCCAAATATGAGTAAATTACACCTAGTTGAGTGGACTAATTAACTCTTGAGGACGTATAAGTATAGCATATATGTATTCTTGGGTTAAAATAATTAGCTGAAAAAGAATATTCAACCTGAAATTTTAAATTTTTTACTCATCTATTTCTTTAGCGTCCTATTTAGAATCCAGCCTATCAAGTGGACATAATCATGTAAAAAGTGATTTAAAAGCGGAGCAGGAGGTGAATAAAGCAAATAAATTCATGTCACAAGTAATGGAACGCGTAAGATTAAGGTATTCGTAAAAATACATGAAAATATACGAACCGAGCAAAAGTTGCCAACTGCGGCGAAGAGTCGTCTCCTTGTGATAGTGAAAACTGGAGAAAAGAATCAGAACCAGGACTCAGGAATGTGGAGAAAAGAGGTTTGTCGTAGTAAGCGGAGGTTAAGGGGTAGGGGTGAATGGGACCGGGGGTTCAATCCGTGACCCTGATGGAAAGGGGGAAAAGTCCCTTGGTCCGAGTGAGGGAGAATAAATCACGTGTCCCGTCCAACCGCCCTTTCGCATCTCGCCGCTAATAGAGTTATTCAAGAACAGTGCAACAGATTTCCGCTCCGCTTGCCATCCAAACAATACTATTTTTTCCTGCTTTTTGGTTGGTTTTACTTTTTTAGTCTGCAGTTGGAAGGAGAGGATAACTGAAGGCAGCAAAGTAAGGGAACGATTTAATTTTCTCCTTCGGAGAAACCCGAAGGGTAAAGCTGCCGCAGGGCAGGACGTAAGGTAGAGTCGTGTACTATAACCACTAATAGGTTTTAGCGAAAGGAAATTTATAGGCATGCGATCGATATCTAACGTCTGCAAAAGGGAGATATCATGGAAATAGAGGCTTGAGTTAAATAAGAATTTTTACCCGGCAGGAGCAGACATCCGGATTATCCCCTTGACCATTATCAAGTATAGAATTTTTTTCATTTGCACATTATTCCATAACCATGTTTTGATCATGGATACATTCACAGAGGAAGGAGATAGAGAGCATATAAAATAATACTTTAAACATTTGACATAGTTATGATAAAATTTGCCAATGAAATAGCACGAACGGATGATAGAAAATAAACAGAGCATTTAAGGACTTGCATTTGTAGGAAATACTCTCATCTTGATCGTTTTCGTAAATGTTTACAGAAATATATTCACATTTATTATTATGTCTGAAAATGAATTTCATTTATAAGTAAGAAAATATTAATGCTTGCGTAAATATGTGCCTCGATAGTCACTTAACGGCGATTTTGGCGGCATATAAATGTTTATATGACCAAAAATCAGATTTCTCCTGATAGTATTCACCGTAATAAGAAATCCATATCACCCAAAAATGCCGATGATATATATCGATTTCAAAAGACCTGTATCCTTATTTTATGATCTCTAATTGCCCAATGATATTTCTGCAAAAAGAATAATTAATTTACAATTTTATTTCGCTCGCTGATAATTGACAAAAACTCGAGAGAATTAACTGTGTCAAAATGTGTTTTATTTCCAAGAGGATTTTTGACCGTCTTTAAGATGTCAGATATTTTTGAATTTCACATAAAAATTGAGAATGATTGCATACAATACTTAATGCTAAGCGTAAGGGAAAATTCAAATCATGAACTTTTCATGGAATGGCAATATCATTATCCCTAATTTAAATGGCAAGATCAGTAGCCCAAATTTGGGACATGGGCAGCATTCTTCTACCACGATGAAGCCACCGATCACGTCTAAAATGGGCGAAGACCGATAATACGAAAACTAAGATATGAAAACCAAAGATTTTCTATGCATAGCGAGATATTGTTCTAAAGTTCTTCTTCTTACACCTTGCCAGGAAGGTTACCCGGCAGCTTCTGCTCTATCCTGGTCAATTTTTCTGGGCTGCGAGAATTTCACTTGGTTAAAATAAAATCAGACCTTATCATTAAAAGATGATTGGGATATTCAAGGAATAATGGGATATGGTGCACTAAAAGCAAGTTATTTTCAAATTATAGATAATTTATTTAAAAGGAACATTTTCGCAGTATTTATACCTCGTTGTAGCCATAATTTTAATCACAAAGTACAATTTATCGACCAATGTAATAAAAACTACCCATAGTTTGTAGACAAAATGTACTTCAATCTAGGTTTTAATTTCAATGCAGTTCATTATCATCAGCAAGATAGGTCTTTCAGCGTATTGTTTGTTATTCACCGAAATCAACGAATTATTTTGACAATAAAAGTTTCGTCGAGGTTTTGAAAGGGAACCGATTCAATAGCGTTGATTGATCTGTGTTTATTAATGTTACGATCAACATCACGTCCTACTTCTTAGCTTTGGTTTTCATCTACCGCAATACGTGCGGTTCCGCTTAAATCTTTTAATCATCTCCGTCGCATGCCCCGCAGGTTCTTCAAAGGAATGTCGCGCTTTTTTGTCGGGTTCCAACGCATTTTACCTTCTTCATTTCCTTTGAAATTTACGTCAAAATTGAGTCTTTTGCTTTTTACTGTTCCCAAAATAAGACCTTCTAAAGCATTTTCCCATCCTTATATCTACTCCCTTGGTCCTCTTTCCACGTTCCTTTCGACGATGTTTCCTTTTCCTCAAAGAAATCTCCGAATTTCCTAGAGGCTGTTGGTGAGGCGGTTGGCAAACTACCAAAGTGCTTGCCATCACTTACCGCCTTCCTCTAACGCGGATTATTTTATCGAGCATAAATAATTACCGTCTTGCTCCATTCTCCCCAACTTCCGGCAATATGCACTTACTCTTATGATTCTATCCTGAACAAGCCAAGAAATCATAAATCCTACTCGCTTACTTATTCACCCCATTCTTCCCATTTGGAGTTCTTTTCATGACCGTAGCAATAGGGCTCTTCGTCAATTTGATGCTACATTAATCAGCATGTTGCTCCGAGTAAGAATACTGAGAAATGTAGAAATTCCATCATAAACGTGTCTATGAACAAATTGTTAAACTAAATATTTGAATTACTCAAGGCTAAACTACTTGTGTTTTATAAATATCTTTAAACGGTCAGGGTATTTTAACGACTCAAATATAGATTTTTTGTTTTCTGATATTTTTATATAATTTTTATCCATTCATTCCTATCAATATAACACAGGCAATTTTTTTTAATCATCTGAACCAAGTGAAATCAAAGAAAATTATTTTGAAGATCTCTGAGGGATCTAAAATTCCTGATTTCTGTCGCGGAAGTCTCGTCTCGAGTTCAATTTGGTGCAGGTGCCTAGCTCTCTCTTTGAATTTACGGTTCATTCTCAAAAAATGGAAATATAAATCTCTTTCTACGTTGAACACAGAAATAATACACCATTCAAATTATGAAGGATACTCACTAAGGTGTTCGAAATAATTAGTGAAAGCTTCTGTAGAAATGAAAGAGTCATAAATTTCAGAGCTCATCCCTCTGTATTTTTTACTTGAATTTTCTTTCATTATTGACTCCAAATATATTGAATGTAAAGAGTTAAATTACTCTAATGAAGAGAAATATAATTGGAAAATCCTCCAATACATTTTAATAGACAATACACTTCAACGGCAAGTATTATCAAATTCTATTACAATATTTCGAACACCTTAGTGAGCCCTATATTTTTTATGGCTTCAATTTTTTGTTGAGGTGAGAGAATATAGCAATGTACCTTTTAAAAATCGTACTTCAGTCAATACTGCATATATTTTTCTTAATTCAAATCCTTATAGGTATTAGCTCAGATACATAGAATTGGTACAAGGGAAATGGTTGCAGGCTTCCTTACTTTGAGGAAGTTATCCATGATGGACCACATGAAATGACTTTGTTAACTCTACTAGCCAAAACACAAACTATGACCCCCCTCTCCACTCCCTAATCCTTTCCCACGTCCAAGCCCTTCGTCTCCCCCACGCCCACCTCCCTTTCCATCACCCTACTCCCACCTCACCAACACTCTCCCAAATTCCTTCCCCTACTCTACCACGAACTTGTATATATACTGTACTGATTTTGTATTTGCACCTGAAAGTGACATGAAGTGTGGAAGAGTGCTAATAAACCTCAAGTGGAGTAAACAAAGTCATTTTATTTGGGCCATATAGAATTGGCCTCAGCTAAATGATTCTACTGCCTTCTCATCAAATTTAGATAATGACTTTCACCGTGTTCATATAAGTGCATGACACATCTCCGTGTTTCTTATATCTTTTGCTACGGGTTTAAGTATCCTTTCTACCTTTAGGTGAAAACCAATGCAATTGAAATGTGTCCGACTCACTAACCTCTTTCTCAGTAGCAGTCGTGTCTGCTATGAAAAGATGCGCATGCATATTTGGGATGAAAAGCTTGAGGTACCCGTAGCTCATTTTCATATCAGCGTACTTCCTCGTAATTTTCGCTGCTTATAGTTGACGCTCTATGCATATTAGAGGCAAATTCTGATCAAATCCACTGATTCCCTTTTCATCTCACCTCTCCCTCAACAACTGAGTTAAATTATTTTACTTACATCTTTTACCAATATCAAGAAAAGAGCATAATTAAAGTGTGTCGCACAGTATCAAGGTTGACTAAATTATCTGAGATATATAATATGAAAATGAAATGTACTGCAATAACAAGTAGAGGCACACGTACAAAAATGCTTAGTCAAATTAATTAAATTATAAAAGTAAACTATTTACAGAAGAATTTTCCCCGGCAGAGACACCTTTAAGAGTATATATACATGTTTCTATTGAATTGTGATACCGAGTATACTAGCTTCCGCTGACTAAATGAGAATTAGTTATTCAAAATTCTTCTGTAATGGATTGGTTCATCGCCAAAATACATTCATTGACACATTCATTGACACATACATGATACATGGAGCATCATACAATGCGCCCTCCGACCAGGTATTTCCCAAGAACTTAATCCTTTGGGACGGATACGAGAGGAAAAACGGGACAGAAAAGGTTCTTGCCCTTCCACCTACAACACATTTTTATTCTCTGTAGAGATTTTCTAAATATACGTCTTGAGTCCGCATTAGGCCAAGACGTAAAGAAATGATCTATCCCTATGTCATTATCCAATAAATTCTCCACTCTCCCTTAGAGACCCCAACAATTTGTAGCCGGTTCAACAATTCTATGCATGCCTGGAGGCCTCAATCCAACGTGAAAGATAGCGGGAAAATAACTGAAGTACCGAAAGGGATGAAACGTTGAACAATCGGAGATCACTCTTCCTCCTGGATAGAATGGCTTTCTCGCCGGGGAATATTTATCTGTGGAGGAGAATGATAGTCAGAGCTTTCGGAAATTAAAGTTATGTGCCGGGGACGGATTTGTTAGGACATCACGTTCTGTCCGGGAGGCATGGGCCCGGTCCCCCTCGGGGATAAAATTACGCGCCGGCCGTGTTCGCTTTCCCCCCTCTCTTCTCCTAGTCTCCGACAACCGCACATCCTCCTCATTCCATTAGCTCCAAAGTCGCCCCCACCCCCTGCCTCCTTCTCTCTCATTCTCCCTCTCATTCTTCCCTACATTCCCTCTTCCACATTCCGGTCTCCTCCGAAAGACTCCGCTTCCTCTTTCCTTCGCCTTCCCCTTTCTCTCCCCCCACCTCCATCTCGTTGGCTTCCGAAAATCTCCCCGCCCACCTTCGTTTCCCTCCAAAACCTTCCCCGCTCCTCCCGCCATATATGAATGAGAAACGTCATAAACGGTATTGAAGCGTTGGATCCCTTCCAGTGGGGAAAAATTGATGGGCGACCCCCGAATCATTACCATTGCCCTGGCCAAAATAAAAAAAAATCTTTCAATCTTCTCTTTCCAGTCTTCTCCCCCGGTCTTCCCTTCCTTCCTATTCTCTTTCCATCTTCCGCATGAAATACTATATATACGAAAATGCTCAAAAGAGACGCTGTTCTACCAACGTGCAATAAACTCTGTGCTCAATATCATAAACATATGCTGAATATTTAATTCGATTGTAAGGTTATGTTTCCTCAAATATTCAGAATGTGACATAATACGGATTCACGAGTTATAAACGCGAGTTACGAAGTGAAAATCTTTGAAATATAGTTTTAATCAAAAAATGTTTTGCTCGTGCTAGTGTAACTACACTAAGGCCCTGTCTAACAAATCCTCGAATCCTTCTTCCAATTACCATTCCAGTGAAAGAAATGCATGCAGTTACATCGTGCAGTTAAACTATTGCAGTTTAGCATCCCTCTCTCTTCAAACCTAAGCTATGCCGCTGCCTGAAATGGATGATAACGCACCATTACTCCATTTTGATTTGATTCTACAATCATGATAAATCATTGGATTATTTTGCTTTAAAGTTACCGGGTGCCAAAACTTTAACCGGCGATATACATTGTATTTATCAGATAAATTAAAAGTAGCCAAACAATGATTCACATTAAATGTATAACTCTAAAATGACTTGAAAAGTAAAGAAACTTTCCATGGTCGTGAATGAACCGAAGATCCACAAGTGATTTCTTGAAATTAAAGCAAATCGGAGATATTTTACTTAATTTATATTTTCTGCGTATAGCAATGTTTCTTTGTATGAGAATAGTATGAATCAAAGTAACTGAATCTGAAAAAATACTTCCGTTACTGTCAGTATTAAGAGAAACAATTTTGTATTTCTACATTTCTACATTTAAGAGACTAAACATGTATTCACATGTTTAGTCTCTTAAAATTTTTTCACTTGTTGTGTCCCTGTAAAAATTAACTCAGAGAATTGTGAACAAATTAGCCGGCCAAAAATGTAGGTATTTTCTCTCGTTCTCATTACAGACAGAAGGATATGAAATTTACTGTGAAATGGATGTTAGTAATTGACCGGCAGCATTACTTTTCTCCCGAGCATTTTCATCTCCCTCTTTTTCAACACCCTCTCGACCAACACGCCTCACGCCATCTTAACCCATTCCACGCGGACCATCCGTCTTCCAATTCAGACCCCTTATCCGTTTCTCTTATTTCCTTCCCTCCGCGAAAAACCATTCTTTATTCCGGCTTTCTACTCTTCTCTCTCTCTCTTTCACCCCCTCTCCCTCTGTCTCCCACGCCGTGGTGTCTTCTGGGAAGAGAGATGGCAATGGAGTATGGAGTGGGGAGATGCGACGAGTAGTCTAAAGGAAAAATCGAAGTTATTTCTTTTTTCTAAGTGTTCGACTGGCAAGTTAAGAGAGAGGGAGAATCTCCCCATTTTATTTCGCGGGGTGTCGGCAGTTCGCGGCTTGGTTTAACAAAACGGAAGAATTTAGGAGGGAACACGAAGGAGGCGAGTGGGATGAGGAGGGGTGGTAATGGGTGGGAGCAGACGGTGGGGTGTGAAGGGATGACACGGCTCGTGGAGAATTAAACTGGTGGAGGAGGGGGTGTGGTAGCGTGGAAGGGAAATGGGAGGGGATGGGGCCACGGATGGTGCGAGGGAATCGTTTTTGCTTGCCTTTAACTGACTTTTCTGAGCACCTGGCTACGCCGTTGTGGAGGTGAGGTATATTCCTCCCTTCTGTCTTCATCATTTTTTTATCCGCATTACTTATTTTTTCGCTCGAATCAAGGTTTATTTTGTTTCTGAATGGGTCGTCGGGGTTCCTCATGGCTGCTGCCTGCTCCTTCGGCTCGCTCGACGATGACAATTGAAACGCGCTGATGATGGCTCCCCTGGCAAATGAAGCGTGAAACAAAAAAAAAACAAATAAATAATTCTGGGTGGATTGGGTGGAATGCGTGAGTATGTGTGAGCGCGCGCACATACTCGGGTAAGGGTTATAAAGGAGGAAGGAGGAGTAGGGTCTGGAAGGGATGGTGGTGATGATCCTTAACCCCTTCTGCCACCCCTCGAGGGAGCAGGGTTTTCGCGTGGAAAGGGAAAGGGTTTTGAGGAATGACGCCCGGTTGTGTTCCCAGCGTGTGCGAGAGAACGCGTTTCCAAAGAGTGTCTCAGGCAGCACGCGCTTGCTTGTGCGTTTGGTTTGTGTGTTCTCAGAATGTTCCGCGAGTGAAAGGGATATACAGCCGTGACGCGGGTTTTGTCGAGGGCCTGAAAGGGACGGGGGTTGGTTGGGGTTTTGTGTGACGAGGAGTTTTCAGGCGAAGGTTCAGGGTCGTTTGGGAGGGGTGAACTGCGCTGAAGAGGGGTTGTGGGACTGGTTTGCTCGGCGGAGACGGAGATGGGAGGAAATATCATCACGCCCGCTTCAAATGAGCCCGACGCCGGAGCCGTGATTTCGCTTCGAAAGCCGTGCTTAAGAAAATGTGATGAGCTGGTAAAGGAAACAAGATGTAATATATAGTCATTTTCATTCAGATATTTTTCAATAAGAATTATTGCCAACTTTCACCTAAGACGCACTCTCAGTAATCCACCCATGTCTTTAAAAAATATTTATTTGCATAGTTGACCATTTAAGTTTTCATAACATAAATATACAACATCATCCCAGTTTACATTTTTTTATGAATATAATGAAATAATCCAACTCAAATACATGATCCGCTACAAATATATTTTTTGTGCTACTACTCCTGTCCAAATTGTTTTCACGTTTTTTGGCAATATGTGAAGTGCATTTCTCCTGTATAAAATAGTGCCAAAGAAGAGAGCAATTACATTATTTGAAAATGACTCTTTATTTATACTGGCATGCAACCCAGTCGTTGGAGAGATGGAGATATTTGAAGCGGCTGAAATTTCAAGGAAGCTCATCTGTTAGAACTGGGATCTCAATTGAGAGAAAAGTAGAAAGCAAATCTCGCACTAAATGAAACCGTCGTTGGAGACGTTGGAGAGCAATGCGTCTGAATCTACCGCCATCTATCTTCTAAGTGTGACATTGATTCACCGCAATTATCTGCTCTTCTCTATCCAGTGTTAACAGCTCAATTTCCCCGCACTATTTGTCCAGGGCTAGTCTTGCCTTTCCTTATTGTTCTCCCATCTCTTCCCTGACCCAAGCTAGCTCCGTTGCTCTCTTTAAGCTCTTATTTCCTGTTTAATTTTATATTTTATATGGTGTTTGTTCCACGGTCTCTCTTGTATAAGTTTCCTATTTTAATGCCAAATAGGTTTCTAACATCCGTAGCCCTCTAAGCCCCTTATCTTCCAAATTTTTCTTCTACAGATATGTCGCAAAAGTTTTATTTCCTATTCGGTAATGATGTGAACCTCTCCCATTCTCGATCTTCCATCCGTTTCATCTTAGTCATTCTTCTTCACCAACAGATTTCAATTGAAATCTCATCCTTTGATCCATTTCTCCACGTATCTGATCATTGAAGCTTTCATCCAAGTAAATCAATCAACTTTAATCGCAAAGAGCTTTCCGGACAGAATGACTTATGTTATAATGCATTCCACAATGCAGAATCTCTAATTTACTCGCCGCAGCATTGTACTGCGTTATCTTCTCCACGCAGAGTGATGGACTTTTATGAGTTGGATCCATTCCATTTCGCTTTGTAGTATTGTGGCGTCATTCTCTTCAAATGACTTGATCAGATATTTTGTCAGTTCCATCATAATTAAAAGATAAAGGTAGCTCTCCATATATATCGATCAAGTTAAATTTAAAAGGAAATATTTTAATCCATGGTGTAGTTTTATACCTTTTGAAATACAACGGCTCAGTATTCATGCTCCGTGTCATCTCTGCAAGCATATGCCAAACTTTCAATTTTTATATTTACCTTTAACCTCTTATTATCTCGCGTAAGCAAACCAGAACAAATGTGCTTTCTAACCCTTCAATGGCAGGGTTTCCATACTCTGCATATTCTTCTGGATTCATTTCAGTTCATTCGCTAATACCCAACGAGCCAAAATGTTCTCAAAATTAGTAAAAGTTTCAAAATTTAGTTATTTTTTCTTATTACCTAAGTTTCTGTAAGAGAAAAGAAATTTCATTGTTAATAATTAAAATTTCTTTGAACTGTCTTCTCTCAATATTTAGTGGTGCAAAAAATATCGCTCTACGAACAAGAAAGAAAATTATAAGGCTGTGAGGTAATTTGCTCATTATTTATCTGCAGGAAATAAAATAAAAGTGTATCATCTTATAACGTGATCCTGGGTTAATAAAAATATGCATAATGAGCACTTTATCCAGATAGTCTCTATCACTCACTATGAATTTTTTTGTCCACTGAGGCCATTGTTATAAGGTTAATGGCCGACTCTGCGCCCTCAGATAATCTAGTGCAACATTAAAATATAATCCGTCCATCTTAAAGCTTTATTAAAATTTACTGCAACCATGGTTCACTTACTTCCTCCTCAGTATAAATGGCTCGTGTGTACTGAGAAATTCCCCAAGAAGGTAAAAAATATCCACTTTTCGTCGTTTCTATCGTGACGACAGTTTCTCAAGACCATGAAACAACCTCATAAAAGGGAGTTTTTTGTAAAACAGGGTTACTTCCATTAATTCATTCTTGTATTTCTCGACATTCAACTAGAATAACTGCCCATTTACATAATGAAAAATTCGGTAAACGAGGGTATATTTATTAATATATTATCTCACATATAGATTCATATATTTAAAATTTGAGATCGATCATATCATCAATGCATTGAAACTGTTTTTAATCTTGAAGTAAATTAAATTTGAAGCCTTTATTGTTCAATAAATCCATCCCAACCAGGCGTATCACGTTAACCAGTTCATCGATGATTGGATAATACATTTTAATTTTCATATGTAATTGCGCTGAATAATATTTTCATGTGATACTTGAGATTCATATAGAATGATTTGGGACGAGCCAGGAGTAGATGAGGAGGTGGTATACATCCACATTTATATAAATCAAATGAATGTATCGGTTACTCTCTTTTATTGATTTTAAAAACTCGTCTCAGCTTCCCAAGAGTCTTCGAGAAAAAAAAATTTTCAGATGCATCTTGCTCCGGTGCCAGTCAACAGAAATAATTCTTGAATTTATGGTACAGTTACGAATCCATAATTTGATGATCAAAATAGAGCAACCGATTCTTAATTATTGGCATTGGTGCCCTGTATTTCATATCTGGATGAAATAATTGAACTCTTGAAATGAGTTACCATGAGCAAAGCTCCATGAATCCTTACCTTATCTTGAAATAATGGTATTCTATTACATTTCACCATCGATTTTTTCTTTCCATCAATACCTGTTGTTGGCAAGTAATTCTAGATGAAGCTGCAAACTTACTCTTAATTTGATGAAAAGGTCCACTTGGTAAAAATGATCGCAATGCCTGGTTCTTGTTTTGGTAGTTAATTTGAATTCACCCCAGGCACAGCATAATAATGCAAACGCAACGTCAGGGGCTTACATGGAAGTATTTACACCGGTTTTTTCGCAAAGAAATCGTTTCTGCAGGGAATAGGGTGATAAAGAGTATATTTGCTAATTGTATTATCCTTTCAAAATATAAGCTGCACATTGAAAAGCGATAAAAATTTCCTTCTCCCAATTTTGAAATATTTTTATATTCCTCCATTGCTCTTTAGCTTTCCGTTTCATTTCAGTGTAAGACGTCCAATAACAATACTTTGACAATTTTTCACATCAAGCAACGAATTTTCCATGAAATGCCTTCGTAATAAAATAAGCATTGAAGAAAGTGAACTGAAATTCCAAATAATTAATGCAAAAAGCCAGGATATCTGCTCTGGTAGCGAGTTGAATTAATTAATCTAGCTAAAAGTGGCCGTGATTTGTAAGCTAGATAAAGGAATAATGAGATTTTAATGAGTGCCTCCGTGCCAGTTAACCGAGATTTTTTTTCTACTTTAGTATATTTTATATTATACCGTATTTTTTTATATTAGAACGCATATTGAATAAACGATAGCATGCTTTTCCTCACTATCCTCTCTATCTCTATGAGTTTGCAACAAGCCCACAATCTCGGTTTTCTTCTCTTGTGCAAGTCCATCCAATCTCCTCCACTGTGCCTACATGCTTTCTCCGTTTTCCGCTGCTCCTATCGAGCAACACCTCTATTGTTCGCGCCTCAGCATGCACAAATCTTTTTCTGACTCCTGGCACTCGCGGAATAAGCAGTGCGTCACTGACGCGTCGGGGAAAAACGTGGAGAGGGCCGTCGCTTCTTATCGCCGCGGATTGATAAAGACGGCCATTGTGGTGGCTCGGGAATCGAAGGCGTGACAAATGGCGCTCCGACGGGACGACCTTTCCAACGCTTGACGGCCGTGATGCGACAATACCCTCTGCCTCCCGTCATCGCTGAAGAAGACGTCCCCATTTTTCCCGCTCACATCGCTCCATGTCTCCCGTCAGGCGGCGTGCTTTCTCCGCCCACTCCTCCCTTCTGCAAGGCACCCAACGCTCGAGGTCCTCAAACGTGCGTCAGTTCTCTTCCTGTCAACGGCCCGCCTGATCTCTGGACGTGACCCATTAGCCATCACATGCCATTATTGTTGGCATGGTCTCTGAATATAGATGTAGTACCTAATGCGTATGTGCCACGGAGTAAGCGGAGTCATCTTGGGATCACAGAATAGTGGTGCAAGTTTTTTCTAGACTAAGTTCTGAAGGAGTATATCTATTTTCAACACATTGAATCACTTCCACGCATAAATAGTGAATATACTTATCTAATATCTCTTTATCTGAAATAATTATAATATCTTTCTCTTTATCTAATATTAAAATAGATGAGTTCACTATTTGAGTTTCTCATGGAAAAATCTTCAACTGAGGATTATACTGATTGCTCTTTTCCTAACCGGCCTCCAAGCAAAAAAAAGTCTAAATAAATAAGCTAATGTGTAATCTTGGTTTGGTCAGTTGACCAATTTGTTCTCCTCTAAAGAGAAATATACATTTTAAGAAATATAGCTCCTAAATCAATTACTTATGAAGATGATATTTGTATTACTTACCTGTACTTTTTGTGATGTCTTCTCATGAAAGATTTTCTGTCAATATGTTAGCTTCCACGGTCACTTACGATCTAAATATTATGAACGAACTCCAACCAATAGCCATTGCGATTAATAGGAAAAGCCGTTGCTAAAGAATGCACCATCATAATGGGTAAATAAATGCGGAAGAGAGCCATCAAATTACTTTTCTCTCAATTCACTGCTTACTTTTGCGGTCCTAGATCCTGCGGTAAACATTCTCTGATCTCAGCAGAAGTTCCAGGAAAAAGGTTAGAGCTCATTTACCAGGTGTAGTCACTAGTTTGATATAAATTTTAACTGGAATAAAAATACACTTGGTGGTGAAAAGCGAGACGCTAATCGAATTGCTTGATAAAATGGAAATATTAGATAACGCGGTGTGCTACCAAAGAAGAGTTTGCCAAAAATATTCGCCGGGAAAGAATTAGTTCTCCAATTGAACTACAGTTGTCTATTTTATAAAATAAATCACTTCTCCTAAAGTAAAAATTAAATTTTCACGTCATAGGACTTCCACTTCATCTATCCCGTGATTTAAATTATATGAAACTGGATGAATAACTCAACAAACTTAAGAGCATTCAGCAAACTTTCCGAACACCTTGCAGAGAGGAAATTATGAATGAGCGAATCGAAGTGATCAAGCATTTTTGACTCATTCTTCTTTGCTAAATTTTAGGGATTTAAACTTGCTCTTGAACGTAGTTAAATGTAGTGTTGGCATTTCCCGCTATCGATTACCATAAACACACACATACTATAGGCACCAAGGGCTTGGCAAGCAAAATCGTGGACTCCAAACCGGCTTATCGGAAATGGAACGATCTATTTTATTGGGCACCGTTGCATTGTGTGGCCAACGTACGGCATACCGTGACTTACTCCCGAGCGTTCCGTGGCTTAGGAGACATAAGATAGGAGAGCAGAATATCGAACATCTCATAGCATTCACCCTAACATTATGGTAGAGAAGCTAATTTTCAACACTTATCTCTAATTAAACATTAATGAATGCTGTTTAACGAATGTAAATAAATTTTACTGGCAACACATAGGTAGAAAGGCTACAGAAGCCATAGGCGTCTCAAGTTTTTATCAATGATGATCTTAAAATTTTGCAAAGATTGTCCCTACCCGTCTCGTATTCAACCGTTGATACACCTAACTCAAGTATGTCCTCAAGGCTGATTGAACTGCTTCTTGTAGCAACTGAATATACTGGACGAAAATCTTGTGACACAAGCCATAAGGTAACTATATTTGCTAGCAACTTTGTGAACTCCGCATGCATCATTTTATTGAGACGATCCGGATTTAGACACTTTGGTTCATCTTAACTCGGGTCAAGTCAATATATTCTCACAATCGGAGTTCACAGAGTTATTTTAGTTCTTCCAAGATGGATAACATGCGCTGTGTATCAAAACCTTTTCCTCAGTGAATTTTTAATATTTTAGGGGTAAAAAGTATGAAAGGATGTATTTTAAGCAGAAAATGGCAATCAAAATCCACTACACTTTCATAAATTTCCCTTACCTCCTATTATTTGTTGCAGAACTCAGTTTGTGACATTGGTGTTTGTGTTTGTATCCATGCAGGATGAAAAATCACATTCTTCTTCTCTTAAATTTTGACACTTCATAGGTTAGGCTTACGATTCACGTCCGGAGTCAATCATTTTCGACTCACCAGCGTAGGTTTAATCGTGGCAATGTATAAAGCAGTAAAAACACCTTGGGGGATAACGTGTCTTCGCATCAGGCATCTGTTTCTGAGCTTCTCGGTAGTTCACGGGTTCATAATTCTGGAACACGTTTTCGCCTTCGAGATTTGAAAGAGATCTATAAGGTGCAGTGGATTGCTTTACAATGGACCTCATTCACGCGCCATTAAGGACTTCGCTCGCGTTAATGCCTCACTCTTACATACGTCTCCTCCCGGCCGCATATAAGTATGTATGTATGTGTGTGCGAGCGGGCCGGAGCGCTATTTCTTCTTCCCTCGCAACCGTTCGCACTAAATCGTCCGTGACCATTTGAGAGAGAGAGACAGACAGAGAGCTTGAGTGAGAATGAGCGTAGCCGAAGGAGGCGGAGGAAAGCATGAGAGTTGGGTATAGGGTGAGTTTTTCGACCCCGTACATAGCGCTGGAATTTCTATGGCGGAAGCGTAGTTTTGGAAGATTAAAGCAGAAGGATAGCTCCAAATCCTTGCCGTTAATACCAGGTGAATAAATTTGCACTAAAGTAAATTCAAATTCCAAAAAATACTAAGATATCTGATTTCGCCGAAGGCAGCGTAAAAATGAAATAATTTTCTTTCTTTCTGTAATGGAAATTAGTTCGAAACGAGACCGCTAACCTCATCCATCTTCATATTTCGATGCCTTTCCCTCCCTTCTCTAATTTCCCCACTACTCTTTTGCCACACCCAATTAATATCTCACGATTATTTCAATGTATGTTTTTCATTACATTCATCCCACATAACATGATCAAATTTGTAAATGTAATGATAGATTTTTGATGATACAATATTTGAGTTTTGTAAATGATATGCAAGGCAATATCTCTCCGTTCAGTTTATTTATTTAAAAAGAAACCACACACAACATGATGCCATTTTAAAGTGATACATATACCAGATAAAAAGGGGTAGAAACGTTATAATTAACAAGTAGAATGTCAAAAAATTTCAACTCTAAACTGGGAGAGTAAAGAAATTATTTTGCTTGGATATGACACATGGCATAGTTAGATTGAGGTAAAGACGTTGGAAGATAAGATTTTTGGGTCGATGTTGTCTTGAAGGGAATTTAGGAGAGAAGAGAGGCAAAACATAAGTGAGTGTTTGGCGAGAGATTGTCTAGGAGTAGGAATATGGAGCAACGGGTAAGTTCTGCTGGATCGGGAAGGTGTTTTGAAATTAAAGAAGGAAACAAGGCTAAGGCATTGGTTGAATTTGAAGTACAAGAATGAGTTTTAGATCAGTTTTTAGGAAGTTATTATTAAGATTTCTAACGGAGAGTAAGGAAAAGATGGCATCAGAGTGCAGGTTGTGGAGAAGAGAGACAATGTTTAACCACGGGAAAGTAGATTGACTTTCTGAATTCTGTGTGTTTCCAACCTAAACGTTTTGCGAGCCAAAATAACAACCCTTGATCACCGTTCAGCGCGTCCGCCATGAGCACTGTCCTCATCAACTGCACTTATTTAGCGTTCCTACTAGACCTCCCTCGGTAGTACATATTTCTCCCAAATGATGCCAACCACGGATTTGCTTTTCATTCCTAGCGTCTAAACTCTTACAAGAACCCAATTCCCGCATCGACACAGGAAAATTATAGCTGTAGTGATTACAAGATGGTACAAAAATGCGATGAATCTCTGTGCGTCAATTACTTGAGCATTGTAATTTGTGCGCATATTACCTTAGTCGCACTAACGGATTGGAAGAGAAATTGCAATGATATACATTTCAGAATTAAAATATTGTAACAATGGGCTTCGGTGTGTTATTTGAACTACTTTCCATCGCGTATTCGCCGACTATTACGTGTTTTAACATGTGTACAGCTATATCCAGCCTAAACGATAATGTTGATTGATTTTTGGTAGCGCCTCATCTTGATGGACTCTACGCATTTTCTTCATTCACTGGAGTGTATGGATCCCTTAATTTTTAAAATTTAACGCCTGAAACTCTACTACATTGGATTCTCCACAAGACTCGAAGCCTTAAACTCCTCTCGATCGTGTCCGTCTAGTGCTCAGGCCTGCAATGCCCATTACCCCATTGGGCTTTCAACGTACGGTCGTAACTGGTCTTAAGATTGTTTGGGTGTTTGTAGAATGCGTGCGGTCGAGCTATAAAAGCCTGCAGCAACTCCAGTTTAATAGGTTTGGCGCCGAAGAGGATTGGGGTCAACCCCTGGCAGCCTACTTGCGCTATAGTTCTTCACTCTTAATACCTCATTTTTCCTGGATAATTGCGGCAAATAACTGCACTCTCTCATGCTCGGACTTTCAAAGCGAAAACTGTTAATTCAGAATGTTAAAAATATAAATCCTGAATGAAGGATTAAAGAGTGATTTTAGAGCATTTCTGTTATATTTCTGGCATTTAAACATGAAAAAAAAATATTTTGACTTGAGTTAATTGGCTTAAAAGTTGTTTCTTGAATAATAGCTGAAAATTGATTACACATTGTCATGGATATTATATCCTTTCCCGATTACACGGATTTGAATGGGAGCCTATTTCTAAAGCATTGGAGATCAACTTCTATGGAGGAGGTAAAACCCATCATTCAGAAACCGACCTCGCTTCTTTTGTGCTTTTGTTGTATTATAAGTAGACTCAGAAATTATATCGTTCCATTTTACGATCTAATTTAATGTGGAATTGATAAATGGTGATTCTTTATTTGATTATCTTGCGATCACAACTGTTTCTTCAGCTAATGACTGTAAATACTATCCCGCATGTCATCACAAGGGATTGATACCACTTTTTAAACTCGATCCATAGAAGGAAGAGAAGGTATAGGAAAAAGAAAAGGGTAGTAGTTAGAATATAACTTACGAGATTAAGGCATCGTAGTGAGGTAGACTTATAAAGGGGCACTGATGAATTCTTTAAAAATTAGTTCGTTTTGACCAATGAGGATAAACTTTGACGAATAAACTACTTCGGCTACATTTATTGCAATGTATTACCCAAGCACCACGCTTTAAATAGACGCAAATACAGATAGTTCCCTGCAGCAACATGCTAATAGATCTTTTTTAATTGGAAATGATGTTTAATGTAATTGATTGGCAACTTATTACGCCGTCGATTTTTGCTCAACATTCAAATATAAAAACTTACTTATTGAGCAAAAAACTTTAGTCCACCTCCCCTTCACAGGTTTCCATTAACGCCTCAATGATATATTTCCACAATAACTTGAAGATCTAGGATTGGAAGCAAGCAGGAGGTGACACTTCTATTAAAGACTAAAATTGCCTTCACTGTAGCAGTATGATTTAAAACACATAATCATGTATTTTAAAATTGCTCCGCACAAAATCGGTAATATTAGAGATAAAAAGCAAAAGATGTAGCCGAAAATATTTGTTTACGATCCTTTTCCATTGTACCATTCAAAACCACATTAAAACAGATCGCCACTTAATCTGTATCTCAGTTTTCTTTACTGTTTATTATCTTTCCAGAGTGCATCTCGTCGCCTTTTTCTTTCCCATGCTTCTCACCCACCGCTTTCCAACGCATGGCTTCCGTGGTAATGTGGTAGATTCTGGAGACATTTCGATGAGTATCCATGTGTGTGTGTATGTATGAAGTGCTACGGTATACATTTTGCCTGAATCTCTGTTTCCCGAATGTGAAAACACTATTTTGAAGGACTTTGTACATTAAAAGGAACCGATAAAGTCAGCCAAACGCTCAATAACTTTAAATTATGAACGTCTAACTCTATATTTAACGAAAACTGTCAACAATTCTTGAATTTATAAACTTTGAAAGCAGCAATGAGATATTCTTGATAGTTTGTTTCAAATTTTTACTATTTTATTCCGCAAAATTGAACGTTTTTAATGCTCATATTCGCAAAGCACATTTCACACCAAATGGATTTTCTCGCAGTAACCTCAAAAATCCGTCTGAGTCAACGAATCCCCGTGCTCCGTCACTTTCCAATGAAACCGCCCCTGATATATGAAATGTAAAAATGAAAAGAAAAGAAAATCCGTTTTTTGGCGTTGAAGAGAGTGAGAGAGAGAGGAGGGAAAAACGCCAAGGATGAAGAAAAAAAAAAACAAACGAAAATCCTCGCATCCATCCGGAGGAGTTAAACGCGATGAGTACTTTTCGTCACTGTCTGATTCCATCGCCCAACCACCACCAACACCACCGTACCACGTGTCCCACGCGCGGCAGAGTGAGAGAGGAGCGAAATAAAACAGCCCCCTTGTTCACCGCCTCAACTTCTCATCGCCCGTGAAAAGCTCAAAATCGCGTCGCCTTCACAATGTGGCGTCTTTTATGCTCGGACTCGAAGGATGGCGTGTGGCTCCGTATTTGTTCACGCTCTTGCGAGCTGCGTGCACGCAGAAAGGACTTATTTTTATTTCCGTCCAACAAAACGAGAGACACTCTCTCTCCCTCTCTCTCTCTCTATTTGCCCTGAATCGTCACCACACTCGCTTTCTCCGGCGCTCTCCCCGTTGCCCGGTGACACGTTCGCGAGAACGCCGCATTCCAATCCGGCGTCTTTTTTTTCTCGGCCGAACTGAGAATGCCTATCGAAGAAAATGGGGATTTCTGTGCGCTGTCAGTCAATATGGCACACATCGCAAATCTCTGATCCAAAAATTTGTGCAAGACCGGAATTAGTCGCAAAAGCAGATAGATAGGGAACAGAGTCCTTCGTGCTAATTGAATCTAGAACTCCAAACTCTTTGTTCATCATCCTTTCCCCTCCTATTAGAGGAATTTGAGTGAAATTCGTCTCTCCTGTCCCTTGCGTTCTTTATTCCGTTTCTTGCTTCGGGGACTCCTCTGGTCACTGTCATGCTATTTTTGCTATATGCTTTCTTGATCCCCTGAGTTTCCCAGCTTGTGAATTTTCATCGCAGCGAACTTTTAAGCAAGTTTAGTTTTGGTCATTGAAACGGCACTACAGTTACCCATTATACATTTCGTAGCTCAGCCACTGTTTCTTCTTGTCTTTTGTAATAGATTACATTTCAGCAAATATCGTTCTTTTTCCCTCATTAAATCAACATTTATGAGAAGAAACCTGACGACTACGGTAAACGATGTAAAATGTGATAGCTTTAACCAGCATATTAATTGTTGAATGATATCATGTGCACCCGACACTTCTTAAATTTTGAATAAGAGTTGAAGCTATCGGGCTAACTCATCTCAGATGTCGTGAGGAGGAAAATATTCATTGACAGGAGATTAATTACTGCTTCGTCAGCGGTCACAACCCCTATGTCTGATAAAGATGACGAGAAACAACACCATGATGAACTCAGTTTAGAAGTTAATACTCCTTTCAGATCTTTATCTCCGTCAAAGTTTAATTAATTGAAGAAACCAAATGAAAAACTTACCTTGGACTGGGGTAAAGAGTTGGCCAACCAGTCCCATTACTCATCATCGCTCGCTTCAATTACGACATGGAATCAAGTGTTATTTGAAACTGCTCGTATTATAAGGCTCACTTTATGATGACGTCCAAATATCACTGAAAATTCCTCACAAAGATCTCCATTCGCGGGATAAATTTGTTTACTGATAACCGGTGTGAGACGACTATTTGCAAAAGAAAACTACCAACATTACACGTAAATTAAAGAATGGATAAAAAATTAGTTCAGTGCACGATATTCTGACTTAAATATTACCCGATGTAATGTTTGAAAATAGGCTACTAAACAATGACAAGGAGATACTATAGCTATTGCAGTCATTGCCGATTCATTATAACAGTTAAGATTTCATTTCATGAGAAATAGCGCAATAGTGAATATAATTGCGACCCTCTACTGTACCTCCTTATTTTCTCTGAAAAGTGTTCATGGTCCGAATGGTTTGTAGGTCTGTTGACTCTTTATTGCATTGATATACTTTTTGTGTGTTAAGCTTGCGTTCGTTGAAACAAACAACTGCTAAAATTTGTTCCATTCAAAAATTTTTGTTTTTTTAGTAATGTTTCTGTTATAAACTGATAATATAAATACTTAGGATAGATTACATTTTTCCCAGAGTCTAAAGAAGACACATTTGGGGACCGTCTCCTTCCGCTTTCACTTACGCAATGTCTTCGGCAGTTCACGTTTTACCAAACCACACCAGAACTACTCAGCTTAGCAAGTTGATTAAACAGCCAACCGATCTGTTTCACCCACACCTTGAACATCCGCAAGCTACAGATATAATACTATTAACTTACGAGCACATTGTAAAAAAAGTTTTACAGGGAATTCTGGAATGTTGTGCGCAGCTCGCCCACAAGAACCCATTCCTATAAAGTATATCGTTCTATCGCTTAGTCATCAGCTCTCCTACTCATCACCTCCAGCTCTAACAAACACGCTATTCTCCTCCACGCCGATTCGTTTGTCCGCTTCACTTCTACCCTTTTAATTTTCCGCCATTCACCCCGCCAAATCGGCTGTGCAGCTCGCTACAAAGCTCTCTGACAATTTCCGCGGTGAGTGATCCTGTGATATGTGAGCATGCGTAATTCGGAAGGCTTTTGTTTTTCGTTCGACGCAGCTTTTGAGCCGTGATTTCCATCTCTCCCTCTCTCTTTCTCTGTGACAATCGAAAGTTGAGAGGCGGAGAGAAGGGATGAGAGAATTATAGAGGGAGAGGGAGCGAGAAAGGTTCGCTGGGACGAGCAGCCCTTGTGTGAGTGACCCGACGTCAAAATAAATACGTCAAAGTTCCGCATGTTTTCCAATCCATTTCTCTCGTCCATTCATTAAAAAAAATGACCGGAAAAAAGTAATACAGATAAGTTGTGTCAAGTCCAGCATTGTCACAGCATTTTAATTCCTTTATTTATGCGACTGTCACAACGAATGATTGACCCCCGACCTTTCCTGTGATGTAGCGAAGATAATTTGTTGATATCCTTCTCCATCCCCTTCCCCCAAGGCTTTTATTTGCTATTCTTATAAATGGCTTGCCGTCATGATGGATAAAAACCCCACCCTTGACTAATGTGCAAACGTACTTTGAAATGCGTACTATCCATAGACGGCTGTTATCGCGCTATTTTACGAGCCACTTACAAAACTATTTTACTGTCGGTAGTGAAGAAATGAAAAACACCTGACCGCGACACACCTTTTATGCATGGTTATCAACTGCACTAGATAAGGGGAGGCAGCGATCCATGGTGTAGATAAGCGGGAAAAATGAAAGACCAAAGACCTCCTGAAGACGGATTGCATAGTTCGTACACGAGACTTAATGATTGTTTATTATGAGTCATAAATCAGTGGTCGTTAGCGCAAAAGAGCAACAAAGTGAAACTCGCCTCCAGGTATTGACGTTGGGAGTGATGTTTAATGAAAGGCAAAGGATGACAAGGATTGAAATCATAAATTTGTAATTTCGCTGCTTCACGGTTTTAACAGCGCCTATTAATGGTATCATTTGCGTTCTTCGAAATAACACCAGTTTTAAAGTATCTTGAGCTTGAGCGAGATATTAAAAAATTTCATGCATTTGATCTCATCATATAAAAAATGCCTAATCTTGCCAGTGTTACCAAAATGTCATCCACCTAGGCAAAACATTTCGAGGTGCATGGTCGGAAAAAAACTACCTAATTTCCAGTGGTATGGAAATTGGTATTTTTTTGACATCATACTCTCCAGAATGACCTCATTAAACGAATATTTACCAACACACTATTCTCGTCAAAAATTTTGTAACTTGATAACTTTCGTGCTCAAATATTTTTTAGACAATTATACACTGCTCTATCTTTCACATAACAGCAAAAATTTGGTTGTAAAAGCGTCTTCAGGTTACGGCACGAAAAACTTGAGTCCATTTAAAGGTTAAATTAAAGGCATTGGATTAATAACGGAGATTTTCCATCTATAACACAATATAATTTGTCGGCCCCGGTGGCGGCGGGGTAAAGTCCTCGCCTGCTACCCTGAGGGTCGCGGGCTCGAGTCCCGCCTGGGTAGAATATTATTTGCCCAGGACATGGGAGTTTGTGTCTCGTCCTTTGTTACTGTTATCCACCCGGGGTAAATTGGCACATTGTGCTGTATTCGGGATAGTAAAGATGAATAAAATAAATTTACAAAAAATAAAAATAATTGCTCTATTTTCATTTCAGTATTTACGCAATGCGTCTTAAAGCTACTGATTGTAGCTTTTTTTATAGCATATTGTCCCCTTAATAACAGGCGAAAAATTTACCCCAGACGACCTTGAGTGGCTTTCAAATATTTCTTTTTTGTTATTCATTCATAATTTTAAAAGGTAAAATTTTAAATTTGTTCTTCAGATCCGTTTTATGAAGATTACTTCGATTTTGAAAGAATTTTATTTAAAAAATTTGATAGATTCAAGATACAAAAGTAGAAGCACTTTTTAGAGTTCGAAAAACAGCTCGGAATTTTTTGCTTACCAAAAGCTCTACATTTTCACTGTGCTTTTTGAAACCGGATTAATAGTGATCTTTGATTTTCCTTTTTAGTGACAATGAGTTATTTATTCCAAGGTGGAGACAATATCAGCATCAATCGCTAAATTAATGTTAACCTAGAGCAAAAATCTTCAAGTCTTGCTTTTAAGAAATAGACGTGATTTTTTTTTATATGTGTACCCACATATTAGATGTATCAATTGAGGTGATACCTGGAAATAATCTATGCCATCCTGAAACAAAAACTATATGTAAAGTCTGCATTGCTCAAATCTCATCTTTGCTTAAGTCTCATAAAACTTCCTCATTATAGATAACGAGCTCTATGCTCTAGATTGCACACATGATTCTCCGTCCTAGAATATGCAAGTGATTACTATTTACCCTTTGCGCCAAACTGGAGTAATATTTTTACGAATAAATAGATGAAACAACGAAGATTCCTATTGCATAGGGCAGCCACTTGTAGTACGTTGAGAGACAGTACATTGAACGTTATTTTGCTGGGGAGTAGGAAGCAATTACGGCCGTTTCTCAAAGCTACCAGTCAATGAGTCTCTGTTCCACAGTTAAATTATGCTGGCCTCTAAAACCTCGGTGATTATTCTTCAATCCTCATTGACAGACTAAATGAAGAATATTTTACATAAGTCCATTGATTGATTTCAGAGACTTAGTCGTAGATGGAATTCTAGAGTGCACTCAAATCCCAATGCAAAGTCAATATGCCGACTATTGTGGAAGCTTGATTTAGAAATTGAATTCACGCTGGCTTAATGACTTGTTGTCTATAACTGCAGTAACAAATTAAAATTTTCAGGAGCAAGATTCTTGAATTTTCCCATGGAATGTTATGTAGTCCGTTGCTTGTTTTAAAATGTGTGTGACAGAAAAAACAAAGGCCGCCTCGTACATGTTGGGTCAATATAGGAGAAAGGGTAGTGTTTAGGTATTACTAAAAAGTATAGGAATGGAACTAACTGGAAACGAGAAGGTAACTCAACAGAATGGCGATTCCAAATTATACTGCCATACTTGATCACCCTCATAAAATCATATTAAGACCTCAAAACACCAATGCTCCTAAGTACTTATTTTTTTATAGAGGTGTTTAGGAACCGGAAATATGATAAGTTATTTCCAAAATCTCTAAAAGTCTATTACGAGTAGATGTTTAAAAAACGTGAAAACTAATCCATTAAGTGTAATTACACGTGTCGATTCATTTATATTGCTATTACGTTGTATTATTTATCTTTTCGCTGACACTCGGCGGACGACTATTATGTAACTTGTAAGCAAATAAATAAAAACTCGAAGGGAGGGGTGAAGGCACTGAGATTGTCTATTCCTTTCATCCAATAAGGGAGTTAGTCAGAAATATAGGATGGTTTCTCCGATTTGGTGACGGGCCACAATCATTGCCCGGAGAATAAGTATGCGACGCATGAAAGGATGGCACCCGATTGGCTCACGGGATCAGTCACACTGGCATCCACCCACGGCATAAAACTACCCCTCAAGTCTCCCTCCCCCCCCAATCTCCGTCAGCCCCCGGCGACTGACTGATTCCTGGTCGTGTGCACCCGCACAGAACCGTTCCCCTCCGGTCTGTGTACTCAGCGCTCCAATGAGGTTTACCGTCATGTTGTTTAAAGGGGGCGAATGGAGCGATGAGGAGGCGGGTAGAGACTCGCGTGTAGTTCCCCCAAACTCTCCCCGCGGCAGTGGGAGTGTAAAAGGGTCTCCGTCGTTGTGCGACGGCGGGAGCGAGGAGGTGCTCTCTCCCGGCCTCTTCCCCCGCCGACTCCCGCCAAAACCCCCCACTCATTTGGGGAGATTGGCGAGGGAGAGGTTTCGTTGTGTTCGGCGAGGGGATCTCAATAAACGAGGCTCGGAGGGAGGATGGATTCCTTCTCACGGAGGTTCCTTCCTTCGGGGGTTTTCGGAGAGATGGAGCGGCGTCTCGGATCTCAAGGAAAAGGAGCAGAGGGCGGGAAGCGGAGGCAAGGGTGTGGAGACTGGCTTTGGTCGGGGAGGCGGGGCATTTTGTGGGGCAAGACTGTGGTTTTAGGAAGGCTCTCTGGGAGGGGAGAGGCCACAGGTCGAGGGAAGGGAGGTAGGTACGTTGGTCCTCATCCACGAAATTGGATTCCTTGTCTCCGAGCCCTCTACTAAACCATGATAGCCGGTTAATGAAGAGTCACCCAGTGGGCGAGGGTTTGGGGTATCCTAGAGTGGGGCTCGAGGTCGTCTTCGCAAGTGACGTGGGATATTCGATGTTAAGGGAATGGGAGGATGGTGTGAGATGCTGGGGGACACACTTCCTGTCCCTTAAGCATCTCCGAAATCCCTTCGCGGCGGGATTCATCCGTCAGATGACGAAGGAAGGCGTGAGTTATTTGAATCCGCTCCCTAATACCCCTACCCTTTACCAATGAAATTCTCCTCCCAAATTCTGGACCCTCATGCTAGACCCTCTTGCTACTCTCCACACCTACCCGTCTCCCTATCCTCCCTTAGCTCTTTTCATTTCCTCCCTAACCGATGGCGGTTTGTCTCTCTAAAGGTTTTCTGGCGCCGGCTGATTGTCAATTGTCTGCGAGTTTCCCTATCTCCCCCCCTTTCTCTCTCTCCCGCTCAGGAAGCTAATCCTTCAAATTTCCGTTTTTCCCAGCCCGGAAGCCCTTGTTATTTTTGGTCGTTTGAGGCGAATCCTCGCACGGAGTGACATCGCCCGAATTTCCATCTCTGATTGCACAGTGGGATTAATATGTACTGGACAGCAGGAGCGCTCATCAGATCCAGAGCGCGGTCTGTTTTCCCTAGCTCTCGATTGGGATGGCAGGATCATGGATAATAATACTTGAATCGAACTCTTCACAAATTCAAATAACAGCGGAAACGGCCGCGAAATAACTTTAGCGAAGTCACTCGCTATTTTCTCTCGTGAAGTTTACTCAATTGTCCAAATCCTGACCTGCATTTTCATCTCTTTGGATTGTTCGTTAACCTTGGCTTTTTTATAACGCGCTATTCGTTGAAATAAAATTGAATATAAACCTGCAAGTTTTGTAATCATCGTTTTGAAATCACGTGAATACTCTCAATTTTCCTGAGGAATATAAACACATACGCTTACTATTGAGGATATTTTTTGTACTACTCAGCAAAATTCAACCAAAGTTAAGTTAATTTGATGGAAATACATTGGCAATCAATGTTTTATAAAGTTTTATTTTGGATTGGATAACGATAAATAAAAGCACCTAATTTGTGATAAAAATCACTTCATCATTCTCTTATTTCGTACATTGATGTTTATTGCAATGTGAAGAATGCCTATGAAATATACAAGCATAATAATAATTAATGAATAGCGTGATTTCTAAATCCCTTTCATAACATATTATTGAGTACGTAAATACCAAGAAATTCACGTCTTGTGTAAGGTTGTTGGAATGAGGATCGTGAGTTGTTGAGTCGCAGGAGTTCGGATAATTTTAATCAATCAAAAAATGATAACTTTTCAAAAGTGGAGAAAGTAAATAGAAAGAACTTCTTGAGCCACACTTCACCTAAAAGAAGCTACTTATATGTTGAACATAACTGTGCATGTGCTTACATAAATGATGCAAGAATTATATTAATGAATTTTCGTATCAATGAAAACATTGTAATGACTTGATTTTACGGCACGGAATTCGAAATGTATGTAAAAATCGTGTTTAAATGCGCGCTCTGTATTCGAAATGATAGATACCTTTATATTTTTAAGGAGTCGTTTTGGTAATATAAAACGTATGTTTTCAAATTTTGGAGAAAATCTGTATAGACGTATCGAATAATTGCGGACTATATGACAAAAGCAATGACACTACGTGATAAAATAGCATTGAATAACCAAGAAATCAAATTGATAGCTCGCAATTGCTTTCTTAATATTATTCTACATATAACCAATACGTATGCCTACTGAAATTTTCACAAAAATCAGTACATGAACGATAATCGCTTCGACTACCATAGGTTGTTATTGCCCCGTTAAGCTTATTCATTTATTGCTCATTGCGCTCAATTTTTGGAACTTTATGTGTACCAGGGGGTGACATGTCTTTCAAACAAAAAATATATTGCATAATTTTATTGCTTTTAACTATCCAATTTATTTTTTCGGTACATTTGAATGGAGCAAACCTTCAAAGACCTCGCTTTCGGGCAATTTCTGCCCGGAGGAGGACGCCAGTGACTGACGGTGCCTTTCAGCAAGTCTGTACTTTATTACCCGATTACGCAGTCCACGAAGTCTAAACATATCTTTCAAAGGTCCAAATACAAGTTTTATCTGCGATAAGTAGAAAATACGTGATGCCGTAGATGATTTTATGAAGCTTTAAACTGTCTCTCGATGATTTATCCTTTAGTTTAACAAAAAGAGTAAGCTTTTAACTCGTACTGCATAAAGTTCTGCATTATAGATTTTCGTGTGAATATTTTTATCGCATGATAAAGAGATTGTATGATATTTAAGCACAGAAAAATAAACTGAATTTCCACTGTTTCTTCGTTCCTTTGAAAGACAACGTACAGAAGCGCTCTCTTTAAAAGAGAAAGGGTATGTAGGTAGGTGATCGATCACTGTATCCGAGCTTTGTTGCTTAATTGCATGTTCTCCCAATGTCCCTTTAGTTCGTTCGAAGCAAAGAAAGTGCTTTCTCTAGCCAGAGAAGACCGATGGGAGATTAGTACGCCTCCGGGACAAGCATTCCTCCCTAAAATTGATTGCATAATCCTCGAAGAATGTGCCGATATTCCTTTTTTGGTGGCCAAAATGCATGTACAAGGGTGAAAAAATTAGTATGAAATAATATCAAAATTATACTGTGATGAGTTCATCGACTTCATACAACTGTGATTTCGGGTACATTTTTTGCACACCAAAAATCCCGACTGCCTTTCAATCGATAGCCTCTCAGGATTATCCCCTCTATGAATTTCGCTGGAAAAATTGCATTACTCTGGTATTTTCCAATATCCTACGTTATCTTATACCCTTTATTAGACTTATAACTTCGTGAATCATTGACGATTAGTCGACTGGCTGCCAACAGAAAAAAAATCGTCTCTACCAATTTGATAACTGCAATATTCTGCCAAACTAATTGGAGTCAGTGGAAAACGGATAAATCATATTGCCAGTGTTGCAAGTAAGGAAAATTATGAAGTTGATTTAGCATTACAAGATGTAATTAAAACACTTCAGTGTATAAAAAATCGAAAATGCATTTCAGGTTCATTATGGTAAAAATACCGCTTCCTCGATACCAAGCCTTTGTAGGCTCGAAAAATAACAATTCCGATTTATTTCATAATCATTCACGTCCTGCAATACGAAGATAATAAAGAGATGTAGGTTCAACCGAAAATTGAACACACACGTTGGATGAATATGACAGAGTAAAAAGATGATGGAAGCATGGTCTTAATACGTCTTTCTTACTCATTTCACATTCAGAGTGAAAAAAGTAGAGTGAATATTTCATAGCATATGCCGTATTTGTGTTTCCAACATCCTACGCTAGCTTATACTCTTTATTAGACTTAAAATTTCGTGAATCATTGACTATTAGCAGACTGGCTGCCAACGGGAAGAAAACTGCCTCTACCAATTTGATAACTGTAACATACTGCCGAACTGCCGAAGTGAATAAAGTAAAGTGAATGTTTCATAGCTTATGCCGTATTTGTCATTTTTCCTTTTATTTACCAACCCTCCTTTTGGTTAATGATCTGACACCTTTACAGCCCTTTGTGAGGTACTATGAGTGCCTTTGTACGATGATATCACGTCTTAGTACTGTACATTTAGGCGTGATACAATAATGCATTAACACTTCAGCCGGAAAGTTAGGTAATCGGGACATAGGAGTGGAGGCAAAATGAACAGATCAACGTGCCAACACTCCTCTTCTAACCTTGCGCCATTTATGCCCCGAGTATTAGGAATGAATATTGGGATAACGATTCAGGATTATTGTGAAGGAGAAAAGTCGGATAAGAGGAAGGTTAGTTACGACTTATCTTTATAAGTGTAAGAGGAAGGTTCTCGGATGAAAAAGTAATACAAAGGTACCACTTTTCTCTGGTTAGGCCACGTCTTGAATATGCCCCAACTATTTGGGATCCTTGGCGGATATATTTAACCAATGTAATTAATATAATACGAAGCAAATCTTCGCGCTTCGTTATAAACTGCTGCAAAAGATCATATAGTGTTTCTTAGCAATTGGAGGGATTACTTTTGGGAGCCACTAGAGACTCGCAGGCTGCGCGCTAGACTAATTGTAAGTTTGCTTGATAAATTCAGAACTGGTGTGTTTCAGGGCGACACAGAGAATATTATCATGACGCCACACAACATCTCTAGGTCTGACAGAAATTATAATATAGAGAGATACATTTCCGAACAGATTGGTACAAAAACTCGTTCTTTTCGTGCAAAATATGCGACCACAATAAAAACTAACATCCACTGTATACACTCCCATAATACACGCCAGCATTTCGTCTCCTTAAATCTTATCTCGTACATGTTTACACGGCTGGTGTCCGAACACCCCTGCCACACGACCATCCGGCGGCTCGCAGGGCAGTATGTAGATGTGGATGTAGCACCCAGCTATTTCACCCGAGTGAGGCCTCAATCAGGTGAAACATAGCCACAAGCGTTCTTTCATTCGCTGCTAAATTGCGTATTACCTGGAAAAACACACCTCAACGGTGAATGAGCGCCAAATAATACTGGCAATTAAAATAATTCGCAACAAAGTATTGACTGAGCAACTGGTCCAATTTAAAGATAATTGTGTAAACAGTTGCCCATTAGACTCTTCATAGTTTTTTTTCCTCTAAACTGAAGGACATTTGAGTGAGTTTCCCTAGAAAATCGACCATCAGCGGGTTGAAAATTCCCGCACGGGGGAATTGAAGTCGGTATCTCCTGCTCATCCGTGCTCTGCCATTTTACATCATCCCCTTTCATCACCCATTCTCTCTTGCCCCTCCCCCTCCACTCCCTTCCGACACGCCCTCTTCAAAGTATTTTCGGTTTCGCCAAAACTCATCCCCCACCCCCTACCCGAGGTGGGCAGCATTTGATGGGGTAGCGGCCCTTCGAAGCCAGAGGAAAGGAAAAGACTTCATTCCAAATAGAGGCATCGCTTTCATTGTTTACACCGCCGGGCCTCGCTACTCCAGTCCCCCGCGTGCAAACCAGAAGCCCCTCTCCAATCCCAAGCGTTCTGACTTCCTCCTCTCTCTCGCACACACACATACACTCTTGTATTCACCAAAATCCCCCGTTCGGTCGCCCACGGCGTGCACGGGTGAAAAGGAAACGAACGGGAACTAGTCCGGCGGAGACCCTCCTTCTCTCCTGCAAACAGCCTCCAAACTCTACCGGTTCTCGCGAAAAAAATGGACTTCGCAGGCAAAAACTGCAGTATCATGCCTACGGGAGATTGCGATGGCGTTCCCAGACCTGCAATCTAACGAGTGAATGCGAGCGCGTCCTCGTGGCGAGCCATTAGATTCTTCACTCAGGAATTCAGTGAAAAGGATTTGTTTTATTGTTGCACAAGGGATGAGTTGATTTTCTTCAGCACTGTAAAGTCTTCACCTTATTTTTCGGCCAAATATCTGTCGAAAACCACATTAGACCGCATTCACCGTATCATCATGTGTAAATCTAATATAAATTTAAATTACTGCCACTGTCCTCGCTTCTCTATCTCCAGCCAATGTCTTTATTCTCAGATTTTCCTTCTGATTCATCTCCATTTATGCCTGACTTGCGTATTTATGATCTTCCTTGCGTGAACTTTCTTTCCATCATAGTCATGACAGGTTCACTGTGCCACATTATCTAGCCAAATCATCGGGACTTTCCAGCTACAGATATGATTCTTTTCATTCTTTATTGTGAGCATTACGCGAACTAATATTAAACTTGGTGAATTAGTTTATATTTTTCATCATTCCAATGCATGACCTTTCGTATGAGAAATTGGTGCTTAGTTGGAGAAAAGAATGCCTTAAAAGTTCAAAAGTCATCCATTTTTTCCCCGAGGGAATCCCGTTGATTTCACCACCGCTATTGTTTAAGTGTTAAAATGACAGGAATCTAGTTGTGAGTTTTGAGCATAACGATATGGAAATTTCAAGTGGTAGGAATGGAAGGTGAAACAAAGACACTTCAGTTTCTCTCAAAATTTTACTTTCGACGACTGGTTTCGTTGCAAATCAGCATAATCACATGAGTTAAGGTCGTTTGAATGAGAAATCTATTTATATAACACTTCATAAATTTTATTTCATTATCAAGAAAAATATCTCATCTTTCAAAAAATAACATAACATCAGCCTTTTGCAATTATACTTTGGAGGTATTGGCCAAATAACACCAGCTAGCTTCCGTGGTAAGTGGTATGGGTGTGCCGCTAGGAAGACTTTATTTATAATTAAAGAAGAATTGAAAACGTATAGGTTTCGCCAGTCATTTTACAGCGTGTAATTTTTATAGTTTTCTCTGGTATTTTCAAAAATAAATCAACTTCTAACCGCAGTGATTTCAACGGAACTGAAACAAAAAAATTTGTTTCAGTGGTGAGCTGAGCGAAATAAAACTAGCCAGGCGACCTTACGAATGAATACGTAGTTACTTACTGATAAATATAATAGTTAGAACAATGTTTTTACGGTATAAGTGTTACAATATTGCCTTCATGCTTCTTGTGGGTTTTTGAATTTTAAATGAAATGTAATTTAAATCCCCATTGTAGGTAAGGAAAAATCTCGCTATTACTACCTTAAGTTAAGCATTTTTTGAGTCTCCAAGTGCTGAGAGGCGGGAGGGAGAGAGAGTTGGACTATGTGCAGGGGTTGGAGCAGGTCATTGATGTCAGGGATTAGGAATTGGAGGCATGAGGAGAAGGGGAAAAAAGAGTAGTAAAAAAATGTTCATTTTTATTTACATAAAACGCAAAGATTCTCCGTCTGTCTATGCAAAAATGCCCAAAAGGAAATACATGTAAAGTTGATTTTTATTTCATGTAGTCTTTTTTCATTTTCAGAATTAAATTATAAATAATATATGTAAGAAGGCAAAAGCCTTTTGAAAGAAAGTTAAGGAAAAATTTTAATCGTCAATGAATCATAGTTTTTCCGCTCGAATTCGTGAAATTTTGCAAAAAAAGCGTTCTTATAATCGCTTAAAACTAAGTGTTTTTGGTGAAACGTCCCCTGGAGGACAGAGAGTAGATGAAGCAGAACCAAATTGGAATGTATTGGGCATCAAGGCCCATAATGAATCGTTGTTCAGTGGCTTTATCAAAAGGGAAGCATTTCTGACCATAGTACGGCTCTTAGGGGGAGACGTAGAAATAATTTGGATGAAAGATTAAAACAAGACCAGATAGACTGTGGTAGGTTGGTTAAGAGTATCCTAAATGGGAATACAGACTCGGAATTCTGTATTGTATAATTGATACTATGAGCATCTCCACTTAACTGAATCAAAGGAAATTCAGGCCATTATGTTTTTGACACACGTTCGAGCTCTACAAAATATTTTCTTCAGGATATATCCGAGATATAATCAATGGAAACAAAAACCACCATATTTTATCATTGCAATGTCCATTTTAAACAACCTGTAGTCGAGTTTCTGACCAATTTTGAAGGCACCGGGACAGACCACGTTACTGCCTTTACGGAGTCTCTCATAAGTGGCAACAAGTACAAAATTCTACGGAGACTTTCCCTTCCTGAGCAGAACTCGAACGTGGATCCATAGATGTCGACTTGAAATGGATTTCTGCATGTAATAAAACTTTATATTACTTTTTGCTATTTCTGCGTAGTTCCTTGGATATAAAATGAATGTTTTAGCTGAGCAAAATAGCAGTTCTCCACAAAATAATTTACTGTCTAAAACCTCAAATTCATATAGAAATATAAAAATTCCTTTTTTAAGCAATCTGCCGGTAAAAGTAGGTTTTGTCAGATGTCAGAGAATGTCAGAGAATCTCCTCCCGGTTTTCTACACATACAGGGGCCTATTTCCCTCTATTATATCTTTCTTCGCCTCTGCATACAATCTATCCTTCTTCATCCCGTCCACGAAACCTATTCTTCAATAACAACATTTAATGTGACATTCTACCATTGTGTGACTACCATTCTAACATGTGACTACCATTAATATGACATTCTGCCAAAGTTATATTTATTTACACCATTTGACATCTGGTGGAATGCTTAACTTGAATCTATGTTAGAAATGTATTATCTTCGAAGTTGTTACACTCATTAAGTCTCATTACAACATGCTTGCTTCGAGGTTTCATTCAATATTTCTTGTCGAAATTCAATTTTTAGCCGAGTTAGCAGAGTTACCATTCACATGGAATTTCTTCAATGGAAAAATTAACAAATTATGAGCAGTAGTTTTTAGGTTCACTCTCAGTTAAAACCGTGTATCTGCATGTGGTTGAGCATTAATTTTAATGCCCGACTCCTAGCTGTCAATTGCTATTACGAACGTGGGGCAGCTTTAGTAACAATATATTTGAATGTTGGACCGACCAATACAGTTTTGTAGCTAAAAGCAACGTGCGCAGTTGTTCAGAGCGTAGTAAAATTTCATGTCGGATGCTAGTCTGCAACATTTCACGCCACCCGACGGGCAAAAATTTGCGGGGCATAAAATTTTCAGGGTCCTCGAACTCGCTTTCTGCGGCGGCGGCATACATATTTGCGATTTTCCGCTGCGCTTTTGTGTTTCCGGCGTCAGCGGCGAACGACATCATCCTGTATGACGAATGCCTCACTCCCGGAGAGGAAGCACTCATTTAACTCTTACCTCTCTCTCTCTCCTCTCTTCCTTTGTTATCCTATCCTCGCCCTTTTTGGAGACTCGCCCCCCCGGGGTCCTCTATGTGTCAAACTCCGTTTATTTTCAACCCCCTTTTCGCCATTAAAACTGACCGGTCGTGTGGATTGACCAACGGATGGGGTCTCAAAAAATATTTTGCAGCAGCAGCAATAATGATTTAATTTAAACTCGCACGCATCCCATGGTCACCTCCCTCCCAGCCCCCTCCCCACACTTCCTCCTCACTTGTTATTCTCACGCATGCGTGATGAACGAGTCGTGCCTTTTGTTGTGGTTTTATGCTCATCGTAGCGTAAATGTCCGCCGCTTGTAATCTAACCGCTTCACTGCGGAATATAATTTTGGATCGGGCTCGAGTAGCGGCTCATGGAGAGTCAAATATCCTCGGACATGATTGCGCAATTGAACCTGTTTTGTAACGCAGACTCGCCGTTCTAAGTTCCCCTCGCATGTATAGACTAAAATATACTGTATAAACCCAATGGGACCCTTACAAGGTAGGAGTAGTTCTATAAATAGATCTATTACAGCGGAGAGCAGCAAGATTTGTTAAAAATTGTCTCGATAAATCGTTAGTGATGCTTAGAAGTGTTTCTGAATTACTGAAGTAGTTAAAGGTTAGAACTTCTCTCTGATTTCAGGGAAATATAGTTTACTTTTACGCAAGTTTAACGTAGACTTTTTTTGCCGTACCCTCAACATATCATGCCAAACTATTCCAATAGAAACTATCACAGGCAAAAGATTTAAGGAATTGCCTGCAGAACCGATTGGTTAAGAATTTCAGCTTTTTCACGTACAATCAGGGACCATATTTGTTGCGATAGATTATTTATATGAAACTCTGGCACTTGAAAGAGTAGACTTTGTACTTGTGCCAATTTACTTCCCATCATAATTAATTGCTGGCCTCTCTTGAAATATCCGGCGTGATTTGGTTTTCTGCATGATGTATCTTATGCTAACTTGTAGAACTATTTATTAATTGAATGATAAGTACTTATCCGTAATTATACCTTAATGAGTAAAAAAATCTACAATATTTTGGAAACTTGTACGAGATTGTAGAAACTACAGAGGGGTTTGGCTGATGTCCCACGCGATGAAGAATTAGAAAATTATGACCGAAGGAAGGCAACGTTTTGAAACAGATCTGTGATGAACAATTTGGGATTATGGGTTTGACTTTGGTCTCAAGGGAGAGCAACGTCCGACGCAAAAATTGCTTTAAGACAGTTGGTAGAGGGATGCAGAAAAGTACTTTCGGAGCTACATATTATATTCCTTAAACTCGAGAAAGCCTATAACAGAGTTCCCAGGAAAGGGGAATAGTGAAGCTTTGAGAGAGAAATAAGGTCCAGAAAAGTACGTGAGAATAGTGAAGATGTATTAAGGAGCAGTGACACAAATAAATGAGTAGTGCAGGCTGGATGAAAGGAATCCCACACTGGGATGGACTTCACCAGGAATCAGTGCTCAGCCTATATCTCTTTCATTTGTCTGTGGATGCCTTTATGAAGAATTTTAAGAGTATAACATCCTGAAGCATGTTACTTGCAGATAATATCGTCCATTGTGAACGGACCCCGAAGAAACTAGAGGTGACGCTTGAGGATTGGAAGAAGGCTTAAGAAGAGAGAGGAAAGAAAATCAAAAGCTTAAAAATCAAAATTTATGACAACAAAGAACGTACAAGACCTATATATAAAGCTTAAGGAGGAACAAAACCATCGGTTAGGCAATACAAGTACCTCGTATCAGAGTGACGGAGATTTGGAAACTGAAATCAAACACAGGATAAACTGTAGAAGGCTGAGCTGGAGATGTAAGATTTTAGTACTGGTTGTTTATTTATTTATTTAAAAAATGTCCACATACAGCAGTATGTATTGCGATTTTACAGAGGCTCAAGAATACAAAACATAACAAAGAAAATAACAAAATATCTGATAGGAACTGAATGAAGAGGTAGTGCTAATTATTTTGAGAGAGATGAGAGAGAGAGAGAGAGCCCGGTTTGCAAATGCGCTAGGAGATAGGGAAAATGGATCAACGCTCTCAGGAAGGGAATTAAGCATAACGGGGAGGCGGAAAAAAGTGAGCGTTGAGAGAGCGATGATCTGGGAACTGGTAATGGAATAAAGAGTGGGTTCGCGTAGGCCGGGAGGTTACTCGGAAATTTATAAAAGAAAGGAGTTCATGGCAGTCTGTGATGGAGTTAAGGATGATGTAAATAAATTTTAGGTCAGTTTTAAGGCGGAGACATAGAAGATTGTAAATGGAGAGAGAAGTAGTTTATTATGTTTGTCTACGAAGAACTCTCCTAGTTTCTGGTTTGGCAGCCAATCGTTCTCCTGACTGCTATTTGGCCTTCTCGGGAGAACATGCAAGGTGCTGATTTGGACCAGGATGAGTGCTGCATGCCTTGCGTGGAATTACTCCGTGTCAGACACACAAGCGATGGCTTACAAAGTACTTTGTAGATGTCGTACGTGTAGATGAGTGTGAGTGACAGAGGGAAAACCCAAAGACATTTAATTGCAGATAATTCACTGGATAAAAAAATGTTAATAAATCAGAATAATATGATAAACTTTCGTAATACTTACGGAATAAGGAATAAATACAACGTACTTTTCTTATTTAAGGTTCCTCAAAAGCTACCAATGTACAATACTAATATTATGTAATTTACTTCATTTTTAAAAAATTAAAAAATGTAAACCATTATTATCACTTCATAATTTAAACCAATTACAAACACTTGCTTGCGGACAGGCTTTAAGCAATAATATCATTCCCATGTGTTTGAAAATCACCAACGAACGCTAATTTTACCAACTTACCTATGAATACAACGTACTTTTCTTATTTAAGGCTCCTCAAAAGCTACCAATGTACAATACTAATATTATGTAATTTACTTCATTTTTTAAAAATTTAAACCATTATTATCACTGCATAATTTAAACCAATTATAAACACTTGCTTGCGGACAGGCTTTAAGCAATAATATCATTCCCATGTGTTTGAAAATCACCAACGAACGCTAATTTTACCAACTTACCTATGTCACATTTTTCTGGTGGATCAAAGAATGATACTTCATGAGCTACTCATTCAAATCAGAGTTTTTTTATTATTAAGGTAGTGCGAGCGAGATGGTTCCCTGATCATAATAGAATCCATACTCGAATAATACGTTTTCATTTCACCAGCCGTGAGACGCACGAAGTAAATATTGTATTATTAATTGCGCAATAATATAGTTTTATATGACAGAAATTGTAAGTAATCAAATGAAAATATCTAAATAAGTCTTTAACTTGACTTATTTTTTTCACCCGGTACGTTTGAAACTCCATCAAAATTTTATTGTGATTTCGAAAAATTTACTGAGGTGAAAAAATTATTAACTTTCAAAAATAGTTGAGAAAACATCTAAACTACACACTTTTGATTTTTTGACGAGATATAAGCGTAGGAAATGCCTCATTTTTTAAAATAAGGTCTCTATGGAGTGCATACACATACCATTTCCTGCCTAAAAGGGCTGGTAATTTCTGGCAAATATCTCGGAAAGCAGTGTAGTATGGGGTTGAATTTCTGGTGTCAATGAAAAGGTGATATATTTTTCTTTAAAATGAGACCAAATTCATAGATTTCTAGGTAAAATTATACTTCGCTCAAACTACCTTAAAGCTTTCATTTCCATGATTCCTTAACGTAAAAACTTCTGTTTCTGTTTGTACTTCTTAAGTGAAGCTTTTGCGGCTCATGATAGACTATAGGACTTTTCGAATGACTGCCTCATGTTGCTGGAAGTTAGCACAACTTTTTATAAAAAATAGGTGCCAAACATATCGGGGACTTTATTTGTTATAAAACAAAGCTCTTTAATTGAAAAATCATGTATTAGTTGTTTAGTCAATCCATTATAACAGACTCGACTCCTGCCAACTACAGCTCTACTAATTCTCACGAGAAAGTGATGTAAACATATATTTCATTAAAAGAACTGCTAATTGATGAACAAACTTATGCTGCAACCTCTGCTCAGCGTTGACTGACAAAAACTAATTTTTTTACGAATTTTCCAGTAAGTTGGAATGGAGCATGCAAATTCACCAGCCTTTGCTGTACCCCATCCACATGCAGCTTTCCCCGCTTACGGAAACACCTCTCTACCAGTCAGTTTGTCACATTTTGTCACACGGTACCGCGAAGGAAACCAAAGCCAGTTAATAGCGATATGTAGCCACTATTTTTTATAGTATTACTCTAGCCCCGCTTTCACCATTCTATAGAATGTTACTGTGTTGGAAGGAGAGAACGCCTCCTGTCGTCGAGGGAGGTAGCCTTTCACTGTGAGGGAGTGGGATGCCCCGGGGAGACGGTGCCCGGCAATGTCGCGAGTTGTCTCGGCAGGAGAGGACAAAGGGGTGTGAGGGCCGAGAGATTGATGACCGGTGCGAGAAGGACAACTAATAGTGGAAATGGAAGTGCAGCTGAGGCAGCGGAATTAAGGGAGTCGGTCGAGAAGGGCGTTTGGAGGCGACTGAGAAGGAGAAGTGTTGATAAATCCGTAAGGGGCCTTTCAAGTAACAAGTCAAGCGATTTTGTTCCAATCCAAGCCTCCCGAATTTCTCCTCTGTAGTACAAAGACATTTCTTCTAAGCCTCCACCTTCCCTTGGCAATGTGGTGATTTTTCGTGGGAATGAAAATATTAACTTGTTTTCCTCATGGTTTTATTTTTTGCGACTCAGGTCCATCGCGTCGCGACAACTTCAGGAACAAATCACAGAATTTCAAGACCTCGTATTGTATGGTGATGAGAAGGGCGGGGGAAGAGAAGTGTTATGTGAGGTTTGGTTGGGCGGTGTGGGTGATCTTAGTGGAGGCAAGCTCTGGAGCTCAGGTAAGGAATAATCGAGTGGTCGGGGAGGGAGGGAAGGTGAATTATAGGATTAGGAGAGGGATGGATGAGGCAGCGGGTTGGCTTGGGGATTGCTGGCAATATCTAGGGGAAGACTAGGTGCAGGTACAAAGCATCATAAAATGAGATCAGAATATCTGTAAATTTTCAAATGTTTGAAGAGGTCACGTCTAGGATCCTTGTCTGGAAAATGCAGGACAGTTGAAATAGGTTGTTCTTCATCAAAATGGTGTTTCACACAAAGGTAGACGTTCTTTTTCAAAAACCGCAAATGAAATTCATTAAACGTCCCTTTAATTGGATTTTTGTAGATTTTTCAGCAAGCAGAAAGACAAACGTCAATGTTCTGCGCAATTTCAGCTACCATTGGAATATGAAGAGCTCGGTATATATCGAGACTTTTTGAGCTAAATTAAGGTGATAATTTTTTGTAAGAGGCTAAAGAGTGGCCACGGTTCATCGGGCAGACTGCCAAAAGAGGAAGTGCTGAGCAAAAATTTGCAGCGTTAAGTGACAAACTTGAGAAATTTTCTGCCGATGATATTTCCGTGAGTGATATAACTTCGATCTCACGAATTTGAGCGCGGCGAGTAGGCATGGGTTCCACTTCTTTCGGGATTCAGCCGTGTCATAGTTTTTCTGACAATGTTTTCCTCCTACCCTGTAGGCGTCCTCAGGTCGAAGATGTCTGATCGTCTTTTGGCCGGGTATATAATGGAGTCGGTCGCTTCTAATTGGCTGCCCGTTTTGGCGCTAAGTCACTTTTGGACCCATTTTTCATGTTACTCCCTCCGATGTGTTTTATGGCTCTCCTCCAGGTAGTCGCTAAATCGTTGCCATCTTCTCTTTTCATATTTTTGGTGTATTTGGTTATACCAATGGATTCCCTAATTACTTGTAGGAAGTGTTGGTTTTTCACGCTCAGGACTTAGAATTCGTGGAAGCAAATGGAGTAGTTAGGTTCAGATGAAGCATACTCGGTGACTGAAGAGAGGTGTCGTCTTTTGGTGTTCCTTCATTCTGCACGCCATCGCTCTCCAAATCTGGCCCTCATAGGAGTTTCCACAGGTGCATCGTATCTTGAACACTTTCTCCTTCAAGATACTGGGAACCCGCCGTTTAGGGTACGGAGTAATGTCTCCGACTGTCTTCGGAGCGGAGAACCTGGTCACTATGTTTTGTTTCTTTTAAAATCTGCCATTTGTTTCCGATGTCACTGAGATATTGTGGGTGGTCGCGTAGGCTGAGTGGTTCAGTGTATTAACCTCCCCTTGACTCCCCTTGGTCAGTTGATTGGACTGTTTTTTTCTCTCCTTTCTTCTCTAACTTGGTTGCCCTTTTCAAGACTGATTTAGTAGAGTAGCCATTTTTCTCCAAAGCTTCAGTGAGCTTTTTTGTTTCCCAGCCGGGAGTGATCTGATGACATCAATGCTGTTGGCCATACGTAGCACAGTGTCAAGTTATGATATTTTCTGGGAAGGAGGGTGATTTGATCCAGAATTTAGGTACGACATGATCTCGAGAGTCGAACCTACATCTAACGAAAGATGATCATCAGCCACAACCGCCCACATTTGACAATCCCCAAACTTCCACTGGCCCATCGCCCCAACGCTCCCACTAACTAATTCTTGAATGCTCCCTGATGGCACTGAAAGCATAGAATTGCGCTCCGCTTCGCGTTTTTTGGTCCCCTTGATGTACGAGTGGAGTGATCATTCCGTATAAGGGGAATGATTGCTGTGAATTGTAATACATTTGGAATCTTTCTGAACACTCACGTAAGTTAACAGTATGAATAGTTAGTAAAAATGCTAATATCATCATTACGGTGCGTTCCTTCACTATGCATGCGCTGCTATTTGACTGATTTTGCGTATGTGGTGCCAAGTTACAGTCGTATGTATGTACATCTTTGAAGAGACTTGCAGGGTAGATGAAGATTGTATCGGAAAGGCGATTGATGGTGAAATTAGTGGAAAAAGTCCCAAAATCGTCCTCTCCACAGCGCAAGAAAGTTTTGTGAGCGCAATATTTAAGATCGCCATTAAAATTTAAAACACGTGAGTTCCAGGCTTCAGTTTGAGGATACTGAGTTTTTTTTTAGACGGGTAGTTATTGCACCCCCTGGTTCACGGTTTCTTATCCCGGCAGAAGGGAATAACTTTCAGTGCTTTGGATGCCTTCAGGGGTGCATTATATAAACAAGTCTAGTACTCTTTGACCTAATATCAAATTATTCTCGCATATTGGCGAGAATTTACCTCTGTATTTAATATACACACACATTTAATACTTCTCGACCATGGTATCAACGCTAAATATCTTCTTAAAAATCACCGTATGTAATTGCACATATATTTGATGGATCGCTACTATTTGGCAACATTTAAATTATCAAAGCAACAATTTTTTTAGTAACATCCTAATGCATATGGAACCATGATTTATCCCACCTATAACACGGAATTTAAAATCGCAATGGCATTTCTAAGCGTTCCATCGCTAAGACTAGCTAAACATATGTCCCTGGTGAATTTTTAAAAAATATCATACCTCTCTATGCGTCACATCGCAACGCACTCGCATGGTAGACAGTTGAGTTGTGAGGGATGAGCGGGTGAATATGACGAATTGTACGAATGAAGGGAGAGTGGCAGGGGGGTTCGGTTGGGCGGCCACGAGTGGCGGCAATGGGAGAGCGGAGACCGGAAGCGTTTGACCGGAGGAAATGAAAGCGCACGCGAGGAGTCGCGTGGATGTGGCTTCATGCGAACGAGGATTAAATCTCTTGTGAAGCCATGGGGAACGCAATGGATTGATTGTCGGTGCGGGCCTTTTGGCAAGTGGAGAGAGAGAATGGCGGTTGAGAATGGAATCAATATGCGCGGGATGGAACGTAATGCTAATCGGTGGGCGGGGGACGGGGATGCGGGAGACGGGGGTGCTGGGAGATGGGGGTGCGGGAAACGGAGGTGCGGGATCGGTAGACCACCCAAGTAGAATTGCTTGTGGAGGTGAGAGGGAGGTTGGTTGGTGTGGCGCTAATGAAACGACAACGGAGGGTGCATGGAGATGGGGGGGGGGGATGTCGGGAGGAGGGTAGGTCCCCACCGATTTGCGCTCCAAGTTTGCCTTCTGCGGGACATTGGACGTGATTGCATGGGAGCGGCAGCGGCGGAGGATGAGGAATCGCGGCCGGGGTGGAGCGGAGAGGAAATGTTTAGAGGAGCGCGGGGATGAGATTCTCAGGAGATTGACAGGAAGGGAAGAATGAAATGCTCTCTCGGAGTTTCAATGGAATCGGATTTGACGGATGTGCGGATTCTGAAAAGGTTTTGTTCCTTCGCAAAAAAAAGATTGCTCGAATAGCTATGAAGGCTGGTGAGCGGAGAAATGTCTATCGCATATATGACTGTCATGTTTCACTTTATATTTTCTCTGAGAGATATTCCATAGTGCATCATAAATATTAACGACACAACTGTTGCAGCACTACGTGTCACTTTCGTCGTCCAAGCCACAGTCATTGAGCATTCCTTCAACGACACAGCATTTACAAGAAAGCCGACGCAAGTGCATATGGGGAGGGCATTACGGAAAATATGAAAGAAATGCCGAAAAAGGGAGTCTGCTTTGGAATTGTTCCAATGTAACGGTAATCTTGATTATTTATGACAAGGTACGCGAGGTAAAAATAAACACTGGAACACTCGTGCCCCTATGTAATATAAGAACTCATGATAAAATCTTTGCTCTCAAATTTACTTCAATTTTGAAACAGTCTCATGAAAATGAAGGCGAAATTCGGAATTCTAGTTATAAAAGTGAAAAAGCATGCCTAAATGGTGACCCAAAATTTAACGGTAGTATAAGCGATAGATTAATACCGCTGGAGACGCTGACCGAATTTACTGGGAGAGAATTCGGTCATACAGGACAAAACATGAAAATAAAAAATAATAACAATTATAACAATAAATAAAAGCAAATTAAGATTCGAGATTTCTAAGATTAATAATAATATTACGATAATAATTTTAGTTCACAAATTGAGATTAAAGGAAATACCTCTAACAAAAAAATTTAACGGTAGGGAAAATTAAAATATCTTGTATAATAAATAAATACTCTTCAGATTTATTATTGCGATCAATTTTGTTGTACAGTTCATATTTGCTCAAAAATCCCGTTTTTGACGAAAATTTTGCGTAGATGTTTCTAACCTAAAAGCAGTCAAGATAAAAGATAGAAAATGTCACTGTCGGGTGAGTAAAAGTATGAAGAATGAAATTTTTCTCATTAATTTTCATGTACGCTTAGAATTAGCTGAAAATCTACGTTTCCATGCGAAAACTTTTCAATTTTTCTCCGACTTCAAAAAGAGCATTATTCCTTGCCGACCTAAGGAATACCTCTGAACGGGATTAATGCCCCCGGGAATATTATAGCTTATCTACACTCTGGTTGTTTTTTTAATATTTCTACTAAAGGTATAAAGTTGAAACTTTCTCTATCCGATGGCTGGGAGAAGTTAAAATTTAATTCCTGCAATCAATTATGTTATACATTTCGTATTTGCTCTATGCTACATTTATTGTGACATTTTTCCTATTTCACTCAGAATTCAATTATAGTATCTTTCCTTGGTAACCTGTGGAATACGTTTGAACAGGATATATGTGACCGGACATTGTATAGCTTATCTACACTATGTACAAAGATGGAGTAGTGCCTGTATGCTTGTCACTCTTGTCCCGACCTGAAATTTTGCATCATACAAGAGAATATGCCAAGGTGAGCGATTGGCCTATTAAAAAAGATGTCTCAATACCTTAAAGACTTCAGAACCCAAAAAAAGCCCAGTAAGACATTTAATTTAGTGCTAAGGTTTTCTAGTTCTCATTTTAAAATAACTTACAATCAATATATAGGATTGAAATGTTTACCATCGTTAGGCTGAAAGATCACAAAAGTTAATCTTTCTCGATAATTTTTTCAATCTATTTTCTTGTACCCTTGGAGTCTAATTATAAATTATTTATTAAATAAAATAATGTAAATTTTTCTCCAAATTCAACAATAGAATATTTTTGACAACCTGAGCGTTGGATATAAACAGTATATTTCGCCCGGGCCTTAAATGAGCCGCATTTATTTAAAAAATCATAATTAGATATTTTGGCTAGATTTCGATCGGGGTATTTTGTATTCCATCCTCTCTATTTACCTTAAACGGTTTTTATATTATACCTATCTGCATTTAGAACGTAATTCTAATTATCATCAATTGAGACCATAGGTAAGCGTAGTATATTGCTTACTGATGATAAACGTAGAACTTTACTAAATGCTAGAGCCCCAGGGTCCTTCATAATGAAAGAGATAACTTTGTCTAATTCCACTATTTATTAAAACAAGTGTGAATATAACAAAGTGTGGAATCGGATATACTTATCGTCTAATGAAGAATATATCCGAAGAATATAAATTGGACTAAGCGAAATAAAGATAAAGGGAGAACAAATTAAAATCCTCCAATCTGCAGAGATATGGTAGTTATTGCTGGAAATCTTTAAAGATTACTAAACGTAATAAACCAAGGTCTCCAATAATACAGCATGAAAATAAATAAGACAAATATTAAATTCCTAATATGTGGAAGGGAGAAGCTGAATAGAGACATCACTCTGAGAGGAAAAATTAGAGTCAGTAGTTATCCTTCACCTATCTTGGAAGTACCATCACACAGGACAGAAGAAGTATAACAGACACAAAGCGAAGAATAGCCCAAGCTGAGAAGGCGTTCATGAGAAAAAGACTACTGGTACGCTCAAAGAAGATACGAAGAGTACAGAAGAGTAGAAGAGGAAAGGGCCATGTGGAACACCATACAGAAAAGAAGATCCAGATGGTTTAGACGCACTCTGCGGCACAATGGGTTTGTAAAGAACATACTTGAAGGTAAAATAGAGTGAGAAGTCCTCAGAAGAAGACCCAGAAATTAGGTCATGGACCAAGTAAAGAGGAAAGTACATAGGAAGAGATACCAGGAGGTAAGGGAACCAGCATTAGACAGGGAAGAGTGGAGGGCTCCAGTTCAATGATTTAGATCCGGTTATCTCCATCAAACCGACATCTCCACATCATAAAGACGACCAGAGTCGCCAATTTTCTGATGATCAAGCGTTGAGAAGTCATATTTAAACAATTTATTTCATTATGGATTTTTTGACTCTGATAGCAATTATTGGTGAAAAATTCAGTAAAATGAATCTTGTCTGTTTGTTGGAGCTTAACCTAAAGTGCTGAGAACAAGTACAATGGAGCAAAAAATAGCTACAAAGGAAATTAAAGGTACTGTTACACCACACCACTCAAAAAAATACGACGCAACTCTACTGGTTCCTCCGAGGCGCCGGAAGATAATATGTCATCCCCTAGGGAATGGTTAAGTCACCGCTGAAGAGACCGCTTCCGTTTCACCATATGACTTTCACCTTTTGTCAATAAGCGCAAGGAATATAGATATGAGTTTGGAAAACCTTTGAAAATCGCTCATGACTCCATGCTTAATGACGATCTTTAGCTTAGATAAAGCAGAACTTCACTGTCCAGATTTTCAGATTGATGTCCTAGAAGTTCGTAGATATCCAATTTTCCTTCGAAAGAAAGTTTCCTTGGGAGTTGAGATACCATTCGTTAAACAGAGTAAAATGAAACATTATATGTCGAATCATATTGTGACCACTGGTTATTTGAAAGGAATCAACGAATCGGTCATCAACACACCTAGGATAACTTATTAATAATGATGTGGTCAGGATCCGAGAATTCGATCGAATCTTATCGAATCCTCGAATTCAAAGCGTTTAATAGCAATAGAAATCTCCACTGATATGAATATTTTAAGTCTTAATGAATGTTAACTTAAATAAATTTACTATAGAAGTGTAATGGCGTCGAAATGGTGAATTCCTAGACGAGATTTTGAACCAATTCACAACAGACAAGGAAGAGTTTAAAGCGACGCAGCGCATATGGCACCATAGACGGATTCCAATTCGATCGGGTTTCTTTGGAAGAATTATGGATTAACACGATGCCAAATGCTGAAAGAAAACAGAGATAGTTCTCTCTTTATCACGAAGAGGTCTTTATGTTCAAAATGCATCCCTTAGATCGACGTCATTTGGAGTCTGAGTTAAAAACTTTGTCGCGCCATTTTCCGCTCGATTCGGACACTAAATCCCGCAGTTGTCTCTCCAAATATACTAACGTACTGTCGTAATTCGCATAAATATATTCAATTTTTGCCAGGAAAACAGCAAAAGCCAGTAATTTAGTAAACAATTTCTTGGAAAAGTCTGAAGCAGCTCATTGGAAAATAAATAAGAATGCGCAAGAATACGTAAAACAATTCAGTTTTGTGCACTCAATTATCTTTCCTTATTCCTTACTGAGAAAGAAATTGATTTTAATTTGAAGAAAATTTCTTTGCAGTTATACTTATTATGTAAAATTATTAAATATTCGATAACGGGAAAACCTTGAACTACTCGTGGGTTCGTAAATTTACAAGATAATGTAATTATGGATTTACATTTGTTTCTAAATATTTTAATATTTATTCTTGTATTGGTAATGAAGAAGAAGGGGGAAATATAACTAAGGGAAAGCAGAATTTGGATTCGAGACTCGGTATTTGAGGTTTGATAAGAATAAGTGATTAGAATTCGGTATTTTGATTCGACAAATTTTGCATTTGACACATAACTTATTATGAATATTTAAAAAGAAAGAAGACAAAGTTCCAGTTCCTCTTCCCAAAATCCAAAAACAATGGTTGATTAAAATTTGTTTCATCAAGCATTCAATCAATGGCAGCTTGAAGAACAAACGGACAAATTCATGAATATCCTGAATAATGTAGAATAATGCACGCAGGGATTACTTTCTGCAGCCACCAATGATATATTGAAGCATTACATTAATTACAAATTCAATTATGACATCGGGAACTATGACGAAACCTAAGGATAATCGATAAATGTAATGTTAATCAGATTAAGAAACATAAATTATATTAAAGCTTTAGACACAGTGGACGTGATGGAATGCAGTATAAAAATTGATTTCATGAGCGACTTTTCTCATCCCTTCCTGGTGCATTGTGGCACACAAGGTATTTAAAACTCATTTCCGGGGTGGAAACAAGGATACAAACCTTTCCGGGCCACCGTCGAAAGTGGTTGCACATCTGGACCGAGTTTCTTCAATCCGAAACTACAAAAGAAACTCAAATTCCAACCCTCGGGTAAGACCCTGAACAATGGATCCCTTTACGCTTTTCGCTGAGAATCCTCTAACGGCACCACCATATTTCTCTCCTCTCGTCCTATATTCCCAAAAAAAAGACTTTCCTTGACTCCATTTTCCTATCAATGACCTCAGTCGCCTCCAAAAAGTGACCAACCGACCAACAGTAACCTCGAACTGGAGGAATCAGATTCACTAACCTAAGTAAGAGCCTACCTTACAGCACCGGCCTGACAATGAAATCGTGGGCTCTGGTATCGGTTAATATCATTATCTGTTCCGAGATAGGATGTTGTGGCTTGTTCATGATTGAGATCACATACGCTGACTTCGCGATCCAACTTAAGCAGTTGGAACACCCTAAACACGAGCACGAGCCGGTCAATGCCTCTTCAGTCCCAGGTGTCGAGGTCCCGGTTTATTTTAGAAACATAAGTTATAGAATACTCATATTTACGCCCGTCATTGATTACATGCCGGTTTATGAGCACATTTAATGATTAATAAGCATTCATAATCAAAGTCCCTGGGTAATATAATTTGTGCTGGGTAATGTAACAACTGGTTTCAATCTTCCTTCTCTCGATATGTAAGTACCCCGCCAATTTTAACTAACCTGCCATGCAATGAGAGCCAAACGTGTGGGCTAGTAGTTTCGTGACCAAAATCCATGGAGCTATTTGTTTCGGTTGAAAGCCTCGGGCTTCGCGGTATCAAAATATTGTATGCCAAAAATGAAAGGTGAATTTGGAATGCATTTGGAATATTATATGCCTTAGTGGAAGGCCTGAGGCAGAAATTTGAGTCTGAAAAATTATTGCATATATAATGCTTACACTTTAAATGCCTTAGAAACATGTTACCTAAAACAAGTATAAATTATCTGATTGATTTCAATTATATTTTCTCCCAGTATCTCTGAAGCATTCCTAGAATATGCTCGTATAAATTGATTATATGGTGTTTTTATTTTATATGGAAGGGAATATTTTCTTTTTGAATTTAACGAAGAATAGTTCTCATGAAATACAGCAAGCTCATTTTAAAGAATTCGATGTCAAGGGTATTTGAAGTCCTCATCGCTAATTTAGTGTGAAAATATATCATCCTTCTTTTGAGCCTGGTGTCAAATTGTGTCAAACACTTATCTTCCAATTTAATTCATTTTGAGGTTGCAAACCGATTCAAATAATTGAAAGAGTTAGTGAAATCCAAGCACATCGTAGAAAATATATTCCATGGTTTATTGAGGAAGTTTGCTGAGGATGATTGGGTCCATTTACATTTAGAATCAATTTCTTCCAAAAGTCAAATTGGTCGAACTGAGATCTAATTGGTTTCAATTGATTGAATTTAACTGAAAACTTCGCATTATAGATTTAAAATAGTTAACCATCCAGTTTATTGTGGTGCAGCCGGGAGAGCTAATGTCACCATTCCTAAATTAACCGAATAATTTTACGGACTAACAAATCCAGCACTGCCAAAATGTTTTGGAAAATATGCCGGCGAATTTTCTAAAGACCCAACTGACAGGACTCACCAGAGGTTCAGGTCCTTAGTCGTCTGAAGTAAGCGGATTCCAAGGAGATTACGCAAATTAGCAGCATTTAAACATGTATTTAGGTGCTCATTCATCAAAAAGGTGGTGCTTGGGATTTTTTCTCGTTTTCCAGTGACGCTCCACCAAGGGCTGCCCTAACCATGGAAATTCTAATAGATTGCGCTAATTGCTCCGCAACTTACTCTGGAGCTAGTTTTTGCTCTATTTTCTGCCATCAATGAATTATTCTTTACGATTCATTCACTCCGAAGAATGATGCATCTTCTACGTGGAGTGTGTTAAGACAAACATTAATACCTTTGTTGCTGTTTATAATCCATCCATCCATCCATATGCGCAGTTGATATCCATCAGCTGCGCAAGTTACCAACACCAATTTTGTAATCTTTCCAAATTTTTCGGAGTTATAGCTCACATATCGTAATAAAGAAATAAAAAATGGCTTTTTGTACTCAGTTAAAATATGTCTAATTAACTGTACGCTGTCAATTTAAGATTGACGCTATCTTCATGATTTCTCCTTCTAAGACTAACTTTCCTGTCATAACTGAGTGATACTTATGACCAAGTTTGTAAATAGAGTAGACAGTACGATATTCTTAGTCATCATTTAAATGCTGTTCTACAACATCTCGCCTAAGAAAGTGGAATTTATTAACATATGCTGGATGGAGTGAATTACCTCTGTTAATGCTAATGGCGACGTAGAATACTGAAGTTGGCTGTATCTATCAAAGAATAGAACAGGCAATAAAATATAATATATATGAAGTCCACTCCGTCCGAAAATACAAAGGGTATGTATTTAAAAGGCTTTTGGAAATTAACTATCGAAATAGTGAACTTCTACACATGTGTACGTAACGCTTCCTTATTTTTTTCTTTCGGATGACTTCCATTTTGAAAAGCAAAGAACTATTTCGTGACGAGACATCTGATAAAACACGTGAATGCGGGGCCTGTAAAATCGGATGCCTTAGGAGAAATTGCGCTGCCCTAGATTAAATTCTTAGACAAATAATTATCATGGCTGAAGTGCCGCTCTCCGCTCGCATATTACGCCGGTCGTTTTCCCAAAGACGCCGCAAAACGCAATTGCGACTCTTTGATTGCCTTCTGAAGAAAGGAACTTGAGACGAACAAAGCCTCGGGCTCGGAGCTTCAGATACATATTACTACAGGCAATATGTATTTTCGAGTGAGAGAGAACTTTACTTTTTGTCACTAAGACTTCTGTGAAGTGAGAATATTTATTTTCTCTGTCAACCCTCAAAATTTTTCGGCTTTCAGCTGGTTGGATTTCTATTTGCAACTCGTGTCACTCTTTAAGAGAGATTCCTTAAGAGAGGCTATTGAACACTGGCGTTTCATTGGCTACATATTTATAAAATAGAGAGTTTTATTTTTATGATCATTTGTGATGGATAGCTTTTTCACTCAATCGAATTTTTTGTTGACTTGTAGTGTTACTCATTAATCAATTAGTGTAATTGTAAGAGTATGTCCTAAATATATTGGCCCTAGAATAATTTTCAACTCTCAAAATATTTAGCCATGCACTGTTTATATTAATTAAAATATAGCGGAAGGAATGTTACTGGGACCAATTATTAGGAAATATATTGCACTGATTTTTTGAGACACAAACATGAGGAGTATTGACTATCCGGTTAACAGAGAGAAGAGTGGAATGGGAATCTATATCAAACAGATTTCGGGATTGGTGATTTTTCATGAGGAAGACTTTTATTTGAATCAGTTGGGTGATATTTAATGAAAATGAAAAAAAACATAGCCATGATGTATGAATGTATGAATCCAGAAATTTTTTGTTTAGAAGAAACTTTTGGGGCATAAGGTGAGAAAATATTTTTTTTAACCGCAATGAAAAAGTTGTATAAACTATAATTTGAATACGTTAGAGTACAACGTTAAACAAAAGGGGTGAAGGGAGAAATATACATTGAGCAGTATAATACTGTCATGGATGGTTATATCGAGATGAAATCAGAACACTGTATAATCCACACAAAATTTTATGGTATAAGCCCGACCGGTTTCAACACTTTCGTGTCATTCTCAAGGGATAATGCCTTTCCCGTTTAATATTATCCCTATTTAATAATATTATCCCTTAAGAATAACACGAAAGTGTTGAAACCGGTCGGGCTTATACCATTAAAGTTTGTGTGGATTATACAAAGTGTTCCTATTTCATCTCAATATGATATCAAAATTCCTCAAAGTAAGCTCGCAAACCATTGAAGATATGGATGGTTATTTCAAACCAATATGAATTGTAACTGCTGCTTAGTATGTCAGAATACGGGAGAAAAATTGATGGATGACCACTATCGTCAAAAAATCAGACCATCGAGTTTGGAAATGAAAGCATCTTTGGATGGTTAAATGATGCTGTTTTGTGCGGAACCAGGGCACAATTCGTGGACATTCTTTTGGTCTCGTTTCACCTCCTCGCCACTAGTATCCTCGTTCGTCGCCTAAGCGACCCCTTTTCCTATTGTCTCCGGATACTCTGCCTCTTCACTCCATCTCCCCTCTTTGTCCTGCTCCACCTCTTCTCCTCTCCGTCCCGTGCGGGGCATCCTGTCACATTAGACGAAAACACGATGGGGATGGGTGAGGGGGAGGGTCACCCGCCCCCCAACAATCCAGCAGTACTCCAGTCTCCTCCCCCTCCACCACTGCCCCTTGCCTCTCTAGAGGCAGAGAGAGGGAGAGGCGGCGCAGACAGTCCCGGGTTCAAGCGCTCCCACGGGACCTCATCCATCAACCGACAACGTCCGCTATCCGCTTTATACATTTTTTCCCTCTTCTCCCTTACTTTTTCGAGGATTGTGGTCTGGTGGAAAGGATCTAAACCTCACCCCCAATTCCCCAAACCCTTTCCTTCCCCCCCTTCACCTCTCCCCTGCGCCACCCTTCACGGCGCTCCGCATTTAACCCTTTCCCTTCTCTTTCCCCCCGTCCACATCTACCCCCAGTTGACAAAAAAAAGACGCTCTTCCTCCTCCCCCCGCTCCCCTCCCCATCCCCCTATCCCAGCGGGCGGATGCCGCAGCTTAACCACACCGGGACACTGAAGATCTGTCTTTTATAATGTTAATGCATCCGTCATCTTCAAAATGCCGGGGGAGGAGAGAGAGAGAGATACACGGGGCACATATGTGAAGATTTATTTCCTTCGCTAATTACATCTCAAAAAGACATTAGGACAACTGGGTTGGCGTGGTAACATTATCATCAAAATTTGCGCCATAAATGTTCATCCAAGAGCAGTCAATCAGTAAACACGTCCAATTACGTTTGGGGTAGGGAATCACGTGGCCTGAAAAGCCATGATGGTATTCTGTTAAAGAACATAATATTCACTTTGATTCACTTTTAAATCCAAATCAGAATATTCTAACTACACCATTATCTACTGCTTACTCTAGGTCGTAAAAATGAAACTATTGTCTGTCTCCCATTCATCGGTGATGTGGAAATGTGACACCTGTTTCATTTCACGAAGAATCTTTTCCACGATGTAATGGCTGACTGTGGTTGATTCCTGTATAGTATTGTCATTTTTTTAAGCCTCCCTAAGATGAGTTGCTGCTTCATTAACATTCCCACGGCTCCGCAAGCTTTAACATGGCTTCAAACTCCACTTTCGAATACCCACAGGATCACTTACAACTTGGGAAATTCTAGCCATCCGACGCGTCGGCAACGAGTTTATTTAGTCGTTTGACTCCACTGTTACTTTGCCTCAAATAGGGCTCGGCACTATCATTCTCTACTTACTTCCAATTAATTACAATATGAGGATAAAATGCAGGGGGGCTCCAACAAATCCCTAAAGAAATATTTTACACTACCCATTAACCTGATACGAGCTATAAATGTTTTTACTTCCGAAAGAATCCCATGTCATTTTATAATTTATGTCCGTAAATTAATGTTTCCGCTAATATTTCATTTCTTACTGAAGTGCTTACTACTAAAAATGGAAAACAAATCAGATGGGATTTCATTTCTGAGTAAAATAACACCTAAAACAGCATCAGGATTTTATTGAATGAGTTGAACACGCAAGGAGAAAGTATTCATCCTTTACGGCGATAGTCAAGTATTTAAAATTCTTTTCTTAAGGAAAACATCGGTTTCAGAATAGTTCTTTTTCCACCCGACAACTTTAACATGTCTATTTTCTACAATCTGTTGGTCTGATTCGATCATTGTTATATTTTAAGTCTTAATCCATTTCGAACCGAAAACGCTGCATCGTATCCCGCTCATCTAAAAACCTCGCATTTCACCTCTCACCTATTAGTTCCCTCTCCTGTATTACCTCCAGTAACTCCATTGCTCTTTATCATTATAGCATGCATTTCGCGGCGTAAATCAGTCAGAAATCTGCTCAAAAATACAAAAAATGGAGGGTACTAGTGAGATATTTCTTAAGAAAACGTTAAAATCTATTGCTTCGACGCACTCAACTTTTGATTATTCATGAAATTTGTTTTCATTTTGAATGCCAAAGGTTTAAAAAATGTAGTTTATCGTATTGGAAACGAAATTAAGGAGTTGTTGGCCACATTCCACCCCAGTAACTTTAATGTCAATCCGTGACATCCCACGCGATCATGGACCATCATACATTTGGAACACTAGTTTATTCATAAAACATTAGGCAGAGGACACATCAAATTTTCTAAACATTTGGCATTTATTAGCATAGAGGAACAAATGCAAAAACTAGATTTTTGAATTGTTTTGCCATTCAACACGTGATATTTAATAAAAACTCTAATTAGTTTATTTTTAGATACAGTTGCAAAAGGCGTGGGACCCATATGCCGTTGTGTGGGTCTTGCATAAAAAGTTACAGCAATTTGCGTGTTTATCCATCAATGGAGCAAATATGAAAACCTACAAAGAGTCGGCTCCTCTGGCATCAATATTTAAGGTAGTTTTTTAACAAATTTGCCTTGATCGATTGGATTTTAATTTGGGTGATATTTAAGTCTTGAGAAAACCAGCACCTGAGTGATAGTGCCTAAAGAGTGCGGATTTGGTGAATAAATTCCTACAAAAGGAGCTGAATAGAATTTACACGATGAATATTTTATGTTCAGGCGCAGACCCAATGAAGACCTTGCAATGTATGAACGACGACTTTAGTCGGGGCGATAGCAGAATGAAAGATTTAAGTGGACGCTCGAATGCACATTTTTTGTCATAATTCGCCTTACACCGCTCCTGTGGCCTTGACCGTGACCTTTCTCGTGGATTTTCGGAAACAAATGTGGTTCCTTTGTGTTTTTGAAACAAAAACCTTTTATTATTTTTTCGCTTTAATTTTATTCTAACAGTTTTTGAACTTTGATTTTTTTGACATTGAAACCCTATGAGACAATATTGAAATTTGTCTTTGGAGCTTAATTTCGGGTTAAAAAGTTCCAAATATAAAATTTTAAATTATATCAACAAATAGACCACCTTTTTCTATCCTTATGCCAAATTTCATCAATAAAATCTAAAATCTGTGGTGAGATATGCCGCTCGGCCATTGGGACATTCTGAATATCTAGGATGCGAAATATTTTTCCTATTGTAATCGACATTACCTGAGCATGATGAGTGTAATTAGCGTGATAGTGGTGGATAAGTAGATACGTAGTGGTGAGATAATAGTGTTTGCGGATATTTAGCTTCGTGCGCATTCAAGGAGGGGCACGAGGTGACACGCTCGGTTCCACGGTCGAGTTTTGGGCTCTTGTTACCACTGGCATAACTATGAAGTAAACTTGAGACTTCAGATCGCTATCGTGGTTAAAAACAAGATATACTTAAACCTATAGTCCTTGCTACCTGTTGGGTACAACCGATGGCAAGATGCTGCAAATGTTCTACCGTGGATATTTCAAGAAACCGTGCGACAGTGCGGTACTGACTCTAGGCCAGGAATTACTAAAAGAATTATCAATACTGGAAAGAAGTCGTTTTTAACCAGCCATTTTCACTCCATTTGTTACCAACCATGGCTCGCGAGAAAACAAATTGGAGTTACGGGTATTTTTCCTAGGTTACCTGCTTTTTTCTCCTTATGTTGACTGTATTTCTTCGTTCTGTAGAGATTTAAAAAAATATCTGGACGTTATTTGAGTAATATCTTATCTAGAACTCTAGTGCTTTGCTTGAATTTGTGTTCACATTACTTAACGTTTCGGTAATTGAAAATTTAAGCGTGAAAAATTAAGGAGAGTTTGATGCTAAATTATACTGATAACAGAATAAGGTACCTATATCTTAAATATCCTAAGTACCCCCAAGGAAGACTTACACCACGTTCAATCGCAAATGCTTGCATTGCATTATGCATAACTTGTTTGTTCCTCCAAATTGTAAATACAGCTTATCATTTCATTCTCTCAAAATACATTTTCAGCATTCACATATCATCAATAACGCTGGTAATCCCATTGAATTAAGGTCTCTATGCCTTAGGGAGCTTCCTTAAATTATACCAAATCCCGTCGTTATTATATTTGTGATTTATTTATTATCTTAATACTAATGACTTCCAAAGCAGGATTCACTATTTATTTTATATCAGTTTAATGGGATTAAAGGCAAAATAGAAATATTCTGATGTTTGATATAATTCGTACGGAGGGAGATATAATAAGAGTGAGATATAATTCGTTCGTATGGGAGGCATGCAGTTTGCGCAGTCCTACTTTACTCGTTCAAGTAATCGCGAAGTGCCACACAGGTGATGTTCACATACCTGAGTGAAAAACAAACGGGATCGCATCTCTTTCGGGGTATTCAGGCCCGAGTGCACGCCCGAGGGGACTTATAAGTCGAAGCATGGTGCGAGCACCTTGAATCCGGGTGTCAAAATCACTCATACGCCGGAAACATAAATTTCCTAGCAACGCGTTTTCATTCCCATGAGTGATGGAACTATCAGGTGATAAATTTGCGCGGCTTGCGTTACACACGTCTGCATTGCCGGGATATCCTACGCTTGAAACAAAAACAAGAGCGAAGCCACAGCGCAACGAGAAATTGCGAGAAAAGGGAATGAAGAAACTGTCACAACTGAGCGACGAAAATGAATGAAATGATGTAGGTCTCTGGGTTTTCTACTGGAAGAAAGTGTTTAAGGGAGGAAAGGAGGAAGCCTTTACTCAGCGGAGGAGGAAGAAATAGCACACCAACAACCACTTCCAGAGAGGAGAAATTTCAAAGGCAAGGTGCTAAATTAGAAAAACGAAAGAAACAAAAGGCGAGCACTCGTTCCCGACGCCAATTCGTGGAATAAGGAAAGGGGATATTCCTTGAAGACGCGGAATCGGCTCTGATTAAATTTCCCGTCGCTAGGTGGCGGGCTAAAAGCGATCCGACCGACGCGGAATTGCACCTGGCATGGCGATCATCTTTCTTCGCAGACCTCTTTCGGAGACGTTCTCCGTAAGGCCAAGGGGATGAGAGACAAGGGCGGACGACGCCGTAGATCAAACAAAGGCGTGTAAACGCGGCAGTGGGATACGGTCGTACGGAGGATGTTACAACCATGAGCCCTCGTTATAGAGGGGTGAAAGGTTGGTGATGGAAGGGTTAGAGAGGGGCGGATACACGGAAGGAGGGTTTATGGAATGAGCGAGTGAGAAAGGGTAAGGTCGCCGAGTTCGGAGAGTGTGGAGAGGGAGAAAGGGAGCTTCTCTGTGGGGGGGGGGAGAGTGGTAGGGGAGGCGTGGATGCCGGGGGAATGGACGGAAAGGAGAAGCGAAGGAGGGAGGGGGCGGGCTGGATGGAAACGCAAAGGGGAACCTGCCGGAGTAATTAACCGTGGGATCAAAGGGGGTTTTTGTCCCGTCCATTGAGATGAAGTGAGAATCCGTTAGCAGCCGGGCGGAAAGCAGCCTTCAATGGAATTTGATTCACTACCGATGTCTCTCTGAAGGGCCATCCTGGGTGAAATGGGGAGTCGGCCATTGTTTTAAAGGCGCCGCTGTGTCACAACCCGACGATAGAGTAACACTTGTCGTAGCGCTGCCGGGGAGGTTCACAAATATTAACTCTCTCCGCCTGGTGGGACATTAATGGCAAGGGGCATAGAGCAAAAAATACCCTCTGTTTTAGGGATCGGTGAGGATTCGAAAACGGCATATGGCTCAGTAATTAGTGGATCCTGTCGTCATTCTGCCACTGCATTAACTCACTGACATAAACTCGAACGATTAAGCGTTTGGGTTCTGTTTAGGGGCGAGATACGCTGATTTAGCAAGTATCTGTCGTTAGCTAAATTACAGATGATAACATAAGTAAATATGTGCTCAAAAGGAAAATATTCTCGCATATAGCAATCAGTGAATTTATTGGCACATGGATGACGCACCATGAATACTGGGGATGGCCAATTGCTCAAACTTTTATTTTATTTTCTCCTCACTTTTTCTTCTCGTGCTGCATAAACAAATGATCAAATAGCAGCTTGAGTATTTCCCACGCGGTGACTAATTGCCATTTTTAGTTCTCACTTTCTGGAGTTTCATTGTGCTCATACATAAAATAATTTATAGCTTCCCACTGGATCTATTAAAATAGCTTTCAGGCGCTTATATGTGTAATTACTAGATTTTATATTATGATGATGACTACTTTTAAAAAAGATCAATCACTCGGACAAAAAGTCTTTCTTCAAATGTTGAGGAAAAAGTACCTCATCACATGCCCAAGCATTCTAAGATTGTCAGATTTCCCGGTGATATTCCCCGTATTTTATTATAATTGCTCAATCGATATAGGAGTAATTGGCGTACACGATCCAATTTTCACACCATTTAAATTAAATTGGCACTGTCCTAAAAATTACACTCATTATCTCCAAATGTTTTTTTGATGATTTTTCATTCTGCTCCAATGACAGGTTAGAGTTTTAGGATATATTTTCTAAAAACCAACTCTTCTACAAAAATATTATGCCTACTAACGTTGAATATGACTTAAAGTTCGAAATTCACTGGAGCATCAAACCTGAAAAGTCTACATTGCATCTGAGTGACGAAAGGTTAATGGCAGTTCACATCCTCCACAGTGTTTTGTTATTCTCTCTATCTTCCTCGCCCCATGGTGAATTCTCACGAGGGCGATGTAAGCCGATACGCTCATGCCATAAGCACTTTACTCTTGGCGCAGACAGGTGAAGAATACTCTTCAAACTCTCATTATTGGAAAGAACCGCTCACCGTCCCTGCTATCGCGAAAGACAGCTGCAGACGAGGAATGTGACGCGTAAAACTGCTGTGGAAAAGTGTACTTTTTGCGGGGGATGTAATGACCGATAGGTCGAGAGGAGACAAATTGTCTTTCAGGTTATATTACTCTCCGAATGAAAGGGATATTTAAGAGCTCTACCGAGTGCTTTCAAAGTTCTATTATGAATTGGCAGGTGGGATTAAAGAGGAAAAACATTCTTAAAATTCTATTCGCTAAAAATTCACATTGGGAATTCATTTTGGGAATCAAGGTGAGTTTCGAACAGCTTACCATCGCTGTGGCAAAACATTAAACGATAAAATGAATGTGGAACTGTATGAATACTTACCTGAAACTATCGACTTACCTAGAGAGCATATCGGCATCAACTTAGTATAACCTATGGATTTCCAAATTTGAAAAGAAATACTGGTACAATTTCGACCCTTGTGAGTGTGTGGAAATTTTGATTGTGTTTCTTTTCAAATACAGTATGCACTTATCTGCCTTCGAATGGAAATTAGTTCGTTGTTAAGGAAATGGAAAGAACTACGGGACAGTAATGGAAATAAGGCAAAAGAAGCATTGTATATAATAAGCATCATAATTACTGGAGGATGATACCTATGCGTTTAAACTAGTTTAACCTTCTACCTTAAACATCGAAGAAACAATTTGTTGGAATGCATCGTTAAATATTAGTGGAAAGATGCAACTTTTATCTCTCTTACTTTGAAAATGATTTTCCACATTGTTGAAACTGAAATCATCCAACTTCGTGATGATGTTATTCTCGATATAATTGAAGTAAAGGCACGAAAGAATGGCTACCAGTCTCCCCATAGCGTATATGGAAACGGCTTTTGCCGGCTAATTGCGGACGTTTGCATGTAGTGCTTACCACAGCATACGCAGCTGGTTTCTGATAATAAATAAAAAAACAAGAATACCTTCCAAATTTGACCCCTCTTGAATAAGGAACTTGTAGAATTGGGTGTGACAAAGACGTCACGATATCTAAGAAGGGAGCCTGTTTGGAGTGGACGGAAGTTCTATGGGGCGATCTTCTCGCATGCTAAGGTGCCAGTGAATCCAATTGCAGGAGGTACATGGGAAATATTAGTGGTGTATAATGCACCTAAACACTACCATCTATCGCGGCTATATTTGCGTTGCCATTCCAACCACCTGCAATATAAGACAACTCTTCTCCAGGTGTAGATTATCAGTATAACGCCTCCCTCCCTGAAGCAAACAGCTTCACCACTAACCAAGGTGAGTGTCCCACCAGTGTCGAAATTTTACTCACATGTGGAGGAAGTTGATCAAGCCGTCTCTGAGCTCGGATCGCGGTTAAATAGCACAATCTGATGATTTTGGACAAATAAGACAGAAAGAAAAATCTCCGAAAGAAAAGAGAAAAGAGAAAAGTCTCCGAAAAAAGTCTCTTAAGAGAAAAATCTCCGAAAGATCTCTACGGGATACTAATAAGTCCCGATGAAATGGACCAATTTAGAAAATTCTGGCGGAGACGTCGGACTTCTGGGCGCTCAATTGTGTAGTTATGTTGCTGCCAAATTACCTGACTTATAAAAGAACGCGTCTTGGGAGGGCAAAGCAGCGAAATGGCTGGAGCACCCAGAGGCCAATTTGAAGCTGGTGAGACAGCAGTCAACTTATTTCGATCACCTTCGCCTGTCGAGGAATCTCCACCATCTGTCCATGAGGTGAAAGGTTTATGGAAGGATAGTTACTAAAAGTCTGGGATATCAATGGACACTCCTACCATACGCTTCTAAAATGACCTCGTGGACTGTAGCGAACGGCGTGCGCCTTGGACTGAACGTTGCATGACATGTCCGGCAGTATTCAAAATATACATACTACTACCCTGAGAGCCAGCGCATGGGTGTGTGGCAGGGAATGTTAGGATATCATTCGGTTAAATTAGTAAGGAATGGGGTTTAATGAGCTGAAATGGTAGTGTATCGTTGCTGTGTTTTTAGCGAAGCTTCATTTTTACTGTGGCCACTTATTGCGCGTGGAAAGAACGAATTTTTGTACGAATCTGTTTGGCAATGTATCTCTCTTATTCTATCAATTCTGTCGGACCTAGAAATGTAGTGTGTGGTCAAAATGATATTCCCGTTGTCACATTGAAATACCCCTTATCTCAGTTTCTCTAGAAAACTAAGCCTAGTCCGTAGCCTCCGAGTCACTCAGGGTCGCGGCTCCCACCTTAATCCCTCCAAAAACTGAGAATCCGAACTTTGGTTTTGAACACAAAAGAAGAGGAAGAGAACACTTCGGTCGCTTAACTTGCTAAAGCATTTGGTCGTATATCGGGGAATCTGTGTTTGAGTTCCAATTAAGGCAAATGATTTGTCCAATGTGTAATTTCGCACTTATGTGCACTCGGGGATTTTATTTATTTATTTATTTATTTTCACTGTCCCGAATACAGCACAATATGCCAATTTACGTCGGGTGGATAACAGTAACAACGGACACGACACTAACACCCATGTCCTGGGCAGATAATATTCTACCCAGGCGGGACTCGAACCCGCGACCCTAGGGTTAGCAGGCAAGGACTTTACCCCGCCGCCACCGGGGCCGACGATGACTCAGGTAAAAGATAACGTGGGTTTTCCCGGTATTCTCAAACTTTTATTTAAAGACTGCAGTGACCTCCTACAAAATGTGGATGGAGCTCTTTCAGTCTCAAAATGGTACATGAAGAAGGCTTCTTTTGGCAAGAAGAACTTTACGGCTCCAGGAATGGGCACGGCTAACTTGTTCTGGCGGAAATTATTCGCTTATTCGGTCCATAGACCTCCAGAGAAAATTCGAGATCGGCTCGTAAGAGTAAAGAACAACCTCGGCCTCAGAGTACCTGGATTGTATAGTATCCCTTGTAAGTGTCGCCTCGCATACATTGGATAGACATCACGTACGGGTGAAGCCAGAATTAAGGAACACAAGAGGTATATAAGACTGTTTCAACCCGAAAAATCGGCCCTGGCAGAGCATAGTCTCGATTATGCGCACTCGATAAATTTTAACGGCGCCAAAATCCTCCGTTCAAATGGATAGTTTTGGATGGTTTAATGAAAGAGGCAATCGAGATAAATTTGGAGGAGAAGAAGCTAAATCGAGACTGGGCAAAATATCGGCCAAATATGATGACCGTTACTGAAAAAAATAAAATGGTCACGGAGAAAATTTGAATTCAAACCACCTTGAACGAATTCAAATTAGCCGGACAACAATTGGTTTTCAACCGCCCTTGGCCAGCTATAAAAACCCGGCATGGACCAACTCGGCAATCAGTCTTAGCCCTGACGACGATGAGAGGTATACTCGTCGAAATGTCGGCCTTTAAAAGCCTTACCCGGTGCCGAACCCGAAAAGATTTTACCAATATTATTCCCCGGGAAAACCTTAAATCTTTTATTATTTTCACCTTGGCTCGAATGGTTCTCATACATAGGATGGGTTATTTGCTCATTCCCAAGAACAACCGCCACACCTGGCTCAACACTAAATAAGGCGCTCACATCCATGTTGAGACGTCTAATACAACACCATCTCCAGAAAGTTTGAAGTAGACTGTTTTTTGCCGGACGTTCTGCATATTTTGCTAGAGCCGAAGTACTAAGTATAAACGGTCACAGACATGCGATTAAGGAAATATATGGAAGAACCGATAGATTTAAAATGTCATTTGTTCCACGTTCAATAAGGGATAATAATAGTTGCGATGGATCAGTTGTAGGATAATTTGACCCCAGGTAGAATAGGTTTTTGCACTTAATATGCTAAATATCTTATTATTAGCTAATAACCCGCATGTAATTTCCGGAATGATATAGCTATTGTATGATTTAATACCGTGTAGTACTATTTTTAGTACTAGATTCTGGCCGAGAACTTGATTACGGTTCCTACACTGCTGTTTACCAACTGATATAATGAATGGCAGGCTGAGCCTGAGTCGACTAAAAGAATAGCCGACAAACCCGGTTGACACTTAGACCTGTCCTCCGACGGAGGCAGCAGTGACAGGTCCTGTTTGCCAATGAAGGCATAGCTCAAAATAAAAGTAGCTGAGCAGAAGGCCACGCTCAAAGTTTTCAGCTATAATCCCCTGCATGGGTCATTCTGTCGAAACATGGAATAGCTTGGGCTGGCTTGGTTGAAGAGAGGACGTTTGCATTCCTTCCTCCAGTCTACAGTCTGAAACTCAGGGGTACTCCCTTGCGTGCCTGGATGTTGTAATAAACTCTCGAGTACTTCACCCTTATATTCAAGGTGGAGATTGCAAAGACAAAATGTAGGGTGAACTGAGCCCAGTCGGAGACTTCGAGTCACATTTTTTTGGCTGTACTTCCTACGCCAAATCGGCGTATTTACTTCGCTTCAACGCGCCTCAGTAAGTACTTTTAGCTCCGACACCGTTAAAGTATCAGCTGAGGATATCATATCTGTTGTAGAAATCGATAAATATACAATCTGGTGGCATTACTCGTTTTCCACTATCAGCCGACCAAGCCTAAAATCATTCTCCTCGACCACTCAAACGCACTATGCTTGTAATTAATATTCGGCTCCGGCTAAAACAAACATGCATGTGAAAGAGGCGAAAAAACGGACAAGATATGAAGACTGACTTTTTGAACTTGCGCAAATGTACCTCATACACTCAGCCAAACAAATAATCCTCTTAGTAAGCATTCTCGGTGAACATAAGGGCTCGCTGCTAATTGGCATCAAGTGCATTCCTTCTGGTGTGGCACAGGCGGAGTCACATGCCGCACGCAAGCAGAGGGCCGTTATCCAAGGGTCAATCAGTCTATACCGCACGCATGACAAGAACTCAGCGCGGCCACTTACCTGATGGGCGTCGGACGGCGCAGCGAGAACTGCTCATGACGACGGCAGTGAAGTCTGATTCTTGTTGGGGACATGGAGGGTTATACTACAAAATTAACAGCTGCATAATAGAAATACTAACAAACATTAATACCAAACATATTCATAAAGGGTCAGGTCCAATTCAATGTATTTTATTTCATGCGTACTTATCCTAACAGTAAGAACATATTTTTTTGAAGAAGAACATACTACGCAAATATAGTGCACAGTAAGGTCGCAAAATGTCGATGAAATATTTTTGACCTCCTTCATCTCATTCTTTGATTTGTATAATAAAATCTTTTAAAATTCTCGCGGATCTGAATATTTTAACCAGGTTTTACTGTCATATTATTTTGGACTTGGTGGTAAGACGCCACCAAACAATGTTTCATTTTAGGTAGAAACCTCTCTTAGTAAACTTCTCTTGTTTATTGCTCTCTTGGCCGAATAAAATAGTACAAGCGCTCTCGGCCGTTGAGCTGCCCAAGTATTATTATTATTTTTTTATTTTAGATATGTATCATTTCAGTTCAAAATTACATTTAATACTTGGCGTGAATGTAATCAATAGGAAACTAAGGTAAAAGGAAAAAATCATGGAAAAATCCTTAACTCTCTATGGACGGATTTATGAAACATCAGCATGAAAAAAAATACTGCTACTATATTAGTTTTTAAAAAGTGCTATTTAAGCAAATTTATTTGATAGTAAAATTTATTTTGAAATTTGAAGTATTTGTATTGTATGAATTTAATTTAAAATAATACTTTACATAATAATATTAACACAGGGTATACTTCAATATTACCTTCATAATGTACGTTTTTTACTCTTTACCAATTTCTTCTTCGTATGGCAGCTGAAACTATTTATTTCAGAGTTCTACCAGGCGTGCCGTTGTCAGTGAATAGCGTCACACATTCATCTATTCATGTTGTTTGGAAAATTGCTGAAAGAGATACAACATTCAACACACTTAATCCGAAGCGTTACAATTCTGTCTAGCGCAGTAACTAAATGGAAAAACCTCTTAGAAGGCAGATATTTCAATGATTTTGAAAGGCAACAAATTTGACTCGCTCGTCCATAGAGAGTTAATACATAGTTTTTGTTATAATCTCTCAGTACTGAATATTAGGCATTCAAGCGTCTTAGGGGAGATATGCGGATCAATGAATGTGAGAGTAATAATAAATGATTCGTGTGCATACAGTTTTCGTCTTTGGTCCTCAAAATTTAAATGAATCATTGAGTAGAAACTCAGACTAATCGATTTTAGAAGTATCCAAGTTTCCATAGTGATAAGTAAATGGGGCCTTGTTTTGCAGGGTTGTTTGGAAGTTCAATCTGTTTCCACACGATATTTTAACGCAATCAAGTATTTCCTAAATTCCCAAAGGTTTCCTTCTTGTTTCTTGGGTTTGGTATGTTGGACATTCTATTCCTTACGACTTTCATTTCAGACATCTTGAAATTTCAAATCGTACATAAAAAGGGATGTAGATACGTTTGATACCCGAATATTCCAGTTTAAAAGCTTCTCTGAAGTGGACATTTCCCCAAAGGAAATGGTAAGGAGAGATAAGTTGGTCATTGGGCGCGAAAGAGATAGAAGGGTTAAATGGGCTTAAAAATTTTGGTCTAAATAATACTCGATTGGCACTAAAACACACAAAACTGCTTCGTGAAATATTCATCCGTCGTTCACCCGCGTGAAAATCATTTGACTTTCAGTTTTCCTTCCACTGTCCCCAAATCTTAACCTTCGCGTCTCTTCTACCATCGTTCAACCGTTCATCACCATCTGCACCTGGCTGATCACATTTTTCTTACCACCAAGTGCACTTTACTATCTCTCCAACTACCGATCGACCGACTTCACGCTTTAATGACCGCAATAGATGACATTATCCTCTATGTTCTTAGCTTGACTATAGATAGAATTAACTACTGAGAATTTTGTTTTGCAAGTCGATTATGTTCCTCTGCATATTACCATCTGAATCTCCTTTGAATAAAAAGCAGAAAGAGGAGTTCTTTCCTTGAACTGTATTAATTAGTGTTATCTTCTGGAGACAAAGATCTTATTATTAATTATATAAGGTTTCACTCTAATTTAGCCAACGCTGCGCGTATAGTTGTCATAATTCGTCAGGGCTTCATCAAGATTTTTCGGAATTTGTTTGTAGATCAGAAGTTTACAAAATTCATTAAGTGTTTCATTTCATAATTTGCAAAGTTTGATGATTCATTTTATTTAAACAATAGGTACTTATACATTCTTAAAACATTGCCACTGGGTTCCGTAGGTATCACATTTTTTAGTCCTGAAATTGCTTTATAAATATACGAAACGCCGGAAAAAAGAGTAATGTCACACATCATTAATAAGTACATAGTTCTTCATAGAAGATATTTTTTTAAATTAACGTGCAAAATTACAAATACTGTGGTGGGTATTGGATGTCACGTGTCATGAGAAATGTACTGAGTAATAAAATAAGATGCTATGATACTATGCCAAATATCACCGTTGCATTCCAATCCGAACGATTGCACGGCAATTGCATTGATACTATGCCAAATATCACCGTTGCATTCCAATCCGAACGATTGCACGGTCCTCAAATTGGATAAATAATTGGTTAACTAACAAATTACAGATTATTTTCAATCTTTCAGCCCGAATTTAGTTCACCCAACTAGAGGGGTTGGGTTTTATAGTTCTCATAAACTTCAGTCATTCTTGTTCAACGCCAACTATAACTACCAATATAGCAATACTATAAGATTTTTAGGAAGGCTTAAAATAAGAGTCCCTTGTTTGAACACCACCTTAGATCCACCCTTATTAGGACAGCTCCTACTTCCAGAGCTGCAATTTAATAAGGTACGTATTAGAGTTTGTGCAAACTGCAAATCGCTGCCCATATAACTATGTACTTCAGTCTATCTTCGACGATATAGACAGAGTTATCAACCTCCGTAATCGTTCCTCTTCTATGTCGATATCACCATTCTATATTTACCTTTGTTATCTATTCTAAACGAATAGCAATTATTTGTTGCCTAAGCAGCATTTTCTCAACAAATTTTAACTCACTGATTACGATGCATGTGCATCAATTAAATGTATGCTCCACTGTAGATGGTAATGCTCATAACTGCAATACGTCTCACATCCCCTTATTCCATCAAATCTTTCTCATTAAAAACGATGCAAATATATTTTTTAATAACACAGTGCAGGATGTTAGGTTCTTGGTAAATTATGTTATAATTTAAATTAAATAAAAACCATTTTCGAATGACAAGACACAGTTTTAGTGTCTATCATACGAAATTGCGTCATTCACTTAAATGAAAACATTACTTCATAATTCCACAGTCCTATGTTTATTGGCAACCGGTTTCGTAATTAGGGTATTTTTTTACCTATTTTCGTAACAGTTACAATTGAAAATATAACTATGTTAATGAATAAACTGTTTTCTTAAAAGTTATTTTTTTAGAGTTTCGAATTGATATTTTCATTTTTGCACTATCCCTGAAAGTTTTGAAATTGAAACTCCTTTGACAGAGAGTGATGGACATATTTTGTCAGATGATTTCGAATTTTGTTTCGTATATTACTGGAACAAGGGCAAAGAAATAATCTCGTTTATTACAATGTTTTCATATTCCTCTCTCCAAACAAACAAATTGTGTACGAAATGACAATTTTTAACATAAATTATAAGCTACTCGATAATTTATGTGACATTTAATAATCGCATGTGAAATAAGTCAAAAGTCTTAGAGACCAAAATATCCAGTGTTATAAGCAAAATAATTTCGATGTTTAAATTGTATCTATGATATTTATCTCCTTTCCTATGCAATGGACATTAAACTTCTAGACACCAATTAGCAAAGATAAAATATGTTTGGTCGACAATCTTTTAATGAGTCACATTGCTTTCAAGGTATAAAAATTTTACAAGGCATCGTACATCAACTATGTCAACACCTCTTCACACTCTAAGGGGAGATCTTTGATTGAAAGCAAGGTATACAATATCCTTTCCGGAATCTCACTAAAATTCACCATTTAACGTAAAGCTGCATTCCCCAGTATCAATAATGCCATTGTCAATCTTTTCATGTGCATCGAAGTACATACCGAACTGAAGAGATGCTTTAACTTGATTCATAACTCAAACAAGAAAATTGCCTGAGTAAGGGTTTCAGGTGCGGCCAATGTAGATTTAACAGTCCGGAGTAATAAGGTCAAACGCAACCTCGTGATGGGATAAATCTCCTTTTTGCTGCGGTATCCACTTAGTTATCAGCAAACTGCATTTGAGATAATAGAACATCAAACTTACGAACTTTTATACAGCTTTCTACCATGAAAATATTTGAATTCCTTAATAAACCTGATTTTTCCTTAATCTAAAACATAATCCCTGAGGGATATAGTCCTCTTATTTTCTCTTTCCAAAGGGAATGAATTGACGAGTTTTTTATCAACCGTGATAAGTCGGCCTTACTTACAGGCGGAGCTCACAAAGTTTTACTTGTATATGTGCGTTCTATTCGAGCCTATTTTTCCAAATTCCTTCTTTCTCCTTTCCCAACTGACTACCATGGAGTAAAGGGACGGAAACTGCTGTCGTGTTTTGTCTTTCCAGACCAGCCTCCGTTTCCTTAGCTCTCTCTCCAGGCCCGTATTTCACTCCACGGTATCTTTCCTCCTCCCTGTTCCCCACGATCACTCCACCCTCAGTCGCCACACCCCCTTCCCCCAAGCCACCCCCATGCTGCACCGCCCTACCACCCTACAATCTCTCTCAACCCCTCCGTCCTACCCAGCCCTCCCCCTTTTCCACCCCCGTACTACCCCACTGCCGTGCAGACCTCACCCATTCATCAAAGGCGCTTTACCACCGGCTTTTATCATTGGCCGGAGAGAGAGTGTTTGGGTGAAAGAAGCTGGCGCGAGTCTGCCAGGGTGACGACACACACAAATACTAGTCTCCCCGTTAGGCTTGCGAAGTATTAGGTTTATACATTGCAAAATCCAAGGCTTTCCTGATGATTGCTTCGAATATAGTGCTCTCTGGTTCAATGCTATGAGATGCGCAATAATTACGGAGCGATGCGCGCGCATCTAATTACATGTGGCTAAAAAGAAGTTTCACAAGAGGGAGAGAGGAAGAAAATATGTAAGACTGTTACTCTCTGAAGAGTAGTAGACCAGCTTTTTCGGAACATTATGAGATATAATAGTCGAATAACAGTGAGCGTGGAGAAATGAAGTGAATTACCTGGGAGGGTCTTTGATAATATACTAAGGTTTTATCATGCGGGGAAAATAGAATTGGTGTTTATCCAAAATCTATGGATAATCTTGACGACCACCTATTGAAATCTGGATTGGTATGATTTAAAATGGATGAAAAATACTAATTCTTTTCTCCTTACAAACACGGCAAATATTCACGAAGTTAATCTTAAGTAAAGGGTATCCACCAACAGTAGACTCCTGTAGGAACGATACCGGCATTAAATGGGTAGGGGAATGAAATACTAGTGTGATGAGATGGATATTTCAATGACTTGCTCAAAAGTAAGCAGCTCCAAAGATAGGAGAGCACATAGGACTTTGAACAGTAGATCAGGATGTGCCCCTTTTATCCGTGGAGTAAGTAAATGAAAGTATAGAAGAGCATAGAAATGGAAGAGCACCAGGGAAAGATGGAATTACAGCGGGACTGACAAAAGAACATAACGCCTGCTACTTTGTAGCATTTGAAAGTCTGAGAATCTTCCAGAAGTAAAGGGACAGGTTTTATATGCCCAATATTAAAAAAGGTGGCAAACTTGACTTTAATAACTACAGAAACAACTCATTACTTAAGTTTGCTTGAAAATGTTTCACCAGTATTATTCTCAAATAAAAATACATATAAATATTTATGCCGAAGACATTCTTTAAGAATATCTGTGTGGCTTCCAATTTGGATGAAATTTCATTACTCAGATATTCACATATAAGCAAACAATGGACAAGTGCAAAGAATAAACTTTGATTTGCATACTCTGTTCATTGACTTCCAATAAATATTTGAGAGGGTAAATGGAAAAGAGGTGCTACACGCCCTGAGAGGTTGCGGTATTCTGATCTGAAAAATCATAAAAGTTATCCATACAGATAACAATAGATATCAGCCAAAGGGTGATGACCGACAGTGAGGCATAATTTGCTAATATACCTCTCCTTTAATCAACCTTATGGTTAAGCAAATGAAACTGAAACAACTTGAGACTACCATTAGACTGTTGTCACATATGGAACAGAGAAGTGGGCCCTTTCCAAGAATGACAAAGAATCATTTGGATTCGAAAGGAAAATAATAATGAAAATTTATGGAGCAGTTAAAAAGGGACAAATATGGAGAATCATATAGAACTGAGATAAAAATTGAATGTTAGGAGGCAAAGATACAGTTAGTATGTCCTAGTCACTGCAATTGGCATGGCTGGGCCACATAGAATGAATGGGTGAACAAGGAATGCCCAAGCAACGACTGAATACCGAGATGAAAGGGGTCAAGAAGAGAGGAAGACCGCGGAAACGATGCCTGCAGGATGTTGAAGAAGAAGAGGGTAAGAAAATGATTCGGATGGAGGCATATGACAGACAAAGCCAAGGCCCATCCCGGGCGGACGGATAATGATGAAGTTAATCCTCAAAGTTTATTTTAAAAGTCGAGCTAAATTCTTATACAATAATGATATTGATTATGACGGAAGAAAGCGGAATTCTGATAGCTGATTTCTGAAAATTTCATAAAAAAATTTTCTGACAAAATTGAGAGCTGCCAATGCGTAAAATTTAAGCTTATAGCCGCTGATGGTTATTGCAATTTAAATGCAGCATCGCCAGGGACTCGATGTACAGAAAATGAAATCAAATTACGTACACCACGTGAAATCGCATGACGTCATTGAGAGATATCCCACTTCACAGTTATGTGTGATGTTATTGCATGGAACAACAAATTGCATTTCTGCATTTAGCAAATTGCATTGTATTTCATTGCATATTGCATCCTTGGAATGTAAATCAGGCACATTTTTACGTATATAGTAATATATAGATACTGATGCACGAATAATAAATTATATTACTTCGTCTCCAATTTTACTCCTTGGCCTCCTTAAGGCACATAATGGTTAGATTTTCGTCGCAATGGACGTCACATCCATTGAATTTCGATTAAAATTACAGAAGTTGTGATATTCGTTCAGCAATTCAAATTGAAATTCATAGCATTTTTATATCGAAATCAAGAGTGGACGACGGTTGTAAGTATTACTGATTAAATTTATCTTACCAGGATGTGAGAAGATTGGAAAAGGTATTTTATTCGACCTCTTATGTACTCTATGGATCGACTAAATTGTACAGAAATAATTACGGCTTTACTGGCATCATTATGTACTTTCATCTTAATTCGGTGTTTGTATTTTCTCTTGGTCTTCCACTCGCGACTTTGCCCTCTTTCTTCCTTCGGCTGAATTCTTCTCAAACCCTTCATGTAGAAGGGTACGTCCAATCCATCCATTTTCTCTACTTTATATTGTATTCCATTTGGTTCTTTCTTCCTCCATTCTTCTATAAATATTTTCATTTCCCATTTTATCCCACCATTTGGTCTTCAGCTTTACCCTCGAGTGCCAGGTATCGATAGATTCTAATATTTTCTGGTCTTCTTTTCCGATGGTCCATGCTCCAAATCCATAGGGTGCTATGCTCCACACACGGTTTTATCAATACCATAATATCTTCAGATATGCTTTATTTACATTAATTGTCCTTTGGTTTCTAATTAGGTATTTTAACACTAGCTTTCGCAGTTATTTTTATTATTTGTTTTTGCTTTCCGGACGATTTTGTAGCCCGTATGTCACTGGAATCCCAATAGGCTGCTGAGCCTGTCATCAGGTTTTCCAGAGACCGGACTAACATCACTAACTTGACATACATCCAAGACCTGGGTGGTGAAAAACCCACCCAGGCGGACTCGAACTCGCGACCCTCAGTTTAGCTGGCGCGGACGTTACCCCGCCGCCACCGGAGCCGGCAATAAATTATGTGTCACGCAGCTTGGTAGCGAAACGTTGTATACCATATCTCATGACCTATACGTAAGATTACTGTTTCATAAAAAAGTTATAATCAAATAGGTAACGTCAAACGTAATTGTTCAATTTAAGCTGCAAATTATTACTCTGTCTAAATACTTAAAACTTAGCTATCACAAAAATATCGAAGCTAATTTAAAATGTGTAAAGACAAACGCATTATAGCGGCTATACTCTAAACTTCTTTAATGAGCAACATGGCAACAAAATGATTTGTAATGATTCAGAATAACAACAATAAAAGTGCAAATGGAGTTATCACTTTTTAAAATATAATCCTGAATATTTCCGTTAATATATGCGCATGTGAGCTTGTGTAGGGTTACAGATTACGTAAAACTGTCTTTTTGCAACAGACCAGTAGCAGTTTTATTTTGCAGGATATTATATAGAATATGGTTTCTGGAATGTGGCACAACGCGAATCCCAACTTCCCCCCGCTTTCCCCACCTTCAAAACTCACCCCTACCCGCACACCGAATTTCCGACCAATCTCCTCTCAGCCCTCCCTCCCCCATCTCCAATCCCTGCCTAAACACGCCGCTCGCCGATTCGTGGCCTCGTCCTCCCATCCGACGGAAAACATGAGAACAATTGGGTCATGCTCTCATGGGAGATTCATACTTTTTTGCGTCATACTATTCAGTATTTGCATAATAAATCTTCGAGTGATTAATATACCTTCTTGAGAAACGCATCCAGAAGACAACGGCACGACGGGGAGGGGAACCCTTCATTACTCCATCGCGTTATACATAACTCCGCTCGCCTACCCCGGAGGAAGAATAACACGGCATTTGGCGATTATTTTACCTACTTGTTCACAGAGGGGTACATCTTCTACCCAAGAGATTAAACCGCAACGTGAGGGTATTACGAATATATTATCATTTCATGTTGTTAGACAATGGATTATGAAAAAAAACTGATTGTATCTTACTTCATATTCTGGATGCATTTTCCCCAAAGATAATGAAACGGTTTGCGGAGTATACTTATTTTCCTTTTGGACGCTTTTCTGAACCTATTCAGATTCTTTAAAGAACGTATGTCGTATCCTTTTTTTAAAGAGATCTTCTATTTATGAATTTTTTTTGGGCTAGAGAATGAAAAAATTTTCATGCCATTCTGAAATAATGTATTAAGCGATGGAGAAGATGACATTTACGATGGGCGAAATGGTTTGTGATTACAAAGCGATTTGCGCCCTATATATGTAGGACCTGAAACATGAAATTCTTTTTCTGCACCTCAAAAGATTCTTAAATGAATATGCATCTTCTATTAATTTCAAGAGCAACATTGAATATTATTTTTGTTACTGTAAGTTTGCAAAAATTGGCATCTAAAAGTATATGGTAAACGATTGATTCATTCAAAAATATTTTGCCAACTTAGCAGTACTTTGACTCAAATATTCTCGAAAATCATAAGTGTAAGGTATTGCATATGTTTAGTTTTAATCTATACTATTGTCGTAGAGAGAAGATTGTATCTTAAATGAAAATGTCCTAAATTAGAATTGATGTGATTTTTTAGCTTTTTAAAAGTGTTTTCCATCTATTAGTGCGCTTTCAAACTATTACCATATAGCCTAAATAAAAGAGGTTAATTTATGCAAGCACTCTTGACGCTATAAAGTCATCTGCAAGTAAGCTTTACATCTTTTTGAACAATGACTTAGGATCTGCAAACTGCCTTCTCTTCTACGAACACAATTTTTATACCCTACACCACTACGAGGGTGGAGTATATTGATTTTGTCACAACAGAAATGTAACGCATTGAAGGAGGCGTGGCAGGTATGGAAAAGTATATATAGCATCATAGATCAGCATCACCTCACGAGTCAATCTAGCTGTGTCCGTCCGTCTGTCAGTCCGTCTGTCCGTCTGTCTCTTCGCCTGATAACTGTGGTAAAAACTGAGTTGACGAGCTGAAATTTGGGTCATAATCCTCTGGTAGTCCACAGACGCCACAGTTCTCAAATGGGTTGGATCGAACCAAAACCACGTTTTTTTAAATAAACAAAATTGAAAGTAGAGCGGGGTATTTAAGCTTTGGCAAGGCCGAAGATAATTCCTTTACTAGTTTTTTCTCAAACTATCTCCGAAGCCTTAAGTCTCCTAATATCTCTTAAATCAAGGCGGAGGGAAATAATCAAGTCAGCACAATTTGAAGACACTTTGACTCTTCAAACAGTACTATATTGTCACATGTGCTGGTGTAAAAATTTAATAATTTCAAAATAAGAATTTACTCTTTAATTATTAATATATAAATAATTGGAAATGACAGTTAATGCAAGCCGTGTCATTCAATTATTTAAAAGCCATAGATGTATACCAAGGTATAAGCCTCTATCCATGGTATCAAAACGAATAAACAATCCCTATTATTACTCAGGTTAGCAGTCTCATGTTAAAGCCAATAAATTATTCTGTCTATGAATATACAGCCTCACAGAAAAATAGTTGAGTTACATTACAGTCGGCAGAAAAATAGTTGAGTTACATAACACTTGCCAATACCATGTAAGCACTGAGTTAATAAATAAATAAAAACCTATGTGGGTATCACAAAAATTATTTTATTTTCAAAAATATTTAATGATTCATCAAACAAAATTTATAGTGATCTCAACTTATTTCCAAATGGCCATTTTATTTGATCATCCATATTTAAGGCTTGGACTACAGCAATTACCTGTTAGAGCAATAAATGCACTCTGATTCGCAAATGTTTCCTCATTGACACTGGAGTAATCAAGGAAATAAAGTTTCCATTGATGCAAAGTTTTATTATTTAGAAAATTACTTCCTTGGTAATCATAGGTGAAAAATAGCTTCCATAGTCTGGCAAGATGGCAATTGCATTTTGTCGGAATTGGACAAGCAGCGATTTTGTACTACCTCTTCGCAAGAGAGCAGTTCATACTTTCCAACATGCTGCTTGGTTGAAGGATATTTTTTATATCACACAAATATCATGCTCAAAAATTCGAAGAATGATGTCAAGAAATAAAAATATTAACGAGTACACATTTTTTTTGCATGTTTACTCCAACGAGAAGCAGGACCCATCTCTTTTTCTTTTTACTAATGCATATTGCCTGAAATATTGCCAAAACGTCATTAAAACTTCGATACTGATGTTATTCTTTCTTCATATAACCGCTTTATTTTCTGAAAATGTGCGTATTTTAAACAAGGAATTACTCTTAATGGCATAACACTGATGAGAAAACTCTTTTATTCACGATAAACGTTTATTTTACATCATAAGCGTAAGTAATGTCCAGCAAAATTTGTCGGCAACTCTAAGCAAAAGAATAAATTATTATTTTTTAAAAGTTAATTAGAGATGTAGTTATTTTTTTAGAGCCACCAGCATATTTGAAGATGACTTTCGTTATTGGATCCATTCTCTTTCGACGGAGAACGACACGTCCGTCAAGAGGCTAGATTTGTTCCCGCCGTCAATTGATACAAATTACGCCATGTTTCTCGGTCAATTAGCTCGATAACGAAGCGTCGCGCGTCTCATGAGGCGGCGACGAAACTGCATTTCCGTCCTCAGCATCCCTTAATTTTTCCCCTTTCTCTCCCCTTCGCCCCGCCATCCCTTCCCTCTCGCTGTTTCTGTTAACAGCGGGCCATTTCGTGCCAATGTCGCACCCCCCCTCCCCCCTCCCCCTCGGGCACCATTTAGCGGAAATGAAGTTTTTCTTCCACCTAACTCCCCATCCCTCCCAACCCCTTCCTCATCCACTTGTTCACTTTTCCTCGCCCCTTTCCGAGGGACCCAAAAGTCTTCTCTATCTCACCCGCGCTGAGTGCCCTCCGCCCTCCTAACCCCCTTCATCCCCCCACCCCCCGCAAGCACTCCCTGCCCCGTCTCTCGATCGCTTAGGATCCCGCCTCACGTCCGCATCATAGTTCCTCGGAGACCACGTAGACGTCTCTCCTTCCCCCTGCCTCTTTCATACCTTCCCACCCTTACTCCCTCCCTCCCGCCCTCCAGACCCCTGCGAGGCACATACTCGCTTCCCCTTCCCACACTCCCATCGCGTCACGACCTTCACCCCCTCCCGCTCCCGTCCCTCATCCGGCCCCCATCATCTTCACCTCTTTCCTCCCTCTCTCTCCGCTCTCCCGACCCTCACTACGATTCTCTCGATATGTATCTCCTTGAGAAACGAACATGAGACACTTTGGCGAATTACAATCCCAACTCCGTCATTAACGTTTAGAAAATGTTGCTCGTGCTTCACGGATCTCTAAAGAAATGTAAAGTTTGCCGTTTTTAAATGAAGTCACCCGCAACAATATCTATTAAAGATATTTATCGCGTCTATGGAAATCGAAATAATTACTAAACTACAGTTTTTTGTATGAATTATCAAAAAAACCTTTTTCGCTGATGAAATAGATTCGCTAGTGAAAACAAAAATTAAAGTAAATGCAAAATATGAAGAGTATTCCATGAATAGGCCCTTTTTCTGGCCATAAACAATAAGTCCTGAGTCATTTCTATTGTAATACCACAGTTTGACTTCATATCGTTATAATTGGTTAATAACTAAAGACAATACTGCGGTATCAATTTTATTTTTAATCAAAATTATTAGGAACTTTCTCTTATTATAAAGAAAGTTTCGAGAATATGGTATTTTCATTAGATTAAAGAACACAATTTTTCCGTATTTATTCCATCATTAACAGCTAGTAATACGTTTGTTCAAAAGTTCTATCGGTGAGAAAAATAGCAAGGTGAGGTGAAATTTTAGGGGTCCCATCAGATACATGAATTTTTCTCTCTAAGGCTCCAGAATATGAATAAAACGGCTTTCGTGACCTCAAACTGTGAAGACACCTTAATTAGGATATGACAACTGAATGGCTCATTCGTAAGCGTCACTCCTCGCAGCAGTTGTAGAATTTTGTTTATAGAGTGCATAGAATACAGTGAGGCCATTTTACATCTCGTGAAACCAAATTTCTTTAAGACTAGCGCAACGTGTATCGATCTGAATAGGCAAATAAAAGGTAATCGTAATAGCTAAAATTAATATTCCAATTTTCTCTTTAAAAAACTATAAATCTGTCGAATATAAAATTCTGTTCTCATCGTAAGTAATGAAATAACTGTTGATTGGCGCCCAAATAAAGTGTATACACGATATTTTGAATGTTTACATAGCATCAGAATATCATAATTGTATGAATTATATTTACCACAACTTGAGAGATCAAACGTTTTAACACAAATGGCCTATCGCTTTTCATGAGAATTGGTTACACTACGCCGAGCAGCAATTTCATCGCGTCAGATCTTTCATGGCGCAAAATTAAACATTTTGAAACTGAAAGACGAATATCTACGCCACATTTTGTAATACTGGGGAACTATTTGGAATCCATCACATACAGCCATTTATGCTTATGCGTGGCGGGAATATGAAAATAAAAAGCTGGTCGAGAATTCAATATTTGCACAAGTCGTGCGCTGCAGTTGCGTCAATTTTCCCTGGCCAATCGTTTGGTTATTAAAAATTTTTCATCGAGTCAAATTATTACATTTGATATATTTTGATTTCCAGGGTAAGAAAAGAATTTTGACTCGAAATAGCGCAATTTTTCAAAACATTTGCATATACGAGGCATATCCAGAAAGTAAGTGTACTAGGATTCTTACGGGCAGAGGAAATTTGTTTTTGCTGTGTTGGTCACACTGCCGTGTAGGTTAGCTCCTCCCCTTTCCAACGAAACCAATTGGGTGTCAGTACGTTCAGCTACCGTATTCGAATGATAACTTTTGATGAAATTTTCAAATTTATATAAGCCAGGTCCTTTCTGATGAAGCTTCTGGCGTTTTTCAATTAATAGTTGCACCTCTGGTGGAAACTAATGCGTAAATATAACAAAAAACTCAGCAAAATGTGTTTTGATCTGGAACTGTGACTATTATTCATTGTCCGAAGATGACAAAAACTTACGTCATTTAATTTAATTCTCCATTTCCCATCTTCCATGTCCAATTGCACTGTTCTAACTTCATTATCAGACGAAATGAATCTAAATTTCGACATTCTTTGTACCTTTTATATTTTTATTTCTGGCAAATTATATCAAAAACTTTCCCATAATATGCAAACACAATTGCTAATATTATTCTGTTCAAATTCAAAGTACGGATACCATCGATATTAGACTATTGAAAAAATGGTGTTGATCAGATCATTATCTTTTGTTTTCCCTCTGCATTACACGACTATCTTCGACTCCTTTTCTCCAATGTCCTACTCTTTAAGGTGCTGATAGCTCTCTTCAATTGGCGAATATATCTCCCGAAACAGCATCCTTAATGTCTACATGCTCTCTTTCGGAGTCCCTCGTTCTAACTCCCCAGCCCCATCACCCTGCCTCATTTGCGCGCACCTTTGATTCTCCCCCTCCGGATTCTTCCCCGCTTCCTCATGCGAAACGTTTAAGAAAGAGACATGGAAGCGATTGTCGCCGGATTGGCGGCTCGCTCAGAGCCGAGTGGCCAGATGAGTCCAGCCTTAAGTCGCAGGGAGAGTTCGCGGTACGAGATTTTTGTCTACTCACATATTAACGTGAAAGTTTGCATACGTGTAAATGCTAGTAATACGCATATATATAAAACAGGAGAAAATCCACTTAACCGCTTGGTTACTTGAGAACTCAATGCTATTATGACAGGCAGCCTGATGGCACTTGACATGTATTTGGAAATAATGCGATTACATGAGTACAGATTTTATTCCCCTTAAACGCGAGAAATACGCTTCATATTTATTCCACCAGATTCATGCGAGATATCGTGGAAGTTCTTTACATTATAACAGAAACAACGATAACACTTTTCCACAGGGTATTATTATGTGTACGACGAATTCCATCTCACAGAGCCGTCATCAGGTACAAAACAAGTCTTGTGCCTGATGATGGCTCTGTGAGCTGAAACGCGTCGTACGCAATAAAATATCTTGTGGAAACGAACAATTGTTGTTTCTGTTTTAATACGCTTCATATTACCAAAAGGGTAACAAACAAATATCAAGGTATCGTACCGAGTGAAAAAATGTGCTTACGCATGATTTCTGCCTAAATTTCCGCTCCATAAAACCGTGTCATAGCAATATTTTAAGTCGATCAAAATTTTTTAAATATAATTCTTGAATCACTTATATTGCTAATGAGCTTGGTTACTTTTACCACATTCATAAATGTACTTGAGTGAAAAACGGTCCAATAATTCGTTTTTGGACTTTTAGAAGAGAGATAAAATTGGACTCTCAATGACTCACGATCAGCGCTCTTCTTCATGTCTAGCACCATAAGTCGCCCATAATGGCAGAACCCTATTTTCCAAGTTTGAAGCTCAAAAATTTCCCAGTCAACCTCAGTTTGAGCGTATTATTAGACTTTCAATATATCTGAATTGTTAGTAAACAATGGATGGAATACCTTTATCTCAATCATGGAAATGAAATTTTCTACAGTTACTCCTAATAGATTCTTATAGTCACGTTACACCTCAGGTTTTCATATTCCTGAAAGAATGGAAAATTCTGGTGAGGTGTCATAACGCAAAACGCTCATCGCCTTCCGATTGTTACTGCGTATGTTACATCTCATCAGGTTTAAATTTGCAATTCGATTTTTATCTTGAAAATCTCATAATATATTTTTGAAATTGTCCAAACTGCGGAAGTCGTAGGTTGTTGAAATTGGGTCCAATTTCGAGAGTTCTAGTAACCCAGTCTCCCTAGCCCGTTAAAGCCGCACCTTAATCTCGCCAATCTCTCTTCACCCCTCCCCTCTTCTCCCACCGGGGAACAAATCAAGCTCCGAGGAATGGCTTCTTACCCCCTTTCTCCCTTTTGTCGATTAATATCATTGCCATGGAACAGAAGAAGAAACCGGGATCACGGAGCCATAGTGGCTCGAGAACTGAATTCCCAGTCCTCGGGTCCCAGCTTGAATAATGTGGAATAGGCTTTCATTACAGAGTTTTAGGCCTTTGATTACAATAAATCCTGATTTGATTTACGGAATGAATATACTCTATCAATTTCAGGGAAGAGACACCTTCTATATCACTGTTCTACGAACAATTTGTTTCACTGCCATCACTTGGAGAGAAGAGACCTGACTTTAGGTCCGTATTTGACAAATATTTGAACGCAATCCTAACCGGTTTCGTGACAAATCAGATGCAATGCATGCCGCATTTTACAACTCCATTAAAAGAAAAATCACAAAATAATCTCGAAATGCAATAGATGAAGTCCAAGATTCTTATAAATTAGAAATTTCAATACATATGGGCTCAAGCTTGAATGTATATCTAATTTTCCATTTCACCTCTAGTATACTAAGGCACAGACAATAGGAGGACAGGTTAGGTAGTACACCGTCTGCCAAAGCAAAATGGATAGAAAATTTTGGACTCATTTCACTGGTTGAGAAATCTATAGGAAATCTTAAATAAGTGTGATTGCATATTCCATCATCCTCTCAAAAGGCGGTATTTTGGAGTTTTGAATACTTATTTCCGGTCATTCTCCACTGTCTACTCGCCCTGCAACGTCCTCAAACCTCCACCACTGTCCTCCGCCTGTGAATAATCCTCGCGGACCGATCCACTCCTCCCCTCCCATTTCTACAGTTTGTCCCCGTTGACAAATTATCCGGCGATGCAGCCCATGACCAACGTGGCTATAGCCGAAAAATAGTGGTTCTCGCAAAATATCTAGACTGGCGGGCAGGTTAGCATGAGAAAGTGATTCTGGTCCTAGGTCAAGCAGTTGAGTTCATAAATCACAAGGTAAATGACACCTGAGTCGCTAGCAACTTGTTTCCGAGCCTTAAATACCTCAGCGTTTCAAGAGGGGCATGTGTTTACACCAGGCCAAATAAATCAAACCTTGGAATAAGATAAATTATTCCATCCTAACCTCAATTAAACCTTGCCAATAATTGTAAGGCGCTCAACGACTAAAATTTAGGGGTTGATTGTAGGCTTTCAAATTGAAATGTGCATGGTTTCCAAAAAGTAGATGACCGTGAGTCAAATTAATTACGGGTTTAGGGGACAAACGTTGTATTTCCTGTTTTCATTTAAGTATGAAATAAGAGCTTCAATGACAATTCACCATTATTATTCGAATACCAAAGATAGATCTTGCCTAAATATCGCATTTCTTCCTTTTCACTGCGGCTCTTTCTGATTCTCAACATCTAAACATATTTAAACATTATCACCGGGCTCTAAAATATTCTGCCTGGTGAGATTGTATGCTTGGTGTGCCCAGATAGAAGTTGAATTATTCTTAATTAATAAGTCACAAGTAACTCCATTTTAGAATCTTTTCCATTTCGGAATCAGGAAGTTAGTGGCGTAGTTGACGTGAGGTCCTGAGAATAATGCAAATGAAAACATCTTAGAGAGTTTTAGGACTGATGGCTTCAAAATTGTTTTTGAATTATTTTTCTATTCTCACGTAAACTTCAATACAATTCAATCTAATGTTAAAAACAAACCTTTTGGAGAATTGCGATATGCTCCATTTAAGTACCAAATGACAAAAAAACTAATTTTTTGTGATGCAAATGCAATGATACCTTTGTATCTATTCATTGTACGCTTCATGGATAAGTTTTCAGGAATTAGAGATTAAATTTCAACAGGGAAGAAAACTGTTTGTTTGAGACAGTAATAATTTAAACTTAAATCAATGAATTTTAATTTGATATTGCTACTGATTCACGTAGGAAAATTTGCATTTTATTCATAAAGGTATTTTCTGTGGTTCCATTTTGTTACCCATACTGAGTGTCTTTGCAAACGTTTTTTGATGGTATTATAACAATGATATATTGATGCAAGAGTATATCCTAAAAACTGTAGGTGAAAGAATTCTTACATCGTGATCAGAAAATTCTTCAATGAGGTTTATATATGAAATGAGTCTGATGGCCATAGACGACATAAATGGGACTTAACTTGAGCAATAGTACAAAGTTTATAGCCATGTGATTTCAATAATGTTTTAATTGTAAAAAATTATATCGTATCCCTATATTTAGTCAATATTCGTTTCTTTCATGCGAGCATTCCAAAGTTTTCAAACAAAATATAGTGTATCGCATCATTGAAAACTGGGTTACAGAATTCAATCAATGTCACAAAGTAACGATTTAACACATACAAATTAAGACTTTGATTCCACAGACTCTAAATTATTATCATTAAAGTGTCTATATAAATTTTAATTATTACTATTACCAATCTCATAAAATCTAAATTTGCAGCAGATGAGGTAATGAAACTAATGAATAACAAACGAATATCATTGTCACTGGAATTTTATATCATGCTTTTCTTATGCTTCTAGGGGCTGTTAATTGTGATTTCGAGTTCAAGATCTTTGCTATGTTTTGTTTTAAATACAAGGGGGATTGATCGATAATCCCGTCATCCAAACTTTTAGAAATACGCTTTACCAGCTCTCGCCAAAAAAAAATATTTTGTCAGCAGAAGTGGTTGGGAAACAATTGTTGGTTACAAATTCTAAAGGATAATTATGGCCGAAGTTTTTAAAACCTATATTCGAGGTAAAAGGAAAACAGCAGTTACGATCAATTTATTTTAGTACATTCCTAACGCTGCTGCAATATTGAATGAAAACGATTAGAAAAAATTTTCAAATTGCATAAAAAATGACCTGAATTACACTGTTTCCCCTTTTTATCAGTGGCTAAATGCAATATCAATTGATTTATTGAACTTTCTTGGACTTTTCTTTGTTATTTCCTTAAAACTCTGACTGTTTCATTATACACATCAATGAGAAATTTTAAATGTGCTGCTTAATCAAAAAATTTAGGAGGAATTCAGGTATTAACAGCAGCCGAGTAATGCCATTTACTCGTTGTGTATGTTTTCAAGGTCATCTCCGAATTATTCACTTGGTTTTTCATCCAGACAGACAGATCATATACATAATATCCAGACTAGCTTTAGTGATAGCGGTAGATAAAGCTTTCCTTGAATTGGTCAACACGGAGAGAACGCGTGTTCACTTTCACACCGTTGACATCGATTTAAAGAAGACAAAAGCGCCACAACTTTTTTAATATCGTTTTGGGAACCTTATGCGAAGGACGTGCTCTCGGTGACAACGCGGCAACCGCGTCACAAACAAATTTGCTCAGGCATGGCGGCTTCGAGAACGGGGAATAGAAAAAAGAAGTCGAAGCAAACGTGTGCATAGAGGGAAAGTCCAATGCCCAGGTACCTCCTCCTCCTGTCCGACTGAATTCGCCCTCCTCCTCCTCCGCTCCGGATTTTTTTTTATATCTGCCGTGTAGTTTTTCGTCTAATCACGTAGATCCCGTGTTGTCCCAAACCCCGGAGACGGCTAGACTGGGGTCGAGATTAGGACTGAGGGAAAGTCTTGGTTGGCCCGAGAAGAGGAGGAGGGTCCGGGGGAGGGTGAGGTGGAGAGGTTATAGGGTCGTGTGTGTGTGTGGGGTACGTTGAGGGGGAGTGAGAGGAGAGGAGGGGGTTTTGCTGGAGAGGAAATGAGATAGGAGTTGGCAAGGGAGACGGGTGAGGGGTGTTTGCATGTGAGGGCAGGGTTCACGTCGGAGAGGAAGACGGTCGGCGGTCGGCGGGATAGGGGGCTTGCTGTGGGTGGTCGGGAAGGGTGGCAGGGTTCAGGGGCTTGGGGTGGTTTCGCTTGAGGTAGGGTGCGAAGAAGGGGTTGGGGGAGACCGTGGAAGGGAAGGCGGGAGGGGGATGGGTGGGCGGGCGAGGTAGGGAGGGGCTGAAATTGGGCCCGATGTAGATGGAGCAGTCTGGCTGGCAGAGCTCACTCTATTTGAGCAATCCCGGGTTTAGAGTCAGGCAGCAGCTGCTTTGGGTAAATACGGGAGCTTGGGGAGGAGCGAAGGGTAGTGCGTCCTCGCAGACGGAAACGTTGGAGGCGAAAAAAATAAGAAAGATGCGGAATATAATCCGTGCAGTGAACTTTTAAAATGCTGCGGATGTCTACATCCTTTCTCAGGCTCCGCGAATAACACGATATTTGATCTTTCGTGAAGCATAACAACGCCGAGATAAATCTTCCTCTTTTTCATAAAAAACAAAGGGTTTGTGTATAAAATGATATACATAAGTTACTTGAGTATCTTGCAGCTTTATCTTTTTCCTATCATGAGATGCCTAGCAAAAATATAAACAGCGCGGCTTCCTGTACAAGTGACGCTCACCGTATTTTTTGCGCCGTATTTATGCCCAAAACATTTTTCAATTTATTGCACGTGTCATAATTAAAGATCATAAATAAAGACAGTTAATTTTTATTCTTGGCATTTAATTTAAGGAAAAATAATCCCTTCAGCAATTTGAATTTGGATCACTCGTAAGAGCTGTTATTCCGAGAAAATTGGTGCTTTTTGCCTTTTTACGATGGGTTGGTTGCTGACCCGTTCCATAAAATTTTCTCATTTATACAGGCTTGGGATTGGCAGTTAGAACCGTTAGGTTTATCAATCCAACCTATTACAGACCAATTTCAGTTAATCGACACAATTTGGAGAAATAAATACCTCAAACAAATCTAAAACTCAATATTTGCCCATAATCCAGGATTTATGAAATGACTCTGGCACCAAGTATGACATACATTGCATAGACGGAAGCAGATACACCTAATAATAGAAGACAGTTATTAAGTAAGGTGAAGAAAGTACTTTGTAGGATTGCTGGAAAAACATTATCATACAGTGAAAGAAGTGAAGACATTAAGCCATCATTTGAAACAAAAAAAAGCGCACACACAAAGTGTTCGCGCCTCAACGCATTTTAAGCTTGCACAAGTGAACACCAGCGGCGCTGGAGTCCGGCGCTGCGCGGTCAGACGTTCGTCCTGGCAGTCAACGCGCTACGAGTCGACGAGTTACGGAGTCGACGGGCAGATGTCGAGTAAAACGGTCGATGGAGACAGCCAAACCAATCTTTGCAGGCCGAAGTTCTGGAGATTCTCACCTTCTGTATCTACGAGCACTTGTGAACGGTGTCACTTCCAACAGAGATTAAATTGATTTCACCTTCAATCACGTCCTTTTCTTTTGGCATAATAGTAGGTCTAATCCCCTACACAAAGAATTAAAGGGAGTGAACATATAAACAGAATGACAAACGAGAGATTAGAGCACATCCCAAAAGAGATAAATTGTAGACGAGCAGAAGAGACGTTTCTCTAACCACAAAATGGTGGTGCGACAGACTTTAATAGATCATTGCGCATTGCAATAGAAGAAAAAAATAGATAGGAGACTGTAATTGAGAAATAAGTAGACCACAGAAGCTCACTATTAACGAAGAAGAGGATAATGTGCAAGTAAACTCATCCTAAAATGCATCAACAAGATCAATCAGTAATGATCAGTTTGAGAAGATTCCCGTTCCTATTTACAGCCATGCGTTACATGTGGTTATGTTTGATAATACTCCTTTAAGTTGGAAAATGGAGAAAACCTCGGCAAAGTTTGCCGGATAGTTGCGAATATCATGTGTATATTAAATGGAGAGATGAACTGAATCCTAAATCTTTAAAAACGTGTAAAATCTTTTAATATTCTTGCTTATGGGAAGAATTATCTCATCAACTTTCCCTCGGGGCTCCTTTTTGTCATAGTTACTAAATGTCTAGCACTAATTTTTATTTAAGCACGTATAAATATAGTGGGACATAGACATCTTTCAAAACATATAATTGATATGCTTATTTTTACGAATATTCAAATCGATAAAATAACTCTTAGAGCTTACAGTATATTCAGTTCATTCATGATAACGTACGACGCTTCATCTTTGTTTTCTACTCCGACGTCGGAATTTAGTCTATAAATGCTTTATGATGATGATCCCTGGGGTTGTATTTAGTCTAGCGTATATTAACATTTTCATTCATTTAAGTGTTTCCCATCACTATAGATCTTATTTAGACAAAAAAATCGCAATTCAATGGCGTGTTGCTCAAATTTGTAATACCATTAGGTCTGCCACGAGCATAGCGCTATTGAATTGATTAATGAAAAATGTAAATAAAGGTCAAACTGCTCTCGCCATGAAACAATTTTATGGCGAATTTCATTTGAGTCACCTTGTTTGAAAGAAACATACTTAATGATGAGATATCTCCTCTCTTCAGATAATTCCATTAGCAGTAATACGTCCTCATAAAATGATTTCGTTGCGGAAAATGTGAAGGAATTTTTGAATTTCAATCCCCATGCATTTACTGCTACACATGCAATGGCGGATAGTAATAGATAATTTTTTTAGCGATTTTCCCGATTGTTAAAAAATAATGTCTCCTGCCATCCAATATAAGTCGTCCCTCGCATCTCCGGCGAGGACCTCAGTCCAAGGTTAACCCTAGCGTCATCATCCCTTCATCTCTGGCTGCTCTATCGCTCTTCTCCATCTTTAAAAACGTCCTTCACACTTCTGCGTTAGCTCAGGGAGGATGAAGCTTTGCCGAGTCATTTCTTTCCCAGCGCCAAGTGCAATCAAAAATATTAATTCGACTGGATGGGAAAAAAATTCGAAATTCGTTACATTTTCATCTTCTCTAAAATTTAATTACAAAACTTTTTGCGTTTCGTAAGGGGGAGCGTGTCAAGAAGACAATTTTTGCCGCAGAGACGACCGTAAATCACTCCTTTAACTTCTCTCATCTTGGCTTTTAAAAAATTCTCGGTTATTTTCCTCGCTTTGCTGAGTTATCTCAACTAATGGAAAAAAGAGTCCCGACGAATGGAAGGAACCTTGGAAGTGCAAAACTCTTCCCCAAATTCTATTTCAAACTTTCGGTGGTGTCAGAAAAAGTGAATTACCTGCCTGTTTTTAAAGTAGGTTCTCTATGCGCACAGTAAAAATTGCCCTCTCGCATTGTTCAAAACCATTGAATTTTGCCGCGTAAAATGTACCAAGGAAACGATTCACTGCAAACTTTGTTTTGATCTATCCAAACTTATAACAGCTATAGCTTCAATTAGAAATATATATAATAATTAGTTATGTTTACAATTTTCAATTCATAGAGCCAATATAAAGATATTCCAAGTACTAACTAACAACTGATTTTTTATACTTTCTATTTTCCCCGATGCAGCCTTTGAAATTGACAAACACCCGCAGTCACACCTAAACGGAGCTCTTCAATGCTGTAATGTTGTTGTTATAACCAACATTTTTGATTTGAGAGCTTTATCACTCTACCAAAAGCTTGCTCATGTTAATTTAAGTGCAGTAAAACAGTTTCAACCAGCATAAAAGTCTTTGGCCTAATTTTTTATATGGATACTGTGTGGCACGCTCACATAGGCTATTTCACTGAGTTGAACCCATTCGTCGTTAAAACGAGGAAATTGCGCTCAAAGGTAACCTTTTTTCCAATTACTTTTTTCAAATATGTAAATCAAACATATTTTTAAGAATCTATAGTGGTTTGGAGAAAGATATCTCGGATTTTCGCCGAGTAACAATGTTATAGGGTATGAATTTGCATCTAAAATTCACATGAATGTCAACTGTAAAAATGCATGCCTTATAAGCATTGATATATTAATATATCATGTATTTTTGGTGTAATATTAATAGCATGATGCCCTCATGAGACGAATACGGTTTCTTAACCATTATAGCCAAAATATTGCATCTGTATCCATCATTCTCATAAATCCAGTGATATCTTGAACAAATACAAAGTTTCAAATAATTGATAAGTCGTGTTGTCACCGAGGAACTTATTGAAATTACAGTCCGTCCAGTCTCTAGATTGCTGAACGCGTTCTTCGATGTAACAAGTCTCGAGAACCAATCTGTCAACTTCCGCGCCGGAATGATTTGAAAACGACCGAAGTCCAACCCTTTCCCCAAATGGCCGTCTCTCATATTTTCCTCTCCGGAACATGACTTCTTCCGATGTCCAAATCCTTTTGAGGGCTTTCCGTTCCTTTTCAACCTTTATTGCTTTCGGGAAGGGCTTAAAGGGTGGGAAGAAAAGGGAAGTGACAGATTACCGGAAGAGAGGAAGAGGTGAGTTTGCTGCGGGGAGGATGCCTAAGACGGGAAGGGTTGAGGAGGGCGAGGAGCAGGATGCTGGACGGTGGGGTGGTCGTGTGGAAGGAAGGAGAGGCATTCACGCGTCTCCTCAATTAATAACCACCTTCTACACTCATTCTTATCTCTCTCCCCTCTTCCGTCCTCGCCTCATCCCGACGCCATCTCTCTGCCTGCCGCCACCCCTTGATGTGCGGCCCCCAGTGTCCCACTTGCCCTGAAATTATCTTCACGCATCACATCACCTTGAAAAGAGCCCGAGGGAAGGAGAGAGGGGGGTTGTAATCTCCGGCTCGAAGCGGATTGCGGTGGGAATCCTAGAGGAAGGGGAGATGGAGGGAAAAAATAAGAAAATTGCGTGGGAAGGAAAGGTTCCCTCCCTCTCTCTAATGCTACGTGAACATAAGATGCCGCGCCGGCCTTTCGTCGGGTGGCGGACGAGTCGTGGGGCGGCATATAAGAGAGGCATGCCGGAAAATCATCTCAAGATGTCTCCGAACGGATGAGCGGCTCTTGGGTGGGGAGACATTTTTTTCTCTACGAGAGGAGGGAAGTGGAAAATAGGAGACACGGGCACGAGCGGAGGGACGGCCGCCATACGCGCTGCAATCGGGCTGACTAAAGACTGCCTTTCCCTCGGGTGATATTCAACCGGAGAGATGATCTTAGACATTCTCTTCTGATTAGCCCTTTCAAGACGCTCTCGCGTCAACATTTTGACAAAACTCTTGCGAGCCTGCCTTTCCTACTCGTTTTTTTCCATGAAGTATTTGAAGAAGCTGGCTATGCCGATGCTGTCGGTGACTACTTCGCTATTTGTTTAGGTCTCCATCGATTGTAGGTCATGTGCCATTATATTCTGTTTACACAAGATAATTCTTTGGTAAGCATTTACATAAATATTTCATTAAAGAGCAAAAATTTTAGCGTTTATTGCTCTATTTTTTATGCAATATTCAATATTTGAAGCTTATCATGGCTCGAAATTTAAGCATTTGGTGGCAGCGTTTGGAGTTTTTAATGTTCTTTATTTATGTTTAATGCTTAAAAAATTAACATTACTCAAAATTTACGTAGTTTCTGACAACGTTTAATTTTTCTTTTGCATTATCGTCTCACAAAACTAAGCGTAAGGCTAAGCATTTAGCAAAAATTTAAATAGCGATTTATTCAGCATTTTGTTGTTACTATGCATATTGATAAAGTCATGTTTTAAGGTAGGATATACGCTATCGAGCAGAAATACTCATGACTTCCTCGTACTAAAAAAATTGTGGCAACCTGGATTCCCAACTCCTCTTTTATATCATGTGCATTCTCTCTTTTGCAGTCTACGAATCTTTCTTAATTCGTACTCAACTCGTAAATGACGACTCTTTATCATTGTAAATTGATTCATCACGAAAAAAGTGCTTTAAGCAAATTATATTCGTTTCAACATCCATTTATTTTTATTCATAGGGCACATACAAGAGTTTTTACAGCAGTGCGAAATTGCATGGCCCTCATATTTGTTCGCTCATTCCTAAGATTGGATAACTGCGGCCCTCCATACTCTACCAATGTATTCCTAGTCCTTTTACTCTCTGGTATTATTTAGTCTTACGTACGTGCTTCCCTATTTATATTTCCTATGTATTCATCCCTTGGCTAAGTACATCCACTGAGTACATTTTCCTTTATTTTATCCTTCAGTTACATTATTCACGGACCCATTGCACGGACCCTCTTGTTCTCGTTACTTCCTCCTTAATACCACCTTGCTCAAAGAAGCATTCTATGATTTGAGGTAGAAAATGAACATCAAGGGTGGTTTTCTAAATTGATTCCTCATATAACAATGATAACAACAATATTTTAAACCGTTCAACTGCAAGTAAAAAAAGAACAAGTGTAATGATACAAGAATCACTTTACTCATTTCAACTACCGTGTCACGAGACACCTCAAAAATAGAAATGGAAATATTTTATGGCTTTTGAGCTTCAACTTCCACCACGAGTATTAAAAAATAGACTGATATGTGAGGAGAACACATGTATTACATAATAAATTATTTTGAGAAAATTGATTCATTTTTAATGAAATATATAAATAAGATCATTATATAACCTCATAGCGCACATTGACTCATTTATCATGTTGAATATAACTTACTGTATACACGTTGCTGAAGAAGGGGCACATTTGGAGGGTGGGGTAAACGCTATTTAATCCTTAATATGGTGACCTTAGCAAGTCTTTTCAGGGCATAAACATAATTAAACATCTTTTTTAAAAGCACCCAATGAGATGAAACCTTATAATCCTTGGGGATGCTGATTCATAATCTTTCCTCGGCAGCATGAAAATATTTTTTATGTGGTACTTTTATACTGCGGGGTTCATTTAGTAGTCAGGAGTGAGAGAATGAGAAAACGAATACATTTTTACATATACAGCGGAGCAATTGTGGTCGTTACATTAGACTTTATTCCCAGACGGGAAAGGGAAAGAAATAACGAGTACTAAACAATGAAAAAATGTTTTAACAATCGAAGCAGAGAGGGAGAGAGAGAGCGAGCGAGTAAGGCACACAAATGCGCACAAAAGAAACTCGTCTCCGATAAGGATGATGTCGAGACGGGAGGGCCAAGAAGTCGCCAGTGAGAAGAGTACGATTTGGGAGGAGGGCGTGAGCGAGGGGGGGGTGAGAGGTGGAGGACTGGGATGGGATGGGGTGAAGGAAGAGCTGGGAATAGAGAGGAGAGCTTGTGACTTACGGGGGGGGGAGGGTGGGAGGTGGGAGCGAGTTTGCACGAGTGCGGGACGGAAGGGGGAAAGTTTCCCTTTTCGAAAGTATGGAAAGAAAAGTGAGAGAATGGGACAGGCGAAGCGGACGGGACTCAAAAGGGCGAGAAACAGATATCGGGGCGTGGGAGAGGAGGAGGAAGGGAGGGAGGAGAGAGGGAGAAAAGAACATGGAATGAAAATGATGAGAAAAAAAGAACGGCAGCAAGGGGATAAGTGAGTGGCGGAGGGCGGTATAGGGGAGGTGGGGGGGTATCTGGAGGAGGGGGAGAAGGGACAAGCGTCCTTTCATGGGGATATGGCGGCCCGACTGAGGGAGGAAGGAAGGAAGGTTACAGGGGTGGGGAGGAGTGAATTGGGGGAAGGGGAGGGTTAAGGTTTGCATTTGAGGGAAAGGGAGCATGGAGAAGATTTTTGGAGTGGACAAGGGGCAGAGGAGAGGGAAGGAACCGTTGGTCCACCGGTTGGGAGATGGAAGCAAGGCGTGCAGATGTGATATCCTCGAAGGAGGGGTGAGGAGAGGGAGACATGGAAAGTCCGAGTGTCCATGAGGGGGGTGCGGAGGAAAGCGGCGGAAGAAGGGATGTGCGTCGCCGCGTGTTAGAGATTAAAGATGGGAGGCATCTGAGCGGGGAGTGGAGGAGAGAAGGGAAGGGGAAAAGGGAATACGCCCTGAAATAGATTTATGCGAGGGACTGAATGAGAGGGAGTTTGCCCGGGGACTCAAAATTTCGAATCACGTCTATCGTGAGAACATGGCTCAAGGTGATTCCGCCGTAAAAATTACTCAAATGTCATTTCATTCATATTCTGGCAACCCGTTGAAAGACGTATCCCGTCTTTGATATTATCATCAAAATGTCATATCTCCTTACTATTTTTCTTTCATATTCTTGGTTTACCGAGTGACTTGATGGAATTTTCTCAGCAAAGAGTGAATGTCTCATTCCACAAAAAGTAATTACGTTACTTAATGATGATTGCCACATCCAAGTCAGGGTCGTGTGAGAAATAAAAATATGTCGAATTACAAAATTACTATACCCATTAAACATTTTTCTCATTAAAAATTGAACTTGAAATTATCTACATGTTTCTAAATTAAAGTATGATATTCCACCAAACATAAATGTCATTTTTGCCGAAAAATGTACAAGAGAAGTAATATCTTACAATAAACTGGATAAAAACACTAGGCATCTTATCGTCATATTGTTTTTAGTTATTAGCTAATCACTGCGGTATTTGGAGTGGTAATATAATATTTCCATAGATATGGCGCTGAATCTGGCCCCATTGGCGGGAAATAATTGTTCATAAAAAATATATTCGTGAAATAATCAAAATATATTTTGTACTCAATGGCGGTTTGAAATAGTTAACGAAGAAAATCAGTGTAAGTGGAGCTCTGAAACCAAATAAGCAAATATCTGGAATTTAGTCTTATTCATGAATCGCAAGATCGCGGTGGGACCAACTGAATGACACTGCTCAACCCATTTGCATTAAATAGAAGCTTTTCTTTCGCTTTCAATTGAAGCATTTGAAATGTGGCTCCGTCGCCTGATGTTGAGAATTCAATGTAGTCACCTACGGTGAAGTGTTACCATGGGCTAGCATGGAAAAAGGATAGTTATCCAATATTAAAACAAAAAAAATGTCCTTGTCCTTATTATTAATATCCTTGGCACATATACTGCGCAGGAAAAACTCAGTCTACTCTACGCCATCATAAAAGAAAAAATCGAGACTAGGTGCAGTGTGGAAATTAGACAGCGGATTCGGGCATCTACTCCCGCGGGGTGACTACCTCCGTCTCGGCAGGAAGTTTTCGCTTATATCCGAGTGTGAGTGGTAGTGGGAAAAAGGGAAAGGGAAGGGAAGGGAAAGTTAGCGATCCACAACCCCTTCGAGGCCGACACCAATGAGGCGGATTGAGGTCAAAAGGACATAAATTGGGCCTCCGCCTCCCCGAAGTGCTCGTATTAGTTTGGTTACCCAAACAACTGAGACGAGTAGCTGTCGGTCTCGCTTTCGCGAAAAACCTACCGCACGTCTTGGAGAACCGGAAGAGCCCGTTGCCCAAACATTTGGGATTAGGTGTCTCCCTGGCTCCCTTTCCGGGTAGACACCGTGCGGTCTGCCGGAGTACGTCCTCGAGTCGGGGACCACCCCATGGTGGGTCAATTCGGGCCAATTCTGGTCAAAGCGTGGGCACTGTGGGAATTAGACAGATATCGTGGCTACGAGTATTAGGGAATAGACTGGAATCCAGAGAGAGGAGCTGTTCTGGTTATTTTCAGGATAGACATTTATACGCCAGAGTAATGGCTAACGTGAGGGGGACCTAATAGCCTACTAAAAGTGGTAGATAATTTTCAATTCACAAAATTAAATTAAATTGGACTTATTGGATTGGGCAAGAAATACTGCATCAGATGGAACAATTATTAAGAATTGGGAACTATTGTAACCAGAATGAAGGATGGACGATGTAGTTAATAAAGTAGTTTCTGCCAGGAAGGAATTCTACGAGAAGGAATATCTTCAAATAGCTAAATAGCAAGGAAAGCTTGGTAACGAAGAAGCACTTGTTCAAGATATACACTTGAAGCGTACCCTCATACGGCAGGCAAGCTCTGACGATACCTACAGCATAGCAAGTAAGGTTTGAGGCTATGGAAATGTGGTGCTATCGAAGAATGATGAGAAAATTATGAAATGAGAAAGTCGCTAGCGGAGAATTCTTACTATGAGTTTGGTAGTAATACTGTCTAATGAATACGACGTACGAGCACAAAAAAACTTTGAAGGTACATTCTGAGACACAACGGCCTCCTGAGCACATAATGGCTAAAAAAACTGAATGTAAACGATTTTCGAAGAAGACCAAAGATGCAACACCTTTGAAAATGATTGAGGATGAGTCTAATTAAGGATAAAGCAGTTGAGAGAAGGGTGAGGAGAGTAGTGTATTAGACCAATCATAGAGCTGATGATTGTTGATAAATGATTTCTGCTATGACATGCGTGCCGTTCTCATACCTTGAGCGTTACCTGAAAGGAATATGCTGGAAACTGGTACTAATTAATTCACCTAGAAGCTATATTCATTTTAGTAGACTTTCATGCGTCGTCATTGATTCAAGTCCTTGACAACTGATTAGCAGTCCTCCATGCCTTCCTATTGTTTCCTAATTCAATAAAATTTGCAATTTTCAGCATGTAGAAATTGATGATGGGTACCATTCAAATTTCAATAGTGTTTGCCATCATCAAAAAACCCCTATCAAAAGTTTATTACCAAAATAATTAATCCATACACTTGAAATAGTTGTTTAGATAGAGTATGGACGAAAAGAGTATTACAAACGTCCTTAAAAGAGTCCTACTGTCGAAACCAGTCAAACAGAAAACTAATAGTAGCCTCATTCTTAGTTAGATTGAGCTCATATCTTTTGTATGGTATCAATTTGCCCTTCGATTTAATTAACTAATGCATCGTCATCAAATTAAATTGAAATGTTCTGTCCTTCATTAGTTTTATTAGTTTTTGCCTAGTTTAAATTTAATAAATCCTTTTCCTAAAAGTGAATGTGCTATCATGAGGTCAAATATCCTGGGGATTAAAAAAAATGTTTCATGACATGATCTTTAGAAAAAGTTCTAGGAACTCTTCAATAGCAATGACGATTTCGAACGAAACTGAATGTATACTCGTGGGAAAGACTCCAGTTAGCTTCCTTTTGGATCTTGAATGAATTCCCATCTTTTTTCCAGAGGATTGAGATATTTTACGCTAAATTTAGACTCATTGAAAGTCGAGAGAAGAATTATCATTTTCCTCTCCCGAGGATCAGATTAGCAAAACACAGGTGCGAGGAGCGTGAATGATATGCGGTCAATGGAAAAAAAACTCACATTGCCTCTCAGCTAACAGCGCTCAAATCGTATCTGTCCCCAGAGGTTTCTCAAGCCACACACTTGCAAGTCTCCGAGCGTCCCCAGACCCCTTCTGCCGTTCCCATTACCCCATTCAAATGCTTCCTCAATTTAAGCCCTTTACCCCGACTATCGCGTGTCCCCTTCCGGCAAAGTATTTTTTTTTTCAATTTTTTAAATTTGTATCCAGGGTCCATCATGCATTCATCGCTTCTCCATCCATCCACAGAGGGCCGCTGTTTATGCAAATTTCGTTTTGGAGGCCAGGGGAAAGGTCCGTGAAATGAGCCCTTAATGCACCCCTGCTCCCTCCTAATCCCCTCCAACTTCAGGGTAACTCCCTCAATCCCCTTCTTCTCGCCCCTGCCGACCTCTCTCGTCGTTTGTGTAGCTCTCCCTCAACCCTGAAACACTACCTCTCCCTTACCAAGGTTGCTTCTCTTTTTCCCTGCCTAATTGACTCAGCATTTATACATTCTGCCTCTGTCGTTCCTCCGTGCTACTAACAGTTCACCCCGAGTTCCCAACTGACCAACAAGGATAACGTTCCCATTGAAAAAAATAGAGTGATATAAAATAAAAAATGGATGTTTCATTCGATCACATTCTTTAATGCAGATTGATCTTTAAAAGCAATGGGTGATTCTAATATTGGGCATAAAGCCCCAAAGCTCTCTTCAAATAAATTTATAAAATGTGTTTTACAAAATTTGTTGAGCATCAAAACTAATTAATAAGTTGTACTGCTACTCTGCTGAGGAACAGGTCTATGGGCCACTTCAATTTTTTATTCTGACCAACCATTTTCTTTTATTATTACCGGGGAATTTTTATTCGATTCCATGATCAGCTAGTACATTTGCTTTTAGCAGATGAAGCGCCTATATATGAATTAAGCTTTCAATAATTTAAATTTTATTTGATTGCAAGCAAAGCAACGTAGAAAATTTGATTGCTTGATTTACATTTCACACATTGAATTAAAATTGGAAAATCCGTTTTTAATGAAGTAAGATTTAATCATTTAATAAAAATGATGATGAGTTTTATAATCGTTGGTAATAAAAAAAGAATAGAAATGACTAGATATTGGTTAAGCTATAGGGATGTGATCATATCCAATATTAATAACTTAAACATTAATACATTTTATAGCGATTGTTAAAACGGCAGAACATTTTTTTCAGTGTCAAAATATAGTCAAGGTATACGCAAACCTCAGGTTAAAAGGAGAGAGTACTTTCTGCAGACATTTGTGACCGATTTTAAAAATTTTTCTATTTTTACAATTCTCTGAGTTGATAATTTAAGTTAAAAGTTAGTAACAGTTTTGGAAGAATTGCTTGTACTGCATGTGCTACTTGATATGATACGCGATTATATCGGGAAAGGCTTCCGGTGATCCCATTCGCTGTTTGTCTTTTCTTGAAGGCAGTTTTGTCGTCGTTCCTCGAGACTTCTCCAGGCCGAAGATGTCCTCTTCTTGATAACGAAGCTGTCGCCTAGTTAAGTCAAGAAAGGAAGTGGATCACCGAAACCCTAACCAGATCTCATCGTGAAACACCCCGATTGCTTTCGTCAGAATGTAAATCATCTATGTCAATATTTTTCCTTTCATGAATTGTACTTAGTAGGACGACTTACATCAATTTTATTTTTCCCAATTGCTTAGCCGCATTATCACTCTCTTCTGCCTTGTGTAAGGTATAAGAGATCTATTTTAGGTCACCATAAACTCTGGAAAAGGAAGTTAACCACTTAGAGTCAACATATTAAATTAATTTACTCTCTGTCATCCCTTAATCCATTTTAAATATTTTAAAAGACTGTTTCCTACCATCTCCCAGGTTCATGAGAGAATATAATGATCTAATACTCATTCTTACAAGTCATGAGCTTTCAAAGGTCAAAGCGTCTTCCCTTCATCTTCTATTTAATCTGTCACATCATTATTGATCTGATTATCTTCCGCTCTCGTCTAGATAACGCATTTCCAAAGGCTGGGTCTGAGATCCCTCATTGTGCAGACATTTATCCACTTCTAATCTCGCTTTTTTCATCTTCACCCGGATTCGTGACTTTATCTCCATTGCCCAATAACTGATTTATGCTCGCCATCAGCCGTCTATTGTCTCTCAACAACCGCTTTCTTAAGCCATGCCTCAACTTTTTCCCTCATCTGAGCTTCTTCCTTTAGCAGCATATCTATCTATCTATTGCAAAATTAATTGGTGTTACTTTCAAGTTCATATCATGATAAATCAGTCTAAACAATATTAAAAAACATTCATTATGTTAAATTTACCTCAAGACTATCATAAAAAACATAAGCGACCAAGATCTTCGTTACTTACAATGTTCTAGGATCATCTGCAGGGGAATTGAAAGTATATCATCAAGGAATTTTACATCATTAAAACAATAATTTTTAGTTAGTGGATTGAATTTTCCATGATTCTAAAGAAATGCAGTATCAATTTTCTTTTGACTCCATAGACTCGAGTGTCTGTAGATAAAGGAATAATTCTCTAAATAGTTCTTCTCCTTATAAACCAAGCCAGTACAACAAAATCAGTAACGTCTTAATGTCTTAATCAAATTTCAGCATATTTTTCCTGCTGTGAGAATATATGGTGTAAATTTCGATTATTTTTAAATAGACTAATTTAGCATTTTTATACATTTAATTGATATTTCTTTTTAATATCCTCTGATATTTTCAAAATTATTGTATTTCCTAATTTACCATCCCACATTTTTTTAATATGAGTATTTGTAAAATGAATCTATTTTTATTTTTTTTTATTCATTTGGTTTGATTTTTTTTATTGATGATTATTATTTAAAAAATTTAATTGCATTGATAGCTGTCAATAGATACAAACATCTCAGTATTTTTGGAAATCTGGAAAAATATTCAAAGATGAACTTTAAGCATTTTGACTTAATTGAATGGAAACGATAATGAAATATTTCTATGCCTCGTTAAAACGATTACAGTGAAAAACAACTGGAATAATTTACTTGAATGAGTTTATAATAAAGGGTTAAACTGCAGTTTTGCTTACGTGACTACTTCAAATTTGTACAAGTTTTAACGTGGAGTGACCCAATAGATAGTTCCAGACAGTGGCTCATTTATTTCAATTTTTTCGTCGCATCTTTTTTTTATTTACAGCGGTCGGGAAGTAAAGAACTGATGCAATCTTGTTTCATGAATGGCTATCACCTTAATATGTAACACCTTTATTTGAATAGTTCTCTACAGTCACTTGGTAAAACTTTTACATCTTGAACTAAGGTTTTAGTTTCTATGAACATTTATGTTTTTGTCAGTGAAAACTATCATAACCCGCATACAACCAACTCATTTTAAAATAATTGCATTTTACTATATTATGCTAAAGTACTTCTATTTATTTCCTAAATATACTGTTGCATTAACTGTATTACATGACAATTATTACAACAATACTGGAATTAATAATTTGATCTTGTAAGGAGGAAGTGCATTCCGGATGATATTTTAGAATAATCTCGAAATCAAATCATGCTCCTCGCTTATCATAAGCAAAAGCAAATCTCCCACTGAGTTGAAACTCGACAAACTTTCATGTCGCGTTCACTTCGTCCTTTTCCTTCGCCGCTCTGACCTCATAAACATTGCATTTCAACCCATCCCTTATCTCACCCTTTCTCCAAGAGCGCATTTTCCACCCTCTCTCCCTCCGCCGCACCCTCCCCCTCAGCAAGAAAACACATCCCCCACCCCGCCTCCTTTTCATCCCTCCGAAAACTTCCCCCCGCCTGTGCACAACGCTCCCTCCCTCTGCCGAGACCATTGTCTGAATCGGCTGCGGTCGGTGGCCGACGTTCAATTTAACAGATAACGTCCCCCTACAATCGTTGCTATCCGCAAAAGTTAATTCGGGCGCAAAGCGTTTCTCACAATGGCAGGGGGATAAGAGGAGGGGCAGGGAAGGGGGAGGGAATCGAGGGAGGGGTACTAAAGGGAATGAGAGTTTTTGGGGTGGGACTGTGACGAGGGGAGGAAAAAAGACGCAGCACGCTTTGTGATACGGCGCTCTGTGTGGATTTTGGAACTTTTTCGTGTATGAACTTAATATCACATGGTATCTAAACTTAATAGAGCAAGAGTTGTATGCATAAATTTTATCATAAGTTCATGGAAATAATAAATGAACATAGATACATGCATGCATGGAAACATTTCCCATTAAATATATTCATATAAAAATCGTAGAACGCCCGTGGAAATTTTCCCGTCAATAGCCTTTCCATAAGTGACCAATTTGACCAAGTTGAACTCTAAGAAAAATTTATAAGGTTGTCAATGAAAATGTAATTTTTAAACGGAAATAAAAATTATAACAATACCGATTTCAAGAATTAAATACTTCATAATTTCTGTCATGCGGTAGTGAAAAGTTGAACCAAATAGTGTGAGTACAAGAAATTTAAAAATAAAATCAATGCACTGCACTGTTTCCAATGCTTTTCTCATTGGAATGAAATAGGGGCCAATTTTTGGGCCCTGTAGCCCTTAAGGCCCTGTCACCTTTGGTCAACTGGATTCTTCGTTGTCTACGTATCTAAAATATTGAATCTCAGGAGAAACGGTTCGGTAGTTTAAGAGAAAATACCAATATACCGAAGTAACGGTGACACAATCGAGCCTACGTGTTTCCATGAGCATGCTGTTGATAAAAACACACGCAGTACATAATTGACCACTTACCATTCGGAAATGCCCACTCTATACAGCATTTTCCCAGGACGTATGATAAAGAAACTACTGTTATAAAATTTTACCGTAAAGTGAACAAAAAGCATAATGTTGATATAATGCAGAATGACGAAAAAAATTTAGAGACTGACTAATATTGTACTTTTGCCATTGAAAATTAAGATCAAATCATCGAGCTTTAAAAACAGTAAAATGTGAAAGTTTTTTGTTAACATACAAAGGGATGCACATTCTCTATAGCGGAAAAGGCAACAAATTCCTCGATTGACCACTTGAATAACGCATAGGTTATGTTTACCTCTAAATTTTAATTTATTTTTAAACTGAATATTTTTAATAACAGCACATAACTTTCGAGTTAACGAGTCCTGTTATTTATATACAAAGATAATAGAATATGACTTTCATACAACCTTCAGAGGTAAATACAAGGTTTGACCGTAGTTTCATTTCTGCCTTAATTCTATTAATTCCGATGAATGCTATTGAAGAAAAAAACTTACAAAGCTACTTTCATCCAAAATGTGATGATTTGGCCTTCATTTAAATGCCAAAAGTTCAATACTTGTTAGTCGCTTTGCTATTCAAAAACTCCGGTTCTCATACAACTACCGTTCTTGATTCTTACAACAGCGTTCAGTCTTGAGTTAAACGTTTTCACAGAGGAATACAGTACTACTATCAACCATTTTCACATTTTTCTGCTGATTAATTTTTTATATGAAAACTAAGCGTTTCGTTCTTCTTCCTGAAAACGTTTTCGGGAGAATTGGGGGAATGAGGTAAAGAAACGCTGAATTGCAGTTGACCTACGATGCGAAAAAGTCCCAAGCCAAACAGTCCCACCCGAAGGACGGAGTACTATACTTGAAGCATTATTTACATGCTCTCTCAAATAGTGATTGGTGTTCTCCTGATCAACTCTACAAGTATTGTCCGCGTTTCAGTCGAGGGTGTTTATACTGTCTGTCTGTGCATTTACCGTCTTCCAGCGAATCGGAGACCAAATTATGGAATTTTCCGGGATTTTACTTGAGTGACATTCTGGGTTTATTATTTTCATAATCTGATGCTCTTTTCTGCTGTAATCTGTTCTGTGAACGTCGTCGAAAGGATATCTCCAGACGACGTTCTCAGTGTGAAAAACAAAACATTTAGCTTTTATTACAATTACTCTTCGCAACAGGAAACTTCGAAAATGGTTGACAATTTTAACAGTATTTAGGTTAAGAAGGGAACCAACCAGAGCGGCGGTGCGAGAGTAGAGTTTGACTTTGAGGGGAAGGAGCGATGAGATGCCGGGTCGTCTATGGTGGATATCGCCGATAAAGCCTCGCCCCTCTCCCCTTACTTACCCATTTCCCCTCTTCCCCCTCCCATCCCCAGCCCCGTACTCAGCTCGGAACGAGAGCAAAGATGATCCGAGCACGGAATCATAATAGAATTCCCGGATACATGCGACGCAATTGAAGGCAGCCAAGCGACTTTGCTCATTCCTTGTTTACCGTTGGAAAATAAAACAAGCGGGGAGCGTTTTCCGCGGGCAGCGCTTCGAGCGCAGAAATCCTTCTTGGCATCCGACCGGATTATGACGGCATCTCTTTTCCATGCTGCGCCAACAGTCGCGGGTTCATGTTCCTCGCTTTAGGTCAGGGTTTTTCAACCGGGGGTGCTCGCAGGGGTACGGCATAGCATTTCAAGGGGTGGGAGATGACATATCAGTTATTTGTTTATATTACGGGTACTTATTAAAGGGTACTTGAAACTTTTGATTTGTTGAAATATTGTGTTCTTTTTTATCTGTTCTATTTTAAGTTTATAAGTTATTTAATAGTTAATAATACAAATTTGTTTTGTTCATCTTCACATTTCTCCTTGAAAAACTATCACTCTAACAGCGGTACAATAACATATTAAATTTTTTATGGACATGGGACATGAAAAGGTTGAGGACCTCTGCATTAGGGATTGGCACTGCGATGTAATCTAACACGACCAGTTGAATCTGGTCTTTCTTTCTGTCTCTATTATTTACGATTCCAGGAGCCAAGTTTTTCCCACCACGTCTGAGTAAGCAGTTTTCTGAAATGAAAGCAGTTTTCTTAAAAGATAAGTAGTTTTCTTTCAGCGTTAAACGTCATGGCCTTTGGTCAAGTTTCACAAATAAGTACATTCCAATGGAGATGATATTAAAAAATTGCATTTAAGGTTTGAAAAGTGGAATTAAACATTATTATGATCGATGTTTTGCTCTTCAAGTGTATCTCATGAGGAGTAAGTGGGTTCAGTTTTAGTGGTTATTTTACGACCACCATTTCTTCCACAGCCAGTCTGGAGGCTCAAAATCAAATAGTAATACTCAATAAAAAACTACAGTATTATATTACAATGAAATAAATGCAGTCAGGGCTATATTTAACCCTATTCTTTGGTAGACTCACATTTAACACTATACCGGGTGTCAACAAACATGATGTAACAGTTTGATGATAGCCCTCCAAAAATTGACGCCTAACTTTTTAATGAAAGGCCTGGCATTGATGAACGTATATAAGCTTACGTCAGCATTGTCGTCCTATCACTCTTTTTTACAATTACTAAACAAATTTTGACAAAAATAAAAACTATCATTTTCGGTACATTCACTTGACATTGGTCCCATAACGCATTCATCCCTCATGACACTCAATATTGGTCATCTAAAAGAATTAAATTTACAAGTATCGACATTGAACGTGATAACTAATTGAAACGAACCTTCATTGGCAGTCAAAGCTTCGTATATATACTTCTTGCTTGCCTGCTCGCTCTAGCGAAGCAAAATTCTTTCCAGCAGAACTTGATATTTTTTCGTATTCTCTTGCGTTCTCGCTAAGATTGAAATAGCAATCACCAAGTGGGGTATCTTCACAAACCAGGAAGTAAATCATCAAAATTCCCTCAGAATCTCGGCAAATGGAATATGTAATTATTTCAGCACTTGATTAAACGCGGAATTTCTGAGTAAGAAAGGAGCTATGGCCTCTCGCCTACTTGGACTGTGCTCTGAATATGCACCATGGGCCTGGTACTCACTTTGCTGCATAAACCCCAGCACAAACACTTTAGTCTTATTTCAGGATAACACTTGGCTGTTGAAGATTATCGGGTGATTTTAAAAATTCATAAAAAACTCTCTGGGAATCTTATAAATGTGAAGAAGAAATTAAAGCCTTTATCAGCAAGCTTCACCGTTTGATTACTTGGGATTAAAAACCAAATTGACTTATTTAGACTAAATTGATTTATGTGAGACTTTTCAATCGCGTCGGCTGGAAACAAAATAACTTTTATGCGCCTGCTGTGTTAGCTATAAATTAGTGAAAACTGCCCTAAACTGGCCCACTTCATTATGACAAGAGACGAAGAGTTTCTTCCAGGAGAAAACTTCACGTTTTCATTTAACAGATAAAAGTAAAAAAGTATATTTCATCTGGAAAATAGTTGAGCCAGTTAAGTTGCAAAATAACCAAAGTGGTATTACCTATATGATCAAGCAATTGCGTCCCCCGTTAGCAAATATTTAAGCATTTTATCAGCAACTATATTTGGAAGGGTCGTGAAATAACACATATTTTCCATGTTGCTGAAAGAGATTTCAAGGAATATATAGTTCTCTAATTCCATAACTTATCTTCTGATCGGACTCGATTATCAGGGGTAACCTCAAGTGACTAACTAAAATGACAGCAACCTAATAGAACCTATGACTTTATACTTTTAATTGAATAATCATTTAAATTTGAAGGTAGGATCTTATACAATGGTATTTTTTTCAAAAATATCCACGATGTTATCCTCATAGCCATGCTGAGCAGATCACTTTTCGTGAGAAAAAATCCATTCATTAAGCTGAGCTAATTGTTTTATCTAATTCCATTTCTCCCCGGCTAAATCCTTTGATCAAAGGGATTAAATTTTAAGTTTTGGAAAGTTTAGAGCCATAGTTTAAAAATTGAACTATTTCATTGCGCCTCGGAAAGAATTTTTGATGTTTTTTCACTGTCCTCAAGTTGTTAATTTTTCAAATAGTATTTGATTAATATTCTCCCTGAATCAGTTTTAAAGGGATTTATGAACATGGTAGGCAAACATAACCTTTAAGGAGTACTAAAAATCAATAAAAATATAAGTCGTTAATTTCCAATCAATTTTGAATGCAATATGACTAGCGTTGTATTTTTGGATGCATGAATGCAATACTAAAATATCCGGATGCTTTCATCGATCCCGAAAACCAATTCAAGATTACCAATATGCTTTGAATTATTTTGAATCCTCTTTTCCAAATATTGGATGTGCATTCATGAAACAGTGTTTTATGTATTCAGCACAATGTGCTCATTCCTTGTGTTACAAGCGCGTGGCTTTGCAACAGCGAACGTGGAGCTTCAATTGTTCTGGTGGAAACCTGAGAGAGGAAATTCCCTAATTGTGGGTGCGAAATATAAATATCATGCTCACATCTCACCTGTGTAATTGTTGAGCAAAAACTTAGTATTTAGTAGAATAATTTTCATAATCAATATAAAAAATTATAAGAGCCACGTAGGTAACGAAATTTCAAAGTTTGCATCATTCCGACTGCGGAAATGAAAAAGATCTTGTCTCCAGACCTAATAGGTTGATAACTAAAATTAGGATGAAGAGAGGTCTTGAAATTCAAATACTTAAGGAAGCAATTTAAGATAGTAATATGCTGAAATGCGTGGAAGGAAATAAAAGAGATGGAGATTTGGATTTTTAATCCTTTTGGCTTTCAAGATCCCTCTACTGTTAAAAATTGTCACACGTGCTTAGTCTTTGCAAATATTCTCACAAAATCATTGAATACATTTTATTCCCTCTGTTTTATTTGTCTTTTCGTGGATATATCGCTTGTCTGACACAAAATCCGAGATATACCATCAAATGTTCCATTAATACTAATGATCAATTCAATCAATGGCTTTCAAATTTACAGTTTTTCTTGCAATTGAAAGATCAATTTTACTCTACTTGAACGAATTCAATTTTTCAATGGCATACGCAGTGTAATTCGTAATATGTAATAGTAAATCAGTAGGCAAGAATATGGCTTTCCTTTACAGGTCCATTCATGATAGTCATCATCTATTTATAATTCATTTTGCTCAACTTTTTTCCTTATTTTCAACACGATTTACCAAAACGCTATGTTCGTTTTCTTCTCTTTTTGGTGTATTTACGGGAGGAAAATATGAGACCATGACAGCTGTGAACAGTCTCAAGTACTGCATTGACCTCGTCTCCCTACCTCCTCTTCTCGAGAGGGTGGACGGCGTAACTCTAACGAATAGAGTACCTTAGCGTATTGGAGCAAGTACAGTAGGTAAGCAAGAGAATAAGGGCTTAGAATAGAATACGGTGCGCAGGGGGCTGAAAACGAAAAGGGCTTATCAAATTTCAAGTTTTCCTTTTTCTAAACAGAAAAAAGACTTTAAATTGCCATTATTCACTTCATTGTCCAGGATATGCTGCATGCTGTTTGGGCTCAATGTTTTAACAATTATTCAGAGAACACCTGCCTTCAATTTTGTCTGGAAACTACCGAAATCCAGTTCATACAGAATCTTTTGTTGTTAGGATTTGGGATAGAATATGATATTGGCCATTATCATTGTTTCATACGCATAAATTTTGAATATTTTAAATGTTAAAATATTTAATACCATTTTTCTAGATTGAAATGACGGACTCCTACTTGAAGCCAATCTTTGCCATTACCATACATGAAAAAAGTAAAAAAGTAAACGACGTCGATGAATACGGAGGTAAAAACACAATCTCTTTCTTTTACGCTATCTTCTGACAATGGAGACTGGGCCGCAACTGCAATAACACCAACGGTTTTACCCTGCTTCGTCTTTTAAATTCCATATTTTCCCTGAAAATTTTAATATTTTCCTCATATTTTAACTATTCTGCAAACATGTGACAATTTAAATTTGCAAAAGTACATTTCATGGCTTCTTTTCCCACCAGAAATTGCTACTTTTTGGAGTTAAAAATCCAACTATCATTTTTTTCATCACGTAAATGTTAATTTTGCAGCCTCCAGCAAAGTTCGTTTAGGGAACTAGTGAACTATAGTCCGGTATTATTTGGAAAAACCGTAATTATCTCTTTCTGTTTCTAAACAAACCTATAAATACTATAAATTATTAACTCCAAGGTTTTACCGTGGGGACAACTTACAACATGTGAAAAAGAATAAAATTATTCAAGAAATAGGGAGTCAAACTGTGCGTCACTGAGCTAAAATTTATTTTTTAAATTAGGTTAGAGATAACACACAGACAGTGAGCTCTCCAATATGTCTAAAAATAGTTTCAAAAAGAATAAGCTCTGACCGTTTTTCCTTGAATGACAATTGATTAACATAATGAGTGGCGAAATATGGTTTAAGCCGCCCGATCAATATATTTCGAGGAAATCCATGTATATTTACGCACTTGTTAGCCCAGATTAAGTCTGCTTCTGATTCATTTGGATACGATTCACGCCATAAATCTGGTATTTAAATGGTATATTTCAGTCTATTTCAGACTAAGAAAATCTATCGTAGGCAGTGTGAGTAATAATAGGAGCATTCGATTCCTAGTGCTCGAGATGGAAGTCAGGGTTGCGTACCCTCCCCAAACCTCATGTAGAAGCACATGCGACATTTTTCAGTCGTTTTATGACACGAGGGAACTATTATTGTGATATATGTTATCTACTTCCTGATTCAACTTTGCATTTTCTATTCTTTTCTAATTCGACTCTTAAAATGAAGCCTGCTAATGAGTGAAGCTCAGGAACATCAGATGGGGTTTAGAGAGTTAACAGCAAAATTGTTTAGAAATCTCAAAAAATGATACAGTACAGGTGAGTATTTTTTTATACTTTAGAATATCCTAAAATTGTTGAACAGGTGTTTTATCAAAGGTGGGAAATGTACCCAAGTTCAATTGCCTAATATACAGTATTCTGCAGCTAAGTATTATGCCTAGCTTTCTAATAGTAAAAGAGGCTCTGTGAACTGAGTCTCAACTAAATGAGGAAATTTAAAAAAAGACTAGCCGGCAGCTAGCCTGCTTACTCCGTGAGTAGGGGTGAGTACCCGCAGGGGGTGTCCTAGTCTAAAAATAGCTCCTTGGTGAAATTTTTTTTTCATTCACTGTTCTCCTTTGTTGTTTTTAAAGCCATTTGAATAGAAGAGCACGGGGGGTTTCTTTTGTTTCAACCTTTACACTCTCTCTTTTGGCCTTATTCCCATGTCACTGTGTTTCCCCGCATCTGGTTGTTGCAACCACAACCCAAAAATATAACTTACACCTTTGCACGGATGTTAACCTAACACCCCCTGCCATACGCCCAATCAGCCGCTCTTTTGGATCTTAGTTAAACTAAATACACTTTTTTTAATTCATGTCTCCATTTCATCTTCAAATAACTTAACCCTTTGCACGACTTGTGACCTAACACCCCCTGCCACACGCCAAAGCTATAAAAATCCAAAACTACTACTAAATCATGAAGACAGAGATTCCACATTCAACGCACCAAACCTCACTCTTCTAGCTCAAAAACTGACAGAGAAAGAAACAAAACGGATACAGAAAGTCTGACACGCTACAAAGTTAATATATATAGAAGAGATCGATTTTTACACTGCTTTCAATTCTTGGCTTTAAAATGTCTTCCTCTCCAAACTAATCGCAATAACTTTCTAGTTTCCTTCAGACTTTAAGAATTCATGCCGTCACCGGGACCTGGTAATGTCACTGAAGTTCATTTTGAAAAGCTGAATTTTCTGAAATTTCTTCTATCCATCCATAAAGAATTTTATGCATGTCTTCCTTTTATGATTATATTTATTTCCATATTCCACTTTGTTTTTGATATTATTCCAAATCAATTTTACAGCATACTTTTTACTCTGACTCCAGGCTCATTGAAATAAAAGGTTTCTACGGTTCTTTCAGTTATTCCCTAGCTCTTTTCTAGCGCTAAGTACCTCAGAGTCGCCTCCAAAGCTATTACCACCAGAGTATACACGCTAACTGTTTAATAGCAGTACGTGACTGGAATAAAACATACTCGTTGAGCTTCGCAGAGTTTTCTGTGCACTCCACTACCCCACGTTTCACTTCAATGCATAACGATGGCTTGATCACTCCATTTAAAATGGAGTGGGCTGGGTTCTTTCCACACATTGATTGCGTCTCATTACATAATATACATTTTTATCGTAATAGTCAAGTGGTTTACTTGAAAGTGGAAGGAGAGCTTTTCATTGATGTAAAAAGCCAATGTTTACTGGCCGGAGAACCTTTATTTTTTTGTCTTTTTTCATAGAGTAATGAAGCTATGCTATTATCAATTTTCACAGCTGGGTCTCAGGCAAGATTTCAATGACAAATGATTCACTTATGGATAGATATACTTATTTCGAATAAAAACGTTTTCCACTGCCATCACACAAAGTTTGGAATTTTTCCTCGATATCCCTACTCGAATTTTCATTTATTAAAATAGCCGCATCATCTCACATTTCCCTGGATAGAATTTTCTTAAACGCCTATTGATAATTTGATTTCATAGTAAAGGACTCAGCACTGAACTTTGGGTACATCCTTTGGCTACAGTTTTTTTTTTATTTTGCAACTTATGATTGGAATATAATTCACGAACCTGAAAGTAACTTTTAAAATTATACATTATATTGTAAAGCATTATTGAACGAGGTACTTAATTGCACAATCCAAGGGTGTGTATTGAAAATTGCGTCTGGTAAGAGTGTGAATGCATGCACATGCATGAACGACTACTGATAGGTAAATTGAACCTGCTCTAAATCCGTGGCGGCATTCACACAACATCTGTATTCTAGATCTTGCTATATAGTTCCTCGTGTAAAACTACCTTCATATGCTAACAATTGCTTGAGTTCTTCAATTCAAGTGGGCCACCAAACCTATTCAAATGAACCTCGAGTGTCTACAAAAGAATTCCATCTTTTGCAATACGCTCTCTTCTAAAGTCGCATTCATAAGCGTTTTGCATATTTTCCAATATATAAATTTAGGAAACTCTGCTTCTCTGCTTTTTCAATTCTTTTTCCGTGAGATTTAGCTCTCAGGATCAACATGGAGTTCGAAGAATCTTAATTTTTCTGAAAAGAATGTCCAATTTCATCGTTCTATGGAACACTTCCGTTGGTATTCATATTCTCCGCTCATAATATCCCCTGTGAAAGCAAAATGTTCTTTTGCACATTGAAAATGATGCCAAATGAGTTCTCCCAAATGATAATTGCGATAGTTCGGGTAATTTTTAGAGCTGCCCTTAGGACCAGAAAGAATAGGTTAGCTGCCCGGTTCATTGGTCAGGAAAACATTTCCTCCTGTGATTATATTTTCTTACGTGATTATATTTTCATCTTTAATCCCCTCACATCAGAGAGGGCACTGTACCTAATCTCATTTAGGAATTTTAATCCATGCCATTTATGGATAAAAGACTTTCAAATGTATCGTTCGTAAGTTGGAGGTGTTCAATATTACTCTCAATTTCCTGCAGGAAAGTTTGCACTCACTACTATAATTGATCCCTTTCTTGTTTGTACCCTACTGCAAAGTAGAGTGTAGCAAGTGATGATATCCGGAAAAGTTTTAGATTTCGATTAAATGAGAATAATTCAGCGAATGTTTTTCTTTGTCCACATACTTGGAATGATTTAAATTTACATTCCCAATCCCAGGATTTCCAATTTTTCTGATATTCCAGATAAGAAAGCCAGGAAGTTTTAAACCGGTATAATATCTAGATATAGGTTTGTCTGTAAAAGTCTTTGCTTTATCTCAGGGCACTTTAGCCTATTGTATCTGTGAGAATACCCATTATCATCTTTTACTAATTTACTTCTAAGTAGAGTCTTAGCACGCTTTTTATTAGGTTATTTTTAGTTCTTTTTTGCTTTTCAGAAACATGTTTCCAGTACTTTTCTTTTTCACTTCATGAATACCAATGCAAGAATCTTAGTATCCAGTATTTTAATGATTAATTCTACGATAAAAATATCACGCGTTTTTCAAACTCGTATTCATACAAGGAGCATCTGATTTCAAACAAGTTCCTCTATTCAAGATTTGAGATACCTCTTTCACTTTTACTCCAACTTTTCGGGAAAGGATAGTTTGCAGGAGTTTTTCCTTCATATCATTGCTAATTTTAAGTTCCGCTAATTCACCTAGGTAGATTAAATTCTAAAAAGATTTCAGTTTCTTCCCCAGAGTTGAATATGCTTTGCCCTGGTTTTTATTTCTGAGCCTCTACTCGTAAGTATGACAGCGAGTAAGCTTGGAGAAAGATTTTCATTGGCCTCCTCATTACCATTTGGCCTCCAATTACTTCGAGGTCTTCGCAGATGCTTTTTTATTTCGATTTAATATTCTTCTGCCACATCGTTTCTTTATTTTATTTCAGTACACGAATTTTTTATTTCTAATATGCATATATATTTTTCAAACGATAAAATTAGCCAAAAATTAAATTGCCAAGCCACTTCTAAGGCATCTTATCTTTCGTTAATGTGTAATTTAATTGTGCATAGAGACGTCCTATCGGTTGCAGGCAAAAAAAAAGGGGTGACAGGGCCCCATTTCCCAGTCACACGACACCTTGTCGACATGTACGGGCCTTCTAATGGGTGAAGAAAACTCGCGAAGATATATTTTTATTTGAATTTCACGTTATATAATATTATGAAACCAGTATCAACCTAACTCTTTATATGCATCAATTTCCTGGCAGTATTTTGATTAAAACATCTAAGAACATTTAACTTGCATTTACTTTATTGGATTACAGAATACTCTAAGCTAGAATATTTGGACCTTACAATAACTAATCAATTGCTACCAATTTAGAACTCAAAAAAATAGTTCATTGGTGCTAGGGCATCCATCCAGGTTGGATCCGAACCCTAGAAACTCAAGAGAGTGCACCACCACTCAACCGATAATATTTAGTTCCAATGTTGCTTCTGGGAGGGATATTTTCTCGTGACTGACCATGGAAGTAGTCATGTCGATGTAAACTGAGCTGCCGATGGCCTGCGTAGGACTCTGACACCCATTGAGAAAATCGATTTTCCTTTCGAAGTCGTGGACGATGGCAGGTAATCCTTTATTAAATACTTTCTTCAGGCATTGGAGTGTCTCAAAGGTGCATATTTCCATGTCTGTCGAAGTTTATGTTAACGTTTTCCCCATATAATTGCGAAACTTTATGTAAACAGTACCCGTCATTTTGCCTAAATTACAGTATAAAAAGTAATAAACACATCATCACACAGTAAATATGTGACTATGACCTTTTCATAGTTTGCGAACTGCAACGAGAGATGCTGAAGGTAGTGTTTATTGTCACTAGGTCATACCGATGGAAATGACTAGATGGCATCGACACTGACGTGTTATTTCTTTGTTTTTCTAAGTTTTCTAACAGAAATGATACACTTCATCTGCCTCGATAAATAAATGGGTGGATATTACGATACTTTACGTGACCTAGGAGGTATCGAGACTACTACAAGATACATGAAATAATATTATTCAAGTAATTACTTCGTAACTGATGGTTTAATCACAAACGCATTTGTCTACATTGCTACGATCATCTCACAGAGACAATGGTTCGCGATGAAAGGAGTTTTAAAAATCAACTTTTGTTGTGGGGAAAAGAAAATGAATGGATTCAGTTTTATTACCGGATTGGTTTTTATGCACAAATGCCGATTTGGATTCATACCGTGCTGATTTCGGATTGGCCGAATCATCAACAAAGAGTCATCGACCAATCGCGACGAAGGGCGGAATGGAAATCCGCTATTAAAGACTGGCATCATTGCTACAATCTTCACGTTCCAGCCAGGACACCATCGTGTGATCACCACCAGACAAAGAAGAAGGTCGACCACTCAAGGATAACAAAGGAGAGAGCTTGAGAACGAGATCTTCTGCCGATTGCCAATGCGACGAGTCGGTGTCCTTGATGAAAGGACGATCCCCGAAGGAGTACCAGCCAGCGAAGACAGCCCGTGGGCCGTGTTGAATGGAATACCATCCTCGTGACGTCCTTTCACAGGTTCATCAGCGACGTGATAGGGACAGGGATTTGGAACGTTTGAGAGGCCCGACCAACGGTAACCGATCTTACGTAACCACTTTCCGAAGGGGCCTCCCCGCCTGGGGATCGAAGGCCCGAGGTTCCGGCCTGGAGAGAATGGCTTCCGGTCTTGGAGACCGGGAGTCGAGAAGACTACGGCTGGTACACGAAAGAACCCCTTAGCCGCCCCCGACGCACTCGTTGGCCTGGCTAAGGGCCCCATTTTACACCCCCAGCCATTGCACTGCCTTTGCACTCTTAGGCAGGCTGGGGACCAAAAATCAGAACATCGCCCAACGCAAACAGTGGCGTGGCCAAGCTAACTGAGACCTTGGTTCTCACACGCTGGGGCAGAGAGGGCTGTTCTCCGCTCTCCTGCGGGAAAGCGGTCCAATAGGTACACGCGGGATGGGATGGGGAGTTATAGGCACACTAATTACTGGCCTTCGAACGCCAAAGTCAGTCGCGACACCCCGTAAAGTGACCCCGAGGTCTTTGTTCGCGCCTTCCGAACACAGATATTACGTAGGATTCCGGAATAATTAATACCAAGAAAAGAAAACGAATTATTGCCCAGGAAGCCAATCATATCTCGGCTAATTTCGTAGTATTAGGTACCGAATCTTTTCTTTCAAAAATGTTACATGAAAATAACGTAAATTATAAACTATATTGAATTTATCTCTTGCTTATTTTCCAAATATTTTTACTCTCCAGTTATTTGCTAATAAATTTTAAATTTTATATATTTTGCAGTGAGTTGTGCATAGCACTTATGTTATCAATGGAATTGGTAACTATGCCCTAAGGCTGCCGAAAATATCCCTGCGGATGCTTAATAAAAAAGTTCTAGCGTTTCCAGCATGGTTAACGGGATATCGTGGATTCAGGATACGTCTTTGAAAAAAGAATTTGATCATTCAATGAAAACTCCATAAATTTTGATCATGAATGAACCTAATACTAGACGGACCAAGACCAAAGGCATTTTGTTAAGGTAGTCCGAGCGAGATAGTTCCCTAATCATAAAAGAAACCATATTCGAATTATACGTTTTAATTTTACCAGCTGTAGGACACAACAATTAAATATTGCATTATTAATGGTGGCATAATAATAATATATGACAGAAATTGTTAGTAATTAAATGGAAATATCTTAATTAGTCTTTAACTGGACTCATTTTTTTTCGCGCGGTGCGTTTGAAACTCCTTTGAACACGGAAGGTGTTTCTTGATCCCGAAGAATTTACAGCGGTGACAATATGATTAATTTTCAAAAGTAGTTAAGAAAACATATACACTTCACAGTTAGTTTTTTTACGACAACTAAGAGTTAGAAATACCTCATTTTGTAGATAATGTCCCTCTGGAGTGCATGCGCGTACCATTTCCCATGTAAAATGGCTGGTATTCACTGGCAAATGTCTCGCATAGTAACGTTGTAAGGGGTAGAACCTTTGGTGTCATTGGATAGGTGAGATGTTTTTATTTAAAATTAGACCAAATTCATTGATTTCTAAGCTCGAAATTTCTTAATGGATTTTTACTTGAAAATAACGTATATCTTCGTAAGATTTTCGCGTATAAGAAAAGAAGCGCGATTTATGAGCGCTGTAATTGCAGCGTAGGAATTATAGTTCATTGAACGCACATGGAGGGAAGTATTTCTAAATAATTAACGGTTTACACAAATTATATCACTTCATAACATCATTACTATGGGTCCAAAACAAAAAAAAGCGGAACGTGTAGTAATTGCTCCTGCTACCTTAGAATCAACAGGAAAGGTTTGGCTATCGCTGAATATATATTGTTTGCTCTTCGATAAATAGAAGTAGTCATATGACCAAAAAACTTTATTCCTGAATCGCTCTATTTTGGCAGAAATGTGAAAAAATTTAAATGGGCAATAATCACGCTAAAATCATTTCATAGAACATTTCATATTAATACGTTTGAGGTCAAATGCTTTCCGAACAGCAAGTTTGTGTGAAATGTGACATCCTGAGGAACAACCGTTTGTGGTATTCATCTACATACATCTACCAGCCGTGTAAAGCTGTTTGGGATTTGGTTTATGAAGGTTAAATGGTGACGTGTATTATGGGAGTGTGTTTAGTGGAGCTCAGTTTTTAATGTGGTCGCTTATTGTGCGCGGAAAGAACGAGTTCTTGTGCTTATCTGTTAATGGTAATGTATCTCTCTTATTTTATCTCATTTGTCAGACCTAGAGATGTAGTGAGGGGTCATAATAATATTCACTATGTCGCTCTGAAAATGTCAGTTCTGAATTTATCAAGCAACCTAAGCCTAGCGTGCAGCCTCCGAGTCTCTAGGGATTCCCACCTTAACCCCTCTTAAAGTTGTGAGACACTATGTGTTAGCTCGTATTGCAGTTTTTAGCAAAGCGCGCTGCTTTCCTTTGTATTTTATTTATTTTTTTGGGTTAGATCTATTTGACCAGGGGGGTCATTCTGTAACTCCGAACCGATCGGCATGGGAGCCATGGCATGGATCGGCATGGATTTTCTCTATTGCTACGAACTGTCGCGAATTGAAGAATCAAAGCAAGTATTATTTCTAGGTACAAAGGTTAATATAAATATATAAATACATTTTCCGTGTTATATTAGCTCCTGGGTGCCGTATTCGATTATAAGTGCACCGCTAAAATACACGGAGTTAAAGGGAAGAAGGCAATGTTTTCTTAGTCAGAACATGGCCAAAGCTCAAGACTGGTGGCTTCCTTTTTCTCGCTTAAGGTAACCCCTGTGAAATAAACAGAGTAAATGAAATCGCAGTATTGTTATGCTCACTATGTATTGAGCTAATCGTTGCGCTAATCCCTACGACGGCAACCGCTAATCGGTCTCTTTTGATATAGATATCATGTTCAGCTTAAATGTTCATCTACATCTACGTAATACCGTGCAAGCCACCACTAGGTTGTGTGGCACAGGGTCCTCTTGAGTTAATTTTACAAAAGTTAAGCTTCCAACAGTTAACCTAATTTTGTTTTTGTGCTTTATGCTCCATTAGCGCAGTCAAGTATAGAAGGCTTACGTCTCAGAGGGGAAAGAAAAAAAATAAATAATGGAATGGAGAACACTGGATCTGGAATAGATGCGATGTCCATTTCGGATGAAGTTTCTCTTTCACACTATTGTGGATAAACAGTTCCCAAAATCGTGGAGTGAATCGGTAAACACTTTTTAAATATGAGGCACTTCATTACCTTCTATGTTTTAGCTTACTGAAGTTGGCATATAAGGACGCCATAGGGTAAATGGCGTTCAGCACAACATGCACGATGCAAAGAGATTATGGATAGAAGGATAAAAAAATAATCTCTTAATTTATTTAATGGATTAATGTTTTGCAAAATAGACCTTTAAACATGAATCATCATAGTGAAAAGGGACTTGGTCATGAGTTAATGTTTCTTACTCGAACTTCAATGGGTGGTGAAACTTTCGCTTGGAAGGAAATAATATTTCTTCCCAAGTTTGTATATCCAGCAGGCAATGTGGAAGAAACCACAAATAATGACCCAAGGATTTTTTTAAATGGACTGAGTCCTTTGTTCTTTTTACCTATTATTGAGCAACAAAGAAAGGGTGATTGGAAGCATGGTCTGGTCAGCTACCATATTAACTGCATAGGTGTTAGAAACATTGCTAAGTATTGGATTAGTGAAGCGCCGTCATTGCAAGTGAAGGCATTTCATGGGCGGCAGCTTAAGAGTTCCTTGAACCGTGATCTGAGGTTATATTTTCTTTGGTATCATTCTCCACGACCTCCACATTAATATTCCATAAGTCCAAAAAATTCACCATTTAGAGCCGGAAACTGATATAGAAAATGTCCGGGTCACACTCAATTTGTCATCAAGCAATTAGTAATTGGAACGAAATAATATATCTTCTCAAGTTTGTATATCCAGTAGGCAACGTGGAAGAAACCACAAATAATGACCTGTGACGGATTTTTTAAATAGACTTTCCCGGTTTCACCAACGACGATCAGCCCTTGATCGAGGATCATTCTTGAGTTGACCGGTGATTGCGTTTCATCAACGACAATCAGCGATGATCGGTGATCAAAATCGTCAGTCAAGTTGATCGTAGATTTTGGCCGATCAAATCCACAATCAACCAACATGGTGGAAATATTGTCTTCACCTCAGAAAAAAACAGAAGTCATACTTAATTATTTGAAATGGTGAGAAAACCACAAGCTAGTCGAACGAAGTGAACGCATATTAGTCCTAAAATATGCTATAGTACACTATATATTATGTAGATCTATACACGTTAAGTGATTTGTCAGGTGGTGTTTCTGATATAGCCTTTCTTCAAGTATCGTTGTACGCTCAGACTTTGATAAACGATGATTCTTATTTCTAATTACTTCAAATACCTTACGGGTTTACTACCACACCATACTTACCAATTCACATCGATATATTTACTTTGGAAAAACTATCAACCTTAGAGAAACTAAAGACAGGAATTTCAGATAAAATGGTGTGCGGCTTACGTGAAAATCTGGAGGATTCGTGTAAGCCGCGCACCCCCATTTTTTCACCGGCATTTCCGGAAAAAAAGGTGCGCGGCTTATACGAGTAAATACGGTAATAAATGTAAGGTCTTTAAAGAAATATTGGCATGAACTTAATGTGCTGCACAATCAGTTTAACAACTTTTCCCCTGTCCTTGGCTATGCCCTAACTGAGGTTAATGTCACATCATCAGAAATACATCCCTTTCATGTACTTGGATTCACCACCTACCATTAATTCAGGCAAAATCAAAAAGCCCAGAAAAATATTTAAAACCAGAACGAACCAACAAACTTCATTTAACAAAATAATCATCGCCATTTCACTTGGACGAAAACAATCACACAATTTTCCCTCAAACAAAAGAATAAGCCTTGATATGGCCAAAAATTCAAATAACTACGTCTATTTCAACTAGTTATCACTGGCATTAAACGTAGATGGGTTTATTATTGTCGCAAAGTGACTCTTGGTATGGCAAGTTACTGCATTCAAATTAAAAAACACTTCAATATTTATCCTTTATTGAGGACGTAAAAAAACCACACTTAATACTCAGAAGCAAACCTAAATCACCTACAACATTTCAATTGACATAGAATCCAAATCTCAAGTTAGACATTTGATGGAAGGACGTTATAGTTGCTGCTATCAGTCATCTCCGACATTTGTTACGCAATTGTAAGTCTTTAAGCACAATATCTGTCACAACACACAATCTCAAAAGATGATGCATAACTCTTATTAACCTTAATATGTTTATACATCACCACAAAATCCATCACAGCGCATAAGTAACATTTGTAAGCACTGGTATGCCACAATAAACACTGCCGCTTAATCACACGATGAACCTTTCCACTATCCTCAGCAATTATGACATCCACGTCCTTGCAGAAATGAGATTTAAAACTTCCAACTGCAATTAAAAGTGGAAACAAATCGCTACAATAGGATAGGTTGCGACAATTGGATACTATAATTAATCAAAAGAATACGCGTTATTGAAATACTATTCCAATACATGAATGAACTGCAATCTAGGCCTCCAATTATAATTTAAGTCAAGAATGGTGTGTTATATTTCATTTATAGTATGTAAAACATTCCAAACGACGATAGCTATTCAAATAACAATCAATTAAGAAACAAAAACAAACCCACCTTCGAACGCTAATGGCCGCTTTGAAAGATATTTTGTTGTGTATTGTAAGCCGAGGATGCGAGCGTGAGGCAAAATACGTTCGAACTTTGGATACATAATAGGCACCGGCAATTGTTTTCGAAGTATTACACACAATTCAGCGGGAATGATTCTAACACCCGAAGATTAAGTTATATAATCGGCCCCCTGATTTCATGTCATACGTTCAATGTCGTTATTCTCATTGACAACCGATATTGCTTCAATTTAACACATAAATAGCAACGCAAGGGAAGGAATATGAGAGCACATTTCGTCCAAGGGATTGAAAAAGACTGTGATATCGCGTGAGGAGTCGAATGCACCGTAATATTTTTCATAGCCCGAGCATCGAGTGTTAGAACATAGACTGGCGGAGCTGGCGGGCTTATCGCGGAGTTGATGAACTATCGTAGCGAAAGTGGCGCCGCTCGATCCGTGACACGACTTTTGTAAGATATAGTACCTTAAAGCTAACAGATACGTTTAAATTGCAATTATTTATTCTATCCGAGTTGCGAAAGCTCAACCGTCACAAGAAATATTATGGTAAATGTTAGATGAGCAAAGCAAAACCAAAAAGCAATTGATCTTAATCACTTAAAAGAGGTACAAAGAAATGGTTGGCAGCTCACTACCCAAGTACTGGTATTGAATGACAAACCGTGAGATTACTGCACAAAAAGTAGTAGATCTGCGAGAATCGTGAAAATGCACATTATAGGAGTTCCTGGCTTACATTTTGCAGGACAGGATTAAAACGGTTCCCATCGGTAACTAAAACGGTCTCCGAACGACCTGGGCCGCAGTATTGCTTCCTATCCCTCGGTCATGTCCTTATGTCCTAATTGGATGCTTAGTATATTCATTGCGCACCGGTATGCGTTGTATATCGAATATTTAGAAGAATTTTTCACACTGCTAGAGTCCTCAGGACTCTACACTGAAATGCTCTATAAGACTCAACACTCTATGAAACTCTACTCTACACTCTATGAAACCATAATTCAGACCTAGATCAAAAGAGTGATGATTGGGGATCCAATTGGCTCTAAGTCTCCAAACACTGCTTTCAAGGTATTCAGCATCCGAATGAATGAACTAATGAGCCCTTCATTTTGAAAATTTGCGCGGGGGTACGTGATAGTCATAGATACCAATACATATAATGCAGAAGTCTATGTCTGACTGTAGAATTCGACCACAAGCTTGTCAAGGTGATCCCTTATTCCTCACTCTGATTCATGACGCCGCCGCAGCGCTTTGAGTTTTCAGATTTGCTTGAAATTATTAATTCTTAAGATGAGGTTTTGACTCCATCAGCAGTATATTATTCTATAAGATACTGTAAACTGGTAAAAGGAAACATCTCTATTTGCCATTCCCTTTATAAAATTAAGAATTTCCGGAAAAATTTACGCTAACAGATACCAGGCGTCTCCGCTGCGCAGGGAAATCGGAAGTTGTTCAGGATACTGCTGAGTATTTAAAGCTACTGAAAGAATCATATTCAAATAATTTGAAAAAATTGTTTACCAATATGAAAAATTATTTTATTAACATTTTAGCGCTATTTTATTACATCGATAGGTTTTATAGAGATACCATTTGGAACATTTTTGGAGAGAGAAACGAAGTTTTGACAGATATCAGTTATAAATATATCAGTTTTGAGTTATTAGTGTTTTTTAATACTACAGTATATTCTTAATAATAAGCCATTCTTTGTTAAAATTAGGTAATGTTTTAAAATTTCTCTGCTCTGCTCGACTAGGCTGTTGGTTAGCGATCCCATATTTCGTAAGGAATTCCGTTAGATTTGAACATTGTATCGTTTCCGAATGAAATTTAGCAGTGACATGGAGCATCCGCTCGTTAATGATAGTTATCGTATAGAAAAGTTAATGACGTTATATGATAGTTATCTTTACCGACACATGACATTGAGTATTGCTTGTCTGTTCAGTTCGAGCCGAAATAATTTAAATTGATCCAATAAAAATTATATGTGAAAATCAAATTTTCCGCTAGCACGCTCAATTTTCTTTCAAGATATATTTGGAATTGATATTGGCAATTAGAAATTTCAGTTAGATTTCGATCGGAGTATTTTGTATCCTATCCTCTCTGCCCTGAAAAGCTTTGGAACACCTACTCTCTGCAATGATTGATTCTTACAATGTGGGACCATCATTATCGGCATCTGGCCCTTATATCGCTTACTACGTAGAATTTTTGCTTACTGCTAAAGTCCCAGGGTCCTTCATTATGAAAGAGGTTACTTTCTCTGATCCCATACTTTATTGAAAGAAGTTTAGAATTGTTAACAAAATGTGGATTCAGAAATAGTTACCTTTTTCTTAATGAAGAATATAACCGGTTTTCCCAGAGTTACGCCGGAGTTCGCGTCTTTTATTTATTAGTCTCTCCGTGTGCCAACTAATTCGCGGGACGACGGTCTGACGGAACATAAATGTAATATCTATAAGTTCAAATAAAATAAATAAATAAATGAATCGTTATTTCGGTTCTAGAGCATTAGAGTAATGGCTGCTGTTCCATTGGTCTCAATGAGAGCCAAAACTCTTTTCTATTAAGCCTCCAAATGAGACCTTTAACTTGAAAAATTGTGCTTCAGTTCATGGCAGTTTTTTAATACGCATAAATATAATATGTATGATTTTACACTTTCCCGGCGAATAAAATTTGTGTAAATTTCTCGGGCTCTCCACCGGGTAAGAAATTCATAGGCAGCCGACGTTTCGGGTTCCGACTCGTTACCCATTCTCAAGGCTACTGATGCGAGCTTGAAAAGACCGTTTAATTTGGCGCTAGGCGGGGCGGGATTGGTCAAGCCCCGATTGTTGTGGTGGAGGACCGTTGACCAGCGGGGACTTAGCTCTGGCGTTCTGAATTCTTCTCAGAATTCTATTCCAAGAGCTGCTGATCGTGTAACCAGTATCCCGGTTGAAATTCTTCCTCTCCAACCTTATCTCTATCGCCTCTTTGGTTAAGAGATCCCAAAATTGGCCGGATCGCCAAAGAACAGTCGTGTCATCCCAAATGATCTAATGGTCCCGACTCAGGCTATGCTCAAATACTGCTGATTTTTCCGGTTGACCAAGCCGGAAAAATCAGCAGTATATAGAAAATATGAATATAATACTTTCCATGCAGATGTAGCGGCGTAAGATCAATTTCACCCCAAACGCTTCAGGGTGATCCCATCACTAATGTAATTTAATATTATTTTCATCACTTGCATGCTCAGTTGCCTCTGTAAAATTTAACTGCAATTAAAAATATCAAAAATTAGGCTGTTAATGACCAAGTTTACTGATCAAAAACTGAACAATTTCAGGGAAAGATCCAAAACGCCTTCACTGGAAATCCATGCATTGTAAAAAAACATGGCAATCAGTAATACAATAAATTTGTAAAACAATAAATGATTTGTTAGATAATTTTTCATATAGACTATACTTTTTTATTTAAACTACTATAATTTTTTATCTTTGTCCCTCCCGTTGAGTATCAACGGCCATTTCTGCTAGTAACTCATAAATAAAAAGTGAATAAATATGGCCGTATTGTGTTCATTCTTCGGTAAGAAAATATACTCAATTACAAGTTGAATTGAGCTGTCGAAAAGTAACCACCACCGGCAGAAATGTTGAAGAGATATTTGTACGTAATTTATCATATCTGTTATTAAAAGAGGGTGCTTATTTGTGCTCCATTTTCATAGCAGATAACTTGTTAATTATCTCTTCATAACGGAACCATTGTTAATATTCTCCTCTCATTAAATTCATTCATCCAGAAGGAAGTGGCGATTTTACCATTTCATTCCAAACGAATATATTGAGGGACACGTGAAATGAATTTGTAAATCAGTCCCTGAGTTAGTCATGAGGAAGTAAATTCCATGTGGCGCGAAATATGTTCTCACCGTCTCTCTACCTGTGACAAAAGTGTAAAAAAAAGTGGAATTTAGGAAAGATTTAAAAAAATCTAACCCATAACAAGGTTTTAGACGGTTACTGGTGGCTTCACGATGTTAATATTTTTACCATACCTTCACTTCGCTAAGGCATTCACATTTAAGTTCTAATCAAAACTAGCCAAACGTCGCTCCATAGACCTGGTCGGGTCCGAAGTGTCTGTTGGATGAAGATCGTCATAGGCGTGAGCGTGACCAACGTTCTTCCCTCATGTCCGTCAAGCAAGACAGTCTCACGATCTTTAATAATGCGCGCTTTAAAGAGAGTACCAAATATCATGCGGTCAAGATTTAGTAGACGCCAAAAGCCGTCTTTTTCGTATTAATGAGAAATGGAAGGGTTGTTTTTGTTGCTCCAAAATATAATTCGTGATAAGAACGAATCGATTTATTCCATGTCAGTTTAACCTCTGGCTATGCCGTTGATTAAAGCTGATCACTTCAATGTGGATTCAAATTAACAACATATTTTGTTTGAATCCACCATTCTAAAAATTTGTTTAAGAAATATTTCCGTGATATTGTGGTTCTTCATCAAAATATTTTTTGCTAGTTTGAATCAATCGCGTGACTGGTTTAAATAAAACGAAACGTGGAGATTTGGGTTATTGAAGAAAACTCTCGAACATTTGTGTTAATTTTGAGTGTGTTCGTGCATCTCTAACTTACCTCGCTTGGTTGGAATCCGCGGCTGCAGTCGTAATAATACTGTAGAGATGCTTCCATGAAGGAGTAACCTCAATGATACAGATCTTCTTGGCCTTCTTTCACTTGTTTTCATTCTAGAGAACGGCTAACCAGTTCGCATCTTCTGGGCCATAGTATTCAATTCTATTTTGGTGTCCTTTTGCATAGGTCTCGCCGAATTCTGCAGGCGTGCAATTTGCACTGAACCAAGAATAGCAAATACTGGATATGTTGCAATAAATTTCGTGTAAGTGACAATCAACACTACAATACTACGTATTTGTTTGTATTGCTTAAAGCATTTTGCAATTAAAATCTAATTAATAATGATACGTAAATTATTAATTAGCTGAGAGGAAATGATGCTTCATAAATACAGTTATACAGTTAACATGTTGTTAACCGAAGCTGAAATATTCTTTCCCCATTGGAGACTTTAATATTTATGAATTTTTATACAGGTAATCCATCTTTATCAGAGTTAGAAAATCGCTGCATTAACCTATCCTAGTATGGTAAATAAATTGTGTATGGTATCCTAAGCGATACAATTTGAACACCACATCATAATGAATTTTTTTTTAAATTCTTCTCCTTGAAGTCCAACAAGCGCTCTCCCAAAGTAATTTCCTAAAACATGATTTTCACCATTCCTAATCTGTCTCACAAATTTTGCTTCGCTGGGAGCACATTCATCTCAAAATCGAGCTGAATATGCTCCCAATGCAGACATGATCCGAAGTCGAACACCCTTAATAGCTTTTATAGATATAATAGCTTTTAATAGATTAATAACGAGCATCTTTAATAGCTACGAAAGCCTACACTTGAAATTATTTTCCTTTATTGGCGTTTATTTAATATCATAATTTTTACTGGCATTTCCTCTTTAAAGTTTACAGTATGCTGGTAAACTTAAATATTGTTCTCAGCGAATTCCTAACTTTCTTCTGGTATTCTGAATTCAAAAGTATAATTATTCAAGATTATCGTGATCAAAGACATTTTTGATGTGAATTCAGGTTATTTAATTGCATAAATATTAAAGTACGATTTGGCGACTATTTGTTAAAAATAGTTTTTTTTGTCATTTTTTCTCGTCTTATGGGTCTGAACATTTCCCCGGGAGAAATGAAGCTCTGTAGGATCTTTTCAACGCCACAGAATAGTTTTTGATGCATTACCAACCATTTTTGAAGCAAACGCAGATATCTCGGCTCCTTCTCAAACCTCTGAGGGAAAGAGTAAAAAAAAAGGAAAGTGAAAGGAAATCAAAGGCAAAGGGGGAAGAGTGGATGGAAATAATGGGTAAAAGAAAGAAAGAAAAGGCCCCGTGGCCCTCCAGCGTCAACGACGAATGGTAAAGGAAATGGTTCCTGATGACGACGGCCCCAGATGGAATTCCCAAAGAGGAAGAAAAAAGCAGTTTCGTTTCCTTCGCAACCAGGAGTCCCCGATGTCATTTTTCACCTCTTTCCCCCACAGAGACCCGCCTTCCCGCTTCTACCCTTCCCCGTTCCACTCCTCCAATCTCCCACCCTCCACCCTACCCCCCTCTGCTCCTCTCTCCAGAATCACATATCCAACTCTCCCTAGTGGACGGCCAAATTCCATAATCTTCCGAGTTCGCCAAAATTGGAGTCCCATCACGCAAAGCATTCGTCTCTCCAAGGTTTGGATCGCGTACTTCAACCTCTTATCACTCATATAAGTCCTAGTCTATCGACAGATCCACTCGTCGGCTAAAATAAGAGCCGCAAAAGAAAAAAAACAGCGCTCTGTGAGTGCTCTATCTGCTATCCCGAGATCAGTCGCCACCGTATCCATCGCGGGTCGCAGTGCATTCGCTCGAAACGGTGGCTTCGATTCGTCGCTATGACGAGTCCAAGTTTTTGATGGTAAATTCCTACTTCTTTGGAAGAGATTTGTACTAAGGCATCAAAATCTACTCGACGGAGATAATATTTCAATGAATCATGCGCAGTTTTTATTCTTTATAAACAGGTAAAGCGGGTGATTTCTTGTACCTTTTGACTTTATAGTGAATTATTTGTAGACATGAATAAAGCTATAATTTAATTTAGATTGTCTATTTTTTTAAACTACCAGTTCTCATTGAGGTTTTCTTTAAGAGAACGTATGCCATATAATTACAGGTCATGTTCATTGCTAGGCAAGTTGGGTAATAAAATTTCATTCCACGTGATTTCCAAACTGCTGCTTCGAGGATAAAGCCGCAAATAAAAAAGATTTATATTGCAATGCTGGAAATTTTTTGCCACTTGTTACTTTTGCGGTGATTGTCCGATCAATTGCTAGAGGAAGATAGACCTCCACTTCTTAAAGAGGATTATTTAACGTTCATCGATAGAAAGCCCGAGCATAGCCTTCCCCTTGAACAACTCCGGGACGCCATTTCCAATAGCAGGTAAACGATATTATATCCTTCTCATGGAAAAGAAATTTGATCTGTTTAAAACAATATTTAGAGAGCTGTGTTTGTTTCATATGGCATCGGACAGATTTACTTTCAGCTAAGGCAATGGCCGTAAATTATGTTAACCCATGCACAAACAACTCTGCAGTACCAGCTCAGTATATTTGAAGTATGCAGGATAATGGTGCATTGTATTTATTAAGGTAAACATATTTTTACGCATTTTCTCGCAAAAAAATGTGTTTTAGTTTTATGCTAAGGCTTTTTAGAACAATGGAAGTTTAACTTTGAGCTATTTCACTAACTCATATTATTTGAAAATGAATCGTTCCAGTGGTGGCTCATCGATTTCTTACGTTCTTTACAAAATGAACTTGATAAAGACAAATAACTCATTACCAAGTTCTAGAACGAAGACCCCGAAACAAATACAGTAGGAACTTGGGCAGCAAGGTGTTTTAAAAATAAGAATAGAGTATATTTTTCAAGGAAGGACTTTAAGGATTTATATTTCTGTACATGCTGTACCTACTTGACTATATTAAAGGATATAATCGCACGTTCCCAGACTTATCTATTGAAGGTGTAAATGTATGGTTTCGTTAAAAACATAATTTGTCATCAAGGTTTGGAGTGGATTTACATTGGAGTGATGGTTAAAATTTGCTCAGTAACAATTTTAATGGGCTAATAAAGATAACGTAACTACCTCATGAAAATCATATCACAGCAGACACTTCACAGCATAGCAGTTTTTTCCCATGCAGGTAATCTGTAAATATCACGATTATCAATAAAAAGATAAATATTTAATTTTTTAAAGGACTAGCATACAAGTATGGAAAAACCATTACCCTAACGAAGAAAATCCTTTTAATGTTTACCATGGCAAATGTCCTCATTTTAGGAGGCCAACACTGATCCTAAAGCATGTAAAATGTATTTATATTGAATGTTGGCAGGGTAGCTCAATTGGAGCAATATTTTGCTGGTAATTGTTGTGGAAAATCATCATTCGTCAAAATTGCAAATCTTATATTTTTAGGAGCGATTCCAGCTAATTTTTTTTACGATTAACATAACTGATTCTATAATGCACTCGGTTATAAAATATTACAATGATTCCATGACGATCAATCAGAGTCAACAAAAAATTTCAATATTAAAACTGCACATGGCATGCACCCAGCAATCCTCACGCAGTGGTATTTTCGATGAACGATGACCACAGCCGTAATTAAGTCTCACAAAATCCTTCTTCAGTTGCCAACCCGAGCTTAATTTTCCCTGTTTTTCTCTGGAATAAAAATGCTCCGCATGAATGATTGGGTCTGCAAACAAATTGATTTTGAATGCGGTCAGTTTGATTTCATTTCAATTGCGATCGTTTACTGTTTTGCTTCCCACGGATGATGCTCAGCCAAATTTATTTCTAACCACTGACATATTTTATGCTCACATAATCATAATCTTATGAAACCGATGTAAATCGTTATTAAAAAGGTCTATTCCGACTATTCAAAAATTTCAACTTTTTAAAACTTCAAGCTCTTGGTAAAATGATAGTGTGAATAAAATTTGTTATGGTGCGGAATCGATCAATTTTTACCAATTTAAATAGTCTCTTTTGTAGAGGATTAAAAGGTTGCTCATGTTGGGAAATACCATGAGAAATTCGGGCGCAGAATAAATTTCGCCATCAATTTCAAAATATTTTTTCATCGCATATGGTAGATCCCATCTACAAAAGACCGAGACATACATGGCATTTTTATTGCGGACTAATTTGATGGAACAGTATCAATGGATACGGAATTAAGGAACAATCACATTTCTCCTAACAATAGCTAACATAACAGTTGCTAAATGGGATTTTCTCCTCAAAATGTCGCCCTTGCCTTCATCCCTGTGGAGGGGCGAGAAATAGGGCCAGTGACATCTGTGTCTTCATTTTCTTTCGACTGATACGGATACAATGTCACTAAGGTGTCTTTAGTCCCAATATTGATGAGTTCTCGGACGAAAGTGCCACGTTGTAACGAGCTTTAAAGTTAAAATTTATTGGTGTAACGATATCATTACAAAATATGGAGCTACGTAGACAGCATCACTTAAGAGGTAATTAACCTCAGGCAAATCGAAGAAATGCCTGAGTCCAAAGTCGGAACCAAAGTTATAACGTCTTTTTTCCTTAACCGTCTCGACAACTGCCTCTGCTTTTTGCATCCTTCATTATCCCAAAGGATGCTTGTGAGAACCAGGCTGATTATTTATTCCCGTGACAGATGTCTCCCAAACTCGATATCAAGTATAGTTTCTTTTCTAATGACTCGAATAGCGTAGCTGAAGACCATGTCACCTAAGACAATTTTCGATGAAGATTGGGAGGTTAACAACCAATAGTCAAGGTACTTTTTTGTTCGAGTCGACGCGATGAAAAGCCAGCATTTCAAAATACTTAGGCTCATTTACCAATGCCACTTCACCATACGAATAAACCCTGGGTATAAGTGAACTCTACTCGGGTTAGACACCGGGTCAACGTTTCTGTCATTGTAACCCGAGAAGAATTTACTCATATCATTCGCCAAGAAAGAATAAGTTCTTATTTTAAACCTTTGGTTTACAGAATAAACGGCCAAAAACAGAACTTCTGAGGACATCAAACTAAACATCAAGCTAAAACGTAAAAATCACAATTACTCATAGAAAATGAGAGTATATCGTGTTATAATATCTGAGGTGCAAGCAATTCATTGCGGCCATAAATTGACTGAAATTGCTCGAATGACAAAAGAGTCAATATTATTTGTTCGTAATTCTCTGCACTATAATCAAGCGTGCTGACATTAAATATGCCCTTCTAATTGCACTAGTAGGAGAGGTTAAACCTTAATGATTTATCACTAACTTGCAAGTAGCAAAACATTTGACAGTTTGCTGGTAATGAGCCGAAAAATTACCACAAAAGCGCATACCGAGGATCTCTTACGGTACATACATGAGGATTGTTGAGGTATCTTGGTGTCTTGAGTACGGGTCGGAACATAATCTTAAAAATTTCGTATTTCTCATGTAAGAAATCAGATAAAATCTTTAACCCCTCAGTGAGCGCGTGAAATTTTGTTGCACGATTGAGCGCGCGGGCCACGCGGATGGCCCAAATTAAATTTTTCTATTGCCTAAAACTGTCAATTTTTTTAAATAAATTTTACTGGCAAAAACTTTAAACTAATATTTATTTTATAGTTAGGTTTTTGTCACTATGCGACATATTTGTAGTTATTCGTGGAACAAAACCCAAAGTAACTGAAAACTCGTGAAATATTTTTTGTAGCATCGAACATCCATTGTGACAAAGCAGGGCCAAGGTACCCAAAAAAAAGTAACATAAACGTTCCCAACAGTAATTGTTTGTCAAAGTAGACAAACATCTGACAAATATTTGCTGCACAGCTATTAGTGTTGCCGACAGAAAAAGGTTACACTGTTTGGCGCGTGGGCCACACTCGTGGCACACACCTGCAACAATATGTGACAAAGGTCATTGTGAGGCTTTTGAGGACATAATAATGTGCAGCTACTGAAACTTACGTGTATATAATGCTATTTGATGATAAACGGCGCCCAAATTAAACACTATGGGCCACCCCTGTGGCTCACGCGGCTACTGAAGGGATGAATTGTGAGCGTGCACATTTGTGAAGCGCGTGAGGTTTAATACCAAGACGTTGATAAACTTTGGACCGATTGAAGAAAAGGTATATTCATCAAATATGTTGCGTTATATTATTAAGATTGGGATCCCTGCTGCGAATAGTGTGAAACCGAGCATTGACTTATCCTCCATTACACTATAATATCTGGTAAAACCTCATATAGGTTATTATTGGATGTAAAACCAGAATTGGAAAATCACCGTTGATAAAATTAATATTTTTAAATGACAGAATCTTGAATTGGATAAGCTTCAGCAATTTGAATCAAAATCAAAACAACTGATTTTGAGTCACCTGGGACTAGCCACGGATTAAAGTTTACGGAGTCACCCGCAAATTCCACAGAGGAAAAATCATCCGCCTTGACCGGGAATTGCGAATTCAATCCGTGGCTTGTCTATGGTGACTCAAAATCAGTCAAAAAGTGTGAGCACCACCTTGTGCTCATAGTACAGTCTTTTCTCTTGGGCTGTGGCGCTCAGCGCACTACAAGCGACTGCTTGTTACATTGTATATCCGGCAGTCGAGAACATCTGGTCCCGTAAGGGTCACAAAAATCCACAGGGGAAGAGGACGCCTCGGTAGCTCATTGAGTGCGGACGTGATCTGAGACCTAGTAGGCGTGAAACCTTCCCCGGCGAGAGAGGCCTCGATCTCCGGGAAGAGGAGAGACTAGCTCCTGGACTCTTTTGTAGAACGGGAGCTGAACTTGGCATTTTCTGTGGATCAAGGATGAAGAAGTCCGGAATTATTTTTCCATTTTTTGAGTGCCTGGACTATTGCACCTCTACGTTAGTGCGGTGTCGAACAATTGTTGCTGCCGCAGATGCGGTCAGCGTGGTGGGTGTGTGTTTCTCTTCCATTCGTGTAAAAGTTTTTGGCTGAAATTTTTTAAAAATGGAACAACGCACTGTTAGAAGAGTAAACTCCTTAGTCATTAAATGTGACGAAAGAAAACGACCACCGACGCCACTTGAGGTCCAAAAATTCACTTTAAACATGTTGGGCCTCGCGGTTGCAGATATATTAGCTATCCAAAAGAGTATAGTGCAAAGACACAGGATATTTGTGACATTGGTAATTGAAGAATTGCTAGTGAACATCTTAAAAAATATACTGCTCAACTCCCATTTCCAGGAATAGAAAACCCACTGTGTTGGGCGGACATTGAACCAGTTGCCGGATCCCAGTGAATGTTAAAATCATGGAGCTCCCAATAGAAATAGATTCAAGTGACATTACCGGAGAACACACCCACTACGGAAAAGTTCATCGAGTATGGGCCAACACTTGGGAAGGAAATCAAATGGCTGCTGTGATGACCGGAACGAGAGTTGCTCGGATGTCAATTAACAAAAATATTCCCTCTTACCTAACAATAAGAGGAAATCGCGCGATTATCATCTATGAAGGACAAAAGAAGACCTGCGCCCGATGCAACGGGGAAGGCCACGTAAGACACGATTTCCCAAGAAATCGGGCATTGGTGAGCTACTTGGACGTGACACAAGGGTAAGGTATAGCTGCTTATGACGCTGAGATAGACCTCCTGGAGAGGGGCAGAGGGCTTCTTGAGCTAGAAAAGGGGCCCACATGTACAAAACAGAGCAGAGCCCGCTTTGGAAGAAAGAGACATTGGAATGGCCGACCTTGCAACCCGAGGGGAAGAGGAGGGAAGAAGAAGCCCCGTCGAAAACGAAGAGACGAAGAAAATGAAAACGGAAGGCTGTACACCAGCAGTCGAAAGAGGCTCCAAAGAAGTAATTCAGAGCGCATGAGAGGCACTTGACGACACCATGGAAGAGGAGAAAGCGGAAGGGGGTGAGATTCCGGTATTGAATGGGACCCCGGAGAGTACATCGAAGACGACGGAGGAAGAGAATGAGACAGTCCCAGCTAATTCCTGCCATCGTGCGGAAAGGAGTTTGGGTCAAGGGAGCTCTGGCGTAAGCCAAACGGAAAGAAAAGGCGGACAAGAGGGGACGCAGATTGCCACGCAAAACGTAGAAGACAATGAGAAGGAAACGGCAGATAACAGTTTACTGTCTGGCATTGACATAACCGCGAGAGATGAGAAGTCCCGAAGTGAGATGGAGAGAGGGGCCGGGGACGTGACAGTGCATAGTTTTCCCCTGTTTCTTCCGCTATCTCAAAAGGGGAGTTGGAAAAAAATCAAATTGGGGAGAAAGAAGATGCAGCCCTCTTTCCGAGAGAAATAAACAGTCAAGGGCTTAGTGAAGGTGAGGATAGGGAAACGGGGGAAACGAACATCGAAACCCAATTAACGACCTCTTTTTTTGCAAGACTAGACCAATTTTCCGACCTTGACACCTTTCAAATCCAGAGGCCGGCGCCTGGGAGTACGGATGATGTTAACCTGCTCCGAGACGCAGCTGGGCCGTTCACTGACGTCTTCAGAGAAAGATCGGGGGATAGTGACGAACTAACAATCGGATCTCAACCCCGAAAGAAAAGCACGAGGAAAGGTCTACGCCGAGGCTCCAGGCGACGAGGAGCCGGACATGGTTCGGAGTAAAAGCGGAACAAGTCTGGCCCAGCAACCTGCAGCCGCGGACCCTCTACCACCCGAACAAAAGACAGTAAGTGTCTCTATCTACGTACCTTGTCAACCGAAGATCTAATTCATGAAATTGCTTGTCACTCTTGCAAAATCTAAATATGAAAGTTCTTAGTATTAATATCGCCGGACAATAAAATGTCCTGAAAATTAAAACTATTATGCCCTCCTTAAATTCACTAAAACCAGAAGTAGTTTTACTACAAGAGGTCAAAGAGGAAGCGCTCCTCGATCATCCAAGCTTCGAGGTCATATAGGCAACAATGGACTAGGCACTGCAATGCTAATGAAAAAAAGGCATTAACGCTTCCCATATCCGCCGGCACCCCTCCGGACGAATTTACTTGCCCTTATGGTAGGCGATTTACATGTCATCAATTTCTACGCCCCTTCAGGGGAACAAAAAAGGACTGAGAGGGAATTATTCCTTATGGATCACCTGACCCCTTACCTTCATACATTTAAGGGAACAGCACTCATCGGGGGTGACTTCAATGCAATCTACCGAAAGGAAGATAGTAATATCATGCGATAGTAATATCATGCGTTCAACCTACCGGACAGGTCGAAGTTTAAAAATGCTGAGTCACTTTATGTTACCAATGTCGCCCTAGCCCTCTCTCATGGTCAACCGCCTTTCATCCACCACCAGTATAACATCAGGACTAGAATTGACTACATTTAAATATCCCACTGCATAAAAACAACTGCCTCATCCTACTCCACCATGCCTGTTTCCTTCTCCGACCATTGCGCCATTATTCTAAACCTAGACTTAAAAATATCCAAATGCCAACCTCTCAGAAAACACTCAAACCCTCCCCCTCTCTGGAGAATGGACACACGAACAATAAATAAGGATGAATTCCAAGAAAAAATCCGCGATAAAATTCAAACACTAGTTAATCACCCAATGGGTAGACAAAACATTATTCGGTGGTGGGAGAAAATTTTTAAACCACAAATTACTCGAAGAATAAAACTAGAGTCAATAAATATATACAAAGAACAGAATCACACCATTACTTTCTACCGGAATGTACTTGAAGACATGCTTACAATAAAAGAAGAAACACCAGGCCTCGCAAAAGACATATCCTCCATTAAGGAACATATCCTGACGTTAGAAATAAAAAAATACTCCCCCCACATTTGGATGAAGGAGGTTCTATCAAAAACATGGGACTCCCTAACCATTTCCGAACTAAGGAAAATAATAAAAGCAAAACGCGACTTCACCTGCAATGTTAGGAATGAAAATACTCCCTACAGCACAATAAACGACTACTTAACAGACCACTTCAAAAATACCTTCTCGAGATATCCCCCTTGGAGGGAGGACGATTGTCCTCGGCTGAGTTTTTTTTCCCACCCTCACTGACGATCAAAAGGTAATTCTGGACGGAGAAATAAAAATCGAAGAGGTGGAGCGAGCAATGAAAAGTCTAGCAAAAGGGAAAGCACCGGGGTCATATGGCCTGCCATACGAATTCTACTCAACCCTCTCTGATTCACTAAACTCAACTCTGACGAAACTATTCAACCAAATACTGAAAGAAGGGAGCTTAACCGAAAGTCAAAAGGAAACCATTATAACGCTTATACCAAGATGTAAACAACCTAAAACACCAAATGACTTCCGACCAATAGTACTCCTCAACTCAGAATACAAAATATTAGCTCACATTTTCAAAAACAGACTCCATGAAATCTCAGACCAAATGTTAGCACCCGTACAATACGCAATCTCCAAACAGCGAAATATGATCGATGCAGCGCTACTAATTAGAGATGTAATAATATCACACCCATCACAAAGAAATGACTTTTTAGCGATTTTACCAATCGATCTACAAAAAGCGTTTGCCTTCATCAGAATAGAGTGGATTCTAACTATATTGAATGAAATGGCTTTCCCCGAATTCATTACCAATGCAATAAATGTATTAAACAAAAACATAACGGCTAGAATTAAAAAAAATACAAATCCCCTCCCTTTAGCATTAAAAACTCGGTAAGGTAAGGGTGCCCGTTGTCTATGATCTTATTCGAATTCGCGATTGACCCTGTACTCCGAAATCTAATAGCAGAAAATATTGGCCTAACAATAGGGGTTAATCACGTTCTCGGCGTAACATACGCTGACAACATCACCCTTTTTATAGAGGATAAAAACCAAATACCTAAGCTAAAAAGGTAATCAAAGAGTTTGAACCAGCGGGAACACACTTAAATGAAAAAAATTGAAACTCTTACAAATCAAGGGGGAAGTGGATACGTCAGACACTAGCTGGACCACCACAGATGAAATTAAAATTCTAGGATACATATGGAAAAGTAACAGCCAAGATACCGTAGAAAAAACTGGGAAATAGTGCAAAACAAAGCCCTATAGATCATGACAAAATACGCCCGCCATTGCCATTCCTCTCATAACCCAGGCAAAAATTATCAATCAACTTGTCTACCCTCATATATGGTTCTTGGCACACGTATGGCCGTTACCAGGAAAAACCAATGCAAAAATAATAAAAGAAACCAATAATATGCTTTGGAACGGTTATTTGAAAAAATAGCGCGCAAAAAATTATACGAACCACCAACGCAATGTGGTCTAAATTTGACCGATTGTGATTTGAAGGCCAATATTCTTTTTGCGAAGCAGAACCTCCGTATCCTCGGTAGTAACCGGGAATGGCGCAAGACCCTGCTTAAAGCTGCATGGCATGACGCTCCACACAACAAGGGATTCCCAAAAGCAATACGCAAAACACAAGAAACAACCCAACTCCCAGAAGGAAAAACAATTCAAACTAAGAGATTATACCAAAGGGCAATGAAGGCCGGAGGGGGGGAGGGAAACACATCCTGGAAAAACTCTTGGAAAAATTGGGCCGCCAGTATAGGGACAACATTTCAAAATAATGCCGTTTTTGAAATAATCGCGGAACTGCTTCCCACGAGAGAACAAAAATGGGCCTACTTGACAATCCCTATTGCGGATTATGAGGCCGAGTTGACACGGTCGCCCACTACGTAATAGGATGTGACGAAAACATCAAAGAATGGGAAACGCTAAAAAAGATATACAAAAAACTGGACACATTCGGTGGAGGGACAATCGAGAGCGCTGACCTCCTGAAATTGAACTTTAAACTCTTTCCCAATTTTAAAAACAATGTACTAACCTCTCTGATAGAAAAATTTGTGAATTGCAGAAAAAGACAAATAAATGCGAAATATGAAATGCTTAACCACGCCAAAAGATGGTTGACAAGTGCACCGGAGACACTGAAAGATTGGTTACTTGAAACCCTATCCAATATATAGAAGGGAGATTATGATAAATGTACACTTAAAAAAAACTGTGAACTTGATGTAAACCAATAGTTAACAGAAAATAAATGCATTGAAACGTAGCTTAACTGGCAAAAGCACTCGGCCGGAAATCGAGGGATCCGGGTTCGCATCCCGGTCAAGGCGGATATGTTTCCTCTGTGGAATATCGCAAAAATAAAACGTCCTTTTTCTTGGGCCATACGATGGCAGCTATGGCACACAGCTTATATAAATAAATTATAAAAAAGTCGGAAAACGTCATGACTCGGTTAGCCAAGTCAGAAAACCTTAGGTTAGAGTCTAGATTTTTTCCTTCAGTCATCATTTTATTGATGAGAACACTAGGTAGGTTATTAACCTTCCGCTCCCCAAACAACTCCGTTCGCTTGATTTATCTTCCGCGAGATGTAATGGGGATGAGCGCAGTGTTTTTATTTTCTTCTCCCGGAATAATGGAGGACGTAATGTTCCGAGGGGCGTGTTTCGGAAAGCTATTTCACCTGTTAATGAATGTAATGGGTCTTGAAGCGAGGCTTCATCAAAAATCTATTGAAAGTCAAATTCTCTCATTACGACTGAAAGGGATGCGATGACAACCCCGAGGAAGCAGCAATTATGTTGTTCGCGTATAACCCAGACAGCGACACCTTTCGAGTCTCTCCCTCCTGGTGTGCTGTACGTACTTCTGTTCGGACCACCAATTCTCCCCATTACTCCCGCATTAATCTTTCGGCACGTAGAGCCTAGGCAACACGAATACCTCTTGATTACCATGGTTTTGTAATAAATAAAAGCAGAATTGGCAATACACAATCCAATGAAAGGAGCTGTGGAGTACCATCTCAAAAAATTAAAAAAGTAAAACTCTAAACAAAAGTTTTTGTCTTTAAAAAACTTTCTGCTCATTTTTCCAGAATAAATAAAAAGAAGTAAAAGGGAATGAACCACAAATCACGCTGCTCCAAACAGGCAGTAGTCATTTCCACGACGAACACAAACCCGAGAACATCGCTCTGAACAATCTCTGAAAACCACTCTTTTTGTCTTAATCCTTCAACGTGTGGGCGAAATGGCATTTTGAAGCGTAAATGATCGCCAACACAGGTACGATGTGTCATCATTGGGTGCATGTTTTCCCATTTCGGTCAAAATATGGAGCGGAAAAATTAGCACGGAGTGATTTATCGTACGTAAATTGTCATAGTGTGAGACGCGGTGAAAATACTTCTGTGTAAGGTCATTAAGGAACGCCGTATGTCGAGAGTATCAATTCAAATTCCTGGGTAATGGGTGTTGTTCGCGGATATTGTTACCGTGCAAAAAGTACACAACCTTGTTCCAATACCTAAATGAATGAAGTAGTAATGAAGGTGTTCAGAATAGACTGGAGGAAATGCGAAAGAGGTAAAACATCTGTTCGGTGAGGATTACCTCAGCCCGATTCCACGCGAACAGATCCAAGTCTGTGGCGTGACCATTTCCGATCCTCACGACTTTAGGCAAAAATAATGTGACAATAAAAGACGATTTGTGAAATATTTGCCTCAAATAATTATACCATCATCGATCATCATGGATAAGACGATTTGAATATCGTATGTTAGCGCGAAATGGTGCACCGGAGCTCTGAAATGTGACTCGAATAAATTACAATTCCTACGTCGATCTAGTGGTCATATTTCAAACAAAATTACATGTTTGTAGTTAAGGGACAAAAATCTGAGTTTTCTTTAAGCTATTTGGTTCATAGACATCAATTATGTACTCCAAGATGACTTTAATTCTTCTTATTAGGTTAACTTTGATTCGCACAGGCTTGCTATTGCCCACAAGCCATGACGGAGGACCGCATTTTGACGGCACAAGTTGTCATTAGTGACTCATTACCCCGGAGCAATGGAACAATTAAAACGGAAAGGTTTGAGTTTGGCGACGCATGCGGCTGGAAGAGTGCTGTGTTTGACACGTCATTTTAGGTCGATATATAAATAAGCTTACTTAAATAGAGTGACAGTCTTTATACTTAAAGAACGAAAAGAGGATCCGTCGATGCAGTCAATAAGACGTGAACGATTGCTGGGATATTTAATGTAAGAGGGAGTTGGATACCGTGAAGGTCGGTGGGAAGAACACTAAGTAATCCAATGCTCGAAGCGTGATGATTATTTCTTGGAAAAAAATATGTAAAATTATAGTTTCGAAATTGTTGCTGATTTCTTATAAGGATAAATCGATTTTGCAACAAGATCTTGACTCGCATATGCAATACCTCTCAGAAAACAAAGAGAATACAAAGGGCCTAAATAGCTCTTTCTCACACATATATCGTTCCGAACCAATTAGATGAGACAGGAAAGTTTGTCTCGTGAGAGGCTAATTTCTTTTGTTTCATGTAATCACGATATTTATAATGGAGGATAAAGTACTAATCCAAAGAGCGGCCGATTTTAATGTTTTTCGCAGCAATGTTGTATCACTAAAGGATATAGTCGTATTATTCTGACTAATGTTCAGGGAGCCATGGCTTCAAACCCCGCAAATACCATGAAGACGACGTAATTCCAAAACCCCATTCCGATCCTCCCGGTCTAAGGATGTCTTTTCAGTATACTGAGCTGAACAGACTTGAAAACAGGAAAAATAGGAATGGTTATAATACAAATACTAATATTCCTGTCACTAGGAAGATAATCATGTACTTTAAATTATATGAAACGCAGCCGTTTACCTTATATTCATGTAATTAATATGACTTATTATATCTTGGAATAGATAAGTTTTCCGCTTTTAGTATTTTTTAACCAACTCTGCGATTATGAATGGCAAAAAGTGACATTTTCTTAAGGAATTGAAATATTTCGGCACGGAGAGCCTAGGCAACACGAATACCTCTTGATTACCATGGTTTTGTAATAAATAAAAGCAGAATAGGCAATACACAATCTAATGAAAGGAGCTGTGTAGTACCATTTCAACAAATTAAAAAAGTAAAACTCTAAACAAAAGTTTTTGTCTTTAAAAAACTTTCTGCTCATTTTTCCAGAATAAATAAAAAGTAGTAAAAGAGAATGAACCACAAATCACGCTGCTCCAAACAGGCAGTAGTCATTTCCACGACGAACACAAACCCGAGAACATCGCTCTGAACAATCTCTGAAAACCACTCTTTTTGTCTTAATCCTTCAACGTGTGGGCGAAATGGCATTTTGAAGCGTAAATGATCGCCAACACAGGTACGATGTGTCATCATTGGGTGCATGTTTTCCCATTTCGGTCAACAATACAAATCTTTTTGAAATTCTGTATTGCTCATCAACAATTCTGTAAATATATGACGATTAATTTTCCTCTCACCCTCTTGATTTTGGTCCAAAAAGATAAAGAAACTGTGTCCCCACCAGTCATCGCACAAGATTACCATTTCTTAGAGACTATAAAGACAGTAATTGGAGTGGTTCCCACAACCCCGCATGTAACTGAATATTTGTAATTCTACCAAATAAATAATGTTAAATTCAATCGGTACCCTGAGATGGGTTCAAAGGCATTTATAGAAGTATTCTAATGATTTGTCACCAAATTTTCAGCATAGTTGACCAATGCTTATCTACTCAGTACCATTAGTTCCTATTAGAATATAACTACTGTTTTGTTTTCATTTCTCTCATAACTTTCGAAAGCGAAAGACAAAATACAAATCTTTTTAAAATTCTGTGTAGCTCATCAACAATTCTGTAAGTATATGACGATTAATTTTCCTCTCACCCTCTTGATTTTGGTCCAAAAAGTTGAAAAAAACTGAAGTCTGTAAAGTCAAGTACGGTCTGGTTTTTCCATTCCATTATTTTATTTTTTCATCGTATTTATTCCCCAGCGTGTGCATGGTGGTAAAGTTTGAAGCCCTAGTTATGCTAATTTTGACAAAAATTGTAAGCTACTCATAAATTGGAGTTTTTAAGCCAGTTTCCTGTTTCATCTTCATTGAAAGTCTCTAAAAGAGCGATTAAGCCGCGTTTCCTAATCATATTCCGAATATATTAATATTACTTCGATGTTTGTATTTGGTAATCCACATCCACACGCGTTTTATTCCCATTATCAACATTGCACTTACATGTTCATCTGTAAATTTTAACAACTTTTATATTCCAGCTTAAATGAATGCCTTCTTGATGACCATAACATTATATCATGTTACATTCATGGCTGGTCACCATTCTTCCTAAAACTCTATCATTATTATTTTATCGGCCAGTCGAAGTCGTTGAAAACCATTGAAGCTTCAATATGAATGGAGGTAGGTGACTAAGAACTTCTAAAAAGTATGTGGTAATCATTCATATGTCCTCACCTTTTTGCACTCCGGCAGGATATTATCAAGTTAAATTCACCATGAAAACTTACAACTTCAAAATTGAGTGAAGAATTTCTCCACGGTTAACCGTGTTTTACTTTGCGAAAGCGGAATAGAAAACTTTGTTCGTAACAGGATATTTAGCATTCTTTCTCAAATTATTCAGCTCAAAAATTGTTGTTATTGGATTATTGTCTTTGGATAAATACAGCCCAGCTTGGAGCCTATGTCAAAACATTACTGACCATGAGCAGTATAGCCCATACGGTATCTTTTGACACCAGGGCTTAATGCGAGCCTGTTGAATTTTATGAATAACCCTCCATATTTTTTATATAGTGCACTGAAGTAGCTTAATATTCGGGGAAACACATCTATTATAGCCGGTGCACTATAATTTTTCTTATTTGGAGCCATTTTACCACATTTCTTCCGTGAGGAGTCGTAATCTATTGTTATTTCCATAAATTTTACTTCAAGAAATGAAATATTTATTACGCTATAACGTACTTCAAGAAAAAAGTATTACGTAAAAAACATTCTTTTTTAGTAAAGTGCTTCAATTTCTTAGGTCCTCAAGTCAACTCATATCATTAAAATTCGTGGAAATATTTCTTCATAATTTTCATCTTTGACACCATACTGTGCTACATTTATACGCTATATCAAATATATATTTCTCCTGCAAGACAATACTTCACAAAAATCTGAAATCTGAAAATTATAAAGGATGAAATTATTGCTAATTACCATTATTTTCTGTCATATTTTAGAGTCATCCTGAATTTGATTTCGTAAACAGTCTATAAAGCAACTAGTATTAATTTACAATCAGTTTTTCTCTTGCTAAATACATTGAGGGATCGCTAAAATTTTATTCCATATCAGTTCCTATGCGTAGACCTTGGAGATCTAAATTCGGCCTTGGGGCAAAATTACCATTTCTCGCAAAAATTCATTAATGTAAAAAAAGTTTTACAATTTTTAGTGAAATCAATCGATGAGTTTAATTTATTGTGCAAATTTCTAGCCTCGGCATGATGATTACAATTTCAATTTAAGCCTGAATTTGTTTAAATAAATACTCAAATTTTAGTTTAATTTTTTCCGTTAAAAAAACCGACGGCTCTCGTTTAGGCGTCGGTAAAAAAAGCTGATAATTGATATGAATGCAGTCATATGTGCGCCGGGAAATTTATATTATGAAACAAGCGTTAAGTTCATCAGTTGGATTTATTTCGGATATAAATTACAAAAATCATGCTTCTGCTCATAGACTCCTCAAACCGCCAGTGATATACTATTGATATGAAGCAGATCATAAATGCTTAATGCTTACGACTATTACTGAATATACCTTCCCATTGAATGGAAAAAAGTGTGCGCTAAAATCAATTTACCGATATTAACTCTGAATTAATAGTTTATTTGCTACATTTCGGATGTGGATTACAAACATAATGTATCCACTCGCAGTTACCTAATACCGCAACTGATACCCTTTTATTCGCGAGCCGTAGTCCAAAACTACGAGCCTTTGGCTATTGGAAAAATCGCTCTCCTGCGAGGTGGTTTCAGGAATGCACTTCAAGATCCATCCCCGCTCCCAATATTATGCAAGACAAGGAAAACGCCCAAGTCGTGATCATTATATTTTTTCCACCACAATCCGTCCTCCCGCCCCATCTCACTCACAGTGTAACCGATATTCGAACAGGTCCCGCATTTATTTTCATTCACCGACACGAAGGGAAAAAAAAAGAATCTCGGGGGAAAAAAGATCCAGCTTCCCAAGCTAGGCACCATTATTGTTGCGTACTTAAAAGTGAAAGAGAAAACACACGCGACTCTCAGTCTTTCGTTTCCCATTGTTCCCCGAGGGATTCTCCACCGCCACGCCCCCCCCCCCTCCCCCCGCCCCGCCTTGCCACAGCAAGCAACAACAGCGAGAGCAAGAGCGGAGAGAGACCACGAGGAGTGGAGGAGGGAGGGAGTGGGGAGGCATGGGAGGGTGTGGGAGTGCGGAGTAAAGGGTCGCGGAACGGCAGCGACGAGACAATAAAGCACCGAGACTACGACGGAAGGGAAAGGTTTTCGGAAAATAAGAAAATGAACTCCTTGGGAGAGAGATGGACCGCTATGGAGGAAGGGAGGGAAATGAGGTGGATGGTGAGGAATGACTGAGAGGGTGGGACGAGGTCCCGTCTGTCTCCTCCCACCATGGAGTCAGTATCATGGAGTTTTGATTCCATCTGCCTTTCACGAGAGGTTGAAAGGGGGGAAAGGGAGGGAGGGAGGGAGACGTAGGCAACGGATGGTGAGGAGGGATTGGCGATGATGGGGAGCGTTGGTACCCCTTGGAGAAGGGAGACGGGCTTGCAATGCGATGAGGGAGGGAAGGGGAGGAAAAGAGAACTTTCTGCAGTATGCGAACGAGGGAAAATTGCTATCTTGGAAGTCATCAAACCACCACCACCACCCTTTTCTGATTGCGTGTCGAGTGAAATGCGCCTACGCCTATCACACTTGTTCGAGGCTCGAAGTTCCTCTTCCAATCGACCGATTTCGCCTCACACCCTGATCAAATGGGCACGTCGCGATGGGGGAGGGAGGGATAATGGGAGTGGGTGTCTCCCATTGAAGTGGAGAGGGCTCTCCGAATGACACGTGAACCTGCGGCGCTTGAATATGCCTCTGACGCCATATTGGTAACCCTGTTTACTTTTCCCTTTTATGTACATACATGGCGAACATTCACATGAATCCCACTCGCGGGCCAATCCTACCGATTTGAGAGCTTAATCCGGTCGGCAAAGCCATTGAAAAGACAATTACAATGCTCTATATCCTCCAATACTATGTCTCGACGCGCATGTCGGCGGAAATAATAGTGAAGGTGAAACAGTGCTCTGAGTTACATCAATTATAAGCGAATATTGACGAAGTCTTGAAATCTTGCTGGTTTAATTTTTTCCCCGTATTTCTATATATACACCCTGAATCGGGCCCATTTCATTCAAATACGTCGGCACTTGTCATTCATATTCGGCCGTCAAAGAAGCTATTCAGGTATGATACTCAACTCCACATTATGTCTTGCAAGCCTTCTCAAGGTTTTTTTGGCAGGGTTGAGCTATCATCAGCACGCATTAAACTCATGATATATCCTATCAAAGTCGATATTATTCGACAACTGATGCATCAAGAAAAATCTGCCATTACTTGTCAGGGAGCAAAATTTCACGAGTTCTACACAGAGTTTATGCTAGCCAGCGTAGGACTTGCGTTAATATTTTTTACGACCGCATGAATAAACGGAGACATAAGAGATATTCCACCATATGCACGGCCTCTTTTCAGTATCAGGAAGCAGATAAGGATACAAGAATTTGGGAATAAACCAAATAATTTACTTAACTAATACTCGAAAAAATGAAGTTAGAGGTATCATCACAGCAGCTGTGATGGTCTCTTAACGTTCTCAGGAAAATGACATTTTTAACCTCGCTCGTTCCCTAATTCTATCCTCATGATTTGATCTACGAGACCGTTCAATCTCAGCTGAATTTTTGTGAGTATCATACAGTGGGGCTTTGCAGATCAATATCCCAGACAACCGAAGGCCAATGAATGTCCACCACTTCCACCCCTTATGGCAATTTGAGGTGGCTTTGGCCTGACAATGTGAGTCAAAACAAACATTAAATTACCAATTTTTAATTATTTGGTTTAAAAACAACTTGCATCAGGTAAAGAAATGGGTTACCTGATAAAAACCAATGTTATGGTTCTAATAAAGGAAAACATTCCTCAATTACATTTTTCATCATCACATTTTTCCAGCCTTGAGACTGACTGCAGCGTGATTAGTAGGGAACTATCGCATTTTGACATCAACTATGGCAGTTACTTGCTGACAACTTTGAGAAACTGGAGTGAAGATTCCTGTAGTTAATATGAATACAATTTCCCAGGACTTTTCACTTCTTTAAACCAGTTTTAATTTAAAGCCTTAATATGCTTTCTGGTTCTTGTTGGTATTTTTCTGCTGTGTTCTAAGCAATATCCAAAAGAGTGCATGTTAAAATTTCCACATTAAAGGCCATATCATGGTAAAAACAACACGGAATCCCTATTGTTTCATACGTCTCAGTTTTTAAAATGCGCTTCAGAGATGCTACATTAAAGTTTTCAGAATTTCTAGAATAAGTGACCCTCTGCCCAGAACCACCAAATTTAAGGGAGCACAGATTACGATCATGGCATGGCGGGTTGGTGACGTGTCAATGACGCCGTGCTCTCCAACGCTCGCCTCGATGGCGTCACCGAAGGGTGTCGCTGCGCCCACCCTGCCGGCGGTCGGGTGGGAGACCTCCTAATGGGAGTTCCATTTCGCTCCAGCAGCGTTGAAGGCGAGAGAGCTCACTCAGGCTTTTGTCCTCCTCGGATCCTGCCCAACCCCGCCTCCCACACCCGCTCCCTGCGCCCCACCCCGCTCCCCCGCACCCATACGGACGAGGAATGGGAACTCTGGAAACTTTCGAGACGGAGGAGGAGAATATGGCGGCCAAGTAGTTCCAGCAATTGGTGGCGAACGAAAAATATTTAGATTTGTATGGGATCGGTAGATTGAACCCTGGGTAAATATTTTAGCGACGACGAGTCGATTATTCGAAACAGACTTCGATACCTTACGATATTTTTTGAGCTTCCCGAGGGACGGATCCAGCTCGAAGGGCCATTCAGAATCGATCGATCCAAAAATCTCGAACTCTGCGGAAGTGCTTCCTTCACTCAGTCAGTCAGCACTCGGAACTTCCCTCTTTTGCAAGGAAATATGAGCGAACATGAGCTTTTTGAACTCGCGGCTATTTTCTCCTATTCTGTTTGGCTCGACCGGAAATGTTAAATGAAGAAAGTGTGGCAAATTTCTCAGACTCTTTCAATCTTCTCTCTTGAGAGGTATAAATGTCAACGTTAATAACTTAACATCACGGAAATAATATTAGTTCAAAATTTCTTGCGCTTGAATTCAATTATCATGGTAATGCCGCTGGTAAAAATAATAATTAAATAAATCCATGACAGAATTGTTTTGCACAAATCGTTATAGTGCTTGATTTGATCAATTAAATTGGACTAACAAAAAGCTTAATGATGCCGGCACATAAAATTCGTGTCATGTGATTTTGTTTTTCGGCATTTAATCTTTGCAATAAAATATAAAGACCTATCGTTTGTGTTTATTTATGATGGAAAATATTTCAGCAAATTAAACTTCATAATTCACATTCCACAAGTCACAATATCCACACATATTACAATTTTCCCCGAGCTGAAAAATAAATGATTAATGCAGAGCAAAACATTTTAATGCTATTATCCAATTTTGTTTATTCATTTAATTTTATTGCTGTAGATTTTTCAATTGCAACATTAATGAATGAATTATTCTGAAATATCCCGGAGAAAAACGGCCAAGGCTGCTTAGCTGGTCTGGAGATCAATTTTAAAGCTATGCTAATTTCAGCGATAAGGCTGACGCTTTTGACGCTGATATTATTTAAACTATACAGCCACGCCATACATCCAGACAGCACACTGATTTGTACGCGTTAGCATATCATGAACATTTTTGTCTCATGATTAGGAATAGCATCAAGTACATCCCATAGGTAAAGCTCTCATTGCATATACAATGCATGTACGTATTGAAAGTCAAGAGTTATAAAATGGTACCAGTAAGTACAATCCCTTACGCATTTTACATCAAATACTCTATATAGATAATGTAACCATTGCGTCAAAAATACTCCTTCCCCAGATTGAAGGTTAATATCTCGGCTTTTCCGCCGCGTCGTTCCATCTTGAAGACAAAATTTGGCCGGCTAACTAGCCGCCTTCTTTAGGTCCACATGATTCGTCGCGTCGGGTCAAGAGGCGCCACATATCGTGCGGTTTACGCGCCTATTTTGGCTCCACTTCTCTGAATGGTTCGCTGAGGGTCCTCTTGCCAAAATGATTTCCAAGCAGTGGATAGTTGGTCACCGTCGTCTCTGTGGTAGCTATTTGGATTTTTTGTTATTTCCACCGCATCTCTAATGAGACGGGAGAAGTATCTCTTTTCTTTGCATAGAATATTCGCCTCCGAGAATAGAATGTTATGCTGAGGCCTTTGAGAACTTTGACCGTTTTCTACACGGGTTTGAACCTCGTTGTCACGTTTTACTTGAGCTCGAGATCTTCTCTCGAAGACCACAGTCACGTATGAGATAACCGCGGAGGCCACTGGTTTCCACTTATGTGGTCGTTTGTCCCTTGATAGGCCACGATGATTCCACTTTCCTAGTGATCTTCAGGATGGAGGACCGGTGTTAACCGTTTTGTTGGAAGGTGGGGAGCAGGTGTTCCATTTTAAATCGGAGTGGGCGTTCATCCGGGATGGCATGCCCAATGATACATGGTGCGGATGACAGAAGCTTTTTAAAATACGGTGGTGGTGGGACGCCGCGTTCAAGTACCTGCTCGTATGGGTCTTCTTGCTATAGACAGTGTGCCGTATTATTTCCTGGTGACTAGTTCATACATCCAGAAAAGGCAGTTTCCTATTTTTCTCCATTTCCATAGTGATGTGAATGGCGTCGTTCTGTTAGTTCAAGTGGAGTCCTGTTTACTTCTTCCTTTCCGTGTAGCCAGATTGCGAACGTGCCATCCACGTAGCGGAGGAATAGCTTTGGCTTCAGGTGGTACGCCTTCAACGTTCAATCCTCCAGGTCCAGGTCCATGAACAGGTTGGCTATCACCGGTGATAATGGTTATCCTATCGCCATGCCTTTCTCTTGCTGGAAGAAGTCTCCATTCCACTTGAAGTACGAGTTCTCCAGGCTGACCTCTACCAAGTCGGGGAAGTCTTTAGGCCGTGCTTTGTCCGTCAGGGCCCGGAAGGCTTGCATTCCTGAAATGGAACCCTCCCGCGGAATGCTTGTGAATTCGACATTGAAGCTAGTCAGTATGTTCCCTTCGGATGTGGTGATGCCATTGAAGATGTCGATGAATCGTTTCGAGTTCGTCATGAAGGTTGGCGAATTGACCGCGAATGGTCGAATACTTCTGCGAGGAATCTGGCCAACTTGTGGGTAGGTGAGTTGGCCAGATGGCACTGACAATGAGCCGTTAGGGCATTCGTTCTTCCTGGACTTTGAGAAATCCATAAAGTTAGATGATATATCTTGAGGACAACATTTTTCCGGCAATATTCCGCCTCATGACCCTACTCGTCACTTGAACCTGGGGAAGTCTGCAGATTAGCCTATGGTGCCTATGGTACGCTGTATTAAGGCTTTGAAATACAGCTGTATTGTATACATAATATATTCCACATATAATATAGAAAACATTGAGTCAAATTCAAAGGAAGATCGTAGAACTCTTTATTTTTCATTTGTCCCAATAGTTCTTCAATAGACCTCTGAATTTCATTTTCTCCCGGCGAATGACTGCTGTGAATTCTTCTCGGGTTTCCGTCCGTGTAAGACGCTCCATCTTCTCCTCCTCCATCCTCTTAGAGAAAATAGAGCATCTTACCCGGACAGAGACCCGAGAGGAATTCACAGCAATAGACCTCTGGATAATTTTTTTATTATTCTTAAACTGTGGACTAAAATATCAAAAATATAATTTAATACCAAATTCTTAATAATGCTGTCATTATTTTGCGTTTTTAAAAATTTTATTTTTATTTTTTTTATATATATACATTTATATATCTATATATATTTATTTATTTTTTATTATTTATTTTTTTAATTTATTTATTTATTACTATAATATATAATATATATTATATAATATATATATACTATATATTATAATATATATTATTTATAAAATATATATGTATATTTAGAAAAAATAGCAAAAAAATCTTCTCTGCTCAGTTTATACGCTCACTTTAAAAATAATTACCATTGGCTGACTGAAGTGTGACGCCAATCGCAGGTACAATCGCCCGGCAAGAATACGAGTCACGGCAAGAAAACTACATTGCCTTGAAATAGGAAATACTTGCCCTCGAGCGTGCTATTGAGTTTTACCAAGTGTTATTGCTCTTTATGAAGGAGCGTAGATCCAAGATTAGTGCTGGAAGATTCAAGGAACTTTCCTAAAGTAATAACTAAGGCAATATTTGCTTTTATTAGTAAAAGTGAGCGATATATTCAATCTGAGAGTTGCGACGTAAAGATGACTGGGTAACTTCATTATCCCCTCGTTTTTGCCAGTATACACTTACATATTCAAGGTCATTTTATTTTTACGATATTCTTTTCACTTAAATTTATTTACCGATAGAACCCTTAAGCATCTAACCTCTATATCGAAACTCTTGCACTCTAAGGTCCCCTAGGAAACCTCTCAAAAAACGAGCTCACCCTCTTAATTCCTCCAAATCCCCGCGCCCCTACTTTCTACTTACTACCCCTAAAATTCATAAAACTGGTGTCCCCGGCCGTCTCATCGTCTCCAGTTACGGCTCACCCACTGAGAGAATCTCTGCCCTCCTTGATTCACACCTCCAACCATTTGTCTGGCGCCTACCGTCATTTATTCAGGACGCTGTATTTCCTGAGCCGTCTTAAATCCCTCCCCTCTCCACTTCCACTTGGCGCTATTCTCCTCACAGTTGACGTGTGCTCCCATTACACAAATATTCCCCAAGATGAGGCTCAAGCTGCTGAAAACAAACTTTTCAATAGGAGACCCATTGGCTCACGCCCCTCCTTTTGAAACTAATGAGGATAGTGCTCACCAAAAACAATTTCGTTTTTTGGTGGGCGTCATTTTCTTCAAGTTAAAGGTACCGGTATGGGCACGAGAATGGCACCCTCTTACGCCCTCTGCTTCCTCGGGCTACGGGAGGAAAATCTATTATCTTCTTCCCCACTTAAGCCACTCATTTGGCTGCGTTATATAGACGATATTTTTATAATTTGGACCCACGGTAGCACAACACTTGATCATTTTATTAAAAATATTAATTCACATCCTTTCCTTTCTTTCACTCACCACTCTTCAGCGTCTTCAATCACTTTCCTCGATGTAGAAATTCACTTAAAAATTATAAAATTAGCACATCCGGCCACAAGAAACCCACCAACCTGCAGCAGTACTTGCATTGGGATAGCTGTCATCACGATCACTGCAAACGCTCCCTCCCATTTTCCTTGGCACGCCGAGGTCGCCGTATTTCCTCCGACGGTTTTCATTTATTTCATTATTTGAAAGACCTAGAAAGAGCCTTCGCGAGCCGGGGATATCCCTTCCCCCTGGTGAGGGAACAGCTCATCAGGGCGGTTGAGCCCTCAAGGAGACCGCTCCCCACGTCTTGTTTCTTAATTCTACAATTACCGCGGTTTTGCCACAATTGAATCGCGAACCACATTACATAAATGTGTGCTACATAGGAACCATCTCCACGTTTTTCATGTCATATAAAAGAAAGTTTAATGTATCCAGGTTGAGATTGTCTTATGTATTACATTTTTCTAGTTCGCTTTGCTTCATGGTTTCCAAATTTTTCTCTTGATAGGTACTACATCCTATGGTGATCTCAGTTCGATTTTTTTAATCAGAGTGCACCACCATAATTTACGTTCAAATTAATGCTGACAGTCATGGTTCCCTTTTGATACATGTGTTGATACATAAAATGAGCATCAGCAAAATGTACTATAATTGAAGGAATACTAACACTAGGAATTATATCCTCATTGCCATTTCCTTAAGTAAATCTCTAATTTCTTCCATGTTCGTTAAAAACAAATTATAGTTATTTTCTCACTAGATCATGAAAGCTCGATGATACACTTTACCGAAGATGGTTTTGTCATTCATTTCCATGAATTTGTTTGAGAACGCTTTGAGATTGCAAGAGTAATATTGGAACTGAAAACTTTTTTGCAAAATGGTAGTCTTTCTAAGCACATAGGATACGTAGATGTATGTAAGGTGCTTACATACATACGTAGATGTATGTAAGGTGCTTACATACATCTACGTAGCACTCGGTAAGGTTAATGTAACTACATTGATGCATTAGCATAAATCGCTCATGTTGTCAGGAAGCGAAACCGAACAAGTACCTATTCACTACACCATTACAGCGATTTTTAGCGCGCACAAGCCTTACTATAATTTGATCCAAGAAAAATCACCATTTCTAATTCCTGAGGTTTAATGTTTTCACATGTACAACTGGGATCGTTATACTGATTTAAGATAAAGGCAACGGTGTCACGGACATGTCCCGGTGAGTCGTATGTACAAACGGAAAAAAAGTTGTTCAGCAAAGTTCACAAAAGCTTCATACCAAATGAAATTTTCAAATCGAAACCTTCAGAAACCGCCGACAAATGCTGAGACAGTGTCTACTGGAAAATAATAAAATAAATCTTTTCTATTCTCGCGCGAGAAAAAGCATTTCGACAAAAAATGTGGTTGCGAACGTTTAGCAATCACTATAACAGGCCACGGTTCAACGGTTTCTTCATTACAATCGGCACATGCTTTCTCGGTATCGGCATATTTGGCGTCAAACTCTGGTGAACAAAATTTTTACGACGACAGAATAGCCGCCAAAACATGACCCTTCCTTTCTTCTGGGCTCCGATTTCGAGGGAAGGCCATATCTTGCCCAACACAAACTTCTCATCTTTCCCTCTCCTCTTGCTCGCTGACAGTTTTCAGGAGGGGTGAGGAGGGTATTGGGGAAGTAGAGGGGAGGGATCCTAGCAAGCTCTGGCTGGCGGCCTTGAGTGGGGGAGAGGGGAGAGATTGTAGCAACAGGGCTGGCCGAAGGATGACCTGAGCAGCGGCGAAGCCCGAATTAAAAGGGCGTTTTTCGGCCGTGGTATACACCCCCCTTAAACCGTGGTCCCCTTTCGGTAATGGTCCCCTTGAGCAGGCTAATGCTGACGCGGGGTTTATCTCCACCATTCCTCCCTTACCTATACCCTATGGCGCAAATGACCTTAGCTGTCGCTCGCCTCCCCAAAAATCCAATCCAATCGGACCACAGTTGATCGGTTGAGGTCGTTGGAACATTTTGACTGCTACCCCCCTCTCCCACTCCAAATCCAGCATTCCCCTCACCTGCCCACACTATTTCCACTCGGCATGTTCCAATATTCACCCATCCTGTTAAACAACGCCGACGTGCGAAGAAGTAGACGACGCTGTACTCCTACCTACCAATCGTATCCTCCGTTAGAAATTGGACTCTGACCAATGGAGGAGACCGTTTGAAAATAAGGCTCTCTTCTTCACCTTCCTATTAGCGATGAGACAAGTGGTCGGTCATTTGAATCTACGGGACCAACGAATACGGACGTTTCGATCGGAAGAGCTACTAATTCGTCCAGGGCGAGCAAGTTTCTCTATCAATCGAGGAAAAGAAGTCAAGAGTCTCCAGTCACAAAGAGGTATTGCGAGTGCTGTCCATTATTTACTTCCAATCGTACCAAATTACAGGCTATTCACATCTTCGATGACTTTCCTCGTTAGGTGAAACTCCAAAAATTTCCGAGGGCGAAGAAATAGAATTCTCAATGCGAGCTCCAATACTTCAACGGACAATAATTCTCACTCTGAGTTTGGATTCGCTTTGTTTTCCGTTGACTGCGCGAATATTTTTATATTTCTTGAGCTGAACTAGCATGTGTGGATAGCTAAATAGATCTCTCGTCAAGTTGTTCGCCGAAGAACGATCTGATACTATCCCGGCGTATGATGTTATTGAAGACTGGGGTCATTCAACTGATCGTGTGTTTCGAGTACGCGGTGTCATGTTTGGTATTCTTTTCTAGCCCGATTTGACTGCCTCCGTTGTTCGCGATTAGTTGCCGAGGGAAAATATTGTCTTGAGTAGTCCCACGTAGAGATAGGAATTTCAGTAAGCTGGTCATGCAATCACGAAAATTATCATTATGTGTCCAAATCCTCCGGCCGTTGTGCATAGTAACTTGTTTCCCGATACTCAATGACATATTTTCACTTTTCATGTTGAAGAGTCAGTCAGTTGAATTATAGGTTTTATCATTTTTGTGACCATATTTAACAACTTGTCATTAGTTTAACTCCTCTAAAATTATTTTCACGTGATACCGCGATAACCTAATGAGATCTTAAATTCTGCTGGGGTTTTTGGTTTTGATGTGGCTGTTTCGGGCTGCCCAGCGCGTCGAATATCAGGCGAAGCGATCCCCATTGCCCTGCTTCACCCGGAAACATCAGAGAGAAATCTAGAAGCAGGCAGGGTATAAATACTGGCGCTAAGGATTGTGGTGGCAGTCTCTAGCCGTGTTTTGGCTCTTGGGACGAACCCGCCGACAAAGAGCATTTCTGTAACCTATGTTACTGTTTTTCAATCTCGTTAAGATACAATCGCGAAATTTCTTACCATTTCGTGGGGTTATTTTATTATTACGTAAATTTATTGAGTTGAGTTAATACAACTACTTTTTGTGAGAAGAAATGAATATTCTGAATCTTAATTTATTCCTACAATTCTTAAAATTGTGAAAACTAGTTTGGTTTATTCATCGCGCATCAATATCTCACAAATATAATTTTGAAATATCCTACCCATATAGTTTTTTCTGGATTTTGGTTTGTAGTGTTCTGCAGGCAGCTAGTGAAATCCTAACCAGCTAAGGATCACAGATGCTGAGCGTCGATGTAATCATCCACAACGTTAAAGAGGGTGCACTGAAGTTTGAAAACTACTAGACTGCTGCTGATACTACTTTCAACGGATATCAACGGGCACGGTGGTAATCTGAAGGCATGGAGCATTCTCATCTCGAGCACCGCGGAAGCCTTTGTACGAGCGTCGCTCTCAACTCCTTGAAGATACTTCAAGACGACCGGCGCTGCGGTGAGGGAATAATTCACCATTTAGTCGGGGTGATCAGCGCCTGCGATGTCAGTCATCGTGAAGTGCATAATGTCTTCGCAGATTTTTAGACCGTCAAATTCTGTAAGTAGCAAATAACACGCCGTGCGTTCTGAGCAAATTATTTTCTAGAAGTTAAATTGTTATTTCATATTGTTGCTAGGGTAAATTAGGATCTTAAGGAGGCTTAAGTACCAGCTCCCTTCACAATGCCTGAGTTACATCCCTGACGGTGGATTTTTTGTGAAATATCGATCCCTCCATGTGCCGTGTGGTATTCTAGTGTAGTTCAGTCCTAGCGAAACAGGGTGGAAAGTACGCAGAAGATTTTCGGGGGAATTCATTTCTTTAAAACTTTACTATTCACGGGTCTTTACATTTTACTAAAGGGATCTCAAGGGAGCAGACCTTAGTTGCTTTATTCAAAATGCTTAATCCAGTATTCGCATGAACTTTTTATCTCGTTGGCTCTTAATTCAATGGTTCAGATGGGCTTTTCCAAGGAGTTACTAACATTGTCAGCGTATTGATCCTGATTTGTTTGTTGACGATGAACATAAAGATAATTACCGCGAAATATTGACTCCCGTCAAAGAGATGTAGTTATGTTGGCAGTTTATTTATATGTGCAGTCGCCTCCTCTGTTTAACTAACCCCTTCCACACGACCCTTTCTTTATCAACGTCGCGTACCGCGCAGGCTATTGCCGCAGTTCGCTACCGCAATTCTACTATCTAATGGGACGTTGAGCTTAGAGCACCTTGGCGTCTCCTGAGTATTAGGCAAATGAAGAGTATCTCTCTACTCCCTCTTCATTCCCTAAATAGTCTATCTTATACATCTCACCCTCCTATCCTTCATGGCTCAAATGAGCTGTTACTAGTCGCCTTCCAGAATAATCAAATTCGGTGTCTTTCGAGCTTTTTGAAATTTATCGCTTTTTCTTTCATGTTTATTTTAGTTCCTATCCTGGCTTAGTTTTTTCAAAACTACAACTGTGATTGATTCATTGCTTGTCGATTCATACTTTACCCATATTTCCTTTTTAGCGACAACTCTGCCTGGCTGTGCCCCAGGTTGACTTCAATGAAGGGAGACTTCCTCTTCTTCGGAGCTGACGGAGAAGTAACACCACTCGGAATCTTTGCCCTAGAAATGTGGCCAGCAGCCAAAGTGAGTTATTTACCTATAATTATGAAAACGAGGTGGAGATATTTTTGTCATCGCTCGTCTGCATTTACCCCATCCCTGCGCCCAAATGGAGAATCCAATGGGCGTAATTTTATTAGTCGGTCTATCAAACTAGGCAGTCTTTTTGTCTACTAATTTTTACCCTCCCCAAGCCATTGCGATTAACTTTATGCGTTAAGGTTTCGAAAATTTCGGATAGTTACAAGGTTTGCATGGCTGAAGCTCAAATATACTCAATTTCTTCAAATAGTTAAGTTGGACATGTTAAACGTAAGATTTATTCAGTACATTGCAGTTCAAATTTCTATAAGTACTTTATTTTTTCATTTTTTGATAGTATCGCAGTTGTTGAAATTGTGTTATAACTTCGGAAGTTTTATAGTCGAATTTGTTAAATTAGTTAGTGTGTCGAATTACTTAAATTAGTTATTGAAGACTATTGCAAATGTACATTGCTTGATGTCTAATAAAATGTATCATCATTATTATTTACATCTCTAGCATTATATTCTTTCGGAGATGCGACAAGAAATTAATGATCTTGATCTAGCATCATGGACTAAACAAATTTCTTTAATAATATACATGTTAATTTATATCGTTGCCAATTTTATGTCATCTGGCTATTTATCTTTGTGTAATATGTGATGTTGTTTTTAGGGTATGTGAAGAGTATTATTCAGCTCGGCAATGTCATAATTTCATTTCTGTCGAAAATTTAGCAATTTCAATGGTGATCTTGGTCATTTTTATTTGGCCATCATACATCATGTTATATACTTAGCACTAGTAGCTCTATTGGGCGTCTTGTATATTTTATTTCGCCACGGCATTCTTATGCCCAATACGTACGTCATTTATGGCGTTCCATAGCAGCTTTTACCATTGGGAGTACTTCACTCAGGTAATTGTCAATTTAAAATTAAATAATGCATTACTATTTTTACCCTTCTGAACTAGCTTTATGCTTTGAAAGGCTCGTTTTCACAAAATTCTAAGAAATTTCTAAATACTTCATCCCGAACACACAGCAATTTATCACACGCTAATGTTATATCTAACTATAGTATCTTGGACCTTGCCATCTTCTAGTTTTCAGCCACTATGTAAGACCATGAGTTTTCTTGTCTGTATTAAATTTACTTAAAATGTTTTCTATATTTTGCAATCGTCATGAAGGGAGTGTGGCTGGAGGATTCTAAATGCCTATAAATATTAGGAGTAATTTTTTATTCATGCTTGAGTAGTTTTGTATGGATAATTCCTTTGGTTCTGTTGTAGTCCCTGAAAGTGATCTCATAATGAAAAGTTAAACCTTTAAAGTGATTTAGTGTTCGAGCATAAGTGATCCGGTTAGTTATGGTTAGCGAGGTTGATTGAGCGAGTGCAACGATCAGCAGCACTCTAGGAACAATAGAAAAGCTGGTCAGTCAACTTTCAGACCAGTCAAAAATCTTTAATGAAACAATGCACTGATAAAGCAACTTCGCACTGTGACTTGGCATTTTTTCTAAGTTTACATTATACAGGGAGTACGTCGGCATCTCTTTTTAATTTTAAATTGCTTTTGAAGACAAGAGGCACACTCAAAAAATAAGTTAGGTAATACTTCAATGATTTAGTGAAAAAATTAGTCTGGGATATTATAGTTATGTAACTTGAGGCTTAATTTTACATTCTCTTTAAGATACTAAATGGCCAAGTATTCCTATTATGTATTCATTTAGGGAATTTCAGAAAATGTTTACTTGGGTGCGTAGGGAGGTGAAGCCCTAATTAGGATATCGCAAATGCAGGCTGGACTTCAATATGTCTTTTTGCGAACAGTGGATCAACTTGGAAGTTGGCTAAATTGTAATTTTCCATCATATAGCACTTTAATTTTTTTCAAATTCTGTGCTGAAGTACATACTAACGACCCTGTAAACACTAACAGCTGCTGACAAGCATTAGCAGTGCTTCTTTGTAGCTCTGCAGACGCTGCGCACGCGCCGCTGATGTGCGCCAGCAACGTTCAAATTTCCGATTTTCGCATGTCAGGCGCGTTGCCCAGACGCTATGGCAGCGTTGCAGAACAGCTGCAACAGCGCTACAGAATACCTGCAGCAGCGCTGTAATAATACCTTGGCGACGCTGCAGCAGCGCCTCACCTGCGCCCTTGCGGCGTGTATATTACGCGTTAATTGCGTTGCGGTGACTGCAATAGATGTAAATGAAAATCGGACCTGTACTTAGGACTTTTATGCAAGGTCCATCCATCAGTTTCGTTTACTTCTCGGTGTCCGTGATTATGCCGTTTCATCAAGACCTTTTCATTTGTTCGGGTTTACTTTCAGATCTTATGCCCAGCAGCAGTTTAATCATTTACCTGCATGTCTCTAAATAAATATTGGGCATCAAATCTGTAAGTGCATAACCAAATAAATGAAAAGACCTTGATCATACGGCATAATTACGGCCACCGGGAAGTGAACGAAACCGATGGATGGGCCTTGCAAATAAGTCGTAGGCACAGGTCCAATTTTCATTTACATCTGCTCCTATTGCAAAGTATCCCAACTGTATCTCTATTCGTTTACACCAGTCGGACCTCCACATTACCAAATAAGTATCAGCTCCTAAAACACCAAAATAATTCTGCTTGCAACATTTATTAAAACGAATCCATCTTTTAAATGTAGGTACATACTCCCACCATTGTCACTTGATTCAATTGTCCTTGATACAACTTAAAGTAAAAGGAGAAAGGAACAAAATACCAAAAAGTGCATGAATTATTGCAAGTCTTAAGAAGGAAGGACATTATAATGTTACATAGTACTTAATATCAGTGGCGGCTCTTGCAAGTAGGCCCAGGGCTTTCCAGAAATATTAAATGTAATACAAGACCTTGTTTAAAACAGTGCATATCAAACTTAGGGTACAGTCACAAGTAACTCTATCCAATAAACCCTGGAACCACCCCTGCTTACTATAAAGTAGAAGTAAAGGAGATAGCTACATGGCATTCAAACAGTTTTCATCACAAGGACATTGCATAAGACTAACTTAGATCATTAAAGAATCCATGTATCAGGTAATAGGACAATGCTACTGTGGCGGCCGGTAAGGTTCAACTGTTTGCGGTTCACCGTTCTGCCGCGAGAGGCCGCCTAGACGGCGCCACAGAGGTAACGGATTTAGGCAGTCTTCGTCTTGACTCCAAAGTGAACGGACAACAAGGAAAATGACTCGAGGTTTCGCCGCCATGACAGTTCTGGTTTTACCATTGTTTATTGGAATTTGCCTACGTCAGCAATAAACGTTTTATATTGGATTTTAATTCTTTCCTTGCTAAGCAACCCTAAAGCTACCAAACTAGTTTCCTTATAACATACAGCAAGGTAATGAATATTCAAAATGCCATCTCAAATGGAAGTAATTTTAATTCCATTTACATAACATGGCACGGAACATACATAAATTAATTTATCATCACACTATCAGTGCGTCCAAGGGATCTTCTCATTCTTGTACCAGTCAGCCAGAGCCACACTCCTATTTTTTTATTTATCTTATCGACACCTACATGAGCCAGTGTGGGCTTCTTACCAGCATCTAAAGAAAAACCAAATAACACACATAAAACATCAAACAATACAAATGATCAAGGAATGGGAAATAAGTAAAATTTGATAAATTTACTTAGAATGGCCTTATGCAATTTTGTGTCACAAAACCTCTTGTTTGACACCCCATCAACTCCAGCCTTTCCGGTGAGGCTATATTCCTTTGCGATGGAATCTTTCAGGAGAAAGTACAACAACTTCTACACAAAAGCACCAAAGGGGTGAATACTCGAGTATTCATCCCTGTGTGTTCCGTTGTGATGCAACTTGTTGGGAGAGGTGCATTCATAGGCTGGTTTCAGATTGTACGGATTTTCACCCTTGGTTTTTTATAAAACAATTTGTCTTATCAACCACACTCAATTATCTACAGTTTGCTAAACACATTACACATTACATTTTTCCAAAAACTTCATAAGGTTTTCAATGACTGCATACTCAGAAAATAGCAATTTTTTGGATTAAAAACTTACTTTTAATCAACCTCAATGTAAGAACAAATACTCGGAGAAAGTAGAGCATTTATTTTTGCTGAAAACTGGATTATAGTGAACCCTCAAATAGTGTGGATTCATACGCATTTTCCATTAGATGGGGTCAGTTGTGCATATGATTTTTTAAGATGCGATAAGTCTTCTCGCTAAGACACTGATTTAATGTTGCATTCAGAATAATATTGTAGCTCACATGCCATCAACAGCAGCAACATAGCCATATTTAAGTAGCTAACTTGTCGAATTAAAATCGGTGATTAAATATAATAGTCTATTAAAGGTACAGCAAATAAATATTTTAATCCAATCAACATGTTACCTTTGGCTCTATTGGTGATGGCTTCTGAATGACATGCATTTGACATTACTTAGTGCTTATTCTGTGAGCCTTTTGAAGGCAAGACAGGTTTGGGGCAGCATTGCTTTTAAATTTCTCTCGTTCTTAACAAGAATTCCATTTTTTCAGGGCTTTGTCACAGCATTCTTCCAGTTCTTGTTTAGAATAAACTGTTCTTTTCTTTATATTCTAAACATTAGCAGTATTCTATTTAAGAATTTAAGTTCCGAATCTGTCTGGTTATGAGGGATGAGTATTTTCACCTTCCTTGCCACTGCCATATGAAAGTCAAATTAGTGTGAATTGTTCAAGAGATAATAGTAAGGAATGTAGGGATTAGTAAAGAAAACTCACACAACAGTTCATATCATTTGCAGTACAATAAAATGGTTAGTGACTTAGGTTAACTATTCGTGCATCAATAGATAATTTCTTAGTTTTAAATCTTAGAAGTCTTTTCATTGCTATTAAAATCCACAATAACAAATTTTTGGGGCGATCTGTATGGGGCTAGAAGAAATAATTTTGTTTTTGAGTCCAGTTTGCTCTAATTTTTGGTCAGTTTTAAAAACGTGGAAAAATTTTTTTATTTAAATAATTATTTTCAATCACTTTGATACAACTGTAATTCTTCCATGGCTTCCTTGACTTCCTTTGGGTTTTGTTGAGCTTACCCTTTTCAAAAGGGTGACAAAGAGGATTTGTTCTCCAACATTCCAAGCGACCATACCATATCAAGAAAATTATCCTATTTCCTTGATGTCTTTTATGCAGTATTGTTTTCATATTTTGAATCATGAGAAAGTATCACACTTAGGTATGTGAAAAAGCAATTTTTTTTGGCTTTTGTTTTTAAGACTAGGACTGGTTTTTCATCTCCCACTATCACATTTTGTCATCATAGTGCTTATTATTAGTCCACTTAATACTAGTTTTTCGTAATCCAGAAAAATGTTTTGTTGTAGTAAACTAAATTACGTAGAAGACACAGGAAAAGAAATTGTTTCTTATCAATCGTGTTCGTTAAATAGAAGTGACCCATTTTAGTGTGTAGGGAACTAAGCAAGATGGTCATTGTTCCATTCTGCTTCTTTGGAAAATATTTTTGGATTGTCTCACCCAGAGTGAATAAGACCCCCAATGACCCCTAACTAAATGCAGACTTCCTGGCAAAACATGTATGGATGTAGGGGTAGTATCCTATAAGGAGACATTAGTTTGCCCCAACTAAGCGACTGGCCTGATTAAGCGAAGTATCCCGTTAAATAATGCATAATCAAATGTAGGAATGAAAACGTACCAAAATTCTGGAGTAACGTGGGCAGTCAGTTCGATTTCCACTCCTCTGCACTCACAACATCAGCACTATTTCTTTCTCCATGAGCTCTCTTGAATTTTGTTTGTAGTCTTCCATCGAGACAGCTATTTGTTGGCTTAAAATCATCATGACCAAATTTCAAAGCTAGTTCCACAGACTTCTTTTTTGAATTGGGACCTCTGATGCAAACCCCTCATTTACTGACAATGGAAAACCACCGACTTAAGAGTCCTCGACATCTGGATCTTTACCTTGATGCTTGGGTTTCAGGGGAGGATCTTGCTTTCCATTGAGATTCCATTCTTCTGTTTATCCTGATGTTGCATTAACTGAGCCACCGTCGATTTTGGCACCCTGGAAACTGAATCTGGATTCCCTTGGTCATGGACAATACATCATCAGGTCATGCCAAGATAACATTGTGCATAGCTGGATCAAGAATTCTTAGAAAATTCCTATCACTTGTCCATAATCACCATACTTTATCTTCTACCTAGTCTTCCCATTCTTAAAGGATAAGAATTATCTTAATACCTACCCTAAAAAAAATACTTGAAAAGACCAAGTATCTGATATTGCTCACCTAAAAGATTTTCATCCAGGGAACGATCTTTCAAAGTGTGTCTCAATCCATAGGCAGTGGCAGTGTCCTTTGGTGGGAGTGTCTGAATTGTGAGAGGGTCTGTCTAAAAAGACTTCTGTACAACAGTCCAGGATTCGAATATTGTCCACAAGTTGGTGTCCCTGTATTAGATTTGTGTAGTTTCATTGTAATTTGCATATCTCGAGATTTCATTGCAGAAAGATCTGGAGGGAGAAAAATTCCCAGAGGAACCTAAACCCACAATGTGTAACATAATGTCTGTACCCATGATGTTGTTCATATCTATGCATTACCTTTATATTAGGTTTGAAAATTTCTAGTTCCCTAGAACTTGAAATGACATGTTAAACTGGCAGCTTACATTTTTTAACAGTTAAAAATTGCTTAATGAACGATAAATGGAGAGGTTAAAAACTCAATTTAATTTCATATTTTGTTAATTTGTTCTACAATATAAATTTCTAGGTGTGGTATTTCTTTTTCAGGGAGACTTCAAAATATGCTGTCTTTTGAGTGAAATAAATAAAATTTTTTTTTACCAGTGTAAATTTTGAAGAATTCAATAAAATTAATAGGAGCTAAGCATATTCATTATAATTTTTCATATTTTTTACACCAACCTAATTCCAATGAGGCATTACTTGCTTTTTCCTTTGGTGAAGGTAACATACGGCAATACTTGGAATAAAATTGCTCTTAAAGGTTCTCTATGGGGTTTGAGCAGTGTGGAACCCTATGCTATGCAGCTATGAAGCCTCTTCTTGGTGTTCTGACTGTAATGATATGGTTGGCTTGTATCTTTTCTATACCCTATTTGGAGTTAAGGAATAATTTTAAACAAATTCATTTCGGGGTTAACTTACCATAATACATTACCTTTTGGGATATTTATTCTCATTTTAGTATCTTTGGGAATTAGCTAAAAATTTCAATAATTTGCTTGAATGAACTCTCTTCAAAATTCTTCAACTTATATAGAGACTGAACGTTGTCTTCTTGTGTAATCGTTTTTATGCAAATAGCTCATAAAAAGCCCACATGCTAGACCTTACATTTACATAAAGTTGTATTTAAATGGGCTAATGGGCAAGAAGACTTCTTGAGGATAAGAATTTTCAATACATTTGACGAAAACTTTCATCAGTACTTTCATTCAGTTACTGGAATTGGCAGCTCAATGGTTTGCTCTTGCATGGATTCTGCTGGGCAAGGCATGCATTCACCACATTATTAAAATTGCTCTGAATTAAGGAATATCCTCCCAATTATACAATGAGATTTAGTGCTGAGTTCCAACATATGCACATGTGCATTTTTTTGTCCATTAAATATTTTATAGATGTTAATTGAAGTGAAATAAATTTTGTTAAGATTTATTCCATCAATTTGAACTGTTCTTGTTGACTTTCTTGGCCTACCTAACACCTTGGTCCAACGTCCTTTGGATACTAATGTCATTGCCATTGCCATTACTGAGATATTCAGCCTCCTAACTAAGCCTTGCTTCAAAATAGATATTACATGCATCACAGTTGAAGTTGGTATAGAAGTCTCCCATGGATAACCAGAAATGTCTTGTCAGTCCAAATTAGCTCTTAAATACCCATAGCATTTTTTTGTCAACCCACAATTAATAAATCTAAAAGTTAGGATTTGAATTGGATGTTATCAATATTTTTTAAGATTAATTAAACTTTGACTCCACATTTTTTTGAGTTGATTGTAAAACGTAGGTGCTAAATCAATCCATAAATGTCAGATGACTTGCAATGCTAGAGTTAAAATTAAGATCTACCAGATGACTAGGTCTGAGGCCTAATGCCATAGCATCTTCTCACACATGTAAATGATAACGTACTGCAGGCCTTTGGTTGCTTTGTCTCCAAATGAACATTTTTCATGCTATAATTAAGTAAACACTAACTTCAGACACGGGTGTCGCCGCCATAGGGGACATGGGGGACGCGTCCCTCCCAATATGTGAAGTCAGTTTTGCCCCCCCCCCCCTAAATTGTATAAAATAATTTAATATAAATCGTAATATTTTTGTCTAATTGCATACATAACACAGTAGGCACGCAAGCCCGCTCGATTGGCCGCTGTCAGCAAGCATGGTGCTGGCCTTTCTCCTCGCCGCTCCACACTACCCCTACCTCCCCTCTCACCGCCACCCTACCGCCCCTACTGCTCATGCGTTGGTTGTTTTTGTCTCAGAGACACGAGTCATCGGTCACTGCACCTGTAGTTCCAGCGGCCACGTGGCTCGGTCTTATTGTGTGTGTTTAGTCAACAATGGTTCATACTATTTAGATGTATGTTAAACTGTTTTTCATTATGTGTTGTATCCAACGGTTATAGTTGTTTTAGTTGATACTTTTTGGAAGTACGTTGAAATGTTTCTTGACAAAATGAAGGGAGCAGAGGGACAACGAAATTTGTTGTCATTTTTTAAAAAACAAAAAAGGACAATGGTAAGTAAAGCTTACATATTTTTGTGAATGATAAAGCGAATTTGTAGATAGTAATTGATTTCATGAGGGGAGAGTAAAAGAAACAAATTGTCCCCTCGATGATGATGGGTTTACTGACCTGAAATGGCCATAGTGTCTTAAAGTTTATTTTAAAAGAGATCTTGGTGTTGTTATTTGTTATTCCAACAATTATTAAACAATTGAACGCGTTGGTATGTATAAGTCGCACATTATAAATCCAACTCTGACATTGCAGCTATTAACCGCCTTGCATACTATGCTAAGACAATCTATAAACTCGTGACTCATGTTATCTTATTACCAAACAGCTACATTTAATTTGAGTTATAACATAGGCTAAATGTTTTCGGATGAGCATTTTTTCAATCCCCTCTTCCCCTCTCGCCTTCACTCCCAGCTCTTAGACCAGAGCCAGATTTATAATGCGCGACTTATTTAATAATCCCGAGTTCTGAAGCTGTATCATCATCGGTTTGCTCTCCTTCAACTGAAGCACAGCAAGATGGAAGAAACAACCAAGACGTAGTGGCATCAGGGGACTGCTCTGTTCATCACACTTCTCCTCATCAACCTCAGATTCTACTAGGGGATTTTCGGGTGCAAAAACTTTCAGGCAGAGTGCTGAAATTCCAGACCAGTTGGAAGGAGAAATTTCCTTGGCTACATGTGGCTGGAGCTGAAGGGGTAAGCTGTTTTTACTGTGCAAGATATCCTCAATTGTGCCCATGCAAAATGCTAGACACCAAAGCAGATAAGGCTTTTAGTGAAAAAGGGTTCAACAACTGGAAAAAAGCTATTGAAAAGTTTGGAAACCACCAAACGAGTGATGCGCATTCCCAAGCTATTTTAACACATTCAATGCGGGACACATATTGATGGAGATCAACAGAATCGGATGAAATTTATCTAAAATTTTTCCAATCAAAGACGTTCCAAAGGCTCAACACGAGCAATCTACAAACGATGCACACAATACGGTTGCTAGAACCCAACTGTCGGTCAACCGCACGGTCGGAAGCGAGCTGGAAGGGTATTAGTCTCGTACGAGGGCAAGGAAAAGAATACACGGCTGAGAAATCGACTACATCAATTGACGTGCTCCGTAGATGGGGATAGACAGGACCACGTCTATTGACGTGCTCAGCGCTGAATGTGTTAAGCTACTCTCAGTTACAAGCACCTATTGAGTCACAACTGTCACATGTTAAACTCGAACAACAAGAACTTGCTTTAGAATCTCTTATGACTATAATAAGTAGTGTAAAGTATCTCGTTAGACAAGGTCTGGCAGTAAGAGGTCACAAAAATGATGAAGGTAACCTAATGGAACTATTGAAAGTTCGGTGTGAGGACAAGCCGTCTTTGAAACGGTGGCTAGAAAAAGATGTTACCTATACTCACCCTACCATACAAAACGAAATCATACAGATATTGGGAAACGAAATTGTGTCCAGTATAGTTCAGAGCATTAAGTTAAGCAACCCTTTGATGTACTCTGTCATTTGTGATGGGACGCAAGATATTGCTGGCAATGAACAGGTCAGTGTTTGTGTCAGGTGGGTTGATGCTGATCTCCAGCCTTACGAAAGTTTTTTGGGCTTTTATGAATCGGCAAATACTTGTGGAACAGATATAGCAGCTCTTATTTTTGACGTGTTGCTTAGATTGCAGCTCCCTTTGTCCAATCTTCGTGGGCAAACTTACGATGGAGCTGGTAACATGAGTGGTATCCATAAGGGAACTCAGTCAGTAGTAATAGACAAACAACCACTCGCTGACTACATTCATTGTGGTGCTCACTGTGTCAATCTAGTAATGAAAGCAAGCTGTGAGACTTCAAGAACTGTCAAAAACGCCATGGATTGGGCTCATCAGCTAGGAGTATTGTTTTCGAACACAAAAGCTAAAGATGAATACTAACATATAGTTGAAGATGCAGCTCAAGGTCCAGCCAGTAACATTGCAAAAATAAAACCTCTTTGTCCCACAAGATGGATATACCGGAAAGGACAAATCAATGAAATTTTGCACAAGTATCCATTGATTTTGAAAACTTTGAATGAACTCACAGAACGCAAGTACGAAGGAGCCAGTGGTTTGTTGAGTGTGTTTGAAGATGGGACCACATACTTAGGCCTGATTATGGGTAGGAAAGTTGTTGAACTTTTGGAACTACTGAACAAAAGTTTTCAAGGCGAGAAGAAAACAGTGGCTGGGTTACGTGAATCTGTTAAACACATTGTTGATGGCCTACAAAATCTCAGAACCAACCAGCAGTTTTCTTCTGTGTTCGAAGAGTGAAACAAGTACATGGCTGAGTTGGGCCTAGAAGAGCTAAGACTCCCAAGACAAAAAAAAGTGCCTAAAAAGATATCTGAGGGAAATGCTGATGGCTACGAGTTTACTTCAACAGAAGAACACTTTAGACGGGAGTATTTTGAAGTCATTGACATGGCTGTGCATGGTCTCAAAACTCGTATACTTGAACAGGCTGGTATGAAAAAACAAACACAGCTCGAGAAAGTCCTACTAAAAAGAGAAGGTTATGATGTCAATGTGCTAGCGCCATATCCGGAAATCCGGAAGTCCTGGTGAGACTAATGCTTGTATGTCCAGCTTCAAGTTGTGAAGCAGAGCAAAGTTTTAGTGCTCTGCGTAAACTGAAGACCTACCTAAGATCAACCATGACTCAAAAAAGGTTGAATCATTTTGCTGTTTTTTACGTTCACAAAGAAATATTGGACAAGGTAGAAGCAAAAAATGTTGCAAAACTGTTTATTTCAAAATGTGAAACTAGGAGAGGTGATTTTGGTTACGTAAAGGATAATAAATAAACCACTTTGGGGTTGTTTCAGTTCCAGTATACATCCGTTTAGCAAGAGGTCAATTTGAATTTTTATAATGTTCTGTAAAGAGAAACAAGTCTAAGATTTTAAAGTTAATGTTTACGTTGTAATGTGATAGACCGTATGTAATAACAGTAGTGTGTGTAAAAGAAAGCATATTAAACCTGACCTGATAATGAGTTTTTATTATGTTTATAGTTTGTTTTTTGAACGATTGGACTTGGAATCAAGCGTGTGGTATAGGGCGTTCCATTGTTGTCAAGTCCAATGGTTCAAAAAACGAACTATAGACATGTTTTCAGGTTAAATACAAATTGTTTCAATGAAAAACCTGCTTGTACAAATGAAAGATTTTGGGTTTAAATTAGTGTTCAAACGTCATTTCAAGGTCACAATTTTTCTAAAATTTTGGAATTTGAACCCCCCGTCCTGTCCCGGGGGGGTGCCCCCGGACCCCCCTTATGTCCCCCCCAAAGTGTTGATGCTGACGACGCCAATGCTCTAGAGTAAGCAAAATTATCTACATCTGAAGGTTATTGCACTAGTTTTCTTTTCTGAACTCCTGAGATCGTCAATATCTTTGGATCTAATGTAAGAAGTAGTCTTGCAAACAGATCTTCCTTTGTGCTGATCCTGGATAATTTTTTTGTGTGGTGTTCCTTAAATCTTCTTATATCCTTATTCCTAGCCTCCATCGCCTCTTCGGATAAATGACCAAAAGGGAGAACAGCTCCCTTGGCGATTGCTGATCCATGAATTAACTTTACTCTCACTTAACTTCAATGATACACTGCAGACTCACCTCACACTTCTCCTCTGTGATAGTGATGTCCTTGGAGTAGGCTGAATATTTGACCTCTAATACAGACTTGTAGCTAGGGTTTGATGGAATGGCCATGTATTTTAGATGTCATTCGAATAAGAAAGAAGTGGTTTTTGGTAAAACGGCCAGAAACAATAATGGAAAGAACTTCCAAAGAGCTTTAAAATATTTTTGGCATTGACGTCCTCATTAAAATTTAATTTGTTGCTTAGCTAGTCCAGTATGCATTGTTTCTTAGATGATGTAGATTTTTTTCCACTTTCAATAAATTTCTCATGCATCTCAAGATGCGTGACATTTCTAAGATCTATTAAACCCTATGTAATCTTTTTTAAGTTAAATTTAACACAATGTTACAAGCTTGCACTGATTGCACCACTGTTAGCCAAAAATCCACGGAAGTGTATTGAAACTGGAAATTCACAATACTAAAAAACTACGGGTTCTCCTCTTCAAAAGTTGCCTTCTCTTTTTTTCGAACCTAAAGAAGATACATCAGCTTCCATACTTAAAAATAGACTCACGTCTTTCTCTGGCAAGCCACTACGCAAAACTGAATTCTAGCGAGTAATTTTCGGACAAGCGATGCTAAAAAGTGACTTGCGCAGAGTTTGCCGCAGGGTGAGGACCGTGATCGTCTTTTTCCTAGAAACTTCACACACGTGCAGGGGGACAATGCTTACCCCATTCACCCCCAGTGGCCTTTCGCAAAGAGAACGGCGGTTGGGTTTTTTCCGTTGGGGAACAATAAAAATGCGGCATAGCTCAGTCTTTTTCGGTAGCTGTTTACCCTGCAAGCGGTACGGAGCCGACAGCGGTTTTAATAATAATAATCGAGCGAATTGAAGACTGTAGTCCTCTCTTCCAAATGACTCATTAGCCGAACATGAACATCCATGTCCTGGGCAGTGAATAATAAACCCAGGCGGGATTCGAACCCGCGACCCTCGGGTTAGGAGGCGAGGGCTTTACCCCGCCGCCACCAGGGCCGACCGATATTAAGGAGCAATGTGCCGCGAGAGGCGAGGTCCTAGCCCGCCTCCCACAAGGACGTTTTCAAAGGGGTGCAGTAGCATTTTAAAGAATCTTACATATCTAAATGCTCTCGAGTTGTTTTTAAATTACTTGTTCCCCGTCTACGTCCATTTCCTTCCGTTGGAGCTCTCTCGTTATTTTTACATGAACTTCTGGACTCGCGGATGATATTTGAGCCCAATACTATAACGTGGATAGACACGAGAATGTGTAATCAGCGAGAAGAGTGGTTCATTTATGAGATAAAAATGTGGTAGATGAAGCAACATATGCAACAACTTAGAAAAATAGCCACAAAAATAGGAGTCACATAAATTATATTACGGGCCAGCCCGGACCCCGCCCGCGACAACGCACTACATCGTTTTACGTAAATCAATCTTGTGGTCGAATTTGCAATACTTTTCTTTACTTCTATATTGTACATACTATGCTCTTTCAATTCGTGAAAAAAAACTCTGGGAGGCAAAGAGGCGCTAAAAGTTATATTGCACTTTTTATATTCGAGCACTTGAGCGAACGTGAACACTTGCTTTGAATGAAATTTATTTTGATTCCGATGAGCCACGATCCCATCAATTCTACAATCGATTGTTGTCACAGCTCGCGTTCAAGCGTTTTTTCTGCTGTATCTGACCTTATTAAATCCTTATTATCAGCCTAATTCACGCTTGAAAATTTCAGACCTTATACACTCGACCGTCTAGACTCGTTTCAGGCTTCACTTCGTGGATGTTAATAGTATCCATATTTAGAGAATACAATTTCGTACTTTTCCGCCGAAATATGTGTACAACACATGCGTTTCACTGACTTGCGGCATCATTAGGTACAAAAACTCAGTCCAAACTGAATTTTGGACTGGACTGAATTTGGAATTTGGGTTTGGTACGAATTGTTGAACCTGATGATGCCGCAAGTCATAGCATGATTCCCAATTAACGAATTACCTAACTTTTTAACATTCATTCTGGTTTTTTAAAGAATGAATTAACCCTTTATACAAGCATTCATTAACCTTGGAAACTTCAGGTTCAGTCGGACTTTAGAAATTGTGTAGATCGATTGTAGCATATAAATAATAATTGTTATTTCACACTCGATTATCCTAACTGACGAGATACTGGTACAGTATTGTCATTCACACACCGAAGCTCAAAAGTAAGCTTATATGATCACTATGAAATTACATTTTCAGTCACTGACGCTCCGTCATATGCCAAAAAATAAACCATTCTCTATTGCCCGTGGATTTTATTATCCTCCATTAAGGCTTCAGTATTAATTATTTGACATTTTCAGACTAAGCTATACCGTCGAAAAATGAATTTATAATTTATCATATATCTATGTTATTTCTTCCATTTTTACTGTTGCTAACTTCTTTTAAATCTCCTTTTTCTGGCGGGAGAACCTACACCCGTCAATGCCTATCTCAACAGAAGACTGGGTACTGACAGACGCGACGGTACAAGTTTTCGGGTTGGCGTGTGAGCTTTCGAGGATTCATGGGTCGAAAAATAATAAAATTGAATAATATGAGCGTATGTCATCTGGGTATAGAGCTAGAAATCGTTCTGAACAAAATGTGAGAGAATAAACGTAATAAGCCGAAATTCGGGAGATGGATATTTTGCATCCATATCGGTTTTCACATTTTTATATATCATAACACCAAAATCTGAATCTTCAAGGCACCTTATTTGCACAAATTTCCATGCATCCTATATTCGAATACATTCTGTCACTGCTACAACAATTGACGCGTGTCTACATTCAAACAATAAATAGGTCAATGGATGATATGGATCGCTTGCGCGCGGAGTCAAGGTCCTTATACCCAGGTCATGACACGATCTCATAATGCACTCTGATTACTTTATTTTGGATCGGGCTCGATGCTCCGTAGCACTGTTACTCTACATTGAGTGGCCAAAATTGTTTAGTCTTGATGAATGTTACAAATACTCTTTTAAACATGATACTGAATTTGATTTAAAGCTTAACGGCGTATTGTGATTTTAAAGGCTACTGTGGTTTTCCACCACTGCCGTGATTGAGAAGTTGACCCGGTGGAAAACCGGAGTAGCCTTCAAAATCACAATACTTAAATCGTAAAGCTTTAGAGCTTTTTTTTACATCTGCGAAAAATACCGTGAACGAAATTTTTCCGGGGAATTACGTTTTAGCTACTTCATGACTACTCCATCTTTACTCACAAAGCACTCCACGCTCATGGCCCGCTGTGCAATCTGAATAGCATTACATCCCAAAGTATAAATTTTTATCCACTTGGATGAACTTATGATCAGTGCCTTACAACTCCAAATGTATCTCAGTGCCTCGATGGTAGAGCAGGGGGGGGGGGTTACTTTGGTTTTTATTTTCAGGGCGTCAGGTGATTTTAGAAAATCACCACCAAACTCCACCGGACACTAAGGATGATAAAAATAAGGAAAACAATCAAAGTATAGAACAAACAATATCTTTATAAATCGTCATAATTTCTTCTCAGCACAAAACATGTCCACTCTGTACCAGCACGACAATCCAACTCTCCCGCATGTAAATAAACAAACCGTTACCAAGAAAATCAAACCGATAAAATCCAGCCAAGGCCCTACAATTTTATTTAATAAATTAAAAGTTAATACAAAATGTAACATTAATCGTTAAAGACTCCCCATCGATGCTATAGTAAATAATAACTGAAGTAACTTTCCATTAATGAATCTTCATTACGTGTTATCGTTTAATAAATAGGCATTATGATTTTAGACACGTCATCGGTATGACATAACCTACGAGTACGTATATATATATGTATGACAGAATGAAAGTCACATACCTAAGTTATCCCTCTTACTTGGGTAAATAACATGTAATTTGACATTATTTAATACCCCAGTCCGGTGGTTCCCCAGTAAGCAACTCCGTCCCCCAAAAGGTGTAGCTCAAATTGATGGGGGCGATAAGAATCTGAAGTGTGGCCGGAGAGAGACTGACTAGACTACAGAGTGTACATAAGACGTTTGCTTCCTTCCGTTTCCTTCAGATTAATTCATACACCGCGTTAGGTCGTTAAAGATGTGAAAATAGTTCAATCGTAACATAGTTGTCTACGCTGCTCACATTACGTCATGACGTAAGGACGAAAAGTCAGTGGTTTCTCTTCAGGCTTTTCTGAGAATCATTCAAAGCTTTCCTGCAATGTCTAAAGTTACACTCTTAAGTCTGTTTTAACATCCACCCTACATTGAGTACAAGCCAATGGATTGAGACCCTGTATTTTACAAACCGACCCGACAGGCAATTTCATGATTCCCTCCTCTTGCGTTCGCCGTATTCAGGCACTAACTAGCGGGAGACTGTTCTTAACCTATCTTGGATGGCGAATTTTCCACAATCCATCGTTACGCAATTCCAATAAAACAAGTTAAACCTGAGGGTAGTTAGGAAAAGATAGATAATATCAAAGAGAAAGGTGGTTGTTACACACAGAAATGATCCGATAAATTCGACAAACAGTCTGTTTTCAGTGTAGTATCCCCTGCCGAACAGTACCCTCAAGGTGTCTTGTAGGGTAAGATTTGATTGATCAAGATGGATAACATGGCCTTCGAACCTAAGATATGAAACACTGCTCTCTTCCGAGTTATGGTTTACCTAGCCTTATCGAGGGTTTGAACTCTATCCGACTTATTCCCAAACCTTACTTTCTCGAGTGCCGTACAAATATTTATAGCTTATTTCTAAGTGAACTGGTCGTGATATAAAGTCGAAAAAGTAATGATCATCCTGAGAAGTAAATGTCTGTCTCCGAGCTGCAGCCTCGCAGTGTGGGCTTTCTCGGAAAGTATTTTTGCCTTGCACAGCCGAAAGACGAGGAGGAGGCGCGAGTATGATTCGACTGGTGCATGGAAGTTGAGGGTTGAGTTATGCTTGATCCTTCACGGCGGCAAGTGGGAGGGAAGGAATTCTATCAAGTCTCTGCGGTGATACATTTGATTCTGATGCGTGATTAGCGAAGTTAGAATGTTTCGAGGAAGATGGGGATTCGAACAAAAGGGAAAATGGGTGGCGTCGGTGTTCTAATTGTAAGTGTAGGTAATGAGGGGTATATTGAGGTGGCTATATTGGGCTCGCGAAGAATTCGTCAGTGTCGAATGGCAGGCGAGGGGAATAAAATCAGGAGGATGAGGAACATGGGAATGAATTTTAGCATGAGGTATCTACATCCACATACTACACCGCGAGCCGCCACGTGGGCGTTTGGCAGGGGGTGTTAGGTCACCAGCCGTGTAAAGTTGTTTTGGGATGTGAAATGGTGACGTGTGCAATGGGAGTGAACTTAGTGGAGCTCAGTTTTAACTGTGGTCACTTATTGCGCGCGGAAAGAACGAGTTTTTGTTCCAATCTGTTCGGCAGTGCAGCTCTCTTATTTTATCGCTTCTGTGAGAGACAGAGATGTAGTAAAGCGTCGTGAAAAAAATCCTCTGTCGCTCTGAATCACAAGTTATGAATTTTTTAAGAAGCCTAATCCTAGCGTGTAGCCTCCGAGTCTCTAGGGGCACCCACCTCAATCCCTCTCAATCACCCTCCCCCTTTCTTTTTTGACGTAATAATTGAATTGGCCATTACTCATCCCACTCATGAGCTAACAAAGCATACTCAACGACATATTCCCACGTTAGCAAAAGACAACAAATGCCGTTTTTCAGTTCAGAGGTCTATTAGCGCAATTCCGTTTTAATGTACTTTTCCAGCAAAGTTATAGCCGTTCACCATGTCAACAACTTTGTTATTCAATGTTTACATTGTAAATTACAAGAGCACTGCACTAACGTGTATCAATTCCCTAAAAGTTTATTTCCTATCTAAAGTATAATTGTCCGAAGTAGACTACGCGAAATATATTTCATCAATATCTTGATCTTTCGTCGAAGCGATGACCGTCAGTTGGATGTATCTATATCGTCACTTGAAGCAAAAAATTCTTCCCTCACGTAAAATCTTTTCCTCATCAAAAAAATAACCGTCCCTCGCCAACTAATATAATGGTAAAAACCGACCTCCTTAAGTGCTGGGGGTTTTCAGCGCAGAACTTAGGCCAGTTTGGAAAGTCTAACGATATGTGGTCATCAAAAATTCATATTTCCCTTTGTAGTCGAGATCAAGTGACAATTCATTCACCAAAATAAATTTATAGTGCTATACAAATATAATAAGCAGCATATACGGACCATGTATCTTATTTTACGAAAGTAAGTAGTGGACTGCTTCCAACCTTACATAATGGGAACTTTTGGCCCAAAGATTCTTAATTTAATGTAACAGCGTCGAAACCAGGCTAAAAACATGAAAAGGTTTACCCATATGGGATATAAGATATAAAAAACTTTACATACCAGATTTAGGCCAGTGTTAACAACAGATTGCCGACAAAAGAGTGAAGATAATAGCCACGGAAAACTTCCTCTAAATGGCAAGCGGCCGACATCACTACGCTGTAAAAATATTTGATAAAATCAGACATTCGTTTCTCCTTTTGGTTTCGAGATAAAGTTATGACTTTCTGCAAAAAATATATTCGACCACATTTTATACGCAGCACGTATGGACTCACTTAGTAACATAGGAATGTTAGGAGGCGATCGGTATGTACCTTGCAAACTTCCAGATTTTTCGTCCAAAATATAATTTAACAAATATAAAAACGTTCAAACTGAGTTGAAAGAATATTAAACTTCACCGGTATAAAAACACGTATAATAAATGTTTCATGATTTCAAGTTTCAGCTTAATACTAAAGAACAGTGTAGATTAGGAATGAAAACTTGGAAGAGCCGCGTAACTAGCCGAAATTCAATCCGTTATGCACGAAAGTAAGGAAAATGATATAGTGCGGGATTTGATGACTTATTTGGAATATGCATTTGTGTGAATGATCGGCAGTGTTCAACAATTCAGCATGTATTTCCTTTCCGGCTATTCCCTTTTTCGGTGCGTGAGGAACCTGATTTTGAGTATACACTGACTCCATTGCGCGCACGTCAAACACAGGTATTATCAATGGTAAAAATCCTGAGGCCTATTTTTGGGATCACGATTAGCAGGTAAAAAGATAGCAAAAATTTTGGCAGAACAATCATTCAAATTATAATGTAATCTTAATTATAATGATTGATTAAAAGGACCGTGTTCGAAGAAAAGTGGTTTAAGACCCAAAATTAAGATTTGGCCTTCTGTAGCAACGAACGAGAGTGCTGAGTTAAAAACACAATCTTATGCAAATATATTCGCAAGTAAACGCAAGAAAATACTATTTTTTGGGTGAAATATGAAAAAAAGAACTTTCCATGACTTTATCTCCGCACAAGCTTATTCACTAAAGGGCGAATTACATAATACATTTTATTGTTTCAACGAAATAATTACGGAATGTAGAAAAAATGAATGGAATTTGAGCAGGTGCCATTTCCCGTTTAGATGTTCGGATATAATCATACAATTTGCCGTTTTATGCGGTGCAATTTTGAAACAGACATGAAAAGGTGCATGCATTCGTTTACACAGTAAAATATAAAAATATTCCGAGGGGGTACCGATATATTCCATAGTCTCTGCAGACAGCTGGCTGTAATTATAAGATTTAAATTTTACTCTATATACAGTCCCTCCTTTGGGCATTTAATTGTGGAATCGCTGTCAGTTTGACAATCTTCTTCCACTCACCTCTGTTCCAAAACTGTCCTCCGGCATGTATAATCCTCCCTAATTTATGTAATAATAATTGATAGAAAAAAAAACTTGAATATATCAATTAATAAACGACTACAGAAATGATTTCCACTGATTACTCCACTTCACAGACAGTCGTTATAACGTCACAGCCTATCCGTGGCGGTAAAATATTTCCTTATCGCGAAAAACAGTACCTATTTTTAACCAGTCATTTCTTGTGTTCCTTGACTGCTACTAAGAACTCTACAGATTTTAAATTATCGCAGGAATCGTCTTCACCACGATCGTTTATGTTTTATACATAATACTCAGGAGAGATGAGGTGGCCGTTTTTCGGGAGGATTAAAACTTGTGCACCTTTGGTAGACTACCTGGTACTCATGATTCAGGTGGTCTACGAATTATTTCATTCAGCTGATAAAATACACAATCTCTATCTTCCTCCTTATGTTACAGTTAATCAAATTTTACCCAGCGAAATTTTTTTCTATCACACCCTTCTTTCCATACTTAATTCACTCGCATATCTTCGTCATTCTTTACATCGCGTTCCTTTCAAATAGTTCATGCTCGAGGACATCGACAAAAAACTCTTACAATTTCAGATTCTTGCTATATTCATATCATCTTGAGATAATACTATTCCTATAACTCCAAAGGATACGGTATTTTGTACTAAAGAGAACGATTCGACAACAATAGGAGGTGAGCCCTTGGTAACGTTTATTCTTAGCAACCGCATTCATTTCCGATCTTTCGATTAAAAAGGAACATGGGAAATACTTTAAGAAAGTGTGTTCAAGGAGGTGATGATAATACGGATATTTATGGTGCTGGAGATACAGACCCGATGCCGAACGACAGTAACAACGTTGTCGGTGAGTCTTGAAGAATAGCTATGCCACTTTAACCCCGATTTACCTCCATGGTTGTTGGGATCGGTGTAATGTTAAATGGTTTCCTTTTTTTTAGCTTATGGTAGATGACTTTCAAGCTAGGAAAGTACTTAAAAATAATATTCATCATTAATGTTGGTGTTCTACGCTTGGGTAGCGTAACCTCTTCGTTTTAAGGGGGGTTTTTTCTCTTCCAGCAGGACACAGACTCATTGGTTCATCGATTAGAATCAATTTGGATTCGAAACATATCCAAAGGTATTTGCGTAGGGAAAGGAGTCTCCGTAACCAGAAAAATTGAGGCGCCCGGCAGGGGAGGGTAACTGAGAACCTCCTTCTTACTACCGGGTGGTGCTTGGTTTTGTCCCAATAGGTCGCCTCGCCCGGAGAACCTGGAAAGAGGTGTAGGCCTCATTGCACTTCCAGGGGATACCGAGCGGGTCCCCTCGTTAGGGATTACAGGGTAGGCTAGAGCGGAAACCTACCTTTCCCGGCTGTGCCCGACCTGCTGGTCAGGCTGATCGTACGGATAGGAAGGTCCTCACTGAGATTTTTCCCACGTATTCCCCCCTTAGGACACGGAGACTCCACGGCTGCGAAGCCTGTATCTCAAGTAAATGGGACGAAAGCAGAAAACGATGGTCGATTACTATTGATTACTAAATTTACAAAAGATACAGTCCCTCATTTTGAATTTCGCCGAGGAGTCGCTGTCCGTGTGGCCGGTTTCTTCCACTGTCCTTTGATCTATTTCAGTCTGCTAGCCTCTACACTACTCCCCATTTCATCCAATTTTACCGATATCTGGCAGCAATAAATAAAAAACCGATTACAAAATTGATTTTGACTGTCAACTTCTCCTCACAGATAATCGTTTTTAAGTCACCGCCTATCTATGAGGGTATAATATCGCCATATCGTGTAAACTGTGATTCCATTTATCCAGTCATTCTTACGTTCCTTTGTTGCAACGAAGAATCAAACGAGTTGAAATTGTGGCAGTAGTTTTCATCATCACAATCGCTTACTTATATACAATATGTAATACACAGGGGAGATGAGGTGGGCATTGCCATGATGATGATTAATTTTTGTACGTACCTGGTACGCAAGTACCAGATAGTCTACCAATTGTTTCATCCAGCTGATCCAAAACGCTAAATACCTCTTCCTCTTTCTGACAGGGGTAGTCCAAATTTGCCCAATAATCCTATCACACTCATCTTTCTACCTTTCCAGCCAAATTAATCCTCACATTACTTCATCATTCATTAGGTACTTATTTTTACTTATCAAATACTTGTTAGCCCTTGTTAGAGAAACTCTCTGTGACTGAGGAAGGGCTAACACCCGAAACGTTTTTCAGTAAGACTTTCTTTTTACTCTCGTCTTTTTACCCCCCTGTAAGTTTCCTCTATAAATGTACATACACACACATATAAATGTTTATACAGAAAGGTAGAAAGATGAGCCTGTAATCATCGGTTGATGCATTTTTTCTACGGACATGTGGTAATGGTAAGTGTATTCAGTTGTAGAAGATTTGTAAAAGTCACAACAAGGAACAATGTCTGAAACCATATCTTCATTCTAATGTGTTTGAGTAATTATTTCTTAGGCAAGACAAGCATCACCACAGATCATCATCTAATTTGAGAGGTGCAGGATTACCTCTAATCTCAACATCATACATATCCATCCATGTGAAAGACCAAAATGCCAGTTCTAGCTGGATATTCCTTGCTCTGTTGTTTGCCTTTGGCCTAAATTATTCTTCTTTAAGGCCAAGTGTTGATAAAACAGAGGAGAATGAATTTTGGAGACTGTCCTGTTGATCACTACATGCTTGAAGCTTACAGTGGGAAAATCCCAATCATTGGTGCCAGATATTATTCACTATGCTCCATGTAAGTGTCTCTTATCATGAGGAATTGGGCAGGTGGAACTCTTGTCTGCCTTGCTACCCGAGTCAGTGGGACACAGTAACATTTTCTCAGCCAAATGAGTTGTGGTAATCTCAAGTCTCAACTATATGTCAGCCCCACTCGTAACATGCATGCGGCCAACCATTTATTTGTACAGTGCATTTAATGGAGTAAAAAGTGTTGCATGCCTCGGGAAAATGACTAATGAGTGCAGCCCGCGTGTCCCATTGTTTGCATACAAATCTCAATTGGGACTTAAGCATCATAGTTTAGAAAGTTCTAGCATTGTGGATATTATGTAGCAAAGTTTATATTATATAATACATAGTAGTGGGGTTCTGTTTAAAATTTGTATGTACACTGCACATGGTGTATATAAATGACACTTTTTTCCATAACATGCAATAAAAGTATAATTTTAGTGAACCCCATGTGATGAATTATACAGTTGAACATGGAGATATGCAATGATTGGGGTTTCATTTCTGACTACTGCGACTGGGACTATGGATGTGAGGCTCCCAATGGAACCTGGCTCCTGCTCTCTTTGCTTATATTTTCCTCAACAGCAGAGTCAGCTGGTAATGGTGTTTGTTCTTTTATGCAAAATTAAAATTCTCAATGTATATGGCATACAATTTTGCATAAGGGCTCTACTGAATTGACTGCAGGATACATTATATCTCTGTCCCTGCATGCATAGCGTCTTGCAGATGACAATTTGTTTTGGTATTCCAACCAGCAAAGGTGACCTTCACCTAAAAGATGCCCATTGGAACTCCAGCAACATTGTCACCTCCAGGACCCAACGCATATGTTGAAAACCCAAAAATAATAAAGAGAAGAACCTGTAATAGTGTTTGTTCATATACAAGCAAAAATCTGTAGTAGGTTATTGAGTAGTTTGTGGTCAAATGGTTTGAAATGGATTTATGATACAGACATTTTGACCATGGAAGAAAGTTTTTAATAAATTTTGATTTCATATTGCAGCCAGACCTCATGAATATATGGCCGGATCAGAGGTATCTGTTACGCCCACTTCATCCGTCGGGAAGCTCCCTAATAAGTCACGGCTATGGAGTCTCGGGAAATCATCAAAAGAGGCTCCTCGCCATGAAGCCAAATACACAGAGGATGGTGAGTACTTTTTTTTCCTTAGAACTTATCTCATCTGAATATTTGACTGTTTATGTAAATACAATTCTTTTTGGAGAGGGAAATCTGTGTTCAGCGATCAAAGTAACAACATGCATTGAAATTGGCTCTTGATTACAATATTTAGGCTTCTTTGTTATATTTCTTCTGCCATATGAATTAAAATGTATTTTGTGAACTTAACATCACGAGAATATGAAAAGAAGATACTGCAATTTCCATATAAAAATTTATTTTACGGGAAAGGAATGGGGAAGTGGTGACGGGGTGGGCCTCCCTTTCTTTGCAAGGTGCATAACTCTGGGGATAAAGTCACTCTGGTGGTTATGCGTCACCATATGTTTTGTGAAGGGTGAGGCATTTTTCCTAATTCAGAAGCTGTCTTCATGTTCGCTACCTGTGATATTGAAAAGTAAATTCATCCATCTGAGAGATATATTATTACATTCATTGCAGCAGACTTCATGAATTCTGCTTTTTTCTTGAGTCTTTATTCTGTCTTTTTTAACCCAAGTATGTTTCTCAGAGTGTTTCTATTGTAGAAAGCAGCACTGACTTCTCCTTTTGGAAGATATTGTAAGTTCTTGAGAGAGATTCTACCAAGGAAGGATATCCTCCTCCTCTTTGGACAAGATTCTACCTCTTGTGTCCCACTTTTAATCACCTTCTGAGCCAATGCTGTCTGTTTCCATCTGTGCAGTGTATCAGTTAGAACTTCCAAGTATCCGTCGCGGACAGTTATTTGGTTGATTGCGCCGAGCTCCTTCATTTTGTTCTCATTAGACATGGGAATGGTGCACAGTCTGTTTATCATGGAGTGGAAGGCTTACATTTTAATTGAATGTGGAGTAGTGAGTGAACGTGTAATGCATATTCAGAAGTTCAAATTAATACACTGCACTGATAGAAACATAAGGCAGTATTTTGATGTTCCAATGAACTAATATTCATTTCCCATTAGCCATCCTCATTTTTGGCATGGCATTTGGAATTTTTAGGGGATGGATTTGTGTGGACTGGTTCATAAGATTTTCCTAAATATTTTTGATATCTCGAAAACATAAAAGATAGTAATGTTTTAGCCCAAAACTGCTTATGGTTATGCTTCGAAAAAGTCACCTTCCTTCAAAGGTTTTGGGTCTTCAACCAAATGACTTACTCTTAATGCAGGTGTTGTCTTCTAGCATGTGTTTTTAATATAGGTTTATATTTATACCATTAGAACCCCTGAAACATCTGTTTGCTAGAGTTTAGCTTTAAGACGAAGCGATTCGTACCCAAGGTTTCACAAATTATAGAAAGGATGTCATCAATCACTCACAATTTCATTGAAAAACTTCAGTTGAGGCATGCAATAAAAAATAAGTGATCCTTTGCCTAAGATTAATTAAGGAAATCATGCCCTTTTCATTATTACACTGGTAGTATTTTATTGCATAGCACTCCATTCTTAATTTGTAGTAGAGTGTTCATTTGCGACTTCAGATTATATGAACTCTGTTTGCAAAAAGTATTAATTTTCGCCATTATTTAATTTTTTCAGAGCTCCAGCAATGCGTAAAAAACATAAATCGGGATAATGAAGAGTACATTAGCCGAATGGCAAGGAATCATGAAGTTGATTTGAAAAACTTGCGAGGGGAATATGCAGAAAAGCTTCGCATATGTATAAAGTATGTAGTACAGCTGGAACAAAATGTGCTTCAACTGCAAGAGGAATGGATAAAATGCCAGACGTTACTTGGCATGGAGGTTAGTGACATTGAAGAAATGCCTTTCCTTATACTCAAAGCAAAATTTTTTCTATAAAAAAGGCCTATGTGATATTCTCAATCCAATTATAAAGATAAATTTTGGCATAACTTGAGAGGAGATTAACAAGATTGAGCATTTATTAAGAAACAATTTCTATGATTTCACACATTAAAGCCACGTTAGATTTCAATGCCTATGGCATCGATGTCATGGCACCCTGACCAAAAAATGTAGAAATCATTTTCGTTGGCAATAAAAGGAATCATACAAAGAGTTTGATGAATATGGCTATACCTAATCTTTCTATACACTCTGATAGTGGAATCAGAATATCATTTTCTTTATGCTAACCCATATTTTTGAATTTTATTATTCTTTTATACTCACCTTCATTAAACCTCAGTTTTAAGCTAAATTTTTGTCTGGATGGTAAAAAAAAATATTGCCCCTTTATCTTAACAGAGTACCTTCATTCTTCAAACATTTCTCCTTTGATTGCCTAGCATTTTGGGACAAAGCTGGGAATTAAAATGGGAGAAAAATCATTTTCTTTAAACATGAAAATTTCAAAAAAGTAAGAACCATCTGCCTTTAACTGCAACCGAAATCTGAATTCCTTGATATTATATAAATCCTCTAGCCGGTGAAGCTGCCAGTTTCTTTCTCCCCTGTAGATTTTTCCTGGCGTTAAAGTGGTTGAGAGGATACATTAGCTTAAGTATATCAGCACTCCCCATTGTATCATAGTATCTGGTTTGCAGACCACATCTTCATTATTATTATCACAAAATTTTACCCATTTGCCATATTCTGAGAATAGAAATAGGCTAGAAAGTATAATATATGTTAATTTCTTGGCCAAAAAAGGAAGTCATCAAATTTTAATGATTGGCTTTTTACATAGAAATGCCCTCCTTTAATTGTTTTTAGTATAGGTACCATCACCATCATGAAGTAGGGTATTTTCTTTATGGAGCTACCAATAAGTAGAGCTCAGTGATTTCTATTTAATTGACATCTTGTAAGCCTTTTGTATTAATGATCTTTATTAATTGACGCAGGAAAAAGAGGAAGTGGTTAAACTTGAAGTAGACAAGACAGAGTCAAGGTTCTTGCCTTCGCCGCCTATTTCAACAGCATCAGCCGTCAAAATAGACTCTCTGACAGCAATGACCTTGAACTTGGCAGCACCATTTATGACCAGTCTACTTCAACCTCAACCATCTCCAGAGTCACAGCCGGCTCCTGAATCATTGCTCAACACCTGCAAAGACACCTGTGAAGGATCAAAGACAACTGCGTCTCCCATGGAGACCACATCTGCTTCACTGCCAACTCCTCCCGCTCTGCTGATGAGCGAAGTGGATGGACCACAGCCACCTCCTCCTCCAGGCCCACCAATATTATTAAGCCTCATGACTTTATCTGACATGACTCATGACATTAAGGCTCATGTGGACTAATAATGTTTGATTCTTAATTCTATATGTTATTTATTGATTTTTTCCCCTTCATTGGATATTCTGATTTTCTTGAATGAAAATTAAATAAAATGAATTTGAAAAGCAATAGCTATTCTGTATGTTACATTGTTTTTGTATTTTCCGTCAGCTTCTGTAATTAGGGGAACAAACGTTAAGGGTGAGCTGTGGGTAATTCATGAAAAGACTCTATTTGGAACAACTAATGCCACCACTTCTATGAAGCATAGTAAAGATAAAACGAGGTTTTTAAATTGGAGCCGGTAAGAAAACCATATGACGAGGCTAAACTCCTGTGGCGACATTTGAACAATCGCACCGAGAGAAATTTCGTCATTATTACTTACTTCCGACGATATTCACCTTGCTCTGTCAGTTCGAGCCATTGTCACATATGCACGCATATAGGTCGACTTGGAGACTTAAGACTTCAAATTCCTCATGGCAGTCATTGAAAGGGGTCAACTGGGGATAAAGGAAAGAGACAAACAAACAGATTAAAGCAAACTATTCTCCCCGAAGCCATTTCTCGTGCTATTTACTTCGCCTCGCACGACGTACGGATGTCACTTGTTCATGTATGATAATAAAAATGTATGATAAACGTAAGGTAGGTGTGAGAATTAATGGGGTTCTGAGAGATTGGTTTGCAATGAAACAGGGCGTAAAGCGAGAATGCGTAGCATCACAATGGCTGTTTAATGTATTAATGGATAAATGTGTTAGAGATGCATTTAATGAAAGTACAGTGTTGTAATTAGAATAGTAAACGTGCGAGTTATAGTACATGCGGATGATATGACTAAATTAAAAGTATAATTTAAGGAGAATAACTGTATGATGATGGAGAATGTTGAATTAATTAAACAAGTATATTATTTAGTGCAATTAGGTAAGATGTTGTGTACCGGTGTGTCAGTACACTGGATATACCTCCTAGTGGTGGGTCGCGGGCAATAGTATGCTGGCTCTCAAGGTAGTCCTTTCAGAAGGGATCCTAGCTTGAGCAGAATAGAGCCTAGGGTATTACTATGTTTTGGTTGCTTTTGTGGCATAGTGGCGAATATGTGCCAAAACTGACCGGTAGAGCGCTGTAACCGTTAGCATGGAAAGCTGCACGTGGTGAGGGTACTGCGAAGTCTGTAACCTTACATTCTCTATTACAACTTACCGCTAAATGTCAAAATGTTGCCTCAGACAGCTGAAGCCATGATGGGCGGTGGAAACTGAATAAGGTTGGCCCATCAAGATACGGTCTGGAAACGAACTGGACTCTCGGTACTTGGAATGTGAGAAGAGTGTATGGAAAGGAGCATGAGTTGCTGATCAAAATGTAAGTGAGAAGAATGGATGTTTTTTGTGTATGTGAAACTAAGCGTAAGGGGCAGGATGCTGTTCCCAAAGATGGTGGTAGTCTGGCAAGATTTGAAGATAATGTACACGGCAGTCAAGGTGTAGGACTCATTCTTAATGAGAGAACTAAGTTGCTAGTAAGGAAGTACGTGTTAGTATCCCCTGGGTTTGCATGAAAGTAGGTATAAGGAGAGTTGTGATTGTGGCGTGCTATGCACCAGTGGATGGAGAGAGTGACCGCGTGAAAGATGAGTTTTGGGAAAAACTGGGAGAGGTTTTGAATGAATTTGATCCTGGTGAGAGAATTATTTTAGCAGGTGACATGAATGGGTGGGTTGGTGTGAGGCGAGATGCATCTGAGAGAGTGGTTGAGCCTTTTGGTGACCCCCGAGCAAATGATAAAGGTGAGTGTGTGCTTAGAAAAAGGATTGTTTGTGTCGAATACATGGTTTAGACATAAGAGAATACATATGTATACTTGGAAAAGGAGTGTTTGTAAAAGCATGATTGTTTTTATTGTGTATGATGAGAGATTGAGAGAGTTAGTTTGGGACAAGCGAGTGATGAGGGGTGCTGAATGTGGAACAGACCACTATTTGTTACTCTCCAATGTGAATCTGGGCAGAAAGTGTGTACCAAGGAAGAATGTTGCGCGTAAGCAGTTGAGAGCAGGAAGGGGTGTTAGACAGCGAGGTAAGATGTGGTATAGTTGCATGCTTGAGGATGCTCTATCGTTGAAGCAGAGAGAATGGGAGGAGCATACCAGAAACGAGAATGTGAATGATGCGTGGGAGTGTTTAAAAGGAGTGATTGTGGAATGTGCTGAAAGTGTATGTGGAAAAGGAGTGGTAAGAAGAACGAAAGGCGATGGTTGGTGGAATGAAGAAGTGACAATTGCAGTCAGAGAAAAGAAAGAGACATACAAGGCTATGATTGCTGCCAAATCATAGGAACAGCGTATTAAAGCATGTGAGATTTACAGAAAGAAAAAGAACGAATGCAAAATCGTTGTGAATGGGATCAAAGAAAGAATGCGTGTGGATGAAGCTAACAAAATGCAGAGTAATTTGGAAGGTAATAAAAAGCTGTTTTGGAAGTGAGTAAAAAAGGCTAAGATTGGTGAAGGTAGGGGAATTAATGCGGTAAAGTATAAAATTGGAGAGATGATGTGGGACGAGCACAATATCAGGGACAGGGGATATTATGAGTTTGAAAAACAGGAGGGCGTGTATGAAACAGTGTGTGGGGTACATGAGGCAAAAGAGGTTTGCAAGGATAGGTCAGTATGGAGGAAATTATTGAAGCAGACTTAGGTGTACAATTATGTATGAAAGGAGTGAAACATTTTGACTGTGCCTGAATCTGAATGTGACGTTTTCATGCATCCATCTAGTTATTACTATTAATTAATTTTAGAAAATCATTAATCATATAATTTGAAAGGTACCAAAACATTTTTTAGGTTCGCTAATGCTTGACTCTATTTTATATCTAAGCAAATTAATTTGGAAGATAGTATGGTTTATCTCTGATTATTATTGCTCTTCTTCAATAACTGTTTAAAGCATTCATCGAAACTTTCAAATTAGGTACATTTTTTCAAATTTCTTTTGACCTGCTAATGGATATGAAAGGTTATTTAACCGTATCACTGCTAATTCACAATTTTCAATAGAGGTATTTTTTTTATAGTTTTACAAACATAAAATGGCGCAAAACATAGTCGCACAATCCTTATTTTACTCGGGGTTTATATAAAAGTATTTGCTCCGATAGCAATAAGCTCATTTGAGGCTGGGAAATTTAAAGAAAATCACCGAAAACAGAAATTGAACCAAAAATTCAATCGTATAAATATATATATCTATATATATACATTACACTGGGTATTAGACTTTTCAAAGTAAAAAATTAACTATCTCTCCATATTTTATCATACATTATCAAGAAAAAGCTAAACACACTCGAAATCTTCGTCAGATAATTCTTCATCTGTCTCATCATCACGCTGTTTTCTAGATTCCTCTAGAGCACGGGCATCGCCGCCATAGGGGACATGGGGGACGCGTCCCCCCCCAATATTTGAAGTCAGTTTTGTCCCCCCCCTAAATTGTAAAAAATTATTTAATATAAATCGTAATATTTTTGTTTAATTGCATACATAACACAGTAGGCGCGCAAGCCCGCCCGATCGGCCGCTTCAGCAAGCACGGTGCTGGCCTTTCTCCTCGCCGCTCCACACTACCCCTACCTCCCCTCTCACCGCCACCCTACCGCCCCTACTGCTCATGCGTTGGTTATTTTTGTCTCAGAGACACAAGTCATCGGTCACTGCACCTGCAGTTCCAGCGGCCACGTGGCTCGGTCTTCTTGTGTGTGTTTAGTCGACAATGGTTCATACTATTTAGATGTATGTTAAACTGTTTTTCATTATGTGTTGTATCCAACGGTTATAGTTGTTTTAGTTGATACTTTTTGGAAGTACGTTGAAGTGTTTCTTGACAAAATGAAGCGAGCAGAGGGACAACGAAATTTGTTGTCATTTTTTAAAAAACAAAAAAGGACAATGATAAGTAAAGCTTACATATTTTTGTGAGAGATAAAGCGAATTTGTAGATAGTAATTGATTTCATGAGGGGAGAGTAAAAGAAACAAATTGTCCCCTCGATGATGATGGGTTTACTGACCTGAAATGGCCATAGTGTTTTATTTTTAATAATAATTTTAAAATAAACATATAGTTTATTTAAAAAGAGATCTTGGTGTTGTTATTTGTTATTCCAACAATTATTAAACAATTGAACGCGTTGGTATGTATAAGTCGCACATTATAAATCCAACTCTGACCTTGCAGCTGTTAACCGCCTTGCATACTATGCTAAGACAATCTATAAACTCGTGACTCATGTTATCTTATTACCAAACAGCTACATTTAATTTGAGTTATAACATAGGCTAAATGTTTTCGGATGAGCATTTTTTCAATCCCCGCTTCCCCTCTCGCCTTCACTCCCAGCTCTTAGACCAGAGCCAGATTTATAATGCGCGACTTATTTAATAATCCCGAGTTCTGAAGCTGTATCATCATCGGTTTGCTCTCCTTCAACTGAAGCACAGCAAGATGGAAGAAACAACCAAGACGTAGTGGCATCAGGGGACTGCTCTGTTCATCACACTTCTCCTCATCAACCTCAGATTCTACTAGGGGATTTTCCGGTGCAAAAACTTTCAGGCAGAGTGCTGAAATTCCAGACCAGTTGGTACGAGAAATTTCCTTGGCTACATGTGGCTGGAGCTGAAGGGGTAAGCTGTTTTTACTGTGCAAGATATGCTCAATTGTGCCCAGGCAAAATGCTAGACACCAAAGCAGATAAGGCTTTTAGTGAAAAAGGGTTCAACAACTGGAAAAAAGCTATTGAAAAGTTTGGAAACCACCAAACGAGTGATGCGCATTCCCAAGCTGTTTTAAGCTACTCTCAGTTACAAGCACCTATTGAGTCACAACTGTCACATGTTAAACTCGAACAACAAGAACTTGCTTTAGAATCTCTTATGACTATAATAAGTAGTGTAAAGTATCTCGTTAGACAAGGTCTGGCAGTAAGAGGTCACAAAAATGATGAAGGTAACCTAATGGAACTATTGAAAGTTCGGTGTGAGGACAAGCCGTCTTTGAAACGGTGGCTAGAAAAAGATGTTACCTATACTCACCCTACCATACAAAACGAAATCATACAGATATTGGGAAACGAAATTGTGTCCAGTATAGTTCAGAGCATTAAGTTAAGCAACCCTTTGATGTACTCTGTCATTTGTGATGGGACGCAAGATATTGCTGGCAATGAACAGGTCAGTGTTTGTGTCAGGTGGGTTGATGCTGATCTCCAGCCTTACGAAAGTTTTTTGGGCTTTTATGAATCGGCAAATACTTGTGGAACAGATATAGCAGCTCTTATTTTTGACGTGTTGCTTAGATTGCAGCTCCCTTCGTCCAATCTTCGTGGGCAAACTTACGATGGAGCTGGTAACATGAGTGGTATCCATAAGGGAACTCAGTCAGTAGTAATAGACAAACAACCACTCGCTGACTACATTCATTGTGGTGCTCACTGTGTCAATCTAGTAATGAAAGCAAGCTGTGAGACTTCAAGAACTGTCAAAAACGCCATGGATTGGGCTCATCAGCTAGGAGTATTGTTTTCGAACACAAAAGCTAAAGATGAATACTAACATATAGTTGAAGATGCAGCTCAAGGTCCAGTCAGTAACATTGCAAAAATAAAACCTCTTTGTCCCACAAGATGGATATACCGGAAAGGACAAATCAATGAAATTTTGCACAAGTATCCATTGATTTTGAAAACTTTGAATGAACTCACAGAACGCAAGTACGAAGGAGCCAGTGGTTTGTTGAGTGTGTTTGAAGATGGGACCACATACTTAGGCCTGATTATGGGTAGGAAAGTTGTTGAACTTTTGGAACTACTGAACAAAAGTTTTCAAGGCGAGAAGAAAACAGTGGCTGGGTTACGTGAATCTGTTAAACACATTGTTGATGGCCTACAAAATCTCAGAACCAACCAGCAGTTTTCTTCTGTGTTCGAAGAGTGAAACAAGTACATGGCTGAGTTGGGCCTAGAAGAGCTAAGACTCCCAAGACAAAAAAAAGTGCCTAAAAAGATATCTGAGGGAAATGCTGATGGCTACGAGTTTACTTCAACAGAAGAACACTTTAGACGGGAGTATTTTGAAGTCATTGACATGGCTGTGCATGGTCTCAAAACTCGTATACTTGAACAGGCTGGTATGAAAAAACAAACACAGCTCGAGAAAGTCCTACTAAAAAGAGAAGGTTATGATGTCAATGTGCTAGCGCCATATCCGGAAATCCGGAAGTCCTGGTGAGACTAATGCTTGTATGTCCAGCTTCAAGTTGTGAAGCAGAGCAAAGTTTTAGTGCTCTGCGTAAACTGAAGACCTACCTAAGATCAACCATGACTCAAAAAAGGTTGAATCATTTTGCTGTTTTTTACGTTCACAAAGAAATATTGGACAAGGTAGAAGCAAAAAATGTTGCAAAACTGTTTATTTCAAAATGTGAAACTAGGAGAGGTGATTTTGGTTACGTAAAGGATAATAAATAAACCACTTTGGGGTTGTTTCAGTTCCAGTATACATCCGTTTAGCAAGAGGTCAATTTGAATTTTTATAATGTTCTGTAAAGAGAAACAAGTCTAAGATTTTAAAGTTAATGTTTACGTTGTAATGTGATAGACCGTATGTAATAACAGTAGTGTGTGTAAAAGAAAGCATATTAAACCTGACCTGATAATGAGTTTTTATTATGTTTATAGTTTGTTTTTTGAACGATTGGACTTGGAATCAAGCGTGTGGTATAGGGCGTTCCATTGTTGTCAAGTCCAATGGTTCAAAAAACGAACTATAGACATGTTTTCAGGTTAAATACAAATTGTTTCAATGAAAAACCTGCTTGTACAAATGAAAGATTTTGGGTTTAAATTAGTGTTCAAACGTCATTTCAAGGTCACAATTTTTCTAAATTTTTGGAATTTGAATCCTGTCCCCGGACCTCCCTTTTGTCCCCCCCAAAGTGTTGATGCTGATGACGCCAATGACTTCAGAGGTGATTAGGCTTCTCCCAAAGACTAAGCAAAGGTGCAGATCACATTCCCTGAATGGTTCAAAGTTGCATACTAATCTGTCATTGGGTTTGACATTGCTACCCTCAGCCATAACTTATTGGAAATCAAATGGAGGCCAGAAAGTCTTTGAATTCTCATTTGTTAAGTACAATATTTTGAAGTGAGCCATTTCAATGAGTTTTTATTAAGGGTATTACTGTTAATTTTTCAGACTGGTGCCCATGGAATATGACATTGTCATTTTCCATGAATTCATGTCCAGGAGTATCTTAGTTTATCAAGATACAATTAAGTTACATTTCAGGCGCTTGATGAAAATAACATTTAAAAAATAAATTAACACCATGAAAAACTAGGTTATAATAGTTATTTGCTCTAAAAATAATTTTCTATTTTTCAGGTGCAGAATCAGCTTACAATGTGTATATGCATTATCATCAAAGCCCAAATCATCATCTATGCTGGTGGCTCAAACTCTTTGTGGACTGCAAACATCGGAATTATTTGTTGAAAAATGTTTGAGATAGTGAATTTGTCTACTGGAAATGTTTGCCTCATTTTCATGTTCTGTATTCACTCACCAATTTGTAATTTGATATAGTAAAATCTGTACAAATTGATTTTTGTCAAAATGCTTTGGGAAAATAATTTGCAACTGGAATGAATGTAACCTGACATTTTTCTACAAATAAACTTGTTGATCTCAAACAGTTTCAATTATCCAATCCAAGTTAAATGCTAGTTAATGGATTAAATTTCCAATTTAATCCATTAGCTATTTACTATACCTCTAATTGTGTACGTTCTGGACTTAGAATGATTTGGATGTTTACACTTTGGACTTAGAATAATTTTTCAATTTGCTCAGTCCAGTAAATCAATACAAAAAATAATTTCAGAGAAGTAATAAAACATAGAATAAATTTCAGAAAAACTAGCATTTTTGAAAGAAATTTGGCTAATTTTTTCAAAAAGTCCAACTCAATTTTTAGGGTTTTCTGTTCAACGTTGAAACTTTGGTAATTAAAATTTGGGTAGGGTATTAGTAAAATTTTATTTTTTGTACTTAATTACTACAAATTTAAAAAAAATTGCACTCCATCATGTATGGTAGCTACTGGGTACTCAGAATGATATGGAGTACAAGTCCCTCTAGATAAGAGAATAGGGTTTCCCCTATTCTCACTGCTATGAGAGACTTACACTCCACATTACACTGAACACCCAGTAGCTGCCATACATGATGGAGTAGAGTTGACATTGTAGGAGACTTTTCAGAAAATCCTGGATGGTCCACAATTTGGTTTCTGGTCTGTGTATCTACAGATTGCTTGAGTCCCACCCAGAGAGGAGGCATCTAGCAGGAGTGATGTGGTGGGTATCTAGGCACTCATCCCAGCAATGATCCTGACAGGAATATCTTCTGATTAAAGTGAGGTCCTCTCTAGTATTGAGAATCTGAAAATAAATCAACATAAAAAATAATGTGAGTGAAGGAAGTTTTACCCAGAGGCATGTCTAATAAGGAAAAGTCTGGCCTGGGTGGTACAATTTTTGGCTTTTGTCAGTGATCAAAATAAAACTTTAAATGGTTAATTTAATAGAATGATGATTCTTTTGCATCAAAATAAAAATTTCACATATTCATTCCTCTCTGAAAAAATATTCAATTTTAAAATGAAGGCCCTTGTGAAATTGGCATAATTTTCAAAGTTCTATTCAAAAATTGGTACTGAAAGGATAATTTAACATAAAGCTTATCCACATCAGTTACATATTACAACAATTTACCATGAACCATCATAAATAATCAGAGCAGTTAACTGAGGTCAGCAAAGGAAATACAATCTTGACAATCTACGTAATCTCTCCATGGCTGACCAATGTTGACAATCTTTCACTACTTGTCATTTAAATTTTATATTGAAATGAATTAATATGTTCAGAAATTTTTAATTGGTACTGAAAAGATAATTTAACATAAAGCTTATCCACATCAGTTACATATTACAACAATTTACCATGAACCATCATAAATAATCAGAGCAGTTAACTGAGGTCAGCAAAGGAAATACAATCTTGACAATCTACGTAATCTCTCCATGGCTGACCAATGTTGACAATCTTTCACTACTTGTCATTTAAATTTTATATTGACATGAATTAACATGTTCAGAAATTTTGGTCGAGTGATCAAGGACTGCCTCAAGGGGCTCAAACTGTAGCTACACCACTGGCTAGATCATTAGAAAAACAGAAGTCATCCCAACCTTAAATGACAATTAAAATGGAAAAGTGAGAAAAAAGGAAATAAATAGCTGTAACACAGTCAATGTTAATTAATGAGACACACTTGTCATATGGATGCAAGAGCAAGGTCAGCTAACATTTAAAATGTGAGATTGTTCAGATGTTTGAATTTAACATGCTACTAAAACAGTGTTATTGTAATAGTGTATAAGAGGAAATGGCTATATTTAGATGTGCCAACTTCAGTCTAAACTTAGCAGAGGATGGCTACCTTTGCCATTCAGTTACAGCCAACGAATCTCCAATATAAAACCAGTGCTGGGAAGCAATAGATCCCAGTAGCAGTGACATGGAACTAAACAAAAGTTTAACGGCAGATAGTTCAGAAGGCTACATCCTTCCCATTCATCATGTGAGAAGTTAATATAGATCATATCCAAAATACTGTGACTGCAAAAGATTAGAGGGAATAGTTGACCTTGCACACCAGGTATGAAATCCCACATACCAAGCTAATTCTCATAGATGTCTACATTTTGGCAAAAATTTTTCTTTCACCATCTTTCACCAATAGTTGGAACGATTCAAAAAATTTCCTGGGTGGTCATCCATGGAGGAGTAGGCAACAATAATAAAAGATTTGCAAAGTTAATCCTTTTTCCTTTTGCAATTTATGAATCTTGCTTCTGGATGACAATGAGGGTTTTGTCAGAAGCTTTGGGAAGAAAGAGGAGGATTCAAGTGTAAAAGCAGTAATGATGTGATCTTCAAGAGAAAAGGAAAAAACTGAAAAAGAGGATTGGATAGAGTAACAGACTATTCTTTCCTTTAGTATTACCTATTTCTGGATTACGTAATGCCAATATTTCTCCTCCCTGGCCAGACACACCCTTGGGGTGCTTTTTCTTCTCCAAGGAGAAGAAGAATTGGCATGTTAAAATCCAGACATGGCTAATACCATTAGACAGAGCAGACCTTTCTGAATATGGACTGTGAAATATTGAACAATTTGCAGTGATAGTATGTTTAATTGAAGTTATAGCAGTTGGCAGAGACCAAAAATCATTATCCTAGCATGTATCAGAGACAACAGCACTTTAGGAATGAATTAAAACATGATCAGAATAGGATAAATAATCTTAGAAGTCAACGAAGAAGTGACAATACTCAAAGCAACTGTCAAGGATGATGCTGCATAGCTAAAAACAGCTGTAAACCAAGAAGTGAGAATATACATAGAAATGTGCGTAAAGATAAGAGATGTCCAAAAGCAGAAGAGAAAAGGAAAGCAAATAAATAAATATTGTGCTAATAAAGAATTAATGCCACATGTGATAAGCAGAGGTTCAAGGGAAGTGATGGTGTCTTCATTCAGGTTCCACCAATCATGTGTATCCCTGAATAAAATTAAAATATCTTTCTCGGGCTGTGCACCAGGTAATGTTTTCAAAATCCGCCTACGTTTCGGAAAACGACTTGTTTTCCATTTTCAAGGCACGTGTTATTTCCGCCGTGACCACTATAACAATTAAATTGAACAAGCTGATGATGCCCCAACAATGAAGGTTGCGATCCCTATGATTGGCTGACGTGTTCCGCTGGCCGTTGAATCATTTTCTCGTCTTTTTAATACATTTGATCACTGGCCACCACACACACCGTTACTGGGACCTGTGGCCACAGCTTTGATCCCTTATGTCTCCACTATATTGGGAAAGATTCACCGGATTCTGCATTGTTTTAACATCAAAATGATCCATCTGCCACCATCTAAATTAAGGGAAGAGTTGGTTAAGGCAAAAGATCCCACCAGCTTGAAGACACCAGGATACCGTGTGAATGTGACCAAATATATGTGGGGGAGACTGGTTGAACAATTGAAACCAGGCTTAAAGAACATCACAGGCACTTTAGATTGGCGCAACCAGAGAAGTCAACAGTGGCGGAACGTAGCATCAACGAAGACCATGCATTACATGGACCGATGCAAAAATCCTTTACCGCGCACACCGTTACTGGGACCACATTTTCAAAGAGGCCATCGAGATACGATTGCATCCGCATCATTTTAATAGAGACACTAGATTCCAACTGAGTAATACCTGGTGGCCAGTGATCAAATGTATTAAAAAGACAAGAAAATGATTCAACGGCCAGCGGTACACGTCAGCCAATCATAGGGATCGCTACCTTCATTATTGGGGCATCAACAGCTTGTTTAATTTTAGAGTTATAGTGGTCATGGTAAAAATAACACGTGCCTTGAAAATGGAAAACAAGTTGTTTTCCGAAACATTGGCAGATTTTAAAAACATTACCCTGTGCGGAGCCCGAGAAAGATATTTAAACATAATACACCAGGAAAATCTGAGTAAAATTGTTTGGCAATTTTATGTGTTGTATGAGGTCATAGATGAGGCTGAAGTTTCTAATGGAGTATCAGAAAAAGTCAATGGATCCGGAACACTCAAGATGCAACTAAAGGATAATTTAGAGGTACCACTGTTATAGTGACTGATGTTCTAAATGTATCAGACCTTCCATATCATCTTTGTTGATAAGAGCTCTGAATGATCAGATGTTTCATGCCAGCTTTAACAGCCATCAGGTCACCATATTTAATGACAAAGGATAGGCACAGAGAGAAGGCTTTATGGTTTACAGTACGTACAGACTTGAGATACACATTTTTCACGGAAACCAGATACATTAAGAGGAAAGTGTGGAATAGCACATTGTATGGCATTTTTATAAACCTCTGTATTTTCTAAGGATATAAATAGGAGAATGACAGCTGAATTTTCGGAAAGTTGAAAAATAACAAATTTCCTGAGAGATTTGATGAGAAAAGAACAATAAAAGCACCAGTGCTGGTACAATCAGATGTAGTTGGCAGAGTTAAGTCAAAATTGTTGGGTGAAAATTAATGTTTTGTTGCCTAAAGTCACTGATTTCTAAAGAAATTAGTCAGTTCACTTGTTAAAGAAAAATATTGAAGTTCTCCATCATTAGAAGAAAATCACATCAAGTTTAAGATTGTTTATAAAATAGAGGAAGAGATTTTTCATTCAGGGGCATGATAAGAACATCACATTCATGATGGAGAATAGCAGATAACAAAAAAATCAGACAGAGAAACAAGAATAATCATAAGGAATAAAAGCAACACATGAGTCAGCAAGGGTTCCAAAGCCTGCAAAATGTAACTAACCTTGCCACAGAATTAGCTGATTAATTGCAAAAAAAAACTGTGATATAAAGACATTCGAAGATGCTATACATTGCAAGTCCAGCTCTATAGGTCCTCTAAGCTCAAGAAATGGGAATAAAAGGATTTAAGGTGGATGGAGATGAAAACAAAGGGCTTAGGCTGTCTGAAGTCATCGCAGTTGTGGTGTAAAAGCTAGCAAACCAGCAGGCATCCTTGAACACAGAAGATTAAGTACAAGAAGGACCCACCATGAAGCAGGAAGAAAAAGTAAAGCCTTGTACATACATGGAAGAGAGAAGCTGAAGACAGTCATTCCACAACCAGGAGAAGTGTTTGAAGAGATGGAATCCTTCACCCACCTTTTAAGCTGAATAAAATGAATGGAAAAAGTATGACAGATATCAAGCAAAGATTAGCTCAGGTGATGCGGACATTCAGGTTGAAAAAGCAACTACTCTGTTAAAATAAGGAAACAGTCCCTCAAAATGTTTGTAGGATGTTACACTATATTGCTCAGAGGATATCTTGAGTATATTCCCAAGGTTACTCTTCTCCTAACTCTTCCCCTTCTTCCCAGTTACCCATTCCTTGGCAGATGGACAACGTCCTTCTTCTGAAGAAGCCCAGACAGACAACCAGAGAACTTTCAGTGGATTGTAGTGATTTTGATATAAAAAAAGATATATCGGGGTACTGTGAGGAGCACCTTGAGTCTGATATCACGTGCATAAAAAAATATTCCAGCTAATTGTAAGCTAAAGGATGGAAAAGAAAATTGAAGACAACTTCTCAGTAAACAAATTCAGACTTATGAAGAACAGAGGCACCAGGAAGCCACATTCTGCCTGAGTGTAATGGTAGAGAATAGGGATGGGCAAAACTACAGATATTTAAAGCAAACAGATAACATTCTTTTCTATTTTGCTAATACTGAGTACTATAAGAAATCTGTATTGATGGAGGTACCAGTACTGAAAGTAAAAATACTTTAACAGCACAACCACCTGGTGCACAAGCATTCAACTGACAAGGAAAATAAATTGAATTTTGATAATGCTAATTACTGGGATGTGTTGAAATAAATGGATATTTAGCAAGACTGTAAAAAAAAACTTTAATGGCCACTGTCCTTAAGTAATAGTATTGCAAACTTCCACAAGATTTTATGACAAGAATCAGTATTCAACATCCAACTTCAGAATTAATAATAAAAAAGTAGTTTGAATAATGATATGAGTAGCAAATCGCTTCTAGGTCAAGTGGAACCAGCATTAACCAGCACATTGAGCACTTGCAGCACCAAATTGAATTCCTGGATCTCTGTCCAAAGTATGAAAACTGAATGCCTAATTTTATACAGGAGCTATAAACTTTTTGAGTTCATAATCACAAGGTTCTCTACAATCAGTAATGTTAATTGGTGGCTAAAATTTATCATAGGGATGGGACATTTCCATTGTCTCTGTCAATAGGAGCAGAAATGGTCTTGAAGGTAGTTTTCATGCTAAATTTTCATTCAATCGACGAACTTGATATTGAATAATGGAATGGAATAAGACAATTGATTAAACTCTAGTGCACTCGGACTACCAACCCTACCTGATCAATTTCAATCAGGGAATGTGATCCTGAATGGAAACATCCAATATTTTAACATTTTAGAGGTGATTCACAGAAAGCCATGAATATGAAATGGTTTGTAGTGATCACTCATAAAAGGGTATGTAACATTATCCTGATTCAAAAGACACAATATCATTAAGCAACCAATCTGGGAAAGTAAGAGGTGCATAGTGTGTATGAAATCTTGGCAATATTTGAAGCTCAAGTAAATTTGAGGGGGCTAGGTAAACCTCCAAGGAAGTGAACCATAGTCCCTTGAGCTGTGCATTGGAGAGAATTGAATTGGGAGCACATGGGCTCCTGTGTTGCAGAGGGAACCTTAAGTATGGAGATCACAGGAATTGGACACATTTTTCTGCTTCTATTGGATACCCTCTGGTCACCCACCCACCACCGTGATAACTGTAAGAGTGTATTGGAAGAAAAAGGCTAATATGAATTTACTTGCATAGGAGACAGAGGTGTATGGGGTGTGAGAAGCCATGCCGATGAGAGCAGTGATGTGGAAATATAAAGCTTCAAGTGGGCCAAGAGTGCATGTCATCAGTGGAAGGCCTAAGGGCAGCTTGTGGGCGGGTCACAATATGAAGATTGAGGAAGGTTGGAGGATGAGCAAGGTATTAGTTTTGGTCACGCAGTCTTATGTAAATAAAAGTCTGATACCAGCTGTAAAGGATATATGTTGGTAACTTATGCCATCTTACGTCTTAGACGTTTTACATAAAAATCAGACCGAGGTGGAACAATGACAAAAAGGCGGGAACAAAAACACAAACTCAGGGCGGTAAAAAAATTGCCAACACAAAGTGCGTATGCTTACACAAGGAAGAGTCAGTGAGTCAGAGGAAGGAACAGTCAATGAGAAGTGCAGTATTATTGTTGGACTGCAATTTAAAGTACACACTTTCCTTCCCCCATCCTTGCTTCCATGGTAATGAAGGCCCTGGTAGAAAAAAATTACAGAAAACAGAAAAAAAGTGGACCTCCATTATCTCCAACAGACAAAAGTGCATTTGATTCATCTGGACATAGACATGCCATGGAAATAATTTCCCCACATAATGCACAAGAAGAACTCTCTCATGGCACAGTTGTAATAAAATGTCTAAGCTGACGCTTACCCCACGCACAATCTTCTAGAGACAAACAAAGACCCTAGAAGTTTTCGGAGGAAAATAAATTATATTCCCTAATTATAACAAAAAATATTCTGCACCATTTGAGCAACAGAGCACACTAGCCGTGGTCGAAACAGGTGCTTGGCGGAGACAAAGAGCCCATTCAAGTACCCAGATCGGCTGCAAGGACCAGTTGGCGGGGCAGTAAACCTAAAGTCATGACAAAATGGCCTAATATCTCGTTGATATACAAAAGTCAACAAAGTGAATGACACTAAATAAACTAGTCATTACATTGTCATTCACCAGTAGTTATAATGCAATCATCAGAGTATTACTTTATATCAAAATAATGACATTGCTTTCAAAAGTAAAAAAGATTGAATAAAAGGATTTCTGGAGAACTTTAGGCCCTTTGTGTGTACAAAAAAAATACCGATCTGAAATATTGAATAGTTTTCTTTAGTTTTGGGAACTATAATAAGTTCAATAGTTTCAGCATTAACTTTGTAAAACTTTTCCATAATGTTCAGGAGTTAACAAAAGCTTTGTAAATTTTACGTAGAATATTTATTGGGCTGTCCAATAAATATTCTACGTGAAACTTACAAAGCTTTTGTCTTTGTATAATAAAGAAGTGTTTGCATACAAATACATCACCAAATTGTTATACTCAACATTTTTACAACATTTTAAATTTATTTTTGGATTTTTTTAACTTCAGGACCTATGCACAATCTTGAGATGTATGTTGATATTTCAAAAATTAATTTTCTCGAATTTAGAGAAAAAGGCAAACTCCTTTTCCATCTGAAGACCGAAAGGAATGATGGACCAAAAGGAATGATGGATCGAAAGGAATGAGGGACCGAAAGAGACCAGTGACCGAAAGGAACAAGTGACCGAGAGGATGGAGGGACCGAAAGGAATGAAAGGACTGGTTGGAACAAAAGGACTGGTCGTTCTGTAGAAGTCAGTCCTCGGTCCTTCCATTCAATCCAAGGACCCATTTGTTTGCAAATGACCCACCTCTAATCAAAAACAGCCAAATGCAGAAATAGAATCCATTCCTGGGCATGTGAACCTAGGTTAAGGGGAATTGTAAAATAAATTCCATGCACAATTTTTACCATAAGTAAAACCCTAAAATATTTTTTAATGCCCTCCCCCTAGCAAAAAACCCTAAGAACAGAACCAGTCAGAGATGTCGTTAGCACACTAAGGTCTACCTCATTATTGACTGACATCTTGTCGTGGGAGGGACTCAGGACACTGTGGCATTTACCTTGACCAAAACACTTACACATCTCCCTAATCCTAATGTTAACCCTCCCCCAGTGGCTAGTATCTAGCTGTAAGTTCTGTTTCATAGACATTGTGCTAAATTTTCAACAGCACTCCCCCCTCTACCTACCCGTCACCCCCTTTCTCTTCCTTGACTATTTCACCAACCCATGCTCGCTCACTTACCCCCCCTCCTACTTGCAGAACCCTCTCCTCTCTATGCAGAGAGTACATAAACATTGTTGCGTAGCCTTGCTTGCAACTGAAATCAAATCATTTTCCTACATGCTGCTGACAGGGTGAGACCACACCAGAGAATGTTAGGGACCTTGAGACAACTGCTGATTGATTTCCACAATGCCACACAATATATTAACAATGAAAAATAAACTGGAATAGATCCAGTGCTTTGAATGAGAAAAGCTTCCCATGAAGCAGATACAAGAGAGGCTAAAGTGTAGAAAGATGCAAGTTTACAAAGCAATGAAGGACAACATTAATAACAAGTTTGAAAGAGGTAAGTCCTATTGTACAGGAATTGTATTATATGGAAAAAAAGGAATAACAGACAAATATTAAAGATTATATGTGTATTTTAAAGATTACTTTTTATGTTAATATAATCAAAAAAATTTACCACAATGTGATACTGTTTCATTATTTCATAATAATTTTATCTACATGTAGAATTTGAGTCAAACCAACCATCAAAGAGTGCTTTCCAATTGCCGTGCGCAGATTAGCTCACATCGCAACAGATGGAAACACATGAGCACGCATTGAAGCAGACAATTGAAACAGGCTGCACCGAAGTGTTCACAGATGACGGAGCGACCAGCGGCAAAATTTGATAGTTCAAAAAGACTTTTAGTTCCGCATACGATACGTGAAATATATAGAGGGATATTAACTATTGGCACAAGAAGAGAAATTAAATATGCAAAATAATAAGGAATGTCTGAAAAAGTCTTGCAACATACACGGCATGCAAAAATGACAATCCCCGGGAAGTTTGGTATTCCACCTTGAATCTGAGTCTCCCGTATATTCATTTCATTTGGTGCCAGTTTAAGAAAATTGGGTGATTTCACGACATATTTCATGAATTGTTTCACAACACAAAATGCTATTGTCTCTGATCTCCCTTAAAAACAATCGAATCATTCATTCAATTGTTTTTTTTGTCTTTGGTTGTTGTCTTTGGAGTCAAATTGTCTTTGGAGTCAAATTGTCTTTGGAGTGTTTTGGGAAAGGAATGTGAATGTTTGCGCGACTTGGCTTTTTACTTTATTTTTACCTCTGCTTCTCTTGGATTACCATCTTGGAAAGATTAGACCTCTTACCTTCTTTGGACTTACTCTCCCATAATACTCCAGCACCTCTTGGACTACCCACCCGGAAAACTCATTGACCTCTCGCATTACCTCACCTACAAAATTCGAAATGGAACAAGTGAGCAAAATGTTATATCCTATTGATTCAAAATGGACTTAATTACTTTTATGGATACCACGCTGGAAATATTCAATTAAAAAATTTAATTGAACGTTCAATGCATTCCGTTAAATACAGTTGATTTTGATGCTAAATTACAATTGAATTGGCAGGTTAGTTTCATTGGGGTACTTAAATATTTGTGATAGTTCACTTCTGTCTTATGAATTTACTTTGTATCTGTCTAAACATGCAGAAAAGCGAATTATGTATACGTGCCAGCACTGCAGAGGAACAGGAGAAATGGGCGAATTGGTAGGGCATCCATACTTTTTTTGGGAAGAAAGAAATCTTTCAAGAAGAAAATACAAATGTGCTGTTTGTTGAAGAAGTGACCAACGTGGAAGGTGACAAAGCAAGGGGGGATGACAGAGAAAGCCCAGGTGTCCCAGAAAAGTCAACATTTTTCTGACAGTAAGTGTTCATATTTTTCACACACTTCCATTCATCGATAATGCCTTTCATACCACTTAATTATTATGGTAAGCCCATACTTTCTACATAACAATCACCTGTAATGACATATGGTCGTCATAGTGGGAACTTAGAGAATTTTCCAAGCTGTGGTGTACTATATTAATCCTGAGTATTTGCATAATTACCTAAAATGTTGATGAAATACCATATTTTGCAGAATTTGATTGGCCAGAGCCTGCTGTTACAGTCTTTAATATCTGCTTATGAAGCAAGATCTGACGAACTGAATTCAGTTAAGAAGAGGCCCAAATTTTGGGAGAATCTGTCAGTGGAGATAGGTGATCTAGGCCATAAGGTAATTAAAGTTAACAGTTATGTACAAATAACGCTTCCTCCAGTCAAATTGTATTCCTCATTACTTTTTGTTACTTGAAAGGTGACTGCCTCCCAAGCAAGGAACATATTCAACAACATGTTGATACAATACAAAAACGGTGTGGATAATATGGGCCCCCATGCCTCTGGAAGAGCACCATTGCATTTCAGATATTTTGACCACTTCAATGAAATATTTGCCCATAGAAGCAATGTATGTTCATCCTATGTGGGAGGATCATCACTTAAGGGCAATGCCACCACCACTGTCAATGCCCCAAATTGCCCTCCGAGATCATTTGCAGTGCCAATTGAGCCGAGGCCCTCCTCTTCACCTCAGAGTGAAATTTTCTATCTCAGCCTGGACCTTCCTCATCATCAAACATGGAAGTGCTTGCCAGCCATGTAGAGAGAGAGGAAAGCACAAGGAAGAATTTAGTGGAGGTCACCAAAAAGAAACCTCCCCATGGCACAGGTAGTAGGGCTGCCAGAACTAGAGCTGAGCTAGAGCACCAGTGACTTCACCACTTGGAAAGGTCTCAGGAAAAGGATGATAGGCAAAGTGCAGTTAATGAGGACTTATTAAACATTCAGAAAGAGAGAATGGAAATCCGCCCAAAAAAAATTTGAGATGTGGGAGGGTATAGTGCTAGAAAAAAATGTACCAACAGAGGAAAGAAGATGATAAAAGGGAAAGAATACAGGTGAAGAGGGAAAAGATAAGGCTTCTTCAGGCCCTTCTCATCAAAAAATAAAATTTTAATATGTTAGAGATGTTGGATATCATTATGCCATGGCTCACGACAGGTTAAGGTTTTTCTGGTGAATGGTAGAAAAAAATGAGCTGGAAATAGAAGTAGTGACTCCTATTGAAAGTAGAGTTATATATATAATTATTTACGGTTATTTTTGGTAGCCTCAGTCTGTTATTATTCTTAGACTTAAAATTCTCACACCACGCAAAATGTTTTCTGTAAGTGTTGACTGATTCACTGAGGGAAATTTATGATCATACTCTCCATTAGCATGCCCCTCAATACCCTTTGCTTCATTATCCTCGTCAACAATGAAATCTTCATCCACCCCTTCCTCTAAGCACACACGGCAGCTTAAAACTACTATTGTCATAATTTGGTGATTGGAAATTTCCAAAGATTTGAAACGCCGAAAGCGACCGTTGAGAAGTCCAAATGCTTTCTTGACCATCATCCTTGTGGATGAGTGAAGAAAATTGAACTCCAGTTGCTGGGGAGAATGGGCATCGTTGTCTTTAAAGGGAGGTACTAGCCACGGCAAGGAATGGTAGGCAGAATCTCCAATAATAAATCTCCCATTGGGAAATAATTCCTGGGTTCCTCTTCTGCTAACCTGAAAATCTCTGACCTCCTAAGAACCCTTGCATCATGGAGAGATCCTGGCTCTCCACAAACCACATTTATGAATTTCATCTTATTGTCTACAACACCCTGGAGAATTATAGAAAAAAATTTTTCCTGTTACAGTAATCCCCGAGATGTTCCTTGGGCTGTTTGATTTGGATATGGGTCCCATCGATTGCTCCTATACATCCATGGATGCCCCTCATGGCCTCAAAGACGGCAGTGAAAACAGAGAAGATGGACTTCGGTACAGCTGAACTGGCGGAAGAGGCAACCTGACTGACAGGAGTAAAACAGGACAGAAGCCATTACCTTGTGGTTTAAAGAGGGATCTTTGAAGGCTAAGGGAGACAACCCTGACAGAAAACAGCCAGCCATTAGGCTCTGGAGGCAGCACCTCTGACCGGCTAGCTTGGAATGGCCAATAACCCACTTGAGTGAAACAAATTATTCAAAGTTAATTAGAGAGAGAGCCGGATGGATTAACAGGAATCAACTAAGGGAGTGAAAGGACACGATTTTCGGTACACGGAACATTACATGACTTACTGGAAAGGAGAAAGGATGAAAAGGTACAAACTGAGGATTCTGGGCATAAGTGAGATGAAAAAGAAAGGGTTTGGAGAAGTAGCGTTGAAAGATGGATATCACATGTTTTACTCTGGGGTAGAACACTGCAGCAGAGCAAAAGGAGTGGGCATAGTAATAGATGGTAGATATAGAGACAGCGTTATGGAATGGGAGCCAATGAATTCAAGAATAATAAAAGTGAATCTGGAAATGCAGGAGAAAAGATCATTGATTCAGGTATATGCCCCAACACAAGATGCTGAACAGTTTGAAAAGGATCTTTTCGACACTCAGTAGCAGGAAACCATTGACAACTCAAAGAGAACAGACGAGACATGCTGTGATAATGGGAGATTGGAACTCCAGAATAGGGAGAAACCTAGAATGAGGACATGGATCAATTAGGCAGCATGGTGGAGAGCAAGTTATCAAACAGAGAGAAGATGACTGATTTTTGCATAGATAACTATCTGCTGATTGGCAACACTTTTTTCCCTCAGAGCATAAAACCAGGAGTCAGCATAAACCAGCTGGCATGTAACGCAGAAAATCACTTTTGAGTCTGAAAACAGAGGAGCAAGAAGTGTGATAGATTATTTCCCCTACACAAGAAGTATGAGGTATGCAGCAAATGATGTATGTGTACACATACGCACTGAACTAAGCACAGAACATAGACCACTAATCATAAAGCTGTGGCTGTGCCCTGTGAAGCCTAGAAAGGAATTGCCTTATGGGTGGTTGAAGGTTGGACAGCTGAGAGATGAACAAAAAAAATGGAATATTGAGACCTAGTAACAGCAGAGTTACAAAAGAAAATAGAAGTAACAAGTTTTGAAAGTGATGGAGATCTAATGGAATTAGGCTGGAGGGTATTGAAAGAAACCCATTTAAATAAAACCAGAGAACACTGTGGAATACAAATAGCAAAGATGGAGGTGAAAAGGATGAAGTGGTGGAATGATCATGCTAAAGGAAAAATAAAGGATAAAAAGTTTACTTGGAAACCTTGTATTAGAGATTAAACAGAAGAGGCTTGGAGAGAGTAGGTGCAGAAGAGAAATGAGTCAAAGCAAGCAGTGAGACAAGCAAAGAAAGAATGTTGGAATGAGCTTGGAAATTGAGTGGAAGAAAACTATCATCATAAACACTGAATTTGGCAAACGGTGAAAAGCCGAAAAGAAAAGTTCAGAAAAAGAGTAAAAAGTGTAGCAGATGAAACAGGGAAGATAGTGACTGATGAGAGAGGTTTTGAGAGTATCACTTTGCTGTAACTTTTGGACACCAGGAGCAAGTAGAAATAATGGAAGTTGAACCAAACCCACAAATAGGAGGATAGAATGGGGAAGAAATAACACACGTTGAAGTGGAGGATTCAATAAAAAGGATAAAACTTGGTAAAGCTGCAGGCGCTGATGGCATGGTGCTGGAAATGATTAAGTTTAGGGGAAATGCAGCGATTGATTGGATGTGGGAGACATGTAGAAGAGAATGGAAAGTGAAAAAATATCCTTACTAATCGGGAACTGAGTATTTTAGCAATCTACAAGAAGGGAAATACTACGCAACTGTCCTCTGATGCTTTGAAGGTGTACACCAGAATTCTTGAATTAAGACTCAGAAATGAGGTCGAGGAAGACCTAGAAGAGGAACAATGCGCCTTCAGAAAAAACACCAAACCCAGAAACACATTTTACAATATGCAAAGTTTTGGACAAATATATCAACAGAAATGGATCAGTCTGTCCGGCATTTTTACATTTACAGGCAGCTGTTGACACTGTTCCAAAATGCAGCTTATGAGAATTACTGCGAAAAATAGGGGTATCTGCAGACTTAACTGAAAGAATTAAAAGTCTGTGGCAACCCAGTCTACCAGTGCACCTCCACGCCTCCCGCGTACCAGCGAAACAAGTAGTCCTTCCTGCCTGGCTGACCGGCACAGTGGCTCAGGGCTAGCATGCTCGCCTGTCAAGCCTGGGTTTGATTCCCAGTCCCAGAGTTTACTATTTGTTAATGCTTATTTCTTGCACTTTTTAGACTATTCTAGAACATTGTTCTGACATTTTCCCAGTGTATAGCAAATTCTAGAATGGTCACTCTCAGTATAAATACTGAAGCCCTTGGCCCTATGAGCCAGTCTTGTATCGACATCAGAACAATAAACAACAATGAAACTTAACACAAGTCTCTTCAAGCTTCGCTTCGCTAGCTGACCTAACCAACCATCAGCTACAAGTCCTACGCATTAATGTGAAAGGAGTGGTAAGAATAGCTGGGAAAATATTGACAGAGTTTGTTAAGAGGAAAGGTGTCTAACAAGGAGACAGCCTTAGTCCTCTACCATTCATCATTTTGATGGACCAGATACATAAACAATGCAAAAGAAGAACACCAAGGTGCATGATAGGAAATTAGAGGTTAAGGCCTATATATGTTCAGTCACTGGTAAATGCAGAGACATTGTATTGATTGCTAAGAATAAGAGAGAATTGCAAACAGCAGTGGAAGAATGGACAAATGCAATTAGAGATCATAGAATGAGAATGAATGTAGGGAAAAGCAAGGCTATGGCAGTGTCAAAAAATGAAGTGCAGGAAAGGCTGAACATTATGTGGGAAGAGCAAGATCTAGAACAGGTATACAAGTTCATGGGGTATATAAGTATACCTGGGGCACAAATTACAAGTGATGGAAGGTCAGACACTGATATTAGCCACAGAATCCATAAAGCAAACCAGGTGTATTGTCAGCTGAGCAGATCAATTGTGGGCTAGAGGGAAATATTGGTAAAGACAAAGATGTAGGTGTACAAAACCATTTTCCAGCCAGGACTGTTGTATCGAACAGAGAGTCTAACCCAACTAGACAAGCACAGGAGTAGATTCCAAAGCTGTGAGATGAGATACCTCAGATGAGCAGCAGGACTCACTAAAAGAGATCAAGTGAGAAATACTACAATCAGAGCCCAATTCCAGCAAGACCCGATAGTGGAATCGATGGAAAGAAAACTTAAAAGATGGTATGGGCATATGGTTAGGAAGAATGAGGAAAGAAAGCCAACAGCAGTGATGGAGGCATGACCAGAATGAAGATGAGGAAGAGGACGACCAAGGCTGGAATGGGAATATTATGTGGAGAGATTGACAGCCAGGCACAGAAAGAGCATGAATGAAGTGAAGCATCTCGCTCAAAACAGGACCGAATTCAGAAAGTGGCTGATGCCCTCTTTAAATTATTAGCTTTCTAACCAGATTATCTCTAACCCTAGTAGAAGTTTGCCGTATAGATGCAGATTGGCACTAACCGTAGTCAACATTTTAACCAGACTGGAGTTACTAGGGTTGGCGCTGGTTACCATCATTTTTAACTCGTGTGAATGCAGGTTAGTTAGAATAGTAGTTAAGTAATCCAGTCCACCTCTAGCTTTTACTTGAAGTGTACAATATATTATGAGAGTTTATTTTGTCATATTCCATATCCATGCGTCCGTGCAAAGTTGCTTAATGTATTAAAATGCATTAGTGAATGATGGACCATATTTTAAGTTCAATTAAGATATTTACCTTAAAAGCGCAAGTTAGGACAGGTCATGGGCAGAACTTGGAAGAAAAAGTTTATTTCACTGCATATATTGAGGCATTAAAATTCACTGGGGAATCATCATTGTCCCAGATGCAATGGGCTAAAAAATAAAGAAGGAAAATATGTGTACGACCACCAAGAACTGGTAACAGTTTGGGAAGATTACATTGGAAAACTAGGTATATAAAGGAAATGTGGATGAATGCAAAACATCGAACAAATGTTCAAAACAGAGTTTAAAAATAGCATTGCAGAGAGTGACAATGGAATAATGAGGGAGGAATTTGATGTGGCCTTAAAGAAAATGAAAGAAAAAAGGGCAGTGGGAGTGGATGGAATTCCAGCAGAAATCTTAAAAGGACCGGGTGAAGAACTAAATAAGGCACTCTGTAGATTGACTTGGGCCGTATACAATAAGGGTAAACTCCCCTCGGACTTCGAGAAATGTGAATTGGTTCCCTTACCGAAGAAGGCTTCAACAAATGAATGTGAGCAGTATCGCACGGTTAGTATTTTTTCTAATGCCTCAAAAATATAGAATATCATCATTTTGCATAGGATAGAAAAGAAGATAGAGGAACAATTAACACAAGACCAGTATGGGTACAGACATGGAAGAGGCACAAGAGAAGTGATACTGGCATTAAGGCTCACCCTAGAAAAAATGACTACAAAAAGGTGAAGAAACATTTAGAGCCTTCGTGGATAGGAAAGCCTTTGACAACGTGCAATGGAAAAAACTGTACAGAATATTACATGAGGTGGGGATAGACCAAAAAGACAGATGAATTATCTGGGGGATATGCAAAGAAGAGAAATCTGTGATTAGATTTGGAGACTGCAGGGGAGAGGCTTTAATCGGAAAAGGGGTGAGGCAGGGTTGCTGTCTATCGACGCAGCTATTCAATTTGTATCTTCAAAAAGGGCTAGATGAAGTGAGAGCATATTGGAAATACCAGCAAGGAAATGAGAAGGGTATAAAGATCCAGGGAATACAAGTGGATATGCTACGTTTTGCTGATGATACAGCCGTGACTGTTAGAAACGAAGATGAGCTTACACTAATGCTAAATCAAATGGAAACTATACTCAATGGTCAATATAATACAAAACTAAACAAAAAGAAGACCAAAATTCTCTGAGTGGGGAAAAGCTGTGATGCAGTTGCGAGAGTTTCCATTCATGGGGTGCAACTGGAGAGTGTACAAGAATTTACATACCTAGGCAGTAAAATAACAGCTGATGGGAGAAGCAAACAAGAAATAATTAACAGGATGAATATGGCAAAAGTAGCATTCAACAAGAAGAAGAGGCACCTAACATCTAGCAACATTAGTCTAAACCTCAGGAAAAGATTGCTTAAAGTGAATGTGTGGACTGTCCTAATGTATTGCTCTGAAACCTGGACTATTAGGAAAGCTGAGCGAAAAAGGCTGGAAGAATTTCAGTTATGGTGTTATAGAAGGATACTGAAAATTCATTGGACAGATAAGATCTCCAACAACAAAGTCTTCCAGAAAATAATTGAACATGCTACACTTTGGGAGATCTTGAAACGGAGGAGAGATGAATGGATTGGACACAATTACACAAAATGACACCTATGACACAAAAACTTGCTAATAACAGTACCAGAAAAAATTGTAGAGGTCGACCCAGAATGACTTACATCAAACAGATAACGGAAGACGTCGGTTATAAATCATATGCCGAAATGAAACGACTAACAGAAAAGAGAAATGAATGGAGGACAGCAGTAGCTGCCAACCAGCCTGAGGGCTGACAACCTAAGAAGAAGATTGAGGCAAGGACTCAAAATGGAAGTTATTTATAATTCTTGCATGTCAAGATAACATCTTGAATTGTTTTTATCTATCATCAAAGAGTACAAATGACATAATAATGAAATATACACGGGGTATTTTAATGATAAAGCATAGCATAGTGACAAATTGTTCTATTTTGGAAATTTATTCTCTCAATTTTCATCTTTCAATGCATAAAGTATAATGTATAGAAATTAAATGCTAAGGACATAATTAACTACTAATGAGTGAGAAGTCTAACTGTGCAAAACATTTGCATATTCAATCCTTTTTCTCGCCCATACAAGTTCCAAGAACATAGCCCACAGCCCAGGAAACAAATGAAAAGAGACTTGCATTGTTTGTTGGGCTGTGGGCTACATCACCTTCTTGACTCTCCACCAGAGGCCACCAGCATGTTAACAAGGGTTAAAGAATGCCATGTAAATACAAGTTAGTCTAGCTGCCATATTAACTAACACTTTCCCATACAGCACAAACGCCCGCAAATTGGCGTATAGGCCGAGTATAACACGGAACTTATCTCGTGTAAAAACGTCTTAAACACGTGCGGACCTGGGACAAACCTCGAGTATAAACGGTCTTATGTCTGCCCCAAACCGAATTATACTCGTGTACGAAAAAGGGAGCTAACGAAGGGATTGACGTAGTTCCCATATTATACATTGTTAGTGTGTATTACGACTAGCAGATGGCGAAACCGGCGAAACTAATAACTAAAAACTAAAACGCGGTAATTTGAAATGTAGACCCACAGCTAGTTAATTGCTGGCCAGTAGAGGGCATCGCCATCGAAACCCGTGGTAATTTCAAATGCAAAATCCTTTTCCCGGCATCCCCACTTTTTAACCCTCAACCTAAGACTAAAAAGACGTTCCCCACGAAACCATCATGCAGCACCACGGCTGTACCAACCAGAATACCATCTGTACAGGATGCAAACTTACCTGCACTTCGATACCAACACCAAAAATATAGTAGAATGTTACCACTCAAATACATTCCTGACCAAACGAGGCATCTAAAAGAAACTATTACTCATTCAATATTATAAGGTAAACTTAACCACTGTCAATTTAATGAAATTGAAAGAAATAACCTAAAGCAGTGGAATTACACTGTAGACTAACAAGAGGTTAGTCAAAGCAGATTGAAGTACCAAAAATGAAATGGAATCAACCAGCATTAGGATAGACAACAAAAATTGACAATACTATTCCTTGAATACAATTTATTCCCTCTTCATACATATACCCTCAGGTAAATTAAATTCTTCATGGAAGAGGTCAAATCTTTTTCCTGGCTAGCTTGCTTTAATCCACGGTAATTTCAGATGCAAAATCCATTCCCTGGCATCCCACTTCTTTAACCCGTAACGTCAGACTAGCAAGACTTTTCCCCACAAAATGCATCGAGGCTGTACCAACTAGAATCTAACCCGTAAAGTAGGCACACTTTCATAATCATGAGCAATACCAATGCCAAAAACATAGTAGAACATTACCACTCGAAAAATATCCATGACCAAATTAGGCATCTACATGAAATCACCCTTATTCACTTGGATCAGAAAATACATTCACATTCATAGACTAACAAGAGGTTAGTCAAAGCAGAATGAAGTACCAAAAATGAAATGGAATCACCCAATGTCAGGATAGGTAATAAAAATTGATAAAGCAATTCCTTAAACAAAATTTATTTCCTCTTCATAGGTACATTATGACACCCTCCGGCAAATTGAATTCTTCCTCCGGGAAGAGGTCCAGCTTTCTCCTGCTAGCTTGTTTTAACCACTTCTGTATGCGATCCTTCGCAACCTCCTCAGTGATGTAGGAAAAACCCCACATTCCGAATAGCACCACCTGAGAACAAACAGTAAGAAAGTTTCGAAGAAAACATTCTATGAAGGACACCAGCTACTACTAAATATGGATAAGATGCACTTGATTCAATGAAGAAAATGCACTTAAAGATAATATATTGAAGTTAAAAATCGCACAGGATACTAGTGGTAGAAATAAAATCATTCCAGACTAACTTCACAATGATCCAAGTGTACATGCCCAATATCAATCATAGGGAAAAAGAGTTGGATGAGGGGGTGTATGACCAAGTATAGGCTAATCAGAAGTCCTGAACACCAGCACAATTAAAACCTGATATTTTACCACTGGAAAGCAATGGTGGGGGAAGGAGACAAGTTTGAAGTAGGAGGGAATGAACTGGATACGAGAAATTATTATGGCAAGAATACAGTTGAATTTTGAAGAGAAATAAATTAGAAGCAATAAGCACTATGCACCTTAATCATTGCACTTTTACTGAAAATATGCTGTACTTTTGTAGCATTAATGGTGGTCGGCAAAAGTTATTTGATGAAAGAAATGCAAATAGAATTGGTCTGCAGTGAGCTTAGATGTTCCTTGAAAACAAAAACTAGCAATGTAAACATATGGTGAACCACAAGCACGTCTGGTAATATCCAGTGTTTCATATGCCTGAAAGGCATTAGGCCATAGTCTTGGCATAGGAACAGTGTGAGGAAACATTATCTCTCATTTATCTGTTCCCCTGACATGCCTGAGACAAATAATGTCATCTGAGAAATATGCAATTTTTCCAATTCAAAGCAGTTCACATACTTATGGCTAGGATGCACATACATGGCAAAAAAGCAGTCAAAAATAGTTTAGGAGTTTTGGAACAGAAAATATGCAAGATAAGTCTCCTTCACAAAAGAAAAACTATCTTTCCTTCCACTGATTTATTATCTTGGTATAAGATGTTTTGATACAATGGTATCATCAGGTATAAATTCAAAAAACTTTTAATGAGCTATATATATCATAAGGGGTTTGGGGGAAGTTAGGAGGGGAAGTAGGAAGGAAATTCATGGGGAGAGGTAAGTGATGGCAGTTGGGCTAGGAATCTGGAAAAACCCATGATAGGACATGTAAGTGTGGGGTGGGTTGATGTGGTGTAGTTCCTCGAGGGTTAGGATGTCGATACGTAAAAGACATTTCTTCACATTGCTACTTGTTTCCAGCTCCTCCTCCTTGTCTATCTTCCTCCCTTTTTTCTTGATGAAATATCTACCACATGAAGTCCCTGTTATGGTTTTCGTCCCACAGATGCTTGGCAAAGTGAGGCAGGGATAGATTGAATTTTTCCTGAAACATCAGTTATGATCTCCTGTTCTTGTCTGGAAAGTGCATCTTTTCTGCCCAATATTTGCAGCACTGCAGTTATTGCATGGTAATTTGTATGTTCGACTATTTGTCTATAGTTGAATTTTTCTGTTATTTCCTTTGTCCTTTTATGTTATTGAAGTTATGTCCTTTCTGTTATTGAAGGTATATAATATAAGGAATAGGATATAATATAGAATAGGATAAGGAATATATAATATAGGAAGGAATATAGGTTATGTCCTTTCTGTTATTGAAGAATTTTTTTAAGGAGGTTGTTATAAAATGCTACTCGATAATGGTCCTTTGAGAAGAGGTTGCCTATTTTATCTGAAACTATCCTGTAACATGGCAATTATCACCACTTTTCACTTCCTTTTGAACAGACTAATAGCTATCCCTCTATCTAAATGAACATTTAACCAAGAATCAGAAACTATTCAATCAATAGCTATTTCTAATGTTAACAACAAGAGAATTATTGACAAAATGCACCTTAAAAATACTTCCTATTCCCAAAGGACCATTTTAGAATAGCATTTTATAACAATAATGACCTAAAAAAATTCCTGATTAACACAAGGCATTCAACTATTGAAAAATGGTGGAATATATAAAATACAATGCAATACCCAAAGTATTTGGAAGACAGGATGCACTTTCCAGACAAGAATAGAAGTTCACAAGGGATGTTTCAGGAAATTTAATCTATTCCTGTCCCACTTCGCCAAGCATCTGAAGGAAAAAAACCACAACAGCGACTTCATGTCGTAGATATTACACCAAGAAAAAAAGGGAGGAGAATAGACAAGGAGGAGGAGCTGGAAACAAGGAGCTACGTAAAGAAATGTCTTTCAGTTAACATCCTAACCATCGAGGAACTACACCACATCAACCCACCCCTCACTTGCATGTCCTATCACGGGTTTTGCCAGATACCTAGCCCAACTGCCATCCCTTACCTCTCCCCTTGAATTTCCTTCCTCACCACCCTCTCCTACCTTCCCCCAAACCCCTTATGATATACAAATATACCTCTCTAAAGTTTTTTGAATTTATACCAAATGATGACACCGTTGTATCAAAACATATTGCACCAAGAAAATAAGTCTGTGAAAGAAAACAGTTATTTTTTCATTTGTGATATTTAACTTCCGTATGGCCTGAAACCACGGGACATATATAAGTCACCTAAGTTATTTTCATGAACTATTATAGATAGGTGAGAGAAAAATATGATAATAAATATCTATTGTAATGAGATGAGATGTCAAAAATTGAAAAGGACCACAACTGTATCCTAAATAATTAGAAATAAAGGGGAAGTACATATACAAGAGAAACAAAGGAGTCTATTGACTAACACCAGTAGAACTTACCATGTACAATCTTTAATATTGGAGAAGACTCCAGGGAATACTTCCCACACCTCTGGCCTTTCCAATTGCAGTTCATCGCAAAATTATTCGTCAACAACTTGCACAGAATGCTGTTGATAACAGCAGTCTCGTCCTTGCCCCCTACTCTGCTCAGGTCTTTTTGCTATGGAAAAATTATGGAAAAGCATTTACCAATTATAAATCCAAAAGGTTCAGTCAAAGGAATGAAAGGTCCTTCTTTAACATTGCAAGGCAGAATCTTACAGCAAAATTATGGAACAAGTTTGCACAAAAGAGTTTACTCACCAGCTGCTCCATCATTTCAGGCTGCTGGACCTTATCCATTGCCTCACAAAAATCAGAATAATTTCTCAAAGGCAATACAAATGGCAATGGAACAGGTGCAGAAGTCAATGGCCTTTCAGCCATCACTTCACTGAAGCCATCTGTTATCTTTCCTAATAGTTCTTTCTGAGTCATTTCTATGCCCATCACTTTTGAGCATAGCCTGCTCACAGTTTTGTCTACCTCTTGGGCACACAGCCTGGACACTTTCTTTTGAATATTCTCCATCATTTTCATCATCATGTTTTGTGTCATCTTCAACTCCTCAATATCTGTGCCTTTTGACACAGTCTGACCTAATAAATAAAGAAGCCATATTGGTATTAATAATATAGCCTAAGCACACCTTAAAATTGCCATAGTTATGAAAAATTCCTAAATTCCACTTCAAAGAGTAACACTCACATCCAACATCACGAAATGAAAATTCCCCTCCTGGTGAGGTTGCCAACATAATTTCTCCTGCTGAAGGAAAAAAGCTATTAATATGAATAACAATATACTTCATGACTTTTGCTAATTGTGAACACTTTACAATGATTATTCTCCATACCGTTTCCATTCCTACACCCAGACTTGCTCAGCTGGTTCCTATCAGCTGCTGCCTCAGGTACAGTGGCGGAAAAAATTAACGCAAAACTCATTGGCGTCTGAATGCGGCGTACACGGAAACTAATTGAAATCGCTTTTCCTTCGACAACTTGACAACAATGAGACAGCATATGGAAACCGGGAATATTCAAACTCTCTATGAGTGGATATCGATTTTACGCGTCATGTAAATAGTCATACTAATAAGGTTTACGTTCGCGACATCGTCTAGGAGTTATAAACGTGATGAGCTTGCTTCGACCCGCACTCAGTCGAGGTTCCGAAGTCGTAGTTGATTATGTAGAGATGCGTACCATATTATTTTTAGAGCTTTGGACCGTTAAAAAAAATGGTCTTGATTGAAACTTAAGAAATATTACGATGAAAGCATTATTCGTTGGGACATAAAATTTTTTTATTCTCCAGATCAAATTCACTTACAATAAAACGTATTTCCGCGTGCAGGGAATGGCTGTGGATGAACATCGTTTTAATAGGCCTTAAACTACTTCCGAGAAATATGATGCATTACAATTAACATTTTGGCGTAATATCCTGAGAATCACAAGTTAAAGTATAGGAAATGTGGTTAAATAGAATGGTTTCCATGTGGAGAAAATTTTTCTCTAAAAGTATTTCCAATACCTTAAAACCCTACGTAATTTTCCGCCCTCGTGCATACAGGTCGTCTCAAACACTTATATTTCTAAATTCTTCCTAACGTAATAGTATTTAATGTATGAAAACTACTTTCAAAAATCCAGAACATTTTATTTGGTCCAGTTTTTACAGGAAACATTAGAATTCCCTTTTTTCGTTTTGCAGTAAGAACCACTGGACGCGGATTTCGCTTGATCGATGAAGTAGCCTAGAGGGAGAGCGTTCGTCTGCGGCCAAGAATGCCTGGGGTTCAAATCCTGGCGTGGCCTCTTTTAGTGCCTTTATAATTAACCTACGCGATGTGACTTTATTGCAGCCAAAACTTCGCAGGAATCCGCGGAAGGCCCAGGGAATGGACATTGACCTCATCCATGAGTGTGTGAGTTTTACACATATTCGGGCTTTGCAAAAGAATCAGAGCGGTCTCCTTGGTCGTCGATTGAGATGCTTACTTCCCATTCTCGGGTACTCGGCCCCACTTGATTTCTACAACCTGTCTGTCGTCTGATGCTCATATCACTTATTCGCCAATTCACCACTCAATGAAAAGCTATTCATGAAGGAGGGAATAGACCGGATCTCTGATTGTGTCAGTTACTCGATTTAGTGAACTTACCTGATGCTACATTCACCTTTAAATTACTTTGAAATGATTTAGTAAAGAGGGCAATTATTTTTATTAGGAATTAGAGTTTGGTTCTATCTGCCAAACTTGTAAATACCGATCACTTATCTGAATGAGAGACCAAACAAGGGTGGAATTTTCTTCAAAATATCTTTAAAACGGTATTTGAAGCTTTCCCAGTATTGTTTTCTAGGTTTGCTATGAGCAATACATTAACCGTGTAGTTCAACTTATAGGATGGAGGATAATACTTAAAGGATAAGGTAAATTAATGAATCACTTAAATACCTTTTGACATATTCACAGTGAAAAATGTTTGGCTAAAATTATGCATATGCATAAAATTAAATTTTATGAGGAGCATTTTTATACCCATGCGTAAGTACTCTGACAAAAATGCATCGCGTATCTTCCCCTGTGAAAGTGATAAAAACTAAAAATCATCTTTTTCATGTTGCGACTAAGCAGTGATTAGATATTTTCCCTATGGTTATTTGTATTCTACTCATAAATCCGCAGAGTAGTAATGGAGTGTGCACCATCAAAGATTATACGATTGCTACGTCCCTAAAGAATCTATTCCTCTTCAAATGTGTCGTAATATTATGGCTTCAATGGAAGTTAAAGTTGTGAGTGCCCCCACATGAAGATATTAACAGACTTTTTACAGGGTCATAAATTTCATCTCTTAGTGGTAATGTATTTTAACGGATGTTGAAAAGGGACACTATATTGCTTTATTTAGAACGAGTGGAAAAGGTTAAAATGTATGCGTAATTCTCTCAATTTGAGTTATGTGTGCACATGATCACAGCAATTGATCATCGAGAAATATGCTGGTATTTACATAAAGAATGTGGATGCTAATTAGCCTTATAATAAATCCATCCCCCTCCATTCTCGATTTCCTGACTAAGTCTCTGTGACATGGAGTTGTCCACATTTTGGTATCATCTTACTAGGTTCATTTTCCATTCTTCCTCCACGATTTTCCTCATTGCATCTTAATTTGGGGTTGTTTCGTTTGAGGGGGTTTCTCGCATTTTTCTCATAAGGAACTCTGCGCTCCGAGCAGCCCGCTCCTATGTTACATGATTTGTTTTGAACCATCTCCTAGATTTTTGACATTTGTGAACTCGTAAGTATTCCTAGTTGCGGGCGAAAAATGAATATTGATATACATTTGATTAAACATAGTTCTTATTATAGCGGACATGAATTTAGCTTGATAGTAGTAAGAAATAGGTTTTTTTACTTTTAAACACCAAATAATAGATCAGTGGGTGAAAGTTGAAGGCGCAACACCTCTTCGGGTAATCTTTCGACAGATGTTTTTGCCTTTTACAAACCTACTATCCGATTCCTCCGCCTGGGAGAAAAATGAGGCATACTTAAAGGCTAATAAGATCTTTCTTTCCTCCAAGAATTTTGGGAGAGGCCGCTAAAACTTTGAACAATATCTCGGCTTGCGCTGTCCGCTCTGCCTGTTCGTCTATCGACACTCGTCTCAATGAAGTAGTCATCAGTAAACCTTGGCCAAGTTCCGGGTGGTGATGGTCGGGGTGGTTTGTTGTTGTGAACAACGTTCAGGTTTCAAATACTTGCTGCACCAGAAAGAAAAGGCTCGTCGTGCTTCGAAAACATCGGAAGCCCCTGTCGAATACTTTTAAGGGCGTAAGAGAAGTCAAATACCACTTCTTTCCTGTGAGTTAAACGCCTGGCGTCCGAAACATTATCTATGGCAGAAAAGGTATCGCCCGTAACACAAGGGGGAAGTAAGCTCTTATTAAAGGCATACTATTTCCCAAATCAATATAATGCGCCCTTCATGCATTCCGATTTTGAATGGATTAGTATTGGTGGAGCTTTGTATCGACACGGGGAAACCTCTAGGGATCCTCAAGAGTCCTCCAAGATTGCTCGTTGCTCTAACTCAGATTTAAGGTAGCGGGCCTCCAAACCCATGCATGATGGGAACTAATGGCGTTTGATTGGAATGGTCTGGGCTGATGAGGTGAAATTCGAGAACTACTTCTTTCTGTTTGTATTCCAGAGAGAGTCGTATGCTTTTTCCTATCCTTTAGTTATTTTAAACATTCGTAGACAATACCACCACTCATTTTAAAAGTAACTTAGTTCACAGTAACGCATACGGACGCAAAAAAATTCACCGAAAGAATACGAAACATCATCTTAAAGTCGCCTTGACATAAGAAAGCTCAGTAGTTGTTACTGGGTTGCAAACCTGAATCGCAATCATGTTTCTTCATAATAACTTTGTTCGAGTACGCTCATGACCTCGAAAACGTGATCGTCATCAAGAAAGATCGGGTGCTACATGGCAGTGGAGTGCGCTCCCAGGACCTTGCGCATTGCTCTACCAATGCGGCTTGCCTTTTGGATGACAACAATTACCCTAAGAAGAAAAGAACCGTGATCCCACCCCTGGTGGACCACCTGAGACATTTTTGAGTTTTTCATTCAACTTCTGGCCAAGTAAAATTATTTTTATTCGGCAAATTTTATCTCTTTTGCATTTAAAAAATTTCATATTATCAGCCAGTCATTGCAGCTACAAATTACATTAATTCATATCGCTAATATGAGGAAGTTTATATAAAAACTCATTTGCATTCATTAAAAATCGAACACGGACCACTCTTTAGCTATCCAAATACATCTGACAGCTACAACATTAACGTTACCTATTAATTTATTTCATTAATGATATTCTACTCCAAACTGAAGTCTTTCAAAAGGTTTTTTGTTAATTTCATATGTGCGACGAATTTATAGCTAAGCATATACGATATTATGCAATCATCCATATGTTATCCATAACACCTAATTTGGGTAAACTTTTCTGAATGTTTATTCGTATATCCTGCATTTACTAGCTAAAGCTTAACAGTGGACAGCTCGTCATCAAGCTTCCTGTGTTAAGATAAAAGAAATATCGGGAAAATATGCCTAGATTATTCGGTATCGATGCGAGCACATTTATTTTTATTTAGTGAAATTATATACATTTACGTATGTTTTCATAGTTTAATACCATTCTGACGAACTAAGGACGGATTTATATTGGGTCAAGAACGATTCATTAATAAATATCCGTAAAAGGAACTTCGTCAGTCTACAAATGGAAAATCGTGAAAAATTACATCACGTAAGCTATACTTATTTCAATTAAATCTTTTTTGTATCGACATTTGGTGCGGATAAATCTCAATTTATATCATTTCGGTGAAACAGATGCAGTACGCGTCATTCAAAAAGATCCACCGAAAGTCGACCACAATAAATATCCCTTGGTGGTAGAAGATGAAGATTTTAGCATATAGTATACTGAATTGGGTGGGATAGTAAATATTTTTTATAATCAGTCTTTCTGTATAAATGATATCATTCGACGTAAGAACCATGCTGAAACAAACACAGCGATGCACCGCGACTGAATGTGCGAATAATATGAGACGAAAGCTCAAAAATAAGGCGACTGATGACTAAGTTCTAGGCTCCGACAAATGTGAGCTCCATTGCAGATTTCAAATATTTGCGGTAGACGATGTTTTCCTCAGTGTTGCCAGTCTTTGGAGTGTGTACTGCTCCTAGAAGTTCCCAAAAATGCCGCATTCTGGCGCGCGAAAAATTTTGCGTTAATTTATTCCGCCACTGTACATTCATTTCTGTATGGGAAGGGAAAACCAATCAAAGAAAAGTCTCCATTGTGTGATGGGTCAAATTCAAGAGTAAACCAAAAATTACCTTCTTCAGACGAGTTTCCGGGTAACTGAGGCAGCCGAGACACCTGATGGGCAACGTTATGTCCCTCCCTAGCCCTCCTCTTTGGATATCCAAGGCTAACACTCTGCTTAATCTTCGGTGAGTCTAAAATCATCCTGCCAGCTAAAGAAAATAAGTTCAATGAGTACACAAATGGGCTTCACAACAAATGCTAAACTAGAATACACAATGAAAATACTTAATACCATTTCCAATTCTATGTCCCAAGTCTCTCATCCGGATATCTGTTGAATTAAGTTGCCCAGGTGTGTGCATTTCTGTTCAGAAGGAAAAAAAACAATTAAACAAAGACCTAATCATTTGGTCATTAAAATTCAGAGTAACAGTAAAATTGCCTTCTTTGGAGGAGTCTTCATTTAATTGTGCCCTCTGTGGCACATTATGGGCAACCTTGTGACCGAACTCTTTAACTGATTTCTTTGGCGATCGCTGGCCAACCCCATACTGCTTCCCTTTCCTTTTTCTGATGTATTCATCTACATCAGTCACATCAGATGTGCCACGCAGAACATCTCTGGCTAATTCATAGTCATCTGCAAAGTGAAAATAAAGCATCTAAGGGTGAAAATTATTCCGTATAATAGAGGTCCAGCACTTAATTATGCAATACCTGTTGGAGAGGATTATTTCTCATTATTAAGAGGATTTATGACAAAGCATTTTGCATGTTATCATGAAAAATTCCAATGAGATTAACTTACATAAAGTTTCTACTGACACATGAGCCACATGCCAAATCCCCCAGTCTTTCTGCGGCTGTGTCATTTTTCTTATTAATGTACTGACTTGCAAGCATGATTTGGGGGGCCAGTAACTCAGTATTTTGCCATCTCTTTCAAATATCCACTTTTCAGGCACTATATTGGCCGCTCTCAATATCCCGGCAGTGCTATCATTGCCCAAGTGAGAGCTCCCTCCACCCTTGCTGTGGAACTCCGCAATCTTCCACCCCATACTGTAACAGGGAAGATAAATTAGTTTTTTTTTCAAACTTGCCAACGGTTATGAAATACTGATTACAAATTATAGAAATCAAATGAAAGAATACTGAGATTAATTATCCTACTTACTATTAAGCTACTGGGAATGAATTATTTCTGCTACATAGAATTTCTCCTCCCGGCTATTCCCCCACAATGGTAGCATCATTCCCTTCCCTTTCACAGCACTCATTGGCCATATGCCAGGGTGAGAAAGTTTCGATGCTCTGAATATTCCAATTGCACCTGAGCTTGAGGGTGAGTCACAGAATAGAAACACATCTTTTAATTGCTGCCCATAAATATGTACCATATATTGTTGTATGTAATTAAATTTAACTTTAACCCTAGTAATGTAAAAGGGGCATGAGGGACCCTGATGCCTAACAGCAAAGAGAAAGAAGAAGAAGACTCAACAACCCTAAGGGTGGCAAGAGGCCTAAACTAATTCAAATGAGGGAAGAGGGAAAATCCATACACATTTGCCAGACAAGTAAAGAGGAAGGTTGTTTCTCAATGCAAGGGAGCCACTGAGTAGGTAAGTTCATGGGCTTAGCCTGTGTTCAAGGGGGGTGCATCTACCTTCCCTCAATCCCCCCAAATGAAAGATTTCATTTCAATCTGATTGACAAGAGCCAGGAAGGAAGATTCCCTCTCCCCTCCCCCAACATAAACCTACACCAAAGGTTACGCCTCTGGTAAATTTTTAATCCAAAGCAATACCTAAATATCTTCAGAATGCCTGCATTTCAGGTCAATCAAAGGCAAGACAATTCCAATTCAGATTTTATAGCCATTGGAATAAAGGAGATGATTCAAGTTTCCATTTAAAAAAGCAACTACTTGAGTCTGCAATGAAGGCACAAATTTTTCAAATTAACCAATAGCACAGAAAATGCAGGTGTAACATTTGCTCCAAACTACCTTGCTCCAAATTGTAATCTCAAAGACAGACAAATGATTAGAAAATGGGAGTTGGAATTCTAATAGTTAAATCCAACTTTCCAAGGATTCAAACACTGGCCTTCAGAACAGGAAGTCATGGCTCCTAGCACGGCACATTTGATTCCCCTAAAACGACCAATGTTTAGAAATGTGAAGTGAATAATGAAGAGTTATCACTCAGTGGTGATAATGGGAGCTAAATCAGCTCACAGTAATAATCCAACAAAGTATATTTTAAAATTAAAATCATTGAATGACTAAAACTACACTTATATATTGGCTATCATGGCTAATGAAAAACAGTTAAATTTCACTCCATGACATTAAATCTTCCGCCATTTGTGCTGTACAAGGCAAAAAATTTACACGCAGGCTGGACAGGCATTATAACAGAAACGATAGCCGATGGTTTGATCTCCAAGTTTTTGAAGATTGGTTTCTGAAGTTATGCCTTCCTTACATGAGAAGATTGCCTTGAAGGAAAATTATCATCGGGGATAATCTTTCCAGTCATTTTTCTCTGGAGGTAAGTATGCTGTGTGAGAGCAACAACATTGCATTTGTCCTTCTACTCACAAACTCGACACACCTCACCCAACCTTTCGACATTGCTCTTTTCCGCCTCGTAAAAGTTGCATGGAGAAAGGCACTCGATGAGTGGAAAAAAAGAATCGGGTTACGCTGCCTAAAACAGAATTTCCTCTGATATTAAAGACAGCAGTTGAAAGTATTGGTGGAGAAAAAATATAAAAAAAACTTGAAATCCGGATTCCAAGCAACAGGGATCTCTCCTGTAAACATGGAGGCTGTGCTGAAAAAACTTCAAGATTCTCTAAAGAACGAATCTAGAGAAATTTTGGAGAGACTCATTCACGGAACTACTCAAAACTGCTCACATGGGGGAGAATAACAATTGGAAATCCAAGGGTAAGTGAATCAGTGGAAAACCGGGAAGGAGTGTGTCTGTTAAAGAAGTGTCCGGGAAGGAGAATGTTCTCACTGTGTTGTGTGATTAAGTGCCATCGAAAAAATTCGGGGAGGAACCTCTTCTTTACCTTTTCTGACGTCAAGGATGTGTGCTCAATTAAGATGAACGAAATACTAGTGAGAAAATTCTAAACGCAGTTTCCGATAAGGCGTGGAAGATACATTTTCTAAAACGTAAAGGACAGTTTGGACATATTTTGAAGTATAAGTGCTTCCTATTCTTATTTGTACCTAATGTTAAAAGGAAGTAATTTCACTGATAAGCTTATAATAAAAACACGTTATACAATGTTTAAAAAATTTTGTTCTATCTTACTACCTATTTCAAAATATTTAGCTATTAAATCATGTATTTGTATAATTTTCCACGAAAATTTATATCCAAAACAATTTACAGGCAAGTATTCCTATTCATTATTTAGTGGCCGAGGTAAAGCCAGGTATACATAACTTCGTCTTCAAAATTTCGTTGGCGGCCGAAGTTACTTCATTTCTGGAGAAACTACGGCCACGATTAATAATTTAATATACTTAGCGAACAAAATGTTACATAACAGTTATGACTTCATGGGATTATTCATACAAGGCCACGGAGAATGCTCTCTATTTTTATTCTGGAGATTAATAACTATCTTCACCTTCTAATTCATAGAAAACCTTAAAAAGCGGCTGAAGTTAGCCCGTTTTACAATAGGTAATACATATATATCATCAGCATCAAGCGACGCATACTTTTCTTAGCAAAACTTAATGCCTAAGTTTATGAATAGAACAGTTTTTACTACTCTTCACGCATTGGACATTACAATCATGTAATGAAAACATTACGTCGAATTGCACTTCCTATGACTCATCCTTAGGAGAGTCGAAGAGTAACAAAAGCCACGGGCCAGGTCACACACGGATCGAATAAAAAGGTCGAAGCAGTGGATTCACAGTGAACCCTCCGCAGTTGCCAGGAAAGGCGAAAATTATGGCTTTGCACGTGAACCACAACGTTGGAGGGAGGAGGTGAGGAGTGGGACGATCATCCCAAACTATTTCACCAAGGATGAGTTTTCTGAGCAATATCGGTACTCTCGTGCCGAGTCAAATGGCACTGACACGTCCGAATGTTCAAGTACGAAGGAGATGCGATTCAACAGGGCTCTCCTTGAGACTAGGAAGAAATTGCGGAAGGATTGAGATCAAGTAATGACTCAACTCAGTTCTTGAAAGGGTGGGAGCAGGGAGGACACGGAGGAAAAGACACGAGTATAAAGGACAAGATGATAAAATAATTGCGCAATGCGTCGTAATGTACAGTGCAGGTAGTGTAGAGGCGAGGATGGTAGCAAAGGCTGTTACATTTGAAGCTGGCATCTAAAGGAAAGATTTGACTAGAATTTTAAGGGCTCTCGAAAAACAAAAACTTTGCGAGAAGGAAATAATTGAAGAAATCATGGCCACACAATGTTCCAACTAGAAGTGACATGTTCCGGGAGTCGAGCACTTCGATAGCCGCATGAGAAGGAGAATTGGTTAGATAAGGAATCATTACCTACAAAGCTGGAAGTCACACTATAAGATTGAATAAAAGACGAAAAGGTGTAATGCTGAGTCTTAGAGGGACATATTGGCACTCGAATCGCAGCCTGTTATAGTAATAACAATCATTGAAAAAATGGCATGCGAGTTACCTGAAGACGTTAGAGAACAATAATACTAAGAAAAAATAATACACGGGTTCAAGACGAAGATTTAAACATGTAAACGAAGGCTATGGTATGATCAAGGTCAGGAAGAAAAGGAAATGCCAGTTACAACGGACAACAATTAAAAAGCATACGGATAATTTAGCAGGAGAGTCATAACTATGGTCAAATTTAAGACAAAATTTTGCTGTTAAAACATTAATCAGGTATGAGTTAAGAGTCCACGTGTCCAAAAAGGAATTATACCCTTCTCAAAACTTGTCAATAAATTACTTTGTCAGGATAGGAAAATTATCCACATTTATCGGAGCTACCCAACCGACGATAAATAAAAACATTCGTTAGGGCTTTCAAAATGTGGTCGGAACAGTTAAGTCGCTCCGAATAATGCTCGACTTTACTGTTCCGACCACATTTTGAAAGCCCTAACGAATGTTTTAATTCCCTTCCTGCCTCCAGTTTGCGTTACGTGATCACCATAAGAATTTCCCTCATTACTCATAAAATGGCCAATATAAAAATTAATCTCCCACTAAAAGTATAGTGTTCCCATACCCTTTTTTTCTGACTTACCACGGCTGCAATCCCGCAAGATTCACGTATATTCACCTCTCGGCTGGAAGATAGCATGTCATCGTTCTCCTGCTAGGACTCCCTGAGAATCAACGAGGAAAATTGACGATAAGAATTATTGCAAGACACGATGAAATTACCATGTATTGTGATAATACAATCCTATCTCTCTTGTACGGCAAAAACGAGGACAATATAAGTTTGCTCTCGAGTCACGTTAAGAAGAAGTGGTAAAGAAAAGAATAAATCGATTCGTAATACGTCTCTCTTAAAATATGTCTGCTTCTCCGAAATTACATTCACGACAAGGACGAATATTCATAAAAGACGCGATTACCTTCAGTAAATCCTTTCCAACCAAACACTCCACCAGGACTCAGCTCCGATCTCACGCGAATACGGCATTCGACTGACTGATTCCACGAAAGTCATCGTGGCGGCGCGCCGATCGTTTCCACGCCAAGTCAATGGTGGGAGAAGTAATTTGGTTCCAAAAAAAAAGCATTCCCAAATCGGGCTTCGATTTCTTGGGTATAAAGAACTAATAAGACGTAATTTGAAGCAGTTACAAAAGGAGTAAAAAGCAGCGAAAAAAATTTCCGGCTGCTAGCCTCGAACCCAGGGAAACTTCGAACAGCGAGGACGCGAATACCAGGAAGTAGGGACAAAACCGCGTCCCCCCAGCCTTCCCGCCCCCCCCCCCCCGGAGCCCATAGGCTACTGCCTACTTTGCCTTATTGGTAGTCTGCCCTGCCATCTACGTCATACCCTGCCTTGCCTCGCGTAGATGTATATGTAATCTGGCTCTGCGTACACCCACTGAAAGGAAAGCGTTCGTACTTTAAAATACCACACTTCCCACATTTTTACGTGACCAAGTACTAGTAGTTGGAAGATAAAAATTATCAATAGAATTACAATTTTTTTTTCAAACTCGAGGGTTTATCAAAATGATCGCAACTACGAATGCATTTGGTTATTTAGAGAGGATTGTAGACACTATGAGTCGGTATTTAACTGCAAGGACACAAAGATGCAACCACTGCCACTTCCAATGCTTTTTTTTCTCTCAGTGAATGAAATCTGTTAAGAAATAAATATGGTAACGTAGATAGAGTCATTATTGTTATAAATTAAGCCGTAAATAAAAAAATCCGCTTTAACTCTTTCTTTTGTCAAATGTATAAATTGTGTTGATATTAAGAATGGAACTTTTTCATCTACAAGATGAAAACATATCCTGACTTCGGTTTAGAACCCTGCCAGAACCGCTCCTCAACTTCCGCGCATGGAATTAACCAACTCGGCTACAGAGCCACTTCCTAGTGAGCCGCTCACGGTGAGTGCAATTCTGAATCTAGGGAGGGGAAAAACCTCGCAACGGAGCCCGAAAGAATAGACTCCGATCGGCCCAACGTGTGCGTGGACGTGAGTTTCCTCAGTGCATTCCTTCCGCTAGAGCTTTAGCTCTCGGAGTTCATTTGACTCTAATTTCGCTAGTCCTGTTGCATCCGCGTCCGTCCGTATAAAAATATATGAGCATAGTAATGAGTAAATATAAGAATTGAAAAGGTCCTTTTAACGGCATATGTTTAAGACGTTCAAAATGTTGGAGTCAGCAACAGCTTTTATTTATGTAGTTGTTGCTGTCATTGTTGTTGTTCTGAGCTTGGAGTAAAAAGACATCAAAGAAGGATAAGATGTAAAAGATCAAGGAAAACAAAACTGTGTTTTCTTCCCTTAATTGCGCACACCATCAGATTATGGGCCCAGAATATAACGCAAAGGAATAATAACGCAGTGGAAGTATATTCGCGAAGAAAAGAATAAAGGTCTCCACACACCCTCCGCGGTGGCGGGCGCGATACGCGGGCCAACAACAATGGAGCGTTCAGTGCGTGCACACACACACCAGAGCGGGCAGGCGGCCACGGCCGCGGCCTGAGCAGCGATTGGCCGCCGCGGCCTGCGGGCAAACTCGACCGGTTGAGTTTGCCCGCAGGCCGCGACGGCTTATGCCAAGGAATTTTCAACTTCCTCAAGGGGTTGCGCCGACGAAACTTGGCATTGCAAATGCAAAAGTGTCGAAATGTTTTTTGATAGTGATTTTTGATCAGAAATATTATCTACTTCCATTGCACATATGCCTTCGTGAATGCAGATCTACCGCAAGACTAGTCAAGGTTCGTCGGTTTGTCGCTCACACCAGCAATTCAGCATTTTCGTGGCCGCGACCGCTTAGGCACAGTCTAAATAAACAGTCGTCTCGGCTAGCTGAAAAATGGAAATCAGTAGGCTAAAAGGACGCAAGTAAAATGAGTATTGTCCTTGAATAGAAAGACACTCAACGAGACATTTACTATAGAAATATATTTATTTTTATTTTTAAAGAATGAGTGATTTAATTTAATTGTAATACGCACGAAAAAATAAGTACACACACTCTTGTTTGACTAATATGGTAGCAATGGTATGACTCAAGGCGGGAGGCACTCGTAGGTAACGGAAATTGTTTATGCGTGAAGTACATAATTACCAAGTAACATTAGCATAGCAACATCCAAATATAACATATTAACTAATTCAACACCGCCCCTGTTTCGAGTTTTATGAGATAAAGGCGTTGGATTCACTTGAAAAGAAGCCAAAAAAGGCAGCGGTAATTTTTACTGTGGAGTGCAATGCAAAAACTCGACCTGGATGAACAGCTTACGATTTTATCGTATTCCATCCGATCCACAACGAGGGAGGCTGTGGTTGGAGCGCGCCGGCAGAATGGACCTTCTGCATCACGATACGGTGAAGTGAAATAAATGTTACAGACTTTTTAATGCTTTGATTTTTTACAAGAGCATCATCAATCAATCAGAATTGTAATTGCTCATCCTAGATTCCATAATTATTCACGAGAAAGGTATTCTTAAGTCTAATGGATATACTTATGATAACTTATGAATAAGATTTTTGCAAAATTTTCAATGCTAATGCATACTGTTTATGAAATAATTTGATAAATTATTTAGATTAACATCATATCAACATAAATTTACAAAGGTTATTAATGATCCTAAGTAAAAATAAAAGAAATATTCAACTTTAATCTCACAAAAATATTTATATAGTGAAATCACCATTAACTTCATTATTCGAATCTAACTATGAATGTGCTTTTAATTTTCGTCTGCCCCGCTTTTTCATTCAGGTGGAATAAAATTTAGTGGGAGATCTAAATTTAGCATCTCGTCATTTGTTTCACGCATTAATTGTGATTATGTTAAAACTTTCTCATATTAATAACACGTTTCAAAAATTGCATTTCCACATCGGATTTTTCAACCGCGTTGAAGAATTATCACAAGAAACCACAAAAGAAGTTTCAGTTCTAGTTTTCGACTTATTCATTTTAATTTCTGCGAGAATATATGAGGTTTTTATTTTCTTTTGACCTGGTTTTTCTTTGCATTTAAAACCAATTTTAGCAGAAGAATTCGATTTGTCATCTCGTCCATTGTTTCACTAAATTATTGCGATTATATATTAACTGTCTCGAATTAAATTCGCCATTCTAAAATTGCCTTTCCACATCAGATTTTTAACCCGCGATGGAGAATTCTCACATGAAACTCTAAAAGCAGTTTCAAATCTGGTTTTCGCTTTTACCATTTAAATGTCTGCGAGGATATATGTGGATTTTACTTACGCATAATCTTCTTTTCTATGCATTTGGAATTCGTTTTCGTGGAAGTATTCCATTTATATTGTCATCCATTGCTTCACGCATTATTTACTGTTTAATATTAACTGTCTCACATTGAATACACGATTCGAAATATACTGTTCCATATTAGATGTTTCAACTGCGTTGAAGAATTCTCACAGGACACTCCATAATCAGTTTCAAATCTACACTTCTCTTTCAATCTTTAAAATTCTGCGATGATATATGTGGATTTCGCTTTCCTTTTACCTTCTTTTGTGTATCCTGCGCACATCTTTGATGTGGTGTCGGAGAGCCGGGGGAAAGGGGAACACATCCTCTTCATTGAGGGGGTGGAATGGAAAAAGCTGTGACCACTTAGTGGGGCCGCATCACTGGCCCAGGGGGTGGGAGGTCACATTTGATAGGGGATGGAAAAAAATTAGGAAGGGAAACATCATATTGCTCACTCACTCAACCGTTCACACTAGGTCGCATTGACACGCTGGCGATCCCCACATTCACTCAACCACAAACACCACTTAGGCTCATTTGGATATAGTTGTAGCGGAAGAATTCTATTTTACCTCTCGTCCTTTGTTTCACTCATAAATCGTCAATAAATTTTAACCTTCTCACATTAAATATATACGATTCGAAAAATTGTTTTCCACATCAGATTTTTCAACCGCGTTGCAGAATTCTCACAAGAAAGACAAAAAGCAGTTTCAATTCATAATTTTGCTTTTTAGGTTTCAATATCTGCGTGAGTATATGTTGATTTTTTTCTCATAATCTGCTTTCTTTTTCCCTTTCTTCTACTAAAATTAATTAGGAATTAATTATAGTGGAATAATTCGATATATCATCTCATCCTTTGTTTCACAGATTAATTGTGATTATATATTAATTGTCTTATATTAAGTACACTATTCTAAAATATCCTTACCTAATCAGATTTTTCAACCGCGTTGGAAAATTCTCACCAGGAACTCCAAAAGCAGTTTCAAATCTTGTTTTATCTTTTATCATTTAATTTTATGCGAAGATATTTGAGGATATAACTTATGTTTATCCGCTTTTTTCGAAACATTTGGAATTAGTTTTAGTGGAAGTATTCCATTTGTATTCACATCATATGCATCATGAATTAATTGCTGTTAAATATTAACTGCCTCACACTGAAAAAACGATTCGAAATATACATTGTCACATAAGATTTTTCAACCGCGTTAAAGAATTATCACAAGACACTCTAATAGCAGTTTCAATTCTAGTATTTTCATTCATCAATTCAATTTCTAGAAGAATATATGTGCTTTAAATTTTCGTCTTACCCGATTTTTCATTCATGTGGAATAAAATTTAGTGGGAGAATGCAATTTATCATCTCGTCATTCGTTTCACGCATTAATTGTGTTTATGTTTATACTGTCTCATATTAAGAACACGTTTCAAAAATTGCATTTCGACATCAGATTTTTTAACCGGGTTGAAAAATTCTCATTAGAAACTACAAAAGAATTTTCAGTTCTAGTTTTCGCGTAATTCATTTTAATTTCTGCGAGAACGTACGTGGAAATTATTTTCTTTTGACCTGGTTTTTATTTGCATTTAGAATTAATTTTAGCAGAAGAATTGGATTTGTCATCTCTTCGATTGTTTCACTCAATTATTGCGATTATATATAAACTGTCTCGAAATAAATTCGCCATTCTAAAATTGCCTTTCCACATCAGATTTTTTAATCGCGTTTAAGAATTCTAACAAGAAACTGCAAAAGAAGTTCCAGTTATAGTTTTCGCTTTATTCATTTTAATTTCTGCGAGAATATACGTGGATTTCATTTTCTTTTGACCTGGTTGTTCTTTGAACTTCACTTAGCATCTCGTCCATTGTTTCACTTAGTTATTGCGATTATATATTTCCCTACTTATATTAAATTTGCCTTTCTAAAAAACCTTTTCCACATCAGCTTTTTCAACCGCGTTAGAATATTTTTACAAGAAACTCTAAAAGCAGTTTCAAATCTGGTTTTCTCTTTTACCATTTAAATGTCTGCGAGGATATTTGTGGATTTTACTAACGCAAAATCTTCTTTTGTATGCATTTGGAATTGGTTTTAGTGGGTGTATTCCAATTATAATGTCATCCATAGCTTCACGCATTAAATTCTGTTTAATAAAAACTGTCTCACATTGAATACAAGATTCGAAATATACTGTTCCATATCAGATTTTAAAAGCGCGTTGAAGAATTCTCAAAAGACACTCCAGAATCAGCTTCAAATCTACATTTCTCTTTCGAACCTTTAATTTGTGCGATGATATATTTGGATTTTTCTTCCATTTTACCTTCTATTTCTATGCATTTGTATATAGTTGTAGCGGAAGAATTCTATTTTACCTCTCGTCCTTTTTTTCACTCATTAATCGTCAATAAATTTCAACTTTCTCACATTGAATATACGATTCGAAAAACTGTTTTCCACATCAGATTTTTTAACCGCGTTGCAGAATTCTCACAAGAAACTCCAAAAGCAGTTTCAAGTTATTTTTTTGCTTTTTAAGTTTCAATATCTCCGTGAGTATATGTTGATTTTTTTTCGCTTAACCTGCTTTACCTTTCCCTTTCTTCTACTAAAGTTATTTAGGAATTAATTATAGTAAAAAAATTCGATTTATCACCTCGTCATTGGTTTCACGCATTAATTATGATTCTATATTAACTGTCTCACATTCAGAACACTAATCTAAAATATCCTTACCACATCAAATTTTTCAACCGCGTTAGAAAAATCTCAAATGAAATTCCAAAAGCAGTTTCAAATCTAGTTTTATCTTTTACCATTTAATTTTATGCTAGGATATGTGAAGATTTTACTTCCGTTTATCCGTGTTTTTCTATACATTTGGAATTAGTTTCAGTGTAATTACTATACTCATCCTTAGCTTCACAAATTATTTGCTGTTAAATATTAACTGCCACAAACTGAAAACACGATTCGAATATTCATTGCCACGACAGATTTTTCTACCGGGTTGAAGATATATCACAAGACACTCTAATAGCAGTTACAATTTTAGTATTTTCATTCATCAACTCAATTTCTGAAGGAATATATGTGCTTTTAATTTTCGTCTGACCCGTTTGTCATTCATGTAGAATAAAATTTAGTGGGAGAATTCAATATGTCATCTCGTCATTCGTTTCACGCATTAATTGTGATTATGCTTATACTGTCTCATATTAAGTACACGCTTCAAAAATTGCATTTCGACATCAGATGTTTTAACCGGGATAAAGGATTCTCATAAGAAACAACAAAAGAAGTTTCAGTTCTAGTTTTCGCTTAATTCATTTTAATTTCTGCGAGAACGTACGTGGAATTTATTTTCTTTTGACCTGGTTTTTATTTGCATTTAGAATTAATTTTAGCAGGAGAATTGGATTTGTCATCTCTTTGATTGTTTCACTCAATTATTGCGATTATATATAAACTGTCTCGAAATAAATTCGCCATTCTAAAATTGCCTTTCCACATCAGATTTTTCAACCGCGTTGGAGAATTCTCACAAGAAACTCTAAAAGCAGTTTCAAATCTGGTTTTCTCTTTTACCATTTAAATTTCTGCGAAGATATATGTGGATTTTATTTGCGCATAATATTCATTTCTATTAATTTGGAATTAGTTTTAGTGGAAGTATTCCATTTATGTCATCCATTGCTTCACGCATTATTTTCTGTTTAATATTAACTGTCTCACATTGAATACACGATTCGAGATATACTGTTCCACAACAGATTTTTTAGCGGCGTTGAAGAATTCTCACAAGACATTCCAGAATCAGTTTCCAATCTACATTTCTCTTTCAATCTTTAAATTTCTGCGATGATATATGTGGATTTTTCTTTTTTTTACCTTCTATTTCTATTCATTTGTATATATATGTAGCGGAAGAATTCTATTTTACCTCTCGTCCTTTGTTTCACTCATTAATCGTCAATAAAATTTAACTATCTCACATTGAATGTACGATTTAAAGATATGTTTTCCACATAAGATTTTTCAACCGCGTAGCAGAATTCTCACAAGAAACTCCAAAAGTAGTTTCAATACAATTTTTTGCATTTTAGGTTTCAAAATCTGAGTGAGGATATGTGGATTTTTTTTCGCTTAATCTGCTTTCTCTTTCCCTTTCTTCTACTAAAATTAAATAGGAATTATTTATAGTACAAGAATTCGATTTATCATCTCGTCATTTGTTTTACGCATTAGTTGTGATTCTATATTAACTGTCTCACATTAATTACACTATTCAAAATTATTCTTGCCACATAAGATTTTTCAACCACGTTGGAAAATTCTCTCAAGAAACTCCAAAACAGTTTCAAATCTAGTTTTATCTTTTACCATTTAATTTGATGCGAGGATATATGAGGATTTTACTTCCGTTTATCTGTCTGTTTCTATACATTTGGAATTAGTTTGAGTGGAAGTATTCATTTTTGTATTCTCATCCTTTGCTTCATGAATTAATTGCTGTTAAATATTAACTGCCTCACACTGAAAAAACGATTCGAAATATACATTGCCACATAAGATTTTTCAACCGCGTTGAAGAATTATCACAAGACACTCTAATAGAAGTTTCAATTCTAGTATTTTCATTCATCAATTCAATTTCTAGAAGAATATATGTGCTTTTAATTTTCGTCTTACCAGATTTTTGATTCATGTGGAAAAAAATTTAGTGGGAGAATGCAATTTATCATCTCGTCATTCGTTTCACGCATTAATTGTGTTTATGTTTATACTGTCTCATATTAAGAACACGTTTCAAAAATTGCATTTCGACATCAGATTTTTTAACCGGGTTGAAAAATTCTCATTAGAAACTACAAAAGAAGTTTCAGTTATAGTTTTCGCTTTATTCATTTTAATTTCTGCGAGAATATACGTGGATTTCATTTTCTTATGACTTGGTTGTTCTTTGCATTTAGAATCAATTTTTGCAAAACAATTCGACTTGTCATCTCGTCCATTGTTTCACTTAGTTATTGCGATTATATATTACCATACTTATATTAAATTTGCCTTTCTAAAAAACCTTTTCCTCATCAGCTTTTTCAACCGCGTTAGATTTTTACAAGAAACTCTAAAAGCAGTTTCAAATCTGATTTTCTCTTTTACCATTTAAATGTCTGCGAGGACATTTGTGGATTTTACTTACGCAAAATCTCCTTTCCCATGCGTTTGGAATTTGTCATAGTAGATGTATTCCAATTATATTGTCATCCATTGCTTCACGCATTATTTTCTGTTTAATGTTACCTGTCTCACATTGAATACACGATTCGAAAAATACTTTTCCACTTTAGATTTTACAACCGAGTTGAAGAATTCTCACGACACACTCCAGAATCAGTTTAAAATCTACATTTCTCATTCAATCTTTAAATTGGTGTGATGATATATGTGGATTTTTCTTTCTTTTTACCTTGTTTTTCTATGCATTTTAACTATCTCACATCGAATATACGATTCGAAACATTGTTTTCCACATCAGATTTTTCAACCGCGATGCAGAATTCTTACAAGAAACTCGAAAAGCAGTTTCAATTAATTTTTTTGCTTTTTAAGTTTCAATATCTGCGTGAGTATATGTGGATTGTATTTCGCTTAACCTGCTTTATCTATCCATTTCTTCTACTAAAGTTATTTAGGAATTAATTATAGTAGAAGAATTCGATTTATCATCTCGTCATTGGTTTAACGCATTAATTATGATTCTACATTAACTGTCTCACATTAAAAACACTATTCTAAAATATCCTTACCACATCACATATTTCAACCGCGTTAGAAAAATCTCACATGAAGCTCCAAAAGCAGTTTCAAATCTAGTTTTATCTTTTACCATTTAATTTTATGCTAGGATATGTGAAGATTTTACTTCCGTGTATCCGTGTTTTTCTATACATTTGGAATTAGTTTTAGTGGAATTACTATAATCATCCTAAGCTTCACGAATTATTTGCTGTTAAATATTAACAGCCTCACACTGAAAAAACGATTCGAATATTCATTGCCACGACAGATTTTTCAACCGCGTTGAAGATATATCACAAGACACTCTAATAGCAGTTACAATTTTAGTATTTTCATTCATCAACTCAATTTTTGAAGAAATATATGTGCTTTTAATTTTCGTCTGACCCGTTTTTCATTCATGTAGAATAAAATTTAGAGGGAGAATTCAATTTATCATCTCGTTATTCTATTCACGCATTATTTGTGATTATGTTTATACTGTCTCATATTAAGTACGCGTTTCAAAAATTGCATTTCGACATCAAATTTTTAAACCGGGTTAAAGAATTCTCATAAGAAACTACAAAAGAAGTTTCAGTTCTAGTTTTCGCTTAATTCATTTTAATTGCTGCGAGAACGTACGTGGAATTTATTTCCTTTTGACCTGGTTTTTATTTGCATTTAGAATTAATTTTAGCAGAAGAATTGGATTTGTCATCTCTTCGATTGTTTCACTCAATTATTGCTATTATACATAAACTGTCTCGAAATAAATTCGCCATTCTAAAATTGCCTTTCCACATCAGATTTATCAACCGCGTTGGAGAATTCTCACAAGAAACTCTAAAAGCAGTTTCAAATCTGGTTTTCTCTTTTACCATTTAAATTTCTGCGAAGATATATGCGGATTTTATTTGCGCATAATATTCATTTCTATTAATTTGGAATTAGTTTTAGTGGAAGTATTCCATTTATGTCATCCATTGCTTCACGCATTATTTTCTGTTTAATGTTAACTGTCTCACATTGAATACACGATTCGAGATATACTGTTCCACAACAGATTTTTTAACGGCGTTGAAGAATTCTCACAAGACACTCCAGAATCAGTTTCCAATCTACATTTCTCTTTCAATATTTAAATTTCTGCGATGATATATTTGGATTTTTCTTTCTTTTTACCTTCTATTTCTATGCATTTGTATGTATGTAGCGGAAGAATTCTATTTTACCTCTCGTCCTTTGTTTCCCTCATTAATCGTCAATAAAATTTAACTGTCACACATTGAATGTACGATTTTATAATATGATTTTCACATCAGATTTTTCAACCGCGTTGTAGAATTCTCACAAGAAACTCCAAAAGCAGTTTCAATCAATAAATATTAACTGCCTCACACTGAAAACACGATTCGAAATATTCGTAGTAACATCAGATTTTTCAACCGCGTTGAAGAATTATCACAAGGCACTCCATTTGCAGTTTCAATTCTAGTAATTGCATACATCAGTTCAATTTCTGGAAAAAATATGTGTGTTTTTAATATTCGTCTAACCCGCTTTTTCATTCATGTGCAATAAAATTTAGGAGAAGAATTCAAATTATTATTTCGTCATTTATTTCACGCTTTATTTGTATGTATATACTGTCTCATATTAAGTACACGTTTCAAAAATTTCATTTCGACATCAGATTTTTTAATCGCGTTTAAGAATTCTAACAAGAAACTGCAAAAGAAGTTACAGTTGTAGTTTTTGCTTTATTCATTTTAATTTCTGCAAAAATATAGTTGGGTTTCATTTTTTTTTGACCTGGTTGTTCTTTGCATCTAGTATCAATTTTTGCAGAACAATTCAACTTGTCATCTCGTCCATTGTTTCACTTAGTTATTGCGATTATATATTACCTTTCTTATACCAAATTTGCCATCCTTAAGAACCTTTTCCACATCAGCTTTTTCAGCCGCGTTAGAAAATTTTTACAAGAAACTCTAAAAGCAGTTTCAAATCTGGTTTTCCCTTTTACCATTTAAATGTCTGCGAGGATATTTGTGGATTTTACTTACGCAAAATCCTCTTTTGTATGCATTTGGAATTGGTTTTAGTCGGTGTATTCCAATTATAATGTCATCCATAGCTTCACGCATTAAATTCTGTTTAATAAAAACTGTCTCACATTGAATACAAGATTCGAAATATACTGTTCCATATCAGATTTTAAAAGCGCGTTGAAGAATTCTCAAAAGACACTCCAGAATCAGTTTCAAATCTACATTTCTCTTCCGAACCTTTAATTTGTGCGATGATATATTTGGATTTTTCTTCCATTTTACCTTCTTTTTCTAAGCATTTCCCTATAGTTGTAGCGGAAGAATTCTATTTTACCTCTCGTCCTTTTTTTCACTCATTAAACGTCAATAAATTTTAACTTTCTCACATTGAATATACGACTCGAAAAACTGTTTTCCACATCAGATTTTTCAACCGCGTTGAAGAATTCTCACAAGAAACTTAAAAGAAGTTTCAGTTCTAGTTTTCACTTTATTCATTTTAATTTCTGCAAGAACATACGTAGAATTTATTTTCCGCTGACCTGGTTTTTCTAAATAAGTAATTTCATCCTTTGCTTCACAAATTAAATTGCTGTTAAAAATTAACTGCTTCACACTGAAAATACGATTCGAATATTCATTGCCATATCAGATTTTTCTACCGCGTTGAAGAATTATCACAAGACACTCTAATAGCAGTTTCAATTCTAGTATATTCATTCATCAATTCAATTTTTGGAAGAATATATGAGATTTTATTTTTCGTCTGACCCGCTTTTTCATTCATGTGGAATAAAATTTAGGAGAAGAATTCAAATTATTATTTCGTCATTTTTTTCACACTTTAATTGTGAGTTTGTATATACTGTCTCATATTAAGTACACGTTTCAAAAATTTCATTTCGACATCAGATTTTTTAATCGCGTTGAAGAATTCTAACAAGAAACTGCAAAAGAAGTTCCAGTTATAGTTTTCGCTTTATTCATTTTAATTTCTGCGAGAATATACGTGGATTTCATTTTCTTTTGACCTGGTTGTTCTTTGAACTTCACTTAGCAGTCGTCCATTGTTTCACTTAGTTATTGCGATTATATATTTCCCTACTTATATTAAATTTGCCTTTCTAAAAAACCTTTTCCACATCAGCTTTTTCAACCGCGTTAGAATATTTTTACAAGAAACTCAAAAAGCAGTTTCAAATCTTGTTTTCTCTTTTACCATTTAAATGTCTGCGAGGATATTTGTGGATTTTACTAACGCAAAATCTTCTTTCCATGCATTTGGAATTTGTTATAGTGGACATATTCCAATTATATTGTCAAGCATTGCTTCACGCATTATTTTCTGATAAATAGTAACTGCCTAACATTGAATCCACGATTCGAAATATACTGTTCCATATCAGATTTTACAACCGAGTTGAAGAATTCTCACAAGAAACTCTAGAATCAGCTTCAAATCTACATTTCTCTTTCGAACCTTTAATTTGTGCGATAATATATTTGGATTTTTCTTCCATTTTACCTTCTATTTCCATGCATTTGTATATAGTTGTGGCGGAAGAATTCTATTTTATCTCTCGTCCTTTTTTTCACTCATTAATCGTCAATAAATTTTAACTTTCTCACATTGAATATACGATTCGAAAAACTGTTTTCCACATCAGATTTTTTAACCGCGTTGCAGAATTCTCACAAGAAACTCCAAAAGCAGTTTCAAGTTATTTTTTTGCTTTTTAAGTTTCAATATCTGCGTGAGTATATGTTGATTTTTTTTCGCTTAACCTGATTTACCTTTCCCTTTCTTCTACTAAAGTTATTTAGGAATTAATTATAGTAAAAAAATTCGAATTATCACCTCGTCATTATTTCACGCAATAATTATGATTCTATATTAACTGTCTCACATTCAGAACACTATTCTAAAATATCCTTACCACATCAAATTTTTCAACCGCGTTAGAAAAATCTCAAATGAAACTCCAAAAGCAGTTTCAAATCTAGTTTTATTTTTTACCATTTAATTTTATGCTAGGATATGTGAAGATTTTACTTCCGTTTATCCGTGTTTTTCTATACATTTGAAATTAGTTTCAGTGTAATTACTATACTCATCCTTAGCTTCACGAATTATTTGCTGTTAAATATTAACTGCCACACACTGAAAACACGATTCGAATATTCATTGCCACGACAGATTTTTCTACCGCGTTGAAGATATATCATAAGACACTCTAATAGCAGTTACAATTTTAGTATTTTCATTCATCAACTCAATTTCTGAAGGAATATATGTGCTTTTAATTTTCGTCTGACCCGTTTGTCATTCATGTAGAATAAAATTTAGTGGGAGAATTCAATATGTCATCTCGTCATTCGTTTCACGCATTAATTGTGATTATGCTTATACTGTCTCATATTAAGTACACGTTTCAAAAATTGCATTTCGACATCAGATGTTTTAACCGGGTTAAAGAATTCTCATAAGAAACTACAAAAGAAGTTTCAGTTCTAGTTTTCGCTTAATTCATTTTAATTGCTGCGAGAACGTACGTGGAATTTATTTCCTTTTGACCTGGTTTTTATTTGCATTTAGAATTAATTTTAGCAGAAGAATTGGATTTGTCATCTCTTCGATTGTTTCACTCAATTATTGCTATTATACATAAACTGTCTCGAAATAAATTCGCCATTCTAAAATTGCCTTTCCACATCAGATTTATCAACCGCGTTGGAGAATTCTCACAAGAAACTCTAAAAGCAGTTTCAAATCTGGTTTTCTCTTTTACCATTTAAATTTCTGCGAAGATATATGCGGATTTTATTTGCGCATAATATTCATTTCTATTAATTTGGAATTAGTTTTAGTGGAAGTATTCCATTTATGTCATCCATTGCTTCACGCATTATTTTCTGTTTAATGTTAACTGTCTCACATTGAATACACGATTCGAGATATACTGTTCCACAACAGATTTTTTAACGGCGTTGAAGAATTCTCACAAGACACTCCAGAATCAGTTTCCAATCTACATTTCTCTTTCAATATTTAAATTTCTGCGATGATATATTTGGATTTTTCTTTCTTTTTACCTTCTATTTCTATGCATTTGTATGTATGTAGCGGAAGAATTCTATTTTACCTCTCGTCCTTTGTTTCCCTCATTAATCGTCAATAAAATTTAACTATCACACATTGAATGTACGATTTTATAATATGATTTTCACATCAGATTTTTCAACCGCGTTGTAGAATTCTCACAAGAAACTCCAAAAGCAGTTTCAATCAATAAATATTAACTGCCTCACACTGAAAACACGATTCGAAATATTCGTAGTAACATCAGATTTTTCAACCGCGTTGAAGAATTATCACAAGGCACTCCATTTGCAGTTTCAATTCTAGTAATTGCATACATCAGTTCAATTTCTGGAAAAAATATGTGTGTTTTTAATATTCGTCTAACCCGCTTTTTCATTCATGTGCAATAAAATTTAGGAGAAGAATTCAAATTATTATTTCGTCATTTATTTCACGCTTTATTTGTATGTATATACTGTCTCATATTAAGTACACGTTTCAAAAATTTCATTTCGACATCAGATTTTTTAATCGCGTTTAAGAATTCTAACAAGAAACTGCAAAAGAAGTTACAGTTGTAGTTTTTGCTTTATTCATTTTAATTTCTGCAAAAATATAGTTGGGTTTCATTTTTTTTTGACCTGGTTGTTCTTTGCATCTAGTATCAATTTTTGCAGAACAATTCAACTTGTCATCTCGTCCATTGTTTCACTTAGTTATTGCGATTATATATTACCTTTCTTATACCAAATTTGCCATCCTTAAGAACCTTTTCCACATCAGCTTTTTCAGCCGCGTTAGAAAATTTTTACAAGAAACTCTAAAAGCAGTTTCAAATCTGGTTTTCCCTTTTACCATTTAAATGTCTGCGAGGATATTTGTGGATTTTACTTACGCAAAATCCTCTTTTGTATGCATTTGGAATTGGTTTTAGTCGGTGTATTCCAATTATAATGTCATCCATAGCTTCACGCATTAAATTCTGTTTAATAAAAACTGTCTCACATTGAATACAAGATTCGAAATATACTGTTCCATATCAGATTTTAAAAGCGCGTTGAAGAATTCTCAAAAGACACTCCAGAATCAGTTTCAAATCTACATTTCTCTTCCGAACCTTTAATTTGTGCGATGATATATTTGGATTTTTCTTCCATTTTACCTTCTTTTTCTAAGCATTTCCCTATAGTTGTAGCGGAAGAATTCTATTTTACCTCTCGTCCTCTTTTTCACTCATTAAACGTCAATAAATTTTAACTTTCTCACATTGAATATACGACTCGAAAAACTGTTTTCCACATCAGATTTTTCAACCGCGTTGAAGAATTCTCACAAGAAACTTAAAAGAAGTTTCAGTTCTAGTTTTCACTTTATTCATTTTAATTTCTGCAAGAACATACGTAGAATTTATTTTCCGCTGACCTGGTTTTTCTAAATAAGTAATTTCATCCTTTGCTTCACAAATTAAATTGCTGTTAAAAATTAACTGCTTCACACTGAAAATACGATTCGAATATTCATTGCCATATCAGATTTTTCTACCGCGTTGAAGAATTATCACAAGACACTCTAATAGCAGTTTCAATTCTAGTATATTCATTCATCAATTCAATTTTTGGAAGAATATATGAGATTTTATTTTTCGTCTGACCCGCTTTTTCATTCATGTGGAATAAAATTTAGGAGAAGAATTCAAATTATTATTTCGTCATTTTTTTCACACTTTAATTGTGAGTTTGTATATACTGTCTCATATTAAGTACACGTTTCAAAAATTTCATTTCGACATCAGATTTTTTAATCGCGTTGAAGAATTCTAACAAGAAACTGCAAAAGAAGTTCCAGTTATAGTTTTCGCTTTATTCATTTTAATTTCTGCGAGAATATACGTGGATTTCATTTTCTTTTGACCTGGTTGTTCTTTGAACTTCACTTAGCAGTCGTCCATTGTTTCACTTAGTTATTGCGATTATATATTTCCCTACTTATATTAAATTTGCCTTTCTAAAAAACCTTTTCCACATCAGCTTTTTCAACCGCGTTAGAATATTTTTACAAGAAACTCAAAAAGCAGTTTCAAATCTTGTTTTCTCTTTTACCATTTAAATGTCTGCGAGGATATTTGTGGATTTTACTAACGCAAAATCTTCTTTCCATGCATTTGGAATTTGTTATAGTGGACATATTCCAATTATATTGTCAAGCATTGCTTCACGCATTATTTTCTGATAAATAGTAACTGCCTAACATTGAATCCACGATTCGAAATATACTGTTCCATATCAGATTTTACAACCGAGTTGAAGAATTCTCACAAGAAACTCTAGAATCAGCTTCAAATCTACATTTCTCTTTCGAACCTTTAATTTGTGCGATAATATATTTGGATTTTTCTTCCATTTTACCTTCTATTTCCATGCATTTGTATATAGTTGTGGCGGAAGAATTCTATTTTATCTCTCGTCCTTTTTTTCACTCATTAATCGTCAATAAATTTTAACTTTCTCACATTGAATATACGATTCGAAAAACTGTTTTCCACATCAGATTTTTTAACCGCGTTGCAGAATTCTCACAAGAAACTCCAAAAGCAGTTTCAAGTTATTTTTTTGCTTTTTAAGTTTCAATATCTGCGTGAGTATATGTTGATTTTTTTTCGCTTAACCTGATTTACCTTTCCCTTTCTTCTACTAAAGTTATTTAGGAATTAATTATAGTAAAAAAATTCGAATTATCACCTCGTCATTATTTCACGCAATAATTATGATTCTATATTAACTGTCTCACATTCAGAACACTATTCTAAAATATCCTTACCACATCAAATTTTTCAACCGCGTTAGAAAAATCTCAAATGAAACTCCAAAAGCAGTTTCAAATCTAGTTTTATTTTTTACCATTTAATTTTATGCTAGGATATGTGAAGATTTTACTTCCGTTTATCCGTGTTTTTCTATACATTTGAAATTAGTTTCAGTGTAATTACTATACTCATCCTTAGCTTCACGAATTATTTGCTGTTAAATATTAACTGCCACACACTGAAAACACGATTCGAATATTCATTGCCACGACAGATTTTTCTACCGCGTTGAAGATATATCATAAGACACTCTAATAGCAGTTACAATTTTAGTATTTTCATTCATCAACTCAATTTCTGAAGGAATATATGTGCTTTTAATTTTCGTCTGACCCGTTTGTCATTCATGTAGAATAAAATTTAGTGGGAGAATTCAATATGTCATCTCGTCATTCGTTTCACGCATTAATTGTGATTATGCTTATACTGTCTCATATTAAGTACACGTTTCAAAAATTGCATTTCGACATCAGATGTTTTAACCGGGTTAAAGAATTCTCATAAGAAACTACAAAAGAAGTTTCAGTTCTAGTTTTCGCTTAATTCATTTTAATTGCTGCGAGAACGTACGTGGAATTTATTTCCTTTTGACCTGGTTTTTATTTGCATTTAGAATTAATTTTAGCAGAAGAATTGGATTTGTCATCTCTTCGATTGTTTCACTCAATTATTGCTATTATACATAAACTGTCTCGAAATAAATTCGCCATTCTAAAATTGCCTTTCCACATCAGATTTATCAACCGCGTTGGAGAATTCTCACAAGAAACTCTAAAAGCAGTTTCAAATCTGGTTTTCTCTTTTACCATTTAAATTTCTGCGAAGATATATGCGGATTTTATTTGCGCATAATATTCATTTCTATTAATTTGGAATTAGTTTTAGTGGAAGTATTCCATTTATGTCATCCATTGCTTCACGCATTATTTTCTGTTTAATGTTAACTGTCTCACATTGAATACACGATTCGAGATATACTGTTCCACAACAGATTTTTTAACGGCGTTGAAGAATTCTCACAAGACACTCCAGAATCAGTTTCCAATCTACATTTCTCTTTCAATATTTAAATTTCTGCGATGATATATTTGGATTTTTCTTTCTTTTTACCTTCTATTTCTATGCATTTGTATGTATGTAGCGGAAGAATTCTATTTTACCTCTCGTCCTTTGTTTCCCTCATTAATCGTCAATAAAATTTAACTATCACACATTGAATGTACGATTTTATAATATGATTTTCACATCAGATTTTTCAACCGCGTTGTAGAATTCTCACAAGAAACTCCAAAAGCAGTTTCAATCAATAAATATTAACTGCCTCACACTGAAAACACGATTCGAAATATTCGTAGTAACATCAGATTTTTCAACCGCGTTGAAGAATTATCACAAGGCACTCCATTTGCAGTTTCAATTCTAGTAATTGCATACATCAGTTCAATTTCTGGAAAAAATATGTGTGTTTTTAATATTCGTCTAACCCGCTTTTTCATTCATGTGCAATAAAATTTAGGAGAAGAATTCAAATTATTATTTCGTCATTTATTTCACGCTTTATTTGTATGTATATACTGTCTCATATTAAGTACACGTTTCAAAAATTTCATTTCGACATCAGATTTTTTAATCGCGTTTAAGAATTCTAACAAGAAACTGCAAAAGAAGTTACAGTTGTAGTTTTTGCTTTATTCATTTTAATTTCTGCAAAAATATAGCTGGGTTTTATTTTTTTTTGACCTGGTTGTTCTTTGCATCTAGTATCAATTTTTGCAGAACAATTCAACTTGTCATCTCGTCCATTGTTTCACTTAGTTATTGCGATTATATATTACCTTTCTTATACCAAATTTGCCATCCTTAAGAACCTTTTCCACATCAGCTTTTTCAGCCGCGTTAGAAAATTTTTACAAGAAACTCTAAAAGCAGTTTCAAATCTGGTTTTCCCTTTTACCATTTAAATGTCTGCGAGGATATTTGTGGATTTTACTTACGCAAAATCTTCTTTTGTATGCATTTGGAATTGGTTTTAGTCGGTGTATTCCAATTATAATGTCATCCATAGCTTCACGCATTAAATTCTGTTTAATAAAAACTGTCTCACATTGAATACAAGATTCGAAATATACTGTTCCATATCAGATTTTAAAAGCGCGTTGAAGAATTCTCAAAAGACACTCCAGAATCAGTTTCAAATCTACATTTCTCTTCCGAACCTTTAATTTGTACGATGATATATTTGGATTTTTCTTCCATTTTACCTTCTTTTTCTAAGCATTTCCCTATAGTTGTAGCGGAAGAATTCTATTTTACCTCTCGTCCTTTTTTTCACTCATTAAACGTCAATAAATTTTAACTTTCTCACATTGAATATACGACTCGAAAAACTGTTTTCCACATCAGATTTTTCAACCGCGTTGAAGAATTCTCACAAGAAACTTAAAAGAAGTTTCAGTTCTAGTTTTCACTTTATTCATTTTAATTTCTGCAAGAACATACGTAGAATTTATTTTCCGCTGACCTGGTTTTTCTAAATAAGTAATTTCATCCTTAGCATCACAAATTTAACTGCTGTTAAAAATTAACTGCATCACACTGAAAATACGATTCGAATATTCATTGCCATATCAGATTTTTCTACCGCGTTGAAGAATTATCACAAGACACTCTAATAGCAGTTTCAATTCTAGTATATTCATTCATCAATTCAATTTTTGGAAGAATGTTCTGATTTTAATTTTCGCCTGACCCACTTTTTCATTCATGTGGAATAAAATTTAGTGGGAGAATTCAAATAATCATCTCGTCATTCGTTTCACGCATTATTGTGATTATGTTTATACTGTCTCATATTAAGTAAACGTTTCAAAAATTGCATTTCGACTTCAGATTTTTCAATCGCGTTGAAGAATTCTCACAAGTAATTACAAAAGATTGTTCAGTTCTAGTTTTCGCTTTATTCATTTTAATTTCTGCAAAAATATATACGTGGAATTTATTTTCCGTTGACCTGGTTTTTCTTTGCTTTTGAGTCAATTTTAGCAGAAGAATTCGATTTGTCATCTCGTCCATTGCTTCACTCAATTATTGAGATTATATATTCACTGTCTCAAATTACATTCGTTATTTTAAAATTGCTTTTCCACATCAGATTTTTCAACCGCGTTGGAGAATTCGCACAAGAAACTCTAAAAGCAGTTTTAATTCTGGTTTTCTCTTATACCATTTAAATGTCAGCGACGATATAGGTGGATTTTACTTACGCATAATCTTCTTTCCTATGCATTTAGAAATTATTTTAGTGTAAGTATTCCAATTATATTGTCATCCATAGCTTCACGCATTAAATTCTGCTTAATGTTAACTGTCTCACATTGAATACACGATTCGAAAAATACCTCTCCACATCAGATTTTACAACCGAGTTGAAGAATTCTCACAAGACACTCCAGAATCAGTTTCAAATCTATACATCTCTTTCGAACCTTTAATTTGTCCGATGATATATTATATTTTTCTTTCCATTTATCTTCTTTTTCTATGCATTTGGATATAGTTGTAGCGGAAGAATTCTATTTACCTCTCGTCTTTTGTTTCACTCATCAAACGTCAATAAATTTTAACTTTCTCACATTGAATATACGATTCGAGAAATTGATTTCCACATTAGATTTTTCAACCGCGTTGCAGAATTCTCACAAGAAACTCCAAAAGCAGTTTCAATTTTTTTTTTTGCTTCTTAAGTTTCAATATCTGCGTGTCTATATGTTGATTTTTTTTCGCTTAACCTGCTTTCTTTTTCCCTTACTTCTACTAAAATTAATTAGGAATGAATTATAGTAGAAGAATTCGATTTATCATCTTGTTATTGGTTTCACGCATTTATTGTGATTCTATATTAACTGTCTCACATTAAGTACAATATTCTAAAATATCCTTATTACATCAGATTTTTCAACCGCGTTAGGAAAATATCACAAGAAACTCCAAAAGCAGTTTCAAATCTAGTTTGATCTTATACCATTTAATTTCATGCTAGGTTATGTGAGGATTTTACTTCCGTTAATCCGTCTTCTTCTATACTTTTGGAATTACTTTTATTGGAATTAGTATTTCCATCCTTAGCTTCACGAATTAATTGCTGTTAATAATTAACTGCCTCACACTGAAAACACGATTCGAATATTCATTGCCAAATCAGATTTTTCAACCGCGTTGAAGGATTATCACAAGACACTCTAATAGCAGTTTCAATTCTAGTATTTTCATTTATCAACTCAATTTCTGGAAGAATATGTATGTTTTTAATTTTCCTCTGACTCGCTTATTCAATCATGAGGAATAAAATTCAGTGGGAGAATACAATTTCTTATCTCGTCATTCGTTTCACGCATTAATTTTGATTATGGTTATACTGTCTCATATTAAGTAAACGTTTCAAAAATTGCATTTCGACATCAGATTTTTCAACCGCGTTGGAGAATTCGCACGAGAAACTCTAAAAGCAGTTTTAAATCTGGTTTTCTCTTATACCATTTAACTGTCAGCGAGGATATAGGTGGATTTTACTTGCGCATAATCTTCTTTCCTATGCATTTTGAAATTATTTTAGTGTAAGTATTCCAATTATATTGTCATCCATAGCTTCACGCATTAAATTCTGCTTAATGTTAACTGTCTCAAATTGAATACACGATTCGAAATATACTGTTCCAAACAGATTTTACAACCGAGTTGAAGAAGTCGCACGAGACACTCCAGAATCAGTTTCAAATCTACATTTCACTTTCGAACCTTTAATTTGTCCGATGATATATTTTGATTTTTCTTTCCTTTTATCTTCTTTTTCTATGCATTTGGATATAGTTGTAGCGGAAGAATTCTATTTACCTCTCGTCTTTTGTTTCACTCATTAAACGTCACTAAATTTTAACTTTCTCACTTTGAATATACGATTCGAAAAATTGTTTTCCACATTAGATGTTTCAACCGCGTTGCAGAATTCTCACAAGAAACTCCAAACGCAGTTTCAATTTATTTTTTTGCTTTTTAAGTTGGAATATCTGTGTGAGTATATGTTGAGTTTTTTCGCTTATCCTGTTTTATCTTTCCCTTTCTTCTACTAAAATTAATTAGGAATTAATTATAGTAGAAGAATTCAATGTATCATCTCGTTATTGGTTTGACGCATTAATTGTGATTATATATTTCCTGTCTCACTTTAGGTACACTATTCTAAAATATCCTTACCACATCAGAGTTTTCAACCGCGTTAGAAAAATCTCGCAAGAAACTCCTAAAGCAGTTTCAAATATAGTTTTATCTTTTACCACTTAATTATATGCGAGGATATATGAGGATTTTAATTTTGTTTATCCGTCTTTTTCTATACATTTGGAATTAGTTTTAGTGGAATTACTATTCTCAATCTTTGCTTCACGAGTTAATTGCTGTTAATAATTAACTGCCTCACACTGAAAACACGATTCGAATATTCATTGCCAAATCAGATTTTTCAACCGCGTTGAAGGATTATCACAAGACACTCTAATAGCAGTTTCAATTCTAGTATTTTCATTTATCAACTCAATTTCTGGAAGAATATGTATGTTTTTAATTTTCCTCTGACTCGCTTATTCAATCATGAGGAATAAAATTCAGTGGGAGAATACAATTTCTTATCTCGTCATTCGTTTCACGCATTAATTTTGATTATGGTTATACTGTCTCATATTAAGTAAACGTTTCAAAAATTGCATTTCGACATCAGATTTTTCAACCGCGTTGGAGAATTCGCACGAGAAACTCTAAAAGCAGTTTTAAATCTGGTTTTCTCTTATACCATTTAACTGTCAGCGAGGATATAGGTGGATTTTACTTGCGCATAATCTTCTTTCCTATGCATTTTGAAATTATTTTAGTGTAAGTATTCCAATTATATTGTCATCCATAGCTTCACGCATTAAATTCTGCTTAATGTTAACTGTCTCAAATTGAATACACGATTCGAAATATACTGTTCCAAACAGATTTTACAACCGAGTTGAAGAAGTCGCACGAGACACTCCAGAATCAGTTTCAAATCTACATTTCACTTTCGAACCTTTAATTTGTCCGATGATATATTTTGATTTTTCTTTCCTTTTATCTTCTTTTTCTATGCATTTGGATATAGTTGTAGCGGAAGAATTCTATTTACCTCTCGTCTTTTGTTTCACTCATTAAACGTCACTAAATTTTAACTTTCTCACTTTGAATATACGATTCGAAAAATTGTTTTCCACATTAGATGTTTCAACCGCGTTGCAGAATTCTCACAAGAAACTCCAAACGCAGTTTCAATTTATTTTTTTGCTTTTTAAGTTGGAATATCTGTGTGAGTATATGTTGAGTTTTTTCGCTTATCCTGTTTTATCTTTCCCTTTCTTCTACTAAAATTAATTAGGAATTAATTATAGTAGAAGAATTCAATGTATCATCTCGTTATTGGTTTGACGCATTAATTGTGATTATATATTTCCTGTCTCACTTTAGGTACACTATTCTAAAATATCCTTACCACATCAGAGTTTTCAACCGCGTTAGAAAAATCTCGCAAGAAACTCCTAAAGCAGTTTCAAATATAGTTTTATCTTTTACCACTTAATTATATGCGAGGATATATGAGGATTTTAATTTTGTTTATCCGTCTTTTTCTATACATTTGGAATTAGTTTTAGTGGAATTACTATTCTCAATCTTTGCTTCACGAGTTAATTGCTGTTAATAATTAACTGCCTCACACTGAAAACACGATTCGAATATTCATTGCCAAATCAGATTTTTCAACCGCGTTGAAGGATTATCACAAGACACTCTAATAGCAGTTTCAATTCTAGTATTTTCATTTATCAACTCAATTTCTGGAAGAATATGTATGTTTTTAATTTTCCTCTGACTCGCTTATTCAATCATGAGGAATAAAATTCAGTGGGAGAATACAATTTCTTATCTCGTCATTCGTTTCACGCATTAATTTTGATTATGGTTATACTGTCTCATATTAAGTAAACGTTTCAAAAATTGCATTTCGACATCAGATTTTTCAACCGCGTTGGAGAATTCGCACGAGAAACTCTAAAAGCAGTTTTAAATCTGGTTTTCTCTTATACCATTTAACTGTCAGCGAGGATATAGGTGGATTTTACTTGCGCATAATCTTCTTTCCTATGCATTTTGAAATTATTTTAGTGTAAGTATTCCAATTATATTGTCATCCATAGCTTCACGCATTAAATTCTGCTTAATGTTAACTGTCTCAAATTGAATACACGATTCGAAATATACTGTTCCAAACAGATTTTACAACCGAGTTGAAGAAGTCGCACGAGACACTCCAGAATCAGTTTCAAATCTATACATCTCTTTCGAACCTTTAATTTGTCCGATGATATATTTTGATTTTTCTTTCCTTTTATCTTCTTTTTCTAGGCATTTGGATATAGTTGTAGCGGAATAATTCTTTGTTACCTCTCGTCCTTTGTTTCACTCATTAAACGTCAATAAATTTTAACTTTCTCACTTTGAATATACGATTCAAAAATTTGTTTTCCACATCACATTTTTCAACCGCGTTGCAGAATTTTCATAAGAAACTCCAAACGCAGTTACACTTTATTTTTTTGCTTTTTAAGTTTCAATATCTGCGTGAGTATATGTTGATTTTTTTTCTCTTATCCTGCTTTATCTTTCCCTTTCTTCTACTAAAATTAATTAGGAATAAATTATGGTAGAAGAATTCGATTTATCATCTCGTCATTTGTTTCACGCATTAATTGTGATTATATATTAACTGTCTCTTATTAGGTACACTATTCTAAAATATCCTTACCACATCAGAGTTTTCTACCGCGTTAGAAAATTCTCACCTGAAACTCCAAAAGCATTTTCAAATCCTGTTTTATCTTTTACCATTTAATTTTATGCTAGGATATGTGAGGATTTTTACTTCCGTTTATCCGTCTTTTTCTATAGATTTCAAAGTAGTTTTGGTGGAATAACTATTCTCATCCTTTGCTTCACGAATTAATTGCTGTTAAATATTAACTGACTCACACTGAAAACACGATTCGGAATATTCGTTGCTACATCAGATTATTCAACCGCGTTGAAGAATTATCACAAGACACTCTAATAGCAGTTTTAACTCTAGTATTTTCATTCATCAATAAAATTTCTGGAGGAATATATGTGCTTTTTATTTTCGTATGATTCGCATTTTCTTTCATGTGGAATACAATTTAGTGGGAGAATTCAATTTATCATTCCGTCATTCGTTTCACCTATTAATTGTGATTATGTTTACACTGTCTCATATTAAGTACACGTTTCAAAAATTGCAATTCCACTTCAGAATTTTCAACCGCGTTGAAGAATACTCAAAAGAAACGGCAAAAGAAGTTCCAGTTTTAGTTTTTGCTTTATTCATTGTAATTTCTGCGAGATTATACGTGGATTTCATTTTATTTTGACCTGGTTGTTCTTTGCATTTAGAATCAATTTTAGCAGAAGAGTTCGATTTGTCATCTTGTCCTTCGTTACACTCAATTATTGCGATTATATATTAACTGTCTCGAATTAAATTCGTCATTCTAAAATTGCCTTTCCACATCAGATTTTTCTACCGCTTTGGAGAATTCGCACAAGAAACTGTAAAAGCAGTATCAAATCTGGTTTTCCTATTACCATTTAAATGTCTGCGAAAATGTATGTGGATTTTACTTACGCATAATCTTCTTTTCCATGCATTTGGAATTTGTTTTAGTGGAATTATTCTAATGATATTGTAATCCATTGTTTAACGCATTATTTTCTGTTTCATATTAACGGTCTCACATTGAATACACGATTCGAAATATACTGTTCCATATCAGAATTTACAAGCGCGTTGAAGAATTCTCACAAGTCTCACAAGTAAAATCTAGTTTGATCTTATACCATTTAATTTCATGCTAGGTTATGTGAGGATTTTACTTCCGTTAATCCGTCTTCTTCTATACTTTTGGAATTACTTTTATTGGAATTAGTATTTCCATCCTTAGCTTCACGAATTAATTGCTGTTAATAATTATCTGTCTCACACTGAAAACACGATTCGATTTATCATCTCGTCATTGGTTTCACGCATTTATAGTGATTCTATATTAACTGTCTCACATTAAGTACACTATTCTAAAATATTCTTATTACATCGGATTTTTCAACCGCGTTAGAAAAATATCACAAGAAACTCCAAAAGAGGTTTCAAATCTAGTTTCATCTTTTACCATTTAATTTTATGCTAGGATATGTGATGATTTTACTTTCGTTAATTAGTCTTCTTCTATACTTTTGGAATTACTTTTATTGGAATTAGTATTTCCATCCTTAGCTTTACGAATTAATTGCTGTTAAATATTACCTGCCTCACACTGAAAACGCGATTCGAATATTCATTGCCAAATCAGATTTTTCAACCGCGTTGAAGGATTATCACAAGACACTCTAATAGCAGTTTCAATTCTAGTATTTTCATTTATCAACTCAATTTCTGGAAGAATATGTGTGTTTTTAATTTTGGTCTGACTCGATTATTCAATCATGAGGAATAAAATTCTGTGGGAGAATTCAATTTATCATCTCGTCATTCGTTTCACGCATTAATTTTGATTATGTGTAATACTGTCTCATATTAAGTAAACGTTTCAAAAATTGCATTTCCACATCAGAATTTTCAACCGCGTTGAAGAATTCTCACAATAAACTACAAAAGAAGTTTCAGTTCTAGTTTTCGCTTTATTCATTTTAATTTCTGCGAGAATATACGTGGTATTTTTTTTCCGTTGACCTGGTTTTTCTTTGCATTTAGAATCAATTATAGCAGAAGAATTTTTCTCTTTGTTTAATATTAACGGTCTCACGTTAAATACACGATTCGAAATGTACTGTTCCATATCAGTTTTTACAAGCGCGTTGAAGAATTCTCTCAAGACACTCCAGAATCAGTTTCAAATCTACATTTCTCTTACGAAATTTAAATTTGTGCGATGATATATTTTTGATTTTTCTATCTTTTTAACTTCTTTTTCTATGCGTTTACAAAGATCTTGTACAAATCTGTACTTGAGCACCTAAATCAGAGTGCAAAAATGGAGCCATAGGGTTGTTTGTTTGATAGGCAGTTAAAAAGGGCTCAATAAGGCATGTCACATATGAGAAAAAAGCAAGCTTGGGCCCCAACGTTTCATCCTTGACAGCTTTAGCCACGTAGGTGAAGCTGGCTGACAGAATCCACCATCCAGAAGCTGGCTCCACCAGAGGTCATTGACCCCACCATAGGTCATTGACCCCACCGGAGTTCAATGACCCCACCAGAGTTCAATGACCCCGCCAGATGTCATTGACCCCACCATAGGTCATTGACCCCACCAGAGGTCATTGACCCCACCAGAGTTCAATGACCCCACCAGAGTTCAATGACCACGCCAGAGGTTATTGACCCCACCAAAGGTCATTGACCCCACCAGAGGTCATTGACCCCGCCAGAGTTCAATGACCCCACCAGAGTTCAATAACCCCGCCAGATGTCATTGACCCCACCACAGGTCATTGACCCCACCAGAGGTCAGTGACCCCACCATAGTTCAATGACCCCCTCAGAGGTTATTGACCCCACCAAAGGTCATTGACCCCACCAGAGGTCATTGACCCCGCCAGAGTTCAATGACCCCACCAGAGTTCAATGACCCGCCAGAGGTTATTGACCCCACCAGAGGTCATTGACCCCGCCAGAGTTCAATGACCCCACCAGAGTTCAATGACCTGCCAGAGGTTATTGACCCCACCAGAGGTCATTGACCCCACCAGAGTTCAATGACCCCCCTAATAGGTAAACGAGCTTCACTCAAAGGTCAATGGCTCCACCAGAGGTCATTGACCCCACCAGAGGTCATTGACCCCGCCAGAGTTCAATGACCCCACCAGAGTTCAATGACCCGCCAGAGGTTATTGACCCCACCAGAGGTCATTGACCCCACCAGAGGTCATTAACCCCACCAGAGGTCATTGACCCCACCAGAGTTCAATGACCCCCCTAATAGGTAAACGAGCTTCACTCAAAGGTCAATGGCTCCACCAGAGGTCATTGACCCCACCAGAGTTCAATGACCCCACCAGAGGTCATTGACCCCGCCAGCGGTCAATGACGTCAGGAGAGGTCAAGGAACTCCACTCAGAGGTCAACGACCCCCTTCATTGGTAAACGACCTCCACTTAGAGGTCAATGGCCCCACCAAAGCCCATTGACCCCAGCAGAGTTCAATGACCCTGCCAATGGGCTATGACTCCGCCAGAGGTCAATGAGTCCAACAGAGGTCAATGGCTTCAGCAGAGGTCAAAGAACTCCACAAGATGTCAATGACCTCAGCAGAGGTCAAGAAACTCCATTTAGAGGTCAATGGCCCTTTAGTGTAAACGATATCCACTCAGAAGTAAAAGGCCCCACCAGTGGTCATTGACCCCACCAGAGTTCAATGACCCCGCCAGAGGACAATGATCCCGCCAGAGGTCAATGACCTCAGCAGAGGTCATAGAACTCCACTCAGAGGTCAATTGCTATACCAGAGGTCACTAACTCATTTATCAAAATGTATTAGACTTCTTTATAGTTCTCAGACGTGTATCCCACAAATATGTTATACCCACGTCCCTCCTCCAAGATCGGCATATAATCACATACCATAGGTACCTCTGTATGTCTCCTTTGCACGTAATTAAATCTTTGTTTAACTATGTGACATTTAGTATAAAAGGTTTAGGAAAATAAATAAAAAATTATAAGGTGATACTACTGACATCCAGGAAATAAAATCTAGCCGTGGTTCGACAGATTATATGGAGTTCCTACTCCGTCCCGTGCTGTGCCGTGACTGCCCATTATTCTGAAATGTATCAGGGAATAAATAGGATACTTGATTTCTTCTTCCGAATTCTGCAGCATTTCCCGTTTATTCGGAACTCCTTTTATTTTGGTAGCGTAAGAAAACATTACATCAAGAAATGACCAAATTCTAAACTACATTATAAACCGTCCTGTGGCACATGTGAGTGTACTGTAGAACGCATATTTTTGCATTCGATGCATTCCTTGAAAACATCGCAGATAAACTTAGTTTCATCCTACCGCTAATCGCACATTAAATAAGGTCATAGTAATAGTCAGATGAAGCAGTGTGTATGGAGACAGTCCGTTGATAAAGAGGTTATACGATGTTATATACTAGATTAAACTTAGGTCGTTTCATTTTCAACAAATTTTTACAAGTGTGAATAATAACATATAAGTGTTTAAAATATAAAAACTCAAGGACATGAATATAATGAAAAAAAATGTTATATAGATTTAAAAGAACCACATGAAGGTTCCATTGGATATCAATTACCCATTGAAAAAAAGTGGATAGGTCCCGATCTCATTACTATACAAGACATTGTTTCAAGTTGCTACCCACTCTAGTTACTAGGGCTCTTGAGTAAGGACATATTATTGAAACACGTAAGATGTTCGCTATTAAGACACCCGAGAGTCCCATTGTTGCCATAATAAAAAGCTTTCTCTATTGGTAGTAACCAAGTACTCATTTGAGTACCCAGGTATTCATTTGAGTAAACAGGTAATGAATGATAAAAGATTTAAGTTTCTCCTGGTGAATGACATTTATAAACTCTTCTCGTGCTCTGCACAAGCTGATTGGCTTCATGTTAGCCGACGTTTCGGAAAACGACTTGCTTTCCATCTTCAAGGCGTGTTACTCTGTCCGTGTGAGATTGTAAACGGTCAACTCCATTCTGTTTACAATCTGACACGGACAGAGTAACACGCCTTGAAGATGGAAAGCCGAAACGTCGGAAAACATGAAGCCAATCAACTGGTGCAGAGCCTAAGAAGAGTTTATAAAGGTAATGAATGTATATTTATGATTTGGACGTTGAAATCGTTGCCACTTTTAGTTCCCCCAGTCTTGGCGCCTCTACGATTAAAGTCTTTTCAGTTGTTATTGTAAATAGATGTATGTATGTAAATTGGTTGCTAACGTGAGACAGTGGTGGATTTTCAATAACGATCGAGGAAATATGAATTACTTGATTCTTTGAATAATATCTTGCTATTTTTGAGCACTAAAATTTACTTTGTAAATGCTAGAGAGGAAATATCTATTGCAGAAAATGTGTAAGAAAATGTGAAACATCCATCGTGTGCCGACGAAGATGTATTCCTGACTCTGCATGTAATTTGAACGCATCAAGCCTGTTCAGTTTAAAGAAAGAATTCAGAATGGCTTGTTTGAACAGACTTTGCTTCATACGAGGCTGCAAATTAGGGTATGCGACTACGAGGACCCAAAATAGGAGACTTGGATTGAAAAAAGAATATGTTAAAGGCCGAGGTAAATGCATTCCTTTTTACCTACACTGCAATGATGGCCATTGGGAATACTCATCTCGCATTATTATTAAATTTACGTCTAGTAATTATAACGAAGTGCTAAGAAGTTAATTGTACATCTCTATCATTTAATTTGGAGACAAAATAAATATATCTGTAGAAGGATGAAATTAAAAATGGTGTATAATTACGTCCCGCGAGTATTACTACATTTTTTATCCACTGCATTCTGATTACATGTAATTAAAAACCATGTCTATTCATGGTAAAACTGGTAAGACGTAATGTACGATCTTGTCCTTTCTCGGCGAATTATATGAAAAAATAATTCTCGGGCTTCTAGCCGAGTAAGAATTATTTATTCTGGTAAGACGTGTTTATTAACAATCTGTGGACTATATTTCCTTTCGAAAATTTTTCTTTACGGAATTCTAGTCAAGAGTTTTTGGCGACGAGATCACAATCCATAATATATTTAACATGACCCAGGTATTCATTCGGGTACTCGATTACCAGTGAATATTTGGACCATCCCTTCCTGGAGCAGAACTCTTAAATTACTGTCGCTGCAAAGGAAAGAGAAAGATATAAGGACAAATAAAATTGTATTCGAAGAAATTATAATATTGTGGTAGAGTTACGGGTGTAAAGATGTCCAGAATTTTAAAAACAAGAACGGCCCTCCAAAAATAATTCAGTGAGATAACAAAGCTGGTTAAATTTTCCGGTGACTTCGCCGTAACTCCGGAATTCATGGGAAGGATAGTCAAACGATAGACAACGCAAAGGACATCCAGTGATTTACTGGGAACAGCTTACATTTGCAGTAGAACCATGCATTAGAGCGCCTATCACGTGGTTATGGAGGGGGAAGCCCAATTGGATAATCCGTTCATTATTCCTAGCAGTTTTGCCCTTAGTTTCAGCGCGATGGTTTCTTTGAGTCACCCCCTTTGTGAATATCAAGTGAGGTATCATGTCAAAAAGTGAGTGTCCTACAAATACGATGCTGGGCGCTAATGGGTTAAGTAATAAAATATAAGGCCTTGCCTTCGACAATGTTTAAGTATATTATGAATGAGAAATTGAAAGACTAAAAATAACAATAATTTTTGTTCATTAAATTATATTGATCCTCACATTACTGAGTATAAACATTATTTTTTAATATCCAATACCCCACCTGTTAAGGTAGATTTTTGACCAATAATTTTAAAATAGAAATAGTTAATGAGTGTCTGTAAGTGACTGTAATGCATTCTCTATTATAATTACTAAGTCAAATGTACTCGGTGGTGCACTGATTCCTATCAATAAATGAGTTAATTCACTTATTGTGTTAAAGAATCGATTATCAATAAATAATGGATTAGTGAAAACTTTGAAATTGAAAATCAAGTGCTGCATTTGTGGAATTCACCCATTTCTACCCCAAACAATACTTCCCTTTTGGCCCTCAATACCTCCTCCTCCATCTCTTTCACATCCACTATATCTAATTCCTGAATTACCTTCCTTGATATTAACATCCCATAGTAAATATGACATTCCAGACCTCCATTCACATCAACATGGCATCAGATATCTTTATCTGCTTTCGTCCCAAGGAAATCACCCAGCTATTAGGTGGGTTGCTTGTTGCCATTGAGGTGTACTTTGGAAGTCACCAGGGGAAGGAACGCAGCCTCTAACGATAAGTATTACCTTCATGGGAGTCTTTAAGTCTTTAAGTCTTACCTCACTTAATATTCACCGGATGGTGATAAAATGCTACCAATGTGTTAAACTAGGACTGATGAGGGTAAAGAAGAAGAGAAGAAACAATAGTTTTGCTTCACTTAGTTCATTGTCAAAGAATCATTTAAGTATCATTTAAGTTGTTCAAATTGAGAAAAGAACATTGAGAAAAAAATTATATTTCAATGCTGGAAATATACTAATCAACCTCTCAATACAAGGGAAGAGTGATAACCATCTAGTTTCTGTATGGTATAACAGCTGCTGGTATGTAACATCCACACAATCACAGAATTCCTTCAACTCCTCTGTGCGCATAGTATAAATGGAAAAGTAATTGAATATTTTCAACACAACTGAATCAATGCCAGTTTTTAACCCAGAACCAAAGCCATGCCGCACATAATTGCACGGTACATATGCTGGACATCCCATTCTACAAATTTAGAATCTAAACACCTTTATAAGTGAATGAAGACACTATTCCCTGCAGCTCTCCCAATTCCACCAGAATTAGTATTACAGGGTTGTTACAGGTCAGGGAAAAGTCAGGGAATTTGAAATGGGTCAGGGAAATCAGGGAAAACTCAGGGAATATGTATGTAATGTCGAGCGATCCAAAAGAACCTCCATGCTGTTGGCTGGCTGAGCTGGCCTGGGTCAGCCGGGTGCCAAAGTGGTTAGTCTTCCCGCTGCTCAATGCTCCGCCGCCCTGTGGAGTGTTGCTAGCCATTGCTAGCTGTGCATATGCCTTAGCATATGCATAAGCCATTTTTACTTGTCATAGGGTCATGTGGCTTGCATGTTCTCCACAATGCATTTAAATATGGCGTGAATGCCTCTGGGTGGGGTATAGTAATGTACATGAGAGCGTCATACAACATCTTCAAAGATGCACCTGCCCGCCGGGCAAAGTACACCAACTGGACGGGGTCTTCTGTGTTTCCTCCAAAGTACTGCTCTGTTCGATGGTCCAACAACAGTTCAACAGAGGACACTGGGGTTGAAATTCTTCCCAACATGATCATGTTCGTCGAACAAGTCTAAAAAGGGGGTAAAGATGCAAGATTCTGTCAGCCAGCTTCACCTACGTGGCTAAAGCTGTCAAGGATGAAACGTTGGGACCCAAGCTTGCTTTTTTCTCATATGTGACATGCCTTATTGAGCCCTTTTTAACTGCCTATCAAACAAACAACCCTATGGCTCCATTTTTGCACTCTGATTTATGTGCTCAAGTACAGATTTTTACAAGATCTTTGTAAAGAAAGAGTACCTACTGCCTAACACAAATGTATGTGATATTGATGTAACCAAAGAAGGAAACATCATTCCTGCCAAAGATATAGTCCTTAGTTTCTCTGTGAAAGAAGCTATCAGGAAGGTGGATCAAGTACCAAAGAAGGATATTGTGCAGTTTAGAGAAGGGTGTGTTACTTTTCTAAAAGCATTGGTGGCCAAGATATTAGAAAAGCCTCCACTTCAGTACAAGATTTGCAAGGCAATCACCGTTTGTGATCTGAAGTTGATAGTGAAATCCGAAGATGCAGCTCTTGCTCGCTTCCAGAACTGCCTCTCATTGCTACAGCTAAGACAGTGGTTCTCTGCTTTTGAGTGTGACTGGCTGGAAGCTGAGTTCAAGACTTTAATAAACAAACCTGCTGTCTCTGTGGGCTTGAAAGAATATGACTGAGACCACACCTATCTTGATCACTTTTGGAGGCACATTTTAATGTCGCAGAAGTGCTCTGGATTAATGGTAGATTTTATCCACATGATTTTAATATTGAGCCATGGAAATGCCTTTATGGAGAGGGGATTTTCCATAAACAAAGAAGTTAGTATCAAAAACCAACTCCCCCAGACACTGGTCACGCAAAGGCAGGTGTATGACGCCGTGAATTTGGCTGGCGGAATTCTTACTGTGGAAATTAGTGACAAAATGATTTCAAGATTGCGGTATGTGCACACAGAGTATGAAGAGGTACAAAGCGAGAGAGCGAAAGAAGACAAGGAAAAGAAACAGAATAGAAAAGATGAAAGAATGATTGGGGAAGAAGTTAAAGAATTAAGAGCCAAGAAAACCAAACTTTTGCTAGAAAACCAATTGGAGTGCGATGCTATCGACGAGAGGCTGAGAGCACTATGTGGCCGTGTATAGCATTTCTGTGATGTTGTGGTTAGGTACATTCTATGTCCACATCACTGAATGTAGACTTTTTGTTTGATGTGTCAATTTACGTTTTAAAAAGAATTTTAACTCTTACCCGTCAAAAATGTAACATAATGATCGAAAGGAGTGTGTGAAAAAATCAGAGAAAATGAAGATTTTTGTCAGGGAATTTGAATTCAGGAATCTTGTAACAACCCTGTATTAGCATTATTGCCAGCAAAAGCTACAACTTTCTTCTCTGTACCAGGTTTTTAAAAAGAGTCCTTTATATAAGTGGCTATACTGTCTCAGATTTCTCATTAGGGGTTCATTTCATTTCAATCCCTTTAGTATTGATCCCACCTGCTTTGATGCTGAAGTACATACTGGACAAGAATGGGGAACACCTTCATATAACCATGGTTGCTTCCATCTGTTGTGACACCAAAGCAAGAAATACCACCCAGTACATCTTCAGTAACATCTATTGAATGTGGTAATAAAACAGATGCAATAATAGCTTCAGCTTTGGTGCAAGCACACAATACTTGCTTAGCCACACTGGAGTCTTTGTAAAGAACTATTTGTAGTTTACAAGTGATTTAAAACTATGGTGGTGATGAACTGCATGAAAAGCTAGAGTACCTTCTTTTGCACAGACCAAGGCATTCTGTACCATGTATCAGAAAAGTTACTACAGGGATAACTGGCTTGTGGCGGCCAAGCGTTCATAGCGACGTCGCTTTTTGATCCTTCCATGTCGGCTCTTCCTATCATTGCGAAGCAGAATTCGCCAAGCGTTGGATTGTTCACCCACCAATAGGGAACGTGAGCTGGGTTTAGACCGTCGTGAGACAGGTTAGTTTTACCCTGCTCTTATTGTCTATTAAATTGTCTTTGCCTCATGATGAAACATGAATTCAGGACTGTCCCATATTCCCCGAGACCAATGGAGCTCCAATCTGGAGCAAAAGTGTTGGCCTGGATCCGACAACACTGAGTTCCGTATGAGATAAGAGGAAGACCTATCTCTAGGAACTCATGACCTTTGCAGACTATAGCAGCTCTGAATCCAAACTATTTTTGTATCACCTATTCAGACCACATTAAGTGATTGGATGGTCCTTAACATGCCGGTTGCTGAATTTGGTCAGAGTCAAAAAGGCTATTCAACCATCTTGCCAGCTCCTCTTTCTCTCTTGTCAACCGCTGAACGTGGAAAATGAAGAATTCATATCAGTTTTGGTTTTGCAAATAAGTTTTTAAAATTGAAGATCCAAGATTTCTAATCAGAGTCCATAGATACAATTCCATCTCCAAATAAAATGCTCTTCACAGAGAAACACCTAAAAAGAAAATAGGAGGATTTTCACTGTCTTGCATTCAGGCAAAAGGAGTAGATTTGCTTTGACTAAGAATTGAGAGGGAAAAAACAGAATGAAGATGAAGTGTGTAAACTGAAATGTCAGGAAAACAAATAAATGTAATGGTTGAAAAGTTTATGGTGAGAGTGAGACCACAAAGCAAAAATCATTTTTGTAATAAGACCTTAAACCAGAGTAATAAAACCTCATCTCACAGCCTTCAATACATCATAACTGCTGTTGTAACAAATGGTATATTTTGCAGAGCATTTACTCTGCTCTACACAAACAATTCCTTTGAGAAAGAATATTACTATTGGCCTTTAATTGCCATGGCATTTTAATCTGGGAAAACAAGTACATATTCATCTAGCATTAATGAAGAAATGCATGAAAATATTAATATATGTATACCTACCAATGTATCAATGTGCAAATTTTGGAAACTGGAAGAATGACAGAAATAGACTTAGAAATAGCTAATGAAAATATCACCATTTAATGTCACTGAAATACATTATAAATAACTCATGTGTTCCAGCCAGGTCAGCAAAAAGGAACTTTGATTCAAGTAACAAGCATAAGCAACTTACTTATATATCTTAATTTACCTTTATAGTATTTGGGCATTGGCTGTGTGCAGACTTGAGATCTAGCAAATGAGTCAATGCTTGTAGTAATTGTTTTGGTAGATGTGTTAGTTTTCAGCCATAGGGTGGGAAAATTTTGGAATCTCACATATAAAGTTTCATATGACCGAGATCTATATCTATATAAAATCTAGTTGGTGAATATCCAACTATAGTAAACAAGTTTTCCCCATTTTGACGTGACCTTAAGCAGATCAAAAACGGGCAAGAAAAATTGGTAAGTATTATGCATTTGATTTATGTATAATAATTGTTAATTAAGTTGTTTTATGTTGTTTTGTAATATTTAATTTAATTTGGTTTATTTTAGTATATTTTTTATTCGTGTTGAATTTGGTTTCATTGTTATTTGTTGTCGAGAGGGACCGCATGTAATTAATATTGCAGTGAACCAAGAGGCCAGCCAAATAAGACTTATTATAAAAACTTAACAGTAAGTTGGTCTGTTAATGCTCAACTATTATATTATAGCATTTTGTGCTATCATTCTGGCGAATGGAACCAAAGATGAAAGTGGCAGCATCGCACAGCTTAAATTGAAGATTGGTGATTGTGAAGGAAGCAGGGCTAATTGCATCGTCCACTACCACAGAAATTGTTCTGGTGAGAAAGAGAGCTCATCGACGAGTTGAAAGAGAATGAGAAAGTCATAATTGTTTTCGCGAAGATGATCATTGATGTTAAGCTTTAGTCTTCAACTTTCGTAAAAAATTTTCTTTCTAGGCAATTATCTAGGTCGTTCTGTGGACAGTCCTGAATTCGTGTTTCATCATGAGGCAAAGACAATTTAACCAAAGCAGCAATATGTTCAAGTCTCTGTTCCAAAAATTGAAGAAACTACTTTTAGGTATAAGCGTCAGAGCTACCTGTGGACCAATGGAGATTGTCTCTATTGTGTGCTCGAAGGGCACTTATTTTTCAAATCGTGTATAAACAGTTATTTTTAACACCCATTCTAGCTGTTGCTGTGTAAGCAACATTCTAACTGAATGCAAACCTGTTGTCGTGTAAGTTATTGTATCAGAAATGTCTTGCGTGCTAAAATGCGGTCATATTTATTTCAATGGATGTTAACAGTTATTTTTATTTAATACCTCACGTTGTTTTATTTAAACCTGTTGTTGTGTAAGTTATTGTATAAATACCATTTAACAGCCTGTTATTGTTGTTACGTGGGGTAATAAGTTTGGAAAAGTGGAGCCTGAACGGCTGAATTAGCATTCAGTGTTTAAATGAAGATGTGGCATAAAAGCTAACTGGGAAAAGAATGTTTGTGGTATAGGTCAAATTGCAGAAGATGTAAATTGGGTAATAATATAATAATAATTTTAAAAAATAAAGTAAAAATACTGTTTCAATTAGGCAACTTGCAATCAGGTTATTCAAAAGCCAAGAAGTAAAGAAAAGGGAAAAGAAACTAGCTTAAACTTCCACTTAAACTAGCTTAAGCTAGTTACATATATAATGGCATACATTTTTGAAAATATCAAATGAAGGAAATGATAGTACTCATGGATAGCACTCATACTCCGATAATAGAATGTTGGTACTTACACATGGTTTATCTCCAGGGATAGCAAAGCATACTAGAGATGCTACTTTACTTTGGAAATGGCAGAACTTGAGCATGAAAAATATTAGATCATTGCATTGGTCCCTTTTCTATTCATATTTACTGAATGAAAAGCATTTGGAAGGGATCAATTTATTCTCTGACTACTTTTCAACAATATTGATTGGCATGAAATCCTTGATGTGAACCCCCAAGGACATAAAATATTCCTTACATAAAAGAATTGTTATCTACCTCTTTAATGGGCAATGGAAGGTTTCCTATGGTGATGATAGATACAATACTTTAAACTTATTATTTATTTTATTCTTTATTTATTTAACTTATTCCTTAAAACTTAAGTTAGCTAAGTCTAGTCATAGTATTAGAGAGCTGGACATTCATGGAGAGAAACTTTCCTTGAATTTAGTGGCTGGCTGTGCTTTTGTTGAAAAGTTTACAAAAGATGCACATGAAAAAGGCTGCTCTAGCAATGACATGTACAACACAGATGAGACTGGTATCAACTGGCGAGCACTCAAGTCGCTGGCGTCAAGACGTGAACAATCTGCTCGCGGATTTAAAATGTGCAAAGAAAGAATTACTGCGCTAATGCAAGTAGGGAGCACAAAATAAAATTGTTGGTGATTGGCAAGTGCAAAAATCCATGGTGTTTTCAAAATGTATATTCTCATCCTGTTTTGTGCACATCACAGAAGGGTGCAAGTGCAAAAATCCATGGTCTTTTAAAAATGTACATACTCATCCTGTTTTGTGCGCAACACAGAAGAGCATGTGGATGACTTTAGTCATTTTTCTTGAATGATACGAGAATGAATTCATTCCCAGAGTAACAAAATATCATGGAATATACTGATAGAAAAGTTTTGCTTATCATTGATAATGCACCCACACATCCCCCTCTCGAAGCATTGAATGCAATCAATGATAATTTTGAAGTTCAATTCCTCCCACCCAACATCACAGCCACTCTGTAGCCAATGGACCAGGGAGTGATTGAAAAAACTAAAACATCCACAGTAAGCAGCTCCTTCATTATCAGAAAAGGACAAAGAGTGTGTGGTAGAGTTTATTTAAAAAATAGCATTAAAAGAAGCATTTATATGCTTGCAGATACTTGAGATACACTCACCAAAAGCAACTTGTAAAGAGCATGGAGTAAATTATAGTCTGAAGAGCAAGGTGACAGTGAAGAAAATGAAAATGATGATGAAGACTGTGGTGTAAATGAAGTGGCAGAAATATGCAGCACAAGCACGGGATTTGAACAATGCAATGAAAATGATGCCAGTGAGTGGTTAGCTGTGGACAACAATGATTCTAGATACTTGATTTTGAGCGATGAAGAAATAGCTTCAATGGTGTATGAATGGGACATAGAAATGGTTAAGTTTGATCGTGAAATCCTACAACAACCCTCTTCTTCCAAATCGCTCTCTCTTAAAAAGTGTCCTTATGACCAAATCTCCATCTGAAACACTTATTTCCCAGGAGTTCACTCCATCTGCCAAATTATTAAAAACCTCTACCCTATCCTCTCCACTCATCCTCACCACTTGCAAAATTTTTCCCCACTGTCCCTCTCTCACCTTTAGGCACCCCCCTATCTTCGAGCCCTTGCCTCTATATATGCAGTGGAAGAAACAACTTTTTCTTCCAAGTTTTGCCCAATACCAGTCCTCGCTTACACCTTAAAGGTAAATTTGGAACTTAAAATAGAGTTAATCATTCACTGATGAATTTAAATATATCAAGCAATTTTGCACTGATGCTTGGAATTGGAATATGGCAAGAGATCTTCTTGTAATATATTGTAAATTTCACATGAAAGCTACATGCGGACTGGATCAACTTACAACTGTTCTAGTTCACCTGCATTTACATGAGTTAAAAATGATGGTAACCTGTGCCACCCCTAGTAACTCCAGCGTGGTTAAAAAGTTGACTAGGGCTAGCGCCAACCTGCATTTACACAACGAACTTTTACTAAGGTTAGGGTTAACCTGGTTTTCAAACTAGGTTAACTCTACACTACATTATAATGTAAACAGGGCATTAGAGGTGCCTGTTGTGACCCAATTATGCAATTCATTTTGAATTCTCAATCAACTTACCATGATCCTAATTTTTATAGCATCTTCTAATTGTTATGGCACTACCTATGAGTTAGTTATTTTTTTTGCATTTAGTATTCCCCTCCATAGTATCAATCACTTTTGTGAGGTACCTTCAACCATTTTATATGTAAGTTCAATACTTGTAACGACGATATGCCATATTTTCCCGGCGATAGTTCTTGGGGGATTTCCCTCCAAATGTCACAAAAGATCTTAGAGTGCGTGGAACATTCTGAATACAAATAAATGGGACACTTGTTGACAAAATTTTCCTCGGCAAACTTAGAAATTTCGTGGGTGTTTCAATGCATTTACGAAAAATTGCTCCAAATGCCCGTAAGTCCATACTTGCCCAAAATTGGTGCAAGGATTCAAGACGTTAGCATGGCGAAAATAGCAGGACGGCTATAACGAGTATAACGAGCGATTTTTCGAATTTTGTGTGAACTCGCTATAGTGGCCTTCTACTGTAGTAGTGTTTTTTATGGGTAATGCAGGTAAAAAGTTTCAATTATATCTACCTGCAAGTCACCTCAGGGGTGTTTGATAGGGTGAGTTATCACCAACATGCACTAAACCAGCGGTTCCCAATTTTTTTTTGCCTATGGAACACATTGGTCCACGTATTTTTGGCGGAATCCTATCTCGAGAGTTGCAAATTAACTGTATTGTATAATGTTATTTTAAGATCCATGACACCTTTTTAAAGCATGTTGTAAGGCGATGCGGCTCATCCCGTCACGTTGGGTTCTGGCTGTATGGTGAAACGTGGGTTTTGAGTGGAGTGGAGTTTTTGGTGGTGTCATTCAAGCCTCGGACTACCCAAGGGTTGAAAACAGTTTGACGATACGATCATAAAAAAAATTATATAGTTTGACTTGAAAAGGATGACTATTTTGAAATAACAATTTTCAATTCGAAGAATTAATTCTTCGAATTAATAGTTAATATTCACATTGGGATTGCCAGAATTTGTTGCTAATTAAATAATTTTGCATATGCAGTATAAGTTAAACTATAGTAACGGCAGTTTATAGCAACAATAAAATTTGCTCATCGTTCTCCTGATGATTGATAATGCGCGTTATTTGATCCATATTGTACGGTGAAAAATAGCAATTTGATGAATGTTGTCGAGAATTCCGAGATCGAAGGCGTCACTCTCCTTTGCACAACTAAAGTGTATGCGTGTAATGTTTTTAGGCGATATAGAAAAAGGATTGAAATGATGTATCATATATTTTTGCTAAAAACTTCTTTGAAGCATTCCCGATGTAATATTTTAACATGTGCAGATAGTGCAACCAATTGTTCTTGACAATTAAGATTTCATTGAATTAACGTAGAACATTTTGCACACTTCATAGTGTTTTAAATTCAGCAGCTTTTAACAGCGAGGTAAAGCATTGAAAGTTTCATAGAAGCCAATACATAGGTATCACATTAACTCCAGTATCCTCCACTACGAACATTATCATCAACTCATACCACCTTTACTTCCTCAACGCGTATTCATTTAGCCATTTTATTAAAAAAAAACAAATTTCAATCTCACAACGTCAAATATCAGTCCCTATATAGGGATTCTATAGAATCTCGTCCCATGATTTGATCTACCTTGTATATTCAGTAAAAACTCTAAAATTCCAGCAGAAATTCATTTGCCGACGTAACGGCAGCGGGTTATATGATGAAGAACTGATAAACGAAGCGAACTCACTACCGAAGATTTTGAATTCTGAATTGAATTCATAGGAAATAATAGATGATGGAGTTGCAATCTTGAATGCTCTGATGCAACTCATAGGCAAATTTGCCCCGGAAAAATTAATTCTTACACCCAAACCCAATGCACTCTGGTTAAATTATGACATCAAACAATCAACGGCCTAGCGTGACTCATCCTTGAGGTCGTTTAAAAAAACCAATAATGCCAGTGCCTTTAGTTGTAGGTACAAATATTAGTTTAGAAGATATAACCATGTCAGAAATAAAATGGAATAGCTCATAAGAAATTCAAAAATCAATTTCTTCACTCTGCCGTATTTTGAAAACGCCGATATATCGCCTTAAAATTTGTCTCAAGAATTATCATTGAAGCTTCAGCGATCATTCAACGCGTTCAATATATTCAAAGTGAGTCAATAGATTTCGAATCATGCCGCATACTTCATAAGCTACCTTGTCTAAAGCTTAATGACGGACGTAACCTTTATTAGAACTTCAGTCAAATACACTTTTTCTCTAATTTATTTCACTTCTTATGGAACTTCTACTCTTATTCTGCTCACAATTTCAAAAATGTTGTACCAGCATCCTCCAGTTGTTTTTCCAGCATTATTGATGAGAAAGAATTCGATGTGACGATGTTGCGACGCTTTTTAGGTATTGGTTCATCATTATCAACACGATATGATCTGCGAGACGTTCATTTTCAGATGGAATACTGTCTTCAACTGTCTAAGGGAAACTATTCACAAGGTTCACAAGTCTCGGGCTGGAAGCCCGAGATTATTTATTCACCTTGTGAATAAATTCTTACTCGGCTAGAAGCCCGAGAATTATTTATTCATATAATTCGCCGAGAAAGGACAAGATCGTATATTCACAAGGTTCTGTCACTGTCCTTGTCAACAGCCAACCAAAAATTGTGTCCAAATTTATCTTTTTTCGCCATGAACTGATTAAATAAACATCTGGCTTTGCTTAGAAAGAGCTGCTTTTCATCAGCTATACAAGCCCTTGCTCTGTAGCATGGAAAACAATTTTCAATGGATATACTCCATGGTGTTGAAAAGAGAGCAAATTTACTAGTCTGTTAACAGATCGAGCGGGTTGATTTCTCGTCAAATTGAAAATATCATGAAATACCGAAGAATATATTTGGAGACACAATTTTCTTAAAAACATGTCACACCCAGGTTTTTATTCCACAAACTGTTAAGGCCTGTCATTGGCTCCTTTGTGATTGACAATTACTTGATAGATGAAAGATCGATAACCTCTGGTGGACCTTGTGAATTTATTCATATTATTTTCCGAAAAATATGTACTTGTGACTTTTAATTCATTGTAAGTTATGAAATCTCGAGAATACGATCCATTTTGATTCCAGGCGTCCCCACCATAAACATTTTTTTCGCGATCCTATGATTAAACAAAGGCCACATTATCGATACTTCGGGCAAATTTTTACCCTGTCCAAACGGTATTGGACACGTTTACAAAATTGCTACATGCCTGTCAACTGTTCTTTCATATTGGACGCTCTTTAGAGATTATTTTCACAATTCTTTAATTTTTTTATTTCGGTCACCTTTCAAAGATCCACTGTGCTGCGCCCCGGTTTAACTTAAAGTATCCATTGCCATAATCTCCGTTCGAAAGAACGCGGTTGGACAAACAAGGTTGGGACGTAAAGCTTGACGCATAGGCAAGCAGTTCGATATATTTCATTTGTTTGAAGGAGGCTCTGTCGTCAAGAGTCTTCAATCCAGAAATTCCAAAAACTTTGTAAAGCATCGCGCTGGTACATTTTATTAGCTGAGATGAAAACATAGGCTTCACACGCTAGTTTAAATGTAATTCAGCTTTGATAATGCAGATTTCAATATTTGATCTTTAGGAGATTGGTCAGATTACTGCAGAAAAACGTTAATGTAAACAAAATGCATCAATGAATCCTTGATAAAAAACTGTTTATTAGAAACGCCGATTCTTGGTAAATTGAATAAAATCAAAAGACATGTATCATACCGTCTTTTTCTTAAAGACATGAACGAATCACAGCCAAAATTGAGATCAGCATGCGGTAGTCACATAGAGATGACGCTGTAGTAGTCACCTTTGGCTGGACATGTGTGGTCATCAAATATGAATATACATGTGATGCAATCTGCATATTTGTACCTAGATTTTGGTTTTCAATTGGCAACCCATTGAGTAAATTATTGGTAACCCAGCGAAGGCCCCATTTAAAAAAAATCAATTAATAAAAATGTGTAATTTAGAATTTGTTATACCCTACACCACTACGTGGTCAGGATATATTGATTATGTCACAGCAGAAATGTAACGCATTGAAGGAGGCGTGGCAGGTATGGAAATGTATATATATAAAGAAATGATCAGCATCACCTTACGAGTCAATTTAGCTATGTCTGTCTGTCTACTAGCACGATAACAGCCGTAAAAAATGAGATATCGAGCTGAAATTTTGGTCGTAAGCCTCTAGTAGTCCACAGACGGCACAGTTCTGAAACGGGTTGGATCGGACCAAAACCACGCCTCCACCTCCCATACAAAGTGGCTTTTTGGAAGTGAAAGTATTTTCCTTCACTACGTGAAAAATTTTCAAGTAATCGATCTGAAATTTGGAATATAATATTTTGTTAAGGTAAACATACATTTTCAACAAAAAAACCTTTTTTTTAGTAAGTCTGGCCACACAGCCAGACTTACTCAAAATTGAAAGTGGTGTAGGGCAAGGTCGAAGTTAATTTATTTACTAGTTTTGATTCATATTGTCACTCCACTCGCGTGGCAACCACAAGAAGCTGTACCCTTTTACATTAATGTACCCATTTTTTATACACTCCTTGGGGAAGCAGGTCGGTCAGATAGTAGAGAGAACGTCAGGCAATGGAGGTCGTATATCGTAGTTAACAATTCATGGAAAAAGAGACAGATCACAATCGAAATTAATGACTTCGCCAGGAAACTTTGAAAAGTCAAAGTTCGGTATTTTATACTCTCCTGTTCGCGCCAATTTCGACCAAAAGGATTACCACATTGCCAGGTGGAAGATGAAAATTATCCAGAGCACAGTAAGTGCATCGGTGCATCATTGATTGTACAGCAAACCGTTCATTATAGTGATATTGCGAGATAGTGAACTAGGAAAAATTGGTGCACGTAGAAAGAGCTACTTGTTGGAAGAACCATGAGGTAATAGGCATTAAAATTTAGCTAAACTGCTGTTTTTTATATTAAATCTACTACTTATGTCTTTTACGAGAAATTAGGAAAAAATACTCTTTCAAAAAATGAGACTAAATTTAACTTTCTATTTGTCTCTCGCAATTTAAAAACATGAGTATAGTCATTCCAAGATAGTACCACGGTTGAAATATACTGACTTAGTTTAGAAAGGAATGAAAAGCAAACAATTTTTTCGCGACCGTATAATTTAAACAGAGGCCATATCACGGATTCTTCGGCCAAGTTTTTACCTTGTCCGAAGGACATGGCACGATTAAAGGCACATGCAAACACTTCTTGTGGTTCACATGTAAATACCATCTCCTATAAGCTCAGGCTCCTATCAGCTCCGCATGATTATATTTATATATATAAGAAAGTTTATAAGAAAGTGATGACACATTTTGAACGCTATATATTCGGTGATTCAAATGATAATGTAGAGAAAGTTATGGCGTATGTATTAGCGATAGCATTAGAGGAGCAAATGAGAAATAGAGCCAATTGAAAATACAGATCTCCAATTAAACATATTATATTTAAAAAAATTTATACATATGAATAATAGGATATTTAAAGCAAAATAAGATATTCATAGAATATCCTTTTCAACTTTAAAAAGGAAATGGGTAGAGTGTGCGTAGATTGGTCCATTTCACTGTTATACCTTGACTGAGATAGGTAAGAGTATGTTGAGCTTGGTTACAGAAGGTTTTTAGGCACAATCTTATACATATACAACTATTACAATAACCAACAATTATCACAAAGTACAGCACATATCAAGCTTGCCAATCTTTGGCAGGTATTCAACTGTATCCATATATGTACAGTCAGCCAGGCCAAAAAAATTTCGGAATAAAAAATCAATCAGTAACGATCGATTATTTGATTAATGTCATACTTCTAAACATATTTTGGACCAATCTTGGGTAATAACTTTAGAAACCCCTTAGAAAGGAAAAACTAACTTTACATCATAATGTCGCAAAATAAAAAAAATATTTTATCGGCTGCAAATCTCTAAAGGTAGAGCCATATAAATACATTAACTTTCTCTTCTCCAGGCCATTTTTTTCAGCTTATCAAATCAATGTGTAACTCAAACCTGGGAACTCTCATATTCATGCCTGGTATGATTTTAGAGTGCAGTAGCAGATAATTGGCAAAGATAGCAGAATTTTTACTTTTTTAAATAACTGAAGAGGAAGGAAAGTCATGAGTGTGTTTCAGTGATAATTATCACCCACACCGAAAATTTATTATATGAAAAGGAGTAGTAATAAGGTAGATCCTTTAAGTACTATGTTTTGTTTGATGAGATCATTTCGTATGCTTAAAAGATATCGTGCATACTAATAGTTACATAAATACGTAAACGGGTAACTTCGAACGCCTTTGATTGACTCGAGACATCTGAACATCACTTATATAACAGGATAGGGGTAAATAATTGGTAAAATCTACGAATGTTTGGCTGAATCATACTGCTTTTTTATCACGGTGCAGCTTCTTGACATGAAGAAAAGGCCATCTTAGGCCAACTATTTGAGAACTATGGCGGTAGGCACGACTCTTGATTAAGGCTTTCTCATATAACCTAAGATTATCAAACAACGGGGCTGATGATATGTGCATACAGGTAAAAATATATCATGAATGGAGCACAGCTCGTTTTTTGTCCTTAACTATGTTTAAAAAATCTAATCTTTTGAGATTCACAGCCAGTTTCCATTGTACAGCAAGGCTTCTTCATCCGTTCATGTACTGTACAATTGGCTTCTATGGCAATCTTCCACTTTGAGAATGGAAATATAAATATATCACTTTTCTAACTGTTCGTGGAAAATTTCACACGGCTCAGGGCACTTGAAAATTTCTCACATGATAGCTTACGGGCTAATCTGCGTCGACACTGCAGTGGAATATGGGATGTGATGGTCACGTACCAGTTTGTTTATTCGTATAAACCTTTCCTCAAACAAATGAGAGAATTTGAGCAAAACAAGTTATACATCTCGAGTGATGATCACTTTCCCTTCAGCATTATCCATTCGTGTCACGAAAGATTTCTTTCTTTCCCGTGACAGGTGTTAAACGGGCCAGCACTTCCCTTGGCTGGCGCAGTCCGAACCGCCACGTCTTAACCTCTGACCCGCACCATTCGCCTGCTCCACTCGCAACCGGCTGTTCCTCTCGGGTGTGTCCCCTCGCTCCACACCACCCCAACTCTGTCCACCCTCGCTCTCCCGCCGGAAGTCCCCGCACCCGTTCTCGGGCTGGAGGCGCGAGCAACTGAGCGGCGTCCCCATGTCCGGCAGGCTGGACGTCCGCTGCGGCAGTGTCACTCGGCACCGGCTCCGGACCTTCATCTCCTCCGCGTCGCTCAGCAACTCGGCGAGCCTCTGGTCCGGCGGGTCCGCCCGGGTCATAGACCGCGCCAGGCGCTCCAGGCTGGACTTGGCGCGGCCCTTGGTCATCGACACGAAGGTCTGCAGGTGCGTTCCCCGGTCGGGCGGGCTGGACGGATAAGTTGTGACGAACGGGGTGGAGTAGGAGTAGGCACCTTCGAGGGGCTTCCAGCGCACCACGTTGCGGCTCTTCGCGCCCGTCGAGGTCGTCGAGGGCCTCCGTCGAGACGCGGTGGCCCGCGGGATCGGCGGGGGGCCGGCGCCGGAGTCCTCCGGTTTGACTGCGGGGAAGGAGGGATCCAGCTTGACGTTGGGCGTGGAGGGCTCGGGGGTGCCGTGGTGGAGAGAGCTTAAGGAGGCCCTCTGCTGGAGTTGCAGCAGGTGCTGGGGCGATGGCACCTGGAGTCCTTCGGCGCCGTCCGGCTGAGTCTCCGCGCCGGGCGATGCCTCTACTTCTTCCTCCTCCACCGAAGAATTGCTGTCTGAACGGCCCTCGTCGCCCCCTTCAGTGTTTCCAACAAGGATCTGAGATGAGAAGTTCGATCTGCGTGAAAAGAATGCATTTTTTTATATCTATAATGCATTGATCTTTAAATGGGGGCTGAAGTCTTCCAAAGTAACGAGATTCGAGTCAACAAGTTGAGGGCTGGGGTTCAGGAAATACTGCGTCGAAGTATATTGACACAAAACTTTAGTCTGGCCACCATAATGATTCTTCTTCCCTGCATGCTCTCCGTAGCACAAGGGAGCCTGCATTAGTTCTGGCTAGGAAGAGATTTAAAGCAGGAAATAATAAAGGGAAGGTTAATATCTACGTTATTCCTCATGCTTGAAGAAGAAACCCTGGTGAAATTACAATAATCTATAGTGGATAGGGGTCTCATTTACCTGAGTCTCGTGGGTTCACCGAGTATAGTAAGATATCATAACCGTCAATATGTCCAAATAAATCGGAATTTTGAGAATGATAACGTTTGAATGAAAGAAAAAGCAGTAAGGGCACCTAACTTAAATAGAAATCTGTACTTGAGGGTCGAATTGGACTCAACGTTTCCTTTATTGCTCCTTGGAAATGGGTCTTCGGCTGCGTACACGATTATTCTTGGACCGAATACAAGACTCACTTGTGCCGTTAGCGAGGTCGCAACGCCACAACCCATAAATGTCACAAAGGACATACTTTTTTGCAGGGAATGTAAACGTTACTTGCCTATGGGAGTGATTTTATGCAATTAGGTACTAGACTCATAATATTACAGGTGCTCAAGCGAGAGCCCTCCTTAATGGACTGTCTCAAGCTTATGCCCATAAAATTTAATTTCTTCTTTCGATACAAAGTGAATGTGACGAATGTTTTCTTGTATCAAAATTATGAATAAAGGGAAAAACTCGCATTCATTTATAGTTCACTAGAATCGACCCCTATGGGGCGCAACATTGACGTGGTGGAAGGCTTGGTGAGTTCCAGTGACTCAGAGCTAGACAGGTTAGAGAAATGTGACTTGCTCTTCGTAAGTTATCACCTGAAAGGCATGAGGCAGTTTCCAGGTTGACGAGTTGTTGATAAACAGGCGTCTAACTACTATGGAGTGGCCTCTTAAAAGATGGTGTAGCATAGAAAAAACAATGGGAAGGTATTTGGAGGGCTCTTTCGCTATGCATTAGGCAGGAACAGGATGGAGGGAAAATAATGAGAGAGAGAGGGAGAGAAGGGTAAGTTAAAGTCATTCACATTCAAGGGTACCACAACTGACAGGGGCTTAGATATCATCAAATACACGTCTCTAACTTAAGCAGAAGGGAGAGAAATGCATCAGTGAACAATGCATTGTTAATAACGCGTATCCGTACATTTAAAGTTAAGCATTTACTAATATCTCACCAATGGCGGTCAGCATACTAATAATCAGACCAATGAGAGGATGGCATTATTCAATGACTGTCAAATACTTCCCATCTCTCATATCATATTTTTTTCTTTTTCAGTGACATACCACCACACAAAGGAATGGCATTTACCAATTTTATTTTCTCGAACAAGAAGGAGTAAATTTATCGAAAAAATAAATTAAGCTAATTATTACCTAATCAAATTAATAAATAATTATGAATTTATGGAAGCAAATAAAAGAGATTGAATGGAAAAATCACTGAAACACTTGATTTACACCGAATTTTTTATTATCGCCGTTTTCTTCGGATCCAAAAATTCCACTTAAGGAGAAAGGAATGATGCGCCAAAGGCCCAATCCAGGGATCCACCTACCGACCAGTATTGTCCTCTTTCGTCTGCGATGACGAGGTCATTTGCGGCGAGTGGCTTTCACCTCTGTTCTGACTCGATGCTTGTGCCCTTCGCGAGTGGACCGGGGTCACTATCTCCGGGAACACGGCTCGACTGGCCAGGTCGATGCGGCCGAAGGAGCCCTTGCTCCTCTGCGGGGGAGGGTTGCCCAGCCGGCCATCCATGTCGTACTCGCTCTCCTCGTCTTCCTCAACTATCTCGGGTAGGAACATTGACTGCTTCTCCTCGGGAACCCTTTGGTGTGAAAAGCAAAAGACTTCATTAAGCACAACGAGTGAGTGGATAATTGACATGAGAAATAAATCCACCTGGACGGGGATTAGCGAGACGGGCTTCTGTCTTGCCGGTAGCGCTACACTAAATGCACCCAGCCTTTTCGTTGCAATTGTATCGCAACCGGAAAGTATAAAATAAAAACAGTTTCGCGCAACAACTATAACAACGCAACAAAATAAGGCCCGATCATTGGCATTATTTCAAAATTGCCGGTAGTTTTGTATTCTCAGTCATTGGAAATATCTCACCAAGATATCTCTTAACTCTTACCCCATATTCCTCTAGAGTGCATCTGTTTGTCGGTGGAATTCGGAGGAAATCACCATACCTGTTACTGGTGGCACAAAAAGAAGCAAATCGTTCCACATCAACTGTTTCGCAACTAAAACAGTTTCAACACGGAACTGTTCCATAAAACACCCAGTTGTGGACACCATATGCACAACAAGTGATGGGTGATCGATCGGCGCTGTTTGAATATTGGTACAATTGATTTAGTCTATTTCATTAGAAATCCTTCACTTAAATTAAGTAACAATTTCATTTGGATTCATGAAAGACATTTTGCAGCTCAAATTCTATCTGCAACAAGGGAGGGACAGGTAAGCGTTGACTGGTAACCGCCTGCAAGTGATTCAAATTCCACTAATTCTAACTTGTAACAGCAACGAGCAGTGCATCTGGAACCGAAGATAAGAGGAAACAGTCAACTTCAGCTATTAGTCGCCCCTGCAGCATAGCACTGAGTGCAACTGTGTGGCACTGGTAGTTGTACCTCAACTATCTAGTAGTGTACTACATTATCGAAAGCTCGTGTACGCAGCAACCTCTTAGGCTGTCGTATTACCGCGCATCGTTATGCTGACTGCTATCGGCCTGCGTCTAGGAGCCAGGGGAACGTGCCTAGATCTGATTTTTAACTGGGATGAGTGCTGCACGCCTGAGTGGAATCGCCCCGAGCCACATATCTTACATCGAAATCTCCCAAATTCGGTGCAAGCCACCACTAAGGTGTGTGGCTTGCACAGTATATTCCACACAGGCAAGCAGCAATCATACCAGTTCAAATCAGAACCGCGCACTTTCTCCCGGCTGCTAAGTTCAGGCCAAAAGCAGTCAGGATAACGATGCGGGATCAAACTAGAGACTAGGAGAGTCCTACGTAGACGAACTTGTTACCATGCAGTACACTATTTAAGATACAACTACCGTTAGCATTATTACTGCGATTGATAGATATTACTACAAGGCACAAAACCATGCAAAAGCTAAAATATGCCAAAATATTCATGGTGGGTTAGTTGTTAATATTGATGTTAAGATATTTAGCACAAGTAAAAAACCAACTTCACCTAATGAGGGTCAAATTATCCCAGACCGGATCTATCGTAACAATGAGGGTTCCTTATTTTACGTGGAAAAATTTACATTCTAAATCTAGTACCTTAATTGTGGCTTGCACGGTATACCGAAGATGTAGATGAAGTGAGTTTCAGACAAGATCGGAGAGAATGGCGTATAAATGAGTTAAAGTCAAAGAGCTGAAGAGGATATATGAGAAGGCATAAAGGACGTTGAGGAAGTACAGATGCAGAACAAGAGAATGTAGAGAGTGAGTGATAAAGAGCCTGAGAATACTGAGGACCAATACTAAAGGCAGAGTGCTGCGAGAGCAGGGAAGAGAGGGAAATGATATCAGGTGGGATGAATATGGATACAGGGTGGTAAGTGTACAGATCTAAAGAGGCACGTAGAGGTGTGACTCAACTGATAAGAAGCAATCCATCGGTACCTCTTCTACCAGAAGAGATAAAGTTTTTGATCGTTGTGCTTGGAAAAAATTCATTACTGTATAATAATGATGATGCAATTAAATATAGAAGTAACAGCCATCATAAACTTTAATTTACTCACATCATATCGTGAACGGAGCCCCTGTATGTCTTCTTTTTGTATGCGACAGCAGCTTTGGTGTATGGCAAGGTAAGATCTGTGGCGTTGAAATACATATCCTTTACAATCGGGGGAATCCGATTGAGAAGTGTGTCCACTCCCAAATAGGAAACCTAAGAAATTGAAAAAATTAAATGTTATTTGAAATGTTGTAGGAGCATATTTGAAACAACCACATGAGACAGCATTAGAGTATAGCAGTAATATTTGTATATAAGTCCATAATTGCCCTATATAGTCAGTATATACACAAAATTTAGCGAAGAACAATTATAGGTTTGGACTCAAGCCACATACGTCACGTTTCTAGAGGAGTATTACTCAGCTTTGTTTGAAAGAAGGAAAAATCTCCGGGACACATCTATTTATTACGAATATCAATGCAATATGTGAGCTAAGCACGCGACTTTCTCAGGCCTCAAGGGATATGCAGAGAGAATCAGTTTATTAATCAGGTCATTCTAAATAGACACATTTATTGAATACTCGAATGGGTTGGCTTATATTCTTGTTTCATGTAAACTAACGTTTTCTGCTCTTATTTAGCATAATATTACCAAATAACTTAAGTTCTCTGGGACAGTTCTATTTACCTTTATATGCCTATCAATCAGCCAGTTCAGCTCAAAGTCTTCATCATCGTCTCCAAAAGGATTGATGAGCTGTTCCGCAACCTGAAAAAATACAAATACAATGTGAGGACGTTTATTTTGACAATGGCTGCTCTTCAAATTATAAACGACATCGTCATACTGTGGGTTTCATTTAGAAGGTCTCAATGATGGCAACCCTCCCCCCTGGCGGACAGCAATTATATTTGAGGAGGAAGTGGGGCAAAAACATCAAGGAAAACAATCAGGCTTCCCTCAAACTAAACATCAAGGCGCAAAGAAGAGGTGACATGAAAAATGAATATTACTGAGACCAAACCGAGAAATGAACTTCTAGCCAAGAGGCATCAAGCAAGAGAATTTTATTGAATAACTGAGTAGCAATTATCAAATAATATTTCAATAAATATTAATTGCTTGCTCGTTTACAATTTAATGGGGCGATCAGGAAAAAATGTCCAAAAATCATTATGAATGGCGATCGTTGAAGGAAAGCGGATACATTCGGGTTGAAAATAAAATAAACAATGTGGTATTACTGATACACAAGGTGCTACGTTGAGAATTTGAATGCCGTAAGAATAAAAAATTAATAATTATTGCAAATAAAAACATCGCAACGAAACATATATTTTCGGAGCATCTTTCAAATATGAACTATATCCTACCTTAAGCAGTCCCATGAAGAAAAAAAACTGAAGAATTGTGAAGACCGGCAAGTAAATGTCCACCTCCATTTGATACCCTTTGCTTTTTCCTTCCACGAACTGCCTTCCCACAAGCGCGGCCATGAAGAATGAATAAGTAGCTATGGTGACCACCTTGAAGAAGCATGAAACAATTAGTTATAACTCCACTCATAGATTAAAAAAGATGGGTTACACTGAATGTAACAGACAAGAAAATGAAGGCATAAACATTTTATGTCAATTCAAGCGTGAAATCTGAGAACTGTGTACATAGATGCAATCGACAGTATAATAGAAATGTAATCAAATTTCTTCATAATATTTTATATAAAATTAATTCATCAATTCTAATAATTAAAATGAAACGTGTCCTAAAGCAATAAATAAAATAAGCAATGACACGATACACTGCCTAAGAGAGCCCCGACGATTAGAAACTAATGAAACTTCGCACAGACTATTAGAAAAATCATTACCATGTACGAGTAGTGATCCAGTTAGCTGCTGTCATGATTAATAATTGACGCCAGTTATATTTTCACCAAGTTGAAGCCAGCGTCTTCAAAATATATACGTCTGAATTGTATGAGAGAAAAACTTTTGGTTGTAATACCTCTGATATTTAGAAATGGCTCACCTGCGTGTATACCAATGGAATGCTGACCCAATCGTAGCTCCAAAGAAGCCCGCATTTAGAGCGAAATTCGGAGAACTCCTGGAAAATATCAAATAATGGCTGAAGTTCAAAATGCATGCATTTCACTTTGTACAATGACTACTATCTCCAACAATGCCTATAACGTTAAAAATATATCTCAAAAGTAATAGATGAGATTAATAGGAGACCCTCATCCTTCCGTCGACATGTCAATAATACTACAGTTTAAGGAGCCGAGCATTATGGCTAAGGTCCAATCTGGCGTTTTCCAGCAAAAAAAAGAGTAAAAAATTCCCACAAATGATTTTAAGAACCAAACTTCAAGCCAGAAATCCCGTAAAGTAGGGAAGATGATTGTTTCACCACTTAGCAACTGTCATCCTGCTTAAAAATGCCCATAAAAAGTTATGTATCGCTTCATTTTTCTCTGGCGTATCATTCCATGATTTCTAAATATTATTAATGTGAATTGATTTTGACCACATTTTACATTTCTACAATTCTTCTGGAGGACTCGTCTTGGGAAATGAATATAATTGTCTCTTGCCAGCGCTTTGTAGCTTAACACATAAATCAACTGGGTTTGAGAATAACTATTTATATGATTTCATGAACAGGATGGTTGTGGTTAGAGCAGGCTGAGTACAATGTCAAAAAATGCAAAATGTGAAAAAGTTTATGTATTTATTTCCCAAGACCAACTCCTCAAAAGCATTGTGTGGAAATATTATTATGTGCATATTCTTAGTTAAAGAATACCGCTATTCGATCACTTAGTGGTACGATTAATTACCTCCATAATTATTTTGAGCCCATTAGAATCCGTTATACGACGAGCTTGACGAGTTTCCTTCAGGAGACTAATAAACCAAGTACACGGAATCCAGTAGGTGTTGAACTCAACACTTGGTACTGAGCGGTACATTTCGAGCTCCAACTCCGTCATGAAGCCTGGTGGTAGAAAGAAAGGTGCAAATCACATTCTCTCTTAATTATCATCGCTACATCATGCATGAAGTTGTCATCAAATTTCTACATGAGACTGTCATAAAAAAGTCAAAGCTTCTCTTGGCAGAGCTAGAATAACAACTAATTTCTCTAAGTATGTTTAGAGAAATGCATTACCGAGTCATTACTTTATGAAAAACCACAGTGTTTATATTTTGAATTTTAACAGCCAAGCTTTTTTTAAAATGATTTATAAAGCAATTGCTATTTAATAATAGCTATCTTATTGTGAAATTAAAGACCAATCCATATTGTCAGAAAAGCACAAGAAATATGACTCCTATGTCTACAATTTGGTCATCCAGGTGAGACCGTCAACAGGGGTTAAAAATCTCAAATACAGGCGTGTTGCCAGAGGTTACAATTCCAAGTGCCAACGGATGTAGATTCCAAGGGGTGTAGATTTACCGCTGTTGGTGAGGGGACGTCATTGTCTGCCGTAGTGATCAGTTCAACTGGGATTGGCCATCTACATATACACCGACGTACTACTATACAAGCCACCTCAAGTGTGTTTGGCAGGGGGCCGCGACTTATCACGTGACTTGGGGTTAATAAAATACTCTATGACTCCTGAAATCTATTGTATCTTCTTCTAGGCTGAGAGCGTTGGTACCTATCTACTTAGTCTAAGAGGTTACTTTCAACTTCAGAAAAATTATTGTACTTGTTTCAGGTATGCGTGAATACGCTCTGTTATATACGTCTCATTTGTGGTATAAAGTGAAAGTACAGTAAACCCACATCCCGATCACTTGGAATTACGATCCTTTCAATCTTGAATCACCTTACCTGCGCAAATTGTTCTCCCTCCTGGAATGCCCTCCCAGTTGCATTAGCCAGAACACCCCTTGGCAAAGCTATGAAACTCCCCTCTCCCACCTTCTAATGTGCTCCCAAAATTTCTCCTGTCTCCTATTCATATACCATGAAAAAACATGCAATACCTTCTTCCTTTGTCATTAAGCACCTGATGATGATGCAAAGGCCCTAAAATCTGGATATTGCTCTTACTATTGACCATTGTATATTGTAAATAGATATTGTTTTAATATTAAATGAATTCCACTGAGTTATGCCCAAAACTTATCCTATTTTAATACGCTAATATATACCTGCCATACACCCTTTATGTGGCTTGCAGGGCGATACGTTGATGTAGATTTATATAAGATTCTATCGCTATCAGCAAACAGTCACCTGGTTGACCGAAATGCATGCATAAAAATCAAAATTCCATTACTGTTTGTTGACGATTAGAATTAGTCTCTCATTTATATTCACTTGTCAATTGATCTCTTCTAGAGTTACTTAATTAAAGTGCCAATCGATCAGCAGCAAAAGAAAAACGTTGGGTGCTTTCCAATCTCGTTTTTGAACTAAACTGTTATAATCTGTTTAGCGAGGAACGTGCTTTGATGACATTTAAGATGCCATCAGCGCTAAGCAGATGGAAACACAACTTCACTGAGGTTCGTCTGCGGTTATCATGCGCACTGGCAGACGAAATTTGTGATAGCGGGGAAACAAGAAGTACTAGGAACAGGAATACATCAATTTTTACTTAAGTTGAGATTAGTACTCGAAAAAAATTAATCTTAACTCGGAGTGAGATCTACAAATAAACGAGTTTAACTATTTCTTCAAGGTAGTCCGAGCGAGATAGTTCCCCAGTCATAATAGAGACAATATTCGAATTATACGTTTTAATTTGGCCAGCTGTAGGACACATCAATAAAACATTGTATTATTGATGGTGCAATAATATAGTTTTATGTGACAGAAATTGTAAGTAATTAAATGAAAATATCTTAATAAGTCTTTAACTTGACTTATTTTTTTCGCGCGGTGCGTTTGAAACTCCTTCAAAACGGAAGGATTTTATGATCCCGAAGAATTCCTTGCGGTGACAATAAGGTTAATTTTCAAATATAGTTGAGAAAACTTACAAACTACACGCTGTTAGTATTTTTACGACATCTAAGTGTTAGAAATACCTCATTTTGTAAATAATGTCTCTCTGGAGTGCACACACGTACCATTTCCCATGTGAAAGGGCTGTTTTTTTTGACAAGTATCTCCGAAAGTAATGTGGTAAAGGGTCGAATTTTATATGACAATGGAAGGGCGAGATATTTTTCTATAAAATAAGACGAAATCCATTGATTTCTAAGTAAAGTGATATTTCGCTCAAACTACCTTAAAGAGGTGCAATACTGCACCATCATTTTGTGAATATTCCAGCGCAGATAGTTCCAACAGATAGACTTTAAGTGTGCGCTCGTGAGTTCCCATCTGCTCAAAATGGGCGCTAATCCGCGCAGTCCGATTGGAAAGCACCCTT